>OX415249.1:66385394-71385394 GCA_948329865.1 Linaria vulgaris
GGGTATGATTCAATCCCTTTAAAGATTTTTTCCAATCTAAATTTCTTCCATCTCTTAAAGCTGCTATGAAGCTTTCTGGAAGACCTTCAAGAGTTAAAGGTTTAAAAGCTATCTGAATTAAACCTATATGCAAAAATTTATGATTAACTTTATAAAAAGCTATATCTTTTTCTCCTAATAGTCTAATAATCATTTCTTCGTTATTAAGAGAAATTGATTCTTCAGTAGTTTTAACTACTTGTTTCAATCCTAACTTTTCAAAAGTACCTAATTTATAAATTGTTTTGGGTTCGATTCTAGGAATCGTCCACTTATTAAGTGATTCCAGATTTTCTGGAATGTCGCACTCAACATTGAGACTGTTCTGAACAGTACTCATTCTTCCAAACAAATCCATGAAAGAGAAACAGTGAAATGGATTGTTTCCAAAACGTAATTAACCTAATCCATGGCTCTGATACCACTTTAGCCCAAAGATCTAAAACTGAACTCAAGGACTTCAGATAACCAAGAGCTTCAGATCCAGACCCAAGAAGATCACCAAAATCCGTATTAATTTTGTAAATTACAAAAGTGAAACTAGGGAAGATATTCTAGAACTGGAGGTTGTTATTATTTAAATCGGGCAAAACGCAACAGCCAGAAATCCCCACAACAACGCCAAACCACGGCAAAAAGGGGTGAAGGCTTTGCAACCCATGCCACAGATCTAAACTAACATCCTCTTGTTCAAACCCAGTAATGACGATTGTATTTTACTAATTGATACAGACAAAGAGAAAAATTCTTTAGTTCTTTGAACACAAGGTGCTTCTTTGCCATTTTTCAAGTTAAATACATTAAGGTCCCAATCCATTTCACAAAAGGTCTTAGCCTTCCATTAGGCTAGACACACACACACAGGAAGAAAATAAAAGGACAGAAAAGAAAACTTACTTGGACTCCAAGCTTACAAACTTCAAACCGGCAAACTTTATTCAATATTAAAACTGACGATTAAAAAGAAGGAAAGGGAAAAGATTACAAAGAGCAGAGTGAACTTCTTAATGGAAAAGTTGTCCAAGGGATTTATCCTCCTCAGGATGCTTTTGAAAAAGATAAACTTAATTTTCTTGCTTTTGCAAAGTTAATGGAAACTGATACGTTACCCTTGACTTTAAGACATATTAATAGTATAATAAAACAGCAAAATTATACTAACTTGTTCCTAGTTGTTATAGGGGAACAGATTACTTCTCTTCATAATAGAGTTGAAATGATTTTCAAGGCTATTAATAATATTAATGTCGTCCAGCCTGAGGCTAGACCTCAAGCTATTTAGATCACCACTCCTACTATCCAACCTCCTCCAGATATTGTAGGTTTTAAATTAAAATCGATGGGAGAATTTGAGAAAATAATAAATGAAAAATTTGATATGAAAGAATTTGAAAAAATTATAAGCGAAAAATTAAAAGGATTAAAGTTAAACACTTTAAATTCTGATAATAAAGATCAGGATAATATTGAGAAGTTGAAATGGGCTGATAGGCCTACCCAACGTTTGTATTATTACAGAAGACCTTCTCCTATGGATACCCTCCACGAAGAAAATGAATTCGTTATTAATAATTCTTATAGTGGTAAGCATATTTACGAATGGAACATTGATGGTAATACTGATAAGCAAGTGTTTGATGTTGCTCATAGAATGCTAATGTATTCTACCATTTGCAAACAGAATAATAGTTCTGATAAGGCTATTGCCGAGATGATTATTGCAGGCTTCACAGGCCAACTTAAGGGATGGTGGGATAATTATTTATCCCAGGAAGTGAAAACTCAGATTTTAAATACTGTGAAAATTGAGAATAATGTTCAAATTGAAAATACTGTTTATAATCTTATTGTCACCGTTATAGAGCATTTTACGGGCAGATTTACTAATAATAGTGAAACTATTCGTACTCTTTTACAAAATCTAAGGTGTAAAACACTAACAGATTTCAGATGGTATAAGGATACTTTCCTTAGCCGTGTTATGGAACTTCCAGAGTGTAATAGCTCTCATTGGAAGTCAAAATTTGTTGATGGTCTTCCTAGTCTTTTTGCTGAAAAAATTAGGAAAAATTTAAGAAAAGACCACAATTCGGTCCCTTATGATAAGTATACTTATGGTAATATAATAGGTACTTGTATTCAAGAAGGTTTATCCTTATGTAATGACATTAAGCTTAACCAGCAAATTAAGAGACAAAATCTTAATGAAAGAAAACAGCTTGGTCAGTTCTGTGACCAGTTTGGTATTGATACACCAAAGCTTCATAAGCCTAGTTCGTCAAAACATGTTAATAATAAAAAAGATAATAGTGAACGAACTTATAAAAAGAAAAGGTTTTCTAAAAAGAGAACTGAAAGAAATATTGATAGAAAAATCCAAAGGATTCAACGTGGGAAGGATAAGATGAAAGATAAAAGTAATCTTGTTGTGTGTCACCGATGTGGCAAGGTTGGTCATTATGCCAATCGTTGTTGGGTTAAAAAGAAACTTAATAGTCTTACTATAGATGAAGGATTAAAAGATTCCTTATCAAAGCTCTTGCTTAATTCTGAAAGTGAATCCACTTCAGAAGATGATAATTCAGAAGATAATATCGATGAATTAATTCAAGAAGAATCTACTTCTTCTTCTGAAGAAGAATGTGAGGAATGTCCATTAGGACTTCCTTGTGCGAAAGATTCTTCAAATAATCAGGATGAGTTTTATAACCTCTTCTTTCAGTTTCAAAATTCTGAAATTAATGTTTTAACTGACAATGAGCTACTTGAAGGGCTAAAACAGCTCAAGAATCCTGAATTAAGGTCAAAATTTATTGATCAATTTACTTCTAATAAAGATGAAAAGCCAGAAATAACTGGTACAAAGGATAAATGGTCTGACAGACCTATTATCCCTACAGGACCATATTCAATGAAAGAAGTTCATAAACTTCTAAAAGATAGGAAAATTGGAAAGGATCCCGCATCTTTTTCTGATCTTGAAATTGAAGTTAATAATCTCAAAAAGGAAATTAAAGATCTTAAAAAATTTACTAATTTCCTTGATACTAGGATTTCAAGAGTTGAAGAGAGTGCTCCTTCTTCTTCTACTTCACATAATGAGATGAAGGAACATGATTATAATCAGACTTCGTCACATAATGAGATGAAGGAATTTGATTATTCTCCTATTGATGATAATTATCTTTCAACAATGGAGATTATAAAAGCTCAAAAATGGTATACTGAAACTACCATCTTAATTGATAATTATTTCTCAAAAACGTTTGATGTTCTGCTTGATAGCGGAGCAGATTTAAATGTGATTCGCGAAGGATTAATACCTACTAGATATTTCCAAAAAACCACTCATGCTTTATCACAAGCAGGAGGAAAGCCTTTACAAATTGATTACAAAATTCCTAAGGCTTATATTTTGAATAACAGAACTAGTATTCCTACAAGTTTTCTACTTGCAAAGGATATTGTCAACCAAATGGTTTTAGGAACTCCGTTTCTAACAAAATTAATTCCTATTACTGTAACCTTTGAAGGTTTAGGTGGTACATATGAAGGTAAAAAGGTGTTTTTTAAATTTAAACAAAAACCTTATACTAAATTATTACATGAGATGTTTGATTCCATTCTTTATAAAGAAAAGCACTTGAATTTCTTAAAACATGAAATTGCTTGTTTTAATATCGAGGATAATTTGAAAAATCCAAGATTGCAAGAAAAAATTAATTTTATTACAAATGACTTTTCTATTAGTATTTGCAATGATCACCCCAATGCTTTTTGGGATAGAAAGAAACATATGGTTTCTCTCCCCTATGAGGAAGATTTTGAGGATTCTCAAATCAAAACTAAGGCAAGACCTTGTCAGATGAATAAAGAACATCTGGAACTTTGTAAGACTGAAATTGATTCTTTATTAAAAAAGAATTTAATCAGTCCTTCAAACTCTCCTTGGTGTTGTACATCGTTCTATGTTAATAAACATTCTGAACAAGAAAGGGGTGTCCCTAGACTTGTTATTAATTATAAACCGCTTAATAAAGCTCTTAAATGGATTAGACATCCTATTCCTAATAAAAAGGATTTACTTGATAGATTATATAGTGCTATCATCTTTTCAAAATTTGATTTAAAATCAGGATACTGGCAGATTCAAATTGATAAAAAGGATCGTTATAAAACTGCTTTCAATGTCCCTATAGGACATTATGAATGGCATGTTATGCCATTTGGCCTCAAAAATGCACCGTCTGAATTTCAGCAAATTATGAATGATATCTTCACTCCTTATAGTGAATTCATTATTGTTTATATTGATGATATTCTTGTGTTTTCAAAATCTATTGAAACACATTTCAAACATTTGAAAATATTTAAAGATATAATCATAAAAAATGGATTAGTGATATCTAAACCAAAAATGTCTTTATTCCAAACGAGAGTTAGATTTCTTGGCCATTTTATTGAAAAAGGTAGCATTATACCAATTAACAGAAGTATTGAATTTGCTAGCAAATTCCCTGATGAAATCATTGATAAAACTCAATTACAAAGATTTTTAGGAAGCCTTAATTACATAGCTCCTTATTATAAAGATCTGGTTAAAGATACTTCTATTTTATATGATAGATTAAAAAAGAAACCCTGTCCTTGGACAAAAGAACATACCATGACTGTTCGACAAATCAAAGAAAGAGTTAAAACTCTTCCTTGCTTAATGTTAAGCAATCCACAATGGAAGAAGATTGTGGAAACTGATAGTTCTGAGATTGGGTTTGGAGGAATTCTTAAACAAATCAATCCAGAAAATAAACAGGAAATTCTTGTTAGATTCCATTCTGGAAAATGGAATAATGCCCAGAAGAATTACCCAACTGTGGCCAAAGAAGTCTTAGCTATTGTTAAAAGTGTTTTAAAATTTCAGGATGATTTATATAATCAACATTTTCTTATTCACACTGATTGCAAAGCTGCTAAATTTATGTTTAATAAAGATTTTAAACATGATGTTTCTAAACAAATGTATGCCAGATGGCAAGCACATCTTGCACCTTTTGATTATGAGATTGTTTATAAAAAGGGCGAGGATAATAGTCTTCCGGATTTCTTAACAAGAGAGTATCAATCATGACTACAGCAAATTTTCTCAAAGTTTTAGCAAAGAAAATTGAGAAAGATAAAGAATTTTTAGAATTCATGAAAACCCATACTCTTGAAGAGTTGGGATTTACTGAATATCAGTACGATATTATTTGGAAAGCTCAGAAATCTGTATTAAGATGCCATGAAAAAATGGCCAGCTTATTACTTGCTTAATGTTTCCTTTCATGATTTCAGAAATGCAGGAAAGAGGCAATACTCCTTTCTCTTATAGAGGAAGAGGTGGACGAGGTCCAATTTTTCAACAAAGGCCAGAAAAACAAAAGCTAATAGCTGCTGATTTGTCGCATGACAAAGAATTCCGTGAATGGCTTAAAGAAAGGAAAAATAAGCCAAATAATACTCAGGAATCAGTAGATAGCCCTGAAAGTGCTAGTGCATCATATGCTCAGATTATTGAAGATGATAATTCCACAGGATTCATTGATAATATCAAGCAAAAAACCATGGTTTTCATTGAAGACTCTGACCTCAAATGGAGAAAAGAGGATATTATCAGAAAAAGATTAAACTCGAACCAGTTCAAAACTGGCACTTATAAATCTATAAAGTTTTATGAGAGAATTCTCATAGAAACAGGCTGTGAGATTCAACATTTCACAGGAGGTAATCAAGAAGTTTTTAACTTCTCAAAAATTATTATTAAATCGGTTATTCATATGGAAGAATGGGGTACTATTCCAGATCACGAAAGGGAAATGATTCATCCCTCTACTAGAGTCCCTATAAAGTTCAATTATTGGGATTATATCAAAGCTTTTAGTAATGTTTTCTTATATGAAAACAAAAATCAAAAGCACACTTGGTTTATTAAACTTTGTAAAGACATCTTTGAGAAGGATGTGCCAAATTGGTTCTTCCAATGGTGGCAATTTTATGGCACCTCTGTTAAAATTCTTCCTGAGGATCTCAAAGAAAAGTTCAAAATTTGGGTTGATATCTCCCCAAAAATTCTTGAAAGACAAAATAATACTATTTGTCCCGAAGGTATATCGTCCTTCTATTTTTTCCTTGAATTTTCCATACCATGGATATGGAAATGGACCTTTGATATTGGGAAAAATGAGAATAATATTCCATGTTTGGTCAGAAAAAGTGCTTCGAAATTCTGGTCAAAGATGAAGAAGTTTAATACAGAAACTAAGCAGGTCGAAGGACAAGTAACTTTTGACCTAATTGATGAGAAAATTGAGTCTTATAAAAAATTGGCTGATAGCAGAAGACAGAATGAAATTAATACTCCTCTTGATTTTTTCAAGCGGAAAGCTCAAATGAAATCAGGAATTATGGACAAGAAGAGCATGCTCAAAGCATTCCTTAATGAAGTTCAGGAAGAACTTTCAAAAGAAATAAATAATTTCAAAGAGGACATGTCTATCAGTTCTAACAATGATCCTCAAGATTCAAATGAATCCCTTCAGGATGCGCAGGATCCAAATGATGAGGATGATGACTTCAATATTGGAGATGTGTTCGAGATTCTTAGATCCCAAATGGAGAACGAAATTAGGCCCAAAAGCAACAAGCCCAATAAAGGCAGAGTTTCTAAGGACCCAGTAACAAAATCCATGGAGACCAGCTAAATGATGTCAGCCATGATGTCATCCGGAAGGGCAAAATAGTCAATAGACTTTTAACTTTTATAAAGCAGTATTGTTCATTTAAACAGATTGTAATGTTTTCATATCCGGCCATCTATATAAGGCCTTTCTTTCCTTTCTTTTAGGCAGAGTTTGTTTAGGGTTTGAAGTTCACTCTGCTCTTTGTAATCTTTTCCCTTTCCTTCTTTTTAATCGTCAGTTTTAATATTGAATAAAGTTTGCCGGTTTGAAGTTTGTAAGCTTGGAGTCCAAGTAAGTTTTCTTTTCTGTCCTTTTATTTTCTTCCTGTGTGTGTGTGTCTAGCCTAATGGAAGGCTAAGACCTTTTGTGAAATGGATTGGGACCTTAATGTATTTAACTTGAAAAATGGCAAAGAAGCACCTTGTGTTCAAAGAACTAAAGAATTTTTCTCTTTGTCTGTATCAATTAGTAAAATACAATCATCATTACTGGGTTTGAACAAGAGGATGTTAGTTTAGATCTGTGGCATGTGTTGCAAAGCCTTCACCCCTTTTTGCCGTGGTTTGGCGTTGTTGTGGGGATTTCTGGCTGTTGCGTTTTGCCCGATTTAAATAATAACAACCTCCAGTTCTAGAATATCTTCCCTAGTTTCACTTTTGTAATTTACAAAATTAATACGGATTTTGGTGATCTTCTTGGGTCTGGATCTGAAGCTCTTGGTTATCTGAAGTCCTTGAGTTCGGTTTTAGATCTTTGGGCTAAAGTTATGTTTGATTTAAGCCCCATTTTATGTGAGTTACGTATGCAATATCATTATAATACCTAAAAGTATTATTTAAGTTTATCTTTTTATATAGAAGTACTTGTTTTAAGTTTATCTTTTATGTTTGATTTAAGCCCCATTTTATGTGAGTTACGTATGTTTGCAGTTTCTATTAGTAAAAAGTTTTTCATTTGTATTGTTTATCAATGTTTAGTTCCAAAACAAAAACAAAACATTGTGAAGCCCGACCTGGACAGGCAGAGGCGGAGGCAGGATTTAGAGGGGGGGGAGGTTGGAGATTATCCTAAATAATTTTTTTAAAATAAAAGTTATCGAGGAAAATAAATATTTTTAAAAAAATGTACCTAATTAATAACTAACCTACAACATTTAAATTAGAAATGTACTAAAATATATGGTCAAAGACTCAAAAATGTACCTAAATAATATATATACATATTATATAGTCCAATATGACAAAAAAAACATAAAAAAATACTTACAGAATTGCGCAAAGAAGAAAAGAAGTCCCGCTTCAAAAAATGGGTTACGGGTGAGTTTGTCTGACCCTTTTTTTTATTTATTTTTTTGATTTTTTTGTTTGGATGTATTAGGTTTGGGTTTGTGGGCCTTCTAATATATGTATATTCTTAATTGTTTATGGAATTGATGGGCCAAAGTTTTGTTTTAAATTGTGTTTTATTTAATTGTAGATTAGATCATCAAGCAATTGTAGGCCCTAAATTATATTGGGGGTGCAAGAGACGATAGTCCAGTTATATTACCAATAAAATAATACATACTACTACTATAAAAACAAAAAAATCAATAATTGAGGGGGTGGAGTGGCTCCCCTTGCACCCCTTCTCCCTCCGCCCCTCCACAGGGTCATATTATAAACGGGTCATGTCCGGATCAACCCACTTTTGGCCAAGGGTGAGCCCGGATTGGGCCATTTTCTGTGCGGGCCTAGGTCGTGTTGGTCCAGCTCGACCCAATTTATAACTCTAGTCATTAGCGAGCGCACAACGATCGCTACCCATTTAGGCATAATTTTTGCCGCCCAAATAAGCCTTAGAAGCGACTGTTGGGTGATCGATACTTTTGGGCAAAACAAATCTTGCCCAAAAGGCCTTTAGTAGCGACCACCTAGCAGTCGCTACCGATTAAAGCAACACAAATGTCGACCTATAGTGACTGTTGGGCAGTCTCTACTAGGGCAATTCTGTATAAAAAAAAGGGACTCGTCCCCTCCCATTTCTCACTATTTTCTTCTTCTCGCCCCCAAAATCACCTCCCCCCCCCCCCCCACTACCGCTCGGCTTGCAAATACTGCTTTTATAAGATTTTAACTTTTAAATATTTGTTTCTCATTTTGCCATGAATATTATATTCATTTAATGTTTTCACATAAGTATAGTTGTAGAAATGTTACCATATTGCGTTGTATCGTAGTGAATCCTTCGTACTAGTTAGGTCTTGTAGAATTATTCTTTTTAATCATCTTCACATTTTAAAAAAATAGTTTAGAACTATAACTTAGTCAAAAAGAATTAGAATCGTGATACTTTTAGGAATTTCTATTTCTAATATTAGATATTTAGAATTGGCAGTATATAAATATTCTAAAACAGTAGTATAGGTTTTGAACTTAGATATTTAGAAATAGTAGTATAATTTAGTTGAAAATTAGAAATAATGATATTTTTAGGAATCTCTATTTAATATTAGATGTGTTAGATAGTAGTTTTGATCTAATCTAGATATTTGAAAATAGTAGTAGATCTTCGTATTCAAATAAAACTTAGAATAGATGCACGTATTTTATATATTATTTATAGGGAAAAAATCAGAAATTGATCCAACGTTTGCCCGCTTTTGCACTTACCTATCCAACGTTTCATTTTTTACACTTACCTATCCAACGTTTTATTCCGGTAACACTTTCCTATCCAACCTTTAATTCCGGCCTTATGACATCACTTTTCAGCCTTATGACATCGCGTTGACATCATTTGAAGGGGCAATTTAGTTATTTTACATATTAGGGGGTGTAATGCAATATGTATAATTATTTTATACAACCTAAATTTTTATTTTATTATACATTTTACATTTTCCAGTTTTTATTTTTTTTGTTACTTCAAAAATATTCAAAAAATTTAAAACTAATAAACTTTAACTCATCTAAAATAAAGTAAATTCTTTTTGTTTACAAGTTTAATAGTAAATACTATCAATCTTTTTTTTTTTTGCAGAAAATGTGTCTTCAAATGAATTATATTTTTAGAAATTAAAACTTTTCAACAAAACTAATTAGTAATTTATACACCCTAAATTTTTATTTTATTATACATTTCATATTTTCCAGTTTTTTTATATTTTTTTTGTTACTTCAAAAATATTCAAAAATTTAAAACTAAAAAACTTTAACTTATCTAAAATAAAGTATATTCTTTTTTAGCTAATTATATTTTTATAAATTAAAACTTTTCAACAAAACTAATTAGTAATTTATACACCCTAAATTTTTATTTTATTATACATTTAATATTTTCCAGTTTTTTTTTTTGTTACTTCAAAAATATTTAAAAATTTAAAACTAAAAAACTTTAACTTATCTAAAATAAAGTATATTCTTTTTGAGCTAATTATAATTTTAGAAATTAAAACTTTTCTACAAAACTAATTAGTAATTTTTTAAGCTTGATTTTGTAGTTTGATTTATTAATTATTTAATAATTTAAAACTGAAAAAAAAACAAAAAAAAAACTTCATGGAAGTGCGAGGGTGATGGAATTAGGTCGATTTGAGGTGGATTTGGGGTTTGGTGGTGGTGGATTTGATGGGTGTGGGTGGGGCGTGGGGGTGGGGGTGGGGGTGGGGGTGGGGGTGTTGGAGAAGATGAAGTTTTTTTTTTGTTTTTTTTTCAGTTTTTAAATTATTAACTAATTAATAAATTAAACTTAAAAAATCAAGCTTAAAAAATTACTAATTAGTTTTGTTAAAAAAAATTAATTTCTAAAAATATAATTCATTTGAAGACACATTTTCTTCAAGAAAAATATTGAGAACAAAAAGAATATACTTTATTTTAGATAAGTTAAAGTTTATTAGTTTTAGATTTTTGAATATTTTTGAAGTAACAAAAAAAATATAAAAAAACTGGAAAATTAAAATGTATAATAAAATAAAAATTTAGGGTGTATAAATTACTAATGAGTTTTGTTGAAAAGTTTTAATTTCTAAAAATATAATTCATTTGAAGACACATTTTCTTCAAAAAAAAAAAAAGATTGATAGTATTTACTATTAAACTTGTAAACAAAAAGAATTTACTTTATTTTAATGAGTTAAAGTTTATTAGTTTTAAATTTTTTGAATATTTTTGAAGTAACAAAAAAATAAAAACTGGAAAATGTAAAATGTATAATAAAATAAAAATTTAGGGTGTATAAAATAATTATACATATTGCATTACACCCCTAATATGTAAAATAACTAAATTGCCCCTTCAAATGATGTCAACGTGATGTCATAAGGCTGAAAAGTGATGTTATAAGGCCGGAATTAAAGATTTGATAGGAAAGTGTTACCGGAATGAAACGTTGGATAGGTAAGTGTAAAAAATGAAACGTTGGATAGGTAAGTGCAAAAGCGGGCAAACGTTGGATCGATTTCTGATTTTTTCCCTTATTTATAATATTGTTATGCACTTAATTTTAATTACATAAAGTTTATTCTTGTATCTAATTATTTTGTACAATAATTTTCAATCATATCTTGTTTCATTAGTTATAAGTTTCACTTTATGTAGGAAATTGGTCTTATAGGTTTAAGTTTATGTAGACACTTGTAGATATACAACATCAACTACTATAATTTGAACTTGTAGAAAAGTAGTAGATCTTAAGTAGTACGTATTTAGATAACAGATGCCAGACGATCCTTCATGACCATGTTCAACGTCTAGTAGTGGCACCTTGAAGAAGGGTCGTGGTCTATCTCGATCTCGGTCATAGGCAACTCCAGATAGTGTCCATGATGACATCGAGGGACACGCCGAGAGCGCTCCCGTATTCACTACGGCCCCACCCACATCCGTCAGAGACCCTTCACCTCGTGAGACGCTTGGTGGATCTCCATCATCTACTCCTATTGGGCCATGCATCCCCCACAGCTTAGATCAGCCCTCTCCAACGCCTACTCAAATATCGTCACTCATAGGATCAAGTAGATTGACACCTTTACAACCAAGATGAATGATGCCCGATGCATCGCCCGAAGTTGGGCATAGTAGATTTAGGCCATCATACGATGAGTTATCTGGAGAAAGACCTAGTAGGCAGACACATGCACAAGTCGAATCATCTGGTGCTTCACCTAGAACACAGGTACGACCCTCTAGGGGAGTGGCTGAAGAATATCTACCTACTGCTAATTTTTGAGATCGCCACATCATATAATTGAATGCAATGGGCATTTTATGGAGCAATGGTGGGTAATAGCGATCATTAACACGATCATCAAGAGGCTTCTAACTAGTTTTCATCCAACTTATAATAGCATTCCTCATAAGAGGAGAGATGAGTTTTGGCTTTCATTTAGGGTGAGAAGTTATTTTCTTAATTTTTTATTTAGTGTTCTATATTTTATTCTATAAACATATTCGTCTAACCTCAAAAACTGATTTGGTGGATTTGTCAGCTACACAAAGCATAGTAAGAGCTTAATATGTTTTATTACATGTTGTTCTTGTACTTGTTATTAAATGATGTTATCGGTATTGTTGTGAAGTTTTTATTATTTATTGTATATGAGGACGTTGTCGACGAGGAATGGACAATCACCGAGGCGGCTTTGGGTGAACCTCGAGGCAGAAAATATTCACGTAAGTATCTTCACTTAAATCCTTGTCATTTATCTTGCGAATTCTGTTAAATTGTGAGTTCCATTAAATTCCTTATTATTATCTTTATAATGATTGTTATAAAAATTGAACAAATGAGGTATTGCGAGGAATTGCAGAGAGTGTATGGAGATATGTATCCCAAGTTTGATCCCGTTTTGTTGACCAAGGTGGACGGACCTCTGAAGAAGGAGAAATCGAAGGGGTTGTCGTCTGATGCTACTCTAGAGAGATACAATGGCGAGTTCCGGAGGGAGCCAAAGTTGGATGAGGCATACACGCAAGACTTGTTGGAAGAAAACACGGAGTTAAAGGCTGAGCGGTCACTAATGAGGCGAGAGATGTTAGAGTGGTGTTTAGCTATGAGCCAACAGATCGCTAATAGGATGGGTACTCAGCCCCCAATGCCTCTACCTTTATTTCTGCGTGATCTAAGTACCAAATGGACCTAGCACCAGTAGGCCACCGAGAGGGGACCCGTTTACAACTAGGACTTCGATAGGGACAAAACATGATGATTTGCTACTCCAGAGGAGCACGAAGATCGATGATTGTGGGCACAAAACATATCACAACTTGGGCTTGGGTTTTGGCGACGAGTTAGACGACGGGGACGAGGTCGGGGAAGATGACGAGGAGGACGGGGACGAGGATATAGGCTTATACTATT
Source organism: Linaria vulgaris (assembly GCA_948329865.1). Taxonomy (NCBI): domain Eukaryota; kingdom Viridiplantae; phylum Streptophyta; class Magnoliopsida; order Lamiales; family Plantaginaceae; genus Linaria; species Linaria vulgaris. Next base: position 66,398,495 of record OX415249.1, read on the forward strand.
TTTTATGTTTGATTAAATCTCTAGTAGTTTACTAGCTCTTTAGTTATGTATTTTACTTATTGACCTAACTATGCTAGCGATGTATGATGATTTATTTATTGTAACACTTGTTATTTTATTTCTATCGTGCTTTATGTACTTATATACTTTGATTGTTCAATTAGTATTGCCAAAAAAAGAAAAAAAAAGTAAAGAAAACAAACACAAAGTTATAAATAAATATAAGGAAAACTGCTAGATTTTTCTATTACATTTGAAACTACACCACTAATCATATTCACTATCATCTAACTCCAACTCTCTCACGTCATCATCCTCCTTTTTTGAATCAACATTTTTCCTCCTCTTCTGAATTGTCATGTGCCTCACTACCTAACCCTCACCCTCATGTTACCTCCATCACTTATTAAAGCTCTAGGGGTACCAAATCTAGAAAAAAGTCTAGATTTTAAAAATTCGATAACTACTTTGCTATCATTAGATGGAAGTGCTTTTGCTTTTACCCATTTTGATACATATTACACACCAACAAGTACATATTGACTTCCGTGGAATGTAGGAAAAGGTCCCATAAAATAAACACCCCAAACGTCAAATAATTTAATATTTAAGATATTCTTTAAAGGCATCTCATGTCTATTTGAAATACTACAAGTTCTTTGACATCTATCACAAGGAATAACAAATTGGGGTGCATCTTTATAGATAGTAGGACAATAAAAACAACATTGCAATACCTTAACAGCGTTTTTTTGGCCTCCAAGATGTCCTCCAACTTTACCTCCGTGACATTTTTTCTAAAATATCACACATTTCTTCTTCTAGAACACATCTTCTTATAATAACATCAGAGCAATGACGATACACGTATCGATCATCCTAATGATATTTTTGATATTTTTAAAAATCATGAAAGAAATTTTTTCTTTGACTAATAGTTCATATTAGGCGGTAAAACCTTACATACCTTGTAGTTTGCAAAATCAACAAACCATGGGGCTTTCATTGTCCTAATGGAAAAAAGTTGTTCGTCAGGAAATGCTTCATTGATTTCATGATCTTTTTTCATGATGTTGGTTTCCCCATTATAATCTAGACAAATGATCGGCTATGACATTCTATGTTCTTTAATTGTCTCTGATTTCCACATCGAACTCTTGTAACAGAAGAATCCATCGTATTAACCTCGATTCTTGAAAAATAGGTGACTCAGAGCAGCATGGTCAGTGTAAACAATAATTTTATTCTCCAATAAAATACAACCTGGACTTTTCAAAAGCATACACGACAACCAACATATATTTTTCCGTGGTAACATAATTAAGTTGTGTGTTTGTTAAGACATTGCTAGCATAATGAATGACTTTCATTATCATACCATGTTTATGTCCTAAAACAACCCCTACGGCGTAATTACTTGCATCACACATAATTTCGGAAGGTAATGTCCAATCTGACGTTATCATTGCTGGTGCAATAATTAATGTCTCCTTAATTTCATTAGAATCTTCCAAACAGAATGTCTTTAATAAGAAGATAACATAAAGAAATTTGTCTTATCTTCTCCATCCTTCCATTTATTTTATCTGTTATTTATGATGTGGAATTTGTTCATTGAAACGATGAGTGACTATTATTTTATGTTTGGAGTTAGAAAGTAATTGGATTTGAAACTATGTGAAGACTTATGATTTGATGTCTACTGATTGTTTGGTTTATATTTATTTATTAATCTAGTGCCCAATGCCTTATTATGTCTGATCAACATAAAATTGATCTGAAGTTATGGGGGTAACAAGCGTAGCCACATAACATGTTTTGTGGGATGAGTGAACCCGTGAGTGTGCGAAAAAGATAAGTCAGGCCATGTCCAATTGTGGCATCGAAAGAAGCCATGAATATAAACATCAATCAAGGGAATTGACACATTAAAACCATAATAGATATCCAATGAACCCAAACCTCTAAGTTATTTTCATTATTATTGTTTACAACTCCAATCCAATCAATCAATTAAATTCAGTCAAGTAGCTAAAAGTAGTTTAATGTAGTTAGAATAGTTACATTAGTTTAAGAAGCAATCACTTTAGACAAACCAACACAGTTAAATCGTGACAATAAAACAGAGAAAGACGTAACAATTAAGTGTGTAGTTTAATCATAGTCCTTGTGGGATTCGATACTTGAGCTTTACTTTCTATTTTATATTACTTGAGCTCGTATACTTGCGATAGAGTGTGTATTGAGATCCAATAAGAACACATATACACTACGCATCAATCACCATTAAGGTTGTTCTTAAGATGCTCTGCGCGACTAATACGACAGAGAAGCAAATGGGTCTAGGAACTAGTAGGGGTCCTATTGGCCTACCAAACCATCGCGCGTGCAGCAACTTGAGAAACCCCATTCAGCCTCAACTACGGTCACGAAGCAGTTATCCATGCCGAGATTTTCCAAGCTGGATAACACAGAAATACAACGAATCCAACTTGGCCTTCTAGTTAGAACTATTGTCCAAAGGAAGAAAACGAGCTTCAGTCTAGTTTGAAAATAATAATGAAAGAATGGAACGCTACGATCGAAAAGTTTGCACGCGGCGATGCCAAGTAGGACACCTTGTATTACGTATAATTGAAGCATCCAAACCATCGGGAAGTTAGATCTCGCGTGGAAGGACCACACAAGATAACCAAGATCATTTGACTCGCCATGTAAATCCTCGAAGACATGGAAGGGAGGTAATACCCGCGCCATTGGAACGCATTTAATCTTAGGAAGTTTTATGTTTAAAGATTGTTACTCGGTGATCTGTATAAAAATCAAATATTTTTAAATAAACAAACTTTTCTCTTTGTCATAACAGAACCAAGCCCTAGACCCGCACTGTGGTCTTATACCCTTGTAGAACGAACACCCTGAAAGGCTCATGCTCGGCTTGAGGATAATGGTCTGCCTGGCTCTCATGCAATGATCCAACGCCACATACGCCATTACAGAAAGTTAGCCCAAGATAAAGACAAAATTGACTCCCAGCCACGGATGCCCCAAAGGACCTCCAATACGAGGGAACCACGCCCGTTCGCATTGGAGCAATAAAAATACCCTAACACACCTTATAAATACATGTTGTAAACCCCTTGGGGGCTAAGGCCCATAGACTATGTCCAAATGGTAGAAAACTGCATACCGCACAACATCATATGATACATATGGTAGGTTCCTTCGCAGCTCAGGCCCATAGCCTATGTCCGAAGAACCAAAAATTGCATATTGCATAACATTTTACGATACATGGTATACGTTCCTTCATAACCTCTCTACGATAAAACTAACCACCCTACATTTTCAGGACTAAGGAAGAAGCAACTGCACGAAGTGGTCAGCCAAAGACACTGATCTCTTAAATAAAGAATTCATGCAGGGCCCTTACATGGGGATACACGATCCCTTAAAGCAAACAGAGAGAAACGACCAAAAAGCCCAAGTCACAAGTCCCCCGCCCCATGAACCACGAACCAACAGACTTGAGGGACATCTGATAATGCATAAATATATCGGACAAGGAAAAGAGTACAACACCCTGAGAAGACGCTTCGGAATAAGCCCATCGTATACAGAGCTCACAAACATCATTCCATCTAAAGGACCAAGAAGGGTTCGTTAGCCTCCCATGCTATACGAAGGACTTCTCCGACACAGTCAGACGTCTTAAATACCCATTTGAAGGAGTCATGTGTGCAATAAAATAATATCAGTCATTATTAGCACAACCATCCTTAAATCACGGGCGACTCACATTAAACATTGTCAGTAGATCTATCTCTGACGAGGAAGTATAAATAACGCCCATCCCCGGCATTGAAGAAGGCCAAGTTGCCACACTCAAACCACACTTGAGATCTTATAAATAGAGAAGGAATTCTACCATTGTAACCAACTCAAATTCACATAACATACTTGTATTCTCATTATAACAAAGCAATATATATTTTTAAGTGTTTTTCATATTTCCATCTCCTTACATATTTAGATGGCCTTCATGAAACCTCCTCGAATAAACACCAGCACATAAACACTATATTCACGAATTACGAGAATCGCATTCCGAACAACTTATATTCACGATAATTAAGGAATTACCCAATATGGAGAATTATGTGTTATCAAATGGTTAAACAATCATAAAGCGATCCATAACGCAATACCAATTATCGGCGACCAGGAATATATAACAGTTTTTGTTTTTTAGTCAGTAAAATAAGTGTTTTTTTTTCTTTTCTGAATCTGGACAATATTCTCACTTCGAAATGCTAATTGAGTATATTTAATTTGGTATAAATTCGTTTGGTTATATATGAGCTACGAAACTAGTACAATATGGACCAATTACACCAAACTATGTTAATCTAGAGCTTTACTTATGTCTCCAAGATTAGCATTATCCGCAATAACTTGTAAACTCTGACACTGAATGATACGTCCAATTTCTAGAAATGTTGGGTATCCGCCAATATGTCGAATATTGTTGAATATGTCAGATACTGCTGGATATGTACAACTTCTAGGAATAAGTCAGGTTTCTGGTATGTTGAATATGCTGATACGTCGAAATTCTGTCGGATATGTCGAGTATAAATACTCAAGATAATTAAGAGCGGTGAACAGTAGATGATAATAAATAATTTACCTTTATTGACTGGTCTGGAGTATTTATGGGCCTCGAAAAGCTGAACCACATGTTGTATTTCTCGAGTATGTAAAATTTATAAGGTTTTTTTTTTTTAATGAGTGAATAACATTAAGCAGAAATAAACGTACAGTAAAGCCACAGAGGCAAACAATGAAATAGAGGACAAAAACAGAACACAAACTTAAACAAAAACAAAAAGGAAATCAGTCCCAGTTGCGGGGAAGAGCATCGAGAGAGATCGGCCCATTCCAATCGTTGATTCTTGCCCATTTAGCTACATTGTGCGCACAGACATTAGAGACTCGAGGGATGTAGGAGACATGCCAGTGAGGCCAATTTTGAAGCATACTACGAATCGAACGAATGTCAAAATTGCAGCTCCAAAAAGGGGACTTTTTAACCTCAATGGAAAGATCGACAATACTTTCGGAGTCGACTTCAAAAAGGACTTTTGGGCATTTGAGCAGGTGAGATCTGTTCATAGCATGAATGAGAGCTTTTGCTTCCGCAACAACAACATCGATGACAAAAAAACGAACAGCTTCCGCCCAAAGAAGAGTGCCTTCTGCATTGTGCACCACAAACGCGCCAAAACCGATACCTGTAGTGATATTAAACGCCGCATCAGAATTAATTTTGATCCAATCAGTAGGGGGCTTTCTCCAGCATGAAGATTGATTACGAATTCGGGGTTCACGGACACTGCTCAAGAATTCAGTTGTTCTTCTCCAAATAGCATGAAATGCATCACAAGAGGATGGCAATGCAGTTTGGTTGATGACTGCATTCCGGTACTTCCAGATAGATTCCATGGCCAGCAAGGAAAAAGCGTTGAAAGAACGAGCATTGTCTTCAGGGATAAGGTTGTGAGAATCATCGCACAATAAACCAATCCATTCGGCGGTAGAAAGATGACAAACACTGTCCAAACGGAAAGACCAATGGGACACAAACCAGATTTGGGTCGCAAATGGGCACACGAGAAAAATGTGGTGAATTGATTTGTTAGTAACCTTGCAAAAATGGCAAGATTGATCAACAATATTCATGAATTCCGCAAGGCGACTGCGACATGGGATAGCGCTGGACGCAACTTTCCAAATAAAAAGTTTTACACGATTATAAACTCTCAGTTTCCAGATTTTGTTACGCAACACGATCAGGTCATTTTTTGGGTCGTTGAAACGAGACGTCTGATCCGTTAAATATGCACTTTTGGTTGTAAAGGCTCCTTTCCGAGAGGGAGTCCAAACCAAGTGCTCTGATTCCGCGACCGGAACAATTGGGATCTTACGAATTTCCAAATAGATGACTGGATCAAAGATGGAATCCAGAATGTCAAGATTCCACTGAGCTGTAACAGGGTCCAATAAAGATCGAACGGTTGCAAATCGGGTGATGGTAGAGCTACTGAGATGGGCACAAGAAGGAGTGAAGCCAATCAATGTAGGAATCCAGGGGTCTAACCAAGTGTATAAAGACGATATGGAGCTGACATTAAAACATGCGCCTTTTCGAATAATGTCACGACCTTTGTTGATACCGCGCCAAGTCCATGAACATCCAGCAAAGCTCTTAACCGAATCAAGGAATCTTTCATTACCCAAGTATTTTGAAGCAACAAGTTGAGTCCACAGTGTGTTGTAGGGATTTACACAAAGATTCCAAGATAATTTTGATAACAGAGCACGATTCATATCTTCCATCCTACGAAGGCCAAGACCACCATGGAGTTTCGGTTGGCAAATGGTGTTCCAAGACAGAAGGTGCAACGGCTTTTTAACCTCTGAATGAGCCCAAAAGAACTTCTTCATACTTTTGTCCATTGAGCGACATACATGCCGAGGGAGCAAGGTCGTACTCATGTGGTATGTCGCAGTCGCTTGAGCCACTTATTGTAGAAAAATCAATTTCCCAGCTTGCGAAAGGTTTCTAGCTTTCCATGGCGAGAATGTTGCTTCAAACTTAGAGAGTAGATCACGGTGAGATTCCATCCGACCTTTAGTGTGACAGAAATGAAGGCCTAAATGTTTTTGTTTGTGGTTGCATTCCACAAAACCAAGTTTTTTCAGCGCCTTTTGTTTCGATGTAGCATCTGTGTTCCTACTAAAGTGGATGACGGATTTGTCCGAATTTGCTCCAAGACCTGTCCATTGAAACAAAAGCTCTAGGATGTTAGCCAGGGTCGTGACTTCATTATCAGCCGTGCTACAAAAGACAATCAAGTCATCGGCAAACATCACATGGTTTATCCACGGGGAGTTACGAGAAACTTTGACTCCTTTAAGTAAACCTTCACTTTGAGCACTCAAAAGAAGACGAGAAAAATTTCAAAATAAATTATAAAAAGCGCCGGCGAAATAGGATCGCCTTGGCGGACTCACTGTGAAGAAGAAAAGTGACCAAATGGGCTTCCATTAATCAAAACTGAAAATGAGGCAGATGTTATACATTTTTTAATCCAATTTATGAAACAATCATCAAACCCCAAAGCTTTAAGGATGGAGAAAAGAACATCCCATTCAACATGGTCGAAAGCTTTCGCCATGTCAATCTTGACCGCCATAAAACTCTTTTTACCTTTCTTGTGATTGAGGTAGTGAACAATTTCCTGAGTTATAATAGAGTTTTCAGTGATAACACGTCCCGGAACAAATGCCATTTGGTTAGGAGAAATGATTTTGGGGAGTATAGGTTTAAGGCGGGAGGAAATGAGTTTAGTAATAATCTTGTAAGAGACATTACAAAGACTTATCGGCCGGAATTGTTCAACACGATCTGCACTCGGCATTTTAGGAATAAGTGCCAAGAAAGTGTGATTGAGTGCAAGCGGAAGGGAGTCGTTGGAAAAGAAAGACTGTATGGCCGCTATCAAGTCATCTTTAATGGTGTCCCAAAAGTGTTTGTAGAAAAGGGGAGAAAGGCCGTCAGGACCAGGGGCGGCATGGGACTCGAGATCAAATAGGGCTGATCTAATGTCGTAAGCAGTGGGATGCATACAAAGTATTTGATTTTCTGTCTGAGAGATGGTGGTGGGGAAAAGCTCAAAAACCAAAGAGCAACTTGGTGGGGATCTTTGATTAAGAGATGAGTAGAATAAATCTCGATAGAAGTTGCAAAAACGTTTACCAATCCCTTCCCGAGTGGAGGTGATAGAATCATCAAATAACTTAACACCATGGATGGTATTGGTTTTGCGCTTGGAAAGAGTAGTGTGGTGGAAGAATCTTGTGTTGGCGTCACCATTTTTGAGCCAAGTGAGGCGAGATTTCTGCCTCCATAACTCGTTTTCCATTCGTAACAATGCATCAAGATCAGCTTGAAGAGATATTTCTAACTCTCGCATTTGAACAGATTGAATAGCAGTTTGGCATTCTGAATTTTTCTCAAAAAATGCTGCAATTTTGTTTTGAACTCGACCAAAATGAGCACGATTCCATGCAGTGAGATCAGATTTGACCTGCTTATTTTTTGTGATGAGTTGGAAAAGAGGAGCTCCACAAAGCATCTTATTCCATGCGTGTTTGACCACCCGCGCACAGTCTGGATGTTCAAGCCAAATGGAGAGGAAACGGAAAGGTTTCGGCCCTGATTGAGCATTCGGTAAAACGTCGATCACCAATGGTTTGTGATCTGATTTGAGGGTCGTGGCATGAAGAACAAAAGCATTCGGAAAAAGGGAAATCCAATGCGGGGTGGCAAGTGCACGGTCCAATCTTTCTTGAATATTTGCGTTCCCTGTGCGCTGATTGTTCCAAGCTATGTCACATAAGTCGTAAACGCGAGCGCGTGCGTGTGCGTGTGCGGGTGCGCCAGTTCGTCTATTTTCAAAAATTCACTTCTTAATGCGCCTCTAATGCGTCTATTAAAAAAATATTAAAATATTAATAATATTAAGTAAATTTTTCAATATTAGGCAACAAAATGATTATTTCCGCCAAAACAATACTAATCATAAACAAGATAAGTCTTTTCATTCATCAAAATGTCAGTTTGTTCATCACAGCATCTAAATTACTTGCTATTACATTCAGAAAATGAGTGACGTGGTGACATGCTATATTTCACTCACTTGCAAGCATCAACAAAATATATTATATCTTAAAAACTAAACTACTAGTATTTATTATTTTGCTTACTTTTTTATATTTATATCTAAAAAACTTAACTACTATTTATATTTATATCTTAAATTTTTTGATATTATACTATTTAAAAACGTGATAAAAAAAGAAAATTCAAAAAAATAAGAATTCCATTAATTAAACTAGATTTTTATTTAGTTAATAATTCAGAAAAAACTTCATCTTGATCAAACGATATAAATTTTCAGAAATTAAATTTTTGCAACAAATCTAACTAATACTTTTTAAGCTTGATGTTTTAATTCGAAATAGCTTTAAACAATTATGTCTGTTGAAAATATTCTGCTTTCTGAAAGTATATGTTAAATTTTTGTAAGTAGAATTATTCAATTATGAACGAATTATTAAAAATGCCCATTTTGTTTGCTGTTTTGATGAAAATGCCCTAAAAATTCTACGTGGCGGCGATGTGGCCGCCACGTGGACCAAATAGCCCAAATAATAGAGATTGGGTATTTTTGACAAGGTATACATATAGTTACGGCATATTTTTTAAGCCCAAAATTCTTTTGGGTAGTTTTAGAAAAATGGAAAACTTAATGGGTAGATTTAAAAAATTCCTCCAAATCTTAACTATATATGATTTTTGTTCATGTGAATTTCAAAAGTAAAAAAAAAGGAAAAAAAAGGGAAAAAAAGAAAAAAAGGAAAATTTGTGCACAAATTACGCATTTACACTTAATTCGCGAATTAGTATTTCTTAGTTCGCGAATTAGTATTTCTTAGTTCGCGAATTAGTATTTCTTAGTTCGCGAACTAAGAAATACTAATTCGCACTGGAGCGCCGCACGCGAACTCAATTCGTGAGTTCGCGAATCGTGCGCTAGTGCGTGAGGGGGGGGTGCGCGAATTATGTGACCTAGGTTCCAAGTAAAATCATAACCACGGTACCCAAGGTCCACCAAATTTGCATCGTCAAAATAGTTCTGCATGGAATTTGCAGAAGAAGAGGCATAATGATTACCTCCAAGTTTCTCAGATTGTGCCAATATTGAATTAAAATCTCCAAAAGCTAACCATGGAGTAGTAATCGCATTTGCTACAGCCGCAAAATCGTTCCAAAAATTAGCCTTCAAGGATGGCTTAGGAGGGCAGTAAAGTGCAACTATAGACCAACAATGATTAGACGAAGGCAACACCATTGTGCCAGCAATCATCCAGCGAGTGTTAAGGAAGCATGAGAAATTGATCGTGTCTACCCATGCAAAACAAAGACCCCCAGAAAGTCCTATAGGAGGGACAATAATGGAGTGAGGGAGATTATGAGAAGAGAGGAGAGCAGTGAGAGGAGAGAGGAGATTAGATTTAAGTTCGCAAAGAAAAAGGCAAAGAGGCTTGTGTTTCTTCAAGAGAGCCGAAAGGGCTCTTCTTGCCGCGGGACTACCCATCCCGCGACAATTCCACGATAATATAATCATTATTACTCGCCCAGCCCTGTCGGGCTGGAAAGGTTCTGTGAGTCATCTTCAATCTCAGTAATCACAACATATGATGAAGTTGGATGGTGTATGGAGGAGATCATAGTGGAATTGTTGGGTTCAGTAGGGAAAAATGATGAGTTGGAGTAATGTATTGGGCGTTTGATAGTAACGGTGCGTCGGAGGAAGATATGCTCAGAAGTAATCGATATAAGGTGAGGGTGGGTGGTAGAAGAATTATCAGGTGGCTGGTGTGAAGTGGAGATGTTGCACTGCTGGAATGGTTGAATGATGGAGGAGGGACTAAGTTCGTAGTCTGAGCAGAGAGAGATGGAATCAAGAGATAAGGAGTTATCAGAAGATTCAATTAGTTCATTTGGATATTGAGGAAGTTTATGGCTGGTATTATTTTTTTGGTTTTTGACCTGAGTTGGGCTAACAAATAGTCCAGGTCGTTTTCTGTGGTTTATGGGAAATTGACTTGTGGGTTGGGCCTTAATCTGGTAGATGCCATTGAGATTGGGCCGGGTGGGGATTATTGGTGGCACGGGTATGATGGGGCTGTCAGAAATATGTGAAGAGTCATTTTCTGGAGGTTCATGGTTCGGGTTACGGATCGGATAGTCGGGTATGGGTTGGTTGACTGGGTTTGTGGGAATTTTAGGGTTGTAGAAATTTGAACGGCCAAGGGGGACGGCGCGCAGCCAGGGACCGAAAGGAAGAGATTGTTGTGCCGGAAAATTGGGTGGTAGGATTGCACAAATGTCTTTCTTGTGGTCAATTAATCCGCAGATAAAGCAAAAATCCCCAAGTCTTTCGTAAGAGATGTTGGAGGAGATGAATTCATTATTTGGGAGGGGGATTTTCACCTTTGACACCAGAGGATTTTGGAGGTTTATAGCCACCCGAATGCGCATCTTGCCTTTCCACTTTGAGCTGAGATTGTCAAAATCTGTTTTGATGAGATGTCCAAGCATTGCTCCAATGGTGTGAGCATTTTGCATGGTCATATGTTTTGCTGTTATATCTGATGCCTGCACCCAAAAATGCGCATATGAGAGGTCGAGGCTTCGAAAAGTAACATCGTCCACCCATTCGAACAGAGCAACCAAACTTTTATCGAAATTCCATGGTGCTTGAGATAGGATTCTGATAGCCTCTCTTTGGTCGTGAAATATAAAGGCTAAAGTGTTGGTTTCGATCTCGTTAGTTTCAACAGGGGAGGATAAGTTCCATGCTTGCAGCAGAGTTTGGCGAGCTGCAGTGAGGTTGATGATTTTTCTTGAGTAGATTCGTCCCACTAAGGTGATGGGAGTAAGGTCTGGTTGAGGAATGGGTAGAGTGGTGTGGTGGCTGCATTCATGGAGAGAATGTAGAGGAGAGCTCATGGAAAAGGAAAGAAAAGAACCAAACAGAGAATGGAAGGGATGGAAATCACTGAAAACCGATAACAGGAATTGAAATCTCAAAAAGAAAGAGAAAAGAGAGTTCCACAGAGAGAACAGCAAAGATCCCGTAAAATTTATAAGGTATGTCGAGTATAAATATTTGATATATAATTGTCGACTATGACTAATATAAATACCTAATATATCCAGTGAATGGGTTTTCCTTAGTGCATATTGGGCCGTGCCAGTTTATTCTGGCCTTCCATGATGGCCCATATCAATATTCTACTATATTTAGCTAGAATGAAAGAATCAAAGATATTTCAGTGCCAAGGGGCCAATGACAAAGGTTACGCCCAAAGACATGGTGCACTTGAAAAAATTGACTTAATCATGATCATTCATAAATATAGACAAGATGTGTGACCTGGCACCACTTCATATTTAATTATATAATATTCATTAGAAATGTATAAAATTGGTGCAAGTAGTTAATTAGGTGGCTTTGAGCTCATATCAGCAAATGAAAAAATTGCAGAGTTTTCACATTTTCCTCTAAAAATATTACAAGATTGAACATAGCATTACAACGCAACATTAGACGAACCCATGATTTGTTGGACCTACAAACTGGATCGATTTGAGCAGTAATGCGCATGATACAGTTATATATTTAACTTACCTATAAAAAACCTCATTTCAATCATAGACGTCATATTAATTATATATAATGTATTGTTAATAAGTTATTGGATCGTAAGGCGCATCAACTTTCACGCCGTACACATCAATCAAATTAAACTCCATCAATTCATTTGGAATTATTCTGCAGTGTATTCTTCTATAATCATTTTGCAGAGACTAGAGAGCACCATAATCATTTTTGTTTATTGGCTTCTTGAGAGCATTTAGACGGAACCTTATTACGTGCGTGCCATGACAACTGGACATGATTATTTTTTGTTCTTTAGTCGTGTAATCTGAAGACAAAGTCCCACGCAAATCCACCCATTATCATTATGAACTCATACCATTATTAATCATCTTAATCCTTTCGTGCCAATTTATGCATTTATTTTATGTCAATAAAGATATTGTCAATGTTATAGACAAATAAAATAAAGGGATAAAAGCGTCATGCTTTTCGAAATATGCATATTTTTGCGATTTGTCCATTTAACAAATTTAATAATCGTTTTGTCTCCTAAATTATGTCCATATATGCGATTTACCTCTCTGTGCATTTCAGGCCATTTTTTTGCGGGAATATTCCTCGTTCGAGGTATTTTTTCGTCAATTTTTTATCATCAACTACCAAAAATAGCCGATGAAGGGGCAAATTACATTTCTGGCCATTTTTACCGGAATATTCTCCATTCAAGGTATTTTTTCGCCTACTTTTTGTCATTAACTAGTACAACACATATAAGTCGGGTATGGGGAAAATATTCTGGCCAAAAATTACAAAAAATGCACTGACGGGACAAATCGCACAAATAAACATAGTTTAGTAGTCAAAACACTTATTAAATTTGTTAGATAAACAAATCGAAAAAACGTGTGTATAGTTCATGATGTTCATACTTTTATCCATAAAATAAACATTAAAATTAGTGCATCTAATGGAATTAGTTAAAAATCCCGCCTTCGATTTTTCAGCAGCAAACCCCAAAACCCACACGATGCATCCTTCCCTCTCTCTAACCGCCTTCTTTTTCCTCCTCCTCCTCCAACTAATAACAGCCACCACAGCCACCGCCACGTCACTGCCGGAGCACCAGTCCCACCTCCGCCACCTCCACGCGGCGCCGCCTTCTCCTCAGGAGCAGATCGAGGTGACGCGGCCCCTCCCATTCTCCTCCCTGACCCCAAGCTGCACCCTCCAAGTCCTCTCCCACAATTTCAGCAACTCATATTTCCTCCCACCCACCAACACCACCTACTCCCCTCCCCTCAACTGCACCTGGACACGCGCCGCCCTTCGCCTCTCCGCCTCCTCCAACGGCTCCCAATACGACCGCATCGCCGCCGTGTGGCTCGCCGGCGCCGAACTCCTCCGCACCAGCACCCCCGAACCCACCCCTGATGGAATCTTCTGGAACGTTCGCAAGGACATCACCAGATACTCCTCCATCCTCCGCCAACACAATCTCACCCTCTCCGTCATGCTTCAGAACATCGTCGACGACGTCTACACCGGCGTCTACCGCGTAAACCTCACCTTCCTTTACTACGACGATACCGCCGCGTTGACAAAGCCAAAGTCAACCCCCGTTGTGAATGTGATCGAGGAGGAGAATTTGGGGGAAGTGTTCGAGAGTCTTAAACTGAATCCTAATTCTACGGAGTTGAACGACAATCCTGCTGATTTGATCATCCCCATATCGACCACGGGGGACGAGGGGTTCTGGTTCAGAATCGAGCGAGAATCGGATTTGGTGTTTCAGGGGATTCAGATTCCGTTGAACACGTACCGGGCCGTGATTGAAGTTTACGTTTCGTTTCATGGGAACGACGAGTTTTGGTACTCCAATCCGCCTGATTCCTACATCGACATGAACAATTTGCCCACCAAGCGAGGCCACGGGGCGTACCGTGAGGTCGTGGTGAAGCTCGACGACAATGTGGTTGGAACAGTGGTCCCATTTCCTGTCATCTTCACTGGAGGGATCAATCCTGTTTTCTGGGAGCCTGTTGTGTCTATCGGGGCTTTTGATTTACCGTCCTATGAGATCGAATTAACCACGTTTTTAAGCATGTTGCTCGATGGGAAAGTACATTACTTTGGACTAGGAGTCGAGGGTGCTATTTCCTTTTGGCTGTTGGATGCAAATCTGCACTTGTGGTTGGATCACAACGCCACAGCAGTGCAGGCCGGCATCGTGAAGATTAGCGATGAAAACGGTGGTGTCGAACGTGAGTCCAAGTTCCAACAGCTCGACGGGAAATTCGAGGTCGAGGGAGAGAGGAAGAGTAAATTCTCGTCGTGGGTGAATTCCAGTGCTGGCAATTTCACCACCTACGTTACGCGTAAAGTGGAATTCGAGAATGAGATCAAGTTCACGATGAACGGAACGGTGAAGGAAGTGGAACAGGAAGCGAAATTGAAGAATGAAGTGAGGGTAGAAACTGATATGGGGTTGTTGGTTTCGAGATTTAAAACGGAGACAAAGTATCAGCTGAAAATGAAGACCACGACGATGCCAGGATCGGCCGATGGTACGTTCTTGGTATCGGCAGAGCTGGAGAATTCGATGAAGGAGGAGAAGAGCAATGGTACAGTAAAGAGTGTTTTGGACAACAATCAGAAATCCAAAGGGTGGATGTTTGTGCAAGATCATGATGTTTTGTCTGGTTCGGCGACTACCGATCAGAGTTATTCTGTGCAGGATGCTACTGGTTGTTATAGTCGGAGTGTTTCAGCAACAGATGGAAGTATTACCATGGATAATTCAAGATTGGTGTGTCTAGCTCCATTTTGATGAATTATTAGATGATTTCTACAGCTTCTTCCTCCTTTTTTTGCTTTCATGAACATGTGGTTGTTCCGCGGTTTTGATGTGTGTGGGATTCATTGAATTATGATGTGTGTGATTCAATAATCATCCCATCAGTGATTCATTCAGTTGTTGTATATTTCATTATTTCTTTTGATGCTTTGGGAACTTCTAATTAATAAGATTTGGCTCCACTTAGAGTCCAGCCTTTTGTATCTTCTTCTTATTTTTATTATGTCTACAATCAGATATCCAAGAATAGATATTTGATGAATATAGAAGTTACTTTCTAGCAAAAGATAATGTTTCAGTTGATATTGTATAAGTGTCTAATAAATTTCATATTAGTCAATACTAATAAATCATGAGTAGCTCAAACATTGCGAAGGGATTGGTCACAAAAGGTTGTTGTGAATAGACACAATCTTGGTTTGCAATCTGTGTGTAATTGGTCCAGCCAACTTATACTTAACTGAACTGGTTTTGTTGGTTAAGTATACTTTGTAGTTGGTTGTGCTTCCATTTGATGATCAGCGATGTAAATCTCAGCTTCGTTCGTCGGTCCGCATATGAACTCAATCAACAATATTTCTACTTTTGGGGTGTAGGTTTGAATCACATTGATTCTGATTCATAACAAACAAAACTGTGTGTTGTTCTTGCTCTTCGGTGAGTGTGTTTCATAAGAATTCTGTTATAATCTTTCTGTGACAAATTGGTGAGATGAGACTAGAACGACAAACCATAGTGACGGCTAAGTTTGATGTTAAGATTACGAACTAGAGTATTCTGGACTATAGCAATTGAATTGAGGCCGCCCCTTTTACAACAAGGCTTCTTGATGTACTGAACAAACTCAATGTTGACAACGATATTAATTAGAAGGCAAATAAATCAATGATAGAGAGCGCGCAGAGTTCAAGTCGTGGTGAAAAAAATGTTGAGGGAAGCATCAATGAGAAAGCCGCGGCAGGAATTGGGCCAAGACTTTAGAGCTTGTACATGATCGAACCCCTGTAAATCGCCACTATCTTAAGCAAGCTCTATATTCTTTCATAATGAAAGCCGATAAATCAATGGAAAACTAGATGGATGTGTTCAATATATTGATTCTTGATCCTAAGAACATTGATGTCTCCATAAATGGTAAGGTTGAGGCTTTATTGTTGCTAAATTCTTTACCTGGGCTTATTTTAAGAAAAGTCTCCTATATGAAAATGAAGCTTTAACTCTTGACAAAGTGCAGTCAGCAAGGATTGAACGAGAGGAATGGGCCTCAGGTTTTTGTCAATGATTTAGAACTATAAGTGAAGGAGAAAACTCAACCAAAGCAGGGAACTATTACAAGTTAGTCCAACCAACTTACTAGACAGATAATTTGTTGTGCTTCAACTGGATTTTGTAATTCAATACTTGTAATAAAAACTAAATCAATGTTAATCGCTTGTTTGAACCAAGTAAAACTAGTATGTTGTATTTGTTATTTGTGTGCGTTTTCATTAAGTTATTTAAGCATTAAGTCCCTCAAATGATACATCTTTTTCACAAATCATCCGCAAACTTATAGGAAAACAGCATTATACCTCACAATCTATTGATTTTGCAGAGTTTTGCACCATGAAGCCAAGGGGTTCAATAAATTGGGAGTATTAATACTCTTTTGTAAATCATCTTCATTGGTTGTAATAACTTTGAACAGTTCATAAACTGCAGTAAAAGCTGAACTTACAAAATACAAAAGAAGATGCTTGCAGCAAATTTTATTATAATTTATAACCAAATAAGCAGAAAACTTAACTTACACGCCGATAAAAAGAAGTTATTGAAAGCTGGACAACTGTACAAAATTAAGCCTTAGACAAAACACAAAGCAAAGCAAAAGATCTAATTATCACTCCATGCGAATGATGCAACGAATGCCTTCACCATTCAACATCAGTTCAAAAGCCTTGTTTATCTCAGCAAATGGCACTTCATGCGTTATAAACTTCTCCACTTCCAGCTCCTAATCATTTCAAGAATAAAATGAAATTAGTACATTAAAATCCATTCGCATATCCTTTTTTCAGGAAGTTGTGAACACTAACCTTGTTCATGTACATTTCGACCACAGACGGAAGATCAGAGCGCGGTTTGTAGTTCCCGAAGAAAGTACCAGTCAGAGTCCTCTCGTTCAAGAAATTCATTGGAAGGGTTTTGAAGACTGCGTCTTTGTGAGGAACGCCAACAAGAACAGCAACACCCCATCCCTAATATCAACAGTTTTCAACATTATATTGGCTACATGTATTGCATCGATTGATCGTAAGTAGAAAACTGATAAATCTTTTTTTCTAGTGACATGTACGTACATCATGAACGCATTCAAAGGCAGAGATCATCGCGTTGATATTTCCGGTGCACTCCACGCTCCGATCAACTCCTCCATTAGTCATCTCAGCTATCACCTGATGCACAATTGAAGGAAATTAGTGAAATGATAAAACTAGGTAACTGAAAATGCAGAGGGAGGCGATGAATCCACCAACCTCTTGAACTGGTATCTTGGAGTCTCCGGGATTCACAAATTCAGTAAAACCAAATTTCTTAGCTGCATCAACAAAACAACATATATAAGATACACTTGAAGCAATTTGCATAAATGCGAAAGACTACAATTAATGCGAATTTCTTATTACCTTCTTCAAATCTGTTGGAGTTCAAATCCACACCAATAATTCTTGAAGCACCAGCCAATCTAGCTCCTTCACCAGCCTGGAGATTATCAAGATATATATAAAAATTGAATCTTTACACCAAAATAAATAATTACCAAAGAATTAACTAACAAAAAAGAAACATACACCAAGTCCAACTGCTCCAAGTCCGAAAATCGCCACAGACGAACCCTTTTTGGGTTTGGCGACATTCAGTGTAGCTCCAAGGCCTGCAAGACAAAACAAGCACCCACAAACAAATTAATTATACACTAAGAGAAGTCCTTTTGTCACAAGATTTGGTCACATGTATTATATTTATACCTGTGGAG
Source organism: Linaria vulgaris (assembly GCA_948329865.1). Lineage (NCBI taxonomy): Eukaryota > Viridiplantae > Streptophyta > Magnoliopsida > Lamiales > Plantaginaceae > Linaria > Linaria vulgaris. The sequence goes on from OX415249.1 coordinate 66,416,664, forward strand.
ATCCCACAACTAAGTACACAGACTTTATCCAAAGGAGCAAGTGGATTGATTTTAGCAAGACAACCAACATGAACAACCGTGTATTCGCTAAACGTAGAGGTGCCAACGAAATGGTAAACGGGTTTTCCATTGATCGAGAATCTTGACTTTCCGTCGTGAATCATGACACCCCTGTCAGTGTTGATCCTGAGTAGGGTGCACATGTTGCTCTCTTGGGACTTGCAGTGAGCACAGTCTCCACATTCTCCCGTGAATACCGGAAGAACGTGATCGCCTGGCACGAGTTCTGTTACGCCTTCTCCAACACTCTCCACAATCCTATTATGCATTCGATCACAACATACATTTATTAAAAGTTAAAACTATCATCATCTCATCTTGTAAGAAGAATTTGTGGCTTTAGTATGAAGGAATAATAAGGATATTAATATATGTCGGAAAATTAACGTACCCCGCTGCTTCGTGTCCGAAAATTCGAGGAAAGACAGAGTCTTGAGCCTGAATAAAATCAAGAAAAACATAATAAACAGGGGAATCATCATATATATCAGTACAGTACTAAAGCAATAAATAAGCTTTACTTGTTCACATGATAACTTGATGACTTGGAATTTATTTTGTAATTAATAATTACCTTGGCTTCCCAAAAGTATACGTCAGTGTGACAGAGTGAGGTGTATAATATCTTTATTCGGACTTCCTTTTTCTGCGGCGGAGCCACCTCCACCTCCTCTATCACTAGCGGCTTTCCAGCTTCCCATGCCACAGCAGCTAAAATATATATAAAATTAGCCCATTAACAACATATGTTTCAACTAAACAAAACTGCTTTGGAATTGGTGGTGATAAAGTTACTACTACTACCTTTGCATTTGATGACTTGACCTTCAGTACTCGACATTGCTTGGTATGCTTTTAACTTTAAGTTTGATGAGATTAACTTCTTCTTCTTACAGGGGGCTATTTTATAGGATTGGTTTGTGAATAGGCATATGGTTTGTATATTCCATGGACAGTCCATGGTTTTCAAATTTTAAGAAAAAAAGCAGTAGTCAACTGTCAACCCTTTAAATCCAATCAAATGTTTCCTTATTTGCTTTTTTAGGTGATAAATCCAATCCCGTGTTTTGGTTTAACGAATGGTATGCATGGGGCATCTGGTTTTGCCTTGTTGCGCTTTGTTTATGTATCTTTTAATAGCTGCTTTGTGTGGGCCCTTAAATTATATATGTTTTTCTAATTTCATGTTGAGTATTTTCACAGATCTACTATTCATTTTTAAAGCTAACAAATTGTTCGTTATGATGTCGGCCGAGTAGGTTAAAACTTAACACTCCCATTCTATGATATTTGTGTTGTGTTCTTCCTATAAACTTTAAAAGGATGCATATATTGACTATTTATTATCCGTCAATCTTATATAAGGAAAGATAATCTTTTAATGTAATCAACAGGAAAGAAAAATACTTTCTTGAGATTCTATGTAATTATGCCTAAGTATTGGTACTACACTAAAAAGGAATATGAGTTTTTATTGATTGAATAAGGGTATGATAGAGAGTAATGAAATATTGCTCTGAATTAGCTATTTTGTTACGATTTCAAAGGTTGGATTTTTCACTTATTTTTTGCAGATGATTTAATTTTAATGGAGAAAGCAACGCCTTCGACGACTCGTACTATAAAAGGCGTCTTAAATTCCTTTTGCAAAGTCTCGGGTTTAATTGTGAGTGCCCAAAAATCTAAAATATTATTCTCTAAAAGTGAGGGTGCGATTCTGAAGAGGCGTATAAGTAATATCGTAAAGTGTGTGACTGCCCGAAAGTGTTTGTAAATCTCTAGACAAACTTAATCGAGATTTTTTATGGTCCACGAATTTGGAGGAGAAAAGAATTCACTTAGTTGGATGGGCGCAAGTTACAAAGCCAAAAGAAGAAGGCGGCTTCGGGATCCGGGTGAGTTGCACAAGTAATGAGAGCGTATTGTCGAAAATAGCTTGGAAAATCTTGAAGAAGGAGGAGACAATATGGACCCAATTGATATGGGCGAAATACCTTAAGGGTGATTCGATACTTACCCATATCCCGAAGGCGAACGCTAGCTCAACGTAGAAAGGTATTATGCGGTGTATGGCGCTAATGAAACCTTTTTTGAGATGGCGTATTGGGAACAACATGAGCACGTCCTTTTGGTACGATAGATGGATAGGGGATCAACGACTTTGCGATGTGGTGCAGAATATAGATACCCGAGATGCCAGTTTGAAAGTTGGGGACGTGGCTACGGGTTCGGGCGCTTGGAATTTTGGCATCCTTCACACACAACTCCCACATGAAGTCATGGAGGTTATTATTAAAAGAAACATATGCTTGAAATCTAATGAGGATGTAGTGTTGTGGAAAGAAACGACAAACGGTACCTTTTCATGCCAATCGGCCTACCATGCGTTTCGGAAACTATACGGAGAGGAAACTGGAGTAAGCGTTAAGGACAAGTGGATATGGAAGACAAAAATCAGCAACAAACTACAACATCTTTTGTGGTTGGCTTTGAGAAATCGCCTGGCAACGAATTTACTTGGAAGAACTCGAAAACTCGACCAAATGTCATGTGTGCAATGCGTTGGAGGAAAGCATCGCGCACATCTTGCGAGAGTGTAAAGCGGCGAAGGAGATCTGGCAGCAAGTGTTAGACAACAGCAACATTCAGGATTTCTAAACAATTAGGAACACGGATTTGTTGCACATGAACATGGTGATGAAGGACTATAAAAATATGCTTGTCCTAGATATTAAAATGGGATGATGTATTCATTGCAGTTGTGTGGAACTTGTGGAAGGCACAAAATAATTACGTCTTTCGGGGGAGGAGAGACACGGTCAATAGCATATTGTTCTCAATTAAGAAGCTCAGTGTTGACCTATCCATGGCATGCACGAAGTTGGGAACGAAGGATAAGGAGGAAATGTGGCAAAAACCGAGGACAAGTTGGCTAAAACCTAACGTTGACGGTAGCCTAACAACGAATTGAACTCGGGAGCAGCTGGAGGTCTTATGTTGACCGAAAATGTAGAATGGTTGTGGGGATATAAAGTTAAGCTTATAGCACCAACAGTGGAGGAGGCCGAACTTGAGGCGCAAAGGTTTGGAACTTGCTTAGGATAGACGATTATCTAATATTGAGGTTGAGATGGATTTGCAAACTTGCTACAAGAAGGTAATGAGAGTAAGAGAACCCCGGGTGCTAGAATCAGATTTGATCACGAGGTGTCGAGGATTATTACGTTTATCATGGACAATTGAACTTCGATGGATCCCGAGAATAGCGAACAAAGCGGCAGATCAAATGGCCAAGATAGAGATTGGTGAGAAGGAACGGGAAAAGTTTTAAAAAAAATGTTGATTGAAGAGATCATATGTATGGAATGCATTGTATGTCCCATAATAGGTCTTATTTTTCTACTATTTCTCAAAAGTCGATGACTATTCGTAGCTATTACATTGACACTAAAGAAGGGTTCGATCAAATGTTTTAGTTCTATCCTAGTTGATCTTGATTCGACATTAGAAGTATATTGATTTTTCTCCAATAAACGAATACTTTTGTCAGTAAATACTAAATACTGCATATTTGATTCCATTCAAAAATCTATTTTCTTCCCTGTGTATTCTAGTCTCAATAAGAATGTTAGTTCTTAGTGTTCGTATATTATGATATAAATATACCACACCCATTCGTAGATAGTTGGACACGGTGGATTTATGGAAAAATGTGCAACCAGTTTTTCCTATTTGGATATAACTTACATATGCATTTGTAGTTGGGTTTTTGGGAACATTGTGGGTGTTATTACTCTCCTTGAGTTAGTTGGCTATCATTACAACTTGAAGAGAGTAACACCCACATAAAGTGACAACAAATTATAAAAATGTGGTAGTTTTTAGAACTTTTAATTTTATCATTTGCCCATCAATTATCTTAATCAAATCATGTTCTTTTCTGACATAATTAAGCCTCTAATTTGGTCGTAAAATAGTCACATGTATTAAGTGATAATCATGTCCTAGTTTAGAGGGCATACTGATTATTTTGGGTAAAAAAAACATCTTCAATTATATATTTATATACTAAAAGATAAATTAGTAAATTATGAAAAATCTTTATAGCCCTAAAAAGTACATCAATAATCGTTTAAATATTTTTTAATATATCTTTAAATATATAAACATTAACAAGATAATAATAAGATTTCATAAATTCAATTTGTAATTTTTTTTTTAAAAAAATCATTCTCCCCACCTCCTTGATAATCAGAAGAAGTTGTAATGGTAGCCAACTCATATTATGTTGAATAAGTTAGGATATGAACTGAACAAGCATGAAATGTGATAGACATTTATTTGACGTTATTTGAGTACTCATTTCTTTATGCTTTTGTATAAGTATTGATGCATATTGATTGGTTTTAGTATGATTTCGTGTTTTTATAGGATTTTGGTGAGATAATGCAAAAAATGCAAAAAGAACCTAAATTGAATGTTTTTGGGAACATGGCTTCAAGACACAACGTTACAATGAGAAGAATCCAAAGGAAGTTAATGAATCAAATGAAAGGATACAAAATTACAAGAAGAATCAGATGTTGTCCTATATACCACTGGAAAGCCACGGAAGTTGGTGTTCCAACGCAACAAGCATATCTTAATTCCGACATCCAAAGAGGAAGTTATACCTAAAACAGTGACGTCGCGTAGAGCATAAAAGAGAGGCGTTATGTGATCAAATCGCGCCTATTTCGGACAATAAAACAGGGAGAAATATAGAGTAGCGCAATCTAGAGGCGCGATATGGCAGATAGCGCGCCAGGCGCACAATGTGGCGCGCGATGCAGACAAAAACTAGGCCGAAGTCAGAAACCCTAAAGCAAAGTCCAGAGCGGAGAAAAACTATAAATGAGGCTACGTTCAGAAGTTAGGGTAACCACTCTCACAGCTTCCATACCACCAGTTCACAACTATTCACAAGAGAAAACACAAGGAGCAACAACAACCTCGAGAATTGAGACCGTGAGCAAGGATTCAAGTCAGAGAGTGAGTAGAAAGTAGCAAGACGATATCGATTGGGAGTTAATCTTTCTTTTACTATTTTCTTACTATTTTCTTTTCTAATTGTGATTTGAAACTTTTAATTATAAGTAGCCAATTTGTTGTGGTTAGAGTTATGGCGTAGTTGGATTGTGGATCCTATTTGATTTCTTATGTTTTGATTAAGACCTTTTCGTTTATGTGTTTATTCATTATCTTGATCTCAGTGCTTTTATGTATCTAGCCAATATACGAATATAATTAGAAGTTATGGGAGGTAGCTAATACCACCGCATAGAACGTTATGTGGGATAGTTAAACATGTGAGCGTGTGGGCCCACTAACGTCATCCCATGTCCACGTGTGGCATCGAAAGAAACCATTAACACTTGGATCAAAACTATTAATTTAAAACATGAGAATGAGCATAGGGGAGATCCAATGAAATCACACGCTTTAAATATTCATCCATCATCTGAGTAAATTTAAGTAGTAATAAAATTTAGTATTAGTATAAATCGACCAATCATCCAATTCAATTCAGTCAGTTAGTTCAGTTTAATTTTGTTTAGATTTATCTAGTTTGCTTTAATAAATTTAGATACTCAACCTTCAATTTACAAATCTTATTACGTGACAAACTTGAGAATAAAATAGAAGAAACGAGATTCATTCAATACAGTCCTCGTGGGATTTGATATTTGGGACGTAATCTTACTTTTGATTTTATATTACTTGATTCGTTTACTTGCGAATGTGCTTAACTGATTATTAATAGCATGCGAAAATACGCATCAAGATGCTTGTATAAGCAAAGCATTGGCTTCATATCTGCAGTATATGTCAGGCCTACCTTGACCTTTTTAATTACGCATATATGTGCCATGTCTCTTTCTCCATCAGCTCTGGCCCAAGGTCTTGGTTCATGTGATGCAGCTCATGCCAATTCTTCTGAGCTCTTTCATATGTGTACACAATCTTCTTGGATCTTCTCTCACAGTATCATGATCAATAACCTAAATCATTTGACAAATGCGTATTTTGTAAAGCCCAATGTCAAAATAACTTAATGATTTTTTGTAACTTATGACGGCGTAGTATTTATACTTTTCATTAAAACAATAGCACATAGACTTATAAACTATTTTGGTGCAAAATGTATGAAAAACAAATTCTAAAAAAAGGTAATTTGGGAATAACAGGAATATTTACACAATTAACCCAAGCTTTCACCAATACACCAATAAAGGTTGCAAAATATAATATACTCCTGAAATGTTTATCTTTTGAGTTTTGCTTCTATTTCTTATTATTTTGTACTCATTAATATTTTATATTTAAAATAACATATGTTAGCTAAGTGAGAGCTCAAGACTCGTAAAATAAATTGGATTCGGTGTCCTATTTACGTCAATATTATTAAGTATAAAATTTGATGACAAAGGTTTATGGGATAAGCTTTTTTTTTCCTTTCTAAAATTCAGAAATTGTAATTTATGAGATTTTATTATTATTTGGCTAATGTTTTATTAGAGATAAAATTATAAATGTTTAAAATTTTGTTGATGTGCTTTTTAGGGATATATTTTTTTAAAAAACATTTGTTTAATTTTTAGGATATAGATATAAATATTTAAGAATTATCTTTTTTTTATTATTTTTTAAAAACTCACTTTGCCCTTAAACTATGGCATGTTTATCGCTCCCGGTTCGCCCGGTTGTTTACTACCATTCATAGGCTTAATTACGTCGACGAGAGAATGTGATTTGATTAGTAACTGATAAGATTAAAAGTTCAAGAGAATATGTGGTAATCGAACCACGACTTAGAGGCAAAATAATTTTTTTCGTGACTTTCGTTAGGAAAGGCAAACTAACAATAATGCAAAAGATAGTTAATATCATGATAAATCTCATTAAACCCCCTGAACTCTTTGGGGATTTGTAAAATGTCTCAAATATTTATTAAAAATAAATAATTAATTAAATAAAAAACGTAATTTTTATGAAGTGGAACCCGTAGTCGCTACCATTTTAGGTACGCACTAGGTCAACCCGTGGGTTAGCGCAGCATGCAAACCTCGTTAACTGGACAAGTCACACTAGGCTAATCGTGTGTGACATACACAGATTTGGAAGGTACAGTATCAAGTCGCTTCTTTCGAAATTTGAACCTAACACTAAGGAGAGAAAGTCAGTACTCCTTTTAACTAACTAGCTATAGCCACCCTTCAGGACATAAAACAACTCCCTAATTTAATGAAAATATTAAATGACAAAAATATAGAAACATGTCTAGTTCGAACGCTTAACAGTTCACGGAGAGTGCGCATAAATTTAAATAAGTTAGGGAAAATATCTCAATTTTTTGATAGTTTTTGCACCACTTTGCAAAAACCCCTATAATTCAGGAGGTTAACGTGGTATAGCCTTGTTTGAGTTCATGTAATATGAGATTATTTTGAAATAGCTAGCACTTATATTGGCGCAAATTTAAAGCAGATGATTTATGCATTTTCATCCCAGTGAATGTTCAGTAATTTGATTAACATGAATAACACATATAGTTTGTCAAGTGGTCACTAAGATTAATCAAATTCAATTCGCCAAAAACATTACTTGAAAAAAGGAAAATGTTTGGAACCGATTGTCAACTTCGGCCAGATCAGATTAATTAAATAAAATAGATTATGTTTGAACAAATCACAACTTGGTCCTTGGATGGGGTCGATTTCGTCAATACCACTTGCCAAAATCTGTTTAACAACTGAATGTGCATTGTACTTTGTGCATTGTCCCATATGGGTTTTTATAAATAAAAATTGAAGCAACGGGTTGGAGGTTTTTTTCCAACCCACGAAGGTCGACCGGGTGGATGTTACCCGCTAAGTTGAAACCTTTTTCTCTTGCTTTCTTTTTCGACTAGTCTTTGTCACTCTTTTCCTTTCACCATATTTAAAGATATAGCATCATACAGGTCATGTATATGTCGGTTACAATACTCTTTCCTGGTGGATCTATGTCTTTTAAGAATTTTTTATTGTTAAATAATGGATCATAGCTTAAACTGTACTATTTACCGGCCTAATGCAGTTATTTAGTGAAATTGTACTATTTACCGGCCTAATGCACTTATTTAGTGTAAGGGGTGTGCATATAATTATTACTGGTCCCAATTATGAACACTTTTTGTTCAGAATTTTTTGCTTTGAATATAGTAGTCAGTGAAATATGATGGGGTAAAAATTTAGTTTAATCCTCCAATTTGGCTCTCTTTTAATTTTTAATCACTTATTTTGTTTCGTCATAAACTTTATTCGTTATCTAGTCTAGTCACACTGTATCGGACTTCCGGCGATTTAATTAGCTTAACCTTGCACAAATTTGTGCATGGTTCAACACGTGACTTGAAAATATTAATAATCTTGATCATTTAAGTTGGCCTTATCTCATCTTTTATCATCATTTATCTTGCCTCCTCACGGTAATAGTCTTTAACTTGGATTTCAAACTCCTAGCGACCAAAATTAGTTAAAGTTGCCAAAAACTTATTTGTTCAAACTTAGAATTAGAGATTTGGACTTAAATTAAGATTTGTACAATTGTAATTAAGGTTAAAAAAGGAAAAGGAAAAGGAAAAGGAAAGAAAAAAGAAAAAGAAAAACCATTGGCAGACTTAAGGTCAATTTTTTTAAATTTTGAACCTATATTCCTAATTTTGAGGTTATCATTAGTAAAATATGTCTAAAATTTTGCTGACTTTACATATTTTTCATCGTAAAAGGGATGAAATTGGAGAAATATACAACGTAAAGGACTATTATCCTAATGATGCAAGATAAATGACTAAAAAATAAATGAGGCCAACTTGGAGAATCGAATATGATATTATTTTATCAGATATTGAAAGACGTTCGAATCTCACTGAGATTATATAATTAAGTGATCGGAGCATTGAAATTGAGTAATTGGACAAGATAATTGACAATTTTTTTTTGACGAATTAAGATAAAGACCCAAACCAAATAAAATCAAGTCGGAAGACTAAACTTAATTTTTTATCCTCTGAAATGATGATAATAAATATTAACTACGCATCAAAATCAAATTGTTACTAACTCAATCACTACATGCTGAATAATTTTCTTGTTGCATGTTGCTATTTAAATAACACTATATAGTTTTGTGTGATTAAAGAGGAAGACATTAAATTTGGTAATTACATACTTTGTAACTTTGTTATAACTGAGTCTAAGAAAAAATAAAAATAAAATAAAAGAAAGTAGTGAAAACAAGTCACCCCAACCTTGAAACTTGTAATAAACTAACACTATCTAATAATGTGGCGATTTCGAATTTTTTTGATACGATTGTGGCAAATTAAATGTGTTGCAGGATGTTTCGGTTTTGGGAGTGTGAAACAATTATCCCCAAACCTTTCGTTAGTTTTAAAAAATCAAATCAAATTAATTAAGAGATTTTAGAAAAAGGAGATATTAACTAAAACACTGTATTTGACTTTTACAAACAAAGTTATCAGGTCGGGTACAAATTCGCCACAAAATAGTCTATGAGCTGGGGATTTTTAGTGAGAATAATTGCTTGTATTATTTTATGATTTTCATTATCTGATTTGTATATCAATCGAGATCCTTCTATAAAATCATTACTTTTACCAAAAAAAAAAAAATCATTACTATATGTAGACAGATTTTATTGCAACTTACTGTAAAGACTAATTAAAATATTGCTAGTACAAAATTGTTTTTTTAAGTCAACACAAATCGGGTCAATAGGTCTAGACGAACCCCGCCCGTTTTACATGGCGGGGTGTAAATCTGCATGACAATGTCGTAATAGAGTCAGGGTCTAAGCAAGATCAGTGTCCTCTAAAGATTTGGGTGTAGGACCTTGACAGGGTCTGAGTAAGGATTCCGTATGACAAAGCTTAAGCGTGCAAACTATTTGGTCAACTGTTGCACCACCAAAAACCTTGCATTTCTGTTGGAGGTTGTTGCCAACAAAATTTCGACAAGAATTAACCTTTTGCGCCGAGGTATTATTATTGATCCTAATGCCTTCTCTTGGGTCTTTTGTGGTCACTTTGATGAAAGTTTGACAAATTTCTTTGACGAATGCAACACTTCGCACAAAATTTGGATGAAAATTGTAAAGTGGATCGGAATTAAGACGATACTACATAGAGATCCGAAGTTTCAAATGAAGCAATGTAGAAGTCTTCTACCAACCAGTGGACGTAATAAGGAAGCCGAAAGCTAGTGGTGCATTGTTGTTTTGGGCTTATATGGAATGAAAAGAAAAAAAAAACAAGTTCAAGTAGACAGAAGGGAACCAAATGTGAAGGTAGTCAAATTAATCAAGACTAGAATTTGGATCTGGATGAAGGCAAAAAATAAATCATTTTCATACTCTCATGTAATCCTAGAGGTCGTTTAAGAATTAAGATAAGAGTGTTTCCTTTGTTCTTCAGGTTTTCCTTGATGTTCAAGTTTTTCTTGTTGTAAAGCCTGAGCATGGTTTATGCTGGCAGTAATTTATTTGCCTTTCAAAAATACAAAAAATGGGGATCTTAGTAAGGACAGGGACACACCCTGCACTAGCCAATACTAAAGGGCAGAGTCACACCTTCCACTTATCAGCACTGCAACACATCATCCCAAACAGACATCATCAAGCATTTTTCCAGGATCACAAATCTAAAGTCTAAACCTCTCATATGGATTGGTTGCACCAGCATTCAGTATGGATAGCGTGAGCTGACGTCCACCCTTAAAAGTTACATTCTCCCTTAATTTCCCTTAGGGTGGTGGCGATATAATGGTGGGCGACAGCAATTTTGCCTACATTGACTGCGAATTTACTGCATATACAAATTCACGAAGTACACATTACTTGCATAAGGATCACTAATCATTGTAGGGCACAAACAACTCCCCAAACTACAAATTACACCGAGTATTTAGCAAAGATCGGAACAACCAAAATCTTCAGTGTCAAATGGCGGGAGTTCACCCATAAAAAGCACAAATTATATAAATTATTTTTCAGCATATTTGCCGAATTTAAAAAACTGCTCCGGAGCAAGCACTGGCACATTGAACAAATATTACTCTATTAACTAAAATTTTGATATCAGTGTCGTATTTTCACTCAAACAACGGTTAAAATTGAGGGAAGAAATCACATACACCTGAGTCGATTATATTTCCCAAATAGGATACACAAACAAAACTTGTCAATCTGTTAAGCCTGCTCCAGAATTCTCCACATCGATCTCTCCCATCCCTGTATCTTCCTCTTCTTCACTATCTTCATCGCCGCTAATTTCCTCATTTTCACGCGTTAACTTAGCCATTTGCTCCGCAAGTAATTTGTCCTCCCGTTCACTCACCTGAAACAAAATCATTATATACCAGAGAATACACACACACACACACACATATATATACATACAAATAAAGGAGATACTTGGGAAAAGGACGCAAAGCAAATGAATGTGCTTTCCATAACAAGAACGAGCGGGAAAAAGACCAGTTTAATTTAAAATCCAATTTGACAAAGGTATAGTCCTCACCGCTCTTGGTGCCTCCTTAACAGCAAGTTTTCCCTTGTGACGCTCAATTTCTGCCGTGCAAGCTTCAATTGCCTTGGTAAGGATTGCAATACCTTGTTCCTGTATTTTAAACAAATAAAGTCACTTCAGAAACTAAACATGTTTATATGCAAACCCACATATACAGGACAAAGTTTTGAGAGAAGATAAACACACTGGCCTGAAATGAAATCCTCAAACAAAGGCAGCTGATGAGCTGATGATAAGATAATTGAAAATTTTGTATTCCTAATACCAAGAAATCTAGAATCTCAACTGTGCCATGTAGCAGGAACTGGTTGGAAATTATTCCCAAAGTTATGCCAGGTCAGATACTACCAATGAACGATTGCTAAAACAGTAAAATTACAATCTACTCAAAATCTTAGAATAAAGAACAACGTGACCAAACTGCTTATATTGTAGCCGATATACTCAGCTCAGAGGAACGCTTATCTCCCAATGTAATGTAAAAAGATCTCAACAAATAACTCTTGGAGAACAAAGTGAACAAACTGCTTATGCTTTTTTATGTATTTCAACTGGCAATAACTAATCCTCAACATTACTGTCCTGCGAGTAATACTCGTGAAAAAAATATTTGGATCGGGAAGTATATCCAAGAGCAGTTGAAGCTTTGGGATCAGCTAGATGGATCATGTTAAAATGCCTTTTTCGCGGCTGAGTTGCTGACCCTCTGCTTCACATGTTAGATTCATGAACGCTAAAGGCTAATTAGACATGAGAGTAGTTTAGTGTTACAGTTTAGCAAGATGCTAGCACATTGTCATTTAATCTTTATCTATGGGACTCTTCATATAATAAGAAGCATGTTCATTGTGAAAATATCTCTACCCAGAAATAGCAAAAAAGTCATCACCACTACTAGTTAGCGAGTACCTAAATCTTCTACATACAAAAATATATCTTTCCCTAGAGATCATTTTGAAGGAGTTATAAGTACCAGAAGATCAGATGGATGGTAGTTTAACTGTCAAGCCAAAAGAAAACATGGACGTCTTACCTTGTCAAGAGTCTGGGTGTTGAGAACATATGCTGGTGGAGCAACAAGTTTTATTTTAACAGGACAATCCTTGTTTCCAGCAGCTTCAGCTTTCCGCATTGCTTCCTAAGGAGTTCAAACTAATCAGTACTAATACAAGAACCAACTTTTGAGTTGAGAAATATTTATTGAAGAAGGAAGTCGGATAGATAAAGGAATCGAACCTTTATGTGCAAAACGCCATCAAACTGAAAGCATTTCATTTCAATATCTGCCCTGATCTTCAAAGGCTGTGGTGTCATTCTTCTCCTAATATTTTTAACTAAGGCATCTTTTACTTCCTCTGATATAGCAGGAGCCACCTTCGTGACCTACAACATTCACCAGATGTAAAAGACCATCACACAATTGGCAACACAAGGTTATAAAATGGACAGGGCCTACCTCCTGTCCATCAGGACCAATTTCTTTGACTTCACGGGTGAGCGTATCAAGCACTGAATCAGGATCATTGACGATTAATTTGAATGCCTGCAATTTCGTATGCACTTATTATTAGTAAATTATAAGAAAAATAATGAAAGGAAAGCTTGTACATTGAGATTTAAAACTAATAAATTATATATAATTTCTCACCTCAAATGCATGACCATATTTCCTATATAAAGGCCAGCCAACATGGATATACAGATCCTGCCATAGACATTTAGAATTAGCAACGCACATATGATTCAAAATAAAAAAACCGTTAACACCAATAATATTAAAACATTAAAACTCAGAGGTACCACACAATGGAATGCTTACAAAGAAAGCACAAGAAAAAATATAGCAATAAACATACATAACAACCAGAGAGTTATGGTAGATCAAATAAGTTATTTGCAAGACGACAAAGTGTACAATTACCACAATTTGCCAAGTTATTCAACCAGGAAATAGTTCAGAAACAAGCATATTACAGGTTTCACGTTATAAACTAAAAGGCAAGAAAGGAAACAGACTTCTAAGGCCACTACTCCACAATGAGAATAGGACATTCTGATTATTACAGCAAATAAGGATAACTCCAAAAGAAAACAACAATAGGAAGTTCTTTACAAAATACTGCATAACAGTAGTAAAAGCTACCCGACGCCAACAGCAACGCATCAAGAATCAAAGGCTCCCTGTTAAAATAGGCATTTAAAAATAGAGGCGAGAACAACAATGTAGTTTGAAGTTTACTTTTAACGTTTAGCCCAAAACTTATTGGCCATTATCTTGTTGCGCACCATTGCATATTGATAACGGGTTACACTATGCGTATATTATATGTTGTGGTTGATATATTACAAATATGACTAGTAGTAGTACAAACCTAATGCTAATTTGTCAATATGCAAATGAACCTAAAACTATGAACCACTCTGGCTTACAAATTGAATGGCAAGAAAAATAATCTCATACTCCTCCATATCGTAACAGCAGTTTCTACACAGAGACCTCTAAGGACGTTATGGGTGACAGTCTTCACTCAAAAACACGTCCGGAGCAGCAGGGGAAGAGCATGACACCCATAAGTGTTGATTGTCAATAGATTTTGTGGGAACTTTATGGGAGAAACACCTTCTACATCATTCGTTTTCAAAGTTTAGCTTAAATAGGAAGTTTAAGAATTTTAAATCCTTTGACTCGCATTAGAATATGTTGAGTTCATGTTTTATAGCTTAGACCAATGGAGGTAAACTTGACACTCTTGGGAGTACAATTCAAATAATTCTTTAATTTTTTGGTTCTATTACGGAAATAGTGCTTTGGAGGATAAAGAGTGTCAGGCAATAGTCAAGGATGCTGAAGTCAACATCCTTTCCAATAGAACTTATTCCCCAAAGCTAATAGTCAACAATTTTAAATTGTACATATGATGTGACATGGATAAATAGACTCTGTCTAAGCTAAATAAATTTACTCAACATACTTCCAAGAAATAAATAAATACAAGCACTCAAAGAGATGCTATACAAACTTACAGCATGCAGAGAGTTATTGAGTACAGCTGAGAATTAAAAATCAAATCAAATTGCTCATCTTCCCATTGAATTCTCTGTTAATCAATCCGAGATCGATCTCTATGCCCCTCACTGAAACGATGCACATTTTTTTCCCTCACAAAGTTGGGTTTATGAAGGAGAGATAATATAAATACCTCTATATGCCTCCAAACCCCCTGTAAAACTTTGCCCCCACAAATCTGGTTTTAGTGATGTGGAAGAAGAGAGAAAGATGCTCTTTGTACCATATATTTGGTAGCTATAGGAATATACCTTCATAATGCCTTTGTCCATGTGAAAGAACAACTAAAGATCTAAGTTCACCTTGAAGAAGAATTTATATCTATGCCTTCTAGGGGTTTGCAGTTGGCATCTCAAGGCATATTTATGATTTTTTGCATATAACACGTATAGTCCATTTTCACTTCTGATCCCAACATTCAGGGCATTAAAATGCATAACTCACCCTTTCCCATGTATTGACTCAAAGGAAAAAGATAATAAGTGGAGAGTAAACAGTAATCCAAAACAAAATTTTCGAGAAACGGTCTTTGAGAGGAGAAACAAAAAAGTGGGTGTGGGGCTACTTCACCAATTCTAGTAACACTAAAGACATTATTCCCAATAATGTTAAGACACAGTGAGATTTGCATTCAAGGACACTCTAGGAAATCAAATTCTTAATATCTAAGCAACCATATAGTCTGAACTCTGAAGTCAAGTGAATCTCCACCCACAGAACTCAAAAAATGAAACCACTTGACGCCCTAACAATTGTAGACAAGATTTCCAGAATGATCATGCAACAAACCATCCATCAAAACCTCATATATGAGAAAACAAGTATCTATAGACTCTAACAGAAGAACCCTATACACAAGCTAAAACACAGCTACATTTCACTCCATATACCACCCCAGCAATCATCATATAAAGTATCGATTTTGTGCAATAAACAAAAGAGAAAATGATGGATGAAATAGTAAAGAATCATAAATAACTCTGAGTAGAACACAACTAGCATACAATATTTCTGAGAAACACACACAACTTGCTATATTAAGGAACAAATTATCTATATAAACCGATCAATTACCTTCATAGTTCGTACAACATAAGTATCTAAATATCACCCACGATTAACGCAAAAGCTCGGATTAACCGAAAGACAATCAACGCAGAGATATAATAATAATAATAATATTAATTGACGGTACGGTATGTAGGTACCTCGAGGTCGGCATTCATGGTCTCTGCAACGTGTCGCATGATGGAATGAACGAGCTTACTCTTATTGTAACGTTCTTCACAGCCCTGAATATCCTCTTCGGAGACACGCCTCTTGCTGAGATCGATGTAACCTTTTTCCTTGTCGACACGAAGCACCATGACTGGCTCGATGCGTCCGACCTTGATGAGGCTGCTGATACTCCGAATACGGCGGCGGGAGAGCTCGGAGAAGAGAATCATGCCCTCGATGTTGTTGTACTCGAGGAGGGACACGTAAGCCCCACTGTCGGCCATGCTCTTCACCTGTATCATAACCGCATGGTCCACCTCAGGGTACTTCGCCTCGTACATCCGGCACTCCAGGTTCGCCATGGCCGATATTTTGGGGATTTAGGGTTTTGCAGAATATGCTACTGCTACTGTTAATGCTAATGTTACGCGTGGGGGGAGAGAGAGAGAGAGAAAAACTGCCTCAAGTACCTAGCCTAATATTCTTACTTTCTATTTACTTTTCTCCCCTTACTATTTCTTTTTATTTAACAAAAAATAAAATTATTATTAATTAACTTGTAAAAAGGAATTTAAGGTTTGCATAATATCAACTAGCAAATGGAACACGCGGTTCCCGCGAGCATAATTCTTTTTTCAATGTCATTCTATGTGGGTTAAAGAAGAAAATTTATCTAGATAACATGTGCCATAAATTTAGAGTATAACAATGGAAGAAAAATATATTATATGAAAAGTAAATCATTAATTACAATGAATAGTATAATTAATTAGTCTAACTTAATTTGTAAGGTTATTTTGGGGATTTAATAGTATACTCTTACAATATAGCTAAAACTCAAATGTTAAAGTTGGAAATTAAAAGATTGGTGTCACAATGGGTTTCTTTATATAATAGTATATAGATATTAGGGAAAAAGTTAACTTTGTAATTTGTCATTTTAGCAAAAGTAGTACCTTAAATTGGCAGTGATTGTATTTGGACTAGGAGTGTGCAGATTTCGAGTGGTTCGGTTGAACCGGCCGAAACCGGAACTGAACCGGTTGACATACGGTTCGGTTTCGGTCGGCCAATTTTTTATTGTTTGGTTTTTGATTTTTTCGGTGACCGAACCAAAAATTCATTTAAGTGTTTGTGCTTGTTTAAAAACTGGGCTAGTTAATTCTTACTTGTTGGCCGAAATAATAAACAATTTTTAGCCTATAATAATGTGAATAAAAAAAAGGGAAAAGAGAAAACTAACACGCAGAAGTCAGATTTCACTGAACCAGAAAGCAGAAAAGGAAAAAAAAAGTGTACGCCGACGCCGCGCAGCTCCGCTACACCGTGGGTCGACCATGATAAGTGTATGGTCTATGGATTATTTCTCGTTATGACTAAGGACTTAATTTGTGAGTGTGCTTTGCCGTTGGTGATGGTGATGAAGTGATGATGCATTTTTTTTTATGGTTTGCTACTTTGTTACTCTGTTTATGGATTATTATTTGTTAGTACTTAGTAGATGTTTAATGTTTATGCAATTTTGTTATGGTTTGTTCCTTTGTTTATGGTTTGTTAGTAGGATTATTTCAAGAACACATTAACATTATAATTATAAAAAAAATGGATATAAGATAACTAGTAAGTATTTATTGAAGATTATTGGATTCTTGTTAAAAAAAAAAAAAAACAATCTTGTAAGCAATATTTTGCCTTCTTGTTAAACAAATACACAAGCTTTCATGACTCATGTTATGACAAATAAAGGGGCAAAAATAAATTCTTAATAGTTTTTATCATTTGTTTTTGTTTATAGTTTACGGTGCGTTGTAATTTTGGCGACGTATTATATATTTGGGGGTCAATATTATACTTTGTATAGTAATATTGAATAAACGGGTTAAAACATTGATATTTTTTACTTTTTTAGAAAAAGGGTAGCTAAGTAGTTTGTTCAAAATTATAAAAAATAAAAAATTGAAAACCAAAAACCGACCGAGCCGGACCGATTTATAATCGGTTTTGACCGAACCGAACCAAAATATTTTCGGTTCAGTTTCGGTCGACCGAAAACCCCTTGATTGGTTTATCGGTCTGGTCGATGACCGAACCGAACCGACCGATGTGCAGTCCTAATTTGGACCTTAAGTTTGGACTGCAAAATCGTCACCCCGGATTAATACGTGGCACCTCGTTGACCAAAATTTCAAGGATTTTGAACTTTATTTGGTCAAATAGACATGTTGACATGGAAAAATTTTACAAAATTAAACAACGTAAGTGAATATCAATCTTTCTCCCGTTTTTTCTCACGTAACTCTCCCCACAATTTCAGCTTAGGGTTTTTCAGCTCACCTAATTCTCACAGCTAGCCATTTTCGCTCCATAACTTCAGCTCTTACTCCCTCAATTTTTTTTGCCATTTTCGCTACACCATGGTTGCCCGTCGGCCCAAGCTTAAAGCTTGTCATCTGTCGAAAGGACGATCCGCCGCCTCATTACGGTACTTTGCCTCTTTTCAACATGCAAGCCTGTAATTCGCTGGTCTCTCAGGTTTATTTTTGGTAAAGTTGATTGAAGAGTAAAATCCCTTAATTTTAGTAATTTCCCCCCAAACTATAAACCCAAGTTTATCGATTTTGACCCATATTTGTAAATATCAAACCTTAATTTTAAAATTGAACGCCAAATTTCTAATTCTGAAACCCTAATTAGGCAACCAATGCTTTGTAATTTGGAATAATTTAGTTAGTAGGTTATTTAGTTTGAAATTATTTATCTGATATAATTTGAATTAACATTTTGTTAATCAGTTAAATGTGTTTTGCAGGTTCAAGACAGTTATATGTTACTACTCGGTTATACTATAGTGAGAAGTTTAGTTATAACCCCATTGAGTATGTGGAGGTGATGACCTTGGATTCATAGGTTTGAGAAGATTGTACTTAAGGAATGATGAAGGATTTGTACTTGTTGCAAATGACAGTGAACTAAACTCATGTTTTTTTGTCTATGCAAAGTGAGAGGGTTATGGATGTATATGTGAATTGTGAAGAAAAAATAGACAAACGTTAGCAAGCTTTGTTTGAAGGTGATGAATCCTTGAAAACAGGGGTTAAGGTGGACAATGTAGTTGCAACTGATGCTGGTGTTGAACAGAATGCTAAAGATGGTCAGAATAATGTATAAATATGATTGGAGCACTTGTGATGGATTATATGGCATGGACAGTGATACTGCGCAGGGGTCTAGAATCAACCGCAAGGTTGTTAACAAGTTTGTAGAAAGTATTGTGGTGAAGAAGCACATGTTGAATCATGTAATGGTGGTGAGGATGCATGGTGAACCAGGGTAATGGTGGTGGGGATGCACCTGGAGAACCATATAAATTTAATGCTAAAATAAAGAGGGGTAAAAATAAGGGGAAACAGTTCAAAAGGAAAAAAAATGAATGAAAAAGCCATTGCAAAGGGTAAAGGAAAAACAACTGCAAAGGGTAAAGGAAAAAGTAAAGCAGTTGTCACCAAAAATGATGGCCAAGAAAATGAGAAAGGAAAAGGCCATGTGTTGAATGATGAGAATAAAGATGATACTGACAACATAAATGAGAGTGATGATGATCTACTCACTGACAGAGACTCTGAGGAGGATGAAGATCTCAGTGTTTATGGGGTTGTGTTCAATGAGAAAGATGTTATGAATCCTACATTGAAGTTAGGGATGAAGTTCACATCTAAGAAGCTACTAAAGGATGCAGTCACGTCACTTGCAATTAGGGGTGACAAATGGGTCAATCCAATCCAATCCAAGTCCAACCCAATAAGATCCAGCCCAATAGAATCCAATCCATATAATATCCATTTAGATTGGATCCCTACTAAACAGAATCGGATCGGATCCTGATTCGGATCCATGAGGATCTACGGATCTAATGCTTATAATTTCATATCCAAAAATTGGATCCACGTGGATTAAAAGGAGGATTCTCGCGGATCGAAGGTCGGATATTAATCGATCCATAGGCAAATCTATCCAAGTCCAAGACAGGTTCCCCATGGACCCTTAGGCAGATCCGAGCGCCCAGATCTGTTGGTTGACTGCTAGAGCAAGCCCTTTTGCCTATCTTTGCCTAAATGGCTAAATCTTCTTGTTTTTTTTCTTCCATTAGTGCTATATCTTCTTATTAAAATGATTAAATGTTGATTTTTTAGGAATCGATAACCTATGAACAAATGCTAAAAATTTCCACCATCTGTCTGCAAATTGAAATTACCATATCTTTATCTACTTGACAATGAAACAAACAACAATCTAAAATCCTTTGTGTTAAATGTTAAGTGATGAGCTACTCTTTTTACAAAATGATCAGAATATTGAATATCAAAAAAAGTCCTTATAGCGTTTCTGATTACATATGGACTAACAAGAAGCTACTAATGACCACATACTTATCGTCACGTGAACAAAAGCAATATCATTTAAAATTAGCTAGCATTTTACAGATAATGAGGACTTGCTTAGACAACAAAGAAATAGAATCCACTGAGTATGTTAGTATACCCACAAAATTGAAGGATGCCTAAAAAACAAAGCAATACCCGAACAATTATCCATTGTGATGCATTCACTGATTGTCGTTGTTCATATAAAAAATTACTAGAAACGATGGCACGCGGTCCCCGCATAATTAAAAGTTATTTTAATTTATATAGTGAAGAAAATAACTTAAAGGAGTAAATGTTATATATATATATATATAAGGATAGAGATTTTATTTAGGAAGTTTTAGATTTTGAGAAATTAAATCACCAATCACCATAATTATTGTAGTTAATGATTCTACTTAAATTGTAAGGCTGGATTATGAAGTTAATAATAAAATTCTGTACCAAAACTAAATTTATAAGGCTAAAACTGGAAATTAAAAGTTTGGTGTCACAGTTTGCCTTTCTTTATATAATAGTATAGAAATCAAACACGATCTCATTTTCTATTTTTCACAATTGCACATTGTGATCTATTTTATAGCTCGGGATGATAAAACTTTACCAAATTCCTATAAGGTGATTTTATTTGCTCATCATCTGCATCTCCCTCCAATTGACCAATCATGGCATTGAAACAAATATCAGGATTTAACAAAGAGTCAGGACTAAGAAATGAAGAGGATAACGAAGTACTTGAATATCCAAAAAGATCCACCATAAGATATTAGTCAGTACAAATTTCATCAATTACGATGAAAGAACAATCAATAAGCACATAGCTTAATTCTGGAGATGTTTTATAAATGTAAAAAAAACTCATAACTATTTAGGTTGGATAACCAATACTTGAATGAAGGTCGATCGATAAACCAACTCAATCCTATTAAACTAACAAGCAATCAACTATATGGGATCATAGATGCAGAACACTAAATGGATTTGCAATTTTATCATGAACTTGTTTCTTTTTTTTTTCTTGGAATATGGAAATGGATGAATGGGTTGAATTCACTTACCAAAATGCGACTACGAAGCCATTAACTCGTTGTGCATTTGTTCGACCATTCCCTCAATATTTGAGACAGATCTTCCACTTCTTCATCATGACCATAAGCTAAAAAATAAAGTAAATGCAGTTAATACAAAAGTCTCCTTGTAAAATCAAAAAAATTAGAACTAAAATACTTATAAAACCTTCCAGGCAATCATGTGCACACAATTGGGCTTCTGCATTCGTTGGCAACAACGAACTTCGGAATTTTCCGAGTACTCGACCACCATGACTAAATGCCAACTCCAATGCAACAGTAGTAATGGGAATACTCAATATTTTGTGTGCCATAAGGGCTAACTCTAGATATTTAGAAAGGTTGCCTCTCAAATGTCCAACACGTCAAGTTTCGCATATTCTCTTTTATCAAATGCAAGTTCTTCAAGGTACAACTTCAATTGAGATTTAGATCTTATAACAAAATGTTAGCTTTGATATATTTCAAATTCCTACATATTTTCATAGATTTTTAAGTACATATTAAGTAGAAATATAAGTAATGAAAGATTACTTCGTAATAAAATAATTACTTAACTCAATTGGATCACACCGCCCTCCAATATCGCCACCACTAGCATATGAAGTTTGTGGCGGAGTCAAAGGTTATGAATGCAAGTACTTTGCATATATTTGTTCTAGATTATTCTTCAAGGTTTTAAACTTTTCACCAGCCTTTTCATCACCAAGTGCTTCGTACGCAAATTTAACAATTCAAGCTTGTATCTAGGATCAAGAACAAGGACTTCGTTTTTGTTGCCATTCCTTTAATAACTTCATCACTGCTTTCCATTTCCTTATTTATCTATTTCTGAATTGACCAAACATTCACAAAATATAGATGTGCGGTTGGATACTTTGTTTCAGAGAAGAGTTATGCCATGTTAAGGAACAATTGTAAAAATGCAGCAAGTCTTTCTACCCTTAACCATTCATGAGGTTCTCGACACCACTTATAATTACTGTTAAATATATCAAACCGCATAAATGCACATTTATACGCTAATGCATTATGAATCATTAAGTAAGTCAAATTCCAGCGAAAATGTAAGTCTTGGATCAACTTCTTCTCCGACTTAAGTCCCAAATAATTGACACACTCTGCAAATTTCATAGTTCTTAATTCTGAGCCTCGTATGTATTTTACACTGTCTAGAATTTTCTCAGCTGACACATTAATGGTTTTCAAGCCACTGTGTACAACTAAATCAAGATATGGGCCCCACATCTTATGTGTAGGAACTTACCTTTACAAATCGCAGAACCCATTAAAAGTAAACGATTTCTCAATCGATCAACAACACCGTCATTATAGTTTGCATTGTCTAACCTTCCTCTCTAATCCCCATTCTTGTAAGAAACTAATCAATTTCTCACCAATATTCGTACCATCGCGTTGAGGAGGGATATGTAGAAAAATTAAGACACTGCTTTGTAACACCCAATTACTATCAACATTATGAGCTGTGATCGTCATGTAACCATTGGACGATGCGAAAGTCCACAAATCAGACGTTAAGCATATTCTACTTAAGCTTTTCCAATTCCTTTTTAAGATTTTCCTTCTCAACTGGGTAGAGCCTAAGAATGTCAACCTTTCCCGTGTTTCGACAAATATGCTTCACTTGAGGGTTTTAATAAGTGAACAACTCTTGAAATCCTTCATATTCAACAAATTTAAAGGGTTGGTTGTGTCTCACCATTGCTATAGCTAGCTTTTCCCTATGTACGTCTTCACCGAACTCTCCAATTGTCCAAACACCAGCCTGATCTCAAAATTCGCATAATTTGTTCATATGAAAAAGTAAATTTGATATTTTGTTAAGCATGTGTTGCTTGTGACATCTTTTACACTTTACTCTTGGCTTTTCGCATTCAGCCTCAGGCACTTCATCAAAAGATTCCCAAGCTAGTGAAGAATGTTTAGATTCAACCATGGAGCCAACCGAGCTAGATTCAGCAACCTCGACATTCATCTCCACCTCCATCTCCCCAAAAAGAAACGTATTAACAAACTTCGTAACAATATCAACAAGGCTCAACGTAATAGCAAATGAATACACATTATATTCACAAAAACTTCGGAGTCTTTCATGATGAAGACAAGTCTAATAAACTATTTCCAAACATGATCTTCATAGTCCAGCAAGTTAGGGCAAACACAGAGGAAAATTGAACATGCACGCACACAACTCCAAATTCTATAATGGAAGACATGAGAAACCAATTGTGCTCAGCGCCATAACCACAACGAAACATTGTTCAAAAATGAAGTTCAATTAATCAATTCAAAATGCAAGCGACATCAGCCATATGCAAATTCACGGTCACTCACAAATTGATTAAAAAGAAATTCAGTAAAATACTAAAATTGTTACTCTAACTCCATCTGAAGGCGGAAGAAAATAAATTTATACTTTAGCCTTAAACTTTTGAAAATTTCTATTTTTGACCCTAAATGCTTAGAAAAATTTGCATTTTTGTCCATAAACTTAAAAGTTAGTCTTTTATTATTTTTATAGGTCTCTAATCCTAAATCATATATTTCAGTTTCAAATTTTAACCGAGATGATCGAATTATCTAGAAAAATTACATAAATAAATTTGTATGTAACAAAGAAATCTAATTATACCTATATGAATTTTAATTATAAATAATTGAGGAACTTGATATGCAATTAACCAATTGATGAAGTAACCCATTGCATCTCTTTGATGAGGTAAGCCATGACATCCTTAAGAGCATGATTAAATTTAGATTTTGTGATTTATTATAAAATAATCAATGTGAGATCTAAATAAGATTGATTAAACTACTATTTTCGCCTATAAATACTCACCCCTTTTCACCATTTTTTACAGCCCAAAATATTTCGATTCTGCAAAAATAACTATAAATAAAAGTTGTTTTTTTTTGTGTTTTCGTTCGGAAAATAATTTTTCCATATTTGTATCTTACCATTTTCTACCCAAAAAGACGCAAAAACTTTTACTGCGCAGGAAATGCCGATTCCGCATCTTAGAAAAATCATATCAAATAGTAGAAAGTAGAAACATTATTTTACTACCAATTTTTGGTTGCGTACTCTCCTTGGTGTCTTCTATCTTTTGTATGAAGACATCTTTCTCAAATAATATGATCTGGGAGGGCATAATCCATAAACCGTAAACTGCTGCTAGGAAATCCGATAGCAACTCTTATGTTGCAAGAATAATTTAGCATAGCAAACCTTTGTGTTTTCACAAAATCTTGGATTATCACATCTCTCATGATGCTAGAAACCATAAACCATAAAAATATTTGAAAACCAAGTTCATTTGGATGTCCGGTCAAAGGTAAAACCAAAATTGCGATGATTTTTTAGTTTATTTGACACAACCTTTGTTTTCTTAATTCATAAGTTTAATCGTCATCATAATTCAAGTAGTTATCACACACATAAATTTAATATGATATAGTATTAATTATAATTAGATTATTGTGATTTATAATCATGAACTGACATTTTTGTGATCTTATTTATATCATTTAAATGGTAGATTTATCATGTTTAACATAATATTTTCATAAGTCTTACAAGATTATTCTTGCCACTTCATGACTTAACCATCAAATAAGATTATTTATCATTCTTTATCACATGTTTTGATAAACCTCTCATGTTTATATCTTTATATTTAAGTTATAAAACAAGTATATGCATTTTTAAACTTACTATGTAAAATAAAGTAATAAATGACTAAGTTATACCTTTTAAGGTGTTACTTCGTATGATACTTATTTGATGTGTGGTTATTAAAAGTTTGGAATTGATTAAAGACTAAAAATATGAGTTTTTCTAGAGTTAGTTAAGTAATATATTTTTCTTTAAATTAATCATCTAAGATTTTCATGTTTTGTGCAACGACATAAATTAAGCTTATGTGTTATTTACTAATATTTACATTGTAACTAGCATTCTTAACAAGAATGTTCTCAATTTCACAAACATGAGAATTGAAGAAAAAGTACTAATATTTGTTGTGGTGAATTATAAATTCGGTTGATTAATATTATTTAAATTTGTTAAATGTTTGACGAACTAATCAACGCCATCAAGGTTCCCCGTACAAGTTAAGGTGACGTTCCATTTCTGATTTGGTCTAGCCCCGTTTGGCATCCAGCTCTGAGAAACTTGGACAGAAAAGTCACTACTCCATTACCAAACCTCGAACAACCTATATTTCATCATATTTCTGTTTGTGTGTCTCATCTCATAACATTATTTTCTTACTCGTCCTTAAATCATATCCAATCATTTATTAATCATATTAATTCATAATCATGGTAATTCTCTGATATAATCTCATATGTTGGTTCTTGAACTGTGCAAAGAGCAACAAACTGTGTTCGGGACATGTAGCTCAAAAAGTAACGGATATTATCCGATTTACTAGCTTATTTGTTTATCTGTTATATCCATTGGGACGCCTTTGGAAAGTTGAGCCCAGAGATTAAGTCGAGTTACTCCCAGGCAATAAGGACTGTTGGTTTAAGTAATTTTGCTTGATACCCATCTATCTAGGCGCCGCTTGCAGTCAGGAGTTGGCTGTAACCCGCATGCTGGATCCACATGTACTCGAGCATGTCTCTTGATTGTTTGCGAGGCCGCTCCTCGTCAGTAGGTATAAGGTAGAATATTAGAAGTCATAAGGCTAGATTTGTTTATTGTTAAGCACAAGTTCATTAACTATTCTATGAAAACTCCAGTACCATTGCTACATCAAATTGTCTAGTTGAACTGTTTCTACCGGTAAGATCACTCATCGAAATGTATCAAGTAGGTCACAGTTAATTCTTGCATTGCCAGTTCTTTTATATGAATCTCACTAAGTCATTAAAGACTTATTCCTCGTTTCTTCTATTCATTCCTCAAGATAAAATTAACATGGCAACATGGACAAAGTGAATAATTGTTCAAGCGTGCATTTTGAAATATTTGTGTTTTGTCACTAGTGCATAACCATTAAAATAGCCACATTATTTGTAATACCAAGACTTCTGCTATATATATCAAAATATAATTATAAAAAGTGTATGGTTTTGATCATGAACAAGTGAGACCCCTTCCTATGAGTTGCACTTTAGTCCGGATTGTAAAAGTGGCTGGCCACCACTGAACCAACTCGGATCAGAGCATGGCTCATGGGGCGCAGTCGTCACATGTGGACTAAATGCGATGGTTTCGGGGACATAATTGACTGCGACGGTAGCGGCGGTGATGGCGTAGTGGTGGGGTTAGGGTTTTATTTTTTTTGATGTAAATGATTTTGGAAATGAAGTCCAGAATTCAAAAGATTTAAAGTTAAAGTAGTTTTTTTTTAAAGTAGGATGGATCCGAGTGGATCCACTGACGGATCATTCCGAATCCAAACTCGGATTTACACAGATCCAAGTGGATCAATAGGCGGATCTGTACGAATTTAACCTCAGATCCGAATAGATCCAAATCCACATTCAATTTAGTGGATTGCGATCCAATCTGAATCCATGCGGATCCAATGTGGATCAGTTCCTGTAAATACAGATCGGATCCTAACAGATTTGTGATATCTGGATCCCTTTTGCCACCCCTACTTGCAATAATGGAAAGGAGGTTTGTGGTTTGTAGCAGAAATGGCAAAAGGAGGTTGTGGGTGAAGTCTATTTGTTATCGAAGAAGGTGTGCATGGAGGCTTAATGCAAAAAAAGGTTGTCAATGGGGTTGGTACTTTCAAGATCTGTTATTTCAAGAAGAAGCACAAGTGTCCGACAGCTGGTAGAAGCAAGAATTTGACATCCAAGTGGGTTGGAAAAAAGTATGTGGGGACATTTCAGGGTGACCAAAAAATGAGTGTAAAGGGATTTCATCAAGATGTAAGAAGGAGCTTGAAGGATGAGTGGTTAATGCAACATGCTTATATGGCAAAGAGAGAGTCCCTACTGCTACTCCATGGTTCCTCAACAGAATAATGTGCTGCTTTGTGGAACTATAAAGGAGAAGTTGAGAGGATCGACCTTGGTAATGTAGTCATACTAGTGTTGGACCAAGGCCCTAATCAACAATAAAGGTTTGCGAGAATGTGTATTTGTTTCTGGAGACTGAAACAAGGGTTCCTACATGGATGTAGAAGGGTGATTGGAGTAGATGGTGTTCACTTGAAGGGTCCTCATAGAGGAGCGTTGTTAACTGTTGTGGGTGTGGATTCCAACAACAACATTTACCCAATTGCATGGGTTGTTGTTCATAAGGAAGATGGTGACAACTGGATTTGGTTCCTGCACATTCTGAAGTTGGATTTGGACATCAAGAGGAACAATGCTTGGACATTTATGTCTTAAAAGCAAATGGGTTTACTTCAAGCTTTTGAGTTGGTGTTTCCAGGAGCAGACCATCGGTTTTGTGTCAGACATCTGCATGCCAACTTTAAAAGAGCAGGATTTACAAGAGATGCATTGAAAGATGCATTGTAGAAGGCTGCAAGAGCAACAATTGTAAATGAGTTCAATTACAGGATAACAACCTTAGAGAAACTAAATCCTAAGGCAAATAAGTGGCTAGATGATAAATCTCCTGCGCATTGGAGTATGTCACACTTCAGTACCACCCCTAAGTGTGACATTCTATTGAACAATAGCTATGAGGTATACAACTTAGTCATTCTTGATGCAAGGGAACTGCCAATCCTAAGCATGTTAGAATAACTTCAACAATATGCTATGAACATGCATAAAAAAAATATGGACAAAGCAAGTAGCAAGTGGCACACAGAATGGTGCCCAAAAATAAGGGAAATAGTTGATGAGTTTATTGCAACCCACTCTGCACATTGTTCTCCAACTAAGTCAGATGATGAGCATTATCAAGTGAAAAGGTTGGATAACAGTATGTGGGTTGTTGATTTAGGATCATGGACATGCGGGTGTAGGAAGTGGGACATCAATGGAATTCTTTTTATTCATTATGTGAATGAAATAGTGGCAAAGGGTTTGGATCCTATGGATTTCATTTATCATATGTACACTGTAAATACTTATATGAAGGCCTACAAATATGTTGTTCTTCTAATGAATGGCAAGAGTGAGTGGAATAAAACAAGATTTGCACCTCCTTGTCCTTGAAATGATGGTGTCAGAAGTGTGGGAAGGCCAGAGACAACAAGAAGGCTTGAACCTGATGAGCAACATGTAAAGAAGAAAAGGAAATGCAGAGGAAAGCCAAGTGTTCCACTAGTGTCTAATCCTAATAGGCTTATGAGGCAACAAAGTTCAATAAAATGTGGTTATTTACTGCAAATGGACACAACATCAGGAGTTGTCTCATTAGTCCATAGGTATGGAAGTAACGATCAAAATGGGACTCATACAAGATAGGAAATAAATATATCAAACTCACAATTGCATAGCTATGACACATATACTATATTAAAGACAATATAAACATTCATACCATTTTCTTGTCATAACTTTCATCAATTTCTACTTCGTATGCAGGCCCATTGCAATGAACTTCAAGGCGTTCCCTAAATTTCTGAAACAGATAAACTTATTCCTATGAAACTTGGTCATCCTGCATATTTTCTCGAATGGGAATTCATCCTCAGTGCCTTTCTCCATATCACTCTTGACGAACCTCAGCCCCCGAAACAATACTCGTGCCTCATTGATCCTATGCCTAACACCATAATCACGTAGACTTTGGAGTAGTTTTTGCTCGGACACATCATTAGTGCAATTATGCATAAAAACGAGTCGCAAGCGATTGCTGCTCGTGATGACCATTCTTAAAATTAGAAATATGCATTAAATAAAGTAATCAATCAACTAGAATATTTGAAATTTAAATAACACATGTCTCTAACAACATTACATAGAATATCCTTACAAATCCAAATAAAACACACCAGAAATGGAAACAATAACAAACGATTACATTCTTGCATAAAAGATAAACAACATAATAGATAACATGACAAACATCAAGATCACAAGTGCCCGAACTATAATGCAACATATTATTGCCACCTTGGTAACGTTGATATTCATCAGGGCATCATACAAGTCATTTCCTTTTTCTACTCCATCGGTCATGGTAGATATTTGACTAATTGACTGAGACTTTTGTTGTTCAAAAGTTCCAGACACTTCATCAGACCCATTTGTTCTTTATTTCATTGAAGGAGAGGGGTTTGAGTTGAACATAAATGAATGGAATCTAGCGTTATAGTCTTCGTGGAGTCTATCAACCCAAATAAAGAAATGTGGGCGACGTTCCCTCGCGGGACATATATAGTAGTGAAATTCGGGGTGCGTGGTAGTTAAACCAGCCAAAACTATATATCATTAAGCCTCGACCACATTCACATGGAAGTCGATAAGGGTGCACCATCTAAAATTTATGACATCAAAAATGTTTATATATATATATATATATTTCATCCTAAAATCGAACACATAGCAATAGAAGAGGGAACTAACTATCATCTTAAGTCTAAGAGTGTGCAAATCTCAGTTCTTAAGTTCAAGAGTTGGAAAATCTGACATGTTCATCATTAACTCCAAAAACTTATCCACAAAATCAAGACATGTATAAGGAAAACTCAACACAAAATATACAACTTCTCTGCTCAACAGGGAAATGAATAAACGGGGGAAAAATCAAAGACAAAAGCAGGGAACAAATCAAGCAAAATGCATAAACCTTAAATCTGTTGAACACCCACGAAATTTGCATACACATTTCACTCGAAATACATATTAGGGTTTCAAAATCCCATGGAAAACTTTTAATCGAAGACAACTTCGAATTCATGGCATATTTAGGGTACCTGAATTGGGTACGACAAAAACTTAGAATTTCAAGAAAAAAAATTAAAAATGGAGAAATTATTTTAGAGGAGGAGATGAACGAAGAGTAAGAAAAAACCTTGCGTCGCGTCGTGGTAGAGGATGGTTGCAGATGTGAAGTTGTTGCAGCGAAGGAGATGAACGGTGTTTGTGACTGTTGAAGTGAGGTGTGTCGCTTTATTACTTGGAGGGAGATGAGAAGACATTTTTAATTTTTGTAACAAAAAAACTCTTCATGTCAGCAAGTTTGTTTGACCAAATAAAGGTCAAAATCCCTAAATTTTGGTCAACAAGGTGCCACCTATTAATCCGAGGCGACAATTTTGCAGCTCGCAAAGGGGATACCACTTTTGATGAAAAAACCAAACTTAAGGTACCAAATGCGAACACTGTCAAGTTAAGGTACTACTTTTGCTAAGCTGGCAATTTAAAGTACCAAACTTGATTTTTTCTCTCAATATTATTATAGATTTCTTTTTTAGTATAACTAGAAAATGTGTCATGCGGTGTTTGAATATATAAAATATATTTATATGTAACTAACACAGTTTATTAATACGTTAAAAAAGCAACAAAGTATCTGCCAAATTGTAAAAATCTATACTATTATATAAAGGAAGTCATGATGACACCAATATTTTGATTTTCTTATTTACCACTTGACACACTATTAATTTTTTATACTACTTGTGATATAACTGTAATTTATTTTAATTTTATTATTTTTTAAACTTTGTCATTAAAGGAAAAAATTATTACTTTTACAAAGTAGATAAAGATATATATATATGTAGATTTTCTATTCATAGTTAAATTATAATCTTTTACCATACAAGCTAATTATATTATACTTAATATAAATTGGTAATCACGCGGGAACTGCGCGCGTGTCAATGTTTCTAGATTGTCTAATATGTAAAGACCATATACAAAAATCTAAGTAGAGTAAATGATGAAGTTATTGTGGAGTAATTCAACATATAAGAGAAGATTCGCAAATTAGTTATCTGATGTTATGGTTTAACACTATAACTTAAATTATAACTTTTAAGATAGAAACCAAAAGTATTTGCCTACCAATATACACTTTCTTCATACGTTAATATACAGAACATCACAAACACAAACACACACGAAGGCGAGAACAATTATACTTTTTTCAGTTTTCTTATTTGGTCCGTTGAGATGATTTAACTTGGTTGTGTTAATAAACAACATGATTTGTTCTATTTGAAATTTAAAAGTGATAATAAATCGTTATCGTTATCAAGAATAAATTTCAGTTTCATTTTCAGATAGCTCTATTTGAATTGGTACTATTCTATTTTTGTTTTATGTTTAAAAAAAATGTTCTACCTCAATTATTTTTAATAAATACATGAAACACATTCTCTAGAGTGGTGTTATAATCATGAATGTTAATAGAAATCTTTTGGGCTGACAAAAAATAAAACAAAAATCTTTTGGAGAAGGTTATTTACTTGTATGATATATCTATATGCTCTTGCATTTCTTATACGATTTTTCATTTTTCTTATGCAATATAAATAAGCCAAGCAGTAAAAACAATAAGAAAAGATAGCTTATACAATAAGAAAGAAATTAAGAAAGTGAAAAAAACTAAAGCAGTAAAAACAATAAGGAAGTGAAAACCAAAAAAAGGAACACTCCCCAAAAACAAAAACAAAAAGCAGAAGCAAAAGAATCACGTCAACAGCAGGATTCGAACCTGCGCAGGCAAAGCCCAACAGATTTCGAGTCTGTCTCCTTCACCACTCGGACATATTGACATATGTGATGGCATGGGCTACAATAATCTACTAATCTTTTTCTCATGGATGATAATTAATTTCAAATATCCAACGAGTTTTTTTCCAAACGAACACTTTTTTTCCAAGCCCCCAAAGTAGCCTTTAGTTGTCAATTTACAAAGAAATATAGAGGTATACAAATTCCATAATTTCTTGATATTGATTAAATCATTCTTGTATCTATTCGTCATGTAAATAATTCTTTTAACTCTTATTCATTTGAAATTTGGAATTAAATATTGAAAATATTTTCAGTAAAAGATATGTTTGGTCGAAGACTCCAAGTCCTAGTTCTTCTTCTTATTATTATTTTATGCATACACAAAGTCCTAGTTGAATGGATTGAAACCCCTAACCCACTGCAGAAAGTAAGACAACTCATTAGTCATTACTAACACCTAACTGTAATATATTTATAAGGTGATTGATAGGAAATTAGGAATGGCTTTTGGTTATGGTGGGAATTATGTCACAATGACAAGATTTTTGCATTTTTTTAGGCATGGAGAAGAAATGTTTGTTTGGTGTTATGCTATAATTGAAGAAAAAAAAAACGTATGCCTTATATTGAATGTTAGTTTAGCTTTAAAAACTATATAAGAAGTAGAATATGCCATTTTAAATGACAAAGTACATATAATAAACATTCAAAAGTACTCATTTCTTTCGTTGCAAATGTGAATTGTCTAATTTGATTCAATGCTCGTGACTTAACTTTTCTAGCAGGTATGTATTTTACTAATTTCTTCACCTAGTTTTGCTCAATTTTTAATTTTTTTTTATAAATGAATATCATTTTATGTCAAAGACACAGTACAAGGAAAATAAAAAGAAAGACAATTATCCTCTAATACATTATTTTCATTCTTGATACCAATCAAAAAACAAAAAACCCCTCTTCCTCAAACTTCATCTGAATCCAAGCCTTAGCTTTTATCACATCAAGTAGCTTCTCCAAACCAAGCACTTCATTCTCAAAAATAATTTTGCTTCTGAAACTTCAAAAGTTCAAATAGAACACAAAGAGGGTGTATGATTTCGATATTACCGAAAAGCGAAAGTTACTGAAAGTCACACTATTTCGTGGATAATATAAAAATCGGCGTTAAATAACCGGTTTGGTTAGTGTTGTTGATTTTGACATTGTAATAACCAAAATTTAATATCCCATTTGCTTTGTCAATCAATAATAATAACCCGTTGATTCATGTACGAAATCTCAATTTTACCCTCCCGACTACCCCCATATTACAACGGTCATTTCAATTCTCAGCTCATTTAAAGCCTTCAAACCTCAAGCTAACAAAACCCTCCTTAACACAATCAAAACTACAATTTCGCATGAAATCGAGTCTATTTTGAAGTGAAATCTCGCAAGTCTTGCAAATCGACTCAACGCGAACATGTTAGGCTTCATCAACAGTCTGCATGGAATGTTATTCTGTTCTATAATGAAGAAGGCCAATTTTTTTTAAATTGAATTGTACTAACTTCAATCTTTTGCTTGTAGTTATAAATCATACCCTACTTTTGCTAAAAGAGAGGTATGTCATTCTTTTTGTCTCCGACATTAGGTCACCTAGGTTTAGCAACTTACGTAACTTCATGTTAATTGTCTGAAACATTTCAATTCATGTTAATTGTTTGAAAGTTACCGAATTTATGGTTGCATGCGTTTGGATCTAATTAGATGTATAGTTCAATTGATTTTTGCATCACCTAATTTAGTAAAATTCATGAATTAGGAGTGTTAACGGTGGTGTATTTACGACCTAATTAACTGAATTATTTATTGGAGTTGGAACGCCTTTGTCCGTGGTTCAAAAACTAAATGCTATTTAACGGGAGAATAAACTTAACAAAAACCTTCATTCCTTTTATTCACTATGATCCACTCTCCTTTCCGAGTTAATATGTGTATTTCCGAGTCTATGTATGTTTTGCCTGAATTTCCCGACGTCCTTTACCTCTCCCTTCTTCCTCTGTTTATATAGAGTTTTCAGGGACAAGTGTCATCATGCATGTTTTTACAGGTGTCGCTATGCATGTGGTGGTGTTCTACACGTGTTACAATGTTCATTTAACCAATAAGATAATGGGTTTATCTAAAGCGTCGACTGTATTATTTCTTCTTCCGAGGGCTTTTTGGTCTTCTTCATGATCAGGGGTAAGCTGTCTTCTTTACTTCCGAGAGTTCATTACGTCAAATGGTGACTCGAGGGCTGAGTCTGAGTGTTCTCTTAGTGACAATGCTTCTCCGAGAGGGGTGTATTCTGGGGTGTTTGCTCCAGGGTATTCTCCGAGGGGGTGTTCGTTCATGGTTGATCTCCGAGAGGTTTTTAGCTATCGTGGGTAGGTGTTTTCTTTCTCCGAGTGCCCGGAGAGAGTTGTTCTGTAGTTGTTGAGTTATTGTGAAGTTCCGTCCTCTGGGTCGGTCGACAGGAGTAATGTTCCGAGAGTGTTTGAGTTGGGAGTGCATAGTAAGGAAGTGTTTTTGTCAAGGTTCTGGGACTCTAGAGTCCATTGGGGCCCTGCTCGGTGTCGTGATGGATATCTGAATCAGGTGGATCCATCTGGGTTTGTTTTTTATCCGATGCCACCTTGATATCTAGTTTTGAGTCATCGTGATTTTCCGAGGGACGCTAGGTGCCCTCGTCGGATGGCCATTCCTACCGCTTTGGGTTAGTAACCGAGCGGTATTGGTTGCACCCGATGGGCCTCCTCGTTGGGAGTGGGTACAACTCAGAGGAAGTACTTGTGACAATAGTATTGTCCAATTATTAATCCTTTTGACTTAGGACTAATACTCTCTTTAATCTCGTATTTTCTTTTATACGGTTAACACTAGCCCCCCCAAATTTCGATCGCTCTCGTAGAGACGAGGGGAATTTTATTTCGTGGCCTCTGTGAGGTAAGGGGATTATGTTGGTGGGTTTTGTGAAGGGAGGAGAATTTCTCCTTTTTTGGGATTTCCAGGGATATTACGTGCAAATAAGCATAGGTTTATAATATCGTGAGAAAATTACCTTTTTGCCCCGCATGTTGACCTCAAGGACACGTCGCTTTACGGGTGGAGACGTGGGTTGCGGAGAATGGGGCACGTTTTAATGATTGTTGTCTATAATTAGGCTCGTCCGTATCATCTTCCTCATTTTACCTTTCTTTCTTTCTTTACTGATTTGTCAACTTGCTCAAAAAAGAAAATGGCTTCTTCCGTTAATCCCTCCGTTATTGATGTTCCCGCCGCTTCGGTTTTCACTACTCCCCTTGTAGGGCCTGCTGCGGCTACCCGTAAGAGGAAATCTGTCGCTGTTGAAGGGAGCGGTGACGCTTCAGCTAGGAAAGCTAGGGTTTCAAAATCGAAGAAGTCCCTTGTTCGGGATTTCTCCAAAATTGAAGGGATTCGGTCTGCTGTCACCTACGAGCAGGTCATGGATTTGTTCCAGGCTACGGGGACCGCTATGAAGAATGTGACTGTTCACGTTCCAACTGAGGATCAAAGTGCTTGTTATCCTCCCGAGGGTATGCTCACGGTGTATTTTGCACAGGTGAACTACGGGTGGCGTTCGTTTATGCCATCCTTTTTTTGCGAAGTTTTCAAGACCTGTGGCATATGTCCGAGCCAATTGGTGCCCAACGGGTATGCTGCGCTTTGTATCTATGTGTTCTGGTGTCACATCAAGGGGTACGAATGTGGGGTGGACCACTTTCTTTCGATTTTTGACGTAGGGGTATCGCCCGGGGGGTACCCCTTTTATCATGTCCATCATCGAGACAATTCTGGGAGTTCCACGAGAAGGATTCTGGGTGCAACGATTACCTCACATAGTGTCTGGAAGGACAAGTTTTTCTTCGTGAAGCCTGTCCGAGGGAGATGGGACGTTCCCTTTAAGTGGGGGAAGGCGCGACTCCAATTCACACTATCGATGAGAATATGGTGCTTTCCCCGGTGGTGGCTCAGCAAAGGTTAATGGAGTCGGAAGATTTTCCGAAGCTATTTGACTAGGCGGGGCTTCATCATGTAGTTTCCGCTGATGATAAGGAGAAGAAGCCGCTTTCTGTCTCGTCTTTGTATCTGCCAGTTTTTAGTAAGTTCTTTCTTATTCTCCTGCTTTTTTCTCTAGTAATTATCTTTTCAATTTTGACGATCAACCATTAATCGCGATATTCCTCCGAGTGGTTATTTGTATTCTTCTACCGCTCATCCTGACTTGCTTTTGTGTGGTGCAGAGGAGGTTATGGCGAGATACTATCTTGTGCCAGGTTCTGAAGAGACAGTTCCGAGTGGGCTTAGTGAAGCTTCTGAGGGGGGAGACCACATGGATGGCGAAGTACGGTTTTCTACCACTTTAAGGGTGGATCCGGAAGCTGAGGAAGTTTCTTGGGACACTCCGTGTCTCTTTGTGGATGCTGATGGTGTATGTCTGGAGGCTGTTCCCTTGCGACGTGTGGATCCCCCACTTGCTCTGGCATGGGGGTCAACTTCTGATTCAACTGCTGGTATTTCTCCGAGGAGCTCCGAGGGGGTTCTGTCTCCGAGGGTGGGAGAAACAAGGCCCATTCCTCCCGAGCCAGAGGTTGTGCATATCTCTTCTCGGGACCCTTCTCCATCTCCTCCTCGTAAGTTTTCTTCTTTTTCCTACTACTTGCTTGGACCTCTAGTCTTTTTAGTATGATTACTTAAATATATCCATTGTTCTGATAGCGGCACTTCATAAGGGGAAGGCCCATATGTTCCCGGGCGCTGGTTTATTTGCCCAACTACTCCAATCAGATCCAGGAGAACTGGCAGGGGGTCCAAAGGCGTTTCTCGGGGGTCCTACTGACTCGCCGAGGGGCTTGGAGGTGAAGAAAGAAGTATTGGGCACCTTGCTCAAGGGAGAGGGTTCATCGGCCTCCGTGGAGGTTCCTGAAGTGGTGACGTTGGAGGCAGTAACTGTAACTTCCACTGCGACTGTCCTTCCTCCGACTACTGATCTTCCGAATGGGGTTATATTGCGACAGTCTGCTTCCGAGGGAGACTTTTCTCAGCCGCCTAGGAAAGAGCCTCCCATTGTGGGGGAAGCTTATCATGAGATCCTTCATTTCTTTGGGTCCGCACTTTCGGAGCCTGCGGAGGGGTATCAGTTTCTGCGGGCTAGTACCGTTTGGATGGAGGCTATCGTAAGTATCTGCTGTCTTTTAATATTCATTTGCCATGGCTCTCTTACTCCTTTATTTATATTCTTCTCTTTGCTTTGCAGTCTAAGAAGACTCATGAAGTTATTACTTCTGTGGAACAGCGTGGTTTAAGAGAGGTGGTGGAGATGGGGACTCTTCGGGAACAAATGGCTGTTCTGCGAGCTTAACTCCACGAGGCGGGGTCGTTGGTTGCAGTCCTTCGCACCAAGTTGGAGGCTAGCGACTTCAAATGGAAGGAGGATCAGGGGATAAAGGAGGTGATGCGTCTTGTCTTGCAGAAGGTGCAATCGGCCTATGATCAGATGGAGGCTTCCGAAATGGCTGTTTGAACTCGATTTTCTCGCTTGATGAAGGAGAAGGCAGAATCCGAGCAAGCCTTCTGTGCTCCGATAGAGGCTCTAGAGGAGGAGAAATCCGCGGGCTTGGAGAGGGAAATGAAGCTCCAATCGCAACTACATGAGCTAGTGGAGCTGAGGTTAGTTGATGTAATGCCCCTGAAGGACATGCAGCCCCGGATCGACGAGGCTGTTAAGTGTGCGACAACGGAGGTGGAACGCCGGTTCATGTCCCTGTCCGCTCGGGATACTCTTGGGCACATGCTATGGGGATATTTGGAGTGTGCCACCTTGGCTCGAGAAGTGGTGCCCTCGGGAGTGAATTTCGGTCGCATATTTGATATCAAGAAACTTGATAGGCCGTCCCCCGAGGAGGTTCAGAACATACTGGAGCTATTTGATAAGGTGGTGATGCCAAGGGCTTCTCCTATCCCCCCTTCGATTATCTCCGCTCCTGGCGCTAGTAGTTCAGGTCGTGTTTCGCTCCCGGGTCCTTCTGCGGGAATCTCCGAG
The DNA here is from genome assembly GCA_948329865.1 of Linaria vulgaris. NCBI lineage: Eukaryota > Viridiplantae > Streptophyta > Magnoliopsida > Lamiales > Plantaginaceae > Linaria > Linaria vulgaris. The sequence continues at coordinate 66,454,858 of OX415249.1, forward strand.
GAATTTTTCCTCGCTCTACCTCCGCCTCCTCCGAGTACAGAAGTGTAAAAATAGAATTTCTTTTATTTTTATTTTATGCACTTTTAATGTCCCGTCTTGTAAGTTTTTCCGAGGGCTTCTAGCCTAATGGACAAACTCTTTTTCAAGTATTTGTCTATTTTGAGCAAATATAATCACTTGTCTATTGTTTCCAGTGTTTCTTTAAAATAATAAAAGGTTTGCTGACTAGTTAAAAATTAAGGGTGAGGTGTCGTTTGGCATGTAGCCCCTTTCCTTTAAGTAAGAAAATTTTTGGACACGTGTATTCCATTAACTAGTTTAGACAGCTTAGGCTTTTCACTCTCATTCTAAGATGGTATAAATAGTTGTTCAGTAATTCTTTCAGAATTACATAAAATTTTTACTGTTCAAGGCTTGTCATATTTTTCTGAAAAGCGGAGTTCCCTTTTGGAATTAAGTAAAGCAAACACATTGCTTAGCTTGTTAAAATGATGCCCCCATTTTTTAAGCAGGATGATCCTTGTTCGTCCCGTCATTCTTCTCGAAATTCTGCTCGGACTACTTCCCTATCGTTAGGAGTACGACACGCGGCCTCGGAGAACTCGGTTCAGGGGAGCAGGCATAATGAACGCAGAGTTCGTGGGGGGAGAGGCACTTCCGTGAGGACCGTGTCTATGTCTCCGGAGGAATCTCTCTCTCGTATTAACCACATACGTCAGGTGTTCACGGGTCGCGACTCTTATCCCTTGGTAGACGAGTCGTCGGTGTTTACTAGGCTCGTGCTGGAGCCCGAGAGGATGATGGGACCAAGGCGTGTCGGCACTGCCGTTGGCAGTGAGCATGGTGCCTCCGTTACAGCGTTTTTTGCCCAATACAACCTGGATATTGATGAATATGACATAGTAATACCGCACCCTGATCAGAGGGCTTATGATCCTCCGCCGGGCTATCTCACCGTTTTCCGGGAGCAGATACGGTGCGGTTTACGGGTGTTTTTTCACCCTTTTCTCCAGACTTTATTTGACTATTGGCAAATATGCCCAAGTCAGCTAACTCTGAATTCTTATCGTTACCTGGTGGGATATATTTTATGTTCCGAGTTACTGAAGTTGCCACTGTCTCCTTCTCGGGTGGGGGCAATATTCAACCTTCGCCCCTGTTCGGGCGGTCTCCCTTTCTTTAGCCTGGCCCATCGGGACAAAAGGAAGGCCTTTCTAGACGTATCCCACTTTCGTAATAATAGGACGGATTGGAAAAGGGGATTCTTTTTCGTCCGTCCGAGGGGCTTATCGGCTAGGTCGTGGGGAGTACCACTTCAATGGGGGCTAGGTTATATTACCCCTGCCGAATCGGTTTTGCGGAGAGAATGGGACATCTTGTCCGATAGCGGGTTGTTTTCGGGGATGTACGATATCAGTAGTCTGTTAGAGTTCCCGGAGACATTGATCATGGCGGGCTTGCAACAGGGGGTGGAACTCTTCAATCTTCCACAACAGCCTCTCTATAGCAATTTCTTTTTCCGTTAGTTTCTTTTCTTTCGCAATCTTTTCGCGTGGTACTTTAAAGTCTCCGTGGTCACGCTATTTTCTTGTTTTGACAAGAGCGGAGATGGGGGCTTTTGCCATTGAGCCTTTCAATGAAACTTTCCTAGGGAGAGCAATGAATAGTGGGTATAATACTACAGATGACAACTCGTTAGAGAGTTTCAGTTTAGGTGAGGTGGCTGGCCCCTCAAGGACAGGGGATTCGCCCGTGGCAGCCCCCCCTGTGAATTCTGTAGCTCCTGAATATGATCTGATAGTTGCGCTTGCGCAGACGGATATTTCAATGCCTCCGTTGATACCGTATTCTTCCTCTTGGGGGGATGCGAGGATTGTTCATGTTGTTGAGGAGGGTTCTTTGTCCCCAATTGTGGGAGCCTCTACGACACCTGGAGATGGTTTCGACCGCGTCTCGGGCCGCCCTTTGAAGGAAATCCCCCTGCTATCGGGTCGGAGCCACTTGGAAGCGGTGTTCTGTCTCCCTCGGTTTTGAGGACGATTAGCTTTTGTCGCAATTATCTGAGCGGTCTTTTGAATGCTACTGATTGCGAGCATATGAAGTCTTTACCCCTATCCGGTCTCCAGGATTTAATCTGCAAAGATTTGTGTGAGGTAAGGTATTCTTATTTTATGTGATACTAACCTTTATGAGTTTCTGCAATTATGCATTTATTTGTCCACAGATCTATATGGTGTTGAACGCCATCGGGTCTCGGGGCGGGTCATCCTCAGATACGGAGTTGGTGTACCGCCGTAGGGATGAGCTAGAGCAGGGTTTGCAGGATGCTCGAGAAGAGATTGATCAGCTGTGGAATGATCGGGAGAATTCCGATGAGGCTCATGCCATCCTCTTGCAATCAGAGCGGAACAAATCTTGGGACTTGGAGCGTCTTTTGGCGATGGAGAAGGTTCGCGTAACAAGCCTGGAAGACCGGTTGGGCGATTTCCGGGAGCAACTTCGTTCTGTTGATGAACAATTGTTGCGGGTTACCGGTGAGAGAGATGCAGCAAACTTACGGGTGTTGGAGTTAACTCGAGCCCATGAAGTTGTGTTAGTGTTGGCCAGGGTCCAAGCGGTTTTGGGTGTTGCGAGGCCTTCTGTCCTCCGCGAATCCCTTGCGCAGGAGATGCGTGATCTAGTCCGCATGTGATATGACTTGTGCCGGGATACAACGGAGGTTTTGCCGGGATTCCCTTCGGATATGGTGATTCCTGATTTGGATATTCGCCAGGTGTTCCCGGAGGCTCCTCCTTCATAGGGACCGATCGCATCTACCGGAGATCCGGATCATCTATCTACGGAGGATCGCCGCCGCTTGATAAGGGAAGGAAAGCGTCCGATAGAGGATGTTTAGTTTATGTGAGTGTGTGGTTGGTGTAAGGGCCCTTGTATAGGATACGGCCCGACCTACTTCTAGTGTGGGATCTCGCGTCTTACGCTTGATGGTCCCTCGAGTTAGGTTGCTATCATGACTCATAGACAGGGAGTCATTATTTTGTCGGGCAACCTTATCTCCCGTGTATTGTACATGCACTTATTTATAAACAACTTTATTTATATGCAAAGCTGTTTTATTACACTATGCATAGTATTTCCTAAGGTTAAAGGCATTCCAAGTATTGCTAAGGATAGCGTCCTCGGAATTGGCGAGGAGATATGTCGCAGGTCCGACGATCCCCGCTATCTTGTAAGGTCCCTCCCATCGCGGCTCAAGCTTGCCTACGTTTTTGGAGGCTCCGACCTGTTTCATCACTAGGTCCCCAACTTGAAAAGTCTGGGGTTTCACCTTTGAGTTGTAGTACCGGGACATCCGGCCCTTGTATTCTTCATTTCGGGCCACGACCCGCATTCTTTTTTCTTCGAGGAGGTCGAGGGCGAGGGCCAAGTTAGAACTATTAGCCACCTCCTCGTATTCCTTAACTCGTCAGCTCTCTACAGAGACTTCCGTAGGTACGACAGCTTCACAACCATAAGCTAGGCTGAAAGGGGTTTCGCCCGTGGCTGCGCTTTGCGTAGTTCGGTAAGCCCATAGTATGCCTGGTATTTCCTCCACCCACCTAGCTTTGTGCCAGTCGAGTCGGGCCTTCATATTCTTTAAGAGAGTTCGATTAGTCCTCTCTACTTGACCGTTCGTTTGGGGGTATCCCACTGAGGCGAAGCGGTGTTTAATTTCCCAATGGTCGCACCACTTTTCCAACCCCTGATCCGTAAACTATAGACCATTATCACTTACTAGGTTCTGAGGGACACCGAAACGGCACAAGATACTTCTCCATAGGAAATTGATAACCGCGCCCGCGGTTATACGGGCCAGGGGTTCCGCTTCTACCCATTTGGTGAAGTAATCCACTGTTACGAGGAGAAATTTCTTCTGTCCGGCATCGGGTATAAGAGGTCCCACTATGTCTATGCCCCATTTAGAGAATGGGTAGGGGGTTAAGTGTGGTTCCCATGGGGCAGCGGGCTGATGAACCGGAGGGGCATAAGCTTGGCACGGTTTGCACCTTTTGGCATGGCTTTTGTAATCATTGGCCATCGTGGGCCAGTAGTAGCCTTGCCGAACCAGGCGCCCGACCATACTTTCACCGCCCGTATGACTGCCGCATGTTCCCTCGTGGGTTTCCGCCATAGCTAGTTGAGCTTCCTCCTCACTTAGGCACCGAGCATGAGGGCAGGAGTATGTTCTGCGGAATAATATTCCATCTTTAAGGAAATACCTGATAGTTTTTCTAGCCATAAGCCGTTGCGCGACTTTATTCGTGGAATATCCTTCCGGGTCCTGTAGGTAGATTTTGATTGGGGTCATCCAGTTGGATGGAGGGTCTGTAGTGAAATTCACTTAGTGACTCTCGGCCTACTCGGATTCGGTGACTTGAAGCAGGGTGATTTTCCGAGAGCGAATAACGGTCGTCTGGGTGGCCATTTTGGACAAGGCGTCCGCCTCTTGATTCTCCTTCCGTGGGATTTGGACTATTTTGCACTCGTCAAACCACTCTTTTCGGCGGTGAACCGCCTGAAGGTATGTTTGCATTCTTTCTTCTTTAGCTTCATACGAGCCATTGACTTACTGTACAATTAGTTGCGAGTCACTGTGGATGACTATCTTTCTGATATCACCTTCTCGGGCAAGCCTCATTCCTATGAGTAAAGACTCGTATTCCGCTTCGTTATTTGACAAGGGGTAGTCAACTCTGACCGCGATGTGGAGTATCTCCTCCTCAACTTCTTGGTTTGCTAGAACTATCCCTGCCCCCCCATGGGTGCTCACAGAGGAGCCATCCACATAAATGTGCCACAGGGGTATCTTTTCTTCAGTTCCGATGCCCGTCATTTCCGTCACAAAATCTGCTAGGACTTGTGCTTTGACAGAAGGTCTCGGGGCATAAGATATGTCATATTCGGTGAGCTCCACGGCCCACTTTATCAACCTTCCCGAGGTCTTGGGCTTGTTAAGAATCGCTCGCAACGGGTGTTTAGTTAACATAGTCACGGGATGGGACAGAAAGTATGGACGAAGTTTCCGAGCCGTGGTAATCAAAGATAAGACAAGTTTTTCTGTTCGGTGTACCTAGTTTCAGTCCCGATAAGAGTTTTGCTCACATAGTATACTGGGTGGTGCTCCTTGTCTTGCTCCTTAACTAGCACCGCGCTTATGGCTTCCTCTCCGACTAATAAATACACAAAGAGCTCTTCATGTGATGCCGGTTTAACTAGTAAAGGAGGTTTCACCATGTAACTCTTTAACTGTTGGAGAGCTTCCTCGCATTGCGGGGTCCATTGGAACTCCTTGATATTGCGTAATACCTTGAAAAATGGGAGTCCCTTTTCTGCCAATTTGGAGACAAATCGGCTCAGGGAGGCCATTCGACCCGTAAGTTTTTGAACATCTTTGATGGTTTTTGGGGTAGGTAACCCTAGGATGGCTTCGACCTTCTCGGGGTTGACTTCTATTCCCCTCTATGTAACCATGTAACCGAGGAACTTGCCCCTCTGATGCCGAATGAACATTTCTTAGGGTTAACCTTCATCCCGAACCGGTCCATGATAGCCAGGGCTTTTCGTAGGTCCTCGGGATGGTCATAAGCGGAACGACTTTTCACAACCGTATCATCCACATAGACCTCCACCGTATCTCCAATAGATCCTGCAAACATTAAGCTTACCAATCGCTGATAGGTGGCCCCTGCATTCTTGAGTCCAAAAGGCATTACTAGGTAGCAGAAGGTGCCAGCATCAGTGATAAAGCTAGTCTTGTCTTGATCCATAACGACCATCGAGATTTGATTGTATCCCTGGTTCCCATCCAGGGTAGACAAGAGTGTGCAGCCCACTGTTGAGTCTACCAGTTGGTCAATGCTTGGGAGGGGATAGCAATCCTTAGGGCATGCATCATTGAGATTTGTGAAATCCACGCACATTCGCCACTTACCCCCATTCTTCGAGACTAAGACCACGTTGGCCAGCCACTCGGGGTAAATGACTTCTCTGATCTGTCGTAGGCTAATGAGTCGCTGAATTTCCAACTGGATGATTTTGTTGCGCTCCGGGCCCATCTTTTTCTTTTTCTGTTGGACTGGCTTGGCCCCGGGTTTCACATTAAGGAAATGTTGACATACCTTATTGCTGATTTGCCCAGGTGGGCCGTCTTCCCATGCGAAAATATGATGGAATTCTTTCAAGATGGGGATCAATTGGGTTTCCACTTCAGGCTCCATTTGGGTACCTACTTTGACAGCTTTCTCCGGACTTCCTTCTACAAGTTCCACCAATTTTAGCTCTTCCACGGGTTGTACTCGCACTTCCTCCGCTTTCCGTTTTTTGCTGTTTCCGAGGGTAGGTTCGTCCTCTTCAGGAGGGAGAGCATTCATGCGGGACTCCCGAGCCTTGGCCTGGCTCCCTCGGACCTCTCCGATACCTGCCAATGTTGGGAATTTTACCTTGAGATGGAGTGTTGAAGGGATTGCCTCGAAGGCCCGAATGGAGGGCCGCCCGCAGATTGCATTGTACGTTCTTGATGAAGCCTCTACTACCCAAAATTTCGTGGGCTCCGTTCTTCGAAGAGCTCCCTATCCCCAGGACATTGGGAGCGTTACGGTTCCGAGGGTGTTGGAGGTTTCTCCCGAGAAACCTATTAACGGAACTTCGGCTACTTCTAATCGTTCTCTCCTTAATCCCATGGCTAGATAAGTGGGAAGAAATAGGACATCTATAGAACTACCGGTATCAACCAGTATTCTTTGGACGTCAATCCCATATATCACGGCTTCTATTACTAAGGGGTCCTCGTGGGGATAAATTACTCCTTTTAAGTCTGCGGGTCCGAAGGAGATGCTAGGAAGCTTTGCACCTTGAATAGACCCCACGAATAATCCGTGTTCTGCCCTCCTAGCTTCTTTCAAATATTGCTTATTTTTACCTTGCGATGTCACGGAGAGATCTCTTCCTTCTATCATACTAATGGTACGTCCCGAAGGTGCGTTATTTTCGTACATTTCCGGGGGAGGCGGTGGGGTCCGCTGCCTCGCAGTTTTCTCCCGAGACTTCCGATGGGGAGTCGTCCGGTCTCTTTCATCCTCATCCTTTCGGGGTCTCTTATAGGTATAACGAGGGGGATTTTTGGGGTTGTTTATCTTGAGATAGTTCTTAAGGTATCCGGCCTCTAAGAGGCGGAGTACCTCCATTTGCAGGGTGGTACACTCCTCGGTGGTATGCCCGTAGGTTTTGTGGTATTTACAATACTTCCTCGTATCCCTATTTCTGTCGGGGAACCGGGCTTCCCTTGGCCATCGCAACTCAGTGCTACCTCGCATCACATTGAGTACTTCAACGGGAGCAATGGTCATTGGGGGCAGGGGAACCGGTTTGAGGAATTTCTTGACCGGACCACTCTCGTCTTTACGTTGAGGTGGTTTCCCTTCTCGGTTTCTCTCCTTAGCTTTTACTTCTCGTTCGGTGGATTCATGATGTTCATTGTCATTGTTCTCTAGGCGCCTCTTCGTGCCTTCAGCCTCTTCCACTAGGATATAAGTCTCCGCTTGCTGCATCAGTTCGTTCATATCTGTGATATGATTTCCCGTAAGGTAGCGGAAGAATTCACCCGCCCGGAGTCCTTGCGTGAGTATATCCGCCAAAATGGTGGTACTAACGTTTGGAACATCCAGCGCTGCATCTGTAAAGCGCTTTATATATTCTCGTAAAGGTTCATTCTTCTTCTGTTTAACGGGGAAGAGGTGCGTGGCGGATTTAGGGTACCGCCGGTTGCAAGCAAAATGTCTCACGAATAGGTGGGCTAGTCGATCAAAGTTGTCTATGGAACCGGGTGCAAGATGGGTAAACCACGATTGTGCCCGTCCTCCAAGGGTTACGGGGAATACACGGCAGAGTACGTGGTCCGGGGCAGAATTGAGGTCAATCCCTACTAATTATTGGTGTATATGATCATGCGGATCCTTTCCATCTGCATCCCCGGTATATAGAGGACCATTTACAGGTCGCATCCCCGCAGGGATAGAGGCTAAGGCTATCTCGGGGATAAAAGGGGATGTTTTAAAGGTAAGTTTTTCCTTAGGTCCCATTGTTTTTTTAATATCACCTAGCTCTTTCCTAAGATCATCAAGAATTCCCCATATGGTATGATCCTCACCTGAAGAGGGGAATGGTGCGAGAAGGTCCGAAAGAACTCTTCTTCTCTCTTGTTGGCCCGTTCGGCGCGTTTCTCGATAGTCGTAGTGTGCTTGGCCGTTCTGTGGGGTTTCGTAGCGCCAGGGATCGGAGGCAGGGCTCCACCTAGATTGAACCCATCCTTCCTCGATCCAAGGATTTTGATGGCGAGAGGATCGAGGGGATAAATCGTGAGGACCCATGTATCTAGGCGAGGCCCTTCGGGCCCTAGTCTCTACAAGTCTTTCAAAGACAGAACGAGGAACGTTGATAAAGTCCCTTTCTTCGTATTGGCGATCGGACAGAGTTTCCTCTGAATGTTGAGGCTGGCGAAGACGATTCTCGTTGTGGAATAGGTTCTCCATGATAGGCATTGTTTTTTAACACTCTCGAAGACAAATCTTATGGCGTTCCCACAGACGGCGCCATTTTGTTAACGGTGGTGTATTTACGACCTAATTAACTGAATTATTTATTGGGGTTGGAACGCCTTTGTCCGTGGTTCAAAAACTAAATGCTATTTAACGGGAGAATAAACTTAACAAAAACCTTCATTCCTTTTATTCACTATGATCCACTCTCCTTTCCGAGTTAATATGTGTATTTCCGAGTCTATGTATGTTTTGCCTGAATTTCCCGACCTCCTTTACCTCTCCCTTCTTCCTCTGTTTATATAGAGTTTTCAGGGACATGTGTCATCATGCATGTTTTTACAGGTGTCGCTATGCATGTGGTGGTGTTCTACACGTGTTACAATGTTCATTTAACCAATACGATAATGGGTTTATCTAAAGCATCGACTGTATTATTTCTTCTTCCGAGGGCTTTTTGGTCTTCTTCATGATCAGGGGTAAGCTGTCTTCTTTACTTCCGAGAGTTCATTACGTCAAATGGTGACTCGAGGGCTGAGTCTGAGTGTTCTCTTAGTGACAGTGCTTCTCCGAGAGGGGTGTATTCTGGGGTGTTTGCTCCAGGGTATTCTCCGAGAGGGTGTTCGTTCATGGTTGATCTCCGAGAGGTTTTTAGCTATCGTGGGTAGGTGTTTTCTTTCTCCGAGTGCCCGGAGAGAGTTGTTCTGTAGTTGTTGAGTTATTGTGAAGTTCCGTCCTCTGGGTCGGTCGACATGAGTAATGTTTCGAGAGTGTTTGAGTTGGGAGTGCATAGTAAGGAAGGGTTTTTGTCAAGGTTCTGGGACTCGAGAGTCCATTGGGGCCCTGCTCGGTGTCGTGATGGATATCTGAATCAGGTGGATCCATCTGGGTTTGTTTTTTATCCGATGCCACCCTGATATCTAGTTTTGAGTCATCGTGACTTTCCGAGGGACGCTAGGTGCCCTCGTCGGATGGCCATTCCTACCACTTTGGGTTAGTAACCGAGCGGTATTGGTTGAACCCGATGGGCCTCCTCGTTGGGAGTGGGTACAACTCAGAGGAAGTACTTGTGACAATAGTATTGTCCAATTATTAATCCTTTTGACTTAGGACTAATACTCTCTTTAATCTCGTATTTTCTTTTATACGGTTAACAAGGAGATTTCTACTATTACTCCTTTTCGGTATGTACTTTGAAAGAGTCATAGTTATGATGATATAACAGCAATTTTGCTTCAGAGTTTAGTTGACGTTTGAGTATAACCTTGTAGATGGTTGCACCTAACAATGTGGCTTGTGTTTGTGGAGTTGGAAGTATGCTATACCTAATGGTAGGGGATGCATTTACATGTCCCGGTCGATAGTATTACAAGTGTTCGTTGCACCGTAAATATTCACATTCGTTTATTTGGGCTGATGAAATTAACATACCAAAATATTCACATATAAGACGATATCATTCTACACGTCCACCACAAGGTGCAAACAATGTGAGGCGTACATTCGTTTCGAGGGGTGAATCATCATTCATTAGCAACAACAGTGGAGAGAACAGTAGCAACCCTCAAAACATAGCACATTCTAGGGATCATTACAATTTAAGTTTATTCCATGGTGTAGATGACATTATTGTGTCTAAGTGGGCAGTGATAGGGTGTGTGGTGGCACGGCTCATAGTATTCTTATTGACCTTTGTGGTCATCCCATGTATGTTCTTCATTATGAAGAGTTAATTGACCTTGTATATTATCTAAGTTTGGCTGACACATTTTGTAGTTGTTAATTTTTTGTTGACTCTTTTGAGTTTGTTATGAAGTCGGAGGTTATGCAAAGTCAATACTTGATGGTTGGTTATTGAAATTTTATGAATATTACTAATCTACATTGTCATGTTTTGTTCCTATAACACACATGTGAATTCGTGTTGGACTATTGTTGCAATTACGTTTCGCAAATGTTGTGTCTATTAGTGAACATAACTCATGTTCCCAATGACTGCATGTAAATGCCCTTGGCTTGAAATTAGGTTGTCCGAATTTTAACTGGTGTAATAGGCGACTGCTCGTTGCCCAAGGATCGTGTCTCTTCTCTTTTCTGTTACATCAATATAAATAGAAGGGATGAGATTGCATATCAATACATCTCAATAACATTTTAAGCATCTACAAGAATGGAGCTTGGCAGGATCTACAACGTTGTGACTATAAGTTGTTGATCTAACTTTATAAGATTTATTTTGTTGAAGTTGCTTTAGTTTTGTTCTTATTCTAACATCCATGTTTAATTAGGATGATATTGTTGGCATCTTCTGTGACTACGATATATGGACTACATAAATAGAAATAATAATGCTCCATGATCTGAAGGAGAAGTTGAACCGCGACAAATGGTTCACTGAAGCCCATATGCATGAGATCTATGAAGAACTTGCACCTGATGTTTCAGAGCTTTTGGGTGTCGATGTGACCCCTCAAATGGTAAAAGACCGTCTTACAATGATTAATACACGCTTTCATCACTTCCTCCAGTTCTACAGGACCCCAGGTCTTGAATTTGATCCCAAACAGAACGAGTTCACCATAAACCCCACTCTCGTCGATCTTTACATGCGCCAGGTAGTTATTTGTATGAATTTCTACATAACGATTGATTGCTATTATTGTTGAGTAACATTGTGCTAAATATCGCAGTGTACCATGATTCATGGCTACTTCAGGAAACTGGGATTTCCAAACTACAATGTATGCATGTACATATTCGTGGTTCATGATCTCAATAACCGCGATGACTGTGTTATCCCGCATAGAGTATTACTTGCAGAATCCTTGAAAGGATTAGTTTGTTATGATTTCTTTGTTTTGGTCATTCTTTTCGGTTTTTGTGTTTTTTTGTTTTTTATTTTTATTTTTTATTCTGGAACATGTTGCGAAATCCTTGTACTATGTTTTTATCGTCTTGTAATGAATTTCAATTGTTCTTGTCAATGATTGTTACTTATTTTCTGCCCTAATAACATGAAGATAATAACAACACAACTACAAAAAAAAAATAGCTCTTAAACAGACAGAGTAACGCATATATTAAGGTAATGATGCAACTATATTGTCCTTGAACAAATTCTGCAAAACAAAAAATGCACATTCTGGAGTATCCTATAGAATAACTATAATTTCGACACAGAAACACAAACATGTGGGTATGGCATGAATGCTACGACCACAAGACTAGACTAAACAAATACATGTTACTCACTTGGGAATGATCGCAAGAAGTACAAAACTAAAAATGCACATTCTGGATATGACATGAACTTTCATTGCGCAACACCCCAGACAAACATTACTTGTATCATAATGCTCACCTAATCACATTACTTGTAAAAAAACACATCAAAAATCAACCCGGTAATCACAATTTTAAGAACTACATATGCATTCATTTGACAAAATAAGTCCCAAATCTTGGACTTTCAACTAGTTCATACATAACTCATTGTCTAACCGAGTTTCACAAAAGTAAACAGAATAAACATACCCAAAAGTATCACATGACTATACTACGCTGTTCAAAAGGGTATCGCATAAATTTAAACATTCATCGTCGTACAAGAACCCAACCACAATCTATGAATTAACGATTCGATCCCTGACGAAGATCACACTCCAGTCATCTAAGAAAGGGAATGCCTTGTTCCTATAGCCCTCGATATAGGGATGATGCTACAATTAAAAAGAAATACAAAAGTGATCAGCATATAACAGGCAAATTTGGAGGAATTGAACATGGCAATCTACAAAAATTGTGTTAAAAATACCTTTACATAATCATTCTACCAAAACTCATCAGTAACCACAAGCTCCTTGGTTTCAGGGCAAGATAACATCCGACACCGCTACAATCCATCAATTCATACAAATGATGATAGTTCTTCGTCCAAACACAAATCTTATACTTGATTTGAGGGATGGACTTCAAAGTCGAATCGGGAATTATCGCTTTTATCCCTTCCTCCAACCTACTGAGTAGTGCAACCCGACGAAATGCATCAATTGTAATCCCATGTTGACGCAAACCCTTCAACACTTCAATCAGAGCTAGTTCCTTATTAAGGGTCCATGATCGCCTCTTTGGTTTCTGATTAATCGCATCTTCAGACGATGGTCGTTGAACAATTGTGTTGGTTAAATCTGCCATCTAAATTCTACTCAAGTTAGCAAACACAAATATTTCATTGCCTAAACAATATATCTAGGCTACATATGATCAACCTCAAGAATATATTGCCAAAAATAAGCTGCCAAACACAAATCATTTAGGGATATTTCTTCGCCTGACAATGTATGAAGTTTACATATGATCAACCTCATGAATCAGATATACTAACACATCCACCCACTACATCAACAAAGGAATTATGCCAAAAAACAAATCTAAACATTGTAATACTCATTAAAGCCACATTTATGTAAAAATAAAACCAACTTAAGGATTAACAATTTATGAATTGCGCAATTCTTGCTCAGTTTGCACAAAACCCCAAATTTAAGAAACCCTAAATCTTAACAATATCTGGAATTTGAGAAGAGTAAATACTCTTAACGACGCCTATGCATGAACTACACATGGTTACCGTTTCCCAATCAATGAATTACTGAATTGCTGCTCAATTTAAACAAACCCCCAAATTAAACCCTAAATTGAAGAAATTAAGGTTTATGGACTGTTGACCTAAGAACCCTAACCACGCATCGTGAAATCAAAACAACAACAACGTATGGTAAACCACAACAACAACATTATGAAATCATGACAGATCGTAGAACATCAGTTGCAAACAATCCAAAAACACTTACAACCATCGCCACAGATAATCGACTGTATTAAATCGCCATAGGTGTATTTAGCATGAGATGAAGTCGTACTTACAGATTGACGCCGGAATTCGGAGTGTTCAAGTGTCACACTCAAAATCGCCGTCACACTCGCTCCACGAACCTTAATGTGTGGAATAAAATATGTTGTATGGATTGAGGAAAAGTGTTTAAATATCAGGGCATAATACTCTTCTCAAATGTAGCGAATTTTGTGTCAAAACGAAGATTAAACAATCGTTTGGGGGGGGGGTGGCAATTGTACTATGCGGTATTAAGGGCCGAAAGCGACCCAGTTATTACACTTTTGACCCAGTTTTTTATTCCATCAAACCACACGGGGTACTAAGTTGAATTAGCCCCATTATTTCACCTAATCACTGGAACCAAAGGCTCTCAAAGTAAAAAAAAAATCAAAGACAACTCCATTCCTCGTTTCATTTCTTGCAACGATGGACTCCAAGTTTTGACAAAAATTTGTTGTGAACGCCTCGATTACTAACTGTTTGAAATCCAAAACAATCATAAATTCCCATCCATAATTTATTGAGTTCTTTCTTAATTTCTCCTCTTTTTTATACCAGATCGAATCTCTTGAATTACTCGATTGTTATATCGGTTATATGTCGAACTACTACTCGTTAAAATTGGTTCTCAATCAAGCAATATAGTAACATAGTACATATTTATTTGATTTTATTAAGTCCATTCTATTATGTTTTGTCTCTCAGCAAAGTCAAACATTATGAGTATGACAACTCCATTCCTCTTTTCCTTTCTTTAAAGGATAAAACTCCATGTTTTGACAAAAAATAGTTATGAATGCCTCAATTAATAGCAGTTTAAAATCCAAACCAATCATAAATTCTCCCTAAACTTTGCTCAATTCTTTCTTAATCTCTTATCTTCTTCTATTACAGTTCAAAATCTCTAGAAATTAATTACAACGATTATTAAAATTGATTCTCAGCCAGACTTCTACTCGTTAAAATTAGTTTTCAATCAAAGACTATATAGTGCATACTTGTTTGGTTTTCTTTAAATCTATTCTCTTATATTCCATGTTTTTGTCAAGTACAACATTTTGGTGGTGTCAGTCAACATGACCCATAAAAAACAAAAATTAAGGTGGTTGTACAAAATAAATATTTTATCATCTTTAAATAGTTTTATTTTACTTAATATTTGTCCTACTTCTTTTAAATGGATGTTAACAAGATTATTGAACGGCTTTAAATAGTTCGACTACGTCACCAAGACTTACACCTCCTTTTGTTTTATCTGTCAATTCCTTAAAAAAATGCGCTTTAGAAACACAACTGGATCAAACTATTGTGGACGGGTGGAGAAATTAAAATAAAACTGAAAGAGTGTGTTAAATAAACTCGTTCAGTTATTTTGTGTTATTATATTAATTATTAAGTCTTTTGTGTTTTTAGTTTTGTATAGATTGTAATAATAACTTCTATGAACCTTGAAAGCTTATGTGATCATATATAAGTTTGTATTTGACATTATTATGATTCGATTTAGTTAGTCTCTCTGAAATAACGTTAAGGACGGGTGGGAGTGGGATGGGTACCCGTGTCGTGGGTACCCACACATAGGTACCCGCGTTTGTGCGAAATGAGAGTCCGCTATCCATTCCCGTTCCCGTTCCCGCTTAAGTGGGGTACCCAGCCCTTATTTTACAAGTATCTCCAGCTTAAAAAATTGAGAAGCAAACTTAAAAATACTCCGTAATGATAATTGTATATTCAATTTCCACGATTTGCAAAAGATACAATAGTAACAAACGAAAAGTCAAACATCTAATTCATGCGGTAATCAAAATATTCAAATTCAACCACGCCATTCATCAACAAAAACCAAATAATTGAGTTTGTCTTTCGTTTTAGTTAATTCAACTTCTTAATATGGCTATATAATTTATATATATATATATATATATATATGGCTAATAGCATGCTACTATTATAACATTTGTATATATAAAATAATAATCAATATATATATATATATAACATATAAATTTGTCATGTACAAATGTGCGGGTACCCATACGGGGGCGAAAAATTGCCGAGTACTACCCATTTCTATTCTCATTCTCGTAAATTAATTATGTGTGGGGTACCTGCGCTGCGGGTACCCATTCCCGCTTTTCCCATTCCAATGGGAAATATCCAAATGGGATGGGCTCGGGATTGGGTACCCGTTTCAAATTGCCACCCCTAGTTAAGGTTCGTATTTAAAATTTACAAATCTTATTCAGAACCTAAACGAGACTTTGGAGATTGGGACCTTACAGACTATTTCTTTTACCGCGAAGGAATCTATCGAACAATATTTGGGACATTTTGCTATTGCTAAGTCTGTTGTTTCTAATAAAATATCTTTGAATCTGATTCGACCAAAAATGGGTGGATCAAATGTAATTCAAATGCATCCTTCAAATCGGCCCAGAGGTACTTAGAAAATTATATAGCACAATGAAAATGGGCCCGTTTTGTTAATTTTCACAGATGAATTTACATATTATGGCATGCTTCTGAAAGCTACCTTGTTGGCAAATCATTTCAAAGTTGGCAAAATCATTTTTTGAATCGGACAGTCTTGAAGCGATCAACGAGATTATCGTTACTAGGCCACCTCTACTTTGGAGTCCTTTATCGTTGCTATTAGAAAATTTTGGGCATTTCAGCCAAAATGAAATTTTAGATATATTTTGCGGCTCATAATCTATCCACTTGGGCCAATTACTGAGAGTGTTCAAATTGGTGCATTATTTTGACCTTTCTGTAAATATCTTTTATGATGGAAGCAACCCGTTAACCATCCGCCACTTTATTAATCTATGATCTTACCCCTGAAAAAACATATTTTTCATAAACAACAGTTTACAAATTAAAGTAAAATCATTTGAATAAATTTGTGCATAGTTTCAATCTTAAAAGATAACAAGTTGTTGACTGATGCAGAATGGTTCAAATTCTAACAAATCATCAGATATTTTAAAAGAAAAAGTTATGGAAAAATAAGCATTAGGATCCTTGTGGACACTATCCAGTCAGAATCATAAAATGTCAATTAACTGATTCAACCAGAAACCATACTTTTATTCAAGTTTAAATTTAAATAAAGAAAGTTGAATTTAAAATTTTAGTTGCTTCACTTTGAGTAAAACGACAGACTGAGCATCGAGTATATAGAAAAGCGAATATTAGCTAAATTTAGTGTGTGTATATACAAGTTTTTTTGTTTTTGTTTTTTATTTATTTTCTGAATGTGTATATACCAAGTTAATTACCTAAATTGTGTGGACCTTATCCACTATATGGGTTAATATTTTTGACTAGTACAAGAAAGATAATGTAGAGATTTATAGTACTTTAGAAACCAACGTATTCTTTTGGAATAATATTATCACCCGACTCACACGCACTGTTTAATGGCGTTTGTTTGATATAGTAATGATGTAAAAGTATTGCTTAAAACAAAAAGTAATGATGCAAGCTTTTAGGAAATTCTTTGTCCAAAAATAGCAGTGTATGTTTTATACGAAATATACATAAAATAAGCTTATCTTACTCATACTAATGATTTTGTTAAGATGGTTAACAAAAGTACAAAACCCATATTTTATTCATAAAAAGAAAAACCAACATCCATATTGTCTTATTATGATTTATTTTTTTGTAAAGTTTTATTTGGTTCCGTTGTAAGGGAAATAAATAAAGTATTTTACATTAATGAGGGAGAATATTCTTGATTGTAGCTACATTAAATAGAAGTTGAATAAGTAGCTTTCGGTTGATGCATCATATTCAAAAAAGAATTGAACCTTACCTTTAAGAACATGTATTCGTACTGTAGCTGAGTTAGAATGTTATACGTATATTAATTATGCAAATTAAATTAGTCTTATTATGTTTAAAAGAAACATTATGAAAAGTACATTATAACCAACTAGAGGTGCGACAAATAAAGCAAAGAATATTTCAATAGTGGATTAGTTCTACTTAAGTTAGAGATGAATTAAATATGGGAAAGTCAAGTCAAGTGAGTAAAAACACATTATTAATTTATTATTGATAAAATAGAAATAATAATAATATGAAAGAAAGAAAGAAAGAAAAAGAAATAGTAGTAGAAGTAGAAACAAGAAGAAAGAAAAAGAGTTGAAGAAGGTGAGAGTGAAAACTGCAAAGTGCAAACCCTGACGAAGTAGTTGAAATCTCAACACCATCCATCAGAGCCACTTGGGTTTTTTTTTTTCTTTTTCTTTTTTGAAAAATCAATAAATAAAAACTCCATTTTGGATCTGCAGTGTTTGTTGGTTTCAAAGTATCGATCTGATGGTAAGTGTAATAGTTATTGGTTGTAGTTATCTGTTGGGTGTGTGGATCTTATGGTTTTGCTATGAAGATTACTTTTTTTTTGTTTTTGTTTTGTTCTACTTTTGCTGTATGTGTGATCTTGGTGGCCAGTTGCTCCCTTTTGCAATTTTGGATATAGCTTAAGTTGCCAAGGTGAAAGCTGGGACAAGATTATATAATGGGAATTTGATAATTTACCTAGTTTGGATGCTTAAAGGCTTTTCATATGCTTTCACTTTGGAGCTTCAATACCTGTTTTTATTCAATATGTGATATTTTTTGCATCATTATAGCGAGTTGCGTCTCATTGCTCAATCAGCTCGGACGAATCATACTTTGATTGCGCTTGAGTTGAATGTGTTCCTCTTTTCGATAAGGGTGTGAAAGATTTATGTAGTAGGCCGAGTTTTTGATTTCTGGAAAAAGGGATATTTTGTTCGTTTGTGGCATTTGTACGGTTGTAGATGTGGTTGGGGATACCCGCTAGAAGGAAGATTTGTTTGTAACTAATGTTCTTCTCGTTGGGGTTTCTACGTCGTTGTTTCCTATCACGAATCTTCTTTTTTTACTTGTTTATATGTTCCGTCTACCTTTTATAGTTGAATATATCAGTGAAAAACATAAGTTAGCTGCTGTAGTTCTTATTTGCTAGAGCGGCGATACTTACGAGCATAAATTTTCTTTTATGCTGTTATTGCAGTTTTGTTTATGCTAATGAATTATATAAATCTTATCTGTAATTAGAGTAAGTTAATTGTTCTCGAGTATACATGGTATATGCACAAGCGAGCTAATGTAGACATGCTGCTTTAAGGGTGGTGCAATGATATTTGTCAATCATTAGAATTTTCCTTCTTCAGTTGTTTGAAATTACCACTAACCAATTTGGGTGCAGAAAGTAATGACTGGTTTTACCACACCAATTCTTTAGCACTTGCTAAAATGTCTGCAAGTATCCAAAGTATCTTTCTTGTCTAACCATCAAATAAAGTGACTTATTAAAACAAGGACGTGTGGAAAAGATGAACCAATCACATTATTACACATGGAAATATGATGTGTTCTAGATATTTTTTGATAAGCAAGAATAAATTAAATCCATGCTTATCTTGAAAATAAAACCGACCAATCACAAGAAATGAGCTCTAGGTTTTCACAACTATAAATAGGGGTCCTCCCATAAAGAAAAAAACACACAAAAATATTCACAAGTTTGAAGAAGGAAAAGCTCAAGTATTTTCTCTCAATCAAGTCCACCAATCTTCAAGGCGTTCTTCGCGGGATTCAAGGCGTTCTTCGCGAAAACCTCCATTTGATTCGGTGTCAAGCTCCAAGTCCATCAAATAACCGTTTTTTGAAGATCGCACTTCTGCCGAGGGAGATCGAGCTTCAACAAATTCAACAAATCCAAGTTAAGTTCATACCGTTCTTCGACAATCTTCAAGCAAGAAAGTCTGTTTGATTCGAGCACAAGCTGCAATGCCCTCGAAAAACTGTTTTGAAGATCAAGTCCCTTTCAAAGAAAATCAAAGTCCACATATCCGAAGAACTGAAGACAAAGATCATATTGTTCTTCAACAATCTTCAAACCAAATTCGAAGTCAAAAGTCCATTTGATCCGAGATCAAGCTGCCAAGCCCTCGCATAAACGTTCGTCAAATATTCAAGTACCTTGAAGAAGATCAAAGTGAAGATCGCCTTCAAGATTTATTTTAAAGTTCAAGTCATTGTCCTTGTAAAATCGAATCAGGGGATCAAAGAGATTGTTACTCCATAAATACATCAAATTCACAAGTTTTATTTGTTCAACTATTTTTCCGTCTTTTATTTTAAAGACTTAGAAAATTTTGTTGCTACAATGAGATGATAAAATAATGAGTTGAATTATTAATTTATGATACGTTTATTTTTATTGGGATGAAACTTAAATAAATAAACACAAATAATATTTTCATCTACTTCCTCCTCCACCCACCAAGTGGGCAATTCAGGTTACTTGAGTGAATAGCTTGCGAAGTTAGTTGCATCAGACCTCTCTTTGTGAAGGTGATCTCATTGTGAAGGTGATCTCCTCATTAGGTAGTTCCTCTAGCTCAAGTAGGATTGTGAAACCCACATGTATGTCGTCCTGCATTGGTAGAATCTGCTCCCATTGGGCCTCTGTTCTTCATTGTTATCATCCCCCTTGTTGGTGCATTGACAACTCTGTGTCGATGTCCACTTGGAGCCTCAGTGACCTTGTGTTTATCCTTTCGTGGGGAGCGGGATATGTTCCTATCTTCACGCTCTCCCAAGTCCTTCAAGTGACAAACGTCAATGAGACTTTCCTTCACATATGAGCCTTTCTATCTCATCCTTCAAATCCTTGTGACCTTTGGTATTATGCCTGCTTGATGATGGTTTTCGCAATATTTCTTCGAATATTTAGTTCATGGGGTGTGTCTTAGCTTCCTCAGCTCATTGAGCCATCTTTTTTTTTTTTACCCACGACGAACAGAGTCAAGATGTCCCTATTCAAGGGAGTGTATCTCCTGGGAAATTTATCTCTGCCGCGGTCATTCCTATCTCTGTTCCAACCTTCCTTTCCTTAAGGGTGACTCTCTGACGCGGTACCTACTTCGTAGCCATCATCTTATCATGGAAAATTATCTAATATGATAGGGCATTGATTTGATCCACCGTCGTAGGGTTTTCCCTAAGAAGACCAACAGCCAATATTTTGTGTCTTGTTGCATTGAAAAAAATGAGAGCCACTTGAGCCTCACACTTTTCACTTATATGACCAAGACTTTCAATTGTGTAGATAGTGAGGTAGGTGTATCAAGTTAATGAATTCTGACCAATTTCACTATTTTCTTGATCTTGCTTACACATTGGGCTTATTCATCATCCAAGAGATCAAACACCACAATCTTAAGTGTTCTTACAGGTGATCATATGTTGCATGCATTGTAATTTTGTTTGCTCAACTCAGTCTTTGGGGCATTCTCCCACAAGTACTTTGGATCTCTCCAAAGTTTCATCGATAGATTCATATTATCCCTGACATACTCTTACTTTCAACATCGATAGATCCATATTATCTCTGATATCTCCTGATACGGATATCCATATTATCCCCGATATCCTACATACTCGACATAATAGCCGACATCCTCCAAAGTTCGATGTCTCAAGAGATTCGACATCCATCAGAAGCATCCCAATCGTTGGTTTGTTGGTGTTCCGACAAAGTCATCCTAGAAGCTAGCACTAGTGATAGATTAACATAGTTTGTATTATGTTCAAGGTTATTCCTGTAATATTCTATATTTGTCTGTAAGCTACGCTATTATACCAAATTATTGGCACCGTTTGTGTGAACACCATATTTCCAGACGAGGACGTTAGGATGCAACGAATGACTCAATCGCATTCTCAAAGGGCAGCAATGGAAAACTAAACTGTTGAAAACGTTCAAATCAAAAGACCACTACCGGACCCAATTAGCGAGCAACGACCGCATGCCCTAGCTCCTCCTTGGGCCCAGCCCCGACTCCCACACCCTTGGTACCCCGCGGTACCTGTTGTTTTACCACCAAAAGTGATCACTCAGATTAATGCTACTGGTCAAGCAACCGTGATTACATCCCTCATTGCTGCCCTACCCCCCAATAGGCACCCGAAGCTGGGACTTTGCCACCCCGTCCTCAAGGGTCTAGGACAAGGGGCCCACCCAAGAGGTCCATGGGTCAACATAAAAAATAAGAGGCCGGGTCTAGAAGGGACCGCCCAGTTTTTCGAGCCTCAGGAGACAGGATCCCCAATCCCAGAGCAGAAAAGAAGGAGATAGCCAGAAGAATGGAACAACTGAACCAAGAAATGAAACAAGTGCACCATAGACTTTGCAAGCCTCGGGTCACCCAAGACTTATGCCTTTCTGAGATGAGATTGAGGCTGAAGCATTGGACAAAGGGGAGAAAGTCACACAACTTAAGACTTATGATGGGAAAAGAGACCCACATGAACACCTCTTCTATGTAGATGGAATACTAACTCTCCATGGATTTTCTAATAACTTGCATGCTTGCATATTTCCTACAACCTTATCTAGAGCGGCACTAGCTTGGTTCACAAGAATATATGTGGTTTCATTAAGAAGCTATGAGCAAATGAGAAAGAGGTTTGAAAGCCAGTTTTCGAGCCAGAAGAGAATGCATACCAATCTAAGCCACCTTAATTCAATCAAGCATGATGAGAAGGGATGCCTTGGGGATTTTATGAAAAGGTTCAATGAGGAACTACTGCAAGTGGACGAGCTTAAAGGGGATTAGTTGTTAGTCAAGGATGTGCATGAAATTGTTTTGTACTAAATTTTGGGGAGTTGTGTGGGAGCAAAAGAATTGTGTAGGCCATTTCCCAAGGTAAAAACAATTCTTATTCAAACGCATATAAAATTCTTATTCGATATTGGAAATAAATTGAAAATCATCGATATCGAATATTTTCGACATCAAATTTCAATCATCGAAAATGTGTTTCAAAATGCTTGGTCATAAATGCGGAGTTCGGGCACCCGATGTCTATAAATAGGCCACAAGCGAAGAGAGAAACATTATTTGTCCTTTAGCGAACATATACTTCTTCTAGCAAAGGTATATCGAATATCGTTGATATAGTCTTCGATATGTTCCTCGATATTGGTCTAATATCGAGATTTTTGAAATTTGATATACCTAGTATGTCGGATTGGTTCCCGATATACTTGAATAATATTTTTGATATGTTCATACATATGTCAAAAATTTATATACTTAGCTTGTTTTTCTTGATGTTTCTTGAGTTTAAATTGTTAATACTAAAGCTTGTGTTTCGTTTGTCAGATTTTCGTGACATGAATTCGTTGAACTCCTAAAGATTTTTCATTTTCTCCGTATCTAACATCTCGTTCAACGACAATGTCTGAAACAAGAGATATTGGTACGACTTCTGAGAATGTTGTTGCCAATGTTCCTGGTGTGGAACTTGGCGCTGATGGTGACAATTCGTATTACCCTTTCGGGCTTGCATCCCCGGCGCACCTGTTAGAGATAATGGATTTGGACGTGCTTGTAGATGACTATGAAGGAGATGGGGATGAAGGTGAGGGCGAGGAAGAATAGGCCGAGACTAAGGAAGAGAATGAGTATGGTTTGATTAGTGTTAGAGAGGTGAAGAAATACAAGACAACAATAAAGTATGAAGATATGGTATCTCGCGTCCTTCATAACCCTGATTATTATTAGGCCCAATATCATGTAGATGGATACGAGATAAGATTCAACGACTCAAATGAGAGGATGCACAAGCCTCCTAATGGTTGGATCATGGTGAACGCCAAACACTTCGTGAATGGGCTGATGTTCCCTATTGACCCTTTGATTGCTGCCCTTCTGAAGAGCATCGGGGTTTGTTTGGGACAACTTTCCCCGAATTCATTTGGTGTGATGGGGACACCGTGTAGTGTTAATAAATTATGGGTGTCATTCCTGATCATCACGAACCAGAAAACCGGAGATAGGGGATTATGCTTTGTGGGGTCTCGTGCCGAGAAGAAATTCCTAAAATTCACCCAAACTACCTATGGTTCCGAGGGTAAGAACGGATATTTATTTGTAAAGGAAAAAAACTATTGGGGAGTTTAATGACCTTCCAAAAAAATGGTCAAGGAAGAAACAAGTTGCACGACCCCTCGTCTTTGGCTGCACCGACATGGGATGTCAGCTTCGTTGATCGCCTGATGCAACACCAATACAATTATACCACACTAGTGCAAGAAGAAGTGCTATGGGCTGGTGGTTTGTCTTCAAGGGCATACGATGGCCCTTACAACCTTAGTATATGTTCGATGCGAGCTGAATTATTCTTCTCGCATTCCCTATTTTAAATAGTAATTCTAACATTCAATAATAACTATGTTGTAGATCAACTTGTGATGAGCCATAGGGTAGAGGTTATTGCTTCATTGCAGGTCGGTAAGTTTGTACTAGTGATGGTGACGCGAACAAGGCAGAGGTCGTAACGCGGACGATTGTTGGATTAGAAGCGATGGGCAATTACGATCCCGTTGAGGCGACTAATATTGTAGCTGAACTGGACGAAGCCATGAGCATTCTTTCCGAGTCTGAAGGCAATGCCCTGACCATCTTAGGTGAGAACAAAAAATGGACGGCCCCGCTGAACTAAGCCAATGAAGCTGTGGCCGCTGAAAGGGAGAGGAGATAGGTTGTTGAGGAGGAACTCAAGCGCGTTAAGGCGGAACTTGCACATGCTCAGAGGGTCTTACGTTTTGTGGTAATGTCTTTTTTACGTATATTCATAGTGTTTCTTATTCATTCGATATTTAATAATAATATACTTCTTTCATCACTTCAGGAACCCACGCGGGAGCAGAAATTGGGTGTAGCGAAGGGGTTCCTCCTGAGCAAGACCTACAAAGAGATATGTGTTGAACAAGGATTGCAAGATCGAGAGGAGGCGAAAGATGCGATCGTCGGTGAAGTTGACTTGTTTAATGGGTTTAAAGAAGACTTTAATACCCAACAGCTTGATCCGTTGCTTGGACCTGATAGGGAAATCCCTGAAGAGTCTGAGTCTGAAGACGACGACAAAGATTCGAGGCCAAACGATTATGTTGATATCCTGAAGTAGAAAAGTCTGGTACTAATTCATACCAAGGGTGCTCCTGGTACCCCCTCTAAGATTCGTATTTGCGTTGCATTGCTTTGTCTGTTTTAAGAATATTCTTCGAATAATGGCGTCGCTTTTTGTAATAATTTGTACTGCAAAATGTCGAATAATTGCTTGTATGACTATCCATTTGTATTGTGCCTTTTTGATTGAAGAGGCATATGCACTTGGTGTGTTTTGTGTATTGTCGTGATATACATTTTGCATTTATTCGTATATAGGTAGGTACATATATGCCCGAGTATTGTTCTTTTTGCACTGAAGGACAAAAAAATGTATTCATTGTTGATCTTCTTCTCCTCCTTATTTATGTGGATAGGGGATATTTTTCTTTTCTTTTCTCCTCCTTATGCCGGTGGATAGGGGATATTTTTATTTTCTTTTCTCCTCTGTCTCCGTGAATGGAGGATATTTTTCTTTTCTTTACTTCTCCTTATCTCTGTGGATAAGAGATATTTTTTTTATTTTCTCCTCCCTATCTCCGTGGATAAGAGATATTTTTCTTTTGTTTTCTCCTCCTTATCTCTTTGGATAGAGGATATTTTTATTTTCTTTTTTCCTCTTTATCTCCGTGAATAGGGGATAATTTTCTTTTCTTTTCTCCTCCTTATCTCTGTGGATAGGGGATATTTTACCCGTTGAGTTATATTTATGCCTTACCTCTTAGGATAGGAGATACTTTACCCGTTAGATTATATTTCTGCCTTACCCCGTGGGATAGGAGATATTTTACCCGTTAAGGTATATTTCTGCCTTACCCCGTAGGATAGGAGACACTTTATCCGTTAAGTTATATTTCTGCCTTACCTCGTAGGATAGGTTCGTCCCTACAATCGAATTGATAATATGGAAAAGAGAGATATATGACATTCTCAAGATAAAGATTAATAACAGATAACGGTCGAGAACCGGGTAGTTCACCTACGTATCCCGTGATAAGGAAATCAAACTGGCGTAGTTCCCTTTAGTTAATTTTAGGCCAGCCCATGAGGGGCATTTTAGGTAAAGACAAATTGTTTAGTCATAATGAAAATGTGAAAACTATAAAGAAAACGGAATGGCAATGTTGCAACTACTCCAGCATTTGTTGGTCTACATGATCAATGGCCCATGGTGCTCCTCCTTCCCCGATCCTAGGGACTGTTAGAGATGCCACATAGCAGAGCCATCCTTCTGTGTGATTGCCAACAATCTCATTGATTCCTCCGGGTGTGGGGAATTTCATTATGGTGATATGTGGAGACCACTGCCTTAATTGAATTTAAAGTTATTCCCCCAATGATGACATTGTAGGCAAACAGTTGATTGACTATCGTATACTGGATGTTCAAAGTTCAACTACAGGGATCTTCGCCGAAGAGGTTGGTAGTATAGCCTGTCCTAACGGGTCTACCTCGGCTCCCCTAAACCCTACCAATGGGGAGCAAATTTCCCCGATCATATTGTGGCCCAATGCCATCTTTTCTAAAGCATGTGCAAATATCACATTGGTGGAACTCGCGCTATCTATAATTAGTTTACAGACCGCATAATTAGCAATATTTAGCTTAACTACAAGCGGGCAATCGAGTTTACCTGCTTGGATAACTTGTTGGTATATCCCCATCAAGTCCTTCCTTGAGAAAGTGATCACTTCATTAGGTAGCTCTTCTAGCTCTGAAGCCCACATATTGTTCCTCCTGCATCCCTCGGGTAATCTTTTTGTGCCAATTGGTGGATTTTGCTCCTGTCGATCCTCCATTAATAATGTTGATTATTCCACTGGAAGGTGCATTGCCAATTGAGTTCCCATGTCCGCTCGGGGCCTCAATGGCCTTGTGCTTATATTTGCGAGGGGAGCATGATCTGTCTTCACGGTCTCTGTAGTCTTTAGAATTTCGGACATACTCAACCAACTTCCTTTGCCTATGAGCCTTTCTATCTCATCCTTCAAGTCTATGCACTCTTCTGTATCATGCCCTCTCTGACGATGATACTCGCAGTATATTTGGAGTTCCTGGTCCCAGGGACTCTTTCAACTTCCTTGGCTGATTAAGACACTTCTTCCTTTGGGCCATGACAAACACGATTAAAATGTCTTAGTTTAATGGAGTATACTTCATGTGAAATTTATCAGGGTCGTTCCTGTCTCTGCTCTAACCTCCCTTTCCTTTGGGGCGGTTCTACGTCTGTTTAGTTGCAATCATGTTGTTCTGGTAGATTGTCTCATATGCAAATGCATTTATCTGATCAACAGTAGCAGAAAGGGAAAAAATCACTTTTGGTCCTTTATTGTGGCAGAGTTACCGTTTTGGTCCCTTATTGTGGTTTTGTCCACATTTGGTCCCATATTGTGGCTTTCTCTTCCACATTTAGTCCCCCCGCAACTATTTCCGGCAAAAATCGCACGTGACCTCACGTGCCGGCCAAAATTTGGGGATTTTGACTCCGCACGTGTGGTCCCACACGTGTGATGCTTTGACCTTTTTTTTTTTTTAAATTAATAAATCTGATATTAAACTTAAATCCAAAAAAAAATAAAAAAAAATGTGGCAAAACGTTTTTTTGACACAGTTTTTTTTGTAAATTGTTTTTCTTTTTATGACACCGTTTTTTTTTAAAATAAATCTTAAATTAATAATTTCGTAAAAAAGAAATAATTTTTTTTTAAAAAAGTTGTGTCAATGCGTTTTATGACACATTTTTTTTTAAAAAAAAAACTTAAATTAATAATTTCGTAAAAAATATTTTTTTTTAAAAAAGAAACTGTGTCAATGCGTTTTTTGACACCGTCATTTATGAGTTTTTCCCAAAAAAAAAATTGAATTAAATTAAATTTGCTTTTTTTATTTAAGGTTAATTATTAGATTTAAGATATTGTTTTTTAAAAAAATGTGTCAAACCGTCATTCATGATTTTTTCCCTATTTTTTTGAATTAAATTAAATTCATTTAAAAAAACAGTGTAAAACCGTTATTTTAGATTTTTTCCCGAAATATTTTTTTTGAATTAAATTAAATTCGTTTTTTTTATTTAAGGTTAATTATTAGATTTATGAATTTTAAAAAAAAAAACTGTGTAAAACCGTTATTTGAGATTTTTTCCCGGTTTTTTTTTTAATTAAATTAAATTCGATTTTTTTATTTAAGGTTAATTATTAGATTTATGATTTTTTTTAAAAACCTGTGTAAAACTGTTATTTAAGATTTTTCCCCAATTTTGTTTTAATTAAATTAAATTCGATTTTTTTATTTAGGGTTAATTATTAGATTTATGATTTTTTTTTTAAAAAAACATGTGTAAAACTGTGATTTAAGATTTTTTCCTGATTTTTTTTTACTTAAATTAAATCCGTTTTTTTTTTATTTAAGGTTAATTATTAGATTTATGATTTTTTTTAAAAAAAAATTGGGTCAAAGGGTCACACGTGTGGGACCACACGTGCATGGTCAAAATCCCCAAATTTTGATCGGCACGTGCGGTCACGTGCGATTTTGGCCGGAAATAGTGGTCGTGGGACTAAATGTGGAACAAAAAGCCACAATATGGGACTAAATGTGGACAAAACCACAATAAGGGACCAAAACGGTAACTCTGCCACAATAAAGGACCAAAAGTGATTTTTTCCCGGGGATTTCATCTTGAGTAGATTAGCCACAAACTTCTTGTGAAAAGTCGCGTTGAAGAGTATGAGGGCCACCTGCTCGCCTTTTGGCCCATCCACCTTGAGAAATTCCTCACTGAACCTTTTAATGAATTCCTCCAAGCTTTCTTTGTCCTTTTTTTTTGACCAAGTTCAGGTGGTTCATGTTGGTATGCATCATTTTCTGGCTGGAGATCTGGCTTTCAAACTTCTACCTCAACTGTTCATAGTTATTGATAGAGCCAACAATTATCCTTGTAAACCAATTAAGCGGCCCTAGTTAGGGTTGTGGCGAATATTCTTGCTTGTAATTTATCAGTGAAACAGTGCAAGTTCAGTATTCCGTCTACACAGTATAGATGTTCACGAGGGTCGCTGTTTCTTTCATACGTCTTGAGCGGTGGGATCCTATCTCATTTATCTAATACTTCACTTCAGCCTCAATCTCTTCGCTGAAACGGATCAATCTTCTGTGTCCGTTCACTAGTGCCAATCTACAGTTGACATCTTCTTTTTCCTGATTCAGCTATTCCATTCTCTTAGATATGTCCCCCTTCTCAGCCCTGGGATTGGGAGCTCTTCCACCGTGAGCCCTAGAAGCTGGGTTCTCCCTCATGGATTCTGCTACTTCCTCACGCCTCCGAGTTCTAGATCCTTATGATGGACCTCTCGTCCTAGATTCCTAAGGTTGAGGAGGTGGGTTGCCGATCCCCTGGTTAACTTGGCGGGGTAGCAATGCAGCTAAGGCAGCATTCAAGGTTATCTGCACGGTGACTTTGATCCAAGAAATGATCTTTGGTGGAAGGATAGTTGGACTCATGGGTGCAGGCCCCGAGCTTCTACTTGAGGAGGAGGTGGAGCATGTTGTTGTTCAATACTAGGCTCAGGTACCGGAACTTCCGGTGGAACGTTCTCTACGATCGAATTATCCATATTAGGCCTTACAGACCGTGATCGGGTATAGAGTACTTGTCTGCGAATGTGGCATTCCCACAGACGGTGCCGCTAGTTTATTACAAAGTCATGGCTTACAGACGAGTGCGGTAAAATACAAGAATAACTTTGAACTAAGTACAAACTATGTCAACTATCACTAATGCTAGCTCTAGGTTGACTTTAATCTGGAACACCTGAGACTGGCGATGGGATTTCTTGCAGGATATCGAATGGGAAGCTATATCAAATTCAAAGGGATATAGAATATCTTCTATGTCGGTAGGATGTGTGCATGTTAGGGTTATGTATATCAAAGGTATATGTCGGGTGTGTATATCGAAGTTGCATATCGGGGATATATGTTGGGTGTGTATATCGGATGTTGTATGTCGAAAGTATACTCGATATCGAATATGTGTATTCAATATGCTGGTGAACATTGTAAGGTAATTAATGATACTTGTCTTCATTAACGGAGCAGAGATATATATAGGCCTTAGGATGCGATCCCCGCATCCGTAATTCTCGGTGTTCACTATACTATATCGAATGTCATATTCGACATAGTCATGTATATCGGGTGTCAATCCCTGATATAAGAGTGTTGGGCCGATTATCTACTGAGCATGGCCCATATAACTGAGCGGGCTAGCCCATTACGGGAATCACCAATATCAAACTCTTTTTAAGCTAAAAATTCAAGAACTCATTGCAGAAAATATGAAAAAAAGTAATGTATGACTACGTTTGAACGAAAACTCAATATAAGTTTGCAAATGCAAATATGGGTCAAGAAACTGTCAATATTAAATAAAATAACAAGAATTTGACTTTTATCATGTTTAGAAAAGATAACTACATTTGGAAAAAAATATTTTTTTATCATTAAATTGTTAATTAATTGGTAGTTAGCAACAATAAATATAGGATTTTGTGTGAGATAATTTGGTTTACTGACTAATTACTTTAAGACACTAACTCAAGCTCCTTGGTGGGCCTAGCTAGCTTTGAGTTCTGAAAATCTTCACTGAAAAATATAGGACATGAACTAGGTTGGGGTTAACCCAACAAAATTACTCTGATGTCTAAGTCAATTGATGCCCACTGAGGTTGAGACTATAAGTAAGTATAACTCAAGTAAACGCGGTAGGTAATATAATAGAAAGAAATGGATCGATTATTCTATATCAACTTTGTCTAAGGATCTAGGTCGATTATATAGAGCAGGTCGAGACCAGAGGCCAAGTCGATTGTATAAAGCAGGTCCGCTGTGCTGACTAGCTAGTTAAGTTTGACCAGGTTGGTCAAAAGGCGAATATCGGGTTTTTTTTTATTTTGGTACCCTAATTTGGCACCTTCCCAATATTGGTACCTTAAGTTGTCACCTCTCCAAAATGGTACCTTAAGTTGTCTCCGATCAAAATATTTAATCCCATTGTGCCTATATTTTTGCGTTTTCGCCCCAAAACTTTATACAACTACACTAACACCCTAATATTTTTTAAATAACACATATTTGATCCTCCAGCGATAATTTGGGGATATTTTCAATTTAAACTCAATTTAAATTATGTTTTAAATTTTTATTGTAATTATATAAAAACTTATATATAACTATTTGGTAAAAATAATATATATAATAATAATAAAGCTATATATAGATAATAATAATAAACATATATATAACTATTTATAAATAATAAATATATAACAAAAAAAATTAAATTACCAAAACAGCATAATATTTTTATTAAAATAAATAAAAAGAATCAAATTATAAGATATCTTCTTTCTTTTTTATGTAAAGTTTATAAAATATCTCTTTTAATTGTTTCGAAGGTTGCTTTATGATATATTAAAAACAATAACAAATTTAAATCCTTAACATATATAAATATATAAAAAAGTATATAATTATATATTAAAAACAATAAAAAAGTATATCTTTATATCTTTATATATTAAAAATTAAGATATATCATTTTTTTATTATTGAAAAGGAAAAAAAAAAAAACCGACCCCCCAACCCTACCCCACCCGACCCCACCCCCACCATCCCCGACCCCCTACCCCGCCCCCACGCCGCCGCGTACAGAATCGCGGCGGCTTCACCACCACTGCAGTGGTGGCCGCGTCGATTCGACGCCACCACCACTGCAGTGGTGACCCGCGTCGATTGATTCGACGCCACCACCACTGGTGGTGGCGTTACGTC
This sequence comes from Linaria vulgaris, assembly GCA_948329865.1. Taxonomy (NCBI): domain Eukaryota; kingdom Viridiplantae; phylum Streptophyta; class Magnoliopsida; order Lamiales; family Plantaginaceae; genus Linaria; species Linaria vulgaris. Next base: position 66,486,159 of record OX415249.1, read on the forward strand.
GATTCGACGCGGCCACCACTGCAGTGGTGGTGGCGTCGAATCGACGCGGGCCACCACTACTGTGGTGGTGAAGCCGCCGAGATTCTGGTGGGGGCGGGGTAGGGGGGTCGGAGGGTTGTGACGGCGGCGGGGGGGGGGGGGGGGGGTTGGGGTGGGTATGGGATGAAGATGACTTTTTTTAATTTAATTTTTTTTCTATTTTTTTATATATTGTTAAAATACTTATTATTTATAAATAGTTATATATATGTTTATTATTATTATCTATATATATAGCTTTTTTTATATATTGTTAAAATAGTTATTATTTATAAATAGTTATATATATGTTTATTATTATTATCTATATATATAGCTTTATTATTATTATATATATATTATTTTTATCAAATAGTTATTTATAAGTTTTTATATAATTACAATAAAAATATAAAACATAATTTAAATTGAGTTTAAATTGAAAATATAATTTAAATTGAGTTTAAATTGAGGATCAAATATGTGTTATTTAAAAAATATTAGAGTGTTAGTGTAGTTGTATAAAGTTTTGGGGCGAAAACGCAAAAATATAGGCACAGTGGGATTAAATATTTTGATCGGAGACAACTTAAGGTACCATTTTGGAGATGTGACAACTTAGGGTACCAATATTGGGAAGGTGCCAAATTAGGGTACCAAAATTAAAAAAAACCCTAATATCGGCTAAAATGCTCGAATTGCCTCTAAATTCGTGAATGCGTCCCTTTTAATGAAGAGAAGACTAATAATAGGGTATTTATAGACTAATTGTTGTTACCTTAATTATCGGAGTTGGGTGCATGGGCTTCGCTTATGTTGGGCCATTAGTTTGGCCAATCTAGTTCTCGACTGTGGGCCTCCTGGTTGATCATGAGGTTTGGGTGGTTGAACTAAGAATTTTAAGCTTCTTATTATTATTTTTGAATTAGAAGAAAGATTTGAAATTCAAAATATATGACAACTATTTCAATATTTTTGGTGTGTAACTAAGTGTAATTACGTAGAAATATTGTAGGGAATACAACAAATTCGTTCTCAACGCATCACTAAATTCGTTGAATTCTCCAGATCCCTTCCTTCATCATCAGAATGCCCATTAAATGGTGAATACAAAATAAGAATCTAAAACCCTAACCCCCCTTGTTAATTTCATGTTGCCGTATTATTAATTATCTCTTCTTCTTCTTCACTCTCGGTTTTTTACTGTAGGATTTTACACTGGCAGCCGAACGCGGGCACGACAGTGAACACCCAAATCCTTTCTGAAGTGGCTCAGTGCGCTGAGAGTATCAATGGCGTTAAAGAAGCCCGTTGGAAAGCCAATCTCAGCTTTTATAGAGCAATAGTTAAAGGTTTTGAAATGTTTTTTTTTTCTCTTCTGCGTATCATATTACTCTGTCAAAATGGAACTCTGATTTTACGATTGCCGTCTGATTTATTTTGTGGTAAAAACTGATAGAACCAGCGAATGGGAACGAATTCCCGCGTGATTTTCTGGGGATTTCGCTTGCTGAGCAGCCCAGTAAGTATTTCTTAGTGATTAGGGGACAGCGTCTCGTAGTGGAGGCGGATTCGAGCATTCAGATGATAATGGAGAAACTGCAGTCTTATAAAACACGCGTTGCTCTTAGCTTTGAGGTTTGTACTTGTAGTCGTCTGAGATGATATGCTCGTTGTTTCTGCTCTTGTGGTGTGGTGTGGTGCAAAATAGGAAGTAAGGTTATTATGGTTGCTTTTATTAATTATTATGTTTTGTGTCACTGGAAGTTTTTGTGTAATGTAGGGGAACCAGTATCAACTTGGCGACTTTCAGTTGCGAGTGGGGAAGGTGGTTCCTATGCACTCTGAAAATTTAAGGGGCATCGTCATGGAGGTAATGTGACTTCTATTTCGATGACAATTCACTTGATGACATGCCTAGTGCTTGTAGTTATTTGTATTGCTGCAGAGTTCTGTCATAAGGTTAAGCTTCTTGACCTTGTGACTGAACATTTGGTGCATACCGTGAATCTAATGGCGGCATCATAAAATTGATTCGTAATCTAATGGTTTTCAAATGTGATATCTGGATGAGTCATAGTTTGAAATTTTCTTTTGTTTCATCTCATCTACTGTAAAAGAATTTAAATTAAGGTTTCTAGTCTAGGTGTGTTGAGGACTACATCATGTCCCCTTGAGTTGTCATGTTATTCCTAACAAAACGGTAATGGCAATTACAGGACCCCTTTTGCTCTCCCCCCCTCCACAAAAAAAAAATAATAATAATAATAAATAAATAGAAGCTCCTAAGCCACTAAGTCGAGAATTTAATGAAAGAAACTTTCTTATCTTGAAACCTTCAGGTCATAAAATTTAGGTGATTCGAGTTTGAACTGCAATGGGAGTAGCAGTAGTAACATAAAGTCTTGGGGTTAGTAGTAGAATTGCAGATCAATTCTTAAGTTTGATCCTCTTTACAAGTGTTTGAGAAACTTAGGACAAGTATTTTCCGATATCCAACTTTTAATTAAGAAATTGAGAAGCCGGTTCTTGTTTCAGATTGTTTAAAGGTGTAGAAGTTCAAAGAAGCCCTTGACATACTGTCGACATGGTGTATATGGAGCTAGTTTCTGCTTTGTTGTACAGTTGAGTGTGTGCATTATGTTTAGTATTAGCAAATTTTCTGTTAGCCAGTCCTTTGGCTTTGATAGTTCATTTGAAGCAGAACATGTGAGATGCAATCATTTTGACTTGTAAAATTAAGATTTTTGTTAGATATTGATTCTTTTCCGAATCGTTTTGACTTTTACTACGTTTATCAGGAAGTATATCAAAGATGAGGCGTTCTATATTCTAGAATTGGAAAGGGTGGGGGGAGGGGGTCTTTCATAACCGAGGTTTGACATCTATTTGTATGTGAAGAAAGTATAGCTCAGCTGTTTTATCAGTTTTTATGTTCCATTATATGATTTTCTACCAGGGAAGCCAAAAGAAAAGTAACAGAAGAGGTGATTTGTGACCACTTGATAAATCCCATAATAACCTGGTTTCACTAAATTCCCGACCATCTTTTTTGCCTCTTTGCATCTTCCTCGTATTCCCTTTTGCCATCTCAACCATCGTGAATGATTGCATCACTTTCGGGTTGTCTTAAGCAATTACTTTCGGCTTTAGCTATAAACAATAAAAACGACTCCCACATTATAATCCATCATCAATAATTTTTGAAAATTTGGAAGTTTCATTGCTTAAGCCCTTATATATAGCCATTGCATTATATTCTTAAAAAATCCGCAAAGGTTGCTCTATATTCACGTCAGCTTGAGAATCAGTACCATATGTTGACAATGCTGGTCTGTTGTGTGAAATGAATCTGCGAAAAGACCCAGCTTCTAATTACTTAATAGTGAGATGAATCACAGTAATACCTTGATTTTCTAAGGCTGAAATTACGATTGATCTTCTACTCAGTTCAGCAATTTATATTACTTTGATTCATACTGATATGAATCGAAGTACCTTTCTACGTTCAAAATCGTACAATTATTATCATAAATGTTTTTTACAGCTTGTACACTTTGCTTGCAGATGGAGTATCTACCAATTTCATCATGGGAAAAATCCCATCAGATCATGGGTGAATTTTTTGATCTGTGGCAAGAAGCTCTATCAAAAAGATCATTACCAGGTCATTTTGTGCACATGGAACCAAATTTTTCTGAGTATGGCCTCCATGATCGATATACGTTGCAACATACTGCAGTTCAGTATGCCAACATAATGGCTCAAATGATAGCCACAGCTTCAGCAGTACAGGCCACGAGAAACTAATCATTGAGAGATCCAGGAAATGTAATTGAGAGGAACAAGAATTGAGTTTGGAGATGTTCTGTTGTTTTATTGGGGTTTTCCGGTTTTATTCCATGTGTTGCATCTACTTCGTTTGGTTTAATCTAATATCTGTTAAAAAAATAATAGTAATGGATTTATTTATCAAACAATGTTGTAAAATTAATAACTTTGGTTAAAATAATAAAAAAAATAGTCCCAGACACAGTTATACTTGAAAGAATTATAGAATTGTATACTTAAATCATTTTCACTCTTCACTTATGATATTTTTCTATAATAATCCAATAGTGGAAACACTTTTGACTTGAAAATTATATTAATATAATAAACAAAGCATTGATGAAGTAAGAAAAATAAGCTTGTCACCAAATTTTAATACACGACGTGGTGGAGCATAGGGTAGCTATTTCTTATAATTTGGAAAATGGTTTAATCTGAGTCATTGATGATACATAAGAAATATCTATCTTATAACCGGTGCCCCGATGTGTATTGGTATTTATTTAATCTTTATCGCATGAATTAAAGTTTTGTATAAAATGTATATTTCGGTTTACTAAACATTATAATTTTTTATAATATCTTGAGACCTTTTTTTGCAAAACTCGCTGTATTATAGCAGTAAATTGTGTGTTTCGTTTGATAGAGCCAACAATAGAAACGTTCCAGTACTTTTTATGGAAAATATAATAAACTATATTGTCGATTATTTCTACCATACATGACAAGTATGTCGATGTGTTGGTCGAAACAATTGTTTTTTTTTCCTTTAATATACTTGGGCTCCAAATTGGGGCCATTATAGCCCAACTACAATTCACATTATACACACTGAAACAATCATCATCAACAAACGTAAAACCCTAGTTGCCAACTGTACAACCGCACAGAACCTCGAATCCTCAGTCAGTATCACTCATCTCCACTGCGATCTCAAAAATGGCGGTCCAGATGAGCAAAAAACGAAAGGTGTGTTATTTATTTATTTATTATTTCCATACATAATTTTAAATATTTGAATTAATAAACATAATTGTACCTACTTTAATCAACTTGACCTCTCAGTTCGTGGCTGATGGAGTATTCTTCGCGGAGTTGAACGAGGTGTTGACACGTGAGCTTGCGGAGGATGGATACTCCGGTGTCGAGGTCAGGGTCACTCCGATGAGGACTGAGATCATCATTCGCGCCACTCGCACTCAGAATGTTCTCGGTGAATTTTCCGAATCAATTGGATTCCTTTTTTTTTTTTTTTACCGTGCTTTATTGATTTGACGACATTGCGATTGAACTGTTTGATTGCGCTATGATATGGTGATAGGCGAGAAGGGAAGGAGGATCAGGGAACTGACTTCTGTCGTGCAGAAGAGGTTCAGGTTTCCGGAGAATAGCGTTGAGTTGTACGCTGAGAAGGTTAACAACAGGGGGCTTTGCGCCATTGCTCAGGCCGAGTCTCTCCGCTACAAGCTCCTTGGTGGCCTTGCTGTTAGGCGGTAATACACAACACATTTACTTAATACTTTGTTTATTTTTCCAAATAGTTGACTGCTGATAGTGACTGTAAATTGTATATTGCTGATGCGCGTTACTCCGTGACTGAGACTGAGTGATCATTGACAATGTAGGTCACGTTGATACTTCATTTTATGATGCTATTTTAACTATCAAGCGGACGAGCTTATACGCATAATTCTATCTGAGTTCAGGGATAATATTTGTGAGAGACGGATAGATTGTCTTAGTTGCATCAGGTGTATTCTAGCCTTTCCATTATGTCTTTGTGTCGCTTTGATTTGTAAAATGGTTCTGGTACCATACTGTTGAGCTCTAAGAATTAAGGATTGGATTTACTATATAATTGAAGCTGTTATTAGTATACGAGATCATCCATACATCAAAGGTTGTCTTTCAGTATCTATTTTTGGTCGGATGATAACTAGAATTGTGGTCTTCTGTGATCCTTTAGTGTAAGCATTGTTGCGTTCCTTCTGAACATAAGGAAGGCACATGACTAACCTTTGTCAGTAGCTGTTAATCCTGGCAGCTTGATCATTGGAAAGGGTATTATTTACTAAGTGAAATGATAACTGTATCGTGTTTGTCCAAGAAGTTTGAGTTCTTTGATAATACTGTCAGGTCATCATAGGGGGAAATATTTTCCTAAAAACCATGTTTTTTGCTATGTCAAGAAAAAATGCCTGTTCACTGGCAGCAATTTCTGAAATTGTATTCTTGCAGTAACCATGTAGAAGGCGTATGTGCTATGATTTATTTAGACAGGTCTGTTATTCTAAATACCATATACCATGTAGTTTGTGAAGACCTTTAAAATTGAAGGAAATGTCCATCAATTTTGAAATTTTATTGACTAAGCTACTGGATTTACATTTACATTATACGCAACAGAGGCACTGAAGTACTAAAATTTGTCACGAGTTTATGGGATGTAATGTGATGGCCTATTTTACCTAACTATAACTGGGTGATTAGCCTCCCTTTTGTGTGTTTCTAATGAACTACGCACCTAAAGTCGTTGCTGTGGGAGTAATGGGGTATTTTACTATGTTATAATAGGTGACTAATGTTGCTAATAAGGGTGTTATTTATACTGAGTTGAAAAGTGCTTGAAACCATCATATGCCAGTGATATGTTTTACACAAATTTATTGTACTAGTTTGTTGTGTTTTGTCATCCGCCAGAGTTTGCAGGGAGCAATAGATTTGCAACAATTTTTTGTTAATGTTACAGTGATATGTTTTAATATGTCTTTGCGGTTCTTTTCTCCAATCAGGGCATGCTATGGTGTACTGAGATTTGTTATGGAGAGCGGAGCAAAGGGTTGTGAGGTGTGCCTATGAATTTTGATTGTTTGATATTTACTTTTCTACTTCTGCATTTTTTGCTGGATTCCATTATCAATGTGCTTGGTGTGCAGGTGATTGTTAGTGGGAAATTGAGGGCTGCACGTGCCAAGGCGATGAAGTTTAAGGATGGTTACATGATTTCGTCTGGTCAACCTGTGAAGGAATATATTGACGCTGCTGTTAGACATGTTCTGCTCAGACAGGTTTGTATTTCTTCCTTCTTTCTGGGTACTATTGTGTTCTTAGTTAGAATCTCTGAGTCTTTACCTTTTTCTCAGGGAGTGCTTGGCATTAAAGTTAAGATCATGCTCGACTGGGATCCTAAAGGAAAGCAAGGTCCAACTACTCCTCTTCCTGATCTTGTCACTATTCATCCTCCCAAGGAAGAGGAATTTGTCAGGCCAACCATGGTGCCAGCAGAAGTTGAGGTGCCAGCTGAAATCATCTGAGTTGGGTGTCCCTAAGCAGTTCAATATTACATTTTTGAGTGCCTTTGACAAATGAGGATTGTAGAAACATGTGCTTGTCTAATTTTCAGTCCATAACAAACTATCTTTTATCTGGCTCATTAGTAAATGCAATTATGATTTGCATAAAACTCATCTCCTGCAGAAAAAAAAAATGATTCTCGGACTTTGTTCATCTCATGAGCTTGCAGAAAAAAATTCTAAAGTAAAGATGTAATATAATTCCATTGTTAACGAATATAATACTAATGCATGTCTTAAAAGTTAAAGCTTTACGTGCGACATCGGTTTCTCTTTTTAAGTAACATTTTCTGGGCACTTCAGGTGCGTCAAAATATAATCGGTAATGAGTGGAATGTACTGGGGGGGGGGGGGGGGGGGGGGTACTTGTGTAGGTGTCAATGTGGAAATCTTTTCGTGCTGCATCAGGTTTCTCGTGCGTCAAAGAATAATGTAAGAGTCATGTTTTGTTTTTCTTTTGTGAATAGTATATGAAAGGAAAATTTTCAATTATCTATTCAAACTTTGTCTTCTTTGGCACTTACCTATCCAAATTTATACTTGTAACACTTTATGGTACAAATTTTTACTTTCTTGACAGTCGACGGTCTAAATTATGTTTTCGATCTATCTCGGTCAAAACACGCCACTGTTCGATTAAATGACGCATGGGTGACGTCACCCATGATGGGCAAAATCGGTACATCACTTATTTCCAACGACTAACTTATTCAAACCCAATTTAAACTTAAAATCAACCCCAAATTGAATTATTTCACGAACCCTAAAAAATTCAATTCCGAAAATTAAGAAATAGATACATCAAATTAACGCCACAATAATAATCGACTGGTGTCAGAGAGTATTGTAATGGAGGAATTTTCTTGCAAGTGTGGGTTTTCAGCGGTTACCCATCTCTCATTAACCGATAAAAATTCGGGTCGTCGATTCACTCAATGTTACAAGGAACACAGGGGATGTGTATTGTGGTTTTGGGTCGATGAACCCATTTGTGAGCGTGTAAGAGAGGTTATACCGACGTTGAAAAGGAGAATTGAAAATGCCGAAGCCAAATTGAAGGAATTCCAAAAGGGAAAAATTGAACCTAAGTTGCAGCAGAATAACATTGAGTTGGAGTTGAAGTTGGAGAATAGTAAGCTAAAGAAGAAGATTAAGAAGCTTGAAAAGCGCGCTTCTAATTTAGAGGCCAAAAATAGGAAATTGTGGATTGCACTATGTTTTTTCTTTTTTTATGTGTTGTACTGTAATTTGATTAAGTAGGCTTTTGTTTTCTGAATAGATTGTTGTGAAGGAAGTATGGTTTGGGGCTAATGAGTTTTGACAAGATTGGAGAATAAAGTGTGTGTTGGTTTAGAAGGCTAGGTGTTGAATAAAAGCTTTGTTTTAGGTGTTTGATTTCTGTTTTATAGGTAGATACATGGAGTTTCAACCTTAACCATTGACCCTAGCACATAATATTCTTTAGCAATTCAATCATAAATCCAACTTATAAAAACAGAGCATATCATGACATCATATTAAAGACATAGATACAATCACAAATAAAGAGATAATAATGCATGCATAGTCAACATAGAGAACATAATGATAGTTGGAAGCAGAAATAGATTACTAACATAAACAAAGAAACAAAATACATCTATACATTCCTTAAATAAAAATAGAAATAAAAACATAATAAAAATTGTTCAAAATATTCAAAAATAACAAAACATCCATGTGGATCAAAAGGGGTTGGGGGGTGGGTGCAATAGGGAAGACAAATCCCACAAATTTAGATGTGTCCATACTCTATATCGTAAGCGGACAACACCATAATAGGTGGGATGGGAAGGCCTCTGATGCGAAGATAATAGTCCAACATGTGATAGTTTTTAAAGCCTTTGTCTGCGAATTTCCTCGCCATATGGGAATGCTGCATTTTGTATAATACAGTTTTAAAAACCAAGACATACTATCACTATTATCAGAATAAACAAAGGGGATATTATACTTACATTTTTCACAAGGCGCTCATAGTTGGAATTTGTCTGCACCGTCCCCTTCCTCATGTTGTATGTAACCCCATGAGTCGCGTAAAACTTGTGAAAGAGTTGCTGCCTCGTCTGCATGATCTTCAGTTGGTCAAGGATCTCCACAAGGGTCATTTCCATCCCCTTCCGCACAGAGTATTTTGCAGCCAGTTGAGTATACACTGGCTGCATCGTCACCTCTGTGTACCAGATGTCCTGTTGCACAAGATCACAAAGCTCTTCCAAGAGAAAGGCCTCGTCCTTTGCGAAAGTTGTAGAAGATGGATGGCAGGTACTCGTGGAGTTCATCGTAAACGTTGTTGAGAGTTGATTGATAGAGGGCTACCATGTCTGATGATTTGCTTGTGAGATTTTTTTTGATAGAGAAGTTGCATGGGATAATTAGGGTTGATGTTTGGTTTATAAATAGTGGAATATGAAGAGTTGTAGTAATTAATTTGTTGCACCCGTCCCTTGATTAATCCAACGGTGATCTCGGCGTAGATGTCTAATCGAGTTTAAGTGGCATTGAGTATTGAGTCAAATTGGTAGTTGAGGAGACACATTAATATGCAATATGAAAGAAAAAAAAGATTTGTTTATGTTGGTTGACATATTATTAAAGTCATCTTAAACACAAAAAAAGGAAAAAAAAATAGTTGCTTTAAGTTATCTGCCACATTGATACATGCGTCTTATCAAATAAAAGGAAAAAAAAAATTAATATAAAAGTTCAGAATAGGGGATGTCAAATTTGTCAAAGTTTGAACTATAAAATGTCAAAATGTTCAAAGTTTAGGTAGTCGGGTGTAATAATTTCTTTAGTATAGATAGTCACTTGATCAACATGTGAAATGCTTATTTGTGAGTTGTTTCATTGAACTTGACATTATCCAGCACCACAATCATTAGCACAATCATGCCATTCCAATATCCATTCACATGGACAACAAAAACCTACAAAACAATGGCATACACTAATGTTCAACATACAAAACAATTAGTTAGTACCATCTTCTGCAGTACTAACATACATAATCTCAACCGCCATTTTTGGGACTCCAATTTTTTTCTTAGGAGCACGAGGCTTGAACCTATTTCTTCCTGGAGGAGTAAGAGTCAAATTATTGCTTGATGTAGGCACATCTGAGAATACTAGCTGCTTCTTTGTCATACCTATAGGCTTTTATGTAGATAAACTACAAAACCTTTCAGGTGTTTGACTTCTAGTAAGTGTCCTAGACTGTACCCCTCCAACAGATATTGGAATGTGAGCTACTGGTGTTGGATTATTCCTTGTTGATGGTCTTACTTGAGGAGCCACTGACAGTTGAGAAGCACCACTTGTAGAAGCTACCTTCTTAGAAGCTACATTCTTGACTTGAATACTAGTAGGCATTTGTGGCAAATTAGTTGCTACACTCTTCTCTTTTTGAGGAGCCTCTTTCTGTTGGGCCTACTATTCAGATGTACACAAGCTATAAATGGACCGCTCATATTTTATTACCATATGCAAAAAGATCACAAAACTTAATTACCTGTTGTTTCCTTTTATTTGCTCTTTGAGTAAGCTGACTTGACCTATCACCTTGAACAACACCAGCATTGACAACAAACTCTTGGATTGCAGCAACCTATCAACAACAATTACAAGTTATATGCTACTTCACCATTAGATGAGAAAGCAATTGAATTAGTGTGGTAATCACCTCAACTTGCTCAGTGACACATGTGTCAGAAGGTACATGTGCAATTGATCACAGCAGATGTGCTAGCATTTTTTCCTTTTTTGGCACTGCCCTTCCCACTGTCTTTTTTTATCCTCCCCCTTCCATTGACCCTAGGCTTGGGCACCCATGTACTTGTTAAAAGGGTTATTTTTCCTTGACTGACACCCCTAGCATTATGGCCCTCTTGTTGGCAATAACCACAATGCATTTTTACCCCAATCATTTGCTAATTTGCCAATTAGTTCATTTCTCAGCTGCTCCTCTTTGAGTTCTTCAGGATCAATCTTCCTACCATTCTTTTTTGACCTCACAGGCATGAATTGGACATGTGGAGGTTCAATTCTATTCATATGAGTTGGTGGCATATGCCAAACACTCTTCCCTTGCATAGGAGACATGTAGTTACTGTAAGTCCTTAGATAGGGGTCATTTGAATAATAAGCATGTATGTGCTCTTCTGGCTTCCACCTCATGTGTTTCATTGAAGCACAAGCATGAACACAAAGGATACCTGTCAAATCCCACTTCATACATGAACACGTCTTTTTCTCCAAGTGCACCACAAAAGTATCACTGAAAGGTGCCTCAACCTCAAACTCAAAGTTCCCATTCTCAGTGAGCCCTATAACCTCTAGATCTTCCCCTTATCTTATCAAGAATATCCCATACCTTTGTAGTAATAGCCTTGTTGCTCTTGTTTATGACAATCTTCCTCACACCAGTCCTCTTCATCAAGGTCCTTCTAATAGATTCCAACATGTCAATGATTTGCATACCCCTGGCTTTCACAATTGACGCATTAAAGCTCTCAGACATGTTATTGAACAAAATATCACTTTTACAATGGGCTATAAAGAATTTCGTAGACCACTGAGTAGGAAGTTTGCTTGCTAACCAGTTATATGCTTTGACATCCCTATTTTGTAGCCTATCCATGATCTTGTTGAAATCATAAACTCTACCAGCTCTGGCAGCATCTCAAAGTATATTCTTCATTGCAAGCCCTGGATGCTCCTTCTTCAAATTTGCCCACAATTGCAAAACACAAAACATATGCTTACAATCAGGCAACAGTTCATGAACAACATCCACCAAACCCTTCTTCTTATCACTCATAACAGTCCAATGATAATTGTTAGTGATATCCAGATCATCCACCAGATTCCTTAGAAACCAATGTCATGATTTCTTGCATATGCAATGGGATATATGCAGTTATTTGCATCCACACCCACAACTGTCAAAAGTATACCTCCATTTTTAGTTTTAAGATGTGTCCCATCCAAGCATATGATGGGCCTGCAACCAGTCAAAAAGCCTTTCTTCAAAGCATCCCAACATATATACATTATTTTGAACTCACACACTTCTCCCACAACTTTACACTTCAACTTCATAGTAGTCCCTGGATTAGTCTTCATGATCTCCTCAACATAGCTCTATATCAAGGCATATTGGTTTGCATCAGTTCCATGAACATCAGCAAATACCTTCTTTTTAGTTCTGTACATTTGTTGTATATGGAAGTCTATGCCACAATACATGTTACTAATAGTCAGCATGGAGCTGGCAGGCCAGTTTGGATCACTACTTATCTTTGCATGATATATCTTTACCAAGAATCTGGTAGTTGCTTGAATAACTTTGGCCTGCCTGGGACAATCATGTGGTTCCTTCAGAGTCTTTATCCTCATTGTGTCTTCTTTGTTTGGCCTTGATGCATATAGCTCCCAGATACAATTATCATGTGCACACTTTTCTTGGAGATTGGTCTGACAGTTGATTGGATACTTAATAGACCTCCCCTCAGATATTGCAAAGGTCTTTACAGCATCCCTCAACAGTTCAGTGGTCTCAAACTGCACCCCTAGCTCAAATTTGACAGTATTTATGTCAAGTAATGGATTGAAAATTGCATGACCTTGGTGTGTAGGTCTTTTGGGTATTTTCTTTGATGGCTTCCTTCCTCTTGAACTCTCACCTTTTTCTTTTCCTTTCCATTTGCTTGCTTTCTTTTCTGCTTCATCTTGCACATGAGTTTTTTGCTCGAGCTTCCAACCCCATCATGAGCAGTTGGTTCCACAGTAGGTGGAACAGATTCATTTGGTGCATTAAATTCTTCCTCCTCTAACCCCACTGCCTCATAAGCTCTCTTAAGATAGTCATCATTAGCTGCATCATTGTCGGTATCATTGAGAGTGTCTAAAAATTCTGAATCATCACCACATGAGACTTCACCATCACTATCATCACTGTCCACTATATCAACTATAGACTCCAACAGTGGACTAGTATTGTCTCTTAAGCATTGGGGTACATATCTCTGGCTTCTTGGTTCAGTTGTGGGGCACTATGGCTATCATCATTAGCCCTTGAAGAGCTAGGTATATCACCTGCTCTTGCCTTTCTCGTGGCCATGCCTCTTAACTGAATTGCTACATCTTCTACATCAGGCAATTCATCATCATCATCACTCTCTACTATGCCTTCTTTAAACCTCTCATCTTCACCAATATTTACACTACCTCCATTGCTTTCACCAATGTAATCCAAACCTTCACTCATTTGAGAAAGATTAGGCAATTCACTCTATGATTGACTAGCATTTAATGGTACCTCATCTGTAAGAACATACACATCTACTGGTTTCTTTGTAGATGCCTCCAATGTCATATTCAGTGAGTCTTATCATTATTTACTTCAATATACTCACCTGGAGAAGAATCTTGAAGGTAACATATTCTTGCCACACAACCCTTTGTTTTAACACCTACCTCTTTCACCATTTCCAGTATTTCTAGCCTGGACATTTCATCCTCATTACACCAGTCTATGTAGCTCACTTGTCCCTCAAGATAAACCCATTTGCCCAAATTCATTAATTTTCCCGAATGATGCAAGATTATGATGAAAGGGTCATCTCTATCTCCAACTGAATAAAGACAAAAAATAATTAGTATGATATTACCATACATAAACACACTTATCACGTGCACAAAGTTAAACTAATCATATAAATACACTTAGTGGCAGTCAAAGTGTGAACAACAAAGGAAAAAAAAATTCACATGTGTTCAACTAATCCCTCAAATACAACCAAAAAGAGGAACCACACGACGAAAATTAGTTCCAAAAAAGGAAATATATTAAAGTTTTGATTTGGGGCTTCTTACCATAATCGAATATAATTTGTCCTTCTGGAATAACGTCAGTGGGGGTTCTAACTCTTCACACCATTCTTATATTCAGTCGATCGAGTGGAAAAAATAAGAAATCGAGGTTCGACTTCGTGGATTTACTTTCGATTTTAGGAATTGGGGTTTCTGTTTTAGGCGGGTTGTGTGACAGATATGGCGCGCTCAGTCTTTATAGGTTTGGTTTGTTAATTTTTTTATTTTTTAGTAAATAATAAGTGATGTACCAATTTTAACCCTCATGAGATATGTCACCCATGCGTCATTTAGTCGAATAGTGACGTATTTTGGCTGAAATAGGTTGGAAACATAGTTTAGACCGTCGACTGTCAAGAAAGTGAAAGTTTCGATTGTAAAGTATCACGAGTGTAAGTTTGGATAGGTAAGTGTCAAAGAGGATAAGTAACTGAAATTTTTCCTATATGAAAATATGCTACTTTTCATTCGCTAGAAGAAAGTATCGAAATCATACGATACGGTACAGGCGACTTTTGTTTGTTTCCGTTTATATATTTATTGTATAAATCTTTTGGGGTTAGAAATAGAAATATCAGTTTATTTTTTGTATGAATACTCATTGTATAAATTTTTGTATGCATATCACGGTTTATAAAGTTGTCAATTGTACTATTTTAAAAGTAGTTAATGAAGAGATATTAAAATATTTATGCTTATTTGATTTTTAATTTTAAGCAGCAAAATATACATATAATTTATAAGAGAATATGAATGAAAAGATAATTTGAAATATTGTTAGAGTATAAATCACATGATTGTCATCAAATTTAATTGTTGAGAGTAAACAATGAGATTTGTCAAAAATTAAAAATTTGATGCGGCTATTGTTAAAGGGGCAAAACATGAAGGGAGGTGAGTGAAAAATATGGGCAAAACATGAAGGGAGGTGAATGAAAAATACACATATGTAAATATTTAATCAAGATAAAGCATATGTTTACTCATATGTGGAGTTAGCGCTAGAAGTCCAGGGTTCAATTTTGACTTTTGTAATATTTTAAAGTTCACTTGAAAGTTGAAACATTTCTAAATGTTTCCAAAAAATACATAAGTTAAGAAGAACGCTACTTATTCAAACCAAATCACATTTTCTATGCATACAAAGTACAAACGACCATTTTTTACTTAGGTTACCCAGTTGGCTATACAAAGTGATAAAAAATAACTTATTAAGCATACAATAAGATACTCGTACAATTTTTTTTTTATTCAAGCATACAGATTCGAAAAGAATAATACAAATACATCACGCCATAAGAAATCTTCGGGTTGATAATTTAGAGTTGTAGTGATATTTTGGTTATTTGAGTGTGTTTTATGAAGGAGTGTCAAATAAGAATAAAAAGTTAATTCCTCAATTTTATTCGGCTAGTGGAGAAAAGATAGAAGAATTTGTTCAAACAAACATGTATTTATTTGGTTTAATTAAGCCTATAAATAAATCCTAAAAAGTTATATTTATAAGTGAATACTAATAGTGCGGTATTATGAAAATTAAAAACAGCGAGTCCTAATATTAGTTTGTTAAACTTTTAAAGCTTTTAGTTTTTCTTTTATCTTTTTAAAAAAATTAACAAACTTGTATTTAATTTATTTAATATAACAGTGTAAATAGTTAAAACTAATTAGGAATATTTACAACATAATTTACATGGAGATCAATATAGCATGAAAAAACAAAGCAGAGAGAGAGAGGTTCCGCGCAAGTGTCGTTTGCACCTGCGCATGCACCTGTAAGATTCTTCATTTTCTCCTTGTGATTTCCCTTACCTTCAATTCCTTTTTTTTTTCTTCAGTTCATTTAAAATCTTTATTTGCATTGATGAATGCAGCCATCCTTTTTTCTTAGATTTTCATTTTGAGTTTTTGCATGTATTCTCAAGGCAAATCACGACATCCACTTTTTGTCATGTAACATTTTTCAGATACATGCACATTCTTGAGATTTTCAATTTTCTTAGTGAAATTCTGTGGTATTGTTGTTTGTTATATTTGCATTCATAATCTTGTGGATGGATTTGTAACATTTAGCAAATTTCTTTAATTCAAATCTATAGTTTGTGAAGAGATAATGTTCTCAAAATCTGGTACCGAAACAAAAGCTGGGGATGATTCAGGAAAAACGATGTTTCTAAGCGAT
Organism: Linaria vulgaris; assembly: GCA_948329865.1. Classification (NCBI taxonomy): domain Eukaryota; kingdom Viridiplantae; phylum Streptophyta; class Magnoliopsida; order Lamiales; family Plantaginaceae; genus Linaria; species Linaria vulgaris. The sequence goes on from OX415249.1 coordinate 66,502,455, forward strand.
ATTGATGCCATAACGAAATCCTTAAATGTGGATAAAGCACTAACAAGGTTTGCTAGTTCTACCGCTAGTAGTCGTTCCAAGACTGTTTTGCCAGAGTCGAAATCAAAGCTGCCAAAAGATGCTAAGAAGAATAAGAAAGAAAACTCGTTGGAAAAAGATAAGAAGTCGTCGTTTTGGAGCTGGAAAGGTCTAAAGGCCTTGACCCAAGTTCGCAATCGCAGGTTCCGTTGTTGTTTCTCACTCTTAGTCCATTCCATTGAGGGACTACCACCTTATTTTGACGACCTTTCTCTTATTGTACATTGGAAGAGGAAGGATGGCGAGCAGATCACACAACCAATTATGGTATATCAAGGTCTAGCTGAGTTCGGGAAAGAACAATTGACGCATTCCTGCTATGTATACGGTAGTAGGAGCGGTTCCCACCGTTCAGCAAAATACGAGGAAAAACATTTCCTATTATATGCATCCGTTTATGATGCACCTGAAGTTGATCTCGGGAAGCATCGTATGGATTTGACTAGGTTGCTTCCTCTAACATTGGAGGAATTGGAAGAGGAGAAGAGCTCTGGGAAGTGGACTACTAGTTTCAGGTTATCCGGTAAAGCTCAGGGTGCTACGATGAATGTCAGTTTTGGATATGTTCTACTAGGAAATAATGACACTGAACTTTCCTGCAATCAAGATATATATGGGCGGCGGAGTAGTGCTAGGATTGAACTTCTCGGGGAATTTGACGAGAGGAACGAGCTAAGCATTCGGCGGGCAGAAAGTCTTCCTGCTAGATCATCCACCTCAAGTTGGTCTGTGGAAGACATAAAGGATCTTCATGAGGTTTTGCCAATGTCGAGTTCAGAACTGAGTGAGTCGATGGATATGCTTTACCAAAAGCAAGATGGAGATGTATCGAATGCTTCAACCACAAATAAATTGCCCGATGATTCATCTTCTTTAGTTGATGAGAATTCCGAAGCACATTCGCTTGCACCAGCTGATGATGGTGAACTTTATTTTGAAACTGAATGTGAAATTGGTGAGTTTTCTATCATAGACAAAGGGATTGAAGAGTTGACTAAAGAACAAGTCAAATCAGAAAATGGATTGTTAAAGGATGCTCAAGTTTCTGGACAGAGTTTTACAGCTGGCCTTGATTTTGAAGATGATGCCACCCTCCAATCCCCGGTTGAAGAATGTTTTCCCGAAAAGGACGAACACACGGATAGGTTATCCAATTCAACAGAGAAAGCAAAACTTTTGTGCTTCCAAGAATCAGTAATGGAAGAGCTAGAGACAAATCTAAGTTCCTCCTCCGATTTGGTGAACAGAGAATTAATTCCTCAAGATGAAAATGATTATTTTTATCGAGAAAATTGCTTGGAGTTGAAATCACTTAGCTTGGATGATATTACAGACTCAGTGGCTAGCGATTTCTTTGACATGTTACAGATAGATTATGGTTCTGAAAGTGAGTCTGAGTCACCGAGAGAGCGCCTACTAAGACAGTTTGAGGAAGACTCTGTGGCCTATGGAGAAGGTTTACTCAACTTTGAACTCGACAACGATACTGATGAACTTTCTGCTGATCTTCCATTGAGATCTGTCGGGGAGAAAATCCCTAAGGAGTCCTCTAACTCAGCAACATATGAAGGTTTAGAAGAGAAACCGATGATGAAGATTGACACATTAAGGGCTGAAACAAGGACGCCGAGCATGGAGGATTTGGAAACTGAAGCGTTGATGCTTCAGTGGGGCTTAAATGAGACTGCATTTCAACATTCTCCAACAACTAGTTCATGTGGATTTGATAGTCCGGTGGACCCAACCCCTGAAGATCCTCAGAAGTTTCTTCCATGTTCATGTTTTCCTCAAAATATTGTAAGCTTAATTATTTATAGTAATGCTGATACGATTCTCTCAATTTCAGGCACATTTTATCGCAACATGAATATGAAGTTCTACAAAAAATTGATAGCCAGAAATCTCGTTTTCCAAAGACTGATTCACGAAATTCGCTCATCAATGATGGAGAGTATGTGTCTTTGGAAGGTCTTGCTCTTGCGGCTATGGATAAAATAGAGGCTTTATCACTAGAGGGTTTGAGAATACAGTCTGGTATGTCGAATGATGATGATGCACCTTCAAATATTAACACACAATTCATTGATGAGTCTTCAGCACTAAAAGGAAAGACTGTAAAAAATATTGGTGGGTCCATAGGTCTCGATGACGCTTGTGTATTGCAACTTCTAGATGTTAAAGATACTGGTAAAGAAGATGTCGATGGACTAATGAGCTTATCTCTCACACTTGATGAATGGATGAAACTAGATTCTGGTGAAATCGATTGTGATGATTTGGTCAATGAGCAAACATCCAAAATACTAGTGGCACATCATGCTACTTCGTTGGACCAGCTCCAAGGAAGATCAAAGGGAGAAAAGAGACGGAGTAAGTGTAGAAAGTACGGTTTTTTGGGTAATAATTTAACCGTTGCATTGATGATACAACTTCACGACCCTATACGGGACTATGAGCCAGTTGGTACCCAAATGCTTGCTCTCATTCAAGTCGAGAGAGTGTTTATCCCATCAAAACTTAATGCATGTAGCAGATTTTCTTTAGCGAATGACTCAAACAAAGAGGAAGAAGATTGTATTGAAAACTCAAAAAAAGAAGAAGTTCATAAAGAAATGATTCCTCGATACAAAATGACCGAGGTGCATGTTGCGGGAATGAAGATAGAACCGGGTAAAAAATGGTTATGGGGTTCTTGTAAACAACAACGGTCTGGTTCCCGTTGGCTGATAGCCAATGGAATGGCGAAGAAGAACAAGCATCCGCTAATGAAGTCGAAGTATGTCGCCAAATCTTCTGGAGATACACTATGGAGCATCTCATCTCATGCTCCTGGATTAGAGGCTAAATTGGAGGAGCTTTCGACCATTCGGAATCCAAATATTATTCTTCCTAGTGAAACTGCCTGATATGCTAAGACTTGTGTTATCTCTTGAATGGTTAGTTTTTAGTTTTCTATGTATGCTGGTGCTAGAAGTTTTTTGTAGGTATTGGTAATAGAGTTAGTCTATAGAGAATTTCTCTTGGTATTGCTGTATATGATGAGAAGGTTGTAAGGAGATACTGATTTTATTCAATACCTTCTTTGAGTAACAAACAAAATTATCATCAGCGTAGAATCTCAAGTAGGTTTTTTTAATTTTATTTTATTTTAAGATTGAATTTGGAGAATATATGTTTGCAATAGCAAGGGTTCAGTCTCTAAATAATTTTGTTTCAGTTAAAAAAAAAAAAAAAAAAACTCTGAGCTTGTTCTCAAAGTTTTCTCTCGTCTTCTAAGATTATTGCATAGTACCACCTTTTTGGTGAATTTAAGTAGAAACTAATCATTATGATTTTCTATTCACCTCAAGTCCTGAGTCTCACTATCCACATAAAGTTAAGATCGTATATGTTAATCACGAATCTTTTAATTAGTTTCTAACACCAAGTCATTCAAGCTAGATCATTAAAGCGGGGCCCACCTCACAAGGTCTATAAATATCTTGGATCCCGAGATTCAAGCTAGATCATTAAATATTGTTCACCGCCTCTACAAGAATCGAACCGACCGTTGGACTGTTATTTCGGTTTGATAGTTCTACTATTCAATCGTTCAACTCACTTGTTCGGGCGTTATAAATCAGTGTTCCCATTTCGAGGCTTTTTAAGGTCGAACCAGCCCGCGTTTGATTGTCTTTCAGCATTGAACCTGTCTTCGTTTGAATGTCCTGATTCGACTCTCCAGGGTTATTTTAGTCATTCTAGGCTTCCTAACCGTGTTATAGATGTTTTGGACAAAGCTAGTTCGTTCTTTGTAGTTGACTAGCGTAGTTTGGTATATTTCACGCCCAATTGTATTATATTTTCATTATCTTGTAACCCCAGACGAAATAACACCAAATTATTGGCGTCGTCTGTGGGAACACCACAAACACGGTCGCGCAAGTAAGGATATTTAGGGTGGCCCAACCGCAAAGTAGGCAGCAGAAACTTCGAACGCTGACATGCACCATCTTGTCGGTGCAGCACCCACGGCCAGGGCCTGTGTGCTACCCTGCCTCCTGTTCGTGTTGCCCCGCCTATAAGGCATGAACCCCGAGCTCCAAAAACTAAGGACAAATAACTGCCGAATTAGGATGCAACCGTTATGCCGACTGCAGCGATTCTGCTGACTATGAGGGATGAGATAACGGAGACGGTTAGATCTGCAATCTCCGCTGCGTTGCCAACCGCACTTCCTACAGCCCTACCAAGGGAAGAGCCGCAAGCTCAAGCATGTGCAACGAGGCACCACCGAGATGAAGAAAGGCACATGCATGTCCCCGATAATGCAAGGGCGAGATCCGAGTCGGGCGAGGTGGAATCCCAAAGTGATCATTGAAGGGCAAGACCAAAGGAAGTCGAGCTGAGGCTGAGGGGTCTAAGAAGAGGGCGCAGACATTACTAGGAGGCTCGAAAGATTGGAATATTCAGAGAATTGAAAAGATGTCTCACCGCAAGCATTCAAGCTAATCGCGTCACGTTCCTTACCCCAACATTTCGCACAAAGGCCTTGCAGTCTACTAATGGCCACATTTTCCTCAAATAGACCGTGAAATCCTCCTCTCTTAGATTATATTTGTTCATTTATAAGATCAGTGTCTCCGAATCATCGTCGTTCAAAAATCCATAATATGCACGACTCCCTGGAGGAATATGTCGTCATTTGCCTAAAGTCATCCTCTTCTGTGTCGGAGGCACATGGTTTGTGTTAGCATGATGCGCGGGATCTTTGGTAGCCACCCTATCCTCAGAGCTAGTAGTGGTGCCCGGGGCATCGCAAGCTGACTTCAGAATCCTTATTGATATTCCCTCCTCATAGAAGTAGATGAACTAGTGTCCATCCCAAGACTAGATGGTGCCACACAGGAACTCGTTGCATGTTTCATTGTGTTCAGACACCACTGATTGACTGGCGCATCAGGATCCAATGGGTAGTTATAGAACGACACTTTATAAGGTTTTATTGCTTGACCCTTCTTCCAATTAGCACGCTCTTCAGCGATGCACCGAAAAAATTTATCCACGACAACCCATTGACCTATCTAAACTATTACCAATCAAAATAGTCCCACCGAACTCGGAAAGCCATAGCACCAAGTTTTGACTATGGAAATTAGCATGTTGCTCATACGCCCGGATAAGGGGAACACGAACATTATTTGAGATTTAAAGAACCAACATATTTGTCTGTATCAAAGAGCCTTCGACAGTCACGTTAGGAGCTCTAGCTTTTGCATCCACAATGGTTCTAGCAGGAATACCCTGCCCTCCATGACCAGTCCCCGCATCAGACTTATCACCGTGGGGCATACTCCCACCAAATCCAAAAGCATGCACTGGAGACACCACACGCTTGGTCCTAGCAGTTTTCTTAACTCGGGCCATAATCTAAAAAATTATCGATGTAATTTTTCACAAAAAAAAAAACCAAGCTAATACGTTGAAAATAATATGTCGAATGTCAAAACTCGACGTGCCTCGAAAACTGATGTTTTAAATATTCGATATAAGACGTAGTTTCTTGAAAATTTGGAACTATCATAGCGTGCTTATGCATCAAGTGCACATACGTCGAGCAAAATACAACCACTTAAGTCGAGGATTAAAACCCGACATTTCCATTAACCTGTCCAAATTTTAAGATAATCTTCTTGAAAACTTATAGCACGAAATGGTCTCAGCCACTAATCTGTGAATTGGGAAAGCGAGAAAATCATCAAACACACATAATCACCCAGATAGACAAAATTCACGGCCTGATTTGCGTTGTTTTTTGGCCTATACAATTGGGAGACTATAGAGTTCAAGAACGGTCTGGGAAGAGACACGCAAAAATAGAAGACAAATCACTGACTCTTGAAATCTGAAACCCAATCTCTACGACAATTGCTTCCAAATAGAGGGGGGGCTACATGTTATGTGCTAATATGATCTATACGTGGAATAGCCATTCATTGGATACGTCGAATATTTAAATTCGACGTATTTAGCAATCACATGTTGAGCATATTTACTCGACATATCAAGCAACTTCGACGTACCTAGGAAATGTGCGTGTGGTCCCGCATTCTGAAGCCTATATATATCCCGTACCCAAAAATTAAGGCAATTCAATTACTGCACCATACTCGTACCGCCTCCTACGTCGAATATATTTACTTCACATATCCCAAGCTCGACTATCCCAAGTTTGACATCTCCCAAGCTCGATGTATCCCAGGTTTGACATACCTAGAAGCTAAAGAGCTTGTCTTACACCACATTTCAGGAAGTGTTCTGAACAACGTTAATCAAAGAGTCTGTTAGAGAACTTATATTAGCATAGTTAGTGTACCGAGTCTATTATGTATTTCTTACGTATAACTCAGACAAAATTATACCAAACCAATATTCAGATATAAATCATATTGGGGTAGATTTGTAGGATTTTCTGTTTATATTCGGATAACATAAGATTAGAAATCATATTATTCATATTTATATTTATTTTGACATTAAGAGATTCTATTAGACGTTAGATAATTGTTGATGTTTGTCGGTTGGTTTCAGGTGAGTGGTTCATCTTAAAAGAGAATTTTGCATTTGCCGTTCTTTATGTTAACCATTTTTCAAAGAATATCCTATATGTTGACATTTAGCAGAAAATATCTTATATGTTGGCATAATTTTTTTTTCGTCCTTCTCCTCCGAATCCGGTGGACTTAATGAAAATCTATGACTGGGCGTCCTATATGTTGGCATAATTTTCATTTTTTGTCCTTCTCCGCCGTAGTCTGGTGGACCTATTTTCTCACTTGACGTCCTATATGTTGGCATAATTTCATTTTTCGTCCTTCACCACCGGATTCCAGCGGAGAAGGACGAACAATGAAAATTATGCCAACATATAGGACGTCCATTGCTAAATGTCAACATAGATGACCTTCTTTAAAAAGTGGTTAATATAAAGGACGTCAAATGCGTAATTCCCATCTTAAAACCTATTATTTTCTAAAACTAGAAGAAATGTGTGTTTATGCGGCTATTAATAGTAAATACGTATGTATGTAAGGCATATGAGTTATCGTGGTAAAATTGATGTAAATGCAAAGTTACTTGTTCTTGTTTGAATCATATGGTTGTTACATGTTGATTTGTGTACTTAAACGATGAGAATTTCTTGCTACTTGTATGAACGGTTGGATTGATGGTTACATGTATTGAACGATCAAATTGATTGGTTATTGAACCCTGATTGACTTGGATAGCCATGGTGACCGATTGGGTATAGTCTATTGCGTACCAAGTGTGGTCGAAAACATAGAAATACTTATTATTGTTATTTAAGGTTGGTCTAAAATAATTGGTCCCATGAGTTATTACTATTTCTTTTGGTGTCGAGGTCATATTTGTCTATACTTGTATCTTGTATGATTTTGTTACACTTAAGATCTAAGATAACTAGGTTAGCAGATGTTATAAAATTGACAATGAATATTTATTTTAACTTGTTGTATTTATTCTTAAAAGACTATGTCAGCTTGTATTATGTAGTAATCACCGCTATCAATTGAATTCACTTTCATATTTTTATATTCTTTACCATCATATATCTATTAAAAGTTTAAAGTATGGTAAGTTTATATTTTTAACTGCAACCATCTCATGCACTTTGTTGTTAAATTTGGTGAGTTATTGTACGCCAACATGAAATTATTAATTGTACATGATATCTCTCTTAGTTGTAGTTGCCTTTTTTCATTAAATATAAAAACGAATTATTATTTGTGCCTTGTATGTTTCACTTTTTTTTATGAAAATGCCCGTTATCTTTCGAATTATTGAAAATGCCCTGTAACTATGCATTTTCTTGTAGAAACTGCCCTTTGCGTGCCACATGTGAATTTCGGACGACGTGGCATCCACCGTGGCTGCCACATGTAATATATTTTGTCTATGTGGCTGCCACATGTAATATATTTAAAATATAAATATATTTATATCCATAATATATATAAATATATAGAAAAAATATATCTTTATGTATTAAAATATATCAAATATATATAAATATATAAAAAAAGGAAAATAATCATAAATATAATTTTTAATTACTAAAATTAAAAAAAATCTTTTTTTTACTGAAATTAAAACCAAAATCATTTTTTTACTGAAGTTAAAAAAATAAAAAAAAAACCAAAAAAAAACGATTCCACCCCCACCCCGTCAACTCCCCCTACCCCCCCCCCCCCCCCACCACACCACTGCAACTCGCCGGTTGTAGCGGTGGCGGCGTCGATCGACGCCACCACCACTGCAACCGCGAGTTGCAGTGGTGGTGGGTTGCAGTGGCAGCATCGATCGACGCCACCACCGCTGCAACCCGTGGTTGCAGCGGTGTGGTGGGGGGAAGGGATGTTGACGGTGTGGGGGTATTTTTTTTAATTTCAGTAAAAAAAAGATTTTTTTTATTTAAGTAATAAAAAATTATATTTATGATTTTTTACTTTTTTTATATACTTATATATATTTGATATATTTTAATACATAAAGATATATTTTTTTTATATATTATGGATATAAATGATATTTATGATTTTTCTCCTTTTTTATATATTTATATATATTTGATATATTTTAATACATAAAGATATATTTTTTATATATTTATATATATTATGGATATAAATGATATTTATGATTTTTTTTCCTTTTTTTATATATTTATATATATTTGATATATTTTAATACATAAAGATATATTTTTTTATATATTTATATATATTATGGATATAAATATATTTATATTTTAAATATATTACATGTGGCAGCCACGGTGGATGCCACGTCGTCCGAAATTTCCATGTGGCACGCAAATGGCGGTTTCTACAAAAAAAAGGCATAGTTACAAGGCATTTTCAATAATTCGAAAGATAACGGGCATTTTCATAAAAAAGTGAAACATACAGGGCATAAAAATAATTCGTCCTAAATATAAATTAGAAAATATGTACCACTCTTGCGTAAATTGAAAATAGCGACATACGAAATTTTTACGTGGTGCAACAGTTAAACCTAATCTATGTACCACACATAGATCAAGTAATAGTACCATAAGAGGACATTTGGTTTTGATACTGATTAATACCACTATATTTCAGTAGTTACTATAAATTACCTTATACGTATGATTATATAATAACCATTTTGGTTGGCGATAAAAGGATTGTTATTATTTTGCGTATACGCCTAATGTTCGCTTTGGTTTGAATAAATAAACATTGTATTGATACTAGCCGGTGTTAAATGACTAAAATGCCCCTAGAGATGTCTATACCGGACGGACTCATCTTATCATTTCCCCCATATTCTAACGTTTCAACTCTCTCCTTCACAAACCTTAATATTTGTGCGGCCTCGTTTTCATCGAATTGGTTCAAATTTCTCAATGATTGTGCACTCCTCCATCTCATTCGGTAAGATATAATACTTCTTAGTTTGGTTTTTCCATGAATCATAGTTCAATTTTAGGGTTTAGGGTAATTTGGTTCGATTTCATTTATGATTTGTTTTTTGGGTTTGCATGTACTCATTTCTCCTCTCTAAACATAATCCGCACGACACTAAACAAGAGAACGAATTACACAAGGTAATTTCCTTGCCCTTGAGTACCTTCTCCATGTACCTTTCAGATTTGGTGTGTGTTTGGGGTAAAACTGCCATGAAAGGGATTGTTTTGTGTAATAGCAATATTTGGAATTGTGTTTTGTTAGTGAATCATTTGTCTTGTGCAAGATTGTATGAACTGGTTATGACAGTTTTACAGTTGCTTTTTTCTTGGATGATTTGTGCGTATTTTGGATGAAATAATGGGAATAGTGATTTAATTGGTTTGTGATTAATGTGTAGAGAATAGTTGAATTCGAAAAAAGATTATTTGCAAAATGTACAGATTATTTATATGTACCTAGTTGGTTTGTTTTTCACCACGAATGTTGAGACTAAACCTTGAAAGTGTGGTAATAAATAGAGAAATCATTGGATTTTGTTGTGCTACAATGTCTGGTGCGGTTAAAAATCACTTGCATACGTAGAAACAACGATGTTATATGAAATATTGTATCGATCCCATTCTAGTAGAATAAATGAATTTACCATTGGCCCATTGTAGATGTCTGCCCCACACTTTGTGCCTTGTACATGTAGCCAAGGACCCATGCTCTATCTAATGGCAAGTGGCACTTTAACAAGATCAATATGTTATTGCGACAAATGTCTTTCATACTGCAATCACCCCTATTCATTTATTTGGGAGGACCATCTTAGACAACAAAAAAATGCCCATATTCTGAGGTATCCAACATTGAACATGAACCGTAGTGCATAAAGCGATAATGATCTGCAAACAACCCGAACTAGCTATTGTTCAATAACAGCAACGATGATTTGCATAGTGCCAAGAGTTAGAGTGTAGAGCACAAGACTAATATCACCAAAAATCTGATATGGTCTTGACCAAAGTGGCAGTTATGTGTTGTTTCCTTGGTTGACCTGTAGTATTCTTCTTGCTATTGGTTGTTATTCCATTTGTAATTCTCTGTGTCAAGAAATGATAACACATGTTAATTTTCTATGTAAAAAATGATAACACATGTGTTTTCAATGTTAGTTTATGTGTATTTTCAATTTAGTACTTATGTGGTTTAAGTTTCAATCAAATGTGGGACTACATATGACCCAATGTATTATGTATGATATGTGAATCTTTAAACTAATATTATCCCTTATGCTAATGGATGTCATTATTCGTAGTTCTTTCCCTTTACATTTTTGTCATCACAATGGTAGACTACATGTGACTTTGTATTTGAGTATTGATTCACTTTGGCATGGCTAGTAATTCGAGTAACAAGACATAGACTTGCATGCCAACATTATTATTCTAACGAGAAGTCAATGACTCAAAAAAGTGTTCAATGAGTGTGATGTAGGTCTCGATGGAGCTTTGGATGTTCTATTGTTTTGAAAGGATTAGGTGAATGTGATGAGTGTTTATTTATAGACATTTGCGTACTCCTTTCCTTAGGCTTTTGTGTACTTCTGATTGCATATTTATTGGTTTTAGTATTCTTTCATGTTTTTCTAGAATTTTATCGAGTCAAGACGAAACAAAGCTAAAATAGTGCAGAATGGACATATTTGAAGACAAAGAGCTGAGACACTACTTCGGGACCTTTAGGCACGATGGGAGGCATTACAGCACTGCAAAGACCGAATGTATCGCGAGCAAAGAAGAACAATAAGGGACCGCTGGCAAAAATAAGAGGTGACGCTAAGGCATGCGCAATAGAACAGTGGTCGCGCCTATGAGGCGCGATGGACACGCAATCCAGGAAGATCGTGCCTAACAGGCGTGGCGGGGGCAGAAAAATATTTTTGCACAAATTTGGTTAGGATTGATCATAAAACTAGGGCATCGAGACTTTCTTATAAATATAGGGGGACGATCAACACCTCAAGAGAGACAAACAAACGCATACAAACACTTACAAAAGTCTGTAGAAACCCTGTGAGATTGTTTTCAAAAAGAAACACCATTGAAGTTCTATTCTAGTTTAGTTGAGTCATTGTTTAAGAAAACATAGTTCATAAAATAGAAGATATCACAAAGGAGTCAAGAAGATAGTCGAGCAACAAAGTTCCACCGGATCCAAGAAGTTTTTCTTATTGTCTTTACTTTGTCTATGTTATTTATTTATTTATTTATTGATTGTTGAATTCGTGACGATGAGAAGCTAACCTACTTGTTGTTTAGACTAGGGAAGTAACTCTGATTTATGAATGTGTTTATTTGTTTTGCTTGATGTGTATTTGATAATCTTGCATGTCTACATTGAATAGTTATTTATGAGTGAAAAAAGTAAACCACCCCATAGTTTTCGGTCGTTTTGCACTTTGCCTCCCCAACTTTGATTTTTAGCACTTTGCCCCCAGCTTTGTATTTCGTCCAATGTTACCCCCCCCCCCCCCTCCCCCACTTCCACGGGAATATTCCGCAAAAAAATATTAAATTTTGACATGCACGCCTAATGTGGAGAGGCATTTTTAACAAAATATTCGTTTATTGTACGGAATATTTTTTACGGTCAAGCTACGTTGGGGGGTAACCTTGGACGGGATACAAAGCCGGAGGGAGGGGGGCAAAGTGCAAAACGGCCTGAAGCTAAGGGGGTGATCTATTTTTTCCCCTATTTATGATGTGTAATTAGCCTTTCTCTCGATGGAATAACGGAAGCACTAATAGGGGATCGCCAGAGTGTAGATGCTAAGTTAATGTGTGTGTGTATGTGTGTGTGTGTGTTATTTGTGACTTTGGTATGTTGACACATCTGACGCGCAACCACTAGATCACACGAGATCAATCTTAATTATGTACGTCTTGTTAACACGATTCAAATGAGTTATTTGGATTGCAAATTTGATATTTCTACCAAAATAACTGACAATTGGGTTGATCCCTTAACACGGTAGGTTATTAGAGACTCATAGATTTATGGCTGGGATAACTTTTATTATAGGTCACAGATCCATTAGACATGCAAACATCAAATTATCATCAAGCAATGTAAGTAAATATAGGTAGTTTGTCTATGAACTACTATGGTTAAGTCATTGTGAAACCAGACCTCTGAACAATCTTTACTATTATTGTTCACAACCAATCCAATCAATCAATTAAATTATGCTTTAGTTTAGTTTAGTTTAGCCTTAGCATAATTAATCTTTTCTTGCATTCGTTAGTTAATTTAATTGCTTTAGTTGTTTTCCTGCACTCAACCCATCAATCAGATATTTATTGTTTTCTTGCATCTTACTTAGATTTTTATTGCATCCTTATCCTAGAATAGATATTTTCTGCATTCACAATATTCACAGCATAACAGTAATCCTGCAAACACAAGAGAAAAGAAACGTGGCAACTGTTAGTGTTTTGCATTGAAGTGGTTCATACATTAATCCACTAGTCCCTTGGGACACGATACTTGGTTCGTAACTATACTTACCATTTTATTATTACTTGATTCGTGCACTTGCGACAAGAGGGACTTAGGCGTAACATTTATTTGTTAACGTCTATTCTTTGTGTTACATCAAAGTAGTGCCCCATCAATGAGAATATGGGCCTCTTTGGTCTGCTCCAGATGGAGAATGCAGCAATTCAACTGTCATTGGGCATGGAGAAAGGGAATAGAGAGGAGGATAGATACATTGTTATGGAGGTGAGGAAAAAGATTGCGGCATTCAGGTTGCAGTTCAACTTGTTTGAGGAGTTCATCAGTCTCCTGGGTGTGAACTTCGACACGAACACCAATCACATGGTCACTGTTGACCCCGAGTACAACCAACTCATTAAGAAGATGATACTTAACCAACTTCATTTCAAAAGTTAACTACCAATATATTGCTATTACTTAAAAAAATACTTTTACCGAGCTCACTTCTCACTGTTGAAAGAGAATCTCATTCATCGTCACTTCTATATGAAAGGCTTCCCTTATGCTGATATGTAGTGCATTGTTTTCAAGCACATGGGAGCTGCATTACTGGCTGATGAGATGATTGGGATTTGGGACAATTGACAATTCCTTGGATCTACCAAATCTCTTTGGATCAGATTGGGTGCCGCTTGAAACCCACTTTCGAAGTCAGAGCTATGTCGACTCCAGTGATATGGGAACTGTGACTGAGGACTACTTGACGCCTACCTCACCCGATTTCAATCCCACTATCAGAACAAATGAGCTTTTAATGCTTTGGTATCTTATAACAATATTCTAGTAGTAAATATATGAAATGGCTCTGAACAATCTGTGTAGTCTTCGAGGTTGCTTTGCACCTGAACCTCATCGACTTAAGTTAATGTGCATGCTACACTTTTTTATGCTCCATTTGAAAGGGATGGTTTTGGCAGCACGTATAGTTTAGAATTAGAAAGTTATTGGCCTAGATTGCCATTTCTAATACATTAGCTTTGATCATCAATCTTTGTGGTATTTGAGTAATTTCAAACATGGTAGCTCCAAAATGGGTTCACATGCAGCACCCAAGTGACATCATTTCAAGATTTCAATAGTTGAAGTAAGATGATGCACACATGTACTTAGTTGAGAATATATTCCATTGATTTACATGTTTTGTTGTTTTGTGGAAAAATGGATTGAAATGAAGGAGATTTAGAGGCCTCGTGTCATGTCTGCAAATCTACTACTCGTGACTCTCCAATTATTTTCCTCCAATAGGATGGCCCTCCTCATTCTATATATTTGTATTAGCCATTTCTTTTGGTTCATCAAACACCATTTATGCCAAGGTTTATAACAAAAAATTCAACGAATTTTACAATATTCTTAATCACGTACGCACCCAATTAAAAATGTTATTGATGTCTAATTTCAATCACCCCACAAAGTATCAAGCAACACACTTCTACGATGGAGAATGGAATGAGGATCTTGATAGCTTCCTTATTGTCCTTCTGAAATCGTAGGCCGTGGCCGAGACTGGTTGTGTTCCCCTTCATAATTCTATATATTTGGATATGATCCTCAACAACACTATCGATCATATAAACTACATAAAAAGAAAAGACTTCACTAGCAATGAAATATTGTATCGCTTTGAACGCCTAACTGAGCAACATTGCTGTTTTAGGAGTATTTTGACTTTAGATACGACTACGTGGAATTTGAACGACAACACGGTCCAAATGCGAAGGATCTTTGGGATGCATTATGTGAGGTGCAATCTACGCTATTTTCAAATCTCTTTTTTTTTGTATGATCAGATCGGGATCAAATCGATCCTTTCTTCTATTCTTTCTTTATGAAAATGAAATAAAAGGGCAAATATCTTAGTTTTCTTTAATGATGCATTTTTTAGGGGTTATAATCATAATGAATGTGTCTTTAAACAGACACAAAACTTGGGTCACTGTGATAAAGAAAATGGGGAGTTCGCATGGTAGGATCTCGCAACCCTTTTTGGAAGACCGTCAATCCAAGCTACTATAATACCCAAAAGAGTAGTCACTAGACCACTTCGAGGAACCGTACGAGTATAAATCTACGTTTTTTGATTAATTATGAATTACATTTGTTTAGACAGGTGCCCCACTTGGAATGTGACAAACAATTATTGTTATCTGATTATACAAGAACTAGAGGTCCACTACGAAGGTTTTCAAGAGAGCCGCATCCTGGAATTGCACCAGATAGTTATTTAGCAACTAATGTAGTCCAAACCACTATCGCAGAAGTAAAGAAGGAACATATGGGAAAGAAAAAGCATAATGTCGTGAACTGTAACTCAATATCCTCTTTGTCTACCCGTTCAACTGAATTTTAAAATTTTTGTTTAAGAGTTTACATTGCATTTCAATGTGTGAAGTGCGAGGGGATCGAGTCTATTATTAAGTGCACTTTATCTATTTTATGTTATTTGAATAAATAACATACTTTCAACAATGAAATACTTCGTGGTTTTGCCCATAATTAACCTGGCTCCCGAGAATGGTTTTCATGCTATAATCATTGATATACAACGTTTGCATTGATAATTTGAATCAAAATAGCCAACTCATAATGCAATGGTACTACCATATCAAGACTCATGCAACTACAAGATAGGCATTCACCACTTACCACAAAATTCTCCAAAATATAAGGCCCATAAACATGTAACGTCCCCCTGAACCATCCAACCAAACCAAGAGTCATCTATGTTCCAACAAAACTACAGATCCGCCAAAAAATACGACAAATTTTTCAAGCATCATTCTAACATAAATACACCAGAGTTCAAAATGCGTAACAGGTAATCAAACACGGCCACCCAACTTGCCACCCTTCCTCCTCAAAATGACATTGTTGTACCTGAGATGAGAAGGCTGAGGTAACTCGACAAAGAATGGGCAAGCTTGTTGAGCAAGTCAATCATTCCTCCAAACCTTCTACCTCTTCTATCAAAGCAAACAAACCTTTTCGTTGGATGTTGGCATGGTCTTACTCAACCACCCTCGGCTGCACAACCACGTTAATGATCCTTTCCACCGCGTCGTCCAATTTGTTCATGAATTCATTGACATAGGCAGGTGCCTCAATAGTGAAGTTGCTTAGACCGTTGGTATTCCTCAATCTCTTCATAGTTCTTTACTTTTTAATCCTCTTCAAAAGATGCCTCGGGGTAGACATGGCAGGTGGAGATGATTGAGCTGGTTCGGACCTGGTTGGACCATTGTTTTCGCTAGCACCCTCGTCCATATCGACATCTATGAAAGTATGATCTGTTTGCGAGCTATTGGGCACACCGTCGGTAGTCCGGGTGTGGAAGTCCCAGTTCCATAGAAAGGGTTGTTGACAACATCTTGTACATCGGCGCTAATGTCTTTCGTCCCATGACATGTGGCTCTATCCTTCCCAAACACACCAACCCATTCATCGTAGTACCAAAAAACCTTGTTAAGATAAACCTCACAATAGGCGTGGACCTACAATAAGCAATATCGTGTGAGTAACTATTAAAATAGAACACCACTACAAGTACAACTACTAGCAAAGATAATTTTATGTAGAGATGTTTAACAACAATTTCACAGGATAAATCCGAAAGGAACAAGCAGATTGACAATTTCTGATTGATCGCAATATATCATGTGAGTAACTATTAAAGTGGAACACCACTACAATTACAACTACTAGCAAAGATAACTTTTATTTATAGATGTTTAACAAGAATTTCACAGGATAAATCCCAAAGGAACAAATAGATTTGCAATTTCTGATTGATCGCAATATATCACTGAAGGAAACTTAATTTATTTTGCCTAAAACATTAACATATACTTTATCTAGAACATTGAAAATCCATAGTACAACAATAAACAGACTTGATTCAACTACCCTAAGTTAAAAACGAATTTTGGACAAATCTCACTAAACAAATAATACACTTGTTTAACAAAGGAATTACCTTTATGTAGTCCTTCCATCAATCCTCGCTTGCAAACTGTATATTTTCCGTATCTTCGTTCAACCATGCTCTTCCCCCCACTCCCATCAAACATCTGGTAGAGGTGATGGTAAGTCTTCTTCCAAACTATCATCTTGGACTTGATTTGCGGGGCCACCTCCATGTCACAATTTGGAAGAATGGTCTATATTTCTTTTTCGAGCTTCTCTAGGTAGCCATCTCTGAAAAAATTGTCAATTTTAAGACCCAATTTCCTTCTGATCCTTCAAGACTGCGATGAGAGCTTCCTCTTCCTCTCGTGTCCCAGCGCTCCGACTTCCCTTTGTTTTCTTAACCTGCGACGCTAACTGGACATGCGCTGAGTCGCAGCTCGATGCAGCAGCCATACCTGTGAGAAAACATGACATTATCAAATACATCGGCAAATGCAATTACATGCATGTGAACTGAAACTGAAATGTTGAATGGCCAAATACCATGTCATAAAACTACACATATGAATGTAAAAAAAACGTGCTATATCCGCATTAACAGAAAACCACATTTAAACAATCATTCATTTACGGTACACCACCAAACTCCTCATTTTTTTTAAACACACAAAACTGACAATTCTTTCCTTGCACGTGTCTCATACAACAAAAAAATGCATACAACTTGTAAAACTTATCAATCACAAGAGAAACATAGCATAAACGTTTGCTCATGTGGAACAACGGCGGTCTGCTTGCCAATCGTTCCACATCTTTATTGTAATCTCATCACGAAAATTACCCCATGTAAGTGTATTCTGCATGCCCTCAACAAAATTAATTGGTGGATCATCATCCTCATCAAAGGAACTAGACTCGGATGAGGAGTCTTCCATCGGATAGACATGCATATGATGTTTGATGAAATTGTTTAATATAGCGCCAACCATCACACATCTATTCTGGATTTTCAAGGGGTATTGAGAGGCTCATTTTAAGATCTTTCACATGTTCTTCAGCTTTGCAAATGCTCGTTCGATTATGCTACGTGCTTGTGCGTGCCTCATGTTAAACAACTCTTCGTGGTCATGAGACACAATGCAATTGTCCTCCCATTTTTCAAGTGATACCTATGACCTCTATAGGGGGCAAAGAATCCATCACAATCAGTATACCCTGGATCCACAAGATAGTAGTTACCTAACAATGTCTTCACAAAGTTAAAATCTAGACAAACAACGTTCGGACAATGTATATTAAAATGGTACCAACTTTACATATTTAACAAAATAATACATAGTGGAACTCGAAACCCATTAGCCCGGGGGTGGGGGAGTCTGTATATCACATCTCGAAGTACCCCTTCAGTCGCGTATTCTTCCCATCCACACAGAAGATAAACAAACTGCATCTCAATATCACATACACCAAATACGTTCATTTGTACCCTGCCTTTGCGTGAGCAGTACTTAATCTTTTCTGCCTTAGGTATTGTGGCGTCAATCATTGTCCCATCCAACGCATTTAAGCAACCCTAATGACCAATGAATTGTTTAGATCACTAAGTAACACTATATTGTAAAATATTTTAACAACAAAAAAACATGTTAAGTACCTTGAAATAGTCCTACGGTTCGTAACAATTGTTATTGTCCTCCAAAATAGACTTAGGCGTCACCAACATTAGATTACTACACCTAATCAAAGCATACGGGATCTGTCTAAAATACCGACTAACGGTTTGTCTAGACCGTCTCCAATTCATCCCCATGTCACAGTTAGTGTTGTGGTGTGCCAACACCTTTAAGAATTTTGTAACTTGTTCTCGAAGAGTCACGAACTTTTCATCTTGTAATCAACTAACCTCTTTCAAAAGCCAACACAACCTCAAAAAACAATTGTGCACTACATGTACTTTTCAATCTTCCCGATCTTTCTCAATAATCTGTAACTAATGCCCATCCGACGTTGGTACCCAGTTCTCTGTTCATGATGATCCACCAAAACCAAGAACATAAACACATAAGCAGGCAAAAGTACAAGTTGCAACAAGACTAATATCATGTTTCTCCTCCAGTTCTCCATCTGACAACCACCAATTACCAATATCACAAATTCATTTAACTATACAATAAAGGGAAAACGGGGATACTAGACCCAACATATTCGCGTTTTTGCGATGTTGTACCCAACCTTTGATTTTTGACCCCGCTGTACCCAACCTTTCATTTTTAAAACATGTTGTACCCAAACTAACTTTCCAGCCAAAAAACGTCATATTCTGATCTTGTGACATCAGCAATCCGATTTGCACGAGGGCAAAATAGTCATTTCATTAATTTATAATAAAAATTAAAAAAAAAACTAAAAAAAAAAAAATAGACCCCCCCTCATTCCCTGTCCCCCCCCCCCCCACCCCACCCCCACCCCGTCGGTGGTGATGCGATTTGCAGCCAACACCGCTGTGAATCGCGGTCATCACCGCGATTTGCAGCAACACCGCTGCGAATCGCGGTGATTCACCGCGATTTGCAGCGGTGTTGCTGCAAATCGGTGTGGTGGGGGGTGGGGGGGCAACCGGGGAAGGAGGGGGGTCTTTTTTTGTTTTTTTCTTATTTTTTATTACTTTTTTTAAAATTTTTGAGTGTAGTACCGGTTTTACCCCTGCAAATTCCCAATTTTGGCCGAAAAGTTAGTTTGGGTACAACATGCTTTAAAAATGAAAGGTTGGGTACAGCGGGGTCAAAAATCAAAGGTTGGGTACAACATCGCAAAAGCGCGAATAGGTTGGGTTTAGTATCGCCGTTTTCCCTACAATAAATAATATCCCATTATCAATCACCCAAACCGTTTAAATTTCCTTTTGCACCTTAAATGGAATAAAGTGTGCCAAGTAGAAACTATGATTGGCATAAACCTACCTAAAATTAACAAATAATCTAACAGACACTCATATGCACAATATCGAGGATGAATCAAAATCAAATTTAAACAGATTCTCAAAAATTAAAAAAGTTAGAAGCCTAAATCTTGAAATGTAGAACTAGGGTTTCACTGCAATGCATACATAACATTAACATAACATATCAACATATGGAGGAAACGCACCCTCGTGACATATGAGATTAATCTCTTGATTTCGTATAATGACAAGAAATCCGTCCTTCTTCGACCTACTATAATACAACACATAATATAGCAAAATCAATCACTTATAACGACTTTTGGCATAAATGTACCTGAAACTTAGAACAAATGACACAAACAGTCATAGACACAATAACGAAGGCGATTTATAACCTAATATTTAAAAAAAATCAAAAACCCCCAAATCAAAATCATAAACCCTAGAATGTCGAATTAGGGTTTCATAAGAATCATACATAACATTACCAACACATATTACCATGAAGAGGAACCGTACCTTTGTGCCTAATTAAATGAACCAATTGGGTTCCAGAAACAATCGGTTGTGCCCTACCTTCTTCGATTACCTGCAACAATTCAACAAATACTCTAAAATTTAGACAAAAACTTTAGTAGATAGTAAAGATCTAAAGAATATTTTCAAAACTAAGCAAGTAATTGGTCGATTCGAAGGAAAAGGGCTACCAAAACTAGGGTTCGTGAATCACACCTTTTGGAAGAATTGCGCCCAATTTTTTGCCGTGTAATAATTTCGTGGGAAATGAGGTTGCTTTTAAGTTTTGACAACTTATGTAGACTCAAACACACTTTCATAAGTTGTTACAACGTTTTTTAAAAGCAAGGCATTTGAGTGATTTCACGTTGCCGGATTCAGTATCAGAACTGAAATCATATAATCGCTGGGGGAAGGTAGAGATTGTAATTACAAATATGAATAGTTGTGGGCCGAGCAACTTTTTGGTCAAAACCCAATATTGCAATCTCCCGAACCAAAACAACTACTAAGTCAAATTGAATACCTTATTCCATCTAATACACGAAACCAAACGCCCTCTAAATAGAAGATAATTATAGCTTATTGGAATTACTTCGCCTCGAACACTAACAATGTTTATTCCACCACAATTAGGGGTGGGAGGGCCGGGCCGGGTTCCCGCGACCCGACCCGACCCGATTGGATTTTCCCCGATTCGGGGAAAATCCGATACAGCACCCGACCCGTTGCTGCGGGAAAAAATTCCCGCAGCAACTCCCGCGGGTCGGATCGGGAGCCAGCCTTGGCTCTCGATCCGATCCGCGGGAATCCGAATTTTCCAGTAGGTATTTTTTTTTCCTTTCTGCTATTATTACAAACACACACACTTCACACAGCAAACACACACACAGTAAACGCGCGACCCACACACACAAACACACAACACAAACACCACCATCTCCGTCGCGGCTCAACCGACACGCCTTCTCCGCCGCGCCACCTCACCGACGCCTTCTCCGCCGCGCCACCTCACCGACGCCTTCTCCGCCGCGCCCAATTCGAAACCCTAGGTATTTTTTTCAAATTCAAAACTCCAAATTGAATCGAAATTTCATGTTAGTTTGTTAAATTGATTAATCCATTTGGCTTAGAATACTTGTTTATGTAAGAAAACATAGTATCCATTGAAAATTAGATGTATTTCGGATTAGTATTTCGAATTAGGGTTTCAAATTGGGGGTTTTTCGGATTTTTCCCAATTTGTAGATATTATTGTAAGTAGTATTATTGTAAGTACCCATTGAAAATTAGTATTTCGGATTTTTCCCAATTTGGTGATGTTGGATGGATATTGATGAATGGTGGTTTATTTTTATGGTTGGATATTGATGAGGGGATATTTGACCTTATTATTGTGTTCTTCATGAATGGTTGGGCATTTTGGTGATGTCGTGTTGTTGGATGAATATTGAGTGATTGACAATGTTTTCTATGATTAAGGAATGGTTTTTTCTGTGATTTGGCAAAAAAATTAGTAGGTTTTGTGGCTAAGTGTGGCTTGGCAAAATTGGCAAAATGATGAGGGGATTAGGCCTTAGGGGAATCAAAAAAACTGAAAATTTTGTGTCAAAATTTCCAGTGGGCAAACCTGCCCACTGGAAATTTCGGGTTCTCGGGATCCCGGCGGGATCCCGAGACCCGCGGAACTCCCGCAATCGCGGGAGTGCCGCCATCCGCGGGTCGGATCGGGAGCTACGGCTAGCTCCCGATAAATCCCGTGGGCCGGATTCCCGATTCCCGCGGGAATCCGGCCCAACTCACCCCTAACCACAATGGCACCTCTAGTTTTATCCTCTAGTAGGTATATTCTTTGAAACGTGGTACAAAATAAAATTGGTATTAATCACATAGTTTTTGGTTACTAGTAAAGTTTGTATACACCTCCAAGTTGGTTTTAAAATATTTGAAAAATATCATCTATATTATTATACAAAGAAAATCATGTTCACATTAATTTTTTAATTTTCTTTTTATTTACCCATTGAGTATATTAAATTTTCTTATTTTTAGAGTATAACTAATTATTTTAGCTTTATCACTATTTAAACCTTCTCATTACATATTTAAATTATAATATTGACCATATTATATTATAGGTAAACTAAATTATTAATTACTCTAAATTCTCACATTTCCCAATGGCCTACCCATAAATCTATCTCATTTGTATGATTCCAAGGATAATATAAATAAAATGAAATAGGAAAAGAAATGAGCTAGAAATATAATTAGTAAGGTGACGTCAACATTTTCATGGCCATCACCATCACCACCACCCTCATAGAATCAGATTATCATCGAATTTTTAAATCGCACACAGACAAGCAAAACCCACATCTCAATCAATATCGATTTTGCGTCATTATTACATAAGGTGATAAAGAAAAGATAAAAAGTTAATAATTAAAATAATAATTAGCTGTTTGAGAGAACAGAGGAATGGCGAGCAATGAAGAAGAACCGTTGGAGGTCGATGGTTCTTACGCTGATTCGTATGGGAGGGTTAAGCTAAGGTTCAAAGATCGCTCAAAGGTGGTATATATATACATTATTATTATTATTATGCCTTTTTTTGGTTTATTATAGGATAATCGCTGGTTAAATTTTGTTGTTAGGAATTAGGATTTTCGATTTAGTTTTGATTTGGGTTTGTTTAGAAAGTGGCTCAAACGAAGGAGATGCTGTCTAAACAAGCAGTTCATACGAGGCAGATGTTGTCCAAACAAGCCGTTAGGATCGTCAAACAAGCCGAAGAACACGAAAGATTCATCAACAAGGTAATGCGACATTTCCGTTGGTTGCGACTATTCGGGGTTTTGTGATTTAATGGAAGCAGGGGCATATTGAATATATATTCTTGTTCAAGTGTGTCGAAGATTATGTCGCAGTTTGGTGGTTGACTTGATGTTCTCTTAAATTGATGATGACACACAGGTGACACATTTGTTGGGTGTTCTTGGCTTTGGAGGCTTCTGTTTTATTTTGGGTGCAAGTGAGTTATTTTGCCTCAAAGTTACAATATATTGCTGGTTCGTTTTGCAGTTAGTTATGGCTCAATTCGATCCCTTATGTTATTGTTGATCAGGGCCACAAGACCTGCGATACGTATACTGTTTGTTCTACGTAATATTTGTTCCTCTCCGATGGATATATTACCGATACAAGAAATGGCATTATTATCTTTTGGTAAGTTCAGTCTCATTGAGATATTGTTTGGACAGATTTGCCAGCATTCTTGAACAGGGGAATTAACAGTTTGTTACTTTCTTGTCTTTTCCAAAACTTCCTTTATAGGCTCACTATAGGAAAAGCAAGTGTGATATTAGCTATAATGCGTTTAGTGTGGCAACTTAGGTAGGAATCAAATCAATAATCTATATGGTTATCTTCACGACTTGCATTTTCTGTAAATATGTTAAGCAAATAAGGTTTATAAAACATATATATAATGAGGGAGACTTGGTCTAAGCTCAAGAGAAAACATTGATCACTACTTTGGTGTTTCTGGTGCAGGATTTTTGCTACTATGCCAATACTATTTTCCTGATCATGCTTCTTTGTTACCCGACGAACGAGAAGCTATTCATGGTTTGCTTTTCTTTTGCAGAGGTAAGCAATAAGATTAGTGCTGCTTGTATCTTTGTTAAAAGTATTCTTTTTATTGAAATTTATCTTTGAATAGTATAAATGTAACTGCAGGGACCATTGGCGTGGGCACTGATTGTGTGGCGCTGTAGCCTTGTTTTTAATTCTATGGACAAAATTGTGAGCGTCTTTATTCATCTGTTCCCTGGTAAGATGAGTTTTAGTTCATTCCTTAATGTTTCTACATTCTTCTATTTTTTGCGACACATTTGACTTTTTAATAGTTGATATACTTCACAATCGCGATTTTCCCAGTTTGTGCATTTTCTGTAGTATAAATCTAGCACCTTAGGTGATTAGCTTTGTTGGTATCTTAAAGTGATGAAGTGGGTGACTTAAAATCATAGTTGATATACTTCACAATCGCGATTTTCCCAGTTTGTGCATTTTCTGTAGTATAAATCTAGCACCTTAGGTGATTAGCTTTGTTGTTATCTTAAAGTGATGAAGTGGGTGACTTAAAATCTGCTGTTGTGTCATCCTATATTTTTTTCGTGAGTTGTGTAACTAAGCCAGATAATCAATGACTATCAAGAATTAGACGTGGGGAAAAAAATTGTACATTACGTTGTTGAGTAAAAACACTGGTATCCCTAATTATCACAAAAACACTGCGCATCTTCCAGTAAATAACTTATGACATGGTTGATAGAGGGAAACCAACTCCTTACATCACCTAATTAAAAAGCTCTTGTTTGGACATTAAAAGGAGCATGGCTGAAGACTTAGAATCAGCCCCTTCTCCCAACAAAGATGCCCCGGTTTTGCATCTTGCTGGGAAACACGAATAAAGATGAGGAGAAAGGCAAATTGAAAAGATGGATTTTCCAGCTTCTTTATGTGAAACCTTTTTTTTCTTTTTTAATCACTGTTGAGACTTCTTTGTGCTAGCTTGTCCGTATTGTGAATTTATTAATCCTCCCGACACAATTCACTTAAACATATGTTAAAGAAAACTGGTGCAAGGACCTTGAGGTCACACCGGGATTTCTCATCCAAAAATTATGCAAAGCCTTATGCCTGTAATTGCATAGTTTTACTCGGTTCTGAGTCGTCCTATCCAGTATATTTACTCTTAGTTTGTTGTTTCCAGTATTTGCTCGTCCATAAATTCTTTCTTTGTGGTTTTAGGTTGATCTTGTTGCCAATAGTCAATACGCTATTGTCTGGCCCTTTGTTATCGACCATTTTCCCTACCACTAAATCACATTACCCTTTCTGTAAATTTTCCAAGTTTATGTCTTCAAATTTTAAACTTACTCTGGTTATCAAGAATAAAAACTAGCAAATAGATAATGTGCTTCTGATTGGAAGATGACCATTTAAGAAAAGAACCAGACATCTTCTGGCCGAAACTTATACTGGCAGGCGTGATGATTCAATTTGTTATTTCTTCAGGATGAATAAAATAAAGTTTTAGAACATTTTCCTTACTTGAACTTTTCATGGGAAGATCGTCTTCATTTGCGTAAGCTGCCTTTTTTTGTACAATGGTCCAGCAAGAGTCATCACGATCATCAAAAGTAATCTGATCTTCGTCTCCGGATTCATCGAAAGTGGTTCCTTGATATGATTCTTTCATTAAAGTGTGGAGCATTACAATCTTTTAAAAAGACTCTACAATCAATGCATGAGATAGATATTCTTCTATACGACCTTGGGCAAACTTAGAACTTCATAGGTAATCAATAAACATCTTTCATTCATGATGCATTTCAGCCTCATCCTGTTTGGACTTCAAAAGGTTGTTAAACTGCAAGGATGCCATTCAACAAACACATTATATGAAGAGACCTTTTGATTGAGGTGAGACCACATATCTCCCGCAAAGAAATATAGGCTTACCCTTTTTGAGTCTCATTTCTTGAGCTTTGCCCCGCGGTACAGATGCACAGCCACCGTTGAACTCCAATAAATTAGTATCTGAAGATATTTTACCTCTGTAATGTCCTTTTCTTGTGACAACATATAAATGGAATCATAAGATTCGCTGCTAGAAAAATCATCTGGAATTGATTCACTTTGCTTATGCCGAGCCTCTACTATTCAAGACTTGGCATAAGTTGCTCACTCGGTCTTTGGAATTCTCTAAGTTCATCATTTCTCTTTCATTCGGTTGTTACCAATTCTTCTACGATAATAGAGGAAAGAGAAACCAAACCATACAAAAAAAGTGCTGGAAATTTTAAGGGGGATAAACCGATAAAGGATGAAAATATCGACACAATTTGATATGAACAGAGCTACTCAGCAAATAGTGAAAGATGTACAACTTCAAATATTCAAATGTGATAACTGATTCAAGTTTGACTTCTCTATTTCCAAAACATATCTCCTATAATTTTGAGCGCATCAAACCCCCTGGTCTCTATCGTATTGCAAACTGAGCCCTAACGAGGGGCTTTGATGCTTTTATACCTATGATTTTTGATACATCCAACCAAGAAAATATTGAGTCGCCTTTTCAGTTCTCCAAAGTAGCACTTCATGTGAAAGTTATCCTTTTGTCTTTAACGTTAGATGAATTTTTGTAAGCACCTTTGATCTTCTGGTTCTGCATATTATGTGGACGAGCTGCATGGTAGGCAGCTTTCAACTTCAATCACAACCTTCCCCTCTTGTCCAGTGTTGTCTATGTCTGCTGATAAATGAAAAGATGTGAAGATTTGCAAGGTTGTCTTACACCTGATGCTTTTCGTTAAATTTAGCTTTTCTAGGACATGTCAAGATTGTTCTACCCTGTCTCTATTATTCTGTTTCTCTTAAATAACACTACCTATGTATTGATGATACTGCTTAAAACCTACAATTTTCTCTAGACGATGAAAGGTTGTATACGGTTGCTGTGTTTTTACTTAAAATTGATAAGTTTTAACTGGGTCAGAAATTAATCATTCTTCAGAGTTAGCTGATTACTAGCAGAATACACCCATAATATTTTCTTGGCTTCTGTATATTTATATTGTATTTATGTACTTTACAGTTTCTATTGTTAAACTAGTTTGCTGTAATCTGATTTTCCTCTAAGCGTTTTTTACTTTATACAAATTTGGGTTACAGGATTAGTTTTCTTTACAATCCGGTGGTGGGACCCATTGTTTCTCGAAGCCATGCATCCTGAGGGAAGCACCAGTAGAGCATCATGGCCCTATGTACACAGCAAGTCATATCTGTGGACATGGCTAGTGTTTGTTCCTTTAGCGGCTTACATTGTTTGGCAGCTCCTTTATTTTCTCATTGTAGACGTCCTACGCCGTCAAAGACTACTTCGAGATCCAGAAGTTATGACTTCCTATAGGTTTCCTCTCTCTCTCTCTCTCTCTCTCTCTCTCTCTCTCTCTCTCTCTCTCTCTCTGAATGTGAGTGTGAGTGTCTTATTGTGGGTTTTACCATGATGTTTAGTAGTGAGGTGTTTGTTGCCGTAAATGGGGTGAGCATGGGGTTTGTTACCTTAACGCTGGATGGCTGGGGATATTGTTGGAATTTTGTTCCCGTCATAACTATGTTATACAAAGTAGTAGTGATACGCACATGTATAAATGTTATTATTCTTCTTTTTATTTCTTAAACTACAATAAGTGCAAGGGCGATATGTGTATCTCATTTGCCTCTAACCATAACCGTGATGTTATTTATTCATAGGGAACTTTCGAAAAAAGCACAGAAAGCGAACAACATGTGGTGGCGCCTAAGTGGGTTGCTTGGAGATCAGAACCGTTTGTTTATGTATATTCTGCTGCAGGGCGTGTTCACTGTCGCGACTACAGCACTTACAGTCCCAATATTCTTGTCTTACGAATTACATGTTATATTTCAAGTGCTCAAGATCTCTGCAAGCGTATGGAATGGAGGGAACTTTCTACTTGAAGTGATGCCAAGACAGGTCATTCAGAGGGAGAAAAGGAGAACCGAGGCAAAGCCCGTGCCTGTTGAGATTCAGCCAATCGAGGTTCAGCTTGACAATTTAGCGCTAGAGTACTCGATGAAAGCAGAAGATAATTCAACTGAGGTTGTACAATCTTAATAACTGTGAACAAATAAAGCTTGTTGCATGATGTATGTTGGGAGAACTTGTTATAGCTCATTCGATTCATTTATTGTCCATTTTCTTTGTTACCTTGGTTATGATATTCACTGAAATGAGGCTTTAAGGTTTGGGTGAAGGAATTACGTCTGTGTAAAATTATCTTTTCGCTTATGTTGTACAGGTGACCATTATATTCTTTATGAAAAATAAAGAGTGTTTGAGTCTCTCAAAATAAATGTCCTTTTTGGTTAAAATAAGTGGGCGTTTGGTTAAACAGACTTATGTGATTAGAAATTCATTTAAGTTGAAAACATACGTAATTGCAAAGTTGGGATATTCCTGGGTTTGCTTTTGTTAGTTTTTAAAGCCAAACAATAAAGAATTACAAGTTTAGAATTTGTTTTTCCAGTTGTCCTCAGCCGTGATGTGAAGCAGTTTTTAAACATTTTAAGTTTTTATGCACTTAAATCTTTTTCAAAAAGAGTTGGCAAATATTGTTAAGGGATATCACCGCAAGTTCTCAACATTAGGGCGGTTCCGAATTTTGAAAAAGAGAAACATGTTCTTCGAACTTTCTGAACATTAGGGCGGTTCCGAATTTTGAAAAAGAGAAACATGTTCCTCGAACTTTCTGAAAATGTTCAGATCGGCTTTTAACCATTGATCAGTTGTTCGAATGCTTCATTGTTTACAGTTAAATTTGGCTGTATCATGTATGTAAGAGTTTTCACTTATTCAAAATTCGGAGGACACTTGTGAATCACCGTAAAGGGATTGCCCGATGTTATAAGGACCACAATATAAGTCCTTAATAGCGAGTGAAAAGTCTTCATTATGCCCGATAAAGTTATGTTGAATATGCGACAAAAATTTAGTGGTGAATTTTTTTTTAGGAACTTTTTGGTGTAATTCCAATAGGACGAAAATATATAATTTTTCCAATATAAGTGCACCTACCCCCAAAATTGCATATTTATA
Source organism: Linaria vulgaris (assembly GCA_948329865.1). Lineage (NCBI taxonomy): Eukaryota > Viridiplantae > Streptophyta > Magnoliopsida > Lamiales > Plantaginaceae > Linaria > Linaria vulgaris. Next base: position 66,531,646 of record OX415249.1, read on the forward strand.
TATGATGCATCGACATAGACATAACGATTAGAACTTTTAGAAATTGGACACGCCCAGAACGTGATTATATTTTTATATTAATTTATATTAAATATAAATCGAAATATAATGAACATTTTAAAACTCAAGTAATAACATACGTAAATTGAAACACAATTACCACTTATTACTCTCTAGTTATTAATTAAAATAAAGCCTGAATATCCGTGATCGAATTTGAGATAGAGTAAAGGATTTTAAGGAAACAAATATGTCCAATGGGGGGCAAGGAACTGTTAATCAAGGTGGTGTTACAAGCTATCCCTATGTTTGCCATGAGCCGCTTTAGATTACCGAATTCGTTAATTTCCGAAATTGAATCTATGATAAGCAACTTTGGTGGGGTACTAGAGAACAAAACAAAATACATTGGTTAGCTTGGCATAAATTGAGCAGAAGCAAGCGGGACGGAGGGCTCTGGTTTAGAGATTTGCAGAGTTTTAATCTGGCGTTGTTAGCAAAACAGATTTGGAGAATTATCGAGTATCCAAACAGTTTGATGGCGCAGATATTTAAAGCTTGTTATTTCTCGACATCAACTGTTTTTTAGGCAAAGATTGGGACGGCTGCATCAATTTCATGAGGATGTATGTTTGAGGTGATGAATGTGATTAAGCCAAGCTTGAGGTGGAGGGTGGAAAACGGAGAGAAGATTAGAGTGTGGGACGGTGTGTGGATCCCGAGACCTTTGCTTTTTTGTTTGGTCACGCCGCGTGTCGAAGCAAATGGAGATATTCGGGTCGCGACTCTCTTAGATGAGGAGATGGGGTGGTGGAACGTGGGGCTGGTTCATCACTTGTTTAGTAAGGAGGACGCATCGGTTATATTGTCCATCCCATTGAGGGGGAGAGATCACGAGGACAAACTCATTTGGCATTATACATCGTCGGGTTTGTTTGCGGTAAAAAGTGCATATCATCTCACCGTTTCTCGAGGTTTGATTAAAAGGGGAGGGAGTAAGGAGGTGGGCACAAGCACTAGTAGAGACTAGAACTTCGTATGGAAACCAGAACTCCCGACTAAATTAAATCTTTTTAGTTGGAGACTTGGTCATAACATACTCCCTACTCGGGTTCCATTGGCGCGAAGACACTGCAAAACAGAATGTCCAGTTTGCGAGTGCGGGGAAGAGGATATTCGCCACATCTTGATGTCATGTCATGCAGCACGACAAGTTTGGGCCCTCTTATTTATTCCTATTCGTTTGCTGATGCAAAGTGATGGAGACGGAGAGACCTGGTTAAGACGTGTTTTCAAAGAAAGAGGCGCGGATGAAGATGTCTTGGTAGTGACAACTTGTTGGCTTTATGGGGCGACATAAATCTTATTGTGGCACGCGCGAGAGAGGTTCTCAACCGACTGAAATTGCTGGTTTTGTTCGGGATCAGATTGAGTTATGGAAAACAAGAGGGGGGAAGCCAAATGACAGAATGAATGGTGTTGTTGCCAGTGGCGTATCCAGGAATTGAACATTGGGGGTTAAAAAAAATCAAACCACAATAAATAAGGTACGTGAGATTTTTTTTGTTTTTTTTCTTCAAAGTAGTGCATAAAGAAAGAAATCATTGTGTTAGTCGATTTTTAAGACTATTGAAGAATAGTAACTAACACACACATGACTTAGTATGTTGTTTCAACTTTTAGCTCTTAACAAAAAAACTTATCATAAAAACGGTACAATGGCGGTATCGGTGACGAAAGATTTTTGTGGATTACATTTTTTTATCAATTATATATTTTTACTGATAAATACTATAACTATGTCAAAGAAAATAAAATGGGTTTTTTGAATTTCGTAAAATTATACTAAACTAATCGACATTGTAATATGTTTTTATAGATCTTGAAACTAATATTTTCTAAAAAGAATGATAGTAAATATGTATATAAATCAATTTGAGCAATATTAATTCATATTAAATAAAGAAAATAAAGGTTAAGTATTTTATGATATGTTTTAGTTCATGGGGGTTGTTTAAGAGTAATACGGGGACTCTTTGCTACCACTACTAGTTACTTTTTCCTTAACAAAAATATATGTGGGGTTATTTGTCAAATAAAACTAATATATCATTTATATAAAATAGTATATATAGGTACTAATATATCATTTATATAAAATAGTATATATAGGTCTTAATTATTTTCAAAAAAATTGGGGGGGTGGGGGCTACAGCACCCCCAAGACCTAAGCTAGATACGCCCCTGGACTTTTTGCGCAAGGAACTGTTTCTCCTCCCACGCGGTGGTTTCAAATACGTTTTGACGGAGCTACTTTTGAGGAGGAGGATGCAACGGAAATTGGAGTGTGGATTGTCGACTCACAAGGTAACGAAGTGATACCTATCCAAAGACGTATTCATGGAAACTTGGGAGCGCGAAATGCCGAGACTTTAGCGGCATTAGTTGCTACACAACATGCGGCACAAGAGAATTGGAAGAACGTGATTTTTGAAGGCGACTGTTTAAATGTTATACACGATCTCTCTTTTGCTAAGGATATTAACGGAGATCACGGGAATATGCATAGTGATATATATTCGACGCCTTTGGGAATCACGACAAAACTGGAATTTTTGATGGATTGCGAGGGACGAGAACAACGATGCCCACCACTTAGCGAGGACGGCAAATCTGCTTCATGACGATAACGGAATTGGATAAATGTAGTATTCATCATGGTGTTTTGCTGCTATTTCTCATACTCTCTGTTCTGTTAACACATTTGGCTTGTTGGCCTGAGCTTGGTTTTGTGATATGATCTCTTTCATTCAAAAAAAAAAAAAAACCCGAATAGAAAGTTCACATTCAAGTATCAGTGTCAATCACAACTTCAAACCAAAATAAATAAAAAGAGTTAAACAATACTTTATTATTATTATTATTATTATTATTATTACTATTTTACATGGGTAGAATAATGCAATACTCAAAAACATTAATACTACTCGATCCAAATCATGCACTTATTCAAAATAGTTTATGTTTAGGTCTTTTACTTAGTAGTTTATGACAAATATTAATAGAGACACGCCATGTGACGTGTTCAACACGTGTTGTGTCAGACACGACTGTTGTCTTAGAGTATTGAGCATCATAGATATTAACGTTTTTATACGGCATGCACTGTAAAAAAAACACAGGGCTTCATATCCTTTTTATCCTTATTTCGATAAATAATCATCTTTTTCCTCCATGTTACATTGCCATTTTTTTTTCAAATTTCTAAAGTATAATTTTGAACTTTAATTTTGGGATTTTGGATTAAATTCAAGACAAAAGAGCCTCTATACTGGAATTAGTATTGAAGCAAAATGAAATCACATGTTTTTGCTTTATATTCCATTGAAAAGAACTTTAAATTGAAGAATTAGGTTAAATCCTATTATACCCTTAACGTATATTGTGTTTGTCACTTTGTGTTGGATTTAAATTAATTTAATATAATTAATTAAATGGGTGTGGAGCACCCATTTTGGGTTGACCCACAACCCATGTTTTTAAATTCAAAATGAGAAGTGGAGGGAATGGAAGTTATTTCCCATTCCCATAACTTCCACTACTCTTCCTCTTTTTTTTTTTTTTTCTATTATCAGCCGTGCAACACATAAGAAAAAGGAAGAAAAAAAGTGTTTTTTTGTCTCCTACTTTTCTATACACAATAGGATATTGGTATTTCTATTTTATCATCTATTTTGTGCAAACATCACATTCTAAAGGGATTTGGGTTGTGAACAATTTGCTGGATTCGTGATTTACGTGATTTGGCAAGGATCAAAGCGAGTACGCAGCGGAAACGTAATTGTAATCAATCAAGGTATGTTTTCGTGTCCTTTTTTATGCGTTTTAATTGGTGAAAAATGCATTTTCGTTTAGATTATTTTATTAGATAATCTTCATTGGTATCAGAGCTTTTAATGGTTGATTATATCACGTTTTTCTGCCATTTTCGTGCTCTAGTCCATGCCAATAGTATGTCATGCAGTTTTATATCCCTTTTTAGAAAGGATTGGTGGTGGTTATGAATTTTCGTGTTTTTCACAACTTCGTATTTTTTTCTGAAAAAATTACTGTAGCATCATTATTTGTTGCAAAACATATCTGGAAAGTTTTGTAATTTTTGGCTTGGTAGTTTTTCAGGAAATAATTGTTTAACCACCAATTTTCAGAATATTTAGAAATTCGTAGAACATTTTGTAGTCCGTATTGTGCTTTGTTCTTTATATGGTTAGAAACCTTATGTTAAGGGCTTCGTAACCCCCCTGGAATCATCTAATTTGGACTTAGTATGAATTTGTTATGAATTTTCTAAGATTTAACCGACTTAACGTTAATTCTGAAAATTATTTAAAATGCATGATTAAGAAATCTAAACACTAAATTCATAATCCACCCTCGTCGTACTCACGGGGCAGCGCACTTGTTGAGATAATTATGTCGGATCTTAAAATAAACTGAACCATTGAACTCCGAAGGCCTAACAATGGGAGGATAGTTAGAATCCGATTGTCGGATAATGCGCGACGCGTGTGGGCGCGTGCGGACGTTCTGTTGCTTCTTTTTTTTTGAAATTTTTGAAAAACCAAAATTCTTGTTCCTTGTTTTCTATAAATTAAAATTAATTTTGTGTGGATCAGAAATTGGATTTTTCATTATTAGAATTTTCTATATTCTAATAAAAAAATGATTTTAATTGAAAACACATGGATTTGTTTTTTTTGGTAAAAGATGAGCAGAACATCACCTTCAAAGGTGACTACTGGAAATTCTTAACTTTAAAAGAATATAATTATATTTGGAATATAATTATTGTTCTTTTTGTTTATGTTTTGAATTTCATTATATTGTATTAAAAAAGTTAATGCCCCATTATTTTTAGATATGGCTAGGTCCTTCAACGCCCCTCGCATTCTCCGGGGGAATGCAAGGCAAAGGTATGCTCCTGAGCGCATGAGGAGATTTAGGGAGTTACAAGTTTATAGGATGGATCCGGCTCACACATTACCTCAACACATAAATGTTATGAAGAACAAGATAAAATATCTTATGCGTTTGGGACTATATATGGACCATGAGTCTGAGAAAAGATTTTGGAAAATTTCGTTAAGTCCCTATTGGACTACTATTTTTGAGGATACACGTAGAGTCTTGGGAGAAAGCAAAATTGTAGAAGTTTACTTGGATTCTATGATTGCGAGATGGAAAAAGGAATGTCAACAAATTTTGAGGAAGACTTTCTTTTTAAGCATGAATCCTAGCCTGAGAGGTATAAGGCATACCTATAGAAGGCCTCCCGCAAACGCTTGGGTGCGATGTGTTCCTCGAGATAGACTCACATATAGTCTGCTTAAAATATTCGACCCTTCTCGACAGCTGCAAAAGAGCTATAGCTTCAGACGAGATATGGGATTAGATGGATTGATGTGTTTTTATTTCATTTCTTCGTGTATATATTGCTTTTATGTTGTGCTTTTCATTCAATACATGTATTTAACAAGCAATGGATAATTTGTTATCTTTGTGTAAATATGTTGTAAATACATGTTTTATGAATGTTATTTTCTTATGGCATGACATATGATGCAAATGATATATGTTTAATCATGATGATTAAGTGGGAGTTCTAAATAGGAAGAGTTAATGAATTCTCCCCTAGAACTTATTAAGCAACACTTACAAGAAAAGAGGTGATCACACGATCAAGCAACATCTGAGGGAAATGTCAAACATGATAAGTGAGTTAAAGACAGCTGGCCATTCCCTCTCTGATGAACAGAAGGTTCAAGCTGTGATCCGGTCTCTTCCTGACAAGTGGGAGCATCTGAAGGTAAACCTGACTCACAATGACGGCATCAAAACCTTTGCTAATGCGGCTCGTCATGTGGAGCTTGAGGATGAGCGGCTTGGAGCTGCGAGACCCATGTCAGGTGCCATGGTTGCTGAATCCAGTTCCCAAGGTGCTTCTGGAAAAAAGCGCAAGAGGAACTGGAAGAAAGGAAAGAAAGGAAAGCAGACTGGTGAAGGTTCTAGGAACAACAATCAGAACCACAACAATAAGAAGAAGCGTTTTGATAAGAAAAAGAAGGACAAGAGCAAGATGAAGTGCTTTAACTGTGATGCACTCGGGCATTTTGCTCGTGAGTGTACCGAACCTAAGAGGGACAAGGTATTACTCACTAACGCTTCAAAGCATATTACTTATGTCTCTAGTACTGTTTTACTCACTGAATCTTATCCTTTGTGGATTGTAGACTCAGGGGCCACAGACCATGTGACTAGAGATCGAGAAGTGTTTGTAGATTTTCGTCGACTTTCTGCTGGTACTAGATGGATATATGTAGGAAACAACGCACGAGTGGCGGTGAAGGGAATTGGTACTTGCAAACTAGAGTTGCAGGGTGGCCGAACCTTAATCATGCATGACGTCTTATACGCTCCAGAGATTCGACGAAATCTTATTTCTGTTGTTGTTCTTATGAATTTAGGCTATGTATTGAACTTTTCTCGTAGTATGGTGTGTATCTATTATAATAATAGGTGTGTTGGTACTGGACATCTGACTGATGGCTTTATTATATTAGATTGTAATAGACAGATGTTTAACTATTATATAGATCGTTCTATGTTGTTAAATGTCTCTTCTTATGTTGATGCATATTGTGATGTTAATACATGGCATGCTAGATTAGGTCATATTGGGCAAGACAGAATGAATCGACTAGTTAGAGAAGGACTGTTGGGTTCATTATCTAAAGTTGATTTACCTACGTGTGAACACTGTCTTGCTGGTAAGATGACTCGAAAACCTTTTGGAAAAGCTGTTAGAGCTGAATTTCCTTTGCAATTAGTACATTCTGATATTTGTGGTCCAATGAGTGTGAGGGCTAGGCATGGAGCCTCCTATTTCATTACTTTCATAGATGATTTTACACGTTTCGGTCATGTCTATTTGATATCTCACAAATCTGAAGCATTTGAATGCTTTAGAAAATATATAAACGAGGTTGAGAATCAAATGGATAGAACAATTAAAACATTAAGGACTGACCGGGGACGTGAATATCTATCAGATCAGTTCAAGGATCTTTGTAGTGAAAAAGGTATCATGAGACAACTAACTATTCCTTATACGCCTCAACAAAATGGGGTTGCTGAGAGAAGGAATAGAACATTGTTAGACATGACTAGGTCCATGATGGCACAAGCTAACTTGCCGATCTCATTTTGGGGAGATGCTTTGTTAACCGCTGTGTGTATCTTGAATAGAGTGCCATCAAAGACGGTGCCTTCCACTCCTTATGAATTATGGTCAGGTAGGCAACCTGATTTAAGTAACCTTAGAACCTGGGGGTCAGCAGCTTATATACATAACTCTACGAGTAAGTTTGGTAAGTTGGGTCCTCGAGGGAAGAAGTGTATCTTTGTAAGATACTCAGAACAATCTAAGGGTTACGTATTCATAGGAGAACAAGAAGATGGATCAATTACGGAGATCGAATCTCGTAATGCAACTTTTCTAGAGAATGAGTTTTCTAGTAGAGGTGATATAAGAGATAAAGAACCTCTTTATGAGTTAGTGGACTCAAATGATGACCAGTCATCACTTGATCCTAGTGGGAGCTCTCAGCCCCTCGAGGATTCAACGGAGTTTGAACTCCGAAAAAGTACAGGAAAAATGTGCCCAAACGTCACTATGACATAGAGGGACATGCACTCATAGCTTCTCTAGAAAGTGAGCAAGAGCCTAAGAGTGTTAAAGAGGCTCTCTCAGGTTCTGCAAAAGAAGGATGGAAGATAGCAATGGAAGAGGAAATGAGATCCATGAAATCAAACCAAGTATGGGAACTAGTTGATCTTCCCTCTGGGCGCAAAGCTATTGGGAGCAAATGGATTCTCAAAATAAAGCGAATGGCTGACGGAACCATAGAAAGGTACAAAGCTCGTTTGGTGGCAAAAGGTTATACCCAATAAGAGGGTGTTGATTATGAAGAAACCTTCTCACCTGTTGTGAGGTTTGCCTCTATTCGCTTACTTTTGGCCATAGTAGCTAACATGGATTTAGAATTACACCAAATGGATGTTAAGACTGCTTTTCTCAATGGAGAATTAGAAGAAGAAATCTACATGGAACAACCAGTAGGTTTTGTTCTTGAAGGCCAAACAAACAAGGTTTGTAAGTTGAAAAAGTCCATTTATGGTCTTAAACAGTCCTCCAGACAATGGTACCTCAAATTTCACAAGGCTGTGATATCTTATAACTTTGTCATGATAGACGAAGACCATTGTGTATACGTGAAGAAATCCAAGAAAGGATTTGTAATTCTATCTATTTATGTTGATGACATATTGTTAGCTAGTAATGATAAGGGATGTATTGAAGACATCAAAGGTTGGTTGTCGTCAAACTTCGAAATGAAGGATATGGGTGAAGCAAATTACATACTTGGTGTGAAAATCCATAGAGATCGTTCAAAAAATTACTTGCTCTTTCACAAGAGCCTTATATTAAAAAGATTCTTGAACGATTCAGGATGGAGAGTTGTAAACCCATCGATACCCCTGTGGCTAAAGGAGAAGGCTTAAGTCATCTAATGTGCCCTAAAACTCCAGAAGAAAAAGAGAAGATGTCTAATGTACCATATTCCAGTGCAATTGGGAGCTTGATGTATGCCATGATGTGTACCCGTCCTGACATATGTTATGCCGTAGGTCTAGTTAGTAGGTATCAATCCAATCCAGGGATGAGTCACTGGAAAGCAGTTAAGCGGATCATTAGATACCTGAAAAGTACTGCAGACTATTTCCTATGTTATCAAGGAAAGAATCTATCCTTAGAAGGATACACAGATGCTGATTGGGGAGGTGATTTGGACGAGCGTAAATCCACCTCTGGTTATGCTTTCTTGCTGAATAATGGCGCTATCTCTTGGAGCAGCAAGAAGCAAACCTGTATTGCATTGTCCACAATGGAAGCTGAGTTTGTGGCATGTGCATCTGCAGTACAAGAAGGTGTTTGGTTGAGAAGATTCTTACAACATTTGGGAGTGGTAGGCAAGAACGTGGGAGCTGTGACGATCAATTGTGACAGTCAAGCAGCAATGGCCTACACAAAAGACCCCAAGTATCATGGAAAGACCAAAAACATAGATACAAAATATAATTTTGTGAGAGACATCATCGAAAAGAAGGAGGTGACATTGAAATATATATCTACGCATATGATGGTGGCAGACCCTTTCACAAAGCCAATCCCGAGGGATGTTTTTATGGGTCATGTTAAGTCGTTAGGATTGCGTAGGATATGATGTAATTGAATGTTGTGAACATTTATGTATAATGCCCATGTTATGTTAATGAATGTTTCTATATATACACATGTTTGAGCAATATAGATGTCTCTATATTTCAAAGTATGTCGAACAAGTTAAGATTGGCTCTCTCACACGAGCAATCGCCTCTGACATCGAGGAATGTGTAGAGATGAGATATCTAACAATTTTGACTTGGTTATCGTGTTGGATTCCCCACATCCATTGAGCTTGTCTAGAAGTAAAGCCAGATGTGAGTTGTTTGTTGAAGATTTTTTTAGAGAAATCTTTTAGAGGATAAATAGACAAAAACTCAGGTTAAGTGTTGATGTACACTTGAACTAAGATATGTACGATGTGAGTTACAATTTCATTTGTAAATGACATACGCTTCCAAAAGGAAGATGAGCATCGTAGCATACGTTTCATACCGTATGTGCTACATGACCATGGGAAATGAGCAAATGTGTCCCTGCTTTCTCATTGTGTAAGACCCAGAGGTTTAAATACCTTATTATGGTACCCTTATGACTTTCAACGGTATCTCGAAACTTCTCTTTAGTGTCGCTACTTTAGCATATTACTAATAGCTATGATATATTCGGCAATGAGGTGCATGACTAGGAAAGCGGCTATAGGGGAGTATAAAGATTCCAGTGGGAAAGGAAGTCTATCTTTTTTTTGGCTATCACATGACTTATATTCACCGGCTAGCCAATTATGTTGAATTTTGAAATTCGAGACATAATTGTGAATATATGTTTGTAACTTGGGAGTCGAATATGCTCTATTTACATATAGAGGGATAAGAGATATGTCGACTTGTGTAGTAAATCAGATAGACTGGGGTATAGCGAGTTGAATGTCCTCTCTTTTGCATACTGAATGAGCAGCTATGTATCCTTAACCGGTGTATAGCATTAAGCTGTTATTACTCGTTGGTCACACGACCCTCTTACCTGTATGATTTGAAGAATGTGATAAGATGATAATATTGTGTCTGAGCTCAACCCTCATGGGTGAGTGGGAAATGTTGGATTTAAATTAATTTAATGTAATTAATTAAATGGGTGTGGAGCACCCATTTTGGGTTGACCCACAACCCATGTTTTTAAATTCAAAATGAGAAGTTGAGGGAATGGAAGTTATTTCCCATTCCCATAACTTCCACTACTCTTCCTCTTTTTTTTTTCTATTATCAGTCGTGCAACACATAAGAAAAAGGAAGAAAAAAAGTGTTTTTTTTGTCTCCTACTTTTCTATACACAATAGGATATTGGTATTTCCATTTTATCATCTATTTTGTGCAAACATCACATTCTAAAGGGATTTGGGTTGTGAACAATTTGCTGAATTCGTGATTTACGTGATTTGGCAAGGATCAAAGCGAGTACGCAGCGGAAACGTAATTGTAATCAATCAAGGTATGTTTTCGTGTCCTTTTTTATGCGTTTTAATTGGTGAAAAATGCATTTTCGTTTAGATTATTTTATTAGATGATCTTCACTTTGCTTCCTAAGAGATTTAAAATTAGCAATGTGACCCCTTATGTCTACTGAATATGTGTTGTGATCCGCAAGATTGCAATGTTAGAACCAACCACCAAGTTCAGAGACGCATTTAGGCCAATTTACGTATTCTATGTTTTTACTATTTTATCATTTAGTTTTAATTGATTAAGGACTTGGAATAGACGCATTTACGCCTGTTTATGTAATCTATGTTTTTATTATTTTATCCTTAATTTTAATTGATTAAGGACTTGGAGTACCAGGTGACATGGGGTGAATATAAAATATTACGCCTTTCTCATGTATGAAGGATTACGAATGAACAAGTAGTTAAACTCTCTTCTTCCCTTTTAACATAAATCTCTACCTAGTTCTTTGTTATCCCTTTCTTCGTCTTTGATTCTCCTTAGTTCTTCGAAATCCACCTTTGTAATGGCGTTAACCAATAACTCATCCTCTTAAGATAATTAGGAACTTTGTAAGTTTGCCGTATCATTTTAAATGTTGGAAAAGTAAATGGATGACAAATACTACTGCTGCAGAAAAAAGCTAGGGATACGAGACGGAGGAACGAATCAAATAAATGTCATTACGTCACCATATAAGTACACAACAGGTTTAACCAAGAATTTTCCGGTTGATTAGTAGATACATCATGTAAGCAGTAAGTTTAACCACAAATCTCACTGAATTAAGAATTTTGATTACAAATATAAGAATCTTTTTGCATTGTCTATGAAATCATCTTACCTAGTCACAGATATAGACATTATAAAAAAAAAAAAAAAACTGTCACATGGATGTAGATCCCAAAGCATCAGTCTGTCACCAACTATAAAACAAATCAAACCAATATCAGAACTTATAGAAATGACTTCTACATCGATTACCAAAAAAAAGAAATGACTTCTACATCCTCAACTACTAACTTTGCTACAATGCTTAAAGAGGTACAATTGGATCACAAACAAATAATTAGAGAATTTTTATGGACTCTCGTTCAACCACACGATTATTTGTCATGGAAAAAGAAAGATCACATGAAGAACCTTAACACAGGCTGTTGCAAGTAATCATTACAATAAGAAGAAAAAAATGATGGATTAAGCGAGTGGTACAGTATAATATCTCTAATCTCCACCCATACATCTAGCAATGGACATGCAAATTCACCCAAAGAGGATCAATGTTTGTTCCACGGTTCCCCTCATGATGAAATCCCGCCCAAATCAGAAACCTACTTTCTCTAAGTATCACCAAAACTAGTTCAGTTTCCAGAACTGCAGAATCAACGAATGATATTTTCACTTCTGCATAATGTTTATGACTAAAAGTCCTCAAATAAAGTTCAAAGGACAACAGAACACAAACGTGAATTGTATGGTAATACGTCATTCTTTATCGGCCAAAGCCACCTTCAAACAGATTAAAAGATGGCAGCAGGGAAATAGAGGAATCCACCAGGTTGAGTATCATGGCTGATTACAAATAAAGCTGATAAAATAGGCTATACTTTCATCGAGCTATCATTTTAATTCAAGGTCAACAATAGTTGCAACTTGCAACTGAGTGGTGAGACGATAAATTCTTGAGGAAGGTTGCCAAAAAAGACATGTCTGCATACTTCCAGAAAGAAAGCAAAAAACCTCTACTTTCATAATTATTTCAAGAATATGGTTTGACACTTCAAAAATAAAATCTCCAAATACAAGGGTGGTTTACTGCCTTTTGAAGCTTCATATGATAAAATAAAAACGACTTAACTTAATAAAATCACTAACTCAATATTTTCTGTAAGCAAATAATTTGATAACAATGGTGTGCTGAATAGATCGCCATGTAAGCCATCAAATCATTCCATCCTTGCTTGCACAATATCACTTGCCTAAGAAGCTGAATTATTCCATCCAAGCATCCACCGTATCACTTGCTCTCAGAATCATATATATCGGTTCTGATCAACTTCATAAGGATAAACAGAAGGATTTTTATTCGGATACCTGATAGTTTATTGTAGTTTGGCATAGAAGTTCTTGTATACTAGAATCAAGATGCTGTTCAAATATAAAACAACAAAAGCTATATCAAGTGGAAACGGAGCAAAACTAATCCTACCATACATTTTGAAAGGAAAGGTCATTGCAGCAGATCCTTAGATTTAAGTATTGTAAAGAACTAAAGATATTAAAAGGTTTCCTCCTGTCAAGTAGAGATCAAAATTTTATTTTAGCGGACTGCACAAGAGCCAGATTAATCACAATAACTTCCTCAAAATTATTGTCTTAATATTCGTGATTCAAGAAACCACAAAAATCTTAACCACGGGGTCAAACCCTATATTTAACAAAATAAAAATTTACTTAGATGAATAGAGCCTACTTCTCCAGTGAGTGATGAATTTCTGTGAGAACACAAATAATTGAAACGGAAGCTGGAGTTTTGAGTTGACTGGTATAGAATAATGAGAGTAAAAAAATGGACTGAATTACATCCAACTCCCAAAAGCACTATCTGCAATACCAGTACCAAAAGCAATACTATCTTTTATTAAAGGTACACACTATTTTTACTAAAGGTACATTTTGAAACTCCATTCTATATTAAAGGTACACACTAAATTACGATAAACAAGGAGTAACTGAAAAACACCATTTCGCTGTTCCATTATTCTTTGACACAATGGGTCAAAACTATAACATAACACAATTGAAATAATATTTTGACTGTGGTTACTCAAATGTGAACAAGAGAAAATACATCCATTACTGTAAATTGCACAAAACAACTCTGATATGACATTGGGAGAACTCAACTTCAAAACTAACTATTAAGGTGGAAGAGCCCAAAAGCCATATCAAGTTATAAACTCCACATCAATATTTCACAATAACATGTGGGGTCCAGGTCCCACCCTTGCAACTAGGATCAAAACACCTCTTGTGAATATTGAAGGTGCAGTTTTATTTAATTTGGTATTAGGAAAGTCTTAAAAGACATTGCCACTCAAATGCAACTTTGGCACTATAATCCCATAAGTAAAAAATAAAGCCCCGGCCAGTTTAAATACTGAAACATAGCACTTCATTGTTGATATCAATATACCAAGAAGATTTAGCTCTTTTCCACTGAATTTCTGAAAGATGTAGAATGCCCATGAGATTGTGAATCCAAATTAACCTAGAAGGTGAGCTGCTATGCTTTGTATATACTCAAGGGACAAAGCTCTAAAACCTGTAATTGTGGGAAGCAGAGTGATCTCTCCTCAATTACGGTAAGGTGTAAGTTGACTTTCTAAACTGCTGCAATATAAAGAAATTTTCAAACACTTTGGTATTCTTCTATGAATTTGATGCTCCTGTGTTCAGATAATTACGCATTTATTCTCAGCAATAGAGATAGTGAATGTGGTAAAAGTAAAACAAAGAAATAACTGAGAACAAATATATCAAATTCTAACTTCAATTAAGGACAAGAGAAAGAGGGAAGAGAGCCCTTGCTCTTAACCGGATAGAACGGGTTAAACACAAGCCAAGAGTCCATTTTTTCCTCGAGTAGAGGATAAATCACATCTCAGCATATCGCTTACTAGTTGGTAACTGAAAGGAAACATAAGAGACCGCTAAAGGAATTTTGTTTTGATAGATTTCCACCCCAGGTATCACTGATTTCGAGCTTATGTTATAATTCCAAAGGTTTTTTTAACTACCTATATATATAAATCCTTTCCCTCAATTTTACAATAAAAGAATTAGATAGAGATATTGTGAAGCAAAAATAATAAATTGAAAAAAAAAAAGGATACACCAAGTAGAATCCATGAACAAAAGCTCCTGCAAGGACTGCAGTAAATAAGCGATCCCGTAAAACTGGTTTGTGCCGGAGAGTAAGCCGAACTGTAAGCCAAATATAACCAATTACCAACCCATCAATATATACATATATATATATATATATATGTATGTATGAATATTATTCGATGAAATAAATAAATAAATAAATAAACTCACTTAAAGGAAGAACAGGAGCGTAAATTAGAGGAACGAGGAATTTAATCGGAGCTCCTTTCTTTTGTCTTCTCATAACCTCCTCCCTTCCATTATAACAAACAAAATTATTAATAATAATAATAATATAATCAGAGAGAGAGAGAGAGAGAGAGAGAGAGAGTACCGATTAGATTGGTCGGCCATCGAATTTGCAGCGGAGATGATTCAAAGGAATTGGGGGAAGGACACTATGAAATCGAAGCTGCTTTCGATATTGGGGGTGCTGCTGTGCTAATTACTACGTTTTGGGGGCAATAATTATTTTTTGTTCCCCCTAACTATCCACTATTTTCATTTTTAGTTCCCTATTTTCATACGAGTACCGCTATAGTCTCACAGACACTTGAATGTTTGTGAGACAGACGCCCGCTGCACTATTTAAAGCAGTGCGTTTCTCAATTGTTATTTTATCCAAACCTTCCCTCTAATATTTAAAAGGCAGAAATATAAAAAATGTCCGTTATCTTTTGCCAACTTTACTTTTTGCCCTTTATCTTTTTTAGCTACTAAAAATGCTCGATATCTTTGCCAAAAATACCCGATTCACTGTTCATTGCCATTTTGTCCGCCAAATCATCCAATGTTGCATATGTGGCCAAAATGTGGCTGTCATGTCATAAAATGTATAATTTTTTTTTTAATATATAAATTATAAAAAATCGTTTATAAATCTATTTTAAAATTTATAATTTATAATTACTAATTTTTTTAAAAAAAACAGAAAAAAAAATAAATCTTTATAATTAACTTTATTATTTAAATTTTAAGAACTTACTCTATAATATATTCTTTTATTAAACTTTATTCATTTAAATTATAAAAACTTTATATATAAATCTAATTTAAATAACTTAATTTTTTAAGAATTAAAAAAAAATTTTAAAAAATGAA
Organism: Linaria vulgaris; assembly: GCA_948329865.1. Taxonomy (NCBI): domain Eukaryota; kingdom Viridiplantae; phylum Streptophyta; class Magnoliopsida; order Lamiales; family Plantaginaceae; genus Linaria; species Linaria vulgaris. The sequence goes on from OX415249.1 coordinate 66,547,441, forward strand.
AAAATAAAATTCTTCTTCTTCCTCACCCCAACCCCCCCCCCCCCCAACCCCCCCAAATCCCGCCGGCACCACCCCCCACATCCATCACCGTCGCCGCAGCCGCACATCAACACCACCACCTCCACCTGCACCGCCGCAGCACATCACCACGACCATTAAAAATTAAAAATTAACGATTCACTGTCGTCTCTTCCAACCCCCCACCCCCCCCCCCCCAACACCCAGAGCTGATGGTTAAATTCGGTGGAGGTGCGCCGGTTTCTGACACGGGTGGGGGTTGGAAGAGACGACTCTTGATAAGATTGATTCGTTCCCTCCCTGCTTCGATGTGCGCCGGCGGGATTTGGGGTGGATGCGCCGGCGAGATTTTTTTTGGGGGGGGGGGGGGGTGGGGGTGTTGGGGTAGAGACGACCATTTCTTTTTTTTTTTTTTAATTTTCAAGTTTTTTTAAGTTTTTTAATTGTTACAAAATTAAGTATAAAGTTTTTATAGTTTAACTGAATAAAGTTTTACATTTTTCTGTTTTTTTTTTAAGTTTTTTCTGTTTTTTATTTTTCTGTTTTTATAACTTTTTAGTTTTTTCTGTTTTTTTCTTAAGTTTTTAAATTGTTAATTTTTAAGTTTTTTTAATTTTTTTTTAAGATTCCAGGTGTAATAAAAAAAATGCCACGTTGGACGCGATTTTGCCACGTATGACACGATTTTATGAGTTGGCAACGAAATAGTGAATCGGGCATTTTTGGCAAAGATATCGGGCATTTTTAGTAGCTAAAAAAGATAAAGGGCAAAAAGTAAAGTTGGCAAAAGATAACGGGAACTTAAAAACATCTATGTATTATTGTAAAATTAAAAAAAAAGCATCCCAAATATCTTCTATAATTTTCATTTTACCTAAATATGTATTAAAACTTAATAAAATACCGAAATATGTTCTGAGTAATTAGGTAGGGTTTCACTCTAACAAATTGTTCCAAATGTTGGACTTAATTACAAATTAGTGATGCGAAACTACTTTTCCTTGTGAACGACAAATAGTTTTGTGTATATATATATATATATATATATATATATATATATATATTTGAATTAGTATTACTTGATATGTAATTTTGTTTCATGTTTTTAATAAATTGTTTTTACTCTTTTTGCTTCTTTTTGGTGTTGTAGTTCATTACTGTTATTTCCCATATATAGAGCCTAATCTTTTTTTGGAGCAATAATAGAATTTATTTATTTCAAACACAGTCCAAGTACAGTAGGTTGCTCAATGCAAACCAGGTGCAAAACTCATCTAGCCAATACAAATTTCTCCTCCTACAGAACCATAAGCATTCACTGTAGCTTCTCATAGAACCTGCTAAGGCCTTTATGTATTGCTACCCTAACTTTTACTCTCTCAATGATCTGTCCACTCACTTTCTGATCTATTGTAGAGGGATTGTTGAATAGCATAAGATTTCTTTGCATCCACACAGCATACACTGTCTCTGCAATAGCCAACTTCAGGAGCTTGTTGCACATGTTCTTGCTTCTGCACTTCTCTGTAATCCACTTCAATTCATTGTTCCATTTATCCGATTTGTATACTACCTTCATCCAGTTCAGAACCTCCATCCAGATTTTTTCTGTCTCTACACATTTAAACAGCAAGTGCTCAATTGTTTCCTCCTCATCACAGAAGACACATTTCATGTCAACCTGCAATCCAAATTGTATCATCATGTCCTTTGTGTATAATCGGTTTTGGCAGCTCATCCACAAGGTAAATAGAGCTCTTGGTCTAGCCAGATTCCCAAAGAATAATTTGCACCAGTGGACTTTATTCTTTTTTCCTCTTATATCCCAGTAGACATGTCTAGTCTCATATTTGCCAGTTCCCAGTGCCTTCTTCCATCCTTCATTTATGAGCATATCATCTCTGCATTTGAAGATTCTTTTTATGATCCAGGAGCACCCATTGCCAGGAGTGTAGGTGAGCCAGTTGCTTTCCTTTTTTATGTAGGTATTGTGAATCCATCTCAACCATAGCTTATCAGCTTTTCTTGCAATATTCCACAACATCTTGGCTATATTTGTTGTGCACCATGGCTCTCCTTCATTCTTTGCATCACAAATATGCTCCCAAGATACAGGTGCCTTTTTGCTGTCCATGTCCTTTCCAGTCCACAGGAATATTCTACATTTTGATTCAATGAGTTTAATCAACTTCTTTGGCATGGGAAACACTTGTAGCCAATAGTTAGCCATTGAGAAGACTATACTTCTGATAAGTTGTATCCTGCCAGCATAGCTGAGCAATCTGCTGCTCCAGTGTGTGATCCTCGCCATGATTCTATCAATTAGTGGTGTGTACTCCTCAAGTCTCAGTTTCTTGCTTGCCAATGGGACTCCAAGGTATTTTACAGGTAGTTCTCCTTGTTTAAAGCATGTCTTCTCCAATACTTCTCTCCTGTCTTCTATGCTTGTGCCCCCAAAATACACCCTACATTTGGTATGGTTAGCTTGTAGGCCTGTAGCTTCAGAGAACAGCTTGAACTTCTCCATTAGCAACTGCACTGACACAGGATCCCCTCTGCTTAGTAGCATCAGGTCATCTGCAAAGCACAAGTTTGTAATCCTCAGTTTCTCACATCTTGGGTGGAAGTTGAAGTTGGGTTCCTTCTTTAGTTCCTGGAGCAATCTGTGGAGATATTCCATGATTATCACAAATAGCAAGGGGGATATAGGGTCCCCCTGCCTCAAACCTCTTCTAGCAGGGAGTATCCTTGATGGTTTCCCATTCACCATATACTTGTATGAAACTGAGGTCACACAAGTCATGACCCACTGTACAAATATACCTGGGAAGCCCAGTTCAACCATAATCTCCTCTAAGGCCCTCCATTCTACAGTATCATAAGCCTTTTGGATGTCCATTTGTATGAGACATCTGGGTGAAATACCCTTTCTCTCATACCCCTTCACCATTTCCTGTGCCAGGAAGATATTGTCATGTATATTCTTCCCTGGCAAGAATGCAGATTGGCTATCATCCACCACCAAGTTTATGACTTTTCCCATTCTCTCAGTGAGGATTTTTGTTATAATCTTCAGGATTGTTGTACAACAGGAGATGGGCCTCATATCTTTAACAGTTTTTGCCTCATTTGTCTTGGGGATTAGTGTCACAAGTGTGCAGTTAACTGCCTTGTACATTGTCCCCTTCTGGAAAAAATCTTGGACAACATTTATCACATCCTTCCCTATTATCCTCCAGGTCTTCTTAAAAAATAGGGCATTGTATCCATCATGCCCAGGAGCTTTCAAGTCCCCTATGATGTTTAGAGCCTATACAATTTCCTTTTCTTCAATAGGTCTAATCAGTTGTATAGCCTCCTCTCTTGGCAATTTCCTCCCCCTCCTCAATACAGGAATTTCCACTCCATGCAAGCCCTCTGCTTTCTCCCCAACTAGTCCCTTGTAAAACTGCAATATTTCCTCTTCTATTCTTTTTTGGTCAGTGAGGAGTTCTCCTGTGAATGTTGTCATACTGCGCAGTCCCTTTCTCTTATTTTTTTCTTTGTCTGTTGCAAAGAAGTAAGCATTGTTCCCATCCCCTAGCTTGAGCCATTCCACCTTAGATTTATGTCTTAATATCTCCTCCTCTACTTGGTGTTGGTTTAACAACTCATTTTTCTTCCTTTTTTCCTCAGCTAGCAATGTAGTGTTGAACATATCTCTCATCAGGTCATTCTGTATCTGTTCCAATTGGGCTCTAGTCTCCAGAATTTGCTGGGACACTTTACTGTACTTTCTAGCTAACTTCCTCATTGTTTGTTGTAGTCTTTTTAGCTTCTTCCAAAGGCATTGCATTGTTGTATACCCCTGTACCTCTTTATTCCAGCTCTCTTCTACTTCCTGGTGAAAGCAACTATCATTGGCTACTATATTCAGGAATCTGAAGTTGGATTGCACCACTGTTTGTTGCCCCATATTTATTCCCTTTAGCATGGCATGATCAGATATGCCATTAGCACTTATTTCAAACTGGATATCTTCAAATTTTGTAAACCATTCAGTGTTTGCAATAGCTCAATCAATCCTTGAGTAAATAAGTCCCTCTCCTTCATGACTGTTTGACCAGGTGTGATGTGGCCCATTGGTTTGCGCCTCAAATAAGTCTTGGTTACTCATCATTTGAGTAAAGTCAGCAACCTCTTGTTGCCTCACCCTGTTTCCTCCAATAATGTCTCCCACATGTAGCACATTATTGAAGTCCCCCATGCTTAACCATGCTCCTTGTTGCCCATTGCCAATGCTTTCCATGTCTCTCCACAAGTGTTTCCTCTGCTCCAGTGTGTTGTGGGCATATACTGCTGTTAGCCAGTACATAAATTTGCCACTGATATCCTTCACCTTCAAGTGCATGAGTTGATCTGTTTGGTTGGTCACTTCTATGTTAACCTGACTTGGATCCCACATGCACCAAATGCGCCCATTGGGATGTTTGTTGTAGTTATCCTCATAGCACCACCTTGCATCAAACCTTTTCCTGATCTTTTCAGCCTTTGCTTGCTTCACCCTTGTTTCAAGTAATATGGCTATGGCACAGTTTTGTCTTGAGAGGCAGGAGCTAACCTCTCTGTGTCTAGCCACTTTATTCAAGCCCCTTACATTCCATGATAAGATCATGTCCCAGGATCTGGTTCCCCAATAAATCCATCTCCAAGCCTTAGGGGGGCAAATCCATTCTGTGAGGTTACACTCTCCTCTTCTCTGGTCTTCTCTTTTTCTTCCCTTGTGCTTTTCTTTCCAGACCTCACTTTTGTCCATTCATTTTTCTCACTTTGAGTATGTACCTCTTGTTTTTCTGTCCCATTCTCTTCACTTCTTTTATCTTGTGGTCCTGTCTTTTGTACCCTCTCTATAGTCTTTTCTCTCTCTTCTTGTTGTGCATCCTCCTGTTCTTTCAATTCTGTCTCCTTTTCTTGACTGCTTATGGGTTGCTTTGGTGCCCATATTTTCCCATATTTCCTCTGTCCATTCTGCTTCCCTTGTTTGTTTCTTTTCATTGCACAGTTGTGACCAATCTTCAAACAAGTACTACAGTAGTGAGGCTTATACTCATATATAACCTTATGCTTGATCTTCCCTCTTCTTGGGTCATTAAGTGTGATCTCCTCTTTTAGAGGCTTTGATATATCCACTTCAACCAATATCCTAGCATAGGATACCCTGAGTTTCTTGGAGGTGCACTCATCAGTGACCATTGGTATCCCCAAGGCACTAGCTATCTTACCAATGCTAACCTCACTCCATAAGTGCAGAGGCAAATGTGGTAGGGTAATCCACAGTGGTGCCACCTTCATCTCATCTGAGATGACAAAGCCAGGCTCCCATTTCTTCAAGAACATAGGTTTGCCATATATAGTGAAAGGTCCCCTGGTTAAAACCTCTTCACTGTCCTTCTGATTCTTACAGCGAAGCATGAAATATCCAGTGTCATGATAGTAAATATCTGGCATTGTCACAGAGCTCTACACCTTCTCAATGAACAATTTAACAGCCTTCATAGTTAAGTCATCATTGATAACATACATGATTAAGGCATTCTCCCAAAATTCAATCTCAGATTCAATATCTTCTTCTTCAATATCTATCTCTATTTCCCCATCAACAATTTTCGGTGCATAGAATTTAATTGCCTTGCCATGAGACGGATCTCTATTACCTGTAATAGCATCGACCCACGGTTTTGAAGACCCTCCCTCTGGTGTCCCTACTCGTTTATCACTCCGCTCCATTGTCTTCTTCTCACTGTTCAGCGGCAGAAATTGTGATACCGAATCGATTCTGACTATATTTTTTGGCGGTGGTGATCTGCTCCCCGTCGGTGAATGCTCTCCATCACCTTCAATAGCCGCGATTTGTTTTCCATTCTCACTCTCTGTTGACGTCGTACGCACCTGTAGCTGCGATCGTGTAGTGATTATGGACGTGGATGAGTGCTGCAGTGTGGCCACCTTCTTCGGCGGTCGGCCCACGCGCCGCATGTTCTGACCTCCTTTCCCCACGCTCTCGCTATTAATATCGCATACGCGCCCTACGCGCCCCTCTTATTTTCCTATAGAGCCAATCTTTGCTTTGATGGAATTACGTGCTTTAAATTTTATAGCACAACCAGACCATTTTGAATTGAATCCTTGTAGAGTTTGTCTCACGATTCGGATGTCGTAGAATGTAAAAAATGAGTTGTTCGAGTAAAACTTGGTCTTATTGTCCCTTGCAGAACGCGTGAAGTGGTTTCCCACAGACAGCGCCTCTGGACCGCGGGTTTTTGCTAGTCCCTAAATTACACCCTCACCATACTCTCTCTCAAACCTTATAGACTACGAGAAGAGCTTTTGGTTCGATAGAAACATGCACTTCAAGAAATAATTTCACGCAAATATAGGGTGTTGTGACTGAACTTAACATGGAGTCAAGTTGCCTACATATCTCCCTAAGGGGAGAGAATCAAGTCGAAAGTAGTTCATCATTTATGGGTGCCCGCATGGGGTTGTCTTTGTTTCTCGTCATGCCAAGTAGCGTTTGAGCATGTATAGATCATGTAGGCTTGTTGGACGACCATCGGGGGTCTGGAGATATCACGCTAACTTAGAAGTTGAGTGTGTCATTCTAGCCCTTAGGCTCGATTGGACGACCCCGTGGGGTGTACGTCTCGTTGATAAGGCCCTATTGGCTGTTAAATTAACCACATGGGGAGGGAGTGATAGCCTCACTTAGAGATCATTTCTGTAGCACAAGGGTGATTTTAGTCACCGAGCTCTTTAGAGGATCGGGATTTGAATGTCGAGTGATTTATAAAGTTTGTATTGTTGACGTGTTTGTCATATTCATATTAGTTGACGTGATTTGGTTAACGTACTTTTGTTTGAACTTTGACGTGCCATGTATTTAACGTGCCATATTGGGCTTGCCACATGTTTGACATGCCATGTTTAACGTGCCCATGTTTGACATGCCCATGACAAGGAAATGTGCCAATCTTGATTGGTTCACGCGGCAACTGACGGCACCTATGGCCTGCGAGTTTTTGCTAGTCTCGAGATTACTCCCTCACCATACTCTCTCTCACACCTTATAGGCTGCGAGAAGAGCTTTTGGTTCGATGGAAACATGTACTTTAAGGAACAAGGTTAGGCAAATATGGGGTGTTGTGACTGAACTTGACATGGAGTCAAGTTGCCTACATATCTCTCTAAGGGGAGAGAATCAAGTCGAACGTAGTTCATTATTTATGGGTGTCCGCGTGAGGTTGTCTCTGTTTTTCTGCATGTCAAGTAGTGTTTGAGCATGTATAGATCATGTAGCTTGTTGGACGACCCTCCGGGTCTTTGGAGATATCACGCTAACTTAAAAGTTGTGTGTGTCATTCTAGCCCTTAGGCTCGATTAGACGACCCTGTAGGGTGTACATCTCGTTTGACGAGGCCATGTTGGTTGTTGAATTAATCACGGGAGTGGGTGATAGTCTCGCTTAGAGATCATTTCTATAGCACAAGGGTGACATTAGTCACCGGGCTCTTTAGAAGCTCGGGATTTGAATGTCGAGTGATTTGTACTACGGAGTAGTCAAATCACGAATCAAAGTTTGTATTGTTTAAGTGGTTGTCATATTCATATTAGTTGACGTGCCACAGGTTTAACGTGCCCATGAGAGGCAAGCGTGTCGATCTTGATTGGTTCATGCACCAACTTAATAGTTGTTTTCGATGTTTGATGTGCTTTTCTAGAGAGAGAAAATACACACCATTAAGCCCCCAAAAGTCCAACCCCTCAAATGGAGGAATGAGAAGTATTTATATAGGTAGAGAGGACTTTGGGGTGTGGGGACCACTCAAGGAGGAAAGACGCAAGGGTTAGTTGACCGACGTGGGGGAAAGTTGCTAACCAGCGTGTTGGGCCACGTAGGTCATGATCCCCCGTGGCACGTCTGTTGCTAATCAACGTGGCACATCGGTGTAAATTGATGGCTCCACGTCGATCTGCCTGTGTGAGCTCTTTTGGGGCCATGTTGGACAGATCGACGTGGCCTTTTTCCAAGCATGTTGGGCATATTCGACGTGGTTTCATCGTTATCCAACTCGCGTCGCTTGGACCTCGTCTTGGTATTTTTGGGCTTATCGGATTGGGTGTGACTTGACTTCTTCGGATCTATTTATTTTCTCGATTAGGCATAGGCTTAAGTGATCTTTACTTTGTTTCTTCCCATGATTTCGGATAAGCCTCAAAGTGATTCGCTTTTCTAAAGGTAGCGAAGTTGTGGCACACCAGTAGTTTTCTCGCTTTGGACTCTATTTGTCTCCCGGAATCTTCAGGAGTTTTGGTTTAAGAAAAATGATGGATTTTAATAAAATCCTCCTCCGTAAGGTTGCTTGGGAAATGCCTAATTTATAAGTCAAATAACTCATAATCCCATCTCCACCATTTGTTTGTGGACTGGTTGTGCCACCTCATCGTGCATCGATTCCACCTAATAATTTATTCATTTGCTACAAAGTGCATCATAATATCAAACTTGGGACTTCAGTAAGATACTTGAGTTCCAATGATCTCTAAATTTTTTCAAAATAGAGAAGTCTCTGTCCATATTGTCCTTTGAATTCATTTTTTTGTTAAAGCCCTTGATCTATAGGATGGAATCCCATTAAGCTTGCATAAGTCTTTGATCTAGTACCTACCTCCGAGGGCTGAAAAGTACAGATTCACTTGATCAATCTAGACCCTGCTCCTTTTTTGGGTTACCTCTACGACATGAAATTCTACCTCAAAAAGTGCTTTTCATTTAAAGTCGTTGTTATCGCCCTTTGTTATTCTTCATACCTCCATCCTAGGGATCCATCTTCAAGTCTACATAAGACACAATTTTTTATTAAAAATATTTTCTCATCTGCCACCCCTCGGGTAAACTTGGCATTGTTTTCCCTAAGAACGACCCCTCATGTCCGGTTTGTAATAATGGAAAGGGATAAAAGCATCAAACCCCCTGAACTATACACGTTTTTGTGACTTGCACCCTAAACAAATTTAATAGGCGTTTTGCCCCCTAAACTATGCACGTCTGTTCGATTTGCCCCTTAAGTGGATTTTCGATCATTTTTTGCCAGAATATTTCCCCTCTTCCCGACTCATATGTGTTGTACTAGATGTATTATGCTAGTTGATGACAACATGTTGGGGAAAAAACACCTCGAACGGGGTATTCCGGCCAAAAATGTCAGAAATGCGATTTGCCGCTTCAGTGTATTTCCGACCATTTTTTGCCAAAAGATTTTCCCCTGCCCGACTCATATGTGTTGTATTAAATGTATTTTGGTAGTTGATGACAAAAAGTAGGCAAAACAACACCTCGAACGGGAAATATTTTGGCTCAAAATGGCCGAAAATCCACTAAAGGGGCAAATCGAACAGACGTGCATAGTTTAAGGGGCAAAACACTTATTAAATTTGTGTAAGATGCAAGTTGCAAAAACGTGCTTAGTTCAAAAAGCTTGATGTTTTTATCCCTAATAGAAATGAAAAACTGTTGAGCATGCGTTTTAAAATTGTCCCTTTACCGCTAAAGTTTTGCTTTTCTCATGTTGGCACCTTCACATTCAACTTTGCATTTTAATGATCATTAGATTCACAATTCTTGCGTTTGTGATGGGGTCCCCATCACAAACTCTTGTTTTTGATGTGCTATATATAATATGAGAATTATCAAAAACAAAAAGTAAGTGAATTTGCGAATAAAACCTCTATTATATCATATTACGTCCGCACCCTCTTGAACATTTTAATTGATATGTAAAGATCCACATATAATATGACGATATCATCAAAAAGAAGTCACTAGTTCATCAGAAGTCACTAGTCACTACAACTCCCCCAGACCCCAGGAGTGGTTTTTAAAATTACTCCACACATCAGTGTAGAGTTTTGCAAGCCACGGCTTATTGATCTCTTTTTAATCAACTTAATTACATACCGCGCAGTCGCGCACTGCAAGAAAAGAACATTTGGTTCAGTTTATACATAGTATTACCAAAATTTTATCCGAAGCCATATTAGAGAACTTTTCACAGAACCAACCATGCATAGACGAACAAGTGTAATATAACAGGGAAGATTGATGAGCAGGCGGAAACTTGCCCATTGATAAATATAATACAGCCTTGATTTGAGAAAGTCTTAACTCTCGAAAGAAATAAAACAGAGATTCTGTAGCACCAGCTATAGTAATGCCCTTACCCAGTTAAAGCAACCGCAGACATTCTCTCACGCTCTTAAGATATTTAAACCTAGAACACAATAGAAAACCTAATAAGCTATTTATTAATCCAAAAACCTGATTATGGCTTAAAATCCCCCAAAAATAGACGAAACCACAACAATATTATATACACACACCTATGCCAAAAAGAAAAGAGGTTGATAATTTCCCCAGATGCCAGTCTGAACAAGACCTATGCCATGAGTAATATTTCACCACGAGCACCTGTCAGCGTGGAGATAACATAGATGATGAGTAAGTCTTCATAAGCAGAGAAAAATCATAAAGAGGGGGAGGTGAGTTAGTTCATTCATTACTTTGCTCAAAACAATCTGTGGCAAATTGTAGGAGTGATTCCATGTCTTCAGCCATCATCGAGACTCTTTCTGCTTCTTTCATCGATTCAGCAGCCACGAATGATTTGTTTTCAGCTTCTGCAATTTTATGGGCAGCGTCACTGGCTGCACCTTCCACTGAATTATCTACAGGATAGGCAATGCTTTGAACAGGTCGGGGCTGGGGATCTTGCTGTCTTGGAGCGGGGCTCTTTGGGTTTACTGGTGCATCTTTTTTGATCCTATAGCAATTCTGAATCTGCACTTGAGTAACCGATAACATACATCAATATTCTTTTCTTTGAGCACTTGGTTTTAATAAGACACTACAAGCTGCATGGTCTCGTTTCATACTGAATTATACAATGTAGGGTGGATAAGATATATACAGAAGAATGATAAACATAATCACCATACCTAAAACCATTTCAATGATTTTGACATTTTCATCATTGCTCAAATAACAATCTGTCGTAATAAAAGAAGTTAATTACATTGGTATCCCCTGAGGTTTGGCCAAATTACACAAACCTCCTTCGAGTTTTTCTGGTGCGTTTATAAAAAGTTCATGGATTTGAAAATTTTCTGTTTTGACTTCTACTGGAATTCGAGAAAAGTCAAAAAAAAAAACTATCATTTTTTGATAAGTTTAAAGAACAGAAGTACTTTAAGAAATGGTAAAAACGAAATAATTGGTCAACTTGAATACTCTTTAAGATTCTAACACTAACTAAAACAAAAAGAAAAGAAAAGGAAATTCCTCCACCCCTCAAACCCCAAACCCAACCCCCTGGCGACACCACCCACCCGGATTGAACTGTAAAATTCAATACAAACACAGCCTTCAAGAAAAAAATCTTAAAGAGACATAAAAATTAGATCTTGAAACTAAACAAATAGCACCACCTTTCAACACATCAAATATCCAAACATAACACGTAAAACTCCAACTAAAAGAATACAATATCATGTTGCGGTGGTGATTGTTGGGAAGTTTGAAAGAACTGAAGGAATAAAAATGTCAAAACAATGCCTTTAAACATATCATCTTGTCAAGAAGCTAAACAACAAAAATTTTAAGAGCTACTTTTTATCATGCTTTTGTTAAGATGAGTAGAAGCACGAATATGATTTCAAAACAATTAAGGAAGAGCTTCTCATTTCAAAAACAAAAACCAAAAAAAACTGCTTTTTAGAAACATTTGCAAAGAGCTTCAAAGTAATCAAAGTAAAATGAAGAGTAACATATGCAATAACAACATTACCTTTTCTAGTTTGTCTTGTTGTACCAGCCTCCTTAATCTAGAACTCAATATCCTTTTGAAATTTTGTGGCACCTCATGCCTTTGCTGCTTATATTGCAATTAAATAGAAAAAGAAAAATATTTACTCAGTGAAATCAAGGCGAAGAGAATAACTAAATAATATAAAGTCTTTTAGCACAAGAGACTGTTGATGCAACAGACAAACTAGATAAAAAAAATGCAGTAACCACATAATTTGTCGGCAAACAAGTGACACCGATCAGAGGATTAGCAGTAGCCAATCTGTAAACTTTCATACTTCCAATTCACATTATCACAATGAAGTAATTCTCTCTTCAATTGAATCTAATTTCACTTCAATCAGTATAAATGATTTAATCTTATTTGTCACTCATCAAGTTTTGTTTAATGTAATTTAGCGTGTAAGACTCACTAAAATTTATTTGTTTTTGGTTGATGAGTGGTTGATATTGCATTTCTTTCTACAGAAGAAAAAAAATAAAAAAAATAAAAATCGCAAGTTTGTCTTACTATGTTTATTGATGAAACCATGTTATTCTTGTCAACTGGGACAGAAAAAGAAACAGAATATTCGATCAATTTTAGTTGCTCATTAATTTTACAACTCAGATTGAATCGTTTTTGAAGTAATTAGAAAACTCATAATTACAAAATTTACCAATTATAAGAAATGGAAATTGCTGCCAGACACAATCCTGCATAACTTGAAGGACATGAAACCTTAAAGCACATCTATTCATCTCCCAGGTTATGGTATAGTGGCTTTTCTTTAAAAAGTCACATGTGGCACACAGAACAACTATAAAGGGTAACTCCATCTTTGAATGTTAACAAATTACAATATATTAGCGCTCACTTGTTACAGATTTTTTTTTTAAACAACGCAAAACATAAAAATTAAGGTCAACAGGACTTTCATAGAAGTAAAAACTGAATACATTGGCTTTGAGATCCAGGGATCTGCTCTGATCAGCTAATGAGGACAAGATTTCCAAATAATCTCGATCATAAATAAGTAAATATCAGGTTAACTGTCAAAAACAAGTTACTTAAAGAACATAATTGCAAAGAAAAGGTACGTATTGTGTCAAAAATATTGCAAAATCTACTTATATACTATTCCTAACTTACCCCTTGCATAATTTTGTACTAGCAACTCATCCTAGCTATTGACGGAGTAATCTAGAACCCCCTGAGGAAAGGGGAAAAACATGGGGCTTCAATTTCTAATTAGCCTCAAGACGTATGTGGGGCTTTTAACCTACTAGCGCAATGGAACCTGAATTATATACCGGGCCATGCCCACAGGTGAGATGCATGTTAAAAACTACCCCACATCACTTAGGAAAGATCCTTGGCTTTTATATACGAGCTCTTATATATAAAGATAAGTTTGTCCTTTAATAAGGCCTTTTAAGAGGACAACATGGGGCTTCAATTTCTATCGACCAATAATTTACCCTTTACTGTTCCGAATTGGTCCACAAAACGCAAATTTTATCACCTCTTTGAGAAATTAAAGTTTCTATATGTTTAAAGAATACCAAAAGAATTTTATTTCGAGCTCAACAAGAAGAAAATAACAGTAAAGACTAACTCTTAGATTTCTGGTTAAAGAAAACTTGTAAATTAAGGGCAGATTAGAAATGAAAATTGATACATGAACATAACCAATCATCAATGTTGATAACATTAGAACTGAAAGTATGCACGCCACTCCTCAGATTACACAGGATTTTTTTTTTACCCAGTTGGTTTCTGCAATTTACTTAAATTAATGTTTACTTCTAGAATTAGTCCCCATTCACAGTTAGCATGCAGTTCTGCAGTGTACTACGTGAGTATTAAATTAAACATCAGGGGAGTTCTGAGTTCTGACCCTCAGATAGTGAACTGCAAGAAGCAACTTACACTCCGACTCAAAAGGTTAGACCACCAAAATTTTGATTAGTACTAATATATAGCTTCCAACCAGATTTACCGGTCCAGTGTACAGAAATCGTTAGTTAGACATAAAATTTACCATACCTCAATGAAATTAGCAATTGCACCAGAATCTGATCCATTTGGTTCCTTTAAAGTTGACAATGCCTCATATACCATTGCATTATACCTGAGACCAAGCAATAATACACACATTGAATATACACACACTCCATACACTCACACATATATATAAATACCCAGAGTTGGACCGTCCAAGAATAAAGAGTAAAAGCAATGAGAAAGTACATTAACACAGATGACTAAATAAATCTCCAAGAATTAAAACTAGTTTTGGATAACTTCTGAAGATTCATACTTTGATTTCCATTAGTTCAGAGTATTTAATTTTATACGCATTGACGTGCAGCAGGCTGAATAATCAAATTTTAACAACTTTTATTTGATCCAATGGCCTTCATACAGTTCATCAGAAAGACGGCACCTCAGCCTATGTAACTAGGATTTGCCAACCAATCTACTTATTTTGTGTCATATCCTGGTCCTATACCGTATAGCCATATCCCATATGCACATTGTCGCTATTGAAGCTATATACCACCAATAAAACCACTTAAGTTTAAACACTCCATCCACGGTCGACAATTCCACCAATGAGAAAGACGAAATATTTTAACCCACCCACTCCACCAAGCCCCTAGATTTCCTTCAGTTGTATTGTAATACCTCTAGACTTGGCGATAATTGAAATTCCTTGAGTTTCACATTATTCTTGATATGTTCGAGACTGAACTTGAAGGGATCTTAGACCCTTAATCGTGTTTTTTTATATAATCATTCAGATTTGGGTTAAATTTTGTTCATTCTCTTCAGGTCTGATCTTCTGAATGCAGACACATGAATTACAGACATCCACGCAGGGAAAAACAAACAATGTGTTGCCAAATGGCTTGAAAGTGAAAGATGCCATTTCAATTGCGAAAATAGGAATCCAATCCGGACCTAGAATCCATAACACAAAGTATCAATTCACCAACAAACTTATACAGAATTGCGTAGTAGGTATAGAGGATTAGCTTTATCCGAATCTATGTTACATTTAGTTATCAGCACGAGAAAGCATAGGTATATGCCATTGCGTGAATAATACAAATATGCACAGCCACAAAAATACACATAGGTTATAAACATGATCGTCAAAATCATTCACGTCTAAATCATTCACCATTGGGCTTGCTAAACTAATCCTTGGCATCTGTAACTCTAAAAAGACAATGAATGTGACGCTTATATCTTGAGCATTAATAAACAAATAAAATAGAAAGTAGAAGCAGAGATGCAGCAATTTAAATATACTTGGCAGCATTGTTTCCTTCAGGTAGGGGCTTTGTAGAGTCAATCATAACAACATCTGAGGAAGTTGTTGTATCCTGTAATGAAGGAGCGACGGAAGTAGAGGTGTGCACAATTGGCATTGGAGTATCAGCAGGACTGGGCTTTGGTTTTGGTGCTTTAGATTTATCTCTAGGGCCTTGGCCACTAGCAACACTTAAATTCCGCCATTTATCCTGTGAAGAAAGCAGAGAGAAATATTATCGACTGACTTCGAATACGTACGTATTCAGATTATCCGGAATGGGTGGTAAACTAAAGAGATACAATACAACAACCTCCAATAACTAAGAATCTTTCTTTCCACATGTCAACAACTAACAATGAGTAGTCTACTACTTTTGGTAAATAATTAGATCAACAAAATTGAATTTATCTAGGGCAAGGCAAGCAAATTGAATGAATACGTAGTAAGTAAAGAAATTAATTATATATAATTGACCTTGAGATCGATGTTAGAGCGAGCAAAAAGGAGATGGTTGAACTCAGGGTCTCTCTGAATATTCTTCCACTTTCCGGCGCCGTGTTTAGCAACGCCGGCGCGAAGTGCTTCTTCTTCCTCTGATGTCCATTTTTGCTTTGGATTCCCCATACAGGCAGACTACAGAGAGACCTCACCTGACCTGACCTGACCTGCTGTTGGTATTATTATTGTATGTGGCACTGGCGGCGTTGTAGTAACAGTATATGTATGTATGTATAATAATCGCAATTGGTGGGTGAAGGGATTAAATTGTAATTTGGTCAAGTTTCATCATTAACGTAAGTAAAAATTCCTGTTCGGTTCGGGGCAGCACAAAAAAAAGTTTAGGTTATTTAATTTTTGGCAAATTTGCCTTTCTGTCTTATATGCTAAATTATTAGCAAATTATTAAGAAATGCAACACTCGGTTCAACGCTCACCAACACTCGTACAACATGACACGTGGCATGTCTCTATAACAATAACAATTTTGATGCGTGTGTTCAACTTTTGAGAGTGGCGCGTCAGAGACTTAAGTATTGTACAATCACTCATTGTTACTTATTTGTTTGTATTTGTGTTTGAGATTGAGACTTGAATTAAGGTGAACGTCCTATTTAAACTTTGATTTAGTTAGTAACTATTGAGTCGTAACTAGTAAGTAGTAATTACTTTTGATGTTATAAGTTATTAATTGTATTTAAAGATATTAATTCTATAAATTAGTGATAATATAGCCGTGTCCCGACCGTGTCAAAATTTTAAGAAACCTCGTGTCTCCGTGTCTGTCATTGTGCAACATAATCGATGAACACGAAAAGGCATTAAGGCAATCAATCGGTCAAAATTTGCACAAAAGCCAGTGATTTCATGACTATGCCAATAAGGCCAGCTTTTCTAACTTTACAGTGGAAATACATTGGTTCAACAACAAATCGAATCGCCTCAAATGGCTAGATTACATCCAAAGAAAAGTTGCTTTTTATTGACCAATTCTCTTGCTATACATCTATACAGGACTGACACTATAGATACATTGTTACTCTCCACAAATGCATCAGTCTACCTGGGTAAATTCTAGTGCATTGGCATCCGGATCTCGTGTGAAAATAGCTGGCCTCCCTGACCGACTAAGGGTGTATGGAATGCCTGGAAAGTGAACAAATTTGATATAAGCTTCACATGATCATCATTGTAAAATGGAAAAATGGCGTCGGATATTGTATCATTTGAATACCAGTCAATGAGTTGGAGCTAAAAGCAGAAGCAAAACAACCCAATTTATAGCTAATTAGAAAATTTACTTTTTATTAGCATTTTATCGTGATTCTGCCGGGAATATATAACTCAGCCCCGAGCTCCAGATTCACCTTACAAGTGCTTGGGAGTAAGATCAAAATTGAATTGTACTCTTTTACGTTTTAGGAGGTTAAATAACCATAGGTGTTCATAATGGTATGTTACAACTTATGAAAACAACAATATCGCAACAACTATTTTTATAATATTTCGAAAGGCTCAAGAAACAAAACACAATGTAAAAACGAAAGTTTCATCAACATCAGTTAAAGAGGTAGTTAATATAGATTTTCTTTACTATTTGTAAACTTCAGATTCCAAAAGAGGATAAATGCTCTACCAGTAACCACACAATTGTAAACAACACGGGAAACACGCTGGAAAGATTTTTTGCCATGTAATTTTTGATATTGCAGATTTAGATTAAGAAGAATTACCAGCTTTGTCTAGAATATCTTTCAGTTTAGATACATCACGAATGGCTATGCAAGTGTGACGATCTCGCCCGCCATGTTCTGGTCGTCCTGATAATGGATCAGGATTTGGGAGCTCCATTAAATGTATCATCTCAGAGCCTACCCACAGCCAAGCTCCTCTGTAAGGAAGCTTATCATCTGGCCGTGCCTCGTTTATTGTGAGACCTGCTTTTAGATAACAGCTTAGATGTATCTAATATACAAGGAAGGATACGTAATCCGTGAAGCAAAAGCTAAAACTATTACCAAGAATATTCTGGTAAAAATGCAGTGACCTTTCAAGGTTCTCACACAAAACCCCAACATGGTGCATACCAACAACTCCAAAATCTGCGCAAAATTTAGCATCATACTTGTCACGACTTTTCGTATTTGGCACCAAAGCAGGAAATAATTCAACAGGATGAGAAATCATGCAAACGTGTGAGTAATAGGAATCTACAAAATCCAGAATTCTGATTCTAGTCAAACTAAGTTACAATACAACCATTTCACCACCTGCCTCACCTTAACACATTAACCATTGCAAAATTTGTTTTGAAATCATTTATTATTGAGCTTTACCGTTTGTCATATAAAATACTTGCGTATAAAATACAATTGCGTGTAAGGTATGCTAAAAAATGATAACAATGATATCAATAAAAGGAAGTGATAACAATGATCATGCTTCACAATGGAAAGCTAAGATATATAGGGACGCCGTTAGACCGAAATGATAAACTAGAACTGAATGGTGTCTTCAAAAGCATTATGCTAAATGTGTGCGTGATACACTAGATATGTGGTAATACTAAAGGAAATAAGATGAGAAATAAACATGCTCGTATTAAGGTAGTTATTATTCTTTATGAAGGAAAAGATAAGATACAATGAAATAGTTTATATTGATCCAGATGTAGCATAGCAATTAACCAGTGCAACTCATAAACTTTCTCGATGTAAGACAAATCCTAAAAAACAGACGGGAGACAGAACCTTGGATGGAAGGACTACATAAAGACATAATTGCTATATAGCAAAGACACCTTGCTTACTGGAGAGTTACGAATAAGTATTCATTTACCCAATTCAGTGGAATTAACCTTTGGTTCATAAAGCCTACTCCATTTAACCAAAACTAAAGGCTAATTCGATAATATTTTGATCACAAAAGTAGAAATAGTAAAAATATAACAGAGGCATTGATTGAGTCTATCAAAATGAAGTTAGATCTATGCTAACATTGAGTCTTAGAGATTGGTATGTGAAAAACAAAAAGTAGGGAACAGGAGCGATTACCGCCATTCTTATTGTCGACTTCATCAGCAATTGCGGAATCTTTAGCAACGACGTCTGCTCCAACAGCTGCTTTGGTGGAGTATAGGTCATTATTATTATTTCCCCTAGTTCTTGTAGAAAAGGGAGATACTCTCTGTGACACTGTTCCTATAGCAACAACTCTTAATCTTATATTTCCACCACTGACCTAACAAAGCAAGCAAGCCAGTTGATCAATGAATCTTAAGAAACAACTATTCGTCAATCAATCAAGATGAATTCAGGGGAAATTGCTTTTAGGAATTATAAAAATAAATAAATACATCAATCAGAACTCTTCGGAGAAATGGGTTTTAATTAATTAAATACCTTGTTGTTGGTCCTGGGTAAATTGAGAGGTGGGATCAGCAGAGAAGCCATGATGGAATGATGTTAGTTCGTCGAGAGCTTAAATTACGAAATATAATTTATAATTATTAGATTAATATAACGAGACAGACAGTAGCGCCAAAAAGTGGTTCGCGGCTAAGGAGTTACGGTGGCGGAGCACCACATGTTATTGTTTTCGGTCGGGCCTATCACAAAACTGTGCAACTATATTATTCTTGCCCTCTACCTTCTGCTTTTTCTGGCTTTTGACGGGGAAAAATCAAGTTTAGTACCTTAATTTGGCTTTCGTTTCTTTTTGGTACCTTAATTTGTCACGCAACATTTTTGGTACCCTATGTTTGCAAACTTAATCACGTTTGGTACCTCCCTAGCGGCGTCCCCAATTTAACCACCGCGGATCCTACGTGGCTCGCCGTTGACCACCCCATACTCAATTTTGACCTAATTAATGCTACGTGGACATGCTGACTGGATAAAAAAAATAAAAAAAAATCAAAATCATAATTTTAAAATCTATAACTATTTACTATTAAAACTTTATAATTTTTATAAATCTTTGTAATTAACTTTAAATTTATAACTATTATAAATATAAGTTATTTTGTTAAAAAAAAAAACTCAAATCTAAAAACCTATATATAACTATTTGTAAACATAATAAATATATATATATATAAATAATAATAATAAACAAATATATAACTATTTGTAAAATAATAAACAATATATATAAATAATAATAATAATCATTTATATATAAATAAAAATAATAAACATATCTATATATATAAATAATAATAATTAATATTTATATATAGATAATAATAAATATATAAGTAATAATAATAAACATTTTAACAAAATATAAAAATAAAATTATCTATATATATAAATAATAATAATTAATATTTATATATAGATAATAATAAATATATAAGTAATAATAATAAACATTTTAACAAAATATAAAAATAAAATCAAAAAAAAATTTTAATCATCATCTTCATCACCCCCACCGCTGCCCGCCTCCCCCACCGCCGTCGCCGCCGTCGCCGTCACGAACACCACCACAAATCATCGGACACCACCACAAATCGAACACCACCACCACCCAAATCAAAAATCGCCGCACATCGAACACCACCCAAATCAAAAATCGCCATGGGTCGGGTCGAAAGTGACCTGGGTACGGATTATTGTTAACAGAAATGGCTGATTTTGTGGTGGTGGCGGCGGATTTTTTCCTCTTGCGGACTGCAGATGCTCCCGCCCCATTCACCGACTCTGCCTTTACCCCTGCCGCCTCACCCGCTTCAACCACACCTGCTGATGCCGGCACTCCTGCCAGAAGTGGTGTCGCCGCATTGAAGGTCTCCGCCACCGTCGGAGCTGCCGCTGTTGCAGGATACTCCTGCCAGAAGTGGTGTCGCCGCATTGAAGGTCTCCGCCACCGTCGGAGCTGCCGCTGTTGCAGGATTCTTCTTCTTCTAAATCTTTTATTAATTTATTTTCATTATTCATTTGTTAGAATTTTTTTATCTTTACAAATTAATTAATTGACATCTTTTTATTATTTTGTTAATTTCAGTTATTTGAATGTTTTAATTAATTATATATCTATAGTCATTTTTTAGTTTTTCATGACTTTTTGATTTTTGATTTTTTTTTAATCACAGTCAGCATGTACACGTAGCATTAATTAGGTCAAAATTGAGTATGGGGTGGTCAACGGCGAGCCACGTAAGATCCGCGGTGGTTAAATTGGGGACGCCGCTAGGGAGGTACCAAACGTGATTAAGTTTGGAAACATAGGGTACCAAAAATGTGGCGTGACAAATTAAGGTACCAAAAAGAAACAGAAGCCAAATTAAGGTACCAAACTTGATTTTTTCCCGGCTTTTGCCCTTTAATTTTGGGTTCGAAATTAACTTTGCAAAATCGCGACAGTTTATTTCCAACCCAGGCTCGATCGGGCTTCTGTCCCAAGTGGCGTCACATTGGATAAAACGCTACAAATGTCGCAATGGTCGTATCCAGCTCTATTTTTTGCCCCCAAAAAGCGATTTCTCAACACTTAACAAAACTCTCAAAACACAAACACGCACTTTACACCTAACCTTAATCTTGCCCCCCCGACAAAATCAAAAATCCAAATCGAACTTTTGCACACAATACCCCAAATTTTGTCATATATTATGAATAAATTATATCGAAAACAGAGTTAAGATGCCGTTTTGCCACACCACCCCCTTATTGTACATCCCGATTTTGATTTGTGGTTTATTTTTTGTTCATTTTTTTAAATGTAAAATTAACATGGGGTTTAGGATAATATTATAGTGTAATAGTAGTGGATAATGGTCCTCCTTTACAATTTTTTTAATGAAAATGTTAGGGCTCGTGACTTTGTGTTAGACGTGCGGCCCCCCTATTTCAAATATGTATTATTCCAGTCATAAAGTGTACATGGTCCCCCATTATCTGATTTTAGACTTTACTTTTATGGAACCTTGCCATTATATGTGTATTTTTTATTATTTTGCGTAGTAGTATATGTAGTGCTAACTATTTTCTCGTTGTTTTGCAAATCTAGAAAGTAAGTGTCTCACTCTAACTACATATCATGGTGGGGTGTTCAGAAACATCCCACAAGAGGTGTATATGGATGGGTACATTGGTGAGTATGATTATGTGGATATATATGATATGGCATATTTGGAGGATCTTAGCACAAACAACATGAAGATAAAGAATGACAAGAAATTCTACTTGCATATTGGTGGCTTGTATAAGTTCATTTAAAGTGATAAGCAATTGAAAAGTCATGTTTCAAGTTGTTTGGAACATAGGAAAGTAGATGTTTAGATTGAGACTTTTGAGGTTGAGGGGGTTTTAGAGCTTGAGGGATGTGCTGCTGAGGGAGTAGCTGATGAGGAATGTTTTGTTGAGATTGAGCTTGTTGAGGGAGGTGAAGTAGATGACACATCAAGGTTGGGTTTCAGAAAGGATAATCCTAAGGGTACGACTAAGGTTAATATTGATGGGGTTGTTCTTGAAGAAAAGCGTCCAGTGAGATTGACAAGGACTAAGGCTAAGAGTGGTAGGGTTACTGTTGAAGAACATAGTCTAGTGAGACTGACAAGGGTTAAGTCTAATACTTGTGGGTTTGTTGTTGAAGAAAAGAGTCTAGTGAGATTGACAAAAGATAAGGCTAAGAGTGGTGGGGTTGGTGATGAAAAGGTGGGTCCAGTTAGATTGACAAGGTTTAAGGCTAAGAGTGGTGGGGTTGGTGATGAAGAGGCCAGTCCAATTAGAATGACATGGTCTAAGGTTAAGAGTGGTGGGGTTGGTGTGTATACTGATGTTGAGAAGGGTAAGGTTAAAGTAGTTGAGAGTTTGGTTAGTGATGAAGATACTCAAGATGATGAAGAGCATATTTGTTCCAGTGAGCATCCAAGTTCTGATGAGGCTGAGTTTGAGGAGTATGTTACTATGAGTGTTGAAGATGAATGTGTAAAAAGAAATGGGAATGTGGAGGATAGTATTAGCTGCAGTAGGGGTTGACCCAACAAACAATATCTAACCTACTGCATATGTTATTGTATCAAGAGAAAACTATGTGATTCAGGTTTGGTTTTTGAACATTTGCCGAGGTGACCTTGGACTACAATCAGATAAGAAGATTACATTCATGGCAGACAAGCAGAAAGGCTTGATTCAAGCCTTTCAAGATATCATCCCTAATGCAGCTCACATGTTTTGTGTTAGGCACCTGATTAGGAACATCTCTATGGAGAGAACTACTCTAATATTGTTTGGGAGGCTGCAAACTCTACAACAGAAGGATAACTCAAGATGACCATGGGTAAGACGAGGAAACCCAGCAACAGGACAACTAATTGGTTCAATGACAAGAATCTTGAAAATTGTGACAAAGTCACACTTTGAAACCACTTCAAAGTGTGACCTGGTTTTGAACAACTGTTGTGAGACATTTAATGAAATAATTCTACATACCAGAGAAAAGCAAATACTTACAACCATATTCAAACCTTTAATAGAGAGTTGTATTAAAGTCGACTTCCCACATCGGCACTAGTAGTCCGCAATTTGAGTATATTGGACATTTGTACAATGAAATCGGGGGAACATTGAAAAAGAGTGGAAAAAGTGTTAGGGTTTCCAATTTAGGGTGTTTTTGTATAGGTTCTTGTGATTTGGAGGATTTGGTGGTTTTATAGTGTTGAGAAATTGTGTTTTTTGGGGCAAAAAAATCAAAGTGGGCGCAATTATTTGCCACACGTGTAGCGTTTTATTCAACGTGGCGCCACTTTGGATGAAAGCCCGATCGCGCCTGGAACGGGCTTAAATTTTCGCGAGTTTGCAAAGTTAACATACTATATTCCAGCCCGAAAAATTACAGGGCAAAAATCAGAAAGAGCAAAAACTAAAGGACAAAAGTAATACTTCTCTTTTATTAAAATAAAGAAAAATCAAAGAAGACAAAAGCGTGTGGATATTATATTTATACATTCTTCGTTAATCCTGAAAGTATGATTGTAGTCACAAATTCTTGAATTCTGAAAATAAAACAAGAAAAAGATTACAAAGTAATCATTTGATTAAATTTAAAGTATAATTTGGGATACAATCTCTATCTAATCCTCTGATTCTATTCTACAAGAACAGTATTAAAATTTATAGTGAAAATCTTCAATTTGATCTTCGCTGAAGTGATTTGAACTTGGAGAAACGTCAATTCGAGGGTCCTTGGACTTGATCTCGGATTAAACGGTGATTTGATTTGAGGATTTGACTTGGTGATTTGACGAACACCAATTTGACTTGGGGATTTAACGAACACCAATTTGACTTGGGGATTTGATGAACACCAATTTGACTTGGGGATTTGATGAACAACAATTTGACTTGGGGATCTGATGAACACCAATTTGACTTAGGATTTGATGAACAACAATTTGACTTAGGGATTTGATGAACACTAATTTGACTTAGGATTTGATGAACACCAATTTGACTTAGGATTTGACAAACGTCGATTCGAGGGCTTTACGGCTTGATCTCGGATCGAAAGATGTTCTTGATTTGGAATTTGATTTGAAGGTTGATGAAGATTGGTATGATCTTCGTCTTCAGTTCTTTGGATTTTTGGGTTTTGATCTTCCTAGCATGGATTTTGATCTTCAAAAATAGTTTTCCGAGGGTCTTGTGACTTGATCCCGGATCAAAATGAATTTTTGGTTTGAATGTTGTTGAAGAACGGTATGAACTTGATTTGGATTTCTTGAATTTATTGAAGATTTGATCTTATTGGCAGAGACACCATCTTCAAAAAATGGTTTTTGGATGAACTTGAGGCTTGATGGCGGATTGAAAGATGTTCTTAACCAAGAACATCTTGAAGATGGTTGAAGGATACCTTTGAAGATTGCTGAGCTTGTTGGAGAGGATTTGGGCTTCCTTGCTCTGAATTCTTCAAGCTTCAATTGTTCTTCAAGCTTCAGTTGTTGTCTTTTTGTTCTTCAAGAGCACCGCTATTTATAGTTGTAGAGTGAATCTCACTCAGAATCTCCTGATGAGATGAACGGCTGTGATCGCGTCTACAATTTCTTGATATGGAAAAATGAATCTTCTAGATATCTCTTGAATATTCAACCTTGGAGGAGAAGACTTTCCTTGTCTTGATATTTGATAAATATATTTATTTAACCCTTTAAAATAATAGAATTAAATAATATATATATATTTATTTTCCTTTTCTTGCTTTACAAACTTTGCTTGCTCCGAGCCATCTTGTTAAGGAAGGGTCTACTTTTCTCATCTGCTTGAAGCCTCTCACTTGCCATTATTTAATTTAATTGGATAATTTAACTCCAATTAATAAATAAGACATTATTCAATTTATCCATCATATATATTAAAATTAATAAATTTTAACTACTTTACTTTTTATTATAAATCCAAAATAAAATAGAAAAATAAATTAAAAATTAATATATTATTCCCCACGTGTCGAGATTTAATTAAACACAAATTTCAAGTGTCTACAAATTGCCCCCTTGTGACTTGTTCGCGGAGTCGTAATGAAACATGTCGGGAACGAGTCACAATTTATTTGACATGACGAGGATGCAACAATAATTTTATTGTTGAATAACATAGGCTAATTTCCACCATTTATGTATTTGAGGGTCCAGGCGGACCATGTGCATCACACAATTGCTTCAATTTTTTTTTTTATTTTTTTTTTGTTTTTTTTTTTTGGCTCACACGGACCACGGACATGTGATAATACCCTCCTACGTGGTTTGACCGGTCCACTTTTTTTTTTCGGGCCCGCTAGGTCTTTGTAGACCATTGGAAAAATTTCTTCTCCTCATTCCTTTTGAAAGTAACGGAACTTTCTTTTTTTTCCCCTCTTTTTTTTTTGCTGTTGGGGCCCACGCCCAACACACACATGCACATGCACATCCCTTTCTCTCTCTCTTTTTTTTTTTTTTTTCCTTTTTTGTTTGTTGGCCGTTCTTTCTTTTTCTTTCCTTCTTTTTTTTCTTTTTTCTTTTCTCTTGAATTCTACTCCATGCACGTCCCCTTCTCTCCTTTTTTTTTGTTTTTTTTTTCCTTTTCTTCTTTTTTTCAAAGGAAATAGTTGCTGAGGGATTTTTTTTCAAAGGGAATTTCTTGTGCATCAATTATTTTTTTGGAGAAAGAAAGTTTCCAAACTCGACATCCACTTTCAACTATAAAAGAAGACTTGGGGCATAAGTTTTTCTTCATCCCCAAAAGAAACCTTTCCCAATTTTTTTTTTCTCAGTAACAAAGATTTTCTTCTTCTGTTGCTAGACAGACCTTGCTGTAATTTCATCGAACTTGGCGAGAATTGATCCAATTCGGGTGCATATTTTGCCACATACTTCCTTGACGGTGCGACGGACAGAAAAAGAGAAGCCTTTTTTTCCTTCTTCTTCCCTTTTTTTTCGATATATATACACATATATATATATATATATATATATATGATGCATATTATATAATCACAAGGATTTTACTTCTTTTTTTTTCGTTGTGCAGCGATTCGGAGAAGGCAAGCAACTTACGGGCACAAGAACCGACGAACGAAACATCATCTCCTTCTCCGTACGGTAAAAATATCAACTTTTCTTCTTTCTTTTTTCTTTTCTTTTGACCGCACCAGCAGCAATTTTTTTTCTCTTTTTTTTCATTTTTTTTTTCAAACTGCCGCAGCAGTTTTGTTTTGTTTTGTTTTTTCTTTTTTACTGTTCACGGCCGCATCAGTTTTTTTTTTCTTTTTCTTCTCTTTCTCAACGACAGCAGGTTTTTTTTTCACTTTTTTGGCTATTTGCTCTATTATCCTCCATCAATTGCTAACTTGTCTTTCTAACCCTTTTGTTTCCTTCCTTGTGTTGACAGTTCACGCACAATGGTGAAATTCGGTCGCGCCTATAATTCGAAGGGAATCGAGACTCTAACCATCACCGGCGACGAAAATCAACGGGACACGATATTAGAAGTTGGTACCCCTCTTGCCGGAATTTTCACAAACCGATGACCCACTTTGATTAACACCATTAAGCCTAAAGATTGGACCGAAGAGCTTCCCAAGTCCTCCAATCGATCTATGCCGTCGTTCGTGCTCCATTCTCCTCACCACCGAGCATCAAACGGTGATCTTCCTTTCGATACCTTGGGGCGACGCATTGCCAAATGAGATGCCATGTGGGACGATGCCTTTCTTCACTTTCCCGACGAAATCCATTACTTCCCCGGATATTGGGAGTGGACAGAAGATGTTCTTGTTCGGTGCAAGCCTACACTTACTTCTACCAATACGTAAGAGCCGGTCTATGCGTCCTTATTCACATACGAGTGCAATTTGGAAATCCTAAAAGCCTTGTGCGAAGCATGGTCACCGTCTACAAACACCCTTGTCACTTCCCTTGGAGAGCTCTCGATTTCTTTATGGGACTTGGAACATCTTGCCGGTCTGCCTATATTTGGATCCCTATATGACGAAGTCATACCGAGTGAGAAGGAACTTTTTGGCAAAGAAAAAGACAACTATCACTTGCCGCGGTCATGCAGAGCTTTGTTCCATGCGTTTCACCTAATCTGAGCACATGTTGGTGATGACGATCCTCGAGTGCCAATCAAAGAATGGATCAACTTTTGGTCGAAGAAAGAAGTCAAATACAAATGTCCCCATCACGCAAGGAGAGAAGAAGCGCGCGCCGACCTCAAACGACACACAACCCTTCCGGGAAGCTCGAGCCATGCAATCGGTGGTCTTCGCAAGAAGAGATCTTATTTTCACAACTCGGTGTCAAAGGTAATTGGAAGGAAGAGACATTTTTGGCCGCACACTTAGCTTGTTGGTTGTGCATCTTTGTTCTCCCTGTGAAGGATGTTGGCTTTATCCGTCCTAGTACATTCAAGATAGCGAGTCTTATAGCCAGCGGTCAAAGAGTTTGCCTTGCCATCCCGGTACTAGCGTCAATCTACAAAGGGTTGAATGCAATATCAAGGCCTACTCAATCGTCTCGAGGGTGTCTTCCTTTTCCGATCCATTTTGTCTATGGGTGGGCGGCGTTATACTTCAAGACTCAGTTTTCCATCCACTTAGAGTCGCATAAACCTGGGATGACAGTATTTTCTGGAGAAAATGGAGCAAGACCTTTTGATCCGAAAGAAGCTCACAAGAGGATTCACAAAGGAGACTACACCACTTGGGCATGCAACCTTCTTCCAAACGTCAATAACGTTGAACTTGTGGATTGCGGTACCCTTGGCGAAGCAGAGCATGACTATTTTATCAACCTTCGATCGTGCTATCTTACTCTGAGGCAAGGCGAGACCTTTGATGTTGAGCCCTATAGTCCACATCGATTTGGCCGACAATTTGGATATTATCAAGATGTCCCTGGCGTACTCATCAATGACTACCGTGAAGCTTCTTTGAATGAAGGACTTCGTTTTTGGAGGTTAAGTCTTGCCCAAAGGACATATTCAAAGGTTTGGATTCCCAATGCTCCTCTTAACGCGAGAAGGCACTTTTCGGATAGCTATAAGTCATGGATAATCAAAACCCATATGAGCTACCTTGAAGACAATATCGACTCCTTACTTTTGCCTCAAAAGCGCTTGATACTTGGTGGGGATGACAAGGTCGCACAAAGTCGTGACAACCAAATTGCTTCTCTTGGGAAGAGCTCGCGAGACTCGCCACACATTACGGTAGAGGAATCAGCGAAAAGAAAAAGCATTGTCAAGGAGAGCGGCAACAGCGAGAATGGCGACCGCAACTGGAAGAGAATTAAGAAATACTCAAGTGTCTCGCATCCTAGAGAAGTTAATTCTCCTCGCTGTCTTTCGAGCACCCCATCCGCGACATTGGACTTGGCTGTACAAGTATTGGCCAACTTTGCTCTTTATTTCCATACATATATACATACATATATATATATATATACACGTATATGTCCCTAACTTTCGACACATTCCTTGTAGGCGGGTGAAGAGAGGATTTCTGCTTTGAAGGGTGATGAGCAACATCCTCAAACAAGCGAATGGTCTACTTCATGTGCTGGCATCAAACCTTCAAAAGATGACAAAGTGCATTTGAAACCAAGGGACTCAAAGAATGGTAAGGAGAGCTCTCCACATGTTGCCGTCTCTGTTTTCAAGGGTGAAAGTCTATTGGAAATTCATGACAAGAGGTATCTCAACTCTCTTTGGGCCGATGTTAGCGGGAGGATTGTTCGTGCACCAATTAACCAAATTTCTTCTTTTAAAGATGAGTTCCGCATTGTTTTTGAAAGAATGAAGTTGGTTGGGAAGGAAAAAGTTGCACCCTTAGAGGCCTTAGTGAACAAATTTTTTGATCAAGCTGCTGCTTATGATGTGCGAAACTCCGTAGTATTGGAAAGCTCATCACTTCTTCAACAAATTTCAGAGATAGGGGGCCAAATATCCGATGCCAAAGCTGACAAGGAAAAGGGATCCTCACAAATTAAGTCCACAGAAGATGAACTTCAAAGTGTTAAAAGAAGATTAAAAGACTTAAAGTCGAAGAAAGAAAGCTTGACGTCATCCTTAGAGAGCCAAAAAGAGTTTGTTCGAGGTGTCGAAGATAAGATCTCTAACTTGGAGGAGAAGATGTCCGTCCTTAGAAGCACTCCTTCAGTTACTGACGCGGAGATGGAAGAATTGGACGTTATGAGGATACACTTGGAGACTGCACAACTGGAGTTGGGGGATGTGAGGCCCTTTCTTTGAGAGAGATTTTTCCTTTTTTTTTTCTTCATCTTTGCTTTAGTGGTATACTTTATTTTGTTTTGCTTTGGATTTGTAGCATCATCAGAACTTAGAGATTAATAAAAAATTGACCTTTATTTATCTCATTTTGAGTTATATTTGGCATTATCCTGCTTTTTCATGAGCAATGTAGCATAACGCAATAAAACCAACTTAAGCAGATTTCATGACTGAACTTAGAAAACTTCTAAGCTGCCTACGTACCTTAATAAAAAAGGATCAAGTCATAACGTAGTTCAAAACAAATCAAGATTGATTTAAGGGGGGGTGTCGTGCACAGTTTATACTCATGCGGGCCAGGAGTATTCATTCTTTAACCACTTTGAACAAAGTGGGGTATTCAAAATTTAACCACATAAAATACCATTAGTGGGGTAAGTTATCATTTTAACCACATAATTTACCATTGGTGGCTGCCATCCACAGTTTATACTCATGCGGGCCAGGAGTAACATGCAGTTTAGGCTCGTGCGTCATGGAGCATGCTTCAGTCATCAAGGGTAGTATTGTTTCAAGAATTTTCCATTGATAGGACCAATTCTTAATCCATCTTCGGCAACCAACTTATATGCGCCATTCGTGTATACCTCTGTGATGACATAAGGACCATCCCACTTTGACGTGAACTTGCTCCTGGTTCGATGAGTGATAATGATGGGTCTTCTCACTGCGAGAACCAAACCACCAACTTGAAAGGAGCGTCGACAGACCTTTTTATTAAAAGACTTGGATATACGAGCTTGGTAGCACTCAAGTTTTTGTTGCGCTTCTAGTCTTTTCTCATCAAGGGCATCTAGCTCTTGCAAGCGCAAACGAGCATTCTCTTCTTCGGTGAGTCCTTCTTGCAGAGCTATCCTTAAAGACGAGATTTGTTGCTCAAGAGGGAGGACTGCTTCTACTCCATAGACCAACGCAAATGGGGTTGCTTGAGTCGGCGTTCTGTGTGTGGTTCTATATGCCCATAGAGCTTCTCCAATTCTTTCATGCCAATCCTTCTTTGACTTCGCCACCACTTTATTTAGCAAGTTGCAGAGAGTTTTGTTGAATGCTTCGGCGAGGCCATTAGAAGCAGCGTAATACATGGAAGAGTTTCTTTGCTTGAATCCAAACTTCTCACACAACTTGTCTACCAAACTATTGCAAAACGGCTTTCCATTATCAGTGACGATGCATTGAGGAACTCCGTAGCGGTAAATGATATTGGTACGAATGAAGTTGACAACAGTCTCCTTTTTGACTTCTTTGAGAGGCACAGCTTCGGCCCATTTTGAGAAGTAGTCAGTTGCAGCCAAGATGTACAAGTGCCCGCCAAAAGACTTTGTCATAGGACTGACAACGTCCAAACCCCATGAGTCAAAAGGCCAAGAAGCTACAATTGGATGCAAAGGTTCAGGCGGCTGATGGATGAAGTTTGAGTAGAATTGACAAGCTTGACATCTTTGCGCATACTTCATGCAATCTAAGACCATGGTGGGCCAATAGTAGCCCATTCTTTTGATGCGAAAATGCAACTTTGGACCGGACTGATGAGCTCCACAAATTCCGGAATGTGCTTCTTCCATAGCTTGCATAGCTTATTCTTTTCCTAGGCAGCGCAAGAAAACCCCATCAAATGAGCGCCTATAGAGTGTGTCTTTATAGAAGATGAAGTGGGCTGCACGACGCCTAATGTCGATCTTTTGACGTACGTCATCGGGCAATTTTCCGTGCTTCAAGTAGTCTACGAATGATTGTCGCCAATCTTCCACTTCAATTTCGTATACCTCCACAACATGACTTTCATTATTATCACCTTGCCCGTTGTATTCTTCTAGAATAGGCGGGAGTACCCATTTGTGGCACATGGGTATGGACGTCTTCTCTTCCGATGTAACCAACATAGGAGCAAGTTTAGCCAACGCATCGGCTTGCCCATTATCTTTCCTCGGCATATGCTCTACTGTAACGTCACCAAGAGTTTTGATCAATCTTCTTGCATACTCAACATATGGTAGGAGCTCCGGTTTCTTAACCTCGAATTCGCCATACAATTGATTGACGACCAACTTGGAATCGCCATACACTTTTAGGTGAGGTTGCCTCAGCTCAATTGCCATTTCTAAACCGAGTATCAAAGCTTGATATTCCGTAACATTGTTTGAGCAATTTTGAGTTAATGTGAAGGAGTACGGCAAGACCTCTCCATTAGGCGTGAGAAAGATAACACCGGCGCCGACTCCATTTCTATGTGCGGCACCATCAAAGTACATTTCCCATGGAGGAGTGACCTCAATCACGAGCGCATCTTCATCGGGTAAGTCATCCATTAACTCCCACTCGGCAAGAACATGGTGATCAGCTAGAAAATCAGCCAATACTTGTCCTTTCATAGCCTTTTAAGGGATATATGCAATCTCAAACTGTTGCAGCTGAAGGTACCATCTTGCAAGTCGATCAGACAACACCGGCCTCGTCATGACATACTTCAAAGGGTTTGCTCTGGATACAAGACGAATAGTATGAGCTTGAAAGTAATGCTTCAATTTTTGAATCGAGAACACAAGAGCTAGGCAAAGCTTCTCAATAGGAGCGTACTTCAACTCATTTGGCGTCATTGTTCGGCTTAGGTAATAAAGTGCATTTTCCTTCCCTTTGTCGTTTTCTTGGGCGAGCAATGCCCCCGCTGATCTTTCTTGGGCAACAATATATAGGATCAAGAAACGTCCCGGCATGGGAGCGGCTAAAACGGGAGGTTTCATCAGATATGCCTTGATTCGTTCAAAAGCATTGCGACAAGATTCATCCCACCTAAATGGAACGTCTTTCTTCATCAAGTGACTGAAAGGTTGGAAACGACCGACTAAATTTGAGATGAACCTTCGAAGATATGCCAATTTTCCTTGTAGACTTTTGAGTTCATGAATGTTTCGTGGCTCCGGCATTTTAACTATTGCATCAATTTTGGCTTGCTCGATTTCAATGCCCCGCTGACGAACAATGAAACCAAGGAACTTCCCAGATGTTACACCAAATGCACACTTCATGGGGTTCATCCTTAATTGATACTTCCGCAATCTCTCAAAGACTTTTCGCAAGTCACTTATGTGATCTTTCCTTTCCCTCGACTTTACGACAAGATCATCCACATAACACTCAACATTCTTGTGCAACATGTCGTCAAAGATATTTTGCATCGCCCTTTGATAGGTAGCACCTGCGTTCTTCAATCCAAACGGCATCACCTTGTAACAATATATACCCTTTGGAGTACGGAAAGCAGTCAGTTCTTCATCCCTTGGAGCCATGCGAATTTGGTTGTACCCGGAAGATCCGTCCATGAAAGACAAGGCTTCGTGTCCCATGGTAGCATCAATCATTAGTTCAGGAATTGGTAGAGGAAAGTCATCCTTAGGGCATGCTTTGTTCAAGTCTCTAAAGTCGACGCAAACCCTGATTTGTCCATTCTTCTTTCTTACCGGCACGATGCTAGAAATCCAAGTTAGGTATTTGACTTCTCTAATGAACCCGGCTTCAATGAGCTTGTTAACTTCGGCTTCGAGCAATGGGACTAAGTCAGGTCGAAACCTTCTTTGGGCTTGCTTGACGGGACGAACTTCTTTCTTTACCGATAAGTTGTGTACCGCCACCTCTGGGTCCAAGCCTGACATTTCTTTGTATGACCAAGCAAACACATCCTTGAACTCGTGCAACAACTCAACGTAACTTTGTTCTTCATCAGCTCCAAACAATGCACTTATGTAAATTGGTCTTGGGTCATCGACGCTACCCAAGTTCACCTCTTTTAACTCATCAACCGTGGCCTTGACACCCTCTTCCCACTCAACAGGCGCATCTTTGGCGTCTTCTTCAACATCTTCTTCCTGAGAAGTGATATGGCATGACGACCCTACACTCTCTTCATCTTCGTGTTTGGTCTTCGTGAGCACCACGGTTTGCAACTTGACTTTGAGCATTTCACCACAAGACACTATCAAGTCTTCGCGGCGAGTCATTCGAGATGGGATCAGACTTTGAACTTTCTTAGAGTTTGATGACTTGGGGTTTCTCTTAGCACGTGTCGACATATGTGGAGCACTCAACCTTTTCCAATCAAACCTTTTATTTGGACCAAGCCTATCGAAGACTGCTTTATTCGGACCAAGCCTGTCAAAGACCGTTTTATTTGGACCAAGTCTATCAAAGACCGTTTTATTCGAGCCAAGTCTATCAAAGACCAACATGTGTGGCATCTTCTCTTCACGGCCTATAGCTGAACCCTCTACTTCGCCTATGTAGTTGGCGTTAGCTCTCTTTATAGCAATACGAACTGGGTTTGGTGGCTTGTAGCCAAGGCCTATTCGAATGTTTGTAACGGTATGACTTTTTTCCTTTAACATGACTTGTGTGGTGTTGAGTCCGTATGGCTTCTCTGCAGTAGCATCAAGAGTGAGGCCCTCCAGTCGTGGTTCTTCATTAGGGTCATACCCAGCTTTGACTAGCAACTTGAAAGCTTTTGGGTCAAAGCATTCTTCAATCTTCTTTGTGGGCAGTGTTCCATGCTCTGTTTCGGGTCCTTTGGATAGACGAATAAATCCTTCAAGTGGAGGAGATGGCCCTTTCCTTTCAAGTGTTGTAAGAGGAAATGTAAGTTCCTTCAAAGGTTTTGTCCCAAGGGGAGATCCAGTAATCTTACTCTTCTCTGTGTCACTTGTGTTATCGGAGCCGTTTACACCATGCTGCTGGAGTTGCTCGGTTCCATTGAGTCTCACGGTGTTCTTTCCTTCAATGTAGTATTTTGCATCCGCAAAGTGTGATTCAGCATCAGAAAAAGGCTTTACATCACCATGTACCTTTCTTTCGACTCCATCTTTAACATATCCAAAGCACTGATGTAATGTTGAAGGAACAACGCCATTTTCATGTATCCAAGGTCGACCCAATAACATGTTGTAAGATGTGTTGGATTCAATGACATAGAGTAGCGTACTAGACGACATATCTTCAATAAGAAGATCTAATCTTATGATGCCGATGGCTCTTTGCCCCCCTTGGTTGAAACCTTGGATCATCAGACGACTACTTGATAGCTCATCCATCGAGATCCCTAACTCATTCAAAGTGCGTAGAGGCAAGATATTGACTGCAGAGCCTCCGTCGATCAGCATTCGATTGACTCTTTGCTTGCGAATATAGCCGGCGACAAACAGTGGTCGGTTGTAGAGCTTGGAACCTAGTAGAAGGTCTTCATCAGTGAAGCATATAGTGGACATACATTGGTTCGTGACATGAGCAGTATTTGAAGTAGAGTCTGCAATTTTCTCTTCTTCGTGAGTCGCATTGCATGAAACGACGATGCGAGATTCGTCTAGGCTATCAACTTGGCTTAAGAGTGCAACAAGGTTTGATGACGCGACATCCTCTTCTAGAGTGATTTTCCCATCACGAGCCAACCACATCACCTTATCTTTGAATATGAAGCAATCATGTATTGGGTGCCCTACGAGACGGTGATACTTGCAGTACTTAGGATCGTCAGAACGACTAGCCTCTTCTGGTCTCTTTATTTCAGGCAGTTCAATCAGGTTAGCTTTGAGCAAATCGACAAATATGGCTGAAACGTCAGAATCAAGGAACGGATATTTCTTTGACTGCATCTCTGTGAGTGTCATCTTCCTTCGCTCATTAGCTTGTGAATTACTGGCCTTTTCAGATACCGCAATGCTTTTTCGTTCGTCACTTTTATCATTTTCCTTGGCTTGGATTCTTAATGGAGCAACATTCACCGCCATAGACTCTTTGGTAGGTGCTTTGTTGAAAGGTTTGCCTCCTTTCCTTGCATCTTGTTTGTCTTTGAATCTTCTCGGATCTTGCATAGGTGGTCCATTGACTCCACTTGCCACCATACTCAATTCCATGTCATGAGCACGAGTTCCTAACTCTTCAAACGTCCTTGGTTGTATTCCTTGCAGAATGTAACGAAGCCCCCATTGCATGCCTTGGATGCACATCTCTATAGCCGAAGTCTCGGACAATCGATCCTTGCAATTGAGACTCAAGTTTCTCCAACGGTTTATGTAATCAATCGCTGGCTCTTCATCCCATTGGCGAGCATTTGTGAGTTCGATCATCCTGACGGTCCTTCTTGTGCTGTAGAAGCGATTGAGGAATTCTTGCTCCAACTCGTCCCAACTATCAATCGAGTTTGCTTCCAAGTCAGTGTACCAATCAAATGCATCTCCCTTCAATGAGCGGACAAATTGCTTGACAAGATGATCACTGTAAATTCTGGCATTATTGCAAGTCTCAACAAAATGAGCTACATGTTGCTTTGGGTTGCCTTTGCCATCAAACTGCTGGAAATTGGGTGGTTGGTAACCATTTGGCATCTTCAAGCATCTTCAAGCAACAGGACAACTGATTTGTCAATGACAAGAATCTTGAAAATTGTGACAAAGTCACACTTTGAAACCACTTCAAAGTGTGACCTGGTTTTGAACAACTGTTGTGAGACATTTAATGAAATAATTCTACATACCAAAGAAAAGCAAATACTTACAACCATATTCAAACCTTTAATAGAGAGCTGTATTAAAGTCGACTTCCCACATTGGCACTTGTAGTCCGCAATTTGAGTATATTGGACATTTGTACAATGAAATCGGGGGAACATTGAAAAATAGTGGAAAAAGTGTTAGGGTTTCCAATTTAGGGTGTTTTTGTATAGGTTCTTGTGATTTGGAGGATTTGGTGGTTTTATAGTGTTGAGAAATTGTGTTTTTTGGGGCAAAAAAATCAAAGTGGGCGCAATTATTTGCCACACGTGTAGCGTTTTATTCAACGTGGCGCCACTTTGGACGAAAGCCCGATCGCGCCTGGAACGGGCTTAAATTTTCGCGAGTTTGCAAAGTTAACATACTATATTCCAGCCCGAAAAATTACAGGGCAAAAATCAGAAAGAGCAAAAACTAAAGGACAAAAGTAATACTTCTCTTTTATTAAAATAAAGAAAAATCAAAGAAGACAAAAGCGTGTGGATATTATATTTATACATTCTTCGTTAATCCTGAAAGTATGATTGTAGTCACAAATTCTTGAATTCTGAAAATAAAACAAGAAAAAGATTACAAAGTAATCATTTGATTAAATTTAAAGTATAATTTGGGATACAATCTCTATCTAATCCTCTGATTCTATTCTACAAGAACAGTATTAAAATTTATAGTGAAAATCTTCAATTTGATCTTCGCTGAAGTGATTTGAACTTGGAGAAACGTCAATTCGAGGGTCCTTGGACTTGATCTCGGATTAAACAGTGATTTGATTTGAGGATTTGACTTGGTGATTTGACGAACACCAATTTGACTTGGGGATTTAACGAACACCAATTTGACTTGGGGATTTGATGAACACCAATTTGACTTGGGGATTTGATGAACAACAATTTGACTTGGGGATCTGATGAACACCAATTTGACTTAGGATTTGATGAACAACAATTTGACTTAGGGATTTGATGAACACCAATTTGACTTAGGATTTGATGAACACCAATTTGACTTAGGATTTGACAAACGTCGATTCGAGGGCTTTACGGCTTGATCTCGGATCGAAAGATGTTCTTGATTTGGAATTTGATTTGAAGGTTGATGAAGATTGGTATGATCTTCGTCTTCAGTTCTTTGGATTTTTGGGTTTTGATCTTCCTAGCATGGATTTTGATCTTCAAAAATAGTTTTCCGAGGGTCTTGTGACTTGATCCCGGATCAAAATGAATTTTTGGTTTGAATGTTGTTGAAGAACGGTATGAACTTGATTTGGATTTCTTGAATTTATTGAAGATTTGATCTTATTGGCAGAGACACCATCTTCAAAAAATGGTTTTTGGATGAACTTGAGGCTTGATGGCGGATTGAAAGATGTTCTTAACCAAGAACATCTTGAAGATGGTTGAAGGATACCTTTGAAGATTGCTGAGCTTGTTGGAGAGGATTTGGGCTTCCTTGCTCTGAATTCTTTAAGCTTCAATTGTTCTTCAAGCTTCAGTTGTTGTCTTTTTGTTCTTCAAGAGCACCGCTATTTATAGTTGTAGAGTGAATCTCACTCAGAATCTCCTGATGAGATGAACGGCTGTGATCGCGTCTACAATTTCTTGATATGGAAAAATGAATCTTCTAGATATCTCTTGAATATTCAACCTTGGAGGAGAAGACTTTCCTTGTCTTGATATTTGATAAATATATTTATTTAACACTTTAAAATAATAGAATTAAATAATATATATATTTATTTTCCTTTTCTTGCTCTACAAGACTTGCCATTATTTAATTTAATTAGATAATTTAACTCCAATTAATAAATAAGACATTATTCAATTTATCCATCATATATATTAAAATTAATAAATTTTAACTACTTTACTTTTTATTATAAATCCAAAATAAAATAGAAAAATAAATTAAAAATTAATATATTATTCCCCACGTGCCGAGATTTAATTAGACACAAATTTCAAGTGTCTACAAATTGCCCCCTTGTGACTTGTTCGCGGAGTCGTAATGAAACATGTCGGGAACGAGTCACAATTTATTTGACATGACGAGGATGCAACAATAATTTTATTGTTGAATAACATAGGCTAATTTCCACCATTTATGTATTTGAGGGTCCAGACGGACCATGTGCATCACACAATTGCTTCAAATTTTTTTTTATTATTTTTTTTTTGTTTTTTTTGGCTCACACGGACCACGGACATGTGATAATACCCTCCTACATGGTTTGACCGGTCCACTTTTTTTTTTTTTTCGGGCCCGTCAGGTCTTTGTAGACCATTGAAAAAATTTCTTCTCCTCCTTCCTTTTGAAAGTAACGGAACTTTCTTTTTTTTCCCCTCTTTTTTTTTTTGCTGTTGGGGCCCACGCCCAACACAGACATGCACATGCACATCCCTCTCTCTCTTTTTTTTTCTTTTTTGTTTGTTGGCCGTTCTTTCTTTTTCTTTCCTTCTTTTTTTTTCTTTTTCTTTTCTCTTGAATTCCACTCCATGCACGTCCCCTTCTCTCCTTTTTTTTGTTTTTTTTTTCCTTTTCTTCTTTTTTTCAAAAGAAATAGTTGCTGAGGGATTTTTTTTCAAAGGGAATTTCTTGTGCATCAATTATTTCTTTGGAGAAAGAAAGTTTCCAAACTCGACATCCACTTTCAACTATAAAAGAAGACTTGGGGCATAAGTTTTTCTTCATCCCCAAAAGAAACCTTTCCCAAATTTTTTTTTCTCAGTAACAAAGATTTTCTTCTTCTGTTGCTAGACAGACCTTGCTGTAATTTCATCGAACTTGGCGAGAATTGATCCAATTCGGGTGCATATTTCGCCACATACTTCCTTGACGGTGCGACGGACAGAAAAAGAGAAGCCTTTTTTCCTTCTTCTTCCCTTTTTTTTCGATATATATACACATATATATATATATGATGCATATTATATAATCACAAGGATTTCACTTTTTTGTTTTCGTTGTGCAGCGATTCGGAGAAGGCAAGCAACTTACGGGGCACAAGAACCGACGAACGAGACATCATCTCCTTCTCCGTACGGTAAAAATATCAACTTTTCTTCTTTCTTTTTTCTTTTCTTTTGACGCACCAGCAGCAGTTTTTTTTCTCTCTTTTTTTCATTTTTTTTTTCAAACTGCCGCAGCAGTTTTGTTTTTTTTTTTTTTACTGTTCACCGGCCGCAGCAGATTTTTTTTCTTTTTCTTCTCTTTCTCAACGGCAGCAGGTTTTTTTTTTTTCACTTTTTTTTGGCTATTTGCTCTATTATCCTCCATCAATTGCTAACTTGTCTTTCTAACCCTTTTGTTTCCTTCCTTGTGTTGACAGTTCACGCACAATGGTGAAATTCGGTCGCGCCTATAATTCAAACGGAATCGAGACTCTAACCATCACCGGCGACGAAAATCAACGGGACACGATATTGGAAGTTGGTACCCCTCTTGCCGGAATTTTCACAAACCGATGACCCACTTTGATTAACACCATTAAGCCTAAAGATTGGACCGAAGAGCTTCCCAAGTCCTCCAATCTATCTCTGCCGTCGTTCGTGCTCCATTCTCCTCACCACCGAGCATCAAACGGTGATCTTCCTTTCGATACCTTGGGGCGACGCATTGCCAAAGGAGATGCCATGTGGGACGATGAGAAGTTGCGGCGTTTTCAAAAGTTCAATCGCTTACCTCATTAATGCAATCTTGTTTCAAGGTACGATACGAGAGTACGCGATGATAAATTTGTCAACAATGGGATTCACTTGGGCGAAATGTTATGTCATATTTATGTGCCAAAGTTATTTTTATGGCAACTTTACTTGCAATATTAACAACGTTTAAGATATGAAATATTTTGCCAATAAACTAGGTACTTAAAAAGATGTAATTGCGTAAAAATTACATATATAAAGTATTTTATAAAACATGTCCTAAAGTACGACATTGTACACAAGATTTACTTATATTAGTTTTATAACTGCTTTTGTGATCATAATAATAAAACTCATAGTTATGAAAATATATAGTTCATTTGATGAGTAAAATGCAAAAATCACCCTTATATTATCTCTAATTGGCCAAAAAAAAATCAAAAACCATGTGTTATTTTTATTAGCAAAACCGTGTATGTCATTCTATTGTTAGCGCATTGCACACTCACCAATTTCTAGCTTTTTCCTTAAAAAAAATGTCAAATTTTCACTTATACAAAATATTAAACTATTTCTAAACCGTACTTAGAGATTTTTAACCTAAAAATAAAGCTGATTTCTTTATTATATGGGATTTAACTTTAATAAATTAAAAATAAACAATTTATTTTCAAAATTCTTATTATATTTTATGAATAAAAAAGTTGAAATATTTGAATTCAGAGTTATCTAAATTAAATAAATAAACACAAGAAAAGAAAAAAAGTGTGTTCATTTTCTTCCGACACAATTCCAACTTCCCACGACCACAACCACCCCATTGCTGTCGTCGTCGGTCGCAGTGGCAAGAAGTTAGGGAAGAAGCATGATGTTCTTCGAATTTGTGAGTAGCTAAATGAAAGTATGAGGGAGATAGCCAAAAAAAATAATTTTGCTACCAAAGATTTAGAATTAAGATGAATAAAAGTAAATATGATGAGTGTCTAAATGATGTAATTCTAGTGTTTTATGTTTTTTTTTTATTCTTTTGTCCAATTTTGTAGCATTCCTAGTGTTTTATGTTTTGTTTCACTATTTTGTAATTTTGAGTGGAGTCAAGGCAAAACGACTGTTTTGGTCTTTGGAATGGATAAAAGCACCTTAATGCCAGTTTAAGGACTAGAAAGAACAAAACGGGGGACTGTAGCGGAGGCACCACGATACGATTTAGACTTAGTAGGTAAATTGTACATTTTATACATTACTTTTAATGTTACTATATGCAAGGTCTATCGTGATGTAGGATGGTTGGGGGATATGAGAAAGCTAACTATATAGTGTTCTATATTTAAGAAATCAGTGTTGTATATGGAGAACATTGTTCAAATTTTCATATTGTTTTATTTTAAAAATAGTAAAGATGGGATGGCCAAGGAAAAGGCTAAATCGTGTTATTGTTGATTCAAACACATTTGAAGAGCAATTGAGTGCATCTTCTTCATCACAAACTGGTGGACAACATAGCGCGGCTTCAACTGAAAGTGATGGTCACTCTAGAACTAAAAATTAGACTAAATTTGGCGGGTTGTTTTTAGTGATACAAGGCTTGCCTTGTTGGTGATGACAGGTCTTAGCCAATTGGTGTCGATTGCCTTGAAACATTCAGTCTGGTTGTTAAACCGAAAACCATTTGCATCGTTCTCAACATTGCTCTCTCTATGTCTTGGAAAATTCATCAGTTGGGAGTTAAAAGCGCCTTTTCACATGGCGACCTTCAAGAAACCATTTACATGCATCAATCGTTGGTGTTTTGGGATTCTTCTCATCCGGGTTATGTCAGTTTATTGAGGAATTCTCTCTATGGGTTGAAACAGGCACCACGAGCTTGGTACCAATGCTTTGCGAATTTTATCTCTACTGTAGGTTTCACTTA
Source organism: Linaria vulgaris (assembly GCA_948329865.1). Classification (NCBI taxonomy): domain Eukaryota; kingdom Viridiplantae; phylum Streptophyta; class Magnoliopsida; order Lamiales; family Plantaginaceae; genus Linaria; species Linaria vulgaris. The sequence continues at coordinate 66,589,019 of OX415249.1, forward strand.
CAATCGCTCGGATCACTCTCTTTTCATCTACGAGCATGGCGTGCAGGTTGCTTACTTATTATTGTACGTTGATGATATTATTTTAACTGCCCCGTACAATGACCTACGGTGTTCTATTATATCTAGTCTTGCTTCTGAATTTGCCATGACTGATTTGGGCCTTCTTAGCTATTTTCTTGGTATTAATGTGACTCGTTAATCAGGTGGTATGTTTCTTTTTCAAAAAAAAAATATGCTCTTGAGATTATTGAGCGTGCGGGGATGTCATCTTGTAAACATGTCTCCACTACTATCGACACCAAGTCGAAACTCAGCCCGTCGGGTTCTCATGCTCCGGACCCTACTCTTTTTTGTAGCTTGGTAGTCACATTACAATATCTCATATTCACCCGCCCCGACATATCTTATGTAGTTCAACATTTTTTCGAGCACATACACGACATGAAGGTTGAACACATGGCTGCATTAAAATGTCTATATTCATGGGACTTCGGCGTTCGGTTTTCACCTCTACAAGTCGACAATCATCGGCGATGGTCTTTTACCAACGCGGATTGGGGTGGATTCTAGATACTAGATGCTCGACTTCCGGGTATTGCAAGTTGTTGAGCAACAATTTTATCTCTTGGTCTTTGAAACAACAGCCTACTTACTCTGGCTCTAGCGCCGAACCCGGGTATCGCGTGGTAGCCAATGTCGTTTCCGAGTCTTGTTGACTTTGAAACCTTTCACTCGAACTTCACTTTCTCGTCGCTAAGGCTACATTGGTTTACTACCATTTATCTGTCCAGTAATCTTGTTCAACGCCAATGCACTAACCACATTGAGATGGACATTCACTTTGTTTGGAAAAAAGGTTGCTCGTTGCCAAGTTTGCTTTGCAAACGTCCTTCTCGTCACCAGATAGCGGATATCTTCATGAAGGGTCTTGCACGTGTCCCTTTTGATGAATTATGTTCCAGTCTTAGTGTTCGTGAGCCACCCGCTTCGACTGCAAGGATGTATTAGTATATATTTTTTGTTATGGATAGGGAAATATATGACTCTCCTTGTAAATAGATTAAGAGCATGTTTGGATGCCTCTTCTTATAATGTGTCCAACTTTTAATGTGTGTATTAATAAATGGATAAGGCACATTTGGTTGCCCTTAATATGACATATTAATAAAATTGTGTGGGTTTATACAACATTTGGTTGCCAAATAAAAGGTGATGGGAGCCCTATATAAGTGGCTTTTGAGCATTTTTCCACATAAATAATTTTTACCCCCCCCCCCCCCAATGATAATTTAAGCCCACAACAACCCTCAACTAAATTATCACTTATGCCCTTACTTTACCTTCCCTCCCTACTTGACTTCTTTTTGGGTATGTAACTTAAGGGCAGTTTTAGTAATACAAGTATGTTGTGTTAATTAGTATATGCAACAAAACATAAATTTAAGGCGGTTTATGGTGGTAAATTGGAAGTTTTTTTTGCATCCAAATGTAAGATTATTTCCTTTATCTTACCTTAATTATAATATTAAATTATGGGGGTTTTGTCCTCATGGGGCATCCAAATGCGTCAATAGTGTATTAGTCACATGTTTGCTTTGCAAATTGTAAGCCCTATAATTTTGTTAATCAGCCGTTCTCCCATGTTTGGTTCGTAATATTGCTCAAAAGGGTAATAGAAGAAGGCTAAATGAGCTCAAGGTAATTAATATAGGTACTGGGATATGATTAGTTATCCTAATATACGTACAAAAGGGCTCACTTATCATGGGCTCCCGTTATTAAGTAACATGCAATCCAAACGTGAGATTAGGCATTTTAAAATTATTTATCATGACTTTTAGGGGAACCAAATGTAGTGTATATCTTGAGGATCTTTCCTAATTAGGTTTGTTGTATCCTTTTTGAAATTGTGGATTAGGTTGATACTTTAGCTTGATGTTAAAGTTACAATGTTATTTTAACAACGTACCAGAATAAGTTGCAATGAAAATAAAGAACACAACAATTTAAGAAGATAATATATTAAGATTAGCTTTCGAGCAGTAGGCAAAATACCATAAGGGTTTAACAAAAAGTGTTTCTCACATCTCTCAAGTTTCTCACTCTCGAATTGCTCGAACTCAACAAAGCAGACAAGAGTTGCTTTATTAATTCTAAACCTAGAACCTATTATGCACCGAACTTCAAAACATCAGTCATGTCCGTGTCCGTGTCCGACGCGTATCCGACATCGACATTCTTTCGACACGTATCGGACACCCGTGTCGGACACTTAAGGGTACCGTGTCCGACGAGTGTCCGACGCATATTAAGGGTGTCTCCAACATGTTTTAAGTGTTCATGAGAAATGAAATTGTTGGATCGGGATTGATACAACTTTTCCAAAGTTTCAAAGCTCAAGTTAAGCTGGCGTTGCCTTAACTTGATCTCAAACAATCTTCTTGATAGAGTAATGTGCAACGGAAGTTAAAGAACACAAGAAGATAAATTTTCAATGGTTTATTATAAATAATCAATCATCTAGCCTTACGGCAAAATAACCACGCAGGTTTTACCAAAGATGTTCTTCACCACAAAATCACTCTCGCTCTTTTGTAGATTGGACTCAGCAAAGCAGACAAGAATTTTCTCCTTAAATCTAATCCTAGACTTAACTCGAAAACTCACAAACTTTGCAAAACAAGAAACATAGCAACAATGCTTAAGATATAATCTCTACGGATTTATAAGCTCTATTGTTTCTCTATGTATCTTGATGTACTTCACACCCTATATATAGGTTTCTTCAAACTTGATCTCCAAGGTGTGTTGTACACAGTTTTGGTAACTTATGTTGTTTCCTTGTTGAACTCTACTTTCCTTCTTGAACTCGATCTCCTTCTTGAATAATAGTTCCCTTTATTAGATTGAGTTCTAATAAGGAAATACTCCTTCTTCAATTCAGAGTTGATCTTGGAAAGATTCCTAGTTGCACTTGAACTCCAAAACTTTCCTTCTTTGAAACCGTGTTGACTTGACCGATCTTTTCCTCTTGAATTATGGAAACTTCAACTTAGGAAACTTGTAATGTTCTTCCTTATGATTAAGAGATGTTCATGGACATAAACAAAGACAACTAAAATCGTGGAACTTGATTAATAGGTGAATAAAGGCAAAACTAAAATAAAGCAGTTAAAGACAGATTGACAGAATATATACTGGTTTCAATGTTGTCCTGTGAATGTTGGCTCAACATCCATCCAACATTTAAACCCGAATACTTTACTCATGTTCAGAATTTCAGAAACATGTTTTAGGTTCAGACTGTTCTCGGGTTTCAATGTTGTCCTCTGGATGTTGACACAACATCCATCCAATATTGATAACAGAACATCTTACACTTTCAATCTCCCCCTTTTTGCCTTTCTTCACAAAACCAATCAACCTGTTCACAAAACAGATAATATGTCCAAATATCAATTAAGCATAATAATCTAAACCTACTAAAACTGCTCCCCCTTAATGCAAACTATCAAGTATTAACTTGGCATAACAAAGATTAATCATTAAAGTCATCACCACAACTCAAAAAGTTGTTCAAACACTTAACTCATCAACGTTGTCTCAACATTAAGACCAGAATGTACCTGCACATCAGTTTATCAGCAGAAACAGCAGATATAGACTATCTTCATAAGCAAAAGTAGTAAGAGCAGTTAAGGCTAAGTAGCATTATCATTACAAACCAAAACAAATAAGAAGAACTAGCAACAAAATAGAAACAGTTCAAAACATATCAAAAAGAAAAACATAAAAACCAGAAATCAAAATTTAAAAACTAGATCACTCTCCCCCTTTTTGTGAAGAAAGCTCCTCCATGTTCTTAATCAAGACATCCAGCTCCTGCATTTGTTTTTCCTTGAAAGCAATTTCCCTCTGAAGATTGGCATAAGCACTTCTATACCAAGTCAACTGCTGATCAACAAAAGATTTTTTTGTTACCCTGGTTTCTTCCTCCTCAGATTGAGGCACTGAAGCTCCAACAAATTGTTGAGCCTCCTTTTCCTCTCCAGGTGCAACTCCACCTTCAGGATTCCAAGGCAATTCCTTCACTCTTGTGCTAGACAAGTAGGATAGAGTGATGGTGAACCTAGCCTTGTTCTCTGACATTCCTCCAAACTCTTTCTTGTTCATCTTCTGTTTTAGCAGCAGAGTTGTGATCAAGGAAGGAAATGGTAGAATCCCTTGCTTCCTCCCAGCAGCATCTTCCATAGCCTTTAAAATTCTCACCCCAATATTCACAGCAAGCCCATTCTTCAGTTTGTAGACCAAGTAAGCTGACTCCTTAGTCAAAACAGTAGAATTTTTAGTAGGCAGCCAATTATAAGATGCACATCTGTGCAGAACAGCACTTAGGGCAGTGAGCTTTGTTGTTGGTAATTGTTCAACCCAGGTTCTCTCTAGACCACATGTGATATCCTCAATCACCTCATCTGGCTTTGGATCTTCAGATTCCTCAACATGTGGCAGTCCCCAAATCTTATTTATCTTATGAGGACTAATGTCAAACACTTGTCCTCTTACCCATGCTGTACCATATTTGGGAGACAACTCACAAGTGATATACTTTGAGAGATTCAGGTAGAATTCTTGTACAAGCTCAGGAGCATAATCACCATGCTTCTTCATTGAATTCTGAACCCCTCTTGCTTTCAACAACTCAAAAACTCTGTTTCTTTTAAAGCTGTCCATGTCCATGACCCTCTCTTTGTGAAAATCCCTCTTTCTAAAGTCATAAGCCTTCTCCTCTATCTCCGTATTAAGATAGTATCTAGACATAGCTTCCTTACTAAAATAGGATAACGCAAGAGTGTCACAGTACTCGTCTTCATTATTATCATCATTATCACCACTAGCTTCAAACTCTTCAGCATCAGATTCCTCTTCCTCTTTCTCCTCTTCTTCTACTTCAACTACCTCCACTTCCTCATCCACAACCTGTTTCCCTTTCCTCACTCTCTCAGCCTCAGCCTTAGCCTTATCCTCAGCCTTTTTCTTCTCAAGTCTCTCTCTTAGAGCTCTTCTAGCCTCAGCTCTTTGCAAGGCTATTTTACTCATTTGCCTAGACCCAATAGGTGTTCCCTTTCTACCAGAACCAGCTCCAGATCCCTCCCCCTCAATTATATCATCAACATTATTCACTTGGGGGGTTAGCCACATTTACCTCAGATTCAGATTCATTGGTTTGAGGAGCATGGGCTTCTGATGTTGCGCCAACATTCGACTCAGATTCCACATTCTTAGCTCGCTTTGCCCGTCGTTGATAAGGAATCGTTGGTCGTTTTGCAGTAACTTGAGCAGCAGGCCGTCCTTGATCCTCACGCGCAGCAGCCCTGGTGCATGTTGTTGTTTGCTTGACATTCAAGGCCAAATCTGCAAGAGTGTCTAAAGGAGTCTTGCTCGCCATGTTAGTTTTGAGAATTGAGAGAAAAATATGAGAGATTCTTAGATAATTATTTGCAGAAAGAAGGACAAATTGCACAAGTGACAGAAATTAGGGCAAGTTGTTCTTTTAAGTTGTGAAGAGTGGAGAGAGAAGGAAAGAATGTAAGTGAGATTATGGAATATGATCAATTAAGTTTTCCCACTCCTCTATTCCCGCGTAAGAACTTCACCACGTGTCATTTAAAAACACCAAGTAACCAGAGCAGTTCAAAATAAAACAATAAAAACTCAGTTTTTAAAATTTTAAACAAACTTATAAGTTACTGACTTCAATGTTGTGCAGACCGTGTGGCAATGTTGGAATAACATTCAGATCAGAGAGTAGAGTAACATTCAAACCAGAAAGTTTTTAAACCATAATATCTGAGGTTTTGGGCTTCTTCAAGGCAATTTCATGTGAGAGCGTGAGATATATCCAAACTTATATCTGAAACTTTACCAAAGTAGCAAGTGAGTATCAAAAATATTAAGATTTAGATCAAAATCATGAATAAGCAACATATCAAACAGAAAACACACAGAGATAAGCAGTCATGAATTAGAGAATTAATCCACTTCCACAGCATAGAAGGTCACAAATAGTGTGTCACCTGCAGAATGTCACCCAAAGAGTATGCCTCAACACATGAAAGGGACTATATACTCCCCCTAAGCCCAAACCTAGTCAACCACACTAAACAAAGATGAAAGACAATGCAGTTCTAGAATGAATGCAACAATGTTATGACAACATTGACAGATGGTATACACAGTGAATCACTTTTCAAACCAGCAACAGTTCACATCACCTCAAATCTTCACTATTTTCATTATCTCTTTAGAACAAAAACTGAGGGTTGTTTAAAAAAAGGATAATGACATTACTGAATGAGGGCAGCACTAGACTCCACACACCCCAGTAACAACATTATCAGCAGCAAGTTAGGCAAGTACAAAGGTCTTGAATACTAGCAACACATTTATCATGTACCCCCAATACCCCAATTCCTTATGCATACTTGTTTATCAACCTGCATACAAGAGAGCACTAAGTGATCAATGCTACCAAGTGAAGGCAATCGAAACCCCAAACACCCTAGTAGAAAGAACCAATTTTATGTACCCCTTGGCCAAAACAAACAGAGATATGCAAATAAGCACAACTGAATATCATTGAAGCTGTCAACATCATGAACCCCAGCTTCTCCACATGTCCTGTAAAACCTTTTCATATGAATAAGACACAACTGAATAGACATCAAAGTAGTGAACTTTGTGTACCCCAGCTTCTCCATATGTTAGGCTAACACAACCTCAGACACACTTTAGAGATTTATACTTTTCAACACTTAGATGTGAATCTGCAAGCTAGAAAGATTAGTAAAACACATTGATCAACCACACAATCAAATATGCCAAACAAAGATCAATGTGACTCAAAAAGAAAAGAAAAGAAAAGTAACAAACAAAAAAAAACAAAAAGTTACATCCTACACCACAACCATTAACCAGTGCTAGACAGTGGTGTTATGTCAACACTGGGATCCTAACATTCTCACATATTGCACATGCCGAGAGATTTCCTCAAACTGAAGAATCTCTCACTGTCTAAAGGTTTAGTAAACATATCAGCAAGCTGATTATTTGTCTCAATATGCTCAATGTTAATCATTTTATCCTCAACCATGTCTCTCAAGTAATGATGTCTTATATCTATATGCTTAGTCCTAGAATGCTGAACAGGATTCCTTGAGATACTAATGGCACTAAGATTGTCACAAAACATGAGGAGAGTATCACTATCTAGCCCATAGTCCAGCAACATGTGTTTAAGCCATACTAGCTGGGTAACACAACTGCCAACAACTACATATTCAGATTCAACTGTAGATAATGACACACAATTATGTTTCCTACTATACAATGAAACTAGATTGTTTCCCAAATAGAAACAGCCCCCACTTGTCATCTACATCACCTGCCCAATCAGAATCACTAAACCCAACAAGATTTGTATTTGTATCAAAGGAATACCAAATGCCCAATGATGAAGTTCCAGATATATATATCTTAATATTCTCTTCACATCAATCAAGTGAGATTGCTTTGGATCAGCTTGGTACCTAGCACAAACACAAACAGAAAACATAATATCTGGTCTAGAGGCAGAGAGATATAGAAGACCACCAATCATAGATCTGTACAATGTTGGGTCAACTTTGTCTCCAGTGCCATCCTTAGTAATCTTCATAGAAGAAGACATGGGAGTTTTGCAAGGTTTTGACTCATGTAGCTCAAATCTCTTTACCATGTTCCTTGCATACTTCTCCTGGTTTAAGAACATACCATTCTCCAGTTGCTTCACTTGCAATCCCAGAAAGTAGTTCAGCCCTCCAATCATGCTCATTTCAAATGTCCCTGTCATTGACTCAACAAACTTGTCTAGAGTAGACTTGTTAGTGGAGCCAAATACAATATCATCCACATAGATCCGAGCAATACAAACATCAGAACTCTTTCTTAGAATAAACAAGGTTCTGTCTCCATCTCCTCTATTGAACCCAAGACTTAACAAAAATTGAGTTAGTCTTTCATACCAAGCTCTAGGTGCCTGTTTTAAACCATACAAAGCTTTCTCAAGTTTATACACATAATTAGGATGTTTAGGATCAGCAAAACCTTTAGGTTGTTCAACATATACTTCTTTATCTATCAAACCATTAAGGAAAGCACCTTTTACATCCATCTGGTAGAGCTTAATCTTAAGACAACATGCAATAGCAAGAAGTAATCTAATAGATTCTATCCTAGCTACTGGAGCAAATGTCTCATCAAAGTCTATCTCTTCTACCTGAGTATAACCTTGTGCAACTAGCCTAGCTTTGTTCCTTACAATTACACCATCTTCATTTGTTTTGTTCTTGAAAATCCACTTAGTCCCTATAACATTCACATTAGAAGGTCTAGGCACTAGATTCCAAACATGATTTTTGGTGAATTGCAACAGTTCATCTTGCATAGCATTTATCCATTTACTATCCTTAAGAGCTTTAGTCACATTCTTAGGTTCAATATTTGAGACAAAACAAGAAGCATTACTTACAGTGCAAGTGGAAGCCATACAGACACACAACCTTACCATATTTTTATAGTTTACCCTGTCTTTGTTGCGAGTCTTCATGCGTCCAGTGATTTCACCTATCACTTGTGAAGCTGGATGGTCCTTTTGAATCCTAGTAGGGGGATCTCTCCTAGGTTCATCAACAATGTCATCCTCTGAATTGGACTGTGGGGATGTTGGCCTAACAGCAGCAGGTGTCAGCTCAACATTAGTACCAGTCACAACTTTAGTGTCTTCAGCTTCTGCTCCTGATGTTGGGACAGTCTCTGTTTCCAATGTTGGGGCAACATCAGAGACAGTAACTTCATCAGTACCTGAATCAAAGGTGGAATCATCAAACACCATATTTACTGATTCTTGAATAGTCTTCAATCTTGGATTATAAACCCTGAAAGCAGAACTATTCACAGAATAACCAACAAATATGCACTTTTCACTTTTTGGATCAAACTTACTAAGATAGTCTCTATCATTCAACAAGTAACAATCACATCCAAATTCATGAAAATGAGCAATATTTGGTTTCAAACCCTTCAAGATTTCATATGGAGTCATATTTGTACCAGGTCTAAGATAAGCCCTATTACTTATATGACATGCAGTATTTAAAGCTTCAGCCCAAAGTCTTTTAGATAGGTTTCTAGCATTAGACATAACTCTGGCCATCTCTTGAAGTGTCCAATTTTTCCTCTCAGCTATCCCATTTTGCTGAGGTGTCTTAGGTGCTGAAAACTCATGGAAAATTCCATTCTTATCACAGAAATCACTGAAACTAGCATTTTCAAATTCTTTCCCATGATCAGACCTAATCTTACAAACAGAGGAACCATACAGATTTTTGATGCTAGCATGTAAGATCCTAAATGTGTTAAATGCATCAGATTTTTCTTTAAGAAACTTAACCCATGTATATCTAGAGAAATCATCTACAATAACAAAGGCATATCTCTTACCACTTAGGCTGCTCACCTCAATAGGACCCATGAGATCCATATGTAATAATTCAAAACACTTACCAGTCCTGGGAATTGTACTCTGTACTTGGAGGGGTGTATGAATAGCTTTGGTTTGCTTACCCTTTAGGCAGTCCCCACATACAACCTTACTTGGGCTGGATATCTTTGGTAAGCCTCTTACAGCATCAACTTTCTGTAGCTTTTCAAGGTTCCTATAGTGAACATATCCTAGCTTCCTATGCCACAGAACATCATCATCAACTTTAGCATGAAAGCAATCTGCTTCTTCCTGTGCAAGGTAGCAATTATCTTTAGATCTAGTACCTGTCATAACAAGGACATTTTCACTATTAAATACATCACAAGAACTTTTATCAAATGTAACAAGCAAGTTATCATCACAAAGTTGACTAATGCTTATTAGATTTGCTTTCAATCCTTCAACTAGCAGAACATCTTTGAGTGGTGGAAATCCTTCAACATCTAGTACTCCCTTTCCAATGATTCTTCCCTTGGTGCCTCCTCCATAGGTGACAGTTCCAACATTGAGAGGAATCAATTGTTTAAGATTTTCCTTGTCTCCTGTCATGTGTCTTGAGCATCCACTGTCAAAGTACCACTTACCTGCAAGGTTAGAGTACACAGCAGAAAACACAACATTACATACAAGTTTCATCTTAGGAGTCTTTAACTTTTCAATCCAAGTTCTACTTTTCTGTCATGTTCCTAATGTTGGGATAACATCTGTACCACTGACCAACTCAACATTAGAGACAATTTCTGTTTTCTTCACATTTTCTTTCAAATATTTCTTGCAATAAGGTTTTATGTGACCTGGTTGAAAACAAAATTGACAGATATAAGTAGGTTTACTTTTGTTGGGATTAGCACTACTCAAGTCTTTTGATTCCTTAACAAAACCTTCTTTAATGAAAACAGGATTAGCAACTTTAGAGGTAGGTTTCTCAATATATCCAAGACCATTTGTTCCTTGATTACCCATACTCAGTACCTCTTCAAGTTTAGATGTACCTGAGTTCCATTTAGCAATGATCTGATTATCTTTTTCAAGCTTTCCTTTTACCTCTTTAAGTTCAGCTTCTGTCTTGTCAAGGTCTCTTTCATACATCCTCATCAGTTTTTTCAGTCCATCAATCTCCAGTCTCTGAGCTTCATTCTTCTTGGTGAGTTTTTGATTTTCTTTCAGAAGATTATGAAAAGTAGACTTCAAGTCTTCAATGATTTCCTCCTGGGACATTTCACCTTCAAAGTAAAACTCTTCATCTAGATCAACTGAGCCATGAAAACATTCAAAGTTAGATTCATCATTATCAGACAAAGAATTGAGATCAATATGGGTATCATATTCAGTCCAATTCCCAAAGAAAGTCTCATGTTCTGATGTTGAGTCCTGGATGTTGGAGCAACATTGGGACCCGTGGCAGTTATGGAGATCTTCTTCTGTCCAGTTGACATGAGTAAATAGCGCAGGTGTATGAATCTCTTCAAAGCTTTCTTCAGTATCAGCACTTGATCCAGAGTTATAATCCTTTTCATTGAAATCATCTACACAAACCCAATGAGACTTTCCCTTCTTGCGGAGGGTGTTAGCACATTCAACAGCAATATGACCATAACCTTTACATTCATAACATTGAGTAGTTTTCAACTTTTCAATTTCTTCAGGACTAGATTTTGTTGCCATATATTTAACAAATTTGGGAGGCAATTTTCTAAAACCAGTGGAAGTATTGCTAGGTTGTTTCCCTTTGGATTTATCTTTAAAGTTCAACCTACTGAGTTTCTTGCTAATATTTCCATAGTTAGAAGAAATAATTTCATCCTCATCTTCACTCTCATGATAATTTGTTCCTAACAAAGCAATAGCTTGTTGTTTGGTAGTCCTAGCAGGAAACTCTAGCTCAAATTCTCTAAGAGTGTTTAACAAGGATTGAAATTCCATGTTGGCGATATCTCTTGTTTCTCCCATGGCAATTCTCTTGAGAGCAAATATAGGTGACAAAGATCTAAAAGCTTTATAAACCATAGTTTGATTTGAAACAGGAAATCCTAGATTTTCACATTGATTAGTAATGTCAAGGATTTTCTCAAAATAACTATCTATACTCTCTTCATCACCCATCTCAAGTTTTTCAAAATCTTTAAGCAATTGTCTATGTTTAGAGTTTCTAACTGCTATATCTCCTTCACAATGAAGTTCAAGGATATCCCAAGCTGATTTAGATGTGGTGCAGTTCTGAATTAACTTAAACATCTGATTGGTAACATAACTAAAAATAGCATTAAGAGCTTTCTCATTGTAGTTATACAGTGTTACCTCGTTTGCTGTCCATTGTGACTTCGGTTTTGGTACAATATCTGCATCTCGGTCGTTCTCAATCTTTGGGACAGAATATCCATCAAGAACGGCATCCCATGCTTTCATGTCAATGGATTTGATGTGAACTCTAAGCCTGGTCTTCCAGTAAGCATAATTGATGGATCCTTCTAAGACTGGGAGTCTTCCAGAATTGGGATTGATGTTGTCCATCGTGTTGTATCACCTCCAAACACCAGTGAAATCGGTGCTTGGCTCTGACGCCAATTGAAATTGTTGGATCGGGATTGATACAACTTTTCCAAAGTTTCAAAGCTCAAGTTAAACTGGCGTTGCCTTAACTTGATCTCAAACAATCTTCTTGATAGAGTAATGTGCAACGGAAGTTAAAGAACACAAGAAGATAAATTTTCAATGGTTTATTATAAATAATCAACCATCTAGCCTTACGGCAAAATAACCACGCAGGTTTTACCAAAGATGTTCCTCACCACAAAATCACTCTCGCTCTTTTGTAGATTGGACTCGGCAAAGCAGACAAGAATTTTCTCCTTAAATCTAATCCTAGACTTAACTCGAAAACTCACAAACTTTGCAAAACAAGAAACATAGCAACAATGCTTAAGATATAATCTCTACGGATTTATAAACTCTATTGTTTCTCTATGTATCTTGATGTACTTCACACCCTATATATAGGTTTCTTCAAACTTGATCTCCAAGGTGTGTTGTACACAGTTTTGGTAACTTATGTTGTTTCCTTGTTGAACTCTACTTTCCTTCTTGAACTCGATCTCCTTCTTGAATAATAGTTCCCTTTATTAGATTGAGTTCTAATAAGGAAATACTCCTTCTTCAATTCAGAGTTGATCTTGGAAAGATTCCTAGTTGCACTTGAACTCCAAAACTTTCCTTCTTTGAAACCGTGTTGACTTGACCGATCTCTTCCTCTTAAATTATGGAAACTTCAACTTAGGAAACTTGTAGTGTTCTTCCTTATGATTAAGAGATGTTCCTGAACATAAACAAAGACAACTAAAATCGTGGAACTTGATTAATAGGTGAATAAAGACAAAACTAAAATAAAGCAGTTAAAGACAGATTGACAGAATATATACTGGTTTCAATGTTGTCCTGTGAATGTTGGCTCAACATCCATCCAACATTTAAACCCGAATACTTTACTCATGTTCAGAATTTCAAAAACATGTTTTAGGTTAAGACTGTTCTCGGGTTTCAATGTTGTCCTCTGGATGTTGACACAACATCCATCCAATATTGATAACAGAACATCTTACACTTTCAAGAAATTTTATATTTTAATTATTTGTATTATAAATTTTATTTAAAATAATATTATCAATTGTCAAATAAAAGATAAAAGAGTTAAAAACAAATTGTTCAAACTTAAATAACAAAGTAAAAGAACTAAACATAAATATATTTCAATTAATGCAAGATTTGGTTTGAGTATTATTATTAACTTATTTTGGTTTTGTATTTATGTTTTGACACTCAAAGTTGAATTAAAATGGGTGTTTTATTTGAAACTGATTTCGGTTAATAACTAGTGAGTAATAAGTGATAATTATATTTGAATTTAAGTAGGTTATGAGTTTTTACTTGGATTTAAAGGAATTAATTCTATATGTTTATTTGTGATACTTAACGTATTTTAATATTAAAAAAAATACAACCGTGTCCCAGCTATGTTGAGATTTTAGAATATCAGTGTCGCCTTGTCCGTGTCCTTGTGTGCGTGTCCTGCCGTGTCCGTGCAACATAAATCACGAGGTCATCAGCTTCATTTACTCTCGCGGATCTTTTCTTAGGGAGCGAAAGGCCACAGTTCCCACAAACGGCGCGATTTGATGATATGTTTTCTTTTATGTGTATAAATAATGGAAGAATAATTCGTATTTTGGTGGGCTGGCATATTCCCGAATCGAGGAATAAAGGAAATGATGACATTAAAAATACTAATTTCCTTGATCTACTGGTTCTGGTCTTTTTCTTTTCTATCCTCTTTTCTACAAAAAATGGGGGCTTTATATAGATGATGTGCATGACTCGTGTCTTGGTTCCCTCGAATGACGGCAAACGTGTGACTGAATGAGATCATGACGGGTGTCTGTAGGGCTTGTTGAGTTTGTGACTTGTGTTGATCTTTAAACATGATAAAACTTTCGAGGCGTCTTTGTCAGCATCGTCTTTCTCTCCATGTTGATCTTTAAATATGATAAGGCTTTTGAGGCGTCTTCATCAGCATCGTTATGTCTCTTCGTGATACTTCGTACGAAATAGTACTTCCATAATGTATTTTCGAGATGCTTGGATTCAACTATTATCACATAAAATTCGAAAACTACCCTTATAATTTTGAAATTGCACTTGCACCCCAAATATATATAGATGTAAAATGGAAGAAAAAGTATCATTTTTATAAAAATGTTTTTATTTATATCTTGAAAAAATAAAATGCAGAATTCCTTAATATATATATATATATGTAAAAAGAAAAAAGAAGAAAAAATCATTATTTAACTAATTCATTTGTAATTAGTTGTATTTATCTCCTTACAATAACAATAACAAATAACCAAAATGACATCTTATTATTCAAAAATTAAAAGCCTTTACAAAAAACATCCAGAAATAAAAAAATAAATATACACACACATATATATAGAGAGAGCTTGTATTTAATTAAATCACAAAAATATAATATCTCATATTTACAATTTAGTTATTAAAAATAATAATTTATTTTTTCTCCAACCTTTCTTTCTCCTCTCATCATCCCAACTCACAAATCCCAACCCCCAAATCACCATCACCACAATAGGGCATTCTACTCCTCATCCACCACCTCCACAATTTTTTTATTTGAAGGCTTCTCTATACGTGTGTAAAAAATCTATAATTGATCCTTGATTATGAACGATATAATGCTCGATCTTTGATATTTTATGTACGTTTTAGTTACATTTTGTTTTATTACATGTTTAGAGTCAATTGAGTCAAAACATTACAATTTAAGGTAAAATTACACGATTTTAGAGAATTGGGGGAAAACAAAGGAGAACGAGGAAGCGCTACCATAGCGTTATAGCATACCAAAAACTCGAGAGTGGCGCGAGTAAGCAGTGGATGCAAAAGGTCATCGCGGCTGGAATACATAATTAAGCACGATGTGGAGCGCTTTGAGATTTGATTGCGCATGAGGCACGCGATGTGTCTGATCTCGTGTGACGAAAATTAAAGCAGCGCTCCCCAGGCAGTCGTTAACCTAATGGGCCATGTAAAAATTATAAAAGGAGAAAATCGTGTGACAGCCAAACATCATCACTTTTTGCACAATAATTACATCATTCATCACCATATTCATCAAGAGAAAAATCCTTTTAATTACACCGTGCAACAGAGAAGAAGAATCAACGAAAGAATAAGGAATCGTCGTTCCAAGGAAGGGGAAAAGTCATCTTATCAGAAGGAGGGAAAACAAGATCAAGAGGAATACGCAACTATCCTAGAGAGCTCTTCAACGTTATATTTCTTCTCCATCTTATATTTATTTCAACTGTTATTCATGATGTGGAATCTGTTACTTGGAACGATGAGTGGCTTTTATGCTTAGAGTTGGGTAGTAATTGGATTTAAAACTATGTCAAGACTTATGAGTTGATTTCTATTGATTATTTTATTTATGTTGTGCTTAATGCTTTATTATGCATGATCAACATAATATTGATCTGAAGTTATGGGAGGTAAGTAGCGTAGCCACATAGCATGTTATGTGGATAAGTGAACCCGTGAGTGTGTAAAAAAAGATAAATCGGACCATGTCCACTTGTGGCATTGAAAGAAGCCATGAACATAAATGTCAATTAAGGAAGTCAACGCATTTGTAAGAGCATAGTGGATATCGAGTGAACCGAAACCTCTAATTATTTAATTATTATTGTTTACAATCCAAACTAAGCAAATCCATTAAATTTCGTTTGGTAGTTAGAAGTAGTTTAAAACAATTAGATTAGTTAAGTTAGTTTTAATTAAAGAAAAGTATTTCAATCGTGACAAAGCTGGTTAAGAAATCAGTGTAACAATTAGGTGTGCAATTCAATCACAGCCCTCGTGAGATTCAATACTTGGGCAGTAATCTTTACTTTTTATTTTATATTACTTGAGCTCTTATACTTGTGATAGAGTGTGTATTGAGATAAAATAAGAACACATATATGATACACATCACTTCTCTTTCAACATTTCTCATTCATTTTTGAAATCAATTGTCAATCGATTCCGATGAAGATGAAATGGCGGAGGAGATCCAGACAAAAAAATAGGTTTTGTGATTTGATGGTGATGGTGGCGGGTTTAGTGATGGTGAGTTGGGTGATGATGGTGATTGTGGCGGGTTTGACAGTGATGGTGAGTTGGGTGGTGATGGTGATGGTGATTGTGGCGGGTTTGAGAGTTTGGTGGTGGTGGTAGCGAATTCGGCGATGGTAGTGGTGGTGATGGTGGCGGTTTGGTGATTTGGTAGTGGTGGTGGTGGTGGCGGTGGGGGGTTTGGTGGCGGTGGTGTTTGATTTAGTGGTTGGTGGTTTGGTGGTGGTCGTGATGGTGAGTTTGGCGATGATGTTGGTAGCTTTAATTTTGGGAAAGAAGATGATTTTAGATTTATTTTTTATGTACAAAATGTACAAAAATATTATAGCATTTTAGTTTTTTGCGAATTAATTATTTTATGTTACGTTTAAGGATACATTTTTTTTTTGAAAAAAATTGAGTATAAATATAAATATTAGTAGTTTACTTTTTTAAGATATAAATAAAAATTTAAGGATAATGAATTCACTTTTTTTTTCTTCCTTTTTTTAATATATCTGGGATGCAAAGTGCAGTTTTAAAATTATAAGGGTAGTTTTCAGATTTTATTCTTCTATAATTATACAGTGGTTGTGTGAAAAGATTACTAAAAAGTATAGTAGTTCTTATGTGGCTGTCACATCAGCAAAAAAACATGAATAAAACAAATTAGGTGTTTTTAATAGAAAAAATCAAACTAGCGGGGCATGGATTTTTGCCCGAAAATACCTAAGGCACTTTTAGTGAAGAGGCAAAGTTACGATGCACATTTAATAATTTTTCAAAAGAAAATGCCATATAATTTACAAGGTTTAAACATTTTACTGGCATATAATATTGTTAACATTTATGATGACGACCCCATCTTTTGATTTACATAAGGACTTTTTTTAGTGTTTGTTTGTTTTATTTTTAAAATCTTAACACACGTTGAATTTTTTAAAGTCCGGTTTTTTTTGCTTTATACATACGTTGACCTTGACAGGTTTTCTAAATTAATTAGAGACACTGAGGAGAATTATATGAAAAAATGTCTTAATCGGATCATAATATTTTGAAATATAAGCTTTGGCAAATTACTCCTTGTTTCATGCCAATTTGAAAATTTCTACTATGAAATATAAATAGGCAATACACCCGTGTAATTTAAGAAAGAAACTCATCAGCTTTCAAATAATTTTTATTGTAATTATATATTAGTGACCGAGATAAGCTTGGTAATTCTATCATTTTTTCGTGTGTAATTTAGGATTTAGTTGGAGTACTATATTTGTATAAGTAGTAGTGATGGGTAAGGTAATTCCTTAATTATCGTGAATATATGTGGTTTGGAACGTGATTTTTGAGATTCAATAAAAATACCTTTAGGACGTGATGCGTTCACGAAAAAAATTCCTTGATACGAAGGCCCCCTGAATATGTAAAGAGACGCAATGAATGAAATACTAAAGAGATATATTGTTTAACTGAAATTAAAGTACAAGTGTGTTATATGAATCTAAGTTGGTCACAATGGGGGAATTCCCTTCAAATTTATAGGATTTTGGGCGTAGTTCGGAATGTAGCCATTTGGACTTCATTAATATTGGGAATGTGCGTCTATTATTGCCGCTTAGTGCGAGATGCGACTGCTGGCAGTGATTAATGTAGATCACACGGGATTTAAAGAATGATTGTGCTAATTATGACTGACAATCCTTTATTATACTTGTGATCCTTCTATGTGAATTGTCAAGACGTGTGACAACATTTTAAGGTCTCCTTCCTGTGGAACGGATAGTTATACGAGGCGATTAAGAGTCCTTCGTATGAGGGGTCTTTCTGAAGTGTTTTTTTATGGTCGGGTAGGGCATTTTGGTGCTTTCCAAATCCCATGTATTTATGCATTATCAAATGTCCCCCTAGTATGTTAGTTCGTGTTTAGACGAGGTAAGAACTTGTAAGTAAAGCTTTTTGGAAGTATTGGTCTACTTTCGAGGTATATTCTCGAGGGAGAGTATTCACTTGTATATCGTTTTTCGTTATGGAGTTATTTTAAATAACTCCACCGTTTTGATCTGCTCATTACACCATGATGACGATCGTAGGGGACGTACCCACATCTCTTTCGCCTTAAATATCCTTTCTACACGCGACCATTTGGATAACAGTCACATTTTGATCTAGGTGAGCGTGGGACACGTGTCTTCACCTGTAAGTGTTATTTAAGCGAGAAGGCGGTTGTTAGCCCCAGCTAATGGATTGACCTCTAAGTATTAATAGGTGTCTTTCCTTCCTTTTCTCCCATTATTTTCTCTTTCTTTGTCAAAGATCATCGTTTATTTATCTTCTTCATATTTTCTCCTTTTATCGCTTCAATGGTTGCTTCTCATCCTTAGAATGTTGATCTTGTCGCCAATGCTACTTGGAATTCCAACCTCTATCCTGACGCGTTAACGGTGGTTTTTGCAATTATCCCTGTGGTGGGCGGCTCTTCCTCCGGCGCCACGGTGATCGTCTCTGCTGGGGAGGCTACCCGAGACTGAGGCGTATCTACTGCATGGAAGGTCAGTAAAGTGGACCCTTAGGATCTGGAGATTAAGGCGTTAGTGGAGCATTTTGGGGGCCTTAGCACTGAGCCCTCGTACCGAGGGCTCTTCAGTTTGCCCAAGTTTAGGGAAAATTCGACCATGTTTATGCTTGGGGGCTTCAAACACCTGTAGGTTTGCATGTTCCCTGGACGGATGACCTTTGCCATAACGGTTATTTTCGTAAGTATTTCAACTGTTCGTCTTCTCATGTGATCCCTTCATACTAATTTTCTATGCTTCTTTTAGATGAGCATATGAGACTTTTAGACTTTTTTCGCAATTTTTATAAATCTCCCCTCTCTTGCAAACTCGCGATTTGATTCGAGGAGGCTTTCATTCGAGGCTCATCCGTAGGGCCTTGAGGAGTTTTCGATTTGGCCTGTGAAGAATATTACCCCCACTATCAAGGGTTTACTTTCTGCAAAAAAGGAAGAAGAACGTTAAATGAACTCCCCATGTGGTGGTTTTCACGGAGATTTTGCGTGTTGTTGTTGGCCCTAAGATCTCGAGTCCTTTGCGAATGTTGCGTGGCAAGATCTTCATTAGTGGGAATCCGTGCTTGGCTACCAAGAGGCCTCATTTGAAGACTCTCGCTGGTTCATCAGGTAAGTTTTCATCCTTAGCTATGGTTTTCCTGATGGTGCTAGTTGAGCCTTATTTCTTTGAATTTTAGGAAAACACCTCTGTTCTGATGCGGGTGTGTCTGCCGTAGAGCCGGTGAATATTGATATTGAGGAGAACTGCCAGGTTCTTGTTGGCAAAGGCCAGTCAGAAGACCTTGTCGCAGATTTTGAGGCATATGTTCCTCCAAAAGCTCTCAATGGCTTCATCCTCGCATTATTTAGCGATATCGCTCCCTGTCTGCTAAGATTCTATTTTTTTTGGATGGGGAAGGATGCATAAGGGCATTTTACGGAGATTGTACGGGAGAGGATGGTGTTTGAGTAAGATGCTCAATACTTTCGTTGCGTCCTTCCTACTGAGTGTCGAGATACGGCTTATACTCTAGCCGCTAGAGTAATTTTTTGTTATCTTGAAGTCTCTTTTTCTTATTTATTTCATTCGTGTATGTAGATTTTGTGATCGTGGAAGGCCTGGCTGTTGAAAAAAAGGTATTGACGGAGTGTAAGTACTATTATAAGGGTAAGTACTAGGAGGCCCTCCATTGTATAAACAAGGCCAAAGATTCCATTAAGAAGGCCTTTGCGTGCAATGATGATCTTGAGGGGCGAACCCATATTGAAACCATGGAAGTGCTTCATAAAGATCTTACCGAGGCACGACATCCTTGGTTGTCTTGTTGGTAGATCTTCAAGAAGCCATTGGTGTTTCTGAGCGGCAGCATGAGGTAATCTTCAAGCTATTTGAGGAGAAGAAAACCTTCGAGGAGGGGGCTTTAGCAGCGGAGGAGAGTCGAGCCGTCTTCCAGTAGTAAGTGAGAAAGTTAGAGGCAAAGAGAGATGATCTTCTTGTTGTTTTTTCTGGAGCTTTAGCCTCTATGAAGGCCAAGGATCATGACATGCTTCATCTTCAAAAAAATTACGAGGCGATAGAGCTCAGTTGGAGGACTCTTGCTCAGAATCAAAAATAGGCCATCAATGATGTTATTGCTTCTACTGTAGAATCCTATAAGGGCTCTAACGAGCATCATTGATTCTCTGTGGTGGGTTTTGCAGCCACTTAAGAGAAGGTTTCGATCGCAACACATATCAATGGGACAAATCGAGCTTCCTCGTGGAGGGGCACACTATGGATTTCCTGAATCTTCTTCCGCCCTATTTTTTATGATAAGGGACGGGGCTCTAACGAGGACTTCAGCTCAGCTGATGTGGACTAGATGTAGTGTGTCCCCTGTGTATCCCATTTTGATTGTACCGCCTCCTCTGTTTAAGTGAAATGAGAATTCAATTTTTTCGTCTCTCGCCATGCTTAACTTTGTTTTTAGTTCACCAGCTGCTTTGTAAGTTGGTCTTTTGTGTCAACTTCTTTGTAAGTTGGTCTTTGTGCCAACTACTTTGTAAGTTGGTCTTTGTCTCAATTTGCTTTGATTGGGGGTTCGCCTTGCACGCTTTTGGCGGGTCTCATTCGTTTGTTAGATGCTTTACAAATCGTAGTAACATAAATGACAAAAGGAACTTGCACATTTATTGAGGTAGGTAAGTAGGCAACATGCGAGATTATAAAAAAATGGGGCTCGACATTAACCTCTTTCAACTTCTGAGGGGCTCTCACCTCTCAGATTTTTTATTTTATTTGTCCGTCATATCAAGGCCCACGTCTTCCTCGTCGGTTAGCAAGTTTAGTATGTATTCTCTTTCTTTGGTTTGGCTTTCTCTTATTTCGTCGATCCCCGCCTCTATAGGGAATTTCACCGTAGGTGAATTGGGGATGTTATAACTTCGAAGTTGTGTATGGTGAACCATATATAAATGACATTGTATGGTCCTACGGACACATTGATGATGCAAAAGTTGATGGATTCGGTTTGTCTGAACGGGTCCTTTCCACGTAACATGTGAATGGACATAACCATTAAATCCACTAAACTTCTGGTGTCTATGAGTGTACTTTGTACTTCTGCCCTGTAAATAGTAGCTTGTAAAATGATGGGGTCTTCATGAGGATAAATGACCCTTTCTAGGTCTTTGTGCCCGAATCAGATGGTGGGGGTTGTTCTTCCCCTTACTAAGTACACTTCAGCCCTTCATTCTCTGTTGCGTGCTTCTCTAAGGTACCGCATTGTTAGTGTAGTCTTCTTCCTCTTCGTCCTCATCTTCTTCTTCTTCGCCGTCTCTTCTTCAACTAGGGGCGCTTGTCTTCCTCTTATTTCTTTCTTTGCTTACGAGTGATTTTCTTTGTTGCGCATCTCGTTTGATCTTTTTTGGGCCAATCAATCCATGTTATCCACATTTTCTTATAGGTACCCTGCCCCAATAACCTTTTGCTCTCTTATTTAAGGTGGTGATAGTTATTAGTTTTGTGTCCCCACGCTCGATGGAACTCACAGTACTAGTCGATGCTCATTATGGCCTTCTCGTCTTCGAGCCTTAGTGGTCGTGGCCAACACAAGTACTGCTCGTCTTTTGAGATTTGACGACATGGGTAGGAGTAGTTTTAAGGGGGTGTATTCCATCCATTTCCTAGGTTGTTCTTTTTTCTCATTATTCCAGATTTTATCTCTTACCTTGATTTCACTTTAGCGAGGATTACTGACCTTTGTTGTGGGATTGGGCATCCTTATGCCGGTCTAATGCATGGTCCGTGCGGCTTCAGCTTCTTATTCCTATCGGAGCATGTATTTTTCATCTCTATGTATGAGATCTTTCAGGTCCACGTTCTCATGAAAGGGACTTATTTCAGGCAATGCGCCATGATGTCCATGTGTAGGGCATGATGGATGTTGGGTGTTTCAAGGGCCGCATTGGAAACCCTCTTTATGTAGCTTCGCAGTAGGTGTATTTGGGTGCTTTTGGTTGCATGCAAATCGACGTACGAATTTTTAGCTTATATGTTTAAAGTTGTTAATGGATTATGCGGTCTATTTAAAGTTGTGAATGAATTATGTGGGTAGTTGTGCAGACCAGGATTAGGCCATTCCGCAAAGGTTTGTTCAATATACGAGGCATATCACGACGTTTGGGGCTGCTACTAAATCCATGGCAGACAAGTAGGATTCTACGTGGTTCATCGGATCCTTTTTGTTGTACTCTCCGGATTAGGGTGCGATGTTAAGGGCCTCATTTCTCCCGATATCTTCCATGCAGCCACTTTTTATAAGAAATGGCTTCTTCTTATAAACGGGTCTTTCTTAGAGATGCATGAATCCTTTAGCTCTTAGAGTTGTCACAACTCAAATATCATTCGGTGTATATTTTGGTTGGGGCCTCCTCTTGGGTGAGACCTCCGTTGAGTGCTTGGGTTTCCCTCGTTTTCTCCCAATGTTCTCTGTGGAGCTCTGCGAGTTCTTCCATTCTCTCTGGGGGTGTTTCATAGAGTCCCCCGAGATCTCCCATTGTCCCCGGGGAATCGTCCATTTTCCCACTCGTGCTCCTTTCTTCTAGGAGGACAATTAGTTCTATTTGGATGATCCCCTCCAGATGGTTGTGAGCATATTTGGGAGTCCATGTTTGGCTGATGTGCAAACGGTGGATGACTATGTGAGTCATGGGTCGAGGAGCTCTTTCCTTCGAACGACTGGCTTTGATCTCTTCGTTCAAGGACCTTTCAAGCTCTTTTTTGGCAGCTTCTCTGCTCTGATTATAATATTATTGAGAGTAGCCTTATTGTTCTGTATGAACGATTCTGCTTGAGTTGTTAGGGCTTTGTATGGAGTTGTTGTCGAGGGGGTGAATGTGCCCTTTGGGTGGTGAATCACATTGTGTGGGTGGATGTCACGGTTGTGTCGGCTTTGTTATAGCGTTGGTACATGCTCAAGGAATCTTTATATGGCGTCCCTAAAGATGGCGCCAAAATGATAACACGGAATTCTTGGAGTTGGGTAATTCCGTAATTATCATGATATGTGCTTCGAAATGTGATTCATGTGATTATAGAGAAAATGTCTTTACGAGGTGATGCGTTTGCGAAGGAGATTTTGTGATACAAATGCCATCTAAATATATATAGAGACGAAATGAAAGAGAATACCAAAGAGATGTATTGTTTTACTAAAATTAGAGTACAAATATGTTATATGAATATGAGTTGATTACAATGGGAACATATATTATTCAAATTTGTATCTTACTTTTCATTTAATTTTTTGTTCTTTGGTAACAAAAAGTAATAAAATAGAAGATTTACATATAAATATTCTTTGTTCTCTTGTAAATATAACTTTTTTTATTCTTATCTAGCAAGTGAAATGCACCTTCCTCTACAAAGGTTTAAAATGATACTATACAGAAAGTCAGAAATACACTAGGAATCTTGCTTATTCATTTTTGATAAGAATAATTTGCAAAATTATCGCTTAAAATCTTAACTACAAAACTTTCTAATCTTAAACAGTTTTTATGTAACACTTAGGCCTAGTTTGTTTCCCCGGAAAATGGGGGAAAAGGAAAAAAATAAGGAAAATGAGGAAAAACAGGTTTTCCAGGAAATTCCTTAGGGAAAATAAAATATTTTCCTTTCTTTTCCTGTCTTTGGCTCATAATGACTTTTCAGGGAAAATTCTTAAGCTTTTTTGTATTTCTTACAATCTAACCGTTTAAAATTCATAATTATACTTTATACTTTGAAATATGCATTAAAAACAAAAAAAGAAGTTATATTAATTTCGTTAATATTTTTACTTTTGAAATTCTCCTTGAAACTACTTTATGTAAAATATCAGTAACTTGCAGAACTTTATTTCATACGTACTATGATAATTATCTTTAAATATGTGTTATATATAATATAATTAAAAGAGAAAAACTTGTGCAACGGAAATAAAAATAAAACTGAGATATTTACTCACCTTATGTAGATGAAGAAGATTGATATGTATAATTAACAAGATGCAATTTAGTTTATATAGAGACTAACAAACGAAAATTTTGTTTAAATTGGTGAGAAAACAGAACTTTTTAAATTTTTTGAAGAGATTGAGAAAGTTTTGATGAATTTTTCCCACATTTTTTTAGGAAGTGAGATAAAATTTTAAAATGGGAGATAAGATTTCACACCCTGGTTTTTCTCTCCTTTCCAAGATTTTCTCTTATTTTCCTCTCTTTTCCAGGAAAAATCTTAAATTACCAAACAGTAGGAAATAAAGATTATCCTTCAAAATTTTCCTTTTCCCCTATTTTCCGGGGAAACAAACTAGGCCTTAAAGGTTAAACTCCCGTTGTTATTTTTTTGTAATGAAAGCAACCCGAATTACGCATAAAGGTGTCGGTTCCTAAAACAAATATAATAAAGAATAATAATAGGAGCACCCTTAAAGAAACTTTCTTACCTGATGACTTTCCTCCTTGGTTCCTAACAGTCCCAAACGTGGGATTATTATAACAAGTTAACAACATCTCACAAAATCGGACCGCGTGAAACAATCCTTAAAAAATCAAAAGCCCAACTGAAATAGTAAAGAGAGTAGTACTCAATGTCTCAATCTAATAAGTACACTCACTCGCCTCTCCGCCCTGCCTAGAATCTTCCTCCTTACCGCGTACACGCGCTTACCCACTACTCACTATATATATATATATATATATATATATATATATATATATCCCAAACTCACGGTCCATTCCTTTTCAAACCAACTTCTCCCTCTATTCAAAACACCATTTTTTTCTTAAATTCAATCATCACACACACAATCACAAACACACTTTATTGATCAACATCAACAACAACAAGAAGAAAAAAAGAACCATCAAACAAACACCTTCTTTTACTTTCCATGGAAATTTCTTCAATCCCATTTTCAGAAGACTTTAATTTCCTCCTTCAAGATTCTAACCCCACCTCTACTACCACCACCACCATTTCCTTCTCCTCCCCTGCTGCTAAGCGACCCAAATTCGACCACACTCCTCTTCCTCCTCCTCCTCCTCAACACGATTCTTCCCTTCAAGATTTGCTCACCAAATTACTCGCATTCGACGACGAGGATCACAGCCCTTCTTTCTTATCCGATCACACAACCATGTACCACCACCAAACCAAACAAGAATTCGACACCACAGAGTTTCTCTTTGACAGCTCTCCCCCTGCCCCTCTCCCCAATTTGATTCAGTCAGGCATTTCATCGAACAACAAGCGGGCACGCTCCGCTGTTAATGAAGTTGCCTCAACACCCGACGAATCGAATGTTATCGGTGCACACCGCAGATTGTGGGTGAAGGATCGTTCTAAAGCGTGGTGGGAGCAGGTTAACAGTCCCGACTTCCCCGAAGAGGAGTTCAAAAAGGCCTTCCGGATGAGCCGAGCCACCTTCGACATGATCTGTAACGAGCTTGAATCGGTTGTAACGAAAAAAGACACGATGCTGCGTTTGGCTATCCCCGTGCGCCAACGTGTCGCGGTCTGCATATGGAGATTGGCAACTGGCGAAGCGCTCCGCGAAGTGTCGAAGCGTTTTGGTCTGGGAATCTCGACTTGCCACAAGCTGGTGCTTGAGGTCTGCACCGCGATAAGGAGTGTGCTGATGCCTAAGTTTCTTCAATGGCCTAATGAGAGTAGGATGAGTGAGATTAAAAGAGAGTTCGGAAACTTTTCTGGGATACCGAATGTTGGAGGTTCTATATACACTACTCATGTGCCGATCATAGCGCCAAAGGTCAACGTGGCGGCCTATTTTAACAAACGACATACTGAGAGGAATCAGAAGACTTGTTATTCGATTACGGTCCAAGGTGTGGTTGATACTAGGGGAGTTTTTACCGATATTTGCATTGGTTGGCCTGGATCAATGAGTGATGATCAGGTATTGGACAAATCGGCCCTTTTTCAGAGGGCAAGTAGAGGTGATTTGAAGGATGTTTGTGTTGTTGGGAATTCAGGATACCCATTAACGGATTGGATGCTGGTTCCTTACACCCACCAGCATCTTACTTGGACTCAACATGCTTATAATGAGAAAGTGGAGGAGGTTCAGGGGGTCTCAAAAGAGGCGTTTATGCGATTGAAAGCTCGATGGACTTGTTTGCAGAAGAGAACGGAGATGAAACTTCAGGATTTGCCAGTTGTTCTTGGAGCTTGTTGCGTGTTGCATAATATATGCGAACTGAATAATGAGGGGTTGAGCTCTGAATTGAGGTTTGAGTTGTTTGATGATGAGATGGTCCCAGAAAACAGTGTGAGGTCGGTCAATGCGGTTAGGACTAGAGACGAGATTGCACACAAGCTGTTGCATCATCATCAAGCTGGAACGAGTCTCCGATAAATATAGTGATCACTGATTAGCACCTTTACATTCTTTTGTAGTTTACATACTATACTTTTACTGATTCAATTTTTTCGTGGCTATGTTATGGTCATGTGACAGAAATAAGTAGATGGTGATGGAGTTTTTTGATTTGTTGAAGATAGTGAGTGTGTTTGGCTTTCAATGAATAGATAAAAGATTTTGCCGAAGTATCACTGCTTCTCTCTTTACCTTGTTCTTTATCCGATCTTGCTAATATTGTTGTTATCTTGATCTGATGTTATTGATATTGGGTGCGGGGTCTATATTTTGTAGTTGAAACGTTTCATAAAACACAAGTGGAATGGCTGCCAGTATTACAGTAGAATTGGGGTTTGCAAATGAATTATCTTACCAGTCACAGTTATTCATCTACAACAAATGATATTTGTTGATGATTGGATTAAGTATGTGTTAAGTCCATTGTACTTCTTAATGCCGTTGAAAGGCTCTTCATGAGGAACTGAAGCATGTAATCACCAATAACTATTAGGTCATTGATTACACTTAAGCACCCAAAGTACAGGCGTTGATACTGTCGGGTATACTTTAATTTCACAACATTTTACAACGTCTATTTTTAGTAAAACTATTTATATATTCATAACCCCCTGACGTCTTTTTATCGAGTAGCTCCGTGTTCATCGACCACAACATTATTAGCTTAACCGATTTGATAAATTTAGAGATGCATCTCCTCCTCCTTCATTTTTTTTTTCTGGTAGAATTACAGATAATAGGCCCTAATCATTCAACAAAACCGAACTAAGTACAGAGCAGGGGGAGAATATGCATAAAACAAAATTCTTCATGTGTTGTGTTGCACGGATATTTGGCAATGACATTTTCGAGCATATTTCCTGCTCGTGCAATCCATCTAAATTCTTGTGTAAACTGTTTGTGCAAAAGCATTCGGCATTTGTTATGGATCAGAATATTCCTCAGCCCAAACGAATGGTCAAGCCGCAATATTAGACCGTTGACTATCAAGTTGAAATTGCTAAACTTATTTTATTAGCTTTAATAAGGAATGTTAGCCGTGAGAATGTTAGCTGTTAATAATATCTTCTTATTTGATAAGATTTGATAGAGCAAAATAAGGAATTTTAGTTCCACTTTTCTCTTTAAATACGCCACCCATGTAATTATGCGGATCAAGAAGAATCAATTCATTATTTAATTATTTAGTTTAACTCTTTTTCTCTCAATTTTATTTTTGGGAGTTAGTTTCTTACTCGAAAAGAAATAAGTGCATGGTACTTTCATTGCTCTGAACCATGGCTCTGAAAAACACGAAACTCACATCCACTCAGCCCGCTTCATCTTTCACAATTGTTGACGATGAACAAGCTCCTTCGGAATCCATGATTGCCATGCAAGCATCAATTTCGACGTTGGAATCCCAAGCGGCACAAACCGAAGAAAAATTCAACGCTATGCTCACCACGTTAGCTAACATGAGAGCTATGTGTGAACGTACCAACCAGCTTGCCCTCCAATATCATGTTGCCCCACCTCCACCACCACTGCCACAGTACCACATTGGCACCCCATCACAACCTCTACATCATTCCATTCCACCTCCACCACCAGCACCACAACAATACCACGTTGGCAGCCCATCGTAGTCGCAAACTTTCAATCCGCTTTTTGTTCCGACAACTGACAATTTACCCAAACCACCCCAATTGAATCTTGCTACTTTTGATGGCACCAATCCCATGGACTCGGTGTCCCAAGCTCAGCATTTTTTTAAAATTTATAATATTCATCCTCATCAACGCACCTCACATGTCTCTTTTTATATGCAGGGAACCGCACTAAGTTGGTTTAATTGGCTATCTAGTAATAATATGCTCATATCTTGGGATGTTTTTATTCAAGATTTACTGCTGCGTTTTGGGCCTTCATCTTACGAAATCACCAAACGGCACTTTTCAATTTGTGTCAAGTTGGATCCGTGATGGATTATCAAAAAGAGTTTGAGCAACTTTCAAATTTTGTTACTGGTTTAAGTCACGATGCTGACTTGAATTGTTTCATTTCAGGTCTAAAACCGGACTTACGTGCGGAGTTAGCGGTGTTCAAACCTCGCACTCTCCATCAAGCTATTGGCCAAGCCAAACTCCTTAAACAAAAAATCGTGATACTCGTCAACGCTACACTTTTCCTCGTCCCCAAAACACCTAGAGCTCCCTACTCCTAAACACCCATCCATCCCCTTCTCCCACCACTCGCACTCAATTACCTATCCGACGTCTAAAGTCCAGCTGAGATGCAAGATCGCCGCCTTAACGGTTTATGATTTAATTGTGATGAAAAATTTGGCCAAAATCATAAATGCAAAACACCACAATTTTTTAATCTTAATGGCTGACAATGAATCCCAACCCGATGCGGATACCCTGGACAATCCAGACTTGGCTACTCCCTTTGAGGATGCATATCCTAAACCCAGTACCCCATAACTTCAACATGGTCCTTTTCATTTGTCAATGGCTGCCTATATGGGTCTTTTCTCTCCCCAAACTCTACGTGTTGTTGGATATATTAAAGGTAAACCCATTACAGTTTTAATTAATACAGGCACACAATTTGTACAACCTCGAATTGCAGATCATCTGGCAATCCCAATCGTTGCTTCTCAGCCTATCAACGTGATGGTCGAAAATGGCACATTTTTACAATGTGAAGGGTTGTCCTCTACTAATCTCGCCCTCGACGACGCAATGTTTCAGGTTCCATTATTAGTACTTCCTATTCAAGGAGCAGATGTTGTACTTGGTTATGCTTGGATTGCAACAATAGGTGATTTTTCGGGTTACTATTCAGTGCCTCAATTAACATTTTACAAAGATGGCAAGCTTATTACATTGCGAGGATCTACATCTGTAGGGCCTGCATCACCTGCTCAGGTTAAAAAATTAATTAGTTCAAATTCAGTTGTTTCTTTACATATGTTATCTTTGGATACTGAAAATCTGTCTCAGTTTGAAAATCATAGCTGTCCCTCTTCTATTTCCAATCTTGTCACTCAATTTCAGACGATTTTTGAAGAACCTACTACCCCCCCCCACCGTATCCACGATTACCGTATTTATTTGACACCAGATTGCACACCTGTGAAATCTTGCCCCTACCGATATCTCCATTTTCAGAAAGAAATCATGACTAATTTAATAAAAGAAATGCTTGCTTCAGGTCTAATTCGGTCTAGTACGAGTCCTTTTTCTTCACCCGTTTTACTAGTTGAAGAAAAGATAGTACATGGCGATTTTGTGTGGATTACTGTGGTTTAAATGCAATTACTGTAAAGGATAAATTCTCCATTCCTACTGTTGACGAACTACTTGATGAATTGCATGGAGCAACTATTTTTACTAAGCTTGATTTAAGGTCTGGTTATCATCAAATCAGAGTGACCCCAAAAGGCATCTATAAGACAACATTTTGTACCTGTGATGGCCACTACGAATTTGTTGTTATACCTTTTGGCTTAACTAACGCCCCGTCTACTTTCCAGTCGGCTATGAATGACCTTTTCCGTGAGTATTTACGTAAGTTTGTTTTGGTATTTTTTTATGATATTCTGGTTTACAGTCGCAATATTTCAGATCATGAAACTCATTTACGTATGGTTTTTCAGCTTTTACATTTAACCAGTTTTATGCAAAATTTTCAAAACGCATTTTTGCCACCCCTACTGTTCATTATCTTGGCCACATTATTAGTTTGGCAGGTATATCAATTGATCCAGATAAGGTTATCGCAATGGTTAATTGGCCCGCACCCACGTCATTAACGGCCCTACGAGGATTTTTGGGGTTAACGGGATACTACCGCAGGTTTGTTCGTCACTATGCTACTCTCGCCGCTCCCCTCACCAATTTATTAAAGACAAACAGTTTTACATGGTATACAACAGCCCAACATGCCTTTGAGCAACTCAAAATAAAAATGTAAGCATTGCCTAATTTATGTCTACCAGATTTTAACAAAGTCTTCGAATTGACGACCGACGCCTCTGCCATCGCTGTTGGCGCTGTTCTCTCACAAGATCATGTTCCTTTGGAATTTTTAGCAAGAAAATATCCCCTCAAATGAGCGTTGACTCGTCCTACAATAAAGAACTTTTTGGCTTAGTTGAGGCTGTAAAAAAATGACGCCACTACTTACTTGGCAGAAAATTTGTGATCTATACCGACCAACAAAGTTTACGTCACATTCTAACCTAAGCTATTCATACTCCGACGCAACAAAAATGGATGGTGAAACTGATCGGGTATGATTACGAGGTAGAATACAAACCTAGTTGTGATAATGTCGTGGCAGATGCCCTCTCCCGTGTCGATCCCACTTGTTATCTTGTTGTCGTTTCTCAAAGCCCGCTGGTGGAAGCCCTTTGTCGCTTTTTTGCAACCTCGCAAGAAGGACAACCATTTCTCAATAATAAAACTCAAAATATGCAAAGTGGTAGCAATTATCAGGTCAAGGAAGGACTTCTATTCTACAAGGATCGACTTTTTGTACCAGACACAAGTGACCTGCAACAACGAATTCTACACGAATCCCACGCCACTCCTATTGGAGGTCATTCAGGAGTACATGGCACATTATCTAGAATATCAGCAACCTTAGGCAGTCACAAAATTTGTCAAAGAATGCCATATTTGTCAACAATAGAAGTATTTAACCACCAAACCGTTTGGACTACTTAATCCACTTCCAATACCAGAACAATTATGGATTTTATCATGCATCTGCCTTGTTCTAACGATAAAACAGTTATATGGGGAATGGTTGACATGTTAAGCAAATTCAGTATTGCATTACCTACCAAAT
Organism: Linaria vulgaris; assembly: GCA_948329865.1. Classification (NCBI taxonomy): domain Eukaryota; kingdom Viridiplantae; phylum Streptophyta; class Magnoliopsida; order Lamiales; family Plantaginaceae; genus Linaria; species Linaria vulgaris. The sequence continues at coordinate 66,620,577 of OX415249.1, forward strand.
TTTATGTTGCATATCTTGCTTCCATTTTCTTAAATGACATATACATTGTTCACGGTTTACCTTGCTCAATTGTTTCAGATAGATATCCAATCTTTTTAAGCAGTTTTTGGAAAGAGTTATTTAGCAAGTTAGGCACATCATTATACTATAGTTCAGCCTATCATCCGGAATCTAACGGCCAAATTGAGGTGGTTAACCGATCTTTGGAATGCTATCTCAGGTGCTTCACTATGGACGAGCCAAAGCACTGGACGAGATTTCTTCCTTTGGCACAGTTATGGTACAACACAACTACACATTCATCAATAAAAATGTCACCATACGAAGTCATGTTCGGCAGAAAATCAACACTATCAAAGGACTACATTACCGACAACTCCGACAACATTACAATTGATACAACTCTATCACATAGAAACACAGTGTTGCAGAAGATCAAACAGAATATGCACCGCACGCAACAACATATGGTTTTAATCGAAAATCAACGACGCACAAATATCACATTCAAAGAAGGTGATTTGGTATACCTTAAACTCTGACAATATCGACAGACCTCCGTTACACAAATCGGATTTCACAAGCTATCTCAGCGCTTTTATGGCTCGTAACGAATCAGTCATCGCATCGGATCCGTCGCATATGAACTCGATCTTCCAACGAACTCCAAAATCCATCAGGTTTTTCACATCTCGTTGCTTCGTCCTTGCCACGGCACATCACCGACAACGCCACTTGCACTGCCTCCATTGAATCGAGAGGGGGAACTCATTTTTCTCTCTATTTTATTTTTGGGAGTTAGTTTCTTACTCGAAAAGAAACAAGTGCATAATAGCATTCCTCAATCTTCACTTGAAGGTTTCGATCATGTCATGTCATGTCTGTAATCATGTCAAAAGATTCCTACGAGTTGGTTAAAATTACCAATTTTTGAATCCCTTTTTTCCTATGCGAGGAGTCCCCTTCTAATAGCTTCAATTTTAGTTTTCAGTACGGGCGGGCATGTGATCTTTCTTGTAAAGCCCCAGATCCATTTATCGTTCTCGTCTTGCAGCACACCTCTTATAGTATCAAGGACACTACCATCAATATTCATTTTCATCCAACACGTATTTGGTTATCTCCAGGTTTTCTTCGTCAACTTGTTATTCTTTCAGTTCGCCATAATGAGGTCATAGCTAAGTTGTTTAGTTTAGCAAACTTGCAAATGTTTGTTCCACCTTTCCGTTGAAAATCCTTGAGATCGTCACATTCCAGATTAACCCAATGCTCGCAGTCAAGTGATATTCCATTTGGAAGGGCTGAACACATATTCTCCTTTAACCATTTTCCATCCTTCATATTCATAAACTTCAACTACTCATTTTTTTGGTATCAGATTTTTCCAACCTTCTTAGCGGTAGTACAATGGCGTATGATATGGAGAGATGATTCTTCTGGGTCCATGCATATGTACCAAGCCGCGATATGCAAAAAATTTCCTGGCTCAAGCCAAAACTATGTTCGAAGGCTTCTAGAGGCTCACCATTCCATAGGATCCTTGTTGACGCACTTTTCACGTATAACATAATCAACTCAATAATATTCTCCAAAAAATTGAAAGCCTCAGGGTTTGTACAAGAAACTCCAACTAATCTTGTCATATGCTTCCTCGAGGTCCAATTTGAGAATCATACACCCCGTTATATTTTTCTTACTATTTCTCAAAGAATGGAGATTTTTTTGGATCACAAAGATATTATCTTGTGTGCTACGAACCTTGATAAAACTAGACCACGTAGGAGCAATTAGTTGGGGCGTGAGGTCTTTCACTCTCACGGTAATACACTTTGTAATAAAATTATAAGTAACAGTACAAAGAGATGTAAGGCAGAACGGTGATCTAAGAGAAGGATTCGACACCTTCGAATAAGGCATAAATGAGTAGCATAAACCTTTGGGGTCAGAACTACTATCACGGAACGCGCATTCTATGAACTTGAAAAGGGAATGGCTGATCCAACTCCAGTATTTTTGCTAGACATTCACTTGAATACCATCCGACCTTGGGGCTTTAAACTGATGCGACGTCCACACCGTATCTTTTAATTGATCCAACGTTACTTCTCTATCGACGCGACTCGGTCTCTTTGTCCAAAACATGTTGGAAACGAGATACGCAAAGATTTGGGGTGCGTGAGGTTGATCTCGTAAATTAACCCTAAGAATTTAGATTATGTGTGCATGTAATATATCCTGGTCCTTTACCCACATGTCCTCAAATTTTAGCACAAGAATATGATTTCGCTTTTTGCATGAGAGTGTGGATAAGTGAGAGAAATTTGTATTATTAAGCCATTTCACCCAGGACTTCTAATGCCTGAATATCTCTTTTTGTTTCAGAATCAAGCTATACTCACGGAGGAGCTCACGTTCAAGGTTCTCAAGAAAGGCGTTTGTCAGCAAGCAAGGGGTTTTTGGAGTCCCTCGATCCGTTTGAGCATCCTTTTTATTCTTGAATATGGGAAAACGGCGATACTAGACCCAACCTATTCGCGCTTTTGTGATGTTGTACCCAACCTTTGATTTTTGACCCCGCTGTACCCAACCTTTCATTTTTAAAACATGTTGTACCCAAACTAACTTTCCGGCCAAAATTTTAAAAATCGAGGGGTAAAATCGCCAAATCACTGTTGCCAACGGATAGTTAACGGCTAGGGTGGTTATTTAAATGAACAACAACGACTTGCGATTCTCAATTCCTACATCCCCCTTGTACGTATTGATCCTGTGCGAATATGGCAGAATCACATCCTTCACCAATGATGCCTGATTGCGACCCAACCTCCCAAAATCCGAATCCAACAGGATCCCATTCTTCACCCTATCAATCACCTTGTTTAAGGCGCTCGGATCCTGACATATAAACACATGATCCCACCCATTATTCCTCTTCCAATACACCTGTGAGTCCAACCACTCAATCAAAGCCTCCTGCACCACAAATATCACTACTCACATTATTCGTGGTAAACTCGACAAATATCATAAACCTTGCACAACGCTACAAAGTAATTTGAATACAAAATTACCACCTGAGTTTGCTCATCACTGTAAACAAGTCCGCCGGCTTTCGAATCGGCGGGTCGAATTGGGTTGGCAACTAAGCTCAGTGAGGAGAAAAATGGCACGTAAAAGAGGTCCGCATTTTCCGAGTCAAGTACCCGTGTCAGGGGCAAATCGACCCGGTTCTCGTTCAACGATTTGAACAAGTACCACTCGGCAGAGTGCTGGTGGCCGGGGTACTTCAACAGGGCGTCGCCGCCATGCGCCACCGCGTAGCTCTCGATCACGCCATACGTGAATCTCCAGGGCAAATCGTACATGTAAATTTTAGCCGACTTTTGTTGATTAAAATTGCTATTGCCAGAGCTGATGGGACTGTCGAAAGCTAAAAATATGGTGTGGAAGGAGTAGAGGGTGAGGAGGAAGAGGAGAAAGGTGAAGGTGAAAATGGGTTTTAGGAGAGGTTTGCGGGGCATATTTGGGGTTTGGTGGTGGAGCGGTGGGGGGAGGGTGGCGGCGATCGGTTTGGTGGTGGAGCGGTGGGGGCATTATTGCCTCTAATTTTCCACCCCATTTGCGTTGTGCGTGCTTAGGACAGTAACAATGGTCGAAATCGTGAAGAATCGGGCAGTGATTTGGGCGAATTTTGCAATTTTGTGAAATCGCGATTTTAGGGTTTAGGGCTCGTGATCAATTTTGCCGCGGAAAAATGAGAAGAAAGGGCTGTTGTTCCCTCCTAAATCAGCCAAGTGGTAAAAGACTAAATTGCCCAAAAGGACTGTTGATAAATGACGTGAATTCGACGACTAATGACGTTTTTTGGCCAGAAAGTTAGTTTGGGTACAACATGTTTTAAAAATGAAAGGTTGGGTACAGCGGGATCAAAAATCAAAGGTTGGGTACAACATCGCAAAAGCGCGAATAGGTTGGGTCTAGTATCGCCGTTTTCCCCTTGAATATATTACCAAAACTTGTCTTGTTCCAAATGATCATGGTTTCCAAAATAAGCTTAATACCATCTAACAAGTTCACATTCTCAGCCCACATGTTCGTCATGAATAGTTCACACTTAGGGTGATTTAGCCACATAGCTTCAAAGCAAAACAACTGTCTCATATTTCTAGCTGTCGGCCTAAAACAACACTTGAGGATGGGGTGATGGTCTCCATGGGTAACAACAAGTGAAAGACAACATTCCCGGGGAACTTCTCCACCAACTCTGAGTTACCTAATGCGCGATCAATTAGTTCCTTGATATTCTCCAATTCCTCATGTTAATATGTCCATGTAAACTTGGGGTCGTGGAACCCAAGGTATTGCATACCCAATAATTGATACGTTGTTGAAATGCAAGACACTTATAGCCAAGGTAAGCTTCCTCCTTGCTTTTTATGATGATGATGCGATATTAACCGATACACCGGGGAGGATAATTTCGTGATAAAGATCAAGTGAGTAATTTTAAGGACGTTGATACCGACTTGAGAGAGAGTGGGGGGGGGGGGGGCAATAATATAGTAAGCTTATGAGGAGTGAGCTACAATAGGGGAACTTGGTTGGGGAGGGAGATTTTGCCGAAATAATGCAATTAATTATAGAAATCACAAAAGATTAGATATGCTTGTTAGGCGTTCAAAGATAGCCAAAAAGTGTTGTTGTGGGAGTGTTGAATTAGTCCCCTATTTATAAGAGCTTCAGGGGAGCATATGACCAATCGGAGAACGTCTTCTGCTATTAATAACCGCTTGGGTAGGGGTATCCAATCGTAGGAGATTCTCTTGCACCAATGGACATTTATAGTGGGAGTGGCCAATGGTGGATGACTCTCTTGCACCAATAATATAGTAAGCTTATGAGGAGTGAGCTACAATAGGGGAACTTGGTTGGGGAGGGAGATTTTGCCGAAATAATGCAATTAATTATAGAAATCACAAAAGATTAGATATGCTTGTTAGGCGTTCAAAGATAGCCAAAAAGTGTTGTTGTGGGAGTGTTGAATTAGTCCCCTATTTATAAGAGCTTCAGGGGAGCATATGACCAATCGGAGAACGTCTTCTGCTATTAATAACCGCTTGGGTAGGGGTATCCAATCGTAGGAGATTCTCTTGCACCAATGGACATTTATAGTGGGAGTGGCCAATGGTGGATGACTCTCTTGCACCAATAGTTGCCTTCTGCGGTCAAGGCTAATTAAGGGTAACTCTTCTGATCCAATATGGGTCTTCTTCAGGTAGGGCCAATTAGGGATGATTCTTGTAATCTAATAGGGGTTTTCTACGGGCATGGCCAATTAAGGATGATTGTTCTGATCCAATAGAGGTCTTCTGCGGGCAGACCAATTAAACTTGCTTTTTTTTTTTCTCATTTATAGTGGGTAGTTGGAGGTTAGTTGTTGAAATGAGTTCTAAAGGCCTTTTAGTTTAGATATTTCTTTCATTTTTTTTTTGCGCTTCAAGTGTTTGATCTTATGTTTCAAACAACCAAATGTTCATGAAAAAATGTATTGTGTTTGGTCTTAGTGCTAATAATAAAATAATATAATATATTGTGTTTAGTCACAAAGCATAAAAAATGAGAAATATTATGAATTTTATGATTTAATTTTAGTTGGGGGTTCAACTAATAATCACAAGATTAACCTGATCTAGGAATTAGGACAAACTCATCTAATAATATTGTCAACCAAACAAAACTTATATCTAAGACCATTAGGCTTTGTTTGGCAAAACAGAATATCAGTGATATGAAGAAAGAGCCACAAAAGCTTTAAATGAGCGTTGGGTGGCGTTAGAAAAAGCAAAGAGATGATGAACGTAAGTTGTTTCAACAAACCACCACCCATTATTAATTTTAGTGATATTACCAGTAGTAGTACTAGTAGTAGTAGTGAATCCGGCCGGTCTTTGGCGGTTACCGAACGACGTCGTAGAGTTTTGAAGAGAGTTGATAGCGAGTTACAGAAACGGAATTTCAAAGCTGCTCTCTCTCTAGTCAAAGTCAAACACTTCCTCGCCTTTGGTATCGCCGGAAAGGTTTGTATTATTATTATATCTCTTACCTATTCCATAATTAATTTATTAATTAGTTAGTTAGTTAGTTAGTTAGTTAATAATCATGCTTGCTTGCTTTTGTGGGATTGTGATTGGTAGAGCTGAGCGCATCATAACCTCTTACCAGTGTTTAATCTGATTCTGTTTGAAGATATTTATTTGCTTTGATATATATTATTCCTTTTTTCTCATTTTAGGTGCTTATTAACAACGCGATGCCTTTCGATGAAGTAAATGTAAACGGGGAGTGGGCATCTTCGTCGTCCCTTGAGTCACTAGTTGATGTGATTGTTCATTCTGTTAAGTGCAGCCTCATGTTTCAGCTTCTAGAGGAGGAGGAAGAAGAAGAAGAAGAAGCAAAGGAGGTGAATCGCATTCTCCTTTGCCGTTTTTCTAGTATATATGTATTTGCTCAATGCCTCAATCTACTTGATTTTATTACTATCGAGCATTATCTCTTGAATAATGATGGTCAAGTATACGATATACCATGATGCGGCTTTTTGGCTTTTGGAAGACAAGTTACCGATCATATCGCGTTTTCTTCTCTATAATCCACTAATGGTTATGCATCACTTAATACAATCCTAAATACTGGTTTTTTATATGTTTTGTTATCTTAGTTTATTTATCTTTTGGTGCCAAGTCAGACTAACTGTAAAAATCAGCAAAATTCATCATATCTAGACTTTTAACTTACTTCTGCATTTAAATGTTCGGTTATTGAGGATACCATTCTCTCTGCCTTGACAATTTTCCTACTCCTTTCTGCTAAATTGTAGGACTTGTCTCAAAATTTAGGAGAAGGAGAAGCGGCTGATTGTGAAAGCTCTAATTCTCTCTCTGAAGACCACCAAATGTGTGTGCAAGTAAGATGTCATTTTCCTGTTTAATCAATTGAATTTGAAATTCACCTCCCTTTTTGCTAATAAGATTTATATAAAACGGCCGAAGAAGTAATTGCTAAACCGTAATGAATTTAATGATATAGTAGTTATCACAGTACTAACAAGATAGTAAATAAAGATTCCTCATAAGCCATTGGCATGCATCCTCTTCATGTGTTACAATTTGTCCAACTCAATTGCAGCATGAAGCTGGTCACTTTCTAATTGGTTATTTGCTTGGGGTTTTACCCATGAAATACAAAGTACCCAGCATGGAAGATTTATTAAAGGACGAATTTGCTTCTGGGAATGTGGAGTTTATTGACTTTGAATTCCTTAGAGATGCATGTAAGTGCACTTTTTGTTACTTATACCTGGTGATATAGTAAATGTGGAGGCTATTGTTTTCCTTTTTTTCTCATTAAATTTTTTGACCTTGTCTTGAAACTAGATAAATACCTGTATGATTGACTGATTCAATTCCTGGTCCGGTCAACTGCAATCAACTGTAACTGAATGCAGCGTCACAGTTTTTTATTACTATATATAAGAAAACAAGTTAGGATATGTTCCTTGTTTCATTGTATCACTGGTCAATGTAAAAATTGCAAGTTGCTAATCTCTCAGTCTTAGGAAATATTTTGCTCTTTTTCTTTGAGGGAACAGACTTGGAAACCTTCAGAAGTCAAATGTGGACAGGCAAGCTGAAAACCAGAAATACATGACCAATCTGGTTTGTTAAAGCTACCGGTCCTGATGATCCATTTGCTTCAGCTCAATGCGATGGTTCAGATAGATTTTTTGGCTTATACTTTTTTCAAACTACACTATAGTATCCACATTGGAACTATAATGTTTTAGCGGTTGTAGTCATTAGAGACTTGGAGATCAGGTCTAGGTTCCTTGACAGTGGTTTTGTCATACCAACAATAACGTCATCTATAGTTTGCGTTCTTTCATGCAATAAAGATTTGATGTAATGTTTAGTCCTTTATGCTACAAATGACCAACTTTATGTAATGAGCTTAAGCCGTACATAAGAGAAAGTTGCATTATCTTTGTGTCGAACATGTCTTCTTACAAGTTTGCTTATTGAATTGCTCAAATCTCTAAGAAAGAGCCACAGTGATGATAGCATTTATGCGTGTTACTTGGTGTCACATCTATTGACCAGATATAATGCTAAAAGGGCATACAACTTAAAGATTCCTTTTTACACCATAAATATCATTTGTGAGTGTCAACTACTTTCTTTTATGTGCATTGAGACCTCTATTTCGGTCTATGAAAAGCATATTGCACAATGAATGCCCAGTATAATCAACTAATGTCCCATAAATCAAGATAAACATTGCTTTGGGTAATGAACTTTTAATTTGGCACTATCTTACTTTGAGATAGTATTTCTGTGAAATGAGACGTTTCTCATTCTCACAACCTCAATTTAGTCCCACAAATTTCTCGTTTATTATTGTTTACTCGAAGTCCGATGTGCACTATGAGGATACTTCTCAATCATCTGTGTCCTGCATCTTATGATGTATCATTGCAGATATTAATTTAACCTCCCCATAGTCCTTGACTTTCATTCTAGAAGGCTACTGGCATGGACATCATCTTCAAACTTGGCATTAGATGTGTACCATGTGACGTGAAATGTTTTACTTTGGCCGTTCTTGTATTATCAGTACCGCAAATTACAACATTGTATGTTCATCTTATATCTTAATTTGCACATGTAGATGTGGCTACTATATCAAATAAAAGGTTCACCAGGGGGAAGCTCAACAAGAAGGTGAGATTATTTTTAGTCAATTGCTTTTATTGGAATGCTGACTGATGTCCATAATAGCAGGGTGGACATAGAGGATGAAAAATGTGAGGTAGACCTAATGTCTTACTAAAGTAATAAGTATTGTTTAGAAAGATCCAGGGAGATTAGGAACAAGTAAAGAATAATAACCAAGCAGAGTAATTTGAGGCTCTTGAGAGAGAGATGGAACAAGGGTGGTAGGAACATAATCAAAGGGATGTGATGGTCCGATAAAGAAGGAGCCATGCTCTTGGGAGTAAAGGACTGAAGGGGGCGGGGTGGAAGATTGGGTTGAATAGAGTTTGTTGTTGAATTAATTATGCCACATTGCTTGAGAATTAGTCTTAGCTTCTGTGTATATTACTGGTTTCTCCCACTCCCTTTTAACTCTAACAATGTCTTTTAGGAGGAAATATGAGGCTCTAATTTGTACGAGGTTGAAATTAGATTTTGGTCTAGTTGGGTTTGTTTATTTTGGACATTGAAATTAAAAGAAAGTGTGTTAACTTAAGCCCTAATTTCCAATTTGGGATAAATAGAGTTAGGTCGGGTATATAATCTGATCTCCCAACTGGGTAACGATTGACCACCCGAATCCCGTTACAGAATAGATATTGGGGTTCAGGTAGTACCTGAACTGACCTCTTTTCTAAACTTCCGTCACGTGCTATTCGAGAAATTCCCAAACAGGTCGGATTATTTAAGATCCGAACTCTTACCCCTAGTCTTATTTACTCTAAAATTGGTTTAACTGCAACTTCTTTAAAATCGTCGTTTCCTTCTTTCATACCTAAATATTAGCGAAGTCTACATTTTTTTGTTAGGGATAATTCTTACTTATATCAGGTCTTAAAGCCCTTAACCATAATTTTGTCATGGCATGCCAACAGTTGTAAGTTCTGTAGTATGAATTGTGATCACAAAGTCTACATAGACCTGTTGTAGGTTACAACTTATTTCATAAGGTAAAAACCAAATCATCTCCATATGCACTACAACTTTTTTTTGAACAAAAGACAAAGAAAAACAAATAATCCCACTTGAAATCATAAATAACACCTCATTGCGTACTTTTTGATTTTCATTTGTTATTTTCTTGTAAATAGCATAATGTCTCCTGATATATGTAAATCTCGGCAATCTGAGATGCAAGTTGTTTGCCTTTTATTTTTGCTTTCCTCCGAATAGGAAGTAATGTATCAAATTGCATGAATTGAGTTATTATCTCTTCACATATGGGTCGTTGTCGCATCAAAAAATCCTAATCTTAAAGTAGCTGCAAGGGCAGTACATACACTCCTTGTAAGATGGATAATTTTGCTCATGTGTAAGTACAAGGAGGGTAAATTGCTACCTTTCTTTCCATCAAGAAAGTTAGTTGGCTTAAGTAATGATCGACATTATTTGTGACAGACACTAAGAACGTTCTCATGTGTGATCCTCGGAGGCTTAGTGGCAGAGCATCTGTCATTTGGATACTCTGAGTTACTGCACTCTGATGTTCAGCAGGTCAGTTCATTTGGTAATGCAATTCTTCACATTTGTTAGGAAATTGTGGCTAATATTTTTACCTAGTATTCAAAAAATGTAGTATGGTGCATTATATGACTATTTTTACCTTTTGTAACCACAGAGTTGATTCAAACATAGAATAGAAAAGGTTATTTATTTTTATTTAATAGAACAAACTACTAATTTTGGTATATCGGTGGTGCAACAGCTGGATAGAGTACTTAAATGGCTTGGTTTCACTGACACTGAGATTGATTCTGAGGTTAGGCTGGCTGCCAAAAATGCAGTCATGATATTGTGTCGTCACAGCGAAGCTCGATTGAAACTCGCTGAGGCCATGACCATGGGAAGATCGATAGGATTTTGTATTGATGCAATAGAGAGAACATTGAATCTTAATTGATAAGTTGCAAGAAACATGTCACCCACAGTTGAGGTTTCCCTATTGCTATTGTATCACTTACCACTTCTCACTCGGAGACTTGTTGGTTTCCTTTCTCTTTATATTGATTACATGTTTTTCTCTCGGTGATTCTACTTCCAGTACTTTTTTGTTCATTCTCATTTTAGTTTATTTGACCCAGAGATAATGCTTGACACTTTTAGAATGGGGACATGGGTGATAATATTGTTTTTGGTTTTGCTATTCTCCACCCTGCAGCAGGGAGTTCGTTCACCTGTTTCGACTCTGGTGAGTTGCAAGGAATTTGACACCCACTATAGATTGGAAGTTTTGACCTCCATTATTCGGTCCTTCCATACTAGTTTTCATTCAAAGACTGCAGCTTACTATCGGATCCTAACATGCTTTTGACCTTCAAGACAAAAGGTACTGTTTACACACAGAACTCTTTGGACTACGCTAACTGCACTAGACAGAGTTTGCAATGTGATCTTCGGAAAAGACCGCATCACAAAATCGGAGGACTATTGGTGTGTCATAATTAGTCGGAGACACGTGCCAGTCTCACAACAGATCCACTTGTTAAAGAGAAACTGAAACAGTGGAAATCAGGAGAAGGGCGACTCTGGCCTAGCGATCGAATACAAATACCATTTATTTTAAGCCAATATGGTTGCAAAGAGAGGTTATTGATTTAGATAATAAAAGGGGAATAACGAATACTAATTTTTTTTGTTGTTGATCTTCTCTTGAATCTATCTTTGTCGTTTTGCCTGTTTTATCTCTTATTTCATATTCCAAGCAAAACCACATAATCATTTGGAGTAATACTAAACGAACGAAAAATGTTTCATCCTAAATGTAGGGGGTGTGTGCAAAAGCTTATAAAAGCTTTCTTCTTAGCTTCTACTTAAAATTACTTTAAGGTGCGTTTGGCTAAAGCTTTGAGTATTTGCAAATTATTCTTTAAAAGTAACTTAAAGGTGGGCTCGTTTGGTTACAAGAGGACCTATTAGCAAGTTTCATACTAGCGCCTATTAAGATCCTTATTATTCCCAATAAAATAAGTTTCGTTGGTACTAATATACTACTCTCTCACTTGTGGGTTCCACGTTATATTCTCTGTTGGATCACCTATTTTAACTACATTACTAGCCATAATCCCTACTTTACCCTTTCTTATACACTCCCAAACCATTGTGCCACATGTACCAAATTTTAAACCCAAACTTGTATCCATTGATTAAAATTTGTAGGAGGATTGTATTTTTGTGAAGAACTTAAATTAATATTAACTTCAATCAAAATCGTACGTGGGTTCTTTTGTGATGCTCAAATATATCTCATACCAAATTTTAGAAAATATATCATTTGGTGCATTTTAATTTTTTCATTTGGTGCATTTTAATTTTTTAAATGATTTCGCGACCGCATTAATTAATTAATTAAACTCAATTCACAAACAACCCATAAATTAAATGTTAGTACAGAAGTTGCTCATTTTCAAACGACCCAATCATCCTAACTTAATGCATTTGAGAATAATCTATAAAACGTGATTTATGAATCAATAATTAGTCCCAACCCTTATGCTAAACGATATTAAAGAAAATCATAAAAACCCTTAAACTAGCATATAAATATATAGTCGGATATATTGTACTATGATAAGACCGAAATGTATTTTGGGTTCACAGGTTTCTAGTTTTCTTCACATTTTTATATATATATAAGTTTATTTATCTATACATTGTAATTAATACGGGATAATACTAAGTCATTAATTTAATCTCGCATATGAAATGACATTTTATTGTATAGGCTGTTTATCATTTTATATCAGTTTATCCTCATCTGAGGAGACTGATATATTAAATAGGGGTAAGTTAATTTCCATATACAACTTAAAAGAATTATCCAGTACCTTATATTGATTCTGAAAACGAAATATGTAAGTAATATCCTAATGACGTTGACAACCAAGAATAATTCCAAGGGCACAGTTGACGAATTTCTAAATTGGGTTTGAGATTTCTGAATATACAAGGGTAAAAAAACTGTTAAGGACGAAGCCCAATGTTTTTTTTTTTCTTAAAACGAATGGAGTTGGTTGAAATCTTCAGTTTTAGTTTCCGGGAGAAAGACACGTAGCATGAACGTTACCGCGCCAAAGGTCGACGGCGGCGGTGAAGTAGGCTACCACTCGGTGATGAAAAAAGAATTCAAGAGGAAATGTTTTTCACCGTCTAGTGATATATTGGGCCAATGTTGAACTTTGGAAGAAGAAGTACTAAGGGCAAATATATAATTATGAGATGGTTGCTTTTTACTGGTACACCCATTTTCCGAAAACGATGGGGGGAGAGCTGATTAAAATCCTTGATGAATCCCGGGGCACCTTGTTTCAATCATGTTGACCCGCTTTTGAAAATGACCAATCAAAGAAAGAAAAACTATTGTTCAACCATGATAAAAAGCTGGTTTATGGCCTTTAAGGCCTAACCAAACGAGCTCTTAGTTTTGAGGTGCTTGCGCATCTTTTGAACCTTAATTAAAATACAATAATATTTAATTTTTCTTATTTAAATTTAGAAATATTAATGCTTCACTCACATTTGCACAATCATGAGGTGGATAGCATGGTTAGAAAATTCGGACAGTTTTCTAGGAAACTGCCGAAAATTTTCACTTTTTAAACTCACCGAAACGAATCGGGTGGACAATTTCAAAACTAAAGTGTATACTAAATCATAGCGGTTGTATTTCTTAGTTCGGTAACTTGTTAATCAAGAATCAAAATGAACTGGTGCACTGATAAAAAATTAATGCCACAGAGCTGACATTAGCTCTAGTCATTACAAATGGTTATATCCCTGAAATAACAAACCACAACGTCCTTTTTGTGATATTATGTGAAAAACAAGCATCAATTGTGTGTTATTATGTGAGAATTAGTGACTTTGACTCAATGGCATTTTCATAATTCTACCATCTTGAACGCAGTTGCAACTGGGGTAGCTTGAGTAGCAGTGAAAGCTTGTATAGTTGTTGCAACTGGGCAGCGAGAGTCAGATTAGGGCAGGCAGTTAATTCAAGTGGGCCGTGGGCTTCACGCGAGTTAGTTATAACGGCCTCAGTATATATACTCTGTTACGCAGTCGATTTCAACATGGTTATTTTTACACAACTTTGTACTCTTCAAAATCAATAAAATTGGACCTCGATTTCTCCTTGGATTAGGGTTCTTCATCACATTGATGCTAGAACACCGAACCAAGTAAATTGCGTGTGTTGTTCGTGATTGTTTACTTTCTTTGCTATGATTGTTATTCATATTTTGTTTGTTCGATTTGTGTGATTCAATTGTGATTTGAATTCGGTAAATTTTGCGTTCCATTGTGCAATTTCACTACAAATTGGTGCGGTGAACGTGGAGTCGATCATGGCGATGGCGAAATTTGATGTAGAAAAGTTTACGGGGTAAAACAATTTTGGTTTGTGGCGGTTGAAGATGCGAGCACTATTAGTTCAACAAGGATTTTTTGATGCACTGGATGAGACGGACATCGATAAAATGGCCTCCACATGGAACTCGCCCGCCTCAACGGCCTGGTGGAAGCTCTGCGAAAATCTCACGAGGGAATGAGCACCTCTATGGCATTGATAGACTCCAAACTAGATTGCCTGGAGGCACTGTTGCAATAGGATGGCACTTATGGCACCCCTTGATATCTTGTGTCAAAAAGGGGGAGAACCAGTTGAGGGGGAGCCTCATTTTGCCCTCAGTTGTTTTTAAGTCTCTAATTCAGTATGAACATTTCTATCTTTCTACTTGTGTTTTGACGGATGGTTGCACCGGTGTTGCAACTACTTTTTGAACTATCTTGTTATGCACTTCGTTTTGAGGCAACACTTGAACTTCTATATATATCTCAGTTTCATCTGGAAGAGAGCCCGACCCCTTCTTTGAGTAGCTACCAGTTGCAATTGGGGAGGGGGTGGTTTGTTCACCACTTTGGGACAGGCCCGCATGGCTTGAACGCTGGTGAGGTCCTCTTTCTTGGCCTTGAGGGATGGCACATGGGCGGTGATGATGCGGTAGATGAGCGACGAGAAGCCAAGGGAGAGATGTACGTCTTGGAAGGCTTCCCTATAGATGCGCTCAAACACGAGCTTACCCAGGTCAACCGCAGCACCCGTCCCAATGTGGTAAATGATGCTAGCTATGTCCGCATTCATGGAGGAGACGTGGGTGCAAGGCATCCAATGACAAACAAGGATGCGAAAAAGTAAATTGTACCTGTTGGTGAGGTCACTAGTGGTGAGGGGGCCTGAGGGCAAAGAGCGGATGAGCCCACCAGTGAGCTAGGTTGCAACTTTATTCGTGTTGTGCTCCAGTCGCAACTCGGATTGATCTCCAGTGTCCACCTCAGGGACACCCATGGCAGCAGATATAATGGCGGGGGTGAAAGGACACACATGCTTGCGTACATAGATCATGTGCCTCTCTGGAGCGAACCCTCCACATCCAACTGTGGAGTCAAGTTGGCATAAAACTCTTGCACCAACACTTTGGAGTAGCTGCTGGCCTTCTGAGTTGCAACCAGCCAACCCCTCTCAGTCAGCGAGTTAAGGATGTTCGTGTTGGAATAGGACTTCTTTTCAAGCGGTCGTTCTTCCACCAGAGTGCGTTTCAGATAGCTCGTTAAGCGGGCCTGGGCTTCACGAGTGTAGAATCAGGCTGAGAACAACCACACGGATTTCAAGGCAAGTGTTACAGGTGCAACTTCAGGATAGGCAAACTATTTCTCAATAGGGGGTAGCATCGTCTTTTTAGGGGCATCAGTTTGGCGGCGCTTCTTGGGCGCTGGTTCATCATCAGCAACAGTGGGTTCAATGGGGGCATCTTTATCGGAATCACCCTCAGATACAGACCGCTCAGAAATCTTGTGCAGTCGCCTGAGACGAACTGACTTGCGAGCAAGGACCTTGGCCTTGGCCTTAGCAGAATCCCTAGCAGGCGATCGTGGGCAGTAGAAGATTCTCCTACTTTGGCCTTACCCTTGGACTTGGTAGAAGCCCTAGCAGGCGATTGTGGCGGAGAAGGCGGCGATGGGAAGTTCGGAGTGGAGTGATTAGGAGGCGGAACACGATCATTGGTTTCATCAGGATGCATGGTGGTCGGTGGTGGTGAATGAAGGAGAGTGTGTAGTGTTTCTATAGTGATGGGCTCGTCGGTGTCGGAGTGCTTGGTTGCCGATCGCTTCATTGAACCACCAATATATGAGAAAGAGAGAGAAAAAAAACTTGCGAGAGGCGGTGAGAGGTCGTGAGTAAAGAGGAGTAATTGCAAGAGTAATTGGTGATGGGAACAAGTTGTAATAAATAGAAGTCTTGACCCTAGAAAAGGGGGAAAACTTTCCCTCCAAAACGCAATCTTAGCATAATGAAATAAAATCTAACTTTTGAGAAAGCTATACCAAAATCAGAGAGAGGATATATGTAAATCATGTTGAGCGAATCATAGGGTAATATCCTCATCTTAACAAACAAAATTCAAAATTTCCTAATGTTACACAAATATAATTACAATCGTGAAATAATCAGGACTCCACAGTTAAGTAGAATTTAAAACAACGACATTGTGCTCCAAGGAGAGAAAAGTTTCTGAGTTAAACTTACAAACAGAACTAAGTCCAAAAAGAAACCAGACTACGTTATCTACTCAGTTACAACTGTAGTCAATTAGTGCAAGCAACTGGTAGCTTTGACGCTGACTCATTTGTGAACAAGGTAGCTCTTTTCATTGAGTGGACGCGTGGGATAAGAATTGATAGCTTTCACTCTTGTTTCTTTTAGGCCAAGTAGCTTTTTCCAGTTGCGACTGAAGGCCTGTGGAACGGGCTTGCTGAATGGAGTTCATGCTCCGCACACATATCAATTTATTTCGTTCATCTCCCTTTTTTTTTTTAACATAAGTTGGTACTGAGGAGAAAAACGAATAAAAAAAATAACTAAGAGGACTGTTTATCAATGGAGTGAGTAAATAATGCCAGAAACGTCACCCTTAGTTGCAACAGTGTCCCTGTCGCAATTCACATAAGGCTGAGGCCTAATGACTTACGAAGGTGTTCAAACCGCGTAACATCCAGAGCCTTTGTATAGATGTCTGCAAGTTGAAGTTCAGTACACACATGATGTAACTCAACAGTCTTAGCCTCTACCAGTTCCCTGATGTAGTGATATCTTATATCAATATGCTTAGTGCGTGAGTGCTGAACAAGATTTTTTGATATATTACAAAAATATAATATAAAGTAAATTCTAATATTATTCAATTAGTAAGTAAAAGGAAATACATATATTATATAATCCTAATATTTAAATGATTAAATAAATAAATATTCATCAAATCTTGCAATATGGAAATGATTGCAAATCAAATCTCAAGACATGGAAATATTTCTCCACCAACCCCCAAATCTCAAGAAATGGAAAGAAGATTCAATCAATCCAAGTCTTCCAAATCTCCACTAACCCCCAAATCTCAAGAAATGGAAAGAAGATACAATCAATCCAAGTCCTCCAAATCAAGAAATCGTAGACACGATCACAACCGTTCATCTCATCAGGAGATTCTAGTTGAGATTCACTCTACAACCATAAATAGTGGTCTTCTTAAAGAAGAAAGACACAATTCAACACTCAAGCATTTTTTAGCAAAGAAAGTTAGCAAATACCCTCCGCCAAAATTCTTCATCTTCAAGGCGTTCATCAAAAAGTTCGAGATGTTCGTCGCGGAGATTGAAGGAAAAGCCCATTTCAATTCGAGAACAAGCCACGAGTCCCTCGGCGAATTGTTTTCGAAGATAAATTCTTCCCAAAAGAAGATTGGTGTACATTATATTCAAATATTTTCAAATGAAGATCATCAAGTTCATCATAAAGGTCCAACTTTGATTCGAGATTAAGTCCAAGCACCCTCAAATTAACGTTTTTCCAAGTTCAAAATATCTGGGTGAAGATCAAATTGAAGATTTCCACCACAAGTCTCAAAACATTCAAGATCGTCGTTCTTGTTGAACTGAATCAGAGGATAAAATAGCGATTGGACTTCAAATTGTATTTTACATCTATTCATATTTAATTTGTAAGCTTTTCTTGCGTTTTAACTTCAGAGTTCAAGAATTTGTTATGACAAACCCCACATTCTAAAAACGCCTATCGGAGAAATAGTCACGATCCCTACGAAAGAGTATATCAACTCGCAAGTCCCCTATCTCGGATCCTGCTAATCGACAGACTTGAAAGACATCTAATAATGCATAATTACACTGGACAAGGAAAAGACCACAATACTATGTGAATACATTTCGAAATAGGCCTCTCGTATGGAAAGCTCGCAGAACATCTCTCTATCTGAAGGCCCAATAATGACTCGTTGGCATCCACGTTGTACGAGGGACATCACCAACATAGTCAAACAGTCTTAATAAACCACTCGAGAAAATTACGCGTATAATAAATGAATGTCAGTCATTATTAGCTCAACCATCCTTAAATCATATACGACGCGCATAAACAATATCAGCAAATCCATCCTCCACGAGGCAACAATAATGGATGCTCATCTCCAACATTGAAGGAGGCCAAGTTGCCATACACATAACTACTCTCGAAATCCTATAAATAGAGAAGGAACTCCTCATTTGTAACGAACTCAGATTCACTAAACATACTTGCATTCTCATTGCAGCAAAGTAATATATCTCTTTACGTATTTAATATATTTGAGTCTTTTTAACATATTCAGAGGGCATTTGTATTCCGAAATCTCTATGTATAAACACTATCACTTAGACACTTTCTCGTTATGAATCACGAGAATCGCATTCTTAACTATTTATCTTAACTTAAAGAATTACCCAAGTTGAAGAATTTTATCATAAACAATACAAGATAAGGATAAGCTACATTTTTTTTTCCAAAATTTAACATCAACAAAAAATTTCAAAAGTATGTATATAAGAAATAGCGTAATCACATACAAGTATTTTTGATAAGGTTTGTGTGCATTGAGTAAGATATAATAGATAATTTAACAATATTATTCCTAGAATTGATTCTTGGCTAATAATTAAAGTCAATGATTAGATGCGGATGAGAAAACTAGAACTAAAGTAGAGGTGGATATAGAGTAAATATTTCAAGAAAAGTAGATGACATGTGCCCCATTTAAGAGAATATGAAATGGCTTGCTATGTATTTACCATCAACTTACAAAATATATACAAGACACCCATTATCATAATATGTTCTTATTTTCACTATATGGTAATAATATTAGAATATATCACACTAGAAAGATGACTTCTTGAATATTCTTTAGTTGACACTGTCATTTGTTGCTTTGAGTGGGTGTGAACCTTTACTTCCCTTTTACGCCTCTTGTTAATTTGGGCTTTGGAAAGGGTAAAATATTGATGATAAATAAAATCAGGTTCATATTTGAGTTACCAAGTTTTGCTGACATAAATTTATTAAAATAATAAAGAAAAACTGATGATAGCCCCCAAAAGAATTTCATAGTTTGAAACAACAAATAATTAAAAAATAGACGTTTCAAACAAGAACTACTTACAGACGACCAACCCCTTTTTTAATTCTTGTTTGTTTTTTAATTACCAAAAAGCAGTTCATCCAGATCATCAGCATATTCATCAACATTTTGCTCTTCATCACCACTTACCCAATCTTCAACCTCAGCATCATCCATGTCATCATGAATATTAGGAGCCTCATCAATCCCCGCTTGTTGAACATTACTGTCAACGGTATACAAGAGTTGAAGGCTTCACATCCATTGTTAAGAAGCATGTCACATTTCAGCTTTGGATCAAAATGTGACTTGCTCCAATGCTCAGGTGGCTTGTCTTCTAACCACTTGTGTGCATGTAGACTAATTACTTTTAATTCTTCTATTTTCTCAATCCACTCATTCACAGTGGTTGTCCTAGCCACTTTCTACATAGCATCTTTCAGTGCATCTCTTGTGAAACTAGCCCTCTTGAAATTTCCATGAAGATGTCTTACACAAAATATGTGTACTGAGCCTGGAAAAACTTTCTTGAATGCCTGTAGCAGGTCTTTTTGTTTATCAGACAAGAAAGTCCACCTATCATTCCTTGTTATGTTTAGAACCAACTTCAATACATATAAGAACCATTCCCAATTCCTTCCATCTTCCTTATCAACCACTGCCCAAGCAAATGGATATATATTGTTAGTAGCATCAATGCCAGCAGCAGTCGATAGAATACCCTTGTGAGGTCCCTTCAGATGTACACCATCTGCCCCAATTATTCTCCTACATCCATAGAGAAACCCCTGTCTAACAGATGCCAAACATATGTATAATCTATCAAACTTATTTTCTCATGTTGCATTGTTTGCAGATAGAAGAACAGTGGATCCAGGATTAGATATCTCAATTTCTCCTTTGAACTCCCATAAAGCAGAATATTGTTCAATAGATGTACCATTCAGCATATTCAGTGAAAGGAATTTAGCTTTGTATGTCCGATTAATGGTGAATGCTACCCCAGAATCTGCTTCAGTATCTATGCTGAATCCCTTAACACTTCTATTTAGACCTGACTTATTTGGATCTGACTTCCAAATATGCATAAACTTCCTTGCTAGAAAACTTGACTCTGAGTGAATTTGAAGCTGTTGATTCTGAAAGTGGATTCTTCTCCAATAACCTTTCTTGCATTCAATCTCCATTTGCACCTAGGATCATTACACTTAGCAACATTTTTGTTTTATCATTTCTAAAAATCCATACTGATCTCTGTTGATTAATTGTATCTGCATGAATAGCATCCCTCAATACAGACTTGCTTGTGAATCTCATACCAAGTTTCAAATTGGGGTTGAAAATGTTCACTTCCATACTTACTGTCCAGTTCATTAGCAGACAAGACCAAGTTCTCTTCCCCTTCATCTGACAATAACTCACATGGAGCTTGAGTATCTTCTATATCAACAGCAAAAGCTTTGTCCCTTTGTACATTTGATGTACCTTCACCATCTGCTCATTTCTTTCCTTTTCTTTTGCTAGAAGCATTCTTTCTTTGGCCTCTCATGCATTGAGCTTCAAACAACATGGTCTCAACAACACTCTCATTAACATCATGCCCCATCTCCCTATCTTCTTCCATATTATATTCTGGATCACTAAAGACTACTTTCCTCATCCCTGTCACCTGTCTCAACTCCTTCACCAGCTACCTCTTCATCATTATCTTCTTCCACCCCATTGTCTTCACCCTCAAACATTGATTGTTGTTCTGTATATATCCTTCCCCCACAATCTACAAATAGAACTATATTTCTACCCAATTGAGATGATATGAAGTATAATGAGATCTCATAGTATCTCTGGAGGATAACTAGTGTTTTCAGACCCGGCCCGGTCACAGAACCGGTGAAGCTACTGGGTAGCGGGTCAGCAGGTCAGACCGGTCGAACCACTGGTTGGACCGGTTTGTTGACTTTAGTCAACGCCAATGAGTCAACTTTAAAATTACATGTTACATGCAAATAAAACAAATATTTCATATTTATAGCCATGATACTATTGAACATAATATGCATGTTTATTGAAAATTTTAATATGAAAGACTATTTTTTACTTTTTACGAAAAAAATTTATATATAAATCATATATGAGATTTAATTATTATATTGCACATTTTTTTTAATAAATAATGGTCAATTTAGTTGATAATGTGTTTATAAATTATTTGGGCCAGCTTCAGACCCATCTTTCCTTTGGAAATATTAGGTTTGTAGCCCATTTTCTTTTTAGAAAAGTCTTCTTCAATGCGCCGTCCTTTCTCATTCACATCATTTCTTCTTCTTTGTTTTTATTTTCTTCTCTTTCTTCTCTTTCTTCCTTTTCTTTCTCTCTTCTCACTCGCAGACCATTCATTCTTTTGTTTCTTTTTTCTTCCTTTTGCAGCAGACCATGTGCAGCAGTCTTCTCCTTTCTTTTTTTTCTTCCTTTTGCATCAGACTATTCATTTGCAGCAGAATCGCAGCAAGAGGGGTTTAATTATAAATTACAAAAAAAGGAAAAAAAAAAAAAAAGACCACACCGGTTCGCTAGCCGAACCGGTCGACCGGGTCTCCGGGCGAACCGGCCAAATCTGTCGGTTTGCTCGCCAGGCTCAACAACCCGTTTTTTAGGCTAAACCGTGCCGGTAAGGCTAGCGGTTCCCGGTCGGACCGGCCGGTCCGGTCCGGATTTCAAAACAGTGAGGATAACATAACCACATTGTTGCTTTATATATATATATACATATATATAGCCTTGACAAGCAAAAACCCAAGTTCTGTGCATAAAGCTTGAATGCCATTATAAAGGTTATATGTAATGACCCAACATAATCTACAACCACCTTTGCATTATCACCTTCCAGAATGACCTCTGCTGTTAAAGTTCCACCATACTGGAATTGAGAAGTGACATATAATGATCCACAAGTTGTTCCATGTAAAAAAAAAAAAAAGGGATTTCATTAGACATTAGACAATTAGGAGTTTCTGAAATTAGGGGTTTCTGAAATTAGGATTTTCAAAATTAGGGTTCAAAATTTGGGGGTTTCTGAAATTAGGGTTTAATTGAGACATGCAGTGATGGAATATGACTAAAAACCCATGTATTAACATATATTTAAAAAGAACTCGTAACAAAACTTACCATAATTCGGATTGGGATCTTCGTTTTTGTCAGATTTACGTATTTTCACTTTCCTCTTGCTACGAGCCATGTGTAGCAGTTGGATGTTACGACGGCGTCGTCGTTGAAAAGTAATGGCGGCGAAAGAGTAAGTGGCGGGAGAAGTGGCGCCAGAGAAAACCTTTGGAGAGAAAGTGAGAGTGAGAGAAATGGCGCAGAAATGAGGTGCTTAGGAGTGTTATTTTACCCTTTATTTTGATTTTTTTAACATGTGGCTGTCACGTGGGTGCCAACTGTATGTATGGGTCCCAAACTTAGGTCAAAATCGAAGACAACGTAGTCAACGGCTTCCACGTCTGACTTTCACGGCGGCGAAGGGCGGAGATTGAAGGATGGGACCAAAATTTAGTTAAAGTGCCAAGTTAACGGGACTAAAATTAAAAGGTGTCAAGTTAATGTACCAAAATTCAAAAATTGCCAAGTTATGGGACCAAAACATCAAATTTCTCGGAAAAAGTCCACTAAGTTGGCCTTATTATGATTTTCATCCTCCAACTTATCTCTTCAATTTCGAGCCTCGATCGCCAAAATCGCTTAGATTCGTCTGAAACTGACACGCGGTCCACTTGATGTCTAAAATTTGGAGATTTTGATCAAATTTTGCCCTTACCTAATTATTTTGACCCACACGTACGTTTTTGTTAATTGCATTGCACATGTAAAATCTCACGCGTGGGACAAAATTATTGGACAGGTTCAGAACTCATTCAAAAACTTTCATTTAAGTGTCATTTGATTACACGTGCAATTCCTCATAGATCTATGCGATTCATCACTTTAAAGGTTCAAAATTGAAAAAAAATTAAAATCATAGGACAAAAATTGTGGGGTGATAAGTTAAGGGCCAAAATCGTAATGAGACCAGTTTAGAGGACTCAAAATATTCTCTAGGGAGAATTACAACTATGGGGTAATTACACAAACTACCCCTTCTGTTTGAAAAATTATAGCAAAGACTATAATCCGTAAATATTTTATTTTTTCTTTGAGGATATTATTTGTTTTTAATTTTTGTTATCTTTTTGTACGAGATAAATGAGGTTTAATGCAAAAATTTTAATTTAATTTTTATTTCCTCTGTAAAATAAATGAAGAGCATGAATCTACAGTCAATAAAATGGGAAAAAAATTATACAAAAAATCGGCCATAAAGGTAATTTGTGTAATTTCCCAAACATGAGGGGTGATTTGTGTAATTACCCCATAGGTGAGGGGTAGTTTGTGTAATTCTTTCTATTCTCTATTTACCAATATTATGATTTTCGTTTATACTCAAGTAGAGAGTTTCCTCTTTCTCCATTACATCTTAGTAAATTACTAATGAATATCAACATAAGCTCGAATAATTTACTTTCACAAATAAATGTACCGAATAAATCTGTAAGAAACAAAGTTAACTAACAATGAATTAAGTATACGTGTTTTTATTTACTAAATTGATTTTTGCAAATGCTTACGAGAAGAGTTAAATTGGTTTTTGAATCCACACAAGTAGTCTTTTGATGTTTGAATTATTGACTTTTGTTTCTACTTTTGAAAGCACACCCTGTACCATTGTAAGACTAAATTATATGTGAAAAGAAACTGTAACATCTTTATTTGTCCTACATTAGCAAGAATCCAATTTGATATTAGGCTTGAGCTAATGATCACTAATAGACCATTAAGATTTTAATAATTTCAGGTCAAAAATCGAGCAGAAGATACTTGCATCTTACTACATAACCTACATAACTCAATCCAAGCATAACATTGAAATCGAGAACAACAAAGCAAAAACAACGTCAATCTGTTCGATTCCTAAGCACGCTTTCTTCACAGTACCTAGAACCGGTGCCAGAATCACCATTCTCATCGTCTTCAAGAATAAGCTCAACACCATTGTTCTTGAGACCATTCACAACGGCCCAGACTTTGGTACGGTTACCAAAGCCTTTCTTTTCGATTTCCTTGGCCACATTGACATGGATGCCTCTACCCTCCCCCTCTTCAAGACCCTCAACTCTAAGCCTCATAGCCAACACTTCCCCCACCACTGCTGCTGCCTTGGCATTGCAAGACCGGCCACATTCGAGAGTATTCTTGAGAGCATGCTCGACAGTAGATGCAGTGGCAACTATCCGTCCGTTGTTCCTGTCTACCACATTTGCTGTGATGTACTTCAATGATATGAACAGTCTTAGAACGTATCTCTTTAGAACTGTCATCCGTAACACGTTATCTGCATTAAAAGATAACCAAAAATGAAAAAAAAAATATAGTTGGAAAATCACACTAATGAGTATCTAACCTGGTACAGAAGATTAAAGCAGCATTTAACTTTAAAGCCATTAGAAATCAAAGTAAAATGTGGTAATAAACAGGTTCATTTCATTCACTCAATGACTCCAGATTAGGGGTGTACGCGAGTGGGTTATAGCGGGTGGCAACGAAAAAAGACACCATACCCAATCTTGGCGGTTTACCAATTCTTTCACCCGTGTGGGTGGTAACAATTTACAAACCATGCAGGTGGCGGGTTGGGCGGGTAGCGGGCGGGTTACATTAAATAGAAAGAGAGAAAGAAACATCAACTATCAATCACAACAGATTAAACGTATTTTAGCCAGGTTTAGCATGTGAATCAAGACAGGCACAAAGGACACTCTAATCATTACACGCGCTCATTCTTTTGGTGCAAGCCATATTAAGAATTGGCAAGTGAAATGACAATGCCAGTAATAAAATGACAATGCCAGTAATAAAATTAGACGTGCAATATCAACAAACAATAAAAAGAAAAATGAAGTCATCTTTCAGAATGTCCATATAATTCAAAGTTCGATTAGTGAAGTCATCACTAATCTATCATCATAGAGATTTGGAAGAATGAGCTTCACAGCCACAGCTCTTACTATCTCACCAAAAGACCCCTAATAGCATCAGATTTCATCAGCAACAATGAGTTTTGCAAATAAGAATCTAATGATAGATATGGGTAGAGAGGAAATACAAACACAAGTTTTCAGCAAATTATGATGAGCAAAAGCATGCGAGAAAAGTAAAAATTAACACACAGAGAATGAGAACAAAAATAATCATATGTTCCCAGCCAACAGTTTCCACCAGCTTAGCTTCCAGAATGTAAATGAGATAACGCAAAGAGAGTGTGGTAATTAAAAAACCAGAGCAATACGAAGTCCTCCGAGTTAAAACGGCACGAGAAAAAAATAGAAATCAATATTGAAGTAACCGTCTAAAGGTATAACAACAAACTAAGATATTGACTGAATCTAGATTAAGATTGTTAAGCAGTAAGTACAAAGTCATGTTAGAAACGCTCATGATACTAAGATATTGACTGAATTCTATTAAATAGTTTATATTTTAATTTCTATTTGTTAATTCTATAATAATTATTTTCAATAATATTCAAATGTGATATACCATCACAACAATCAAGTTGCCTAGTTAATACACAAATTTGACAATCAGTCGTTAAAAGGTATGTCAACCATATCCGCAAAAGTGATAACTATCCTTAATCTTTCCTCTACGATCATGATAAATAGCAGGTGCCTTATAGAACCGATCATGGTTTCAGTGCTCTGGTCTCTCCTGCTGTTGAGTGCAAGAAAATGTACTAAAGTTTCATGCCTCGACGACCATCACAGCGAAAATATATAAGAACCGAGTAACCTGACACCCAAAATTCAAAAACTACTAACTCTACCTGGCTCTTTCACAACGAAGAAATAAGCCAAACAAACTGCAACAATAGAAACTCTACACCAGTATCTAGTCAATCAAACAACTAAAACAGATATCACGCCCGCATATACGTATCGCAAATAAGGCAGAACAGAACACATCAAACGAATCATAAAACCTTACGTAAGAGAGTCCCACCACACGATTTCAGCAGCTCGATCATGGCAGCTCGTCTCGCTCCCTCTGCATCTGCCAAAGGCTGTTATCAGAGTTACAAAGTTCAGAAAGAAAAAAGAGTAACAAAAACTCAAAATTCGACTGTCGATACTAATAACAACCACACCATAAACAGAAATTAAAATAGCAACAGTGCAAAAGACTCGATTTATAACAAAAGACTCGATTTTTACCGTCTTCTTCGGTTAAAACGGATTGTGATGCAATAAGTTGGGGAAAAAGAACTTACAGATTCAGATGGTGGTGGCGTGGTGGCGTCGTGGAGCAGCAGTCGTGCCGTGGTGGAGCAGCGGTGGATGGAGTGTTTGATTGGGTGGAGTCGTGGAGCTCGTTTCGTGGTGGCGGTGGCGGAGGTCGGTTGAGTAGAGCGCGACGGAGGTCGGAGAGGGGCTGGTGGCGCCGTGGCAGAGAGTGAGAGAGAAGAGAGCGTGGCGGAGGTGGTTCTTTTGAGAGTGGCGGAGGTGGTTCTTTGGAGAGAGAAGAGAGAAAGACTGGCGGCTGACATAAAACCCCTAAATGAAAGGGGTAATTTTGTCTTTTCATTTTATATTAAGTGACAGGCAGCGGGTTACTACATTTTTAAATTACTGAATTTTTCATCTTCAACAGTTATCATAATGTAATATCGACTTTTCTTATATTAACTTCTCTTCCTTTTCATTATTCAGGTAATGAATCTAGTAAATGACAGGATTGTGAAGACCCTGGGTGATACGGAGAAGAACACCATGTTTTTGAAAATAGCCCCATGTGAGTGAAGGCCTGAATCCTTTTCTGATTTGTTGTGCATTTCAGAGGCGCCGGGCTTACGTATTCAGGTATTGAGTCATTTAAGATTTAGTCTTCACAGTCTACAATTTCAAACTTGTTGTTTTTATTATTATATTATATTATATTATATTTTAAGGTATTATATATTACTTTATATTCTAACTGTTTAATAAATCTGCTTATTGCTGATTGTCCAATAGAGGGAAAGTATGAACCTGAAGTGGAGTTTGACTTCATAAATCAGAGATTGTTTAACTGCCACTTGAAGGAAACAGATTATATGAAGCCACTTGTAGTAGCAAGGCCTGGTTCTCCGGTGAGTTCATTTTAATTGCAGTGGTTATTACATAATTTTGAGTGACGAGTATATTATTAGCCTTTATTAATGATGAATGCTACTTTTGATTATCTAGCGCCTCCTTCGTATTTGGATCCAGTTGTTTTCTGAAGAATCTCCACAAGCAGTGGATATCCTAAGAACAAATGAGTCAGCTGTCAGTACTACGACAATCTGCGCATTACTAGAAGTGAATTTGGTTACTTTGCAATATCCAGAGAAGTTGGAGAGGGGAATAACGTTGTTGATGCTAGTCGGGTCGATGAGTCCAAAAAGAGGTTAGCATTGCTTCTACGAAAATTAGGATTCTTGTTTTATAGCAGTTTTAGTCTTTTTTACCTTGTGGGGGTCTAAATTGTACTCTTATGAGATCAGAATTTTATACGTCTCTTTGATATGTTTTATCTTTTAAAGCTTTTGTATACTCTTAAAATTGGTTTTTTTTTTCTTACGGCCTCTTCTTTTGCGTAGACTGC
Organism: Linaria vulgaris; assembly: GCA_948329865.1. Taxonomy (NCBI): domain Eukaryota; kingdom Viridiplantae; phylum Streptophyta; class Magnoliopsida; order Lamiales; family Plantaginaceae; genus Linaria; species Linaria vulgaris. The sequence continues at coordinate 66,648,604 of OX415249.1, forward strand.
GTCATGATAGTCCATTCAGGGTCTCCTTAGCTTGTTCTTCAGAATCTCCGCTGGGCAACCAAATCGTGATAACACATGAAGTTGCTCCATGGTTGGATGAAGACAACATTGTGGTCGGGAGAGTGGTGTGCAGTCAGGATGTTCCGATTGGAGTTTTAGGAGCTTCAAAGAATGAGGAGGAGCTACCAGGGGAAGATGGTAACCTCTTTTCTAGTGAGTTGGAGGGCGCTTTGGTGAAGTATATTAAGATATTTCTAGGCGTACTGTGCCACCTCAATAAGATGAGGCTTGAAAGTTGAAACATTGCTTTTTCCCAGTATCCAAGCTTTAGTAGTTTAAACTCTCAGCTTTATGAATGAATTTGTAGTTGAACAAGTTATGGTTCCTTCACTTTATGGTTAACGCTGATAGATGGATGGTGCCTCAGTTTTCTCAACTGAATTTCATGTGATTGTAATGTTCAGCTTGTATGAAAGTACAGTTGATTAACAGTAGTACTTGTTTAATTTTGTTGTTGTGCAAGTGTAGTTTCAGTACTTTGTTTGAATATGTGATTATGATGGGATGATCACTTACTAGAGAATTAAAAGACGACGGTGCAAAGAATCAACTCCAATCATCGAGTAAGATTTAAACAAAAATTGGACCACACTCCCCATCTAGCAATGTTATGAGGCGTAAAGATACTTTTCCTAGCCTATAGCTAAAACAAAACATTAAACTGAATCGACATTACTGTGGTTGCACTCGCACATCGACAAGACTCTCGATATATGCCACAATTTGATCCAAAAAAGTGCATTCGAAGTCGTAGTCGCGTCTCAATATTAAATCTACACATTGTACCCTCCGAGGATCATATGCAAAGTACTTATCACCATCATGGCGAATTATAACTTCATTGTTGGCTGTAACCCCTGCGAAAAATATTGGTTTCTCTAGCTCATTAATTTCAAACAAACAAGTCCACAAGACATCGTTATCGCCGCAGTTCAACGACCATACCCCCATCGTGTATGAACAAGCATTATGAATAAACACACAAAGAGTTTCCTTAAGAACTCCCACTATAAAACGCAGGGCATTCATCCCATAATGATGGCAGAATTCTGACCCTTTCATCCAGGTCGAATGGCGAGCGTAAGAATCGATATTTGGCATGTTGCTAGAGAAAGGTATCTCCACAAACTTTTCAGAATCCATATCAAACCGGACAATCTGCAGATTGTTATTTTTTGGATGAAACGCAAGCCAATGGCTCGAACCATTAACAGTAACCGGCGTCCCATTAATTAACAAGAAAGACACTTGCATTGATATTACTCGAATCTCAGTGTTCTGAAGCTCACAGATCTCGATTGTCATCAATTTTTCGCTAGTGCGCCTCTCCTCGAACTTCGATTCAGCCGAAATAGGACCCCCACGAAGACGGATCAGTTCCTTCCTCAATCGCTCAATTCGCTATTTCATGTCTGTTCCGTCTACTTTGCTCCACTTGACCAATTCCACACGACAATCTTCTAATTTATCCCGTAGCTCCATGTTCCCCATGTTGCCCCAGCAATCCGACACTACTTTCTCGCAATCAGTTTTCATCAACCAATGGGCTTCAAACCGAAAACGAGATGGGGTCCGAGTCTTACCATGGCTGCCCCGTAAGTGGACCAAAATAGCATGGTGATCCGATCTAGTAGTGGCGACATGTTCAGCTGCTGCACTCGGGAATCTCTCACGCCAACGGAAATCAGCGCATGCCCGATCTAGTCTTTCCCAAACAGTATGTGGCGACGGTCTCCTATTGCACCAAGTGTAGCGAGGGCCAACAAAATCCAATTCGCTCAATCTCGTGTCCACAAGCATGTCCCTAAAATTCCTAATCAACCAATTTGACGACGAGCACACCCTTCTTGTCCTCATGATTTAAAATTTCATTATATTCCCCTGCGCACAGCCATGGTAATGACGACACCCCCACAAAGTCGACGACATAAGTCCCATGTACACATGCGTTTAGCTCCATATGGCTCTCCATAGAATCCCGTGAACCTCCAGTCCTCATCCCCATCCTTCCCAATGATAACAACATCAATGTGATTTGCGGACATACTGAGCAATTCAACATCCCATGATTTTTCCCATAATAGTGCAAGGCCGCCCGACAAACCCTGAACCTCAACACAAACCCCAAAATAATTCAAACTTCCCTTTCGTACCTCTATCTTCCTTGCCAAGTATTTAGTTTCGGATAGAAAGATTAGAGGGGTGGAATTTGGAAGCTAGATAGCGTAGCTCCCGAACTGTCCAAGGGTTCCCCAGTCCCTGACAGTTCCAATATAGTAGACTCATTGGAGTGGGCGGGACTGCTCTGCAGTCGCCGCCAATAATTCGTCGATCTCCATGGTAAGCCCCTCCAACCGTGCCCTTTTTTCAACCTCCCATCTAACAGCCCCCTCCTCATTAAATAAACGTTTACACCACGCATGAGATTCTTGCACCGTGATTTGTTGATTCATGTACCCCTCGCGTCGCACCACTCGTGAACTGCCCATGTTCCTCGCTTTCGTAACCCGAAGTTTGGTGGTAACCGTTGTTGTAACCTTTACGGATCCCCCCTGAATTACGACTTCCTTCTCTTTACCATTATCGTTCAAATCACTGGCAAGACGCGTGAAAATCTGATGCACCCCCACTTCATCACCTGTTCGACCGTTATTTGTAGCCCTCGTGATTGACTGATCACAACTCTCCACGGTTTCCTCTTCTCTACTCTGCGCAGACATATCATTACTCGGAAAGACATGTGGCCGTTGACTGTTGCGAACTGCCTCTCTGTTCTCAGCCTTCAAAATTGACGCAGTGTGCGTTCGTTCTGGTGAGCGCGAGGAGACAGCCCGGCGACTATCCTGCCAGCCCCTCTGCGAGTGATTAGAGTAGCTACGTTCACTAGGACTGCGCCCACCTGCTGCTCCCCTCCCTCCGTGTTGACTCGTCGACCCTCCTCGCCATCCTCTATCCGTAAATTTCTGACCAACAAGTGAGCCCGTTCTATTAGAATTTTCCCGAAGCCAATCCCCGTAAGGTAAGATGGATTCCTCTTCGGTATTAATCTCATATTTCAACTCGCAATCTGCCATTATGTGCCCCAACATCCCACAGAGATAACAAAAATTCGGCAACTTTTCATATGTAAAAGTGACCACCATCTCTTGCCCCTCGCTACCTCGGACTTTCATGAAACGAAGAAGAGGTTTTGCAACATTTATTTTTACCCGGATGCGCATACTCAGCCCTCGTGATTCCGCCAAATCCACCTCCTCCATAATACCAAGAAGATTTCCGATGGCGTATGCAGTTGATGTAGTTTGGCGCGCCAATGGTATGTCGTAGATTCTAACAAAGAAACTACAGAAATCCAAATTTGTAGCAATAGAATTTTTATTCTTATCCACCGGGGCGAGAACAAGCACATTTTTATCGAACGACCACGGGCAGCCATGCAACGCTCGCTCTTTGTCGAGTTTATGAAAAAATTGAAATAGGAACCGCTCCTCACTAATGCGTGTAATCTCGATACCCTTTCCTACCTTGAACAATGTCTTAATCATTATGCAGAAAGCATTAAAATTTGTTGTTTTCCCCGATAAGAGTCGTCCAACAAGAACAAGGCCCGAGTTCAAATTATCATGGTGCCATGTGCTATCCAAAATAAGGAAACCGTCTCCCATTCCCTCCTCATCAGTCAATGTAAGGCCATTACGGAGTTTCCGACATTCCTCGTCCATTATTAACCCTTAGTACCAGTCAGTTGAGGATGCGTTGCGGTGAGTTCCGGTCAGGGCAACCAAGAGGTGAAATCGATACCTTAGCGACAAACCTATCACACCAAAGAAAAGAACACAAAAAATAAAGAAAATTAGTACCCAATAAAACCCTAGACCAGGTGATCAGGGAGAAAGACTCGACGAAGAAGAAAAGGAAAAAGTATTAGGAGAGGGAGGAAACGGAAAAGTAAGAGAGAAACGCGAGATAGAAAAAAATCCCCGCCAAAAGCCTTAGCGTGGGCGGCAAGGAATTGGGATGAAACGCAGCCTCCCGCCGCCAAGGTTCCGAGATTGTGGGACAATGACGTGAAGACCGAGCCACGAGTGAAGTTCAGACCGAGCGGAGACGACCAGTCGTGGAAGAAGGGTAGAATTTTGAGCCCTAAAATTAGAGACGCCTAACTCTCATGCGAGAGACTCCCCAAGCTTTTCTTAAAGTATACAGTATTCTAACTATATGTGGTTTGTTATAACTCGAAAGCATTTGTGTCTATTGAATATAAAGCATTTGTCGACTCGAGTAAGAAGTAAAGGTAGATTTTGCAAGTTAAAGTGTTATATATTAAGCTGAGTTTAGCACTCGTTAATTGAACTTAATCCACCTTTTGTATAGGGAATTGGTGCATGCAATCCTAATTTCGCTAAATAGATACCATAAACATATCAAAAAGAAAAAAGAAAATAAGAGATATCATCTAAATTCTGTATTAAATTTAAAACGAGTTTAAGTCTGGGAGAGCAGTTTAAGTTCATTTTTCAGATAAAGAAGGAAACATATGTCATCAACTAAGTCTAACGAGCTCGGTTGTGGCGGCGATTGCCCCGTCTCTGAGCTTGTTGAACTGAAAGAGGAGGTCGCCGGTTATTCGCCTGCACATTTAGGTGAGATAGTAAATAATAATCAGACATATATGCTCATGAGAGTTGTAACTCCAAATTATTGCTTGAAGTGATTCAGTTCTCTTTTTTTAACTCTTCAACAATGAAGAGAGCTCCCAAGATTCTCATGATTAAAGATTAGTACATTATCTTTCTTTACATGTTTTGTCTATTGATAGACTAAATTCTGTAAGAACGTGGTAAAAGATTTCATTACAAAAGGCTACAACCTGCAACCCAACCTTAAAAAGTACATTTGCTAATTCCATTGTTAATCAGTTCTATGCAATTACTCGTTATTCAAGAAAGTAAGAGAACATACTCCAATTTCCGTCACGAAACGACAAGATGTACACTGGACTGCTGGTGCACCATGAGGATACATGAGCAACACCGAACAACCTCCACATTTAACTTGGCCAACTTCATTTGCTGCAAAAGGAAAGGTGATGTCCAAAGTCATAAGCTACTCTATACAGAATATAAGTTCAGCTTATAAAAATCAGTCTCAATTATTACAGTTTAAAATCTATGAAAAGTTTAGTTACAAAACCAGACCAACAATCACTCCAAATTAGAACAAAAGAATAAATCATGCTGCTACTTGTTTTCAGCTGCCATTTAATAGACCAACATTTGAAGATACTGTAAATCATTACAAGCAAGAAGACTTTTCCTTATTTCTACTTGTTTCCTATTTTTCTCACACGAAGCAAAAGTATAAAAATTCGAGAATGTTCTTGCTACTGTAAAAGTTTATTCTGATTCTTTCACCATGGACTGGAAGACACGAGAATGAAGGATCAGTTTATAAGAAAACAACTAACTCAATTAATCAAGTGGGGTCAAATATCTAAAGGACAAGACAAACCGAGGAAAATTGAACTAAATGAAGAAGAACGTGACCGGAAGGCTTCGGATATTAGTTAAATTGATTGTTACCATAAAGATTGAGATACAAGCCAGGCGCATTTGAGAATTTTCACTTAGTTTGCCTAGATAAAGTGCTCATTGCAAATACCCCCATTCAATGTCATGACAAAATAAGGTGATTATCTAACAAATTGACGGAGTGCTGTACAATCAATAAGAGAACCAAGAATAACCTTCTAGGACAAAATTGACCTCCTGGCAACTCGGACACTGAACCCGTTTTGCTCCTCGTGGATACAACAGTAATTTCTGGCAAGTTCCACAAACGAGCTGAGCTTTTTCTGCACCATGTCAAAACTTGTAAGTATGCGTACTGAAAAGCTTAGCTGCCATTTATACACCAATATTATAGAGTTGCACCCAGAGATAATGATGAACATCAGAATGCTCGAGAATATACACAAAAAATCAGGGAAACATGACATGCACACAATAAAACTTAGGTAAGCATTATCAACTGAGTAAAATTACATCAACGATTTCTTCTTTAATAAACAGCTCAGCAAGAAAACATGATAATCAAACATGAAAGATAAATTAATGACTTAATAAATTGAATAGCCACAGTAATCAACAAACATTTCATTTATCAAACCTAGAATGCGGTAAAGGTCATTCAAAATTGAGATATTTGAGGTTTCAAAGAGTCTCATGCTCCATAAATGGTTATCAAATCCACAAGATCACTCCTTTTTCTCCTCACCTCCACCGCCTAAAATGTACAAGGTCCTTGCCAAATATACATAAACAGTCAGGTATAGATAAAGAAAAAAGTTATGCTTATCCAATGCAAATGATATAACAGACAGGCTTAACTGATTTTTACGCGCCGACAGTGCGCAATATGCAGCACAAGAACAAGAACAAAAAGAAAATAATGACGTGGAAAAGATTTCTGAGGTCTTTCAAAAACTATGTAAATTGTTTCCATTTTATTGCATTACTTTCTTTCATTATAAATAGAATCAATTTTGATGACAGCTTGAAAACTTAAATTTGTGAAGTAGCAAGTTTTAGCACCCCCGCATCAAAGAAATAAGTCTAAACGTTAATAGTCATAGCATTTACTGAACTTCAGGCAAACAGGCATTGAAGCTAGAAAAGTTGAATATAAAGCATTGAATAGGACGATTATCAGTTTATAAGACACCAGAAGATGATGAAGCCGCGCGAGCTGTCGATGGATGCGGAGTAGGTGGCAACAGCTGCTGTGGAGATGCAGATTGCTTTCCAACCATGGCCCCTTTCTCCATGATTTTAGGGTCTTGGTCTTTGCTCTTCATATCTAAATAAAACAAGAAAAGATGAAAAATAATTGACTGGGAGAATCAAGAAGCATACAGTTATTTCTTATTGATAAATATATTACAAAGGAAATAAGCTGTTGCTTCAGTTTGATTGAGCAGGATTTTGCATGCTTCCATAAAAAACATGACGACTGCTTACACGGTAAACAAGAGTTCATCAACAAAGGATTGTCATTCATTTCTTTCCCAATTCATTGAAAACACACATTCCATGAAATTAATCGGAGACAAATCTGACAGATAAATTATATAAAAACTAAACATTAATAGAAATAGGTAAAAAAAGGGACGTAAATCTTTAGGAGATCGAATATTAAAAAAATTAAAATAAAAGAGGGACCAATTGATGTCTCGACGCTTCTAATTAGTCCCAAGTTAGGATCAATTACTATACTCAAAACACATACCATCAGAAAGGGCTAATGATGGAAGCGGCTGCACTGGTGCAGGTATAGGTGGTGAGGAACGTCCTCGCTTAAGTGTGGATTCAGATACAGAGTGAGGCTCTACACCATTATTCCTTGTAATATCGGGTTTGCTCCCCATTTCGAGATCTAGAATGTAAAAAGTTAGCAATGACAGAAATAATTCAACGAAGCCACCTTTCATTACCTACTTCTTTACAATTTTGGGGTATTTATGTAAATTCAATGCTATTCCTATCTGGACGCAACTGTTATTACTGACATACCGAGCGAATCTTTCAAGGAGATTTTTCATTAATACCAGCTGTTCAACCATGAAACGGGACAAGTGGCTGGTCGTTAAGAACGGAACATAATTATAAGTTCAAATAACAAAACCTGAAGCTTTCTGATCACCTATAGAAGATTTTTAAAATGCCTAAATCCTTAGTGAGTTGGGAAAGAAAAGAACAGTTTTGCTTGTTATGGAAATTTAGTTTATTTTGGAAAAGGACGATGAGTGATAGGCGTTGAAGCTGGAAAAGTTGAATATAAAGCTGGGAAAAAAAATACAGTTCTGCTTGTTATGGAAATTTAGTTTATTTTGGAAAATATCTTACTTAAAACAGTAAATAAGCATCACATAGTGGAGCAATATTCCGATAACTGATGATTCATATTTTACCAGGATTCAGTTGAAATTTCAGCCGAACAACACCTTAATCCTCCAATTATCCTAGCAATTCATAATTGAACAAATATTCGAGATATACGCTAAAATTCGAAGCAATATCCAGGAACGATGTAATAAATAAAGAGAAAAAGGAGCTTCATTTAAATCACCAACAAAAGACTCGTTGGTCATGAACAGTTAATCATAAGTCAAGGTTTGACCTTTTTCAAAGACCGACAAACACAACGAGTGTAGCAGAGATGGGTGTGTCTTTGTACAGCTAGATTTTCAATTATGAATTTCCAGACTTAGTTGTATCATTTTGGTTAAAGAATATGATGTGCATTAAGCTAATCTTGAAGCATTATGTCAAAACATTCTCACACACTTTTCATTTAGTAAACCAAAAAGGTGGCGATGTTAAGATTTCAATGCATCCCCAATCAACAGACAACTATGATGAGCAATATACTCTGCGGTGGCCGCAGTTCAATCAATGAATCTATTTATACCAAATGAGTCATAAGAGTGAATTGGATCAATACTTAAAAGCCGCACCCCTATTTTCTTGCTGGTAAACAATTTAATGAAGCTACCAAAATAAGAACTGAAGTGGAACGATTAAATCGCTCTCCTTCCCCTGTTCTTTCAAACTGACCATCAGCATTTCCTCTACCAAGTGACCTTTATTAAGTTTCTCCACCTTTTGTATTTCCTTGTTTATGCAACTAATTTCTCAAACTCCCAATGTTTCTAGTGCATGTGACAGCTTACGAGTACTTATGGCGAAATTCGTTAAATTTGTATCAAGTTTTGAAGCTTATAAGTCAAACTTTCACATAGTTGGCAATAACACATATCGTATAATACACTTTTTTGAAGATGTCTACCATCAACATATATTATTAAAGATACATCATTTAGTGTTGCAAATATGATGTCTTTACCCCTTCTAAGCTTGGTGCCTCAAAGTTGTCTACCATAAGTGACAGCTAAACTATCCAATTTTCCAGTTCGAAACTTCGGTGAAACCCATGGTAATTATTTTCAGGTAGGGTGACTGACCGCAATTTCTACACTCAATTATATCAAAAGGCTTAATAAAGTTGTAGTCCATGCAAAAATAGCCAATCTGAAAATGTGGTCATGACATAGCTCATCAACTATACACATCATAGTTCAAAAAGTACCTAAGCTTTTGCACATAATATCTGGTGAACCATATTCCAGAGCACGAAAAAACAAAAAAAATGGTTACCTATTGAAGCCCTTCTCTTAGCAAAAAGGGACCAATCCAGGTCGTACAGGACTATAACGCTCATAATCCGTGACCTGGCTCACCAAGACATATAATAGTATTCTATATGACTTTGCAATCCTCCTTGAGTAGCACTCACCACTGAGGAGCCGAATGAAACCCAAAGAAAAAAGGAAGGGTAAGTGGGGAACCCACCAGAAGAAACCGCTGCTGCTGGCTGCAATGAAGGTGCACACTTTGGCTGCGGCAATACTGTTTCCCACCCAGGTAGGGGGCCTTCATCTTCATCTTCAACTTCAACTTTATTCAGTTCTTCATTTCTCTCCACCTTCCCATCTGACAAGACGAGTGAAACAAGCGACCAAATAAGATTCAAAACCACCAGCGACTTTGGTGTGTTGTCAATAATTCGAGAAACTCAAGTTACAGTGAGACAGCAATTCATAAGATCTTATAAGTAATTGACATCAGATGTCAACGGAAGCTGTGCAAGTCATATCCCACAGTATTGGAAATCTTATTCAAGAGGATCCTTGAGATGAAATTTCCTCCAACTTATGGAAGAAGATAACATTGAGATAACTACCGTGCCTCGGAATTCACAGAAAACATATGTGCTCTGGCATTTAGCATGTATGTTATAAAGCAGAAGAATATAAGATGGAAATGCATGAAAGAAGCAAAAGAAGGTAACCTGCAGTATCTGATTCTGGTTTTGGTAATGCATGTGCAAGACTACTGAACTCCCATCCAGGTGGGGGTCCGTCGTCGTCTTCATCTTCAGTGTCTTGCTGGGTACTACTGCTCTTTTCCATATCTGGGTGAGGACAATGGGTCAGCTTTTCTAGAAAAATTAATAACCAATTTTGAACTTTGTGATAATAGATATCAAGAGGTTACGCTACTACATTGTTCAAAATTTAAGCTATTGAATACATATGGTTTTAAGCACAGATATTGGAAAGTGAAGAAGATCAAGAACACTCATAAATTTATATACCACTAAATACAGAAGGCCAAACATATAAATAAAACAACCGTCCAGAAATGCTATATTCTCTATTATGGTGAAGTACTAGACACTTACATCCGTTGTAACACAGATGAGCATCTGGGAAGCTCAAGAAGAAGCATAACACACGTTTTCTTTGGCATAGGCCATAGCAAAAAGATCTACATATGCAGAATACCAATCTAGTCTGTTGCCACCGGTTCTAGCACAGATGAGCACAAAACGGAACGACCACAGCTACGCCAAAAGGAAGTCGACACATTCTGATGCCCTCTAGAATTAAATTAATAAAAAAATGTACCAAATGCCCAAGCAGATCTTGAAATGATTACAATTCCAGAACCAATTAGAAGCACACAATCCAAAAGCTCAAATGGGAATACAATTAAATGTGATCATGCTGAATCAAGGGCTATATCTACAAATTTCAAACAATTTGATATCAAAATCGTAAAAACTGATGAGCAATTAGCAAAGAAACCTCCACATGATCACTCCAAATCTCCAATTGGTGTAACACCTATACTGAAAATTGAATCACAAAAAAAAAAAAAAAAAAAAAAAAAACCTTTTGTAGAACAACATTTCTCTCTCCACCACCTGTCCTTTATAACAAATCATAAAACAATTCCTCGACAAAAGTCTTATTTTAAATAAGACATAAAGACTCAATTTTTTTAGAAAAATAAAAAGAAAGAAGCTGCATTGCATAAAATAGACTAATTTAATAAAAAAATTGAGAAACCAAAAGAGAGGCCACGTGCAAGTAAAATTGAGCAAAATGAAAATCAGGGATTTTCATAAAAAAAAATAAAAAAGGGAAAATGGAAAAGGACATATTTTTTCTCACCAGAGGAAGGAAGTGGCGGCGGAGGCTTCGGAGAGAAACCAGGCGGCGGCCCTTCATCTTCTTCTTCTTCTTCGATTTCGATATCGATTTCATTAGCAGCACTGTTATTATTAACAACAACAACAACAGCATTAGCTGCTGCTTCAATTTTAGGTGGTGGAGAAAAACCAGGCGGCGGCCCATCATCATCACCATCTTCTTCTTCTTCTCCTTCTCCTTCTTCTTCTTCTCTTTGCAAGTTCAATTTTTCGCTTTCCATTCTAACTGTGTTTTTTTGTACAGTGGAGTTTGTTTTTAGGTGCTTTTTGAAATTTGTTGGCTTTATGCGGAACAATGTAAAGGCAATATATATATATATATAGCCCAACTTTTATATTGAGTTAGTACTTAGTACCAATTACCCCTAAAGGCAAAAATCAAATTCTCATAATTTAGTTTTTGTTAAAAATAGTCTTAGTTGGTTATATTGGTTTCCAAGGCCGATATGTTGAACCAGCGGCTTGATTCTATGCAACTTACGCATGTGCCTTTCGCACGCGGAAACTTGTTTTATGCAATTGCTGTATTGTTGACGTGGTGCAACCGGCTATTCAAATTTAATAGACATTTTAAGCTTTTTTTAGGATATAGGAAACAACCACTCTCATCACTCCATCCCAATTGTGTAATGATGGTGGTTGTACAACGTCAGCAAGACAACGGTTCCATGAAATGACTTCTATTTTCACACATGATTAGTCTATTGTCAGTTGCCCGTTGGACTGTTGTGCTAGTTTGCCTAGTTTGCACCTAAAAGATAGTTTCATCATGCTAAGTTCACAAGTTCAATGAATTACCGAAACTCAAGATGCTACGCTTATTACAAATATAATTCCCTCGCCTCCTTCTAAAGATCCAGCGACCTAAATGCGATCAATCTAAAAGAATTAAAGTTTGGTAACCAATTTGACCTTCTCAAGTGTTACATATATTGAATAACTCGAAGACATGGATCCGTGTGATCTACCTTATGCACGAGTTATGTTAGTCATACTTCTAGCATATAAATCAAGCATGCAGTTTAACCATGAGGCACATTAGCGCTCATCAAGTGTATAAATCACATGTGTGGAATATAAAATAAATCACATCTAATCACATAAAACTCAACATGAATTCATAACTAAAAGGTCATTGTGCATAAATAGTCATTCCTCCTTTCTCCAAATACGGAGAAGATTATCACATAACGAAAATAAGTTCAACAATATAAACGGAAGAAAACATCATGATAAAATATTAGAGGTAAGATAAACTCAGTCTTCAATCTTCATTGCTCTGCTTCTCCTGGCATGCGATGCTTGTAGGTGCGTGAAAGGAGAGATTATGAGTTGGTGTTTGTGAATCAATGTTGAATTTCGTACCACTAATGTCCTTATATAGGAAAAGTTGTGCCGGAATTAGGGTTTCTGTACGTTTCTGGGCCTTGTGGCGTGATTTGGATCTAGTCGTGCCTAGGTGGCGCGATCACACTGCTGTCACACTCGGCACATGCTACTCTTTGTTTTTTGTCCGAATGAGGCGCGACTTGGGCATGTCGTGCGTGAATCGCGCTTGGCAGAAGCTACTTGGCAGGTCGCGCGTGAGGGTCGCGCCTGCTCTTTTCTGTTTTGTGCGGCTTCACGATTTTGGCTATAACTTTCTCTCTAGATGTGGAATCTAGACTCATTTGTTGAGTTGGAACACTGACTCTCGTGGCTTTAGTGGCTTTCCAATGGTATGTAGCACACTTCTGATTCTTTTAGTAACTTTGTCGTCTTGCATTTGAATCAATTGCTTCCTTTGGATTCTCCTCATTGCAAAGTTGTGTTTTGAAGCTATGTTCCCAAAAATATCCAATTTAAGCCCTTTTTGCTTCGTTTGTCGTTATCTCACCAAAATCCTACAAAAATATAAAACCAATAAATATGCGCCAATACTTATACAAAAGCACAAGAAAATGAGTACTCAAATGACGTTAAATAAATGCTCATCATTTAGCCAATCGAAACCAAACACTGAAAAGCCAGTACTTGGATCACCAGCAAGCTTGAGTATGTGGCTTCCCAACAAACAACACCCATTAGGTCTTTAAAGCTTGTTTATCGAAAAACAAAGCCGGTGCATATCCAAGAACACAGTCCACAACTCCGTATACACCATGCTGAACCTCAAAAAACATATGTTGTTTTGAATCCACAGTTCTTCTATACATCAAGCCATCCATATCTCCAAATAGAACGTTGTGTATTTCCTCCACTTCTTTATCAAAAATATTCGGACCAACTTCTTCGAACATGTAGCCAAAAGTATCAAAGATAGCTCGCATACCATGAGCTTTGTCCAAAGTTGCGAAGTGGTAAAGATTGCTCAAAAGGGTCTCAACGAGGTCCGACCACTGCCTTTTCGGCAACTTAATGCGTGCAACCTTGGCAATAGCTCGTGTTGTCGTTGACCTAGCATATGGTGCATTAGACGAGAGGGCCCACAACAAGATTCCCTTTATGTGGCTCTTCACAGCCTCGTCAAACAATAACCACCTTCGCTTCTTGGCCTGGTCACAGAAGAAAAACTGAATTTGTATACTTCATATATGTGTATTATGAATTTAAGAATGAAGAAAGAAAAACGGTGATTAACTTGTAAAGCATGTTGCACTATTTTTTATTGATTATAAAATGAACAATACAATGCTAATTTATACAAATGAAAGGAGCGTATAGTGATTGCATAATCAAAGGACTTTCTATATATTTAATGGTAAGGAGAATATTTTAGAATCACTTCTGACCGTTGAGCATAGTTCTCCAATTTCTCCTTGATTTACTTGAAGTTATTAACCATGAATTGATTTTGATTCTTCCTCATTAAGCACATCACTTCTGGTGCAGATTTCTTTTATTTTTGGCATAGATTTAGACAGTTTTTTTATACCCTCCCACAAACTGTGACGGGGCTCGAGGCACAGTTTGGTGGAAAATATTGAAGTGATGTCTTCGACATAGGATTTGTGACGATGTCGGCAATTTGATGAGTTGTGGGAATATATCGAGTGATCAAACGATCGAGGGCAACGTGTTCTCGCACAAAATGATAGTCCAATTCAATGTGTTTGCTGCGAACATGAAAGACTGGATTGATAGTCATGTACAAAGCGCTCATATTATCACATAATAATGTTGGAGGATAATGTTGGGGAACACGAAGATCTTGAAGGAGGAAGGTGAGCCATGTGATTTTAGCAGTAGCATGAGCCATAGCACGATATTCGGCCTCTGTGCTACAACGTGAAACTGTATTTTGCTTCTTTGAACACCAAGAGATAGGATTGGATCCGAGAAATGTACAATAGCCCGTAACAGACCTTCTAGTGATTGGACAGCTAGCCCAACCTGCATCTGAAAAACCACAAAGATCAAGTGTAGAATGTGAATTGAACATAAGCCCCAAATGAATAGTGCCCTTGACATAACGTAGAATTCGGCGAACTATTTTTAAATGAGTTGCAGTGGGTGCGTGCATGTATTGAGAGACATGATTGATGCTAAAAGTTAAGTCTGGTCTGGTGAGAGCTAAATATTGCAAGCCACCCACTATACTACGAAAATAACTAGGATCACTTAATGGGGACTGGTCAACAAGGCCGCGAGTTTTAGACTCTATTGGTGTACTCATTGTTGACAGTCAATCAATTTTGTACGTTCAAGAATAGTCATAGCATAATGAGTTTGTGAGAGATGCAAACCATTAGAGCTAGTTGTGACCTCAATGCCAAGAAAATGGTGCAAAGGCCCCAAATCTTTCATAGCAAATTCACTTCCGACATCAATGAAATATCATCTACATAGAGAAGTAAAATCAGTGTACCTTGTGAACAATGGCGTATAAAAAGTGACGGATCAACTAGACTACAAAAGAAGCCTTTGTGCAATAAAAATTGACAAAATCTATCAAACCAAGCTCTTGGAGCTTGTTTAAGACCATATAAAGCACATTGAAGTTTGCAAACGTGTGTTCGAAAAATAGGATCATGCATACATGGGGGTTGTTCCATAAAATATTTTCAGAGATGAGACCGTGAAGAAAAGCATTTTTTTCATCAAGTTGACGAATTGACCAACCTTGAACTAAAGCAACAGTAATAACGGTACGAATTGTCCCCGGTTTAATAACAGGAGAATAAGTCTCATTATAGTCTATCCCATCTACCTGAAGAAAATCTTTTGCTACAAGTCGTGCCTTAAGACGATCAAAGAACCATTCGCTTTGAGTTTTGTTTTATACACCCATTTGCAACCTATGACATTCATGGAAGGGGATCGAGGAACTAATTTCCATGTTTGATTATGGTGAAGAGCATCAATCTCATCTTTCATGGCTTGTCGCCAACCCTCATGAGCAAGAGCAATGCGTATACTCTTAGGTTCGCGAGGTACAGATTGAGTTTGGACTATCAATATATATTTTGTATTAGGCTTAAAGGTGCCGGCTTTTGATCGGGTAATCATTGTATGAGTTACAGTAGATGGCACCTCAATAGAAGTTGATTTTTCTAGAGATTCATATTCATTTTCCATCCTATGAAAACCATGTGAAGTGCTTTGAGGGGAGAAAGGTGAATGGGAGACGTAGGGACTGATTTAGAGTAATCAATATTAGTTTCCAATGACTCTTGAGGTGAGAATGGGACATCAGCTAAGATAGTTATTGGACTAATTTTAGAATGTGGAGTAATTGGTGATGCAGGTGTGTGATATGGTAGAGAGTTAGTGCTTTCTTGTTGTGGGATTACATAAGGCTCAAGTTCAGGTTCATAATGACGGGGCAAGGAGAATGAAGGATTTCTTACACTTTCGGTGTTGGAATGAGATACAGATATGAGAGAGGGTTGTGTAGAATGGATACCTTCATTATTTAAGGATGCTTTATCCAACCAATCATTAAAAATTTGTTCAACATTTGTTTTGCTTGGAGAGTGTGTTTGCATAGATTTAAAAGGAAAAGTAAACTCATCAAATATAACATGACGTGAAATTATAATTTTTTGACTTGAAGGATGATAACATTTGTAACCTTTATGTTGATTGTTGTATCCTACAAAAACACAAAGAACACTTTTAGGATCAATTTTTTTTAAAAATCCCAGGTGTATGGAAAGCATTTGGATCCAAAAACACGTAACGATGAGTAAATAGGATGTGATGCGTGTAACTTGTAATATGGAGACTCAAAATTTATATAAGAGCTAGGCAATTGATTTAACAAATAAACCGCAGTATCGAACGCATAAACCCAAAACTTAAGTGGCAAACTAGAGTGAAAAAGCATTGTCATACCTAGTTCACGAATGATACGATGTCGTCGTTCAACAATACCGGTTTACTCAGGTGTATAAGGACAAGATATATGATGAATGATGCCTTCTTTTTGAAAATATCTTCCCAATTTATTATTTATGAATTCGCCACCTCCGTCGGAGTGAAAAACTTTAATTTTTTTCTTTCTAAAATTGTCTATCGACATACTTTTCGAACGCAAAAAAAAAAAACATTAACAAAATCAGACTTATGTTTAAGGAGTATGGGCCATGTATAGCGCTAGTAATCATCAGCAAGACATGCATAATAACGGAAACATCCAATCGAAGGCATTGGAGAAGGTCCCCATAAATCACAATGAATCTTATCGGAAATAGAAACGCTAGAGTTGATTGAAACATTAAATGGGTAATTTGCTTAATTTTCCTAACTGGCAACTGTCACAAAACATTTTTTTCTTATTAGAGTTTATAACCGTGATAAAGCCTCGATTCCGGAGCAGATTAAGCGAAGAGTCTTGAGGGTGACCAAGGCGTTGATGCCACACATCAGTAGTGGTTGATTGAAATCTGTGAGAAAATAATGCTTTTGGAGGATCTGAAATAACATAGAGATCACCCTTGCGATGTCCTGAAATTAGCACTTGTCCTGTGTTCTGATCCTTAAGAATAAAACCAACATTTGTGAATTCAACATTCAAGGGAAATTGATCGGTAAGTTAACTCACAGATAACAAAATTCTTTTTCAATGAAGGTACAAGTAACACATTAGGAAGGTCCAGTTTAGTATTTTTCTGAATAATCTTTGTATCACCTATGCCTTCAATAGAAATTGATGATCCATCACCTATTAAAACATAATCCATACCTGAATATTTTCGTACATTTGAAAGCATACCTTTATTACCTGTCATATGTTGAGAAGCTCCCATGTCGGTTGTCCATTCTGTATCTGTTACAGAAGTGTCGAGCGTCATGGCCGCCAATGCTTGAGGAAGTTCATTTTTTCTTCTCATTCTCCAGTAAGTACCACCAACAAATCCTTGCGATATGACCTTTGTTGTGGCAGTGTCGACAAGTTTCATTCTCATACATCTTCCTTTCTTTCTTCGGATGTCATTCTTTTGCATCCAGGTGGTGGCGGACGTCGAATATTTCCCCCTGGGTTTGACCAAACTTTTCCGTTGGGTTTGTTTTGTTGATGGATTGCTTGTTGGTAAGCTGTTTCATAATTATAATGAGATTGAGGGGATGGACTTTGGTAATTACCTGATACGTATCGTTGCCCCATAGCTTGGCGATGGTGGATTTCCATGTGACAGGTGGATCAAAATTAGAATGAGTAGGTCCTGATAGTTGCGCTGAGAATCCGTGGCCTACGGAGAAAAACTTATTTGACCTGCTGCGTCTTTGTCCAACAAACGCGTAGTGGTTGTTCTCTTCCTTCGACGAGTTTGATCCTCCCGAAAACAAATCAGTCAGCATCTCATGGTTGCGCAGATTATTGAGGAGTTCCGCAAAGTTTGGTCTTGGGGCTTTAAGCATCGTCGTGGTAAAGTCTAAGTAAGATGATCCGAGACTTGTGCATAATAGAAAGACTTTATCGCCATCGGGAACTAAGTGACCAATTGCTGCTAATGAATCGTAGATCCCTTTGAAGACTCGGACGTGCTCAGATATAGGTGTTAATGGATCTTTTCGAATTGTCATAAGTTGTTGGCGAAGCGCGTAGGCACGCTCCTGGGAATTTTGTGCATATGAATTTGCTAGCTCGTCCCATACACCGTGAGTTGTTTCGATTCCTAAGATGACAGAGACTGCCTCTGGAGACATTGTGCTTATTAGCCATTCACGCAGAAGTTGGTCGGTATTTTCCAAGTTATGAACTCTGGATTGTCCACAAGAACATCTTCAGAATTTTTAAGTAATGGAGATGGAGATTTTCCGGTGATATGTCGGATAAATCTTGTGATTCAATGAGGGCTAATGCTTGCTCCCTCCAGATTGGATAATTGGCTTGTTCCAACCTTTGGGTAATGAAGTTAAAACATTGAGATTGTCCATGGTTTTTGTTTGTTTGTTTGATTGTTTGTTTGTTTGGGAGATTGCCTAAGTTGATCACCACTAGCTCTACATACCAAGAAGAAAAACTGAATTTGTATACTTCATATATGTGTATTATGAATTTAAGAATGAAGAAAGAAAAACGGTGATCAACTTGTAAAGCCTGTTGCACTATTTTTTATTGATTATAAAATGAACAATACAATGCTAATTTATACAAATGAAAGGAGCCTATAGTGATCGCATAATCAAAGGACTTTCTATATATTTAATGGTAAGGAGAATATTTTAGAATCATTTCTGACCGTTGAGCATAGTTCTCCAATTTCTCCTTGATTTACTTGAAGTTATTAACCATGAATTGATTCTGATTCTTCCTCGTCAAGCACATCACTTGCTGCAGATTTCTTTTATTTTTGGCATAGATTTAGACAATTGTTTGATAGTCACCAACATCTATAGTACTCTTCAAAATAAGCCCTGCAATTCCACGATTCCACGGATATCAGATGGGCTTTCCTCAATTTCAAGCTCCGCCGAAAAGTGATAAGTGGAAACCAGCGACGTTTTGCTCCTCGAGCAGTGTTAGCGTATCTTCAGAGTTCAGCGTGCCTTCTCGTCGATGGATTGACGGAGAGTACATTCAGCAGCGACGGTGTAACCTCCATGGCAGTAGAATGGATAAACCGTAAGCGTGACGAACGAAGATTTCCTAATTAAAAAAAATGAACTTTTTACTCTTAATGTGATAAAAAAAAGTGGTCATTGTGTGATTCTTTATCAATTTAATTATAGGCACTGGTGCGCATCTATGCTATGCAAATTTGTGATGACCATATAATGCCTGCATGCATTTGCCTTCTCTGATTTTATTAATTATCCACTACATAACATAATTGAGCTTTAGTTTCATCAAATTGATGAGGCCATGAGGGTTACTTATTTAACATAACAATGCATAAAATATCTTGTGACTAAATGCATACCTTTATATGTGTGGGGACTCATGCATATGTACAGATTTTCATGATCTATATTGAAATTATGTACATTTGAGAAAATTACCCATCTTAAAAAGAGAGGTTCAATGCCTATTTCGTATTTTGTGTCACTGAACGACATTGTCTATTTCGATCACTTATTTGGTACTACAATCATCATGACTCATGAGAACATGGATACTTACCACTTGACTGTACCTGAGTGTATAGTTGAAAGTTTCCGCGTCACAGAAAGACACTCTACGGCTTGGTTCTTGTATACTGGCATTCTGATTCTAGATGAATACGTTGAAACCAGGTTGTTAGTTAGAGTTTTCACTTTTCAGATAGATTGGCATCAATGGAAGAGAATTGGACGATACAGAATCACAATACTAGGTCAAGTTTGTTTATCAGTGTATAATCGCATATGCAGACTGGATACACAAATTTTCCATGTATGAGCATAATCATCCTAGTACATTGGTGTTCTAATGTATCTAACCCTTTTATATCTAAAATCGTAGTACATCAACTCATTTCATTATCCAGCAATATGCCTGAAAATTTGGTGGTCCTCATTTTACAAGATCAGGATACAATAATATATGTTCACTGGATTCGCAAATTGTATCCAAACATCATAGTATCAACATTACAACGAAAACATAGTGAAAGTCCGTCAGCATTTAGAGCAACCATCTTCGCATTAGTAAAACCCCATCAGCATTTAGAGCAAACATCGTTGCATCCGATAAAATATACCGAGTTTGTACTCTCAAAAAGTAAAGATAGTTTTAAAGAAACAAATTCCGCATCATCCCAGACTCGATTTGTCCCTCTATTTGCCACAGGCTGACTAACTCCCATCCTTTTTGATATCTTCGTTGCTCAACCCAAATTGCATAAACTGTAAATTCTCCCTTTTGTCGGCATTATGACAACTCAGGATTCCTTGTGACTGACAAATGGATTATGGACACTAGCACCTACAGGTCACTGCCTGAGTACATCAAGCAGCTACTTTGGCCTGCTTGATATCTTTTGTAAGCATTCTTGGGGCTATAGCCATAGCCATAAGCTCTTGGAAAAGCAACTTGCAGGCATAGGGGATGTGCACTTGCAACAAAAAATAAGCAACTTTTTGAGCTCTGCAGAGCAATTCTCCATATAGAAGTCCATGGAAAGATATTATGCTCGTCATATGGAGCGTCTATACCTTTTGAACTTTGGGCTGAGTACAAAAACTTATTTGAAAGTTTAAGCAATAACAAAACAACCCTCAGGGCTTTAAAAACACTAAAAGCAAGGGACCTACCCTTAATGTTTTCAACCTTACAGCTTTATATAACTATATAGACCGAAGGGGTCCATCTATAATAACTTTTTTTTACTTTCAAGGAGTGCTTATGTAATTATCAAATGAATCAATGGGACTCTTGACATGGAAAAATCACCTGAACAATGTCAGTCTTGTTTTTGCATCCTCTGCACTCGAAAGAATTCTTTTTTTAAGGTTGGCAATAGCTATCAATCCACACTGCTCGCAGACATGGATCCTGTAGGCGTCACTTTGGTCAAACAGCCTTTCCTTTAGAAGGTGAGCTGCACCATGGGCAATCATGCAATCCCGTTCCATTTCACCAAATCGAAGACCACCGTCACGAGACCTTCCTTCGGCCGGCTGCCTTGTGAGGATCTGAACTGGCCCTCTACCACGAGAATGAATTTTGTCATCAACCATATGCTTCAGTCTCTGGTAGTAAGTAGGAACAAGGAATATCATAGATGTTAGTTTCCTTCCTGTATGGCCATTGTACATGGTCTCAAATGGTATCCACATTTATGAAGGGCTTTGCTGATATTATCCACAGTGACATCGGTGAATGGTGTGGCGTCTCCTTCCTTTCCCATAATGCACTCGATAAGCTGCCCTATCGTCATTCGGGATGGAATAGCGTGAGGATTGACGATGATATCAGGGGAGATGCCTTCCACAGTCCATGGCATGTCCTCTTGAGTATACGTCATTCCCACAGTTCCCTTCTGCCCATGTCGACTGCTGAATTTGAGGAATTCGTACGGATCTCACCCTCACCTTAACAAATCGCAACCCATCAGCATTTGTTGTCAGTAGGAGGACTTGATCCACCATTCCAGTTTCACTATGACGTAAGCTAGTGCTGTGATCACGCTTTGTGTAGCGAGCAGCTTGCTCTTGGGCATCATCGGAAGATATGGGAGTGGTTTTCCCAATAATCACGTCCTCACCAGAACATCTTGTTCCTGGAGGAGCAAGCCCATCATCATCTAACTTATCATAGGAACCGTGGCGCATACCCATAGTGTTACTTCGGTCCGGGCGTCCAAAATCCTCTTTAACCAGGGTCCCCACTCCCCATCTTCTTCTCCTCATCTCTATACGAACGGAAAAATAATGATCGGAAGAACCCACGGTCAATCGATGACTGATTCATAATGACGGAGTCTTCTTGATTGTACCCCGAGTAGAAGGCAATGGCAACAATGGCATTGATGCCAGCAGGCAGTTGCCTAAAATGCAAATGCTCCATAGCTCGAGTAGTAACAAGAGGCTTTTGAGGGAAGTACAACACATATGCCAAAGTATCCTGACCAAAAAAAGGCCAAGTCAATATGGCTCTTAACAAGAGCATATAAAAGCACATCCACAACAACAACAAAGCCTGTAATCCCAATTAAATTGGGGTAGGCTATATGAACCATGAATGAATCACGTCGAGTCGTGAACATGAATCTTCTGCCTCCATAGGTTTCGGTTGACGATCATGTCTTCATATAAAAGCACATCCGGAAATTTAAAATTGTACCATGCGAAATTGGTAGTTGGTGACATATATACCCATTGCTTGTTTACCCATAGCTGACTGGTATGTGTTACGTGGAGACTGAAGAAGGAAAAGCATAATCAGAAAAATCGTTTAAACAACTTGTAACTAAGATAATCAGAGTAGGGGGCTATATTCACCTGGTTGTGATCTGGAAAGGGAATAATTGAAGCACAAACACCGAGTATTAACGATGGGTGAATGTCACAGTGCGTATAAATATCTGAATAAGCCTCAGAAGGATTTATCTTCGCACTTAAAAGATCCTAGACAATATAGTCAACAGGCATTTTAATATATCATTGACTGATCAGTCCTCTTTGAAACTTAATTGATCTTCTAACTACTCACATTGATTGTCATGGAAATCATAGTTGTTTCTTCTTCTTCGGTGTCGATATATTCAATAAATCCTTTTGCAACAAGCTCGTGCCAGCCGCCATCATCAGGAGATTCCTAGAGATCAAATATGAATAATAAAAAATTAAAAACCACAACTAAAACCAGAAGGCATATAAGGGCTAAAAGATCACAAGTAGCATACTCTTTGTTGCAAGGCTTGAACATCCTTCTTTTTTATGAGCAGCCTCTGCTTTTCCACAATAAATAATGGACGACTGCAACGTCCATAATCAGTATATATCCGAAGTTCTTTCAAACGAATATCCCGAACAACCCCAACCTCCGTATTCACGTCGACCTGTCCACATCAACAAATCAGACCTTCATCAGTAAGTATATTTGCCCAACCAGGTAATACATGCACAAAATGGTTGTAAGCAAAAGTACAACACGCCCGCACCCTGGCGATGTTTAAGTAGTGTTAGAAAGAACTCATACATTCGGAAACAACACATCATAATATATCACCAGGAATCAAGAATTATACACCAGAAACATGACAAAAGAGCATGAGCACTTACACGTCTCCTCAGCCGCCTCAGAGTTGACAGCAACATATCAGGGTTACGATGAATACCAACCCAACAACCATTCACAAAGATTTTTGTTGCTTGGGGGATCACAGCAGGAGAGATTTCCTTTAATAATTTGGGACAAAGTGACAAATGAAGAAATATTAATAAATCCTCAAGTCGGATGAGAAATCAGAAACTTCATCTTTCTATAGAAAAACACACTTCCTGCAATTAGGCTATACTGACCTCAAAATTCTCTGTGCCCCATTCTTCCAGAAATTCTAAAATCGGTAATCGGATATGCTGCAGAACCGACTGTTATGTAGACCATCAAAGCAAGGTTCTTCACCAGCCCACATGCCTGATTTCCACGAAAGAAGACAGTAAATTAAACAAGAAACGTAATGAACTACAATAGAACTACATAGATTATCCTCTAGTAAATGGCATATACAAGGTGCACTGACCTGTCCTTCAGGTGTTTCGGCAGGACACATCATTCCCCACTGTGAATTGTGCAACTGCCTTGGTTTAGCCAGTTTTCCTAGGGAAAAAAAATAATTAAATTTCGTAGAGATCAAAGAAAATAGTGACAATCAGTAAGAAACAATTTATACAGAGTGCATTTTAGCAGTATTAGTGAACCTTTGAGGAGTCTACACGTTCAACAATTTAAGTTTGAATTTAAGTGAGGAAGAGCTGAGGAAATATGCACATTTTCTCAAGTTACCAACCAGATACCAGGGCAACTTATTCAGCCCCTGGTCACAATACTCACCATACGAACTGCTGAAAAAGTATGATATAGTAAATACCTTCACGTCCTATAGGGGAGTTGAGTCTTCGCAAATGTGACAAGGTAGAGGCATAAGTCAGGCGATTAAACACCTGCAACATTTTCGTATTAGATACAAACTATATTTTCAAGCATAAAAGATTTGAGAGACATATCTTAAGGAATGACTGCAAATGATGACAGTTATGCAGTCCAACCTGGGAAACTCCAGCTCTTGTACCCGCTGCATTTGCTTGGCCCCAGTTTCCAGTGGCAAGTGAGTACTTTAGTCCACTTGTAATGGTTTTGGCTTTTATTGCAAATTGCAGATTTACATCTTTTACATCATCGACGCACTGATAGCACACAGAAACGATTAATCATTAACCACAAAGCACAGTCTCATCTTCATATTTACAAAAGCGCCTGCGAAAGTAACTCAACCTTCTAAACATAAGACCTCACATCTCTGGTCAACTTCCTGAAATAATCAAGACAACGTGTTTAGAGAAAAGAACCATGCGAAATAGGCCACCAAGCAGAGGACCAGCAAGATCGAGCCTCTTGTTGCCATAGTGATCTCTATCGTCCTCTGCCCTTCGGCCAAGGGCACATAGCAGAAGCCGGTGAATAATATACCTGGAGAAGTGAAAAACACACTGCTTCAATTTCATTTGCACACCATGAGCAAAAAGTTTAGCCAGGAAAAACAACCTACCCAAAATAGTAAGCTTTCTTTGTCTCACAATATTCTCCAACACCAACATGAGGAAGCATTTCTTTTGAAGAATCTCTTTTGCATACCTGCCGAGATAAATGCTTTTATTAAGATTTGGAGATACTAAAAATTATAAGATCAAGGCAACCAATTTCAGTTACACATACTTAATTCTTTTCTCCTTGGTGACACCAACAGTAGATCCTCTCTTCCCTATATAGTCCAGAGCAACCTGCATTCCATTCAATCATATC
Source organism: Linaria vulgaris (assembly GCA_948329865.1). Lineage (NCBI taxonomy): Eukaryota > Viridiplantae > Streptophyta > Magnoliopsida > Lamiales > Plantaginaceae > Linaria > Linaria vulgaris. The sequence goes on from OX415249.1 coordinate 66,673,652, forward strand.
ATTCAAGCACATGCAAAAAAGAATTTCCTGAATCACGCAATATTTTGCTAAGAGAGGAAAAATAATTACAATGTTGAAGAGTCAAAGAAACTGGCAAGGTTCAAAAGTAACTACCGTTAGACACAAAATCTTACTTATTGATGCACTGAAACAAAATCTTAGCTTAGACGTACTTCTTTTAAATTTCAAACAGACAACATGGTTGGATTGGATCAACACCCACGAGAAATTTAGAGCCCAAAGAGATTTATAAGTTGCATTTTGTATTTCAGAAAACTCGGCACATGCATATGACGAAGCTTATTAGTGGTGGAAAAAAGATAAAACAGTGAGAAGAATAAGTAAAAGAGAAATATGTCGTAGGTACTTGTTGATTCTGGATAACGAATGCCTCTTCCAACGAGGGCCGCAGCAGCTCCATCATTGCAGTGTCAGAGAAATTGTAGCAGATATGCTCTAATATGTCTTTGTCGGCAACAAATCCTAATTCCTAAAGCTCAAAACACAATAATGATAGGGATCTCTGTGTGAATATACGGGAGGGTGGCGCGTATATATTGACCAGATGAACCCTGCAACCGTAACACATACAGTTAATGAAATACTAGAAGTGCGTCACAAATATGAATAGAACCCTTGCATCCAGAAACAAAACAATTTTTGTGTCACTATGAGCATTTCCTCACCCCTTTCCTTTGGCACTAGTCCTCGAAAGCATCCGGACAAACATGGTACTAGGTGGCCTGTTCTGGGCCTCTGCCATGGATCGGACTTCTGCCACATAAGCATACTTGTTTGGTTGCCTCTTTTTAAAATACATAGACATGATTTGTGCTCATCTTTTCTTGAGCAATTAACACCTTCTCACTTCCGTTGATGATGAAATAACCACCCTGGTCCAATGGACACTCACTCTCCAAGCTCTGTTAAATCTTTCTCGGAATTCTGATATAGCGTACAATAACTCGAGCGAAGCATTATAGGAACCTACACAAAACGAATGCGACAGAAATATTATAATCAAAACCTTGTCCTTTTACCAAAATGCATCGACGACAGGATGTGTTTACCTTCCCAATGAAGACTTTAGTGAAATCTTGAGTCTCAGTAACTTCCTCACCATCGTGAGTCACCTTTCTTAATGACTCTCTTAGCTTACTGACATCCACATATAACGGTCAGCTGAATATGTCAAATTCCTCAACCTCGCAGCTTTAGGAAACAATGTAGCAGTTTCTCCATCCGACTCTGTCATCATGGGTTTACTGAGGTAAATCTGACCGAAACTGATCTTATAGATAGTCTGCAATAATCAAGAGACAACAAATATTAGATCCTTCATTCGTGCAACTTCCTAGACAAACAATGAGGAAACCCAAAGTGGTAAGAAGTGACACCCGAAGAGGCACTTTAAGCGTCCAAAGGAAAAGCTGTTTTGTTCGGAAAATCAAACAACAAATGCTCGTCAAACGGACGATCGATGCTCACGTGTCATTTCTTTGTTGATCTCTATAATTGGTTTCACTAATCACGCAAGAAGAAAAAAAACGTGCTAACGACAAAACGTGTCCACACCACCACCAAATTTTCTGTAGAATCTAACTCAGAAACAGCTAACTAAATTCAGAATCCGGTAACTCGATCAACAAGTAACATCTCACACCTAGTATCAAATCATTTTACGATGTCATTTCTCCTATACGTTCAAAACAGACGATTTTTTCTTCCCGGGTTTTTTCGACGGTGCCAGTGAACTAGTTTTGATACGTATTGGAAAGTCTTGACAAGTTTGTCAATGCCATCTCTCTTTGCTAGAAAGATTACCAGTTTGTCAACCGTATCATTCATTTTTTCTTGAGTCTGGTGATTGAGAATGCTAGTTGCAAATGGGATTTCTTAGATGATAAAATAGAAATCACAAATCAAAAGTATTTGCGAAGTTTCCAAAAATGGAAACTGTTCAAAATTCTGTTAGTTAGTTAGTTTATTTCCATTTATAGTAAGTTGCCAGCTGCAGTTTGTTAGGCTGTTGGATTCAGTTAGAACAGCTCTCTTAGTCAGTCGGTTTCCAGGCCTATATAAGAGCTGGATATGTACTCTTTTCTTAGAGTTGTTGTAACCTTGAGATGGTTGGTAGGGTTGAGGGTTATGGATGGAAAAAGTGTTTCTGTTGGGTTGTTCTTGAGTGATTCTTTGTCTAGTAAACATAGCTAGAGAATCAGTAGGAAGAGAAGTGAAGGTAAGTTCTCTTTGATTCTCTTCTTGGAGTAAGATTGAGTATACTTGGGACAGAGAGGGCAATGGATTAGTCAAGAGAATTTGGCTTCTCACAGCACTGTAAGATTCATTCATGCCAACAAGAAATTTTATAACATAATCATGTTGCTATAAATCAATCATGGTTCTATTCACTCCACAAGTACATAATCCACAAGAATAAGCAACAACATGCCTTTGATTCACATATTCATCCCACAAAGATCTAAAAGCATTGTAGTAGTTTGTGATAGAAAGACTTCCCTGAGATATGGTGGAGAGAGATTTTTGTAGCTGATACACTCTTGAACCATCAGCTCTTGCAAATCTCAGCTTCAATTCCTTCCATAACTCTAGGGCAGATTCAAAATATAGTAGGCTCTTGTGAAGATCATCTGATACAAAGTTCATGAGCCATGACAGCACCAGTGTGTTGGCTCTAATCCAACAGGTTTCATTCACAGCATCAGAGGAATCTGGCTTGAAGAGAGTGCCATCAATGAACCTAATTTTGTTCTTGATGTTGAGTGCCATGATGATTCCTTTGCTCCATGACAGGTAGTTGGCGCCATTAAGTTTTTCTCTGACAATTGATGATCCAGTGAAGTCATGTGTTCCCAAATAGTAAACAGAACTTGAATCTTCACTAGGGTTCTTAGTGGTGACAGAAGTTGAAGAAGAAGCAGGAGTTGTCATTTCAACTGATTTCCATATTTGAGAGCAGTGAAATCAGATGAACAGGAGGGGAGAAGAAAAGATCGCAGTGGAAGAGAGAATGAGGATCTGGCCGAATGATACCATAATAACACTATGAAAGTGTTTCCACCATTGTTGATGGATCAATCGATCAAGAACAGAAGAATATAGCAGCAGCAGATCAAGAAGAAGAAAGAATAACTGCCAAACTAAAACAGAACTATTATTGATGAATGTGGAGAGAAAATCCTCTCCAATCTTGAATGTAATTTGTGTAATCTGTAAAATTGAATTAATTAATAAAAATAGTACATATCCAGCTCTTATATAGGCTTGGAAACCGACTAAGAGAGCTGTTCTAACTGAATCCAACAGCCTAACAAACTGCAGCTGGCAACTTACTATAAATGGAAATAAACTAACTAACAGAATTTTGAACAGTTTCCATTTTTGGAAACTTCTCAAATACTGTTGATCTGTGATTTCTATTTTATCATCTAAGATGGTATCAGAGCAACCACCTGCATACCTATCAGTGTATGATGTATCACTTCCAAAATCACTTTATAAAGCAAATTCCATCACCTCTGGTAAACAGTATCCTATCTCAACTTACTTATCTACTGATTTACTTGGTGATTCTCATAAAGCCTTTACTGTATCTATATCTCAAATCACTGAACCTAAGACATTCACTCAAGCAAATAAACTCATTGAGTGGAGAAATGCTATGAAAAGTGAATTAGATTCTTTAGAGAAAACAAAAACTTGGGAACTAACTTCTCTGCCACCAGGTCAACATTGTATTGGATGCAAATGGGTGTTTAAAGTAAAATACAAAGCTGATGGCACTATAGAAAGATATAAAGCTAGGTTAGTAGCAAAGGGATACACCCAAGAAGAAGGGTTAGACTACTTTGATACTTTCTCTCATGTTGCAAAATTAACTACAGTTAGAGTCATACTTGCCTTAGCTGCTTCACAAAACTGGAACTTACAACAACTTGATGTAAACACTGCATTCTTACATGGTGATCTGGATGAGGTAATATACATGACCCCACCCCCTGGATATTGTCCTAAGAATGACAATAGAGTCTGCCTATTAAAGAAAAGTTTATATGGTTTAAAGCAAGCCTCAAGACAGTGGTTCATAAAGCTTACTCAATGCCTTATTAAACATGGTTATTCTCAAACAGTGTCTGATTGCCCTTTGTTCACAAAGACCAAAGGTTCTAACTTTACAGCCCTTTGTGTCTATGTTGATGATATTATCCTCACAGGAAATGACATCACATAAATTAACTACATAAAACAACAGTTGGACATTGAGTTCACTATAAAAGATCTTGGAAATTCAAAATATATTCTTGGCATAGAAGTTGCCAGAAACAAAACAGGTATTTCACTCTATCAAAGGAAATATGCACTTGATATTCTAACAGATGCAGGTTACATTGGATGCAAACCAAGCAACACTCCTATGAGCAACAAAGCAAAGCTGACTGGTGATGATTCTCCTCTACTTGAAAATCCATCAGAATACATGAGGCTAGTTGGAAGATTACTATACTTAACAATAACAAGACCAAATCTGTGCTACAACATTCAGTGCTTAAGTCAACACATGAGTAAGCCTACAACATCTCACTTAGCTGCAGCACACAAAGTCCTAAGGTTCCTCAAAGCAACTCCAGGCAGAGGGATACACTACAGCTCAAACTCACAAATACATCTCAAAGCTTTCTCTGATAGTGACTGGGCAGGGTTTCCAAAAACAAGAAGAAGCATTACATGATATGCAATATACCTAGACAAGTCTCTAATATCCTGGAAATGCAAGAAGCAACAAATTGTCAGTAGATCATCTACTGAAGCTGAGTACAAGGCCCTAGCAACTACAACATGTGAACTATTATGGCTGGATCAGTTATTAAAAGACCTTGGCTTCACACAACAGAAGACATATTTACTCTTCACAGACAGTAGAAGTGCATATTGCATTGCAAATAATCCTGTACACCATGAGAAGACAAAGCATATAAAAATCGATTGTTACTTTGTAAGGGAAAAAGTTCACAACAACTTAGTGAAGATCATGCATATTGGGAAAGAAAACTAAGTTGCAGATTTGCTAACAAAGCCATTATCCTTACAACCATTCAACAACATGATTGCCAAGATGGGCATTCATAATATCCATGCACATCTTGAGGGGGGCTCTTAGATGATAAAATAGAAATCACAAATCAAAAGTATTTGAGAAGTTTCCAAAAATGGAAACTGTTCAAAATTATGTTAGTTAGTTAGTTTATTTCCATTTATAGTAAGTTGCCAGCTGCAGTTTGTTAGGCTGTTGGATTCAGTTAGAACAGCTCTCTTAGTCGGTTTCCAGGCCTATATAAGAGCTGGATATGTACTCTTTTCATTAATTAATTCAGTTTTACATATTACACAAATTACATTCAAGATTTGAGAGGATTCTCTCTCCACATTCATCAATAATAGTTCTGTTTTAGTTTGGCAGTTATTCTTTCTTCTTCTTGATCTGCTGCTGCTATTTTCTTCTGTTCTTGATCGATTGATCCATCAAAAATGGTGGAAACACTTTCATAGTGTTATTAGGATTGTTGGAAGAGGTTTTGTAAATTGTAATGATATATAAAATTTGAGGAGAGCCACACAACTTATGCGTTTTATTTATTTTATTGGATAAAATCAGATTAATATATGTATATGGTTGGACAATATTGTTTTGTCCTTTGTAACACTCAATCAGAAGGCCATGAATGAGGTTCTGTATTCTGTTTTTGTCTACACTAAGAGTCAAAGATGAGCCACCAATTTTGGAGGTGGGATTGTGGATAAATATCATTTTGAGTTGGACTTATCATTTACATGTTGTTGTTATCTAAATAATTTTATAATCTCCATGGCTTGTATATGTGTTACTAGCTCGTTTACTATCAAAATCTAGTTATGTATTCAATACTGCTTAAAGCAGTAATTGTCTCGCAATAATAACTTATGCTAATGCAATTGCCAGCAAGTTGTTCTATTTTGCAAACCTATTGAATGCTGCTGGTGTTTGGTTGAAGCTTGAAAGTTTGTACATGACCAAATCATTGGTAAATCATTTGTATCTTAAACAGGCTCTGTATTCTTTTAAGATGCATGATGACAAATCGATAGAGGAACAAATTGATATGTTTAACAAGTTGATTCTGGATCTTGAGAACATTGATGTTGCAATTGATGATGAAGATCAGGCTTTACTATTGTTAAGTGCTCTACCAAAATCTTATGCTAATTTTAAGGAAACTCTTATATATGGAAGGGATTCTTTAACACTTGATGAGGTGCAATCTTCTCTAAATTCAAAGGAATTGAATGAGAGGGGGAATTCAAAGAAATCACATAATGGTGAGGGACTAATAGTGAAGGGACAGAATTAGAAAAAGGAAAGTAGGAAGAATGAGAAGAAGTCCAAGTCACAGGGAAAGAATGGGAAGAAACCATTCATTTGTTACCACTGTGAGAAAGAGGGTCATACCAAGAAGTTTTATCCTAAAAGACAGAATAATGGTGGTGACAAGACTAAGGAGTTTGGCACTGTTGTAAGTGTACAAGAGGGATATGAGTCTGATGATGCTCTAATGGCTTCTGTTAGGGGTCTAGATAATGTGTGGGTGTTAGATTCTGGTTGTTCCTTTCACATGACTCCACATCAATCTATATTTGAAGAATATGAGGATATTGATGGTGGAACAGTGTACTTGGGAGATAACAAAACTTGTAAGGTGAAAGGTATAGGATCTGTTAGGTTCAGCCTCCACAATGGATCTGAGAAACTGTTGAGATCTTAGTTTGCTCTTACCGGCAAGAAGAGAAAATAGAGGAAGTTCGGCATCAGTAGTTTCGCCCCCCTAGATTCCTGTCATTAGTAGAGAAGGTTTACGGATTGATTGTCCCTACCTAACTACATGGTAGTGGTCTAGGGAGCGCAATTGCTAGAGCACGGGAGAATGAAGAGTAATGATTTCAGCAAGAGCAGCCAGACGGACTACTATAGTGAGTCTAGTGACTACTAGAGTCGAGTTAAGTCAAAAGGTATGGTATAACCCCCATGATGGGATCTCCTATGGGAGTCGAGTCGAGTTAAGCCTTTCCGAGCGAGCCTATGGGATCTCCTGTAAACCCCCATGATGTGGTAAAGGGAGGATATTAGGGGAAGCAGTGAGTGGAGATTCCCCTGCAGAGAGCCGGATGAGGGGAGACCCTCGATCGAAAGGATATAAGACATAACGAAATCTGTCTCTGATCTCAAGAGAAACCTGATATCTCTTGGTGTATTAGAGAAAATAGGGTACAAGTTCTTGGGAGAGAATGGTATGGTAAAGGTTCTCAAAGGATCGCAGGTGGTGATGAGAGGAGCAAGGGAAAATACCCTTTACATACTAGAAGGAAAGTCTATCATTGGTATAGTTGCAAATGCAGTTGTTCAGGGGGCTGGTTCTAAGTCTGGATTGTGGCACAAGAGATTAGCACATGTGAGTGAAAGAGGTTTGTTAGAATTGGGGAAGCAAGGTCTGTTGGGAGCTGAAAAGCTGGAGAAGATTAGTTTTTGTGAACATTGTGTTCTGGGAAAGGCTCACAAGGTCAAGTTCAATGTTGGTCAACAGAGAACTAAGAGAGCTTTGGATTATGTTCATGCTGATCTATGAGTACCCTCAAGGACTGCTTCACATTCTGGAGCAAGATACTTTTTGTCACTTGTGGGTGATTACTCTAGGAAGTTGTGGCTATTTGTGTTGAAGACTAAGGACCAGACATTTGAAACATTCAAAAAATGGAGGACCATGATAGAGAAGCAAACTGGATTGCAACTAAAAAGACTGAGAACAGACAATGGTCTGGAGTTTTGTTCAGCTGCATTCAATGAGTATTGCAAGGTAAATGGAATTGTAAGGCACAAGAATGTTGCTGGAACTCCACAGCAAAATGGATTAGCTAAGAGATTCAATAGAACCATACTTGAAAGGGTGAGATGTATGTTGTTGAGTGCTAACCTTCCAAAGGTTTTCTGGGCAGAGGCAGTTGCAACAACAGGATATCTTATTAATAGATGTCCTTCTATAACATTAAATATGAAGACACCAGAGGAAGTATGGTCTGGTCACAAACCAGATTTGAGTCATCTGAGAGTGTTTGGATTTTCAGATTATGCTCACATCAAACAGGATAAGCTAGAGCCACGAGCATTGAGGTGTATGTTTCTTGGATATCCAGAAGGAGTGAAGGCTACAGATTGTGGTGTCATGAACCAGGTCACAATAGGTGATTTATAAGCAATGATGTGGTGTTCAATGAGGACATTATGGCTCTTAAAAAAACTGGGGATTTACCTGTGCATGCTGTTGAGATTGACAAAGGTGTTAACTCAAGAAATGAGGAACATAGTGGTTATCAGCTTGAGGTGGAGCTTATGGCTGATAGTGAACCAGATCATCCTGGAAATTGGTTACTTGAAGAAGAGCTAGTTGCAACTGGCAATGAACCTGTTGTCCAAGTGGTTGATCAAGCTGTGGAATCCAACTATATGCTGACCAGAGATAGAGCTAGAAGGAAAACTAAGGCACCAGAGAGGTATAGTTATGCAGACTTGCTTGCTTATTCCCTGGTAGCAACAAGTAGTTTATTGGAAGAGGAACCAAGTGACTACAAAGCTGCAGTGAATGGCAAGGATAGACATAATTGGCTTGAGGCTATGTCTGAAGAAATGAAGTCTCTGAAGGATAACAATACTTGGGATCTTGTTGAAAGACCAAAGAGCTCTAGGTTGGTTGGATGTAGATGGGTCTTTAAGCAAAATGAAGGAATCCATGGTGTTGAGAAGGGAAGGTTCAAAGCAAGGTTAGTTGCAAGAGGGCTTACTCAAAGGGAGGGCATTGATTATAATGAAGTTTTTTCTCATGTGGTGAAACACAGGTCTATCAGAATATTGCTTTCTCTTGTGGCAAAGTATAACCTGGAGTTGGAACGGATGGATGTTAAAACTGCATTTCTGTATGGGAACTTAGAAGAAATCATTCTGATGAAGCAACCAGAAGGATTTGAGGTCAAAGGCAAGGAGGATCATGTGTGTAAACTCAATAAATCTCTTTATGGTTTGAAGCAATCTCCAAGATGGTGGAATATGAGATTTGATGAGTTCATGATGAAAATCGGCTTTGTGAGGAGTAAGTATGACAATTGTGTCTACTTTAAATTCAAGGAGGAAAAGTAGTTTACATTCTTGTTGTTGTATGTTGATGATATTCTGATCATCAGTGATACCAAGATCGAAGTTTCAACTGTGAAATCCAAACTCAAAGGAGAGTTTGAAATGAAGGATTTAGGAGCAGCTAAGAAGATTCTGGGTATGGAGATAAGAAGAAACAGAACTAAAGGTCTGTTGTACTTGTCTCAAGTAGAGTATCTTAAGAAGATACAAGAGAGATTTGGGATGTCTGAAGCTAATGGAGTTACAACTCCATTGTCTCAACAGTTCAAATTGATTGCTGATCAGTGTTGGGACACTGATGAAGATAAGGATTTCATAGCATAAATTCCTTAGGCAAATGCTGTTGGATCTTTGACGTATGCCATGGTCTGCACTCGACCTGATTTGGCTTACTCGGTTAGCATGATCAGTAGGTTCATGGCTAATCCTGGAAGGGTGCATTGGAAGGCATTGAAATGGATTATGAGATATGTGAAACACACCATCAACAAAGTTCTGGTGTTTGGTGAGTTGCAATATCTGATGGAGAACCAACTTGGCATTCAAGGATTTGTGGATTCTGATTATGTTGGATGTTTGGACTCCAGAAAATCACTTACTGGATATGTCTTTACAGCATTTGGAACAGTTGTTAGTTGGAAGGCTAGCTTGCAGAGAGTAGTTGCATTATCAACTACTGAGGCATAGTATATTGCACTAACATAAGCAATCAAGGAGGCTATATGGTTAGATGGGTTTGCCAAGGAGCTGAAGATTCAAGATGATGTGATCACAGTTCATTGTGACAATTAGAGTGCCATACATTTGTCGAAGAACCAAGTTTATCATGAAAAGACTAAACATGTGGATATCAAACTTCACTTTGTGAGAGAGGTGATAGCATGTGGCTCTATGATGGTAAAGAAGGTTGCAACTGAGGAAAATCCAGCGGATATGATCACCAAAGTCTTGTCTAGCAGCAAGTTCAATTATTGTGCGAATTTGATTCAACTGAAGGGTTGTTAGTCCTGGTGTTCAGGACTGGTTGGAGGAGTTGGGTTGCTGATTTTGTGATTGAGGTAGAGTTACAGAAATAAGGTGGAGAATTGTGGAAATTAATAACTTTGGCTCAGTGGTGTTTTCATAATTCTACCATCTTGAACGCAATTACAACTGGAGTAGCTTGAGTAGTAGTGAAAAGCTTGTATAGCTGTTGCAACTCAGAGAGCGACTGTTGCAACTAGGCGGCGAGAGTCAGATTAGGGTAGGCAGTTAATTCAAGTGGGTCGTGGGCTTCTCACGAGTTAGTTATAACGACCTCAGTATATATACTCTGTTATGCAGCCGATTTCAACATGGTTGTTTTTACACAACTTTGTACTCTGCAAAATCAATAAAATTGGACCTCGATTTCTCCCTTGGATTATGGTTCTTCATCACATTGATGCTAGAACGCCGAACCAAGTAAATTGCGTGTGTTGTTCGTGATTGTTTACTTTCTTTGCTGTGATTGTTATTCATATTTTGTTTGTTCGATTTGTGCAATTCAATTGTGATTTGAATTCGGTAAATTTTGCATTCACTACATATTATTATAGGTATTTTTTATTTTTTAATCAAGATAATATTAAGACCGCAAAAATGTGAAGTTTTATTTCATAACATCATTGTGTTTCTAATAATTCGTCATCAATAATTTGTGAAACTTGCATCCAATATATGTGCAACTGAATTTAAAATATATTAAGTATTATTGAATTTTGTGTAATACAGAGAAATAGAAATAGTTATTAACTCTTGACAAACTTTAAAAAAATGATATCTTTTAAGTACACTAATGAGTTTTATATAATATCTCGTTTCTTCTAGCATTATTCACGAAATATTCTCGAACTTTTTGAAACGTTTCTGAAATTATTCGAAACGTTTCTAATATTCGATCCACCGAAACATAACACAAAACCAAAACTTTGATCCATGGTAGATAGTTATATATTAAAAACTGAAATAACTTAAATTTTCATATAATGTAATCAATATATATATATATATATGTTTATTATGTTACAACATAAAAGTAATTTAGTATAATCACATCACGCATATATCTTCTACAAATAACACTATATTTAAAAGATATTAATATAATAATGTTGTAGTACATGTCGTTGTTAAGTAAATTATTTTTAAGATTCTTTATGTTTTTTTTCATTATTATTTTTTTTAATTGTTTTTTTAATTATTTTTTTAGTCTAAAAAATATAAAATTATGGAGAATAAGATCTCGTTGATAAGGAAAGAGAGAAATCATGGGACTTATTTGAGGAAAAAATTGGAAAGTTAGAGAAATTTAGGAGATAGATAAGTCTAGAAAAGATATTTACTAAGGTTTGTGGGAGAAGCTCCTTATGTAATCAGCTAATGACATGTTTTTGGACTTCTCATTTTTTTGACCTTTTTAAGAGAAGAAGAAGCAAAAGCAGCAATTGCAAATACTCATTAAATATTTTTCAGTGACTTAAAGCTCATAAAAAGCTTATAAAAGTTCTTGCGAACGCCCTCCAAATCAATGAGTGCTTACGCACCTTGTTTAAGAATCCGCTTTATAGACCTGATTTAAAGGCGATCATTAATATTGAACTGTTCTATTTTCGACAAATCTCCAACATCCTTAGTATAATAAAATATTCATAATAATTTCAAAATGTTTTCAATATCTAAAAGCATAAAACAACTTTTGACTCGACTTTTTGATTCATAATCTTACGTATCTTCACAAACTTCTTTACCTTCAACCTCCCCGAGTGTTGTAGGTACCCTAACAAAGTTAGACACCGCACCTAGTCACTCGGTTGTAGTTTACACACGCAATTATTACCTTCGTACATTTTTTCGTCAATGACCACCCTCAACAATGTTGCTTGCCGTCAAGCAAGAAATTATCTTAATGAAATTCACACAAATCTAATTAACATGAGCGTAAAATAGATCTGCCAAAATCCTCACATTTATCTACATCCGAGAGTCGTAAGAAAACCACTTTGACAAATATGAGAACATAATACGACGCTCTATTCGAAAACGTATCATGATTTGAAATTCTTTTTAATGTTGAAAATGAAAATGGTAGAATATGTTGTAAAGTGGACCCTTCTGATAGAGCGTAAAACACGACAATAATTGAAAAATGAAAAAATAAATGACTCACTAATTTTACGTGGAAAACCCCAAATTACTTTAGGGTGAAAAACCACAGGCAAGGTAGAAGAACTTCACTATGAGTGTAAAATAAGAATTACAACTCTCACACTTAGACCGTAGTAAAGTCGCACAAACTCTCTATTTTTTACCTCACACTTACAACACTTTACACCACTCTTTATATTACTAATTATGTATTAATATATATATATATATAAGAGAAAGAAAGAATTGTTTTTGGGATGTTTAGAATGAAGAAAGAAGTCGGCTATTTATAGGAGGAGCAATCATCATCAATTGAATTATTTAATTCCAATTGCAAGGTATCGGACCATGCATGAAGCTTCCAACACATTTGCATGTTCTTCCTCACATGCACATTTAATGCATCACATGTACACACATGCACACACATGGACTTTAAGTGCATAACCCATATGCTGCCAACATTCTCCCACTTGAAGATTTGATTAGGAACTAATCAGATTTGATTAGGAACTAATCAGATCTTCACACCATTCTTTCTACCTCGCCTTGCTTACGTCTCCACCAGACCACACGAGGACCGACACTGAACAAACTTGTCAGTATTAACACTCTTCGTCAAAAAATCAGCTATGTTATCTTTCGTGTGAGTCTTTTGCACATCCACAGTACCCTCCTCGGTTTTTTCACGAACAAAGTGATACTGTACCCGAATATGTTTTGTCTTGGAATGAAACGTTGGATTCCTTGCTAGATACAACGCACTCTAACTGTCACAAAATAGAGAAATGCTCTCTAGTTTATGCCTGAGTTCCTCCAGAACCATTTTTAACCAAATCGCCTCTTTACTGGCTCGCGTAGCTGCCACGTACTCAGCCTCTGTTGTTGATGTTGCACCAACTGACTGTAACTTCGAAACCCAACTCACTGCACCTCCAGCAAGAGTAAACACATATCTTGTCGTGGACTTGCTTTTGTCAAGATCACCTGCATAATCAGAATTAACATAGCCCCTGACTGTAAAACCTGATCCTCCGTAACATAATGCAACATCTGAGGTTCCATGAATGTATCTCAGAACTCTCTTTACTGTACTCCAATGCTCTCTTCTCGGATCCGCCATGTATCGACTAACCACTCCCACTGCATGTGCAATGTCTGGTCTAGTACAGATCATAGCAAACATTAGACTTCCCACTGCTGATGCATACGATACTCGAGACATCTCCCTCCTCTCTTCTTCACTACTAGGACACATACTTGAGGATAACTTGAAATTAACAAGAAGCAGGGTAGAGATTGGCTTACAATTTTGCATACTGAACCGTCGCAAAATCTTCAACAGATAGTTCCTCTGAGAAAGCCAAATCTTTCTGCTATTTCTATCTCGGTGGATTTGCATCCCTAGAATCTTGTTTTCTGGTCTGAAGTCCTTCATTATAAATTCCCTAGCCAGCTCAGTTTCAGTTCTTCAATACGAGCTTTGTTGGGGCCTAAAACCAACATGTCGTCAACATACAACAACAAAATAACAAAGTCATCACCATATCTCTTGAAATATGCACAAGGATCTGCATTCAGTCTGTTTTATCCAATGCTCATTATGAATGAATCAAATCTTTTGTACCAATACCTCGGCGCCTGTTTGAGACCGTACAAAGATTTGGTCAACCTGCAAACCAAGTTCTCTTTTCCTTCTGCAATAAATCCTTCCGGTTGGAGCATATAAATCCCTTCTTCAAGATCACCATGAAGAAAAGCCGTCTTTACATCTAATTGTTCAAGATGTAAATCAAATGTAGCGCACATTGCCAGTACCACCCACACAGTTGTCATTCGGACCACCGGGGAAAATATTTCGTTGAAATCAATCCCCTCCTTCTGAGCATATCCTTTCACCACCAATCATGCACGATACCTCTCTACTTGGTCATCACTGTTACGTTTGATTTTGTACACCCATTTGTTGCCAATGGGTTTCCTCCCTTGTGGTAGAGACATAAGTTTCCACGTCTTATTCTTATGTAGTGCTTCGATTTCCTCCAGCATTGCTGCCATCCACTGAGCTGCATTTGAACTACTCATTGCTTCCTAGAGAGTTGATGGCTCCTCGTCATCAGTTAAAAGACAGTACGCAACATTGTTCTCCATTGAAAAGTCTGTGTGCCAGCCTGGTGGTCTCTTGATACGTGTCGATCGAGAGACTCCTGACTCCGTTGTCTCCTCAGGTTCATGCTCTGGTTAAACATGGCCATCCTACTCAGCATCCTTCTCGACTACTACTGTCGTAGTTTCTGGATCTTCCCCTGTACTGCTATCATTTCCTTTCTTATCTTCTGTGAAGATAACATCCCTGCTTACAACGATTTTGTGGGTAGTGGGGTCCCACAAGCGATACCCCTTCACTCCTTTAGCATACACTAAGAACAAACACTTCCTGGATTTTGGGTCCAGCTTCGTTTTCTCTTGAGTATTGAACATAACATAAGCGGGACTCCCAAATACATGGAGATTAGAATAATTAACTGTTTACCTGTCCACACTTCCATCAGTGTTTTCAGCCCCAGTGGTGTTGAAGGAGATCGGTTCACCACATAACAAGCGGTATTGATTGCTTCCGCCCAGAACGATTTTTCTAAGCCTTCAGCCTGCATCATGGCTCTTGTTTTATTCAACAAGGTCTGTTCATCCGCTCTGCCACCCCATTCCGTTGTGGAGTGTACGCCGTAATAAACTGCCTCTTAATCCTAGCATCTTTACAGAAGTCTTCAAACTCCTTACCAATATATTCTCCTCCATTGTCAGATCTCAGGCACTTGATCTTTTTTCCAGATTCAAGTTCCATATGCCCTTTGTACTTCTTGAACACCGAGAACACCTCTGCCTTACTCTTGATCATGTACACCCAACATCTCTTGGAATAGTCATCTATAAAAGACACAAAATACTTTGCACCTCCCAGGGATAATACTGGTGCTTGCCACACGTCAGAATGAATCAATTCTAGAATGACTTTACTTCTAGAATTTGAACTACGAAACTTTATACGATGTTGCTTGCCAACAACACAATGCTCACAAAAAGCTAAAGATGCCTTTGTAAGGCCCGTAAGTAGTTTCTTCTCTGCAAGAACTTTCATGCCTTGTTCCGATATATGTCCGAGCCGCTGATGTCAAATCATTGATGATTTCTCAATCGACTCAGATGAAGCCACTGACGCTTCTCCCACTTACAGAGCCCTCCTCTGTACCATGTATAAGTTTCCGGCAATCTTATCCGCCTTCATCAGTACAAGGGCACCCCTTTTAACTTTCATGATCTTGTTTCGCAACCCAATCTCACAACCAAGATCTTCCAGTTGTCCATAAGACAACAAATTCTTGCATAATTCCTCCACGTGTCGGACATCTCGAATGGTCCGAACAATCCTGTCATACATCTCCAGCTTGATCATATCGATGGTAACAACTTTCAAAGGTTCATTTTTATAGCTATACACAGATCCTCCAACGATCGGTGTATACTCATGAAACCACTCTCTCCGGGGAGTCATATGAAAACTGGCTCATGAATCAATAAGACATACATCATCGAAGCCACGCATACCTCGAATAGCTGTTGCTGCTTCACAACATAGTACATCGCCATCATCTGAAGTGCTAGCAACATTCCCCTGAGGATCAGAACTCTTCTTGTTCGAATCCTTAATATTCCAACAATCCTTCTTCAAATGACCTTTCTTGCCACAATGCCAACAACTGCTCTTGGTCCTTGACTTGGATCTCATCTGTTTCTTACTCCCACTTGCACCACGCTCTGTCGTTCTCCCTCTTGTCATCGACAAGATACCTGCATGTTGCGTACTTGCCTCCCTGTCTTCTCAGTTCTTACACCGACTCTCTTCTTCCAGAATAGCGGCTGCAACTTCGTCGAAGACCAAATAATCCGTTAGGACATTATTTGTTAAGTTGATGACAAGTTGGTCATACGAATCGGGTAGACTTTGCAGCAGAATTTCAGCACGTTCAAACACTTCTATTTTATGACTCAGCGACGTCAATTGAAAAAATAGAGTATTTAAAACATTGAGGTGCTCAGTTACCGGGGTAGATTCCGCCATCCCCAGTGTGTACAATTTCCGTTTAAGGAAAAATTTGTTGTGTAGGGACTTCGCCTAATACAGCATGTTGAGATGGTCCCATATCTCCTTAGCTGTCCTTTTCTTCTCAACGCTTGACAACACGCCATCACCTAATGGCAGGTGAATATTTGCGATAGCGTTGCCGTCCATCTCGTTCCACTTCGTATCGTCTGTGATTTTCATCGGCCTGTCGTCGATTGCCGTGAGACACCCATCTTTTCGCTAGATGGCTTTAATCTTCAGCTCCCACAACGAGAAATCACTCCCGTTGAATTTCTCGATCTCGAATTTCGCCGTCATTGCTTCTATCACGTACCACCATCACTGAATATTAATTTCAGCACGACACCCACAAATATTACCGAGACCCCCGCTCTGATACCACTTGTTGTAAAGTGGACCCTTCTGATAGAGCGTAAAACACGACAATAATTGAAAAACAGAAAAATAAACGACTCACAGATTTTACGTGGAAAACCCCAAATTACTTTAGGGTGAAAAACCACGGGCAAGGTAAAAGAACTTCACTATGAGTGTAAAATAGGAATTACAACTCTCAGACATTTACCGTTGTAAAGTCGCACAAACTCTCTATTTTTTACCTCACACTTACAACACTTTACACCACTCTTTATATTACTAATTATGTACTAATATATATAAGAGAAAGAAAGAATTATTTTTGGGATGCTTAGAATGAAGAAAGAAGCCGGCTATTTATAGGAGGAGCAATCATCATCAATTGAATTCTTTAATTCCAATTGCAAGGTATCGGACCATGCATGAAGCTTCCAACACATTTGCATGTTCTTCCTCACATGCACATTTAATGCATCACATGCAAGCACATGCACACACATGCACACACATGGACTTTAAGTGCATAACCCATGTGTTGCCAACAGAATAATGTTAATCTTTCGACAATTATATTCATTACATACTTGTGTAACAATCAGTGTTCTGAAACCCGGCCCGGTGACTGACCCGGTGAGGCTACCCGGTAGTGGGTCAACAGGTCGGACCGGTCGGACCACTGAGTGGACCGGTTTGTTGACTTTAGTCAACATTCAATAAAAAATTAATATAAAAATTAATTGTATAAAAAATTATAACACTTTTAAGTCACTAATATTTTTGTTATATTATAAGAAATATAAGAATATGATTATCACAAAACTGGGACTTGAACACTTGACCTCCAACAAAAAAAGCTTTTGAAAAGTAGTGAAAACCATTGAGCTATCCAACAATTTACTAAATAATTCAACAAACATTATATTTAATACAAATTAAAAGATTGTTTTGGATTTTTTAATGTTGGCCAACCGTATCACAAAATTCAATACAAGAACAACAATATGTGACACTAAAATCTGGGAAATAAACTTAGCATCGAACGAAATACTATGCACGAAATTCTCGAAGCATGCTCGTTTAGCTTCAAAGTCAAATTAAGTATGGAAAACAGCGTTTTTTTGAAAATTTGTTGGTCCAAACAAAAAACAAATGCATCCAAAACGGACGCTCCTACGCAAAGTTATGGACTTTTAAAGTTTTGCATTTTTTTCTTCATTTTTTTAAAATTTTTGAGACAAGTTTGTAATTGTCAAAAAAATATGACTGATTCGCAATTGACCAAAAACAGAAAAAAAAAAAGAGGGCCGCCCGGTTCACGAAGGTTCGCCAGGCGACCGGGTCGCCGGGCGAACCGGCCTAAAGCGCCGGTTCGCCCAAAGCAGCCAACAACCCGTTATATAGCCAGAACCGGCCCGGCCAAGGCGCCGATTCCCGGTTGAACCGATCGAACTGGCCGGTCCGGGCCGGTTTTCAAAACACTGGTAACAATAGCAACTCAATCCTAATTAAGTCTCCAAGTAATCGTTCGAGCTCTAGTTTTTTAAAGAATAATTTTCCGACAAATGACTTAGACCGACTTATGCAACATAGACCCATCGAATATGGTTTCAAATACAAAGTTTACATATTTTTCAATCAAATTGGTTGATAATTTTGATGTTTTAAAGTGGTGGGAGGAAATTGAGCAAAGGTACCATTTGTCATAGCTTGCATTACTCATAAGTTATTAAACATGAAGAACAAAGTAGTTTAAAGTCTTTAACCTTAGCCTACTTCGCGATATACGACTTTGTTTCCAAAGCAAGGAATATTTTTCAGTGACCAACAGGGAAGACATGGAAAGGTGGTGCTGAAAAAATCAATATTTTTGATGAAAGGTTGTCCACAAGCTTTGCAATTTTATCTATATATATATATATCTAAGAGAATTTTCTTAGATATATATTTATTTATAATAAAAAATCTAAATCATTAAAATCACCTGCATAAAAATTTCATCATTATAATAATAAGTCTTGGAAAGAAAATAAAATTACACGTGACTAATAGTAATAACTAATAAGGCTTATAGAATAGAAGTGTATATATATATATAACGTTGAGAATATAGAGCTGCTAGGGTTTAGTGCTGAGCAAATTTGACAGTGAAGCAGCGGAGATAAGACTGAGAGCCGCCGTCGCTCAGCAGCTCCTCCTCCGCCGCAAACATGGCCGTGGGGTACACCTTACACTACTCTCTCTTTCTTTCTCTCTCTAAATGTTGTACACAGTCAGTCGGTTTAATTAACATTATACACAAAATGGTGATGTTGTAATTTTTTTGGTTTTTTTACAGAAAGAACAAGAGAATCTCAAAGGGAAAGAAGGGAGGCAAGAAGAAAGCGGCTGATCCCTTTGCCAAGAAAGATTGGTATGACATCAAAGCCCCTTCCGTTTTCAACACCAGAAATGTCGGCAAAACCCTTGTCACCCGTACCCAGGGTACAAAGGTATTTATTTTCCTTTTTCTGTTATTAAGAAGCTTTGAAATCCTTTTATTAACTTTTTACTTACTTACTGTTTATATTTGTTATTGGGAAGAAGATGTTTTGTATGTACATTGTAGTCAGTCACTCATTTAGGAATATGGACTTTGTACTTTGTAGCATCATTTTATGCGCTACCGTTGTGTTGTATTTAGCGTAGCGGCACCCGCTCTTCAATGAGAATTGCATGATCTGGTGATGTGATAATACTAATCTGAAGTCAGCATTGGTTTCGGCTAAGTAGTGTTTTAATATTTGTTTTGAATATTATTAGATTGCTTCGGACGGTCTCAAGCACCGTGTCTTTGAGGTGTCCTTGGCTGACCTTCAAGGCGATGAAGACCATTCTTTCAGAAAGATCCGTCTCAGAGCAGAGGATGTTCAGGGAAAGAATGTTCTTACTAACTTCTGGGTATGAATGAAACAAATTCTTGTTGTTTTTTTCTATATTATTTGGTATAGATAGGTGATCTCATCTCTTTGGAATGCAGGGAATGGATTTCACAACTGATAAATTGAGGTCTCTGGTAAGAAAGTGGCAATCACTGATTGAGGCTCATGTCGATGTGAAAACTACAGATAACTATACTCTCAGATTATTCTGCATTGCTTTCACCAAGAAGCGAGTGAACCAGCAGAAGAGGACGTGTTATGCCCAGTCGAGCCAGATTCGTCAGGTAACTCCTGCAATATTATTGAAACTTTTGATGAATATTATTATATCATTTATATGTGTGTCTGAGATCTTGAAAGTCCATATTTTTGGTATTTGGAAACAGTGGATTATTTTTGCGTCTCCATGTTGGTTTTGTTTTATTGGTTGAGTACTTATTATTTACTTCTTATCCTGTTAACGTCTGTTTCTTCTCTTCCCTTTCTGCTTTAGATCCGGCGCAAGATGCGTGAGATCATGGTTAACCAGGCACAGTCTTGTGATCTCAAGGATTTGGTTCAGAAGTTCATTCCAGAGTCAATTGGAAAAGATATTGAGAAGGCAACTTCAAGCATCTATCCTCTGCAGAATGTCTATGTCAGGAAGGTCAAGATATTGAAAGCTCCCAAGTTTGACCTTGGCAAGTTAATGGAGGCAAGTTCTCTATCTTTCCTTGTCCCTGTATCAGTTCTGCTCCATGACTGATTGATATCTTTCCTAGAGTTGAATTTAGGCAGTTATGGTGCAAATGATGAATTTTCTAGCTTGTTTCCACAATCTCGCTGCACATTATTTGTTTTATTTTGTCCCTGATATATAGTAAATGCTCGACTGGCCTTCTTGTTTGGCCGGAGGGTGCACTGTTCTTTGTTCTAATTTTTGTTTTGATGACCTTGGTTTAACCTATGATATTGGCAATTCAGTTAAACATCTGATTATAGCTAAGGAAATGATTGTTAAAGGCAGGGTCAACTCAAAAATGCATATCAGCTCCTTGTTCTAATTTTAGTTTTGATGACCTTGGTTAATCCTATGATATTGGTAATTCACTTAAACATCTGATTATAGCTAAGGAGCTGATTGTTAAAGACAGGGTCAACTCAAAAATGCATATTGGCTGTTGGGTTAATGGTGAGCTTATGATCTGTATGGTGCAAATAACATATATGTGTGATCTTGTAGGTTCATGGTGATTATACCGAGGATGTCGGAGTAAAGTTAGACAGACCCGCTGAAGAGCCCGTTGCTGAGGCAACTGAAGTTGTTGGCGCCTAGACCTCGCCTAGTCTTCTTCTGGATTTCAGTGCATTATATTTGTTGATGTCTACTGGTGTAGTTAACCTTTGAAGTCACACAATGTTATTGTGTGACTCTTTGATTTGGAATGACTTAGATAGTTTACTTTTGGGGGGAAAAACATGACATAATCTTTGAGCAAACTGTTAGATATGGCTGTCTTACGTCATTTCTACATTTCATATTTGTTAAAATTTGTTCACATACATATATACTTTGTATGAGTTTCTTGTTTATTCTAAAGGTTTCAGGAAAATTTGGTTTTGGCCACCACAAAATTTTCTTTTAATCACAAGTAGGTCACAGTTCTAGAATCAGAAGTAGTATTATAGGAGTACTAAAATTTGAAGTAGTTCACTTTTTGGAACTTGTCTTTCACCTTTGTGTTTTCAAGATACATTCTTAAAATACCTAGTAGGCCCCGTTTGGATGTATTTTCGCTGGTTTGATTTGGTTCAATTTTGTTTGGATGTTTGAAAAAGTATTTTGAAAAATGTGTCAGAACATTCATTTGGATGTATTTTCGCTGGTTTGATTTGGTTCAATTTTGTTTGGATGTTTGAAAAAGTATTTTGAAAAATGTGTTAAAAATTGAATGTTAGTTTGGATGTAATTCCAATGTCTAGGTGTTGGGGAAAAAAGTAGGTATAAACATCAAATCAATGTTTTATATAAAAATAATATATTGATTATTAATGATTGTTTTGATTATTAATAATATTTTAAATGTTATTAAGAAATTAAAATGCATGCATAATTATTTTTTCATTTTTACATGTAGATATTGTTTACAGTAACTTCTTAAAATTCACGTAAATTTTTTTTTTTTTGGTTAGAAGCATAACCTTATTATTAACTGGAAAGCTTTTTTTAATTATTTGGCTAAGTTTATACTTGATATATACGCAATTAAAATATCTATCAAAAGGTTATGCTTATCTCTTGTATTGATTGTTCACAATTTATGTTAAATAATTTGACAAAAAAAATATTAAAATAATACTGAACCAGTGATTATCTTTTTATTTACAAATAATCTTATAAATGAAAAAAGTTGCCATTCCAAATATAAAAGAACGAGAGAAAATAATTTAAATTATCAAACCTTATGTTGCTGTTCAGTTTTCTCCCATGAAAGAAAGTATTTTGTTGTGAGTTAGGAGAAGTGATATTTATATAACCTCACACCAACAAATTGTTATTTTTTTCCATCACAATAATATTTCATCAATAGAAAAAAGAATTATAAACTAGTGAATTATTTAGCACGTCTCTTTCCTGAACCAAAAGGTAAAACACAAAAGACAAAAATCCAAAGAAAAAAGAAAAGAAAGGAAAAAGATAACGGACATATTTGTATCATTTTCATTTTTTTTAGAAAGTATCAATTTCAAATAATTATGTATGGCAAATTAATCAAGAATTATAGATAGGCAGAAATGTCAAAAATGCCCGTTATCTTTTGCCCACTTTACTTTTTGTCCGTTATCTTTTTTATCTACCAAAAATGCCCCATATCTTTGTCAAATGCCCGATTCACTGTTCATAGCCATTTGTCCGCCAACTCACAAAATCGTGCCCTACATGGCAAAATCGTGTTTTACGTGGCAATTTTTTTTATTACACCTGGAATATTAAAAATAAAAAATTTAAAAATAAAAAAACTTAAAAATTAACAATTAAAAAACTTTAAAAAAACTTGAAAATAAAAAACTTAAAAATAAAAATTTGAAAATAAAAAAACTTAAAAATAGGGTCATCTTCTCCGCCCCCCCCCCCCCCCCCCCCCCCCCCCCAAATCCCGCCGGTCGTCTTCTCCGGCGCCCCCCAAAGTCACCCGCCGCACCTCCGAATCGCAACCACGAATCGCGCAACTACGAATCGCGCCTCTTCAATCGACGTCGACTTCGGATTCCAGGTGTAATAAAAAAAATTGCCACGTAAAACACGATTTTGCCACGTAGGACACGATTTTGTGAGTCGGCGGACAAATGGCTATGAACAGTGAATCAGGCATTTTTGACAAAGATATCGGGCATTTTTGGTAGAAAAAAAAGATAACGGGCAAAAAGTAAAATGGACAAAAGATAACGGCCATTTTTGACATTTCTGCCTTATAGATACGTTAATAAGGAGATGCACTGATGCAGGTAATTTACTATATTATGACTTGTCAAAAAAATCATATTGAGATAATTTAATAATGGGTCCTATAAAAAAGGAGTTGATTAGGGTGTTGGGCTACTTTATAGGGAAATAATTGTAAAGAGAATTAGTTTCAAGGATTTGAGGAAATCAAAATCTCAAAATACATCCAACTTTATTTGAAATCATGAAAATTTAAAAGAGTTAGGGGAAAGGCCATCCAAACAGGGGCGTAATTAATGTTTTGCCACTTAAATCACTACAAGATTTTTCGCCCTTTCCCGACCGGAAAATCCCGACCGGAATTCGGTCGGGAGCATTCCCGACTGCAATGCGGTCGGAAAAACTTTTCCCGACCGCAATGCGGTCGGTACTTTCTAAAAAATCATTCACGACCGTATTGCGGTCGGGAAAACTTTGGGCGGGAAATTTCCCGCCCAGAGTGTCGCCCTAATCTCGGCCCAGCTGGGCCGCGCAGCTGGGCCGAGACTTCCCGACCGCCATGCGGTCGGGAAAGAGGGAGGCATTGACGGGGACTATGAGTAGTAGTAGTTTTATTTATTTTAGGGATATTTTAGTATTGAAAACTGTGTTACTTGTTTGTATTTATGTAATTTGTTTGATGCTTGGACCAATTATGTAATGTTAAACTAGTTTCGTATTTATTCTGTAATTATGTTGTGTATTATTTGTTCGTTTGATGCGGAGTAGTAGTATTATTTGTTCGTTTAATCTAAGTATTGAAAATTGTGTTAGTTGTGCATTATTTGTTCGTTTAATCTAAGTATTGGTAATTATGCCTATAATATGAAATTAAACAACGTGAATCAATTTTTTCCCAAGGGCTGACTAATACTCCCGACCGCGCTGCGGTCGGGAATAATACTAATCGTTGTTATTCCCGACTATTAGGGTTTAGGGTTTAAGGTTTAGGGTTTAGGGTTTAGGCTTATTGGCGACCGATTTTCGGTAGGGAATAATATTCATATTCTTAATTTCACAATTTCGCTCTCAATTTTAGGTAAATCGTTCATTTAATGATCGAGTAAATCAATATTAGTTATATATTACTAAAAATCTCAAAAAAAAATTAAATTTAGTTGCACGTTGATGAATCGTTTGAAGCGTCGATTCATATTGTCACTTATAAATAGATTAGTATATGTAGTTGCTAATAATGTAACTACTTGCGATTATGTTAAACAAATGTTAACATATATATATATATCACAATTAGCCTCTCTATATTAACGTTCGTAACAAACGTTAATTGACAATTGTGAACTCCTATATACTACGTATGATTATTATAGGTAAAACTCCAAACTAACTTAACTTATACTCCGATAAACTATACTAATTTAATAATTAAAAGTACATTAAACAAACTAACTAATAGTGCAATTCATGAATTTAATGAGATTCTATAGTTATACTTAACAAACACATCAAGATTTTCCAAAAGATCGAAAAAAGGAAAAATTTACTATTTTTCCCGACCGCGTATCGGTCGGGAATTACCATTATTGCCGACCGCATGGCGGTCGTAAATAAAATTTAAACGTATTTCCGACCGCGGTGCGGTCGGGAATAAAATTTCCAAACTAATATTTAAAAGAATTTCCGACCGCGGTGCGGTCGGGAATAAAATTTAAACTTATTCCCGACCGCAATGCGGTCGGTATGTCGCGGTCGGGACTAATATTTAAAGGAATTTCCGACCGCGGTGCGGTCGGGAATAAAATTTAAACTTATTCCCGACCGCAGTGCGGTCGGTATGTCGCGAGTTTCTGGGCTACAAAGTATTGCCGACCGAATTTCGGTCGGTATTTTTTGAAAAATTGGCGGTTTTTTGAAATTTTTGAAAAAATTCAACATTCCCGACCGAATATCGGTCGGGAATAATCAAAAATAATGGCGGGACTTGGTGGGAAATTCAAATTTGACGAAAATTCAAATTTTTTCTTTTCTATAAATACACTTCATTATTCTCCTCATTTTTTTCATCTCCACACACTTTGTTCCTCTTCAAAAAAAATTTCAAACACTTTTTTCATATTCATACACTTTTTCAAAACCTTCTTTCTTTCAACTTCAAAATTAAAAATTTTCACTTCTTTATTCAAATTTTCAATAATCAAAAACTTATTTTTTTTTTTCTGTTTTAGACTAAGCAATGAATCAAAAATTTAATTATTGCAAACACAAAAACTAAATAATGTTTTTCAAATATTGCAAAATATTAAAAAAATAATATTCCGGTAATTTATTACCGGAATATTTTTTTTTTTGTTCTGATGATTATTATTCCCGACCGATATTCGGTCGGGAATAAGATGAATATTTTCTCCGACCGCGAATCGGTCGGGATTGATTTGAATATTATTCCCGACCGGGCCCCGGTCGGGAATAACATGAATTTTAATCCCGACCAATTTGCGGTCGGAAAAAGTCCCGACCGCTATCCGGTCGGGATAAAAATTCATAGGATCCCGACCGCATAGCGGTCGGGAATAAAATTCAAGTATTTCCCGACCGCTATGCGGTCGGGAATAATTCCGACCGTTGTGCGGTCGGAATAATCGGTCGGTAAATTTCCGACCGTAATTCGGTCGGGAAATGCGGTCGGTAAAGATCCGTGCCGACCGGAAGGCGGTCGGAAAACTTTTCCCGACCGAAGCAACACCGACCGCGGTTTCCCGACCGCAATGCGGTCGGGAAAGGGTCTTTCCCGACCGCGAAAGGGTTATTCCCGACCGGATTTGCGGTCGGGAAAGACCCAATTTTTTTGTAGTGAATTATGTTTCTCGCCCTTAATTTTACACAACAAATCTAGCGAGTTTGTATTTTATTATTTTGATCAGATGTTTGTATTTGTGCACTGTTTAGTTTAAAAAATAGTTTTGTTCCTTACATAGTAGAGTAGCTTATTACTCTCCAGCTGTAAGGATTGTTGTGTCTTTCAAACTGTTAAATCTATTCGGTATCTTATGGAGAATGTAATGGAAAATACTTGTGTCTTTTGTTTTGGTAGAGCCAAAAATTAAAATATTTTCATATTTTAAGTGCGAAAGAAAAGAAATTCTGATGAATAATCTGATAAAATGGAAATAATACACAGATCATTAACCTGGTCCATGCCCAAGAATGAGAAATGATCCAATGGCATTTGAGTGTGTTCGTGAACGGCGAGAGATCCATCTTTTTTGTCATTTTTGATATCTCTTCAAACATTGGCATGTTTATTGTTTAAGTTTTCTCCATGATTGTATGAATGTTACGTCTAGTTTTGGGTCGGAATAAATTCCACATAGGAACAATAATTTGCTAATAGAAGTTGCGCGAAAGAATTATAGTCGTAAGAAAATGCATTTAGCTATTATGAATGAAATTAATTGCTAAATAACTATACATTAGTAGTGTCAATTTTTTTTTTTTTTTTTTTTTTGCAGTAATTTAGCAGTGTGAATTGAACATCTAGTTAATGAGACGGATTCTGTAGCAAAATAAACGAACAGTTTGGATTACTAGATAATTGACCTTGAACCAAACTTGAGCTTTACTAAGAACGAAGATCTTTCGGTGCAATTCTCCTGTTCCACGCCCCTGTGCCTGTCTTTGTTCCCTCAATAATATTTTGACATGTGGCTTTGTGTCTACAAGTAATGTGGCTTTGTGTCTACAGGGAGATAGGATGCTACTCCGTGGAGTAGTGCTCCAACACTGTGACTTTACCGAAATATCCTTCCTTTTATTTGTAAGAGATGGTTCCATATTTTATGAAATTGCAAATTTACCCCAATAGATTAAATAGTCCTATTTTTAGTATTCTATTCATGGGAATAGTCCATTACGACCATATCAGGCCCAACATGCTTCCGTACAGAACTTTATAAAACATAACCGTAAAAGATACCTTCTTTTGACCGTACCACCGTCGGGTATTCTGCCAGGTTTTACGAAGACTCCTCGCCCTCAACCACTCGATCGCAACCGATGGTTCTGCAACAGCTCCTTCAACAGTAATCAGCACAACCCTGGTTCGTTTCCTACTCCGGGTGTAAAAGGTAACTAAAACGGAAAATTTAAAAGCTCAATTTTGACATACTCAAGCGAAAGCAGATCTATATTTATTTATGTGGGGATTTATTTATTACAACACACTCATCACCCCTTTAGAGAGGAGCAACTTGTTCAGCTACACATGGTAGCTTTGCTTCTCTCGTACATACACTCAAAACCGAAATTAAAACTATTCTACAGATACTTGTTTATTGACAGAATTGAAAAAAGCTCACACTATTACAAACTATGCTTCTCTCTTGTTTATCAGAAAACTAAGGGAAATGTTCGATGCCTTTAGCTTTCTTCAGCTTGTGTATTTATAGGTGAAGTTCCGGATTTGAAACGCGGATTTCAGCTACATCTTGATGCTTTTTCTTCCACTAGTCGTAGTGGCCTGGCCCTCCTGTCTTTTTAGTGGAATCTTTTCCACAGCAGCTTGTTGTCTTTTCCTTCTCACTATGATAGTGGTCTGGCCCTCCACTTATTATCACGTTGTTGTAGTGGAGGTGGTCCTGATTCGATCACATGGCCACTTTAGCTTTGCCAGCTGTAGTAGCCCACTTTCCTGTCCCACGCGTCATCTTTCCTTGTCTTGCGTGGCCCTCTCTGTCGTTTTCCCCTTTGTCTCGTTTCATCGGGAATCCCTTTCCAAAGAGGGGTTCTTTTCTGATCTTGACACTTTGGGCAGATCCTTTCCTTCCATTGGCCGACATGTGCCATGTTGCAGAATTTTCGGCTAGTTTCTGCCGTCGACGGAATCTCGTTCTTCCACAATGTTCTTCGTTTGTTCTCGAACATTGTTTCAGCAAACCTCGTGGTGGTGTTGGTCATGCTGTTAAGCATGAACGTTCCGTTTTCCTTATTCTGGAAAATCTTGAATGCGTACTTGACTTTGTCCATCTCTGTGAGACAGACCCAGAGTCCCCAAGCTCTCCTTGTTGAGACGTCATCTTCTGAGAGTGGGGCGACTAACATCTGTCCTTCTAGTGGAGGTTTGATGTAGTCCATAGCTTTCCAATTGGGTCTTTGGATTTTGATAAAATGAAAACTTGGTAAAGACCCTTTGCCTGCGATTTCTGGGGCTGCGGAGATGAACTTCATTTCTAGAACATCGCCCCTTCCTAGTGTATGATTGTTTTGCCATGTTTCATACACATTTTTCTGGATCCACTCCGGTAATTTGGTAATTTCCGGGAAGCTTGGTGATTCGGTAAAGATTGAGGCTATACAGCCAAAATCAAACCATTCTCGTACCTGCTCGGGTTTCGATCTGGGTAGTATCCAAATCCTTGGATATTTTCCCGACCAGTCTGCAATTGTTTTTCCAGGGACTAGTCCCATCCTCGTGTTCAATCTTTCCCACGTTCTCTGATATTCAATCAAAGGGGGGGTTTTCTCGTTTTTGTTTATCTTAGATGATCCCGTCTGGGGTCTAAGATTAACCTCGTCCTCTTTGATTTTAGAGGTGTTTTTTGATTCCTTCGGTATTTCTACCTCTGGATCAACTTGCTTCTGGCTCGTTGATTTGTTAGGTATTTCTACCTTTGAATCAGCTTGTCCTTGGGTGTCTTCCTCGAAAGGATCACCTGCTGGTCCAGTTTTACTTGGATAATCAAACTCGTATGTATTTGCTTGTATTTCCACTTCCAGTTTTGAAAGGGAAGCATCTCGAAAAAGGGGTACCGTGAGGCTATCCCATAAACTCGTACTACCCAATAAAGTTGCCTTCATTGAGTTTTGAACCTTGGATAGGTCCCTTTCCTGTACATGACCGGAAGCCTGGGCATTGATTGCCAGACCCTCGATCGCCTTGCGGAGTTCGTCCAGGTTATCCCTGTGGTGTCTCCATCTCGTGAGGATGGTATCGGCCTCATGTACCTCCATCCCTTGTTAAAAAATCTGCAAGAACATTCTCATGAGATTTGATAACTTGAACATCAAAATTATAATATTGACATTCAGCTTGCCATCTTAATAACCTAGCTTTCTCGGGTTTGCTTTCTATCTTATTTTCTAAGAAAGCCTTGACACTAGTATTATCAATTTTAAGTGTGAATTTTTTAGCAAGTAAGAATAAATGCCATTTTTTGAAGGCCCTCCGAACTGCAAAGAATTCTTTCTCGTTGATGTGCCATCTTGCCGCCTCATCTTTTGAAAAGAGACCACTACAGTATCTGCATGGCACTTCTCCTTTTGGCTCGACTTTGGTAAGAACCGCCGCCCACCAATGGTCGCTTGCATCCGTATAAAGTACCAAGTCATCATCATCATTTGGTATAGCAAGCTTGGGGAGGTTCTGACAGATAGCCTTAAGCTTCTGTACCGTTCCCTTGTGTTCATCCGTCCATCTAAACTCTGCATCCTTTTTGAGCAGTGGACTGAAAATTTTCCTGTAACTTGCCAGATTGTTAATAAACATTCCAGCAAAATTGACTAACCCCATAAAACTTTGGAGTTGTTTAACCGTCTTGAGGTCGTCGGGAAAATCACGTACCTTTTCCACCAAATAACTTTGGAGGATAATACCTGACTCGTCAATCTCGACTCCAAGGAATTCGATCTTCCTTGTAAGAATTACTGCCTTCTTCTGTGACAGCACTAATCCTTCTTTGTGACAAACATCTGAGAAGATCTCCAAATGTTTGATGTGTTCTTGGACGTTCTTCGAAGCGATGAGGATATCATCGACGTAGACGGACATGAATTTGAAATAATCCTTGAAAAGATTATCCATTTTCCTCTGATATATCTGGGGCGCATTAGCCAAACCCATTGGCATGACATTCCAAATATAGTGACCTTGCGGCGTGGAAAAAGCTGTAAATTTCTTACTCTCTTCTTCCATCTTGATTTGGTAGAAACCTGATTTGCAGTCAAACTTGGAGAAGACTCTCGCGTTCTGAACGCAGTTGATCAGGTGCTCACGGTTCGGGATATAGTATCCGTCGAATTCCAAGATCTTGTTGATCCCTTGGTAATTGATCACTAATCTTGGTTTTCCTCTCTTGATCTCTCCATGGTTCCTAACTAAGAACCCTGGACTGCTGTAAGGAGAAACTCCTGGTGAGATGAGCTTCAGATCCAGATGTTCCTTAAGAATCATCTGCATATCCTTTCGATCCTCCTGGTTCATAAGGATGGGTCTATATCTGACCAACTCGTTTTCCTTTCCCTTTTGAACTCTTAAGGTAGCCTTGAGTTCATTCTTGTTCCACCACGCCAGAGGGTCCTCTTCGTAGTTCCTTTGAATCTTAACTTTGACATCTTCAATTGAGATTTGTTCCTCATTTGTGATGTCATTGTAAAGACTTGGTTCAAGGCTGACCTTCAGGATTTCGATAGTTTCATCTCTGATTTTTTCGATTTTCCGGCCGCCTAGGCTTTCAATCCTGAGCTGTAGGATTGCCTTGCCATATTTCCTCTGGTCCTTCATTTTTGGGTGTAGAAGTCGTCCTTCATCACCACGCTTGCTGCGGAATTGAATTGGGAGTTTGCGATAAAATGCCTGCGTCAATCTCTGCACCAAGATCTTATGATCACAAGTTGTTGTGAGGTTAAGACGCCTTGTTTCATTGTCCTGCGTGAAACGTTTGAAAGTCTGCAGGAAATTGTTGCCGAGTAGGATATCGGCTCCGGTGTCATGGAAATAGATTGGGGGCGTCTTCACTTTGTACCATGGGGTACCTCCTGCTCCACCAATTAATATCTCTGCCTGTTTTATTCCTCGTTTGAAGATGATGATCTTCTTTGAGAAATCTCTTCCAGCAATAGCTGGTAAATCTTCCCCGAGTTCTTCTGGAAAGATTCCTGGTTTTGCTGCGCAAATTTCTGCTCCTGAGTCGATATACGTTGCAAAGTATTCGGCTCGATATTTCTCGTACAACATCCCTACCGAGATGTAGATTGAGAATGGACTGGTGGTCATTTGAGCCGGTATCTTTTTCCTTCCACCGTAAACTCCATTCCTTCCGGCATCTTTTCCCAAGGTTTGTGATCCTCGAGAAATTCGATTCCAAGAACAAGTTGTTCTGGGATCTTTCCTGCACGTCCATTGATAACGAAATCAAGTCCTCCTAGCTTTAGGTTTCCCTGATATCGTCCAACAAATGGCTGCTTGAGATAATACAACGCGTCGCATGGTAATGTATTATCTTTCTGGGTGGTGTCGAAGATGACTTCGACTTCTCCCCATCCTCCTGGACATTGCAATTCTCCTTTGGTTGTGAATTTCTTTGGTTCAATCACAACCTCCATAATTGGTTTCTTTCCCCAGGTGAGGCTTTGTATCCTGTTCTCCCGGAAAGAGACTGTTCTGGGCTCGAATCTTTGGCTCGTGTCCTTGCCAAATACTGGTTGGTCGCGAATAATTAAATCCATTTCATGAATATGCGGTAGGCTGGAAATCTCTGGCCTGACTGCATGTGCGACCTTTTCGAAGATCTCTGGTATCTCAACAAACTCATTCCTCTGGAAGAGATCTGAATGGTGAGTATTTGAGAGCGCATAGGAGATACTGTATGTAATGGAGTAAGGACGGTTTCCTTCCTTCATTAACTCCTTGTTTTTGAAGTCCTGATGTAGAGTAAGGACTCTGCTGAAATCTTTATCGGTCAGGTTATCGGCAATCTTGGGGTAAATGAATGTTGCCACCTTTCCTGCGAATAGATTTCCCGAGATTCCTCCGAGACAAGCGTCTCGTAGATTCTGGATTCTTCGATCAAAGACGACAATATCAATCGGGGAATTGATCCCTTCTTTGAACGTTGCTTTGAGCAGAATTCTTATGGCTCCGATATGGATCCATGACATTTTCTGCGCGACCTCTGGCTTGAGTCTTTTTAGCTCCTCTTTGATCTCGTTCATAGGAACAAGTTGCATTTCCATCACATTACTGGTCAGCTCCATTGGGATAGCAATTTCTCCCGCTGTAACCTTGTAGATGATGTGATGCTTTCTCCTCCTGAAACTTAGCTGAGCTAAGGTTCTCTCCATTTTTCCGATGGTGAATCCATCGTAAACACGCAATTTAGGATCTTCCCGCATAATTCTCATCAAGGCTTTGTGAGAAATGCTGGTTTGTGAGAAAAATCCTGTCCTGTCTTCCTGAACTTCATGATGGAAGATCTCCTCGTCTTCAGTCTGATTCTGATTCTGATTCTGAAGACTCATCTGGTCCTTCGTCTTCTTCATATATACTTTCGTCTGAAGGGATATCCTCAAACTGGTATACCTGGACAAGGTCCTGGAAGTAGACAGCTTCTTCGATCTCTGGCGTAGCCTCGAACTGTCTCACACCTCTTTTTTGGTTCTCCGGACAATCTGTTGAGATGTGTCCTTTGGCACCACACGTCCAACAGTTGCAGTCTTTGAAACTCTCATTAGTACGTGTATGCGCTCTCCTGAAAGTTCGCCTAGCTGGTGGTCTGCTGGCACTTCCTTGACTGGAAGACGTCCTTCCACGGCTGGGTCCTGGTCTCTGCCCTGATTTGTAACTTCGGGCCTTTTGTTTTGACCAGAATCTTCTTGGCTTCCATGAAGATCTTCTGGTGAACTTGCTTCTTCGCTCATAGGGGTGATCCCTATGCTTCTTCTTTTGATGTCTCTCTGGTGCTCCTACGACTGTTGGAACATCATTATCGTCGCAGCAAAGCCGGGCTGATTTATTGATTCGTTTCAGCCGCTTGAGATTCTTTTGAATAGCTGCCTTCTGGCACCATTCACTCAATTTGGCTTTGAGGAAAGACATCCTTTGAGCCACCGTGTCTATCCCAATAGGGGTATATTCACGTAGTAACATTTCTCGCCATGGGCTTGGAATCTTGGCGAAGAAAAGGGGAAGCGCCGTGTCTTCTGCAATCCGGCTCTTCCATCTGTACTCGGTGAACAGCTTGATGTATAGATCAACACTACATATGTCATGCAGCTCCAGGCTATACAACACTTGTTCGTATCTTCTGACCTTTTCTTGGTCACCTCCTCCGGTCTGGGGATCCACAAAGTATCCTTCTCCGATGAAGTAGATTTTGAAAAGCCTTGCCATTCTATCAACGATGTCTTTGAGAGACTCGCCAGATAGGACTCCACTTCTAACTTCTGGAGTTCCATGTTCCCATCCGATCTTGACCGATCCTTCGAGACTCATCTGTAACATCATAATGAATCCTTCTTTGTCAAGTTCAAGCGTCGCCGCCGCAATTCTCATTGCTGCTGCCCATTCATCGATCAGTGCTTCGCGATTCTTGAAATCAAGCGTATCCAGATTAAGCATAAGCCCGTACGGGTGGATAGGATCAAGTTGCGATTTCCCGTATGGTGTTCCATGAACATCTGGCCTTCTGGCTCTTGCTCTGGTGGGAATACGATTGTACATATTTCCCGCGACAAAATCATGCTGGTGTGGCATGGCTTCTTCTCGAATTGGTTCTTCCCGAATTGGCTCTTCCCGAATTGGGTCTGGATTAGGGATGGAAGATCCTGCGCCTTCGGTAATTGTTGATTGTCCTGGTGGAGGACCTTGACTTGGTACAATTGCACCAAACGTCTGCACGTTTTCCAGGTTCAGCCCCGAAAATGATTCTGCAAGATTAGAAAGGTCCTGTAATGCCTCGAAATTGAAATCATCAATCCTAAATCTGGCCATGATTTCACTTGGTGCTAGGTTCTCCCCTAATCCGGGCTTCCAACTTCTCGTTCGTGGTCATATCTCTTTTGACCTGGATTGCTTTGCCCTTCTGGTGCAGTAAGGGCTCCCTTCCGAAAGATGGTGGTAACCAACCTCCTCTTCGTCTTTCGGATGACCTTGGAATGGATTCCAAGTTCTTGACTCGTTGCTAGATATCCTGTATATTCTCCAAGATCTCCTTCTGTCGTTGAGACATGGCTTCGAGCTTGTCTCTGATCTCTTGTAGACGTTCGGGCATATGGAATTGTTGATTACCATAGGCCTGGACTGTCTTCTGGACTTCCCTGAGGTCCTGTGATAGCTTGGAGCTATCTGGCACAAGCTCGTGGAAATATGGCAAAACTAGATTACTCATGAAGAACGGTTATTTTGTTCAGTGATTAATCTATTAATCCTAGCGATACTTGCCAAGAGACCATTAACTCTAATGAATTTGACTCTAATGGCATGGAGATCGTCTGGTCTATAACTAGCTAGGTCATCTAACTTAGTTATCAAGATTTGAAGCTCTTGCTTAAGTGTAATACCAGGCATTCTATAGGCTTAGTATTGAACTCTGTTTGTTAGCCTTTTTTAAGCTAATTTCTACCAGTCTGATTTGTTCAAGTCTGGTTCTCTGGATAGGACATATTTGTCCTGTTTGTTCCATGCTACAGCGTAGAACATCATGGTTCCTTAATTCTCTTTTGTGAAAATTAAGATATCTGGTTAGGGCGGCAATTCACTCTTTAATACTCGTACAAGCGTTTCCTTTCATAGGAGCCCATATGATGAGATCCCAAATGTCATCCATCACTGGATCACTCATGTTTTGAAAAACTCCTCTCTTAAGGTGATTAAGTGTTAACAAAATAAATAAATATTCCACATAAAATAAATAAACCATGCTCTGATACCATTTTCAAGCACAAAAAATAGAGACCTTTAAAGTATGGGGTAAAAGTGAAATATCTTAAAAGTTGGAGAAATCTTGGAAAGAAAAGGTGGAGGGTATAAAGGTAATTGAAAGGGTGTTGGAGTAGTGCTCTACCTCCTAGCATCTAATCTACCGTGTCTACACAACTAATGTACTGAATCACTCTTTGTGCAAATCCTTCTTTCTTCCTCGCGAGAAGAAAGATGGGAGAAATTACACAAACTCAAACCTAAATTGGTTCCTTACGTTCTGTAAATGATGGAATTATGTCATTACCTGCCATCATTTTGTAGATATTCATTATTGTTTTAATCCAAAAACAAAAGCTGTTACGAACCAGACACAAACTGATTACAAATTGACTCTAACTAACGAACGATACAATAACACATTCGAGCCGTGCTAAAACTCCTTACAAATAGGCTGTCATTAACGATCCCCAATCTCGGTGCAACTTGATCCAAATTGTTTTTCTTCATATAAATCCCTGAAACTTTCAAAGCTTGCTCGTCCACGAAATTACTGTGCAACAACTGGATGTATTTCTCATAGCGCCTTCTTGATGTAAATTTTGTCAACTCGTAGCTCGGTTGTGTTTTGCTAAGCTTCTCCATTATTGTTGGTCTTCATGTCTTTGGATCAACCGTGTAATAACGCCCAGATGCCATGTTCTTTTACAAAGAACAAATAGAAAAATAATCTTTTTCTTGATAGAAAATAAATAGATAGGAGAATTAGAGAAGAACTAGCTTATGAATTTTGAGAGATAATATAATTATAAAAGTGATTATAGTTATAAATAAAAGAGTTCTTAATTAAAATTTGAAAATTCGTCATTAAGTTGCATAACTCTTCATAATAAATAAAATCACAATGGCAATAACTCATGTATTAATGGAATTTAATCATAAATGAAATATACGTATGATAGGAAAGGTAAAGATAGAAATTGCTCAATCAAATGCCGTAGATTCTGATTTCTGCATGTCTCATATTGCCTTTCGAATTGAGAAACGTGTAGTGCAAGGAAAATGTGAGGCGATGTGGCCATTGCGCGCCCCGATCGGTGAGCAACAAAGGCAGCAATGGGTGTCATAACGGAATCGTTTAGTGAGGCTTGGAAAATAACATGACATTCAACTTTGGAGAGAATATTACTAAACGACGGTAGTGAGAATTGATCAAGTTGTCCCATGGAAAAATTAGCATAGGTGGGTCTCAAGCATTCAAAGGAACAAATGGACTTTATCATCGTTTGCAACTGAAGCACCAATATTGCCAATTTGTCGCAGATTGTGTGGAAATGTTTATCGTATCCAGTAACTATTTTTTTCTCACGCCGCATCAATTGCAATTCATCACGAAGGCGGAGTTCACGTGCTTTATTTTGTGAACTATAGGATTGATCAAGCGCCTCCAAAACTCCTTTTGATGAGTTATGATCGAGAGTTTTAAAAATCGCCATGCAACAAATTTAGGGTTATGCGTGGGTTCTTGCTGACAAATAGGACCATCATAAGTTGTTGAAGCATAAGTATGAGGAATAAACGTCGTTGGAGGAGTGATGGAACCATCGACAAAGTGAAATGGATTTTGAGAACGAAGTAGGGATTCAACTTGCTTCTTCCATAGGAGAAAATTTGTGGAGGAAAGACGAATCGTGATCATATGAATCATGGTCGCAAACTACATCGACGTAGGAGAGTTCGTCAGCCATGGAGGGAAGGGGGAATACCGACGGCTTAGAGGGATATGATGGTTAGGATTAGAGACCTGTAAGCTGATACCATGTAAGATAAACTAAAACTCACCAAAATTGTTAACGAGTTGAACATTTTATTTAGGCGGAATTATTGAAAATGCCATGTAACTCTTGCATTTTTTTACTTTTGCCCTGTAACTTTTCGGGCCGATGAAAATACCCAATAACTTCTATTTTTCTCCTAAATATGTTATGTTGGGCTTTCACCAGTCCCACATGTTAAAAATGCCTTGTAACTTATGGTTACAAGTCACTTTTAATAATTTGATAAGTTTATTTATAATTTTCATCAACTTGAAAATAATAACTAAAAATACGTAAAAGTATTTAATAAACTTAAAATTAAGAGTAATACTACTTTAAACAACAGAAATACTAAAAATTAAGATTAATATTACCTTAAACAACAAAAATACTATTTTTTTGTATTTTTTTTAATTCATCAATTTAAGTAAAATGATTATCTTAAGATACTCAATACTAAGTATTAAGCACGGATATATTAAAATGACATATATTTTTTGAATTCATCAATAAAATTAACTTTATTTGTCCAAATTAGAAAAAAATATTATATAGTTCTAATTTAAATAACTTAATTTCTCAACAACTAATAAGCTTTAAAAACAAAAGACTGAAGAAAAGGAAAATAAAAAGCCTCAGAATTTTAAGCTCCTCACTCAAAAAACTAAAATAAAACAAAAAACACCATAAAGATCTAAACTTTACCACTTGAAACCCCAAAATTAAATATAACTAAATCTGAAGGAAAAATTTATTTTCAAGTTGTTAAAAATTATAAATAAAATTGTCAAATTATTAAAAGTGCCATGTAAGTAAAAGTTACAGGACATTTTTAACACGCCGGGCTGCTGAAAGCCCAACTTGGCATATTTAGGAGAAAAAATAGAAGTTATAGGGCATTTTCATCGGCCCACAAAAAGTTATTGGGCAGAAAGTAAAAAATGCAAAAGTTATAGGCATTTTTAATAATTTTGCCTTTTATTTATATAAGAGATGATTAAATTAAGGAAAGTCATAGCAGAAGAAATAAATAAATACATCTAATGATCTAAATATCTCTAATATCGCTGAACAAGGTCTCGAAGTTTGTCCACAGCTTCCTGTCGAGCTGCTCTTTAATGGCATTCATCTTATTTTATAGGATAGGAAATTGTGACATTTATTCTCTACGGTTTTTGGTCGAATTAATTCAAAATTTAACTATACGGATTTTATACTCAGTTTGTAGCATTCAAACCCAACTTATTAAGCGTCCATCGTCAATTTGATACAATTTAAATATGTAATGTCAAAAGTCTGGTTTAAAGACTCAAATGAAACCATTAAATTCCATTTATGTATACTTTGCACATTTTGTTGTGCGTTATCATCGGTGTTGCCGCGCCTGGAATATTGAGATGCTTAGCATGCCAAGTATAATTATCGATGAGAAGGATCAAGGAACTATAAAAGAAGTTCAAACCAATAAAAGATACTGTCAATGGAAAAGAGACAACCATAAAAGAAGAGAATTCAGAAAATTGCAAAGTAAAATACAAACTTGTTCTGTCCTTTTTGTTTAACTAGACAAAACGGTAACCAAAAAGCTTAAGTTTGTCTTTTATCTGTTTAACGGCAGATTATAATGGGCAACAACAGTACTTTCTTCGCTGTAACACAACAATTTTAATGATATATTTAAGAACTGAGAAAATTTGACCTGGCCAATTATTGGATGCATTTATTTCATAAATTAAACATTGGAAATTTTATTAAGGAAACTGCATGCAACGAGAATAACGCATCTATAACTCGTTAACTCATAGAGGGAAAAGAAGGTATAGATTGAAGTATCAGCTTGCGAGCCTGAGGAGGAGAAACTCTCTTGTTAGGAGACAATGACTTGATTGGCGAACGCCCCTGAAGAAAATCGGGTATCTCATCTTCCGCTAAAGCTTCTAAACGCTTATCAAACGTGGGGGGGAGTTGAAAGAAGCTTTGCTTTCCAAAACTTGTATTGGTGTACAAACCAGAAGATGAGCCAACACAAGTGAAGGAATTTGAGGAGAGCGGA
The DNA here is from genome assembly GCA_948329865.1 of Linaria vulgaris. Taxonomy (NCBI): domain Eukaryota; kingdom Viridiplantae; phylum Streptophyta; class Magnoliopsida; order Lamiales; family Plantaginaceae; genus Linaria; species Linaria vulgaris. The sequence continues at coordinate 66,712,454 of OX415249.1, forward strand.
TAGTGGTGAGCCGATTGCCTAGAAAATCAAGAAGACGAACAGTGTTCATATTGATTATGACGATGATAAGCAAGTATATATATTGCATGCCAATATAGTACGTTACCTTCCAGCATGTAGAGGGGTTGAAGGAGGAACGGGATCAGCTTTCAGATTCAGCTGGATTACCCCTTCATCAGCTAAATCTGCAATGTCTTCGTGGGCTTCGACTTCCATGCCTATTACACCACGCCCTGATTCAGATATCAGTTTGGAATGATAGCGTTAGTCAAATTGGTAACTGCCGATTATGCATATAGATGTAGATATCCCTAATTAAATGGTATCCAAAAGCATGAGATTCCTATGCACTCACCGTCTTTTCTACCAAATGCGTTTTTACACCCTTCACATCTGCAGTTAACCGAGCATCCAACGCCACTCTTTAACAGACGCAACAAAGTTCCACCATCAGCCAAAAGTTATGGAGAAGGTCAGATACCAAATTCAAGTAAAAGAGGGGAAAATCTAAACCTGATAGCATTCACAATATTTCTTTAGACAACCAGATTTCTTGCAGTTGCATCCTCTTTTATGCCGAGAGGAAGCAGGAGTTTTCGTGGGATCATCCTCCTATAATAAACCATCAGATAATCAAATAAAACCCATGCAGATGCAATAAAAAGTGCGAGAACTAAAAATGATTTCTAACCACATTTAATTCCCGATACAGAGTCGGAGGCCCTTATTACTTTTGGAGCAAATGCAAGAGGGTTTCTGGACATAATCTGTTTGCGAGTTGCAAGGACGGTGTCTTCATGGATAGGGTTATTAAAGCAATCTATACACGCACATGGCTCCATACAGTACACACCAGCCGCAAAGCATTCACAGTAACTGCATTCAGTTTCCTTTCAGACATAGAGATTTGCATCCTCAACGTTGTGGATATCCCGGTTTCGATCTATACTGCGACAAAAATCAAGAAACCGCGCTTGTTCTACCAATCTCGGTTAACGTTCTTGTAACGAGAATCGACTATGTATCTCAAACGGTTCGCTTTGATTACCCAAACAGATGTCTTCCTCAAAGTCCACGAAACCTCAACTTATCTGCTTCTCCATTCAATTTCATTAATCAGTTCTTGGATGACTATATCCTGTTGAACTGTTCTGCTTCACAAAGACGTTCAGATACCGTACGAATTCCTTGTCTTAGCGTCGAAGGCTACGAAGTCTATGCTGTTCGATTCGCTGCATTCACGTCTTCGCGCTCTTATACTTCCTGTACCAGAATTTATGGAATTTTATCAGTTCCATCTTATATATTTGATGCACAGCGTCTCCAGTTGATTTGGTCGGAACCAGCGTGCAGCCAATGTGAACGACAAGGCCAGTTATGCCGCCCAAGTAATAGCACCGGAGGAAATCAAATCGAGTGTAGAAACAGGCCTATAACGGAACAAGGTATATCACTTGCTCACATGTTCTTTTGAAAACACAAGTTTCTGAATTCAGAGTAAAGTTCATGCAGTAACTAGAACAGAAAAGATAAGATATTTGCTTCTATCTTTATCACAGGGTCATCAAAAACATCGCTGATAGCAGGTAAACCTACAAATTTAAAGTTTCTCTTGTTTCTTACTAAAGCTCCTAAAGAATCGGATACTTAACTAGACACGTCTTACTAATATGCAGGTGCAACTGTAGGATCGTTTCTGTTTGTCGCGACACTTGGAGCCCTTTATTATCTCTACAGCTCAATTAGAACACATAGAAGGAATCTGGCAAAGATTGAAACTTTCTTGGAGGACTATAAAGCTCTTAACCCCACACGATTCTCTTATGCTGACATAAAGAGGATCACTTGTAACTTTAATGAAAAATTGGGTGAAGGAGGATATGGGATTGTTTACAAAGGAAAGTTGTCGAAAGAAATCAATGTTGCCGTAAAGGTTCTGAACGATTCAAATGGAAATGGGGAGGAATTTATAAATGAAATTGGTACGATTGGAAGAACACACCACGTCAATGTAGTACGCTTGGTAGGCTATTGTGCAGAAGGACTTACACGAACTCTCGTTTATGACTTCCTACCAAATGATTCGCTCGAAAAGCTCATCTTCAAGAAAGATTCTCTTGGTTGGGAAAAGCTCAAAGATATTGCTCTAGGGATAGCCAAAGGTATCGAGTATCTTCACGAAGGTTGTGATCAGCAGATCCTCCATTTCGACATTAAGCCTCAAAATATTTTGTTGGACCACACAACTTTAACCCCAAGGTTTCTGATTTTGGTCTGGCTAAGCTGTGCTCTAAGGAACAGAGTGCTGTTTCTATGACGGCTGCAAGGGGAACGGTGGGCTACATTGCACCGGAGGTGTTGTCGAGGACCTTTGGGAGGGTATCCAATAAGTCTGATATTTATAGTTTTGGAATGTTATTGCTCGAAATAGTGAGGGGCAGGAAAAATTCGGACATTGCTGTGAATACTAGCCAGGCGTACTTTCCGCAATGGATTTACAGTCAGTTAATCAAAGGAGAAGAGATATTTTTGGAGATTGAGAGAGGTGAAGAGTCTAAGATAGTGAGAAAAATTACACTAGTTGGATTGTGGTGTATCCAGTGGTATCCAACGGACCGCCCGTCGATGAAAATGGTGATCCAAATGTTGGAAGGAGATCCAAACATAAAGCATTTCCCTCAACGGATTCGACAGATACAGCCGCTGGCTCTGTCGCTGCAACGACCAGAAGAAGTAACAAAGTAGACCTGACAGTTGTATCTGAATCAGAGTGAAAGCTTAGCACTATATTGTATCTGAATCATTTGGGATGCAGAGCTATTCAAGTGAGTAAGAGAAAAGAATCAGAAGATAACCGAATACCGACCATTCTTTTAGACATTGTAACAAACAGTTTCAGCCTTACAAGTTACAATGTATATGTTTGCTGATGTATATGGCCAATACAAACTTCAAAAGTGGAGTGCTTTACCAAGATAGATTTCTGATATTGTATATTGTATGTAAAATAACAAGAATTAAGAAACTGTAGTTGATTATAAATGAAAAAAAGGAGTTAAAAATGAAGCATGGTTTGTTTACATACTTTTTTTTTTATAATTAGGTAACACTCCATTATATATACCTCACAAACACACACAACACACTTTGAGAATTTTGGATAAAAAATAGAGTTTTGTAACTTTTCTCTCAAGCTATCAGTTTGTTCTCTATTTTCACAAACCGTTAAGCATTCATCAATAAAGCTTGAATCGTTGTTGTTTAAATCATGCTACATTGCATTCACAATTGATTTTCCAATCATATCAAATATCTAAGAATTTATTGAAAATTTATAATGTTTAACCGTATAAATTCACGTTTAATATGAAATAGTTTTACAAATAAATTGTTACTTATCATACATACCGTGAATCGAAGATAAAATGATAGGAGAATATTTTCGAATTTCAAATGTTCACGAAGGCACTTTTTGCAACCAAAGAAATAAGTTTATTGATTCCTGGTAGCATCTTCACACAACAAAGATACTGGATCACTTGAATATGTTCCCCATGTCTCATCCTCACTCAATGCAACATGCGCTACCAAATGCGATGGCTGAGGGGGTATTTTCAAAGATTCGACATCGCCTTCGAGCATTTCCACCACTTTATTCATTGAGGGTCGATCATCAGGACTCATCCTTATGCACCACAATCCAATTATCCCCATCTTTCTTGTGATTTTCACCGCAACATCATATTAGTCCCTTGTCGATTGATATTTCCAATTTCTATATCTTTCTCTTTCTCCAAATGGCTATAAATCCAATATGGAAAGTATTGGCTAGAGCTCTCACTATTTTGTACCAAATCTCTCTTTAGGCCCACCAATTCTAGCAGAAGCATTCCAAAACTGTACACATCAACTTTATAAGAGACATTGCCAATGCTTCTATTGATAAGTTCTGGAGCCACGTAGCCTATTGTTCCACGAGCACCAGTCAGAGTCACGACATTATTCTTGGTTGAGTAGAACTTTGCAAGTCCAAAATCTGAGATTTTTGGAGTGAATGTCGAAATGAAGGATCTGGACATCACATCCTATGTGCAAATAGTCAATCTCCCTCGCGACCCCAACTGCAATCTTATACTTTGTTTCCCAGTCCAGCAAATTGTTACTTTCATTTTTGAGAATATACTTCTCTAGGGAACCTTTAGGCATGAAGTCATATACAAGGGTACCCTTCGATCTTTCAGCTGAGTAACCAACGAGTTTAACAACGTTAACGTGATGAATCCTTCCTATGGTAGCGACTTCGTTTATGAAGTCTTGTCCATTCTCTAGGTTTGGTGAGAACTTTCACTGCCACATCTTGGTGACTGCGAAGTTCTCCTTTGTAAACAGAACCATAACCTCATTCCCCTAGTTTTTCTCGAAAACCTTTAGTCATCTTCTTTACGGCTGAATAAGAGTATCCGATGGGAACCAGGAAACCTTCTATTACATTAAAGACCGACAAATGCTTTCTTTGAAGTTTATACATTAAAACCCATACAAGGAAAGGCAATTCGATTAAGATCCTTGTTGCCAGGCCATACCCTGTATCCTAATTGATAATTGATACAACATTATGCAAAACTCAAATAGAATAACAGAGAATGAACAGATGAAATAAGATTAAGTTTCAGTTTTACTGTGTTCGAAAAACCAAGTTAGACGCGTACCTGAACAAGCGAAACCGAGATCACCAAGGAATGCTGCAAACAAACCACATGTTTGTGAAGCGAATTATTAAAGACACAGAGTTATCTAAAAATAACAAGATTCCATTCATTTTTACTGCCTCCGCATACAAGTAAGCCAGTGGTGAAGTGGAGTTTAAAGAAGAAACTGGTATAAAAGAAGATGATAATGAAAGAGCTCATACTCAAGATCCTTAGCATCAGGCTGCCTGCATACTCCAGTAAATATTAAGAATAATTAGAACACGAAAAAGTTAACATAAGTTTATCTCTAAAATTTCACACTTCAATTATACCGGAGTAAAACGCTGTTCCGCACATGACTCTCACCTCTACAAAGTCGAAACCAGGGGGAAGCGTCGTTGCAGTACGGGATGAACCAAGTAAGCTCATATCCGTAAAGCAGAGAGGCATGAATTTCTCTAAGAGAAATATTGTCAGAGTCTTTGTTTAACAGCATCGACGTTAAAACAACAAGGTCGATTGTACACATATCCCCCTCATCTGATTCATTCGATATACCAGCCCTTACATATGCATGTCTTCTTTTGTTGGACGAAGAAGCATTGAGAGTAACATTTCTTTCAAAACAGTGATCAATACTAATGAAGAATGAAGAGTTCATCAGATATGGGCAGCTCATGAAAACGACGTATCGTGCTGAACTCTCGGGGGCCCGTGCTTGGGATCCTGTAAGGACTCTCATCTTGAAATCTGTTGTAATTTTTTGCAAAAGAATACTGAGGAAACGAGCAGGTATCGTTTAATTTCCAATAGCAGTATCAGCTAGGCGAATAGTACGGTTGTTGTAATTGATCGCCATAACACAGTATTCGCGAGAATAAAGGTTCAGTACTAAGGTTGTATTGCTGTTTTTGCATTCGAGTTCAAAGTTAGAATCACCACAGTGTGGTGGATCACCTCGCAACTTGAAAGGGTAGCTAATATTGTGAATGTTGCCACTGGCAGAAGGGCTACAAATCAAATTCTCTCGGGCTATCGACACTAGAGAGACAAATAAACATGTAAGGAGGAAGAGGTGATAATTGAACATGATTGTTGAACATGGATCGACACTAATGAGATAGTATTCTTGTTTTTGGTAACTTATGAATGAGAATTTTTTCTTATTACTTAAGATGAGATGAGTTGCACAATGTGTCACGAATAAAAGATTTACCAATGAAATTATGAAAGAAACAATAAAGATCAGAAGGCAAAACATAAAGCTACATTACAAGAATGAAGCAAATGGAAGTCTGCAACATTGCAGAAAAGATAGAAGGCAACTGGCAGACAATGGCATCCTGGAAAGTGAGCTGATAAAGTGTGGAATAAAGTAGCCAAACTTGACAGCAAATAAAGAAGATCACATGGATGCAAGATCTGCAGAAGGGCGCCACTAACTTGGGAGAAGAAAGAAGAACAAGGCTGGAAGAATCTTAAAGATCAAGTGGAATGTTTTTATAGTATTATGTCCATCATTACCTTTTGTATATATATGTAGTATAGTTGTGTTGTAATATCAATTCGAATAAGAACATACAATCCTCATTAATGAAGTAACTCTACATTCTTAAAGTTCTATCAATGGCATTCTCTTTTTATCAGTTGCATGATTTTGATATGGTATCAGAGCAAATTTATACTGCATTTCCGCAGCAGTAAGCTTCTGAAATCATTTGATTTCATTACTCTTCTTCTCTTTTCTTTTCATTCTTCTTTTCATCTATTATCATGTATGGAAATACACCAGCTTCTGTTGTGTCAGAAGAAACACAATCAGGAGACTCACAAAGAACAAACACATCTCATCACAACAATAGTCACTATGAGGATCCATCTGATCCTCTCTACCTGCATCATGGTGAGAATCCATCTCACTGTCTAGTTAGTCAAAAATTGACAACACAGAATTATCATAAGTGGAGCAGAGCTATGGATGTAGCTTTGTTAACCAAAAACAAGTTGGGATTAATCAATGGGACCATCCCAGAACCACCAATCACAGATCCATCATATGGAAAATGGATCAGATGCAATTACATTGTCCTTGGATGGATTACAACATCTCTCTCATCTGATCTTTCAGACTTCACACTATTTGGAGACTCAGCTTTCAAAGTATGGAATATCAAGCGTAAATTTGCAAAAACAAGCAACAATAGGATCTACATGCTGGAACAACAACTCACCAACACAAAACATGAAGGTAAAGCTGTCAGTCTTTACTTTGCTAATCTGAAAGCCATATGGGATGAAATAAGCAATTATGATGAACATTTGATCTGTACAAATTCTGAATGTGGTGTGTTAATTGGAATGAGAAAGAAGTCAGAAAGTAAGAAGATCATGCAGTTCCTTATGGGGTTAGATGAACCTTTTGGACAAGTTAGAAACCAAGCATTGCTCAAAGATCCTATGCCTGAGTTAGATGATGTTTTCAACTTAGTTCTACAAGATGAGGCAAACTTTGAATTGTCAAATAAATCTATGAACACTGATATGGCTGCTATGAATGTAAATAGATTTACACAGGGACAACAAGGGTTATATGGAGCTCCAAAGGATGCTGCTATGCAAAGCTATCCACAGAAATAAGGATACAAGCTATGGAACAAGCAAGGAGCAGGAAAATAGAAACCTATATGTGCTAAGTGTGGAAAGAACAACCATACAATTGACTCATGTTTTGAGATCTATGGTTATCCTCCTGGTCACAGGTACTCAAAATTTAAACCTAATGTCTCAAACCCGATAATGCATGTAAATCAGACCACACATGCTGCTGATCAAGAGGCAAACAAGAATGCTCAAATCTCACAAGAGCAATTTCAGTACCTTTGCAACTTACTTCAAACTGGTAATGGTGATGGTATGATCAATCAGATTTCAAAATCTACTACTTCTCATCCTAGTGAAAACCCAAGTAGTTATTTTGTTTCCAGCTCAATTCTTTTCAATTCTGTTCTTTCAAATAAACACAGCAAGCTAAGATCTATATGGATATTAGACTCCGGGGCTACTAATCATGTAGTATGCCCACCTCATCTCCTCACTCATAAATATGTTCTGCAAGATAGTCAGGTCCAATTACCAAATGGAACTAATGTCATTGCATCTCATATGGGATCAGTAAAGATAAATGAAAAGATAACTTTGAGCAATGTTCTGTGTGTTTCTGATTTTCACTTCAATCTGATATCAGTTATAAAATTGATATCTGATTCCAACAGCTTCCTCACTTTTCAATCCAATATCTATTTTATTCAGGACCTCAGCACCAAAGAGGTGATTGGGATTGCTAAGGAAGAGCAGAACATGTATTGGATGTCCATGAACAAAGATTCACAAGCTTCTGTTTTAGTTTCATCTGTGATCAGTCCTTCCATGCTATGGCATCTCAGATTAGGCCATCCTTCTATTGATTTACTGTCTTTAATAGATTCTAAAGAAGTTCAATTTCCTAAGAAGTTTGAAAGTGTGGCCTGTGACACATGTCATTTGGCAAAACAACACAAAACTCCCTTTGTTATTAATTCTCATAGATCCAATGCATGCTTTGATTTGATTCATGTTGACATATGGGGACCATACAGTGTACAATCTCTTAATGGCTCAAATTACTTTCTTACAATTGTTGATGACCACAGTAGATTCACTTGGGTATACCTATTGCATAACAAAGGACAAGCCAGAACACTTCTAAAAAATTTCATACAGTTGATCACCAATCAGTTTAACACTTCTTTAAAAACCATAAGGTCTGATCAAGGATTGGAGTTTGACATGCCAAAATACTATGTTGACAAGGGTATCATTCACTAAAAATCTTGTGTCTATACACCTCAACAAAACTCAGTTGTTGAAAGAAAACATAGACATCTCCTTAATGTGGCAAGATCCTTAAGATTGCAAGCAAAACTGTCCTACAAATTCTGGGGACATTGTGTTACCACTGCTGCTTACTTAATTAACAGAACACCTACACCTTTGCTGCATAATCTTACTCCTTTTCACTTGTTGTATTCAAAAGCTCCAAACTACTCCCACTTAAAGGCCTATGGTTGCAAACTTCCCAAACCTCACAATAAATTTCATTCCAGAGCCTCTAAATGCATATTCATAGGCTATCCAACCAATATTAAGGGATACACACTGTATGATCTCCACACAAAACATGTTTTTACTTCAAGAGATGTTGTATTCTATGAAGATTTTTTTCCTTACAGCAAAAATTCAGACCATGATTCTATGTTCCCTATTGTTGATAACACTGACAATTTTGATATGGATGAATTTGTTGTTTCTACTCCCATTCCTCACATCACCACTGACACATTTTCATCTCCACAAATAGCTCATTCATCACCTTCTGTCCCACTCCCAGATGACAGTACAAATCCTCATCCTCCTGCCTCACCTCAACATTCTGATGAGGACCTTACCTCTTCACTTCCTATTGTTGTGCCAACTAGTCCTCTTCTTAGAAGGTCTGTTAGACCCAAAAGAACTCATATTCATCTTCAGGACTACCAATACAGGATAGCTCAAGCCACTGCATCTCATCATTCTCCTGGTTCTAAGGTTCAGATGACAGGTATTGACAGTCTCACTGATTTCTCTTTTGCTGCCTTATCTCCTGCCTATCTCTCACGTGTCTTGTCCACTGTCTCTAATCCTGAGCCTACATGTTTTGATCATACCATTACTAATCCTGTTTGGAAAGATGCCATGAACACTGAATTACATGCTCTTTAAGACAATAAAACCTGGACTTTGCAACCTTTACCTTCTGGTATTAAGCCTATAGGATGTAGATGGGTGTACAAAGTTAAGTTTACTTCTACATGTGATGTTGAGAGATACAAGGCTCGTTTGGTTGCAAAAGGTTACAACCAACAAGAAGGTTTGGATTACTTTGAGACATTTTCTCCAGTAGCAAAAATGACCACTATCAGATGTCTTCTTGCTTATGCATCATCCAATCAATGGTCATTGTCACAGTTGGATGTCAACAATGCCTTTCTATATGATGATCTCCAAGAAGAGGTATACATGACACCATCTCCTGGCCTTGCTACTGAGGAGGAGAACACAGTTTGCAAGCTGCATAAGTCTTTATATGGACTCAAACAGGCATCTCGACAATGGAATCAAAAATTAACACCTGTCATTCTCACTCAAGGTTTTAAACAATCTTCATGTGATCACTCTCTCTTCACTAAAGATTCAAAGTCTGGCACTACTGTCATTCTGATATATGTTGATGACATAATCATTGGAGGCAACAATGATCAGGAAATTAGCTCTCTGAAATTGTTCTTAAATCAATAGTTCAAGCTAAAAGACTTAGGTCCTTTAAAATTCTTCTTGGGGATTGAAGTTGCAAGAAGTAATAAATGAATATACCTATGTCAAAGACAATATGCTTTGGAGATCATACATGACAGTGGACTCATAGGTACCAAACTAGCTGGTTTTCCACAAGAGCAAGATATCAAATTCACACAGGAAGGAGAACACATGAATGATCCTACATCTTTTAGAAGATTGATTGGTAGGCTTCTTTATTTAGGAGTAACAAGGCCTAATATATCTTATGCAGTTCAGACCTTGAGTCAGTTTATGAGTAATCCCAAAGAAGAGCACATGAAGGGAGCATTAAGAATTGTGAAGTATCTCAAGAGAGCACTAGCTCAAGGACTGCTCTTTCCAAGTAACAACAATATAGCAATCAAAGCATACTGTGATGCAGATTGGGGAGCTTGTATTGATAGCAGGAAGTCAATAACTGGATATTGTGTATTCATTGGGGAAGCCTTAGTGTCATGGAAGTCCAAGAAACAGGCAACAGTGTCAAGATCCTCAGCAGAAGCTGAGTATAGAGCCATGGCCACAACTGTGTGTGAGTTGGTCTGGATGAAAAATTTAATGGCAGACCTTGGATATAATCACAGTGATCATATGCTTCTTTTCTGTGATAATCAGGCAGCTATTCATATAGCTAACAATCATGTTTATCATGAAAGAACAAAGCATATAGAAATAGATTGCCATGTAGTGAGACAGAGGTTACAACAAGTAATAATAAAGTTGATTCATGTATCAACAGGTACTCAACTGGCAGACATATTTACTAAGGCATTAGGAATGAAGAGATTTCATGAACTGCTAGACAAGATGGGAATATATAACATATATTCTCATCTTGAGGGGGAGTATGAAAGAAACAATAAAGATCAGAAGGCAAAACATGAAGCTACATTACAAGAATGAAGCAAATGGAAGTCTGCAACATTGCAGAAAAGATAGAAGGCAACTGGCAGACAATGGCATCCTGGAAAGTGAGCTGATAAAGTGTGGAATAAAGTAGCCAAACTTGACATCAAATAAAGAAGATCACATGGATGCAAGATCTGCAGAAGGGCGCCACTAACTTAGGAGAAGAAAGAAGAACAAGGCTGGAAGAATCTTAAAGATCAAATGGAATGTTTTTATAGTATTATGTCCATCATTACCTTTTGTATATATATGTAGTATAGTTGTGTTGTAATATCAATTCGAATAAGAACATACAATCCTCATTAATGAAGTAACTCTACATTCTTAAAGTTCTATCAATGGCATTCTCTTTTTATCAGTTGCATGATTTTGATAGAAATGTCGCATTTTCCGCATTTGGCGCTATTTATAGGTTAGTCCTTATACACATACAGTCATACATGACTTGTTTCATCAAAAAAGGCCGAAGTAAAGTCAATAAGATGAATTATTATGAGACTCTTCCTTTGGTCTTTTGGCTGTGAGTCACGACAAATGGTTTTTCATCAGGCTGTGTGGAAAATGACAAATATACACGTGAAGAGACAAAACCAAAGGTGAGAAACTGAAAGAGAGACATGATGGGAAGAAAAGTCATATGGTTCGAGTTCGACATGAATAGAAGATAAATAGGCCTAAGTTCTTTTTTGGAAAATAATAATAATTTGAATTATCCAGCGGTAACAATTTTAAATATAAGGACATAACAACTTTTATAATCCTGTCTGAATTTTTTTTTTTGGTGACTAAAGAAGAACAATAGAAATTACATCATGTCTTTGACGACCAAGTCGTTGATACTACTAGAAGAAGGAACATCCCATAGGACGAACTCCTCTTTACAAATACGATGCAATTTAGACAATGCATCCGCAACACTATTAACTTCCCTAGGGATCCATTTAAACGTTGAATTCCATGGAATTCGCAATAACCGTTGACACTTTTTCACCAACTCTGAGAATTGTGGGAGAGGTACTGACTCCTTAGTAACAAGCTTATAAACCGTGAGGGAATCCACTTCCACTTCAATGTTTTTTATTCTTCGATTCCAAGATAACAACAAACCTTCTTTAAGGGCAATGAGTTCGGCTTCATCAATAGAAGGAGATCATAACTGCCTCATGAATCCAGTAATCCAACTGCCATCATCACCTCTCAGCACACCTGCACTAGCACCCCTATTCTTTTCGAGGTTCACACTTCCATCAATGTTCAGTTTGAATCCCCCTTGCATTGGTTTAGTCCATGCCTTCTGTTTTTGGCTATGAACACCCTGTCTTCTTCCTAAGAACAGCTCCCAACTCAAATTCTTAATCTTAAAGATTCGGCCCTGGATGGTATCTTCTGCATTATGGAAAACTCTATCATTTCTGTGTATCCAACAGTTCCAAATGGTGGCAATAAAGATCCATTTCCACTGAGCATTTGGTCTTATCAAGTTCCTGAGTTGGCTCTTCTCAATATTACTTTGAATCCACTGGTCATCATCAAGTTTATCAAAGGCTTCAATATCATAAGGGTGGATTATCTTCCGCCAAACACTCCTGGCTTCTTGACAATGTCTCAGCAAATGAATACATGTTTCTTCAGCAGAGTTACAGAATGTGCAATGAGGAGACAAGGCTGCAAATCTCTTGTACCTCATGAAGTTTGTAGCCAATCTCTCTTGAACCAGCAACCATAAGAAATGTTGGATTTTATTGCTCATATCTACCTTCCAAACCCATTGAAGCTTAGTATTGGTTCTTGTTGAACTTGTATGTCTTTGCTGAAATAGCTTATAAGCTGACTGGCAGGTGAAGATTCCACTTGAGGTGCCATTCCATATGATTGTGTCTTCCTGATCTGTGAATAGGATAGACCTCTGTCGGATGTCTTCTTTAATCTCATGAGGCACAACAGAAGTGATTTCATCAAGTCTCCATTCATTAGTTTGATCAATCATATCAGAGAGTGTAAGATTTCTCTCGAACTCCTCAATGAAGCTTACCTCCTCACTGAGCCTACCAATACCCCTCCAATTATCATACCAGAAGGAAATTCTAGTCCCCTTGCCAATTTTCCACCTGAGATGTGGCTTCATCAACTCCAAACACTTCATTATTCCCTTCCAAGTGCTGCTATCAGAAACTTTCACAGAATATTGTTGGAGTTGCTGATTCTTCAAATACTTGGCATGAACCAGAGAGCTCCATAAGGAGTTTTCTTCCTTCAGCAATTTCCAAGCTAATTTGGCCAGGAATGATTCATTGGCAGTTCTTGAAGTTCTAAGTCCAAGACCTCATTCCTTCTTGGGTTTGGTGACTCTTTGCCAATTAATCAAATGCATCTTATATACCTCAAAGTTAGTAGACCATAAAAAATCTCTATTAAGTTTGTCTAACCTTTGGCACACATGCTTTGGAAGAAATGATGTTTGCATTAAGTACACAGGTTGGGCAGAAGAAACATATCCAATGAGAGTGTCTCTGCCTGCCAAAGACAAAAAACTTGCTCTTCCAAGAATCAAATCTTCCCATAATTCTATCAAAGAGGTCTGCTGAATCAGCTCTTGATACTCTACCATGTATAAGCTTGATTCCCAAGTATTTCCCCAAGTTAGGGGTCTGATCAAATCCCAGAATATCACAAATATGTCTCTTGAGGTTAGCACCTTGAGTTCTTGAGAAAAAAACTTTAGATTTCTGGTAACTCAGTTTTAAACCAGAGGCTGTGCAGAATTTATCCAAGGTTTTTTTGATAACTTGTGCATTTCCATCAGTAGCTTTTCCCATAAGGATAAGATCATCAGCAAAAAATAGATGAGACAACTTAGGACCTCCTCTGCATGGAATCAAGGGCTTCCATTTGCCTTTTTGGACTTCCTTCTGGATTAAGTAGGACAGTCTTTCAAACAGTTCAGGTGGTTCGAACAGGGGACTGAAAAGGTGGTGGGAAATGGCAAGAATACCAATTTCTGGCACGATATGTGGGTGGGGGATGACATTCTGGCAAATAAGTTCAGCAGGCTCTACCAAATCTCACTGGATAAAAATACGAAAGTGGGGGATATGGGACTCTGGGTTGACAACAGGTGGCAATGGATATGGAGGTGGCGTAGAACTCTTTTCTCATGGGAAGAGTCCATGCTGGATGATCTGATTCTTCTCATCAATTCGAAGAGTTTGCGACAGTTTGAAGGGGATGGTTGGAGATGGAGGTTCGATAACTCGGGAACGTTTACAGCAAAATCAGCATATAAAGCCATTTCTAAGCACTTAACAGATAATCAGGTTCGTGATTTTCGTTCCATTTGGGAATCTTTTGCGCCTCTTAACATTAAATTCTTCGTGTGGAGACTCTTCTTGAATCGAATTCCCTCGAAAGATAATCTCGCTAAAAGAGGTATTATTTCTCCTAACGATTCTTTGTTGTGTTTGTTATGTGGGGAGGAAGAGGAAACTACTACTCACATCTTTGGTGAGTGTAAGGTGGCATGTTGTATCTGGAAAAAATGTATGGCATGGATTGGTGTTAGCTCGGCTCTGCACTTTACTCCAGAACTCCACCTTGATCAGTGGAGAGGCCTATTTCCTAAAAGTAGAGGAAATGAATTGTGGATTTGTGTTTGGTTCTTTGTTGTTTGGGTTATTTGGATGACTAGAAATAGAATGTTCAAAGAGGGAGGAGAGTATGATGTGGGAAAAATGGTTGAGTTAATCAAAGTAAGGTCATGGAGGTGGATTAGTGCTAAAAAGAGGGACTTTTATTTTTCTTTCTCTGATTGGTACCTTAACCCATGTGATTGTGTTGGGTAAAAAGGTTCTGTTTTGGTGTTGTAACTTTTTGCACTTCTTGTGCTCTTTTAATTTGAATTTTGCTTATCAAAAAAAAAAAAAAAAAGTAGGACAGTCTTTCAACACACAGGACAAAGAGATAAGGAGAGAGGGGATCTCCTTGTCTTAATCCACACTTGTGATGAAAGGGTCTCAGAGGAACACCATTCCATAAGATGCTTGTTGAAGCATTTATAACACTAAACATAATCAATTCAACAAGATTGATAGGAAACTGGAAAGCAAGAAGAGTTTCTTCTAAAAATCCCAGCTGATCTTGTCATATGCCTTCTCCAGATCTAGTTTCATGATCATGCAGCCTGTCTTGTTATTTCTTTTAGATCTCAAAGAATGAAGCACCTCCTGTATCACAACAATGTTGTCTTGGGTGCTACGGCCTCTGATAAAACTTGCTTGCGTAGGAGCTACTAAGGATGGCATTAGGTTCCTCAGTCTTTGAGTAATGCATTTTGTGATGAGGTTATACAACACATTACATAAAGAAATTGGTCTGAACTGAGTGATATTCTCAGGAGATTGAACCTTTGGTATCAGGCACATGAATGCCTCACAAAGTTTGCTATCAAATTTACTGGTGAGAAAAGCTGCTTTAACAAAGGAAACCACAGAGTCCTCTATCCATTCCCACCCCTTCTGATAAAAGCTGACATTTAAACCATCTGGCCCAGGGGCTTTTAAAGGATGCATAGAGAATAAAGCATCTTTAATCTCACAGTTAGCAATCATAGAGCCAAGTATCTTGTTCAACAGTGGATAGCTTCATCTAAAATCTTGAGGTGTGGAGAATATTAGATTGTGAGAAATCAGGAGACAAGCTATTACCAGCAAACAGGCTTGAGAAGTAGCCAAGATCATGAGACTGGAGGTTGCATTCTGTCCTCTCCCATTCTCCAGATATCTTGAGTCTTGTGATTAGATTTCTCCTTCTCCTCACCATAGTAGTTCTATGGAAGAACTTTGTATTTCTGTCTCCTTCTCTTATCCAATTAATTCTCGATTTCTGAAGCCAAAAAACCTCATCCTGCTTAAGAATCACATTGTACTCCTGTAGCAGCTCATCTTCTAACATGCAGATGTATTCATTAGGTTTGATACTTAATGATTTCTGGATCCCTCCCAATCTTGCCATTAGAATTCTTTTCTTCTGAAATATGTTTCCAAATCTTTTATTATTCCAGGGAAGCAAAACTCTAGGTACTTCTTGGATAGCATCCAGAAGACTAGGGGTAGTCTCCCAAATATTCCTCAACAGCGTGGCACAATCAGGGTTAGAATGCCACATTTCCTCAAATCTAAAAGGTTTCTGAGACCTAACTCTTCTCATGCCCATACACCAAGTCATTATAGGGTGATGATCACTATAAGTTCTTGGTAGGTTCTCCACTTCTGCTGCATTATACAGAGCTAACCATGCTGGATTAGCCATTGCTCTGTCCAGTTTAGCTTGAATCAAAGCTCCATACTTTCTCTTATTGGTCCAAGTGAACTTAGGCCCAACATATCCAAGATCAGTAAGATTGCATTGAGCCATGAAAGTAGTAAAGAATTGCAATCTTCTTCCTGATTTAGTCCTCTTTCCCCTCTTTTCATGAGCAAAAGCCACTTCATTGAAATCTCTAGTCACTAACCAGGGCATAGGTTGCTCCTTAGATACTCTAATAAGATCTTCAAAAACCTTCACTTTGGCAGTTTTTCTAGGTTGAGCATACACCCCAGTAAGTCTCCAACTTTGCATATTTTGTGGTCTAATAACTGCAGAGATATATTGATAGTCTGTCTCAATGATCTCTACATCTACCTCATGGTCATTCCATAACATCCAGAGGCCACCAGCCATACCTTCTGTGGGTGCTAAATGATAATTATTATACTCCAGATAAGGAGCTATATTCCATGCTTGTTCTTCTGAAACTCTAGTTTCAAGAATAAAAATAACTGTAGGATTATGAATCCTTACCAAATTTCTGAAGTTTCTGTGGAAATCTTCATCACCAGCCCCCTGGCAATTCCAAGAGATGACTCTCATGCTGGAGTTGTACATGTGATGGGGTAGGATAGGATTCTCAACAGGAATCCTGTTCCATGTTGCCAGAATTTGACTCATGATCTCCATGGAGAGTGTTGTCTGTCTGTTGGTGTCAATTCCACCCTCTCCCTCCATATATGATTTGCATCTAAATGTTCTTCTCTGTGGACTTGAATGTGGATTTCCCAATTTGTTGCTGGTATATTCAGGACAAATATAATCCTGTCCCAATAACTGATCTCCTGTGTCATATTGGTCCCTAGAATTAAGTATGTTGAGTTAAGAAATCCCATGGGTAGATCCAATCCCACTGATCCAGTGCATTCTCCATGATGGATGATTTCTGGAGTTGATAAAACTGCACACTCAACAAGATCAGGGAATTCTTCTTTGTTGTCAAGATTCAGAATGCCAAAAGTGTTGTGAGATTGGTTCTGAATCCCTCCAGATGTTTTATTAGAATGTGAGACTCTTGGCTTTCTCTTAACTTTTGTAACCGTTCCTCTCCTGTTGGTAATCGTTGCCTGTCTTAGACTAGGATTCAGTGAAGCTGGGAGAATCCTTTTATTTGAGGAAATAGCAACCAGATTACCATTAGGTTCCTGAGGAATTCCATTCCCTAATTTCACTTCCTTACTAACTCTAGTCTGACTAGGAGACTTTGAGTTCTGTTTCAACTCACCTTTTCCTTTGTTGATATTTTGAGGAGGTTTTCTCTTATTTACCAGCATCAAATTACCATATTCTTTGGATTTAGCCTTTTCAATGAGCCATTGTTCTTTCCTGCCAATGGTAGAATTGACATTCAACTCCTGAACCTTGTCTGAAGGAACTATCCCTTCATGATGCATCTTGTTTTTTTCACACTCAGACTTCATATGTCCAATTCTTCCACATGAGTAGCAGAGAGAGGACAAATTCTCATAAACAACCTGATAAACGTTGTTATCAATCCACAATCCTAACTCCAGAGGCTGATCAGTGCAGATTTGAACACAAAATCTTGCAAAATTGCCTCTAGAGGCATTGAAAGTGTTTCCATCGATTTTGATTGGATCACCTATGCAAGAGGCTAAGGCTTGAACAACTGCTTCTCCTAGATATTCTATTGGAAGATTGAGAATTCGCACCCAAGTAATGGAGCTTTTAATCTCATCCCTACCAGCACAGAAATTAGGGGACCACTTCTTCACTATCATGAAACTGCCTGCCAATTGCCAAGGGCCCTCAGTGAGTATGAACTCTCTCTTGGACTCTGAGATTCCTTTGAAACAGTAACAACCATGTCCTAAATCCACCAGACCAAAATCATTCTGAAGTTTCCACATGACATCCAGTTTAGTCTGAAGAGCCATATAGTACCATGGTTTTCCCGTGATCCTAATGATGATAGCGTTCTCCCATTGTTTGTTCATTTTTTCCTTTAGTTCTGGCATGATATGAATCTGCTTCAATGGAATATCATCATTAGGTTCCTTGATCTCAATGAATTTGTGTTCCTCCAGATGTTTGTTACAATCAACCTTGACATCTTGAGCCTTCATGCGTTGAACAACAACACTTGCATATGAGACATGCTTGTTAGTTGCCTGAACATCAATAGTTGGAACATTGAAGTTTGTCCCAAAATCAGACATATCAGTGGCATGTCTCGGTCTTTTCTGTATCCGTTCATTAGCAGCATTAGTAGGCACATATTTGAACACAAAAGGATTGTTAACATTAATGTCTGGTGGCCGCGGCGGCGGCGGAGAGTGGTCTTCGTCCATCTCCAGAGAAACGGTTTCCATTCAAAAGAAAACGGTTATGACGGTTCTTTTCTATTCCTTATTTTACGGAGAGAAAACGGTTATAGCTATTGATAATTTGTTGTGATCTATATAATAATATAATCCTGTCTGAATATTTCAATTAATGCAGAGAGTGCGAAATCACGAATATGTTAGAATAAATATTAACAGCTAAAAACAACTTAATTTATTGTTTTAAAAAACCTGCACAAAATACTCTCCGTTAGGTTCTAAATAACTCTGTTATTTTGTTTATTAAATGAATAAACTGCTCTTACTAAAATTTTATAGAACTTTTATTTATTTATTATAAATATCGAGAAAAGAAATCCTAAATAACTTATAATTTATATGAAACTGTTAAAATTAAATAATTTATTATTTAAATAAAAAAACTAAAAATGAGGATTTCTTGCTTGGTTTTCCAAATCACATGGGAAATTATTCAAGTTTCAAATCACGCAAATTCTTGGTTGTTGCGAGTATACGCTACTCTCTAACGTAGTTGGACGAAAAAAGCAATTATATGCTTAAGGTTTCTAAAATGCGAGTTCGATTTTTTTCAAAATCACATAAAAGTTCAAGGTTGGTAGCCGCCCATTCATAATATCTCGGCCACACAAGTCAACAACATAAAAAAGGTGCAAAGAAAACTCATGCAATGCGTCCAACGTATCATGTTGCCAAACTTGGTTGAAATTTCCCAGGTTGCTTCCTACTACTATACGATGAAGCTTATTAATCTAACTACTACTAGTATTCTTATTAATTTAGATGCCTTTGTTTTTGGACCTGGCAAAAGGAAACCATTTATAGAATTTTCCAACTTCTTGTAACGTCAATTAGAACTAATTCAAATTCCTAACCACTTCTTTTAAAAGATTAGCTTTATGTGGGATTTCAATGACGATTTCTTTGTAGTTGAATCGGACCATACTTTATCAAATGTCCAAATTAAATGAAACTTGCCTTCTTAATCTCTTAATTAGTCATAAGTGTGCATAGAAAAGTCAGTGATCTGATGTCTAAACTCCAATTTATCATGAAGGCAATAACAGATGAAGTTAATCTGCTAGAAATAAATCTCTAATTTAGAAACGCGCAAAGTTTTCCATCAAAATAATGTCTATTTTCCTTGTCTTTATACTATTACTAATGTTCACCTTTCCACTACTTGTAGTAGGATTAGATGCATGCAACCCAACCAGATGCAGAAGAGGCGGTCCCTTAATTAAGTTTCCTTTCAGACATAGAGATTTGCATCCTCAACGTTGTGGATATCCCGGTTTCGATCTATACTGCGACCAGAGTCAAGAGACTGTGCTTGTTCTACCCTTTTCAGTTAAGGTTTATGTAAAGAGAATTGACTATTTATCTCAAAATGTTCATTTTAATTATCCAGGAAGCTGTCTCCCACGAAGTCTGCGAAATCTAACCTTATCTGCTTCTCCGTTCAATTTCACCACCCGCGACTTGGACGACTATGTCTTGTTGAACTGTTCCGCTCCAACAAGACGTTCAACACGATATATATATCCAGATGTCATACCAATTCCTTGTCTTGGTGTCACTGGCTACAAAGTCTACGCTGTTGGGCATAATTCATTCTTGGATTTATATGCTTTTACTTCCTGTACTAAGATTTATGGAATTCTGTCTGTGCCATCGTATATTTTTCGTACCAAGAAACTCCAGTTGACTTGGTATGAACCAGCATGCAACAACTGTGAACGACAAGGTAAATTTTGCAGTCCAAGAAATACCACCGAAATTCGAACTGAGTGCAATACACTGCAAGGTATATCACTAGTTGAGATGTTTTTTGGTTAGTTATGTTTGAGAAAGATTGATTTAGCAATTAGAACAAAAGTGTAAGAATTTTCATCTGGTGTTGTTACAGGGGACTTAAAGAAACCGTTGATAGCGGGTATGCTTTCCTTATTTACCAAAAACTTAAACTCCTTCTTAGTATCTGTTTTCTATTACGTATACACAACTCAACCAATCTTAATCATGCAGGTGCAATCATAGGGTCTTATGTTTTTGTCACAACACTTGGAGCCCTTTACTGTCATTACAACTCAATTAGAGCACACAAAAGGAATCAGGCGAAGATTGAAAGGTTTTTAGAAAACTACAAAGCTCTTAAACCCACCCGATTCTCTCATGCTGACGACATACAAAGGATCACTAATAGATTTACTCAAAAATTGGGCGAAGGGGGATACGAAATTGTTTACAAAGGAAAGATATCAAAAGAAATTAATGTTGCAGTGAAAGTTCTCAATGATACAAAGGGAAATGGGGAAGAATTCATTAACGAAGTTGGTACAATCGGGAGAATACACCACGTCAATGTAGTACGCTTGGTCGGCTATTGTGCAGAATGGTTTACACGAGCTCTCGTTTATGAATTTCCACCAAATAATTCACTAGAAAAGTTAATATTCAAGAGAAATCATCTTGGTTGGGAAGTGCTCAAAGATATTGCTCTCGGGATAGCCAAAGGTATCGAGTATTTGCACCAAGGATGTGATCAGCAAATCCTTCATTTCAACATTAAACCTCATAATATTTTGTTGGACCACAATTTTAACCCGAAGGTCTCTGATTTTGGTCTGGCTAAGTTGTGCTCTAGAGAACAGAGTTCCGTTTCCATGATAGCTGCCAGGGGAACGGTGGGCTACATTGCACCAGAGGTGTTGTCAAGTACCTTTGGGAGGGTATCTAATAAGTCTGATGTTTATAGTTACGGAATGTTACTGCTTGAAATGGTCGGAGGCAGGAAAAATGCAGATGCTACTAAGAATACTAGTCATGCCTACTTTCCACAATGGATTTACAATCACTTACTCAAAGGGGAAGAAGAGATATTTGTGGAAATTGAGAAAGGTGAAGTGTATGAGATAGCGAGAAAGCTTACGATAGTAGGTTTGTGGAGTATCCAGTGGTACCCAACGGATAGGCCGTCAATGAAAATGGTGGTTCAAATGTTGGAAGGAGATGTGAAGAACCTCAGCATGCCTCCGAATCCCTTTCCGGCGACACTTAACGTAGCAGCAACGCTGACTGAATTAGAGTAAAAACTGCACTGGGAGCTGGTTCAATGTACATTTTTTATATCCATCAATGCAACTCCATTTAGATGTTTCAACAGATAACAAAAGAACGAAAGAGAAATGAAAATAAAAGAAAGTTTCATTGAGACATTTCAACAAACGGTACATTCTTACAACCGCAATTTCATTAGTTCGCGGTTCATTGTTCACTATGTTCCATTCTTCCTCGACCGATGCTGCAATGCTTAATCCCAAGCAAGAAAAAAAATACAAATCAAAATAAAGCTTAGTATGGTTACTACTTACTTGTGTGATAAATAAGGTGAAGCAGACATTTCAGTTGTTAAAAGAGCACATGACAAGTATATTTCAGATTGTAGCATTTGAGTTATGCCGATTTTAGACACACAGCAAAAATATGTCCATTTTGCGGAATTGAGGACTACAATGCAATGTAATGCCAACTTGAAGTACCAAAAGTATAATAATACCAACTTAAAGCCTATAAAAATAAAATAATAAAATCAACTTTAAAATGCGGAAACCGGATCTTAACTAATATAGGGTAGTTTTCATGTGAATTACACAACAAACACTTTGAAACTTCTAGTTTGTGAAATAAGTCAAAGTATTACTTTGACAATTAACTCTTAATTTAATTCTGAGGGCTATATGCATTATAGGCCCCGATCCATGCACACTTTTACATGTAACTTTACTTCTAAAAAGTATGAGAACTACATTAGACCTTCAACTTATTGATTTTTTTTTTAAACCCTCTTAAGCTCTTAATCAGTTGTTAAGTTTGAAAACGTGTCTACATATTTGTCTGTTGAATTTGACTTTGAGGGAAAAACTCCAGAATCAATAGATTGGGGGTTACAATAACTTTTCATACTTTGGAGGTACTTTAAAGAAGTATAATTTTGGGGCTATTTCTTTAAAAATATATGTAGAGTGCATAAAGGGACACATCTTTCATTACAGCTTCTTATACATATTCGAATGGACAAATAAAATGAGCAAGTTTAGTTATTCATGGTGGCATCTTCATACAACAAGAATGCAGAATCACTTGAATACGTTCCAAATGTTTGATCCTCACTCAACGGAACATGGGGTTCCAAATGCGATGACTGAGGGGGTATTTCCAAATTTCCAACGTCGCCTTCGAGCATTTCAAGCACTTTACTCATTGGTGGTCGATCATCCGGACTCATCCTTATGCACCACAGCCCAATAATCCCCATCTTTCTTGTAATTTCCTTTGCACCATCATCATCAGTGCCGATTCCATTGATGTTTCCAATTTCGATGTCCTTCTCTTTCTCCAAATGACTATAAATCCAGTTCGGAAAGTATTGGCTAGAGTTCTCATTGTTTTGTACCAAATCTCTCTTTAGGCCCACCAATTCCAGCAGAAGCATTCCAAAACTGTATACATCAGCCTTATAAGATACGTTGCCTATGCTTCGGTTGATAAGTTCTGGAGCCACGTAGCCTATTGTTCCGCGAGCAACAGTCAAAGTCACAATATTCTTCTGGGTGGAGTAGAATTTGGCTAGTCCAAAATCTGAGATCTTTGGTGTGAAGTTATCATCAAGTAGTATGTTATGGGGCTTGATGTCAAAATGAAGGATTTGGATGTCACAACCTCGATGTAAGTACTCGATGCCTCTTGCAACCCCAACTGCGATTTTGTACATTGTTTCCCAAGTCAACAAATTGTTGCTTTCTTGTCTAAGAATATACTTCTCAAGGGAACCATTAGGCATGAAGTCATATACTAGGGCACACTTTGACCTTTCAGCTGAGTAACCAACGAGTTTAACAACGTTAACATGATGAATCCTTCCAATTGTTGCAACTTCGTTAATGAAATCTTGTCCGTCTGCACTAGGTTTGGTAAGAACTTTCACGGCCACATCCTGCCGACTGCTAAGTTGTCCTTTGTAAACAAAACCAAATCCTCCTTCTCCTAATTTATCTCGAAAACCTTTTGTGATTTTCTTTATTTCAGAGTAGGAGTACCTAATTGGAGTGAGGTTGTTGTGGCTTTGCAAGTAGTGTTCGATTACATCAAACACGGATAAATGCTTTCTCCGAACCTTGTAAACTATAATCCATAAAATGAAAGGCAGACCTATTATGATCTTCATTGCCAGGACAATCACTGTAGGCAATCGTTATTAAGATAGCATTAGACAAGACTCAAATCCATAACAGAGAGTCAACAGAAACAGAAAATTAAGTTTCAGTGCTAGGAAAAACAAATTAAGAAGCGTACCGAGAGGAACGGGACCGAACAAGGTGAGATAGTCTACTAATGCACCTATAATAATAGGTTACGAGAATCAGGAAAAAGGGACCTAGTCATCTAAAAGTAAAAAGATTCTTTTCATATACAAGCATTCCAATAACTGAAGGGGAGTTTAAACAAGAAAATGGCATAAAAGAAGACAAAAACGAAAGAGTTCTTACCCAGGATCAGAGCCCCCACGCCTCCTGCATACTCCATTAGAAATTAAGAAATTAGAATACAAAAAATTAACACAAATTCATCTCTAAATTTGAATCACATTTCAATATATAGGAAAAGAATGCTGTTCCTCGTATGATCCAAATGGATGCACGATATTTCTTTGAGCCCATGTATTAAAATGAGATGCAATCATACAAGCAAAGTCTTAATGAATATCCATCGTTAGCTAGTTATGCATGCATATAAATATAATTATAACACGTCTATTTACTCAAGGCTTGTCAAGTTGTCTATATTATAATAACTCACCTCCACATGCAGATTGACGGAAAATACTAGAGATGCATCTTGGACTGGACCAATAAAGCTCATATCCGTAAAGCAGAGAGCCATGGATTTCTTGAAGCGAAATCTTGTTAGAATCTCTAAACGACATTGATGTTAAAACTACGAGATCAATGCTACACATATCCCCCACGTCTGATTCATTCGAAATACCAGCCTGTACATACGTAAATCTTCTTCCATAGGATGAAGGAGAAGAAGCATTCAAAGCAACAGAACTTCTTTGAAAACAGTGATCAGTACTAATGAGGAAAGAAGAGTTCATCAGATATGGGCAACTCATGAAAACAACAGATTGTTCTAGACGATCGGACCCGTTGTTTACGTTATATGTATAAGGGGTACTGCTACCCAGAAATTGATCATCTGGAAAAGAATTCTTAGGAAACGAGCACACGTCGTTTTCTCTAAAGCCATCAGTACTGAGGCGAATAGTTTGGATGTTGTAATTGATTGCCTGAACATGGTATTCGCGAGAATAACGATCCAACACTAAGGTTGTATTATTGTTTTTGCATTCTAGTTCATATTTGGAATCACCACAGTTTCGTGGATCACCTCTCAACCTGAAAGGATAGCTAATGTTTTGAATATTGCCACAGGAAGAAGGGCGACACTCCGGGTTCTGTTGGGCATAGAATGTTTGTATTTGAACACTACTATAAAAATTGATCAGCGTCAAGGAAAACAAACATGCAAAGATGAGGTATAGATAGATCATGACTGTTGGGTTTGCAGGAAGGGAGATGTCCAAATGAAATCTGAGTCTCCTATCTTCTTTTGGTTGTGAGTGACACAGTCTTACGTGTCAATTGTGGTGTTCAGTAGTTCCAACAAAATAGAAACGAAATAAGGCACAATTCCACTAGAAGAAGTATTTAAGATAACAATCATATGCTTTTGAAGACTTAAAACAATTGTACTAAATATAATTCAAAAACTCATTCTCCATATTTAAGGGCTCGTTTGGTTGCCTTTAATAAATTGGACCGTATTATATATTATAGCATGTATTATTTTTGGCCAGTTTAGACCATTTGGTATGCTGAGATGTAGCCCTTATTACTTGTCCATAGAATTTTTTTTGGGTTGTGAGTCAATGGTCAAGTGTGGTGTCCACAATTTTGAAATGACATATTGGACATATATATAAATTTTGCCCGTCTTCAACACGTCCAGACTTTAGCAATGAGAGAAAATGAAAGAAGTGAGATGGTGGAGGACAAGTCTAAATATAAATCCTTTGGGGCACTAGAGATGCGTAAACTTAGTCCATATGAATTCGTACAAGAACTAATGACATGTAATCATATAGAAGTATAAATATTTCATATAGGCTAGGCATGTAGGGTCACTACCAGTGGCTAGTCGAAAAATTATAAACGGAGGGTTAAAATTTTATTTTTTAAAAGAACAATACCCAAGAAGCTATAAGAGTAACTAAAGGAAAAAAAAATCGATTGTTTATGTCTTCTGAAGAAGAAGAATGCTAAAAGAGATTTCTGTTTTTGTTCTTAAGCGTTTTTTCTTTGATGATAAACTATGCGATAGATTATATGGATAATCAAGACTTCTTTTATACATTACATTTTTTTGAAGCATATTTTCATTAAGTAATGATATAAACTGTTTTATTCTACCAAAAAAAAGAAGATATAAACTGTTTTATAATTATTTTGGATTTGTTTGACATTGTATATAAAAACATGATAAAACTAATCTATACTACATGTACGTTTTTATATACCTAGAAGCTATTATTTTCTAGAAAAAATTACAAAATCAAAATACACATATACTTAAATTTAAGCAACATCAATTTGTTATGTTCAAATAATTAAATTAAAAAGCAAGATTTATGTTTTCATTACTTGGGAATTATTTAAATAATGGAGACTATTTTTTGCTAATTATGAACATGACCTGGCTAGGGGATTTTTAGCTGATTAGAATAACACATGGATTATTTGCTAATTATTAGACATAATTTATGGATATGTTTTTGTATTTTTCTTAATTTCAGCTTTCTCTTGATTACTAAGTAAGGTGTATATCACCATTCACAAGTCACGCTTCACATATATAAATCAACAATTATTATTTTCAATTAAATTTTGTACAAATACGCATCTAAATTCCACTGGATGCCTGTGAAACGTAACTTCTCAATGATTCAACGGGAAACTAGGAAGAAATCATTAATGAAGTTGGTAGAATTAGACAATATACCACATCAATTTTGTATGCTTGACAGGCTATTGTGCAGAAGGACTAACATGAGCTCTTCTTTATGAATTTCTACCAAATAATTCACTAGAAAAGTTAATATTCAAGAAAAAATATATTGGTTGTGAAATAGCAGGTATCTGTATATGTGATTCTTATCCTCCATTTTGACATTAAACCTCATAATATCTTGTTGGACAACAACTCTAAGTCAAATGGGTCCGATTTTGGTCTAGCTAGAATTGAGGACGACAATGCATTGTGTTATTGTCAACATGAGGTACCAAAAATATAATAGTGCTAACATAAAGCATAACAAATGATTCGTTTTTCACTACAAGATTTCGGGCTCATTCCCGACCGGATTTCGGTCAGGACGGATTTTCCCGACTGAATATCGGCCGGGCATTTTTTAAAAATAATTCCCGACCGAAAATCGCCCGAGAAAAGGTAGTCCCGACTGCAATTCGGTCGGGAATATTATTCCCGACCGAATTGCGGTCGAGAACCTCTCTGGGCGGGAAATTTCCCGCCCAGGTGTAGCCCTAATCTCGGCCCATGGGCCAAGACTTCCCGACCGAATTTCGATCGGGAATGGTGTCATTCCCGACCAAAATTCGGTAGGGAAAGAGGGAGGTATTTCTATAAATACCTCCCTCCTCCTCTTCATTTTCACACTCAACTTTTCTCTCTCTCCCCTATTATTGTCGACCGCCTGCCCCTCTTTCGCGACCGATTTTTCGTCGCCACTTCTGATCGGTAATTTTTTTCGCTTTTTCTTGTTTTTTATATTTTATTTAATGTTTTAATATTATTTATTTATGTTATATTTAATGTTTTAATATTAATTGTTAGATATTGTAGAAATTGTTAGGATTTAATTAGGAAATGCCTTTAGGAATTGTTAGGCTTTGGGAAAATATTAGATTTTTATGCCTTTAGTAATTGTTAGGCTTTAGGAAATGTTATAGTTTTATGATTTTAGTAATTATTTATGCCTTTAGGAATTGTTTGGCTTTGGGAAAATGTTAGATTATATTTTTATGCCTTTAGGAATTGTTAGGCTTTAGGAAATGTTATAGTTTTAAGATTTTAGTAATTTTTTATGCCTTTAGGAATTGTTAGGCTTTAGGAAATGTTATAGTTTAGTAATTATTTATGAGTTTAGGAAAACTATATATGATTTTTATATGTGTTAATTTATTTATTAGGACGTTAATTATGGAGGTATTTATGTTATATTTAATGTTTTAATATTAATTATTTATGTTATATTTAATGTTTTAATATTAATTGTTAGATATTGTAGAAATTGTTAGGATTTAATTAGGAAATGCCTTTAGGAATTGTTAGGCTTTGGAAAATGTTAGATTTTTATGCCTTTAGGAATTGTTAGGCTTTAGGAAATGTTATAGTTTTATGATTTTAGTAATTATTTATGCTTTAGGAAATGTTAGGCTTTAGGAAATGTTATAGTTTAGTAATTATTTATGACTTTAGGAAAAAACTATATAACTTAGTATTAATTAAATTTAGGTCATCTCTATAATTAGAAAAATTCTAACTTAGATGCTTTTACTTAGTCCGTAGCACTTTCATCGACGACATGTCGCCCTGTGATAGCGATCGTGGCCAACCCTCGAAGAGAGGGCGTAGTGGTCCATCGAGCACTACATCGAGTACTCCACCTACTGGTCCACCGAGGATAGGTCCTCGTCTACGGATCATTCATTATGGCGGTGCACCACCCGATTCTGTTGATGCACCTGATATCGATCTTGGCGAGTCCCCTGCTTCTTCACATCCACATAGGCGTACTATCGGACCGAGCGGCGGTACTCCACCAGATCTAGTAGTACCATTTCGACTAGATGATGATCACGTAGCATCGACGCCATCATCATCATCTAGGCCATCATCATCATCGAGGCCACCGTCATCATCGAGGCCTACGGCACCTAGGCCACGCTCTACTAAGTCTACACTGGCGGGGCCTAGTACTTCTTCCCCTGCAGACGATGCCGGTGCAGGATTATCTTCAGCGACGCAGCAGAGACCGGGTCGAGGCATATCGAGAGGGCCGCAGGTTTTGGCTGACCGTAGAGCCCGTCGTAGGGTCGAGCTGGACCTGCACGGCGTATTTATTGATGGGAACAAGATAACGGCGGCAATTACCTCGGTCATTAGGGAGTTTATGAAGACGTGTATTCCTTCATACACCGAGGTCGATCCAGAAGTCCAGGGACAGATGTGGGCTAAGTTTAAGGTGAGATTTTGAAAGTTTACTAAATATATATACATAGAAAGATTTTTATCTAATGAAACCTTATTTAAAAACCTTATTTAATTGCAGAACATATACTACATTAATCCGGCTGATATGCTTCAGGCACATTCCGCATATGAGATGAAGGCTAAGAAGTGTTACAAGGAAATCATGTACAATGCGAAGAAGAACTATTACGACATGAAGGATGATCCGAAGTGGGCGACGCGTCCGAAGAACAGTTGGATGAGCGACAAGTTAGAGAGGATGTTCGTGACACATTGGGAGTCGGCTGACCATGCGAAGAAATCAGAGTCAGGCCAGAAGAACAGGCGAGGAGGGGAGGCACCAGACCCTGATCGTCCTGCACGAGCTACTCAAGCTAGTGGGTCCCGGAGCTACACGGAGATTCGACGTAGGATGGTATGTCTTATTGAATTGAGTTTCTATATGAATAATATTATTGTCTTAAATTTAAATAGCTAAAATAACAAATGTATATCAATATGCAGGCTTCTTCGAGACCTCCAGGGGCCCCTGAGCCTCGGCACGATGAGGCATATCGTTTTCAGCACACACATGTGCCTAGTGGTCTGCCAGAGGGAGCTCCACGTCACCACGTTTGGGTTCACCCCAAGTATAGGGCTATCTACGTAAGTATTTAACTTGTAAAGCATTATTTGATTACTATATTAACATATGTCTTCTTTAATTATGTACTAACACTTCTAACAAAATGAACAGGAGGACTACATAGGCCGTATGATCGAGAGGTACGAGGCGGATCGTTCTGCGTGGCCACCACTAGATCAGGAGCTGTGGAGTCTGGCGATTGGAGGAGTGAAGAAGGGGAAGGTTGCGGGTCTCCCTAAGGATGCATATCACGATCGATTTGGTTT
Source organism: Linaria vulgaris (assembly GCA_948329865.1). Taxonomy (NCBI): domain Eukaryota; kingdom Viridiplantae; phylum Streptophyta; class Magnoliopsida; order Lamiales; family Plantaginaceae; genus Linaria; species Linaria vulgaris. The sequence continues at coordinate 66,742,437 of OX415249.1, forward strand.
CTCGACGAAGAAGAAGCCAGACACGACACATGACTATGCGAGGGCATTGGAAGGGGAGAACCGTCGTCTTAGGACTCATACTGATCAGAGGGTTGACGAGCTCATTGGAAACATAGAGTACTTGTCCCAGCACATCACCTAGACTACAGGTACTCCTCCTTCTTGACCCATGCCTACATGGGGATTCATGCGTGATGCTTATCGAGCCGGCCAACGTTCTCCGCCCCCCTCCTGATCCTTTTGCGCATGGTGCTCCGGACTGCACGATGTATGATGATGAGTACGAGGATGACCCCGAGGATGACACTCTCGATGGTGATGCAGTCGATCTTGGCGGTGATGGTGATGATGGTGCTGGACCCTCCACAGCTCCTGATACATTTGGCTTTCATGATGAGGATTATGAGTAGTATTAGTTTTATTTGTTAGTTTTATTTAAGTATTGAAAACTTCGTTAGTTGTTTTATATTTATGTAATTTGTTTGATGCTTGGACCAATTATGTAATGTTAAACTAGTTTCGTATTTATTCTGTAATTATGCGGAGTAGTAGTGTATTATTTGTTCGTTTGATGCAGAGCAGTAGTATTATTTGTTCGTTTTATCTAAGTATTGAAAACTGTGTTAGTTGTTTGTTTATTAGTAATTATGTAATGTTGTTATTACTACAAGAACGAATACAAACTATAATATGAAATTAAACAACGTGAATCAAATTTTTTTATAAAATAGAAATCGACCACTAAATCATAATCGATGCTAGTCATACATACTATCCTCAGAATCCGAGTCACTCATTATCTCTTCCTCTTCCTCTTCCTCATTGCCCTCGTCGTCCTTGTTGCCCTCCTCTTCCTCGTCAACCACATCAAATCCCTCGTTGGCCAATTGGATATTCATATCGAATGAGGAGAGGTCCACGCATAAGTTAAACCCTTCAGATGCATTCTCTTGTAGCACTTGGTTCGGCATCCCCGCGTCGACATCGTTTGATCCCGCAACTGATGACATATTGATTATGTGTCTGGCATGAATAGTGGATACGGCCAACCATCCGCTCTGTCCCGGTCGCAAAATCGTCTTCTTTGGATAAGGCACATAGTACGCCTGTTTTGCTTGGTTAGCGAATACAAACGGCTCATTGGTACTGAGGGTACGCCTCGGGTTGATGTCAACCAACTTGTACGTTGAATGCTCCTGCGTACCTGCGTTTATATCATACCAAACACATTTGAACAAGACTATGTACAGGGGTCTGATTCTGCCCCAATATTCCACCTGTATAATGTCTTGTAACGTTCCATAGAAATTGGTAGCATCGGATCCTCCCATGTCTCCCTTCACATAAACACCGCTACAATCACTCTTCTTCGGGCCCAAAATCTTATCGGTGTGAAATCTGAACCCATTCACAATGCATCCCTCGTAGGTTGCCACTGAATTAGCCGGACCTGTGATTAGAAGATCTATTCGTACGTCGGTGTCGTATTTACCACTTGAATATGTCTGCTTGAACCATGCTACGTACTCTTGGTTCCTCTTGGATTGTATCTCCATTGGACTAAGTCCACCGCACTCCTCTTCTACAAACAGTCTGCATAGGAAAATTTTCATAAGTTAGTTGTCTTTAAAGCGCTTAATCATTTCGTTAATAAAAATAATTAACGACTACTTACTCCACCCATTCGTCAAGCTCTTGACAGTTTAGAAGCGTGTAAAGCTCTATTTTCTCCATCTCATCGAAAGTCAAGTATCGCCTTTTGTTTAGTGGCCCTATTGGCGCCCATTTCTTTTGAAATATTCTAAGCTCATCATCCCACTTCGTGCTATCTAGTGTCTCGTTCCTGTTGAGTCTTTTATATTTAGTCTGAAAAGATACATCCAAATATTGAGAACACATATTGGACAGCTCAGCAAGTAGGTATTGATTGGCTATGGATCCCTCCACCCTCTCCTTGTTCAGTACTGAACCCTTCATGTCGAACATCCGTCTAGTTCATAGAAACGAAAGATTAGGCAAAGAATCGATATTTGTAAAAGATAATTGTTATTAAAAATATAAAACCGTACCTCTCGAATGGATACATCCATCTATAATGAACTGGACCACCAACTCTAGCCTCGTACGGAAGGTGTATGGCTAAATGCTCAATAGAGTCGAAAAATAAAGGAGGAAATATCATTTCCATCTTGCACATGGTAACAATAAACGATTCCTCTAATCGCTCCATATCCTCAGCCGATACTTCTGAGGCACAAATCTCCTTGAAAAAAAGGCTAATCTCCACTAAGGTCCCCCAAATCTCGGGTTCCAAGAAGTCGCGAAATGCAATCGGGATCAATCTTTGTATGAAGACGTGGCAATCATGACTCTTCATTCCATACAATTTTCCTTATTGTTTTTGCACACATCGTCCCAAGTCCGAGGCATATCTATCAGGAAACTTCAGTTCGGTCAGCCAATCAAGCACCATGTTCTTTTGATCCCTCGTAAGACAATATTTTGCCTTTGGCTTTATATACTCACTTCCTCTGCCACTGGGTTACAAGAAAAATTCTTTACGGTTAGTCAACAACTTAAGATCGTGCCTCGACTTAATGTTGTCCTTCGACTTAGCATCGTCCAACACCGTGTTGATGATGTTCTCAAAAAAGTCCTTCTCACAATGCATGACATCTAGATTGTGGCGAATCAAGTTCGTGGACCAATAAAGTAGTTCCCAAAAGATGCTTCGACGACACCAGTTATGAGTTGTGTTAAATCCCGGAAGCTTTGTGGAGTTTGCCCCAAATCTAACCGATCGTAGCCTATCCACAATTGCCCTCATCTCCGCTCATGTCTTCCTTCGAATGGGCACTTCAAGTACCTCCCTACCCTTTTAGAAATCCTTCTTGTTGTACCTCCATTTATGATCCTCTGGTAGAAACCGATGATGACAATCGAACCACGAGGCTTTTCCACCATGCTTAAGTGTAAAAGAATCTGTCTCACCCATGCAATAAGGACACGCCAGCTTACCGTGCGTGCTCCACTGGGATAACATTCCATAAGCACGAAAATCACTAATAGTCCACATTAGGGTCGCTCGCATTTGGAAGTTTTCCTTTTGTGAGCTGTCATATGTCCACAAACCAATACTCCACAAATCATTCAACTCATCAATCAACGGTCTCAGCAAAAGATCCAAGTCCTTTCTAGGACTCTTTGGACCGGGTATAATAAGGCTCAGAAAAATGAACTCCGGTCGCATGCATAAATCCGACGGGAGATTATAAGGAGTAACAAACACGGGCCAACAAGAGTAGTTCTTCCCAAATTGCCCAAACGGTGTGAACCCATCAGTACATAGGCCGAGTCGGACATTTATTGGCTCTGCTGCAAAGTCTGGATACGTATGATCAAAATGTCTCCACGCCTCGCCTGCAGCTGGGTGAATCATTCTATCAGTTGACTCTCGACACTTCAAATGCCAAGTCATATGTCTCGAAGTGCCTACAGTATAAAACAACCTCTGTAATCGTGGGCCTAGGGAGAAGTACCACAATTTCTTCCTTGCGACCCTGGACTTTCTACCAGCCTCGTACCTATCGGTCTTGCATATCGAACACGATGTGAGATCCTGGTTGACATTATCGCCGTAGTACAAGAAACAAAAATTCCAACATACGTCGATCTTTTCGTACCCTAAACCCAAACTCGCGAGCATCTTATTCATGCCTGGAACCGTATTCGGTAGCATTTCCTCATTCTCTGGGTCCATAATATCTTTAGACAACCTTAAGTACTTTTAGCAAGCGACATTAGCTACTTTGTGCATTGTCTTGGTAGTCAAGAACTCGGCAAACCACTGGAGCACAGTCTTCGACTTCTTACTGTTCATTTTTATGTCTCCCATCTGCATCAATTTGTAGAACTCCTTGGCCTCGGGACTTGGATCTTCGTTGCGCACCTCTCCCTCAACAAATCGACCCCCATATGCATCCACAACCAATTCTCTACACGAAGTATCGGCATGAACCAGACTATCAACGTGAATACTAGCAGATGGTGATTCAGGTACATATGATGTAGACGCCTCACTCGCCTTCTCTCCATGCAACACCCATATCTAATATTGATACACAAACCCCCACTTATGAAGATGATCCCATACTACGTTTCGATCAAAAAACTTTAAATTGATGCATCTCTGGCACGGGCACCTAATACGATTTCTTAGATCTACGTAATCTCTCTGTTGTGATGCATATTGTATGAATTCACGAACCCCAACCACGTAATGTTGATTCAAATAACCAGTGTTACTATCTATCCTATCGTACATCCAAGATCTATCCGGACGATAATCTATTTCTAATCTAAGAAAATTATAAAGAAATTGTTACAATTAATTTCACCAATTAATATATTTATTATTTATATAAAAAATTTAAAACACGAGTACATAGAAGCCAAGACAATTAATACTTACTTGTTGTAGCGTAGAAAATACTTAGATCAAGTATTATTTGCAAACACGCGCCCCTCGTTGCATTTACCGCAATATCTAAAACAAAGAAACATGAAAAAAAAGTTAATAAAGATGATCGTAATTGAGAAAAACTAACAAAAAATAGTTATAACAAGAGGAACTCGTGGATACCTTAGCAAGTGATGAATGTTGGAATGATTTCTCAAGTGGAATAGGGAGGGGTATTTATAGGGGGGCTGACAGTATTCCCGACCGAATTTCGGTCGGGAATATTAGGATTTAGGGGTATTGGCGACCAATTTTTGGTAGGGAATAATATTCATATTCTTAATTTCACAATTTCGCTCTCCATTTTAGATAAATCGTTGATTTAATGATCAAGTACATCAATATTAGTTATATATTACTAAAAATCTAAAAAAAAAAAATTAGTTGCACATTGATGAATCGTTTGAAGCGTCGATTCATATTGTCACTTATAAATAGATTGGTATACGTAGCTGCTAATAATATAACTACTTACGATTATGTTAAACATATGTTAATATATATATATATATATATATATATATATATATCACAATTAGCCTCTATATACTAACGTTTGTAACAAATGTTAATCGCCAATTGTGAATACTCATCTATACTACGTATGATTAATATATGTTAAACTCCAAACTAACTTAACTTATATTCCGGTAATCTATACTAATTTCATAATTAAAAGTATATTAAACTAACTAACTATTAGTGCAATTCATGTATTTAGTGAAGATTCTATAGTTATACTTAACAAACACATCAAGTTTTTCCAAAAGATTGAAAAAAAAAATTACTATTTTTCCCGACCGATTTTCGGTCGGCAATGACACTTATTCCCGACCAATTTTCGGTCGGGAATAATATTCAACTTATTCTCGACCGAAATACGGTCGAGAATAATATTCAAAGTTATTCCCGACCGATTTTCGGTCAGGAATCATATTTAAACTTATTCCCGACCGAAATGCGGTCGGGATTGGCCGCGTTTCTGAGCAGCAAAGTATTGCCGACCGGAATTCGGTCGGCAATTTTTGAAAATTTGGCGGGTTGGTAAAATTTTGAACTTTCCCGACCGATTTTCGATTGGGAATACTCGAAAAAATTGGCTGCACTCGGTGGGAAATTCAAATTTACAGAAAATTCAGTTTTTTTTTTAACTTTTTCTATAAATACCCTTCATTATTCTCTTAATTTTTAATCTCCAAACACTTTTTTCATCTTCAAACACTTTTTCAAACACTTTTTTCACCTTCAAACACTTTTTCAAACACTTTTTTCTTTCAACTTCAAAATTAAATTTTTCACTTCTTTCTTCAACTTTTAAATAATCAAACACTTATTTAATTTTTTTTTGTTTTAGATTGAGCAATAAATCAAAAAATTAATTGCCCATCTAAAACACAAAAAGCTAAATAATGTTTTAAAATATTTCAAAATAGTAAAAAAAAATCCGATAATTATTACCGGAATATTTTTTTTATTTTGATGAGTTTTATTCCCGACCGCAAATCGGTCGGAAATAATTTGAACATAATTCTCGACCGGACTACGGTCGGGATTACACTGTAAATATTTCCGACCGGAATTCGGTCGAAAATACCGAAAAGTATTACCGACCGAATTTCGGTCGGGAAATAAATTAAGGAATTTCCGACCAGAAATCGGTCGCGATTTTTGAAAAAAATTCCTGACTGTTGGCCGGTCGGGACTATTCCCGACCGATATTCGGTCGGGATCGCCGGTCGGGAAAAGCCCAGGCCGACCGAACTTCGGTCGGGAAAGTATTTCCGACCGAAGCAATGCCGACCGGCCCGTCCCGACCAAAAATCGGTCGGGAATGAGCCATTCCCAACCGAAAAAGTGTCATTCCCAACCGGCATTGAGGTCGGGAATGACCCGAAAATTTTGTAGTTTTTATTCCAAATACTTTCAATAGAGAAACTGTGGAAACCGAAATCCTAATTAATAAAGTGCATTTTCCATGTGAAGTATTGAGTGAATTGCCCCAAACACTTTGTGAGAACTTTTAGAAATTATTCTTTCAAAACTTTTAGTTTGTGAATTAGGTTAAAGTGTTAATATTATCTCTTAATTTATAGGAATGCTAATTGTTCAAGCATATCTTACCTCAACAATAACCTGCTGGAGTTTAATAATACATGACAAGTTCATAAACAGATATATCTCTTAAGGGTAAATTCCATTAAGCCCCCCAGTCGATCAATGGTCCAGGGGTATTATAAATACTTTGTGAGGCACCAATTTTAAAATCTTAGGAGATAACTTGAGAAACACAATTTACGTTAAGGGGCTTGACGAAATTTATCCAAACTTTTATTACAACTTTTTATGCATCTTTAAATGGACAAACAACGAAACGACTCAAGTTACATTATTATTCCTAGTGGCAACTTTATTCAACAAGCAAGGACACAAAATCACTTAAATACGTTCCACATGTCTGATCCTCACTCAGCGGAACATGGGGTTCGAAATCAGTTAGCTGAGAAGGTACTTCAAGATTTTCAACGTCGCCTTCGAGCATTTCAAGCGCTTTACTCATTGGTGGTCGATCATCCAGATTCATCCTTATGCACTACAGTCCAATAATCCCTATCTTTCTTGTAATCTTCCTTACATCATCATCATAAGTGCTAATTCTATCGATGTTTCCAATTTCGACGTCCTTCTCTTTCTCCAAATGACTATAAATCCAATTTAGAAAGTATTGGGCAGAGGTCTCACTGTTTTGTACCAAATCTCTCTTTAGGCCCACCAGTTCCAGCAGAAGACGTCACAGTATTTTTCTGGGTCGAGTAGAATTTTGCTAGTCCAAAATATGAGATTTTTGGCGTGAAGTTATCATCAAGGAGTATATTATGGGGCTTGATGTCAAAGTGAAGGATCCGGATGTCACAACCTTGGTGTACGTACTCGATGCCTCTTGCAACCCCAGCTGCGATTTTGTCCATTGTTTCCCAAGTCAACAAATTGTTGCTTTCTTGTCTGAGAATATACTTGTCAAGGGAACCATTAGGCATGAAGTCATATACAAGGACACACTTTGACCTTTCAGCTAAGTAACCAACGATTTTAACAACGTTAACATGATGGATCCTTCCAATGGTTGCAACTTCGTTAATGAAATCTTGTCCATTTGCACTAGGTTTGGTAAGAACTTTTATGGCCACATCTTGCCGACTACGAAGTTATCCTTTGTAAACAGAACCAAAAGCCCATTTTCCTAATTTATCTCAAAAACCTTTTGTCATTTTATTTATGTCTGAAGAGGAATTCCTAATTGGAGTGAAGTTGTTGTGACTTTGCAGGAAGGCTTCTATTGCATCAAATACCGATAGATGGTTTCTTCGAACCTTGTAAACTAGAATCCATAAAAAGGCAAGGCAATCCAATTATGATTGTGACGCCCCATAATTTTAAACTAAACAAATCCCGTAACGAGTTCAATAACAATAACTAAACTAGTGCCAATAAATTAATTCGCGCACATCGCTAACAAGATTAAACATTTAACAATCCAAAACTAATAAAGAACGCAACTGAACTAGAATGTTTTACAGTTTCATGATTTAAAACTTAAATAAACTAGTTGATCAAAAGGAAAATAACGAAATGTGTCAGCCGCCCTACTCCTCTAGGTACTCGTCTTCTGTTAGTTCGAACCTAAGTTAAGAAAGAAAGAAAGAAATAATGCATGCGTGAGATAAAAATCTCAGTGGTGTTCGTGTTCGTGTGCAAGGTGAGTCATGCGCTTTTACTTTGAAAACAAATGCAACGGCAATTAAGGCACATAAACAATCAAGCGTTAAACAGTCAGTCGAGGTATAGTATAACATTAAACCTCAATATCAGATTATCCCACCTTATAACAGCATTCAGTCGGTCTTTATTACCCCCATTCAAGGAGCTACCTTGAAATCAGTCCACATACTACACATGCATGCTCTTCAGTTACCCCACTTAGATATTGTAAAACTCCCGTAGATCTAAGGGAGAAGGGCCATGGGGCACGAAGACCATCTGGCGAGCCCGCCGCTGCCCAGCTGTACGACATGCTTACCAAGCCGTGGATCCATTATCAGTCGTTCAAAACAATCAGTCAGTCGTTCGGTTGTTCCAAATAATTCAGTCAGTTAGTAACAGTCGATACAATAAACATTTAAAGCAATTAACAAATGTTTCACAAGAACCTTATTCATTAGTGCTAGTAATCAGTAACGTTACCGGTTCCAATCAATTAACATAATATGTTGCTAGCAATTATTTCCAGATAAACTTTAACAATGTATTTTCAATCACGTTAAACAGCAATGCGTATATGTATACATATATTTACTACTAAGATACACGTAGCACATACTTTCTTCCCGTAAAATAATATGGTTTTGGGAACACGCACCTGAAATACGCCGCAGTGAGCAACAACAACTGATAAACGTCTACTTAGTATTACCTGCGTGCGAAAAAGATAAATAACGGCGGAAAGGAATGAGGTGCAAGGACGGGAATACACTTGAATAACTCTAGGGCGGCGTGCAAGTGTGATAAAACCTCAACCATTAAATCTTTAAGTTAAGCTAATTAATATAGGGTTTAAATGTATTTGAGTTTTAAAATAACTAACGATTTATTAACTCAGTTTCTAATTATAATTAAATTTGCTTTCCTTAGAGAATAACACTTGCCCGTTATACATGAGTATATATACATTTATATACACATAGCAATAAAACACCTAGTTAATATGGTTATACCTTTAAATTATATAACCTTATTTTCAATATATATATAGGTGAGTATAAATACATATATCATTAACCACCAATAAATATAATTATATTATTGCTGAGTAATATTATAAATATCATACTAACGTTACAATCTACCCTCTTTAAAGGAATTTGGTCTCCAAATTCAAATATTAGTTAAAGAACTAGTGAATAGTCAACTCTATATCAAGTCTTTCCCTTGGCCAACATACATTTATAGGTTTTCGTTCTTGATAAGGTAAGTCTTTCAATTAAAGCAGGAAATGCAAAGCGTTGTCTTGTAATATAGATAAACATAGACAAACCAAACTAGATACAAGGCACACAATAGCAGATAAAAGGTTAGGCAAGAAAAGAAAGGGCACCAGTCATGGTTCACATATGCTACAAGTTTAAAACAATCGACTCAACAAGTTTTAAATCAATTCTCACCAGAAAATGGCGAAATAATCATTATATTCATTCTTTCATGATCTTACAAATTTTGAATCATTGATCTTATATAACAAATGTATGGCATTTCTCCAAACCAATATATAAAAATGAGAGAGAAGCGGCGATTTAAGGAATATAAGTGGTATGCATCTTGTTCAATGTTAGGGCCGAATTTGCTGGTAATTGGGCTCAATACGACTCGGCTCAACTAGGGTTTGAATTGATATTGTTTTGTTTAAATTATTAGGATAAGTTAATCTTTTAGATGGTAATTATCTTAATTTTATTACCTTATATTTATTCGATATTATTCTATCTTAAAGATTAACTTGCAAGATATTAATTATATCTCCTACCTATGTAGTTAGACATAATATTAGGCATATTCGTTGGATATCTTTGAAGATCATGCAAAATCTATCGGATAAGGCAAGAAGATCTGTTCGGATTTCAACTGAATTATCGGGGTGCTTATCATATAAGGGAAGAAGATAATCTGAGGATTGCAACTAAAGCTCTGCTGAAGATTCTGCTCTTGCCTATTTAAGGAGAAGACTCGACACAATTGAAGGACACTTTGAAAATGATAGTTTGTGATTTCAATCCTGTATCGAGTCAAAGTCTTTTAGTGAAGAGCATCAAGTCAAAGGAACTTTGGAGTATCTTGATGTGTTCTTCGACTCAATCGAGTACACCGAAAATAGTTAAGGGTTAAGTATTGCAACTGCAAATTAGGGGAGTCTAGATTTGAGTTGAAGTAAATTCTTTCATTGTAATTCATAAGTAGGGTACTGTTTGAGTCAACATTTGGGTGCAAACCCCATGTACTAGGATCATTTGGACCGAACTAGGTAAAAACCTTTGTGTTCTTTATCGCTTTATGATTAACTGTCTTTTAACAATTGCAACAGTAAAACATGTTTTAAACGTTAAAAAACTGTCGTCTGTCTTACTTACGAGTACAGTTGCAACTATTGTCATGTGAAATTGTATTTGGTTATAAGTAATATAGATTCAAGATCTTCCAATTGGCATCAAGAACGGGTCACTATATTTTATAGTGTAGATTTTGGTTCTAAAATGTCAAATAGTTGTAAATGTACCAGGTTTAAGCGACTTGTGTCTCGATTAGGATTCGGATCAGGTCCTATATACTAAGTGAATAACCTTTCAATTTTATCACTAAACGAATATTCGCTTACTTCGTCAAAGTTCCTTAATTAATCACCCAAGTAATATTACAGCTTGTGTCGTACGGTACCAAATAGTTGGCAATGAGGCTCTATATAGTCTTTAAAATATGAGAGATATAGTTCCTCCCTATGGTTGTGAAAGATCATATTTACGGTTGTCAACTTATTGAGGTAGTGTGAATTATGTATTTCACTCATTTTCATTATAAGTTACGGGTTGTCTAGATATAATAGGTCATGATTCGTTTGTAATACAGGTTGTCTCACAGTCAATCATTTTGGAATAGCTGTAATATTTAAATCGTATTGGATATGAATAATAACGTTTAGGATATGTAAGTTTAAATAACTAATCACTGATAGTTAATAATTATACGATGTAAACGAACTGAATTTTAGACGATGATACTTATATTGATGTATAGATGAATAGATTGAATAGGCAACATCTAATTACAACAAGTAAACATAGGCTAAACATTTAAACAGAGTCATCTCATTTATGATATTACAGAATGAGGTTTGTATTCAACGTAATTCGGTTGAATACCAGTATAATGATTTGTATAGAGTATGGTCAATCCGCATTTTATTGTTGTATGCAAATAAAATGGACCCGTAACCAATCCAGACTAGTGGTGTACAAGTACTTTAGATTGGTTATTTAATACTCATAGCTAGAATTTTAAATTAGTGGTGATATAATTTATAGGCTGCATTACCGTTATAAGTCTATTAACCGTTAAATGTTAACCTACATTATATTAGGCAACTATTAAATATCGATGAGTCCGGCGAACATGAGGCTCACCAATCGCTGGTAAGTGGCTCTGACATTCTTGAGTCCGAAGGGCATTACTAGATAGCACAAGGTACCCGCGTCGGTGATAAAGCTAGTTTTATCCTGATCGACCACTGCCATCAGGATTTGGTTGAATCCCTGATTTCCGTCTAGGGTTGACAAAAGTGCGCAATCGGCGGTGGAGTCGACCAGTTGGTCTATGCTTGGTAGGGGATAACAATCCTTCGGACAAGCCTCATTGAGATTTGTGAAGTCCACACACATCCGCCATCTTCCCCCATGTTTGGGGACTATGACTACATTAGCCAGTCATTCGGGGTATATGACTTCTCTAATTTGTTTTAGGCTAAGGAGTCGTTGTATCTCCGATCGAATAATCTTGTTTCGCTCAGGTCCCATCTTTCTTTTCTTTTGTTGGACTGGTTTAGCCCCAGGTTTCACGTTAAGAAAATGTTGGCATACCTGCGAAGAGGTGGTGAAATTGTTTTAGGACGGAAGTTAGTCGGGCTTCCACTTCAGGCTCCATGTTCGTGCCCATCTTAATCACTTTCTTGGGTTCTCCTTCCATGAGTTCTACCATCTTTAGCTCTTCCACGTGTTGAACTGGTACTTCTTCGGTCTTACGCCTTTTGTTGTTGCCGAGGGCTTTCGGAGAGATATCGGTCATGCAGCACTCCCTGGCTTTGGCTTGGCTCCCTCGGACTTCCCCGATACCTCTATGATGGCAATCGAAATTTGGGGGGCTAGTGTTAACTCTAAAAAATAATATAAGGATTAACCGAAGAGTTAACCCTAAAAAACAGGGATTAACCTAAGGATGGTACTACCGTCACCTAACTCTCGATGCCACGTAGTATCGGGAGGACCCATTGAGTGTCGCAAACCCAAAGTGATAAAAAGTGACACCCGCAAAGAGGCACCTATGCGTCCCTTGGAAAGTCACGATGACTAAAAATAAGATATTCACGCGACATCGGAAAAAGAATAAATCACGATAAGTCCACGAGAACTCGATATCCATCAAGACACCAAGAGGGACCACTGCAAATATAAGGACCCCGAGTCCCCGAATACGAGAACATCCCCACGCAGAAAAACCCGAGGACCACGGACCATCGGAGTACATACTACGAAGACTAAAATACAAAAATGGACCCTATCGGGATCAAAAAGATATCGGACGAGCACCCAACCTCACCTATGAAGCTCTCTATCGAGCCCTAGCCTATCGGAGAAAGAATCCAAGAATCTCCTTATCAGAGCCCCCTGAAAGCTATCGGAAAGGATAGAAGTTCATCCTAGTCATGTCCTAGTAGATAAAGGACCCCAAGATAAAGTATAACTTATCCACTCACGCACATTGCGACACCTGTACTTTACTAAATTCATGCATAGTGTCCCCAAATACCTCTATATAAGGGGTACCCCCAATGTCAATTCAGTTCATATTCGATTCAACTCAACACCATTCAGGGAAGAAGAAAGCACACAAGGTAGCAAACACTTCAGAAATAGTTTGGCACACAAGGTAGTTGATAGTGTGGAACAAGCTGTTGAGTTTGAGACAAGAGATATACACGACACAAGGTAGCAAGCTATTATGTATATATTTTGGGTAATCCAGTTCAAACACCACATAGATGGGGTATTTATAATTTCGGTAATCTATGTTACTAAGCTTTGACTCCTAACACAATTATATGTTATTAACTGTATGGAACTTAAGTGTAGTAATCTTATGTTGGTGCCGCCAATAGCGATCTCCGAGGAAAATGATAATTGTTACGAGCCATTGACCTATTTAAAGGTATTTAGTTGTCTCTTACAAGTCAAATGTATTTAAGCAATAAATATTAACGACACTTCTAAAGAATACATTGCTCCTCAGGGTTGTTTGGGTGCCTTAGACGGAGCAATGTTCGGTGTCACATTGCCCACTAGCTATCAAATTAAGTCCCGTTTGCGCAAAGGAAAGGTGCAGACAAACGTATTGGCAGTTTGTGATACTGAAATGCAATTTTTTTATCTGCTATGTGCGTGGAAAGGATCGACGGTTGATGGAAGGGTGCTTCGTGGTGGTCTTTACATGCCTCGTCCCAGTGGCTTTTGAGTCCCATAAGGTAATATTATCTCAACATTTTTATTTTGATAGCATTATATTTTAGCAGGCCTTATTTTTTTGGTTATCTTCAGTCCCATTAACATTTCAATATTCCTTTGTTAGGTAACAACTATCTTGTGGACGCGGGATATGCTAACTATTGTGGCTTCTTAGCCTAATATAGAGGACGTATGTATCACTTGAAAGAATGGGGGACGGTTGTGTTGTGTCGCAAGATCATGCAGAGTTGTTTAACACACGGCACGCCAGAGCACGCAACATAATCGAGAGGGCATTTTCCAAGTTAAAGAATAGGTAGAAGATCTTAAAACGACAATCTCAATACCCATTAAAGATACAAAATAGATGTGTGGTGCTTGGAGCACTCCTTAAACAATTTCATCAAACAACAAATTACTTATGATCCTTATAAGTAATAACTAGGAGCACGTTTGCTTCCACCCATAAGCCCCGATAGTTTACAAATCGTGCTCTTAACTCGCGTTTGGATCCCATTACTAATTGTTCTGAAGCCCGCTATATGTGTCACTTCAGTGGCTTATCTCCCAACTTTCAGTCGGACCCCTCCCCCCCCCCCCCCCCAGATTCTTAGTAGTGCTTTTTCAAGTCATGCAAAAACCCCAACATGCCCTTAATTTTGTCAAAACTTCTGGCTTAAACCAATTGAAGAGATGCATTAAAAAAAACCAATTGAAGAGGTGGGAAAATCAGTTATGCCACACTTTTCAATTACATTTGTTCTTCCTTGAGCTAGGGTTTTGAATATCAGGACGACTACCATCTTCTCACCCAAAACTGAAGGTGACAATAATTTCCCCTAATTCACCCAATTACAAACGTGTGGAAGGGCTGAGTGACGGGCAAATTAGAAGTGCTTCACCACCAGGTATTGCACCATCTTGAGTTCTCCGATCACGGCGTTTGATTTTGGATTGGTGGAGTTTATCAGCATGGGGGTGGAGGGATTAGGGTTTGAGGAGAGTTTGAGCAACTGTTCTTTTGAGAAGAGTCCAGAGAGAGAGAAGACGTTTTTTTTTTGATGAGAAGAGAGAGAGAGAAGAATGAACGAGGAAAGGGGTGGAATTTTCCTCATAAAATGAAGGGCAATATAGTCTATTCCACCATATGTCAGCCAAAACAAAAGTAAGCAAACATGAAATTAACAATTAATGACCGGATTATAGAGTGGTATATTTAGGAACCAAACATTTTATTAATTAAATATGGCTGGATAGTATATATCATATTGTAAATGTTGGGAGTTGGCAAAAGGGCAAGCAAACGTGCTTTTAGTGGCATGAATTCATGTTCACACAATTGGCACATGAGGGAAAGATAAGAAGTTCCTTTCATTTACACACACTAAGAGACGGAAATATATTGCAAGACAAATAAACACAGAGAGAAAAAATGGATGAAGCAGTTCCCACTTTAAGGTGGAACAACCTCGGCTCAGCCTCTCGTTCCACCCCCCGCATGTCGCCTTTTTATCTGCGGCAATCAAACAACGCCATAAAACCAAATACCAACAACAGTTTCAGCTCCAAAATCAGCTGTAAAGCTGTCAAAATCTCATTAGCAGCACCTGCAACAACACCAGAGGTCAAAATCAAGAATAAAAGTCGATATGAAATCGAGAACTTAACAACATGGCTTTTAAAGCAAGAACAAGCAGGCTATATTGATGCCGAGCTCACAATAGTCCTCTCTAGTATTTCATTGGCGTGCAAATAAATCGCCTCTTTACTTCAAAGGTCTAGTATTATCAGCATTACTGGGCTTCAGGGTACTGTTAATATCCAAGGCGAAGATCAGAAAAATCTCAACGTCATTTCAAACGAGGTTTGTTAGTTTGTTGTAATATATCCAAACTTATAATTTTAATGTCTTTTAAGATGAGATGGAAAGTCAATATGGTATTAGACCTAGATCATAGTAATGGTATAGCTTTTCCAATGCAATCGAGTTAGATTGTGGTTATTTTTCTTTGATTAGACGAGATTGAGTAACGTGGTGTCCACTAATGAGTATTTACCTTGAGTCCGTGATCCCACAAGTGTGACATCGATTACTTAAATTCACAACGAGGATTAATTAAGGAAACGTGAAAATCTATAAAGATGGAATGTGCCTCCCTATGATCTTTAAGATTTTGAATGTATAGGGAATAAATATATTATTAAGGCTACACCCCGTATTACTTATAATGGTCCCACATATAAGCTTTAATGATAACCTCCAATCTATAGAATGGTTCTGTATACATATCTTGCTAATGGTAATCTAGATAGCAACGATGGTTCATATCATGATTGGCTTCTTACAATAGAACGGGAATTGAGATTTATGCAGTATCGGATCACGACACAATTATAGCGAGTAAAATGCAAAAAACTACCCTGTGTTATTTCTAATTGGCAAAAAAACCCCTGTGTTAATTTTATTAGCAAAAAACCCCCCTGTGTTTTTTCAACCTTAGCACACCGCCCCCTACTCAGATTTAATAGTTGACCGCTCGCGAAAGAACTATTTTACCCCTTTCTTAATTACCTCAAAATTAAGCCCCACAAGGGTAAAATAGTCTCAAAAAAACTTTAAAAAGCCGAAATTGGGTAAATAGCAAAAACTACCCCTGTGTTATCTCTAATTGGCAAATAACCCCCTGTGTTATTTTAATTGGCAAAAAAAAACCCCTGTGTTATTTCAAAATTAACCAAAAAATCCCCTACTACACTGAATTAATTCGCACATACTGATATTGATCTCAAAATATGATTTTTATTGTATGTCTTTGATACATATGGAACTAATAATGTTCAAATTAAATTGTATGCATATTTTTGTTTATTAATTTTGAAGAGAACCTTAGTTTTTAGATCTGTAAAAATATAATTACGGTACCGACTAATTTTATTATGTTTTTATACAATTTTAAAAAAAAAATCTAAAAAATTTATAACACGATGCATAATATTTATTGTAACAAGTATATGTTTATTATAAAATTGTAATACTTATAAATCCTTAATTATTGGTACTGTCATTATAAAATATGTTATGAAGGAGGTTTTTGCTAATTTATGAATAACACAGGGGGGTTTTTGCCAATTAAAATAACACAATGGGTTATTTGCCAATTAGAGATAACACATGGGTAGTTTTTGCTAATAGCTCTGCCGAAATTTAAAGTTCAAGTCGCAGTTCAGGCGCGTGACTTACAAAATTGTACGATAGGGAGTTTTTTGCCTTTGACCAAATAACACAGGGGGGTTTTTGCTAATAAAAATAACACAGTGGTCTTTTTGCCAATTAGAAATAACACAGGGTAGTTTTTTGCATTTTACTCCAATTATAGCTCACCAATGGCCGTCTTAATTAGGTTATATTATCGTAGAATTCCATATTCTAACATAGGGATACTTCCATATGATACATTTTAAGCTGTCACATAGTGATATAAACATTACTCGTCAACTCCTTCCAGCCCAGAAACACCATCATGTAGTCATCATATTTCATTTCACGATGATGTTCGTAATCACGATTGGAGGTTCCCATTATGTTAGACTTAAACACTCGTTCTGTGAGTATTAACTAGCAAGCACTTAAAATGAAAGATCATAGGGAGTTAATAAATATTAAATATTTGGTTACAGTCACCTTATCGACGTAGAGATATTACTTGTTTAAATACCTTCTTGTGAAATCTAAGCTTATCGACTGAGATCCATATTCTCGTTGTAATAATTAAGTCTGAATCAACTTAGGTTTGGTTCAGAAGTTCATTCCAGAGTCAACTGGAAAAGATATTGAGAAGGCAACTTAGTAAAGTTAGACAGACCTGCTGAAGAGCCCGCTGCTGAGTCAACTGAAGTTGTTGGCGCCTAGACTTTGCCTAGTCTTCTTCTGGATTTCAGTGCATTATATTTGTTGATGAGTTAAACTTTGAGGTCACACAATGTTATTGTGTGACTCTCTGTTTTGGAATGACTTAGATAGTTCACTTTTGGGGGAAAAAACATGACATTGTCTTTTGAGCGAATGTATTAACAGTATGAATTGATCATCATGATCAAAGAAGAAAAGAAAGAATAAAAGAAACAGAACAGAAAAGAAACAGAATGAAGAAAAGAGAAGTATTATTATGATCAAAGTTTAAGGATCTTTGATCTCGTGTTTATTGTTTATGAGAACAGTAACTTGCTGGTGAAATGGAAGTACATTGATCAACTTATATAGGGCCGAGCTATAACTAATCCTAATTGAATTGAAACTGCTGGAGTGACAGTTTTAACTAACAGCTAACAACTTGCTATAAAAGGAAACTGGCAGCTAATAACTAACTAACAGTTACTAGAAATAGAAAATTACAAATAAAATTAATAAATTCTGATTTCTTGTATAATCTAAGAGCCCCCCTCAAGATGTGCATGGATATTGTGAATGCCCATCTTGGAAATCATGATGTTGAAGGGTTGTAATGATAGAGGCTTGGTTAGCAAGTCTCCACTTGATGTTCTTTGCCAATGTGCATTATCTTGATTTCTTTATTGTTGATCTTCTCTCTCACAAAATAGCAGTCAATTTTTATATGTCTGGTTTTCTCATGATGAACAGGATTATTTGCAATGCAATATGCACTCCTGCTATCAGTGAATAGAAGAGAAATTTTGCTTTCTTTGAAGCCCAAACATTGAGTAATTGTTGAAGCCATAGTATCTCACAAGTTGTTGTAGCTAGAGCCCTGTATTCCGCCTCAGTAGATGACATGCTCACTGTTTGTTGTTTGTTGTATTTCCAGGATATTAGAGACTTGTCCAGATATATAGCATAACCTGTTATACTTTTCCTTATTTGAGGACATCCTGCCCAATCACTGTCAGAAAAAGCTTTGATTTGAATGTCTGAATTATCTTTATAATGAATGCCTCTTCCAGGGGTTGATTTGAGGAACCTCAGAACTTTGTGTGCTGCAGCTAGATGAGCAGTGGTAGGCTTGCTCATATGTTGAGTTAGACACTGAATACTGTAACATAGGTCTGGTCTGGTGATTGTTAAGTATAATAGTCTTCCTACAAGCCTCATGTATACTGAGGGATCTTCAAGTGTAGGTGAATCTGTGTCTGTGAGCTTTGTTGTGTGACTCATAGGGAATGTGCTTGGTTTGCATCCAAGGTAGCCTGCATCTGTTAGAATATCTAGAGCATACTTTCTTTGGCATAGAGTGATGCCTGCTTTACTTCTTGAAACTTCTATGCCAAGAATGTATTCTAAACCACCTAAGTCCTTTATAGTGAACTCAGTGTCAAGTTGATGTTTAATGTTATCAATTTCTTGTAGATCGTTACCTGTGAGTATGATATCATCTACATAAATGCATAGAGTTGTAAATCTAATGCCATTTATTTTAGTAAAGAGGGATGAATCTGAAACTGTTTGAGTGTAACCATGAGATGTTAGACACTGAGTAAGCTTAATGAACCATTGTCTTGAAGCTTGCTTTAATCCATATATGCTTTTCTTTAGTAAGCATACTTTGTTTTCAGTTTTAGAACAGTAACCAGGGGGAGGGGACATATATATAACTTCATCTAAATCTCCATGTAAAAAAGCTGTATTGACATCAAGTTGTTTTAAGTGCCAATTCTGTGATGCAGCTAATGCAAGTATGACCCTTACTGTTGATAATTTAGCTACAGGAGAGAAAGTTTCAAAGTAGTCCAAACCTTCCTCTTGTGTATATCCCTTGCCACCAACCTTGCTTTATGTCTTTCAATGGTTCCATCGGCTTTGTATTTTACCTTGAACACACATTTGCAGCCAATGCAGTGTTGTCCAGGAGGGAGGGTTGTGAGTTCCCATGTCTTTGTTTACTCCAAAGCATCTAATTCCTTTTCTCATTGCTTCTCTCCATTCAGCTGATTTACTTGCTTGAATATATGTTCTAGGTTTAGAAATGTTAGAGATAGATACAGTGTATGCTTTGTATCAAGGAGCAAGTAACTCAGCGGAGAGGTATTGTTAGATAGGATATTGTTTACCAGATATACTATTATTTGCTTTGTGGAGTGACTTAGGGAGGGAAACATCATAAACAGAGAGATAAGTTGGTGGTCCAACTGATCTATGTGGTCTGGTTGATTGAGTTACTAGTTGAGTGTTGTTACCTGATGACATACTTGAGTTGTTGTTCTGAGTCTGTTCAGCAACTGTTTGAGTGGGGTGAGTATTCTCTGTTGGTTGTATTTCACTGTGTGATTGAAGATGTTCTTCTGTATTTGAGGTATGAGAAGTTTCTTCTATATTGTGGTGTATGTATGTGGAAGTCTCAGTGTTGTATGTACTGTCAACTTCTATATTGGTTTGTAGAGGAGGAGTGTGAGGTAAAGTTTGAGAGAAGTCATCAGAATCTGAAGATGTAGTAGGATTATCAGCTTCTATGGAGTGATTGGGGTTAGGAATAGGAGAGATGAAGGAATCAATACACAAGTTTGTACTCTGGGTTGTTGAGGTGTTTGGATTTCATGAGAGTTGTTGTTGAAAATGGAATGTATTTTCATAGAAAATTACATTCCTGGAGATGAATGTTTTCATGGTCTGTAGGTTTAGCAACAAGTAGCCCTTTGTTCCTTGAGGGTAACCAAGGAATACAACCTTTGTTGCTCTTGAGTCAAATTTTGTCCTGTTTACAGATAAAGTAGAAACAAATGCCAAACAACCAAAGGAACGCAGTAAAGAGTAATCTGGAGTTTTTTTATAAAGCATATGATAAGGAGTTTTGTTATCAAGAACTTTAGATGGAAGTCTATTTATGATAAATGCAGCATAGCAAATGCAGTTACTCCAGAATTCAACAGGAACTTTTGATTGAAATCTCAGTGATCTTGCTACTCGAAGGAGATGTTGGTGCTTTCTCTCTACTAGCCCATTTTGTTGGGGGGTTTCAACACATGACTTTTGATGTATGATTCCATACTTCTCATAGAATCCTTTAAGTATGAATTCGGTTCCATTATCTGTTCTTATAGTTTTGATTTTAGTAGAGAACTGAGTTAAGACTAAGTTGTAGAATTGCAATAAGTATTTTTACACTTCTGATTTCTGTTGAAGTGTGTATATCCAAGTGCATCTACTATAATCATCTACAATGGTTAGAAAAAATCTAAAATTATCATGAGATTTAGTAGAGAATGGCCCCCAAACATCACAATGGATTAACTCAAATGAATGATTAGTACAACTAGAGCTCACTGGAAAAGGTAATTTTCTCTGTTTGGAGAGATGGCAGATATCACACTCATGACTTTTATTACATTTCAAATGGATATCAGGAATGCCAGATAGCTTTTCACTACTAGTGTGACCTAATCTATAATGCCAAAGTTTAGCAGACTGAGCAACAACATTATGTACAGAATGCATAACATGGTCGTCATTTTTTCTCAAAAGTAGTGTGTAAAATATAGAGACTATCTTCAAGCTTAGCAAAACTAATCATCTTCTTGGTGATTTGGTCCTACAAAACACAATATGTAGTAAGGAAATGTAGTCCAATATTTGTCTGACCAGTGAGTTTAGATATGGACAAAAGATTATAAGTGAAAGCAGGAACTAGAAGCACATTATGTAATATAACAGTAGGTAGAAATTGAACAGATCCCCTGTGAGTTGTGTTAGTGGTGTTATTATTTGGTAAATGAATGTCAATATCAACTTTCTTAGGTTTACCAAGGAACCACTGTGGTTGACAGATCATGTGATTTGTTGCCCCAGTGTCTAAAATCCAGCATTTTGATACAATATCAGAAGAGTAAGCCTTAGTAGATAGAGCAACATTCTTACCAGAGATAGCAGTAGCAGCATAGTGGCAAGTGTTGGAATCTAGCCCTGCAGAGCTAGTTTGAGGCTGAGTTTGTGCTTGTTTGAAAGCTAAGAACCGCTCAATGATTTCTTTAGTGAAATTTTCAGAAAGCCTTTGCGGTTTGTTCTCTTCACTGGGCTTTGAAGTATGTACTGGATCAGTAGAATTCACATTGTTAGCAGAGTGATTCTGAGTGTTGAATCTCTTTCCCTTAGGACCTTCCCATCCAGGAGGATATATATGTATTTGAAAGCACTTATCCACTGTGTGTCCAGTGTATCCACAGTGAGTACACTTTAACTTTTTCTTGTCTTTTGAACTGAGCTTGGAATTGTTGTATCCTTGAGAAGGTTGAGACACTTGAGTAGGGTAGGAATTCTTGTGATGTTGATCCTGAGTTTGTCTCTGTCTAGTGAACATAGCCATGGCATCAACAGTACCAGAATTGAAAGATAACTCTCTTTGATTTTCTTCTTGCAATAGCATTGAGTATACTTGTGAGAGTGAGGGTAAGGGATTCAATAGCAAGATTTGGCTTCTCACAGCATTGTAAGACTCATTTAAGCCAACTAAGAATTTCAAAACAGAATCAGATTGTTGGAGATCAATCATAGTTCTATTGACTCCACAAGTGCACAAACCACAAGAACAGGCCACAATTGGTCTTTGATTCACATATTCATCCCACAAAGATTTGAATGCATTGTAGTAGTTTGTGATAGAAATACTTCCCTGAGAGATGGTGGAGAGTGATTTCTGCAGCTGATAAACTCTTGAGCCATCTGCTCTTGCAAACCCCATCTTCAATTTTTTCCACAACTCCAAGGCAGATTCAAAATAGAGAAGACTTTTGTGTAGATCATCAGAAACTGAATTTATCAGCCATGAAAGAACAAGTGTGTTGGCTCTAATCCAACAAGTTTCATTTACTGCATCACTCGGATCTGGTTTTGGAAGTGTTCCAGTTCCATCAATGAACTTGATCTTGCTCTTGATGTTGAGCGCCATGGTGATCCCTTTACTCCATGACATATAATTTGCGCCATTGAGTTTCTCTCTCACAATGGAAGCACATGTGAAATCGTGTGTTCCCAGGTAGTAAACAGAACTGGAATTTTCACTCGGATTCTTGAGAGAAGCAGTTGAAGAAGATGATGCAGGAGTAGTCATTTCTGCTAATTCCCAGTAGATGAGATGAAATCAGAAGAACATAGGGAATTGAAGAGATTGCAGCGGAAGAGAGATTGAGAAACCTAATCAACTGATACCATATTAACAGTATAAATTGATCATCATGATCAAAGAAGAAAAGAAAGAATAAAAGAAATAGAATGAAGAAAAGAGAAGTATTATTATGATCAAAGTTTAGGGAGCTTTGATCTCGTGTTTATTGTTTGTGAGAACAGTAACTTGATGGTGAAATGGAAGTACATTGATCAGCTTATATAGGGTCGAGCTATAACTAATCCTAATTGAATTGGAACTGCTCGAGTGACAATTTTAACTAAGAGCTAACAACTTGCTATAAAAGGAAACTGGCAGCTAATAACTAACTAACTAACAGTTACTATAAATAGAAAATTACAAATAAAATTAATAAATTCTGATTTCTTGTATAAACTAAGAAACTGTTAGATATGGCTGCCTTACGTCATTTCTACAGTGAGTAAAATGCAAAAAACTACCATGTGTTATTTCTAATTGGCAAAAAAACCCCATTGTTATTTTTATTAGCAAAAAACCCCCTGTGTTATTTGGTCAAAGGCGAAAAACTCCTTATCGTACAATTTTGTAAGTCACGCGCCTGAACTGCGACTTGAACTTTAAATTTCGGCAGAGCTATTAGCAAAAACTACCCCTGTGTTATCTCTAATTGGCAAATAACCCCATGTGTTATTTTAATTGGCAGAAACCCCCCTGTTATTCATAAATTAGCAAAAAACCCCTTCATGACATATTTTATAATGACAGTACCAATAATTAAGGATTTATAAGTATTATAATTTTATAATAAACATATACTTGTTACAATAAATATTATGCATCGTGTTATAAATTTTTTAGATATTTTTAAAATTGTATAAAAACATAATAAAATTAGTCGGTATCGTAATTATATTTTTACAGATCTAAAAACTAAGGCCTTCTTCAAAATTAATAAACAAAAATATGCATACAATTTAATTCGAACATTATTAGTTCCATATGTATGAAAGACATACAATAAAAATCATATTTTGAGATCAATCTCAGTATGTGCGAATTAATTCAGTGTAGTAGGGCATTTTTTACTAATTTTGAAATAACACAGGGGTTTTTTTGCCAATTAAAATAACACAGGGGGTTATTTGCCAATTAGAGATAACACAGGGGTAGTTTTTGCTATTTACCCAATTTCGGTTTTTTAAAGTTTTTTTGAGACTATTTTACCCTTGTGGGGTTTAATTTTGAGGTAATTAAGAAAGGGGTAAAATAGTCATTTCGCGAGCGGTCAACTATTAAATTTGAGTAGGGGCGGTGTGCTAAGGTTGAAAAAACACAGGGGGGTTTTTGCTAATAAAAATAACACGGAGGTTTTTTTGCCAATTAGAAATAACACATGGTAGTTTTTTGCATTTTACTCTTTCTACAGTTTATATTTGTTAAAATTTTGTTCACATACATATATACTTTGTATGAGTGTCTTGTTTATTCTAAAGTTTTCAGGAAAATTTGCTTTTGGCCACCACAATTTTTTTTAATTACAAGTAGGTCTTATAACAGTTCTAAAATCAGACACTACAACAAAATTGAGCTTTGGTGTCATTCGAAAATGCCATGGAAAGAACATATTAGTGTCATTTTTATATTTAATGGCATTTTAAACGAGTGCCACTTGTAGCGGTGTAGCTAAAAGTGCAAGTGTCATTACTTTAGTCTTTTAGTTACATTTAGTAAAATGTCACCTGATGTTTATATTATGACACGATAAAATGCCACAAAAGAATCATATGCTAACAAGATAGAGTGACATGGAAAGTTGATTTCTTAACATTGTATAATGACACTAAACATATAAGCAGTTGCATTTTGAAATGCCACAAAATGTGAGTTTACTGGCACTTTAGAGTGTAACAAATAATATCAGTTGTTACATTTTTAAATGACAGTAATTATACCAACTATGGCGTAATAGAATGACAATATTTTATATTTAAAAAGACGTTATAGTAGTGTCACCATACACCTTGATAAAAGGGATCAGGGTGCTACCAAAATCAACAAATTTCCAACATAAAGTCAAATAATGTTACATCACAAGCTGAAATTATTCAAAAGTTTATTTGTCCAAAACAAGGTTCTCAAACAAAAAAATACACCGAAGCATACCTAACCTACAAGTTATACAAGAGAACTCTGATTATACTGAAACAAACATCTCCTGAGCTAGGCTTTACTATCTCTGGAACAAATGACATCGTTATCTAAGAAGAAACCGAAGCATGTCGCATGCTTCCCATAAAGCATATCAATCATTTATTTAAGCAGATTGCAGATGCAATGACCTCATGTCCCTGCATCAGAATAGTACTATTAAGTATTAAGTAATAATACTAGTCTTGCTCTTATAAAACATATGACAATAAAATTCTACCTAGTCAACAAAATTACAACTTAAACATCAGATACAAAATTCATCAGCAGCCAAAATAGGAATCTGAATACTAAACTTTGCAGATCTACACTGACAGTAGCTAAAAAACTGAAATAAAACTAGTACCTAAACTTAAAAGCTAAAGCATAGTTAGAATTAATCTGTAAAGATACCTGAATTATAAAATCTTGGCCCTGCAGTAGCTCTAGTTTGAGCTCTGGGTAAATTTACAAGTGAAAGGATTAAACATAAATGGCACAAGATAGTAAAAGAAAAAAAAAATAGATACTATAGCATAAAGCAATATCATTCCAAAGAGTAGTATGAATGTTGGTTTACCTATCATATGACTTAACCAAATTATTTAAGTTACCGTATTGATACTGGCCAAAACCTCCCCACCATATTTATTTATACAAAACAACTTTTTTTGAGTCAGTAAGATCCATTATTTCCTGAGCATGTTTATCGACAAATTGTTAAAATGTTATAGCTTTCCACAAAATGGATCAGCAAAATATCTTTATATATTAGAATCAAAATGGTTCTGACCATTCCGTACCCATCCTTGACCTACAAACGACAGTGAATATGAAATAACTAGTATGTTAAAAACTCTTGTCCTGCTGATTAAGAACAGATACTTTACCATTACGTATGCCAGAGAAAACATGGAATTGGTGAGGAAAATGAATACCCTAGCTCATGATGTTTGTGATTCGAGAATTCTCCTAGAGTTTTGCAGTCATCACTTGCATCATTATGGACTTCAACTCCAAATAGGAACAAACATTGACATAAATTCGTAAAACGAAAAATCATTGTAGTTTGCACAATACATATGATCTAACAACTGATAAGGAAACTCAGACCATTGGGCCAAATTGAGAAGTAGTAATCAGTTTTACCTTTGAAGTTAATGAATTGGATAGCTACACTCCAGTTCTCTTCTAGCTAGGTGCTTTAAAATCTTTCGGCATCTCTCTTGGTTGTGTTCATGTTCCTGCAATCAAGTGGATATAGTTTTAATTAAGAAACTATGGTTTTAATCAGAACATATTGAAAATGCAGAAGTATCAAGTAAAACTCCAGCACAGAGACAAACCTTCTCATAGTACCCTACCTACCTGTGCAGGACTCAACCCCATATTCTTTAAATTTCCCACATTCACCAGCACAATTGTGATCTCAAGATAAAGAATTCCACAACTATAACTTAGATAACAAGTTCATGTTAAAAACCAAAATTCCTCTAGAACAATTCACGTATTGTACAGTAAGTCCCAAAACCTTGGAATAGAAATGTAAGCAGGAAATCGATGCATAAAGAAATTGTTCACCCATATATCAAAAACAAAAAACAAAAGTAGCAGGGCACAACACTAACCTCACTTTTCTTTAGGCGCACACACAGCGTAATAAGTCCTAAAACAATTACTTAAACTGAAAAAGGTGTTAATTACATACCTCAGAAATAAAAATATATAAATCATGTCGATTAATAATGAGAGAAGAACTGTAAAAGGATAGAGAGTATTACCTCTTCTTGATACGATGACGAGGTGACATTAGCGGCCGATTCGTCACACTGGAAACTGAAAAGAAAACATGAGTTAGATTCACAGATTAGGTTAGAGGTAATTTAGGGATGAAGGAAAAAATATAAAAAGAGGAAAAAGATAGAATTTGACATATTACTAATATTTGCTTTGCAAATATTGATGGGTCTTTTTAAACGTTTAGGGATGTATATAGTTCACCAACGCCAAGTCTTTAACATTTTACATTTATCTTTTTATATTTACTTATGATATTTTCAAAAATAAGTTTTATTAAGTGGGTGTTTGCAAGAGCTTATAAAGGCTCCTTCTTCCAAGCTTTTACTTAAAGTCACTAAAAGCTCATTTTGACTTAAAACAATGAGTGTTTGCAATCCTTCTTAAAAAAATAACTTAAAGTCGTTTAAATTAATTTTGTAGTGTTTGCAATAATAAGTAAGAAGCAACTTTTATAATGCAATAAGACTTAATTACCCTTATTTATCGAGCATATAAATAATTAACATACACTTACATTAGACAAGTATACATTTTATTAAATAAAATAAAAAATATGATTTGGGAATGACGTTGAATATGGAAGAGAAAAGATTAAAAATATTTTTAATTATTGAAAATAGATGAGAAAGATTATAGAATATTTTTTTCCTTAATTGTAGGGGTATAGGCGGCACTTTGAGGGGAATATGAGAGAGAAATATTTTTATAATGCTGATAATTAAAAGGAGCTTTTAAAATTACCATCTACCCAGCTTGTGGGTTTGTGCTTTTTTTGGCTTATTTTAAGACAAGGAGAAGCAAAAGCCCTATAATCAAACACTAATTTATGGCTTCTCTATACACAAAAGCCCACAAACTCCTTTTAAAAGCATTTGCAAACACTCTCTAAGTGAAACCTTCTTACTAAAATAATCAATTATTATATATTAATATTACTATTTTGTTAATTATTGGTAACATAATGTCATTAATGAGTTGATTACAAGTGATATTTTTATCAATGACATTATATAAAACTATAGTGACATCTTCAAACCAAAGTCACTATTTTTTTAAGTTAATGTCACTAATGTGTAGATAATTAGTGATATTTCTTATCAACGATATTATATAAAAATTCAGTGACATCTTTAAGCTAATGTCATTATTTTGTGTAAGCTAACGTCACAAATATATTAACTATTGTGACACTTCAAAAAATATCATCAAAATAATCTTCTGTGACATTCTATGGTAAATGTCAGTAGTATAGTGCCACTATAGCACATTTTTGTTGTAGTGAGAAGTAGTATTATAGGAGTACTAAAATTCGAAGTAGTTCACTTTTTGAAACTTGTCTTTCACCTCTGGGTTTTCAAGATACATTATTGCTAAAATACGTAATTGATGTTTTGCCCCTTAAATTTCTCGCCCTTAATTTTACACAACAAATCTAGCGTATTAGTATTTTATTATTTTGATCAGATGTTTATATTTGTGAACTGTTTAGTTTAAAAAATAGTTTTGTTCCTTACATAGTAGAGTAGCTTATTACTCTCCAGTCTCCAGTGTGGATGGATTGGATTGTTAAAGAGGAACTTTTGTCTTGTACGTTGGGCACTATGTTTGGGGTTTGGAATAGGATGGCTCTAGGGGTTTTTGCTCATCGAATATAGGTTTGTCTTGTACGTTGGGCATTTTTGTCTTGTATTTTCCTCTACCCGGCTCATATGTGTTGTACTAGATGTATAATGATAGTTGGTGAAAAGAAAAAGACAAAAAAACACATCAAAGTGAGGAATATTTTGGCCACAAAAAACCGGAAATGCAAAAAAGGACCAAATCGCACAGACACTCTATAGTTTAGGGAGCAAAGCGCTGATAAACTTAGTTTAAGGACCAAAGCGCAAATCACCCCATAGGTTAGGGGGTTTGATGCTTTTATCCCTACTATAATTATGGTTCAAAACGTTTCCGTTTTATCCTTCAATTCTCGACTCCGATTTTGTCTTGGGGATATGTATCTACTATCTAACGATTGATCAAATGGGAGTCGGGAGTGTCTTTCAAACTGTTAAATCTTTTTGGTATCTTATGGAGAATGTAATGGAAAATACTTGTGTCTTTTGTTATGGTAGAGCCAAAAATTAAAATATTTTCATATATTTAGTGCGAAAGAAAAGAAATTCTGATGAATAACTTAATAATTTTTTTTTTATAATTAATAATTTTATAAAATTGAAATAATACACAGTTCATTGACCTGGTCCACGCCCAAGAATTAGAAATGATCCAATTGCATTTGAGTGTGTTCGTGAACGGCGAGAGATTGGTCTTTTTTGTCATTTTTGATCTCTTCAAACATTGGATAAAAGTTCCAAGGGCATGTTTATTGTTTAACTTTTTCTCCATGACTGTCAATGTTACGTCTAGTTTTGTGTCGGAATAAAATTCCACATAGAAACGATAATTTGCTAATAGAAGTTGCGCAAAAGAATTATAGTCGTAAGTAAATATATTTAGCTACTATGAATGAAATTAATTGCTAAACAACTATACGTTAGTACTGTACTAAATTGAACATCGATCTAGTCAATAATCTGTTTAATCCTGAAACTAATGAAAGACAATTTAAATTATACTAATTCATAAAGAGAGAATATTGTTGTTGGCTTGGGCCTCAATGTTTTTATTTAATCTATTGGTATGGTCAATCCATTGGGCTAAACCAAATTCTTGCTCACGTATCACTTCATTCGCCTTCAAAAACGACCTTGTCTTCAAGGTCGAGAATTTTATAGAGATGAACGAGCTTATCCTTTCATGAGAAGGACCGTCAACAATTGTATAAGTCAGTGGCAGATCTGTGTGTAAGCTAAATAATGTGCCTATTTTGGTCTTATTTCGTCACGGTAAAAGATTACAAAATGAGATCAAAACAATGCTATCCAACTTTATTGACGGACTATCTTGGTCTGAAACACTTATTACAAGCTTATTAGGTAGAATAACTAAATTACAATATTAATGTAGCGTATCGAATTGTAAGTATTCGATGCTGACGTATCGAATGGCTTCATTCGATGCGGAACAATTAACGTTGGTTCGAAGTCGTTCTGGAAGGTATCGAATTCGATGCGTGCAATAGGTGTCGAATTCTATGTGTACTTTTGCATGTCGAATGGAGGAACACTCTTTCACTTCGTATCGAATGATAGTTGTTCGATCCGATGTGTGTCGAATGAGAGGTGGTTCGATGCTGACTGTGCTGAAGTGGTTGTCTTCTCGAAAACGTGCACAGAACTCAAGGGGACGGGCTATTTATAGCAGCCGTCCCATGGAGCCCACAAACCAATATAAAATGGGGCATCGAATCGTTCCTGTTCGATGCGCGCATCGAATAAGGGCTATTTGATGCGCTAATGGGTTAGCCCAATAATAACACATCGGCTTGTGGATTCGATGCGCGCATCGAATTCTCTAAATTCGATGCGCTTATGGGTCGGCCCAATCAGAATGTATTGGGCCAATCTTAAATCACCCCCATCATATAGTCCCCCCAGTTTGGGAGACGATATCAGCTTGGAGATCGTCTTCCAAACTTTAAAGACTATATTTGGGATTGCTTTGAACGTTCTTCGCCGTACGCATGCAAAATTTCAGACATATTAGCAATTATTTTGCTGATTTAGGATATTCCTATTCATAGTATAGTTCAGAGCGGTTCACAGTGATCCTATGAACATTAATTTAACGCCTCGAATAGCTGCAATTCGATGCGTGAAATAGCTCGCATCGAATTATGCTTGTTCGATGCGGTTATTCGATGTGGTCCCTCAAATGGGCCTGATGGGCCTCGCGCCACCTATATAAGGGGAACAGTGCCATGAGGAGCTCATTTCTTCTGCCAACGCATTTCGCTCTTCAGGTGAGACGCATCGAATTTGCGTCATTCGATGCGATCCGCATCAAACGGTCACCGATTCGATGTGATCAACATCGAATTGGGATGATTCGATGTGTTACTTTATTAAAATTGTTGCTTTTCCTATCCTTAAACGTTCGCATGTGCATTTTTAACCTGTTTCTCTTTTGTTTAGGATATTTTCAACCAAGCAAAAGCTTTTTCTACCGAAAATTCGATCAAGGTAAAATTTTTTGCTTTTTATTTTGCTGGGTTATTTCTTTTAGGAAGTTCATGTTATGTATGTTTGAGTGATGTGCTAGAGTGTAGAGTGACGTGTTCGTCCTTAGTCAGCCTCCGTTTTAATTTATTTCAGTTCATTCTCGTCAAAGATGGTGAGCAGTGAATCCACTTCTGGGAGTGAGTCGAGTACTGGCTCTAGCACTAATTCCATTAATAAGGGGAACCCTTCGAATGCTCCCGCGGGCCCGAGCAGAGTCGAAGTAGATGTATATGATTTAATCGATATAGTAACTGTTGATTCCCCCGCGAGTAACAATCCCGTTGCAAATATTGAACAAACGGTGCCCGAAGTGGACAGTGATGATCCGTCCTCGTCATCCTATCAGGATAACTGCGCTCCAAGCGAGGGTGAAGAGGACGTAGATTATATTAATAGGGAGTTCGACGATCATGTTGAGGTCCCCGGAATGGCCTACGATCAATACATTTCCCGTCTCCAACATAGTCGTAAGGGGCTTCGTAAAAAATTTGATATACCTGATAAGTATAAGATTGTCCTCCCGGACCCAAATGATTGGATGCATACCCCACCACCCGGTCATATGACTGTATTCGTTGGTCAACTCCTCAATGGACTGCGTTTTCCAATCTCGTTTGAGTTAAGATGGCTTTTAAAAAAGATAAACCTCGTGCCCGCGCAACTCACGCCAAATTCTTACGGTAATTTGATTGGCTTTATTATAGTTATGAAGGCGTTGCGCCAGCCACAAAGTCCCAGTGAGTTTTACGCTTTATTTGAGATTGCGAGGCGTGAAGAGGGATTTTACCATATCAAAACTCAAACGAATCCCAAATTTTTGAATGGTTGGGCGATGGATATGGAAAATATTGGAAGAGAGGGTATTTTTATATCGAAGAGAGTTATGAAGGAGAGTTTGGGCGATATCGCCGAGAATGGTACACCGGGGCAATGGTAATGATTCCTGACGGCGTTTACATTACTTCATGGGATTGCGATTTTATCCCTAGCTTAGTTCGACAACATCAATTTGATGTTAAAAAGCTCGTTGAAAATCGAGTCCTCTCGTTAGCTGGATTGTCTCCAGTGAAATATAACGGGAGGATGACCCTTGGTATAATTGCATAACTCTTTTGGTATTTCTGATTTATGCTTGTTATGATTCTAACGATTTATTTTTCTTGCAGCCAAGTACTTCATGAGTCGTCACGCAAGAATGAATCGAGTTGTTGCTGCTGATCAGGCGAGCTCCCAGACCAACATTGTGCCCGAAATTCCTCCTCCCCGAAAGAGAAAGAGTAAGGGTAAGAAAAACATTGCTGGTCCCTCTTCTGCCGCTGCTGCGGACTCAACAGGTGATCCTTTTGAGGATATGTTGGGGAATAACCCAGAGAATGTGCAAGGCGGTGCCGAGGCGTCAGAAAGCATGGAAGTTGGAACAGGCGACGACGTTCAAGTCGACAACCAACGCAAGAAAAGGAAAATGCCTCAGACCCGGTCACAGGCAATAGGGGCTGCTCCACCAGCCGGCCGATCAAGCAGGCCTAGTGCTTCTAATGCTCCGGCCAATGTAGCTGAGCCAAGCACAGGAATTGGGCCTAGCCAAGGTTCTCGAGGTCGGGCCGTTGGGTACAAGATATCGGAGTCCGAAGCCATCGAGCATTTGAGGGCACTGATGCCTGGTCTTGTAGTTCCTCTCCCAGTCTCAGCCGAAGAAAGGAAGAGAGTGGAGCGGAACACGCTGCATCTGCTAACAGCGGTAATGATCTCCTTGCTCGAGTTTTATTTCCTTTGAACTGGCTTTGTAAATTTTGACCTAACTGCTCATTAATTGTTAGGCGGGAGGTTTTGTGGACACCATGTTCTCGGCCCTGATGGAATTTCGGGAGACAGCCAGCGGTGGTGATAGCTCTGCTTTACAGACTGCACTTGATGACAAAGAGAAAGCCTTGCAACTGGCCAAAGACTATGCTGCGCAGGCTCATGTTGACAGAGAGGCAGCTAAAAAGGCACGGGAGGAGGCTGATAAGCTCAAGGAAGAGCTGAGCAAGCAAATCACTGAACTTAAGCTGGAAGTGGGCGCAGCTAAAGAAGAAGCCTATAATGCCGATCACAGAGGATATATGCTTGGCCTTAAAGAGGTAGAAAATATTCCTTTTCATGGCGTTTCAGATCCTAATCGCATGTTGTCGTATTAATATTTTTCATACTTTTGCAGGTTTCTTCTCAACAGAAAGTTGATATAGCCGAAGAATTTCTTCGAAGCGACACTTTTCGAGAAGTCTGCACTCGTCGAGATGACCTCGTAGCTCGAAATGCTCAAGTTCTAACTGTGCATCAATTTTACGCAACGCAATATGTCCGTGGCGGTTTCAAACCAGAATGGTTGAGCCTGTCTTTAGGACCAAATCGAGAAACTCTGCCTCCTCGTGCAGCTTCAGAGCTTGCAGAACCTGATGAGTTCGCCTCGTTGCTTGGGCATGAAAATCTTATCCTACGTGGACTCTCACCTCCGCCACCGATGCCTGAGCCGTGTCCCTCATCTGAGGATGAAGAGGACTCTTAAAATTGCAGCCCTACTGATGTTCTGTTTTTCCAAGTTTATGAACAATTTTTATTTATAATTTTTAATTTTATTCGTGTGGCGTTGCGTCGCTTTGATGTGTTTGAACAATTTATGTTTATGAGAATTACTCTTTGAATGCTCGTTTTAGTTGTTTAATTATTTATTATGCTCATATTTGTTGCCTTTTATTTCAATGCCCTTTCTGGGTTCTTTACTTTATTTTGACAAATTGTTGGTTTTTATTTTGTCGTATGCGATGAAGAGTTGAATAATGTTTTTGCTTGCCTTATTATAATTTAGAAAAAAGTCTTTGCTTGTCTATTTGGACATAGTTTAGGTTAGTCAGTTATTCTTCTTCTTAGGATTCCGTTCAGATTTCTCAAATCGTGAATTTTAATGAGAACTTACAGTGTTATACGTAGTGTCTGTTCCTTGCTTGTATTTCTAAGCAATTGTGGTAATATTTGTCATTCCGGAGAGAATCCTTCGTCCCTCCTCATCCTTTGAGAGATTCTGAATGTATTGTGGTAACTCGCTTCCTATTGGGTACAGCCTTCGTATTTTTATTGCCTCTGACTTTAATCGGTATCTCGTGCCACTTTGGACAGAGTTTCCGTTCTATTCTTCTCTTTAGGGATTTTCGGTATCTCGTGCCACTTTGGACAGAGTTTTCGTCCCTTTGTTGCCTCTGGCTCTTATCGGTATCTCGTGCCACTTTGGACAGAGTATCCGTTCTTCTTGCTTTAAGGTTTTTCGGTGTCTCGTGCCACTTTGGACAGGGTATCCATTCTTCTTCCTGCTTCAGGGATTTTCGGTATCTCGTGCCACTTTGGACAGAGTATCCGTCCCTTTGTTGACTTTTTCTTTTATCGGTATCTCATGTCACTTTGGACAGAGTATCCGTTCTTCTTCCTGCTTCAAGGATTTTTGGTCCTGTATAGATTTTATTATGCAGAGTAGATAAAATTCATGTAAATCAAGTAGTTGTAATTTTCTCGAATAATTCAAATCAGATTATATCAATAGATCTGAGCTTGGGTCATTGCTCATTTGCCTGACTTCCAGCGCTGTCCTCCAGATTCATGTTTTGGGGTGCATGTTTTAAGTTCATACATATTTGTCCCTCATGCATGTTATAGCAGAGAGAACGAATAAAAACTTGTTCAAAATATTCAAAATGCTAAAAACACTTGTAAATTTAAACAAAATCTTTAATCAATATGCTCCATATGCCTTGTAGCCAATGCCCTTGCCGCTGCTTCTTCTTGTTGCGGCCGAGTCCGGAGCGAAGTTACGTAGCATTTCCATCCTTCGATATGATCTGCTATGACCTCACATGTACCGCTAGAAGTTGGAAATTTCACCATTTGATGATAAGTTGATGGTAAAGCTCGGAAAGCATTGAATGTTGGTCTTCCTATGATTCCGTTGTATGCAAAATGCATGTCAACGATCACGTAGTTCTCCAGAAGCGTCTTTCTCTGTGGTGTTGTTCCCAATGACGTTGGGAGCTTAAGCATTCCGAGCGGTACTATCTCTGGACCTCCAAACCCATTAAGAGATGTTCTCATTGGTTCTAGCGTCTGATTATTCAATCCCATCTTAACCAATGTAGAACTAAACAGCACATTTACTGAGCTACCATGGTCCACCAACATCTTGGTGACTCCATAATTTGCTATGTCCACAGTTATTACCAAGGGGCAATTCAAATTTGACATTTGTATGGCCTGTGCGCTCAGCTTTCTTAGGTCTGCTGTCGAGAAAGTGACTTCCTCATGTGGCATCTCTTCAATTCTCAGTATATTGGCCATGTTGACAAAATTATCCGACTCCACTAGTCTTGTAATTTTTCTTCGTCCATTAGTGGAATACGCTCCTCCCGGTCCTCCTGATATCATATTGATCAATCCCTTCCTAGCATTTCCATCTTCAATCTGAGGATATTGGAAAAGATGAGATTCATCGACCATTCTTTGCTTATCCTTTCTGGGGGAAGGAGTTCTCTTCCGATTGAAATTGTTTTCTTGCTCTTGTACTTTCTTGACATACTCCACAAGTTTTCCATCCTTCACCAACCGTTCAATTTCATCCTTCAGATTTATACAATCTTCAGTATCATGACCTTTTTGATTATGATACTTGCAGAATTGAATTGAGAACACCGTTGCCTTGGACTCCCTCATTGGTTTTGGATCTTTCAACCATCCCTTCCTCTTTGCTGCCCCAAAAACAGTCATGATATGAGCATTTAATGGGGTATACCGTCTGGGCGAACTTTCTCTTTTGTAATTTTTGTTCCTGTTATTGTAATTGTTACGGTTGTGATCTTCTCTACCTTTTTCCTTATCTTTCACCATCGTAACAACAGGTACTTTAGTCGCCATCATTTCCTCGTAATGAACCACCTCTTGTGCTATCTTGTTAATCTCCTCAATAGTGGTAGGCTTTCGTCTGAGTAGATCCCCACTGAACATTGTATTGGTGATTGCTCGGAAAAGTATGCTCACAATCATTTCTCCTGACGGGCTGTCAATCCTCAATAGCTCCGTATTGAAACGTTTCATAAAGTCCTTTAGACTTTCATTAGTTTCTTGTTTCATTGTGTAAAGGCGGGAATGATCCAGAACCAATCTAGATTGACTAGAGAATTGGTCTTCAAACATTTTTCTGAGTTGGTTGTAGCTTTTGATCACTCCTGGAGGAATCCGATTACACCAATCCACAGCTACCCCCGACAGAGTTATTGCAAATATCATGGCTTGGATATTGTCTTCAAAACCGTAAAGGGACAACTTCCTATCTAGTTGAAAAAGATGATCTCTGGGATCAGACTTCCCATTGTACGTTTTCAGTTCCGGGAGCTTATCCCCCTGTCTCAAGATTTCTGACTCTATCTCTCGACAAAATGGACTGCGGCTATAAGTATTGTCCTTCTGTATCGCTTGAGCATCAACTGTAGCTTTCCCTTTTTCCAGCCTTTCCTTATCCCTGACCATTCTATCATGCTCACCTCGTGAATCATGACCGTATGGATGTCTTCTGTCATCTCTATTTATTCTTCTTAGTTCTTCTCTTTGGTCCTCTTCCTCATTACGTTCTTTTCTGGAATCGTGACTCCCTGGACGTCTCCTATCTTCTCTTCTCCGTTCAGTGACACGTTCTGCCTCATTTTCTCTTTCTCTTCTCTCAAGATGACTTCTTTATTGTACCTCAATCGATACTAACTTCTTTCCTTGGTCATCTCAGATGGATTTTCCCTTACTTTCGTTCCCTCCGAAGCATGTCTACTTCTTCTATCATCTTGCTAGGGTTTTTCTTTCTCCTTTCCCTTCAACATTCGGGCGACAGAACCTTGTTCCCTTAAGGCTTCTGGGTGCTCAACAGGAGACGGTATCAAAACGGGCGGTGCCGGAGTCAGTGCTTCGGCCAAAGCAGCTTTTACCATTGCCATTAATTCATTTTTGATGTTATCTGGAATCGAAGCACTGGTTGTCGTCGCTCTAGTTGCACTTGCTTCATTTGCGGGTACTTCCACACCTTGAGGTCCTTGATTCTCCCTCCTCGCTGGAGTTGGTACTGCTGCGGGTACTGTTGATGGTTCCGCAACATCTTGCATCATCCGTTCAGGTGTATTTTGTCTCACTTGTCCCATATTTCCCTCCAAAGCTTTACTTTGAGATCTGGTAATTCTAGACATATCGCCTAACAAACTAATAAACTTAGTGTTCCCACAGACGGCGCCAATATTTTGGTCTTATTTCGTCACGGTAATAGAACACGGTAAAAGATTACAAAATGAGATCAAAATAATGATATCCAACTTTATTAACGGACTAGCTTGGTCTGGAACACTTATTACAAGCTTATTAGGTAGAATAACTAAATTATAATATTAATATAGTGTATCGAATTGTAAGTATTCGATGCTGACGTGTCGAATGGCTTCATTCGATGCGGAACAATTAACGTTGGTTCGAAGTCATTCTGGAAGGTATCGAATTCGATGCGTGCAATAGGTGTCGAATTCGATGTGTACTTTTGCGTGTCGAATGGAGGAACACTCTTTCACTTCGTATCGAATGATAGTTGTTCGATCCGATGCGTGTCGAATGAGAGGTGGTTCGATGCTGACTGTGCTGAAGTGGTTATCTTCTCGAAAACGTGCACAGAACTCAAGGGGACGGGCTATTTATAGCAGCCGTCCCATGGAGCCCACAAACCAATATAAAATGGGGCATCGAATCGTGCATGTTCGATGCGCGCATCGAATAAGGGCTATTCGATTCACTAATGGGCTGGCCCAATAATAACACATCTGCTTGTGGATTCGATGCACGCATCGAATTCTCTAAATTCGATGCGCTTATGGGCCGGCCCAATCAGAATGTATTGGACCAATCTTAAATCACCCCCATCAGTGCCTATATATTTGTAAGTGATTAAATTGCAAAAACTATCAATATGCTAAGTTTAGTTTTTTAAATTTTTGATTAGCAAAAAGCTCTTTATGAGTTATAAAATTAGCAGAAAAAATCCTTACTATAATAAATTAATTCGTATATATATACTAAAAAAGATAACTAAACTTGATCTTTATCAGATTAATAAAATCCTTACTCATGTATCGTTACGGTTCTTTTTTTTTTTGTTTTTGCCTCCCATTCTTTAAAAAAACAAAAATTAGCCGCCAGAAGTTTAATTATTAAACACGCCAATGGTATGAGAAATTTATGATAAAGTAGTAACAATATCTTCAACAACTTCCCCCAGTCCAATAAAGCTCTTGGAACCTTCTTGGTTGTTGACTTGATGATAGTCTGTGATATTTGTACCATAAACTCTTGGAAGTCTAGCAGTTGTAAAATGCTACACAAGCCATGACACGATGAATAATGCCCATAATCTCCCACTAGTGTAACAAAGTATGCAACCAATAGCAACAAAATAAGGATGGATTCCAGTGCAGCGAAAGTCTTGCTACCTTCGTCACGACACAAAAAAAATACATTAGTTTTATGCTTCACCAAATTTGTAACTTTTATTATTTGTCGACTAGGACAAACTGTGCGTACCTTGACGGTGGAAAGAACAGATATGGTTGAGATTGGAACAACAATTCCACTATATCAGAGAGAGTACTCACGGAGATTTTGATTACTCTAGTCAGGATTGGACCGACATTGATGTCAAACCTGAGAGGCCTAGTGATGTGAATGGTAGAAAGGGAAGATTAGCGATTCTTCAGGCCGATCCCTTGTTCTATCCGGCCATAAGTCATCCTGAGGTAATGAAATCGAGTAATGTTTCGCCTGTTGAGTACACGGGGACTGAGACTTTGGGTATAATTTTTAATTTTTGCAACTATGTGCTTATAATTTACATTTGCATGCATACATAACTTGTATTTAGCATTTTTGGTATTGTGTTCTCATCTAATCTCTCTTTTTCATTTGTAGCTGACACCTCTCTTTGTCATTTGTAGCTGACATGGTGAGAGACAGATCTGAGGCGATGCGCAGGACTTCTGCACGGAATAGATTGGTTGCTGGCTATGTGCCTTCTTGTGGCAAAGGTAGAGGAAACCGTGGTGATTGTGGTGCCTCTGATGAGGAAATGAGGGATGTTCCCTTCGAGGGTTACGTTTCTCCAGTTGTGGAGCGGGGTTCGCACAGTAGTTCACCCCCGATAGATGAGGAGATGGATTCTTCTGCTGTTTTGGATCCACCCACAGTGATTCGTGTTGATGATGAGGCTCTTGAGACGGGCGAGATGGGGGCATTTTTGCCTAGACCCGAAGGGTAGTGCAGTTAGTGCATCTTGTGAGGCCC
The DNA here is from genome assembly GCA_948329865.1 of Linaria vulgaris. NCBI lineage: Eukaryota > Viridiplantae > Streptophyta > Magnoliopsida > Lamiales > Plantaginaceae > Linaria > Linaria vulgaris. The sequence goes on from OX415249.1 coordinate 66,781,888, forward strand.
GTCGTGGTATAGAATCGTACCCCCTTTAGAATAGACTTGGGGTGTTGGCTGAATGGGCTACAGAGGATGCATGCGCCAAACTTGCATGTTTAAATCCAAATAGGATTCCACCCGAGGTCTCCAAGCAAAGGAAATAAGATCCTTATCAGCGTCGTACCACTTACAGCTAGGCTGAGGTTTCCAACAGTCCCAGTGGCAATGTGTTCATGAGGACTGTTGTTAGCTTTAATGAGTCGATTAACGACTCCTTCTCTTTGAAGAGAGTGAATGGGATGTTCCCCTTGCATAGTGATGCGAAATTTCAATCCACAGTCGATGGTCACGAGGGATTGAGACGTTTACTGAGCCATTCAACTGTAGTGGTGAGTCTGTTATCCATTTTTTAGCTGCTTGTAGGCATTATTGCAATAATGTGTGCTAATTTTGATCTTTAGTGTTGAACAGACAACACTGAGTCAAGGCGTTCTTATGAACAAAATAGATGAGTTGGAGCTCAAGACGTTGAGTCACGAGAAGCTTCTGCAGGACAATAGCCTTTGTGTTGCTCATGCTCAGTGCATCAGTCGCGAACGAGCTAGGGCCAGTTCAGCGAAGGCGAGCTATCTAAATGAAGTGTTAGTGAATCACCAGAAGCTGAAGAAGGCTCTTGACGAGACCTTGGAGCATTTCGGGAGTTCCAAAAAACACCTATCTCAGATCATGGGGACCAATGAGATCTTTGGGAGGTCCATTGAAGACCGCCGATGGTACCATCAGAAGATTGGAGCGTGAGCTAGAGGCGGCCAATAAGGCACATGCCAAAGCTTTTTAGAAAGGACAATCTGCGGTAAGAATTTCCCTTTTGTGAGAACTCTTATTAGAGTGGTTATCATTTACTATTGTTATCTTTGATTGAAGATACTTATTTTTACTTGGGTTTTATGTGCATAATAGCCTTTGCATAGTGACCATAAGGTCACAGACTCACATTGGTTGGTAAGTTCCTTGCGTCTGAGACCTATAAGCATATTGCCTACACTCGTGGCGTCATCGATAACAGTAATGGATACAAGGAATGTATGAGTGACATTACGAATTACGACGAGATGGGCACATATTTGGATCCTGCCAGATACTTCCTTGGGTGGAGATTGTTGGATGAGGATTACGTGGCACCCGATCCTGAAGATGAGGCCAAATATGATCCTATCGCGGAGGGTAGATATGGTTTTAGGAGTCTAAAGAGTCGATGTAACCTTTGGCTTTGTGACTTTGATCTGCTCGCTCAAGACGAGGTGATTGAGGATGCTGCAGTGGATGAGATCGTGCATGCAGGTATTGAGGATGTATTGGTTCGGCGCGAGGCAGGTGTTACCACTCATGTTGCTTTTGAGCTTTCGGAGCGCACAGAGCTTTCCATGGCCCATAGTGATGCGCTAGCCGCTGTACATGGTACACCAGATGTACTTTTTGCACGAATAAATCGTTCTACCTCAAATGCACATATTATGCCAATAGACATTACATGTGTTAAGTTGTGTCAGACTGAACTTATGTGAGTTGCAGATTTCCAGTGTTTTTGTTGCAGGAGGTGCACGTGCCAAGGATAACTTCAATGGCATAGTCAATACTCCTACTTTCCTGAAGGAGGCAGATGCGGCATTTGGAGCAACCGGCACAGGGACCGACTCTAGTGTTGACGATGATATCGTGACTGTAGCAAATTTAGGGTTGGGCATGGGTTCTTGTTGACCAATAGGACTAGCATAAGTTGTTGAAGCATAGGCATGAGGAATAAACGTCGTCACATGAACGATGGAACCATCGACAAAGTGAAAGAGATTTTGAGAACGAAGCAGGAATTCAACTTGCTTCTTCCATAGGAGAAAATTGTGGAGGAAAGACGAACCGTGATCATATGAATCATGGTCGCAAACGCAGTGACGGGGGAGAGAGTTCGTCGGCCATGGAGAGAAGGAGAAACGCCGACAACTTAGAGGGAGATGGTGGCTAGAATTAGAGACCCGTAAGCTGATACCATGTAACATAAATCAAAACTCACTACAATTGTTAATGAGTTAGACATCTTATCTTATTTATTATATAATATATAGTTAAATTAAGTAGTCATAAAAGAAGAAATAAATACATCTAAATATCTCTAATATCGTAGAACAAGGTCTCGAAGTTTGTTGACAAATTTCTGTGTAGCTGCTCTTTAATGGGATTCATCTTCTTTTATAGATAGGAAATCGTGACATTTATTTTTTATGGTTTTTGGTCGAATTAATTCAAAATTTATTAAATGGATTTTATACTCAGTTTGTAGCGTTCAAGATTTCAAGCCCAACTTATTAAGCGCCTATCCTCAATTTGATACAAATGTAATGTCCAAAGTCTGGTTTAAAGACTCAAATGAAACCATTAAATTCCATTTATGTATACTTTGCACACTTTGTTGTGCGTTATCATCGGTGTTGCCGCGCCTGGAATTGAGATAATTAATTAGCATGCCAAGTATAATTATCGATGAGAAGGATCAAGGAAGTATGAAAAGAAGTTCAAACCAATAAAAGATACTGTCAATGGAAAAAAGATAACCATAAAAGAAGAGAATTCTAAAATTGCAAAATAAAATACAAACTTATCTGTCCTTTTTGTTTAACTAGACAAAACGGTAACCAAAAAGCTTAAGTTTGTCTTTTATCTGTTTAACGGCAGATTAGAATGGGCAACAACAATACTTTCTTCGCTGTAACACGACAATTTTAATGATATATTTAAGAACTGAGAAAATTTGACCTGCCCAATTATTGGATGCATTTATTTAATAAATTAAACATTGGAAGTTTTATTAAGGAAACTGCTTGCAACGAGAATAACGCATCTATAACTCGTTAACTCATAGAGGGAAAAGAAGGTATAGATTGAAGTATCAGTTTGCGAGTCTGAGGAGGAGAAACTCGCTTGTTAGGAGACAATGACTTAATTGGCGAACGTCCCTGAAGAAAATCGGGTATCTCATCTTCCTCTAAAGCTTCTAAACGCTTATCAAACTTGGGTGGGAGTTGAAAGAAGCTTTGCTTTCCAAAACTTGTATTGGTGTACAAACCAGAAGATGAGCCAACACAAGTGAAGGAATTTGAGGAGAGCGGATAGTGGTGAGCCGATTGCCTAGAAAATCAAGAAGACGAACAGTGTTCATATTGATTATGACGATGATAAGCAAGTATATATATTGCATGCCAATATAGTACGTTACCTTCCAGCATGTAGAGGGGTTGAAGGAGGAACGGGATCAGCTTTCAGATTCAGCTGGATTACCCCTTCATCAGCTAAATCTGCAATGTCTTCGTGGGCTTCGACTTCCATGCCTATTACACCACGCCCTGCTTCAGATATCAGTTTGGAATGATAGAGTTAGTCAAATTGGTAACTGCCGATTATGCATATAGATGTAGATATCCCTAATTAAATGGTATCCAAAAGCATGAGATTCCTATGCACTCACCGTCTTTTCTACCAAATGCGTTTTTACACCCTTCACATCTGCAGTTAACCGAGCATCCAACGCCACTCTTTGACAGAAGCAAAAAAGTTTCCACCATCAGCCAACAAATTATGGAGAAGGTCAAATACCATATCAAGTAAAAGAGGAGAAAATCTAAACCTGATAGCATTCACAATATTTCTTTAGACAACCAGATTTCTTGCAGTTGCATCCTCTTTTATGCCGAGAGGAAGCAGGAGTTTTTTTGGGATCATCCTCCTATAATAAACCATCAGATAATCAAATAAAACCCATGCAGATGCAATAAAAAGCGCGAGAACTAAAAATGATTTCTAACCACATATCCCGATGCAGAGTCGGAGGCCCTTATTACTTTTGGAGCAAATGCAAGAGGGTTTCTGGACATAATCTGTTTGCGAGTTGCAAGGACGGTGTCTTCATGGATACGCTTATTAAAGCAATCTATACACGCACATGGCTCCATACAGTACACACCAGCCGCAAAGCATTCACAGTAACTGCATTCACAAGTTCTACAAACTTTAACTCCACTACGGATAATTCTGTGACGTATTTGGTATCACAACCACTAAACATTAACATTAGACATGTGTTCTTGCAGTGTCAGAAATGAAGCTGTGATGAAGAAAGAACTTACAGTTTTAAGCATTTTGATTTCTTGCAGTTGCATCTTTTACAAGATCCGCCCCCAACTGTTTGTTCCATTCTACGCCTGGAAATTCAATTATAGACATGAGTTCATAAGAATTATAGCGAGAATCAACATTGTAATGAAACAGGGGTCGCAGAAAAGGCAAAAATACCTTTTCTTCTTTGAACTAGTCTGATTCATCTCTTCATTTGCCATATACGGAACCCCATTCTTAATCGTACTAATTTCTCCTCCTGATGAGGCAGTAGCGGCAACGGTAGTAGTATTACTACTGTTTAACAATTCTTTAGCATTAGATATCTGAGGATGAAAATCGATAGATGAACTTGGTCCAATCAATAATTTTCTAGAAGCTTCTTGATCATTGTTGACAGTTTGGCAACTAGTAGAAGCGAGGTTGTTTAGATGCAAGCCAATGCCAGGCAAGACATTATTGTATAGAGAATCATTTACTGTATTAGGCCGAAGTAGCTGTTGGTCATCGAAAGAAGTACTGCAATTGGATTCAGAACCTAACTTGTTGTCCTCATTCAACTTCTTCCTTCCGGCTCCAGCGGCCTCAAAGACAAGACATCGCCTTCTCACACCACGGTAAAAAGCAGAAAGATGCTTCAGAGTAGAGAACTAGAGTTAGTTTATAAGAACAAGAAGGGAGTTTGGCAAGATTATGAGTTATTTATGCACTTCCTCGCGATAGCTCTGTGATGATTAATCTTGCAGGTATAGTATCGTTCAAGCGTACTAACACATAAATCAGACTTATGTTTAAATGCTTCACATGGACCCTTCATATAAAAATTGGTAAAACATGAACCCGAAACCTAACGAACTATCTCTCTTTCCATTTCCTTTAAATTGGATGCTGTTAAAAGACTTCCTAAATTTTATGAGAATTCATCCACTCCGCTTTTTATTTAAACTTGGCAGAGTTAAGTATTTACCTCAAAATCCATATTTTGGCTATGGTTGTTTGCTGATGATACGGGAATAAAGCCATTGGAGTCATTTTTTGTTGTTTGATTTCCAACTCCAACTTGGTCATGGTTCTGAGAATCAAATTCACTAATTGTGCCGAAACTCGTCATTTGGCAATCAACTGATTTCTTTTGTACCTCGGTGTCGTTTGGCGATTCAAAATCTAACAGATCAGAAGCATCACAAAAGAAATTACCCCAATCACAAGACGAGGCTTCTTTATTCTGATCAAACTGGGAGGCCTCTTCTCCAAAAGGCGCAAGTGTTGAGGAACTGCAAGCATAATCTGCTACTTGATTAGCTATAAGACCACATCTACCACTTAAGCTCGAATCAGCATAACTAAAAAATTTCGGTTGCTCCTCCAGCTTCATTGTAGCTTCTAACTTTTTGTTATTTTGGTCAAATATGGTTCTGGTATCGGAACAAAAATATTCGGGCTTTGATGGATCTGAAAGCCGGTGCCTGAGAAAAACAAAACGCATTCAATCAACAATGCTTGTGATTATAAGACATGTTAAGATTAATTACTCAATTACCTTTGAAGAGATCTAGAAGCAAAATGTGGTGAAGTGAACACTGATGGAAGGGATGCAAAAGTAAGAGGATTGATGGTGTGTGTGGTTTTATTAAGTGGCTTGATGGGAGACAGATTGTTGATAAAATTGAACACAGGGGACTCCTCCTGCATCAAAAAACACATACATATTCAGTTGAACTAAATAAAATCAATATAAAATATGTGCCCATAAAGTATATGAAAACTAATCAATCAGGCTTCATACTTACAGTTTCAGCTTCTGTTCTCAATAATTCAGAAAATAACATTTCAAATATTTATGCCAAACTGACCATTACATTCATTAATTGAGAAAGAACCCAGTTATGAGGCCATTAATCAAAACACCATAAGTCCAGTGTAAATCAAGAATAACATATATCTCTCATTAAGCATATTTGACCAGCAAGAAGAGTAAAGATGCAAACTTTATAATGATAAAACCTCGAATTTGGTAGTAGATGCTGCAATTGGAATATTCCTGCTCCTCATTGGGGTAAAAGTATCCATCACTTCACTATTATTATTAATATTCTGTGTTGCAGAAAAGCTCTTGTTTGTATCTATATCTATAATCTATCCATCCCTTTTGTTGGCTTCAGACACCACACATACATACACAAATGAAACAACCTTTTTTTGTTTTCTATTTTTGCTGCCTACAGAGGAAGCAACAAAAAGGGTCAAATAGAACAAGTGAGGGACTGACACTCATAACTCATCAGAAGCGGGAAAAATGTTGTACAAACAGATTGAGAAAAGAACAAAAGCAAAAGGTTACCAAATTCACAAAACACAGACAGCTGTTTATCCCATGTGTTATTGTTGTTGTGGGGGTGAAATTATTATATTTCCAAAATAGGATGAGCGGGAAAATAACATTTAATATTTACCATATTTACAAACTTATTTATTTACCTAAGATGTCCTCTTATCCTTTCTTTTTCTGGGAGATTATGCACATGTCCACTTGATGCACGGACACGAACACGATAAGGTACGAACACACTACCGTTCGTGCACGTGCTCGACGATGCAACTTTCGGAACATTTTTTTCTTTAAAATTTAATGTGTTCGACACGTAGCCGAACACGATAAGACACAAATATCATTCTTTGAAATGTGGGCGCATCATAATTAATTTGTTCCTTTCTTATTGTTTTATTTTATTTGTATTTAATCTTGCAGCTAATGGATTTTTTATTTTATTATAGGCAGCTAAAGGAAATTGACTCTGTCAACAAAATTCAGTTCAATTCCATAAATTTGTAGTAATCATTAATCTTCAGTTACCTATTTCCGCGGGTGCTCGGGGTTAAAGGATCGGTTATGATTTACTTTTTTCCTCCAGAGTATATCTTTTCGTTTATTATGTAGTAAATGTAATTTTCACGTAGTAAAATTATTTATGGGTCAAAGATTTCGTGGTACACTTGAATACTCATAAATATTGCTTAAATGCGATAATCTATTTCTGATTTTCTGTTTCTTTGGTAATATTTTTCATTAATTATATACATGGTACATCAGAGTATTACAAAACAATTTGTTGTTTGAAAGAATGCTGAACATACAAGTTACAGCTCGGTTTTGAGATTGTATTAGCATAAACCATGCGCTCAAATTCATGACTAGTATATGCCTTTTAAATGGTTTTATTTTTCAAGCGAATCTTATGTGGTACATCGCAAAAGTTTTTCTTTTTAATTCTAAAAGCTGTGACGCACGGTATTTGTTTTCTTTTCATGTCAACAAGTACAGTAATATCTTTGCTTTGCCATATAAGGTTTAATCAAAATTTAAATATGAAAGACATAATATAGAAGATTTAATTAAATGGGATAAATAATATAGTTATTATGGTGTAATATAAGTTTGATAACACTGAACGAATTAACATGAGGGGTAATATTTCTTATATTATATGTTGTCGTTAAATGGGATAAACAATTTTCATTGTTGGTTGCCGTGTAAATGTGATCAAAGTAGTTGTAATATGGAGATAATAGAAGTATTCGTATCAATAAAAAAAAAAGGGAGATTATAGAAGTAGACGTGATTTTGTCAAGTGGAGCTTTATTGTACCGAATTTGTGACGGTGTAGTTAAGCATTGACTCATGTGGCACCTTCTTCTTTCTGTGAGGCGGTTTTGTGTCCTTACTTACGAGGCCGTTGAGAACTCTTAATTACTTTCGAGGCACTATATTTTGTTCTCCGAACGACGCATTCTCTTCAGGATTCTTCTAGATGTGCTAGATGTGCAAGACTTTTTGGTCTTTTCACATGAATTATTTATGCATTATCAAAGTTATAAAGCTAAATTTGAAATTTCACTATTAATATTATGGTGTAACTTAAATTACAAGGGTAAACTTAGAAAACAAATTTTTTGATGTGCTACTGTGTCCAATGCGCTTTCTTTATATAACGATTTATGTGTTAATTTGTATCTTAAAGACTCTAACTTAAATGTGGATAGAAAATATGACAAATTACAAAAATTATCCCTCAACTATGGGTTAATTACACAAACAATCCCTCATGTTTAGGAAATTACACAAACCACCTTTATGCCAAAAAAATAAAACGATTAAGACAACCTTACAACTTCAAAACATAGTAGAGACTATAATCCGCAAATAATTTATTTTTGTTTTCAAGATATTATTTATTTTTCATTTTTTTTTCTTTTTAAACGAGATAAATGAGGCTTAATGTAGCAATTTGGGTTTATTTTTGTTTATGGTGATAAATAAATTTTATCATGAATTTACATTTAATAAAATTTAATAATTTGCATACAAAAAAAATCAGACATAAGGGTAGTTGTGTAATTACCCTATATTTGAGGGATAGTTTGTATAATTATCCCTAGAAAATATGTATATCTTAACTTTTTTATGTAAGAGAGAGAGAATTAATTAAGTAATAATTCTTTCATTTGATGAGAATGTATAAATAATGATAAAGTTAAAGTAAATTACAGTTCTATATCTTATCTAATAACAAAATGTAATAGTATGTCGTTGGATAAATAAGAAATCAAAAAATTGATGTCGACATAGCTTCCTTTATATAATAGTAGACATATAAATATCGATGCAAATTCAATACACCAATAGTTTATTTTGTTGAGAGTGAGATTATATTGCTTTAAAAAGAAAAAGTGGTTGGTTACACACGTTTCATCCAAAATTCACATCGTATAGCGTCTAATATTTGTCAAATAACAATATTTTATAAATATTAGGCAAATTTCAGGTACTATTGACTTTGATACTTTGGTGAAGAACAACAGAACTAAAAAGAATTCATCAACAGTTTATTAATGGAAGAAGAAAGAAGAATGTTGTTTGAGTACAAATCTTGAGAGAGAAAGTGAGAGGCTTGCTCTCTGTGTTGTTATCTGTATCTAACCGACTAATAAAGCTAACACTAACAAGCTATTTATACTAACAGCTAATCAGAAGATTAAAACAACTAATCAACTAATTAAGCACAACTTACTATTTATAGTAAGCTGTTAACAGCTAATTAACAGAATTATGAAATATTTCCTAAAATAGAAATATTGTAAAGACAGATTTTGTGATCTAATTTTGATCACTTAAGACCCCCCCACAAGAGGGGCATGGATATTTAACAGGCCCATCTTAGAAGTGTTGAGGTTGAAAGCTTGAAGAGAAAGTGGCTTTGTAAGGATGTCTGCCAACTGATAAGTGTTTGGAATGTGCATCACTTTGAGCTTCTTCTCTTGCACTTTCTCCCTTACAAAGAAGCAATCAATTTGTATGTGCTTTGTCCTCTCATGGTGGTCATGGTGGACAGGGTTCTGGGCAATAGCTTCAGCACTCTTATTATCAGTGCATAGGAGAGGAATTCTGCTGGAATGTATCTTCAAATCAGTGAGCAGCTGCTGTAACCAGATCATTTCACAGCAAGCAGCAGCCATTGCTCTGTATTCAGCTTCTGTGGATGATCTACTGACTATTGGTTGCTTCTTTGCCTTCCAGGAGATGAGTGAGTCACCAAGGTAAATAGCATAACCTGTTATGCTTCTTCTGCTTTCACTGCAACCAGCCCAATCACTGTCACAGAAACCTTTCAAGTTAGTGTCAGAGTTAACTGGATAGAATAAGCCCTTACCTGGGGTGGATTTGAGGTATCTTAATACCCTGTGAGCTGCAGCAAGGTGAGATACAGTAGGATTAGACATATATTGTGTTAGAGCTTGAATAGAGAAACATAGGTCTGGTCTAGTAATGGTCAAATATAATAATCTGCCTACAAGTCTCTTGTACTCTGATGGATCAGGGAGGAGTTGAGCATCATCTTTTTGAAGTTTTGTTTTGCAGTCCATGGGAGTGGAAGCAGGCTTGCTAGCCAGATATCCAGATTCAGTCAGTATGTCTAAGGCATACTTCCTTTGACAGAGGGATATACCCTTGGATGATCTAGCAACCTCCAGTCCCAGTATATACTTGAGATCACCTAGATCTTTGATGGTAAATTTTGCATCAAGATGGAGTTTAATTCTGTTTATTTCATCTAAGCTGTTCCCTGTAAGTATCACATCATCAACATAGATACAGAGGATAGTTATAGAAGTGTTGTTAGTCAAAACAAATAATGAACAATCAGAAATACTTTGTTTGAAACCATAAGCTAGAGTTAACTTAGTATACCACTGTCTAGATGCCTGTTTAAGACCATATAAGCTCTTCTTTAACAAACAAACTCTTTTGTCTTTAAGATCACAGTAGCCAGGAGGTGGTTTCATATAAATTTCCTCATCCAAATCCCCATGCAAGAAGGCATTATTTACATCTAACTGTTGTAAAAACCAATTTTGAGAAGCAGCTAAAGCAATTATAACTCTGACAGTAGTAAGTTTAGCAACACATAGCATCAGTGGGGGTAGAAGAGGAATAGAGATCCCTTTGATGCTCTTCTTGCAGGACCAGAGAGTACACCTTGGTTAGGGAAGGGAGAGGTGCCATCAACAGAATCTGACTCCTGACTCCAGAATAAGAATCATTCAAGCCCACCAAGAACTTCATGACACAGTCATTTTGTTGGTGTTCCAGCATAGCACTGTTGAGGTTGCAAGTACACAGACCACATGAGCAGGAGATAATGGGTCTTTGATTGGTAAACTCATCCCACAAAGACCTGAAAGTGTGGTAGTATTCAGTGATAGACTTAGCCCCCTGAGAGATAGTGGAGAGAGACTTCTGAAGGTGATACACCCTAGAGCCATCTGTTCTGGCATACCTAGTCTTCAATTCATTCCACAAATCACAAGCACAAGTATAGAACATCAGACTGTTCCTGATCTCCTTAGTCACAGAATAACTGAGCCAAGAGAGCACCAAACCATTCGCTCTCACCCAACAGTTGAACATCACAGAATCAGCAGGGGAGGGTTTGGGCAGTGAGCCATCAATGAAGGGCAATTTGTTTTTGATAGTTAGAGCAGTGATTATACTTCTACTCCAAGATATGTAGTTAGTGCCATTCAAAGGATCTGCTACAATCGAAGTACCTGTGAAATCATGGGAACCAAGATAGAACACAGAAGAGGAATCCTCACAAGGATTCTTCTGTGTAGGGACAGTACTAGAACTCACAGCAGGTGTAGTAGAAGAAGATAACATAGGTTCAGTCATGATTTCAGAGAGATTGGAAAATTAGGGTTCCAAGATTGGGGGTTTTCACAAGAACAGTCCAATTCAAGAGCAACAAGAGAGAAAAATCACAAATCAACAGTGATCTGTGCAGTAGAATGATGATCAACACAAGGATCAAACAAAAGAGACAAAAATCAGAGAAGAAACCTTCGACGAAAATCGTACGGCGGCGAGAGCGGGCATCGGATCGAACTCAGCGGATGATACCATATTGACTTTGATACTTTGGTGAAGAACAACAGAACTAAAAAGAATTCATCAACAGTTTATTAATGGAAGAAGAAAGAAGAATGTTGTTTGAGTACAAATCTTGAGAGAGAAAGTGAGAGGCTTGCTCTCTGTGTTGTTATCTGTATCTAACCGACTAATAAATCTAACACTAACAAGCTATTTATACTAACAGCTAATCAGAAGATTAAAACAACTAATCAACTAATTAAGCACAACTTACTATTTATAGTAAGCTGTTAACAGCTAATTAACAGAATTATGAAATATTTCCTAAAATAGAAATATTGTAAAGACAGATTTTGTGATCTAATTTTGATCACTTAAGAGGTACCTCCCTTGTTAAGTTTCATGTCTCTGCATCCACTCTTTTAGCTTGAAACGTTTTTATCTATTCAATTAGTGATTGTCGCTCAAAACTTAAATTAAAGGTTATAGAGTCATTCGATTTATTTGATTGTTATGTTAAATATTTAATTATTATGAATTCATTTACATTACGACAAAGAAACTTAATAAGTTAATTCATAATTTTAGATGAAAAATATCTCTTTCCACTCACCTCTCGATCTAGTTTAAAAAAATTCCATCACCTCCATTCTTTTTTATGAATATAAAGTTATAAACCTACGTTTCTATCATTTTTTATTAAATGATGTGATGAGAACTGGCAACAATATTTTAATTAAGCGAGTATGAGGTAATCCCAAGTTTCTATCTTTTGTGTTGTTTAATGATATGGTTTTCGTATTGTAGCTTTTTGGCTTCGAATAAAAACTGATGGAGATTAGATATAAATAAATAAATGAATCATAGGCAGTGTATTTGGTCTGTAACTATTTTCTCCATTGAGTGGAGTATATATGTACCTTGTACTCTTCTCTTTCAAAAAAACGTCTCAATTGCTGATAAAAAAAGATATAAATAAATAAATAAATGCACATTTTCTCTAATCGTTTAAGTTTTTAAATGAGATGGTAAATTCAATTTGATATTATATATAAATAAATAAATGTCTATTCTCTTTAAAAGCTTAAATTGTTAGAAAGGGTAGCATTTATTTATTTATATCTAATCTCCAACAGAAACTCCACTAAATTGTAATCTAAAGATTTACTTGTGCATATTTAGAAAACGAATTGATGCAAGTTTAGTAATTTATATAGTCACATATGAACGTAAACGTATTATTATTGCAATTCAAAATGTTTAAGTTACGATAAAGTTAAAATCAATTAGCAGCACCATTTTGTTCGATGAGTTACTTGTTATATATATAGGAGTCTTGTATACACGTAGCTCGCATAAATATTAAAAGTGCTTTACTGTTTTTTTTCACCACTTTGCTGATGATACTCCACCACCACGAGCAATCAATCGGATATTGAGCGACCAGCAAACACCCGAGAAATATAGGACCAATAGGACTCAGCTACACGACGGACTTATTTCTCGCTCATGGTCCCCGCCGACACCCAATGCATCAGAATTTTCATTAATACATCGCCACATTTCTTGTGAACGAGAATTTATTACCACGCTTCATCTCTTTATCACCTATTGTTTTTTTGTATTGTTTTGAACAGGCTTGATCACCTATTGTTAGGCAATAGTTATGATGCTACAGGTTCGATCTGGTACATTTAATGAAGCATTAAATTCTTCACGCCGAAAATGTGAGTGATATTGGGCTTCTAAAGATGATTGAAGTCAAGTGGTTTTCTACGAATGTGCATTGGAAGTGGAAATTACCGATAAACGAACGTGATAACATTAACGCATAAAATTTTGTAATGATAAGTTCTTACTTCCTTTAGAAATATAAGGTTTGATAGAGAGTAAGCAATATTTTAATAACAATTAGGATCACATTGTAGAAAATATCATTGATGTGAGTTACTTTTGTATCTCGATTATAGTTTTTAAAACTAGCTATACTTAAACGTACAAGACATGTAATCAAGAAATTGTCAGACTTCGATGCATAAATCAGTAAAGGAGACTATAAAAGTTGAGAATTTTGGGAACTCGCACCAATTGGAAAATGAATAGGAAAAGTTAGGCACCATTGTTTTCGTCCAACTCCAAGTTTAAATGATATTTTTGGGTGAGAGATACCCTATGAAAAGATTCCAAATTATTAAGCTATATTTGCCTATATTCTAAAGATTTAAGGCAAATAAAGAAGAAAAATTAAGGGTGAGTTCGTAGTTTCAAAATTTATAGGGTTAGGCTAATGTGAATATGGATCTTGTTGGGGGTAAATTTGCGCCTTTTGGGATATTTTGCAAGTAAATCTTCAATTTTGAAAACTTGGGGTCAATATGCTACTTCTGCAATTATGAGGAAGCATTATGCAGGTTTTGCCCCTCTTTTTTCCTTTCTTTTATGGATATATAGAGGGTGGGAGCCCCCAATTAAAGTGTTGCATAGCATTAAGCTCCCCAAGGTTGTTCACGATTTGACCAAATCGCCAGAATCGATCTGATTCGAAGAGTTTTATATCAAATCGAATTTGAACTACAATTCAAAGTTGGGTTTAGATTGTTATTTGGTTTATTTTACGGTTTGGTCTAAGTTAGATCATTATTTGGATAATGCAACCAATCCAGAAAATCGAATTAACCAAAAGAAAAGTAAAATGCATAGTTTTCGAAACTTATACCTTGGTGTTGTATTTTCTATGTTTGAAGGTAACTTGTATTTGTGATGTTTGGTGTGTAATGTTTGATTTAGGCAAAAAAAACAAAAAAAAACGTCAATTTTGTTTTTAATGTGAAAAAAAAGTCTATGAAATTTGGTTTAAAATATTTTTGTTCTAACCAGTTTGAAAAAATAAACCTGAACAAAACTGAAATTTCAGTTAGAATTAGATTGGACTGTAGGTAATTTTAAATTTTTCGTTAACCAAAATTTTGGTTTGGTTCAGATTAAATTAACCGCATGAATATAGTACTAAGCTCACCGATCCACTTCGCAGGCCCTCAATGGTCTTTAAAATTCTATAAGAGAAGGCTCAAAGTGTTTAAACTTTGAAAGCTCGACATTTATTACCTAATAAATCATGGATATAACTTATATAAAAAATTACTTAATTGATTTTTTTTAAATAAAGTACTTAAGTGATTACGACATCGTATTGTATGCTTTTGATTTTTTTTAATGATATTATTTGTTATAATAAAATACAAAAATGTATAACTCACTCTAATTGATAAAAAATACAAGTACTATAAGCTAAAAATAGGTTTGTACCAGGTTCAAGAGCTAGTAGTTTAAGCTTAAAAAAAGTTGGATTTTCAACAAATTATCTTCATGTGTTATGCTACATTTGTAAACTACCCCATGTGAAAAATAAGTTAGCTAAAAACCTCACGGTATCTAAATAATTGGCATTTACTCCTAATTCGGTACAAATTCGTCTGGGGTACACGTATATACAATCAAGTAGAACTTATACACGAACTATGCTAAACTATATCCCTATGCAAGATTCTAGTGTAGCTTTATCCCGAACACCTGTGTATGTGAGAAGTAAGTAAGTCATGTCTGTTGCAAGGCCGAGAGCTAGTCCTTACTATGTCGATGACTCTGCAATATGTCAAGGATTCTCCAATACATCGAGGATGAGGATGTCGAATATCTAGATGTCGAGGAATCAGAAAGACGTTGAGGATGAGGATGTCGAGTGACGAGTATAAATGTTTGACGTGTGATGTGATGCACACAACATAATTAATGTCACTCGTGGGATTCGGGACATGGGATATTTATAGTTGAATACAAGTGGGATCCACCTCCGCTTTTTTCGGATGTGTCAGACATGTCGAGCATGAACTCTTGACATACCTGTGAGCATGTCGAGTAAAATTGCTCGACATGCTTTGAGCGAATAATTCATCTTATGGGTCAGTCCATGTGCGATTGGCCGCTAGTGTAGCCCATATCAACTCCTATATGCAATAAAGTGAAGTTTACTTGCTCATACATGAGAGTGGCGGTTAGATTTAGTTTCGGAAAAGACATTTATATCATCATTTTTTCAAGGAAATGTGTATATCTTACATTTCTAGATTTTAGACTATAAAAATTGTAAAATTAAATTAAAGTTAAATCACAAATATATATATATGTATATGCATATGCCTTGTTTTCAATATTTTTTTTATTTATGAAATAGAAGGATATAGAAAAATTAAATCAAAAATTACACAAAAGAAAATATTATTACTACTATGGGTTTTTGGTCCTTTAGTGTAAAACTTACTATACCAAAATCTTCAGGTACATAGTGTGCCAATTTTGGAGATCAAAATGTTGTATTTGACGAATTTATTTTTGAAGGGAGATAATTTGTCCATTTCGCTTAACACAAGGAGGTGATTTGCCAATTACTCTTCGGCTTGCAGTCTTTGAGGAGAGGTTCACGGGCTCGCGGCTGAGCTCACGGCTCACCTGATCCACAACAAGGGCCCTTGATGGGCTTTGTTAAATTCTAAGCTAAAAGGCCCAAAGAGTCTTTTTTCTTCTATTTTTTTAGATAAGAAGGCCGAAAGTGTTTGAAGGTTGGACATTCATTAGAGAATAGCACATAATAATAAATCATGATATAAGAAAGTATTTAATTGCAACACATTATTGTATGGTTTCGAGTTTTTCTTAGACGTTATTATTTGTTAAATCAAAATCATATAACTAAATTTTAATTTATTTCAAAATTACAACCATAAACTAGAAATAGGCGCCTACCAACTTTAAAATTGTGAGAAATTTGAACTTAAAATAAATTTCCGACGTTAAAGTTACAACCATAAACTAAAAATAGGCGCCAACACACGAGTTTTAAAGTTGTCATTGTCAACACGTTTATTCATGTCAAAAACTAATTTCGACGTTATTTCAAAGCCTGCACACACCGCTTGAGTCACTATAAATTGTTAAAATATAAAAGAGTACATTGTGGGACGATCGAAAATGATAATAAAACACCAAAAAATCGAGTCTCGTATCCTTATTCTCTCATTTTCTATATCTATGTCTATACGATGCATCAAACAAAATATGTCTATTATATTCTTCTATATTTAAAAACCCTTAAAGGAGCACATGGAATTTCAGAGCTGGCTCGAATAGGTTATCCGAAATCAAGTGAACTCACTCGTTAATTGCAAAGCCCCCTTACACAACAAGTTGTACAGATTCTAGGTGTCCTAAAAGCTAATAAACTTTTAAAAAGAACTAAAGAGGAAGGGAAGGGCATATTAGTCCATTCAACGTAATGTTATAAGTTTACAGGTAATTTCGTTGGAAGGACATGCACGGAGACAGTACATTTGTTCCTCGATAGTATCTTTCTATGCCCTGCCCTCCTCACCCAATTATTACAATAATAATTAATTATATTTATTAATAACATTAATATGATTAGAATTATAGGAGACATAGAATCCTAAATTAGTTAGAATTTCAGGCAGCCCCCCCGCGCTTTACTCTCTTTCATTCATTCTCATTCTCATTCTCTTCCGCTGCTGCAAACATATCCTAACCGCATATTTGATTTCCATTCTGCACAAAAAAAGAATACTTTTTATTTCAAGAAAGGTCTGCTCAACTTCTTGCATCTCTTTTATTCTGTTATTTCGAGCTTTGATTTAGGTTTAGAGATGATTTTAAATTTCTGGGATTTTCCTTTTTAGCTGGAATGAACGATATCTTTAATGGGTCTAGAGTCTTTTAAGTTTTTCAAATTTAAATGGGTCGTTTCTTTAAATAGGGTTTACCTTCTTTTTTTTCTTTCTTTTAATTAGATTGGGGGAGGTGGGTTCTTTTTGTAGCTAGAATGGTTGTATGATGCAAATCTTGTTAGTCCCTTTTGAATTTCAAGAAGGTTCAATGCTTTGATTATTGGACCTTTTCTTATCAGTTTAAAATTAATAGCGTTTGTTGATTGATGTCAATTGATGATGATTAGAGAATACACAAGCTTTTGTCTATCTCTTTAAGTGGGTTGGTTTTTTTTATTTTTGGAATTGATCGTGTTGGGTTTCTTATCAGCAGCGTCAAGTTCTCGATTCAGCGATAATTTTGAAGGATTAAGCAGAATTCTGAAACATGGATAGCCAAGCAATTGACGAAGGTGGCGATAAATCGGGATCAATGAATTCCAAATTGAAGGGCGTAGGAAGTCTAAGTGATAAGGCCTTGATGAACAAAAGCCCCGGAAGTGTTAGCAGCAAAGACATGATTTTTCGTGCTGATAAAATCGATCTAAAGAACTTGGACGTGCAGCTTGAGAAGCATTTGAGTCGTGTGTGGTCTAAAAACAGCGAACCCCAGAATAGCCAAAGGCCTAAGGAAGTGTGGGAGATTGATCCCTTGAAGCTTGAAATTCGATATCTCATTGCTCAGGGTACATACGGCACCGTTTATCGGGGTACTTATAATACTCAGGACGTTGCAGGTAACATTACTAGATTTTATTTCTTTTTATGTACTTTATGTTGGATTCTGTAAATACCGGTCTAGTGAATGAATTAGAACGTCAATGATGGCCTGTAGGAACACTATGGAAATATTTAGACTTGGTCCACGGCTCCACACCTCTTGTTAGATTATTTGAGTACCTTTTAGAGATAATGTAGCTGGAATAGGTTTGACTAATCAAATAAAAATGTCATGGTTTCAATGTATTTTGTATCATTGAGACTACAGGAATTACTAATGTAACTATCGATATTAGGATTTGTGAGCATGTTCTAGCTTCGACTTTTCTATTCGACGACTACATCAATCTTTTATTACTTTTTTGGTGCTTCCTAGGCTTTGCAGAGTTGCTTATTGGGAAACTGCTTCTAGGACATGTTGGTGTTTGAAGACCTTTTTGTTTTTTTGTATATTCCATAGTATAATTTTGTGTATCTGTAGGCATATTTTTTAATCAAGCCTGGCATTTGGAATTTTAAGAGGGTCTCCTATTACTTCGTTAACTTATGACAATGTGTCCTTATAGATACTTTAAGGTCTCACTTCCTCTGTAACTTACAGTTTTTGGCGGTATCTTGCAACAATTTTACTTCTTTATACGTATGCCTATTAAAAAGTCCAATGCATTAGAGGAAGTGATGTCCTTTGCTCTTTGCTATTGTATGACTCGAATCATTTAATCATAGTGTCTATAAGAGCATTTATATATACAAGAGCATAGCTGAGCAACCAATTTATTTGAAAACATTGTCACTCATACGGTCAGCTAGAAAGAGGCGTAATTGTTTTTAGAGAAATTGCTTTAGACGTATTGTGCTTTACATCTGATAGATGAATTGTTGGAAGACAAAGACGGTTTAAAATGGTTAAGACATAAAGTTGCGTTTAGTCATGTTCTTATTAAAGTTCTTACTATGGTATTATTCTGTTCTACAGTAAAATTGTTGGACTGGGGAGAAGATGGCATGTCGACCGCTGCTGAAACTGCTGCTCTTCGAGCATCATTTAAACAGGAGGTTGCTGTTTGGCACAAGCTCGACCACCCAAATGTTACAAAAGTAAATATCTAAATCTTTGGCTTCTGCAATGATAGTATTATCTTAGAATTGTGTTGTTCTTTTCTTTTCATTTTTTTGAATTGATCTAAGCATTTCTTATATGCAGTTTGTTGGTGCTTCAATGGGGACATCTCAATTCAAAATTCCATCAAAAAACCCTTCTGACGGTTTCACTAACCTTCCGTCAAGGGCGTGCTGTGTTGTTGTGGAATTTCTTCCTGGAGGAACATTGAAGAACTATTTATTCAGGAATAGGAAGAAGAAGCTTGCCTTTAAAGTTGTGATTCAACTTGCTTTGGACCTATCTAGAGGGTAAATATCCAATCAAATTAATTTGCTTTGGGTAGTTATCCCTTTCGTTGAATCTTATCTGAGTATGTTTTCAGGCTAAGCTATCTCCATTCTGAGAAGATTGTCCATCGTGATGTGAAAGCGGAAAACATGTTGTTAGATTCACAAAGAACATTAAAAATTGCCGATTTTGGTGTTGCTCGTGTTGAAGCTCAGAATCCCAGGGACATGACTGGTGAAACGGGAACACTTGGCTATATGGCTCCAGAGGTATTTGCATCGTTTCATTTGAACAATATGTTTGGAAATTCCCCCCTCCCTCTCCCCCACCCCCGCTCATTTCTGCCTTTCCTTGAAAAAGAGAATCTTGCTCGTGTACATTTTTTTAATTTTATCAAAACTGTATTTCATATTAATTGCAAGATATCTGTAAGCAAACCAATGAAGTTCATTTGATACTGATAAAGATTTGTAGTATTTCTCTGATTCCACGTGTAATTATAGGTACTGGATGGGAAGCCATATAACAGAAAATGCGACGTCTATAGTTTCGGAATATGCTTATGGGAAATATATTGCTGTGATCTGCCTTATTTAGATCTCAGCTTTGCTGAAGTTTCCTCTGCAGTTGTCCGACAGGTAAATCCTATTTGCTCTAAATTTGGAACTATGCTCTTTTTTTTTTTTTTTTTTTACTGTTTTTGGTCTCCTTCCCTCTTTTTTGAATTATATAAAAGTATCTATTTGTTTCTCTACTACAGTGGATACGTGGGACTAACAATACAAATTTTCATATTTTTGTCACTAGAATCCATCTCTAGAAGTTTTCTTTCATCTCAAAACCATTCAAGTGTTTGCTTACATGAGTACCTCAAGCTTTCTCATTCGGCATATTTCGTTTTTGTCAGTTAAGTATAAAAGTTGACATGTCTGTGGTTTACCATTGTAGAATTTGCGACCAGACATCCCGCGATGTTGCCCGAGTTCTTTTGCTAATATCATGAAGAAATGTTGGGACGCAAACCCAGAGAAAAGGCCTGAAATGGATGAGGTTGTTAAGCTATTGGAAGCAATCGATACGAGTAAAGGTGGAGGAATGATCCCTGAAGACCAGGCCGGAGGCTGTTTCTGCTTTGCCCCGAGCCGCGGACCATGAAATTTATTTACTGTCACTCTCTCTCTCTCTATATATATATGTTTTCTGGAATAAAACTTTCTATAGTCCAATGTTCACTTAGTTGTAGAATTTTTACTTGTCTCATAATTTACTGGTGAAGAGTTTATCAATTTATGTTCCCACAAATTGTTATGTAGCTATCCTTTTAAATATAGCAATTGTCTGAAGGATTATGTATTACCTGTAAATCAGATCAATGTCGTGATTTTTATACTTTTGTTTCTTAAAAAGATTTTGGCGGGTGTCCGTAAAGAATAATCTCAGTTCGATTTCAAGCGGATTACTACATTTATTCGCATTCCATTTTATTTTTTCTGGAGAGTAAAATGGCAGTTTAACTCAACAATTTTATACGATTAATGCTAGTATTATTTAGAGGTGATTATCTCAACTCTAAACTCGTTGATCTGTTCTTAACGGTTACACATAATTTATATTTGAGGTATTTTGCTAGATTATCTTGAATATACAAATAAGACAAACCTCGAAAGCATACAAGAAATCAGTAAACTATATGGAAAAAGATATCAAGTCGGTTGTATAATTTCTCCCTTCAGTCGAAATGTTAACTCAGGGGGTGTTGTACATTGGTCAAAGTGTCGTAATTTTTGTTATTCTTTGAAATAAATTAAACCTTATACTTTCATGGAGTTCTCCTCGTTCTTGAAGGCCGTGATCTCCTCCAGATTATAGCAGCTGGATCTGGACAAATTTGATATGGGATCTTTTGTGAAGGCACTTCAGGGACGCTGCAACACAATCCAGCAATTTCATTAGTTTACACTTTATGTAATCATTAATAAGATTTATAAACAAACGAAAAAAAAAATTATGCATTTTCCTGTTTGTTCAATTAAAATTCCATGTTTGAAGAACTTGACAGTGAACACTGGAAAAAAAAATTGCGATTATATTTACATAATAAGGTCGTGGCAGTACAGAATTATATGTCATTACAATTAATTTTAAAATCATTACATTCTGCAAACATCAATTATGTAACTAGTGTATGGTACTTCTTGCTAGTAGGTCTATTCTCTATCATTAATATTTACACCGAAGATTCATGCAACTGTACTTATAATCATTTTATAATTTGAAATAAAAATCTCTAAAATGATTTATAGAAGAATTAATATATACTAGCTAGTTGTCTAACCTCAAAGTAGCTATTTCAATTTGGGAGAAGTCCATGTTAGTTGAACCGCCTTGTAATGAAATAGTTGTTGATGATGTCAGCGTTGTTGGTTCCTTGATAGCGAGTACCCTACAATTCAAATTCCTTGTGATGTTGTCTTCCGGCATTGCCAACCTATACCAACAATATAACACGATATCAAATTAAAGTTGAAGTAATAGAGTTAGTTCGTGGAATAACAAACGAAAATTTTCGACATTTTGGATGAAATTAAGTCAAATAGAGGTGCTTAGCTTGATGATTGTAAAACGAGAGCACGTTTTGATTTTATAAACATCTCTGATCTGTAGAATATTAATTTTAATGCGTAAATGGTGCTTTTAGGATAAATGGTTACAAAGTCGACGGTTCCTAATTCGCATACGACAGCAATTACGAAATGGTACTTAATTGGTGATTAAAATTAGCTAGCAGGACTTTACAATATATCAAAAATTCCAACCGAAGCCGAAAAAACGAAAAGAGGGAAAAATTGGTGGCCTTGCTTGAAGGTACAGAGAATACAAAATTAGCATGAATTGATGTGATGGTAATAATTCATTAATTCTTAATCAAGGATAGTGACTGAAAACTTTTAAAGACAATTAAATGTTTATACTTATACTCGGACGGACACAAACAAATAGAGACTCCACAGAAGCTGTCACGTAACACGCAAGAGTGGCCCTTATGCATTATATAGTGCAGAAAAGGTGGATGTTGACCAATTCGTCTCACTCATCAGTCTTATATTATCAAGAATTCTTAATACTATAGTGATGTATATAATTCAGTGATTAAATTTAAAAACAAGTTTCAATAAAAAAACCTCTTCTGTTACTAACAAATTGCATAATCACACCAGCGTAACAGAGAGTAAAAATGAAAAACAATTGTACTCTTCACAAACGCTAATTGATTACATCATACATGCGCAAACAATATAAATATATAAGACATCGAGCTAACAGTTAAAAAAATGATTTACTTGTACTTGCAAAAGGTAAGAAGTAACAACTATAGTTACAGACAAGTATTTTACAACTTACATAAGTAAGAACTTTAGGCGTGCTTAACTTTTCTCTTAATAATAAGACTTTTTAGACTTAGACGCATAACTAAGTTGTATTATCCAGAATAACCATAATTAGAATAAATTCGATGAATAAAAAGTTAAGTAAAAGGAGTAGTAATTGGTGGTTGGTTGTACTTACTTGTAGATAAAGCTTTGATCATGAAGGCCAAGAACAAGAGTGGATGCCCCAATCTCCCTCACCACGGCCGCGATCCTTCCTCCTTCCTCCTCCCCTTCCGTCACTACTATCTCCGTCTTCGTCTGTTAGAATTTAATTAAGCTCATTGTTACATTAATTAAAACACGATCAACGACTTATACAACAATATAATTTAACGTACGTACGTTGGGGAATCCGGCGTTGGTGCAGATATCTCTAAACGAAAGAGCTAACTGGAATCCCTTTAAGCGGAGTCGTCGGGTCAACTTCATCTTCGTCTTCGTCTTCATCTTCATCTTCTTCTTCGTGTTAAAATTATTATTATTATTATTGAAGGAGTAGAAGGAGTATACATGTAGAAGGGTGAGCACATCATCATAGCGAAGGATGTTGTGAAGTGCCCACTGGAGTGCTGTTTTGGCTACCTCCAAGTCTTCTACAACAACCACTACTTTCTCCATTACTCTTTGCCTACTACCTCATCTATCTATCTACCTATAACAATTTATTAGAGGAGTACTTTGTATTACATGTTACTTGTATTTTGGTAATTAATAGTCCTAGTCCACACCATTATTTGTCTTGTTTTTTGGACCCCACTTACCTGTGTCACTTACTCATTCAATCCTTGGAACGATTCTTATTGCATCTCCTCAAAAATGAGAACAAAGTACATATGATATATATATATATATATATATATATGTGTGTGTATTACAAAATTGCATTTCTACTGAGTTAGTGGGATGACGTTCGTTTTATTGAATAGTTTTCTGTTAGCAAATCCCAGAGAATCTGTTGGCTTCGGACAAGTTTTGGCAGCTTGTTTTGGTGCTTTCCTTCTTTTTGGCGTAATTTTAAAACATTCTTATTAGAAAATCTCGATATGGTGGTGTTTAGCGTGGATGGAGATAATTTAGAACCGTCCAAACACTCGTACATCATCCTCTTGAATAACTATGAAGTATCATTAGTGATGTGGTCCAATTCGGCGGCCCAACCTATGTTAGCCCAATTCGGCGGCCCAACAGGTTTGGGCCTCCCATGGGATCACCGCTCACATAAGAACATAAATGCTCGACATGACTAACACTGCCCAAGAAATGCGGGGTTGGTCCCCACTCCCCAAGACTTGTAAATACCATCATCTCGGAAATTTAGGTAGGCTCATTAATTGCACGACAGTGTTCACTCCCACATGTCGAGTATTAACACTCGACAAACCTCGAACACTCGACATACCCCGCATACTCGTCCTGAAGCTCGACGTATTCAAACACTCAACGCAGTCATTCCCTCGACGTACTCAAATCCTCGACGTGCTAATCATCATCGCTAGGAAGATCAAGCTCAAACGTTCGTTTAATGGCGTTCAATCTACAAGTGTTCCGAATAAAGCTAGTCTAGAATCTTGTATAGGATTATAGTTTAACATAGATTATGTATAAGTTTCTTTATTTTGTATTGTGTGTACCCCTGACGAATATGTACCGAATTAGTGGCGTCGTTTGTGGGAACACCACATTCTCAGACAAGGATGCTAGGATGACATGTGTTACCCGATCATGATCTCAGATGAACTTAACAACGATGGACCAGCAAGCTAATGCAAAGGAAATGCTCTCTCCCATTGATCACCCGGTTGGACGCCCTCATCTGCCACCCACGAGGTGCAACAGCAGTGTAAGTGCTTATTGCAAAAAGCCTTTCAAGTTCGGCACCCAAGAGTCACCATCGGTACTAGTGGAATTGATAGCCCTATCTCCTGAAGTGATGTGCAGATCACAGCGACGTTCCAAGCCACTATAACACGGCCCTAGGAGTCATGTGTTAGGGCCTCACGAGAGAAGGCAAGAGCCATAAATAGGCGTTCTAATCTCATGTTCGTTTAATGGCGTCTAATCTGTAGGTGTTCTGGATAAAACTAGTCTAGAATCTTGTTAGGATTATAATTTAGCGTAGTTCGTGTATAAGTTCCCTTATTTTGTATTGCGTGTACTCATGACGAATTTGTACCAAATTAATAGTTAAATAAATGCCTTTCACTCCCATTCTTGCATGTTGTTCATTAACAAAAAAAAAATTTAAAAAAATTTAACCCCCAATGTATAAATCACCGATACGCCATTGTTCAGGTTGAGTATGTGAAAAAAGTTCTCGAGCGTTTTATTGAAGGAAAAATACGCTTGATAATATACCCATAATTTTTCTACTTCCTCGACAAAATGAAGAGAAAAAATGTCCTCATATATTGTCCATAATGAGGACATTGGCTCCCTTCCATAGAGAAAGGCTTGCACGAAAATAATTTCTACAAGCACTATCAAATAGAAGAAATGTACGTAGCCCACCCATTTCGACCAGTCTTCAATGACGATGCTGACAAAGAAAACCTCGAATGACCTTATCTAACACCTAAGATAAGGACAAAATAGCGAGACGCGAATGGACCACATGGAAAAAGAGACACGCACGCGCGTCCTGATACAATCACACTTGTCTTTGTCTCAAGCAGCCACGAAAAGCGTACATGCGCCAAGTAAACAAGAGGGCCCACACCCATAACCACCTGACACATCCACATTCTACAAAGTCCACGAGAACGAGCAGCTTCGCCCCACCCATAAAAGGGACATTTTGTACTCCAAAAAGAAGGCCCATGAACTTTCTGTACCCGGAGAATATCATTTTTATTAGATATTATTGTATGTCCTAGTTTAGTTTATCTTGTTTCCATAGTTATCATATCCTAGAGATTTTGTATAGCTTACCTTATCTTGCTCAATTGTAGTTGCATTTATACATCTATTGATTAATGAGAAGGACACACAAAATATTACAATCTTACATGGTATCAAGCCTTCCCTTTTTTCTCTCCTCTTTCTCCTAAATGACTAACCCTAATGAATCTACCCTAGAGTCGACCGCCCCTACCCTCTCTTCCGCCTCCACCGCCGCCCAATAGCCACCAATGACCACCACCAAAGTCTTCTTGGCCCTCACGGTCACAAATATTAAAAATTTCATCCCCATCACTCTCGATACTGAAGACGGCCAATACAACTCTTGGTCGAAACTCTTCAAAATTCATGCTCGAGCCTATCAAGTACTCGATCATATTCTTCCTCCTAAAAATGGCGTTTCTCCCCCTCTTGCTTACTCTGACACCGAAATATGGGACCGCCTAGATGCCATCGTCCTCCAGTGGATCTATGGAACCATATCCAATGACCTTCTTCATACGATCATTGAACCCAATTCCACAACCATGGGAGCATGGAATCGTTTGGCCGACATCTATCAAGACAATAAAAACTTACGAGCGGTTCACCTAGAACATCAATTTTTGCACACAACCCTCGATGAGTTCCCTAATGTTGGGGCCTACTGTCAGAAACTCAAGATGATCGCAGACCAATTTGCTAACGTTGGTGCCCCTGTGTCCAACCAACGTTTAGTTCTGCAACTTGTCGTGGGCTTGAATGAGAACTTCAGTGGGGTTGCCTCCCTCATCCAACAAAGCGACTCCCTACCTATTTTCTCTAAAGCTCGGTCGATGCTTGGGTTCGAGGAAACAAGCATCAACAAACAGGTCGCTAGACAAGATGACTCCGCCCTCATATCACAAACTCCGTCACCCGCTCCGGACAATACCACCATCGCAAATCAGCCACATCAGTCAACCGCTCCTCGCGGGCGCGGGCGCAGCTACGCGGGCCGCAAATGCGGTTTGGCCCATCGCGGGCATGGCGGCCGTGGTCTAGGGCGCGGTCCGCCTCCTTGGGCCTGGTCTAACCCGTGGACCTCCTACGGACCGCAACAGCCATGGGCCACCCCACCGTCATCCTACCCCATGGCCCATCGGAACCCGCTGCCCCCTCCTCCACCCGCGGCCCGTCAGCAAGGGCTTCTCGGTCCACGCCCTAATCATGCCTATCATGCTGCCACCTCCACCACTAGCGATGCTCCAACCGACCTTGACACCGCTTTCAGCACCATGTCTCTAAATCCACTCAATGAGGAATGGTACATGGATTCAGGGGCATCTTCACATATGACGACGAATAACAGTACTCTTACGTCTTATTTTAATTTGAGCAACTCTAATGGTATTACTGTTGGTAATGGCAATTCTATTCCAGTTGTTGGTACGGGTAACGCGTCTTTTTCTCCCTTTTCTTTATCAAATGTTCTCCATGCACCTAAACTTGTCATAAACCTTATCTCTGTTCATAGATTCACTATTGACAATTTTATGTCTATTGAGTTTGATCCTTGGGGTTTTTCTGTGAAGGATCTACGGACGCGCAAACACCTTATGAGATACAATAACTCCGACGACCTTTATCCACTCTCACTGTCGCCCACCTCTTCCCGCCTCTCTTACAATTTTGTATGACCTCCTTATAGCCTTTCATAATATAAAGAAACCTACGACCACTCTTGTTTGTAGCCATTTTTCCCTCTTGTTTCATTTTTCCAAGATTGGCGTTCCATCTGATACCAAGCACACAATAGATGCAATATCATAAGAAAATGAAGCGACTACAAAAGGTCCATAAATATCTTTCTTGTGCTTCTACGATGACGTTATAAATGGTTACAGAATGAACCAACGAGACTGATAAGTCCTATGAGCTTGTTCCTTGAAGGCTCTTTTTGTTGTGTACGACAGTATCGCCTACGATGGGAGGCGCTCATGGTCGTGAACGCCTTTATGTATGGCTGAGTGAATATGACTAGGTTGTTTAATTGCTCTCGTGCTTAAAGACGGATATGAGAAAGTTTGTTTGATGCATCCATACATGTAGAGTCGTATTATTCAAGGAACTATATGGTTGCCAATCCTAGGAATATGCTTGATGCGCCATTTTGGGAAGAATTTCCAGGTTGTTCAAATGGATTTAAGTTCACGGATTGCTATCCAAAATGAGTTTCATAAGTATTTGGAGATAACGATTACTGCAAAAGAGGAATCAATCTCGAAAAGGACTCGATCAAACATTCTGGAATGAAGGAAAGATGAGGCTTTAATGAATGCCAAAATTTTCGCCGTTGTGGCATCAAGGCACGACTTAGAGAAGGCAACGACGCCGAACACTCCATTGCAGTGATTCCAAATGATAAATGCAACAGTAGCAATACCGTTTGAATAAGTTTTGTCCGAATTAACTTAAATTCAACAAACATGAAGAGGATTCCAGGAATATGAAAGCACCGCACAATGCGATTCCACCTGTTCGCGAATTTGAGCATTAAAGATATTCGTAGCTTCCCTTTGTGACCAATTTGTAACTTGCACAACAGTAAGGGCGGAGAGATCATGCAAAATATTATTCCTAGCTTTTCAAATGTAATTCATCGCACAAAGAAAAAATGAAATAAACTCTGTATAGAGCGTGGGGCAGTGGAATAAAAGATCTCATGTATCAAGAATAACAAAATCCATTTACTGATGTTAAGATAAAACACATTTTATAATTTAAAGCTATATTTAAATGAGACCCAAGATTTTGTGGCAAAAGGCCATTTCATAAAAATGTGTTCAAGGCTTTCCAAAGGATTATCACAGAGCAAGCAACCGGGATCCATCGATGGAACATGCAAAGCTTATATCGAATTGGGAGAGCATCACAACAGATTTTCCAAACAAAAAGTTTTAGCCCTTCATGAGTAGGAGCATCGCAAATGAGTTTGAAGAGATTTGCATGTTTTGGGGATGGTGAGATAGAAGTGAACAAACCAAATTAACTAGGTGTCCAGATTGACGTGACAATTGAACGCGGGAATCCATCGAGAAGTGGGAATATGAATTTTGAAGATTTTTTTGACAATTGAAGGCGGGAAAATTGAGCAGTGTAATAAAATAAAGTAGTTATTTGAAAGGATTCATAGGAAATTGCATTTGATTAAAATCCTTATTGCAAGTGTGCAGTGTAAAATATTTTTAATATTCGCCCACACACACGACTGTTTTAAAAAGACTAAATCCAATTATTTATTCATTACAGAGTTGAAATTATAATTTTCTTTACAAAAATGGCAAAAAAGTGAAATAAGAGGAGTAGATAGATGATTGTTTAATCAACGACCCGTTTACCCACTCTAACCCGGGCTGATCCATTTGTTAAGCTCATCATCTTAAGCGTTGAAAACACAATTAATTAATTAATTAATTAAATTCACACACTTTCACCAATCCAATGGCGGCAGTCACTGCTCATCGCTCCCCATTTCACACTCGTGCAGACCTCATTCGGAGAAGTGAATTAACAAGTGTCTTTTCAGTTAAGTTGTCATCATCAAAGTCGAGCAAAGGATTCTCAGTTTATGCAGCTCAAAGTGCAAATGGAGATAAGAAGCCGCAAATTGACGCACTTTCAGATTCTCCTCTCTCCGCCGCCGCCGCCGCCGCCGCCACAACCACCACCAGGATGAAGTAATTCATACCTTAAAACTCATTAGTTAGTTTCTCTCTATTTACTATGTGTGTCTTGCCGCCACTTAGTAAAGAAATGAACTCAATATTTATCTGACATTAATATTAGGTTTATTTGATTGTCCATCCAATTCCAGGGTGAAACGCCACACGGTTTCTGTGTTTGTCGGTGATGAAAGTGGAATGATAAATCGAATTGCTGGAGTCTTTGCCAGGAGAGGATATAACATTGAATCTCTTGCAGTGGGACTTAACAAGGATAAGGCTCTCTTCACAATTGTTGTATCTGGAACTCAAAAGGTGCTCCAACAAGTTATGGAACAACTTCAGAAGCTCGTAAACGTGTTAAAGGTCAAGACCTCCTTCTTGAACATTCCCTGTCCTGTATTTTGCTTCCTTTTATTGTGTTTTAAATTCTTATCTGGAACCTGATCATCAGGTTGAAGACATCTCTAAAGATCCACAAGTTGAACGAGAATTAATGTTGATTAAAATCAACGCAGATCAAAAATATCGAGCGGAGGTAAGTCACGTTTGTTCTCTGCATGTTAATTATCTTACAATTTCTCATTCAATTTGTGCCACTTCATTCGTGCTAGTATAGGGAGTTCATGCGTATGTTATCGCAGTCTGTCACCTGTTAGCTGTTTCACTCTCTTACTTTAGAAATTTCAGTTTTTACTTGTTATATATGCTTAACCATTTCTGATTACCTTACTCTCCAGGTCATGTGGCTGGTAGACATTTTCAGGGCAAGAATTGTGGACATTTCTGATGACTCACTAACTATTGAGGTGATGTCATATTCTAGTGTTGCAAATTTTGACTTAGAATACATGTTACCTGCAGAATTTGAATGGTAATAAACTCTAGCAACATTACTCAGATAGCGAAAGAAGACAAAAGAGTGTGGAAAACTTTTAAGTTGCTTGATGGTGACATAGGAAGTCAACACCCCTATTCTTGCTACACCACCTCTTTCATGGATGGTGGTCATTATTTTATCCTACAATTGAGTAATTTACATGATAGTACTACAAAGACCATTAGAGTATCAACAAACTCTAGAAAACTTTACATACTCTGGATACTTCCTACAATTGAGGATTTACATGACAATAATTGTTAAAAATTGAGTATTTACATGTTAGTTCATGTATTTAAAGAAATTCAGAGTTGGTCCAACTTCCTTAAAGTCATTTTGAGGCCGTTCTTTTCTGCACATTGAGCACGGCGTATAGAGTAGGCACACTTGGTAGCAGGTGGATGAAGCCCAAGACGTGTGGAATGTGTCATTCCTGCTACCAAGGATGGTGATGTCCTAGACCTCTACGTGTTGCGGAACTTCTTAATCTTGTCCCGAAGGTTGCACAACCAACCTTGTTCCTAACTTGTTTTGGATCGTGGAAGAAGAGTTACACCAAGTACTCTGTCTTTGGTGGAATGCCTCGTTCTCGAGTGGCTATGTCAACAAGGATTTGACCACGTCCTCGAGAGATGTAACTACTGCAGTTGACGTCCCCTTTTGATGTCCCTTGGCTTGGGGCTTCCCTATTCTCTTTGCAATCTTTAACTTGTAAGACAAGGCTAAACGATACGACACCACGTCAACTCATCATCATTAAATGAGAACATATTAAATGGGGTGTAACATGTCCTCTCTGTGGGACACGTTGATATGTGGCTTCCTGCAATAACTGAGCATTCACGAAAAAATGTAGTAAAGTGATGTAACTACTTTATTTCATACACCTATCAAGAAAACAGATGAAGCCTTTTTGTATAGAGAAACCAATATATCAAATCATATGGGTCAAGTCCCGACGCACGAAGCAGGAGGAAATCTGTACCTGCGAGGCTGGCGATGCCGGCACAAGAAGTAGGCGGAGTAGAGGCAGTAGTTGCGGGTATTGTCCTGTAATGTAGATAGGTCACAAACTCAATCGGTCATTAATACTATGTGGAGAAGTCTGTAAATACTAGTACCAAGCAGAAGGGCTCTTTCACTACATTCTTGAAAGATCTGTTATGAGAGAAGAAGGAAAGCTTCTTTACACAAATATACTAAATTGCACATTGGACCGAGTTGGATAACTAACAAAGTACAAACAACCAAGTCTTGAATTCCACTTAGTTGGAATAGGCCGTATGAACTAATTTAAATCACGCTGAGTTTTGAGCGCATGAACTCTCATTCAGAGTAAAAGTATTCATTTAGTCCTTTACATCTATATCTTTTCAATTAAACCCATCATTTTACTTGTCAGATACAATGGCAACAAAAATATGTGTTTGAAATAAAACAAGAGATATTAGCAAAACCATTGCTTTAGGTTCTGTAACTTTCCAATATGGTTAATTAATAAGTAAAAGACGGGCAATATTTGGCTTTTTGATATTTTCCTAAGTATATGCAATCTTTCTATGCTGAAAATGTGACTGATAAGTACGTTCTTATGCTATAATTATTTTGCTGGGCATCTGATATCATTTTAAATATGAGTGTTTGCATATTATACGCCAAATTCATCACCTGAATGCTTTCATGCTGTCATATATAGGTAACTGGAGATCCAGGAAAAATAGTTGCAGTACAAAGGAATTTAAGTAAGTTTGGAATCAGAGAAATTGCCAGGACAGGAAAGGTACCTAATAAAGAAAATGATTTTCCCCTCATTTTCTCCCTTTTTGATTTTTATTGTACATGCCTTTTGATGACTTCAATTAGATTGCCCTGAGAAGAGAAAAGATGGGGGAATCTGCTCCTTTTTGGCGATTCTCAGCTGCTTCATATCCAGATCTTGAAGAAACGCGGCCAGTTGCTGCTGTCTCAAGGACTGTGAAGGAGGCTCACATTGGAGAATCTAATAATTCTGTTCAGGTATGAAGTCTAGTCGCTTTATCAGCTAAATAGAGTTGTATGTTTATCTTATATTAATATACTTCGCTTGGTACAGTTTGACCTTCATTTTGTCTCTGCTTTACTCATCTTCTGATCAGGTATCTTTGGTCTAAGATTGAGGTATTAATAACTGAGCTGTACCTATTTAAATCAAGGGAGTCACCTGGCTGGGAAAGTTTTTACTTTTAGCTGGAATCGAAAGCATATTTCCTCTGTGATAATGGAATTTAAAAATTATTGCATGTGGTTCTCTTGACTTTTAGAAGGGGTGTTGAGCTACCTTTCGAGTGCACAAGATCTATCGATGCTTTAGTTTCTAATAGTAGTTTCATTTTAGGTACTACTGATTCTCATTAACCATGCTGATGCTCTCTGACACGTTTACTCGAAGACAATTATATCCTCCTCTAGGAGCCAATTAAATGACAGAAACTCTGAGATGCAATATTTGGTTAGTTACCATTAGAGTTCTTCATGAAATTCATTTGATACTGTTTATTATGGTTCCATGTAAACAGCTTAGCTATACCAGGTTTTAATACCATGTGGTCAGATTTTGCCTGTGCCTCATCATCCAAAGGCATGGTTCTGGATTATTGACATAAATGTTGCCACAAGTTTTAATACATGGTTAATTATTGCTACAATGTAACATTGTCTGGGTAAGTTAAGTATTGTGCTGGTTACATGCTACTGTCATACTGCATAGTTGGGTTTGAGATTTCCAATACTTGATCTTTTTGATCTTGTTCTGGAAATGTTTCTGGTTTTAGCTGATGATATAGAGACCCAAAGAAACAGTATGATTCATGCTAGTATTATTGTTGAAAACTGATATCTAGGAAGGAGTCAATTATTGAGTGGTCTAAAAATTAGGTTATTGCCCAATTTAATTGGGATTACAGGCTTGGTTGTTGTTGTTGTAGTTGTGCATAAAATCATCCTTCACCAAGAAGAAAAAGGATGCAGATGTTGGCGTGCTAGACTGGAAATAATATCATTACCAACATATAGCTCTGAATTGAAGCTCTCGACTAGCGAACTAGTCTGGAAACAATATTGTCACCAATGTACAACTCTGAGTTGAAAGTTTCAACTAAGGACAGTTGGAAAGAGCACGAGGAAGACCGAAAAATACGTGGATGAAGGTTATACGAAATGATTTGAAGCTTAGAAGTCTATATGAAAATGTCCTACTCAATCGAAACAAATGGACATGGAGATATCATGTGTTTGACTCGACGCAATTCACATTTGGTTCATATATCCTATCTATATAAATTTAGATTACAAGCTTGGTTATTGTCAACCTTGACTTGCTCCTGTTTATGGTATAGTTGGATCAGTGAGCTTTTTAAATTGTACTATGGGAACTAAAACAATTACATGGGCTTGACCTTTTGCCTAATACATTTGTTCATTGAATGCAGGGAGATGTTTACCCAGTAGAAACTGCTTATGACAATTCCATCAACCCAGTTCTCGATGCTCATTGGGGAGTGCTGAATGATGAAGATGTAATATTTTGTCCTCTTGTTTAACCTTTTCGTCAAATTTACAACATTGACTTCAATTATGATTCTTTTCACTTCTTCTGGAATATGAAATTTTTTCAAAATCTTTTCAATAATATTGAAGTGATGTCAACATGCATCCTGGATTTCCTTGAGCTTGAAATATGCCAGTCATTAAGCAGACAGTTATTTCCTTTCCTATTTAATGAAGAAACTATGCATGTTTGTACTTGAGTTTGAGAAAGGGTATAATTCTCAAGACTTGAGACTTCTTTTATGTCACTTCCGAAAGTTTAACTTTTGTCTTGCAGACTAGTGGACTTCGCTCCCACACTCTTTCAATGGTTGTTAATGATGCTCCTGGAGTCCTTAACATAGTTACCGGGGTTTTTGCAAGAAGAGGATATAATATTCAGGTATAATATTTTTACAGAGTTCTCAACAAATCCATTATATTTTGAGTTTTCCTACTGATTATTATTCATTCATTAAACTTTTTTTGTTCTTAGAGTTTAGCTGTTGGTCATTCTGAAGTTGAAGGGCTCTCTCGCATTACTACTGTTGTTCCCGGTACAGATGAATCAATCAGCAAGTTAGTACAACAACTGTATAAGTTGGTCGATCTTCATGAGGTGAGAAGATTGTTAGGCACAAAATTGCAAGTTGAGATTGTAAATAACATACATTTCTGCACATCTCAGATATTTTTGTAGACATACTGACTGCAATATTCTTGGATAAATAATTGGTGATGTAACCTTAGTGCTGGGCAAAATTATCTCTAATATTAACTCCAAATAAACAGCTTTACCTGTTTCTTTCTTGTGTTTCGTGAGTTACTGGTGATCTTTATTTTACTTTTGTCATATATGCTGCATTGCCCTTGTTAGTGTATGATAAGGTTATTGTACTGCCATAAAGATCCTCATATGTTAACTTCGACTCGAATTTTTGCCGTCGGTTTCCTATGTCGTCTTCGGATGTGATTCATTGTGGTAGCATAACTTAATCTTTGTTAGTTTAGAAATTAGGGATTGGCCATCTATTTCAACTGTTTCTTTTAAGGCATTTTATTGAATCTTTTTGATTCTGGAAAATGAATGACCAGATTTCCCAACATTTCAGGTCCGGGATGTGACACACTTGCCTTTTGCCGAGCGTGAACTGATGTTGATAAAAATTGCTGTGAATGCTGCCGCTCGGCGCAACGTTCTTGATATTGCTAGTATATTTAGGGCCAAAGCTGTTGATGTCTCTGATCACACCATAACCCTCGAGGTAAGATGTCTATGATACCTACATGCTAATAGTTCCATTAGTTATATAGCTGGAGTCAGATCCTGTGATAATTTTAGTTTCTAAGTTCAAATTATGCCTAAGCCATTTGTAAATTAAAAAGGAGCATTACTACATATGGCGTAGATTTGTCTGTAGTTGGTTAGTGATGCTTGTTATTCACCTCTCAAATTGTGGTTTGCTAATTTGCGTAGCGTTTTTTGATTTTAAATGCCTTATGTTTTATGAATCTGTTTTCCTGTACGGGCCAACAGCCCACGATACATTTGATGTCCACGGGTGGGATATAGAACTTTTCTTCGTAATGCTGTTCATAGAAGTACGAGAGCATACACTCTATCTTACTCTACAACAGCTTATCTCGTCCTACTGAAGAAAAGCAGGACCACAGTTGCCCAAAGAGCGTTATGCGCTTGCTATAATGCAATGTCGTGCACCTCTTATTGGAGCAGGGTCAGGGTTCGTGCCCTTATGCACTTGCTTCAGATCAGTAATTTTGAGGCTTTTTAGCTTAAGCTTTTCTCAAACCCAACACTCTTCTCGTGTGATTCCCAGAACTCTAGTGGGTCAGGTTCACTTTTTAAACCTCTAATAGTCTAATCGATCCCATGCTCTTGCTGCCTATTGCTTGATGTATAGAAATTTTACTTGAAGTCCAAAATCTGGATTCTTGTGGTTTATAACAACTTAATTGCAAATATGTTACTCCTGTTATTTGCGGATAATGTAGGTTTTGACACAAGGTATGTTAGCATAGGCATTAG
The DNA here is from genome assembly GCA_948329865.1 of Linaria vulgaris. Taxonomy (NCBI): domain Eukaryota; kingdom Viridiplantae; phylum Streptophyta; class Magnoliopsida; order Lamiales; family Plantaginaceae; genus Linaria; species Linaria vulgaris. The sequence goes on from OX415249.1 coordinate 66,817,841, forward strand.
TTATTTCAAACCTCTTCTACTCTCTCTCTTCCTCCCTCTATCGCTCTCTTGTTTGAATTGCCTTTTTGTTCGTTTGCCAGCTCACTGGAGATTTGGACAAGATGGTTGCCTTGCAAAGATTGCTTGAACCTTATGGCATTTGTGAGGTATGGTTTCATATATAAATGAATACATAAGTTTATCATACTAGGCTCTTTTGACGGAATACAGCGTAACCTGTTTCCTATCTTCTACATTGCCTATTGCTTGGCAGTGAAATGATTTTTAAATAATTTGAACTTGTGGTATGTGCACATACTATAATTTCAGTCTTAGAATTAGGGGAGTACTGATTGCCACCATCACCATTTTACTATCCCCGATATGGAAATTGAACAGGGTATGAGTTGATGTTCATTGTTTCACCAATTTCCAAGTTTTTGGTGCTTTTCTTGAAGCTATGTTATATTTTTTGATTATATCAATCAACGATTTTGAATTTTCTAATCCATATTCTTCATTTATTCTGGTTCTGTCAGTTGATATGCTTACTTGTGGATGATAGTGTTCGGAGATGTCTTTTATTTTTGGAATCTCTTAAGTTTCACACATTATTCCCTAAAAATTGAAGTTATACCTTAAAAACTGCAAACATGCAGGTGGCTCGAACTGGCAGGGTGGCCCTTATACGGGAGTCAGGTGTGGATTCAAAGTACCTCCGCGGATACTCTTACCCACTGTGATTTTAGATTTCACAAAGTCTTTGTTGATGAAAATATTACTATCTCCCGAGGCTGCAAATGATAGTTCCACGTACTTGGGGATATCAATGTTTATGGTAGTTACATAAACAAACTAAAGAGAACCTTCATGTGTGGGTGATATCTGAATGTCAGAGGTGGGAACAAATTTTCCATGTTTTTCATTCAAAGGTTATGATTCCAATATATGTTATTATGTACTTTATCCACGACATTTTGTCAAAGTCGTTATCAGGTCGTCGTGAAATGTAGTTATTTGGCTATGTTAAAACTAAAGTGTGAGTTTTTTTTGGGGGGGGGAATATTACCAAATTTCTTGTGTACTCTTTCAGTGGAAATACTTGATACTTGATCCTTTGTCAAGGATATGGTCACCAGTATAGGTGATTTTAACATCTCTAGTATTACGTCATTCGGTTTTTAACTCTTCAACAACAACAACAACCAAGCATGTAATCCCAATTAAATTGGGGTAGGCTATATGAACCATGAATGAATCACGTCGAGTCGTGAACATGAATCTTCTGCCTCCATAGGTTTCGGTTGACGAGCATGTCTTCATTTAGATCTTTTAGCTTCATGTCGTTCCGTATGACCTCCATCCACATCTTTTTCGGTCTCCCACGAGCTCTAGCCGTCTGTCCTAAGTCGAGATCTTCAACTCGTCGTACCGGTGCATCTATGGGTCTGCGTTTAACATGTCCAAACCATCTTAAACGATTTTCTCGCATTTTCTCGTCAATGGCCGCCACACCCAATTTATGCCGAATATCTTCATTGCGCACTCTATCTCTCCTAGTGTTACCGCACATCCACCGAAGCATGCGCATCTCTGTAACGTTCATTTTCTGTGCATGACTTTGCTTAATAGCCCAGCACTCGGAGCCATAAAGCAAAGCAGGTCTAATAGCCGTACGATAGAACTTTCCTTTAAGCTTTAAAGGAAAGTTACGATCGCACAGAATTCCTGTCGCACTCTTCCACTTTGTCCATCCAGCTTGGATGCGGTGGTTGACGTCTCCATCTAACTCTCCATCCATCTGCAGTATGGAGCCTAAATACCGAAAATGCGCACTTCTCGGTATCTCTTGGCCATCCAACTGAACCGTGCCATCGTTGTTTCTTCGTTGTTTGCTAAACTTGCATTCGAGGTACTCTGTTTTTGTTCGACTTAGTCGAAATCCTCGTGCTTCTAATGTTTGTCTCCATCGTTCTAATTTAGCGTTAACTCCCATTCTCGTCTCATCGATGAGGACAATATCGTCTGCAAACAACATACACCATGGGACTCGGTCTTGGATGGCTCTGGTGATTTCATCAATTACAATGGCAAACAAAAATGAGCTCAAAGCTGACCCATGATGTAAACCAATTGTAATTGGAAAGACGTCTGTTAAACCGCCACAAGTTCGGACACTTGTCACCACATTCTCATACATATCTTTTATGATGTTGATATATTTAATGAGTACCCCCTTCTTCACCAAGGTCCACCATAATACATCTCGAGGTACTTTGTCATATGCCTTTTCTAAGTCGATAAAGACCATATGCAAATCTCTACTCTTTTCTCGAAAGCGCTCAATGAGCTGACGAATCAAATGGATGGCCTCTATGGTCGACCTTCCGGGCATAAATCCAAATTGGTTCTCAGATATGGGAACAATTTGTCTCAATCGGTGTTCGATCACCTTCTCCCATAGCTTCATGGTATGAGACATAAGCTTTATCCCACGATAGTTAGAACAGTTTTGGACATCGCCCTTGTTCTTATATAGGGGTATTAGCGTACTCTTCCTCCACTCTTCTGGTATTTTATTTGTTCGCCATATTTTGTTAAAGAGGTTCGTCAACCAGGTCACCCCTATCTCTCCCATGCTTCTCCAAGCCTCAATAGGGATACTATCTGGACCAACGACTTTTCGAGTCTTCATCCTCTTCAAGGCATCTTTGACTTCCGACCTTCTAATACGGCGCATAAAATCGCGGTTCAGGTCCCGAGGGGACTGCGAGATGTCACCCACTGCTTGGGTGGGGCCTCCATTGAACAGGCCCTCGAAGTACTCCCTCCACCGTGCTTTGACCTGATCCTCACGCACTAAGACAGACTGGCCTTCATCTTTGATGCATTTCACTGCACCTAGGTCTCTAGTCTTCCTCTCTCTAATGCGAGCAATTTTGTATATATCCTTCTCGGCCTCCTTGCTATCCCTCTTCTCATAAATTTCCTTGTACACAGCCTCTCGCGCTAGTCCAACAACTTTCTTTGCTTCTTTCCTGGCTAGCTTATACTTTTCAAAGCTTGCTCCATCATGGTTCTTCTTCAAATCCCTGTAGCAATCCCGTTTGGCCTTGATTGCCGCCTTTACTTCTTCATTCCACCATGACGTGTCTTTACCTGTCAGGCTACTACCTCGGGATTCACCTAAGAGGTCTTTAGCTACCTTCTTGATACAACATGCCATTTTGGTCCAAGTTGCATCTGCATCGTCCTCAGTCTTCCAGTCTACCTCTTGAACCACTCGCTCTACGAAGGCCTTTTCGGTAGACTCCTTAAGCCGCCACCACTTAATTCTAGGTTCCAACCGGCGCCTACTCCTCTTCACTCCTTGCCGCAGTCTAATATCCAACACCAAAAGCCTATGTTGCGTAACCACACTTTCCCCGAGGATGACCTTGCAATCTATGCAACGACTTCTATCTGCCCTCCTAGCTAAGAAGAAATCTATCTGGCTCTTATTTGACCCACTCCTATAAGTGACCAAATGAGACTCTCTCTTCTTAAACCAAGTATTTGCTACAAGCAAATCATAGGAGTGGGCGAAGTCTAAGATAGCGTTTCCCGGCTCATTGCGATCCCCAAAGCTATACCCGCCGTGGATGTCCTCGAACCCATCACGGCTAGATTCTACATGACCATTAAAGTCACCTCCAATGAAGAGTTTCTCGCTACTAGGGATCCTTTGTACCATCTCGTCCAAATCTTCCCAAAACTTACGTTTCACGGCTTCGTCTAGTCCTATCTGTGGTGCATAGGCACTAATGACATTCAAGATATCCTCGCCTATGACCAACTTGACCAGTAAGATCATGTCGCCCTTCCTTCTGACCTCCACCACGTCTTCGAGCCAAAGCTTATCTATGATGATCCCAACACCATTTCGGTTCTTCTTTGTCCCGGTATACCAAAGCTTACAACCCCAAGGGTCTACTACTTTGGCCTTTTCACCAACCCACTTGGTCTCTTGCACGCACAAGATGTTGATCCTCCTCCTAGACATTGCCTCAGCTAGCTCGGCCAATCTTTCCGTGAGTGACCCCACATTCCACGATGCAAGGCGAACTCGTCGTTCCTGGACTGACTTTTTTACCCTCACCCGTCCTGGAAGGTGAGGGAACCCTTGCTCATTTGACACCACACCCAGGCGTCGATGTGGCGCGTCGCTTCTGGGCAACGACCTAGCAACCTTTGCCCATTTATCACTACACCCGGGGTCCGATGTAGCGCGTCGCCGAGTAGGGAACGCCCCAACGAAATTCATAGTATGGTTCATATCATAGGATGTGACGGAGTTTTTACGTTGGCTGTCACAAGCCTACCACAACCCTCCTCCTTTATCCTGGCTTGGGACAGGCAGTAAAAGCTCACTGGCGGAGTTATTCGGTTTTTAACTCTTAATTTCTCAAATGTCATACACTACACTACAACATTTGAGGACGGTGTAACTGTGTATACGTTTTGATAATGGCTTGTTCTTGCAAGTTGCAACTAGAAATAGATATCGATGTAACTGTGTATAAGTTTTGATAGTGGCTTGTTCTTGCAAGTTGTAACTAGAAATAGATATCGACGTAACCGTGTATAAGTTTTGATAATGGCTTGTTCTTGCAAGTTGCAACTAGAAATACACTTCAACCATAGTACATCCAGAGAAAAGTTAGATGTCTGGGCTTTGAGTCATTGTTCCAACAGTAGTCGCGACCAACATGAGTCTTGATTTGGTTATATTAGTGTAATAAATCACACGAAGTTACAGCATTTTGGTATTACGTGGTAGTTTATGTACTACAACATTCAAATTGGTTTTTTGACGTTTTGTATGGGCTGGCAAATTGGTAGATTGTTATCATACCGAGTTTGATGTTGGGTTCAGTACCCAGAATCCACACGCCAATCTACGCATGGGCAAGTTTCATTTTCAGCTATTAGTGTAGGGCAAACGTATAAGTGTAATATGGACAAAAACAATATGTGTATGCATAACATGTGGGGTTCTTGTTGGATAAATATATAACCAGCATAAGCATTATGTTTTATAAATAACACGAAACCAAAGTATCAGAATGTTTAAAACACCTGAAACGATGAGAAAGTAGTTCATGCAACCGTTGTATTGCTGACGTGGTGCAACCACTACCAATATACGGTGAAGATGAGATTGTGAGTTAGTTCTTTCCTACATTTTAGGAAAAATTAAATTTGTATTTAATCTAGATCGTTGGTTCACCACGTCAGCAATACAACGGTTGCATAAAATATTTCTTCCCAAACGATGTAAACGTATTATTACACGCTAAGTTTCATATAATAGCAATTAAAAAGAAAGGATATCGTGGGAGAAGGCGAAGATTTGAAGGGAACAGGCCCCATCCGTGTTGCCGGCTGGGGATTTCTTCGACTACGACCATGTCACAATCTATAGCATTGAACCCTCAACATTCTTGGATGACACTAGGTCCTAATCTCGGAGAATTATTCTTTTTGACAATGAGAGACTCTTTTTGTGAGAAAATGAGGAAAAATGATATATTTCGTTGTTTAAATTGGCTTAGTTGGTGTTCCATTAAGAAAAAATATTTGTTGATCCATCTAAATACAATTATTTTGCCACTCCATGGAGAAATTAGCAAAATACATACTGGGGGAGCTTCTAGTAATCTGGGAATAAGGTAAACAGGCATAATCTTTCCAACCTGACTAGCCCAAATTTACCGAAGCACATAACAAAATAAGTAAGTCAACAATAGTTCATCGATATATGCTTTCTCTACAACATACATGTGCCATTTTCTATCTGACTACAAGTTTACAAATCATTGGCTTTATAATTTAGAGGACAAACTACACCCGTTACATGGCAAATGCCATAATAGCTTATCCAATTTATTTTCTTCTACCAAATTTGCCATTCTCAAAACTTTATATTAACAGCACACCCACGACACAGAAAAAACCCTTATATGGAGTTCGTGCATAGATATAATACACACACACACACACACGTGACACGACCACTTGTGGAGCGCGTGAGTTACTCAGGAGCAATAGCAACAACCTGTTTCCCAACGTTGCGGCCTGAGAAAAGCCCAACAAGGGCAGCTGGCGCGCTTTCAAGGCCCTCTGCTATGTCTTCAACATAAGTGATTTTCCCGTCTCTTATGTGAGGCAGAACCAACTCCAAAAACTTTGGGTAGAGGTGGTAATAATCACCAACAATAAAACCTTCCATTCGGATACGTTTTGATATGAGAGAAAACAAGTTGTGGACTCCTTCAGGCTGTTCCAGGTTGTACTGTGAGATCATCCCACAGACGGCAATCCGGCCATGAAGTCTCATGTTGAGAAGCACAGCATCGAGCATCTTTCCTCCAACATTCTCAAAGTAAATATCGATGCCATCGGGAAAATACCTAACAAAGATGAGATTTTAGTTAACGTTTTTGAGATTTTATGCTGTAGAGCAGTGTTTCCTGCCAAATAATTACTAAGACACCTTTGACATTCCTGAAAAAAGAACCCTTGAATCAATAGAACTAGCAAATAAAAATATATTGTTCAAATTATGTCGTTTCAAAAGTCTGATAAACAAAATGTGACGAAGGGAAGAAAAGAAAATGGATAAAGAACTTTAAAAGCAAGAGAAAAAATCCCATTAACTTCATATTCATTGTAAGAACCTTCGATCGGTAGAAGCTTTATAAAAACCGTCCCATCGAAAAGCAAAACTGATATTTCATTCCTGCCATTTGTTTAGCTAATGCCTACCCGTGGAGGGGGAGTTCTTGTAGCTTTCAAAATGTGAGGAGGTGGTGTGTTGTAGTGGAGGGTTTATATAGTAATCCACCCTATATATACCACTTTCACTACCTAATTAAAATGAATAGCAAGATCTAGGTACATTCAAACGCCTCATCGAGTTACAATAAGCTCTCTTTGAAGTCACAAAACACAGGAAACTCACCTTTTTAAAGCTACATTTAGATCTTGCTCTTCTTTATAGTTAAATGCCCCATCAAACTGGAACTTGTTCACTAGGAGATCAACCTTCAATAACATAAAGAACATGTTACTCAAAAACATGGGGCTTATTGCAGTATATCTCTTAGTTATATATCAAAAGGATAAAAAAATCCATTATCATATAAAAAGCAAGAAAAAAAATCCCCCCATCTGCAATTTATAAACAACACGAGACCCCTTGTCATATAAACTTGGTTTTATGACATTGGGAGTGCTCGTGTGGTCTCTATTACAATCTACAACTGATTCAGCTTGTGCACCATCAAACCCTTATTTCTGATTAAGGGCAGGTACTATTATGTGTCTTAAAATAGGCCTCTGCACTATTCTTCAGAAAAACACCAGAGGATCAATGGAAATTATTTGATTTTGGGCAAGAACTTATTCCTTCCCACAGATCGCAGTGATCTTTACCTTTTAGCTAGAAGTGTGATCCAATAGTACAGCCTATCTCACTTGTGTGATCTATATAGCCAATGACGATAAGGCAATGCGGCATGCAATATAGCAAAAACGAAACTAGGATGGAAGAAGACCAAGATAGGATAACTAGGATTGAAACTTGGTAAAACATTCGGTATCTTACCTGGAGACTTCAAAACCTACATCAAGTAAGTCTAGCTAAACTAAACTGTAACAGTTCACGTATATGTGACAACGTATTTAATAGAGTTCTTGGATTAAATTTCATGCTCATCAAATAAATGTGTTGTCAAAGTTTTGAGGACTCTGCTGATACACATGAACTAGAAATGCAAAAGTGCAATGAACTTAGTTGAAAGTTAACAATCTAAATGGGAACTGGATTCTGGGGAATTTATCAATTCCAGTACTGCACACTCGTTAAAACTAGGTTAGAATTCACTGAAATGTTTAGAAATGAAGATCACCAAAAAGAAAAAAGGTGATTCAACAGATGAAGTCTGACTATATGAACAAAATCAGTAACGTTTTTCCCCAAAAATTAAATTGAGAAAATTTTATTCATTGTGTTTCGTTCAAACTTTACAGCAGCAAAAAAGTCCAGGAGATGTGTGTCATTATAAGAAAGACAACATTTCGACAGGAAGCTCCTCTTTTTCTAACTTTCTGAAGAAAAAATACTAAGCTATTCACTGAAGACCAACACCAGGTTTCATTGTAACTCTTCAGTAGAAATGTGCAACAAGACACCAGAGAAGTTGAGAAATTTTGTTTACTAAGACAACTGAGCGAGACAAGGGCTAATAATACCAGGTCAAAGACAGCAAACCTTCTATCTTTGAATTTCCTCTGCTCCTTACACATGGATTGTTTCCACATAATAGAGAGAGCATACTAACCTTGTCTTTGCTCCCTGCGCTTCCAACAACATAACACCCATTTAACTTTGCAAACTGACCCACAAGCTGACCGACAGCTCCAGATGCAGCAGAAACAAAGACGGTTTCTCCTTTTTTGGGCGAGCAAACCTCGTAAAAACCAGCATAAGCAGTCATGCCAGCCATACCTAAAATGAAAAGAAATAGTGCATGTTAAAAGCAGATTTAAAAGAAACACACAAATGGTATCATAATCAATTTGCGAGTAAAGCCTCCAGAGAAAAAAGCAGCTGCTGAAAGAATCTTTTTCATATTAGATTACCAACGTATATCTAAAGTGCCCGAAAATGGTTTACCTACAGTGTAGTAGAGAACAAAAATGATTGGTCATGAAGTGCAAATGGATAAGCCTTAAAACAATATTTTTTCTTCATTTCTTCTTTGTTCTGGTTCATCTCATATGGTCCTGATCCATCTTCTCTTTGCATGAAGAAAATTATGTTAAATCCCAGAAAGACATCTTGGTTATGCTACCTATATCATTACAAAAGAATTCTCAACCCCTTGATGTCTTACTATTCGACTTAGACTTTCCCGGTGTCATTAAAACAGTATACTTTTTCCTTCCCAAAGTTATATGAACTGCATGAGTTTTTTTTTTTTTTTTGGAATATACTCTAAACAGGCTTTTTTGCTCCATCTTTTGTAGGATCTCGAATCTTGGGGGACTGAGGTCTTTGATTAGCAGCTGTAGTACAAACCTCTACAGTGTAACTTATTTCTATTACTGCAGCTACAACTTAGTCAGATGCTATATACATGCATACATTAAACTCTATAGTACTTTTTGGATTTTTGTTTTTCTGTTTTCATTCTGGGTTTTTTGGTAGTTCTTTTATATGGAATAAAATATACTCTAGCAGATAACCTTTTAGGACATTTTTTCCCATGTCTTAGAAATGAAAGTGAGCTACTAAAGACTTTATTATCTCTTTGTACAACCGTTCTTTAAGATATCTCAAATTATGTAATTGCGACTGAAATCCCTGAAATGAAAACGCCAAAATAAGAATTTAGACTCAATATTATCAGATATGCATTAAGCATAATTACCTTAATGAATTCAACAACAGCAGAAAACAAAAAATATTGTACATGGCAATATCACCTCATACGACTCGTCATTCATTTTTTCTTAAAATTTAATAGAGCCAAACCTCCACTAGATAAAAAATGTTACAGAGATGGAATGTGGATTTACAACCAATATTTAATGCATAATATCATCAACAATATTTTGTTGATTGGATTTCAATGGATTGCTATGGTTCCACTACATCTTTCAGGGTCAAACTCGGAAAAGGAAAGATAATTAGTTAGAGCAGCAAGTCCCATTGACATGCGGAAGCTATAATTTTGTTTAACAACATGGACAGAGTAGATGGTTAATAAGGAGATCATGCCACAAAAAGGGATGAAGCAAGATGCATGACATGGAACACTATGTTTATATTTAAAAACAAAATGAGTCATGTCCTGTTTGTGAGAGAGTAAGAAGGCTCATCTCATTCTCACCCAAAAGTCCTGTATAGTAGGAGAGAGGCAAATCCACATGTTGAATTTTGAACAAGGTAGCAGGATCTTTAATAAGGCTGTACTCTTCCCAGCCAGTAATCCCCCAAATGAGGTCACCTTTCTTGAAATCCGGATGAGAAGAATCCACTACCTTTGACACTCCATATCCATTGATTGGCTGAAAACAATACATACAGTTAGTAACTGTCTGTTATTGTTAATAATACTCAAACATCAATTCAATTATGTTGTTGTTATTACTTATTAGGTATTAAATAAACAAAAGCAGAAAGAATAAAAAAAGCCATACAGAGCCAGGGACAAAGGAAGTGGTGTAGCTCCCCTGCGATGGGCGCATGCGATTCCGCATGTAAGGGTCGCATGATAGATACAGATTCTTCACCAAAACGGCGCCGTCATCGGATTCGGGGGTTTTGAGCTTTACAGTCGAAGAGGTATTTAATACCAAATCTGATTCTTTGGGGAAACCGGACACGTAATCTTTCAGTATAATTTGCTTGTTGCCTACAACTACTTCCTCTTCCGACATTTTCGTGTGTTCTTGTAAGTTGTAATAATGGAAAATGATTTTTTATTATTTGTCAGTAAAATATCTAGACACTTCTGTACTGCAGGCTTGGACCAACTTTGTGGAAGTACGCCATTGGATGGATTAAAATTATTAATCTATATAATAATGGTTCATTTCTTTTTTACTCTAAAATTTGTTACTTTCAATCCCTAAATTTCTGAAAACCTCAGTTACAAGTTACAACAATATCATATGAGTTTTCAATCTAGTCCAATATTTTTTTCATATTATAAACTATATGAAAGTTCACACCAACGTGTTGGGGGTGAAACAATGCATGCGAGTATTGTTGATCGTTGATAAAACAATCTTCTAACAATAATCCAAATGATTGGTATGCCAGCCAATATTTTTGCATGGAGGTTGTCCTCAAAGTTGCACTATAAATAGCAAGGCTATTGCTATTTGAGGCATCCCAATTCATGTTTAATTTATGTTCTGCAATGTAGTATTTATATACTTATACAATAAAGTATTTATATACTTGTATGGGTGTAGGTTAGGGAGGAGTAAAAGTGACAAAGCTCTGTGAGGGTCGTTCGACCTTTAAGAAAGATAACGTGGGGAAGGACGGCCTCGGGCAATGGATCTGGTCGATTAGGGAGTCAAGTGATATGAAGAAAAGAAAGAAGAAGAATAAGAGTAAGAATGGGGGAAAGAGGAGGAGAGTATCTTTCGAGGGGAGTTCCTCGGCTGCAGGAGGGTCAGGAGGCGGAGAGACGGGGAAAAATGGGGTGGAGGATGCTCCTTCAGAGTTGGTGACGGTTTTGCCTAGGGGAATGGTCGGGCCTTTTTCGGACGCGGAGACGGTGAGGCGTTTCGAGTCTTTCCGATAACCTTTTGCTAAGGCCTTTACAGAGAATCCTCAGTCTATTTACTCGGGGGGATCTCTTCCAGAAGGGGATTTCAGTGACGTCTTCGCTCGTATTAATAAGGGCGCTCCGGTCATAACTTCTTCCCCTTCTACACCATGGAGGGAATGGAGCCTACTGAAGGCGTAGAGGTAGAGCAAATCTGATTCTTAGGTCCGGTGGTTATGAGTAGTGGTGAATCCACTGGGGAAGCAAGGGTTCCGGAGCAAGGGGAGGCGTCTGGTGCTCGGGCCGGGGCAGGAGAAGTGGCGGAGTTGAGGGGGATTGCAGTCTCTGTTCCCATAACAGAGTTGCGCTCTAACTAGCGCCAAGTTTTTGACGAGGTAAACTCTTCTTGTATGTTTTCTTTTGAGGACACCATGTGTAGGTTGTGAGGAAATAGATATATTGTTTACTTAGATTTTGCATTCTTACCGTGTCTACCATGGTAGGCATTTGCTTCGATGATGAAGGTATGGGGCTTATATGATCAATCGACAGTTCGAGTGACGGAGCTGGAAGAAAGAGTTCGTATATTGGAGGGACGGGAGGCTTATCAAGAAATTATATCTTTGGAGCGATGGAATCAGATCGTAACAGAGTACTATGTGCAAAAGTGGCGCGAGGAGACGACTCAAGCAGCCGAAGCTCGTATACATGAGTTGGAGGAGATGTAGATAGTTCTAGATGCTGGAAGGATGGAGAGGGAGGAGGCTTTGGTAGAGGGTCGGCGAGCACACCGGGCCAATGACCAATTAACTTTGGCAGCGAAAGAGCAGGCTGCAGAGGTACTTCATCTGCAAGAGGCCTTAAACAAAGCTCACTTTGAAGCGTTGGCTGCAGCGGAGAAGGCAGATCAGGACATGGGACAGATTCACTAGCATTATACTGATCGTGAGGCGAGGATGGCTCGTATTCATGACGAGCATAGGTACAAGATAGTGAATGAAGTCGCTCTGGGGACGGTGGACCAGTACAAGGGGTCCAAGAAGCACGAAGTCGACCTCAAGCGCTACTATACCGGTCATGTTTGGTTCGGCTACTGGGGCTGTCGAGAGAAAGGGATAAAGTTTGGCATGTACAAGGATGATACTGATCTTTCGAGGCTTCGTCCTCGTGAGTTGCGGATGTCAGCTTCTCCAAAAGAAGTTCTGCCTTTGCTGGGGACTATGGGCAGTTTTTCTAGTCTAGCGGTAGGGCAGATGATTCCGGTAGCGCCCAGGTTATCCGAGACGGCGAATGCAGAGAGAGAAGAGGAAGAGGACGAGGGGAGGTTAGAAACTCGGGAGGATCATGCGTGCATGATAAATGAGGGGAAGCAGTCGGCCTCGTAGTTTGTTTAGCGTAGTGAAGTTTTATTATTTCTTGCTTCGTGTATTTTTGTTTTGTCTTGCAAGTAGGTGAAGTAGTTTGTATCTTAGTACCATGAATAAAATTTAATGATTTATCAAGCGGTTATTTGTCCTTTTTATTGAAGTTGCTATACATATATACGTGGGGGCTAAAAGTAAAGAGAAAGGCTTTTGTTGAAGATTAAAGTTGGATCATAAACATGGGCTATTTAAGGGATTCTTGTGAAAGGCTAGAAGAAATGCTTTTTTAGGGTGAGGCTCGAAAAAGTGGATTTTGACAGCATAAGACATTTGGAGGAATAATAATAGATTTAAAAAGGGTTTTTCTTATGAGGGGGAGGGGGGGTTAGAAAATGAGGGGTATTTAAATAGAGGGAGAATCCTTTTTGAACAAACGCGAATATCACAGAGGTCGAAGTGGCATTTTTGTATTTTCTTCTTTTTATAACGTACCAAGATTTTCTTGATTCGCTCGGTCCTTCATAAGCCAGTTATAGTTGTTGGTGTAGTGGGCCTTAAAGAAAGATCGCGATTCTCCCTTAGAAGCGATGTTTAGGGATATAATCCCGTAGTTGTGCGAGGGTTTGGGCCGTAGCTTTTTCTTTTCTTTTTTGCACGTGGTGGGTTTATTTTGGGCGTGAAAGAGTGCCCTCAAATCGTCTCTACGACCGCGAGACCCCTTCGTAATGTGGTCGTTTGTGGGGATCGCGGTTCCCCTCGAACTATTATGGGATCAGATGATTCCTTGTGGTTGGGTCCCCTTAGAGTCGTGAGTCTCTTTTGGGAATATGCATACGATGATATAGCGATGGGCTATATATGCATATGATGGTATGATGACAGAATAGATTCAGTTTAAAATGTGGGTAAATTAGAGAGGTGCTTACGAATGTGCCAGGGGTAAACCCAATTCGTAGTGGATTTTTCCCCATATTGCTAGATGTGGGAGATTTTTTGAAGGGGAGTGGTGTAGTTTTCAGAGGCAGGTCGAGATCGTGCAGGTATTTCAAGCTGGGTTTGTAGCGTATTTGGTTTTCCTAGGTGGTGCAGATCTTTCGAGCGAAACCTTTCTTTTCCCTCCAGGGGGAAGCACAATTTTCTTCGAGGAGTTTTTTCTTTTCATCGAGGGTTCCTTCATATGCTTGGTGGGGTGGCTTTGAGGGGAACGCGTGGAGGGAGTGTATTTGTCGCGTTGACGGTGTGAACTTTGAGTTATCCTGATGAGTCAGGTGACACATGGACATAAGATATACATGTCATAAATTTGCTTATTTAAACACAATCATGTTTGCTTGCGGCGGTTTATCGGCCCGTCCACGTGGACTTCCGTTACATCTTCACGATTTGAACAGGCACATGTGAAGGGTTGTGGTGGTTCCTTTGAGCAGGTATAAATGCAAAGTGAAGGGGTACTTGAGGGTGTCTATAAATACCGTGCGAGTTCCTTTTCCCCTACTTACCTTTGCCTTTCGGTTTCCTTGCTTTCAGAGTATATTAGCACATTGGAATCCCTTTTTACTCTAGTATGACTACTTCACTTTTTCTTTCTATAGTAGAATGTGATCATGGAGCGGGCGGTTTCTGAAGTGTCGGACCCTACCATCGAAGAGTCTGTCTCTACTGGCACTTCGAGTTTACGCCCAGAGCGGTCCCCTTCTTTAGTAATGGCAGAGCAATATTCGAGCAGGAACGCTTTACCAGGACGTGGAGTGTTCGCGTTATTAGAGGCTGGGGTGGTTTTGAGGATGCTCTATCAGCGGGCGGCCCGTCTTAAGGGCATGGCTCGGTTGCACCGCAATCATGCTAATTAGAGGGTGCCAAAAGTTGGTGCATGGGAGGAATGTGAACTTGGGGGAGGGTGCTTCCACATCAAGGGTCCTTTGTCAGGCGACGGATGAAGTTAGGGTGGCATTCCTTTGAAGCGAGCCTTATAAGCACCCTTTTCGGGGGTTGACATGTTGCTAGGTTATTTTGAGTCGGGCTCTATTGTGGGAGCCAGGAAAATATGGAGTATTTCTAGCACAGTGTCGGAGGAAGGTGTGCGCAGGTTGTTCGAAGGGGTTTCCTTGGATGTTTCTCTATTTAACATCCTTATCTCGACAGTGGTTCAACGAGCTTACAATCCTCCTGTTGAATTTTTGACAGTATACGCTAGTCAGATTCGCCATGGTCTTCGCTGGTTTTTTCATCCCTTCGTGCGAAATTTGATGTAGTTTTTGCAAGTTTGCCCTAGTCAACTTCTTCCTTATTCGTTTCACTACGTGATTGGGTTTGTACTGTGTTATGGGCTGTTGGATGTCACTTATACTCTATTTCAATTTGCGGCGGCTTTTCCTTTACGTGCCGCCTCTTCAGATCCTCCTTTTTTGTTTCAAACCATTCGTGTCTTCTTCCTTTCTAGAGGTTTGAGGTTTAACGGGCAAAGAGGATGACTAGCGAGAGAAGTTCTTTTATTTGTTCCCCTGGAAAGTGATCGTTTCGGAGTGGAAGATTCGCACGTGGTGGGGTACGGGTGTGATGAGGATGTCCCTGCCTTTATGGGAGCAGGTGAGGCAGGAGTTAGAACAAAGAAGTTTATATACGGGTCGCTACAAAGTGGTTTCTATGTTAAGCTATCCGATAGCTATGATCATGGCTGGGTTGCAACAGGCCGCAGAAGTATTGGAGTTTTTGGTGGGTCCCCTTCACACGAGTCCTTCGTTTAGTAAGTGCTCCTCTTTTTCGAACAATGTTGTTTCTATATTATTTTGATTGTTGTTGTTACTTGCCTTCGGGCTGCGTTGTTCTGTTAACGTTTGCGGACGGTTTTCAGGGGCTGAGATGGGCGTTCATACGCGGGAGGCTTATTTGGTGGCTCCCCTCTCTTGCCAGTAGTTCTCGGCTGACAAAGTGGTACTAGAGCCATCACCGAAGGAATTTGATTCGACGACTTTCATCTTTGCATCGCCTACTCCTTTGGTTGAGGTATCCCCACAACTTTTGTCGTGCTTAGGTCAGGGTGTTTTTTGCGCAGAAGGTCATTTATCTCGTGAACCTCGTGAAGGTTCTAGTCGTACCTTTCATCCTTCTAACATTCAGATAGGGGAGTTAGGGCAATCTTCTCTGTTGGGTATGGCGGATGGTCTTTCCCTTTATAATGGGGTGCCAAAAAGTCTGGAGTATTGCAGATCGTACATGTGTGGGCTCCGTAACGAGCGAGATAGAGAGTTCCTTCTTCCTTTTACCTTCTTGGCTTTGTATGATGTTTTTAGTAAAAACACTTGTGAGGTACGTGTCTTTCTCTTCGCGTTCGTATTGGGTTATTTTGTGTGCAATTTTTGGTGACCGGTTTTTTTTTATGGGGAAGTAGTTGTCACTTTTGGTAGAGGCCATGGACGAACATTTTTCGGACTGCTCCTTTTGAAGCACTAGCGCTTCGGAGGCGTTGTTAGGAGCTTGAATCGGCGCTGAGAGAGGCTCAAGATCAATTAGAACAGAAGGGTCACAGAGACCGAGGCTCTTCAGGCCATGAATGCGCGGAATTCGGATGGAAGTAAAGAGATGTTAGAGTGGAATCTAAAGGTCAAGAATGATCGGTGGAAGCAAGCGGAAGGATGGCTAGAGAGTTTGCACTATCGTCTTGGTCATATGGGTGAGATGCTTTGTACAGCAAAAGCAAAAAGAGAGGAATACAAGCGTCTCTTGCTGGATTTGGGGTGTCGGTTCGGGAAAAAGCTTGCAAAGGCGCAAGCCCAAGCCACCTTGGGTAGGGCAAGCACTACGCGCGCGGTTGATTCCTTTGACCGGGGGGGCACAATTTATGATGATGGGCTATAACATATGCCAATACGTGGTTCAGTCAATGCCAGGGTTCCCTCCAGACTTGGTGATTCCTCGATTGGTGGTGGATCCCGTCGCGGAAGAGCCTTCCACATCTAGACCTTCGCCAATGGAAGGAGCCAGGGATCCCGAATTGCCAGAATCATGACCAATAGGCGCATCCTCGTCGAGTTCCATGCCTCCGTCGACATCCTTGACGGAGGTATCTGATGGTGTTCGTCGGGCAATGGTGCAGGAAGGAAAACGTCCGACTTTTCGATTAAGTAGAAGATTTGGGTAGGTGTAGGAAAGTTTGAGGGATCCTCTTCATCTGTCTTTGTATTGTAGGGTGATAGACTTTTGTAAAAAAAAAAAGCCTTTGTAGCACAAGTTTTTTGAAGGGGGGCGAAGGGAATATGAATATCTTTCGTAAAATATGTTTTGGTAAGCCTCGTACATACAATAAAGTTGGCGTACATAATTTTAGCTTTATTTGTGATTTTGAATGAATCTGGCTTTCTTATTTCACCTATTATTTTCTTGTTTACGAGGTAGCAGCGTTGCGACAAGGGGTCCTCACACATATATTTTCATGATTTTTGGTTTCCTTTTTTTCTCTGCCTTTTTTTTTGGTATTACAAACGAGGGAACCTACCAGCCCTAAGTTTGGGAACGAATCGGGCTACTTTGGTGCCAAAGGAAGGGGCTAGCAGAGTGGTCATTCGTCCCCATCAAGACGTGTGAGGATCCGGAGTCTGGCTATCTTCATTGAGTTCTTCTTTTCGCTGGGGTGGCTAGTTTACATGGGGTTAAGAGAAGGGGGCGAGTACAAGCCTTCTTTAATTTCGACGGTTCACACGAATTTTTCATATCTTTGGACCTTTTCGTGGGGGCGAAAAGACGGTTCCCACAAACGACGCTATTTGATGATATATGAATTATGATATTATAAGGATAAATTAATAATTGTGCCCTGTAAGTTTGTCTTTTTGAAGAATATGCCCATTATCTATCGAGTTTTTAAAAATGCCCTGACTTATGCACTTTTCTTTAAAAAAATGCCCACCGCTGCCACATCAGAAAAAATGCAGACGTGTCAGTCGATGTGGATGTCAATGCACACGCCATGGTTGCCACATGGAATATATTTAAAACGAAAATATATTTATATCCTTTATATATATAAATATATATATATATATAATATCTTTATGATTTAAAATATATTTAAATATATTAAAAAAAGAAAAATCACAAATACAATTTTTCATTACTGAAAATTAAAAAAAATTAAAAAAAAAACAAAAAACAAATAGAGCCCCCCCCCCCCCCCTCCACCGCTGCACCCATATTTAAATATATTCTAGATATAGATATATTTAGATACATAATGATATTTTTTATAGTATTTATATATATATTCTAGATATAAATATGATATTGTTTTTAATACATAAATATATATATATATATATATATATATATATATATTCTGATATTTTAATACATAAAGATATATATATTTTTTTTATATTTGTATATATTTTGATATTTTAATACATAAAGATATATATTTTATATATATATATATTCCATGTGGCAGCCACATAACACAAAAGATATATTTTTGTTTTAAATATATTAATATGGCGTGTGCCTTTTTCCCATGTGGCAGCCACGTAAGCGCAATTTTTCTGATGTGGCAGCGGGTGAGCATTTTTTTAAAGAAAAGTGCATAAGTCAGGGCATTTTTAAAAACTCGATAGATAATGGGCATATTCTTCAAAAAGACAAACTTACAGGGCACAAATATTAATTTGTCCTTTAAGGGTCGGTCTTTTCTCAGTCCAAAGATTAAGAATTAAGAACAAAATATAGATAAGAATAGCTTAAGTATTTATTTCGTGGATAATGGTATATGGGGGACCGGAGTCCTTAAATTACAAAGAGGGGTGGGGGACTATATATATAGGCTTTTCAGAATAGGCTCGGAAATAAATGTCCTCGAATGTCGGTGAGAGTGGATCTTATCTGATTTTAACACGTATCGTGGGTCTTGATGAGAAGATAAGAATTTCGAGGAGCTCCTCAGTCGACTTTGTCTTTTAATGCGCACTGATCTTGAAAATGGGATAGAGTTTTCGAGGGGATCCTTGTCAGCTCCGTCTTTAATGCGTACTAATCTTGATATAAATAAGGTTTCGAGGGGCTTCTTGTCAGCTCCATCTTTAATGCGTACTAATCTTGAAATAAGATAAGGTTTCGAGGGACTCTTTGTCAGCTCCATCTTTAATGCGTTAAATACTGCCTCGCAAGAGGATTCGTATTTACTTGTATTATTATATACATATCCTACAAAAAAAACATAAAATATAGTCCTATAGAGCTCATAACTATATATACCCTGCGCTCGTAAAACACGGTTTTTTTTTTAATTTTAATTATTACAGAAAAAATAAAAAATAGGATACGAGAAATATAGTCCAAGACATGGAGAAACTAGAGATTCTACGGCAGAAGACTCATAAGAAAAAACCAAAAAATAAAAAAAATAAAAAAAATAAAAAAAGAAGAAGAAGAAGAAGATAGGCTATACCGTGTTGGGGGTGAAGGAGCCGTCAGTTTGGGTCATAAGAAGTCGCAAATAGGGGTCGCACGACAAGTACAGGTTCTTCACCAAAATAGCTTCCACCTCCGTTACCTTCAATTTGACATTCGAGCTTTTCACAATCATATCAGATTCTTTTGGGAAACCATTTATGTAGTCTTTGAATATAATTTGCTTGTTGCTCACTTCCACAAAATCATCTCCCATTATTTTACTTTTGCCTGTTACTATTTTTAGTTGGTTCTAGGATGATGTATTATATAATAATGTAATTATTATTATATATATACGATGAAAACGTGGGCAGATATAATTTGTCGTTACGTCATAAATAGTATATATAATAAAAGAGAGCGCGCGGATGGCATCATATATCAATTGTAACTTCTTTTTTAATGTAAAAAGCTCTGCGCCAAAACTTAATTTAAACATATGGAAGAAATATAATGACACATGCATGGGTGTATATATAAAATGAAAAGAATTAAACCATCACAAAAAAAACGTAAGAATAACTATGCTAGATCTAGACTAGACCCATACAAGAACCTAATTATTAACTATAATTTTTTTTCCTGAAAATTAAAGGATAGTTACTTTGAACTTTTGAAAAAAAATTATTGTGCCTCAGGTGCGGTGACAAATCACACGGAATATTTGATTGTTCTTGAGTAGCGTTCGTTTATCCAAGTTCGCGGTATAATTAGAACATTTTTACCCTTCAATTATAAAACAAAATCACCATCCACTGAACAATCATAAACTTAAGCCACAAACATCTTATCTTATATACTCCCGCACCTTTACCGGTTGCGATATCCACCGCATATATACGGCCCAATATGTGGCAATCTATTTACATTTTCATTACAAGTGGTGATCGATCAATGATTACACGATTATTATATATAGAGAAGTTCTAAGATCAATGACCTACGTAGTCTCATTCTCTTCGGGACTAATGATGGACGTAATAATAAAAATAAGGAATATCATATACATCAATTTAGGCTGTCTTATGTGTTATAATTGAAAGATGTTAGTTCTAAATTATTTAAACGCTTTTACAGCCTATTAAAAAAAACACAAAAAAACGTTGTAGTGAATCGCTCAATGGAACGTAAAATTTACCGAATTAAAATCACAATTGAATCGCATAAATCGAACCAACAAAATATGAATAACAATCACAACAAACAAAGTAAATAATCACGAACAACACACGCAATTTACTTGGTTCGGCGTTCTAGCACCAATGCGATGAAGAACCCTAATCCAAGGGAGAAACCGAAGTCCAATTTATTGATTTTTGAAGAGTACAAAGTTGTGTCAAAAACCATTATGAAATCGGCTGCGTAACAGAGTATATATACTGAGGCCATTATAACTAACTCGCATGAAGTCCACGACCCACTTGAATTAACTGTTTGCCCTAATCTGACTCTCGCTGCCCAGTTGCAACAGTCGCTCTCTCAGTTGCAACATCTATACAAGCTTTCACTGCTACTCAAGCTACTCCAGTTGCAACTACCTTCAAGATGGTAGAATTATGGAAATACCACTGAGCCAAAGTCACTAATTCCCACAATTCTCCACCTTATTTCTGTAACTCTACCTCAATCACAAAATCAGCAAACCAGCTCCTCCAACTAGTCATGAACACCATGACTAACAACTCTTCAGTTGAATCAAATCCAGGCCATGATCAAACTTGCTGCTAGGCAAGACTTTGGTGATCATATCTGCTGGATTTTCCTCAGTTGCAACATTCTTTACCATCACAGAGCCACATGCTATCACCTCTCTCACAAAATGAAGTTTGATATCCACGTGTTTAGTCCTTTCATGATAAACTTGGTTCTTCGACAAATGTATTGCCCATCTGATTGTCACAATGAACTGTGATCACATCATCTTGAATCTTTAGCTCCTTAGCAAACCGATTTAACCATAGAGCATCCTTAGTTGCTTCTGCCAGTGCAATATACTCTGCCTCAGTAGTTGATATGCAACTACTCTCTGCAAGCAAGCCTTCCAACTAACAGCAGTTCCAAATGCTGTAAAAACATATAGTAAGTGATTTTCTGGAGTCCAAGCATCCAACATAATCAGAATCCACAAATCCTTGAATGCGAGGCTGATTATCCATCATATGTTGCAACTCACCAAACACCAGAACTTTGTTGATGGTGTGTTTCACATACCTCAGAATCCATTTCAATGCATTCCAATGCACCCTTCCAGGATTAGCCATGAACGTACTGATCATACTAACTGACTAAGCCAAATCTGGTCTAGTGCAGACCATGGCATACATTAAAGATCCAACAGCATTTGCATAAGGAATTTATGCCATAAACTCCTTATCTTCATCAGTGTTGAGACACTGATCAGCACTCAATTTGAACTGCTGAGACAATGGAGTTGCAACTCCTTTAGCTTCAGACATTCCAAATTTCTCTAGTATCTTCTTAAGATACTCCACCTGAGACAAGTGCAACAGACCTTTAGCTCTGTCTCTTCTTATCTCCATACCCAGAATCTTCTTAGCTGCTCCTAAATCCTTCATTTCAAACTTTCCTTTGAGTTTGGATTTCACAGTTGCAACTTCGATCTTGGTATTACTCATGATCAGGATATCATCAACATACAACAACAAGAAAGTAAATTGATTTTCATCCTTGAACTTAAAGTAGACACAATTGTCATACTTACTCCTCACAAAGCCAGTCTTCATCATGAACTCATCAAATCTCATATTCCATTGTCTTGGAGATTGCTTCAGGCCATACAGATATTTATTGAGTTTACACACATGATCCTACTTGTCTTTGATCCCAAATCCTTCTGGTTGCTTCATCAAAATGATCTCATATAAGTTCCCATACAGAAATGCAGTTTTAACATCCATTTGTTCCAACTCCGGGTTATACTTTGCCACAAGAGAAGGCAATATTCTAATAGACTTATGTTTTACCACATGAGAGAAAACTTCATTATAATCAATGCCCTCCCTTTGAGTAAACCCTCTTGCAACTAACCTTGCTTTGAACCTTCATTTCTCAACACCAAGGATTCCTTCATTTTGCTTAAAGATCCATCTACATCCAACCAACCTAGAGCCCTTTGGTCTTTCAACAAGCTCCCAAGTATTGTTATCTTTCAGAGACTTCATTTCTTCAGACATAGCCTCAAGCCATTTATATCTATCCTTGCTTTTCACTGCAGCCTTGTAGTCACTTGGTTCCTCTTCCAATAAACTACTTGCTGCTACCAGGGAATAAACAAGCAAGTCTGCATAACCATACCTCTCTGGTGCCTTAGTTTCCCTTCTAGCTCTATCTCTGGTCAGCATATAGTTGGATTCCACAGCCTGATCAACCACTTGATCAACATGTTCATTGCTAGTTGCAACTGGCTCTTCTTCAAGTAACCAATTTTCAGGATGATCTGGTTCACTATCAGCCATAAGCTCCACCTCAAGTTGATAACCGCTATCTTCCTCATTCCTTGAGTTAACACCTTTGTCAATCCCAACAGCCTGTACAGGTAAATCACCAGTTCCTTTAAAAGCCATAATGTCCTCATTGAACACCACATCCCTGCTTATAAAGCATCTCTTGTGACCTGGTTCAAGACACCACAATCTGTAGCCCTTCACTCCTTCTGGATATCCAAGAAACATACACCTCAATGCTCTTGGCTCTAGCTTATCCGTTTCATGCGTGCATAAGCAGAACATCCAAACACTCTCAGATAACTCAAATCTGGTTTGTGACCAGACCATACTTCTTTTGGTGTCTTCATATTTAATGTTGTAGAAGGACATCTATTAATAAGATATCCAGCTGTTGCAACTGCCTCTGCCCAGAAAACCTTTGGAAGGTTAGCACTTAGCAGCATACATCTCACCCTTTCAAGTATAGTTCTACCGAATCTCTCAGCTAATCCATTTTGCTGTGGAGTTCCAGCAACAATCTCGTGCCTTACAATTCCATTTACCTTACAATACTCATTGAATTCAGCTGAACAAAACTCTAGACCATCGTCTGCTCTCAGTCTTTTCAGTTACAATCCAGTTTGCTTCTCTATCATGGTCCTCCAGTTTTTGAATGTTTCAAATGTCTGGTCCTTAGTCTTCAACACAAATAGCTACAACTTTCTGGAATAATCATCCACAAGTGACAAGAAGTATCTTGCTCTAGAATGTGAAGCAGTCCTTGAAGGTCTCTATAGATCAGCATGAACATAATCCAAAGCTCTCTTAGTTCTCTGTTGGCCAACATTGAACTTGACCTTGTGAGCCTTTCCTAGAACACAATGTTCACAAAAACTAATCCTCTCCAGCTTTTCAACTCCCAACAGACCTTGCTTCCCTAATTCTAACAAACCTCTTTCACTCACATGAGCTAATCTCTTGTGCCATAATTCAGACTTAGAACCAGCCCACTGAACAGCTGCAGTTGCAACTATACCAATGACAGACTTTCTTTCTAGTATGTAAAGGGTGTTTTCCCTTGCTCCTCCCATCACCACTTGTGATCCTTTGAGAACCTTTACCATACCATTCTCTACCAAGAACTTGTACCCTATTTTCTCTAATACACCAAGAGATATCAGGTTTCTCTTAAGATCATGGACATATCTCACCAATCTCAACAGTTTCTCAGATCCATTGTGGAGGATGAACCTAACAGATCCTATACCTTTCACCTTACAAGGTTTGTTATCTCCCAAGTACACTGTTCCACCATCAATCTCCTCATATTCTTCAAATATAGATCGATGTGGAGTCATGTGAAAGGAACAACCAGAATCTAACACCCACACATTATCTGGATCCCTAACAGAAGCCATTAGAGCATCAGCAGACTCATGCCCCTCTTGTACACTTGCAACAGTGCCAGACTCCTTATTCTTGTCACCGCCATTATTCTGTCTTTCAGGACAAAAATTTCTGGTGAGACCATCTTTCTCACAATGGTAACAAATGAATGGTTTCTTCCCATTCTTTCCCTGTGACTTGGACTTCTTCTCCTTCTTCCTACTTTCCCTTTTCTGATTCTGCCCCCTTATTGTTAGTCCCTCGCCATTCTGTGATTTCTTTGCAGTCCCTCTCTCATTCAATTTCTTAAAATTTAGAGCAGATTGCACCTCATCAAGTGTCAAAGAATCCCTTCCATATATGAGATTTTCTTTAAAGTTAGCATGAGATTTCGGCAAAGCACTTAACAATAGTAACCCTTGATCTTCATCATCAATTGCAACATCAATGTTCTCAAGATCCAGAATCAACTTGTTAAACATATCAATTTGTTCCTCTATCGATTTGTCATCTTGCATCTTGAAAGAATACAGAGCTTGTTTAAGATACAAACGATTGACCAACGATTTGGTCATGTACAAGCTTTCAAGCTTTGACCAAACACCAGCAACAGTTTTCTCCTTCGAGACATGTCGCAACACCTTATCACTCAGACTCAGGATCACAACACTATGAGCCTTCTCCATCATAACCTTCTTCGATTTTTCATCAAGATCCTTATCGATGTTCGTCTCATCCAGTGCATCAACCAATCCTTGTTGAACTAATAGTGCTCACATCTTCAACCGCCACAAACCAAAATCGTTTTGCCCCGTAAACTTTTCTACATCAAAGCTTCCCATCGCCATGATCGACTCCACGTTCACCGCACCAATTTGTAGTGAAATCTCTCAATGGAACGCAAAATTTACCGAATTCAAATCACAATTGAATCGCACAAATCGAACAAACAAAATATGAATAACAACCGCAGTAAAGAAAGTAAACAATCACGAACAACACACGCAATTTACTTGGTTCGGTGTTCTAGCATCAATGCGATGAAGAACCCTAATCCATTCGAGGTCCAATTTATTGATTTTTGAAGAGTACAAATTTGTGTCAAAAAACATTATAAATCGGTTGCGTAACAGAGTATATATACTGAGACCGTTATAACTAACTCGCATGAAGCCCACGACCCACTTGAATTAACTACCTGCCCTAATCTCACTCTTGTTGCCCAATTGCAACAGCCGCTCTCTCAGTTGCAACAGCTATACAAGCTTTCACTGCTACTCAAGCTACCCCAGTTGCAACTACGTTCAAGATGGTAGAATTATGGAAATACCACTGAGCCAAAGTCACTAATTCCCACAAACGCTTTTACAGTTACAAGTAGAAATAGTTGTAATAGTAAAATAAAGTAATAAAGAACACAAAGATTTTTACATAGTTCACGCCAACAAGGCCTAATCCACGAGGCTTTCACCCAAGTTAAACTCACAACACTTATACTTACTTAAGATCTACAATCTTAGAATTTATGTTCCAAGTAAACTAAGACTCTTTCTTTTTACTGTTGTAACACCTAAGCATTCACTCTTTTCAATATACTCTTTTTGAGTGTAGAAAACTATAAAATAGTTCAAAGCTCATTTGACTTTGAAGTTTTCGTACAATAAAAATAGCTTTGACTCAATACGGGATAATTGATTACAATTTTCTCTCAAGACTTAGTCTTCACTTTCTTGAGTCTTCTCCTTTCATAGGCTAGAGAATCCTTCTGTCTGCGTTGCAACTCTGGCTGATTGGCTGGTTGTTGCAACTGATTGACAGTTCATTCAAAATATATAGCTGGATCATGATCTTCAATCAAATATGCGTAAATCTTGTTTCCTTAACACAATAAATATGTAATACATAACAAGATATATGCAACCGGCTTGTTAAGAATTGTAATCTCCCTATTGGTATGAGATTGTTCACTTTGGGCTCAATCCCTCATAGTTTTAATTTTGGGTCGTACTCCCCAAAATACCTTATACCAATTCAGATATTCCCAATATAATCCTATAAACCCAAATCAACTCATTTATCTTTTCGATGTGTAACACTTGTTTGCTCCAACAATCTTCCTCTCAAACAAATGACCATGAAATGTTTAGCGCTCTTCACGTAACTAGGACTTCACCTACTTTTTCAGTTTGCTCCACCGAGATATTAATGTTGGCCCAACAAACTTTTTTCTCTCTTAAACAAAGGATCTCTGAGCCTCCCCCTTAACCCCGAGCGCTCACCACCTGTGTTCAGCTCCTTAAGTTGGGCTCATTTTCTTTTCACTCCAGGGACACCCACACAGATCTGGAGCACTAGCTCTAGTACGAGTTCTTAGAAATTATAATCTCCACCTTGGTATGAAGTTATACACTTTGGGCTCAAACCCTCATGGTTTTGTTTTTTAGGTCCAACTCCCCCAAAGGCCTCATACCAATTGAGATATCACAAATCTTATAAACCCAAATCAACTCCTTTATCTTTCCGATGTGAAACTCTTGTTTGCTCCAACATGGCTTCCATATGAAAGGGAGAGAAATAGTTCAAAAATAAATATTGTTCAAACATTTAAGGAAATCCCACTAAATTCCAGTTTTCCCTTTTCTACATCATCTCCCATTTTTGCCAGAAAAAGTCAAGGGTTAGGTATGAGCTTCAGAACATTCTCCACTTTCGAGTCCATAATCACGACCATGGATCATAGTTCTTCAACCATTACATGCATGTTCTCATAATTGGTGGATAGGCGACCCAACTCAAGTTTAATGCCTTCCATACTCACAACTGCTGAAGGGATGGAGCCTTTGCCAATCTTCTTCTCAGTTGCAACACCACTAGAGGAGTGTTGCAATTCAGATGGTCCTTCAGAAGTGACAAGCTTGTTGATGACCTTGATACTTGCAGTATTTTCTTGGAATCGACAATCACTTCATGTTCCTCGTCTTTAAGGACCCAATCGGAGGCAGCAAGCTGGTTCACGAGGTCCTTGAATTGACTTGTATGCTCTGTTATAGACGTACCACTTCGTAGTTTGTGGTTCAGTAAACGCCTCATCAACATAGTTTTGTTGCGAGCTGTCTTTGCTTGATGCATATTCTCAAGTTTCTCCAAAGATCATACACCTTGTTTTCTTGCGCAACGTGATGGAACACACCGTGGTCAGTCCACTGGCGAATCAGAGCCACCGTCTTCTTGTTCATTTTGGTCCATTCTCCATTCGTTTTCTTCTCTAGTTTAACGCCCTTACTCTCAATTGGGTCGGATAAATCCTTCAAATTTAGAAAATCTTCCATGAGAGGCTTCCACATGCTGTAATTCGTTGGCTTAAGTCGCATTATAGTGTCCGACGTTGAATTTTTCACTATAAAACTCAACGAGTTTGCTTGTACTGAGATTTAGAGACTGCATTTGAGCAAACGGACTGCAAATATGGATATGGAACGGTCAAAAACCTCGAGAACCGTTATGACCTTGTTGAAAACCGATAAAAAATGAGTTGAACCGAGCCGAAACAAGTTGGAGGGGATTGAACCGGACCAAATTCGGTATTGACAGCAATGACTAGTATGACCAGCAGTTGACCGGACCAGAATCTGGGCGGGTCGGATCTGGGTGGCATTCAGGTCGCACTTCATCTTCTTCACCCGCCTATTTGAGTTGGAGACGAGTTAACTCGTCGTTAACTCGGTCGACATGAAACGACGTCTTCCGATGACCGAAAAATTCTGGAGAATATATTTTCGAAATCCTCACAACACGAGCTTTGCAATTGAAGTAATAAAACACGAAACGAAAAGATTTTGGCATCATATTGGGTCGACCTTGAACGCCACTTTCTGGCGATCGCAATCCTTCAAAAAATATGTTTTCAGAATCTACGCAACAAGAGATTCGAAATCGTGATATCAAATCACAATTTCAAAACGAAAAATTTTGAACGAAAATTTGCAGAGATTCATGAAACGAAACCCAAAGCTATTGTTACCACTTGTTGGGGTTGGAAAATTCTTCGTTCAACGCTACAACGAATTACAATAGGAGGAGAATCGCTCACACTCGACTATTACAAAAAACCAACAGTCGAAATCTCACAATTTTGCGCAACGACTTTTTTCTCTCTTTTCTTTTCTCTTTAACTTTTGTTCTCTCTTGTTACACTTTTTCACTATCTCGTTCTAAAACTTGTTATAGGAGGAAGACATGATGGTGAGAGGTCTTCATGTTGGCCATGTTGGAGCCTTGAAAGCTTGATGGTATGTGTTAGATGTTTCTCACGAGTTGCCGGTTGTTGGAGTGAGGAGAGTCCAACTTAGCGGCTAGAAAGACTCAACAATTTTTCCACAATAATAGCATAAGCCTACTTACCTTTCGTACCTTGTTTCTGCAGAAATGGTGAAACCATTGAGACCAGTCGTGAATGATATGAAATCCTTTGATGGGGCGTCAAGGTCGACAAGAACACGAACTTTGATGGATCTTTTCCATCTTTTCTTTTCCATACCAAGATCAACTTCAATGAATAGACCAAGTTGGTTGCCTATGATTTTCGCCCACTGGGGTGTGTTGTATTTAACTCGGAGATCATAAATATGGACCAAAATGGAGAGGTGTCTAAACCCAAATCTTTGAACGAGAAATCATCAACCCATATTTTTATGACCAATAGTTGTTTATCAAAACGCCATAGGGTGTTCTCCATAACATTATTAGCATCTTCGGAAGACTTGAACAAGAAAGCGATGGTGTTTTTCTCGAGAATGTTGGTGTCTACTGGAGCTTTAGGTTTCCATGTTTTCAAGAGAGTTTTTATCATATCATTATGGTTATGCTCACGATCAGAGATGATTTTCCCTCTAGAGTGTATGTAGTAAGGGTAATGGTTAGGGGTTTTAGGGTTTCAAGGTTCGAAGCAGTGGAGAAGATTTGTTTGCTTGATAATGGAATCCATGGCGAGGAAGGAAGACGAGAGGAAGATGGGGGGAGAGAGAGATGGGGAGAGGGACAGGGAGGGAGCAAGGGAGCAGGGAGCAGTGTGAAACAGAAGGGCACTGGAATAGGAAAGGACATCTAAAAAACCTAGCAAGAAAAGAAGGGAAATACCCTTACACGATGGAGGGAGCTCTACAGGAATAGCAGGACAGCTAATAAAGTTGAAAATGAATTATCACTCAATTAAACTGAGAGTAGAGTGAAAGAATCTTGTAATTTAACCCAACAGAAAACACATGACTATGTGAGCACGCCATGGTTCAATATTACTTAATTAAGAAGTCTGCGCTGCTAAGCGCCAGCCGTCACGAGTCCCCGCCAATCTAGAAAAGCTACAAACTCCAACAACCTCATTTCATTGGTCTCTACACAATAATAACTGTAGGAAAATTTTGTATATGATATTGAGACAAAAGAGGGGTTTTATCATTTTCACCATAGTAAAACTGAGGAGGAAAATAGCACAACAAACCACGATCTCGCGTTTTAGCATTTCAAATTACAGAAAACAACAGAAGTCTCGTACAAACTAACTGGACTCCGTGAATTTCAAGCTGAGATCCCACAATTTCTTTGCCATGTCTGCATCTTTGGCAAATGCAGTTCGATTACCAACATTGTTGTCCGCAAAATATTCACCGCTTACCCCCTTAAGCTGTGGATTCAGAGCTACGTAACATGTTGTTGAAGCTCCCTACAAAAACGAGAAATAGAACATGTTCATATGATAATAAACTCTTCTTTCACAGGTAAGAATACATATTTTTTGTTATAATTTGTTTATGAATGTTAGAAAATGACAAAGGGATAGATGGATGGACAATGACAAGTTTAACTAACCTGAGGAATGTTCTTAAGGAAGTATGTAACAACATAGTTAAAAAGACCTGTAATAACAAAAAAAAAAAAAAACATACATTATAAGGCTGTAAACTTTTTGATGATACAAAATATTAAAGTGCTTTACTAAATATAGTTAAGCCCAAAATCAACATATTATATATATACATTGTCAATTAGAGATATAATAATTTTTAGTAATAAAACTTTTGATATAATTAAAATATTATTAAAATGGTTCAGAGTTTTACCCTCAATCCAGCCGTGATGCCGATTAAGGCCAGTTGCAATTAACCCAGGGTGTAGTGAGTTAACAGTAACTTCATGAACCCCTTCTTCCTGTTGTACAAAGGAGAAAAGAAGTGCATTGACGTTTTATGAATCTGATTATGAGGGAACACAATCATATTACCTTCAAGCGTTTTGCCAGTTCATTAGCGTGTAATATATTGGCCAACTTCGACTGTCCATAAGCCAGCAAACTTTTGTAACTGTAGACCCACAAAATAAGAGAATTTTGGAAACTTTTTGTAAGCAAATGATGGAAATATAATTCTAGAAATCTGGCAACGTAAAGAACTAAAGGTATCAATCACTGGACACCTAATACAAATTTCTAAAATCTTTTGAATCTGCTTAATACAAAAATGCAACACATCTATATGTATCATAGTTCAACAACTATGACATTAAACAGTAAAGCAACATATTACTTGGGTAATAGTCAGACCTTATACTATGGTAATGGTTGAAACTCAATAGTGCCAATAAATCACACAACATAGACAATTACTATGACATCACGTGAATAAGATCGTAAGACATACTAGAATCATTACAGCGAATATGCACTACTGATGCTTTCTATTATTAAGGGATTACCTTAGATGCATGCGTATATAAAGTGATTTCTGCTATATATATATATATATATATATATATTAAACAGAGCAAATTTTACCTTGAACTATCATTGATTTTATCAAAACAGATTCCTTCCTTATAAGTCAGCCGATGAGCTTCTGATGCGACATTAACAATCCTTCCTTCTCTCTGGCAATTGCGAGCAGTGGTTTTCAAGTTATCCAGCAAAAGATTTGTCAAAACAAAATGACCTACAGCAGAAAGTATCAGTAAGATGAAGAACATTAATTGATCGATAATTCAGATAAATCGAGATCGTCCTATCAACAGACGGAGTACTTCGGCAATGCATAGGAAACTGATGGTTACTATGGCTATTTACCTTCTACAAGACAATCACGAACCAAAAACTCTTCTTATTACAAATATTTAATTCCTTCCACAAGTATAAGAATTATAGAGACACAATATGTGGTAGCAAAACTGCAGCATTCAAGTAAAGTTAACGTCAAAATCTAACAATTTGGGATCATTATGGAGCTGAAATCATAACAACATAATTATTTGAAAGAAGCCCTCAAAAGACTATCCACATCTGACATAACAATTGAAGTAATTAAGAACCAAATGTCAAAGATGATTAGCCACAACGTACCTATATGGTTAGTTGCAAATTGCAGCTCTATATTGTCCTTTGAAAGCGTGAAAGGAGGAGCCAGGATCCCGGCGTTATTACTTTGAAAGCGTGAAAGGAACATAATTTTATTAAAGCATAAGTAAAGCAAAGAAAAGAATAACTACCGTTATCAAATGCAATTGAGTGGGAATTATTGTTCGAGAAATGACATGGAACTTACATAAGGATGTTTAACGGACGACCAGAAGAGTTGTACTCGGATGCAAATTTTCGAACAGATTCCAAAGAACTCAGATCAAGTTCCATGATGTCAATTTTAGCACTAGGGATCTTTTCGGTTATGGCTTCCTTAACCTTTTTACCACTTTCCACATTCCTCACTGCCATAATTACATGAACGCCACGTAGTGCAAGGACTCTGGTTGTCTCTACCCCAATCCCACTTGATGCCCCTGAAATTTGTGCTCAGTACACAAAGATTAAGTACCATAAGGCGTAAAGAACCACTTGTGTTGATTCATGAACATTTTCCAATTATTGATGTAATATAGCAGTTAACATGTATGTGTTAAGATATTTCTGACTTGCAAAATATTAAGTATGAACATCACATATTTGAAGCATCGAGGTCATAGCAAAGCCAAACACAATAATAGCTTAATCGTTTCAGGTGGTCGTCGTTGGAACTACTTGTCACCTATGCCGGATATTCTTAACTTTGTCACTGTCTCTCCAATTCGAAGATTAGTTTGAGATTAAAAGGGATCTTCGATCACTGACCCACGGTTTCACCAATACACACAGACACAAAAAAGTCAATGAATAATATAATCATGCCACTTCATAAAACATTCAAATGTAATCTTCTATGTTTGAAGTCGTGCTCTTACTGTTATAACTGTCCAAATAGTCAACACTACTAATGGAAAAATATTATTTTTAACTAAATCTTGGACATAATAAATAATATTTGATGATGTATGCCACTACAAAACCAATTTTATTCACTATACTTTTTATTTATTCTTTTGCTCCATTATTTAAGGTAGCACATATTTACCTATTTAGATTTTAGATAAGAGCAAATGGCAAACTACCCTCTGTAATATATGAAATAGAGTAATAGACACATTTCCCCTGTAATCCTAAAATTAAAATTGGTGTAAAATTGGTGCACAACACCTCCCTGATTTGTACTTGTACTTTGTCAAATTCTATTATTCAAATATCTCTTTTTTGTTTATTTAGTAAGTTAGTAAAATATTATATCATTTTTTTGTAATTTCAAGTGAAAATAATAAAAAAAAAATCTAAGAGAAAAGGATAAGAAGAAATTAATCACATTTTGGCAAGTGAGTTACATTTTCTTCTATAAAAGGGTATATTGCACCATTTTAAAATTATAAGAGATATACCTATTTATTTTTTGGTAAGGAATAATGCGCCTCTTTTGCATATTTTTTTTTTACATCCCTCTTTTGCATATTAAGTGGGGGTGTTTTGACAAAAACCATTTAGATCAAGATAAACTCATAAACCGGTAGACCAGAAAAACCAATTTACTTCTGTTTCATTCATTATGTTCCTTCGTCGAACTATTTAACTTTGATCTATAAGTCTTACTGCAAAACAAGAAAAGAAAGAGAGAATTAGCCGATTTATCTCCAAGTCAACAAACTTCTTTTTAGTAATTCGAAAAATCAAAAAAGGGTAAGAAACAACCAAGAACATGATATTACATATATATATGTATATTCAAGTCTGTTCTAAGTAATTCTACTCTAATACTTTTCTTGCAATACTTGCTAGTGCAAGTGAAATTACATGGATATAAGTCATACCAACAATATAACTATTAAACAACCAATCTAGACTCTAGAGCAGGAAGTTTGAAATCTCCGGTACTTCTCTTGCACATGTATGCCAGTGCACGTCAACTTATATAAAGATACAACGAATCTAGGGCACGTTTGAAATCTCGAGTTGGATTAAAATAGACAAGATTCAATCCAATAATATTTGGTCAGTCATGTTAATGACGATAATATTTGAACAATCATTTTCAGTCTATTTTTTTTGGTTAGCAAATTTCACTTGATATGATATTAGGTCATATTAAAAGCTAAGTCAGGTTAAATTATTATTCCCGATAAATACGAAATTATTTTAAAAAGGGGGACACTTCTTTTTTTTTTTTTTTTGATAGAAGGGGGGGGGGGCGGGGGGGGGACACTTCTATAAACTGAATGTTTGTCTACTTGTCTTATTACTCACTAGAATAAGCCCATAAGATTGGGCCCAAATGGATTTAAAATTGACTAGGATTTGCAAACAAATCCATTAGGCGGATTAACATGATGCAAAACCTCTTAAATCTTGACTAGAAGCAAAAAAGTGTCTAATATCCGGCGGGCAAACAGTACAAAAAGAACATCAATAATCAAAAAATATAGCTTTTTATATATTTAAAAATCAATATGGGAAAACAAAAAAAAGGGAATTGAAAGTCAGGTAAGAAAACGACCTGTGACGATGGCGGTAAGTCCAGTGCCATCGATGCCTTGAGTAACTTGCTCAGCTGTCGAGCTTGCCGAGAACCCCGATGCTCCTTTCCATGACAAGATCCACATGTTTCCTTTTTCGAGCTATTTAAGCAAGAACTAACCTTTTTTTTTTTTTTGGATAATAATTGATGAAGTAACTGCTTATTGATAAATAGTATATCTATATAGTACAAGCCGAGGGAAGAGAACAGAAAGATTGGTGAAGTTGGGTGGGCTTTTAGAGTTCTCTTTTTAAATATATCTAGTTGTAACTTTTTGTTATAAAAATAATCTAGTTGTATATCATATATGTGATGTGAATAATGTGAAGCCCCCTCTGTTGGCGTGCTAGTCTCCTTTCTTGACTTATTTACCGAGAAAATAATGGCGTGCTTGAATTGAATGAAACTTAACTTATTTCTAGAAGAATAATATACTATATACACTTATTTCTAGAAGAATAATATACTATATACCGCAAATCACCCGCGCTTCGAGATCACCAGTTAGGGAGGGATGGGGCGGTGCATTTCTTGTTGAGAGATCCACTTTCCCACAATTACCATCTATTAATAGTTAATTTAATATTTATTAAATTTTAACTAATGTAGAAATACTAAAAATCTTAATATCTTTCGTTCACTTTAGTTTTACTCTTTAACATTTTTTTGGCTAAAAATATTCGGTAACTTTATCAAAAATACCTGAAATACTATTTGATGCCTAGTAACAGCCTAGGATGCACGGATACTCAAAAAAAAACGTTCGGTCAGCTCCGAATACGTATCAGACACGAATACACGTTGAATACGTGCGGGATACTTATCTGATACGCCATCTGACATATCATGAATTAAGATTAATTAAAAAATATGGATACGAGAGTATCCGATACGGATCGGGGCCAATTTATAATCTTCTCAAATATATAGTTGTCTAACATAATAAACTTACAATTAAAATAATAAATTACAATTTTCATCAAAATATACTTGTGAAGTCGTGTTACCTTCATCATTTTGACCAAACAAAAAAAAAAAAAAAAAAGAATGACGGGTGCAAAATTTGAGAATGGGTGGTCTACATGTCTAATTCATCTTCAATTTTCAACCTTCAAACTTTGATTCAGGTATAATATGAACATGTTTACATTATATATTTGCACATTAAGTTATCATTCTTTATCTTTCAAGAATCTATTCAATTTTTAAAACTAGGGTTTTTTTACGATCTAAATCAAAAGGAGATTAAAGGGTCTGATTTGTGTAATTTGACTAATTTCTACCATGTTTGATTCTAATTTCTACCATGAATGAAAAGAAGCTCGCGTTGTGTGTTGTGTGTGTCTGTAACTATGTATATTATTATATATGAAAGTAATAGTAGCACTTAATTATGTTATGTAATTAATTATTAGTTAAGTTTGGTATTATAGAATCCTATTAGGCTAATAAAACTGCTCTAACTTCCTAATGCATTAAAACAAACAGCAAGTGGCTGAGTGCATTTTGTAAGTAGGAAAAGTATTATAAAGTAATAATTCAACACCACAAACGAGAGTTGTTTATCACTGTTTAATATTATTTAGTTTGATATGAAGGTTTTGTAGGCTTTGGCTTTCATCCCTTGCGATGTACGACTTCACTTTGTTCTTGTAATCTATATTATTTGACACTCCACAACTTCTCAAAATCATCATAACTAGTTGGAGTAGTAGTGGTATTGGTGCAACTGATGATCAAACTAGGAGAGTCGAGGATGTGGGATGTGGTTGGGATGCTTTTGAATCTTTTGATGATGTTGGTATTCATGAAGTTGTGAATTTGTCCCTTGATGAACTCGATTTTGAGTCGGTATTGTTTGTTGATGAAGTCGTTGAGCCTTCGAGGAAGTGCTTGAGATGCCAATCTAGTATTGTTATTTGTTATGTTTTAAACTCTTTAACTTTTGTTGTTTACCATGTTTAATATATATTTAACATTTAACCGTTAGTATTTTGAGTTTTTGAGCTTATATGAATTGCCTATAACTATTAGGAATTTTTTATATGTGTTTATATTTTTTTATTGTGTTTAAATTAATTTTGCAAGTGATTACATATGGTATAATATATCATTTGACCTTTTTTAGTTATATATTTATATAATTATTATTTATTAATATTAAATATTTGAAGTATCCTACACGTATCTTATCTTGTAAATTTTAAAAAAATCGTATCCACGTATCCGTATCCTACGGATAGGGATTCTCGTATCCGTATCCGTGCAACCTAGGTGGCAGCCATATCATCAAGTTTTAGCATATGTGGTTGCCATGTCATAAAATATACAATTATTATATTTCTTTATAATTATCTTTATTATATAAATTATAAAAACTTATTATGTAATTCTAATTTTAAAAACTTAATTTTTAATAACTAATAAATTAAAAAAAAGTTAGAAAATTAACAAGAAATATCCCAACATTAACAATATTTTTCTTCCTGTTATAATTAAACCTTATCTATAATTCCATTTTAAAAAATTAATAGTTAAAAAACTTTAAAAAAAAAAGAAAATATATGCCTCTTCATTGCCCCCCCCCCCCCTCTGGGCCCTGGCCCCAGCCCACCACCACAACCACACGACCACCACCACCACACGACCACCACCACAACCACAACCACACGTCCTCCACCATCACACGCCCAATTGATCGCCTCCGAGACCCACCACCACCACACTCTCACCACCACCACAACCTCGAATTGACCACCACCACACGTCCGCGTCGGGGGGTAGTTTTAGGATTTGAAGCCGACGAGATGGGTGCCGGAGTTTGAACCTCAAATTCTCTCTCCTCTCTCCTACTAACCACTTCTTTCACGCCCACCTCTCTCTCTCTCTCTCTCTCTCTCTCTCTCTCTCTCTCTCTCTCTCTCTCTCTCTCTCTCTCTCTCTCTCTCTCTCTCTCTCTCTCTCTCTCTCTCTCTCTCTCTCTCTCTCTCTCTTTGTTTTTTCCCCTAATTTAACTCTTACTAAAGTCTAATTAGTTAAAATCTTAAATAACTAAACCACAAAAACAAATTATAGACAAAGAAATTCTTCTAATTACATAGCAAAAAAAATATAATTTCCTCTTTTACCCCTCCTAATTAAGGTACTTGTTATTTATACTTTTGGTAAGTTGCTGATTTTATGCCTTTTTTAAAATATATAATATCTGGATGCATGATTTTCTCTATTTCTACATATATGTATATACACACACACACACACACACACACATATATATATATATATATATATTACATTAAAATCATAGTAAAACAAATTTATGATAGAAATCACATGATATAACCAATAAAATTATGAACATAGCTACTATTATTGATTAAGACAATAACTACAATTATCAGTGTTAATTTTATAATTACTGTGTAAATAAATTAACTATATATGAAGTGTCTAATGAAGAACAGATATATACATCCACATGTACATAAATACTAATAAAATGCGTAGAAAATATATGATAATTGTACAATGACGTAATGAACTAAAGATCAACAAATATAACAAGTCTACAAGAAAGAAGAAAAGGCGTACTCTTTTCACTTCTCTTATTATTATAATATTTTGGTGATACTAATACTATTAATAACGGTCATAAAAGAAACGTGACAACCGTTAGTGTTTGCATTTAAGTGATTCATACATTAATTCACCACTCCTTTGGCATACGATACTTGGTTCGTAGCTATACTTACTATTTTATTATTATTTGATTCATGCACTTGCGACAAGAGGAATTTAGGTGTAACATTTATTTGTTAACTTCTATTCTTTGTAAGCTACATCAAAGTTCCCATCAAGATGTTATTATAACATTGAAGCTATGAAATGTTATGAGATGTTATCATAATATTGAGCTAATGAAGTGTTACCTTAACATTGAACATTAACACTGGACAATCCTGTCTATATTGTATACATGTATGTTTTGTGTTAACAGGTTTGGAATAATACCCGATTAATTGATTTATTTAGAGGTTCGGAACGCCATTATCCGGGGTTCAAAGAAAGTAAATGACTATGTGGGAAAATTACGAAAATATCCTTCCTTTATTCACTGAATTCCTTACTCCGAGGAGCACAAATATGATTTTATGCTTTTTTTTTGGGTGAGTTTTTGTACCTATCCCCTCCCTTTTTTTTCTCCTTTCCCTTATATAGGTATGGGAGGGAGTATGTGTCACCATGCATGCGGTACAAGTGTAATGTTGCATGTATTACAAGTGTCCTTCTTATAGATAAGGTATATCTTGTTGACAAGGTGCTGACTAGGCTGATCATTATCTTGTCCGAGGGCTACGGGGAGTTCCGAGGGGTTACTTCTTCTGTTTTCTTCCCTTTGATAGGAGGAATCTTCTGTTTTCTTTTTTCCGAGGGGCTGAATTTCACGAGGAGGTTCACTAGTTGAAGTGAAGTGGGTGTCCGAGGAGTTTTCTGTTCCGGGGACAACTATTTCTTCATTGACTTCTTTAGTAAGATTTTCCGAGAGGCATATTTGTCTCGTCAGGCTTGTAAGGTGGGCTCCGAGGGCATCAATGTGCATGTAAGGCGGTATTCTTG
Source organism: Linaria vulgaris (assembly GCA_948329865.1). Lineage (NCBI taxonomy): Eukaryota > Viridiplantae > Streptophyta > Magnoliopsida > Lamiales > Plantaginaceae > Linaria > Linaria vulgaris. The sequence goes on from OX415249.1 coordinate 66,856,312, forward strand.
TGTATGGATCCCAGTAGTGGGGATTCCGAGCGTTTCCTGCTATCGTGAGAGTAGTGGCTCCTTCGGGAATCATTCTCCGAGGGCTTTCTGGTCTTTGTTGCATGACCTCCTTGGTTGGTGCCTTCGGAGTAAGGGAGTTTAGTGGTTGGTGCTTTGAGTAGGACATTGTTTTGTGAATTTTGGCCTTCGGGATAATGATTCCGAGGGCTTTGGGAGTGTTCAGCAAGGAAGTATTTTCATATAGTGGTCCCTCTTGGCGCAGTGATGGATATCCGAGTCGCGTGGATCCATCGGGGTTTACTCTTTTTCCGATGCCACGTTGATATCTTATTTTTATTCATCTTGACTTTCCAAGGGACGCTTGGGTGTCCACTCGGGTGTCACGTCGTACCCTAGTAGGATACGTGAGTTCCGAGGGATTCTATTATCTCTTCGGGTGCCACGTCATACCATAGCAATGTATGCGACATACGAGAGTGACGATAGTATCGTCTTTGGGATTAATCCCTAATTTAAGGGTTAATCTTTCATATAATCCCTTATTTATTTTTTAGGGTTAACACTAGCCCCCCAAATTTCGATCGTTCTCGTAGAGACGAGTGAAATTTTATTTCGTGGCCTTAATAAGGCAAAATGGGCTTTTTCTTTATTTTTTGGTATTTTTTCCGAGGGCTTAGGATTTTCTCCGTTCTTTTTTATGATTTACGAGGGTATTACATGTATATAAGTATACACGTGAAGTAAAATTACCGTTATGTTCTTGGGAAGTAGCGGTTCAGATGAAAAGTTGTTTTTATAACGGCTCTTTCTAGCCGTTAGATGTCTTAAATGTCATTCATTCGTCCGTCCATTAACTTGCAGTAACGGCTAGCGCGTGGATTGACACGTCGCTTCCTGAGTGGAGACGTGGGGCGTGGGAAACGGGGCACGTCTTTAATGGCGGTCTACTTATAAATATACCCGTCCGTACTCTCTTTCCCCATTCTCTTCGCAAAATCTTTCAATTTTCAAGCTTCCAAATCTTCAATCTTCTCCCATTTGTCTTAAGCAGAAAAGAGTGACTTTAATTCTTCTCAATTTTTTATTCTCTCCTACCCAACTCGTAAAAATCTCTCTCCATCCCAAAAGGTAGATGGCTTCCTCTGTCAACATGTCCTCTGCTACTGCTGTTTCTGTGGATGCTCTTGTTCCCGTCGCGACTACCGTTCCCCACGTGGGACCTGCTGCCGCTACTCGTAGGAAAAGGGCGGCTGTCGCCGAAGGGAGTGGTGCCGCCGCCACGAAAAAGGCTAGGGTTTCTAAATCGAAGAAACCCCCTCTCCGTGACTTCTCTAAAATTGAGAATGTCCGATCCGTGGTGACCTATGAGCAGGTCACAGATTTATTTGAAGCTACGGGGACTACAATGATGAATGCGACTATTTATATTCCTTCGGAAGACCAAAGGGCGTGCTATCCCCCCGCAGGTATGCTTACCGTGTACTTTGCGCAAGTAAATTACGGGTGGCGCTCGTTTATGCCGTCTTTTTTCTGCGAAGTCTTCAAGACTTGCAAGATTTGTCCGAGTCAGTTGGTCCCCAATGGGTATGCTGCCCTTTGCATTTACGTGTTCTGGTGTATGGTTAAGGGGTACGAGTGCAACGTGGACCATTTTCTGTCTATTTTTGATGTGGGAGTGTCACCCGGGGGATATCCCTTTTATCACGTTCACCATCGGGATCACTCGGCTAATTCTTCAAAGAGGATCCTGGGCGCGACGATAAGCTCGCACGGCGTTTGGAAGGACAAATTCTTTTACGTGAAGCCTGTCCGAGGGAAGTGGGATGTGCCCTATAAATGGGGGGAGGGGGTGACTCCAATTCACACTTTGGCTGAGGATATGGTGCTCTCCCCAGTGATTGCCCAGCATGCGCTAATGGAGTCAGAAGACTTCCGATGGCTGTTTGGGAGGGCTGGGCTTCACTTTGTGGTAGGGGTCAATGATAACATGTAGAAGCCGCGTTTTGTTCCGAGTATGTACATGGCGGCTTTCAGTAAGTTTCCTCTTCTTTATTCGCATATTTCTTTTACTCTATATCTATTTCTTTAAGTAGTCTTCTTTATCTTTCTGTCACCCGTACTAATACGTTTTTGTGTGGTGCAGAGGAGGTTATGGCGAGGTACTATCTGGTACCTGGTTCTGAAGAGGTGGTTCCAGGTGGACACAGCGAGGCTTCCGAGGGGGGAGGTCACGGGGGGGGGGGGGGGGGGGGGGAGGGGGGGATCACGAGGAGGAAGGTCACGAGGAGGCGGAGGCGCAATCCGAGGAAGCAGGGATGGACGCGGGAGTCGAGGGTGTATACGAGAATATCCCACGTCCCTCTCTATATGCCGAGGGCATATGTCTGGATGTTGCTCCGTTGCGACAGGTGGACCCTAGGTCGGCAATGATCTTGATGCCTTCTTCCGAGTCCAATACTAGCAATCTTCCGAGGAGTTCACAGGGGGTGCAATCTCCGATAGCCGAGGAGGAAGAATTTTCATCTCCGGGGCCAAATGTCATCTTGGTCTCCTCTCGGGATCCTTCGCCTGCTATTCCGGATCCTTCTCCCCTTCGCCCTCGTAAGCTTCTTATCCTTCTCCGCTTTCTTGACCTTAATATCTTATTTATATTGATTCGTTATTCGAATTTCGTTTTTATTATTCTAACTGCTTACCTGGCTCTTGTAGAGGTTGATAAGGGGAAGGCTCCTATGTTTCCGAGTGCGGATCTGTTCGCTCAACTACTTCAACCGGACTCGGAGAAGCCATCCGAGGGCCTCGGTCAAGGTCCTACGGACCTACTGAAGGATTTTAAAGCGAAGAAGGAAGTGTGGGATACCCTGCTCCGGGGGGAGGGTCCCTCGACCACTGCAAAAGTTCCGGAAGCGATTACAACGGAAGCAGTGGCCACGACTCCTGCTACGGCTATTCCTTCTCCGATAGGAGACCTCCCGGAGAGGGTTCCCCTACGGAGGTCAGCTTCCGAGGGGAATTTTTCATCTCAAGTGCCTGAGAAGGAGCCTTCGACTGTAGGGGAGGCATACCATGAGATCCTTCATTTCTTCGGATCCTCTCTTGCTGCACCCGCGGAAGGTTATCAATTTTTGCGGGCCAGCATGGTCTGGATGGAAACAATTGTAAGTATTAATCCTCTAATCGTTTTATTTTTAAATAATACCCATGTATCTTTCCTTATGCTTTTCTTCCTATCTTGTAGTCCAAGAAGACTCGAGAGGTCATCACTGCCATAGAGCAGCGCCATTCGAAGGAGGTGGCTGAACTAGGATCTCTCCGAGGGCAAGTGACTTCTCTTCGGGCTCAACTCTATGAGGCCGAATCAATGAGAGATGTTTTCCGAACGAAGTTGGAGGCCAGCGACTTCGTTTGGAGGGAAGATCAGAGAGCCAAGGAAGTGATGCGGCTCACTTTGCAGAGGATGCAGTCGGCTTACGACAAGCTGGAAGCGTCCGAGGGAGCTGTTCGAGTCCAAATGACTCTTCTGGAGAAGGAGAAGAGGGAATCCGAGGAGCTTCTCCGTGCTCGGGTGGAGGCTCTGGAGAAAGAAAAGTTGGGGTGGTTGGAGCGAGAGCAGGAGCTTCAATCTCGGGTCAAGGAGTTGGTGGATTTGAAGATAGCCAAGATGGTGCCCCAGGAGGAGGTGCAAGCCCGAATCGACGAGGCTGTTCGGTACGCGGTAGTGGAAGCGGAGCGCCAAAGTGCATCTTTGTCCGTTCGGGATTCCCTTGGGCATATGCTATGGGGATGGTTAGAGTGTGCTACCGTAGCCCGTGGAGTAGTGCCCTCGGGGGTGAACTTTGGTAGTCTTTTTGACGTCAAGAAGCTTGTCAAACCGTCTCCTGAGCAGGTTCAAAATCTTCTCGAGATGTACGACGCGGTGATGACACCTAGAGGCTCCCCTGCTCCTCTTCCGACCGCGTCAGATCTTGGGGCTACTGGTTCAAGTAGGATTTCACCTCCACCCCCACCTCCACCGAGTACAGGGATTTAGAATAGGATCCCTTCTTTTTTATTTTTTCTCCTTTTGTAGCCTTTTCTTATGCTTTTGTAAATTTTTCCGAGAGCTTCTCGGATTTATGAATGAACAATTTGTCCTATTCCTACCTTTCTATTTTGTCTTATTTGTCCATTAGCATGAGGTATTAATAAATTATTAGCATGCTTACATATAAAACTTATTCTTTTTACTCTTCTCTAAAAAGATAAGCTAAAGACAAAAATTTTTATCTGCTGACTAAGTACATAACTTAGCAGGACGTGTCAAATTACATGCGTGTTTAAGAGTTATTTATCCTAATTAAGGACACTCATTAACACGTGTCATACTCGTAGGAGTGGGTGGGACAGCTCCAGCTTTTTTCCATATGATTAATTCATCACATATAATATGTTAACAATGGTATTTATATTCATTGTTAAAAGCTATCCTGCTCCAGCAGATAAATCATTTTACTTTCTTCTTTTAGAAATCTACCTTCGTAAGACTTGTTTTCATTCTCGTAGTTGTACTTCAATACTTTATTTTCGACCTTCGTATAAGAGTAAACGGAAAACTTACCATTAAAGATGATGCCGCCACATCGCAGGCATGGGGGGTCCACATCATCAAGTAATTCTTCTCGGAGTCGTGCCCGAGTCGGCCCTGGATCCCAGGTTTATAGTGCCTCCTCGGAGAGTTCTTCCCCGGGACAGCGTAATAGGTTGGTTGAGAATCAAGTGATCATTGGGACAAGTTCGTCTTCAAGGGTGGGGAGTAGGTCATCGTACACGGATTCTCGAAGGATAGACCATATAAGGGATGTGTTTCTAGGTAGAGAACCGTATTCTCTTGCTGACGAGCGTTCTGAGTTTAGCTTAATACCTTTGAGTCCCTCACGGTTGATAGGTCGGGGACGAGTCGGTTCCGCCGTTAGTACTGTATACGGAGAGTCTCTAGTAACTCTTTTTACGGAATTCAATCTGAATTTCGATGATTTTGATGTGATTGTGCCCTCCCCGGACCAGAGAGCATACGATCCTCCTCCTGGATTCCTAACTGTCTATTGTGATCAAATGCACTGTGGATTACGGGTGTTTTTTCATCATTTTCTTCGATCGCTCTTCCAGTATTGGCAAATCTGTCCGAGCCAGTTAACACCCACTTCGTATCGCCTTTTAGTGGGATACGTGTTATGCTGCGAGCTCCTTAACCTTCCCTTGTCACCGTATCGGGTGGGGGCAATTTTTATCCTTCGGCCTTGTTCGGATGGAGTCCCCCTTTTCAGCCTGGCCTATCGGGACATCGAAAAAGCCTTCACTGGTACTTCCAGTCCTCGCACTCGTAGGGGGGACTGGAGGCGGAGGTATTTCTTTGTCCGTTCGAAAGGTCGTTCGGCCCGATCGTGGGGAGTGCCTATCCGATGGGGCTTGGGATACGTTTCGCCCCTATCCGAGACGTTGGGGCGGGAGTGGGAGCAACTGAGTCATTCCGGGTTATTTTCTGGCTCGTACGATATTACCGGTCTGCTTGCGTGTCCTGAGGCTCTTATTCTGGCAGGTCTTCAAGAGGGAATAAGGAGAGAGAATTCGCCAATTTATCCTCTTCATGGCAATTTCTATTTTCGTAAGTCTGAAGATCTGTCGACTTCTCTTTTATCAACTTATGTGTCCTCGGGATCATCATATACTCTATATTTGCCTTATAGGTGCTGAGATGGCGGCTTTTTCCATAGATCCATTTAATGGTGTTTTTCTGGGGCGAGCTCTACATGGTATGCGACGGGCGTCAGAAGGCCTTTCCGATACCTTCGTGGCAGTTACGAGGGCTGACTCCTCCTCGGGGAGGCAGGAATCGGAGGGTTCGCCCATGGCAGCCCCCCTAGTGAGCTTTGTAATCCCTCTCAGGGCAGAAAATCCGACTACAACACTTTCTTCGATAGACTATCCAGTGCCTCCCTTGGTGTCACAATCCTTTCCTCGGATTTCCGATATCGTGAATGTTATGGAAGGAGGTCCCGAGCGCGTACCTGTGTCACTGTCCGGGGGGAATTCTCCTCCCGTGGGTTCTTCTCCCGCGGGTGCGGACCCGGGGTTCTCTCCTCTCGGAGAGGTATCGGGGTTTTGCCGAAATTTTCTTAGCGGTCTACTGAATGTTACGGATTGTGAGCTCATGAGGACCCTTCCTTCCTCCCGTCTTCAGGATTTGGTTTGCAAAAACCTGTGTGAGGTAAATGCTCATTTTATTTGCAAATTTTGGTTACTTACCTTTCATTTCTCCAGTAGTAATCCCTTCCTCTTCATCCAGATTTATATGGTGCTAGACGCCATCGGATCTCGGGGGTGTTCCTCTTCAGATCCTGGTCTGGTATATCGTCGTCGGGACGAGTTAGAGCATGGTTTGTTGGAAGCTCAGACGGAAATTTCCCGTTTGCAAGAGGAGCATGAAGCTGCTAAAGCGATTCACGAGATGGTCATTCAGATTGAGAGGGATAAGTCTTGGGAGGTGGAGCGTCAGTTAATGCTAGAGAGAACCCGGGTGACGAGTTTTCAAGCGAGTTTGGAGGAGTTGAAGAGTCAACTTCGTCACTCCGATGAGCAATTATTACAGATAATTCGGGAACGGGATACGGAAACTCATCGGGTGCTAGAGATTACTCGCGCTCATGATGTTGCTTTAGTGGTGGCTCGGGTCCAAGCTGTTTTGGATATCGCGGATCCTTCAACTTTGAGGGAGGCCTTGCAAAAGGAGATGCGCGATCTGGTCCGCATCGGGTACCGACTTGGTACGGATGCGGTTCAATCATTACTAGAGTGTCCTGGGAACTTAATCATTCCCGAGCTTAATCTTCATCCCATCTTTTCCGAAGATAGTCCCGTGGTTTCCGAGGGCGTTTCATTGGCGGATCCACTATCCTTATCCGAGGAGCAGCGTCGTCGCCTTATCCGAGAAGGAAAGCGTCCTTTGCGAGAGGAGTAGTTTGTAGTAGGTGGTATTCAACTTGTAATAGGTGGTCTTTTGGGGTCCGAGGGCTGTTTATCTATAGTAGATGGCTCCTAGGGGTTAGGTTGCTTGTAATGATTTCCTATGTAAGGCTATCACTTTTGTTTTGCAACCATATGTACCCTATCGGATTGGAACGTATCGTAACCATCCACTTATGAACAAACAGTTTTATTTATGTAGCAATGAAGATATTACATTAAGCATAGTACTGTCTAAGATTGAAGGAATTCCACGTGTTACGAAGAGTGGCACCTTCGGAATTGGCAAGTAGATAAGTTGCGGGTCCGACAATTCCCGCTATCTTGTAAGGTCCTTCCCATCGGGGTTCAAGCTTGCCTACGTTTTTGGAGGCTCCAACCCGTTTTAGCACTAAATCACCCACTTGAAAAGTTCGAAGCTTTACCTTGGTATTGTAGTATCGTGCCATCCGAGCTTTGTATTCCTCGTTCCGAATAGCTGCTCGGATTCTCCTCTCTTCTAAGAGGTCAAGGGCCAGAGCTAAGTTAGCACTATTGGCCACTTCTTCATATTCTTTGACTCGCCAACTCTCAATTGAAACTTCGGAAGGTACGACTGCTTCACAACCATAGGATAGGCTAAAAGGGGTTTCGCCCGTGGCGGTATTTTGTGTGGTCCGATAGGCCCATAATATGCCGGGTATTTCTTCAACCCATTTGGCTTTGTGCCAGTCGAGTCGAGCCTTCATATTTTTCAGGAGAGTGCGATTAGTTCTCTCAACCTGTCCGTTGGCTTGAGGGTATCCCACCGAAGCAAAACGGTGTTTAATTTCCCAATGATCACACCACTTTTCTAACCCTTGGTCCGTGAATTGCAGACCGTTGTCACTTACTAGGCTCCGAGGGACTCCAAAACGGCACAGAATATTTCTCCACAAAAAGTTAATGACCGCCCCTGCAGTTATTCGCGCTAAGGGCTCCGCCTCTACCCATTTGGTAAAATAGTCTACTGCTACGAGTAAGAATTTCTTTTGACCAGCATCGGGAATAAGTGGACCGACTATGTCTATTCCCCACTTAGCGAAAGGACATGCGGTCAGATGGGGTTCCCACGGAGCCGCGGGTTGATAAATCCGAGGGGCATAAGCTTGGCACGACTTACACTTTTCCGCGTGGTTTTTGCAATCTTTGACCATCGTGGGCCAATAATAACCCTGTCGGATTATTCGTCCGACCATGCTTCCGCCACTGGTATGACTGCCGCACACCCCTTCGTGAGTTTCTGCCAAAACATGTTGAGCCTCCTCTTCATTTAAACATCGAGCATGAGGGTAGGAGTACGTCCTTCGGAATAGTATTCCGTCTTTGAGGAAATATCGGATAGTTTTTTTAGACATCATTCGTTGGACGGATTTGTCCTCGGAGTATCCTTCAGGATCTTGTAGGTACGCTTTAATGGGTGTTGTCCAGTTTATCGGAGGATTTGTCATGGTGGCACTTACCTCTTCAAGTTCAGTCCTCTCTGATTCGCTCATATGTAACAGAGTGATTTTCCGGGTACGAATGGTGGTCAATTGTGCAGCCATTTTGGACAAGGCATCAGCTTCTTGGTTATTCCCTCGGGGAATCTGCACTAACTGATACTCCTCGAACCATGCCTTGGCCCGATGGACTACTCGGAGATAACTCTGCATTCTTTCTTCTTTGGCTTCATATGTGCCTTGAACTTGCTGCACAACTAACTGAGAGTCGCTATGCAGGCGAACTCTTCGTATTCCGCCTTCCCGAGCAAGCCTCATTCCGATAAGGAGGGCTTCATATTCAGCGTCATTGTTGGATACGGGGTAGTCAATTCTAACCGCGAAATGTAGCGCCTCCTCTTCGGCTTCCGTGTTGATCAAGATTACTCCGGCTCCACCATGCGTATTTACGGAGGAACCGTCCATGTAGACGTACCACAGAGGTTCTTTCCTTTCTACTCCGATTCCCGCAAGTTCTACTACAAAGTCTGCTAGTACCTGGCCTTAATGGAAGGTCTCGGAGCATAGGAGATATCATACTCCGTTAGCTCGACGACCCATTTTATCAGCCTCCCCGAGGTCTCAGGTTTGTTGAGAATTGCTCGTAGAGGGTGCTTAGTCAGGACAGTGATCGGGTGGGAGAGAAAATATGGGCGCAATTTACGCGCCGTGGTAACTAAAGTGAGTACAAGTTTTTCTATCAGAGTGTACCTGGTTTCCGTTCCGAGGAGAGTTTTACTAACGTAGTAGACCGGATGATGTTCCCCATCGTGCTCTTTGACCAATACCGCCCCGATAGCCTCCTCTCCTACGGATAGGTACACAAAGAGCTCTTCCTGGGGTGACGGTTTGACCAGCAAGAGTGGTCTTACCATGTAGTTTTTCAATTCCTGGAGAGCTTCTTCACATCGTGAGGTCCACTGGAATTCTTTGATATTCCGAAGGATTTTAAAGAACGGGAGCCCTTTCTCTGCTGACTTGGAGACAAATCGGCTAAGGGAGGCCATTCGCCCTGTCAGTTTCTGCACGTCCCTTATGGATTTCGGGGTTGGTAGCCCAATAATTGCTTCAGCTTTCTCGGGGTTAACTTCTATTCCCTTCTCGGTGACCATGAATCCCAAAAATTTGCCTCCTCGGATACCGAAGGAGCATTTCCGAGGGTTCACCTTCATCCCAAAGCGATCCATGATAACCAACGCTTTCCGCAAATCTTCGGGATGATCTTTCGCGGCACGACTTTTGACGACTGTGTCGTCTACATATACTTCCACAGTTTTTCCGATGAGTCCCGCAAACATGAGATTCACCAGTCGTTGGTATGTAGCTCCTGCGTTCTTAAGTCCGAAGGGCATAACTAGATAGCAAAAAGTACCTGCGTCCATAATGAAGCTGGTTTTGTCCTGGTCCGGGAATGCCATCGGGATCTGATTGTATCCTTGGTCCCCATCTAGAGTCGACATGAGTGTGCAACCAGCGGTAGAGTCGACCAATTGGTCTATGCTTGGCAAGGGATAACAGTCCTTTGGGCAAGCATCATTGAGATCGGTAAAGTCAACGCACATCCTCCATCTTCCTCCTGACTTAGGGACCAGGACCACGTTAGCCAGCCACTCAGGATACACGACTTCTCGGATTTGCCGTAGGCTGAGAAGCCGTTGAATTTCTGACCGAATAATCTTGTTGCGTTCGGGTCCCATTCTTCTCTTCTTTTGTTGAATGGGTTTGGCCCCCGGCTTTACATTAAGGAAGTGTTGGCATACCTTATTACTGATTCGTCCGGGGGGGCCTCCTTCCCATGCGAAAAGATGACAAAATTCCTTTAGAACAGATACCAATTGGGTCTCTAATTCGGGTTCCATATTAGTGCCCATCTTGATCGCTCTAGCGGAATTTCCTTCCACGAGTTCTACCATCTTAAGCTCTTCAATGGGTTGGACTCGGGTTTCTTCTACTCTCCGTTTTTTGCCACTATCCGAGGGGTTTCCGTCTTCTTCGGGGAGTAGGGCATTCATTCGGCATTCTCTGGCTCTAGCTTGATTGCCCCGGACTTCTCCGATGCCTGCCAAGGTAGGAAATTTTACCTTAAGATGGAGGGTAGAGGGGATCGCTTCGAATGACCGAATGGAGGGTCTGCCGCATATAGCGTTGTATGTCCTTGACGAAGCCTCCACCACCCAAAATTTGGTGTGTTCCGTTCTTCGTAGGGCTCCCTCTCCCCGCGACATTGGCAGGGTCACAGTTCCGAGGGTGTTACAGGCTTCGCCAGAGAAGCCTACTAGAGGGACTTCAGCCACCTCCAGTTGCTCCTTCTTCAATCCCATGGCTAGATAGGTGGGGAAAAACAAGACATCCACGGAGCTGCCCGTATCTATGAGGATACGCTGGGTCTCAAATCCATAGATGGTAGCTTCAATTACCAAAGGGTCTTCGTGGGGGTAGACTACACCTTTCAGGTCTTCGGGTCCGAAAGTGATATTTGGTAACCTAGCCCCTTGAGCGGAGCATACTGGGAGCCCTTGTCCCACTCGTCTGGCTTCTTTGAGATATTTCGTCTTCTTACCCTGGGGTATTCTGGAAATGTCTCCTCCCTCTATCATGTTGATCGTCCGTCCCGAGGAGGGGTTGACCTCATACGTGTCGGGAGGGGGAGGTAGGTTCCGATACCCTGCGGTCCTTTCCCGGGACCGCCACGGAGACGCAACGGTTCTCTCCCGGGGGGATCTTTGACGCTTCCTGGTCTCTTCTTGGGACCTCCTCCGATGTTCCGCGGTTTGTTCCCGTGACTGCTGGTGGAGAGTATCATTTTCCTTATCAGGTCCTCCTCGGGGCCTTTTCCATACATGTGCTTTGGGCTCTTCGGGATTGTTTCTTTTTAGGTAATTATGCAAATATCCTACTTCCAGAAGACGAAGTATTTCTCTTCGCAGGGTAGTACATTCCTCGGTGGTATGTCCATAAGTTTTATGGAATTTACAGTACTTACCCGTATCCTTATCTTTGTTGGGAAGTTTGGCGGGCCGGGGCCAGCGCACTTCTTCGTTGCCCCGCATCACGTTGAGTATTTCCACGGGAGCTAGAGTCATCGGAGGAAGGGGCACAGGTTTAAGGAATTTCTTGACCGTTTCCCCATCGTCCTTCCGAGGGGGTGGTTTCCCTTCTTTGCCCTTCTCTTTGGTTTTAGTTTCCTTTTCAGCCTGCTCATGACGTTCATTGTCATCCTTCTCCAACCCTCTCTTTGTGTGATCGGCTTCTTCCATAAGAATATGAGTTTCAGCTTGTTGCATAAGTTCATTCATGTCCGTGACATGATTCCCCATCAGGTATCGGAAGAACTCTCCCGCTCGGAGCCCTTGTGTCAGAATGTCGGCCATAATAGTCGGGCTGACATTCGGAACGTCCAGTGCTTCATCCGTGAAGCGTTTTATATATTCCCGAAGAGATTCATCCTTGCGTTGCTTAATAGTAAAAAGATGAGTGGTCGATTTGGGATATCTCCGGTTACAGGCGAAATGGCGTACAAACAGGTGAGCCAACCGGTCAAAGTTGGCCACTGAATTGGGTGGGAGATGGGTAAACCAAGATTGGGCTCGTCCTCCGAGGGTAACAGGGAACACTCGGCATAGGACATAGTCCGTGGCGGACGATAGGTCCATTCCTGCCAAATATTGGTGTATATGATCTTGCGGATCTCTCCCATCAGCTTCTCCTGTATATAATGGTACATTAATAGGCCGCATTCCTGAAGGAATCGGAGCAGATGCTATTTCAGGAATGAAGGGAGATATCTTAAACGTTGGATCTTCTTTGGGCCCTACAGTCCTCTTGAGATCTCCTACTTCTTTTCGTAGATCTTCAAGGATTCCCCATAAGGTTGGTTCTCCGTGGGGAGTGATAATAGGGGGGGCCGATATACAGGGAGAGACCTCTCTTCCCTCTGGATTATCCTCGGAGTTTCCAGATGATCATAACGTCTTGGCGTCCTTTGAGGAGTTTCCTGGTACCACGAGATTGGTGTAGGGCATTGTGCCCTTCTTACATAAACTTCGCCTTGTTCCGAGGGGTGATTTCCTGGGTTCAGAGATCCTGGGACGGTTTCCAGGGGAGATTCGAATTCTCGGTGATTAACTCGAGTGGTAACTTCCACTAATCTTTCATAAACAGACCGGGGAACATTAATGAAGTCCCTTTCATCGGAACGACGATTCGCTACAGTTTCCTCCGAACTGTCCGAATGGGGCGGATAATTTTCGCTGTAAAACAAATTTTCCATGGTGGGTTTGCTTTCTTGAACACGCTCGAGGACAACTTCTATGGCGTTCCCACAGACGGCGCCATTTTGTTAACAGGTTTGGAATAATACCCGATTAATTGATTTATTTAGAGGTTCGGAACGCCATTATCCGGGGTTCAAAGAAAGTAAATGACTATGTGGGAAAATTACGAAAATATCCTTCCTTTATTCACTGAATTCCTTACTCCGAGGAGCACAAATATGATTTTATGCTTTTTTTTTTGGGTGAGTTTTTGTACCTATCCCCTCCCTTTTTTTTCTCCTTTCCCTTATATAGGTATGGGAGGGAGTATGTGTCACCATGCATGCGGTACAAGTGTAATGTTGCATGTATTACAAGTGTCCTTCTTATAGATAAGGTATATCTTGTTGACAAGGTGCTGACTAGGCTGATCATTATCTTGTCCGAGGGCTACGGGGAGTTCCGAGGGGTTACTTCTTCTGTTTTCTTCCCTTTGATAGGAGGAATCTTCTGTTTTCTTTTTTCCGAGGGGCTGAATTTCACGAGGAGGTTCACTAGTTGAAGTGAAGTGGGTGTCCGAGGAGTTTTCTGTTCCGGGGACAGCTATTTCTTCATTGACTTCTTTAGTAAGATTTTCCGAGAGGCAGATTTGTCTCGTCAGGCTTGTAAGGTGGGCTCCGAGGGCATCAATGTGCATGTAAGGCGGTATTCTTGTGTATGGATCCCAGTAGTGGGGATTCCGAGCGTTTCCTGCTATCGTGAGAGTAGTGGCTCCTTCGGGAATCATTCTCCGAGGGCTTTCTGGTCTTTGTTGCATGACCTCCTTGGTTGGTGCCTTCGGAGTAAGGGAGTTTAGTGGTTGGTGCTTTGAGTAGGACATTGTTTTGTGAATTTTGGCCTTCGGGATAATGATTCTGAGGGCTTTGGGAGTGTTCAGCAAGGAAGTATTTTCATATAGTGGTCCCTCTTGGCGCAGTGATGGATATCCGAGTCGCGTGGATCCATCGGGGTTTAATCTTTTTCCGATGCCACGTTGATATCTTATTTTTATTCATCTTGACTTTCCAAGGGACGCTTGGGTGTCCACTCGGGTGTCACGTCGTACCCTAGTAGGATACGTGAGTTTCGAGGGATTCTATTATCTCTTCGGGTGCCACGTCATACCATAGCAATGTATGCGACATACGAGAGTGACGATAGTATCGTCTTTGGGATTAATCCCTAATTTAAGGGTTAATCTTTCATATAATCCCTTATTTATTTTTTAGGGTTAACATTTTGCTTTTATTCACATATTAATATAGTTCTACAATTTTAGTTGTTTGTGAATGTTCCAGGATTAACACGATTCATTAATCAATTGTTTTCATATTCACACCTTCCTTAAATAGAGCCGCAAGAGTTAATTTTGAGAAGGAAATATCAATGTAGAAGAATGCTACAGAAATCAGATTCTATGAAAATTTCAAGAAGTCTCATTAAAGAATGAGTCTTTCTTAAGAAGAACTCGTGATGATTAAGGAAACCTTCTATGGATAAGACTGAAGCCGATAAACAAGGAAACGTAGAAGTTTAAGGAATCTTGAAGGCAATCTACAACGTGTAGAACATGCCTTGGAGCTTAAGACTCACACATCTATATAAGGCATGAAGTACATCAAGACTAACAACAAGACAATAGAGCAATATAATCTGAATGATTAGATCAATTGTGTTGAGTTATTTGTCTTGCTTTTCCAAGGTTTTGAATTAACAAGTTGAGTCTAAATCCTGTTTGGAGTTAAGGAGTTAATCTTTGTCTGCTTGGTTGAGTTCGAATCAATTCATAGTGAGGAGCTTAGAGTTGTTAGAACGCCTTTTGTAAAGTCATTATTTTATACTGATTATTTTGCATGAGGCTCGGAAGATTATTTTTATATAATCTTCTTAAAATTACTTCATGTGTTAATTTGTTTTTTCGCTGCAATATTTTGTGATCAATACAGTTTTGAGATAAAAGTGTTATCACAACATCGAGTAACATCGTATCAAGCCGTGATCTAACAATTTCAAAATAGGTTGGGATTAGTATGGATACGAGATTTAGGCGGTGTAGTGTGGTGTCCTCCACCTTATCCTTGGATTAAAGTTAATATATATGGTGTAATTTTCGAGGATTCAGGGGTTGCTTGGGGTACTTGCAGGTAACGAGGACGGAATGGGCTTACATGGGCGAAGAGACGTATGATTGGTAACATGGGTCCTCAAAATTGTGAGGGTTCAACACTTTTATTGACAGTAAATTGGCGATAAAGGCAGGTTGGGATCAAGTAATATATAAAGGCGATTGTCTTCAAGTGGTACACAGTGTTTTGTTATCGACTAGGTGTTAGACAAATTGCATAACTTTACTTAGTGAATATTGGTGTCTGGCGATTGTGCCGAAATAGTTACGTCGTTTGTACTTCAGTGGATTTCACGCGATGCGAACGAAGAGGCTCATAAATTAACGTGTATGATTGGTCGAAATTATGATTGGTTCCAGGACAAATACTTCACGAGGCCACTGATTATGTAACGGTGTTGTCGGCAGTCTGGCAATTGTTCGATTTTTTTTTGAGTTATGTCATTGCAACTGTTACTTCCAATTTTTTAAATTGAACTGGTTTGCGTATTGACATTTTCTTAGTGGCTTCTTGCTACAAGTTTATATAACACGGCTATGTTCATAAAAAAAACATAAGAAAAGACATACATATAACAATTCATAAGAAAGTTATAGATGTCCCGTTATTCGTAAAAATCCCAAATAGTATTAGTGACGAAACGTCAGTTTGTAATAACAACGATAATATAGGCATGATTGTTAGCGATGAAGACATGGTCTCTCAAAAGTTAAATAATATATAGCGACATCATACTATATTTCATTTTTTTCTTTCTGCAAAGTAATTATATTATTACCTATAAAAGCCGGGCAGAAATTAAAAAATCACTAAAAGCAGTGACGAACCATTGTCCGAGTATTAATGATGGGATTGCTTCCACTAGTATTACTTTTCTCCCTACAGGTACAACCACCGGCTACTCTTAAAAGTCATTTGAACCATGTCTTAAGGGGCTGTTTGGTTGCAGAGACAGTTATATATGTAGATTAACTATTACTCAGTTAAAATAGTCTTGTATTTCATATGCGTAACAGTAGCGTGTTTGGTTGGAGAGTTAATAAAGTTACTATTTTATCTTAATTTAACAAAACGTGTTTGGTTCATGTTATGTCCCCATTTTATTGCAGGTATTGCAGGTAATTACCTTATTGCCCCCATTTTATTAAGAAAATATACACCAAAAATATTTTAATTACATTTTTTAATTACATTTTTTAATTACATTTTTTTAATTACATTTTTTAATTACATTTTTTTAATTACATTTTTTAATTACATTTTTAATTACATTTTTTTAATTACGTTTTTTAATTACATTTTTTAATTATATTTTTTAATTACATTTTTTTAATTACGTTTTTTAATTACATTTTTTCAATTATATTTTTTAATTACATTTTTTAATTACATTTTTTAATTACATTTTTTTAATTACATTTTTTAATTACATTTTTTAATTACATTTTTTTAATTACGTTTTTTAATTACATTTTTTTAATTATATTTTTTAATTACATTTTTAATTACATATTTTAATTATATTTTTTTAATTATATTTTTTAATTACATTTTTTAATTACATTTTTTTAATTACGTTTTTTAATTACATTTTTTTAATTATATTTTTTAATTACATTTTTTAAATTACATTTTTTAATTACATTTTTAATTACATTTTTTAATTACATTTTTTTAATTACGTTTTTTAATTACATTTTTTAATTATATTTTTTTAATTACATTTTTTAATTACATTTTTTAATTACATTTTTAATTACATTTTTTTAATTAAATTATTGCATAAAAAGATTAAAATTGAAGAAACAGGGGTAATTAAGTCATTTCGTTGGGTGAGCTGGATGACTAAAAAGTGAGATAAAATTATAACAGGGGGGGGTAGATATTAATTAAGTTGAGAAAGTGAGATAAAGAGCGGGCCTCAGCTATTAAATCAAAAAGCCCATTTGCATAATCACTCAAACCAAACTGGTTTTAACTGAGATGAGGGCTGTCATCTATCCTCATCTCACCAACCAAACACCCCCTAATTATATGTGTTCCTCCAAGTCTTCTCTTACTTACCTCAATTTTTAATTTTCTTTGTCTTATTTAGTTTGGTGTAGATCCCAATTTACGCTAAGCACATCTAAGTTGTAAGTTAGAGAGTGTTCAAAAAGATGTTTAAAAGCTCATTTTCATTTCATGATAGAGTGTTTGTATAATAAAGTATTTCGTCTCATCTTTTTGTATTTAATAAATTGACGATGATAACATTAACTTATAATTATCTATATTTAATTGTGGACGAATTATCAAAAATGCCCGCTAACTTTTGCATTTAATCTTAAATGCCCGTTATTTTCAAACCTGCTGAAAATGCCCGTTAAGTTTTAAATTTTCTAACAAAAATGCCCAATTTTAAAAATTCGAACTTTTTATCCGACGTGGCATCCGAATCAAAGAGACGCATTGCTGAATCAAAAAGTCGCGTTTTAAAATTCGGACATTTTTGGTAGAATTTTAAAAGATACAAGGCATTTTTAGCATTATTTTTCGGACAAAATAAGTTTTTTTGTGCTTATTTTTCATTTCGGGCATGTTTAGTAGAAATTTTAAAAGATACAGGGCATTTTCAGCAGGTTTGAAAATAACGGGCATTTAAGATTAAAGGCAAAAGTTAGCGGGCATTTTTGATAATTCGTCCTTTAATTGTACTAATATAATAAAACTTCAGATTACTTAAAAAAGTAAACTTATAGCAGCATAAATATCAATAAATATGGATAAAAGAAACACATCGTAATCATCCACATAATATCATTTATTTTTGCAGATAATTATATTTTTATTTGCAGTTATATAAATAGATAACTTAAAATACTAAAGATAATAAGCTTAGAAACTTTCGAGGTGGCAATGGTGAAAAGATTGTATGATGTACGTTATTTTTCTTGAACGCCACAATTCCAAGTTTTTATGATGGAAATATATAAGTTTTGTAAAAAATGTATACTAATCTCCTATCTATTGGTCCATTACTTCATTTGCACGTCGCACCCTTGTCACCCCATTTGCACGTCCATTACCTAATTATATATTTTACCTTAAAATTTCTTTATTTATATAATATACCGAGATCCTTTCAAAATTCATCAAAAATACCATCTTCTCCAAACTAAAATTAATAAAATATTACATTATCCTTCCATTAATGCCACTACACACAAAAATAGTTCTCACCTTCTCCCTTAAAAATTAACTTGATTCAACCTAATGATCTCAACCAATGAAGGTAAAGACTCCAAAAATACATACGCACGACTACTTTGGTGTTGCCATTGAAGCACACTTTGGTGTTAGCAAAGACTGCAAAAATACTAGAAAATATGGGTAACATAACCTGGCGAGAACATAATTCCCATTTGTAACAAAACCTTATACTACTTGACAATAAATCAAAAAGAATCAGTGGTAAATTCAAAAAAATCTAAAAAAGTACATAATGCCCACCTGATGGTCAACAACTGTGGCACTCCCAGCACAAAATCCTCCCTCAGTGGCCAATGTATTTTTTATTACATCGGTTTTGATATCTACCTTCTCAACCTACTAAAAAGTACCACCATTAAGACATATAGGACTCGTTTGCTTTCAAAATTAATAGTCGCACAACTATTAGTTTACGCTTACTAATATACTTGTGTATAATTAGTAGATTACATGGTTTGTCAAATATGTACCCTAAATAAAGCCCAACAAAAATAAATAGTACTATGTTTACTTGGACTAATTGACCCAGTTTTTTTAATCTTGCCGCTAATTTGTGCTAAATGATATTTTTACTCTTTTTCTATTTTTTCACCACACAAGTATTTGTCTTTCAAATCCCACAATTTCTTATTTTCTTCCATCATCCTGGAGCTAAAACCCTTAAAAAAGTCAAATAGCATCAACAATGGCAACTCCTACTCAACAACAAGTGGCTCGCTGTAACGCATCTCATGTCGCCGCCGCAAATCCCGACTCCTCGACTTCTCAATGTCATCATCTTTTAACGCGGGACTTGAAGGTAACTCGAGATTTGATTCTTACACTTTTCTATCAAAGCTTAAAGGCCTTTTAGATGTATACCTTTGACATTTTAGAGCAATCTTTTGTAGATCAAGTGTTTGATATAATGTCATAAAGAAACATGGTTTTGAATTTGTTGCATGTATGGGTTTTGTTCGTCGAATTTCTGATCCAATTCGATTGAAACCACCACAATGTTTTGGTTATAGAGATTGAAGAAATGATTGGTCATAACAAATGATCACTTTCATAAAGTTTCTACCAATCCAATTTTTATTTTTTCGTTTCCACCGAAGTAATAAAATTCGAAACGTTTCCAAAATTGAGTGAACATGTCATCTT
Organism: Linaria vulgaris; assembly: GCA_948329865.1. Classification (NCBI taxonomy): domain Eukaryota; kingdom Viridiplantae; phylum Streptophyta; class Magnoliopsida; order Lamiales; family Plantaginaceae; genus Linaria; species Linaria vulgaris. The sequence continues at coordinate 66,875,623 of OX415249.1, forward strand.
TTTGTTCATAATTCACACATGCCACGAGTTAGTGTAAAGACTTAAGAAAACTATTCATAGGTGGATCAAACAACAACCATTTCTCATAACCAGTGAAGTGAATATTTTTTTAGCAATTGAAATTGAAAGTGCAAAGTGTTTAGCCTATGTTAGAATAACATTGTGATCTCAATGTTAGGATAACATCAGAAACATAAACTTTCTTACAATTCAGTTTTGAATATTTGTATTATTATTTTGCCTTTATTCACTAACTAATCAAGTTCCACAGTTGTAGTTATCTTTGATTATTGTCCAGAAAATAAGCTTAACATAGGTTGATCGTTCCAGTTTCCATCAAGAGAAGTTTCCTTAATTAGAGTTGAAGAAGTCAACCGCACACAACTTATAAAGAAGGAAAGAAGTGGAGTCGAGTGCAACAAGGAAACATCCAAGATAAGCTTTGAATTGAAGAAGGAGTCTTTCTTTGGTTAGATCACTAATAAAGGAACTGCTATTCAAGAAGGATTACGAGATCTTAGAAGAAGAGTTCAACAAGGAAACTTGAAGAGTTACCAAAACCGTGTACAATGTATCTTGAAGATCAAGTCAAGAACCTATATATAGGTGTGAAGTACATCAAGACAAATACGAGACAAGAGCTAATAAATACGAGAGATTAGATCTTTAGTTGTTGAGTATTGTCTTGCTTTTGCAAAGTTTGTGAATTGTCGAGTTAAGTCTAGGTTTAGATTTAAGGAGAGAATTCTTGTCTACTTTGTTGACTTCAATCAATTCGAGAACGGGGAGCTTGAGAATTGTGAGAAATATCTTTGTTAAAACTCTTATGGTTATTTTGCCTACGGCTCGGAAGATATTATTAATATACTATCTTCTTAAATTTGGTGTTTGTTTTATTTCTGCTGCAATGTATATTATGTGATTGTTGTTTAAGTAACATTGACTATGTAGTGTTAGTTTAACATCAATTCTGCAACGTATCAATCCCGATCGCCAATTTCAATTGGCATCAGAGCCAAACACCAATTTCACTGGTGTTTAGAGTTGATAGAACGCGATGGACAACGTCAATCCCAATACGAGCAAATTGTCAGATTAGGAAGGACCCAACAACTATGCATATTGGAAACTTCGACTCAGAGTTCACATCAGATATATTGATTTGAGGGGCATGGGAATCAGTACTAGAAGGCTACACCATACCTTACTTGCCAAGAGATGGAGATGCTGATTTGGTACCAAAACCTAAAGCACAATGGACAGAAAATGACATAGCTCTCTACAACTTCAATAAAAGGCTCTGAATGCTATTTTCAGTTGGGTAGGTAACCACATGTCTAAATTAATTCAAACTTGTACCACAGCTAAAACTGCATGGGATATTCTTGAACTGCATTGTGAGGGAGATGTTGTTGTTAGAGATTCTAAACACAGAAAACTGCTTAGGGATTTTGAAAAACTTGAGATGGGTGATGATGAGAGTATTGACAATTATTTTGAGAAATTCCTTGATAGTGCAAATCAATGCCAAAATTAAGATTTACAATCTCTAATCAAGTTATGGTCTATAAAGCATTTAGAACACTGTCACCTAGATTCACTTTCAAGAGGATTGCCATGAATGAGTCAAGAGATATTGCCAATATGGAGTTTCAGGCTTTGATGAACACTCTTAAAGAATATGAATTAGAATATCATGTTAAGACAAATAGACAACAAGCTATTGCTTTGATAGGTTCTAATGTTGGAAACTGTGAGAGTCATGATGAGATTGAACTGATTTCTTCTAACTATGGTAATATTACCAAAAAAATCAGTAGGTTAAGCTATAAAGATAAATCTAAAGAAAAACAACATGGTAATATATCCAATGGTTATAAGAAGTTACCCCATAAATTCATAAATTATATGGCATCTAAAACTACACCTCAAGATGCTGAAAAGTTGAAAGATGTTCAATGCTACAAATGCAAAGGGTTGGTCATTTTAAAAATGAATGCGCTAACACCCATCGATCATGAGGGAATTCTCATTGGATTTGTGTAGATGATTTTAATGAAGCTGACTTTAACTCTGGATCAAGTGTTGAAGACAACACAAATGAGATTCACAATGTTGAGCTCTACACTCAAGTGAACTGGACAAAAGAAGATTCCCAGAACTGCTACGGGTCCCAATGTTACTCTAACATTCAGGATCCAATACCAGAACATGAGATTTTCTTTGGAAACTGGAATGAATATAATTCTTGTGTTAATTATGATTCATTGTCTGACTGTGATGAATCTAACTTTGATTGTTTTCATGGCTCTGTTGATCTAGATGAGGAATACTTCTTTGAAGGTGAAATGTCACAGGAGGAAATCATTGATGACTTAAAATCTACCTTCCACAATCTTCGGAGGGAAAATCATAAACTCATCAAAAGCAACGAGGCTCAGAAGCATGAGATTGAATGTTTGAGGAATATGATGAAGCTATATGAGGGAGACCTTAACAAAACATAAGCTGAATTAAAAAGGGTAAAAGAAAAACTTAAAAAAGACAACCAGATCATTGCCAAATGGAACTCAAGTACTTCCAAACTCGATGAGGTTCTGAGCATGGGTAATCAAGGTATAAATGGTCTTGGATTTGTTGAGAAACCTACCTATGATAGTTCTAATTCTGTCTATCTGAAAGCAGGTTTGTCAAGGAAACTAAAAACTTGAGATGTGCTCCTATCAACACTAAGAAAAGTAACACTACGTACATCTGTCAATACTGTTTTCAACATGTTCACATTAAACTATTTTGTAAGAAATATCTAAAATTGAATGGAAAGTAAATAGTTACTGCTTCTAATGTTAACTCAACAACTGTATCTAATGTTAGCCCAACATTAGGAACTGGACTTGGATTGAAAAGCTGAAATCTCCTAAGATTAAGATTGTGTGCAATGTGGTATTTTCTGCTGTTTACTCTAACCTTGCAGGTAAGTAGTACTTTGATAGTGGATGTTCAAAACACATGACTGAAAACAAGGAAAAGCTTAAGCAAATGATTCCTCTCACTATTGGAACTGTCACCTATGGAGGAGGCACCAAGGCAAGAATTATTGGGAAATGAGTATTGAATGTTGAAGGATTTCCACCTCTCATGGATGTTCTGTTGGTTGATGGATTGAAAGCAAACTTAATTAGCATTAGTCAACTTTGTGATGATGATCTGCTAGTTACTTTTGATAAAGTGTCTTGTGATGTATATGATTGTGACAATGTCCTTGTAATGACAGGTACAAAATTAAAAGACAACTACTATCTTGCTCAAGAAGAGGCAGAGTGTTTCCATGCCAAAATAGATGAAGCTGCTATCTGGCACAAGAAACTATGGCATGTTCACTACAGGAACTTGGAGAAGCTATAGAAGGCTGATATTGTAAGAGGACTACCTAAGCTGACTAGCCCAAGTAAACTTGTGTGTGGAGACTGCCTCAAAGGTAAACACATCAGAGTTGTTCATACACCCCTTTAGGTACAAAATACTACTCCTAGAACTAACAGGTGTTTTGAACTGCTACACATGGACTTAATGGGTCCAACTGAGGCAAGTAGTCTGAATGGTAAGAAATATGCTTTTGTTATCGTAGATGATTTTTCTAGATATATACATAGGTGAAATTTCTTAAAGAAAAGTCCGATGCTTTTGACCAATTCAAGATTTTATGTGCTAGTATCAAAAATCTTTATGACTCTTTTGTATCTAGAATTAGGTCTGATCATAGAAAATAATTTGAAAATGCAAGTTTTGATAACTTATGTAATGCAAAAGGTATCTTCCATGAATACTCAACTCCTAAAACACCTCAGCAGAATGGCATTGCAGAGAGGAAAAAAATGACTCTTCAAGAAATGGCGAGAGTTATGCTTAATGCTAAGAATATATCTAAAAGACTTTGGGGTGAAGTTTTGAATACTATATGTTATATCAGTAATAGGGCTTACCTTAGACCTAGTACAAATATGACACCTTATGAAATCTTGAAGGGTGTGAAACCAAATATTACATATTTTCATGAATTTGGATGTGAGTGCTACTTGTTGAATGACAAAGATTACTTGATCAAATTTGATCCAAAAAGTGAAAAATGTATATTTGTTGGCTATTTTGCAAATTGTACTTCATTCATGGAATACAATCTAAGATTGAATACTATTCAAGAATCAGTAAATGTGGTGTTTGATGATTTTACTGTTGATATAGGTACTGATAATTTCTCTATTTCTGATGTTGGTCCAACACTGGAAACTGAGGATGTTACTCCAACATCGAACACTGGAGCTGGACAAATTGAACTGGAGACCTAAGTTGATGTTGAACTAACACCATCCAAAATGGATGTTAGGCTAACATCAAGAGAATATGACTTAGATAATGACATTGTTGTTGAACCTAGGAGAGACCCTCCAGCCAGGATTCAGAAGGACCATCCAGCTACACAGGTGATAGGTGAAATCACATGACGCATGGAGACTCACAAAAAAGAAAGATTGAACTATAGAGATATGGTAAGGTTGTGTGTCTGTATGGCTTCCACATTACTTTTGATAATATTTAATGTTTTGTGTCTCATGTTGATTAATGTTATGCATGATGAACTGCTACAATTCGCCAAAAATAATGTTTGGAATCTGGTACCTAGACCTTCAAATGTGAATGATGGATTTTCAAGAACAAAAGCAATGAAGATGGTGTGATTGTAAGAAACAAATTTAGGTTAGTAGCTCAGGGATATACACAGGTAGAAGGCATTGACTTTGATGAGACATTTGCACCTATAGCCAGAATAGAATCTATTAGATTACTGCTAGCTATTGCATGATGTATTAAAATTAGACCCTATCAAATGGATGTGAAAGGGGCATTCCTCAATGGTCTAATAGATAAAGAGGTATATGTTGAACAACCTAAGGGGTTTGCTGCTCCTAAATATCCTAATCATGTGTATAAACTTGAGAAAGCTTTGTATGGTCTAAAATAGGCACCTAGAGCATGGTATGAGAGACTTACAGTTTTTTTTTTGTTGAATCTTGGTTTTCATGGGGGTGATGGAGACAGAACCTTGTTTCCTTAAGAAAGAACACTGATATTTGCATTGCTCGGATATATGTTGATGACATTGTTTTTGGGTCCACTAACAAGTCTTTTCTAGACAAGTTTGTTGAATCCATGACATGAACCTTTGAAATTAGCATGATAGGTGAACTGAACTTCTTTCTTGGACTTCAAGTGAAGCAGATTGAGAATGGCATCTTCTTGAATCAGGAGAAATATGCCATGAATTTGGTAAAAAGGTTTGAACTTTCTGAGTCAAAACCTTGCAAGACTCTCATGTCTTCCTCAGTGAAGATTACCAAGGATGGAACTGGAGACAATGTTGATCCAACATTGTAACGATCTATGATTGGCAGTTTATTGTATCTATCTACATCTAGACCTGATATCATGTATTCTATTTGTGTGTGTGCCAAGTACCATGAAAATCCAAAGAAATATCATCTGATTGCATTGAAGAGAATACTGAGATATATATCTGGAACCTTATCTTAAGGCATTTGGTGCTCATTTGACACAAATACTAATCTTGTTGGTTTTAGTGATTTTGACTGGGCAAGTGATGTAGATGTCAAGAAATCCACAAGTGGGGGCTGTTTTTAGTTGAGAAATAATCCGGTTTCATGGTATAGCAGGAAGCAGAATTGTGTGTCACTATCTATAGCTGAATCAGAATATATAGTTGCTGGCAATTGTGTTACGCAACTTGTATGGCTCAAACACATGCTAATGGACTATGGGCTAGATAGTGATATTGTCCTCATATTTTGTGACAACCTTAGTCCATCAGTATTTAAAAGAATCATGTTCAGCATTCTAGGACCATTGAAACAAACAATTAGTTTGTTGATATGTTTACTAAGCCTTTGGATAATGAGAGATTCTTCAGTTTGAGGAAATCTCTCGACATGTGTACTATGTGAGAATGTTGGATCACCAATGTTGACATAACACCACTATCTAACACTGGTTACTGTTTGTGGTAAGTCTGTAATTCTTTTTGTTTTCTTTTTTCTTCTTTGCATGTGAGTCTCATTCATCTTTGTTTTGTCATAATTGTCTTGTGTGGTTAATCTCTGTGATTGACTAAACTTTATGGTTGACATATTCACATCTTTGGTTTGTAAAGATAAAACTCTAATGTTGGTTTGAGGTTGTTAACCTAACATCAGGAGAAGCTGGGATGCACAAAGTTCGTTGCTTTGTTGTTATTCAATTGTGACTTATCCATGTTAAGGTTAATACAAGACATGTGGAGAAGCTGGTGTCCATGATCTTGATAGCTTCAGTGATATTCAGTTGTGCTTATTTGTATGTTTCTGTTATTTTTGGTCAATGAACACATGATGGTGACCCTTTCTATTGGGATGTTTGGGGTTTAGATTACCTTACATTTAGTATCACTGATCACTTGGTGTTTTCTCTTGAGTGCAGGTTGTCAACAAGTATACATGAGAAATTGGGGTGTTGGGGTATATGATAAATGTATTTCCACCATTCAAGTCCTTTGCACTTGCCTAATGAGCTGCTGATAATGATGTTACTGGTTGTGTGGAGTCTTATGTTGCCCTCATTCAGTGGTGTCATCATCATTTTTTAAAAACCTTCAGTTTTTGTTTCGTAAGAGTTATTGATAATAATGAAGATTTGATGTGATGTGGTACGTTGCTGGTCTGTCAAGTTTTCACAAGTGTTTGCCATCTTCCATGTCGACTTAACATTGTTGCATATATGCTAGTTCTGCACTACTTTTTCCTACTTTGTTGTGTCGGTTCGGGCTTAGGAGGAGTAGATAGTTCCTAATTCATGTGTTGAGGCATACTCCTTGGGTGACATACTAGGTAACACACTTTTTTGTGACCTTTTATGTTGTGAAAGTGGAATATTTTTTTAATTCATAACTGCTTATCTCTATGTGTTTTCTATTACGTGTGTTACTTACTCATTTTGATCTAAAACATTGTATGTGGTACTCATTTGCTATTCATTAAGTTTCAGATATTTGTTTTGGGGTTATCTCACGCTCTCACATGAATTTGTTGTGTTGAAGCCCTGCACCTCCAACTTTCTTATCTGAATGTTATCCCTTCAATGTTAGTCTAACATTGCAACACTGTGACTTATAAGTTTTCAAATTTGGGAATTGCTCTGGTCACGTATTAATCTAACACTGACACGTGGTAAAGATGTACGCACGGGAACGTGTGAGTAATGGGCAGCTAATTTTGGTAACATTATACAATGCCACTCACACCACTCTTCAAATTATGATTCTATATAATTTACCCTAATCTTTTCTTGTTCTTCACGATTTTGAGATTTTTGTAAATACCCCTATTTATTGCTTCGATTTCTCTCTTACTCTCACCAAAAATTACTCTAATAATGGCTCGCAAGTCCTCCACTGATGCTCTTATAGATGCGGCTGAGCAGATTGAGCAACCACGAAAGTACAACACCAGACATGCAACCTCTGAACCCGCTGTCGTTGCTGCTCTGAAAAGAAAATAGACCTATCAATGGCGTAATGCAAAGAAGAGTACGTCGATGTGTGATGTTTGAGCAACATCAGAGGCTGAGAAAACCACCACTGAAACTGAAACTCAGGTAACGATGGCTAACCGTACTCCTGCTATAACTGCTGATGATGTTGTTGAGGGGGAGAATATGACCCCAGTGGTTGATTTGGGTAACTTGGGGGTTGATTCTGGTTTGGGTGCTGTTGAAATTGAACCTGTGAATGAGGTTGAGAATGTTGAGGGTAATACTACTACTGTTGCTGAGAATGAGGGTAATGAGGTTGATACGGTTGAGGAGGAGGAGACTATTGCTGCTCTGGCCACTGCTGCCAGAAAAAGGAAAGGTAAACAAGTTGTTATTGAACCTGAGTCTAAGGAAGAATCTGAGGGTTAAGAGGAAGAAAAGGAAAAGGAGGAAGAGGAAGAGGAAGTTGAGGAGGATGAACTGGTTGTAGAGTTCCCTGCTGAGGCTGATGTTAAACGAACATCAGAAAAAAGAGGAATACTTTGATGAGAGGGATGGTGGGTATCCCAAAGTGCCACACTCAGGAAACTATGTATCTATAGAAGCTGAAGAACAATGGGAAGCCTACCAAACCCGGATGATCCATAAGGAGAGAGCAATGGAGTTGGACAATTTTAAGGATAATAAAGTGTTTGAGCTGCTGGAAGCTATAAGAGTGTTGGGCTCTATGATGAATCATGCTTCGTTTGTGCCTCATCAGAGAGTTCTACACGAATCTCTCTCAATGGATGTGCTTCAAGAAGTCTCCCAAGTGTGGAAAAGCTTGGATTATGAATGAGATTTTTGACATAAGCCCTTCCACCGTCAATGAAGCTTGGGGACTTCTTGATCCTGAAGAAGCTGATGAGCCTGACATGGCTGATGTCATTACTGACCTGACTGGAGGCCTTGCCATAAAGTGGAATGAAGGTTATGCCACCACAAGACTCACCTCCTTGAGTGCTGTGTTGCACAAGATTGCAACCTACAACTGGCTACCATCTGCCAACACCATTGTCATGACTAGAGAATCTGCAAGGTTTGTGTTCAAGCTAAAGAATGAGCTGAATGTGAACATTGGGATAAGGTTTTGAATGCAATACATGAGACCACAACTAGGCCAAAGGGAATTATGCCATACCCATCACTGATCTTCAGAATCTTGGAGAAGCAAGGGTTCAAAACCTTGAGGACTGTGGGATGGATCAAGAATGAGGACATGATGTCTATCACTGCCAGCTACTTCACACAGATGAGGGTTCATGATCTTCCTTGAAACCCCAACAAGTGCTGAACCCAACAGAAAGAAGAAGAAGAAGACCCACAAGTTTTTTGCTTCTTCTGCTCCTCTTTCAAGTGAGGATGTCTGCTTGGTGATCACCACCTACTTTGTGGAGCAGACTCTCATTTGGCTTGACATAGAGTACATTGAGACCCAGAGGGAGATAGCTGACAAGAAAGTGCGACTGCAAGACATTGATAGCCTCAAAAAGCACCTCAAGAATCTGCCTTTCTCACAAAAAGGGGAGAGTAGATCAATTTTTTTAAATTTATGGGCTTTGATTTCTTGTTTTCCATATTTATTTGAACAATTCTGATTATCTTTAAACTGCTGCTTTTATATGCTTATTTTGTTTTGTTTTGATCAAGGAGTATGTTCGTTGCTACTGATATGGATCTGTAATTAAGTCTACTTCTTGTTGATCTTAAATGTTTCTGCTTATGAAGGCTTAAGTATCTATTACATTTGCTAACTTTTTCTGCAGGTACTATCTGTTGTTGATGTTAAGACAACATCGATGAAATCAATGTTAGACAACTTTCTAGTTTCAATGTTAGTCTAACATTGAGAAAGTTAGACGTTATGACAACATTGAAATTGTCAAAGTTATGCCAACATTAAGTTGGACTGTTCTGTATTAAGGGGGAGAAATACTAATAGGTCAATTAGTTTTCTTAAGTTGTTTCTGGATATATATGATTTGTTTGAACATGTTGTTAGGTTTTGTGAAGTAAGGCAAAAATGGGGAGATTAAAAGTGCAAAGTGTTTTGCCGATATTAAAATAACATTGTGATCCAATGTTAGGATAACATCAGAAACATAAACTTTCTTACAATCCAGTTTTGAATATTTATATTATTGTTTTGCCTTTATTCACTAACTAATCAAGTTTCACAGTTGTAGTCATTTTTAATTATTGTCCAGAAAATAAACTTAACATAGGTTGATCGTTTCAGTTTCCATCAAGAGAAGTTTCCTTAATTAGAGTTGAAGAAGTCAACCGCACACAACTTATGAAGAAGAAAAGAAGTGGAAGTCGAGTGCAACAAGAAAACATCCAAGATAAGCTCTGAATTGAAGAAAGAGTCTTTCCTTGGTTAGATCAATAATAAAGGAACTGCTATTATGAGATCTTAGAAGAAGAGTTCAACATGGAAACTTGAAGAGTTACCAAAACCGTGTACAATGCATCTTGAAGATCAAGTCAAGAACCTATATATAGATGTGAAGTACATCAAGACAAATACGAGACAATAGCTTTTAAATCCGAGAGATTAGACCTTTAGTTGTTGAGTATTATCTTGCTTTCGCAAAGTTTGTGAATTATCGAGTTAAGTCTAGGTTTAGATTTAAGGAGATAATTTTTGTCTGCTTTGTTGAGTTCAATCAATTCGAGAGTGGGGAGTTTGAGAATTGTGAGAAATATCTTTGTTAAAACCCTTGCGGTTATTTTGCCTACGGCTCAGAAGATATTATTAATATACTATCTTCTTAAATTTGTTGTTTATTTTATTTACGCTGTAATTTATATTTTGTCATCGTTATTTAAGTAAAATTGACTATGTAGTGTTAGTTTAACATCAAATCTGCAACGTATCAATCCCGATTAATTTCAGAATTGTTTAATTCTTGTTAACTAGTTTTTAAATAATAACTGCCTACTGTTTCTTATGTACATTTCTCGAACAATCAAGCATGTGGTGTGTCATTCAATCATATGTAAAATTTTCTATTATTTCTATCAAAAGAAAATAATCAATTGACCTTTGTTACGTGTTTTTTTTAATTCATTTTATGGAGAAAAATCAAAAAATTACGTCTAAATCGACCGTGTTCTTTGTTTTTTTGGACGTGAGATGCGTAACCGTGTTCAAACTTTTTTTGGCAGTGACTTTTCATGTGTAATGTGTGTGGTGTGTTTAATTGATGTACAAAGAGATAATGAGAGGTTTATGGTGTAAATAACTAGTCAACAAAGGTTGTTTTGGTCACACGATAAAAAAAGGGAGGGGTATTAAGGTCTTTAGAAATTGTTACATATAGTCCTTACATGGGACATGGTGCAACTTATGAGTTTTATTAAAGGGGACATCAAACCCCCCAACGTTTGAGGTCATTTACAGTCAACCCCTTTAACTTTATTCCGGAGCGGTCAAACCCTCCATCGTATGGCAAAATAATCAACTTGCACCAAGTCAAAATTTTGCACTTTTGACCAGGGGTATATTCGTCCAATTTTCGACCCACCTTTTGATATGTTAAATGTGCCCCGTAACCTATTGAGTTTGGTGCAGATTGCTCCCCACCCAACGCTATAAGAATTTCAACATTTTTTAATATCTTTAACCAAAACTAAAGATCTATTAAATTTTGACACACCTTTTTAGTTTCTTATATTTTTAAGACCAAGGAATTTGGGCTTCTACAATTTTTTTTAAATCTTTAGACAAATTTCTTTTTTTTTTCAAAAAGTTTAATTGTAAAAAATCCTCCAAAATAATTTTATTCAAAAATAAATGCTTAAAGTCTAAAACATGTCGAAAAAGAAGCCTAAACTTTTTGGTCTTAAAAAATAAGAAACTAAAAAAGTTGGTCAAATTTAATAAATCTTTTATTTTGTCTAAAGATTTTTTTAAAAAAAGTCTTAAAAATTTATAACATTAGGTGGGGTGGAATCTGCATCAAACTCAATAGGTTAGGGAGCAAATTTAACATATCAAAAGGTAGGTCAAAATTTGGACAAAAATACCCTCAGTCAAAAATAAAATTTTAACTTGGTGTAAGTTGTTTATTTCACCATACGATAGGAGGTTGACCGTTTCAAAATAAAGTTAAGGTGGTTGACTGCAACCCCAAATGTCGGAGAGTTTGATGCTTTTTTCCCCTAGTAATTTTTCCATAATCCATTCCACCAATGCATTAGCGCTATATATGCTTGCACAAGTGCAACGCTTGTACTTGATACACACATGACACACCCCATTATTAAAGTTTAAAAGTAAACACACACAGAAGAAGGAAATATAAAAAAAAAATTAAAAAAATAAAGAAGAAGCAACACATCGCCCGCCAAAAAGCCAAAATTGCAAAAGAAGAGAATCGAAATGCAGAATTCGAATTCCGATTGGGATTTTCCTCTCACCGATGAAGAACTCCAATCCATCGACGCCGCCGCCTCCGCCTTCACCGCCCCCTCTCACTCCCCTCCCAAAAAACGACGCCGTTTACCCGCCTCTCTATTCTCCTTTCAACATTGCTCTAAAACTCAATTTTACAGTGCTACAGCTACTAAATCTCACTGTCCTCATTTTCAAGGTATATCGATTTTCTCTTCTTTTTTTTTATTTTTTTTTCCCAATCAAAATTAAAAATTGTAGTTTCTGGTATTAATTTCTAAGAGCTAGCGAAGTCATGATGATCTGTTGTACCTTTGTTTACTGAGTGATGCCGCCGCTTACTTCTATTTCGTCGTATTCCGATTGTATCTATACGTTATCGATTAGCTCTGCATTTGGCTTTGGAGGCGCACACATCCTAGTTATAAATATTACAAGTTTCATTTTTAAGAATTTAGATGTTCACCTGTGACAATAGCATAGCATGATGTGTCTTGATATCAGTTATTGTTAACTGTAGAATCACAGAGCTAATTGCATTCTGTTCTGTTTGTTGTTCAATAGCAAGATGTTCACACTACTTGCCGCCTTCTTTTTCTTTTCTCTTTCAAGTAATAGAGTTATTATTAACTTCTTTTGGGTCAGCAGATGTAAAATTTGGAGGTTGCATTGTGTACAGCAAAACAGTGGAGGAGGTGCAAAGAGCTGCACAGGAGCTTCTAGATTTTGTTGAAGCTAAGAAAAGAGATGAGGAGGGCCAGTGCATCCTTGGTCTGGATATTGAGTGGAGACCCACTTTTCAAAGAGGTAGCTTTATCACTTTATTCTTAAAATGAAGCTGACTTAAAAATTAATTGTAATTATATATATATTCTTAGTTGCAGATAGTTTTAAAATAAATCCTCAAACAATGAGTTGAATAAAGAGTATGTCACTAAATCTTTCTTGTTATCAGAATATGCATCTTAGGGGTTTCAGAAATTGTGATAAAAAAAAAAACACGTGAAGAGACCATGGGAATCATGCAATTCTCGTCTTGCTAGACGCTTCTGCCTCATTCATCTCATTTATTTGTTTATCTATGATTTACTGCTTCGTCATTTGTGATTTTTGAGAAAGGAGAACTATATTATGTTGCTAATGCAAACATATGATTAGTGTGAACATCTACTGTTTTTGGGACCACGGGATTTTGGAATCCTTTTGCGATGAAATTCTGGGAACTAGCATGAAGTATTCAACTTGTACCAAGAGGATGGTTCTGCTTTCTGGTTTTCTAATGAATAGTTTTATTCCCTAATAAAGGACATAATGATTTTATTTTATTTTCGAATTTGTGCACAAACTTTGCTCATTTGCGCAGGTGTTGCACCTAGGAAAGCTGCTGTGATGCAAATATGTGGAGACCGTAATCGTTGCCATGTGTTGCACATTATTCATTCTCAAATACCTAAAAGTTTGCAGTGTCTTCTTGAGGATCCCAGTTCTTTAAAGGTTGTGATTAACATAAACTAAAGGTTTCTGCGAAATAACAATCTTAGATAATCTTTTTAATATCACAACGTCATAAACTGCTCGATACATATCTAGGTGGGTGTATGCATCGCAAATGATGCTGCTAAAGTTTTCCAAGATTATAATGTAACAATTAACAGTTTGAAAGATCTTTCTGACCTTGCCAACCAAACGCTCGGTGAAGATCCTAAGAAGTGGAGTCTATCAAGTTTAACGGAAATGTTAATCTGCAGACAGGTATCTGAATTATCTATCCTTTTGTAACATTTTCAATGCAATTTTAGAAGCACCTTTTGAATTAAATTTGTGGTGTATACTAAAGTAGTGGTTGGATTCCCACTATTGCTATTTCATGTTGATGTGGTCTATCAGACTTCTACCGATTTCGTCTTTCATGAAATAGATTACTTCTCTAGTTGATGTAGGTCATGTTTGAAGTTCTTGAAAATGTTATTCTTGATAATAAACCTGTATATCATATTATCTCTAGACCAACTGTGGTGAATGGTGGTTTTACTTATACGGACCGAGGCATAGGGAGAGGGTATACATTAATTTGGGGACAGGGTAAGTAACTAGTTGCTCCAGCTGTATTCAAGTTTAAGTATTGCTTGGGACTTGATACATTTTGCAGGAACACTTCTAGGATTTTTAATTCCTTAATTAAGAGTTCAATGTATTTCACAGGCGCAATGGTTAAAACATTGCTTTAGATCACACAATTACAAATTCTCTATCTCCTTGTCACAGTTGCTTAGAAATAGCACATAGACCTAAAATCCTTGATCCAAATATTAGTTCCTTTTTTCCCATTTCTTAGAACCTTCCTTAAATCAATAATTGTCCCTGATTTACATGAGCATGAGCATGCAGTACCCAGTGGTAGCGCGTGGGTATATATGTATTGGATGTGAGTGGTGGACGAGGGCCATAGTCTATACTGCAATTCGAGCACTGTTGCTAGGCTATTCACAATGTGCAGGCCGATCATCTGATAGCGCCTGCAGCATTGCAGTCTGGCTGTACTCTTTGCACATTTGTTTTATATTTAGCTAAACCAAGTATCATATGCTTGCTACTTGTGGAGAACTTCCCAGCTGATGTTGGGAAAGGTATATTTGCTTGCAAGAAAGCTTATTGCAATGTTTGGAGAAAAATGTAGGATAACTACATCCACATCCCTTAAGGCTCAATCTGGTTAGAAAAACGTCTTCTAATGTTGTGATTAATTACAAAGACATATTAGGGTTTGCAACACCACGATTGATTGGTTCAACCTCTATAGGTTTTTTAAATATTTGCGAAAACTTTAGGGGACGTTTTTGTAAGCTTATAGAAGTCTCTATACAACCTCAAGAACATGTGTAACTTGACTAAACCTCAAAGGATATTGACATAAATATGTAAAAAGGTCTTACTCTTTTTTTGGTACTTGGAGGCCCCTAAAACTTGTACTCCACTGCTTTGTGTTTAAATAACTGATAAGCAATATGATTTCAGTGCGATTTTGAGCTAGTAGGGTTTCCCATGAATTTTAACTAGGTGATCTAAATCCTGTAGCTTCCCAAGCCAGGCAAAATCAGATTGGGAAATTGGGAAGCCGAAGTTCTATCAAAAGAGCAATTGCACTATGCCGCCACAGATGCATATGTCTCTTGGTACCTGTATCAGGTACATGACAGACTTAAATGCTTATAAGTATTATTTTTACTTGAATTTCTTTTTTTTTTCTTTTTCTTTTTCGATAACTAATTTTTACTTGGATTTCACCTTGTCATTCTT
This sequence comes from Linaria vulgaris, assembly GCA_948329865.1. NCBI lineage: Eukaryota > Viridiplantae > Streptophyta > Magnoliopsida > Lamiales > Plantaginaceae > Linaria > Linaria vulgaris. Next base: position 66,890,936 of record OX415249.1, read on the forward strand.
TATGACTTACGCTAGTTTGTTTCTTGAAAATTCCCATCCCTTGATACAGGCACTGATAAAGTTTCCAGAAAACACTAATAGTCGAAGTGCGGAAAGGATAGGAACGCCTAACTGAGTCGATATTATTAATCGGCATCTGTTAGTTGCGACTGGATCATATGCAACTGTTATTGGCTCGTGCACTGCATTTCAAATTTTAACACAGAGCTACAGTGACAAAGATAGTATATTTATTTCTTGGTTTAGGTTAACCTGCCAATTCCTAGAGTTGTGCTGATTTATTGAATCTCATAGGAATTTATTGGTACGCCTTGAACATTTATATTTTTATGTTGTAGTCTGGTAGTGTATTGAAATTTGAAACCTCAAAGGTAACTTACACTTTTATTGCTATAGAAAATGTTGGTGCAAATTGTAAACTAAAGTATTGAGCTCTTTCTCTCTCAATGTGACTGTTATCCCGTTCACACAGCTTGCTACTTGAATTGTTACTTATTCGAGGAAAATAGATACCAAAACAGTTCGACAGAAATTCAGTGCATTATTATCATCTATCATTAGAAGTTAGACACTTCGGCATGTTGTTACACTGAAATGGATAATGCCCTGTAAAGTTTTAGTTACATGATGAATCTTGGTGTTTGGCAATATACCCCTGAAAATAGAGCCTTTTGGCTAATTGCACCCTTACAACTTTAAGTTAAGCACATTGCACTCTGAAAGTATTTAGGTGTGCACCCTTAAAAATTGGTTGTACCACTCAAACGAGCATCCCGAGTGCAATTTCTCATGCATGTTGGGCAAAATTGCAAATTGTGTTTCAATTCATAGTTTTTGGGTTTTTGAAAGTAGAAGTTAGTTTGAATCTCATGCTGAAATCCTGAACCCTAGCCCTTAACTTTTTGATTTTATAATATTTTTTTCAATTTCTCCTTTGATTTCTTTCAACATTTGAGAACAGGAAACGCCAAACGATTCTTTCGCGCACCATTTCTGTAAAGGACCAAGGCCTGATGTGGTGAACAAAGTATGTCCAGTTGCCCACTATCGATTCGATTTCTGATGTCATCGGAGCGTGTTTTAGTGGTCAAAGCCAAATCTCACAATGTTCGCGATGATTTTGAACGTTGGGATCCAAAATCCTGTTCAGCTTCTAATCAATTCAAGGGCTTTGGCATAGTTGACGCGATGATTTTGGATGTCCTAATCCGAAATCCTGTTGAGCTTCAAGGATGGAGAAATCTACACAGCTTTCGAACTAAGTGTGTGGTTACATAATTATCTCATAGTGAACTACGAAGTTTAGGGAGCCTAACATACACCGTATTTGTCTACAACGCCCCAATCTTACAACTGAATTGTTACAAAGACAGCTCTCGATGTTTCAAAGTATATGAAAATATAAATTTGAAGAGTAATATTTTTCAAATCAATGATTAAAACAGTAATTTGAGGTATAAATGTAGTTAACTACTGAATGAAAGCTACATAAAATACTACTATGTAGGAATGTCAATAAAACAAACAAGAAATACCGGGATACGGTGGAGTAAAAAATTAGTGAAAATCTATATAACAGAAATTAGAGGTGTAAATGTAGATTTACCCTTAGAGTTAATAATTATTGCAGAAAAGATTATATGTTGCTGAAGGATGCTTATTCACAAAACAATCAAAGGTAGACGGGGATTGATTGAACTTAAGAAATCCAATGAGAATCTATATATAACACTCAGCTTCAAGGACAACAAAACTAGAAAATGGAAGTAAATTAAACTACACCAAGTTCCAAGTTCCCAGGCCTACAGAGATTGCCTTAAAATCCTTTATTTGCTCTGCTCCTTCCGAACCCACCACCAAAACCACCAGCATTGCCAAAGCTACTGCGCGGTGGTCTCTCATTGGCGTAACTCACTCGTATGCTCCTCCCATCTAATACCTGCGCGAGGGCATAAAAAATGCATGTTACATAACTTATAAAGCATACCGAAGAATGAAATTAATATACCCCCGCCGGAACAGATGTTGATTGAAATAAATATAAGGACAACAATTCCATTTGCCCCTTAATTTTACTGTCCACAATCATGGAACAAAAATCATTAATTTACAAACGTACAAAAAAAGTTTTTGAGAGTACTACCTTGTGACTCGATTTCTGACTCAAATTTATTCATGTTTTCATTCTACTTAGATTTTTGCAACTAGTAAGAAACAATGATGCTGAAGTTGATTGTATTTCACAAGTGCAGGAAACCACAGAGCATTTTAAGCTTTTCAACGTCATATGGTAGCCAAAGCAAATGTAAGAAATACGACATACTACAGTTTGTCTTGAACCTCACCTGTCCATCGATAGAGGACAGAGCTGAGCTGGCAGATTCATCACTGGCGAAACTCACAAACCCACACCCTGTTGATCTTCCAGTGTCTCTGTCAGTAACAACCCTAGCTGCAACAAGGAAAAAAAAAAAAACTTTAGGACAACGCATAAACCACAGGCCGTTCCATCATTGTCTGACTTTTTCTTTTTGTTGTCTGATCACACTCGAAATTATGTATATCCTTACTGTATTCTCTGCCCTGTAGTTCCATAGCAGGTTTTTTTCGGGCGTTTTCTAGGAGCAGAAGGAACCGCTATAATAATACAACAAAACGACATAAAATTCGGAGCGACACAGTACTGGAACCCATCTAATGTCATTAGCAAACACTAACACACTGGCAAAATATATTTGCGACACTTCCTTTGGTTATACGAATCACCTTTACATACTTATCAACAATAAGACCCATTAGCCCCACAAACATTCACAACAATACGTTGAAAACATCTTGATGATTGTAAGAAAAATGAATCTGACCAATAAATTATAGTACTTTTTGAGGACACTCAAAACCTCATCACCATATTATGGGCAACAAAAAATAAAACGCTGAATTAGAGATGCTCTTTTATGTGATGCAACAACTTTTTGTAGAGCAAGGAAGATTAATCAGGCAGGATTTATGCATTAGTAAGACAAGTTCATACAATACAAAACAAACAAATTTATGAGAGACCATGGAATTTGGGCTAATGGTAGGAATTGCTTAGCCATTCCAAAATTTCAGTAGCAATTGCATACGTATTGGTATACACACGGCGCACATTTCTGTATAAACACAACTTGTACAAGTTGGGAGAAAGAAAAGTGTAGATAAATATGATTCCATCTTACTTACTTTCAATGGGATCGAAGTTTTCAAATGCATGTCGCAGATCCAGGTCATCAGTTCGATCGGAGAGCCCTGTAAAAACAAAAGGCACATAGTATCTGAGATTGAACAGCAAGTACTCAAAGAAACTTGCTCGAAAACTGGTTTCCAGTACAAACCTCCAATAAACAGCTGGGTGGACATGCAGCGAATAGCACCAAGCATGGAGGATTGGCCATTCAACGCGCTGGTGGCGGAAACGGACTGTTTCAACAGAAGCCCGGCTTTTTTGTAGAGCTCCATTCGTACGAAAAGAACTACAGGTCACACGCCTCAAAAATGAATTTAAGAATATTGAAAAAGATGATATTCAGAAACTAAATATACCAGTCCAAAATCCATGGAGTCCTGAAGACCTTAAATGGGCATACAACTGAATCAAATTCATTAGAGGCAGAGTAATCCATCCATCAAGAACATAACATAATTGTTCGAAATACTAAAATTGAACAAGACTAATAAGATTAATCACAAAAGATATTTCCATTTGCATTGGTATCATAAAAGAGAACACAGATAGAAAATTGATGCATGGATGTGATTATATGGTAGCAGCTAAGAATTAGAACAAAAACAAGTAGAGAAAATTACTCACCAGACAGAGAATCTGAATAACAGCAGGAAGCAGAGGCTAGGGTTTATGGGTATTGTTTGTTAAATTTTTTTTTTTTGATGATTGTTAATTATTTAAACAGAAATAACTCCAGAATTTACAATAGTTACTTGGGGTTCACGCCAATATGCCTTGTGGAAAGAATTATTGTGTGCACTCGTTTTATTGGATAACTTGTTGTAACCGATGATTGAGATTAAAATAGCGTTTTAAAACTATTTACAATAGTTATAATTTACTGGTTGTGTCAATTCATTGTACAACTACACCAAATAAGTTTTCTAATTATGAGGATCTATAATGTTAGAATTGCCACAATAAATACCATTGATATTCTAACACTTTATTCTGTTAAACAATTATCTAATTAATTCTAACAAGTGGTTTATGTTGTTATAAAAAAGTTAAAAATATTGGGGTTTAAGGTAAATTTAAAATTTAAGCATGAGTAGAAGGGTCTCTCTTCTTGAGGGTTTAGGTCTCTTTCCTTAGGAGTTACCGTCCGACAAGGTCTTCTCGAGCTCGATCGTGTCTGCCGTGCCGGTTTTGGGGTCATCAAGTAGTAGTTTTCCATCGTGGGACAGTGGGAGAGTTTGGATTCACCGTGTTCTTGCTCTAGCCCTCGTTTCGGGGCTAGGGTTTTAGTTTTTTTCTTTAGTTTCTCATTCTTCTCGTTAGATTTTTTCGCTCTTTATTGCTTTGCCTGTTCCGTTCCTTAGTTTCTTTTATTAGGTTTTTCTCTTTTTCTCACGTTTATTCGTTTCCTCTACTGCTGCAGATTGTTGCGTTGGTCGTCGCTGCTACCACGTCCGACTTAGTTTTGTAATACCTGGTTAATCCGCCACCCGCCACGGGGAATTATGGACGACGTGAACGATTTATTGCGGAAGAATCTAGCCATCACGGATGTGGAAGAGGGCATTGTCGTCCCGGACGCTGCATGGCAGAAAACGAACGCGGTAGCGGACTTGGTACTTGTGGGTAGGTTATTAACGGGGCGCAATTTTAACTTCAAAGCTTTCTGCACGGTCATCAAGGGGATGTTCAAAGCTCACAAAGGGATCGAAATAACTGACATCAACGATGATCGCTTGTTGTTTCAGTTCTTCCATCGATTAGATTAAAAAACAGCCCTCGATAAATAAATCCTCATCCTTCGCGATGTTGCGGCGGATAATAACCCGGCCACAGTGAACCTCGACCTCTGCCGTTTTTTTATCCGTGTCTATGGACTCCCGCTCGCGCGGCAAACTAAGGAGTTCGCAAGTTCCATTAGACATAGACTTGGGTTCTTCGAGGATGTTGAACTGGGCGATTCGTGGGGTCTGAGTATGCGTATTAGGGTGAAAATCGACATAACAAAACCGTTGGCTCGTTTGATGAAGGTACGGAGTATGGGGGCTATGAACTCACGGTCTCGTTCAAGTACGAGCATTTACCAAACTTTTGTTATATTTGTGGCATGCTCGGCCATATCAAAGCGGATTGCGAGGAGGGATATAACCTGGCCGATGGGGTTACAGAGAAGGATCTTCCATATGGGGTGTGGATGAGAGAAACAATGACACCGGGTCAGTTTGCTCGTCAACGATTTGTGGACAGAGGGGGCAAAGAAATCAGCGAGGGGGGAGGGGGCCCCAATTACGTAATTATGATCAGTCATGGCTTCTTCGGGAGGTCTCACCGAGTAGCAGCGAAACTCCAACGGTAAATGCAAGGCGGGTCGCGATGGAGGGAACAGGGCTGGCCGAACGTTCGGACCAACTACAGCTCGCTATGGCAACTAATTCCGGGGCGTTGAACGCGCATGGAGTGACTAATTCAGAGAGTGGTTCAGAAAGGACAGTGTCATCGGAGCAGTTATGAAAGCAGGGGGCGCGAACACGAGGACGGAAGCCGATTATTCGGAGACAGATGCATGCATGTGACAAAAAGTGGAGTCAGGTCGGGTCGGGTTTGGGCAGAAAAAGAGCGTCGGAGACCGAGGATATTGTGTAGAGATGTAAGAAACATAAGGGACTTACCGAGGGCGAGGTTTCAACACTTTTGGCGGAGGTTGCGGAGGTGCAACCCCGCCACATCCAATGAGTATCATCAGTTGGAACTGTCAGGGACTGGGGAACCCTTGGACAGTTTGAGAGTTGAGACGGATGGTCTCACGTATTCACCCCCTCTGGTTTTTCTTTGTGAAACGAAGTGTCGCAGTAGGAAAATAGAGGTTCTGAAGGGTCAACTGGGTTATTTTGGAGTTTGTGTTGATGCGAGAGGTCTGTCTGGTGGATTGGCTCTCCTATGGGAAAAAGATGTGGATGTTCGATTAATCAGCATATCCATTAACCATATTGACGTGGTTGTGTCAGGTTTGGGCGCTACGGAGGACTGGAGGTTCACATGGTTTTACGGGGAACCAGACGGGGCTCTTCGGATGAACACGTGGAACTTGCTTCGTGGATTGAAAATGGATTTGGGGAGACCATGGTTGTGCGTGGGTGACTTTAATAAAATACTAAATCGTGGGGAAAAACAACGGGGTCAACGGCGACCTAATTGGTTAATGAGAAACTTTCGGGAAACACTGGTCGAGACGGGATTGAGTGATTTGGGGTTTCGAGGGCCGAGATTCACATGGTGCAAACGTAATCTGTTTCCTCACACAATATGGGAAAGCTTGGATCGAGCTTGCGGTGATTTGGCGTGGAGAAATTAGTTTCCATCAGCGAGGGTTACAAACACTCCGGTCGAACACTCAGACCATCACGCCCTCATTATTGATTTATGCGCAGACGTGGGACATAACTCGAAGGCTGCTCGATTTCGTTTTGAGGCGGGGTGGGCTAAGAAGGCCGATTGTGCAGCATTGATTGCGCAGCTGTGGGGCAACGTGGGTGATGGTTCAGTTGAGGGTGCAGTTATGAAAAATAAATTAAAAAATTGTCGTGTTGGTTTAGTGCAGTGGAACCGTGTGGATGGGGCTGATATGAAGCGGAAAATTAAGAAGTTGAGGGCGCGAGTGTTGAAATTGAGGGGAGGGCAACTCACGGCTGATTCAAAGGAAGAGGAGACTAGGGTCAAGGCTGAATTAGAAGGATTGTTGGATATGGATGAGGTTTATTGGAAGCAACGAGCGAAAGTGCATTGGTTAAAGGAGGGAGATAGAAACACGTCGTATTTTCATAGTAGAGCGAGCGAGCGACGGACAAAGAATGAGATTACTGGACTAAGGGACGAGAGGGGCGTGCTTAAATCCACCCCGGGTGAGATAGATTCATTAGCATCCGAGTATTTCACGTCGATTTTTAGTTCCACGCATCCTTCGGACATGGTTATTGAAGAGGTATTACAAGACATTGAAGGACGAGTTAGTACGGAAGCGAATGAACGGCTAATGCAATAATTTACATCGGATGAGGTACGTATGGCGTTGAAAGAGATGTATCCTTACAAATCCCCGGGGCCGGATGGCTTTTCTGTTTTCTTTTATCAAAGATTTTGGTCTATTATTGGGGATGATGTTATTCGCGTTGTTCTTGCTTATTTGAATGATCGTGTTCTTGATTTTGATGTCAACTTTACTCATATTGTCCTTATTCCCAAATGTGCTAACCCTGAGTTTATGACACAATTCTGTCCTATAAGTCTTAGCAACGTGTGCTTCAAAATTGCCTCCAAAGTTCTTGCAAACAGGTTGAAACTGTGCTTAAAGGAAGTAATTGCGCCAACCCAATCCGCTTTTGTTCCGGGAAGGCTAATTACTGACAATCTCTTAGTGGCTTTCGAACTCAACCACTTTCTCAAAAACAAAAGGACGGAAAACCGCTGCTATATGATACTGAAACTGGACATGAGCAAGGCGTATGATCGGGCCGAGTGGTCCTTCTTGGAACAGGGAATGATTAGGTTGGGTTTTGCCCCTACTTTTGTGTCTTTAATTATGATGGGAGTCGAATATTTTTTCCCCGAAAGGGGCATAAGGCAGGGGGATCCTCTCTCCCCTACCTTTTCTTATTTGTTTCTGAGGCTTTTTCAGCTCTTATCACGAAAGCGGAGGAAAAATGGATGTTGCGTGGTCTTGCTATTAGTAGAAGTGCGCCGCGGGTTTCTCATCTTCTCTTCGCCGATGATACGCTTCTCAATTGTGAGGCAACACGCGACGCATCAGTGGGGATTCAGAATCTCCTTCATAAATATGAGGCGGCCTCAGGTCAAAAAATTAACTTGGAAAAGTCGGTTGTGGTGTTTAGCAGAAATACGGGCGCGAGATGGGCGAATGAGATTGGGGCACTGTTAGGGGTCGCTATTGCGGAGCGGCATGACAAATATCTTGGCCTACCATCGGTTGTGGGGAAATCAAAGAAGTAATTGTTTGATTTTATTCGCGAGCGCGTTTGGAAGAGGGCATAGGGTTTTAAAGGACAACTATTATCAGGTGCGGGGAAAGAGGTACTTATTAAAGCTGTTATGCAAGCAATTCAGACATTTGTTATGAGTTGTTTTCATTTGCCTGACTCCTTGATTCGAGAGATTGAGTCTATTATTTGTAATTATTGGTGGGGGAATGGTGACCAAAGCAAGATTCATTGGGTCGCATGGAAAAAGTTGTGTCGAAGTAAGGATGACGGTGGGTTGAGGTTCCGCAATCTTAAAGCTTTTAATATGGCGTTGCACGCGAAACAAGCAAGGCGAATTTTTAGTAATCCGGATAGCCTTGTTAGTCGTATTTTTAAAGCTAAGCATTTTCCATCGGTTGATTTTATTGAGGCGCGAGTGGGTCATGCTCCTTCGTTCTCTTGGCGATGTATTTGGGAGACCTTACCCGTGATTCGGAGGGGAGTGAGATGGTGTATAGGGAACGGAAGGCGAGTATCAATTTGGGAGGACAAACGGCTGCCCCGCCCAATTTCTTTTCGGCCAATAACTGCGCGGCAGCCACATATGGCGGTTGCAAAGGTTTGTGATCTTATAGACGAGGGCACGGGATGGTGGAATGTTGATTTGGTCCGAGAAGTTTTTTGGGAGGTGGACGCTCGCTGTGTTTTGTCAATTCCATTGGGGGATTTGGCGCATGAGGATCGTATAATTTGGCACTATACAAAGAATGGAGGCTTTACTGTCCGGAGTGCATATTATTTAATACTGGCGCAAGGTTTGACAAACAAAAATAAAGAGGGCGAACCGAGCTCAAGCGGTTGTTTGGCGTGGAAAAAAATTGGAAGCTCCAGTGTGTTAACAAGATTAAAATGTTTTAGTAGCGAGCATGTATGGAAGTGTTACCAACTCGGGATAATCTTGCGCGGCGTCGGGTGTGTAATGATACATGTTGTGTCACGTGTGGCGAAGGTGTGGAGACGGCGCGCCATCTCTTTTTTGAATGTACCGTGGCGCGTCAAGTGTGGGCGTTAGCCCATGTTCTAATGGTAATGAGTATTAGTGAAAGCGAGGCGCTGGGGGACTGGTTTCTTCATGTGGGGCAGGGGACCGAGAAAGAGCAACTTGCCGTTATGATCAATATACGTTGGTCACTATGGAGCAGCCGCAACACGAGTCTCGCAGGGGATGGACAGCGGAGTCCGATGGATATAGTCTCATTTGCGACCTTGTATGCGCAGCAGTTGCACAATGTCGTGAGAGGACATCAGCTCTCGGCCCCATCAACGTCGCTGGAGTTGATTGCGCCTGTTGAAGGGTGCCTTAAAATTAATTTTGGCGGGGCTGTCTTCTTTGCCGAAGGTGAGGTTGGGTTGGGTGTAGTGGTACGGAATCATGAGGGTGAAATAATTACTACGGCGCAGAGGCATTTTATCTCAACAATGGATGCGGTGTGCGTTGAAGCATTGGCTGCATTGTGGGCGATTAAATTGGATGTGGGAATGCAATGGATGGAGGTAGTGTTTGAGGGCGATTGCCTTAATATTCTACACGATATCATTTACCAAACACGGTCGGAGGCGCAATATCAGAACATCATTGAAGATTTTATTCGATTGTTTGAACCAAGAGGTGGTTTTCGAATCCATTGGGTGAGGAGGGAAGCAAACACTGAGGCTCATGAACTTGCTCGCACAACGACGGGGATTGTCCTTGTTCCGGATGATCTCATTTTTGTTTCTTAGACTTTTTTGCTAGTAGGTTGGTTTTGAGTTTGGGCGTATTGGCTGCATTATTGCGTATGTACTCTTGTGTGCAAGTTTGGACGGTTTTTATAATGAATTTCTTCTCTTCAAAAAAAAAAAACTATTGGGGTTTATAACAATATATTTAAAAGGACATACGGAAAGAAGAGCAAATAAGGAGTATATTACTTGTGAATTGGTGTTTTTCTCTTCATCTTGATGGCTCCTTATATAGGGAAGAATTTCCAATATCTTACACTATTTATAACAACTACTACTATTATAAAATAGTATTTGTACATAACTTTCAACAATGGCCACTAGGCATATCCTACTAACCATATTTATAACACTCCCCCTTGTACATGAGATCCGTCTTCTGCATACGTCTTATGTTGCCTTGTTAAAAACCTTATAAGGAAAAACCCAGTGGGATAAAAACCTTAATAAGGGAAAAAGAGTGCAACCGTGTGAACTCCCCCTCAAGTTGGCATCTCTGATTCTTCATAAGTCTAGTAGGTGTCGCATCCCAATACTTTGAACATGTTTCTTAAAGTTAAAGTAGGGAGTGCCTTTGTAAAAAGATCTGTCATATTGTCACATGACTGAACATATTGGATATTAATTTCTTTGTTCTTCTCGAGTTCCCGAGTGTAGGCAAAATATCTTGGGGGTATGTGTTTGGTTCGGTCACTTTTGACATAGCCTTATTTCATCTGTGTAATACATGCAGAATTGTCTTTGTATAATATTGTCGGACCCTCTCTAATAGGTAAGCCAGGTGTACTTCTTATATGATGTGTCATTGATCTTAACCATACACATTCCCTGCTTGCTTCATGGAGTGCAATAATCTCAACATGATTCGATGATGTTGCAACAAGTGTTTGTTTCTGAGAACGTCATGAAATAGCAGTGCCTCCATACATGAATACATATCCAGTTTGAGATCTGAATTTATGTGGGTCTGATAGAAAACCTGCATCTGCATAACCAATCAAATCTTGTTCTGCATTGTTATTATAAGACCATGATCCACAGTTCCTTGCAACTAGCAGAATAAATATTTAATTCTTTTCCAGTGCCTTTTTGTGGGTGATGAGCTAAACATGGCTAATAAATTCACAGTAAATGATATATCAGGTCTAGTACAATTAGTTAGATACATTAAAGCTCCAATGGCACTTAAATACGGAACTTCAGAACCAAGAATTTCTTCATTTTCTTCACAAGGACGAAATGGATCTTTATCTATAGTTAATGATCTTGCAATCATTTGATGGTTCAAAGGTGTTGCTTTATCCATGTTAAAACGTTTCAATATCTTTTTAGTATAATTTGATTGATGCACAAGTATTCCATTTTTAACATTTGCAAACCAAGACACTATTTAGTCTTTCCAAGATCTTTCATTTTAAATTCATTCTTTAAATAATTAATTGTTGAATGAATTTCTTTGTCAGTGCCAATGATATTTAAATCATCTACATAAACCGCAATAATTGCAAAACCAGATGATGTTTTCTTAATAAAAACGCATGGACACAAAGAATTATTTATATATCCTGCTTTTAATAAATATTCACTCAAACGATTGTACCACATGCGACCTGATTGCTTTAACCCGTATAATGATCTTTGCAATTTAATTGAGTACATTTTCTAGGTTTGGAACTTGTGTTACGGGTAATTTAAGTCCATCAGGGACCTTCGTGTAAATATCATTATCAAGTGATGCATAGAGATAAGCAGTGACAACATCCATGAGATGCATGTTTAGATTTTCATAGACCGCTAGACTGATCAAGAATCGAAATGTAATTGTATCCATTACAGGAGAATACGTTTCTTCATAATCGATTCCAGGTCTTAGAGAAAAACCTTGTGCGACAAGGCGAATATTTCTTAGAGAAATTTCTTCTGGAATACCCAGAAACTGGATACCGAGAATATTTGGGAACCCGTTTGACGGATTCCCAAATAAATGGAACGAGAAATGGGTAGCATTTTCGCGGGTACCCGTTTTCTGGGTACCCGTCCCACTCCCACCCTATTAGGAGGTTGACCGTCAGAATAAAAGTTAAGGAAGTTGACTGCAACCCCAAACTTTGGAGAGTTTGATGTTTTTTTTACCCTTATTAAATTATAGCGATTAGCTCAGTGATTTTTCCATAATCCATTCCACCAGTGCATTAGCACTACATGCTTGCACAAGTGCAACCCTTGTACTTGATAATTGCTCCTAAATCTAATACACACAGAAGAATGAAATATATATATATATATATATATATCTATACTATTATCTAAGGGAAGAGCCTCTACACTCACAAACTTGTAGTTAGGATACCAACTTTTGGATTTCCACAAATACCCTCATTTCAATTTCCCACTAAATACAAAAAAAAGAACATAAAAGTCATTATAAATATTTTAGTCCGGGTAGAATCCACCCCAATTCGGATAAAATGAGAAAAATAAGGACACATTTTCTTCAACTCCCCACATTTATCTCAACTTATTCTCCATCATTTTAAATTCTCACAGCCGTTTTTATTCTTTTTCTCTCACACTACTCACCTGCCCAATTTTCTCACTAATATTTATCACTTTTGTTTGTTATTTCATGAGTTCCTTTTAACATTTAATTTAGCATTTTTTATTTTTGTGCAGTACAGAATCATCGCTATGGGGTGAAGAATCTGAGACGTTCAATGCGATGGTGGTGAGGTCTGGGGACATGCATTTCATTGTCGATTGAGTTGCATATGATATAGAAGATCGCAATTTATTGAGTTTGTACATAATATTTTATTTCTGATCTATGTGAATTTTTATGGTTTGTTTTCCCACATTGCTATATAAGTCTCTTCTCTTGAATTATGCATATTAATGATATTTATATTGATTAAACTTTGGATTTTGCAGATTAATGATAGTTATTATATATTCATTAGACTTTGAGTTTTGCAGGTTGATGGTTTCTATTCTTCGGGGAGAAGTTTTGCAGGTATCATTTGATATATTCATATCATGATGTAAGTTATTTTCTCTCTCTGTAATATTGTAGTTATCTTTTTGTTTCAATCCGGTTCTCTAATGTTGGATATTCATGTGCTATTATTATATTTCTGGGAGATATACACCATATATTCATATTAAACTAATTTTGTCTAAATTCTGTTGACCAAAAAGAACAAATGCAAATGACGATCATAAAGTTCTCTTTGCTTTAAGAAAACATTTTCTGTAATAATTTGGACTCTAATTTTAATTAGACTAATTATAGATTTTTATAAATTGTTTCAATAAATTATCCTTAAATTTATACTTACCTCCCCCTCCCCCCTCCCATTCATGCCCGCAGTGACGTTTTGTACCAAGCAATTAATGCTTTATATTTTTTAAAGTAGTTAAGTAAACAAAAATACTTTTAAAGATGTGTTTTACTTCAAATTCGTGATCTTCTTTTCCGTAGTATTATAAATTACAAAAGATAGTGCAAAAGCTTAACAACATGATACTTACAAAATTATAAATTAATACAATAACGTTTTAAACTGCTACTGAGTTGGCACTTAGCTTGATGTTAATGAATATAGTTTTTAAAAGGACATTTTTTAAGACTGTTTGGTTGTAGTGAATAAATTACTCTGATCCTAAGTTTTCTTGACAGCAATTGCGCACGTACCAAAAAATCTAGAATAAAGAAAATAAATATTATAATATGTTATGTATTATGAAAAATCGGACCGTGATTGGTTCGTGTTTTTCAGTAAACTAATTAACTGTGATTTGTTTTCCATGTTTTGGCTCATAACACATACTGGAACCGATACATCATTTGCAACTACATTTAAGGAGATCTTTGGGAGACAATTACAATATGATAGCCAAATTATCGAGATGGCTTACATTTGTCGTTGTATTTTGATCACATAGCTATTATATTTGCATTGTTTTGGGTGTTTTCTATTCCAGAATTTTGCTCACACTTCTATTTCACAAGTAGATTTGCATGTGTCTTCAGTGGATTATTCTTAAAGTCTTCACAAGTAGATTTGCTCAGTATTATACCTCGACTTAACTTTGTATATTTTAGGCTTTTAATCTCTTCCAGCAATACGAGGTTGCATGTTGAAAGGGAAGCTCAAACTTCTCCGTTCAATTTCCATGTTGATTTATTCTTTTTGTGTATCGAAGGATTTGTTTTTGGCTGCTAATAAAACAGTCCTGCGCCTTCTAGATGGACAAGAAAAGCAAGGGTCACTTAATAAAATTATAAGTCAACAACTACTCAAATAACATATGTGTTGTTTAAACACTGATATATTGATCAGAAAAGAAAAGAAAAGAAAAACTAAAAAAAGCACTTAGAGCGTACGTCAAATGTTTTGAAAAAATATTTTTTATATAATTGTTGGACGCAAGTGAATAATTATGTAAACATTCAGCTTAAATGAAACATGACAAATAAAAGAGTATAATTAATTAGATGGCTGAAACAATGAGTTTAAAATTTTGGTAGATGAAAATATAAGGTGTCCGAAAGTAAAAGAGTTATTAAACATTCTTGGAGAAGCAGTGCAGGGAAGAGTACCACTAAGTTTCAATTAAAAAGGATCTATGAATGCGTTAGAGATCTATATATGGTGAAACATTAAAATTTAAACTTAAGTATAAAACACTTGCCAACGATTTTTTTTTTTCATACCAAGTTCTTTTTCGTTCATATTTCTTCAAAACTTGCAAATTAATTAGGGAATCTATAATGAATATCATTTTTTATTTCTGTGAACATCTTCATTTTTTATGAATCTAATTCTTTTTGCAGTGATTAAAATTTTAGGACTTATTTAATTTTACTTTTGTAAGAGATATGTACTGCAATGCTATTGACAAGTTTGGTCCAAAAGATATAGTACAAAGACTCATGTCAATATTTTAGGTAGCTAAACAATTTATAGCCATGTACTCCATACAATTTTATTTGTTATCATATAAATTATAATAAACATACGCGTTAAACAAAAAATATTCTATACACTAAATAAAAATTAATACGCGGTCCTGCTTGTGTCAAAGTTACTAGTATATATATATAAAAGAAGAAAAGAAGAAGCAACACAGCGCCCGCCAAAAAGCCAAAATTGCAAAAGAAGAGAATCGAAATGCAGAATTCGAATTCCGATTGGGATTTTCCCCTCACCGACGAAGAACTCCAATCCATCGACGCCGCCGCCGCCGCCGCCGTCTACACCGCCCCCTCTCACTCCCCTCCCAAAAAACGACGTCGTTTGCCCGCCTCCCTATTCTCCTTTCAACATTGCTCTAAAACTCGATTTTACAGTGCTACAGCTACTAAATCTCACCGTCCTCATTTTCAAGGTATATCGATTTTCTCTTCTTTTTTTATTTTTTTTCCAATCAAAATAAAAAATTGTAGTTTCTGGTATTAATTTTCTAAGAGCGAAGTCATGATGATCTGTTGTACCTTTGTTTACTGAGTGATGCCGCCGCTTACTTCTATTTCGTCGTATTCCGATTGTATCTATAAGTTATCGATTAGCTCTGCATTTGGCTTTCGAGGCGCACACATCCTATTACAAGTTTCATTTTTTAGAATTTAGATGTTCACCTGTGACAATAGCATAGCATGATGTGTCTTGAATTGATATCAGTTATTGTTAACTGTAGAATCACAGAGCTAATTGTATTCTGTTCTGCTTGTTGTTCAATAGCAAGATGTTCACACTAGTTGCCGCCTTCTTTTGTTAGGTATTTGAGTTGACAAATACGCGCCCCCAGGATTTGCTCATCGTGGATATACGAAGCAAATACGAATAAAATATGACGATAGTAACAACACAAGAATTTTACGTGGAAACTCCTAAACCGGAGAAAAACCACGGGGGCCCGAACGAAAATACACTATGATGAATCTTGGTGTTTGGCAATATACCCCTGAAAATAGAGCCTTTTGGCTAATTACACCCTTACAACTTTAAGTTAAGCACATTGCACTCTGAAAATATTTAGGTGTGCACCCTTAAAAATTGGTTGTACCACTCAAACGAGCATCCCGAGTGCAATTTCTCATGCATGTTGGGCAAAATTGCAAATTGTGTTTCAATTCATAGTTTTTGGGTTTTTGAAAGTAGAAGTTAGTTTGAATCTCATGCTGAAATCCTGAACCCTAGCCCTTAACTTTTCGATTTTATAATATTTTTTTCAATTTCTCCTTTGATTTCTTTCAACATTTGAGAGCAGGAAACGCCAAACAATTCTTTCGTGCACCATTTCTGTAAAGGACAAAGGCCTGATGTGGTGAACAAAGTATGTCCAGTTGCCCACTATCGATTCGATTTCTGATGTCATCGGAGCGTGTTTTAGTTGTCAAAGCCAAATCTCACAATGTTCGCGATGATTTTGAACGTTGGGATCCAAAATCCTGTTCAGCTTCTAATCAATTCAAGGGCTTTGGCACAGTTGACGCGATGATTTTGGATGTCCTAATCCGAAATCCTGTTGAGCTTCAAGGATGGAGAAATCTACACAGCTTTCGAACTAAGTGTGTGGTTACATAATTATCTCATAGTGAACTACGAAGTTTAGGGAGCCTAACATACACCGTATTTGTCTACAACGCCCCAATCTTACAACTGAATTGTTACAAAGACAGCTCTCGATGTTTCAAAGTATGTGAAAATATAAATTTGAAGAGTAATATTTTTCAAATCAATGATTAAAACAGTAATTTGAGGTATAAATGTAGTTAACTACTGAATGAAAGCTACATAAAATACTACTATGTAGGAATGTCAATAAAACAAACAAGAAATACCGGGATACGGTGGAGTAAAAAATTAGTGAAAATCTATATAACAGAAATTAGAGGTGTAAATGTAGATTTACCCTTAGAGTTAATAATTATTGCAGAAAAGATTATATGTTGCTGAAGGATGCTTATTCACAAAACAATCAAAGGTAGACGGGGATTGATTGAACTTAAGAAATCCAATGAGAATCTATATATAACACTCAGCTTCAAGGACAACAAAACTAGAAAATGGAAGTAAATTAAACTACACCAAGTTCCAAGTTCCCAGGCCTACAGAGATTGCCTTAAAATCCTTTATTTGCTCTGCTCCTTCCGAACCCACCACCAAAACCACCAGCATTGCCAAAGCTACTGCGCGGTGGTCTCTCATTGGCGTAACTCACTCGTATGCTCCTCCCATCTAATACCTGCGCGAGGGCATAAAAAATGCATGTTACATAACTTATAAAGCATACCGAAGAATGAAATTAATATACCCCCGCCGGAACAGATGTTGATTGAAATAAATATAAGGACAACAATTCCATTTGCCCCTTAATTTTACTGTCCACAATCATGGAACAAAAATCATTAATTTACAAACGTACAAAAAAAGTTTTTGAGAGTACTACCTTGTGACTCGATTTCTGACTCAAATTTATTCATGTTTTCATTCTAAGATTTTTGCAACTACTAAGAAACAATGATGCTGAAGTTGATTGTATTTCACAAGTGCAGGAAACCACAGAGCATTTTAAGCTTTTCAACGTCATATGGTAGCCAAAGCAAATGTAAGAAATACGACATACTACAGTTTGTCTTGAACCTCACCTGTCCATCGATAGAGGACAGAGCTGAGCTGGCAGATTCATCACTGGCGAAACTCACAAACCCACACCCTGTTGATCTTCCAGTGTCTCTGTCAGTAACAACCCTAGCTGCAACAAGGAAAAAAAAAAAAACTTTAGGACAACGTATAAACCACAGGCCGTTCCATCATTGTCTGACTTTTTCTTTTTGTTGTCTGATCACACTCGAAATTATGTATCTCCTTACTGTATTCTCTGCCCTGTAGTTCCATAGCAGGTTTTTTTCGGGCGTTTTCTAGGAGCAGAAGGAACCGCTATAATAATACAACAAAACGACATAAAATTCGGAGCGACTCAGTACTGGAACCCATCTAATGTCATTAGCAAACACTAACACACTGGCAAAATATATTTGCGACACTTCCTTTGGTTATACGAATCACCTTTACATACTTATCAACAATAAGACCCATTAGCCCCACAAACATTCACAACAATACGTTGAAAACATCTTGATGATTGTAAGAAAAATGAATCTGACCAATAAATTATAGTACTTTTTGAGGACACTCAAAACCTCATCACCATATTATGGGCAACAAAAAATAAAACGCTGAATTAGAGATGCTCTTTTATGTGATGCAACAACTTTTTGTAGAGCAAGGAAGATTAAACAGGCAGGATTTATGCATTAATAAGACAAGTTCATACAATACAAAACAAACAAATTTATGAGAGACCATGGAATTTGGGCTAATGGTAGGAATTGCTTAGCCATTCCAAAATTTCAGTAGCAATTGCATACGTATTGGTATACACACGGCGCACATTTCTGTATAAACACAACTTGTACAAGTTGGGAGAAAGAAAAGTGTAGATAAATATGATTCCATCTTACTTACTTTCAATGGGATCGAAATTTTCAAATGCATGTCGCAGATCCAGGTCATCAGTTCGATCGGAGAGCCCTGTAAAAACAAAAGGCACATAGTATCTGAGATTGAACAGCAAGTACTCAAAGAAACTTGCTCGAAAACTGGTTTCCAGTACAAACCTTCAATAAACAACTTGGTGAACATGCAGCGAATAGCACCAAGCATGGAGGATTGACCATTCAACGCGCTGGTGGCGGAAACGGATTGTTTCAACAGAAATCCGGCTTTGTTGTAGAGCGCCATTCGTACGAAAAGAACTACAGGTCACACGCCTCAAAAATGAATTTAAGAATATTGAAAAAGATGATATTCAGAAACTAAATATACCAGTCCAAAATCCATGGAGTCCTAAAGACCTTAAATGGGAATACAACTGAATTAAATTCATTAGAGGCAGAGTAATACATCAAGAACATAACATAATTGTTCGAAATACTAAATTGAACAAGACTAATAAGATTAATCACAAAAGATATTTCCATTTGCATTGGTATCATAAAAGAGAACACAGATAGAAAATTGATGCATGGATGTGATTATATTGTAGCAGCTAATAATTAGAACAAAAACAAATAGACATTTACTCACCAGACAGAGAATCTGAATAACAGCAGGAAGTAGAGGCTAGGGTTTATGAGTATTGTTTGTTAATTATTTAAACAGAAATAACTCCAGAATTTACAATAGTTACTTGGGGTTCACGCCAATATGCCTTGTGGAAAAAGTTATTGTGTGCACTCGTTTTATGGATACCGTGGTGTAACCTAAGGATTGAGATTAAAATAGCGTTTTGAAACATTTATGATAGTTATAATTTATTGGTTGTGTTAATTCATCGTATAACTGCACCAAATTAGTTTTCTACGAGGATATATCTGTAATGTTAGAATTGCCACAATAAATACCATTGATACTCACTTTATTCGGTTAAACAATTATCTAATTAATTCTAACAAGTGGTTTTGTGTATTTATAAGAATGTCATTTTTTTTAAACAAGGAGGAAACAATGCTCTTAGGCTACATCATTCTCAATGATAGAAACTACAGGGGGAGGGGGGTAGAACAAAACTTGTCACCCCGTCATCTTCATATGCTTTTTTCGCCATGGCATCGGCAAGCGTGAGATCCATCGAAATTTTTGGGTCCAAGGCTTGTGGAGTAGAATGCGACATTCCTCAATATTATCAATCAAATCATGGTGTCAAATAGAGTCATCCACAATAAGGTCGAAACTTCCTTTGAATCTCTTTCCACTTTAATTTTCTGAATTTTATTCTCCCATGCAATGCTTAAACCTTACCGAATCGCCTCAATCTCCGACTCAAGTACCGTTGGACACTCCATTCCCACACCCAATCTCCTTTCTCATTTATTAGAACTCCCCCAATCGCGCCACAATTTAAATGCTCCATAACGCTCCTGTCAACGTTAAGCTTGAACCATCATTCCTTCGGCATTTTCCACTAATACGGTTTTCCTTTACTAGCTTTTGTCTTTACCAAGCTAAGGTCCATACAAAGGAGTTTCAGTTGGAAAATTAAGTTAGACATAGATTCGGATTTACCTCAGAATACCAATGCGTTGCGTGATTTCCAGATTAGCCATATGCTCGCCACGAAGATTTTATTCCATTGGATATTCGGTATCAAAGTGCAGCCTGTATCCGTTTGTGCAAGCTTACTCTTCAGCCATTTTGTCTCGTTTCTCGCATAAAAATTGCTATGTTCCTCACTCGGCATTAATTTGTCCTACACTTGTCTCACGGCCCATCAATCCCGTAGAAGGTGCGTGACAGATTCAACCTCTATACGGAAAATCGGACATCTTGCATCATCCGTTATTTTTCGACTATTCCTGAGTTGATTTGCAATTAGTCTGTTTTGGCTTGCAAGCCACAGAAAAAAAAGTGCATTTTGCTGCTCCCCGGTCCCTTCCACGCCCAATTGAGTTTTGGCTTCGAGCTTGCCTTCTCCCCATACATCCATTCGAGGGCGCGATACGCACTTTGGCATGTAAAGATGTTGTTCGCTGTCTCATTCCACAATGGTTTATTATCGCCATTCGAGAGTATCAGCCTCCTTGCATAGATTTTCTCATTCACTTCATCCGGAATTTATGTATTTAAATTCTCCAACTTCCAGTAGCCCCTCTCGTCCACAACGTTCGCAATTTTCAAACTCGACTCCGCTGGATCAGCCGTTATTCCTATGTCGTGCAGGCATCCTTCCCCCAACCAATTATCCGTCCAAACTGAAATTGATTTACCATTCCTTATTCTCCATCTAATACATGGCGGGATCAATGTCATGCAGCGCGCTATTGCCTTCCAAGTCAGACTATCATATGGCCTCACCATATAGTCCGTGATTTTCTTTTCCTTCAAGTACTTTGCTTCCACAAGGATTGTCCATATGTTTTTTTTTTTTTTTTTGCAAGATTTTCTAACAAACTTTGGCTAAGAGGGCTTCATTGTTTCTCATTGTCGTCTGTAGTCCAAAACCCCCTTCCTTTTTTTGGTCGCGTAACCTTGTTCCATCCAACTAGATGTAGCTTTTTCTCCTCGGGGTTATTTGACCAAAGGAAGTCCGATTAATTTTATCCAACCTATCGCATATTTTTTTCGGGCAACCAAGACGATTACATCGTATGGATAGGGACCGCGGTAGAGATCGATTGGACAAGAGTTGCTCTACCCGCCAATGACAAGCTTAATCCTTTCTAGATAGATAGCCTTGCGAAGAGATTATCAAAGATATCATTATAGTCCTCCGTTCTCACGCGGCCATGGGACAGCCGAGTACCTAGGTATTTCCCTAACTCCATCGTTTGCGTGAAGTGAAGATTTGCACAAATACGCCTCTTGAGTCGGGCACCCCCACACTTAGAGAGAAAAAAATTGATTTTTCTTTGTTGAGCATTAATCCCGAGGCATCACAAAAAAGTGTCTAGGATTTTTCTCATCGCCCTCGTGGTCTTAAGACTTGCCTTCCCCAGTAAAATAAGGTCGCCGGCGAAGTCAAGATGTGACATATGCGGCCCTCCTCTACAAGGTATAAGCGGCTCCCATGTTCCATTTTCTACTTCTTCAAGAATCAAATATGACAATCTCTCAACACATAGAACAAATAAATAAGGGGATAGAGGATCCTCTTGCCTTAATCTGCATCCATGTTTGAAACCATCAAGCGGTTCGTCGTTCCATCATATCCTTGTTGATGCACTTTCAACACAATGCATAATAAATTTTATCACATGCTCCGAAAATTAAACGCAACGTGAGTCTCATTTAAGAATTTCCAACTAATCTTATCATACGTTTTTTCAAGATCAAGCTCTAGGATCATGCATCCCACCTTGTTTTTTTTTTCGTTTTCAAAGAATGAAGTATTTCCTGGATAATGAAAATATTATCTTGAGTACTTCTCTCTTTTATAAATCTCGATTAAGTTGGAGCGATAAGATTAGGCATGTAATCTCGTAATCTCAGCGTTAGACATTTTGTGAAGTTCGATTCGTTACCTTCAGGATTAGGCACAGAAAGGTCGCGCTCACTTTGGGGTCAAATAATCCTTCCTGGAATGCTTTTTGCACGAATTCCACAACGGATGGACCTATACATGCCTAGTATCTATGATAGAACATAACTTGTAAGCCGTCCGGACCCGGAGCCTTGTTAGGATTCGTCTTCCACACCACTTCTTTCAGTTTCTTCGAAGATACATCCCTACCCACATACTCCGCGCCCTCATTGTCAAGTGCTTGCTGGAACCTCCGGACCGGTAAGACTGCCTCACAAATTCCCAGACCCGTGAACAAGCCTTTATAAAAACCGATGGCATGCTCTTGAAGGATATGTTAGTCCTCGACCCATACATCCTCTATTTGAAGCGCGAGGATGCAATTTTTTGTCCTCCGTTCATGGTGGATCTATGAAAAAGGCCATATTTTTATCGCCTTCACCGAGCCATTTAATCCTCGATCAAGTCCTTTTCCAGTTGTTGAAGAAAATAGTTCGGCTTCATCGCGAGTGCCTTTTGAGTACCCTCCAAGCGTCGCACTATTTCCTTTTTCTTGAAAAATATATTCCCAAAACAATGTTTGTTCCAAGGGATAATAATTTCCGGGATCTTTTCTATGTTCTCCAGGATGTCGCCATTACTCTCCCACGAGTTTCGCAACATCTCCTCGCAGTCTCCCATATTCAACCATATAGCATCGAATTGGAACGCCCTCTTAGAGATTAAGATTTACGTTTTTCCGATGGGGTAATAATAGGATGGTGGTCGCCATATGTTCTTGGAAGATGAAAAACCTCATAGTCTGGAAATCGCTCAATCCACTTCTCGTTCGCTAAGGCTCGGTCAATACGCTGTATTATGAGCTCACCCCCTTCTTGTTTATTGACCTATGTAAACATAGGTCCATTAAATCCGAGGTCAATCAGCCCCCAAGAAGTGATTCGTCTTTGGAAATTTAAGCATCTTTTTGCTATGGATCTACCTCCCCCTAGTTTTTCGTAAGTGAAGCAAAACTCGTTAAAATCACCTTGAACGAGCCACGGGATGTTCAGGTGCTTAAAAATCTGCTCGAGTTTGTCAAAGATTCTCACCTTATCGACCGTAGTAGGTCTAGTATACACTCCCGAGATCATCCATTCAGGGTGATTTGTCGCACGCACCATGGCATGGTTGCTTTGGTCATCGATATTTAAAACCTCCACGTTGATATTATACGCATTCCACAATAGTCAAACAATTATGTGGAATTATCGCCACAAGAATCCCGTTCTCCTGCTCTAAAATCAAATTGCCCTCTTGCTCCATTCACTATACCATTTTCTAGGTTTTGTTCATTGATCCGTTCCCCACCAAATGACTCTAAATTATAAGTCTCACTGCTTTGAAGAACTTTTGAAGGAGTTCTTATCCGATAGGGATTTGGATATAGGCGCTGATTTGCTTATCCTTTTTTTCGCACCAATACTACTCTTTGTCGTAGTCTTTTTTGACGAGAAGATTGTATTCGGAAGGATTCTTCTATTTTTGGTATTTTCCTCCCATCTCTCAAAAGGAAACGAAGTCTTCCCCGCTAAGGAAATAGGCGCCTCCATATTTGGCTTCGCAATAGACTTTGGCACGGGCTATTTTAGGCTAACAGAAAATTTATTCTTTCCTTTATTCTGAATGTTACCATCCCCTTTTGCATTAGGCGATGTTCTTCTCCTCTCCACAATCATCCACTCCCCCAACTCTTGTTTCTTTGTTTTATCCACCAACCACTCAATCTTGTTCCATTTCCCTTCGGTGCTATGTGGCTTTTCTTTTTTGATTTTTTCGTTACTACCGCTTTGCACTCTCTCTCTTCAGAGGTTGCACATTGTGTCGCATTATGCCCAATATGTCCACACTTGAAGCACACCGTTGGTAAATTTTCATACATCAATTGGTACGCTTTTCCATCAATAGATATACCCGTCTTCAAGGTTTAGTTCGTGGAATCGGACACAAAAGCGAGCAAACTTACCCCGAGACGCCGTAAAAGTATTCCCATCTATCTTGATAGAATCCCCAATCCATTTCGAGATAACTTTGATCACTGATTCCTTAAACATCTCAATCGATAAATTCAAGACGCAAACCCAAGAGATCGCATACTTAATGATGTAAGTATTCGCTCAAAAATTTGGCATTCGTTTCCGTATCGATAAGAAACTCACGACAAGCTTCATGGACCTTACGTTAGAATTACCTCCCTTTGAACTTGCGACAATCCTTTAATGCAATAACTCTCGTGCCCCAAAACAACGAATTCACTTCCATCCTTTAGTTTCCACATAGCACTAAGTTTGTTGATTAGGGATGGGTAGTGTCAAGGTTGTCTATGCACCTAGATTAAGATGGCCTCTTTTCAATGATCTTACATCTTTTCTTTAAGATCCTCAGAAAGAATTAGACGATCGAAAGGATCGTCCTCTGTCGGCGAAAGTGCCGAGATTTTGTCTTCTTCCTCGTCTATTATGTTTTCGTCAACCCTAACATCGAGCGGGCGAACTTTACTCGCATAGGAGGGCTTCACTGTTACATGCCTTTTGCCGAACGAGACACCAGTATAATTTTCCATTTCATTTGCTTGGAATTTGTACGTCAACCGAGATCTCTTTGGTGCTCCGATTTCGGAATTGCCCGTAAACCCTAGCTGCTTTTCTTTCTCCAATTCATTTGTTTTGATGCTTAGAGTTGCATAAGTTGTGTTGTTTGGCTACGAGTGGGATTAATCCCCGATGCCATGTTGATTAGCTCGCAGGAGTAATCAACTTTATGATCGCCGAAAATTCACGAGATTATCTTATTTAGTGAGAGTTTCACTAGAAAAGGCCTATAAGAATGTTGATATAATCTATATTATAGTTCATTGTCTATATTTAAGCACATAAAAAATTATTTCTAAAAATTTTATCTCAATTTAATAAGGAAATACACCACCCTCTCTCCCTCCACCTTATCCTACTTAACTTTTTTGTTTAGAGACTCTAAAACTACTATCATTACTGTGAACTCTTTTCTATTTGGCAATCAAGTCAATTCCATGAGTTAGGTGGTGGTTGCACGCGTTTTCATAAGTAGAAGTTTATAATCTAATTAGAAGCCACAAATACTTATTTGAGTCATAAGTTGGGGCACGGGTGTGTTCGGGAAAACAGCTAAAAGCCTAATAAAACTACAGTAAAGTGTTTGGAAGAAAAGTGATTTTTAGTTTCTTTTACAAATTGACTATAAATATATAAACACTTAATTTATACATCATATCTATTTAATTTGTATATGTAAACATATTACAACCTAAAAAAACTAAACTAATACACTGTTGACAAATTTCTATGTACAACTTTCAATTGATAGTGTTGTAATCCGTCTGCAAAATGTATTGTTGTTGTTGAATGTTGTATACTTTTGAGGAACCCGTAAATATTATTAGGTATTTGAGTCGTTAAATACGCGCTCCTAGGATTTGTTCATCATGTAAAGTATGAAGCAACACAAATTAAATATTGGTAATTGTAATAGAATTTAACTTGAAAACTCTAAAGCGTAAAAAAAAAAAAAGAAAATAGCCAGAACAAAAATGCACTATATAGAAAATTATTAAAACTACACAATTTCTCGCTCGCCCCAACCACCCTCACAAAGCTTCTTTACTAGCAACACTCTCTAACTACAGCGTACCCTAATATATGAAATACTACAATCAGAGGATGTTACACACTTTGATTTTGGATTAAATTGCAACTATCATACCTAGTATCTGAATCTCCTCATGATTTTCCATGAATGTAAATCATGAGACTCCCACAACAATCTCTACATTGATATGATTACCAACCAATCACATCTTGAAAGTCATCCTCACCGTGGCTTTCGGCTATCACACACCACTTCGCCTCATAAGGTCTCCATAGCTCTTGTTATTACTGCAATGCAGTCAATATATTTTAGAAGTACGATGCTCTACCATAAAGCATAACCACTTAGGATAAACCAATGTCAAACATTTCCTTTTTGGACCATGTTGAAAATAATATTTTGGTATTATGGTACAACTTCCCCTTTTGGCTCCTCCAGAAGTCATCAGCCATCAACATGAATATACCACCCATCTTGCATTAATGCCAAAAGCATGCTCGTGTGCAAACTAGATCCACTAACATTAACGTCATGTCTTCTGGCAACTTTATAGCATCATGCCATCAGGATGAGCATGTCGCTTACATAACTTTGTTAGAGTCGCTACAATAAGCAATGTTAGTTTCGCCTCCAGTGTCTCCCTTTCCGACATAGAAGCCTTTTGTCGAAATGTTGCGAATCTTGACTTCTTCGGAGAGTACGAGGGAATTTAAAGGGTCACGATCCTTTGTTTTTGATGGTTGAATGGGGCGCATTGATTAAAGTCTATTACATCTCTTTGGAGCCAGGCGGCTTTCAGAACCCAATCTATTTCTCCACGTGCCTTTTTCTAAATCGTCTAGTTTGGGTGGGAGTTCAACTAACCGGGCTCGTTGTCTGTATAAGCAGGGGACTTAACCTAAGATTTTCAAATTAAACAAATCTTCTGGCAATTAACGTTATTTCTTGCACCAGTAATTTTCTTTTTCTCAGAGCAATTCTTCTCTCATTTTTTCACAATTTTCTCTCCCTTTATTCAAGAGGGGTATGTCTTCTATAGATCTTATTGTTGTTTCATCTGCCTCCGAGGAGAGGGACCTTGCTCTGGGGGCTGCAGAGATAGCGCGGGTGCACATGGATGTTTTACCAGAAGTTGCAGAGGGTTTTTTTGGACGAAGAAAGTGTTGTGGATCTGCGCTACGAAGACGAAAGTGACGGAGGTAGAACCTAAGTACGTGTCGGTGGACGATATTCCCTTGACAGTCACTGACAAGTATATAAGGGATAAGTTTGAGAAATTCGTTGTGGATGCCTCCACAGTAGAGTTTTACGTGCCTTTTCCTGTTGAGCGAGCAAGTAATCCACTAGGGGGTCATGTTACTATCTATGTGGCATAAATCAAGGCGGGGTTGTGAGTCATAATTCCTCCTTTCTCTGTGAGGTTTTACAGGCATGGGTTATCGCCTAGCTAGGTGAAGCCCAACGAATATATTTGCTTGGCTTTTTTTTGTGTTTGTCTATTTGATGAAGGGGGGTGGTATGCTCTGTCGAGCGCTTCTTGGCGGTGTATGGAATAATTCTTTCTCCCTCGGGTCCTCATTTCTATTATTTTACTCCTCTGAAGGCCCATTATTGGTTTTTGGACAATACTTCCTCGTCTTTTGGGAATTGGAAGGCTTGTTATTTCTTCATCCATCCAACAAAGGCAACATAGGTCGTTCTTATTCATGGTGGCAGAAGCCATTGGCCAAGAATTTGGATCATTTGGATGCAGTAGTCAAGGAGATGAACAACGAGGGATTTTTGACACGCATTATGATGCAGCATAATTCTTGGAGAGGAGGACAATCGGCTTTTTTATGAGAAGAGAGAGTTTTATGCGCTGAGCATGGTCTTTAAAAGCTTCCTCAGGTCGACTCCCAATATAATTTGTAAGTATTTCAAACATTCTTTTCTTTCCTTACCTATACTTCCTTGTATATTTACGTGTAAGCTTTGAGGTTCATTTGGGGGTAATGTTATTAGGTGCCCGTATAGAAGTGGAGCAATTGAAACAAGGTTGTGGCGGCGAGTTAGAATAAGAGGCTTCTGTGAGAGAGATGTCTGGAGAAGCGGGTTCTCCAATGCAGGTGTAAGGGGCAATCAGCAAGGGTTGTAGGCGATTGTCATAGGGATCGTTCATGGAGGATTGGTCCATCCGGACATTGCGAGGCGGTTGGAGAAGCATAAGGTTTTTCAGCACTCTTTGGAAGGGTCTTTTGCGAAAGCGCCCAGTCTAGTTTTTTGGGCGAATCTTTTCCAGGCGAGGATTTTTTGGATGTTTTTATGAGCATCGCTACATGACCATCTGGACCATTGTCCTTACCCTCCCCTCCTATCCTGGAGGATGTTGAGAAACCGATGGAAGCTCTACGAGCGACTTTAGATGTTGTGATTATTAGCAGTGAGGAGTTGGAGGGCAAGGCTCATTCGGTGATGGGTGCTTCTGGGTGTGTGATAAGGCTATTGAGGCTAAGAGACCTTCAAGAGACCAGTCAGCCTTTCCTGTAGCACCGCCGGGGTTGGAGGAGCTCTAACGTCGCTCTCGGCGAGTAGTCGATGAGGTTTGTATTTCTCTAATTTTTTATTTTTTGGGCATGTTTTTCTTTGGTGGTTCTAGAAACTTTCGCTCCGAGCATGTTCGTCCTAAATATATTCTTTATGTGGTCTTCATGTGTAGGTGTCTGCATTGATGGAAGAGGTGTGGAGTTTATACTATTGAGTTGGGGATTGAATCAATGAGCTCTAAGAGAGGGTGCGGACTCTGGAGGCGAGGGAGGTGCGCTCTTCTTCCAGTGTGGCATTACTTGGGATGAACATTCGAGTGCTTATGCCCGGCTAGAGAAGCAGAGAATGGAGGCAATACAAGAGGTTAAAAAATGAGGCCGACGTGTCGAGGAGCTGCAATGCCACCTAGAGGCGGTGAAAGATGAGAGGTAGAAGGCCTTGGTTGAGGGAAGGCAGATTTATACAAGACGATGAAGAAGTCTACCATGGGCGCATTGGACTAGTATAAAGGGTCTTCCAAGCATTATTCTGCTTTTCTTTGGTATTTTCTGGAGCACGTGGTGTATGGCTACTGGGCTGCCAAGAGAAGGGAAAAGAGTTGGGATTTTATAAGGAGGACGCATGATTATCCTTGTTTCACCCTAAGGACCTTCGAGCTCTAGAGACTCTTGATGATGTTCTCCCATTGTTAGGATCTTGTGGTAGTTCTTTTAGCCCAGCCCAGATTGCTACGGGGCCACTTCTTCCTGCACCACCCATCGCAGCGGCATACCTTGGGGAGAGAAAGGAAGAAGGAGGGGAGGAGAAAATAGGGGACCTTACGACGCGCGAGAAACATCTTAGACGGGCGAGGGCCGAGAAGAGGTATGATGCCTCGTAGTTTTTCTTGTTTTGTTTTTGGGATAAATGCATCAAACCCCCTGAACTATGCATGCTTTTGCGAAATCATCCTTAAACTTAATAAATAAGCGGTTTGGGGTGATATTCACGTCTTTTTGTAATTGAAAGAACTGGGTAAAGTAGTCTTATTTTCTATCTTTTCGTGGACGTACATTCCTTTCCTTCTCGTTTTTTCCCTTCGCTTTATTGCGCGACTATTTTTCAAGGGTTTTTTATGAGAGATGGGAGTATTCCACCTTTAATATTAGTGTATTTTTTAGGAGGAGAAGAGGTAAGGGGGCGGAGAGCATGGATGTTTGCGCCTCATTTTTGCGAGTTTTCTCGCCCATGACGATCCTTTAAGGTTTCAGTGGTGGTTGCATTCCTTTACTGGCTTCTTTCGGGATTGGATAGTTTTTCTTTTGAGGGCATGTGCGGAAACCTTGAGTTAAAAGGTGCGTTTGTTTAGTTCTTATAAGATGGTGACAAGTCCCCCTTGATGGGGGTGTATTGAGGTGTAATAGAATAGAATATATCTCAGCAAAGAATTGTTACACCTAAATCTCACTATGTCGCAAGTGCACGAATCAAGTAATAATAAAATAATAAGCATAGTTACAAACCAAGTATCATATCCCAAGGGAGTGATGGAAGTATTTATGAATCACTTAAATGCAAAAAACTAATTATTGTCACTATATTTTCTCATGTCTTTGCAGAATGCGAGGAATGCTTATGAATGATTTCTAAACTAAAGATGATTTGAATGCTTTTTATTGCTAAGAATGCCTAATCTAGAATGTAATGGAATTAATCTAAGAATGCAAGAATGATCAAATATCTTTTTAGGTTTTTGGTTTTTGAATGCAAGAAAACAATTAAACTACTTAATCTAATGAATGCAATAAACTAAGAAAATTGGGAAGATGGGAGTGATTAGCTAAGCTAAACTAAACTAGACTAGAGAACATAATTTAATGATTGATTGATTTTGGTTGTGAACAATAGTTGGAAAGATTGTTTAAAAGTTGGGTTTCACAATGACTTAACTTAGTAGTTCATAGACAAACCACATATATCTACTTACAGTACTCGATAGTTATTTGATGTTTGCATGTCCAATGGATCCGTGACATATGGCAAAAGCTATCCCAACCACATCTACATGAGTCTCTAATAACCAACCGTGTTAACAGATTCAACTCAATTGTCAGTTGTTTTAGAAGAGTATCAAATATGCAACCCAATTAACTCATTAGAATCATGCTAACAAAACGTACATAGTCAAGATTGATCTGGTGTGATCTAAAGGTTGTGCATCAGTTGCTTTCGCAAATCCAAAGTCACAAATATATATATATATATATATATATATTACATATATATATATGTATATGTATATAAGTCCCTTAACATTCTACACTCCAGGCGGCCCCACTCGGGTGCTTCCATTTTATCTCAACGATAGTAAGGTTAGTCACACAGCATAAATAACTATTCAATCTAGACATTCAAGGTCATCCAAACACACATCAAATAGAGCAAATAAATGTATTCATAATATTAGAGTTACTCTTCTACTCTAAACAATGAATAGGTTAGTTCCTCATAGTCATAAGTTCGATAATCAACATAAGCAAAGTAAAAAGGTGAAGAAAAGCTTCTCAGATCTGGTGGCACGTTGTTGTTTGACCCTCTTCGTACTCCCTTTTGTTATCTACTTCTCCACTAATTATCTTCTCTCAAACAATAACTCGACTAATCAAGAACAAGACTTTTGATGGTGTTTAATCTCTTGTAACAAACTCTCAGGGTTTCTTGTCTCAAAAAGTGGTTGAAAAGTGGTGAAGACTATTGTGAAAACTGTTGAGCGTCATGCCCTAACCGTTGAATGTAGTCCCCTATTTATAGTTCTCTCTGTTCTAGGCTGCGTTTTAAGGTTTTTGACTTGTGGCCCAAACTTCCTTTGATCGTTCGACCCTCGTGTGATGTAACCTTCTGATCGCGTGCCACTCGCGCGATGCGGTGTTGATCGCACTACCTTATGATTTTCTCCCTGCGGTCCCCTAGTGTATTCTCTTCAATCGTGCTATGTTCGGGATTTCACCTTTTTGTAATGTTGTGGCGCTCATGTGTGTCTTTGACCAATTGTTGTCCAAAACATCCATTTTTGGCCTCATTTAGCCTCGTTTTGTCTTGACTCCTTAAACACCTAATAAAATCTAAAATAATACTAAAACAAGTGAATACACTATCATAAGTATTCAAAAGCATAAGTAAATAAATACTCAAATCACGCTAATGAGACGTTTATTACCCCTCATAAGTAATCCCATGATTTTTTAGTTTTATTGTGCTGTATATATATTTTTTAGAACGTGGTGGTTTTTATAGGCGTAAGGGGTGCCCTCAAATCGCCTACATGGTCGCAAGACCCCTTCGTTGAGTGTCGTTCTCAGGGATCGCGATTCTCCTTGAACTAGTTCCGTGATAATGTCGTCCCTTTAGGTAGATAAGCTCTATTGGAGTCATGAGTCTCCTTTAGTGCCAGCTTTTTAGGGGTGTATAACCTATCGTATTAGGCGGTGGTACCTTGGGACATAAAGGAATTCCGTCATGATTACGACGGAGAGGTCTAATTTCACATGTGGTTTTCTACCGTCATTGGGTTTGGGTTTTAAGTAGTTGTATTGCTTCTTGTAGGAATCTCTTTCTTTTCTATGCATGGGCTTGGCTATTGATCGAGAGATAGACATATGGTTTTTAGCAGATTTGCCACACTGGGTTTCTTTGAGTTGTTTAGTCTACTTGGATACCATAACTTCATCCATTAAGAATATTTATGAGCTTTTGTGGTTGTTTGTCTGATGGGCCACGTGGACTTTAGTTACCACTCCACGATCTACTCACGTCGAGCAAGTGATAAGGGTCGTTGATTATAGGATTCGTTTCACCAATGAAACATCTTTTAAGCATGAATTCTACTTCCTCTTTCTTTTTCAGTTCCCTATAAATATGGTTCAATGTATGTCCTTTTTTTCCTTATCACTTTTCTTTTTCTCACTTTCAGTCACCTTCTCAACTCAAAGCATTTTTCTCCGAAATTCGTTGCCCTTTTCAGGTTATCTTTCCTCCTCTTGGGTTATCATGGATCATTCTGGCTCTGAAGATTCAGATCCTTTACTTGTTGAGTCTAATTCTACTGGAACACCTAGTCTTCTTATTATTTTTTCTCCTTCGATGGTTAATGTTGGTCGAAGCGCTAATCAATCCCTTGTCATTGGTCAGGGGAGGCTATGTAGTTAACTGTCGGCATGGCTTCCAGGGCTTGGTGTCGATGAGCAGCGCGAGTAGCTGTTATGGCTAGAATGCGTTGTGACCGTGGCAATCTTACCTTGGCGGGGGAGATGGACATTGGTATGGGCGAAGGTATTTCTTCTACCTCATCTCATAGTCCTACAGTGGATAGTGTGAGGGTGACTTTTCAGCGAGAGGAGCCTTAGAATCCTTCTACTTTTGGTGCTGAGTTTGTGCCAGGTTATTTCAAGCCGGGATCCATAGTGGATTCGGGGAGAACAGGGGACAGCGCCTAGTTCGGCCGCAGAAAAGGTCGGTGTATCGTTTATTCGAGTGAGTGTCCTTAGATGTGGACAATTGGTGATCCCTTCGGTTGACCAACGTGTGTATGACCCCACCCCTACAGGATATCTAACAGTTTACGCCAAGCAAGTCCGTTGTGGGCTCCGATGGTTCTTTCATCCCCTGGTATAAAGGTTATTTTAGTTTCTGCAGATTTGCCCTAGTCAATTACTGCCTTCTTCATTTAGATATGTTGTGGGGTTTGTGCTATGTTGTGGTCTATTGGATATAAATTGCTATCCCCTTCACTTTTGGCCATTTTTTTTATACACGTAGTACCCTTGGATCCCCCCTTCTTCTATTTCGAGCTGGTCGGTCCGTTTGCGTTTTTGGAGGTCATATCTTCTTTGGGAGCCGACGACACGTGAAAGACGAAGTTCTTCTATTTTGGTCTTCGTAATTCTTCAATTGTTGAGTGGGGGTTCGTTCAAGATGGGGGCATAGGCTCAGTGCGATTACTTCTGCCTGTGGCAGAGCAAGTAAGGCTGGAATTAGAAAAGCAAGGATTGTACTCAGTTTGTTACGATGTGATTTCTATGTTGAGTTCCCCGAAGGACCCCTCTATACAAACCTTTCATTCAATAAGCAGACCTTTTTCATCCTTTGGAGAAATATTATTCTATAGTTTGTTTGAGAGGTTGACCTTGATTCATAATCCTTTGGGGCTTTTGTTAGTGCATGGGACTGAGAAGGATGTGCATGCTCGAGTATTGTTCTCTGAGGATTATTTATTTCTTCCAGGGCTTCACGGTGAAGAAATTTTCGTCGAGGCTTTTTTTAGGGAGGTTGATCAGCTAGCTTTTATCTTTTCTTCTCACACTCCTTTACTCGAATGCCATTTAGCTTGCATGTTGTTCCGTGCAGGGGCCTTCCTAGTCCCGTGGGCCAACCATCGCATGTATCTGCTAAGGGTTCTAGTCATATGTTTCACTCATCGTGTCCATGTATCCCAGGGTTCGGATATCCTTCTTCGATAGGCGCAGTGGATGGCCTTTCCCTTTTACGGGGTTGCAAGGGAGTTGGAGTATTGTTGCTCGTATATGTACGGTTTACGAAATGAGAGGAATATATAATTTTTATTACATTTTTTGTTTTCCGCCTCGCAAGATTTTTTTAGCAAAAATGAGTGTGAGGTGTGTATGTTCCTTATTTTAGCTATGGCGGCCCATGTACTATTTCTTTTCCTCTTTTTCTTCCTTTATCTTTGTTAAACATTGACAGTTGTTGCTGCTGGTGGAGGCCATGGGGGAGCATTACAAAGTGGCTCCTTTCGATGTTACAAACTTACGGAGACGATGTCAAGAGCTAGAGCTAGCTTTAGAAGAGGCTTATTGTCGACTAGGAGGCTAAGGTTGAGGCCCAGCGGGCCGCGCATGTCCAGGATACTGATGGGTGTAGGTATATATAGGAGAGATGACTAAAGTTGATGTGCGAGCGGTCGGCTCAGGTAGAGAAACAGCTAGAGAGTTTATTTTTTTGCCTCGGACAGACAAACTAGCATCTTCGTATGGCCAAAGCGGAACGGGACAAATACCGGAGGCATGTGATGGACCTAAGGCGTTGTTTGAGGATAAATTGGCGAAGGCTCGAGCTCAAGCTGCCTTAGGGGCTGGGGGAGAAGTTGATTCAGATAACCCATTTAGTGCAGGTAGGGGTGTGTGGTCTGGTTGTCTGATTTTTGAAAGAGGGGTTCGGTTTCGGTCCCCCCCAAATATCAAACCAAAAACTGCACCATTTAAATGGTTCGATTTTGGTTATAACCAAAGTCGTTTTGGTTTATTCGAGTCGATTTCGATTTTCTTTTCCTTTTTTTTAAAAAAAAACTACCGCGATTACCTAAAATACAAATTCAAATTGTAAAAACTATACTAAACAACACATAAAAGACTCCAAGACAATGTAATAAGCAACACATTACTTAGTAGTTTATATTTTACAAAATTTTAACCAACAACAATATAATAAAAGTCGTGATTCATTAGTGAATAATAAAACACAAACAAAGTTAATATAAAACCCAATTCACAAAAAGCTCCATCACCATCCAAAAAAATAATTAACATCATTGTCCCAATAAACATGAAACCATCAATCCAAAAAAAATAAAAAATGAAACAATCTCAAAATCATAATACGAAATATCTATGACATTCCCAATTCAATTAAGAAAAAAAGGCCCACAAAATTAATGCGCCATACCTAGATTCTTTGAAGACAATTGACTCCTAATTTATTCTATCTTATTTTTCTAGTAACATAATTATATTAATAAAATCTTAATTAATTCATAGATTACATATTATGGGAGAAAGAAACGGTTCCAGTTTCGGTCCGGATAACCGACAATAAACACCAAAACTGCACTGTACGAAAAGCCGGTTTCACGTTTCAGACCGTCAAAATGGTTTAGTTTTTTTTCAAACTGTCGGTCCGATGAACCTTCGTTGCGGTCGGTTTTGGTGCTTTATGCACACCCCTAAGTGCAGGGGCTCGCCAATTTTTGCTGATGGCCTAGGGAATTTTCCAGGATGTGGTACACACAATGTTGGGTTTCCCGTTGACTTAGTGATTCTGTGGTTGGTGATCGATCCTCCTCTTGGGGCTCCTTCAGATTGTCGTACCCCGCTTGTAGCTATCCCAAGCCGGTTATGTGAGCCCAACGAGGTTGGCACGTCAAGTGCTACCGAGTCGGTGGCCTATCTAACAGATATGACCCTTGATGAGCATCGGGCCATTGTTCGAGAGGGATAGTGGCTCGTTCAGGATTGGAGAGGTTGCCTATTTTTTTAAGAGATATTGCAAAGATTTTTCCTTTCTTTTTTTTTTTGCCTGTGATATAGGACTATTGCGCGAATCTTTTGTGAATGTAGAATTGTAAATAGGAATTTTCACGGTATGAACGAAGTGCTAGATCAATGTCGAATTTTGCCTTGTAACGACCTCTCAGCCATATTATGTGCAAGGTTTTTATTGAACCTATCATGTAAAGTGGATTTGCATATATGTTTTTCCCTACTCGTTCTTGTAGCATGTCATGCTTCTTCATAATTGTTGGGAATGTTGTCGTCGGGATGGGCGTTTGTTGCGCTCGTTGATGAGCGTTTATTTAACATTATTTGAGTACTCATTTCCTTATACTTTTGTATAAGTATTGGTGCATATTGATTGGTTTTAGTATGGTTTCGTGATTTTATAGGATTCTGGTGAGATAACGCAAGACGAAGCAAAAAGAGCCTAAAAATGATATTTTTTGGAACATGGCTTCAAGATAACGTCTCAATGAGGGGAATCCAAAGAAAGCCATTAATTCAAATACAATGACACAAAGTTACAAAAAGAAGCATAGTTTGTGCTTATACCATTGAAAATCCAGGGAAGTCAATGTTCAAACGAAACAAACAAATCTTAATTGCGACATCGAGAAAGGAAGTTATAGCCTCGTAGCGCTGTAACGCCAAATTGCGCATGTTTTGGACGAAAAAACAGAGAGCAAAGCATTCCAAGCGTGACTGTAGTGTGATTACACCACCCACGCACAATCTCAGGTGCTAACAGACCCAAATTGCGCGAAGAGGCCCAAAAACATACAGAATACTTAATTTTGGCCCTGCTGTTGTTTTCCCTATATAAAGATAATAGGGTTGCCGATTTAGATACACCACCAATGCACACAAGTTCACAAATACTCACAAGAGCAAACACAAGCACACAACATCAATCAGGAGAATTAAGATCGTGAGCAAGGATTCAAGTCAGAGATTGAGTAGAAAGTAGCAAGGTAATAGCAATTGGGAGTTTATATTTCTTCTACTATTTCCTTACGATGTTCATTTTTATTTGTGATGTTGAATTTGTAATCATGATTAGTGAATTTGTTATGTTTGGAGTTATGGGGTGGTTGGATTGGTGAACCTATGTGATTTATTATGTATTGTTTAAGACCTTTTTCGTTATGTGTTTATTCATCTATCTTGATTTCAATGGTTTTGTGTATCTGGCCAATATATGACTGATTAGAAGATATGGGAGGTAGCTAATGCCGCCACATAACAAGTCATACGGGATAGTTGGACCTCATGAGTGTGTAGGCCCACTAACGTCATCTCATGTTCGGTTGCGGCATCGAAAGAAGCTATTAACACGTAGATCAAAACTATTAATTAAAAGCATGAGAATGAACCTAGGGGAGATACAATGAAACCTGGCACTCTAAACATTCATCCATCATATGAGTAGATTTAAGTAGTAATTAGATTTAGTATTAGCATAGATCAACCAATCATCTAATTCAATTCAGTCTATTAGTCTAGTTTAGCTTAGCTTAGTTTAGTTTAGATAATTCAACCTACAAATCAAAATCTTATTAAGTGTCAATTTGAGAATAAAATAGACGAAACGAGATTGATTCAATACAATTCTCGTGGGATTCGATACTTGAGATATAATCTTATGTTTCGTTTTATATTACTTGACTCGTATACTTATGAATGTGTTTATTATTCTAATAATAACACGTGAAAATATGCATCACTTATTGGGGTTCTATCTTACGGGATCGCTCAAGATTTTGTTCCTA
This sequence comes from Linaria vulgaris, assembly GCA_948329865.1. NCBI lineage: Eukaryota > Viridiplantae > Streptophyta > Magnoliopsida > Lamiales > Plantaginaceae > Linaria > Linaria vulgaris. The sequence continues at coordinate 66,928,284 of OX415249.1, forward strand.
TGCTCGTCTCAAGAAGCGACTCACCTTTGAATCTCTTTGGCGGGAGATGTGCGGTAGTTCTATTTTTATCCAAGCTCACTTCTTGGCCGCATATTCCTTGGGATTCTACCTATGATCTTTGTTTAAGTGGGGTGGGCTTATAGATGCAATTTTTTTAGATATTTACCTGGGCATGTCGACGATTAGCGGATGATAGCCAGTACTTCCTAACTTATTGACCTCTCGATTGAGTGTAGACGCCTTTTCTTCGTGGCGATTGTCGCTATATTCTTACAAGCACGACACCGAGAAGTGAGGGGATGGAGGATTTTTCAAAAGAGTCTTGGATCTTCTTTTTGCCCATGCTAGGTTACGATAATGAAGCTATCCTGGACCATGATATGTCTTGCTTCCTTTACTTTAAAGGTTATTCTCAGGGAGTTGAAGGTGTTTTCACATACGACGCAGTTTGATGATAGCAGTTCTCTTATGTGCTTGGTCGTATAAAGAGAAAGAATAATTTTACATAAGGGTAGGAACACTACTTCCAAAACGATTAGGAAGAAAATAACAACGAGGGATGGACAAAGGGGGCAGAGGGGAGGGGGGCTCTGAGGTCTTTTATAGGTGAACATTTGTTGCACGCCCTCTTATTTCCTTCAATGGGGGTTTGCCATGTAATCGCGGGGTGGGTCCTTCTGTTTCGATGGTGCATGTTTGTCTTCGTGGTCGCAGTGGTCTTGGCGTGTGGCAAGTGCTTAGGAGGTGCGTATCGTATTTTTATGGGAGTATCCGTATTTGAGCAGATCTCTTCCTATAAGATAAGTTCTTCGAGGAACGTCTTGTCAGCATCGTCTCTCTTTCTTATTCACGAGTTATCGCTACATACGAGAGGGAGCGATTCCGGAAGATAAACCTTATATTATCAATTGGTGAATCATTTTCTAGCCCTTAATCCTTTTTGAAAACTAAATTCAAAATTATTTATTTTCATTTCAAGAAAACTGTGAAATTTTAAGTTTCTCTCGTAGAAAAATCACATGACAAGTCACTTTCTAAATTCTAAGTTTTGGTTATCTAGTATTATGTTTACCAACAATATATTTATAAATTATGCGATTGAAGAATAAGATTTACAGCAACTGCAATAAGAAAAATCCATCTTGTTCTTACTTTTTATAATTCAATTTAAGTTCAAAGAAACTTCGTTTTGGAATTTATAATAGGTATGATTATGCTTAATTTTGAAGCTTTGATTTTTTATGTTTTCTTGAAATGGATGTGTGCTCTTTCCTCTGGTGTTCAAGGACCCACATGTTGGTGATCATATAAATTTGTTTTATTTTGATGGATTGTTGACCATATAATTCCTAATTCCACCAAGTAAATTGTGCTCCCAATATGTGTGTACTTTAAAAAAAAAACACATAAGTCAAGTTTTCTAAAATGTACATCCCCATAATCATGAGGTGTTCGCTACATTTTATTTGATACTCAGAGAGAATATAAAATAATACTAATATATTTTTGAATCATTTAATAACTTTAAAGGAACTACTTAGGTCTTTTAGGACTCCTATTTCAGTTATGCGCTTTATAACTAAGGAGTAAGGACTCGTTCCCTTTGAAATTCATAAAATGCTTTTATAGGATTTATTTGTTGCATGGTTTGATGAATAAAAACCTCAAAAGAGGCTCAATTTCACTAAATAATCATTTGTTTGCTTGGACCAATTCTTCCATTTTATTTAATCACCATAATAAAGTGCAGGCAATTACACTTTTATCCTTCCTATTACATCTTACCATACAAACCCACAAAACTCGCATACACAACCAAGAAACACCACTCTTCTCTCACTCTAAGTTTGTAAACCTTAACCACAAGCTCAAATCGGGAATATCTTCTCCAATCCAACAATTGGTTCTCGCATGCATCGAAATCAATATTGCCTCTGTGGTCGCCTCTGAAGTTGCGCAACGTTATATATGATATATAACTACATAGTTTTAATTATATTTTTAAATAAGTTGATAACTTATCTATTATAAAAATCAAAATGTACGTGCTTTTTAAAACGTAATTAAACAACCATATGTGTGTATATTTTTTTTTTTTGATGAAAAAGGAGAAACAACAGTAATTACATGATGTCCTTAGCTAATAGGTAATCAATACTAGAAGAAGGAGGAGACTCCCAAAAGAGTTCCTCTCCAAAACTAACGCTATCTAGTCTAGTAAGAGCATCGGCTACTTTATTAGCTTCACGAGGAATCCATTTGATGGAGCAATGCCATGGCATACGTAAGAGCTTTTTGCATTCGTCCACCAAGGTATGAAGGTGATCAACAGGTTGCAGTTCTTCCATAACCATGCAGACAACCTGCATGGAGTCTAATTCAACGTCAAGGTTGTGAATTCTCCTGTCCCAAGCGAGCTGTAAGCCTTTGTAAAGCGCATGCAGCTCTACTTCATCTATAGTAGGCGACTGGAGGCCGAGAGCAAAACCCCAGCACCATGTGCCACTTGAGTCCCTAAGTAAACCTGCTGCAGAACCTGAATTGAACTCAGTGTTTAGACCTCCATCCACATTCAGCTTGAAGTGATCGATGTCTGGTTTGATCCAAGTAGGCGATTGACTGTTCAGAGCAGCTTTCCTTCTGCCCGCATAAAGTTGAAAACTCAATTGTTTGATCTGAAACAAACGGCCTTGTACAGTCACTTCTGAGTTATGGAAAACTCTTACATTTCTATATTTCCAGCATGTCCAAATGGTGGCCATAAATATCCATTTCCAGTCAGCATATGGTATGTGAACATTCCTAAGTTTTAGCCTCACCAAGTTGTCCTTCAGCCACTGCTCATCACTAAGGGAATCAAAAAGAGCCAAATCCTCAGTGTGAATGATCAGAGTCCAAAGCTCTCTAGCAACAGGGCAGTACCTCAGAAGATGTAGCCCTGATTCTTCTTGGTAATCACAGAGTGAACACATGGCAGTGAGGGAGGCATGTCTCCTGAACCACACAACATTAGTGGCCAGTCTCTCCTGAGTGAGCAACCACAGGAAATGTTGAAGCTTGAAACTAACATCTATCTTCCATATCCAAGCATTATGAATAGGATTCCTTTCTGTCTTAGCATGTCTTTGCTCAAAAAGTTTGTAGGCTGATTGGCAAGAGAACTTGCCATTAGAAGTGCCCTCCCACATTACTGCATCCTCCTGATCAGTCAGAGAGAAATTTCTAGCTTCAATATCTGCCTTAAGATCATGTGAGATATCAGATAAGAGAGAATCCCATCTCCAGTCTCCATCAGAGCTAAGAACTTCACTAAGCAGCATGTGCTTCTCTGTAGGGTGGATAGAAACAGTATCCATATCCAAACTGCCACTTCCTCTCCAGTTATCATACCAAAATGAAATAGAAGTTCCTCTACCAATTTTCCATCTCAGGTGTGGTCTCATCAGATTGAAACATTTAATGATGCCCTTCCATGCTGGACTATCTGATATTTTAGAAGCATAAGAAGAGATAAAATGTTGTTTCAGATATTTAGTCTTCACTAGTTTGAACCATAGTGTGTCCTCTTTGATCAGAATTTTCCAAGCCATCTTAGCTAGCAGTGATTCATTGACAGTTCTAGGGCATCTGATCCCAAGTCCACCTTCTTTCTTAGACTTCAGAACTTTCTACCAATTTACCAAATGTATCTTTCTTTGTGTCAGATCATTGGACCACAGATACTCTCTGTTCAGTCTATCCAATTTATCACATATATACTCTAGAAGATAGGAGGATTGCATATTGTAGACATGCATGGCTGAGGAGACTGAACAAATAAGAGTTTCCCTGCCTGCCATAGAGAGAAGTCTGCCCTTCCAAGTATCAAACCTTGCCAGAAGTCTATCAAGTGAAGAAGCATAATCTGCCCTTGTAGTTCTCCCATGACAGAGCTGAACCCCCAAATATTTCCCTAGGTTAGTAGTTTGTCCAAATCCAAGGATATCACTGATTTGTCTCTTAGTAGAAGCTCCATGTGTTTTTGAAAAAAAGACTTTGGACTTCTGATAGCTTAACTTGAGTCCTGAGCACTGACAGAAGTGTTCAATGACCTTTCTAATATAATGTGATGTACCATAGGTGGCTTTCCCCATTAAAATGAGATCATCTGCAAAGAAGAGGTGGGAAAGAAGGGGACCTCCTCTGCATGGAATGACAGGACTCCAACTGCCATCCTCTACTGCCTCCTGAATCATATAGGAGAGTCTTTCAATGCATAACACAAATAAATAGGGTGATAAGGGATCTCCTTGCCTCAGACCACACTTATGGTCAAAAGCCTCAAGAGGGGATCCATTCCAGAGAATTTTAGTGGAGGCACTCCTCACACAGTACATAATGAGCTCAACCAGAGAAGATGGAAACCCAAAAACATAGAGAGTTTCTTCCAAATAGTTCCAACTGACCTTGTCATAGGCTTTCTCCAGATCAAGCTTCATCACCATACAGCCAACTTTTTGTTTCTTCTTAGTTCTTAATGAATGAAGAACCTCCTGAAGAACCACAATATCATCCTGAGTGCTTCTACCTCTAATGAAGTTGGACTGAGTAGGAGCAATGAGCTTGGGCATTATATTGCACAGCCTTGTTGTGATGCATTTAGTTATCAGCTTGTAGATCACATTGCATAATGCAATAGGTCTAAACTGTGAGATAGTTTCTGGAGCCTGAATTTTAGGGATCAGGCAAATGAATGCTTCACAAATCTGCTTGTCAAATCTCCTGTTGAGAAAAGCATTCTCCACAAAACTACAAACTGACTCCTCTATCCACTCCCAGCTTTTCTGGTAAAAACTTGCGTTTAAGCCATCAGGACCAGGAGCCTTGAGTGGATGCATGGAAAATAGAGCTTCTTTTATCTCATTTCTGTTAATCATGGCACCAAGAGAAGAGATATCTTCAACATCTAACTGAGACTGGAACTTGGACAACTGAGGATAGGTGGCTTGGTTGCTGCTATTATGTACACTTTCTCCTGAAAACAGCTTGCTGAAATATACCCTTGCATGTTGCTGCAGAGTATTAGAGTCACTCTCCCACAAGCCTTCAATTTTGAGTATCTGGATAGTGTTTCTTTTCCTCCTCACCAGTGTAGTTCTATGGAAGAATTTAGTATTCCTTTCTCCCTCCTTGATCCATTTTATTCTGGACTTCTGAAGCCAGAAAACTTCTTCTTGTTGCAGCACTGAACTGTACTCTTGCAAAAGGTCTGATTCAAGTTGAATTAAGAAGGAAGAAGAATGTAAAGTAAGGGCCCTTTGGATACCACCAGGTCTGGCTCTCAGTCTTCTTTTCCTATTGAAAATATTTCCAAACCTGGCATCATTCCAAGGCTTGAGAACTCTGGGGACCTCCACTATTGCATCCAATAAATAACTCTTATCTTTCCATATGTTCTGAATAAATTGTTGACACTCAGGATATGAGAACCACATTTCCTCAAAATCGAAAAGGTCTGACACCAGTCATTCTTCCTTTTCCTATACACCAAGTAGCAATATGGTGATGATCAGAGTAGGTTCTAGGTAAATGTTCCACAACACTTTCTGGGAATAGATCCATCCATGCTTGATTAGCCATAGCCCGGTCTAACCTGGCTTGAATTAAAGCTCCATTAGCCCTCTTGTTAGTCCAAGTATACTTAGGGCTTGTATAACCAAGATCATGCAGTTGACAGTTCTCTATGAAGTTTCTGAAGAACTGAAGCCTGTTTAAAGTCCTAGTTCTTCCACCCCTCTTCTCATGAGAATAACTAATCTCATTAAAATCCCATGTGACTAGCCAAGGCATGGGATTATTGTGAGCCTGTCTAGCAAGAGATTCAAAGACTCTCACCTTAGCTCTCTTGCGTGGCTGGGCATACACACCTGTAACTCTCCAGTGATCCATCATGTTAGGTCTGATAATAGCACTAATAGACTGATCATCAACATCAGTTATTTCAACCTCTACTTCAAAGTCATTCCAAAGCATCCAAACTCCACCAATCATACCAACTGATGGAACAATTTGGTAGTTATTATAACCAAGAAACGGCACAATATTCCATGCCTGATCTGCAGAAACTCTAGTTTCAAAAATAAAGACTACTGTAGGATGATGAGATCTTACTAAGTCTCTAAAATTTCGATGAAAGTCTTCATCTCCACCCCCTTGACAGTTCCAAGAAACCACCTTCATTCTTGGACTGAAAATATGAGAGGGCAGAATAGGATTCTCAATGGAAACACTGTTCCATTGAGACATGATCTGTCTCAGGCACTCCAGGACTAGGAGCCTCTGTCTGGTCTGCTCCCATGCTGTGAGTTCCATTCTCATCCACCACAGGTGATCTAGATCCAAGTGCTCCCTCCTGTGCCAGTTCACTTGAATTTCCCAGTTGGTTGGTGGAATAGCAGTGACCAATACCACCCTGTCCAGAACTCCTATGTTTGTAATCATTGTTGGGGCCTGGAACGGTTGATGGAATGTGTGGAATGCCCAAGGATGCATCCAGTCTGCTTCCTTCAGTGCATGAGCCATTGAATATGGGATTATGAACTAGAATATTGAGATTACTACTATTATCTGCAGGAGTAGATTGTGAGAGAGGTGACAGAATATCAAAAAAGTTATGAGTTTCTTTTGAAACGGTTCCCCTATTGGCACTAAGTGGTGTGACTCTTGGTTTCCGCTTGACTTGAGTAACCGCTTTTCGTGCCAAAGTAACTGCTCCTTGTCGAATTGAAGGGTTAAGAGAGGCAGGCAGAATCCTCTTCGACTGTCCTCCCTTAGTCATCACACTAATGTGACTTCCAGCCTTGTTTAAACTTTCCTTGCCTTTATTTTTACCAATCATGTTAGGAATACGAGGTTGTGGGGGAGATTTCTCCACAATTCCCTCTTTTACACTCTTAGGTTCTCTTTTCTTCCTGTTCACCAGGATCCAAGTGCCATATTCATGATCCCTGACCTTGTCAGTTAACCAATTAGCTTTCTTATCGATTGCATTACTGTTATCAGCAGTGATTCCATTATCATCAGTCTCCATAGACCTCATAGAAGAGGACTTAACTGGACAGCTAGGTTTTAGATGACCAATGTATAGCACAATGTGGAGATGTTTTCATTCACTATCTGGTAAACTTTCCCTTCAATCCACAGTCCTCTTTCCAGCGGTTTATCAGTGTGAAGTTGGACACAAAACCTTGCAAAATTTCCCCTTGATGCATTGTATGTGTTACTATCAATCTTGATAGGATCTCCTATACAAGCGGCCAGTGATTGAATCATAGAAACTCTTAGATATTCAATAGGAAGATTAAGAATTCGAACCCAAGAGATAGTATTCTTAATCTCATCTGAATCGGCTTTGAAATTGGGATACCATTTTCGAATTGTCATGAAACTGCCCGCAAGAAGCCAGGGACCTTCAGACAAAATCATCTCCCTCTTATCAAGAGATAATCCTTTAAGGATGTAAGCACCATGGCCCAGATCAACTAATTCAAATCCACTATGCAACTTCCACATGTTATCAAGTTTAGTGTATAAAGCCGTGTAGTACCATGGCTTACCACCAATCTTAATAATAATGGCATTCTCCCACTGCTTATGCATGCGGTCACGTAACTCAGGAGTAATATGAATCTGTTTAAACGGAATTGTGCCAGTGGCTTCAGAAATATGAATGAGGGTACGTTCCTCATCAAAGTGTTGATTGTCAATTCTGACATCCTTCTGCTTAGTATTGTGAGACACCATATCAGCGTATGAAGGTTTGCTAACGTTCGGAGATGGTTTATCATGCGATATAGTTGACTGATCTTGCACAAGAATGTCCCCTGATTGCGACAGTCGAGACCATTTATGATTCCTTGATCCTTCCACATTTGGCACAGTGGATGAGAAGACAAACATTGGTGGCGGAGCAATGTCAGGCGGAGGAGGTGGTGGCGGTGGTGGAACCGTACTCTCCTCCATTTCCGGAGAGTCGCTGTCCATAGCCGTTGGAGCGGTTAATTTCAAAAGTGGCGGTTATGGCGGTTAAAAAGAACAACTGCTGCAGAGCGTTTTCTTTTTTATTTTTTGTTTCGTCCCATATGTGTGTATATAGTACCATTGTAATATTATAAATATCACATATAACCATTTAATAATTTTTATTTATTTATTTTTTAAGATTGCATATCAATTTACTACCAAAAACAATAGGCTAGGAGAAGATTAATTCATAAAAGTTAGGGCTGAATAGAGATTTGAGTTGTGAAGTAGTTGGGATTTTATTAGCTTTAATAGTTGGGTATTAGGTGTGCCACATAGGATTTAATTGGATTATTGACACTAATAAGTAATAAATCTACAAAGCAAACGGCCGCTAGCTACAACTATTAATTTTATTTGAATTTGTTACATTGGACAAAGCAAATGTGTCCTCAACTAATTAATACAATCTACTGATCATATAGGGATGATCATGAACTTTCTGTGTAGATATGGGACATAACCTATCTAAGTAGTTCGATCCATAATTCATTTCCAGGTGAGCCAAAAAAACATACATTTGTTCATGGATTGATTAGATAGTCTTCATTAAAGAAAAGGGGAAAAGTACAAAATTCCATGTAAGAGATTGAACTAGACAAGCAACAATTCCGGATGTACTTCACTAGTCATAGTTGCATGTATATAATAATAAGGGATAAATGCATTAAACCCCTTGAACTGTGCATGTTTTTGCGTTTTCGTCCTTAAACTAAATAAATAAGCGCTTTGCCCCCTAAACTATGTCATTCTGTGCGATTTGCCCCCTGACCGGGTTTTCGGCTATTTTTTGATAAATGCATTAAACCCCTTGAACTATGCATGTTTTTGCGTTTTCGTCCTTAAACTAAATAAATAAGCGCTTTGCCCCCTAAACTATGTCATTCTGTGCGATTTGCCCCCTGACCGGGTTTTCGACTATTTTTGGTCATTCTTGGCCGGAATTGTTTCCCTTACCCGACACATATGTGTTGTACTAGATGTATTTTAGTAGTTGATGACAAAAAGTAGGCGAAAAAATACCTCGAACGGGACATATTCTGGCTAAAATACACTGAAGAGGAAATCACAATTTAACCGGAATATATCCCGTTCGAGGTGTTTTATAAAACTTGATTTGTCATCAACTACTAAAATACATCTAGTACAACACATATGTGTCGGGTAAGGGAAAAAATTCAGGCCAAGAATGGCCAAAAATAGCCGAAAACCCGGTCATGGGGCAAATCGCACAGAATGACATAGTTTAGGGGGCAAAGCGCTTATTTATTTAGTTTAAGGACGAAAACGCAAAAACCTGCATAGTTCAGGGGGTTTAATGCATTTATCCCTAATAATAAATAAGGTACGAAAGGCTAGGCCATGTCGGTTGTCGTACCTTTCGCATTAACATTATTACAAAGCCAAATTAAAGTTCGGGAAATAAATAAAGAAACAAAGCGATAAAGATAATTAAACTTGAAGACTGATTGATGTTTTATGCTAGAAGGCCCTCCAAATCCAAGAGTGATTTAAATGGAAGAATCTGATTATGGGGTAGAATAGCTACCACAGTCCTCCCTGCTCCATCAGGACCAATAGACACCAAAATGGCTCCTTGTTCACCAACTCCATCGATTCCATAGCTAACACAAACAGGCTTGTGGCCCCTATACTCAAAATCGTATAAGTTAGCTTCCTCAAGGTTCACGAACGTCAAGTTGGCACCATATGCGATGAAATCTGGATCATTGCCATTGTCCGTAGACGATCTCTCCAAAGCTTCTTCAATCCTATTTGACGATTCCTTAATCACCAATAAAGATGCCACATCACTCAAACTAGCCTCTTTTATAGGAAAATCAGCTTTAACCACACTCAAGGCAACTTGACTTTGACGACGGTTAATTGATGAATTTAGTTTTGTTTTCTTCTTTTCGCAGATTGTTACCAATTGATGACCACCTTGACGAGTTTTGGCGATGCACTGCCAAATCAAAGATGTAAGTATCTGGAAAGGGGTAAAAGTAGTCGATTGATCGTTTCCACAAGCATATTGTAGCTTTGAGTGAAGAAGAGTGAGTTTTGTGGGAGAGATAGTGAAGGAGAATGACTTCATTTGGCATTTGGGGACGTGAACCCATTTATCTCCAATCGGGCCAACCCGTTTAAGGCTAGAAAGAGAGTAGTAGTAGTCCTCATCCTCGACCTCCACATGGGAAATTATTACATCCGAAGTCTTCTGATCAGCCTTAGTAGTAGTAATAGGAATATTTGTGGGATGATCATATTCATAATCGTCGCGGCCGGTAGTAACTGTCCGTCCGAGTGCGTTGATGAATTCCGAAGCACAAAAGGCGTCTCCAAGAACATGGCTCCAGCTTAAACCCACACTCATTCCTCCACATTTGAATTTTGTGAACTGCATGCATGCATATACTACAATTGTTAGAATTTCTTTAATCATGCATAGTTATTATTCAGATATTGCAAAACACAGGAATTAATCGTACGTGATGTTAATCTTCCATCGGTTGTTATTTTTTTTTATTATTATCGAGATCAATCGAGCATTGATGGTAAAATACCCACCCTGCTATGGCACAGGCACAGTCATGCGATAATACTGAAAATCCATGCAGCTGCACGCCGCCATATTAATTAATGTTTTCCAGCTACTTATTACACACATTCAAATTAATAAAGTTGCCCTATGACTTCACAACTAACGTCTTTATTGCTATAATATCAGGTCTGCGTGATACAAAGAACTTAATAGATTAAAACTTGATCATTTCTAAATTCTAACAGGTCATTAAGCGTTTGAAAGGGGAAAAACAAATAGACAAGATCAAAAGAATACAAGGATATATATATGAGTAAAATGCAAAAAACTACCCTGTGTTATTTCTAATTGGCAAAAACCCCCATGTGTTATCCATAAATTAGCAAAAAACCCCTCCATGACATATTTTACAATGACAGTACCAATAATTAAGGATTTATAAGTATTACAGTTTTATAATAAACATATACTTGTTACAATAAATATTATGCATCGTGTTATAAATTTTTTAGATTTTTTTTAAATTGTATAAAAACATAATAAAATTAGTCGGTGCCGTAATTATATTTTTACAGATCTAAAAACTAAGGTTTTCTTCAAAATTAATAAACAAAAATATGCATACAATTTAATTTGAACATTATTAGTTCCATATGTATCAAAGACATACAATAAAAATCATATTTTGAGATCAATCTCAGTATGTGCGAATTAATTCAGTGTATTAGGGGGTTTTTTGCTAATTTTGAAATAACACAGGGGGGTTTTTGCTAATAAAAATAATACAGGGGTTTTTTTGCCAATTAGAAATAACACAGGGTAGTTTTTTGCATTTTACTCATATATATATATATATATAAGTCATGACTTGCCTATGCTTTTAATTATGTACAAACACTTCGTTCGTGATTCATATTACAAATTAACTGTCTCCTGTTTCAGTTCTGACTTTCTTCTAAATAAACTTTTTTTCAAAATATCTTTTTCTTCCTTAGATATGATTCCGTTATGCTATATATGCTAACAAAAAATACCACATATGGCAAACACATTAACTGTTTCCAGTATAACATCATGATGAGAAATTAAAACACATAAGGCGGGTGCGGGTGTGGGTGCGAGTGCGAGTGTGGGTGCGGGTGCGCCGATGCGTCGATTTATAAAATAACACATTTTGAGTGCGCCATAATGCGTTTATTAAAAAAATATTAAAATAAATAATTTATATATAAAAACTCATTATTACTGGAAGAATGTAAATTATAAACAAAAAAAAATGCAAAATATCTATAAAATATTCATAATAAGATGGATTATAATAAAAAAAAGGACCAAACTTCTCAAAAATATGGATCATAATAAAAAAGAACCAAACTTCTTAAAGACAAAAATAGCAAAAGTATCAACAAGAGCAAAACGTATTGCCACCTAATTCACTTATCAAACCAGAGCAAGTGAGTAAAAAAAGTAAGCTAAATAAAATAGTAAAGACAAAAAACTGCGATAGTCCATTTGACAAAACAAATATCAAAGATAGAGAAATTACCTTGATTCGATTTTTGATTCATCGTAGAGCAATATGAGTTTCTTCTTTGTTGTTTTTGTTAAGATTTTGGCCTTTGGGGTTTCAATAATACGTTGCAGCCTTTTTTTAACATTCTGAATTTTTTGGATTTTAATTTGTTAATGCGGCCTAGTGCGCGTTAATGCGGCCTAGCGCGCCGTAATGTGGGTAAGTTCGCGATAATGCGGTTTAGTGCGCGTTTTAACAACCTTTAAGTCGCGACTTAAGAAAGCTTAGTGCGTCCTAGTGCGGCGCTCGCGCACTGAATGCGCCAACGCGGCCTGTGCGTTTTTTTTGCCGGTAAATGCGCGAATTATGTGATCTAGATTAGGCATGCATATATTTAGACATAAACTACTCTATTGTTTCAAGTATGTACTTCGCTTTCTGGAAAATAAAATTTGCATTCATTGCCCAGAGACAAGCAAGATATTGGATATAAATGCGGTTACCTGTATCATGAGTTGATTTTTATATGACGATTGACGACACAATGGAAATCTAATTAATGTACTACGCATGTGCACGCCGCCGTACGCGCATACCAAGAAGTATATATTTAACTGTTGTACTCCATTGTCTGGGTAAAGTACAAGCACGCGGTACCACCAGATGAAGCATTACTGTCATGTTGGCCTGGGCTCTGTTCTCAGATTGTAAGAGTTTCAGATCCTTTTTTTTTTTTTTGGTAAGAGAGTTTCAGATTCTTTTTAAAAACATATAAGACTCGTCATATCATACATATATATATATATATATATATATATATTAGGCAGAAATGTCAAAAATGTCATATATATCTTTTGACAACTTTAGTTTTTGCCCGATATTTTTTTTAATCGTCGTTTATGTCATGTAACTTTGCCAAAAATGCCCGAAACACTATTTGACTCATAGTGGCAACCATGTCATCAAATTTTGGCATATGTGGCCAAAATGTAGTTGTCATGTCGTAAACTTTATAATTATTAATTATCTTTATTATATAAATTATAAAACTCGTTTTATAATTCTATTTTAAAATTTAAAATTTTTAATAACTAATCTTTAAAAAAAAAAAGAAAAATAAAAAGTTAAATCTTTATAATTACATTATTATTTATATTTTAAAAACTTACTCTATAATATATTCTTTTAATATAATAAAATTTATTCATTTAAATTATAAAAACTTTATATATAAATCTAATTTCAATTACTTAATTTTTTAAGAATTAAAAAACTTTAAAAAAATGAAAAATAAAATAAAATGTGTTGTCACTTCCACAACCCCCTCCCCAACCCTCCTCCCCCCATAGCCCACCACCACCTCCACCTGCACCGCCGCCACCACCACTGTCAACCAAGTCCTTCTCAATCAACCACTTCTCCCACTCCCAATCCAAGCTCAATCCCCAAAATCCATCACCAAATCGATCAAAAGAATCGACGGCAATGGCGACGCAAAACTTGGAGGTGGAGACGGGGTGGGCGGAGACGGGGTGGTGGTGGGCGGAGAAAGGAGAGGGACAGGACCTGGGTTTCCTTTTTTCTTTTTCTTTTTTTTTCATTTTCTATTTTTAAAAGTTTTTTAAATATTTTATTTTTTAATATATGTTTTTCTAATTTATAAGTTATTAGAAAATAATTATTTTTAAAAATTTAGAATTATATATAACACAAAAATATAAATGGGGGGGGGGGTATTTACTTTTTTTCTATTTTTTATTTTATTTTATTAGTTATTAAAAGTTAATATTTTAAATCAAAATTATAATATTTTGTTTTTTGATATATGTTTTTTTTATTTTATAATATAGTTAATTATATAAAAATATAAAAATGAAAAAAAGATGACATGGTAGCCACGTATGACGCGATTGGATGATTTGGCGGACACATGGCAATGAACAGTGTTTCAGACATTTTTGGCAAAGTTACAGGGCATAAATGACGGCTAAAAAAGATATCGTGTAAAAACTAAAGTTGACAAAAGATATAGGGCATTTTTGACATTTCTGCCTATATAATTATATATTACCTAGCCTAGCTTCTAATTAAAAAGGAGAAAATTTAATTAAATTGGTCAGTCAACATTATATTGAACAATTCATCATTAAGTAACGCAAAAAAAAAAAAAATGTGTTTATCATACGAAAGAAATGGAATAGTCTAATTAGTCAAGAATATTAGGTGGCTTAATTAGTCACATATATACCTGTATGTAAACAAGAGGAGAGTATAGGACTTGATCGTGAGTAATGCATTGATTGGAGACAAGAAGGTTCTGAAGGTCAGCTTCATCTTTGATGATGTGCAACCATTCTTGAAGGGTTTTGTGACAGTTAGCCTCAACAATCCTAACACCGGCATCGCTGCATTTGATGTAATATGGCCGACGACCACCAGATTCGTTATTGTCGTTTGGTCGTCTAAATAAGCGGCCAGACGCAGCTGGGAAGTGGTTCAACCACGTAAACATATGCTCCTTTAAGTCCTTAGTCGTCAACCCCTCAAACGCCGAACTCTCAAAGTAATAAACCCCTTTCAAATAGTGAAGCTTCATTGCCATATCCATCTCCCCAAGCTCAAATATCGTGTCCGCCCTCGTTACGTGTCCCGGTCCCACTGTCGACATCTTTAAGTTGTACACATGCCCTTCATCACGCGCCATAATCATCTCTTTTTGTGATCAATCTGAAAACAATAAGAAGAAGAAGGTAAACCAAAAAATTAAGTATTCCTAAATGAACATTACAATCATATATATTGTGCTACAAAATGTATTTATTTAAATGTGATGGGCGCTCCTATAACCTTAACTAATGTTGGTTAGGCACTTGCAAGTTGCAAGTTGTTATCAGATAGAGATATATATAGGTCGGGAAAAACAAGGTAAGAATTCAAGTCATCTTCATCGATATTAATATTCTTAGTATTAGTATAACTCAAGGGTGGTCCTCGCCCTGCGTACGTAACACTGGTTACTCTCACAATTCCCGCATGCAAATGGCGAAAACTGCATTCAATCGCATTCAATCTTATTAATTAAATCACTAGCTAGTCGGCAAATAATGGTCAATACTGTTGATTCATTTATTAAATTATTTAATTATTTAATTAATATAATAACTTAGTAGATATACTGATATATCGAATTTTATAGTTAAAAATACGACAAAACTAAACCTCACTCACTGCGGACAGTTCGTCGGTGGACAAAGAAATCTGTTAGGTGAGGTCGTGAGGACCTAAGCCTTGCTAATGTCCATATATCGGTACAGCTTACAAGCCTAATCTGTTTGGTAACTTACAAACGGACAAGTCGTTTGTAGTTGGTACTTGGTACAAGTCTTTAGTAGGAAATCTTCGTTGGTAAAGATTAAAATTTGTAAGAGGCAAAGTTCGTTTGTAAAGATTTGAAATTTTTAGGAGTGCAATTCCGTTGCTAATGAGTGAATATTTATGTACTCAAATTAGCGATAATGTTCAATATTTTATTGAATTTGTTGATGGATGACAATGTGACTACTAGTTTCACCCTAACATTTTGGTAATCAACCTTAAAAATCTTAATTAGCTTTTAACCTCCAAACTGATAGGGCTTGAGAGTTGTTAAATCAACCTTAGCCATATCCAAGAGGAATTTCACGTGTCTTAAAAGGTTGGTTACATATATACGTCGGCGATAATGAAACTTCTGAACTTACCTCAACAAAACTTTTTAAATTTAACTTCGGAACTCGACTAAACAAAACTTTTTTAGTGCCCCCATCCAAAAATTATTCAAAAGTGCAGATTTAGTTATCTCATAGGAATAGTCTTGTTGTTTTAATGCTAAACTGTAAGAGAGTGTTTATCACAATCACAAAGTACATAACTAGTTGCAGCAATATATGAAATTCAAGCTGTACTATATTTTCTCTCCAAAAAAAAAAGGCCGAGTATTATGGAAAACATGCTTTAAATTACAACAAGGAGTATAAGAATTATAAGTAAATGATCTTATTTATCACAACTTGTGGTATTTATACAATGTGCATAATTCTTAAAATAAGAAATATCTTAAACTAAGTACAAGGAAATATCTCAAAAGATATATACCAAATACAAGGACATATCATAACCAATCATACAAGAAAATATCCGAAAGATAAATACTAAAGAATATTCTTAATACGCCCCCACAAAATTGATGTCCCATCGGAGACAGAAATTTTGGAACGTAAAAGCTGAAACCGGGCATGTAGAAGCGGTTTCGTGAGCAAATCCGCAAGTTGGTCAACAACGTTAACATACGAGACGGTAAAAAAACCTTTGTTGACAAGATCACGAATTAAGTGAAGATCAATAGAGATATGCTTCATGCGGGAATGCAACACTAGATGAAGAGAAAGACGTGTAGCTCCCAGATTGTCACAGAGGACTCATGGTGTAGGAAGAGGAACATGCAACTCAAGAAACAAGTATTGCAACCAACGTAATTCGATAACAAGGTTAGCAAGGACACAATACTCGGACTCAGTAGAGTAACGTAAGACCGCGTGCGGGCGACGACAGAACCACGAGATCGGATTCGTGCCAAGAAACACCACATAGGCAGAAGTTGGCACAACAGATGTGTGATCACCAGCCCAATCTGTATCCGAGTAGGAAGTCAGACGGACATAGTTTTCACGACGCAAGAGAATACCATCTGATAAGGTACCCTTCAAGTACCGAAGGACTCACTTAAGAACACTCCAATCAAGCTCTCTCTAAGCAGCCATTCGTTGTGCAAGTCTATTGACGGCAAAGGCTATATTGGAGTAGGTAAGAGCAAGGTACTGAAAGGCCCCAATGACACTATGATACTCCTTGGCATCGAGAAAGCAAAAAGACGTAAGGGTCGAGGAGGAGGACGCCATGGGTGTGGCAAGTGGCTTGGCACCATCTATTTTATGTTGAGCAAGAATGTCACAAATATACTTGTGTTGAGACAAGAACAAGCATTCACGACAATAGAAAACCTCAACACCAATAGAGTAGGATAACTCACCAAGGTTCTTAACCGCAAACTTGGACCCCAATTGTGCAATTAAAGTGGGACAATTACCCGTGATAATAATATCATCAACATATACCAAGATATAGATCAAATCTAAATCACAAGGGTAAAAGAAGAGAGAAGCATCGGATTTGGTTTGCAAGAAGCCAAGAGAGCTAAGAGCAGAACTCAACGCAAGATACCAAGCACGAGGGGCCTGCTTAAGGCTATATATCGATTTCTTGAGATGATAAACATGTGAAGGAAAAGTAGAGTCTGAGAACCCCGTGGGTTGAGACATATAGACATCCTCAAGAAGATCACCATGTAAAAAGGCATTACTCGCGTCAAGTTGACGAAGGGGCCACGAGTTCATAACTACAAGAGAAAGAATCGTGCAAATCATGGCAGGCTTGACAACATGGTTGAACGTCTCCTTAAAATATAGCGCCTCACGATGATGAAAGCCTTAGCAACAAGGCGAGCCTTGTTCTTGTCAATAGTGTCGTCAGGATGACGCTTGATCCGAAAGACCCATTTGGATCCAATTATATTCTTGTCAATCGCACGAGGAACAAGATGTCGTGTACCATGCTTCATAAGAGTTGTATATTCTTCATCCATGGCCGCACGCCAATTTGGATCCTTGAGAGCAGTGCTGACACAGGTAGGCTCAATAGGACCGCCAACTGCATATTTCTTTGCAAGATTAAGTTGTTTAGTCTTGAATATGTTATTCATGGCTCATGTGGTTATGTGATGGTTGCGAAGCGAGCCGGGTGTCAAGAAAGATGGCATAGACAACGTCGATTCATCAGTGAAAGAAGGCGACGTAGACAAACTAGAGGAAGGCTCGCGCAAACAATGTGCAATTGGCAGGGGATGGCACGAGGTGTCTGATCAGGCGGCTAACTGGTTCGATCGCGCGGCGAAGTCGCGATCAGCGTCAGATCGCGCCACATGCTGGTCAGATCGTTCGGCCGAGGCGTGATCATTATTTTCTGCGCTGGATTTTAGAGCATTTGCGCGCGACGAGGCTGATCGTGCGTCTAGTCGCGCCACATTCCGATCGTGGCACTCGGTAGGCCCGATGGGAGACACATTTAGAGGCGCGACGGACAGAATAAAAAGAGATGGTTGAGCAGGAACAAACAGAGATGGAGACACAGAGGAAGCGGGAGAAGTAGCTGAAAATTTAATCTCAACAAAACAAACATGGCGAGAAATAAAAACTCTGCCCGACTCTGCATCATAGCAATGATATGCACTATGAGAGGTGGAGTACCCAACAAAGATGCAAGCACGAGAAGGAGTGTTGAGTTTACCCGGAACATAAGGTCGCAACCACGGGAAATGAAGGCAACCAAAAGTCTGTAACTTCAAGTAATTTGGTGGATGACCCAAAAAAATACAAGAAGGAGAGTCCTTGCGAAGAACCGGCATAGGAAGGCGTTTTAGAGAGATACACCGCAATAGCAAACGTAAATTCCCAAAAGGAGTGAGGCAAATGCACATGCTAAAGTAGAGTGCGGCCCAGAAAAACCACTTGGCGATGACGACGCTCAAGTGGTGCAGTGGTAAGCCAACTAATACCAAACTGAGAAAGATAAGACCCCAAAGCCACAGATTCTCCTCCATTATCAGAATAAGAATTCTTGACACTACAACCAAACTATGTCTCAACTAGTCGACGAAATTGGCGAAACAGTGAGAGAACCTGAGACTTGCGAGATAAAGGATAAAACTAGCAATACTTGAAGTAATGATGAACAAGTAACAAGTAATAACGGTTGCCATCAATAGAAGAAACCGAACAAGGTTTCCCCACGTCCCCATAAACATAATACAAAAGATGAATAAATTGCGAAAAAAACTCGTAAATGGTAACTGAGTACTTTTATTTGAATGGCGAAAACGACAAATCGTAGCATTCTTAGAAGTTAAATTACATGGTAATAATCAAAGAACTAATAACATCATAAGGATGTCCTAAACGACAATGCCAAACATCCCGATTTTTCCTAACTCCAAAAAACGCCATAGGTGATGGGTGGGCTAAGGTCAAAATCGTGAGGTGGTAAACTCTATTAGTGCAAGCTCCACGCAACAACTTCGCCCCCATAACTCGATCCTTAACAAAAAAAAGGAACGAATTAAATTCAAGGGTTACATTATTAGCCAAGGTAAATTAATGAACTGATAAGAGATTTCTCTACGAAGACTGAACGCACAAAATAGGCGAGATATCAAAATGAAGATCACATAGATTAAAAGAAGAAAAACCAATATGTTAAATAGGCAAACCTGAACCATCTCCAATGACCACCTCATCAGTACCATCATACTCATAATGAACAAAAAGATTCCATAAATCAGAGGTAAGGTTGTGGTTAGCACCAGAATCAACCAATCAAGTGTTTTGATCTTGAGATGGCAGACACGGGGTCGTGGCTAGGTTGACAAGAGGTTGCTGGAGTAGACAACAAGTACGAGCTCCATGACCAAATATGCCACAGATTTGGCACGTGATATTAAGACTATTGCCTGAAGAACCCTGACGACCATTGTTGCAAAAAGTCGAGGAATTGGTAGAGTCGTTGCTTTGGCCCCCATCACCATTTGAACAACCACATGAGCGATTGTTGTTACTGTTACGACCACCACAGTTTCCACGAGACTTTACGGTAGCAACTAACGAATGACTATGTGCATCGAGTAGTGTTTTAAAAAGCGAAAGCGTAGGCGAAGCGTTTTTTGATCCATAAAGTCAAGGCGTAAGCCTTGAGGCACGAGGCGTAAGCCTCGCGAGTTACTAAATTTAATATTTAAATATATATTATATACGTTTTGCAAGTATACTATTTGTTACTTTTCAAGATTCTTATTCCATTAAACTAGTAGAAAATGATATCTCATGCATTTTTAAATAAATCACCAATATTTAAATGCTATTCAAACAATTAAAGTTTATATTCCTCCAAAGCTCAATCAAAATAAAGCATAGAAAAGTAACTATTACAATTCCAAAACTCTTTCAAATTTCAAAAGACAAATCTAGTTTTGCAAAAGATAGAGTTCTAAATACTCTTATCAGACCAACTTTGTAAAACTCTTAATCACTTTCATAGAAGTCACTCTCATCATCTTGATCACAATCATCTTGCATTTCTATTTCATTGTTGGTACCATCTTCAACCACGTCATGAAGAGGGCTTGCAAAACACGTGTTCCAGCCAAATGATGTTTTAAACGGAAGACACCTCCGCTGCATTGTTGTTTGCAAAACAGACACCTGAAGTAACTTCCATCATCTTTTTTTGGAATTGAATAAGCATGAGCAAAGTCCTTCTTATCACTTTCATTTTCGTTCTCAGCCATTTCAAATTGAACAAGTAAGTTCCCTGCCACCAATTATTCTTAATTAGAGTTCAAAAATCAAAAAGAATGATATTCAAATAACCATCTAACAATACAGAAACATGAACCAATGATAAATAAAGCTACACATGTTTCATGTTCATAAATTATAGTATTAGTGAATAAAAGTGTCTCTTGAATGCAAGGTTATCTGCATATGATACATTTTTCCGACGTAAAACTCAATATATAATATATATATATAGTATATACATATTCCAACAAAAACTATATACATTTTAAAAAACAACAAGAAACTAGCAATCAGTGAAAGAAATACACGAGAATAAAAACAGGGGACTCAACTATAAAAAAAAAAAGATTTCAGCTTGTTTATGTTTGGATTAGTAAAAGATTTCTTTCACACCTGCTCATGTAACTAACATGCAGAATCATAGATTATAACTAAGTGACTAATTAACAAAGTTAGTACTAAAAATTAAACTATTTTGCAAGATACCCATAAGAAAATGATAACTCTTGAAGTTTAAATGATACCCATAAAAAATAAATAATGTTTCTTACTTCAATTTCTTAAACCCATAAGAGAATCATTTCTTTCAAGAAAAAAAAGACCTTAAATCAAAGTTTTTGAAAAAATATATTTGTAGTTAAGTAGTGATCTTGTTGCTTTGCTAAAGCTTCATTCCAACAAAAAGAATTACCATACACAATTTGATATTCACGAAATACTATCAATTTTTGAAAAAAAAAAGGAATAAATCTTACCTTCGGAAGGAAGGAGAATGACGGAGAAACACTTTATGAAAACGGAGAAAGTGAAGAGTCAAATAGAATGTTGGTTATTTGCCTTAAAAATTTGGGATAATTTCTTTTTGACCCCTGAAAAGTGAAAATTTGTAATTTTTTCTCAAACTCTTATAAAGCGTAGCTTTTCGGCCAAAGCGTACAAAGCGTAAAAAGCGTTAAAAAGCGTACGCCTCAAACATAAAAGCGTACGCTTTTTAGGACTTACGCTTTACACCTAAGCCTTGGAGAATTTTTCTTGCGCTTTGCCTCAAGGCTAGCCTCAAAGCGCGCTCCAGGAACGCTTTTTAAAACACTGGCATCGAGACGGTTGACATACGTCTCATGCACAACTAATTAGCATGAAATTGTGCGAAAGTGAGAGATGAATCCCGAGCATTGATATGAGCATCAATATCACGATAGGCAACACCGAGACCATTGAGAACATAGAGAGTGACATCATCGTCGGAAAGAGGATGATCAATGATCCACAATCCATCCACTTTCATTTTAATAAGTTGAAGGAACTCAACAACAGTGCGAGAGTCGATAATCATGGTGGAGAGGGGCTCCAATTAATGACACGGGAGCCAGATTTGTTAGCATAAATCCGCTTTGGGGTTTGCCAAGCCTGGGCAGATGTCTTGGCATCACATATCAAGGGGTTGATATCATGGAAGACGGAAGCGAAAAGAGCAGACAAGACTAGTGAATTTTGTCGAGTCCAATAGTTGAACACTGCAACAGATTTCGGAGAATCACCAAAAGGAGGGCATGGATACAAACCATCCACAAAGCCAAAGAGGCCATAGCCATAAAACATATGGCGGCACTGAGCATTCATGACGTGTAGTTGCTGGAAGTAAGCTGCAGGACCAGATGAGTGTGTGCAACAATAGGCACAAGATGGTCGAGAGGAGGACCAGTTGTTGGCACCAACAAAGAAGAGGATGTCGTCCGCAAAACGGGAAGAGATGCAGCAGATTACAATGAGGCAGCGGCGGCAGTAGAGGCGGCTGTGGTTTCAATATTAGGGTTAGGGTTTGATGAATCCCCGGACATCGTAGCATTTTTTCTCGTTAGAGATAAATCTTTGCTGATACCATATAAGAATTACAAGTGAATAATTTATTCATCACAACTTGTGGTATTTATACAATGTACATAATTCTTAAAAGATGAAATATCCTAAATTAAAGACAATAAAATATCCCAAAAGATATATATCAAATACAAGAAAACATCTTAATCAATCATACAAGGAAATATTTTAAAAATAAATACTAAGGAATATTAAATACATATCCTCTCTAGCAGCTTAAGCTTTTAGATGAGATGGAAAATTCAATATAATATCAGAGCCTAGGCCAAAGAGGTCCGAGGTTCAAACATCGTCACCCATTAATCAAAAAGTGTCACGTGACAGACGTAACAAAAAGATTTACAGTATGCAAGTGAGGGAACGTGTTGGAGATAATATATGAATATTAAATGCATACATCTCTAACAGTTTAAGCTTTTAGATGATATGGCAAATTCAATAAGAGTGCAAAGAAGCATCTGTATGACATATTATATCAAACATTCTTGCACACGCGGGCGCACACACATGGAGAAAAAAAAACACGATTTTAGCTAAGCATCCAAACCAATCAATACAAGTAAAAGCCTCAAGTTTAGAGTAAATAGCATCAAATTCCAAAGACATTTTGCAAGTTTTCCGCCAAACCTATTGAAAGAATGAGTACAACCCGTGGCCAATTTTTGAGGGAACATTTCATGGAAAATGAAGGGCCGATTTGGATGTATTTTCGTCATTTTGATTTGCCTCACTTCGATTTGGGTATTTGAAAAATATATTGAAAATTGTGTTCAAAATTTGAAATTCAATTTGAGTAAAGCTTTAATGTTTGAGTGTTGCAAAGAAAAGTAGGTATATACTATATAAACATTGATTTAAATCAATGTGATAGATGTGTATAAAAAAATATTTTAATTAATAATGATAGTTTGTAGAATAATATTATTTAAATAATTTTATATGATTAGAATGCATAATATTTTTTCTTTGATCAACGAATGAAGAGTTATTAATTGTAAACTTGCAGCTTATAACAATATGTTTTGTAAGAAAAAACATATCTCTAATAATGACTTGTGAAAAAAAGTAGTTGGTGAATAGGTTAATATACACTTATATATATTGACAGTTGGTGAAGAATCATATAAATATCCTGAAACTATTTGATTAAGCAACCAACCTAAATCTTTTAATATATTAATTACTTTTCTTATATTTCCAGTTCTGTATATTTTAATGTTGATATATGTTAATATCTTCGGACCATCAGATATATTGTAATTAAGTTTTCTAGTTTTAACTAAAATATGTATTTCTCGTAATTTAGAATAACTCTATTAACTTTCATAGTCAATGAAATTAAACAACTTACTATCCTATTATTTTGTCATATTTGCATTATATTGCTACCATTTATTTAAATGAATAAGCAACCTTACTGAATAATATGTCCTGTAAACAAGTCGTTTTCCTATATTAGATTAGTAAAGTACAATACAATGTGATATTTCACTTGAGATTCCATATTGTCTATTTTTAACACAATATTACGTATAGCATTTTATATTTTCGCCTGAATATCCAGAAGTTAATAATTGGCATACGGCATATTTTTCAATACATTTGGTGTTGGGGGCATGTTTCCTTCGTTTTTCAAAGAATTTGGGGCTAACCAAAGAGGCTTCGATGATTCAAATTTATCATCTTAAACTAATGTACAGAATATTTTTGTCGTGCGAACAAATGATTGCAAGCCCTGCATTTTCTCTGTTACTTTACCTACTACAGATATGTATCTAGCCTCAGTTACACAATACACGTTCCAAGATTATAAAAAAGAGTGCAAGATTGACAAGAACATTATGTACACAATCTCATTCTATGTTGCATCTTCATTTCCAGAAAGACAAAACGATTAGAAACTTTAGTTAGTCATTCCATCTACATTTCCAGCATGACAAAATGTATGGTTGACGTAAATTTACACAACTAATATTGGGTATACATCCATATTCAAGTTATTATTGTAGTACCTACGCCACTTAATAGTGTAAACTGAATTACAGCACTAGTCATGATGCCACTACATTCACCTCATGTTGTTTGTAACATTGAGTGCATCATCCATAGTGGCAATAACGGGCAATACTTTCTGTAGCTAGTTATGTACTAGGGAATGCATTCTTCAAAAGAAAATGAGTGTAGACGTCTTTTCTTCGTGGCGATTGTCGCTATATTCTTACCCGCACGACACCGAGAAGTGAGGGGATGGAAGATTTTTCAAAAGAGTCTTGGATCTTCTTTTTGCCCACGCTAGGTTACGATAATGAAGCTATCCTGGACCATGATATGTCTTGCTTCCTTTACTTTTAAAGGTTATTCTCAGGGAGTTGAAGGTGTTTCCACAGACGACGCAGTTTGATGATAGTAGTTCTCTTATGTGCTTGGTCGTATAAAGAGAAAGAATAATTTTACATAAGGGTAGGAACGCTACTTCCAAAACGATTACGAAGAAAATAGCAACGAGGGATGGACAAAGGGGGCAGAGGGGAGGGGGGCTTTGGGAGGTCTTTTATAGGTGAACATTTGTTGCACGCCCTCTTATTTCCTTCAATGGGGGTTTGCCATGTAATCCCAGGGTGGATCCTTCTGTTTCGATGGTGCATGTTTGTCTTCGTGGTCGCAGTGGTCTTGGTGTGTGGCAAGTGCTTAGGAGGTGCGTATCGTATTTTTATGGGAGTATCCGTATTTGAGCAGATCTCTTCCTATAAGATAAGTTCTTCGAGGAACGTCTTGTCAGCATCGTCTCTCTTTCTTATTCACGAGTTATCGCTACATACGAGAGGGAGCGATTCCGGAAGATAAACCTTATATTATCAATTGGTGAATCATTTTCTAGCCCTTAATCCTTTTTGAAAACTAAATTCAAAATTATTTATTTTCATTTCAAGAAAACTGTGAAATTATAAGTTTCTCTCGTAGAAAGATTACATGACAAGTCACTTTCAAAATTCTAAGTTTTGGTTATCTAGTATTATGTTTACCAACAATATTTATAAATTATGCGATTGAAGAATAAGATTTACAGCAACTGCAATAAGAAAAATCCATCTTGTTCTTACTTTTGATAATTCAATTTAAGTTCAAAGAAACTTCGTTTTGGAATTTATAATAGGTAAGATTATGCTTAATTTTGAAGCTTTGATTCTTTAAGTTTTCTTGAAATGGATGTGTGCTCTTTCCTCTGGTGTTCAAGGACCCACATGTTGGTGATCATATAAATTTGTTTTCTTTTGATGGATTGTTGACCATATAATTCCTAATTCCACCAAGTAAATTGTGCTCACTACAAGATTTGGGGGCATCTGCAACTGCTCCCCTCCCCCCAACCGCCCGGGCGGTCGCCATTAACTGTGACCGCAACGCGACCGCCAGGCGGTCGCCATGGAGAAGTGGCGACCGCACGGGCGGTCGCGAGGCTTTTATACGACCTCGCAACCGCTAGGCCGTCGCTTAGTACCATGGCGACCGCCTTAGCGTTTGTAGATATTCAGTTCTCGCAACCGTTGGGCAGTTGCGATGGCTTCTCGCAACCGCTGGGCGGTTGCGAGGTGAAATGGCAACCGCCTGACGGTTGTAGATAACATTCATACTTGATTTTTTACTATTATGGATGATACGTTGTGGTACGTTCTTCCCCTAATTTTTCATTCACAACTCTTACACTCTCAAAAAAAAACCCAAGACTTCATTTTATCTTCAAATCAAAACACAAACACTCTTCTATTCCAATCCACAAAAAAAACCCAAAAATTTCTTTTTACCTACAAAACAAATAATCAAACACTTTTTTTTTCTTTTATATCTTCAACAAAACACTCAACCACATTCTTTTCTTTTATATGTCCAACAAATACCAAACACTTTCTTTTATCTTCATAACAAAATACCAAACACTCTTCTTTTTTAATCCACAAAACTCAAAAACTTCTTTATATCTGGGTTTTTTTCAAAATTGGTCCGTTATTGTGGCCTCATTACAAAAATAGTCCTTTATTGAGGCATAGCCTAATTTTGGTCCTTTATCGCGTTTTTTGGTCCAATTTTGGTCCTATTTTGACCAATTTGGGGATTTTGACCAATTTAAGGCAATTTTGACCCTTTTTTTTTCTTTTTTACATTTGCACCCCAAAATAAATTGCACTTTGCACCCAAAACATATATATATATACACAAATTTTTTTGATATCTTTAACAATTTATAAAAGTTATAAAAATTATAAAAACAAATACATTTTAAAAAAACGAATTCATCATTCATCATATATATATATACAATTTTTTTTATATCTTTAACCTTTTTTTTGTAATTTTTATCAATTTAATAAATTATGTAAGATAATAAAAAAATTATATATATTTAGATGATGAATTAATTTTTTTGTTATAATTTTTATAACTTTTGTAAATGGTTAAAGATATAAAAAAATTGTATATATATATATATATATGATGAATGATGAATTCGTTTTTTTAAAATGTATTTTTTTTTATTTTTTATAATTTTTATAAATTGTTAAAGATATTAAAAAAAAAATTGTGTATATATATATATATGTTTTAGGTGCAAAGTGCAATTTATTTTGGGGTGCAAATGTAAAAAAGGAAAAAAAAAAAAAAAAGAGGGTCAAAATTGGTCAAAATCCCCAAATTGGTCAAAATAGGACGAAAATTGAACCAAAAAACGCGATAAAAGACAAAAATTAGGCTATGACTCAATAAATGACTATTTTTGTAATGAGGACACAATAACGGACCAATTTTGAAAAAAACCCTTCAACAAAACACCCAACCACTTTCTTTTCTTTTATATCTCAAACAAAAATCCAAACACTTTCTTTTATCTTCATGACAAAATATCAAACATCATTTTTTTCCAATCCACAAAAACTCAAATACCTTTCTTTTATCCCCAAAACAAAACAGCAAACATTTTTTTGTATTCTTATATCTTTGTTGGTGTTTTTTCAGTTTTACCATTTTATTTCGACAAAAAAACAATAATATTTCGGAAAATTCCCGGAATATTATTGTATTTTTTTTATTTTGAAGAATATTATTTGCAACCGTCACGCAGTTGCGAGCTAGGTGGTCGCCCTGGAGGTTCGCATGAAGATTGCAACAGCCAAGTGGTCGCCCTGGACATCGCCACCGTCAAACGGTGGCGAAGTATTTGGCGTCGCAACTGCCTAGCGGTCGACCGCCTAGCGGTCGCCTAGGTGTATGGGCGACCGCTCGACGGTCGCAAGGCACCCACGACGAGGGGTATCCGCGACCGCCTAGGCGGTCGCAGATGCCCCTCGGGCGACCGCTTATGGGGCATCTGCAACCGCCCGCGCGGTTGCAAATGCCCCTGTGATCTAGTAGTGGCTCCCGATATGTGTGTACTTTAAAACAAAAAAGCATAAGTCAAGTTTTCTAAAATGTACATCCCCATAATCATGAGGTGTTCGCTACATTTTATTTGATACTCAGAGAGAATATAAAATAACACTAATATATTTTTGGATCATTTAATAACTTTAAAGGAACTACTTATGTCTTTTAGGACTCCTATTTCAGTTATGCGCTTTATAACTAAGGACTCGTTCGCTTTGAAATTCATAAAATGCTTTTATAGGATTTATTTGTTGCATGGTTTGGTGAATAAACACCTCAAAAGAGGCTCAATTTCACTAAATAATCATTTGTTTGCTTGGACCAATTCTTCCATTTTATTTAATCACCATAATAAAGTGTAGGCAATTACACTTTTATCCTTCCTATTACATCTTACCATACAAACCCACAAAACTCGCATACACAACCAAGAAACGCCACTCTTCTCTCACTCTAAGTTTGTAAACCTTAACCACAAGCTCAAATCGGGAATATCTTCTCCAATCCAACAATTGTATCTCGCATGCATCGAAATCCATGCCTCGAATATTGCCTCTGTGGTCGCCTCTGAAGCTGCGCAACGTTATATATGATATATAACTACATAATTTTAATTATATTTTTAAATAAGTTGATAACTTATCTATTATAAAAATCAAAATGTACGTGCTTTTTAAAACGTAATTAAACAACCATATGTGTGTATATAGTACCATTGTAATATTATAAATATCACATATAACCATTTAATAATTTTTATTTATTTATTTTTAAAGATTGCATATCAATTTACTACCAAAAAAAATAGGCTAGGAGAAGATTAATTCATAAAAGTTAGGGTTGAATAGAGATTTGAGTTGTGAAGTAGTTGGGATTTTATTAGCTTTAATAGTTGGGTATTAGGTGTGCCACATAGGATTTAATTGGATTATAGACACTAATAAGTAATAAATCTACAAAGTAAACGGCCGCTAGCTACAAGTGGGCGGACCCACGCCCAAGGCTAACCTGGGTTTGAGCCCGGGGTCAGCCTTGGGCTTGCACATATAGTTATATATATAATCTTAGCCTAATTCTTTTATTTTCAGCCCATGCAGTAAAAAGAAATACTGGTCCAAGCCTAGGGAATAAATATCAACAGATCGAGAATTAAAATTGATTCAAGCCCAAAGAAAATGAAACCTAACTCTATTAAATTGATTTGATGTAATTTGTATTTAATTGATTTGCTACTTTATGTTACATATTAGTTCTTACTTGTTAATAATTTCAACAAAACTTGTACGGAAAACAACAAATCGGTTCAACAACCGAGCAAATTCCTTAAATAATTTTATTTCTCAAGTATTTTTATGATACCGGTATATCTTTTTTGTGTTTATTATAAAAAAAAGATCGTTTCATATGTTTCTTGATTTAAAAAGACAAATGCAATTTTTAACCCACTTTTGGGGCTTTAAAGGTTTCTATAATGTGTATTATATATTAATATTATAATATATATATATGGTGATCTTAGAGTTAAGAGTTAGAAATAGATAGAGAATCTAAGTGAATAGAAGTTTATAGTTTAATAAACTGATCTATAAGATACTAATGAAGACGCCTCAAAAAATTTCAATTTCTCTGAATATAATTAATATAGCTTAATACTAGTAAAGATAAAATGGTTCACACAAGAAACACTACAAGAAATTTCTCCATTTCCGACGGCCTCTGACCGAATCGGCCGTCGGAAATGGTGAAAACTTTTTCCGACGGCACTTGGCCGTCGGAAAAACGTCTTTTCCTACGGCTTAACCCGTCGGAAAAGACACAAAAATAATATAAAAAAAAATAAAAATAAAAAATTTAAACGTGGGAGCCGCCGCCTTTTCCGTCGGCCATGTGCCGACGGAAAAGACGGCGGCTGTCTTTTCCGTCGGAACATGGCCGACGGAAAAGGCAGCCGCCGTCTTTTCCGTCGGCACATGGCCGACGGAAAAGGCGGCGGGCCACCGGCCAACTAGCTTAAAAAAAAAAATCGAAACAATTATTTTTAATTCAAAAAAAATATTTTTAATTCAAAAAAAAATCTATAAATAGGGGCATGAGAATCACTCTTCAACATCACAATCACTCTTCATCATCTCAATCACTCTTCAAATATATTTTTTTTTCCGAAAAATCGTCATTTTTATAAATGGCCGATAAAAATAATCGCAACAAGTTTCTCGATAAAGGAAAAGAGAAACAGAAAAAAGTCCCAACATATATTTCCAATGTAGGGTTACCGAAAACCCTGGGGATTCTTAATTTTGCTAGTCGTTTTAAATCTCGGCGCGATGGCAACGTTGAAACAAGTAGTCCCGACAAAGTTACCCAACACGTTGAGGAACCTCCGCCACAAACTCAACATACTCCGGTTGCTTCCCAACAACGTCCAACTGCAACTCGGACCCAGGCCCCTACTCCGGCGGACGAACAACCACAACGCCCCACTACCACTCGGAACCGAGCCCCTGCTCCTCGCCTAAGGGACCCAGATCCAGTCTTGCCACCTGAAATTACTCCTCCAAGGTCAATCATTCTGCATGGCTTGACGGACGAAGTTCCACAAGTTAACAACGAAGGAGCTTTGTCGGGATTGCAACCCTCGCCAACATCTGTTCATTCTGAATCTGCTTCTACTAGCCTTAGGCCGCCTAGGGGACGGGGGAAGGGTCGAGCTGCTACAGACACCGACGATGAGAAGCGCAAAATTGGGGTGAACGACAATTTTGTCTTTGATCAAGATTTATGTGACGAGCTTACGAAAAAAATAACGCGATCAATTGGCTTTACGATAAAGTCTTTGGTGACCGAACCGGCGATATTTTACTCTCAATTATCAGAAGCACAAAAACAAATATTTATAACCTACTTCAGGGTATGTTCTTTTAACTTATTTTAACACATTTTGCATTATTTATTTATATTATAATTTTGTCCTTATTCTTATATGTTATTATATTTCGAAGAGTATATACAAATGGAATGACGAGGAAACTCCTAAAATCACAAAGGCATTCCATCTGGTGGCACAATCCACATGGAGGGATTCCATATACGAGTGCAAAAATATGTACAAGAACCGAGATAAAGACCCCGAATGGTACCAAAAGACTTGGCTACCTCGAGGCTTTGAGTCGACGTACTGTGATCATTGGGAGATGGAAAGGACGATGGAACTCGCACAAAAAGCAAAGCAGAATCGAGAATCCAATAAGACAAAGAGCGTCGACGGTAAGGGTTCCTTAGCTACGTACCATGGTGGATCTGTGAGTACACGCGAGAGAAGCTATGAAACGGTACGATACGTTACGATTTCCTCATTTGCAAAATATATTTTGTGATATTGAGTTACTGTTTACCATTAATATTGTTTAACAAAATGTTGTTATAGTATGGTACTCCGTATGTGATACGCTTCGACCAACAATACGTGATGGACCACGCAATAGCGGATCCTCGTGGACAAATAATCTATTGGGACCCCCCACAGTCAGAAGGGTATTATGTAAGTTATCTTTAACATGTACATGATTGGTTTGTGCCTATATCTTTTTCATTTATGTACTTTGAACATTGTAGGAACGCTATTTTGAAGCGCTCGAGGAAAATTATGGTCCCCAAGAGAAATGGCCGCTTCATTTTGACGTAGATATCGGGGCCATTGCAGATAATAATGGCACACATGGGAGGATTCGAGGCAAAAATAGGCACAGTACCCTCGCAGATTATGGTAAGTCGCAAGGCGCAAATCCGAACTCTGCTGAGGCGATAAGAACTGCTAAAGCGGTCAATGTGGCTACTGCTGGGTTGCAAGCAACCGTTGCGGGGTTGGAAAAAGAAATTCACGATGTGCGGTCGGACGTGACGAGGGTCCTGGACAAGCAGAGGCAGGATCGAATTCGTGAGCGAGAGGAGAGGGAGCGGGAGCGAACTCGTGACCGAGAAGAGTGGGAGCGTCGTTATCAATGGAACAACAACCCAAACAACTATAATTCAAGCCATTTTCCTCCAAATCAGTTTCATGGAACGCAAAGTCAGTCGTATGATTATTGGTATCAAAACCAGACACAAGGAAACCAGGGTACAAACACGTCGTGGCAGCAAGGAAACCAGGGTACAAACACGTCGTGGGGGCAAGGAAACCAGGGTACAAACACGTCGTGGGGGCAAGGAAACCAGGGTACAAACACGTCGTGGGGGCAAGGAAACCAGGGTACAAACACGTCGTGGGGGCAAGGAAACCAGGGTACAAACACGTCGTGGGAGCAAGGAAATCAGGGTACTAACACGTCGTGGCAGCCCAATTCGTGGCACAATAACGCCATGAGTCAACCACGTACGTGGAACCAACATAACGCCAACACGAACAATTCATGGGAGCAAGCCACATTGCCCAACAATAGTGTTCGGAGTGATTTGGACTACCTGTTGCGGTCTAATAATGATACCCAATTCTCACGTCCGAATGATGCTCAACGTGCCTACGTTAGTAGGGATCGTCCAAGCTCGTCATTGTATACTGTAGCGCCACATGTTACACAAGACGACTCTACTTTAGCTGATTTAGCAAGTTTGCCTCTCCCTGATACTGACTACTCAACATGTGGATGGTTTGATCCTTAAGTGTTGTAGGTTTGATCCTTAAGTGTTGTATGTTTGATCCTTAAGTGTTGTATGTTTAAATTACAAGTTTGTAAGAGGTTTTTTTAATTACCAGTTATATTGTTTGTAATAAATTTACGTATGTTAAGTAATTGATGTGATTTATCTCTTACTAGACTTAACCAATATTAAAACATGATGAATACTAAATATGTTTTTAAAAAATTAAAATGTTACAACAAATACAATATTGAACTCGAGTACATTGGTATCAATTGTTATCGTCCATGTCGTCTTCAACCAACTCGTACACGTCATCTGCCAATTGTCCTTCCACGTTAAAGTTATTCAAATCTGCGCACAAGTTAAGTCCGGGTGACTCATCATCTTGAAAGAGTTCTTCGGCTTCTTCTTCCTCTTGCATTGACGACATGTCGACTATGTTCCTTGCACGAATAGGGCAAACTGCCCACCATCCTTTCCTCCGTGACACATGTTGTGCTGGATATGGAGTGTAGTACACTTGGAGAGCTTGATTTGCAAATATGAATGGTTCATTGGTAGTGAGAGAACGCGTAGGGTTGATATCAACCATTCCGTACATCGGGTGTATTGCCGTACCACGACGAGTAATATCGTACCACACACATCTAAAAAATACAATTGATTGGACCAAATCGTTGCCGCCACACCAGATAACCTCAATGATGTCCTCTAGCGTCCCGTAAAAATTTGTGCCCTCGACCCCATCGCCGCTGCCCTTCACATAAACCCCACTACAATTTGTTTCTTTGCCCTCATTGAACGAGTCCGTACGGAATCTAAACCCATTCACTTTGTAACCTGCGTACATTTTTATTAGTGTGCTCGCCCCTAAGGCGAGGGCGTACAAACGTTGATCTACTTCGTACTTTCCAGAGCAAACAGTTTCTTTAAACCATGGCACGAACTCAACTCTCTTCTTTCTTTGAATTTGTTGTTGAGTAAGTCTGCCACAAAACAAGTCCTCAAACAACCTATCATATGTGCGTAACATAGTTCTCATCAACATATTAAATAGATAATCGAGATATGTAAAAATGTTAATTGTTATATACATACGTGAACCAGCCGTCGACTTCTGGACAATTCATCAGCGTGTAAAGCTCAACTAGCATTAGCTCCTCGGAAGTTAGATGCCGTTGTTTTTTATCTGGATTTAGACCTTTCCCTCTTCGATGGAAAATAGAAAGCTGCCCTGTGAAATCACCATATAATTCGGCCTCATTTCGACTGAGCCTGTTGTATCTCGTTTCAACACTTTTTTTGAAATAGCGCGAACATAAGTGGGTGCTCTCGGACAATATATAAGATGTTGCAATTGAACCTTCAACGCGAGCTTTGTTCAACACAGATTTCTTCAACCCAAGCATTCTCCTATAAACCAACAAGTAATTCAATAATAGTTTAACATAAGTATATGACAAATAATTTTAGAAATATAAAACGGTTTACCTCTCAAACGGGTACATCCAACGATATTGAACCGGTCCACCAACTTTGGCTTCGTAGGGAAGATGTATCGCCAAATGTTCCATAGAATCAAAAAAGCCAGGGGGAAATATCTTCTCTAATTTGCAAATTGTTACCACGATAGATTCCTCCAATGATGCCATGTCCGAGGCTTTAATCTCTGTGGCGCACAATGCTCGAAAGAAGATACTAATCTCTACGAGGGCCCCCCATATCGGATCAGGCAGCAAATCACGAAATGCAATAGGTATTAACCTTTGCATAAAAACGTGACAATCGTGACTCTTCATCCCAATCAACCTCAATTGTTGTCTTTGCACACAACGTTTAATATTTGAAGCATACCCATCCGGAAATCGCAAACCAACCAGCCACTTACACACTAGTTTCTTTTGAGCTCTATCAAGACAATACTTGGCCTTTGGCTTTACCGTTCTACCATCAGCGAGATCGGTGACAAAAAGCTCTTCCCGAGTGGTCAACTCCGCTAAATCTCTCCTAGCTTTTAAGTTGTCTTTTGTCTTACCCGGTTCGTCCATCACTGTGTTCTTGATGTTGTCGAAGAAATTCTTCTCGCAGTGCATCACATCCAGATTGTGGCGGATCAGGTCCGTACTCCAATAGGGTAATTCCCAAAAGATGCTCTTGTACGACCAATTGTGCTCTACCCCATATCCTATTATTTTTGGTGAGTCTGGATTCGTTGACCTTGGTGGCAGTTGTTCAACAATTGATGCCATTTGAGCACCGGTCCTCCGTTGTGCAGGCCCATCGTATTCTGTGTTTCCATTGAATCCCGTCAAGTCATGGCGGAATTCATGGCCCTCTGGTAAGAAACGACGATGACACCCCCACCACGTAGGTTTGTTACCGTGGGGTAACGGGAACGACTTTGTGTTCTCCATGCAATAAGGGCACGATAACTTTCCATGTGTGCTCCATTGTGACAACATCCCGTACGCTGGAAAATCGCTAATAGTCCACATTAATGCAGCCCTCAACTGGAAATTCTGACTCCTGAATCTGTCATAAGCACGAACACCATCGTGCCACAAAACCTTCAACTCGTCGATTAGGGGGCGAAGCAAAACATTAATGTTTTGTCCTGGGCTACGCGGACCCGATATGATCAAGCTCAAGAAAATAAACTCCTCTCGCATGCAAAGATCTGGAGGAAGGTTATAAGGAGTCACGAACACGGGCCAACATGAGTATTGGGATTCGAAGTTTCCAAACGGTGTGAAACCGTCCGTACAAAGACCTAGACGAACGTTTCGTGGCTCAGCAGCAAATTCAGGGTGTGTCCTGTCGAAATGTTTCCACGCTTCCCCTGATGCTGGGTGAATCATAACATCGTTCGAAGACCTACACTTTAAGTGCCACGACATGTGCTTAGCAGTTGTTG
The DNA here is from genome assembly GCA_948329865.1 of Linaria vulgaris. Lineage (NCBI taxonomy): Eukaryota > Viridiplantae > Streptophyta > Magnoliopsida > Lamiales > Plantaginaceae > Linaria > Linaria vulgaris. Next base: position 66,963,698 of record OX415249.1, read on the forward strand.
GAGTCATGAAGAGTCGTTTAAGCCGTGGGGCCAACGGGAAGTACCATAATTTTTTCTTTGCCACAGGCTTTTTTCTTCCCACAGTTTCATACCTATATTCCCCACATTCAGGACACACTGTGTAATCGGTAGATGCAAATTCCCCGTAGAACAAGAAACAATTGTTATCACAAACATCGATTGTTTCGTATCCTAACCCCAAACCCTTCATTAACTTCTCGGCAGCATTCAGATCTGCGGGCAAACAATGGCTATCTTCTGGTCCCAAACACTCGCGTGATAATTTGTAATACTTTGCACACTCAGCTCTGCTAGAGTTATACTCTAGCTTGGTAGTAAAAAACTCAGACACCCACTCCAAAACAGACATGTTTTTCGGGCCGCGCATCTTAATCTCAGACCATTTCACCAATTCCAAAAATCGTTTTGCTTCGGTGTTAGGCTCCTCATCGCAATCGACATTTTGAAATTGCCATCGGTAATCATCAACTAAAGCTCCAAAAGAATTGTCGTCTTGAACAGCTATCGGATCGTTTCTAACTGCATGACTTGACGACGACGCCCCTAAGAGGCTATTATGCTCGTTATAATTTTCCCCGTGAAACACCCATACACGATACCCCTCTACAAAACCCCATCGATGCAGGTGAGCAGCTACTTCGTCAGCTTTCAAATATTTTCTATTGGTGCACTTTCTACACGGACATTTTAGATTTCGACTATCGTCTATATAACGTTCCTGAGCTAACGCAAACTGCAAAAAATTGAATACACCTTCGGCAAATCTTTCTTTCACTCGACCCTTCTCGGCCAAACGATCGTACATCCAATTTCTATCTTCATTTTGATACATTATTATCTATAAAATTAATAGTTTTTACCATTATCAATACGACAAAATTACATTTCGTATCTACAATTAAAAGAGATGGCAGTCTATATATATATAAACGCGTACGTACCTCTTGTAGAAAATAACTCCGCAAACAACGCTCGAAAGAATCTCTAACACCCCGCTTCGTTGCTATTCTTCAATTTGATAAACAAAATGAACTTAAGTTAATTTAATTAGATTATTAACATATATATAGCATAAAATGTATAAAAATATTCCGTAAAATAATAATTAACTATAAATACGAACCTTAATTTTTGAAACGAAAATATTGTGATGACTTGAAATTATAAGTCGATATCGACTATTTATAGCCAAATCCGGGTGAAAAATCACCCGGAAAGGGTCTTTTCCGACGGCACCATGCCGTCGGAAAAGACCCTTTTCCGACGGCATGGTGCCGTCGGAAAAGACCCTTTCCGGGTGATTTTTCACCCGGATCGGTGACGTGGCACATTTTTCCCTCCCCCATCTATAAATACCCTCAAATTTAACACCAAAAATTCATTCATTCATACACAAACACTCCTATAACTACATTTCTTCTCCCAATTCTTTCTTGAATTTTTTTTCTTACTTACATTTTCTATATATTTCGTATTTTATTATATATATTTTGTTTTCTTACAATATTATTATTCTTAATTTCACATATATATTATTACATTCATAACCCATTTTTATTTATCTATATATATTACAAATTAATTTATATTTTTGTTTTTTCGTAATAAATAAATTAGTTGTTTTTATTTTGTTACTATATATATATATATATATATATATGCAACAAATAAAAACTATTTTTATTGTTTTTTCCAAATATTCGGACGAAATTGAGAGAAAATTGAACAAAAAAATAGTTTTTTTTCGTGAAAAACTAAATGTTTTTTTTTTTTATGAATATTATTTCCGACGGCATATTGCCGTCGGAAATGATATTTAAATAATAATTAAATTTTATTTCCGACGGCATATCTCCGTCGGAAATGACATTTTAATTATTATTTAAAAATAATTGAATATGTATTCTAAAAAATAAATACGTATTTCGTTTAAAAAATACGGTATAATTAAAAAGGGAAAAAATATGAAATACAAAAATAACCGCATTTCCGACGGCGTTATTCCGTCGGAAAAGCATATTTTCGACGGAATTATGCCGTCGGAAATGCTCTTTTCCGACGGCGTAATTCCGTCGGAAAAGATCCTTTTTCGACGGAATAATTCCGTCGAAAATGTTGTCTTTTCCGACGGAATCACGCCGTCGGAAAAGAGCTTTTCCGACGGCATTTCGCCGTCGGAATAACTCTTTTCCGACGAGGCTTTTTCCGACGGTCTTTTCCGACGGGTAATGCCGTCGGAAAACACCTTTTCCGACGGGAAATGGCCTTTTTCCGACGGTTTTCGTGCCGTTGGAAAAAGGCTTTTCTCTTGTAGTGAAATAATACTCTTAAATCTTATATTAATATCATTAAACTCACAGCTCATTAGATTATTAAATATATATTTACAAATACTTTTCTAGTAAGTCTGAAAAAAAAAAAAAAACTTTATCTCCTATTGTTTTTTAATTGCTTTATTAGCGTGAGGTTTGTGTCCTTTTAATTTTATCTCCTATTTGTATTCGATTTATATCTCAAGCAGCCCAGGGTCCTGGGTCCGCCCTTGACAACTATTAATTTTATTTGAATTTGTTACATTGGACAAAGCAAATGTGTTATGTGTCCTCAACTAATTAATACAATCTACTGATCATATAGTGATGATCATGAACTTTCTGTGTAGATATGGGACATACTTAACCTATCTAAGTAGTTCGATCCATAATTCATTTCCAGGTGAGCCAAAAAAACATACATTTGTCCATGGGTTGATTAGATAGTTTCATTAAAGAATCGGGGCTGCTGTTAACTGCACAGCAGCCCAGCCCCATTATTTTTTCCTTTTATAACTTAAGCCCCAGAAGTTTAGCTATTTTTACAATTAAGACCCCAAATATAATTCTTCTTCTTTTGTAATACTTATTTTATTGATTAGATATTTTATTTTTTAGCTCAGTTTATTTTCTTTCTACTTCTATATAATTCAGTCCCCAAAAATATATCTTTCCTACAATTAAGTCCACAAATAAATTATTCTTCTTTCCTAACAATTGCTTTATTTTCTTGAATACACTTTCATAAAATTATCGGTATGCTAAATATTTTCTTAACACATTTGTTACTTTTAAGATAAATGATTGACCCCTCAATTAGCTCCTTTATGCTTCAAATACTTTTAAAATATAACAAAAATACTTATAGATTAAAACTTTTGAATTTATAATTATTTTTGAAAACACTCTTATAAACTAAATTCACATCGAAATAGACATTATTGTGAATTTCATTAGTTTCTTGCAAGAAGTCTCCGTACCACTATCACTACAAGAAAAAGCCGCAAGGGAAACTCCAAAATTGGTTGCCTATACCCGTATTTTGGTCTCCAATACTCAATGGGCACGGATTTTGTACACCAAACTGGTTGTTTCGTTTACCCTGGTAGCGAATGCATTAGGGACTAAGCACTTGGTTCCCATTGCTCATGGGAACGACGAAGATTAGTCTCGATTACATGCGGGAACCAAATGTTGCATTAATGCAATCTTTGGTACCCTTTGTTCTATAGACACGATATTTTGGTTCCCATTATTTAATATTGTTGACTAATTAATCAACGACTTTGGTTGAATTTTCTCAATCAGAGGGACCCATCTTCGACCAGTGGGAACGAAATTAGGAACCAACGTTTGGTTCCTATTGCTTTATCGAAATTTTTAAAAAAATTGGCTGAAACCCGCCAACCAAATTCAGAAAATTCAAAATTTTCAGAATTTTGATTCAAAAATTTCAGAACCCGCCTTTTCCAAAATTTTTGATTCAAAAATTTTGGTTTGGTGTAAGAATTTCCCCCCTTTTTGGTTTTGGATGATTCAAATATTTTGGATGGTGAAATTCCTAATTTTAAATTATTATATATTTGTTTTTATTTTGGTTTCTATTTTCTGAAATTTGCTAATTTGTTGTATAATAATTATATGGCAAACTAATCCCCACAATTTGTTGTATAATCACATAAAAGCATACAATACAAATTAAAAAGCATTATAATAAATTTCATTAATGTGTAAAAATAAAAAACATACAATACAAAATAAGATTTGAAGAAAAAGGTGTAAAATTGTTGATGAATTCAACAAGTTTCTGGAAAAAGCAAAACGCAGCGTTGTGTTCGGTGTGGAAGGTCGTCATCGGCGGCGGTGGAGATGGTGAACGGCGGCGGTGGTGGAGATGGTGAACGGCGGCGGTGGTGGAGATGGTGAAGCAACGCACCATCTTTGATTTCATCTTCTTCTTTTTTTTTGAAACGTAGCAATGCATCTTCATCTTCTTAACCACAAAATTTCGATTCGATTTCATCTTCTTCTTCAACTCTCCAATTTCACTTTTAGGTTTCATCTTTGTCCTTGACCATCTTGTAAGCTTCACTTAGAAGATTAAATGTTAGTTGAATTTATAGATAAAAGGAGATGAAGAAGATTAATTAAGAAAGTTGAAAAAAAAAATTACCTTGTCAACAATGGTGGCCGCCGTGCCTCTGTGGAAAGAAATGAGGAAGAAGAAGGAAAGAAATGTGAAATGGGCTGGTAATGGGCTGCTATATATAGATAGAAATTTAGGAGCAACAGGAACTACATTTTGGTTCCCATTGCCAAGAACATTGGTTTCTTTTGGTAATTGCTTCAGCAACTTATTAGTTTTTATAATTACATTTTTTACCACAAATAATTTTTAAACGTGTTTCGCTTATCTTTTTTTTGATAAAATTTAAATTTGCATGTCTCATTAGTGTTGTGAAAATCTTGGTTAAAAAAAACTTGAATTTGAAGTTGTTTTGCATCTTTTGCATAATTACAATTTTTCCCCAATACTTTTTCGAAGGACTTTCGTAAATCCGTTGACCACGAAATTTTGTAGGACATAGTAATTATCCATAATATATTGTATGGTGAAAAAAAAAATTGGATCGGAGGTGTGTAACAACCTCTACGTAAGAAAAGACAATTTAGACATGTAAAGTATATTTTGTTAGGGTTTAGGGTTTAGGGTTTAGGGTTTAGGGTTTAGGATTTAGGGTTTGGGATTGAAGAGAGATATAGAGTTTATATTATTATGTTTGTTTAACATTTTTCGTTACTTCGATTTGGCCGATATTTGAAATTACACACCTACTTAGCGTTTAGAATGCATCGGTTAAAAAAAATGGAATTCGAAAATGTTCAATAACTTTTTCATATTTAAAGTTTCTCCCCCAACGTTTATTTATTTATTTCGTTACTCCGATTTGGACGAAATTTGAAACGACACACCTCCTTGGCGTTTTGAATGCACCGGTGAAAAAAAATTAGAATTTGGAATTATTTTTTAACTTTTCTATATTTATATTTTCTTCCCCAACGTTTATTTATCTTATTTCGTTACTCCAATTTGGACGAAATTTGAAACGGCACACCTCCTTAGAGTTTTGAATGCACCGGTGAAAAAAAATTGGATTTCGGAATTGTTTTTTAACTTTTCAATATTTATATTTTTTCCCCTAAACATTTATTAACCGTATTTCTTACTCCGATTTGGACGAAATTTGAATTGACACACCTCCTTAGCTTCTTGAATGCACCGGTGAAAAAAAATTGGAATTAGGAATTGTTTTTTAACTTTTCAATATTTATATTTTTTCCCCTAAATGTTTATTAACGGTATTTCTTACTCCAATTTGGACGAAATTTGAATTGACACACCTCCTTAGCTTCTTTAATGCACCGGTGAAAAAAAATTGGAATTCGGAATTGTTTTTTAACTTTTCAATATTTATATTTTTTTTCCCCTAAACGTTTATTAACGGTATTTCTTACTCCAATTTGGACGAAATTTGAATTGACACACCTCCTTAGCTTCTTTAATGCACCGGTGAAAAAAAATTGGAATTCGGAATTGTTTTTTAACTTTTCAATATTTATATTTTTTTCCCTAAACGTTTATTAACGGTATTTCTTACTCCAATTTGGACGAAAATTGAATTGACACACCTCCTTAGCTTCTTTAATGCACCGGTGAAAAAAAATTGGAATTCGGAATTGTTTTTTAACTTTTCAATATTTATATTTTTTCCCCTAAACGTTTATTAACGGTATTTCTTACTCCAATTTGGACGAGATTTTCCTAATTAGTGTTTTGTAAGTAATGTTATTTTTAAAAAAAAATATTTGGAGTTGATTTGGAATATTAGTGTAATTACATTTTCCCCCCTTTAATATATCAAAAAAGTAGAATTATAATCATAATACTACAATTTATCTACAATATTATTAAAGGGAAATAAACTAATTAATCTTATCCTAAAGGTGACCCACACAATCTTGAGAGAAGAGTGTGAGTCACAAAATTCGTATGGTATAATATATGCCACGAGTCTGGTCCAATCTGAAGCAATGGGAACCAAAAATTGGTTCCCATTGCTAGTGGATACTAACTGAGACAGAGAGTTTGCTCTTCAAATTGATCAATACTCCATTTTTTGAACGTAAGTTTTTTTTTTTCATATTTCACTCTTTCATATTGCTCATTTGTGAATTGCAAAATCATTACAAGCTAAGGTATGTTTAGTTTCTAACTTAATTTGCTATTTATCACTCGTTGTTGTTATTGTTTTGTAGGATTTCTTGAAATATATCTTAATATATGTATATATTTTTTCGTATTAGATTGAAATATGTTTAACAACGGCGATCGAAGTTGGATGTACGATAGAGTCGATCACGACGGTAATCTGACCGAGCATTTTGAGGTTGGTGTTGAGTATTTCCTTAATTACGCATTCTCGCAACGTTATTCGGGAAGAAAAGTTAAATGTCCATGTTCTAAATGTACGAACGCTAGACTTTTTACAAGGGACGTTATTCTTAGACATCTTTACTCGTGGGGATTTGTTTCTCAATATATGGTATGGACTGCACATGGAGAGTCAGGCGTTTATTCGAGGCATGAAAATGAAAATGAAAATGTAGGCGAGTCGTCACAAAGTAATAACCCTCCTGATCTCCGAGATATGGTAAATGATATGTTTGGTGGCCAATTTGAACACATGGCTGCCAATGACGTTGAAAATAATGAGGCCACATATGCCGGAGCAGATGAATTCTTTGAGATGTTGCATGCAGCTGAGACACCCGTAGGAGAAGGGTTAGAAATGACTAAATTAGAGTGGATTTCTGATTTTATGAATATTAAAACATTGCACAAGATTAGCATTGTTGCTTGTGACAAGCTAATTCAGCAAGAACATCAGTTCTTACCTCCTGCTGCCCGTGAATCTTTGCCCGACAATTTTTATGAAATGAAGAGATTTATGAAGAGGTTGGGTCTTGGGGTCAAAACTTTTGACGTATGTTATAATAATTGCTTCCTATTTTATGGGGAACACGAAAGTAGCACTATTACTACATGCCCCGAATGCGGAGACCCCCGATATGAGATAAAACCGAATTCGAGTAAAAAAGGGAAGCTCGTTGCTCGCAAGAAGTTGTGGTACTTTCCGTTAACACCACGCCTACAACGATTGTACATGTCTCGCACCACGTCAGAGCACATGACGTGGCATACTAATTGCCGAGGGGATACTGATGAAATGATTCATCCGGCACATGGCGAGGCTTGGCAGGACTTTGACCGAAGATATCCTAGTTTTGCCGGTGAGGCAAGAAATGTGAGGCTAGGACTTTGCACAGATGGATTTGCGCCCTTTGATAACGGATCACAATATTCGTGTTGGCATGTTCTCGTTACGCCGTACAATCTACCACCCGACCTTTGCATGAGACAAGAATACATATTCCTTAGTTTGCTTATATCGGGGCCAAAAAGTCCAGGGAAAGATCTAGATTTGTTCCTTCGTCCACTGATTGACGAGCTAAAATCATTATGGGATGTAGGTGTCCCAACATACGATAGCTTCAGAAAGGAAACCTTTCAAATGCGTGCCTCTTTGCTTTGGACTATCAGTGATTTTCCCGCGTATGGCATGTTATCGCAGTGGAGTACACATGGTAAGTTAACCTGTCCGATTTGTATGGAGAAGACGAAATCGTTTCAGTTGAAACATGGCCGAAAGACAACTTTCTTCGATTGTCACCGACGATTTCTTCGTTATGACCACCCATTTAGGTTCAATGTCACTAATTTTTACAAGAATAAACCTGAACACGATCCACCGTTTCAAAGAAGAACATGGCCAAAAATGTATAAGCACGTTGAGCATCTACCACCAGCGGGATTCGGATTAAGTCGTGGAACAATTGATGGATTTGGAGATGATCATAATTGGTGTCGGCAGAGCATATTTTGGGAGCTACCTTATTGGTCTACTAACTTGATCCGACACAATTTAGACATTATGCATTGTGAGAAAAACTTTTTTGACAATATTAAGAACACTGTAATGGATGATCCTGAGAAGACGAAGGATAACTTGAATGCTAGAAAAGATTTGATGTTGTACACACTCCGGAGTGAGCTTTTCCCTGTAACTGGTCGAGATGATCGAGATTACAAGCGTAAGGCAAAATATTGTCTTACTAGAGATCAGAAGAGGGTAATTTGTGAATGGTTGTGTAAGTTGAGATTTCCAGACGGTTACTCTTCTAACATATCCCGTTGTGTTCATATGCAACAACTTCGGCTGACAGGGATGAAGAGTCACGATTGTCACGTATTCATGCAACGCCTTATTCCTATTGCTTTTCGTGGGTTCGTAGATGATACAGTGTGGGATCCACTTGTAGAAGTTAGTAACTTCTTTAGATCTTTGTGTGCTACTGTTCTAAAAAAATCAGATATGGCGCGCCTCGAGACAACCATTGTGGAGACGATCTGCAAGTTAGAGCAAATTTTTCCGCCGGCCTTTTTTGACTCTATGGAGCATTTGGCTATACATCTCCCGTGGGAGGCAAAGGTGGGTGGTCCAGCGCAATACCGATGGATGTATCCTTTCGAAAGGTAACAAAAGTGCTTTTATATATACATAAATTAAATTGTCGTTACAATAATGTTGTCATTTGTTTGCCATTTTTCTGTTTTATTAGGAGAATGTTCGAATTTAAGAATTCGGTCGGGAACAAGGCGCGAGTTGAGGGCTCTATTGCTCAAGCATATCTTACTTCAGAGCTGACAAATTTTCTATGTCATTACTTCAAGCATGATGTTGAAACTAGGGCAAATCGGTTGAACAGGAATGAGACGAGGGCCGATCCGAGTTTGGCTTTTCATATTTCAGTGTTTAATGCATGCGGAGCCACTATTGGTCAAGCTCGTCCACGATATTTAAACTTTGATGAGTATCGATCGGCAGAGTTGTATATTCTTCTCAATTGTGTTGAAGTGGAACCCTACCTACGGTAATGCACAAGTGATTATTACTTTTCAATAGTCGTAATATTCTACTAAATTGTTGACATATTAAACACCTAATTATTGTCGTTACAGGTTATTTGACAAGGAAAAATGCGTTGGATTGAGTGATTATCAGATTCACGAGACACGCAATACTAAATTTGTTAGGTGGTTCAAAAAAAAAGTGACGTCAAGTCGTTTCAGAGGAGATCCACGTCTACGTTCGTTGGGGCATGGTCCGAATTACCGTGTAAATTCGTATGATGGTTATAAAATTAACGGTCTTCGTTTTCACATGGAGGAGCATGCCGTTGGTAAGAAAAAGATGAATTGCGGTGTTTGTGTCAAAGCTAGTGCAGGAGGAACCGAAGATATTTTCTATTATGGAATGCTGCAGGACGTCTTAGAAGTAGACTATCCGGGCGAAAAAAATTGTCGCGCAATTCTCTTTAAGTGTGTGTGGTACGATATTTCGCCTGATGGTTTATATGTCCACCCAGTGCATCGATTGATAGAGATAGATCCTCGACGTCGCCTTCCCTCGGGAGAAGCAGACCCCTACATTCTAGCAAGTCAAGCCCAACAGGTATACTATACTCCGTACGCATGCGAGTCTAGGAGATCAGTGCGAAGAGGTTGGTGGGCAGTTGTCCACACCCGTGCAAGACACATTGTCGACACAAGTTCAATGAAACATCCGTCGATATCGATTCCTATTCCTCCGGTTTTTCAAGAAACCAATGTGCCGACTGTAGGGGTGGTGGTTGACTTCAGTGGTTTCAATGTGAGGCAGTTAGCTGATGACGAGTTTGAGGAGGCAGATGCCCCCGTAGTTGAACCTGAGTCTAGTAACAGCGACGACGATGAAGATGACGATGACGATGACAATGGAAATGGGCAAGGAGAAACGATTGTCTCCGATGATAGCGACTAATTACGTGCGCATGAGCTGTTTCTAAATATATATGTAATAGACTGTGAGTGTGTGTTACTTTCTCCTTGTTTTTCTTATTTGAGTATGAAGATTGTTGGTGTTTATTGCATGGACGTTTAATGAAATGGCGACTATATAAATAATTATGTGTTGTTACTTGTTTTCCCAAATTAAGGTATGAAAATACTACGTTATTTGCATGGTCCTTTTATCGGAGTTGGAGAGATACTATCGAACAAATATATTTTATCTTTCAAAAATTGCAACGCAATAACCTAACCATGTGCATCTCTCAAGCAAATTAAAAAAAAACAACCATAAATTTCAACAAAAATTGTGAAAATCCTTAAACACTGTCAAATACATTCTTTCTCAATTTCACATAAACTGTCAACATATATAATCCCTTTAAGTGTCAATCACACTCCTACAATATCATGCCAAATTACTCCTCTATTAACAACTAAATCAAAGCAGACAATTCAAACTTCATACAACACTTAAAATAAAACATTCTACCAAACAAACTTCAAAACCCTTGCATCCCACCCATCCCTTGCTGAGGCATCGAAAAACCGCCCATCCCTTGCTGCGTAGACCCTCCAAATCCACCTGGCACCTGCTGCATCCCCTGAAAGCTGCCCATTGGCTGATGGAATCCACCGTTCGCGTTATTCTGATGCTGCTGCGATGTCACAGACGTCATATCTGGCATGTAAACACCACCAGTAGGTTGTGGAGCATGCATGGACTGAGAAGCCTGACCACGTTGTCCGCCCCCGACAGTTTGTGGGCCGCCGGTAGGTTGCACTGTGGAATCACCCGGAGGAGGAGTCGGCACGGTAGGCCTGGGCATAGGGGAAGTGATCGGGCCAGGAATCTGCGTCGAGTCGACCAATGGTGTGCTAGGGAACTGCGGCAAATGTGGCATTGGACACCCAAACTGTTGTGTTATCTTCAGCAAGGTATCTCTCATAGCATTCTCGTAGGACCGCATCCATTGATGTTGTGCCCGAAACTGTGCCGACAACTCCTCGGCAATGGTCCCTGATCCTTGAATTAATACAGCTCCAGAACTGGCCCCGTTACCCTTTGACCCAATGGCTTTCAAACTATCATGCTTTGAAAAGCCAGGAACCCTCTTCCTCTTCTTCCCAACCACTTTGATCCAGGTGCGTAAATCCCAAGCTGGCCAATTATTCGTGTCGTGACCATATCTGTCTCGCCACATTTCCAGAGCCTCGTACTGTGACAAGAGCAATAATTAGATTATTCAGTGGCAAACAATTAAGAACTTAAATGAACATATATCAAGGTTTCGTTCCGTAAATCAGTTGTGTGAAATTAAAAGGATAAACTTAAGGATTACAATCTGCCCTGCTACTTTCAGAAACATTTCCCAACAGTTTTTCATAACAATCACTAACTGATGATGTTGAATTTTAATATATTTCTTAACACTGAAAAAACTGACATGTTAATATATTACTTAACACTGAAAACTCAAACAAGTAACTTATCTAACTATGTGAAATGTTAAGCTACAATGCAATTGATATATTAACTAACACTTGAAAGGAAAGTAGATCAAATGAAACATGCATCTCACATCACATGAAACTGATATATGTAACTTTTATTCCAAAAATCAGACATGTAACTTATAATTTTGAGGAAAGAAGCATGCATTGTTAGACTTACATATGCTGCCTCCGCTTCGGGATGTATCCAATCACCTGCCGATCCGTCTTTGTTCGTCTTTTGCCTCTTCAGCTTATACAGCCACGGCAGGGGGATCTTAACGACGGGAATGCCCAATTTTACCGACTATAACATAAGACAATTATTAAGTTAGTATAAGCATTGAAAAACACATAAATGCACATTATATTCATGTAATTAGTAAGTAGTTTAATGATTACCTCGCGCCTGGCCCACTCGTCTTGGCTCAGACTTCCACCATACCAGGTAATTTCCTTCCCCTTTTTCCGGTTTTCCCTCCCTCGATTTGATCGTTCCATATGTTGTTTGCTCTTCCAGTGATCCATATATTTACGACGCATGTTGGGTGGGATCCAGATCTTATGGTTCTTTTTCTTCGTAGGATCTGCTGCGACTTTAAGGCAAATCTTTTTGATCTTGCTCAGGGCGCTCTTAAACCGATCAGCAGCTGCTGCTTCGTACAACTCCCAGATGCGGGCTTCATCAATCGGAGCCCACTGAAACGTTTTCTGCGTCAAATGCAAAACACACATTGTTAAAATGATATTAGTAAAGAATATGATAACTGAACTGAAAAGTATGTAATCTAATTAAAGAACATCTTTTTACCTTAAACTCATCCCATGCTGTCTTTTTATGTTTTGGCTTCCAGGCCCTGTAGGTAAAGTACGGCCTCCTCAAGGTCCTCTTTAGAATAGCACCAATCGTCGTCGTTATCTCATGACTGTCCAACCACCCTCCTGTACTGGGATCGATAGTAATCACCTGCCGCTCTTTCTCATTTGTAGGGGGCATAAGTCCTCGAGAGGGACCGCGGGAGGCTTTCCCAGTGTCGCTATCGACGTCCATCTCATCATCACTGCTATCCTCATCAGTGCTCGACCCCGAGGATGAATCGGATGAATCGAACAGATCATACGGACAACTTGTAAACGGTCCAGCAGAGCTCGTGGAACCGGCCATCCCAGAAACACCAGCGGAGGCCGACTGTGACCCTCGAGCAACAACAGGATGAGGGAAAGGATTCTGGATACGTGTCAAATTCGAGGAAGATCGCCGCGGTGACAGAGTAGGGCATGGCAAAGGTCCGATAGGAATGGGGCCGACCAAATCCCACGGATTATCCAAGATGGTCGATGTGGGGACGTTACTGGGCCCAGGATCACCAGTCTCATCATCTGCCACTCTAGAAGATCCAAGCAGCGTTGTTGTGCGAGCCTCTACTGTCGGCTCAAGCGGCGAGGTAGCCTCTACTGGTGCTACAGGCGGCGGGGAAACCTCTACAAGCGGATCAGACGGCACGCCAGGCTCTACAGGTAGTTCAGTCGATGCGGTAGCCTCTACTGCCGGATCAGGCGTTGGAGAAGGTTCTACTGGCGGTGCAGTACATGGGGTAGGTTCTACCAGTGGTGCAGTCACACGGGTACTTGCTCGGGTAGTCCCTCAGTTATGCCTTCGGGTAGTCGCTCGGGTAGGCGTTCGGGTAGTTGCACGGGCAGTTGCACGGGTAGGTGTTCGGGTAGGCTCTCAGGTAGTGTCTCGGGCAGTTGCTCGGGTAGGTGTTCGTGTAGGCTCTCGCGTAGCCCTTCGGGTTGTCACTCGGGTAGGCGTAAGGGTAGTCGCACGGGTGGTTGCTCGAGTAGGCGTAAGGGTTGTGGCTGGGGTAGGTGTTCGGGTTGCTGCTCGGGTAGGCGTTCGGGTACGCTGTACTGGAGGATCATTTGCTGGTGGAGGTGGAGGTGGTGGAGGTGAAAGTGGTGGAGGTGGAGGTGGCGTAGTATCACGAGGCCTGCCGCGATATGCAAGACGGCGAGAAGCACGTGGTTTGGTAACTAATTCACTCATCGGCTCCTTACCCTTCTTTTGTTTCTTTGCCATCTGAAGACAGAAAAATAGGAATGTTAGAAACTGAAATTGAATCAGTACTAGAAATAAAACATGAAACCTTCACTTATATAATTAATCTAACTATCAAATTATGAAACAAGTATCTACTCAAAACAGCATGCATTTCTATGATTTCATAATGATTTATACTTGTAATATACTTTCCTAAATTCAAGCAATGAACTTTAATAAACACATAATGTATTTCACTAAGCTTGGCAGAATAACGAAAACCAATCCTTCAGTTTCTATACACTATATATACTGATCACTGATACCTCAAAGCAAACAACATCATTCTCAAACAACACACCACTGGATAACCAAAATGATCCTAATTGAGACAGATCTAAGTGCATAACAACAGCCATGTCCAAATTACCATCTTTCATTCAAACACCAGAAAAACACTTGGAGAGGAAATTAACATTTTTCTCTCAAACACCATCCACTAATAATTTAAAACCTAAACAACTATCACAAACAGCTTTAAACTTGAACATATCACAAATGTTTTAGAATCCCTATTTCCCAACCTTAACATTTCAAGAATCTTAACACTAAATACTTAAATTACTAGCTGCAATCTGAACATTTCAATAATCCCTACTTCCCAATCTTAACACTAAAACTAGATTTCAAGTCAGATTCCAAGTCAGATTCACACACATGTATAACAATTTTAGTCTCTTTACTAAACCCCTTAAACTAATCCCTAACCCCCACTACAAAGATTATTGCATTATCAAGAATTGCATCAAACAACTAAACAGGACAACTTTTCCTTCCTTTACAACTGATACAACAAACATGCATCAACCAATTCAAAAAAAAAAAAAAACAAACATGCATCAACTTCCACTGCAATAATTTGATCATCCGCACATATTTTCATTAAGAATTACAGAAAACATGAAATTTACAGAAGAGATCATGATCAACACATATAATCAAAGTAAATTAACAACATGCAACATCAAACACTACTCAATTAGCAAACAACAGACACTTAACAACATAAAACTCGAGACCTAATCAACAAATCGACTGGAACATACCATACGAAAAAAAACCAACGAAACATCATAATTAAAGTATCAAATCGAAGGTTATGTGATGGAGATTACAAACCTTGGTTCGATTTGAGGAATTAACGGCTGATCTGGGCTAATTTGATGGATTATGTGTAAAAACCCTCGTGGGTTCTGTGTGTGTTTTGTGTGTGTTTAGTGTGTGCGTGCGAATTGGGGAAAGTGTGATATGAGAGAGAAATCAGATTTCTTGCTTATTAACGTTATTATTTTTTTTAAAAAAAATAAATCAATGGGAACCAACATTTTGGTTTCCATTGAGTTCACGTGGCACTATTGGATACTACGACTTAGTAGGAACCAGAATTGTGGTTCCCATTATTCTAATTTTACTTTGAATTATTTATAGAGCCGTTTAATAGCAACGGGAACGAGATATTGGTTCCCATTGGTTGCCAAATCATGGCAACCAACATTTGGTTCCCACACTTCTGTATCCGTTGTGGCTTTTTCTTGTAGTGTATAATGTATGTAAGAAAAAAAAATTATGACATAAAATCCTCATGATAATAGACCTTTGCACACTAATCTCTTGACGTGATTTTTTTCCCATCGTCTAACCTTCTGAATACGGGTCTTATTATATCGACATGATTTTCTTCATTAAACCCACAAATTAATTTTAAGTTACTACCATAAATACAAAGTTTAGAAAATATATTATTCTAATAAGATAAAATAACTAAGTTAGATAAGTTTTTAAAAGATAAAATCTATCTTTTTAAAAAAATAAACCTAGTTAAAAAATAAAATATATAATTAATAAAATAAGTATTACAAAAGAAAAAGAATTATATTTGGGGTCTTAATTGCAAAAATAGCTAAATTTATGGGGCTTAAGTTATAATAATGGGGCTGGGCTGTTGTGCAGTTAACAGCAGCCCCGAAGACAAGCAACAATTCCGGATGTACTTCACTAGTCATAGTTGCATGTATATAATAATAAATAAGGTACGAAAGGCTAGGCCATGCATGTCGGTTATCGTACCTTTCGCATTAACATTATTACAAAGCCAGATTAAAGTTCGGGAAATAAATAAAGAAACAAAGCGATAAAGATAATTAAACTTGAAGACTGATTGATGTTTTATGCTAGAAGGCCCTCCAAATCCAAGAGTGATTTAAATGGAAGAATCTGGTTATGGGGTAGAATAGCTACCACAGTCCTCCCTGCTCCATCAGGACCAATAGACACCAAAATGGCTCCTTGTTCACCAACTCCATCTATTCCATAGCTAACACAAACAGGCTTGTGGCCCCTATACTCAAAATCGTATAAATTAGCTTCCTCAAGGTTCACGAACGTCAAGTTGGCACCATATGCGATGAAATCTGGATCATTGCCATTGTCCGTAGATGATCTCTCCAAAGCTTCTTCAATCCTATTTGACGATTCCTTAATCACCAATAAAGATGCCACATCACTCAAACTAGCCTCTTCTATAGGAAAATCAGCTTTAACCACACTCAAGGCAACTTGACTTTGACGACGGTTAATTGATGAATTTAGTTTTGTTTTCTTCTTTTCGCAAATTGTTACCAATTGATGGCCACCTTGACGAGTTTTGGCGATGCACTGCCAAATCAAAGATGTAAGTATCTGGAAAGGGGTAAAAGTAGTCGATTGATCGTTTCCACAAGCATATTGTAGCTTTGAGTGAAGAAGAGTGAGTTTTGTGGGAGAGAGAGTGAAGGAGAATGACTTCATTTGGCATTTGGGGACGTGGAGCCATTTATCTCCAATTGGGCCAACCCGTTTAAGGCCTGAAAGAGAGTAGTAGTAGTCCTCATCCTCGACCTCCACATGGGACATTATTACATCCGAAGTCTTCTGATCAGCCTTAGTAGTAGTAATAGGAATATTTGTGGGATGATCATATTCATAATCGTCGCGGCCGGTAGTAACTGTCCGTCCGAGTGCGTTGATGAATTCCGAAGCACAAAAGGCGTCTCCAAGAACATGGCTCCAGCTTAAACCCACACTCATTCCTCCACATTTGAATTTTGTGAACTGCATGCATGCATATACTACAATTTTTAGAATTTCTTTAATCATGCATAGTTATTATTCAGACATTGCAAAACACAAGAATTAATCGTACGTGATATGTTAATCTTCCATTGGTTGTTTTTTTTCTTTATTATTATTGAGATCAATCGAGCATTGATGGTAAAATACCCATCCTATCGCTACCATTATAATAATGGCACAGGCACAGTCATGCGATAATACTGAAAATCCATGCAGCTGCAGGCCGCCATATTGATTAATGTTTTCCAGCTAATATTATACACATATTCAAATTAATAAAGTTGCCCTATGACTTCACAACTAACGTCTTTATTGCTATAATATCAGGTCTGCATGATACAAAGAACTTAATAGATTAAAACTTGATCATTTCTATATTCTAACAGGTCATTAAGCGTTTGAAAGGGGAAAAACAAATAGACAAGATCAAAAGAATACAAGGATATATATATTAGTCATGACTTGCCTATGCTTTTAATTATGTACAAACACTTCGTTCGTGATTCATATTACAAATTAACTGTCTCCTGTTTCAGTTCTGACTTTCTTCTAAATAAACTTTTTTTCAAAATATATTTTTCTTCCTTAGATATGATTCCGTTATGCTATATATATGCTAACAAAAAACACCACATTCGCAAACACATTAACTGTTTCCAGTATAACATCATGATGAGAAATTAAAACACCATTAGGCATGCATATATTTAGACATAAACTACTCTATTGTTTCAAGTATGTACTTCGCTTTCTGGAAAATAAAATTTGCATTCATTGCCCAGAGACAAGCAAGATATTGGATATAAATGTGGTTACCTGTATCATGAGTTGATTTTTATATGACGACACAATGGAAATCTAATTAATGTACTACGCATGTGTACGCGCATACCAAGAAGGATATATTAACAGTTGTGTTTATCTGATCTATTACTTTGTCTTTTCCTAAATAGGAAATGTTCCAAGTACTCCATTGTCAGGGTAAAGTACAAGCGCGCGGTACCACCAGATGAAACATTAATGTCATGTTGGCCTGGGCTCTGTTCTCTAGATTGTAAATGGAAAATATCCAAGAGTTTTATATCTTTTTTTTTTCTTAATAGAGTTTCATATCTTTTTAAGGCATAAATGTCAAAAATGTCCGTTACCTTTTGCTCACTTTACTTTAGTCCTTTATCTTTTTAAGCCGTCGTTTATGTCATATAACTTAGTTAAAAATGTCTGAAATACTGTTCACTACCCATGTGGCTGTCATTTCATCAAGTTTTGCATATATGAAAAAAAAAAAACGGCTATCATGTCATCCAATTTAGAATTTTTATATTTCTTTATAATTAGCTTTATTATATAACTTATAAAAAAATTATTTTATAATTCTAATAACTAATAACTTTTTTAATAAAAAAAGTTAAATCTTAATAATTAAATTTATTATTTAAATTTTAAACTCATTTTAAATTTATTATTAAATTTCTTAACAATTAAAAAAAAGTTGAAAGGAAAAAAATGTAATTAACTTGACAAATATGTTAAAAAATAAAAATTAGAATTAATTTTTTTTTTTAAAAATAATCAACTTTCCACCCAACCACCCCCTCCCCCCCACCCCCCCAAAAAAAACCGGCAACCACCCCCCACCACCACCTCCACCTGCACCGCCGCCTATCAATAGGATCAATTCCTAATCCTAATCAGTCCCATAAATCAGCATATCAATCAGATCAGTCCCATAACTTTGCAATTACCTTTATTGTATGCTTTGTAATTATAGTAATTTTTTGACTAGGATGGATTTAGGGATTCTTGTACATGTGTTCTTGGCACCGCCGTGATGGCTGGTGATGGTGGTGGCGGGCTAGGTAGGGGAGTGGGGGGTTGGGAAAGTGACGAATGTGTTTTCTCTTTTCTTTTCTTTTTCTCTCTTTTTTTTTATTTTTTCTTAATTTAAAAAGTTTTTTTTTAATATATGTTTTTAATTTGGGAAAGTGACGACTGGGTATTTTTTTTCTTTTTTTTTGTTTTTTTTTATTTTATTACTTATTAAAAGTAAAATATTTTAAAATTAGAATTAAAATATAACTTTTTTATATAATATAGTTAATTATAAAAAAATATAAATATTATAAATTTGATGACCTGGTAGCTACATTTTTGTCACGTATGACGCGATTTGATGATTTGGTGGCCACATAACAATGAACAGTACTTCAGACATTTTTAACAAAGTTACAGGGCATAAACAACGGCTTAAAAGATAAAGAGCAAAAAGTAAATTGAGCAAAAGATAACAGGAATTTTCGATATTTCTGCCCATTTTGAAAACATATAAGACTCAGTCATCATATCATACATATATATATATATATATATATATATATATATATATTATATTACCTAGCTTAGCTTCTAATTAAAAAAGGAAAAAATTTAATTAGATTAGTCAGGTCAACATTATATTGAACAATTCATCATTAAGTAACGCAAAAAAGTAGAAATTGTGTTTATCATACGAAAGAAATGGGATAGTCTAATTAGTCAAGAATATTAGGGGCTTAATTAGTCACATATATACCTGTATGTAAACAAGAGGAGAGTATAGGAGTTGATCGTGAGTAATGCATTGATTGGAGACAAGAAGGTTCTGAAGGTCAGCTTCATCTTTGATGATGTACAACCATTCTTGAAGGGTTTTGTGACAGTTAGCCTCAACAAACCTAACACCGGCATCGCTGCATTTGATGTAATATGGCCGACGACCACCAGATTTGTTATTGTCGTTTGGTCGTCTAAATAAGCGGCCAGACGCAGCTGGGAAGTGGTTCAACCACGTAAACATATGCTCCTTTAAGCCCTGAGTCGTCAACCCCTCAAACGCCGAACTCTCAAAGTAATAAACCCCTTTCAAATAGTGAAGCTTCATTGCCATATCCATCTCCCCAAGCTCAAATATCGTGTCCGCCCTCGTTACGTGTGCCGGCCCCACTGTTGACATCTTTAAGTTGTACACAAGCCCTTCATCACGCGCCATAATCATCTCTTTTGTGATCAATCTGAGAAGAAGAGAGGAGGAGGAGGAGGAGGATTCCTAAGTGAACATTACAATCATATATATTGTGCTACAAAATGTATTTATTTAAATGTGATGGGCGCTCCTATAACATTAACTGGTGTTGGTTAGGCACTTGCAAGTTGCAAGTTGTTATCAGATAGAGATATATATATAGGTCGGGAAAAACAAGGTAAGAATTCAAGTCATCTTCATCTATATTAATATTTTTTGTATTAGTCTTCATCTATATTGATATTTTTAGTATTAGTATAACTCAAGGGTGGTCCTCGCCCTGCGTAACACTGGTTACTCTCACAATTCCCGCATGCAAATGGCGAAAACTGCATTCAATCGCACTCAATCTTATTAATTAAATCACTAGCTAGTCGGCTATTAATGGTCGATACTGTTGATTCTTTTATTAAATTATTTAATTATTTAATATAATAACTTAGTAGATATACTGATATATCGATATTTATAGTTAAAAATACGACAAAATTAAACCTCACTCACTGCGGGCGGACAGTTCGTCGGTGGACGAAAAAATCTGTTAGGTGAGGTCATGAGGACCTAAGCCTTGCTAAGGTCCATATAGCTTACAAGCCTAATCTGTTTGGTAACTTACAAACGGACAAAGTCATTTGTAGTTGGAACTTGGTACGAGTCTTTAGTAGGAAATCTTCGTAGGTAAAGATTAAAATTTGTAAGAGGCAAAGTTCGTTTGTAAAGATTTTATTTTGGTCTTATTTCGTCACGGTAATAAAACACAGTAAAACAGTACAATTGACATATAAATAACCAAAATAATGTTAAGTCCAATAAAACGAACGGACTAACTTTGTTCGGAACACCTACTATCTATTACAGATCTTGAATTGCTTTAAATATTCTAATAAGACAAATTTACATACGCATCGAATTCTGAAGGTTCGATGCGTGCCTCGAATGATGCTGATTCGATGCCGAGTTTATTCAATGACCGTTGATTCGATGTGACTGTATCGAAGAATCACTGAGATTCGATGTTGCTACGACTCGAATTGGATTGATTCGATGTCAGATTGTAATAACTATGCTGGTGTCGAATGCAGTGAGGCGGCATCGAACGAAGGTGCGTATCGAATAGGCTTGTTCGATGTGGTAAGAGTGGGACTCAAGTTCGATCTGCCCTGGAAGATCAAGGGTCGGGTTATATATAGGCTCTGTCTCGTGGGACCCACTAAAAGCTGCAGAATACGCATCGAATTGTGTCGATTCGATGCGTT
The DNA here is from genome assembly GCA_948329865.1 of Linaria vulgaris. Lineage (NCBI taxonomy): Eukaryota > Viridiplantae > Streptophyta > Magnoliopsida > Lamiales > Plantaginaceae > Linaria > Linaria vulgaris. The sequence continues at coordinate 66,985,062 of OX415249.1, forward strand.
CCGATTCGATACGCGTATCGAATAGTGCTTGTTCGATACACGTATCGAATAGTGCTTGTTCGATACGCTGTTGGGCCGGCCCTATAACTCTATTGGGCCCATCCTCAAATTCCCCTATTAGATTTGAAATTTTTAGGAGTGCAATTCCGTTGCTAATGAGTGAATATTTATGTACTCAAATTAGCGATAATGTTCAATATTTTATTGAATTTTGTTGATGGATGACAAAGTGACTACTAGTTTTGAAGGACAATAACGAGAAGATTTGTCAGTTTTTTACAAACTTATAGACCTAGCTGTTGTAGTTTTCAGTCGTTGAACACTACAAGATTTCGCGGTCATTCCCGACCAGAAAATCCCGACCGAATTTCGGTCGGAAGCATTCCCGACCGAATATCGGTCGGGATGACTTTTCCTGACCGATATTCGGTCGGGCATTTTTAAAAAATAATTCCCGACCGCATATCGGTCGGGAAAGAGTATTCCCGACTACATTTCGGTCGGGAATATTATTCCCGACTGAAATGCGGTCGGGAAAAACCCTGGGCGGGAAATTTCCCGCCCAGGATGTAACCCTAATCTCGGCCCAGCTGGGCCGCGCAGCTGGGCCGAGCGTTCCCGACCGCAATTCGGTCGTGAATGAGTTATTCCTGACCGAATTGCGGTCGGGAAAGAGGGAAGTATTTCTATAAATACCTCCCTCCTCCTCTTCATTTTCACACTCTCTTTCTCTCTCAAAAAAAAATTGTCGACCGCCTTATAGCCTTTCGCGACCGGAAATCTGTCGGGACTCCCGATCCGGTAAGTTTTTTCGCTTTTTCTTGTATTTTATATTTTATTTAATGTTTTAATATTATTTATTTATGTTATCTTTAATGTTTTAATATTAATTGTTAGATATTGTAGAAGTTGTTAGAATTTAACTAAAAATGCCTTTAGGAATTGTTAGACTTTGGGAAAATATTAGATTTTTATGCCTTTTGGAATTGTTAGGTTTTAGGAAATGTTATAGTTTTATGATTTTATAATAATTATTATTTATGCCTTTAGAAATTGTTAAGCTTTGGGAAAATGTTAGATTTTTATGCCTTTAGGAATTGTTAGGCTTTGGAAAAATGTTAGTGTTAACCATAAAAATAAAAAAAGGGGAAAAGAAGAAGGTTAATCCTAATCGGAAAATCAATAAATGGACAATACAGTTGTCACGAGTACTTCCGATGAGATGTACCCACTCCTAATAAGGAGACCCCCTCGGATGTTGCCCTACTTCTCGGTCACTGGCCTAACAAAGGCATATAAGAGCACACGAGGAGGAACATAAGTATCCCTTGGAAAGTCAAATGGTGAGTAAAAAACAGATATCAATGCGGCATCGGAAAAAGAGCAAACCCCGATGGACCCGCGCGACTCCGATATCCACCAATGCGCCAAGAGGGACCACAACGGACCCCGAGTCCCATGAACTTACAAGAAAACTTCCTTGTTGAACACTCCTCAATGAAAACTGCACTCGGACCATCATCTGAGGACCCATTTTCGGAGAAGAACAAGAAATGAATAACAGAGCGCCCAATAAATATATTCCGAGGACTTATGCGGAAAAGTCCCATTTCAAGCAGAGCCAATACAGCCCTCGGAGATCAAATCAAGCCCTCGGAGATCATATCAAGCCCTCGGAGATCACATTATGACATCAGAGACCCTGTTATGCTATCACATTACGTCCTCGGAGATCACTCCAGATCATTGAAGAACGAACCCGAGTTAAGAAAGAGAAATAAAACCCCTCGGAAGGCATATACAGCAGTCTTTACTCCTGTACGAGCATTCTCATTGTGTATCAACAAAAGCATAGCCCTCGGAAGAATAGCGTCCCCAAAATAATCATTTATCGGAGATCTTCGAAGCCATCGGAAAGCACAAAAACGGGTCTAGTCAGCATCTAGTAGATTAAGAGATAAACCTTATCCTAATTTTTACACCTGTATCAATGAAACGACACATGTCTTTACTAAAGCACATGCACAATGACACATGCCCTTATCAAAGTCTATATAAAGGGAGGTGATCAACAGAAGAAAGATAACTTAGCTTAACTTAACACAACTTACTACAAACACACAAAGATAAGAGGAGGAAAAGTTCAGTGAATAAAGGAAGGGAATATTCTTGTATCTCTTGTTATTTTCAAGTACTTTCCATCTATGATTGTTTTTGAATCACGGACAGGGCGTTCCAACCCAATATAAATATCTTCCGTTAAATAGGGAATAATTCCAAACCCGTTAACAAAGTGGCGTCGTCTGTGGGAACGCCATAATATATGTCCTCGAGAGAATTCAGTAAACATCAGCTAGGATGGATGATCTCTTCGAAAGTGAAAACCTTCCAATTTATTACAGCGACTAGGAAGAAACTCTGTCCAATTATGAATCAGGTACGAGAGATTTTATTAATATTCCCCGATCTGTCTATGAAAGACTTGTAGATGCTACATGGGCACCCCGGAGGGGAGAACATCTCGGAAACTTGTCCTCTATATCCTCCGAGGACAGAAATTTCCCTTCGGAAAGAGATACACCCCAGGCAGCGCGGAACCCAAACTCAATCCCTTGGCATCAGGAACCCCGACAAATGCCCCGAAGGTATGTTTATCCTGAAAGGACCCCAGAGAGGGGTCGGGGGAAAATTTCCCACCCCTCGGAGTATCGGGGAGACGCTGAACACTCCTTATGGGGAATGGTGGATGACTTACGAAAATAATTGGGCGATCTCAAGAAAACCATGGCCCCTGAGGAAGATCCCACATTCAAGACCTCTCCTTTCATTCCCGAAATTGCTTTAGCCTCTATCCCCCCGGGGTTGCGACCCATCAATATCCCGTTGTATACTGGAGAAGCTGATGGGAGGGATCCGCAGGACCATATCCATCAATATTTGGTTGGAATGGACCTATCTTCCGCTCTTGACCATGTGTTTGATCGATTAGCTCATTTGTTTGTACGACAGTTTGCTTGTAATCGAAGGTACCCCAAGTCCGCCACACATCTTTTCACTATTAAACAGAAAAAGGATGAACCCCTACGAGGGTATATAAAGCGTTTCACGGACGAAGCACTAGATGTTCCCAACATTAGCCCGACCATCATGGCGGACATATTGACTCAAGGACTTCGAACGGGGGATTTCTTCAGATATCTTATGGGCAATCGTGTCACGTACATGAATGAACTTATGCAAAAAGTGGAAGTCTACATTTTGATGGAAGAGGCGGAAGGAACGAAGAAGCAAATGGAGCAGGAGGATAACGAGCACCTAGAGCGCGCAAAGAGAGAAGCAAAGACTAAGGAAAAGGGTAAAGAGGGAAAACCTCCTCCACGTAAAGACGGGGGCGGGGTGGTTAAGAAATTCCTCTGACATGTACCCTTACCTCCCATGACTATCACTCCCCCAGAAGTGCTCAATATAATGAGAGGCAGCAACGAATTTCACTGGCCCGTACCAGTTAAATTTCCTAACCGAGATAAGAACACAGGGAAATATTGCAAATACCACAAAACATACGGGCATACCACTGAAGAATGTACCACCCTTCGTAGAGAAGTGCTTCATCTCCTAGAAATAGGATACTTGAAGAATTACCTCAAGGAAAATAATCTCGGGGATCCCAAGACAAACGTATGGAAGAGGTCACGAAGAGAAGAAGAGGAAGAAGAAGAGGAAAGGACGCCCAGTCGAAGTCACGAGAAAGGACACTCAATCGGAGGTCACGGGAAAGGACAGTTGGACGCCCACGACCCCAAGAGAGAAACAAAGACCGTCGGGAAAACTCCTGCGAATGGACCATGGGGTACCGGAGTTTGCCTCCTCTACCTGACTCGTATAAAAACAATCCTCCGTCGGGGCGAACCATCAATATGATTGAAGGAGGTGAAATTTCAATGACGCCCCAAAGTAAAAAGAAGAAATACTTGAAAGAAGCCAGGCGAAGACCTTACAGGTATAATATACCCCCACGAAGACCAGTTAGTTATTTCAGCCGTTATTTATGGTATGAAACCCAACGGATCCTCATAGACACAGGCAGCTCTGTGGACGTACTCTTCTTGCCTACTTATCTTGCTATGGGGCTAAAACAAGAGAAATTGGAAATTGCTGAAGTCCCCTTGGTAGGATTCTCTGGGGAAACCTGTCACATCCTCGGAACTGTGACTATTCCAATGTCATGGGGAAAGGGAGCCCTTCGGAGAACGGAACCCATCAAATTCTGGGTAGTAGAAGCTTCTTCACGGACATATAATGCCATCTGTGGAAGACCATCCATCCGAGTCTTTGAAGCTATCCCCTCTACCTTGCATCTTAAAGTGAAGTTCCCCACCTCCTCGGGAATCGGAGAGGTCCGAGGAAGTCAATCTAAAGCCAGAGAATGTTGCATGAATGCCATCCCCTCGGAAGAAGACGAACCTTCCCTCGGAAACAATAAAAAGCGCAAGACCGAAGAAACACGAGTCCAACCTGTGGAAGAATTAAAGATGATAGAATTGGTGGAAGGAAGCCGTGAGAAGGTGATCAAAATGGGTACTCACATGACATCAGCAATAGAGGCTCAGCTGATTTCCCTCCTCAAGCAATTTCATCACCTCTTTGCATGGGAAGGAGGACCGCCCGGGAGAATCAGCAACAAGGTATGCCAACACTTTCTTACTGTGAAGCCCGGAGCTAAACCTGTCCAACAAAAGAAAAGAAAAATGGGACCCGAGCGTAATAAAATCATTCACTCGGAAATACAACGCCTTCTCAACTTGAAGCAAATTCGGGAAGTGATTTATCCCGAGTGGTTAGCTAATGTCGTATTAGTTCCCAAGCACGGAGGGAGATGGCGGATGTGTGTTGACTTTACTAACCTTAATGAGGCATGCCCGAAGGATTGTTATCCTTTACCGAGCATAGATCAGTTAGTTGATTCCACCGCTGGATGTGCGCTACTGTCAACCCTAGATGGAGACCAGGGATACAATCAAATCCCGATGGCTGCAGTGGACCAAGATAAAACTAGCTTCATTACGGATGCAGGCACATTATGTTACCTAGTCATGCCCTTTGGGCTAAAAAATGTTGGGGCTACCTATCAAAGGTTAGTAAGTCTTATGTTCGCAGGACTTATTGGAAAGTCAGTAGAAGTTTACGTGGACGACACGGTAGTCAAAAGTAACACGGCCGAAGAACATCCCGAGGACCTATGGAAAGCGTTGGTCATTATGAATAACTTTGGCATGAAAGTTAATCCTAGGAAATGCTCTTTTGGCATCCGAGGAGGAAAATTTTTGGGTTTTATGGTTACGGAGAAGGGAATAGAAGTAAATCCCAAGAAAGCGGAGGCCATCATGGGATTGCCCACCCCAAAGACAGTGAAAGATGTTCAAAAGTTGACTGGTAGAATGGCTTCGCTGAGTCGATTCGTCTCCAAGTCAGCAGAAAAAGGGCTTCCTTTCTTCAAGATACTTCAAAATATTAAGGAATTTCAATGGACTCCCCAGTGTGAGGAAGCCCTCGGAGAACTGAAAAGGTACATGTTGAAACCACCCTTGCTGGTAAAACCTTTACCTCAAGAAGAGTTATTTCTATATTTGTCGGTCGGAGAAGAGGCTATTAGCGCCGTTTTAGTCAAAGAACAAGATGGAGAACATCGTCCGGTATATTACGTCAGCAAAACCCTCCTCGGAGCCGAGACCAGGTATACCCTAACTGAAAAACTTGTCCTAGCATTGGTTACTACGGCCCGCAAGCTACGCCCCTACTTTCTTTCCCACCCAATTACAGTGCTAACAAAGCATCCCCTAAGGACAATTCTTAATAAGCCTAAATCATCAGGGAGGTTAATAAAATGGGCCGTAGAACTCACCGAGTATGACATTTCTTACGCTTCAAGACCCTCCATCAAGGCACAAGTCCTGGCGGACTTTGTAATGGAACTTACGGGCATCGGATTCGAGGGGAAAGAACCATTGTGGTACGCTTATGTAGATGGGTCCTCGGTAAGCACGCACAATGGGGGCAGGAATAGTTTTTGTAAATCAAGAAGGGGAGGATGAAAGGCTCCATTTTGCAATCAAAATAGATTACCCCCTCTCTAACAATGAAGCTGAGTATGAAGCTCTCCTTATTGGTATGAGACTAGCAAAGGAAGGAGGAATGAAGAGAATACTCCTCCATAGTGATTCTCAATTGATTGTCCAGCAAGTCAAATGATCATATGAAGCAAAAGAAGAAAGAATGCAAGAGTACCTCTGAGTTGTCCGTCAAAGGTCCGAATGGTTCGAGGAATATGATATAGTTCAAATTCCTCGAAGAGAAAATCAAGAGGCAGATGCCCTATCCAAAATGGCCACTCAAACAGCCGCCATACACACTCGGAGGATTACTCTACTTCATGTCAACGAGTCTGAAAAAAGTGAAAGCAAAGAGGTAAATACCATCTCAGATCCCTCATCTAGCTGGGTGACTCCTATCAAGGCTTATTTACAGAATCCCGAGGGGTATTCCTCAGACAAGAGTATCCAGCGGATGATGTCCAGAAAAACCATTCGGTACTTCCTTAAAGATGGAATACTTTTCTGAAGGACGTATTCGTGTCCCCATGCTCGATGCCTTAATGAAGAATAGGCCCAATTGGCTTTAGCGGAAACTCACGAGGGGACATGCGGGAGCCATACTAGCGGCGAAAGCATGGTCGGACGCTTGATTCGACAAGGTTACTACTGGCCCACGATGGCTAAAGACAGTAAAAGCCATGCCGAAAAGTGTAAACCGTGCCAAGCTTACGCCCCTCGGATTCATCAACCCGCGACCCCGTGGGAACCCCATCTTACTCCTTGCCTGTTTTCCAAATGGGGCATTGACATACTTGGACCTCTCATTCCTGACTCTGGTCAAAAGAAATTTCTACTAGTAGCCGTTGACTACTTCACCAAATGGGTGGAAGCGGAACCCCTAGCTAGGATAACCGCATGCGCCGTTATCAACTTTCTTTGGAGAAATATCATTTGTCGCTTTGGTGTCCCTCGGAGCCTGGTAAGTGATAATGGTCTGAAATTTACGGACCAAGGGTTACAAAAATAGTGTGACTATTGGGAAATAAAACACCGCTTTGCTTCGGTGGGATACCCTCAAGCAAACGGTCAAGTAGAAAGGACCAACAGAACCCTTTTGAAAAACATGAAAGCCCGACTCCATTGGCATAAAGCCAAGTGGGTTAAGGAACTACCCGGTATATTATGGGCCTATCGGACCACGCAAAGCGCCGCTACGGGCGAAACTCCTTTCAGTCTATCCTACGGATGTGAAACTGTCCTGCCCTCGGAGGTCTCCATAGAAAGTTGGCGAGTCAAAGAATACGAGAAAGTAACTAACAGCGCAAATCTAGCCCTCGCCCTTGATCTGCTCGAAGAAAAGAGAACCCGAGTAGCCCTCATTGTGGTAATAGAACACAGTAATGTTAAGTCCAATAAAACGAACGGACTAACTTTGTCCGGAACACCTACTATCTATTACAGATCTTGAATTGCTTTAAATATTCTAATAAGACAAATTTACATACGCATCGAATTCTTAAGGTTCGATTCGTGCCTCGAATGATGCTGATTCGATGCCGAGTTTATTCAATGACCCTTGATTCGATGTGAGTGTATCGAAGAATCACTGAGATTCGATGTTGCTACGACTCGAATTGGATTGATTCGATGTCAGATTGTAATAACTATGCTGGTGTCGAATGCAGTGAGGCGGCATCGAACGAAGGTGCGTATCGAATAGACTTGTTCGATGTGGTAAGAGTGGGACTCAAGTTCGATCTGCCCTGGAAGATCAAGGGTCGGGTTATATATAGGCTCCGTCTCGTGGGACCCACTAAAAGCTGCAGAATACGCATCGAATTGTGTCGATTCGATGCGTTCCGATTCGATACGCGTATCGAATAGTGCTTGTTCGATACACGTATCGAATAGTGCTTGTTCGATACGCTGTTGGGCCGGCCCTATAACTCTATTGGGCCCATCCTCAAATTCCCCTATTAGATTTGAAATTTTTAGGAGTGCAATTCCGTTGCTAATGAGTGAATATTTATGTACTCAAATTAGCGATAATGTTCAATATTTTATTGAATTTGTTGATGGATGACAAAGTGACTACTAGTTTTGAAGGACAATAACGAGAAGATTTGTCAGTTTTTTACAAACTTATAGACCTAGCTGTTGTAGTTTTCAGTCGTTGAACACTACAAGATTTCGCGGTCATTCCCGACCGGATTTCGCTCGGGAGCATTCCCGACCGAATATCGGTCGGGATGACTTTTCCCGACTGATATTCGGTCGGGCATTTTTAAAAAATAATTCCCGACCGCATATCAGTCGGGAAAGAGTATTCCCGACTACATTTCGGTCGGGAATATTATTCCCGACTGAAATGCGGTCGGGAAACCCTGGGCGGGAAATTTCCCGCCCAGGATGTAACCCTAATCTCGGCCCAGCTGGGCCGCGCAGCTGGGCCGAGCGTTCCCGACCGCAATTCGGTCGTGAATGAGTTATTCCCGACCGAATTGCGGTCGGGAAAGAGGGAAGTATTTCTATAAATACCTCCATCCTCCTCTTCATTTTCACACTCTCTTTCTCTCTCAAAAAAAATTGTCGACCGCCTTATAGCCTTTCGCGACCGGAAATCTGTCGGGACTCCCGATCCGGTAAGTTTTTTCGCTTTTTCTTGTATTTTATATTTTATTTAATGTTTTAATATTATTTATTTATGTTATCTTTAATGTTTTAATATTAATTGTTAGATATTGTAGAAGTTGTTAGAATTTAACTAAAAATGCCTTTAGGAGTTGTTAGACTTTGGGAAAATATTAGATTTTTATGCCTTTTGGAATTGTTAGGTTTTAGGAAATGTTATAGTTTTATGATTTTATAATAATTATTATTTATGCCTTTAGAAATTGTTAAGCTTTGGGAAAATGTTAGATTTTTATGCCTTTAGGAATTGTTGGGCTTTGGGAAAATGTTAGCGTTAACCATAAAAATAAAAAAAGGGGAAAAGAAGAAGGTTAATCCTAATCGAAAAATCAATAAATGGACAATACAGTTGTCACGAGTACTTCCGATGAGATGTACCCACTCCTAATAAGGAGACCCCCTCGGATGTTGCCCTACTTCTCGGTCACTGGCCTAACAAAGGCATAGAAGAGCACACGAGGAGGAACATAAGCGTCCCTTGGAAAGTCAAATGGTGAGTAAAAAACAGATATCAACGTGGCATCGGAAAAAGAGCAAACCCCGATGGACCCGCGCGACTCCGATATCCACCAATGCGCCAAGAGGGACCACAACGGACCCCGAGTCCCATGAACTTACAAGAAAACTTCCTTGCTAAACACTCCTCAATGAAAACTGCACTCGGACCATCATCCGAGGACCCATTTTCGGAGAAGAACAAGAAATGAATAACAGAGCGCCCAATAAATATATTCCGAGGACTTATGCGGAAAAGTCCCATTTCAAGCAGAGCCAATACAGCCCTCGGAGATCAAATCAAGCCCTCGGAGATCATATCAAGCCCTCGGATATCACATTATGACATCAGAGACCCTGTTATGCTATCACATTACGTCCTCGGAGATCACTCCAGATCATTGAAGAACGAACCCGAGTTAAGAAAGAGAAATAAAACCCCACTGAAGGCATATACAGCAGTCTTTACTCTTGTACGAGCATTCTCATTGTGTATCAACAAAAGCATAGCCCTCGGAAGAATAGCGTCCCCAAAACAATCGTTTATCGGAGATCTTCGAAGCCATCGGAAAGCACAAAAACGGGTCTAGTCAGCATCTAGTAGATTAAGAGATAAACCTTATCCTAATTTTTACACCTGTATCAATGAAACGACACCTGTCTTTACTAAAGCACATGCACAATGACACCTGCCCTTATCAAAGTCTATATAAAGGGAGGTGATCAACAGAAGAAAGATAACTTAGCTTAACTTAACACAACTTACTACAAACACACAAAGATAAGAGGAGGAAAAGTTCAATGAATAAAGGAAGGGAATATTCTTGTATCTCTTGTTATTTTCAAGTAATTTCCATCTATGATTGTTTTTGAATCACGGACAGGGCGTTCCAACCCAATATAAATATCTTCTGTTAAATAGGGAATAATTCCAAACCCGTTAACAGTTAGATTTTTATGCCTTTAGGAATTGTTAGGCTTTAGGAAATGTTATAGTTTAGTAATTATTTATGACTTTAGGAAAACTATATATGATTTTTATATGTGTTAATTTATTTATTTGGACGTTAATTATGGAGTTATTTATGATATATTTAATGTTTTAATATTAATTATTAATGTTATATTTAATGTTTTAATATTAATTGTTAGATATTGTAGAAATTATTAGGATTTAATTTGTAAATTCCTTTAGGAATTATTAGGCTTTGGGAAATATTTATACCTTTAGGAAAAAACTATATAACTTAGTATTGATTAAACTTAGGTCATCTCTACAATTAGAAAAATTCTAACTTGGATGCTTTTACTTAGTTCGTAGCACTCCTCTTCGACGACATGTCATCCCGTGACAGCGATCGTGGCCAGCCCTCGAAGAGAGGGCGTAGTGGTCCATCGAGCACTCCATCGAGTACTCCACCTACTGGTCCACCGAGGATAGGTCCTCGTGTACGGATCATTCGTTCTGGTGGTGCACCACCCGCTCATGTCGATGCACCTGATACTGATCTTGGCGAGTCCCCTGCTTCTTCACATCCACATATGCGTATCGGATCGAGCGGCGGTACTCCACCAGATCTAATAATACCATTTCGACTAGATGATGATCACGTAGCATCGACGCCATCGTCATCATCTAGGCCATCGTCATCATCTAGGCCATCGCCATCATCGAGGCCACCGTCATCATCGAGGCCTACAGCACCTAGGCCACGCTCTATAGAGTCTACACCGGTGGGTCCTAGTACTTCTTCCCCTACAGACGTTGCCGGTGCAGGACCATCTTCAGCGACGCAGCAAAGACCGGGCCGAGGTGTATTGAGAGGGCCGCAGGTTTCGGCTGACCGTAGAGCCCGTCGTAGGGTCGAGCTGGATGAGCACGGTGTATTTATGGATAGGAGAAAGATAGCGTCAACGATTACCTCGATCATTAGGGAGTTTATGAAGACGTGTGTTTCTTCATACACCGAGGTCGATTCAGAGGTACGGGGACTGATGTGGGCTAAGTTTAAGGTCAGATTTAGAAAGTTTACTAAATATATATATAAATAGTAAGATTTTTATTTAACGAAACCTTAATTAAAAACCTTATTTAATTGTAGAGCATATACTACATTGATCCGGCTGACATGATTCGTGCACATTCCGCATACGAGGCGAAGGTTAAGAACTGTTACAAGGATATCGTGTACAATGCCAAGAAGAACTATTACGACAGGCTCGATCATCCGAAGTGGGCGTCGCGTCCGAAGAACAGTTGGATGAGCGACAAGTTAGAGAGGATGTTCGTGACGCATTGGGAGTCGGTTGACCATGCGAAGAAATCCGCGGCAGGCCAGAAGAACAGGCGAGTGGGAGAGGCATCAGACCCTGATCGTCCTGCACGAGCTACTCATGCTAGTGGGTCCCGGAGCTACACGGAGATTCGACGTAGAATGGTATGTCTTATTAAATTGAGTTTTTATACGAATAATATTATTGTCTTAAATTTAAATAGCTAAAATAACAAATGTATATCAATATGCAGGATGCTTCTAGACCTCCAGGGGCCTCTCCACCTCGGCACGATGAGGCATATCGTTATCAGCACACACATGTGCCCAGTGGTCTGCCAGAGGGAGCTCCACGTCTCCGCGATTGGGTTCACCCCAAGTATAGGGCTATCTACGTAAGTATTTAACTTGTATAGCATTCTTTGATTAATGTATTAATATATGTCTTCCTTAATTACGTACTAACAATTATGACAAAATGAACATGAGGAGTACATGCGCCTTACGACCGAGAGGTACGAGACGGATCGTTCTACGTGGCCACCACTAGATCAGGAGCTGTGGAGTCAGGCGATAGGAGGATTGAAGAAGGGGAAGGTTGCGGGTCTCCCTACGGATGCACGTCACGATCGGTTTGGTTTCTCGACGAAGAAGAACCCAGACACGACACATGATTATGCGAGGGCGTTGGAGAGGGAGAACCGTCGTCTTAGGACTGTTACTGATGCGAGGGTTGACGAGCTTGTTACTCACGTAGAGTACTTGACCCAGCACATCACCCAGACTACAGGTACTCCTCCTGCTCGACCCATGCCTTCAGGGGGATTCATGAGTGATGCTCGTCGAGCCGGCCAGCGTTCCTCCGCCCCCCTCCTGATCCTTTTGCGCATGGTGCTCCGGGCTGCATGATGTATAATGATGAGTACGAGGATGACCCCGATGAGGACCCCGAGGATGACACTCTCGGTGGTGATGCAGCCGATCTTGCCGGTGATGGTGATGATGGTGTTGGACCCTCCACAACTCCTGATACATTTGGATTTCATGACGAGGACTATGAGTAGTAGTAGTTTTATTTGTTTTAGGGATATTTTAGTATTGAAAACTGTGTTAGTTGTTTGTATTTATGTAATTTGTTTGATGCTTGGACCAATTATGTAATGTTAAACTAGTTTCGTATTTATTCTGTAATTATGCGGAGTAGTTGTGTATTATTTGTTCGTTTGATGCGGAGTAGTAGTATTATTTGTTCGTTTTATCTAAGTATTGAAAATTGTGTTAGTTGTTTGTTTATTGGTAATTATGCCTATAATATGAAATTAAACAACGTGAATCAAATTTTTTTATAAAATAAAATTCGACCTACTAAACCATAATCGATGCTAGTCATACATACTATCCTCAGAATCTGAGTCACTCATTATCTCTTCCTCTTCCTCTTCCTCATTGCCCTCGTCGTCCTCGTAGCCCTCCTCTTCCTCGTTGCCCTCTGTTGCTGCCTCCTCGTCAACCACATCGAATCCCTCGTTGGCCAATTGGATATTCATATTGAATGAGGAAAGGTCCACGCATAAGTTAAACCCTTCAGATGCATTCTCTTGTAGCACTTGGTTCGGCATCCCCGCGTCGACATCTTTTGATCCTGCAACTGATGACATATCGATTATACACGTATCAAAATACACCTAATTGAAGTGTTTTGGGAAGGTTTAAGAAGGTTGCCAAAATTCGTCAAAATTAGTGTGGGTACCCCTTTGTAAAAATAGGTTGCCTTGTCTGGCCCTTCACTGTTTTGGCTATATTTTCTGTTCTAGAGATCCGAATTGCGATCCGTATGTTGGGTTGGAACACTGGCTTCAATATCTTTCCAGTGCAAGGTCAAATTCAATGAGGTTCAATCTGTAGCTCAATCGGCATGCATTTCAATAAAAGGCTTCATTAGGATTCTTCTCGTTTTAAAGCGTACTTAAAAATGCCAATTTCTTAAGTCAGGCTTTTCCTTAACCCCAAATGGCGAGTGCATACCTTATACACGTATCAAAATACACCTAATTGAAGTGTTTTGGGAAGGTTTAAGAAGGTTGCCAAAATTCGTCAAAATCAGTGTGGGTACCCCTTTGTAAAAATGGGTTGCCTTGTCTGGCCCTTCACTGTTTTGGCTATATTTTCTGTTCTAGAGATCCGAATTGCGATCCGTCTGTTGGGTTGGAACACTGGTTTCAATATCTTTCCAATGCAAGGTCAAATTCAATGAGATTCAATCCGTAGCTCAATCGGCATGCATTTCAATAAATGGCTTCATTAGGATTCTCCTCGTTTTAAAGCGTACTTAAAAATGCCAATTTCTTAAGTCAGGCTTTTCCTTAACCCCAAATGGCGAGTGCATACATTATACACGTATCAAAATACACCTAATTGAAGTGTTTTGGGAAGGTTTAAGAAGGTTGCCAAAATTCGTCAAAATCAGTGTGGGTACCCCTTTGTAAAAATAGGTTGCCTTGTCTGGCCCTTCACTGTTTTGGCTATATTTTCTGTTCTAGAGATCCGAATTGCGATCCGTCTGTTGGGTTGGAACACTGATACGGCCAACCATCCTCTTTGTCCCGGTCGCCCTGTCCTCTTCTTTGGATAGGGCACATAGTACGCTTGTTTTGCTTGATTAGCGAATACAAACGGCTCATTGGTGGTGAGGATACGCCTCGGGTTGATGTCAACCAGCTTGTACGTTGAATGCTCCTGCGTACCTGTGTTTATATCATACCAAACACATTTGAACAAGACTATGTATAGGGGCCGGATTCTGCCCCAATATTCCACATGTATAATGTCTTTCAGCGTTCCATAGAAGTTGGTAGCATCGGATCCTCCCATGTCTCCCTTCACATAAACACCGCTACAGTCACTCTTCTTCGGGCCCAAAATCATATCGGTGTGAAATCTGAACCCATTCACAATGTATCCCTCGTAGGTTGCCACTGAATAAGCCGGACCTGTGATTAGAGGATCTATTCGTACGTCGGTCTCGTATTTCCCACTTGAATATGTCTGCTTGAACCATGCTACGTACTGTTGGTTCCTCTTGGATTGTATCTCCATTGGACTTAGTCCACCGCACTCATCTTCTACAAACAGTCTGCATAGGAAAATCATCATAAGTTAGTTGTCTTTAAAGCGCTTAATCATTTCGTTATTAAAAATAATTAACGACCACTTACTCCACCCATTCGTCAAGCTATGGACAGTTTAGAAGCGTGTAAAGCTCTATTTGCTCCATCTCATCGGAAGTCAAGTATCGTCTTTTGTTTAGTGGCCCTATTGGCGCCCCTTTCTTTTGAAATATTGTAAGCTCATCATCCCACTCCGTGCTATCTAGTGTCTCGTTTCTGTTGAGTTTTTTATATTTAGTCTGAAAAGAAACATCCAAATATTGAGAACACATATTGGACAGCGCAGCAAGTAGGTATTGATTGGCTATGGATCCCTCCACCCTCGCCTTGTTCTTTACTGAACCCTTCATGTCGAACATCCGCCTAGTTCATAGAAATGAAAGATTAGGCAAAGAATCGATATTTGTAAAAGATAATTGTTATTAAAAATATAAAATCGTACCTCTCGAATGGATACATCCATCTATAATGAACTGGACCACCAACTCTAGCCTCGTACGGAAGGTGTATGGCTAAATGCTCCATAGAGTCGAAAAATGAAGGAGGAAATATCATTTCCATCTTGCACATGGTAACAATAAACGATTCCTCCAATCGCTCCATATCTTCGGCCGACACCTCTAAGGCGCAAATCGCCTTAAAAAAAAGGCTAATCTCTACTAAGGTCCCCCAAATCTCGGGTTCCAAGAATTTGCGAAATGCAATCGGGATCAATCTCTGTATGAAGACGTGACAATCATGACTCTTCATTCCATACAATTTTCCTTGTTGTTTTTGCACACATCGTCCCAAGTCCGAGGCATATCCATCAGGAAACTTCAGTTCGGTCAGCCAATCAAGCACCATGTTCTTTTGATCCCTCGTAAGACAATATTTTGCCTTTGGCTTTATGTACTCACTTCCTCTGCCACTGGGTTTCAAGAACAATTCTTTACGGTTGGTCAACAGCTTAAGATCGTGCCTCGACTTAATGTTGTCCTTCGACTTAGCATCGTCCAACACCGTGTTGATGATGTTCTCAAAAAAGTTCTTCTCACAATGCATCACATCTAGATTGTGGCGAATCAAGTTCGTGGACCAATAAGGTAGTTCCCAAAAGATGCTTCGACGACACCAGTTATGAGTTGTGTTAAATCCCGGAAGCTTTGTGGAGTTTGCCCCAAATCTAACCGATTGTAGCCTATCCACAATTGCCCTCATCTGCGCTCATGTCTTCCTTGGAATGGGCGCTTCAAGTACCTCCCTGCCCTTGTAGAAATCCTTCTTATTGTACCTCCATTTATGACCCTCTGGTAGAAACCGACGATGACAATCGAACCACAAGGCTTTTCCACCATGCTTAAGTGTAAAAGAATCTGTCGCACCCATGCAATAAGGGCATGCCAGCTTACCGTGCGTGCTCCACTGGGACAACATTCCGTAAGCAGGAAAATCGTTAATAGTCCACATTAGGGTCGCTCGCATTTGGAAGCTTTCCTTTCGTGAGCTGTCATATGTCCACAAACCATTACTCCACAAATCATTCAACTCATCAATCAACGGTCTCAGCCAAAGATCCAAGTTCTTTCCAGGACTCTTTGGACCGGGTATAATAAGGCTCAGAAAAATGAACTCCGGTTGCATGCATAAATCCGGCAGAAGGTTATAAGAGGTAACAAACATGGGACAACAAGAGTAGTTCTTCCCAGATGGCCCAAACGGTGTGAACCATCAGTACATAGGCCGAGTCGGACATTTCTAGGCTCTGTTGCGAAGTCCGGATACGTACGATCAAAAGCTCTCTACGCCTCGCTTGCAGCTGGGTGAATCATTCTATCTGTTGACTCTCGACACTTCAAATGCCAAGTCATATGTCTCGAAGTGCCTACAGTATAAAACAACCTCTGTAATCAAAGTCCTAGGGGGAAGTACCACAATTTCTTCCTTGCGACCCTGGACTTTCTACCAGCCTCGTACCTATCGGTCTTGCATATCGGACACGATGTGAGATCCTTATTGGCATTATCGTCGTAGTACAAGAAACAAAAATTCTTACATACGTCGATCTTTTCGTACCCTAAACCCAAACCCGCGAGCATCTTATTCATGCCTGGAACCGTATTCGGTAGCATTTCCTCAATCTCTGAGTCCATAATATCTTTAGACAAACTTAAGTACTTTTCGCAAGCGACATTAACTACTTTGTGCATCGTCTTGGTAGTTAAGAACTCGGCAAACTACTGGAGCACAGTCTTCGACTTCTTACTGTTCATTTTTATGTCTCCCATCTGCATCAATTTGAAGAACTCCTTTGCCTCGAGACTTGGATCTTCGTTGCGCACCTCTCCCTCAACAAATCGACCCCCATATGCATCCACAACCAATTCTCTAAACGAAGTATCGGCATGAACCGAACTATCGACGTGAATACTAGCAGGCGGTGATTCATGTACATATGATGTAGATGCCTCGCTCGCCTTCTCTCCATGCAACACCCATATCCAATATTGATACACAAACCCCCACTTATGAAGATGATCCCGTACAACGTTTCGATCAAAAAACTTTAAATTGATGCATCTCTGGCACGGGCACCTAATACGATTTCTTAGATCTACGTAATCTCTCTGTTGTGATGCATATTGTATGAATTCACGAATCCCAACCACGTAATGTTGATTCAAATAACCAGTGTTACTATCTATCCTATCGTACATCCAAGATCTATCGGGACGATAATCCATTTCTAATCTAAGAAAATTAAAAAGAAATTGTTACAATTAATTTCACCAATCAATATATTTATCATTTATATAAAAAATTAAAACTCGAGTACGACGAAGCCAAGGCAATTAATACTTACTTGTTGTAGCGTAGAAAATACTTAGATCAAGTATTCTTTGTAAACGCACGCCCCTCGTTGAATTTACCGCAATATCTAAAACAAAGAAAAATTAAAAAAAAAAGTTAATAAAAACGATCTTAATTGAGAAAAACTAACAAAAACAGTTATAACAAGAGGAAATCGTAGATACCTTAGCAAGGGATGAATGTTGAAATGATTTCTCAAGTGGAATAGGGAGGGGTATTTATAAGGGGGCTGACAGTTATTCCCGACCGCATTTCGGTCGGGAATAACAACGGTAACAATTTTTCCCGACCGACATTCGGTCGGGAATAACAACGGTAACAGTTATTCCCGACCGCAGTTCGGTCGGGAATAATCTTGACCGTTGTTATTCCCGACCGAATTTCGGTCGGGAATAAGAATTACCGTTGTTATTCCCGACCGCAGTGCGGTCGGAAATACTAGGGTTTAGGGTTTAGGGGTATTGGCGACCGATTTTCGGTAGGGAATAATATTCATATTCTTAATTTCACAATTTCGCTCTCAATTTTAGATAAATCGTTGATTTAATGATCAAGTAAATCAATATTAGTTATATATTACTAAAAATCTCAAAAAAAAATTAAATTTAGTTGCACGTTGATGAATAGTTTGAAGCGTCGATTCATATTGTCACTTATAAATAGATTAGTATATGTAGTTGCTAATAATGTAACTACTTACGATTATGTTAAACATATGTTAATATATATCACAATTAGCCTCTCTATACTAACGTTCGTAACAAACGTTAATCGCCAATTGTGAATACTCCTCTATACTACGTATGATTATTATATGTAAAACTCCAAACTAACTTAACTTATACTCCGGTAAACTATACTAATTTAATAATTAAAAGTACATTAAACTAACTAACTAATAGTGCAATTCATGAATTTAGTGAGATTCTATAGTTATACTTAACAAACACATCAAGATTTTCCAAAAGATCGAAAAAAAAAAAATTACTATTTTTTTCGACCGATCTGCGGTAGGGAAAAATATTCAATCTCATTCCCGATCGATTTTCGGTCGGCATTGACACTTATTGCCAACCGAAAATCGGTCGGGAATAATATTTAAACTTATTCCCGACCGCATTTCGGCCGGGAATAACATTCAACGTTATTCCCGACCGAATATCGGTCGGGAATAATGTTTAAACATTTCCCGACAGCAGTGCGGTCGGCATATTCCGCGTTTCTGGACAGCATATTATTGCCGACCGAAATTCGGTCGGCAATTTTTGAAAATTTGGCGGTTTTTGAAAATTTTTGAAAATTTTCAACATTCCCGACTGAAAATCAGTCGGGAATAATCGAAAAAGTTGGCGGGACTCGGTGGAAAATTCAAATTTGACGAAAATTCAAATTTTGTTAACTTTTTCTATAAATACACTTCATTATTCTCCTCATTTTTTCATCTCCACACACTTTTTTCATCTCCAAAAAAACTTTTTCAAACATTTTTTTCATATTCAAACATTTTTTCAAACACTTTTTCCTTTCAACTTCAAAATTAAAATTTTCACTTCTTTATTCAACTTTTCAATAATCAAAAACTTATTTAATTTTTTTGTGTTTTAAACTGAGCAATGAATCAAAAGTTTAATTGCTCATCTAAAACGCAAAAAAAACTAAATAATGTTTTTAAAATATTTCAAAATAGTAAAAAAAATAATATTCCAGTAATTATTACCGGAATATTATTTTTTTTGTTCTGATGAATTTTATTCTCGGCCGAAAATCAGTCGGGAATAATATGAATTTTATTCCCGACCGATTTTCGGTCGGGAATAATATGAATATTATCCCCGACCGGAGCGCGGTCGGGAAATGCATGAATTTTATTCCCAACTGATTTCTGGTCGGGAATAATATTTGGTCGGGAATAATATAAATATTATTCCCAACCAAATATCGGTCGGGAAAAGTCCCGACCGGTCTACGGTCGGGATTACTCGTAAATAGTGTCGACCGGATTTCGGTCGGGAATAAGGAAAAGTATTACCGACCGATTTTCGGTCGGAAAATAAATTAAGAACAAAACGACCGGGAATCGGTCGGGATTGTTGAAAAAATTTCCCGGCCGATTTTCGTTCGGGATATATTTTTCCGACCGTTGAGCGGTCGGAACTTTTCTCGACCGATATTTGGTCGGGGTTGGCGGTCAGGAAAGGCGGTCGGGAAAAGCCCTTACCGACCGAATGGCAGTCGAGAAAAGCCCTTACCGACCGAACGGCGGTCGGGAAACTATTCCCGACCGAAGTAATGCCGACCGGGACTTCCCGACCGAAAAGCGGTCGGGAAAGGGTTATTCCCGACCGCCGATGGGTTATTCCCGACCGCCGATGGGGCTTTCCCGACCGGCTTTGCGGTCGGGAATAACCCGATTTTTTTGTAGTGAAACCATGATCACCCTAACATTTTGATAATGCTTTGCAACAACCAAAATTTTTCATCCTTGTCTAAAAATCTTAATTAGCCTTTAACCTCCAAACTGATAGGGCTTGAGAGTTGTAAAATCAACCTTAGCCATATCCAAGAGGAATTTCACGTGTCTTAAAAGGTTGGTTACATACGTCGTACGAAACCAAAGGCGATAATGAAACTTCTGAACTTACCTCAACAAAACTTTTTTAATTCAAAAGTGCAGATTTAGTTATCTCATAGGGAATAGTCTTGTTGTTTTAATGCTAAACTGAGTATTTATCACAATCACAAAGTACATAACTAGTTGCAGCAATATATGAAATTCAAGTCGTATTATAGTTTCTCTCCCAAAAAAAAGGCCGAGTATTATTGAAAACATGCTTTAAATTACAACAAGGAGTATAAGAATTATAAGTAAATGATCTTATTTATCACAACTTGTGGTATTTATACAATGTGCATAATTCTTAAAATAGGAAATATCCTAAACTAAGTACAAGAAAATATCTCAAAAGATATATACCAAATACAAGGACATATCATAACCAATCATACAAGAAAATATCCTAAAGATAAATACTAAAGAATATCTTAATACGCCTCTGCAAAATTGACGTCCCATCGGAGATAGAAATTTTGGAACTTAAAAGTTGAAACCGCGCACGTTGAAGCGGTTTAGTGAGCAAATCTGCAAGTTGGTCAACAGTGTTAACATACGAGACGGTAAAAAACTTTTGTTGACAAGATCACGAACGAAGTGAAGATCAATATAGATATGCTTCATGCGAGAATGCAACACTAGATGAAGAGAAAGACGTGTAGCTCCCAGATTGTCACAGAGGACCCGTGGTATAGGAAGAGGAACATGCAACTCAAGAAACAAGTATTGCAACCAACGTACTTCGACAACAACGTTAGCAAGGACACAGTACTCGGACTCAGTAGAGGAACATAAGACCGCGCGGGGGCGATGAGAGAACCACGAGATCGGATTCGTGCCAAGAAACACCACATAGACAGAAGTTAACACGGCAGAGGTGTGATCATCAGCCCAATCCGTATCCGAGTAGAAAGTCAGACGGACATAGTTTACACGACGCAAGAGAATACCATGTGATAAGGTACCCTTCAAGTACCAAAGGACTCGCTTAAGAACACTCCAATCAAGCTCTATCTAAGCAGCCATTCATTGTGCAAGTCTATTGACGGCAAAGGCTATATTGGAGCAGGTAAGAGCAAGGTACTGAAGGGACCCAATGACACTATGATACTTCTTGGCATCGACAAAGCAAGAAGACGTAAGGGTCAAGGAGGAGGAGGCCATGGGTATGGCAAGTGGCTTGGCACCATCCATTTTATGTTGAGCAAGAATGTCACAAATATACTTGTGTTGAGACAAGAACAAGCCTTCACGAAAATAGAAAACCTCAACACCAAGAAAGTAGGATAACTCACCAAGGTTCTTAACCGCAAACTTGGAGCCCAATTGCGCAATTAAAGTGGGACAATTACCCGTGACAATAATATCATCGACATATACCAAGATATAGATAAAATCTGAAACACAAGAGTAAAAGAAGAGAGAAGCATCAGATTTGGTTTACAAGAAGCCAATAGAGCTAAGAGCAGAACTCAATGCAAGATATCAAGCACGAGGGGCCTGCTTAAGGCTATATATCGATTTCTTGAGATGACAGGCATGTGATGGAAATGTAGAGTCTGAGAACCAAGGGGGTTGAGACATACAGACATCCTCAAGAAGATCACCATGTAAAAAGGCATTACTCGCATCAAATTGACGAAGGGGCCACGAGTTCATAACTACAAGAGAAAGAACCGTGCAAATCATGGAAGGCTTGACAACGGGACTGAACGTCTCCTTAAAATAGAGCGCCTCACGTTGATGAAATCCTTTAGCAACAAGGCGAGTCTTGTTCTTGTTAATAGTGTCGTTAGGATGACGTTTCATCCGAAAGACCCATTTGGATCCAATTATATTCCTGCCAATCGCACGAGGAACAAGATGTCATGTACCATGTTTCATAAGAGCTGTATATTCTTCAGCCATGGCCGCACGCCAATTTGGATCCTTGAGAGCGGTGCTGACACAGGTGGGCTCAAGAGGACCGTCAACTGCATGTTTTGTTGCAAGATTAAGTTGTTTAGTCTTAAATATGTTATTCATGGCTCATGTGGCCATGCAATGGGTGCGAGGCGGGTCAGGTGGCAAGAAAGATGGTATGGACAACATCGATTCATCAGTGAAATAAGGTGACGCAGACAAATTAGAGAAAGTCTCGCGCAAGCATGGTGCAACTGGCAGGGGATAGCACAACGTGTCTGATCAGGCGGCTAACTGGTCCGATCGCGCGGCGAAGTCGCGATCAGCATCAGATCGCGCCACATGCTGGTCAGATCGTTCAGCCGAGGCGTGATCATCATTGTATGCGCTGGATTTTAGAGCATTGGCGCGCGACAAGGCTGATCGCGGGTCTAGTCGCGCCACATCCGATCGTGGCGCTCAGTAGGCCCGATGAGAGGCGAATTTGGAGGCGCGGCGGGCAGAATAAAAAGAGATGGTTGAGCAGGCACATACATAGATGGAGATACAGAGGAAGCGGGAGAAGTAGCCAAAAATTCAGTCTCAACAAAACAAACATGGCGAGAAATAAAAACTATGCCCGACTTTGCATCATAGCAATGATATGCACTATGAGAGGTGGAGTGCCCAACAAAGACAAGCACGAGAATGAGTGTTGAGTTTACCTGGAACATAAGGTCGCAACCACGGGAAACGAAGGCAACCAAAAGTCTGTAACTTCAACTAATTTGGTGGATGACCAACAAAAATACAAGCAGGAGAGTCCTTGCGAAGAACCGACATAGGAAGGCGTTTTAGAGAGATACACCACAATAGCAAACGTAAATTCCCAAAAGGAAGGAGGCAAATGCACATGACGACGCTCAAGTAGTGCAGTGGTAAGCCAACGAATACCAGACTCAGAAAGATAAGACCTCAAAGCCACAGATTCTCCTCCATTATCAGAATAAGAATTCTTGATCCTACAACCAAACTATGTCTCAACTAGTCGACGAAATTGGCGAAACAGTAGGAGAACCTGAGACTTGTGAGATAAAGGATAAAACCAACAATACTTGAAGTAATGATGAACAAGTAACAAGTAATAACGGTTGCCATCAATAGAATAAACCGAACAAGGTTTCCCTACGTCCCCATAAACATAATACAGAGGATGAATAAATTACAAAAAAATACTCGTAAATGGTAACTGAGTACTTTTATTTGAATAGCAAAACGACAAATCGTAGCATTCTTAGAAGTTAAATTACATGGTGATAATCAAAGAACTAATAACATCATAAGGATGTCTTAAACGACAATGCCAAACATCCCGATTTGTCCTAACTCCAAAAAATGCCATAGGTGATGGGTGGGCTAAGGTCAAAATTTTGAGGTGATAAACTCTATTAGTGCAAGCTTCGCGCAGCAGCTTCGCCCCCATAACCCGATCCTTAACAAAAACAAAATGGGACGAATTAAATTCAAGGGTTACATTATTAGCCAAGGTAAATTAATGAACTGATAAGAGATTTCTCTACGAAGACGGAACGCATAAAATATGAGAGATATCAAAATGAAGATCACATAGATTAAAAGAAGAAAACCCAATATGTTAAATAGGCAAACCTGAACCATCTGCAATGACCACCTCATCAGTACCATCATACTCATAATGAACAAAAAGATTCCGAAAATCAGAGGTAAGGTTGTGGTTAGCACCAGAATCAACCAATCAAGTGTTTTGATCTTGAGATGGCAGACACGGGGTCGTGGCTAGGTTGACAAGAGGTTGTTGGAGTAGACAACAAGTACGAGCTCCATGACCAAATATGCCACATATTTGGCACATGATATTAGGACGATTGCCTGAAGAACCCTGACAACCATTGTTGCAAAAAGTCGAGGAATTGGTAGATTCGTTGCTCTGGCCACCGTCACCATTTGAACAACCACTTGAGCGATTGTTGTTGTTGTTACGACCACCACAGTTTCCACGAGACTTTGCGGTAGCAACTAACGAATGACTATGTTCATCGAGACGATTGACATACGTCTCATGCACAACTAATTTATCATGAAACTGTGCGAAAGTGAGAGATGAATCTCGAGCATTGATATGAGCAGCAATATCACGATAGGCAGCACCGAGACCATTGAGAACATAGAGAGTGACATCATCGTCGAAAAGAGGATGATCAATGATCCCCAATCGATCCACTTTTATTTTAATAAGTTGAAGGAACTCAACAACAGTACGAGAGCCGATGATCATGGTGGAGAGGGACTCCAATTAATGACACGGGAGCCAGATTTGTTAGCATAAATCCGCTTTGGGGTTTGCCAAGCATGGGCGGATGTCTTGGCATCACAGATCAACCACATGATATCATGAAAGACGAAAGCGAAAAGAGCAGACAAGATTAGTGAATTTTGTCGGGTCCAATAGTTGAACATTGCAATAGATTTCGGAGAATCACCAAAAGGAGGGCATGGATACGAACCATCCACAAAACCAAAGAGGTCATAGACATAAAACATATGGCGAGACTAAGCATTCAGGACGTGCAGTTGCTGGAAGTAAGCTACAGAACCAGATAAGTGTGTGCAACAATATGCACAAGATGGTCGAGAGGAGGACCAGTTGTTGGCACCAACAAAGGAGAGAAGGTCGTCCGCATAACGGGAAGAGATGTAGCAGATTACAATGAGGCAGCGACGGCGGTAGGGGCGACGGCGGTTTCAATATTAGGGTTAGGGTTTGATGAATTCCCAGAAGACATCGTAGCATTTTTTTCTCGTTAGAGATAAATCTTTGTTGATACCATATAAGAATTACAAGTGTATGATTTTATTCATCACAACTTGTGGTATTTATACAATGTACATAATTCTTAAAAGAGGGAATATCCTAAATTAAATACAATGGAATATCCCAAAAGATATATATCAAATACAAGAAAATATCCTAATCAATCATACAAGGAAATATTTTAAAAATAAATACTACGGAATATTAAATACATATCCACTCTAGCACCTTAAGCTTTTAGATGAGATGGCAAATTCAATATAATATCAGAGCCTAGGTCAAAGAGGTCTGAGGTTCAAACACCGCCACCCATTAATCAAAAGGTGTCACGTGACAGACGTAACAAAAAGATTTACAGCATGCACGTGAGGGAACGTATTGAGATAATATATAAATACTAAATGCATACCTAGCTTTTAGATGATATGGCAAATTCAATAATTGTGCAAAGAAGCATCTGTATGACATATTATATCAAACATTCCTGCGCACGCGTGCACACATACACATGGAGAGAGAAAAAAACACGCGATTTTAGCTAAGCATCCAAACCAATCAATACAAGTAGAAGCCTCAAGTTTAGAGTAAATAGCATCAAATTCCAAAGACATTTCTAAAGTTTTCCGCCAAACCTACTGAAAGAATGAGTACAACCCGTGGCCAATTTTTGAGGGAACATTTCATGGAAAATGAAGGGCTGATTTGGATGTATTTCGTCATTTTGTTTGCCTGACTTTGATTTGGGTGTTTGAAAAATATATTGAAAATTGTGTTCAAAATTTAAAATTCAATTTGAGTAAAGCTTTAATGTTTGAGTGTTGCAAAGAAAAGTAGTTATATACTATATAAACATCAAATCAATGTGATGGATGTGTATAAAAATAATATTTTAATTAATAATGATAGTTTGTAGAATAATATTATTTAAATAATTTTATAATGATTAGAATGCATAATATTTTTTCTTTGATCAACGAATGAAGAGTTATTAATTGTAAACTTGCAGCTTATAACAATATGTTTTGTACGAAAAATCATCTCTCTAATAATGACTTTACTTGTGAAAAAAAGTAGTTGGTGATAGGTTAATATACACATATATATTGACAGTTGGTGAAGAATCATATAAATATCCTGAAACTATTTGATTAAGCAACCAACCTTTAATCTTTTAATATATTAATTACTTTTCTTATATTTCCAGTCCTTTCAATTTGTTTAGACAAGTCGTTTTTCTGTATATTTTAATGTTGATATATGTTAATATCTTCGGACCATCAGATATATTGTAATTAAGTTTTCTAGTTTTAACTAAAATACTGTATTTCTCGTAATTGAGAATAACTCTATTAACTTTCATAGTCAGGAAATTAAACAACTTACTATCCTATTATTTTGTCATATTTGCATTGTTACCATTTATTTAAATGAATAAGCAATCTTACTGAATAATATGTCCTATAAACAAATCGTTTTCCTATATTAGATTAGTAAAGTACAATACAATGTGATATTTCACTTGAGATTCCATATAGTCTATTTTTAACACAATATTACGTATAGTATTTTATATTTCGCCTGAATATCCAGAAGTTAATAATTGGCATACGGCATATTTTTCAATACATTTGGTGTTGGGGGCATGTTTCCTACGTTTTTCAAAGATTTTGGGGCTAACCAAAGAGGCTTCGATGAATCATATTTATCATCTTAAACTAATGTACAGAATATTTTTGTCGTGCGAACAAGTGATTGCAGGCCCTGCATTTTCTCTGTTACTTTACCTACTACAGATATGTATCTAGCCTCAGTTACACAATACACGTACCAAGATTATAAAAAAAGAGTGCAAGATTGACAAGAACATTATGTACACAATCTCATTCTATGTTGCATCTTCATTTCCAGCAAGACAAAACGATTAGAAACTTTAGTTAGTCATTCCATCTTCATTTCCAGCATGACAAAATGTATGGTTGACGTAAATTTACACAACTAATATTGGGTATACTGAATATTCAAGTTATTATTGTAGTACCTACGCCACTTAATAGTGTAAACTGAATTACAGCACTAGTCATGATGCCACTACATTCACCTCATGTTGTTCGTAACATTGAGTGCATCATCCGTAGTGGCAATAACGGGCAATACTTTCTGTAGCTAGTTATGTCCTAGGGAATGCATTCTTCAAAGAAAATGAGTGTGGAAATGAGTGTGGACCAATATAAGGTATAAGATACAAACACCCGGCAACCCGTTCAAACTCTCATATTAGGGCTCATTCGCCTGGACTTACTAAGCAACACTATAATAAAGGAAACAGACTCGCATCATAAAAGTTAAACAGCCAACTTCAGTTGGCCCTAATTATCAACTCATCCTTACCAACTCCAGGCAATCCCCCAGAGTATCAGCAATTTCACCTCCTCTCTCCACCTTAGTCCCCACCCCAGGCTACTAATCTATCGCCTCAAGTACTGGACATTTCTTTGAAATCCTAATCTCTCTTACCGCCAATCTATTTTTATGTTTCTCACCTCCTAGCCTTAAACTCACGTCTTAAGAGTTGAGGCATCTCTTTCTCTCTTTACAAGAACTAAAGTTCAAAAGTTCTCTTTTGCAGCGAGGGCGTCAGCCCAGAACCATAGTTTCTGCCTTTCTGGCCCACTGTGTTAAAGCAAATGTATTTATGGCACTGACTGCCACCAATTAACATGCACAAAACCAACACCGTGTTTTTTATTAAAAGAAAGAAATTCATTGATTGGTTCATCTCAAAATACAAGAAAGTGGTGGCAGGGCAACCGGAAAAGGATAGTAGCAGTGTTGGTCAATGGGCGGATTGCGTGTCTGGCACAATCCAACTAGTAGGTTGGAGAGAAATCAAAACTCAAGGTTTTTTGAGTCACAGTTGAAATTAAAACAAAAACGTAATTTTAAGAAAGTCCAATTTTCAAATCTCGTTTATTGTACAAAAAAATTATACTACAATAACTTTTTATATTTTAAATTAATCAATTATATAATTGATAATAAGCTTTAAGAAACCACAGGTTGAAAGTATAAAAAAATAATAATAATATGCATGCGAAAGGGGAAATTACTTCAACTATCCTAATTAAAAATCAATCTCACTTACCCATTTTCTCAACCAACACAAACAACCATACACAATCTAACATAATCTATCCATCGGTCATAATCACCCTCAATACACATGAAAGACAAACAGAAAAAAGGGCTTCACCACAGTAACCTGGTAAACATCACAACAATGGCCTTATCAATAATACATCCATGCCATATATAGAGCCACGGCAGAGTAAATTCATAGAACCAGCCTATTCTCTTAAGAGATTATCATTACTGACTTCAGTATAGCAATTATCATCTGAATGCTAACCTACTGCAGCTGTTTTGTAATTCCATCAAGTGATGCCCGCGTTATAATACTGTTTAGTCTGGTTCCCAGCAGAAAACAGGGGTATTATTCCGGACCGCCAACAGAAAACACTGAAAATTTACAGATTTAAAGTATACTTCTCAATTTTACACAACATTTAGAGTAACTGAGTGCCAAAGATTTACTAAGTATAGTATCTTTTATTGCCACACATTTACTCAAAGGTCCAAATTTTGTTGTCAACTGAAGTACCAATCCAGAAATATATGCCCCTTAGCTGGTTTTATAGCTGCAAGTTCAGCTACCAAAGCTTCACCCAAACAAATTTCCAACTTCAAAATAGATGTACTGAGCAACAAATGACTCATTGCATTGCAAGTATTTTCATAGTTGAGAGAAGTCGGTAATGAAGTCCCAAAACCCAGTTCACTTCCCTTCTCTCAAAAAGAGAGTTAAATAAAGGCATGTCCGACACGCAAACCCTAAATTAGGCATTACAATACGAGGTAACTAAGAATACAGTCAGTATCCCTAATTTGCACAAGGCTGATAAACAGAATTATTTTCCGTACTGACATTTAGCAGACATTCCCTTCTATATTAGTGTACCCAAAAAAGGCAAAAATAAATGTTTAAACGGGAGCTATTACCTGTCAAAAAAGAAGAAATGACTTGCACCGTGATTTTACCAACTTGGACAGACCTGAAATTAGCCTTAAGAGTAGCTCCTAATCAAGCAACTTAAAAAAGATAAGAAAAAAAGAAGGTAAAAATAAAGAGAGAAGAAAGGCAAAAAAAAAAAAAAAAACACAGGAGGATGAAGAAGAGAGCTCAGAAAACAGTAGTATAGAAACCAAAACCAGAAAAACAACTAAGAGAACATTGAAATCCACAAAGAACAAATGGAAAATTCTGATTTACAGATAATTTATTCTGGCCATTTCAGCCAATATTCCCAATTTTTATACATCGCAACCCTTGAATCTGTCTTGACTAAAATCTGCCATTGCATACCTTTTGATATCAAGTACAACCGTGCCAATGCATCCAACGGAGCACCATAATATCAGCCAAAATACCTGCATCTTTATGGAATGTAATGGGCCCACAAAAACAGTAGATTTAATAAAAGCAGGAATTTATTACTATTATATAAGAATACATCATCATCTTGTCATTCACAGTTCACCAGCTCATCAGTCCGGTAAAAAACACAAGGTTACACATCTTATGTGCGGATAAACTCATAATACGAAACTCAAGCAAATCAAACTTTACATGCAAAAAACTTGGATAGGCCATACCCAACATTGAACAACAAACATCAAAGTTCATCAGAAATATATGATGGTTCAAAGAAATTCCAAAAGAACGGAAATAACTGAAGTGTGATGTAAAGGTATAGAAACAAGACAATTCCTAAACTTGAAATTCAAAATACTTCAGTACATGAGGAAATGACAAATCAGAAATCATCTACCTAATGATAAGTAGGTTACAGTCCAGCATCTATCAATTACGTAGTTCAGCAATAAACATTCAACTGCTGGGTCTCCAATTAGCAGGAACACTTCTTGAACTGACTCAACCAAATCAAACACAGCTCTAGGCACTGATGCCAATCTCAGCCTCAGACCTGCACAAGTAACAAACACAGAGCACATTTACCATTCTGATGAGAGAAAATCAGCATAGTCGTCTTGATTATCAAAAATGAACTGAACGCCTGATCTCTGAACATGGCTATCCATCCAAGTGATCCCACATCAAGCATAAATCAATACAGTTTTTTTGAGAAGAAACATCTGAACTTCATAATTCATTGACTAGCCTTTTCCAACAAACATAAATTCCCTGGTCTTTTTCCAATATTTTGCATAACCCCGTCACAACCAGAAACATCATCTTTCACTGCGTTGCTAATTCCACCCTATGGTGAGACCATCAAATTGCATCAGTTAAATCAACCTGCTGCGAGATATCATCTAATGTGAGAGACCTGTCATTCTCATGCTTTAGTTCGTTATCTTTGCTTTCAACTAGACCAAAATTGTTGTTCAAATCATCATCGTCTTCTGCAGAGCTTGATGGAGAATTCTTCACATGTTTTGACTTGCGGTCATTTGAGTGTTGCGGAGATAGCTTACTCTCTTGATGCTGATTTTCTTCAGTTAACCTCAACCTAGGACTCCTTTTATCAAGGTGTCTTGATTTCTCCTCTCTCCTCCTTTCCAATTGCTCAGTTGATCGATGCTTATCTTCTGGAGATCTAGATCTAGATCTTGAGTGTCTTTTGCCTCTTGATTTGTTAACTTCCTCCATAACTCTTGAGGAATGCTTCTGTTCATGGTCTCTATCCTCCAGTGAAGCGGACCTTGACCTTCTCCTATTCCGCTTCCTCAATTTTTCTTCTCTTCTGACGTCTGTCTTATCACTAGAGTGATGCTTTGCCTCAACAGACTGTGCCCTAGAGTGCCTTCTGTGTTTTGATTTACTGTCATCATCTCTTGGAGACGGGGACCTTCTCCTATGATGCCGGGATCTTGCATCAGCACTAGATAATTTCCTTTTTGTATCTGTTGGACTTTCTCTTCTGTGTTTTGGTGAGACTGAGTCATCACGATTTGTCTGCTTAGATCGAGGGGTCACACTCCTGCTCTTATTTCTCCTGGGAGTAGGTGACTTGTTTTCATGTGATCTACCTAAATCACTACGGTGATGCTTTGCTTCCACAGACTGTGACCTAGAGCGTCTTCTATATTTTGATTTACTTTCATCATCTCCTGAAGACGGAGACCTTCTCCTATGATGCCGTGATCTTGAATCAGTACGAGATGATTTCCTTGGTGTCCCTCTTGGACTCTCTTGTCTGCGCTTTGGTGAGACTGAATCATCACGGTATGACTTCTTAGATCGAGGGGTCATGCTCCTGCTTCTGTGCCGCCTGGAAGAAGGTGAATGGTTATCATGTGATCTACCTAAATCTCGCCTTCTATGCCGGTCACCATCGTCCCTCCTATCCCTGTAAAATCTACGCTCCCTCTCATAACTAGAGTAATGGCGAGATCTCACAGGTGATCTGGATCGATAACCTCGGCCACGGCGAATAGGAGGAGAGAATGAGGGAGACCTCCGTCTTGACCTATGGTTAACAGGAGAAGTTGACTTGGAGTTAGACCTGGACCTTGACCTCACACGAGTAGCAGGTGGTGACCTGAAACATCATGGCAATTCAGCTTAGAGTTAATCAAGCATATAGAGCATTCAGAATTCCACTTCAAAATAAGATTTGTGATTCAGACATATGTCTTAACTCAAGGAATGGGAGAGTAAAAAGAAAAGGAATCAAATCAAGGATGTCCATTTGGGAACAAAATTCACTTCATTATAAGATTTGACACCAAATGCAGAAATCTTTAGAAGTCAAACCACCAATTGTCCTGGAACAGCTTCATATCGTCATAAAATTATTTTCTTTTGCAAATAAATTATCTATAACCTCCTAATCCAAAAGGAATTAACCAACACTAAAGAATATGAAAGCATCTTGAAATCATGGAACATTCTCCAATATACAATACGTATGACTTACCAAAAAAAACTTGCTATTAAATTCCTAAATGATGTCGTGTTAAATCCAATAAAATGGTGAAAGGAACTATCTTAACTTACAAAAAAAAAAAAATCAAACACCAGATATGAAGATCTAACAAGATAAAAGCTTTAAGGATCCCAATACTCATATAGGGCCAGATGAATCTTAAAGAAAAGCTACATAGCGACCAACTGCACTTTACTGGGAGAAAAAATAACAAATTTATACAAAATGGCCAACTGCACTTCATCGGGGGAATATAGATATCAATGAAATTGCATAACAATTTTCCTCCAGGTTCCAATAAGACATTCAATAACATACCTAGATTTTTTATCAGGTTCCTTCTCTTCAATGACCAACCCATCAGCTTGCATCTTCTTAGTTATTTCTGCAGCTCTAGCTGCAGCTATTTCTGTTGCAGACTTCATGGTTGCTGCTCGGCTTGCTGCCTGTTGTGCAGTCAATGTTTGCTGCATCAAGAGCGCCTGCTGAAATTGCATTTGTTGCATCGCAACAGCTTGCTGCATCACCATTGGCAGAGACGATGATGAATTCATGGGTTTTGGTGGAAGTGATTTAGCCATTTCAACATTCAAAGGACGACCCCCAACATCCATATTGTTCAATGCCAAAGCAGACGTGGCTTCTTCAGGTTTTGAGTACTCAACGTAAGCGAAATGCTTAGAATCTGTAATGGTGCATTCAACCACACTGCCACAAAAGCCAAACAGCTGTTTCAATTGATCCACTGTGAGAAGTGGGCTGAGATTGCTAACTTGTACAGTTTTTCTAAGAGAGTCAGCCTTCCCCTCTCTATCCGCTGAACCTCGTAAATGACGAGTATATAAGTTAAAACTGTCTGAACTTATTAAATAACAACCCACAGTAAACAAAGAGTTCAGTATCAAACTGTTTAGACTTTCTCCATGACAATGAAATGGAGGTAATCCAATAGCAATACGCAAAAAGATGGAATTTCCAACAAATTGCAAATGTGAAAAGCAGGCGCATAATAGCTATTTCAACAACATATATACAAACATTTAGGTTAGTCGTAAATTTTAATCCTACCAGGATCATCCTTTTTGGACTGAGCTTGGGCTGCAGCATGGGCTTGAAGAGCTTGAGCAGCAACGATAGCCTGAGCAGCCGCCATTGCAGCAGCAGAAGGTGCCATAGGAACTTGACTGAGAGTTCCCATTGTAGTGGTGGCAGCTAAAGCAGTCATCAGCAGATTGTGAGGGGGGTGACTAAATTTGCAATCAGTTAATGCGCACCGTCCATTAAGGTATTCTCTGCATATCTCTCCTAAAGATGATCCGATCCCAGGTAAAACCACTCCTCCTGAGGCCCCAGAAACCACACCTGGAATCATACCAAGTAGCCCTGGAAAAGCACCAGATACGGATCCCGAGTAATTCGGCATATTAGGCATTGTTTGGTTCACTAAATTAGGATATGAAGCTGGTGGAGCCATGCCAAGAAGCCCTCCACTGGGGGGTCCTGATGAATAACAGAAATGGGAAGTGTTAAATTTTACATTCTACGCAATTGGTAACTTTGCTCCTTACACAGTAACATAATGGTCACACTAAAAATGATAATAACTTATGGACCTGCTGCACAACTATCTGACAAATAGAAAAGAACAAATTTATGAACATCTAGATGATAAAAACATTTCTTTCATGTCTGGAAATTCGTCTTTAACTATTTCCTAAGGCACGTCAAAATTATGATACTGGGTGTCAAGTTTTATGTGAACCAACAATAAGATTAAATAGCTTATTAGCCATGACGAGCTGTGTGACAAAGGTCAAGAATTGGAACAACAACTACATTTCTTATAGAAATGAAAGGAATATTGTAATTATCAACGAAACACTCTCTAGAACTAAGTCAACCATGAAAGCACAGAAACCGCTTCTTTCCACCTATATTCTAGGAACCACAATATCCTACATGAGTACACATTTATTCAGATTAAACATTACTCAATCAATCAAATTAGCGCAAGAAATATACAGCAAAAATGGTATGGAGAGGCAACTACATAGAAAAAGCTCAAGAATGAGTACCTGAGCTAAAGAAAACAGGGAATGGACTTCCCATAATAGGCTTCCCATTGCACTCGACATTAACCATATAGTTCCCCCTCTTAGGCACGACGTAAGTAACACTATAGCTCCCATCTCCCATATCCTTGACCAACCCATCCTGGTCGCCACCCCCAACCCCGACTCCAGGCGTAATCCGAACCCTCAATTGAGCCCCGCCTTTGTCCAGCTTCTGCCCCTCAGAGTCCTTCGCCACGACAATAAACGTGGCAGCAACGCAGGCCGTCCCACCGGCAATCCCCGCACCCTGAGCCGTGCACCTCGCGGGATCCACGGGGCCCACGGCACGCGACTTAGTGTCCAAATCGGAGTCCGAATCGGAATCCTCCGCCGACACATTAGCATTAAAAGCAGCAGCAGCAATGGTAGCGATGGATGGGGATTGGGGGAGTTGGGGATTGGGTTGGTGGTTGAAGGTGGCTTCAAACGCGGCTTTGGCGGCAGCGTCTTTCTCGGCTTGACTTTTGAGCTTGGCTTCCTCGGCTTGCTTCATCCATATCGGCTTTACCAACGGCAGATTGTTGCCGTTGTTGCGCTCTGCCATGATTTGTTCCCAAAACCAAACCCTAATTTCTCGTGTGTGCGCGCGGGGGAATCGGAGAGGATAAAGTTGAGAGATTGGGAGATGCTGAGATTTGGGATTAAAAGAGGGACTTTATTTTCAATTCCACAGGATATTTGGGCTGCAAAATGCAATATAGCGCTCATTAACTTAAAACTTAGTTTTCAACATTTAAATAGCCAGAGATGTACCGATTAGGAGTGGGAGCGCCGGGTCGGTTTCCCGCGACCCGATCTGACCCAGTTGGAAAAATCTCGTTTGAGACTTTTCTGTCCCGATGTGGCGAGAAATTACTCTGCCACCATTACCACGGGGCGGGATCGAGAATAGAGGTCAAACCCCGATATGACCCGTCATCCCCGAGAGTGGCCCCCAAGTCCCCAACAATCTTAACAACTAACGTCTCCTTTTTTTTCTAATGAATTATTATGAATACTTTTATCACAATTCAAAAACAAAAAACACACAAGTTAACAATCTCTCTCTTCTACTAATTCCAACCCAACGATAAACACACGGCCATCTCCACCACCCACACTGCCGACGCGGGCTCGGGTCGTCCGCCTCCTTCTTCAACAATCTCGACTTAAGCCCTAAGGTATACCTTTTTAAGAATTTTAAAATTAACATGAAATTCCATCTAATTTTGTAAAGATTAATTGTTTGTTGTAATTGATAGAGTTTATGTACTACACAACTTTGAAATGTATACAAAGAATTCCAAATTAGGATTTTGAATTTTGAATTAGGGTTTCAAATTTGGGGTTTTCAAAATTAGGCTCAATTCGATTAATGTAATTAGTTGTATCATTGTGTAATTAACGATTGTTAATTATAATTGTATGGATTGTTAATTCGAATTTGATGTTTTAGATCGAGAGCTTGGTTGATATTTATGTACTTTGGTCGAAATTGGTGAAACTGGATCGAGAGCTTTGGTCAAAATTAGTGAATATTTTGTGTACTTTGTGGATACTCGTTCGGTGTACGAATTGGGTGTTTATTTTATTGGAAATAAAATATTGATTATATCTAACGTTGTGTCAAAAAGACGCTAGCATTAGCAGAAGATCATCAATCATATTTTCGTAGTCGTGGTGGTGGTCATTCATCGGCCATAGCTTCTTCAAGTACACCTCTTTTTGCTCCTCGACAGAGTCCTCGTAAAGTTGCTAAGGGGAAGGCATCGGCTACTTCACGCGCTAAGGCATTTGCTACTTTAAGTGGAAAGGCGCCGACTACTTCACAGTGGGAAAGAGAAGGCGCCGCATACTTCCAATGCTAAGGGAAAGGAAACGTATAATGCTCGTGAACCGGAAGGATGCACCTGGATCCCCCCCCCCCTAGTAGATGTAACAACGATTATTTGCATGAGGAGTTGGGAAGATCATATACAAACTATGAATGAAGAGGAAAATGTTGATGTAGATATGAGCAATGAGATTGATGAGGCAGGAGGGGGAAAAGACGAGGAAGATGAGGCGGGAGGAGAGGAGTGAGATGAGGAGGGAGAAGAGGTGGAATATTGGGGAGATGATGTTGAAGAAGAATGGGATGCTGAACCAATGTAGAAAGTGCATAAGACCGTTGTGACTTTCCATTCTAAGAAGGTGGATGGTAAAATAAAAAAATGGCAAAAAAATCACTATCTTAAATCATCATATTGAGCAACTTTTGAACCTTTCAAATGGCTTGTAAAGAAATATGTGAAGGGTCGGTGCATAAATTGTGGGAAAGAGATCGTTCATGATGGCCACCAACACGACATGGGAGGTCTCCAAAGTCATAGCAAGAGGTGTCCAAAGCGACCAGATAAAAATGTCTAGAAACAAGCCAAGTTGAAAGTGGAAATTAATGGTTCGGTGGCTAATTGGAAATTTAATAAAGAGTATGTATTGGAAGGTGTGGTGATGTTTTTTATTGAGAACGAGATACCATTCATCACCATAGAGAAGTTGTGTTTTTAGCGTATGATGGCTCAGGCGTGTTTGCATTTGAGATTGCCATGTCGCAAGACCATCACTGATGCATGTTACGAATTATATCTCAACGAGAGGACTCGGTTGATTGAGTTTGTCGAGGAAAATGCTCAGAGTGTGTGCATCACGACCAACACGTGGACCTCAATTACGAAGGACAACTACATGTGTGTCACTATCCACTTCATTGACAACAATTGGGTGTTGAAGAAGAAAATAATAAGTTTCAGTATGATTTATGGGCATAAGGGGAATCAGAGATTACAAGGAGTAAAATGCAAGAAACTACCCTGTGTTATTTCGATTTGGCAAAAAACTCCCCTTGTTATTTTTATTAGCAAAAACCTCACTGTGTTATTTGGTCAAAGGCAAAAAGCTCCTTACATCCCCAAATTGTACATCACGCGCCTCAACTGCAAGTAGGATTGAAATTTTTGATGGGAAGTTACCGTTTCACCCTTAATTTGTCTTGAAATTATTATATTCTTAATCAATAAAAAATGGAAAAGAAAATTAGTTATCTACTTAAACAAAAATCACATTCCAGTTTTCGTCGCTGGCCTCTTCCCCCTCTGATCCCTACTCTCACTTGTTTTTATGTTTTGGTTTATAGAGGAGGAACATACGTAGTGGTTGTTGCGGCGGCGGGAAATTCAAAATCCAAAACATCGTCAACGAACTTCTCTGACTACGCACCACCGCCGCCCACCGTCTCCCAAATAACTCAACACACTTGAAAATGGAGTCTCCCATGGAGAAGTAGAATAACCGATTTGTCTAGCCGATCATTGAGCAGGTAAATGGTCTCTTCATGGCGGTGTGGTGGGCGATGGCGGCGGCGGTGGAAGATGAAGACGGTGATAATTTTTCTCCTTTTTTTTCTTTTTTCCAAAATTAATTAGTTGTATATATATTTTAAAAGGTAAAGTGTAAACAACCTGATCTCACATTAATACTTCTTTTGATATTTATGATTTGTAAATAAAATTGGTTATAAGAAGTGTTCATACTTTAAAGAAACTGTGATTACTTTATTAAAAAATCAAATAAAAAATATGAACTAAAGCTTGAGAATATTGGAAAAAATGGTATTATACAATAAGTCAATGCTAAATATGATTCTGGGGCGGTTTGCTAAAGAATTAATTACACAAGGAGGTTTTTGCTAATAAAAATAACACAAGGAGTTTTTTGCCAATTCGAAATAACACAGGGTAGTTTTTTGCATTTTACTCATTATAAGAAAACAAGGTCTTCAGAATTACAATTGACAACACTGCGTCAAATAACACGGCTCTTGAGGAGTTGGCAAAAAAGTGGGTAGTCTGAGGGCACATTAAGAAAGAGAATGAGAAACACGTGCATATTAGGTGCATAGCTCACATGTTAAACCTCGTGGTTCAAAATGGGTTCAGCACAAGAGACAGTGGTGCACGATAGAACGCATTCTTATTGCATTCGATACATAAAAGTCACGCCGAGCCGATATACGAAATTCAAAGAAATCGTGGAGGGAATTGGGATCGGAAGTAAATGGTTGCTCATCTTGGACTTGTCGACATGGTGCAATTCAACATATATCATGCTCGAAGTCGCCATTATGTTGAGAGGTGCATTTAATGTTTACGAGCATGTTGAGCCAAACTATGGTGAGGATATGAAACGCGATATGCCAATGAATGAAGATTGGGGAAATGCTAAAATGTATGTGGATTTTCTGAAATCTTTCAATGTGTTGACTAGCTTGTCTCTGGCACCACATACGTGACATCGAACGAGGTGCTAAGGCAGCTTATTTGCATCGATGAAGTTTTGGGTAGGCGATTGAGTCGTCCAAATGACAAGGTAACGGATGAACTAGGCAATTTGAAAGCAATGCCTTTGTTAATGAAAGAGAAATATGACAAGTATCGGGGTTCAAACGAGAAGATGAACCATTAGCTTTATTATGTTGCCATTGTAAATCCCCCTTTGAAGTGGAGTTACGTCTCGGCTCTGCTAGACCATAACGTTACCTTGAGACACGGTTAAAGATGGGTTTTTGACATTATTTAATGAGTATGAGGCGAGGTATGACGAAAGTGCAACTATTAGGCCAACTTCGACGTTTACTTTTCCTTGGATCTTAGAGAACTTATTGTCTTTGAAACACAATATTTATTTTAGGTACTCTCTAAGTTCTAACTATGTCGAATTCAACGTTGATTTATTTATAATACATTTTGTTACTTATGAATTTAATACTCTTTGAAAAAAAATTGGTAGGGCGTTGGAGGTTGATGAAACTGCACCACAGAACGAGTGAGAGAAATATTTCGAAGACAGAGTTTAACTATATAGTCTGGATCTCGACATATTGGCTTGGTGGAAACTAAAACCTCAACCGCTATCTAATAATGGGAAAACTTGCTCGAGACTTACTAGCGATGCTCGTCTCTACAGTTGCTTTTGAATCTGCGTTCAATACGGGAGGGCGCATCCCTCATCGATTTAGGAGCTCGTTGACTCTAAGATTGGTACAAGGACTAGTTTTCTCACAAGGTTGGCTACGAGACGATGATACGACAATTCAGACCGAATAGCGTTTGGCAGACTTGGAGGCGCGTGAGAATGGTATGTACATGTTTAAGAATTAAGATCTAATGTATTAATAGTTAACAATTTATCGTACTATAATATGATTATATATATGAATTATGCATTGATAGGTTTTTTTTTTCTGTTTAGAATTTGCGGACATGGGTGAAGATGCGTCTGCACTCGAGGAATGAATGGAAAGTAACGATATAGCAAGCATGATGCATTAACGGATGATTAGTTACCGTTATTGTCTTGTGTACTTTTGATTTTATTTTTTAAAATTATGTTTGATGGACCCATTAAATGTTTTGAATATTGGGCGATAATGTAGTGTTGATCCAGATTGATTTTGAATTTTGATGGTTGTCATTGGATACTAAACTAATTGTTTGGGAGATAGTTGTTTGGCTAAATTGTTGATTATATACTATGTTAATATTTTTTCTTTTGTGCTCCAATGGTCGTTGAATTCTTCGTATCAATTAACATTTGTAATGGTTGAATATGCATCTCACATGTCTTACTAGTTTCACGGGAATGTACGAAATAGGCACCGCCATATCGTGAAATCAAAATAGGCAGTCAAAACATGGGATTTTGCCCCTAGAAACGGCGGGATCCATCAACTACAGGAGTTATGTGGCCGTTGGGCGGGGTGAGTAACACCGCCGTGCTCCCGATCTCGCCGTAATTCGTGGACTGCGATCCCGCCCTCGCGGATTTCCAGCCCACCTCACCCATATTATCGGTGTGATTAACTATGTAAGTTATTTGTGTTAGCCATATGCTATGATGAATCTGATTATAAGGGTAAATAGTTACTATTGTACCACAAAACCAATTACACTATATCAGAAAAAATAAAATAAGACCAATTATCGAATTTGTATTATTGAATTTGTAAGGATTGATACTTATGCAACATAACAATCAAGTAATATGTAATTATTAATTAAACTCAAATAAATTCGTAAATTAAAGATTCAAAGTGCAATAAAATTGTAACTACTCTCCATACTACAGATACGAAATACTGAAGTACTTAGTTTCAAAGGAAGCTTTCACGATTATTACTGATGAGATATCCGTAGCCATGTGTTACAAGAGAAAATTGAGGAATTGCCGCATATTATAAGCCTTGGAAGCACAAATTACGATAGATTGGTAGAGAGGCCAACGAAGTGGCAGATGCAATGGCAAAATCTTCTAGCCGGATCGAGGGCGAGCTTAATGTTACATAAAGCCCTAACATGTTAATGACTTTGTACGTAGATATTCCCTAATGGTTGTTTTTAATTCATTCTGTTGTTTTTTAAAGGAACGTTATTATTCACGAGAGATTAATAAAGAGAGTTGGCTTACCAAAAGCAAAATCCTAACATCAGTAAATCTAGACCAATATTGCATTGTTTTCTTTCTTTGCATGCCTTTTCCTAATCAACAAAGTACTAATTCACCTTTCGTTTTTCTTTCATGATTTATCATCTATTTACAACCACCAAAGTCCAAAAAACAAGAATTTATCTCATATTAATGACTAAGATTCTTTTTCTAAATTTAAACAAACCAATCAAAACAATAATCTATCTCCATTTTGTTTGAAATAGTGCTTACAAATAACATTGTAAAAAATAAATTGTACGAAATATTCAATGGTTCGGACTGGAGATATTAGACAGATTATTTTGGACGTAGTGTGGCAGGTGTTTTTAGTTTAGACATGAATTAAAATGTTGTAAGCTTTTATCTTAGTCTATGACTGCCTCTAAAGTTTTGGTGAAAGCTATTGGCATGTTCTTATAAAAAAAGAAAAAAAAAGGTATAGGCCTGTAACTTTTTGTCCTGATGCTTGTTAAAAAAAAAACACAAAAAAATGCCTAATATTAGTATACTTTACTGGCTAGCATTCTAAGCACATTTATTTTTTGCACATGGAGACTCTATTGTGTACGACTCTTATCCAGCAGAGTCAGATGAATTAATTTCATGCCAAAGAATCAAATTTCAGCACATTTTTGCTGTACACATGGCGTAGTTAGATTATTACCAGAAAATTAATAATCAAGAGCGTACTTGGATCTTTCAAAAAAATCTATTAAACTGCTTCATGGAAGATTACATATTGTTTTCATATTATTTATTTATTTGATATTGATTTTATATATTTGTAAGTTACATTATGGTCATTTGTTTTATATGCATATTACGCATTTCCTCCTTATTTAATACGTACACTATTGAGATTAGAGTATCTTAGATTTTAATAGGGATTTTATCGAAAGTAGCCCCATAATGATTCATTTTATCAATTTTAATCCCATAATGATTTTAGTTTCAATTTTGGTACCATAATGATTTTTCTGTTTTCAATATTGGTACTTTCGACAAAAATCACCCATTTTCGCTGGAACTTAACAAGTGCATGCCATGTGTGCGAGTTTCTAAGGGCATTTTCATCAGTTTAATTGTTTTCAAACTTCATAAAACTCAATAAAACTCCTTAAACTCACGAAGTTATTCAATTTGTAAGCCCTAATTCTTCCAATTTCGTTTATAAATCTAATTTCTTGCTACAAAATCCTCGTCCATTGTTTATAAATAATTGAACTGACGAAAAGGCCCTCAGAAATTCGCACACGTGACAAGCACATGCTAAGTTCCGGCAAAAATTGGGTGATTTTTGCCGAAAGTACCAATATTGAAAACGAAAACTTCATTATGGTACCAAAATTGAATCTAGAATCATTATGAGACTAAAAGTGATAAAATGAATCATTATAGGGCTACTTTCGATAAAATCCCGATTTTAATAGGTAACTTCTTATAAATTATTTACTTTTTTTCTTTTTACCTAAATGTATTAAATAGGAAAGAAACAACTGTATTCTTTAAATTTTTATAGATTATGTTGAATATTGGTAGAGCTTAAAAAGAAAGATGAGTTGGCATATTAAATTACTAGCAAATGTAGCACGCGGTTCCCGCGAGTATAATTCTTTTTTCAATGTCATTCTATGTGGGTTAAAGAAGAAGATTTATCTAGATAACATGTCCCATTAATTCTCAGTAGAACAATGGAAGAAAAGCAGATTATGGGAAAAGTAAGTCATTAATTATAATTAGTAATATAATTAATTAATCTAATTTAATTTGTAAGGTTATTTTGGGGATTTAATAAGAAATTTTCACAATATAGCTAAAACACAAAGGTTAAAGTTGGAAATCAAGAGATTGGTGTCACAATGGTTTCTTTATATAATAGTACTAGCAAATGTAGCACGCGGTTCCCGCGAGCATAATTTTTTTTTTCAATGTCATTCTATATGAGGGTTAAAGAAGAAGATTTAGCTAGATAACATGTCCCATTAATTCTGAGTAGAACAATGGAAGAAAAACAGATTATGAAAAAAGTAAATCATTAATTATAATTAGTAATATAATTAATTAGTCTAACTTAATTTGTAAGGCTATTTTGGGGATTTAATAAAAAAAATTCACAATATAGCTAAAACACAAAGGTTAAAGTTGGAAATCAAAAGATTGGTGTCACAATGGGTTTCTTTATATAATAGAATATAGATATAGATATAAGGGCATAGTAGAGAATAATATAATATTGTTGCGAAGGAGGTTTGCTCCATCATTTTATTTGCCTTAAAAGATGACTAAATTATCAATTATGCAAAGTATCTTTCTTAATGAGAGTTACTAATTGAATAGTAGGTTTTGATAACTTAGAAATTGAATAGTAGGTTTTGATTTGAAATTAATATAAATGTAAGAATTAATTGTTAAGGGAAATGTTAGAGAATAGTTAATTTTAGAAAACATGCAAAATAAAGTAATATAAAGTAAAGTTGCTATGCATTTATAAGATTTGCTTTGCTTGATATCATTATCAATTAATAAAACGTATGAGAAAAAAATTCAAAATAGTCCTATAATGATGTAATTTTCTAACGGTTGTCTTCCAACAATTCATCTTACCAATTTTGGCCATGTATTGATTAGTTTTATTATTTTTAGTCATTTGGGGCAAAATTATTCAATCTAACCAGAATTTTACTCGTTTTGTCACGTTACAGTTGCAGTATTTATTTTACTAACTCTAACAGTGTCATTGAGGGAGGAGTTTAGAGCCTTATATAGGTGGTGTTTGCAAACTCTTAAAAAAAACTATAATCAGCTTTTTATTTGAACAAGTGATTTTGGGGTGTTTGCAAATCTAGCTTTTTCGGTTACAAAACCTTTTTTAAGCTAAAAAAGCTCACAATCTTCAAGCTGGTGTGGGGTGCTTTTGGCTTAACTAAAAATTGTGAACTTCTACTTTTCCACTAGAGTTTGCAAACACCACCATAGTAGCACTAACTTCTTTTTCATCTCTTCCCAACACAAGTCAACGCACTCAATATCCGAGAGAGGATAGACTTTTGGCGGAATCATCATTACAAGAAAGGAAAGATCTTTTTTTTTGTTCTTGGTGTGTCTTTAAAGTTTTGTCTGAAACAAATTATTCCCTAATTATGATTTTTTCAAAAAGTTTCGTCAAAAGCTACGCGACTCAACACTTTTTCTCGCCTAATTTTTGAGGGCTCTTTCGTATTTTTCATCCATAACACGTGCAAGACCGCAGGTGTGACGCGTGACAAATCCCGATTAAAGTTATTTAATCAATATGAGACTAAAATTGAAAAGGGAATTAATAGAAACCAAGAAGAAAAAAAATACCACTTGGTTTTTATTATTTTTTAATACAATTCCCATATTTGGGATTGGAAAATTGGTGAATGAATGAATGTGCATTTAAAGTTAGGAACGCGGGGGATTCGGAGGATTCCATAAAATGTGGGATGTAACGGAGGCCGTTTTTACTTTCACATTTGTGCACCCCCACTTTCTCTCTCTCCCCCCTCTCTCTCTCTCCTCCTCTGTCTCTCTCTCTCTCTCTCTCTCAATCACATTGTTGTTGTTGTTGTTGTTGTTGTTGTTGTTCCCTGCAGAAGAGACGAGAGCGAGCGAGGGGGAAAAGGGGGGAGCTCCATTTACATTTTCTGTCGTTTTTACTATCCACATTTCATCAAAAGAGTTTTTTGTTCTTCCTCCTTTTTTCAACAACAAATAAAAAAAAGAAGAAATTTTATGATTGTAAGGGAAAGGAGAACTCAACCCTTTAAACAAAAATCATTGCAAAGCTCTATTTTTGCAGAGAGAGAGAGAGAGCATTGTGTTG
This sequence comes from Linaria vulgaris, assembly GCA_948329865.1. NCBI lineage: Eukaryota > Viridiplantae > Streptophyta > Magnoliopsida > Lamiales > Plantaginaceae > Linaria > Linaria vulgaris. The sequence goes on from OX415249.1 coordinate 67,029,445, forward strand.
ATATCATCATCATCCATTAAAATTTTGATGTTGACTCTGATATGGTGGTTTAGCCCAAAGCCCACATCCAAATAAAACAAGGTTGTCTTTTTTTGTATTCATGCTTAGATGGGATCCCCTTCTTTCCTTTTTTTTCTTTTAAGAAAATGAAAAAGGAAAAAAGGGTTTTTTTTTTTTGGTTGGAATTTTCTTTATTTTGCTTTATATTTGAGGACACATGTTGTTGTTGTGATTATGACTTCTTCAGATTTTTTTTCTTCTTCTTGTTGTTGTGTAGGGCTGGCTTTTGGGATATTTGATACTTCTAAAAAGGATTGTTATTATTATTATTATTACATTACATTATTGATCAATGAAGGGAATAGCAGACAACGTGAAGGGCCTTATTTTGGCCATATGTTCCAGTGTATTCATCGGTTCTAGTTTCATCATTAAGAAAAAGGGCCTAAGAAAGGCTGGGGCTTCCGGAACTCGAGCAAGTTAGTTTCTCTTCTTTCGATAATATGAATGGTCGTAAAGGGCATGTAACAGATTCTAATTCTTTGTATTATCTGGTTTCATAACCTCTTGCCATGGTTTTTAATTATGCCATTGCTATCTGGCTGAGAACCTGTGTTTTCTTATATGTGAACATGTTAGAAGACATTGGTTTTACGTAATTGTGTTCCGAGATGGAGCTCTGCTTCGTTGAAGTATCATCTGATAATGACTATTTTAAAGGGGGCTCAATTTGCTCTTTTATGGGCAAAACCAGAAATTAGTCATGTGTTTCTCAAGTGTATACTCAATACGTTATTTCGTATGATAATGCAAAGAGATTCTAAACGAAATGCTTTTGTGTATGTATTGACTATGTATGGTGTTAACTGCTACTTCGGATCAGGTGATGGAGGGTACTCGTACCTGAAGGAACCTTGGTGGTGGGCAGGAATGATTACAAGTAAGATATAATATTGATCTAAGATGAACTGTGATTTTTCATCATGTTGGTTAGATTGATTTCACTCTACCTGTGAATTCAGTGATCGTTGGGGAAGGTGCCAATTTTGCAGCATATGCTTATGCTCCTGCTATTCTTGTAACTCCCTTGGGAGCTTTGAGTATAATTTTCAGGTAGCGACAACATCATAAGGTTATTCTTTTAAGGTTGAAGAAGAGACTACATTTTTGTTTGTTATTATGTAATAATTATATAAATTCCAATGCAGTGCAGTTTTAGCTCATTGCATTCTGGATGAAAGACTACATATGTTTGGCGTGGTTGGTTGTATTCTATGCTTGGTGGGTTCTGTCACCATTGTTCTACACGCTCCTTTAGAGTCGGATATTGAATCTGTCAAGCAAGTCTGGCACTTGGCTACGCAACCAGGTAAATTCAATGCTTCTCTCACGTTCAGATTTTACTTGCCTGGATTCTACAGTTAAAAGGCTTCACTATTTTCTTCTCTCAAGCAGTTCTTTTAATGTTTATTCTTGACAAGAGGAATTTCCTGGGTGGGAATAAGCTGGGTTGTTCACTGCACTTATCACATGACTCATAACACATAAATCTGACTTTTCTTCCGATAATGCGACCACATAAGACAGCATCCCTGTATGATGATGAAGGAGCACAAAGCTCTCCTCTCTTCACTAAAAAATAATTAATGTAGCAACAAATCCAGATAACAATTCTTTGATCCAATTAATTGGGGTAAACAAACCAATAAAGAACCCCACAGTAAAATTTTAACCATAAACGACCAAAGTATCCTCGTTTTTATATGTTCAATTTACCAAAAAATTCTTTTAAATCTTTGAAGTATTTGTTTGACTTTTAAGTTTGAAAGTAAGAAATTCATTTATTTTTTAAGCGTTGAGAGTACAATTATCTTTTTACACATTAAAACAATCTCTGACGCACAAAACTCGTAGGCCGTTGCTATATTATACGGACTAAAAAACTTGAAGTTGTTTTTCTACTCATTTGCTATTTATACTGCTATGGGATTTATTCTCCTTATGCTATACTTTATGCATATATTCGCTAAAAATGTCGCGTAATCTAAGAGCCTAAGCTACACAGTTAAAGCACACATATAAGTGCTAAAGACATGTTCACTTCTTTCTTGGGATCGTCATATTTACTGTAACTGAAAAGTATGTTTGTGATTGACAGGTTTTCTTATCTACAGCCTTGTAGTACTGGTCTTTGTTGCTGTTCTAATCTTCGTTTATGTGCCACGCTATGGACAAAAATACATGGTTGTGTACATCGGAATTTGTTCACTCATGGGTTCTCTAACGGTCAGTCTCATCCCCGCCTGATATCTACGACAATTTACATAAACATTTCAGATAGTTTCAAATGATTTTGCGATATTTCATACGTCAAGGCAGGAGTTAAAATGACACCGAAATCGGTGAATATCATCAGTAATCACTGTTGAACAATTACAAAATTAGCGAATGTCATCAGTTGTCAGTGTAATCAACAACAAAAATGTGATAGAGGTGCTATTTGTAAATCTTATATATCTCACTCGGGAATAAATGCTAAAAAACATTATATAGAAAGGTATCTGTAAATTATAAATAACATCAAGAATATTCATGCAATTGATAGGATGCTTTTATAGGCCTAGTTGGGAGCTCTGCATAGCTTATAAATGTTTTCACTCCCACTTCCTTATGCAGGTTATGGCTGTAAAAGCAGTTGGAATTGCTTTGAAGGTGTCTTTTTCAGGATCAAATCAGTTCATATACTTCGAGACTTGGTTCTTTACCATTTTGGTCATCGTTTTCTGTATGTTTCAATTGGTATATTTAAACAAGGTAACTGTTAATCCTATGAAAACAATGCAATTTACATCTAATATACATTTCATATGCAGTTTTACAGGAAAAATAAAATTCCCCTTCAGTTTTGAATGTCAACTAAATCGTAATTGTAATTATATTATGAGTATCCTGCTAATAAATTTAATCGTGATACATAGTGATGGCAAGAAAATTTGGTTCCAGTTCTCTTTTTAGAGTTTTTTTTCTTGTTCCATACTATCTTGTATGTCTCAAGCATTTAAGAACTGATCCTGAGTTTACCTTTCCAGGCACTGGACATCTTCAACACTGCTGTGGTTTCTCCTGTATATTATGTCATGTTCACATCCCTCACTATCTTAGCCAGTATGATAATGTTTAAGGTAATGTAAAATCGTTATCTTCACTTCTTGCGAATCTCTACATATGCTTAAAGATCGTTCTTCATTGTATTCAAATTGCATTTAATCCTTAATGAGAGCCCCCGTAGGAGTTACATTTTCCCGATATATAATGCAAATCTTGGTTTAGCATGACTGTTGCGATTTTTTTTCTTAATACACAAAGAAGTGTACGCATAAAAGTGAGACATAACAGAAAAAGATACTGTCTACAACTACATAATCAATCTTGATTCAAACACCAGTTATTTTCACAGTAGGATTCATCCTTGCTTATTTGTGTTCACTTTGATGAGTTCAGGAATATATTTCTCAAAATGCAACAGAGATTATGACTGAACTTTGTGGTTTCGTGACCATCATTTGTGGAACTTTTCTCCTTCACAAAACGAGGGACATGGGAGGCACCTCCGGCATGGCATCTCCCGTATTTCATGAGCCAGTAGAAACTCCAGGTTCTTCCAGGCATAGCGATGAGCTTTGAAAGTGCAGTGAATATGAGAGAAATTCATTACAGAGTCGGTACTTGTCTTCATCAGAGCATTTTGTGAAATGAGCAATGTATGTTGATTCCATTTCTGAGTAACTTCTCATACATACACTAAGTAACTAACCCCCTGATTCCCACCCACCCCTGCCTAGATTTTGGACATCTGTTTAGATATGAATGCATTAGAAGACAGGATTTCACTCTTCCTTTTATGTTTCTTTTTCTTGGGGTGGTGGTTTTGTATTTCAATTACATATTACCAGAAGAGAAAATATGATTGTTCTAACGTTGATACTGAGTGGTTGAAGCTTGAGCTTAATGAGCCTCTTATTCTCTGCATTCCGAGAAGCCTGTAATTATCCGAGAGAAAATAGTATTGCAACTTATTCTTTTAATTACTTAATCTGAATAACTTGTTTTTCATTTTTTTCTTCTTTTGCCACATGATGTAGAGGCTAGAGTTTTAATGCATTTGATTTGACGCGTCAAACTTTTTTAAGCTCAAGTAGATTCACTCATTTCATGTTGAGGCTTTATTGGACAAATGTTTGAATCTCCTCGCAGACTTGTGTTCAAGCGGCCCATGGTTCCATGTCGGATCAGCCTAATAGATACGTAGGATTTGAAATAGGTTTTAGAAAATCGTGTAGTGCGCAAAGTTTAGGCAACTCCGTTTACCAATTTATGGAAGTTCCCTGAAGATCCCCCAACCAGCTATTTATTTGAAGATTTCCAAGATAAATTTCAGTCAAACTTTTACATTATGATTTATGATAGAATCCAACAGAAGATTTTAGGACGAACTACCTTGGTTACATTTGGTAGGGTAAGTTGGTATAGGTCATTTATGAAACCGCGTAAGGATCACGCGTTCTTGGCCTTTTACGTTTCTTGTAAGCAATTATAACGTAAGCATAAACATTAATCAAGTTCTACAATGCAAATTCTAATTGATAAATACGCAAAAATGAGTTTTGACAAAAAATCTTTACGAGACTCTATGATCAATGATGAAAACATTGGTTCTCTCTCCTTGGTTTCAAGATATTAACTACAATATCATGTTTTACGAAGGAGTACACAGACTCGTAAGAGTGTGTATAGGGAAGATTAGCTTCCTACATATGTAGACGTAACAAAGTCATAATCCTCATCGATTAAGACTTTGTGCTAGACCTTTCTTTTGTCTTACCTTTCAAGTCATGATACATATCTTACATTCTCCAGCTTAGTCCATGAAAGAATCAAGAACACGAGTTGTGACGGTCTAATGTCATCGTATTTGACTTAATTCTTTCCACGCACTATGATATAAAAATTCAACTACAAAAGGTCTAAAATTGAAAACATGAGTATGTCCATTCATGTTAAAAGTCATACGATGATCATATTTGTGTACATTAACAATAAGCGACAAAAAGAAACACAAAAAAATAAGCGACAAGAATGCAACGATACTTTTCAAAAGATCAAGTCGAGCTTATTATGACAATTACTATACCTTACATGATGCATCAATATATCATAGACTTATTTGTTCGCCATTCTTTAAAGAGGTCTTTAGTTATAACACTTGTTTATTAGTAATACTTATTAAAAGATAAGACTCATAATTGCACGATTTGGATTATAACCATTCAAAGATGAGAGCAATTGCAAAGTTACATCCCAACCTGAATTGCATCCTCTTGTCACTTAAATTTTTCTTCCTACTATCTATATCGTTGGCTACATGATTCGCCCCTCTACTCTCCCTGCAAGGTTCTCAAGGGTAGTCAGAGTATTGATCCATTGCTTTTTGCTACTTTCTCAGCGACAAAAATACTTTTTTTTACCGAAGTATTTTATGCATTTTAATATGGAAAAAACACTTTCCACCCTAAACTGGGTTCGTTTTTCACTTACCTCATTAACTTTAAATTTTATCACTTATTCCTCCTCAAGTATCCTACTCACCTCACTTTCCCCCTTAGGGCGTAATTAATCCCCTAATTGGTCGTAATAGATTCATGCACACTATGCGTGCCATCAGAGTAAAGGCAAAATAAACCTTTCTCTCTTCCTAACGGCCACGCTGGAGAAAATCACAATTTCTGAAATCCCTAACGTCGAATAGTCATTTCCGTCTCCAAAATCCCAAAATTCTCGCTGCGAAAATAAACCTTAAATCCCTAAATCAAATCACCACCCAATTTTGAAGTTCGATCGATTACCTGGAAATTAAGGAGCACATACGATGTTATCCCAGACAAAAGTTGTAACCTCGATTTTGGTTAGTTTCTTAGGATTCTCTGAAGTGCACAAAACCCACGGTCGTTTTTAGAACATTTGGTACATGTTCTTCCGAATTGAGGTTAGCACCACATCCTTTTATCCACTATTACAAATGTGGGTTTTCCCCATGATGAATTGTGGAAAAAATGAGAATTCTAATATTTTAGGGTGTTGAAATTGAAAATGAAAAATAAATTTAGGGCAAAACATCAACAAATTTGGGGATCTTAAGGCTTTTGACCTTAGAAGAGAGGAAAAGGCTACTTTGCCCTTTCATGACCAATTAGGGACTTAATTACGCCAAAAGGGGGAAAGTGAGGTGATTAAGATAATTGATGAGGTAAGTGGTAAAATTTAAAGTTTAAGTCTTTTGTATGTTTAGCCCTTGACTTGTTTTGCAACTTGGCTTGACGAGTCAATAACTGCCTAAGAGCTTGTGTCTAGCCAACCAACCAAGGGAAACCCTTTTCTACTCAATCCAAAAACAAGATCGGGCGTTATTTTGGTTCGTCTCCGTCTTTGTGAAACTATTTGTCAAGCAAGACATATAATAAGGGTAAGTAAAAAACGGGCCATAGTTTAGGGTGGAAAGTGATTTTTCTCTTTAAATATTGCATTAAGAAGAAGACTCATGCATCACTTGAATTTTCAATGACTTGGTAAACAACTTTTGACTCTACAGAGAATTATGCACCTATAATTCATCTATGTGGTTTCGAACACGCTACAAATCAAATTTTATCATGGACGACAATACAACTTCTTTTGGACCTTTTCATATAACCAGGGCCAAAAGTAAACTTTTTCTATCATAAAATTCAACACAACTGTCTAAGTATCTAATTAACTCATAATATCTAATTAACTCATAATGGTTAGATGTTTATATGTGAGCATATAGTCGTTTGTTTCTTGCAATAATTATCAAATTCACTCTCAAGAGCATGTTAAATGACCAAGCATACCAATATAAATCTTCATCATAAGAATCCATTGGGTGTTAGGGTTTATTTTTGCTTTTCTTGATAAATCAATAATTTAATAAATTGACACTATAAACTAAGATAATTCATGAATATTTGAGTAGGTAGATACTAGATAGTTAAGTGTGTTCTTATAATTTAACTATGGGTTAAAAGCATCAAGCCCCAAAATAATTTTTATTTTTTGAAATTGTCCTCAAACGTATTAAAAGTTGCATTAATTCCCCTAGATCATTGATTTTATAGAGTTTTGCGCCCTAGACCAAATCTGAGAGACGAAATTCAAAAACGTGTTCAAATTGGACAGATATCCATGATCCAAGGGGTAAAAAACTCTTCAAAACTAATAGGAGGTTTATTACAACTCTTCATACTTCTAGGATAATTTGTAAAAGAGCAAATAGTTTGAGGCTTTGGTGCATTTAATCCTTGAAATATATTAAAACTAATGTTTGGTTTTGTACTAACATTAATACTAATAATAATGACTAATAAAGACATCAATGTTATTGCAATAAAAGTCAAACGTGTAACTTTTTAATCCCTTTGAAAAATTAATATGATGGTCAATTTATAGAAATTTCTCAATTGTGGTGTAGTGCCTTTTATGTATCTATCTTGCAATTTGAATTTTGTTTGAACCAACACGTTCTTTCTTATTTTGGAAAATCAAAAATGTCAACAAAAGTAAATGTTCTTAAATCATGAAGACATGGAAACCAAAAATAAAAATAAAAATATCATCATACTCCGAGAATCAAAACCACCTCAACACAGTTGCACTACTGATATTAGCTATTATGCCGGCCTAATGAATATGGGACAGTCCAATACGAACAACTAAGAATTATGAGCATGTCGAGTACATGTACTTGGCGTGCCCAAGAATATGTTGAATATGTATATTCGACATGATCTCATACTCAACGTACCCGATAAACACGGTATGGTCCCGCATCCTGCATTCCGAGACCTACAAATATCATTGTATCGATGTTTAAGGCAATTCATTAATTACGAATTACTATTCAACAATATACGTCGAGTATCCATATTTGACATACATTCGACATACTATCTTCGACATACCACCTTTGACACACTATCTTCGACATACCACCACCGTCGTACTACCACACTCAACGTGTCCGGGTACTAGACGTATCGGGATACTCGACATCTCCAGATTCGACATCCTCTATATTCGACATGTCAATCAACTTTTCAGCGTCAGAGTCTTCAGGGATCAACTCAAAGAGCTTAGATTAACATAGCTAGTGTACTTAGTCTCTCTTGTATTTGCTTATGTGTAACACATATGAATTTGTACTAAAGTATTGACGTCGTCTGTGGGAAACACCAATTCTATGAAGTTGGCAAGACGACTTGACAACAAATATGAAGAGGTCACAATCCGTTAAGATTGGCGACAACCATAAGAAATTTAAGTCACAAAACGAGGGTTTCGCTCGTTATAGGATATTGGGTCATGGAAGAAGAGGGAGACCATGCTTTTGTAGCAAGACCAAGACGCTCATACTCAGCTCAGACATTTAAACCCACATGATTGAATGTCCCAAGCGTAACACCGATATTTTTTCTTGTACTGACGCAAACCTTGTTCATAGATTGAACGTCAACCCATCAATAAAACCTGTGAGGTAGAATAAAATGAATTTCAGCAAAGAGAAGAATAAGGCAGCAAGGAAATAGGGGACTGAGAAGCTAGAGGCACGACACATCTATGAGATTCGATACTTTGAGTGGCTTAGCAACATTAGCAACATTGTCATGGTTATCATAAAATAAGCAACTAAAGAGTGTGTCAACTATACCGATTTAAATAAGCATAGCCTACGAGATCCAATCCCCTTGCCAGGATCGACCTACTGGTAGATTCCACTGCAGTCAAGAGTGGTTTTCACTAGATATTTATGGCGCACCACAATCAGAGCAAAATCGTCTTTGTGACCGACATAAGAGTTTACTATTATAGGGTACTACCCTTCGACTTGAGAAACGTCGGACACGATATTTCAGAGATTAGTGGCCAAAATGTTCTACAATCTGATTGGGAGGTCCATGGGGTTTACATCGACGACATGTTGGTCAAAAGCATGAAGGACCACGTGCGACACTTAGAAGAGTCTTTCACCATTATGCGGAACTATGGGATGAAGTTGAACCCGAATAAGGAAGGATAATTTCTTGGCTATGTTGTGAATGAGAGAGGAATAGAGGCAACCCTGGATAAGATCCAAGCAATAATTGAGTTGCCTTCTCCCACATCAATCATGGACGTACAATGCCTGGTTGGGCATATCACGACGTTAGGTAGTTCTATTGCGACGTTAGTAGAAAAAAGCATATTGATGGGAACACGAGCGAGGTTTACGAACTTAGTATGCAAATGAATTATCACACTTATGTTCTTTTTCACAAGTGCACGATCAAATAATTATAAAATGGTAATTACATTTATGAATGAAGTATCGTATCCCAATAGAGTGGTTCGTTGCTTATCAGCATCACTTAATGTAAAGCACTAATAGTTTTCATGGTGGTTGTCTTCTATGTTGTAGGATAAATGCTACGTAAATGCAGAATGCTATGAATGCAGAAAACTATGAATGCAAGTTTTGGGAAACGGTTTTACATGTAAATGACTACTAAAATAGAATGCAATGAAAACAATGTAAATGCAAAGAGAATGTTTTGAATGGAAGAAAATAGTTTGAGTGTAATAAGAAACTATAACTAAATGAATGCAGAGAGAATGATTTGAATGCAATGAAAACCATTAATGAGCAGATTGAATGTAAGGAGATCAAATTAACTAATCTAATACAAGAGAGAAAGTAAACAAAATAAAATTTAAGATAATTGATGGTTAATTGCTTTAGTTGTAAACATATGCTTAAAAGATTATTGGAGGTGGGGCTTCACTACTGATTTAACCATAATAGTTCATAGACAAACTACCAATTCTTATATGAGATGTTTGATTATGTGCCTGAGTTCGGGGTGTCTGATAGATCCGTGACCTATAGCTGCATCTATCCTAACTATAACATCCTTAAGTCTCTAATGACCTACCGCGTTAGCAAAATTAGTCCAACTATTATTTATATTAGAAGAGATATTGAGTCTGCAATCCAATTAACTCATCTACTTTGTGTTAGCAAAATGTACATAATTAAGATTGACTTAGTGTGATGTAGGGGTTGTGCAATAGTTGCGTTAGCGTACCAAAGTCACAAATCTCATCTATACACATTTAACTTAACATCTACACTCTGGCAGTCCCAGGGTAGTGCTTCCGTTCTTCCAACGAGAGTAAGAGTAATCATGCAGAATAAGAACTAATCAATCTAGACACATGACCTCTCAAACACAAATCATACAAAGCAAGTAAACATATTCCTAAATCAGAGCTACCTCCCTACTCCAAACACATAATAGTTTATCTACCTATAGTTTTAGTTCAATAGCAAATAAAGAGTTAAATAATATGAACAAAACTAAACGAGATAAGAAAAGCTTCTCAGATCTGGTGGAACGTTGACGCCTTGTTATCTTCGACTCCTTGCTACCTTATTCTTCTCCACAAACTATCAACTCTTGAATATGAAAACAAAACTAAAACAAAACTCTAATAATGTTTTCTTTATTTTTCTCTTCTTTTCACAACTTACTCACAACTCTCTCTATTGTAACCTAAAGTAATTAATTATGGTGAAAGTGATAAAAGAAACATGCTTTACGTGTTGGTTGTCCTCTCTTATATATAGTGAAAACATGTTACCACGGTTTTGAAGTCAGCAACATCTTAAACTGCAGAAAATGATGGATTTCCCTTGTGACACACGACATGTTGTGTCACGCGGGTATATCGCATGGGGGTCCGTACAGCTCACACGTGTAGCACCTTTGTCGAGCGGATCTTCTCGCGGTTGTGTGCGTCATGCTGGTTATGGTGCGACTCGCACGACCTTCAGACTGGGTTGTACGTGTTGCATGACTATTTTTCTGTTACACGGCTCTGCTTTTGCTGGCCAGTTGTTGGGCCTCTTCTCGTGGAAGGGATTATGGTTGCATCGTTTTGCATAATGTCGTTGTGCTTGAAGTGGTGTTATAGCGCTCTGATTATATTCCCTTCTAAAAGCATCTACTTTGTGCTCTTTTTTCTTCATTTTGTCTTGACTCGACTAAAACCTACGAAATGACAAAAGGTGAAAAATCAATATTAGTACCTTAACTTATCCTCTTAGTAGACTTGGTACCTTGTCCAGCCTCGCAAATGGTACCTTAAATTTGCATTTCTCCTAAAAAATAGTACCCCCGTGGTGGAGCTGCACAATCGTCTCCCCAAGTGTACACGTGGACCACCGTGGATCTCAGAATTAGAGATTGTGACCATTTTTTGGCCAAATGGACATGTTGATTATATTAATCAACTACAACAAATTAAATAAAAATATGAATAAAAGTACTCTATTCCACCCATCGTCACAACTCTCTTGTCCATTTCAGCTTAGAATTACTCATTATAAAGTCAACAGAGGTCCACATGTGCATTTGCAGCGACAATTGTGTAGCTCCACCACGAGGGTACCACTTTTGAGGAGAAATGCAAACTTAGGGTACCATTTACGAGGATAGACAAGCTAAGGTACCAAATCTGCTTAGAGGCCAAGTTAAGGTACCAATGTTGATTTTTTCCCAATGAAAAAATAATACAAAAACCAATAAATATGCACTGATAGGAACTTTGGTGTAGTGAACAAAGAATATAAAGCTAGCAAATCAGTTGTTACACCTAGATTGCTATACTCGCAAGCGCACAAATCAAGTAATAATAAAATGGTAAGTGTAGTTACAAACCAAGTATCGTATCTCAAGGGAGTGGTGGATGAATAATTAAGTCACGTAAATGCAAAACACTAATGTTTGCTATCTCTTGTGTTTGCTGGGTGAATGCAGAATGTATGCAAAATGCTACGGATGCAGGTTTTATGAAAATAATTTTGAATGCAAGAGATTTCTAAACTAAAATGCAATGAAAACAATGAGATTAATGAAAGAGAATGAATTTAACTAACTAAATATGAATGCAAGAAGGATTAAACTAATTATGAATGCAAAGAACTAAGCTAACTAATGCAAGAAAGTAAATAAATAAAATTTAAGAAGATTGGTTGGTCGAAGGCTAAGGGTGTAATCAATAGAATAAAATATTGTTTAGAGGCTGGGTTTCACAACTGGTTTAACCATAGTAGTTCATAGAAAAACTACATACATTTACTTGAGATGTTTGATGATAGTTTGAAGCTTGTATGTTAAATGGATTCGCGACCTATAGTTGGACATATCCTAACTATAGAATCTATGAGTCACTAATAACCTACCACGTTAGCGGGTTCAACCCAATTGTCAGTTGTTTTAGTAACGGTATCAAATCGGCAATCCAATTAACTCATCTAAATAGTGTTAACATAAGTGTACATAATCAAGATTGGTCTAGTGTGATCTAAGGGTTATGCATCAGTTGCGTTAGTGTACTAAAGTCACAAATCACATGTATACATAACTAGCTTAACATCTACACTCCGACGGTAGGGGTGAACACGGGCGGGTATTTGCGGGTTACCACAAAAAAAGACACCATACCCACATATGGCGGGTTACCAAAATCTTCAACCGAGCAGGTCATTTTAATTTTGAAACCATGCGGGTGACGGGTTAGGCGGGTTATGCGGGTTAGCGGGCGGGTGGCGGGTTATAACACAATTCCAAAAAAAAATATTAAGATGTAAATGTGCGAGTTCTCAATCTCCGCCTCTGATCAAGTATTAAGGAATTCAAACCGATTATTATACCAGTTTACAAAAATTCAATCTTAAGAAAAGTACAACATCTCCAGAAACAAGCTTCTTTTTATTGACATGAGTGCTAGTATCTGAAGCAGTGAGAGTTTTACAGAACATGTGGGGAGTCATAGGCTTCCCTACAGTACACCTTCAGCATCATCGTCTTCAGCCTCTGCCTCCCTTCAATTTTGCTCTATCTGACAAAAAAGTTTTATTAGCCCTAAATCACATCAGAACATAAGCAGCAGTTTTGATATTATACCAAAGAATGAAGATTAATAATTATAGCATCTTGAGAATGAAAAAAGGCTTGGCATTTCTATATTAAATGTAGGATAGTCCTTTATTAGATAGAAAAGCAGTACTTTACATTTAGTAAACATCTTTAAATGGAAATTTCACGATTCACAATCATACAGTTCAAAAAAGGCAATATCACCATTTACAAAATATAGCAATTTCACGATTTACGATCATCAATAAATCTTTCACAAAGAAATGAACATTACAATCTAAAACACATGAATCTAAAATTTAATACGCTTCGACACGAAAATAACATACGATAAACCAATCTTCTAAATTAACAAAATCACTAATGCTACAATAACAAAAGAAGTTCCAAAATCGAACACAAACATTAAACAGTGATCCAATCATTTTCACGATTCACACTCATTCAGCTAAAAAAACGCAATAACAAAATTTACATTTAAATTCAACAATTCAGAATAGCAAATCACAATTTACATTCATCAGTTCAAAATAATGCAAAAATCAATCGGCACAACATACGCAAACACGAATAATTTAACGAATCAAGTACAAAATCTAAATCGCAAAAAAAAAAAAGAAAAAAACACGAAGCTGTTGAGGGAAGAGAAGAAACTAACCTACCTTCGCCCTCATACCGAATCACAACAAATTCACGCTCGCTCCTTTTTCTCTCTCAATCGAATTCACCACCAATTTTAAGAATCTCATAGCTAAATTAACAATCTCATATCTAAATCGAAAAAGAAAGATGAACATTTGAGAAAGTTTAAGTACTTACACTTACAATTTTGACTTCTGAGGTGGCGGCGTGGTGGCGTCGTGAACCGTGAATCGTGGTGGCGTCGTGAGTCGTGAGCGGACGGGTGGAACGGTGAAGTCGTGGTTGTGCGGCGGAGAGGTGGTGCAGCGGTGGAGTCGTGGAGTCGCGGGTTCGCGGCAGAGAGGTGGTGCAGCAGTGGATTTGCGGTTGCGCGGTGGAGTCGCGAGTTCGCAGCGAAGAGGTGGTTGCGAGGTGGATTTGTGGTTGCCGGTGGAGTTGCGGGTTGGCGACGAAGAAGTGGTTGCGCTGTGGAGTCGTGGGTTCACGGTTGTCGGCTGAGTTGCGCGGCGAAGAGGTAGTGGTGATGGCGGCTGAGTTGAGACTTGAGAGTGAGAGAAATGAGCTGTAGGTTAGAGTGAGAGTTAGGGTGAGGTGAAAAAAAAACCTATAAATGAAAGTGGTTGGGCTTTTTTTAGGCTTTTATATTTAGGAGGCGAGCGGGCGGGCTGGTAGCTAAACCCGCGACCCGCCTGCCAGGAGGCGGGTTACCATCAAAGTGAACTGCTATCTTTGCAAAAAATAATCAAACCGCGGGTTTGCGGGTAGCGCGGGTCGGGTGGCGGGCGGGTCGGGCGGGTCACGGTTTTTTGTTCACCCCTATCCGACGGTCCCAGGATAGTGCATCTGTTATTCCAGCGAGAGTAAGACTAGTCATATAGTATACATAACAATTCAATCTACACATATAAGTTCATCAAACACACATCAAATCAAATAGATAAATATTAAAATAAGAGTTACTACCCTACTCTAAACAACAAGTATGTTAGCTCCTCATAGTCACGAGTTCAACAATTAACAAAGAATAGAATAACATAAACAAAGTAAAGAGGTAGAGAAAGCTTCTCATATCCGAAGGAACATTGATTCTTTGGCTATCTTCTTGACTCCTACGTGCTATCTTTATCTTTACGAACTATTGACTCTAAACAATGACATAACTAAACTAGAACAGAATTTCAATGGCGTTTCTCTCTGAAAAAAGTTATAAACTTTAAACGTGGTTATACGCGGTGTGTAGACTGTGTTGGCTGTCCTCCCTTATATATAGGGAAGTCTTGATACCCTAATTTCATGCACATCCGCAACTTAATCAACAGGAAAAAATGTTCTTGTCCTGGAGTCGAGCGACCTATACCATCGTGTTGCCATGTCGCGTCTCTACCAACTCGGCCCGCACTGATTTTCTGCCCCATTGCGCCACTCTCTATTTCTCCTCTGCTACATTTTGCTTCCTTCCTTGCTCGCGCTACATTCGGCTTTAGTGGTGTTGCCGACGCATCTCTCCCCGTATCGTGTTGCTCTTTTCTTGGCGTGGGCCGACTTTTGGACTTCTTCAAGTGTGGAGATAAGGGGTTTCCTCCTTTGTGCAACGTCATATCCCTTGAAGTAGTGTCGGGATGCCTTGTTACCAAAAACCTCTATTTTGTGCTCTTTTAGCTCTGTTTTGTTGAGACTCGATAAAATCCTAAGAAAACAAGAAACAACACAAAAACTAATAAATATACACTAATAATTATACAAAAGAATTAGTAAATAAGTACTAAAATGTCGCTAAATAAACACTCATCATGTACCAAGAACTATACAAAAGTGTTGGAAAACTAGTACTTAAATAACGCTAAATAAAAGCTCACCACCTACCCTTTTTTAAGGTTACGAAGAAGACAATAAAATTCCAATGGAAAACATAATGTGAAACTGCTTTCCAGCAGATAAAGAGATATCTCATGTCACCTCTACTATTAGCAAAACCCGACGAAGGGGAAATGTTTTACCTATATTTGCTAGTTTCCCCGAATGTTGTCAGCACGATTTTATTTAAAGAAAAAGGCACACGACAACTGCCTATCCACTATGTTAGCAGAGTATTGCAAGGCACCAAGAAGAATTATCTGGAAATTGAGTTGTTTGCCTTGGCTATTGTGGTGAAAACTAAGAAATTGAGGCCTTATTTCCAAATCCTCCCCAATCACCGTCGTCACCGGCAAACCTCTCAAGTAAATAAAGTGATGTACCAAAGCCTTTGGAATATTAGTCAAATGGGAAATTGAGCTAAGTGAGTTTGGGCAATAACATAGGCTATTTAGTGAACTGCATTTAGAAAATCATTCGGAAACCTAGTCAAAGCAAACATTTCTTCGTCTGGCTACTTCATATAGATGGATCACCCACGATATCCGAAGGAGGTGCCGCAATTCATCTAGTATCATCGGATCGAAGAGAGTTTGATTTCGTCATAGTCTGAATTTTCATGTCATTAACAATGAAGTAGAATACGAGGCAGTCCTAGTAGGGTTTCAAATGGCAAGAACCCTAAAACTCTAACAATTAGAGGTGTTCGCTGATTCACAACACATGGCTAATCATTTATCCGACATTTATGAGGCCAAAGAGAAGACAATGAGACTCTAACTGACCAATCTCAAGGCATTGGCAAGTGAGTTCCCTATTTATCACCTGACGTAGATCCCCAGAGTGAAAAATGCAAAGGCGGATGCACTCTCCAAACTTGCAAGTTCCTCGATAATTTTTGCAATAAATGATTAACACGTTTGCCAACTGGTGGGACACTGACGAGTAGGAAATAAGTAAACGACTAAACTGCTATGCCTACGCTCTTTCGGCAAGTGCACAATCAAGTAATAACGAAATGATAAGTATAGTTACGAACCAAGTATTATATCTCAAGGGAGTGGTATATTAATCCTAGAATCAGTTAAATGTAAAAGAAATTATAGTTGTCACGGTTGCTACCTTAGTTGTTTGAATGTTGTATGAATGCATAATGCTTTGAAGACAGAAAACAAGGCATGAAGGTTTTGGAAATTGGTTTTGAATGCAAAAGAACAATATGAATGTAGTGGAAAACTATATGAATGCAGAAAATAGTTTGAATGCAGATTGAATGAATGGAAAATAATTTAATAAAAAGAATGCAATACATAAAGTAAATAAGACAAAATTGAAGATGATTGATGCTTTAT
This sequence comes from Linaria vulgaris, assembly GCA_948329865.1. Classification (NCBI taxonomy): domain Eukaryota; kingdom Viridiplantae; phylum Streptophyta; class Magnoliopsida; order Lamiales; family Plantaginaceae; genus Linaria; species Linaria vulgaris. The sequence goes on from OX415249.1 coordinate 67,046,345, forward strand.
TGCTTAAGATTGTAAACAGATGATCAAGAGATGTTCAGAGGTTGGGTGTCAATGCAGATTTACACTTGATAGTTCATAGCCAAATCACCTATATTTCTTTGAAATGTCGATTCTTGTTTGAGTTCATCTGTGTCTAATGGATCCCTAGCCTATAACCAAAGTTATCCTGACCTATAAATCCTTAACTTTCTAATGACCTAGTGCGTTAGTAAAATGAGCCCGATTGTCAATCGTTTAAGAAAAATATATTAAGTCTGCAATCCAATTCACTCATCCATCCGTGTTAACATAATGTACTTAGTCAAGATTGATTTAGTATGATCTAAGGGTTGCGCAATGTCTGTGTTAGCATACCAAAGTCAGTAATCACATGTATATATAAATATTTAACTGCTACACTCTAGCGGCCCCAGGGTAGTGCTTCCGTTCATCCAACGAGAGTTAATAATAAAAATGCAGAATAAGAACTAATCAGAGCTACCTCGTTACTCCAAATAGTCATAAGTTCAACAACACGTAAAGAACTAAACAACATAAACAGAGAAAAAGAGATAAAAAAAATCTTCTCATATCCGGTGGAACGTTGACGCCTTGTTATCTTCTTGTCTCCTTTACTTTGTCTTCTCCTTCACAATTATTGGCTTAGCGTACTTCTTCTCACAAATACTTCTCTGACAACTCTAGTATATAACTAAGTAGTATAGAACAAAAATAATAGAGAGTAATAATAATCAATATTCTAAGTTTTTTGATGTGCCATCTTTTCCAAACTCCCAAAGATTCGTAGCTTGTTCGACGTATACGGCTTTGCGTATATCCAGGATAACATCCACTTTTCATGTTTCTTCGGACCAACCAACGCACGTATACCCTGATCCTCTATGTTCTGATTTCTACATCTATGTTATTCGAGTTCCATAGCGTCCAAATACCACCATCCATCCCATTAGTGGGGGCAATGCAATAGTCAGTAAAAACCAGGTAAGGCGCGATCCCATACGCGTGGTCACTATAAACTCTGGTTTCAAGCAAATATACAGTATCCGGCAAGTGAATTCATATAAGATCTCTAAAATTCACTCTGAAATCTTCATCTCTCACCCCTTGACAATTCCATAAAACAAGCTTCATTGGACAATTAAAGAGATGCGTCGAGTGCACGGGGGTGTCAATACTTTGACCCTTCCATGGCAGCATCAACTGTCTCAAGGTTTCTCTCATCAGGTAATGCTGCATGTTCCTTTCCCAATTGCTCAGTGACATTTTCTGCCATCATATAAGAATATTCTTGACCCTCTCTATCGTCTCCGTGATGATCTCGAATTCCCAGATTGTCGGTATCACATTTATCCCTATGATGGTCTGTAGGTCTATTTGTAATTTCTATGAGGTCCCCTTGAAGCCAAAGTCCGGATGAACTATTGCATTCAATACTCCCTCTTCCATGTTCAAAAACAAATTTTTGTCTGGGTCCATAGTCTTGCTCACGGTATAGGCTAAAAGCTTCGATCTGATTTGCTACTAAAGTATTGGCAGCCCTCTCGTTTTCTTCTAACCCCGTAAGTGCTGAGAATGAATTGACGTTTGTTATGTTATTTTTAGCCTTTCGTCGCGTCACTGTTTTATTTTTCCTTGTATTCGTCTTCTTCAGGACAGACAAAGACCAGGGTAAAATCCTTTTTCCTAAAGAGTCCTTCTTTCCATCGTTTTCCTTACTCGGATGGAATTCATTGGTAGGGTGGTTTTAATTAAGGGAAGTCCCCTTATGGCTTATGGTAGGTGGGGTAGGACTCTTATCAATCTCCCTTTGACCATGACTTGTTGAGGCTATGGTTTTTTCTCCCCCCGATTTCATTTTCCCTTTACCCCTCTCAACAATCAGCCATTCTCAAAATTCGTGCTTCTTTGCTTTCTCCACCAGCCACTCGCTCGGGTTTGAGCCTTCCTCTTTTGGTTCTTCGGTGATAACCATGTCATTCGAGGAGACCACACTGATCTCTTTAATTTTCTTCATTTTGCAATGGTTTGTACCATGGTCCACACGTTTGCAACCATGTCATAAATTTGGCAGATCTTCATACATTATTTGGTAAGCGCTCCCCTTAATGCTAATCCCTTTCTCAACAGGTTTGTTCATAGGTATTTGAACACAAAACCTCACATATTTCCCTTGCGTAGCAATAAAGGTATTTACATAAATATATATGGGATCGCCGATGCAGCTAGCTATAGTTTCTATCACGGGTTCGATGAACATCTCTAAAGGCTAATGCATAATTGTTACCCAAGTAATTGTGCAGTTAATGGAGTCGTTGTCTGCTCAAAAATCTGGCGTCCACTTACTAATTTATGTTAATTGCCATGGACCCTCAGTCAGAATGATGTCCTTTTGTGTTGGCCTAATTTCTTTTAAACAATATGTTCCATACCCCAAATCCACTAATTCGCTGTATTCGGTGAGTTTCCACATCACACTCAGTTTGTTTACAAGGTTAGGATAATACCATGGCTTCCCAAGGATTTTAATTATCACTGTTTCATTCCATTGCACGCATATTATGTTGTCAAGATCCTCCGTGAATCCGATGCTCTTTAATGGGTTTTCTTCTGAAGGTGGTGAAACCCTAATTTTCCAAAGTATTTCTACATTCTTACCATTTTCAGTGCAAAGATCAGACGACTTGACTTCACTTGCATAGGAATGTCGAAAATTTTGTTCCTCACTCGGCATTTTATTCATCGTATCGTTGTTTATCATCGCAACACTAAATTCATAAGATTGACGTGGCCTTTTTTGCGTTCCGTGAACTTCCACAATTTACAGGTTCTCTTGATTTGTATCGGTAAATTTCTTAATTTGGATACGAGGATTATATTGACATCGAGAGTTGAAACTCTACGATTCTGGTGAGATGTTTCGATGTGATTCGCCACTTTGACGCTCAGATTGCCTATGTCGTTACTTTTTCGCCTTCTATTATGCATTTTATTTTCACCAATGCTATAAAAATAGACTCTTTGTGTAGTTATGATAGAATCAACTCTATCCTTTGTACACTAGTATTCCAAGCAACGCGACGATGGGAGCGTTATATCTTTAATGATTTCAAACTCAACTTGGGTTATGCACAAAATTGCCTACGTATCACATTGAGAGAATCAAGTTGAACATATTTCATTTGTCTCTTTTGAGGGCCGAGCATTGATCGAGTTGTGTGATTTACTTACTTCTACATTACGCGGCTTCACGGTTTTGACCATATCTCCTTGTGGGTAGGTCTAAACCTTGATCCGAAACTAGATTCAAGTAGCTTTCTAGTGATATGAGGCTTACATCGAATTTATAAATTTGATGTGCCCACACATCAAGTATAAAGCTCGATGTATCCACATGTCGAGCATATTTGCGCGGGTTACAATTCAAACCATATCTCCTTGTGGGTAGAGTGAAACCTTGATCCACTTTTTGATATAGGGTCGTGACTCAAATATCTTTCTAGTGATCTATGGCTACTTGACGTGTCATAAATACTCGACCTAAGAGCTCTTGGATTGATCCTCTTTCTTGTGTTAATGAAGGGGTATATATAGGCATTAAGGAGGGGTTTATGTCAAGTTTTCGACAAATCTGCGCAACTTTACAATTTTGAGTATAACTCTCACTCCACGCCTCTAAATTGCAATCTGCTTGTCGTATTGTAAACTAGACATCAGAGGCTTTCCAATGACATATCACACTGTCTAACTAGGTTATGTAGTAATATTAGTGAACCAAACATAGTTCCTCTAGTTAAAATGCTAGAAATAACAACTAATTTTGATACTTATTGTTAAAATATCATGTCACACGTTTCAGTTTATGAAGAAGTTGAAGCATCAAAAGACTAAATGCTACTTTTGACCCGACCTGTTTTTGATGAATTAATAGCCAAATCACATCAAAAATGGGCGAAAAAAAATTACACATTCCTTACGCCATGACGTGGATCTTTTTTTTTTTTTTTTTGGAAAAATCTATGGTTTAGGCCCCAAAAAGACCATTTTTACTATTTTTGACAATTATTGATTTAGTATATCTGAACTCAGAATTGCAGCCGCTTGTTAGAGCATGTTTCCTGTGATTAGTAGTCTTATTCTATGCAGTCCTTTTTTTTATTATTTGATTGTATTTTTGGGTATATAACTATATATTATCTGTAAACCCTAGCTAAGAAGACATACATTCAGTTGATTTTGAATAAAATCTTTGAAAGATTTCTTCTTCTTTGTGTCAAATTCTCTATATTCATTGAAAATTAACTCTCGTGTGTTATTCCATCTTTCTGACAAGCTTTCGCTACGTCACTTCACCTATATAAAGAGCAAAAAAGATGCACAATCCCTATTTTTATAATCTGATTATTGAAGTGCTTGAAGTGTTCAATCCATAGGTGCAGAGCCGAAAAACTCTTTCTTTCAAAAGAAAAAAAAAAGTCAAAAAGCTCTAAAGTGGTATTTGCAAACTTTAAATAAAACTAAAATTAGCCTTTGAGTTAAATTAAACAGCTTGAGTGTTTGCAAATTTAGGCTTTACTATTTGAAAGCGTATTTGAAGCCAGCCCCAACAATCTTGAAACTGATATGAACATACTTTTAGCTTATAGTAATAATTTTTAAATAAAATAAAATTTGGTTATAGTATCTATCAATTTTTTCGTCCCCGTATGGATACCCGTATGTTTCTTAAATAATTTCAATTTATACACACATATATTACGAATATATCAATAATATACTAAGTTCAAGATACCTAACATATTTATTTAAGATTGTATATATATTCTATGATTAAGGTCTAAGTAGCTTCAATCATCTGAAATACTGCTAATTATTTAGTATTGAATTATATTTTCAAAATTGAGTTAATTATGTATGATGTAGTTTCTATTGTAAGATGTTACATCAACTGTTTTTGGATAGAATCCCTCTGGCGCACCATCTCGTCATACGAGGACAAAAGTCCCCTAGCCCCCAACAGAACCTAGCACGAAAGCTAAGCAATTAAAAGTGGGAGCTCGTGCAAATAGTAAAAAAAAATGAATAAGATTAGGAGTGCACACTTACCAGTGCCGAAGAGAACACACCATCTCCCTAAAGTTCTCTGGGCTATATGGCGACATCACCGCAAAGACAACATAGTTGGTCCAGCAAATCGGAGGCCATCAGACCAAGCTTTAAAACTCACTCTGGGAGAGAACGAAGGGGAGGAGACAATGTTGAGACCTCGTGACACGAGCCACCTAAATAATAGGAGGCGCAACCTCCCTAACTGGTTGGGCAGTTGGAGACCTCCCAGCAAGGTCTGCCTCTCGAGACGACAAAAAAACAGTAGCCTCCAAGACGATCTTGGTCACCAAAGCTGGCAAGGATGCCCTAGCCATGTCTCGACTCTCGAAGAGGGAAGGACGAGCATGATCATTCTTCGAGGGAAAATACGCATCCAGCCAAACAGGACCTGAACCTGTACCCCGAGCCCCAAGAAGCTACTTGACACATAATGTCCATTTGGAGAACCTCCAGGACCTTCAAGACGAAGAGGAGAAGCCTTTAGAATTTTGGCCACGAGGGTCACAGAATCTATGGTCTCGTGAGAGTCAGTCAGGATGACGTTAGCCGCATCCCCTCTTGTAATGTCTAACCGACCTTTGTCCTTAAAAAGGGCTAAAGGATTGACACCCCTCTTCTGTACAATTTGCACGAGCTCGGGAGACTCATTACGAGGGGCACTCTCTCCGTCACCCTCACATATATTCCCCATTATCTTAGATGTTGTGGAGATCTCAAATTCGTGGGCAACACAACCTCTTGTGACCCGCTCGTGGCGAATGGCGGGAGGAGGTAAGGCCACGGTATTCACCTTCAACGCTTTCATGATTTCCTCTGAGGAAAATGATAAAAGTACTAAGTACGGGCACGAGGATAAAATGATGAATCATGGTAGAATGACTTACTCGAATATGTGCGGTCAGGGCAGACTATCAAAATCTCCGAGTCCAATTCGTCCAACTGGTAAACTGAATAAAGAGACAAAAAAGTGTTATCTTTCATCATCAAGGCGCAATCGGATCCTTACTTAAAGAAGCCCTCACCCTCTCTTTGCTCTTGCATGCTGAGAAAATCATACGAGTAAGGAATTAACGGCTTCTTGTTCCACTCGTAAAGGACATCCATACTATCTTTGTATCCTTAGGCTTGAAAAAGAAGATTTTGTCCTTCCAGCAGTTGTGGGAAGTGGACAACTTGTAGAGGATACGCCTCGTACCCTTCCTTGGGGTGAAGGCATTAAAGATGGTACTCCCCGAGGATCGAGCCAAATCAAAGGCCACAAAGAATCGGGCCACGGTGCAGGGGTGATTGTACGCCAAACAGATAAACACAAAAATGGCTAAAGTAGTGTACCATTGGGAGAAATCTGACTATGACACAAGCCACAAGCCTTGAAGCCTCACCAGAAAACACATGAAGAAAGGAGCAGAACACCGACTTCAGCTAGGGATAGTCAGACGGTCATATATCCAGCATAAGGGGTAGGTCCCCTCTCATCAGCAAGAGGGTTCTACACCTCCAAGTAGGAAGTGTCCACTCCATACTTCACAAACTCTCCATTCACCTCATTAAGGGATTTAATTGTGCTCCGAACCTCCTCCGCCGAAACCCTATGTTACAAACTCACCGCCCCTTTCTTGGATCTGTTGGAAGGCATTTCAGATATGTGGGCAGTGGTGTGATGCTACCGCGATACAATCACACCCTCTGTTGTTTGTGGCAGAATAGCAAAAAATAGGCTCCATTTTTAGGCAGAAGAAACATCCAACTCCGCTGCCATCATAACCAATTTTCTACCCATGAAAAAAATCCTCATACGCCATTTTTGATTGAAAAAATAAGAACTTTTAGAAGTGAGAAGAAGAAAGGAAGGATTAGATAGAGGAATGCTTAAATTTGCTCTGTCGAATGAAGAAAGCCATAGGAGCCCCATTTATAACCTAAAGGAAGAAAAACGGTCTAATCCAAACGTGTGGCTGACGAGAGGCCACGTGTGCGACATAAAATCCTAGACCTCGAGATGCTCGACAACACACTATAGTTTGAGTGTTTACTCCAAACTCGGGGGACTCTTAATGATATATACCCTATAAATATAATAAAATCCTCCCTACTAAGAGAGATCCAGGTGACAACGCGAGGCATCCCAGTGATGGAAACTAGTTCCTCGAAGCATGCCCACCGACCATGCCTATCAGAGAGCATTAGGCCGCGCTCCTTGGGCCACACCCGATCATTCCCTAACATGCAACGTCAAAAGAGCTACCCCCTTCAGGTGACACTCGATTACACCCTATCGGGGTTACATCTGAGTAAGCCTCGGAGGTCCACTCCAAGAACTATCCACATTCTTATGCCTACCAGAATCTTAAAATGACCTCTTAGTTCGGCCGAATACACTACTTTGGATCTCACCCCAGGGACCCATTTCGCCATCCACACCTACGGAATAGCATTAGGTCGCGCCCACAAAGGCCACACCCGATCAAATCCCACATATAGTGTCGGAAGGATCATCTCTTTAGGTAACACATGATATACTTTTGTGAGTCCCACTCCGAGCAGCATTACAAGGCTATACTCTATAATAACAAGGGAATACCCTCCACCCTCGAGAAGTTGCTCACCCTCGGGTGCCATGCCTGGTCATATCCTTCTCGGTGTTACCACCTTACAGGTCATACTCCGACCCCAAATTAAAATAATCTTGAATAATATCTATGAGCCTTGTCAGGGAAGGTATCCCTTCGGATAAAAACTCCAAGGGATTCATGACATGTCTTGGCAGAAGCACTCTACCACTACTTAAAATATACTCATAACCTCTAAATTAGTATAAGTATTTTCAGTTGTCTTATAACAGGTATAAGAATATGGACAACCCTACTAGAGAAGCTACGATGAGAGAAAAATACGCGTATAATTAAGAGAGAGTTAACCCCCAAATACCCACTATAAATAAGGAGAATACCAAGCCTAATTGGCCCTGCCCATGGAAGAACCATATTGGATTAAAAGAGCCTCCCCTAATTGGTCCTGTCCGCAGAAGAACCCTATTGGATCAAAAGAGTCGCCCATAATTGGTGATGCCTGTAGAAGAACCCTATCGGATCAGAAGATTCATCCATCATTGATCACTCCCCCAGAAATGCCCATTGGTGCAAGAGAGTCTTCCTTGATTGGCTACCCCTATTCAAACAGTTATTAATGATGTAAGATCTCCCCCGATTGGTCATAGGATCCCATGAAGCTCCTATAAATATGAGACTAGTTCAACACTCCCACAACAACACTTTTTGTTACTTTTCAGCACCTAACAGTCACATCTAAGCGTTAGCAACTTTTGTACTTAGCTGCATTTCGTTAGCAAAACTCTGCCCAATCTGCTCCCCAGTTGTAGCTCTCTCCTCATTAAAAATAATACAATATTGCTCCCTCTCTCGAGTCGTGATCATCGTTCTTAAAATTAATCCCCTGATCTTTATCCCAAAATACCCCCCCCCCCCCGCCCTCCGAGGTGTCGGTTGATATTGCATCATATTGATACTACTCCATCTAGGACTCGTACTATTGAACATGATGCACCTCATACTCTTGTCGTTGTAGCTTTATCATGGCACGACGCCTCTCTCCAGTCGATGATGAACTCTCCCCGTAGATAGAAGGCCAAGTCCTCGACACTTGTGCCTTTCCACCCTTAAATACTGCCATCAGAATATTGGAGAAAATACGCACCTTATTTGTCTACATCGGGTTAACCTCGAGCCATGAGGCAAAGTCCCTAGGAGGCCATTTGGACGTATCATCACCATGATTTTTCAGCATCGCGGATATGATTTTGTATTGTTGGAGGAAATTAATTATCAAAATCTTAAAAATTAATGGCACATCTAAGTTAATATTTTAAATTCATGTAGGAAATAAACACACGTACGTAACCCTCATCTCGGGATTTACCCCCAAGATGCTCTCGTCATCATTTTCCCTCTCTCTGCCTATATCAAGTAAAGAATAAAATATTTAAAAGACTATGATTTTATTTGTTAAAAAAACTACTATGTATAACAATATATAATATCAATTAATTCATGAATCTTAAAACACGTACATCTAGGGGTGGGCACTTGAATTGGGTGCCCGCTCTCATCCCACCCTCGTTTGGGTATATGGCGTTTAGAGCAGGTAAAGTGGGCATGGGTACCTGCGTTTAGTCTGCATAACGAGAATGGAAATGTGTAGAACCTGTCAATTTCCCGTCCCCATATTTCTGAAATAATTTTGATTTATACATCACATATATTACTAATATATTAATAATATACTAAGTTCAAGAAACCTAGCATATTTTATTAATATTGTATATATTTTATGATTAAGGTTTAACCAACTTCAATTATCTAAAACATTGGTAATTTTTTTGTATTGAATTATATTTTCAGAATTGAGTTAATTATGTATGATGTATTTATTATTTTTATTAATGAATAATGAAGCTGAATTTGAATGATTATTGTATGTTAGTTATTATGGGTATTTCAAATTTTAATTAAGTGGCGTATCAATATTTGATTTAAGAGAGTCTATTTGCTTCCTTTTTAGTTTAATTAATATAAAAAGTATATAAATTTGGGTACCAGTCCTGCACCAGCGTGGGTACCCATAATATGCGAGAATGAGAATACTAATGAAGATCATTTTTTCGCAGACACGAGTATCCGCATGTGGGTACCCGTCCTGTGCCCATTCCTACTTATATCGGCCTCAACCATCTCCTGACTCGTCAAGCATCCACCAAACCAATTGCAATGTTTCCCTTTGGCCATGTTAATCTTTGCCTTGGCACACCTCTTCAAGTGTGGCTCACTACTCCTGTATTATGGATACGTGTCAGCCAACTCATGTTTCTTTTGGAAAAATAATTTTCATTCCTCAATGACTTTTGCTAAAACTCTCACTATATATTGTCTTTTTGTGTTGGGATAGAAAAATATAAATTAAGGGTGTAATCCAGTTATATTTCACTAAATTTCAAATTAATTCAGACAACGATAAATAGTGCAAAGTATGGGCCAAACCTATGCAATCTATGTTCATGAAACGTTATTATTGTAAACTTACATTTTGTTGAAAGATAAATTAATATGATTTTATTTTTTTAATAAAAGAGATGAAATGAGAACTAATTGTTATTTATTTATCAGAAGAAATAAATTCAACAAAAGATCGTAATAAGAATATAAGTAACTTGTACCTAATTATAAAAGTCGGGAATAAAGAATATAAGAAGAATTATGGTGCCAATCTTAATTCTTGAAAAATTAGACAAAAACTTGACATATTAGTAGTTTAATCCCCCAAACATATGTTTGTACGCATACAGTCTGTATGCTTATCATTTTCCTATAACCAATTATATAGGTCCGTTTTAACGGGAGGTTCATTTTGGTAATGCCATCATTTCAATTTTTTTTTTTTTTTGCACAATGCAGAGATTGTGCCGATTTGGAAATTTTTAGTTATAAAAATAGACTCTTTGCATAGTCAAATTATAAAACACTTCACATCATATTGGTTAAAAGTTATGATAGACTCTTTGCATAGTCGAATTATAAGACACTTTCCATTTTGGCACTTTTTAGTTGATTAAGACATTCACGTCATACTGGTTAAGAGTTATGATAAAATCAACTTTGTTCTTTGTGCACTTGTACTCTAAGCAACGTGACGCTGGGAGTGTTGGATCTTTAATAATTTCAGACTCAATTTGGGTTGTGCCAAGCTGCCTACGTATCATATTTAGAGAATCTAACCGAACGTATTTCATTTGTCTCTTTTGAGGGTCCAGCACTGATCAGGTTGTGTGGTTTACTTGCTTCTGCATTGTGCGACTTCACGATTTTGACCATATCTCCTTGTGGGTAGGCCGAGACCTTGATCCAAAAACTAGACTCAAGTAGCTTTCTGGTGATATAAGGCTTACATCGAATTAATACATTCAATGTCCCATACATCAAGTATAAAGCTCGATGTATCCATCGAGCATATTTACTTAGGTTTACGATTCAGACCATATCTCTGTGTGGATATGTTGAAACCTTGATCCACTTTCTGATATAGAACTGTGACTCAAATGTCTTTCTAGAGATCTATGGCTACTCGACCTATCATAAATACTCGACCTAATAGCTCTTGGATCAATCCTCCTTTGTGGTAAGTGAAGGGGCATATGTAGGCATTGAGGATGTGTTTGTGTCAAGTGTTTGGGCTTACATCGAGTATTAAAACTTGATGTATGCGCATGTTGCGACAAATCTGTGCAGCTTCACCATTTTGAGTATAACTCTCACTCCAGGCCTCTAAATTGCAATCCGCTTGTTGTGGTGTAAACTAGGAATCAGTGGATTTCCAATGATATATCATTAGTGTCTAAATTGGTTATGTGATAATATTAGTGAACCAAGCACGATTCATCTACGTGTTGTTAAAATATTATGTCACGCCAGAGTTTGAGTTTATGAAGAAGTTGAAGCATCGGAAGACTAAATGCTAATTTTGACTTGACGTATTTTTGATGAATTAGTAGCCTAATTTCATCGGAAATGGGCAAAAAAATATTACACATTCCATACGCCATGATGTGGACCCTTTTTTGGCAAAACTCTATGAGTTAGTCCCCGAAAAAAACATTTTTACTATTTTTTACAATTACTGATTTAGTTATATCATATAACTCTAAATTGCACTCCCCTTGTTAGAGCGTGTTTCCCGTGATTAGTAGTCTTACTCAATGCAGTTTTTTCCTTTTTTCGAATTCTTTTTATTGTTTTTATTATTATTTGATCGTACTTTTTGAGTATATATTATGTGTGAACCCTAAGAAGACATTGAGTTGATTTTGAATAAGATCTTTAAGAGCTTTTCTCTTCTTTGTATCAAATTCTCTATACTCATTGAGAATTAACTCTCATGTGTTATTCCGGCAAGCTTCCGCTATGTCAGTTCACCTATGCAAAGAGCAAAAAAGATGCACATTGCCTATTTTTATAATCTGATTATGAAAGTGCCTAAAGTGTTCAATCCATAGGTGCAGAGCCGAAAAGCTCTTTCTCTCAAAAGAAAAAAATATGTCAAATAACTCTAAGGTGGTATTTGCAAATGATAATAAAACTAAAATTAAATTTTTGATTTAAATTAAAAAGTTTGAGTGTTTTCAAATTAAACTTCTACTATTTGAAGACATACTTGAAGCCAGACCCGACAATCTTGAAATTGATATGAACCTACTTTTAGCTTATACTAACAATTTTTAAACAAAATAAATTTACTTATACAATTCGTCCTTTTCCTTTTATTTAACAAATAATATCATGTTCTTAACCAATAAAACACAAATAACATCATTTAACAAAATTTTTAAAACCAGTTACTAAAATACTACTTTTCTATCTAAACTTTAATATTATACTAGTGTATTGCTAAATATAATGTTATTTGATGATTCATCAAACTGAATTTTCGAATGGATATAATTCAAAAGCAAAAATAAATGACATATATTCTTACAAATTTAAATGATAATTTATCAAATTAAGTATATCATGAAAGTAACTCTTGAAGCATATATATGAAGGCTTATTGTTGTCATAACTTAATACTTCTCTAATTGTAGTAATTTTGAAGTTGTAATATATATAAGTAACAAATAGTATAGGCAGATCAAAAATTCTGCAAAAATCAATTTTCGATTTTTTGCAAACACTCTATTATTAAAAGTGCAGCTTTTAGCTAGTTTTTCAAACGCTTCCAGCTTTAGTTTAAAAGGCTGTATTTAAGTATTTTAATTTAAATTATGAGTTTATGCTTTTTTTTAAAAAAAAAAAATTTGCAAAACACCACTTAATAAATAAAGGAGTATTTCTGCAATTACCAGAAACTTTAATTTCAATGTTTACGAATTACAAATTAGCCCTCTGCCCCTCACTGCGCAGAGAAAACTTTCCCAATGAGTTGAGTTGAGTTCGCTTGAATCCCACATTCAATTAATCAATTTCGCCGCTTTGCTGCTTTACCCAGGTAGCAATCTTTTCTTGATTCTTTGCACGCACATTTTTAAAGGAATTTTGATCTGGGTTCTGGAAATAAAGATTATTAGGTTAGTGAGTTATGCGATTGTTTGCTGCTAATTAAGTTTTGGTGTAATTGTAATTGTAATTGTAATTGTAATTGGTGTTGGTGGTATAAATAAATAAAATTATGACGCCTCAGCCAAGAAGAAAGAAATGGACTGAGGCGGAAGAAAGGACTCTGCTTGATAAATATGGGTTGATGGCTTGTGATGGGACCTTATGTAAGATGAGAACTAGGGAGAAAAAGTACAAACCCATTGCTCTACATGTGAACTCCATGCACCATGTACGGGACCCGGTATCGTATCCTTGGCAGTGGACATGGAAGGATGTGTCCACTAAAGTGCAGAACATGAGGCATCAATATGCCCTTGTGAAGCAGAAGATCAAAAAGCAAGATTCTTCCTTGACTGAGGAGGAGGAGTTTGATTGGATGGAAGGGGTTACACATTGGTCCAACTTTCTTCGCTATAAAGAGGTGTTTGGAGATGTTCCTCTTGGGTATAATGGGACCGATGCAATGGTGGCGATGGTTAGAGAGGGGTATGAAGGGGGTGGGCATGAGATGGATATGGTGCAGATTGGAGAGTTGGGTCAAGTGGGAGAGGTGGATTTCGTAGCTGGGATTGATGGGGTTGAGAATGGGGTTATGGATTTGGAATTCGACTATGATGGAGAGGGAGAGGACCGAGAAGAAGATACTTATAATGGAGGTGGTAAAAGTGAGAGTTGTGTGAAAGAAAACGCCAGGGCTGCTTTTGTTTGTGAAGATATTGAACCAAGCACCTCGGTGATGAGCAAGAAGAGAAAGGTGTTGAAAGGAGTGGAGAAGAAGGCATGGGGTTTTCTTGCTAACCAGTTAAGGCGCTTGAGAGAGATGGAAACTCGGTTTGAGCAGCGCGATGTGGAGCTAGAGAAGGAGAGACAAAGGAGAGAACATCTTGAAATGGAAATGGAGAAGGGGCGTGACATGAAATGGGAAGAGATTGGAAAAGATATGGAGGTCGGGAGCAACACTTGTGAGAAGTTGAGAAGCCAATGGATTCAAGAATGGGAAGTTATGGAGAGGGAGACTGAAGAGAGAGAAAGAAAAAGGAGAGAGGAACAACTGATGCATGAGAGAGAATGGGAGGAGAGATTGAACAGGAGGAGATCGGAATGGAAGAAAAGGATGGATGTGATGTTAAGCCATCATCGAGCAGAAATGGGACAGATTCAGGCAAGAATATTGCATGAGCAACAGAATGTTACTAGTCAGTTTCTTGGAATTGTTACGCAATGGAGTGGTCATCCTTCGGGGCTTTCTGATCACAGTGGAGCTAGTACACATTATTTATCTCAAATGATGCAGAACTTGCATCATGTAAATGGTTTGGTTCAAGGTGACACGCGGGTCGATGGAGATAATCAAGAAGATCAGTTCATTGTTGATGGCTAATGCACTATTGCACAACATTATACCATTAAGGTGAAAGGAGCATTAAGCCTTGATACTCCATATTCCGTCTCTGTACTATAGCTGTGCAGCTTATATCATTTCCGCTACTTGTCCCTGATATAGATCTCTTTCAGTATAGCATACACATAATTTTACCTGAAATTTGCTGTAATATATTCAGTTACAAACAGTTTATCTTTTCTCCATTATTTAATTTGGGCTATTTTTACAAGAATTTAATTGTGTTTCACAAGCTTCCGAGAAGCCTTCTGATGGTGAAGAATGCTCTTTGGTGTACGATTGAGTACCTGAGTGGAACGAAACTATTATTTTTTCTAATGCTACATGCCAGTGTTCCACCTACCTAATTGCTTTATTTAGTTTAAATCAAGTGGCCTTTCTATTGCCAAGAAATAACTAGATATGGATTGTAATAGCTAGAGATTACTGCATGATATTAGCATGCTTACATGGTCGTTAGGTAATATAGTTTATCATCTCCTGTAAATCCACAATATTTGCTTTATGGGTCATTTAGTGACAGACACATGGATCTTGGATAGGATGGATAACTTTTACTTATCTATAATTTTGTCCTTTCTCGTTTCTCTTGATTTGTGTGATGTTCGCGAATCACGAGGACAATTGGGTCAAAACAACCATAGACCTGATGTAGTCCGACTAATCCGCTACTGTAATAATTCCCACCAAATGCATCAGGCTAACTTTGGCTAGTTAGTCAGGAACAACGGGGCCTTAATTTCCTGCAAAACAACTTATTTGTAAACATAATTAGAAGTCATTTTACAGGAAACTCACATCAAAGATTGCGTCTGGTTGAGCTTCTGTAACTGTTTGCTATGAATACACATCTGGACATTCATATTTGTACATGTGTACCATTTCTATTATCTGTGGTATACTTCTTGTCTCTTATGTTAGTACTCTGCAATACCTTGTGTTCCTCAGACAAACGGATACATTTCTATCGTCTCTTGCAATTCTACTTTCAGTTCGCCGTGTTATTATAGATCAGGTTCATCTACTGTAAGTAAGGGGGAAAAAATCATTTTTATTCTTGGGATAATTGCATTTACATCCCCTAAGTTTTTGGTCTTGTTACAGTTGCCTCTCCTAAGGTTTGAATGATCATACAGAAATCTGGTGAAGCTTTGAACCATGCGATAATAGGGGGGGGGGGGGGGGGGGGGGTTATTTGTGATATTTTTCGAAATTTGAGAAGTGTCTCTAAAAGTATGCAAATTTTGGAAAGTTATAGTGTTAAAATTGAAATAATAAGGTGTCATAGCATTAGAATTTTCTATAATTAAACCAGATATGATAAATGTTACTGTGACCGATTAATGATACCCTTTGATTTGCGTTTGCTTCTGATAATGTTTTTAGAATCGGTACTTGGTGTTTGAATATGGTATTTAGGTGGAATGTGAAGAAGAGTTGGCAGGTAAAAGTGATAATGTGAGCTGTAAGGCTCCCTTTTGTTGTTTAGACAATAATATCTGTCCCTGTTAAAATGAAAGCCGATTTTGTGTGTAGGTAGGTAGTTTTTGTAGACTTTCTTACTGAATTGTCTCTTTTTAACTTTCAAACTATATGGTTGAATGGTTAAATTGGGGAAGACATCCATCCATTTTTGGAAAAATTAGTTTCCAGACCAAAAATGTGTATACCAAATTTAACCCCAAAGTCAATGCAACAATTTTCAGTACCACGTTCCATCATTTCATTACCAATGTACTTCTTGTGTTTAGGCATGACGCTCATTTTTTTTTTTTTCATTTTTCTTTTATGAAGCTTAATGCATGTTTAATAGGTATCATGGGTCTAAATTGAAGGTACTTCTTCAGGTCTCTCTTACTAAAATCTTTGGGTGCTTCATACTCTGGGTACATTTTTTTCAGTTTTGCTGGTATTTTGGTTTGTAAATTTTGATTATTCAGTAGATTTTTGAGTAGTTGGGTACCGTAGGCAAACGAAAGTTTTAAGTAGCTGAGATCCAGTGGATTTGACTTTACAAAGTGTTGTTTTATTGCCTAATGTTGATGCATGATCAATATTGATATATCTCCATTAGTGTCTGGGAATGTTATAGCCGAATTCAGTGAGGATTGCAAACTATTGACATGCTAATTCGTTATACGGTAGACAGAATGGATCAGTGGACGGTAATTGCTTTTGAACTAATGCAGTAACACTTCTTTTTGTTTTCGTTTTTAATCCGTTTCTTCTTTGGGATCATGTTTCTCCATTTTCTCAATCCGTGTGGATTGGATTACATCTTGCCTGTGCTATTCCTTTTTTTTTTTTTTTGTTCATCCATAGATAGTTTGTTTATTTCATATAGTGTTACAGTTGTATTCAATTAGAAGAGTAAGGTCATTATTATGCTTTATTAAATAGAGAACGAATTTCTATATGTTGTATCTTAAATTGCTTTGATACTTATTCTTATGGTCAATTCTTTTGCCTGCAACTTTCTAACAAGTGGTTAAGCTCATCCTGACCTGTGGCCAATCACCTAGTTGATCCTTTATATAAGAGGTTTCTGCAGAGGTTCAAATGAAAGGGTCTGCAGCACAGTGTGTGGGCGGGCGAGTTGAAGCAAATGTTTTGGGCCTCTTCTCCGAATGTTATGTGAGATCTCCTACTCCACCATATTGATTAATGTTACGACTGGTGCCGTACTTCTACGGCAATTGTTAATTAATTGCCCGAGGAAGCATTTGTTGCAAAACTTTGGTTAACGTCAACAGGGACAAGTGGGGTTGCGCTGCTGCCAAACTCCGGAAAAGTGGACTAATCACAGAGAATGATTGTTGTGAATGCATTTTTTGTGAACTTGATTGAGTAGGAAAATTTAGACCACCTCTTTTATGGATGTCAAGTACTTTTTGTTTACAAAAAAAAGATTAGGGGACTTGAAATTTCATTTATTTCATAATGTATTTGGATGACCAAAGAGTAATAAATGAGACATTACAAATTTTGATGTTTAATCTATACAGTGACGCCATAAAATCGCACGAGGTTAATTTTGTCTAAAAGCGCGTGGAAATTTTGACCTTCAAAATTGCTTTTTAAGACACTGACCCCATAAAAGCCACACGAGGTTAATTTTTTCATATAATGTTGTCTAAGTACGAAAAAGAAATATTGATTTTCATAATTTTAATTGCATTATACCGGGATGATTGATTAAAATAATTATGCAATATAATTTTTAAATAAGTATAAAAAGTCATAAATATATTACAAATATATAAATTTTTTGTTGTCTAATAATGTATTTATTAGTGTATGCATGTGTAATATAATTATTAAGGTGATTGACTCTAATGAAAAGTAAACGAAAGGTGTTATGGTTCAAGCTTATTTATTTATATTAATAATGTTATGTCTAATTAATTTTTTTTTTTGAACAAAGTGCTAAACTTTATTAAACCAAAATCATGACATTACAACCGATCCTAAGATCCAAGTTCAGCTTACCATACTACTATTATATTCTAACAATCCAAATTTCTTTGAATTTGGGCATACAGTTTCACTTTCATCTTACATCTACTCAAGTACATTGCTTCTAATTTCCTCAACTAAGTGGCTGCTAATAGGTTTGTTGTTGAACACTTTATCATTTCTGCTCATCCATATATTATATATAGCTTCTGCTACTGCCACTTTTATCAGTTGACTTCTCTAGTTCTTTTTTGTCCCATACTGCAGTATCCATTCTATTTCTTGTTCCCACCCTTCTGGTATATGCTGGACCTGTATCCATTCCAGAGTTCTCCTCAAGATGTCTTTAGTCCCAGTGCATTTAAAGAACATTTGATCTGCTGTTTCCTTCTCTGTACAGAAGCAGCATGTTTCATCTGTCTGTATGCCAAATTTTGTGAGTCTATCTTTGGTGGGTAGCCTATTGAGGCAGTGTAGCCATAAGATGAAAGTTGCCCTTGGTCTTGCATAATTTCCATACATCAATTTTCTCCACCTCACCTGTACTTTTGGTTCTCTCAATTCCTTGTACATAACTGCAGTTCTGAATTTCCCATTCATGATCATATTTCTCCACACCTCTGACTGCATCATATCTCTCTTCTTTAGCATTGCCTTCACTATCCAGGAGCAGTTATCTTTTGCTTGATATGTCATTATATTCTCCTCCTTGATGAAGTATGTATGCACCCACTGGACCCACAGTTTATCTGCTTTATTTTGCAGATTCCATAGTAGTTTCATCATGGTAGCTTTGTTCCATTCTACTAATGAGATTATATTCAATCCACATGTCTGTTTAGTGTCACGGATCTTGTCCCATGCCACTGGGGCTTTTTTTCTCTTCTCCTCTTTTCCTGTCCATAGATATATTCTGCATATGCCCTCAATGTATTTTAGTACCTTCTTGGGGAGTGGGAAAATTTGCATCCAGTAGTTGGCAATGGCAAAAATAACACTCCTAATAAGTTGAAGCCTTCATGCATAGCTAAGAAGCTTTGCTATCCAATGATGTATCCTCTCCATAATTCTGTCAATCAGAAGTCTACACATGTGTATTGTGAATTTCCTGCTTGTGAGTGGGACCCCAAGGTACTTGAATGGTAGCTCTCCCTTGCTAAATCATGTAGCTTGAAGTATCAGTTCTTGCTCATCTGTCTTCACTCCTCCAAAATAGACCTTGCATTTGGTTGGATTTACTTTCAACCCTGTAGATTCAGAGAATTCCATGAATTTCTTCATTAGCAGCTTCACTGAGCCCTCATCTCCCCTACTGAACATTAGCACATCATCTGCAAAGCAGATGTGTGTGATTCCCAGCTTTTCACACTTAGGGTGAAAGTTGAAATCTGGGATTGCCTGCATTTTCCCCATGCATCTGTGCATATACTCCATAATGATGACAAACAATAGTGGTGAGACTGGATCCCCTTATCTCAACTCCCTCCTTACTTTTAGTATCTTGCTAGGACAACCATTGATTGAGTATCTGTATGACACTGTAGTCACAGCAGTCATTATCCATTTGATAAACTGGTTAGGAAAGCCCATCTCTCTCATTATCATCTCTAGGGCAGGCCACTCTACAGTATCATATGATTTTTGTAGATCCATTTGGATCAAGCATCTAGGTGAGATGTTTTTCCTTGTGTATCCTCTGATAAGCTCATATACAATCATGATGTTATCATGGATTATCTTGCCTGGTATAAATGCTGACTGACTTTCATGTATCACTTCATTGATCACACTTCCTAGTCTCTTGGTCAGGATCTTAGATATGATCTTGAAGAAAGTTGAGCAACATGAGATGGGTCTCCTCTCCTTCATGGTCTTTGCACTGCTACTTTTGGGCATTAGTGTGACTAAGGAGCAGTTGAGTGCAGCATATATTTTGTCTTTTTGGAAGAATTCTTTCACAGCTTCTATCACTTCTGTCTTGATTATTGGCCAAGCTTCTTTGAAGAACTTAGCATTAAATCCATCCAGTCCAGGAGCCTTTTGATCACCAATAGCCTTTAGGGCTTCCCATATTTCCCTATCTGTCATTGGTTTGATCAGTAGTTCCTTGGATTCATCTCTTATCTGATTCCCCTCCCTCATGACCTCAATGTCTACACATTTCATCCTTTGTGTATTAGTTCCCACCAGTTCTTCATAGAACTTCACGACTTCCTGTTCTATCTCCTTCATGTCTGTTATGCTTCTTCCAGTGCTATCCTCTAGTTTATGTATGCCACTTCTCTTATTTTTACCCTTCACTGTGGCATGGAAGTAAGAATTGTTCCCATCCCCTAATTTGATCCATGTTGCCTTTGATTTTTGCATTAGTATCTTCTCCTCTATTCCCAATACCTCCATCAGTTGCATTGAAAGCTGTCTCACTTTTAGTATATTGTCTTCTTTGAAGGGTTCTTTTTGTAGTTCAAGCTGTGCATCCTGTAGCTCATCTCTTGCTCTCTGAATTTGTTGTGGTGTCCCATTTATGTCTTTCATCATTCTTTGTATTGTAGGTTGCAATCTCAGTAGCTTCTTCCATAAGACATACATTGGCCTCCCTTCAATAGGGTTCTGCCAACTCTCCATCACCCTCTGTAAGGACTCAGGATTTTCAGTGATGTAGTTCATGAATTTGAAGCATTTTCCTTCCTTCTTTGGTATGTTGTGATCCATAGTAACTCTGAGGGGGCTGTGGTCTGATATATGAGCTTGTAGTATCTCCGATGTGCTGTTAGGATATGTAGTGAACCATTCCTTATTGCACACAACCCTATCAATTCTTGAGTATATTGTCCCCTTAAGGTGTCTATTAGACCAGGTAAAGTGATCACCCTCTGTCTCATGCTCATGTAGGTCTTGTGTTCTCATCATCTCTACCAAGTCTTCAAATTCATGTGCCTGCACTTGTTGTCCTCCTATTCTATCATCCACCCTCAGGACATTGTTGTAGTCCCCTATTATGATCCATGGTCCATTCACATTCATTGCCAGATCTTTGATGTCTTCCCATAGCTTTCTTCTCTGGTCCAGTTTGTTGTGTGCATACACTGTTGTCATGTACCCCATATTGCTACCATCTTTTTTCTGCATT
The DNA here is from genome assembly GCA_948329865.1 of Linaria vulgaris. NCBI lineage: Eukaryota > Viridiplantae > Streptophyta > Magnoliopsida > Lamiales > Plantaginaceae > Linaria > Linaria vulgaris. Next base: position 67,067,601 of record OX415249.1, read on the forward strand.
ATGGAGTGGATACATTGATCAGAGCATTTGATCACTTGTATGTCAATCTTCTCTTGATTCCATACCAGCCAGATTCTACCATTCCCATGGTGTGTGTAGTTGTTTGTTACTTCCCACTGTTGTCCCATCTTCTTGCTAATCTTACTTGCATTTTGTTGTTTTATTCTTGTTTCTAACAATGCTGCACAAGTTACCTGTAATTTTATGAGGTGGGAGAAGACCTCCAGGTGCCTTGTTCCTTTATTTATTCCCCTCACAGTCCAGCTCACTATCATTAGTTGTTATCAGGTGGATCCCCAGGGTTCTCTCCCACCCCAATGGCCCTGAATCCATTCTTGTCCTCAATCAAAATTTCTCCAATTTGTAGCGTTTGCTTTTTCTGTTTGCCTCCTTTCTCTCCTACTATTGTCCACTGTTTTCCTTCCTCACTTCCTGTGTCTTTTTCTGTTATTTGCTCTGTGTTTTGTTTTGGTCTCCATTCTTTTGTAGTTGTCTTCACTTGTTTGATTTCCTTACATATATGCCCTATCTTATTGCACTTAGGGCATATGGGTGGTATCCACTCATACTCTATCTTTTGTGCTATCTTACCCCCTTTCTTATCCTTGATATTTATGGTCTTTCTCATCTCTGTTGTGATATCCACTTCAACCAGTACTCTTGCATATGAGACTCTTAACTTCTTTGATGTACACTCATCCATCATTATTGGTTTCCCTACTGCACTGGCTATCTTACTTATACTCTTCTCTCCCCAGTATACCAATGGCAGTTGTGGAAATGTAACCCAAATTGGCATAACCCTAAGCATATCTTCCTTAAAAGTGAAATCAGCACTCCACTCTCTTATGAAAAGAGGTTTCATGTAGATAGTATATGGCCCAGATTGTAACACTTTCTTCATGTCCTCATTGTTCTTAAATTTTTCCATGAAGTATCCTTCCTCATTATAGTACAAGTTTGGCAGAGTTGCAAAATTCCAAGTATTGATCATAAACTGACTTACCGCATTCATTGAGAGGTCTTCTCCTATAGCACACATGACCAGTGTGTTTTCCCAGAATTTGAGCTCAGATTCCATGTCCTCCTCTTCAATTTCAACCTCCATTTCTCCATCAACCATTGTCGGCGCTGTGTATTTCACTTCAAGCCCTTTTGATGGTTGTTTATTTCCTCTAATAATGTCCACCCATGGCACATTTCTGAGTTGTTGCTCCTTCTTTGTTGTGTCCTCATCTGGTGTTTTTTGCTCCACCTGATTCTTTCTCTCTAATTCCCTTGCCGAGTTGCCCGTCGGAGTTTGGTCTGTTTTGTTACCCATAGTTGGTGGCGTTTGCATTTGCTCCATGTTATTTTCTTTCAGAATCGATTTTGTGTTCGTACTCTCTGCGCTCACTTCATTGCTCCCATGATTCATATTAGGGGAATTGAAAATAGCACTTACCACTGTTGTCGGCGTCGTTACCACCTTTTTCGGCCATCCACGAGGTCGACGAGACTTGGATTTAGGCATTTTCCGTTAGGTCATCTGTGAATCGCACTGAAATCGCATCTCAGTGTGTTAATTGGGGGCGCGTGAGGCGCATCGATAAATTAATTTAATAATATTTACTTTATTTAGTTACTAATTGAATTTATATAAGCTGTCAAGTTAATCTTGTTGTTGTTGCAAATTAGTGGGGTTGATTTGTTATTAGTGCCCACTATTTTAGGAGTTGGTTACTTCTTTCTTCTATTTATTAGAGCCGTGTAATCTAATTGAAAAAAGAAGAATCAGTTTATATTTTAATTATTTAGTTAAACTCATTTTCTCTCTATTTTATTTTTGGGAGTTAGTTTCTTACTCGAAAAGAAACAAGTGCATAACACTTTGGTGCTTTCATTCTTGAACTCTACCACATTCTCAAATGGAGTTGATTGCGAAGCAACGCATGGATATGTTGGTGTAATAACAAATTCTTGATCTCTGATATTAAAAGACAAGAAAAGATTACAAAGTAAATTTGAGAAAATTTAAAGTACAATTTGTGATTCAATCTCTATTATTCCTCTGATTCTTTTCTATAACAAGTGATTTTGAAATTTGGTTGACTTGAGTGGATTTGATTTTGATCTCTTCCACTTGTATTTGAGTTGAACGTTAATTCAAGGGCTTTAGAGCTTGATCTTGAGTTAGCGATCTACTTGACTTGATCTTTGCGACGAACACTTTGATCTTCGTCTTGACTTCTTGAAGTTGTTGAATATCAATCTTCTTTGGAGGAATCTTGATCTTCAAAATACTTGGATATTTGGCCAACGTTGATTCGAGGACTTGACGGCTTGATCTCGGATCGAACAGAAACTTGATTTGGAATTTGATTTGAAGGTTGATGAAGATTAGTATGATCTTCGTCTTCAGTTCTTGGATTTTTTGAGTTTTGATCTTCTTGAATGGACTTCAATATTCAAAAACGGTTTTTTCGAGGGTCTTAGGACTTGATCTCATATTAAACGGATTTTTGACTTGAAGACAAATGAAGAACGGCATGAACTTGGTTTTGGATTTGTTGAACTTCTTGGAGTTTGATCTTCCTCGACAGAAGTGCTATCTTCGAAAACAATTTTCGGATGGAATTGAGACTTGACGGCGGATTGAAAGAAGTTCTTTACGAAGAACACCTTGAAGATTGTTGAAGAATGCCTTGAATGCCGCGAAGAACGCTTGAAGATGGATGAATGGTGGAACGAAAAACTTAGAGTTTTTTCCTCTTCAACTTGTGAATATTTTGTGTGTTCTTTTTCTTTATGAGAGGGCCGCTATTTATAGCTGTAAAAACTTAGAGCTCCTTGCTTGTGATTGGTCGATTTATTTTCAAGATAATCATGGATTTAATTTGGCTTGCTTATCAAGAAACACATCATATTTCCACATGGCTTAACATCATTGGTTGAAATACTCCATCTTTTCCACATGGCTTTGTTTGATTGGTCAACAAGGTATGAATTAAAAAATCAATTAATAAATCTATTTTCTATTGAAATTTAATTTAGTAAAATTCCAAATTTAAAATAGAAATAATTAATTTAATTTCTAATAATTATCTTGACACTTGTCAATATTCAATTGGAGGAGACAATTTTTGTTTGTCTACAATTGGTTAGCAATATGATAGAAATTTTGGAAGATTTAAAAATCCAAAATAGAGAAATTTATCGTAGAATCAACATTATCTCTTACAAACTATCAACGATTGAGCGTGATTTGTGCAAATCTCCGCCACGACAGCCACCACTACTACCACAGATGCCACCTCCCCATCACTGACGTCACTATCACTCAAATTTGACTCTCGTACGAACGTTTTTAATTCCAATATTGTTGTCATCCACACCCACCTCTGGTTGGAATTGGCAATAAAGTTAGCGCTCGAAATACTCAAATTCGTCACCATCGCTCAACATATTCGCCTCATGGAAATACTTTTCCGTGGTTTTGTTAATGCTATTTTTCTCAATTATGGAGCAAATACTTCTGCGAAAACAATGTGAAATTTTGGCACCAAAATCACTTTGTGCATCATACGGCTTCCTCTTTTTTCTTTTATTTTTTTTTTCCTTTAACTGGTGGTCCATGTAGACCCATCACACTAAAGTGTTCCCTTAGTCATCTTCCTCCAAACAAACACCTTCGCACGGGATTCTGCATATTTGAGTCCTTTTTCAACTTGATTTCTTCTTTAACTAAAACAGTGGGAGAAGAGCTCTAATCCAACACCAATTAAAACACTTACGGCACATTTGGTTGCCCCATGAGCTGAAAACCCATATAATTTAGTGTAAAAATTACACTAAATAAAACAATTAATCTTACATTTGGTTGGTAAAAAAAATCTCAAATTCTAACCTTTAATTTTACTAAAACTCATGTTTGGTTGCACATATACATCCACATAATTCCCTGAAATACCAAAACTACCCTTAAGTTGTGGCAAAAGGAAAAAGAATCATTATTTCACCAATTTATTTGTAATTACTTATATTTACATCCTTATATTTTTTAATATTAAGATAAAACTTCATATTTAATATCGTCTTCAAAACTAGAAAATTACTTTTGATATATCTTTTTCTCAAAACTAAATTTAATATAAAGACTTTAAAAAGATAAGCGTAAATAACAAAAAATCAAAACAGTACCAAAAAAAAATTAAAAAATCCAAATTCATCTTCTTCATGCACACTTCACCCCCACCTTATGACCACCACCACAACAGTTCATCCTACCAATCTTTGATAACTAAATAGCAGAAGCATCTTTGTTTGAATAAATAATAAAAGTAACAATCATCCTCATTACAAAAAATGTTAGATACAAAAGGAATTTATCTCAAACTGACAATTCAACAGTTTTATACAACAATGTTGTATTCCACCATCAACTTAAAAATATCCTTCCACGCATTTTCCTCGACTCTTCAACACCTATCGTACCATATAAGTCCCAATACATGCTAAGACATTTCCATCACATGCTCTGTTACCTCCCTCATTTATGCTAGCAGTCATTCTAGCTTCTGTAATACTCATTTGCTCTTAAAACTCACTGCACTGATTAATACTCCTTTGTCTTCTTTAAGGTTAAGCTTCTCACCAATTGCTACTATTACCCAAAAGTATCAAAAGCTTTTCGTTGGCAAGAGAGCGAGCGATGATGGTCAGCCGCGTCAACAGCAACACGCCATCAATTAACACCACGGATGATAACTAAATAGAACAGTTACAACTCTGACTTTACAAGAAAATTTGACATTGATAAAAAAACAGAAAATTGTCTTAGCTGCAGAGATGTGGAACTTTTCCAATCCTGAAAAAGTACTAGACACCCAAAGATTTTTATCACTAGAACTCTTGCAGTAATAAATAATTTTTTTGACTTACGAAATAAATTAAAATTATAAAATGATACACCTCAATATGTCCATTTGCATAATCTTCCATTAATCAGTTCACTGCTCCAATGCTGCCCAAGTACAATTAAGAGAGCACACAATATTGTGAGCAGCTATTGCGAAGAGCACACAATATTGTTTCTCCCCCATTCAGAGCCGCAACATGGGGGAGAAACTGTCTATGGTGGTGAAGGGGCTTTTTTGATTCGGTGTTTGAGGCGAAAGGGGTGACGGTGGTGGTGGTCTTGGGGTAGGGGTGGCAGGGAGGAGAGAAGAAGAAAGAAGAAGAAATGAATTTTTTAAAATACAAATTGTAAATATCAAGTGAAAGGTAATTTTTTTGAAAAAAAGTAAGGGCAAATAATCATTTCACAAAATAGCTGGACCTGGTGGTTGTGGCATTAAATTATCATAGGGAGAATGTGAGATTAGTTATGTTGGAGAATACTCCAAAAAAACAATTTATCTTGGGCCCCTTCTACCTTTTATTTGCCAACCAAATGTGGTATAAACCCACATTATTTAATTAATATGGCCAATTAAGAGCATCCAAATGTGCCGTTAGAGTTTCAATAGGATTTAATTTTCCCGGTGATAAATCTATATAAGAGACCAACACCACTCTTTTATTCATCCTCGATTTATTTCTTTGTCTCAAATTTGTTAAATCCAACAAACGAATCGCAAGACATTAGGCAAAAGAATTCTCCAGCTTTATCGACCGCAACTTGCAAGCTCTTTCAGGATTTTTTTTATTTTTCTTTTCAATCGACATATTCAGTATGTCCGACCCATTGATTTTAAGTTTTGATTTGTTTTCCATTTGCACAGTGGACACTTGCGACACCAATTTCAAGTCGTGGCTTTTGGAAATTGGAAATCATGTGACGTTGCGGCCAACATTGATGAACTCCAGTCAATGGACTGACGAAGTTGTGGCAAATATTGACGAACTCCGATCAATTGAAAGAATGACATGTCGAGTATCAGCAGTCCTCCAATTGTTCTTCACCGTTGTTCGTGTTGCGTTATTCTCATCATCGAGTATCAAACGACATTGGAGCGACACATTGTCAATAGAAGATGCTACGAAAAGAAGACATCCTCCATTGGTGCAATAGACAACGACCTCCATAAAGATACATGGCAACCATTACGTTCATATTCACGCAAATTGCAACTTGGAGATTGTGAAAGCTTAAAGGGCGTAGAATTCCTTGACAAAATCCAGATCTCTTGCAAGAAAAGGAAGAGCACACTCCAACCTTAATCAACACAAGCTCATTGGTGAGCTTGATGGAGGAGACATTTTTGTCACAACTCGACATCAAAGAAACTTTGAGGGATGAGACATTCATTCGACGACTCAGCATCAAAGAAGCCTTAAAGAAGACATTATTTTCATGAATTGGCATTAAAGAAACCTTGAAGGAGACATCGTCTTCAAGACTTGGCTTCAAAAGGCATCCAAAAAGGAAGAGAATTGCTTTCAAGACTTGGCATCAAAGACATTCATCGGGTTTGGACTTGTCTTCAAGGCTTGGCGTCAAAGACATTCAGCAGGAGTCGACTTGTTTCAAGACTTGGCATCAAAAGGCATCCGAAAGTAAGACATTTGCTTTGAAGAATTGGTTGCGCACTCATACTCATTCATTCTTCTTGTTGCACTTTACCCCGATTTTCCAAAGAATCTAGCCGATATGTTCTATATTCTTGAAGGACTTCTCTAGTTAAACATGCAAGGCATATCCTTTTTGTAGTTGGAATGACAGTTTGGAAGTATCGACTTTTATCAAACAACACAGAAGTGTCTCGTCAATGATCAAGTGAGTTGGGAGCATGATTGCAGCTATCTTCTTGGAGCGAAGTGATTGAAGATTGGAATCAAGACACACATTAAAGCATCATATTGAAGTTTGCAGTATCAACTCAAGAAGCGCTCAAAAGCTTGGAGCATGATTTCGAGGTCAACATTCAAAGCATTTGTGCTCTTTATTTCCTACTTGACGGAAGCTTTACTCATCTTTATTGGAACATAACATCTCAAGGAGTTTATGTAACATCTTAAACTCAAGATAACTTGATGAAAAGATATGACTGAACTCAGAAATTCTAAGCTGTCTACGTATCAAATAAAGGAATCAGGTCACAACGTAGTTCAAAATACATGAATCTGGATTTAGAGGTGCCATTCACAGTTTATACTCATGCATGCGAGGAGTAACGTGCAATTTAGACTCGTGTGTCATGGAGTAATTGACTTGAAGAAATTTTGTGCTTGTGCCAAGGAGACATGAACACTTGAAGAATTTTCACACCTTTTGGCTTGTGCCTAGGAGGACTTGAAGACTTGAAGGATTTACAGGCTTCGGACGTGTCTTGAAGACTTGTACATTTGCTTTGAAGACTTGAAGGATTTGTAAACCTTTTGGCTCGTGTATAGAAAACTTGGAGATTTGAAGGGTTTGTAGACCTTTTGGCTCATGTCTAGGAGACTTGGAGATTTAAAGGACTTGTAGACCTTTTGGCTCGTGTCTAGGAGACTTGTACATTTGTTTTGAAGACTTGAAGAATTTGCTTTGAGTTTGGATATGCAAACAGTTTATACACATGTTAAGGAGAATGTTGTTAGTTTATACTCTTATCAACGAGTACATATTATGGCACTTAATTTGAAAATTTGAGATAGTTTAAGCTCGTGTCAAGGAGCATATTGGTTGGCACCAAAATTGACGGCGCGCCCTCTTCATTGTCATCGTCGTCGTCTGTATCGTCACTTTCAATATCAAGGCCATGAGCTGAATTTTCTTCTTTAAGAAAGTTTACACTTGTCTCTATGTCATGCGCTCGCGTCGCCAACTATTCAAAGTTTCTTGGCTTGATTCCATGAAGTATATAAGAGAGACTCAAGTTCATCCTTTGAATGCAAATCTCCATGGTTGAAGTTGCAGAAAGTTTCTCTTTGCAACTTAAGGACAAATTTCTCCACCTATTGATGTACTCAATCACTGGTTCATCTTCTTGTTGATGAGAATTTACAAGTTCAATCATGCTCACAGTACGCCGAGTGCTATAAAAGCGATTGAAGAACTTAGTTTGTAGATCGTGCCAATTGTCAATGGAGTTTGGCTCGAGATTAATGTACCAACCAAAGGCAAAGTCTTCTAAGGACCGAACGAATTGCTTGACTAGATAATCTCCATAAGTTCCGGCACTATTGGACGTCTCAATGAAGTGAGAAACATGTTGTCTTGGGTCTCCAGTCCCATTGCATCTTTGAAACTTCGGAGGTTGATAGTTTTTCGACATTTTCAATTGCTCTATTCTTTGAGTATAAGGCTTCGTGTAAGATTTGGAAGTCTTGTGTTGAGCATTATGATCATTTGCAACTTTTTCAATGAGCTTCTTCAATTGATCGGCAGAGACAAGACTTTGTTGGGAAACTTGAATTTGTTTGCTTGAAGACTTTGCATATTCTCCAACTTCAACATCTTAAATGTTTTTCTCGGAAAATTTTGTGTGCATCATGGTGCCTTGCTCTTCCTTCCTTGAGAAATTTTATTTTAGAAAAGAAAAGTGGCTTGGATTCTTTCACTTAGGACTTCATCAAACTCTTGAGCTTCAACTCCTTGAGTAACATTTTTCATGTGCCATGCTTTGATCGTCGATTTCCATGAGCTCTTACTTTTGGAGATGAGGAGAGACTTCAACTTCGTTGATTGTAGTCTTGATGCATCCTTGAACTCCAATATTATTGGTGACTTCTTTGAAATTTTCAACTCCTTCTTGGCACTCTAGCTTTTGGATAAGGAGATTCAAATGTTCATCACGTTTATGAGTTTGACTTCTAAGATTGTCAATGGCTCTTGCAAGCGCCGCAACTTGCTCTTCTAATGAGGATACTTGATCATCTTCTTTAGCATCATGTCTTGCCCCCGGTGCGAGTGTATCTTTCATCATCGATTGCAAAGAGCCTCCACTTGTTGCCCCCATTGACTTGTCCATTGTTAAGCAACACTAACTTCTTGTGACTTCAAATTTGAGACTTGCTGGAAAATAGATGAGAGGTAGAGATGGTCCCACTGGGCGTGTCAAATTTGTAATAATAAATTCTTGATCTCTGATATTAAAAGACAAGAAAATATTACAAAGTAAATTTGAGTAAATTTAAAGTACAATTTGTGATTCAGTCTCAATTATTCCTCTGATTCTTTTCTATAACAAGTGATTTTGAAATTTGGTTGACTTGAGTGGATTTGATTTTGATCTCTTCTACTTGTATTTGAGTTGAATGTTAATTCAAGGGCTTTAGAGCTTGATCTTGAGTTAGCGATCTACTTGACTTGATCTTTGTGATGAACACTTTGATCTTCATCTTGACTTCTTGAAGTTGTTGAATATCAATCATCTTTGGAGGAATCTTGATCTTCAAAATACTTGGATATTTGGCCAACGTTGTTTCGAGGACTTGACGGCTTGATCTCGGATCGAACGGAAACTTGATTTGGAATTTGATTTGAAGGTTGATGAAGATTGGTATGATCTTCGTCTTCAGTTCTTGGATTTTTTGGGTTTTGATCTTCTTGAATGGACTTCAATATTCAAAAACGGTTTTTTCGAGGGTCTTAGGACTTGATCTCGGATTAAACGGATTTTTGACTTGAAGACGAATGAAGAACGGTATGAACTTGGTTTTGGATTTGTTGAACTTCTTGGAGTTTGATCTTTCTCGGCAGAAGTGCTATCTTCAAAAACGGTTTTTGGATGGAATTGAGACTTGACGGCGGATTGAAAGGAGTTCTTTACGAAGAATACCTTGAAGATTGTTGAAGAATGCCTTGAATGTCGCGAAGAACGCTTGGAGATGGATGAATTTGGTGGAGCGAAAAACTTTAGAGTTTTTTCCTCTTCAACTTGTGAATATTTTGTGTGTCATTTTTCTTTATAAGAGGGTCTCTATTTATAGTTGTAAGAACCTAGAGCTCCTTGCTTGTGATTGGTCGGTTTTATTTTTAAGATAATCATGGATTTAATTTGGCTTGCTTATCAAGAAACACATCATATTTCCACATGGCTTAACATCATTGGTTGAAATACTCCATCTTTTCTACATGGATTTGTTTGATTGGTCAACAAAATATGAATTAGAAAATCAATTAATAAATCTATTTTCTATTGGAATTTAATTTAGTAAAATCCCAAATTTAAAATAGAAATAATTAATTTAATTTCTAATAATTATCTTGACACTTGTCAATATTCAATTGGAGGAGACAAATTTTGTTTGTCTACAGTTTTTTTTTTGATGGGAAAGGAAATTATATTAGTTACGAATAAACGTTACAAATGTTTATGATTGGCGAACCGCCATCACAAAGGCAACAAATGGGGATATTATCGTTCGTAAAAGACGATGAGAAGGAATTCAAAAAGGCCCATTGGGCAAGGTTGTGAGCAGCCTTGTTGGCGTTGCGGTGGACATGCTTGAATTTCCACCGAGGCCAAATGCTCCAAAATTTTCGAATGGCAGTGACGATGGGAGAAATTGCCCAAGGAATGTCATTTGCCGAGTGAACAGCGTTTAAGAGCTCCAAGCAGTCAGATTCAATGGAGACTTGGTGAATGTTGGCATTGTTAAGGAAGTGGCAGGCTTGTAGCATTGCAAGAGCTTCGGCAGCGCATGGATTAGCACACAAGCGTTGTTTTGCTGAAGCAGCAAGTATTGTGCCATTAGAGTTGCGAAAAACATATGTTGTTGAGGATTTGCAATCATGAAAAGCTGCGTCACAGTTGATTTTATACCATCCAACTTTTGGTTTCTTCCATGGAAGTGTTGGGGATGAGTTGAGCGCAATTTTTGACTTTTGTTGGCTGTTCCAATGCTCCATCGATCGAGATTCAGCCTTTTGCAAAAAGTCCTGAAAAGCAACAGTTGTTAGTCCATGAATAGAAGAGTTCCTGTTAATCCACAACAATTCAATAATTACACAAAAAAAAGATAAGAACTTCCTCTTGCATATCATTAGAACCAAAAAAAATTCCAGAATTGCATAATAAAAGGGAAAGCAAACGTTTGATGCTCCAGTCTTTAAACGGGATCAAACTCAAATTCCATTTATATTGGAGCCAAGTTTGAATCGTAAATTGACATCGAATAAATAAGTGCTCAATGGTTTCCTCTTCACTTTTGCAAATGGGACAAGTAACATCTGGAATGGAGAATAGACGCCTAAGACGATGCCGAGTGGGGAGGGCATCATGCATTAATTTCCACAAGAGGAGTTTATGTCTATTGTGAATACGAGCACTCCAAATTTTGTTAAAAAGATTACTATCCGGTTGAATAACAGTCGGAAAGCGATGGGATTGGTCAACAATGTAGGCACTCTTAGTGGAGAATTTCCTTGACTTAGAGGGAATCCAAAGAGGCGAGGGGCTCAAGTCATCAGAGTGGATCTGAATTTTGAGTATTTCAATGACTGTATCTTTTTCAAAGATTGATAGTAGCTCTTGTTGTTTCCAAGAAGGGCCGCTAGGATCAATGAAACTTTTAACCAAGCTGTGATTGAGGTTAAGGGGGTTGTTTGGGTCTTTTGGAGTAGGAATAAATCCTGATAGGGACGGAATCCATGGCTGGTCGAAGGTGATGATCGTCGAGTTGAGCTTTGTTGGAAAGCAAAGGCCATTTTTAATGATGTGCCTAGTTTTAACAATATCCTGCCAAATCCAAGAGCAATTATTAGTTGTAATGGAAGTAGAGAAAAAATCACCAGTACGAAGGTACTTAGTGCGAAGGATATTGACCCAAAGGCTTTCAGAATTAGATGCAATTTTCCAAGCTAGCTTAGCAAGAAGAGCACAATTAAAATCATGCATTCGACGAAAACCAAGACCACCCTTAGATTTTGGGGCACAAAGGTTAACCCAAGCTATAAGGGCCAAGAAGTTACCGTTATCGTTCGCACCCCACCAAAATTTCCTGAAAATAGCATCAAGTTTATCGCAAATAGATATAGGCAAAAGAAAAGAAGACATAGTATAAACAGGGGTGGTTTGAGCCACCGATTTTAAAAGAACAGTTCTACCCGCTTGAGAAAGATTAATTTGTTTCCAAGAAGAAAAGCTTTTTTGCAATGAAGGAACGATGTCACGGAAAGCATTTGAGCGGGATTTGGATTTACAAAAAGGAAGGCCCAAATGAGTCACTTTGTGGTTGCACTCTAGCATATTCATGTTACTCAAAATATTGTCACGGTCTATAGTCAGGGTGTTACGGCTAAAGTGAATGAAAGACTTTGTAAAGTTAACCCGTTGACTAGACCAAAGGCAAAAAGTATCAAGGCATTCTTTAATAACCATAGTATTATTCATAGTAGCCTTGCCAAAAATAACCAAGTCGTCGGCAAACATGAGATGGGAGATAGGGGGCAAGTTCTAGAAATTTTAATAGCTTGAAGCATACCTTTTTGTTCTTGTTCAAAGAGTAACCGAGATAGAAGCTCCGTGTAGAGGACGAAAAGGTAAGGGGAGAGAGGATCACCTTGCCGAATGCCACGAGAAGGTTTGAAGTATCCGTATGAAGAACCATTCACAAGGATAGAAAAAGAAACTGTAGAGATACATTCAAATATCCAACCAACGAATTTACTAGAAAAACCAAGGTTAGAGAGAATGCAAGTGAGTAGACTCCATTCCACCCTATCGAAAGCTTTAGCAAGGTCAATTTTAAGCGCCATAAAACCATTCTTACCTTTACGGTTATGGATGTAGTGCATGAGCTCATGGCTAATAATGGAGTTATCATTAATATGCCTACCCTTAATAAATGCCACTTGGGAAGAAGAGATAATACGATCAAGAAAAGTCTTAAGCCTATTAGCAAGAATTTTGGAGCAAGTTTTATAAGTGATATTACAAAGACTAATAGGTCTAAATTCTTCAACAAGGTGAGCATTCGGCTTCTTCGGAACAAGGGCGATGAGGGTATTATTAAGGGGTTTAAAAATAGCACCTTTACGAAAAAAGTCTTGGGCCGCCGAGATAAGAGATTGGCTAGTCGTGTCCCAAAAAGATTTATAGAAAAGCGCGGGAAGGCCGTCCGGCCCGGGACTTTTTTCAGAGCCGAGAGAGAAAAGAGCTTTCTTGATTTCCAAAGGGGAGGGAATAGCGCAAATAGTATCATTTTCCTCTTTAGATATAATGGGAGGGAAAAGGTTTTCAAGATTGGGACTATAAGGGGGTTGGGATGGTTCAAAGTCTGACTTAAAAAGATTTTTGAAGTAGTCAACAAAAGTAGCGCCAATATCTTCCCAATTCAAAACTCTAGTACCATCAGATTTATCTAAGAAGTCAATGCGATTAAACCGACGATGCAAGATGGTTTTAAGGTGAAAGTAACGGGAGTTAGCATCCCCAACCTTGAGCCATTTTTCACGAGATTTTTGGCGCCAAAAGCAATTAAGCCGTTGGAACCAAGAATCAAGTTCAAGTTGGAGAGCTTTGTTCTTGGCAATATTATCATAAGATTGAACTCCAGATTGTAAAGTAGCAATTTTATTAGTTAAGGACTTAATAGAAGTATTTATGTTGCCAAAACAGTCCCTGTTCCAGATTTTAAGAGATTTCTTGACAGATAAAATGCGAGAATGCAATTGAAAGGGGGCAGGGCCACTAGCATTACAATTCCAGCCCTTATCAACTATATTAGCACAAAAAGGATCAGTTAACCACATAGATTCGAACCTGAAGGGCTTAAAGCCCTTATTTTGGTGGTTTTGCGTGGACAAGCAAATCGGTCGATGGTCCGAAGCAATTGCCGTGAGATGAGTGACTTGTGCCGAGGGAAAACAGAAGCACCATAAAGCATTTGCAACAGCACGATCTATGCGTTGTTGGATGTTGTGTTGTTCTCCACGAGATCAAAGAGAGAATTTCTGTCAAGATCCGTGGTCAACGTGTGTTTAGTGGAGCTAGCAAAGGGATGACCCCCGACTTTCTCCGATTGGTTACAGATGTCGTTAAAGTCACCAATAACCGTCCAAGGGGAGTCCATAGAAGCTGCAAGAGAATCAAGCGTAGACCAAAAATCCAATTTAGTATTAGCATAGATGGGGCAATAGATTCCTGTGAGGTACCATGGGGGATAATGCAAATAAGAGATGCGACAGTGGATGTGATGTGAGTTACTAGAGCAGATAGTAATATCAATGTTGTTGCGCCAAGCAATGGAGAGGCCCCCGGCCAATCCGACAGGCGGAATAATTAAACTATTAGGCAAAGAGGAGATTCTAAGAATGGAGAGGAGAGGGGAGAGATGAGAAGTTTTAATTTCAGAGAGGAAAAGGATATATGGTCGAACATTGGAGAGCAATGCTCGAAGGGCTTGGATTGCCGTAGGCTTAGCGAGCCCTTGGCAATTCCAAGCTAGGATGATCATGGCGTGATCAGTCATGCGACCCCTCGTGCGTCGAGGAGTCTCCAAGGTTTGCGGATGTTGCAACTTCCGCCGAGTCAACAGTGAACAATTCAGAATATTTTAGAGTATTGGCTGGTTTACGACCCGTCAGTGTATGTCTCAGTTTTCTTGGAAGGATAGGAGATAATGGATTTTCTTGATGGGGGCGTTTTTTATTTATGGATGAACTGTTGGTGGAGGAAGAGGAGGATTTGGTAGGTTTGGGGTGGTAATGTTTGCGGAGGGGTGGTGGATTAGCTGGTTGGGGTGGGGGGTTGATGGCTGGAAATAGGGTTTCTGGAATTTGAAGCAGGGAGTATTTGGTGTTAATGGGAGTGGTTAAAGTGTTAATTGTGGGATCCGGTTCAGGGTTAGGCTGAATTGGTTTTTCTTTTGGGTTATTAAGGGAAGGTGGGTCAGACTTAGTGGTAGTGTAGTCATGGATTTTAGGTTGGGCCATTTTAACAGTAGGGGAGGGATTGGGCTTAGGATTGGGCTCAGAATAAGGCTTAGTAACTGGGCTAGTAGGGTTTGCAAAGAAAGGATTAGGTATCAGTTTGCTGTCTGTCTTTAACCAGAGATCGCGCCGCCGTGACGAGGAGCCCTCCGTTAACTTTTCCGGGCACTGATTAAAGCGGTGGCCCAGAATTGCACAGTTGAAACAAAAGTGCCTGATGCATTCGTATCGAACTTCGACCATGATTTCTCTGTTCGCTATGGTTGTGATCTTGGCGCGATCGGCAAGGGGCTGAGAAATGTCGATCTCCACCTTGATTTTAAACTCATTTTTCCAGATGTTGTATGGATTGAAGGGCTGCATAGAGATGAATTTCCCAATCTTATTCCCGATGGCTCGGGCGTTATGTAAGTTGATTTGGGAGATGGGTATGCGGGCGATTTGACACCAGAAGATGGTGGTGGTGGTGGAGACTTCAAAGAGTGCTTTGTCGGGGTGCCAATGGTTGAGAAGAATTTGGTGGTTATCAAACGTCCATGATTTGTCAAGAACATTGTTGAAGTCATTTTCAGATTCGAAGACACAAGCATAGGTATTAGTGGATATCGAGTTGTAATGAACTCTTTTTTCAGGACTCCAAGCTTTATTAATGGAGGATTTGAAGGCACTTTGGTTTTGTGGTTTATCACAGAGGATTTTGGCGACAATGGTGAAAACTGTGTGGGATTGATTATCGGCATTTTCGTCGTTTTCCAGAGCATAGCCGAGTGAAGTGTTGCTGAGGAGTTTGTCAATGGTGTCTGTGTTTGCATTCATGGAGGATGCAGTTGGTGGTGTAGGGAGAGCTCACCAGAGGACCGCCGTGAAAGGGGAGTTTGACCGTTGGGAACCCAAGGTCGCTCTTTCAATTAGAGAGCAGATTTAGGACAGTAGATGGATTTAGTTGGCATTAACCTTCCGTGTGTTGTTTGTCTACAGTTGGTTAGCAATATGATAGAAATTTTGGAAGATTTAAAAATCCAAAATAGAGAAATTTATCGTAGAATCAACATTATCTCTTACAAACTATCAACGATTGAGCGTGATTTGTGCAAATCTCCGCCATGACAGCCACCACCACTACCACAGATGCCACCTCCCCATCACCGACGTCACCATCACTCAAATTTGACTCTCGTACGAACGCTTTTAATTCCAATATTGTTGTCATCCACACCCACCTCTGGTTGGAATTGGCAATAAAGTTAGCGCTCGAAATACTCAAATTCGTCACCATCGCTCAACATATTCGCCTCATGGAAATACTTTTTAGTGGTTTTGTTAATGCTATTTTTCTCAATTATGGAGCAAATACTTCTGCGAAAACAATGTGTAATTTGAAGAAGAGTAAAAAAACAAGACTTGGCCTTGAGGACAAGGCCAATTTTAAGCGGGTGGGAATGTTATGGTTCAAGCTTATTTATTTATATTAATAATATTATGTCTAATTAATTTAATAATATTTACTTTAATTAGTTATTAATTGAATTTGTATAAGATGTCGCGTTAATCTTATTATTGTTGCAAATTAGTGGGGTTAATTTGTTATTAGTGCTCACTATTTTAGGAGTTGGTTACTTTTTTCTTCTATTTATTATTAACGATGTGTAATCCAATTGGATTAAGAAGAATCAATTTATATTTTAATTATTTTAGTTAAACTCATTTTTTCTCTATTTTATTTTTTAGAGTTAGTTTCTTACTCAAAAGAATCAGGTGCATAACAAAAGGTGTGCTTAATCCAAAACAATTACAAATCGTTTGGCCTTAGTTAAAATGAGAAAAGGCGAAAACAAAAATAAATAAGGCCGGTTTCTTATGTTTTTTGAAAGTACCGGTTTCTTTTTTTTCATGCGTACACAAATACTATTATTATACACCTATTATTTAGACAATTAACCAAAAAAAGCACAATTAGATTAATTGCATATTTCTTTCAGACGAACCGAAGACATCTTCCAATTGTTTCAATGCTAGACATCCAAAAACAACTCCTTGAAGCCTTTAAATTAATTAATTAAAAAAAAATCAACCAAAACGAATCCAAACAAGCCCAATCATTCTCAAAAATCAAAATATAGGATTTCTTCAATATTAATCTTCTTGACCTTTGAGTTTTTTTTTTTACCTTAAACAAGATATAGAGAGTCTAGAACCAAGTTACAATAAGATGAAAAATCATCAACACAATGTTCAACTTATTCATACAATATCTAGTCTAACTCTCAACAACTGACAAGTGATAACATGTCAACGATCACTTTGCAGCGAGTTCAGCGCGCATTTGTAGCAGGAGTGTCTGTTCAATGCTCTCTGCAAATCTCGAAATATTCTGACGCACTTGTGCACTTAAAGAGTTAGCCATTTCCTAATGAACGAAACATGAAATGAGTTAAACCAACACTGAACAATATATGCAATTACAGCCACAGAACACACTATTATGAGGTCTTGTTATTTTAGAATTTTAAGACAGCTTCCCACACACAAACCAGTTTGCAAAGGATAATCCTATGTAACTTCGACACACAAAGTAAAAAGAAAATATACAGCCTTCTATTTAGAAAGAGGTGAGGGTTAAAAAGCTCAAACTACAAGTGTAAGATTCCATCGAGCCAACTCTCTTCCCAACAAAGATTCAGCAAACTAACATATGGAAGCATGCTCATAGAAACGGTTTAACATTAATAGTGCTCGACTTCATCTTCTACCACAAAATCTCACTCAAGCTACAGTCCTTGTACAGTTAACCAACAAAGTCTGAATTTTTAGACTCGTATCTGGACTCTACATAAACATTAGCAAAATCAACTAGAAAAACTAATTTTCTAAAAAAAAAGGTTGTGACGTGATGGTGCTATCAACTGGACATTAACTCTTATCGACATGCATAACTGCTTCAGATTTTCATCAGCCTTGATTAGGAAAGTGATGGTCTTAGATTGCTGGACAATACCAAGATTAACTTTAAACTACTATAATGCCTAATACATCGCATCTATATCCTAATATGTATCAGAAACTCCTTGGTGCCTAGAAATAAGTATGCTTTATAGGGTACTTCATGGCATCCCTATTTAAAGGTTAATATGAGATGCAGGGACAGCAAGACTATATGCATATTGAATAAACAAAATGACAGTTGGGCCAGAAACTTTCAGTATACTAGAAATGCAAATTTACCAATATCATGCTGCAAGAAACAGACACGCCTTCATGTGTTGCAAAGATACAATTGAAAAGCAAAGTGCATATTTTTGGAATAGATGAAACATTCTCTTTGGAAGAAAGAAGCTAGCAATTACACCACTCACCACAATCTTGCAAACGACGCTCAACGAAATTTCTTTTGAGTTTTGACTCGTGCTCTTAAGTGATTTAAGCTCCAAGGCGAAATCTGATAACGGCCAACCATGAGGCAGCTTTATAATAGCATCGACGCCACCCACCATGTGAGCTACTATGACATCTTCTCTATCTAGGTACTCAAATGAGTGACTGAAACAAACAAGTATTGGCATGAAAAAAAAAAAAGGTAAATGAAAAACTAATGAAATATGTCCAAAAATATAAATTAAAATTAACTGCAGCAGAAAATAATTCTGTAAAAATAGTGGTGCTGCTAACTAGATGCAATTCATAGCGCCAAGCCACCTGGAATCTATTTCTTCCTACTTGCAAGTGAACATGATGCAGTGCAATGTAGTGAGATTTTATGGCCTGAAGAGCACACATAGACCTAATTGCAGTTTGACCTCTGGTCTCGAAAAAGTTAACTGGTTCATGGCTTTTGAGCAATTTCATAGTTCTGATTAAGGAACAATACTTCTTTTAAGGCTGTTTTTTAAATCTATTTGCAATTTTATGTTTTCCGCATCTAAGGTTTCTCTTATATGCTTTGTAAGCCTCTTTGAGGGAAATCAGCTTTGTAGTTTCCGGAGCCTAAAGGTTTCTATATGGCTTCAAACAATTACCGGGGAGCAATGTTCCATAGACTAGCTAAGATGACTGGAAAACAGAGATATCAGAATGCTTATTCAATAAACAGAAAGAGAAAGAAATGAATCCTGATTTACATATAGATGATATTATCTTTAAAGGAGCACGCATGGTGGAAACTGAGAGATTGAGGGATTTTCTAGCTATGGAACTCAATGTCAAGGACTTCGAACAACTAAAATACTTTTTGAAAACGAGGATACAAGATCAAAGAAAGCTATCCATTTCTCAAAGCAAATATCTATTGATCTCCCTTCTAAAAATAGTATGACGAGGTGTAGGCTGCATGACAAACCTATTGAACTACCGAAAAACTGAAAATACGGGAAACTTAATAGAGAAGGACAAAACTTAGAAATCGGTTAAGCTTATCAAACTATCTCACATGTAGCCCTGACATTTCATTTGATGGTAAGTCCGCACATGCATTCACCAAATATATTTCATTGCGAGGTTGTACACAGAACTATGAGATGCATCGAAGGTTATATTGATAAAGGTCTTTCATAAGTGGTGAAAGTAGAGGAATGGTGATCATGCCGGGTGCTAACTAGGTAGGCCTCGGAGATTTCAAAATAAGATCGACTATTGGGTATTACATCATTGTATGGGAAACTTAGAGACTTGGAAAACTAAGAAGCAACGCAGTAGTAGAGCTAAAACTGAAGTTAGGGTAAGACAAAGGAATATGGCCCGTAAAACTCTTAGAAGAACTACACATCACTGTACTAATTTCAATCAAACTCATTGTGATAACTTAATCGAGTTCAACACTAAGCTTTTAAAAAACATTTTATAGAATGGCAAGGTTGAGGATAGAACAGTCTATCACTTGTGTACCAAAACAGGCGAATAGAATCCTCACAGAAGAGCTATCATGACCTTAATTTAATAAATGCAAGAAATTGATATAGTTAATATTTATGATCCACATCAGGACAGCGTTAACAGAATCACAAAATCCCTTATTGTATTGTTTTTTTGTTGTTTATTAAGTTGATGCATTAAAGATTCTTTTTAAACTCTGTAATTATCCAGCATGTTTTTTTACTTACTATTTGTGTTTCTAGTGGTGAAAATAGGGTTCCTTAGAACTGCTTTTACAAGACACAAATACAATTCAGATTTTTCGAGCAAATATGATCAAGACTCAATGCAAATGCATAAACTATTCCACTGATAAAATATAAACATATAACAGAAAAATATATAAAAATATATGTTACATTTTCCGTACAAAAAGGATCTTGTGGCAGAAATGTGATTTGTAGCATTGAAGGATGAGTGGTCCAAGGGATGAAGATCAAAGAGGTAGAGCTACGACATTATTTCATTGGGCAACAGAGGCAGTAGGTGTGGGAAACTATGCGGCCAAACTGTTTCAGAAAGTCCTCGTAATTAGGTTTACTAGCCATAAGCTTCTAATATTGTCAGACTAAACTGCAGAGAAATGGGTCTTGCAAAGCAACATTGACCGTAGAGGGATGTTTGTGCAAGGAATAACTTTGCTCCCAGAGGTGTCCAATCTAACAATAGTTGAACTTGGTACGAGATCTATTGTTGTTGCAACCACCCTGCCTTTCCGGACCTTTTTGGACATTAAACTGAAAGGCTCAGAGCTTCAGACATGTGAGTTAAATGTTAGAATATCAGTGCATACTTGTACCAAACCAGTAGTAGCAAAGAAAACATCCGAGATAAGGTGGAACTGTTGGGCTGGCAATTATCTAATCATGCTGTATTTTAGATGGTAGTCTGCTAGACGTTTTTGAATCTGTAGGGATAATAAGTCATAGGTGTATCTAATTTTCATGGACAAACAAGACTCATAAGGAAACGTACATACGAGAAACATCATTAGGTACAATGCTTTAAACTGACTAACAGGCAAAGCAAGTCTTACGTTATGAAAGATTTTCTTTTGAAGGGATTAATGGTCTGTCACAACATATTACACATTAATGCATTGATCTTTCCTCATTCAGACCAATCTTCAATAATAGACACTGCCTACTGAAGTAGATGATTCTCATAACCTTGTCATGTGAACCAAAGCTCACCATCTGCCGGATAAGTGCAATAATTGGAGCCATCTTACTTATCATTAGTAAACAATGTAGATCCAAACATAAATGGACAGAAATGTCAGTATTATACACTTTAATTTTCAACGTAGCTTGAGGGGAACAAAAACAAGAATTTACTTAACGGGAGATTCAGAGAATAATCAAACTTCACAGACCTAAATGGTGCAAAGTACTGAATGGCGCATATATGTCGATTTCCTGGCGTACTAGAGGTGCGCAAGGGAGGTACATTGGAGGTACGCAATGCAGAGAAGCGAATGGAGATCTGCACATTTGTCCGCAGGTGCACCAGAATGCACCGTGAAGTTGACTGCCGGGGCATTGATTTAGCAGAGGACCGGTGGCCAGGGTTTGGGACAAAAGATATGTGGGGTTCGGGTATATCCTGTGTCGTCAAAGGTTTGCAGCAAAGGGAGGGGGGGGGGTGGCTAGGTTGTTGTGAATCTAAAAGTGCGTTTCCCTGGAAAGGAAGCATGGCGATCATGTGATGGTTTGTGATGGAAAATGCATTAGATGTGATTACATAATCACCCTTTGTTGTTGTGATCTGTCTATACTTCATATATGAATAAAGTTCCTCGTATGAATCACCAAATCATTTCACAGCAAAGATACTCTTCCAGTTAAACTAGCATGATATATTAGAGAACCTGATCAAGATTGAAATGTGTTTCTTCGTAACCACATGATAGGATCTCATGTTCATTCATTTTATATGTGAAAGTCTCACATTGCCAGAAAATATTTTTAGGTCATACTGTATATTCTTTCTCTCTTCCCATAACAAGGACTTCTCAGGGAAATCCAAGACTTTAAATTTCTAATAGACATCATAAACTGCCAAATCAAGCTACGGGCTTGTGTACGTCAAAAACTAATTTATGAGCTGTCAAAAAATTAATAATTAGCTCAAAGCGACCAATATGTATGAAATTACAAGCACCAACAAGCATATGAAGAAATCATGGCTAACCTTGACTTACTGGCGTTCTTGATCACAAATCTTCTAACAGAGGAAAAAACAATTCTATCTTGCACCCTTCGCACAAGCCATTCAAACAAAGACCTGGTCGCCATGACTGTGGACATTGGATAAAGCTGTCTAGAAGCATTAAAATGTTAACAGCTAATTCAACTGCAAATGTGAATAGTAATCAAAAGAATTATGCGTCAGAGATTATAATGGGTGGATAAAGCAAAAAAGTTCAATGTTTCTGCGAGTATTAATAAGAAATTCCTTCACAATTTTGGACATTGTTTCATCTAAGACTAACACATTGTTAAGATGCATTAGAGATGTGAACCCACTATAATCTAAAAACAATGAAAGCTTTCTCACGCATAACATATCAAAATTATTGAAATGCTTCTACCCCTGATATATATAGACACTAAAAATAATAACCCCATAAAAGGCTCTTCACTCAAGAAAACTAACTATAATCCCTTGGACATATGGCAACGGGTTTCCAGATTGTAAAGGCCTGAATGTCATGGAAAGCAGATTTGATTTTCAGAAACACGTAAAATTATCAAAATTTCTACGAGTAATATTAACCCTTTGAGGCTGGTGCAATTTGGGCTTACAGTTATGGTAACAAAATCTTGTGGAATTTTATTTTTCTCCTTAAAACAAAGTAAGGGTTGAGAGAATTCAGCCAATATAGAGTAAATAAACCAGATTTTGAAACTGATAAGAATACAAATTAAGAGATAGAAAACCCGAACTAAAATCTAGCTCTGATGCCAAATGATAAATATTCCGCTAGGAATGACATGATTGATATAGTTTAGAATCCCAAGGTTGCTATATGATGAAACATCGATCATTGTTTTTCGACAAGAGGACCTTGGATAAAGACCTAAACCTATTTCTTTTACAAAACAAAAACATTGGCATGTGAAGACACCACAACCTGAGGTGGGAAATCAGATCAAACAATGGTGAATGCCACGAAAAACTTTCGACAAATTCAAAGGTTAGTTAGAGTCGAGAGAAATAATTACACAATTTTTCAGAAATAAAGATCTGCAAATCTCTTTACTTTGACAGCTATTAATAAGCTTGAGTTAAGCAAATAATCTTGGAGGAAAACGGAAACAAAAATGAGACTCCTAACATAACTTTAATACTTAATCATAGACAAATATATGTGATATACCATACATAGTAGCAAGATACTCTAAACATCTCCTTCGCTACAATTTTATTTAAATTGAGTTGAAAACTCAATCACATAAAGATATACTTAGAATACTAAATAATGATCTACAGAATAACAGTTATGCGATTTGAACTTAGTAGCCATTGCAAGAAATATAAACAATTGTTATAAATCGTAATTCAAAGAATTCACGAACCTGAAAGATTTTGTCGCATCAACGATTTCATCTATGTATACATCATTAGGAAAAATCTGCACATATCCACAAGGTAGCAAAGGAAATAGTAGTATATAACTAAAAATCTTGGGTAATAGAATTTCGCAATAAGTGCTTAGTAGACTTAAGAACCATAGAAAACCCTATTGAGGTACACTATCTAATGCATATTCATTTTTACAAAGAGATCCATGTCACAAACTTGACAAATGGCACCAAGCTCATTTGCTGTGACCTTTAGAAAAAACTCTCAAGAACTTGGAAAGCAAACATAATTGTCCCTAATAAGAATCTGCTTTCAAGAATCATATTCCATCCAATAACGTACAGTGTAATTGGTGCAGCTAACAAAATGATTAATTCCATTTTACTTTAATGAAGAAATTACCTCAACATTCTTTAGCTCCAAGGATCCATTAATAGTTTCTATGATCAACTCGTAATTCAGCTCTAATGGATCAATAAGAACTTCAATGTCTTGCTGACGCAATACACTCTCCAAATAAGGAAAGTAAGTGTTCAAGGACAATCTAATGAAGTTTTCTTTAATTTCAATTACTCGGACACCTGTCAATGCATCTTCAATTTTCTCAACAGCCTCAAACCTGACACGACAAATAATCATGTATTAATTCAAGTTTTGAAGACAATAAAGTATTGACCTACAAACAAAAGATGAAAGAAAGGAATACAATACAGATTTTCCAAAAAAAAAAAAGACAGAAAACCTCTGCAAACTAGAGTCAAGATCCTGCATTGACTTCAAAGTTGTCTTGCTCTTCTCGATCTGATGACTCAGTTCTAACATCTAAATACAAAAAGAAGAAAACATACCAGAAGTCAAAATACTTTACCAACAAAAACCAGATTCAAGTAAAGAAGGTGACCAAATTGACTAGGTTTCATGCAAATACATCTTTCAAAAAAATCATTTTCCAAAACACTTTTGGGTGCTTGAAAACACACTTATTTCACAATGAAGTGAAAGCAGAATAATTATGATAAGACCGAATATGTTGTGCTGAGAAAACATAATAGTTTTTATGTTTGAAAAGAACTGAAATGTAGCAACATAAATCTAAAGCAGAATATGAAGCACTAAAATAGTATAATTTTGTGGTCGCCTGATGCTTGTTAATCATTATAAGACATAATAACAAACACAAAGGTTTCGCACAATTGATTTCCTAAAACAGTGAGCATAAGTCCACTGTTTGACAAACTTGTTTTATCGATCATAATAATGAAAAACTAATATAAATGATAGAAGCATATTTAATTAACCTTGAAATAAGAGACATTTGCATTTAAAAAGTCGGCCTCATAATCAGCAGGATTAGGGACGTCTGTTTGCATAACCTCGTTTGTTTTCTCGGGATTCTGCATACAAGTATCATGTCTCAGAAGTTGTATAAACAGATAAGAAACAAAATATGCAGCAGCTGTTCAAGAGACTAACAAATGTTTCAGGATCTTTAAGTCATTGTTACTTTTGCAAAGATAAATGAAGGAAGGGAAGAGAATAATGGCATAAGATGAAGCGTGGTAGCAATGGAACCATGCCTATGCACCTTTTTCCTATGAATTTTTGACTTTCCAAGATGTCCTTGAGAAAAGAAATCGAGGAAAACAGTAGTAAAAGAAGTAAAGCAACTTATAAGCACTCTCCCTGATTTCTTTTGTCTTCACTTTCCTTTCATTTATTCTAATACAGCCACTCGTGAATACCATCAATATCTACTGAAGGAGCAGCATTGAAGAGAAACATACATTAAAAAAAAGGTCATAGCATAGATCATATGGTCAATATTAATATGGTAAAACTGTTTTCAGAGAAACATGGATATCTAGATTTGCAAATAAGCCAACATATGTAAGACCAAACTCGTGTTTAATAAACAGGAGGGACTCTCAGTACCAAAACCCAGCTCCATGGCATTGTCTTTTTCACTTAAGTTTAAACACACGGTTCCAAATTCCACTTCATAAATTGAAGTCAGTACATCAAACAATAGAATATCGGCATTCTTATACGGAACAAAAAAAATATCTTATTTAAGTACCACGTTCACCAAGCGCATTGCCTTTTTTTTTTTGTATGTATTTGTCTCTTTAGAAAGGGAGGGGAAGAGAAAAGGAAGTGGTAATTTTACACAATTACGAAATAACAACAAACCTGCATCTCAAGCAAATTCGACAAACAACTCAGTTTCTCCCAACTACTTTCCAGTTTATTAGTATCTGCATGACAAAAACATGATATCATATATAACATAATAGCAAAAGACAAGAAAATAATCACAAACAAGAATCAACAAGTAAAAACAATGCATGGAACATAAAAGATAGTTTATCCCTTTTCAAAGCATTGAATACAGTATTTTCTTTCGAAAAATCAATAACGGAATTCACACCATGAATGCATCTCGTGGAGAGCTCCTGGATCTCAGTTTGAACACTTGCATTTTGAGCTTCCACTTCAGTCGTCTCCTTCGCCAAATGGCTCAAAAGTCTACCTAGAGAAATAAAAGAATCCTTAACATCCATCCATATAACAACATCTTGAGAGACAGAGTAAATCCTAGAAGGGGGTGGGGGTGGGGGTGGGGGGGGGGGGGTCCTTACTCAGGTCTTCGTCTGTTAACGAGCTCAAGTTCGTTGAACACTCCGCAAAAATCTGCTGGATTATACATACAATGCAAATGTAATAATGTACATATTTCAACAAGCAATATTTGAACAAAACGATAGGGATTTATTTCCATTTACTTACCTCAAGTTTATCCCCAACTTGTTTCAGATTCTCAAAGTCGAGTTCCGAATTGTGATTGACATTTCTGAGCTCCGTAATTTGACTGTGAGAATTAAGAGAGTGAATAACAAACCCAAACCTGTATATGTGTATCTATCTATATATATATATATATATATATATATATATAAGTGAAAATGCACGGTAGCTGACCTTCTCAAAGAGTTGATGTGAGTATCTGTGTGTTCGGTCGCCATCCTCTAACCCTCCAATTTCTTCGCCGATTTTCAACTCCCGCCAAGGCCCAAGGGTTGTGCTCAAGTATGAAAAATCGCTGCTGTATCTCTAATTACTAATTACCAACTTTGTGTTAGTTTTATTAGCAAAAGCCACCCCCAGATTTATACTATCATATTCACACTGCACCAAAACTATTTTTTAACTATGACTTCTAATACAAATATTAATTATTTTGGGTTTGTTTAGAAATAATCAAATACCTCATGAAAAGTAAGTTTAACCTAAACCAATAAACGAAACATTTGAAGTTTTAACTAAAAGATTTTAAACTAAACTGCTATTTACTTTTATTTTATTTTTGATAGATTCATTATTTTATGAAAAATTAACAACCGATATCAACTTACAAAACTTCATTTTCATTTATTTATTACTCAGATTTTCTTGGAATTTAAAGTTAAAAGTACTCCATATGCTTTCAGACCGCGAAGGGTTAGGGTTTGCAAGTGATGAAGACTAATTGGGAAGTTGAGCATTTGGTTGTCGTCTTGAAGTATTAGTGTTATTTTGCTAAGTAACAGAGTCGCGTTTGGTGAAACACGTGAAGCGTCGTACGACGCCGTTTTTATTTTGTGATGCAGCGTCGTTTTATTATTACGTTAAGTCCCTTTATTAGTCTATTATGTTTTATGTCATTTTATTTACCGTTAGTCAGCTAGAGTCTAGTGGTCCCATTTTGGGATTAGTGCCAATGTCATGATCACAAACTATATGAGATCATTGCAGAGTGATCTTCTGAGGTTATGCTAAATATTACAATATTGTCTCGCTCTATTCTCCAGTTTTTCTCACAAAGCAATTATGGACCAATCCATTATTTTGTGTTGGTTCTTTTCTTGCTTTATCTCACTTGTCACCTACAAGCACACAAATCAACTGATTAGTGACCTTCTATGCAACATTGGCCTCAAAGCTTACTGATTATGGGCTTTGCACTCTGATACATCATGTCAAAAGGAACACACACGTCATGCATAGAAGATTTGAAAATTGGGCAAAAAATGTTACAAGATGATTAAACACGTTTATAGGAGAGCCAAACAAACTTCCAAACACCGATGGGCACAGTTAAAGAAGCTGAGTCAGATCTTGCAGGCTTTGAAGACTGACAAAGCTAAAGAACCTAAAGCATCACACTTCATCAACTTTGGGTCAGTTCACTCCCCAAACTTTACAAGGAACCCAGTTGACGCCAGGGGCATGCACAACCAAAAAGAAAGTATGAATACTAAAGGGCCGAGGGTGGAGTTTCCCAAAGGGGAAGACCCTAGGGCCTGAATTAGGCATTGTCAGAGATTTTTTTCTCTTATGCTACCTGTCTAACTATGAGAAAATTGTGAGGGCTGGAATGAGTAGAGATATTGTTGCTGAAGTGTGGTATTTAGATAATGTGGAGGGTACGGAGAACATGGGTTGGGCCATATTCTCATATCTGGTCATTGAGAGATTCACATTTGCTAGGGGAGAAAACTTAACCAGGGAGTTTAATAAACTTAAGCAGATGGGGACTGTTGATTAGGGGTGGGAACGGGACCATAAAATTATCGTACTCGTCCCGTCCCACGGGAATTTTCTTTGCGGGAAATTTTCCATCCTGTTATCGTTCTCGTCACGAATGACGGGACGGGATTTCCGCCAGTTGCGGGACGGGAACGGGAATCGTTTTTGGATTCCGGCGTCCGCCAATTTCGAGTGCCTATGCAATTTAAAGGGGTTTTGGGGGTTAGTTGCTAAAATAAATTAAAAGGGGGAGAGTTTAAGGAGATAAATAAAATATAGGAGTATAATTGTTAGACAAATTTTTACTTTTTAGTCGTGGATGTTTTTTTTTTTGTGATTTGTTATAGTGAATAGCAATTGTGATTCATTGTGAATGTGATTCGTATTGAATTGTGATCTGTGTTAACAGGTTGTTACTCGTTAATGTCAAAAAGAAAATATTTTCTAATACGAAGTATTTGAAAATGTCAATTGTCGAAGGAAAAAAAGTGGGGAAATATTTTTCCACCATTTGTGTTTTGAAAATTGGCGGGATTCTCGCGGGAATCCCTCAAGCGATGGGATCCCGCGTAGACGGGTTTAAGCGGGATCTCGTCCCGTTAATCCCGTGTAGACGGGATCCTGTCCACAACGGAACGGGGGATCCCTCGAAATAAGATCCCGTGGGACAGAATCTCGTCCCGTTCCCACCCCTACAGTTGATGAGTATATTCAGAGATTTGAAGAGATGAAGGCTTTCATGGCTCAAAAGGATAGAAACTTAGATGAAGAATACTTCATAAACAGCTTTACTAGTGGCCTTAAGGACGATATAAGGCTAGTAGTGGAAATGTTGATGCCTACTTCATTAAGTCATGCCATCTACATGTGAAGAAAGCAAGAAGTTCATATGCAAACACTTAACAAGTATTACAATGGACCAGCTAAAACACACACTAGAGGGTTTAAGCCTAGGGGAGGGGTATTTCACTAATGAAACAGTGAGGAATTCATACCCCACTAATAGATATTCTTAAGGAGGTGAGGCTCATACTTCAACTGTGATGAACCATATCACATTCGGCATAAATGTAATAAATTATTTGTGATATTAGGAGAAAAGGATTTGGAGGATGAAGAGCCTCAGGAATAGTGCATAGAGAGGGAGGAAGAGCAAAATTTTAAAATCTCTATGCATACTTTAGTTGGGCAATTAGTATCAGAGATCATTAAGTTGGTAGGGACTGTGAGGCGTCAGGAGTTGAACATCTTAGTGGATACTGGCAGCACCGACAATTTTCTTGATGAAGGTACTGCCAATAGGCTAAAATGTCAAGTAGAGCACACTAACCCTTGATTATCACAGTGGTTGGAAGAAGTAAGATTAGATGCACTTCTAGGTGCCCTCACTTTCAATGGGACATGAATGGCATGCAGTACACTGCTGGAGTGAGGATCAAGCTGGGAGGTTGTGACATGGTGGTAGGTGTGGATTGGATGAAGAAATTAGGGAAAACCTCATTTGATTTTGACAACCAGGCAGTGGAGTACATGAAATGAGGTGAATTGGTTGTACTACAAGGGGTCAAAAAAGTGGTGTCTCTACACTCCATCACTAGCATCAAGATGACTAAGTTGCTTCATAAATGGAAATAGAAAATACTCAGTTGCTTATTTATGACTGCTCCAGTCATGAGCAACTAGTAACTGAAAAGAATGAGGAACTTGAAGGTTTGATGGAGGAGTACCAGGACATATTTACAGATACCCAATCCTTGCCACCTAAGAGGGGACGAGAACATGAGATTCAACTTTTAAGCAACACCCTTACAAGTATTCATACCTGCAGAAGGAGGAAATTGAGAAGTTGGTGAAGGAGATGATGGAGGCAGGGCTGATAAAGACTGCAATAGCCCTTTTTTCCTCACACGTGCTGTTGGTGAAGAAAAATAAAAGGGAGTTGGAGGATATGTGTGGATTACAGAAAGCTCAACTCAATGACTATTAAAAATAGTATTCATATCTCTTTGATAGAGGATCTACTTGATGAACTGAGACATGCCAGAGTTTTTTCTAAGGTAGATCCTAGAGATGGTTACCAGCAGATTAGAATAAGGAAAGCAAATATACCAAAGACTGCTTTTGTGACTACTACATGGAATTATGAATTCAAAGTCATGCCCTTTGGGCTGACTTATGCACTTGCTACTTTTCAAAATCTGATGAACAAACTGTTCAAGGAGCAGTTGAGCAAAATGGTTTTGGTCTTTTTTGAAGATATCCTAATATACAATAGAGATATTGAGGAACACAAGTTACGCCTCAAGTTTGTGTTTAACGTATCGAGGCAAAATGCATTGTTTGCCAAAAAGTCCAAATGCACTTTTGGTCAACCTAAGGTGGAATACTTGGGGCACATAATTGAGAATGGCATTGTGGCAGAAGATCCTCAAAAGATATAGTGCATGATGGAGTGGCCCAAGCCCGATAATGTGAAAGCTATGAGGGGGTTCTTGGGCTTAACTGGGTACTACAGAAAATTTAAGGCACTTTGGCATTATTGCGAAACCCTTAACTATCATGTCAAGGAAATGAGGTTTCAAATGGAGTGAGGGGCAGATGAGGCATTTAGCAAACCAAAGGAAGATATGACTTCAGTCTAGTTCTGTAATTGCCTGATTTCAATAAGGTATTTCATGTTGAGACTGATGCATGTTACTATGGGTTGGGGGCTGTGTTGAGCCAAGAAGGCCAGGCTCTTGGGCCTGGGTCTTTCTGTCTATGAGAAAGAGTTGCTGACACTGGTGTTGGCCATTGATAAATGGAGGAGTTATATGTTGCAGGGTCAGTTCATAATAAAAATTGACCAACAAAGTCTCAAGTATTTGTTAGAGAAAAAAAAAATATACCCCATGCAACAAAAATACTTGACCAAGTTATTGGGTTTTGACTACAAAATAGAGTATAGAAGGGGGAAAGAGAACATTGTAGTTGATTCTCTTTCAAAAAGAGAGGTGGAGGTGGTGGAATGCAAGACAAACACTACCTTGAAACCACAGTAGGTATAGGAGTTGCAAGAAAGTTGTTGTGGATATGAGTTGGCATGGGATGCCATTACTGAGCGTATGATGAGGCCATATGATATGTCTTACTTTTGCTACCATGGTGGATATTGAGGACAAAGGCAAGCTATATGTGGGGGTATCTACTAAGTTAAGAGAACATGTGGTGAACCTTATGCATGACAGTAACGTGGGAGGACACTACTTATCAGAGGATCAATTCTATTTTCATATGGCCAAGGATGAGAGCTTTTGTTCAGGGCTTAGTGTCTTAATGCATCACTGGCAAACATTGCAATAGTGCAAACATGAGAACACTAAGGACTCATTTGCTTTCAAAATTAATAGTCGCATGACTATAAGTTTATTGCGTTTGTACGCTTTTTTCCCCTATATTTGGCTTTTAGTTTCCAAGCCGAATATATGATGGCGTAATACATGTGTCATTATAGGCTAATTTTGAATTTATTACATGTTGTCGTAATTTTACGCGAGTATTCGCATTCAAAATTATTTTCTTTTGAATATTCTTTTTCATCTCCTCCTAAACATCCCATTTAAATTTCAAGGAATTATTGTCATACGGTTGATTCAAACAGCGTATGGCTGAAATTAGCAATTATGTCATCTTTAGTCTAATACAAATTACAGGAGCCATTTTGAGAAAATTACACAAGCATGTAGTGTCATTGGCTTTATGTTATATTACACAAGTAGGCCACAATACATTATTACACAACTTGCTTCTTTCCAATTAAAATAATTCACGGGCGTGGCTATATAATTCCAAAACACACAAAGTTGGATTTGATTGGGATATGATTAAACAAGAAACAAGAAAAAAATACAATATAAAATTATTGGACACATACAGTATAGTTGTTTGTCCTTCTACATGAAGACACATAATAGTTATTGGACATTTTAAATTAAAATATCATAGTTTGCCAAAAATTATACATTACAAATATTAATCTATAAATGCAATTCTCTTCGGACAACTTTCATAAAAATACACCATCCTCTATAAAAAAACTCTAGCAAACCAAACTATTAATCTATGTTGTTAACAGGTTTTGAATTACGACCTAATTAACTGAATTATTTAGTTGGGTTGGAACGCCTTTGCCCGTGGTTCAAAAACTAAGCGTTATTTAAAGAGAGAGAAAATGACAAGAACATTCGTTCATTTTATTCACTATGATCCACTCTTTTTCCGAGTTGATAAGCGTATCTCCGAGTCTCTATGTGTCTTTTCTCAATCGTCCGACCTCTCTTTCTTTCCCTTCTTCCTCTGTTTATATAGAGTTTTTAGGGACATGTGTCGCTATGCATGTGTTTACAGGTGTTGTCATGCATGTGGTGGTGCTTTACACGCGTTACAATGTTTATTTAACCAATAAGATAACGTCTATTTTAAGTGCTGACTGTATATTTTATCTTCTTCCGAGGGCTTTGGTCTCCTTTATGATGAGGGGTAGAATGCCTTCTTTGCTTCCGAGGGCTCATTGCTTCTAATGGTGACTCGAGGGCAAAGTTTGGGGTGTTCTCTTAGTGATAGTGTTTCTCCGATAGGCGTGTATTCTGGAGTGAGTGGTCCAGGATATTCTCCGAGAGGGTGTTTACGAGTTGATCTCTGAGAGGTTGTTTAGCCTTCGTGGTAGGTGTTTTCTTTCTCCGAGTGCCCGAAAAGTGTTGTTCTGTAATTCTCACATTATCTGTGAAGTTCCGTCCTTTGGGTTGGTCGACTGGGGTAGTGTTCCGAGAGTATTTGTGTTGGGAGTGCATAGTAAGTAAGTGTTTTTGTCAAGGTTCTGGGACTCTGTTGGTGTCCGATAGCTCCAGTGGTCTTTGACAGGTGGGTTCTGTTAACTCCTATTTTTCGAGGGTTCATACCTCTCGGAGAAGCAGAATGAGTGGGGCGGAGCGCTTGTCCGATGCTGCGGTAGTTCCAATAGCGGTTAGTCTATGGAAGGCTTTCTTCAGATGTGTATTCCGATAGGTGCCTGCCTTGGCTACGTATTTCGCCTGTTGGACCATTAGGCACGACTTTGCTTAAGTATTTGATGTGTTCCGAGGGATACTTGAGGTGTGATACATGTATCGTGAATGCAAGTCGCATAATCACATAATAATATATCTGGTAATTCCAGTAATTGATTTATTGTCTGTTTTAAGCAGGTGAATTTTCATCCTGTTAACAAACCCCCCCCCCGTTTTTAGTGCAGTTGGTTATTACGACTGCACTAGAAACTCAATAGGTTAAAGGGTACGAGGGCTCGGGTATCGTAGATTTTGTCAGGTATACCGGGAATGTTGCATAAGGCCTCGTAGAACTTTCCAGGGATGTCGTAGACACTCGTCAGTGACATTTATGTCTTGTTCGACATTTCCCTCGTTCTTGGCATTACCTTTAAAGGTGAGAGGAGTATCGTGGTTACTCTCTCCGAGGCGAGTGATTCCCGATGTATTCTGAAATGTGCCCTCGTTAGATCACTATCGGGGCATTAATTATAATTAAAGTTATGGCATTTAATTAAATGCGATTTAAATGCAGTTAATGGTGATTTTAATGCCACGTTTATGTATGGTGCGGAGACCGAAGCGTTCTGACCGTTGTGTTTACGTAATCGAGGAGACGTGACAGTTAATAGTATTAGGCACGACTTTTAATTTGATTTATTTATTTAAGAATACGTAGAAATGTCTAGTCCGAATTAAACGATATTTTGAGTTTTGAGTTTATGAATTTCTCGTTAATGTTGAAACGTGTAACACCAAAAAATTACTTCTTGATATATGGTAATTCATGAAATTATCCTTCTAAGATTATTTAACAGATTTGTGAGGAAATCTTACGAGCGATTTTTTTTTTTAATCAGAAAGGATGAAAATATCAAATGTATACATTTTTTATTAGACAGAAAAGAGCTAAAATCCAAATCAATTTAAGTAGTACCCAGCACAATTTATTATGCTTTGCTTATTGGGTGAAGTTAAAAGTGTGTAAAGAAATATAATCAATTTTTTTTCATCTTCACAAAAATTTAATAAACCTATCATTAGAAGTAGAAGAGATTAAACTTAAGTCGTAGCCACGTTTTTATTAGTTTACATCATTTCTACATATTTGGATTTTCGAACACTGCATTGAACTTCTAATATTTTTGTTGTACATATTACGCGGCTATTACTTAAAGATAATAGTTCTTAAATTGACTAAACCGTTTTTTTTGTTTTTTTTTTTAAATTGGGCTACTTTCTTTGGCACGCACGGATGACTAAGAAAACGCATTATTTAGTGGTAATTAAGTTGGAAGAAATTTACTGAAATAAACATGGTTCTTGTGTCTTTTACCGTTGACTATAGCCAACTTATTTGAGAAAGGTACCATGTCCATATAAATGCGATCTCCTACACAAACATTAGTTGCACGAGTAGAATAATTAATATCATTTCCCGAAACATGAAAATAATTATTGAACATGAAAAAAAAATCGACACATGAGCACACTCGCGATTTAACAAACAAATAATATTAAATCTCCAAAACTCAAGTTACAAAATGTCAAGCAAATCAATACAAATATTAAATAAGTTTGAGATAGCAAATTACAAATATCAAAACCTCACGCAAATGCAATACGATATTACACGCCACACATCAAACAAATTATTATTTCTTTGTATGTCATAAAGGAATCATTCCTCATCTCATGCTACTAGTGAGAATACACTCCAATGATTTCCGATAACTTAAAGAACATAAAACTCTCATTATGTCACTTGAGAGAGTTAGCAATATCAATCACAAAACGATATTTCACATCTTTTTTTATCATCCTCTCCAGGGCCTCGTTTGCATATTGAATGGGAATCACTTCGATCTCAGGGTAAATCCCTTTAGAAGCACAAAAATCCAACATTTCTTGTGTCTGCTTTGTTCCACCAGTTACACTTCCTGTAACTGTTCTTGCGCCTGCGAGAAAGCATACGCTTTAGTTGTTTTGGTGAGCTTGAAAATGGTCGAGATAAAGTCAGAGAGGAGATTGTTTGACGACCACAACGCAAATGCAGTATTTGAGATCAAATTATCAAGAGAAGGCCATCACAAATTGCACTATCCGTTTATAACCGCCATTTATGAAAAGCTTTCTTGCGTGGGCGAGTGGTTTACGTCAATTTGGAAGTTCTCTCAAATATAAGTGAGAGAAGATAGGTTAAATGAAGATGGTTTTTCTTTCAATATTCTACTCATGTGCGACAGAGGGCCCTAGGGAATATAAAAACAAAAAGTTTATAACATGAGCGAAACCATACCGAGGATTAGGCTTCCCGGACTGAATTTCACTTCACTAGGAAAACCAACCAAAGCAAGCACGCCAGCGGGCTTCAACAGTGATAAATACAAATCAAACGATACATCTCCTGATGCTGTATTTATGATGAAGTCGAACGATTTTTCCAAAGCCTGCAACAATATACCATAGCACAGATTTTTTTTAAAAAGGATATGCTGGTTAACAAACACTTGAATTCCCATGAAAACTATATATATTATTCACTTTTTGTATTAAGTTAAAAATGAGAAGGCAGGGAAATGCTACAGGATCTTAAGTTCTTGATAGCACAATCTTACTTTCAACTGCTGCTGGTCGGATGATATAATGAAATTGTCAGCTCCAAGAAGATTTAATGCTTCTTCTCTTTTGGAAACACTAGTGCTAAACACTGATACTTTTAACCCAAACGCCTTGCCAAACTTCACCGCCAAGTGACCAAGTCCGCCTAGTCCAACCACCCCTAAAGATTTGCCAGGTTGATTCATACCATGACGGATCATAGGGCTGTATACAGTAATTCCCGCACAGAGCAAAGGTGCTGCTAATTCAATTGGGTAATTTTCAGGTATCCTAAAGCAGTACCTGCAGATAGTGGGATAAACCAAAGGGTTAAAAGTGATGCACCTCTGAACCACTCTAACAAATGAATGTCGGCTACACTAAAAAAAAAGTTCTTATTGGCTCTTTATTTTATGAGTTTCCAAGTTTTTAGTGACTTAACATCTTCAAATATAAAAATGCTTAGGCGAAAATCTTACTTCAGATGTTCTTTTCATCACAAAAATCTTTCTTTTTATTTCAATGTCTCTATTTAGCAATTGGTACAGATATTGGCATGAACAGCATTTTGTTTTTAACTGGTGCTATTAATTCAGCAGGGGTATCTTCAGAATCTAAAAAATAAAAATAAAAATTGAAGAGTGTTGTAAATAACCAAAGTTAGGGAGTGTAATTCTAATAGAGCGACAAACTAAAATAGCATATACTTCCCAATTTTTGTTATCCCTATTTGAGGAGAAGCTTAGCTGCAAGAGGCACACACCTTTGATGGGCAACAATGTAGTTAGAATATCCTCCCTTAGTGACAGTACCATCAAAATCTATACCATCAAACGTGAAGACTGCCCCCTTTGAGCAATGAACTTCTAGTCCATCGTCGCAATATTCACACTCTCTACAGGAATTAACATATGTTCCAACTCCGACATGGTCCCCAACTTTAAAGCGTTGAACGCTGGATCCAACCTCTTTTACTATCCCAACAATCTCGTGTCTATCACGCACAAGAGCCATAAATGAGCATTAGTACATAAAAACATTTCCATGTATGAATCAATTGATTAGTTGGGAAAATAATCAGTCTCCATACCCAGGCACTAAAGGATACTTTGAGTGTCCTAACTTGTTCCTCGTCCAAGCAACATCGGCAAAACAAACTCCACAGTATAGAATAGTTATTGAGACATCATCGCTGCCAACAGACCTGTTTAACTAGGAAAGATAAGCAATGGTGCGATAAGTGAATAAACTTAATACACTTGCGCATAAATCATACTATCACGGGGTGAGGAGCCAAATATCTAATATTAGGTAATCCCTAACCAAAATAAACTAAAACAAAAAACAGCTGGCTTGTTAGAAATCAAACTGTCGAGCTGGTTAGTACTCTGTCAGAGCGAGTCAAATAAAATCAGTAGCCAAATCAGTTGCCTGAATTTTAGATTATCGAGACAACATCAGTTTTTAACTGGTATAGCAAACTAAGATTTGTTCCTTGAAGACTAAAAATAAAGAATAGCTAGTTATCTAAATCAACATCATGCATTAACGGTTAATTCACACCTTACAAGGAAATAAACAACTTATACATTCCCTACTCGCAAAAAGGTGAAAAAAAAAATGACCTCCTGTTCTGGGAGACAAGGCAATACCCATAGAAAACATGTGAGCCTACTGAGCAATTTGGGCAAGTGCGTAACGACTTTTGCACACAAAACCGAACTGAATGAATCTTACATGAGTATTTGAACACCACAATTTATTTGTAGACAAATGATACAAATTATCCCACCCAACCAGACATATTTACCTTTGTCCTTTACCAATATGAATCCATAGCCAATTCATAATTTCTTATTTATTGTAACAATGGTTAATGATTATTTAAGTACTTGAGTGGATATTGATCTTAGTTGTCGATCGATCTTAACAAGAAAAACAACGTGAATTAACTCGACATATTCTCATCCCACAAAAGAAGATGGTAATTAAATAAAAACAATCCTTCCTAAAAGGTAGAAACTTGAATTAATAAGATAAAATAGCAGATTGGATACAGAAAAGCGAAAACCTGCGGGTGAAGTTGTAAGGAGATAGAAGTCCAGAGGGATCTCGTGCGGCCCATCCAAGGCATTGAGCCATTGTTCCAATATTCAAGCTTTAGTATACTGAACAGATACAACCAACATACATGTATTACAACAATAGGTATATATAATAATACTGATAATAACCAATGAAAATAACCAAGTAGCACTGGATACTAGTAGAGTACATTCACTAGTCCACCTACAGTTCACTGATTGTGCAAACTATGAAAATTCCACCAAATCGAAAAAACAAACATATTTGACTGAATACATATATAGCTTACAGAACTGAATACAGTACCAATAATCAAGTAAATTGGTCAATTTGTTGTAGATTATTTTGACAGAAGTAAACAGCAGGCAGCAGCAGTTATGGTATTTTTCATTTGTGCAGGCAGTGTTGGCGCAAACAGATCTTCTTCTTTTCACACAAATACTAATGTAATAATGAAACCGGAGTTTTATCAATATAAAAAAAATTGGTGTATTTTGTGTTTTTTATTAAAAAGAAATTTTCACTAATGATTATTGAAGTAAGCAACTCTATTAGAAATTTAGAATCAGAAGAATATAACAAATTTTGCCATACCTGTTGTACCTGGGCTGTCTGAGTGAGTGTGTTATGCCTAAAATACGTCAAATACGTTGTTTCTCTCTATCTTCTCTTGTTCTACACAATACACCTACACGGGATTAGATTAGAATTATTTTATTATATTTAGACAAGAAAAATGAACTTCAGAAATAGTTGTTTATTGGTATACATTTTCGTGGGCTTGTTATGTTACATTACATCATCAGTGACTCCAACATGGACTTTGTAAACCATATTAAATTATGATGAGAAAAAGACAAATTTATGTACATCATCAGTGACTCCAACATGGACTTTCTAAACCATATTAAATTATAATTGACTTTATTCGTGACAAAACTGTGCATTGTTTTGTGAAAGAACTGTTTCGTGCAATATCTGCACATGATTCGCCATGCACGGATTTTGCGATACGCTTTTCTTTTCTTAAAAAAATTATATCGTGATTAATATGTTCACCTATAAAATACTTTATTTTTTAGGCAAAATGAAAATAAACAAAAGCCCGCAAGTCTCTAGCTAATGCACTAACAATACTAGGAGAAGGTATATCCTAAAATATAACTCGTCCTTGTTCATGTTCGACCTCTTTTGTAAGACAATCGGCCACCCCGTTCGCTTTCTTTGGGATCCACTTCAAATTGCACTTCCATGGATTGTGTAACAGCACCTTACACTCGTGAACGAGACCCGCGAGATCCGGTTGTGGTTCAAGCTCCTCTTTCAATAACTTATACGCAACAAGTGAGTCCGTCCCGACCTTAATCATCTACACTCTCCTCTCCCAAGCTAAACTAAGGTCATGCTTCAACGCTTCTAACTCTGCACCATCCACTGTCGGCACCGTAAGGTGTTTAGCAAAGCCCCATATCCAGCTCATGTTCTCATCTCTCAACACTCATGCGACTGCCCCCATGTTCCGTTGCACGTTCATACCCCCATCGACGTTTAATTTGCTCCATCCCTTCTTCAGCTTCATCCACTTTTTTTTCTTTTCCATTCGACTTCTTTCGTCGCCCTTCAAACAAATCGCGACTAAGGCTCTTAATTTGGAACAGACGCCCAACCACATTATGCTCCTTCCCGTAAAACACCCTCGCATTCTGGTGTTTCCAAATAATCTATAAGCACGCCGTGAAAATCCAACGCCAAGCCAAATTCGGCGATATAGTATTACGCACTTCAAACCCTCCCAAGTTGGCTTGCAGCCACAAATCATCATCCAGCTCCTCGAATTTTGACAAGTCATCATTCTCAATAACCTTAGCCCAAATCTTCTTCGCTGTGGGGCAATGACGGAGTAGGTGTAATTCTGTTTCATCTGCGTGGTCGCATAAACTACACCCAGCCGTGTCAGTCATCTTCCGAACCTTTCTAAGGTGATTTGTGGCGAGACGTTTCCGAGCAACTAACCATAAAAAGTGTTGCAGTTTGTTGCTAACATCCAATTTCCAAATCCAGTCGATTGGTCTCGGCCTTTGATCCTTCGCGTAATACTTGTCGAAGGCTTTGTACGCGGATTGACACGTGAACACACCGTTCGATGTTTCGTTCCAAATCAGTCGATCATCCTCCTCATTCAGCACGACTTTCCTGCTCTGAATATCATTCATAAGCTCACTGGGAATCTGCGAGGTAATCACCCCCAAATTCCACTCGCCCTCGTCGTTAATCACGTCCTTGATTGTAAGCCTTTTATCCGCTGGCAAAATGACTATATTATCCTTATAGAGGCAGCCCGATCCCCATCAATTGTCGTACTAAAAGGATACTTTGTTGCCCCTCCCGATCTTCCATCTCAAGAACGGTTGCATAAGTCGTACACATCGCACAATTCCCTTCCACGTGCTACTATCCGAGGCTCTCGGATTCGCGTGCATGAGGTCCTTTCCTCTTAAATATTTAGCCACAATGAAACTACTCCACACATTTTCCTCGCCCAACAAGGATTTTCCAAGCCAATTTTGCCAATAACAACTTGTTGCTCGTTCTCTCCTTTCGGATCCCCAAACCGCCGTTTTTCTTTGCCTTCGTGACATCGTTCCATGCCACAAGATACATCTTTTTCTTGCCTATATTCGTGGACGATTCAATTTATCAAGCTTGTCGCAAACATGTTCAAGGAGCCACGCCGATTGCATAACATACATGGGCATTGCTGATGACACCGAATTAATAAGGGTAGCACGACCCGCGATGGATAGCATCTTATTTTTCCAAGATGCGAACCGTAGCAAAATCCTATTCCACACAAAATTCTCGATCCATTCTCCCGTGCATCAACTTCACCCCAAGATATTTTCCCAGTTTGGCGTTTGCCCAAAACGTAACACCGCGCTTATCGTGTACTTCAAACTCCCGCCCTCGGACTTCAAAAAGAAGATTTTCGATTTTTATGGGGTCAACTTAAGCCCCGACGTGCCGCAAAATTGGTCCAACACCTTCTTAATCTCTATCGCCGTCTTCATAGTCGCCTTCCCATTCAACACAAGGTCATCGGCAAAGAACAAGTGCGATAACTCCCCCCCCCCCAACGGTATTAAAGCCTTCCATCTCCCACGGTCAACCACATCATTAATGAGGTACGACAAATGCTCAAAAGCAAAAAAACAAACAAATAAGGGGACAATGGATCCCCTTGTCGCAACCCACAAGTATGCTTAAAAGACTCAATAGGCTTACCGTTCCAAAGAATTTGGGTTGTTGCATTGCGCGCGCAAAACATAATTATTCCCACCAACTCCTCCGAGAAAGCAAACACCCTCAGTGTTTCCTCCAGAAAATTTCAATTAACCTTGTCGTAAGCCTTCTCAAGATCCAACTTCATCACCATAGCTCTGACTTTATTTTTCTTCATCGCTCTCAATGAATGAAGAACCTCTTGAAGGAGGAAGATATTATCCTGCATATTTCTCCCCTTAATGAAGCTTGACTGCGTTGGAGCAATAATCCTCGACATTAAACCCCTCAGGCGTGATGTGATATTTTTCGTAATAATCTTGTATAGAACGTTACAGAGGGAAATCGGTCTATACTGATTAATACTTTCTGGATTTTTTGTTTTAGGCAAAAGACAAAGAAATGCCTCGCATATTCTTGTATCAAATCGTCTACTGCGAAACGCGTCCAAGGCAAACTTCATTACTGACTTTCCCATTCAACTCCAGTTTTTTTGGTAGAAATTCGCATGTAACCCGTCCGGACTGGGCGCCTTTAGAGGATGCATGTCGTGAATCATTTTTACCAATTTCGCCTGTTCCTCTGAATTGAAACACCCATGATAGCACGAATTCGGAAGGGCGCATGATCGCACTCCCGAGCTCTCATCGCTATTGCTCAACAAGCTCATAAAATATCCATGTGCATGTTCCTGTAGCAGTTTATCGTCTTTCACCGAGCCACCATCAATCTTTAACGCACATATTTTATTACGACTCCTCCGTATCAACGTCGATTTGTGAAAAAACTTTGTGTTCCCTTCCCCATCTCTTATGCATTTAATTCGCGACTTTTGGTACCAAAATAACTCTTACTTTTTTCGGATTTCGTTATAATCCGTCAATAACTCCTCCTCCAATTTCTTCAAGAACTCGTTCGGTCGTGCGCATAGCGACCTCTGGATTCCACTTCTGGATTCCAATTTCTTCTTATTAGCAAAAATGTTTCCGAACTTATCGTGATTCCACGGCTCCAAAATTTTTGGGACATCATCAATAGCCTCAAGCATATTTCCTTTGTCTTCCCAAATCTTCGGGTTTTTCTCAAAAATGGTCCTTTATCGTGCCCTCATTACAAAAATAGTCCGTTATCGCGTCACTGTCTAGATTTAGTCCTTTATCGTGGTTTTACATCCAATTTTGGTCCTCCAGCCAAATTTTCTACCGGATTTCGCACGTGAGGTCACGTGCCGACGAATTTTGGGGATTTTGACCAATTTGGGGCGATTTTGACCAGATGATTGGAGATTTTGACTAATTTGTGGCGATTTTGACCATATTTTGAGCAAAAAAAAATTAAAAAATAAAAATAAATTCATAATTTAAAATATATAGTTTTTATAATTAAAATCCCAAAAAAAAAAAAAACAAAAAAATTTGTAATTTAAAATATATAGTTTTTATGAAATCCCAAAAAAAAAAAAATTATAATTTAAAATATATAGTTTTTATTATTGAAATAACAAAAAAGAAATTTAAAAAACATAAAAATTTTGTAATTTAAAATATATAGTTTTTATAATTGAAATCCCAAAAAAAAAAAAAAAAAAAAACAAAATTGTAATTTAAAATATATAGTTTTTATTATTAAAATCCCAAAACAAAATAAAAAAAAAAACAAAAATGTTGTGATTTAACATATATAGTCTTACAATTGAAATCCCAAAAAAAATAAAAAAAAATGTTATTTATATTATATTGTTTTTATTATTGAAATCCCCCAAAAAAAAAACACACAAAAAAATTGTACTTTAAAATATATTGTTTTTATTATTGCAATCCCAAAAAAAAAAAACACAAAAAATTTGTAATTTAAAATATATTGTTTTTATTATTGGAATCCCAAAAAAAATTAAAAACACAAAAAAATTGTAATTTGAAATATATAAATTTTCTTATTGAAATCCCAAAAAAAAAATAAAAACACCAATTTGTAATTTAAAATATATAGTTTTTATTATTGAAACCCAAAAATATATTGTTTTTTTTGGGATTTCAATAATAAAAACAATATGTTTTAAATTACAATTTTTTTGTGTTTTTTAATTTTTGTTTTGGGATTTCAATAATAAAAACTATATATTTTAAATTACAAATTTGTTTTTATTTTTTATGTTTTTTTTTGGATTTCAATTATAAAAAATATATATATTTTAAATTACAATTATTTTGTGTTTTTTTTATTTTTTTTTGGGATTTCAATAATAAAAACAATATATTTTAAATTACAATTTTTTTGTGTTTTTCATTTTTGTTTTGGGATTTTAATAAT
This sequence comes from Linaria vulgaris, assembly GCA_948329865.1. Taxonomy (NCBI): domain Eukaryota; kingdom Viridiplantae; phylum Streptophyta; class Magnoliopsida; order Lamiales; family Plantaginaceae; genus Linaria; species Linaria vulgaris. The sequence goes on from OX415249.1 coordinate 67,110,840, forward strand.
AAAAACTATATATTTTAAATTACAAATTTGTTTTTGTTTTTTATGCTTTTTTTGGATTTCAATTATAAAAACTATATATTTTAAATTACAATTTTTTTTGTGTTTTTTAAAATTTTTTGTGATTTCAATAATAAAAACAATATATTTTAAATTATAATTTTTTTGTTTTTTTTAGGATTTCAACCATAAAAACTATATATTTTAAATTACATTTTTTTTGTTTTTTTTTTTTTTTTGGATTTCAATTATAAAAACTATATATTTTAAATTATAATTTTTTTTTGTTTTTAATTTTTTTTGCTCAAAATCTTCTCAATATCGCCCCAAATTGGTCAAAATCCCCAAAATTCGCCGGCACGTGACTTCACGTGCGAAATCCGGTAGAAAATTTGACTGGATGAACAAAATTGGACAAAAAACTACGATAAATGACTAAATCTAGACAGTGGGGCGATAACGGACTATTTTTGTAATGAGGCCACGATAAATGACCATTTTTGAAAAAAACCCCAAATCTTCCTCAACAATTGTTCGCACTCCTTGTGCATGAACCACATCGCCTCAAACCTAAACGGCATCTTGCTTTTCTATTTATCTCGGCCAAGGCAGTATGTCGCGGTTGGGTGGTGGCCCGAATGAGTTCAGGGAAGATGCACCACTTCGTAATCCGAAAACAACTTCATCAAATCTTGACTCGCCAACGCCCTATCAAGTCGTGCTTAGATATTTCCCCCGTGCTCGCGGTTATTATCCCGCGCGAACTTCGGTCCAACAAATCCCAAATCCACGAGGTTGCACCTATCCATGAAGTTCCGAAAAAACATCAATCGATTCAAAGTCCTCGTTCGGCCCCCTCTCTTCTCATGATTAAAGCACAAAAATGATGAACCTCAAATATTCACATTCTAAAAATTAAGAAAGTTTTAATCTTTACACTTCATTCAGCCCCATAGATATATTGTGCCAAAAAAAAACGCTTTCTCTCTCTAAGGAAAAAGCTCTCCCTTCGCTCTAAAACTTTTCATCTTTTTTGAAGTCTTTTAACATAGGAACAGTGCCGCCATTTCAGCCTCCTTGAGGGTCCGACAATGGAGCTCGGCTGCCCGTCACGAGCAGCCATCGTTCTCGTCAACAAGCTTCAGTTCTGATGAAGGTTTGAAGGATTTGGGTATTTACGGTCTGTTTCATACTTAGCAGATTTCCCAGTTTCGAGTTTCACTTTCTTGGCCGTCGTTTCTCCCCCAACAGTCATCCTCTTCGTCTTTCCGTTGGGCTTTGAGGACGCAACAGTGGTGGTGTTGAAATTTTGGCCATTTTTGTGCGACTTGTGTGCTTGAAGATACAGTCAGTTTTACAACGGAGGTCACGTTACTCGCATTGCCGCATCGATTGGTTGTGGTCCCGTTGTTTGTTATTTGTTTTACAACTTTCCGGCATCTCAACGGTCATCTTCTCCGGCAGGAGCGGACAAAATCAACCAGTGGGTCCAAAAGGTGCTTCGGGACGACCGATAGGCGTTGGGAGTAAGGCTGCAGCGGGTGCGCCTGACACCCAGTACTTTCTGTCCCCCACTATCTGCCAGTCCGAGTCACCGCTATCGCACGCCTGTTGTCCGTGGGTGCGGCTGACACACAGTACCTTCTGTCCCCCACTGCCGTCAGGCCAATGCTGTTCGCGCACGCCTGGACTTAGTGGACGCGGCTGACACCACCTGACAGCGCCCACTCTTTGTCCCCTCATTGTGCTAGTCTGAGTCATCTAATGACGTTAGGGAATGAATTCCCTCCAATTTCAGTCAATTATGAACATAATTCAAAGGTAAACAGCCCTTCATTACTCCATCCACTTCTCAAGAGGAATGTGAACAATAATGTTAACAACGGCACTACCGGTTGGAATAAGCCGAAGGGATCAACGTTTGAGCCTAAAACATTTGCTCAAATGTTGCAATCATCCCCGACGGCTCCCACAGTCAAGAGATCTCGCAATGTTAATAAATCACTCATAGATGGGACGAATGGGAAGCGAGAGATGGTGCAACCAAAGCCTTTTTCTATGATTGATGGACAACCAACGCTCATTTTCAATGAGGACGAATGCAACAAATTGGATGCCCGTTTGGATAAGGCTCTCATCTGTAAGTTCCCCTCCCTTATCCCAAATTTCACCTATGTTAAGAATGCATTCGAACGTCTTAAACTCTTAGGGGGTTACACGTTTGGTCCTCTCGGTCCAAAACATCTCCTCGTTAATTTGGATCTCGAAGAGGACTACTCAAGATTGTGGCATAGCAGCACCTTAAAATTTCTTGGTATTGCTAACGGCACAATCTTTAAATGGACGCCGAAGTTCGAATTCGACAAGGAACCGCCGATTGTTCCAATTTGGGTGGCCTTACCTATGTTACCACTTAGATTCTGCCAACGGGAATGCTTTATGGAGATTGGTAGATTTTTTGGCAAACCGCTGCGCATCGATGACGGAGCGACGCTATTATCCAGACCATCCCGTCCTCGTATTCTTGTTGAGGTTAACTTACTTGAGCCAAAGTTGGAACACATCCAACTTGCTACTACACGCAAAGGGCGTATGACTAAGATTAGACAACCAGTGGTGTATGAAGATTGGCCGTTATATTGCTCGAAATGTTGCGCTTTTGGACACGGGGTCGATTCATGTACCGGTGAAAGTCACGGATCGGTCATTGATGATGAAACATATGTGGATCTTGCAACTTACCACAACCAACGTGCGGTAAAAAAAGGGACATCTACGGCACGCAATGACAAGACAACGCAGATGCGGCCGAATAAGGGACCCGAGGACACAAATTCTTTCAGTGTTCTTAATTCGGACCTCAAGGATCAAAATTCACCGACAGTTAACGAGGGGAAGGATGATGATATGCCCGTTAAAGTTGCACAACATTCCGACAAAGTTGCCAATAAACCATCGCACGAGCAACAAAAATGTATTACACCGACGCCGATCAAATCTGCAAGTCCAAAACAAGAAAAAGAGAAGAAAATAGAAGAAGTGGTGGAATCCGAAGAATCAGAAGAAGAAGAACAGAGCAGTGATGAAGAAGAGACTAGCCAACAAGAGGAAACCGATGAGGGGGAAGTCGAAGAGGACGTAGAAGAAGAGAATAAATCGTACTCGGAAATTAAGGCGGAAGAAATGATTCATTGCCTTAGGACCGAGGAGATGACTTTTGAGCGCCTTCACCGAATTGACAACATTCTTGCTAACTATATCGAACGGAAGCCAAATCCGTGTTGGGAACCAGTTACTGTGGAATTGTTGAAGCAAATAAAACTAGCCAAAACAAAGAGAAAAGATGCAAAAGAGGCAAGAAAGAAGTTGCAAAAAGAACAAGAAGCCGATGATGATTAAATCATTTTCAGCGGTCCCCTTGGCCGTGGACTCTTTAGGCATCCAAATTTTGTATTTGCTACTTTTCCGTCGTTTTGCACTTGTTGTATTTTCTTGTACGTTGTATTCCGGACTGCCTTCGTAGTCCTAGTAATCCACGAGTGATCAAGCCGGCGCGGCTCATCACTTGTTAATTTGTTACCGCACCCCTATTTTCCTTTTATGTTAGTCTCTAATTTCTCTCTTCTCATGATTAAAACGTATTTCATTAAAATCTCCCGTGACAAGCCATGGCGTGATAGGATCGTTCTCCATTCTTGCCAAATCGTAAAAAACTTTGATCTTTGCCGACTTGCGGGGTTGCGCATATACCTTTGTAAGTCGCCAACGGTCCTGCAAACTTGGCCAAATTATGGCATGGATAGCCTGCGTATCCACCCCCGTGATCTCGACCTCAATGTCGTGGTCGTTTCACAACATCCACACTCCTCCCATCATACCAATTGTCGGTGCTATCACATAATTCGAGCACCCTGAGTATGGCGCAATGTTTCAAGCCTGTTCCTCTCACACTCTCGTTTCCACAATATAAATAACTGGTGGTTGATGAACACAAACCAACTCTCGGAAGTTTCTACAAAACTCCTCATCGGCCGCTCCCTGGCAATTCCAACTGATGATCTTCATTCTATGATTGCACAGATGAGTCGGGTGAGCGGCCTCCTCAGGTCACGTCCTGTTCCATATCGCATAAAGTTAACTCATGGTTTCCCTCAGAAGAACTTGTTGTCTGTTCGACTCCCATTGACTCAGATCGAATCGTTGCCACCACGTGTGAATGTTGTCCCACCGCTCCACTCGGTAGACTATGATTTCCACTTCCCATATTGTTGGAGGAATTTCGAATATCCAGATCAACCTCTCCCATGTTTTGGTCTGATAAATCTTGGTCGGACCTGGGAAGAGATTGGAAACCGTGTCGAACCCCCAATTCAGTGGAAAAATCACGGCCATCGCATCGTGCACCCAATTGAGTTCCATCCAAGCCTGCTTATTGCATTGAGTTTTCGTGAGGAACGATTGCTGAACTCTTTGTCGTTATTTTGTTTCCCAAGATAGCGAAAGGGTTAGTATCCCTTAAAAGAGCATGTCCGTTCCTATTCTCTTTCGAATTGTTGTTATAATTACTCGTATCGCTCGACCCTTTCCCTTTTGAACTCAACTTCCTGGTCCTACGCAACTTATGATTCAGAGTTGTTGGGAGGATACTCTTCCCTCGTACACCCTCTTCTTAAGCCCTAAACGTGTGAATGTCGGACTCCATACTGTTTGTGATGTTGTTCGACTTTGGCGTCGATTTTGCTTGTGTATTTTCCTCAGAAGTCGAGGCTAGTGGCTTAGTCTTGTATTGTTTTTTCTTGCTCATTATCATCCATTCCCCGTACTTCCTACTTCTCGCCTTTCCAGTGAGCCACTACTCGTTCCTTTTTCCCGTCTTTTCGCGAACATGTGTCAGACTTGGATCCGGGGAGCCATCTTCATTCGGCTTCGACTTTATCATCTCGCATGCTGCACCCGTGTGACCAACCCGACCACAAACATGACATAATATTTTGAAATTCTCGTCGATACCTCAACTAAATAACTCATGTAAGAGTAACACTATTAAGTTTAGATCAGTGTTTTCAAACTGGACCAGACATAGAACTGACGATTTCACTGGTTAGAGGTTCAATCGGTTGAATCAGTCGAACCACTGGTTCGATCGATAAAGATATCAACACGACATACTTTATGACATGTACATATAAGTAGATATATTATGACTATCCAACATGTTTAATGTTAAGTAATTACATCAATGGAAAAATCTCAATCTCATAAATACGTTGCAAATAAAATATAATTTAGGCAAAAGTCTCTAATTGATTTAAAGAACGACTTTTGCTTAAATAAGTGATTGATTAATATGTTGACATTTTGCATATTTTAATGCAGCACCCGTTAATGAATTGGAAGTACAATGGAGTTGTGTTAAATCAATATGATAAAGGCTAGTTAATAGGCCCATGAAATATATATATATATCAATATTTGTGCAACAAGGCCCATTTTGCCCAAATACAAATTACAGATTTTAAGAAACCAAACCTAATCCCTCTTCTCTTCTACGCACCTTTCTTCACTATTGTTCTTCTTGTTTTTTTTTTTTTTTCATTTCTCTACTTTCTTCTCTCTTTTTCTTCTTCTTTATTTCTTTTCTTATGGCATTGCTGTTTTGCCTTCTTTGTTTCAAGTAACTTGAACATAGAATTCGAAAATTGAACTAATGCAACTTGAGAAATAGATCTGAAGTATATTAACTAATTTCTGTTTTTGGATGTCCACATAAATTTACTAATTTTCTGTGGATTTTTCCCATTGCACAAAAATCCCAATTTTACTCAATCTTTTTGTCACTAAGCAACTATATTAAAAGTAAATTTCAAAGTGACATAAAGACATTACAATGTGACAATGAAAAAGAATGTGATAACAATGCCTTTCACTCTCTTTTTAGTTCTTGTGGCAAGCAGTTTCGCCTTTCTTATCCTCATACCTCTTCTCAAAACGAGAAATTCGAGCGTAATATTTGCACTATAAATAACATGATGTGCACACTTCTTGCTCACGCCTCAGTTTCGCCCGAATTATGGCCTCACGCCTTACAAATGGCTACTTACCTCCAAAATATCGATCCAACCACTCGACTTGGTGCCAAAACTCCACGAATACTCCTCTTCTAAAAAGATCCCTCCTACCCTCGTCCACGAGTCTTTGGTTGCTTATGCTCTCCCCTTTTTTCCCCTACTTCCATAAATAAACTCCAAGCAAGATCTACTCCTTGTGTTTTCTTGGGGTACCCCTCTAACCATCGTGACTACAAGTGCTACAACCTCACCACCAAACAAATTATCACATGCCGACATGTTGTGTTCAATGGAAGTGTTTACGTGGTAGTTAGTCCCTCATCCTCCTAATGTCAATTTTATTTGTTCTATGTGAATTTTTCGTTATAAGTTTAAATCTGATGGTTCTTTTGAGCGCATAAGACTCGTCTTATAGGTGATGACATGTCTCAACAAGTTGACATTGATTGCACTGAAACTTTTAGTCCCGTGGTTAAGCCGGCCACGGTCCGTACGGTCTCAAGCAAGCCCCTCGTGCTTGGTACCAACAGTTGTTGCATCAATGGGTTTCTTTCATATCAAGTTGGATCCTTCCTTATTTATATATCGTCGTGGCAAGGACACCGCCTATCTATTACTTTATGTGGACGATGTTTTACTTACAACATCTTTTTCCAAATTGCGCCTCTCCATTATGCACAATATTGCTTTCGAGTTTGCCATGAAAGACTTGGGCATGTTGAGTTATTTTTCGGGCATTGCGGTAACTCGTGACTCCAACGGGATCTTTCTTTCTCAACAAAAATACGCCGAGGAAATTATTGAGCGTGCCAGTATGGGTTATTGCAAGCCATCTCTTACGTCGCCCAACACCAAGCCCAAGCTTGGCACCTTCGCATACAACGCTCTATATGCTGACCCGACTCACTTTCGTCGTCTCGTCGGTGCTCTCCAATACCTCACATTCACTCGCCCTGACATCTCCTATGCAGTCCAACTATTATGTCTTCATATGCACAATCTTCGCATGGAACACATGCATGCCCTAAAACGGATCGTACGATATATTCAAGGTACTCTGCATCCCGACCTTCATCTCTTTCCGTCTTCATTGTAAAGGCTAATTTCCTACACATATGATGATTGGGGCGGCTGCTCCGACACACGCCGTTTGACTTCGAGTTATTCTTGGTGATAATTTGATTTCATGGTCTTCCATACGGCAACCTATGATATCCCATTCTAGCGCAGAAGCCAAACATCATGGTGTAGCTAATGTGGTTTCTAAGACATGTTGGATCCAAAATCTTCTTTTGGAGCTTCATCATCCGATTCCCTTTGCCACACTTGTCTTTTGGGACAATGTGAGCGTCGTTTATCTCTCAGGAAATCTGGTTCAACATCAGCGTACGAAACACATTGAGATGAACATTCACTTTGTTCGAGAGAGTGTAGCTCGCGGTCAAGTTAGTGTCCTTCACGTCCTTTCTCGTTATCAAATCACAAATATCTTCACAAAAGGCCTTCCTCGTGTCTTGTTTGATGATTTTCGGGCCAGTCTCAACGTCCGTTAACCGTCCGCTACGACTGCGGGCGTGTGTTAGATATGTAAATATTCTGTAAATCTTTTGTAATGATTTAGCAAGATATTAGCCTAGTGATTAGATTATTTTCAAATTATTAAGACTCTTCATTGTATATATATATATATATACATATTATACTTCGATTAATGAGAATCTCATCAAGAAATATTATCTTTCAATTTTAATTAAACAAAAAGTTATTTTCACCTATCAAGATGATGGGGAGAATTTGAGGTAGGCCCAAATCCAAATTTGGGCAAGCCCAGCAGCAAGGCCCGCTTAATACAGGAGCATCGAATAGGTTTTGTTCGATGTGGTACCCGCATCGAACCATAGCTGTTCGATGCTATTTCTCCCGCATTTGGAGGGTCCCACGGGACAAGATCTATAAATACCCCGCCCCTAGACCTTCCGAAGAGCGATCAGACCTTATTCCAATCACTACCACATCGAACGTACCCATTCCACACGCTTTATCATTCGATACGAAACAACATTCGACACTGGCACAATTAATCTGATCCAAGGTCGAATTAGTCCTCATTCGAGTTATGACAACATCGAATCACTGAGATTCGATACAACTGCATCGAACTAGCCGCACTAAATCTACATCAGCATCGAACCGGTCCCATTCGAGGCGCACATCGAATGTCCCCAATTCGACACACCCGTTAATTTGTCCTATTAGAATATCTTAAGCAATTCAATACTTGTAATAGATAGTAGGTGTTCTGGACCAAGTTAGTCTTTTTATTATATTGGATTAGCATTATTTTGGTTATTTACATTCCACTTGTATTATTTTATTGTGTTCTATTACCTTGATGAAATAAGACCAAAATATTGGCGCCATCTGTGGGAACATCATTTATACTGAATTTAGATATAAGTAGCTAGGATGACAAAGAAGCGTCTAACGCTTTCGGATCAGAAGAAATAAGCAAGAAAGAAAATCAAAATGGAAACAAACGAAAAGGGGAAACAATTCGAGCCTGAGGAACATGCGCGAGATAAAGTAGAGAGTCAGTTAATAAAATAATGGCAAGAATGTAAGATGGAACCCTTAGGGGAATTCAAAATTGTGCAACTATTTAGGGAAAGCACCGATAAAATAATAAAGATTGGGGTAGGAATGGACCGAATAATAGAGGCAGCTTTGGTGGACTGTCTCAGGCGCAATTCAGATATTTTTGCATGGTCTGATTCCAATTTACTCGGGATAGACTCTAGGATCATAGTACATCGCTTGAACGTAGACAAGGGCGCAAAATCGATACGGCAAAAGAAGTGTAATTTTAGCAAGGAGAAGAATGAAGTCGCTCAAAAGAGGTACAAGAACTCTTAGCAGCACGACACATTTATGCGATAAGATTCTCAGAATGGTTGAGTAATATCATTTTAGTTATGAAAAAAGAAGCGACATGGAGAATGTGCGTGGATTATACAGACTTGAACAAGCATTGTCCCATGGATCCTTTTCTATTACCTCGGATAGACCTACTGGTTGATTTGACTGCAGGATGTGCGTTGCTAATCATGATGGATGCAAAAAGTGGATTTCACTAGATATTCATTGCAGTGCAAGATCATAGCAAAACAGCTTTTGTTACGAATACCGGAGTGTACTGTTACAGGGTAATGTCGTTCGGGTTGAAGAATACAGGAGCAACATTTCAAAGACTGGTGACCAAAATGTTTTACCATCAAATTGGAAAGTCAATGGAGGTGTATATTGACGACATGCTAGTGAAGAGTCTCAAGGCCGAGGAACATGTGCGACATTTGGATGAGGCTTTCGTCATTATGAGAACCTACTGAATGAAATTAAACCCCAAGAAATGTGCTTTTGGGGTAACGACAGGGAAGTTCCTAGGTTATGTGGTGAATGAAAGAGGAATCGAAGCCAACCCTGATAAAATAAAGGCAGTGTTGGATCTACAGTTACCAAGAACAGTGAGGGACGTCCAGTGTTTGGTAGGCCGATTGACAGCCTTGGGAAGGTTCATATCGACATCTGCAGAAAAGAACCTTCATTTCTTTAAAGTCATGAAGCGAAGCAAAGATTTCATTTCAACGCCGAAATGTGAGGAGGCTTTCAGACAAATGAAAAATTATTTAGTGAGCCCACACCACTGTTAGTCAAATCGGAGGAAAATGAAATGCTGTATCTATATCTAGCGGTATCCTCGCACGTCATCAGTACAATATTACTCAAGCAGAAAGGAACTCAGTAATTGCCCATTCAATATGTGAGTAGAGTTCTACAGGGGGTAGAAAGGAATTACTTGGAAATAGAATTGTTCGCATTAGCAATTGTTGTTACCGCACGAAAACTGAAACGATATTTTCAAGCTCATCCAATCACGGTGGTGACAGACAACCCTTTGAAGTAAGTGCTGGCGAGGCCCGAAACCTCTGGTAGATTGGTTAAATGGGCAATTGAGCTCAGTGAATTTGGATTGGAGTTTAAGCCGCGAACTGCAATCAAAGCACATGCTTTAGTGGATTTTATGGCTGAGACTATAGGAAACAGTGTATCCGACACCTCAAGCTATATCTTTTCTATATGAGACCAAGCTAGAACAGCAGGGCAACCACAACATGGATATTACACACGGATGGATCTGCAACCACTCACGGAGGAGGGATTGGAATCCACTTTCTATCCCTGGAGCGAAGAGAATTTGAATTCGCTATCAGCCTAAATTACATGGTAACGAATAAAGAAGCCGAGTATGAAGCAGTTATTGCCGGTATCAAAATGGTTCTCGGACTCAACATTGAACATTTGAATATATTCACCGACTCGCTCTTAGTGGCAAATCATTTTTCAGAAAAATATGAGACGCGAGAGGAGACAATGAAATTGTATGCCGCAAAGGTAAAAGAACTGGCAAACAATTTCAAATTCTTTGATATTACTCAGATTCCAAGGGACGACAATGCAAAAGCAGATGCGCTTTCTAAATTCGTGAGTTCTTTGGAGATTCTGGCAGAGAAAAGAACCACACTCATGGCCGCTGGCAAGCCTTCGATCGGAATATCAAAATATAATGTCACGGAATCGCGGGTGAAATTCATATTGATAATACAAGACGATCCATCCTGGAAGGACGAGATTACGATTTATCTTCAATATGGTATTCTCCCGACGGGTCCGAATGCAAAGCGCAGAATGCGGTATAAGGCCTACAGATTTACTATCAGCAATGGAGAGCTATACAAAAGATCCTTCGAAGGACCACTGTTGAGATGTTTGACTCCAACCCAAGCCGAATATGTCATGAGAGAAATTCATGCAGGGTGCTGTGGAAATCATTCTGGGGGACGAGCTTTGGCTCAGAGAATATTGCGCCAGGGATATTATTGGCCAACTCTATTAAAAGATGCGACACTCTTTTCAAGGAAATGTGACAGCTGTCAGTACCATGCTCGTCTCATTCATAGACCGGCACGACAGCTACAACCCATCAACGTGGCATGTCCATTTGACCAATGGGGAATTGATATTGTAGGACCTTTTTCCCCCGGCCAAAGGTCAAAAACGTTATTTGGTAGTGGCAGTTAAGTATTATACCAAATGGGTCAAAGCGGAGGCTATGGCATCAATCACAGAGAAGAATATGATCGAGTTTATCTGGAAATACATCATATGTCATTTTGGAATTCCGAGGTCTATTGTATGTGACAATTGAATGCAATTCAGCGGGAAGGAGATTAAGTCATGGTTCGCAAAATTAAAGATATCCCACAATCTGACCTCAGTCTATCATCCCCAATCCAATGGCCAATCGAAGTCCACCAATAAAACATTGAAGGATTATCTTGAAAGGAGAGTGAGAAGTACAGGAAAAACATGGCCTGCAGAGCTTCAAGGAATATTATGGGCGTATAGAACAACTCCAAGAACATCGACAGGGGAAACTCCGTTTGTTCTTGTTTACGGTACTAAGGCTATTTTGCCTACTTAAATAGGTATGCCGACGCGCAGGATTAACGATTATGACCCAGAGCAGTCGGCCCGATTAAGACAAATGGATCTCGATATGATAGGATCGGTGAGGGATGATGCGTGTCAACGTACAGTTGCTTTTAAGGCAGCAATGGCCAAAAGTTATGATAAAAGGGTTCAGTTCCGAAACTTTGAAGTAGGTGATTTGGTCTTAAGAAGCATTGTGGCGAAACAACATATCGGAAAGCTCGAACCGAAATGGGAAGGGCCTTTCAGAGTCATACGAGCAAGTTCACGAGGATACTGTTACTTGGAAAATCTACGAGGGGTTCAACAGAAGCGTTCGTGGAATGTGCAACATCTTAGACGTTATTATGCATAGTAATTGAAATAATTTCATCTTGTGCTCAAATAACTGTGTGAACTAAGGAGGCATGACCACGAATGGGAAACATAGGCACCTCGGTAAATATCAATCTTAATCCTTTTTTTTGAAATACTAGTTATAATTTCTACCCATCAAATGACGCAGGTGGGAATGGCGGTGAGATAAGAGGCCAACGAGGTCCAACCCCTCATGCACGACACAAGCGCCATGACGGCGAAATAAGAGGCCCAACGAGGTCCAACCCCTCATGCATGACACAAGCGTCATGACGGCGGGATAAGAGGCTCAACGAGGTCTAACCCCTCATGCACGACACGAGCGTCATAACGACGGGATAAGAGGTCCAAAGAGGTCCAACCCCTCATGCACGACATGAGCGTCATGACGACGGGATGAGAGGCCAACGAGGTCCAACCCCTCATGCACGACACCAACAACATGACGACGGAATCAGAGGCCCAATTAGGTTCAACCCCTCATGCACAACACGAGCGTTATGACGGTGGGATAAGAGGCCCAACGAGGTCCAACCCCTCATGCACGACATCAACGTCATGACGGTGGGTAAGAAGCCCAACAAGGTCCAACCCCTCATGTACGAAACAAACATCATGACAGCACAATAAGAGGCCCAAAGTGATCCGATTCTTCAGGTATTGCACGAGCGCCATAACGGTAGTATGAAATGCCCAAAATGCTAAAACTTTACATATCACATGCAGTCATTATAATAGATATGCATAATGACATGGAAAATGACTATAAAACATAAAATAACTCTAAAATAAACACCAGACAAAGAACGGTCAAGCATGCCTTGAAATGGATTATAGAGAAAAAGTTATACGAATAAAATGTAAATCAATAATATGATATTGTTAACGGGTTTAGAATTATTCCCTATTAACTGAATTATTTATTAGGGTTGGAACGCCTTTGCCCATGGTTCAAAAGCTAAATACTATGTTAATGAGAAGGAAAAATTGACAAGAACCTTCCTTCCTTTTATTGACTATACTTCATTCTCTCTTCCGAGTGGATTTTCTTATATTTCCGAGTCTTTTTCACGAGTTGGTCCCCCTTTTCTTCTATTGATATCTCCCTTTATATAGGTTTCGATAGGGGCAGGTGTCATTGTGCATGTGTTTACAGGTGTCGTTATGCATGTGTTATGTTTACACGTGTTACAATGCTTATTCAACCAATAAGATAACGTGTTCATTTTGAGTGCTGACTGTATCTTTTCTTCTTCCGAGGGCTTTGGTCTTCTTTGTGATACGGGGTAGATTGCTTTCTTTGCTGTTTCTAATGGTGACTTCGAGGGCCGAGTTGGAGTATTCTCTTAATGATAGTGCTTTTCCGAGAGATGTGTATTCTGGAGTAAGTGTTTCAAGATTTTTTCCGAGAGGGTGTGGGTGAGTTGATCTCCGAGAGGTTTTGAGCTATCGTGAGTAGGTGTTCTTCTTTCTCCGAGTGTCCAGAGAGGTTTGTTGAGTTATTTGTAAAGTTCTGACTTTTAGTCTGATCGTCGAGAGTAGTGTTCCGAGAGCTTTCGTGTTTGGAATGTATAGTCAAGGAAGGGTTTTTGCCAAGGTTCTGGGACTGTTGTCCGTTGGCTCATTCTTTACGAGAGCTTAATTTTCTTGGAAAGTAGTATGAGTTCTGAGAGCTTTCGTATTTGAGACTACCTTGGTTTCGTATTCCTCATGTTGGCTTTTACTCCAGTAGTTTGTTGTGTGGGAGATGTGCTCCAAGAGGTGTGATACCTGTATCGCGGAAGTAGGTCGCATAATCATATAATAATATATTTGGTATTTCCAGTAATTGACTTATTGTTTATTTTAAGCAGGTGAATTATCATCCTGTTAACAAACCCCCCAGTTTCTAGTGCAGTTAGTTATCACTACTGTACTAGAAACTTAAGAGTTTAAAGAGTACGAGAGTCCTAGTATCGTAGATTTCATCAGGTATACGGGGAAATTTTCACAAGGCCTCGTAGAACTCTTCAGGGGTGTCGTAAACACTCGTCAGTGACATGTATGCTTTGTTCGACATTTCCCTCGTTCTTGGCATTACCTTTAAAAAGGCGAGGAGTATCGTGATACTCTCTCCGAGTGTTTCCCGTCGTATGTTCCAAATGTGCCCTCGTAGGTCATTTGTTGGGGCATTAATTGTAATTTATGGCATTTAATTAACTGTAATTTAATTAACTGCGACTTAAATGCAGTTAGTGGTGATTTTAATGCCACGTTTAAGTTGGGTGTGGGAATCGAAGAGTCTTGACCGTTATTCTTTCGTTAACCGAGGAGACGTGTCATTAAGCACGATTTTCAATCGTGAGGCATGGCACGCTTAGTGGTCTTTTAAGACGCTTAGCGGGTGTAGGGTTTAAAAACCCTCTTTTTCACCCATCATTCTCACTTGCAAACTGAGCGGATAACATTTTCTCCCAAAGCGCACTCTCTTTTCTCTGCAATCGATTTCTGCTAATCTTTTCTTTCAAAAACTTTGTTCTAATGGCGTCGCAATCTAACACCAATCTGATTTCGGCTGCTTCCGGTACCGGAGGAGCGACGGGTTTAGGGTTTCAAGTTTCGCGAAAGCGGAGTGCTGCGGCGGTGGGGGCAAGCGGCAGCGGTGGTGCTGGAAAATCGAAGAGGATGAAGAAAAAGGCTGACAAAGGTGGCGCTCCGCGAGTCACCCAGAAGGTGGGTAACACGGCTAGCACCGCCACCGAGAAAGAAATCAAGAACTTGTTCAAGGAGCACGGTGTTTCTGGCCGTAACATTGAGATAACGGTGCCGGAGGCCCATCACCGGGGTGATGCTCCTCCTGAAGGGTACCTGACGGTGTACTACCCGCAGCTAAAGGCGGGGCTGCGCACTTTTTTCCCGCCTTTTTTCTGCGACATCTTCAATTACTGCAATCTTTGTCCGAGTCAGCTCGCCCCAAATTCGTTCTCGTCACTGGCCTTGTTCGTGTTTTGGTGCCTGGTGAGAGGCATCGAGTGTACGAGGGACAGGTTCTTTGCTGTTTTCGAGTTAAAGCAGTCTCCCGGGGGGGTTCTTTTTACTGCTTTACTCACCGAGATAAGGATGACAGGATCTCCGAGGGTATGGTCACCTCCCATAGCTCGTGGAAAAATAAGTTCTTCTTCATCAATCCAGTTGTGGGGTCGTGGGACATACCTATGACTTGGAGGGTGCCTACCTTCCCTGACAGAGTGATGGACGACACACTGGTGTTCTCTGCGAAGCCTCTCGTGGAGTCAAAGGACTTTATTCGTCTCTATCGGACCGCAGGATTGAAGTACATCTCCCCGATAGACAAAATCAAGACTCATTTGGCTGTTCCCGAGAAGTTGTTTGATACATTTGGTGAGTCTTTTACCCTTCTATCTACTATCTTACGGGTTTCTCTTTTTATTTTATCTAACTTATGACCTCCTTGATAGTGAATGTCCTACGGCCATTTATGGTGGAAAGTGAGGCCGTGGTGGGCAAGAAGGGGAAATTTACCCTAGGAGAGGGTGGAACTGTTGAGGTCACAGAAGGGGAGCAAGGAGGAACTCCTTCCAGGGTTGCTGAGGTTACATCCCGGTCGTTTAACGGGACATCCGATACCCCCGAGGAAGTAGAGTTAGCTGTGACCTCTGCCGATGTAGGTCCTAAGGGGGGATTCACCATAGGGGATGGTGAAGATGAGGTTGGGATAGAGGAGATGGCTTTACCAGCTCCGGGTGTCATTCAAGTACCCTCGTCGTCGGAGTTATCGGGGGATTCTTACGCCCTGTTGGCGACCCCTCCGAAAGGTACGTGTTCTTAAAATACTTAGTGGTATAGGAGTGCGCCTTAGATAACTACTTTAGGTAACCAAAAGGGTATTTTTACTTACATAACTTTCTGATTTTGTAGGAGGTGAAGAGTTTTTTGGTTTGGAAGGGGGATCACTTCCTTCCGACTCTGCTTACCTTCCAGCATTCGATACCATGAGCTTGCTGGACGAGATTATGGCCGCGGGTCCTCCGCTTGCGAGTGCTCCTCCCCCGAGACCTTTCGTGGCTATCCAGTCCGATAGCCCCATAGTCACCCAGGTTCCACTGCCGGGGGTGGTATCTTCTGAGAGGCCATCGTCTTCTAAGGCTCCCGTTTCAGGACGAGAGCCTAGCACCGAAGATGCTCAGGAGGCACTCGAGACGGTGACTCGATACCTCACCGCCGCCAATTCCTTGCCAGCAGACGGGTGGGAATTTACCCGAGTTTGTGTCAACAATGTGGCCATGCTGGTAAGTCTTTTATCTAACTAATTTATTTAAGATCCTTTATCGGGATCTTTATTCTTCTACTTTGCTTTCTTAGGCACCTAAAATGCTTCCCCTTCTGTTACTCGAGGTTGAGAAGCTGCAAAAACTGGCGAGTGCGGCTGAGGAAAAGTCTCGGAAGCTGGAGGCAGAGAATAAGAACCTGCTAGAGAAGGTGGGGAAATATGAGGCGACTTTTGCCAAGGTTTCGCGGCACAATCAAGACCTGAGGGGGGAAAATAAACAGCTTCTCTCATCTGTAAAGGAGATGGAGGCTTCTGGTCTGGTGCTGAAGGATATGATGGATTCCCTCGAGGGCGAGAAGGTTGCTTGGGAGGCCAAGCAGAAAAAGTTGGAGCAACATCTCTCAGAGGCACTGGGCCAGGTGGATACTCTTAACGTGAAGCTGGCACAGGCCACGGCTACGGGGGGCATTCTCCCCGAGGAGGTGCAGCAAAGGGTGGACGCTGCTGTTAAGCAGGCCCAAGAGGAGACTACTATCCAAGTGAGGGATCTGTACCTCAACAAACATCTGGGGTACTTGGCGGGATCTGCCATGTGGGGATTCCTTCAGTGTTTCGGGCAGGTACGGCAGAAGGTGAATCCCCACTTGGACCCGCGGGTGGTTAATATCGCGGAGATGAAGAGGCCAACTTTGGAGGAAGCCTTCAACTTCTACCAAAAGAGTAGTACTCGACTTCCTCCCACCTCCTCATCCCCGTCTCGGGTGCCTCTTTCTACTATCCTCCCGCGATCTTCAGCGGACTCCCCTCTCCGAGTTGGGGTTCAGGCTACCTCTTCGGGTGTTCCTTCTCCAGCGGGTGCTCCTATCCCTCCTACCACCGAGCCAACCCCTGATTCTTCGAGTGCTCAACCCCCCCAGCTTTAAGAATTTTTAATTTATAAACATTTTTTTATGTAATGGTACTTAGTTTTTTCTCTTGTAATGGTATTATTTTGGAATGAAACATTTCCTACTTGGAACAAAACTTTTTCTTTTCCGTGTTTATAATCACACAACTCTTCCGCATATTATGACTACTTAGTTTCTTTCCTTTTATTGTAGATTTTTTTAAGATTGAGTTTATAGAAATGAGAGAGCGTCTCACTCTTACTGGCCAAGTAACTTTCTTAGCATAGCGTGTCCATTTGCAGTGCAATTTTGGGGGAATATACTTTCCTAAATAGGAGTATCCCCTGGCACGCCTTCGTAGCCTATTATAGTATACTTTGGGCAGCTCAATCGTAATTCTATCTTCGAGGAAAGAGTCGTAAGTAGGCGTCGATGCTTAGAGTATGGCGAATATTTTCACGTCCTTTCAAAGAATCATTCCTAGTAGATTTGTTCATACCTTTCTCTTTTACTTATTTAGACTTTCGGAAAGCCTTCGATGAGAGGGTATAAGTGAGGTTTCCTAGAGTGACTGCTCTCGGAAATACTTACCTGGGTTCCTGGGCTCTGTCCTTTTCTTTTCCCAAATATTTACATAGTAAATTATAGAATCTCATGATTTCTCTACGAAGATACTATAATCTAATTCATAATATAACAAGTGAAAGAAGGATACTGTAGCACCCGATTCTCCTTCGGATTTGGATGTTCCTGGAGACAAATCTTGTGGAGTTCCCACAGACGGCGCCATTTTGTTAACGGGTTTAGAATTATTCCCTATTAACTGAATTATTTATTAGGGTTGGAACGCCTTTGCCCATGGTTCAAAAGCTAAATACTATGTTAATGAGAAGGAAAAATTGACAAGAACCTTCCTTCCTTTTATTAACTATACTTCATTCTCTCTTCCGAGTGGATTTTCTTATATTTCCGAGTCTTTTTCACGAGTTGGTCCCCCTTTTCTTCTATTGATATCTCCCTTTATATAGGTTTCGATAGGGGCAGGTGTCATTGTGCATGTGTTTACAGGTGTCGTTATGCATGTGGTTATGTTTACACGTGTTACAATGCTTATTCAACCAATAAGATAACATGTTCATTTTGAGTGCTGACTGTATCTTTTCTTCTTCCGAGGGCTTTGGTCTTATTTGTGATACGGGGTAGATTGCTTTCTTTGATGTTTCTAATGGTGACTTCGAGGGCCGAGTTGGAGTATTCCCTTAATGATAGTGCTTTTCCGAGAGATGTGTATTCTGGAGTAAGTGTTTCAAGATTTTTTCCGAGAGGGTGTGGGTGAGTTGATCTTCGAGAGGTTTTGAGCTATCGTGAGTAGGTGTTCTTCTTTCTCCGAGTGTCCAGAGAGGTTTGTTGAGTTATTTGTAAAGTTCTGACTTTTAGTCTGATCGTCGAGAGTAGTGTTCCGAGAGCTTTCGTGTTTGGAATGTATAGTCAAGGAAGGGTTTTTGCCAAGGTTCTGGGACTGTTGTCCGTTGGCTCATTCTTTCCGAGAGCTTAATTTTCTTGGAAAGTAGTATGAGTTCCGAGAGCTTTCGTATTTGAGACTGCCTTGGTTTCGTATTCCTCATGTTGGCTTTTACTCCAGTAGTTTGTTGTGTGGGAGATGTGCTCCAAGAGGTGTGATACCTGTATCGCGGAAGTAGGTCGCATAATCATATAATAATATATTTGATAATTCCAGTAATTGACTTATTGTTTATTTTAAGTAGGTGAATTATCATCCTGTTAACAGATATCAAGCGTCAGAATTGGTTTCTACCAAAAAATCACTGCGAAAGAGGTATAACGATGGTATACACAGTAAAAAAGCCCTAATATCATCACAATAATGTAGCCTAAATACTGCTACTCAGTCGAAGACTGGGGGGACTCTGAACAAAGGATCACACCCACAGAACGTGCAAAATTGGCACAATTTCTGTGAATTTGATCTTCTGTGAGAATCAAATCATCCGCTTGCGCCCAGCCTTCGGGCATAGTAACTTCATCCCTTTCAGAGGAATTGTCAAGTTGATATCTGCTCGGAGAAATCAAATTCTGATCATTGAGCGCTTGATCGGGCACATTATCTTTCGTCATAGAAACTCCAACGTCTCGAGAAGGATACATTCCAGTTAGCAAAATCATTATTGGACCAGGAATCTTCAACGCGGGCTTCACCTTTTTTCTTTTATGCCACATCGGACATGCTTTCGAAACCCGACGCCTTGGGAGGACTCGACAGAAAAATCGTAGACCTGAACTTTTTTACAGGCGGTTCGGCTTCATCATCACTTTGACCAAAAACGTCGTGAAGGGCTTTATTGATCCTCTCCGACTCGCTCTAAGTAGCGCTAGGGGCACATTTATCTTTTCCTTTCTGCGTCAAAGGCGAACTCATTTTCAAAGAGCTGGAGCATGTCACGCTTTTGTTTTTGCGATCGCGCCATACGGCATAAAATGCGTCACCAAGTTTAGGGATTGGTAAATCATCGTGATCATTACCGCTAGCCTCCGGGATCTCCATTCTCGGATCACGACTCGCGTATAGCATATCTTTTTAGAAACCTTCTCCGAGGTATCCAAGATAGCCAGCTTGATCGACGCCAAGTTCCATTCTATATTTCATGTCCGCAGCACCACGGAGTAACTCAAGAAATTTATAAACGTTACTCTGCATAAAAAGATTTGGCAATGGAACACTTATAATCCTCCGCCTCGAGATTTTGGATTCCGTGACCCAAATCGACAATGATATTATCCGCGTCGGTATTCGACGCTTTAAGAGACAAATTCTCGCGCTTCAAAAAGTCATTCTCTCTTTTCAGCGCAGCTATTTCAGCACGCAATGCATCATCATTTTCTTCAATTTTCTTAGCCTTTACTCCAACATCATGTGCATCGTGTATAGCCCCAGCTACCATTTTTTCAGCTTCTCTGGCACGTTTCAATGCATTGCGTCGACTATTATCACCGCTGTGAATATCGGCGCGTAGCCTGTCGACAACAGAATTGTGTTGTCTCTGAACTTCAGCCATGCCACTATAGTCCCGGCATAGACAATATACTGCCACAATAATAGCAGCAAAAATAAGCGCCCAAAGCGAGCCAGGTGCCGGTATCCTAACCTGTCTATTGCGGCATGCCGGTCCAATTGAGGCCATAGACTCCGCATTATCTCTGTCGCCTGTTCCTCTCTCAGTCGATATCCGCCCAGAGTAGCGCTCAAGGATTCTGAATTCTCATCATTAAGGAAATCATAATTAACAAGGCTCCTAGGAGGGGCCGGCCTCGGATTCCCAGAAGGACGAGGATGCCTAAGTGGGGGCGGAGAAATATCTTGAGCTTCTCGAGCCGATTCTTCCTCCACCAATTTCCTCTTAGCAATGGTTTACCAATCCTCATCCCCTGAACGGGAGGAACTCGCTACATTAGTATTTCACACGTTCCTGAACGTGGGATTGGATGCATTAAATCTAGCCAAATTGGCAGTAATTCTCTCATCTTCCGCATCAATTTCTTCCATTATCCCGATCTGACGATTAGTCCCAACCTTAACGCGTCCACCAATGGCGGTTGTCGTCATCACCAATCTCCGTGGGACAACATCCTCATGACGTTCGAAATCACTCACAATAGGTACCCGGGTAGCGACGCTAATGCCACCGATCCTTGTGGTAGAACGATCAACTGGAGTAGCATCGGAATGACCCGCACCCCAATTATTGGATATGTTTTCAGGGCCTCAGTCGCAGATTGGTTTTTTCCAGTCTCACATGGATTTTCTTCCGAAGAAACACTGGCAAATGACATGCCCACATCAGAAGCCTCATTTTCCTCACTCCTTCACCGCATGTTTACTCCGACTAAGAGACTTTATCCTTGCCATGTCAGGCCAATTATAGAATAAAAAATGGCCTGCTGTAGCAAGGAAAGTTATATGAGCATCAAATTACGAAAAATTCGATGCGGCGGGAAGGTCGAACGCTGACTGTTCGATGTGGACTATATCGAACGCTGGCGATTCGATGTTGCGAGTGTTGAACAAACACTGTTTGATGCGGCTAAAAAAACTCCCCTGAGAAAGTAATTACCGTTAAGGTGAAAATTGGCCCCTTATATAGGCCCGTACACCGATAACTGTTGCGACCACATCAAACAGACTTAATTCGATGCATCCGCATCGAATTGATCCAATTCGAGACCTGCACCAACGTGCGTCGAACTGCCACTGTTCGATGCGCCCGCATCGAACTCCAGAATTCCATGTTGTCCTCTATTGCATGAACGACGGGATTTTGTCGCACTCAAAACTTTACCATCAACGAAAGCAAAATGCAAGACTTTAAAAGTTTGGAAACCGTTTTCTCATCAACACCGTCTCCCAAACTGGGGGGACTATGTGATGGGGAGAATTTGAGGTGAGCCCAAATTCAAATTTGGCCCGGCCCAGCAGTAATGCCCGCTTAATACGGGAGCATAGAACAGGTTTTGTTCGATGCGGTAGCCGCATCGAACCGTAGCTGTTCGATGTTATTTCTCCCGCATTTGGAGGGTCTCACGGGATATGATCTATAAATACCTCACCCCTAGACCTTCCGAAGAGCGATCATACCTTATTCCAATCACTACCACATCGAACGTACCTATTCGACACGCGTTATCGTTCGATACGAAATAGCATTCGACACTGAGATAATTGATCTGATCCAAGGTCGAATTAGTCCTCATTCGAGTTACGACAACATCGAATCACTGAGATTCGATACAACCGCGTCGAACTAGCCGCACTAGATCTACATCAGCATCGAACCAGTTCCATTCGAGGCGCACATCGAATGTCCCCAATTCGACACACACGTTAGTTTGTCCTATTAGGATATCTGAAGCAATTCAATACTTGTAATAGATAATAGGTGTTCCGGATCAAGTTAGTACGTTTATTATATTTTACATTCCATTTATATGATTTTATTATGTTTTATTTTCCACTTGTATTACTTTATTATGTTTTATTGAGATAAGATCAAAATACAAGAAATGAGTTATAAGCTAAACTTTAATTTTTTTAGGAGCTTGTAGGCCAAAGGGGTTTTTATCAAACTTAGCCCACTAAGTTGGCACATTTTCAAATTACACCCACTATGTTGGCACTCGTCAAACTTAACCCATTATATTGGCGTTGGTGTCAAAACTCACCCACTGTTGACACATGTCACTGGATTTGCCCACGTGGACAGCGCGTGGTGCCACGCGCGACAACTATTTACACGTGGCATTTTTAATTCTTTTTTTTCATTTTCCAGGTATTTTTTTATTTTTTTCTCCTATTTTCGTTTTTACTTTATTAATTAAAAAAAAAGAAAAAAAAACAAAAAAGGGGGAACTTACGGGGAGAGAGAAATCTACCACAAAACATTCCATCTTTTCTCTCTCTCACACCATAACACTTTCACCCCCAATTCACCAAAGCATGAACCCTAAATCCCCAAATCAAACATAAATTCAGAAAATCGGCCCAATATATTCAGTCTTTATTAACATTCGTAATATTTACTAACATTCGTACAATTTATTAAACAACATTCAAATCTTCTCGTCTTCTTTCTTCATTTTCTTCACGACATGTGGAAGCAACGATATCACCGGAGCTTACGGATTATCGTCAGAATTGTTTAATCTTCCGTAAAAAAAATTAAGAAATTGCGGGCGGATTTAGACGAGGGAAATTGGGGGCGATTTGAGGATGAGTGGAAAAAAGAGAACAAAGGGTGGTGGAAATCCGAAAGATTTGACACAAAATTGGCCGATTCACGGGTTCATGTTTGAATTGGGGGATTAGGGTTCATGATTTAGTAAATTGGGGATTTATATTTGATTTGGGGATTTATGGTTCATGCTTTGGTGAATTGGGGGTGAAAGTGTTATGGTGTGAGAGAGAGAGAGAGAGAAAAGATGGAATGTTTTGTGGTAGATTTCTCTCTCCCCGTAAGTTCCCCCTTTTTTGTTTTTTTTTCTTTTAATTAATAAAGTAAAAACGAAAATAGGAGAAAAAAAAATACCTGGAAAATAAAAAAAAGAATTAAAAATGCCACGTGTAAATAGTTGTCGCGCGTGGCACCACGCGTTGTCCACGTGGGCAAATCCAGTGACATGTGTCAACAGTGGGTGAGTTTTGACACCAGCGCCAATATAGTGGGTTAAGTTTGACGAGTGCCAACATAGTGGGTGTAATTTAAAAATGTGCCAACTTAGTGGGCTAAGTTTGATAAAAACCCTAGGCCAAAGCAAACAAATTACAATCCATTCTACAAAAAGAAAAGTAAGAACTAAGAAGCATATGTGACTTTCGGCTATTTTCACCTCATTACCAAAGCAGACAATTCTTCGCATCAGACAGAGTCAACGCGCGACGAAGAACTCCTTAACCCAACGCGTCATGTCTTGAAATGTTCGTACTTCTACTTTTAAGAATATAATAATCATAATTTATTATCCAAATTCCAATGTCTATCTGTAATTGTAGTTAATTATCTAGAACTCTGGGTACGGTCGTAAATAAATAATATTCTCACGGACAGCTTAGATTCCTTCTTCTCCAAATTCCAGGTTTGTGTCTGATTGTTCACCCCTTTGATTTGAGGTGTTCCTGCAATTTGGTTTTGACTCAAAAAAATGGAAGAAATGAGAGATAAAATGAAGGGTTTGATGAATAAAGTCAACAAGCCATTCTCATCTTCTTCTTCTTCGGGTAAATTTAAGGGCCAAGGTAGAACCTTGGGCTCATCACCATCACCATCACCATCACCATCACCATCACCATCTCAATCATTACCATCCAAACCCAATTCCCAAAACCCAACCTTTAAGTCAAGCAATGTTTCTGAAAAGAGATCAGAGGCTAAAAAGCCTGCTACAAAGGTGAATTCAAATGGTACCCAGAAATCTGAAAATGGGTTTGATCCCTTTGACTCTTTAATCACTTCAGGCAAAAGGAACCCAAATGGGTTCTCTTTGAAAGGGTTTGAGTGCCCTGTTTGTGCTCAAGTGTACATGTCTGAAGAGGAAGTTTCCGCTCATGTGGAGCTTTGTTTGAGTCGGGCGGATTCGGTTAACGCGAGTGAAGGAGGTGAAGAATGCGATAACCGGTTGCAAGTTTGTGTCAATGCTTATGTGTCTGGGAAGCCAAGAGATGATACGAAAGAGGTGATGCTGAGATTATTGAGGAATGTGGTCAAGGAGCCGGAAAATTCAAAGTTTAGGAGAGTAAGAATGGGAAACCCGAAAATAAAGGAGGCGATTGGGGATGTTCCTGGAGCCGTGGAGTTATTGGAGTGCATTGGGTTTGAGCTGACGGATGAGGACGGTGAGATGTGGCTGGTTATGGAAGTTCCTTTGACGGAACAGCTCGAGATGGTTAAGAATGTATTAGCGTTGTTGGAGCCAAGGAAGGTTGAAGAGTTATCATCTAGCGCCGCCACTAAGCTGAGGAAGGTTGAGGAGTTGTCGTCCTCTTCTTCTCCGTCAACGATACAGGAAACCGTTGAGCCAAGGAAGGTTGATAGACAGGTGTGTTGTATGATTTCAACTTTGATTACAATGTTGTGTTCTGGCTTCTTATTTTGTCTGGTCTTACTTCTTTTAAATTACTTGTCCTTGAAAACCACTGTTAATGTCTTGCAACATTTTTGTCCGGTGTATCACTTTCTTTTTTATCCTCTAGACCACTTTTAGGGTTTTATAGATATGAAGAGATTAGAAGGATGGCCTGATAATGGTTAAAATTTGTTTACGAATCAGATTAACCTATACACGCCAAGTTGGCATAAACTTATCTCTTCATTCAGAGACAGCATAAAGTTTGAACGGAGTAATGCGCAAGTCACTTACATTTCATGCGCTGTGTTTTAGAATTAGGTTTCCATTTGGCATTAGCTCATGATATTGGATTCACAATGTAAAGAGTCTCTTGAGATAACAGTCTATTTATATAGCCATTTGGATATGGTAAGAAAAAAACATCTCTGTACATAGAGGTCACTGAATTGTTGACCTCTGTAAGAAGACAAAATGCTTAATATTTGCAAGTTAAAGGGAAAGAAATAGCTCTGGCTGGAATTGCACTGACTAGATTGGTTTGGTAGGATTTGCACTGACTAGATTGGTTTGGTAGAATATCTGTTAGACATTCTCAATAACTTTGATTTGTTTCGAGGAATGAGGTATTATGTTATTTCTCTTACTCTTTCCTTTATGATTTATTAAGGGTAATGTCATTTACATTTAGTGAGAACTTCTTTTTGCATTAGAAAAGTTAAGGTATCTCATGCATGTTTGAAGCAATGTCTGCCCATTGGCACGAATTGTTATCTGTCTTGTATTAAAGAATCAAAAGAAAATATGGCAGTCAGCTGTGATGTGTTCTCAAAAAAACTTCTTTTGTAGTCATGGATCCTCTTACAACAATTTTAACACGTCCCAGCTTAGATGCCATAGTTTTTTGATTTCTGAAAATAAAATGTAAAGAAATCTGCAAGGGATCCCATCCCTTGATGCATGACTTATGCCAATCATATTTTGATCAAATCTTAATTCTGAAATAGAGAGACGTTGAAATTTCTCTTTTCTTCTGTTTTGATGGGCTAGTGGAGGGATTCTCTTTTCATGGTCTAACGCAACCAGGCAGGGATAAGAATATAATGCTCTAGCACTGTGTTTGAATGAGTGCATGACTTGGCTTTGATTTATCTGAAGCATAGTTCAAATGAGACGGAGAAAATATAAATCAGCCTTAAAATAAATACTGACTCTATGCAACCAAAGTAAATGTGACTTCATGAAGTTTATCAGCTGCACATGAAAGACCTCTGGATGGTGAAACAATGTTTCACATGCAACAGGAAAAATCCGAGGAGAGTTGACTAGGAGATCTTGCATGTGGATTCCAACATTATAACCTTCCTTTTTCCCGCGTGTTGTCTGCTTGATTTTATTAATTTAGTAGTTTTGAGGCATTGCACTTTTGTTATCAATTAGTAACCTTTGAATTTCGAGCAAACCAAAAAAATAAGAGTACACTTTTTTTTTTTGGAAAACAAGTCCACCAGGTGAAAAAAAACATGTTCATGCTGTATTGGAAAGAAAACCTACACAGCATTAGACACCCTAGGACAAAAATGAGTATATCGTTAATGTTTGTAAAAATAGAACGTATGGATAGAATGCTAAATTTATGGACACTATAGACTGAGCATTGAGAAAACTCAATGAGATAATCCTCTAATTACCCGTGTCTCTGTAATTAGTTCTTTTCCTTACTTCTTACTTTCTTCTGTCCTGTTCTTCTTCTAGCATTTCCCCAACTTTACCTCTATTTCTCTGATATTCTTTTCCAATTTTTTATTCTTAATGTTTGTTGCTAGTGTTGCTTTCAAATGCGAGATTGAAAGACATCCGGCCTCTGCTTGATCGCATTTCACTATCTTGCTTGTTCGTCATGGTCTTTCATAATTGTTTCGGGACACTCACTATAATAACTGTTTCTTCGTTCTCTTGAGCATGGTGGTGACACCAACTCAACGTACTATATATTGAACTAAAGTTTTAGTTGAGCCCTGGTGTAAGAGCAAGCACCTAATTTACTCAAATATTGCAGTGACCCCTGCAAGGTCTTACTGCTCGATCCTAATGACTTTATTAAATAATTATGAACTTTTTTCATTGTGCGATGGGGCATTAAGATATGATAAATGATGACCATGATACTAATAGTATTATTGGAGTTTATCAACATTAGACTTGTGTTTAGTATAAAATTAGCGTTTGACAGATTCTACCAGGACAATTGATTGATCAAAAAAAATTTCTTTTTTCATTTGGAGGTTTCGTTATGTTTTTTTCCCACCTATTGTATAATGAACCAAACTGCACACAGAATGAAGTAAGTGTGTGTCTTTCAATTATTATTCTTGGAATATCTTTTTTAAGACATATCTTCTTTGAACTTCGCTTCATGATAAATATATTTAGACTGTTGTTTTCTTGGTTTTATTTACGCATTCTCTTTTGAACAAACTCCGGTCTACTAATTTTAGTTCTTGATGTCAATATACAAACACATTGGTGGTTCTGCATGAGATTCAGATCTTTTAGTTGAATATTTGTTACTGGTTAATGTCAAATCTGTTCAATAATTGTGATTCCACTCTTAATTCCTGCTGCTAGAGAGTGGATTGAATTTTGGGATTTTAACTTAATTTTTAACTGAACCCTTTGAATCGTTGCTCTTTTATCCTTGTACTTGTGGTGAAGAACTTTTAGATTTATTTGCTGTCTTCATTATGAGATCGATATCATATAATTTTTGGGAGGATATACATGTTGTTCTCTATTGTTGAATAGACGAATGGTTCTAAGTGTTCTTTATATACTATCTATCAAATCAGCTGATTATGCTTGTATCTTTTTTTTTTTTTTTTTTAAATTAGATTCGAGTGTTCTTCTCTGTCCCTGAGAGTGTAGCCGCCAGAATTGAACTTCCCGATTCTTTCTACAACCTTTCTGCTGAAGAAGTTAAAAGAGAAGCAGATGCAAGGCGAAAGAAGTTGGAAGAATCCAAGCTTTTAATACCTAAATCATATAGAGAAAAGCAGACAAAAGCTGCAAGAAAACGATATAACAGAACTGTAATAAGAATACAGTTCCCTGATGGAGTGGTACTTCAAGCTATCTTTTCTCCGTCAGAGCAAACTAGCGCTCTATATGAGGTTAGTCACACAGTCCTTGAATGAAAATGAAATTTATATAAATTTCTCTTTCTTTTCCACAAAGATGACGAAATATATACCCTTTGTATACCCTTTATATACCATTTAGTTTGTAGCTGACAAAATTAAATCTTGAAATTTAATTACTTGAAGGTATATGAAGATTGTTCCTATCATATTAAAAATTTCGTGTTTAAAATATGTGATCATCAATTTGTTTTGTAATGAATGGAATCTTGTATTTAAACCTGGACTTAATACAACCATTACTTTCGTTGATTAAGTTTTAACATAGAAAAGGAGGGAATACTGTAATTTATGTTAGGCTGTTAGTAGAAGACTTAACTGATTTCATTTGGTACATGCTTATGGACAAAAGTATCCAGAAAAGTCATATCTTGTGATTCATGTCTTGGAATGCATTACGACCCAAAAGCAGTGTATTCCTATTTGGACTGCTTACTTAATTTTTGGCACTTCATGCATGAGATATTTCTTGAAGCCTGTTGCATCTGTTGTAACATAATATTTTTGAACTCAGTGGATAAAATGATATAATGGAAATAGACTTGTAACTAATTTCTGGGCCATCAACATGATTAGATTAATCACTGCTCATATATAAAGTGAAGATCATCAATCAAGAATATCAACTATCAACTTGTTATCCAATGATCGCCATTAGTTCCGTTACTCTTTTGGGAATTTGTGGTGTCTAATATAAGCCTATATGGTGTAAAAGTCATCTCGGGTCATAGCTTCAACAATTTTTTCCATTTTCCCTGGCTCAGTTGATTGAATGGATTCTGAGAATTTTAAAGCATGCTGCTATTGTGTATGCAGTGATGTGGTGATATCTGTAAAATTTGAGAATGATTGATTGTTCAACAAAAGTTTCATTCAGTCTCCGAGTGGTTGGTCTTTATACGTATTTGTTTCTGGATATGGATCTCTGTTCTATCTGGAGAATAAGGATATCTATTGTGTAGGATGCCTTGAAAACGATGAGGACTAGAAAAACTGTGTTTCTAGACAAGTTCCTGTTGAGGTTTGGAGAAACATGAAGATATAGGTGTGATCTAGTTAAATGCCCTTTTAAATAAGATATAAGGAGCAATAATAAAGATGGAATCTAACATATGGAATAGAACTCATTTTCCATGCTATGAACGGAAGAAAAGGATAATTGAAACATGGTTAAGACAAATTGTTCCTATTTCAGAGGGATTTTTTTTTTCTTTCTTTGGGGTTGGGGGGAGCGATCACATGCTTAAGCTTCATACAAATATAGCCTGCACAACATGCTCCCAAGTATAAACAATGGCATTTGCATGATAAATGAAACAAAAAACAACCAGAATACGAGCAAAGACATGAGGCCAAAGTAGATCTAAAAATCATAAAACATAAAAACTTATAATAAAACCTCATAACCAAGGCTGTGAATTATATAAATCACTTCCTGAATTGTCAAGAAACGTCCTATTGTTGTTGATAGTTGAAAGTCTTTATGGATTTCGTAAAATTTTAAGGTTTTTGGATGGAAAAGATTTGGGACAAGTGCTTTGCTTGGTCTGCAGCAGCCATAGATGAATGCAAGCAAGCATTTTAGTTATTTAATTTGTAGAGAGAGGTATAAATCTTCATGGAGTGAGCATACAAATATAATGATAGCGTATGACGGTATTCGTGATACACGGGGGTGGTTCTTGCCATAAACTCCATCGCCGTCATTCCAATTGTTCCAATTTTTTTAAAATTCTTGCGGTTCTCCCGTTATTTGTGCATCTGTAACTTATACAATTATTCACCAGGACTGATTCTTCTTTTGCCAGAATTAGAGAAGTTTGTAAAGCATCCCGAAATGTTAAACTGAATGCTTATGTTTTTGTTTGCGCTGCTATGCTTCTCCTTTGAGGTTCTGTGACCGAGCTGACAAAAGCAAATAAAATCTCCTTCTATAGTTCTATTCATTATTGTTTCTTCTGTACATATGTTATATTGATAAAGATAATTTGATGTTTTGCTTCTCGTGCAAGCTCTGACATCGGCCTAATGCAATGCGTTTGCCTTACATGCTACAGTTCGTGAGTTCTTCGCTGAAAGAACCAAGCTTAGAGTTTGAGCTTCTCCATCCAGTGTTAATCAAAAGACGGGTAATACCACATTCCCCAGAAGGAGGTAGGAGAACATGGACGCTAGAAGAAGAGGATCTGGTTCCTGCAGCTCTCATTAAGTTCAGGCCTATTGAAACGGATAGTGTTGTTTTTACGGGTCTTTGCAATGAGCTTCTTGAAATCAGTGAGCCACTCGTGTCTGGTTCAGCAGTTCCACCATAGGTAAATATTTATGATCTGTGTGAACGTTTTGAACTGCTTTGGAACTTGGTGGCCCGAGTGACCATTGATTCCGCCATGTATTATTAACAATTATTTTGTATATTGACTTTGTGCAAACTACACTTGCAAGTGTTACTACTCTTCTAATATTTGATGGAGGATTAGCTCTATATTTGGCAGTTGGGCACAAACAGACGATATTTTTGGAACATGTTAGCATGAAGTTTAGAAATATATCCCAGTGAGAGAGAATGGGAATTTACAAACTATCTGGAAGCATTTTGTTTCTGTACCAAATCACTCCGGTTTATTATTATTATATTTTGCATGTCCCAGTAACAAAAAACTTATTTTGACATCCCTCCCAACATTTGAAAGTTACAAAGTAGTGGCTCTAATCATCAAAGCCCCGACATTTGACCAAACAGGTAATCGGATGGCATAAAGGTATCAATCAATCTTTCCTGTAATTGCGGTCACTATTTCATGCTTTTTTTCAGTAAATTATGGTGTAATTGCGGTATCTGTTCAAATCACATAGGTTGATATCGGGCAAAAAATACGGAAATGTGTTTGTGATATTTTGAGTTTCTTCATTTCGAACTTTTCAGCATTTTGGCTATAGATACATATGCAAAAATTATAATACAGTGGCTAGCAAAATTCACCTCAGGTTTTACCGTAGCCCACCCTAACTATAGGAAATTTTTCATCCACTTCCTCTGAGCCCTGAGGCAGCGTGTCTTGGAAATATCTCCCTAAGTTTCAAACTTGGCAAGTAACTGCTTCCATCACTTGACCGTTTGTCACGTGCTAAATGTGACAATTGTGTAATTTATACCCAACAATATGAAATATATATGAAGTTTTCAATTTATTACAATAATTTGTATATACATTTATTTTTACCCGTTTAAATAATCACAATAAATACTATTCAATATATATGCAATCTTTTTGGTTATATATATTTTTTCTTCATTAAACCTCATGCAAAATACCACAAAATTCACTAAGTTATACTTTATTAAGTTATTCTCTTATTATAGTTGTTTTTCAAAGTGCAAATATTTACATTATTAATGTATAAACACTCGTTATTCATTAAAATAATTTCATAATATGCAAATTATGTAATTATCGGACAACATATGTGTAAATCTACCCTATGACCTTGTCGCCAAAATTTAATGCAATATGTTTTCAGTTATAATTTTTGTTAAGTTACATCTTATTAAGTTGAACAAAAAACGGATGTAATATGCATATCAAAATTTAGAGTAATAAATATTTTTGTTCTACATTATATGATGGATGCTATGATTTTTATCATTATTCAATATAATAACAAGATTGACATCTTAATTAAATATTGTTGAACCAATATGACAACCAACAAGCGACCGTAGTAACCAATGCGTCAAAATTTCTAATAGATATGATATGAACTATAAATGTTAATAATAGACAAATGAAATTGAAATTAAAAAATGCATTGATTTTTCTTTTTATATCGTATCAAGTTACTTAACAAGTTTATTAAGACTTTTGGCTATTTTAAATAAATTATATAAAAATTTGAAATTGTAAATATAAATATGTTAAAGGAACCACTATTATCAAAAATAAATGTATGTGTATGAGTAAAAATTATTTTGATCATTTGAGTATATAAGTGTTATAAATGTTTGGAACTCAAAGGAATTAAAAGAGAGTAATATTTTATCAAACTCTTTCTTATTCCATAATGTAAAAGTGTATTTGCAAAACTAATGAGCTTTCTATTTATAGAAAGTTCTTGAGAAAGACTTCATAGTCTTTTTCTATGTGGGACAAGGACATACACATATATTTTCATAACACCCCCATTTGAATGTCGGTCTCAGGAGGAATATGCTGGGAGAGGCTGCATTGTTAAAAACTTTGCTAAGAAAAACCCAGTGGAAAAAACCTTAGCGAAGGAAAAAAAAGTGCAATACATATTTACTCCCCTTGATCATTGTTTCCGTTGATATATTTGAAGCGTCGCATTCCAATCTTGTGCACCAATTTCTCAAATGTTGATGTAGGGAGGGACTTAGTGAATAAATCTGCGAGGTTGTCACTTGAACGAATTTGTTGGACATTGATTTTCCCTTTCTCGTAAAGATCGTGGGTGAAGAAGAATTTGGGCAAAATATGCTTTGTTCTATCTCCTTTAATAAATGATTCCTTCAATTGTGCTATCCATGCTGCTTAGTCTTCATAAAAGGTTGTTGAAACTTCTCGCTTGGTCGGCAAACCACATCCTCTAAGAATATGTTGCGTCATAGATCGTAACCAAACACATTCGCAACTAGCTTCATGAATTGCTAATAATTCTGCATGGTTAGTTGATGTAGTGATCAAGGTTTGTTTTACTGATCTCCATGAAATGGCTGTTTCACTATAAGTGAAAACATACCCTGTCTGATATCGTGCTGTGTGTGGATCTGAAAAATATCCCGCATCTGCATAACCAGTTAGATCCGATTTGGATGAAGATGAATAATACAATCCTAAATCGATTGTCCCTTAAAGATATCGAAAAATGTGCTTAATGCCATTCCAATGCCTTCTGGTTGGAGAACAACTGTACCTTGCTAATAAATTCACCGCAAATGATATATCAGGCCTCGTATTATTAGCAAGATACATTAGCGCTTCGATTGCACTAAGGTATGGTACTTCTGGACTGAGTAGTTCTTCATCATTTTCAGATGGTCGGAATGGATCATTTTTCACATCAAGAGATATCACAATCATAGGTATACTTAATGGATGTGCTTTATCCATATAAAACCGCTTAAGTACTTTTGAGTTATAATTAAATTGATGAATAAATATTCTGTCATTCAAGTGCTCAATTTGAAGACCTAAACAAAATTTTGTTTTTCCAAGGTCTTTCATCTCAAACTCCTTTTTCAAAGAATTCATAATTTTTGATAACTCTTTATGAGTTTCAATAATATTTAAATCATCAACATAGACAACAATGATAGCATATTTAGATTCGCATCTTTTGATGAAAACACAAGGGCATATATGATCATTTTTATAACCTTCTTTCAACAAAAATGTACTCAAGCGATTGTACCACATTCTCCGAGATTGCTTTAATCCATATAAATATTTATTTAGTTTAACTGAATAAATCTCGTTACGATTTAAAGATTGTGCTTCAAGCAACTTAAATCCTTCATGGATTTTCATATAAATATTATTTTCCAAGGATCCGTAGAGACAGGCTGTAACGACATCCATTAATCGCATTTCAAGTTTCTCACATACTGCCAAACAAATCAAATACCTTAGGGTAGTTGCACCAATTACTGGAGAATATGTCTCTTCATAATCAATACCCGGTCTTTGGGTATATCCTTGTGCCATAAGCCTTACCTTGTATCGCACAACTTCGTTATTTTTATTTCTCTTACATACGAATACCCATCGATATCCTACTTATTTGGTGTGCGAATCACACATCCAAATACTTGATGTTTGGCAAGTGAATTTAATTCAACATTGATTGCGTCTTTCCATAAGGGCCAATCCTTTCTACGCCGACATTCTGAAATAGATGTAGGCTCAAAATCATCACATTCTTCCATAATGTTGACCGCTACAGTGTAAGCAAAAATTTCATCAATATTATTGCGATTCAATTTGTTACCTGTTGTGATATAGTTGATTGATATTTCTTCATTTTCAGTAGGTTTTGGTGATTGAGGTTCTTCTGGAACCTTGTCATCTATGTCAACAGGTTCTGCGAGAATTGTTGTTACCTCTTTTTGATCATTTTCAACACGTGCTCCTTTTTTCCGAGGATTTTTATCTTTGGAACTGATAGGTCTACCTCGCGTTTGTCGTGTTACAGACTCATTGGCAATACTTGGTTGTCCTTCAGGGACATCAATTTTAATTGGAGCATTTACAGCTGGTATAAGACTTAGTCACTCGTTTTGGATCAGTAAATGCATATGACAACTAATTCGCAGTATTTTGCATATGAATTATCTTTTGAACTTCAAGTTCACTATGCTTTGTACGAGGATCTCGAATTGATAGCAATAATTCTCTCCAAAAGATAGTCTTTTCCAATTGTTTATTCTCTCCCCCTAATATTGGATAAATAGAGTTGTCAAAATCACAATCAGCAAAGCTTGCTGTAAATAAATCTCCAGTCAATGGTTCTAAATACTTTATTATAGATGGAGATTCATATCCAACATATATTCCAAGTCTTCTTTGTGAACCCATCTTTGTGCGTTGTGGTGGAGATATCGGAAGATATACCGCACAATCAAAAATTCTCAGATGGGAAATACTTGGTTCTAGACCAGAAACCATTTGTAAAGGGGAATTAGTATTATAACTTGTTGGTGTGATGCATACAATTGTTGCTGCATGTAAAATAACATGTCCCCAAGCAGAAGTGGGAAGCTTAGACTTCATAAGTAATGGTCTTTCAATTAACTGAAGACGTTTAATAAACGATTCAGCTAAACCATTTTGTGTATGAACATGAGCAACATGATGTTCAGTATCTATTCCAATTGACATGCAATAGTCATTGAATGCTTGGGATGAAAACTCACCAGCATTATCAAGACGAATTTTCTTTATAGTATAATCAGGGAATTGTGCACGCAAATGAATTATTTGTGCAAGCAATCTCGTAAATGTTAAATTGCGAGTGGATAACAAACACACATGTGACCATCTAGTTGATGCGTCAATCAATACCATAAAATATCTAAATGATCGGCACGGTGGATGGATAGGTCCACATATATCACCCTGAATACGTTCAAGAAATTTAGGATTTTCATGTTTGATTTTGGCTGGTGATCGCCTTGTGATTAGTTTGCCTTAAGAGCAAGCAACATATTAAAGTTCATTAGATTGAAAAATCTTCTGGTTTTTCAATATGTGACCAACTGAATTCTCAATAATTATTCGCATCATTATTGAACCAGGATGGCCCAACGTAACCTGTCATGCCAAATTTGAAAGTCATTAGTAAACTTCTGGTTTACTGTGGCATAAGTTTCAATAACTTTGATTTTGGTAAAATACAATCCAGGTACCAAAGTTGGTAATTTTTCTAAGACACGTTTCTTTCTGGAAACAATATAAGTAATATAGAGATATTCATTATTTCCTTCCTCTTGTGTTTCAATATGATATCCATTAAAACGAATATCTTTAACACTCAATAAACTTCTTCGAGCCTTTCAAAAAAATAATGCATATTTCAGTACCAACTTTGTTCCTTTCGGTAGTAAAATAGTTGCTCTTCCGGAGCCTTCAATTAATTTTGTAGTTCTAGTTATAGTACTGACATTTACATTTTTCATATTTAAGTGAGAAAAATATTTTCTATCATTGAATATGGAGTGAAACTCCGCCAGTGAGCTTTCACTGCCTGTCCCAAGCCAGGATAAAGGAGGAGGGTTGTGGTAGGCTTGTGACAGCCAACGTAAAAACCCCGTCACATCCTATGATATGAACCATATTATGAATTTCGTTGGGGCATTCCCTACTCAGCGACGCGCTACATCGGACCCCGGGTGTAGTGATAAATGGGCAAGGGTTGCTAGGTCGTCGCCCGGAAGCGACGCTCCACATCGACGCTCGGGTGTGGTGTCAAATGAGCAAGGGTTCCCTCACCTTCCAGGACGGATGAGGGTAAAGAAGTTAGTCCAGGAACGACGAGTTCGCCTTGCATCGTGGAATGTGGGTCACTCACAGGAAGATTGACCGAGCTAGCGGAGGCGATGTCCAGGAAGAGGATCAACATCTTTTGCGTGCAAGAGACCAAGTGGGTTGGTGAAAAGGCCAAAGTAGTAGACCCGTGGGGTTGTAAGCTTTGGTATACTGGGATAGAGAAGAACCGAAATGGTGTTGGGATCATCATAGATAAGCTTTGGCTCGAAGACGTGGCGGAGGTCAGAAGAAAGGGCGATAGGATCTTACTGGTCAAGTTGGTCATATGTGAGGATATCTTGAATGTCATTAGTGCCTATGCACCACAGATAGGACTAGACGAAGCTGTCAAACGTAAGTTTTGGGAAGATTTGGACGAGATGGTACAAATGATCCCTAGTAGCGAGAAACTCTTCATTGGAGGTGACTTTAATGGTCATGTAGGATCTAGCCACGATGGGTTCGAGGACATTCACGACGGGTATAGCTTTGGGGATCGAAATGAGCCAGGTAACGCTATCTTAGACTTCGCCCTCTCCTATGATTTGCTTGTAGCAAATACTTGGTTTAAGAAGAGAGAATCTCATTTGGTCACTTATAGGAGTGGGTCAAATAAGAGCCATATAGATTTCTTCTTAGCTAGGAGGGCAGATAGAAGTCGTTGCTTAGATTGCAAGGTCATCCCTAGAGAAAGTGTGGTTACACAACATAGGCTTTCGGTGTTGGATATTAGACTGCGGCAAGGAGTGAAGAGGAGTAGGCGCCGGGTGGAACCTAGAATTAAGTG
The DNA here is from genome assembly GCA_948329865.1 of Linaria vulgaris. NCBI lineage: Eukaryota > Viridiplantae > Streptophyta > Magnoliopsida > Lamiales > Plantaginaceae > Linaria > Linaria vulgaris. The sequence goes on from OX415249.1 coordinate 67,147,621, forward strand.
GTGGCGGTTTAAGGAGTCTACCCAAAAGGCCTTCGTGGAGCGAGTGGTTCAAGAGGTAGACTGGAAGACTGAGGACGATGCAGATGCAACTTGGACCAAAATGGCTTGTTGTATCAAGAAGGTAGCTAAAGACCTCATAGGTGAATCCCGAGGTAGTAGCCTGACAGGTAAAGACACGTCATGGTGGAATGAAGAAGTAAAGGCGGCAATCAAGGCCAAACGGGATTGCTACAGGGATTTGAAGAAGAACTATGATGGAGCAAGCTTTGAAAATTATAAGCTAGCCAGGAAAGAAGCAAAGAAAGCTGTTCGACTAGCGCGAGAGGCTATGTACAAGGAAATTTATGAGAAGATGGATAACAAGGAGGCCGAGAAGGATATATACAAAATTGCTCGCATTAGAGAGAGGAAGACTAGAGACCTAGGTGCAGTGAAATGCATCAAAGATGAAGGTCAGTCTGTCTTAGTGCACGAGGACCAGGTCAAAGCACGGTGGAGGGAGTACTTCGAGGGCCTGTTCAATGAAGGCCCCACCCAAGCAGTGGGTGACATCTCGCAGTCCCCCCAGGATCTGAACCGTAATTTTATGCGCCGTATTAGAAGGTCGAAAGTCAAAGATGCTTTGAAGAGGATGAAGACTCGAAAAGCTGTTGGCCCAGATGGTATCCCTATCGAGGCTTGGAGAAGCATGAGAGAGATAGGGGTGACCTGGTTGACGGACCTCTTTAACAAAATATGGCAAACAAATAAAATATCAGAAGAGTGGAGGAAGAGTACGCTAATACCTCTATATAAGAACAAGGGCGATGTCCAAAACTGTTCTAACTATCGTGGGATAAAGCTTATGTCTCATACCATGAAGCTATGGGAGAGGGTGATCGAACACCGATTGAGACAAATTGTTCCCATATCTGAGAACCAATTTGGATTTATGCTGGGAAGGTCGGCCATAGAGGCCATCCATTTGATTCGTTAGCTCATTGAACGCTTTCGAGAAAAGAGTAGAGATTTACATATGGTCTTTATCAACTTAGAAAAGGCATACGACAAAGTACCCCGAGAGGTATTATGGTGGACCTTGGTGAAGAAGGGGGTACCCATTAAATATATCAACATCATAAAAGATATGTATGAGAATGTGGTGACAAGTGTCCGAACTTGTGGCGGTTTAATAGACGCCTTTCTAATTACAATTGGCTTACATCAGGGGTCAGCTTTGAGCCCATTTTTGTTTGCCATTGTAATTGATGAAATCACCAGAACCATCCAAGACCGAGTCCCATGGTGTATGTTGTTTGCAGACGATATTGTCCTCATCGATGAGACGAGAATGGGAGTTAACGCTAAATTAGAACGATGGAGACAAACATTAGAAGCACGAGGATTTCGACTAAGTCGAACAAAAACAGAGTACCTCGCATGCAAGTTTAGCAAACAACGAAGAAACAACGATGGCACGGTTCAGTTGGATGGCCAAGAGATACCGAGAAGTGCACATTTTCGGTATTTAGGCTCCATACTGCAGATGGATGGAGAGTTAGATGGAGATGTCAACCACCGCATCCAAGCTGGATGGACAAAGTGGAAGAGTGCAACAGGGATCCTGTGCGATCGTAAGTTTTCTTTAAAGCTTAAAGGAAAGTTCTATCGTACGGCTATTAGACCTGCTTTGCTTTATGACTCCGAGTGCTGGGCTATTAAGAAAGTCATGCACAGAAAATAAAGATATTCGGCATAAATTGTACGGCTATTAGACCTGCGCATGCTTCGGTGGATGTGCGGTAACACAAGGAGAGATAAGGTGCACAATGAAGATATTCGGCATAAATTGGGTGTGGCGGCCATCGACGAGAAAATGCGAGAAAATCATTTAAGATGGTTTGGGCATGTTAAACGCATACCCATAGATGCACCGGTATGACGAGTTGAAGATCTCGACTTAGGACAGACGACTAGAGTTCATGGGAGACCAAAAAAGACGTGGATGGAGGTCATACGGAACGAAATGAAGCTAAAAGATCTAAATGAAGACATGCTCACCAACCGAAACCTATGGAGGCAGAAGATTCATGTTCACGACTCGACGTGATTCATTCATGGTTCATATAGCCTACCCCAGTTTAATTGGGATTACAGACTTGGTTGTTGTTGTTGTTGTTGTATTGAATATGGAGTGAGTAGTAGCGCAATCTGCTAGACATATTTCTCCTTCGTTGTTTAAAGATGTTGCTAAATCAATTTCTATGTTTCTAAAAATAAAAGAGTAAGAAGATATATATTAAAACTTTTATTGAACTTAAAAACGGTTACAAGAAAATTGAAAAAACACACATGACAACAAACAAAGGTACATATAAGATAATACTGAACTTAAAACAAAACAACATGCTGAAATGGAAAAACTGGACTTCAAGACCATTTAGTTATTCTCAGAAAACACCATGTGTCCTATTCCACCTTCAGGGCGGTCAAGATAGTCGGCAACATCAAGTTGTGCCATGTCAAACTGTCCGTGTTCATTTGCATCTTGAACATAATTCGTTTCGATATTTTCACCCCTCGCCTTTGATGATTGGTAAAGGTCAACAAGGTGTTTTGCTACTTTGTAAGTTCTTGACCAATGACCTTTCATACCACATCGGTGATAAGTGCTTTCACGAACCCTTTTCGTTGAGCCATCATCTCCATTTTTCTCGGTCTCATTGCATGCTCATTTGTTATATCCATTTTTAAAATGATTATGACAACCTCTTCCTCGGTCTTGACCACGTCCACGACCACGACCATATCCACGCCCACGACCATTACCATGACCACGGTAAGAACCATGGCCAAAATTATTGTGTGATGTTGCATTTACTTCAGGGAATGGGGCAGAACCAGTAGGACGAGATTCATGGTTCTTCATTAGGAGCTCGTTATTTTGTCCAGCTACCAAAAGGTATGAAACAAGTTCAGAATATTTTTTAAAACCTTTTTCACGATATTGATGTTGAAGAATAATATTCGTGGCGTGAAAAGTAGAGAGTGTTTTTTCGAGCATATCAACATCAGTAATAGTTTCGCCATATAATTTCAGTTGTTGAGTAATTTTAAATATTGCGGAGTTGTCCACATTTTTAAAATTTTGTAATCGAAGGTGTATCCAATCATATCGAGCTTTAGGAAGGACAACAGTCTTCTGATGCTCATACCTATCTTTGAGACAAGTCCAGAGTTCTGCAGGATCTCTGAGTGATACATATTCATCATATAATTTTGGAGAAAGATGGTGAAGTATGAAAATCAGCGCCCTTGACCTTTCATTTTTTGGTAATATGTTACCATTTTTAATACCATCGCCAATGCCTTTAGCATCAAAGTGCAATTCTACATGCAATATCCACTGTAAATAATTTTTACCAGATGCATCCAATGGAGTAAAGTCTACGTTTGTAATGTTTGACATGATGACTATAATGCAAACAAAATAACATTAGAATCATAATTTTATTATTTCAAGAAATAATACAAACATTATTATATGAATAAAAATAACAATATTAGTTGAATGACATTGCTACAACCAAAGAGGTAAAATTATTCCAACATGGAGAGTAACAAGAATTGGGTATTCTCTTCGAGAGTATTCACCAATGAAAAACATGATTAGTGGAACGATGTCGAAAAAAGTAAGGAATATCTTAGTCATCATTTTTTTTTCTTTGGTAATAAAGCTTTTAGGTCATAAAAGTGAATGAAGAATACGATCAAAACTTTGCAATTATATACTGAAAAATGCAGTTGTTTGTTGGGCGTTAATGAGCCACTAGCGAGGTCTATAATGATATAATTTTATAATAATTAATTCAATAATTTTGAAAAATTATTTGCTTGCGTATAAAACATATATACATATTTTTCAAATAAGCCAAATAAGCCGGTAGTTAAGCCAATATGATATAGAGGCGACAAAATCGTCAATGTAATTAATAACATAATAAAGAGGAGGCAAAGCCTGCCATATGAATAGGAGGCTTTAGCCTTCCATAATAATATTGTAATAACTGCAATATTATAAATAGAGGCATAACCATCCTTATTTACCTTTTTGTTTTTGGAACTCAAACAAGAATGTCGACAAAATATCGAGCCTCTCGTGCTGATAACGTGTTATAAATGTTTAGAACTCAAAGAAAAGTAAAAGAGAGTAATATTATTTATCAAACTCTTTCTTATTTCATAATGTAAAAGTGTATTTACAAAGCTAATAGACTTCATAGTCTTTTTATGTGGGACAAGAATATACACATATATTTTCATAACAATAAGTATGTAATTATATACTCAAATAAAGGAACCGGCAAGTACCGTATTTTATATGTTGAGTATATAATTACATACTTGCTGGGATCATATTCACCGTCGACTTACGGTTAACTGGTAGAATAGAGTACTTGCCAAAGTCTAAAACCTCATGGTGTATTTGTCAAAGCACAAAACCTTAGGAGAGGTGGGTAAAAATTACCCTATATATCTTTTGAACCCACTTAACAGATAACATTTTTTATACATATATCGTTGAATATACTCATTATCAGAAAAATGCGAAATAAGAGATCCACATGGGGTAAATTCATAAAGGAGCTAATAATAGTTTTCTTGATGGGAACTACACTACACATAATTAGCCTAACATACAAACGAGAGGCAGATGGTAGCCTACTCTTGCAACTGATTAATCCAATACAAGTAGAAGAATACATAATAACAATACTAATAGGGTGGTGATGAGCTTTGCCCATCACTCCAAGATATTCATCACAATGCGAATCCTTATGATTCAAGCTGGATGGGCTGAAAAATAGGCGAGGAGGCCGACAAGTGGTGCGTTGATGTATGTTGTAGGCTCGGATTCTTGGAAGAAAGGCCTCGAGTCTGGGAAAGCATCAGAGCTATTAGGACCGCCCACTACCGCTCCGACTAATATATTTGGGTTCGGATTTGGACTCAGATAGTATTTTGATCCGGCTTTGCATCCTATACGAGCCGGGTGGGCATCCACTGATGGTAACGAACTGCCCCGGTGGTGGATCCTCTCAGGGTAACGTGACCCGTAGCCTACCATGTAAGACATTCCCAATGGATTGTCCCCAAGAATGTAGTCCACCTATAAAGTAACATTTAGTCATCATGGTTTTATCATAACATATAACAAGTATTCTTTATTATTATTTGTACGAAAATTGGTTTGTTTAAATTAGTAAAAGGAATATAGGTTTGTTTTATGTACCTGACGCTTGGCCAATCGTTTGAGGAGAGCAGGGGATGCAGACCTGTCGCCACATGGCACTGCGTGATTAGCGTGGCTAAGATAATTGGAGTAAGCCAATAGCAGGAACGAAAGGGATGTTACATGCTGCATGTTACTTCCTCCAGCCTTGAAGATCAGTCCCCCTACAACCATATCATTTCATGTTTAGTATTTGAAAAGTGAAGAATAATTAATTAGAATAATTAAATTAATCACTTACCTGGGGAATATTGAACTTGAGGGTGAGGAATTCCTGGCAACAAGGAGCAAATGAAACCATCTGCATTTCTTTGGAATGCTTTCAAATCGTCTGCTCTTCCCATTAAAACCTCCTGCATGTGCATGTACATGCCCCAGTTTTATATATAAATAAATGTTCAAATATTAATTATACAGTTCTGTGGTTGATTATATATTATACCACTAGGGAATTAACTAGCTAGATTTTGAAAAGAGAAGCTAAGCTTGTTGTAGAAACAGATGACAGTCATGTGATTCTAATTCGATATATGTGTATGAGGAGGATTGTCGTTTGTCAGTCCTTGCTCATCTTTTTGCACATGCATGATGCAGAGCTCAAAACTCAGCTCATAATTGGCCCACAAATAACGCACCTAGGTCATATATAGCCATGATGGTGAGATATATGAATTCAATTTCAATCATTTGTCATAATATGTTATCATGAATTCATGATTCGTTCGTGCCAATAATTATATAAATAAATTAAAAAGTCCTAGATCTAGGATATTAGATTTTTCTACCGAAGCATTTTATTCACTATAGAATAATAATTAGGCAGCAAGAATATATTTCGACATAGGTATATTGGTTGAGAATAAAAAATCACCTATGGAGGATTTGGTGAGTAAAATTACAAAGCAAGTACACTAGCATAAATACGGGCTGTATGTCTTTTTTTGGGTAACATAACATATATAACAATAGTAATATTGTTATACAATATGTTATATTAAATGAGTGAGACAAATATAATTAATGAAATAAAATAGGAACCTTGGAAAGGAGGACATTAATCCCGGCATGTTTGTTGTCCCAACCGAATTCATTAATAGTATCCCCTGCTCTCAATACCACCTCGTTCTTCACAATATACTCTCTGTATTCCCGCCTCCGAGATGCTTTGTGTAACCATGCCGCACCCCACAACAATTCATCCTTTTTTTACATTCACCAAATATAACAAATTAGATAGATAATAAAAAGCAAATATGTATAGGATACTATACTTTTTAGAATCTGATGATTTAGATATTGTATTAAATAGGTGTGTCATGAGTGTACAGTGTACGTACCTGGTAACCATTGACATCACAGTAAAAAGGGCAGACAGCACGGCGTAGACTGGAACTGTACGCACCCCGGTGCTTGTTGGCAAACTCGAACACCTATATCCATTTTCACACGTAACGGTCAATTCCTCGTAACATGTGACTCTGAACAGTACAACTAGCCATTGAGGGACCAAACAAATTTTGCAACTAAATTTAACTGCAAAATGGATTAATTGTACACTAACTAGCAATTGAACCATATGTAACTAAATTTAACTACAAGAATTGAAAGCATTACATATCTTAAATTGATACATTAAGCTAAATAAGTTACACGAGTCCACTTAAAGACATTGCTTGTAGAGAAGATTACCATATATTCCAAAAAGTTACTCTAAGTAGCTTTAAGTAAATGTAGGAGCTGCAACAAACAGAGAAAGGTAAACACAAATTCGATTCTTTTCCTATACACAGTGACAAGGTATCATCATCATCAATAAAGATTTATGAATATTATTAATAACTAAATTAAGAAGATAATAAAAATGAAAGAATCTTCGTTATTACCTTAACGGCCCGATTGAGTAGGAGAGCAGAGTAAGCAGGGTCCCTCTTGCGAAAAACAATAGAAGCGGCTGCAAGAGCGGCTGCTGTTTCCCCGGCCACGTCAGAGCCCGGGTTGTTGGCATCAATCCTATAGGCAGTCCTCAATGTGTCCATATCTTCGGGCCTCTCCCAGCAGTTATGATCCGACAAGGGGTCCCCGACTTGCACGTAAACGACTCCCTCGTGCGCCGTTGCCTTGAGCAAATAATCGGTTCCCCATTTCACAGCTTTCACCACATTCCTCAACTCTCCTACCGCATTCATGTTCTTCCCGAAGTCGATAACGCTCCACGACAACAATGTGGTTGTGAACGCCATCGGGAACCCGAACTTCACGTTGTCCCCTGCATCGTAGTATCCTCCCACCAAGTCCACCTACATTATTAGTTGACGAAGAATAGAAAGGGAATGAATGAATGAATTAGTAAACTTTATTATGTTTTATAACGTTACTATAATTATTATATATGATAAGGTACTTAGTAGTAGTATACTAACTCCAGCGGTGGCTCCGTCGTGCAAGGCGGAGTCTCTGCGCCATCGTAGGCGTTGGTCGGGTGGGAGTTTGCCCGAGCGTTGGCCTTCGAAGAACAAGATGCTCTTGTGAAGTGCGTCATTGTAGTTAAAGGCAACACATGAGAATGAGTTGTTGTTGTTGTGGAGGAGGAGGAGGAAGATGAGTAGTACCAAAAACTGGGAATGAATTTTACTTCTTCCCATTTTGAGTTGAGGAGAATAATAGTAGTAGTTAATTAATGAGATTTAGATTATTGGCTAAAGTCGCTCGCATTCTTTATATAATAAATGAAATCTAGTGTAGTAGTACTGTAGTAGTAGCAGAGTGTGCAGTCAGTCATTGGATTCTTGGGAGAGCGCGAATGGGTACTCGACACGTGGCGATGACCTATTGGGTTTGTGTCGGGATATCCATGATGGGGTTTTTGACCGTTTTCAGAGGTGCTTTGACCGGGTTATCCGGTTTAGGCTTGGGGGTCTGTGCTATAGTACTCAAACACTACTGTTTGTATGTTTATATGTGTGAATGTGTGTGTGTTTATAGCAGGCGGTGTGGGCATTGGTGTGGAATAAGGATGGAATGGATTGTGGTTGTGGGCCCTCTGTTTCATCTTTCATACACCGCCAATTAATGGGGCACACGTGGAGTGCCTGAATAGTTAACTGCAAAGAGGTAGTGGCTGTGGTTCAATATGCAGATACATTCGGGGAACTAGGCATGAGGTTGAGGACCGGCGGTGGTCCGGTGGGGTGGATTATAGTTTTGGTATGTGACAATAAATAGTTAGTATACCAAATAATTTACGAGAATCTTGTTTATTGTATTGAATTAATGATGATTTGATCATAGGACTTTGATGGACTCCGTAGTAGGATTTTGATATTTTTCTGCAACTATTAACTCAATGCCATGAGTTGAGAAAATGAACTATTCTTTAGTAGAGAGAGCTAACCCTACAGGAGAGCGCCGCCACGACACCACGCAGCCACCATTCCGCTGCGCCTCCACGCCACCACACAGCCCGAGCAGAAACTTTCGAGCTCCGTGTTCGAACCTCTCTCCACGCCACCACGCACCGCTCGACATTCGACTGTCGCCACCACCTCTCGCACGCCGCCGCCACCGTACACCCATCACACGGAAGTCGCTATAATGGGGGAAACACAATAAGTTGTCAGATCTGTTTTTTCCATGGGGGAGACACTCCCCGTGGCGGCGGAATCTGCTCCGCCGCCAAAACCGCCGGAAAATTTGAACTCACCTCAAAGGTCGTACGCCACAGTTGCTCGCGCTCCATCTGGACTCACGCTCTTGAAGTCATGTGTTGACGACCCGTCGTTACAGATTCAGAATCGAAGAATTCAGCCCAAAAAAATTGAGATTTACAAGGGAAAACGTTCAATTTTTATTCCTGATGATGAAATTCGCGTGCTCTTACAACCATTTAAGCTGGCGTTGGTTGGAAAATTCTCCCATGGATGCCCCAAATTGCACGGATTAGCACAAGGTTTCAGATCGTTGGGATTGCGGGGCAAATACTCGATTGGGCATCTCGATCCGAAGCATGTGTTGATTACATGCACGGTGGAGGAGGACTGCTCACTGTTATGGCTGCGACGCGACTGGAAAATTTGGGGTTTCCCAATGAGGGTGCTCAAATGGACGAAGTCGTTCAAGATCGAAGAAGAATCCCAATCGTTCCGGTGTGGATTACGATTCCGATGCCGCCGACATATTTGCTATCCAAGGATATTTTGATTGAGATAGCAAAGATGATCGGAAAACCTCTCCGAATCGACGAATCGACGGCATGTCGCACCAAACCGGGAATCGCAAGGATTTGTGTTGAACTGAACCTCCTAGAGAAGCTTCAAGACTCGGTGGTGGTGAGGATGAGTGACGAGGAGGTGTTATTGAAGATTGCGTATGAAAAGTTGCCCAAGTATTGCACGGTGTGTAGGCATTTGGGTCACGAGCAAAACATGTGTTTGTTAAATGGAAACGAGCATAATGAGAAACTTGGACCTGCTACTGGTGTAAATCGAAAAGAAAAAGGAGCGGGGAAGGTTATGGAAGCTGGAAAAGAGCAAGCAATAGCAGTTGAACATCAAGTGTTCGACAAAATGCCGCAACGAGAACAAAACAAGGGAGCATCGGAATCTGCTCAAGAAACGCGTGTGACGACACCAAAAACTATACCTGCTACAAATCCAGCGACGAATATATCGCCAAGGTCAGTGTGTGAACCTTCTAATAGGTTTGAAGTATTGACTTGCTTGGTTGAGAATAAAAATGATTTGAATTCTGGAACATTTGCTATTGATGCGGAGAATTGGAATTCAAAGGATGTTGATGTGGAGGAGAATAATAGTGTCTTAAATTTGGGGCAAAAAGATAATGAATTTGTTTTAGAAGTTGTTCATGGGAATTTAGCGTTGGATACTCATTTTAAGGAAAGTAGTTTTGTTGGTGATGTTATTTGTGAACAAAATGATGTTGCTGCCAATGATGGCTATGAAGGTGTTATTGATGTGAATACTAACATACAAAAGAGTAATGTCGATGTTCTTAATTGTGACCAAAATGCTAGGGAAGTATCTACCAATGATGGAAATGAATATGTTGGGGGGTATTTTAATCTTGATGAAGGAGGAGGTAATTTAAATATGGATGAGGGAGATGAAGTTTCACAAAATATTAATGTGGGGGTTGTTGTGGAGGAGGAGGAAATTGAAGAAGGGGAAATGGTTGCCATTGTTAATAGTAACAATGGGCAAATTGTGGTGCACGATTCTACAATTTTGGGGACTGAGCAAGGAAAAGAAATGGCTGCCATTTCTAACTCGATGAATGATGTTTTCCGAGATATTATTGATAGTAGAGGTGAATGTTCGGATTTGGAATGTCAAAGGCATATTGACTTTGACTCAATTGATAATATTATTATCAACGATACCATAGATGACAGGGGCATGCAGTCGGATTTCGAGTGCTTAAAGAAATCCCGTAGGGTCTCCCCCAGCCGCAAAGACAAAAAAATTCAGCACGAAATTGATTATGTCAATGCTTTCGGGGATGATGAGAGCGGGGGAACTGTGAGGAAGGAAACAAAGGAGGCGTTGAAGTCCGTTGACGACAAAAATATTGGGAAGAGGAAGGTTGCGCCAAAGGCAGACAAAAGGAAGGCTAAGAAAGAAAAAAAGGCGAAGAAAGATCCCAACAAGCCAAAGAGGCCTCCCAGTGCCTTTTTTGTGTTCCTGGAAGAGTTCAGGAAGACTTTCAAGCAGGAAAATCCTAATATCAAGGTTGTATCAGCTGTTGGAAAGGCTAGTGGAGAAAAATGGAAATCCTTGACTGGCGCCGAAAAAGCGCCATACGAAGCTAAAGCTGCAACGAGGAAGGCCGAGTATGAAAAACTAATGATTGCATACAACAATAAACAGGAGGAGAGCTCTGCTGATGAATGTGACGAAGGATCTGAGAGATCAAGATTTGAAGTTCATGGTGATAACGAGGATGCACAGCACGAGGAGAGGGAGACTCAATTTTCAGTTCTTTGAGTTTGTACTCTTTATAGCATGCTACTCTGCTGTTTTCATTTACAGTACTACTGAAAATTTTGTATTGGTCTATTTGGTTGAGGACTCCAAATATGACTTAATGTGTTAGTCCTCGTTTTATTTATAAAACTCTATATTTCTTCTTTAGTAGAGAGAGATATCTTTAATAAAAACTTGTTGTGGAACAACTTTACCTTGTACAACTTGCATATAAGATCCAATGTTTCATTAACTATTTTCTTCTATGTACTTGGTTATACTGCATTGGATGATGTCATATGAAGATACTTAGTACCATTCACATCCATACCATTCTATGTAGAACTATTTGTGAATTTCATTCATCTTTCACTGAGAGTTTGTGACCACCATATTTTCTTGAGATGGTTTTTATCTTCAACATTTAAAGCAAGAAATGTTCTCATTGAATCTCTCGATCTCAAAGACACCACCTCCATCATCTAACATTGTATGCCCATGCAATATAACCTTACTCTCTCATTTATTTCGTGAACAACCAGATTTAGAAATCAGAGTTAGTCCCCTAATGTGGCCTCTGCCCACAATTAGTCCCATAATGATTTTTTTGCCAATTTCAGTCCCCTATTGTTGAATCTGTCCGATTTTAGTCCCTCCGGTACATAATCGTGTTAACTTCGCCGGAATAAGTCACGTGACCTGCATGTGGCATATATTTGTACGTTACATTCAAAAATCACACGTGTGATGGCTGAAATAAGGTGAAATCGTGTTTCTGAATTCGTTTTTTTTTTTTTTTTCCTTTTTTTACTTTTTAAAATTAAAAGTCACAAAATCCATATTTCATTACTTCATTTGCCCAATAGAAAAATAAAGCCCCATTTAGTTACGCCATTCAAAGATGAATAACGTAAAGTCTATCATTATTATTTGATTTGGAGCTACAATTTGCTCTGAACCCAAATCATAAATAGAAAAACAGAAACAGATTAAATAATATGCTATGACCAAATCCATAACATAATACCTGCTCAATAATATGTTCCATTCAAAATAGATTACAAGCCTATATCAAGCATAATACATGCTCAATAAAATGTTTCACCTAATATCAAACATATATTAAGATAGGACAACAGACTACAAGCCTCCATGCACCTCCCAAAATAACTTTGCAAAAACAAAATAGGCAAAAGTTTGTAGTTTAGACTAGTAGTTCCATGATCATTGCCAAATGCAAAGTGTAATAAAAAAACCAACTAATTACTAATTAGTACTGCCAAATTTCACGCCTTTTCGAAGGCTTCTTCTTTGTCGTTGTATTTCCAAGAGTATTTGATGCAACTGGTTTAGTTTGCTCTTCCAGAATACATACTTGTCATCTTGTCTTGCTGGTTGAACTTTGATTCACCTTATTCCAAGCCATCGAACCTCCAATTTCCTTCAAAAAAATAAATTAATAACAAGATAGATTAGATTTTCTAAACTACATCTCCAAAACACAAACATGCATCTTACTGTTGCTTTCTTTTTTCCTTCGCCCCCATTTTTGGCCTTTGCTTTCCCGCATTCATCATCCTTCTGCAATGTATATAAAAACAATAAACTATCCGCGTTCAACATCCTTCTGCAATGTAATTAATAATAATACCATTAACGTTGCAGGTGCAGCTTCCACAATAACTTCTTGTGCACCAATAGCCCCATTGACACTAGCTTCTTGTGCACTAACAGCCCCATCGACGCTAGCTTCTTGTGCACCAACAGCCCCATCGACGCTAGCTTCTTGTGCACCAACAACCCCATTGACACTAGCTTCTTGTGCACTAACAACCCCATCGACGCTAGCTTCTTGTGCACCAACAGCCCCATTGACACTTGCTTCTTGTGCACTAACAGCCCCATCGACGCTAGCTTCTTGTGCACCAACAACCCCATTGACACTAACTTCTTGGTCACCAACAGCTTCATCGACACTAGCTTCTTGTGCACTAACAGCCCCATCGACACTAGCTTCTTGTGCACTAACATGTTCATCATTTCCATTCAATTTTGTTGGTGGCGGACCTTCTGTCTCGACAGCCTCATCTCCCTTTTCAGTAGTAGCAACATCTTTAGTAGCGGTTGCGGCCTTTTCCTCGGCCTCCTTATTTTCCTGCAACAAATAGAATGCAAAGCACATATTAAAAACTGATTGTAAAAACGGAATACAAAGCAGATTTTGAAGTTAAAAATTGATTGTCAAAACTGAATATAGAGCAGATTTTAAAAACTGAAGTTAGAAAGAGGATGCAATGCATATTTTAAATACTAATATACAAAGGAATGCAAATCTTACATCTTCCTTCCTCATTTTGCAACTTACGACGTTGTGGCCAAGAAACCCACAATATCCGCACTGGCATGTGTGTTGCATTCGTTTCAATCTTTTCGCATTGCGCTTAGACACGGTGGTAGGCTTGCCTTGACATTTTCTCTTCTTTTTATTAATTGTTTCTCCCATGCTTGGTCTTCTTGCGGTTTCTGGTCTACCAACCGTTCTACCCTCATTTTGTGGTTGTATTGGAGGTAAAGTGGAAGCTTTCCTCTCCTCTCTTCCATTCATGGGTATAATCACCGGTGCGTAAACCTTTTTGTAGGTATCAGTATAATACCATTCTTCAACGAAGTCCACAACCGTGTAACCCCCACAAGTAATGGCACTAAGTGCATGCACACAAGGAATTCCACTTTTTTCCCATTTCCTACAACCGCATCTCCGGTTCCCCAAGTCAACAGCCCACTCCCCCTTACCAATCACTTCCACAGGAAAATGTGCGGCATCAGATTTCAATGGAAGACATTCTCGTCAACCTTTATCACTCTTAGTAATTAATTTTTCAATTTTCGGGCAAAGCTTACCCTTCCATTTCGCAGCTGCCCTCTCCCGATTCTTTTGGTGACGGCACATCACATATTGAAATAGCCACTCTAGCATTGACAAAATTGCCATGGCCCTCCCAGGTTTGATGCAATAATTAAAGGACTCACACGCATTATTAGTCAAAATATCACACTTAACACTATTTCTAAAATACACATTGCACCAGTGTTTGGCCGGCCTTTCATCACACCATTTCTTTGCTTCAGGACTCAATCTCTCCATTTCAGCCAATGCAGCTTCCCTCGTATTTTCTGTTGTAGCTTTAGCAATATCCCACAATGTGTACATAAATAGATTGATATGGGTATTTCCCGCATATTGGGCCAGGCCCAAACCAGGCCCATATTGGACTATATCGGGGATCACTTTCGATGTCATATCGGTAATAATCACCGATATGTTACTGTGGTCCCCGGATCTCGAGGTCTATAAATACGCGGTGCCCGGATCCCAAAACAAGCAATTATTATCCCTCAGCTACCACGCGTCATATCGAAATACATCACAGATATCGCTTTCGATATCTTATTCGATATCGGGACTACCACGTGCGCTTGTGACATGTCATACCACCTCATCACCGATACCACATCGGGGGTCATCTTCGACATCACATCGAAGGCAATCACCGACGTCCGTTCAATCTATTTACCGACATTCCGCTCCCATCCAAGCATCGAAGCGTAGGTCCAAGGTGTTCCGGACCAAGCCTACACGAGACACGTAGTGTAGGTCTGATTTGAGATAGACTCGTTGTATTGCTAGACTATTCACTTGTAACCGACACTTGCACATATATAAAACGATTGATTGTCAAATCAGTGGCGCCGTCTGTGGGAACACCAGTTGCCGGACAAAGACGCCGAGATGCAAGGAAGGAGGACCCGATCCGAATTTAGCGGAGTTGTGACCAGGAGCGCCAGGATGGAAGACACGTAACCCCCTCAACACCCAACTGACCAAGAACAGACAGTGGCTCAAGATGAGATGGAGCTTCCTCCACCACCAGTGCAACGAAGGCGCGGGCCCGGGAGGCCGCCGCGAGCCGCAAATGCAGGTCCGACCCTTGTTGCACCAAGTGCGGCAGAACCCGAGACTGAGGGCCCGCCCGCTGAGAACCACCCAGCAGACATTCCAATGACCGAGGCGCCAAATGCGGATTTTCCCGGCCTGGAGGAGATAATGCCCATGGGACAAAGTGCCTTTCACCCCGCTGCCATAACCTCGGAGATGCAAGCGCAGATCAACGCCACAGTAAGAGTGGCGCTGGATTCCACATTGGAGACCTTGCTTCCACGACTAGTGGAGCAAAGGGCAAAGGACATTCGGGCGAGGCCCCATGAATCCGGAGTGGGTGAGAGAAGGGCAATGCAAGGATACGACGAACATGAGGATACGTGGGACTCCTTCAGAGAGATATCACCCGCTGCTTACGACAGGGCGGAAAGACGGGACCCCGGGACTCTAGATCGAGAGCTAGCAAGGAAGATGGAACGGCTTAACTGCGAAAGGGCAGAAGTAGTCCGGAGAATGGAACGCGGTCGCGACCGCGTTGAGATTGCATATTCAAAGGACAAGGATGCAGAAATACTGCGGGTAATCTCAAGGAGGATGGAACAGCTAGACCGCGAGAGGGCGGAATTGTCGAGGAAGTTAACTCAGAGTCGTAGAAAGGTTCGCAGTAGGACCCCGTTTTCGGATGAGATAGAGGCTGAAGTATTGCAAAGGGGGGACAAGATCCTAGTGATCAAGCCATACGACGGAAGAGGCGATCCTACGGATCATCTCCATCAGGTCGATAGCATTCTGAACCTACACAACTACTCGAGAAACATAAAATCAAAGATCCTCTCCACCACTTTAATGGGCGTTGCACTGGATTGGTTCGCTAGGCTGGAGGCCAGATCCATAACGGACTACGAGCAGTTGAGGGAGAAATTTGAGAACCAATTCTCTAGCCAAAAGAGAATGAAGACCAACCTGCTACACCTCGGCGCTGTGCAGCAAAGGGAAAGGGAGAACCTCCGAGACTATATGAAGAGGTTCAACGATGAATTACTGAAGGTGGATGAGCCGCATGGCGGTCAGGTCATGATGATGCTGTTTAAGGGTACGACCCATCGCAGGTTCGCCGGGGAGCTAATCAAATTGACTGAGCCCACCAGAGCACAGATCAACATGCTTACAAACCAAATGGTCTATGCGGACGAAATGATGGCAACGCGTCAGGGTTCGTTTCCCAGCAGAAATGCAGACAGAGAGCGCAACAGGGAAAAGCCCCCAAGGACGTACACCCCGTTAAACAGAGGCATTCTAGAGGTGATGGTCGTGGCGAAGAGAAACGAATGGTTGACGGAACCCAGGCCGTTGAATCAGACTCCCGGGATGAAGTCATCCGGCAAATACTGCACATACCACCGTCAACCTGGACACAGGACAGAGGACTGCACACACCTGAGGAACGAGATCGAAAGATTGATCAAAGAACGGAAACTGGTCGAGTTTGTCAGGGGCTCCAGGGAGGATCTAGAGGAGCAGAACATTCCTCATCCCCTAGAAGGGATTACTCGCCCATGAGAGGAAAATAGAAGATGATTGAGGCACCCGATGAGCGAGGGAGGACCATAGTGAATGCCCCGAGCAGAGGCATTATAAATGTGATCAACGGGGGAGGCTTGGGAGCTGACACGGCTCACGACTGAGAAACCATAACGCGGAGACTCCAGGGTGGAGCCTATGTTGGGTACACCAATGCAATCATGCCGGAAGCATACTTGGAGCAGGAGATCTCCTTCACCAAGAAAGACTTGGAGCAATTTAGTCCATTGGCCTTGACCGCAGGGAAACTAGATTGCCCACTGGTTATCACGATTAATGTGGATGGCTATCAGGTGCATAAAGTGTTGGTGGATAGCGGGAGCTCCGCAAACCTGATATTCTCTAAAGCCTACGAGCAGATGTGGATAGCCCCGGACCGACTGAAGCCGATATCCACCCCGTTGACCGGATTTGGTGGAGCAGAGGTAGTGCCGTTTGGACAAGTCATATTGCCCACTATGTTTGGCAGTAGCCCACGCACTCGGGTCACACCGATAAAATGTACGATTGTCGACACTCCATTTCCTTACCACGCCATTATTGGCCAACCGACGCTCAACCAGATCAGGGCAGCGGTCTCTACTTATTACCAGAAGATCAAATTCCCGATGCCTCAAGGAGTTGGTGAGATCATAGGTGACCAGATGCAGGGATGGATGTGTTATGCGGACTCTCTGAAGCACCCAAGAATCAGAAGAAGACAGGAAATACAAGTCCCACACCAAGAATACATTCCGCGCACGAAGCGATCGCCATGAGGAGCAAACAGAACAATGTTTTTAATTTCAGCAGTTTTTAAATTATGTTTGGACAACGAAAACATTGCCCTATCGTGGGTCGGTCTGTAAACTTAAAACAGGGGGAACTACGCCGGTCTAATTCCCCACTCAACGGGATGCGTAGGCGGGTTAGGTTTACCTAGCCCTCGACCGCTATCTCTTATTTTGCCCTTTCGTAGGTCGGCATGTAACTTAAAACAGGGGGAACTACGCCGGTCTGATTCCCCATGCAACGGGATACGTAGGCGGGCTGGGTTTACCTAGCCTTCGACCGTTATCCGTTACTACCTTTTTATTTTTTATTTGTTGCTTGGCGCAATCTCATATTTCATGCAGGGATATGTCCTAAGCGGACATTATAGAAGTGCAGAGAATGGCACAAACAATTGGGGAATGTTCCCCTAGATATATATTTAACACATCGCCCTCTTACAGGTACAAACAGGTAACAGGTACAAACAGGTACCACAGGCACGATAGAGCACAACGGAAACACTATTTCTTGTGTAAAACTGATATTCCAGGATTGAGGGAACATCCCTCAAATAACACATGCACGTCATTTCGTGCTTTCGTATTAGCTTTTATGTCGAAAATTTTTCTTGTCTATGATGTTTTGCAGGGCTCAATGACCTACATATTCAACGACGACAGAGTCACCAAGAGACATAGTCAAAAAGACAACGAAAAGGCTCGCCTACAACACAAAAAATATCCCCTGTGATAACGGGATCGATTAAAGAAAAAATCCCCTGTGATAACAGGGTCGATTAAAGAAAAAATTCCCTGTGATAACGGGGTCGATTAAAGAAAAAATTCCCTGTGATAACGGGGTCGATTCAAGAAAAATATCCACTGTGATAACGGGGTCGAACTGCCAAGCTAGGTGAAGAGCCTATTGGGTAGAAATCCCATAAAATTACGCTAGGTGAAGAGCCTATTGGGTGAAAATCCCATAAATCAAGCTAGGTGAAGAGCCTATTGGGTGGAAATCCCATAAAATTACGCTAGGTGAAGAGCCTATTGGGTGAAAATCCCATAAATCAAGCTAGGTGAAGAGCCTATTGGGTGGAAATCCCATAAAATTACGCTAGGTGAAGAGCCTATTGGGTGAAAATCCCATAAATCAA
Source organism: Linaria vulgaris (assembly GCA_948329865.1). Classification (NCBI taxonomy): domain Eukaryota; kingdom Viridiplantae; phylum Streptophyta; class Magnoliopsida; order Lamiales; family Plantaginaceae; genus Linaria; species Linaria vulgaris. The sequence goes on from OX415249.1 coordinate 67,166,301, forward strand.
GCTAGGTGAAGAGCCTATTGGGTGGAAATTCCATAAAATTATGCTAGGTGAAGAGCCTATTGGGTGAAAATCCCATAAATCAAGCTAGGTGAAGAGCCTATTGGGTGAAAATCCCATAAAATTACGCTAGCTGAAGAGCCTATTGGGTGAAATCCATAAATCAAGCTAGGTGAAGAGACTATTGGGTGGAAATCCCATAAAATCACGCTAGGTGAAGAGCCTATTGGGTGAAAATCCCATAAATCAAGCTAGGTGAAGAGCCTATTGGGTGGAAATTCCATAAAATTATGCTAGGTGAAGAGCCTATTGGGTGAAAATTCCATAAATCAAACTAGGTGAAGAGGCAGGCTCTATGGGCCCCTAACCACAAGAAGAATATGCCCTGTAATAATAGGGTCGATCCTAAACACAGAAGCAGTGACAGATTACCCATGTTTTTACCAACACCAAGGAAATTCTAATCATTCCTTGATTGACAACAAACAGATTGAACGAATCTCATCAAATACGAGAACGAAATGACTGCGCCTCAGACATCGGAATATTGCATATTCTACCATCATGACAATAAAAGAAACCGACAAGTTATCAGACAACAAGGCCACGAAGAGTCATATACTATGAAAACAACAGAGAAATAAATATTCAGCTACAGAACCACGAATCAAAGATAGTCCGGAAAGGGATAAATTCAAATTACAGTGAAGGTAGTAAACAACTACTCCCACGAGGACCCTTCAGTCTTTTTCTCCACGACCTCGGAAAACATGTCAGGGTCGGCCGGACTCTCTTCCACCTCATCTAGGCCACCAATCGGCATATCATTATGATCATGCCTTGGGTTCAACCCATTCAGCTCGAGGGAGTCCTTGAAACCGTCATTTCTCAATACTTGCCCTACGCAAGCATGAAAGGCTGCATCTTGAACCTTCAGAATTAGATTTCGGAAGCTCGAGCTTTCCATAAACTTCTCCGCCCCAACCCGGAGGAGATCAGGACGACGTTCCTACAAATTGAACTCAATTAAATACAAGAGGACAAAAAATAGAAACAGATATCGTACACAGGATACATACCAAGTCCAAGGGAGCTAATTTTGGCAGTGGAGAGCTCCAATGAGAGACGTTCATTAGCAGCCTTCACCGCCGCCACCTCAGCTTTTAGTGTTTCCAGCTCTTTATTGGCCGCAAATTCACGCGCCTTTCCTTGATCGAGCTCAGTCATTAATGTTTTGAGGTTGCCCTTCAACAAATCATACTCCTCCCGGAGCGTACGACATGTCTTCAATGCATCCTCTTTTTCAGCCTCTAACTTCTCCAACACCATGGGGTTGAACTCCCCCATCTTCAAAATATCAGCCTCGAGCTCGGCAGCGACAGCGTCAGGGTCACCCTTGGACTCGCGAATGGTCTTCAAACACGAGACCGCCAGCTTGGCCGTCTGCACAATACAATACATAACATTATGCTAAACATTCAAATAAAAACGATCGAAGTCGTATTCAGATACATACACTTTGGAACAGATGAGCGCCGTGGCGTATATTCTGGGTCCGCTCAAATTCTGTGAGCACCCGCACATTCGCAGGAGGAGGGAAAGCCCGCATCATGCCCCGTACAACATCTGCTTCAGGGAATTCTACTCGCTTTGAAGGTTTGACAGCACCCGCCTTCCGAGGGCCCGAACTCGAAGATGAGTGGCCACTATGGACAATCCATTCACGAGACCTTTTACTACCTGATATCCTACTCAGGTCAATGGCAGGTTTCGTAATCGGGATCCCAGGAAAAATAGGGGCACGACCCCCCAATATCGAGGGCTCCTGCAGTGGCCCCTTACCCTTGTCGGTCACACCTAAAACGGTCGCCTTTCCCTTGTCACTAATAAGGTTCAGGCGTGAAGAACCCGACCCCACTATAAAAGGCGCATCCACAAAATCACCCAATTTGACATGGGTATTCGATTCCGAACCTCCAACGTCCTTGGTCAAATGAATATCGGCCGACGATTCAGAACGTGGAGCGACATACTCACCGGAAGGAGACCTCGCAAATGGTCTCTCTCTCTTGCCACAACCCCGTCAGGTTGAGGAACCACACCCTCTTGTTTCGAGGTCAACACCTCCAAGAGGCTGGCCGCACCATCCGGGCCTCCCACCATGTCAAGGATGTCCTGGCTAAGGGACCCAACCGTTGCAGGAACATTGTTAAAAAGTTCTTCATTAACACGTTCAGGCACTACAAGGCTAGGGGAAGGTCGCTCGACTCCCGATGCCTCTGCCAGAAACTCAACGGCTGCATTATTCAGGTCAAAGCTAGACGCATACCTTATTTCAAGCGCCACCGCGACTACCGTCGTTTCAGCAGCTTTCTGAGCGTCACAATCGGCTTGAAGTTTAAGCATCAATTGTCTAAACCCCATTCTAATGAAGTATCTCAGAAAAAGGTAAAGTACCTGCAGAATAATCAGAGTATCAGCATGAAGAAATAATAATAAATAATTCAAGTACCACGTCGAGGTCGAAACACGTCGGGGAATATATCGAATATGATTACTGATATACATACCGATGTGGTTACGCTAAACGACAGAGAAAACGCAGAAAACTATGAACTTCAGAGTCTCTTACAAGCCCTACTTATAGACGGAGGCCTTAACTACATCGAAATATACTTTCGACATCATATCGAATATGCATTTCGACATCATGTCGAAGATGAGACCCGATATCCTACCCTACTACTCGAAGAGCCACGAGAATATAACAACTGCCCCGGCAACCCCATCACAATTTTCAAGGAACCCAAATACCAAGGAAACTAGAATTCAAACGAGGACCTCAAACTATGCGTCCACTGCATTGGGAGACGAATCGAAGTTCATCACAAGTGCACTCCCCGCAAGTTTGATCTCCGTCATTTGAACTGGCGGGACGAAGGGTACACGTAACCCATAAATTTAAAATTAAATTTGCGAATCCTTATCTCTAAGATAAGAATCCCATATGGGCATTTCCCGCATATTGGGCCAGGCCCAAACCAGGCCCATATTGGACTATATCGGGGATCACTTTCGATGTCATATCGGTAATAATCACCGATATGTTACTGTGGTCCCCAGATCCCGAGGTCTATAAATACGCGGTGGCCGGATCCCAAAACAAGCAATTATTATCCCTCAGCTACCACGCGTCATATCGAAATACATCACCGATATCGCTTTCGATATCTTATTCGATATCGGGACTACCACGTGCGCCTGTGGCACGTCATACCACCTCATCACCGATACCACATCGGGGGTCATCTTCGACATCACATCGAAGGCAATCACCGATGTCCGTTCGATCTATTTACCGACATTCCGCTCCCATCCAAGCATCAAAGCATAGGTCCGAGGTGTTCCGGACCAAGCCTACACGAGACACGTAGTGTAGGTCTGATTTGAGATAGACTCGTTGTATTGCCAGACTATTCACTTGTAACCGACACTCGCACATATATAAAACAATCTATTGTCAAATCATAGATCACCTTTGAAATTCGCACCAAGAAAGTTTTGGTGAAGATGCCACACACAAAACCTATGCTCTGCCCCCGGAAATACCTCAGTCACCGCCTTAATCAACCCTTTTTGATTGTCTGACATTATAGTTCACTCTGATGTATCCAAATAATTTAAATCCCCCTTTAGGTTGGTCAGAAACCAACTCCAAGTGTCATAGTTCTCCCCGTCAGCAACACCCCAATCAATAGGATATATATTGTTGTTCAGATCTATACCAACCGCTGTCAATAAATACCCCTTATGTGGCCCCTTGAGATGACACCCATCAATACCAGATACATGCCTACAACCTGCCTTAAATCCCTCCCTCACCGCTGCCAGGCACATGTAAAACCGATAGAATACGTTGTCTCCATATGTATTGTCAGTAACTACGCGTACCGAAGAACCAAGATTTGTGCGCAATACCTCTTTCACAAAATCATTCAAAAGTGCATATTGCTCGATCGGTGTACCATTAAGCAGGTCGTTTATATAATTACTTGCCCTATAAAGCTTTTTTGTAGAGCAATTGACACCATAGTCTCTGTTAATCTCTTTCTGCCACACTTTCACATTCTTCTTGGGGTCGTGCTTAAGTACGTGCATATGAACCTACACGTGTAAGCAACACCTCCTCATTAGTCACCACATCAGCTTCACCAGAATCTGATTCGTCATCTTCTACCTTTTTCCCCTTCTTAATATCTGTTTCCTTCCCCTTCTTCTTCTTCTTCTTCTTCTTCTTCTTCTTCTTCTTCTTCTTCTTCTTCTTCTCTATAACCTTTGTTTTCCCCTTTGGTTTTTTCTTTACATTTCCCCCTCTTTTATTTGAGCTTTCAGGAACATCACCATCAGTACCTTTTGTTTCAGTATTGAATGCAGTAGTAATCTGAACTTCAATAAGTTTGTCTGAGTCACTTAACAACTCATCATAATCAGAATCCACTAATGGGGCCAACACCTCTTCATCTTCATCATTGTATTGCTCATTAGCACCATCAACACCTTCACCCTTCAACTCTTTATTACCCACATCAACAACTCCATTTTCATCAGTGATATCATTTTTGTCACCACCATTACCTTTCTCATTCGGACCAACCTCAACAACATCATCACTTTGTTCATTAATATCTTCATTATCACCATAATCTGCATACACTGACAGTAGCCTATCAGTACGCCTATTGACCAACTTCAAAAAAGCATCATTTAAGTCACCATCAGTCTACACCAAAACGAATCAGCCAAATTCATCCTTGAAATACAGGATAGTCACCTCCGGAAGCCCAAAATAGAAGAGAATCTTGCAAATACCTTGCATACTAGCTTGCGACGGTCCAACTTTATCGATCACAAAACCCCGCCTCCTTCATATCTTGGATGTGGCGTTTCCACGAATTTTCGAGAATAATACAATCGTAGTGTGACAAGATTTTGACCCAAATCTGAAAAACAAATTACAAACACTATATTAGTAAAAAGAAATTAATAATACCGAATTTAGAAAAAGAAAGTCATTCTTACATAAAGAAACAAGTTTTGTTAATCAGAAAAAAGGAGCAAATCGCCTAAGGGTTTTCGGAATTAGGGTTTGAGCAAATCCGACCAAATTCGTGGGGTGATAATTTAAGGTTCATCTACACCGCAACAAACTTAGAATTATAGCCTATTAACCACAAACAATAATATGCAAAATAGTAACAAGGTGAACATAGTACACTAACCATATACGGGAGTTGGGTCGTCGTTCTTCTCCGTTGATCGCACTATAGGGCGCATTGCAACAGTTCGATTGGGTCTTCAACAAGTAGGAAGATGTTGAGGTGAGAATTTAGTAAGAAATTGGGCGAGAATTTAGGGTTCTTAGCCTTTGTGAATTTGGGGGTATTGTTTTCTCTCTCCCCGTCAATTATTTGTGAGATTTTGGGGGTATTGTTTTTTTTTTGGAACAACTCTTTTTAACAAAAAAGCTGATTTTTTTTGTAAAACGTGATTTCACCTTAATTCAGCCATCACACATGCGGATTTTGAATGTAACATACAAATATATGCCACGTGCAGGTCACGTGACTTATTCCGGCGAAGTTAACACGATTATGTGCCGGAGGGACTAAAATCGGACATATTCAACAATAGGGGACTGAAATTGGCAAAAAAATCATTATGGGACTAATTGTGGGCAGATGCCACATTAGGGGACTAACTCTGAAATTTTCCCGATGTTAGTTGTCAACATTTTCAGCTGTTTGTTTTTACACTTAAAAATTTGTGAACATGTGCAATTCTTGAACTTGCTATCATCCCAAACACATTTTAAGTAGTTCAAAGTTCAAATTTTCACTATGACACTAAAGTTAAATAAGATGGTTGTTTTTAACATGTAACTGAACAATTAAAATAGCATTTAAGCTAGAAATAGAGTGACGATTAACAGTTTACTAGTGATGATATATGAAGTTGTGGATACTATATTGGCTCTCTCATGGATTTGGTTTAAGGCGAAAATCCCCTTCTTTTTTTTATTCGTTTTCTGAATGATCTTTATCCCCCTTGAATTGTACTATTTGAACTTCTTTGGAGTATGTCTTAGACTCCCGTAATAACATTCTTTTTTGCCGTTAAAAAAAATATTTAAGAGTTTGGTTAGATTTTTTCAGTGTAATTCTTCTTTCCTCGATAAACTCGAGATAAGTTCTAGAATAACAAGTAAAAAATCATTTTACTTTTTAAAGTTCAGCGTAATTAAGTACATTATTAGTACTTGATTTTCACTCATTTTATTTGTGTAAAAACATTCCTTAAGCCTTCTATCAAATATATCGTGTCATCCGACTACATCCAGATTTATTTCACAGTACTCGCCTTGTTATTTTCAAGCCAAAAGTTATAAATTGTCTTGTTTATGCATAATTTGGTGGGCCATAATTTGGTATTGATATGTGGTGCAATATGAAGAAGTCATGAATGCTTGATTTGGTACAAATTGTGTGATTCACGGTTATATTTCAAGGCAATGAGTCATACGCTGTTGGAAAAACATTAATGTCTAGTTTTTAATGCAAAAAGTGGATTGTAATTATGATGAGTATTGAAGAAGTAATGATAAAATTAGTGAAGACACACGTAGCTAAACGAGAAGGGTCGAGGCCATTGAAAAATACATCAACAAGCACCTGTAAATACCCCCAAACCCTACACACAAACATGGGTCGCCCACAACACAACAGTTCGGTAATATACATCATGTCCGACCTGGATATTAAGCTCCACATATGATGTGCCTTATATTCATAAAGTTTCCTTATAAGTCTAGTTTTCAGGTCAAGAAGTGGTTTGTCAATTGGATCTCTAGCAAATAAGTTATGTGCAAAATAGTCAAGCCGCACAATGCCGAAGCATTAGTTGAACTTAACCAAACTGAGAATCACCGACCTCAAACGTCCGATTTAATATGACCAAACTGACAATGCTTATACCAATATAACACCTTAAAGTCTACTTTTAAGACCAAGAAATGGTTTGCCAACCGGTTCTCTAAGGAAGGAGTTATGGGCATAACAGTAAAGTCGTGCAATGTTGAAGCAGTAGCTGAACTTGACTGAACTGAGACTGACCGACCTCAAACGTCCAATCTCATATGACTCAACTAACTAGTTTATACCAATAGAAATCCCTTGAAGCATATGTTTTAGATAAAGAAGCGGTTTGTCAATCATATCTATAATGAAGGAGTTATGGGCAAAACCGTAAAGTCGCACAATGTTGAAGCATTAGCTGAACTTGACCAAACTAAGAATGACCAACTTTCAACGGCCAATTTCATATGACAAAACTGACATGACTTATACCAATGGAAAGCCCTTAAAGTTTATGTTCTAGATTAAGAAGCGGTTTGTCAATCGAATCTCCAACGAAGAAATTATGAGCAAAACCGTAAAACTGCGCAACATTGAAGCACTAAACTTGCCCGAACTACGTCTGATCTCATATGATCGAGTTGGCATGAATTATACCATGGGAAAGCCCTTGAAGTGTAGATGAAGCTCAAGAAGCAATTCGTCTATCAGACATCTAACGAAGGAGTTATGGAAAAATGGTAAGGCCATGCAATGCTAAGCCATCACCTAACATAGACGAGTAGAGGTATGACCTTCACCTCCGACCACGATCTGCAACCAAATAGAAAAACAAACTATGTTTGACTTGATTTTCTAAACAGGATACCTAGGCAGCTTGGCCTAGTCCCAAATTCGACCATGCGACATGTGGTTCGAATATTGACGTCGCGTCCCTCGCGGTTCTCAACAGCCCTTGCGGCATAATCAAGTGATACGCATTGCGCACGGAAAAAATGCTTTTTTTCTCATAATGCCATATTCTCCGATATTCATTAGCATTGTCACCCAATGGAATAATTAAAATCCAACATCCACCTCCCACAAAAAACTCCTCAGCATCGTCACATCCCACCGACCCGTATTCGCATCAATTAAGTCTTGGACAATGAGAAACGGTTCGTCAGGATTAGCTAGGGTGATCAACCGAAAGGAGGTTGGCCGAGGTAACCACTCGTCATGCCAAATCAAAATAGTAGCCCCGTTCCCCACATGCCACCTCAACCCTTTCCGTAATACTGGAGTCGATTCTCAAATACATCTCTAAAAAAAAGATGGCGCCGCCCCAACTTTAGCGTCGCAAAGGTTAGAGTTCAGAAAATACTTTACTTTATAAATACGAGTCAACAAGCTCGTAGGATCCGTCAATATTCGCCAACTTAAAGAGAGAGAAAAGAGAAGATAGACTTTTTAAATTTAATTAACTATAATTTAATAAGAGTTGATCACTACTATTATTAGAAATGAGACACAAAGTGAGACACAATAGTGGGATAGAGGATCCTCTCCCATAATTATATATCCAATCAATTGGCAATTATATATTCTATTGGCTATTATATGAAGTGAAACATTCACAGTGAGTCAAACTTTAGTATATCCTATATTGACTACATATATTATTTGGGGACGCTATGTGCTTAATTAGACTACAGTCCTCTTTTTACTTTTTGTCTTACGTCAAATTTGCACGTTTTGGATCCTAATTAATGTAGTATATATATATATATCATATATTGACAAGATTAAATATGTATACTCATAAAAAAAAGCTAATAAAAAAATATAGATGGTGTCATCTTTCAAAAATATTTTTCACAATGTTATTTCATATCTTGTCATTTTTGAAGTGCTTACGAAACACTTTCGAAACCCCTGAAGTATTTCTAAAGTAAACGTTTGTAGTATTTAACTCACCAAAACATATCTCAATATCGAAACTTTGATCCATGTATATAGGATACAATACTTATGGGATACCCAGAATATCTAATATTATTAATTATATATAAAGATGTAATCTAAATAAAAATATTAAATAATATTATATTAATCACTTGCATATATAGTTATTACTCATTAGTGAGTTGCATATTAAACTGGGTAAAAATATATGAAAAGTAAATTAATAGTTAATTCATTCGACATGTGTTTCTCTCCAAAAACATTTGAAACAATTCCATCATTTTTTTGCCTATATAGACAATCAGTTTCCAATAGATTTCATAGATTCGTAATAGATAAAAAAAATTCATGAGAACAACATGTAAATGTGCAATATCTAAGAGAAAAACGAATTTTATCCATACCTGAATTGGAGATAGAAGAGTATATTGCTTCTTGAAGAAGACGAATACCATCGCCCCCTACAAGTTTTTTTTTGGTTTGAAGTAGCAAGCGATTCACGATTTTTATATCTAATCTAGTAATGTGATATGGCAATAATGTCTTTTGATTTTAAGTATACTGTGTTAGGTCTCTTCTTGCTTAGGAAAACTACCAAAATGTCACTATAAATTGCTGATACATATTGGACACGGCGTACTCGATATGCGTTTCCCTTTTTTTTAATAAATTTTAAATTAGAATATGCCACATGACGTATCAGATATGTATTCAAGGCATATCCTGTCCGTATCAGCATTTGATATGTATCTGATACTGCAACAGGCAATTTTTCGAGTATCTGTGCAACCTCGCACAAGACACACCATAGATCATCCCATCCTTAGAGAGGGGTGATAAATAGAATCATACAAAGAGATAATCGGGCCATCGAGATGCTAGTATCGCACTTTTGTTATTGTCAGCTTAACTGCAATATAGAACTATGGGACTTGGCATATGGCCAATACAACTTATGAAAATTGTAGCTGTTATGCAAGTAACAATGACAACACATACGACCAACTATTCCACCCCTAACAACAACTATTCAAAAACAAACATTTTAGTGATCTAATGAGATTAGATCAACGCTTAATCTCAAATTAAGGAATGGATAGATAAAAATGAGAGTTATTTCATACAAGGCACACACAATCGTCACTGGATTATAGTTAAAGAGTGCAAGAAGAACAAGCTAACTTCAATTGAGGCCACCACTATATGCAAGATTAATCGCATAGCATCCAAATAATTCCTCAATGCCGGCATCATATGGATCACTCTCAACACTGATTACCTTTAAAAGTGTATATATAGCACATCTAACAAGGTTAAAGCATCACAACTTAGCAAAGTCCACAGGTAAGCAACAACACAGAGGACAAAGATCTAGTGCTTACAAGTGCTTGACAAACACACAAGCGACGAGCCTTTGGGTGAAATCCCAATAAATTAGAGCCACAATTAGGTGAGATTCTCATAAAGTAAGCAACCAACATAAGCCCTACCGAACATTACTCTGCGCAGATATCCAATCACCAACGCCAACACTCTCCCACAAACAAAGCTATGTTGATGATCGCTAGCATATTCTAACAAACCAACAAAAAAGAAGTTAATGCATGGAAACTAAGTGGAGTGCATAAAAGGCAAGACCCAAAAAGTGAAGACAAAAAAAAACGCACAAGCTGAAGAAAGTACCCCAGGTGAAGAGCGTATTGGGTAAAATTTCCATACCGAACATTACTCTATTCAGATATCTAATCTCCAATGTCAACACTCTCCTACAAACAAAGCTATGCTGGAGATTGCTAGCATATTCAAACAAACCAACGAAAAGGAAGTCAAAGCATGGAAACTAAATGGAGTGTATGAAAGGCAAGACCCAGACAAGTGAAGACATAATAATTGCACGAGTTGAAGAAAGTACACTAGGTGAAGAGCCTATTGGGTACATAGCAACCAGCATAAGCCCTACCAAACATACACTAGGTGAAGAACCTATTGGGTGAAATACCCATAAAGTAGTCAACCAACATTAAGCCCTACAAACATAAATTAGGTGAAGAGTCTATTGGGTGAATATTCCATAAGGTAGGAAACTAGCATAAGCCCTACCAAACATAAACTAGGGGAAGAGCCTATTGGGTGAAATTCCCATAAGGTAGGCCAAACATAAGCCCTACCAAAATGAAACTACAAGAAAAGTCTATTGGGTGAAATTACCGTAAAGTAAGCAACTAGAATAAGCCCTACAGATAAAAAACCAACAATGGCATTTAGAGACAAAGACAATCACGATATATGAAGACAAGCAAAATATGCCTATATGAGGCATGGATGATAACATTTAGAACCCAATAATGAGTCTAAGGATACAACATCACAACACATTCAAAACTTGTCAAGAACCAAACAACGACCAATATACCAATCAAAAACCAACTGAGTCAAGTATTCAAGCAACAACAAAAAGGCCACAAGGACAAAAAGTAATAAATGCAAATGTACTAAAGCATATAACGGAGGTACATGCGTTAATTCAAAGCCAGCATCACCATCGAATAGACCAGGATCAAGCATTTTCACCTTCATGACCGTCCTGGTCACTTGCAACAACTTTGGGTGTCCTACTTCAACAATAGGCTCTGCCCGGAACTCTTCAACAAAATGCATCTCACTACCATATTTGCCCTCATTACTTGACTTTAAAAAAAACAAAAGATTGATCTCAACAAACAACTGATACTAATATCTAAGAGATCAAATCTAGCAAAATACAAAAACCGACGATAGCTTGGTCGATAGGACATGTCGCCGCTTTTGCCTCAGTCTTTTTCTACTCTGCGTAAGTTAGGGCCAAATCAGTAGTTTTAAGTTTACCCTGCAAGTCCACCATTTTGATAATCTCTTCATTGAAACGGTAATCTCTGAGATCCAAAGTGCCTTCAAATAGCACAACCACCTATTCATGGGCCTTTCTTGTCTTGTCAACCGACTTTCTCGTTGCCTCATGCGTATTAGTAAGCCCTAACTCCACTTGAACTTCCTCCTTCCACTCTTCATTGTCACAAGAAACCTTAATGTTGTTCTTGCTAGATTGTATAGACGCTAGGTAGTCAATTTCAACCTTTGAGCTTTGGCTGCATGCTTCTTCTTCTCTTTGTCTAAGAGGGCTTAATTATGAAAATAAGGTCAACATTTAGATGTTACCTTGACAACGTCAAAATTATGCTAAATTATGAATATTTATATTTTGCAATGCGCTCACTATGATGAACCCATTACAAAAAGGGGGACTTAATGGGTGTACCATAATTTGGTATTGACCAGTGTTGTTAAATGCGTTGGGCGTAAGTGAGGCGTTTTATATACCACGAGGCGAAGCGTAAGCCTTGAGGCGCGGGGCGTAAGCTCCACAAACAAGGTGTTTTATTTTTAAAATACAAATAGTAGTAAATAAAAATACTAATTAATAATAGAAAAATATCATAGTGAAGAGCAAATAAAAATCAGAATATTATTTGAACTTAAATTTACAATTCAAGCTAATAAATTACTGTCATATAAGCAGGGGCGGAACCAGGATTTTTTCCGACCCCGGGCTGCTCATATGTTAAAACATTGAGATAAAAATATTAAATTATTAAATACAAAATTATTAAAATAAAACATCCACTGTTCATAAAAAATAATAAAAAGAGCAATATTTAATTGTACAAAATGAAATAAAAGTATGATATATTAGTTGAGTCCTTAGGTAAAAAGTAAGAAAAAATCCCATTTTTCCTAGTAGATAACCGTTAATTATTTGTCTTTATTTTAATGGTGTAATTAATTGTGACACTCTTGTCCTTTACTGTATGACATTATGATATGCATTTTCTCCTAAAAATGAAAACATAGAACTTTCTCCATAAAAATCAAGAATAATAAGTCACTCCCCCTCCAAATACAACAATGAATAAGTAATTAGGCTCTTTAAAATGTTTTTGACAAGATCACCATTAACTTCTCCTATATTTTGTTTACTTTGGATTCAAATTGGTAGGTTTTAAAATCTTTTCAAGTCTAAATAACCTCTTCTCTGATTTCAAGGGGACAAGGTGTTACCTTTATGATTTGAGGGGACAAAGTACTTAATTCTTTTAATTTTCTTTCTTACTTTTTCTGCCATTCGGTGTTATGTTCCTCTGTTTCCCTTTTCTTTGTGGTCAGACTTTTGTTCCTTTTATTATTATTAAATAGATGTTCATCATCTCTTCAATTTCTCTCCATGGCTAGGAATTGTGCAACTTAACTATATATACCTATATATCTTGAGTTCACAATTTGACCCCGGGCTGGAGCCCAGGTTAGTCCTCTACCTGGGCCCGCCCCTGCATATAAGTCTACAGAACAAGTATAAATTTATAAGAAAAATACTATGAAAGTGATTAATTAAATAACAAACAAGGAAAAAAACCTTAAAAGATATAAGTTATTATCTGATTCTTTTCTTTTAATGAAAATTATTATGCGATTCTTATCAATATTACACTCGTAAGAGAAAAAAGACAAATCCAAAGAATAGTGTTTAAAAGAGAAACTGATATATTACGAAATAATTTTTGTAGAAAAAAAGATAAATTGTAATAATAGACTTTTGTAGTAAATAATAGAGGTATTAATGATTCAAACTAAAAATAATAATATAACATAGGTAGTTCACACTTCAAAAAAGAAGTTACGGTTGAGGTGATATTTCCAATTGTTGACTTTCCATATTTTATTGATTTCTGTATTGAAGTCAGAGACATGCGTTCTTATTTATTTTTATTGGTTCAAGACTGACCACTTATTTTTCATCTGCAATCAGCTTTAAGTGGTTGAGGCGCACGCCTATTCCAGAAAATGATACGTTTTCTGCGCTTTGAACGGCGCTCGCGTCATTGGAGCGCACGCTTAATGAATAATGCGCCTCATTTGAACGCCCCAAGGCGTTTGTAGGCTAATTTCGCCTCAGGCGCGCCCCGAGCGCGCCTTTAATAACAGAGGTATTGACACATGAAGCAATATGAAGAAGTCACGAATGCTTGAATTGGTATGAATTGTGTGACTCACGACTATAATCCAACGCAACGAGTCATACGCTATTCAATAGACACATATGTCTAGTTTCTAATACATAAAATAGATTGTAATTCCAATGAGTATTGTTAAATTTATGATCAAATAAGAAAAGCGATGCATAACTAAATAAGAAGGGCTCAAGCCCATCAAAAATATCACAACAAGCACCTATAAATACCCCTAAACCCTACACACAAACAGGGGTCGCCCACAACACCATAGTTTGGTCATATACCACATGTCCGATTTGGCTATTTAGCTGCACATCTGATGTTCCTTATATCTATAAAGATATCTTGAAGTCTACGTTTTAGATCACGAAGCGTTTTTTCAATCAGATCTCTGCGAAGAAGTTATTGGGAAATCAGGAAAGCCGCACAATGTTGAAGCATTCGTTGAATTTGACCGAACTGAGAATGGCCGACCTCAAACATCAGATTTCATATGATCAAACTTGCATATCTTATACCAATAGAAATTCCTTGAAGTCTATTTTCCATATTAGGAAGAATTTTGTCAATTGAATCTGTAACAAATGAGCTATGGGTAAGACCGTAAAGCCGCACAATACAGAAGCATTAACTAAAGTTGACCGAACTGAGAATGACCGACCTCAAATGTCCAATCTCATATGAACAAACTAGCAAGATTTATACCAATGCAAAACCCACACAATGCTAAAGCATTAGATGAACTTGATTGAACTGAGAACGACTGACCTCAAACGTCCCATGTCATATGACATCAATGACATGGCTTATACCAAGGAAAATATCTTGAAGCCTATGTTCCAAATCAGGAAGCGGTTTGTCAACCGAATCTCCAACAAAGAAGTTATGGGTAAAACAGTAAAAATGCACAATGCTGAAGCGCTGAACTTGTCCGAACTGAGAATGACTGACCTCAAACTTTCAAGCTCATGTGATCAAACTGACATGGATTGTACCAATGGAAATCCTTTGAAGTCTAGTTCCAGATCAATAAGCTATTCATCAACCAGACCTTTAACAGAGGAGTTATGGGCAAAACAGTAAGGTTGTGCAATGCTGAGCCATCAGCTAACATAGACAGGTATATATGTATAACCTTCACCCCTGACAATGATTGACAACAAAAGATAGAATGAACTATGTTTGGCCTGATTCCCTAAACGGGATAGGTAGGCAGCTTGACCTAGTCTCGAGTTCAATCTGAAATCAACGAACTCCCAATCCATATCAATCGTAGCAGATACGTTAGACTTACTTAACTATTTCTGTCTACATCGTATTAGAGTTATAACATGTTTATATCCTAGCCCCTCAACGGGCATCAACTAACTTTGGCATCAGAGTGCCTACACCGAGACAGCCCCGACCTAGTTCATGTGTCGTGTTTTTATTGCAAGTTTCTCGAACTCAAAGCTAGCTTCTGGACCAATAGGGAGCTTGATTTAGTCTGCGTGGAGTGTTTAGTCAGTAGACAAAATTATCCTACATCATATTTCCTAAAATACGACTAAGGCTTAAAAGAAGTCATAATCGAGCATCAAAAGCCTGCCAAAGATTACCGCCTACGGGGTGAGAAAAGAAGCCCTTCGTGAAAAAGTTTACAACAACCCCTGAATTCAAAACGTACGCCTTGAGCGAAGGATAATATCTCATTTATAAAAATTGGCGAGATTCGGCTCTATAAAGACCAAGTTAAAGAGCCACGTAAAGCATTATTTAGCTATTATATCTCAACTAAAAGATAATTATTCTCTGGGCAACCCAAAATTAAGTATGTTAGTAGATATGGACATCTCGAGGTAGAATTAAACATTATGCATATCGTTATTCACTATCATTCACGAACACTGACACAACGACACAAACTCTTAAAATACGTGACACAACCAGGACCCAATTGTGTTTTTATATTAAAACATATTAAATATCACCTAAAATTATAGAATTAATATTTTTAAACTCAAGTAAAACTTTATAATATATTTAAATAAAATCACCACTTACTATTCCCACTTAGTAACCAAAACAAAATCTACAAGAGATACTCCCTTAAATCCAAATATCATTGTTAAACACGAATACGAGCCAAAAAGAATAATAATCAAGAGTTCTAGAATATTCAAGAACAAAACTACTACAATTTAAATAATGCACCAATTGCAAATAATTTCTCGTTATGTCTTTTCCCTAGTTATTTAAGGTTAAAAAAAATTATGTTTTCTCAATTTTATCTTTTAATTATAGATTTATATTCTTTTTTATGCTAAATAAGTTTTATGTTTTTTTTTTCTCATTCATGTCTAAAACATGCTGGAGATGGCCTTTTCAAGTGTTGGAGAGTGTCAATTTTTTTTTAAATTTTAATGAGACACGCCACGTGGCGTGTGCCACACCCGTCGAAGGAGTATCAGACGAGTGTCTGTGTCGGATACGTGATGGACACAAACACAGCTGGTGTTTCTAAGTGTGGTTCAAACATAAGTTATCCATGAGGGCGAAGTTGTGCTACATTAACGGAAATACTCCCCTCCAATCACTATACAACACATCAATCATTTATAAACGGTCAAGTTCAACTCAAACTACTATAGTACTATTCACTTTATAACAATCTTATCTTTTTGTCCATAATATCATCATTTTATTATTTTCTTAGTTATTTATTCCAAAACTCTTTATTTTCAATATCATTTTATCCTTTACATCCCATAAATTATCATAATGACTTCTCTCTTCACTACGAAAAGAGTGTCAAGATCGCCTCTAAATCTAGATAATACCGCGATTAGTGCCTAGTGCTGATTATGTATTATCATATATGATATCGGTTATTATGCCGACCCTAATATGGGCCAACCCAACGAATAAGAAGAGAATTTCAAGCATGTCGAGTATTTATACTCGACATACCTAGAAGCATGTCAAATATGCACATTCGACATGCCCCTTTTCGCCATACCCAGGAAATGCGGGAATAGTCCCTGCATCCCAAGACCTATAAATACCCCCGTCCTGCTATTCAATGCAATTCGTTAATTGCACATCACTGCTCAGACATAAACGTCGAGTATCCATACTCGACATATCAAGTTTGAAATAAAGCACTCGATATACCACCTTCGACGTGTCCACTAGTCTACGTATCTAGATACGCGGCACCCTCAGAGACTCGAGACCTCAAATACTTAACATCCTCAGATATTCAACATCATCAAATACTCAACATCCCAGGTTCGACATCCCAGTTTCGATGTGCTAGTCTGCCTACCAGCGTTAGAGTCAACTGGTATCCCGAACCTAGCTAATCAAGGATCAAGTTAGGGAGCCTATATTATCATAGTTAGTGTACCGATTATGTACACTATTTTCTTACGTGTAACCCAAATGAATTTATACCGAACGATTGACACTATCTATGCGAATACCATAAGCCCAGGCGTAGACGCTAGGATGTCACGCGTTACCCAATCTCGGTCACATAGAGCATTACTGGAAAACTCTACGACAAGAGAAGACCCAACCAACATAGGCGAAACCATATCCCCACCTGACCATCAGATTCAGTAACCGCAGTAACCACTAATTAAAATCCAACAGCAGCCGTTGGCGATAGATCATGGTACTCAACAACAACAAACCTCTGGCGCGCAAGAATCACCATTAGGACCGCCAAGATCAATTGTCCTGCCACATGAGATGATGGCACAGATCATGTCCATGTAAGCTGCATTGGCATCTGCTATTCCCAACTTGTAAGCTCAAGGGGCAAATACATTTCTGCCTCCTCCCCAAGATTCTCGGGCTAGACGCTCACTGGAAAGAAATAGGGATCGTAAACAAAATGATGAGATTGACTCGTACATGGCCCATTCCCATTACTATAGCTTTAGAGGAAAGGGTTGAGAGGGCAGCGAGCAGCGGACCTGAGAGAGATATGAAGAAGAATGGAATGTATGAACCAGGAAATAAAGGAGGTATAGAGGAAATTGGCCCACGCTACAGGAAACATAAGGACCACTCCCTTCTGTGAGGAGATTAAGGCGGAAGCACTAGGTTGAGGAGAGAAATCCCATTGTTAATGGAATGCAACGGGAAAAGTGACCCATGTGAACACTTGTTCTACATAGACGGGATATTAGCATTGTATGGGTTCACTAGAAACCTACAAGCTTGGATCTTCACCACCACATTGACATTGGGGGACTTGATTGGTCTTCGAGGATTCTACTTGGATCATTTGTCAACTATGAGCAACCTAGAAGAAAGTTTGAGAACTAGTTTTCCAGCTAGAAAAGGACCACCACCAACCACAACCACCTTTACTCTGATAAGAAGAATGAGAAGTAGAGCCTCATAGATTTCATGAAGAGGTTAAATGAAGAGTTGTTGAAGATGGATGAGCCAAAATGAGAGTTTGTCAGCATCCTCTTTACAATAACTTGGCACAAGAGTTTTGTAGCGGACATACTTGACAGTAACCCCACGACGATCAATGAAACCTACGAGATAACCTACAAAGGTATGCATTACGATAAGATGATGGCTACCAAGAACACTGCAAACCCGTTGTAGAATAGGGGAAAAGAAAAGATGACATAGGATGGAACAAAGACATGAATGACTGGTCTGGAAACGAATCTCCAAGGCGCTATACACCTTTGAACAAGGACATCATGACTTTCTTCATCGTCGAACAGAAGAAGGGTTGGTTGAATGAGCCAAAAAAGGACGAAGGATTCGCTTAGAACAAGATACTCAAAGAAACTTTGCAAGTACTGCCTCCAGAACAACCACAACACTAAAGATTGTAAGGACCCGAATGAGGAAATTGAGAGGCTGATCCGAGAAGGAAAATTTGTTGAGTATGTCCGGGATCCGAAAGTATTGGACAACCAAACTGGCGTACATCGCTCGAAGTCCCGCTCACTACGTAGGGACAAGAAAAATTTCATTGAGGCACTGGCTCACTACAACCAATGCTTGGCCAATGCCTCAAGCAGAGGGATGATCAACATGGTCGCATAAGGCCCAATAGGGGAAGATTCTACCAAAGCTTGCAAGAGGATCATACGCGTGGTAGATGCTGACAGGTTTGTATTTTCACGAATTTTCTAGAAATGGAGAAAATGCTAGAAGAGGAGATAACATTTACCAAGAAGGATCTGATGTAACTCACCCCCAAGCCATTCAAGCAGATAAGCTAAACTGCCTCTTGTAGTTACACTAGATATTTCTAACTACGATATCATGAAGGTGTTGATTGATAATGGAAGCTTTGTGAACGTCATGTTTTTGGGTACTTTAGAGAAGATGGTTTTGGGCCACAAGGTTGAGCACTCCGATGTATGGTTTTGGTGGCACGGAGGTGCTACCACAAGGATCTTTCACCCTTCGTACCTCATTTGGAACACACCGATGGAGGAAGAACCTCAATGTCAAATATCTGGTTATGGATGAGCCTTTCACATTCAACGTCATCATTGGACGCCCGACATTGAATGATATTCGAGCCGTAGTTTCAACGTGATCACCAAAAATTGAAGTTTCCCACCCGAGAAGGGTACATGAGAGGTCGTTGATAATCACAAACAAGCTTGGCTTTGTTATGTGATGTCCCTTAAGACCCCAAGGTGAGAGGACGAGGCAACATTGGATGCTTTGGCTCCAAGGAATTAGCCCATGGTGGAATGACCCCGCTTCATTGCCACTTCTATTTTACTACTTTAAATTGTGCATGAACAAATTCCTTTCAACATGAACAATTTTGTTTACCTAATTTACCCCTATGCGGGTTAGTTTATAATTAAGACAGGGGACTACGACAACTTGATTCCCATATCCTAATGAGGGATACTTAGGCGACCCAAAACTCTTATGGACCCAACGTACATCAAACCCCCAACATATGACCCCATTTTAGCCTTGCACCTATAAGTTTTTTTGGGAGATCTTTGCCTCCAAAATAGGATGCGTCTGCTCCATTTGCCTCAGTGCTTTTTTTTTTTCCGGCCAAAAGTGGTCAGAATATTTCCTTCACGTGCCACTCACGTGTTGCATGGAAAGGTATTTGCATCCATAGAAGACTTTGGGGTTGTAACACTACCCACCAATAGGTATCCAAGAGCACCTATCTCTCACGGTAAGATTGACCATACCTCAAAAGGTATCCAAAAGGACATATATCTCAAGGGACGTTAGGCCATACCTCAAAGGTATCCTAGAGCGCGTACCTTTAATGGTACGATAAAACATAACTCGAACGATAACTTAAGAGCACTTATCTCTCAAGGTACTATGGATCATACCTACAACGTTATACTAAAGAATTTACTTCTCAAGGTACAATGAATGACACCTTAAACGGTACCCTAAAGGTATCCAACCCCCAACCCAAAATATTATACTAAACAATGCAATAACATGCGTCTGCATAAAACTAAAATGGACGAAACAAGCAGATAGTGAGTAGTAACATGAAACCACACGAGAAACAATAGTTAAACATTACATAAATGTGCCTTTTTCAAATTGAAGGAAAAGGCGTCACAACTCCTAAAATAGATAAAGTATTCAAACATTTTTCTACATAAAAAAGCATAAAAAATAGGGGGAAGGCAAAGACACGCATGCAAGAATTAGCACAACCTAAGGCTACTCTTCGTCGGCAGGATGAGCATTGTACTGATTGACCTCTTCAATGAGGGTATCGAGCCCCATATTCGATTGCACAGCTAGAGGAGGCGCACCAGGCTTGTCAATGAGAACCAGGCCTTTATCTTTGAGGATAAAAGCGAACACCTCGGGCATTGGATCATCATTATCATATGAATCCTCAATAGGTTTCAAATTAGGACCGGGGGATAAGTCTAGTCGTCCAACATCAAACTAAGGCGTCAATCCTCCCATTGTAGAGATTTGCACCACAACCAAGGATTGAGACTTCTCGGAATCCTCAAGGCCGTGGTGCATATTAATGGTCTAAAAAGTACCACTTAGCATGAATTTCTCGGGTATCTTAAGCAACTGCTCCTCAAGAGACCCCCAGAATAAAGATAAGGGTTGGAAAAGTTCTACATATCTATTATTCTAAAATAACTCGACGAAATACTTCTATCATACCTCAGTAGGCGTTTTTACTTGCCCAATAGCTTAAGCCATTTCTACGTCGATGTGGAGTTTGGCAACTTGTGCCTCAAGTTCTTCGACTCTTTTAGTGGGAGCATCTTTCTCCTTGGGGACTGTCTCTGTCGCCTGCTTCATCTTCTTCTGATTTTACTTTGTAGTAGTCGCCTCGTTATGAGTAGCACGGATATAGTCATTTGCCTCTTTTACCTTCGATAAAGCCCTCTCATTCTCCTTGATTGTTTCCTTCGCCACTGCAGGATCATGGGAAGAGAGCTCTTTGACCCGCTCTATAAGCTTGCCCACAACCTCGGTCTTATCGGCTTACCAAGCTAAAAAAGAATCAATGCCAATATATGTACATAATTGGGCCTTAGAAATATTGTGAATGCTTAACTTACCATCTGGAACATGTGAATGCCCATGCAATCCAACTTCTTTCGAGCCTGCTGATTAGCAAAATGCCCTTGCGCCAACACCTGAAAAAAAAGGTCTGCATTCTCCTCACCGCCTCCTCATCCGAGAACTCATAACCCTTCATGTTCATGTTGGTCCCCTCAATGTCGCGATTAGTTTTCCATGGACCTAAAGCATGTCGTTTTTGCCCAGTTATCCCCTCAGGGGCTCTATCGAGCTTAAGATCCACAATAGGCAATGAGATTCAAAAGGGTCCCTCGATTGGGTCTAGAAACCCCTCCTTCCTCGAATTTTCTTTGGAATCATCACATCTCCTCCTACATTGTAGATCTACTCAGCACGTCTCTACTCAGCCTCCCCCGCTGCCATCTTCCTCATATGGCTTTGTCATCCCATCAATAGCGTAAATGCAATTAAAAAACAAACAAGTCAAGTTTTGACAGAAAATATCTATTCTACATCTTACATTCATATTTATAACAAACCTATGCCAAGTGTGTGTGCTCTAGTGTGAGGTTTGGAGATAAAACCCCTTCCCTTATAACTACATCTTGCATTATCATTGACATGTCAAAACTATAATTCGACGGGGTTTTAGTAAACCCTTCAGCCCAACAGGAAGCCCTGCACCCGAGGGACTATCACCCCACCCCGAGGGACTATCATCATTTTTTTCATTAACCACTCTCGGGGTACCGAATGAAACTCCCCCTCAACTAAATCATTCTTGCCTCGAAGTCTATATCCACTTTGTGCTCCACTCAGAAAACAATGGTATTGGTGCGTTCGTGCACAGGAGAACCATTTATCCCCTCATTTTTTAATTCTTCACAATAGTAAACAAGCGCCAGAACTCCGTTGGACCACGGAGGTACTCAAGCTAAAATACACCCCACAGAGTTTGGCGATAGCTGGGCTAGACCCACGCCCATAGTCCTTAACAACAATGCAACCTCTGTTGAAATAGACAAGCGGAGACCATTCACAGTCATCCACACGGGAGGATGCGTATGCATCCGCTCATGTTTCTTAAGAAATATGATTTCGTACCCCATCTATATGATACTTTTTCTTGTAATACTTGGGGGTACGTGGCACATTCAATTACATATCACTATATTCCTGGATCGGTCAATATCGCTACGCTACCGCACCAACTCCCTCACCTTCATTAAATCCCCCTTCCCTAAAAATGGGAATAGGATGATCCACGTCCATGTTATATCAAAACCATATCGTTGTGCCATTAACCAAGTGTCATGGTCATAATCTTGAGGGGTCCGCATCACTCTTGCCATGACCCGCAACATGGATATTTGCACGAGACAATGCTATACTCTCGTCCCCAACTCCTCATGATGGCTTTCCGACCCATAACTTGAAAGAGAACTACTATCACCTCGTCATAATATTTTTTGACATTGAAAACAACAAGGGAACAACTACTCTAAACAAAATATATAAAAATAAAAAAGAAAGAAAAACAAAAGAACGCAAAAGACTCCCACCTTGTTTGATTAATCACGAACAAAGATGATTACATGCAAACTATGTTGCACGAACACGAACACGGCAGGACACGAACACGGAGACACGGACACGGCGACAAGAATTTTCTAAAATCTCGACACGACCGGGACACGACTGTATTTTTTCAATATTAAAATATATTATGTATTACTAATAAATTTATAGAATTAATATTTTCAAACCCAAGTAAAAACTCATAACCTACTTAAATTCAAATAAAATTATCACTTATTACTCACTAGTTATTAACCAAAATAAAGTTCAAATAAAACACCCATTTTAATTCAACTTTGAGTGTCAAACATAAATACAAAACCAAAATAAGTTAATAATAATACTCAAAAACGCAAATACTACTCAAACCAAATCATGCGTTAATTGAAAATTATTTATGTTTAGTCTTTTCGCTTAGTTATTTAAGTTTGAACAATTTGTTTTCTAACTCTTATATCTTTTATTTGACAACTGATAACATTATTTTAAATCAAATTTATAATACAAATAATTAAAATATACAATTTCTCATGAACAAGCTTAAAATATGTTGGAGACACCCTTAATATGTGTTAGACACTCGCGAGACACGACACCCTTAAGTGTCCGACACGGGTGTCAAAATAATTTATATTTATTTTAACTGAGACATGCCACACGGTGTGTCCGATACGTGTCGGAGGAGTGTCGGTGTCGGATATGTATCGGACAGGGACATGGACACGGATACGGACACAGACACAGATGATGTTTTAAAGTGTCGGTGCATCATAACATGCAAACAATATCCAAAGTCAAAAAACTGTTAAGTGCAACATATGAAATTTAAGGGGACGTCGAATTCAATTGCTCGGCATACCTAAAAAATTCGATATCGACTCTTGAAACTTTAGCAGCGTCCAAGCCAATGGTGCCCGCATTTATTGCAAGCATGTTGAATTTAAAGGGCACTCTTGATCCAGAGAATATTTATTGACAAGTCAAGAGTAAAAGACAAAGTGGAAAACTACCTAAGTACAAAAAGGAAAAAAAAAACATTGAATCAAGTTGTTCACGATTTTGAATTTTATCATGAAGTAATTCAAAACTATGTAGCTATATTTATGGATTAAAAATCTTAGAAAATAAGAGCTCGTTCCAAACATCTGGAAGTCCAGGTAGACACCAATGTATGCAGTCGGCAGAGTGCACTGGATCCGCTAATTGTTCTCGGGTTAAAGGTTTAAATCGAAAACCATACATCGAAGCGTGTGCATCTTTTCTGTAACTTGAGAGATGTGTTATGTTCATAATTGCAATGGGAACCTCCGATTTACTGAATTCTTCAGTAATAGCCTGCATGAAGCTTTTCTCAGGTATTACTTGGGTGATATTTTTTGCCAATGTTGTTTCTCTGTAACAGCTGCCATGCACATCACCACCCCAGTCTCTACTTCTACAACAACAAAACAAAAAGGCGAACAAAACTTAGTACTTATATTACATAATTCAAGATAAAGAGGTCAGCATAACGATGAGTATTACGTACGATCTATGTGTCGGGGACATCGTGTTGAAAAGGACTCGTGTTTTATTAGGATGTACGTTTTTGTTGATCCATTCTGTCAGGTCCCTGATTGCCAAGCGATAAGCATCTTCTATTGGTATCTCTATGAAGTCTTTCACTTCATCATCGAAGGAACCTCGACTAGGTGAAAAAGGAAACACATGAATTTTCACCTTGTATGTTGTAATTGAGTTATGAAATCAGATGAAGAATCGAGGACATACAATAGCTTGACAACTTCTTTCCACCAAAGGTAAGTGTTGAATACAATTATATCCGCTTCTTTCCAGTGTTTTCCATGCTCATTTATCGAACCATTTCGGACCAATTTAACATTGTCTTTTGAATCCAAGTGTTGTAGTAGAAATGGAGCCCAATAAAACTTGATCGTAGCATTATAATCCTGACTCAATTGCAACAACTTACATTGTTAAATAGAAGCATATTGTACCGTAGTTTTGAGGCTTTACAAAGTTATTAGATAATCACCTTAGCCGTAAAAGTACTAATAGAGTAAAAGGAAATCTTCATTGATTTGGCATTTTCGGGAATGATTCTATGAAGAAGACATACGAGGGAGAAAAATTGATTGCGATTTATGGAATCACCAATGAACATCATTGTTTTTCCTCTAAGACTTTCAAGCATTAGTGTGGCGTTAAAACTGTGGAAAAGACGTGAAAAGGTAAGTCACTAACAATAACGTACAAACTTACATCGAGAAAAACATTGGTTAGATTCAAGTAAAACAAGAAACTCGAAATTTCTTTGATTTTTTTTTTTTTGAGAATATCATCGTAAATATTTATGTATCAGTAAACCCTAAACCCATATATGTGTGCATACGCATAGACAAACTGTTTTACGAATCTTCTTTTTTCTTTAGGTAAAACTGTTGTAAAAATCTAAGTTTACGGGCTTGTGATTGAATTATGATAACTTAGTGGCAAGTGGCAACGTAGTACAAAAAAAATGCCAATCACTTGCTTGTCTTCAGCTCTTAACTCTTTAAAAATGGATTAATATTTTTGTTGTGGGCTATTATAGAATCGCCATTTGGACATTGTTTTGAGATTAAATGTATGTCGGGCTATAATATATATAGAGATGCAAGCCCAAGTGCACCCCGGGTTATAGTTCAGGTTGCCTTTTGACTTATTAGGCCCGCATTATGTTTGTTCTTAAACTAATTATATGGCTTGGCACAAGACTATATAACTAACTTGTAATGGAAGATTCAAACTAAATAAAAACAAGATATAAACTAATGACTAGAAAAGTTGCAATTGTATGCTTCCAATTAAAGTTCCCAATACATGTTTAAAATTGTGAAATTGAGGTTATGGAAAATATGTCTAGCTAATTAGAGTTTATATAGATTCCAAATTAATTAGATTAACATAAATGGACAAAAATATCAAACTTCCCAACCTATGAGGAGTTTTTCAGCTTGCCGCTTTGGAAAAAAAATCACCACTAAACCCCTTAACTTTTGTCAAGTTGTTCCAAAGGAACAAGTCACAAAAAGCTCCATGGGATGAATCTCTGGTTCCAGATGATAACGAAATATTATAGACTAGACCTCAGGCCTGATCTACTAAGTTTTATAAGTGCAACGTAATTTGCAGTAGAAAGTACTTTATACTGATAGTTGGTTGGCAAAAACAATCAGCGTAGTGCATATAAATTGTAGCTTAATTACCTTCTTAATTCTATCTAAAATTCTTATCCACCAAGATTGCATGTACTAACCTTGGAAGAGAACAGTGGCGAGGCTGCCATCTCCAACGTTGGTAGTCATTATCTGGTCGACCATTTGTTCGACACACGTAGTACGGCTTGATATACGGACACTCGTGTTCCTCGTATAGTGGTCGAGTATCGTCACGCACCCATTCTCCATTGAATACATCACAACCTTTCTTAGTTTCTCTAACAGCAAAAGGAAACTCTTTTGTCGTCTTTCCTAGTACCAAAAGAAAAACTAAAAAAAAGTATAGAAGAACATGATGACTTGGTTTAATAACTAAATGTCCCGTTAACTTCAATTTTTTTTTTTTTTTAAAAATTTCCAATATTGATCTGTAATACTTGTTGAAATATTAAACGAATTTGTATACACCCTGATGGTTAGTGTTACAATGCGTTCATAGAATTATGCAGGAAGGACTAAAAATATTAAAACAACAAATTCCAAATTAGCTAATTTGTAGAACAACCTTCAAACTTTATTGAAGAAAAAATAAGTTAACTCACCAATAGTTGATATTTTTACTTGCTTAGGGTTATATTCTCGTACACAAAAGATGTAGTCGAAATCTTTAGCTGAAAAGAGGGTAAGAAAAAAGATGCAGGCTAATATCGCAAAGAGAAAAGGAGAGAGAAGTGTCTTTCGGAATATGGATGAAGGTGGTGATGGCTTCATTGGACGAGATATTTCAGGACTATGTAATATTTTGGCAATTGGCATATATAAATATACACGTCTCCGCTCAAACACTTGAACAACTTTAAAAGATATGCTTTTTTCTTTTCTTTTTCCAAACGCTTTTGATCAATGATGTCTGGAGAACGGTTTAAACGTGGAAGGCCATATTCTAACAATATTTCATGGTCATTATGATCTTAGATTTTCAATAATTTTGTTTCTTAAACTACATCTCAGAATAAGTTCCATTTTGCCCTTATATCATAAATATTTGGAAGAGTTACACAAACAGCCCAAGGCATGAAATATTTACAAGAGCGCCTTCTCATGTTTTGACAATTAAACAAAACACCTCTTGTAGGAGGATGTATGTTATTACACAAGCACCACTTTTACATAAGTATATATCAGTTACACAAAACATCTTATTAATTTCTATATACAACACCCTTTCTGAATTAATAAAACTGAAAGAGAGAGAGAACTAAAAGGATTTACTAAGAGTATTCAAAACCCATGCGCCAACTACTTTAGGAAAAAAAAAACCACTCGCCAACCCGCGTGACAATCGTGGAAGTGACCATTGCGGACCTAATCGTACCTAGTTGTTGCGCCTGAATCATGCAACATGTCTCGCGCTCGAATCAATCTGAATAATATTATGCTCTGATACCATGTTAATTTATGAAATTAACTTCATTGTATTTCATATATTTTATGAATACAAATGTACACATATACTGAGTGATATTACAAAAAATCTTATCCCAAATACGAAATAATGAGCACGCACTACAAGAAAAACATGCATTAGCGACGGTAAAGGCGTTCGCGAATGACCCAAATGCGGTCGGTAAAGACCTACTACTGACAATCGGGCCGTCTCTAATGAATGGTCGGCAATACTTTTGTCGCTAATGGGAACCGACGGCTCGACAGTCGGTAATACTGACATTACCGACTGTTGGTTCGTCGTTAATATTTAGTGACGGTACAACCATCGCTCACTCTCCGCGATGGCTCGATTGTCGGTAATAATTGTTACCGATGGCTTAACCATCGCCAATGTAATCAACTCATTAGTGACTTCTGGGCCGTCACTAATAGCTCAAAACACATTAGCAGCATCCACACAGTGACAAATAATCTGAACCCATTAGTGACAGTTGAGCCGTCTCTAATGACCCTAAAGCCAATAGCGGCTCCTAGGCCGTCAGTGTTTTTGTGCATGTTATTAGTGACGGTTTTTGTGCATGTTATTAGTGACGGCTTTTGTGCATGTTATTAGTGACGGCTCGACCGTCGCTAATAACATTCAAAGGTTAGTAGTGACAGTCGAGCCGTCACTACTAATATTTAAGGTTGAAACTTAGTAGCGACAGCCCAACCATCGATACTAACATTTAACAGAATAAAAAAATCAATAATATTATGGTAATTTGTGAAATTACCAATTTTTTTTTTTAACAATACGAAACTTGTTGTGTTGTGTGTTGAGAAGATGAATGTTTGAATATGTGAAAAGAAAGATATGTTTGAAAATGTGATTTTTTTTTGAAGAAATGAAGAATATTTTTTAAAAAAGAAATGAAGAAAAAACTTTGAAGAAATAAAGAGAAAAGTTGAAGAAATGAAGAATTGTTTGAGAAATGTAAAAAAAAAAAAAAACTTTGAAAAAATGAAGAAAGTGTTGGGTAATTTTTTGGATAATGAAAAATGAAGGTTTGAGGAGGAGGAGGAAGTATTTATATTGTTGGGTGAGAATTTCGAATTTTCATGAAATCTTGAACTTCCCGTCTCTTCCCACCATTTCAGGGTGAATACCAACGGCTAGGCCGTCGCTATTATTCGGTCGAGCCGTCAGAAACTATCTCGCTTAGTTCCACTAATGGCCTGGCCGTCGCTACTATTGTTCGATTAGTAGCGATGACATGGTTGTCGCTAATAGAGTTTGAAGATTAGTAGCGATAGCGACGGCCAGGCCATCGCTGTTGACCCCTAAATCTCACCCTTTTTTTTATTTTTGCCTTATATGATTTTGATGTGTGTATGATTTTAGTTAAGATGCTCTTAATATACATGAAATCAAGAAATATATTAGTATGCTAGTAATTGGATTATTGAAATGCAAACTCATTTTTAATTAACTACATTATATACGATTGAAGTAATTGTTTTGGTAATTATACATTTGTATATGGTCTACAATTGATCTTATGAAGTTGTTATCACACCGCATATGTGATTGATTTTCGTTACAATGTGAAAGTACGGATGTTATATAGATTTAATTAGAATATAAATATATATGTATAGTCATTACGTACGATCATTAGGAACTAGCCTTATAAATGATGCTTGATTGTGCAATGAAAGTTGTGTTTATTCAACTAATTTGTACTTATTATTGCCGTACTGGATAGTTAAACCACCAATATATGTTAAATAATTATGCAAAAATCGTATTTTACGAACATGTATATTAATAGTGATGGCTCGGACGTCACTATCGACTCTCAATTGCGACGGCCTAGCGGTCACTACTGTTAGGGTAAACGTGCGACTACCGAGCGATCACTAATGAGGGTCAATTGCAAAGGCCCGACCGTCATTACTATTAGGGCTTAGAGTTTATGGTTTAAAAATTACCGTTATAATATTTATTAGCAGCGGCATGACCATCGCTTTTATCAATGGTAACTACCATTAGTGACAGTTGAGCCGTCACAACATAACGGTAACCTTTAGTAGACGAGAATTCATTCCAATTCCACATCTTAGTTGAGGTATGTTATATTCTTACTAGTTTACTAATTTGTATTTAATATTAACATTGATTTTGTTGATTAGTAGATATTATCGTGCGTCGCAACGAGACTAGACGTGCACGCAACCTACTTGACAATCAAAATTTTGCGTGCAATAGGTAGGTAACCTCTTTTAATTAGTTTGTGATGTAAATTAATTGTTTTATATTGTATATATTTAGTAGAATAAAATGTAAATAATTAATTTTTAATTTACTTAGATAAAGAATGGATTATCACGGCAATAGATCTTGGATGTACGATAGCTTAGATACAATGGTTATTTGAAAGAGAGTTTTATCATTGGAGTTCATAGAATATTCCTCACAACAAAGACAATACTTAGATCTAAACAATTGGGTTAGGTGTCCAGGTCACAAATGCGATAACATACAGTTTTTTTTATCAAAGCACAGTATGCAGTCATCTTTATAACTCATGTATCAATGAAATTTAATCATAAGTATGGTAGGAAAGGTAAAGATAGAGATTGCTCACCCAAATTCCGTAGATTTTGATTTCTGTATGTCTCTTATTACCTTTCGAACTAACAAAACGTGTACTGGAATAAAAAGTTGAGGTGCTATGTGCACATCGCGCGCGACTGAGGCGCGATGTAAACTTTGACGCGCTATTCGGCACGGTGTCTTGTGGAATTCTGGTGCCACATAATCAGATCGCCATCTTGATCGCGCGTGTGAGGCGCGATGTAAATAATGGTAGCGCGTGAGATCGCGCCTACTACTGGACAATATGACCTGCATGCTCTGATTTGTGATGTGCTTACTTTTGTCGTGTTTGTTTCTCCACTTATGGTTTCTTTCACCTTTTTTATATTTATTATCTCAATGTTTTGCTCAAAGAAAAATTGAAGTAATATGATGTATATGACTCAAAGCAGAAATAAATTAACGACTCGATAATTATAAACTTACTATTGTAGCTTGCCTCTCACACAACGCTTAGTTCATTGTCGGTTCACTCGACGATTTTGGTGAAGAATGAGGGGTCCTTTGGTGCACCATTTGCACTGTGATCTTTCTTCTCATTTGCTCATTTCTTCACTTTTCCTTAGTAGACGGTTTGACATCCGGTTGGAAATGAGTGTCTTCAAACCTTGCCAAGGTGTATAGTAAAATTTGATGAGTGTCTTCAAACCTTGCCAAGGTGTATACTAAAATTTGACTCTTGGGATACAACATACCCATGAAATCACACACCCCCCCTTCGACATTGTGTCCAAAATGTTCCTACTAATTGGAGCCATGCTATAGTAGAATGTGGTCATATGACGAGGGATTGTAAAGGTGGTAGGAGGACATAGCCGTGAAATCATTCCATATCGCTGCCATGCTGAAGCTATAAACTCCCCCTCTAATTGTTTAAATTTCAAAAGTACCCCTCTCTTCTCATCATCAGAGATTGATGCACCCTCGTTCTTTAGGTTCACCAATATATCCATCATAATGTTTTACTTCAATTTTCTATGCTTCCGTGCAAACTCCGTTCATCAGGATATGAATTTCGTCTACTGACATCTTCAAGTAACCTTCAGTGGTAATTGAATCTATGAACATTTTGTTCTCAAATGCAAGTCCATAGTAGAAGTTCTTCAGTAATGATTCCTCCCCGAGGTTGCATTGTGTAAATACCATGACCATATTCTGATATCTCTCCCAAGTGTCAACAATTGCTTCTCCGTCATATTGTTCGAAGCTAAAAAACTCCTCACGTCGCCTCTTTCTCCCTTAGTGGTCGTGAAATGGCTACAAAATTTGTCCTTCAAGCAATCCCATGAGTGTGACCTTTTGTTGTAGATTCCATTGTACCAAGCTCTTGCCGCTTCCTTAAGTGAGACATGGTAGGGGTGTTCGCGGGCGAATTTTAGTGGGTTATCTTCGAAAAATATAGCATACCCAATACTTGCGGGTTACCAATTTTCTCACTTATGCGGGTGGATTTATTTTTATGACCATGCGGGTTGCGGCTTAGGCGGGTGCGGGATGATTGGCGAGCGGGTTAGCGGGTTATGTTGCACATCAAATCACAAAATAAAATTCTTTTTTTCATGTTTCTAGAAACACAAGTTGTATAGTGCAATAACTATATTCTCGTATTAAAGAAATATCCTCTCATTTTTCCCTTTTTTTGTTTTTTTTTTTCGTATGCTTATGCTATATGCAAATAAATTCATGTATTAATGAATACTGAGTTTTGTCAATACGTATGTAAAGTCTTCCCTCCATTCACTTCTAATTATTAACTGGTTAACTTATATATGAACTACAATATTGTGTTTTTGACTAATACACAGCTATTTTATTTTACTTTTTATTTTTGGTATAGTTATTATATTAAGAACTTTGTTTTTTGCTTTATATGATGGGTAAACGGGTGGGCGGGTGGATGTACTGCTCAACCCACAACCCACCCGCTCAAGGACGGGTTATCATTTTTCCAACCAAGACACAAGTTGAAAAATTAAAAACATGCGGGTGGCGGGTTGAGCGGGTCGAGTTTAGGCGGGTCGGGCGGGTGAACGGGTTTATGAACACCCCTAAAACAGGGAACTAACGTGTTTCTATGTCGATTTTGCTCCACCCAAATTTGTTGCATATCTGGGTTAGTGCTTCTACACGTGGGTCGGAGTCTTCTTCCAAGTCTCCGCTAAACTGTTTCTCCTCAATTAGTTTGAAAAGATCTAGACTATATCTTGCTTGCATGATCTCTCGCATATTTCTGTCCCATTTGGTCTTTACATCGGCAATTTTGGGGTATAGACCGTCCTCCAAACCCTTTGATTGGTAATTTTTTGGCAAAAGGAGTGTTCAAGCGTCCCTCCTTTTCATCGTGATAAGTGTAGGTGGAAGATCATTAAATGACTCCATGCGTGCTCCTCAACTACAAACAACAAAAGCCATTAGTGTCTCAACAATAAAGCTCAATGATTCACATAGAACACTATCATTACTCCCCGCCAACGACGCCAAAAACTTGATAAGTATTTTAAGTGTAATAAAATAGAATATAAGTCAACAGGAATGCTACACATAAATCTCACTTTGTTCCAAGGGCACGAATCAAGTAATAATAAAATACAAACCAAGTAACGACAAAAAAAAATCATTTTATATGACGAATGATTTTTGTCATAATAAGCTGTAAAATCGTCACAAATCAGTTATCATGACGAAAAATTGCACCCCAAAGTTCGTCGCTTCAGGCCCGTCACAATAGGGCTGTAGTGACGAAAATTGGCAATTGTCATAATAGTTTGTGACGAAATGACTTTCGTCATGATAGATGACTCTGTTGTGACGATAATTTCATCACTTCACTATTAGTTTTTCGTCACAATACCCTGAATTCGTCACAACAATTGGAGTCTATGCTGACAATTTTATTCGTCATAATAGCGATAACCCTACAGTAACCCTACCGTGACGATATTTGCAATGCTTATACTGACAAAACATTTGTCACAATAGCTATTCTTTATTTGCCAAACTTTGGCTTCCACTTTTTTATAATTTTTTTTTGTTTTAAAATTTTTTTTTCAGGAAATTTTGAAAGTCTTAGAATCAATCATAAATTCATAATACATATGTACTTACTAAAATCACCAATCGCATGAAAAAAAAAATCATTGAACTGACAATAGAATTGACAATCATCCACCTTACTTACATGTAATATAATGTCGAAAACACATTTAACCAACAGTTGATTTTCCAGTACTAGGAAAATAGCATATGTCAAAAGCATTTCACATCCACAAGTACTACACCATCAACATAAAAGATATTTCTCCAATCCCTTCTTCAATTGCCTTTTTCCCATCTTCTCACATATGATGCACCATCGAAAACAATAATAAAGTAAGCCACACTAGTATGGAATACTTGCAAATAACATTACTTATATAAAATGATGGATTAGTAATGTAATATATTCAATAACTAAAATTACAACTACTTTGTATGAAAAATATTGAAGCTTTTAGTTAAAACACTTGAGAGAAGCAACATAGATCTACAAATATCAAAGAAGCTCTCTATCCTTCAAATAAAAGCTAAAATCTAATTTATAAGATACACAAAAATCTCATGCAACATCAAATGAAAGTGGAACTTCTTCTACTTTAAAAAACTTGTGGATGTTATCTTAAACACAGAACCTCGCAATTAAAACTTATGCCTTCAAAGAAAAGCTAAAATCTAGTTTATAAGATACAGAAAAATCTCATGCAACATCAAATGAAAGTGGAACTTTTTCTACTTTAAAAAACTTGTGGATGTTATCTTAAACACAGAACCTCGCAATTAAAACTTATGGATGTTATACATCGAACTTACAGATCTCACAACTATGTTCGAGACACATAATTGAAAAGCTTTAAAATTGCATACAAATTAAAGATGTTATTAACTTATTATTAACCTCATCCACTCTTTATTCTAAACTAAGAGCTATTGAGAAGTGAAAAGAATAATACCATCTACTTCAGTTACAAATAAAAGTTCTAAAGTGCACTAACAAAAAAGCATTCATACCATGCTAACACATTCAAACAGAAACTTTTTTATTTCTCCAATTTAATGTTGAAATGAAATTAAATGATGCTACATAATGATAATGAGTACTTGCAAAACGGTAGTCATTAGATCAGATAAACATACGAACTTGCAAGGGTTAGTCATCAACTCTAACTTTGATGAAATAAAAATAAGTCCAAATCTACTTATTACTCCTATTAATGTAAGTCTGGATTGTGTCGTAAATGGCAGTAAGAACTATAAGCAAGCAGTAACAAGAATGCTCAAACAATAACTAGAGCAAGAACTAAACATAAGCAGTTTAGCATTGTGCATAAAAATGAGTATTTAAACTAAAGAAAATAGGGAATGGACAGAGATAAACATACGTAATTTCAAAAATCGGCAACCATAAACATTTAAAAGTATCAAATGCAGCTACTTACAACTTGATATGAAGACATACATTATATTCAAATGATAAAGAACTATAAAATCAGAGAGTTACCAACAGTAACGAATCCAGAGAGTGCACTATCATACAGAAAGATTAAGCAATGCTCTTAAAGACAAACAAAACCATGCATTGTACTAAATTCATTAATTCAATATTAACATCCATTCGAGCAATCTTCATCAAACACTACTACTGCTATCAATTAAAGGTCATTGTAAACCAATAACGCAAGCAAATGCTCCACTATTCAGATTAAAATGCATTACCCACAAACACATGTAGCTTCCACCTTACGACTCAGAATTTTCGTATAAAAACGACAATCCAATCTTACGAATACCAACCTCAAAAGGAGTGACGATCACAAGAGCTTCAAGCACGCCAGACAACAGCCTCCCATGGTGGCTTACCTTCCCCGCCTCAGGATCCTTAAACGCCGACTGCAACACCGCATTCGACCCCATCCTTAACGTGTATTTGAGCATCAAATGAGAGGTGAAAGTCTCTGGCCCCTTAATTGTGCCCCTTCTTTGTCCCTCGGAATCTTCTACCACAACAGTAGCACGGGGCTTAATGTCTAAATTAGAGCCCAATCAGAATCCGACGACGACGACGCATTAGCTGCAACAATGGATCTGGATTGGGAGAGATTATTTGGTGCAACTGATGTATGTGCATCCACTACCAATACACGGTCGGGATGAAGTGTTAGGTGGATATTCCTACAATATAGGGATCTTCTTTTAATCTCAACCATCGGTTGTACATACAACGGATATATATAATAATTTCTCCTGGATTGGGGGAATTGGGGATTCGATTGGTGGTTAAAGTCAGCGGCATCTTTCTCTGAATCGGGTGGCGACAAGAAAGAGGCTAGTACAAGATAATTGGGGGTTTTGGGCTGTTTTTGTGAATTGGGCTCATAAGTCATAACCTGGAGGGAGAAAGTCTTAAAGTAAAAATGAATAAGAGGAAAAACAATTTAATACATTAAACTTTGTAAATTTCGTAGATTTATTTGTTTTGTTAAGTTATTCAAGAATTAAATAATTTGTAAGGATAAAAAATTAATTAATTGTCCTAATCCTTGGGGAGTATTACAAAGACTAAAAGTAAAAAGTAACTTGGTGTCATATGTTAAGTGTCTAAAAGTTAGAAATTACTAGAATTAAACTAAATATGTATTTCTATACTATTTACCGTGCATGTATTTCGATCAAAATTTCATTTGTTCATGTGTATCCTCATGATTAATATTCGATAGTTATGTCATTTTTTCATTTGTGGAAATCAATTCAAATTTTATGAGATTTCACACATCTAAATCAAAGATTTTTCAATAAATTCGTGTGCACATGGTACTATTATTGTCGTGTATTAGACTAATTTATGTGACTTGTATATAAAAATAAAAGCTAGACATTACTATTTTTTCAAAATTAAAATTACTAATTCAACTTTATGCTTATTTACTTGTCATGTATTTGACCTCTTTTGTTAAGAGTTGGTACAAAATACTTTTAGTGAACGCCGCTTATTAAGAGATGAAAATAGTATGTAAACGTAAATTACTATTAGTTATTAGGACACATGCAAGCAATTAACATGACGAGAGACTACATTAGTGTTTTGGACATCACAGTAAGGATTTGGCTATACAAATTACGTATGAAGTTAATTGTAAAATTTAAATAACTACTGTGTGTAACATTAATTCTAAAAATATATATAATATGCTCATATTGATAAAACAAGTTCCGTCATAAGCAATTATATATTATGACGCTTTATTTTGTCACAACAGTGGAGATGTTTATCACAAGACAAATGGCGCCAATACGAATAGGTTTTATTATTGTTGTGACGAAAGTGCTTACTTTGTCACGATAGGATAAGCTCTCGTGATGAAATTTATTTCGTCATATCAGTTAACCCTTATGTGGCGAAATATGATTTCGTCACTACAACTGAATCTATTGTGACAAAAAAAATCATCACCACAAATTGTCATAATAGATGTTTTTTTTTGTGTCGTATCCCAAGGTAGTAGTGGATGAATGTATGAATCACTTAAATGTAAAACACTAACAATTATCACGATCTTTTCTCTTGTGTTTGCAGCATGTAATGAATACTTGGGAATGCTATGAATGCTTTCTATATTAAATATGCTTTGAATGCTTTTTATGCTAAGAATGCTTAATCTAAAATGCAATAAAAATTAATCTAAAAATGCAAAAATAATAATTAAATATCTGTTTGATTTTTGGTTTTAAATGGAAGAAACAATTAAAGCATTTAAAATAATTAAACTACTAAACTAATGAAAGCAAGTAAACAATTTAAACTAAGAATGTTGGGGGAAAGATTGATTAAGGGGGTGTTTGCAAAAGCTTATAGAAGCTACTTCTTCTAAACTTTTACTTAAAGTCATTTAAAGCTCCTTTTGACTTAAAGCAATGAGTGTTTGTAAACCTTCTCTAAAAACTGCTTAAAGTAATTTAATTTGATTTTGTAGTGTTTGCAATAATAAGTGAGAAGCAGTTTTATAATGCAATAAGACTTAAATACCCTTATTTTTCAAGCATATAAATAATTAACATGCACCTAACTTAGACGAGTATACGTTCTAAAAAATATTTAAAAAATAAAACAATAAACTGTTGGATATAAACTAATCAATATTTGTGATTATTACATCATAATGTATAATTATTTGTATATATACACTCGAGTATTCTATATTTTAAAGAAATCCATGTTATTAAGAGATGTTAGTTTTTAAAATATTTATATGGTGTGGTTAAATAAACTGTGGTCCAGCATAATTATTTGTATATATACACTCGAGTATTCTATATTTTAAAGAAATCCATGTTATTAAGAGATGTTAGTTTTTAAAATATTTATATGTTGTGGTTAAATAAATTGTGGTCCAATATAATATTTTATTTTTTATTATTAGAAAGTATTGCTTAATATTTTTATTTCTTATTTTTTTCAAAGATTAGAGAAGATATTGTTTCTTAATTCTGGGGGTATAAATGGATATTTGGAAGGAACTAGGATAGAAACATTTAAAAAGAATTAATAATTAAAAGCTCCTTATAGAAGCACTATTTACCCAGCTTTTGGGCTTGTGCTTTTTTTTTGCTTATTTTAAGATAAGGAGAAGCAAAAGCCCAATTTTCAAACACTAATTTATGGCTTCTCTATAGTAAAAAGCCCATAAGCTCTTTTTAAAAGTATTTGCTAACACTCCCTAATTAACTTAACTTAACTAAACTAAACTAAAGGCAGAATTTAATGATTGATTAATTGATTGATTTTTGTTGTAAACATTAATTGGAAAGATTGTTTAGAGGTCGTGTTTCACAGTGATTTAGCCATAATAATGCATAGACAAACTACATATATGTACTTACAGTACTTGATAGTTTTTTATGTTTGCATGTTCAATTGATATGTGACATATGGCAGGAGTTATCCCAATCATACACCTATGAGTCTCTAATAACCTACCGTTTTAACAGAGCAACCCCGATGTTAGTTATTTTAGAAGAGATATCAAATCTACAATCCAATTAACTCATTCGGATCGTGTTAACTAAACGTACTTAGTCACGATTGATCTAACGTGA
This sequence comes from Linaria vulgaris, assembly GCA_948329865.1. Taxonomy (NCBI): domain Eukaryota; kingdom Viridiplantae; phylum Streptophyta; class Magnoliopsida; order Lamiales; family Plantaginaceae; genus Linaria; species Linaria vulgaris. Next base: position 67,204,717 of record OX415249.1, read on the forward strand.
TCTAAAAGTTGCGCATCAGTAGCTTTTGCAAATCCAAAGTCACAAATCACATATATAATTATAATTATCCTTAGTATTCTACACTCTGGGCGGCCCCGCATGGGTGCTTCTGTGTTATCCCAGCGAGAGTAAGGTCAGTCACACATCATAAGTAACTATTCAATCTAGCATTCAAGATCATCAAACACACATCAAGTAAATCAAATAAACATATCCATAAATTAGAGTTATTCCCCTACTCTAAACAACGAGTAGGTTAGCTCCTCATAGTCATGAGTTCAACAATCAACAAAGAAGTAAATATCATAGGCAAAGTAAAGAGATAAAGAAAAGCTTCTTGAATAAGGTGGAACGTTGTTGCTTGACCCTCTTCTCCAATCAAACTTGTTATAACAGGATCCGTCTCCCGAGATCAAGTTGTGTATTGCCACGCAGTTTCTGAGTTGGACTTATAAGGATATAAATTTGATTTGCAGCCTCAAGGATCACAAGCGGCACAAGATACCATAGCGGGAAAAGTTTGGACCCTTGATGGTTTTGCCGAAGGCTTTGACACCGCTCAGTTGGATGTGTCCCTAAGGCCTGGCTTGTGACCGGTGGAGGAGTCAGATTCTGACAAAGAGACGGAACCGGATGTCTTTGCTCCCATTTTGGATAATGACAACCTTGTTAGGATAAGCGTGACTGGTGCTCCCCCTATGCTGTCAATTAAACTGTTTTTGGCGTTGCGTCACTCTTATTATTATTATTATTATTATTATTATTATTATATTATTATTATTATTATTATTATTATTATTATTATTTTATGTATTTGGATAATTGCATTCTTAGAGGAATGTGTGGTTTACTTTTTGAATACGTTTTATTTCCTTATATTTCATAGGTATTTGACTTTCATGTTTAATTGGAATGTCGTCTTTTTAGGAGGGTATCATGTTAACGTAAGTATTTGATTCCTTCACAATGTTACCCTAGGAGATAAATTTGATGCTTAAAGCATTTATTCTCTTGTTATGATGTATGAGAGATTGTACGGCAATGGTACGGAACTTGATGGGGAGTGAGGTATCCTCATCATATCATGTTGGGCACATGATTGTTTGTGACTTGTAGGGTAATTTCTGTCAAAGTCCCCTATGTGTACGATTGAATGGGAAGTTGTGTTGTACCAGTTAGGGTAGCGTTTATTTTTTGATGTGACAAGAGATCATATTCTATAGGTTAAGGTATTCTCTAGTATCATAATGGATAGGGAATGACATTCTGCCACTTAGGGCATTCTCTACCATATCACAATGGATAGGAGATGATAATTTATTGTTGTAGGTATTCTCTGCCATATCACTATGGATAGGAGATGAAAATTTACCTTTGTAGGTATTCTTTGCCATATCACGATAGATAGATGATGATTTACCATTGTAGATATTTTTCGCCATATCACGATGGATAGAAGATGATAATTTACCGTTTAAGGTATTCTCTACCATATCACGATGAATAAGAGATGATAATTTACCGTTTAAGGTATTCTCTGCCATACCACAATGTATAGAAGATGAAAGTCTACCGTTTAAGGTATTTCATTCCATGTCCTTACAGATAGGTGATATTCATATTACCACTTGTGGTATACTTTGGGTTGTTGCATGCTTTTCGTTGCAAACTTGTATGCGTCTATGTGGTTGGAAGCTAAGATATGCAATTACATAATCATCAAGAAGAATAGAGTTATAAAAGATAATGACCGAGATTGGGTATATTCTGATTCGATTAGAATTAGGTTAGCATAGTTTCCATGTTTAATTACATGCCAGTCCATGAAAGGAAATTTAGGGAAACTTAAATTGTTCAGATATAAATATAAATTGTTCGTGCATAATGATAAACAAAAGCTAAGAGAATTGGTCGGTCTACTCCACCATAGCTTGATCCTCATGTGCAAAGGCTTCTAATGCCTCTGCTTCATCATCTCTGCGTAGCTTGAGGGATGTTATTAGTAAAGCCATAACTCCCTATGGTTACCAATAATCTTTCCCGTGCCTCTGCGAGTTGGGAACTTTAGTTTTTGGTGGTTAGTAGATACCACATCTCGAATGGCGTTGAGCATCGGGCAACCAATTATCACGTTGTAAGCAAACAGTTGGTCATCTGTGAGGCACTATTCTCCTCAGTGGATCTTCCCCAAATGATGTAGGCAATGTGACATGTCCTAGTAGACACCCCCCCCCCCCCGGAACCTTTTAAAGGCATAGAGATTCGCTCGATCAAATTATGACCAAGTGCCATTTTGTCCAAGGCATGAGAAAATATCACATTTGCAGAACTTCCATTGTCAATGAGGACCTTGCAAAGTTGGCAATGTCAAGCTTAACTACAAGGGGGCAGTTCAGCTTACCTACTTGGATAGCATGTGGGGTGAGCTGAATTAGATCCTTCTTGGTAAAAGTACCTCTTCTTTGGGCATCTCCTTGATCTCACGCAGGGCGATGAAACCCACATATATGTCCTCCATTTCTCTCAAGTAATCTTCTTTCGCCCATTACTGGAGTTAGCATCCACAAGTTGGCCATTTATCATAGTGATCTTTCCCCTAGTGGGTGCATTGACAACGTTGTGGTTATAGGTGCAAGATGCCTCAATAGATTTTTGTTTGTCCTTCCGTGGCAAGCAGGACTTGTTCCTCTCATCTCGCCCATCCAAGTCCTTGTGATTTAGAATGTGTTCTACCAGTTCGGCTTCGCGAATAAGCCTCTCGATTTGATCCTTGAGATCGTTGTAATCATATGTGTTATGTCCGCCTTGGTAGTGATACTTGCAGTACTTCTTTTTAGTGTCTCGTCCCAAGAGTGCCTTTCTGCTTCCTTGGATCTTTGAGCCATCCTTTCTTGTGGGCAATGGCAACACTGTCATATTATCCTTGTTTAAGGGGAGTATGCCTCTTGGGGAATTTTTCGCCATTGCGGTCATTTCTGTCTCGGTTCCATCCTTTCTTCCCTCTGGGGTGATCTGTATCTGGCTATGAGTGTTCTTGGTTTCCATCATCTCATTACAATAGACCGTCTTGTAGGCAATTTCATTGATCTGGTCAATGGTTTTTGGCTCTTCCTCCAGGAGCACAACCGCGAACCTCTTGTGCATAGTTGCATTGAAAAGAATAATGGCCACCTGCTCGCCCTTAGGCTCATCCTAACTTGAGTGGCTCTTCATTGAATCTTTTCATAAAATCCTTGAGACTTTCCTTGTCTTCCTGCTTTACCGAATTCAAGTGGTTTAGATTAGTGTGCATTTCTCTTCTGGCTTGAGAATTGTCTCTCAAAACTTTTCAGCAATTGCTCATAGCTGGTCAGCGAGCCCACATGTATACTAGTGAACCGATCCAGAGCCGCACCTGAGAAGTTCGTGGAAAATATCCTAACATGCACATTATCAGAGAATCCATGTAGCATTAGTATTCTATCCACATAAAAAATGTGTTCATGAGGGTCGTTCTTTCCATCATAGGTCTTGAGTTGTGGGGTCTTCTTTCCCCTATCTAGAGCTTCAGCTTTAATCTCATCACAAAACAGCATTAGCCTCCTGTGTCCCACAACCTACATCAGTTTGTGATGCACCGCCTCTCTTTCCTGGTTTAGTTGTTCCATCCTCCTTCCTATCTCCCTCATTTATGCCCTCGGGTTGGGAGTTGTCTCTCTGGAGACCCTAAAAATTGGTTTGTCCCTCCGAGATTCAGCCTCCTCTTCATGGTTGTGCCCCCTTGACCTTTCAGCGAGAGCTCTATTCCTTGATTTTTAAGGACGCGGTGGTAAGACACCGGCCTCAAGAGCGGACGAGGCGGGGGCATTGATTTGCGCAATCACTTCAGGTGGCGTTGGTGATGCCGGTGCTGGGACTTATTGGGGGCAAGACCACTTCTGGCAGTCTCACTACACTAGGAGTGGGCAATGGTTGATCCAAATGAACATTTTCAGTAGTCGAGTTTATAACGACAAATTCTTGATCTCTAAAATTAAAAGACAAGGAAAAGATTACAAAATAATTTTAAATAAATTTAAAGTACAATTGTGGTACAATCTCTCTATTTGATCCTCTAATTCTTTTCTCAAACAAATGATTTTGAAATTTGGTTGACTTGAGTGGATTTAATTTTGATCTCTTCCACGTGTATTTGAGTTGAGCCTTAATCCAAGGGCTTTTGAGCTTGATCTTGAATTAGCAACCTACTTGACTTGATATTCACAATGAACACTTTGATCTTCGTCTTGACTTCTTGAACTTGTTGAATGTCAATCTTATTTGGAGGAATCTTGATCTTCAAAATACTTGGATATTTGGCAAACGTTGATTCGAGGGCTTGACGGCTTGATCTCGGATCGAACGAAAACTTGATTTGGAATTTGATTTGAAGGTTGATGAAGAATGATATGAACTTCGTCTTCAGTTCTTTGGACATATTGGGCTTTGATCTTCTTTGAATGGACTTCAATCTTCAAAAATGTTTTTTCGAGGGTCTTGTGACTTGATCTCGAATTAAACAGATTTTTGGCTTGAGATTGATGAAGAGCGGTATGAACTTGGTTTCGGATTTGTTGAATTTCTTGGAGTTTGATCTTACTTGGCATAAGCGCAATCTTCAAAAACAACTTTTGGATGGAATTGAGACTTGATATCGGATTGAAAGAAGTTTCTTACGAAGAACACCTTGAAGATTGATGGACTTGGTGGAGATGATTTGTTGAACTCCCTTGCTCTGAATTCTTGAATGTCGAATTGTGTTTTTGTTCTTCAAGAGCGCCTCTATTTAAAGTTGTGGAGTGAATCTCAATCAAAATCTCCCGATGAGATGAACGGTTGTGATCGCGTCTACGATTTCATGATTTGGAAGACTTGATCTAAATGAATGTTCTTGATATCTCTTGCATATTGAGACTTAGAAGAGAAGACTTTCCATGTCTTAAGATTTGATGAATATATTTATTATTTAATCTTTTCAAAATATTAGAACTAAATAATATATGTATATATTTTTTTTTCTTTTTTTGCTTTACAAGACACATCATTATTTAATTGGGTAATTTAACTTCAATTAATAAATAAGACATCATTAATTTATCCATCATATATATTAAAATCAATAAATTTAACTACTTTACTTTGAAAATAAATTTGTTATAAATCTAAAATAAAATAGAAATAAATTGATAATTAACATATTATTCTCCACGTGCAGTGTCGAGATTTAATTAGACACAAATTTTACGCGTCCACAGAGTTCTCTATAGTTGGTCTATGCGATCGCGATCGAGTCACACTTTCCATCCTAGCGTCCTCGTCTGGGAATGTGGTGTTCCTACATACGGCGCCACTAATTTGGTACAAGTTGGTAGGGTAATCACGAGATACAATAATAACAAGGGAACTTATACAGAATTATGTTACTCTATAACTTATACAAGCTTCTAGAATAACTTATGTCCAGAACACCTACAGGCTAATACTAGGATAGTGCTCTGGTACATGTCGAGAATTAGGAGACGTCAGGTGTGGAGGATGTCGAGCCTGAAATACATCGGGTGGTGGATATAACGGGCCTAGAAGATATCAGGTGCTAGAGAATATTGGGTCCTCGGATATCGGGCTCAGAAGATGTCGAGCTTCATCTCCATATCGAATGAGTGTTAGTATGTCCAGTGTTGGTATATCGGGCGTACGTCGGGTATGGATGCTCAATGTGCGGAGTGAACAGTGCTCGTATTAATTAAACTTACCTTGAAATGCGGAACGGGGGTATAGGCTCGGTGACCGCTCTGAAGATTTTCATAATGAGTCTGTACCATGTCGGTGTCGTATGTCGAGCGTAAATGCTTGACGTATAGCAGTTTGGCGAATTCCATGGGCTTGGCCCAACTTGTTTATCGGGCGGGCTTACTGGCCCACAGGAATAGCCCATTTCAAATAGTTGTCCTTAATCAATCCACAAAGGCTCAATATCAAGTAAATAATGAGTAGAACGTTGCCACGGTAGGTAAATCACAATTTTGTATCTGAAGAAAGTTAACTGAATTTCCATCGTTTATGTTAGGACTTAGGACTGAGGTTACAAAAGCATTTCACATATTATTGGCCTTTCTGAATCTAAAATGTTACTATCTATAATTCAAGCTTCCATATTTAAAGGCTGATTGCATGTGTTGGATTTATTCTTTTAATGGCAGGAATTAATGATCATATGTCGTTTTCCAATCAAAATCTGTGAATTCTGAAAGGTGAAAAGTAATTATATAATTACTGCATATATTCAAGAATCCAAAAATTGATATACATTAACACCATTTTCATTTTCCAAGACTGATCAAGGATAGAAAAGCTTAGAAAACAAGAGTTCATTCCAAGTATCCTGAAGGCCAGGCAAACACCAGTGCGTACAATCGGCATAGCTCACTGGATTCGCTATCTGTTGTGGAGTTAAAGGGTTCCATTGCTTCTTGTAGATTGATGTGTGTGCGTCTTTTCGATAACTTGATAGCTGTGTGATGTTTAGAAATGTAATCGGAACCTTTGATTTGCTGAATTCTTCTCCAATTACGCGCATTATGCTCTTCCGAGCATCTGGTGCCCAGTACGAAGGATCTTCTATCGCTCTTGTTTCGTTGTAGCAGTTGCCGTTTGGTGCTCCTCCCCACTCAATGCTCCTGAAGATTCAAATATTACCAATCACTGACATATTAACACATCTTGGCAAAAGTGAGATGTTGCATTTGGTTGTGATCAGTACAACTTTTGAGATGGAGAATTGAGATAAGCTATATGAACCTAACAATAATTACACGAGTTGTAACACTTGAATTCATAGAAACATATTGTTCATATTATAAATTGTAATGAGGTTGTTAAACTTTGGCTCACACAAGCATACCACAATCCATCCATCCACGAGCAAAAAACATTTAATTGTTATGCCTAATGAGTGAATCTCTTTTTAAGCTTACTTTCCATGTGAAGGGGACATGCTAGTGAAGAAGACTCTGGTTTTCTCGGGATCCATATTTCTCTTAACCCATCTCAGCATGCTCTTCATCGCCATACGATAAGCATCCTCAGTCCGAAGCTGCACAATATCTTTCTCTTCATCATCAAAAGAACCCTGTCTGTTTATACACAACACAAATTAATTACAAAAGCAACGCACGAGCTATCTGTAATTTGATATGATAAAAGATGAATGCTTTACAGTATCTTGAAGTCCTGGCCTGTCATCCACCATAAGTAAGTGTTGAATACAAGAATATCCGCTCCTTTCCAGTGTTGTCCGTGTTTGTTGATCGATCCTCTTCGTACAATCCTATCGCTTACTCTATGTATCACTGCATCATCAGAGTTTGATTCCAAGAGAAATGGTGCCCAGTAGAACTCAATGGTTGCATTATACTCCTTAACAATAAAAAGAATTGACAAAGATATTAAGTAACTCTGAAGTCGAGTGGAGAAACGGGCTAGACGATATATCAATAGTACAAGAAGTAATTGTGAATGTGATGATCACCTTGGCTGTGAAAACAGTTAGGGAACCAAAAGTCTCCATTGATTTAGCGTTCTCGGGTATAATCCTGTGAATCAGACATACCATGGAAACATACTGTCCGCGATTGAGAGAATCACCAACAAACATCATACGCTTTCCACGAAGAGATTCAAGCATCAGTGTTGCATTGAAGCTGAAAAGATTATAGTAGAACGAAACAAAACAGCTAGTCAAACTCATTTATGTTTAGTTGTTAATTAACAAATTTCTTAAAGGTAAAAAATAGGGTGATTTTTTGAAGGGACCAAGTTTTTGTCATGAAAAGAGATTGAAGTGTAAAATTGGCATAATTCTTCCAAAATATGTTAACAAGTCGTCACACCAAAGCAGATTAATGAAAATTACGAAGAGGTATATTGAAAATTAAATTTATCATGATTTCCTAAAGTTTCAAAACTACTTGAAAGAACAGAAACATGACATTTAAATCTCATTTTTTGGAATCTCGATATAGATAACAAATATATAAATACATTCAGACTATTAGATATATTGATAGATATATTTTGATAGATTGGTATAAATCCTTTAGATAGCTTGTTACTATCATTGGTATAGATCATTGTGGTACTCTTATATATTGTACTCACATTTTGATGAATGAGCAAGGGAAATTACATTATCCTACATGGTATCTAGAGACAAAAATTTTTAACCTAAAAAATCTTCTAGTCGTCCCCTCTCTCTCTCCATGGCCGACCCGAAGTTCCACCCCGCCCTCACCGTTTCTAACGTGAGGAACTTCATCCCCATCACTCTCGACATGGAGAAAGGCCAATATTCCACTTGGTCTGAATTGTTTAAAATTCACTGTACGGCTTATCAGATCCTGGACCACATTCTACCTCCCTCACCGCCACCTTCCGCCACTCCCTCTGATCCTAAACCCGCGGACTCGGTCACCGCTGAGAAGAGCAATGACCCCTCCTCTAAAACGGTCACCAAAGCGGACTTCGCTCCCGCTGATGGCTCTGCGTCATCTAAAGCAGCGACCGTCCCCTCTCCCTCTCCCACGGATCACGCTCTATGGATCCGTCTTGATGCCATCGTCCTCCAATGGATTAATGGCACGATCTCTTCTGATCTCATGCACACAATCTTTGAGAAGGACACCACCGCCGCTCATGCATGGATCCGTCTTGAGAAAACCTTTCAAGACAACAAGCATTCAAGGGCCGTCTACCTTGAAAATCAGTTCACCCACGTTCACATGGATGACTTTCCCAACGTGTCTGCCTACTGTCAGGAGCTCAAGATGTTGGCTGATCAACTCTCCAACGTTGGCGCACCGGTTTCAAATCAGCGCCTCGTCCTTCAACTCATTGTCGGGGTCAATGAAAATTATGACGGGGTTGCTACGTTCATTCAACAGAGCAATCCTCTTCCTCCTTTTTACGAGGCTCGCTCTCGGTTGATTTTGGAGGAGACTAGGAAGGCGAAGCAAACCGCCTCATCCGCTGCCACCGCAAGATCAGCCCTAGTTGCAGACGCACAACACTCGGATCTTGCGCAGCCCGTGCGCGCCTCCTCCTACCGTGCACAGCAGACCGCTCCGCCACAGCAGCAACGCGGCCAAGGCCGCGGTGGTTATCGCGGTCGCGGTCGCGGTCGTGGCCATAACTCTGCCTCGACCGCACACACACGACCCTCCGCGATGCCGCAATGAGGAACACCACCGTGGGCCTACCCCCCTTATCCCTACCCTAGCTCCTCCTAGGCCCGTCCGTCCGCCCCCTCTCCTCAGTCGGGCCTCTTGGGTCACCGGCACCATCAAGGCCATGCGGCCCAAACTGCCCCGGTCCCGTCATACGTGCCCACCGACATCAACGCTGCAATGCACACCATGACTCTCGGCCCACCCGATGGTCAATGGTATATGGACTCTGGTGCAACGTCTCATATGACATCCTCGTCAAGTACTCTCTCCTCTTACTCTAATTCGGGCATTGATCGTTCTATACTCGTTGGTAATGGTAATACTATTCCTATATTTGGTCATGGCACTGCAACGTTACCTAAACCTAACCCTCCCCTTTCCCTTTATCATGTTTTGCATGCTCCCTCACTTATTAAAAAACTTATCTCCGTACATCGTTTTACCACTGATAATTTTGTCCATTGAATTTGACCCTTTTGGCTTTTCTGTGAAGGACCTCATGACGGGGGTAGTTATCATGAGATGCAATAGTACAGGTGATCTTTACCCCATAACATCCCATACATCCTCCAAGCCGACGCCACCACGCCCGCCCTCTCACCTCTCCCTCGTTGCCGTCTCTCCCAACCTTTGGCACGACCGCTTGGGGCATCCGGGGAAACAAGTCTTGCAATTTCTTAACACGAACAAGTTAATTAATTGTAATAAATTTTTTTCTTTTTGCAACTCTTGTGTTTTTGGAAAACATGTTCAATTACCGTTTTCTTTGTCAAACACTTCTAGTTTACGTCCTTTTGATATTTTGCATGGTGATTTATGGACTTCTCCTGTTTTGAGCTCTTCGGGCCATAAATATTATTTTCTCTTGCTAGATGATTATACCAACTTCTTGTGGACTTTTCCCATTGGAAAAAAAATCTGAGGTTTATGATATTTTTGCACAGTTTCATTCGTTTGTTCGTACACAATTTAATATATCAGTTAAAAATCTTCAATGTGACAACGGGCGCGAATTTAACAATGCAAATTTTTATTCTTTGTGCCACAACTTTGGATGACTTTTCGTTTTTCTTGCCCACATACATCCTCTCAAAATGGTAAAGCTGAAAGAAAAATAAGATCAATAAATAACATGATGCGTTCCCTACTTGCACACGCCTCCATACCTCACCCCTTCTGGCCTCACGCCCTCCAAACCGCCACTTACCTCTTAAATATACTACCCTCCAAATTACTCCACTCCAAATCTCCCACTCAATACCTATATAATCGTAACCCCACTTATACTCATCTTCGGGTTTTTGGGTTCCTTTGTTTTCCTCTATTCCCTTCCACCGCTATAAATAAATTAGAGGCCCGCTCCACACCTTGTGTATTCCTTGGGTATCCGTCAGATCATCGGGGTTATAAATGCTACAATATGGCTACTAACAAATTCCTCATATCTCGTCATGTCATATTTAATGAGCATATTTTTCCCTTCTCTAATATTTCTATTACGCCTCTCTCTTCTTCTTTTCTTGATGAAGGGCTCCGTCCTCTTTTTCTTCCCACCATGCACTCCCCGGCGGCCCCAATAGACGTAACCGGCCCAGCGCCCAACGACTCAGCTCCGACAAGCCCAGCGCCCGTCGGCCCGGCACCCGACGGCCCAGCGACTCGCAGCCCAGCGCAAACCGGCCCCTTACCGCCCAGCCCAGCGCCCAGCCCAACAACCCCGAGCCAAGCGCCCCTCGGCCCACCCGATAGTGCCCAGCCCCACACGCCCAGCGTTGCCCAGCGCGGCACAGCCCCACCACCCAACCACCACCCACCACCCACCACCGCCACCCACCCGTACCATGACCACCTGTAGTATGCGAGGCATCTTCACTCCCAAACGCCCCCTTAACTTATCCATCTCCACCTCCCCCTCCCCCCTCCCGAAAAATCCCCGCGTTGCATTGTCTGACCCAAATTGAAAACAAGCCATGCAGGACGAATTTAATGCTCTTATTAGAACTAAGACTTGGGAGTTAATCCCTCGACCTAATGATGTTAATATTATTCGTTGCATGTGGATTTTTCGTCATAAATTCTTGTATGACGGTTCTTTTGAGCGTTATAAGGCTCGTCTTGTGGGTGATGGCAGGTCTCAACAGGTGGGTGTTGATTGCAATGACACTTTTAGCCCCGTGGTCAAACCAGCAACCATCCGGACTGTCCTTAGCATTGCTCTTTCCCACTCTTGGACAATCCATCAGCTTGACGTACAGAATGACTTTCTCCATGACAATCTTGAGGAGACAGTGTATATGCATCAGCCCTTGGGTTTTCGGGATGCTAACTTTCCCGACCACGTCTGCCTTTTGCGTCGTTCTCTTTATGGACTCAAGCAAGCCCCCCGGGCGTGGTATCAGCGTTTTGCTGACTTTGCTTTCTCCATTGGTTTCACTCACAGTCGGGCTGATCACTCTCTTTTTATCTTCTGTCGCGGTACGGATACGGCTTATCTTCTTCTATATGTCGATGATATTATTATTACTGCCTCCTCAGATGCTTTGCGCCGTATGCTTATCTCTCAATTTGCCTCTGAGTTTGCCATGAAGGGCCTTGGTCCTTTGAGTTATTTTTTGGGTGTTCGTATTTCTCAACAAAAGTGTGGTCTCTTTCTCGATCAAGAAAAATATGCAGCTGAAATTATTGACAGGGCCGGCATGACATCTTGTAAGCCCTCTACGACCCCCGTTGATACCAAACCAAAGCTTGGGGGGTCCGCCAGTGAGCCTTTTTTCCATGCTTCTCTCTATCGCAGTTTGGCAGGGGCCTTGCAGTATCTTACGTTTGCGAGGCCGGATATCTCTTATGCTGTGCAGCAGGTTTGCTTACATATGCATGACCCGAGGGTGGATCACATGGCTGCACTCAAGCGGATTATTCGGTATATTCGGGGCACCTCTTCCTTCGGTCTTCATCTCTCTCGGTCTCGGGTGGACCGCCATGTTTCTTATACTGATGCGGATTGGGCTGGTTGCCCCGACACTAGACGCTCTACTTCGGGCTATTGCATGTTTCTTGGGGATAATTTGGTATCTTGGTCATCCAAGAGGCAACCGACCATATCTCGTTCTAGTGCCGAGGCGGAATATCGAAGCGTGGCTAATGTTGTTTCTGAGTCTTGTTGGTTGCGAAATTTATTGCTTGAACTTCATGTTCCCCTTGAGAAGGCAACCTTGGTGTATTGTGACAACGTTAGCGCCATATACTTATCAAATAATCCGGTGCAACATCAACGAACTAAACACATTGAGCTTGATATTCATTTTGTACGCGAAAAGGTGGCTCGCGGTGAAGCTCGTGTGGTTCACGTCCCTTCACGACATCAACTAGCTGACATATTCACGAAGGGCCTATCCCGTGTATTGTTCGATGATTTTCAGTCCAGTCTAAGCATCCGTGAACCTCCCGCTTCGACTGCGGGGGTGTATTAAATATATTGATAGATATATTTTGATAGATTGGTATAGATCCTTTAGATAGCTTGTTACTATCATTGGTATAGATCCTTGTGGTACTCTTATATATTGTACTCACATTTTGATGAATGAGAAAGGGAAATTACATTATCCTACACAGACTAACGGAAAGTATCTTTTGTCGCACTATGCGTCCTATTTTGTTATAATGAGAAAAAAAAGAACGCGCTTTGTATTTTAATACATGAATGACGGATGGATACATGAGAGCAATCCATAGACCACTTCAAAGAACCAAAAAATCTTAAATTTGGTCCTTATATTTTCGAGTTTTAACTTAACCATCGTTATTATTGAAAATGGACACTTTGTTGCCCGGACCACCACGTAATAATTATGGTACGCCAAAAACGAAATCAATCCGTAATAATTATGGTACGCCAAAAACGAAATCAATCCAAAAATATTTGTAAAAATAAAAAGTCCAACGGAGATTTTAATATATGGATAGCATCTGTGAAGAACCAATTCCAGGTGGCAGTGGTTGTGGTTGGCAGTCGGCAGAGAACAATTACTAAATAAGAAATATGATGCTAATGTATATATACCACCAAGTTAATAGTTACCAACCAACCTACCAAGAGCAGCTGGACCCGGTAACAATGTTGTCTTGTCCCAATTTTTTGAGTTCCAAAGAAGAACTATAGAATAAATTTCAGCTCATTCCTAAATCGTAATTTAAATGCATTAATGAAATTACCAAAAAGAAACGAAACATATAAATGCATTAATGTAGGCCAGACAAGTTTCTCGATAACTTTTGGGCGATATTAAACCTGCGCATTCATGTTCTTTTTCTTCTCATCCTAACCCCTTAATTAAGGTTTGGTTTGTATTTAAGTCTCCTACTATTTTGAATAATTAATTATATAAATCTCCCTGAAATTAAAATAATATGAAAAATAGGTCTATATGTAATTACTTTAAAATGAGGTACTAGCAAAAACTACCTATGTGTAATTTTTAATTGGCAAAACAAATCAAATTTTATTTTTATTGACAAGGAAACCATGTGTTATTTGGTCAGTGGCTAAAAAAAAAAGAAAAAAAAGAACACCAACATCAACTGAAATGTAAGTATGTAACTATGCTTACACACACTTCATGTGAGTATGTAAGCAGGGGCGGAGCTAAGTAGAGGGCTGAGGTATGCTAGAGTCCGGGGTAGATTTTCTGGTTTGAAACATATAGATATAGGTAAGTTGGTAATGGTGAAGGAAGAGAAAGTGGAGGGAGAAGATGAAAAGAAGACAAACGGTAAATAGATTAGGGAAAATGGAAAATTACAAGGAAAGACAATACTTACAGTCATACCTTGGAAGTTGTGAAACACTATATCAAAAGTCAAGATATTGGAAATATATGTAAAAGTATAAAATCAGTTTATTATATTTTAAGGATCTCTTTTGAAATTTGAAGGGTATTTAATTAATTTTGTTAAAAAAAATCAACGGATCATGAGTGAAAAGAAATAAATGAATGTTGATAAATGGAAAGAAACTTTCCTGTAAATTTTAAAGACTTGGTTTTTTTAATTCAATAATTTACTTTTAATATAGTAATAGATCTTACACAATGTATGAGCACGTCTAGTTACGGATTCTGAATATATGCACATATAGAAAGTTGTAGTAATTGTTTATATATTTTTATTATATTGCATGCCACTAAACACCTTAAAATTAAAATTCACGAAAATATAAAATCCAAAAATTTGTTTTAAGAACTAGAAATCATCACCCAATTCAAGATATATTAGAAGTTTTATTATTTACTATCAAAGGAATAAGTACGATATTATCGTGTACGTTCAATCTGACTTCTACTTTTACTTGCAATTTTAAATCAAAATAAACAACTATTTTTGTTCTCACTGCATTTTCAGTTATAACTTGTTAGGCGCACTTGAGACTATGCTAATAACTTTTTATTATATATACCTAAACATCCAAGTTGCAATAACATAGCCATATATGATATCATTTATTTTACTAGATCATATATATATATATAGAAGCAGTCAATAATCTCCATCTGTCTTAGTTGTTTTGTATTTATAATGATATTTTCTTTAATATATAGTAGCACGGGGTAAAAAAAAATCCTGGCTCCGCCCCGCATGTAAGTATGTAACTATGTAAGTATGTAATTAGTATGTCATGTGTGTGTATGTTCTTATCAGAAGTAAACGTAGTTAGCTAGCGTTGGGAATGCAAATGATAAAATGCGTAAAACAAGTTAATAGCCTCCACAATTGTTATTTAATTGGCGACGAATTCTATGACATTGTAAATCTCAAGTAAGAAGAGAATAGTACTAAGATATATAACAATAATAATAATATACCTGGGAAGAGAACAAGCATGAGGCTGCCATCTCAAATGCTGGTAGTGTTTGTCCGGGCGGCCATGCTCCTGACACGTCAACTGCGGCTGAATATACGGACACTCCGCCTCCTCGTACAGCGGCCGGCTACCCTCGTCCGACACCCACCTCCCGCTAAACAAGTCGCACTCATCACCAATATTATTCTCATCTCTATAGCTAGTACTCCTGATCATCTCTTCATTGTTGATACTATTAGTAATAGCAAAAGGCAACCTTTCTCCTTTCTTCTCTAACGCCAAGTCAAATATAATACAACAATAATTAAATAAATATCACAACATTCATCAATTAATTGGTGTATGAGCTACTTTAATATATAATTAACTCTCTCACATGTTGTTGTTGATGATGATGATGTTGTCGATGGATATTGGTTGGGGGCTCATCATGATTTGAATAGAGCTGAGTTGCAATGGTGCAGCTGAAATCTTGGCCGTAAAGGATGGTGGCGAAGAGAATGAATGCTAATAGAGTTAGAATGTAAGGAGACACGCGGCGGCCTTTTCGGAGGAGGGCAGCGGAGGAGGAGGAAGAACAAAATGGTGCCGGTGGTGACTTCATCTCATCGCATGTAGTGAGTTTATTAAAGCCGTCTTATTTATTAAATGCAAGCTGCTTTCATTTTTGTTTGTGAATCAAGTCATTTGGACTTTGGAGGAAGGAAGGAGTGATGTTTTTACAATGTTAAATAAATAAATATAGCTAGCTGTGCTTAATATTATTTTTTATTGGGATCGTGAAGTGGCGTGGTTATTGTTTTATTATATATTGGAGTCATAATTAGTTAATTATATGAAACAGAAGAAGGTAATTATTAATTATTTGTGCATCATGGAGTGCAGTACCTTCCTAATAGAAAACTTGATTGACCAAATAGGATGCTTATGACTAGCTGGATTATAGTGAAGATCTGGTTAATCGTGAGTCGTGACATTAGAGGTACAAACATTGTGAATTGATTGCTATGCAGTATACTAATCTTCATGACCACTAATTGATGTTAAATGCTAATTTATGTAATCAATTCTTTATTTCTTTCCAGATGTATGAATCTTGTGATGTTCAGTGAAGAGTGAATAACAATAATGATAGTTCGATGACAAAAAGTAGCTTCAACAACCGAACTTAGCTTGAAAGATAAGAAATGTAGAAATCATTTCATTACTTGTGGTAGATATAATGTCATTATATCTACCTGTAAAAAGGGATAAATAATGTGTGGGGTTTGGTAAAAAGGATAAATAATGTGTGGGGTTTGGTAAAGTTTAGGTGGATATGTAGGTAAAATAAATCTCAAATAATGGGTGGTACTTGCCCCCAGCTCTGACATTTTCTTTGTAATAAGGCTATGTTTGTTTCCCCGGAAAATAGGGGAAAAGGAAAAAAAAAAAAAAGGAAATTTTTTTTTTCTACTGTTTGGCAATTTAAGATTTTCTCGGAAAATAAAAGAAATCTTTGGAAAAGATAGGAAAATATTTTCAAATTTTCCTCCTATAAGTAAACATTGTGAATTATAAATTTTATCCTAAAAGATTTGATTTTAATCATTCTTCCTACAAAAAAGGTGGGGAAAAACTTTGTTCTTAATATATTCTAGATCTTTCAAAAAATTTGAAACTTTATGTTTTTCCCACCAACATGGAAATTCGAATTTCCTTTTAGCTCTATATAAAGTTATAAACACATCCAAGAAACTTTTGAATCTTTATTATTTATGGTCTTTTTTTTGCATGAGTATCATTTATGTTCATTGATTTTTGAGTTAATTGGAAATAATTAAGATATTGAAATATATAAAAAAGTAAAGGTAATTATCATAGTATTTATAAAATAAAGTTATGCAAGCTATTGGTTTATGTAAATTGATAATTTACATAAAGTAGTTTTAAGGAGAACTTCAAAAATAAAAAACATTAACTAATTTTATAGAATTTTTTGGTCTATTACTTTTAATACATATTACAAAGCATTAAATATTATCATGGTTTTTAAACATTTAGATCAACAATAAATACAAAAAGCATTTACACATAATAATAATTTTTCCTGAAAAATCATTATGAGCCAAACGCTGGAAAATAAGGGAAAATCTTTTGTTTCTCCTAAGACATTTCCTAGAAAATCTTGTTTTCCCTCATTTTCCATATTTTTTTTCCTTTTCCCCTATTTTCCGGGGAAACAAACGGAGCCTAATTTTAAGGGAAAACGACACTTACCCTCTGAACTTTTTGCTCGCGAGCACTTACCCCCTGAATTTTTTTTTTTGGAGCACTAACACCCCAAGCTTAATTTTTGAAAGTTTTGTACCCCCGCAACACCCCCCCCCCACACGTGCGACAGAGAATATTCTACAGAATTTTTTGGTCCGCGTGAAACACTAAGGACACTTACACCCCTGAACTATTGGTTCGCGAGCACTTACACCCCTGAATTACCGATGTTGCCTTTAGTCTTGGACGACACGTGCACGAGGAAACCAAGATTCTGTAGAATATTCCCTTTCGCACGTGTGGGGGGTGTCACGGGGGGTACAAAACTTTCAAAAATTAAGCTTGGGGGTGTTAGTGCTCCAAACAAAAGTTTGGGGGGTAAGTGCTTGCGGGCTAAAAGTTCAGGGGTGTAATCGCTGTTTTCCCTAATTTTAATGTAATCTTTTGGCTCGATATGCAGAATAATGTATGAAATCCCTTGTATCTTCACAAATCTCTTGTTACTTTCTTGCACATAATCCAAGTGTACTTTTGCGTATTCTTCTTCCACATAAGAGTTTTTGTCACTACACAAACAGAAAACTATACTTGGCCTCTTTACTTGACCGGCAATTTGTTTACACTAAGTAAGATAGTGGGATTTGACTTTTTAGTTATCTATAGTAATCATCTTTCAAAATTAATTCTCCAGTATACCTCGGTCCCTGGTTCTCTAAAGTAACCAGGTTTCAATTTTGGTCATTCGGTGACATAATGTTCCACTGTTTTCCGGAAATTCGCATGTGCACGACACTTGATTTCGAATTTGAGTTTCTTTTTGCATTTTCTATCCAAAAACTTTATATATCTACACTCACATCTCAATATTTTTTAAATAAACATATTGTCTCCGGATTTGAGTCTTTTTTCTTCATTGTGTTCTAAATATTTCATATAATTACATTCAAACACAATGAAAAGAAAATCTTGAATTAACATTTTCAAATAATGAGAAAAATTACTGCAAGTATATTATATATGATTTAGTATAATTTTAATTTTGTTAAGCTTTATTTTTTCAATTCATAAAAAAAAATTACTAATTAACAAAATACAAGAAATGGAAGAAAACTATTTTCAATTACATTCACTTTTGAGAAATTATTTTAGAATAATTTCCCTTTAATTAACTTACTTTTTTAATAAGTGATAATTAAAGAAAGTCTTCATTAAAAAAAGAATAATAGATAAATATTGTCCCCTTCTTCGTCATAACCCCCACCCACCCAAAACCCTCCACTAGCACCACAAAATTCCACCGCCTTCGTCAGTTATTTACAACTTCTTCTCATTTTGCTCTTCCTCGAATGCCTAATTTGATATTTTGCACGATTTTCGGCACCACAGTTGGATTTTAAGTTTCACAGATGGTAGCGATTTCGGTGATAGATCGAATTTGGGGTTTACGATTTGAGTTTGATATGAATGGAGTGGTGGTGGGTTTGAATTTGATGGTGGTGCTAGTGGTTGGGGAAGGGCGGGATGCGTGTGTTGGGAGAAATTATTTGTTGTAACCGATGTATGTGCATTCACGATCAATACACGGTGGGGATGGGGTGTTGGGTGGTTATTCCTACAATTTAGGGGTCTTCTTTTAATCTCAACCATCGGTTGCACATACAACGGATGTATATAATAATTTTCCGTGTGTTGGGGTGGGCGTTGGGGGGTGGGTGGGATGTGTCAATTAAAATATTAATTATGTTTTAAAAAAAATAATGAATTAGTGAATTAATTAGGAACTATTAAATTAAAAATTAGTTTGTTAATCTAAGTTTGTCGATCTCTCTAATACGTATTTGAGATCTTAAATCTCTAAAAACCTACGTTGCACGGATATGGATACGAGTATCGATATCCGACGAATAAGGATACGTGGATACGATTTTTTTAAAATTTACAAGATACAATACGTATGCGATACGTCAAATATTTAATATTAATAATTATATATAGATATAATTTAATAAAACTATCAAATAATATTATATTTAATCACTTGCACAATCATTAGTCACATACTATTATGAAACATATTAAAGCTTTGTGTGTTGTTTTATTTTGGTTTGAAATAGAGGATTTTCACGATTTTAAATTTATTTTTCTGAAAAGATATTGCAATTTGGCTCTTGTTGGGCGTTTTCTAGTTTAAGAAAACTACCACACTACTCTTACAAATTGCTGATACGTATCAGAAACTCCTCGGATACGCTTCTCAACGTATCCAATACGTCCGTCTTTTTTAATTATTTTTAATGCAGGATACGCCATGTGGCATATCTAATACGTATCCGAAGAGTATCGGTATCCGATACGTATCCGACACTGACCGACCATTTTTTTTTTTGAGTATCCGTGCATCATAGCTAAAAACTCATTACCCGTTTACCAATACAATTTTATATAACATATAATTTAGAACTTATCTATCATATTCTATTGTTTTAGTTTTTAAGGCAGTAGTTTATATTCAATTTTTAACTTGAAAGCTATGAAATTCTCATAAGATATGTTTGTTGATTTATAAATAATATATAATAAAAGTAAAATATTTTATATTTTAAGGAAATTTTAATATTTAAGATAATATATTTCTTAAATATGATTTTGTTTTAATTTATGAGGTAACCTTAAAATTAAATTGAGTTTAATAAATATTTAAGATAAAATTATAAAACATAACTTAAATTAGTGAAATTAACAAATTTCGAAGACAAAAACTGTAAATCTTCCAACTCTTTTGAAATACCAAAAATTTCAAATTGTAAATATAACTTTTCTAATATTATAGGGTATAAGTGTGATTACATAAAAATATTTTGGAGGAAAATTAAAGAATTCTGAAATTTGACCCAAGTCCGATCAAGCTACTCAAGCTTTTCGTCGTGGGACCAAAATTAAAATTATGGTTACTTTAAAGGACCAAAAGAGGCCGATAGAGGATTAATTTTGAAATGTGATTACTTAGAGACTAAAAAGTCCAAAATCCCCAAGATACATAAAACATAAAGTTGTTTTTCTCAATACCCCTACCATCGTATATGCACCTTTGACCATCTCTTTGACCTATTTTATGCTCAATCTGAAGTTCGATATTTCACTTGGGCAAATAAAAACCACTTCTTAGTACTTTCTTTAAGGAAACTGCGGATCATGACACAGGCAAGCGACTAAATTGTACCAAAATAAGTTGCAACAATGCAAAATAATTCCATTTTAAGAATCAGGGCATGGCTCTCGTACATTTTCACAAATTCTGAAAACACACTCTTTAACACTTTTAACGGATATAGCTTGGACTATCGGCTAAACGTATTTGGTCATATTTTGTTTCCCCGTTGTAGCAATAAATAATATATAGTTTCAGGTTATCATACGAAAACGTATTATATGTTGGAGAATATATATCCAAATTCAGCATTGAAAGGAAGAAAGTGTTGAATGACAACTACATTATCTAACAAGTGACAAATCATTAACATTTCAAAAGGTAGAGAGAACTAATGATAATCAAAAAAAAAAAAAACCATGCCATATTTAGTTGCTGCGACACAAGCAGATACAAAAAATAAAACACAATGGGAAAATCAAGTACAAAAAACCTTTGATCCAGGAAAATTGATCATTCGATTGAAATTATTCAACAAGACTATTTATAATTCCACTAGAATCCAGTTGTATGCTCCTAATAAAATGGAAAATAACTTATCTTTGCGTGAAGATTTAAACCAGAAGTATTACCTTGCGCAATAAGAATATAATAATGAGCAGGTCAGATATCATTTTACACCTCTTGCAGGCTGTAGAAACAGCATTGTTTTACACTGCCAGCCAGGAGGGATTGGAAAAGAAAAACAAAGAAATCCAAAAGAAACACACGATTTTATCTATGCTACACTGTGGGTGTTGCCCAGTCTCACACATGCTGGTGGGTCACACATGCTGGTGGGCCCCACATACATGTGAGTGCACTGAGCACTTCCCACTGGATAATATAGATTGAATCGAAACACACACATAGACTATGTAATCACAGCAAAGCCCTAATTCTTTCAGAGACTTTATTTTCTTGTACATAAACATTCTTAAAAAACTCAGAGGTCAGCTCAATTCCATTCGGACTTGAAGCGTTAAAAAGATAATTCATCTAACTGCATTTTGAGAATCGTTGAAATCTCAATCTGCTCAAATTATCCATCAATAGAGTACAAATTCATAGGCAGGCAAAGTCCAGTTCAAGTACATGCATGTGTAGTGCAAGATCAGATCATATACAAGGTAAGCATGTCCTACTTACCACAAACTCCAAAGGGTAATCAAAAAACAACAGCAGCAACATGCACAGCAACCATGCAGGTTACAGAGCACCAAATGAAACGAAAGGCAATGATCATTATTTTATAGCTAGACATCACATATAATATCATATAAAATACAGAAATATTAGTTTCCAGCAGCTCTCAGTCCATGAACAGGGCAAGGATAAGAAATATACACCCCATATTGTTTGGTGTAACTATCTCTTGGAATTTGAAGATACATATACTCTTATGAGGGTGAAAGTTCTATCTTTCTAAAAATATCTATTTCTGCCAATGAAATGTTTTTCAAGAAAAATAAATGATTTTTACCCCGATTAGACATATCTTTTGTGTCTTTTAATGATTCACTGGTGTCTCCTTAATTATTCAAACCCTGAGGAAGGATTCAATAAGTAGAGCAAACATCAAAGATATATATGTTACTATCCCTAAAACAAAAGCAGGAATAGCAATTGGATACAAAATATTTTAGATTGGAACTAAAACCCCAACTTTCAAATCACCAATAATACATTGAGTATGAACAGTGACACTGCTTATATAACGTGACCCTAATATAACTTCGAACCATGCTGGCTAATAAGAAAGAAGAATCAAATTGATTATAAGCGTGATTTGAAATGTTACATCAGCCACTACAAAGAATGAGATCCACTTTTTGAGCAAGAATTATGACCAATCTTTAGCACTGGCATAAAATCATTATATCTCAGCCAGACAGTAGTGTGTCGCCAAGAGCCATAAAATAAGACACAGACGGGTCAATCATAAGCAGAAATAAATGCTCTCACCACAAACAATCACTGCAGACTCTCAATGATGGAGACATTAGATTCAGAGATTTGTCATGACAGTTTATGGAATATTACAGCTCAAAAGTTGACAGGGGAATATGAACTCCTGTAACCTTGTGAAGGTCCTCTGAATCTCCGGAGTAAAGAGAGATACAAGCCCTGGAACAAGACAGTGAAATACTTATGAATGAGAACCATATTCATTCAGTATGGATGGAGCTTTAATCAATTAGTCAAAGAGATTAGAACTATCATAAGAATAACTATACCGTTAGTCTGTGAGGTAAGCTAGCCCAAAACTCCAAGTTTGGGATTACCTAGAACATCAAGAAAGTTGCTATCAATGGAAGCATCAAATAAAGCCACCATACACAGAAAAAGCAGGTATAGTTGCAGAACTTCTTAGACTTGTTGAAATGTATGATGTGTCACTTACTCCTTGGTTTGAACATAAGAGGATTGAAAAAGTTTTCTAGATACGAGAGTGGTAGCCCTCGAAGCAATCAAGAAAGAGCCAAGAACATACGAGATAAACCCAATCAAAATTGGTAATGATTCTAATAATCCACTTAGCTCGTGACATCACATAAAGATCATTTATAAACGAAAATACACGCAGTGATATTTGCTCTTACGTACTCTTTGTTGTTTCAGTTTCTGAATGAACGTATTTGCTAATTTCGTGTATTTTTAGCCCTAGGTCACTCCCCTCGAGTTTTGAAGCTATTATATTTCTCTTTTTCTATGCCTTACCCCTTCCAGCATTTACATTCCATAATATTCATATATAACACCAGAACTTCATTTCATGCCAGGCCCTCAATGATGGACAGCAAGAACATGCAATGAGCTCCAATAATATCGGATGCAATTAACACAAAACTCAGTATAAAGGAGGCGATTAAGATAATGCCAAATACTAGGATAGAATATGTACAGTACAAATCCAAAAGAATAGAGGTTCTACGTACATCTATACCACGAACATGCAGGTAGAAGTACCGGTAGACCCCACCAGCCAGTAAATAAGCTCCAAAGAGGCATAAGATTCTGGACAATTATTTCAACAATCCAAAAGATTAAGCATCCTTTTACATTAGCTTGACATATAAAAGGCTCTAAATTAGATCTCGTACATGACCATGAAGGTACCAAACCAGCCTAATCCATTTCCACGAGATGAAATAATCTTGGCACATCCTGATGGATGCTTCAACTCTGTGGTCTGTCAGTGAGAAAGAATGATGAATTCCAAAGGCCAAAATTTAGGCTTCCAGATGCCTGGACCAACTTATAGAAGAATATAACAGCAGAAAAAGTAACATTTCATCCGAACCAATATCTGAACACTACAAAAAAAGGATCCATGTTGCCAATAATTTTAGAATCTCTGTTTCAAGTCTCTTAAGTTGCAATACATTGATGTGGAAGACGGTGCTATTCATCCGCCGTTGCACTCACTGGAGCTCAAACATTATAATGAGATCATGAATGTTAGACCAACTTTATTATAAGCAGGGTGCTACGTGTTAGACTCATAAAAGACATCATACTCGACGATGAGTGTACAACAGAATATGTTAGTATGTAGTTTTACTATAACATAACATAGAGCCTGAAGATACTCGAGGTGAGGTAACCATAACCGCTAAAGGAGCAAAGATGCAAAAATAATATGTTAAGGTATGGCCAGAAGAAGATTAAATCCTTGCACTTATAAGATGGTTAGGACTTCACACAAGACAACACAAAGTACAAAGGAACAATTGAATAAAACTTAGGGAGGTAATATGGGTCGACTGGTTGTTAAATGACTAATTAAGATACTCTTTTCAATAAGAAAAGTAACAAATAAAGGTAACTCAAGTGCTCCATTTAACGTGATTCTCATTTTAGCACGTAATGTTTATCCCACTTCACCGCAATTCAATTTTAGTTGCTGTAAGAAAAGAAATGCATGCAATATGTACAGTTGATAATAAAACCTGCTCGATGAAACTCCAAAACAAATTCAAAGACTTACATAATCACAAAACCCGACAGTCTCCAATGACTCTGGACCCTGTCAAATATAGAATTGGTGAGAGACACAAAAGTCAGCCTTAAGTGAAGACAAGAACGAAAGCAGTTTATATGAGAATGAAACATAAATTCATACTTGAACACCATTTGAGTCACATCTGACTGACACTGAGAGTGAACAATTATATTTTGGGCTATTCTTTGTCATCTTAACAATAATTCCCATGTGCGGATTTTTTTTATCTGCAATAAAAGTAGCCAATGGAGAAATATGACATTACATATACATTTCTGTATATTAAAATCTGGCAACAATTCAGTGTATATTCATATTACCCACTACTGGTCACGATGGCAAAAGCAAGCAATGATATAATAGGCAGCCGATTATGCTTATTGTGTACTCTGTAAAGCACTCATGAAAACTTACCAAGGACATTAATGACAGTGCTTGATTGATGACCCAGAGTTGTACATACAGGATAACCTGCACAATGAATTTAATGAAACAATCTCACCACTTGTGTTGAGTAAACTAGAAGCTCTTTCCTTCTTATTGAATGAAGTGTTATAGCAAATGCCCATTGCTTTCAAGATCTAAAAATCTCAATAAAAAGAACAAAGAGAGCACAAGCACATACAAGAGGTTACAGACCCCAAACAATAAACCCTTATTATCACAGAAAAAAGGTTCATATGCCACATTATTGTTACTTTCAGGATCCAAGGTTCGCAAAGTGAAGGGGAATAACGACAGTGACCGTACACAAATTAAGAGAACCAACATTACGACTCTTGGAGTCTCAGATAAGTGAGGGATGAATAGTGTTGATTCATCTATGCAAAACAACTCAGAAGCATGGAGTACTGGTAAATCTTTTGCAGGCCAAAGGCCCCGACTGAAGTTCATTAGTGGCAGGTTCAAACAAGATAGTAATACTCATATAACCGTACATTTGAGCAATTAGTAAAGAAACAAAACCAATCCAATTGTTCAATGAAAATGTAAAACTTCTAATCTGCCTATGCAGTTAGCATGGCTAATGCGGTAAGAATTGGAGAATTGCACTTATAATCTGCCTATGAAGTCGCATTGACCGTGGAACAAAGGATTATAAATACGGGTTACTGGTTTACCTTGCTAAGCCTAGAAGTAACACATTCCACTCAAAGCTAATCTATGCTTAATTTCCAAGAGTACGGATGTGTAGCAAATCATTTCCAGGAATTGTAATGGAATATTCATTTGACAGGAATTGATGGCGAGGATCTAGGTTATACGTTTCATCCTTATTGACACTGTCTCTTTTCCCTTATAAGGAAGCAGTGTCGTACTTAACATCAATACACTTGTTGAACAAACCCAGTTCTGAACATTAAAAAAAAAAAATTAAATATAACAACTCGATATAGTTGAATTGCTCAGACTGAGTGAAAGGCAAAGGAAAGTGATCAATTACCTTCTATCTTGTTCGACACAAGCGCACTACAGCCCATACCACAGCGTGATGGACCACCGCAGTCCTACATGTGTAGAGAATGAATGCAGCAGTTAGTACTCAAATCTCTATCATTACTTTCTTAATTAAACCGTAGAAAAACTCGCAATCTACTGAGGAGAAGTTAGAATTTATAGTATTTTGGGACCAAAGATTAAATTGGGTTTATGGTTGTTCGAGCATTCTAAGAAATACAATGATACCACGACAATAGAAAAACAACTTTGTCAACAGATGAAAAGTGAAGGTCAGTATAAAAGAGAAGAAAAAAGGTGGCAATATCTTATACTTTCATAGCCTACCCCAATTAATTAAAATTGCAGGCTTGGTTTTTATTGTTGTTATATTATATAGTTAAAGAAAATAGGATGGAAACATCCAAGAAGTAGAAACATGATGCAACCGTGTGTCCCAAATAGCCATAGATGGGAACATGGAATGAAAAACCATAATGATATGGAGCATTCACTAAGTCTATCTACTGGCCTACAGTTCGTCCCAAAAACTATTCTAATCAAGTAATAACCTTTGATCTTGAACTTTTCAAATGAAACAAGTACAAATTACAACACTAAAAGGATATGATAACATTCTAATTTCAACTCTCCACTACAATTACAAACATTAATTTTTGGGGCACTATTCAAAAGGATAAATTTCAGCTCGCCTCACAACTTGGGCAACTCAAATGTGACATTCAAATTGGGATGGAGGAAAC
The DNA here is from genome assembly GCA_948329865.1 of Linaria vulgaris. Taxonomy (NCBI): domain Eukaryota; kingdom Viridiplantae; phylum Streptophyta; class Magnoliopsida; order Lamiales; family Plantaginaceae; genus Linaria; species Linaria vulgaris. The sequence continues at coordinate 67,231,466 of OX415249.1, forward strand.
AAAACGCAATGCCAAAATTTCTCTTCCAAGGGTTGGCATTTTGATCGAGAAGTATTTTGCAGTCGTTGACAAAGATTGGTCAAATTAGGGGTAGAAGAAAACAAAGTAAATAGTGTCCCAAAAAAATGAAAGGAGAGAAACAAAATAGAAATCGTAAAGCCTTAAGAAGATCTTCACCTTACAGTCAACACACATGGGGAGATCGTGGTTGAATATCATCGGACTACAAAGCTGTTCCACGTCAACGAAGAAATTATAACAAATGTGAACTGAGAATATGAATTTTTGGATGAAAACTCATAAACAATGAACAAATCCTGCCAATTAAACATTCTTAATGCCAACCCAAGTTAAATTTTAGCATCAATTAATTGAGAAAATCCAGCAAACTAGTAAGAGCCAAGCTATAGCACGATTCACTTCAAGAAAGTAACAAATACACACACACACACACACACACACATATATATATATATATATATATAAAGTATAACCTGATAAAGCAAACCTGAAACCAGAGTACAGTACCATTAGCACCCACTTTATAAAACCTAAATTCCAACAAAAAAAGAAAAGAAAAAGAAGAAAAATGTCAAACCAGTGATTTCCATGTATAGCTAGAGCTATAAAATTCTTTGCAAGGGACATTTAGAGGTCCCACATGAGAAACACACATGATTAATGTACTGTTCTAAGACCAGATCGTACGGACTTACTTCCATTAAAGCACCCAACAAAATAAAAGGTAACCATCATCATACTTGTACTTAATAATAGTTACCATTTTGTCCAAGTATACATAATATTCCAAAATTGTAGTAGCAGCCATTAATATAAAGTGAAAGTGAAATTACCCATCTTCACTTAGGATTCCATGAGGGAATTTAGGCAGGGGAGAGGCCAAGCTGTAAGAGTAGAGCTTGTTGTCGTCCTCAACACTCAGTTCACACACCGAGTCGACACGGTGCAGTAGTACAAGAATCGTAACAACAAGAACAACAACAATTCTCATATCTTCTTCTGTTGAAGCATAAATCTCATAGCTAGTAATATTGATGATGACGATTGTTGAATCAAAAATGGGATTGTTCCAAAATCAAGAATTTGCAGTGATTTTGTGGATCGAGGAATGAGGCTCAATCTATTAAAGGGCCTTGATTTGGAAAGCCCAAAACTAGTTTATTACATGCCAAACTTAAAAAAATTGCACGAGGCTATGTGAACTTTGCTCTGATAGCCACGTTGATATCTAAACTTTTAACTTTAAATTTTTTTGCCCAAAATTAAGCGTGTTTTGAGCACGCGGCCAACCTTTTAGGGGCAAGCTTATCATTTTAGAGACTAGAGGACATATTTCAAAATGTGTAATAAACCAATACATCCTAAATTTACTTTTTATTGCACCCTAAATATTTTGCTTTTTCAACAAAAAATCATCTTCCCCACGTATTTAAAAAGTAAATCCCCTTCTACCACCACTGCAATGGTGTGAATTAATTATCCTAACAGTTGCAAGAATTTCCAAGTAAAGCACCTAGTCCCTCCATCGTGTTTTTGTTGACATGGAAGAAGTCTACCCAATTTTGACACTCGTCGAATTTGAGTTTGTTGTGGTGAATTGGGTCATTGGTGGTGGTGGTGGTGGGTTTGTTATGTAGGGGTGAAGTGGGTGGATTGGTTGGAGGGGTTGTGCAGGGGCAGAAAGGAAGAAAAACTTGTTTTTAGTTAGTGGAGAGATGCAGTTGCAGAGGTGATGGTTTAGTTTTTTAATTTTTGAAAAAGTAAAGTATTTAAGTTGCCATGTATAAAAAAAAAGAAAATTTAGAGTCTATTAAATTATTGCACATTTAGCACAATGCCCCATAATCTCAGAAATAACGAACTTGCCCCTAAAAAGTTGGTCGTGTGGCCAAAACGCAGTCTATTTTAGTCGGGAAATTGAAGTTTTAAATAGCAATGTGGTAATCTATGCAAAGCTCAGATAGCACCATGTAAGATTTTAAAGTTTAAACATGCAAATGCAAAATGGCCCATAGTAGGATACTAATAGTTTTTTTTTTCTCAAAGTATAGTTTACATGTTAGTTTAATGACTTCCTTTAATTTGTAGACACTCAAAAGCAAAGGATTGTAAAACAGGTGAGAATGACCCGGAGTACATGATCACAACTTGGTTGGTAATCCATTGCTTCCACCAGTTCCTTTTTTATCTCTATCTTCACCTGACATCCATGATATCACCCCTCTATCATCTCTACCTTAAGACTCTCTTCATCACAACCATGAACCTCCTCTTCAAAGTTCTAATGATCCTCCTCTAATCACTGTTTTTCATTAGATACTTCTCTACTTAGACGCTCTACTCGTTCTTAGAGTGTTCATTTGTATCTCTAAGACTACTAATACAGAATAACGTTAGGCAACGAACGTTTGAATTTGATAATAGTCACAACACGAAGAACATACGAAAGCGATAAACAATGAAAGAACACAAGATACAATTTGTTTACCCAGTTCTTCTACGACTACCTCTAGGGGTGATCCAAGCCAGGATTTCACTACGATGATGAGCGATTACCAAATAAGATACAACAATTTTCTCACACATATCGAGAACAATCTCTCACAATGTCTCTCAGATTTTCATAAGTGTTTTCCCTCTTATTTTTAATTTCTCCCCACTCTCTCTATGTAGGATGTTTAATCACGTTCGTACACCAGGTTACATGCCCTAAACATCACATTAGTAACTGTTGAATGTGAACTCGGGTAACAACACGGAAGTTGGGCCAAAACTTGGTCGCCTTTGGGTTGCACAATATGCCACAGACCAGCGCGACTCGTGTTGCTCCCATCTGAGCAGCAGGACAAACGCTCCTGGAGCAGTGCGACCCACACAGCTATCTGCCCGAGCAGCGCGTCTAGTACTTCAACGCGGCATAACTTTTGTTGCGTCCTTCGTATCAGCTGTTGACACCACTGTCTTTACTATTATGCTCCACAAACCTAAAAATCTCACATGGAGAATGAACCCATTAACGCACCCATCAATGCCAAACCATCCTCCTCATAGTTAATCCATCAAACTCCACAACACCAATTCTCAAACTTCTTTAAAATCCAAGGTCTGGTGAAGTCACGCACATCTTCAACTTCACTAAGGCAACAACAACCTCCGTCAACAAATCTCCAAACTCCCACTGGCTTGAATCCACGCTCATGTGACAATGTTCACACCTCGACAAACTTGCATCACTTTTACCACCACGACTGATGCCATCTTGGTAGACCTGTGTACCATCAAGATTGATGCCATCTTGGGAAATATTGGTCAAGTATAGAGTTTTCTCCTTGAACCCTCGAGCACAAACCACGCCTCTTGTGGTTATCTCCCAAACACCCGAGCCAAAGGATCATCCAGCTGTCCCAGAGAAATAAGATTTCTCTCAACATGGAATACGTCTCACTCCATGCAACAACTATATAGATCCATTCAACATCTGAATCCTAACATATCCTTCCTACAATTCTCAAAGACCCATCATTACCAAGACGAATCTCACCAAAATCATTGAAAATATAATTATCCATTAAATTACGGTCAGGGCAAGAATGATACGATGCTCCATAATCTAAAATACACGGCTTTAATGTACTACATACGCTTAATACTAGTACATCAACAATTTCCTTTGAAGCTCTGTGAGCAGAGTTTTGTTATGATAAATAAGCGGCATATATTAAACCACCGGGTTACCAAAGGATAGCCACCATCACAAAATGATGCAACGTGCACCTTACAAAAAGGCACGGGTCCAATCCACTTAACCCACATACCCAAGCCGCTAAGTTATACGCGACTTGATTCTTTAGTCTATTCACGGAAAGAAATTTCTAATTCGGCGAAAGAGCCCAAACGCATGTAATCTCAAGAACAAAATGATTTAAAAGTACAAAAAAATATTCAAATCCGGATTATTGACACAACGAATAATGTTGAGGCAGTCTAATTCAAGTATCACTTTATCTTTCTTAAAATTGTTGGTAGACGTCGCCTAAAAAAGAGCATGGGCTTCAGCTATGATAGCGTCAATGTTATGGAAAGTATTTGCTACTGCAAAAATCAAGAGACGTTCATGGTTGAGACAAATTAAACTCGAAGATAAAACTTGTGTGGTAAAAGATGCATCGACATTGATTTTGTCCAAAACTATTTTGGTTTTCTCTATTTCAACTAAATCTACTTCACCAAACGTTGATCAATCTACCCAACAAATGATGGTTTGCTTCTTGATTAATTAGTTGAATGGATATAGTTAAGGGCTATAAGGATCCTTTATGGCTCAACTTGTTCCTTAGGCACCATTTTATCCATATTGGCCGTAGCAAAAATAATTAATTTGGTACAATCCAGCTCCAAAATTACACTTGAAATATGCATTCAAGCACAAAAACAATCCAATCAATTATAGACGTGTTGAAATACTATAATTTAAAAGTTTCAAAGATGGATCACTTAAAAAAAGATGTTCAAGCGTTTCATTCTCCATATGACGAAAATGACACGACAAATTATTAGTCTTGAAAACCGAGTTAAGCTTAGTCCTCATTGGGAGGGCGTTTTTCAGACATTTCCACCACAAAAAGCTTATGTCAAGGGTGGATTTTAGCTTTCCAATGTTTATTCCAATTGAAAGTCTAAGTGGTAGGTATATGGTTCTTGATTGCAACATGGTAAGCACTAAAGTATCCCGACTTGGAGGGACACCACACCAATCCTTTAGAATCTGAGGGGGGGGGGGGGGCGCTAGAAATTTTAAAAATTTCGTTCGTAACATCCGGAGGGGAAAAAGGATTAATAACAAATGAATTCTAGGACTTGTCATCCTCACCCTTCTAAAAAAGATGAATCACATGAACATCAGAAGTTAATTTAGTAGGAATTCCTGGTTTAATTCCAGGGATCCATGGCGCTTCCTAAGTTTTAACCTCAAAATTGCTATGAATACCATATCGTGCAGCTTTACAGACAAGATCTCGACATTTAAAAATATTGTGGGCTACCCAAGAAATATTAGACCGAGCAGAGTTCATCGTAAGGAAGTCTTTCTTTTTTACATACTTATTCCTGAAAAGATTAACCCACATCGAGGGATAGTTTGAGGACACACTCCATGAAAGTTTAGCGACAAGAGCCAACTTTTGGTCATTCATCTTACGAGATCATAATTCGCTCGATCTTTTAGGAACACGGTGGATCCTAACAACGTAGAATATTCTTCCTTTTGTCCCCCCCCCCCCCCCAAAAAAATCTCATCATTATGCTATCGATCTTTGAAGAGATCGAAACTGAGAGAATGAAGTTTTTTCATAAGATAGGTGGGGAGAGCTTGAGCCACCGTAGAAATAAGAGTACTCATTTCCGGCTTGAGATAGAGTGCTACTTTATCACCCTCCAAACTGACTCTAAATTATTTCTAGTATAAGAATGAGAGTTTCTTTTCGTCTACGAGGTTTGCGAAAAGGAAGCCCAATGTGGAGATTTTTGTGGGAGCATTCATGTATGAGAAATAAATCAAGAACCTGATGCTTCACAGGAGATTTTGTGTTTGAGTTAAAGTGCACACAAAACTTATTTCTGTTTATAATTTGACTTCCCCATAGTTCAAAAGTATCATGACAACGCTTGACAGCCGAAGCATTGTCTTCGTTTGCCCTACAAAAAAGTGTGAGGTAGACTGCATAAAAAATATGGGAAATAGGGGGGTATGTCTCGAGATTTTAATTCCGGTGAATTTTGGTCTATTTCTTCCCTAAAGATAAGACAAGAAAGAAGTTATGCATAGATGATAAAAAGGCAGGGCGCCAAAGGATCCCCTTGCTTGATACCATAAGTCAATTTAAAATTAACTAAAAGGCATGTCTTTGACAATGATAGACAAACTTATTGTATTAAAACATTTAATTGGGGTGTTCAAAAACCCGCGGACCCGTCCGCCTGACCGCAACCCGGCCCGAACCGACAGCAACCCGCGTGGTTTTAGCTTTATTGCACATGGAGCAGGTTAAATAAGTGGTAACCCGTCTGCATACGGGCGGATGGTGGGTCAAACTACTAACCCGCCCGCTACCCGCTGACCCATATACTTAAGTTGCAAAATGATCAAACCCTACGTCATTACTCATTCTAATTTTTCTTGTGCAACCACTCACCCACCAACCCACCCTTTCTCGTTCAACAACCACAAGTCAAGCACGACATCTCACACCGCCAATAACTCTCTCAGTTATGGCGTCTACTTCAGTCTCCTCTCATGAAGGTTCTACCACTGGTGTGTGTGCGCTACAGTAAGTTCAAAACTCATGATTTGCTAAGTTATACTTTTTTTTTCATTGTTTTCTTTTCTAATTGAGACGAAGTACGAATCCATCACATGCAATGTTAGAAATGTACTTAATTACTGGTCCTCTGGTGTCTAATATGATTTTAAAAATATGAAAGGATTAAGGATTGAAATGTCTATTATCAGTAGCATCTAGTTCTTCATTGATATTGAAAAAATATTACCGTTTGTTTCTCAATCGATGTACTTCTGCTGGTATATATATGATAATATGCAACTTATATTTCTTTGTTGAATTTTGATTACTTGTTTAAAAAAAATTCTGATTTGTTTAGATTGCGGGTATCTTTGTTAGGCATTCTTAAATTTGTTTCTTTTATGGTCAGGTTTTTTTGTTAGCTATAATGATTTGTTTATTTTTTACTGATCAAGTAACTTTGTTACTTGTATTTTGTTTCTTTTTAGTGGATTTTTGTTATTCAATTCAAGTAAAAGAACCAGACAGTTGAGTCTTAATTACAATATTCATTAATTATGATATGGCTCCTTGACAATGGTTAACAAATTATTTTGTGAGTTGGAGGAAGAAGATCCCAACCTGTGACAAAGCAATCTGTTTTGGGATTCTTTCCTAGCAAAAAAATAATAACAGTCCTTATTTTTACTTTATATCGCTAGGAGCTTTGTTGCGTGCTTATGATAATGGTATTCATGAGTTTTAAGTCCTTCAATTATTACAATTTTTCTTTATGTTGGTATACGCCTGAATTTGTATAAGCGCACATATATTTTTGTGAAGTTAGATTTACATTATCGATACTTAATCGATCGTCTATTTTGATTTGTTTGTACATGCAAAACAGAACTGGCGTCGTCCAACTTGAGCAGTTTGGCTCATCTATTGCTCAAGTGAATGAAGTTCATGAAACATCTCAACGACCTTGATCTCAACCGCAACCTCAACCTCCATCTATCCTTGCCCCTCCACGCCTGAAGCCAGCTTCGTGGAAGCCGCCTACTCGAAAAAAGGAAAAAAGTTGTCAAACCAAAAGTTGCGCTACCTAAAAATGTGGATACATAAGGAGCCAAAATGGAGGTAAAAAAGAATCATGGGTGTGGCAACATTTCACTCGTCGTACGGAAGGCGAGAACTTCAGAGCGGTATGCAATTATTGTGGTAAGTACTATACTGCTCATCCTTAGCAACATGGCACTTGTAACTTGATAAACCACTTGCATGATCAATGTCCAAAGTATGATAATAAGCTAGTAGATGCTAAACAGGAAACTGGTAATGAAGAAGGTTGTAGTTTGAAAAATATGAGCTATTCTTCAGAAGAATGTTGAAGAAAATTGTGTGAGATGGTTATTCATGATGAGTATGCTTTTAGATGTGTACAAGGCGAAGGGTTTCAGTCATTTGTAGCAGCTTTGCAGCCTAAGTTTATTGTTTATTGAGTAAAAACTATATGGGGTCGTTTGGTTGGTCCTTGTATGTCCTATAAGGCCTTTTTGAGTGACTTTAACAGTACAACAAGTTGCTTTGGTTACTAATATTCAATACAAGGTCAATTGTGAATAGTTTGGTCGCCTCGGTGTTGAAGCGGCAAAATAGCAGGCCCAAAATCTATCTTTTTCCGAATGTGACTTCCACAGTGCAAAATAAAGGTAGGTAAAATTACTAATTTATCCCTGAAAAGTTAAGCGAATCCCTCCCTTCCCCCAATTCAATCTTCACGTACGCTCTCTTCTTCTCTTCTCTTGTTCACACTTATCGTCGGTTCCCCTCCTCATTTTTGGTCATTGAAACGATTGATTCTCACCTTGAGAATCATCTCGTCTTCGTTGTTGGATCGAGGGCTTCGATTTCCATAGTGTGTTAGGGGGGTTGGAGATCTAGAATTGGTTATCAAGTTTTGGGGGTTTTGTTGTGATGAAGTTGTCGACTCCGAATCCATCGCGGTTAATCGGAGAACGAGAAACAGTTATTCTCTGTTGAGTGGTGGCGGAAATCAAACTCTTCGATGTTACGAATTCGCCAGGTTTTTTTCTCTTTCTCGCCGGTGTTCTTGAGTTTCTCTCAAAGCCGAGGATCCTCAACCTTTTCTCGTTACTTTTGAGGTTAGTTTTCGTGATCCCCTCATGATTACAAACCTTTTGGTGGTCGTTTTGTTGGATTCCATTGAGTTTCGTATTTTTCTCTCCGGAGTTGGTTTAGTTTTTCTCAAGACCGAGCCTCTTCCTCTCTTTTGCGTCCTTATTGGTTGTGATTTTCGTATTCTCCTTGAAATTTCACATCTTTTGATTCCGGACATTTTTTGTTCCATCGTGTTTCAACCTTTCCGACGTATCTCCTTTTTTGGCGTCCCTTGAAAGAGAGTTATGACTGAAGGAGGGGACCCAAACTATTTAAGGGTTAAAACAGATATTTCACCATAATATGTGTTAAAATGTGTCCAAAAAAGGCAAACCAAACCTAATAATGGATTGTTACAACAATAAATTTTGGTGCCCTATGTTGACAACCAAAGCTATGTAAATCGGGCTAGTATGAGCTATAGTAGCAAACAAAATTAAATGACATCAACAGGAAAATTGTAACCAAACGTGCATTGTGTGTCTTACTGCACACTGGATTGATAGTGTTTGGAAGATGCAAAAGCGCATCTTGAGTTTTTGTCTCATTGCTAATCATAAAGCAAATACAATAGGTAAAATGATTGAAAGTTGTATGCTAGATTGGGGGATAGATAAGCTATTGACTATTACCGTCGATAATGCAAGCTCTAATGGTTGTGCAATTAAATATCAAAAAAACACAACAAATTGGAAAACAACCATCTTAGATCACGATTTTTTGCATTTGAGGTGCTCTGCTCATATTTTAAATCATATTGTTAAAGATGGCTTAAAGAACCAAAATGAATTAATTCTCAAGATTCGTAATCCCGTAAGGTATGTGCGATCTTCTCCTTCTATGCTCGAATCTTTTAAGGCATGTGTTGCGATACAAAAAATTGAGAGTAAGAGTCTTGTTTATCTTGATGTTGAAATAAGATGGAATTCAACTTATTTGATGTTGGAGTCAGCCATTAAGTTTGAGAAAGCGTTTGAGCGACTTGGTGAAGATGACGCAAATTATAAGATGTACTGTACGCATGGGGATAAGGATATTGATGAAGGTGAAGAAGATGCAGAGAATGAGGGAAATGGGAGTGGAAAAAAGAAGGCGACAAAGAATATTGGCCCTCCTAGCGATGAAGATTGGGATGTAGCTAGATCCTTTTTGCACTTCTTGAAACTCTTTTATGATGTTACCTACAAGTTTTCTCGTACCTTGCATGCTACTTCAAATGTGTTTTTTCAAGAACTTGTGAGCATTCTAAAGAGCTTGAATAGTTTGTCTAGAGAAAAAGAGCCCAATGTGTTTATCATGGCTACTAACATGAAGAAGAATTTTTCAAAATACTAGGAGAGTTTTGATAAACTTAATTTCCTATTGTTTGTTATTATAATTTTGGATCCACTCCGCAAATCAAGATTCGTGAAGTTTTATTTGTCTCAAGTCTACGAAAAAGTAGTAAGATACCTAATTCATTGGAGGATTAAGCGAGAGACGTATTGGTTCCGTTATTTGCCTGTTATGAAAAATTAAATCCTTGTGAAAGTGCTTCAATTGAGCCACCAAACTCCAATGGATGTGGATATGAATGATGATAATGATGATTTGGCTTCTCAATTTGCTAAACATCTAGAGGAGGATGAATGTGGTAAGAATCAATAAAAAATTGCATAGTATTTGACAGAACTGTGAGAAGAGTGTGAAATCTTTCGATGTGTTGATGTGGTGGAAACATAATTCAAGTAGATTTTTCGTTCTCTCGCAAATGGCAAGAGATGTCTAGGTTATTCCGATTTCTACTGTAGCTTCAGAATTAGCGTTTAGTACAAGTGGTTGTATACTTGATCCGTTTAGAAGCTCTCTAAATCCTGAATTAGTAGAGGCACTTGTTTGTTGCCAAAATTGGTTGCAGACAACTCCGATCATGATTTATATTCAATAATCCATGAAACAAGTGTCTCTGGGTGAAGTTGAAGAGTACATAGATGTTATAACTGGTACTTATTAGTATTAACTCATTTAATTAATATAGTTTATTTTAATTGTTAATTTACTAAATATTTTGGTGCAATTTTTAATGTAGAGTTTCGAGGATTGATTATCTCAAATTTCAAATCTTGAATGATGCTCATCGTTAGTAAGCAATGAATGTGTCATTATATTGTTTTCTTTTACTTCTTTAAAAGTCTCATTATTTAATTTTCTGTGTGTAGATCTGATCATGATTTTTGGGGAGTGCATATCAAATAGTTTAGGAAGGTTGACTTTTGAAGTAGATTGAGGGTTATTGCAGTTTCCGAGACTCTAATGTTCTGGTTTTTTTAAAAAGAAACTTAGTTCCTTTATTATTTTTTAGCAAAGTTTACTCTCACGATGAACTTGCTGGTTTAATAATGCTTAGGATACTTAGGGGTTTTCCAAAATTCGATTCTAAGGGCTAAGACGTTCCCTCCCCCTTACAAGGTATCTCCCCATGGCCTTTCGCCTCGAAAAGCTGGGTGTATGTTGTTGACCCATACCTTTCGGACTGTGAGGTCCCAAACTCTAAAGTCTCGTTTAGGTCCCCGAATAGAATTTGCAGATTTCCAATTCGAACTTTAACGTTACCTCAGAGAGGCTCACTAAAATGGAACCATAATAAAGCCAAATACAAACTTATTTATTACAGCGAAAGCTTTCAAGATTTATAGAGTTTATTATTACAATCCACACGAAACTCAAACTACCGAATACGTAATAAAACACACAATTATTGAGGATTTGTTTTTATGGTCACACACTTTTGATTTATTTAAAATCTCATACGTCCACAGTAGTTTAATCCCGCCGCCTTGCTAAGCTTTGCTTATTTTGAGGGATGCACAGAGAAAATGACAGGAGATGTAAGTCTTTGGTGACTTAGTGAAATTTTTAGTAACAATAATATATGTAACAAATATATGAAATTTGATATGGTATGAAAAAAAACATTAGAACTGAGAGGTAAACAATATCAAACGAACAATAAGATAATGAACTCGTGCATTTCATATAACATATTCAACCTTATTTCATCCAATATACTACATTTTACCTCCCAACGAGGAGCGATCTCGCAAATAGATCTAGAGAGATGCTCGAGTACATGTCAACTTAGCACGCGGTTACAGCCAACTCCTGACTGCAAGCGGCGCCTAGATAAATGGTATCGAGCAAATTTACTTAAATCGACAACCCTTGCTGCCCAGCAGTAAACTGTCTCAATCCCTGGACTCAATTTCCCAAAGGCGTCCCAATGGGTATAACAGATAAACAATAAGCTAGTAACCCGGACTATGTTCGTTGCTTTTGAGCTACATATCCCGAACATAGTTTGTTGCTTGTTGCACAGTTCAAGAACCAACATGTAGATTATCATATTGGAGAAATTTTTGTAATTATGAGAAAGGATTAAGAATTCATTGTCCAATTATTTCAACAGTACGCGAAAGAATTATGTTACGAAATGAGATCATAAAAGAAAACGATTTCTTGTTGAAAGAATAAATTGTTCTCCATTTAGAACCAAGAATCACAAGTACTCAGTCCAAGTTCCTCAGGCAGGGTGCCAAACAGGGCTTAAAAGTATTAAAATCTCACATATGACAGTAACTTCGTGTTCGGGAAATGCTGCGTCGTCTCCTAAATAAATTTAAATGTGTTAATAAGTTTAAACCAAATAATTAACTTTTACAATTTGTTAGTTTTCTCGTATGTCCTTCTTATCTTTGATTACAACCGAGTCAAGAAATATAAATAGGACAAAAATCACATTTTAACTCGGTTCTCGTTATTTCACCGGAAGATTATTAGTTTCTTATTAAAATCCATGTCTGAACTATTTAGGCAAACTTATTTTATTCTACAGCTACCTATTAGTTATAACACAAATAACTTTGATTTTAACATGAGACTCATATCTAATAATTTATAGAATTTTCTAGTCTTACTACCTATTAACAATACATATTGTTACATATATAAGGAATCACAAATATATGATTTCGTATAACTAATTTAAGATAAAGCTTAATTATTAATTTAAAAACAAGGTTATATAATCAGGTTATAAATTAGATCATAACACAATTTCACACCTTGATTTGAAATTAAGGAGAAATTAAGTATGAATATATTTCCTACAACATGTAGTTAAAAGAAAAATCATAATTACTACCTATACTTAACTAAAACTTATAATAAATGGGTTTTAACATATCCTCATGACTTTATTAACTACTACATATGATCAATTTTAAAATTAGTATGCATAGATTAATTTGAAGAATCAAAAGAGATATGCTATTTAGAGCTGAAAATTGCAGCAAGCTTAAAATTACCTTTAATCAACCCTTCTAATCAATTGCAATTTCAAATATTTTTAGGAAGATGTGTATAGAGCAGTTTAACAAAATATTAAGCCTTGATATTGTTTTTATATCTTTCAAGTTCAGGGGTAAAACTGGAAATTTTGGGAAGAATTAGAATTTGAGCTTTTTCTCACAATTTTTGAGTTTAGGAACTTCTAGAAAATTTTATATGAGTAGAGGACGAAAATTAGGAGAACTTTGGTGAATGAATCATATGCAAACTCATAGGGAATTTTGGTGTGGAGTTTTTACAAAGAAATGGCTTGTATTTATAGGCAAACTTACATGATTGAGATAATTAACCCATCAACTATTTAAATACTATTTAAATTATTATATTCAAGTAATCTATTATGCTTTTTCAAGAATTTTCAGCCAAGCTTTATGTAACAATGTTTTTTCAAATATATCTTATTATAAATTATATGAAATTATTATTATGAAGACTTTTTTCTCCATTCTTTTAATGTTTGGGCCTATTATGGTCCTTCATGTCTCCACCATTACTTATTGGGGTCCTAGTGAAGAAAAATATGATTTCACTAGTTATTTATTTTTATTATTTTATCTAAATTTAAATTAAAATGATTAAATTAATATTTTAAAATATTTGAGACCAAATAATAATTTTTAAAAGATGAAGGGCTAAAAGGCAATTAAACAAATAATATTTTTTTTCTTTAAGAAGTATCTATATGATACTTATATTCTTATATATATACATATATATCTATCTATATATATATATATAGATATATCTACTAGAAAAATTTAGGGATGTTACACGGACTTTGGCAAAGACGTAATGAAGTCCGTTGAGACACTGTCCCAAGGCTTCTCTTGAATAGGAAGGGGCTCTAACAACCCTCTTGCTTTTTCTCAATCGTCGTCTTGTTGGCAAACAAGACAGCACATATGGTCGCTTTTAGAGTTTGCCTTTACTATCTGCTATTCACATGAAGTTTAAACCTTGATTGGTATGATTTTTATTGCAGTTTCTTGGACTTGCTTTTCTACTTTTCAATTGAGTTATCTATTTTTGAATTGAATTGAGTTTTAACATAGAATAGTTTGCTTGCTGGTTTGGATGAAGTTTAATTGTTTTATGCTTATTACTGTTGGCTTCTGTTCTTTATTAATGTTGCTGGACAAAAGGTTTTGTTTGTTTGTTGGTTTTCCCTTTTATTTATGTTGTTGGAAGAAAGTTTCTATTTGTTAGTAAGAGCAGGGGTTTTTTCTTTTTTTGTTATGTTATTGTTGAATGGGCTACTGTTGGTTTTGCTTTATTTATGTTGCTGGAAGAAAGTTTCTGTTTGATTGTTAGTTAGAGTAGGACTTTTTTTCTCTGTTATGTCACAGGTCACTGAACTATTGTTAGGCTTAGATATTGCAATTTTTTTATGCAAATGAATATTTTTTTGTGCTTTTGGTGAAATTGTAACCCGCAAATCCACCCGTTAAACCGCCCGCACCCGCATGGTCCAGCGAAAAAAAAGACACGTGCGGTTTGAAAGTTTGCACACCCACAAACAATGAGTATGGTGTCTTTTATAGTGGTAACCCGGCAACACCCGCCCACGAATAGCCCTAACGTTTAGCAATCCAATACAGAAAGTCACAAAGTCCAGCAGATTTCAGTATGCTAAGCAATAAAATCCATTCCACACGATCATAGAACTTTGAAAGATCAACTTAAAAGTTTTGACATCATCATTTTCTTCTTTGGTGATTTACAATGCTTCGTGTAACGACCAAACTTCTCACAGTTCCAACACTCTATGAAACTCTCGTTCTTCATTTTGACTTTGATCTACCTTTATCTCCCGTACTGAAATTTGATCCAAAACCGTAAAGTTTTGCAGAGCTAAAGAGAGACACTCGACATTCCAAGTCAGGCGACACTCGCGCGATGCGGGCACCGGTAAGGGTAGATCGACCAGCGCGACACGGCCAAAAAACATACAGAAACCCTAATTTTGGCCTATCTGCTATTTTACCTATAAATAACACTAGGGCTATACGATTTAGATGGAACCAACTCATAACCTTAAAAGTACCAACACTCAACATGGAGAAGATTCATCTAGGAGACGAAGTAGAGCAACGGAGATTGAAGATTGCATTTATCTTACCTTTAATATTTTATTATGATGTTCTCTTCTGTTTGTTTTGTTGAATTTGTTATCGTTATGTACTAATCGTCTCCGTATTTGGATAAAGGAGTAATGACTATTTATGAACTATGAACTTTTAGTTATGAATTCATGTTGAGTTTTCGATGTGATTCGTTTTATATTCCATAAGTTTGATTTATACACTTGATGAGCGCTAGCGTGCCTCGTGGCTAAACCACATGTTTGATTTATGTGTTAGAAGTAGGTTAACGCAACTCGTGCACTAGCTAGATCACATGAATCCATGTCTTTAATTTATTCAAATATAGTTAAAATTTGAGAAGGTTGAATTGGTTACCAAACTTTAATTCTTTTGTATTGACCGTCGTAGTCGCACATGTTTAAGAGAAGGCGATAGTATTGTACTTGTCACTAGCGTCGCATCTAGAATTCAAGTAATTCATTGAACACATATGAACTTAACATGATAAAACTAACTTAAGGAAAATTGGTAGTTTGTCTATGAATCACATAGTGAATAGTTATGAAGATTAACTTCAAATACACTTAATCAATCTGATTAAATTTTTGTCATTTACTTTGTTTATTAGTTATAATCAAAAGCTTCTTTATTATTTGTTTTGTCGTCGTCTATTAAGCGAACACTATAGTTACACACTCTCCGTGGAATTCGACACATGGGAGGTAATTTACTTTCCATTTTATATTACATGACAGTGCACTTGCGAACACATAGGTGTAATAATTCATTGCAATCTTAAAAACTACATGCTTTGCCACACACCAATGACCAAGTACAGTTCCTTCTTTTACCATGAACCGACATTTTTTCCAATTCAGACAAAGATTATTTTTAGGCATCTAGTTAATACTTTATCTAAATTGGCAATACAATGATCAAAAGAATCTCCCAAAACAGAAAAATCATCCATAAATACCTCAATCGCATTCTCAATCATGTCAGAGAATATGGAAGTCATACAACGTTGAAAAGTAGCTAGAGCATTGTAAAGTCCAAACGACATTCGTCTAAATGCATGTGTCTCGTGTGGACAAGTGAACGTTGTTTTCTCTTGATACTCTGGGTCTATCAGTGTTTTCAAAATTGGCCCGACCTGGCTGGTTAAACCAATGATCGACCCTTAATCTGGGTCGGTCAATCCGGCTCTTCTCGAATCTTTGCATTTAGACCTCATTTTGCATCGTCTTTAATCAACTGACTCGAAAACCTAAAAATACATAAAATTATCTAAAATAAATAGAAAACACAAAGACTAAGCAATTTATCATCCATAATCGAGGGGAAAATATAGATGTTTTATATGCGTATCATCGCCTAAAGTACCTATAATTTAGTTCATTGAGTAAGAAATTATACATCACTCCCATTTGTCTCAAGTATTCCATAAATACGCATCTCGAAGGCATCACTTCTCAAATGTTATGATCGCCTAATTATTGGAGGCGTCATTGTATTCACCATTTGATACTCTTGCAAATGAAGAAGACAAGAGTGAGGCTCTTGTCACACGAATAAGCTTCGTTGCACCCGCGGGCAATGATTTGATGGATAAAGATAAAGATGACATTAATGTGTCAACACATTCAAGACACCTACCACATGGCACATGATCGACATCATGCAAGTGTGGATCTGAGAGAGTCAAATTTCGCTATCTCATGAGATTGAGAAGCTACATAAAGAGTTGCCACCACATCAAATTTCTTCTAGAACCAACCCAAGCACATATCGTTGTAATGAGGAAAGCCCTCACCTATGTGGCTTCTATTTATTTATAGTGAGGACATTTGCCCCCACCTATGTTCTACTCTATACATGCCTTTTAATTTGTAGTAATTGTTATTTTTGTGAACTCGAGAAGGGGGCATTTAACTAACTTCTCCAGACTCGAGAGGACACTTTGTGAAAACCTCCAAACGTTGGGATGGATAGATACCGAATTCACCCTAAAATTGATATAAGTTATATAGGTTAGTGAAAAACAGTTAAAAAGCAATAATTACAGTTTTCTGAAAAAAAACAAGAAAAAGTAACCCGCCAAAGTCAATCAATGGCGTACAATAATAATAATTGCAGAGAGATTTGATTTGCTTCGCTGGACACGAGTCACGAGGAGTCAACTTCCATGGATTTTCCTCCTCCTCCTCCTCCATACTCCTCCCATGCCCCTCCGCTTCTATTTAAAAACCCATCACCCCAAAGCATTCTCCGCCTTGAAATCTCTCCGGTCATACCTCTCCTCAATAATGGCGCCAGACCCCCAAATTGCTCCGCCGCCTTTCGATCCTCTCACTCCGGCGGTTCCGATTTCGTACCCGCTAAAAACATTAGAGGAGTTGGAATCACGCGAATACTTTGATTCCTTTCACTTCCCCTTCAACCAAGCCACGGTGGACCTGCCTCCGGACTCGGCCTCGGCCTTGCCACAGCGGCCACGGACTTTGGTGTGTCATGATTTTGCGGGAGGGTATACCAATGCCGATCGATTCGTGCAGGGCGGGAAGAATGCGACGGCCTATGCGATTTGGCATTGGTTTTTGATTGACGTTTTCGTGTATTTTTCGCATAGTTTGGTGACGCTGCCTCCGCCTGGATGGACTAATGCTGCTCACAAGCATGGGGTTAAGGTATATATTGATACTGATATTTAACTCTTCATTTGAGCTGATATCTCGATTCTCGTGTGAAAGTGCGAGTTTTTCGCGTGTTGTTGTTACATTGATACTGATTGGTTCTTGTTTAATCTTGTGAACCTTAGGTGTTAGGTACTTTCATCATGGAGTGGGATGAAGGAAAGCAACAAGCGGATAAATTGCTATCAACAAAGCTTTCTGCTCAAATGTATGCTGACAGATTGACTGAGCTTGCTGTTGCTCTAGGTTTTGATGGCTGGCTGGTAGGCTTACGTTTTTTTTTTCCTAAATCGGATCTTCGCGATTTCCATCATTTTGAATGTTTGATATATTCTAGAATCTAGACCCTGTCTCGCATTATCATTGTTAGGAACGTATTGTGCATGTCCTTTACAAATTATATTTTACTATGTTACATGCTCTGGTCAGTGAAGAACCGTTTTCTGATTTTATTTTTCTTACTGACAGATCAATATGGAAGTC
The DNA here is from genome assembly GCA_948329865.1 of Linaria vulgaris. Lineage (NCBI taxonomy): Eukaryota > Viridiplantae > Streptophyta > Magnoliopsida > Lamiales > Plantaginaceae > Linaria > Linaria vulgaris. The sequence goes on from OX415249.1 coordinate 67,249,592, forward strand.
AATCTAAACTCCAGTCAAATCCCTAATCTTATAGAATTTGTCAGCCATCTAAGCCAGACCATGCACTCTTCTCTACCTGGGTCCTTGGTCATATGGTAACTACCATAACTGAACTTATCAAGTCATACATGCGTAGCTTTATGTTCTCATTTGTGTGCAACTAAAACGTTTATATATCTAAATGTTATGATGCAGGTATGACAGTGTTACTATTGATGGTGACCTTTCTTGGCAGAATCAGTTAAATGAAAAAAACAAGCCTTTCTTTGATGTCTGCGATGGAATATTTTCAAATTATTCGTGGGAGGTATTCATTTTGCATGGTTTTTCCAAATACATGTAGATCATTCTCTTGTGTTGCCCTTGAGTTTTTTCTTCGCCATAATACAGGAAGATTATCCTAAGTTATCAGCTAATGCTGCTGGTGAGAGAAAGAATGACGTCTACATGGGCATTGATGTTTTTGGAAGAGGCACTTTTGGTGGTGGACAATGGACGGTGAGTTTCAGTGCAAGACCTTGCGTCATGAGATGGACAATAAAGACTGGATTTAGTACAATTTTCTAATTTTTTGTGACATTTAGTTTCATCCAAACATTGATATTCATTTCTATCTCTTTGTTTGTCTTCGTCGAAGAGAATTTGATTCTGTGATATGTTATTTACGAATAGAAAATAGGTTATTTGTCAAAAGAAGAAGGTTAATGTGTTTGACAAAATAAAATGGAAGGTTAACGTGTTTGACTGAATATAATGGACGGCAATCTTTGTCTGATTTCTGGAAAAGGAATTGGAAGCTAGTTAGTAATCACTTATTTTGATATATTCGGTTCTAGTTACACTTCCATGTACATTTTAGTGAAAACTTATCCTTAATAAATTCTACCTTCTCTTCTTTGGAAGTGTACTTTGCTACTTGTATGGAGATTTAACATTCTTCAAGATAATGGATTTTTCAGATCGGAGTACAATATCCTACAATTTGTGAATATTTAAGATAACATATTGTTTCCGGGAAAAAAACAAGGTGTTTAGGTTCTTTTTCCCCCAATTACAGTATATTTACATTTTATTATCTGTGGATGATATTCTGCTTATGAGCCATTGTAACATCAGTTGGCGAGAGCTGAATTTTGTGGCAATATCTCTTTTAAGGTCTAAAGTTCTCAAAGCAATTTCCTAGACACAGGTGTACTGGGTTTTGAATTCAAAAGGTTTGTGGATCTTGTATCACACGCCAGCCTGCAGGCCTAGCCACTAGAAAGAATTTATTAGCCAAGTTCAGTGTGGGAAACTAACAAACTACTTTCTTTTCTCAGACAAATGTTGCTCTTGACGTGATAAAGAAACACAATGTTTCAGCTGCCATATTTGCTCCTGGATGGATTTATGAGACTGAGCAACCACCGGACTTTCAAACTGCTCAAAAGAGGTTTTTTTATTTATTATTATTATTTTTTTGTTTCATCTTTTTGACACGGTCATCTAATTTTCTGATTTCTTCTTGTTATGAGTTGAAAGTTCTGATTAAGAAGCCACTGGTGAAAGAATGTATCATGACACCTCTTTCATTTAATCTGGACTAAAACCTAGTTGTATCTTCCGTTTTTTTTTTCACATGCGCTGCAATGGATGATTGTGGCTCCGCTTTAGTTCTTTTGACCTTAGCCTTCTTGTTTCGAGCATGCACATCAATCTCAACATTCCATATAAGCCAGGCCGGCAGAACCAGTATCCCTTATTAACCCTTGGTTACTGAACCTTTGTTAAATTAATCAAAAATATATTTTAAAAACTTAACTACAAAAGAGAAACAAAATAATGAAAACTATGCACCACTGAACAATAAGTTATGAAAATGCTTTTTCTCTATAATTACAAAATTTTTAAGAAAAAATTGGTTTGAACGCACATTAACAACCATCACTGATTTATTTGCTAAAAACCGATTGAGTCATGAAACTTAACGTGGTGAAAATCTTGAAATTGAGGTTTGAAGGTTTTGGATTTGATGCAGGAGATGCATTTCTGCTTCCTTTATGAATAGTGGGTCTATGACTTTGTGTAATTTGTAACTTGTAATAGGTTCGGTGGAGATATAATAAGTGTTGGTGTAAAAAGGGTTGTGCAGTGGGCTAAGATTACCTTGAAATTTGATCATAAAATGAGTTTTAATTTGGGTTCAGAAATGTTTGTTAAATCGTTCTAAATTAGTTATTTTGGGGCTTATTATTTGGACTTCATGTCAATTAAATCACGGGTTGGGCTACATATTTTAAATCTGACCCCCTGTATTATCACTGGTTCATCTTGATTTTCCTTTAATCTTTCCCTGTTTTGGTCAACAGATGGTGGGGGCTCGTTGAGAAATCATGGGGAACTGTGCAGAGCTATCCTAAAGTACTACCATTTTACTCAAACTTCGACCAGGTACCTGCTATACGTGGACTTCTATGTTCTTTTTCTGCTCTACATTTGGTTTTATTCTGAAGTTTTTACGTGTTGTTTTTTGTTGATCTTTTCATGTAGGTCTGAATCCTTATCAAATTATTAATTTATAAGATTGATTTATGTATCCTAAGTATGTCAAGTTTGTCGAAGAAAATCAAAGATCAATTTTTTTTCTCAATTTTATTACAGTAGCATAAGACATAAGATTTTACTTTCTACACGCTTTACTTCTTAGGAAACTGGGAGCAGATATTGCTTAACATATCGTAGGACTTGTTGAAAAAAAAAAAGGAGAACAAACTGAAACTTTTGCTGGTCAAATTTGAAGTTCTCAGATATTGGCTAACTGAAAGAATTTGTTGATAAGCTTTCTTGTCAATCTAAGCGTAATGTCATTATCTGCCAGGGTCACGGGTACCATATATACATTGATGGACGTCAAGTCTCAGACACTCCTTGGAATAACATTGCTTCCCAAAGCTTTCAGGTATGCCTCGTGAAGGCATTTATGTAGATCTCATCTTACTCATTATGTTTAAGATCGTTATCCTCTAGTAGAGAATGCTGTTACGCGTGAACCTGGACTGTAGAGCTGGTTTATTGTTATTTATGTGCATGTTGCTTTTTCATTAGTATGCCAAATTTCTGACACCAGGAACTTATAAATAGTGACTCTGTTGTGGCCTCATTTTTAATTATGGAAACTGATTTTATGTTTGTGATTACCTTTCAAGTAACAAAATCATTTACTAATGGCGCTGGATTCAAGTAGTGCATTTTCCCCGAAGGAATAGAAATTGGCAGGAGCTATGGCCAATTTATTTATGCATTTTCCAATTTCTCGACCAGAAAATATTCTTTGTGCACAATTACTATTTCCAGCGATTTGCACATATTCTTACGAACTTTTTATGCTTGAAAAATCTTTTCTATTAACCCATTTATGACATCGATGATTCTATTCTTCATAGTAAAATAGATTCCTTTTCACCCTGGCTGATAAGTACTTTTGAGTAGTCCCTCGCGACCAGTGCCAATAGATTACGTAAGGCAAAGAATGTCATCATAGTTTGAGCCATGTTTTGAGTGACGTGATTTGACAATTTATGCTCATCAGCACCAATTTTTAGATGCATAAATCATGCTATTCAGATCCGTGCATTCAAGTGAGAGTGGTTATGCGACCATCTTATTTTTATTCCTTATTATCACTTAACCATAAAATATGGAGTTATTTTATCTTATCTTGTGTCCATTTTGTCTGTAATTTCCACCCTTATACTTTGTTACAGCCTTTTCTTGAGTATCCTGGAGACTCTACCACTCTGCCGATACAAGTTTCTCTGGAGTAAGTTGGATTACTTATTTATATGGGATAAAAGCATCAAGCCCCCTGAACTATGCACGTTTTTGCGACTTGCCCCCTAAACTAAATTAATAAGCGTTTTGCCCCCTGAACTATGCACGTCTGTTCGATTTGCCCCCTGACCGGATTCCGCCGAATATTTCTCGGAATATTCCATTCTCGTGCGACTCACGTGAGTATCAGAAGGGCATTTTCGGTACATTTTATGAGGTGTTAAGTTATTGCATGTTCCCCCTTGAACTATGCTTATGTTAGCGACATGCCCCCTGAACTATGTAATAGTGCCCCCTAAACTATTGTGTTGCGATTTGCCCCCTGAACTATGTAATAGTGCCCCTTGAACTATTGTGTTGCGAATTGCCCCCTGAACTATTAATAGTGCCACTTGAACTATTGTGTTGCAAATTGCCCCCTGAGCTCAATTTGCATTGTACAACCAATTTCTATACTTTTGAGGCTATTTTTAATGTCATTTTTGTGTGAGTTTGAAGACATGTTATTGTGCTATTTAAAACCATTACAACTATGCATACGCCCAATTTAAATGACCTTGTAAAACCATCAAATGCATAACCATCAAATGCATTCGTTCATCAGAAAAAGTAAAATATTCTGCCAAATAAATGCATTACAAAGAGAACATAATTAAAAAAAGTTGTCCTCTAACTGAAAAAAAAAACACTACTTAATGTATGTCTCTAGGTCTTCATTCCCTGATCTGAGAAGATATTGCTTTGTTGAGGATGCTAGTAGTACTGGTCCTCTTCATGTATCTTATGGTGCTAGCAACAATCTCTTCCTGATCTTTCATTGCTGCCATCTTCTCTTTTTCAGAAATATTTTTGAGCTACATATAAGAAAACATCTATTTAAAAAGTGACAAGTAAATCACATAAACACCAAGAATATAAACTGAACAAGGAGTTTACCTTTGCCATTGCCTGTTTAAGTGACTCAGCATCATTCATAACAGTCTTTCCCTTAGCAACAGACTTCTTTTTTCCACTGACTTCTTCCACCAGTCTAGCAACCTTCTTCCTGTTTCTTGTTTGTCTTCCCTCCACTACCTCTTCTTCCTGAATGTTAGCATCAACCAATAATTTTCTCTTTGCCTTAGAAACAGTTTCACCTTTTCCTTTATCCCCAACAATCTAATCAACAAGAGCAAAACAAGAATTAACATTGCAAAATTATTGATCACTATCTGATTGCAACAACAAAAATATGATTACCTCTACATTATTTTTATTCTTTCTTGGTGATCTCCTTAAAACACCTTTACTCATCATCTCCTTCCCTGTAGGCTTAACAACTTGAGGCACCTGATTATCAGCTTCACTCATTTTTTCCTTCCCTTTAGAATTATCTGCAACCTGCTTCTTATCAACAGGCCCTGAATTTTTACCCTTCCCTGTAGGCTTAACAACTTCAGGCCCCTGATCATCAGATTCACTCTCCTTTTCCTTCCCTTTTGAATTATCAGCAATAGGTACCTGATCAGTGAACATCACCAGAATTACTTAATCTTACTTTCTCAACAATTTTTATGACAAATGAAAGGTGACTTTGGCAGGCTGCTGGCAACTGTAATTTCCTATACCTGTTCATGTACTGCAGACTGCTGGTCATTTGACTTCCCTTTCCCATATACTGTCCTTTTATTTTTGGTAGCCTTTTGCTTTTTCCTTGACTTTTTTTGGTCCATAGCCTTTTCTGGCTTATCCTGAAATATAATATATAATATTAGATAGGCTAAACACCCCTTACTAACAAAAAGAGAGTATTAGGAACTGATATATACCCTGTTTTGTGTAGTAAGCTCTTGAGGAGTAGGATTTTGAGGAGTATTTGTTTGTGGAGTAGAATTGGATGGAGGAACATCAACCCCAGGCTCATCTTCACCTTCTGCATACTTTCTGATTGGGCATGTTCTGACATTGTGACCTATCTCACCACACAATCTACAAGTTATAATAGTCCCCTTTCTAGTAGCATGTTGTTCTGTGCCTTCCTCACTATCCTTCTTCTTTTTCTCTTTTATCTCCTTCAACTCCTCCTGACTTACAAACCTATTGCCCTTTTTAGGCCTTCCAGGCAACCTCTCAGGCACATGAGGAAGTAATGGAGTAAGATTAGAAAGAGGCCAGTCTTCAGGGCCAGACATGATGTGCATACAGTTCTTGTATGTCTTAAGATAGGTTGTCTTTAGATAACAGTGATCCACCCAATCTTCAGGATCTCTCTCCTTGTACTTTAAAGCACAACATGCATGTGCACATGGGATCCCATTTAGTTGCCATCTTTTGCAACTACAAGTTCTTCTTCCCAGGTCAACTGTCATATGACCTTCTGGACTGTCTATTTCAAACTCTTCCAGGCCATTCCAGTGGGACTTGCACTTCGAGGCTGCATCCTTGTTTGCTTCTAAAACCTTTGTAATGTTTGGCCCAATTTTCCTACTCCACTTCTTGGCCATGTCTCTCTTCACATACACTCTTTTCATCAGAATGAGCCTTATATGCTCAAGCATATCAATGATTGGTTTAGGTCTTGCTTCAAGGATTAGAGCATTGAAACTTTCACACATATTGTTAAGGAGTACATCACACTTAACATCAGTCTTGAAGTAAGCCCTGCTCCAATTTGCAGCTGGTCTTTTTGCCAACCATGTGTATGCCTCCAATTTCCTCTTTCTGATCTCCTTAAGAGCAGACTCAAATGCTCTGATTGTAGTTGCCCTAGCAGCCTTCCAAACCAAGAATTTCAGAGGCAACCCCTGTGTAGTTGCTTGAAATTACTATACATGTGCATCACACAGAATCTGTGTGCACAACCAGACATATGTCTATCCACTGCCTCAATCAAGCCCTTCTGTTTATCTGACATCACTATCCACCCAGAACTACTGTCTTCATTAATCTGCAGATCATTCACTAACAACTGCATGAACCAACACCAGCTATCCTTCCTCTCTTTCTCAACAACAGCATATGCAATGGGGTACATGCTGTTGTTTGCATCTATCCCAATTGCAGTTAACAATATCCCCCCACTCAGTGACTTCAAATGACACCCATCCAGACAAATAACTGGCCTACAACCTGCCAGAAAACCCCTCTTCAAAGACCCCCAACACACATAAAACCTCTTGAAAACAGGCCCTTTATCAGTGCCAACTGTCTTGATCCTGACAGTGTTATCACAATCACTCTTCATTATTGCAGCTGCATATCTCCACAACAATGCATATTGTTCTGTTTCAGAGCCTATAGACAAGGTCATTACCTTTGCCTTACATCTGTACATTTGATACTTGGAGAAATCACACTTTGTTTCCACCCTGAAACTGTCCTTCATTGCCTCCACTGGCCACTTCAGATTACCCTTTATCATGTGGTTGTACTTCTTGGCTAGCCATGTGGAGGTTGCATGATACACCTTGTCCACTGTGTTGCATGTGTGCTTGCCATTATAGGTCTTTATTTGTAGGGTACCACCATCACCCAGCTCTGAAGCATACACATGGTAAGGGCAGCCAGTTATCTTACACCTCACCCTAACTTTATCAGGATCATTCTTCACAAACTTTATATCTCTCCTCACCTTTATTGCATAATTCCTCACTGCAGCCCTAAATGTTGCTGCATCCTCAAAACACATTTCTAACTCCAGTCTAGGATTATCCATATCCAATGCTTTGTTAAAAACAGGGTAACCTTGGTATGTCAACCTGCCTTGTCTCCTATCCAGCAACGAATCCCCTTCATTCCTATTAACTTCCCTTGCAATTGTTATACCAGCCCAGTGTGCCTCTGATTCACCCACCTCACCAACATCCTCATAAATCCCTTCATCATCAGTTACATCATCTCCATCCTCAAATATAGCTTCAGACACATCTGAATCTGTGCCAACAGACTGAGCATCATCACCATCAAATTCTTCTCTATCAAAAATGAAGTCATCATAATTCAGATCTTCATCTGCTTGGAGGGTTGTATGGTTATGATCTATATCATCTGGATGTCTACTTGTGTGGTCTTCCTCCTCACTGTCATCATATGGTGCAGATGGTCCAGCTTCAGCTTCAGCTACATCTTCTCTTTTATTATGATCAGAACCCATACCAGGTCCACTGCCTCCATTTTCATCCATGTCCACATCACCTAGTACTCCTCCACCAACAGCAAATACACCAACTATCCTTTGATTATTCATATACTTAGTCATTGTTGCAGCATCATCATCTGTCATCAAGTAGTCAATTGCATATATCTCATCAACATCTTTGGTTGCCACAATGAAGGTTGCACTAGACTTAAACCCTACTGCCACACCCATTGCCTCCAGGTCAAGCATGCTCATCATATCTGGATTGCACCAGTCAAAATGAGCAATCTGCCCATCAACCCATTCAGTTCTTTTTCCATTGTTTTCTAGTCTACCAAAGTAATGCAATCTGATTGTGAAGTCTTTTGTTTTTGGATCTGCAGCAAAACAAGAAAGCTTTAGGGAGGGGAACTGATAATAATCAAAGATACCAAACAGGAAAGTGGTCCACAAATTTTACCAATACCAACAAAATGCCAAAAATACCTACTTTACAGATTAACATATTCTTCATATACTGCTGGGACCACAAATGACTACCAAAATCAGAACAATACCTTAAAAAAATTAAATAGTAAACTAATAAATCGGATTGCATCACTTTCATGACCACAAGCTCACAAAAAACCCACAAAACTATCCAAAAATGCATGCTTTACACCATCGTATTTGATTACAACTATAGGCAACAACATAATCGACGCATGCAACAAAATTAAAAATTAGGGTTTACGAAAGAGGGCAAATTCATACCGTAATCAGGCGTGTTCTTTCCTTCTGGTATGAACTCGAAACTGTTCCTCAATTTCCAGGCCATTTCTGCGATTTTCAACAATGGCGGTCGATTTTCCCCAAAAACCTAAGAACTGATGTGTGCGCAATTCGTCGTGAATATGTGCGCAATGAGTCGTGAACTGATAATTTGAAGTTTGTGTGAGTCGATTTAGTGTTGATTGTGTATAAATTGGACAAACTGAAGTGAATCGAGAGAAAATTTGAAGAACCCTAATTTTGACAGAGTGGGAGTGGAGTAGCGTTTTTTTTTCTAAGTGTTGATACCAGTAACGTTTCAGTTTTTGCCCCCTGAACTTAGTTGGTTTTTTTTTAATTTACAAAAAAAACGAACGGACGAAACTACCCTGCTGACCATCACGTGATACGCACGAGTTCGGAATATTCCGGCGGTTTTAGGGCGGAATCCGGTCAGGGGGCAAATCGAACAGACGTGCATAGTTCAGGGGGCAAAACGCTTATTAATTTAGTTTAGGGGGCAAGTCGCAAAAACGTGCATAGTTCAGGGGGCTTGATGCTTTTATCCCTATTTATATTACCAAGTGTTCTGATTTTGAGAAATGTTAGTTTCAGTAAGAATTCTTCTGTGTTCTTTGATGTTGACATCATTTATCCAGATCTGCAGTGATTACCGTTGAGGAAAATGCCCTTTAATCTCAAAATTTCTTTGTATCAAATGTGATTTTAATGGCTGAGCTATTGAAAAAGGGCTGTGTTTGCACGAACCTTTTCCTTCGTGTTGCCTACTTGTTTTATCTATGGAATCATAACGAAATAATTAGTAGATTTCCTTTATTATATGTAATATATGTATTATAATAAAGCTCATTACTTACTAAAGACAATTAAAATGGCAAAATATAGTTTCAGCGAAGCGTCCTACAGTGGAGGTGGCAGTGTCTCATTTCGCGGAGCTCTTGGCGCTTCTGAATTTACGGCTAGGCTCTTTAAAGGGGAGCTTCTTTTGGGAGATTCACCACTTCTTTTTACATATACTGTAAGCCCCTGAATTAGTAATTAGACGTTTTGTTATTTTCTTTTCTGTGGTAATGGCATTTTAGCCCCTCTTATGAATATTATCCCGCTGTAAAAGAAAAAGAAGGCAAATTACTTACTCCTCTTTGGTGATAAATACTGCACATTACCTCCTACAATCTTAAAAAGTCACATACCACGCCCTTACACCTGCATAAGAAGCGGTATTTTGAACGTATAAAAATATGTAGAAGGTAAGTGGCATATTTAACGTAACATACAAGGTAATTTACCTAATTGTTTTTATAGGGGGTAATTTTGCCTACTTTTTTTATTTATCATATGGGTAATGTCCTATTTAACTTAACACAACAGGGGGAATGTTTGATTCCTGCTCTAGGTGGGTCTACTGTCATTCTCTGCTTTAGTATTCATTCTACTGTGCTCTTTTCACAATGAATGCAGGTTAAATCAATAGGAAACTCTCTTTTAGGTCTTGCTGTTGACTTATCTTCCCCTATGGGTGAACAAAAGTCTGTACTTCTTGCCGCCTCAGGCGAAACCTTGCTAACCATGAGCCAGTTTTCACCACATTTTACAACCGTGATAATGCCACATCGAGTAACGAAGTTGGAGGGAGAATCCGGGTGGGTCATTCTAGAAAACCGTATTCAAATGGATGGTTACACCCTAAAACAAATTCGGGTTGTATGCTACAAAGCAAAGCCAGAAAAATCTGCTGATGCCAATGACATAACCCAAACCCTCAGTAGTTCTTCACAATATTATGCAGTTCTTGGTGATATCAAGATTACTACTCCAGGACAGAATGCAAGTTTTCCACCATCTATTTCATGGCTTGTCGATAGTCAATTTGTTACTTGGACTCCGGGTCCTGAAGGATCAAAGCATCTTAGTGCTAAGATTACATGGCAACTGACAGACGGGAACTCCCGGTTTTTCCCCAAGTACGATATATACGTCAACAAGTTGACGAGTGTGTCACCTGGAAATCATAGTGAATTGGTCAAAGGAGCTCAAGAGTATCTTGGAGGGGCGGTGGTGAAATCTTTCTACATTTCTCAGCTAGAAATACCTTGTGGCACTCATAGTCTGAAATTTATAATTCAGGTATTTGATGTTGATGGAACTGGTCAAAAGCTTGAAGATTGTCCTTCTTATGTACTGGAAGTTCAAGGTGCATAAACTCTTTGTTCTCTCAGAATTGTTGTTATTGATCTTTTAAGCTTCATATTTATGAGAAGTAATAATTGAAAGATAACTGATCTTTGTAAGATTGCAATAAGAAGTTAGAAGAACTCTACTGATCTTTGTAGTAGGAGTGGGTGGGGTGTATGGATGTCTGTGACAATAAAAATGTAAAGGTTCACCAGCCGCGGTGATTCTATAAAATTGCATTTTCAATAGTTATTTAGCAAATAAAAAGGAGGTTGTTAGGATGCCTCTGATTCTATTATCAATGTAAATCCCTTGGTGTTTGCTTCTATTGTACAAGACTTATAGGCCCCATGGGTTGTTTTGGCACGTCACTTGTTACGTTGTGTTTATGCATCAACTCACTAAAGCCGAATTAAGATTAGGCAGCTTGCTTTGCGATTGTGTCGTGTGATTGATTAACTAATTCATAGATTTTCAGTAACGAGCCTCAATAACTTTTTAAGATATCAAGTTCTACATTTTCTTATTGAAATTAGATTTAATTGTCCCAACCTCCTCAATTCAATTACTCGACCTAGGCCAACCAAAGAAAGTAACAGTTTAACTTCTTGAGTTGTTTTGCCATTACTTTTTCCTCATAATGTTAAAGTTTGATCGCCAATTCACAAATGAATTCTAACACTACCAATGCAATCGAAATCTGAAGCGAGACAGATTTAACAATGACAATGCAAGTAACGAATCAAAAGAACACAAACAATTTACTTGGTTCAATCAAAACACAATGTGTGATTTGATCTAATCCAAGGGAGGAGGAAGAACTTTATTAATTTATGAGTGTTATAAATGACAGGAATCTGAAATCAAGCATCTGAGCAAAATCCAGCTTTGATAAGTTTATATAGCATTCATCAAACAGTTATAACCATGGATTAAAGTTTCGATTTTGAAGTAGGTTTCGGTGAGCTAAAAATTAGAAACGTTTCGTAATATTTCGAGAACTTTTCGGTATGTTTCAGAGAATTCATAAAAATTTGTGCTTATAGCTAACATGAAAATTACATGTATTTTTCGTTTCGATAAAGTCAAAAAAGAAAATATTTTGGTACTTTTTAAGGAAATGCCCGAAAATTTTGATCCATAGTTATAACCGACCGCAAATGCCAGTGAGCCAGTCTCTTATCCTGACTCCACTAGCTCATATGTTGAGCTATCATTTTGTCAATCTGATCAGATTCAAACATTGAGAAAATTTGCTGCTTGGCGGCACCTTTGTTTGGAGGATTATGATTAGTAGAAACCTTGCATATCTTCATTGAACCTTTATCAACCATATCCCTCACCTTAATGTCAACATGCTTAGTTCTATCATGATACATCTAATTCTTGGACAAATGTATAGCACTCTAATTGTCACAGAAAACAGTGACACCATCTTCCTGGATCCTCATCTCTTTGGACATGCCTTCCAACCAAAGGGCTTCCTTCACCGCTTCTGCTAAAGCAATATACTCGGCTTCAATTGTTGACAAACAACAACCTTCTGTAAACTTGCCTTCCAGGTGACTGTTGTACCAAATGCAGTAAATATGTGACCAATTAGAGACTTTATGGTGTTAAGACACCCAACATAATCTGAGTCCACATAACCTTCAACTACCATGGATCCTTCCTCATGCCTCATGCTTCCCTGCTCCACCATAAACCATAACCTTACTTAAAGTCCCCTTCCTTATGCACTTGCGAGACCAGGAATTTATGTGTAACAATTGATTTGTTAACTTTGTATTCTTTGTTCGCTACATCAAAGTTCCCATCAATTTTTTGGCACCGTTGACAAATTTCTACTAATGTTTGACTCCAATCAATTGGAACACGTTGAACTGGACAAATTGGCAAAAAGTGATTTCTTGCACTTGGCAAGTACTAAAGCGAAAAAACTTGCTAGATACTTTAGCAAGATTTGAAGACACCCCATTCCAGCTAGAGATGAAGAGCCTACAATTAAAAGGGAGGAAGTAACAAAGAAAGAGGAGAAAGACCAAGGTGCAAAAGGTGCACACAAGAACCTCTAATTCCTCAACCAAATTGTTGAGCTAATGGACAATAAACTTAAATGTTGTGTGAGAGGCAACCAACAATAGTAAGTTTTTATTTATCGAGTCTTGCATTTAGTTCATTCTTTTTAGTTATTTTTCGTTTTGACTTATGTAAAGTATAAAATTTCAATGTGTTTTTGAGCTAATAATTGAGATAGAAAAAAGATGCAAAGTAGAGAAACGAACAGAAAAATAAAAGGACAAGACGACAGTGGGCACAAGTGCTTGCAGCACAAAACAAGGTGAGTCGTGCAAAATTTCCAGTGAGTAGCGTGGATGTCACCACTTTTTCTACATGTCGCGCTACTTTTCCAGTGAGTAACAGACCAACACTGCATTTTAAAGTCGTCACGCAACTTTTCCAATGAGTAGTGCGACAACACAACATATGAAATCATCACGCAGCAGCAGAACGACACGTCCTGTCGCGCGACTCAAATGTCTTGCATATCACGTTTCTCAGTTCGAAAGGAAATAGAAGACATGCAAAATCAGAATCAAGAATTTGGCTGAGCAATATCTATCTTTACCTTTCTTATTATACTTATACTTCTCTTATAATTAAATTACATTGATGTACATGAAATGTTTGATAATATTATTATCTATAAGGGAAACAATAAAATGTTTCCTACCTTTTCATAGATTTCCTTCATATGATTTTGGAGATTCTTGAGTTGAAAACAACTCAATTTTTTTTGTCCCATTTCCTCGCTTGTTTTTTTTCTCTCTTTTTCTTCTATGAGCCACACCATTCTCGCAAAATGGAAGAAAATAAAAAAGAGATAAGAAACATGAGTTAAAATATGAGTTTTAATAATCCTCTTTACCTTGTTTACAAAATTAGTACGAGGAGGGATGAGATAAAGATTAACAATTTGTGGAACGGGAGTGGTACCAAATCACCAACTTCAACATTGGCGTTGACTCCCAGTGTAGTGCCAACACTGAAATACTTAGTGTTTTTTTAATACCTACTTTACCAGAATATAATGCACAATGAGATTGAACGAACAGTGTAGGTATGAATCGTAAGCAGATTATATGAATATAATTTACCGAGTCTCGGAGCGAAATAATCACTACTGAATAATGATTTTACAAAACATCTTCTAACTATTCTAAGAACAATTAAAATGTAAATGAACTGAGTAGCTAAAGGATACCAGTCCTCTTACTATCTAGCTCTTTGATACTAAGCACAAAAATAGTTTTAACTCACTATATAAAACTCAGTAAACATGACAAAGACTCTCGACAACTAATGATCTATTCTTTGTGAATACTGTCGCTCTTGTCTTGTGTCCTTCTCTTGATGTCTTCAATGCCTATGTACAATATTTTTTTCTTGAAGTCCACGACATCTAGGACACAATCTTTGATTGCTTTAGATCTTCTAGATCATCTCTGATTTCTTTTCGAACTAATCTTCTTGAATTAGGAAAGCTTTCCTTCTTGAATTGGAAGTCTTCTAAGAGAAGTGTCCTTCTCCTTCTTGAAGTCTTATATTGCAAGAATTCTCCTCTAGAAAACATATTTCCTTGTTGCACTTCACAAGCCTCAGCCACAACACACACGTCTACAGTTAAAGAAAGTCATTAAAAAGAAAACTTTCTCTTGATCTCGATCCCCCTTGATCTCATTAGAGCTCGATCACATAAACAAACAATTACAAATGTGGAACTATGTTAATAAGTAAATAGAGACAAAACATAAATATGATAAGTTTGCCAAATTAGGCAGTGACAAGGTGTTGCCTAGGGGTGTTCGCGGGCTGTTTTGTGTGGGTGCGCACAAGAAAATTCACTATACCCAAGTTTGGTGGGTTACTAATCGTGCCGGTGCATTTATTTTATTACCCGTGCGGGGTGCGAGTAGTGGTCGGGTAGCGGGCTGTGACGGGTTTTAAGGCTAGAAAACAAGAACAAAAAATATGAAGAAAAAATTTATATGATTATTTATCAAAAACAACCATGTAATATTGAAGATAAGTACTCACAAAAAGAAAATTATGGTGCTTTGAACATACTTCTTGTTAACGGTTTGGATATTATTCCCTATTTAACGAGTTATTTTTGGGTTGGAATGCCGATCCCGACCCGAGGGGATTGTTGATTTTTATTGGGGCTGGACTCAGATATTTTCCGAGGTGCCTACGTATCCCCCGATTGGGAATCAAGCCACTCGTAGTTCTTGTTCTTGGCATTGATTATTTGGAGTATGTCGATTTTATTGATTGTGTTGATTTTATATCTGCTAAAAGAGTTGACCTTTGTGAAGCTTTCAGAAAGAAAGGAGTTCGCCCTCTCCTCTGAAGCCTTTTTTCTTTTAGTTTTATAGAGAACATGAGTTCCCTTGGGAGCGCGCCCTCCCTCCCCTCTGATCTTTCATCTATACCTTTTATAGAAGTCTTTTAGGAACATGTGTCACTGTACATGTGTTCACATGTGTCATTATGCATGTGTGAAGAGATAGGTTTTATCTGTTAGGTATATCTGCTGACGGGGTGCTGACCAGGATGAATTATCCTCTCCGATAGCTTCAATGTGCTCTGATGAATTGACTCCTTGGTTTCCATCTCTCCGATGGGCGGTACCTATCGGAAACGCTGGGTAAGTGGGAGGGAATGCTCGTCCGATGCTATGGTAGTTCCGATAGTGGTCCATTGTTAGGTTGTCTTCTTCTGATATGCACTCCGATAGGTGTTTCTATCTTGGTCTTGGGTTCCGTAAATTGGGCATGTTTCCGAGGGGTCTGATTTGATTTCCGAGGGCTTTGCTTTGTCTCTGAGGGCTTTGCTTGGCCTTTGTGAAGTAGTGTTTTAGTATCCAAGCTCTCGTAGATTGTCTTCCAACGTTCCTTGTGTTTAGACAAGGCTTTCTTGATCAGACAGGGCAATGTTCTTGCATTCAGGTCTCTATGACGTGCGCTCCGAGGGGTTCTATGTTTTGATAGTGCATTTTTATTGCGCTTTGGCCCTCGGGATGAGTTTTCCGATAGCTTTTAGACACCGGAGGGTGTAGGGGGTGTAGGGGGTGTTCTCGTATTTTGGGGGACTCGGGGTCTTCGCCGTGTGATACGGGTATTTTGTGGTTACGAGTATAATTATATAATAATATCTTCGAAAATTTTAGTAATCGAATTATGGTATGTTTTAAGCACGTGGATTTTTACCCTGTTAACAAACCCCCTAGTTTCTAGTGCAGTTGACTGTACTAGAAACTCAAAAGGTCGAAAGTCACCGATGGTCCTGGTATCGTAGCCTTTAGTCATCGGGATCGTCGAAAGTACAGGTTTCGAGCTTTTAGAGTATTGTACGTAGTATCAGGACATCTTAGTGTCCTTATAAGCATCGTAGGGGCTGTCTTGAACCTTTTAAAGCATCGTAGAGTTATCAGGGAACTTGTGGATTTTGGTTAGGTATTATATCGTGAATGTCTCATAAGGCATCGTAGATCCTCGAGAGGAATTCGAGTCGCATCCAGGACTTGGAAAACCTTGGGAGGGTATCATAGAACTATTCTGGGGTGTCGTAGACACTCGTCGTTGACGTTTATGTCTATTTAACACATATCTCCCAAGTTCTTGGCCTTGCTTTTGAAGAGACGATGGGATTATTGTGATTGCCTTTTCCGAGGCGGGAGGTTTCCGATGCCTTTGAAATGTGCCCTCGTGGGATTAATATCGGGGAATTAATTATAATTAATGTCGTGGCATTTAATCAACTGCGATTAAATGCAATTAATGGTGGTTTAATGCCACGTTCAGGAGTGGTACGTGGGCCGAGGTATTCAGACCGTTACCCCTTCCCTAACTGAAGAGGCGTGACGGTTTATAACCCACTAGGCGCGATTTCCAATCGTGGGGTGTAAAGAGGTTTAGTGGGTAATTAATGCCTTTATTGGGCCTAGGGTTTATAAACACTTCTCTCTCCAATTCTATTCTCACTTGCAATTTTTAGGCGAAATTTTTTTCTCCCGCTTAACTTCTCTCTCTGCAAAAAGCTTTCTAATCTTCTCAAAATCTCTCTAATGGCGTCTCTACCCACAACCAATCTGGTGTCTGCCACTTCTGGCACTGGCGGGGCGACGGGGGCTATTTTTCCGTCTTCTCGAAAGAGAAACGCGGCGGCGGTGATGGGGGCCGGTGGTAGCGGCAGTGCAAGGAAGGCGAAAAAGTCGAAGAAAAATGCTGACAAGGGTGGTGCTCCTCGAGCTACCCAGAGGGTTGAAGCAACAGTTAGCACTGCTTCAGAGGAGGAGATTCGAAAGTTGTTCACCGAATACGGTGCTTCAGGCCGAAACGTGGAGGTGACGGTTCCGTTAGCAGATCAAAGGGGTAATTCTCCCCCGTCGAAGCACTTAACAGTGTACTATTCCCAGGTAAAGGCGGGATTGCGTTCCTTTTCCCCGCCTTTTTACTGCGAAATTTTTAAGTATTGCAACGTATGCCCTAGTCAACTCACCCCCAATTCTTTCACGGCCCTTTCGTTGTTTGTCTTCTGGTGTTTGGTGAGGGGAATTGAATGCACGAGGGATAGGTTTTTTGCAATTTTTGAGTTGAAGGTGTCTCCGGGGGAGGGGGGGGGGGCTCCTTTCTACTGTTTTAGTCATCGGGACAAAGATGACCGTATCTCCGAGGGCAATGTCAGCTCTCACAGCACATGGAAGAATAATTTTTTCTACATCTATCCCACTGAGGGGGAATGGGACATGCCACTTACTTGGAGGGTGCCCAAATTCCCAGAGAGGGTGTTGGACGATACACTGGTGTTTTCACCCGTGTTCTCTGCGAAACCTTTGGTGGAGTCGAGGGATTTCGCTCGTCTCTATCGGACCGCGGTCTTGCGATATATTGCCCCAATAGACAAAATCAAGACCCCTCTGGCTATCCCCGAGAAATACTTCAACGCTTTTGGTAAATTATTATACTTATACTTCCTATTTTATAGGTATTTCTTCTGGTTTATCTAACTTTTAGCTATTTTTGCAGTGGACGTTTTACGGCCGTATATGGTGGAAGGTGCTAGCGGTTCGGGTGGTAATGAGGAGATGGGAATTCAGGAAGGGAAGTTGACGGTAAGAGAAGACGAAGTCTCCGGGGCTGCGGAGGGTGATACCGAGCAAGTAGGGACTCGTTTAACGACCTCGACAGCCATGTCCCGATCATCTAGTGGAACGTCCGATACCCCGGAAGAAACGGAGTTGGACGTGACTTCCGCGGATGCGGTCCTCGTGGGGGCTTTCTCACTAGGAGAAGGGGACGAGGATGTAGGGATATGGGGGATGCCCTTGCCCCCCTTAGGTGTTGTCGATATACCTTCGCCCTCGGAGGCATCGGGGGATTCGTTGGAGATACTACTGGCAACCCCTCCCAAAGGTACGTATCTCTTCTTAGTTTTAGGTGATATTGAGATACTTACATACTTATATGAAACTCTATTTTGATAGACAAAGGAGAGACCCTCCCTGCTGAGAACGAAGGAGTATCTCAGGAGGATGCTCCAGATTTGGGTAAGCTTCTCAAGATTAAACATTTCCCTTTTTAGTTTCTCCTTAGGGAACAACTTACTTACTCGGGAATTTCTAATTCGCAGGGGGCAATAACTTATTTAGTTTTGAAGGAGGATCCTTTCCCTCGGATCCTTACATTCCTTCAACTTCCGATGATCCGATGCTCTTATTGGATGAGCTGATGGCTGCAGCTCCTTCTTTTACGAATCATCCTGCTCCGAATCCGTTTGCCGCTATTCAACCGGACAGTCCCGTGGTTACTCAAGTACCCATATCGGGGGGAGTACCTTTAGGGGGACCTTCGTCTTCGAGTATTCCAGCCTCGAGACGAGAGCCTAGCTCGGAAGAGGCTAAGTTGGCCCTCGATACAGTTACCCGATACCTATCGGCTGCCAATTCTCTGCCATCGGAGGGGTGGCAATTTGTCCAGGCTTGCACAAATTGTGTGGCTATGCTGGTAAGATTTAATTTCTACTTATCTAACTCCTTTAGGACCCATTGTTGGGATCTTTATTCTTCTATTCTGCTTTCTAGGCGCCTAAAATACTTCCTCTTCTATTACTCGAGGTTGAGAAGTTGCAGAAGTTGACGAACGCAGCGGAAGAAAAGTCTCGGAAGATAGAGGAAGAGAATAAGGAGCTCCAACAGAAGATGGGGAAGTATGAAGAAGCGTGGGCTAAGATCACGCAGCAGAACCAAGAGTTAAGGGGGGAAAACAAGCGACTCCAGTCTTACGTAACGGAGATGGAGGCCTCGGGGTTGGTATTAAAAGAGAAGGTTACCTCCATGGAGGAGGAGAAGATGGCATGGGAGGAAAAGTGGAAGGAGTCGGAGCATAGTTTGTATCAAGCACTCGGCCAGGTGGATGCTCTTACTGAAGAGTTATCAAAAGCTTTGGTTTAGGGGGACCCACCTCCTAGGAGATGCAACAGAGGATGGCTGCTGCTGTGAAGCAAGCCCAAGAGGATGCCATTACCCATGTCAATGAGCTATATGTCCGTAAAAATCATGGATACTTGATCGGACATGTAATGTGGGGGTTCCTTCAATGCTTCGGGCAAGTGCGTAGGAAGATAGCTCCCAATGTAGATCCGCGTCTGATAAATATAGCGGATATGCAGAAGCCCACGCTGGAACAAGCCTATGATCTTTTTGTGAAGAGTAGTTCTCAGCTTCCTCCTTCCTCTTCTGCCCCGACTCGGGTTCCCTTAACTGTCGTGGTCCCCCTGCCTACAACTCGTACTCCTCCCTGTATCGGGGCCCATGCTGGTCCTTCTGGTGCTCCCCCTTCTACCCGTGATCCGACTCTCGTCCCCACAACTGGGCCAACCCCCACTTTCACGAGTGCTCTACCCCCCATCTTAGAGGCTCTTTTTTATTCTTTAAGCACAATTGTACTTTGTTTTTTATTGTAATGAAACTTATCTTTTCCGTGTTAATAGTCGTCATAACTTTTCAGCACTTTATGAATACTTGGATCCTTTCCTTTAATTGTAGAACTTAAGATTGAGTTTAAAGAAATGAAGTTCATTCTTATTGGGCAAACAAATTACTTAGCATAACGTGCATGTTTGCAATGCAAACTTTGGAGATACATTTTCTCTAAATAGAGGTATCCCCCGACACGTAATCGTAGTTGTAACATAGCTTGGGCAGCTCAAACTTAATTCGGTCATCCGAGGAAAGATTCCTAAGTATATATAGGTGCTTGGAGTTTAGTGAATATTATCACGTACTTTTAAAGAATCATTCCGGTAGGATTATTCACATTTCTGGTTACGAGTAAAGGTTCTCCGGGTAAGCGCCCACGGAGAACCTCTCCGAGGCCACTGGACCACCTCTTTCCTTCCTTTACAAGTCTTTTACAGACTTCGCATATATACTTATATAGCAATCAGAAAATCTTATGATTTTCAAGGAGACATCCAAGATTGAAATCGAATCATGCGAGTTTGGAGAAATAAAAACTTGTCTTCGGAGCGTATCGCCCCGTGGCAGTAGCACTTACTTTCTGTTTTGGTTTTGGCGGTGATCTCCTCGGGCTTACTCAAGGACTCTACGTCGTTCCCACAGACGGCGCCACTTTGTTAACGGGTTGGATATTATTCCCTATTTAACGAGTTATTTTTGGGTTGGAACGCCGATCCTGACCCGATGGGATTGTTGGTTTTTATTGATTTGGGGCTGGACTCGGATATTTTCCGAGGTGCCTACGTATCCCCCGATTGGGAATCAAGCCACTCGTAGTTCTTGTTCTTGGCATTGATTATTTGGAGTATGTCGATTTTATTGATTGTGTTGATTTTATATCTGTTGAAAGAGTTGACCTTTGTGAAGCCTTCAGAAAGAAAGGAGTTCGCCCTCTCCTCTGAAGCCTTTTTTCTTTTAGTTTTATAGAGAACATGAGTTCCCTTGGGAGCGCGCCATCCCTCCCCTCTGATCTTTCATCTCTACCTTTTATAGAAGTCTTTTAGGAACATGTGTCACTGTGCATGTGTTCACAGGTGTCATTATGCATGTGTGAATAGATATGTTTTATCTGTTTGGTATATCTGCTGAAGGGGCGCTGACCAGGATGAATTATCCTCTCTGATAGCTTCAATGTGCTCTGATGAATTGGCTCCTTGGTTTCCTTCTCTCCGATGGGCGGTACCTATCGAAAATGCTGGGTAAGTGGGAGGGAATGCTCGTCAGATGCTATGGTAGTTCCGATAGTGGTCCATTGTTAGGTTGTCTTCTTCTGATATGCACTCCGATAGGTGTTTCTATCTTGGTCTTGGGTTCCGTAAATTGGGCATGTTTCCGAGGGGTCTGATTTGATTTCCAAGGGCTTTGCTTTGTCTCCGAAGGCTTTGTTTGGCCTTCGTGAAGTAGTGTTTTAGTATCCAAGCTATCGTAGATTGTCTTCCAACGTTTCTTGTGTTTAGACAAGGCTTTCTTGTTCAGACAAGGCAATGTTCTTGCATTCAGGTCTTTATGACGTGCGCTCCGAGGGGTTCTAGGTTTTGATAGTGTATTTTTATCGCGTTTTGGCCCTCGGGATGAGTTCTCCGATAGCTTTTAGACATCGGAGGGTGTAGGGGATGTAGGGGGTGTTCTCGTATTTTGGGG
Source organism: Linaria vulgaris (assembly GCA_948329865.1). NCBI lineage: Eukaryota > Viridiplantae > Streptophyta > Magnoliopsida > Lamiales > Plantaginaceae > Linaria > Linaria vulgaris. The sequence goes on from OX415249.1 coordinate 67,271,188, forward strand.
GACTCGGGGTCTTCGCCGTGTGATACGGGTATTTTGTGGTTACGAGTATAATAATATAATAATATCTCCGGAAATTTTAGTAATCGAATTATGGTATGTTTTAAGCACATGGATTTTTACCCTGTTAACACTTCTTTATTTGTAATATAATATAACACAATTACTTACTAATATATATATATATATATATAATTAGATATGAATGAAAAATTACAACCTTACTCTAATCATGTGACAATATTTAACTCGTAAATTTGAAAACATCCATTAGCAATAAAAATATAAAAGACTTTGTATAGTATATTAGTCATAGAACTATAAAACCAAATATTCTCGCTAAGAAATTATCTAAACATATTTATTGTAATTTTCACCTCTCATTTATTTACTATTAGAAGCTTATAAGAGAAAAAATGTGCTAATGAAGCGGGTGACATGCGAGTAACAAGGTAAATCTACCACCCAACAGACGATGAGGGATTGCCACAAAACCAACCTGCTTACATGTGCAACAAAATAAAACCATGACGGGTGAAAACAGGCGAGTGCGGACGGGTCGGGCGGGTGTACCAGTTTTTGAACACCCTTGGATTGTTGCATCGGTGATAAATCAACACTGCATAACTTAGTATTGGACTAACCTTAGCCTAACACGTCCATTAATCGAAGACAAATTTTGCAAATGAGATAAGAAGTAGTGCAAGGAAATGAATGAACGTGCTCATAGAAAAGTCAAGCCATCCATGATACTATAATAAAATGTAAATTTATCACCAAGTCATTGTTTGTGTACGCACCAGACCAGTACTCCATCATGGCTGAGCACATTCTTGCACTGCACCCCACGTGACTGAAGCTTAGAACAATTCATTTATTTTTCATGCAAACACTAATTGAAACTGGCAGCCCCAATTTTTGCTGATCGTCGCATTTGAACACAATTATTCTTCACACAAATAAAACTATAGTTATATTTATTTGTGAAATAATTCCCGTAGCGTAAATATCATACTGATTTATTGATGCATATTTTTTTTCATGTTACTTTTTCTTTCCATTGGGTTTTAACTTTTAAGTAAACTGCTCACAGAATATGCAATCACGAGTCTGGCATTTACTCCGATCTTTAGATAAAATGAATTTTTCAAATTGAAAAAGTACCGTTTTAGAAACAATATAATAAGATTGCATTGTTTTTTTTTACTATATTAGTTTCACCTTTAGATATGCAAGTGTATTTAGAATGGTATTTGACACGTACACCAAAAGTGCTGTAAATTAATTAATCGCATGCAGAATGTCTAGTATATGTATATTATTATATGATCAAGGCCACCGTCCAATACGACAATAAGTTCATTAATTAATTAAATGTACATGGTTAATTAAGAGCCTTGTCTTAATGCAGTTAATTTCCTACTAATTCCACATGCTACGGTTGACTTATCATCTTACTCTTGTTTTCAGACGCTAAGCCCCACTACTCTTCAGTCTACGCAATTTTTGTATGCTTAGCGAACGTACATAATCTCAAACTCCAAAAAGGTTCCTTCTATTCACTTGGATTTAGATGCCTAGCTATAATTTTTCGGTGACGGGCCTACATAAATTAGATGATGACAAAACGTAGCTTAGATATATAATATATAGTCAAATAAAGTAAGATGCACCACCATTATATTAGAAGGTGTGTATATACTTTTTACTGAATCAGTCACACAAAACAAGCATCCACTATGTGGAATCCAAAGAGCAATTAATTAAGTTTTAAATTTGGACCGGATTAAATCGGTAAAGGTGAGTTAATTAACTCAGATAAGCTCATAAAACTAAATTAAATCCGTACAAAAGGATATGACTTTAATTAATTAGATCATCCAGCTTAAGGAATTAATGCTATTAGTAACGAGGGAAGATATATTGTTTCAAATCTTGTAATTTTTACTTATGATTTTTACTTATATGTAAACGGCAGCAGGAAATGCAAATTATGACAAATAAAAAAAGAGACGAAAAGCATTATACAAGGCATATATAACATTAATAACTCATTCTTGGTATTTAAAAATATAATAATTAGGAAACCATATCATGTCCATAGAGTGAGGAGTACTCTTTCTTGAAAGAGTCATTAAAATTTAGAGAAGCGTTATTAAAAGTAGTAAAGTTGAGGAGGTGGTTGCTTTGGAGGAGAAAAGACTTATTGTCGTCAACTGCAATATCATCATCAACTAGTAGTGGTTGCTGATGATCAGCTTGCTGCATTTGAATGCAAAGTATCTCGGCTTGAGCCACAGCGAGCTGCATTTGGAGTTGAGAGACTTGGTTTTGAAGGTATGATATGGCGCCCACGCAGCCGTAAACTGGATCTCTCACTCGAGCATTTGCCTCGTACACTAGGCTGCTCACTGCATCTGCTCTTTGATGCAAAGGGAGCTCCTGTAATTGAAAAGGAAAAAAAAAAGTAAACATTAGTACTTAGATAGTGTTATAATCATGCAAACACTACTTCAACGTTAGTTTTTTTTCTTCACTAACTGTGAACACTTGGTTGGTGCTTGTAAACTCTTTTCAAAAGCAGACTCTCATAATTTAGTTTTTAAATTTTGAAGTGCATCTAAATCATGAGGTCTTAGATGTTTGTGAAAATATCTAGAAACTCACAAAATTTTGTAAATTCTTATTTCTGTTTATTTTAAAATAATCAATACAAGCCTAAAAACATATCTATAGTCATTTTAACTTATAACTGTTCTTTTTTTAAAAAAAAAAATTGGATTAAAAGCATTTATTGAAATTTTATAAGAATTTGCAAACACTAAGTGAATCTGAGTTGATTCTTTTTCAATGAAATCATGAATTAATGAAATCATGAAGCTTGGATTTCTTGGCTATGATGGTATCTCCATCCATTGACCAAATATTACTTTCAATTTATGGACTGTGTGTGCAAGCTAAGTGTTTTGACTTTTTTCTAATAACAATTAGAAAACTAGCTCCAAACTTCTATAAAGTTTCCACAGAATACATATTTGATGCATCATGCAAGTAATAATGACCCTCTAGCAATGCATAAAAATTGACCTAAACCTCTTAGATTGATTTTTTTTTTAAAAATATTTAAAGATAGGTAGGTTGGATAAAGTTAGTTTTACCTGCAACATTTTGCTGATGTTACTAGCTCCAAAGACTTTGTGAACAATGGCGAACTTGTGAGGGTCATCAGATGGGAAGTATGGCGCAAAGATGCAGTCTTTTGCACACCGCCTCCGAAGCAACTTGCATGAGGCGCAAGGGGAATTTCCACTACTACCCATTATTAATTTATTATTACTAGGGAAACAAAAAGTATCTTGACAATTAAAAGGGTTCTGTCTGGATCAGTGAGACGGAACTATTAGTTGTGGCGTCTATTTATAGTAGGTGAAGCGTGTGTGAACCAAGATATAGATCAACCGCGTTTTTAAGTGTACAAAAAAACAAATTGGTGTGACTGATGAGGTGAATTAATTATAAAGTATAGGATGTGAATATGTGATTACTTTATGAAATATCTTGGATCTATATTATTTATAACCAAATACAGTTGAACTTGACAATAGTTGCAACTGTACTCGTAAGTAAGATAGGCGATAGTTCTTTAACGTTTAAGACTTGTTTTACTGTTGCAACTGTTAAAAGACAGTTAACCATATAAAGAACACAAAGATTTTTTACGTGGTTCGGTCCAAATGGTCCTAGTCCACGGGATTTGCACACAAATGTTGTGACTCAAACAGTACCCTACTTAAGAATTACAATGATAGGAATTACTCCAACGTAAATCTAGTCTCCTCAAATTTACCGTTGCAACACCTAACCCTCGACTATTTTCGGTATACTCCTTTGAGTCGGAAAACTTCAAGATTAACTCAAAGCTCCTTTGACAAAAAGTTCTCACTAGAAGACTTTGACTCGATACAGGACTGAAATCACTAATTATCATTTTCAAAGCTTGTCTTCAATTGTGTCGAGTCTTCTCCCTATATAGGCATGAGCAGAATCTCTGCAGATCTTCAGTTGCAACCCTCGCATATCTTCTTTCCTTAACAGATAAGATCTACATATCTCCAGTTGCAATCCACGCGGATCTTCTTTCCTTATCTAATATATTCTGCAAGATAAATCTGAATATATCCAATGTACATGCCTATTAAATATGTCTAGATACATAATAAGGAGATATGAGTAAGTTAATCTTTTAGGATGGAATAATATCTTATAATGATAAGAAAACATATTTAAGATAATTACCATCTAAGATTAATCTTAACCTAATGATTAAACAAAACAATATCAATTAAACAATAGTTGGGCCGAGCCCAATCCAAGTGAGAACAACGGCCCTAACACTTTAATTATAATATATATCTTAGATCAGATTACAACTTTTAGCCACCTTCAAGTTTGTGGGAATGGCCCCATAGGCCATAGGCATGTGGCGGAACGTTATACAGAGTACCTGTTAATTAGTACAATTTAACTAAATAACGAATTAATTTATTGGTGATGGTCGAAAGAATAGCACGCACTTAACATTCTAATTATTCATAAAACTTTTTTTTTGAAATTTAAGTTTTATTTTAATACACCGATCGTACACGGAGGATTTATTCATTATATAGAGTAATATTATATTGTTAAGATAGTTAATTGACTACTTACTAGTAAGTGTAAATCCATTGAAAACTTTCGTTGGTGTTGTTAAATACTTAACCTTCGAGGAACAATATATATATATATATATATATATATATATATATATATTATACACAGGAATATTTTTGTGAATTGCTAATTAACTACTTAAGAAGAAACACAATTACCTCCACATGCACAAAATTAATATTTGATGGGTACGCACCTCATTTTATTATTTAAATTGAGAGAACCATACGTTTATTATATCTTCGTTAATAGATAAATTTTAGGCCATACTAATTAAATAATTCTTTCTTCAAAAATGTGACTAGATATTGTAGTATAGTATATGTGTGTGTGTGCAACACTTTAATTTGACCACCCTAAAAAAAAAAAAATCATTTGGTAAATGTGGAAAAGTTAAAACACTATACTTCAATTACTCAACCTCAGAGTACCCAAGCTAGTACAGGTCAAAGTTATCAAAAAAAAAAAGCTAGTACAGGTCAGGTCAACCTCACCACTACCGCCCTAAATCTCCAACCTCAACGCCCTTAACTTTTTAGAGCACTTTTCTTTTCTTCTTCTTTTTGCATTATAAAAGTTCACTTTGGGGAGCTCCATGTATAATTTGGTGGCTAGAAAACACATTCGTACATTTAAAAAGATTAAACATATTGAACTTATTTGACTGCCGCAAAAATAACTGAATATATTGGTTGAGAATAAAATAAACGTACGTCGTGCATCTCTCATTGTCCTCTTTATTTGTGAAGGGCTTGTATTTTAGTCTTATTAGAGAATAAATAATATACTTTGTTTATAAATAATTACTTGTATTGATTATTGAACACCCCTTCTAATATAAATTATACTGGAAGCTTATAATTATAAGCTACCACCTCCTAGTCAACAAAAGGAGCTCAACGTGAATGTTTGCAAACATTCACGGGAATGACCACATATACGGTGTTTGTGCCCCAAAAGTGTGAAAACAACGGTCACTAATTTATGTTGCAAGATTATTATTATTCTAATGCAAGACTATTAATTAGTCGGAGTAATGGAAAATAGGGTTTCCCAAGTAATGGAGCCCACATGACTTGCTTCATTGTAAATGGCCGTTTGACCAGAGAAATATGGTTTCTACTTTCTAGCTTAACGGGTGGGCCGCACTAATTCAATTTGTACATAATTTTCTTATACAAACAAACTCTACTTAACAAAATGGTTTGGTATGGCATAAAGCGTTACATGCAATTATTTAACAGTAGTGCTAAATATTGTAGAAAGGTGTAATCGAGAGCGATGTGTGAATGGAAAGTGAAAGTTATATTGAAATGGATCAGCTGAGTTGATTTATAGTACAGTGTTGAGCTCAGGAAATGAGCGGGAAAACAGTTACAAAACTGAAATGAAACAAACTAAATATTTGGAAAAGAAAATTACATTAAAGCCCCTAGATTATGTACAAATGAGAAAAGTCAAGGAAGAATAAAAACATGCCCAACATCCCTTCAAACTGCACATTGGTGAGGATCAACAAGATGCAACTTGGACAACCAAACACTACAACAAAACAGGCCTAATGCAAGGAACTATTTCCTTGCATTAGAGCTAATTTTCGATGCAATTGGCCTAATGCAATGAAATAATTCAATGCAACATTTCCTTGCATTAGGGTTCCTTGCAAGAATCAAAAAAGATAAAAAATCGTTGCAAAAATATTATGCAAGGGAATCTTTTCTTTCAGTGATTAATTCTATGCAAGGGAATTTTTTCTTGCAGAAAAAGCTGCAAGAAAAAATTCTCTTGCATAAAAGGACGTCTCCTTGCAGGCTTTGCTCTGCACCACATCAGAAGCAGCCGTGTGGCAGCTTCTGAGTGGTGCAATTCTATGCAAGTTGCAATTACTTTGCAAGGGAAAATTCTGTTGCATTAGCTCCAAGAGCTATAGCAAGGTTTTTTTTTCCTTGCAGAATAATTGCAAGGAAAAATTTCTTACATAGAATATATTGCAAGGAAATATTTTCTTGCAATATATTTCCAAAAATTTAAAAAATCATGTGTTGGGATTCTGCCACATTCAAAATTTGTAATTTATTCAATTTATTATTGTTAATTAATTAGTTATTATTTATTTTGTAATTATAAATACTATTTTTTTAGATTTTTTTTCGTATATACATAAATACTTAATAAAACTTTTAATTAGTTTCATATATATGTATAAATACATATTTATACTTTTCGTATTTATTGTATTCCTCTAAATACGTATTATAAAAAACCCTAACTATTATTAAAAAAAAAACTTTGAAAATTTAAACTTTATAATTTGCAGGAGGGGAGAGGAAGGAAGAGAGGAAGAGATGATTGTTGTGTGAATGAGAAATGATTGAGGAGTGGGGAGTATATTTATAGGACAAGTAAGAAATTTTGCAAGAGAATTTTTCCTTGCCTAGAAAGTTGTGTAAGGAAAAATTCACTTGCAATTGATATCTGCTATGAATAATTCCATTGCAAAACTTTTGCAACCAAATTTTTCTTTTTAGCATTATTTTGCATGGAGATTTTTGGTAGCAAGTTCTAATTGCTACGAAATATTTCCTTGCATTGCTAATGCATGAAAATATTTCCTTTCATTAAAATAACTATTTTTGAAAACCCCCTATTTACTAAATTTTGTAATTACTTTTTGACCCTAAATGTATTTAAACGTCTTTTTTTTTTCCAATTTTTGACAAGATTTGAATGTATGCCTCATTAGTAGTTTTTGTAAATAGTAGTTAAAGAAAAACGGAGATTGGAGTTGTTTTGGAGTTGTTTTCCAATTATGGCATAATTAGACTTTCCTCCATAAATATTTTTTAATACGTCTTTCGTTATTCCACTTTTGACGAAATTTGAAGTGAAACACTTATTTTTAATTACATAGTGTATGGTTGAAAAACAATGCGGATTGAAGGTGTTTTACGATCTCTACATACGAAAATACAAGTTTGACATATATAATGTACAATGGTATCTATGGTTTATAGGGTTTGGGGTTTAGGGTTGAGAAGATATAGTGTTTTATGCTTATAACGCTTGTTTAATGACTTTTCTTACTCCGATTTGTACGAGATTTGAAAGGGCATACATACTTAGCGTGTAGAAAGTAATGGTGAAAGAAAAATTTAATTTGACTTTCTTTTGTAACTTTTGAATAATTATATTTTCCTCCCAAATGTTTGTTTGATATTTTTCGTTAGTCCATTTATGACGAATTTTGATAAATCACACCTACTTATTATGTTTAAAATGGGAAATTTTATACTTTGGTCCCTTAAGTTGGCTCTAGCTCGATTTTGGTCCCATAAGTTGGCAGGCCTTTATTTTGGTCCCATAAGTTGGCACCTTGACTCGATTTTGGTCCCATGGTCAACACTCCGCCCAATTCTGTCGGAAAATGCATACGTGGCACCCGTTGACCGATTTTGACCTATTTTCTTGGCCCACTTGTACACATGGCAGCCATGTGGAATATAAAAAAATGTCAGAATACTTATATAACAAAAAAAATCTGAAATAATTAATTTATTCTTAGATTTTAACAAAAACATATCTTAAATACTATATAATAAAAAATTTAAAAGTTAATAATCTATAATAAAAAAATAAAAAAACATCTTCTTCTTCCTCCACTCTTCTCCACACCTAGGGTTTAACAGCTCCACCATCACTACCACCTCAACTCAAAATCCTTCAACTCAGAACAAAAACTAGCACAAATCCCCTACACCCCAAAATATTAAAATGATGATGATGATCGGTGATCCCCCTCGTTCTAATGCAACCGTCCATATCCCACAATGGGAAACCGAACCCGATTCCACAAAACCCGAGATCTAATTAATAGCAATGCGGCGATGCGGTCTATGAGGTGGTGCGTGTGTCGTGGTGCGGTGGTGTGCACTGGTGCGGTGGTGTGTGTCAGTGTGTAGTGGTGCAATGGTAACGCGCGGCGTTGCAGTGAAGCAGGCGGCGGTCCTTGCGCGGCGGCCCTCCACGACTGACGGGTTCGCAAGCGGCGGTCCTTGCGCGGCGGCCCTCCACGACTGACGGGTTCGCAGGCGGCAGTCCTTGCGCGGCCTTTCACCAACAACGACGACCAATCAGATCTCGATTCTCCGGGGAGAAGGCCCGCCGCCGCACCAGTGCACTCCGGCAGTGCGTGCCTTGAGCTTCATTTTTTTGTTCTTCTTTTTCTTTTTTCTTGTTTTGTGATTGGTATTGGCGGTTGTGATGGTGGTTGAAATGGTGGTTGTGACCGGTGGTGGTGATGGGTGGTGACCGGTGGTGACTGAACCTTTCTCTCTCTTTTTTTTCTTTTCTTTTTTCTGTTTTTTGTTACTTATATAAGTTATAGAAATTAAGTTTCTAAATTTAAAAATACTTATTAATTTTATATTTAGATAAATATAATTGAAATATATATATATATATATCTTATTTTATATACTAATTTTTAATATTTAGTATTAAATATAAAATTAATAAGTATTTTAAAATAATTTTGAATGATTTTAGATCATATATAAATGTAAGGTGTTTATAATATTTTTTTGTTTTTTTTTTCCACATGGCTGCCATGTGTACAAGTGGGCCCAAAAAAAGGTCAAAATCGGTCAACGGGTGCCACGTATGCATTTTCCGGCAGAATTGGGCGGAGTGTTGACCATGGGACCAAAATCGAGTCAAGGTGCCAACTTATGGGACCAAAATAAAGGCCTGCCAACTTATGGGACCAAAATCGAGCTAGAGCCAACTTATAGGACCAAAGTATAAAATTTCCCGTTTAAAATATTGGTGAAAGAAAAATTGAATTCGAGGTTGTTTTGTAACTTTTGCTTAATTACATTTTTACCCAAAATGTTTATTTATAGTCTTTTGTTACTCCATTTAAGATAAAATTTGAAAGGACACACATACTTAGCGTGTAGAAAGTAATGGTGAAAGAAAGATTGAATTCGAGGTTGTTTTGTAATTTTTGGATAATTAATTTTTTCACCCAAATGTTTGTTTAATGTCTTTCGTTACTCCATTTATGATGAAATTTGATAAAACACACCTACTTATTATGTTTAAAATATTGGTGAAAGAAAAATTGAATTCGAGGTTATTTTGTAACTTTTGGATAATTATGTTTTTTACCCCAAATGTTTGTTTAACATCTTCCGTTACTCCATTTATGACGAAAATTGATAAAGCAGGCATACTTATTATGTTTACAATATTGGTGAAAGAAAAAATAAATTCGAGGTTGTTTTATAACTTTTGAATAATTATATCTTCCACCCCTAAAGGTTTGTGTTGAATTGCATGTTTTAGATTCATTTTTCTTTTTCCAACGAAATATTTCAATGCATATACAAAAACATACGGGTCATACGCCGCCGGGATAACCGGCATATCTTGATGCTCGGGGTCAAATTCATGCATCGGGGCTCTACTACGTTGTGGTTGTTGACTACTAGAAGGGGTTCCTTTCTGGAATGCCTCCCCTACCTCCTTCAGTACCCCTGGACGATCTTTGACCTTTCACCGCCATCTAAATTAACATCAAAATATCAATTTAATAGTCCGTAAGTTTCACTAGTTTATATTCCAACCCCACTAAAAAAGTAATGGACGAATTATCAAAAATGCCCGCTAACTTTTGTGTTTAATCCTAAATACCCGTTTTTTTCAACCCTGCTGAAAATGCCCTGTATTTTCTAAAATCTCTACTAAAAAAGCCCGAAATGAAATTTACATACAAAAAACCTAATTTGTCTGAAAAATAATGCTAAAAATGCCCTGTATCTTTTAAAATTCTACCAAAAATGCCCAATTTTTAAAACGCGACTTTTTGATTCAGCAGTGCGCCTCTTTGACTCGGATGCCACGTCGGATAAAATGTCCGAATTTTTAAAATCGGGCATTTTTGTTAGAAAATTTAAAACTTAATGAGCATTTTCATCAGTGTTGGAAAAAACGGGCATTTAGGACTAAACACAAAAGTTAGCGGGCATTTTTGATATTTCGTCCAAAAGTAATCTTCACAAGTGAATCCTAATAAAAAATATATTTAATTGAAATTTCTAACCTATAGCTTTCTTTACTCCCTAACAATTCTAATTATATTTTTTACCCTATAGTTTTCTTAACTAGTTAATTAATAATCATATTCTAACATATTTCAACCCAACTAATTAAATTTAATCTCCCCAAGTGAATCCTAATAAGAAATATATTTAATTCGAATTTCTAACCTATAATTTTCTTCACTAACTAAAAATTCTAATTACAAGTTCTACCCTATAGTTTTTCTAAATCACTAAATATTTGCCATAATAGCCCAAAATTTCTAATTGTCTTATTCGTACAAGAACGTCTCAATAAATTACATTTTAACACCTCAAAAGATTTAATAACTTGACAATTGAGTCCTTTTTTAAAACTAAACTTCTTTTAAAATGCAAGTTCACCCCTAAAGTTCATTCTTATAAACATAAAACAACAATAATCCTACAACTAATTAAAACATATAACAACAATAATCAACAAGCATACTCAAAAGATAATTAATCAATAAAAATATTAATTTAATAGTCACTAAATTTTACTAATTTATATTTAAATCCAACTAATTAAATTTAATCTTCCCAAGTGAATCCTAATACGAAATATATTTAATTCAAATTTCTAAACTATAATTTTATTAACTAAAAATTCTAATTACAATTTCCACACTACAGTTTTCCTAAATCACTAAATATTTGCCAAAGTAGCCCAAAATTTCTAATTATCCAATTCTTACAACAAAGTCTCAATAAATTATATTTCAACACCACAAAAGATTTAAACTTGACAATTGAGTACTTTTTTGTTTCAACCTATGTATACACTTTTCACCCCCAAACTTCTTCTAAATGCAAATTCACCCTAAAGTTTAATCTTTTCAAAAACTCAACATAAAACAACAATAATCATACATTTAAAACATATAACAACTAAAATCAACAAGCATAATCACAAACACAACTGAAATAATTTTAAAAAATTCAAAATATTAAACTTTAGAAAATCACGAAGCAAAATTATGGACGAAAATTGAAATAAATTACATCAAAAGGTAGCTAATGAGGTGTAGATCACTAACCCCGTGAATTTTAGGGTGAACCACGATCGATTTTGGCCTAAAAATGGCGGTCAAACGGCGTGAACCGTGAAATGTGTGTGGACCGAGGAGAGAGAAAGCTCCACCAGCCATTTTTTTTAAACAATATGCAAGGGAGTGGGACCCACTGCAAGAGAAAATTCCCTTGCATAAAACATTGTGTGGACAGGAGAGGGGAGATTATGGTGCAAGTGCAACTTTTCTTTTTTGAAACATTATGCAAGGGGAAATTCCCTTGCATAAAACCTTTAGCAGCGAAAATTTTCGTTGCATTTTCTTCTCTGCAACGGAATGTTTCGTTGCAGAGGCTTATTTTGGGGCCCACTTCCGTTTATGCAAGAGAATCATTCGTTGCATAGCGTATTGCATGGGAATGCTCATTTCTTTGCAACCAGTTCCCTTGCATTTGGGTAGTTTTGTTGTAGTGAAAGTTTGAACTAGGGAGCAACTACGGGCTTAGTGAATAGATCTGCAAGTTGTTGTGATACAAGATAGTGAAGAGGAGCCAAGAATCCAACCTTGTAATAATCTCTGACAATGTGACAATCAATCTCCAAATGTTTTATCCTCTCATGGAAATAGAGTTGTGAGTGATTTGAATAGCAGAGCTATTACCACAGTGAAGTGGATGGGAAGTGACATAGGGACATGCATCTCTTTCTAAAATATAAGTGATCCATTGAACTGCACAAGTAGTTTGAGCCAGTAGAAGACCTGTAGTATATTTCTTGGTCTTCCAGTTGATCAAGGATTGGCCAAGGGAATGCAGAAGCCACTGAGGGACCTCCTTGAATTAAGACTATAGGCCCAATCTGCACCACTGAAAGCTAACATGTTCAAAGATGATCAATAGGATAGAAAAGGCCTTAAGATGATGCGCTTTTCAAGTCTGAAGCACGGTGAGTGCTGCATAATAATGCTAGTGAGTAGGTGAGTGCATAAATTGGCTCAATTGGTTAACAACGTAGCGAACATCAATCCTAGTCATGTTTAAGTACAAAAGTCTCCCAACCAACCTCATGTACTTTCCAGGGTTGTGTAAGGGAGGGCCCTCATATGGAAGTTCCATGTCTTTTGGACAAGCACCAAGTAATCCAGCATCATTACTAATGTTCCAAAATATAAGTTCTCTCGTTAATTAACATGTTAAAGGAACATCTCAGTATCTCAGTAACTCTAACTAGGAATATAGGTGCAAGGCCAAGGTAGCAACACACGTAGGATCTAGATTCAAGCTTATCCTTATATGGCTTGGTGTTAGCAGCATAGCAAATGAGCGATTAGTCATGTCAGGCACTCTAGAGTGAAGAAACTTATATGGGGAATAGTGAATGACTCTATTGGGAGTTCTGTTGATTAGATGTGTGGTTATGAGAATGGCATGACCTCATAAGGAATGAGGCATATCTGCCTGAAACAAGAGATCCCTGGTAACTTGAAGAAAATGTCTATGCTTCCTCTCAACAACCCCATTATGCTAAGGAGTACAAGGACATGATTTATTGTGAAAGATCTCATGAGAGGAAAAACAACTTAACATTGTGCACTAGTGAATTCAGTGCCATTATCTGACCTCAAGGTGAGAATCTTATCAGGAAATTGAGTATCCACAAGAGCAATAAAATGTTGCAAAGTAGAAGACACCTGAGTTTTATTATTCAAGAGAAATGTCCAAGTGGATCTGGTAAAGTCATCCACAATTGGCAATACATAGTGAGCATTAGATGCAATTGCTACCTTATATGAACCACATAGGTCTACATGTATAAGTGCAAAAGGAATATTGGTAGAGCTATTACTCAAACTGAAAAACAACTTGTGTTGTTTGGACTTATAACACACGAACAAGAATGCACAATATTGTCTGGTTTAAAACCAAAACCAAGGTGTTTCAAAGTGTCTAAAAATGTATGACCTAGTCTTTTATGCCAAAGAGAAGCAACAGCAAAATTATTTGAAATGGAAGTAAAACAAGATCAAAGGAGATGGGCAGCTAGAAGGGTCTAACGGATAAATAATTCGAACTAGCTTGCCCTCAATTTGCTTTAGTATGAAGGTCCTGCAACACGCATCCAATTTCAAATTCATCATTCAACCCCATCAGAAATTGCATAAATCTCGTAAGTGAGTTATAATCCAAAGCATTTTGTGCTAATTTGCAAGGGCACGAAAATGCAACAGTACAATGACACACAGTCTTTACAGGCACAGTGCAACTTAACCCATCCCAAAGCTTCTTAAGGCGAGTACCGTAAACACAAACAAAAGTGGTACCTTGATAGATCGATGCAACTTGTTTGTGATACGGTTATGGGCCATCGCTCATATCATAAAGATTCTCCAACTGAGTCCATAGCTCGTGAGTAGAATCGACAAAGAGAAAGGCATCCGAGAGCTCATTGGACAAAAAATGCAAGATCCAGGAGGTCACCAAGCAATCAACGCGCAGTCAATCCTCAAAGTCATGATGACCAATAGCATGTCGCTGTAATGCACCAGTAATAAAATCTAATTTCTACTTAGCTCCGAGAGCGATCTTCACAGATATACTCCATGGAAGGTAATTCGAAGCTCCACCAAGTGGAATTGAGGTCAAAGACATGGTCGTGTTATTCAATCCAACCATATGTATAGAGGACCATGCGATCATGCACCAGTAGCAGCAGGAGGAGCTGAATTCAATGAAGCAGTAGTATAGTTTGTGTTCATCATCGCAAATCAAACCATCGATCCAAAATTAGCAACAAACAAGCGATTACAACAAATCGCATGTATAATCACGCAAAATGCATACAAATGCGAAGAGACTCCTTAAATAAATAGTAAATTTTGGTTAAAAACTTAATATACCGTATTAATAAAAGATACTAACTTTATTATATGTCAAGATTTATATAGCTCGCAAAAAGAATTTTACCTGGAGTGAGAGAATAAATGCATTATATAATTATGGCAGAATTATCTGGATTCCATAATGCGAGTGTAATTAATTAAGAAAATAGATTATGCAAGATACACTAAACACTTAGCATTTATAGCATTTAACTAACAAGGGTAAGTTATAGAGTTTTTTTTTTTTTTTGATTTCAGAGAGTTTAAAATAATTGCTTTGGTAGAAACATATAGTCCTTTAGCAATATGGCTAGCCATCATTATTAATAGAAATTCACAAAATAAAATCTAAAACAATGTTTAGAATAAGGCTTACGCCCGCTTGTAAATTTTCATGGAACACCCAACCTCAGCCCTAAGCATTTTAAAACGTTGCTCTTATACTACAGAACCAGTATTAAATACATAAAACGAAAGGATTGTCTTTAACTGAATCTCTATACACGTACATATAATTAATTAAATATAGATTAAGCTAATTATAACCACCGAATTAGTGATAATATATGTGGTTTACAATACTAGTTCTCGTCAAATACTTCACGCGCTGCAACACCCATAACAGAAGAGTAGGTAGAAGGACAAGAGAAAAGAAGAGAAGTCAAAGGACAGGATCACCTCTGATTCTCCATATCATGAAGTTTATTTGAGCATACATTAAAGAATTGATTAGGCACTTGAAAAGTAGATTGTTTTTGTAACTTATCGGCTCACGAGGTAGTCATTACATTACTCTAGTGACAGACAAATTATTAACTCGAAACTTTTCTCGGAATTCCGTGGATTCTTCTATTTTCAGAACCCATAGTCAAATCTTGGATTTTTGCTCTTTTTCTCTTAATTGGGCACGAGAATATAGGACATGGTTTTTCTCTATGTAATTTATATACCAACAAAAAGATTCACCCTTCTATACGCATATAAACTAAAACTGTGGTTGTTTGTTTAATTGTTCTCAAATTTGAAGTTAGTTAACACATATTGATGGAGCACCATACGATTAATTCTTCAGGGTTTCCCACTTACTAACTGGTGTTACGTCGTACGTTTTTTGAGTGTCAGATTTTACACAGTATATATTCATATTGCTCCATTACAGTTTCTGGACTGTCAATTAATTTCAAACAAGAAATGGCCGTGTATAGTACTGATAATGATACTTGAAGCATCTAGTTAAATGCCGTCTGGTTACAGCATTAATTGATGCGTCTAATTTTAAATAGTTCGTGAGTTCGTGCATCATGGCATCAAAATAATTAGTATTTTATCTTCCCAACTTAATTACATTTTTATAATATCAGCGACTTACTAATTAATTATATTTACATCAACGAGATCTATAAAATATATGGGGATTTATATGTACAGATAAGTCCGCGTCATATATAGTAGAAGTTTATCGAAATGATGATGGGTAATAGTACACATGAAGAATATCATATATTCGTTAATTGATTCCACAAAATATCAAAACATTGACAAAACAAAAAAGGACACATTCCAGAAACTTTTTTCAATTAGCAACTGCATATACAGGCTTAAACGTATAGAATATACTCCAATTCCGAAACGGCTAATCGATCGAAAGTACTTTTTAAGAAAACCAAATGAAATTACTGCTGGAAAAAAACACTTCTAATAACGAGCTAGGATTTCACTGCAACAAACGAAATATAAATTCAAGTTGATTATGTAAAGCAAAATAATGATAAATAAATTTTGCCAACTAAAGCAGAAGCAAAAAGGTCCTAATTGAGGGTCTAATAAACGATATGCTTATAGATCCGTTTCTATACTAATTTGTCAAAAATGAATTAGTTCGAAAGTAAGGATGGTTTTAGCTAGTGATGCCCCAATTTCCTTCGCGACTCTAAGGGAGGAACAAAGTCATCTAGTACAGACCTATAGCTTTTTTTTTGATGATGTATTAGTTTGTGATATCAGCAAAAAACTTGATCATTTAATTAGTAGCTTTGAATCTCCTCTCAGCGTAAAAATAAGTATTTTGGTCTTATTTCGTCCGAGTAACAAAACACCGTAAATGTTACAATTGGCTGATCAATTGCCAAAATAATGCTCATCAAATAGAATGCGGACTAGCTTGGTCCGTAATACCTATTACAAGTTGACTAGGCTTTATAAATAAAATTGCTAAGTACATGTGTATCGAACGACTGGGGTCCGATCTATCCTGTATCGAATCCGGTACGTTCGATACGGTATCTGCTTGATGGTCTAATATCGAACTGAGGTTCTTCGATATATATATAAGAGTATCGAACTAGGGTCCTTCGATGTACTGATGATCTGATTAGCTGAGTATCGAATCTGCCCGTTTCGATCGAGCGTAACGCTGCGACTTCGATCGAACTCGGGAAATTCGATCGAATGCTGACTGTTAGATGCTAATTGAATCGATGATAGCTGGAATGCATGCTGAGAATGTCAGGGGATGGGGTATTTATAATCCTCGTTCTGCGGGCCCCATAGGCTGTTCGAAAAAGTGTATTGAACTGGGATGGTTAGATCCATTTGTTAGATCGAACCATGTCCGTTCAATGCTTGTTAAGCATCGGATTTTGCCTGTTTGATGCACTATTTCAGTTGGGATTGCTTCTTGGGGCGGCCCAATGTTAGTATTGAGCCGTTTCTAAAACACCCTTTATCATATAGTCCCCCCAGCTTGGGAGACGGTATCAATGAGAGGACAGATTCCAAACTTATAAACTATATTCTTGATTTGCATGTTTATGATTATTATTCGAATAATGTTCAAGAGCATACCTCCGATTGAGAGGCGCGATCTGAAAGACGCACATTTTAGTGTATTGTTCCTGAGCCTTTTTATTAATGTCGATGGGTGTCGATTGAGCGGTTTCTGTTCGATCTTGCTCAGCATCGAACGTGGGTGGTTCGATGCGGATATCGCGTATTTCTGCTGATCGATCAAACCAGGCCCGTTCGATGCTGAAATGAATATCGAACCGTGACGATTCGATGCTCTGTTCAATGGGTCTGTGAAGTGCCTATATAAATGGGAAGGGTGCTGAGAAAGTTCATTTGCCTTCTGCTAAACTCTCGCTCGAACGTAAGTAGCATCGAACGGGAGTTGTTCGATACTGCCTGCATCAAACGGTTCTGGTTCGATGTTAGATGTATCGAACGATAATCGTTCGATCTAATGCCTTAGAAAAATTTTCCTGCTTTTATAATGAATGATTAGATTTCGCATCTAATTTCATTTAACAAGATTTTTCCTTCTTTTTTCAGGCAATTTGCTTCTCAATGGTTTGTGACTTTTCATATGTAAACAAGGTAAACGATTATGTGCTTACTTCACGCTATTTGTGCTTTTCGGAATGTTTACTTGAATATGTCGAGTAGATGTTGTAAGTGTCGAGAGTGACGTATTCGCGCGTAGTTAGCCTTTTTTTCTTTTTATTTTATTTCAGTTTGTGTCGATCAAGATGGTGAGATCTGAATCGACCTCAGGGAGTGAGTCTAGTAGCGGCTCAAGCTCCGGTTCAGTTAACTTTGTGATGGGCCCTACAAGTGCTCCCGCGGGTTTGAGTATACCCCGCGGTGGTGAAAATGGGCTTATCGACATTGATACTATCGATTCGCCTAGGGGTGATCATCTAGGTGATAATAATGATCAGGCATCCTCGCAAGTTGGGGACGATAATCTGCAATCATCTTCATCTGAGGATAATCGTGCCTCCAGTGAAGCAGATGAAGATATAGAAGCCATCAATAGGGAGATTGATGACTATGCGGAAATCCCAGGGATGGCATATAATACATACGTGTTGCGGTTGCAGCATAGCCATTCGTCCTTGTGCAAAATGTTTAATATAGCCAATTGATATAAGTTAGGTACTCCCGGTCCGGATGAGTGCATGGATTCACCCCTGCCTGGCCACCTCACAGTTTTCGTAGGTCAACTCGTCAATGGGTTGCGATTTCCCATTCCGGTTGAGGTTAAATTCATTTTGAGGTCAATTGGGATTGTGCCGAGTCAGCTGACACCGAACTCGTTTGGGAAAATCATCGATTTTATCATCCTGATGAAGGCTTTAGGCGAACCTCAGGGTCCCGATCAGTTTTGGGCCCTCTTTGAAGTTTGCAAGAGGGAGGTAGGCTTCTACCATGTGAAGGTTGTGAGGCACCACAAGTTTTTTGAGTGGCGGGGCCACTAGCTATGGGAAGAATTGGAAGAAACGTTATTTATACGTTCAGGAGAGCTATGATGGAGAGTTCACGGCATATCGTCGTAGGGGTGGGTAAGTAAACCCGAAATTCGGGTAACCTACCCTACCCGGTCGGGTTTTTACCCGAATTTCGGGTACTAATACCCGAACTGTATCCGAATATTCGGATACCCTAACCGATTAGGGTATTTCGGGTACGGGTTCGGGTAGGGATTTTTAAAACAATCGGGTACCCTACCCGATTAGAATATTATATTGTTTTTCCCACTTTTCCTTTTCTCTTTTATTTTATTCTCCACTGACTTTCTTTCTTTCCTTTCTTTTTCTTTCTTTCTTTCTCTTTCTTTCTTTCCTTTCTTTTTCTTTCTTTCTCTTTCCTCTCCTCTTCACTCTTCAGCAGCAGGCGCCGCGACTTCCTCCATTTTTATTTTTTGTTTTTTATTTTCTCTCTCTCTCTCTCTCTCTCTCTCTCTCTCCGGCGACAGCGCTCCTTCCCTCTCCCTCTCAACTGCTGGGCCTCGACGCTCTCGCCTCCCTCTCCTTGGATTAATTGCTCTTTGTTTTGAGTTGAATGCGTTTGGTTTTTTATCGGATTGAATGCTTTTTTTTGGGCGAATTATTCATGTTTCGAATTGAAAACAGGAGAAAATTACTAAAGAAACGGGGAACGAGTCGGCCCCTAAATTTGAAAACAGGGGACTGAAAACTGTCCAGGCGCCTAAATGGCGCCTGGACAAAGTTCGGGTACCCCATACCCGATTTTTGGGGTATCGGATAACCCGTTTTTCGTTTTTTTTTCTTTTTTGTTGCCGTTCGGGTACCCTAAACCCGAATGTTAGGGTACCCGAATTTTAGGGTATCCGATCCGATCGGATAACCCATTTGGGGATAGGGTATCGGGTAGGGGTTTTCCCCTACCCGTATATTAGGGTACCCTACCCGTATAACCGGGTACCCTACCCGAAGCTACTCGAACTCACCCCTATATCGTCGTGACTGGTTTGGGGGCGCTATGGTTGCAATACCGCCTGGTGTACGACCACCTTCCTGGGACTGTGATTTTATCCCTAACTTAGTTTGCGATCACGAGTTTAATGTTAAGAAACTGGTCGAGAATCGTGTGTTGTTGTTGGCTGGATTATCTCCAGTTCCCTTTGATGGGAGGTTTAAGCTTGGTATAGATTCTGCATTTTTTATTTGGTCTAGTGTTTCATTTTCACTGTTATGATGATACTAATATGTGTTTTGCTTTTCAGGCGAATTTATCATGGAGCGCCACGCCAGGATCAATCAAGCTCTTGCTGCTGCCGTTGTTTCCCCGATTCCACCTCCAAGGAAAAAGAAAAGGAAAAGCAAGAGCAAGAAAACATCAGCTGAGGGATCGACGTAGGCCCGTTGAGGCTCCAAAAGATCATTTCGAGGATATTTTGGGGCAAGGCCGCGCAACTACTCCCCCTCCTGATGATGTTGGCCATGCAGTGGGTGCTGATGAAGGTGTAGCCGAACAGGGTGTTAATACCGAAGGTTTTGCTCAGGCTAAAAGGAGGAGGGTTCATCGACTGGCTCCCGAACCAAGGGTGTTATCCCCCCAACGCTGTGTTCCACAGGTGCGGCGACTGCTGAAGGTTGTGTTGCTGCGGAGGGCACTTGCACTAGAGTGGGGCCAACCCATGGCCCACATGCCCATTTGGCGGCGCTCGATATTTCGGAGGAAGAGGCGATCAATGCCTTGAAATTCCTCCTTCCAAATCTTGCAGTTCCTTATCCCGTCTCGGCCGATGAGAGGAAGATGGTTGTGCGGAACGCTCTTCGTCTTTTGAGCGTGGTAATTTTTTATATTCCGGCTGCATTGTATATACATTGGTATTTCATTGCATAACATCCTTTAACCTCGTGATGTTTCCTTTTCAGGGTGGCAGGATAGTAGACGCCATGTTTACTGGGTTAATCCAGGCTCATGGACAACAGCCGGTCGGGGCTAATTTTCGTGGCGGTGACCCTAATGCTGTGAGGGCCACTCTTGAGGATAAGGAGAGGGCACTGCAGAAGGTAAAGGAGTATGCAACGCGAGCTGCCGGTGACAGAGAAGTAGCGAGGCTTGTACATGATGCCGTCGATCAGCTTCAAATGCAAGTCAGCAATCTCTTACACAACAAAGGTGAGCTGGCGAAACGAGTTGATGTACTCGAGAAGGAACTGACGACCGATAAAGAAAATTTTGAGCGGGCCGAGAAGATAGGATATGATCGCGGCCTCAGCAAGGTATAGTAATTTTATTTGAGTTGAAGTCTTTATTCTTTTATCCTTCCTTGTTAATCCCATTTGCCCGGTATAGGTTCCTTCTGCGCAACAACGGGTTAAAATTGTCGAGGAGTTCCTCTGGAGCAATACCTTTCCAGAGATAAGTGCTCGGAGGGGTGCCCGGGAGGCCCGAAAAGCTCAGGTGCTCACTGTGCAGCAGCTCTACATCACCAAATATTTCTGTGGGCGCTTTGACCTTGCCTGGCTCGATCTTTCATTGGGGCCCAATAGAGAGATTCTGCTGCCCGCTGCGAATGATCACCCAGCTACTCCGGATGAGTTTGTTGTGCTTCTCGAGAGCGACAACCTTATTTATCGGGGAATTTCTTCACCGCCTCTGATGCCGCCCGTCTATCCTTCCTCCAAAGATGAGGATGACGTCGACGCTTGAGTGCGTCGGCCTTTTATTTTATAATGAACAATTTTCATTCTGATTTATGGCGCTGCGGCGCCCTTTTAATGTTTTGAACAATTTGAATAATTGCTTCACAATCGTACGTTATTCGTGTTATTTTTCATTGGTATGCTTTTTTCGTTGGCTCGTATTAATTGCCTTTTCTTTCAATTGCTATTGTTGCATTTTACCTTATTTTGACAACTTGAGCGTCCCTTCGTATTTATGAAGGTATATGCATCCCTTGCATTGTAGGATCAGTGTTTAATTACTACTAATATAACGGTTGTTCCGTTTTTCATTTTTTAGGATTGCGATATCTCGTGGCATTTTGTACAGAATGTCCGTCTCTTTTCATTATCGGGATTGGCGGTATCTCATGCTGCTTTGAACAGAGTTTTTATCTCTTTTCATTGGCGGTATCTCATGCCTCTTTGGACAAAGTCTTCGTACCTTTTCATTTTGCGGGAAATTGCGATATCTCGTGCCACTTTGGACAGAGTCTCCGTCCCTTCTTTTATCTTTTTTGGATTTACGGTATCTCGTGCCAGTTTGAGCAGAGTCTCCGTCCCTTCTTTCGTCTCTTCTGGATTTATGGTATCTCGTGCCACTTTGGACAGAGTCTCCGTCCCTTTCTTCATCTCTTCTGGATTTACGGTATCTCGTGCCACTTTGGACAGAGTTTCCGTTCCTTTTTATTTTGCGGGAATTGCGGTATCTCGTGCGACTTTGGGCAAAGTCTCCATCCCTTTCTTCATCTCTTCTAGATTTACGGTATCTTGTGTCACTTTGGACTGAGTTTTCGTTCCTTTTCATTTTGCGGGAAATGTGGTATCTCGTACCACTTTGTGCAGAGTCTCTGTCCCTTCTTTCATCTCTGGAGTGAACCTATCTTTGGTCCTACATAAAATTGAGATTATGTATGCCTCCGCATAGTTAGATGACAATATAATTAATAAACCAAAGCGTTTCTTTTGGAAACGAATTCATATAAGGAGAATAGAAAAGGGTTTTGATTGCAAAATTCGCTCTCCTATGCCCTTCGAGTCGGCCTTCATGGCTCAAGTCTTTGGTATCCCTATTTTAAGTTAGTACATGCCTGCCCTCATGCTTGTTAGGACAGAGAGGATGAATTAAAGTTGTTCAAAATATTCAGGAAACTGAAGACTTGCAAAAATTAAATTGGGGCACTTCAATCAATGTGCTCCATCTCCATGTGGGCTAGTGCTTCTCCTGCTTCTGGATCTACCTACGGTTGCGCTCGAAGGGATGCCACATAGCCTTTTCAACTTTCAATGAAGTCTGCAATCACTTCACCGGTTCCGACAGGGGTGGGGAATTTTACCATCTGGTGGTAAGTCGACGACAAAGCTCGGAATGCATTCATCGCTGGCCTTCCTATGATGCCGTTGTATGAGAAATGCATATCAACAACCACATAACTCGCCAGCAGTGTTCTCCTTTGAGGAGCGGTTCCCAATAATGTAGGAAGGGTAATCAATCCACAAGGAACTATCTCCGAGCCTCCGAATCCATAAAGTGAGGTTCGTACTCGCTCCAAATTGTGCCATTCAGCCCCATTTTTTCTAATGTGGAGTTGAATGCACATTATCTGAGCTGGCGTGGTCTATCAGCATTTTAGTTACACTAAAGTTGGCTATGTCCACAGTTATCACCAACGGGGAGTCCAGGTTTGCTGTCTAAATGGCCTGGGAGCTCAGCTTGCGTAGATCCGCTGTTGAGAAAGTGATTTCTTCCTATGGAATTTCCTCGATCCTTAAAATGTCAGCAAAGCCGGCGAACCTGTTCGATTCAAAGAGCTTCAAAATCTTTTCTCTGCCGTTCTGCTCTTACTCGACCACATGATTTCATATTTATCATTCCCCTTTGACGTTGCTGTTTCCAGTTTGATGATAATCCAATATGCGCGGATGATCAATTATCTCCTGCTTGTCTTTTCTGGGCGATAGTGATCTATCCCTTTCAGCGTCATCTTCTTGCTCTTTCATCCTTTTTACAAACTCCACTAGCTTTCCATCCTTCACTAATCGTTCAATCCTGTCCTTGAGATCTTTGCAATCCTCGATTTTGTGACCCTTCTGATTGTGATATTTACATAAGTAGTTTGAAAACCTTGTTGCCTTTGAATCCTTCATCTGTCTAGGCTCTTTCAGCCACCATTTCATTTTTGTCGTTCCGAATATTGTCATGGTACTAGCATTCAGGGGTGTGTATTGCCTTGGCGATGCGTCTTCTTACCTGTTATTTATGTTGTTGTTGTTGTTGTTGTTGTTGTTGTTGTTGTTGTTGTTGTTGTTGTTGTTGTTGTTGTTGTTCTTCTGGTCCTCTTTTCCTCTTTCCTTGTCTCTCGGGGGCGCGATTACGGCTAACTTGGTTGCCATTATCTCTTCACGGTGAAACACCACCTGAGCTATCTTGTTTATCTTCACGATAGTTCTGGGGTTCTGCCTGAGTAAGTCATCGCTGAAGACTGTATTAGTTGTTGCTCGAAAGAGTATACTCATCACCATCTCTCCACTCGGGCTGTCCAGCTCTGCGTTGAAATGCCTCATGAAGTCCTTTAGACTCTCATTGACCTCATACTTCATTGAGTACATGTGGGAATGGTCCAAAACCAGTCTCGTCTGACTTGAAAATTGATCCTCGAACATGTCCATTAATTGTTTGTAGGTTTTGATTGTCCCCGAAGCAATTCGAGTGAACCAGTCCATCGCTACCCCGATCAAGGTAGTGGCAAATACTCTGGCGTGTACATTCTCCTTGAACCCGTACAAGGTTAATTTGCTGTCTAGATGAAATAGGTGATCGCGGGGATCAGATTTTCCATCGTAGGGTTTCAAATCGGGGATCTTTTCCCCGTGCCCTAGGATTTCTGCCTCTATTTCTTCAGAAAAAGGAGAGCTCTGCAGAGCACTACCTATTCGCTCCATTCGGCCTTCGTCCCTTGTTTTCTCCCTTTCAATCATTTTTAGGTTTCTTACCACCTCATCGCGCTCTTTTCTGGAGTCGCGGCTTTCCGCGCGTCTCCTCTCATTATTCTCCTCTTGCCTTCTTGGTTCGTCATTCTGACTTTCATCTCTTTCTTTTCTTTTCTCGTCATGGTGCCTCCTGGACTGCACCTCCACCGACTTTGGTTTGTCTCTGCGGTCTTCTCTATGTGATTTTTCCTTATTTTGTACCTCCACCGAGTTCGGTTTGTCTCTTCTGCCATCCCGATGTGACTTTTCCTTGTTTGCTTTTCTCGAACGTACGGCCGCAGAAGCCTGTTCCCTTATTATCTCAGTGCGTCCCACCGGCGGTGATGCTTACATCGGTGGCGCGGGGGCTAGACACTCAGCCAGTACGAATTTGACCATGGCCATTATTTAATCTCTCATATTATTCGGGAGCGAGGCTGTGGTTGTTGTCGCTCCAGTTGTGCCGGCATTCGGTGTAGGTATATCCTCTGCTTGTGTTCCTGGCATTTCTCGCCTCGCGGGCGTCGGCACCCCAACGGGTAATGTTGAAGGTCCCGCGGCCCATTGTTAGTATTGGTCGACCCATTGTTAGTATTGGCCGTTCCTAAAATACCCCCATCAATAAGAAAAGAGTATCATTATAAAATTGTGTAGATACGTAACGAGACATGCATCTCTTATACACAAACACACGAGTTTACCAAAAAAAAAGTTTTATTTTTGGTATTTATCTAATTACTCATTTCTTGAAAAATATTTATATGTTTATTAGTTTAACAATAGATCATATTTTTATAACGAGGTGGATATTACAAGTGTGGTGCCACGATTCTATTACAAACTATGTCTCCTAACACTAAAGCTAGCTATAGGACGACTTTAGTCCGAAACACCAGATATTGAGGATAGAAGGTTCAGCCAGATACCACCAATGATGTCGAGGGTGACGTCGGAGGTGACGTCGAGAATATGTCGGGATAGTATCGAAGATACGTCAGATAAGATGTCGAAGGTGAGGTCGAGCCTGATGTCGAACAGGGCGTCGAACCGAATATCAAGGTTACGTCGAATGTGATATCGAATATGCGTATTCGATATCAGCAGGTAGGTTGGGTAGTAATTGTGGCCTTTTCTCAGTATGCCGGACGGGGTATTTATAGATTCTACCTTGTATCATATTGAAGACCATCTTTGATATACACATCGGGGAATATCCCTGATATAGCCAAAATAGGGGCATGGCCTAGGGGCCGGCCCATTACGGAAAATACCCGTATCATATATATACATATGTTTTATTTACACTTAAGATACAAGCCAAAAACTATAATTAGGATCTTAATTGATTATATTAAAGTTCCAACAATGAGTTAATTTTATCAATGCTTATATTTGCATAATGCATACTTTTAATTAAGTTATCTCAATTTGCAGATATCTACGTTACTAGTTCCATTATGACTTTACAAGATATATAGAATTGAGAGATCGTAAAAAAATAGTGACTCTTGAGAAAGACTGCTTAATGAAATCATGATACTCCGCTACTTAATGAATGGGAAATTGCATGATTACCAGTTGATGAAGCATATATTACATGAGACCAAAACCAAACCTGTACAAGCCACCCGACCAAGTGATTAATGAGAAACAGACAATGAATTCAAGTGGTAAGAATCGAGAACTAGAAAAACGAAACCAATATATTATTGTTATTGGAAAATGGTTTTCGTTGAAACCCTAGTCCTCGCATTAATCGTCCGCACGGATTCAAAGTTTCTTTCTTGTCTCTTCTTGATAAAAACAGTTCTTATTAATGCTTTCCTAAGCTCCTTTCTCTTTTTCCTTTTTTTTTTAAATTGCCTTTTCAAGTTCAATGAGTGGGTACATCTAAGTGTTGGTTTTTACTTTACATTTTATTTTACTGATATTGATATATAGACATATAATACGTTTATCTAACTCTGATAACATTTTACAAAGATCCCTCGCCGACAGCTCTGTTTAAATAGATTTGTATCATACTTCGCATTTGATTCGGTCAAAAATCTTGTCTTATACATTGAGAGAGAGAAAATATAGAGCAAGTGGCACTTTGCCTTCGAAATGTATATATCTCTTCTCTAATGCATTAATTTTCCACCTCAAAAAGTAAATCAGCTTTCAAGAGTGTACAAAACATATATAATAGACAATCTGAATTTAAAAATATACAAAATATATATTTGCTTAAAACGTGTATGTATATATATATATATAATATAATATAATGGAAGTAAATTAAAATAAACACTTGTAATACGACATTAGGCCATCAGTACATTGCTGTAACATTAACACAATAAAAAATCTCCAAAAAAAAGAATATATTATCTAGCATTTCACTATTGCAAAAATTAATTATATCTTCTTTTCAATTTTAGTGCACGTATGTTAATGGTGGCAATTTTTACCCAGTAATATCTTTATTAAAGGGTAATTACTATTAAAAAATAGACAAATTATTGAGTGATGGCATGCATCTCATGCACTGTTTTCAGAATTAGACCGGACCGGTCGATCTCACCGGTTTGACCGTGAATCGGTGGCTTTGTCGGTCCGATTCTGTTTTATTTTTGGGCTGTTAGTCATCAGCGAGCCAAATGAAAAAAATTCTGGTCAAACTAGTTCGCCCGATCGACCGGTTTGATTAGTGAAGTACCGACGTGTTGTTTTTTTTTCAATTGCAAACCAGCCCTTAATTTGTCTGCGTTGAAATTTTTTTTAAAAAAATGCAAAGCATTGAAATGTCATAACTTTTCACTGAAGCGTCCGTTTTGGAAATATTCTTTTTTTTTATTTGGGTATCTATCCACCGCAGATTTGGGCCACAAAAATTTATCGTTTTTCATCCTTAATTTGATTTTTTTAAACGAAACGGGCATCATCCTAGAATTTCATGCATACTAATTCGTTCCATGCAGAGTTTATTTTCTAGATTGTAGTGTCACATATTGTTATTGAATTTTGTGATACCGTTGGCCAACATTTAAAAATTCAAAATAATCTTTTTGCTTTTGTTAAATATATGATTTGATGGATTATTTATTACATTGTTGTGTAGCTCAACAGATTCCACTATTTTCTAAAAACTTTTTTTTTGGAGGCCACGTGTTCAACTCTTAGTATATATTGTGGTATACATATTCTTATTTTTTTTATAATATAAAAAAATATTAGTCACTTAGAATATCTCTCACGATGTTACTCAAATTGACTTTTTGTTTTTTAATTGAAGTTTGGATTACATATTTTGTTTACAGTTGAATCACTAACTAATAACCTCTCCGATTCAGTGCTGATCCGATTCTGAGAACACTGAATTCTGATGTATGGTATATTAGAATATATACTACAAATAGTTTACTGTTTTAAGAAATTATTACTCAGTCAGACAACTGAGACAAGGTATCAAGTTTTATGCATTAAAACTCATGGTTATGTTTATTTAATTAATATTATAAGTTCTGGATAATATTTATGACTATAATCACATAATGTATAGGCTTGAATATTATTGTTGGCTACTTAAAAACAAGTTAGTTTTGAATATTTTTAGGGATAATTACATTAAACCCCCCATCGTATGGTCCATTTTTCAGTCAACACCCTTAACTTTGTTTTGAATCAGTCAACCCCCCATCGTTTGGCAAAATCATCACTTTGCCCCAAGTCAACTTTTCAGCACTTTTTTCAGGGGTATTTTCGTCAAATGTTAAAAAAATTAATATTTGTTTTAAAAAAATGTAAAATCTAAAAATTTGTAAAAAATTAAAAAATGTAAAAAAAAATTTCAACCAAATTTATTTCCGAATTATTTTTTTTCGGCAAATATTTTTTTTCAGAAACTTTTTTTTCGACAAGTTATTTTTCGACATAATTCTTTTTTCGAAAAAAAAATTTTGTCGAAAAATAATTTTTCTGAAAAAAATATTTGGCGAAAAAAAAATCGTCGCAAAAAAGAATTTGTTCGAAATAAATTTGGTTGAAAACAAATTTTACATTTTTTTAAAATTTTACATTTTTAATTTTTTTACAAATTTTTAGATTTTACATTTTTTTAAAAGAAATATTAAAATTTTTAACATTTGACGAAAATACCCCTGAAAAAAGTGCTGAAAAGTTGACTTGGGGCAAAGTGATGATTTTGGCAAACGATGGGGGGTTGACTGATTCAAAACAAAGTTAAGGGTGTTGACTGAGAAATGGACCATACGATGGGGGGTTTAATGTAATTATCCCATATTTTTAATTAAGCATATGAGTATGCAACAACATAATATTATTTCTCTAAACCCCAAGTTTTCATGTATAGCCTTATAGCGCAATTAAGAACCTTGTTATTTGGTAATTGTGTGCGAAATTTAAGACAACATTTTTTACGAGGAAGAAACAGACATCTTCCACTACCGTATTAGATAGAGAAAAACCACGGGAAAAACAAAAAAAGCATTAAATGAACAGCATCTGTTCTGAAACAACAGAACTGTGATTAATTATTATCTATTCTGGGGTTATAACTTTAAAATAAGCTTACAACCGTGATGACGTGTCGTATGTACTTAGACCGTGGAAATATATGACTTTTGTTTAGTTTTTGCGTTTCTGTCTTTCTGGTTCAATATCAATATGGGCTGATACGGTCAGGCCCACATGGAATCGAATTAAACATGGATCGGCCCATGTGATAACTCCTTGTCGGTACGTTGAACAAAATGTTCAGACATACGTGTATCGTGTATGATTTGATATATTATTTTTTGATGTATGCATATGCTCGATATATAGCAGAAAATGTAGAAGAAAATAGCAAATAGACATTGAGGCCATAATGTTATTAAAGTTGAATTTAGTCTAATTACACTTTGGACTTAATGAGTAAGCCAAAATGTTTAAGTGTTTTAATGTAAATTGTTTTATGCAATACGTGGGACTCGTACCACATGGAAAAAGTTCTACACTTGAGCTTTGTTATTTTGACCAACCAAACAAGAGAGTGCAGTGAACTTGAAGATAAGGACTCTTCACGTCGTCGTCATCGTTCGTCCGTCTCGACTCGTCGCATCACACGAGCATGTTCCTGCCGGGAAGGCAGTTCTATTTTTTTGGAGAAAATTTCAAATTTAAATATTTGAATCTGAACCACACTAAAGTATCATCATTAACACGAGTCAAAGGTGATGTTTAAGGCTGAAGCATTTCACACGTCCGTCTCGACTTGCCTCCTCGAATCGCGTCGTGTGTGTCCCTACTAGGGAGACAGTACTATATTTTTGAAGAAATTTCAAATATAAATATTTGAATCTCAACACACCTAAGTATTGTCATTAACACGGGTCAAATGTGGTGCTTAAGGCTGAAACGTTTCACACATTTTACCTTCAACCTTTACTTGGATATTAAATCTTGATTGAGATTATGGTTGTTACATGATTTTTCACCTATAGAAGGATACCTTTCGCAGAAGGAAAAATCATCATAAGTGGTGTGCCATAATTACGACACCTAAAAAATGCAAAGTTACATTTGACATTACATGAAATAAGGAGGACGAAAAGGAAATCCTCCCCCGATCTGTAAACTCCAAGAATATGCTGAGACGATGTCTGAACAACTCCAAGAATGTGGCCCAATGAAAGGGTACGTCGGGCCACATGTGCCCCCAAGAGGGGGCACGTCGTTTCAATGACTGACGTGCCACGTCTAACCAAGGTCCGACGTGCCACATCAGCTTTATGATCAAAGTGACACATCGAACACCATCCTACGTGGCACGTAGGACCGTTACATGCCCCCAAGTGCGGGCACATCAGTTCAAAAACCGACGTGCCGCGCCAGGGCATTCAACATAGCACGTCGAAAGTTTGATCGCCACCAGCATGGCACGTCGGTCAAACATTGATCGGGCCGATCATTGATGGGGAGTTTGGTGTGATAACAATATATAATATAAGCTAACAAATAATTGTCACACCTAAGTCCCACTGTGTTCCAAGTGCCTGAATCAAGTAATAATAAAATGGTTAGTATAGTTACAAACCAAGTATCGAATCCTAATGAAGTGGTGGACTGTTGAATGAATCACTTAGTAAAATACTAACTAATGTCACTTTTGTCTCTTGTGTTTGCAAGGTGAATGCTATTTAATTTAGGAATACTATGAATGCGTTTAAACTAAGACTGCTTTATCTAAGATGCTTAATAACTGGGATGCAAGAATGAATTCTATCTAAGATGCAAGAAAACAATAAATTATTGTTAACCATAAAAATAAATAAAGGGAAAAGAAGAAGGTTAATCCTAATCGGAAATTCAATAAATGGACAATACAGTTGTCACGAGTACTTCCGATGAGATGTAACCACTCTTAACAAGGAGACCCCCTCGGATGTTGCCCTACCTTTAGGTCACTGACCTAACAAAGGCAGAGAAGAGTACACGAGGAGGAACCTAAGCGTCCCTTGGAAAGTCAAATGGTGAGTAGAAAACAGATATCAACGCGGCATCGGAAAAAGAGCAAACCCATATGAATCCGCGCGACTCCGATATCCACCAATGCGCCAAGAGGGACCACAACGGACCCCGAGTCCCATGAACTTACAAGAAAACTTCCTTGTTGAACACTCCTCGAAGAAAACTGCACTCGGACGATCATCCGAGGACCCCTTTTCGGAGAAAAACAAGAAATGAATAACAGAGCGCCCAATAAATATATTCCGAGAACTGGGACGGAAAAGTCTCATTTCAAACAGAGCAAATACAGCCCTCGGAGATTAAATACAGCCCTCGGAGATTAAATCAAGCCCACGGAGATCTCATTATACTATCAGAGATCCTGTTACGTTATCGCATTATGTCCTCGGAGATCGCCCCGGATCGTTGAAGAATGAACCCGAGTCAAAAAATGGAGATAAAACCCCTCGGAAAGCATACACAGCAGTCCTTACTTCCATACGAGCATTTTCATTAGGTATCAACAAAAGCACAGCCCTCGGAAGAATAACGTCCTCAAAATAATCACACATTGGAGATCCTCGAAGCCATCGGAAAGCACAAAATCGGGTCTAGTCAGCATCCAGTAGATTAAGAGATAAACCTTATCCTAATTTTTACACCCGTATCAATGAAACGACACATGTCTTTACTAAAGCACATGCACAATGACACCTGCCCTTATCAAAGTCTATATAAAGGGAGGTGATCAACAGAAGAGAAACAACTAAGTTTAACTTAGTACAACTTACCACAAGTACACAAAGATAAGAGGAGGAAAAGTTCAGTGAATAAAGGAAGGGAACTTTCTTGTATCTCTAATTATTTTCCAGTCATTTCCATCTGCGATTGTTTCTGAATCACGGACAGGGCGTTCCGACCCAATATAAATATCTTCCGTTAAATAGGGAATAACTCTAAACCCGTTAACAAAGTGGCGCCGTCTGTGGGAACGCCATAATATCTGTCTTCGAGAGAATTCAGCAAACATCGACTGGGATGGATGATCTCTTCGAAAGTGAAAACCTTCCAATCCATTACAGCGACTCGGAAGAAACTCTGTCCAACTATGAATCAGATACGAGAGATTTTATTAATATTCCCCGATCTGTCTACGAAAGACTTGTAGATGCTACATGGGCACCCCGGAGGGGGGAACCTCTCGGAAACATGTCCTCAATATCCTCCGAGGACAGAAATTTCCTTTCGGAGAGGGATACACCTCAGGCGGTGCGGAACCCAAACTCAATGCCTTGGCATCAAGAACCCCGATAAATGCCCCGAAGGTATGTTTATCCTGAAAGGACCCCAGAAAGGGGTCGGGGGGAAATTCTCCACCCCTCGGAGTATCAAGGAAATGTTGAACACTCCTTGTGGGGAATGATGGACGACTTACGAAAAGAATTGGGTGATCTCAAGAAAACCATGGCCCCCGAGGAGGATCCCACATTCAAGACCTCTCCTTTCATACCCGAAATTGCTTTAGCCTCTATCCCCCCGGGGATGCAACCTATCAATATCCCGCTATATACCGGAGAAGCTGATGGGAGGGATCCACAGGACCATATCCATCAATATCTGGTCGGAATGGACCTATCTTCTACCCCTGACCATGTGTTATGTCGCGTGTTCGCTGTTACCCTCGGAGGGCGGGCTTAGGCGTGGTTCACTCATCTTCCACCTAGTTCCATTACGAGCTTTGACTGATTAGCTCATTTGTTTGTACGACAGTTTGCTTGTAATCAAAGGTACCCCAAGTCCGCCACACATCTATTCACCGTTAAACAGAAAAAGGATGAACCCCTACGAGGGTATATAAAGCGTTTCACGGATGAAGCACTAGATGTTCCCAACATTAGCCCGACCATCATGGCGGACATATTGACTCAAGGACTTCGAACGAAAGATTTCTTTAGATACCTTATGGGCAATCGTGTCACGGACATGAATGAACTTATGCAAAAAGCGGAAGTCTACATTTTGATGGAAGAGGCGGAAGGAACGAAGAAGCAAATGGAGCAGGAGGATAACAAGCACCTAGAGCGCGCAGAGAGAGAAGCAAAGACTAAGGAAAAGGGTAAAGAGGGAAAACCTCCTCCGCGTAAAGACGAGGGCGGGGTGGTTAAGAAATTCCTCCGACCCGTGCCCTTACCTCCCATGACTATCACTCCCCCGGAAGTGCTCAATATAATGAGAGGTAGCAATGAATTTCACTGGCCCGTACCGGTTAAATTTCCTAATCGAGATAAGGACACAAGGAAATATTGCAAATACCACAAAACATACGGACACACCACTGAAGAATGTACCACCCTTCGTAGGGAAGTGCTTCGTCTCCTAGAAATAGGATACTTGAAGAATTACCTTAAGGAAAATGATCTCAGGGAGCCCAAGACAAACGTATGGAAGAGGTCACAGAGAGAAGAAGAGGAGGAGGAAGAAGAAAGGACGCCCAGTCGGAGGTAACGAGAAAGGACACTCGGTCGGAGGTCACGGGAAAGGATAGTCGGACGCCCACGACCCCCAGAGAGAAACAAAGACCGTCGGGAAAACTCCCGAGAACGGACCATGGGGTACCGGAGTTTGCCTCCTCCACCTGACTCATATAAAAACAATCCCCCGTCAGGACGAACCATCAATATGATTGAAGGGGGTGAAATTTCGATGACACCCCAAAGTAAAAAAGAAGAAATACTTGAAAGAAGCCAGACGAGTAGAGCAAGGATTCCCAGTTTGCTCGGTCCAGGAGTCAAAGCTGCCTAACATCACCTTTGGACCCGAAGACCTCATAGGTATAATATACCCCCACGAAGACCCGTTAGTTATTTCAGCCGTTGTCTACGGGTATGAAACCCAACGGATCCTCATAGACACAGGCAGCTCTGTGGATGTACTCTTTTTGCCTACTTATCTTGCTATGGGGTTGAAACAAGAAAAATTGGAAACCGCTGAAGTCCCCTTGGTAGGATTCTATGGGGAAACTTGTCACACCCTCGGAACTGTGACTCTTCCAATGTCATGGGGAAAGGGAGCCCTTCGGAGAACGGAGCCCATCAAATTCTGGGTAGTGGAGGCTTCTTCAAGGACATATAATGCCATTTGTGGGAGACCATCCATTCGAGCCTTTGAAGCTATCCCTTCCACCTTGCATCTTAAAGTGAAATTCCCCACCTCCTTGGGAATCGGAGAGGTCCGAGGAAGTCAATCTAAAGCCAGAGAATGTTGCATGAATGCCATCCCTTCGGAAGAAGACGAACCTTCCCTCGGAAACAATAAGAAGCGCAAAAAAGAGGAAACACGAGTCCAACCTGTGGAAGAGTTAAAGATGGTAGAATTGGTAGAAGGAAGCCCTTAGAAGGTGATCAAAATGGGTACTCACATGACATCAGCAATAGAGGCTCAACTGATTTCCCTCCTCAAGCAATTCCACCATCTCTTTGCATGGGATAGAGGACCGCCCGGGAGAATCAGCAATAAGGTATGCCAGCACTTTCTTAACGTGAAGCCCGAAGCCAAACCGGTCCAACAAAAGAAAAGGAAAATGGGACCCGAGCGTAATAAAATCATTCGCTCGGAAATACAACGTCTTCTCAGTTTAAAGCAAATTCGGGAAGTTATTTATCCCGAGTGGTTAGCTAACGTCGTATTAGTTCCCAAGCACGGAGGGAAATGGTGGATGTGCGTTGACTTTACTAATCTTAATGAAGCATGCCCGCAGGATTATTATTCTTTACCGAGCATAGATCAGTTAGTTGATTCAACCGCTGGATGTGCACTACTGTCAACGTTAGATGGAGATCAGGGATACAATCAAATCCCGATGGCGGCAGCAGACCAAGATAAAACTAGCTTCATCACGGATGCAGGAACATTCTGTTACCTAGTCATGCCCTTCGAGCTAAAAAACGCTGGCGCTACCTACCAAAGGTTAGTAAGTCTTATGTTCGCAAGACTTATTGGAAAATCAGTGGAAGTTTATGTGGACGACACGGTAGTCAAAAGTAACACTGCCGAGGAACATCCCGAAGACTTACGGAAAGCATTGGTCATTATGGACAACTTTGGCATGAAAGTTAACCCTAGGAAATGTTCTTTTGGCATCCGAGGAGGAAATTTTTTGGGGTTTATGGTTACGGAGAAGGGAATAGAAGTAAACCCCGAGAAAGCAGAGGCCATCATGGGGTTACCCACCCCGAAGACAGTGAAAGACGTTCAAAAGCTGACTGGTAGAATGGCATCACTGAGTCGATTCGTTTCCAAGTCAGCAAAAAAAGGGCTTCCTTTCTTCAAAATATTTCGAAATGTCAAGGAATTTCGATAGACCCCCCAGTGCGAGGAAGCCCTCGGAGAACTGAAAAGGTACATGTTGAAACCACCCTTACTGGTAAAACCTTTACCTCAAGAAGAGTTATTTCTATATTTGTCGGTCGGAGAAGAGGCTATTAGCGTCGTTTTAGTCAAAGAACAAGATGGAGAACATCGTCCGGTATATTACGTCAGTAAAACCCTTCTCGGAGCCGAGACCAGGTATACCCTAACTGAAAAACTCGTCCTAGCACTGGTTACTACGGCCCGCAAGCTACGCCCCTATTTTCTTTCCCATCCAATTACAGTGCTAACAAAGCATCCCCTAAGGACAATTCTTAATAAACCTGAATCATCAGGGAGGTTAATAAAATGGGCCGTGGAACTCACCGAGTGTGACATTTCTTACGCTCCGAGACCCTCCATCAATGCGCAAGTCCTGGCGGACTTTGTAATGGAACTCACGGGCATCGGATCCGAGGGGAAAGAACCATTGTGGTACGCCTATGTAGATGGGTCCTCGGTGAGCACACATGGGGGGGGGGCAGGAATAGTTTTCGTAAACAAAGAAGGGGAGGATGAAAGGCTTCATTTTGCAATCAGAATAGATTACCCCCTCTCTAATAATGAAGTTGAGTATGAAGCTCTCCTTATTGGTATGAGGCTAGCAAAGGAAGGAGGAATGAAAAGAATACTCCTCCATAGTGATTCTCAATTGATTGTCCAGCAAGTCAAAGGATCCTACGAAGCAAAAGAAGAAAGAATGCAAGAGTACCTCCGAGTGGTCCGTCACAGGTCCGAGTCGTTCGAGGAATATGATATAGTTCAGATTCCCCGAAAAGAAAACCAAGAGGCGGATGCCCTATCCAAAATGGCCACTCAAACAGCCGCCGTACACACTCGGAGGATTACTCTACTTCATGTTAACGAGTCTGAAAAAAAGGAAGGCAAAGAGGTAAATGCCATCTCAGATCCCTCATCTAGTTGTGTGACTCCTATCAAGGCCTATTTACAGGATCCTGAGGGATACTCCTCGGACAAGAATATCCAGCGGACAATGTTCAGAAAAACCATTCGGTATTTCCTTAAAGATGGAATATTTTTTCGAAGGACGTACTCGTGTCCCCATGCTCGATGCCTTAATGAAGGAGAAGCCCATCTGGCTTTAGCGGAAACACACGAGGGGACATGCGGGAGCCATACTAGCGGCGAAATCATGATCGGACGCTTGATTCGACAAGGCTACTACTGGCCCACGATGGCTAAAGACAGTAAAAGCCATGCTGGAAAGTGTAAACCGTGCCAAGCTTACGCCCCTCAGATTCATCAACCCGCGGCCCCGTGGGAACCCCATCTTACTCCTTGCCCGTTCTCCAAATGGGGCATTGACATACTTGGACCTCTCATTCCTGATTCCGGTCAAAAGAAATTTCTAATAGTAGCCATTGACTATTTCACCAAATGGGTGGAAGCGGAACCCCTGGCTAGGATAACCGCAGGCGCCGTTATCAATTTTCTTTGGAAAAGTATCATCTGTCGTTTTGGTGTCCATCGGAGCTTGGTAAGTGACAATGGTCTGCAATTTACGGACTAAGGGTTACAAAAATGGTGCGATCATTGGGAAATAAAACACCGTTTTGCTTCGGTGTGATACCCTCAAGCAAACGGTCAAGTTGAAAGGACCAACAGAACCCTTTTGAAAAACATGAAAGCCCGACTTGATTGGCATAAAGCCAAGTGGGTTGAGGAAATACCCGGTATACTATGGGCCTATCGGACCACGCCAAGCACTGCTACGGACGAAACTCCTTTCAGTCTATCCTATGGTTGTGAAGCTGTCCTGCCCTCGGAGGTCTCCATAGAAAGTTGGCGAGTTAAGGAATACGAGGAAGTAACCAACAGCTCAAATTTGGCCCTCGACCTTGATTTGCTCGAGGAGAAGAGAGCCCGAGTTGCTCTCCGAGTGGAAGAGTACAAGGCTCGGATGTCGCGATATTACAATGCCAAGGTAAAGCCCCGAACTTTTCAAGTTGGAGATCTAGTGATGAAACGAGTAGGGGCTTCCAAGAATGTAGGCAAACTAGATCCACGATGGGAAGGACCCTATAAGATAGTAGAAATTGTAGGGCCGACAACCTATCGTCATGCCGATTCCGAGGAAGTAGTGCTTCGTAATACCTGGAACTCAATCAACCTTAGAAAGTATTATGCTTAATGTAATAGTCATGCTTGAATAAGAAAAGTTATTCATATACGAAGGGTTTTATTATAAAAGAAAATAGAGTTGCTTGACAAAAGGATAACTCTACATATGAGTCATCTTAGCAACCCAACAAAAAAGTCTTTCGTATTATGAAATAAACTACATAATATCCCTCCACAAGTTAAACCCCTCCCATAGGGCGCTTTCCTTCTCGAATAAGTCGTCGGCGCTGCTCCTCGGAAAGGGAAACAGGATCATCAACAAACACAGTCGGAACTGAAGGATCCCTGATAGGTGAAGAAGGAAACTCCTCGAAAACCTGACGGATGTTAAGTGCCGGAATTAGCAAGCCTGGGGGAAACACTGGCAAAGACTGTACAGCATCTCGGCACAACCGATAGCCTATATGGACCAAATCACGCATCTCATCTTGAAGAGACTCGCGAAGGCTAGATGGATCCACCACTTCCAACACTGCTTGGACTCGAGCCATAACCAATGCCACTGCTTGGGTACGAGTAGCCCCTAGTATTTGCTGATTTAGGGCATCTCTCTCCTTCATGGCCTGCGTCAATTGCTCTTCCGAGGACCTCATTTGGTCAGGCAACTCTCCTATACTCCTCTCTAAATTCAATACACGAGCTCTTTCTAGCACCAGTCGGCGTTCTAAGTCCCACGCTTTATCCCTCTCGGATTGCAACACATTGTTGTGGATTTCCTGAGTGGACTCGTGAACTTCCTTCAATTGAGCTATCTCCGCTTGAGCTTCTAAGAGACCTTGCTCCAACTCGTCCCGACGACGATATACCAAACCAGGATCAGAAGAAGAGCTTCCGTAAGATCCGAGGGCATCTAGCACCATATAAATCTGCTCAAAGAACAAAGCAAACTCCCTCAGACATTGGTGACAGGTTAGTAGTAAATAGAATAGATAAAATAAATAAAATACCTCACACATGTCTTTACAAGCTAAATCCTGGAGAACGGACACCGGAAGGGTTTTTATCAACTCGCAATCAGTCACATTCAGTAAGCCACTAAGAAAATTTCGACAAAACCCCACAGCTGATCTGAGAGGAGAAACATCCTGACTGTCCTCGGGGGGAAAAGATCTCCCTAAGGAGGGATTCCCCTCGGGCGGCGGTGCGGGAATACGATCAGGGACGCCCTCAAAGGGCGGCAAGTCCTCTGTATCGGGGGTGATAAGATACTCCTCTAATACATTCACCACGGCAGAACTGCGGGGAAAAGGCTGTGACACCATTAGAGTCATGTGAGAGTCTGTTTGGGAAGAAACCGCTATCGGATCCGGCACTCCGAGAGGAATTATAAAGTTTACTGGGGGGCTGCTATAGGCGATGCCTCCCGTCCCTCCTCCTCCGAAGAAATATCAACTATTGCTTCCTTTACGAGTGGATCAGAACCACCAACTTCCAACAGCCCGGGATTACCATGTAAGGCCCGCCCCAGAAAAACATCATCAAAAGACCCGAGGGAAAACACTCCCATCTCTGCGCCTGTAAAAAACATCAGTGTGCAAACAGTCCGAGGACACCCAGAGAATTTACAAATTGAACAGGTAAGGAGTGATCAGTAAAACTTACGGAAATAAAAGTTACTGTGAAGAGGATGAGATGTGGGGGTACACCCCTCCACCCCCTCTTGCAAACCCGCTAAAATCAGGGCCTCGGGGAAGTCCAGCAGCCCGGATATGTCATAGGAACCAGAAAAAAGCCCTGAGTGAAGCAATACCTCCCTCTCATGACCTTGTGTTTCGGCGTTAGGAGCAATATATCCTAGACCCCATCGGATGGGCACCCCCCACGATCTGGCTGATTGACTTCTCAGACGGACAAAGAAAAATCTCCGCCTCCAATCCCCTCTACAAGAGTGGATACTAGATACACGAGTGAAGATATTTTCCTTGTTCCGATAGGTCAGGCTAAAAAAGAGAGTCCCCTCTAAACAAGGTCGAAGGGCAAATATTGCTCCCACCCGATAAGGAGACATGGGAAGGTTTAAAAGCTCACAACGCAGGACATACCCCACCAAATGACTATATGAGCTTGGTGTTAACTGACTCGGACATACCTGCCAGTACCGAAAGAGTATTTGGAAAAAAAGGTGGA
Organism: Linaria vulgaris; assembly: GCA_948329865.1. Classification (NCBI taxonomy): domain Eukaryota; kingdom Viridiplantae; phylum Streptophyta; class Magnoliopsida; order Lamiales; family Plantaginaceae; genus Linaria; species Linaria vulgaris. The sequence continues at coordinate 67,311,016 of OX415249.1, forward strand.
AAAATGTTCGTAACCCGCAACGCATTTGTTCATTATAGACAGTTAGATAACCCGAGGGAGGTGCATAAGCTCTCTGACTTGAGGAGGGCACTATTACGTCATATTCTTCAAAATTGAGGTTATACCCAGTAAAAAGAGACCTTACTGAGTTCTCGCACTCCGTACTCGTAGTGGATCCTACACGTCCTCTACCTATCAATCTGGACGGATTAAGAGGAATCAAATCAAATTTCGAAGATTCATCCGCTAAAGGATATGGTTCCCTACCCATAAATATCTCTCTAACATGATTTACTCTACGAGAATTTGTAGATGAAAGCCTACGAGCTACTCTCAAAGAGGGACCCGCGCTAAGTGTCGCCTGATTTCCAGACAAATTATCCCTCGGAGATGAACTCTCACGGTGAATATGGGGAGCCCTTGATGGTCCGGAAGGACTCCGAGTGGTGTCCCGAGAAGAACTACAAGAAGAAACTGAACCGCTCCTTCTATAGTAAGGAGGCATCATCTTCTCAAGTAAGTATTATCCTCGTGCTTACAACTATTGACAAGATTGAAAAGAGATCAAGGACTAGTTATGATTATAAGGTTAGTATTAAGTGCCTAACTGATGAAGGGCCTAAGTGCATATATACTCTTCATTCCTTAATTAAAAGAAGAAGATTAAGTTCATATTACATAAAGTAAGGGACACGTGTCGAGAAACTTTCTTAATTAAAAGTGACACGTATCTCACTTTACCATGCAAAGCAACACCTCCTACTTAGGAGATAAACTTAGTCAGCAATCTTATACGGTTTATCATTATCCTCCTTAATCAAATTTTAACAATAAAAACAAAAGGTAGAGAAATGAAAAATGGAAAAATATTTATTTAAGAAGCCGAAGAGCCCTCGGAAAGGGTGATAAGTACAAAGGATATTTATTCAAAACAAGAAATGAAAAATTACAAGGAAAAGACTATGCCCCCGTGGTAGAAGGGTGTGAAGAAGTCGTCTCCTCGGCGGAAGTACCCAGCGGAGCAAGGCGAGAAATTGGAGAAAATACCCCCCGGAACCGCTAGCCCTCGGACTCGGACTACTGGCCGAATGCATCGGAGAAGGTGCGGGAGAATCCCTAGGAGATAGCAGGCCCCCAAATCTCCCCACAAAGTAATGACAGTCATCGGGAGTTGGCTTCTTCAACTTGCGAAGGTCAAAAGACTTGGAAAAGTCAACGTCCGGCCTTAGCAAAGACTTGGCCAGCCTGGCACATTCCAAATAACCCCACAAGAGATGGCCTGTCAAGAGCTCGTGAGAAGGTGTATCGGAGACTCCTGAGTGCTGCCTTGAGATCTCTTGTTGCATCAACCTTAGCTTGCACATCCTCGGGAGAAAGAAAGTTCGCCAACTTTCCCTCGGCTGACTCAGCCCTATCGGTGACTTGACTTAATGTCTCCTGGAGACTCCTTTCCCTCTCACCACCTTCTGCCACTGCCTTCTCAAGAGCAGCGATACGAGCATTGAGGACCCTCTCGGACTCTTCTCTTTCCTTCTCCAGAAGAGCTATCTTAGCTGTTGCAGCCTTCTCGGATGTCTCCACTTTCTTATAAGCAGACTCGGCAGCGTTCAACTTATAGTGCAAACCCTCTTTCGCCTTCTCAGCTTCTTGAAGAACGAATTCGTAGTTAGAGACCTTGGTAAGGAGAACATCATCCCTCGTCTGACTTTCTTTGTCCCGGACCAAAAGAGGTGCTAGTTGCGCTCGGAGAACTTCCACCTCCTCTATGTCCTTCCGACCACGCTCTTCCACGGCAGTAATCACCTCCCGAGTCTTTCCAATCTGCGGAGAAATCAATAAGAAAAATGTTAACACAAATACATCATATAACCCCAAGAAGACTATTACGGAGAAACTTACCATGAGCCCCAACCAGTTAAGACTGGTATACAGAAATTGATACCACTCGGCGGGTGTTGAACTAGAGGAAGCAAAGAACTGGAGAATATCCTGATAAGCCTCCCCCACGGTCCGAGACGAAAATTGCCCCTCAGGTCCACTAGGAGGTATGGGCGCCTGGAAGGTGTGACCTCTCGGAGAAAGAGTCACTGGAACAGAGGAAGATGCTGGAATACGGCTCCCCAGAAGAGTAGCTCCGAGTACTGGAGTCATCACTTCCGAGTTTGTAAACACGGCCCGAGAACCACCAACTACTACGGATGGGCCAGTCTCCCCCAGGAGCGAATTCAAGATCCCCTCCTTCACATCTCTGTCCTCGGTAGAGGGATCAAACTCCCTTTGAATGTCCTCGGAACCCCCTCGTGAGGCCTCCTTCTCGGGAACACTAAACTGGGCCAAAAAATCTTCCTCTACAAGAGATAATCACTGTAGGTAAGAAAGAGAATGAAACTAGAAAAAACTATCACTAAAAGAGAAGTATAGGTAACGAACGCTTGCCGTATAAAGAGGGCTCTTCTACCATCGGAGCCTTGCCTTTATCCACAGCCACTGCATCAAGAAGGAAAACATCAGCACATGAAGGAAGTCTACAGTGAAAATATGAAAATTTTTGTTAAAAACTCATAAGAACTCACCACGGGAAATAGATTCAGGAACTTCCGAGGACGTAAGCTCAGTAGAATCAGGAGAAGGATCATCAGAAGACAAATCAACCACTTCAGTAGCCTTTTGAACAGCCTCTTCCTCAACCGCCCTCGGAAACACCCCTTCTTCAGATGCCCTCGAAGAACTTCCTATATCGGATCCAGAAGCGGGCAAATCTCTTGTACCGTACTTAGAAACCGACACCAAAGCCCAAAAGGAAGAAGGAGCTACCTGGCGTAAGGGAACAACACTTCTGATAACCCCTGTCATATCTATACACAGAGGAGAGTGGTCCTCGTGGACTCCCCCCACCTCCGGAGCTGTGTGCTCGCCCTCGGGAGCATTGACCTCCTCTTCTTCGTGATCACCCTCCTCTGGCGCATCAGAAATACCACTCGGAGTAGGATCACTCGGACCCGACAGATAGTAATTGGCCATAACCTCCTCTGCATCACCCCAAAGTCAGAATATATAAGTACAATTCACCATTATACACAGAAGAGAAATAAAAGAAGAGAATAGGCGACTTACGAAAAAGGTTCCTCGCAGTGGAAGACAGGGACAAGGGCTTCTCCACAGCATCATCGGTAAACACCACACGATGAAGACCGGACGTCTCAAACAACATCGTAAAATCTTCCAACTCCATCAACTTATGCTGAGAAATCACAGGAGATAAAACTGCCTCCGGGTCCAATCTCCAATGTATGCACTGGAGTTGTGCCCTCTCTCCAATCGAAGGGCATATCCCATTCACCTTGTGCGGGCCTCACGAAAAAATACCTATTTTTCCAAACGCTATGCGAAGTAATTTCTGCACCCAAGATTCTCTTCGTGGAATCTCCCGAGTTGTCCCAATGTCGAACATTATAAAAGGGATACCCCCCGGGCGACACCCCCACATCAAAAATTGAAAAAAAGTGATCTACCCTACACTCCAACCCATTCACTTGACACCAAAAAACATAAATACAGAGGGCAGCAAACCCATTCGGAACCATTTGACTCGGGCTGATATTGCAAGTTTTAAAAACCTCACGAAAGAAAGGGGGCATGAATGAACGCCACCCATATTTTACTTGAGCAAAGTAGACTGTCAACATACCCGGAGGAGGATAACATGCTCTCTCATCCCTCGTCGGAATTTGGAACACCATGTTCTTTTGAAAAGCCCCGGTTGAAGTGAACAAATCTAACACCTGTTCACGAGTGGCGATACTCGGAACCCTCTCCACTTTAGAAAAAGTCCGAAGAGGCGCCTTCTTCGGTTTGGGAACCCTAGCTTTCTTAGAAGAAGTAGCGCCGCCCTCAGAAGAAGTAGCAATCTCTCCTTTGCATTTACGAGTGACTACCCCCGTCGGAATACTCCTCACAGTTGCAGAAGAGTTAATCGGAGCAGTGGCTTCAGAGGATGTAGCGGCGGCAATAGGATCGGTATTGGTGAAAAAAGCCATTGGTGTGATAGTAAATAAGGGAATGTTTTCGGAAAGGAAAAGAAAAACGAGTAAATCTACTGGGAATTGGAAGTGCAAAAGACGAAGAACAGAAGTTAAGGAAAGAAATTTTTTGCTTTGAGAGAAAGTTACCACAAAGACGAATTGAGAGAATGAAGAAAAAAAAAGCTAACAGTGTCCCTATTTATAGCCGGAGACGACAACGGTCAAAAATCTTGAAGACGTGGAACTTATTTAAAGTCCCACGTAACCGCCGCCTGATCACGCCACGCCATCACTATTCTGACCGTTACCAACAGTCGGGTATTTTAATTTTCAAAGCTGGTCAAACGACAATCCGCCACCTGCGCCCCGAAATCTCTGCGTGCCTAATAACGATACCCTAAGGGTATTCAGGTAAAATCCTTATAAAATTCTGAATATATATGCATATCTCTCGGAAAAATATCAAAAGACAAACATAGGGGATACCAGAACAAGAACTAACCCCTCGCCTCACCGAGGACGATGATTAAAATTTCGCTTGCCTCTACGAAGGCAATCGAAATTTGGGGGGGCTAGTGTTAACCATAAAAATAAAAAAAAGGAAAAGAAGAAGGTTAATCCTAATCGGAAATTCAATAAATGGACAATACAGTTGTCACGAGTACTTCCAATGAGATGTAACCACTCCTAACAAGGAGACCCCCTCGGATGTTGCCCTACCTTTAGGTCACTGACCTAACAAAGGCAGAGAAGAGTACACGAGGAGGAACCTAAGCGTCCCTTGGAAAGTCAAATGGTGAGTAAAAAACAAATATCAACGCGGCATCGGAAAAAGAGCAAACCCATATGAATCTGCGCGACTCCGATATCCACCAATGCGCCAAGAGGGACCACAACGGACCCCGAGTCCCATGAACTTACAAGAAAACTTCCTTGCTGAACACTCCTCGAAGAAAACTGCACTCGGACGATCATCCGAAGACCCCTTTTCGAAGAAAAACAAGAAATGAATAACAGAGCGCCCAATAAATATATTTCGAGAACTCGGACGGAAAAGTCTCATTTCAAACAGAGCAAATACAGCCCTCGGAGATTAAATCAAGCCCACGGAGATCTCATTATACTATCAGAGATCCTGTTACGTTATCGCATTATGTCCTCGGAGATCGCCCCGGATCGTTGAAGAATGAACCCCAGTCAAAAAAGGGAGATAAAACCCCTCGGAAAGCATACACAACAGTCCTTACTTCCATACGAGCATTTTCATTAGGTATCAACAAAAGCACAGCCCTCGGAAGAATAGCGTCCTCAAAATAATCACACATTGGAGATCCTCGAAGCCATCGAAAAGCACAAAATCGGGTCTAGTCAGCATCCAGTAGATTAAGAGATAAACCTTATCCTAATTTTTACACCTGTATCAATGAAACGACACATGTCTTTACTAAAGCACATGCACAATGACACATGCCCTTATCAAAGTCTATATAAAGGGAGGTGATCAACAGAAGAGAAATAACTAAGTTTAACTTAGTACAACTTACCACAAGTACACAAAGATAAGAGGAGGAAATGTTCAGTGAATAAAGGAAGGGAACTTTCTTGTATCTCTAATTATTTTCCAGTCATTTCCATCTGCGATTGTTTCTGAATCACGGACAGGGCGTTCCGACCCAATGTAAATATCTTCCGTTAAATAGGGAATAATTCTAAACCCGTTAACAATTATATTTTTGAGGTTTTGAATGCAAATAAAGAATAAAAGACAATGAATCTAAGAAAGAGATTAAATCTATTAAACTACGAAAGCTTTGAATTAAACTAAACTAACTAAACTAGAACAGAATTGAATTAATTGAGTTTGTAAGCAATATAAAGAAATAATTTTAGGGGTCGGGTTTCACTCGGATCTCTTTCTATATTTCAGTTCTAATCCTTGGTAGTTGCTTGATGGTATACGCCTAATGGATCTGTGGCATATGGCATAAGTTATCCCAACCACACCCCTATGAGTCTCTAATAACCTACTGTGTTAATAGAATCAACCTAATTGTCAATTAATTTACTAGAGATATCAAACCTGCAACCCAATTAACTCACCAGTCCCGGGTCAACAGAACCTACATAATTAGGACAGATATAATGTGATCTAGGTATTGCACTCCAGTTGCTTTCGCAAGTCCAAAGTCACAAATCAAATATATGTGACAGTCTTTAGCGTTCCACACTCCGGGCGGCACCACTTGGGGTGCTTCCGTTTTATCCCTGCGAGTGTAAGGTTAGTCACACAGCATACTATTATTTTATCTAGACATGCAAGAACACCAAGTACACACCTCATAAAATAACTAAAAGATATTCATTAATCTGAGTTACTCCCCTACTCCAAACAATGAGTAGGTTAGCTCTCCATAGTCATGAGTTCAACAATCATCAAAGAAGTAAACAACATAAACAAGATAAAAAAAAAACTTCTCAAATTCGGTGGAACGTTGTTGCTTGACTCTTCTTCTTCTTCTATCCTTGATGATCTCTTCTTCTTTTAAACTGCTTTCTTTCACACAATGATTCTACTAAACTAAGACTTTGTGGTGCTCTCTCTTTCTGGCGGGTCTTAGGGTTTCTCTGTCGGAAAGTTATTGTATGCTATTGTAAGCTACTGTAAGTGGTTGTGTCATGACCTCTTGAGCTACTGAACGAACCCTCTTATTTATAGTTTTTCTTCACGTTCTGGGCTTCTTCTAGGGTTTCTGCCGTTCTCGCCCAAATTTCAATAGTTGCGTGATCAGGGGATGCGCGATCTGACATCACGCAGCAGTTGCGCGATATGCCTTTTCCAGTGCTCTTCTCATCACGCTGGTCTCAGACTCCTTTTCGTGATCCTCTTCTGTTCGCTCTTCAGTTGCCCTATTCTCGGATCTTCCTTCATTGAATTTCCAAATTAGTAACTTGACCCTTTGTATTCTAAAAGAATCCAGTTGGTCCTTATTAGCTTAGTGTCATCATGACTCCGTAAAATCCTACGAAAATACAAAACAATACGAAAACATGTAAATATGCTATCATAAGTAATCAAAAGTATAATCAAATCGATACTTATATTACACTTATCAGTCATCGTTTGACCGGGTTGGTCAACAACCTACTTGACCCACCTTTTGAGAGCTCAAGGGTGTGTACTTTCTCTCTCTAGAAAAGCACATCAAATATCCACGTAAACACATAAGTTGGCATGTCAAACCTCCTAAGGTTGACAAATGCCTCTTAGAGCACGTCTACTCGTTGCACATCAACTTATATCACGTTAAACAAGAGCACGTCACACATAAATTCGCCAAACAAAGTACTTCAACCATTTTACCTCTACTTTTCCATAGACATGACTATGTCAAAATTTGGACTAAGTATGAGATGAATTTGACTCCCTAGTCAACGATATGAACTTTGACTCATAATGTGACCACTCCGTAGTGCTAATCACTCGACGTCCAAATACCGAGCCTATAAATCGAACTTGATGAGTGATGAGCGTTTATTTAACGTCATTTTACTACTCATTTACCTATACTTTTGTAATTCCAAGTGAATTTTTATCGACTTTAGTATTGTTTCGTGTTTTTCTAGAAATTTATCGAGTCACGATGAAATGGAGCAAAAAAAGCCCAAAATAGAGGTTTTTAGTAACACGGCATCACGACACTACTTCAAGGGCTACGACGCTACGCAAAAGAGGCAAACCATAATTTCTACACGTGGAGAGCCCAAAAGTCGGCTCAAGCAGAGGATGGAGAGGCGCGATACAGGGTAAGCTGTGCGACAGCGCCATTGAATTCGAAGGTCGCGGTAGTAACGGATGAAGTAGAATGCAACGGAGGAGAAATAGTGAGTGGTGCGACAAGGAGCAAAAGCAACGCTAGCCACGTTTGTAGCTGCGCGACTGAGCGGTGCGACACTATAGGTCGCGAGACTCAAGGGCAAGGATATATTTTCTTGTTCATTAAGTTGTGGTTGTGTTTGAAACTAAAGCATCAAGACTTTCCTACATATAGAGGAGGACGACCAAGACCTAAATATCACCACACGACACAAAGCGTTTACAACCTTCATAGAGAGAAAACACCATTGAATTTTAGTTCTAGTTTAGTTTTGTCATTGTTTGAGAGTCAAGAGTCTGTAGAGGAGAAGATAGTACGTAAGAGTCAAGAAGATAGCAAAAGAGTCAAAGTTCCTCCAGATCCGAGAAGCTTTCCTCTATCTCTTTACTTTGTTTATGTTATTCTTTTCTTTGTTGATTACTGAACTCATGACTATGAGAAGCTAACCTACTCGTTGTTTAGAGTAGGGGAGTAACTTTGATTTATGAATATGTTTGTTTATTTGCTTTGATGTGCATTCGATGAAGTTGCATGTCTAGATTGAGTAGTTATTTATGCTATGTAACTAATCTCGCTCTCGCTGGAATAACAAATGCACTACCATGGGACGGCTAGAGTGTAGATGTCGAGTTAAGTATATATATGTGTGTGATTTGTGACTTTGGTAAGCTAGTGCAGCTGATGCACAACCCCTAGATTATATTAAATCAATCATTATTATGTACGTTTGTGTTAACACAATTTGGATGAGTCAATTGGATTGTAGATTTGATCTCTCTAGTAAAACAATTGACAATTGGGTTGAACCTGCTAACGCGGTAGGTTATTAGAGACCCATAGGTTCCATAGTTAGGATATGTCCAACTATAGGTCACAGATCCATTAGAAATGGAAGACTCAAACTATCATCAAGCAACTTAAGTAAATATAGGTAGTTTGTCTATGAACTACTATTGTTAAATTAGTTGTGAAACCTAATCTCTAAACAATCTTTTGTTCTATTGTTTACAACTTCTGCATTCATGCAATCAATCTTCTTAAATTATGTTTATTTACTTTTCTTTTGTTTTTATTTGTTCTTTGCATTCAAAACCTTTTTATAAAATCTGCATTCATATTTTCTGCATGAAAGCATTATGCATTCATTCTGCTAGCACGAGAGATAACACTGTGACAACCTATAGTGTTTTGCATTTAAGTGATTTAATCATTCATCCACCACTCCCTTAGGATACAATAATTGGTTCGTAACTATACTTACTATTTAATTATTACATGATTCGTGCACTTGCGAGGATAGGAGTTTAGGTGTAACAATTGATTTGTTAACTTTATATTCTTTGTTCGCTACACAAAAGTTCCCATCAAGTTTTTGGCATCATTATCGGGGAGTAACGGTATTGTCGTGATTAAATCATCAAGATTATTTGTTAAGGCACTAATATAACATTCTTTTGTTTTCCTAGGATGACGATCGACATGGTTGGAAAGAGACAGATTTTACCAGCATAGGAAAGAAGATAACTTTTGGAGATATCGGACGGCAAAGTTAAAGGAGATTCAATAACTAGTGCAACTTGGAGGCAAAATCATTAACCGTTAAAGCGAAGGGAGAAACACAAGTTGATAATCCACCCATAAAGAAAACTACTCGAAAATTTGTCATTGTCGAGGTAGTTAAGGCAAATCCAGAGTTGATGTATATGTTAACTAAGAATAGTTTCGGAGAGGTGACTTATGAGGATCCCATACACCAATTGGAAGAATTCGAGGAAATGTATATGTACTTCAAGGTGAAGGAGGAATACAAAGTTCGAGGAATTTTTCAATTTCATTGTTAGGAGAGCCAGCAAGTGGTACATCGCAAACATCAACAACGAGATGGGGTGTGTTGAAGTCAAGAAAAGATTCAAACAAGAATTTTCAAGAAAATCACTTATGAATACTCATGGGGAGAGATTGCTCACGTTTCACCAAAAACTTGGGACAACAATAAGTGAAGCATGGAGTACAATGGAGAGCATTAGGAAAGACGTGGTCGACACTTGGAAAAAAAAATTTCATTTCGATGTCACTGCATTGGCTCAACGAAGCGCAATATCTAAAAGTATTTTATTTGGGCCTCAATTCAATAAATCAGTACAATCTAGATGAGTTGAGTAGGAAACCACCAGGTTGGAACTCCTTTGTTGACATCCCGAGCTTCAAGGCAATGGATCTATTGGAAAAAATCATAGAGAAATCTCAAAATAAGGCATATGCAGTCAAAGGAAAGACATATGCCCATGGTACAAGAAAGAACGTTAAGGAAAAATCCAAGGGGATAAAGCCTAATGACAACGGTTCACCTGATGTCCAAGAAGAGGAAAAAGAGGAGAAATACCAAGGTGCAAAAGGTGCACCAAGGACCCCTAATTCCTCAACCAAAGTGTCGAGCTAACCGGCAATAAACTTAAGCACTGTGTGGGAGGCAACCCAAAATAGTAAGTTTTTATTTTTCGAGTCTTGCATTTAGTTTGATTTTTAGTTATTTCTGTTTTGAGTCATATGTATCATAAAATTTCCAATGTACTTTTGAGCTAACCAATGAGACAGGAAAAAAAAGAAAGTGAAAAGAAATACAAAGTAGGGTAACGAGCAAGAAAATAACAAAACAACGTTTGATAAAAGAGCAGGCAACACAAAAAATAGGTGAAATCGCGTAGTTTTTTTAGAATGCAGTGCGAGTCGCGCCATTTTTTGTGCAGGTAGCGCAGCTTTTCCAATGCGTAGCGCTACCCGCGCAGGTATCGAAGAACGTGCACATCTTTTCTACTAAGTAGCACGGGCAGCGCAGCAAGGGAATCCATCACGCAATAGTCGCGTGACATGCAGCGTGGCATGTACAGTCGCGCGGCTCAAATTTATTGCAGAGCAAGTTTTGCAGTTCGAAAGGTAATAAAAGACCTACAGATGTGGAATCCACGAAAATCGGTTGCGCAATCTCTATCTTTTACCTTTCTTATTGTACTTATACTTCTCTTATGATTAAATTCCATTGATGTATTTTAATTATTCTTTGTGTGATTAAATTTAATACGAAGAGTTATGTAACTTATGAAAAACTACCAGTTTTCTTAAGAACTCTTATCTATTTAACTCTAATCACTCAACATAATAATTACATCTTTCAAAATTTGTAAGACTATTTCTTCTTATCTCTAGTTCTCTACCTTTTTTCATGAAAGAAATATTAATTTTCTTTTATACTCTTTGTAGAAGAATATGGCATCCGGAAAATACTCCACGATTGATCCAAAGACAAAGAAGCCAACAACTGTGGAAGAGCTCAACATAGCACAACTAAGTTATGACTTGAAAAAATTCACAACAAGAGGTTGCTATAAGAAGTACATCAAGTTGTTAATAAGCGATTTTGTGGATGAACAAGAACTTGCGGTTCCATGAGTTAACGTGCGCAAAGTTAAATCGGAGCAAGTCGAGTGAAACTGGGGATATTTAATGATAATCTTGTTCGTGAGTTCCATACCCACTACGATCGAAGAGATTCATCAACACTTATCTCCCTTCATAAGGTACGTTATACGGCACAAAGTATCAATGAACACTATGGCTTAAGGAAAGAATACATGGAGATGTGGGGTACATACATAACTACGTCACGAGAAGCCACATCCGATCAACTCACTACTTGCAAGAGGGCATTCCAATTCAATGCCAATGGTGAGCTTGAAGTGGATTATAGAATACTCCAACCTCGTTTCGAAGAGCTTTAAATGTTTGTAAGTTCAGTGATCCACATGTCAATCTGGGAAAAGTTTCATGGGAACAATCCAAGATTATAAGGTCTATCAAAATAAAAGATACTCCTAACATTGGATATCATAGTTAAAGCTATTGGAGATCAAACTGTTGATGGTCCACCAAGACTGTTGTATTTTGGAGTACTCATCACTATATTTTGTATCAAAGAAGGATGTCCTGAAATTGATACAAGTATTCATCCCCAAAATACATATCTCATCAATCACATTGCGAGACAAGTGATATAAACAACTTTCCACACTAGCGACTCATCAACAATTGAGTCCATTGAAGAAAGCATGTTGTAAGGCATAAGAAATGTGAGACGTTTGAAGAGCAACTGCAAGAGACAAAGGAACGAATGGAAATAGACAATTTTGAGCTAGTGAACGAATTGGAGTAGATCAAAGAGCAAGTATGGAGCAACAACATCCATAATTGGATGGAGTTGAGACATACGGAAAGGAAGCTGACAAATATAAAAAAAGCACCGTGATGCGTAACTTAACTATGTGTTATTATCCAATCGCACACGTTCGCAAGTATACGGTCAAGTAAAAAAAATAAATATAAAGTATAGTTACTACCCAAGTATCGAATCACAAGAGAGTAGATATTTGTAATTTAGCAATTATATTGTTACACATTAAATGAATTGATTTTGCTTTTATCGTTGAATAAATAAAGACAGAGAAATAAAAATTAACGAGTTATCACATAAAGATCTAAACTAGAATGTTGGAGTAGGATTAACTAGAGACTGCAGTTGGAGAGATTAATTAAAAGACGAGAGCTAAAATAACTAAGACAAATTTTAATTGATTGATGGGTTGTTATCTAAGATTTACGCAAGATGTGCCAAAGGTATTCACGTACTCCTTCATCTAAAGTTCGTACAATATTATGCATATACTATCATAGATTCCGACTTATTCATGCTTCAAATTCCATTCTGATGACTACAAAAAACTAGACTCTAAAACAGACTCTGAGGATAAATATATAGCAAATAAGCAAAAAAAGCAGCGTAGCTACCACCCCCGAACTTAAATCATGTGATGTCCCCATTGCACAAAATAGAAAGAATTAAAGTAAATATCAGAGGACTCCCCTGATTGAGCTCAAAGAACACTCGTCGGGCTGGTGGTGGTATGGCATTCTCCATTTGTGAAACTCTCCTCAATTTCTCTCAACTGTGTCCATTGAAGAGTGTTGTTGTTCTAGAAGTGCTCCTTGATTTCTTCCAACTGACTCACTAACTCAGCATTTTCCTTTTCTAGTCTTTTTTTTCACCTTTTACAATTTCTCATGCGCCGTCTTTTGGTTCTTCGGTGAAGGTGATAGAGTTTTTTCAACTGACTCAATTGTTGATAACTCATGAATGTTGAATGTAGTTTCTATCACTTGCCCCACAATGTGATTGATGGGATATGTATTTCAGTGATGTATGTATGTATCAAGCTCTGGACAACCTTCTTTGATATAGAGTGCAGTTATGAGTGCTCCAAATTACATAAAGCGTGGAGGATCGTTGATGGTATGATCCTCGATATATTTAATTATGATCTCCCCTATGTGTGGGGTATCTCCCCGTTTTATGCATATCATAATTTTTTCTTGCTCACATGACTCTTTTCCATGTAATCTGGTGGAAGTATCCGATAACTGATAAACAAATATAATTTCTTACAAAGTGTTTGTAGATTGCTATAATCAGCCTCCCAGTCACCGTCATCATTTTTATAAAACGCGAGGTCTAGTTGTAAGAGATATCTTGAGGCACGCTCTCTTGTAAACTTGTGTTGCGAGCCTAGGTCCCAAAGTATCATTTGATTTGCCTTCAAGTTGTAGTATTTGTTTATGTCTCTCTCTCTCTATGATTGCAACAGATCTCCCCCCAAGCCAAACATGACCATCGCCTTCTTCACAATGAGTATAGTATTCGTAAACAATGGTGTCGTTCACAATACCCGGTCGCCTCATCATGTGCCCTAATCCCGCACGCTCCAGTGTCTTTTCCAACCCTTGTACTTCTTGTTCATCAACAAAGTGGCTTTCAAAAAGTGCATGATACAGGTTAAAACAATTGTCACTGAGGAATCGATAGCGATCGAGTGTTGGTTCAGCCAAAGATAGTTTTGACGCTCTTCGTGGTGTTCCTGTTGTTGGCTGAAAAGTGTAGTATCTTCCAGATGCAATGTTCTTCTACAAAGAACAAACAGAAAAATAAAATTTTCTTGGAAGAAAATAAATAGATAGGAGAATTAAAGAAGAAATAACCTTATGAATTCTTAGAGATAATAGAATTATAAAAGTGATTAGAGTTACAAATAAAAGAGTTCTTAATTAATTTTAAAACTTTTTCATTAAGTTGCATAACTCTCCTATAACAAATAAAATCACAATGAGAACAACTCATGTATCAGCAAAATTTAATCATAAGGGAAATATAAGTATGGTAGGAAAGGTAGAGATAGAGATTGCTCAACCAAATTCTGTAGATTCTGATTTCTGCATGTCTCCTATTGCCTTTCAAAGTGAGAACCGTGTACTGCAAGAAAAAGTTAGGGCGCGATGTGGCCATCACACGCCCTGATCGCGCGGTTGAGGCACGATGTAAACTTTGACGCACTGTTGGACGCGTTGTCATAATCAAATTGCGCGCACCTTGATCGCGCGTGTGAGGCGCGATATGAATAGTGATCACGCGTGCTACTAAAAACCTATTCTGCGTGCTCTGATTTGTGTTGTACTTACTTTTGTCCAATATCGTCTTGCTTTGTCCTGTTTGTCTATCCACTTATGGTTTCTTTCACTTTCTTCATTTTTCCTATCTCAATGTTTAGTTCAACGAGAAATTGAAAATAAAATGCTATATGTGACTCAACACAGAATTAAATTAAAGACTCGATAATTAAAAACTTACTATTGTGGGTTGCCTCCCACATATCCCGAAGTTTATTGCCGGTTAGCTCGACAATTCTGGTAAAGAATCAGGGGTCCTTTAGTGCACCGGTTGCACCGTGGTCTTTCTCCTCCTTTGCTCATTTCTTCACCCTCCCTCTAGTAGGCGTTTTGACATTTGGTTGGAAAGGATTGTCCTCAAACCTTGCCACGATGTATAGCAAAATTTGACTCTTGGCACACGACATACCCATGAAATCACCCCCTTTCGACATTGTGTCCAAGATGTTCCTACTAATTGGAGTCAGGTTAAAATAGAATGTGGTCATATGGCGAGGGGTTGTGAAAGTGGTAGGAGGGCATAGCCGTGAAATCATTCCATATCGCCACCATCCTGAAGCTATGAACTCCACCTCTAATTGTTTAAATTTCAAAAGTACCCTTCTCCCCTCGGCATCTAAGGCTGGTGCAGCATCCTTCTTCAGGTCCACCAATATATCCATCATAATATTTTTCCTCCACTTCCTCTACTCCGTGCAAATTCCGTTTATCAGGATTAGAATTTCGTCTGCTGGCATCTTCAAGTAACCTTCAGTAGTGATTCAATCTATGAACATTTTGTTTTCAAATTCAAGTCCATAGTAGAAGTTCTTTAGTAATGCTTCCTCCCTGAGGTTGTATTATGGAAACGCCATGATCATATTATGATATCCCTCCCAGGTGTCAACAATTGCTTCTTCGTCATATTGTTCGAAGCTAAGAATCTTCTCATGTCGCCTCTTTCTCCTTTCAGTGGTCATGAATTGACTACAAAATTTTTCCTTCAAGTGATCACATGAGAATGATATGTTGTTGTAGATTCCATCACACCAGTTTCTTGTTGCTCCCTTAAGTGAGACGGGGAACCAATGCGTCGCAATGTCGACGTCACTCTGCCCAAATTTGTTGCATGTTTAGGTTAGAATTTCTACATGTGGGTCATGGTCTTCCTCCAAATATCCACTGAACTATTTCTCCTCAATTAGTCTGAAAATGATCCATTATGTATCCTCATTGCATGATTTCTCGCAGATTCTTGTCCCCTTTAGTCTTTACATCGCAGATTTCGGGCATAGACCGTCCTCCAAATCCTTTGATTGGTAAGTTTTAAGTAGAAGGAGTATTCAAGCTATTAGTGTCTCAACAATTAAGCTGATAGAGATTAACAACCAATTGGAACGAACAAACGAAATACTCAAAGAACACAAAGAGAACTAGAGAAAACTATAAACGAAATAAAATAGCAATATCAATAATCATCAAAATTTGTCTCAAAACAAAGTCTTAGCCTATATTTATAGGCTAGATAAAAGAAACCTACTCCAATAAAAACTCTAACTAAAAGAAATTAGAGTCCTAATTCTATCCAACTTACCAAAATAAAACTCATACTTAAAATAATGTCTTAACTACTAAGAAATAAACTAATTAGAAAATAAATAATATAGAAATATTCTTTTTAAGCTTTCTTCTTTGGTAGACTTTAACTTGATTCCTATTACCTCTCTCCGACTTGAAAAAACTCGCCCCCGGAGAGTTTGCATTGATGTACTCCTCAAGCAAGTATGGAAAGTGAAGAAGAAGCTCTTCTTCCTGAACCCATGAATTATCAGAAGTGGGGCGAACTTTCCATGAAACAAGGTAACACTGGAAACCTCCATCAGTGGTTCTAACAATCTCATCCTCAAGAATTGCTTCAACCTCATCCATGACCAACGGTGGTGTAGAGGGTAACCTGGGCACCAAAACCGGAGAAGTTGCAGAACCACCTGTGGTACTAGCAGAAAATGTGGGAGGCTAAAAAGTACCTAGGTAAGGAGTCAAATTCCCCACACTGAAAATAGGACTAAATTAAAAGTACAAGTAAAGTAGTTATAAACTAGAGCCAATTTTATCGCAGAAAATCGAAATAAAGAAAAACAACTAAGCAACTATTCAATTTTTTTCTGTCTTTTAGATAAAAATAAATAGATAAACTTGCCAACGAACAAAAAAGTCCTAAATTCAATGACGGGAAAAGATTGTCAGCGAAATAAATCTGAGCACACCAAAATCCCGATGTCACTGAAGTCCACGCCTAGTCCAATTTAGGTCTTTAGTATTCCAAACACCATTGAAAATCAAAAGATGAAAATAATAGAAAAACGCAGGGATGCAATAGTAAATACACCAAAAGGGACTAAAACTGCAAATATGTGTCTCTTGTTCGGTTGATCGGCGCTGAACACTTCTGACCGTCAGAACAGAGGTCCTTGTCGACGTGTCGGGCTGGAGAAGCTTGGAAGTAGGGTTGTGCATTTGGATCGGATCGAATTGAGGCTGGTAGTCGATTTCGATCCTGGATAAATGAGGATCGAAATCAAATCAATTTAAAACGATCTGATTTGATCCAAAAGCATTCGATTTTGATCTGATTCGATTCGATTTCGATCATTTTTTCTTCTTTTCTTATTTATTTTAATATCAATGGAACAAAAATACATGATTAATTATTTTGCATCTAAAATTAAAAAAAAAACTTAAATAAACATGAATACAATAACAATTTAAAACAAATTGACATGCATTACTGAATTTCTTCTTACAAAATACCTACCACATGTTCAAATAGAAATCCCAAAAGGAAGACGAGTCATAGTTAGTGCAAGTAATTAGTATGTTACAATTCAAGATGGTACATATGTATTAGATACAAAAATATTATAACTCTAAAAAAGGGTTTGTTGTGCTAGTGTTGTAAGCGAGGCTTAGAGGCTGTTATATTATTGTTTTGTTTCAATTTGATAGAGATTGACAACCAATTGGAACGAACAAACGAAGACTCAAAGAACACAAAGAGAACTGGAGAAAACTATAAACGAAATAAAATAGAAATATCAATAATCATCAAAATATGTCTCAAAACAAAGTCGTAGCCTATATTTATAGGCTAGATAAAAGAAACCTACTCCAATTAAAACTCTAACTATAAGGGAATTACAGTCATAATTCTATCAAACTTACCAAAATAAAACTCATACTTAAAATAATGTCTTAGCTACGAAGAAATAAACTAATTAAGAAATAAATAATTTAAAAATATTCTTTTTAAGCTTTCTTCTTTGGTAGACTTTAACTTAATTCCTACCATAAGCTCAATGGTTCTCACACAACAATAATAATACCATTACTCTTCGACAATGATGCCTAAAACTTGATGGGCGTGTAGGGTGTAATAAAATACATTATAAGTCAACACGAGAATGTTAACCTAAATCCGACTTTGTCGCAAATGCACAAATTAAGTAATAATAAAATGATAAGTATAGTTACGAACCAAGTATCGTATCCCAAGGGAGTGATGGATGTATATATGAATCACATAAATGCAAAACACTAACAATTGTCACTATATTTTCTCTTGTGTTTGCAGGATGTAATGAATGCTTGTGAATGATATGAATGCTTTCTAAACTAGAAATGCATTGAATGCTTTTATGCTAAGAATGCTTAAACTAGAATGCAATGGAAATTAATATAAGAATGTAGAAACATAAATTAAATATCTTTTTGGATTATTAGTTTTGAATGCAAGAAAAACATTAAAGTAATTAAATTAATTAAACTATTAAACTAATGGAAACAAATAAGCAATTAAACTAAAAATATGGGAAGAAAAGTTGGTTAACTACTTTAACTAAACTAAGCTAAAGAACATAATTTAATGATTGATTGATTTATTGTGGTTGTAAACAATAATTAGAAAGATTGTTTAGAGGTCAGATTTCACAATGATTTAACAATAACAGTTCATACACAACCTACCTATATCTACTTACGGTACTTGATAGTTATTTGATGTTTGCATGTCTAATGGATCCATGACATATGACATGATTTATCCCAACCATATACCTATGAGTCTCTCATAACCTACCGTGTTAACGGATCAGCCTAGTTGTCAGTTGTTTTAGAAGAGACATCAAATTTGCAATCAAATTAATTCATGTGATTTCTGTTAACAAATCCAAAGTCACAAATCGTATATATATATATATATATATATATATATATATATATATAACGATCCTTAGCATTCTACACTCTCGGAGGCCCCGCAAGGGTACTTCCATTTAATCCCAGCGAGAGTAAGGTCAGTCACACAACATAAGTAACTATTCAATTTAGATATTGAAAATCATCAAACACACATCAAGTAAAGCAAATAAACATATTCATAAATCAGAGTTACTTCCCTACTCTAAACAACGAGTAGGTTAGCTCCTCATAGTCATGAGTTCAACAATCAATAAAGAAGTAAATATCATAGACAAAGTAAAGAGATAAAGAAAAGCTTCTCGGATCCGGTGGAAAGTTGTTGCTTGACCCTCTTCTTACTCCCTTTTGCTATATTCTTCTTCACAAACTATTTTCTCTCAAACAATGACTCTACTAAACTTGTACAAGACTTTGATGGTGTTTTCTCTCTGGTGACAAGCTCTCAGGGTTTCTCTGTCGGAAAGTGGTTGTAAGTGATTGTAACGGCCATGAAAAATGTACCTTAACTGTTGAACGTAGCCATCTATTTATAGTTTTTCTCTGTTATGGGCTGCATTTTAGGGTTTCTGACTTCGGCCCAAATTATGTCTTGATCGCGCGCCACCTGCATGATGCGCCATCTGACCGTGCGCCACCCTCGCGATGCGATGTTGGTCGCACGACGTTCTGATTTCCTCCATGTGGTCTTCTTGTGTCTTCTCTTCAATCGCGCTATGTTCGGTATTTTGCCTTTTTGTAGTACCGTGGCGCTCCCGTAGCGACTGAACATTCCGAAATAGTTTCTTCACTATTTATTGCCCAAAACATCTATTTTGGCCTTATTTAGCCTCGGTTTATCTTGACTCCATAAATACCTAGGAAAACATAAAATAATACTAAAACAAGTAAATACGCCATGATAAGTATTAAAAAAACATAAGTAAATAGATACTTAAATCACGCTATTTAGACGCTTATCAAGTGTCTAGTTTACATGAATTCTAGTGGTGGTCCTAAGTTACGGATTATCTGGTATTGCATCACCCTTTTTGGCATGAGTCCTTTTACCTACAACAGCTCGCCAAGACCTTGTCATGTTAGGAGAGTGTTGACTCCTTAATTGGCCTTTGTGTTACAATAAATGCTCCTCCTTCCTTGGGGACAACTTTTGTGTCTTTATTCTTCTTTGAAGTTCATTGTTTCCCCTTCAGCTGACAATCAAAATGAAATCGAATTACATAACTAAAAATTACAATTGAATTTTCAAAGGGAAAACACTTCCAATACCTAAAGTTTTCTCTTCTTTGGTTGTTGGCTTGCTACATGTGTACTTTCAGTTCCTTCATCACCACCAACCCTTGGTGCTTGTGTAGTAGGTTCCTTTGACCATTGTAACAAAATACCAATTAGAATACTTAAAATATATTACTATATATGCAGTCACATAAAGTTAAGTTTAAAGTATTATAGTACCTCCATTGGTTGTGTGACAGTTGAAACCCCTTATGATTTAGTGGCGAAAAATAGTTCGTTAGGTTCGTTTGACCCATTTGTTTGCTCTTTCTCACCTCATTTTTCCTTCTTCTTTTTAACAGTCCATCATGCTGCTAAAGAATTAGTCTTTCTTAGTTTACAACCCCTAGCATCATGGCCTTCTTTATGGCAGTAGCTGCAAGTCATAGAAACTCTATACTTTTCTAGCCTGCCCTTATCTCCATATTGCAGATGTTGTTTCTTCAGCTCTTCAGGTGCAAGTTTCCTTAAATTCTTCTTGCGCCTACTAGGTGATGAGCATTTATTTAACGTGATTTAAGTATCTATTTTCTTATGCTTTTGAATACTTATGATGGCATATTTAGTTGTTTTATTATTGTTTTTGATTTTCTTAGGATTTTATAGAGTCGAGAGGAAACGAGGCTAAAAGAGGCCAAAATGAATGTTTTTAGATGACAATGATTCAAGACACTATTTTGGGATTCACGTGCTACAGAAGCGCTACGGCACCACACAAAGGCGAAATACCGAAGATAGCGAGATTGAAGAGGAAGACATCATGAGGTCGCATAGAGAAACAAAGGGTCGTGTGATCTAAGGTGCATCGCGCGTGTGGCGCACGATCAGCATGGAAAATGGGTCGACGTTAGAAACCCTAAAATAAAGCCCAGAGCAGAGAAAAAAATAAATGAGTCTATGCTCAGCAGTTAGGGCACTAGCTTTTCCACTCACAACCACTTTTTGACAGAAAAACCTTAAGAGTTTGTCACCTGAGAGAAAACACCATTAAAGCCTTGTTCTATTTTAGTTGAGTCATAGTTTGAGAGAAAATAGTTTGTGAAGAAGAAGATAGCAAAAAAGAGTCAAGAAGAGATTCAAGCAACAACATTCCACCTCATCCGAGAAGCTTTTATTTATCTCTTTACTTTGTCTATGATATTTATTTCTTTATTGATTGTTGAACTCGTGACTATGAGGAGCTAACCTACTCATTGTTTAGAGTAGGGTAGTAACTTTGATTTATGAGTATGTTTATTTACTTTACTTGATGTGTGTTTGATGATCTTGAATGTCTAGATTGAATAGTAACTTATGTTGTATGACTGACCTTACTCTCACCGGGATAAAAAAGAAGCACCCGTGTGGGGCCGCCCAGAGTGTAGAATGCTAAGGATAGTTATAATATATATATATATATATATATATATGTTTGCGATTTAGCACTTTTGATTTGCGAAAGCAACTGATGTGTAACCTTTAGATCACACCAGATCAATCTTGATTATGTACGTTTCGTTAACACAACTAGGATGAGTTAATTGGATTGCAGATTTGATATCTCTTCTATGATAACTGACAACTGGGTTGATTAGTTAACTCGGTAGGTTATTAGTGACTCATAAGTGTATGGTTGGGATAACTCCTACCATATATCACGAATTCATTCGACATGCAAACATCAAATGGCTATTAAGTACTGTAAGTAGATATAGGTAGTTTGTTTATGAATTACTATGGTTAAATCATTGTGAAGCCGACCTCTAAAAAATCTTTCCAATTATTTTTTTACAACCACAATCAATCAACCAATCACTAAATTATATCTTTAGTTTAGTTTAGTTAATTTAGTTAATCAAACTTTCTTCCAGCATTCAGTAGTTTACTTATTTAATTGCTTTAATTGTTTATTTGTTTTCTTGCATTCTAAAACCAAAAATATTGAATTACTATTTTCTTATATCATTGAAAGATTTCCATTGCATTCTAGATTTATTATTCTTAGCATTCAAAACATCCTTAGTATAGAAATCATCCACATCCTTCATAAGCATTCATTTCATCCTACAAACACAAGAGAAAGGACAGTGACAATCATTAGTGTTTTGCATTTAAGTGATTCATTCATTAATCCACCATTCCCTTGGGATATGATACTTGGTTCGTAACTATACTTACCATTTTATTATTACTTGATTCTTTGCACTTGCGATAAAGTGGGATTTAGGTGTAACATTCCCGTGTTAACTTATATTCTATATTACTACACTTACACGCCCATCACCATGAATGTTCTTCATAGCAAGGGGCACTAGTTTGTTCATTTCAATCCTCGACATTGGCCATGCATTTGTTCCTTGCATATGACATATGTAATGGTTGTATGTATTTATGTAAGTTTCCTTTTAGTAACACTATTCAACTTTCCATTCAGGTTTCCATTTCATGAAGTACTTGCCAGCTCTAGCATATGCACATGGAATTCCAGTTAAACCCCATCGCCTATATGTGCATATCTTTTCTTCCAAATGCACTGCAAACCTATCACCAAATGGAGTTTCAACTTCAAACTGTATGTGTCCATTCCAGTGAGCATTGAAACATGCGACTCTTTCTTCCAACTTCTCAACAATTATCCATATCTTAGGAGTTATATTCTTCTTTTTCTTCTCCATAGTCAATTTACTTACTCCTACTCTTTCCATCACTGTTAACCAGATAAACCTCAACATATCAATAAGAGGCATCCAAACATCCACTAGTCTCTTTTGCTTATCACTCAAAATTGTCCAGTGGTAGTTGTCGCGAATGTTATAATGTTCAATCAAAATGCTTAGAAACCATTTTCGTGACTTATTATTCTCTTTCTCAACAACTACATAAGTAAGGGGATATGTGCAGTTGCTCGCATCCACTCCCACAACTGTTCAAAGAATGCCCCTATTTTTGGTCTTCAAGTGTGTCCCATCCATAGAAAAAATAGGCCTACAACCTGTTGAAAACCCGTTCTTAAAAGCACCCGAGCATATGTATAACCAATTGAACTTACACTCTCCACCTACTACCTTACACTTGAGTTTCATTGTTGTGTCTTTATTTGAATTCATAATATCATCAGCATAACTCCATAACATGGCATACTGTTTTACATCAGTACCACGTGCCTTAGCAAATACCTTCTTGGTTCTGTACATCTGGTGCGTACTGAAGACCAGTGTGTAATCCCTACCAAGATAATGACCATGAATTAACAAGCCGGTTAGGATCACTACTAATCTTGGCATGATATTGGTCTGCCAACCACTTCGAAGTGGTTTGTGTTACCCTATCCTATCTTGGGCAGTCATGTGGCTCTTAAAAAGCCTTAATCTACATGGCATCCTCTCCCTTGACCTTTGATGCATATAAAATCGGGGGACATCCTTCTTGTGCACAATGGGCTTGAATGTTCTTGTTACCACTCATGGTGAATCTCACAGATCTTCCGTGGTCTATTGAGAAGTTTTTGTTACCCTCTCTGAATGTTTCTGTGTTGTGGAAACACATTCCCAGTTTGAACACTATTTTCACTATGTCTAATCCTGGATTGAAAACTGAGTGGTTGTTGTGAGAAGATCGGTCCTTTGGCCTTGAGGATTGTACTTCCTTAATTGTAGTTGGCACACTTTGAGAATTATTCACATGATTACTCAACCGTACCCATTATGCATCCTTCTCCACGTTATCCTCTACTAGAATATCATCTTTAACTACATCATTTTCACTGTCAACAAGGTCTAACAATTCATAATCCTCCCAAACTGAAACTTCAACCTCATTGTCATCACCATCAACAACATCCATTACAGATTGTATCAGAGGACTGCAATTTTCTCTTATGAATTGTGGTAGACAACCTTCACCTTGTTGACTTACACCATTATTAACAGAAGATGCTGTGGGTTGTACATATGGCGCTACTTCTGCTATTGTTCCTACAGTTGATTCTGGTTGCACTACATCCACTTGTTAAGTTTCTGGCTCTGGTTCTAAAGTTGTATGCATTTTACTTTTCTCTTCATTTGCAGTTTGACTGTCCTTCATATGTTGTAACGCATATACCACTTTTGCATCTTTGTCTTCCAGAACCTTCTTATTCTTCTTCATTATTTTCTTTGTTCTTCATCATTAACAAGCCCATCTTCATCTCCAATATAATCCAACCCTCCACTAATTGGAGCAGTTCTTGTTGCTCTTCAGATGTGATACTCCCATTTACACGTGCATTATCTTTCAGACATAAAACACCACTGTTCCCATTCTTCCACCTAAGACAACCACCAAATTGCAAATTAGAGATTCATATCAACTCATTATCAACATCTCCAGCAATGTAATACATCCTCACATCTCCACCCTCTTCGCTCACACTCACTTATTTTGCCATATGTAGCATTTGAACCCTAAACATCTCATCCACATTGCACCAATATGTATAGCTAATTTGACCCTCCAAGTAGCAGATAATCCCCAAGTTCAGTAGCTTGCCATAATGATGCATGGTGATGGTGAAAAAATCATTATTATTACGTAAATTACATTAGAGAGAGAGAGCATTAAAAATGCAAACAACTCTGAACCACGTGCTACATCAGAAACTACCCACAATGATATATATATATAGTAATAGGAGACTTGTAAATATAATAATTAAGGACAACATGATAATATATTGGACCACATATCCCAATCGACAAAATGCCAAACAAAACCTTCAAATCAAACAACCGCACCCTCACTTTTGCACATGCATTCATCATAACCCACAATACGGTCAAAATGAGAACCACACTCACGTGATTAACACTAAGAATTTTGAAGTAAAAAAACGAGCAAAAAGCGTACGGGCCACTTACCATAATCAAGGGTGAGAGTGGGAATAATGTCATATGGTGCTCTAACTTTCCAGCCCATTATAACGTTGTAATAAACAACTAAGAATTATGGTTCAATTGGGGTTCAATTTCATAATTGGATCGACAATTTAGGGATTATGATTTTCTCAAAAATGAGTTCATACTCACTTTTGAGATAAATTTGAGGGCTATGACGTCAATCGCAATTTCCCCTCCTTTATTAGTTGTTGAGTTGGACTAATTATTTTACCCTTTTTATTACGGCATTATGCCATAAAGAGACCTTTTTTGGTAGAAATTTAGATTTTGAAAGTTGTAATAGCACTATGTGTATGGGAGTTCAAAAATCCGTCCACCCGACCAACCCGCCACCAGCATGTTTTTAGTTTTTTAATATGTGTAGCAGTTGACAAAAATGAAAACCCGCCCTTGAGCGGGTGTGTGACGGTCGCGCCCCATGAGTAGTGTTCCGATCTGAGTTGGTTCGGTGCTGGCCAGACACTTTACCCAACTCAGACTAAAACACATCTCGTATGAAGGGGTGTCACTGTCCTGGATCAACCATACACATTATGATAAAAAAAAATTAACTTTTAATATACACAGTGGAAGTCTTGAAAATACAAATATGTTGATAAATTTGATAATTGCACTATGTTGATAAACATTTTCAATTATAAGGACATTCCAAAAGGCAAGATTGGCAAGAATATTCACATGGTCCATGCTGCTACGTCGATCTTATCCTGAGGAATGGACAGACAGGAAAAACGAGGAATAAGTCTTGATGACTTAGTGAGATTCATACAAAACAAGTGGCAATACAAGAATTAACTTCGAAATACTACCTTATACCTCCCAACGAGGAGCGACCTCGCAAACAAAACAGGCGACATGCTCGAGTACATGCCGATCCAGTACGCGGGTTACAGCCAACTCCTGACTGTAAGCGGCGCCTATGTAAATGGGTATCAAGCGAAATTACTTAAACCGACAGTTCTTACTACCCGACAGCAAATCGACTTAATCCCGGGGCCCAACTTCCCAAAGGCGTCCCAATGGGTGATAAACAATTAAGCTAGTAAATCAGATAATATCCGTTGCTCCTTGAGCTACATGTCCTGAACATAGTTCGTTGCTCTTTGCATAGTTCAAGAATCAACAGATGAGATAATTGACGAATTACCATGATTATGAATTAATATGTGATAAATAATTAATGGTTGAGTATGATTTAACGATGAGTAAGGAAATCATGTTATGAAACGAGATGAGATGCAAAAATAGGAATATGGTGAATAATATAGGTTGTTCGTGATTTGGTAACGCGGTAATGTTTTTTCTGTCGATGTTCCTCAGGCAGGATGCCAAACTGGGCCAAAACAAAATCAGATTTCGAACCTCACCTTTATTTGTACGGAGAATCTTGCGCATCGTTGATTAATTTATCAAACCTTTAATAACATTAAGATAATATCAGTTGAATAATCATAACTCACAACTATAAACATATGTGCTATTCAACTTTCGTGTTGATGAAATTTGAGGAAGTTCTTGTTAAAAAAGGTAGTTAATACTAATTTAAGTAAATATCACATATCATTGATGAAAATCTTACACGATGAACTTTGATGTCGTAAGATTAAGTTAAATATCAAATATACTTTGTATACGTAATTTATATCTCAAGATTTATCTTAAATTTCATAACATTGTATTTATAACTTATAAAAATATTAATACGTAAACCTAGTCAAGGTAAATGATCAAATAATATTTAAGTTATGATACATAATAATATAAGAGGATTAGACCACAAAAGTATATATGATAATTTTATTAAATTAAACTTATGTAAGGATATGTTAAACATGATAAATATCATATCACTGGTGGACTGGAACAAAGCAACTATTGCTAAATTGCTCTGGAACATCACTAGAAAGGCAGACAAATTGTGGGTACGCTGGATTCACACATACTACATCAAAGAGCAAAAGGTTGACCAATTCAAACCCACACAAACATGCTCATGGTTGCTGAAAACCATTTTCAAGAAGCAGCATAGGGTAAGGGAAAATAAGGGCTGGGAGGAAGCTTGTAAAAGTGGAAAATACAACACTAGAAAGATGTACAGAGGAATGAGAGGGGATAAGCAAGTAAAGACTTGGAGTAAAATGTTCTATGGCAACATAGCCAGACGAAGAGCCCAATTCACATTATGGATGGGATTCATGCAGAGAATGGCAACAAAAGACAGAATAAGAAAATATGGGATTCAAACTGAAGGCAAATGCTGCTTCTGTGATGAACAAGAAAACATGGAACACCTATTTTATAAGTGTAAGGAGACTAGCAAGGTGTGGAGAAAGGTACTGAATTGGCTCAAAATTAACCACATTCCAGGGGGTGGAAAGAGGAGACAGAATGGATGATTCACATGTGCAAAAAAAAGAACATTAGAGCTAAAGTTCTAAAAATAGCAGCAACTGAAACCTTATATGAAGTCTGGTGCAGCAGGAATGCAGCAGTGTTTGAACAAAAACAGATGGAGAAAAATCTTGCAGATCATGTAATTCAGTGTATAAAGAGTAGAGCCCAAAACCAAGAATATATCAATAGATTCTGTCAAAGATTGTAAATCAATGAATAAGTAGGATGCATGGTAGGCCTCGATCTGCGGATCGGCCCGTGTACTGAATTGCATTTGGTTATGGAATAAAAAGTTGTTCTTGCTCCAAAAAAAAATCATGGAATTATGATGATTATTTTCAATCATAAACAAAGAATTTAAAGTATGTAAAATAAGCTGAAAATCGTCGTAGTTTCGCGTTTACCATTGATCGGATATCCAAATGAACTTTGTTTCCAAATATTTTTAGGGCAACTGATACCTAATATCACTAGGAACATATGTACCCATATGGGAAGGAAAATCTAAAGGTTTGCTATGCTAAATAATTCTTGAAAACATAGAACCTACTTTCGGATTTTCAGACACCCGTCTACGTTTTAGGAATTTCGACCCTCTAAATCACATTATTTGAAAACCATTTCTTCATATGAAACTTTGAGGACATCATGAGGAGTATTTAGCCATTGGCCTTGATCAAAAATAATTTTTCTACAATTAGTTATGATTTTTCTAAGGTGCAGGGCCGAACGGATAATTTATGCGCAATAAAAGTTTTGGGTATTTTCGGGTAGAAAATGATGAAATAAGAACTTGGGATGAATTTTGCCAGAAAGTAGACTCACTGACTTAGAGATTCATAGGAAGAAAGAAGCAAAAACCGAAATGATTTTGGGTGTGAAAATTGTTGGAAGAAAGCCTACTATTTATAGTCAAAAAATCATGTTAAAATATTTTTAATTAAGGTCCAACTATAATTTCTTTATCCTTGGCCGCCTAATAAATACTCTAATATGATAATAGGGAGATGTGGCTGATGTTTCTTCCATAACTTAAAATATGATATGTTTAATTCAAACAAAATACATATAGACTAATATATACATATTTATTTATTTATACATGTTAAAACAATTTAACTAAGGTACCATCTTAGTTTCTTTAACAACTAATCACCAAAATCTGATTTCAATTGTCACAAGAGTGATGTGGCAGATTTCAAAACCATTCACCTATGATGTGATATTATTCTTTTTGTTTATAATAATAAAAATATGAATAAATA
This sequence comes from Linaria vulgaris, assembly GCA_948329865.1. Lineage (NCBI taxonomy): Eukaryota > Viridiplantae > Streptophyta > Magnoliopsida > Lamiales > Plantaginaceae > Linaria > Linaria vulgaris. The sequence goes on from OX415249.1 coordinate 67,339,542, forward strand.
AATATTTTTATACATAATTACTTATGTGAGTTTTTCTAGGCAAAGAAAACTCCAAGATCAATATGTACATGTAAAATATATTTTTTAAAGATATTTGAAGCATATAAGATAATAAAAAATGGTTAATTTTCATTCAAGGACTTAAATGCAATTTTTCTCAAATGTTTGGGGCCAAAAATGCTATTTTCAAAAGTTTGAGGACTAAACTATAAATTTATATTTTCGTTCAAATTTCAGTTGCGTTAAGATCTCCCCTCCTTAAAAGAATCTGGCCCCCAGATTCTTACTTCGATTATTTCGAAAATAAAGTGTTATGGTTCCATCTTTTATATTTCAAAATGAGTGTAATTCTCTCCAACTAGTGATTCATGCTAGTATATTCTGTAATATTAAAATTTGATTCTCGGACTTCTGAAATATTCAATCGATTAAATTAATTCTTTAATCTTTTCAAACTTAGAAATTAAATTTCTCCTTAGACTATCGTTACAAGAAATTCTCACATCTTTGGTCGAATCAATACTTTCTCTATAAGGATATTCATAATTTAAGTTGAGAGCTCTCAAATAAATAATTTTATAACTAGAAATGTAAGTTATAAATCTGAATAATATCAAAAGTAAGAAAATAAAATTGGTTGATGCAAATGACAAGGTCAATGTGTATAATCTCAAAAATGATTTAAGTAGAAGATATTTTTTTTCTTTATGCTTGTCTTTGAAAAATACGAGGGTCAGATTTGTTTTGATTTCATTTAATAAAAATAAGAATGTGTAAATCAAACTTTGACGGTTTTAACATTATAAAGGCTATAATTATAATGGAGAGAAAAACACCTACTCAAAAGATGTGTTATTAATCAAGATGCAATACTTTAATTTAACTTACACAATTATAAACTCATTTCAAAAGAAAAAGTAGAAAAAGATGTTGTGAGCCTTAAAAATACAAAAGCAAATCATGTGGTAGCGTTTTTCCTCGGTTAGAAGAAATTTAAATAAAGATTTATAAAGTTTACCACCAGAATTATGTAACTCCATGAAATTAATCCATTTTTTGTACGGAGAAATAAGATGAAGATGAGTGTCTATCTTGTAATATAAACTAATTTGTATATAAATATATATTGTCAATGTAGCCGTTTATAGCTGTTGAGAGAGAAACATATTTTCTTTATATAGAAATAAGTTTTTAATAATTTGAAATATGATAATTGGAAATAATAAAGACTGGACGGGTATATCTTTTGTTTGTGTAAGAAAGATGAATTTATGTTTTAAAATTATAAAACGAGAACATGTTTGAAAATAGTCAAGAAACTATTTCAGTTAATACTTTTAAAATATTAGAATAAAAAAAATTTCTTTTTGGTCGATGTCTTTCCTTTTGAATGATTATTGTTAAGAAAATTCACAACTACTACTGAGAACATGAGGAAATATACTTTGTAAAACAATTAGAAGTCGTTGAAGTTTTGAGTTTACTTATTAATGAATAATTTTCAATCTCGCCAAGAAAAAAACTCAAGAGAAAAATAAGGTAGAAAACAAATTCAAGTTTTCTAAGAAGCGTCTATATTAAAATTTATGTAAACATTTCTTCTTTAATAAAAGAAAACTTAAGCATCTTATATATTATATTTTCGATAGAAGAAGACTATGATGAAGTAAAATGGTGTGAATGCAATTACCTAGATTGGTCAAAATTAAACTATAAAATATAGATTATATAAGAAGCTTTTGAAATAAGACACAATCCTTCTGAAACTTCCTCGACACTCTCAAAAATTATTTAGGATTTTGAAATAAGAAGTTGGAGAAGATTATTTTGTGAAATGAATTTTAAAATATAATCTATGTACTTGAGTACATAAGTGATGAAAAACATAAACTAATGTTGAAAGTTTTAGTGTGATTGAAAATCTTCACGTTTCTTTTGAAACTTTCAAAAATAACTCATGTAGAAAAATTATGTAACTTAAGAGTTTTGATTGACAAAACTATTTCATACATTTTGCAAAACTTTTAAGCGAAGAACTAAAGTCATACTGATATAATTCTTTATGATACTAGCGTGAGGTGAAGGTTGGTTAAGAAGACACTTTTCAAGTTACAAAAGATAGATTGCACAATACGCTATTTAGTTATTTGTTATTTTTGTTCGAATATATTATATTAATTTAATTTTCTTTCAAAGCTTTCCTCATATGCTAACTATTTTTTCTTATAAATACCGCTTGTATGATGATGAGAACCACACACTGACATATACCACATTATAGAAGGAAAAATAATTTCAGATGGAAAAATTTTCAACTCGAGAGATAAATACTATTTGTGTCTTTTGTGGATCTAGTTTTGGAAAAGATCTAGAGTTTCTAGAGGTAGCAAGTAGCTTGGAAAACATACTGGCAAAGAGAAATATAAAGCTAGTCTACGGAGGAGGAAATTTAGGGCTAATGGAGTGTGTAGCAAAAAACGCATTTTCTATACGTGGTAAGGTGTTAGGAATCATACCAAAAGCCTTAGCGACATAAATCTCAGTGGTCTAATCATAGGTGAAGAGCTAATTGTACCTAGTATGCATGAAAGAATAACAACTATGTTGTACAATTTCGATTCATTTATAGCATTACCTCGAGGGTTAGGAACACTGGAAGAGATCTCGTGCATAGCCTCATGGACTGAGTTAAACATGCATCAAAAACCTATATGGTTGTACAATGTTAATGGTTTCTATGACAAATTACTGTCATTTTTAGATCATTGCGAGGAGCAGGAGTTTATGAAGTCGTCGGCTCGTGAAATTTTCATCTCTGCACATACTGCCGATGAATTGATCGACAAACTTAAAGCATATGTGTCGAAAGTAGACCCCATGTTGTCAAAGATTCAATGGCAGGCTAGTAGCAGCAGTAGTAGTAATAATAGTAGTACTAGGAAGAAACGTAGGTTAGATTTAAATACGACGCTCTAGTTGTAACTGTTATAATGTAAAATTATGATTATTCATGCTTGATGCAATAAAATATTTGTTTATCTTTATAAATAGTTGGTAAAAGTTCTTTGGAAAATTGGCGTCTATCATAATTTTTGGTATATGGCTCTGATACCATATTGTGACGGCCGCGCCCCATGAGTAGTGTTCCAATCCGATTTGGTTCGGTGCTGGCCAGACACTTTACCCAGCTCAGGCTAAAACATGTCTCGTAGGAAGGGATGTCACTGTCCAGGATCAAGCATACACTTTGTGATAAAAAAAAACTTTTAATATACACAGCGAAAGTCTTGAAAATACAAATATGTTGATAACTTTGATAATTACACTCTGTTGATAAACATTTTCAATCATACGGACATTCCAAAGGCAAGATTGGCAATCCAACCTTATACTTCGAAATACTACCTTATACCTCCCAACGAGGAGCGACCTCGCAAACAAAACAGGCGACATGCTCGATTACATGCTAATCTAGTACGCGGGTTACAGCCAACTCCTAACCGCAAGCGGCGCCTAGGTAAATGGGTATCAAGCGAAATTACTTAAACCGACAGTCCTTACTGCCCGACAGCAAATCGACTCGATCCCTGGGCCCAACTTTCCAAAGGCGTCCCAATGGGTGATAAACAATTAAGCTAGTAAACCGGATAATATCTGTTGCTCCTTGAGCTACATGTCCAAACATAGTTCGTTGCTCTTTGCACAGTTCAAGAACCAGTAGATGAAATAATTGACGAATTACCATGATTATGCATTAATATGTGATAAATAATTAATGGTTGAGTATGATTTAACGATGAGTAAGGAAATCATATTATGAGACGAGATGAGATGCAAAAATAGGAATACGGTGAATAATATAGGTTGTTCGGGATTTGGTAACGGGGTAATGTCTTTTCTGTCCAAGTTCCTCAGGTCGGATGCCAAACTGGGCTAGAACAAAATCAAAAATCGAACCTCACATTTATTTGCACGGAGAATCTTGCGTGTAGTTGATTAATTTGTCAAACCTTTAATAACATTAAGATAATATCAGTTAACTGGATAATCATAACTCACCACTATAAACATATGTACTATTCAACTTTCGTGTTGATGAAATTTGAGGAAGTTCTTGTTAAAAAAGCTAGCTAATACTAATTTAAGTAAATAACACATATCATTGATGAAAATCTTACGCGATAAACTTTGATGTCGCAAGGTTAAGTTAAATATCAAATATACTTTGTATACGTAATTTATATCTCAAGATATATCTTAAGCAACCATATATTTATAATTATAATTGTAGTTATAATTTTTCTAATGTTAGAAAATCATTTCAAATGGTAAGTATACAATAATATCAAGTATAGTATGATAAACTATTTAATTTGATGCATAATAAATCTTCAAAATATATTACTTAACTGATTTATGGAGAATCATTCTTTAAGTCTCTAGTACATTCAAAAATTCCACGAATCATGACATCAAACAATTACCTTATGAAGCAATCCAGTAAATTGTATAACTTAGTTAATATTATTTTGTTTCGAGATTATCTTAAATTTCATAAAATTGTATTTATAACTTATAAAAATATTAATACGTAAACCTAATCAAGGTAAATGATCAAAGAATATTTAAGTTACGATACATAATCATATAAGAGGATTATACCTCAAAAGTATATATGATAATCTTATTAAACTTATGTAAGGATATGTTAAACATGATAAATATACTATTTATATACTATTAAAAAAACTCAACAATATTAATTCGTGAATACAAATCATCATATTAAAGTGATTCTAATGATTTTTATATCTTATAAGAGTCATGTGTGAGTGATCAATCATGGAATTATGATGATTATTTTCAATCATAAACAAAGAACTTAAAGTATGTAAAATAAGCTAAAAATCGTCGTAGTTTCGAGTTTACCTTTGATCGGATATCCAAATGAACTTTGTTTCCAAATATTTTTGTGGCAACTGATCCCTAACATCACTAAGAACATGTGTACGCATATGGGAAGGAAAATCTAAAGGTTTGATATGCTAAATAATTCTTGAAAACATAGAACCTATTTTCGGATTTTCAGACACCAGTCCACGGTTTAAGAATTTCGACGCTCTAAATCACATTATTTGAAAAATATTTCTTCATACGAAAGTTAGAGGACATCATGAGGAGTATTCAGCCATTGGCCTGCAGGGCCTAATGGATAATTTCTGCGCAATAAAAGTTTTGGGGTATTTTCGATTAGAAAATGATGAAATAAAAACTTGGGATGAATTTTTCCTGAAAGTAGACTCACTAACTTAGAGATTCATAGGAAGAAAGAAGGAAAAGTCGAAATGATTTTGGGTGTGAAAATTGTTGGAAGAAAGCCTACTATTTATAGTCAAAAAAACATTTTAAAATACTTTTAATTAAGGTCCCACTTTAATTTCTTTATCCTTGGCCACCTAATGAAGACTCTAATATGATAATAGGGAGATGTGGCTGATTTTTCTTCCATAGCTTAAAATATGATATGTCTAATTCAAACAAAATACATATAGATCAATATATACATATTTATTTATTTATACATGTTAAAACAATTTAACTAAGGTTCAACCTTAATTTATTTAACTAATCACCAAAATCTGATTTCAATTGTCACAAGAATGATGTGGCAGATTTCAAAACCATTCGCCTATGATGTGATATTATTCTTGTTGTTTATAATAAAAAAAATATGAATAAATATATATTTTTATACATAATTACTTATGTGAGTTTTTCTAGGTAATAAAACTCCAAGATCAATATGTACATGTAAAATATATTTCTTAAAGATATTTGAAGCATATAAGATAATAAAAAATGGTTAATTTTTGTTCAAGGACTAAAATACAATTTTTCTCAAACATTGGGGGTCAAAATGCTATTTACAAAAGTTTGAGGACTAAAGTATAAATTTATACTTTTGTTCAAATTTTAGGGGTGTTACAACAACACTACAGTTCATTTCATCTATAACGTGAAAAGTTAGAGATTCGACCTGTCTTGAGGGAAGACTTTACCTACGTATAGTTGAAACTCAGCATTCATTAATGTTGGCTATAAAATAATAAAAGCATACTGAAGAAAATACAAGACAGAAAATATAATTTCTTCAATACAAGATTATAAGAGTCTCGTACTATAAAACTTGTTTGTGTGTTCTAAAACATGACAAAAAAATATTATTTTGTAATGTGGTGTGTAAAATAACCCGCTAATCCGCTTGCACCCACCTCACCTGCAATCCACATGGCCTTAAAAATTATTTCACGCTCACGGTTGAAAAAATTGATAACCTACAAGTATTAGGTATGGTGTCCTTTTCGATGACAATCCACCAAAACTCGCTCGCGAACACCCCAATTATGTTGGCCGGAACACTTGGGTTACCAAGTGCAAAAATTGCAAGTTCAAATAGACAAGTGCAAAAAGGTCAAAGTTTGGATATGTATCGCTAATTTTCTCTTTAAAGTATTGAAACTTGAAAATTGTACGAGTTAATAAATACTAGATGGATAAACCTTTCATTTACTTGATCTAAAAAAGAAAACGATTAATTTATTGTATTTTGAATAACTAGACTTGTATCAATTTCTTATTGTTTGATCTATTCAAACTCGGAAGTCTGAACACGATGCAGATGCAGCTTGGACCAAAATGATAGGTTGCATAAAGAATGTAGCTAAAGACCTTCTTGGTGAATCTCGAGGTAGTAGCTTGCCAGGTAAAGACACGTCATGGTGAAATGAAGAAGTTAAGCCTGCAATCAAGATCAAACGGGATTACTATAGGGATTTGAAGAACAATCATGATGGAGCAAGCTTTGAAAAGTATAATCTAGCGAGGAAAGAAGCGAAGAAAGCTGCCCGACTAGCGCGAGAGGCTATTTACAAGGAAATCTAAGATAACAAGGAGGCGGAGAAGGATATATACAAAATTGCTCGCATTAGAGAGAGAAAGACTAGAGACTTGGGTGTAGTGAAATGCATCAAAGATGAAGGACAATTAGTCCTAATTCGCGAGGATGAAGGCTTGCTTAATGGAGGCCCCACACAAGAAGTTGGTGACATCTCGGTGTCCCCTCAAGATTTGAACCTCAACTTTATGCGCCGAAAAAGAAGGTCGGAAGTCAAAGATGCATTGAAGATTTGAAGAGGATGAAGGCACGAAAAGCTGTTGGCCCAGATTGTATCCCTATTGAGGTATGGAGAAGTATGGGAGAGATATGTATGACCTGGCTAACAGACCTTTTCAACAAAATATGGCGAACAAATAAAATACCAGAAGAGTGGAGGAAGAGTACAATGATACCCCTATATAAGAACAAGGGCGATGTCCAGAACAGTTCCAACTATTGTGGGATAAAACTTATGTCTCATACCATGAAGCTATGGGAAATGGTGATCGAACACCGACTGAGACAAAATGGTCCCCATATCTGAGAACCAGTTTGGATTTATGCCCAGAAGGTCGAAAATAGAGGCCATTCATTTGGTTCGTCAGCTCATTGAACACTTTTGCGAAAAGAGTAAATATTTGCATATGGTCTTATCGATTTAGAAAATGTATATGACAAAGTACCTCGAGAGGTATTATGGTGGACATTGGTGAAGAAGGGGGTACTTGTTAAATATATGAGCGTTATAAAAGATATGCATGAGAATGCGGTGATAAGTGTTCGAACTTGTGGCGGTTTAACAGACGCCTTCCCGATTACAATTGGCTTACATTAGGAGTGAGCTCTGAGCCCATTTTTGTTTTGCCATTGTAATTGATGAGATCTCCAGAGCCATCCAAGACAAAGTACCATGGTGTATGTTGTTTGCATACGATATTATCCTCATAGATGAGACGGGATCGGGAGTTAACACCAAATTAGAACTATGGAGACAAACGTTAGAAGCGCGAGATTTTTGACTAAGTCGAATAAAAATAGAGTACCTTGAATGAAAGTTTAGCAAACAACGAAGAAACAACGATGGTACAGTTTAGTTGGTGGGCCAATAGATACCGAAAAGCTCGCATTTTCGATATTTAGGCTCCATACTGCAGAAGGATGGAGAGCTAGACGGCGATGTTAACCACCGCATCCAAGCTGGATGGACAAAGTAGAAGCGTGCAAAAGGATCATGTGTGATCGTAACTTTCCTTTAAAGCTAAAAATAAAGTTCTATAATACGCCTATTAGACGTGCTTTGATCTATATTCTACGAGTGTTGGGCTATTAAGCAAAGTCATGCATAGAAGATGAACGTTAGTGAGATGCGCATGCTTTGGTGGATGTGCGGTAACACCAGGAGAGATAAGGTGCACAATGAAGATATCCGACATAAATTTGGTGTGGTGTCCATCAACGAGAAGATGCGAGAGAATCACTTAAGATGGTTCAGGCATGTTAAACGCAGACCTATAGAGGCACCAGTACGATGCATGGAAGATCTTGACCTAGGACAGATGACTGGAGCTTGTGGGAGACCGAACAAGACGTGGATGGAGGTCACATGGAACAACATGAAGCTCAAAGATCCAAATGAAGATATGATTGTCAACCGAAATGCATAGAGATAGAGGATTCATGTTCACGACTCGACGTTATTCATTCATGGTTAATATATCTTACATCAATTTATTGAGATTACAGGCTTGGTTGTTGTTGTTGTTGTTGTTTTGTTGGGTTGTGATTGAGCCAATGTGGTTCTGTTAAAACTTAAAACTAACATGGCTGCAACAATCATCTACTTATTATAAAATGTTAGTAATAGGCATTTGATCCGGGAGAATGTTAGTAATAGGCTGATTCGGGAGAGAGCCAAAGCTAGGGGAGAGGGGAGGGGGGGGGGGGGGGGGGGGCGGAGAGGAACAAGATTAAATCATTATTGTTTTATACCTATGATTGATTATATAAGTCATTAAATAATATCATGTCGCCATCTGAATATTATATACATATGTTTAAGACTGTATACTGAAGGTTAATGAGAATAAATATATCTTAATAAAATACATTTATAATCTGTATATATTTCATAGTAAACCGCATATATAAATACAAATAGTATATCATTATTGTTAGGACCAATATTTTTTCTATAGAAATAAGTTAGATATCATATTGACTTCGTTTTAGAAATTATTTATATAAAAAATATTTGACTTATTAAAATAAATTAAGTGTGTCTAAGTTTTCAAAGGAATTGAATGCAATCTTTGTATTTTGGGAATTAAATTAATGAAAACAATATCTTTTTTGAAGGTAAAAAGTTTCTTTGTATTCTATGTGAGAATCTCAAATAACGAAACTATTTCTTTGATTGACTTGCGTCTTAGCTTTTGATATCTTTAACTTTTCATCTTGTTTTGCCGATATTTTCTAAAGCATGTTGATTAACGATCTTTTGGAAAGTATCCTAAATCTTTTAATGAAGGAAAGATTAGTTATTTTTAGACAGTGATTTGTCTGCTGCAACACCGCCCAAATCTGCACTGTTGCAACAATGAAATTTCGTTTATTTGGTCAAATAGATTATTCCATTCGTGGTTAATGTTAGAATCTTTCTTAAAATGTTAACCACGTATTCTTTTTTCTAGAAAGTCACCTCTTTCCTTTTGAAATTGTTCCAGAAATAATTACTTAAGGTAATTGATATTGTGTTTGACTTTCCAGTGATCTATAACTGATTATCTTTTCACAATGACTACAGATCGAATTATATCATGTATGTTTTGGAAAGATCTGACATATGTGATTGTAGGGAGAAATCACTTATTTATGGAAGGTCGCGACAGAGTGCAGTTGCAACAGGTTGTGCTCAACCTTATAAAAAAAGAAAATTTGGAGTAGATGAGAATTTGTTTCAGGATTACTCTCCAAGTTAAAGTCAATGATTTTGTCGTATTTTGTTTTGATTCTGGAAGATATTTCTTAATGCTTTCCAAAATAATAGGATCTTGTCGCATCAAGATATTTTAGAAAAGTATTGTGTTTTGATTCTGAACTACAACTTAAGTCTTTCCTAATTTGCTTGATCATGTCACATCAGGATATTTAAGAGAAGATGGTTGGTGAGATTTTAGAATATATCTTATGACTTTCAATGTTTAAAGGGATCCTGTCGTGTCAGGATAATTCCGAAAAATAGATTGATTCAATTTTTCTCTTTGTCTTTGTAAGATTCGATTTTATTCCAATTGATCTGGACGTGATTGTAGTATATGTTCTTGGAATATTCCATATATTTTGGTTGCAGGAGAATCAGTTATTTATGTTTGTCAGTGATGCGACAGTTACCTTCCCAGATGACCTGCTCTCTATAAATGTACAAGACTCGAAGACAAGGGAGAACACGGGACTAGGGACTAAGTCTAAGTTGTTTTTTATTTGTATAAGAGTCGAAAATCTCTTTGTAAATGTTGTTAACGAAACCTTAAGGTCAAAGGAACTTCAACTATCTTGAAGATTTTTAGACTTAAGTAAAATACAACAGTAAGGTGTCAAGTCAGGTAGTAGGAAAGTAATTAGAGAGAGTCTAGATTACAAGTACGTGTAAAATCGGAGTGAGTCAGTCATGTATTAGTGGAAAAGAGACTTGAGTTGAATATAAGCAAAAGCCAAAGTGGATGTAGGTCAGTTATGACTCGAAGCACTATAAATCTCAATGTTTTTGTTTTACTTACTGTTACAACACGTCGTAAAGCTTAAGTAAAACAGATTCAGATCTTTCAATTATAACATAAAGTAAATTGAAAACTTGCATACAAGCTCCTTACAATTTTCTACCATTGGGTCACTTTGGAAATATTAATTTTGTCGTACACTTAGTGAAGAGTGTATATTAGAACTAAATTATTTGATAAGTTGAGTAATTTCTACTCAATGTGTAATACTAGTAAAGTATAATAAACTCTTTTTATTTTGTTCAATAACTTTGTCTTCATAATTTTTAATTATGAGAACACATGCTCGAATGTTGTAAACAATTATAAAGTGGAGAAATTAAATTATAACATCGTACGAAACAATATTTTTTATTTTATGTATATAACATAGGTTGGCTTAGAACCCCAATTGCCATGAGATCCTAAGATGTTGTAATGGTATATATATTATAATCTAACTAAACAGATTTAGATATGGAATAATCATCTAAGGAACTCAATCTACTAAATCTACATCATTATGTATCGTACTGCATTTCACGCATGATAACTTCACGTGGGGCTTGAACATGCAACCTCATAAAGGAGTTCGATCGTCCACATGGTTGGTTGAGAAAGAGCTTGGGCTTGTTGAGATCCAACTGCACTCAAATGACAGATACACCGCTTATACCCTCAAATCTGTAGTAAATAAGACGGGATTAAAGTTAATATTCACTATAGTGGATTTTGGATCAAGAGATTGATGTCACAAGGCGGTGCTTATTTGTTTGGAGAGTAATAATTTGAAAGGAGATATGAATTTAATTTAAGATCTTGATTTCATAACTGGGTGAGCTTTAGAAGTAAGAATAAACGAGTGTGACACACATTTCTTTTACTCTAGAGATAAGTATTTATTCGTGATTCAATGATCGAATATGGGCCACAATGACCTTTGAGATCTTCTAGTGAGGACGCTATCGCGGTAGATCGACCACATGTTTTTCTTGTGAGTTGGGGTTGGTATTTGCTATAATTTGAAGTGTTTTTGTGATGTTTGTGCGCTGCATAATGAAAATATTTGATCGTTTGAATTGATTGCATAGATTGATGATAGAAATATATACTAGTATTATCAAATTTACGAGTGTCATGGGCACTTTCATGAACTAGAAATTAATAACGTCATAGTCAAATTCAAAACATTTACAGCAACTTCTACAACAAATTCAACAACCCAATTACTTATACACTATTTAAAGCACATATCCAATCGGAATTCAACGTTTGCTTGTCCTAAGTGCCCGACCTCTTATAACTAAGAATAATATCATTGATAAAAAAAGGGAGAATATACATACAATCATTGAGTAAAGTAAAAAGATCGAGATATTTGTTTGGGTGGGAGCGGCGGCGTGAGATATTATCCACGAGCCAACCACACGCTTCCTCCACCAATCAATCCTGTCCATCCACGTGCTCTCTCATCCAACGGTCCACACCTCCCTATCAATATCAATCCATATTTGGTACAATACAATTTCATCCATTCCAATCCTCACTGCTCACTCATTTCACAAATCCCTCACACTCAACACAACACAACAAAGATGCTTCTCAAATCTGCACCTGTTTTCCGATTGTTGAGCGGCGGCTCCGGCTCCGGCGAGAATCTCTTCTCCACCGCCTCGCAGAGGAAGAGCGGCAACGGATGCGTCGTTTGCGCCACCAAGCCCACCAACCACAAGCCCTTAACCGGCGTCGTTTTCGAGCCGTTTGAGGAAGTGAAGAAGGAGCTCAGCCTAGTGCCTTCTCTACCTGGAGCTTCACTTGCTCGACAAAAGTTCGCTGACGATTCTGAAGCCGCTATCAATGAACAAATCAAGTGTGTTTTCATTTTTCATTCATTCATTCCTTTTTTTTCTTTTTTATTTATTTAAACTGTCTCTCATTTGATCTGTGTGATTTACAGTGTGGAGTACAATGTTTCGTATGTGTATCATGCTATGTTTGCGTATTTTGACAGAGACAATGTTGCTCTCAAGGGACTTGCTAAGTAAGCGCTTCATTAACTAAATCTGTTTCGTATTCGATTCGTTCGTTTCGACATTTTTGCGTAATTTTTGAGCTATTTGTTTTGATTAATTTAGGTTTTTCAAGGAATCCAGCGAAGAAGAAAGGCAACACGCTGAGAAATTGATGGAATACCAGGTGACTCATCGGCCATTTCCTCGTCTTATGTTACGGTATATAGTTGTGAATTTCGATGTTTATGATGTGGTTGATGATATGTAGAACAAACGAGGGGGCAGAGTGAAGCTGCAGTCGATTTTGATGCCACTTTCGGAGTTTGATCATGCTGAAAAAGGAGATGCATTATATGGTAAAATGCCTTTTCTTTGTCTTACTCCGTAGTCTTACTACCGAACGGTTATATTATAGCATATGCTTATCCTATAATTGAGTGGCTGCCAATATTGGTGTGTGTGAAATTATATATTTTAGTTATCCTATGCTGACATCAACAATGGGGACCAAATATTTGTCAATGCTGTTTGTAATAAATTAGTGATAGGGTGCCATTTCTGTATGCGCACAGTTCTTTCCTTTTGGATGTAGCTTGATAATGATATTTTTAGCGCAATGGCATGCTTCCATCTCGTTACTCTTTATTTTTGTTATATGTGATGATGTGATGCTGAGTGGCGGTCCAGTACATGAATTATAGGTTCGTTTATAGAGTCTTGAAAAGGGCATACGCGGACAAAAAGTAGCTGATTCTTCATTCATTTCTCTTCCATATTTTGTGCCAACATGGCTGAAAGCGCACTCTTAAGAAAGGCATCACTTTGGACTCATCTTTCCTAAATATGATCTGCTCTGCACTTGCTTAGAGTAACCTAAGTTCAGTTGCAAAAAGGTTAGGATAACTCAGGTAATAGCCCCGCATTATCTCCTTTTGCGAGGTGCTTTCCCAATAAACTGTGGCCACTCAATCCTTATGGCGATCGTATCTTGTACGCATAATTGTGGTGTTTGCTTCTCACAACTGACCTTACAACCCTGCAGAACCAAGAATTTAGTCCTTGCATACTGTATGTATATCCACCACCTCTGCCATGATATAAATTTATAGCCCAGAGCTCCCAACTCTACTGGTTACCCACCTTTCTATTCCCATTCAATATTAAAATGATTGTTTAAAAATAGGTGTTTCAGCTTGAATTAATTCAGCATGTCATGGTGAAATATAATGACACCTCCGTCAAGTTTGCATAATCAACAGTTACTGAATTGAAATATTTAAGAACGAAAATCCATTCACTGTTGAATCGGAGACCCTAACTAGGAGTGGTAAGTTTTTTAAGAGATTGATATGAATAGTAATAGAGGAAGTAGCACTTCAAAATTCCTTTCACGAATTAGTTTCCCTTACCGTCTACTCTTTGGATGATTTTGGTTCATACTTTTCAAGAAATAATTTACTCAGACTTGTGTCTCAATTGCTCCCTAAAACTGATATGAGTTCTTTGTCAATATAATTACACTTGATAGTTGATACATCATTTTCTATTGTTTTATTTTTATGATAGCCATGGAACTGGCGTTGTCTTTGGAGAAGCTGACAAACGAGAAGCTTCTGAACCTGCATGCTGTAAGTCGCGTTTTTGAACTCTCTTTTTATTTGATTTGTAAATTGGTGCATAAATGAATGATTAATGTACTGATATCTTTCAACTTTTCAACTATAGGTAGCATCTAAAAACAACGATGTGCAGTTGACTGATTTTATTGAGAGCGAGTTCTTGGCTGAGCAGGTTCCAGACCCAACTTTTATAGAAAAATGCTATCAGCTTCGAGAATGCATTATTGTTAAAACTAATCTTAACATGTTGCCACTTTACAGGTTGAGTCAATCAAGCAGATATCAGAGTATGTTGCACAGCTGAGAAGAGTGGGCAAGGGCCATGGTAAGTACAGAAAGTCTCACATTTGTTTTTTCAATTATTTTTGGTTCAAAACTTTTATATTTATCTTTAATACGACGGGCATCAAAGCAGTAACTTATTTTGTGCCATATAAATTGGACACTAATATCTGTTTGTTGCTTGGGGTTTTAGGTGTGTGGCACTTCAATCAAATGCTGCTCTAGGGCGAGGAAGTTGTTGCTGGGAATCGAGTTTAAGCTGCGTTTGGCCTCTACCTATACTTATGTGATTTTGCATTGTAATATTTTTCAGTATGCTATTTTGTAGGGATGATGTTTGGCATTAGATGAGAGATGCCTATGACGCTAGTTCAAGTAGTGGACCTTTAGTTGCACTCGCAGCATCAAATATTTTAGTAGGTTCTGTTGTTTCGGTTGAGCTAGCGAATATTATCTTATGCTTCTTTGACTTGCCCATTGTGCCTAATATTGCTGGATCTTATGCTTCTATTCCTTTCTACCTGTTGTCTTTGTTTTGTCATTCAAAAAGATATTAGTAATATTAAGGTGACTAAATTTCACTACGCAATATGAAAATTTCAGTTACAAGGTGAGAATTCGGTGGTCATTCTTTAGCATTATTTTGGGAAATTATATTAAAGCTCATATCTCATGTTTTACTTGGAATGCTATTATTTTCATTTAGAAATTGGATTATAAGAGTTTCTCTTTTGTTTTTTGGTGAATAAAGAAGAAACTATTGTTGATTCACCTTTATTTGATAATTACTTTTAGTTATGCTGCTAAAACTTATTTTAAACGTCCTAGACTTTATTGTAGTTATATCACTAAATTTAGCGTCAACTATCCCCTTCACTGATAGAGGTACTAAATAACCCATGAATTAAGGGACACCAGATTTAGTTCTTCAAGTTAACAATTACTTTTTGAATCATAAAAAGAAATCTAATCTCATTTTTAAAACTCTTCATGCTGCATGCCAATTTAAGTAATTGTGCAATTTTCATGCTATTTGAGTAATTGTGCAAATTGCTTGCTCAATACTTTTCATTGTGGGCAACAACGAATGGTTAGTTTCATGTACAATTCTTTTTATTGAAATTTTCTATATTTATGCGATTTTGATTTTCACTCCACTTTGAACTCTAAGAAATTTTGGAATGCTTCCGACTTTCGCTACAAATTAGAAGTCCACATAATTTCTCACTGACGAACACAAGAAAATGTTTGTTGTGCTTTAGAGATGAGATGACGTTTTGAGTTTGTCCTATAAAAAAATGGATCTGTATAATATTTTAAAAAACGACTTGCAGGTCTTCTCCCCATTTGGAATATTTGAAAGACTGCAAGCCATTTTATTATGTTTTACAAATGTAAGCTTCTATAACTTAGGTGTCATATATTATAATGCAAAATGGTGTGATTTTGTCCATAATATTTTGAAGTACCATCATATTAGAGTTTTATGTTAGTTTGTACTCATTTTTCTTTTAAGTTATAAAATAACACAGTGTTTAGTAGTTTTTCTGTTTTAGAAATAGTTGAACTTCGTTTGTGCCTTGATCCAAGAATCTCGGTCTAAGTGAGTAGAAAACTTCTGTAGCTTTTGCCTTTAGCATTTAATGGCAGTTCTTTGACACAATATATACGACAACATGATTGAGTTTCAAAAATTCTTGGGAATTCTCCCAAAAAATATCTTGAGAATTATCTCTTTTCTATCAGTCTTTTTTATAAATTTGATGCGGGAATGACATGTATGATCGTGAGTGGTTATTTAATCCCGTATGTTTCATTTTTCTTATGATCAGCATTAACTTTTGCCTCGAAAACGCATTTTAAGTGTTGGTTAGAAAATTCACTCATTATTTTTTATGAGCTTCCAAATATAATTTTGGTATAACATTAAATTCTTTTAAGACGAAAAAATTGCTCAAATCTTGTGGGCAGACTCTGTTAAACTTTCTCTATGTTGAAACGTTTTTACTTCGCAGTCGAATTTGATTGATAATATTGGAATCTTTTAAAAAATATAGTGTGTATTTGTTATCTTTCCTAACAAACTTGCTCCATAAACTTCATAATCTTTATGGCACTAAATTAATTTTTAAAAATATTTCTTGCTTCTTTTAGATTTTAATGCCCATTATATGGACAAAGGTGAATTTATCCATTGGTACATAAACTATTGGACTGTCAATCTCATTTAAATAATAACTACTTTTATAAGATAGCAAAAGAATCTCCAACAACAATCTATCCAAATCTCCTTTTTACCGTTTTACACTTTTTCCATATCTGATCTTCTTCTTTTTTAAAATTTTCCTGTACGTTTTTTTTCCAAATTTTACATGATCCGCCACTGATGGTAAATATAATTACGAACCAAGTATCGTATTCGAAGTGAGTGATGGTTGTATGTATGAATCACTTAAATGCAATAACACTGATTACTATCACTTTTCTTTTCTCTTGTATTTGCCAACTATGATGAATACTTATTAATGATTTCTATCCTAAGAATGCTATGAATATTTTTTATGCTAAGAATGCCTAACCTAGAATTCAAGAATGATCAATTATGTTTATGGGCTTTTGAATACAAAGAAACAATTAAACTATCTAAACTAATGATGTCGGGAATGTAAGCTACTAAATTAATGATGTCGGGAAGATGAGAGATTACTAATACTAACTAAACTAATTAGGACTAAGATGATTGATTGATTGCTTTTAGGTTGTGAACAATGGTTGGAAAGATTGTTTAGAGGTCGGATTTCACAATGACATAACTTAGTAGTTCATAGACAAATCACCTATATTTACTTACAGTACTTGATAGTTATTTGATGTTTGCATGTCTACTGGATCCGTGACATGAGGTGGGCGTTATCCCAACCACATCTCTATGAGTCTCTAATAACTTAGCGTGTTAACGAAATTAGCCCAATTGTCAATTGTTTTAGATGAGATATCAAATTTGCAATCTAATTAACTCATCCAAATTATGCTAACAAAACGTACATAGTCAAGATTGATCCAGTATTATCTAAAGGTTGCGCAATAGTCGCTTTCACAAATCCAAAGTCACAAATCGCATATATATATATATATATATATATATATATATGATCCCTTAGCATTCTACACTCCGAGCGGCCCCACTCAGGCGCTTTTATTTTATCTCAACGAGAGTAAGGTTAGTCACACAGCATAAGTAACTATTCAAGCTAGACATTCAAGGTCATCAAACACACATCAAGTAAATAAAATAAATATATTTATAATATCAAAGTTACTCCCTACTCTAAAAAAGAGTTGGTTAGCTCCTCATAGTCATGAGTTCAACAATCAACAAATAGTTAAATATCATAAACAAAGCAAAAGGTTAAGCTTGACTCTCTTCGTACTCACTTTTGATATCTTCTTCTTCGCAAATAATCTTCTTTCAAACAATGACTCGGCTAATCTAGAACAAGACTTTGATGGCGTTTTTCTCTCCTATGACAAATTCTCAATGTTTCTTCTCACTGAAAGTGGTGGAAAGGTTGTGAAAATTATTTTGAAAGTTGTACCATAAATGTTGAGTGTAGCCTCCTATTTATAATTTTTCTCTGCTCTGGGCTGCATTTTAGCGTTTCTGACTTACGACCCAAGTTTCCTCTAATCGCGCGACCCTCGCGCAATTAAACCTTGATCGCGCGCCACCCACACGACGCGATGGTGACCGCCCTACCTTATATTTTTCCCTGTATTGTCGTGGTGTCTTCTCTTCAATTGCGCTATATTCGATATTTTTCCTTTTTGTAGTGTAGCGCTCATGTAGCGCTTTACGTACCAAATAGTGTCTCTGCCTAACTATAGTCCAAAACATCCATTTTTTTTTGCCTTATTTAGCCTCTGTTTGTCTTGACTCCTTGAATATCTAAGAAAATATAAAATAATACTAAAACAACTATATGTTATCATAAGTAAAAAGATACTTAAATCACGCTAATGGGACGCTTGTCAACTCCATTTCGAGTACCTTTGAATTAGCTGATGTGGATTATGCCGACTAGTTGTATTAGTTGTTTTTTATTTTGTAATGAATTCTGTTTAAGTAGATTGATGTAATTATGTTCCAACTGCATACTCTCAGTGTAATTTAATTGAGTAGATGTCATGTAATTAAGTAGATTATGCCGATGATGGTGGTAGTTATATTAATAGATATGTTATTGTCGTTCATTTATGTTTATGTAGTGAATTTATGTTCATGTATTTCATGTAAATAATTGTGCATTTTTTAGTACTAATTTCATTGTACTTCCTATACCATTGCTCGTTTCAATTGCACTTGACAATATTGCATACATAAAAGAATTTTTAACCAACAATCTTTCACCCTACTCATACAAACTATAATCTGAATCCGACGCTAAACAATATTTATTAAATATTTTAAAATAAATAAATTGACTATTAAACTATAATCTCACGCTACTCATACATACTATCCCCCGACTCTGAGTTCCCCGCGCCATTGTCCTCTTCTTCTATGTCAACACAATCCTCCTCCTCTAAACTTCCTTCTTCAACCACATCAAATTCTCCATCCGCTAATTGGATATCTATTTTGAACGAGGAAAGGTCACACATAAATTCAACCCTTCATATTCATTCTCTTGTAGCACTTGGTCCGACATTCCCGATTGAGCCTCGTTTGCATCGACCACTGATGACATATCAATTATGTACCTGACAGGAATGATAGATACAACCAACCATCCTCTACAACCCGGACGACCCGTAGTCTTCTTTGGGTACGACGCATAGTACGCATGTAGTGCTTGATTAGAAAAAAATGAATTTGGTGGCGAGGGTACGGCGCTGGTTAATATCAACCAACTTATACATTGAGTGCACCTCCCTACCTGGCACATGCACCTTACACGGTAAAGACCGACTTATAATGATATCACGAACTACGTTTCTATAAAAAAAACTTTAATTTTTTGCATTTCTAGCACGGGCACCTAACACGGTTGCTTAGATCTAAGTATTTTTTCTGTTGCGAGGCATATTGTATGAATAAATGAACCCCAACCACATAATGCTCTTTCAAATAATCATTGTTATCTAATCTATCGTACATCCAAGACCTATCGGCGAGATAATCTATTTTTTATCTAAGACAATAAAAAATTACTAATCAGTATCATTTATATAAAATATCACAAATATGTTATAAAACAATGAAAGAAAGAAGTGAAAGATATACTTATTTGTTATAGCGTAGAAGACCCGTGGTCAAGTATTATGAGTGAACGACACTCATTGCATTTCCGACAATATCTAGTAATAAACAACCAAACATATAATCAAATTAGTGTTCATTATAATAAGAAACTATTGAGAAAAAGAACACAAATGAGTTGAAATTGTTGAAAATCGTGGGTACCCTAAGTCAATGTGGAAGGTTGTAATGAATGAGCTCTGGAATTTCTTTTCGTATGTATTGTCATTGTTATATTAATTGCCTTAAATATATGTACTGTTAGCTTAATCATAGGAATTAGATTCTTTCTTTGATTTTGCTACTCATTGTATTTATATTCATTTGTTCTTAATGTATAGGCATAGATCATGTTATAAGATCCTATATATATATACTAGAAACGCTGGCACGCGGTCCCCGCGTGATTAAGAATTTATTTTAATTTATATGGTAAAAGAATAATTTGAATAAGTAAAGATTAAATAAATAAGGATAGAGACTTTATATAGAAAGTTTTAAATTTTGGGAAACTAAATATTCAATCACAATAATTACTATAGTTATTGATTCTACTTCAATTATAAGGCTAAATTAGGAACTCAATAATTAAACTATTGTGCTAACAATAAAATTATAAGGCTAAAATCGGAAATCAAAAGTTTGGTGTCACAGTTTGCCTTTCTTTATATAATAGTATAGATATATATAGAAAGATTAAATTTTATATTTGTATTAATATATTTCACTACGTATTTTATTAAAGCCTTAAATTGTTGCACAATTAATTTCCTATTGGTGTTTTTTTATTGATTTAACTATTTATTATCAAAGTTATTTATATAACTTTTGGTAGTAACAATTTCTAAATACTATTTTTATTTTTTCGTATGTTTACAAGTAATAAAGAAAATAAGTGTTGCTTTGTAACAATTAATATTCAAGCGTATATTTTCTAAACCTAAATGTAGTATTTTATATATTACAATAGTAACTCATTAGAAACAGATCGCATAAATTAGTGGTTTGGTATATGTATGAAGTCTACACTGTTTAAAATGACTTAGTAAGAAAAGCTGATTTACAGTCTCATGTGATATACACAAATAGAAAAAGAAATCTTATGTGTCTATTATAATCGAAAATAAGTCATCATTTTCATGGTTTAAATTTTTTCGATAATTTGTAAATCTCTTGAAATATACCAAAATTAGTTAATCATACATTAATGAAAGTAAATTTTCAATGCTACCGCTACCCCCCCCCCCCCCCTCCAAATCCTGGCTTCGCCCTTAGTCACAGCAATGTGGTTGAAATTGGGGGGTCATTTGCAACCAACGATGACTGATAATATTCATCTTATTAATTTACGCATTTTACACCATAATTTCAAGCATATTAGTGATTTAATGATCAATTACAATAATAATAAGAAGAAATAAGTTAAACAACAAAAAATTAGTTTTGTTGCACAATCAAGAATTATTTTGAGTGTCGGTTCATAATTATACTTTTAGATAATAACTATATTGGCTATCTACGTAAATGAATATGTAGGTATATATTAATTTGATGGAATAAATATATAGATATCACTATAACATCTATTCTAATATTTGTAACAAATGCCAATCGCATAGGAGACGAGTAATCCACTACGTATGATTAGATGTCAAACATAAAAGAGTTTTATATAGTTCATAACTTAGCTAATCAGCTATAACTTACTTGGGGAACCGCACAAAACTAGTTCCAAGTGCACTTCCCACATTTTCGATTTTCCTCCTTCGAACTGGGGGGACGTGGGGTACAGGTAACTCGAAAATTCAAAACTAAATTTGCGAATTCTTATCCCTAGGATAATAATCCCCAAATTGGGGGACTACATGATATGGAGGTTTCTAGCATTTGGGCCCATTGTGGGCCACGACCCATAAACGAGGATATCGGGGATCAGCCCCGATATGATATCGAATATAGGATTCGATATAGGCCAGCTGCGCCTATAAATATCCCGCCCCGCACACTAAGAAAGGCAGTTAATTCCTCACCTCGGTTTACCCGCATCACATCGAATAACAATATTCGACATTATACCCGACATAAGTACCCGATATGGTTTAGTCCACGTCCTCACTCAGACTTCTATGACGACCTGACCACCGATATCATATCGAGGCTCACCACCGATATCACATCGAGGCTCACCACCGACATCACGTCGAGATTTACCACCGATACCACATCGAGACTCACCCCCGATACCTTATCGGGACTCAAGTTTGGGTCGAGCCCTCTGTCACGCGTAGTGCCATTTCTTGCTTGTACGGTGAACTCATGTCGAAAGTCATATCGAATATGAGTTTCGATGTAATCCCCGATATGGCGCATTTAATACTGCGGGCTCCAGCTTTTGTTTGTTTATAAAAGTCGGTCACTGCTGTGTCATCCTTCACTATTTTATTGCCCCGTGTTGTCACTGTCGGAAGTACGTCGAATTTGATGTCGGTAACTTTCCCCGATATCTTTTTCGATCTCGGTTTCGATCTATATTTCGACATTGCTTCAATATTTTGCGTGTTTCTGCAATAAACTGCCTTAATTGTTTTGCCTAAGGATGGTTCGTGGTAAAAAATCTCCAAAGAAGAAACTTGTTGTATCGCCGCAATATTATGAAGTTGGCCCTGCTAGGCGAAATGTTGTCGTCGTGTCGGACGACGAATCTTCTGACTCTGAAACTTCTGCGAGGGATGCGTCATTAGATGAAGGTTTGGTGCAAGTTTCCGGAATTTCCGCCAATCTACGGTTATCCCGAGTCCGTCTTCATGAACGAATCTCTCGGTTCCCTGATAAATATCTCGTGATGCAGTCAAATATTTATGGTGGCAGTGTTATTGTTGGAGATCGCGCTGCCATAGCGGAAGGTATTCGGTTAGAAGATGATAGGATTAACGCTATGACCGTGGATCATGCTTCCCATCGACGTATGGCTGCTAACCCTCCACGGGTCAAGGTGACTCTGCCGCCAGAAGGCGCACCAGCTAATTATTGGCACCCTCGGGCTAGGGCTCGCTTTGAAGCATCGCAAAGGGGGCTTGGGGAAAGTTCTCATTCTGACCCGCATCATTTCGCGGTGTCGCCCGGTGCCGAGAGTGAGGAGCTCGATCCTGACGGGTTAGCACCATTTTCTGGTGTTGGCGAAGAAAGTATTGATGAGGTTCCCCCTGTGTCGACCGCTCCGAGCTCGTCTACTTCGGCCCAAGGCGTACTGCGGCACCCCTTGGTAATACTGATACTGAGAAGCCATCTGAAAGTACGGCGCCATTGAGGGAAGATTACTCTTTTCTACGTGAGCCCCTTTCGTAACGGTTAATTATGCGGATTGGGAATAATAATATCCGTGAAGAGGATGCTATCCGAGGCTTGGAAACTATTTATGGAAATTTTGATCCTTCTGAGTTTTGCCGAGAACTGGGGGTGGAATTAGCACCACGCATATGTATGATGTTGTTATATACAGTAAAGAGCTTGCCCTGTTGTTTGTTGGTTGTTACTAATGTTCATCCCTCCTGTTTTTTACTAATGATTATTCGTTTCCTTGGCAGTTTGGGCATACGTTCCACGAACTGTGCAGAGATTACATGCTGCTTGGGGAGGTGCAGACTCGTCATGATGCTTTGGTGAAGGAACTGCGCGCAATGATTGCACGTAGCGAGATTAGTCGTGATCAGGCTAACAGCCGGGCGCGTGCTGCTGAGACTCAGAAATGCATTGCCCGTGGCGAAGCATGGAAGGCATTAGTCGCTGAAGAAGAGATGAAGAAGGAACTAGCTAGAAGCCATGCCGAGACCCAACGCTTGCGTGCCAGTAATCTTAGGTTAGAGCGTGAACGCAACGCTTATTGAGAGTCCCTCGAAAACTTGGAAATTCAGAATGCAAAATTAATCGAAACTTTAGCTCGCAACGGGGTAATCGTATCTTCCCCTCATAACAAGACATGTGCTGGTGGCTCTAAAAGGGATAGTGATTTTAATGTCGAAGTCACTGCTCCAGCGCATAGCTCTCCCCCATCATATGGTGGTACCCCCATCGGTGCTGATATGCATGGAACTATCGAGCCTTATGGCGGAAGGGTGCCCGTCTGAGCTGTCACAAGACCGTACGTTAGGGAACGTTATAGGGTCCCTCGTGCGATGCGGTATTCCAGGTTGTCACCTGATCCAGAAAGTAGTAGTCCGAAATGGAATAAATATCCAGTGGTTTTGTCTCCCCGGGGAATGGATGAACTCGCTGACGATATTTGTGTCGAGCCCTGGAAGTTCCCAGAATTTGAAATGAATGTATCCGAGCTTGGGCCCTTTCATCGGGAAGATATTCGGGCTGAGTTATTCACTGATCTAGAGAGTAACGAGTTTTTTTATGATATGTAGTTACGTTGTCGGCTAGTGAGATTTTTTGATATTGTAGCAGTTATTTCCTCGGGAAATTTTTTCTATGCAAAGTGTGCCCCATGCCATTGACTGAGAGCCGCTTTCATGATGTTTAATGAAGGGTGTTTATTTGCAAAAATCTTACCTTGTGCAATTCTTTCTGTGATCATGAATATTCTACCCTTGTCGTATAGTAATTGTGATAGCCTGATGATTGTCTGGCGTTATTGGCATGGGATTGCCGTATCCTTGGTAGGTGACTTGTTACACTCATGGGTGAGAGCCCTCCTGTTATGACAGGGTATGTTTTTCTTGTGGGTAGGGGTCCATCCCGTTATCACAGGGAACCTGCTACCGTTCAAATGCTTAGGGTCGACCCCGTTATCACAGGGGGTGTTTTTCTTGTGGATAGGGGTCCATCCCATTATCACAGGGAACCTGCTACCGTTCAGATGTTTATGATCGACCCCGTTATCACAGGGGATCTTTTTCTTGTGGATAGGGGTCCATCCCGTTATCACAGGGAACCTGCTACTATTCAGTTGTTTAGGATCGACCTCGTTATCACAGGGGATCTTTTTCTGGTGGATAGGTGACCCGTTACCGATCATGGGTAGGATCCCTCCCGTTATCATAGGGGGACCCATTACCGCTCATGGGTAGGAGCCTACCTTTTCTTCGTAGGTGACCCGTTACCGCTCATGGGTAGGAGCCCTCCCGTTATCACATGGGGACCCGTTACCGCTCATGGGTAGGAGCCTGCCTTTCCTTCGTAGGTGACCCGTTACCGCTCATGGGTAGGAGCCCTCCTGTTATCACATGGGGACCCGTTACCGCTCATGGGTAGGAGCCTGCCTTTCCTTCGTAAGTGACCCATTACCGCTCATGGGTAGGAGCCCTCTCGTTATCACAGGGAGACCCGTTACCGCTCATGGGTAGGAGCTTGCCTTTCCTTCGTAGGTGACCCGTTACCGCTCATGGGTAGGAGCCCTCCCGTTATCACAGGGGGACCCGTTACAGCTCATGGGTAGGAGCCTGTCTTTCCTTCATAGGAGACCCGTTACCGCTCATGGGTAGGAGCCCTCTCGTTATCACAGGGGGACCCGTTACCGCTCATGGGTAGGAGCCTGCCTTTCCTTCGTAGGTGAAATGTTACCGCTCATGGCTGGGTGTTTTTTTTTTTTACATGCTAGTTTTAACGATATATTGGTGTTGAACCGTTTTTGGTTGCCTACGTATCCCGTGTAGGGAATCAAGCCTCGCGTAGTTCTTTACATTGCTAATAGTGATTGAAATACTTAATTTTTTAAGAATAAAAATGCCTAAGGTGTTGCACGTTCCATGGCCTAGGAAGGGGCTCGCCATGCATGTCCTCGAGATAATAGTAACCTTTTGTGTTGGCGTGGGCAACCCTGTAGGGCCCGTCCCAATTGGCTTGTAGTTTCCCAACATGTTTACTTGCTTTCACACTCTTCAACACCAAGTCACCCACTTGAAAGCTTCGAAGGTGCACTCGTTTATCGAAACTCTTGGCCATTGCCGCTTTGAAGGCCACTGTCCGTTGGTAAGCTTGCTCTCTTGTGGAACCAATCATCTCTAAGTCCATTTTTCGTAGTCGTGGAGCGTGCTGCGGGTCATATTCCGCTATTCTGTATGTTGGCATGTCAATCTCAACTGGGACTACTGCCTCAGACCCGTATACAAGAGTGAACGGTGCATCTCCTGTAGATGTTCTGGGTGTAGTCCTATATGCCCATAGAATCCCTGGGAGTTCGTCAATCCAACTCCTTCCGATGGCGTGCAGTCGCCGCTCCAAATATTGTTTAAGAGTCTTGTTGGTGGACTCTAGTTGTCCATTTGCCTGTGGGTGAGATACCGCAGCAAAATGCTGGGATATTTTCAATTCTTTGCACCATGCAACCATTGTCTTTCCTCTAAACTGGGTACCATTGTCTGATACCAACACTCGGGGTAGTCCAAAACGACATACAATATTCTTCCAGACAAAGTCTATCATATGTTTCTCTGTGATGTGCATCAAAGCCTCAGCCTCCACCCATTTCGTAAAGTATTCTACTGCTACTAAAACAAATTTCTTCTGACCTCTGGCCATTGGTAGGGGACCAACTATATCGATTCCCCACTGATCAAATGGGAAAGTGATCTCTAGGGGCTGCATCAGTACAGCTGGTCTGTGTACCAGTTTGGCGTGGTACTGGCAATTCTCACAATTGCGGCAGTACAGGTTTGCGTCTTGTCGTATTGTTGGCCAAAAATATCCCTGTCTTAATATTTTCTGGGCTAACGCTCTCCCTCCTGAATGATTTCCGCAACTACCTGCGTGTATCTCCCTCAGTATGTATTGGGCGTCCATTGGTGATACGCATCTCAACAGCGGGCCTTCAAAAGATCTCTTATAGAGTTCACCCTGGTAAATGGTAAACCTGTACACCTTGTGCTTCAGTCGTCTTTGGGCGTTGAGATCGACAGGGAGGGTTCTGTCTGCAAGGTAATTATATATTTCATCCTTCCAACACGGCGTACTTGCGATAGGAAAGATGAACTCCACGTTAGCCCATTTTTTACTGGCTTTTGTTACTCCAACTGCAGGCCTAGAGGTGGTCAGCAAGGTTACACGCTTTTCCACAAAAACATCTGAAGAACTAGCGAATTTTGATAAAGCATCGGCCTTTGCATTTTCCGATCGAGGTATTTGCATCAGATTGAATGTAGTGAACTCGGCCGCCAATTCCTTCAACTTTGCCAAATATAAAACCATGGTTTCTTGCTTTGCTTCGAAGAATCCCGAGAAATGATTAGCCACTAACTGCGAATCCGTGAAGACTTCCAAGTGATCCGAACAGAGGGTCTTAGCCATTCTGACTCCTGCCAGGACTGCCTCATACTCTGCCTCGTTATTCGTTATAGGAAAGTTCAAACTGATAGCAAAATCAAATTCCCTACGATCTGGGGACACCAGGTGAATTCCTGCTCCGCCGCCGTTTGCTGTGGAGGAGCCATCCACATGAAGTAGCCATGCCGCGGGTCTCGAACTGGGACCGGGGTCCTGACTTATAGGAAATATATGGTGGCACGAATGGTCTAAACTGTTGCCTAGTGCCTCTGCAATAAAGTCGGCTAGGACCTATGCTTTAATGGCTGGGCGGGGACGGTACTCAATCCCAAATTTGCCCAATTCTATGGCCCATTTTACCAGTCTCCCTGAGGTATCCGGATTGGCCATGATTTGGCGGAGTGGTTTGTCTGTCACGACCACTATTAGGTGAGCCTGGAAATAGGGCTTCAACTTACGAGCTGTCATGACAACGGCCAAGGCAAATAGTTCGATTTGTAGATAATTCTTTTCTGCTCCACGAAGAACGCGGCTGACGTAATGGATTGGAGATTGCTTTCCGTTTGCTTCTTTTACTAATACTGTGCTAATGGCATTGACGGAGACCGCAAGATATAGATAAAGCGTCTCCCCTGGATCTGGTTTTGCCAAGAGTGGTGGTGCCACCACATACTTCTAGAATTGTTGAAACGCTCTTTCGCATTCTTCGGTCCACTGGAAGTCCTTGGCCTTCTTCAAGATTTTGAAGAAAGGAAGACTTCGTTCTGCCGAGGTCGCAATAAAACATCTCAAGGCTGTTATACGCCCCAAAAGGCATTGCACATCCTGTACCGAGCATGAAGAAGCGAGATTCAACACGGCCTCTATCTTGTCTGGGTTGGCTTCAATTCCACGCTCGTTAACCATATATCCAAAAAAAATTCCCGCTGCCACTCCAAAGGTACACTTCTTGGGGTTGAGCTTCATCCCATAGTTTCTCATAATGGCAAACGATTTCTCCAAATGCTCTACGTGATCCTGCGCCCTCAAACTTTTGATCAAAATATCGTCCACGTATACCTCCATCGACTTTCCTATTAGGTTATAAAAATTTTTTCCACCAATCTCTGGAACGTTGCTCCGACGTTCCTCAAACCAAAAGGCAGTATGCGATTGATCCTCAGTCGCCATAAAAATATGGTGGAAACCGCTCTTGGCATCAATGAAACTGAATAGGGCGCACCCGGCTGTTGAATCTACTAGAAGGTCAATCCTTGGCAACGGGAAAGGGTCCCGTGGGCAATGCTTGTTCAAGTCTTTATAATCCACGCACATTCTCCACTCTGCTGCGTTCTTCAGAATTAGGACGATATTGCTGAGCCACTCCGAATAACGTAATTCATAAATATGCCCTGCTTTAAGCTTTTCCACAACCTCTTTCTCTGCTGCCTCGCTCTTCTCCTTGCTAAAATTCATTTTCTTATGTCGTATCAGTTTGGCCCGCGGATCGACGTTTAGCTTATGCTCTATAATCTTTGGGTCGATCCCAATCAAGTCAGAATCGCTCCAGGCAAATATATCGACATTCCTTTTCAAACATTCTATCAACGCCTTCCGGATATCAGGCGACATTGCAGCTCATATCCTCAACGTGTGCTCCGGTTGCCCCAGGTCGATCCCTATCGTGATAAAATCTCCCGCTGGCTCCATTCTCGGTTCATTCTGACAGGGAATCACCGCCCCTTCTATCTCGACGCATTGCCCCTTTTGGTCGATCCTCGCCCTCTTGCTACTCTTCGTCATATTGGTATCTGCCTTGTTCAGTTCCTGCTCCTCGACACTTCGCTGTCTCTTCCCTGACATCTCTTCTGATGAGCTCCCGATCTAGAGAACCTTGGTTCCCACAGACGGCGCCACTGATTTGACAATAGATCGTATTATGTATATATGTGTGTCGGTTACAAGGGAATAATCTAATAGTACAACGAATCTATCTCAAATTAGGCCTACACTAGGTATCTGGTGTAGACTTGGTCCGGAACCTGTTGCTCGAGGTAGGGGCATCACCAAACTACCCGCTGACTCTACGTCAGTGATGAGTATCGAACGTATATCGGAGATGAGTCCCGATAAGATATCGGGGGTGAGTCTCGATGTGGTATCGGTGGTAAGTCTCGACGTGATGTCGGTGGTGAGCCTCGATGTGATATTGGTGGTGAGCCTCGATGTGATATCGGTGGTGAGCCTCGATATGATATCGGTGGTCAGGTCGTCATAGAAGTCTGAGTGAGGACGTGGACTAAACCATATCGGGTACTTATGTCGGGTATAATGTCGAATATTGTTGTTCGATGTGATGCGGGTAAACCGAGGTGAGGAATTAATTGCCTTTCTCAGTGTGCGGGGCGAGATATTTATAGGCGCGGTTGGCCTATATCGAATCCTATATTCGATATCATATCGGGGTTGATTCCCGATATCCTCGTTTATGGGCCGTGGCACACAATGGGCCCAAATGCTAGAAACCTCCATATCAATATATATATATATATATATATATATATCTTTTTGTTCAAAAATTTAAACACTTTTTCTATCATATCTTCAGTTTCTTCAAAATTATAT
Organism: Linaria vulgaris; assembly: GCA_948329865.1. Lineage (NCBI taxonomy): Eukaryota > Viridiplantae > Streptophyta > Magnoliopsida > Lamiales > Plantaginaceae > Linaria > Linaria vulgaris. The sequence goes on from OX415249.1 coordinate 67,369,313, forward strand.
GGCTTACAAACATTTTCTTTGTTTTTTCAAAGCAACAATTCGAAATTTAACAAAAAACAAAATCGGTAATTTACCAGAATTTTATTTTTTTTATTATGTGAAATGTTATTTGCAACCGCAATGCGGTCGCTAAAACCTTGAATATTATTAACCACAACATCGCGGTTGCAAAAACTATGAATAGCATTAGCCACCGCAGTGCGGCCGCAATTGCTTCGAATATTATTAGCCACCACGCGACGATGATTAATTGTTACGACCGCTATTTGCGATCGCACCGCTGTCGCATTTTTATAAGAGACAACATTGTGGTCGCAGAATGTTGTGACTGCATTGGGGTCGCAACTACTATTAGCAACCGTGGTCCGGTCCGAAGAGACCGGTTGCGACTGCCTTCCGCTCCCTTAACTTTTAGTGACCGAGGCAACTGCAACTGAAAAGTTGCGACCGGACTGTGGTTGCTAAGGGTCTTTAGCGATCGCAGAGTCGTCATTAGCGACCAGATTTGCGGTCGCTACATACCATTTCAGGTGTAGTGAATTATGAGAGTTTTGTTGAGACACCCAAAAAAGATAAATATTTATATATACTATTCTCGATTTGTCTCAAAAAATTATGGTCATGATGTTTATTATTTTTTTACTTGTGTTACCCCTACGTATAAGTATATATAGATAAGCCCATGATATACTATCGGCCTTGTTTGGCCCAAAGCTTTCATTCCTTGTTTGACTAAGTGCTTGCTTTCAATTATTTCCATGTAGCATCAACTTTTTTGCACCCCTTTATTTTTCTCTCAAATATTCTTTTTCCCTGAGAATTTTTGCGACTTTATTTTGTAATCACCTCATAACTTCTTGATACTTTTCTCTATCTTTTCAATAAAATTTCCCCCCTTTTAATATGTTTTCTTATTGTCAAGACAGTCTCATATATTTGATAGAATATGTTAAAATCAATTATTAAGCTAATAGCCAATTGTTGGACTGTTGAATTAATTACCGTTGTATACGTGAGCCAAATGTTATGTCACTACAAGAAAAAAAGGGCTCAATTGCAATCGCCCGCTTGCGGCGGTTGCAAGCATTAGCAACTGCGTGGCGACCGCCGGGCGCTACAAGCTATAGCAAATGCCATGCAGTCACCACCCTTTTGCCACCGCCCAACGGTCGCAAATGAGTGTTATTTGTGACCACCATGAATTTTTAATAATACCTTAATATTTGTGACCGCCCACCAGGGTCATTCGCAACTGTCTGACAATCACTAATAATATTAATGTTATGAATTTACGGATTTTGCATGATAATTTAAGGCATGTTGTTGGTTTAATTGTTAATTACATTAATAATAGGTACATGTAAGTTAAATAAACACAACTAATGGATTTCGTTGCCCGCTGAAGCATCATTCAAAGAGACAGTTCATAATGACAATTCTCACTAATTATAATGATGATGTACGTAATGCCTATATATATACATATATTTATATTTTATATATATATATATGTGTGTGTGTGTGTTTTAGATGTGATACTAACTAAATAGCATAATGACATCTATACTTATAACAACTTCGTGTGATTAGTTGTAAAACATATAACAGTTCAACTGTTAATAACTTGGTTAATAACTTGGTTAATCACCTATAAATTAGTATTTTGAGAACTCTATTACTAGTATACTAATTATATACTAATTTCATTGACATGTATTAATGAGACTCTTTATTAAAAATCACAAATACATCACGATCGTATAAAAGAAACTAAGAAAATGAAAGATTTGTGCGCAGAATTGTAACCGGTGGGCAGTCATAAATGATATTCAAAGTCATTTGCGACCGTCTAACGGTCACAAGTTCTGGGCACTTGTGTTTTGCGATCGCCCAGCGGTTGCAAATGTTTACGCATTTCACATTATAATAATTAAATTAAAGGTGTATTGTTTTATTAATAGTTACAATAATAATAGGAACTAATAAGTGAAATTGACTCAAATCACAAGTTTCGTTACACATTCAAGCATCATTTGTAGGGACGGTTCATAATGACACTTCTAACTAATTTTAATAACGATGAACGTAATGCCTACATACATATATAGATAATATGTTAGATGATCTACTAATTGAGTATCATAATGGCATTGCTACTTAGATTTGTAACGTAAAGCACAATCACATGTGAGGCAATTATAACCACTAGGTATGATTAGTTGTAGAATATTAAATAGTTCAATCGTTAATAACTCGCTTAATCACATATAACTACTATTTGGATAACTCAATTACAACTGAACTAATTGTATATTACTTCAATTCACATATAACAATGAGAGTTTTTGTTAAAAATAACAAACACATCAAGATCGTTCAAAATAATTCGCTAACTAGAAATTTTGAATATGAATTGCAACCGTCGGGCAGTTGCAAACGAGGATATTTTGCGCCGCCCAGTGGTTGCAAAAAATATTCAAGCTATTTGTGTCCGCTGGGCAGTCGCAAATCATATTCATATGGGAATTGCGCCCGCTTGGTGGTCGCAAGTTCTGAGCATGGGGTCTTTTGCAACCACCTCATGGTTGTAATAGTGTGAGAATTGTGACAGCCTCGCGATTGTTAGTAATAGTCATGTTTAAAATTTAAGCATTTTGAATCCTAATTAAATGCGTGATGTTTTTGTTATTGCTAATTACGTTAATAATGGCTACTATGAAGCTAAATTAACCAAGCCATCATTTATGAGGACGATGCATAATAACACTTTTAACTAATTATAATGACGATGTACATAATGACTATATATATATATAATATTTTAGATGAGATACTAATTGAATATCATAATAAAATCTATACTCACATTTGTAACGTAACGCACAATCATATGAGGCGATTATAACTACTACGTATGAATAGTTATAGAACATAAAAGTTTTATCATTAATAACTTGATTAATCACATATGATTTAGTACTTTGATCACTCAAATATTAGTGTACTAAGTATATACTACTTCAATCACATGTATTCATGTGATTAGTAATTAAAAAATACAAACGCATCAAGATCGTACAAAACATTCGAAACTCTAAATCCTAAACCTAAACACCAATTTCATCGGCTAGACGGTTGCAAAAAAAATACTCAAAGACTTTGCAACCGCCATGTCACTTATGGGGATATTGCGACAGCCGAGCGATCGCAAGTTTAAGTGTTGCGACCGCCAGGCGATCGCAAGCCGACAGAAAATTCAAATATTTTAAAAAATTGAATTTTTGTGACGGTTGGGTGGTTGTTGAAGGCCCTGAAATTGGCGGGAATTGACGGGATTTTCAGATTTTTTGAAAACTCAAAAATTTCACCCTACACTCTATATATATCCACCATTATTTTCGATACAACACAATTATACTCATCAACAAACACCCAATCACTTACTTTCTTTTCATTTTTTTATTCAATCACCAACATTTTTTCTTCAAACACGATTTTCTCGAAATCTTCAAACTTTTTTCAGATCTAAAAAAAAAACCCAAACACTAATACTTTTTCTTCATTTCTTTTTCATCTCCATTTTTTTTATTTACTTATTTTCCTAACACTTTACTACTTTCCAACACTTTTTATCACGTTTTATCATTTTTTTCAAAATTTTCTTTGTTTAAAATACATTTCTATCTTTGTCCATCATCACAAACAATAATATTTCGGTAATTTCACAAATTACCGAAATATTATTGGTTCATTAAGAGGTGGTTGGCAGCCAATGGGGAAGCTTCAATGAAGCTTCTATGCCAACAAAAAATAGTTTATGAAATATCTAAATACGACTAAAGGAATTATAAAAGTACTCGTAAAATAATGGCTTGCGTTTCTAAATAATAATTCTCAATAAACAGTATAGCATAGGTGATGTAGCGGGGTGAAGCCATAAGGGAAGATGAAATAACACAAGAATCAAAAGCTCGTTGATTCCGCAGAATACCGAGAAATTGGCAAAAACTGAGAAAACTCTCAAGTTATGTTTTTTTATTCAATCAACAACTGACTACAATGACTCAAAGACGACTAACTTATAAAGTGAAAATCCTAACTAAGAAAAATGCCAAAATTACAAAAGACTCTTAAAATAACTAAAAAAAAAACCCGCTAGAAATAATAAACTGCAAATGTGACCCTCTAAACCTTGGAATTTCACTCCTTAATACGGGATATATACAAACGAGTCGTAGTATTAATTTGACAATAGATCGTATATTAAGCACGAAGTGCGATGTTACAAGTGTAGGGCTACAAATCTATTATAAACTAGATCTCCTATCACTATCACTAATTTTAGGTAGACTTGGTACGGGACACCTCAGACTGGCGTTTGGATGCACCGCCTGATGTTGAATATGGCGTCGAAGATGATATCGAGGATGACGTCAAATCTCTCCTATGTCAGTGATGATGTCGATATGATATTAAAATGGATGTCGGTGATATATGTCGGGTTGTAAATCGAATATGATATTGGGTATGCTCGATGTCGAGTGAATAATATACACAGTAATTAAAGCTTGCCTTGATTAGCAGAACCTGGATATATATAGACATCAGGATGCGGGGGCCGCACACATGACCTTCACGTGATCAGCACTATATCGAAGGTGATATTCGATATTACCATTGATATCAAGTGTCATTCCCGATATCAATCAGCATGGACTTGGCCCATGTGTCAGCCCAATACTGGAATTACCCATATCATGTAGTCCCCCAGTTTGGGAGTTATTGTTGTAAATAATAATTTGTAAACTAAAATTAAGTTTGAATTATCAGTACATCTCGTCCCACCGGTTCAAATGACGGAGCTGGGATACATGAATTTATTTAAAGATGATGGTGAACCCGCAATATAATTGACGTTTCATAGAAGTCTGTGTTTGAATTATCATGAAAATGTGTCTCTCACTTGGTTAACCGTGTCGTTATCTCTTAAAAGTGCCCAAATTGAATTGCTATATCAAATATTTTTGATAAGGTAACTGGATGTCGAACATGGATTTCGATATACATCATTTAATGTGAATCTTTCGCTCATGAATTCTATAAATAGGTGGAGATAGGGTTTGGAATGTATCTTTGTCCTTTAGCTAACGCACACCTGTTTTAGCAAATTGATATCGAAGGTATTCGATGTGCTTTTCCATATCATTTTCGATATCGCTTTTGACTTGAATTTTTGACTTACTTTTCGATGTCATTATTCAATATCCCCTTCGATATCTTTCGATATTGGTTCTAACATTCGTTCGATATCGTTTTCGATATTTCGATATGGTCTTCGATGTTAGTTAAAACCTTTGCCCTCCGTTTTTACAGGTTGTACTTTTTTAGATCGTTCTCTTAATCCCTTTCACTAAGCGTAATGGCTGGTATACGCGCACATATGATACAGGTTGCTGTCGCACGATAGTACTGCCCTTGCTGTGGAGGTAGCTGTCGTGGTAGAATGGGTTGCTGCGGTAGAAGCAACGATAACTGTGGAAGCATCAGCAACAGCGCAAACGGTTGTTGTGGCGGGTGTTGCCACTGAGGCTCAGATTGTTGTTGAAGATGTTGTTAGGGCAGCTGGTTCTGAGGCCGGGGTCGCGACGGAGCAGTTTATTGGGGCTGTTGGGAGTATGATGAGCGCGGCCCCACCGATCGGGGTTGCGGGGTCGTTTGTTGATGCTGTGGCACCCTTAATGGATGTTGGGTCCATGTTATTCGAGGCAGAAGGCCCTTCTTTGTCTATCGAGTAGAAGGTCATTTCTGGCGCTCTTATTGGGCAGACCTCTATTCCCGAAAGTATTAGTGATGCCCCGACAAATCTGGAGGTTGGGACTAGTGGAGTGCCCGAAGGTGCATCTGGTGAGAATGAAATGTGACGGTCTTTGGAGGTCCTAATAAGTCTGGATGAAGAAACTTTTGACCGTGTCCTTGCAGCTCCGTCAAGCAAGGAGGTTCCTCATGATGTTGGGTCGAGGTTGCCGCGGGAAAAGGGGGCTAGCAGTAGCGGTACTCAAAAATATGTCGCGCCATCGGTCAAGGCGCCTGGTTTAAGCGGACGAAAAAGAGCTCGGGTGAGAGTTTTGCCGCTCCTAGGCCGCCTCCCCCACCGGGACGTGTTGCTCAGGGTCCTAGCATTAATGTGCAGAATTAAGAATTCAGTGAGACTGAGGCGGTCCGTTCCATGAAGAGGGCGTTCCATTTTCCTTAACAAGGCGCCTCTGCAAGGGGAGCAGGATCGTGCTCGAAATGCACGACGTGATATTCATGTCTTCCAAGCTGTAAGTGGTTAAGGGTAATATGTTTTGTTTCATAAGGCACACGTATAAGTTGTTCTCTTAGCATCCTAATTGGTGATACGTCTAGTTCGGCAAGTTCTTGATTATGAGTCTGATGACAGTCAATAAATCTAATGGGGATAAAGGCGTGATCATCGCCCAGTTGGAGGCCAATATCGAGAAGATGGGTGAGTTTAACCCCATCGCTGCTGAGAAGCTTGTTGCTGAAAAGGAAGAAGCCCAGCGTCGGTGGTGGGTGATCAAAGAGGCATACGATGAATGCTGTGTTGGGAATGAGAGACTTTCAAATAAGCTTCTTAGTTTGAAAGAGCTGGCTCTCAAGGATCAAAATAACAAGCATTTGGCTGAACGAGAGCTCAACAAGGTGAAATCAAAAAATGAGCGTCTGCTGGCCAAGCTTGCAAAGGCGCGGCTTGGTTTGAAAAATGCGGTAGGCATATTTTTGCTATTGTGTATTTTCTCTCTTCTTGATCAATTCTTATGAAAGGTTTTATTTTTTTAGGACGCATCTCCTAAGCTAATGGTGCGCGTTGTTGAAAATTTCCTTATGAGTTATACTTATAAGGACCTCCTTGCGCAATACGCCTTCACGAAGAGAGAAGATACCAAGAATGCCATCATTGGGCAGATTGCCGCGAAGAGTTGCTTTAAGGATGGTTTTGACATCACGCAATTGGATTCCATGTGTGGACAGGATGGCCTCCCTCTCGAGGACCCCGAGTCATCAGATGCGGTTGCTGGAAATCCTAATCCCTTTTTGTCTCTCTTGAAGAAGAACCTTGCTTGATAATGGGGAAGTTGTTCGTTCTCCCATTTTCATTGGTGTTGCATCGCCTTTTTATTCTATGTTGTGTAATAATTTCAGGATATTAGGATTGTCTTGAATTTTTCGTATGAGTAGTATGTCAAATTGTGTGGATCCTATTTGACATAGATTTTTGTTTTAAAAGATGCATTTGTTATCTTCATCCGACGATGTTGTTTACGTTGATTTTATGAAGAAGTAACTGTTTCCATGGTCGACCTGGGTACACTCGTATGTTGATTTCAATTATCGGGATTTCCCTCTTATCATGCCCTTCCTAGGTCTAAGTGCATGATGATGGGCCTGCGAGTTTGTAGTCGTGAGTTGCTTACTGTAGTTGGATCTAGAGGTCGACGCCTCATAATATGGTAGTCTTTTTGTATTTTGTACGATCAAGTAGTTAGTATCCCATAGGATTGTAGATTTTTGCCCATTTTGGGTGCTTGACATCCCGTAGGATTTGTAGATTTTTGCCCTTTTCGGGGTACTCTCCTCTGTATCTCATTAGAATCGGGGAGTCGATATCCCGTAGGCTTGTAATCTTCATTCCTTTATGGTACTCGATATCCTGTAGGATTTGTAGAATTTCGTCCCTTTCGGATGCTTGACATCATGTAGGATTTGTAAATTTTTGCCCTTTTTTCGGTGCTTGACATCCCGTAGAATTTGTAGATTTTCGCCCCTTTTGCGTACTCGATATCCCGTTGGATTGTAGATCTTCATCCCTTCTAGGTACTTGATATCCCGTGAGATTTGTAGATTTTTTTCCGTGGGATTTGTAGATCTTTGCCATTTTTGGATTCTTCTCTTTCTTTTCCTAGACGTAGATAGAAAGATCCTAAGTCTCTACCATTTTTCAAGGATTACGCTCGATTTATCCTTTTAAGGTATGTTTGAATTTTTATCCCGTAGGATATATTTTTCCCTGCAAGCATTCCATCAACATGGAGGTTATAGAAATATAACAGTTATAGGATAAATATTAATCATGGTAAATGGTCGAGATTAGGTAAATCCCAGTTCCACTACGTATCTCGTTGATATGGGAATCAGACTGGCGTAGTTTCCGTTGTTTTAGTTATAGGCTAGCCCGATGAAAAGGCAATTTAGGTAAATAAACATTGTTCGAGAATTAACAAAACAAGAATTAAATTGTTCGAGAAATAACAAACATGAATAAAATCGGCGAGCCCCACGCGGTTGTTAAGAGATCACTCTGTGTCTGGCAGATATTCGTTTTTTACCACCTCGACCTCCTATGCCTCCCTAGTCCTGGGGAGTTTGAGTAAAGACACATAGCACATCCATCCCTCCTTTTGGTTGTCTACGATCTCACCAACCCTGCCCAGAGTAGGAAACTTCATTTTCTGGCGGTATGTGGATACCACTACTCTTATCGCGTTGAGGGTGGGTAGTCCGATAATGACATTGTAAGGGAAACGGATATCGACCACGGTTTACTTGACATTAATTGTCCTTATGTAAGGGTCTTCCCCAAACGAAGTAGGTAATGTGATTTGTCCCCTCGGGACCACCTTTTCGCCACCGAATTATGTCAATGAGGGGAGACCACTCCAACCATATCTTGGTTTACCACTATTTTCTCAAATGTGTGTGCAAACATAACGTTTGATGAGCTACCATTTTCAACAAGAACCTTCCACACCTCATATTTGGCTATATCAATTTTAACGACAAGAGGGCAGTCCAGTTTACCAGCCATTTGCGCCTGCGGCGTAAGCTGTTCTAAGCCCTTTTTGGTGAAGGATACTTCTTGGTCTAGGAAATCTTCCTCATTGGCAAAGGTAGTGAAACCCACATATCTCCCTTCATGTATCTTACGAGTTATCCTCTTGCGCCTTTCGGCCGAGTCAGCGCCTATCACTCCTCTGTTGATCATTCCCCTTGTAGGGGCATTGACGATCGCTCTCCCACGCTCGCTAGGAGCCTCTATGGCCCTTTGCTTGTCCCTCCTGGGAAAATGTGACTGGTCCCTCCGAGGCGAGCGGGATCTATCATCCCTGACGTCCTCGCCCTTGGAACTCCACACGAACTCAACCAGCTTGCCTTCTCTGAGGAGCCTCTCAATCTCATCCTTGAGGTCTATACATTCCTCGGTTGTATGTTCTGTCTAATGTGGTACTCGCAGTACTTTCTAGAATATTTCATTCATTTGCTTTCTCTCCGTTTCCTAGGCTCATTTATGGCAAATACGATCATGATTCCTCTGTTAAAGGGAGTATACCTCTTAGGGGATCTGTCCCCTCCACGATCATTCCTAAACCTGCTCCCTCATTTCTTTCCTTGCATTCCGTTTTGCGCCTGATGCGGAGTCTGCTTCGTAGCCATCATATTATCATGATAAATAGTTTTATAGGCCAGTGCGTTGATCTGGTCAATTGTGGAGGATCCGAGCTTGATCAGCTCTGCCACGACCCTTTTATGTGATGTTGCATTAACTAGAATGAGGGCCACTTGCTTGCCCTTTGGCTCATCAACCTTGAGCAACTTGTCGTTGAACCTTTTTATGAAGTTCTCAAGGCTCTCCTTCTCTTTTTGCTTCATTAAATTCAAGTGGTTCATATTTATTCGCATCCTCTTTTGACTAGAGAACTGGCTCTCTAATCTATGCCCCATCTGCTCATAACTGACTATAGAATCAACCTCTATCCTTGTAAACCAATCCAGAGCAGCCCCCGTCAAGGTAGTAGCCAAAATGTTTGACTGCATGTTCTCGGTAAATCGGTGTAGGTTCAAGATACCATCCACGTAGTATAAGTTCTCGCGGGGGTTACTCTTCCCATCATATGTCTTAAGTTGAGGGATTTTGGCCCCCTTTTCTAGTACTTCTGATGCGGTCTCCTTGATGAACGGGGTCAGCCTACTCTGAGCCCCAGCCAATGCTAGCTTGCGACCAACCACTTCGTTTTTCCAGTTCAACTACTCCATTCTTATCTTTATGTTTCTCCTTTCAACAATGGGGTCTGAACCCTCATCGACAGGAATTCTTGAACGTGGGTGCTCCATCTTGGACTCCGCCATATGTTCGCGCTCATGAGCCCTTGATCCATCTTTGGGCTTCTTGTTCTGGATTCTTGAGGTGGCGGAATTGCCTTGCCGACTCCCTAGTTGATCAGATGGGGTAGCAAAGTCTCCAGTGCGACATTCATAGTTGCTTGAACCGTAGCATAGATGTGCGCCAAAATCTCTGATGCTAGGGCAGTAGGATTCGCATGCACATGCTCGTGTGCCATTGGAGGTTGGGGAGGCAACGGGTCATGTTGTTCCATGTTGGGTTCTGATACTTGGACTGGTCTTATGGATCACGATCGGGTCACCCTCTGCTGCATCTTAGCGTCCTCTTCTGGGAATATGGTATTCCCACAAACGGTGCCACTATTTTGAAAATAGATCATATATTAAGCACGAAGTGCGATTTTATAATTGTAGGGCTACAAATCTATTATAAACTAGGTCTCCTATCACTATCACTAGTTCTAGGTAGACTTGGTTCGGGACAACTCACATTGGCGCTTGGATGCACTGACTAATGTCAAAGGATATGTTGAATATGACGTCGAAGATGATATCGAGGATGACGTCGAATCTCTTCTATGTCGGGGATGATATCCAAATGGATGTCGGTGATATGTATCAAGGATATATATCGGGTTGTGAATTGGATATGATATCGGGTGTGATATCATGTATGCTCGATGTCGAGTGAACACTACACGCAGTAATTAAAGCTTACCTTGATTAGCGGATCCCAGTATATATAGACCTCGGGATGCGGGGACTGCACACGTGACCTCCACGTGATATGTACTATATCGAAGGTGATATTCAGTATCACCATTCATATCGAGTGTCATCTCCGATATCGATCATCATAGGCTTGGCGTATGGGCCGGCCCAATACGAGAATTAACCATATCAAGTATACATGTACTTTTGATTACGATTAACATAATACACTTCATATGTGATAGTAAATATGTATTATTACAACAATCAGAAGTTAGTTGCTTAGATTAACTTTCCTCACTGGACAACTGTGATGTCAATGTTTCGTTACACGAAAGGCACTGGATTGTCATCATCATGCAGCTAAATGAAAGCACATCACTCGTGAATAGACAACACTTTATGTCCAGGATTCAGAGATGGTCATTCACGTTGCTGAAGAACTTCAAGAACCCCTTCCGTTTCTCTCTGACTCTTTGGTGACACATGGCACTTTAACATGCGGTAAACTCGTGAGACAAACTGAAAACAATATGTGATCATCGCAGACAACTTTTCAAACAACAGTTCGTTCATTCTCCCCTGTGATTGTTAGTAAAATCGTTTCACGTTCCTTGTGCACTGAGTTTGCAGCAATAACTCTAACCGGTCCCTTCAGGGGATTTTCCATGAAAAAGTCCTTCCCCTCTTTCTTGAAATGATGTGTAACAATAAATTCGGCTTCGTTGGCCAGCTTTTGTAAGACGTCCTTCGAATTCTTGCAACTAAAAGATTATTTATGGTGATCTATGTGTTGCCATTTCCTGTATAGTATAACTCTAGCCTAAACAACATTCGCTATGCACTATATACATTTAGATATTAATTTGACAATAGATTGTATATTAAGTACGGAGTGTGAAGTTACACGTGTAGGGCTAATCAATTACAAACTAAGTCCCCTATCACTATCACTAGTTCTAAGTAGACTTGGTCTGGAGCACCTCAAACTGACGCTGAGATGCACTGCCTGATGTCGAAGGCTATGTCGAAGATGATTTCGAGGATGACATCGAATCTCTTCTATGTCGGGGATGATGTCGGAGATGATATTGAAATGGATGTCGGTGATATATATCAAGGATGTATATCGGGAGGTATATCAGATATGATATCGGGTGCTATATCAGGTATGATATCGGGTATGCTCGATATCGAGTGAGCAATGTACGCAGTAATTAAAGCTTACATTGATTAGCGGAGCCCGAATATATATAGACCTCGGGATGCAGGGACCGCACACGTGACCATCACGTGATCTGTACTATATCGAATGTGATATATAACCATTCATATCGGGTCGCATCCCTGATATCGATGAGCATGGGCTTGGCCCATGGGGCAGTCCAATACGGAAAATACCCCATATCATGTAGTCCCCCAGTGTGGGAGTTATTGTTGTAATAACAATTCGTAAACTAAAATTAAGTTTGAATTATTAGTACTTCTTGTCCTGCCAGTTCAAATTACGGAGCTCAAATACGTGAATTTACCTAAAGACGATGGTGGACCTGGGATATAATTGACGTGTCATAGAGGCTTGTGTTTGAATTATCGTGAAAAGGTGTCTTTCACTTGGTTAAACGTGCTATTATCTCTCAAAAGTACCCAAATTGAGGTGTTATGTCGAATATTCTTGATGTAGGTAACTGGATGTGGAATATGGATTTCAATATGGACATCATTTAATGTGAATCTTCTGTGCCTTAATTCTATAAATGGGTGGGATAGGGTTTGTAAAGTATCTTTGTCCTTTAGCGAACGCATTCCTGCTTTAGCAAAGTGGTATCGAAGGTATTCGATGTGTTTTTCGATATCATTTTCGATATCTCTTTCGATGTGACTTCTTGACATATTTTTTGATATCGTTATTCGATGTGTTATTCGATATCTTTTCTAATATTTTCAATACATCTTCGATATTGGTTTTGACATTTGTTCGATATTATTTTCGATATTGTTTTGAATATTTTCGATATGGTCTTCGATATATATCTTCAATACTAGTTCTGACCTTTGTTCTCCGTTTCCGCAAGTTGTACTTTTTCAGATTGTTCTCTTAATCTCTTTCACTAAGCATAATGACTGGTATACGCGCACTCAAGATGCGGGTTGCTGCCATACGACGGGTGGCTGCCCTTGCTTTGGAGGCAGCTGTCATGGCAGAATCGCATGCAGTGGCAGAAGCAACGGCAACGGAGTAGGCATCGGCACCAGCGCGTGTGGCTGCAGTAGCGAAGGTCACCACCGTGGCTCAGATTATTGTTGAAGATGTTGTTGCAGCAACTGTTGTGAGATAGCGGCAGGGGTCGCGATAGAGCCGTTTATTGGGGTTGTTGGGAGTAGTTTGAGCGTGGGCCCACTAGTCGGGGCAACAGGTTTGTCGCTTGGTGGTGTGGCACCCTTGATGGATGTTGGGTTCGGGTTATCCGGGGCTGAAGGCCCTTCTACGTCTATCAGGGAGAAGGTCGCCTCTGGCGCTCTTCCTAGGCAGACCTCTGTTCTCGAAGGTGTTATTGATGCCCCGGCAAATCCGAAGGTTGGGACTGGGGGGTGCCCGCAGGTTCATCTGGTGAGAAGGAAATGGGACAGTCTTCGGAGGTCCCAATAAGTCTAGATGAAGAAACTTCTGACCCTATCTTTGCAGCTCCATTGGGTAAGGGGGTTTCTCGTGACGTTAGGTCGAGGTTGCCGTGGGATAAGGGGACTAGCGGTAGCGGCACTCAAAACTCTGTTACACCATCGGTAGAGGCATCTAGTTGAGCGGACAAAACAGAGCTCGGGGTGAGTGTTCCGCCACTCTTAGGCTGCCTCCTCCACTGGTACATGCTGCTCTGGGTCCTATGATTAATGTGCAGAATCAAGAGTCCAATGAGACCTAGGCGGTCCGTTCGATGAAGAGGGCATTCCCTTTTCCTAATAAGTGGCATGTACTGGGGGAGCAGGATCTTGCTCGGAATGTGCGTCGTGATATTCATGTCTTTCAGACTGTAAAGATTTAAGGAAAACATTCTTTTGCTCCATAAGAAGTATTTATAAGCTGTTTTCGTAACCTTCGTGTTTGTGATGCGTCCGGTTTGGCAAGTTCTTGGTTACCAGCATGAAGACCGTTAATCAAACGGATGATTACTTGATTACACATGCTCAAAACCTCATCAAGTTTAGAAGTACCTGAATTCCATCAAATTGTCTTTTTCAGGTTTTTTTTTTACCTCTTTAAATGCAGCTTCTGTTCAGTCAAGGTCTCTCTCATACAGCTTCATCATCTTCTTCAAATATTCAATCTAATGCTTCTGAGCTTCATTGCGTTTGATGAGTTTATGGTTTTCCCTCAGAAGATTTTGGAAAGTAGATTTATGTCTTCAATGATTTCCTCCTGGACATTTCACATTCAAAGAAGTATTCTTCATCTAGATCAACAGAGCCTTGAAAACAATCAAAGTTAGATTCATCACAATCAAAATTAATACAAGAATTATATTTATTCCAATTTCCAAAGAAAATCTCATGTTCTGGTGTTGGATCCTGAATGTTAGAGTAACATTGAGACCCGTAGCAATTTTGAGAATCTTCTTTAGTCTAATTAACTTGAGTGTAGAACGCATAAGTGTGAATCTCCTCTGAGTTGTCTTCAGCACTCGATCCAGAGTTAAAGTCAGCTTCATTAAAATCATCTACACAAATTCAATGAGAATTATTTCTTGATTGAAGGGTGTTAGCACATTTCTTTTTAAGATGACCAAACCCTTTGCATTCATAACGTTGAACATCTTTCAACTTTTCAGCATCTTGAGGTGTAGTTTTAAATGCCATATATTTTATGAAGGGATAAAAGCATCAAGCCCCCTAACCTATGGAGTGTTTTGAGCTTTGGTCCTTAAATTAATTTTATCAGCACTTTGGTCCCTAAACTATAGATTGTCTATTTGATTTGGTCCTTTGGTGCAGTTTCGACCATTTTCGGCCATTTTTGGCGGGAATATTCCCCTCTACCCGACTCCTATATGTTTTACTAGAAAAAAAAGGCAAAAAATCACCACAAAGAAAGGAATATTTCGGTCACAAAACACCGGAAATGCACCAAGGGATTTGCCCCTTTTGTTGCATTTCAAGCCATTTTTTACTAGAATATTCCCTTCTACCCGACCCATATGTTTTGTACTAGATGTATAATGATAGTCGGTGACAAAAAAAAAGACAAAAAAATACCTCAAATGGAGGAATATTCCGGCCACAAAGACTAGAACTGCACCAAAGGACCAAATCGAACAAACACACTATAGTTTAAGGACCAAAGTGCTGATAAAGTTAGGTTAAGAACCAAAATGCAAAATATCCCATATGTTAGGGGGTTTGATTCTTTTGTCCCTTTTATGAATTTGGGGGGTAACTTCTTATAACCAGATGATGTATTATCAGGTTGTTTTTCTTTAGATTTATCTTTATAGCTCAACCTACTGAATATCTTGGTAATATTTCCATAGTTAGAAGAAATCAATTCAATCTCATCTTCACTCTCACAGTTTTCAAAATTAGAACCTATCAAAGCAATAGCTTGTTGTCTATTTGTTTTAGCATGATATTCTAATTCAAACTCTTTAAGAGTATTCATCAAAGCCTGAAACTCCATATGGGCAATATCTCTTGACTCACCCATGACAATCCTCTTGAAAGTGTATGTAGGTGTCAGTGTTCTATATGCTTTGTATACCATATCTTGATTAGAAATTGTAAATCCTATATTTTGGCATTGATTGGCAATATCAAGTAATTTCTCAAAGTAGCTTTCAAAACTCTCATCATCACCATTTCAAGTTTTTAAAAATCGCTAATCAGTTTTATGTGTTTAGAATCTCTAACAGCAACATCTCCCTCACAATGCAGTTCAAGTATTTCCCATGCAGTTTTTGTTGTGCTGCAATTTTGAATTAATTTAAAAATGTGATTACCTACCCAGCTAAAAATAGCATTGAGAGCCTTTTCATTGAAGTTGTAGAGACTTATGTCATTTCCTGTCCATTGTGCTTTAGGTTTTGGTACAAGATCAATGTAACGCCCCGGAATTTCGAGGCTAAACAGTACAATATCATATTAAGAATGACAATTGAAAAATACTAATTGTCTCAAAACAAAACAATTCAAGTGTTACAATACAAAAGAATGAAGTACTTAATACAAAATGCTAACTAACTCCCCGACGGAACCCACTCTCCACGTTCTTCAAGTCTCGTCCTGGTTGACCTAAAGCTGAAAGGAAGGGGAAAAAACATGCATGCGTGAGATAAAAATCTCAGTGGTGTTTGTGCGTTTGTGTGCAGAGTGAATGACGTGCACTTTTATTTTGAAAACAATTGAAAAACAACAAATAGGCACATTGGTCAATTAATCATTCAGGCAGTCACACAGTCAGGCAATCAGACAATCAATCGAGATAGAGCAAAGTTTCAACCTCAAGTATACAAAACTTATCAATCGTTCCACATGTAAAGAATACAAACTTATCAATCGTTCCACACGTAAAGAATGTACTAATCAGTCAGTTCCACATGTATAGAATGCATGCTCTTCATTCACCACACGTATAAGAATATGCATGCTCGTCAATCACCACACGTATATGAATATACATGCTCGTCAATCACCACATGTCAAAGAAGACATGCTCGTCAATACCACACGTCAAAAGAAGACATGCTCGTCAATCACCACACGTATAAGAATATACATGCTCGTCAATACCACACGTCAAAAGAAGACATGCTCGTCAATCACCACATGTCAAAGAAGACATGCTCGTCAATCACCACATGTATAAATATATACATGCTCGTCAATCATTTTCCACATGCAAATAATGCATGCTCGTCAATCAATACACATAATCAGTCAACCAAACAAGTAATCCATCAACAATACAAATACTCAATTAACAGTCCAAGTTATCAGGTAACATTAGAAGCATTCGATCAACAACGCAAATAATCCACAGTACAAGTTACCAACAAACTAACAATCATTTAAGAAACCAAATTATCACAATGCACTTCAGATCATATTAAAAGTATATATACTTATATATATTTACTACTAAGATACATGTAGGCACAAACTCCCTTTCATTGAAAATAATATAGTTTTAGAACACGCACCTGGAATTTACCACACAAAGATATGAGAATGCTGAACGGTTTGATCGAACTACCTATTTAATCACATATTGTAAGAAACATCAATCGATAATATACACCTAATTAAATCCATAATGTGATGCCCCTACTAATTATTGATAATCCCAGTTTAAGTACATTTTTCTACTACTAATTACGAAAGGACAACATCTATCAATTATTAATGTTATAAATTTATATTCAAATCATTGGTTGGGATAACGTAATCTATATTTTAAAATCTTCTTAGTTCTATTTGTAACTATCTAATGCATGAGCAGTAGGTTTAATTATCAAATTCAAAACAAGGAACTTCAATTGATAATTTACATACAACTTTCTACTTCTGATCTATATGCACGTGCTCACGAGTTCAATGAATAAGAAAATATGTAATCATATATATAGTTTTACTCTATATGGCTTCACCCAGGACAAACGATTTATAACAAGGTTTTATTTCATATAAGCATGAATAATAACAACTGATCTCTCAGACGAATGTTGAAAGATCGTAAACGAAATCAATTACCTGTAACAAGTGTGCGGCGTGAGTGATGATATGAAGAAAAGAGTCTTGTGATTTTCTATGTAATCTATTGAACTGAATACCATAATATTTATTTAACAGCTAAAAGAAACGAAATGGCTACTTATAAAATAATCTAATCTTTCATCTTTGTTAATTAATTATGACTTAATTAAGAGACCTAATACACTTAAAAGTTCTAAAAAGATATGCGGTTGCTAATAGAATATTCTCCAAATATATATAATATTTCTCCTTCTCTTAATAATAAGAACTAAAATACTTAGCCTTTAAGAACCTTAAGAAAATTAAAACAAAATGCATAACGAAATTTTCAGTTTTAGTAAGAAAGAAATACACGTAAAAAATTGGGGTTTTACATTCCAACCCCCTTAAAGGAATTTGGTCCCCAAATTCTAATTTTAGTTAGCTAATTAATTTATTAGTCAATTTCATGTCACATCTTTCGTTCACATTATTAACATGCGTTCATGTGTTTGATGGTACTTCATAAAATAAATCTTTTGATCAAAGCATAAAGAGACGGATATGGAAATCAAATTAGGCATAAAAACACCCCAGACAAATAATAAGTCAAGCAAGATGAACATTAAGTTTGTTTTACGGCAAATACAAAATAGTTAAACTATGAAATATCATATATTTTCATCTTATCTTTCAAGACATTCAAAAGGTAGAACTAGTTTACGAGCCCGCGGTGTCAAAAACAATCATAAAAGATTTCTCAAACAAGTAGTTGAAAGACGAGAATGCTAAATCAAATAGGACTTTCAGCAACATCGAAGAAGATTACTAAGACAAGCATTATCACATAAATAAACATGTAATAAGAAGGAATATAGATTTCAAAGTCGTTGATCATTTAGGGAGAAACAAAATATAGGCAATTTTAATAGAAGTAGCGGAAGCATGACATTATAATATTTTAAAGATGGGCAAGCAGCACCAACGATTTGAAGAGTTTAGATTCAAGAATTTCGATCACTTTCCTTATAATCACAATCCAAACAGTATCCAATTCAGTCATGGAAATAAGAGCGACATGATGAAGTCGAAAGTAAGAAAAATATATTGGAAACAACGTAAGGGAGATCGGATCTAAGAAAACAAAAAGTTCAAGCTTTTCTATTCAATAAGAAGAAAAATAAAATGCATACGTATTGCAGCAAAGACATTCCAAGTCGATAGAAAGCAACCCTATAACATACAACATGCAAACCACACGCTCACTCAACCCCAGCCATCTACTCAATGCTTTAGTATGTATCGAATTACTATCGGTTGGCCACCCCGACAGTAATGCGTAACAACTTGAGCAAAGAGAAACCTAGTTCTTAATTTTAAAGGTAAATCTTAAGTTATACGAAGGCATTCTAAGTCCGAAGATCATATCCTGGCATAGCCTGGGCACTAATTACCCAAGCTCTGATACCAACTGTAACGCCCCGGAATTTCGAGGCTAAACAGTACAATATCATATTAAGAATGACAATTGAAAAATACTAATTGTCTCAAAACAAAACAATTCAAGTGTTACAATACAAAAGAATGAAGTACTTAATACAAAATGCTAACTAACTCCCCGACGGAACCCACTCTCCACGTTCTTCAAGTCTCGTCCTGGTTGACCTAAAGCTGAAAGGAAGGGGAAAAAACATGCATGCGTGAGATAAAAATCTCAGTGGTGTTTGTGCGTTTGTGTGCAGAGTGAATGACGTGCACTTTTATTTTGAAAACAATTGAAAAACAACAAATAGGCACATTGGTCAATTAATCATTCAGGCAGTCACACAGTCAGGCAATCAGACAATCAATCGAGATAGAGCAAAGTTTCAACCTCAAGTATACAAAACTTATCAATCGTTCCACATGTAAAGAATACAAACTTATCAATCGTTCCACACGTAAAGAATGTACTAATCAGTCAGTTCCACATGTATAGAATGCATGCTCTTCATTCACCACACGTATAAGAATATGCATGCTCGTCAATCACCACACGTATATGAATATACATGCTCGTCAATCACCACATGTCAAAGAAGACATGCTCGTCAATACCACACGTCAAAAGAAGACATGCTCGTCAATCACCACACGTATAAGAATATACATGCTCGTCAATACCACACGTCAAAAGAAGACATGCTCGTCAATCACCACATGTCAAAGAAGACATGCTCGTCAATCACCACATGTATAAATATATACATGCTCGTCAATCATTTTCCACATGCAAATAATGCATGCTCGTCAATCAATACACATAATCAGTCAACCAAACAAGTAATCCATCAACAATACAAATACTCAATTAACAGTCCAAGTTATCAGGTAACATTAGAAGCATTCGATCAACAACGCAAATAATCCACAGTACAAGTTACCAACAAACTAACAATCATTTAAGAAACCAAATTATCACAATGCACTTCAGATCATATTAAAAGTATATATACTTATATATATTTACTACTAAGATACATGTAGGCACAAACTCCCTTTCATTGAAAATAATATAGTTTTAGAACACGCACCTGGAATTTACCACACAAAGATATGAGAATGCTGAACGGTTTGATCGAACTACCTATTTAATCACATATTGTAAGAAACATCAATCGATAATATACACCTAATTAAATCCATAATGTGATGCCCCTACTAATTATTGATAATCCCAGTTTAAGTACATTTTTCTACTACTAATTACGAAAGGACAACATCTATCAATTATTAATGTTATAAATTTATATTCAAATCATTGGTTGGGATAACGTAATCTATATTTTAAAATCTTCTTAGTTCTATTTGTAACTATCTAATGCATGAGCAGTAGGTTTAATTATCAAATTCAAAACAAGGAACTTCAATTGATAATTTACATACAACTTTCTACTTCTGATCTATATGCACGTGCTCACGAGTTCAATGAATAAGAAAATATGTAATCATATATATAGTTTTACTCTATATGGCTTCACCCAGGACAAACGATTTATAACAAGGTTTTATTTCATATAAGCATGAATAATAACAACTGATCTCTCAGACGAATGTTGAAAGATCGTAAACGAAATCAATTACCTGTAACAAGTGTGCGGCGTGAGTGATGATATGAAGAAAAGAGTCTTGTGATTTTCTATGTAATCTATTGAACTGAATACCATAATATTTATTTAACAGCTAAAAGAAACGAAATGGCTACTTATAAAATAATCTAATCTTTCATCTTTGTTAATTAATTATGACTTAATTAAGAGACCTAATACACTTAAAAGTTCTAAAAAGATATGCGGTTGCTAATAGAATATTCTCCAAATATATATAATATTTCTCCTTCTCTTAATAATAAGAACTAAAATACTTAGCCTTTAAGAACCTTAAGAAAATTAAAACAAAATGCATAACGAAATTTTCAGTTTTAGTAAGAAAGAAATACACGTAAAAAATTGGGGTTTTACAATCAACATCTCCATCTCTTGGTAAATAAGGTATGTAGTAGCCTTCTAGTGCTGATTCCCATGCCCTCAAATCAAGAGATTTGATGTGAACTCTGAGTTGGATCTTCCAATATGCATAGTTAGTGGGTCCTTCCAAAACTGGCAATCTGCCGGTATTGGATTGACGTTGTCCATCGCGTTGTATCAACTCCAAACACCAGTAAAATCAGTGCTTGGCTCTGACGCCAATTGAAATTGTGGATCGGGATTGATACGTCGTAAACTCAATGTTAAACCAACATTGTAGAACCAATGTTACTTTAACAACAATCACAGAATATATTGCAGCGGAAATAAAACGAACACCAAGTTTAAGAAGATAATATATTAATATTATCTTTCGAGACCACGAAGGTTTTAACAAAGATGTTTCTCACAACTCTCAAGCTCCTCACTCTCAAATTGATCGAACTCAACAAAGTAGACAATGATTTTCTCCTTAAATCTAAACCTATACTTAATTCGATAATTCACAAACTTTGCAAAAGCAAGACAACACTCAACAGCTAAAGATTTAATCTCTCGGATTATTAGCTCTTGTTTTGTGTTTGTCTTGATGTACTTCAAACCTATATATAGGTTCTTGAACTTGTTCTTCAAGGTCTGTTGTATGCGATTTTGGTAACTCTTCAAGTTTCCTTGTTCCACTCTTCTTTTGAGATCTCGAACTCCGTCTTGAATAATAATTCTTTGTTAGTGAACTAACTAAGGAAAGACTCATTCTCCAATTCAGAGTTCATCTTGGATGTTTCCTTGTTGCACTCAAGCTCTACTTCTTTCCTTCTTCTCAATATGTGTGCGGTTGACTTTTTCAACACTTTAATTAAGAAAACTTCCCTGAATGGAAATTTGAATGATCCAACCTATATTAAGTTTGGTTCCTGGACAATAATCAAATATAACTACAACTGTGGAACTTGATTAGTTAGTGAATAAAGGCAAAACAATAATATAAATATTCAAAACTGGAATGTTAGAAAGTTTATGTTCTTGATGTTATCCTAACATTGTGATTACAATGTTACTATAACATTGGCAGAATACTTTGCACTTTCGTATTTAATTTAAGCTTTTTTGTCGTACTATATTGTTGTGAGATGAGGCACAAAGTAAGACTGATTTATCAATAGGCACATGATTATCAATGCACTTGTATGACAAACTTGGGAGAAAAAATAAGAAAGATGGACTTACTAGTTAATGTTTTCTTTTTGTTGACCATGTTAATTAGTAGCCTTCACGTCTACATTGTCATCAGTCCTATGCCACCACCGAAAAAGATATTGACATTAACAAAAGCAACACTCATAATCCAAACTGATTTACCACATGAAAGTTTTGTGGCTCATTGATATTCCTCTGAAGATGATCTTGGCTACCAAAAGCTTTTCAATGGAGAAAGTTTTACTTTTCACTTTCGTATGAATCTGTCGGGTTCTACCAAGTTTTACTGTAATTTTGTTACCATACACGGTTGTGGACTCCATGGTGTTTTTACCCGAAATGTATCGGACTATTTTTGCGGTTATTTTTGCCATTGGTTCGTAAAGGAAAATGGACCATGCGTGCAAGCGAAAGACAGGAGGCTATGGTGCCAAAGTTGGGGTAAATCTTGTCCTCTATCCCAAGAGTCAACACTCCCACAATTAAATCTCCTATAGCTTAAGAAATACTCATTTAGGATCGCGACATATATTAATTATACAAAAGCAATTATATATATTGGAACATTATGCTTGTTTATGTTAGTATTTTAATTAAAGGCTTTAAGTTTCACAAATAAATGAATTACCAAGGCAATGACTCAAAATTTTCATGCTGTATGCGTGCAATGTACTTTTTGGTACTTCCATTTCCAAATAGGATATGCTTATGCAAACTAAACAAATATGTATTAAACTAGCAATCAGCAATTCATTGTCACAACCAAACTTCCTTCATTAGACAACTCAGTTGTCTCTGTTAATATTACTTACACTCGAACTGAAGACAGCCGAATTTTCACGGTACCGCTGAAGGAAAGTACGCCAATCATCGATATACAACACTGTGAAATGGAAATCAAGAAATGGAAATTCACGTTGCCGAAGAAGTTCAAGAATCCCTTCTGTTTTACCCAAAAGAAGAAAAGCTTCGCAAACGCTCTTCTCTCGTTTCTCTATGGCGCTCTGGTGACACATTGTACTTATCACATACGGTAAATTTGTGAAACAGGCTGCAAATACATCCGTGATCATCGCAGACAACTTTTCAAACAATTCTTCCTCAGTTGGTTCATTCTCCCCTGTGATGGACAGCAGTATGGTTTGACACACCCTGTACATTGAATTTGCAGCCACGACTCTAACCGGCCAGTTAAGAGGATTTTCCACGAAAAGATTTTTCGCTTCACTTTTGAACTCTGTTATCATCCGTTCGGCTCTAGTGGAGAGTGTTTCTATTAGCTCCTTTGAATTTTTGCAACTAGAAGATGTTTTTTGGAGATCCATGTCTTGCCACTTTCGGTAGAGTGCAACTCCTGTCCAAACAACATCTGCTGATTTTCTTGAGTTTCTGAGTTCTCGATTTGTATCCAAGGTTTTATCTACAAGTTTGGCAAAAGGCATGCCCTCACTGACACTGTTCAATAGTCGCTTAGCTTTGCTATGAGTTGAAATACTTGGAAGTGAAATCGCGATTGTAGTGAGGGTCACCAAGGGAAGTGACCAACAATTAGAAGGTTCTTGTGAATGTAGGCTTGGAACTTGAATACTATCGAATTCTGTTACATCATGGAGGGCCCTAAATTTACGGAGAAAATTAATGAGATTTTTTGGTTGCTGTTTCTTACCGTTTTGGATCGCTTTATCTGCCCGTTGTCCAATCTGCGTCAAAGTAGCTTTAGGCAGCTCTGGCTCACCATCTAGTAGAAGAACATAACGGCTGAGATTCAACTCTACATTGTCGCTTAATTCCACTCTAGTGGTATTATCTGAGTTTACAACTTCGGATGAACATTGTACCATGCGATTCTTTAATCTCCTGATAAGGGCAAAACACGCAATGAAAGGAATCATGAGTAACACTACGAGAACGACAAGTATTTTGCTAAGTAGAACCACCAATATCTGAACCCCGATACATGCATTCAGAATCAACCATTTCGCGCAGTGAAAACATTTCTTGCACTTATCATGACGGATTTGTAAGGCCAGCGAGTTGTCTCTCCAATCTACTAGAATCTGAATCCAATAACTTTCAATTTTGAATTCCTCTCTCATGTTTCTGTAACTCATTGTTGAGCACTTATCTCTTACGTTAACCAACCATCTCAAAGTAGGAGCAACGATGCCAATAATGACCCCAATAGATTGAACTGCTAAAATCCATCTCGTGGACCATTTGTATGCGGACTCAGTACTTCTAAACGACGCCTGAAATCCACGTAAAGGTGTCCAATTGAAAAATCTATAGAAAGGCACTTCTAATGGAAACGTTGCCAACAAACAAATTGCACTTGAAGCAGAGGAAACAACTAAACGTGCCATAACAAATTGAGGGCTGCTAGTTTCTGCCATCACCCAATATTTCTTCATCTTTTCCCTTTGGTTAACAATCCCAAATATCCCCCACTCCTATTTCTGATTTCATCATCTTCTCTTAAAGCAACTTTGTGCATCTCTTGGTACTTCGCTTCAAGACTCCTCTTGATGTTAGGAGCCGCGGTAGCTGAAGAAATCAATGCAACAAGCAAAACACAAAGAAAAACGGTGGAATCAAGCATTATGTTATTATTTATTAAAACACCATTCAACAGAACAATTTGAATCCATATATTCCCAACAATCGTGAGCGTTAGAATCCCTATAGCAACGCTATTCATTAGAATTGCTTGATCGGTCATGGATCCCAAAGACGACATAAAACTAACCATAGCTGTGCACATGAATATTAAGCTGGTGACCTTGGTTAGAGATCCTGCATCCTTGTACAACTGATCGCTTAAGTCCATGGTCGGCTTCATCGCCACAGCTAACAGAGTCAAGAAAGTTGCGTTGAGAGCAAAGTATTTGCGAGGGAACCAAAACTTTTTGCTTCGTAAGCCATGGAATACGTCGGCAGCCATCGCAAACGAGCAGACTGCAGAAGCTGCTGCGATATACAAGCCCACCCATTTCGTTGGTGCATCGAATAGTGTTTGCATATCATCATCGCTTTCGTACATGGCTAGAAATTTCTTCAAGCTTCAAAGTCTGGGATATGTCTTAACTTTCAATCTCAACAAATTCATTGTTCATTGTTCCAAACCACCACTTGTATAATGTTTATGTATAATAAGAATATAATCTATAAATTAGAGCAGCACTCTCTTGATGTAAAGTTTTCTTGAATTGGATGTAAAGTTTTTTTGTGATTGAAGAAAGAGTTATGATGATTTGCAACGTACGGTATTTGCAGCAATGAAGAGGGGAGGGAAGGGGCAACAAAATTTAACTGAAGGGGATGTTCTTTATTGAGTAATAGGGACACAGGAAGTTTCTTGGAGGAAGGAAGAGAAGCTTGGTGGGAAAAATAACTAACTGAGAAAGGGGTCATTTTTCAATTTTCATGCTGGAAAATAGTTTAGCACATATGTTACTGATACTCTAAAAATGGCTCCGTATTCCGTATTGGATACTAAACGGATATGGATACACCTCGGATACGTGTCGATTAAGCCACGTGGCGTATCCTATTTAAATATTATTTTTTAATAAATCGGATACATATCGGATACTATCCTAAGACGTATCTGATACGTGTCCTCAATAAAATAGGTTATTTTATTATTTTTAAAAATTTTAAGGGTGAAAAAATAATTTATTTATACTACAAATACCAAAATACAATTTTCTAATTTATTAATTCATTTAACTCAAATAATATTTCATCATTTTTACTTTTCACTTGATGAACCCCACTTTGAGTTGGTTTTGTTTGTTGATGATGTTGTTTAACAGTAAATAAGCTATTGCAATATTAATCTTTGTTATATTATGAAACTT
Source organism: Linaria vulgaris (assembly GCA_948329865.1). NCBI lineage: Eukaryota > Viridiplantae > Streptophyta > Magnoliopsida > Lamiales > Plantaginaceae > Linaria > Linaria vulgaris. The sequence continues at coordinate 67,395,489 of OX415249.1, forward strand.
TGTAATATTCGTGATGAACATATTTATCAATTAATATTTGAGTTTGTGGAATGGTGGATCTTTGTATATGACTATATGTTGATTTTTTTTTGAATTTTATAAGTGTTTAGTATTCGCTATTTTATATATTTACTTAAATAATATATATACATATATAATTTTTTAATATTAAATATTCGACGTATCCTTGATGTATCTCAATATGTGATTTTGAAAAAACCCGTATCTTCGTATCCGTATCTTATCCGATATGTGTCCACGTATCAACGTATTTTAGCACTTTATAAACCAGTTCATGCTTATTTTGTTTATTTAAAAAGTAATTTGAAGATTAGTATTTATTAGATAACATACATCCGCTTTAATTGCTAACATTAGTTAAAGAATTGCAAAACAAGTGATTTTTCATAAACTATTTGTATATACTTCAAATCTAATTTCTCGTTACTTTTTGTTTTTTCATGAGATACGTTACAAATATTGGTATGTTTGCAACTTTAACTAATCTTAAGCAAAGGTATTAAAAATAATATGGTCTATAAGCTGTGGCAAGTACCTAACATAATCCTGTCAAATAGAGATTAGTATTAGAAGGAGTCTCTATGGCTATAACTTTACGTTATACATTTCAAGTGAAATTAAAAACAAATATAAATATGTGGACATAATTAACTTGCTAAAATTAAAGTTCAAGGGTTGACTTTAATATTTGTAAAATAAAAAATAAAAAACAGGTACTTTGGCATTATTCTTTCCTAGAAACTTAGTATTACAACGAGTACTTACTAACAAAATTATCTTCCAGAAGTGCAACAAACAACATGAATATGTTACTCACTGGGAATGACATATTTAAATATCACAATAATGTCCAACAAACATAATTAATCACCCAAATATATATTTCATTTTCCTGTAACATAAAACAAGCAGTCGCAATTTATATATAATCTATAAATTACAGCAGCACTCTCCTCGAATTAAAGATATGTAAACTGAAAACGACTGTCGACCAACACGAATATATCTTTCTCTAATTATTAATTAATTGAGTGAGTACAGGGCTGCCCCTTGATCAGTTACAACTGGGGCAGGCACCAGTGACTATAAGCTAAGCAAGCAAAGTTCAAGAAACTATTTAATCTAATTTCTACACATACTTTAGCTTTTCAGGCAAAACCATGGTTTACAATGTTAAGGTGATGATAAGCAAATAAATTAGAGCGATGCCTAATATTTTTAATCTATTCTAACACTATCATGCATGATGCATCCACATGGAAAAGATGCATATTGATTCATTAATCTTGAAGATTTTGATGCTCATATTTAATAAGTTGAACCAATAATACACAAGTTGACAATCCACTGCCTGAACATCACTTTTAATATTATATCTTAGGGATAAAAGCATCAAGCCTCCTGAACTATGCACGTTTTTGCGACTTGCCCCCTAAACTAATTTAATAAGCGTTTTGCCCCCTAAACTATGCACGTCTGTTCGATTTGCCCCCTGGCCGGGTTTTCGGCTATTTTTGGCCATTTTTGGCCGGAATTTTTCCCCTTACCCGACACATATGTGTTGTACTAGATGTCTATTAGTAGTTGATGACAAAAAGTAGGCGAAAAAATACCTCGAACGGGGCATATTCCGGCTAAAATACACTGAAGAGGAAATCACATTTTGGCTAGAATATGCCCCGTTCGAGATGGTTTTTCGCCTACTTTTTGTCATCAACTACTAATAGACATCTAGTACAACACATATGTGTCGTGTAAGGGGAAAAATTCCGGCCAAGAATGGCCAAAAAATAGCCAAAAACCCGGCCAGGGGGCAAATCGAACAGACGTGCATAGTTTAGGGGGCAAAACACTTATTAAATTAGTTTATGGGGCAAGTCGCAAAAACGTGCATAGTTCAGGGGGCTTGATGCTTTTATCCCTATATCTTATTATATCTTAGTCAATAGTTGTCATATATTGTAGCTTCTTTGCATAGTATATCTACGTATCATTGTATTTGTATAAATACGTCTATTAATTAATAAGACTACACACTGAATTATTCATATTTTACATAGTACCACGCATATAATCCTCTCCTCTCCAGATCTTCTCCTAATCTCTTCCCATGTCTCACCCTAGTGACCCTAATACCGAGTTGTCGTCGTCCGACTCTTCAATATCAAAGACGACACCGTCCCACACCTCATCTTCTCGGTTCATCCAAGCCCCCACGGTCACATACGTACGGGATTTCATTCTCGTTACATTAGACAATCCGGCCAATACATTGCATGGTCGAAACTCTTCAAAATAAACGTTGTGCGTATCAGGTCATGGACCACATCATCCCCACCGCCAAATTCTCTTTCCCATCAGATGACTTCGACCCCGATCTTTGGGATCATCTCGATGCCATTGTCCTACAATGGATATACAACACTTTCTCTAACGACCTCATGTATACGATCATCAAGCCCAACTCTTCTGCAATGGAGGCTCTAGATCAACTTGCTGAGCACTTTCAAGACAACAAGAGCATTCGGGTTGTCCATCTTGAACATCAATTCTCCAACACAACTTTGGACGAGTTCCCTAACGTTGGTGCTTATTGCCAAAATTTGAAGATGCTTGCCGGTCAACTTGCCAACGTTGGTGCACCAGTCTCTAACTAACGCTTGGTTCTTCAAATTGTCGATGGCCTCAACGAAACCTACAGTGGCGCGGCCACCATCATCCAGCAAAGCGATCCGCTTCCCCAATTCTCCAAGGCCCGATCCATGCTAAGGTTGGACAAAACTAGCATGAACAAATGGGTCGCGCGCCAAACGAACTCAGCCCTTGTTGCGCACTCAAACCCGCAACCCGTGGACGGTGCATCCCATCATCTGCAGCCACACGCACCGCCAACGCGCCCCACTAGTCAGCGCTCCTACAGCCGTGGTCGTGGATTCGGCTCCGGCGGACGCGATTCCTCAACACGTGGTCATGGAGTACGCGGTTTCTCAACCCGCGATCGTGGAGGACGCAGTCCGCTCCCCTCTTCTTGGGGTTGTGCATACTTGTGGCCCGCTTACGGAGTAGCACCGTGGTCGTGTCCGCTCTCGCCCTACCCATGGCGCCCTGAAACCCGTGGCCCACTCTGCCCGCAACGTGCCAACCGGGGATCTTGGGTGCGCGTCCTTCTCAAGCATATCACGTGGAACCCGCCCCCTCTTCCAATTTGGGATATTCTCTTATGGATCTTGATTCTGCCTTCAACACTGTGTGTCTAAATTTGCCCAATGAAAATTGGTACATGGATTCGGGGGCCTCTTCACATATGACAGCGAATAGCGGTACTCTTACGTCTTATTTTAATTTGAACAACTCTAATGGTATTACTATAGGCAATGGTTATACTATTCCAATTGTTGGTTTGGGTAACGCGTCTTTTTCATCTCCTTATCCACCTTTCTCTTTATCTAATGTTAATCATTCACCTAAGCTTGTTAAAAGTCTAATTTCTATTCGTAAATTCACAACGGATAATTCTTTGTCCATTGATATTGATCCTTTGGGTTTTTCTGTGAAGGACATTACGACGCGACAACACCCCATGCGATGCAATAGTTCTGGGGATCTTTATCCACTCCTACCGCCATCCACCTCCTCTCGTTCCCGCTCTCACTCGTCTTTTATCGCCTTCTCCTCCGACCTATGGCACGCTCGTCTCGACCACCCCGGCCTCACTATCCTCTCCTCCCTTCGTCAAACCAATCACATCTCTTGCTCATCAGCGTCGTCTACGTTTTGCCCATCGTGTCCCTTAGGAAAACACGTTAGGCTACCTTTTTATAATCTATAATATGGGTATTTCCTGTATCGGGTCGGCCATGGTCCAGGGCCAGGTTTTCACCTAATCCCCGACATACATATTGAATATCACCTTCGATATAGTACAACTCACGTAAGTGGTTCCCGCATCCCGAGACCTATAAATACCCACTTCCCGGTAATCAAGGTAAGCTTTAATTATCCGCAATTATTGTACAACTATATCGAGCCTCACCCTATATAGTATTCGACATAATACCCGATATATATCTCCGATATATATCACATACGCCACATTCGACATAAGCAGAATATCACTTTCGACATAGAAGATCCGATGTCATCCCCTAGATAATCTTCAACATCATCTCTGATTTACTCCCGACATTCTCCCTTGCATCAGACGTTAGTTCGAGGTGGCCTACTCGAGACTAGCATAGTTAAAGTATGTCTAGTTTAGCGACATACTCGTTGTACCATATTTGTAACTGACCCTATTCTATATATACGAGATATTGTCAAACTAATCTACTTCTCGTACTTTACAACCATTTGATATTGTTCATAGTGAGCTTTCGAATTCGTCCGTTTGGGTTCTTCAGGTCATTGCTACATGTTTTGTTTTGGGATGATTTTACTAATTATTTGTGGACTTTTCCCATTGCTAATAAATCACAATTTACTCTACATTTTTAGCATTTCGCGCACTTATTAAAACTCAATTTGAACGCGGAAAGAGTTTTCAATGTGACAACAGAAAAGAATATAACAATGCACTTTTTCGACAATTTAGTGATAATAATGGGATGATTGTTTCGATTTTCTTACTCTTATACCTCTTCTCAAAATGAGAAATCTAAAAGAAAACTTCGCACCATAAATGATATAATTCGCACTATTCTCTCTCACACCTCCATGCCGCCCATTTTTTGGCCTCACGCCTTACAAATGGCTACATACCCTCTCAATATTCTTCCCTCTAAACCACTAAATCTCTCCACCCGCCTACACGCCCTATTCACTAAAATACCATCTTACTCACATATACGGGTTTTTGGGTGCCTTTGCTTTCCTCTCTGCCCCTCTACCACAATACACAAACTAGAGGCACAGTCCACCCCTTGCGTCTTTTTAGGCTATCCTTCCAACCAACGTAGCTACAAATGTCTTGACCTCAAGTCCAACAAAATCATATATTGTCGCCATGTCCTCTTCGATGAAACCACATTTCCCTTTGCTCAATTACAAAAACTCGAGCCCTCCTCTTACAACTTCTTGGACTCGGATCTCTCGCCTATTATTCTCCATCAACTCCAACCCGCCCACGTATCACCCGTGGCTCCTCCTTTGGACCCTACGCCGCCACCATCGCCACTGCCCACCCACAGCCATCTTCACCTCCACCACCCACTTGCCTCCTACTACTCACGACTCCTCTCCTTAAATGATGACCCGCAGTCGCCATGGCATATCCAAACCTAAACCAATCTTCAATCTTCATGCCACCTCTCAATCCGCTCTTCCTCATTCCCGCTTGCTCACTTTTTCGATCCTAATTGGAAGTTAGCCATGCTTGACGAATACAAGGCTCTTATTAGTAATAATACGTGGGAGCTCCTTCCTCACCCGCCTATTGTTAATGTCATTCGTTCCATGTGGATTTTTAGACATAAATTTGAGTGCCATAGATCCCGTATTGTTGGTGATGGCATGTCTCAACAGGTTGGCGTTGATTGTGATGAGACGTTCAGTCTTATGGTCAAATCGGCCACCATCCGGGCCGTTATGGGAATTGCTCTTTCCAAATCTTGGGACATTCACCAATTGGACGTCAAGAATGCATTCTTACAAGGTAATCTTCATGTAACCATTTATATGTATTAGCCTATGGGTTTTTGTGACTTTCGCTTGCCGAATCATGTTTGATTGCTCAAGAAATCTCTATATGGGTTGAAACAAGCCCATCATGCTTGGTATCAATGATTCGCCGACTATGTTGCTACAATTGGCTTTCTTCATAGCAAATCGGATCACCCTTTATTCATATATCTCCGCGGGGGTGACACGACTTATTTATTATTATACGTGAATGACATTATCTTGACTGTTTCCTCCTCCTCACTCCACCAATCTATTATGTCTCATCTTGGGTTCGAATTTTCAATGAAGAATTTGGGCATCCTTAGTTATTTCTTGGGTATCTTTGTCTCTCGGGGTTGTAATAGTATTTTTCTCTCTCAAAAGACGTATGCCAAAAGCATCATCGAGTGCGCGGGCATGAGCTCGTGCAAACCATGTGCCACTTCTGTCGACACCAATTATAAGTTGGGTGGTGCGATGGACAGCCTTCCATTCTCAGGCCCGACTCTATTCTGAAGCCTTGCGGGTGTGTTGCAATATCTCACATTTACCCGACTGGACATTACTTATGTCGTTCAACAGATTTGCTTACATATGCATGACCGTTCGGATATTCACATGCAAGCCTTGAAGCGCATCATTCGATATATTCAAGGTACTCTTGATCATGGATTTTCTTTATCGCGGTCCCTGTCACCAACCTCGTCGCCTACTCCGACGCCGATTGAGGAGGCTGCCCGGATACTCATCGTTCAACATCGAGTAGTTTTGTTTATCTTTGAGATAACTTAATATCTTGGTCTTCCAAATGTCAAGCCACTCTTTCTCGTTCGAGTGCCGAAGCTGAATATCAGGGAGTTGCTAACGTGGTGTCAGTCTTGTTGGCTTCGAAATCTCTTACTTGAACTTCATTGTCCGATCACAAAAGCAACGTGGGTCTATTGTGATAATGTGAGTGCATTTTATCTATCGGGAAATCCGATTCAACACCAACAAACCAAGCACATTGAGATAGACATACACTTTGTTCGCGAGAAATTCGCCCATGGTGAAGTACGTGTTCTTCACGTCCCTTCCTTTCACGAAAAGCCTTCCTCGTGTTCTTTTTGATGATTTCAAGTCTAGTCTCTACGTTCGTCCTCCTCCCGTTCTGACTGCGAGGGTGTAATAGATATTGTATACCTTACCATATCTTAGTAAATAGTTATCATATCTTGGAGATCCTTTGCATGGTATATCTCATTATCATTGTACTTGTATAAATACGTTTATTGATTAATTAGAAGACACACATAATTATTCATATCTTACATCTTCTCGTTTGAACCAACTATATGAATACGTTTTAAAATAATATTAGGCTAATATTACCATACATCAACTAAACAAAGTACCTTCAACTAGCAAACAAAGTACCTTCAATCAGCCTATGTGCCACCACAAATTGTGGACTCCTAGTTTTTGACAGATACAACATCAAAATAGTATAGCATACGAGAGGGAAATATCCTAACCATGCAGATGCAAGACGTTGATAGAGCACTCGTTAGTCGTGAATTGATTCCCTGCACTGATCTTCTCTTAACTTTTGATTATCCCTGCAACAGTTTCTTCTTTACACGCTTGTTGATTGAAAGTGCAAGTGTTGCAGTGAAGTGTTATTCCAACATTCTGACAACTTGTGTTGGCATAAAACTGAACTTAACATTGCACTGTCCGAGTATTTTTAATTGTTATGTTTTATTTTGCCTTTATTCATAAACTTACTTAGTTCCTCAAGTTGTAGTTATCTGTGATGTATTTCAAGATGTCAATGACTATAAGGATCGTGTGGATTAATACTTAAGAAAGGAGATAATCCGAAGATAAGTAAAGATAATATCAGAAGATCTCTTAAAGATAAACATAAAAGGAGATTTGGGAATTATCCAAGGAATTAGAGAGCAATCACGTTCGTGTCAATCACGTCTACGATAGGGGAACATCTAACTCTATAAGAAGGCGTGCTCGACATCAAGCTTAACAACGAGACTAGAATAGGTTCTGAAAGATTGGAAATATTCTTGTAATAGTTGTTAGTTTTGTTTTTACTGAGTTTTATCTAATGAAGCTATAAACTCCATAATTTGTAGTAAGTTAGCGTTAGGATTGAGTTCCTTACTCGGTTGAGTTTTGTAAGATCATTATATTCATATTTGGGGATTATTTGGTCGCAAGGCTTGGCAGATTATATTCATATAACCTGCTTAAGATTCTTAATCTGTGTTTGTTATTTCGTTGTAATTTACTCTTCAAAGAGTGTGAATCACAAAGAATTCCAATCCCGATCCTTTGATGTCAGGGCCAAGCACCTAATTCATTGGTGTTTGGATTTGGTACCATACTATGGATAATGCAAACCCAACACAAACAACAAGCTACCAGTGCTGGATGGGACCAACTATGCCTACTAAAAAATCAGGCTCAGACAATACATCGAGTCCTTAGACCTACGGGCTTGGAAATCAATCATTGATGGTTACACTCCACCAATGACGGCAAGAAACAACGATAATGATGTACATCCAAGTTTAGGTGATCCCTTAACTAATAAACACATTGTTTATAAAGCTATAAGAACAATGTCTCCTAGGTTTGAAGTTAGGAAGATAGCTATGCAAGAGGCCTGACGTATGTCATCACTTAATCTTCATATTCTTTAAAATGTTTTACAAATATTTTAAATGAATTCAGAGCCTACTAACAAACAGAGAGTACCTGCTCTTAAAGCTACTGAAGAGGAAGTAGATGATGAAACTGAAATAAGTGCTTACCTAGGTTATGTGGTTAAAAATTTTAATAAAATTTCTTTGAATGATAGAGTCACAAAAGAAAAGGATGTGCCTCATAATCTGTGAAGGAGTTTTCCTGGTAAAATGGTAAAGTATTCCATCAAAAAGCCTACTGAAAATGACACAAAGAAAATGAAAGAAATTCATTGTTATGAGTGCAAAGGTTATGGTCACTTGGCCTATGAATGTGCTATTACTTTAAGGATAAAAGGTGACTCTAACTGGGTGTGCATAGATGATATTGATGATAAGACAGGTTTGGAGGAAACACCAGATGAACAGGTCTCTGCGAAAAATACACATAGCATCCTTGTTTGCTCAGGTAAACTTGACAGAATGTCAGGAAAACATTGTGACTGACATATGTGCACTAAACACTCAGACTGATCCAGAAGAATAGATGGACTAATTCGATAACTGAGAGGATGAAGAGTATATAACTTATCCTCAATGTCTTATTACTGATATAAATGAATGTGGGGAACATTCTAACTTTGTCTGTTTTGGTGGCTATGTAGATTTGGATGAAGATTATTTTTTTGAAGGAGAAATGGACCAAGGTGAAAATTGATGGACAAAAGGTTGTCTATAGAGAAATTCTTGATCAAGTAAAGAAGATTATCAAGAGGGAAAATGAGCTTATCAGATAAAACAGATTCTTAATTGAAATTATGATTGAATTGGAGAAAAATCACACCAGAAAGGAATGGCATGGAGATAAAGCTAGAAGAAGCTGAGAGAATAATTGTCAAGTGGAACTCAGGAATAAGTAAGCTAGATGAAGTACTGAGTGTTGACAATGACGGTACTACTAGTTTAGGATACCAAGAAAGGTCAAGTAAGTCTTCTATTGTTATTCCTGGTTTTGTAAAGGCTGGTTTTGGTAATACTAATGGCAACTCTCACAAAACTAAGAAAATGACTTATATTTTCCAATATTGCTTACAACCTGGTCATTTCAAAACCTACTGTTTTAAGTATAAAAGGTTCTGTGAGAAATACAAGTATGAAAACAGTGGGTTTGGATCTGATGTTCTGTCAACATTGGAGTTCCCTGATGTTGGCTCAACATTAAGAAACAACACCAGTGAACAGAATTACAGTTTTAGAAAAAGCAAAACCTAGTCTCCGAAAATTAAGATTATCTGTAATGTTGTTTTCTCTGCTACTCATACTCTTACTGGTGATTGGTATTTTGACAGTGGTTATTCTAGACATATGACATGTACCAAGACTAATCTCATGGACTTTGTGCCCTTAACTACTGGTACTGTTACATATGGTGGAGGCAGTAAAGGAAACTAATAGGAAAGGGGGTTCTCAATGTTGATGGTTTTCCACATCTGACCAATGTACTGTTGGTGGGAGGGATGTGTGCAAATCTCATCAACATCAGCCAACTATGTGATGACAATTTGATAGATGAATTTGGTAAATAATCATGTGATGTGTTTGACAACAATGATGCTTGTGTTATGACAGGAAATAGATCAAAGGACAATTTCTACTTAGTAGATGAACATGCTCAGTGCCTACATGTCAAGATAGATGAATCAGTGGTTTGGCACAGGAGGCTTGGTCATGTACACTATAGGAATCTGGAAAAGATCATCAAACTAGAAGTTGTAAGAGGTATGCCTAAACTGACCAGTCCAGGTAAACTGGTGTGTGGCGATTGTCGGCAAGGTAAGCAAACCAAGGTTACTCATGCACCCATACATATGGAAAGTCAGATCTTTTAACCTCTAAATGCTTTGAGTTGTTGCACATGGATCTGATGGGTCCTATAGAGGTTTGTAGCCTTGCTGGTAAGGAGTATGCTTATGAAATTGTTGATGATTTTTCTAGGTATACTTGGGTTAAATTCTTGAGAGAGAAATCGGAAGCTATGGAGACATTCAAGATACTAGTTGATAGTATTAAGTTGCTCTACAATGCATGTGTTATTAGGATTAGATCAGATCATGGTAGAAAATTTAAAAATAGAAAGTTTGATGATCTGTGTGATTCTAGAGGCATCTCTCATGAATACTCTGCCCCTATCACTCCCTAATAAAATGGGTTTGCTGAAAGGAAAATAGAACTTTGCAGGAAATGGCTAGGGTAATGTTAAACTCTAGAAAGATAACTGAAAGAGTTTGGGCTGAAGCACTGAGTATTGCTTGTTATATTTCTAACAGAGTTTATCTAAGGCCAGGAACAACCATGAATCCATATGAAATAATTAAGTAAATTAAACCTCATCTGAGTTATTTTCATGAGTTTTGTTGTGTGTGCTACATCTTGAAAGATAGACATTCATTGGGCAGATTTGATGTTAATAGTGAGAAATACATTTTTGTTGGATATTATGTGAACAATAGTGCCTATAGAGTGTTTAATCCTAGGTTAAATACCATACAATAATCAGTAAATATTGTGTTTGGTGATGAGTCTGATTTTGCAGGTACCAGTGTTGATCAGCATGTTCTGCCACTGACAGAAAATGTTGAGTCAACTGGCAATGTGGCCTCACATTAGTGACTGAACAAGAAGCAATTGCGGCCATAGATGTTGATCATGATGTTGGAACAACACCAGAATATACAGACTCTGACACATAAGAATTTGTTGGTGAAAATGTAAGAAGAGACACACCTGCTAGAATTCAGAAGAATCACCCCTCTTCACATGTTATAAGAGATATCACAAAAGGAGTAAGAGCCAGGTACAAAGAAAGAGTCAATTATATATATATATATATATATGTGTGTGTGTGTGTGTGTGTGTGTGTATATTAAACTTAGTGTTTGCATGTCTTTTGTGTGTAATAATGCTTCTTGTTTTGTATCTGCTGTTGAACCTAAGAATGTAAATGAGGCACTAAAAGATTCACATTGGATATATGTTGTGCAAGAAAAACTTGTGAATTCACCAAGAACAAAGTTTGGGAATTAGTACCTAAGCCTACTCATGCAATTGTGATAGGAACTAAGTGGATTTCCAAAATAAAAGTGATGAAAATTGTGTGATTATTAGAAATAAGGGTAGACTAGTAGACTCAGGTAGAAGGGATTGATTTTGATGAAGCTTTTGCTCTTGCGGCTAGAATTGAATCTATTAGGTTGTTACTTGCTATAGCATATTTTTTGAAGATTAAATTGTTTCAAATGGATGTTAAGGGAGCCTTTTTAAATGGTTACATTGACAAAGAAGCCTATGTTGAGCAGCCAAAAGGGTTCAATGATCATTATCACCCTCGTCATGTTTACAAACTTGAAAAACACTATAAGGTTTGAACTAGGCTCCTAGAGCTTGGTATGAGAAGTTGACAGTATGTTTTGGTTTTTCAAGAGTAAAGGTGATAAAACACTGTTTATAATGAAGAATAACAAAGATGTGTGCATAGCTCAGATATATGTAGATGACATTGTATTTGGATCTTCCAATAATTCTACTTTGGACAAATTTGTTAGTACAATGACATGTACATTTGAAATGAGCATGATAGGGGAGCTCACCTTCTTCCTAGGAGTGGACTTTTTCTCAAGACTTAGCATCAAAGACATTCAGCAGGAGTGGACTTGTTCTCAAGACTTAGCGTCAGTCATTTAGAAAGAGCAGACATTGTTGACCCTACATCAAAGACAGCTTGAACGAGGAGACATTATTTTCACGACTTGGCCTCAAAGACACCTAGAAGGAGCCGATTGTTTTCACGACTAGGCATCAAAAGGCATTTTAAAGCAAGATATTTGCTTTCATGACTTGGTTGCGCACCCAGCTTTGTTGGCACATGATATCTTAAGGAGCTTCATGTAACATCTTCAATGCAACATAACTTGGCAATAGGATATGACTGAACTTAGAATTTATAAGCTGCCTACGAATCCTAATAAAGGAATCCATTCATAACATACTTCAAAATACATCAAATTTGATTCAAAGATGGTGCAATTTATACTCATGTAGGCCAGGAGCAACGTGCAGTTTAGACTCTTGCGTCATGGAGCAATTGACTTGAACACTTGAACACTTGAAGAACATGCAGACCTTTTTGCTCGTGTCCAAGAGTACTTGAAGACTTGAATGTTTTGCAAACTATCAACGTGTCTAGAAGACTTGCGTATTTATTTTGAAGACTTGAAATATTTGTAGACCTTTTGGCTGGTGTTTAGGAGGACTTTGCAGATTTTCGATGTGTCTAGAAGACTTGCACATTTTTTTGAAGACTTGAAGAATTTGTAGACCTTTTGGCTCGTGTCTAGGAGACTTGAAGACTTGGATATTTTCTTTGAAGACTTGAACTTGAAAATTTGTAGACCTTTTGGCTCGTGTCTAGGAGACTTGAAGACTTGGATATTTGCTTTGAAGACTAGAACTTGAAGAATTTGAACACCTTTTGAGACTTGAAGACTTCAATTTGTTCTGAAGACTTAATATTTACCTTGCGTTTAAATATGTAAACAGTTTCTACTCGTGTTAAGGAGAATGTTGATAGTTTATACTCTTATCAAGGAGTACATATTTTGGCACTCAATATGAAGATTTAAGATAGTTTAAGCTCGTATAAAGGAGCATATTAGTTGTAATGAAATGTGATGTCGCGGCCTCTTCATCGTTGGTGTCATCCATATCATCACCTTCAGTATCAAGAACATGAGTTGAGCTTTTTTCTTTAGTAGAGTTCATACTAAAGACCATTAAAGTAACATTTAGTGATTATTTGGCTGTAAGGCTAGGCAGGTTATATTCATATAAACTGCTTAAAATTCATCTCATTGTGTTAGTTATTCCACTGCATTATTACTCTACAACGAGTATTGTCACAACACCGAATACGATCGGTGTTGGCACAACATTCAGTGTCCAAACAGTATGTGAATCAAGTAAAAGGGTACCAGTTCCGGTCCATACATTTACAATCGTCGTCAAAGACAAGCACCTAATTCATTGGTGTTTGGATTTGGTACCAAAATATGGATAATGTGAACCCCAATACTAACAGCAGGTTACCAGTGTTGGATGGGACAAACTATGCTTACTAGAAGATCAGGCTCAGACAATGCATCAAATCCTTAGACCTACGGGCTTGGAAATCAACCATTGATGGGTATAGTCCATCAATGACGGTTAGTGATGATGACAATGATGTACACTTGAAGCTTGAAGCTGACTGGACTCAAGCTGAAGTCATTGAAGCAACCAACAATGAGAAAGCACTGAATGCCATCTTTAGTTGGATTGATCCACATATGTTCAGGTTAGTACAATTATGTACAACTGTTAAACAAGCTTGGTTGCTCCTTCAAACTCACTGTGAATGAGATGCTAGTATCAAAAAAGCTAGACTTCAAATTTCTTTACAGAAATTTGAAAGCACTAGGATGGGTGATGATGAGTCTGTTACTTCCTAGTTTGCAAAATTAATGGATTTATCAAATGAATGTCAAATTCTAGGTGATAACTAATAAACAACTTGTTTACAAAGCTATGAGAACTCTGTCTCCTAGGTTTGAGGTTAAGAAGATTGTTATGCAATAAGGCAGACACATGTCATCACTTAACTTTCACACTCTTCTGAATGTACTACAAGAATTTGAAATGAACTTAGAACCCACTAATGAACATAGAGGCCTTGCTTTGAAAGCTACTGAAGAAGAAGTAGATGATGAAACTGAAATAAGTGCCTATCTAGGTTCAGTGGTGAAAACGTTCAATAAAATTGCTTTAAATGACAGGGTCAGAAAAGAAAAGAATGTTCCCCCTAATCTAAGAATGAGTTTTCCTGGTAAAATGGTTAAGTATACTTTCAAAAAGCCCACGCATGGTGACGCTAAGAAAATGAAAGAACTCCAATGCTTTGAGTGTAAAGGCTGTGGACACGTGTCAAATAAGTGTGCTAATACTTTGAGAACCACATGTAGCTCTAACTGGGTATGCATATAAGATACTGATGATGAGACATGTTTGGATGAGTTAACAAAAGAATGAGTGTCTATGGAAGTTCACACAACAGCTCTGTCTACTCAATTTAACAGGACCGAGTGGCAAGACAACAACGGGACAAATAGATGTTGGCCCAACACTCAAACTGATCCAAATGAACATAAAGACTACTTTGATAACTGGGAGGATGAAGGCTATATCTCTAACCCTCAATATTTCTGATATAAATGTATCTAAGGATCATTCTAACCTTGTATGCTTTGATGGATTTCTAGATCTGAATGAAGAGTACTTCTTTGAAGGGGAAATGGATCAAGACAAGGTGGTTGATGAACTAAAAGTTGTCTACAGGAAACTTCTTGATGACATAAAGAAAATCATAAAAAGAGAAAAGGAGTTCATCAAGGAGAATAGTTTCTTAATTGAAACTATAACTGAACTGGAAAGAAACCTCATCAGAAAGGAGTGCCAAATGGAAAAGATGGAGATAAAGCTGGAAAAAGTAGAGAGAACCATTGCCAAGTGGAACTCAAGCACAAAAAGACTTGATGAAGCAATGAGTGTTGGCAATGAAGGAACTACAGGTTTGGGATACCATAAAAGGGCAAGCAGACATGAAAATGTTATACTTGTTTTTGTAAAGGCTGGTTTTTGTAAAAATAATGGCAACTCTAATCAACCTAAGAAGGTAACCTATATGTGCCAATATTGTTTTCAGCCGGGTCATTTAAAACCATACTGCTATAAGTACATAAAGTTCTATGAGAAATATAATTATGATAGCAGTAATGTTGCATCGGGTGTTGGGACAACATTGGGTCATTCCAATGTTGGCACAACATTCTGAATAACACCAGGGAACAAAATAACATTTTTCAAAAGAACATGCTTTGGTCTCTTAAAATCAAAACCATTTGTAATGTTGTGTTTTCAAGTACTCAAACTCTTACTGGTGACTAGTATTTTGACAGTGGGTGTTCTAGACATATGACATGTACCAAGACTAATCTTATGAATCTAGTGCATGTATTCACCGGTACTGTTACATATGGTGGAGGCAAAGGAAATATCATAGGAAAAGGGTTTCTCAATATGGATGGTTTCTCTCATCTAACTGAGATCCTGTTGGTGGATGGTCTAAAGGCTAATCTCATCAGCATTAGCCAGCTTTGTGATGGTAATTTGATTGTTAAATTTAAAAAGTATTCATGTGATGTGTTTGATGAATCTAATAATTGTGTTATGTCAGGAAAAAGGTCAAAAGGCAATTATTACTTGGTGGATGAAGATGCACAATGCATACATGTGAAGGTTGATGAATCATTAGTTTGGCACAGAAGGCTAGTACACTACAGAAATCTGGAAAAGATCATCAAGCTAGAAGTTGTGAGAGGCATACCTAAACTTTCCAGTCCAGGTAAACTGGTTTGGGGTGATTGTCTGCAAGGTAAACAAACCAAGACTACACATGCACTCATACATGTGGAAGGTCATATCTCTAGAACCTCTAAATGCTTTGAATTGTTGCACATGGATCTGATGGGTCCTATAGAGGTTTGTAGCCTTATTGGTAAAAAGTATGCTTATGTAATTGTTGATGATTTTTCTAGGTATACTTAGGTTAAATTCTTGAGAGAAAAATTTGAAGATGTTAAGACACTCAAGATACTAGCTGATAGTATTAAGTTGCTCTACAATGCATGTGTTATTAGGATTAGATCAGATCATGGTAGGAACTTGAAAATAGAAATTTTGATGATTTCTGTTATTCTAGAGGCATGTCACATGAATACTACCCCTATCACTCCCCAACAAAATGGAGTAATGAAAAAAAAGTAGAACTTTGCAAGAAATGGCTAGGGTTATGCTAAACTCCAAAAGGATAACTAAAAGACTTTGGACAGAAGCACTTAGTACTGCATGTTATATTTCAAATAGAGTTTATCTCAGACGAGGCACAACCATGACACCTTAAGAAATAGTTAAGAAAAGTAAGCCTAACTTGAGTCATGTTCATAAGTTTGGTTGTGTGTGTTATATTTTGAAGGATAGACAACAATTAGAAAAGTTTGATGCTAAAAGTGAAAAATGCATTTTTGTTGGATATTCTGTGAATATCAGTGCTTATAGAGTGTTTAATCCTAGATTGAATACTATCCAAGAATCTGTAAATGTTGTATTTGATGATCAAGGTGTCTCTGCAGGTATCTCTGATAGTCAACTGGGATTGCCCCAGATTGGAGATGTGGTGCCAACACCAGTGGGTGACTATGTGGACTCAACACTAGGGATTGAAACACATGACACCAGGAATGATAATGTTGAGCTGACACTGGCAGATGCTGATGTTGGATCAACACTGGACTACACAGATTCTAACACTGAAGAACTTGCTGGTGAAAATGTTAGGAGGGACACTCCTGCCATATACAAAGGGATCATCTCACTTATCACGTTATATGGAATCTTATTGAAGGTGTAAGAACCAGAAACAAAGAAAGAGTAAACTATAAAAATATGCCTAAACTTAGTGTATGCATGTCATATGTGTGTGATACTGTTACTTGGTTTGTTTCTGCTGTAGAACCTAAGAATGTTAATGAGGCGCTTACAGATTCTCATTGGATAAACGCTATGCAGGAAGAACTCATGCAATTTTCTAAGAATAAAGTGTGGGAACTAGTTCCTAGGCCTTCTCATGCTAATGTAATTGGAGCTAAGTGGATCTTTAATGGAGTGATAGTGAGGAATAAGGCTAGATTAGTAGCCCAAGGGTACACTCAAGTGGAAGGAATTGATTATGATGAAACATTTGCCTCTGTGGCCATAATAGAATCCATTATACTTCTACTTGCCATTGTCTGTTTCTTGAAAATCAAATTATACCAAATAGATGTTAAGGGGGCATTTTTTGAATGGTTATATAGACAAATAAGCTTTTGTTGAGAAACCTAAAGGTTTTATAGATCCCTATCACCCTGACTATGTCTACAAAATTGAAAAAGCTTTATATGGTTTGAAACAAGCTCCTAGAGCTTGGTATGAGAGGTTAACTGAATTCTTGTTGTGTTTTGGTTTTTCAAGAGGTGAATACAACACTGTTTATCATGAAAAATAACAAAGAAGTCTGTATAGCTCAAATCTATGTTGATGAT
The DNA here is from genome assembly GCA_948329865.1 of Linaria vulgaris. Taxonomy (NCBI): domain Eukaryota; kingdom Viridiplantae; phylum Streptophyta; class Magnoliopsida; order Lamiales; family Plantaginaceae; genus Linaria; species Linaria vulgaris. The sequence continues at coordinate 67,413,082 of OX415249.1, forward strand.
ATAGTATTTGGCTCATCTAACCAGTCCACTTTGGACAAGTTTGTTAGTTCTATGACAGGTATGTTTGAAATGAGTATGATAGGGGAGTTCACCTTCTTCCTAGGCCTGCAAGTGAAACAAAAGGAAACAGTGATGTTTCTATCTTAGGAGAAGTATGCTAGAAATTTGGTGAAGAGGTTTGGATTGTTGGAATCCAAGTCATGTAAGACACCACTGTCCACCACTGTGAAGATTGAGAGGGATGTAACTGGTGAAGATGTTAACTCAACACTTTACAGATCAATGATTGGGAGTCTTATGTACTTATTAGCCACCATACCTGACATAATGTACTTAGTGTGTGTCTGTGCCATGTATTAGGCAGCACCAAAGGTATCCCACTTAACTGCTGTAAAAAGAACCTTAAGATATATTTCTGGAACTGCAGAGTTAAGAATCTGGTACTCTCATGATACAAATTCAAACTTGGTTGGCTTTAGTGATAGTGATTGGGCAGGGGATTTAGATGATAGAAAATCCACTGGTGGAGGGTGTTTTTATCTTGGAAATAATTTGGTTTCTTGGTATAGTAAGAAACAAAATTTTGTATCTTTATCTACTATTGAGTCAGACTATATTGCAGCTGGCACCTGTGTAACCCAACTGATATGGTTGAAACATATGTTTTGCGATTATGGGTTGACTAGTAATACTCTTCTCATGTTCTGTGATAACTTGAGTGCCATTAGCATATCAAAAAATCATGTGCAACACTTTCGAACCAAACGTATTGACATTAGACATCACTTTTTAAGAGATTTGGTTGAAGATAAAACAATCATAATTGAACATATTGAAACTAACAACCAAGTAGCTGACATGTTCACGAAACCCTTAGATAATGAGAGGTTCCTCGGTTTAAGGAAGGCTATCGGCATGAGTGTGTTGTGAACACACTGAGCATACATGTGTTGCCTTAACATCACAGGCTAACACCAATGACTGATTGTGATGTACCTCGATTGTTCTCTTGTTTATTTGGTTAGCTCTTATAATTTCCTTGTTTATCTCATGTTTGTTTATCTGCAGTCTTGGACAAGTGAAGTCTCACTGGTTTGTCAGCATGTTTGGATAGCCTACTCTTTACAAATGCTTTTTTATTTTTGTTAAAACTTCCTTGACTTTAATGTAGTGTCTACACTTGGAAAAGTTGGGGTACACAGAACTGACTGCTATGTTGTATTCAGTTGTGTCCTATTCAAGTTGAAGAAACACAAAACAATATAAAGAAGTTGAGGTGCACATAGTTGACGACTATGCTGTATTCAGTTGTGACTTATTTATGTTGTTTTGCTTGCAGAGGGGGCATGTGATGGTGATCACTTATACTGGGGTGTCTGGGTTCATGTATTGCCTTTCATGCAGTATAATTGCTCACATGTGATAAAACCTTCTTATTGGTGCTCATTAAACAAGTATGTGTTAGGAAACTGGGGTATTGGGGTCCGGAACTGCCTGCATCCAGTCCTATGTACTTGCATGTGCATCTGCATTGATTGTGTTGACACTGGGGTGTTAGGGGTCCTGTTATTGCCTACAATCAGTGAAGACATGATCATTCTTTCCTCAAAGTGTAATGCTTGAAAGTTATTTTTGTTTACAGATCTGAAAATGAAATAAGTAAAGGGTTTCTGTATGTGACTGCTGATATGTTGTGTTGAGACAACATTGTGCTCATAAATGTTGGATAAACATTCATCTTCGCATATTCCTTATCTACTTACTTATCCTATTGTGTTGTCATGATCTTAAGGGAAGTATCTCTTAGTTTTCTTCAAATCATAATGTCATATGCAAGGCATATTTCCTGGGTTGTTAGCTGCCAGTAACACACAAGTATGTTTCTCATTGAACTATAGGAGCTTAATTATCTATGTGATATTAATCTCTTTACTATTTACTTAGTGTGTTTTTCTACTGTCTAACTCCCACTCATGTTTCAGATCTAAGCTAAGCTACTAGTTTTGAATGGTTCATTCTAACTCATGAAGTTCTAGATATCTTTCTCAGATTCTGCTTATGCTAGTATGTGAAGAAAACATTGGTAAGACCTTGACCACACAGACACTTGGCTGAGTTTAGAATGTTGAGTCCAAATGTTATGCCAACATTGCCGCTCCGAATGTTGCCTCAACACTCACCACAACACTGTGACTTATAAGTTATACTCATCAACTGCTTTGGTCACGTGTCATGCCATGGCATTCAGCACGTGTTGACTCAACATGGCCGGAATGGCACACGTTCTCAATATTTACACGCCTTTACTCCTACATTAATCCCCAATTTCCTTATTCATCTTATTTATATTTGAGCTTAATCTTTGCAAAATTAATTAAACCTTAGATTTTTACTTGCTTCCTAATTTACTCATGCAAGTTATAATGGGAAAGAAATTTACAATTGTTGGTCTTGCTAACATTGCGGTTGCTATGTCGTCAGATGTAAGGGAGTTCAACCTTGTAGAAGCACCCACACCCGCAGCACTGTGGTGGCACCTGAACCACCCAAAAGAAAGGAGGCTCTTATCTATGTCTGGAGAAACTTGAAGTCGAAAAAGGGCGTTACTACCAGTGCTGAGCCAACACCAGTTCCAGAAGATGTTGCGCCAGCACACGAACGCACTGATGTGGTCACAGCACCAGCACCAGCACCAGAGGATGTTGTCACCACACAGGAATCTGCGGACATAGAGGCAACTCTGAACCCCCCAACTTCTCTGAGTATGTCCCCCAGACAGATGAGCATGTTATTCCATAGGTAGAGGTGCGTGAGGCGAATCAACCACCTGCTCTTCATTCTGAAATTGAGGGGGAGAAGGAGGGTGAACATGCACAAGATCATGAGAAAGCTGCTGAGGAGGAAGTTGTTGAGGAAGAAGCGACCAAGAAAGATGCTGCAGAGGAAGAAGAGTCATATTCTTTTGAAGAAGATGATGAAGATGATGAAGATGAAAAGCAGGGTTATGAGGAAGAAGAGGAAAATGATGATGAAGAAACTGAGGGGGAGGAAAAAGTTTAGGAACAGAACCAGCTTGATGTTGTGCCAACATCGGCTGGCCAAAATGTTGGACCAACACCCACTGATCAGAATGTTGATCCAACATCAGCCGAGCAGGATACGGACACAACATTGGAGTCTGAGGAGGAGTCTAAGCCTGAACCCCCAGAAACATTTGAGGCTGATTTTCCTACTGAACGTCATAATAAGTATTTCTTGACCAAAAATGTGAGTGGTAGCTATGATACTGTTAGGAAGATTTGGGTCAAGAGGAACATTGTTGTTGATGACTACAAAAAGTACAATGTGTTTGAATTCCTTGAGTCTAGGAGCCTGTTATATTCCTTGATTGATGTTGTCTGTTATGTCCCTGATGTAGTTAGGGAATTTTACTGTAACTTGTCTAAGTTTGTGCATGCAAAAGGGTCCCCCAAGTATGTGAGAGTGTATGTGAGGGAACAAATCTACAAGTTCAATCCCTTTATCATCAACAAAACTTGGAGGATGCCTAGAGGACAAGAAACAGAGGAGGAGATTGATGATGACAACATGATGAAGGAATTAATAGGTGGAATAGTGAAAAAGTTGAAGAACAAGCTAAGTGTGACTAGGCTCACATCTCTGACTTATGTCTTGTGCAAAGCTGCCTCCTACAACTGGATACCCTCATCTAACTCCACATCTCTCACTCATGAGATGGCTGTGTTGATCTACAAAATCCAAAAGGGGCATCCAGTGTACTTGGGGGAGAGGATTTTCAGGACTATTGGTGAGGTTGAGCACAAGAAGGATGCAATCTTGCCCTTTCCTTCTTGATCTACAAAATTCTCACTGATCAAGGATTTAAAAAGGGTGAAAATGAGACATTTGTGGACAGAACTGAACATTTGCCCATCACCAAGAGCTACTTTGTAGGAGAAAGAATCAATGATCTCTCATGGAAGGATCCAAATGCTCCAGAAAGTAGTGGTGCACAGCAGGGGAAGAATAAGGCACACAGCTTTATCACTGCCTGAGTTGGTGAGGATGGCTCTACCCCATCTGTGGCTATCAGCTTTGCCTTTATTCAGGAAAAGGTGGAATGGTGTGATAGGATGGTTCCAGACATAAGGAGAGAGATTGCATACAGATAAGAGGAGATCAAGGAGCTGGACACCATCAAGAAGCACTTGTTGGTGGCGCTTTCCTCACAAAAGAGGGAGATTAAGGCCACCAATTTTTTTGTTTCTTGTACTTTTAAGTTATTTTGAACAATTAATGTTTTGGCATAGAGAGCATGTTCTCTGTTTTGTTTCTGCTAGGGATGTAATCTGAATATTGGTCTGGATATTTTTAATTATTCTAGTTTGCTTTGGTTAGTACTGTTGAACTAACTGCAGGTGTTGAAATTGCAGATGACAATGTTGGGATAACACAAGTGATAATTATGTTGGCTCAACACTGCAGTTCGTCATTGAAAAATTAAGGGGGAGCAAATTAGAATAAGTAGTAGTTCTTATATTCTGAAATACAGGTTCTTAAAACAAAATTGGTTGTAGGTGGAATTTTGTGAAGAAAGGCAAAAATGGAGAAATTGAAAGTGCAGGTGTTGTAAGGAAATGTTGGTCCAACATTCTGTGAAGTAGTGTTGGCACAACACTGAACTCAACACTTCCATGTTCGATTTATCTCAAACTCATCCAATTCCACAAGTTGTAGTTATCTGTGATATGTTTCAGGTTAGCAAGGACTCTAAGGATCGTGCGGACTTGGGGATTAAAGATAAAGGATAAGAGGAAGATACTTGAAGATACTTGATGATAATATTAGAAGATGTTATGAAGATAACATCAAAGAAGATTTCGGAGTTATACAATGAAGAATAGCACGATCACCAACTCGTGTCTATCACGCCACAGAACAAGGACGATCAAATCCTATAAGAAGGCGTGCTCGACATCAAGACTAATAACAAGACTAGAATTAAGTTCTAAGTGCTTAGAAGAAATTCTTGTATTGTATTGGTCTTGTTTTACTGGGTTTTATCTAGCTAAACTATAGCTCATAGTTTAGTTAGCATTATGATTGGGTTCCTTGCTCAGTTGTATTTGGTAGGATCATTAAAGTAATATTTAGTGATTATTTAGCGGTAAGGCTCGGCAGGTTATATTCATGCTTAAAATTCATCCCATGGTGTTAGTTATTCCACTGCATTATTACTCTACAATGAATGTTGGGACAACACCGAATACGATTGGTATTGGCACAACATTTAGTGTCCACACAGTGTGTGAATCAAATAAAAGGGTACCAATTCTGGTCCATACATTTACAGTTTCAATGTTATGTGCACGCGTCGCCAAATCTTCAAAGGTTCTTGATTTGATTCCTTGAAGTATGTATGAGAGACCCCAATTCATCTCTTGAATACAAATCTCGATAGCTGAAGTTTCAGACAATTTTTCTTTATAACTTAAGGATAAATTTCTCCATCTATTGACGTACTCAATCATAAGCTAACCTTCTTGTTGATGGGAGTTCGCAAGGTCAATCATGCTCACCGTACTTCGAGTGCTATAAAAGTGATTGAAAAATTAACTTTATAGATCTTTCCAGTTGTCAATGGAGTTTGGCTCGAGATTAATATACCAATCAAAAGCGGCATCCTCTAAGACTAGAAGATCTCCATCAGTTCCAGTGCTATTGCATGTATCGACGAAGTGAGCAACATGTTGTCTTGGGTCTTCTTTTCCATCAAATCTTTGAGACTTTGGAGGTTGTAGCTTTCAAGCATTTGCAATTGCTCTATTCTTTGAGTATAAGGCTTTGTGTAAGATTTGAAAGCCTTCTGTTGAGCTTTATGGTCCTTTGCAACTTCTTCGATGCGCTTCTTCAATTAATCGACAGAGACAAGACCTTGTGTGCATCATGACGCCTTGCTCTTCCTTCCTTGAGAAATTTGACTTGTGGAAAAGAGAAATGGCTTGGGTTCTTTCACTTAGGACTTCATCAAAGTCTTGAGCTTCAAATCCTTGAGTAGCCTTTTTCTGCGCCATGCTTTGATCGTAGATTTTGATATGTTCTTCTTTTTTGGAATGAGTTGCTTCATTGCATGAGTGTTTGATGCATCCTTGAACTTCGACTTTGTCAGCGACTTTTTCAATGTTGTGATTTACTTCTTGGGTCTCTAGATTTTGAAGAAGATAGTTCAAACGTTTCTCACATCTATGTACTTGTGTTGTAAAGCTCTTAATTGCTCTCGCCAATGCAACAATTCGCTCATCCATTGAAAATGCTTGAGTCTTTTCTTTAGCTCCGTGTCTTGTCCCCGGTGCGAGTGTAGCTTTCACCTTCGGTTGCGAAGAGTCTTCGTCCATTTTGAGAAACACTAACTTCTTGTCACTTTAAACTTGTAGACGTGTTAGAAAATAGATGAGAGGTAGAGATTTCCCACTATGCGTGTCAAAATTTGTAGCCTTAAAAAATCTAAGTCTTTAAAACAAAAGACAAGAAAAATCTAAGTACAAATAAACTTTGTATTTCTTTAAACAATATGGGGTTACAATCGCTAGTAATCCGCTGATTCTTTTCTGATCTTGAAATTTGGTTGACTTGAAAATGGATTTGATTTTGATCTCTTCTATGTGTATTTAAGTTGAAAGTTAATCTGAGGGCTTTTGAGCTTGATCTTGAAAAAAACTTGACTTGATCTTCGCAACGAACAATTTGATATTCATCTTGACTTCTTGAACTTGTTGAATGTCAATCATCTTTGGAGGAATCTTGATCTTCAAAATACTTCGATGCTTGACAAACGTTGATTCGAGGGCTTGACGACTTGATCTCGAATCAAACGGACTTTTGACTTGAAATTTGATTTGAAGATTGATGAAGGATGATATGATATTCGTTTTTAGTTCTTCGGATGAGCTTTGATCTTCTTTGAATGTACTTCAATCTTCAAAAATAATTTTTCAAGGGTCTTGTGACTTGATCTCGAATCAAAAACGGACTTTTGGCTTGAACATTTGAAGAACAGTGTGAACTTGATTTGAATTTGTTGAATTTCTTGAAGCTCGGTCTTCCTCGGCAGAAGTGCAATCTATAAACGGTTATTTGATGAACTTAAAGCTTGGTGCCGGATCAAATGAATGTTTTCGCGAAAAACGCATTGAATCCCACGAAGAACGCCATGAAGATTGGTGGACTTGATGGAGAGAAACCCCTTGAGCTTCTCCTTCTTCAAACTTGTGAATACTTGGTGATTTTTCTTTAGGGAGGACCTTTATTTATAGTTATAAAACCTAAAGCTCCTTGCTTGCGATTGGTCGTTTTTCTCTTCAAGATGAGCATGAATTTAATCTACCTTGCTTATGAAGAAACACGTCATATTTTCTACAGGGCTTTATTTGATTAGCCAACAAAATATATATTAGAAATCAATTAATTTATTTATTTTCTATTGGAATTTAATTTAGTAAAATCCCAAATAACAAAAAAAATTATTAGTTTAATTTCTAAAATTATTTTAACACTTGTCAATGTTTAATTGGAGAAGACAAAATTTGTTTGTCTACAACAGATGACTAAAAAATATTTGGAGGTTGGGTTCCATAACTGATTTAACCATAATAGTTTATAAACAAACTACATATGTTCACTTGAGATGTTTGATGAGAGTCTGAGTTATGTGTGTCTAATGGATTCGCGATCTATAGTTGAGCATATCCTAAATATATAATCACTAAGTCTCTAATAGCCTACCCCGTTAGCAAAATAAGCCCAATTTTCAAGTGTTTTAGTAGAGATATTAATTTTGCAAGCCAATCAACTTATCCATATTGTGTTAACATAAACGTACATAGTCAAGAATGATTTAGTGTGATCTAGGGGTTACGCACATCTGCGTTAGCTAACTAAAGTCACAAATCACATATATACAAATTAGCTAAACATCTACACTCTGGCGATCCCAGGGTAGTGCATTTGTTCATCTAGCAAGAGCAAGACTAATCATGCAGCATAAAGACTAATCATTCTACACTCATGAGCACATTAAGCACACATCAAACAACACAAATAAACATATTTATAAACCGGGATTACTTCCCTACTCCAAACTCGGAGTAGTTTAGCTGGACATAGTCATAATTTCAATAATCAATAAACAGTTATGAAATTGTGGATCGGGTTGATATGTTGTTGTTGTTAACTTAACACTGGAGAGTTAACAGCAGATTTGCAACGTTGTTAACTCAGCGATGTTACTTTAACAACAGTCCAGAAGAATTGTGCAGCGGAATAAACAAACACCAAGTTTAAAAAGTGAATATAGAATCATATTAACTTCCGAGCCTTAGGCAAAATAACCCGTGAAGGTTTTAACAAAGGTCGTTCTCTCAATTCTCAAGCTCCTCACTCTTAAATTGATTGAACTAAGCAAAGCACACAAGAATTGCTTCGTATATCTCTAACAGCTCCTCACTCTTAGATCTATCCTAACAATTCACAAACTTTGCTAAAGCGAGACAACACTCAACAACTGTAAATTAATCTCTCGGATTGATTGGCTCTTGTCTCGTGTTTGTCTTGATGTACTTCACACCTATATATAGGTTCTTGATCTTCGACTTCAAGGTGTGTTGTACACGGTTGGTAATTCTCCTTGTTTCCTTCTTGAACTCTTCTTCTTTGTTCTCGCAGTCCTTCTTGAATAATAGTTCCTTCGTTAGTGATCTAACTAGGGAAAGACTCCTTCTTCAAATCAGGACTTGAACTTGGAAAGCATTCCTAGTTCCACTCGAACTCTTCTTTCCTTGTTGAGTGGTTTGCGTAATTAAGGAAACTTTCCTTCTTGGAAACTTGAGCGTCCAACCTATGACAAGTTTGTTTCCTGAATAATAATCAAAGACAATTACAACTGTGGAACTTAGTTAGTTAAGTGAATAAGGCAAAACAATAATGAAGAAATTAATAAAGATTGTAAATCGGATTCTGCTCCAGCAATGTTATCCTAACATTGATTTCTCAATGTTAAACTAACATTGTCAGAATACCTGCACTTCAATGTTAAACTAACATCGACCGAATACCTGCACTTTCAATCTCCCCCTTTTTGCCTTAATCACAAAACCTAAGAACATGTTCTAACCAGATCAAATTATTCAAACAAACTTAACTATCAGATCACAATGGAAAACTAAGTACGCTCCCCCTGAAACTCAGAAGGGACTAACTATTCCAATGTTATTCTAACATTGATACTTTCAATGTTGCCATAACACCTGTCTGTCATTGGCAATGTTAGCTTAACTCCGAACCCAGACATTCTAACATTGAACATCTCAATGTTATTTTAACATCAGAGAACAGTTAACACCTGCAAAACAGAGTTAGTACTTTGTATCCAAAGTTCAATGATCATAAGCAGAAGCAATAAGCAACAAGATAGAAATGTACTTAATTACAGACCATACAAGTAGCAAGGAACACACTCCTTGATGAAACCGAAAAATAAACAAAGGAAAAAAAATTGTTCATGCTGACAGAAACCTAACAGAACTCAGAAATTTTTGAAATTTGATCATTCTCCCCCTTTTTGTGAGGAAGGCAGATCCCTCAAATGCTTCCTGAGGTTGTCTATCTCTTGCAGCCTTACTTGCTTGTCTGCTATCTCTCTCTGGGTATCCTTGAACTCTCTGTCCAGCCACACCAAGGTTTCCTCCACAAAGGCATCAGCAATGACAGAACAGCTATCCCCACTAGCCACAGGAACTGAAGAAGCAGCAAACTTGTGAGTCTTCTTCTTCTTCTTCTTCCTGCTTGGACCAGCTCCATCCTTGGGATTCCATGGCAGATCCTGAATCCTGATCTGAGTGAAATAGCTCCTGGTGATGATCATCTTGGCCTTGTTCTTGATCCAGCCTTCTGTCTTCTTTGTCTTGAAGCCTTGCTTCACCAGAATGCTGGATATCAGAGAGGGATATGGAATGATTCCCTTTGCCTTGGTTGTGACTTCCCTCATGTGCCTCAGAGCCTTCTCCCCTATATTCACACTCAGCCCATTCTTCAGTTTGTACACCAACCTTGCAGATTCTTTTGTCATCACAGTGGTGTTGGAAGAGGGCAGCCAGTTGTAGGTGGAGAGTTTGTGAAGGACAGCACTTAAGGAGGTCAGCTTTGTAGTAGGAAAACTGTCATTCCATTTCCTTGTCAGTCCACCAGTGAGGTCAGTGATCACCTCATTCATGCTAGGATCCTCAGTCTCCTCAGGGTCAGGGAGTTCCCAAGCCTCATTGATCACAGAGGGGCTGATGTCATAGACATTCATCCTGACCCAAGCTTTGCCAAACTTGGGAGATTCCTGGTGGGACACCCATTGAGAGAGGTTCATGTAGAACTCTCTGATCACATCAGGGACATATGATGCCTGATTCATCACAGAGCCCAACACCCCTCTAGCTTCCAGCAGTTCAAACAACCTATTTTCTTTGAACATTTCCTCATCAATGTTCCTTTCAGTGTGAATCACCCTGGCTTGATAAGCCTCCCACAGCTCTTCTGCCTCAGCAGACACATAGAAGCCAGAATAAGGCTTCTTGGGATACTCCTCCTCAAGCAGATCAAAGTATTCATCTGATGTTGGAGAAACATCAGCAGGGTCATCACCTCCCTGTAGGCCTTCATCCTCAACTTCCTCCTCATCTTCCTCCTCTACTTCATCCCTTTCCTCCTCTTTTTCTTCTTCTGACTCAGACTCAGAAGCTTCAACCACCACCTGCTTTCCCTTTCTTTTCTTAGCAGCAGTAGCTAAGTCAGTGAGAGTCAGGCTCTCATCTTCTTCTCTCTCAACCTCTTCAGGTTGACTGTCATCCTCACCAGCATCTTGGTTACCTTCAGTAGTAACCTCCTCAGCCCCAATTTCCTCAACCTGATCATCTTTCTCAGGAAGAGTCTCCATCTCATCAGCAGCATTCTGCTCATCCTCATCAGCCTCAGTAGGCTCAACCACTTCCTCAGCAACCACAGATTCATCCCCAGCATTACCCTCAGGGACCTCATGCACAACCTCAGACTCACCCACAACAACAATCGGGGCCTCTTTCTCCCCCTCAATACCAACAACAGTGCTATCAGGTATATCCAGAGTAGGGTTAGCCATCATTACCTCATTTTCAGGGTTGGTGGGAGTGGAGGTTTGCTCTGAAGTTTTTGGTGTTGAATCAACATCACCCTTAGCAGCTTTCTTGCCCTTTCGCCATTGATAAGTGGATTTCCTCTTTGGTGCGGCGGCGGTAATGGCTTTAGCAGTTGCGCTTCTGGTCCTGCGGCGTCTAGGTTGCTCCATCTGTTCTGCAGCTGCTGCAAGAGTGTCAATTGAAGACTTGCGTGCCATTGTTAGTGATTTAGAGAAGAAGAATCGAAACTTGATTTTGCAGAGAGAGTTGTTTTTTTTTTTTGCAAAAATTTTGAGCGCGTACACAGTAGAAGAAGATTAGGGCAAATTATACAATAATCAGCTGAAGAGTAGAGATAGTGGTGTTGTAACATGTTACCAACATAATCGGACCACTGTCACACGATCACACCCATGTTCATCTTACCACGTGTCAGTGTTGGATTAACACGTAACCAGAGCGGTCTTCAAACCTGAAAACTTATAAGTTACAATGTTTCAATGTTAGACTAACATTGGTAAGTTAACACCAGGGAGGAAAGTTGTAGGTGTAGGGCTTCATCCAAGGCAACATCATGTGAGAGCATGAGATATTCCTGTATACAGATCTGGAACCTTGCCCAAGTACTTAGGTATCAAGACATAAATTCAGACCATCAGTATGAGTAAGTAACACATCAACCAGAAAAAACACAGAGTGGATATACATATCCATGGAAGGGATGTTCCCATAGCATAGAATATCACAAAACATAGTGTTTTACCTGCAGTGAGTCACCCATAAAGTATGCCTCAACACATGATTCCTAGGATTACTACTCCCCCTAAGCCCAAACCGACACAAGGAAAAAAGGAATACAGAACTAGAAAGCATGCAGCAATGTTAGATTAACATTGGGAGATGGTAACCAAGTACAAACAGCTTTACTGACTGGGATCAGGACATATCAATTTATCTTAATGAACTCTTTTGAACAAAAACTAGTGAATGTCAAAGGATAGTTTCATCACTGAATGTGGGCAGCACAAGACCCCACACACCCCAGCAACTTAACTATCAGCAACAAATTAGGCAAGTACAAAGGAACTGAATGAAGACAATACATTTATCATATACTTCTCCACCCCAGTCCCTCATGCATACTTGTTTTCCAACCTGTATACAAGCGAAATACCAAGTGAGCAATCCTACTGAATGCAAGCAGTCGAAACTTCAAACACCCCAGTAGTAGAAATCACTATCATGCATAACCTTGGCCATAGACAAAACACAAAAATAAGCACACTGAATGTCAATGAATCTTTCAACATCATGTACCCCAGCTTCTCTTCATGTTTCGTCTAACCTAACACGGATAAGTCACAACTGAATGACATCAGAGTAGTGAGCTCTGTGTACCCCATCTTCTCCTGGTGTTAGATTAACATTCACAGACTAACAACAGAGTTTTACTTAACAAACCTCGTGATATGTACCTGTCCACCAGTCAACTCATCTCTCCATACAGTTTAACCACACAACCCAACAGAATCTCTAACAAAGATGTTATATGCAAGAAGAGAGAATACAGAAGGACACAAAAAGAATTACAGATACACCACAACCAATAACCAGTGCTAGACAGTGGTGTTATGTCAACACTGGTGAACTAACATTCCTAAACGATGCACATGCCAAGAGAATTCCTCAAACTGAAGAACCTCTCAGAATCTAAGGGTTTAGTGAACATATCAGCAAGCTGATTGTTAGTTTCAATGTGTTCAATGTCAATGAGCTTATCTTCTACCATGTTTCTCAGAAAGTGATGTCTTATGTCAATATGTTTAGTTCTGGAGTGTTGCACAGGGTTCTTAGAAATGCTTATAGCACTAAGATTATCACAAAACATAAGTAAGGTATCACTGTCTAACCCATAATCCAGTAGCATGTGTTTAAGCCATACTAGCTGAGTGACACAACTGCCTGCTGCTATGTATTCAGATTCAGCAGTGGAGAGTGACACACAGTTTTTCTTTCTACTGTACCATGAGACCAAGTTGTTCCCCAGATAAAAACATCCTCCACTTGTAGACTTCCTGTCATCAGTGTCACCTGCCCAGTCTGAGTCACTGAAACCTACAAGATTTGTGTTAGTGTCATAGGAATACCATATACCAAGGGCCAAGGAGCCAGAAATGTATCTAAGTATTCTCTTCACAGCAATCAGATGTGACTGCTTTGGACATGCCTGGTACCTAGCACAAACACAGACAAAGAACATTATGTCAGGCCTTGAAGCAGACAGGTAGAGTAAGCTCCCTATCATTGAACGGTACAATGTTGGATCAACATTGGCACCATTAACATCCCTGGATATCTTCACAGATGAAGACATGGGAGTCTTGCAAGGCTTTGAATCTGCTAATTCAAACCTTTTCACCAAATTTCTTGCATACTTTTCCTGACTTAGGAAAATCCCATTACCTGTTTGTTTTACTTGAAGACCAAGAAAGAAAGTTAATTCTCCCATCATACTCATCTCAAACTGCCCTGTCATTGATTCAACAAATTTTTCTAGAATAGAATTGTTAGTTGAGCCAAACACAATATCATCTACATATATTTGAGCAACACAGACATGAGAATCTTTCTTCAAGACAAACAGTGTTCTATCTCCATCACCTCTAACAAAACCAAGACTTAAAAGGAATTTTGTAAGCCTTTCATACCATGCTCTAGGTGCTTGTTTAAGACCATACAGTGCCTTTTCAAGCTTGTACACATGGTTTGGATACTTAGGATCTGTGAACCCCTTTGGTTGTTCAACATATACTTCCTTATCAATCAGCCCATTCAGAAACGCACCCTTTACATCCATTTGGTATAGTTTTATCTTAAGACAACATGCTATGGCTAGAAGTAACCTAATAGATTCAATCCTAGCAACTGGAGCAAATGTCTCATCAAAATCTACACCTTCAACCTGTGTGTACCCCTGAGCAACTAGTCTAGCTTTGTTTCTAACTATAACCCCTTCCTCATTACTCTTGTTCTTAAATATCCACTTCGTCCCTATTACATTAACATTAGGTGGTCTAGGTACAAGTATCCAGACATTGTTCTTAGTAAACTGTAATAGTTCATCCTGCATGGCATTAATCCAAAAGTTATCAAGAAGGGCTTCATTCACATTTTTAGGTTCTATGGTGGAGACAAAACACGAGGCATTATCAACAGTACAAGTGAAGTTCATGCAGACACACAGTTTTACCATATCTCTATAGTCAAGTCTTTCTCTGTTGCGTGTCCTTACCCGTTCAGTGAGTTCACCTATTACCTGGGATGCTGGATGGTCTTTCTGAATCCTAGCCGGGGGGTCTCTTCTAGGTTCAGAGGCACCTTCATGTTCTGAGTCAGAATCCTCTGATGTTATTCTAACATCTGATCTCGCTGGTGTTAGTCTAACATCATTCCCTGACTCTTGTTCAGTGTTTCCAGCTTCCAGTTCCAATGTTGGTGTAACATTGTCAGGAGTAACATTCTCGGTTTCCACTGATGGTTCAACATTGGGAACTAAGATGTCACCAGTACCTGTCATCACTAGAACATTGTCACTATCATAAACATCACAAGATATCTTATCAAATGTAACCAGTAAGTCATCATCACACAGCTGACTGATACTGATTAGATTTGCCTTTAACCCATCTACCAACAACACATCCTTCAAGGGAGGGAATATATCAACATTCAACGTCCCCTTGGCAATGATTTTTCCTTTGGTGCCTTCTCCATATGTCACTGTTCCAACACTCAAAGGTACCATTTGCTTAAGATTCCCTTTGCTGCCTGTCATGTGTCTTGAACATCCACTATCGAAGTACCATTTACCTGAAAGGTTAGAGTACACAGCAGAGAAAACAACATTGCACACAACTTTAATCTTAGGGGTTTTAGCCTTTTCTATCCAAGTTCTACTTTTCTGTCCTGCACCCAATGTTAGTCTAACATCAGAACCTGTTGTAGAATTAACATTGGACGCAGAGGCTGTTTTCTTACCACATTCTTTTATAAATTTCCTACAGAATGGTTTAATGTGACCTGGTTGAAAACAGTACTGGCAGATAAAAGTAGGTTTACTCTTAACAGTGTTAATGGTTCCTATACTCACATTATCAGATTCTTTAACAAAGCTTGTAGTTAGATAGGCAGAATTAACATTTGAAGTGGAAGGTTTCTCAACAAATCTCAGACCACATGTACCTGAGTTACTCATGTTCAGTACCTCATCAAGTTTAGAAGTACCTCCATTCCATTTGGCTATGATCTGAGAATCCTTTTTGAGTTTCTCCTTTACCTCTTTCAGCTCAGCTTCAGCTTTGTCAAGATCCCTTTCATAGAGTTTCAACATGTTCTTCAAACATTCAATGTCATGCTTCTGTGCTTTATTTTTCTTTATGAGTCTGACATTTTCTCTCTCAAGTCTGAGAAAGGTTGTATGCAGGTCATCAAGAATTTCCTCCTGGGACATCTCATCTTCATTGAAGTACTCCTCTTCTAGATCAACTGAGCCATGAAAACAATCAAAGTTAGTATCATCACAATCAGAGAGTGTGTCATGGTTAACCTGTGTATCATTGTCGTTCCAGTCTCCAAAGAAGATCTCCTGCTTTGCTGTTGGTTCTCTAATGTTAGAGTAACATTGAGATTCTTGGCAGTTTCTAGAGTCTTCTCCTGACCAGATGATCCGAGTGCAGAGCGCAGCAGTGTTGATTTCCTCTGATTGTTCATCAGCACTTGTTCTAGATTCGAAGTCAGCTTCATTAAAGTCATCTACACAGACCCAATGAGAATTCCCTCTTGTTCTGAGGGTGTTAGCACATTCATGTTTAAAGTGACCATACCCCTTACATTCATAACACTAGACATCTTTCAATTTCTCAGCATCTTGAGGAGTGCTCTTAGATGCCATGTATTTTACAAACTTTGGGGGCAATTTCTTATAACTAACAGCAGCATTACTGGGTTGTTTTTCTTTACTTTTATCTTTGTAACCCAATTTACTAAACTTCCTAGTGATGTTACCATAGTTAGAAGAGATCAACTCATATTCATCCTCATCACTCCCTGTAGAATCTGAGCTAGTACCTAGTAAGGCTAAAGCAAGTTGTTTACTGGACTTTCCTAGGAATTCTAGTTCAAATTCTTTTAGAGTGTTCATTAATGTTTGAAAGTCCATGTTGGCAAGATCTCTAGACTCATTCATAGCAATTCTTTTGACAGTAAACTTAGAAGATAATGTTCTAAAGGCTTTGTAGACCATGGTTTGATTAGGGATGATAAAACCTAAGTTTTGGCACTGATTAGCAATATCTAGAAGTTTCTCAAAATAACTATCAATGCTTTCATCCTCACCCATCTCTATCTTCTCAAAGTCCCTCAAAAGTTTTCTATATTTAGAGTCCCTCACAGCCACATCACCCTCACAATGTAATTCAAGAATTTCCCATGCAGCTTTAGCAGTAGAACAAGTTTGAATAAGTTTGAACATATGATTACCTACCCAGCTAAAAATAGCATTGAGGGCCTTTTCATAGAAGTTGTAGAGAGCAATTTCGTTGGCTGTCCATTGTCCCCTTGGCTTAGGTACCAGATCAGCATCTCCATCTCTTGGCAAGTAGGGGATGGTGTAGCCATCTAGTACTGCGTCCCAAGCTCTTAGGTCGATGGATTTGATGCGGACTCTGAGCCTGATCTTCCAGTAGGCATAGTTGTTGGGACCCTCCAATACAGGCAACCTGCTGGTATTAGGGTTGGAATTGTCCATCTTGTCGTATCAACGCCAAACACCGGTAAAGTTGGTGCTTGGCTCTGATACCAATTGAAATTGTGGATCGGGTTGATACGTTGTTGTTGTTAACTTAACACTGGAGAGTTAACAGCAGATTTGCAACGTTGTTAACTCAACGATGTTACTTTAACAACAGTCCAGAAGAATTGTGCAGCGGAATAAACAAACACCAAGTTTAAGAAGTGAATATAGAATTATATTAACTTCCGAGCCTTAGGCAAAATAACCCGTGAAGGTTTTAACAAAGGTCGTTCTCTCAATTCTCAAGCTCCTCACTCTTAAATTGATTGAACTAAGCAAAGCACACAAGAATTGCTTCGTATATCTCTAACAGCTCCTCACTCTTAGATCTATCCTAACAATTCACAAACTTTGCTAAAGCAAGACAACACTCAACAAATGTAAATTAATCTCTCGGATTGATTGGCTCTTGTCTCGTGTTTGTCTTGATGTACTTCACACCTATATATAGGTTCTTGATCTTCGACTTCAAGGTGTGTTGTACACGGTTGGTAATTCTCCTTGTTTCCTTCTTGAACTCTTCTTCTTTGTTCTCGCAGTCCTTCTTGAATAATAGTTCCTTCGTTAGTGATCTAACTAGGGAAAGACTCCTCCTTCAAATCAGGACTTGAACTTGGAAAGCATTCCTAGTTCCACTCGAACTCTTCTTTCCTTGTTGAGTGGTTTGCGTAATTAAGGAAACTTTCCTTCTTGGAAACTTGACCGTCCAACCTATGACAAGTTTGTTTCCTGAATAATAATCAAAGGCAATTACAACTGTGGAACTTAGTTAGTTAAGTGAATAAGGCAAAACAATAATGAAGAAATTAATAAAGATTGTAAATCGGATTCTGCTCCAGCAATGTTATCCTAACATTGATTTCTCAATGTTAAACTAACATTGTCAGAATACCTGCACTTCAATGTTAAACTAACATCGACCGAATACCTGCACTTTCAAGTTAAATAACATAAACAAAGTAAAAGAGATAGGGAAAGCTTCTCAGATGGTGGAACGTTGACACCCTGCTATCTTCTTCAACTCTTACATGTTATCTTCTTTTTCATAAACTATTGACTCTAATATGAAAACTAAACTAAAAACAATACACTGATATTGTTTTCTCTCTTTTCGCACCTCTCTCACAACTTCTCAAATTAACTAGTCTAAGAATTTATGAGTCTCGAAAGTAATAAAAATAGTTGAAAGTTGTATATGTGATGTCTCTAAGTGTTGGTCATTCACTCCTCTTTATAGGAAAGTAGTGTTGACCTGGTTTTGTAAATAGCTGCAACTTAAACTACAGTGAAAGACGGTGTTGTCGTAGAGATGTGGTTGTGCGGATCGCACGGCTTTGTCTGTATTAGTGTGACTCACTACTAGTTCTGCATGATGACACACAATGATCCTTGGGTCGCGCGACCTACTACCCATTTCGCGTGAGTCGTGTGGCTTCCTCTGCAGTCGCATAGCTCCCTCATCGACTAGGTAGATTGTCGGACTTATTTGCTTAATGCGACTAGGGTTGCCTGAGTGTGCGTGATGTTGTAGCGCATGAAGCTATGTCGTGACACTCTCATCAGCTTTTTATGTTTGTATTCACAAGTATCGAAAACCAATTATAAGTAGCTGTTAGGGCTCTTACTCCAAACTAAACTACTTGTGCATAAATTGATATGACCCATATAAACTGGGTACTACTAAAATAGATAATTGCAGCCATAAATGACACCGGACGTATCAACCAAATAGCATCAGAAAAAGTTATTAACAAGTTCATGCCTTCGTTTCACTGGCCACAAAACGAAAATAAATATGACTAAGATAGCATAATTCAGAATTATGCAGCATGAGTACAGTAAACCCTAACATTTAAATTCACATTTGGTTTAGTAGCAGGACACAAAGCCAAACACCGTGGGGAAAAAAATACCAAGAATTAAGAATACACGCCTTACAAACAATTGAATCTACTTCCATGTGGGATGTGCACCTTTAGTTAACCTGCGAAGAAAACAAAGATGAGTGGGTTTATCTATGGATTGTTCACAAGTAACCACCTAATCAAAAGATAAACCCTTTTTCTACGATTAAAACCTTGGTCGCTGCCAAATCACCCTTTTGGAGAAACCCTAGCTCCTTCGTGCGGCAATGGGACGACTAATTCAGAACTACATGAAATTATTCTACCCTAAAATCGATTTTGGCTAGACAATTTGGGTCTGAGTAAGGTACCCTCAGGTTTTTGCGTGTGGCGTAGTACTGCAACTTGGAGTTGGGGGAGGGATGGAGATTACGACTACATGTTGCAAGATTGAGGCTGCCTGGCCCACTAATTGTGGGCTTTGGGAAAAAGGAATGAGAGGAACCAAATGCTAGATTAAAGATATTTTAGTAATTAATCTTGCCTTTTTCAGGCAAGCAAATGCGGTCATGAAGTATATTAATTGGGCTTTGTTAATAGTAAAGGCATAAATGCAAGGAAACAGGTCCTTAATACGGTAACCAACGTTTGACTTTAATCATTAGTAGGTTTAATAAAAGCAAAAAAACCGTTAAAATAATCTATTTTTCTCTGCGCCAATAATAACCGTTTTCAAATTCAAAACTTTCGCCATGGAAACTAACTCCGACAAGATTCTGCCACAACCACCCGATCAACACTTTCCAGTGTTTACCGCACAACAAATCATGTCTAAAGATCCCCTAGGTTTGAGGAACCAATAAATGCTCAAACAATCTGATAGTATGTTTGATGACAAGTCAAAGAATGCTGAGGAAGGAGAGTTAATCGAAATATGTGAAGTGGATGACAAGATTCCTTTTAAACAGATCCGACTCAAGAACTTAAAGAGCGTATGCGCCAACAATGGGAACATACCATAATTATATGCATCTTACGGAAATCGTGGTACTTTCCTGCGTTACAAGTCCGACTTGATCTCATGTGGAAAATTACACAATGAGTATGAGTAGGTAGACCTAGGGAAGGGGTGCTACTGCATGAAGGGATTGTTAGCACTAAAGAGAGACATGATCCTCACTCAAGGATCGGCAGTTGGCTGGTAACTTCTTGTTAATAAGGAAATGGACATCCAATTTCCACGTTGATACTGATATTGTGGAGAGCATTATAGCTTGGGTGAGAGTGATGAATGAATATACCTATTGAATATCTAAGGGAAGAAGTCATTCAAACTTTGGCTTCATGCATTGGTGATCCCATCAAAATTGATGGGAACACATTCAATGCATCAAGAGGTAACTATACTATGTTTTATGTTCAAATTAGAACTGGCCAACCATTTGAATTAGGCTTTTGGATAGATGATGAAGTCTACCAAGTGATATATGAAAATGTCACAAGTGTGAGAGAATAGGGCACTCTAAAGATAATTGCACATTCACGGTGCATTCTGGCAATGATATGGATACCTCAACACTCAATGTTAAAGAGGTTACTTCTTCAGTGAACACTAAGAATACTGCATAGATGATTAACAAAGCCAAAAAGAAGGAATTTGGAGATTGGATGATAACTAGCAAAAAGAAGAAGCAACAGAATTCAAAGGTTGATGTTCACTCAAGCATCAAGACTCCTACTAGGATTCTTACTCCTGATAGAAACAAGGGAAAAGAAAATCTTATTTCTACCATTTTTTCAGGGATAGGTAATAACTCAGAAACTAAAGGGACACATTTATTACATGCTTCATTTAATCCTGAGTTAAGAATGAACGTGCAAAAAACTGTTCAAAAAACGGTTACTAAAGTTAAAAGAAAGACAATCAAAGGTTTGTTCTAGATTATGAGAATCATTTTTTTATTCTTGATTTAGATAGTGTTGGTGAAACATCTAAGACACAAATCGAAGAAAATCAAAGTTCTCGTCATGGAAAACAACCCTCTTCATGCGTGGGACTGGGAGTGGGAGAACATGCTACCACCATGGGAATTCGAGACACTATTCAGTTTTTTTCAAAGCCCTTCACTGTTACTGAGAATAGAAACTTGGGACAGGCTTGTAAGAGTGGTGAACATTCCAACAAACATATGGGAGATCCAAGTAGATGTGCACAAGATAGATCAAGGGGATGCCAAGGGGATGTACAATTTAACTCATTGGACAAGAACAGATATAGGACTCTGATGCTAGAGACTCTGAGGCAACTTGTAATGATATGGAGGGGGATTCTAGTTGAGAATCCAGTCCACCCTACTCAATTGTACAATTCAAACATGAAGGTTATCTCTTGGAATTGTTAAGGAGAAGGGGATGAAGATTTTAGAAGGAACTTCAGAGATCTTGTAAGGTTTCATCAACTTTCTCTGCTCTTTGTTCTTGAGACTAGAACAAGCCATGATCAAGCTTGGGATATAGTCCATTTTCTGGGTTTTAATTCTTATGAAATTGCACCTACTAATAGAATGATGGGGGGCATATATATGTTGTGGAATGATTGTGATGTGGAGGTAGAGGTTACTCATACTGACTACCAAGCCATTCATGCAATCATTAGACCTAGTTTTAAGGATAGGTGGAGGTTAAGTGGAGTATATGCTCAACCTAGGAAAGCTACAAAAATTCTTGTTGTTGACAGCATTAGACAGAAACATCATCATGAAGAGTATAATGAAGTTCTGAAACATGAGAAGTTGTACTGGTATTAGAAATCCAGGATTAAATGTATAAGAGAGGGTGACAGAAACACAAAATTCTTTCACATGTCAACCATGACCAGAAGGAGAAGAAATCAGATCACTATGCTGAGAATTGACAGCATGTGGGTGAAAGAAGAAGAGATACTTCAAGCCCACACCAGAAACTACTATATGAGTTTGTTCTCAGTAGGATCATCCTCTCAACAGCTTTCTCAGTCT
The DNA here is from genome assembly GCA_948329865.1 of Linaria vulgaris. Lineage (NCBI taxonomy): Eukaryota > Viridiplantae > Streptophyta > Magnoliopsida > Lamiales > Plantaginaceae > Linaria > Linaria vulgaris. Next base: position 67,434,989 of record OX415249.1, read on the forward strand.
AATCTTTCATCATACATATCGTGTTCCACGCTAAATTAGATGATGTGGATTATGATCTACTTAACTCCACAATAGAATCTGAAGAAATTAAAGTTGTTGTTTTCTCCATGCGTCCTCTTAAGGCTCCTGATCCTAATGGCCTACATGCTGAGAAAGGATGGAGTTGGTTGTGCAACTCCGTCACTGGTTTTGTTCAGAATGCCTTCCAAGAGAAAACTTTTGACAATAAGCTTTGTGAAGCATTCATCTGTCTGATCCCTAAAGTCCATGACATTGTGAGTATCACTCAATTTAGACCTATAGCACTTTTCAATGTTCTTTACAAAATCATTACTAAGTGTATTACTTCTATATTGTGAGATATTATGCCTAAGATCATTGCTCCAACTCAGGCTTGTTTCATTAAAATGAGAAGTACACAAGATAACATAATTGCGTTACAAGAGTTACTACACTCTCTCAGGTCAAAGAAAACGAATAAAGTTGGTTGTATGATAATGACATTAGACCTAAAGAAGGCCTATGATAAAGTAAGTTGGTCCTTTTTGGAGGAGACCCTTAATGCATTCAATTTCTCTAAGACACGGGTTGAGCTGATTATGTTCTGTGTCACCAATACTTCAACCAAAATTCTATGGAATGGAAGTCCTCTAGAGACCTTTGATCATCAATGTGGTCTAAGGCTAGGTGATCTCCTCACACCTTACCTATTTGTTCTCTGTGTGGAGATATTATCTTATCTCATCCAGGAAGAAGTGACTAGTGGAAAGTGGAAGCATATCCTCCCTTGTAGAGGTGGTCCTCAATTGTCACATATGTTCTTTGCAGATGATCTTATTATGATGGGTAAAGCAACTACTTCTACCACTCAGACCATCAAAAAGATCTTGGATAAATTATGTGAGAGATCAGGACTTAGAATCAATCATAACAAATCCAAAGTTTTCTTCTCTAAGTCCAATGGCTCTAGTCTCAAAAGACAATTGTGCCATATCCTGGGATTTGGTCAGACTCATAACCTAGGAAAATATCTTGGTGTAAGGTTAATTCATGGGAGAGTAACCAGAGATACTCATGATGATATATTTGATGAAGTCATGAACAGATTTGGCATTGTGACAAGCTGGACAGACTGAACAAAAACTTCTTGTGGTCCTCTGATGTTACCAAGAGAAAGTTACATGTAATCAATTGGAATCAAGTAGTTCTGCCTAAGAGTGCATGTGGTTTAGGCATTCGCTATACTCGAACCAGCAATGAATCATTTCTTGCTAAGCTGGTCTGGAAAATTATATCCAATGAGGAGTTTATCTGGAAAACTTTTATACAAGCTAAGTATCTGAAAAATAACAAGCTTTCATGTTACAAGAGTAGAGTTTCTGACAGTCATGTTTGGAAAGGAATCCTACATTGTATGGAACTTATGAAGCCTTTCCTTATATGGAAAGTTGGAAGGGGGAATCAAGTTTCCTTTTGGTTTGGTAAATAGAGAGGCTCATGGTGTCTCTATGATGAGAATATCACAATTCATCCTTTTGATGTTCATCTGGTTCTTAGTGATGTTTTGATGGAATCTGGAGATCATCAACTCTGACTTGCCTCAGAAGATAAAATATCATATAAACAGCAGAATTATCTCAATCAAAGATCGGGAAGACCAGGTGATATGGAATAGCTCTTTTACTATTCAGTTTACATGCCAATCAGCATACAAATTATTTCAAATACATAAATGAACTATTATCAAAAACTCCAGTAAGCATGGATAGGTTTGGAAGTTGGATGTAAGCAACAAGTTTCAGCATTTCATGTGGTTGATATCACAAGAAATATTGGCAACTAATTTGGTAAGATTTAAGAGACAGGTCTCTCTCACAGTGATGTGCACATTCTGTGATGAACCTGAAGAATCTGGATTGCATCTCTTCAGATATTGTCCTGTAGCAAGGAAAGTTTGGGGAAAATTTATTGTACATGAAGATCTTGTAGTGTTTGATGGTACCAGTGATGATAACGGAGAAGCTGCAAATCAGGAACATCATTAGACCTGGTACTTCTTGGAAATGGATTTTCATGGCAACACTCTAGATTTATTAGAAACACAAAAACTCTAGAGTGTTTCACAAGAAGGAGATCATTGTTACGAGGCACATCTTTCTGGTCAAACAAATGAGTTATGAACTCTATGAAGGCATAACAAAGAATAGTTGCAGGAGTCAGGAAGTTGGTTGGGCAAAACCTCAAAATGGATGGTTCAAGTTGAACATTGATGGTTGTATAATCCCTGATCTCAATATTGGTTTTTTAGCTGGTGTACTCAGGGATGAAAATAGAATCTAGTGTTGGGGATATATGCAAAAGTTGCATGCTCCAACGGTTGAGGAAGCAGAGTTGGTTGCATTACAGAAGGGTCTTGATATAGATGTCACTAGCATCAACATTGCAATTGAGGTGGACTCCCTCACAGTTCACAAGATGATTTCTGGACAAGTACCTCCAACTGCTGGCAATGCTACAATGGTGGAGGAATGCAAGAGACTACTTCATATGCCATGGAATGCGACTTTCACTTGAATACAAAGAATGTAATAAAGTGGTGGATGCACTTGCTAAAAGTGTTAGATACATAGGAGATAGTATTGTCTTTTGGGACAAAGCTCCCTCTACTTATATTACTAGTTTTGTAACTAGAAACATGATGTAATGTTGTTTAGTTCTTCTTATTGATAAAATATATATACAGGAATAAAAGCATCAAGCCTCACATCCTATGGTCCCTTTTTAATATTGCTTCTTTACCTTTTTTTGTGAGCACTTTAGTCCCTCAACTATCCATGTTTGTTCGAATTGCCCCCCGACGCTTTAACGGCGTTTTAGCGACCAAATTCGCTCGGAATATTCCCTTCACGTGCCGCCAAAAAGGGTCTTTTTGTCCATGAATTTTTTCTTGGAAATCATGTATGTTTTACCCCCCCCCCCCCCCCCCCTCCTCCCCAACCTATAAAATTATGTGCGACATGCCCCGTGATCTATGTAGAATAATTAAAATTTCAAATTGTGAAAAATAGGATTCAAACTTGCACTATCTTACTTGAGTTTGGGCCTCTCCACCACTTGACCATCATGTTTTTGTTTGAAAATGTATTCATTTTTTATTATATATTTCCACACTAATACATTGATTTACTAAAATATTTATTTAATAAAATATTAATTTATTAAAATATTTTACGAAAATTATGATTTACAAAAATATAGGTTTAATAAAATATTTCGTTAAAATATTCATTCACTAAAATATTTATTCAATAAGATATTGATTTACTACAAAATGTTTTAAAAAATATTCATTCACCTAAGTATATATTTAATAAAATATTGATTTACTCGAATATTTTACGAATATTGTGATTTTTATTTATCAAAAAACTGATTTACCAAAATATTATTCTAAGAAAATTACTTAAATATTTGAAAAATATTAATTTACTAAAATATTTATGACATGACTTTACTATTGACATTCATTTACTAAGCTGCATATATAATTAAAAAGTAATACATTTCAACAATATCATAATGGTCGAGTGCTATAAAGCTCCAGACTTAGGTAAGAGGTCGTGGGTTCAAAACCCACTTTTAACAATTTGATATTTTAATTATTCTACATAGATCAGGAGGCATGTCGCACATAATTTCATAGGTTGAGGGGTAAAACATACATGAATTTCAAGCCAATTTCACGGACAAGAATACCCTCTTGGATGACATGTGCTAGTCACGTGAAAGCATCTAAAAAGAATATTACGGATGATTTTGGCCATTAAAGCGTCAGGTGGCAATTCGAACAAGTAGGGATAGGTGAGGGACTAAAGTGCTCAAAAAAAAGATAAAGTGACAATGTCAAAAAGAAACTATAGGATGGGGCATGTTTTTATCATATATATATATATATATATATATATATATATATTGTAACTATCCATTACTATTGAAACATCAAGAACGATGTGGTTATTTTATCCATTTTACTTTCCTTTTTCAACTGAAACTTCTTACATCTATTAATAAATAAATAAAAATTGAAACTTCTTACAAAAGTAAAGATAAAGAGAAAAAGAGCAGGTTCCATCTCATCAGCAACCCAATTGGCTTGTGCCAGGTGTAACCCCAATTTCAGATTTCTTGCTGAAGTTGTATTTCTCATCATCAAACGGCGTCGTAAGTTTAGTTGCCATAAGGCCAACCAATCCCTATATCTCTATATATATATATATATATATATATATATATTTCGGAAATTTGAGAAAATTCCGGTACCATGAGAGCTGTGTTGCAGATTGTATCAGTTCTACTTTTATTATTGCCACCATTACTCGCCGATGACACTTTTGATGTTCGTCGACATTTGTCCACTGTAACCAGGTTTGTCTCTCTGTGTGTGTGTTTTTGTTTGTGTTTGTTATATATATATGGTAACTTTAATCATCAATCATATAATAATCTCTCGCAGATATGACGACGCTACGAGTATATCTCCCGATTCCTTTGTTCCTTCTAACATTGGCGATCACTGTAAACCTATCCACTTAAATCTTGTGGTAATAATAATTATAATGCTCTTTCCTGTTTGTATCTATTGAATGCTGCCTGCCTGCTTCGGTTGTTTCATGATTCTACATTCTTAGATTAATCGTGTCTTGTTACTTAGTGACTCGGCGGTCTCTAATGAATAAGTCGGCAGGCAAGGCATGGAACGCGTGCTCCTACCAAGAAAAGGTTGAAAGCATTACAAGCCTTTGCCACACGTCTCCAAGTGCTTCTCAAAAATGTCAAGGACCAAAAGTCATCTACCGAAAAGATTCCTCCGTGGTTGTGGGAGTGGAAATCCCCGTGGACGGGAAAGCACAAGGGTGGGGAATTGATTAGCGAAGGAGAGAATGAACTCTATCAGCTTGGCATCCGAACCAGAGCAAGATTTCCGAAACTGTTCCATGAGGATTGCCATCCTGATGTTTATTCAATTAAGGCCACGCAGGTTCAATCCTTAATGTTCTTTGCCTATGTTTATTCATGATATGGGTTGAGTTTCACATTTATACTTTACTTGAGCTAATTATACCATATTTGGACTTTGCCGCTTGCTATGGAGTGTCAAATATAAGGAACATTTTTCTGATGCTGGTGATTAACATCCTAGTTTTCTGAATGTGTGATAATGTGCAACTAACTCACCTCTTTCTTATATGGGAATATTTTTTTTCACACGTAGAAGCCTTTCTGTCCATATCTTGGCATAATAGATATTTCTTATGGACCTTTTCTATACTTACATTGGAACCATATTTATTCTTAAACATTTTACGTGTGTGATTGATTATATTAGGTTCCACGAGCTTCTGCTAGTGCCGTAGCTTTTGGCATGGGGCTCTTCAGTGATCGAGGACAACTTGGACCAGGACGTCATCGATCTTTTGCTGTTACCAGTGAAAGCCGTGCAAGTGATACAATGTTGAGATTCCATGATTGTTGTCAAAACTACAAGGTAAGATCGTTTTTCTTCGTCATTTTGGTGTGTGCTCTTAGCATATGTACTCTCACTTAGGACTTGCACTTAAATCTAGGCATAAACAATCAGATCATCATTAAGTTTTAAGACTAAGGACAATGACCTTTAACTGAATGTCATAGTTGGGGTTGAAAACTGATTCTTAATTATATTATTGCACTAAGATTAGGCACCTTGTAGGTCAGAAGTTTTGAAAACTTCTCTTGAGACTCAGTATGGTATTTGAAACTATATTAGCCATTAATGATGTGGCTAATTTCTTGCTTTAAATAATTTAGTCGTATACATCGCCTGTTTAAAGCTAAATGGTTTAGTTGAACACCCTCACGTTGGTGACCATATTCTTTGGGTGGATGTCTAGAGTTTTGCATGTTGTAAGGAATTTACTTCAGTAAAAAAGAAAAAAAAAATGGCAGTTCATGACAATTAGTAATACTTGAACAGTGTGTATACGCAACACATCCTTCGAACCTAAACGCACTCGATCAAAGCCTATATGCTTATATTAGTCTTGTCAGTCTTGTCTAAGTGAAGCCTTGCGATCAAGAATGAGAAGTTCCATATAGGTTATTTAAAAAACGAAGTATGGATACTTAACCCCTCTTGAACGATCTCTTTTACCACGATTTAATCAAAGGTAACTCGTTTCTACATCACGATTGCAATCTCAGTAAAGTTTTGAAGATAAGTCTCACATTGTAGTCCATAATAACTAGTGTCAACTAGTTTATGATTACCTTCTTTATTATTCTGCAATGATATTATCTTATGTGATTTGTTTTTGTCCTTGGGCAGTATGTATGCATATAGGAGCTGCTGCTTCTTAGCCCAAGACTTAATGCAGCCTTAACGAACTTTTAGTTTTATTTTAACATGAATAATGTGGTTCTTCGAACTAAATGGGTGATTTTATGTAGAGACTTTGAAGTTATCTACTGCAGGTTGTTTGGGTCTGTTGTCAAGCATTGCTTGTCAAGTTGTTTGCTGAAATTTTTGTCAGGGATGGCTTATAATTTATCAGGAGTAGTTTGTCAAGTAATTATTAACTTGCACTTTGTTGAAGAATATGGTCTGTTATTTCTCGATACTGATAGGCACCAATATTCTTTTATGTGTGGAAACAGTCATTCAGGAGAAGTCAGGAACCATATGTTGATAAGCTCACAGAACCTGTACTGAGCGAAATAACTCAAGAATTGATTGCACGTTGGGGTCTTAATTTCACTAGAACGGACGTATCAACTCTCTGGTTTCTTTGTAAACAGGTAACACTTTGTCCCTGTTTCCTGTTCTCAGCTTCAGTAAATCTCTACATTTGTCGAATATTTGTTTTAATTGACATTGACTTATAGGAAGCGTCATTACTAGGGACTACAGATCAGGCTTGTGCTCTATTTAGTCCATCTCAGGTACTTCTTATTTCCTCTTTAATGATAAGTAATTGGGCGTGGTACTGATTAGTTTTATCTTATTTATTTACTTTCTTGTGTATGGATTTTTTTCCAAATATGTGTTGTTGTACGGTGTTCGACCATGTACCTGCAGAATATTCTATGATAATATTATCTTGTAGCGTAGTATTCCAAAGAGTTAGTCAATGTGAATGATGACATATTCCCCTTCTATCATGGTCTATGCTTCTAATCGTCAAATATCTTGTAGGTTGGTTTGTTGGAGTGGGTGGATGATCTGGAGGTATTCATACTGAAGGGCTATGGTAATTCATTAAATTATAGGATGGGAGTACCATTACTTGAAGATGTTATCCAGTCAATGGAGCAGGCTATTAAGTCTACGGAAGGTATAGCTTTTCACTTCCCTTATTTATTTATTCTGAATGCGTAGTGGGTAGCGGTAGGGTTGGGACGAACTACCTGGATTACCTGTGCAAGCTGCTTTTTGATTGGACGAGAAAGGTACAGATGGATCATAGCATCATAGAACAAGTATGTACTTTGTGGCGGATAATTACATCAAAATATTGCATGATTTAAAGAAGCCATTTACACAAGGCACGTGAGGCTGTCACCTGAAGTTTGACCATACTTACATGTCTCAACTTGTGCGGGAATGCTGTTACTTAAAAATTTGTTTTTCAGTTGTCGAGGCCTTTATGCCTTTTCATGTGTTGTTCTTTTCTTAACACATTGTTGCTCTATTTCAAAAGTACCTACACAGCAGTAAGTATATTTGAAAAAATACATCATCCCACAATCGGAACGCGTCAGTTTGCTTTTATCCTCAGGATATTCTTGAACACCAGATTAATGTTTTGGTTGACATGCTCGATGAGAAGTACTTGGACCGTATTGTCTGCTAGTAATGCACCGCCTCTTTAGTCGACAAAATCATTAAGGAAAAAGGAATTAGATAGACTGAATTCTCATTGAACTCAACAGCTGCTCAAATTTAGATTGTCGGTAGTTCAAATGTATGTTTTACTGCATCTTTCCTCTCCTCATCTATGACCGATGTCTTGGTTGATTTGCAACAGTTAAGTAAAAACAAGCTCCTTCTGCTTTATTTTTTTGAGTTTCATTTAAACTATACAAAAAGGTAAAATATATAAGAGGGAACCCACTTCCCATGCTTGTGTTTTTGTTCAGAAATTTAAAAGGTCCTAACAAATTATGCTTCAAGAGTCCATCGATAAAAGGAGTGGGAGGTTTAGTTTTAGATTGAAGAAACTTATACCAAGTTTTCTGATTCCACATCTCTTCGATATTTCTAGAATACGGTTCTCATATCAATTGCAGCCTTAGTGGTACAGAATTCTGCATTCTTTCTATCATTTGTTGTTATATTTTTCAAGAGATGGATACCACTTAAGCTGCACAAATAATTTAAAAAAATTCCCAATGAAGGCGTTACGCTGATGCTGTATGGATCTATTTCTCCTGTTCTTCGTTTGAAGCTCTTCAATCCAAAATGCTGCTTGTGAGATCTATGATAATATTCGCAATTGTAAAATCCATCTTTGCAAGATATTGTTCATTTCCTTCTCTTTAAATTATATCTTGCTTTTACCTGGTAGCTGGACTTCTTCCTGGGAACTATGAAATGGCGACATTGCGATTTGCTCATGCGGAAACCCTGCTTCCGTTTTCCTGTTTGATTGGGCTGACCCTCGATGAATCTGGTGAGTTTGTGTTTGTTATTTTAGTTTCTCTATCCTTTTCTAGTTTATAGTACCTCCTGCAGTTTGCTCTGTCCTTGAGATTATTTCTGGTGGATTTTCAGAGTTCGAACAAATATTAAGAGAAAAACCATTGCAACTTCCTCCGAAACCTCCCCAGACGAGAACGTGGCATGGCAGCATGGTTGTTCCATTTGCTGGTAATAATATGCTAGTTCTACATAACTGCCAGGCCAACAACTCAAGCAAGTACTTTGTGCAAGTACTTCACAATGAGCAACCTATTCCATTGCCGGTAAGCTCATTGTGATCAATTATTTAGAAATGATAGATCATGACCAATTTCTGCTCTGAGATTTGTCATTCGTGCAAGTCTGGTATTGTACTTTATTGGAAATTCAGTTGTTGAACTATGCCAAAATTCTTAGTTCTCTCATTAACCTATGGCGCATAACCAGTTTTGATGTGAACTTCGTTGGGGAAAAAGGATAAAAGGAAAATGCAAATGGATAAATACTAAAGCTCAAATTTCTATTGGTTGAAACAAAGGAATAAGACTTCCCTAATCCTTTTTGTCCGAAATAGTTCCAAATGTTTAATCTTATTATCTTGCCTCGTCTTGCTGCGCTCTTAACTTAAACTCTAACTGAATATTTTAGTTGTTGCTAATTTATGTTATTGTGATTTCACATTAATTGTTCATTCTAGTTTCTTATTACAATTATTTGAAGTATGGATTTCACTTTTGTGCATAGGGTTGTGGCAATTCTGACTTTTGCCCTTTTGAGGTGTTTAAGGTATGCCTTCGTTGAGTTCTTATTATGACTGAATGATTTTGAACTTCGGGTTTAATTGACAAAATTACTCTTGTTTGTGTCAGGATAAAATAGCTGCTCCTCATTTAAAGCACAAATATAACGATCTTTGCAATGGGAAGTCGAAACAAACAGAGCAAATATCCTCGACCAGTGTGTTATCACAAGTCCTTAGTTGGATCTTCCCAGCTTTCACCATGCAACCCGACGAAGCTGAGTTATAGCTTTGTTGACATAAGGACTGACCCCTGCAATTTTGTTCTCTGGATTTCTAATTAAACTTTGAAACATGTCTAGCTTTACTAATAATTTGTGTTTAGACCCAGCTTGTGTGTGCAAAGGTATTGTTATACTAGTTATTAGGTTGAGCCCGTAGGCCGTAACTGAAGTTTCGTGATTCTTGTCTTGATTTGTTAAAGTTAAAATGTATAGTGGTTTTGGCAACTTTGCTATTATTTGGAAGTCCTTATGTGAGGAGATAATAACTGTTAATAAAAATTGAAAAAAAAGTGATGCATGTTGTGGCAAGTGAAAAATCGAATACATTCAGGTAGAGTTTAAGTTGTAAATTCTTTAATTTAATTCTGTTACGTACTTTGTTTCACAAATTTTTGAAGAGCATATTGTAATGTGACGACAAGTAAATTTTACATATATATTCAACCAACAACACTTAATTCCAGTAATTCAAATTTCAAACTGTGCCTCCGTCTTAATGACCCTACTTAATTCAATTTGTGCCAGAAGAAAAAATAATCTCTAAACATATAAGAAGAATTTTTTTGTAAGATTCTACGTTTTTAGCCCTTTATTATTATGAGCATAATCCCAGCGGTTGATTATTAAATTTGAAATGACGTGCCAATAGTACTTATCCTGCTTTTGCATTGCCATGAAAATATGAACTATAAAGAAAGAAATATGAAGTAGCACCTCTGATTTCTCCATTACCATCTCGTGGGCGCACATCTTATATTAGCAAGGAACCAAATGTGAACAAGTAATGCACTAAATTAGTAACAAGATGACAGAAACAAATCTCTGATAAATCATGTCAAAAGGTATAAGAGAAAAACTTAATGTCCTAAGCTGAGCATATATAGTATGTAACACAAGCGACATTTTCCAAAACTTCTGCATATTAAAGTTACAACCATTTAAAGCCTCCTTCCTCATAACTCTTCGTACAACAATGGCCTCAACTTTACCATCAGGATGCTGCATTGCTCGTTGCTTTTACAGCAATAGCTCATCATCTGCAACAATGGCCAAAGCCTCACCGGCAAGATCGAGTCAGTCCCACAACAAGTTGAAGGAGCTTTTACCCTATTTACAGACAGACTTCAGCTCCTAGTTAATGCATCAGTTGCATAACACCAATCAGCTTTCTTCCACGTGACAACAGCCATAATAACTTAGATTCAATCACCTATCTCTCTGCTTCTTCTGTAGTGTGTATAAAGGGCCGGCAACGGAAAATTCTTGCCTAGGCTAAGTCTATGAAACGTGTTCAGACCTTATACGTTTGTGGGACATGTTCTGAGATACTCTTACGACATGGCAAAATTGTGGGCACAAGGTCTATGAATTCTTGCATAGGTGGGAGTATAGACTGACCGATTCATATGTACCAGAAGAAGAAAATCAATAGAAAAACAGCCAGCAACAATACTACGCTTTTCAATGGCATTACTGGGTTCTCGATCTTGTGCATGCAGATTTTCGTTTGTTAGATCTTAGCCAAATGTGCCTCAGCAACAGAAGAACTCAGGTCTTCTCGAGATTGGGATCTCCTACTCTGAAGGCGCATTTGACTTCGGTTGGGAATCCAAAAGGAACCGAGGTTATTATTGTCAAACTGCATCTGTTCTAAGCTACCTGAAGAGTAACTATGTGTTGCACTGCTAGAAGAAGAATACAGTGACGATAACTGGATGCCACCGCCGCTGAAACCAAGTCCCGCATCAAATGTTCTTTGCTGCGTGCTTCCAATTTTGGGACTTAACGGCAACTTAACCCTCCCATCCCCTTTAAAAAAAAAATCAAGTTTACCAAATTACACACTGTAAATGACTAGGAACCACGTAAACTAAATCTCGTGAAAACAGTTAGTTACTACAGTACATAACATTTGAGTAATTGCAGAAGTGACCCATGTGTGTTATTTTAATTGGTAGAATTGGTCGATACCTCCCTATATAATTAACTATTGGCAATTGCCAATTTCTGAAATCAAAAATAGCAAATAACACCCTGACATGAGTTATCATTCTTTTAGTGCATCAATAACCGACGACTTTAATATATAAAAAATTGTCCTGAAAGTGCGTTAAAACCTGCTAAATATCATGCAAAAACTATTAAATCTTGAAAATTTCTAAAATAAAAATTTCTCTTTTATGGATTTAAAAAAATATTACTTTTCACATAATTGACGGAAATGTATGCATAGTTCAACCTAAGCAATGTTAAGCCACTATGAATTCTATTAATACAATTGAAATTCGAGTTTTGCTATCAAAGTCAATAAATGGAGCTTAACTAAAGAGTGTACTATTTGACTAAATAAAACATGATGTTACCTACTAATAAAAATTATACTCATGATACCAATTACCAGCCAATTAAAAACACCCGGTTGCCTTTTTCTATCACAGCAATTTACTCAATTTATACCCCTGGCGAAGAAGATGAGTTACCTGTATTAATAGGACTCCAGCGCTGAAAACGGAAAGGGGCTGGGATGTTGAGAACTGTAGTGGATGTTACACTGTTATGCCTGAAAAGAGGGAGGTACGACCTTCGGAAGACTTTGGGCATCCACCAATTGCCAGCACAGCAGAATGCACAAATTACGACAAACAAGGAAGCAAAGATCATGGCACAAAGAATAAATGGGTTTATTTTCAGTCTTAACATCTCATAGTTGTGATATTTTCCCCCAGAAGGTAAAGCCTTTCCAGCTTCAAACAAAGCAACCCCTAGAGTCCAAGTGATACTACCTGAACCAATAATCACATGGTCATCAGTGATGTGCAATCCTTCTCTCAACAGACGCACAACATAAGGTGCCCTAAAGCAATATTGTTCTATAAATGGTTGAGGAACAACGCTTTTTCTTGCAGCATCCCAATTTTTCCCACAAAATTCACGACCCTTTTCTAACACATCATCCAGAGAAGCATCAGGAGTCAAGTTAAAAAATCGGTAAACCACAAAGAAGCCAGACATCGCGTAAAACTGCCCAACAGGAAGAGGCAAATTTCCTGCTAGAGCACATGGCTGAACATCACAATCTATTCCTGGACTATGATCAGACCATTCGGACAAATTAACTGCAACTCTAGCAAGTGCACTGCATTCCTCCCATTTTGGGTCTCCAATTAGCTGGATCGGGATTCCTGCCTTCCCTCCTGTACTCAAAGTTTTCCCTCCAATAGGAGAACTCTCATCTTGTAAACGAATGGATGCACAATTTGAACACTTGTACAGCTCTTTGTACCCTGAATTCAAACAAGGATGCATAATTTCAACTTTCCCCGATTGCAGATCTGCATTAGTAATCTGAGGAAGCCTTTTCAGAAGATGAGCAACGGATTTGTCAAATGCATCATTGAGTCCATATCCAGCTAAAGAATAGGCACTGAGATGATGCTTCACAGGGCCTATGCTCAGATTTAAGCTTGTCTCGTCGTGTTTCACTTGCGTAGTCTCAAACGTAACCTGAAGGGATGAGCCACCTAAATCAAGGGCACCAAATGTTTCCTTTCGAGGAACGAACCCTAATAACCCAGTGTGATAATTCAGAGCTATCCATCCATAATAAGCTTCTTCCGTGCCAGTAATAATCTTTACCCACTCCCTTTTACACAAAAACTCGGATCGCTTCAAAACTGTAAAGGCATTATTGAGAAGCCATTCAGATTCTGAACTTGGTAGCCTGCGAACACCAGCAGTAGCATAAAGGAAGAGAGAAGTATTCTTATGAGACTTTCTAGGTATTTGCTTCTCAGCCCAACGAATAAGTGGTTTTATAGCTTGCCTCAACCCTGATATATTATGCACCAATTTGTCGAACCCAGGCTCTGTCTCCATTCTGTTGTAAGCCCGCCCACTTGGTGAACCAGACTTCCTGTCAAAACCCTCAGGCAATGACTGCACTAAAATAGGAAGGTTCTCGTCTTTCTTGTGGTTAACTGATGCCTGATATACATAAACACGGGTTCCGGTGCTACCACAATCAATCACAACATAGAACTTGGATGATCCTCTAGACCAGTTTGAGTACAGATATGGCACGGCGAAGGAAAGAAAGCCAATGAACAATAGAAAGACAAGAACATACAATACTCGCACCCACTTCTTTTGCCCAGATGTAATTCCAGCCGGTACTTTCTCCTTGGAAAAACTTGATGCACCACATTCTTTCTGCAATAAGTTTGGTGATACAGCATGAGTTGAAGTTCTTTCAACTGCAGGGCCTAAATCACCTTCTTCTAAATCAAGTCGCCCATAAGTGGAGAAATCTTGAAGGGATGAGGACAGTCTGAGATACGACTTCTTCACTGGGCTGGAACCAGGGATAGGCGGCAATCCAGGTGATTTATATGAATGAGTTGAAACCTTTGGAGCAGATGAACGGGTTGCTGCAGAAGAAAAGAGTTCTGAAAGTTTACTGAAAACCATGTTTGACGTATTACGCGGGGCAGCTTCCGTATCAAGAAATAAGTATCACTTTTGTCCACAAGCTAAACAAAATAAAACATCATAGTGTCCTTGGCAGTTCTGTGTAAAGAACTGGTTGTACAAATAAATGCGCCCTGCAAATTCCACATGATAGAATATGGTTGACTCGCATCATCATTTTTTCCACATGGCTTTATTTGACTTGTTGCAATTCTCCATCTTTTTCATGTGGCTTTATTTGATTGGCCAATCAAATAGATATTAGAAAATCAATTAATTAACCTATTAATAATTGAAATTTAATTTAGTAAAATTCTAAATTAAAAAATAGAAATAATCAATTTAATTTCTAAAAATTTAATTTGACACTTGTCAATATTTAATTGGAGTAGACAAAATTTATTTGTCTACAAATGCCCCTTGCGACTTGTCACGAATATCATCGTAAAAATGCGTCTTGAAATGAATATGTCGCAACATATTCATTTTTTGGGCCATTACTAAAATTTGATGAAATATATGTACTTTATTTGGAAAAGATCAACATTTGGGGACTTCCATATAAATTTCTTGAAGGACCAAAATGTGATTTGTATACCAAATCATTTTTCCTTTTCCTTTTCTCTTTTTTTTTCCATACCCCACGTAGCATTTTTCCCTTTTCTCTTTTTTTTTTTCTTTTTTTTAAGGCTTGGTCCATGTAGACCTGACGCGCAGGATAATTCCAAGTCTCCTTTTCCAAATTGAATTGCTGCCATGGGCGGACTGCTGCTCTCCTGCTCTCCTTCCTTAATTAAATTAGGATTCAACAATTTCAACATAACTCTAACTTCGGAAATTAATTATAACTCAACTGCAATTTGATAAGTCGAGTTCTATTGGAATTGAAATTCTCCCGAAAAAAAATTTCTATATAAAGGACGGAACCCCTTTTCTTGTTCTTCATCTTCTTAAATTCAAATATCAGCAAAAAAAAACAAAAGGCTGAAATTCCTTTTCTTGTCCTTAATCCTCTGCGATTCGATATCAGAAAAAAAAAGAGGGGCATAAATTCTTGACGTGGAGCAGCGAATTCTCCGTAGAGCAGCGAATCTTTGATCAACGACCTTTGAAGAACAGTCTCTGGTACCAATTTGTTATGACTGTCACTAATTTAATTATATTTTTTGGTTTGGTTTTCTGCAGATTGATAAAGAATGATAAAGAAAGAAGACTGAAAGATGCTTCAGCGTGATCAAGAAGAAAAAGAGAATATTTTGGAGAGAGAGATTAGTAGAGAGGAAAGAGACAAATTGTTATTATATTTCATAATCAGAAAAAGTTGAGCAAATGATTCCTTTTGTAACAAACTCTGACGCGGCCCACACATGGTCTCCATATTCTAATAATAAGAAAATACAACGCAATAGTACGAACGAGGACAAAACAGTAAAATCCAAATTTAAATAAAGAAAAAGGCGACAGAATAAAAATAAAGAAAAGCAACTCTCCATCAATTCCGCTTTTGAACTATTTCACGCTTTCCCTTCCAGTTGACTTCCCCAAAACTTAATCATTCTTCTTCTGCAAATCTAACAACCCGTTGAAACCCTAAGTCCATCCCCACCATCACAACCAAGCTCACAACATTGCCCTTCCCTTAAACAAGCTTGTCCTCAAGCTGGAAAAGTCGGAAAACGACGCACAAAGTCCTCCCAATTTTCCCACGTCGCTTCTTCTTCCGACAACCCGATCCACTTAACAAGCCACTGGATCTGAACTCCGTTCCCTTTCTTTATAAATTGCCGCGCAAGGATCTTCTCAGGGATGTTCTCACGAAGGTTCCCGCCGTCCAGAGGAGGTATAACAGTGGTGGTGCCATCTGTCGTGCCGATCCGCTTTTTAAGGACTGACACGTGGAACACAGGATGAATCCTAGCTTCAGGAGGTAGGAGAAGACGGTAAGCAAGCATTCCCACCCTTTCGATTACCTTAAAGGGCCCTGCAAATTTTGGCCCGAGTTTCCAAGTGTTGTCATGCCTGACTGAATGTTGCCTGTATGGTTTTAATTTTAAGTACACCCAATCCCCAACTTGAAATTCCCTTTCACTGCGCCCCTTGTCTGCAAACTTTTTCATTCTGTCTTGTGCTACTTGTAGATTAGTCTTGATGTGTTGAAATGCCAATTGTCTGTCTGTGATAAATTCTTCAACCCCTGCCACTTTAAAAGCCTTGTAAGGCCCTATGCCAATTTGAGGAGGTGTATAACCATAGTTAGCTTCAAAAGGGGTAGTGTTAATAGCAGAGTGGTGGGTAGTGTTGTACCACCATTCTGCCATGGGTAACCATTTTGCCCATGACTTAGGATTGGTGCCAGTCATGCACCTCAAATATGACTCAAGGCATTGGTTTACCCTCTCAGTCTGTCCATCAGTCTGAGGGTGGTAGGCTGTGCTGAGCTGTTGAGATACTCCCAGAGTACTCATTAGTTCCCTCCAAAATTGACTCACAAATACCTTATCCCTGTCAGAAGTAATAGTGTGGGGCAGACCATGCAATCTATAAATATAGTCCAGAAATACCACAGCCAAAGTAGAAGCTTTATAGGGGTGAGATAAAGCAATAAAGTGAGCCATCTTTGTAAACCTATCAACAATTACCCATATAGTGTCTTTTCCCTCAGATTTAGGAAGTTGAACTATAAAATCCATAGAGATATCCTGCCAAGCTCCAGTAGGTAATTGTAGTGGTTGTAGTAGGCCTGGTGTCTTAACATGCTCATGTTTACACTGTTGGCAAGTGGAACATTGAGCAATGAACTCCTGCACAAAGTGTTTGAGTCCAGGCCACAAAAACATGCTTTGAACTCTCTGGTAGGTGGCAGTCACTCCAGAGTGACCTCCTATGCTGCTGTCATGTAGCATTTTCACCACTTGAAGTCTCAATCCAGTTGAGCTTCCTACATACAATCTTCCTTTATATCTCAATATCTGATCACAGTAAGAAAATAAAGAAACATTAAAAGGCATTATAACTTGTTCAGCAATAAACTCCTCAGCTAGTGAATCTCCCACATAGCTGGATTTCAACTCATTCACCCACTCAGGGATAACCATACTAATGCTATGGCATTCAGTAACTTCCTCATTCCCTCTTCTTGAGAGGGCATCTGCAGCTCCATTCTCCTTACCTATTTTGTATTCGATTTTGTAATCATATCCCATTAGCTTAGTCATATATTTCTGCTGCAAAGGGGTGGAAATTTTCTGACTAAGCAGAAATTTCAAACTCTGCTGATCTGTCTTAATAGTGAACTGCCCTTGTAGTAAATAGGGCCTCCACTTATCAATAGCTAAAATGATAGCTAGGAACTCCTTCTCATAGACTGATAATCCCATGTTCTTTGGCCCCAATCCTTTACTAATGAATGCTATAGGATGTCCCTCCTGACTTAAAACAGCCCCCAGTCCAGTATAGCAAGCATCTGTTTCAACACAAAAAGGCTTTTTAAAATCAGGTAATCTTAACACTGGTGCCTCCACCATAGCCTGTTTTAGCTTTACAAAAGCTTCTTCAGATTTCTCATCCCATGTAAAATTTCCCTTCTTGGTCATCTCAGTAAGGGGTTTTGCAATGATCCCATAATGCCTAACAAACTTCCTGTAGTAACCTGTAAGTCCCAGAAAACCCCTTAAGGCTTTAACATTTTTTGGCTTAGGCCAGTCTACCATACACTGAATCTTAGCTGGATCAGCCCCAACTTGCCCCCCTCCAATAACATGACCAAGATATTCAATAGATCCTTGTCCAAAAGTACACTTGGACTTCTTAGCCAACAACTTATTACTCTTCAACTTCTCAAAAACAGATTTCAAATGATCCACATGCTCCTCCATACTATTACTGAACACCAGTATATCATCAAAGAAGACTAAAACAGTCTTCCTTAGTTCCTCCTTGAAAACTTCATTCATAATAGCTTGAAATGTAGCTGGGGCATTTGTTAAGCCAAATGGCATAACCTTAAATTCATAGTGCCCTGAAACTGTTACAAAAGCAGTTTTTGGAATGTCCTCCAAATTCATTCTGATTTGATGGTATCCTGCCCTCAAGTCAATTTTTGAAAACACTTTTGCATTAGTGAGTTCATCCAGCAGATCCTCAATCAAGGGAATAGGGTAGCTATCCTTTATAGTTATAGCATTGAGTTGCCTATAGTCTACACAAAACCTCCAGCTAGTGTCCTTCTTTTTAACTAGTAAGACAGGAGATGCAAAGGGGCTAGTACTTAGTTGGATTTGCCCTGCTTCCAACATTTCTTGTACTAGCTTCTCAATAGCTTCCCTTTGAATATAGGGATACCTGTAGGGTTGTTGTTTGAAGGGTTTAGCCCCTGGTACCAATGGTATACAGTGGTCCCTATGCCTCTTGGGTGGCAGCCCCTTAGGCTCGTCAAACAAGTCATTGTACTCCTTCAAGGTACCTTCAAGTGCTATATGGACAGTGCATTGTTTCCCTTCCTCCACTGGAGAGATCATCAGCAAGCACCCTAGTAGTGACTCTGCTCCCTTAGCCACAAGTTTACTAGCTTGCTTTTCTCCAATCATTTTCAACTCAGTTTGAGGTTCATGGCCCTGAATTACACTCCACACCCCATCCTTCAAATAATATAATCTCTGGTTGAAAAAATCAAAAGCTGGGAGTCCCAACTTACTCAACCAGTCCACCCCTAATACCATATTGCAACCCCCCAGTTTTATCACTCTAACAGTAGCTGTATGGTCAGTATTCCCAAAGCTCCATTGAAAGTTAGGGCACTTAGCAGTGCAGTCAATCTTCCCTCCATCAGCAATAGTGACCAACATGGGTTTGGTCTGCTCTAGCTTGCACTTCAACTGTTTAGCAGTGGTATAATCCAGAAAACTATGGCTGCTCCCAGTATCTAGTAGGACAGATACCTCTTGTCCCCTCACTTTTGCAAGTAGCCTAATAGTTTTTGCAGATTTCTTACCCCTTAGTGCATGGACTGATATCTTACATACCTCCCCAATATCCTCCTCTTCACTGTCACTCTCTTCTTCTTCCCCTTCATCCCTTCCAACAATCACAAAAAGCCTTTTGCATTTGTGACCCATGTGATATGGTTCATCACAATTGAAACATAGTTTATTTTTTCTCCTTAGTTCCATCTCTTCAGGGGTTAGCCTCTTCATAGGAGGGTACCTCTCAGCTACTCCACTCACTCTACTATTCTCAGGGATTCCAAATGGAACCTTCCCCTTGAAGCTAGTAGAGATAGGCTTCATTGCTGTTCTTTGAGGTTTAGTCACCTCCAAGTTGGCTTCCTGTTTCCTAGCCATATAAATGGCTTGGTTAAGTGTAACAGGAGCTAACATCTCCACCATATGCCTGATTTCATCCTTGAGTCCACTCATAAAGCTTTTCACAAAATAATCATCATCCAAATGTCTATTTCTGTTACTCATAAAAGCCTTAAGCTCTTCAAACTTGTGTATATAATCATCTACATTCCCTATTTGTTTTAATTTGTTGAATTCTCCAATCAGGTTTTCACCCCTAGCATGTGTGAATCTCTCACTCACTAGATCTACAAAGTGTGGCCAACCCATAGCCTCTCGGCCCTCAATATTGTCAAGATACCAATGATCTGCCACTCCATCCATATGAATCCCTGCTGTTATGATTTTCTCATAGTCAGACATGTTATTTAGTAAAAAATAACGCTGATATTTTCGAGCCCATCCTCTTGAATCAGTGCCATCAAACCTTGGAAAATCATACCTAGGACGATTTGGCATCATATCTCCCTTAGGTGGTAAGAGCCCACTACCTTCTGAGTTTCTACCCAATGTCATAGGTGACTGTAGTGGTGTGGTTGTTTGTTTTGAGGAGTCTCCAGATGTCTGATCCATACCCTTCCCCATTTGTAAGGTTTGCATCATCTGAGTCATCATTTCTGTCATGTTTGCCATTTGGGTTTTGAGATCTGTTACTCCTTCCTTGAGTTCCTGTTGACCAATTTCTAAACCTTCAATTCGTTGTGTGTTGTTTGTTTTTGCCATTTTTTGTTTAATATCAGAGTGTGCGCACAAGATCGACTGCTCTGAGGCCAATTGTTATGACTGTCACTAATTTAATTATATTTTTTGGTTTGGTTTTCTGCAGATTGATAAAGAATGATAAAGAAAGAAGACTGAAAGATGCTTCAGCGTGATCAAGAAGAAAAAGAGAATATTTTGGAGAGAGAGATTAGTAGAGAGGAAAGAGACAAATTGTTATTATATTTCATAATCAGAAAAAGTTGAGCAAATGATTCCTTTTGTAACAAACTCTGACGCGGCCCACACATGGTCTCCATATTCTAATAATAAGAAAATACAACGCAATAGTACGAACGAGGACAAAACAGTAAAATCCAAATTTAAATAAAGAAAAAGGCGACAGAATAAAAATAAAGAAAAGCAACTCTCCATCAATTCCGCTTTTGAACTATTTCACGCTTTCCCTTCCAGTTGACTTCCCCAAAACTTAATCATTCTTCTTCTGCAAATCTAACAACCCGTTGAAACCCTAAGTCCATCCCCACCATCACAACCAAGCTCACAACACAATTCTTCTTTCTTCTTTATCTTTTCTTCATCTTTCTTTATTTCCTTTCTTATCTCCTTTTCTTTTTTGTTGCAGGCAGCCGTTTTCTTCTTCTTTCTTTTTTTTTTCTTTTTTTTTTCTTTTCCAGTCGTTCTCTTCTTCTTTCTTTTTTTCCTTTCTTTTTTCTTTTCCTTTGTTTCTTCTTCTTTCTTTCTCTTTTACTAATCACTTTTTTTCTTCTTCTTTCTTGCAGGTCGCAGCGGGTAGGATTAGAAATAGGACTTGGCTAATTGCTCTTACTACAATTACAAAAAAAAGCCACAAATTTCTTGTATTATTATTTCTCACCCCTTTTTTATGCCTTTTTTTTGTTTTTGCTTTCTCTTGCTAATCGCTCTTTTTTCTTCGATACTGTAGCAGTTAAACTAAAAGGAAGATTTGCTTCAATTCCAACACGAAAGACACGTGTTCTTCGGGTATATATTTTTTTACTTTTCTCTTCTTTGCCTTCTCCTTTTTTTTTGATTATTTGCTCTATTCTTCCTCGTCAATTGCTAACTTGTCTCTCCTGTCGTTTCAGAATTACTACAATGGTTTTATTCAAGAAAGGCTCTTCCTCCTCTGGCGCAGAGAATTTGATCATCATTGATGATGACAGCCGATCAACTAGGCGAGACACAATCTTGACGGTAGGCACTCCGATTGATGGATATTATGCGAACCAGTGGCCAACATTGACGAACAACGGTCAATTGAAGGAGTGGACTGAAGAATATCCCCGGTCCTTGAGTAGATCCTCCCGACTGTTGGTACTCCGTGCCGCGCATCACCAACCATCAACCAACTACACGCCTCTTTCAACTTTGGGAAGACACATCATGCAAGGTGACGCCGCGTGGACATACGCTTCTCTTCACATTCCTGGCGAGGTTCGCTTTTTTCCTGGATATTGAGAGTGGACAGAAGACATCCTTGTTCGGTGCAGGACGACACTTCAATCCATAAAGATATACAACTCAGTCTACGCGTCTCTCTTCACGTACGAGTGCAACACAGAAATCATGAAAGCCTTCTGCGAAGCATGGTCGCCTTCAACAAACACTCTCCTCACCTCACTCGGCGAGCTGTCAATCTCATTATGGGACTTGAAATTCCTTATCGGTCTACCATTGCGCGGGTTCATGTACGATGAGGTCGTGCCCGACGAGAGGGAGCTATGCGGAAGAGACGCAAAAGGAGATCCGTACATTCCACGATCATGCAAAGCCTTGTTCCACGCATTCCACATGCTTCGAGCAAACGGCGATGATGATTCTTGAGTGTCAATCAAGGAGTGTATCAACTTGTGGTCAAAGAAGGGTATCAAATACAAACAACCTCCCACTCGCAAAGAGAGAAAGATAACAAATAATGCGCGCCGGTCCATGTCAACACACAACCCTCTTGGTGACCTTGGATCCTATGAGAAATGGTCGTCACAAGAAGAAACGCTATTTTCACGGCTTGACGTCAAAGAAGGCTTGAAGGAAGAGACATATTTAGCCGCGCACTTAGCATGCTGGTTGTGCCTGTTCGTTCTCCCTGTCAAAGATGTAGGCTTTATCCGTCCCGGCGTGTTCAAGATGGCGAGTATCATGGCGAATAAGCAATGTGTAGGCCTCGCAATTTCGGTTTTAGCATCCATCTACAAAGGGCTCAACGCAATATCGAGATCTACACAACCTTCTTACGATCACATCCCTTTTCCAATCCACTTCGTCTATGGCTGGGTGGCGCAATACTTCAAGACTCATTTTACTACCTATCAAGGGTTGAGCGGGCCTGGAATGACTTCATATTCTGAAGAAGGTGGCGCAAAGGGTTTTGATCCCAGGGAAGCCCGCAAGAGTATTCATCAAGCCGACTATGCCAATTGGGTATGCAACGTTCCTTCGCATATCAAGGACGTTGCGCTTGTGGAGAATGGCAGCATTAACGAGACGGAGCGCGACTACTTCATCAACCTTCGTTCGTGCTACCTTACTTTGAGGCAAGGCGAGACTTTTGACATTGAGTCATACAGCCCACATCGATTTAGTCGACAGTTTGGATACTATCAAGAAGTCCCAGGCGTACTTAAGTATGACCAACGCGAGGCTACTCTAGCTGAGGGAATTTGTTATTGGAGAATGAGCACTTCGTCTAAGTCTTGCTCAAAAGCTTGTGTTCCGAGCGTTCCTATTAGTGCCAAAAGGTCTTGCACGGAGGACTACAATACATGGCTGGTCAAGATCCATGCGAGCTACCTCAAGGACAACGTTGATTCTTTGCTTTCTCCACGAAAGCCCATGATACTTGGTGGGGTTGAAGAAGTTGCAACAAGTGTTGACAAGCAAGCCACTTCTACCAAGAAGAGCACACGAGACTCACCACATATTGAGGTGGAAGACTCAACAAAGAGGAAAAGTACCCCCGATCGCCATTGGAAAAGATCCAAGAGGGACTTAAGTTCATCAAAGCAAGAGAAGAATGATGCCTCTAGCAAGACCATTCGTACTGCAAATTCAATATCCACTGAAAAGGTGTTTGGTTGAACTTCGCTTGATTTTTGCTTTGCTTCTTTTTCTAAGTTCTTGTGTTTGTCCGTCGCAGGTGGAGGAAGAAACTATCTTCATTGGTGATGAACAACATGTCCCGGCAAGGAAACACACGCCTCCTATTCCCGCTACTTCAGTTTTTGATGGTAGGAGTTTTCTAAGCGACTACGACAAGGAGTACGCCACTGGTTTGTGGGAGCGACTAAGTGAGAGGATTTCACGTACCCCCATTGAAGCCATTTCTTCTATGAAGGGTGAATTTCAATTTCTTCTTGACTCACTTAAGACGAAGGGCATAAACATCTCTCATTTGGAAGCTTTATTGGAACCTTTAGTCGAGAAAGCCGCTGCTTTTGACAAGGCGAACTCCACATCCATTGAGCGAGTTGAGGTGCAACGTGGTGAAGTTAAAGACCGTATCCGAGGGGCCACGGAAAGGAAAGACAAAGAAGCAATCCACCTCCAATCTACCAAAGATGAGCTTCAAAGCATCACGAAGAGGTTGCAAGGCTTGAAGAAGAAGCAAAAGAAGCTCAACTCTTGCTTGAAACGCCAAGAAGAATTGTTTAGCACTGCCGAGAGTGACCTGTCCACCTTTGAAGAAGAGCTGAGGGTACTTGATGACCAGATTAACAATGAAGACTTGGTCACTTTGAGAGCAGAGCTGGAAGCCGCACAACGCGAGTTGAGGGATGCGAGACCTTTTGCTTGAGTCTTTTGTTCTTTTCTTTATTTGTTTGCTTTATTTTGTTTTGATTTTTGCTTTGTACTCGTAGTATCATCGAACTTTGAGATTTAATAAGAGCTTTGCCTTTATTTCTCTCGCTTTGAATTATTCTTTCGTATTTGGCACCATCTTTATTTTCCATGAGCAATGTAGCATAATGCAACAAAACCAGCTTAAGCAAATTTCATGACTGAACTTAGAAAACTTCTAAGCTGCCTACGTACCTTAATAAAAGGATCAACTCATAACGTAGTTCAAAAGAAACCAAGATTGATTTGGGGGGGTGCCGTGCACAGTTTATACTCATGCGGGCCAGGAGTATTCATTCTTTAACCACTTTGAACAAAGTGGGATATTTAAAACTTAACCACATAAAATACCTTTAGTGGGGTAAGTTATCATTTTAACCACATAATTTACCATTGGTGGGTGCCGTGCATAGTTTATACCTATGCGTGCCAGGAGTATCCATTTATTAATCACTTCGGACAAAGTGAGTGCCATTCACATTTTATACTCATGTGGGCCAGGAATAACATGCAGTTTAAGCTCGTGCGTCATGGAGCATGCTTCAATCATCAAGGGTAGTACTTCTTCAAGAACTTCCCATTTATCGGGCCAATTCTTAAACCATCTTCAGCAATCAACTTATATGCGCCATTTGTGTAGACTTCTTGAACCACATAAGGACCATCCCATTTTGATGTGAATTTGTTCCCAGTGCGATGGGTGATGATGATAGGCCTTCTCACATCGAGCACCAAGTCACCAACTTGAAATGATCGCAAGCGAACCTTCTTATTAAATGCTCTTGAGATGCGGGCTTGATAACACTCCAGTCTTTGTTGCGCCTCCAATCTTCTCTCATCTAGAGCTTCCAATTCTCCCAATTGCAAACGTGCATTTTCTTCTTCAGTAAGGCCTTCTTGTATCGCCATTCTGAGAGATGGGATTTGTCGCTCAAGAGGGAGTACCGCCTCAACTCCGTATACCAATGCGTAGGGAGTTGCTTGAGTCGATGTTCTATAAGTTGTTCTATAAGCCCACAAAGCTTCTCCAATTCTTTCGTGCCAGTCCCTTTTCGACTTCGCGACCACCTTCTTCAACAAATTGCACAAGGTTTTATTAAAAGTTTCAGCGAGGCCGTTAGCAGCAGCGTAGTAGGCCTAAGATTTTCTTTGCTTGAACTCAAACTTTTGACAAAGCTTGTTGATGACGCTATTGCAAAACGGTGTCCCATTATCGGTGATGATGTATCGTGGAACTCCATAGCGATATATGATATTATTGCGGATAAAGTCAGCAACATTTTCTTTCTTTAATTCCTTGAGAGGTATTGCTTCAGTCCACTTAGAGAAGTAGTCAGTGGCGGCCAAGATGTACAAATGTCCACCGGAAGACTTAGTCATAGGACCGACGACATCTAATCCCCATGCATCGAAAGGCCAAGAACCTACAGTTGGATGCAAAGGTTCTGGTGGTTGATGAATAAAATTTGCATGAAATTGGCAAGGTTGACATCGGCGCGCGTATTCCATGCAGTCAATGACCATCATGGGCCAGTAATATCCCATCCTCTTAATTCAGAAGTGTAATTTAGGTCCAGACTGGTGAGCACCACACACTCCGGAATGAGCTTCTTCCATGGCTTGAGCAGCTTCATCATCACTTAGGCAACGCAAAAAGATCCCTTCGAATGAATGTCTATAAAGAGTGCCTTTGTAATATAGGAAGCGACTAGCACGA
The DNA here is from genome assembly GCA_948329865.1 of Linaria vulgaris. Taxonomy (NCBI): domain Eukaryota; kingdom Viridiplantae; phylum Streptophyta; class Magnoliopsida; order Lamiales; family Plantaginaceae; genus Linaria; species Linaria vulgaris. The sequence goes on from OX415249.1 coordinate 67,460,832, forward strand.
CGCCTAATATCGACTCTTCTACGTGGGTCATCAGGAAGCTTCTCGTACTTCAAGTAATTGACGAAAGGTTGCCTCCAGTCTTCCTTCTCAATCTCATAGACTTCCACAACATGGTTTTCTTCAGTACTTTTTTCTTCTTCACTCATTGCAGATGGTATCACCCAAGTTTGGCATATAGGAACGCTGAACTTCTTTTCAGTCATAACAAGGGTCGAAGCAAGTTTTGCTAACGCGTCTGCTTGTCCGTTCTTTCTCCTCGGTACATGTTCAATTGATATGCCCCCAAGTTGTTCAACCAACTTTCGAGCATAGTCACGATATGGAAGCAATTCAGGCTTCTTCACTTCATAATCACCAAGTACTTGACTGATCACCAACTTCGAGTCTCCATATACCTCGAGATTCAAATGCTCCATTCCAATTTCTAATTCCAACCCCAATATGAGAGCTTGATATTCTGCAACATTGTTGGAACACTTTTGTGTAAGGGTGAAAGAATAGGGCATCACTTCTCCATCAGGCGTAAGAAAGACAATCCCCGCGCCAGCGCCTTCTCGATGAGCGGATCCGTCAAAATACATCTTCCATGGTGGAGTAACTTTAACTAGGAGCACATCTTCATTCGGAAAATCATCAACTAGTTCCCAGTCAGCAGGAATTGGGTGGTCAGCTAAGAAGTCGACCAACACTTGTCCCTTTACGGCCTTTTGAGGGATGTATGCTATCTCGAACTGTTGCAGTTGCAAGTACCACCTAGCAAGTCGATCAGAGAGTACCGGCCTTGACATGACGTACTTCAGTGGATTAGCTTTAGAGACCAAACGAATAGTGTGAGCTTGAAAGTAGTGCTTCAACTTTTGAATCGCGAAGATAAGAGCCAAACACAACTTCTCTATTGGGGAATAGTTCAACTCATTTGGCGTCATCCTTCGACTTAAGTAATACAATGCACTTTCTTTCCCGCTATCATTCTCTTGGGCTAGCAATGCTCCTACGGAACTTTCTTGGGCGACAATGTATAGAATTAATGGGCGTCCGGACACTGGTGCAACCAACACGGGCGCCTTCATTAGATACGACTTTATACGCTCAAAGGCATTGGTACAGGCTTCATCCCATTTGAACGGAACATCTTTCTTCGTGAGACGACTAAACGGTTGACATCGGCCGGCTAAATTTGAGATGAACCGTCGGATGTATGCTAGTTTTCCTTGGAGACTTTTGAGTTCATGTATGTTTTGTGGCTCTGGCATCTTGAGGATCGCATCAATCTTAGCTTGCTCGATCTCAATTCCTTGTTGACGAACAACAAAGCCAAGAAACTTCACAGATGGCACGCCAAAGGCACACTTCAAAGGATTCATCTTCAACTGATATTTTCGCAATCACTCAAACACTTTTCTCAAATCATTGAGATGGTCTTCTCTCTTCTTTGACTTCATGACCAAATCATCGACGTAACACTCGACATTCTTGTGTAGCATGTCGTCGAAAATCATTTGCATGGCTCTTTGATAGGTAGCGCCGGCGTTCTTTAGTCCAAATGGCATCACCTTGTAACAATATATCCCTTTTGGAGTTTGAAATGCTGTCAATTCTTCATCCTTTGGGGCCATGCGAATTTGGTTATAGCCGGAGGAGCCATCCATGTAAGACAAGGCTTCGTGACCCGTGGTGGCATCAATCATCAATTCTGGGATTGGTAATGGAAAGTCGTCTTTAGGGCATGCGGCATTAAGGTCTCTAAAGTCGACGCAAACCCGAATTTGCCCGTTCTTCTTCCTCACTGGGACTATACTTGATATCCACGTCGGGTATCTAACTTCTCGAATGAATCTGGCTTCAATGAGTTTGTTCACCTCGGCTTCAATTGAAGGGACCAACTCGGGGCAGAACCTTCGTTGAGCTTGCTTGATTGGACGTGTAGTCTTTTTTACAGCTAGTTGATGGACGACGACTTTTGGGTTTAGACCCGGCATTTCCCTATAAGACCAAGCAAAGACATCTTTAAATTCTTTCAACAAGGCAACATATGCTTGTTCTTCCTCCCTTTTCAGCAATGCACTGACATATATGTGCCGAGGATCATTCTCATCGCCAAGGTTGACTTCCTTCAGTTCGTCAATTGTGTTCTTGATGCCTTTCTCGAGCTCTGGGGGGTGCTTCTTTGGCATCTTCCTCTTCGATGTTCCCATCTTTCAAAGTTATATGGTGTGATGATCCTACGCTCTTCTCATCGTCTTCTTTCTTGCGTTGAGCGTGCGTAAGTACAATGGTTTGCCACTTAACCTTCATGCATTTATTGTGTGATATAATCAACTCATCATGGCGCCTCATGCGAGAAGGAATTGCACTTTGGAGTCTTTCAGGAAAACATGGATTACGATTGCTCTTTCGACGCCTTGATGAACATGAGGGTCCCAACCTTTGATGCACTGGCCTTTTGCGAGGACCAAGTCTCTTAAAGACCGAAGTTTGAGATGATGTCTTATAAATGGGCCAAGTCTATCAAAGACTGATACATGCGTCAATTTCCCTTCAATTATTGACAAATTCTCTTCTTCACCGATGTGAGTGACGTTGGCTCTTTTGATGGTGATGCGTATAGGCTCTCGCGGAGGAAACCCTAGACCTGCTCGAGGATTTGGACTAACGGCTTCAGGAAGAAGTTTCCCCATGTGCGATCTTTCTTGAGGGTTATATCCGACCTTGACCAAGAGTTTAAATGCTTTTGCATCATAACATTTTTCCATTTGTTTCCCAATTGAAGGATCATGTTCGACTTGAGGGCCTTTGGTTGGGCGGACAAAACCTTTAAGAGGAGGAGGTGAAGACGGTGTCTTTATGTCAAGCTTTGTTAAAGGCACAATCAAATCTTCCAATGAGACATCTTCATGAGAGGACACGTCGCCTTGCACGGGGCTTCTGTCTAATGAATGAGTTTCATCATTGCTCTTTTCACTTTCTAGATCGCCCGTCTTCTTGGACTCCTCATGAAATGATCTTGCTTCAACCTTTGGCGCATTCATTTGTGAAAGATAGTACTTGGCATCAGCAAAGTGGGATTCGGCTTCAGTGAATGGCTTGTCATCCGCGAGCACCTTCTTTGTTGTCCCGTTTTGGCAATATTGAAAGCATTGATGTAGAGTTGAGGGGACAACACCGTTCTCATGTATCCAAGTTCGTCCAAGAAGCATATTATATGAAGTTTTAGCTTCTATGACGTAAAATAAGGCGCTTGATGACATATCTCCCATTAACAACTCCAGTCGTATGATGCCTATTGCCCTTTGCCCCCCTTGGTTGAAGCCTTGTATCATTAATCGACTACTTGTGAGCTCTTCATTTGGTATTCCCATTTCTTTCATCACGCGCAAGGGTAATATGTTGACTGCTGAACCTCCATCGATCAAGATTCGATTAACCCTTTGCTCACGACTAAATCCAGCTACGAAAAGTGGCCTATTATGGGGCTTCGAACCAAGTAAGAGATCTTCATCTCCAAAGCAAATTTTTGCCGCACATTGGTTGGTGTTTATGGAAGTCTTTAGGCATGATTCATTTGATAAGGAATCTTGTACGTGAGTCACGTTGCATGACTTGCCAATGTCTTCTTCACAAAACCAACTTAGTTTCTTCTCTTTGCTTGCTTCATCCTCCAAAGTCTCGAGAGAGATTGTTGTAAGATTTGTAGTCGCCTTATCTTTCTCTAGGGTTATCTTGCCTTCACGAGCCAATCGCATAACTTTGTCCTTGAACACGAAGCAGTCTTCAATTGAGTGTCCAAGAAGGCGATGATATCTGCAATACTTTGGATCACTTGAACGTCCAGCTTCTTCGAGTCTCTTCATTTAGGGCAATTCAATAAGACCAGATCCAAGTAAGTCATCAAAAATCCCAAGAACATCAGAGTTAATGAATGGATACTCTTTTGCTTGCATCTCTTTTAGAGTTAACTTTGTTTGCTCCTTGTCTTGCAAGGAATTCTTCCTTTCAGATGTCACATATGACTTCTTTCCTTCATTTGCCCTAGTTGAAATCTTGAGAGGTGCGGTAGTCACGACCATGGAGTCTTTGGATGGTGCCTTAGCAAAGAACTTGCCCCCCTTCCTTGGCTCCGATTTACTTTGTGCTCTGGTAGGGTCACCAATGAGCGGCCCATCAGCTCCACTTGCAGTCATGCTCAACTCCATGTCATGTGCTCTAGTTGCCAGCTCTTCAAATGACCTAGGTTGAATACCTTGAAGTATGTACTGAAGTCCCCAATGCATTCCTTGGATGCACATCTCAATGGCCGAGGTCTCGGATAATCGATCTTTGCAATTAAGGCTCAAGTTTCTCCAACGGTCGATGTAGTCAACGACGAGTTCCTCCTTCCATTGACGAGTGCTTGTGAGTTCAACCATGCTGACAGTTCTTCGAGTGCTGTAGAAACGGTTAAGGAATTATTGCTCTAATTGGTCCCAACAATCAATGGACTCTGCTTATAAGTCAATGTACCAGTCGAATGCATTCCCTTTCAGTGATCGGACGAATTGTTTCACCAATTGATCCCCGTAAGTCCCCGCGTTGTTGCATGTCTCCACAAGGTGAGCAACGTGTTGCTTAGGGCTGCCTTTGCCATCAAACTGTTGAAACTTCGGGGGTTGATGTCCGCTTGGCAATTTCAGAATGTCAATCCTTCTAGTATACGACTTTGAGTATGTGAATGAGGACTTAGAACTTCCTCCAATGTGTTCCTTGATTGCTCCCATGATGAACTCTTTCAACTGCGCAGCGTGAATCGTGTCGCCGGGAAAGACTTGGAGCTCTTTACTTGTGGACTTCTCCTTTTCAACTGTACTGCGCCTGATAGATGTCTCCCCTTCCTCGAGATGTTGCGGGCGCTTTTGTGCTACGTCAGTTGTCTCAACAACTTCTCATTTGCTTAGAAGTTTCTCAATCTTTGCATCTTGCTCAACAGTACGCCTCGTAAGCCACTCCATGGCCTTCGTTATTGCAGCGAGTTGTTCCTCCAAAGTTGTAGCATTTGTTGTCATGGCGGGTGCTACATCTGCTGAGGTAGGAGCTTTTGACTTAGTGCGTGGAGATGTTGGAGGAGATTGTTCATCCTTGTCGGACTCTTCAAGAAAAGCATCTTCATCGCGCTGATCATCGTCGCGTGCAAACTCATCCGTCATCTTTGCCTTTTGGTCTTCCTTTGATTGAGTCCTTGAGCGAGTCCTTATTGAACTCATGTAGATGAGTCTTCTTGTCCTTGATGAAAAGAGATGAGAGGTAGAGATGGTCCCACCGGGCGTGCCAAAAATTTGTAGCAACAAATTTTTCTAAGTCTTTAAAATAAAAGACGGAAAAATAGTTGAACAAATAAAACTTGTGAATTTGATGGATTTATGGAGTAACAATCTCTTTGATCATCTGATTCGATTTTACAAGGACAATGACTTGAACTTTAAAATAAATCTTGAAGGCGATCTTCATTTTGATCTTCTTCAAGGTACTTGAATATTTGACGAACGTTGATGCGAGGGCTTGGCAGCTTGATCTCGGATCGAATGGACTTTTGACTTCGAATTTGGTTTGAAAATTGTTGAAGAACGATATGATCTTCGTCTTCAGTTCTTTGGATATGTGGACTTTGATTTTCTTTGAAAGGGACTTGATCTTCAAAACAGTTTTTCGAGGGCCTTGCAGCTTGTTCTCGAATCAAACGTACTTTCTTGCTTGAAGATTGTCGAAGAACGGTATGAACTTGACTTGGATTTGTTGAATTTGTTGAAACTCGATCTTCCTCGGCAGAAGTGCGATCTTCAAAAAACGGTTATTTGATGGACTTGGAGCTTGACACCGGATCAAATGGAGGTTTTCGCGAAGAACGCCTTGAATCCCGCGAAGAACGCCTTGAAGATTGGTGGACTTGATTGAGAGAAAATACTTGAGTTTTTCCTTCTTCAAACTTGTGAATATTTTTGTGTGTTTTTCTCTTTATGGGAGGACCCCTATTTATAGTTGTGAAAACCTAGAGCTCATTTCTTGTGATTGGTCGGTTTTATTTTCAAGATAAGCATGGATTTAATTTAGTCTTGCTTATCAAAAAATATCTAGAACACATCATATTTCCATGTGTAATAATGTGATTGGTTCATCTTTTCCACACGGCCTTGTTTGATTGGTTGACTCGCATCATCATTTTTTCCACGTGGCTTTATTTGACTGGTTGCAATTCTCCATCTTTTCCATGTGGCTTTGTTTGATTGGCCAATCAAATAGATATTAGAAAATCAATTAATTAACCTATTAATAATTGAAATTTAATTTAGTAAAATTCCAAATTTAAAAATAGAAATAATCAATTTAATTTCTAAAAATTTAATTTGACACTTGTCAATATTTAATTGGAGTAGACAAAATTTATTTGTCTACATATGCCCCCTTGCGACTTGTCACGAATATCATCGTAAAAATGCGTCTTGAAGTGAATATGTCGCAACATATTCATTTTTTGGGCCATTACTAAAATTTGATCAAACATATGTACTTCATTTGAAAAAGATCAACATTTGGGGACTTCCATATAAATTTCTTGAAGGACCAAAATGTGATTTGTATACCAAATCATTTTTCCTTTTCCTTTTCTCTTTTTTTTTTCCATACCCCACGTAGCATTTTTCCCTTTTCTCTTTTTTCTTTTTTTCTTTTTTTTAAGGCTTGGTCCATGTAGAAATTATCAGCAGAAAAGAGCTTGCGATACATTAAGGATTTTTTTTCAAAGCCTGCGATACATTAAGGCTTTTTAAATCTAGCAATGACCTGTTATTTCTACAAATTATCAAATAACGTATCCAAGGCAATTCAGCAGAAAAGAGCTCCTTGTGTAAGTATTTTAACAAAGTTAATGTGATTTTTAGCAAGGAATATTTTCCTTTCTATGTGATGGTTCTGTTATCGTGGTTCAATAAATGGCTCCAAAATATATATCACGCATAACACTCAACTAAATTATTATTGTAACACATTGTTACAACTTACACATGCTCCAAGTAATTGTTACAGTACTGGAAGCATTATACATATATTTAATTTAGAGCAAGAAAAAGAACACGCAAAAGCAGAAGAGAAAGCATGCAAGGACAGGTCCGAGCTTACATACACAAAATATTAAACGAAATGTACAAGAAAATATACTGAAAAAATGAACTTCAAGTCATTTTCGCAAATATCACCCCAAAGAAAGAAATCATTAAGCCCATGAGTCCTACCACCGGAGATGGGGAATAACCGAAGACACTGGAGGGAGGAGGCGGTATCATAGAGGACATAGGCGATGGTCCTGGAGCCATGTGGTGGTGATCATGGCCCTCGTGGGCGACGACAACCATCACAAGAAAAATCATACTTGCCAAGAATGTAATACACCGAAAAGCCATGCTTCAAACAAAATAAAATGTGTTTGTGCTTAATTATTCTAATTTCTTGTTGGTTTGGAAGAATAATAGGCTATGTCCATGACCACTTATATGCAATCTTTTATAAGTACTAATTACTGACTTGGCATTAGTTGTACTATCAAAATTTTCGTTTGTACGATCATTCTGACTTTCTATTACATAAAGTCTAACACCAAGACTTGGCAAAAACAGCATAGTTGTTATAAAGTGATCATTGGGCATAAATAAATGTAAGGTCAACCATAATCAGGAAGTATAATGCTTGATATGAATGTTGTCTTTTTCACGAACTTCTACGGTCGAATTGGTTTTGATATAGTGATTTTAGTTTTAATTTACACAGCAATTGATAAGGCCAATCAACATCCAAATATCGCGAGCGTCGCATTTGAACGAAGATAAACAAACCAAACCTTGTCTTTTTTTGGTCGAAAACATTTTTGTTTGCAATGATTTATCATGGTTGGTATCTAACAGCTTAGGATATAACCACATAACCTTATAGTTAATAGGAAAGTACCACGTGCTTTGTCACAATTTCACGAATTACCTCATGTAAAAGAAGAACAAAAGAAAAAAGAGAAGGACGAAATGCCTCCATTTAACTACAAAGAAAAGCACAATGTCATCCGATTCGTTTAATTTTTGTATGTTTTTTGTTTCGTCTATCAATCAAAATATCTTGGTGTTTTAGTATACTAGAAACGTTGGCACGCGATCCCCGCGTGATTAACTTTTATTTTATGTATAATATAAGTAATTTGTGTTGTAAAAATTATAACTTAAATATGAACATAAAATCTTAACCTTCTTTTTATGTAAGAGAGAATTAGGTAATAATTGTTTTCTTTAAAAAAAAATTAAATAATAATAAAACTAAATTAAATTACAATTATATTCCAACTAATGACAAAATTTAATAGTGTGTCTAAGGGTATATAAAGAAAACAAAAGATTAGTGTCAACATGTCTTCACATGCTTTCATTTATATAATCGTATAGATAACTAGAAGCGCAGGCACGCGGTTCCCGCGTGATTAAGAAATTATTGTAATATGTGGAGTGAAGAAAATAACTTAAATGAATAAAGATTATCACTACAAGAGTGGGCGGTCAATAGGGACCGCCCAGTAGCGACCTAAATTAGGTCGCTCGTCTTCAGCGGTCCCTGAAGGTAACATCGACCTAATTTAGGTCGCTGATAGTCGTAACATGTTTCAGCGACCTAAATTAGGTCGTTGAAAATCAAGGAGACCTTTAGCGACCTAATTTAGGTCGCTGAAAGTCCCTTCTGAAATTGGGCCACAAATTTTGGCCGGAATTGGGCCAAATTGTCATGCATTCAGCCCTAATTTAGGGCGGACATTATCAGCGACCTAAATTAAGTCGCTGATTTTCTGCTATAAATAATTTTTTTTCTCATTTCACGAAATCCTCACCATCTCCGCCCGAAAATTGTCGATTCGACCCGACCCACACATTTCAGCGACCGGAAATTGCAAGGGGCGACCCAAATTGAGTCCCCAAACCTTCCCCGCCCATTCTCCGCCCTCTCTCCGCCCCTTTCCGCTCAGGTTTCCGCTCCTCCTCCCTTTTCTGTCCATTTCCGCCGCCTCTTCGCCGCCGACGATAAGTAGCGATCGGTAACCCTTTTTTTTGTTTTTTCTCAATTTTTCATTAAATCGTTTGTGTTAATGTTTATAGATTTGTTAATATTGTTAGATTGTTTGATTGTTAGATTAGTGAGTAATGTTAGATTGTTAGATTTGATTAGTGAATGATTAACAAAAAAATTAGATTAGTGAAGAATGTTGATTAGTAATTAAAATGTTAATTTATTAATTAGTGTTAATTTTGTTAGATTAATTAGATTGTTAATTTGTGAATTTGTGATAATTTTATGTTAATTTGTTAATATTGTTAGATTAGTTAAGAATGTTAGATTGTTAATTTGTGTTAAATGTGTTAATTTGAGCTAATTTTGTGTTAATTTGTTAGATTGTTATATTAGTTAATATTGTTAGATAGTTAATTAGTGAAGAATGCTAGATTGTTAGATTAGATTAGTGTATGATTAAGGAGAAAAAATAGATTTGTGAAGATTTTTAGATTGTTAAATTAGATTAGTGAACGATGAAAGAAAAAAAGATTATTGTTAGATTAAATTAGTGAATGATTAAAAAAAGATTAGATTAGTGAAGTTTGTTAGATTTGATTAGATTATATTAATTAGTATATAATTAGTAAGCTAAATATTAATTTGTAAGATTATTAGTTTATTAGAATGTTAGATTAGATTAGATTAGTTTATAATTACAGTATGAAAAGTAGATTGTTAAATTAGATTAGATTAATTTATAATTAGATTATAAAAATTAGATTGTTAGATTAGTTTATAATGCGATTGTGAAAATTAGATTGTTAAATTAGATTAGATTAGTTTATAATTGGATTGTAAAAATTAGATTGTTAAATTATATTAGATTAGTTTAAAACTCGATTGTGAAAATTAGATAAATTAGATTAGATTAGTTTATAATTAGATTGTGAAAATTGAATTATTAAATTCTAATTAGTAAAACTATTAGATTATATAGATGTTGAATGTTAGATTAAATGTAATATTGTTATTTAAATGTTGAATTGATATTTAATTTTTTTACAGTATATATATATATATATATATATATATATATATATATATTCGGCATGTCGTCACGTAAGACCCCTAGCGGTACTGGAGGTCGAGGTCTTGGAGGTCGAGGTCGTGGTAGGGTATCGAGTTTAGGTAGTGGCAGTGTTGCTCGTGGAGGTGTTGGAGGTAGTGGAGGTCGAGGTCGTGGTGGTGGTACTGGTAGCGTTGGGCGTGGTCGTGGCAGTGGTAGCGGGAGTGTTGTTGGCAGTGGTAGCGTTGGGCGTGGTGGTGGCAGTGGTAGCGGGGGTCGAGGTAGTTGCCGACCTATACGGGTTGTCCGTCGGGACGTGGTGCAGGGCCGAGCCATCTAGCCGAGTCGTCCGTCCCGCCACTTGGGTCAGGTGACAGATCTACATCGAGGACACCTGCACCAAATCGGTAGTTATTTGTAGACGATGAGGCGGCCGTCCCCGGAGCGAGTGTTAGACCTCGATCATCAGAGTCTACCGCATCGCAGGTGGCATGAACACATACTTCAGATTCAGTTGGGACTCACGTGCCCCTATCAGTCGAGTCTAGCAGACTTCAGACTCCACCATCTATATAGCCGACACCGGAGCTGGACCGAGCCAGAGGTCGACCGAGACTCCAGGACTGAGCTAGACTCGACCGGGTAGGACATACGAGGAGGGTGGCGGGGACTAGCAGAGGTACATCCGTACCCTTGAGGCGGGAGTGGAAGTCCAGACTTATTTACGTAAGTGTTTTAAATTTTCTACTCGTTTACCACTTATGAATTCATTATACTTTCTTATTATAAGCTAATTATTGATTCTAATTTAATTTTTTAATTATCTTTGAACTGATTTATCTTTTTAATGATCTTTGAAAATTCAACAGAAGACTTATATGAGGGAACTGAAGAAGAAAAATTCGGAAGCAGTAGAAGATAAGGACTTGCCTGAATGGGATGCCGATTCGTGGAAGAAGGCGATAGGGAGAATAAAGAAGGGGAAGGCGCATGGTTTACCGAGCTATGCTGATCCACGGGACTTCGACATGGAGCTCAAGATGGAGCGAGACTATAGGCGGGAGTTGCTCAGGAAAGTCTAGGAGGAGAACAGAGAGTTGAGGACGACACATGACCCGAGAGTCGACTCACTGATGTCTTGGCTATAGGATTTTAGACAAGACATGCACACACAAACAGGCCGACCAGTGCGAGAGCTCCCGACAAACTTGTTCATGGGGAACGCTATTAGGAACGGAGGCGCATTTAGGGTTCCGAGGCCGATATGTCAGAGACCAGATCCTTTTGCTCCAGGTACTTCCGCCGCCACCCAATATGTCGATGATTTTGATATTGATGAGTCGGGGAGTGGTGATGATCTTGATATGATGGATGTTGAGGCAGAGGACCTCGGTGAGGATGATGAGGGTGATGGTGTTGATGAGGGTGGGGTTGGTGTTCATGAGGGTGGGGTTGGTGTTGATGATGATCCACTGGCGACCCTGGATGAGATGTATGATTTAGCGGAGAGTTCTGGTGATGAGGGGGTCGTGTATCCGCCTAGTGATGTTGAGGGGGGTCACTGATCTTGTGGCGGGTAGTTATTTGTAACTATGGATTATGATATTTTGATATTTCGGATTTTCGACTATTTCCGCCGACGTTAGGCTTATTTTGTATTACGGTTTAATGGATCATTTTGATCCTTTTGGTTTGTATGGTGTATGGTTGGTATGGAATATGGATTATTTTGGTTTGTATGGTGTAGGGTTTGTATTGAATATGGATTATTTTGGCTATTTTGGTTTGTATGATGTGTGGTTTGTAGGGAATATTGATTATTTAGGTTATTTTGGTTTGTATGGATTATTTTGGTTTGTATGGTGTACCAACATCCAAATTATATACTAATTCATATATACCAACTATGAATTATTTTGAATAATTATTTTGTCCAACTATTAGTTTTTTTGGGGTTTTGTCGGTTTTTAGTATACTAACATACCAAATATTTTACAAATACCAAAAAATAGAGAAAAGAAAAAGAAAAGAAAAGAAAAGAAAAGAAATATTTTACTAACAATATGCAATTCAGCCACACCCGCGGTTGTTTATAGCACAATATGACTTCGAGCAGTGGCACCACCGGAAGTCTTACTTCCGATGTATACCTTAAGGATTAGTGAAGGTTGGAATGAATATTAGAGGAGAAGGGAGTGGCCTTTTTATAGGCCATTAACAATCAATAGGGACCTCACTTAGGTCCCTATTGGCAACGGTAAGTATCAATAGGGACCGCACTTAGGTCCCTATTGATACTAATCGTTGTTAATAGGGACCTAAGTGTGGTCCCTATTGACACTAGCCGTTGTCAATAGGGACCGCTAAGCGGTCTCTATTGAAAGGCCGTTGTCAATAGGGACCTAATGCGGTCCATATTGACACTAGCCGTTGCCAATAGGGACCTAAACGCGGTCCCTATTGAATAACCGTTGTTAATGGCGACCTAGATGCGGTCCTTACTAATATTCATAAAGTAACGATTTTAAAGTATGAATATTATTAGGGACAACAATTATGTCACTGTTGAGTCAATAGGGACCTAATTGCGGTCCCTATTGACTCATCAGGGACCTAATTGCGGTCCCTATTCACTCAACATGGACCTAATTGCGGTCCCTACTAATATTCATACTTTAAAATCGTTACTTTATGATGATTGGAGGTACATCGTTGTTTGTTTAGTTCATAATTACCACTGTAATAGTTAAAATAATAATAATTACAACGACGCATTGTAAATCCAAACATTATGTAGAGGCAACGGTCCGTTTTAAAGATTCTTAGTTTATACAACGACAAAGATCACATTCAATATCTAATAACTAATCCCTCCATCACATTCAATAACTAAATCACTTGTTCTTAACCATTAATTACTTCTTTTCACATTTAGTAATGAGGTTGTTGCTAAAAACCACTAACATAGCGAGATCAATTCATAAAGTAACGATTTTAAAGTATGAATATTAGTAGGGACCACAATTAGGTCACTGTTGAGTCAATAGGGACCTAATTACGGTCACTATTGACTCATCAGGGACCTAATTGCGGTCCCTATTCACTCAACATGGACCTAATTGCGGTCCCTACTAATATTCATACTTTAAAATCGTTACTTTATGATGATTTGAGGTACATCGTTGTTTGTTTAGTTCATAATTACCACTGTAATAGTTAAAATAACAATAATTACAACGACACATTGTAAATCCAAACATTACGTAGCGGGAACGGTCCGTTTTGAAGATTCATTTACTAGTTTGTACGACGAATGTCATAATGCATGCTTACAAACTAATTGTATATACATGCATATATAAGCATAATGATTAGTTGATCTAATGATTGAAACTCATAATCATATCTATGCTAACATTAGTGAAGTAAAACATAAAAACGAATAACAACTACAACTAACTAGTGATGATTAGTTGAGAACATGAAATATATGTTTAACGTTAATAACTCGCTCAAATTCATTCAATCTATTGTTTCACAACTAAACTACTATGAGGTTGGTTTTGCAATCATTTATTACTTCAATTCACATGTTGCAATGAGTTTGGTTGCTAGGAATCACAAACACACCAACATCAATAAAAAAAATCAAATTTCAAGGATGAATATTAGTAGGGACCGCACTTAGGTCCCTAATAACGCAACAGGGACCGCGCTGCGGTCCCTATTTAAAATTAGTGACCTAAGTGCGGTCCCTATTAATAATTAGGGACCGCAGTTAGGTCACTAAAATCAAAAAATTTGAAATGTTGGCGAAAATTTTAAGCGGGATTGAGAGGGAAATTTGAATTTGACGAAAATTTAAAAATTTCACCCTCTGCTCTATATATACTCACCACTCTTACACATCAAATTTCATTAATCTCCAAAAAATACCCAACACAAAAACACTATCTTCTTTTTCAACACAAAACTACTTATCTTTTCTCCAAAAATCACCCAGCACAAAAACTTTTATTCTTTTTACCAACACAAATAAAAAAAAAAAATCACCCAACACAAAAAACAAATCACCAACACAATCTTTATTTTCTATTATTTTGGATCTACACTTTCTTTTCTTACTTTTCTATTATTTTGGATCTACACTTTCTTTTCTTTCACTTGTTTTTTATTCATTCATCTTTTTGTTTTCATTCATATTTTATTTTCTATTATTAGTCATATTTCATTCTTTTTGATCTTGTTATAATCATATTTCTACAAAAAAAAAACAATAATATTCCGGAATATTTTTCGGAATATTATTTTTTTTTTATTTTCCTCGCAGACTATTAGAGACCGCATTTAGGTCCCTAATAATATTCATAGAGTATCTATGAATACTAGTAGGGACCTAATCGCGGTTCCTAATAATAGTAATAGGGACCGCAAAGAGGTCCCTATTGACGGACAAGCAATAGGGACCGGAGTTAGGTCCCTATTGCTTTTGAGTCAATAGGGACCTAATGGCGGTCCCTATTGTATGAAAAACAATAGGGACCCAACTGCGGTCCTTATTGATTCAACAACAATATGGACCTAATTTAGGTCGCAATTGCTTTTAAAGTATCACAGATCGCTTTTGCGGTCCCTGATATTTCGGTCGCTATTGCCCTCATCAGGGACCTAATTGCGGTCCCTGATGGCAAGCGACCGAGGTCAATAGGAACCACACAATAGCGACCTATGTGCGGTCCCTATTGACCTTCAGGGACCGCAGGAGGGGTTATTAGGGACCTAATTTAGGTCCTTATTGACCCTGTTATCTTGTAGTGTAATAGAAAGTTTTAGATTTTGGGAAACTAAATCACAAATTACCATAATTACTGTAGTTAATGATATACTAAAATTGTAAGGCTAGATTATGAACTTAATAATAAAGTTTCATGCCAAAATAAAATTATAAGGCTAAAACTAGAAATTAAAAGTAAGGCTAAAACTAGAAATTAAAAGTTTGTTAGTATAGATTCTTTATTGTAATTTCAAATTTGACTGTTGTTATTTTATTATATCTTTAGCTTTAAGCACACAAACTAAGAAAATCTCACACACGCACACACATATATACACATTGTAATTGAAATCTTAGTTCAAAGTTAAAGTATTATTAGAAAGACATTACAGTCTTTATTTTCTTTGTTTTTGTCGAAGAATCCCTTTTATTCCTGGGCTTGTGCGAGAAACTACACCCGCACATATATAGTTAATGTGTTGCTTTTGAAATAATTTGAAGTAATTCGTCTATTATTACATGGAATAATTTGTCGATTAATATAATGTATGGAGCAGTTTACCAGACCACATAAACATATGATAATTTCTCACGGCTCAAGGACTCGGCTCATATCGGAGAATAATATTTCAAGGCTCTGACAATGGAACACATATGTAAAAACATAATTTTATGGGTATGAGTAGGTAGCACATATATAGCACCAAAGTAACATAAGAATATATTAATCTTCCGACAAGTTTTTTTTTTTTGATCGGCGAAAAGAATTTTTTATTGCTGGTAAGAGAGTACAAGGAATACTCCTAAAACACGAGCAAAGACAACTAGTTCCGGGGATACAAGTTCAAACAAATTCGAGGACAAGATGCCCAGTCTAAAAAAGAAAAATGAAAATCGTCTTTCCTTGATTTAATCCAGCTCCAAGTTCTGAGTTTGATAAGTTCGATTGTCTCGCCAATATCGATCTGTTCGCCATTGAAGAGGAGTTTGTTTCTAAGAAGCCAAAGAGACCAAAAGACAAAAAACCAAATGCTTCTCCAAATTCTATTCTCCTTGTTGGTACAAAACAGTGATCGGTCGAAAATGAAATGATTCTTGATTCCTTTGGGAATAACGGTAGTGACTCCAAGCCATTCGTAGCACTTCATCCAAATCCAATAAGCTGTTCGACATTCATAAAAGAGGTGCTCCAAATCTTCATCAAACTCTCCACAAAGAACACAACAACCATTATCAACCGCAACTCCTCTTTTCTCAAGGTTTTTCTTGGTTGGAATCCTATTAATGATAGCTCTCCACACAAATGCACGGATTTTCAGCGGGGCATTTGTATTCCAGAATGTATTAAAGAAAGCATTATCTTCAGAATTAGTCATTTTATCAAGAAGCTCGTAAGCCGACTTGACCGTAAAACTACCTGAAGAGTCACCCATCCATTTCCAACTATCGTTTTTACTCCTCTGAATATTGATATCCATAAGCTGCTGCAACATGTTGCTTTCTAATTCTTTTTCCCAGGTGAAAAGATGCCTTCTCCAAGTGAGAGTCCATTGCCACTGATCACCATTCCAGCTTCCCAAATCTGAGATTTTAGCATCTTTATTGTTCGAGAGTAAAAAGAGTCGACTAAAAGTGACTTTAAGTGGATCTTCTCCAATCCAAATGTCATGCCAAAAGCTGATGCATTCTCCATTTCCAACAACCCGCTTTATATTTCTAACAAACCAGTCATTACCATTGTCATCATGTGTTGCTTTAAGGAGATCCCGCCACCAAATTGAAGTTTGTGAATTATTAGTCCGCTGATTGAGATGTCCATATTTAGAGCTGATGACTTTTGCCCACAGTTTCCCACCTTCAAAAAGCAATCTCCATCTCCATTTGCAAAGAAGCGCCTTATTAAAAATCTCAAGATTTTTAATTCCCAAACCACCACTTTTCTTACTTTTACAGACATACTCCCATTTTACCCAACAAATCTTCTTGTGGCTATCTCTTTCACCCCAAAGAAAGTTTCTTTGAATTTTAGTGAGAGCATGGATAATTCTCTTGGGTGCTTTGTAGAAAGAGAAGTAGTAGACCGGCAATCCTGAAAGCACTGAGTTTAAGAGAACAATTCGACCCCCAAAGCTTGGCGAGATGTGGTTCCAACTAGAGACTTTTCTTGTCATACCCTGGACTGGTGGTTGCCAACACATCGTTCTTCGTGGGTTTGCACCAATGAGGACCCCAAGATATTTAAATGGAGACGAACCAATCCTGCAATTGAGAATATCAGCAAAAGAAGTCAGATTCGAGTTGCTCAAATTAAACCCCATGAGATTGCTTTTCATGAAGTTGATTTTAAGTCCGGACACCAATTCGAAAATTCTAAGGATACTCTTCACTGCCATCACGTTTTCAGGTGTGCTCTTGTAACAAAGGATCGTATCATCAGCGAACTGCACGTGTGAGATAACAACATCATCATTCCCGATTTGTATCCCTTCAAAGAGACCCTTGTCCATTGAAGCTTTGATTAAACCACTAAGGCCTTCTGTAACTGTAACAATAAGGAAGAGAAGCGGGGATAACGGATCCCCTTGTCTCAAACCCCGACTAACACCGAACTGATCACTAGGACAACCGTTGATCAAAACTGAAATCATTGATGATCTTAAGCATTCTTCAATCCATCCCCGCCACTGGCCATTAAACCCCATGTATTCCATCATTTGGAGAAGAAAATCCCAACAAACACGATCAAACGCCTTCTCAAAATCAACCTTAAAAACCAAACTTGGAATATTTTTCCTTTTAATTTCATCAACCAACTCATTAACAAGTAAGTAACAAATGTAGAACAAATGTTTGCAACTAAATGATCTTTGTGTTTTTTCCTAAAAAAAGCGTCTCATTGTTTCTATTTACAAGCCTATAATTCAAAATTTAGAGGAGTAGGGTTATTAACAACCCCACGACTTTTGAATAGGTCTAATTAAGTACTAAAACTCATGAATCATGCTTGGCCGTAATGGACACTGCAAACAAAAAACGTGAAACCGCTGACTACGATTAACTAAAGTTTTATTTTTGGTTTACTAATTATACTGATCGATGATGAGATACCATTAGTCGTCGCTAACCGCGTCTTCTGGAATTTGTTAATCAAATTGACTCAAATTAATTATCAGAGTCGATCACCTGGAGGCTGAAACAAACAAAAATATAAATAACATCCGAGTAGAAAAGTCAAATATCATTCTCACGTTTTTTTTTTTTTTGGTTTATAATGGATCGGTCTTCTTACACGCGTATAAATGCTTTTATACTCTCATCTATTTTGTTTGAGTTTTTCCGGGCAAAAATCGGTTTGTTCCTTTATCTTGGTCTCGTCGCCAATTTCGTTCTTTAACTTGTCGACCCGCCAATTTCGTTCTCTAACTTGTCGACCGCCAATTTAGTCATATAATTCCAAATTCCTCTTCAAATTGGTTCACTTTACGGCGGACATATAATTGTCGCCGATAATTGCTGACATGGCGGTAGTTTGACCACCGGTCATCAATTTTGACAAGATTTTTGTTTTTTTATTTTTTTTGCCACATAACTGCCCAGTCAGCAAAATAACTTTAAAAAAAGAGAGAGAAATTTGACAATAAAAATAAGAAATTTCAAAAATTCAATTTTTCAAAAACTTAACTTTTCAATAACTAATAAATTTGAAGGAAATAAATTAGTAATAATATTAATATAGTTAACTTTATTTGTTTAAATTATAAAACTATATACATTTTTTCTAATTTAAATAACTTAATTTCTTAATAATTTTAAAATCAAATATTTTTAGTAACTAATAAATTAAACATAAAACAAAAAAAAAACAAAAAAAGTACCCCCCCCCCCCCCCCCGGGTACGCCCAACTAATATTTTTCTATTTTTTTTTTAAAACTTATTAGTTATAAAAATTAAGCTTTTTAAATAAGAATTATATTATAAATTTTATAATTTATACAATAAAGTTAATTATAAAAAATTAACTTACTTATTTTTTTGTTTTTCTTATTATAAATTTAATAGTTATTAAAAAATAAGTTATTTAAATTAGAATTGTATTAAAAGGTTTTATAATTTATATAATAAAGTTAATTATAAAAATTTAAATTACTTAGCTTCTATTTTTCTTATTATAAATTTATTAGTTATTAAAAAATAAGTTATTTAAATTAGAATTATATTATAAGGTTTTATAATTTATATAATAAAGTAAATTATAAAGATTTCACTTTTTTATTTTTTAGGTTTCTTTAAAACTTTATTAGTTATTAAAACTTAAATTTTGTAAATAAAATTATATCATAAGTTTTTATAATTTATATAATAAAGTTAACAATAAAGGTTTTTTGATTTATTTCATGTTTAACAACAGCTTTTTTATATATTTTTCTTTAACTATGTGTCAATATAGAATACAAAATTAATATTTTTGGTCAAAGTTGGAGGAAATTGGTCAAATGTATGTCACGTCAGCTTTTTCCGACCAATTTTGAAAATTCCGCCGAAAAATGACTAAATTGGTGGAAAATTTGGGACTTAGGGACTAAATTGACGGGTCGCCAAGTTGGAGGACGAGATTGGCGACGAGGTCAAGTTAAAGGACTAAACATATTTTTGCCCTGAGTTTTTCCTAGAAGATTTATTAATCAGGCATTTCGACTATTTATAGGATGAAGAGTACTGTAATCACAGAATTATCAAAAAGTCGTATTAGTCATACGTAGTAGTACTACTACTACAATTAATAATGATAATAAGTTTGGAGATGAAAGTTGTGATTCTCAACTCTATGGTAGTTGCGACTCTGATAGCGATGGTTGCCCTGTTAATCAAGGTTTGCTTACTGTTACTTTGTTTTGCTTGGTGATCAGTCAGATCACCTATTTACTAAAAGGAAAAGAAATAACATGTTGTCTCTTGTTCTTCTGAACAGTAGACTACTGTTCTATGGTTACTGCGACAAATATTTTTCAGTTAACAAAAACATGTCCTAAATATTATTCTTAAAATCGATCGCATTGGTTCTCAACCAATGGCGATTTCGCTTAATCCAACCCGAGACCTAGTGATCCGTAGTTCGCAATTGTTGTTCAAGAACTGATAAGACCAACTTAAAAATAGTGGTTTGAACTAGTGTTTTGAAATTAGGACCTGACTGGACCGACCAATCTGACCTGTTAAATCGGTGATTAGACCTTTGTCCGGTTTGGAGAAATGTTGCGAATGGTACCATGATAACAGATCAAAATTCTTTTACTAAACGACTATGATGATGCTAGAAAATATATATACGCACAATGGTTTGATTACCGACTCTTGTTTATACACGTATTCGTAACTAAAATACACTCTTACCCACACTTACAACAAATACTCCCAACAAGTGTCACAACTCTATATATTCCCTCTTATGACATATACTACACACACACCTCTCCTCCTATTGACACATGGCATTACTACCTCTAACACCTTGCACCATTACCCCTAACACTTGGCATTATTATTCCAAACACTTGTCCACCGTGCACTAGTATGTACTATTGTAAAATGGAGAGGTTGAAATATCATTTCTCCTTCACAATGTATACTACCTTCTCACTACAACATCCATCCTCTACAAAAAGTACAAGTACTCCACTTCACCCACTTTTATACACTAAATATTACAATATTTCTTACATCCTCTTTGTTAACCTGTTTTCCTTCACGGTTCCATCAGAACATCATGAAGACTTACCCCAGTATCAATAGACTTAAATGTTGCGTCCGATACTGGTAAAACGGTACCCCACCAGTTCCTCGGATCACGATAGGATATTTACAGGGTACAACTCTTGCGCGAGGTATTAGAGATTTTAGATAACTTCAGGAATACCCCATGGGGATACGATGCCCTAGCAGTCGCCTTATCAAGATACGATACGGATACACTATAAACGCGGGGCATCAACACCCCTGATCCACGATAGGACCTCCCATCCCCCGAAATACAAAATATTTGCTTCCCCTCTCGAAAGGGTATCGGAGCCCAATGGCGACAACACCCTAATATGTGTACATGCATAATAGCCACTTGTATACAATCTTGCTCCTATATAAGGAGGGGGACATAACGAATAAAGAGGAGGGACTTTTGGAATCATCTAATAGTAATCTTTTTTCGAACCTTAGGCAAGGTATTCAGGACCCACCCACCAAATTGAGAAAAAAGTGAGATCAATAAATAATTGTTAACACTCTTCATACAAACTCTAAACCACATAACTCATTTCATAATACAAAAAAACACGTTTTTCTCATCAAACAACACTTCCTTCTTCGAACTACACCATATAAAATTATTTGAACTATGTACGGCTTAATTTCCCGATAAGGGATACACAGGCAACTCGGGGCTCATCGAGTACAATCGTAAATCTATATAAATTCACCACTTTTCTTGGGTCAAAATTGGCAATTTGAACATAACTCACGTGATCATTATCCCCTCAATCCCATACGCCAAGTGGTGGCGGGTGATATTGCATCATCAGACTAGAAACCAAAAGACGATTAAAAAACTTGATGAACAACTTTTTCCAGTGCGAGTTGTGTGTGTTTGTTTCAAGTGAATGAGTTGAGTTGAGATGACGGCATGACATCGATCACCCTTATATATATGAGACGATCTTAACTAACGGACTGATCCTGATGTACAAAGAAAAATAAATTACAGATTAATACAAACTAAAATACTGTAAGTGGAAGGTAGTTATAAGTAAAAAACAGACACCTCCAGAAAATGGAAAGTTTGTGCATGATGAGATAAGAGTAAAAGCAAAAATATGATTCTAATTGAGTTTATTATGCTTGTAAGTAATCTCAAAAAATTATAAGAAAGTCCTTTTAAGTAGATATGCATTTGATACAAAATTTCAGTACAGAAAGAGGATCAGTTAGGATTTATGAGTATATGTAGTCAGTTTTAAAGATAGTTGATGCTAGGTATATTTGTCTTCTTACTTGAATACTCCACGTCAGATCGAGAATCTTCATGTTAGCTTTTGGAATGCAGAATCCTAAATTTTTGTTCAAAAAACTTACACTCCAACAAGACACATAAACTAAGTTGGTGGCCCCGACGAAGACACTATAATGCTTAAGTCAAAAAACTTAAGACTCTAAAGTCTAGAGAGAGAAAGCTCTGGCTTGGAGAGAGAAAGTGAAAATGGAAAATTAGGTACATTTTCAACATTTGAGAGGGGTATTTATATATATTTCCATGGACCATGGTTGGGTTTGAGCTATAGATGGGCTTGGTCTATAGAAATGGGCCTAAATAGGATCATGTACACTGGGGGCATTTGACCTCATACCCCAAGGTCTATGGCTAAGGCAGTTGAACATGTGTCATTTCATGTCGAACCTTCTATCATGGGGTCTCTAACCTTTCCTAGCAAATATCTCGAGATCTTTGACAAGCGTATGTTGATACGTGGTGGGCCCAAAAGTTTCAAGTGTCACGTACCAAAATATAGTCCTTAAATGTCAAATTCTAGGATATGAGAGCTCTCCTTACAGAAAGACGTAATTACTAGGTGGCTGAAAGAAGCAAGGCGACTCATTGGATATCCGTTCCATCAAAGGAAGGATTTTTTTTTTCCAATCTAGGTCGCCAATTCATTTAGTTTTCCATGTTGAAGCAAAAGATGCAGCCTCTCTTGACGTTTTAAGACAGTTCACCAATGCTAAGTAAGAGAGAGAGACATCACAATAAATGCCCAAACAATGTTAAGGATCAGGTTACAAGCCTCTCTTTCTAGAGTGGCGTTATCACTAAGATGAATTCCCTTTTTCGTGATGAAATAGTTGATGATGTTGCCGAATGCTTATCGACTTCAAATGAGGAGAAATACGATGTTTCTAAAAGCTTTGTAAGAGGATATTCAACAAAAAGAGAATTAGAAGACTAATTTTGAAGACCATGACAATTTATAATCGCAAATGACATAAAATCCAATCGAAGTGGATTATGCAAGTCGACAAGACGAAAACTTCCAAGTTTGAGGAAATAACTCAAGCACTTAACGAATAAATCAACAAAGCTTGTTACGGAGCTCCACATGTCATCAATTACACCACAAGATTACACATGGATAAGGGAGACACAAACATCCTCAAGCCCTCAAAATCTTTCCTTTTTTCGGTGAAGTACGCGCCCTTGCTCTCTGAGTCACTTGGCAAAAGCTCATCAACAAATGGGCCAGGCGCCGCCTCTTTGTTTTCTAATTACACCGTCAATAGTCAATATTTTTGTCATCCATCTACTCAAAACTCATCAACGCCTTTGAATTGACACCTTAGACAAGGTGCACAGTTTCAACAACGCTCAAAGACATGCCAAAGTGCCGCGAAAATTTTATGATGCAGTCATGCACGTTTACAACATGCGCTGTGGGATATGGCCACCATCAGGTCATGCCTACAAAGAGAACTCCTATACCGCCAATTTAAAAGCCTTGAGTCAACTTTCCAACGGCATCAGCCATGGTCAGATCCGACACTGAACACGCTTCCACAAGTGTTTCAAAGATTGTTGCTCATTGATCAACTATCACCAAGATTTTGTCATTGAAGAAGCTAAAACAACGTTTTCATGAAATTTTTACCCTCCCATCGAACTTCCTTCAACACCAATTGATAGATCTTTATTACATCTTTCCAAGTCCATTAGCCATGTCTTGATCAGAGTTGTCATGTACTGTCACTTATGTGAAAGATCACCGTGCCCTCAATGTGTTTTTGTTTTTGATATTGAAGCTGAAACGTGATTTTGATACTATTATCAAACTTCAACCGGATCACTATGGTTTTCAATTGAAACCAACAACGCCAATCATGCTCCAATGTGATAACAATCATGGTCATACATTCCTTTTAAAGATCGTTGCTCATTACCACTAGCCATCACCAAGTTTTTATTACTGCAGCAGTTGAACTGCAATTCTTCAATAGTTTTAGGCCACCATTTAGACTGCCAACACCACTGGTTGGGAGATCTTTGCGTCATCTTTCCAACATTGCCAATCGTACTCTTAACCAATTATGGATGAGCCTTTGTCGGGATTTTGAAGATTGATGCGCGTTGGCACATGCCATCACCAAAGTTGCTGCTACGGTTGAAATTAAATTTTCATATGCCTGCGTTGTCTGCCTCCTATCGAAAAACTATCGCTACCATTTGACATATCTCTTTGCCAACTTTCCAGCACAATCGACCACGCCTTGATTGGAGTTTTCACATGCTCTTCTGCTCATCTATAAAATTGATGCGCATCACGACATGTCGTTATCAAAGTCGCTGTTGTGGCAAAAATGAAACTTTCACATGGTTTTCCACCTCTAATAAAGATACTGTTACCACCAAGATCTTGGAGTCAGCTTTCCAACTCTACCCTCCAAGCTCAGATCTGACGCTAGATGTGCCTCCACGGGCATCTTAAAAATTGATGCTCATTTTCACTCGCCATCCCCAAGTTTCAGTAATTACACCAACGAATATGTATTCTTTACATAGTCTTACACCTCCGGTTCTAATGTTGCTACCACCATTTAAAAGATCTTGCTGTAATATTTCCAATGGTGCCAATCGCAATTCCTATTTGGCTTCATATACGCCTTCACAGACATTTCAAAGATTGTTGCGAGCAACCATCTTCCCTTACCGCTAACGCGGCTGATATGTAAATTTTATAGTGTTCTGCCTCCGATCGAGACACTGCCACCAACTGAGAGATCTTTGTGTGAGCTTTCCAATGGTGCCAACTATGCTTCTAATTGACTCGAGGCACACTGTTGCAAGCATTCCAAAAATAGTTGTCGATTACTACATGCCATCATTGAAATCCGAGCTACTGAAAGGCCTTTTTCACATATGTATCCTCCACCAAATAGCATATTGTCCCATTTATTTGACATATACTTTTGCCGGCTTCCCAATACTAATCGGCCATGCCTCCATGGGAATCGTCACACACCCTTCTTCTCCATTCAAAAATTTTTGCACATTGCCACGTGCTATCACCAAACTCCTTGATGCGGCTAAAATGAATCCTTTCGTAGTTGATTCCATTCAAACAGAAGTCTGCCATAATCAAATGGAAGATCCTTATGCAAGCTTTCCAATGAAGCCAACCATGCCACAATCAAATTCCGTGGCGGCTAATAAACGCCTCATTCACCAGTTGTGCATATATATATATATACTAGGCAACTTCGCCCGTGCGGAGCACGGACGTGTTTCATTTTGAACGATAAATACTTTTTATGTAGAAAGACAATAAATATTTTTACATGTTTAAAAACGATATTCAAATTCTATTTTTTAAATAACTTGCGACTATAATATTAATATTTTCTTGAAACAGAATATAGTAATTTGTTAAACTTATAGGACAAAATCAAAACAATGAAAGATGGAAGAAATTATTACTTACAACCGCTGCACCACGTCATCGCATATGACGTGGTGCAGCCAACTAATAAAAAACTTACAAATGGATAATAATATCACAGTCATCATTTTTATACTTTTTTCTAGATCTTTTCTCTCATGTACGAACGCACACAGACGGATTTTCAGCCACAAATCAAATATATATTACTGTAAAACAAAACATAATACAATAATTAGTTGAACTTACAGAGGCAAAACTGGAACACGAGAAATCAACTTCTGCAGCCTGCTTGAAAACATCCATTCTTATTATATAGTAAAGATAAAGAAAAGATAAAGATATGTATGTATATATATGTATATATATATATATATATATATATATATATTAGGAAACTCGCCCGTGCTCCACATGGGCAGTTATTTTTCTTCTTTGTCTTTCGGTTACTATAATTTCAATACTGAATTTTTCATTTTCTTTGCCCCGAAACTTCATGTCTTTTGAAATTGAGACAAAATAGTTATTAATCATTCTTTCTCTTATTTCTTCTTTTATGCCTTTCGTACTTCAATTCCAGGATCCAACTTTTCAATTTTTCCTATGCACGAGCAAAGTCTCATAAATACTAAATTGAAATCGTTTTTCCACAAACGCAACTAACTTTTTTTCTGGTAACCACCCTCATCCCATTGTGTATTGGTAGTATCACGTCAACAATATACGGTTGCACAAATAATTTATCCCAAAGTTGTTTATGTCTCTCCTTTTTACCCTTTATTCTATTTTATTTTTTTTCCTTATTTATTTTCTTGAGCCTGCCTCACTCGCTCCCCCCCCCCCCTCCCTTCTTTTTTTCTTGGTTTCAAGTTTCAACATACTGGAGTCAAAACTTGCGCGTGCGCCCCCCTTTTCTTTTCTTTTTCTTTTTTGTTAATTAGATATAACAAAATAGGGACTTAATAAGTAGCAAGAAGCCCACAATTGTTGATGCCTCACCCAATTACCCTCTTTCTTTTCTTTTCTTCATTTATTTTCCTGCGACTGCCCTGCTCGCTCTTCTCCTTTTTTTTTTGGGTTCAACATACTGTAGTCAAAACTTGCGGCTGTGTATTTATTTATTTATTTGTAATTTGAAGCAATAATTACTTCAGCTTTCACAATCAATAACAAGGTAAATCTACCGCTTTTTTAGTTCAATACTTATATAGTTTGATTGGGCACGACTTCGACTATTCCCACAACCCGTCAATTAGATTTACAGTAGGGCCCAAAAAATAAATAATATAAAACTTTTGAGGCGAATTTTAAAAAATAAAAATTAAAAGGACCATTTGACAATTTACAGCGGGTCCGTAGGTACACAACGTAAAACTATCGAGGCGAGATCGTAATAATTTAAAAAATAAAAGGACTGATCTGCAATTTATAGAGGACCACAACGCTATTTGTTATGCGGGTCCCAACCGATTAATATGTGCGGACCCTCCAGATATTAATTATTGTAAAACAAAATATAATACAGTAATTAGTTGAACTTGCAAGGGCAAAATCGGAACACGAAAAAACGTCTGCAGCTTAACGTCTGCAGCAGTCTGCTTGCGTTTACATCCATTCTTATTATAGACTAGGAAACTCGCTCGTACTCCGCACGGGCTCTTATTTTCTTCTTTGTCTTTCGTTTACTATAATTTCAATACCAAATTTTTTATTTTCTCTGCCCCTAACTTCATGTCTTTTGGAATTGCGTCAAAATAGTTATTAATCATTCATTCTCTTTGTTAACCCCTTGTGATACCACTAACCATCGGATATGAATATCATTGGGGCTTAAATGAATGACGAACGTATACGGGACTACACCAGTCACAAGGCATCCGATACTATAGGCACTGCCAGTCTTAGATGACTATACGATGCCTAAATAATCGCTGATGCTTTAGCAAGTATATTCACAAGAGCGACGCAGGGGTTAAAACACAGTTTCTCCAATAGGAGTATAAAGCTATCTGCTCGATGGCGTGTAAGACTCCCTCGTTATCTTAACATACTCATGTAACCAGGTGTCATTTCTAAGGATATATCAGCATCATGGAAACCAGGTGTCATCACTAAGGATATACCAGCATCATGGAAACCAGGGGTCATTATTAGGGCTGATGTATCAACATCAAAGAAGCTAGGTGTCAATGCAACAAAAGCTTTGTCAGCTCATAAATATGACAAGTGTCCTCAAGCATGACACCTAAATCATATCTCAAATCCATTGGCAGGCTATAAATACCCCCTCATCGCCAAGGAGAAGGGGGGCAGAACTTGTATAACATACTTACTTAAATATTGACCATTTTATTAAACTAATTGAAACCTAATAGTGTCGTGATTCATTATTGACTATTTGGGCAAGGGATTTCCCGATATTAAATAAATTCTACTCTGATGAGTTAATAAATGGCGCCGTTTGTGGGAACGCCATAGATCATTGCCTTCGAGTTACGTCAATAAAAGAATTGCAGCACCTTCAAAAATCCAAAATAGATGGAGAGATCTGCTAATTCGGAGCAGCAAACAGAGAATCATAGTGAAAATATGCATGAGAAATCCACAGAACTTTCCCCATAAAATCCCCCACCACCTAACACCGACTACATAAATATTCCGAGGGCGATTTTTGAAGATTTGATGGAAGCAGCCTTGCGAAGGGCATCACAAACTAATGCAAGACCCCCAGAACCTCAACCCCTGCAGCCCTACGGGGAAAGGTATCGGGTGAAAGAACAAGGGTCCAGAATGACACAAATCCCGTTACAAGCACCACAACAACCAACATACCATGATAGAGGGTATCGGGATAGGATGACCAACCCGATAAGTGGATTCGACAACAGGATGCCTCCAGGGCAGATACCAAATATGTTTCCCCATCAGGGCAACAATCCAGCTTTATGGGAAATGATGAACTACCTCAGGCGAGAAATGCTTAACATGAAAAGGGCCATCACACCTGTTGATGAACCTGTTGATGAACCAGTGTATCATGGTTCTCCTTTTGTCCCAGAAATCGCCCAGGCCGTAGTTCCAGCTAATGCCAGGTCTGTCAACTTACCCACATACTCTGGAGAAAAAGATGGGAAAGATCTGCAAGATCACATCAACCAATACATAGCCACAATGGATTTGCAATATGCTCCTGACTTTGCACTTTGCAGAGTATTCCGCACAACATTAACTGGGAGAGCACAATCGTGGTTTACGCAGATACCGCCCGACACTATATCCAACTTCTCTCAGTTAGCTTGCTTATTTGTACGACAATTCGCTTGCAATAGGCGCTACCCGAAATCGGCATGCCACTTGTTCACTATCAAGCAACAAAAAGATGAGTCGCTTAGGGATTTCATGAAATTCTTCTCTGACGAAGTACTGGACGTACCCAATGTAGACCCAGCTATGATAGCTGACATCCTGGCACAAAGTTTAAGGTCAGGTAACTTCTTTCGATACTTGATAGGAAACAAAGTGAAAGACATGAATGAGCTCATGCAAAAAGCAGAAACGTATATTCTCATGGAAGAGGCAGAAAGCTCGAAATTGAAGTAGAAAATGCTGATATAAGTACCAAAACAAAAGAAAAAGAGGATGTTAAGGGGCCCCCACCACGAAGGGATAATCCAGGGGTGGTAAAACGACACTTGCAACCAACACCTTTACACACGTTAACCATTACCCCGACGGAAGTACTTAATGTGATGAAAGGGCATAAAGACTTCTCTTGGCCAATGCCTGTTCGACAACCTTATAAAAAGAGAGATATTGGGAAATTCTGCAAGTATCACAAAGCCTATGGGCACACTACTGATGGATGTAAAACGCTAAAGAATGAAATCCATAGACTACTGGATATGGGATATCTACACGACTATCTGAATGATAATAGAGATAATCGAACAATCGATAGAAAAAAAACCAGAAACGACGAGAGGGAGAGCACCTCTGAACTCCCTCCAGAAAAAACAGAGCATGAGGAATTTGTGCATCGTTTACCGCCACCCCCGGAATCCTACCAAGATAACCCTCCTTCAGGGAGAACAGTTAACATGATCGAAGGGGTAGACATATCTATCACCCCCCCCCCCGGGAAAAAAGAAAAGATACATAATGAAGGCCCAAAAAGTTGAGCAAGGATTACCGGTATGTTCCCTGTAGGGAATAAAATTACCCGTGGTATCTTTCGGACCTGAGGATCTCAAAGGGATAGTCTATCCTCATGAAGATCCACTCGTAATCACAACCACCATCATGGGGATTGAAATACAAAGGATCTTAATAGATACCGAGAGCTCGGTCGACGTATTGTTCACCCCAACCTTCGGGGCGATGAGGTTAAAAAGGATACACCTTGAACCTACAAAAATTCCGTTAGTAGGATTTTCAGGTGAGTCCAGCCATACGTTAGGCACAGTAATATTGCCCATGTCATGGGGAGAAGGAGCGTTAAGGAAAACAGAGCATGTAAAATTTTGGGTCGTAGAAGGATCCTCTAGAACGTACAACGCCATATGTGGAAGGCCGTCTATACATGCCTTTGAAGCCATACCGTCTACCTTGCACCTAAAAATAAAATTTCCTACCCTGTTGGGTATCAGGGAAGTTTGGGGCAACTAGGTCAAAGCAAGGGAATGTCGTATTAACGCTATCCCATTGAAGATAGAAGAAAAGCTTGATACCCCAGGAAAAAAGTAGAAGATGGAAGAGATTCGAGTACAACCCGTTGAAGAATTAAAGATGGTAGAACTGGACAAAGGTAATAAAAAGGGTCAAACTAGGAACTGAAATGGACCCCATAATAGAGGCGGAAATGATTGTTGTTCTGAAGGAATACCTTCATATCTTCGCATGGGAAGGAGGTCCCCCGGGGCAAATCAGCCCAAAGGTATGCCAGCATTACATTAATGTGAAACCCACATTCAAGTCCATTAGGCAAAAAGAGAGGAATATGGGTCCAGAAAGAAGCAAAATAATCAAATCTGAGGTGCAGCGATTGCTTGGATTACGACAAATAAGAGAAGTGATCTATCCAGAATGGTTATCCAACGTAGTGTTAGTACCAAAAACTGGAGGATGATGGTGGATGTGTGTTGATTTCACGAACTTAAATGATGCTTGTGCCAAAGATTGTTACCCTTTACCCAGCATTGACCAACTAGTGGATTCAACGGCCGGGTGCGCACTACTGTCCACGATGGACGGTGACCAAGGATACAATCAGATTCCGTTGGCTGAAGAAGATCAGGAAAAAACAAGCTTTATTACAGATGCAGGCACATTCTGCTATATGGTAATGCCCTCCGGGTTAAAAAACGCGGGAGCCACATATCAGAGATTAGTGAACTTAATGTTCTCAGAAGTGATCGGGGACACCATGGAAGTCTACGTGGATGATATGATAGTAAAGAGCAAAAGAGCAGAAGATCATCCGAAAGATTTAAAACAAGCCTTGGCTATCATGGATAAATTCGTAATGAAAATAAACCCCAAGAAATGCTCCTTCGGGATTAGAGGTGGAAAGTTCTTGGGATACATAGTAACAGAAAAAGGAATAGAGGTAAATCCGGAGAAAGCAAAGGCTATCATAGGAATGAAATCCCCTTGCACAATTAAAGAAGTACAGAAGCTAACCAAAAAAATAGTGTCGCTTAGACGATTCATCTCCCGATCGGCTGATGGAGGATTACCCTTCTTCAAGATATTGAGGAATGTGAAGAATTTTCAGTGGGATCAAGAATGTGAAAAAGCTTTCGGAGATTTAAAGAAAGGAAAACGACACTTACCCCCCTGAACTTTTTTTTGGAGCACGAACACCCGCAAGCTTAATTTTTGAAAGTTTTGTACCCTCGGCGACACCCCCCCACACGTGCGAAAGAGAATATTCTACGGAATCTTTGGGTCCGCGTGAAACACTAAGGACACTTACACCTCTGAACTATTGGCTCGCGAGCACTTGCACCCCTGAATTACTAATTTTTCCCTTAGTCTTGGACGACACGTACACGAGGAGACCCATATTCTATGGAATATTCCCTTTCACACGTGTAGGGGTGTCACGGGGTGTACAAAACTTTCAAAAATTAAGCTTGGGGGTGTTAGTGCTCCAAAAAAACGTTCGGGGGCGTAAGTGCTCGCGGGCTAAAAGTTCAGGGGTGTAAGTGTCGTTTTCGCTTTAAAGAATTACCTGGTGAACCCACCCCTATTGGTAAAACCCGGACCAGGAGACAAACTATTTGTGTATTTGGCAGCCAGAGAAGAAGCAGTGAGCGCAGTGCTAGTGAAAGATCTAGAAGGGGAACATCGACCTATATACTATATCAGTAAAACCTTACAAGGAGCAGAAAAGAATTACACACAAACAGAGAAATTGATACTTGCCCTCATAACAACGGTCAGAAAGTTAAGGTCATACCTTTTGACATACCCCATGACGATACTCACCAAATACCCACTGAGAACCATCCTGAAACCTCTGGAAGAATGGTAAAATGGGCAATAGAGTTAGTACAGTTTGTCGTACGCACCCCGACCGGCCATCAAAGCACAAATACTATTAGATTTCCTGGTAGAAATGAAGGAAATACAGGTTGAGAAGATACCTTCGTTATGGCATATCCATGTAGATGGGTCATCGATAGGGACGCACGGTGGAGTAGGGGTGGTCCTTAAAAACACTGAAGATGAAGAAGTCTTGTACTTCACCATAAGGATTAGTTACCATTTGTCCAACAACGAAGCTGAGTACGAGGCCTTGTTGATAGGAATGAGATTGGCGCTGGAAGGAGATATCATACGAATAATAATTCATAGTGACTCATAATTGGTGGTACAACAGATAATGGGTAGCTTCGAAATTAAAGAAAAGCGACTGAAAATGTACGCTCAAGCAGTCCAAAACAGGAAAGAGCTATTTGAAGAATTCCAGCTAATCCAGATATCCCACTCAGAAAATCAAGAAGCTGATACTTTGTCTAAGATAGCCACCCATTCGATAGTGGGAACCTGACGCATCACGTTGCAACAGGCAATCGCATCGGAAAAACAAGAAAATGAAGAAATTGCTAATACCATCATAGCGCCTATCACTTCAGGATGGATGGCAGAGATCGTAGCATACCTAGAAGACCCTACTAAGTTTTCAGGGGATGAGAAGGAAAAACAAAGAAGGGAAAGAAAGACAGCTCGCTATTTCTTTCACAGGGGAATTTTATTTCGAAGATGCTACTCAAATCCCCATACCCGATGCCTTGATGAACAAGAAGCTTTGGACGTAATAAAGGAAATGCACGAAGGAACATGCGGAAATCACTCTCAGGGAGCGAGCATGGCACATCGTATCATCCTCCAGGGATATTACTGGCCTACGATGGTTCAAGACTACAAAGAATATGCGCGCAAATGACAGGCTTGTCAAGCACATGCGTCGCAAATTCACCAACCAGCGGCTCCATGGAAACCCAATCTCCTAGCCTGTTCCTTTGCAAAATGGGGAATAGATCTAGTGTGACCCCTAGTTCCCAACCCTAGACAGAAACGATTCTTAGTAGTAGCAGTGGACTATTTTACAAAATAGGTAGAAGTCGAGCCGATGGCTAAGATTACATCTGGAGCAGTCATAAATTTCCTATGGAGAAACATAGTATGTCGATTTGGAATTCCCCGATACCTGGTTAGTGACAACAGACTCCAATTTGATAACGAACAACTCAAAAAGTAGAGTGAACACTGGGAGATCAAGCATCGATTTGCATCTGTAGGATACCCGCAGGGTAATGGACAAGTGGAAAGAACCAATCAGACTTTGTTGAAAAATATAAAGGCTAGGCTGGATTGGCACAAAGCTCGATGGGTGGAAGAAATTCCGGGAGTACTGTGGGCCTATCGAACCACACCAAGTTCTGCTATAGGGGAAACTCCATATAGCATGGCCTATGGATGTGAAGCTGTAATTCCTCCCGAAATAGTAGCGGAAAGCTGGAGAATCAAAGAATACGAGGAGGTTCGCAACAGCTCCAACTTGGCTCTAGCCTTGGATTTGTTGGAAGAACGAAGACATCGGGCTTCAGTTAGGATGGAAGGATACAAGGCTCGTATGGCTAAACATTACAACAAAAGGGTCAAGATCCAAACTTTTCAAGTAGGAGATCTAGTCCTCAAAAGAGTTGGTGCATCAAAAAACATGGCTAAGATACAACCCAAGTGGGAAGGGCCATACAAAGTAAGAGGAATAGTCGGACCAGACACATACCAATTAAGTACTCCGGAAGGTATCGTTCTTACTAGAACATGGAACGCTTTAAATTTAAGAAAGTATTTAGCATAAAGCTAATGTAAATATCACGAGTGTACATGTAAATAAATCGTGGTTGAATAAAGATGGCATTTTATTTATGTAGTGGAAATAATATATTGTGTTTCACACATTGTGTTAACACACAATCGGAAAATTACACAATCGCTCCACATCTGCCATCTAACCCGACTTATTTATATACACACTGCATATATACACGGACACTACACAATCAAAGAAAGTCATTCCGACAGGGGACGCTCCCCTTCCCAAATGATACGGCGACACTGCTCTTGAGAAAAGGTCAATTGGGTCCATAATAGTCACCGTCGGGATCACCGTCCTTCGGAACGGCAAGGAAGGAGCAACTCCACTTAAGGAGGCATGATCTCTAGATCAGGAAGAGTCAGGTTGGGGGGAGAGCCCGTGAATACCCTTACAACATCTTCGCAAATGCGATAACCAATCGGGACCATCTCTCACATCTCCTCCCTAAGAGTTTCCCTCATCTGAGAGATACATAGAGATACCATCGCAGCCTCGGCACGTGTAATCAAAATAGCTACTTCATGGGATTTTTCTAAGTTTGTCAGCTTTAAAGCCAGCGCATCCCTCTCGGAGGTTAAAGAAGAGATCAGGGCATCAGAGGTTTGGGTTTGAGCCCGAAGGATGATTATTCAGTCTTCTAGTTCTTGAGAATGCTCTCGTTCAAGGATAACAAGCTGGTTCAAGTCGAGAGATGTATCTTGGGCTTCCTTCAATAAAGCTTCCAATATTCCTTGATCCGAATCGTATTGAACCCGTAGACTATTGATCTTACATCGAGCAGTCACTAAATCCCTTTCCAAATCGGCCAGATAGCGGAAAAGAAAACCTATATTGCTGGATGAATACTCCTTCTGCAATCCAAGTGCATTGGCGATCAAGAACACCTGGAAAAAATAAAGTAAGGAAATAATAAAACCAAAATATAGAAATAAGTATATGTGCCTTTTACCTCACATAGGTCACGACAGAGTCTATCTTGAAGGAGGGATATCGAAGTAGAACCCAAAGCTTCGCAATCAGATTGGTTTAGCAAACCACTTAAAAAGTTCCGGCAAAAGGGGGCATCGGGAATAAGCATCAGAAAATCTGTATGGGAACCATTAATGTCCTCAGGAACTCGGCTAGTGCCTTCACCTGACGGAGAAATCATTTATGGAGGAGAAGGAAAGTTGCCCACAGGAGATAAGTTTCCATGAGAGGCAGAGGGGATATCGCCATCCACTACATTAACTAGGGGTGGGTAATCGAACCCGAAATTCGGGTACCCTAAGACACAAAATCTATACCGAGTGAAAATCTCTCAATATACCCAACTGGAGATAGCTAGGCTATGGCCAACACACGATTTTCTACAGGTTTTTTAAGGTTAAACTGGTGATCACGAACTAAGTTCGTGACAAAATTACAATCCCAAAATGAAGGACCAACACCCCGAGGAATTGCAGCTTTCTCCACGTCTACCCAGTCACGACGATACATAGCGAACTCATTCTCATAGCTTTCCTTGATGTAGAAGTATCGTCTTTTCCAATCCTTCACATAACTAGAGGCCTCGCCTATGAGAAACTTATGATGTCTCAGTGCTTTAACATGGTAAAAGCCTACCTCTCTTTTGCAAACCTAGAAAAGCGCCCAAAACTCATTGGGACTGCACGAGTGGCCTGAGCCTTTCATCACGGTGATGAAACCAACTATATGCCCGAACGGGTTCGGTGTCAGCTGGCTCGGCACAAACCCGATAGACCTAAGGATGCGTTTGACCCCAACTGGTATGGGAAAACGTAACCCATTAGCCAATTGACCCACAAATACGGTTAGATGACCAGGGGGAACAATATTCATGCGCTCGTCTGGACCGGGCATAACTAACTTATAATTATTCACTATGTTATACGTTTGGCGCAGGTAGCGGCGACTATGCTGCAGCTTTGACACATACGCATTGTACGCCATCCTCGGGACCTCCACATAGTCATTAATGTCCCTATTGATGACTTCCTTTTCTTCGCCTGCTTCACTAGCGTCACGATTTCCTCGATAGAAAAAGATAGCAAATTGTCTTTCCCAGCTTGAGAGGACTGTTGATCATCACCCTCGTCAAGATGATCGTCCCCAGCCGAATCGACAAAATCGATGTCAACTACCTCATTATCATCTCCTCGGGGTAAATTCGAACCCACGGGAGCGCCTGCAAGACCTACTACAGATTTGACAGAACCGGAGCTTGAGCCGCTACTAGACTCACTCCTTGACGTAGATTCATAACTCACCATCTCGATCGACACAAACTGAAATAAAATAAAAAAGAAAAAGAGCTGACTGCACATATACGTCATTCTCGATACTTACGAGAACTACGCGATATGTTAAAGCATCTTTAGCTAAGCAAATAACGAGACACAAAAATAAGCAAATAATCAACTACCTTGATTATAGCTGCAAAATCACCAATGGATTCCGAAGAAAACTGCCAAGAAAGAAAAAGAGAAGACGAAGTTAAAAGCAAGAAATTACATTTTCAACAAAAAATGCGAATTTTTTTCTAAGGCATTAGATTGAATGATCTTTGTTCGAGACACCCAACATCGAGTCAGTCACATTCGATGCTGGGAGTATCGAACCTTGACTGTTCGATGTTACTCACTTATAAGCCTGAACTCAGCGGAAGGAGGAATGAGCTTTTCCCACCCCTTTCCCGTTTATATAAAACGAAGAAAATCCCACAAGGCCCATCAAAATGAATATCGAATCGAACCATTCGACATTGCTTGCAGCATCGAACAACGACAATTCGATCGATGCTAGATAAAAGGCAAAATGAGGATCAAATCACCGCAATTCGATACAGAATCCAAAATCGAATGCAAACCATTCGATCGTTGGCATAGACCTAGAAACGAGTATATTGATAAGAATTGCAGAGAAATAAATACAAAATGCAACACATGACATTCGATAGGGTTTAAGAAAACTCACTAATATCAAAAGTAAATATATTTGGGACACACGTTCTCCAAATCTTGTCTCTTAATCGAGGGCATGATTTTCACCATTATCAAAGCCGAACGACATGCGGCTACATAATTGAAGTAGAGTTTAAAAAATTGGCACCCGTTCTATAGTCGAGACCGCCTCTCAAACTGGGGGGGACTATATGATGGGGGTTATTTAGGAAAGGCTCAATATTTATATTGGGCCGGCCCTTGAAGAAATGCCCATAAAATTGTACATCGAATATGAGGAATTCGATGTTGAATGAGTATCGAATGCGCATGATTCGATCTAAGAGATAGATCGAATCAGCCCGATTCGATACTCATTCCCCAACTACCACTAGGGCCTGCGGGACAGGGTCTATAAATACCCCGTCCTCTGACATTCTCAGCACGCATTCAAGACCAGCTCTCACCTACTCAACATCGAAGCCCTTCGATTCGATACTCACCATTCGATCGAAGCAACTGAATTCGATACTCAACAACTCCAATAAATCCTACATCGAAGCATCACAATTCGATACATAATAATACTATCATTCCTATATCAAAGCATCTAGATTCGATATTGGGCAATTCAACACTCTCTATATCGAAGTTACCCGATTCGACACTCCCTAGATCCAATCTCTGTAATTCGATATACTTTTTAGATATTGTTATTTTACTTGTACTGCCTAGTCAGCTTGTAAGAGGCGTTCCAGACCTAGCTAGTCCGACTTATATTTGATTAGTGATGAGCTTGGGAAATACTCATCATTATCATGCTTTTACACTTGTTTACTTGTTTATTCTTGATAGTTTTGTGGTATTTTTATGTTTGTTTTCATGTTTAGTAGGTTGAAATATGATTTGTCAATCAAGAACTGAAACTTCAAAAAATTCACTGACACTTGCGTAGACTGAGTTATGTTTGGTTCTTTATATCAATGGAAAGCCACAGATGTCTAGTTTCCAACACAACAAGCGATTTGTGATTCCGACATCTGGAGAGAAAGTTAGGAGCAAAACGGTGAAGTTATGACCAAAACGGTTTGTGATTCCAACAAATGTACATACGCAACTCGTGCGCTCGATGATCGTCGGATCAAAATAGCCAATCAATGGTCTATGTTCAGTCTTGCAAGCTTACAAATGGAAGACTCTAGAATGTCATGAATCATGTGATCAATAATTCATCAATTATATGATAGCTTTGGACCATTGGATCAAAACGAGATGAACGGTCGAGATGTCGTCTTATGTTTTTGGTTCAACTATAAATAGACATCACATTTTCAATATTTCAACACACCAATCTTCTTCATTCTCTCTTCACTTAGTAGTCTTTCTATAGTAGTAGTATTCGCTAGTAGTTTGTAATTTTGGAGGAGTAATTCAGAGTTTGTATGGGGGAGTCCACCGGAGGCTTTACGGAAGTAAAAACCTGTAATAATCTCTAAACTCTCTTTACTTTTCTGTCTTTACATTATGATGTTATATTTATCTTATAGTCTTGTTCTATATTCCATTATGTGCTAAATTTATTTTACTGGGACAGTGACGTAGCCTAATTACGATGATCTAACCTTTAAATAAAATGTATTGTTACGATGTCAAAATAGTTGGTGTATTTATTTGTGAATATAATGCTTCTAAAATTCTGGCCAACCTTTGGATGAACTAAGGATCGAATTGAAACTGAGAGGAGATTTTTGTGAAATAGCTTTGAAGTAAATACCGTGAATTCTCAATAGAATAGAAATATATCTATCGTTTTCATGTGGCTGATAAAATCACCACCGAACATACATGTGCACATCTTCGTAACTAAACTCATTTTCTAGTTGTAAAGTTGTAGAATTTTTGTATAACTTGAGAAAGAGTACATAAAGCTTAAATGATGATAACCAACAACAATTTTGAACGTGAAACTCGTAATAATATGC
Organism: Linaria vulgaris; assembly: GCA_948329865.1. NCBI lineage: Eukaryota > Viridiplantae > Streptophyta > Magnoliopsida > Lamiales > Plantaginaceae > Linaria > Linaria vulgaris. Next base: position 67,499,506 of record OX415249.1, read on the forward strand.
TTAATTAAAAGTTAGATCAGACTAATGACGGTGAAATCATGATTCCCAGCTCTTCTCTCATTGTCTACTCTTATTTATTGAAATACTCTTGTTATTCTATTGTCTCAACGCCCTACCTTGTTAAACGTTTTTAATGTTGTTAGTAAATTGTTAATCTTTTCGCTTGAACAACCTGAAATCCGATTTCTCAAATAAAACTAAAGTCAATCAATTTTGGTAATTAATTATTTATACCTCGTGGGATCGACAACCATGTCTATCACTTTATTAGTTGTTACGATTTCGTGCACTTGCGAATTTAACAACAACAAGTTTTTGGCGCCGTTGCCGGGGAATGAAATTAATTAATATCAATACCAGTTAACCATATTGTTAATTTGAGATTATGTCTTATATGTGCTAATATATTACTGTAGTAAAAAAAAGAACCATCTTGGTAAAAAAAAACGTTTGGATGCTCACAAGCTTTTTATTTTTTGTGACGGTAAATAATTATGTTTTTACTGTGGTAATATTTTTTTTAAATATTGTCTTTTTTCTGTTTACTTTCAAAATTGAGAAAAATAAAAAAATCAAAAAGAGTTACAAGGAGTAAGAACTCAACACTTTTACCTTTTGGTCCTGAAATTGAAAAAACTTTACTAATACTGCGTAGGATATAAAATGGTAAAAGCAAAATGAGTGGGCTTATAGAAAATGAATCAAAAGCCTTGCGGGGCTACACTGTCCCAGCAATCTTAGGTGCCAACACGAGCATCCAACATCCGTTGATTGCTGCAAATAATTTTGAAATTAAACCAGCAATTATTCAGATGATCCAAACATCGGTTCAATTTTGTGGATTCCCGAGTGAAGATCCTAATGTACAATTAACTAATTTTTTAGAAATATGTGATACTTTTAAACACAATGGAGTTTCAGAAGATGCTATCAAGTTGAGACTATTCCCATTCTCATTATGGGACAAGGCGAAGAACTGGCTTAATTCACTTCCGCAAGGTAGTATCACTTCTTAGGAAGAATTAGCACAAACATTTCTAGCTAAGTTCTTTCCCCCAGCTAAAACAGCAAAAATAGGAATGAAATCACTCAGTTTGTGCAACACGACATGGAGAATCTATACGAAGCATGGGAAAGGTACAAGGAAATGCTTGGGAAGTGTCCTCACCATGGACTTCCTAAATGGTTGCAAGTTCAAACATTCTACAATGGGTTGAGTGGAAACACTAGAACCTTAGTAGATGCGGCTGCAGGAGGAGCTTTAATGGCGAAAACCACATAAGATGCCTATCAACTATTGGAGGAAATGGCGTCGAACAATTACCAGTGGCCTTCTGAACGATAGAAAAGACCGGTTGGTGTGCACGAGATAGATGCTATCACAGCATTAACAGCACAAGTCGCTACTCTCACCAAACAGCTGGGAACAATGAGGGTAAATGCCATTCAGTCCACATCAGCAACATGTGATTTTTGTGGAAACTCACATTCAACTGCCAACTGCCATTTAGTAAGCAATTCTGAAAATTCTGCTCAAAATGAAGAAGCAAATTTTGTGTCAAATTTTAACAGATCGCAGAATAATCCATATTCCAACACCTATAACCCTGGATGGAGGAACCACCCTAACCTCTCTTGGAGCAACAACCAGAACCATATCAGGCCTCCTCCTGGATTTTCACTGCACCAAGAAAAGAAACCTTCCCTAGAGGACATTGTCACTCAGTTAGCCACTACCACAAACCAATTAGCCTCAAGAACTGACCAATTCATCAATGAAACTAAGCAACAGTTCCAAAACCAAGGTGCATCCATCAGAAAATTAGAACTACAAATGGGTCAACTTGCCACCATTCTAGCTGAAAGAGCACAAGGAGAATTGCCGAGCAACACAGAAACCAACCCTCGAGAACATGTGCAGGCAATTACACTCAAAAGTGGAAAAGTGTTACCAGAACCTGTTGCCTCACAAGTAGAGAAGTTTCATACACTTGAACATGGACGTGAATCTGAGCTAAAGCACACTTCCACCGACGCACGACCACCGAATGTGCAAGAAATTACATTTCCACAAAGATTGAAGAAAACTAAACTGGATAAGCAATTTTATAAATTTCTTGATATCTTTAAAAAATTGCACATTAATATTCCTTTTGCAGATGCTCTTGAACAGAAGCCCAGCTATGTCAAATTCATGAAAGAAATTTTATCAAATAAGAGAAAGCTGGAAGAACATGAAACTGTATGCTTAACCGAAGAGTGCAATGCCATTCTCCAGAAGAAATTTCCACCAAAGCTCAAAGATCCAGGGAATTTTACAATTCCTTATGTAATTGGGAATTCACATTTTGAGAAAGCATTGTGTGACTTAGGTGCAAGCATTAACCTGATGCCTCTGTCTGTGTACAAGAAGTTGGAACTTGGAGAAGCCAAACCAACCACCGTGTCCCTTCAACTAGCAGATAGATCAATCAAGTACCCTAGAGGTATGGTTGAAGATGTATTGGTTAAAGTTGATAAGTTTATCTTCCCTGCAGATTTCATCGTCCTGGACATGGAAAAAGATCATGATATTCCAATCATTCTTGGTCGCCCATTCCTTGCAACTGGGAGAACTCTAATTGATGTGCAAAAAGGAGAACTTACCGTGAGAATGCAAGATGAACAAATCACCTTCAATGTCTTAAAAGCTATCAAATACCCATAAGAAGCTCATAGTTGTTTCAAAATTGACATTCTCGATAAGCTGGTTGAACAAGTATTCGACAAGAGCCACTTGGAGGATTCACTCGAGGTATGTCTAATAAAAAAAAGAGATCAATTTTGATAATGATGATTGAAAGATGCATTGTAAACTTTGATGAAATACCAATAGATTACAAAGGAAAGGTCGAAGAGCTAGAGAAAGGAACAAATATCATAATCCCATCTATTATCAAGCCACCAACTCTAGATCTTAAACCAATTGCTTCTCATTTAAAGTATGCATTTTTGGAAAATAATTCAACTTTACCTGTTATCATTTCATCATCATTGACTAATGTTGAAACAGATAAGTTGTTGCGAGTTCTATGAGATCATAAAACTGCCTTAGGGTGGTCCATTGCCGATATCAAATGTATTAGTCCTTCAACTTGTATGCACAAAATACTAATGGATGAGAACTACAAGCCAACTGTCGAACATCAACATCGTCTGAATCCCAATATGAAGGAAGTGGTAAAGGCTGAAGTATTAAAACTTCTAGATGCTGGAATTATTTACCCAATTTCGGATAGCTATGGGTGAGTCCAATACATGTTGTGGCCAAGAAAGGAGGAATGACTGTAGTGAAGAATGAACACAATGAAGATATTCCCACAAGAACAAACACTGGATGGAGGGTGTGCATTGACTATCGAAAACTAAATAAGGTAACCCGCAAAGATCATTTTCCTTTACCTTTCATTGATCAAATGTTGGATCGACTTGCAGGTCACCCTTATTACTGTTTTCTTGATGGTTATTCTGAATATAATCAAATACCCATTGTACCTGAGGATCAAGAGAAAACAACTTTCACTTGCCCATATGGTACATTTGTATTTAGAAGAATGCCTTTTGGTCTTTGTAATGCCCCTGCTACTTTTCAAAGGTGCATGATGTCTATTTTTTCTGACATGGTGGAAAATTCATTGAGATTTTCATCGACGATTTTTCTGTCTTTGGTATGTCATTTGATTGCTGTTTGACTAACTTGTCTTTAGTCTTGAAGAGATGTGAAGAAACAAACTTGATTTTGAACTGGAAAAAGTGTCACTTCATGGTACAAGAAGGAATTGTCCTAGGGCACCATATATCTGCCAGAGGCATTCAAGTTGATCGAGCCAAGATTTAGGTAATCGAAAAACTTCCACCTCCTACATCAGTAAAAGGTATTCGTAGTTTTCTTGGACATGCAGGATTTTACAGGCGTTTCATCAAAGATTTTTCTCAAGTCACAAAACCTTTGTACAACTTGTTGGCAAAGGAATCCACTTTCACATTTGATGAAGAATGTCACAAAGCCTTCAACTTGCTGAAAAATATGCTAACAGAAGCACCATTAATTTCCGCTCACAATTGGAATCTTCCATTCGAACTGATGTATGATGCAAGTGATTACGCTATTGAAGTAGTGATTGGCCAAAGAAAGAACAAAGTCTTACATGTGATCTACTATGCCAGTCGAACTCTAAGTGACGCTCAAATGAATTATGCAACAACAGAGAAAGAGTTATTAGCAATTGTTTTTGAATTTGATAAATTTCGTTCATATTTGATTGGTTCTGAAGTTATTGTGTACACGGTTCATTCAGCAATCAAGTACTTGCTTTCAAAGAAAGATGCAAAATCAAGGTTGATTCGATGGATCCGAATTCTTCAAGAATTTGACATGGGAATCCGTGACAAAAAGGGCTCAGAAAATGTTGTTGCAGATCATCTATCACGATTGAAAGTTAAAGAAGTACATGAAATTCAACCAATCAATCAAGAATTCCTTGATGAGAGGCTATACGCTATGCAAACAACCAATGCTCCATGGTATGCTGATATTGTTAATCACCTTGCATGCAATATTATTCCATCTGAATTAACTTACCAGCAGAAGAAGAAATTCTTTTTCGAAGTCAAACATTTTTTGTGGGATGATCCATACCTCTACAAGCACTGCTGTGATCAACTTTTAAGAAGATGTGTTCCAGAAGAAGAAATTACTAAGGTATTGCAACACTCTCATTCTTCAGAATATGGAGGACATTTCGGTGGAACAAGAACTGCAGCGAAGGTACTTCAGTGTGGACTTTATTGGACAACTTTGTTTAAAGATGCTCATGTTTTTGTTAGTTCCCGTGATCGATGCCAAAGGACTGGAAATATTTCAAGACGTAATGAAATGCCATTGAATAACATTCTTGAAGTTGATTTATTTGATGTTTGGGGCATTGACTTCATGGAACCATTTCCTTGGTCATACAACAACAAATACATTTTGATAGCAGTTGACTATGTCTCAAAGTGGGTGGAAGCCATTGCTTTACCAACTAACGATGCCAAGGTGGTGATCAATTTTCTTCAAAAATACATATTCACCCGATATGGCACACCCAGAACAATCATCAGTGATGGAGGTAAACACTTCCTTAACCACTATTTTGAATCTTTATTGGCTAAATATGGAGAGTACGCCACAAAGTTGCAACTGCTTATCATCCGCAAACCAATGGCCAAGTGGAAATCTCAAACAGGGAAATAAAGCGAATATTGGAGAAAACAGTGAATTCTTCAAGAAAAGATTGGTCCAAAAAGCTTGATGATGCACTTTGGGCTTATCGCACTGCTTACAAAACTCCAATTGGTATGTCACCATATCGTTTGGTTTTTGGAAAAGCTTGTCACTTGCCGGTCGAATTTGAACACAAAGCTTATTGGGCTGTGAAAAGGCTGAACATGGATATGAAACTGGCCGGAGAAAAGAGAATGCTACAAATCAATGCTTTGAAAGAATTCAGAACTGGAGCTTATAAAAATACCAAAATCTACAAAGAGAGAACAAAGCGATGGCATGGCAAACGCATTCTACAACGTGATTTTGAGCCTAGTCAACAAGTACTGTTGTATAACTCACGTCTTCGACTTTTTCCTGGAAAGTTGAAATCAAGATGGTCTGGCCCATTTACAATCACGAAAGTCTTTCCATATGGAGCTGTTGAAATTCAAAACAATGACAAGGAAGCATTCAAAGTTAACGGGCAAAGACTGAAGCACTACATTGGAGGCGAGTTTGAGAGACAGAAAATATCGATAACTCTACATAATCCCACTTGAGTCATTACCAGAAGTCAAGCCGATGACTATAAATCAAGCGTTGTTTGGGAGGCAACCCATATTAGTTCTTTATTTTTATTGTTATTTTCAGTTGTATTGTATATATGCTATTTGTTTTTTCTTTTATGTTCTTTACAGTTAACATGGAAGCAGCTAGTGGCGTCTTGGGAATCTGACGTTAGAAAACCCTGTTTGCCAATTTTTAAGAAAATTGGATGGGAAGCCAATCCTCGACTCATAGAAGGCGTTTATGCCATTTCTGGACGTAAAACCAGAGGAAGATGTGAGCCACAATCACAACTACTATTTTTCTATCAGGTGACATTGTTTTTATTATTGTTTATATTTGTTTTTTTGGTTTTAGACATTAGGGGCAATGCTTCATCTAAGTTTGGGACATATATAAAGTGCATCTTTACTTCACATAATTATTCAGATTATGGATCAATGATGAGAAAATTTGATACTTATGGTGGTTTTTGTGATGATGATGAGCATGATATACTATGTGAACAACGTGTCGTTTAATCTATGTTTGAGCATGCCTATCTTCATATACAGTTTTCACACATTGATTTGCATTGGTGGTTTGAGCATACTTGGAGAATGGTTATTGAGATAAGTAAACTAAAGGAGATACACCCGAGCTTTATAAATAATTGATCACCTCTTGAAGCAAAATCGTTGATGATGATTCACTACATAAATGATTTAGGCCATCTTTTCTTTAACACGTTTGAGCCTTTCAAGCCATACCCTTCACAAACAAAATAATCGCCAGAACCCCTTTGACCCTTTCATTAAAACTTTTTTTTATGAGCCCATTTACCTACCCCATGTAGCCACAAACAACTACCATACCTTTCTAGAGACTGAATTACATTCATGAACTTGAAATGGAAGGAAATATGTGGAAAAAAAAAAGAGAAATATGAAGATCACCCCTCTGGTATATATCAAAATGAATAAGTTTGGGGGAAATATGAAGGAAATGAAAAAAAAAGAGGGATATAAAATGTTGTGAAGAAAGAAAAAGGAGAAAAAAACCGAAGTGCAAGAGATTTCTGAATGTAATATCTTACGTCTCTAGCTCTGCTTTTACTTGTCCTTCAGTGAGCCCATACCCGAGCCTAATGTTACAAACTGAAAAAGTCATATTGATCTTTAGTGAATCTTATTCAGATTAGCGGAGAGATGGTGTGAAAGTTATACATATGGAGTTAGGATGATTAACTTTGGTGAACTAGTTTTGATGAACTTATCCAAGTACACTCGATAATCATTCATTTATTGTTCACACACGTTGCTAATGGAGATTTGTTTGTGAAAACTTGATTAATTGCCAGGTTGTGAACGAGTGCGTTATTGTTATGATTCTTTGCATTCTCATCAAACAGTAAAGAAACTCTCAGAATTGATCCATGATTCAAATGATAATGTGAAATAAATTTTTTTTATTCTCTCTTTGTTTAAGTTTTTTTTAGTCTAGAACGTTGTTTTGTTTGCTTTACGCATTTTGCTCGAGGACAAGCAATGAACAAGTTTGGGGGTGTGATGAGCTTGGGAAATACTAATCATTATCATGCTTTTACACTTGTTTACTTGATTATTCTTGATAGTTTTGTGGTATTTTTATCTTTGTTTTCATGTTTAGTAGGTTAAAATATGATTTGTCAATCAAGAACCAAAACTTCAAAAATTCATCGACACCTGCGTAGATTGAGTTATGTTTGGTTCTTTATATCACTGGAAAGCCACAGATGTCTAGTTTCCAATGCAATAAGCGGTTTATAATTCCAACATCTGGAAAGAAAGCTATGACCAAAACGGTGAAGTTGCACAAAGTTGAAATGTACATACGCAACTCGTGCGCTCGATGATCGTCGGATCAAAATGGCAAATCAATGGTCTATATTCAGTCTTGCAAGCTTACAAATGGAAGATTCTAGAATGTCATGAATCATGTGATCAATAATTTGTCAATTATATGACAACTTTGGACCATTGGATCAAAACGAGATGAACGGTCGAGATGTCGTCTTATGTTTTTGGTTCAACTATTTTACATCACATTTTCCATATTTCAACACACCAATGTTCTTCACTCTCTCTTCACTTAGTAGTCTTTCTATAATAGCAGTATTCGCTAGTAGTTTGTAATTTTGGAGGAGTAATTAGAAGTTTGTATGGGGGAGTCCACCGGAGGCTTTACGGAAGTAAAATCTGTAACGATCTAAACTCTTTTTACTTTTCTCTCTTTACATTATGATGTAATATTTATCTTATAGTCTTGTTCTATATTCCATTATGTGCTAAATTTACTTTGCTGGGATAGTGACGTAGCCTAATTACGATGATCTAACCTTTAATTAAAACGTATTGTTACGATGTCAAAATAGTTGGTGTATTTATTTGTGAATATAATGCTTCTAAAATTCTGACCAACCTTTGGATGAACTAAGGATCGAATTGAAACCGAGAGGAGATTTTCGTGAAATAGCTTTGAAGTAAATACCGTGAATTCTCAATTGAATATAAATATATCTATCGTTTTCACGTGGCTGATAAAATCACCACCGAACATACATGTGCACATCTTCGTAACTAGACTCATTTTCTAGTTGTAAAGTTGTAGAATTTTTGTATAACTTGAGAAAGAGTACATAAAGCATAAATGGTGATAACCAACAACAATTTTGAACGTGAAACTCGTAATAATATGCTTAATTAAAAGTTAGATCAGACAAATGATGGTGAAATCATGATTCCCAGCTCTTCTCTCATTGTCTACTCTTATTTATTGAAATACCTTGTTATTCTATTGTCTCAACACCCTACTTTGTTAAAAGTTTTTACTGTAGTTAGTAAATTGTTAATCTTTTTGCTTGAACAATCTGAAATCCAATTTCTCAAATAAAACTAGAGTTAATCAATTTTGGTAATTAATTATTTATTCCTCGTGGGATCGACAACCATATCTATCACTTTATTACTTGTTACGATTTCGTGCACTTGCGAATTTAACAACAACAACTAGCATTATTTTGGCGTTTAGCAGGCCCATTGTAACAGTTTACGGTGTTTTGTAATACACTAACCAAAATTCAAAAGTTTCTACTTTATTTACATATATAATAAATGAATTTTCATTCAATATTATTGTTATGTTTTTGTGTAGTTGTTGAAGTTATTGGGGCAAGCCGTGTTTCCTTGTTAATTAATACTAATTTTATTTCCATAACTAGAAGCATCCACTTCAAGTTGGGAGTGTCTTGATTGCTGTTAACTGCACAACAACCAAGCACCCCAATTTCTTCTTTTTTAACAAATTGGGCCTCATAAAATTACTTTTTTTTAAAAATTGAGTCCAAAAATAAAATTCCCTATTTTCTTTTAAAACACTTATCTTATGTTACTTGTTTTTTCTTAAGCACACTTATGTGGCATGCTAAATATTATTTTCTGTAATCATTATTATTTAACAAAAGTGATTTCATCTTTTCCTGCAATAAATGCCTCATACTAAATAACTCAATCTCTTGAAACACTTATCGTTTGTTAATTATCTTATTTAGTTTAATTAATTTGTGGGTTATTGAAAGAATCATGATAATTTAACAACATTTGTATCAAAAAAGTATTAGAAGATTGAAAAATCATGCCAAGAGATTAATGTGCAATGATCTATTACCCTAATCATTTTATGTCACAAATTTATTTTTCTTAAATATATATATATATATATATATATCTTAGTTGTATAGCAATTTTTTAAAGAAATTAAATTCGAAATAAAGTTTAATTTTGGAAGTAAGCTTGTTTTAATAAAAAAGTTTTAGGACAGTATGTTTAATAATTTTTTGGAGTCTAATTTTAAGAAAAGAAGAAATTTTATTTTAAGACTTACATGTATATTTTATGGAGTCTAATTTATAAGAAAAGTAAAAATTGGGGTGCTTAACTGTTGTACATGTAACAACAGCCAAGACACTCCCCACTTCAAGGGTTACTTCTTCTAAGAAGCTAAAATATTTTGCTCATTTAAGTTTATATAGGTTCTCAGACAAAGTTCGAATTAAAAATGAATTTTTTAATGACACGCTACAAAACTTCTAAGTTTCACGTCTAACTATTTATAATGTATTTAATTCTTTTCATTTTATTTACATGTGTAACAATTCAGTTTTTTGCATTCAATATTTTATTCTTCGTGTAGTTGCTGGAGTTGCTTGGACGAGCAGTGTAACCCCGTTAGTCAATACCAATTTTACTTCTACAACTATTGCATTGATCATTTAGAAGTATCTACTTAACGTGCAATTACTATAGGTGGTAAGTGTTGTTTTATTTGGGACCATATAACATGGACGAGATGCTCACTAATAATAATAAAATTAATAATAGCAAGCTAAACTGTTTTCTCATTTAATTTTATAAGGTTCTCGGACGACTACTCGAACTAATGACGTTGAAGATTCAAATCTTAGCTCCCGTGATAAATGAATTAACAGGGGACGTATAAATCATTACCATAACATTGCAAGAAATTTTACTCAACATCAAGGGATCCGTCGCTTCATTCTCCCAAACCCTAAGATTTGTCAGTATTGTCAAGCAATTTTATTTTGTGGAGAAACGAAATGCTTCTGTTGCAATGAAGGAAAAATTAATTTTCCACAAATTCATGTTCCTGTTGAGTTGTATAGTTTATTTGTCGATGACTCTGCTGAAGGAAGAATTTTTTGAAAAAACATACGTGCTATTAATCATGTCTTCTCATTCACGTCAATGGGTGCTCAGCTAGGTCAGACTGTTATGACTGGCCAAGGAGTTTATGTATTCAGGGCACATGGTCCAATATATGATAGAATTGGTATGTTACTACCTCCACCAGTAATTAGACCACGTTACATACAACTCTTCATTTTTGATATAGAACATGAGATTGAGAATCGTCTCCTGGAATGTGGTGACTTGAGTCCAGAGTTGATTGAAAAAAATAAAAAATAAAATCTTGATTCTCATAATCCATTTCTAAAAACATTTTGTCAACTTGCTCAACGTCCCGATCTTCCTCATTGTAAGTTGGTGATCAAAGAAAGACCTCTTATAGATAGGAAATATGTGCTTCCCACATCCAAGTTGCAGCAATTATCTCTGTTGGGGAAGATTCAGTAGGTGCTACGAATTGAGATATTATTGTCCAAACAACCGAGGGACAACTAATGAGTATTAAGGAATTCTCTGGGTACTATGATCCGTTACAATATCCTTTGTTTCTTCCTTATGGTACATATTGATGGGATACTGAAACACGTACTATTGACAATAACAGAATATCATGTTGTGATGACTACGCATATACGCTACATGTAGTGCGTCTTTTTTATTAAATTAATATTTGAAGTAAGATAATACTTCTTCTTTTTCTACATATACTTTGTAAACTCATTACTTCAAATTTGATAAAATTGTAGGTTAGGATGAATCCAACTGTTCCTCTGTTTGGAGGTCGCTTACTGCAGCAATATGTCGTGGACAATTTTGTGAAAATTGAAACCCAAAAGCTGAGATATATCAGAAACCATCAGGATAGGATATGAGCTGAATTGTACCAAGGTCTATAAGGTTGTTAGATGCTGGTAATATTTCACGACAATTGTCACGCTTTCTTTTCATTTTGATGTCATTCTCAATGATATACTCTAATATTATTCCATTTTTGCCACAACTTTAATTTGCTCAGGAAATGTCGGACGTCGCGTTGTGTTTCCATCATATTTTGTAGGAGGTCCACACGACATGTACCAGTGCTATCAAGATGCGATGGCATTATTGCAAAAATACGGTAAACCAGATAAATTTCTTACTATGAAATGCAATCCAAACTGGACTAAGATAAAAGAACAACTATTTTCGGGACACTCAAGATGGTCCCGATTTGACTACAAGCGCAGTGTCCTTGGGAAAGTAGTGGCGCATGCTCATGTTATGGAGTTTTAAAAGTGTGTTTTACCTCGTGCTCGTTTTTTGCTCATACTACACAAGGATGGTAAATTAAACACTCCAGATGACTACGACCAAGTCGTGAGAGCAGAGATACCCAACAAAGACGAAGAGCCTGCACTTTATGCAACATTATTGAAGCATATGATACACGAACCTTGCAGACATATGAACCAAAATGCTTCATGCATGAAAGAAGGGTGTTGTGATAAGGAATACCACAAACAACTTGTTGCATGTACGTCTAGAGGAAATGATTCTTATCCGATTTATCAAGGTCCTGATGATAATAGGCATGTCGTTCTTGGCAATGATGGCAATATGGTTGTAGACTATAGATGGGTGGTCCCATACAATTCTTGGTTATTATTGGAGTATGATTGCCATATCAATGTAGAGATTTGTTGAAGCATAAAGAGCGTTAAATACCTATACAAGTATGTGTACAAAGGACAAGATTATGTATACTTCCAAGTACGTTCATGTGTGAACTACGACGAGCTGAATCAATATGTTGATGTAAGATGGGTATGTACTCCTGAGGCTTTATGAAGACTATATAAGTTCACGATGAGCTAAATATATCCATCGGTTGTGGGACTAAAACTTCATTTGCCAGACATGCAACAAGTTTTCTTCTCCGATCAACAAAGAATTTTTGATGTGTTAAATAATGAGCGTAACATGCGAATTGCGAAACATGTAAACAATTTTTTTTGAAGTTTACAATGAGGGAAGAGAACCTATCAAGTATCAATATACTAAATTCCCTACATATTATGCATGGCTGTCTACACAAAAACGTTGGCAAAGAAGAACATCTTATAAAAGTATTGGTCGACTCTATACAACATCTCCAAGCGAAGGGAAGAGATTTGATCTGCGCATAATTCTTAACCATGTACGAGGATTTAATTCTTTTGATGATCTTCTCACTGTAAATAGTGTACGTTATTCCACTTTCCGAGAAGCTGCAAAGAAATTTGGTCTTCTAGAATAAGATGATAGTATTCAGCAGTGCTTAATAGAGGCAAGAGTTCTAAGAATGCCTTATGCTTTAAGAGCTATTTGCAACGATCTCAGTTTACTGTGAACCAACTGCGGTAAGACAATTATGGGATGAAAATTATCCATACATGATTGAAGACTATCTTTCTTCTACCTTTACAAATAATTTGTTAGTGACAAACAGGCTTCTCCATGACATAAACAATTTATCGTAACAGAGTTTGACTTACCACAAATTAGCGAGGGTTTTGAAGATATGGAAAATATCTCTGATGTCATTGAAGATGAGCTCACTATTCCTATCTCCGAAGAGGACTTAAATGCTATTAATTTGTTGAATGCAGGTCAAACAACGACATTTAATACCATAAAGTGTGCAATTAGGAGCAAGTAAAGTGCAACATTCTTTGTGGATGGTCCAGACGGGACTAGAAAGCCATTCTTTTATCGAGCATTACTTGCTTTCTTTTGAAAAGATTGGCTTATATGATCGCAACCGCGACATCAGGGATTGGGGCAACCCACCTTTCTGGGGGTAGAACTGCTCATTCAAAGCTTAAAATTCCAATTGTTTGTTATTCTAAAATTCGACTGCACTTTTAGCAAACAATAAAAAATGAGTGAGTTATTACGCCGTGCAACAATAATTATTTGGGATGAGGCTCCAATGGCCAATACGAATACAATTGAGACCGTTGAACGCACTTTAAATCCATTTGTGAGGCGGACCTTCTTTTTGGTGGTATTGTAATGATATTAGGGTGTTATTTTCAACAAGTTGTTCCTGCTGTTGTGAGGGGTACAAGAGCAAAAACTATACATGCAAGCATTGTGGACTCATATATGTGGTCAAGTATTAGGGCTCTTCACTTGACAGAGAATGTAAGAGCGTAAAATGATCATAATTTCTCAGACTTTCTACTTCAAGTTGGTAATGGTGAAGAGCCTACGATGCAAGATGACATGATAAAGATTCTGGACTCTATGGTGATTCCTTGGGAAGGTGACCAATCAATTGATCAATTAATTTTAGCCATTTTTTCGAATTCGAATTCTCATTCACATGATCCTGACTACATGATGCATACAACGATAATAACTTCACAAAATGATGAAGTTAACAAGATAAATGAAAAGATAGTTAATTCTTTCCAAGCTGAAGATGAGGCTACATATTACTCATTCGACTCAATAGATGATGATGTGCGTAGTTTGCTTTTGCCTTAGTTTTTGAACTCTCTTTCTCCTGGTACCATTCCACCTCACAAGTTGAATTTAAAGAAAGGTTGCCCGATTATGCTCTTATGAAACATTGATCATAAAATTGGCCCCTGCAATGGGACTAGACTTATTTTTCACGAATTTGGGCGAAATGTCATTGATGCAGAGGTCTTGACTGGTGAATTCAAAGGTACACGAGTTTTCTTGCCACAAATACCTTTATAGACAGTGAAGGATGCCATGCTACCTTTTGAAATGACACGTACACAGTTTCTAGTTCGACTGAGCATTGTGTTGACAATGTATAAGTTAGAAGGGCAAACCATACCGTATGTTGGGATCTACTTACCTAATCATGTTTTCAGTCATGGCTAATTACATGTTGCACTTTCCAGAGGTGTTTCTGAAGCAACAACCAAGGGTTTGTTAAAAAAGGGAAACTTAGTTGGTCATGACGGGTCTTACACCAGAAATGTGGTTTATCAAGAAATCTTTGCAAATTGATGAAAAATCATAATTAAAGGTGTGATTTCTCAAAATAAATGATATTTACATTTTCTTTTTTCACTCACATATGATATGCATTTTTTTTTCAATGACATTATGAAAATTTTCTTGTAGAGACTTCTATTGGAGCATTAAAGAGGAGTTAGCTGAAAAAACAATTTATCCAAAGTACTTGCATAAGGTGAGACAAGTTAAAATAATATTGTCTTTCAAACCTATATTGCGTATGTAATTATTTGGTTGACACAATGTTACACGCGTTTTAATTATCGATGCTTTAGGATTTGGCATATACAAATTGAACTTTCAGTTTTATTCTTTTCTACATATTTCCGTTTTTCATTGAGCAACAAGTGTATAAATTAAATATGATGCATCGACTTATTATTTCTTATGGCATAGAATCTGATTAAATTAAATTACAGTTTTAGTTTCATTTGCTTACTCGTTTAGTTTTGTTGTTCTCGACGCTAGGAATAATGGTTCGTTGGTTTATCAAGAGAATGATTATTGTAGTGAAGATAATGGTGGTTGTTGGTAGCCAGTGGTTAAGATTTTGGAGGTAAATTATTTCTTTTTTCCCCCATTAGACTTTACTTAATTTTATAAGTTTGATCCCATTTGCACATTTGTTATGTTTTGTTCATCTAGGTGTTAACCCCGTAGATCTTTGGCTTACAGGATCAAAGAGGGCATTTTGAGAGCAAAGATACAAAAGAGTGGTTGGCGGTTGTGATGTATTTTGGAGCATGAATATACTATTGACCAATCCCGATACCAAAAATCATGGATTCTGCCTAATATAAATAGCCATCAAATGTAATTGTAACCCTACGATAAGAATATATAGTAAAATTCTGCCCAAGATAAATAGCCATTTGACCAATATAAATCATAATTCAAATAGTACCTCGCTTTAACCGAACTGTCGTCGGGTATCCCAACCAGTTTTTACGAAGATTGCCTGCCTCCAACCACAAAACAGCAATTGATGGTTCTGAAAATGGTTCCTTCAAGCGACAAACAACGCAACAATGTGTACACAATGTTAATGCTATATGTATGATTAATTCAATGTGTACACAAGTTTAGGCAAGGCCAAAATTTTGTTTTATCATTGGAAACTTATTTATTACATAATAAATAACCCCCTTTGAGAGGAGTTACTTATTTAGCTACTCATAGTAGCTTTGTTTCATAAGAACATAAACTTCAAAACAGAAATTGAAATAACTAATACAATACTTGCTTTAAGAATGGAGAACTGAATACAATTTATTTCGTAAGAAAACAGAGGGTAATGGTCAATGATCTTCTACCTCCTTCAGACTGCCTATTTATAGAAGTCCTTCTAGATTTCAAATTCGGACTTCAACTCTTCTTGGTGGATTGGTTCATCACGACTTGCGTATCAACCCATTATCTGTCATGGTCCTTCCACTTTGTCTTGATTCCCGTTAGTAGAAGTGGTCCTCGTCAGAGTCACATGGTCTCTTCACATGGCTCATTTTCCTCTAGTCGGGTATGCTTTAGAATTTTGTCCTCTTTTCATTTCGTGGAATCTTTCCACGTTTTGAGGGGCTTGCATTGTCACTATCCCACTTGTCCTTTTTAACAGGGAATCCCTTTCCGAACAAGGGTTTTTTCTTGGTTGGGCATTGGGAGCAGATGTGATCCTCCTAGTGTCCAACATGAGCCATGCTGTAGAATTTTGGCTTGTTTCTGGTGTGCTCGGAATTTCATTTTTCAACAATGCTTGCATTTTTGCTTCAAAGATTCCTTTAGCAAACGTTGTTCTCCTGCTCGTCATGATGTTAACCATAAAAGACCCGTTTATTTTCCCCTGAAATATTTTGAATGGATAGTTAAGTTTGTCTATTTCAGTGTGACAGACCCAAAGTCCCCCAAGCTCTCCTGGTGGTGCCTTCATCTTCAATAATAAGAGAGACTAGGTATTGTCCTCTGGCGGTGGTTTTGCCAGATCCATCGCCTTTAGGTTAGGCCTTTGTAGCTTGATAAAATGAAAGCTATTGTAAAAGCATTTTTCCTATAATTCCAGGACATCTCCTCGATCGAGTGTGTTATTATTCTTCCAAGAATCATACACTCCCTTGACAAGCTAAGCCGATAACTTTGATATTTCTAGGAATCTCAATGATGTGGTGAAGACCGAGGTTAAACAGCCAAAGTCATACCATTCTCGTACGCTTTCAGGTTTAGAACCTGGAAGAATCCACATCATAGAGTATTTTCCTGACCAGTCTGCCAGTGTTTTGCCAAGGATAATCCCAACCCTCGTGTAGAGCTTTACCCATGTTCTCTGATACTCCTACAGGGGAGAATTCTCAGTTTCCTCGATGATAACCTTAGATTTTCCCGTCATAGGTCTAAGGCTAATTTTCTCTTCTTCGTCTTCAACCATGGTGCCTCTGATGTTTTCATCCTTGGATAATTGCTTTCCTCTATGTCTTTTTTCGAAAGGGTCGAGACTAGGTCTCGTGTTTGAGGTGATTGAACTTCATTTTTTGGGTCTCGGAGCCTGAGCCTGAACTTCAATTTTAAAATTTGATTCAAAGGCATCTCTTGTTATTGGAACCATGAGGTTGTCCCATAAACTTGTAACGTTGTGCATGGAGGCTCCCATGGCACTTCTGACCTTAGAAGGTCAAGTTCTTGTACGTGATTGGATGCCTTAGCATTAATTACAAGGCATTCGATCATCTTGTCAAGTTCCTGCGGGTTTTCCCTGTGGTGTTTCCATCTTGTTAGAATGTAGTTTGACAATAGATCGTTTATATAAGTATGGGTCGGTTACAGTGGAGTACAAGGGAAATACAACGAATCTATCTTAACAAACTAGGCCTAATCTAGGTGTCTCGATTAGGCTTGGTCCGGAACACCTCGAACTAATGCCTTGATGCTTGGACGGCAGGGGAATATTGGTAATTAGGTCGGATGTATATCGGCAATCATCTTCGATGCGATATCGGGGACAAGTCTCGATATGATATTGGTAGTGCGGGGGTATGACGTGTCAATGGAGCACGTAGGTTATCTCGATATCGAATACGATATCGAGAGTGAGATCGGTGATTTCTTCCGACGTGATGCATGGTAGCTGCGGGATAATAATTGCTCGCTTTGGGATCCGGGCATCGCGTATTTATAGACTTCAGGATCCGGGAACCACAGTATCATATCACCGATATGATGTCGAAAATGATCCCCGATATGGTTAAATATGGGCCTGGTTTGGGCCAGGCCCAATATGCGGGAAATGCCCATATCATGTAGTCCCCCAATTTAGGGATTCTTATCTTAGAGATAAGAATTCGCAAATTTAATTTTGAGTTTCTGGGTTACCTGTACCCTTCGTCTCGCCAGTTCAAATGACGGAGATCAAATTTATGGGGAATGCACTTTGTGATGAACTTTGATGGACCCCCTAATGCAGTGGACGCATAGTTTGAGGTCCTCGTTTGAATTCTATGTTTCCTGGGATTTGAATTTCTTATAAATATGGGAATTGCACTTTGAAAATTGCGATGGGCCCGTCGGTTCAATTGTTATATTTTCGAGGCTTTTTAGCGTAATAGGATAGCATATCGGGTTTCATCGTCGATATGACGTCGAAACGCATATTCGATATGATATCGAAAGTATCTTTCGATATAGTTAAAGCTTTGGCCTATAAGTAGGGCTTGTAAGAGACATTGAGAATTATAGTTTTCTGTGTCTTCTCTGTCGTTTAGTGTAACTACATCGGTATGTATATCGGTAATAATGTTCGATATATTCCCCGATGTGTATTTCGATCTCGATGTTGTACTTGATTTATTATTATTTTCTCATGCTGATATTCCGATTATTCTGCAGGTATATTTTACTTTTTTGCGATATCCCGTGAGAATGGGTTTCAGACAATTGATGCGTAAACTTCAAGCCGACCGTGATGCTCAGAAGGCTGCATTGGCTGCGACGGCAGCAGTCGCCGTGTCGCCTGAAGCAGGGTCTGCATCTAACTTTGATCTGAATGATGCAGCCACTGAGATTCTGCCAGAGGCATCGGGAGTTGAACAACCTGCCCCTATCATTGTAGTACTTGAAGGTATTAATAAGGAATGCCTTGAAAGTGTTCCTGCAACCGTTCGGTCCTCTAGTCAGGACATCCTTGATGTGGTGGGAGGCCTACACGGTGCGGCCAATCTCTTGGAGGTGTTGACCTCGAAACAGGAGGGTATGGTTCCTCCGCCTGAAGGAGCTGTGTTGACTGAGAGACTAGATGCTAGGTCTCCTTCTGGTGAGTACGTAGCTCCACGTTCTGAGTCGATGGCCAACTTTCCTTTGACCGAGAACGTTGGTGGTTCGGGATCGAATGCCCATGTCAACTTGGGTGATTCAGTGGATGTGCCCTTTACTGTGGGGTCGGGCTATTCAAGCCCTAACCCTATTAGTGGCAAGGGGCTATTCAAACCCTAACCCTATTAGCGGCAAGGGAAAGGCGCCTGTTTCATGTGCGATCGACAAGGGTAAAGGGCCATTGCAGGAGCCCTTGATATTGGGGGGCTTTGCCCCTATCTTTTCTGGAATTTCGACTACGAAGCCTGCCGTTGACCCGGCTAGGGTATCGGGTAATAAAAGGTCTCGTGACGGGACTGTCAACAATGTCCACTCGTCTTCGAGTTCAGGCCCCAAGAAAGCGGGTGCAGTCAAATCCTCCAAGCGAGTAGAATTCCCTGAAGCAGATGTTGTGCGGGGAATGATGCGGGCTTTTCCTCCTCCAGCAAATGTGCGGGTGCTTACAGAATTCGAGCGGGCCCAGAATATACGCCGCAACATTCACATGTTTCAGAGTGTACGTATCTTAGCATGACTTCGATTGATTTTATTTGACTGTTTATCATAATGTTACTGATTGTACTGTGCAGACGACAAAGTTGGCGGTCTCGTGTCTGAAGACAATTCGCGAGTCCAAGGGTGACCCTGACGCTGTCGCTGCCGAGCTCGAGGCTGATATCTTGAGGATGGGGGAGTTCAACCCCATGGTGTTAGAGAAGTTGGAGGCTGACAAAGAGGATGCCCTGAAGATATGTCGTAAGCTCCGAGAGGAGTATGATTTGTTGAAGGGCAACATCAAAACATTGGTGACTGAGATTGACCAAGGAAAGGCGCGTGAGCTTGCGGCCAACAAGGGGCTGGAGAAACTGAAGGCTGAGGTGGTGGCGGTGAAGGCCGCTAATGAATGTCTTTCGTTGGAGCTTTCCACTGCCAAATTAACTCACTTGGACTTGGTATATATCTTGTTTACGACATCTGCTTCTATTTTTTCCTCTTGTATTTAATAGAGTTTAATTTGTAGGAGCGTCGTCCTGATCTCCTCCGGGTTGAAGCGGAGAAGTTTATGGAAAGCTTGAGCTTCCGAGACTTAATTTTGAAGGTTCGGGAGGCAGCATTTCATGCTTGCGTAGGACAAGTATTGAAAAATGACGGTTTCAAGGACTCCCTCGAACTGAGTGGGTTGAACCCAAGGCATGATTATAACGACCTGCCGGTTGGTGGACTAGATGAGGTGGAGGAGGGTCCGGCCGAACCTGAAGTGTTTTCTGAGGTTGTTGAGAAGAAGACTAAACGGTCCTCGTGGGAGTAGCTGTTTGCTCCATTTATTGTAACTTGAATTTATCCCTTTCCGGACTATTTCCAATTCGTGGTTCTGTAACTGAATATTTATTTCTCTGTTATCTTCATAATCTGTGACTCTGTGTGGCCTTGTTGTTTGGTAACTTGTTGATTTTTTATTGTCATGATGATAGAGTATGCAGTATTTTGATATCTGACCCTGCATTCATTTCGTTCTCGTATTGATGAGATTTTTTTAATCTGCTCGTTGTCAACAAGGGATGATTTGAATTTCCTCGGTGTTGGTAGAAACATGGGTAATCTGCCACCGCTCATTGGTAGGATCTTGTCTTTAGATATAGGTGACCCGTTACCGCTCATGGGTAGGAGCCCGCCCGTTATCACAGGGAAACCGTTATTGCTCAAATGTTTATGATCGACCCCGTTATCACAGGGGATCTTTTTCTTGCGGGTATGGCCCATCCCGTTATCACAGGGAAACCGCTACAGCTCATGTGTTTAGGATCGACCCCGTTATCACAGGGGATCTTCTTCTCTTTGTAGGTGACCCGTTGCCACTCATGGGTAGGAGCCCGCCCATTATCACAGGGAAACCCATTACCACTAATGGGTAGGAGCCCGCCCGTTATCACAGGGGAACCCATTACCGCTCATGGGTAGGAGCCTTTTCTTTGTAGATGACTCGTTACCGCTCATGGGTAGGAGCCCGCCCGTTATCACAGGGGAACCCGTTACCGCTTATGGGTAGGAGCCTTTTCTTTGTAGATGACCCGTTACCGCTCATGGGTAGGAGGCCGCCCGTTAACACAGGGGAACCCGTTACCGCTCATGGGTAGGAGCCCGCCCGTTATCACAGGGGAACCCGTTACCGCTCATGGGTAGGAGCCCGCCCGTTATCACAGAGGAACCCGTTACCGCTCATGGGTAGGAGCCTTTTCTTTGTAGATGACCCGTTAGCGCTCATGGGTACGAGCCCGCCCGGGGAACCCGTTACCGCTCATGGGTAGGAGCCTTTTCATTTGTCTTTTTGTCTATGTCCCTCGGTGACTCTGTCGTCGTGGGGTCTATGGGTCGTTAGGCCCTGTAAAACATCACAGACAAGAAAGGTTTTTCGATGTAAAATCTTATGTGAAAGTACGAAATGATGCGCATTTGTTATCTGCTGAATGTTCCCTTAATCTGGGAATTTCAGATTCATGAAAGAAAAGGTGTTTCCATTGTGGTCTGACGTGCCTGTTGTACCTGTTTGTACCTGTTGCACCTGTTTAGATGGATAATATTGAACAATCTGGGGCGATGTCTCCTGAATCCCTTATTACGAAAAACGAGGGTCTAATATTCCCTATGTCCTTTTTGGACATAGTAATGTGTGATCCTTCGGGTTATGTACCTGTAAGAGGGCGATGTGTTTAAACATATATCTATGGGAATATTCCCCAAATTCTTCGTGCTATTCTCTGCACTTCCGTACTATCCGATTAGGACATATCCCTGCATGAAACATGAGATTCCATAAAGAAATTATATTATAGGAAGATAAAAAGGTAGTGACGGATAACGATCGAAGGCTAGGTAAACCTAACCCGCCTACGTATCCCGTTGAATGGGGAATCAGACCAGCGTAGTTCCCCCTGTTTTAGTTACATGCCGACCCCCGAAGGGGCAAAATAAAATATAACGGTCGAAGGCTAGGTAACCCTAACCCGCCTACGTATCCCGTTGAGTGGGGAATCAGACCGGCGTAGTTCCCCCTATTTTAGGTTTACAAACTAACCCACGATGGGGCAATGTTTCAATTGTTCAAGCATAATTTAAAAACCACTGAAATCTAAAATATTGTTCTGTTTGTTCCTCATGGTGGTCACTCCGTGCGCGGAATGTATTCTTGGTGTGGGACTTGTATTTTTGTCTTCTTCTGATTTTAGGGTGCTTCAGCGAGTCCACATAGCACATCCATCCTTGTACCTGGTCACCTAGAATTTCGCCGACTCCCTGAGGTGTCGGGAATTTGATCTTCTAGTAATAAGTAGAGACCACTGCCCTGATCTGGTTGAGTTCCGATCGGCCAATGATGGCGTGGTAGGGAAACGGGATGTCGACTATTGTGTATTTTATCGGCATCACCCGGGTGCGTGGGCTTCTCCCAAACACTGTGGGCAATATAACTTGTCCGAGTGGAACTACCTCTACCCCACCAAATTCGGTCAATGGGGTGGATATCGGCTCTAGCCGGCCTGGGGCTATCATCATCTGCCCGTAGGCTTTTGAGAATATCAGGTTTGCGGAGCTTCCGCTATCCACCAGAACTTTATGCACCTGATATTCATCCACATTAATAGTAATAACCAAAGGGCAATCTAGTTTACATGCGGTCAAGGCCAATGGACTAAGTTGCTCCAAGTCTCTCCTGGTGAAAGAGATCTCCTGCTCCAAGTACGCTTCCGATATGATTGCATTTGTGTACCCAATGTAGGCTCCATCTTGGACTCTTCGTGTTATAGTTTCTCGGCCGCGAGCAGTGTCGGCTCCCAAGGCTCCTCCATTGATCATGTTAATGACGCCTCTGCTCGGGGCATTCACTATGGTCCTACCACGCTCCTCGGGTGCCTCGATCCTCTTCTGCTTTTCTCTCATGGGTGAGTAATCTCTTCTAGGGGATAAAGAATTGTATGTGGCCCTAGCATCTTCCTTGGCGTTTTTGACAAACTCGACCAGCTTTCCTTCTTTAATCAATCTTTCAATTTCATTCCTCAGGTGCGTACAATCATCCGTCCTGTGTCCGGGTTGTCGGTGGTACGCGCAGTATTTGCCCGACGACCATCCCGTGAGTTTTATTCAATGGCCTGGGTTCTGTCAACCATATGTTCCTCTTTGCCACGGCCATCACCTCTAGAATGCCTCTATTCAACGGTGTGTACGTCCTTGGGGGGCTTTCTCTGTTGCGATCTCTGTCTGCAATCCTGTTGGGAAATGAACCTTGACGCGTGGCCATCATCTCGTCCTCGTAAACCATTTGGTTCGCGAGCATGTTGATATGTGCTATGGTGGGCTCAGTCAATTTGATTAGCTCGCCAGCGAACCTGCGGTGGGCCGTACCCTTGAACAGCATCATCATAACCTGGCCCCCATGTGGCTCATCCACTTTCAGCAATTCGTCATTGAACCTCTTCATATATTCCCGGAGGTTCTCCCTTTCCCTCTGCTGCACACGCCGAGGTGCAACATGTTGGTCTTTATTCTCTTTTGGCTAGAGAACTGGTTCTCAAACATTTCCCTTAGTTGCTCATAGTCCGTTATGGAACTGACCTCCAGCCTAGTGAACCAATCCAGTGCAGCGCCCGTTAAAGTGGTGGATAGGATCTTTGCCTTTATGTTTCTTGAGTAGTTGTGCAGATTCAAAATGCTATCGACCTGATGGAGATGATCTGTAGGATCACTTCTTCCGTCGTAGAGCTTGATCACTGGGATCTTGTCCCCTCTTTGCAATACCTCAGCCTCAATCTCATCCCGAAACGGGGTCTTGCTGTGACCCTTCCAATGGCTCTGAGTCACCTTCCTCGTCAACTCCGCCCTCTCGCGGTCTAGTTGCTCCATCCTCCTCGATATTACCTGCAGTACTTCTGCATCTTCATTCTTTGAATATGCAACCTCAGTGCGGTCGCCACCGCGTTCCATTCTCCTGATTATTTCCACTATTTCGCGGTCAAGTCGTTCCATCCTTCTTGCTATCTCTCGATCCAGGGTCCTAGGATCCCGTCTCTCCGACCTCTTGTAAGCAGCGGGCGATATCTCTCTGAATGAGTCTCTCGTATCCTTCTATTCATCATATCCTTGCCTCGCCCTTCTCTCACCTGCTCTGGATTCGTGGGGCCTTGCCCGAACATCCCTTGTCCTTTGTCCCGCCAGTCGTGGAAGCAAAGTCTCCAGTGTAGTGTCAAGCGCCGCTTTTACAGAAGCGTTGATCTGCGCTAATATCTCCGGGGTTATGGCGGCAGGGGGAACGGCGCTCTGTCCCACAGCCATCGTCTCCTCTGAGCCGAGGAGATCCGTGTTTGGCACCTCAGTCATTGGGACATCCGCCGCCGGGTTTTTAGTGGTCGGGCCCTCAGTAGCAGGTTTCACCGTATTTGGTGCGGTAGTGGTTGGACCTGTATTCGTGGCTCGCGATGGACTACCGGGCCCGCGCCTACGTCGGGGTTCATTCTGTGTTGGAGGAAGCTCCATCTCAGCTTGGATCATTGTATGTTCTTGGTGAATCGGCAGTTGAGGGAGTGGTGTGTCCTCAATCCTCGTGTTTCTAGTCACAACTCTGTTAAATTCGGACCGGGTCCTCCTTCCTAGCATCTTGACGTCCTAGTCCGGGAACTGGTGTTCCCACAGACGGAGCCACTAGTTTGACAATAGATCGTTTATATAAGTATGGGTCGGTTACAGTGGAGTACAAGGGAAATACAACGAATCTATCTTAACAAACTAGGCCTAATCTAGGTGTCTCGATTAGGCTTGGTCCGGAACACCTCGAACTAACGCCTTGATGCTTGGACGGCATGGGTATATCGGTAATTAGGTCGGATGTATATCGGTAATCATCTTCGATGCGATATCGGGGACAAGTCTCGATATGATATCGGTAGTGCGGGGGTATGACGTGTCAATGGAGCACGTAGGTTATCTCAATATCGAATACGATATCGAGAGTGAGATCGGTGATTTCTTCCGACGTGATGCGTGGTAGCTGCGGGATAATAATTGCTCGCTTTGGGATCCGGGCATCGCGTATTTATAGACCTCGGAATCCGGGGACCACAGTATCATATCGGTGATTATCACCGATATGATGTCGAGAATGATCCCCGATATGGTTAAATATGGGCCTGGTTTGGGCCAGGCCCAATATGCGAGAAATGCCCATATCAGAATGGTATCGGCCTCATGTGCCTCCATCTCTCGTCAGAAAATCTGCAAGAAGATTTTCATGAGATTTAATGACAACATCATTATATTGATATTCAGATTGCCATCTCAAATGTCTAGCTTTCCCGGGTTTACTTTCTATTTTATTTTTCAAGAAAGATTTCACACTCGTATTATCAATTTTAAAATGAATTTATTTGCAAGTAAAAACAAAGGCCATATTTTTGAAAGCCTTTTGAACAACAAAGAATTCTTTCTCGTTGATATGCCATCTGCATGGTTATCCGCAAAAAGTCTGCTGCAGTATCTGCACGGAACTTCTCCATTTGGTTCAACCTTAGTTAAGACCGCAGCCCACCAATGATCATTGGCATTTGTGTATAGAACTAGATCATCTTCATCATTGAGTATCACTAGTTTGTGGAGGTTTTGACATATATTCTTTAGTCGTTGTAAAGTTCTCCTATGTTCTTCTGTCCATCTAACATCTGCATCTTTTTTGAGCAGTGGACCGAAAACTTTCCTATAGCTCGCTAGATTGTTGATAAACATTCCATTAAAATTAACTAACCCCATAAAGCTCTGGAGTTAATTAACTGTCTTGAGATCATCAAGAAAATCTCGTACCTTTTCAACCAAATGTGCTTAAAGAATGATACCTAATTCATTGATCTCAATTTCAAGATATTCAGTTTTTCTTGTCAGAATTACCGCTTTCTTTTGAGATAGCACCACTCCTTCCTTGTGGCATATCTCTGAGAAGATTCCCAGATGTTGCAGATGTTCTTTAATATTTTTTGGTGCTACAAGAATATCATCAACATAAACGAACATAAAACTGAAATAATCTTTGAAGAGATTATCCATCTTCCTCTAGTATATTTGTGGTGCATTTGTTAAACCCAGATGTAGCACATTCCTAATATAATATCCTTGTGGGATGGAGAAGGCAGTGTATTTCTTCCTTTTTTCCTCCATCTAGCTTCTTGTCGATTGTTAACTCCCGATGGACTTGGACCGCCTTACCCTTTTGATGTAACAAAGGTTCACTTCCAAAAGATGGTGGCAGCCATCTTCCTCTCTTTCCTTCTGATGAGCTCGGTTGGGCTTCTAAATTCTTAACATGTGGTTGGACATCTTGAAGGTTCTCAAGAATGATGTTTCGCCATGATTTCAATCAGGATCTGAAGGCGTTGAAGGTTCTCGGGTACATGGTATTGGTGATTACCATGTGTCTGAATCGTGTTCTGGATTTCTCTAAGACCCCGAGATAACTTAGAGCCATTTGACTCGATTTTTGTGAAAATTTAGTGAACCCAAATTACTCATCTTGTTGATAGTATTTTACTATCATTATAATTCTTTTCTTGTTTCATGTTTCCCGATTTCTCGAAAAACTTCATGATGAGAATATATATCGAACTTTTGTTCGATCTAAATTTTTAAATTTACTCCCCTCTTAAGGTAATTAAATATTATTGTACTAAATAAATTTCCACTTTAAATAAATAAACCTAGGTTCTGATATCATTTTCATTACGAGGTCTGAAAATAAATAAGTAAACAAACTTTTGGGACTAGAATTAATTTTTTTGAAATTAATGAATTGGCTAAGTAAATATGTCAAAGTGGTCCCTGACACGTGGCATCATCCAAGCAACGGGTTGAAGTGGTACTCCCCGAGACTACAACCACAGATAATACAACATTAGAAAGAAATAATTGAAAAGTTGACGTCAGTTGCCTTGAAAGCAAAAAGGAAAAATTGAACCAATAATTCACGCGAAATAAAATAGAAACACAATTATTAAAGTTCGAAGACAAATTAGTTGTGTGAAATTGACTTACAGTAAGACTTTTCTTACATCCACCGTTTGCTTGACGAGAAAAGTGTTCCTCCGTACAGGAAATTTGCAACACTTTAGTTGCATGCAACGAACAAGTGAAATCTTATACTTTTCGTTGTGATAGGTCCATAAACGTTGATAATTGAATCTAAGATGTCTACAAACTCTAATTTCATTACAAATTTAATACGAAGATATTTTGGATGGTTTAACAAAATTAAAACGATGAGATCTACACACTGTTGGCTAGTTGTTACTGCCTTCAATTTTCCACCTAAAAAGTACTCAATTTTATTTTAGGTGATTACAGCAGCAATTCCTGAAACAGTTGGTGGAAGACTTATAGGACTAGTGACTTCAAAAGAGGAGGTGAGGACTGAGATCGAAAGATTAATAAATGGTTTTTATAAACCAAGCCGCTCCTTGACTTATGACGATGTGATCGATCTTGTGATCCCAAGAGGAAGCAATAAACTTGTTTCACAGAGAAAGAATTCAACGAAAATTCCAGTTCTTGGCCATTCAGGTAGGAAAATGGGCAGCTCAAACCACACACGACTTATTGCTTGGTAAATTATATAGCAGGCGGGTACTTAAGCATGCTTTGTAATTTTCCATGCAGATGATTTGCCATGTTTATGTCGACAAATCAGGAAATATGGACATGGCGAGACAAATTATTGTTGATTCGAAGCTGGATTATCCTGCTGCCTGTAATGCTATGGTAATATAGTTTATATTTGTGAAGAAAAACTGCGTCGAACTATTAAAATTTGCAACTTTGCACACGCCCTGCATGTACAACGTTAATTTGCTCTATTGACAATCTGGCTTTTTTTTTTTTCATTTTCTCCATGAAACTCTTCTTGTCCACCAGGATTTTTTAAGTACCAATGAGTCTATATTCTAAATCCAATTGCAGTGGCCATACCGAATGTAATGTTGGCAGCTGATTATTACTTAAGACAAGTTGACAGGTAATAGCTCGAAATAATTTCACTTATATAGGAGTTTTTGGTTACAATTCAGTAGATTTTAACTATGGGAACCATTGAATATTGTTGCTCGTGGTGTTTATAGCGCCTCAATTTTTCACAATGCAAACACTAGATTCTGGGATGGAATGCGGTTTGGACTTGGGGCGGAGGTAGGATTGGGAATGCTAGACTCATTTTGTCAAAGATTTTGTATTTTTTTAAACTCCTTCTTATTCGTTGTTCTTCGTGGAATAGGTTGGAATAAGCACAAGCAAGATTCATGCTAGAGGTCCAGTTGGAGTGTTGAAGGACTATTAACAACAAAATGGTATAGAAATACTGTTCAACACTATTTTCTTTCCATGATTAGCTTATGTTTCACTCCTTTGTTATTTCTGGAAATAAATAGCTTACCCCAATGACTCATATTATGTATTCAATGCTAAGCTCGTCGCGATCAATTTTATTTGTTTTGAACGTAGGATTCTGAGAGGTAATGGACATGTTGTGAAGGGGGATGAAGGGGTTACTTATACCCACAAGGATCTCTGCCACGGTGCCATTTAGATCGTTGAATATGACGTTACGTGTAGCTCGAGCATGCTTGCTCAAAAATTTTGGTTTACAATAACAGGATAGTTTTCTACTTTAATATACATTTAACAGTTTAATACCACATTTCAATCTTGAAACATGTTTTTCTTTTTTTCGTAATACATTCTCAATTATTCATACTTGAGTTCACATTGCACCAATGTTCCTTTATTAACCTTTATGACTTTTTTTTTTTATACGAATTAACCTTTATGACTGGATGAAACAGAGCACGCCCATTTCCTACGCCATCTTCATGTCATACAGACAACTAATGGAACAATGTGATAGGGGCTGGCAGAATTGTAACATAGGAAAAAGATTTATATGGACAAAAGGTTACTAAGCCAAGACAAATGGAGTCAGCCAGGTAACATAAGATTCAAGGCTTACATATTATATAACCAAATGCAAGTGAACTTGAACAGAAATGCTGCAAAAAATTGAACATTTCATCGCACATGACAATCAATTAAAGCACCACGTCTGAGTTCTAACCGACTCTTAGTTCAACTGATGCAGATAAAGAGACCCACCATGAAAATGTGAGCTTCTAGTGTTTCTCCCTATTTCCTTTTGCTGTATGGTACATATATGTTAACAAAGAAAAAGAATATTATAAATATATATGATAAAGAATTTATAACATGTAAAGTCTGAATAGGTCCGATCGATCCCTGCAACTCATATTCAAGCCAATTCCGATTACCAGGCAAAAAAAAGTATTAATTAGCTGATTATAACTTTGCTTACCTGATGTATTAAAAGATTATACATTCATTCGCACAGACACAGAAGTCAGAAGATAATTCATAAAATTATACAACTCAACCAAGTTTACCTATTCCAATATAAGAAAAACTAAATTGTCCATCCTCACACAAGAAAAACGAATATGACCACAAGAGAATAGGAACTGAAGAGAGAATAAGCTGCGTGTCCACGGATTCGCGGAATGAATATGTACAAACGAAA
Source organism: Linaria vulgaris (assembly GCA_948329865.1). Lineage (NCBI taxonomy): Eukaryota > Viridiplantae > Streptophyta > Magnoliopsida > Lamiales > Plantaginaceae > Linaria > Linaria vulgaris. Next base: position 67,529,039 of record OX415249.1, read on the forward strand.
AAAGTTATCAAAAATACAATGCTGGTGGTATATTAGGTGGATCAGTTGAGCAGGACAAAGGTGTCGGCCTGGGATTCGTCGAGCTTGTCAACAAAGTTGAACAAACATCCCTGAGATGATTTGATATCAAAGTTTACGCAAGAGTGAACACACATAAACTTATAATTTTCAAGGCAAATATATGTTTATGAAATACGAGTGTTTATATTAAACCCCAACAGAATAAATATTGCACATGAAAGGTAATGAAAGTGTTAAGTTTCACAGTCATGGTAAGAGACGACATACTGGTTGCTCGTTCCACGCGGCCGTGACAGAGTTGGCCTAACAGAGCATCTTACAAAATTCCAGCTTCTGACTGGACTGATATTGGTGATGGAATAATAGCCCTTCAACCAGCTTCTGACTGGACTGGTATTGGTGATGGAATAATAGCCCTGCAACAAAGAGACTAGGTTTAAAAAATAATAATTGAAGAGAACTTACATCAAATATACAATAAAATATTGGGAAACATGGGCATAAAATATCTGCACTCACTGACGAAATCATTCATTCCTCCCACCAATCCTTAAAGATGATAGACAATCTGCAGTCACTGACGAAATCTCAACGCTTAAAGATGGGAAATTCTTGGACCACACTGAATTAGAACCATATACATTCCTTTGAGTCTCGCTGTACTTCTCTTTCACCAACGGAGAACCTGTAATTGTTAAGTGGCTTAGATTGGTGAGGCGTTGAATGGTTTCCTTAGAAGGCAGATCCATAAGCTTCTTGCAATTCATAACTACTAATGCTCGTAATGAAGAGATGTTCCCAAGCCATTCAGGTAAAACTTCAATCGATCCAAAATCATATAATGATAAGTATTTTAAAGCAGTCAAGTGCTGAAGCTGGTCTGGCAGAAATCCCCAACACTCATTTCCATACAAGTGTAGAACTTTAAGGGACCGTGAAACTTGAAAGACGCCATGGAGGATGTCATAGAAGGAAATTATATCCCGTGAATCTGCAAAAGGACTAATGATCAACGAACCCAACCCGCTAAGAGAGTTGCACTCTAAAGGAAAATTCATCAATTTTGGGACATGGAAAACTTGTAAGTGGGATAGATGCGTCATTCTCGGCAAGCAACCAATCACCTCAGAACGATATGTCAAATTTGGCAAATTTATCAATTTGAAGCTGCGAAGTTGTTCTCCGCAATGCGCCAGAATTTCCAATGGCAAAGTAGTCAGCTCTTGGCAATTCTTAATCTCCAGCTTTTGAAGAGAAATGAGGTCAACTTGTGCCTCTCCACTGCTTTGATATGGAATTGACTTGAGCTTTGGGCAATCATGTACTGTCAACTCCTTCAGAGATTGTAACGTGTGTAGATCATTAGGCAATTCTCTCAGATTTTCACAATTCCCTATTCTCAACATTGTAAGGGATACTCCACCACTTAATGAACCTGGTACAAGATGTGTTAAGTTGGGGAAATTATCTATACGTAGAGAATTGAGATTTTGGTTTTTCACAAAAAGTCCATCTGGAAGAGAAATCAATCCTGGCACATTCCGGACCTCAAGCTTTTTGAGAGAGCTTAAGTTGCCATCGCATATATGTGTCAAAGGTAAGCAACTATCCACATCTTGAAAACTCAGTGTTTCGAGGCACGTAAAATGACTAGGAACACTCGTCAACCGGGGGCAAGTTTTAATTTCCAAGTATGCAAGGCAAGGAAAAATTGTAGTTGCAACTTCTGGATCTACCAACTCTGTCAAGATTGGCATCTCATACAACGTCAAGCTTTTGAGTGCTGGAAATATATTGTTGGATGCGTTGCTACTTTCAATGCCATAGAATTTAAGCCCTGCGGTTTTTACATTAGGCAGACCACATAAATACAAATATTTGAGATGTGGGAGTTGGCCTAGCATCGGAATTTCTTCACATAGGCAATCTCTTAATTGAATATCAATTAGATTATTTAGTTCTACCCAGTGATCTGAGATGCCGTTGCGGACTGCCATTCTTATGGTCCACAAAGCAAAGTTTTTGGCTTTGTATCCTTTAATCTTTAAGCTCTTCAGATTTTGGGGAGGCTGGAGGCCTTCCAACACATTCTCGTCATTTCCTTCTCCACTTCTTGATCTATCCCATAACAAACCAAGAAAGGACATGTTTTCTTTCCCAAATAAATCAGCACTTACGGCCTCTTCTTTATTCTTAACCAATTCTAGATTCCGAATCTCAAGCTTTCCTCTAAGATTCTTCAAGCGTCCAAGCTCTCCAATTCCACAGCCCTCCTCTTGGCGGACATCGTATTCGGACAATGCACGAAGACAAGTTAATTTCCCAATCCCAGGAGGCAATTGCCGGGAACCAATATAAAGATACCTCAAGTTAATAAAGTTAGTTATAGTGTTAGCCCGCTTCCCGAAATCTTTTCGTACCCGCAGAGTTTGCAAGTTGTAGAGCTTTCCCACAAAGTCCGGCAAACATGCAACTGATGTAGCGAATATGTCAAGATATCTTAAATGTATAAGATTCTCGATCTGTCTCGGAAGCTCAGTAATATCAAGTCCCTCCAATTTTAGAACATGCAAGCACCTGAATTTTGAAAACATGTTTTCTTCAACTGTACCTTCGAAACACAGTGTACGCAAATGTTTTGCTTGTTTTTGTGAGATCTTGAATTGGCCATCTCTAGACGAATTCCATGAAAGATATTGAAATGGATGAATATCAGTTGAACCACTATTTTTCGTGCCTGAAACTGCACATGCAAGATCATGCACAAGGTCGTGCATTTTACAGTGTTTTACATTGCCATACTTGTCTCTTACTGCATCTTGAAATAAAGAATTTTGCACGAGATGGTAGAAAAAATTGTTACCCACAGTCTCCATATCATATCCTTGATCAGGCTGCAGAAATCCTTCAGCCATCCACATCTGAATTAGTTTTTTTCTGTTGATCTTAAAATCCTGTGGAAAAATGGAGCAATATGCAAAGCACTTTTTGAGCGATGACGAGGGCAGACGATCAAAGCTCAATTTTAATATATTCATGATATTATTTTCATCTTCACGTGAGTATGATAGTTGAGTCTCTAGAATCTTTTGCCACTCTTCTCTCGATTTACCATTCAACAAACCTCCTACCACTTCGGCTGCTAGTGGCAAACCTTTGCATTTTTGTGCAATACGTTTTCCCAGTGCTCCAAATTCTGCGGGAACATCTGCTCCTTTGAAGGCTTTCGCTCTTATTATGGACCAACATTCATCGTCTGACAAGCTTCTTAACTGATAGCACGGAAGTGTCTTCACCATTTCAGCAACATTTCTCTTTCTCGTAGTAACAATGATGCCATTTCCCTTGACAGAAGTAATTCCTTGCAGTGAACCCATAAATTGATTCCACTCGGTTGAATCTTCACTCCACATGTCATCCAGAATAAGCAAACACTTTTGACTTCCCAACACATTCTTGATCTTTTCAAGAACCACCTGAGCTTGACTTGATCCACAAATTTGCCCCGTTAATGATTCAAGAATCATCTTAAAAAGAGTCACTGCGTTGAAAGGCTCCGGCAAACACACCCAAATCTTCTTGTCAAAGTGACTTTCAATGTGTTCATGGTTGAATATTTTTCGGGCGAGTGTGGTCTTGCCAAGGCCGCCCATGCCAACTATAGGAATGACAGACAAGACGGACGCCGTAACTAACATTTCAACAATAGTCGACAAGTCATTCTCCCTCCCCACAACAATTGGCTCTACGATGAATGAGTTAGTTTCCCGACCTGAAGGTTGGACTGAGAGAAGACTGAATTGTTGCGCCACCAAATCGGTGGTATGAAGGCCATAGCCTTTTGCGGTTTCATTAACCGCCTTCAGCTCCTCATTGATGTCCCTGATTTTATGAGCCATTTTTGAGCGGAAAACTATTGGGTTAGAACTCGAAGGCGAGAAGAGGCTCGCAAACTTTCTCTCTTTCAGGTTTTCGACTTGTGCTTGGAGACGGTGATAGTTGATCTCATCCAACATAGTGTAGGCTTTGAACGCCACGCATTCGAGCTTATAGAGCCAAAGTTTGACAGATTCCTTCTGGACCCTCAGCTTCTCGGCGTCGGACAAGTAAGCCTGAATCATGTCGAGCTCGCCTTTGAGCTTCTTCATTTCTTTCTTGTAAGAGCCACGGAGATTAATCTCTTCAATGGCTTTCATCAGCAAGCTTTGTAGCACAACTTGAATAGAGGCACCAACAACAGCACCAACTAAAGTCGCTTCCATTCTTACACCGATTTGGAGTTTGAATGAGGTGAGATGAGAAAAAATGTGATCAGGAAATGTCAACGAGCATTTGTACTAACACAACTAATGTGATAGGTAAATTGCAAAAGCTGATGTATGTGCTAGCTGTTAAATAATTAGTAAAAAACACCCTACGTACTATTCTATTCATTGTTTGTTTGGTATATATATATATATATATATTCCATTTGTACGCATATCTTTGTTTTAAACAACCATCGTAAAGATTTATATGAGCTGCCACGGTTGAAATGGCTTAATTAATGCCATGTTGATCACTTTTAACTGTCAAAAAATTGGAGTTTAATGTATTAAGTATATATATATATATATATATATATATATATATATTGTTGTTCACGATAGTTTAAACTTTAAAGTTAATCGAGTGAATTATGTTTAGGGGTGGGACGAATTTTTTTTTTTTTGCCCCTTAACTTTTTTTTAAAAACTTAAATGCCCGGTTTTTTGGGCCTTATTTTTCTGCCCTATATCTTTTAAAATCTCTACTAAAAATGGCATCGCCTCTTATTCGAGCAAAAATGCACATGTGGCTACACAGTCAACAAAACGTGCCACCAACTAAGATTATCTTTGTCCGAAAATACGTTTTTGGCTCAGTCCAACAAAATAAAACGTTTTTAATTACCTAAATCTAAAAAAAAGGTCATCTTCTTCCCCAACCCCCCATTTTCTGCATAGATAACGCATCATCACCACCACTCTGCCACCTCTGCAATCGCCGCGATCGCGAATCGCGCTACTACCGCCACCGCAAATAGCACCACCATCGCAAATCGCGAATCGCGCCGCCACCAACACTTCCCTGCAAATCCAAAGAATGGTTGTGAATTAGGGTTTCGATTTGCAGTGGTGGCGACGCGATGAAGTGATGGTGGCGCGATGAAGTGGTGGTGGCGTGATTTGCGGAGCTGGTAGTGCGATTCGTAATTTGCAGAGCTGGTCGTTCAGGGGCCGGGGGGAGGGGGGTCTCTAAGAAAGACGACCAACATTTTATTTTTACAAAAATAATATTTTAAGAGTTGTACCGCCACGTAGGCATTTTGGCCCTAATAAGGGGCCTCGGGCATTTTTTTAATTTTGATAAAAAAAAAATTAAAGATAGGGGGAAGGAAAATAAGGCATGAAAAAACTGGACATTTAAGTTTTAAAAAAAAAACTTAAGGGACAAAAATAATAATTCATTTTTAGGGGTAAGACGTTGAACGTGTACCTCTCTAGTTCAAGTCCAAGTCCACGTGTTCAACAATCTTTTCCCTTATTTAAAAATATTACTTATATTCATCATGATTACTTTGTAACATTAATCTCATCTTGATCATCAATCAAGGCGACAATATAACAAAAGTAAGATTTATTATACAAACAAATCATAATTGCCTCATCTCTACACACGACTTAGTGTCAGAGGCGATTGCTCGCGTGAGAGAGCCAATCTACACTTGTCAGACATACATTTAGATTTCGAATATTTTGACCAACAAAATAGATTCTTTCATAACATTCAAGTCTTAAACTTATGGACACAACTAATTGGACATCATTTAGTCCCATTAGGCTAAATTCTATGCCAGCATTGAGATTCTTAATCATCGACAAATATATCTCTAGGTTTTAAGTTTAGTCATCAAACTAAACCATCATCAGGCATAGTGATTTGACAATAGATCGTATAATATATATATATATATATATATATATATATATATATGTGTGTGTGTGTGTGTGTAGGTCGGTTACAAGTGAGTAATCTAATAGCACAACAAATCTATCTCAAATCAAGCCTACACTAGGTATCTCGCGTAGACTTGGTCCGGAACCTGTTGCTCGAGGTCGGGACTTCACCAAACTGCCTGCTGGTGCTACGTCGGTGATGAGTAGAACGTATATCGGTGATGAGTCTTGCTATGATGTCGGGGATGAGTCTCGATATGATGTTGGTGGGCAATCTCGAGGTGATATCGATGGTCAGGTCGTTATAGGAGACTGAGTGATGATGTGGACAAAACCATACCGAATATCTATGTCGGGTATAATATCGAAGATTTCTATTCGATGTGACGCGGGCTAATCGAGGTGAGGAATTCTCCCTTTTCTCGGTGTGCGAGGCGGTGTATTTATAGACGCGGTCGGTCTATATCGAATCTTATATTCGATGTCATATCGGAGGTGATCCCCGATAAGGTCGTTCATGGGTCGTGGCCCAGAATGGGCCCAAATGCTGCAACCTCCATATCATGTAGTCCCCCAATTTGGGGATTATTATCTTAGGGATAAGAATTCGCAAATTTAGTTTTGAATTTTTGGGTTACCTGTACCCCACGTCCCCCAGTTCGAAGGACGAAAATCAAAAATGCGGGAAGTGCACTTGGAACTAGTTATGTGCGCTCCCCCAGTGTAGTTACCGCATTGTATGAGGTCCTCGTTTGAACTCTAGGTTGTTTAAAACACGCGATCTTGCAAATACGGATATAAACAATTAAAACGTATGATAGTCCCCCATTTTTTGTAGTGCTAAGTTTGGGTTGAGCCCTCTGTCACGTGTAGTGCCATTTCTTGTTTGTACGCTGAACTCATGTCAAAAGTCATATCGAATATGAGTTTCGATGTAATCATCGATATGGTGCATTTAATGTTGCGGATCCCAGGTTTTGTTTGTTTATAAAAGTCGGTCCCTGCTGTGTCATCCTTCAGTATTTTATTGCCCCGTGTTGTCGCTGTCGGAACTATGTCGAATTTGATGTCGGTAAATTTCCCCGATATCTTATTCGATCTCAATTTCGATCTATCTTTCGATATTGCTTCGATATTTTGCGCGTTTTTGTAATAAATCGCCTTACTTGTTTTGCCAAGGGATGGTTCGTGCTAAAAAATCTCCGAAGAAAAAATTTGTTGTATCGCCGCAGTACTGTGAATCTGGCCCTGCTAGGCGAAATGCTTTCGTCGTGTCAGACGACGAGTCTTTTGACTCTGAAATTCCTGCGAGGGATGCGTCATTGGATGACGGTTTAGTGCAAGTTTTCGGAATTTTCGAAAATCTAAGGTTACCCCGAGTCCATCTTCAAGAACGGAACTCTCGGTTCCCTGATAAATATCTCGTAATGCAATCAAATATTTATGGTGGCAGCGTTATTGTTGGAGATCGCGCTGCCATAGCGAAAGATATTCGGTTAGAAGAGGATAGGATTAATGCTATGACCGTGGATCATGCTTCCCATCAACGTATGGCTGCTAAACCTCCACGGGTCAGAGTGACTCTGTCGCCAGAAGGTGCACCAGCTAATTATTGGCACCCTCGGGCTCGGGCTCGCTTTGAAGCATCGCAAAGAGGGGTTGGGAAAAGTTCTCATTCTGACGCGCATCATTTCGCTGGGTCGTCTGGTGCTGGGAGTGAGGAGCTCGATCCTGATGGGTTAGCACCCTCTTCTGGTGTTGGCAAAGAAAGTATTGATGAGGCTCCCCTTGTGTCGGCCGCTTCGAGCTCGTCTACTTCGGCTCCAAGGCGTACTGCAGCGCCCATGGCAATAATGATACTGAGAAGTCATCCGAAAATAGAGCGCCATCGAAGGAAGATTATTCTTTTTTAAGTGATCCCCTTTCGGAACGGTTAATTGTGCGGATTGGGAATAATAATATCCGTGAGGAGGATGCTATCCGCGGCTTGGAAAATGTTTATGGAAATTTTGATCCTTATGAGTTGTGCCGAGATCTGGGGGTGGAATTAGCACCGCGCATATGTATGATGCTGCTATATACAGTAAGGAGTTTGCCTTGTTGCGTCTTGGTCGTTACTAATGTTCATCCCTCATGTGTTTACTAATGATTATTCGTTTCCTTGGCAGTTTGGGCACACGTTCCATGAACTGTGCAGAGATTACATGCTGCTTGGGGAGGTGTACACTCGTCATGATGCTTTGGTGAAGGAGCTGCGCACGATGATTGCACGTAGCGAGGTTAGTCGTGATCATGCTAATGATCGGGCTCGTGCTGCTGAGACTCAGAAATGCAGTGCACGTGACGAAGTATGGAAAGCATTAGTTGCTGAAGAAGAGATGAAGAAGGAACTGGCTAGAAGCCAGGCTGAGACCCGACGTTTGCGTGCTGAGAATCTTGAGTTAGAGCGTGAACGCAGAGGTTTTGTCTCCCCGGGGAATGGATGAACTTGCTGACGATATTTGTGCGGAGCCCTGGAAGTTTCTAGAATTTGAAATGAATGTATCCGGACTTGGGCCCTTTTATCGGGAAGATATTTGGGCCGAGTTATTCACTAATCTTGAGAGGAATAAGTTTCTTTATGATATGTAGGTTATGTCGTCGGCTAGTGACATTTTTTGATACCGTAGCAGTTATTTCCTCGGGAAAATTTTTCTATGTAAAGTGTACCCCATGCCATTGGTTGAAAGTTGCTTTTACGATGTTTAATGAAGGGTGTCTATTTGCAGAAATCTTTTCTTGTGCAATTCTTTCTGTGATCATGAATATTCTATCCTTGTCGTATAGTAGTTGTGGTAGCCTGGTGATTGTCTGGCATTATTGGCATGAGATTTCCTTATCCTTGGTAGGTGACTTGTTAGCACTCATGGGTGGGAGCCTGTCTTTTCTTCGTAGTTATCACATGAGATCTTTCTCTTGTGGGTAGGGGCCCATCCCGTTATCACAGGGAACCTGCTACCGTTCAAATATTTAGGATCGACCCCGTTATCACATGGATCTTATTCTTGTGGGTAGGGGCCCATCCCGTTATCACAGGGAAACCGCTACCACTCATGTGTTTAGGATCGACCCCGTTATCACATGGAATCTTTTTCTTGTGGGTAGGGGCCCATCCCGTTATCACAGGGAACCTGCTACCGTTCAAATGTTAAGGACCGACCCCGTTATTACAGGGGATCTTTTTCTTGTGGGTAGGGGCCCATCCCGTTATCACAGGGAAACCGCTACCACTCATGTGTTTAGGATCAACCCCGTTATCACAGGGAATCTTTTTCTCTTTGTAGGTGACCCGTTACCACTCATGGGTAGGAGCCCGCCCGTCATCACATGGGGACCCGTTACCGCTCATGGGTAGGAGCCTACCTTTTCTTCGTAGGTGACCCGTTACCGCTCATGGGTAGGAGCCCTCCCGTTATCATAGGGGGACTCGTTATCGCTCATGGGTATGAGCCTGCCTTTTCTTTGTAGGTGACCCATTACCGCTCATGGGTAGGAGCCCTCCCGTTATCACAGGGGGACCCGTTACCGCTCATGGGTAGGAGCCTGCCTTTTCTTTGTAGGTGACCCGTTACCGCTCATGGGTAGGAGCCCTCCCGTTATCACAGGGGGACCCATTACCGCTCATGGGTAGGAGCCTACCTTTTCTTTGTAGATGACCCGTTACCGCTCATGGGTAGGAGCCCTCCCGTTATCACAGGGGGACCCGTTACCGCTCTTGGGTAGGAGCCTACCTTTTCTTTATAGGTGACCCGTTACCGCTCATGGGTATGAGCCCTCCCGTTATCACTGGGGGCCCCGTTACTGCTCATGGGTAGGGGCCTGCCTTTTGTCTGGTTGCCTTCGATGCATCTTTTTTCCTGGGCCGCGTCTGGTGAATTTCGTGTGCCTGCATGTGACATGCTAGTTTTAATAATATATTGGTGTTGAACCGTATTCGGTCGCCTACGTATCCCGTGTAGGGAGTCAAGGCTCGCGTAGTTCTTTACATTGTTAATAGTAATTGAAATACTGAATTTTTCAAGAATAAAAACGCCTAAGGTGTTGCACGTTCCATGGCCTAGGTAGGGACTTGCCATACATGTCCTCGAGAATAATAACCTTTTGCGCTGATGTGGGTAACCCTGTAGGGTCCATCCCAATTGGCTTGTAGTTTCCCAACATGCTTACTTGCTTTCACACTCTTCAACACCAAGTCACCCACTTGAAACCTTTGAAGGTGCACTCGTTTATCGAAACTCCTGGTCATTGCCGCTTTGAAGGCCACTGTCTGTTGGTAAGCTTGCTCCCTTGTGGAACCAATCATCTCGAGGTCCATTTTCCGTAGTCGTACATCGTGTTGCGAATCATATTCCGCTATTCTGTATGTTGGCATGCCAATATCAACTGGGACTACTGCCTCAGACCCGTATACTAGAGTGAACGGTGCCTCTCTTGTAGATGTTCTGGGTGTAGTCCTATATGCCCATAGAATCCTTGAGAGTTCGTCAATCCAACTTCTTCCGGTGGCATGCAGTCTCCGCTCCAGATATTATTTAAGAGTCTTGTTGGTGGACTCCACTTGTCCATTTGCCTGTGGGTGAGATACCGCAGCAAAATTCTGGGATATTTTCAATTCTTTGCACCATGCAACCATTGTCTTTCCTCTGAATTGGGTACCATTGTCTGAGACCAACACTCGGGGTAGTCCAAAGTGACATACAATATTTTTCCAGACAAAGTCTATCATATTTTTCTCCGTGATGTGCATCAAAGCCTCAGCCTCCACCCATTTCGTAAAGTATTCTACCGCCACTAAAAGAAATTTCTTCTGACCTCTGGCCATTGGTAGGGGACCAACTATATCGATCCCCCATTGATCGAATGGGCAAGTGATCTCTAGGGGCTGCATCAGTACAGCTGGCTTGTGTAAGTTTGGCGTGGTACTGGCAATTCTCACAATTGCGGCAGTACAGGGTTGCGTCTTGTTGTAGTGTTGGCCAAAAATATCCTTGTTTTAATATTTTCTGGGTAAAGCTCTCCCTCCTGAATGATTTCCCCAACTACCTGCATGTATCTCCCTCAGTATGTATTGGGCGTCAACTGGTGATATGCATCTCAGCAACGGGCCTTTAAAAGATCTCTTATAGAGTTCACCCTGGTAAATGGTAAACCTGTAGGCCTTGTACTTCAGTCGTCTTTGTGCATTGAGATCGGGCGGGAGGGTTCCATATGCAAGGTAATTATATATCTCATCCTTCCAACACGGTGTACCTGCGATAGGAAAGATAAACTCCACGTCAGCCCATTTTTGATGGCTTTTGTTACTCCAAATGCAGGCCTATAGGTGGCCAGCAAAGTCACACGCTTTTCCACGAAAACGTCTGAGGAACTAGCAAATTTGGATAAAGCATCGACCTTGGCATTTTCCGATCGAGGTATTTGCGTCAGACTAAATGTAATGAACTCGGCCGCCAATTCCTTCAACTTTGCCAAATATAAAACCATGGTTTCCTGCTTTGCTTCGAAAAATCCCGAGAAATGATTAGCCACTAATTGCGAATCTGTGAAGACTTCCAGATGATCCGAACAGAGGGTCTTAGCCATTCTGACTCCTGCCAGGACTTATAAAACATCTTCGCCACCAATCTCTGGAACGTCGCTCCGGCGTTCCTCAAACCAAAAGGCATTACACGATAACAGTACACACCAGTGTCCGTAACAAAGGCTATTTTCGATTGATCCTCCGTTGCCATAAAAATCTGGTGGAAGCCGCTCTTGGCATCCATGAAACTGAATAGGGCGCACCCGGCTGTCGAATCCACTAGAAGGTCAATCCTTGGCAATGGGAAAGGATCCCGCCGGCAATGCTTGTTCAAATCTTTATAATCCACACACATTCTCCACTCTGCTGCTTTCTTCAGAACTAGGACAATATTGCTGAGCCACTCCGAATAACGTAATTCATAAATATGCCCTGCTTTAAGCTTTTCTACAACCTCTTTCTCTGCTGCCTCGCTCTTCTCCTTGCTAAAATTACTTTTCTTCTGTCGTATTAGTTTGGCCCACGGATCAACGTTCAGCTTATGCTCTATAATCTTTTGGTCGATTCCAATCAAGTCAGAATCGCTCCAGGCAAATATGTCGACATTCCTTTTTAAGCATTCAATCAACGCCTTCCGAATATCAGGCGACATTGTAGCTCCTATCCTCAACGTGTGCTCCGGTTGTCTCGGGTCGATCTCTATCGTGATAAAATCTCCCACCGGCTCCATTCTCGGTTCATTCTGATAAGGAATAACCGCCATTTCTATCTCGGCGCATTGCCCCTTATGATCAAGCCTCGACCTCTTGCTACTCTTCGTCATATTAGTATCTGTCTTGTTCAGTTCTTGCCCCTCGATACTTCGCTGCCTCTTCCCTGACATCTCTTCTTATGAGCTCCTGATCTAGAGAACCTTGGTTCCCACAGACGGCGCCACTGATTTGACAATAGATCGTATAATATATATATATATATATATATATATATATGTGTGTGTGTGTGTGTAGGTTGGTTACAAGTGAGTAATCTAATAGCACAAGAAATCTATCTCAAATCATGCCTACACTAGGTATCTCGCGTAGACTTGGTCCGGAACCTGTTGCTCGAGGTCGGGACTTCACCAAACTGCCTGCTGGTGCTACGTCGGTGATGAGTATCGAACGTATATCGGTGATGAGTCTCGATATGATGTTGGGGATGAGTCTCTATATGATATTGGTGGGTAATCTCGAGGTGATATCGATAGTCAGGTCGTTATAGGAGGCTGACTGATGACGTGGACAAAACCATACCAAATATCTATGTCGGGTATAATATCGAATATTTCTATTCGATGTGACGCGGGCTAATCGAGGTGAGGAATTCTCCCTTTTCTCGGTGTGCGGGGCGGGGTATTTATAGGCGCGGCCGGTCTATATCGAATCCTATATTCGATGTCATATCGGAGGTAATCCCCGATATGGTCGTTCATGGGCCGTGGCCCAGAATGGGCCCAAATGATAGAAACCTTCATATCACATAGATATGTATTGCAAAGTCACTTCTTTCTTTGCATAGATATTTCTCACAAACCTTTGTTTTGTGATTATATGTTTTGGCTTTATCACGTTTGACACTCTATTGTAAGGATTTGCTCAAGGCACCATAATGTACACTACAACTCACACTTGCCTTACAGTCTACATTGATAAATTGCTCACTTCAACCAAAACCATATTACTGCAAAGAAAAATGTGCTATAAACTCTCATTTAATACGCACATCAATACATTCGTTTGCTTAAGCTATTTTTACAAATAACACCATCAGTTAATGAAAAAACAAATTATAGGTCGATTTACTCCAGGTCAAATCACATCTTGATAATCCATGAGTGAATTCTTTTCAATAATGACTAGTGAGGCAATATCGTTCGGGCCAGGATAGTTGGTGTGTTTGGGGATATTGTTACTCAAGTATTTGTGTTCGAAACACCAATCTCGAGTTTGAAGAAAGGAGGCACGATATTTTTATTAAGGATTTTGAGTAAAGTACAAGGGGTCGTGTGAGGTACACGAGTTAGAGCTAGAAGAATTCGATAAATTGTAAGTACGAGTAGGGTGCATAATAATGGAGAATACTACTATTTTTGTGTGGAGTAGACCAGTGCTTGAAGTTGAAGCTTGTTATTGAACTTGTCCTTTGCTGAGAAAATGAGGGCTATTTATAGTGTAGGTTCAAGGGCCTTTGGCCAATTGAGGGCCGGTCTTGCCGTCTTTGTTGTCGCCCAATGGTGCAAGGGTCTTCTGCGCCAATGAGGTTGTTTGTCTGGTGGTGGCCAATGATTGATGGTCCGTCTGAGCAAGTAGTAATTATTTCTGTCCCAATGGTCTTTGGGGGTAGTTTGAGCTAGTGCATGTAATTCGGTCTGCGCCGATGAATACTCTGCACCAATGATATTTGTTGCTTTTCACCCCAATGAAAGAGTTGGGCCAATAGGGGATGGTCTTTCCTCATTATTAGGGTAGTTGGGAGAGTTGAGAATAAATTATGCGTCTTCCGGGTAGAGTCGGTGGTCATGGTCGATTTGGTCTGTCTTTGTGGGTCGTTCGTCACGACGGAGACCCGTAGCTGTTCTCTGATCGTGAACTGCTGATACGAGATTAGGGTGGGTCTTTTGACCTTGCCTTGTCTTTACTCGTGTCCTTAATATTTGTTGTGTGCTTTTGCTTCCTCAATTTTGGCTTAGTGTTGGTGACAGTTCCTCGTAGGGGTGTTCGCGGTCGGGTTTTGGCGGGTTATCATAAGAAAAGACACCATACCCAACGCTTACGGTTTACCAATTTTTCCAACTCGGCGGGTGTATTTATTTTGAAAACCATGCGGGTTAGGTGGGTGTGGGCGGTTGGCGAGTTATGTTATACATCAAATCACAAATAAAAAATAAAAAACTTCCATGTTTTAAAACACACAAATTATATGCCGCAATGATCCTATATTATTTGTATTTAAGAAATATCCTCTTATTCTTTTTCTTGTTTTTATTTCCGTATGTTTATACTATTTGCAAGTTCAATTTATTTATTATTATTATCGAGTTTCAACTATATGTATGTAAAGTCTTTCCTTAATACGCATTAAATTATTAAATTTTCATGTGTTGTCGAGTTTTTTCTGAAAATGTGGTCCTTCTTAATACACGTGGCGTTGAGCTGGCCACGCGTCGAGGGCGTCGTTTGAGCTGCTCCTTCTATAAATTGAGGGGACTCGGGATAATTTGTCTTCATTCACCCGAGTCTTTTTATTTTTCCCTCTCTTTTCTCCCTCTTTGATACTTTAAATTTTTGTAGGCGATCTGATGACGTCTGTAAGCAGTTCCGGCGAGGAGTCGTCCGACATAGTAAGGCGACGGACGATGTTCGATCTGGCAGCAAAAGGCGCGAGAGTGTCACCTTTTACTGGGGAGGTGTCGCGACTCTGTCGTGTCATTTCTGGTTCAGCGAAAACTTTTTCCAAAAAGGCGAAGAAAGAGATGACGGCGGCGGCGCCACCTAGGGTTTCAGTTGGTGGGGTACGGAGTTTGGTGAGATCTCTTGATGAGGTTAGGGCTGAATTTTCCAAGTTAGGGGCGAGTGCCGATGGCGTGGAATTTGAGGTGCCTTGGGGTCACAAGAGGGCTTCTTCTCCTTGCTCTAGTTATTACATCGCCTATTTCGTGTAGATCAAGGCGGGGGTGAGATATTTCCTCCATGCGTTCTATCGGGTGGTCTTCAAGGCATGCATGCTCTGTCCGACTCAACTTTCTCCTAATGGGTGGTCGGCTCTGATGGCGTTTGCTTTTATCTGCGTGGCCTATGGACACCCCTGTACGATGTTCAGATTTTTTGGGGCCTTTAATTTGGCGAGCTCGTCGTCAGACAAGCTCTTTTACACTTTCACTATGCGAAAGTTGACGAAGAGGATTCTTCACGACCTTCCGAGTTCTCACAGCAGCTGGAAGGAGAAATTTTTCTTCATCTGCCCTACCGTCGGGGGCTTTCTGGATGGTGTTCCGACGGAGTGGAATCAAGATCCCCGAGTTCCTGCTAACCTGGACCATGCAAGGGGCAAGGAGGAGTTGACGGGCAAAGGGTCTTTTTATCAAGGTTACAGTTGGAACAAGATGTCCCAGGTCAGCGTGTTTTTGGCCCTTTATGAGAAGTGTGGCCTGGAAGACATACTAGCCTCGGAGTCTTCAGTGGGGAACAATCGCCCCTCGATCAATAAATGTTTTTTGGCATTTTTCATAGGCATTTCTTCTTCGGGTTTTTCTTCCTTTTATTAAACTAGAATCTTAACTCTTGTAGAGGCCATTATGGAGACGCTGAAGTGCGATGGTCCCCCTCCTCATCCCTCTAAGAAAAAGAAGAAGGCTATTGCTCCTAAGCCTCGAAGGGCCGAGGGTTAGCTACTTCAGCGGCATCGGCCAACGAGCCTTCTGGAGAGAGGAGTGCATCGGTTGAGGCATATTTTTGCACTAGTCAATTCTGCGAGAAGAAGGTCAGACTAGTAGGAAGAAAGCGGCCACGGGAGTAGGCCGAGGTCTCCTCCAAAAGTAAGGTGATCTTAGTTCAGGATTCCGAGGATGAGGGTCCTTTCCTAGCTTGGGTGGGGGATAGTCCCACCGCTTCTAGTCTTTCCCTCGTCACGCAAGCGAGGGTTGGGTGCGGTCGGTGATTGGTTCGCGGCACACTATTCTTTGGCCTCGGAAGCTGACATTGGGGGTACTCCTCCGGGTCAGGCTTCTACTCCTCTGCCCTCGACCGTCGGAATAGAGTCAGCGGTCAAGGGATTTTCTTCGCCTCTTCCCAAGTGTCAAGGAGTTGGTCCTTGGGACTTCTAGGCCACTCCGGCTCAGAAAGTTGAGACTTGGGGTCAGGTCACTTTTCCTCCGGTGCAATCGCTTTTGAAGAGTGCTGGGAGCCTAGGAGCTCAGACTCTGGGTCTTTCCGACAAGCTGGCCCGCCTTGGCTCTTCCCCTACCCCTTCTATGCTGGACGCCCAGGAGTTGGGCTTAGTTGCGCACTGTGCGCGACCTTGGTAAGTAATGTTGATGTGAGTTTATCTTTCTTTTTGAGTTTCTTTGAATGGCACATGTTTATTTTGACAGGTCCCCGTGGGAATGAAAAGCCTATCTCGGTTCTACGAGGAGGCAGCCCGGAAGAGGGATGCCCTGATGGGATCGGAGTAGCGATTGAAGGAACGTCTGGCGGCTTTAGAGAAGGCAAGGGAAGCTGAGTTGATCGAGAAGCTTGGGGACTCAGAAAAGATGGTGGCATCACTCCAGGGGTCGTGGAGAAGACTATAATGGAGCGAGATGAACTTCTGGCTGCTCAAGAGAATGAGATAAAGGAGCTGCTTGACCCCTTGTTCGAGGTCCACCTTTTGTGGGGTTTCTGAGCTTGTCGACAACTTGGTATCACGAAGACCTTCTTCCGTCCCGATGTTGACCCTCAGCGCTTTTCCACGAACCGGATGTTTTGCCCTGGGAAGTCGGAGGATACTCTGAACCTTCTTCCTGGTCGTAGCTCGGCGGTGCGAAACTCTCCTGCCCCTTCTACGATAGCAGGCCCCAGCCACACCCTCTGGCGTAGATAGCTATAGGGACCTTTGTGGCCTTGTTGGCTTTATTTAAAATTTTTGCTTTTCCTTTTGTAGGGTTGTACCGGGTCGTCCCCTCCCGAAGTTTCTGATTATGAATGGAATTTTTCCGAAGTTGCCTTATACTTTGTCGTCGTATTTACTTGATGTCAGTCTTCCGAGTGGGCTTTTCTTTTCCTTTTCCGAGGACAAAACTCTTTCCTTTCTTGTTTAACTTTTCCGCACTTGCCACAAACATAGGGTTTTTGGGTTTGTCGCAAATGATCACGATCGTCGAGGCTCGTGGTGTGACTTGTCCGAGGGTAACCCATTATGTGGGGAGGTCGATCAAGCCTTTCTCCAATGGGCCTCAAAGCATCACGCTTAGCTCCAACGATGGATCTAAACTTAGAAGAATTTTCAAAATTTTCGAGTTGCCCTTGTAGTCGTGGCAGGCGTCTTCTGATGGGGGTGGTCGGGTGTCGGCATCTGACGGGGTAGTCGTGGATTTGAATTGGGCCGCCTTTTTGTTTCCCCAAACACCTATCTTGGGAAGAGGTGCCTAATTTATTGTGAAGAGATGTGGGGAGTTGGCGCGCCGATCTAGCTCCCCTATGGTGACGTCTAACATGCTAGAGTTACAGTGATTCAGGGAAGGTGACGGCTTATCTGGGTCGTGAGTGGGGAACCGAAGGGTCCCACCTTTTGAACTGTGGATGTGTGGGTAGCACGATTCAGGATATTAACCCTCTTTTCCCGCCTATATAAAAACTGCCACTTACGCTCCTCTTCATCATCACTCCAAAAACTCATATTTGCTTTGTAAAACAAAAAACTTCTTTCTTTTCTTTCTTCTTATAACCATGGTTTCTCACGCTACCACTGTTTTCTCCAGCAATGAAGAGTCTCGTGACTCTCCTATTTTTTGTCCTCTCCCGCAGCGGGGCAGTGCCTCCTCTTCTCGTCAGAATCGGCGGAGAAGGGTTGCGCGTTCCTGTCCTGCCCGTTCTGACTCTCAGCGGCGGGAGCATGGTGGTGATGCTGCTGTTACGTAGATGATAGCGTCGGACCATATTCAGGCGGTCTGCAACCGTCAGGCCCCTTACCAAAATGTGGAGGAGGGTGCCGTTTTTTGGAGCGAGCATCTATATCTAAAGCGCATGACCGGTAGGCTTTGAGTTGGTTCCACCCCTTTTGTGATGAACATGGTAGAGATTGGCTCTTTGTTGGCGGAGTACAACATTCTTCTTGAGCAGTTTCACATCATCATCCCTCGGAGACGAATAGGGCGTTCGACCCTCCCGAGAGTCTTCTGACGGTGTATGCGAAACAAGTGCACTGCGGACTTTGCTACTTCTTCTACCTAGTGGTGAGGAAGCTCTTTGAGTTCTGGCAATTGTGCCCAAGCAAACTGACTCTGGCTTCCTATTGTCATCTGGTGGGGTTTATCTTCTACTGCCATCTGTTAAACCTCCCTTGCAACCCGAAGACCGTGGCCGGCAGGAGCATTTATATTACGAGCCAGTGCGGGATAGCAAGTGGGTATTTCTAACCGCGGCGTCCAACGGTCCCGCTAGCAATGT
The DNA here is from genome assembly GCA_948329865.1 of Linaria vulgaris. Taxonomy (NCBI): domain Eukaryota; kingdom Viridiplantae; phylum Streptophyta; class Magnoliopsida; order Lamiales; family Plantaginaceae; genus Linaria; species Linaria vulgaris. Next base: position 67,547,779 of record OX415249.1, read on the forward strand.
TGACTGGCGTCGGAGATATTTTTTCATGGCTCCTCTGGGAGAGTCGTCGGATCTTTGGGAAGGTGTGCCCCGAGTTTGGGGGTTGGGTTATGTTAACCCAACCCCCTCGGCTATTACAGAGGTTGCTTCCTATTTGGAGGAGAGGGGCCTCTTTGACGGCCTCTACGATGTATCTTCGATGATGAGCAGTCTCATGGTCTTACTTTTGGCCGGTCTACAAGACGGGCTGGTGGACGAAGTCGTAACAGTCTGACGCTTCGACAACACACGAAGTTTTGTAAGTGATTTTAAGTTTGTTTTTGTTTTTGTAAAAAAAATTCGAATGTTCCTCGAAACCTCTTATCTGGGTATATAGAGTATACTCTTTTTTTTTACTGACCCTTCATGATATTGGTATGTAGGTGAAGAGATGGCGTCCCATGCTCGTCGACCTTTTAGGAGGGATGTGCTAGCGCTATCCGACGGAGATTCAGACTTGTCTGCATCGGAGGATCGGGGCGTGACAAACTCCTCGGAGTCTACTGAGCATTCGGGGTATATGGACAGCAAGTACTGCCCCAAGGCTCCGGGAAGTCCATTTGCTGCTAATGCGGTTGTTGTGATGGCGGAGGATGACGAGGGGGTTAGCTCCAAAGGTATGCTTCAACTTATGGACCCCGTGATGGCTAAACACTTTGTCGATTATTTTATGCCTCCGTTTGGTACGAATCTTGACTTTGGACCTTTGCCAATATCGTCGTTTAATTTGACAAACAAGGCGCATCCTGTTGGTAGTCCCTCGAAGAAGAGAGAGGGGCAATATGTGGGCGCGTCTTCATCGAAGAAAGACAAGGGAAAAGGGGTGGTCGATCCCTTTCCGGCCGTAAAGGACTGCCGCCCCAAGTCTCCCCCTAAGAAGAGAAAGTTCAAGCTCACCGCGGAGGAGGAAGAGTTTCTTCGTACTCCTACGGTGCCTTCGATTTTCATCGAGGAACACAAGGACCCCAACCATTATAGGTCTTTTGTTGGCGGGATCTTGAATCCTAGGGATCGGGAGATCTTAGAGTGCTACGATGATGCCGCTTTGTGGGAGCGTTTCTGCCAGAGCATTTGCGGGGTAACGCCCATCCCCCTTTTGCTTATGTTTTTCTTGTAAAGACCATTGGTCTCATGATTGCTTTTTTGTTTTGCAGCGTACTATGCTTGGGGGATGCGCTAGGCACATATAGGGCCAGCCCTAGTGTCCTGAAAGCTGTGGTGGAGGAGCGTAATGCTCTTCGTGCCTCGCTTAGGGATGCTCGTGAAGATAATTCTACGTTGGAGGCCGCTTTAAAGGAGGTTCATGGGCGTATGGCTGAGTTAAGAGAGTCATCGAATCGGGACTCGGGGGACTTGAATAGTTGCCTGAAGAAGGCTGTAGCTAAGTCTGTTGCTAAGGCTGCAAGGTGGGAGCAGAGGGCTGGAGAAGCCATCTGGAGTGCGGAGGAGGTCAGCCCACTCCGGGAGGAACAAGATCGATTAGCCTGCCAACTCGAGGATGCAAGGAGAGAGCTTTAGGTGGGCATTGCCAGTGCTCGCCTTGACTCGGTCGGGTCGCCCCGGAACCATCTACTAGCGTCCGAGACGAGGGACCTTGTCAGGATTGGGTATGGAATGGCGGTGTCCTCCTTTGTTTCTCTCCCCCGGCGTTCCCCCAGGGTTGGCAATTCCAAGACTGGAATTTTTCTCTACCTCATCTGGTGTTGCCTCGTCGGACCCTCGTAGGATCCCTTCCGGAGTTTTGATGATGCTTGGCCCGACCGAGTTGTCCGCTAAGGAGCGTCGGTCCTGGATCAAGGTCGAAAAGCGCCCCGCAAAGGAGTAGTGTTAGCCGGGCATTGCCCCTGTTTCTTATTTTTTTGTGCTGCTTTCTATGGGCGTGATATTGCCTCTTAATATGGGTATGATTTTTTTTTGTAGTAGCCGCTTTGTATGGGCGAAGACCCCTCAATTCTCGTGTTTTTTTTTGTTGGCCGTGTAAGACTTGTTAATGAAAGATTACCTTTGGATCTGACTGTTGTAAGTTGTGAAATTTTTATCGAACGTTGTTATCTTATTGCCGAGCGTATGTTTGTTTTTACACGGGTGTATCCGCTAAGCCAAAACGCAAACATACTAACTACGTGAACAAAACTTGAGTCGCTGTAAAAGGTGGACTACAAAGCGCTTAAAGGTAATACTTCCGGAGGTTAAGGGTGTTCCAGGCTTGTGTGAGCTCTTGGCCATTCACATCCTTAGGTAAATAGGTGACAGGCCCGAGGATCTTAGAGATCTGATAGGGGCCTTCTTATTTTGGGTCCAATTTTCCGACTTTCTTGGAGGCCTCTTCCTTTTTAAGGACGAGATCTCTGACTTGGAATGAACGGGGTCGAACTATGGTGTTGTAATATTTATCTATGCGGTCTTTGTAAAATTCCACATGGGTGGCAGCTCTTATTTGCCTTTCTTCCAGAAGATCTAGGGCTAGGGCGAGGTCGGCGTTGTTCTGGGCCTCCTCGTATTCTTGGACCCATAGACTTTGTTTTGCCACCTCGAAAGGGACTATTGTTCGGTACCAAAAACGAGGATGTAGGGAGTTTCACCCATTGCAACTCGTGGGATAGTACGATAGGCCCATAGTATGCCGGGGACTTCTTTGACCCACTTGGACTGATATTGGTCAAGGCAGGCTTTTAGCATTTTAAGGAGTGTTTTGTCAGTTACCTCTACTTGGCCATTTCCTTGGGGGTATCCGACCCTGTGTAGCGGTGTCTGATTCCCCATTTGTCACACCATTTTCCAATGAGGTCGTTGCGAAACTGCAACCCGTTGTCGCTCACCAACTGCTGTGGGACTTCGAATCGAGTCAAGATATTTCTCCATAGGAAGTTGATCACGACTTAGCTGGTGATTTTATAGATGGGTTCCGCTTCCACCCACTTGGTAAAGTAGTCAACTGCTACTAGCAAGAACTCAGTTTTTCCCCTATCGGGGACCATGGCTCATACGATGTTGACTCCCCATCGGGCAAAGGGACAGTGGACGTTGTCTGGCTCCCAAGAGGAGGCAGGCTGGTGCCTCATGGGGCGTGCAGTTGACATTTTTGACACTTTCGAGTGTAATCTTTGCAGTCGGCTACCATGGTCGGCCAGTAGTATCCTTGGTGGATAATTTTGGTGGCCATGCTTCTTCCACCGGAATGACTGCCACAACATCCCTCGTGAATATCTTTTAGGATTAGTTGTGCATCTTGTTTATTGACACATTTGGAGGTCGAGTAAGACCACGACCTTCGGAATAGAACCCCGTTCTGTACGTAGTACCGGGCAGTGCGTCGGTACATGGCGCATTGTTTGTCTCGATCATGAGCAAACTTTCCGGGATTTTTGATGAAGTCGATGATCTTGGCCATCCAATCCTCCTCGACGGGGGCCACCATCTAGATTTCTTGATTTTGGATCTGCCTTTTGGGTCAAGGGGCCGAGAAGAAAGGTATTCTTCAGCTACTAATGGTTTGGGCTTGGCTAGCCAGCTTGGATAGGGCATCATTATCTTGGTTTTCTGATCTCGTGATCTCCGTGATTGAGAATTCTTGGAACAAGGTTGTTCCGTCCATGACTGCTTCCAAGCATTTCTTCATTTCTTCGTATTTTTGCCTCGTTATCTAGGCGCATCCCTAGTAAGAGGGCTTCATATTCAGCCTCGTTGTTAGAAACGGGGTACTCCAGACGCACGGCGAATTTCAAGATAGTCTTTGGCTCGTCTAGAGCTATTTTCCTGAAGATTATACCTACTCCCCCGTGGGTATTAGTGGACGATCCGTCAATGTAGAGGTGCCATAGGGGTTCAAGCTTGTCCTCTTCAGGTTCTTCATGCATTTTAGTGATGAAATTGGCTAATACTTGAGCCTTGATCGTTGGTCGGGGGGAATAAGTAATATCGAATTCTCCTAACTCGATGGCCCACTTGATCATCCGTCCAAACACCTCGAGGCTGTTGAGGATAGTTCGGAGAGGATGTTCGGTAAGGATGGTAATCGGATGGGCTAGGAAGTAGCCTCTAAGCTTTCGAGCTCTGGAAACAAGGGCTAACCCGACCTTTTCTATGCGGGAGTATCGGGTCTCGGCGTCAAGAAGTGTTTTGCTAACGTAATACACAGCCAGATGTTCCCTTCCTTCAGCTCGGACCATAACTGCGCTAACTGACTCTTTTCCCACGGCTAAGTATAGGAAGAGCATTTCTTTGGGGATGGGTTTTACTAGAAGGGGCAGACGGACCAAATATTCTTTTAGTGCCTTGAAGGCTTCTTCGCATTGGTCGGTCCACTGAAACTCCTTTATATTCTTGAGAATTTTAAAGAAGGGAAGGCCTTTCTCGGAGGAATGAGAAATAAACCTGCTTAGTGAGGCCATCATGCCTGTTAACTTTTGGACATCTAATACGGTCTTTGGTGACTCCATGTCGAGTATGGCCTCAGCTATTTCCGGGTTAACCTCGATCCCCTTCTAGGTGACCATGTACCCTAGAAATTTTCCTCATCGGATACCGAAGGAGCTTTCCGAGGGTCAATCTTCATTTCGATTTTTCCATGATATCGAAAGCTCTAGTGAGGTCGTGAGCATGGTCTTCTTCCTGCTGGCATTTTACGATTATGTCATCGACGTAGACCTCCATAGTGTCACCGATTAGTCCCTCGAACATGAGGTTGACTAACCTTTGATATGTGGCGCCGACATTCTCAACGCCGAACGGCATGACTAGGTAATAGAAGGTGCCAATATCTATAATGAAGTTAGTCTTTTCATGGTCGTGGCTGGCCATCGGGGTCTGATTGTAGCCTTAATCCTCGTCCATGGTAGACAAGAGGGCGCAGCCAGCGGTGGAATCGACTAACATGTCGATGCTTGGTAAAGGATAACAGTCCTTTGGATAGGCACTATTGAGGTTAGTGAAGTCGACACACATGCGCCACATGTCTCCTGTTTTTGGTACTAGGACCACATTGGCCAACCACTCTGGGTACCTGGCTTCACGAATCTGGTGGAGGTCTATGAGCCATTTGACCTCGGCCCAGACCACTTTGTTTTGCTCCGGTCCCATGTTCCTCTTTCATTGTGGAACGGGCTTGGCCGTTGGGTACACGTTGAGCTCGTGTACACATATTTCTTGACTGATTCGCCCGGGGGATCCGTCCTTCCAGGCAAAGAGGTGGTGGAAAGACCGGAGGGTGGTGATGATGGCTTTTTCTATGTCTTCCCCGACCAGGGTGCCGATTTTCACTATTTTTCCCTCAGCACCTTCCACCAATTCGGTCATCTTGAGCTCTTTGGCTAGCTGGACCCGGATCTCCTCCGTGCGGGCCTTCTTGTTGGGGGACTACAGTTGGAGTTGGTCGGACACGATTGGCAAGGCATTCATGTGGCATTCTCGTCCGAGGGTCTGGTCTTTTTTGAGCACTCTTATCCCGGACGGGGTCAGAAATTTGACTTTCAAATGGAGAGTAGACGGGACCGCTTTGATGGTTCGAAGGGCGGGACATCTACATATAGCATTGTACATTCGCGAGGGAGCGTCCACCACCCAAAATTTAGTGGGCTCGGTACGACGTGTGGCACCCTCTCCCCACGACATCCCTACCCGATCGGGTATTACCCGAATTTTAGGTTTTACTACCCGAACTGTACCCGAAAATTCGGGTACCCTATCCGATTAGGGTATTTCGGGTACGGATTCAGGTAGGGTTTTTAAAGCAATTCGGGTACCTGGTACCCGAATTGAATATCACACTTTTTGTATTTTTTTTTCTTTCTTTTCCTTTTTTTTCCTTTTCTATTCAGTCTTTCTTTCTTTCTCTTTCAAAGTCAAACACACGCTCACAGTCACAGAGCTCTTTCTTGATAAAAACGCAGAAAATTAACGGATTATACAGCACCTATTATTATGAAAAGGGTCTCTGATTCAAAACGGAAACAATGGGCTAATAGGTCAATACATATGCAGTCATAGTTTGCATGATACAGTCATAGGTACCCGTGCAAGTACCCTGCAGAGCAGGACTCTACAAACTAGTTAATATTTATTTTCTCCCCCCTATTACAATCTGCAGGTGCATATTAGTTTATTGATAAGTTTCATGTTGGCTTATATGGAAAGTAAAACTTTACTATCCAGTCACCTCTCTTCCCACAAGAAGCTTGTCTGTACACCGAAGCACCATAAACACTTGGCAAATTCACATTCCATGCACTTCATCATCTAGTCTCGTTTCAAACTACAATTGGTGAAAAGGCTGCTAATCACCTTACGAGGTGAAAAGGCTGGAACATAATTGATTATCTATATCACTAAAGTCACCGCTAAAACTGGCATCAAAGAATATAATATAATTGCTCTTGGCCACTGGATAAACTTCGGATACCCCAAACCCGAAGTTTGGGGTACCCGAATGTTAGGGTACCCAAATCAAATTGGGTACCCCAAACATTGATAGGGTATCGGGTAGGGTTTTTACCCTACCCGTATATTAGGGTACCCTACCCGAAAAATCAGGTACCCTACCCGAAGCTACCCGAACTCACCCCTAACATTAACAGAAGGTGCAAGCAAAACTCCCAGAGATAATGTTAAGCCTAGTGAAGGAGAAGCATCGGGACAATCAGTGAAAGTCGGGGAAGTAGCTCCGTTAAACAAAGCATCGATAGTAGGTATATCGGAGGTCCACAGAGAATCCAAGCCAGAGGTCATCAAATAGTCTTCAGGGCCCAAGCGGGACTCGATAAGTTCGCACCCGGAAGATGAACTGGAGTCATCGGAATACTGAGGAAAAATGGCCAAATGACCAAGAAGGTTAGCAGGAAAAGGCCTGATAGCATATCGCTCCATCTCTTCACCCGGTGATACAAGAATAAAAAGGTGAACCCCCCAAGACACAAATATTACAAGTAGGTTGCGAGACTTACGAAAAACCGGATTCGAGTACAGAGGCATCGGAGGGAAGTTCAGACGCTCGATGCCATGTTGTAAACCAGCCATAATCAAAGCCAATGAATTCGCCAGCAGAGATCAAATGTCGTAACATCCGGAGAACAATCCAGCAGAAGTCAAAAAAGATATTTCCCGCACAAAAATTTTTTGAGTGCGATAAAACGCATCCTAAACCCCAGCGCAATGGTACATCCCATACACTGGCAGCGGAACCCTTTGGTTTAATATAAAAGTATTTTTTTTTCAGTCTACGACAAAGGAGAGTCGTCTAGGAATATTAAAACTCCTACGATGGTCTCGGTAGACTAAGCTAAAGTAGGGGAGACCATTTGGACAAGGATGAAGGATCAAAGCAGCACCTATTCTATAGGGAGTCACGGATATGTTCAGTAGATAGCAACCCAACATAAAACCTACTAGATGGCGTAAAGAATTAGGGGTTAATTGGCTAGGGCAGATCTGCCAGTACTTGAACAACGATTGCATGGAAGGATGGAAAAACAAGCGTAGGCCACATCGAATTTGCTCGAAGTAAAGGGTCAGATAGCCTAGAGGAGGCTCAAATGCCCTATGATGGGCATGAGGAATAATAATGACAAAATCATCGGGATTCAGATTATACTCACGCATTAGCTGGAAACCTGATTCCTGAGATTCCACACTGTGACAAGAGCCAACCTTACCTCCCCCTATCATGGCATTAACATTTAATGAAGAGGTATTGAAAATTGAAAAACCATCTACAGGTTGATATGGCTCTCGACGTAGAAAAGTTAGACGCAAAGAGTCAGCCATGCAGGAATTTGAACGAGGAGACGAAGCCCGATTTACAGCAGAGGATCTCTTAAATATCAATGATAGACCACTAACGGTTCTCCTAGCCCGAGTAGTGCCATTTGGAGGTGCATGATTTGTACGACGAAATGAGGCATGATCAGAAGAAGAGGGTGATCGTGAAAGAGGTGGAGTCATGATAAGAGTATATTCTAAAAAGAAAACTAAAAGGAAAATGGCGCCTGCAAATGGACAGAATAAATTGGGAGCCTATTTATAGGGTCACTTGAGAATGGCAACAAGAAACGTGTCAAGGTAAAGACAACATCTTGACCAATCATGAAAACATGCAGTTGACAAGCAGGACACGTGAGGAAGAATGCCTCTTATAGTGGGAGACAATCAGACATTCTCTGAACATGATCAAGGAGTCAGAAAAAGTAAACATGCAGAAATAATAAAGAAGGTGATTAAAAGACAGTCAGACATTCTCTGAACATGATCAATGAGTTAGAAAACGCAAAACGTGCAAAAATAATAAAGGAGGTGATTAAAAGACCGAAAATTTTAATATTCAATTAAACAAAAACACCCATACTTCCAAAAAAAAAGTATCAAGAAGGCTTGGTGATGGTGGCTGCATCAACGTCAGATGTCTTGGGAATATCATTCACATGAATTGGGGCCAGTCGTTGAGACGATGAAGGCGGCAAGCTGACGGAAGGAGCAGGAGAAGGAGAGCGCACGAGTACACGTCGGTAAGTAGCGTAAGCCTCACTCAACGATGGGGGATTTTGTAACAGGGTCTGAGGAGTGAGCAACCTCTAATTATTCTCATGAGTAAACAACCTATCCACACGACACTGGTTTATGCAACCAAGGAAACCCAGCAAAAAATTACCCAACAGATATCCTTGCTGGCGAGAATGAAATTCCCTCTCGCAAAATGTATAGGTTTCCTCCTTTGTTAGTTGCACAGCACTGGCCAGCTTTGCATCCAAATCTTCGGGGGATATGTAACCCGAAGGAGGAATAGGAGGTTTCTTCAATTCCTCTTTAAGCATCCCCAACCTCTCATAGAGTTGAGTGATTTCGGCCTTCAACTCCTTCTTCTTGGTATCCCATAATTTTTTCTCTTCCTTCAGTACGAAGAGTTCATCATCTAACGCATCACGTTCCGAGGTGCGAGTCGTGAGAGTTGCAGTTGTCTCATTGAGCTTGTTTTCCAACGTCTTCTCTCTAGCAAGACTCTGGGCAAAGTTAGCACGAAGTGACTTGATTTCATCCTCGACAGCTTCCAGGGCTTGATTCTTCTTTTTCAACTCCTCCATAGAAAATTGTTCGATGGCTTGAGCGACATCAACCTCTCGCCAAATAGAAGGGATAATCTTCGGAACCTGAGAGGAAAAAGCAACAAGTTAGTATACATTAACAGTTCATATCAAAAGGTGCATTAAAATATACTCACCATCAAAACCATCCACTCGGAAAAAAATCTGGCCACGTCCTCTTCGTGACGAGTTGCCTCAGAAGAGACGTTGAGATATTGTGTAACCACATCAAAAGCCTTCTCCAATTTAGGGTGGCTGGGCTTAACACTCGATTCCGCCTTCTCCCCAGCAGTATGAATGAAATAAGGGGAACCAGTGGGAGTAAAACAGCTAGAAAAGGCCATCCCATCGGGTTGAGACGAGAGAGTTGCAGCCCTCTGGGAAGAATTTGTTGGCGTTCCCGTAGGCACTTCCGAAGGGAGGGTCCACACGTCCTTCTTCACCAGCGATGGAAGCAATTCGTCTAAAAGTCCTATGTCCACAGGACGATGGAGAATATAGGCAAAAGGATCAGAGGCAGGATCTTCGGAGGAAAAATCTTCACCTTGCAAAAGGTCATCAAGAGACAGTTGTTGATGACCTAAAAGGCACATCGGACCACTTGGAGGAAGCGTATCTATTAAAAGAAGAAAGGGTATTGAATAATCAAAGAAATATAAAACACAGAAAAGTTATGATGGAAACCTAACCCGTTGTGAAAACATCATTGTCACAAACCAAGGTAGCTTTGCCCTTCTCTGTTGAAAAAAGGTAATGTCAATACTGGAATTGCATATATCAACAAAGAAAAAAGGGAATCCCATAAATACCTGCGGAATAAGGAATATTGAAGGTAGTTGAGGAAGGAATAACAAATGAAGACGGCTTAGGAGAAAGGACATCAACTCCCGGAGGTAAAATAGATGGGGGAACCGTACCAGCTTGATTCGATCCTGAAGATGTCGAAAACACGGGAATGGGAAGCCGGTCAGCACCATCGTAAGGAGCGCATTATTTCTACGAAATACCTACAGTGGGCAAGGATAAGACACCTGGGGCGTCGGAAGAGTCAGCCTTGATGGCAAGGTCAGTTATTTTCTTATCCGAAGGCTTAGGAGAATCCACCCCTTGTAAATCAGCAGGATCGGATCCCTTTCTCGATGCCTGTGAAGCATCATCTATCGGCTTACCCGCCTCACCCGAAGATTTAGTCTTAACCCGAGAAGCGGTAGATTGTGCAGTTAAGAGCTTGTCCGATATTGACTCCTTCAAATTTGACACTAGAGACGAAACAGACAAAACGGAATAAAATAAAGTATACGGGAGGAATAAATGGGATGCAAACATAACAACTAGTAGGTATATCGAATGTGGACCGCGCCTCCTCTAGAAGACGAATAAAATATTTGCCCTCTGGTTCAACATCGATAGACGAAATCTTGAGCAACCCACCTGTCTCGTACAAAGTATGGTAATACTTGGACTTTAATAGCTCAGTAGCATCGAACATCAAATCAAAGGATATGGAAGGTTCCATCTTATAAAAAGGAGCTTTGGGATAACACCAAGTGCGAGAAAAATCCCACTTACCCTCTTCAGGCCTAATGAAAATAAATTTATCCTTCCAACTACTATAAGAAAGGTTTGTACCTAAGACTACCCGCTTAAGTTGGTCCCAATGGGGAAAGAAATAAAAGGGATGACCCGCAGAAGATACACTTACAGTAAAGATAGAAAAGAACCTCCTAACAGTGCACTCAAGCCCCTTCGAAAGGCACCAGAAAATGAAGGTGGATAATATGATAAAGCTATTGGGAGTCAATTGACTTGGGCAGATCCCGCAAGCCTTAAAAACTTCACAATAAAATAGAGGAAATAAGAAACGAAGGCCAGCGCGTACCTGAACATGTTACAATGTAAAATGGCCCTCGGGAGGGGTATCACCCCTCTCATCGTCGGAGGGAATACGACGGGCTATATTTCGTGAAGAAACCTGGAAATCCCGAAAAAGTGCAGATACCTCTTCCTCAATTGTTGTACTCGCTACGTCACTCACCTTTTTGTCACGGTGGGTTTCTGGTACTGGAGCGGTGACGGTAGGCTTTTTAGACCGCTTGGAAACACAGGGCGGTTCATCCTCCTGAGTCACCCGAGCTTTACCCTTCCTTTTGTGACGGTAGGTTTCCACGCCGGCAGGGTTTTCCGGCAGTATCGCCGTCGTAACAACGGTAGAAGCATTCTCAATAGCTGCCGCTCCAGTCGAGACGGTGGTAACATGCAAAACTTCTGTAGTAGGGATTTCGGAAGCCATGAAGAGCGGTTTGAAATGAAAACTTGTGACAGTAATTTTGCTGGGAGAGAGAAAGCTTGAAAGAAAAGCTTGAGCAGAGAAAAATAGTGGAGATTCAGTGAGAGAAGGGAGGCAGAAAGAAAGAAGCTTATGAAGGACGCATTAAGTAATGGGAAATTAATGCCCATCCACGTCATAGGGCACGTTCCCCAAAAACAAATGAGTCGTTATACCTTCTCGACTTCTCCTTTAAATGTTGGAATAAATGTGGTCAAGACATAATTATCCGATGGTCACCCAAAATTTATACATGATGCCAAAAGTTCCTGATGATTACAAACAAATACACCAGGAACTGGGGGGACTGGTGTTAACCCCTCGTGATACCACTAACCATCGGATATGAATATCATTGGGGCTTAAATGAATGACGAATGTATACGGGACTACACCACTCACAAGGCATCCGATACTATAGGCACTACCAGTCTTAGATGACTATACGATGCCTAAAATAATCGTCGATGCTTTAGCAAGTGAACGATCCTGAAAGTGCAGGTATTCTGGCAATGTTAGATTAACATTGAGAAGTCAATGTTAGAGTAACATTGCTGAAGCAGAATCCGATTTACAATCTAGTTGTCATTTATTATTATTTTGCCTTATTCATTTAACTAATTGAGTTCCACAGTTGTGATTGTCTTTGATTATTATTCAGGAAACAAACTTGTCATAGGTTGGACGCTCAAGTTTCCAAGAAGGAAAGTTTCCTTAATTAAGCAAACCCCTTTACAAGGAAAGATGAGGTCGAGTGCAACTAGGAAAGCTTTCCAAGTTGAGTCCTCATTTAAAGAAGGAGTCTTTCCTTTGTTAGATCTCTAACGAAGGAACTATTATTCAAGAAGGACTGCGAGAACAAGGAAGAGAAGGTCGAGAAGGATACAAGGAGAATTACCAACCGTGTACAACACACCTTGAAGTCCAAGTCAAGAACCTATATATAGGTGTGAAGTACATCAAGACAAACACGAGACAAGAGCCAATCAATCCGAGAGATTAATTTACATTTGTTGAGTGTTGTCTTGCTTTAGTAAAGTTTGTGAGTTGTTAGAATAGATTTAAGAGTAAGGAGCTTTTAGAGATAGTCGAAGCAATTCTTGTGTGCTTTGCTTAGTTCGATTAATTTGAGAGTGAGGAGCTTGAAAATTGAGAGAACGACTTTTGTTAAAACCTTCACGGGTTATTTTGCCTACGGCTCAGAAGTTAATATAATCTTATATTCACTTCTTAAACTTGGTGTTTGTTTATTCCGCTGCACTATTACTCTGGTCTGTTGTTAAAGTAACATCGATGAGTTAACAACATACTAATCTACTGTTAACACTCCAGTGTTAAGTTAACAACGACAATGTATCAACTCGATCCACAATTTCAATTGGTATCAGAGCCAAGCACCAACTTCACCGGTGTTTGGCGTTGATACGACAAGATGGACAACTCTAACCCCAATACCAGCAGGTTGCCAGTATTGGAGGGTCCCAACAACTATGCATATTGGAAGATCAGACTCAGAGTCCACATTAAATCCATCGACCTGAGAGCTTGGGACGCAGTACTAGAAGGCTACACCGTCCCTTACTTGCTTAGAGATTGAGATGATGATCTGGTACCTAAGCCAAGAGGACAATGGACAGCCAATGAGATTTCTCTCTACAACTTTAGTGAAAAGGCTGTCAATGCTATTTTTAGCTGTGTAGGTAACCATATGTTCAAACTTATTCAAACTTGTACAACTGCTAAAACTGCTTGGGAAGTTCTTGAACTACATTGTGAGGGTGATGTGGCTGTGAGGGACTCTAAATATAGAAAACTTTTGAGGGACTTTGAAAAGATAGAGATGAGTGAGGATGAAAGCATTGATAGTTATTTTGAGAAACTTCTAGATATTTCTAATCAGTGTCAAAACTTAGGTTTTACCATCCCAAATCAAATCAAGGTCTATAAAGCGTTTAGAACATTATCTTCTAAGTTCATTGTCAAAAGAATTGCTATGAATGAGTCTAGAGATCTTGCCAACATGGACTTCCAAACATTAATGAACACTTTAAAAGAGTTTGAACTAGAATTCCTAAGAAAGTCCAGTAAACAACTTGTTTTAGCCTTACTAGGAACTAGCTCGGATTCTACAAGAAGTGATGAAGATGAATATGAGTTGATCTCTTCTAACTATGAATGTAAGGGGTATGGTCACTTTAAACATGAATGTGCTAACACCCTCAGAACAAGAGGGAATTCTCATTGGGTGTGTGTAGATGACTTCAATGATGCTGACTTCGAATCTGGAACAAGTGCTGATGAACAATCAGAGGAAATCAACACTGATGCGCTTTGCGCTCGGATCACCTGGTCAGAAGAAGACTCCAGAAATTGCTAAAATTCTCAATGTTACTCTAACATTGGAGAACCAACAGCAAAGCCGAAAATCTTCTTTGGAGACTGGAACAACAATGATACACAGGTTATTTATGATGTGCTCTCTGATTGTGATGATACTAACTATGATTGTTTTCATGGCTCAGTTGATCAAGAAGAAGAGTACTTCAATGAAGAAGAACTGTCCCAGGAGGAAATCCTAGACGATCTACATACAACTTTTCTCAGACTTGAGAGAGAGAATGTCAAACTCATAAAGAGTAACAAAGCACTGAAGCATGACATTGAATGTTTGAAGAACATGTTGAAACTCTATGAGAGAGATCTTGACAAAGCTGAAGCTGAGCTGAAAGAGGTAAAGGAGAAACTCAAAAAGGATTCACAGATCATAGCCAAATGGAATGGAGGTACTACTAAACTTGATGAGGTACTAAACATGAGTAATACAGGTACATGTGGTCTGGGATTTGTTGAGAAACCTTCCTCTTCTAATGGTAATTCTGCCTATTTAACTACATGCTTTGTTAAAGAATCTTGTAATATGAGTTCTGGTACCATCAACACTGTAAAAAGCAAATCCACTTTTATCTGTCAGTACTGTTTTCAACCAGGCCACATTAAACCATTCTGTAGAAAATTCATAAAAGAATGTGGTAAGAAAACAACCCCTGTGCCTAATGTTAAAACTACAACAGATTCTGATGTTAGACCAACATTAGGTGCAGGACAGAAAAGTATGACTTGGGTAGAAAAAGCTAAAACCCCTAAGATTGTTTTCTCTGCTGTGTACTCTAACCTTTCAGGTAAGTGGTACTTCGACAGTGGATGCTCAAGACACATGAAAGGCAGCAAGGAGAATCTTAAGTAAATGATACCTTTGAGTGCTGGAACAGTGACCTATGGAGGTGGCACCAAAGGAAAGATCATTGGCAAAGGGATACTAAATGTTGATGGGTTCCCACCCCTGAAGGATGTGTTGTTGGTAGAGGGGTTAAAGGCAAATCTAATCAGTATCAGTCAGCTGTGTGATGATGACTTACTGGTTACATTTGACAGAGTTTCTTGTGATGTTTATGATAGTGATAATGTCCTTGTTATGACAGGCACTAGATCCAAAGATAACTGCTACCTAGCCCAAGAGGAAGCAGAGTGTTTCCATGCCAAAATAGATGAGGCTTCTATATGGCATAGGAAACTTGGCCATGTTCACTACATAAACCTTGAAAAACTGCAGAAAGTTGATGTTGTAAGAGGCTTACCTAAGCTGTCTTGTCCAGGTAAGCTTGTGTGTGGTGATTGCCTCAAGGGTAAGCAAACCAGAGCTGTTCATACACCCCTACAGGTACAGAATGCTAATCATAGATATAGTAGGTGTTTTGAATTGTTGCACATGGACTTAATGGGTCCGATTGAGGTAAGTAGTCTCAGTGGTAAGAAATATGCCTTTGTGATTGTAGATGACTTCTCTAGATACACTTGGGTAAAATTTCTTAAAGAAAAATCAGAAGCTTTTGATCAGTTCAAAATTATTTGTGCTAGTATTAAAAACTTATATGGCTCCACTGTGACTAAGATTAGGTCTGATCATGGTAAAGAATTTGAAAATGCTAGTTTTGATAACTACTGCAATGCTAAAGGTATTTTCCATGAATATTCAGCTCCTAAGACTCCTCAGCTGAATGGGATTGCTGAGAGAAAGAACATGACTCTTCATGAGATGCCCATGGTTATGTTCAATGCTAAAGACTTATCCAAAAGATTTTGGGCTGAAGCTTTAAATACTGCTTGTCACATTAGTAACAGGGTGTATCTTAGACCTGGAACTAACATGACTCATTATGAACTCTTGAAGGGTGTGAAACCAAATATTGCATATTTTCATGAATTTGGATGTGATTGTTACCTGCTTAATATCAGGGATTATCTGAGTAAATTTGATCCGAAAAGTGAAAAATGCATCTTTGTCGGATACTCTACCAATAGTACTTCCTTTAGAGTCTACAATCTTAGATTGAAGACAATTCAGGAATCAGTGAATGTTGTGTTTGATTAGTTCTCTCTTGATACAGGTACTGGTGACATCTCAGTTCCCAATGTTGAACCAACAGCGGAAACCGAGAATGTTACTCCTGACAATGTTACACCAACATTGGAACTGGAAGCTGGAAACACTGAACAGGAGTCAGGGAATGATGTTAGACTAACACCAACAAGATCTGATGTTAGACTAACAGCAGAGGACTCTGACTCAGAACATAAAGTTTCCTCTGAACCTAGAAGAGATCCCCCAGCTAGGATTCAGAAAGATCATCCAGCATCCCAGGTAATAGGTGAACTCACTGAACGGGTAAGGACACGCAACAGAGAAAGACTTGATTATAGAGATATGGTAAAATTGTGTGTCTGTATGAACTTCACTTGTACTGTTGATAATGCCTCTTGTTTTGTCTCCACCATAGAACCTAAGAATGTGAATGAAGCCCTTCTTGATAACTTTTGGATAAATGCCATGCAGGATGAACTATTACAGTTTACTAAGAACAATGTCTGGAAGCTGGTGCCTAGACCACATAATGTTAATGTAATAGGGACAAAGTGGATATTTAAAAACAAAAGTAATGAGGAAGGGGTCATAGTTAGAAACAAAGCTAGCCTAGTTGTTCAAGGGTACACACAGGTTGAAGGTGTAGATTTTGATGAGACCTTTGCTCCAGTTGCTAGGATTGAATTTATTAGGTTACTTCTAGCCATAGCATGCTGTCTTAAGATAAAACTATACCAAATGGATGTAAAGGGTGCGTTCCTGAATGGTCTAATTGATAAGGAAGTATATGTTGAACAGCCTTAGGGATTCACATATCCTAAGAACCCCAACCATGTGTACAAGCTTGAAAAATCCATGTATGGACTTAAACAAGCACCTAGAGCATGGTATGAAAGACTTATAGAATTCCTCTTAAGTCTTGGCTTTGTTAGAGGTGAAGGAGATAGGACTCTGTTTGTTTTGAAGAAAGATTCTCATGTCTGTATAGCTCAAATATATGTGGATGACATTGTTTTTGGCTCAACTAACGATTCTATTTTAGAAAAAATTGTTGAATCAATGACAGGGCAGTTTGAGATGAGTATGATAGGAGAATTAAATTTCTTCCTTGGTCTCCAAGTAAAACAAACAGGTAATGGGATATTCCTAAGTCAGGAAAAGTATGCAAAGAATTTGGTGAAAATGTTTGAATTGGCAGATTCAAAGCCTTGCAAGACTCTCATGTCTTCATCAGTGAAGATATCCAGGGATGTTACTGGTGCTGATGTTGATCCAACATTGTACCGTTCAATGATAGGAAGCTTACTCTACTTGTCTGCTTCAAGACCTGATATAATGTTCTCTGTCTGTGTGTGTGCTAGGTACCAGGCATGTCCAAAGCAGTCACATTTGATTTCTGTGAAGAGAATCCTTAGATATATATCTGGCACTTTGGCCCTTGGAATCTGGTACTCTTATTACACTAACATAAATCTTGTAGGTTTCAGTGACTCAGACTGGGCAGGTGACACTGATGATAGAAAGTCTAAAAGAGGATGTTTTTATCTGGGGAACAACTTGGTCTCATGGTACAGTAGAAAGCAAAATTGTGTGTCACTCTCCACTACTGAATCTGAATACATAGCAGCAGGCAGCTGTGTCACTCAGTTAGTATGGCTTAAACACATGCTACTGGATTATAGGTTAGTGCTACCTTACTTATGTTCTGTGATAATCTTAGTGCTATAAGAATCTCTAAGAACCTTGTGCAACACTCTAAAACTAAACATATTGATATAAGGCATCACTTTCTGAGAGACATGGTAGAAGATAAGCCCATTGACATTGAACACATTGAAACTAACAATCAGCTTGCTGATATGTTCACTAAACCCTTAGATATTGAGAGGTTCTTCAGTTTGAGGAATTCTCTTGGCATGTGCATTGTCTAGGGATGTTAGTACACCAGTGTTGACATAACACCACTGTCTAGCACTGGTTATTGGTTGTGGTGTATCTGTAATTCTTTTATGTTTCTTTTTCGCATTCTTCTTTCTTGCATCTTACATCTGTGTTAGAGATTCTGTTGGGTTGTGTGGTTAATCTGTGCAAATATCTAAATTGACTGGTGGACAGGTACATATCAAGAGTTTTGTAATGTAAGAACTTTGTTGTTAGTCTGTGAATGTTAATCTAACATCTGGGAGAAGCTGGGGTACACAGAGCTCACTACTCTGATGTTATTCAGTTGTGACTTATCCATGTTAGGTTAGACAGAGCATGAAGAGAAGCTGGGGTACATGATGTTGAGAGCTTCATTGTCATTCAGTTGTGCTTATTTTTATGTTTGTGTCTATGGCCAAGGTTATGCATGATAGTGATCCTTACTACTGGGTGTTTTGAAGTTTCAACTGCTTGCATTCAGTAGCATTGTTCACTTGGTATTTCTCTTGTAAACAGGTTGGTAAACAAGTATGCATGAGGAGTTGGGGTGGAGAAGTATATGATAAATGTATTGTCTTCATTCAGTTCCTTTATACTTGCCTAATCTGTAGCTGATGGTTAAGTTGTTGGGGTGTGTGGAGTCTTGTGCTGCCCACATTCAGTGATGAAACTATCCTTTAACATTCACTAGTTTTTGTTCAAAAGAGATCATATTTTTGTAAAAGATAAATTGATATGTCCTGATCCCAGTTAGTAAAGCTGTGTGTATTTGGTTACCACCACCCAATGTTGATCTAACATTGTTGCATTCACTCTAGTTTTGCATTATTTCCTTATGTCGGTTTGGGCTTAGGGGGAGTAGTAATCCTAGGAATCATGTGTTGAGGCATACTTCGTGGGTGACCCACTACAGGTAACACACTATGTTTCGTAATCTTCTATGCTATGGGAACATCTTTTTCCTGGATATGTACATCCACTCTGTGTTTTTCTGTCTGGTGTGTTACTTATCCATACTGATGATCTAAAACTATGTATTTGTACCTATGTACTTGGTTGAGGTTTCAGATCAGTATACAGGAATATCTCACGCTCTCACATGATGTTGCTTTGGATGAAGCCATGCACCTACAACTTCCCTCCCTGGTGTTAACTTGCCAATGTTAGTTCAACATTGTAACATTGTAACTTATAAGTTTTTAGGTTTGGAGACTGCTCTGGTTACGTGTTAATCTAATACTGACACGTGGTAAGGTAAACATGGGTATGATCATGTGACAGTGGTCCGATTATTTTGGTAACATGTTACAACATCACTATTACCACTCTTCATCTTATTGCATATATAGTTTGCCCTAATCTCTTCTTACTTCTTACGCATTCAAAATTACTTGTGCTATCTACATTCTCTGCAAATCAAAACTCTTCTTTTCTAAGAATTACTCTAACAATGGCCCGCAAGTCTTCCATTGATGCTCTTGTAGATGCTGCTGAACAGATTGAGCGACCTCCCCGCCGCAGCACCAGACGTGCAACTGCTGAAACCACCGCCGCAGCCGCCCTAAAGAGGAAAGCCATTTATCAACGGCGCAAGGGCAAGAAATCCGCAAAGGGTGATGTTGGTTCAACATCAGACACTGCTGAGCAAACCTCTGCTCCAACCAACCCAGAAAACGAGGTAATGAAGGCTAACCCTACTCTGGATATACCTGTTTCTACTGCTGTTGGTATTTAGGGGGAGAATGAGGCCCCTAGTGTTGGTTTGGGTGCAACTGAGGAGGTTGTGGTTGAGAACCCTGAGGTGAATGATGGGGTTCACAATGTTGTGGTTGAGGAAGTGGTTGAGCCGTATGTGGCTAATGTGGTTGAGCCATCTGAGGCTAATGCTGTTGAGCCTGCTGTGGTTTATGAGGTGAATGCTCATGTTGAGCAAGATGAACAGGTTGTGAGGATTGAGGAAGAGATTGCTACTGATGGAAATCAAACTGTTGATGATGAGGTTACTACTGAGGGTAACCAAAATATTGTTGATGAGGGTAATGATCAGTCTGAAGAGGTTGATATAGAAGAGGAAGAGGAGAGCCTTACTCTCACTGCCATAGCTGCTGCTTCTAGGAAGAGAAAGGCTAAGCAGGTGGTAGTTTCTTCTGAGTTTGAGTCAGAAGAAGAAAAAGAAGAAGAAGATGATAAGGAGGAAGAGGAAGATGAGGAAGTTGAGGAAGAAGACCAACTGGTAGGTGATGACCCTGTTGATGTTACTCCAACATCAGTCAGTGATGAATATTTTGATGTGCTTGATGAGGAGTACCCCAAGAAGCCTTATTCTGGCTTTTATGTGTCTGCTGAGGCAGAAGAACAGTGGGAGGCTTATCAAGCCAGGGTTATTCACATGGAGAGGAACATTGATGAGGAGATGTTCAAGGAAAATAGGTTGTTTGAGTTGCTTGAAGCTAGGGGTGTGTTGGGCTCTGTGATGAACCAGTCATCTTATGTCCCTGATGTGATCAGAGAGTTCTACATGAACCTCTCTCAGTGGGTGTGCCACCAGGGCTCTCCCAAGTTTGGTAAAGCTTGGGTAAGGATGAATGTCTATGACATTAGCCCCTATGTGATCAATGAAGCTTGGGAACTTCCTGATCCTGAGGAGACTGAGGATCCTAGCATGGATGAGGTGAATACTGACCTCACTGGTGGACTCACAAGGAAGTGGAATGATAGTTTTCCAACTACAAAGCTGACATCCTTAAGTGTTGTACTTCACAAGCTCTCTACATACAACTGGCTGCCTTCTTCCAACACCACTGTTATGACAAAAGAATCTGCAAAGTTGGTGTACAAACTGAAGAATGGGCTGAGTGTGAACATAGGGGAGAAAGTTTTGAGGCACATGAGAGAGGTCACAACAAAGGCAAAGGGAATCATTCCATGTCCCTCTCTGATATCCAGCATTCTGGTAAAGCAAGGCTTCAAGACCAAGAAGACAGAAGGATGGATCAAGAAAAAGGCTAAGATGATCATCACCAGGAGCTACTTCACTCACGTCAGGATTCAAGACATGCCTTGGAATCCCAATGCAGAAGCTGGTCCAAGCAGGAAGAAGAAGAAGAAGAAGCCTATCAAGTTTGCTGCCTCTTCTGTTCCAGTTGCAAGTGGTGACAGCTGTTCTGTCATTGCTGATGCATTTGTGGAGGAGACTCTGGTTTGGCTTGACAGAGAGTATAAAGATACCCAAAGAGAGATAGCAGACAAGCAAGTGAGGTTGCAGGAGATTGACAGCCTTAGGAAGCATTTGAAGGATCTGCCTTCCTCACAAAAAGGGGGAGAGTAGATCAAAATTTCAAACTTTCTTTCTGAGTTCTTTTAACTTTCTGTTGTCTATTGCAGTATGAACAATTCTATTTTCTTTGCATTTTTCTATTTCATCAAGGAGTGTGTTCCTTGCTACTAAGTATGGTCTGTAATTAAGTACTTTTTCTATTGGTACTTAGTGTTTCTGCTTATGCTATTTGAACTGTGGTTACAAAGTACTAACTCTGTTTTGCAGGTGTTAACTGTTCATTAATGTTAAGCTAACATTGAGATGTTCAATGTTAGAACTTTGGTCTGGACTCAATGTTAGTTCAACATTGACATAGATGGATGTTATGAAAACATTGAAAGTATCATTGTTAGAATAACATTGAGTTGGTCCCTTCTAATATTCAGGGGGAGAGTACTTGGTTTTCCATTGTAGAAGATAGTGAAGTTTGTCTGAATAATTTGATCTGATTAGAACAGGTTCTTAGGTTTTGTGATTAAGGCAAAAAGGGGGAGATTGAAAGTGCAGGTATTCTGGCAATGTTAGATTAACATTGAGAAGTCAATGTTAGAGTAACATTGCTGAAGCAGAATCCGATTTACAATCTAGTTGTCATTTATTATTATTTTGCCTTATTCATTTAACTAATTGAGTTCCACAGTTATGATTGCCTTTGCTTATTATTCAGGAAACAAACTTGTCATAGGTTGGACGCTCAAGTTTCCAAGAAGGAAAGTTTCCTTAATTAGGCAAACCGCTCTACAAGGAAAGATGAGGCCGAGTGCAACTAGGAAATCTTTCCAAGTTGAGTCCTGATTTGAAGGAGGAGTCTTTCCTTAGTTAGATCTCTAACGAAGGAACTATTATTCAAGAAGAACTGCGAGAACAAGGAAGAGAAGTTCGAGAAGGAAACAAGGAGAATTACCAACCGTGTACAACACACCTTGAAGTCCAAGTCAAGAACCTATATATAGGTGTGAAGTACATCAAGACAAACACGAGACAAGAGCCAATCAATCCGAGAGATTAATTTACAGTTGTTGAGTGTTGTCTTGCTTTGGCAAAGTTTGTGAGTTGTTAGAATATATCTAAGAGTGAGGAGCTTTTAGAGATAGTCGAAGCAATTCTTGTGTGCTTTGCTTAGTTCGATTAATTTGAGAGTGAGGAGCTTGAAAATTGAGAGAACGACTTTTGTTAAAACCTTCACGGGGTATTTTGCCTACGGCTCGGAAGTTAATATAATTTATATTCACTTCTTAAACTTGGTGTTTGTTTATTCCACCGCACTATTACTCTGGTCTGTTGTTAAAGTAACATCGCTGAGTTAACAACATACCAATCTATTGTTAACACTCAGTGTTAAGTTAACAACGACAACGTATCAACCCGATCCACAATTTTAGATCCGATAGCAGTATATTCACAAGAGCGACGCAGGGGTCAAAACACAGTTTCTCCAATATGAGTATAAAGCTATCTGCTCGATGGCGTGTAAGACTCCCTCGTTATCTTAACATACTCATGTAACCAGATGTCGTCTCTAAGGATATATCAGCATCATGGAAACCAGGTGTCATCACTAAGGATATATCAGCATCATGGAAACCAGGTGTCATTATTAGGGCTGGTGTATCAGCATCAAAGAAGCTAGGTGTCAATGCAACCTAAGCTTTGTCAGCTCATAAACAGGACAAGTGTCCTCAGGCATGACACCTAAATCATATCTCAAATCCAGGCTATAAATACCCCTTCATCGCCAAGGAGAAAGGGGGCAGAACTTGTATAACATACTTACTTAAATATTGACCATTTTATTAAACTAATTGAAATCTGATAGTGTCGTGATTCATTATTGACTATTTGGGCAAGGCGTTTCCCGATATTAAATAAATTCTACTTTGTTGAGTTAACACTCTTATTTCTTCTTTTCTGCCTTCCGTACTTCAATTCCAAGATCCTACTTTTCAATTTCTTGTCGCGATGGACAATTAAAAAGACCAATTCAGACGGGATTTGGGATTTATAATTTTTTTGTAATTTTAAAGTTTTTAAGGGTCTTTGAAGAATTTTCAACATTTTGTGAGGTCTTTTTGAAATTTAAAAAGGATCAAAGTAAAATTAACAAAAGATATTGGTTAAATAAATAAATAATAAAATTGAAGACAGCATGATGAAATGTTAACAAGGAATTTTTTCATTCATTCTTATTATTATTAGAAGATAATAAGATGAGATAAGATAAGATAAGATAAGATAGTAGAAGATTTGACCCAAATATTAACGTATGCGAGCTCCCACTCTCTCGCTCTTCTCCTTTCTTTTTTTTTTTCTTTTTTTCGGGTTCAACATATTGGAGTCAAAACTTGTGGCTGTGTATTTATTTATTTATTTATAATTTGAAACAACAATATGGCCCTAATAGGGAGGAAAAAATTAATGCCTAATTGTTTTTGATTCTTATACAGCGGTAGTTCGATTGGGCATGACTACTCCCGCAGCCCGCTAATTAGATTTACAGTAGGGGCCAAAAAATAAATAACATAGTATTGGCCCTTTATATAGGCGGAAAAAATACATCATTTAATTCCTGCCTAAAAAAAGGTCGTTTCAGGAAAAGGCATGTGGCTGATCAAACTCCAAAGGTCACACCACATCAAAAGTGCCATAACTGAGTCTAATCAATGCATCCAATCTAGGCGTCATAAAATGAAGAGTTACGACGCATTAACACCCCCCCCCCCCCCCCGCGCGTTCTCCAAACAAACGCTTTAAATTCCCTTCGTATTCTGCGACTACGAGGAGAATTGGGGGACTTCTGATAATAGTAGAATCCAAGCATCTCGAAAATAAATTGTGAAAGTACTATTTCGTACAAAGTAGCACTCAAGAGAAAGACGATGCTGACAAAGACGCCTCGAAAGTCTTATCCTGTTTAAAGATCAACACAAACTCAACACTCCCAAGGGACACCTGTCAGAATTTCATTTGATCACACATTCACCGTCATCCGAGGCACCCAAGATACGAGCCGTTCACATCATCTATATAAAACCCCCATTTTCTTCGTAGAAAAAGGAGAGAGAAAAATAGATTAAGGAAATTAGTATCTTAATGTCATCAACTCAGCCAGTGAGCTTTCACTGCCTGTCCCAAGCCAGGATAAAGGAAGAGGGTTGTGGTAGGCTTGTGACAGCCAAAGTAAAAACCCCGTCACATCTTATGATATGAACCATACTATGAATTTCATTGGGGCGTTCCCTACACAGCGACACGCTACATCGGACCCCGGGTGTAGTGATAAATGGGCAAGGGTTGCTAGGTCGTCGCCCGAAAGTGACGTGCCACATCGACGTCCAGGTGTGGTGTCAAATGAGCAAGGGTTCCCTCACCTTCCAGGACGGGTGAGGGTAAAGAAGTTAGTCCAGGAACGACGAGTTCGCCTTGCATCGTGGAATGTGGGGTCACTCACATGAAGATTGGCCGAGTTAGCTGAGGCAATATCCAGGAGGAGGATCAACATCTTATGCATGCAAGAGACCAAGTGGGTTGGTGAGAAGGCCAAAGTAGTAGACCATTGGGGTTGTAAGCTTTGGTATACCGGGACAGAGAAGAATCGAAATGGTGTTGGGATCATCATAGATAAGCTTTGGCTCGAGGACGTGGTGGAGGTCAGAAGGAAGGGCGACATGATCTTACTGGTCAAGTTGGTCATAGGCGAGGATATCTTGAATGTCATTAGTGCATATGCACCACAGATAGGACTAGACGAAGTTGTGAAACATAAGTTTTGGGAAGATTTGGACGAGATGGTACAAAGGATCCCTAGTAGAGAGAAACTCTTCATTGGAGGTGACTTTAATGGTCATGTAGGATCTAGCCGTGATGGGTTCAAGGACATCCACGGCGGGTATAGCTTTGGGGATCGCAATGAGCCGGACAACGCTATCTTAGACTTCGCCCTCTCCTATGATTTTCTTGTAGCAAATACTTGGTTTAATAAGAGAAAATCTCATTTGGTCACTTATAGGAGTGGGTCAAATAAGAGCAAGATAGATTCTTCTTAGCTAAGAGGGCGGATAGAAGTCGTTGCTTAGATTGCAAGGTCATCCCCAGAGAAAGTGTGGTTACGCAAGGATTGAAGAGGAGTAAGCGTCGGATGGAACCTAGAATTAAGTGGTGGCAGCTTAAGGAGCCTACCCAAAAGTCCTTCGTGGAGCGAGTGGTTCAAGAGGTAGATTGGAAGAGTGACGACGATGCAGATGCAACTTGGACCAAAATGGCTTGTTGTATCAAGAAGGTAGCTAAAGACCTCTTAGGTGAATCCCGAGGTAGTAGCCTGATAGGTAAAGACACGTCATGGTGGAATGAAGAAGTGAAGGCGACAATCAAGACCAAATGGGATTGCTACATGGACTTGAAGAAGAACTATGATGGAGCAAGCTTTAAAAAGTATAAGCTAGCCAGGAAAGAAGCAAAGAAAGCTATTCAACTAGCGTGAGAGGCTATGTACAAGGAAATTTATGAAAAGATGGATAGTAAGGAGGCCGAGAAGGATATATACAAAATTTCTCACATTAGAGAGAGGAAGACTAGAGACCTAGGTGCAGTGAAATGCATCAAAGATGAAGGTCAGTCTGTCTTGGTGCGTGAGGATCAGGTCAAAGCATGGTGGAGGGAGTACTTCGAGGGTATGTTCAATGGAGGCCTCGCCCAAGCAATGGGTGACATCTCGCAGTCTCTTCAGGATCTGAACCGCAATTTTATGTGCCGTATTAGAAGGTTGGAAGTCAAAGATGCTTTGAAGAGGATGAAGACTCGAAAAGTTGTTGGCACATATGGTATCCCTATCAAGGCTTGGAGAATCATGGGAGAGATAGGGGTGACCTGGTTGACGAACCTCTTTAACAAAATATGGCGAACAAATAAAATACCAGAAGAGTGGAGGAAGAGTACGCTAATACCTCTATATAAGAATAAGAGCGATGTCCAAAACTGTTCTAACTATCGTGGGATAAAGCTTATGTCTCATACCATGAAGCTATGGGAGAGGTGATCGAACATCGATTGAGACAAATTGTTCCCATATCTGAGAACTGGTTTGGATTTATGCCCAGAAGGTCGACTATATAGGCCATCCATTTGATTCATCAGCTCACTGAACGCTTTCGAGAAAAGAGTAAAGATTTGCATATGGTCTTCATCGACTTAGAAAATGCATATGACAAAGTACCTCGAGAGGTATTATGGTGGACCTTGGTGAAGAAGGGGGTACCCATTAAATATATCAACATCATAAAAGATATGTATGAGAATGTGGTGACAAGTGTCCGAACTTGTGGCGGTTTAACAGACGCCTTCCCAATTACAATTGACTTACATCAGGGGTCATCTTTGAGCCCATTTTTGGTTGCCATTGTAATTGATGAAATCACCAGAACCATCCAAGACCGAGTCCCATGGTGTATGTTGTTTGCAGACGATATTGTCCTCATCGATGAGATAAGAATGGGAGTTAACGCTAAATTAGAACGATGGAGACAAACATTAGAAGCACAAGAATTTAGACTAAGTCGAATAAAAACAGGGTACCTCGAATGCAAGTTTAGCAAACAACGAAGAAACAACGATGGCAGGGTTTAGTTGGATGGTCAAGAGATACCGAGAAGTGCGCATTTTCGGTATTTAGGCTCCATACTACAAATGGATAGAGAGTTAGACGGAGATGTCAACCACCGCATCCAAGCTGGATGGACAAAGTGGAAGAATGCAATAGGGATCCTTTGCGATCGTAACTTTCCTTTAAAGCTTAAAGGAAAGTTATATCGTACGACTATTAGACCTGCTTTGCTTTATGGCTCCGAGTGTTGGGCTATTAAGCAAAGTCATGCACAGAAAATGAATGTTACAGAGATGCGCATGCTTCGGTGGATGTGCGGTAACACCAGGAGATATAAGGTGCGCAATGAAGATACTCGGCATAAATTGGGTGTGGCCATCGACGAGAAAATGCGAGAAAATCGTTTAAGATGGTTTGGGCATGTTAAACGCATACCTATAGATGCACCGGTACGACAAGTTGAAGATCTCGACTTAGGACAGACGGCTAGAGCTCGTGGGAGACCAAAAAAGACATGGATGGAGGTCATACGGAACGACATGAAGCTAAAAGATCTAAATGAAGACATGCTCGTCAACCGAAACATATGGAGGCAGAAGATTCATGTTCACGACTCGATGTGATTCATTCATGGTTCATATAGCCTACCTCAATTTAATTGGGATTACAGGCTTGGTTGTTGTTGTTTTAGTATCTTAATGTCATTATTTCCTTTACTCCTTGATTCGGGAATAGGCCAGCCCACCAAAGTACGAATCATTCTTTCCTTATTTTATACACACATGAGAAATTATATCATCACGACTTTAACATATGCAAGAGGCTAGCAGCATTTGATTGGGCTTGTACGAACTGGTATAGAAGACTACAAGGCCCAGTCAGCAACTCAAAACTAATACTAAAGATTCTTTTCAAATTTTATTTTTAACCTTTTTCTTTATGCAACTGTAATTTTTCAGTAAATTGGGGAGTGTCTAAAACCCTAGATATTTTATTTGCTTTGCATCATCATTATTATCAATATATATATATATATATACTAGGAAATTCCCCCGTGCGGATTTTTCTTAATCTTTCGTTTACTATAATTTCAATACCGAATTTTTCATTTTTTCACCCCGAAACTTCATGTCTTTTGGAATTGCGTCAAAATAGTTATTAATCATTCATTCTCTTATTTCTTCTTTTCTGCCTTCCGTATTTCAATTCCAGGATCCAACTTTTCAATTTCTTGTCACGATGGACGATGAAAAAGATCAATTCGAACGGGATTTGGGATTTATAGATTTTTTGTAATTTTAAAGCTTTTAGGGGTCTTTGAAGAATTTTCAACATTTTGTGAGGTCTTTTTGAAATTTAAACAGGATCAAAGTAAAACTAACAAAAGATATTGGTTAAATAAAAAAAAAAAAAATAGAGCACGATGAAATGTTAGCAAGGATCTTTTCAACCATTCTTATTATTATTAGAAGATAATAAGATGAGATAGATAAGATAAGACAATATATGATAGTAGAAGACTTGGCCCAAATATTAACGTATGCGAGCCCCCATGTATTGCAACGGGGAAACTGTTCTATACCATAAAATTATGGATCTTTTGTGTAATTTGAAAATCTCAAGTGTATTCGAAGAATTTATAATGTTTAGTGAGATTCTTTTTAAATTTATAACATTTTGTGGAACATTTTAAATTTTTTTAGGTGTTTCTGGAGATTTCGTGATATTTTTTGGGGGTTGTTTAGAAATTTATATTTGTGAGGTCTCATATTGATGGGCATAAAATAGGTAGTATATTTTTTTAAAAAAAACATTTGGGTCTTGGGCAAATAGCGGTCGTCTCTCTCTGACTCTCTTCATCTTTGTTTTTTCTTTCTTTTTTTCATCGATCAAAAGTTGTTGCCTTTCCTTTTTTATCTTTTTTTTTTCTTTCAGGGACAAAATAGGCAGAAAAATTACAGTAGGGCCCAAAAAATAAATAACATTAAACTTCTGGGTTGAATCCGAAAAAAATAAAATTTTAAATGACTATTTAGCAATTTACAGCGGGACCGTAAGTGCAAAACGTAAAACTTTCGAGGCGAGATCAAATTAATTTAGAAAATAAAAAGACTGTTACATAATTTTTTAATACTTAATAGCTTGCGGGTCCAAAATGATAAATATGTGCAGACCTTCCAGATATTCATTACTGTAAAATAAAATATAATACAACAATTACTTGAACTTACACTTACAAGGGCAAAATCGAAACACGAAAAATCAACGACTGCAGTTTTACTTGAGTGTTGACATGATTCTTATTATATAATAAGATAAGATATAAGATAAGATATATATATATATATATTAATAATTAGCCAGGACTCGTAATTCTTCACCTAGACAAACAACAATTTGTGATAGACATTTACATCTATGGTAGCAAGTATTTGCGATCATTTGGTAAATTATCTAGAAACTATAAGAAATACTTGGAATACACTGTATAGTCTCCTAGTATAGAACATTCATGGTTCTTAGCGCAGATGTCTTTGAAACGCCTGTACACTTAGTGTTGTGACAATTTCGGCACGTTATTCTTAGAAACATTGCGACAGTTTACAGCCGGCACAGGTATGCCGACACAAATCAACCCGCTGGTAATATGATATACTAACAGGACACTTTAGATATAAAAGTGGCATGAATAATATTCTCTCGGTGAAGTGCCATCCCCTTCAAACTCACACATTCATACAGAATTAATCAACTAAAACCAGTAAATTACATCTCACAACGACCATTTAGTTCAAAAACAACACAATATGTACGCAAGCAAAACACGTTGAACCCGCAAAACAAAGAGTAGGCAGTAATTAAACACGTTACAAAACAAAGAGTAGATAGTAGCTACCACGCATCCAGAAACTATAGCACTGACGCACAGACATCACGTTCTCTCAACAAACGTCCGCATCCACACATGCTTCCCATTGATATTGAACTTTACCTTGTCAGTTCCATTGAGAATCATACCAACCACATATGGATTAAAGACAACCAGAACATACAGAGATTGCTCGTTAGGCACCTCTTTCATGCGGAAAGACTATGCAGTTCCCATACGTTCTTGTGATGAACTGAATCAACTCGCTTGCAGCCACGGGATAACCCTTGGAGAACGTGACAAACATGGTCCAGCCACATGGAGTCTCGTTAACTCGAGACCTGCCTGCCAATCGCAGCCACGGACTGTCGAAGGACAAGGATGACCTGCCTGACATTATCACAGGACTCTGCGTCGAGCTTTCACCAAGATTGCCAAGGTGCGCATTCCCCACATCTGATAGTAATTCACGTACCCAACTTACTATAAATTCCACTTCATGAGCAGTTCTTTCACAGTTTTCATAGAAAAATTGCAGACACGAGTCCTTGTCCAAAAGGCTGCGCATCAATGGGATTCCAGGCAGTAGGGATGAGAATGGTAAATCACCATTCAGGCATGCAAAGCATGTCACAGCTTCGTCAGCAAGATCATTGATCATAGACGTAGGCAGGGACAAGATCTTACTAATGACATGCAACCGCCTCTTTGTTCCAACCAAGGCCACAGACCCAAAATATAAAGACATACCAGAATGATGTACAGTGCTCCACGAAAAAAGCCGATTCATCAGGTATCATGGTACGCGCCGTTGAATCCATCAGAATTTACAGAAGTGAAACCCTGACAAGACACGAGATTGAGAGCTGTAATTGAAGCAAATATAGAAAGATCAAAACCCTGAAAAAAATGACAAGACGAAGACAGAATTCTGCTAGTCTAAAAACATATGCTAGAGTTTTTGTCTTTTTGACAAAAACAGGCTGCATCAGCTATAAAAAGAGTGTCAGTAAACCACCATACTCCACAGAAAATCAGCAAAATAATACAAAAAGTGAGAAACAAACATAATATATAGAAAATTAGGTCAAACAATAAGTGATGACCATGAAAATTTGATCAACAAAAATTCTTAATATTCATGACAAACAACCCAATAAGGCATGCAGTTGCCCCACTACATTAAAACAGCTGCAGGCGATCAGCTTGAAAACTTGGATGGAACTCATGGCAAGTAATCTCAGCTTCACAAAATTTGCGATAATTTTTTCCATTGTAGTGGTTTTATGAACATGCAGTTAAGTACTCAAATCATGTTGATCAAGCCTAATAGAGGAATAGATGCCAAAAACACTAAAAAGGATGGAGTAAATAAGTCAAACCTGATGCAATCAAGAAAATCCTTCTCCCTCAGAATCTCTTTCAACAAATGACACACATTTATGATTTATATAACCCCGCCGCCAGATGCATGCAGCATAAAGATATGATGTCACAGACCTGTTTTGAAAAGAATAAAAATGAAAAAAAAAAAAGAGCATTAATTAAGATGAGTTAGGGTAGAGTATCAAAACAGGAACAATCTGCAGTAGGTGACAATTAATGTTGTTTAGATCATCGGCACGAAATCAAAAAAATCCATATATTTCCGTTTCATCGCACTGCACCCTTAAATAACTTATACACATTGCAGTTGAAAGAAGCGAAGAAAAATAACTTAAGAAAGTCGTCATCTCCCACAAACAAACTTTAGGCCAAGGCTATGCTACATATTCATCCTTAAGAAAATGGAGGATCAAAATTCGAGTTACCGTCTGTTTTTAGCTGAAGACAAAATACAGCATAACTGGCGTCCATTATACCGAATAAAAAAAAAAAAAAAAAAAAAAAAAAAAAAGGTTCTCATATATATGAAAACATCAATTTTCTTAAATTATCTAACTTGAAGTGTCATGAACATCCTTTCCTAGCCTTCCAAAGAAAAAAGAACATCATACTTGGATTAGCAATTAAATGCATTTACCAGTCAACCTTAGAAATATTTGAGTTTCACATATTCCATGCATATCATGTGTAAAACTATCAAGCGCTGTCTAAAACTATATACCACACCCCAACCAGTGAAAGAAGAACATGTTTCAACATGGTAACTTAAAATATCTGAAGACTACACGGAAAGCTTGGAACGCATTGAATAATCTCCTCTCCTCATATGGAAGTACGGAAAATTCATGAATCTTAACACAGATGTCCTTGAAATGCCACAGAACACTGTGCTTAGTGTTGTGACAATTTCTGCTAAGCTTGGAACGCATTGAATAATCTCCTCTCCTCATATGGAAGTACGGAAAATTCATGAATCTTAACACAGATGTCCTTGAAATGCCACAGAACACTGTGCTTAGTGTTGTGACAATTTCTGCCACAAACATTGAGACAGTGTCCTGCACCGCAAGTACTGCACAACACAAATCTGACTGCACTCCATAGGGAGATCGCAGTGCAATATGATATCTTAAAAAGATAATTTAGCTAGAAAGATGGCATGAACCATCGTGTTATATTCTCTTGATGAAGTGCCAATTCGTCATCTTTCAAGCATATCACACATTCATATCTGTATGCAAAATTCATCAACTTAAACCAGCAAATTACACCACACAATGACCATTTAGTCCAAGAACAAAAAAGATACACAAGCACAACCCACAAAGCAAAGAGTAGGAAATAGTAAAGCACATTACAAAATAAAGAGTAGGCGATAACTACGACACACAGACATCACGCTCTCTCAACAAACTTTTGCATCCACGCATGCTTCCCATTGATATTGAACTTTGCCTTGTCAACTCCATTGAGAATCATACCAACAACAACTCGATTAAAGAAGACGATATAAAGAGCTTGCTCGCTAGGCATCTCTTTCGTGCGAAACGATTCAATGCAGTTCCCATATGTTAAACTATTGAAATTGCATTCTTCTCAAAGAAATATCCCCCTTCAATTAATTCCATTGTGATGAACTCAATCACCTCCTTGCTGCCACGGGATAACCCTCAGAGAATGTGACAAACATGATCATGTCCAGGGAGTCTCGTTAACTCGAGACCTGCCTGCCAATTGCAGCCACGGGCTGTCGAAGGACAAGGATGACCTGCCTGACAATATCCCAGCTCTTTGCGTCGAGCTTTCACCGAGATCGCCAAGGTGTGCATTCCCCACTACATCTTACAGTAATTCGCGTACTTGACTTACCATAAATTCCACTTCATGAGTAGTTCTTTCATATTTTTTATGGAAAAATTGCAGACGCGTCCTTGTCCGAAAGGCTGCCCGTCAATGGGATTCCGGGCAGTAGATGAAAATTGTAAATCACCATTCAGGCATGCAAGGCATGCCACTGCTTCATCAGCAAGATCGTTGATTATAGACGTAGACAGGGACAAGATCTTACTAACGACATTGCAACCGCCTCCCTGTTCCAACCACAGCCACATACCCACAATATAAAGACCCCCGAAAGGGACACGGCATAGCTCTCGTACCAGAATGATGTAGAAATAAATCAAACCTGATGCAATTGAGAAAATCCTTCTCCCTCGGAGTTTCTTTCCACAAATGATCCCACCTTTATATAACCCACAGCGGGGACGCATCCAACCTAAAGAGATGATATCAAAAATCCGTTTTAAAAAATGAAAAGAATAAAGAGGAAAACAAAAGGAGCATTAATTAATATGAGTTGGAGTAATCACATAAGGACTCATCTGCAGTAGGGGACAGTTAATGTTGCTTAGATCATCAGCAAAAAAATAAAACGATTCATATTCTTCCACTTCATTTCACTGCATCCCAAAATAACTTAATACACACCGCAGATGAAAGAGGTGATGAAATTATATCTGAAGCACCCACTCCCATCAAAGTAATATTTAGTTAAGAAAGTCGTCATACCCCTGCACAAACTTTACGCCAGAGCTATACTACACTCCATCCTTAAGAAAATGGAGAATCCACACTTGAGTCACCATCTGTTTTTAGCAGTACGCCAAAATATATAAAGTAATTGGCATTCACTCTACAGAAAAATAAACAAGATATGCATATATACCAAAACGTCCATTTTCTCAAATTATCTAACTTCAAGCACATGAAAGGGGAGCCTTGGCGCACCAGTAAAGGTGTTGCTGTGTGAGTAAAGGTGTTGCTGTGTGACTGAGAGGTCACGGACCGTCTTGGGAGCGGCCCCTTGTCAAATTTGACAGGGGAAGGCTTGCCCCTTATACACCCTTGTGGTGGGACCCTTCCCTAGACCCTCGCATTGCGGAGATGCTTTCGTGCACCGGGCTGCCCTTTATCTAACTTCAAGCACATGAACGTAGTTTATTCCTAGCCTTTCAAAGCAAAGAAGAGGTCAAACTTGGATTACAATTAGATTCATTTATTACGTCCAACTTTTGAGAGATTTGAGTTCCAGGAGTTCCATACGTATCACATGTAAAAATACCAAGCTCTGTCTAAAACTGTACACTGTACCTCAACAAGTAAAAGAAAAGCAAATCCTCGTTATTTATCGAAGTTCAAATAGATTATCACTAATCCTCACCTAAACCTAGTTCAACACTAACAAGCTAGAGCTACCAAAAACATATGATAAGCGCTAAAACAGCGCAACGAAGGGCGGACAAGCTATGATGCACAGACATCAACCCAGAGACACGATTTTTTTCTAAAAACTCCTACAATTGGAGATTCCGACACGGTGTTGGACACGCCTACACGAACACGTGCGACTTTTTTGAGCGTTATTGCAACATAGCCGACTAAGTTATTAATCTGTAGTTTTTATTCTCTGAGCACAACCTTCTAAGATGCAAAATATTTTTCACATTTATGACATTTTTTATTTTTCTAAGAAACTAATCATTGTGTTACACCGGGACTGTTTTCCGTCTACAAATATGAGCTTGTCTCCCAAAGGCTTAGTAGTAAAATTTCAGTCATTCCAATATATCGCAGGCAAATTTTGATGCATAAGTATGCCATGCCCACTTGTCATTAATACACTAACCCAGATCATAAGCGACAATATAGCATTAATAATTTCGTACAAGCCCTACATCACTAACGAACTAACGAATGACATGACAAAATCATTATGATGCGTCAACGATATAGTGCTTCCAAATAGAAACATCAGATGCAAATCATTGTCCTGGACAGTCAATTATGTCATAAGATAGTACAACAAATATTATCACTCCAAATAGAAACATCAGATGTAACTCATTGTCCTGTCCAGCCAATTATGTCGAAGTGTCAAAAGATAGTACAACAAATATTATCACGCATAGACAGCACAGTAGTTCCATTCAACTTTCAACCCCGACATCCATGATTAATAAATCCGGACATTTGGAGAGCACATATACAAATTGCCTGCTCAAGATGCTGGAACTATTTTATTTTTCTATTTTCAACAATTATATAGATCACTGAAAACACCAATGCATTGATTCTTTGATCCTGGTTAAAGTAAACTGCAAATCATACCTTGAGGAAGGTGTGCGAACTGAATCAATAATGGTAAACCATTTATTTAAGATTCTTCTATTTCTTGAACGACATTCCTATATTGGTCAAATCTGATGACAACAGCAGGTATCTGAGGCAATGTTAGATCCTGAATCAACTGCCACAACCCCATGAATAAAGAAAAAATCAACAAAGATAATAAATTTCGGATACGCTAGAGTTGAAGCTTAGTTTCCATGCAATGAAATTCCATCCACATCAAACGAGTAAGTCAACAGTTACATTCTTAAAATGCGTAACAACATTTCGTACATAGACAATAACTGATGTGAGCAGAATTACATTAGCAACAAACAAAATACTACGAACAACATTTGCACCTCCATGAAAATCTACCATAGGGTGATACACGAACAACAGTAATATTTACAGTAATTAGGCTTTCCTCGTTGTCGTTGATGAGTTAGACAGCAACACTGGGAGAAGCGGCTTTAGCTGTCGCAGCACTTTGCAAATCAGACAGGGAGAACGACCGCCACGAAGGTACCTTTTCACCTGGAGGGGAGGATGACAACTCACTTTGCATAGGCTTTCTAGCATGTGGCGGCAAAGGAGGACGACGTACATTTGGTGATGAGGAATTCAAGTTAGAATTAAAAGGTTCACCATTATTATTGGTGTCAGAATAGAGAGAGAGCACGCTTCTCGAATTAGAAGATCTTTTGGATATCCCAGCACAGCTGCTTCTCGTGTTGTTGTTGTTATAATTCTTGTCCCAGAAGGTATTATTAAATGGCAACAAATTCTTACGTTTCCTGGTGTATGCGTTTTCTGGTTTAGTGATGTCCTTGATAGTGGAGCATGATGAAGCATCAGATAGGGTGGTGAAAGATTTAGATTTGCCAAAGTAAAACTTTGATATGCCATTCCTGAAAACAAGTTGCACCAAATAACATGTGACAAACATTTACAGAATAGTATCTAATGATCTAACTCAATATCAGCATATAATAGAAGAAGAGTAAGTTAATAAGTAAAAACTTGCTCTGTACTACTTACTGTATATAATTATAAACCCTAAGTCCCTAACTAACTAACTAACTAACTAATATAGTGTACATACTTGACAGGTAAAACTTCCTCCAAAGCATCCATGCTATCGAGCGGCCCTCCGTTATACTGACTCTGCACCTCCTCCTTATCATCATCATCATCGCTATTCTTTCCGATTGAAGAAGAACTTTCCGATGACACTGAACCACCACCACCACCACCACTCAGATCCCCCTCATAGGGCATCATGTTCCGATGAATACAACTTCCAAATGGTTCGATCCTCTCATCTCCGAACGCTATTGACATTTTCTTCTCTCTAGACACTCAGATGAGATATATACATATATATAGATACAGCTGCTGTGTATGTATATATATATATATATGTATGTATGTATAGAGAAGATATTGCTGATCTTTATTATTTATTATTATTATCCAGAGAGAGAGAGAGAGAGAGAAATAAAATTGGATAACTAAAGAAAAGAAACAATATTATCTGTTTCTTTTTCTTGTTTTCTTTTTTCGTAGTAGTTAAATAAATAAATAAATAAATACCACGTGGGTGCTCTGATGTTAGGAGGTGGAGGTGTACTGTAACACCACGTGGATTCTCTTTAAGAACCCAACGTTGCGACGTGGTGGATTAGCTTCGAATATTCTTCTTCGGTTGACTGGTGTGGTCGGCTAATCAATAATCAATTCACATTTTATTTTATTTTATTTTTTTGAACACACACATTTTATCTTTTAATATATATATACTTTCAGTTTTTGCCGCAACTTAAAGAAATACACTCGAAATAAATGGGGATTCTGTTGGATAATAATACTCAATAGTTTCGTTAATTTTATTTGCCGTATGTAACGGTTACGATAATGTTACCATTATTTTAAAAAAGAAATTGGGAATTATTAAGTACAATTACTTAATAGTTGTAAAATTACGATTACTTAATATTCATAACTAGGGTTTGGGGTGGATAATCGGGTTCGGGTTTTCGGGTTATTGAACTGACCCGATCGGGTGTTACCCAAATTTCGGTGTTAATTACAAGATAAGGAGATTTGACTCTTTAAAGGACAAGTACTATTTCATCAACTGCTATTGAATCTCGTATGAGAATTTGTTGCACATGAATACAGTGTTACAAAAAGAGTTGAATTGTAATAAAACGTCGAAGGAAAATTCATGAACTGAGTTCACTGAAATATATGTCAGAAAAGGAATTTCTATACACGGAGGCCTGCAATTAGGTCGGCTTCCGGATTTGCATCCCTCGTGTAGATCGGGTATAAAAATAACCCCAAACAATACATGCTTTGTATAAGCATTTTTTTCTTCTTCTTATTTACCCTTAGTTCGCTAAACATTAAGTTCTCGATTTTAGTTTTTTAAAGATCATAATTACTCAATTTTGTAAACTTTCAAACTAGTCCCATAATGATTTCATTTCTCAATTTTCGTCCCATAATAATATGCTCTTTTTTTGTTCCTTATTGATCAGCTTTGCATCAACTTGGGTCCAAAAATAGGCCCACATAATATACGTTTTTTAATTTTGGTTCCCTAATGATTAAGTTTTTATCAATTTTGGTGTTTCCTGCCTAAATTCTTTAATTTAAATCAAAATTTGGCACGTTCTTTCACGTGTTCTACTTTTGGAGGAGATGTGTTGTAATTTTATGCTTCACACATGCAAGGCCTAAACCCAATTAAAATTTTGTCAATATTTATTGTCAAAGAATTGTTAAGTTTTTCTTTTTCTTTTTCATTCAACCTATCTCAATTTGTTCTAACCCTAAACCCAATTATCACAATTTTTTATTTCTTGAATTTGGTTATATGTTTACAAGAATCAAAACAATTCGAGCGAAGTCCCATTACATGTTTACGAGGGACAATTAACAATTTTATGACAAAAAATCATGTTGGGTATAGGCCTCACATGTGTAGGAGATCAGGATTATAAACATTTCATCATGAAGTGGAACACGTGAGAAAGGCGTATTAAATTTCTATGTAAACTGACTAAATATTGGTTAGAAGTACCAAAATTGAAAATAGATATTTGGGCCTAATTTCGGCCTGATGTACCAAAATGATATAAAATCGATCAATATGGGACTAAAATTGAAAAATAGATCATTATGGGACTAAAATTGTAAAATGACATCATTATGAGACTAGTTTTGATTTTTCTTGCTACACGTAGGAAGTTTTTAGCAAATTAAATCCGTTAAAGATATCATGTTACAAAGCTGGTCCGCTAAAAATACACTGCTCAATTTTAGTTCTTTAATGATTCGGATTGCTCAATTGTAGTTATGTGACCAAATCAAGTTGGATTTTGGCTGGAAATTGATAAGTGCAAGTGGAACATTATCGGACGCCGACACATGTGATTTCGTACATGTGGAGCTCGACTTTTTATTTTCCACTAAAAATCAAATTATCTTAAGCCTATAATCGGGCCAACCGCGATACTCGTTCAATGCTTTCGTATGATGAAGCGACCTAAAAGTGCATTTTGTTGAAATAACATTTGTAGGGTGATTGTTTCTTTGAAACAATGATATTTCATAAGATAAAGCTTCTTCTTTTGAGTTCATATGTGAAGTTAAGGAAGATTTGTGGGTTGGTGTTTGAGGCGTTTTTGAAGAAATAGTTGTGATCGAGGATCGATTTCACAGGACTTCGTCGTCGTACCGTCGATTTGGATTTTCATATTAATGTGGGTTGATGAACGCTAATTTGAGGATTATGATATGTTTTATATTTTGCGTGAGGTAGGTTAAGGGTGCGGGGTGGATGGGGAGATTAAGGTTAATTCACTTTTTAGGTTTTTTTAAAAGAAAAATTACTACCGAGCTCCACAGTCCACATGTGTGAAATCACATGTAGGACATCGATTACGCATTTATGGTCATCATGTGCAACACACGTGATGATTTTATTGCACGTCATGACTTTCGACCAAAATCAATATTGATTTGGCCAGAGGACCAAAATTGAAAGCAATTATAATCTCTAAAGAACTAAAGTTAAGCATTATATCTTTCGCGGACTAATTGCTAAAAAATTATAATCTCTAAAGAACTAAAGTTAAACATTATATCTAAAGAACAAAGCATCTTAACGAGTTAAAATTGCTAAAAAAATCCTAAATATGTGACACCCCTCGTCACCATGTGCGTTGCCTGTGATGAATTCTTAACAAAATCAAAATTAATTTAGTAGGAGGACCAAAATTGAGCAATCGAGATCATTAAAGGACAAAAAATGAGCACCACATTTCCAGCCTACTAGTAGAGTATCTTTAACGGACTAAAATTGATAACAACCCGACAAACAATTAAAATCAATAGAGTTTCAACCGCGTGATGAAGTAGGAAGATTTGTATATATTTAATGAAATTATTTAAATAGGTATTTAGCACTTGAAGCCTTCTTAAATCTCCCTTTGTTTTTTGCTTTCAGCTTTAAATTTGTTCGTCACTTACTTTCTCATCATATTATAATCTTGTTTCTTTAAATTCTGCGCACAGAAAGACGAAGGCATGTTCCCTTCCCCGCTTTTATTTTGCATGGCATGATGAATTTTTACTTAAGCATATATTGTCGGAAATATTTCAAAAAATATATTATATTTCTTAGAACAAATTATTTTTTCTGCCCTATAACTTTGCCTTAAAATCTTAAATGCCCAATTTATTTCGGATCGACTTTTTTTGCCTTGCAACTTTTCATTTTTTTGACCAAATATGCCCAAAGCGCCTTATTCGGGCTAAATTACTTATGTGGCTGTCCAGCCAACAAAACGCGAGGCCTAGTCAACAAAACGCGACGCCACATCATTTTTTTAGCCTAAAAACGTTTTTTGCACGAACCCTTGTAATATTAAAAATTGTACTTGCACTCCAAAATAAATTGCACTTCGCACCCCAAAACACACACACACACACACACACACACACACACACACATATATATATATATATATATATATATATATCTTTAAAAATTTATGAAAGTTATAAAAATCATAAAAAATAAAAAAGAATTAATTCTTCATCTTCATATATATATATATATATATACAACTTTTTTATATCCTTAACAATTTATATAAATTATTAAAATTATAAAAAATAAAAACAAATGTCATCTTCATCACCATTCACCCCCTCCGGTGGATCGGTTGATACTGTACTCATGATAAGCACCGCCACCAGCCGTTTTCCTCCGACGAAGATTCGTCGCCTCGCGATTCTTCTCTCTGGGAGGATTAGAATGGACAAAATGTATACTCAAAACATCAAATTATGCTCGAGTCATATTCAATATAGATTTTACTAGAACATTGGATCGTTACAGTTTTAGAAATTTGAAAGAGTAAATAGCTAAATGTGCTTATAATAGATGGCTAATTCGTTGTGAGGAAAGATGTAAATCTGTAGTTTCCAACCATGTTTGTTTATATATGACGTTTAATTGCAATGATATAGAGCAACCTACACAAGCAAAAGCATTCAGTACAACTGTTCATACACTGGTGTCCATGACTATCAGCGTATAAGTCCAAATCGAAAGAAATAAATATAAGAAAAAGGTGCGTAAGGCACCCTCAAAGGTCAAAATCAAATAGCTGTACAATTTCTTTCCAAAAATTCAAACCCTCCAAGTTCTTCATACCAAGTAAAGAAACAAAGAATAGAAAACCAAGGTTTGAAGTAATGCATTTCAACAATATAAGGAAGACTTAAAAATACAAGATCACTGATCAAGCTGCGATTTTGGTCCGATTTGTTCTGTTGTCCGAGACTTTAATATTGTAATTTTCTTCTGCAGTTCCAAATTTGACATGCGTTCGACCTCCAATGCACGTTCCAGCTTTTAATTAACATGCAGAAACATAAGTTAATTCAATCATGCAGGATACAACTTACGTTTATAACTTCACAAGAAATTAAGGCGACATGTTACCTTAGCTGCTCTGACGCTCCACTCTCCTAGTATAGCTCTAAGCCTTTCGTTCTCCTCAATATACTGTTACAACACCAGAATCATTAACCACATGTTGACACAAAAATTGTATATTATATTGTTATCCACATAACACACTATT
The DNA here is from genome assembly GCA_948329865.1 of Linaria vulgaris. Lineage (NCBI taxonomy): Eukaryota > Viridiplantae > Streptophyta > Magnoliopsida > Lamiales > Plantaginaceae > Linaria > Linaria vulgaris. The sequence goes on from OX415249.1 coordinate 67,589,038, forward strand.
CCATTCTTTCTTTTTTTCCCAGTAAATTGCAAAATCCAACCATGTTCGGTTACTAACTGGTGGTTATTCCTCATATGAATTACATAAATCGATCGTGTAAAACAAAATACTTCTTTGTTGACTACCACAAACCAAAGTTTCATTTTCAACGTGTGTTGCTTATATGTGTGTGTGTGTGTGTGTAAACAACCATTTGGGGAGGTTTTTGAAAAATTTGGAGACTATCAAATTAGGTACATTAATTTGATTTTTGTTGAGTTCAAAATAGTTACGTTTCCAAGAATGAAAACATGTATGACTTTAATTCATAACAAAGTGAACCCCTGCATATAATACGAGTACAAATTTTCACACTCAGTATCAGGACATGCAATCAGATTTGAATATTGCACCAAAAAATTATCAGAGTAGACAACTGCTAATAAACATCACACAAGAAGAAAACTATAAAAGGTGAATGATCACAAGTTGTTCTACATTTTGGGTAGTATCAGTTTATTAATGCATTAAATAATCCACCAAGAAGCCCATCATGATCAAAACAATAATGATTCACACAATATTCACTTAAAAAACTCCAAAAACATCCAATTCAACAATCATTGGGATCTAATAACTAATATTCTCTTGTAATGTTGGTAATTTTACTGAAGATTTAAATACTGACGTTAATATCATCATACGGTTAGATGACGTACAAATCTATGTGGCACATAAAAGGGGTAAAAAGCATAAAACCCTCCAAACTATAACTCATTTTACAAACTGCCCTTAATAGTATATAAAGTTGCATTAACCCCAAACCTATTGATTTTGGAGAGTTTTACTCCCCAACGCCAAATCTAACGGGCAACAGACAAGTGCCCAAATTGAACCAGTGATAATGAATCTTGGGACTGTTTCAACAGGCCAGGCAATTTGTAAAATAGGCTATATTGTGGGGGGCTTAATTCTTTTTACCCAGCACCGTAATAATATTGGTGCAAGAACGCTCCTCCCTCAAATGTTGAGAAAAGACATGTATTATACTTGGTTCACAGTGTAAGGAAAAACTTAAATAAGATATTTACATGTACCTGATTGTTTGTACTACGAACACGTTGGATTTCCAAGTCCCTTTCGGCAATAAGTGATCGTGCAAGTCTTAGTTCAGACTGCAATTGATTCATCTGTGTAAAAATAAATAGAGGGAATAAGTTTTTTGGTGAAAGGATCACACATAAGTAGGGAAAAATACAGAGGATTCCCGTGACTCCATTTATGAAATAACCTACCATATCTACTCTCTCATAATTATATTCCTAACAATCTGTAATACAAAATGAATAAGAAAAGAAAGAAAAACATAAATATTAGAGAAAGAAAGATTGTTTGTGGACAAATTACAAGGAATTCATATACTTAAGTCTCCAAATCCACATGGCACTAAATGCAATTTCTAAATTAGTAGGCTATAAGGTTCTTCAATCAAAGTAACAAGTAACAACACATTTCATTTTTTTCTTAGTAAATACATTTAGTAAACTGGTACATATGATCCTTTCAACTGATTCTAGAAAGAATCTATGGGGCGTGCCATTACTTCTCTGGAACTGCACTCGCTGAACAAGTTACAAACAATTTTGTAAATCCCCAAAAATTCATTTCAATGTTATACAGAAACAAAAGAACCATCCACTATTTACACCCATTTTCATTCGATAGACGCATATCTGAGACTCAGCAAATCCAGTATGAAGGAGAAAAGGTGAAAGAAACCAGACCTAAATGAAAAAACAAAAACTTTTAGAAGATATATACTTTACCTACATTAGCTACCCGAAGATATTTTGCAAATAATTTAGATGGAATATCAGTGAATGTCATGAACCAGGTACCTCTGCTGATAGTGTCCGTAATTCTTGATCACGAGCTGCTAGTAGATGAGCAAGATCAACCTGCAGGGTCCAATATTGCTCTACTGTATCAAAGAACTCGACGCAGATTATCGAATACAACAAAAGCGGGGAAAGTACATATATCAAGTGCGCAGCTCTATGTTCCTAGAGTTAGGCTGCCAGCATGCGTCACAAACCCCAGTCATCCACATTTTGATCTGGAGCCAGAAACTAAAACCAATCTAACAAATCCTTTTAAAAACGAACACCATTTATCCTACTTTACAGGAAAAACATCATCTAGCCTTGCTAGAGTCTTCAAGCCAACAGTATCATTGATGGATGCTAGTGGCTCGTTTGCCCAAAAAGTAAAGAATATACATGAAATACACTGTAGATCCCACTCAACATCCAATTCTTTGTAAATACCCAATAAAGACCTAATTCAATACCAAAACCAATTTTAACTAATTTCATTAGATACTCTCATCTAGATGTCAAGTATATGAGATAGTAGAAATATTTTTCTGCATTGAAAAATTGGTAATATTTTCACACAAAATGACAAATGATGCAATTTATACAAGAAACCCCCAAAATCACCTAAAGAGCTAGGATATTTCCCTGGACTAGCAGCATACACCAGGTTCCCTCTGAAAAACAAAACTTCCATTTTCCTAACGTTCATTCTTTTCGTAAGAAGTCGAACAGTCATTGTAAGAAAACTGAACTTAGTTAGGCCATATATTGGGATACGATAATGAGGGCAAAGAAGTTCAGATAACTCCGGAAAAGCTCTGCGGCCACCTCCAACACTTATTTCGTTTATTACTTTTAGGAGGAACCCACTCCCCCATTTTGCATCAGCATCAAATTATTAGCATAATATTTCACATAAAATGGTTCAAATTAGTTTCGAATTCTTCTTGTAGGAACCTTGTTTTATGTAAATGTGATACTGTAAATTAGCATCAGCATTCTTCTAAATTTGTTCACTAATTTATTACAAGGTGCAAAAGATATAGTGATGTTAGCATGAGCAAGTTAAAAACAATTTCACTTTTTCAACCCAGACTATGGAGCATGCAGTATTATGCGAATCGATTTCCAGGATATTGCTACCTGAGGAGTACTCCCATCATCAGATCTTTCATATTTACTTAAGCACTCCTGTAGTCTTAGAATCTGCAAAGAATGCACAAAGATAAACGTCAAGCCTAAAGATTATCCTTACTAATATTTAGTGGAAAATCAGTCACTGTCTTGCATCCCAATCTCCCCATTGGTCTTGATTGATAGACAAGCACTGGATATCTAGGAATTGGTAGGAAAACACAAACCCAAAAAGCAGAATATACCATACAATTATCCCAGCTAATCACATACTTCAGTGAGCTTTTGTGGCTTATTGCAATAATTTTATGGCAAAAAATTAAGTAGGGGTCATTTCACCACAATCAGTATTGGTTTCAGTCATTAGTTACCTCCTCACTCAGAAAGTGAAGGTTTTCTCTCTGATACTGTAACAAGGCCATTTGCTGATCAGAGAGCCGTCCACCATCATGGTACCTATCACCAACAGCAAATGTTAATCTTCATCATTTAAAATAAAAACCTACAGGAATTAACTCTTATTACCACCACTATTTAAACAGGGATTATCAAAAATCAGTTCAATGAGGGACTGATCTTTTTTGGCTTCCAAGTGATGGTGACTTCAACTTAGGCATCTAATCCACATGAAAAAAGTTTGGCTTAAGGCCTCCCAAGAGGCAGTTGTAAGTACATAGCTCTCTAAGACCTTCCAAACCTACAGAAGAGTTTGCATTAAGTGCTCCATGTATTACATGTTCAAAACCAACTTCTATGAGCTGTTTGTGAGTCACAATGTGGCTGCCTCATGCCAAATGTCCAGTTACAATAAAAGTGGTATTAGGTATAACTGAAATTGTGCCATCTATGATTAGTAATTAGTTAACTACCAGTTATCCTATGCTCGCCACTGATTTGAATTAAAAAAAAAAACCACAATTAATGCATTTACATGACATTGTGTTGCACATATTCTGGCTGTGAAGGGACTTGCACGAACAGAGGAAATGAAGAAAAAGGTGAGATTTCGTTAAGTTCACTCGAGCACCACACATCATGTAGAATATACCATGGAGTTATTGTACAGATTTTGTGTACTTTTCCAAGATACAGCTACCATAGAAGACACAGCACAAACTGCACGCTGAGTTGCAGTTCCGAAACACATGACATTGTAAGAATAAGATGATCAAACAGTACTAAGGTAACTACAGCTAGTTGGGGCCCTCATTCACATCATTAAGTTAACCTTACTGCTGAAGTTTGGTGAATCTCCAAACGTAAACAGTATGAAAATCTCATAAGACATCTTCCAGCCAGTATTTGCAATCACTCTGGCTAAATCAGAATCTAAATGCAGGAAAAATCGGCCAAGAGCACCTTACAAGAAATCAAGCTTGAAGAAACTCTTTCAATTCAGTGCTATAATCACTATGCAGAGTCCTATATTTTGTGTACCCAAAATGTTATACATTTGCTTCACTTCTTAAAAGCTTAAGAGTTATCGTAACTGCACTCTAGTTTTTGCTTTTGCTTTTTATCGGCATAATTGTCCACAAGTTGATCATGTCTGAAGCCCCATTTGTTTAGAAGGACAATATGGAGTTTACAGAGTGATTAAAGAGGATTCAGCTTTTGGAACAGAATCTTCTATGGAACACTGGTAATCATAAAGGGAAAGTAAAGAAGTATATAATTAATAGGACATCCATACTTTTAAAGAAAAACACCGCATAAGAAATTAAAGGCACGGCCTTCATATTTATGTGAAGCACCCTAGATAAACAAATCTACATCAAGACCTGCTATTATGATATATATTTACCAAGTACACAAAAACTAATAATCTCCAGATATAAATGTAAAAATCTAAAACAAATTACTCTGACATGAAATATGAGATAACCGATTAATACCTCAACCCTTCCAAAGAACTTGACTGTTGCAGAGGTGAGTACAGAGAATTCAAAACATCAGGCTGGGAATCCAAAGAATTGTACTGGTGCACATAACCTGCACGTAACAAAATGTTATTGAGCAAACAGTTAAATCTGGGGTCATATGTGTATGATTCTCTCATCTAACACCTTGAGAGCTTTAGAACTTCACGAGTCAGAAGTCTGTATAATGAAGGTATCACAATCTTCATTCTATTTCCATTTTTACAGAAAATTATGTTCAAGTTTAAACATGAGATGACTATTTCTTCAAAGCTTAATTAACTTGGTCATTAGATACGTAAGTGTACGTTTTTGGACTACAACGTAGGTCATAACTGGTATTGTTTCATGAGTGAATTGGAATTCTCATATGTAGTAATATAAACTGCAGCATACGATAATATATTCCCAAGAGCCAAATAAGTTAATTGGTAACTGTTAGCATCAACTGTCTAAAATTAGTCTACGTCTGAACCATTTTCTAGGATAATGCCGTGTTCTGTGGGGCAGTATGATTATGGAACCAAACTTACCAATGTAGATGCTCATAAAGAACCCTGCACATACTGCTTGAACCAGCATAACAATTCTGCAATTTGACAGGCAAGAAATGAAGTTGCTTAATTGAACATTACTCAGACTGAAAACCAGATATCCTTAAGCTAATCTGAACTGAAAATAGCAGAAGACTGCATTGCGCTAATGATTCTTTTCTTTATTTGCTTAACAGAAGTACAGGCGAACTACAATTAGGAAGCATCTATATTTACAATTCTTGAACTTTGGTAAAGTCAAAACTTCCCAAATTGAATAACAAAGTCTATTCAATTTGGGAAGTTTTGACTTTACCAAAGTTCAAGAATTGTAAATATACATTACAACAACAAACAACCACAAAGCCTATAATTCTGAATAGACATGGGCCAATTCTCCATTCGTACTACCAAAAAGATCATAAGAAAGATGAATAAATCGTGCTTATGTCAGCGTAAAATTTTTATGAACATCGAATTGTCCTTGGTCAATTATGATATAGATGTGCTAATTTTTATTTTTATTTTTATTTTTTTTCCAGTTTTAAAGAGTGTGGATGTCGGTAACAGAAATTATACCATATATTTCCTAACAACCTCACATAATTTTCAAGGATTTCTATTTCATTTTGAATCCTTAATCATGTCTACAAAGTAACTATTTTACATTCTGTCAAGGTTTCATTTTATTTTCAAATAAATTAGTGTCAGTTTAGATTTTCCGCTGTGTTTTTAATAATAATAAAAAAAAATATCTAAAACCACCCTCTCCTCCAACAACTGCCCCACCACAGCACAGTAAAATCCGAGCCTTTGGACCGTAATTGACCACTTTGTTCCCGTGCGGCCATTGCCACCACAGCATCCAAGTCTTGCAGTGGCCACATGACCAGCACTGGCCGACAACAAGAGGGTTGAACAAACTGGTGGTCCATCACTCAGTCGAACAATAACTGGCAGTTCTTCAGAGAGGAGGTAGAGAGTTGAAGGAAGTCAAAAAGTTAGGTTATGCTGGAGAGTTGAATGCTTTACCCGAAAAAATAAATTCCTTAACAAACGGTTTACCCGTTGAATACAATTTAACCCTAAATTTGGTTGATCCATTGAACAAAGTTATTCTTGCCTTCCTGGTTACTGCATTTCAAGAAAAGAAAAAAAAACAGGTTTTCTTTAACAGGCATGGATGGTGAAAGATTCTCTAGAGCCCATCATTAGAGAAAATATTATTGAGATGGTGTGGTCGTGCAAATAAATAGGTATCATTATGATGAAATCTTAATTGTAAACCTGAGTAACATAGAGATGGAAAGAATACTAATATGGGGCTTCCAGGCCATGACAAGCAGCATTGCAGCAGTTCCTGCATTTGAAATAAGAAAATAGATATCATGTCCGAGTCAATAAATTTCATGAAATATATCATTGGAAATAAGTATGTAAGAAATGCAAAGCTACCAAACGGTTACTTAGAACTTGATAGTCATAAGGTTCAACATAACACAGGCATGAAACTAAAAATGTAAATTACAATACTGGAACCAAAACAGTATATTCTTGTTAATTGATATTCGATCAAACTTCACGGATGTCACTATTATTATCAAACTTCAGTTAAAGAAGGCACACAATATTCAATTATCATAACAGTTATAAAACTAATTCGATAGAAAATCAAAACAAATCTACATATAGTTTTATGAGATGAGGATTGTTACAAGAATCTTCGCTACCCACCAGAACTTCCGTAACTGTATGAAACAAGCTAGTCGACTAATAAGTAATTATTCACATGCTATTGTGGTCTCCATGTTAGCAACTAGAAAAGCTTTTTTTCGGGTAACTATAATGAATAATTATTATACCAGTAAAATTTTGTTTTCTATGATTATTTGGTCTTTGATCTTCGTACCATTGTGTATATAATCATGTATTAGTTCTTATCAAGATATAGATGAAATATTCCTGAATCCTCACTGCTTCATGGTACCTAAGCTAACGCTATAAACATCTTTTTTCTTTTACCAGCAACCAAGCCTTTTCCAATTTGTTCTTCCATGTTCCTCCTAATTTTCTATCTTCATGTCTCTTACAAATGTGATTACTAGGGTTGAACAGAAGAAACTTTCAAGGATTCATCCATACCTAATCCCTTTCCTGGTGTCCCTATCGCTCCATAACTAACTCAGACTACAAACCAAACTAGAACAGCTCCGTAACTCTCCTGAGATTAACAGGTGTTAAAAATGGATGAGATTTTCGGTGTTAACATGAAATCATGATGACCCTTCTTTTGCCCCTGGTCAATTATATGTAACATTGGTGGTGTACCTAATGTATCTATTAACTTTCAAGGGGTGTAGTGTAATGTTACTAAGGGTTTACATTATTAATTTCAAATATCTAGATATAACAAGATCTTTAAAAAGAACAACAACTTTTATTCAATTCTCAAGTAATGAAATATCATAAATTTTAGTATTCATTATTAGAGAAATTTTAGTATTAAGTTTTTGAGAACCTGAAATCTCTTTAAGTTTGTGTATTACATGTTTTTTATTTCAAATTAATAATTAAATAAACAAAATATATTCTGGTATCTTGAATTTTTTTCTTTTGTAATTTACAATTTTTATAGGTTTGAATTGTTATGTGTTGCAATATCAGATTTGCTCCACGGTCAGTGAGATTCAAAAAACGCAATGATTGGGAGATTTGGAAGCTTAGTACGAGTAATAATACTAATTGTTCGTTAACCGAAAAAATTACAAGGTTACTAAATCGTATACTAGCTGCAACTTCTAACATGAATTAGAGCATTCCCAGAAACCGAAACAAAAGATACTTAGGCAATGAATAAGCTAATTAGTAAACACATCACAAATGGAAGGGTGCATGCCAAGAACTCTAATAAAATCCGGTAAGGTCAAAAGTTACAAATCCTCCCATTTGCTTTCAGGTATCTCTCAAGTAATGGCAAAGGGTAACTTCTTCCTTGGTTTCCCTATGTAACTTCCTTTTCATATATTTTTTTGAGCAATTCTTTTAATTATAAATTTGAACTTCTATCGGTTCTAGTTTAACATACACAGGGAGAGATACCCAAAACGTATAATTTTTTTTCATATCAGTTTGAAAGGAAAAAAAACATAATTTAGCACACTCATATGCTCAACTAAGGTCTAATTATTTTCATCATCTTGCGAGCCCTTTCAAAATCTACTTCGTGAGACGTTTTGGCGATTCTATGCGGTTAAGGTTTACAGAAATCCTTTTTCTCCACAATCTGAGGGAGCAGGCTAAGGTAAAAAGGAAGGCTAAGTACTGTTCGAATACTAGAATAATTTAAGGAGAAATGTATGACTACAAGAGTAGTATACAATAATTTCCTATGAAGAGAAAAAGGAAACTAAGAAAATAACCTGCTTACAATTAATACTGAGAAGATGTTTTCCTACAGAATTCAATGGTCATGGGTCGAAAATTATTAGCGCAGTTAATTATTTTTAATTTTCAGTATGCTGAGATTTTAACTAGCAAACTAAATTTTGGCTGACCACATGATAAGGATTGTACTAGGGGAAACACATACCATATGCAATAGTAGCAAACGGGAGGCGAATTATATGCTTCAATTTTTGGCTGAACCCGTAATAACCCTGCAAAATGGTATGAGTATCTCATGTTACCCACAGCATACATGCCTGAAATGATTATTTGAAAGCAGAAGCAACAATGATTGTGACTGTTCCTTCTCTTGAAGATGAGGACTTCATATGCTCAAGTCAAAATCTCAGACCCAGCTTTGCAACGTATCAGTTTCTCATGACATACTTCCATTCATAACTTCACAAAGATTTTCTGCACTTTGCTGACATGATCTGATACGTACACTACGTATTTTTATTCTACCGGAAACTTTGTAATCAAAATGAACAAGATCATGCCTTGATTTTGGTCATGACTTCTCCCTCATGCTTCATCCCTCTTCCAAATCCTGATATAACTTTCGTATTTTTAATTGAGTGACTTCTTCCTCCCAATCTCTAATTGTCATCCCCATTACCCACATTCTTGACTCATTTCTAAAACACATATTGCAAAGAATTTTTTTTTTTTTTAAATCTTGGAGGAAAATATAAATGATTGTTTCGCATAGCAGATAACTACCTGCAGCCGTATCTTGTGGACTTGGTAAACAAGATATTGCTGAAATAAACCTGTAAGTACAAAGAAGATATTTTTAGGGAGGAAGCTACTTTTAAGCAAGAAAACAAAGAACAATGTTCAACTGCATTCTGCAGTACATACCACCAAAATGACAACTGAAACTATTGTCACCCTTACAAACTATAATGCACAACAGTTTGTCAAAAGGCTAAGAATGAAAGAAACTTGGACCAAACAGAGATAAGTCGCATTAAAAAAGATGGAAATCGCAAGTGATAAAATAAAAATCAAATATATAGGAATCAATGGGAGATTGAGAACTTCCCAAATGCCAAAACACCTCCATATATAATCAATATAAACAATATTGGACACATGCTCAACACAACCATCAGATACGCCTAAATATGTTTGCCTACAAAACATATGATGAAGATTATCATATCATTCGGAATATTAAACACTTAATTATTATTGAATATTAAGTTAGAATGCTAGAATTAAGTTATTGCAGTGTCTAATATTAGGTAAGGTGTATGAATATTAGATAAGACTGGTGAATAATAAATAAGCAGGTATTGGTAGCAATAATGAGGTATGTAGAGGTAGGTCGTAATAAAATTGTACGTGTATATATAGGTGCTTGATGTAATGAAATATTATGCAATTCATTCTCATTTTTCTTCATGGTATCAGAGCCAAGTCTAATCAGTCCCTTCAGGCTGCCATCTTTTTCAGGCGATCATCATTTCTGGCCATCCCTCAGGCCACCTCATTTCCAGCCATCTCTTTCTGGTCATCTGTTTCCTCACTTGAAAGGTTGATTTCCAAAAACCTTTTCATCATTAACAACATGACAAAAATGGCATGACCTCATCAGAAACATCGAAGGTCATTGCACTATAATCAGGAGGCAGTCAGATCCTCCAAATTTGGGCAGCAATGATTCCATCACTGGACACAACTTAAATGGCCATAACTATTTTCAGTGGTCACAATCTGTCTTGTTGTTTGTTCATGGCAGGGGGAAGGATGAATATCTAACGGGAACATACATCCTACACATCCAAGTTTCAGAAGGTGGAGGATAGAAAATAGTATGATCATGTCATGGCTTAATCAATTCCATGAACAATGACATAGGTAATTTCTTGCTGTTTGCAGAAATATGGGATGCAGCCAAAGAGACTTACTCTAGTTCTGAAAACACTTCAAAGTTGTTTCAGATTGACTCCACAACTTCCACTAGGGAGAATAATCTGTAAAACAGTACTACAATACACTCACAAGATATTGGCAACGAATGGACTTATTGAAATCCCCTTGTGGCAACATACAAGCAGATTGTTGAACAACAAAGGTTGTTCAAATTTCTGTTAGGTCTGAACAAGGAATTAGATGATGTTCGGAACCAAACCATTGCCTAGTCTTAGAGAGGCTTTCTTGGAGGTCAGACGCGAAGAAAGTAAAGAATAAACTGATCATGGGATCTAAGGAACATGCACCAATGTTCGAAGCATCTGCCCTTGTTGTACGATCATCTGGAGATCGTCAAAAACATGAAACACCCTAGTGTGATCATTGTAAGAAGCTTGGCTATTTGAGGGAGGCATGTTGGCAGATTCATAACAAACCAGCAAACTGGAAACCAAAGTCTGAAAGAGAAGCACATATGGTTTCCTTATCTAATAGTGCTCCTACAGAAGAAGTAAACCCATTTAGCAAAGAGCACATGTGGTTTCCTTATCTAATAGTGCTCCTACAGAAGAAGTAAACCCATTTAGCAAAGAGCAAATGGATTTACTTCAGAAATTATTCAGCCAAGTAAGCACTCAAAACATGACTAAGACCGGCATGGTTGCTCAAACGGATTCACACGCAGCCTTTACAGTTAAGTGAGGAGTGAGTCCATGGATAGTCGAAACGGGTGCGTCTGACCATATGACAGGAGATGCATCACTTCTCCAAAGTACAAACAAAGTCAAGGTCATTCATCCGTTCGAGTTGTTGATGGTACAAGTTCAAAAATTGTTGGGACAGGTTCCATCCAAATTACAACAGAATTGTATCTCAACTCTGTTCGTCATGTTCCAAATTTGGATTGTAATCTTTTGTCAATTAGCAAATTAGCGGACCTTCAATGCCTTACTATTTTTTAACCAAACGTGTGTGTTTTTCAGGTTTTGAAAACGGGGTGTGTTCAGGGCTCTATCGCCTCTCATGTGGTCCATTGTCAAGCAAAGCTCCTCAAGCAAGTTATGTCCAGTCCTCGAGTCTTCTAAAAGTCTTTCCAGTCACTGTCTAATTCCAATGGTACTAAAGATAGTGAAATCATATTGTTACACTATCATCTTGGTCATCCTAGTTTTTTGTATCTGGCTAAATTGTTTCCTAAATTATTCATCAATAAAACTCCAGCTTCTTTTCATTGTGAAATTTCTCAAATTGCATAGCACACTCGATCTGTATATCAAAAAATTCCATACAAGCTATCAACTGTTTTTTCTCTAATTCACAGTGATGTGTGAGGTCTCTCACGAATAAAAAAATATTTCTGGCTCTCGATGGTTTGTGACATTTATTGATGATCACACACGAGTGACTTGGGCTTTCCTTATGAAAGAAAAATCATAAGTTGGACACATCTTTCAAACATTTAATATCATGGTTCAAAATCAATTCAACATTAGAATTAAGGTACTAAAGTCAGATAATGCTAAAGAATACTTCACTAGTATTCAACACCTACCTTCAGAATCATGGGATTACCCACATAAGCAAATAGAGTGACGAATCGCAAAAATAGACATCTCTGGCAGGTTGCCTGTTGTCTAATGTTTTCATCAAACGTTTCAAATTATTTTTGGGAAGCCACTCTGACAGCTACCTATTAAATCAATCGCATGCCATCCAGAGTTGCTCCTCGTTAAATTATTCTGTAACACTAAGATTTACCTCTCAAGGTATTTGGCTGCAGACCCTTTGTTCAAGTGTATCCTCGACACTGCAGTTGACCCTAAAGCAAACAAATGCATTTTTCTAGGGTAAGTTTCCACTCAAAAGGGATACAAGTGTCATTCCCCAACCCACAAAAGATTTTACACCACTATGGATGTCTCTTCTTTAAAAATGTGTCATTTTATCCAAATCTAATGTTCAGGGGAGAGCATGATTGACCATCAAATTTGGGAGTCTCCTCGTGAGTCTATTCCCTCTATTCCCTTAAAACCGTTGAGTTTGTGCTTGTGCACACTGATCAATCACAAAAACAGTCTACATATGTACCTATTCAGTCATCCGTCCAAACCCCAAATGTAGCCTGGGCACATACGGGGCAGGAAACATTATTGATAGAAGATCAACGACTGGGTATTGCTCGTTCGTTTAGGGTAATCTTGTTACTTGGAGGAGCAAGAAGCAGTCAATGGTTGCAAGAAGTAGTACTGAAACTGAGTATAGAGCATTGGCACAGGGAGTTTGTGAAGAGATTTGGATACAAAAGGTTCTTAGCAAACTTGGGCAAATCATTTCATCTCCTATGCTAATGATGTGTGATAATCAAGCAACCATCAGTATAGCAAAGAATCTTGAGCATCATGACAGTACTAAGCGCATTGAAATTGACAGACACTTCATCACAGAGAAGGTGACAAGTGAAGTAGTTAAGTTGAGCTACATTCCTACCAAGCGACAAACTGCAGACATCCTCACGAAAGCTTTACCAAGACCTAACTTTGAAGACGTAGGGTGCAACCTGGGATTATATGATATATATTCTCCAGCGTGAGGGGGAGTGTTGTATATTAAGTCAGGATGGTCGAAATATTAAGTTATTGCAGCGTCCAATATTAGATCAGGTAGGTGAATATCAGATAAGGCCGGTGAATAATAAATAAGTAGGTGTGGTTAGCAATAATGAGGTATGTATAGGTAGGTAGTAATTAAATTGTACTTGTATATAAAAGGTGCTTGATGTAATGAAATATAATGCAATTCATTCTCATTCTTCTACAATTATTGAGTAGAACACACACTAAACTGTTGTTGGTTATCTTCAGATGAGATTATTTCAGCATTTATTGGCTTTGTTTATAAACCATCTTAGTAGACGAGTTTGGTTTTATAAAATTTAGTAATTTAATAGACTAGTTCAAAATTAATCATTGTATCATAAAAAAATCACTTAAGCTCAATAATTTCAATGTATAAAATCCAGAATACTTACTTGGTATTTAACAAGAAGAAAATAAGTAAGGAAGAAGAGTGGAAAGTGGAAGAGGGAGGCACAACTATGTGCTAAATAAAGAGAGCTAAATAACAAGGAAATAAGAAGGCATAGAAAGGATAATATCAGGCAGTAACCGTGTAGAAAAGCAACCTATAGAATGACGAGACACCATAAAATTCTGAAAACTCTGGACTTCAAGTTGACATCAGAAACATTTTTAAGACAAAGATCACTTTAATACACTGCAGCTTCTAGGTTCATGTGTTCTAGATTAGGAGTAACAAAGTCATTTGAGTGATATTAGAGTTCTAAGTCTTATAGAACATGTTTCACAATCATTATTATCAGAATTTTGCATTTGGAACTATAGCCTCATTGCACCAAATTATCATATAAAACTGAAGCTGCATGTTGAAACTTTCCCCTACTTTTTCTAGGGTAAAGAATACTCTTCTCCTGGTCTCTTCGTTGCTGTTGTTTTAGTTCATCTTCTCTCAGTGCATCATCTCCCATTATTATATTCATAAGATTCCTATCAGCTCTGGAATCTATTTTCATTACAAAAACTATGCACTGCGTAGCTCACACCTTCCTAACAAACTCTTCATGAGAAACTTATGCTGTCATTCAAAGTACTAAAAAGTATCTTCATTCTTCTCTCATTTGTTCTCATTTAGTTAACTTTTATCAGGCAACAATGGTCCTCAATAATCTGATCTTATGAATTTGACAAATATTATCCACAAAATATTCAAATATAAGTAAAATAATGCTTGATTATGCTACAAGGAGCATTCAAGGAATAGATAAAGAAAGGCCTCGATATAGAAGTTCATGATTGGTAAAAGTACAAGTGGAGTTCCACTTAGTCAAATTTCTGGGAAACTAAAAGTATAAAATTTATGATAAGTAAAAACTCTCAAATAGGACCTGTGACAAGCAAAAGGACGACATCAGAGCTACAGAGTATGAGAGCAATTAGTTCTTGCACAGGATGAAGTATCCATGTTGCTCCCACAGCTAAAATCGCATAACCTGTCTAGAATCAAAAACAAAGCAAATTTTACCATATACTGTTGCTCTTTGTAATATGCTCATTAGAGAAGATTAAGATTAGACTTGCCAATAGGAGGCAATAGAAGACACTCCCAACCACAATTGTTGGCTTCCGATGACCAAACAAAGGAGCCTCTTGCAGTATGTCAAGGAACCTACGAAGCAAGTACAAAATCCTCATAAAAGACCAATACAAGACACAGAGTAGTTCTACTGAAACATAAATGTCCTAAATATTAGTGCCCTCTTATTCATACGCTTAGACTAATAACATACGTCCAATGCAGAAGGTAATTAGTTGGAGAGAGAAAGGTTCACAAGCCAAAAAACGGAGATTGGCAATTAACCACATGATCAAAATCATCAAGAATGTTTTCCTAGTAGAATTTTGATGTTTCTCAGTTCATATCGTGATGTAAACCATATAGAAGTTTATCACATAAATTTGGTAAAGCATATCTTCTAAATGCACTAGAAAACCCACAATACCCATCCAAGAGGTGAATCGACTAACTTGAATGATTTCTCTCAGAAAAGATCTGCTAAAGCTCAATGTTAACCAATAGAAAGTTCATTATTTCAAGACCGGAGAAAATAATAGCAGAAAAGAAAAAAGAAAAAAACTAGTAGGTTATTAATTACCGTATTACCAACACAAAAATTCAAACACTAAAATAAAAGGAATCAGATTCAACCAACAATAAAATCCCCTCTGTTATAGCATTACTCCAGCAAAACTAGAAACGGAATACACGCAAAACCGTTGAGATTAGCAGTCCTTGGAATTGATATGCAATTCGCGTTCTCATGAAAGAATCCAAATCACACAGATACACACACACACATATATATATACATATAGCAGCCAAATTAGAGTAGAATTATAGATTTTAACAACCTAATCACAACTGTTGTTACCTTCAACTGAAAATGAATATGCAGAATTTATTTATGATGCAATTAATTCCAATAAGAGGTGAAAGAAGCTTACAAGTTGTTTGCATCGGGAGGATTAGAGAGTGAAGAAGAGTGCCTGTCCCCTGACATCTTTTCCTCTCACTTCATTCGCTGAATCATACACAGACGAGACGAAACGACGGACGTGTGAATTTTAAGAGTCTCAAATGAAATCTACCGTCTTATTAAACCGTGTGTACGTACGGGTTTCTCACTTTTATTTACGGGTTTCTATTATTATTATTATTATTATTATTATTACTACTACTTAAAAAAGAAACCCATACGGAGAACAAATTATTATATATATATATATATATATATATATCTATTGTAGTATTGTATGTACAATTGGTTGAAATTATCTAAAATACTCTTATAGTACGTTTGGTTGTCACATAATTCTATGGTAACAATAAATAATTAAATGTGGGTATTCATTGATAATTTTTTAATTAATATGAGATTTGGATTGTCACACTAACAGTCTCTCATATAACTTTTATAATATTATCTTATTTCACGTTTGACTTGTATGATATATTGGATTACCTTAAAATAATAACGTATTTACCCCAAATTTAAATCTTCCAACTACCTCCATAACTCTCTTCTCCACAAAAAAAAAAAAAAAATACCACAATTTGGGGGCAAAAATGTAATTTGAAGAAGCCCATTCAACCCAAGATAAAAAATCATCGAGGGTAAGATGAGATTTGTAATCTTGCAAATAATACGAAGTGGCCTACATATCCCGGGTACCCGTAATTAACGATGGGGTCGTCCAAACGCGATATTAGGTAAGATAAATTAGTTTATCTTGCCTATTATAGGCAACCAAACGTGTCCTTAATAAATAAACACCTTTTCCGTAGGTGTTTAAGGAGGGGTATATCCGGATTTTTTTGTAGTTTTAAGGCATTTCTCAGACCAAATTATTAGACTTTCTAATTTATCCTTGCTCACAATTGTAAAGTACATATAAGGGATTGTAAATTGTCAAATAGTACAAGGTAAATAATTCATTTAGACTTCTGTTGTGCCGTCTCCCTCTCCCTCTCTCCATTGCACTATCTCCACTGTCTAGTGGTTCCTTACTCTGACCTCAACTTGCATCACAAATTCACAACTGATGTTGTCAGTTTCTTCATACAACACAATTTCCAAAAAGCTTAGTCTCGTTCAGTGTTGCAAGGAGAGTCTTAGACCCATCATTTATTTGGTGCAATGTTTCACAAAGCCACATTTTCAATTGTCTTCTTCAATTTAGAGTGTAGCTCTTTGCTCATTTAAGCTTTAAATAGTTTAATTTCTGTAATTTTGTAAGGGCCTTCTTAGATATTGAGATCGAGCGGATGGTTGTGCTTCATAAGCTTCGGGAAGGTATGATTATAATTTCCATATGGCTGAGACTCATAATCATATTACGATACTCTAATCAACATAATTAAAGTACAAAAGTGTTGCTAAAAGGGATATGATAAGCAAAGCTTGGGGGGTTAAGTGATAAAATTTAAAAAGTCTGGAGGGGGGAAGATAAGTGATGTGATTAGCAAATTTGGGGAGGGTTAAGTGATATGATTAGCAAAACTTTTGTACTTAACTATGCTAATTAGAGTCACGTTATATGATTAACACGGTTTGGGGAGTTAAGTGATAATATTTAAAGTTCAGTGTATAATGTGGAAAACAGGCAAAAGTATAGGGATATGATAAGCAAAGTTTGGGGGGTTAGTGATGTTTTTGTACAAAGGATGCGATATCTGCCTTGGAACTTACTCATATGGCTAAGAAGATTAGGGTGAAGGGTTAGGTGGTGTTATACTAATATGCAAGTGGGTGGGACAAGTGAGAAGACTTGGTTTGAATTTATGATGATGTTGGTTCATCGAAAATGGCAAGGCATGCTTCTAAAGACATAATTGTAGCAGTATTTATAGTGTCAAGGACACAAGCACAAGCTACTTTGGTCCAATCTTCCAATGATGCCGAAGAGAATAACAATGAGGTTTTCAAATTTCAATGATTCTAGTGATGAGTATGACAATAATGAAGGAGAGAAATCTGATGACAAAAGTACATAGAATTATGACAAAGTTGATGATATGCCAATTATTGGAGAGGCATTGTACTATGTTGTGATGATGAAAGATTATTAGAACTAAGTGATTATGATGTTGAGGAACAAGCAACTGTTGACTTGGAGAGCGTGGAGCCCAATACTGATGCACCATATAATGACATGGAGAATGATAACCTAGGTATTGAAAACTGTTTTGACCATATAAATGATGCTACACCCTTGAAATTTGAACAAAAATATAAATTTATAGTTTAGTTCTCAAACTTTTGAAAATAGCATTTTGACCCCAAATATTTGAGAAAAATTGCATTTTAGTCCTTAAACGAAAATTAATTATTTTTTTATTATCTTATATGCTTCAAATATCTTTAAGAAATATATTTTACATGTACATATTGATCTTGGAGTTTTTTACCTAGAAAAACTCACATAAGTAATTACGTGTAAAAATATCTATTTATTCGTTTTTTTTATTATAAACAACAAGAATAATATCACATCATAGGTGAATGGTTCTGAAATCAGCCACATTACTCTTATGATAATTGAGATCAGATTTTGGTGATTAGTTGTTAAAGAAAGTAAGGTGGACCTTAGTTAAATTGTTTTAACATGTATAAATAAATAAATAAATATGTATATATTAATCTATATGTATTTTGTTTGAATTAGACATATCATATTTTAAGTTATGGAAGAAAAATCAGTCACATCTCCCGATTATCATATTAGAGTCTTCATTAGGTGGCCAATGATAAAGAAATTAAAGTGGGACCTTAATTAAAAGTATTTTAACATGATTTTTTTACTATAAATAGTAGGCTTTCTTCCAACAATCTTCACACCCAAAATCATTTCGGGTTTCCTTCTTTCTTCCTATCAATCTCTTTATTTTTGAGTCTTTACTAAGATTTACATTGTAACTAGCATTCTTAACAAGAACGCTCTCAATTTCACCAACATGAGGATTGAAGAAAAAATACTAATATTTATTGTGGTGAATTATAAATTCAGTTGATTAATATCATTTAAATTTGTTAAAGGTTTGACGAACTAATCAACGCCATCAAGGTTCCCCGTACGAGTTAAAGTGAGGTTCTATTTCTGATTTATTCTAGTGCCGTTTGGCATCCGACCCTGAGGAACTTGGACAGAAAAGCCACTACTCTGTTACCAAACCTCGAACAACCTATATTTTATCATAATCCCGTTATGCATCTCATCTCATAACATATTTTTCTTACTCATCGTTAAATCGTATCCAATCATTTATTATTTATCATATTGATTCATAATCATGGTAATTCCCGGATATTTTAATCTCATCTTCTGGTTCTTGAACTGTGCAAAGAGCAACGACCTATGTTCGGGACATGTAGCTCAAGGAGCAACTGAAAATTCATCCCAAGTTCTTATTTTATCTTTTTCTAACCGGAAATACCCCAAAACTTTTATTGCGCAGAAATTATCTATTCGGCCGTGCACCTTATAAAAATCATAACTAATTGTAGAAAAATCCTTTTTGATCAATGACAATGGCCAAATACTTATCATGATGTCTTTTAACTTTCATAAGAAGAAATGTTTTTCAAATAATGTGATTTAGATGGTCGAAATTCCTAAACTGTAAACTGATGTCTGAAAATCCGAAAATAGGTTATATGTTCTCAAGAATTATTTAGCATAGCAAAGCTTTGAATTTTCCGTCCCATTTGGATACCCATGTTCCTAGTGATGTTAGGGATGAGTTGCCACACAAATATTTAAAAACAAAGTTCATTTGGATATCCGATCAAAGGTAAACTCGAAACTACGACGCTTTTCAGTTTATTTTACGTACTTTAAGTTCTTTGTTTATGATTCATCATAATTCCATGATTGATCACTCACACATGACTCTTATAAGATATAACAATCATTAGAATCACTTTAATATGATTTGTATTCACAAATTAATATTTTTGAGATTTCTCAATAGTATATAAATAGTATATTTATCATGTTTAACATATCCTTACATAAGTTTAATAAGATTATCATATACTTTTGAGGTCTAATCCTCTTATATGACTATGTATCATAACTTAAACATTCTTTGATCATTTACCTTGATTAGGTTTATGTATTAATATTTTTATAAGTACAATGTTATGTAACTTATAATAATCTTGAAACAAAATAATATCAACTAAGTTATACAATTTACTCGATTGCTTCATAAGGTAATTGTTTGATGTCATCATTCGTGGAATTTTTGGATGTACTAGAGATTTAAAGAACGATTGTCTAAATCAGTTAAGTAATATATTTTGAAGATTTATTATGCATCAAATTAAATAGTTTATCATACTATACTTGATATTATTGTATACTTACCATTTGAAATGATTTTCTAACATTAGTAAAATTATAACTATAATTATAATTATAAATATATGGTTGCTTAAGATAAATCTTGAGATATAAATTACGTATACAAAGTATATTTGATATTTAACTTAACCTTACGACATCAAAGTTTATCGCGTAATATTTTCATCAATGATATGTGCTATTTACTTAAATTAGTATTAGCTACCTTTTTTAACAAGAACTTCCTCAAATTTCATCAACACGAAAGTTGAATAGTAGATATGTTTATAGTGGTGAGTTATGGTTATTTAATTAACTGATATTATCATAATGTTATTAAAGGTTTGACAAATTAATCAACGACGCGCAAGATTCTTCGTACAAATAAATATGAGGTTCAATTTCTGATTTTGTTCTAGTCCAGTTTGGCATCTAGCCTGAGAAACTTGGACAGAAAAGACATTACCCCGTTACCAAATTACGAACAACCTATATTATTTACCGTATTCCTATTTTTGCATCTCATCTCGTCTCATAACATGATTTCCTTACTCATCGTTAAATCATACTCAGCCATTAATTATTTATTACATATTAATTCATAATCATGGTAATTCGTCAATTATCTCATATGTTGGTTCTTGAACTATGCAAAGAGTAACGAACTCTGTTCGGGACATGTAGCTCAATGAGCAACGGATATTATCCGATTTACTAGCTTATTTGTTTATCACCCATTGGGATGCCTTTGGGAAGTTGGCCCATGGATTGAGTCGAGTTGTTACCGGGCAGTGAGGACTGTCGGTTTAAGTAATTTCGCTTGATACCCATTTATCTAGGTGCCGCTTGCAGTCAGGAGTTGGTTGTAACCCGTGTGCTAGATCGGCATGTACTCGAGCATGTCATCTATTTTGTTTGCGAGGTCGCTCCTCGTTGGGAGGTATAAGGTAGTATTTGGAAGTATAAGGTTGGATTGTTTAGGGTTAAAGCACATGTTCATAAACTATATCCAGAATATTTTGGTATCATTGTTACATCAAATTATCTTGTTAAATTGTTTCTATCGGTAAGATCATTCCTAAAATTATATCAATTGAATCACTGTTAATTCTTGCATTGTCACTTGTTTTGTATGAATCTCACTAAGTTATCAAATATTTATTCCTCGTTTTTTCTGCCTGTCCATTCCTCACGATAAGATCAACGTGGCAGCATGGATCACATGAATAATTTTGTCAATCTTGCCTTTTGGAATGTTCATGTAATTGAAAATGATTAATCATCAGTACTTAATTATTAAAGTGTCAAATTATTTGTATTTTTCAGACTTCCGCTGTGTATATTAAAAGTTATTTTTTTATCATAATGTGTATGGTTGATTCTGGACAGTGACACCCCTTCCTACGAGATGTGTTTTAGCCAGAGTTGGGTAAAGTGTCTGGCCAGCACCGAACCAACTCGGATTGAAACACTACTCATGGGGCGCGACCGTCACAAATGCCAACCTAAATCCTAGCACAAACAATACATGTGATCCTCAACTAGGCAATCCAAATGAGACTACAAACACAACCCATGTCCTTGAAGAAACTAACATAAACCTATGTGCTTCAAACATGTCCTTGAACAAACCAACGCAAACACTTCTGCTCCAAATGATACCTCAGACACAATCCATGTCCCTGAAGAAATCTACATAAACATTTATGAAGTTCCTCCACATGCTACTTCTAATAGAGGTTGCTTGGTTTCATTAAACCACAGTGAAGATTTAGTTGCAATAATTGATGTTAGAGACAATGATGAAAGTGAGGGGGAGGTTTCAGCTGGTGATGATTTTTAGTATTTTGATTATCTGGTAGACAATGACAATGACCCAGTTGGTGCTTCTTTGAAGTTGATGTGTTTAAAGCTGCAGTGAAGAAGCATGGTATAGATAATAAAAGGAGTATAGTATTCAAGAAGAGTGAAAGGTTCAAGCTATTTGTGGTAGCAAGCTTAGCTGTTGTCCATGGAGGATTTATGTTTCAAGGATTCTTGGTGAGAGCACACTCCAAATCAAGTCTTTTTAGGGTCCTCATGAGTGTGCAAGGCAAGACGTAATTACCAAGAAGATTCAAGATGGATAACCAAACAGTACTACGATAAGATTAAAAGTGATCTGAACTAGCGAGTTCATTCCATGATCATCGTCATTGGGAGGGATGCATCCTTAGTTGTTAGTAAGCATCAGGGCCACGAAGAAGGTGCTTGTTGGTGAGACGGTGTTTGTTGGTGGTATTGGTTATGATGCACAACAATATAACCTCCTTTGGTGTTACGTAGAAGAAATTATGAAAACAAACAAGGGAACAACTGTTAGGATTAAATGCATGTTGGTGGGTAAGAAAACACATATTAAAACAATGTATATTTATTGGGTAACACTTAAGAATAGTTTTTTAAGTGGATGTAAGCCCATAATATGTGTCTAGATGGAACTTACTTGAAGTCATCTAATGGGGGGGGGGGGGGACTTCTTACAGTTGTTGGTGTAGATACAAACAGTTCATATATCCATTTGAATATGCAATTGTTGAGAATGAGTAAAAAAAACTCCTGATTGTGATTTATGTAAATTTTGGTGGAGGAAGATTTAGCTTAGTGCTAGGTGGACAATCATGAGTGATAAGTAGAAGGGCTTTATTAATGATGTTTAGAAGGTGTTGCCTTTTTGTGAGAAAACTATATAATAAACTTATGTAATTTTGTTGTGCTCCATTTATAGTTTTATATTTTTCTAATCTTTTCGTCAAATCTTCTCTCTTTGATACCCTCCAACATGGAATTGATCTCTTCCAGTATCAATGATTTTACCCCAATTATTAGTAGTTATTTTCGTTGCAAGTAAACTATATGGTTCAGTTCTCACGTTTGATGTCTATAGACACTGTATTACTTAAAGTACGATATTTCACATTTACGTAGCGTAGACAAGTTCACAATATCCATTTGTAGCAAGAAAAGAAAACACATATCTTATGCAAACATGTTTAATTTTTAATAATGTTTCTTAAATTCAGGTATATTCAAAATGATTAATTTGTTGAGAAACAGATTAATTAACACAGGTGCCCCAAAGAAGCTATAAAACATAAAGAAAAAAGTATGATGCGAAAGAAAACAATATCAAGGATACGAATTTATGGTGCAAAAGAGAAATCTAATCAATGAGGCTAAACATTAAGTTTATATAAGAATGAGGCTAATTATTCTTCACAGTTCGGAGGTTAGTTGTTGCAACTTTCCAAATTGATCATCACTTTGCAAAAAGTTATCAAACTTTACATGCATGGTCTTATATCTCATCATGCACGAAGGAGTAGTAACATTTAGCTATAGCAAATTCATTTCCATTCTAAACTCTCAGGAGGGCAAATGTTGTTATGTACAAGAGTTCCACTTACTCTTTCGCCCAAACCAAACTGATAAAAATAAAGAGATGTTGGCTAACAATTTTGCCAGTTAGGAATCTATATATGATAAAAAGATAGATCATGTATAAACATTATGTACACACTTGATTCAAGCAAAAAGCATTTGGTTGATAGATAAGTTAAACAACCTTTCATATATAGTTTTGTCTTGGGCCTGATTTAGAAAATATATTTCAAACTTGTATCTCCTCTATACTCCTTATGGCCTCCCTCATCTCAATCCGCTTATCGGGATCGCTCTCCGTGCAAGCGTCTGCCGTACGAAGTATCTTTTCCATCTTTTCGCGTGAATTTGGTGTGTTTGCAATTTCAGGGTCAATCAATCCTGAGAGTTTATCCTCAGAAATTGCTTGTCGAACCAGTTGTACTACATCACTTCCACCCTTATGGTTGTTGTGATATAGGGAAGGATATTTTCCAGTCACGATCTCAAGAATAACTATGCCAAGGCAATAAACATCACTTTTGTGAGAAATTTGTTGATAGAGAGTGGCTTCCGGGCACTTATACGAGAAGAGAGTTTGGACCGATTGATTGTTGTTACCCAATAATGAATATAGCGCGTAGTCTGTGAGAAGTGGCTCATAGTTTGAGCAAAGAAGAATGTTGCTAGACTTTAGATTCCCATGGGGCAACTCGTAATTTGCAAACTCAGTGTGAAGGAACCCCATGCCGCGGGCGACTCCCTTTATGATTTTCAGCCGAATTGGCCAATTTAACTCTGCGTGGGATAAACTGCGATCACCTTCAGAATAAAACTTGCATCAGCATTAGTTTATATTTAATAAAATTCTTGAATAAGTGTGAGACATGAACAAGTTTACCATGTAAAAGAACCATTAAGCTGCCTTTGGGAACAAACTCAGACACCAGGAGCTTCTCATCTTTCTGGTAATGGTACGCCAATGGTGGCAATATATTGCGGTGCCTTATCCTTCCAAGCCTTCGGATCTCTGCATCAAACACATCCCTATTTAACTTATTTGAGTCTCTCATTCTCTTCACAACAACTGAAACCCCGTTTTGCATTCTCGCTTTATACGCCGACCCCAACCTACCACTAGTATTGCCCATAACTTCAGCAGCCGCTTTCATCAAATCTTGAAGCCCAAATATTCCTTTTTCTTCATTAACCATCACAAGATCACCCGACATTTTCCCACTTGCTGAGCGTTTTCTCAAGGAATGGTTGCTTGAATCCTTATAACTTCCTCCCTTCTTGCTGGAGCTGCTGAAGCTGAAGGTTCTCTTGTTTGAGCTACTAGTAGATATATTCATCTTCACTACCTCGTCGAGGTTCTCTTTTCCCGAGGTGAGGACATTTTGTTCTCTTTTCTTGGCCCTAGTAAAGAGTATAGTCAACAATAAAACGACCACAACTAGGCCTAATATCACCCATGTTATGCTCGACCTGGAAGCAGACGAGGACGGACTAGATTCTTTACCTTTTTGATCTGCGGCGGGTGGTGGATTTGGAGGCGTGCATGACTTGGACAACGTGGAGCCACAGAGATCTGGATTTCCCTCCAAGGGGTCCTTTCCAAATTTCGACAAGCTTTGAGGGACTTCTCCTTGTAGTTTATTGAATGAAAGGTCTATTCGTTCGAGAGAGTCTTGTGCGAGTGAAGGGATGGTCCCCGAGAACTGGTTATTATCCAAGTTGAGTTCCTGAAGATTGGATAGTTTGGCCAAGGAGCCTGGAATTTTGCCAGAGAAGTTATTTCTTGCAAGCTCTAGGCGTTTGAGCGACCTCATGTTGTTGAAGAAATCGTCAGGGATCTCACCTGAGAACTTATTTCCTGATATATAGAGAGCCCTCAATGAAGTCAATCGATTGAATTCCGGGATTGGACCGGTGAAATTGTTGTTTTCCAAACTTATGAATCTGAGTTTGTTCAGCATTTGAAGGGATTCAATGTCCAGGTCTTGAGAAAGGCCTGATAGACCAAGGTTAATGAGTTTCAAGGAAGATACCCCATTTTCATTACATTCTACGCCCATCCATTGATCCTGACAAGGGTTCGTGCCTTTACGCCAAGAATCATCGATGGCGGAGGAATTCCGTAATCCCTCTTTGAATTCCAGGAGGGGGACGTCTTCTCCCGTGGCCAGAGACGGTAGTATTGTTTGGTGCGCACAAATAAGGAGGAATATCAAAAGAGTCACCATGTCACACTAGTTATTTAACATTGGATAACAGGACGCCTCCCGACTGCCTGATCACACGGTTGGCACGCTGTCGGGGACGCCTAAATATTCTAAAACTTTTTTCTTCAGAGTGAGTTTGTGTTCTTTTGTTTCTTACTTTCAGAGGCATAGGATGATGTGGCATGATGTTGTGGTTCTGCTTTTGTTGATGAACAAAGATTGGTGATGGGAAATGCACCAGCTTGTGATCAATTAGGAAATTGACTCTTGTAGAAATAGAGGTCATGCTTTCGTTGAAGACTATCCAAGTAGAAGAGATGAGTTGCTTCGTTAAATACGTGGGTTACTTTGCACTTTTATCTACATAAACCCTCAAATATAGGCATTTCGCTAGGTACAATATGTGGTAAATGCAAAAGCTATTAAAGGTATATGCGTGAGAAACAATCTGCAAATTACTCTGCTTTCAATCTATTTCTTTCTAACACCCCAGAGAAAAATTAACACAATCTTATCTTCTAATACTTGAGGAGAAAAACGAAAGAAGACCGATTTTGTCAAAAGATGCTAGGACAAAACATGAAATGTTATCTTTCCTCATAGACGACAGCTACTGGTATCGTATTGCACAAAAGTATTTCGCCATTGAAGTATTATGTATATCAGTATATACAACACAGAGGAAAATCTCAGGGCAGAAATAGCCTTACACAAAAGAATACAGAATAGCAGAAGAACTGCATTGACTATTCCTAACTATAGGCCTCGCCCTCTCCCCATATATTTCACAAATATCAAAACAAAATCACTGCCAAAAAGACCGTGGAAACTGGATTTTTTTTCCCCCCGAAAATCTTTTCAAAAACTATAATCTATATCCGATACATTTTGAGAATCTGAACGTCTGACCAAGTGCCCCTGCTCATCATACAGATCAAGATTGTCACAAGGAGCAGGAAAAACGGTCCCTATAACACGGCCCTCAACATATGCACACTGGAATACATGCTTCTTTATGTTGGTTATTCCAACTGACATATCCTGGAAAGTAACGTTACTTACAAAAATCTCCTCGCTCCCCTGAATACGAACTGGGACACGAACCCCTTCCCCATGTATCGAAGTGTAACTTATATCCTCTAGTACTGGGACGGCCTTCGGGTCAAACCCCATGTCTGGATGTTCGTTGTAATCTGTCTTAATGACAATACCCACACGAATGTTGTCGAATGTTAGATTTCTATATCTTATATCCCGGACATATCCTCCTCTTCCGGGAGCTGTTTTAATACGTACAGCGCGCCTCGAGTTCCATATATGGATGTTCTCTATCGTCACATTTGATACACCACCTGACATCTCGCTACCTATTGATATGCCAGCACTGTTGCTCAGGAAAAAAAGAAAATCATCAACTATGGCACAAATGATTTAGGGTGAATTGATGACACCCACAAATAACCTTTTGCATCTCGAGAATCACAAAAGGATTTATCTACGTTTGTAAGAGCTGGGTGTTTTAAAATTTACAAGGGATAACTACATCTACACAATTACATTTCAGTATAATTATACAACTTTGTCGTAATAATTGAGCAATTATAATGACACCCCTTGAAGCTTTAAAATGTGAAAATGGAGTTCTATTTGTAATGTTTTCAAACTTTAGGGAGTGTTTCGAGATCATCAAAACCTCATGAGAGCTTGTTTAAAACATACTTACACATTTTTAGTGAATTTCAGTAAAAAAAAAAAAAAAATCAGATAGTAGCCAGTAGGGGTGTACTGTACTGTAATTTGACCACATGCAACAGACGGCGAGAAAGTCATCCAATGACCTTGCAATAAGATAATGGACCAAGTCGTGATAACATATAAATACCTGGATGTGTAATTTTAGAAATTGAATGGTATATTGAATATTCAATCCTTTTGAAATATAATTACAATAGAAGTTCACATTTTCACACTCACCTGACATTGGAGCGAACAACAAGATTTCGGATGAGTATATTCTTTGAAGGCCGTCCATAAGCAATCCCATATTGATCCCAACCACTCTTAATTGCAATTCCATCGTCTCCAACGCTTATGTAACAGTCCTCAATCACCATATCTTCACAGGAATCTGTTTTGCAGATATAATACAGGAAAATAAAATCATCACATTTAGATACAATTATACAATATTAATGCAAAACAATTTCTGAAAAATGCCTTTGTACTTATTTTAGAACTTTTATACCAAAATCTAATGACTACAGAGTCGAGAGGGAAATGAGGTGGTCACTATCCACTTATCTTTAATGAGATTTATGTGAACGCTTATCTACCAAAATAGTGTGATAGACACTCCTAACACTTGCTGAGACAGAAATGCCTCACATTTCAAAACACCGAAAAATATCCCTCCAGAAGAAGATTTACCGAAAACTAGAATTAATGATCATAATGAAAGTCAAATTCGGCTCTTAAATTAATGATAAAGAAAGGATAATAGTATGAAGCTATTAAATTAACATGAGAAATAAAGAAAATGTTAACTTATTGTATCTTCTTTCAATTCAACATTATATCTTAATCATTTATCTCTTCTCCAATTCAACAGTATACCAATTCAAATCACTTGTTTCTCCTTTGGGCGTTCATAATCCTATCTCACTGAACCAAACAAGAAATGAATATTTTGACTTCTCTCTACATGAAATTATTAATTCCTAAAAAGTGAAAGATGATTGAATATGACCAAATGCCAACCTATCGTGATATTTCCTCTCAGAAAATTAAGGGACTGCATCAACTGCCATAAATTCTAATCAATTTACTCTCCACATGTTATGAGAAGAAGAAAAGAAAGATGCATCGAGATACTTACCAGGGTCTATACCATCGGTATTAGGAGCTCCCCGGGTGGGTGCCAATATAGTTAAGTTTCTTATTGTGACATTCTTACAGTCGTATGGATGAAGAGTCCAAAAAGGAGAATCACGTAATGTTATGTTAGATATCAAAATGCCGCTAGACCACATTATCTGTACCAGCGGTCCTCTTGTGTGGTTCAGAAGCTTTTGACGATACTTCTGCCACCATGTTTGACCCTGGCCATTGATCGTACCATTATGCCCTATTATGACAAGGCGGAGATCAGAAAAGAAGAGAATAAATAAAATACGACAAATCAGTTTTATTTCTAGATACTTCTGCAGAATATAACAAGAAATGGTGATTCCAAGAGGCTTTATCCACTGGAATAATGAGAACTTTCAAAGGAGACAAGACAGTATAGAGACATTCTAAGAGCTACGCTGAGAGAAAATTGAAAATTTTAGGGATAGCTCATACGAACACGTAGATGAAGCAGTTGTGTATGCATTACAACTGCGCATGTATTAACATACATAAGCCCAGTTGTCTTCAAGAAGTTGAAGTAGGTACATTTATACCTAAAACAATCTTCTAAATGCAGCACAAAAAGAAGAAACTCTTTTCATAGTTAAGGCTTTGCAACGCCAGAAGAGGTCTATAAATTTGTCTTCAGCCACCAAAAGATTGTATAAAGCCAAAGACAGATATAGAGGGTCAAACGGTACAGTTAGAATGCTGACCTGTAATAACAACATCTTTGAGATGCTGGCCATGGATTAAACTTCCATATCTTGGTCCAGGATGTTCTCTCCCTTGTCCATACGAAGGTAATGGAGGCATTAAAGGCCAAAACTCCTCATTCTGCAGAATATCGTAAAATCAGACAATGAACATTAACTATTAGAAAATAAACTGTTGAGACTTGCAATGGAACTAATTTTCAAGCAATTCCGCTAAATCGTAATTGCATTGTGGAATTACATGTAAAATAAGCGATGGTAACTTTTTCAATCATATGGTGAAATAGATACCTACAAATAGGACAACACATATCATTGAGGAAGAGGTGTGTCATCAAGCTCAATCTATCCCGCAACCTAACTTTCATAGATGACTCAAATAAAACCACAAGACATATGTACTTAAGCTATATTATCATTCCGGTAATCTAGTTTGCAGATTCTTTTTACATCAGCCGAACGGCAAAATATTATAAAATTTTCTAATAGTATGTTCAGTCAATCTTATAGATGTCAGAAATAAAATATATTGCACAAACAGCACTGTATTCATCAGTGGAAATTTATGATTAGCAGTCAATCTCCACACCAGAAAGGGATGCAACAATTAGATGACAAATGAATTTTTCCACGGGATATGGATGACAAGAAAATTGAGGCACAAATTAATCAAGGAAACAAGCAAACCACAAAGCTAATGTTAACTATCTTTCAAACATAAGAGACACTCCAGGCTTCCAAGGAAAAATAAAGTGGTGCGTATCAGCAGGCTTTGGTACTTGACGTCCTACAGAGTACAGATAAATAAGAACATAAAATCTTCTGGATAAATTAGAAATTCTTAAATGCAATCTAAATCGTCGAGGCTACTCATAGATTTAAATTGGCTTATTCCGTACATCTAGTAAAAATTGAAGTAGACGAGAAGACTGAAATTAAATAGCATGAAATGCTTATGCAATTTACTGCATTTATGTTCATTCCATTCTAAAATACTGATTTATATACACAGTTTTGACTCCTTGAATTAAAAAAATTAGAATTCTCTCATACATACTGGATTGTATATCTTCTTCATTCTTTTAGATGTCAATAACTTTGGAAAGTATAGATAAGGAGTATGACATATGTGTACACAAATAGTCCCGCTCGCGGAAGTGATTGGGCCAGTACTTGGCCCGCATCACTTGTGAAGTGCTTAATTTTTAAGTTCCAGTAAGATATTTATTATCCTTCAAGCCTTTTATCACATTATGCCTAGAGCAAACATCAGAAAGATGTAGAGACATATAGAGCATGCAAAGGCTATGAGGACAAGCCGTAACAAGTAAAAAACCACAGAACAATGAAGCAGTATCTTTTCCACATTCCGCATAATAATTTGGCGAAAACTCAACGCTGTTGCATCTCTTCCAACACTTAAAAATGAAGCAACTCTCCAACACCTAGAGATCTCCCAACCCCTACGAATGCAGGACGGCAATAAATCTAGTGGTAAAGTGGTGTATGCATATATAGTAAGTAAATGATATTTCAAGCTCTAGATCACACTCTCACTGCGTTAAAAGGGTTCATAGATCAACAATTATAAACAACATCAGTAAAACGCGTAAACGAAAAAAACACTAACATCACTGCCGAGAATAACAGCACCCTCAGCCAGGAAGAGAGTCATATGACTAGTGAGATTAAATGGTGCAGTGAGCCAATCCCCCGGGGGAACATTGAGCTGACCACCCCCATTGTCCCTGATGGCGATGACCGCCTTCTCAAAGGCAACCGTGTTGAGAGTAACACCATCACCAACACCACCAAAGTCCGTCAAGTTGAACGCAACGTGACGGAGCCTGGGGAGCAATCGGGGTGGCGGAAACTGACGCCGGAAGAGCAATAGACCGCCCTCCTTACGCTGCCAAAAGAAAATGGTGAAGAAAAAGGCCAACCAGAGAGCCGTCAAAAAGGTCTTGTGGGTCGACAACACATTAATAATCCCACCTCGTCTGGGAGATGGAGTCGACGATGAACTGGAAGGCGGAGGAGTTTCCACTTCCACCATTAAATTAATAAATCAAGATTCAATTTTTAGCAGCTAGGGTTTTGTTGAGTTCAATCAAGGTCGATTCGATTTAAATACAACAATAATTAAATTGGAAGAAGAAATCCCAAAAGAATTAGGAGGATGCATATGAGAAAGAGAGGTTTGTTTTAAGGTGGTAGCTGATCAATCACTTTGTTAATTATGGAGTGAATTGTACGGGAAGTGAGACATGAGAATGAGAATGAGATTCAAACAAACAAACTTACATTTATTTGATCTGTGAATGAAATGAATACAACTACTACTGACTGACAGGCACACCAAAGCTGAATCAAAGTTTATATATATATAATTATATATATATATATACTTTTTCTATTTATTACTTTCACAATTCACATCACAAACTCATAAAAATTCTGAATTTATCTTATTTAAATGTTAAAACACATGGTTATAATTATTTACCTGGTAAAGAAGTTATATGTATCTGTTATCGTGTTTATTATAAACCACTTTATACTTTAAATCCTCAATGTAGGAAAGTTGATAAAGCTTTGAATGAAACAATTTTGATTGAAACTAATTTCAAAAAGCCCAAAATAACGACTAGAAGAGCTATTAAATGGGATGAAATCCAGTTTCCAGAAAATTGGATTATTAACAAAGTTGTTCCCATACAGCAACCCAAAATGAATTTCAATACTCTTGATGTTGTCCAAACATCAGAAGGAACTGTTCAAATACAGTTTGAAAAAGATAAAAGACTTAGGAAAACTGAGTCTTCAAGATCTTTTATATCTCCTTTGGATTATATCGTCAAAACACCATCCGAGTGTTCGACTTCGTAGAAAAGAGAAAAGATTTACACACCTTCAGAAAAGGTGGAAAATCTTTATATAAATAAAGAGAATGTTGTTCGTGGTTTATATGAAAATATTTATAATGAAAAAGAAGCAAATATGACTGCATCAGAAATGAATTTTGATCTTTAATGGATTTTAAGCAAAAAATTGATTTTAGCTCTGGATCTCCAGCCAGGCAAGAAATAAGTGGAGAATTCAAACATCCTAGATGGAATGAATTCAGAAAATGGTTTTTTGGAAATTTCCCAGCTGAAGAAAAAAAGATTATACAAGAAAATTTTTATAAATTCTGTAAAGAACAAAACAAAAAATATGTTTTTGTTCCTTGGTTTATTCAAACCTACATTGAAAATTATATTTCAGTGATAGAAATGAATTATCACCTTTCAGATGGTACTCAACAAGCTCTTAACCAAGCTTGTAACATGGGAAACGTTAATATTCTTGCTTTTGCCAAACTACTGGAGGATGATACGTTACCAGTAACTTTAAAGCATGTTAATGATCTAATAAGACAAAATAACTTTACCAACCTATGTATCAATATCATAGGAGAACATATAAAGGGTTTACATGTGAGACTTGATACTGTTCTCGAAACTATTAATAAATTCATGTTCCTAAAATTGAAGATATTGCTTCCTCTTCGGGCACAGTTAAACTTACTTCCCTAAATATCAAGCCACCCCCAGTTATTACAGATTTCAAATTAAAATCTATGGGAGATCTTGAAAAACTGTTAAATGAAAAATTTAAAGAGTTAAAATTAAATACTTTGAGCTCTAAAATTGAGAAAAATCCAGATTATAAGTCTGTGATCAACGAGCAAATTGAAAAGCTTAAATGGGCGGATAGGCCTACTCAACGCCTATATTATTATAGACGTCCATCTCCTATGGACACTCTTCATGAAGAAAGAGAATTTGTTGATAATAATTCTTATAATGGTAAAAGTATTTATGAATGGAATATTGATGGTAATACTGATAAGCAGATATATGACATTGCTCACAGAATGCTTATGTATTCCACCATTTGTAAACAAAATAATAATACTGATAAATCTGTGGCTAATATGATTATCGCAGGATTTACTGGTCAGTTAAAAGGTTGGTGGGATAATTATTTGTCCCAAGAAGCTAAAAATAATATTTTAAATACGGTTAAAGTTGAAAATGGTGCCAATTATGAAAATTCAGTTTATAACCTTATTGTTACAATCATAGAACATTTCACTGGTCGTTATGCGGATAATAATGAAACTATCCGGACTCTCTTGCAAAATCTTAGATGCAAGACTCTTACTGATTTTAGATGGTATAAAGATACTTTCTTAAGTCGTGTTATGAAACTTCCTGGGTGTAATAGCTCTCATTGGAAGTCTAAATTTGTTGATGGCCTTCCCAGTTTATTTGCCGAAAGAATTAGAAGAAATTTAAGAAAAGATCATAGTTCTGTTCCTTATGATAATTATACTTATGGTAACCTAATTGGTACATGTATTCAAGAAGGATTAGCTTTATGTAATGACATTAAGCTTAATCAACAAATTAAAAGACAAAATCTTGTTGAAAGAAAACAACTTGGTCAATTTTGTGATCAATTTGGTATTGATACGACTAGGATTCATAAGCCATCTTCATCTAAAAGAATGGGACATAAAAGAGATGGTACTGAACGTCCTTATAGGAAAAGAAGATTTTCTAATAAAAAAAAGAAAGAAATACTGAAAGGAAATTTCAGCGTGATAATAGGAAAAAAGATAAGAAAAATCTTGTTGTTTGTCATAAATGTGGTAAAATTGGTCACTATGCTAACAAATGTTGGACTAAGAAAAAATTAAACAGTCTTGATATTGATGAAGGATTAAAAGAATCTTTGTCAAAAATTTTATTAAATTCGGATCAAGAAGATTCTTCAGATGATAGTTTGAGTTCAGAAGATAATATTAATACTGAATTCCAGCAAGAAGATTATACTTCTGAATCTGATGAGTGTGATGCTTGTCCTCTTGGTTTTCAGTGTGATAATAAGTCACGAGAACAAAATGATGAATTTTATAAGCTCTTATCCCAATTTCAGAATACTGAAATTAATGTCTTAACAGATAATAATCTGCTTGAAATTCTTAAACATGTTACAAATAAAGATTTAAGATCAAAACTTATTGATGAGTGGGTTGGTGATAAGCCAGAAATCTCTGAAAGAAAGGATTTTGAAAAACTACCAGAAGTGCCAATTGTTCCAAAAGGGCCATATACAATGTCTGAAGTTCATAAACTTCTAAAAGATAGAAAATGGAGTAAAACTCCTACCTCTACACTTGATCTGCAAAATGAGGTTGATAACCTTAAAGAAGAGATTAAAAATCTCAAAAGAAACACTAGAACGCTTGATATAAGGGTTTCTAAACTTGAAGAAAATACTTCTTCACCTGTAGAAGATAATACTTCTTCTCATAATAAAATAAAAGATTTTGAAGTCAATAAAAATAATGGTGATTATTTATCTGTTATGGAGATTATTAAGTCTCAAAAATGGCACACAGAGACAACTTTAATGATTGATAATTATTTCACAAAACCTTTTGATGTTTTACTTGATAGTGGTGCTGACTTAAATGTCATTAGAGAAGGTTTAATACCGACTCGTTATTTTCAAAAAACAACTCATGAATTATCTCATGCAGAAGGAAAACCTTTACAAATTGAATATAAACTGCTAAGGCTTATATTTGCAATAACAAGACTTGTATCCCTACTAGCTTTCTATTAGCTAAGGATATCACAAACCAAATAGTTTTAGGCACTCCGTTCCTCACCAAATTATTCCCTTTAGGAATTACCTTTGAAGGATTATCAGGCTCTTATGAGGGGCATAAAGTCTTCTTCAACTTCAAAAATAAACCTTACACAAGAATCTTACATGAAATGTTTGATTCTATTTTTCATAAAGAAAAACAATTAAATTTTTTAAAATTTGAAATTGCTTCTCTCAATATTGAGCATGATCTCCAAAATCCTAGATTACAAGAAAAAATTAATTTTCTTATTAATGATTTCTCCATTACTATATGTAATGACCATCCTAATGCTTTTTGGGATAGAAAGAAACATATGGTTTCTCTCCCCTATGAAGAAAAGTTTGAGGATTCTCAAATTAAGACCAAGGTAAGACCGTGCCAGATGAATAAAGAACATTTGGAATTGTGTAAAAAAGAAATTGATTCTTTATTACATAAAAAACTCATAAGTCCCTCTAGTTCACCATGGTCGTGTACTGCTTTTTATGTTAATAAACACTCAGAACAAGAACGTGGTGTTCCTCGGCTTGTTATTAACTATAAACCTCTTAATACGGCTTTAAAATGGATAAGACATCCTATTCCTAATAAAAAAGATTTATTAGACAGGTTATATGATTCTATCATATTTTCAAAGTTTGATTTAAAATCAGGATATTGGCAGATTCAAATTAATAAAGAGGATCGTTATAAAACTGCTTTTAATGTTCCTATAGGACATTATGAATGGCATGTTATGCCATTTGGTCTAAAAAATACACCTTCAGAATTGCAACAAATTATGAATGATATTTTTACACCTTATAGTGAGTTTATTATTGTTTATATTGATGATATCCTTGTGTTTTCCAAATCTATTGAAACACATTTTAAACATCTTAAAATATTTAAAGATGTTATCATAAGGAATGGCCTAGTTATATCTAAACCTAAAATGTCTCTTTTCCAACCCAAGATTAGATTTCTTGGACATTTCATTGAAAAAGGAAGCATCATACCTATTAATAGAAGTATTGATTTTGCTGATAAATTTCCTAATGAAATTTTGGATAAAACTCAGTTACAGAGATTTTTAGGAAGTCTAAATTATATTGCTCCTTATTATAAAAATCTTACTAAGGATACATCTATTTTATACGATAGATTAAAAAAGAAACCTTGTCTTTGGACTGAACAACATACTATGGATGTTCGTCAAATTAAAGAAAGAGTCAAATCTCTCCCTTGCTTAATGCTAAGTAATCCTCAATGGAAGAAAATTGTGGAAATTGATATTTATGAGATTGGGTTTGGGGGAATTCTCAAACAAATCAATCCAGAAACGAAACAAGAAATTCTTGTTAGATTCCATTCTGGAAAATGGAATAATGCTCAGAAGAATTATCCTACTGTTGCTAAAGAGGTCTTAGCAATTGTTAAATGTGTTTTAAAATTCCAAGATGATTTATATAATCAGCATTTTATAATTCATACTGATTGTAAATCTGCTAAATTTATGTTTAATAAAGACTTTAAACATGACGTCTCAAAACAAATGTATGCCAGATGACAAGCGCATCTTGCCCCTTTTGATTGTGATATTGTTTATAAAAAGGGTGAAGAAAATAGTCTCCCGGACTTTTTAACAAGAGAATATCAACAATGAGTCCTCCAGTTAATCTTTTAAAAATTATAGCGCTCGAAATAAAACGTGATAAGAAAACTCTAGAGAGATATCAAAATGAGACTCTAGATGATTTATGGCTTCTTCATGAAGAAACGCGACAAATGATCATTCAAATGATGAAAGATATTCTGAGGCAAAGAGAAAAATTAGCAAGTTTATTACTCGTCTGACATTTTCATTTTCGCAGATATGCAGGGCAGAGGAACTGCTTCATCCTCTTATAGAGGAAGAGGAGGACGCGGAAAAGGTCCAGAATATCTGGGCAGAATGGGAAATCAGAAGCTTATAGCTACTGATTTGTCTCATCAAAAAGAATGGCAGGAATTCCTGGCATTCAAAAAACAAAAAGAAGTAAGTAATACTCAAGAATCCGTTAATAGTCCAGATTCAGCATCATATGCTAGAGTTGCAGTTGATGATGACATCCATACTGGGTTTGTTCATAATTCAAACTCAAAAGCCATTCTTCTACTAGAAGATTCTGATCTCAAATGGGAAAAGGAACCATGGACTATAGTCCGAAGAAAGCTTAATACAACCCACTTTACTACAGGTACCTATAAGTCAAGAATGTTTTATGAAACATTCCTCCAACACGCAGGATCATGTGAAATTTCCCATTTTACAGGGACAACAAAAGAAGTTTATAACTTCTCCAAGATTATTATTAAACAAGTTATACATTGTGAGGATTGGGGTTCTCCATTTTGTGAAAGGGAATTCATTCACCCTAATTCCAAAACCCCAATCAAATATAATTATTGGGACTATTGTAAGGCTTTTAATAAAGTGCTGACTTATGAAAATGAAAGGCATAATCATACATGGTTCATAAAAATCTGTGGCAAAGTCTTTGATAAGGAGATACCAAATTGGTTTATCTCTTGGTGGAAATTCCATGGTACTTCGGTAAAAATCTTACCAGAAGATTTTAAAGAAAAATTCAAAATTTGGGTGAATATTTGTCCAAAAATCATTGAAAGAGAGCATAATATTGCCTGTCCAGAAGATATATATTCATTCTATTTTTTCACGGAATTTTCTATTCCATGGATCTGGAAATGGAGTCCAAAAATTGATAGAAATAAAGATAATATTCCTTGTTTATTTAGAAAAAGTCATTCAAAATTTTGGGACAAAATGCTGAAAGTTAATTCTGAAACAAATCAGCATGAAGGACAACAGACCTTACATCTTATAGATGAAAAAACACAGTTTTACAAAACTTTAACTGATACTAGATCCAAAAAGGAGAATCCCACTCCGCTGGATTTAATAAAAAGAAAGATGCAAATAAGATCAGAGAAGACAGATAAACGCAGTCTTCTTACTGCCTATATTGAAGAAATCCAAAGAGATTTTTCCAAAGAATTTGAAGAATTAGAAGAAGATGCTTCTATGGAATCTAATCAAGATGAAATCCTCCAAGATGCTCAAGATCCATATGAGTTTGACATCAATGATGTATTTCAGACTCTTAAAGATGTTGTTCAAGAAAAGAAACGAGGAAATTCCTCAAGTAGCTCAGTGAAAGACATGATGGGACCATAATTAAAAAACTGACGCATACCATGACATCATGGAGACTGTTTACTTTTATAAAGTTTACTGTTTCAAAAACAGATTGTATTTTATTTTCATATCCGGACTCTATATTAAGAGACTGGTATCCAGCATTTGGGCAGAACTCTTTCTACCCTTTCTCTCTCTACTCTCTCTTGTAAACTCTCTGTAATCGTCAATAAATAGTTTGTAATAAAATCTTTCGATTTGAAGTTAGCTTGGAGGTTCAAGTAAGTTTTGTTTTCTGTTTTTAATTATTGTTTTGCTGTTCTTCCTTAGCCTAATGACAGGCTAAGTCTTGGTTATGTAATGGATTAAAAACCTAAGTATGGGTATTATGGAAATTGGCAAAATAACTCTTTATATTTAAGAACTCAGGTCATCTATCTATGTTTATATCAATTAATAAGATACAATTGTAATTACATGGTTTGAACAAGAGACTGTCAAGTTTAGATGTGTGGCATGTCATGCAAAACCTTCACCCCTTTTGTTGCCGTGACTTGGCTTTGTTGGGGAATTTCTGGTTGTTGCTTTTTGCCCTGTCTGAATTTTGACAGACTCCAGTTCTAGAATATCTTCCCATGTATCACTTTTGTAACTTATCAAATCGATATGAACTAAGAAGAAGAAAGCTAAGAGGTCTTGGGCATGAATGGTATCAGAGCCATGGACCAGAATAAACATACTTTGGAATTAATTCATTACATAACTCTCTTTAATCATGGATTTGATTGGAAGAACTAATACTGTTCAAAACAATATTAATATTGAATGTGATATTCCAGAGAACCTAGAACTTCTTAATAAATGGACAATTCCAAGAATTGATCCAAAAATTGTTTATAAACTTGGAACTTTTGAAAAATTAGGTTTAAAACAAGTTGTTAAAACAACTGAAGAATCTATTTCTTTAAATTATGAAGAAATGATTATCAAATTACTAAGTGAAAAGGATATTTCCCTTTATAGAAATACACATAAATTCATGCATATAGGTCTAATTCAAATCACATTTAAACCTTTAACTTTAGAAGGATTACCAGAAAGCTTCATAGCAGCTCTACGTGATGGTAGAAATTTAGATTGGAAAAAATCATTAATGGGAATGATTCAATCAAGTTTAGCTCATGGTCCGGTATACTTTGATGTTTATCCGAACCTTCAATTATCCTTATCTGATATAAATATTTTAGATGCTTTAACTTTAAATGTTAAAACACATGGTTATAATTATTTACCTGGTACAGAAGTTATATGTATTTGTTATCGTGTTTATTATAAACCACTTTATACTTTAAATCTGAATTTATCTTATTTATTTCAATATGTATTTAATATTTTTTGTATTTCAATATGTATTTAATATTTTTTGTTGTGAACTTTTTCTGGACTATAAGTAATCATACATTCTAAGCTTAACCCAGTATATTTCAAAATCACTTTGAAAAAAAAAACTCGAGGGCTAGTTTGGTTTCATTTTTATTAAACTACTATACTATCAAGTTGTTGTTTTTAAAGGAGGACTAACAAGAACTAAAATAACATCAACTAAACACACTCCTTGGCAAGCAAGCTAATAATCTGTGGCGGTGGCGTATCACAAAATACTTTTCGCTCACTCGCATCCAACGGAACCTTCGTCAAGGAATTTGCCGCTTTGTTTGCCTCTCGCGGTACCCATTTAATTGTCACAGTCCAAGGGAGATGTGGAAGTTCCCAACACTCTTTGATCAGTTGGGCGTTTTTAGTGTTTTCCTCTCTAATTCCAGAAACCAACTTGCAACATTCCTTCGAATCCATCTCAATCTCAATGTTCGTAAGTCTTTTTCCCCATGCAATTTTCAGGCCGACTTTTAAAGCTTCCAACTCTGCTTCCATCACCATAGGCGCAGGCAACACTTTCCTAAAGCCCTACAACCATGAACCATCCTCCGACCTTAGAAGACCTCCCGCAACCACTTGGTTTGAGGACGAACAGAAGCTATCGTCGACGTCTAATCCACCGTCGACAGACTTGCTTCAGATTTCTTTCCTTTTGCGCCTTCGATAGATTAATGCTCAATACTTTAATCTACTGCAATTTACTCACGAACTGATCCATCTTTTTGCTGAAACACTATTTTGTCCGAGCCTTTCATATACTCCACAATGCTGTTGCAAACACACAGCTCCAGTTAACCCATGGTATCTCACTGCATTCGAACCTCAATTTAGTCAGATTTTTGCGTAGCCACTCCTCGTCTGGCAGCCTATCAAATTCAGCTAGTTCCTTCCTCGAAAGCAATTTAATCCAGATATCCCGAGCCTTCTTACATGTGCGCATCATATGGATGATGACTCATTTGGATCGTCACACATCAAGCAGTGAGCAGTTGGTATAATTTTGCGCACCATCCTAAGCTAATTCGTCACCAAATGACCTCATATAGCCAACCAAATAAAGTGTTGGACCTTATAGCTTAGGTTGGTTTTCTAGATTCATCTGAATTTCCCTCATGTTCGTTGTCTCCATCCTATAGCGTTTGGTAAACGTGTTATAGGCCGACTGACATGTGAATTTACCGCTACTCGTTTTGGTCCAGAAAACTTCATCATCTCTCTCATTGAGTGTCGTGCGCGTATTAATTTTTTCCTTAATATCCAGGGGGATAACATAATGCAAACTCTCCAAATTCAAGCCATTGGAGATGGAGAAGACATCACATATTTTAATTCGCGCCTCGTCCGGAAGAATAAAGGGGACCATCTCGTAAATTCTTCCCTCGCCCAACCAATTATCGAACCAAAACGAGGTAGTTTGGTCGTTTTTGGTTTTCCACATTGAGAAAGGTTTTATTAACGCCATGCATCTCATTATTCCCTTCTACGTTGCACTCGCCGTCATCTTTGGTGAATGATCGAGAATTGGTTGTCCCTTCAAGTATTTGGCTTCGGCTAGTTCTCCAAATTGTATTTTCTTTCATCAAGATTTTCCAAGCAAGCTTAGAGAGGAGCGCCTCGTTGCTTGTACTACTTGTGCTTGTCCCCAAACCCCTTATTTCTTTGGTTTTATCACTTGATTCCATCCCACGAGGTGGATTTTCTTTTATGTTGCATCAGTCGACCAAAGAAAGAGATTATTTAACTTGTCCAATTGCTCACAAACATGTTCCGGCAACCATGAGGATTGCATGTGATATAGCGGCATAACCGACGACACATATTGGATGAGTGTCGCTCGCCCCGCGAGTGACAAAAATCGATATTTTCTTCCCTTGAAGCGTTCAAGAATCTGATCCATGATTTCAACGAATGTTTCCCGGCTAGCACACCCATATTAGTTTGACTCCGAGATATTTACCCAAGTTCATCGTTTGCTCAAAACCCAGAACACCATTCATGTGTCTCTTCAAGCACCTTCACTTTTTAAGAAAAAAGATTTTCGATTTCTGAGGGCTCAATTTTAACCCGACGCCGCACAAACTTATCGAGAACCCTATCAATTGTTCTAAATGTAGACTTTGTAGCTTTCCTCATCAAAATTAAATCATTGACAAAGAATAAGTGAGAAATACGGGGTTTCCCCTGACATGGAACGATTGGCTTCCACTTATGTTTTGACACCTCCTCATCGATAGGATAGGCTAATCGTTCCACACATAGAACGAACAGATAAGGAGATAGCGGATCTCATTGCCAAAGACCGAATGAATGTGTAAACGCTTCTAGCGGAGATCCATTCTAGAGAATTCGAGTTGCACCATTCCTTACACAAAACATGATGAGTTCAGTTAACTTTTCTCGGAAATCAACCGCGTGTAGTGTATCTTCCAAAAACTCCCAATTCACCTTGTCGTAGGCTTTCTCGAGGTCGAACTTCATAATCATATCTCCCGTCTTATTTTTCTTTTTATATCTTAAGGAGTGTAAAATTTCCTGTAAGACAAAGATGTTATCTTGCGTGCTTCGCCCTGATGAAGCTAGATTGAGTCGGCGCAATGAGATGTGGCATAATTCCCTTAAGCCTCAACGTGATGCTCTTCATTATAAATGTATTTAAGATATTGCATAACGAGATTGGTCTCAATTGAGAAATCAATGCATGATTAGGAGTTTTTGGAATCACACAAATGGGCTTCACAAATACGCGAGTCAAAACTTTTGTTCTTGAAAACTCCCGTTGCAAAGTCGAGTAGGGTCTGTTGAATCCACACCCATCTTTTTTGGAAAAATAATGTTTGCAACCCATCCGGACCCGACACTTTGAGCGGGTGTAACGCCCACACCACTAATTTCAGTTCCTCCATATAAATAGTACGACATAGGTCAGATTTTACGTCCCCACTCAATTTTGCTTGAAGCCGCGACACCTCTAACCTGTCGCCCCTTCTCCGCACGCTGCTCTCTCCACCTTGATTAAACATCCCTTTGAAATATGTCCTAGAGTGTTACTGAGTTGCATGTCATTCGAAATCCACACCTCGTCGATTTGAAGCATAATAATTTTGTTACTCTGTCGTCGGGATAATGTAGATTGGTAGAAAAATCTGGTGTTACGCTCACCCTCCCGGATCCACTTAATTCGTGACTTTTGAAGCCAAACTATTTCTTCTTGGTGGAGTATTTCATTGTATTCATGAATTAGCTCGTTATCCAAATTCCTCAAGAAGACATTGCGGCAATACCCACTCGACCTTTGTATACCATCAATTTGTGCTACGGTTTTCCTTTTCCTATGAAATATGTTACCAAAAATAGCCTTGTTCCAAGGAATTAAGGCCCTTGGCACTTCATTAATGGCCTCCAAAATTAGTAGTTTCTGCTCCCAAATTATCCTCAGTATTTTCTCGCACCCCGGATGTCTTAACCAAGTAGCCTCAAATCTGAACGGTCTTGTCCCTCCCCGCTGCGGCATACCACTACAGTACGTAATGATAGGAGGATGATTCGACTGAGTCGTGGTAAATGGACCACCCCGTTATTCGGGAACTTGTTCATCCACTCGTGGTTCATCATTACCCGGTCAATTCTTTCCTTTATGTGAGTTATGTTATCTCTATTATTCGTCCATGTGAATGACGGGCCGTGAAATCCAAGGTCAATCAAACCACACTTGTCCATATAATTCTTGGGAAAATTCAATCTGCTCATGGACACTATACGGTCACCTTATTTCTCATGCGCAAACCCCACCTCGTTGAAGTCCCCCGTTACCATCCACAATTTGTCATTATGTTAGACAAAGTGTACGAGGTCTTCAGACACTCTAAAGAAGCAAAATCGGCCTTCAACAGTTGCACATACACCCCCGCCAAATTCCAGTTCTCCGTCGCGTTGGCCCGGATATGAACGTGTATAGCTTGGGCCTTTATTCGTAGAATATCCACATCCACCTCTTCTTCATTCCAAAGAAGAAAAATACCACCCATCCATACGAGCCATAGGTGTTCTGATAAATTTTAAGTGATCCAGAGAAAGGAAAATTTGTTCGCATGGTTTGTGTTTACCTTAGTTTCCATGATGAAGACTAGTGTCGGACTATGATTCCTCAACACCACTCGAAAATTCCTTCAAAAGTACGCATTTTCGTCTCCTTGAGAGTTCAATGAGATTATCTTGATCGATACTCTATGTATATGATGGTACGAAATAGGAATATCAACTGGAAATCTCATCCATCTCACAGTCACCTGCCTCATCGCTTCCAATAGCAACGCCATCTGTCGTCGGAGCTCCCACATCGACACTGCCATTCTCTGCCACCATGAGTTCCCCACTTCCTCTCTCTTTGTGAGAAATACTTTGGATTCTACTTCCCATACTATCGAAGAAATTTCCAATATGTGTACTTTACTTTCCTCCGGTCGCATTTGTAATGTCCTGGAGAGGCCCTAGAATACGAATATGGACGTTTCTATTGGTGGTTCTCTCTCCCAGATTACTATCACCCCCCCAATTGCGGAACT
The DNA here is from genome assembly GCA_948329865.1 of Linaria vulgaris. Classification (NCBI taxonomy): domain Eukaryota; kingdom Viridiplantae; phylum Streptophyta; class Magnoliopsida; order Lamiales; family Plantaginaceae; genus Linaria; species Linaria vulgaris. The sequence goes on from OX415249.1 coordinate 67,633,436, forward strand.
CTATCCTTAAGTGGTCCAGATTTATTTCCATGTTCACTGCGAATCTGCTTTGTAAATGACTTTGTTGTTGGGATGATAATGTCCTCACTATTAATATTTGCTAATATGAAAAAGCTATTTTCTTTGTTTGAATTAATAGAAATTTGCATCCCACTATCCTTCTGATTTCTTTTCAGAATACTTATTTTAGGATTCTTACCCACTGGTCTTTATTTGTTTCCTTATGTGCGCATATATGCTGGTACTAAGCGCCTCCCGTATGCGCTAGGATTATGTGCAACTGATGTTGCTTTAAACACCTTCACTTTCAAGTTTCCACCCATATTCACCTATTTTCCTACCAGGTTTCCTTTCTCCCGCACGGTCGTCCCATTAGGCAAAAAAGGTTTCTGACTTTGTTTCATATTTCCCTTGTTGCGTCTTGAGGGAACCTCCATCCATTCCACATACTCCTTGTTGTTTACCTTTTCCTTCAACCAGCTAGTCGTTTCTTTGTTTCCCCCTCCCTCATTTGGATTATTTGTTTCCTCATTCAGATTATTTATAACTTCTAGGGTTTTGTTCTCCTCGCAATTCTTTGATACGTGTCCCACCTTGTCGCATGTGTAACATAGCGAGGGTAGATTCTCATAAACCACTTGATATATCTCGTCATCGAGTCCTACCCTGAGTTCGAGTGGTTGATCCGTTCTCACTTAAACGCAAACCCGAGAAAATTTCCCCCTAGTGGCATTATAGGTGTTGCTATCTATATTGGTTGGGTCTCCGATGAGTGCCGCAAGCTACTTGGCGATTGCCCCCAGTAGAATTCAATCAGGAGATCGTATACGAATTCATGTTATGGCGCTTTCGATCTTGTCTTTAGCAGCTCGAAACTTTTGTGTCCATTTGCAGATTGAATGGAAACTAGAGTCGCCACGGTCCCTCCGTTAGTATCATTTTGCGTTTTGCATCCAAAATATCTCTCAAGCAATAGCAATTATATCCAAGGTCAATCAATTTGAAGTCACCGTGTAGCTTCCACATGATGTTGAATCTGGTTTGGAGTGCTGAAAAGTACCATGGCTTTCTGAGAACCCTAATCACAATTGCATCACTCCACTGCTCTTTTTATTTTGTACTTAAGTTCTTGTGATGTTCGCAGCTCTTTGAACGGTATATCTTTGCTAAGGTTTACGAATTCGAGATGGTTCTCTTCCTCCATCGAGCATTGATCGTCAAATCGAATATCCTTCGGGTTTTTCTTACTTTTGAATATATCAGCGTAGGACGGTTGCATCGGGTTGATGTTCTCTTTGGTATTGCTCTCAAATTGCGCCATGTCAACATTTGTAGAGCTGTTAATTTCTTGCCTCGTTCTTTTTTGCGTTCTGGGTTCTATGAATTCAATGTTCGGTGGTTTCTCTTTTTTGCCTCATTCTTTTAAGAGCTAATGCACATGGTTGTGTTCTTTAAAAATATCGAATTAGACCCATTTATTAATATAACTATGTGTTTGCTTGAATACTTCCAAACACCTAAATTAATTTTCATCCAAGTTTTTGGGTAAATGACTAAACTACCCACAAAATGGAATGTGATAAATCATGTGACTTATTATAGGGTAAGACTACCCTAAATAAAATTTCATGCAATCATTAAAATATTTATTCACCATCTTAACCATTATGTCAAAATATAGCACACTATTTTGTTAATTATTTTTAGAAAATAGCATGAAAACAAGTCAGTCCAATGAAAAAAAAAGTGCATTAATAAATGATTATAGCTTAATGTTACAACAAGATGTTCTCACAAACCAAATTGCAAACTTTATTCATTTGAACAACGTATAACCCTTTGTACACCCTCATGTGGTTTACGTTGTTCATCACATAATGAAAGACTAGCACGACAATATTCACACACACAAAAAAAAACCAATCACACCATAAGAAATGCATAGTACAAGACCAATAAAAGAATAAATTCAATTCCATAATATGTCACACAAACTCAGAGGACGACGTGGTTTACTTCTTCTTCTTACTATTGCGGTGCTTCATAGAGGATGATGCCTCGTCGCTTCTCTCTGATGTCTCTCACAAAGTTTCTAAAATTGTGGATCGGGTTGATACGTTGTTGTTGTTACTTTAACACTGGAGAGTTAACAGCAGATTTGTATGTTGTTACTTCAGCAATGTTACTTTAACAACTGACCAGAATAATTGTGCAGCAGAATAAACAAACACCAAGTTTAAGAAGTGAATATAGAATTATATTAACTTCCGAGCCGTAGGCAAAATAACCCGTAAAGGTTTTAACAAAGGTCGTTCTCTCAATTCTCAAGCTCCTCACTCTTAAATTGATTGAACTAAGCAAAGCACACAAGAATTGCTTCGACTATCTCTAAAAGCTCCTCACTCTTAGATATATTCTAACAACTCACAAACTTTGCTAAAGCAAGACAACACTCAACAATTGTAAATTAATCTCTCGGATTGATAGGCTCTTGTCTCGTGTTTGTCTTGATGTACTTCATACCTATATATAGGTTCTTGGACTTCGACTTCAAGGTGTGTTGTACACGGTTGGTAATTCTCCTAGTTTCCTTCTTGAACTCTTCTTCTTTGTTCTCGCAGTCCTTCTTGAATAATAGTTCCTTCGTTAGTGATCTAACTAGGGAAAGACTCCTTCTTCAAATCAGGACTGATCTTGGAAAGCATTCCTAGTTCACTCGAACTCAACTTCCCTTGTAGAGTGGTTTGCGTAATTAAGGAAACTTTCCTTCTTGGAAACTTGAGCGTCCAACCTATGACAAGTTTGTTTCCTGAATAATAATTAAAGACAATTACAACTGTGAAACTCAGTTAGTTAAATGAATAAGGCAAAACAATAATAACAAATATACTCAAGATCGGATTCTGCTCCAGCAATGTTACTATAACATTGACTTCTCAATGTTAAACTAACATTGACAGAATACCTGTACTTTCAATGTTAAACTAACACTGACAGAATACCTGCACTTTCAATCTCCCCATTTTTGCCTTAATCACAAAACCTAAGAACCTGTTCTAATCAGATCAAATTATTCAGACAAACTTTACTATCAGATCACAATGGAAAATAAGTACGCTCCCCCTGAATGTCAGAAGGGACCAACTCAATGTTATTCTAACATTGATACTTTCAATGTTGTCATAACATCTGTCTTTGTCAATGTTAACTTAACATTGAAACCAGACAGACGTTCTAACATTGAACATCTCAATGTTATCTTAATCATCAGAGACCAGTTAACACCTGCAAAACAGAGTTAGTACTTTGTATCCAAAGTTCAATGAGCATAAGCAGAAGCAGTAAGCAACAAGATAGAAAAGTACTTAATTACAGACCATACTGAGTAGCAAGGAACATACTCATTGATGAAACCGAAAACAAACAAAGAAAATAGAATTGTTCATACTGACAGAAACATAACAGAACTCAGAAAGTTTGAAAATTTGATCATTCTCCCCCTTTTTGTGAGGAAGGCAGATCCCTCAAATGCTTCCTGAGGCTGTCTATCTCTTGCAGCCTTACTTGCTTGTCTACTATCTCTCTTTGGGTATCTTTATACTCTCTGTCCAGCCATACCAAGGTCTCTTCCACAAAGGCATCAGCAATGACAGAACAACTGTCACCACTAGCCACAGGTACTGAAGAAGCAACAAACTTGTGAGTCTTCTTCTTCTTCTTCTTCTTCTTCCTGCTTGGACCAGCTGCATCATTGGGATTCCATGGCAGATCCTGAATCCTGACCTAAGTGAAGTAGCTCCTGGTGATGCTCATCTTGGCCTTGTTCTTGATCCAGCCTTCTGTCTTCTTTGTCTTGAAGCCTTGCTTCACAAGAATGCTGGATATCAGAGAGGGATATGGAATGATTCCCTTTGCCTTAGTTGTGACTTCCCTCATGTGCCTCAGAACCTTCTCCCCTATGTTCACACTCAGCCCATTCTTCAATTTGTACACCAGCTTTGCAGATTCTTTTGTCATAATAGTGGTGTTTGAAGAGGGCAGCCAGTTGTAGGTGGAGAGTTTGTGTAGTACAGCACTTAAGGAAGTCAACCTTGTAGTTGGAAAACTGTCATTCCATTTCCTTGTGAGTCCACCAGTGAGGTCAGTGATCACCTCATCCATGCTAGGATCCTCTGTCTCTTCAGGATCAGGAAGTCCCCAAGCCTCATTGATCACAGAGGGGCTGATGTCATAGACCTTCATCCTTACCCAAGCTTTGCCAAACTTGGGAGAGTCCTGGTGGGAGAACTCTCTGATCACATCAGGGACATATGATGACTGGTTCATCACAGAGCCCAACACTCCTCTAGCTTCCAGCAGCTCAAACAACCTATTCTCCTTGAACATTTCCTCATCAATGTTCCTCTCCATGTGAATAACCCTGGCTTGATAAGCCTCCCACAGTTCTTCTGCCTCAGCAGACACATAAAAGTTGGAGTAAGGCCTTTTGGGGTACTCCTCATCAAGCACATCATAGTACTCATCACTGCCTGATGTTGGAGTAACATCAGCAGGGTCATCACCTACCCGTATGTCTTCTTCCTCAACTTCCTCCTCATCTTCTTCTTCCTCCTTATCCTCTTCCTCCTCTTTTTCCTCTTCTGACTCAGACTCAGAAGCTTCAACCACCACCTGCTTTCCCTTTCTTTTCTTAGCAGCAGTAGCTAAGGTAGAGAGAGTCAGGCTCTCTTCTTCTTTTCTCTCAACCTCTTCAGGTTGACTGTCACTCCCATCATCAACATCTTGGTTACCCTCAGTAGCAGCCTCCTCAACCACAGTCTCCTCAACCTGATCATCCTCCTCAGGAAGAGTCTCCATCTCATCAGCAGTATCCTGCTCAGCAACATCAGCCTCTGTGGGCTCAACCACTTCCTCAGCAACAACTACAGATTCATCCCTAACATTACCCTCAGGGACCTCATGCAAAACCTCAGACTCACCCACAGCAACATGGGCCTCTTTCTCCCCCTCATTACCAGCAACAGTAGTAGCAGTCATATCCAGAGTAGGGTTAGTCATCATTACCTCGTTTTCAGGGTTGGTGAGCGTGGAGGTTTGTTCAGCCATTTTTTATGTTGAATCAACATCACCCTTCGCGGCTTTCTTGCCCTTGCGCCGTTGATAGATGGATTTCCTCTTTGGTGCGGCGGCGGTAATGGCTTCAGCGGTTGCACTTCTGGTCCTACGGCGTCGTGGTTGCTCCATCTGTTCAGCAGCAGCTGCAAGAGTGTCAATGGAAGACTTGCGGGCCATTGTTAGAGTGATTTTAGAAGAAAAACGAAACTCGATTTGCAGAGAGAGTTGAATTTTGCAGAAAATTTTGAACGCGTAAAAAGTGAGAGAAGATTAGGGTAAATTATATACTTAATCAGCTGAAGAATAGTGATAGTGGTGTTGTAACATGTTACCAACATAATCGGACCACTGTCACACGATCATACCCATGTTCACCTTACCACGTGTCAGTGTTAGATTAACACGTAACCAGAGCGGTCTCCACACCTGAAAACTTATAAGTTACAATGTTTCAATGTTGGACTAACATTGGTAAGTTAACATCGGAGTAGGAAGTTGTAGGTGCAGGGCTTCATCCAAGGCAACATCATGTGAGAGCGTGAGATATCCTTGTATACTGATCTGGAACCTCACCCAAGTACTTAGGTACAAAGACATAAATTCAGATCGTCAGTATGAGCAAGTAACACATCCAACAGAAAAACACAAAGTGGATACACATATTCAGGGAAAAGATGTTCCCATAGCATAGAAGATCACAAAACATAGTGTTTTACCTGCAGTGAGTCACCCAAAAAGTATGCCTCAACACATGATTCCTAGGATTACTACTCCCCCTAAGCCCAAACCGACACAAGGAAAAAAGAATACAGAACTAGAAAGAATGCAACAATGTTAGATCAACATTGGGAGATGGTAACCAAGTACAAACAACTTTACTGACTGGGATCAGGACAAATCAATTTATCTTTATGAACTCTTTTGAACAAAAAAACTAGTGAATGTAAAAGGATAGTTTCATAACTGAATGTGGGCAGCACAAGACCCCACACACCCCAGCAACTTAACCATCAGCAACAGATTAGGCAAGTACAAAAGAACTGAATGAAGACAATACATTTATCATATACTTCTCCACCCCAGCCCCTCATGCATACTTGTTTTCCAACCTGTTTGCAAGAGAAATACTAAGTGAACAATGCTACTGAATGCAAGCAGTCGAGACTTCAAAGCACCCCAATAGTAAGGCTCACCATCATGCATAACCTTGGCCATAGACAAAACACAAAAATAAGCACAACTGAATGACAATGAAGCTCTCAACATCATGTACCCCAGCTTCTCTTCATGCTTTGTCTAACCTAACATGGATAAGTCACAACTGAATAACATAAGAGTAGTGAGCTCTGTGTACCCCAGCTTCTCCCAGATGTTAGGTTAACATTCACAGACTAACAACATAGTTCTTACTTTACAAAACTTTTGATATGTACCTGTCCACCAGTCAACTTAGCCATTCATACAGTTTAACCACACTGCCCAACAGAATCTCTAACAAAGATGTAATATGCAAGAAAGAAGAATGCAGAAAGGAAACGAAAAGAATTACAGATACACCACAACCAATAACCAGTGCTAGACAGTGGTGTTATGTCAACACTGGTGTACTAACATCCCTAGACTATGCACATGCCAAGAGAATTCCTCAAACTGAAGAACCTCTCAGAATCTAAAAGTTTAGTGAACATATCAGCAAGCTGATTGTTAGTTTCAATGTGTTCAATGTCAATGAGCTTGTCCTCTACCATGTTTCTCAGAAAGTGATGCCTTATATCAATATGTTTAGTTCTGGAGTGTTGCACATGGTTCTTAGAGATGCTTATTGCACTAATATTATCACAAAACATAAGCAAGGTATCACTGTCTAACCCATAATCCAGTAGCATGTGTTTAAGCCATACTAACTGAGTGACACAGCTGCCTGCTGCTATGTATTCAGATTCAGCAGTGGAGAGTGACACACAATTTTGCTTTCTATTGTACCATGAGACCAAGTTGTTTCCCAGATAAAAGCATCCTCCACTTGTGGACTTTCTGTCATCAGTGTCTCCTGCCCAGTCTAAGTCACTAAACCCTACAAGATTTGTGTTAGTGTCATAAGAATACCATATACCAAGGGCCAAGGTGCCAGAAATGTATCTAAGTATTCTCTTCACAGCAATCAGATGTGACTGCTTTGGACATGCCTGGTACCTAGCACAAACACAAACAGAGAACATTATGTCAGGCCTTGAAGCAGACAGGTAGAGTAAGCTTCCTATCATTGAACGGTACAATGTTGGATCAACATTAGCACCATTAACATCCCTGGATATCACTGATGAAGACATGGGCGTCTTGCAAGGCTTTGAATCTGCCAATTCAAACCTTTTTACCAAATTCTTTGCATACTTTTCCTGACTTAGGAAAATCCCATTTCCTGTTTGTTTTACTTGAAGACCAAGAAAGAAGGTTAATTCTCCCATCATACTCATCTCAAACTGCCCTGTCATTGATTCAACAAAGTTTTCTAGGATAGAATTGTTAGTTGAGCCAAACACAATATCATCTACATATATTTGAGCTATACAGACATGAGAATTTTTCTTCAAGACAAACAGTGTTCTATCTCCCTCACCTCTAACAAACCCAAGACTTAACAAGAATTTTGTAAGCCTTTCATACCATGCTCTAGGTGCTTGTTTAAGCCATACAGTGCCTTTTCAAGATTGTACACATGGTTGGGGTACTTAGATCTGTGAATCCCTTAGGTTGTTCAACATATACTTCCTTATCAATCAGCCCATTCAGAAATGCACCATTTACATCCATTTGGTATAGTTTTATCTTAAGACTGCATGCTATAGCTAGAAGTAACCTAATATATTCAATCCTAGCAACTGGAGCAAATGTCTCATCAAAATCGACACCTTCAACCTGTGTGTACCCCTGAGCAACTAGTCTAGCTTTGTTCCTAACTATGACCCCTTCCTCATTACTCTTGTTCTTAAATATCCACTTAGTCCCTATTACATTAACATTAGGTGGTCTAGGTACAAGTATCCAGACATTGTTCTTAGTAAACTGTAATAGTTCATCCTGCATGGCATTAATCCAGAAGTTATCAAGAAGAGCTTCATTCACATTCTTAGGTTCTATGGTGGAGACAAAACAAGAGGCATTATCAACAGTACAAGTGAAGTTCATACATACACACAGTTTTACCATATCTCTATAGTCAAGTCTTTCTCTGTTGCGTGTCCTTACTCGTTCAGTGAGTTCACCTATTACCTGGGATGCTGGATGGTCTTTCTGAATCCTAGCAGGGGGGTCTCTTCTAGGTTCAGAGGCACCTTCATGTTCTGAGTCAGAATCCTCTGCTGTTAGTCTAACATCTGATCTTGCTGGTGTTAGTCTAACATCGTTCCCTGACTCTTGTTCAGTTTTTCCAGCTTCTAGTTCCAATGTTGGAGTAACATTGTCAGGAGTAACATTCTCAGTTTCCGCTGTTGGTTCAACATTGGGAACTGAGATGTCATCAGTACATGTATCAAGAGTGAAATCATCAAACACAACATTCACTGATTCCTGAATTGTCTTCAATCTAAGATTGTAGACTCTAAAGGAAGTACTATTGGCTGAGTATCCTACAAAGATGCATTTTTCACTTTTAGGATCAAATTTACTCAGATAATCCATGTCATTAAGCAGATAACAATCACATCCAAATTCATGAAAATATGCAACATTTGGTTTAGCACCCTTCAAGAGTTCATAGGGAGTCATGTTAGTTCCAGGTCTAAGATACACCCTGTTACTAATGTGACAAGCAGTGTTTAAAGCTTCAGCCCAGAGTCTTTTGGATAAGTCTTTAGCATTGAGCATAACTCTGGCCATCTCTTGAAGAGTCTTGTTCTTTCTTTCAGCAATCCCATTCTGCTGAGGAGTCTTAGGAGCTGAAAATTCATGGAAAATACCTTTAGTATTGCAGTAGTTATCAAAACTAGCATTTTCAAATTATTTACCATGATCAGTCCTAATCTTAGTCACAGTGGAGCCATATAAGTTTTTAATACTAGCACAAAGAATTTTGAACTGATCAAAAGATTCAGACTTTTCTTTAAGAAATTTTACCCAAGTGTATCTAGAGAAGTCATATACAATCACAAAGGCATATCACTTCCCACTGAGACTACTTACCTCAATTGGACCCATTAAGTCCATGTGCAACAATTCAAAACACCTACTAGATCTAGGGTTAGCATTCTGTACCTGTAGGGGTGTATGAACTGCTCTGGTTTGCTTACCCTTGAGGCAATCACCACACACAAGCTTACCTGGACAAGACAGCTTTGGTAAGCCTCTTACAGCATCAACTTTCAGTAATTTCTCAAGGCTTATGTAGTGAACATGTCCAAGTTTCCTATGCCATATAGAAGCCTCATCTATCTTGGCATGGAAACATTCTGCTTCCTCCTGGGCTAGGTAGCAGTTATCTTTGGATCTAGTACCTGTCATCACAAGAACATTTTCACTATCATAAACATCACAAGATACCTTGTCAAATGTAACCAGTAGGTCATCATCACACAGCTGACTGATACTGATTAGATTTGCCTTTAACCCATCTACCAACAACACATCCTTCAAGGGTGGAAATCCATCAACATCCAGTGTCCCCTTGCCAATGATCTTTCCTTTGGTGCCACCTCCATAGGTCACTGTTCCAGCACTCAAAGGTATCATTTGCTTAAGATTCTCTTTGCTGCCTGTCATGTGTCTTGAGCATCCACTATCGAAGTACCACTTACCTGAAAGGTTAGAGTACACAGCAGAGAAAACAACATTGCATACAACTTTAATATTAGGGGTTTTGGCTTTTTCTATCCAAGTCCTACTTTTTTGTCCTGCACCTAATGTTAGTCTAACATCAGAACCTGTTGTAGTTTTAACATTAGACACAGAGGCTGTTTTCTTACCACATTCTTTTATCAATTTTCTACAGAATGGTTTAATGTGTCCCGGTTGAAAACAGTACTGGCAGATAAAAGTAGGTTTACTTTTCACAGTGTTAATGGTTCCAGAACTCATATTATCAGATTCTTTAACAAAGCTTGTAGTTAAATAGGCAGAATTAACATTGGAAGAGGAAGGTTTTTCAACAAATCCCAGACCACATGTACCTGAGTTACTCATGTTCAGTACCTCATCAAGTTTAGAAGTACCTCAATTCCATTTGGCTATGATCTGTGAATCCTTTTTGAGTTTCTCCTTTACCTCTTTCAGCTCAGCTTCAGCTTTGTCAAGATCTCTTTGATAAAGTTTCAACATGTTCTTCAAACATTCAATGTCATGCTTCTGTGCTTTGTTTCTTTTTATGAGTCTGACATTCTCTCTCTCAAGTCTGAGAAAGGTTGTGTGTAGGTCATCAAGAATTTCCTCCCGGGACATCTCTTCCTCATTGAAGTACTCCTCTTCTAGATCAACTGAGCCATGGAAATAATCAAAGTTAGTATCATCACAGTCAGAGAGTATGTCATGGTTAACCTGTGTATCATTGTTGTTCCAGTCTCCAAAGAAGATCTCCTCCTTTACTGTTGGTTCTCTAATGTTAGAATAACATTGAGATTCTTGGCAGTTTCTGGAGTCTTCTCCTGACCAAATGATCCGAGTGCAGAGCGCAACAATGTTGATTTCCCCTGATTGTTCATCAACACTTGTTCCAGATTCGAAGTCAGCTTCATTGAAGTCATCTACACAGACCCAATGAGAATTCCCTCTTGTTCTGAGGGTGTTAACACATTCATGTTTAAAGTGACCATACCCCTTACATTCATAACACTGGACATCTTTCAATTTCTCAGCATCTTGAGGCGTGCTCTTAGATGCCATGTACTTTACAAACTTTGGGGGCAGTTTCTTATAACCAAGGGCAACATTACTAGGTTGTTTTTTCTTTATTTTTATCTTTGTAACCCAATTTACTAAACTTCCTAGTAATGTTACCATAGTTAGAAGAGATCAACTCATATTCATCCTCATCACTCCCTGTAAAATCTGCGCTAGTACCTAGTAAGGCTAAAGCAAGTTGTTTACTGGACTTTCCTAGGAATTCTAGTTCAAATTCTTTTAGAGTGTTCATTAATGTTTGAAAGTCCATGTTGGCAAGATCTCTAGACTCATTCATAGCAATTCTTTTGACAGTAAACTTAGAAGATAATGTTCTAAAAGCTTTATAGACCATGGTTTGATTAGAGATGATAAAACCTAAGTTTTGGCACTGATTAGCAATATCTAGAAGTTTCTCAAAATAACTATCAATGCTTTCATCCTCACCCATCTCTATCTTCTCAAAGTCCCTCAAAAGTTTTCTATATTTAGAGTCCCTCACAGCCACATCACCCTCACAATGTAATTCAAGAATTTCCCATGCAGCTTTAGCAGTAGAACAAGTTTGAATAAGTTTGAACATATGGTTACCTACCCAGCTAAAAATAGCATTGAGGGCCTTTTCATTGAAGTTGTAGAGAGCAATTTCGTTGGCTGTCCATTGTCCCATTGGCTTAGGTACCAGATCAACATCTCCATCTCTTGGCAAGTAGGGGATGGTGTAGCCTTCTAGTACTGCGTCCCAAGCTCTTAGGTCGATGGATTTGATGTGGACTCTGAGCCTGATCTTCCAGTAGGCATAGTTGTTGGGACCCTCCAATACAGGCAACATGCTGGTATTGGGGTTGGAATTGTCCATCTTGTCGTATCAACGCCAAACACCGGTGAAGTTGGTGCTTGGCTCTGATACCAATTGAAATTGTGGATCGGGTTGATACGTTGTTGTTGTTACTTTAACACTGGAGAGTTAACAACAGATTTGTATGTTGTTACTTCAGCGATGTTACTTTAACAACTGACCAGAATAATTGTGCAGCGGAATAAACAAACACCAAGTTTAAGAAGTGAATATAGAATTATATTAACTTCCGAGCCGTAGGAAAAATAACCCGTAAAGGTTTTAACTAAAGTCGTTCTCTCAATTCTCAAGCTCCTCACTCTTAAATTGATTGAACTAAGCAAATCACACAAGACATGCTTCGACTATCTCTGAAAGCTCCTCACTCTTAGATCTATTCTAACAACTCACAAACTTTGCTAAAGCAAGACAACACTCAACAACTGTAAATTAATCTCTCGGATTGATTGGCTCTTGTCTCGTGTTTGTCTTGATGTACTTCACACCTATATATAGGTTTTTGGACTTCGACTTTAAGGTGTGTTGTACACGGTTGGTAATTCTCCTAGTTTCCTTCTTGAACTCTTCTTCTTTGTTCTCGCAGTCCTTCTTGAATAATAGTTCCTTCGTTAGTGATCTAACTAGGGAAAGACTCCTTCTTCAAATCAGGACTGATCTTGGAAAGCATTCCTAGTTCCACTCGAACTCAACTTCCCTTGTAGAGTGGTTTGCGTAATTAAGGAAACTTTCCTTCTTGGAAACTTGAGCGTCCAACCTATGACAAGTTTGTTTCCTGAATAATAATCAAAGACAATTACAACTGTGGAACTCAGTTAGTTAAATGAATAAGGCAAAACAATAATAACAAATATACTCAAGATCGGATTCTGCTCCAGCAATGTTACTCTAACATTGACTTCTCAATGTTAAACTAACATTGACAGAATACCTGTACTTTCAATGTTAAACTAACACTGACAAAATACCTGCACTTTCAGTTTCTTCAATGTAATCTGAGAAGCTTGGGTTGTTTGAAGTTGGCCAAAGACAACAAGATATCATATCATGTCGTTTTGTTGCTTCAATATTGTGAGACAACAGAGATTCGAGATAAATAGCTGAATTGTGACCAATTTGTTCGTTCTCAATAGCCATGGCCCCCCACAACACATTCGGTGCGTTTGGCGCATGCTACTCTATGGTGTTTGGAAATGGCCGCCCATCGGAATAAGCTAACCTTGCAAGAATAACACATGTGAACCTACGTACTTGCACTTGTGTCAGATGAAGTATTAATTATTTCCGCTCTAGTTGTTGGTGGTAGTGGTATGATAGGGATTATTGGTTTGGGGTTACCAAACGACGTACACAAATCATTCCAACATGGCCCTCCTTCCACTATATATGCTTCACATAGTGCAGAATTCTGCATGGATAATTAAGAAGTGCTTAGGGCAAAAAAAATAAATTATTTCATGTGTCAAAATTATTAATTAAATTAATAATCATTATCTCACATAATAAGTCCCACATGCTAGAGTCGTTAACATAAACGGTGTTATGAATTTCCTCGAAGTTAACACCATTTGTGTTCAACATAAAAGAGAAAACACCGTACCGCTCTCATAACTTGTGAAAACGGAAGACAAAGAAATGCATGCTAAACTTGGTACCGTGTAGCTCATTGATTTCTGTTTGGGCGCGACTTTGTTTTTTATCTTCTAAAACATTTGCATTGGCTAGTATGGTTTCTATTACCAAACACGATATGAACCGGGTGTCTACCGCTTTCTTCCAATTACACTAGAAACGCTGGCACGCGGTCCCCGCGTGATTAAGAATTTATTTTAATTTATATGGTAAAAGAATAATTTGAATAAGTAAAGATTAAATAAATAAGGATAGAGACTTTATATATATATAAAGTTTTAAATTTTGGGAAACTAAATATTCAATCACAATAATTACTATAGTTATTGATTCTACTTAAATTATAAGGCTAAATTAGGAACTCAATAATTAAACTATTGTGCTAACAATAAAATTATAAGGCTAAAACCGGAAATCAAAAGTTTGGTGTCACAGTTTGCCTTTCTTTATATAATAGTATAGATGTGTAAAAAAAAGTGAATTGATCTCTCGGTTAAATTGTCACTATCATTGAAAATCTCTTGTATACTTTAGTCTAAATAGGACTTTGAACTCACATTTGTTAACTCAAAACAAATGCAATACAAACCCGAGTACTTTCACGTTTACATTTCTTTTTAACCACTCATATGCAACTCACATTCTACATTCATAACAATGACAATGAGACACCTACAATAACACATGTATCATCACGCTTAATCATTTTGTTTGTCCTACACAGTTGGCAAATAGACATCTCTAACACACAAAATCTGAGAAGCTTTATTTCCTTACTAATCGAACATGATTATTAAGGAATAAATAACTGTATAGGATTTATGAATTTAGCCTCACTTTTTTTGATTTCAAGCTTCAAATTTGAAGGTGAATAATAGCATTTGGTCACCTGTGATCTTCGTCGTCAAGAAAATAACAACGACTATACACATAGAATCAAATGATAGCTTGATTTTATGGTCTGATATGATAGTTTCCCAAATTGCCAAAGATTTCAATTTCAACCCAACCCAACAAACTACATCCATATATTTGAATCTTACGAAGCAAGAATTAAGGAAGACATAATTTGAATAATCGCCCAAACGGGATCCACCAACACAGTGCGTAATCCGTAGCACACGTTACTTAAATCTTGAAATTAGATGAAAATGTTATGAGGGATGTTAGGGATCGAGAGATTTCAACAAAAAGGGTGTTTAACAACCTACCGATGCGAATCGCTGCTCCACTTCCTTCTCAAGGCTACTGAATCGCCATTGCAAATTTGTTTTTTTTTTAAAAGAAACACTGCTGCAAATTATGTGGGTGAAAAGAAAAAAGATGTGATGAGAGGACGTTATATGTAATGGCAAAAGGGAATAACATGTACAAAGGGGGGGGGGGGGATGGGGGGTTGGTCATATTTCGGCCAAAAGGGGGTTGGGTGATGGTTTTATTAAAAAAGAGTTTAAGGGTGCCACGTAGGATTTAAGCTTAATAAAATAGGTTTCATAAGTTTATAAATTGTATAACCAAACAACCAACTATCTGCATTTATTAAAATAAACTACCCTAAATCTTTCAACCAATCTAGCTCTGAAAGTTAATAATTCGAGTTTAGTAGTTTTAAGCCGTGTTCTACGAATTGAATGAGACGGGTCAATTTAATCTATTCAGACCTGGACGTTGTTTAGGTCCAATTTTAAAGAGAACTTGCATAATTTTATTTAATTATGTCCCTTTAATTGTATTCAATAAAATCTTTAATATATATGTAGCTTTGGTGCATTAAATCTTCATTGATAGACAAGTCAAGGTGCTCGTGTATTAATAAAAATAAAGCACGAAATTGACTTTGTATACAACCACCTACAAAGAAAATCTAATTACGGTCCAATATAACTATGGGAGATGAAATACATAACAAAATCACTAGCAATTGTTGTGAATTAATCTATTTATTTTGCATTTCTACTTTCTGTAAGCTAAGGAAATATAGAACGGTAAGCATGCAGCAATAATCAAGATTGACATAACCATGCTAGTTGATTTAAAATGTTAATTCAAAGTTAATTGAGACGTGTCGTCACGAAGCATTTATTAGCGGCAGAAATACTTGATTGTGGGAATTCATGATCAGCAGCGGAGGCACTGGTTTCTCCGTCCTTCACTAATTTATAAGGGAACACAGAGACTCGGAGTATGTTGTTCGTGTAGAGGGAGGACCAGTTTTCTACGTTTATATAAACTTATTAGAACCTCCTTAACGGATCCCTGATGGAAAATTGGGCCATTACTTACATTCTCCCACTTGACGTATGAGAGAATGAACAATAATCACATTTGCATAGAAAGTCACAAATACGAGTAGTTGCCGTCCTATGTCGTCATATTTGACAAAATTACTTTCACGTACTACGATATAATTCACCTACTATACATGCCTATAATTGGAAACATACATACGGTCCATTCTTGTCAAAAATCACATAATCACCATAATAATGTACACCAAGAGTAAGTGATGGAAATATAACGATAATTTTTAGAGATAACAAGTTGAGCTCATTATGTCAAAACCAAAACTATAGGTGATTCTTTAATGCATCGTGATGCGTATTTTTTCGTGTTATTATTATCATACAATGTTAGAACAATAGACACATTCGCAAATATACAAGTCAGGTAATATAAAACAAAAAATAAATTACATCCCAAGTATCGAATCCCACGAAGACTATGATTAAACTTTATATTCTCTGACTCTATTGTTCTCTTAAGTGGTTGTCACGATTAAAAATATAAATTGAAATGATGAAGTTCTAAACTAAACTAAATTAAACTAATAAACAAAATTTAAGTGATTTAAATTGGGTTGTAGACAATAATAATGAAATAGCTTATAGGTTTCGTTTCATTGGACATCCACCATGTTCTTACTAATGTTTTGATTTCCTTAACTAATGCATATGTTTATGGCTTATTTCGAGGCCACAAGAGGAAATTGTTCGACTAATATTCTCCACACACTCTTAGGTTCAACTATCCCACATAACGTGCTATGTGGCAACTCTAGGGACCAACCATAAGTTCAAATCAATATCATATTGATCAGGCATGACAAGGCATTAAGCACAAGATAATTAAATAAACATAAACAATAAAATTAATAGAAATCAATCCATAGGTCTTCACACAGTTTCAAATCTAACTACTTCCTAACTCAAGCATAAAGTAACTAGCCACTCATCGTTTTAAAGAAGAAATTTAACATCATAATTAACAGTTGAAATGAATGCAAAGATTAGGAGGAAATATCGTGTTGAGTAATTCTCGAGGATAGATGCTGATCCCTCTCGTTCAACTCTTCTTATTCATTCTTTAGGTTGATTAATGAAGCTCATTCTTCCTTCAATTGATGGGTTATTCTATTGCTCTTGATCTCTTCTCAATGATTTTTTTTCTTGCTTGTAGGTTTTCTCTTGTTTTTCTCTCCACTGTGGTATGTGTAAACTTGTTGTCTAATGCTCTTCTCTTGTCCCTTTTTGCTGTTGCGTACGCCTCATCTCGCGAGATTTTTTGGCCCATTAGGTTATAAGACAACTCTACCCTTTTGGCACAAATTTATTGACTCGCGCGACCTGGTGTGTCGTACGGCTACCTGCACGAATCGCACAACATTTGTCTTCTGTAGCGCGACTCTCTCGACGTTTGGCATGGTGACATATGCCTCTCGGTGGATCGCACGACCTTATGCTCATTTGGCGTTGCTCGCACTCCTCCTTGTGTCGTGGCGCAACGTCTGTTTGTTCTTGGCTTTTGCTCGACCAACTTAGCTCTTCTCAAATCCTTGCATTTAGACCTCATTTTGCATTGTTTTGACTCAACTAACTCGAAAACCTAAAATTGCATAAAACTATCTGAAATAAATAGATAACACAAGGACTCAACAATTTATCATTGATAATCGCGGGTAATATATAAGTGTTTTATACGCTTATCAAATACCCCCTCACTTAGCTTGTTGCTTGTCCTCAAGTGACACAAAACATTTTTTTAAGACTCCCAACAACTAATATACAAGTTTTTCTTACTTCAACATGCAGAGGGCGGCTAAGGTGTTTCAGAATGCGACCTATGATCTTCACTTCTATATGGAAAGAGTCCGCTAACTAAACTTGGCACATCAAACTTAATCCTCATCATAACCATGCATCATCTTATTCTCAAAGTAAGTATGGTTGTTATCAAGATAAATTAGAGCAAAGCACATGCTGGCAGTTCACATAATCATACAATTTCACATGTACGCACTTCACCTTTAGTTTTCATCCTTCCACTATTTAAGCTCATGCATTTTCCTATGGTGAGGATCTTTTAGGAACTTATAGGCTTATAATATTAGGCTTCAGTAAGGGCTCTAAGTGGGAAAAGACATATCTGAATTCTAGAGATGTTTCTCGTAAATCTACTTTCATCAATACCTTTTCCTCTCTTATTATTTTTCTTAGCCTCAATACTTTCTTTTGGGCTTTTTTTGATCTTTTAACATCTCTCTTGCTTTTTCACTTTCACAAGTTCAACACCACCCTATACTTCATCACTTTTCAAAGGCTCCCCCACAATTACATTTTTATGCGGGGGTTAGTAGTGTACTGTGCACTCTTACTTAAGTTTTTCCTCCTTTAAATCACATGGCCCTCGATATTTTTCTTTTAGGCTCTTACTTTTGTGTTTTCACACTTCATCCTTATTCCCCCTTTACTTTTCTTTAAATGAATTTACTCAATTCATCTCTAAAGGGTAAGATTTTGACTTTTTTTCGACTTAAGGGTGGTTGAATGTGGCTTATTCACAAAAAGCTCATAAGAAAAGGGTTTAGTTGGGTACTGATGATTA
This sequence comes from Linaria vulgaris, assembly GCA_948329865.1. Classification (NCBI taxonomy): domain Eukaryota; kingdom Viridiplantae; phylum Streptophyta; class Magnoliopsida; order Lamiales; family Plantaginaceae; genus Linaria; species Linaria vulgaris. The sequence goes on from OX415249.1 coordinate 67,651,788, forward strand.
TTTTAGTAGTATGAGTTTTGGGCTTGAAAAGGCTCAAACGCATAAAAGAAACAATCTAATTCATTTCCTCAACATACAAAAAATCTACACTGGTATTTCGTAGTAGTCAAATATATTCCTCATGATCCATGAATAACATATAACTCCGTACTATAATGCACCCTCACATATTTCACATCTTCAAAACAAGTAACAACTGAAAGCGCATATGAAATTTAGCATGCTCTATGACAACAATTAAGCCAGTTCCACTCTAGCTAAGTCAGTATCTTCCTTACTTCACAAGTTCACACATTATGCATGTGTCATCATTAATCTAAACCCATGCATTCTTTCTAATTTAAACTCGCAACTTTAACAATAAATATAAGTGCATAATTAATTAAAATTGTTACACAAAATCTTAAACAAAAGACTCAAATTGACTATACTAATACTAACACAAACAAAACATAAATTAAAGAAAAAGACTAAAATTCCTTAGACTTAAATTGCCTACGACTCTATACACCCCCACCCCCCTTAAATTCTACAATGTCCTCATTGTAAGGATAGTGCGACTTAGAAAATAAAAATTCAAGCTAAAAAAAGAGAGTAAGATAAGTAACTCCCATAATCCGCAACAATGATTGGGGCTTGCAGCAGCACTGGAGCTTCATCCAAAGAAACACTGGTATAAATCAGACAACAACAACCTCATATGGTGCACATCCGTCAATATCCCCTCCACTCGGGTCGCCATGCGCTCCTGTCGCTCCTTCATATCTCGTATCTCTCCTCACAACTTTGTTGTATTTAGCTCCTGGTCCTCGTCATGTGGCACTCTAAAATGATGAGAGTCGCTCTTCTTGCAGCGTTTGGTGCGCTCCTACTCTCTGGCCTCTGGCACAACATCATCTCTATAAACGACAGGGTCATTAGTATGCCCAACCCCTCACAAACGATAATACATACCCCCATTGATATGGCTCTTCCTCACTCTTATGTTGTCCTACAATAGGCTGCAAACTCCAGCCAACTCCCACAACTTGGTAATCATGCTCGAAAAATAAAGGTCGTCAGTGTGCCCTCCACCAACACAGTAGTCGATGCTCCTCCTCAAAACCTCACCAACGTCACATGCATGTCCTCGTACTAGCCTGTACAATAGTCTCGTCCTGCCCTCGGTGATTCAATCATAGTTCGAACGCAACTAAAGGTGACTGCACATGAACTTGTACCACGCCTTTTTTTCCCTCACCAGATCCTTGTAGTTTACCTCCATGCCATTCTTGGTAATACTTATCGGAGGCTCCTCTCTATCACACAAAAATTTCCTAATCTCTTTCATCATCGTCTGTAAAGCTACCTGAAGTGTCTCCGATGCCTCTGCTATATAGACAAACATATCGTTGATCACTAGTCGGGAGAAAGCGGCCATCGTACTTCGCACCCACACATGTGGTTTGTCTCTGCCTAGAGTGTAGTGTGAGTAGAACTCACATATGATGTCAGGATAGGAGCGTGGTAGCTCGTACTGGACAAAGAATAGCAGACCAATCCTCGTCAACTACTTAGGGAACAATAACATTTGCCTCTGTCGTGGATGCTATGCCCTCGAAGTAGTACTAGTTCTCCAACGACAAAAATTATTAGGTATCAGCCTCACCATCTAGTACAGCACGTGGCGTACTAGTCGAGTGTGATCTCGAGGCACGTGAAGTGTGAGTCTCACGGCTAAAAGTCATACTACAATAAACAATTTTTGCAAATTAAAGATTTGACAGCATAACCTCTATAATTAGCGCGTGATGTGTTGGTATAAGGCAGACCGGTTCTGTATGAGTCACATTGGTAGATTCTTGATCTCTAAGGCCTGGGTTGAGGAATGGACAAATTTGTCTCAAATTGGGATGAATTGCTCTATTTTAGACCATTTTCCACCATCCTTAAGACGCTCCAAGAGCCAAGAGGACCCGGGTGCAATCCTTTCAGATTCATGGAATGTTGGCACACCCACAATGACTTCAGAGATTTTGTTTCAAACCATTGGAGAAGTCTAAATATTAGCAAGAAATGGGATTTCGTGCATAAAAAAAACTTAAAGATCTAAAAATAACCCTTAAGCACTGGAACAAGAACGTTTTGGGGAACCTTGATACGAGGACCAATTAGGCAAAAACGATTGTTGCGAAAATCGACATGAAGGGTGAATCAAACCTTTTATCTGATGAAGATCTTAACATGAATCAAACCTTTTACCACCGAACCAACTCGGATCGGAGCATGGCTCGTAGGATACGGTCGTCACACTACCCGTCGGCTTACCAATATATTTCCTTTCTTTTTCTAGGGCTCCCAGAAAGATTACCAAGGGGTTCATAAAAATCTAGCGACAATTTTTATGGGTGGCTGCAACGAGAGTTACAAGATTTGTTGGGTGAATTGAAATCAAATCTGTAAATACAAGGAAGAGGGTGGGCTTGGAGTCAAGGACATGTAACTCTTTACAAGTGGATGTGGTGTTTTTTTACAAGAATTTAGGGGCTTTGACTCTAAAAATTTAAGGTAATGTACAAGTTGATTGATACGCCAACTAACTCCAACATTGACATGGGCATTCTATAAATGCTTCTATTTGGTGGAAAGACGTCTCGCGTCTTAATAGTTGCCAAAATAATGGTTCTCTGACTTGATCTTTAACGTTGTGAGTGATGTAGTGAATACAAAAATCTGACAAATTTGTGGATTGGGGATAACCCAATCTTCTCCAGTATGATAAGGAAACTTCAATTGCAGACAAGATCAAAGGATCGACAACATGCTGGAATTAGAAATGGGAAAAAGAACAACTAAACGAGCTTCACATTTTCCTTAAGGATTTCTCCCCAACCCGGGAAAAACACGATTTCTGGTGGTGGAAGATGATATGAAAGGCATTTTTTTCAATGAAATTTGCATATAATACTTTTTATTTCAAGGAATCTTCTTCTTAAATGCTTATTTTCAAGACTCTTTAGGATCTTGATGCCCCCTTAAGATGGTTTCACTAGTCTAAAGAGCATTTTTAAACAATATCCCATAAAAAGTAACAATTTTCATCGAGGAGTCAACATCATGAACTCATCCATCAAGTGCACTTTTTGTGATGATAAAGTGGAAATAGTTGTTCATGTGTTACTTAATTGCTCGTTCTCTTACCAAGTCTGGCTCAATATCAGCGAATGTTTCAACATTCAACCATCTTTTCTAGTCAACTCTTGTTTTCATATGCTGTATTTTTTGGTTTCCTACCTAATGCTTCTAAGACGCCAAATTTGTGATGTATTGGATTTTCTCAATTTGGATCTTGTAGTCAGCTAGAAATGAGAAAATAATCAATAGAATACCTGCAAATTGTGAGGAAATAGTTGAAAGGATAAAACCTAGGACCTGCAACTGGTGTAAATCACAATACCCATTTTTTCTTACTCTTTGTTTGAGTGAAGAAATCATCCTTCCCTTTATATGACATGGACTTTGTTTTGAATGAGCATTTCTTATACTTGCTCATAAAAAAAAAATTTAAATTTTGAATTGTTCTTCATTTTTTCGAAAATTGTTTTCCTATGAAACGATGTTAGATTTTGCTATATTATCACCACCATCAGAACCGTCTCGAAGAAGAGAAGAGTTTGTTCAAATAATACTTGGCAAAATTTTGGCTAGAAAATCACCGTGGGACAAGTTGCACAAATGGACATAGTTTGTGCCACCATTGTTGTGAAAAAAAATATTATTCTAGGAGTATTTGCTTAAAAGCAGTAAAGCAACTATAGTTCGGGGAGTTTGGTGTTTTTAGCCCTAAATAATTTATGGGCCAACTCCGTGTTTTCTTTACACAAGGCTTATTTTTGTGATGGGGCTTCACCATTTTTAGTGTACACAATGCTCTGTTTGTTTGATTGTTTCTTTTTTAGGTTGGGGTATTGACTAATGACCCAATATTTTATTTTATGAATTATGTAATTTTAGTATTATTAATTTGTTGTATGATTATGAAAATACTATTTTTGTCAAGTTACAAAAAAGTCACTTTGGCGTACTGTCCCATATAAATGAAATTTTGATTTTTCCGTATGCAAAATAAAGAAGTCAAAAACCCTCTACTTTTTCTCTTTCACCATCAATTTTCCCCTTCAATTCACACAAAAAACTAAAAAAAAATAAAAAATTATAGGATTAACTCTAAAAAATTGTACTTTTCAACTAAAGGTTTGTTTCCACTGACCCCCGCCTTTGAAAAGATGGTTTATGTTGACAATGGTAGGGGTTTACCTCAAAATACAATAAAATCGAAAACCTATAATGTGACTCAAATAGTTTTAATAATCGATTCTTAATCGCCATTTTCTTCGAGCAATTTTTTATGAATCATGTTTTTCAAAACAAATCCCAAAATACCATTTTCTTTTTTGAAGGTGCGAATCAAATGACTGAATTAAGAAACAGGCTTGTTGTAAGAATTGAAAATGTGTTCAAGAACCAATTTACTATCACGAGGGTATAATGGTGAAGTCTTATAAATCTTTGAAGACAAAATGGTAAATTGTGATCAATTTGGACGAGAAGCTGACAAATTTAAATTAGATGAAAGCGAGTTATCCAGATCGTAAGACTTTAGGTCGGATCGCCAACCAAATCATAAAGTCGCTACACAACATAATCTTGTTCCATGGAACATAATCTTCCAAACTGAACCAAGCGCAAATATTCTCTAATATTGGAATTTACTTTTTTCAATTTTGTTTTTATCGGGAAGATTGTCATTCTATGTCGTACATGCACAAATAAGACACAACACATATGCGACGATACATATTCATAAAATAACTTATTATTACTGTTCAACACAAGCATAGACACGTGTAATTTTTTAGAGTATGGGTGCGGTTATTATACTACCAATCCATAGTATCATACCATATAATGTTGATGATAGAAAGATCACAGATTAAGATTTTTTTTTTGGTAACAATTAAGGTCTTATTTAACACACGAAAAAAAAGGAAAAAAGGAAAATTTCTTAATTAAGACCCTCTCGCTTTCTCCTCTCTCTCTCCTCTCTCTTCTCTCTCCTCTCTCTTCTCTCATTTCTTTCCGTAAGGGAAAATCACTCTCAATTCTCTCTCTCCTCTCTCTTCTCTCTTCTCTCTCCAGAGAAAAAAAAAACCTAAAAGAGCTGTTTACCCACAAGTAAGTTCTCTCTCTCTCTCTCTCTCTCATCGTCTGTCCCTCTCTCTCATTCTCTTTCTCTCTCTCTTTGAGAAAAATATATTATCTTCGTCTGTACTTTTCCTATTCCCCGTCTCAAAGTCTCAATTTCTCCGAAGAATCAAATTTTGGATATAAATTTGCGCATGATTCGTATTTTTATTAGTTATATTGTCGTTGATCTAATTTTCATCGCAGATCTGTTCATATTTTCTGCTTTTTATGTCATTTTACATTTCAGATCTGTTCACAGATTCCAAAGTTTGGTTCTTTTTAGTAGAAATCATGATATTTGTGATTGTCTGTTGATTAATTAGAATTAGTGTTCTGCGTGATTCACAGAGATCTGCTTGATTCTGTTTATAATTTTCGAGTTTTAGGTTGTAAAATGAAGGATTGTTTTTTTCATTAATATTTGTTTATTCAGTCTCTGGTTTCCAAGATCTTTTGGTAAATGAGGATTTGCATTGTTAATTAGTGTGATTCTAGGTCGTGATTTGAGGTGCTATTCTGCATTTTTAATTTCCACGTGCTTAATAGCTTTTCATCATTTATATAAATGGAGAAATCTGATGTATTGATGTGTTTAAACCTACTGGTTGATTGCATATTACCCATCGAATCTTTGTTTGTGAAAATTCCGATGGCTGCAATGTTCAATTGGAATTACTATGACGTAACGAGTGCGGCCTTCTTTGCCTTGTTCTGTAGTTGTTCATATGGAGGACGATAGTTTGAGGAACTGGGGTTATTATGAACCTCCCCTTAAGGGACATCTCGGTCTCCAACTCATGTCATCTGTCACCGAGCGAGACACAAAGCCTTTCCTTCCCGGACGTGACAATCCTATAATGGTTTCTGCTAACGGTGCCTTTCATCCCCGGGATTGCGTGGTTACTGAACCACCAGTCACACACATGGACTATGTCCGAGACAGTTGGATAAATCACAGAGACAAGTTCCTGCATATGTTCCCCACCAACCATTATAATCCGGTTCTCGCAGAAACCTCTGGATCTCACCATTCCATGCAAATGCTGCATCAACCCGATGCCACTAAAGAGGCAGGGCCCAGCATGGAAGAACCCCCTGTGAAGAAGGAAGGTGCCCCTGCCAAGAAGAGGGCGGCGTCTGCCACCCCTAAAGCCCCCAAAGCAAAGGCGCCAAGAAAAAGTCCTCTGCCCAAGGAGAATGGTAATCCCTCAGGTCACCGTGCTAAGACAGCAAAGAGAAATGTCGATGTTGTTATTAATGGATTAGAGATGGATATTTCTGGTATACCCATTCCCGTTTGCTCTTGTACTGGTACACCCCAGCAATGTTACAGATGGGGGTGCGGGGGTTGGCAGTCGGCTTGTTGCACCACAACTATATCAATGTATCCCTTGCCAATGAGCACGAAAAGACGTGGGGCGAGAATTGCTGGACGTAAGATGAGCCAGGGGGCTTTTAAGAAGGTTTTGGAAAAACTTGCTTCAGAAGGCTATAATTTTGGTAACCCAATCGACTTGAAGACATACTGGGCAAAACATGGTACCAACAAGTTTGTCATAATCCGGTAAATTTGGTTCTGGGTACTACAGCTGAATTGCCATAGAACGGGGCTGTTTTTCATGTATATATTCTGTGACCTTTTGCAGAGGTTTTGTTGGTGGCTTAGTACTTGGAATTTTTTTATATTCATGAACATCTTTCAAGTCTTAGACATTTGTGGTTCCCATAATGACATTAATTTGTTCTCCAAAATGTTTTGTTCTTAAAGATACTTGTCTTTTTCGGCCATTGAGGTACGAATATATAGTTTTTTTTTATGGTTAATTGATGAATTTGAGATTTGTCTATTTTCCTTGTTTTGGGAGCTGTTCTTTTATCCAAGCTTGACATCTATTTTACATTTTTCCCTATTAAAATGTCTCCCTCCCATATTTCAAATGGCTGTGGATGTATGTATGTATAAATGGGGCTCCCTTTCATAGAGAATCAGAGATTATGTTTTGCCTCCTATGTTCTGTATTTGCTAATTAGACTTGCAAAGTTGAACTACAATGGAGCTTTCATAAATCCCAATCAAGAGTATTCTTAATCATGTGAGCATTGTTTATTGTGTTTGTTACCTTGCATTTAGGATGATTAAGTTTGCACCTCTTGAGGTTTGCTCAAACTATAAGTATCTTACTTGAAGTTTAGTTAATTATGATACATTTACTAGTAATCCGTATTATATTTGCCGAGTCTTTCTTGAAAATCTATATCGGTTGGTTTATTGCTAGGAAGTTACTTTTCCAGAGCTTCTAAATTGGGTTGTACTTCTCTTCTGAAAAAACACTAAAATCTGATGTTTCCTTCTTTCTTTCTGTTAGAAGAGTACATATTTCTTCTAAGAGTGATTCAAACCTTAGTTAGGTTTGTGAACTTAGTGATTACTATCTTAACATGTCAGCAAATAGGTGGATTATATATGTGTTATTATTTCGTTCACAAGTTTTGACGCGGAAAGAATTGTGGCAACAAGATTGTTCTATAGCCTGAAGGTTTTTTTTTGTTGTTTTTACTATGATGTGGTGCAGCAAAGCGTCCACATTGTTTCTATTTTGGGGAGTACTGTTCTGAAATTGCGTTGTTGAACCTAGCAATGTGGAGACTGGAGACCTAGCAATGTGGAGAAGGTAGAAGCTCCACAAGTCAGCTTACATCTGCCCTTTACACCTCTTTATATTGCCACATAACTTGTGAAAAAACCATATAAGCTTGATCTCCAATCATGCATAATAGCTTGTGTATTTAAGATGCAAATATCGTGAAATTTATACTGGATTAGCTGCGCTTTTCCATATTTAGGCCCATTAGTAAAATTTGAATACCATTTTCTGTTGGGATATCCTGCTTGTAGGAATGAGACGTTATTAGATTCATTTAATTCAGAGGTGGCAAATATGTTGGATTTTTTCATAAAAAATGAAATAAAGTTAGATCAAATGTACACATTCGAGGAGAGATACGAGGTGCAAAAGTTGCACGATGAGACAATGGAGCAGTCAATTCAGTTTTTGATGTTAATGTGCAAGTGGTGAATGGAGTATTGAGAAGTTTTGCCATGTAACTTAGGAAATAAATGTGATCATAGCCCTTTGTTTCTATTAGGCTTAAGTGGGTCCAATACAGATTCATCATGTATCAATTGAAAATTCACCTAATCATCCAAAAAAAAGAAAAAAAATGGAAGTTCACTCCAATTAGTACTAATAAGCAACCAACAGGAGGCCATTTAAAATGACACTACAAGAGAAATGTGTTCAACGGGAAAGCCGAATAACTTTCTTAAGGTCCAAGTTCTGAAGTGGGAAAACTTCAGTCAAACGAGGTTTTTTTATTTATAAAGCAAAATCGAACCTAATGCGTTGATGGCTTGAGGCAAAAATACCTTTTAATGAGATCTTGTGGACCAACTCTACAAAATATTAGTGGCAAGCTATATCAAATAAGTGTTGGTTGACGGTTGTAGCTGCAAAAAAAGTCTTTCAAGGACCACTAGTTTTGTCGTTAAAAACTCAATTTAGACGAGAATTATTCAATTGCTATAATCTACGGATTGTCTAAATATAAATTAGAAAAAAAACAAATGAAAATGAAAAGTTGGGACTAAAAACTGTAGCATTCTTGGATTTACCTTTAATTGATATCAAAATAGATTTTGAGTTCATAATCGGATTGAGAATAGTGGCTCTGAAGATCCTGGCAAATATTTTGTTTTAAGAAAACAAGGTGGAATAGAAGGTTGTTCTGCTAAACAAAGTTTGAAGGTCGGAGGTTGTTCTCACAGTTCGCGGACAGGGATGGATAGTTTAGTAGTTTCAGTCTGAGATTAGGTTTTTCTTTACAGAAGGTGTCTTTTCGTAAGAAAGTTGGAAGACGTTCTTAGAGTGTTTGATGGAAAGTGAAGAGCCAAAATAATTTGTTTCTGGATTTAGAGTGAGAAGTAAATCAAATTGGATCATTTTTTTGATAGTTAAATCAAACTGGAAATGGTTTGTATACATCTCCAAAAAGATATTTTTCCCCTAATCTAAACTCAATTTGAAGATATAAATGAAGGAAAAGAAGTGGAGAATATTGACGTCCAAGAAACAAATTTATTGTTCAAATGCATGATTAATAATTAACATGCATGCTCATTTTAATATGGATTAATACCCAGATAGTTATTTGGCAACCAAGTTTAGTCATAAAATTCAATTTTCATGATTTAATTAAATTCTAATAATTTAAAATTATTATATAAACATATATACATGTATATATGTGTATATACATCGCATGATGGTAGCGCATTAGTGATAAAACTTTAAGAAGGCAAAAGGCAAAAACAAGCAAAACATGTCCGATTGACTATTATTTTATAGACCACATTAAACCATTAATCACATGTTTCGGAAATCCACTTACCTTTGGTTTTTAACATAAAAAGTAGATTTTAAGTATGACATCTAGAAACAAAGATATAATTAATATGGTGAAACCGGCACAACAGAGACTCAATCCCATCAGAAATAGCCCAACAAAATACATATAGAAACCCCCAAAACAAAGAAAACCGACGAGAGATCAAATTAAGGATTGTAATTGAATTCTTGGTTCAACGTATAAAATTCAAGCCTTAATTGATAATTCTATGAGTCATAATGAAAAGTTATTATATTTTATTTTTTTATATATCAATAAGTGGATTGAAAATCCAGATTCTAAGAAAAGAGTTGTATGCGAAATAACGAGGCCGCACAAAGTTGAGAGAAATGAATTTGGGCCCTATGTTTCAATCCCAAACGTAGTCCTCATTTCAACTTAATACCTCGAGTTCAATGAGTCATGTCAATGAGAAGTTTCTAAAACAACACACATTTTGAAAAATTAAACATCTATGAAAGGTGTTATTGTTGAAATAGTGAGGCCACGCAAAGCTGAAGAGAAAATCGAATTAGGCCCCAGGTTTCAACCCAAAATTTGATTCCCATTTTTTCGTACGAATTCACCCTAATTTAAATGTATCTTATATCTATGAAAATATTTAGGAGTCTAGCTTCCAAATGACAAATTAGTTTACGAATCCAACGTCTATGAAAGAGATAGTAACTAAAGTGATGAAGCATAGGTAAAACTCAATGTGTAAATTTCTCCTCCAATTAGACCTCGAGGCTTCGATATATGGCCTTCAAGTGCTCGGTCCAATCTAGGAGCTTGAATTCGACCTAAGAGCCGTAACTTAACCTACAAAAATCGTATTAGACCTATTTGACTATAATTTGACTTGAGGATTTCACCATTTGAGGAGAATCATTCAATTGAACTAGAGCTTGGCGTTCAATGAGATACAATATACTACCTTTACATGTAGTTTAACAATAGATCGTATATATATAACGAGGTCGATTACAGGTGTGGTACAACGATTCTATTACAAACTAGACCTACTAAGACTAATGCTAGTGCTGAGTAGGCTTGGTTCTGAACACCTAGAACTGACGTTAGATGCACTTATGGATGTCGAAGGTATATCGGGTGTGACGTCGAAGGTGATATCGGGGATGATGTTGGAAACCTTCCACGTCGAGGATGATGTTCTGGCTGAAGTCGGTGGTGACGCCGGATATGATGTCGAATAGTGTATCGGTAATATATATCGGATATATATATCGGGTGCTATGTCGAAAGCTATATCGGATATACTCTATATAGGTCTACAATAATTGTGGATAATTAAAACTTACCTTGATTATCGGAATGCGGGTATTTGTAGGCCTCGGAAAGCGGGGACTGCATACGTGATAAACGCTTGAGCCGTACCATATCGAAGGTAATATTCGATGTGCATGTCGGGGATGACCTCCGACATATGTAAAATGTGGACCTGGCCCATGGGCCAGCCCAATACGGGAAATATCCATACCATGTAGTCCCCTAATTTGGGAGTTATTATTATGAATAATAATTCGTAAATTAAATCTAAGTTTGAATTACCAGTACCTTTTGTCCCACCAGTTCGGATGACGGAGCTTGGATACGAGAATTCACTCAAAGATGTCGGTGGAACCCCAATGTAATTGGCGTATTCGAGAGGTCCTTGTTTGAACTTATTATGATGTGTACTGTAATCATGAGCCCATCATGATGGAAAGGTAGAGAAGTTTTTTAAACTTGATATCAAAATTTTCCCGATAACGTATGTGGAATGTGAAATTCGACGTGGTTGATATTTAGTGCATACCCATACGTTTTACGCCTATATATAATAGCCTTCTAGAGAAGGGAGAGTTCATTTTGTCTTCTAGTGCGTTCAGATCTCCTTTTGAAAAGGTATGTCGGGGGTCCTCGAAATTGTCAGGGGCGTGGCTGGAGCGGATGCGTTGCTAAAGGCCATGTCATTAGCTATTGACGCTGCAGGATCTACGCAAGCTCGCCCTCTGTCGGTGGCTAAAAGTGAAATCCCTCCCCCAACCGAGGACAAGGAAACAGGTGGAGAAACTACTTCAGGGCCAGCTTCAGCTGGTGGGTAATCCCTCAAACGTAGGGGTTGCATCCGAAGGCATTCCCTCGGTGGCAGCTGCTTCTGTAGAGATATGACGTTCTTCGAAAGTCCCCATACCGCTGGGTAAAGAGGCTTAAGATTCGGCCGTTATTGCGGCTAAAGGAAAAAATGTTGCCACTGGCGTTGGTTCGAAGATGCCCCATTTTTAAGGGTTTAGGGGTAATCGTGCCCAAAAACCTGCTGCGCCGACCGCCCCGCCATTTGGTCAATCTGATCAAAACAAGGCTCGCGATGAGGGCTCCACAGTCCCTCGACCTCCTCATGGGCAAGGGCGTACTAGGACGGGACCTAGTACGTCTGCTAAAAATGTGGAGTTCCGCGAGGATGATACGGTTCGTGGCATGGCGTGAGCCTTTCCTCCCCCAGCTAAGGCCCTTGTATTAACTGAGCAAAAACGGGCGCAAATGTGCATCATAGTATGCACGTTTTTTAGAGTGTAAGTCATCAAGGTCTTAAGCATTTTTGATCTATGCGCATATTTCTCACATTCTTCTTATTTATGCTCATTGCATCTGTAGTTTGGGAAATTGCTGGCTACCTCCATGAGGACTGTCAATCAGTTTAAGGGCGATAAAGATGCTATAATCGGTCAACTTGAGGCTGACATCGAGAGGATGACCGATTTCTATCCTATGACCTTGGAGAAACTCGAGACTGAGAAGGAGGAGGCTCGACGCCGGTGCCGATTGATAAAAGAAGCATATGATGAGGCATGTGTCGCGAATGAAAAGCTTGCTAACCAGGCTGACGAGTACAAGGATCACGCCCTTAAAGAGCAGAATGATCGCCGCTTGGCCGAGCGTGAGCTTGGGAAGGTAAAAGTGGAGAATCAGCGTCTGTTGACTGATCTTGCTAAGGCCCAAGCCGATTTAGAAAAATCGATACGTATGCATTTGTTTGAAATGTATTTTCCTATCGTAATTCGTCTCTTTAGTAACATGTCGCCAATCCTGAAATCCTGTTGCGTGTCACCAAGAAGTTTCTCGCGAGTGGGGACCTATCAGGAGCTCCTGACAGAGCGTGCTGTCACGGAGCGGGAAGAGACCTTCCATTCGTTGATAGGGCAGGTAACTGCCAAGAAAGGATTCAAAGAGGGATTCAAGTTCATGGAACTTAATGCCATGTGCGGTCCAGATGGGCTACCCCATGAAGACAATGAGCCTACAGATGTCGTTGCTGAGCAGCTTGACCCGTTCTCATCTATGTTGAAGGAGAAGGGTCCTGCCTGAGTCGAGCCGCTTGTTCTTCTTATCGGCGTTGCATCACCCTCTTGTTCATTTGGTTATGTAATAAATGTCTGAATAATGCTAATTTGACATTTAAAATTTATATAATAGTTTTTTTTATTCAAATGGCTTCTAACACCGCTCTTTCTGAATCTATGTTGACCGCTAAGAGTTTCCTCCTGTTTGGGCGGTTTGGTTGTTCATGGAGGTTGATGCCTCGTTGCTGAGTGCTCTTCTCCATGTTTCCGTGAGCGCGGGTTTATTATCCCTTAAGATTTGTAGATCTTAGCCCCCTTCGATTAATTGATATCATGTAGGTTTTGTAGGTTGTTATTCTCTGTCAGGCTCTCTCCTCCATATCACAGTGGATAGGTGAGTTATCCCGCAGGAATTGTAGACTGTCATTCTCTGTCGGGTTCTCTCCTCCCTATCGCGGTGGATTGGGGAGTTATGATCCCGTAGGATTTGTAGATTGTTATTCTCTGTCGGGTTCTCTCCTACCTATCGTGGTGGATAGGGGAGTTAACCCGCAGGAATTGTAGATCTTCATCCCTTTTCGTGTAGTCAATATCCATTAGGATTTGTAGATCTTCACCCCTCTCCGGGTAGTTGATATCCCTCAGAATTTGTAGATCTTCACTTTCTGGTGTTTAAACAAGGTAACATAATGTACATTGGTGACATTTGATAAGATAGGATTGAAAAGTGGATTCCAATCTATACATTTTGTCCCGATATGTGGGAGATATATCCTTCCCTACGCGTAAGCAAGGTGTATTATTGTACCTGCTCTAGATAGGTGATATGAACCTGTTGGCAAAAGATATAAAAATATTGTACTGCGACAATAGGATGTCCAATGAGGAATATCATAGAATCTGTGTGCCTTTCGGGCATATTTTGTCTAGTCCTCATGGTGAGGTACAACGTTGTCATATCCCGTAGGATATGTACCTACAAAAGTTCAAGAATGTTGTAGTGCATATATATATATATATATATATCAGTTTAAACGATAAGAGTTAACAATGGATAATGGTCGAGGGTTAGGTAAATTCTAACCCGCCTACGTATCCCGTGGTATGGGAATCAGACCGACGTAGTTCCCCCCTGTATTAGTTACAGACCAGCCCAACGATGGGGCAATTTAGGGAAATGAAATTGTTCTATAAGACATAGGGTAATTGTTTCGGAAATAGTAAAAACAGGAATTAGACTGAAGTCTAGAGCCCCAGTCGCTGCGAAGTGATTACTCCGTATCTGGCATGTATTCTTGCTCAGCTTCTTCCACCTCCTGTATCTCCCTGATCCTGGGCAGCCTAAGTGAAGCCACGTAGTACATACAACCCTCTTTCTGGTCACCTATGATCTCTCATATTCCCCATTGGTTGGAAATTTCATTTTCTGGTGGTAAGTTGATACCATTGCTCTCATCTCGTTGAGTGTTGGGCGCCCAATGATGACATTATAGGGGAAAATGAGGTTGACCACGGTGTATTTTACCTTGATTGTCCTTTTATACGGGTCTTCCCCGAATGATGTGGGTAGTATGATCTGTCCCATTGAGATCACTTCTCCGCCACCAAAACTAGTTAGCGGGGTGGAAACTGTATCCATCATGTTCTTGGCCAATGCCATTTTTTCAAGGGCATGTGCAAAAATGATGTTGGAAGAGCTTCCATTGTCTATTAGCACCTTCCATACCTGATATTCAGCTATATCAATCTTAACAACAAGAGGGCAGTCGATTTTACCTGTCTCTAGTGCCTGCGGCGTGAGCTGCTCCATGTCTTTTTTGATGAATGAAATCTCTTAGTCTAGAAAATCCTCATGTTTAACCAAGGTTGTATAGCCCATGTATGTCCCTACCTGCATCATGGAGGTTATTTTCTCGCGCCATTTGGATGAATCAACACCTACTAGTCCTCCATTGATCATATTGATCATTCCTCTAGTCGGGGCGTTGACAATAACCCTTTCGCACTCAGTTGGAGCCTCGATGGCCTGCTGTTTATTCCGCATGGGGATCGAGAATGATCCCTGCGTGGTGAGCGAGACCTATCATCCCTGTTGTGCTCATTCTTCGAGCTCCTCACAAACTCCACCAGCTTGCCTTCCTTTATGAGTCTCTCAATCTCATTCTTGAGATCAGTACACTCCTCCATTTCATGTCCCATCTGTCGATGATATTCGCAGTATTTCCTCGAGTATTTCATCCCTTTGCTCTCTCTCAGCTTCCTCGGCTTATTGAGCCATCTATTCTTCTGTGCCACTGCGAACACCTCCAAAATCCCTCTGTTCAGCGGGGTGTATCTTCTTGGGGATCGATCCCTGTATCGCTCCTTCCCTAAGGTCTTGTTATGTCCCTGATTTGGGCTCTGCTTAGTTGCCATCATGTTGTCCTCGTAGACGATGTCATAGGCGAGTGTATTAATCTGATCTATCGTCGGTGATCTAAGCTTGATCAATTGTGCTGTAAATCTCCTATGCGTTATAGCATTAAACAAGATGAGGACAACCTGGTCCCCTCTCGGCTAGTCAACTTTGAGCAGATCATCATTAAACCTCTTGATGAAATCCCCCAGACTCTATGTGTCCCTCTATTTCAACGCATTGGGATGATTCATGTTAGTCCTCATCCTCTTCTGGCTGGAGAATTGGCTCTTAAATCTCTGCCTCATCTGCTCGTAACTTGTTATAGACCCATCTTCTCTCCTTGTAAACCAGTCTAAGATTGCCCCGGTCAGGGTTGTAGCTAAGATCTTTGCCTTGATTTTGCGTGAAAACCTGTGCAGGTCCAGAACACAGTCAACACACTGAAGATGATCGGCCGGGTCACTCTTTCCGTTATATGCTTTGATGGTAGGAATCTTATCCCATTTCTCCAACACCTCTGACTCAATATCCTCCGAGAATGGGGTCAAGCTCCTAAGGCCTTCTGCCAATGCTAATCTTCGACCAACCTCTACCTTCTCGCGGTCCAACTACTCTGTCCTTTTAGCTATGTTCCTTCTGTCCATTCTTGGGTCGGGACCCTTACCCCCGAGAACTCTTGACCTAGAGCGGTCCCTTTTAAAATCTCTTGTATCCTCGCGCTCATTAGCCCTACGTTCGAACACTGGGCCTCTAGTTCTGGTCTCTTGGGGTTGCGGCGGCGCGTTGCCTGCTCCTTTGTTGTTCAGACGCGGCAATAAAGTTTACAGGGTCGCGTTCATTGTTGTGTGGATGGTGGCATTAATTTGTGCCATGATCTCGAGTGTTAAGACGATAGGCGCTGCGGGTGCGGGTGTTGGCTCTCTCGGTGGTTGAGGGTGCACGTGTTCATTCTGGTCCACTAACGGTTCTGGAACTCGAACACGCAGAGGGGGCGCACTTTCGGCTGCTGAATTGTCAACTACTGGCCTGTTAGACTGCGAGCGTGTCATCCTTCATTGCATCTTGACGTCTTCGTCCAGGAACCTGGTGTTCCCTCAGACGACGCCACTAGTTTAATAATAGATCGTATATATATATATATATATATATATAATCAAGGTCGATTACATATGTGGTAAATCGATTCTATTCCTAAGACTAATGCAAGTGCTGAGTAGGCTTGGTCCAGAACACCTCGAACTGACGTTAGATGTACTTTTGGATGTCGAAGGTATATCGAGTGTGACATCGAAGGTAATATCGGAGATGATATTGGAAACCTTCCATGTAGAGGATGATGTCCTGGCTGACATTGGGGGTGACGTTGAATATGATGCCGAATAGTGCATCGGTGATATATATCGGAGATATATATTGAGTGCTATGTCGAATGCTATATCGGATATACTCGATATAGGTCTACAGTAATTGCGGATAATTAAAGCTTACCTTGATTACTGAAATGCGGGTATTTATAGGCTTCGGGAAGCAGGGACCGCACACGTGATAAACGCGTGAGCTGTATCATATCGAAGGTAATATTCATTGTGCATGTCGGGGATGACTCCCGACATATGTAAAATGTGGGCCAGCCCAATACGGAAAATACCCATATCAACATGATTTTTTTATTTGCGATACGTAGGCATCTTGACTTAGTCCTAAGTTCAGTCTAAAATCAGTAAATGTCCAAGCAATATTGCGTACAAGACATGAGACAGAGTCACCAACGCCATCTTGACGAAGAGTGCAAAAAGACAAAATTGATCTTCTGGAGTTGAAAAACAAAGTACAAGAGTATTAGAAGGCCGAGCTATTGAAACTCGCCTCATGGACAAAGATAAGTAAGATATGGATAAATGAGAATATTTAAGTTGAAGCAACAAGCCACCACTATCTACATGACACGAACGGAGAAAATCTCAAACTTGAGGCTTTCTTATGACTTATAGTTGAAAATGATTTTGGAACCATTTATTATAACTATTTAGAATAAGATCTTGATGAAAAGACCCCAACACCTAGAAAAATCTCTAAGTTACAAGAGAATAGTTTGACACTTCAACATTGTAGAGCAATTATCAAACTCATGAAAGCCACACTACAAGTCGAGTCAGAAAAGAAACAAGTTCTACGAGTTAAAAGAATGAGAATGACATAAAATCCATAAGCCTAAGCCCCCTAAGCTATGGCATGAAGCTCTACAAAATCCTACTACATTTGGCCTTGGAAAAAATCAACAAGCCTAAGGCGTGTGGCCATGGCGTGAAACTCCACAAAGCCAAAGCCATGAGACCATGGCACAAATTATACAAGCCTAAGCATGGAGCACAGAAAAATCCTAAGGCATCGGGCTTTACATAGAACACAAGCCTAATTTCGCGAGGACATGGCATGATGCTCGACAAAGGTCTAAGCGTAAGTCGCATGACTTTAGCATGAAGCTCGAGAAAAGCCTAAGCCACAATGTCATGTCACACTATATACAAGCCTTAGCTCGCTAAGCCATGCCATGTATCTAGCAAAAGCCTAAGCCAACACGCCATGCCTTAAGATCTACTAGCCTTAACCTAGGAGGACAAGGCTTGAAGCTCAACAAAATTTTAAGTCCACTAGGCCATGGCACAAAATCCAGAAGCCTAAGCCGCACGGCCATGGTATAAAGCTCTAGAAAAGCATAATCCACTACCAAGTTCACAAGAACCACAAGCGTAAGCGTGCATAGGTCATAGCATAAAGCTGGAGGCAGCCCAGATGTAATAACATTGAACTCTACAAGTCTATATCACGAGGCCATATCAATAAACTATACAAGCTAAACTTATGAGATCAAAGTAGTAAACTATACGAGCCTAAACCTATGAGACAATTAAGGGTGTGCAAAATGGATTGGATCAATCGAATAATTCAATCCAAAAATCGAATCGAATCTTTGATGCGATTTCCAATTTTTGTCCTACGATCGAAACCCCCTCCCCCTTCGCTTTGATCCTCGATTCCAGGGATTAACAAAACGGATCGAATCGACTAATCTTCTTCTTTTTAAAATTTATATATAATGTATTAAATTAAGTAAGAAATAATAATAAACAAATAAAAGACTAATGAAATACTAACCATTTATTTAATTCAAGCTAGTTTAAGTATAACACTAACTAATGATCATGTTCTTTTTCTCTAATTTCAGATGCAAAATAAAGATGTTAAAAAAAGATTAAAATCAGATCGAATCAAATGGAGATATGATCGAAATCAAATACTACTTTCGATTCGATCCGATCCGATCCAAATGCACAACCCTAGAGGCAATAGTGCACAATTTTACAAACTTCAGTAAAAGAGTACTTAAAGCGCACAGTTTTATAACTCTAAGCCCTAAAGCTTAAAGGAAACTATAATATGAAGATCTACAAACTCTAAAAACACAAAAGCTCATGGGAAACTTTCCACTAGATTTCACATGCTCGCCAATCATCAAAATCAGCAACAAACAACAATGTGTCAAGCACGGATTACAAGTTTGAGTTGTCTCGTATGAAACAACCAAAAAAACTTGGTTTTCAAAGAGACTAAAAAAGAAACCACAAACCTATTTAATGATTTAAAAACACAATTTCTGGTGTAACTAGCCACTATTACATTTAAATATTGTACACTTAGATAGCAATATACATCTAAATACATTTTACTAGACTGGATCGCAATGTATACGACTGTAGTGTGTGTATGACCACATTTACATAATATATATATATATATATACACTCACATTTATATGGGTTTATTTATCATTCATATTTGAATATATTATATATGTATATTATTAGGGTTAAATGCAGTAAACCCCCAATCTATACTTACTTTTATAAAATCTGCCCACAACGTATACAGAGTTGTATTAAACTCCCCAACCTATTTTTTTTTTGAGACTAACTCCCCAACCTATTGATTTTGAAAAGCTTTGCCCTCTAGGTCATTAATCAATCGTTCAATTTGTACACGTGTCTGCATTTTTTTTTTTCTGTTACATCTAGTTTCATGGCGTTAAACTCTCCATAATTAAGAGGTTGGAGGGTTTACTACAACTTTTCATACATATTGAAGTACGTTGTAAAAGGGAGCATATGTTGGAAATTATTTGCTTTCATCCCTATATATTATGCTTACTCTTACTAAATTACGTTGTTTTAATTAAATTTTGTTTCTTAATGTTATTTGATAGTAAACTCAATTTTGTATGAGATACATAAAATTCATAGGGGAAATTACATAATAGCATCCAAACTTTAACGGTTTTCGCACTTACCTATCCAAACTTTAATCTTTGCACCCGTTCCGGCCAACACTATGCTATCTAAACTTTGAAAGTTCAGTATCCGACTAAAAAATATCACTTTTCGTCATCGTGATGTAACGCTGACGTAATTAAGAAAGGCAAAACTGGAAGATCACTTTTTATTAACGACTATATCATTCAAAATTGTTCCAGTCATCAATTTAGCCCAAATCGAAATATTTCACAAACGCTAAAAATTGAAATTCAACAATCCTCAACAATTTATGCGAATCCATTCCCTGCATTGTCGTGCGATGTCAAAAACAACTGAAGTGGCAGACTCGAATGCAGGTGTGGAAAACCGACTGTTACGAGACTGTCCCTAACGAATAAAAATCAAAGGTAGTCGATTCACTTGGTGTTACAAGGGAAGGTTTGGATGTGAGTTATTTTTCTGGGTTGATGATCCTCTATGTGAGCGGGCAAGAGTGGTGATACCGAGCTTGATGAGGAGGACGGAAAATGCGGAAGCCAAATTGAAGGAATCTCAAAATGCAAAATTTGACCATGAGTTGCAGCAGCAGATGCAACAGAAGATAATGATGGAAATGGAGATGGTGAATAGTAAGCTCACGACGAGGAATAAGAAGTTTGAAAAGATTGCTTCTAATTTAGAATGCAAAAATAGGAACTTGTGGATTGTTCTTGTTTCTTTTTATTTGTATTGTGTTGTACTATAGTTTGTTTCTTAGTATTTTTTGATGGTATAGGTGGTTGTTATTGTTGTTGTTAAGGTAGTAGTTTAAAGTAGTAAGGTTGGTTGCTAAGGTTGGTTTCTAAGGTGGTTGTTTGTAAGATAGTTGTTTGCATTGGTTGTTGTGAGTCTGGTTTAAATGTGTGATCTCTGTTTTGTAGGTTGGTTAATGACTTTTCTAACTTAAACATGATAGTATAACATGATACGGAAATATTATCAGAATAACCACTCCAAACATGATCGAGATCAAATAATGCGTGTCATCCTAGCGTCTTTGTCTGAGATTGTGGTGTTCCCACAGACAACACCAATAGTTTGGTACAAATTTGTCTGGGTTACGTGTTGGCAGATACAATATAGAATCGGTACACTAATTATGCTAATCTAGGCTCCTTGCCTTGATCATTGATTAATTTTGTTCGTAACACATGTAGACTATAACACTAGAAGGATGATTGACACGCCGAATCTGGAATGTCAAATCTGGGGTGATGTCGAACCTGGGATGATGTTGAGTGTTCTGATACGTCGAGTATCTAAACACGTCAAATGTAGATGTCGAATGTTAGATGTCTAGCACTATGTCGAGTTTATATACTTGACGTGTATGGGTGAACAATAATGTGCAATTAATGGCATGCCTTTAATAGCGGACGGGGAGTATTAATAGGCCTTAGGATGCGGGGACTATTCCCGCATGTTTTGGACATTTCGAGTACCGGCATGTCGAATATCGACATTCGACATGTTTCTTGATATGTTGAGTATATGACATGCGCAAAATTCATTGCTTGTTCGTTGAGCCGGCCCAATATCATTAGGTTGGCATAATAACCCATATCAACATGATCGACTCCAATCATATCTAACCCTTTTCAGTCAAGCACTTCCTTACTAAAGTGCAAAATCTTAGGAAAGTTGGATGAAAAATATCCAACAATTCAACTAATTGAATTCTTGCAAATACCTAAAGTAATGATTTATTTTACTAATAACTTTTCCCTTTTCTTTTCATTTGCAGGTTGATTCATGAGAGGATGGATCAATAAATTTTAGAATGTGTGAAATATTATATTAACTTGATGTAGTCACGTAACCTACGAGTAGTAGATCATTTATAATCAACCCTTTTTCAGTCGATCACTTTCATTACATTTTTTTTATATATAACATTGGACTAAAGATTAAAAATAAGCATTTACAATTGGATAGCCTCCATCATAAAATCTTACTTCATCCTTGTTAACCGTGAAAAATAAATACGAGATTAAAGGAAATGTTAGTCCTAAATATATGAATTAATATACGGACAATACTATTGTCACGAGTACTTTCGATGAGACGTACCCACTCCCAACGAGGAGGCCCTCAGAGTGTTACCAATCCACTCAGTCACTGACTTGAAGCGGTATAAAGGGACACCCGAGGAGACACCAAAGCGTCCCATGGAAAGTCAACGATGAGTAAAGAAAAGATATCAACGTGGCATCAGAAAAAGAATAAATTTCGATGGATCCGCGCGACTCGGATATCCATCAACGCGCCAAGAGGGACCACAACGGACCCCGAGTCCCAGAAAATGCGAGAATATCCCCTCACTAGACACTCTATGATCCTAAAGCCCTCGAAACACCCCCCTCCGGAGGCCGAATACGGAAAATAAAGTCTTGCCAAGATCTAAACCCCTCGAAGCACCCACCATGAAGGCCGGGTCCTAAGAACAAGATTGTATTAAAACCCGAAAGCCATTATAGCACGTATTACTAAATTCCCAGAACAAGAACGTAACCCTACTGAAGCAACAGGGCCCTCGGAACAGACGCCACCAGTGAAAGTTAAAAAAATACACCCCTTGGAGGGCACCTCCCAAAAAAGATAAACCCCGAGGAAGCTACGACGAACATACCACCCCCACATGATCCAGCCTTTCCGAGAGCTGTAGCCCCTCGTGGAAAAGAGATAAAAAAAACAGCCCCTCGGAACCTTTGAGGTCTTTGGAAGAGATCGACGTTAATCCTAGTCAGCGCCTAGTAGATGAAGAATGAAAAGATAAGATAAAAGTTATCTTCCTCAGTACGCAAAAAACAACACATGTAATTTATCTAATCATGCATAGCGACACCTATCCCTAAAAAATCTCTATAAAAAGAGGGACAGAAGAAGAAGAAAAAGGGGAAGGCAGAAAAGCACATACATAACAAGTGTAATAGAGCATTCAGAGTGAAATTTAGTGAATACAACGATGGATATTTTCGTAATCTTACAAGCTTCTGAACCACGGGCATGGCGTTCACCCCTAAATAATTCCGTTAATTAGGTTATAATATCCAACCTGCTAACAAAATGGCGCCGTCTGTGGGAACGCCACAGAATTTGTCCTTGGGCATGTTCAACAAGTGTTGTTTATTATGGAGGATTTTTTTCGAAAGTGAAAGTCTTCAGACCCATCAATGCGATTCGGAATAAACTTTGTCAAACCATTAATCCGGTACAAGGGATTTCATCAATGTTCCCTGTTCTGTCTTCGAAAGACTCGTAGAAGCTACGGCTCGGAGAATACTCCGAGGACGGAGAAATTTCGATAACCAACTCTACGAATCCCTCCGACGGAGGAATCCCCCTTCGGAAGAAGATGCACTCCACAATAGATGGAGCCCCACTCCCATCTCCTGGCGTCACGAACCTCTACAAGAAACACCAAGGTACGATAATTATGAAGAAACTCCTAGGAGGGGTCAAGGAGAAGAAACACCCCGTCCCTAGGAATACCCTAGGGTCGATAATCATGCCTTATGGGGGATGCTAGATGGCTTGCGTAAAGAAATGAGCGACATCAAGAAAACCATGGCCTTTAAGGAAGATCCTACATTTAAAACCTCCTCTTTTATTCCCAAAATTTCTCTTGCATCCGTTCCCTCGGGGATGCGGCCCGTCAATGTTCCCTTATACACCGGGGATGCTGATAGAAGGGATCCACATGATCATATCAACCAATACTTGGTTGGAATGGACCTATCCTCCGCTCCCGATCATGTCCTATGCCGTGTGTTCCCAGTCACCCTCGGAGGACGAGCACAAGCTTGGTTTACCCACCTCCCCCCTAACTCGATAACAAGCTTCGACCGATTGGCCCACTTATTCGTGCGACAATTTGCATGTAATCGGCGATATCCCAAATTGACCACTCATCTCTTCACGGTCAAACAGCAGAAGGATGAACCCTTGCGAGAGTACATAAAATGTTTCACAGATGAAGCGTTAGATGTCCCTAATGTCAGTCTGACCATCTTAGCGGACATATTGACACAGGGACTTCGAACATGGGATTTTTTCCAATACCTCATAGGAAATCATGTCACAGACATGAACGAACTTATGCAAAAGGCAGAAGTTTATATCCTCATGGAGGAAGCGGAAGGAACGAAAAGGCGCATGGAGCATGACGACAACGAGCACCGTGAGCGCGTATAACGAGAGGGGAAAGCTAAGGAAAAAGGGTAAGCAAGGAAAACCCGCCCCACGAAAAGACGCTGGAGGGGTGGTTAAAATATTCCTCCGGCCCGTTCCGTTACCTCCGATGACTATCGCTCCCCAAGAAGTACTCAACGTATTGAGAGGCAACGATGAGTTACACTGGCCCACACCAGCCAAATTTCCCAATCGGGAAAGAACACGGGGAAATATTGCAAATATCATAAAACCTATGGGCACACCACCGAGGAATGCACTACCCTACGTAGGGAAGTGCTCTGCCTTCTAGAAGTAGGATACTTGAAGAACTACCTCCAAGAGAATAATCCCGAGGAGCCCAAGTCGAATGTTTGGAAAAGGTCACGAAAAGAACAAGAAGAGGAAGAGGCGGCTCCCAGCCGCCGGTCGCGAGAAAGGACCACAAAACGTTGTCGGTCCCAAGGATGGACCGCAGAACATCGACGGAGCGACCGAGAAAGAACTACGGGGCATCGAAACTTACCTCCTCCCCCAGACTCGTATGATGATAATGCTCCCTCCGGGCGAACGATCAATATGAAAGAAGGAGGAGATATCTCGATAACGCTCCAGGGTAAGAAGAAAAAATATCTGAAAGAGGCCTGACGAGCAAAACAAGGACCCCCTGTATGCTCTGTTCAAGGATCAAAGGTGCCTAGTATCACCTTCGGACCCGAGGACCTAGCAGGTATAATTTACCCCCACGATGACCCCCTGGTTATTTCAGCCGTTATCTACGGATATGAAATCCAGCGGATCTCATTGACATGGGTAGTTCCGTGGACGTACTCTTCTTTCCTACCTACCTTGCTATGGGACTGAAAAAAGAAAGGTTTGAGATGGTTGAGGTCCCCCTAGTAGGTTTCTCTGGAGAAGCCTGCCATACCCTCGAAACTGTGACCCTTCCGATGTCATGGGGAGAGGGAGCCCTTCAAAGAACGGAACCCACAAAATTTTGGGTAGTGGAAGCCTCTTCATGGACGTGCAACGCCATATCCGGAAGACAGTCCATCCGAACCTTCGAAGCCATCCCCTCTACCCTTCATCTTAAGGTAAAATTTCCCACCTTCTCAGGTATTGGAGAAGTCCGAGGAAACCAATTTAAGGCTAGAGAATGCCGCATGAATGCCATCCCATCGAAAGAGGACGAACTCCCCCTCGGAAATAATAAAAAGTGCAAAACTGAAGAGGCTCGGGTTCAACCCGTAGAAGAATTAAAAATTGTGGAGCTGGTAGAGGGAAGCCCGAGAAGGTGATTAAGATGGGTACCCACATGAAACCAGCGATAGAAGCTCAATTGACTTCCATCCTCAAGCAATTCCATCACCTCTTCGCCTGGGAAGGAGGACCACCCGGACGAATCAACGATAAGGTATGCCAACACTTTCTTAATGTAAAACCAGGGGTTAAACCAATCCAACAGAAAAAGAGAAAGATGGGGCCATAGCGCAACAAAATTATTCGATCGGAGATACAACGACTCCTTAGCCTAAAGTAAATTAGGGAGGTGATATATCTCGAATGGTTGGCTAATGTAGTTTTAGTCCCCAAACATGGAGGAAGATGGCGGATGTGTGTACTTTACCAATCTTAATGAAGCCTGCCCAAAAGATTGTTATCCCCTACCCAGCATAGATCAACTAGTCGACTCCACTGCGGGATGCGCGTTGTTATCAACCCTAGATGGAGACCAGGGGTACAACCAAATCCCGATGGCAGCAGCTGACCAGGACAAAACTAGCTTCATTACCGATGCTGGCACATTCTCCTACTTAGTAATGCCCTTCGGACTCAAAAATGCCGGTGCAACTTACCAAAGGCTGGTGAGTCTCATGTTCGCTGGACTCATTGGAAAGTCGGTAGAAGTCTACGTGGATGACACATTGGTTAAGAGTAATACCGCGGAAGATCATCCCGAGGACCTACAAAAAGCACTGGTCATCATGGATAAATTCGGAATGAAGGTTAACCCTAGAAAATGCTCTTTTGGCATCTGAGGAGGAAAACTCTTGGGATTCATGGTCACGGAAAGGGGAATAGAAGTCAACCCTGAGAAGGCTGAGGCCATCGTTGGACTTACCACCCCAAAGACAGTTAAAGATGTTCAAAAGCTCACAGGCCGGATGGCCTCCTTGAGCCGATTTGTTTCTAAGTCAGCAGAAAAAAGGACTCCCCTTCTTCAAGATACTCCGTAACATCAAAGAATTCCAATGGACCCCCCATTGTGAAGAAGCCCTCGAAGAACTAAAGAGGTATATGGTGAACCGGTCTTTGTTGGTAAAACCTTCGCCCCAGGAAGAGCTCTTCGTATACCTGTCCGTCGGAGAAGAGGCCATCAGTGCCGTGTTAGTCAAAAAACAGGATAGAGAACATCACCCCGTTTACTATGTCAGCAAGACTCTCATCGGAGTAGAAACTAGGTATACCCTAACTGAAAAACTTGTCCTAACTCTGGTTACTACGGCACGGAAGCTACGCCCGTATTTTCTTTCACATCTGGTCACTGTGCTGACAAAACACCCTATGCGGGCGATTCTCAATAAGCCCGAGTCATCGGGAAGGTTGATAAAATGGGTTGTAGAACTCACCGAATACAATATTTCCTATGCTCCGAGGCCCTCCATCAAAGTGCAAGTCCTAGCGGACTTCGTAATGAAGCTAACAGGCATCGGGTCCGAGGAAAAAGAGCCTCTATGGCACACCTGTGTAGATGGTTCCTTTGTAAGCACGCACGGGGGAGCGAGAATAGTTTTTGTAAATCAAGAAGTGGAAGACGAAAGGCTCCACTTCGCAGTCAGAATTGATTATCCCATTTCCAACAACGAAGCTGAGTATGAAGCCCTCCTCATTGGTATGAGACTTGCAAAAGAAGTGGGAATAAGGAGAATACTCCTACACATCGATTCTCAATTAATTGTTCAAAAAATTAATGGCTCATACGAAGCAAAAGAAGAAAGAATGCAGGAGTACCTTCGGATAGTCCATCATAGACAAGAGTGGTTTGAGGAGTATGATATAGTCCGAATTCCCCGAAAAGAAAACCAAGAGGCGGACGCCTTATCTAAAATGGCCACTCAAACGTCCACCATCCATACTCGAAGGATCACCCTACTCCATGTCAACGAGTCCGAGAAGACCGAGGGCAAAGAAGTAAATGCTACTATGGAGCCCCCATCCAGATGGGTAACTCCAATCAAAGCCTACTTGCGGGATCCAGAAGGATATTCCTCGGACAAGCCCGTACAACGGATAATGTCCAAGAAAACCATTCGATACTTCCTCAAGGATGGAATATTATTTAGAAGGACATATTCTTTCCCCCACGCCCGATGCCTCAATGAAGAAGAAGCCCAACTAGCTCTAGCAGATACTCACGAGGGGACATGCGGAAGCCATACCGACGGCGAAAGCATGGTCGGACGCCTGATTCGGCAAGGCTATTACTGGCCCACGATGGCTAAAGATAGCAAAAGCCACGCTGAAAGGTGTAAATCGTGCCAAGCTTACGTCCCTCGGATCCATCAACCCGCAGCCCTGTGGGAACCCCATCTGACCCATTGTCCATTCTCCAAATGGGGCATTGATATAGTGGGACCACTCATCCCCGACACCGGCCAAAAGAAGTTCCTACTCATAGCGGTCGACTACTTCATCAGATGGGTAGAGGTAGAGCCCCTAGCCCGAATCACCGCTGGCGCCATCGTCAAATTTCTATGAAGGAATATCATGTGCCGCTTTGGCATCCCTCGAAACCTGGTAAGTGATAACGGCCTGCAATTCACGAACCAAGAGTTAGAAAAGTGGTGTGATCACTGAGAAATCAAACACCGCTTTACGTCGGTGGGATACCCCCAAGCAAACAGACAAGTGGAAAGAACCAACCAAACCCTCCTAAAGAACATGAAGGCCCGACTCAACTAGCATAAGGCCTAATGGGTTGAAGAAATACCTGGCATACTGTGGGCCTATTGGACCACGCAAAGCACCGCCACGGGCGAAACTCCTTTCAGCCTAACCTACGGTTGCGAAGCGGTCCTGCCCTCGGAAGTCTCCATAGAGAGCTGGCGAGTCTGAGAATACGAGGAAGTCGCTAACAGCTCCAATCTAACCCTGGCCCTTGATCTCCTCGAAGAAAGAAGGGCACGAAACACCATCCGGATTGAAGAGTACAAAACCCGGATGTCACGATACTACAACGCTAAGGTAAAACCTCAAACTTTTCAAGTTGGGGATTTAGTGATGAAACGGGTCGGAGCTTCCAAGAATGTGGGCAAGCTCGATCCCCGATGGGAATAACCCTACAAGATAGCGGGAATCTTTGGACCCGCAACCTATCTTCTCGCCAATTCCGAAGGCGCAATGCTCCACAACACCTGGAACTCAATCAACCTTAGGAAATACTATGATTGATGTAATGCAACAGTTGAACATAAATAAGAAAGTTGTTTGTATATAAATGGTTCCCTTACAATACAAAAGGAAATAGGATTGCCCGACAAAATGATGACTCTACATATAAGTCATCCTAGCAACCTAACCCGAGGGACCATTTGATACAAACCACGAAGTCCCACACATTATAGGTATATCGGGCCCTATCCTATACAATGGCCCTTATACCAACAAAAAAACCCTTATACGAACTAAGTGCCCCCCATTGGACCCTTCCCTTCCCTAATAAGTCGACGGCGCTGTTCCTCGGATAGAGAAACAGGATCATCAATGACCACCGTCAGAACTGCCGGATCTCCGATAACCGAGGGAGAAACTTCTGCAAAAACTTGGCGAATGCTAAGTTCAGGATAACCAAGCCCGAAGGAAATCCTGGCAGAGCCTGAACCACATCTCGACACAATCGATAGCCTATACGGACCAAATCGCGCATCTCACTCTGAAGAGACTCACAAGGGCTAGATGGACCCACCACTTCCAACATTGCTTGGACCTGAGCCATCACTAGTGCCACCTCGTGAGTACGAGTTGTCTCCAGTAGCTGTTGATTCACCACATCTCTCTCCTTTGTGGCACATATCAACTGCTCATCGGAAAACCGTATCTGGTCCCTTAATTCCTCCATCCTCTTCTCCAAACCCAATACACGGGCCCTCTCAAGCACCAACCGGCACTCCAACTCCCAAGATTTATTTTTTTCGGCTTGCAAAACCCCATCGTGAATTTCTCGAGCAGTCTCCTTATCCACAGTCAATTGGGCTATCTCTTCGTGAGCCTCAAGCAAACCTTTCTCCAGCTTATCCCGACGCCGATACACCAAGTCGGGATTAGAAGAAGACTCTCCTCGGGATCCAATGGCGTTCAAGACCATATAAATCTGTATACCAATCAGCCCGTCAACACCGAGGGGATAACAGAGGTTAGTGCTAAATAGAACAAATGAAAAATTGCTATACCTCGCACAAATCTTTACAGGCTAGATCCTGAAGACTGGATAGAGGAAAGGTCCTCATTAATTCACAATCCGTCGCATTCAATAACCCGCTCAAGAAATTCCAGAAAAAGTCCACTACTGAAGAGGACGAAGGAAGGGAGCCACCCTCCCCGAGGGGACGGATCCCCGCAAGAAGAAGATTACCCTCGAGAGGTGGACGAACAACACGGTCAGGACCTTCCCCTAGGGTTTGAGATCCACCAGGAATAGAGGAAGGAAAACCCTCTTCCACCACGTTTACCACATCTGCTGAAAAAGAGCGCGATACCAACCGAGGTATCAGAAAATCCATTCGGAGAAGAGCAGCGGTGGGATCCTCGGAGACAACGGGAGCTGGGGGGCTGCGGCGAGCAAGACCCCCTGATCCCTCCTCTTCGAGGAAGGACTCGTCACAATTTTGAAGCTTAATTGATCGGACGCACCCTCCTCCGATGCATACCCGTCATTTAGCATTTGCGCTAAAAAGACCTTATCGAAAGGTTTGATCGCAAACGTCTGCATCTCCGAATCTATTAGAAAGACAAGCATACTATAAGCCCGAAACAATGAAGAACACCCCAAAACTACAGAAACAAGAAGAGGAACTTACGAAAAAAGAAATTGTTGTAAAGCGGCTGAACAGGGAGATTGAACATCTCTACCCCTTCTTAAAGGCCCGCCAAGATCAGAGACTCGGGAAACTCCAATAAGCTGCTTATGTCATAGGTACCCGAGAACAACCCAGAACGTGACAACACCTCCTCCTCACGTATCAAGGTCTCGGCGTTGGGAGTAACGTATCCAAGACCCCATCGGAGAGGTACTCCCCATAAATCAGCTGATTGGCCCTTCGGGAGAACAAAAAAGAACCTCCGCCTCCAATCCCCTCCACGAGAGCGCGGGTAGGATACACGAGTGAAAGTTCTACTGTTATCCCAATGGGCCAAGCTGAAAAAAGGGGGGCCACCCGCACTAGGGCATAAGGCAAAAATGGCCCCTACCCGATGAGGAGACATAGGGAGGTTCAAGAGCTCACAACACAGGATATATCCCACCAAGTGACGATAAGAATTTGGCGTCAGTTGACTCGGGCATATTTGCCAATACCGAAAGAGGGTCTAAATAAAAGGGTGGAAGAACACCCGCATCCCACACCGCATATGTTTGCAATATACTGTTAAGAATCCCGAGGGGGGATCATAAGCCCTCTGTTCGGAGTGTGGTATAACCACATCATACTAGGTATAGTCTAAATTATACTCAGCTTAGAGGGTCATAATTGATCCCTCGTGCTCGCTACTCACAGCAGTCCCCACTTGGCCTTGGCCCATTAACTTCGTGGGACTCAAAGGAAGCATACCAAACTCCAAAGACTGATCCGGCAGGGTGTCATACCCCCTACCCATAAACACCTCTCGAATATGATTCATCTTGCGAGACTTAGCATTTGCGGACCTTGCAACGGCTCCCCTTGAAGAACTCCCCAAGAGAGCCGCTATGTCATGGTCCAAACTATCCCACCTGGAAGAAAAGCTAGCCGAGGAAGCATGGAGAACCCCTAACACCAACGGAGGAGTCCAAACCGAGTTCCGAGTGGAATTGTGAGAAGAAACGGACCCTCCTCGCCTATAATGTGGGGGCATCATCTTGTCGAGTAAGTTTTCACTCCTTCTTCAAGATTAACTGTTTAAAGAGAACGCAAATACAACAACTAACTGTGCAAAAGCCAGAAAGGGAGTTTGCAAGAAACTCAATGAACACTATATCTAAAAGAAATTTTCCTTTGAAGTGAGTATAATAGGATTCACTAAGCACTTACATATATATATATATATATATATATATATATATATATATACTTCTGCTCATTTCCATAGCAAGATAGATAGAAGCATGGGCTGCCCAAGCCAGTTAATTATTATGGCTACGCGTCCAGTAAAAATCCTATTAAGGATGGTAAATCCTCATGCATAAAGACACGTCCTGCTAAAAATTTTTACTTGGACGGCAAGGTTTTTTGGCAAACTTATCCTTAAGTAATAAATGAAAGAGTGAGACAATTATAGTTGCTAGTGCTTGCAAGTGGAAAAGACAAAATAGAGAAAGGCAAAATAAATTATTCATTAATAAATCCCGAGAAGTCCTCGGGGAATGACCATACATTACGAAAAAAGTAGTAGAAGACTACGAAATCAAAAAATTTGCACATGCTAAAATTAAAAACAAAGAAAAAATATAAAAATCCCAAACTATGCCCTCGTGGTTGACGAATGCGGGGCGAGATGCGAAGAGGTCGTCACCTCAAAAGAAGAATTCATCAGAGCCAAGCGAGAGATTGGTGATAGTACCCCTCCGGAGCCACTAGGCCTCAGACTCGGGCTACTCGTTGAACGCATTGGAGAGGGCGCTGGAGAATCCCGGGGAGACAACAAGCCACTAAATCTCCCCACGAGGACGCGACAATCCTCAAAAGAAGGCCTCTTCAGCCTACGAATATCAAAGGACTTGGAGAAGTCCACGTCCGACCGCAATAACGACTGCGCCAGTCCAGCGCACTCCAAGTAGCCCCATAACATATGGCCTGTCAAAAGCTCTTGAGGCGGCCTATCGTAAGATTCCGAGTGCTATCGAAGGGTCTCCTGCTGAGCGAATCAGATCTCCGCGTCAACCTTCGCTTGTATCTCCTTGGGAGAAATGGCCTTAGTCAATTACTCTTCGGCTGACTCGGCCCGATCGGTGAGCTGGCTCAACAACTCCTGGAGCTCTCTCTCCCTTGCCAGTCCCTCTGCTTTTTCCCCTCAAGAGCGGCAATCTGAGCCCTGAGAACCTCCTCGGACTCTTTCTTCTCCCTCTCCAAAAGAGCAATCCGTTCTTTGGCAGCCTTTTCTGACACTTCCACCCGCTCGTACACGGACTCCATCCGCTCCATCTTGAGGCGCAAACCCTCTTTCTCCTTCTGAGCCTCCTGCCAGAGAAATTTGGAATCCGAGATCCTCGTGCGGAGCACCTCCTCCAACATCTTGCTCTCTTTGTCCTTGGACAGAAGGAACGCCACTTGTGCTCGGAGAAGTCTTACTTCTTCCCCCTCCTTGTGATGCCCCTGCTCTACCGCAGCCGCTACGTCCTGAATTTTCCCGATCTACGAAAAAGAAAGAAATGCATAAAGATCTAAAATCGATCACCTAAAAGAAGGATGAACAGAGAGAAAAGAGGGAAGAGGTCAAGCTTACCATGAGAGCCATCCAGTTGAGACTCGTATGCATGAAATGAAACCCATCAACAGAGGTTGTATTCGAGGAGGCAAAGAAACGAAGAATCTCTTGGAAAGCTCCCTCCAGAACTTGCATTGAGGGAAGATCTTCCAGCCCACGAGGAGTCACCGGAGTCTGAAAAGTTAGGCCCATTGGAGAAAGCGTGACGGGGACATGACTCCTCGGAGGAAAGGTCCCCAAATTTGGCGTCACAACATCCGGGTCGGTAAATACCGCCCGAGGACCTCCAGCAGCAGTAGAAGGGCCCGCCTCCCCAACCACTGAGTTCAGTATCTCTACCTTCACATCCCTATCGTCAGACGGGGGGTCAAACTCCTCGTGAATGCCCTCGGAGTCACCCAACGAAGCCTCCGGACCGAGATTGAGAAACTGTGCCAAAAAATCCTCCTCTGCAAATACAGTATATATACGTAAGGTCATTGAACCTAGAAA
Organism: Linaria vulgaris; assembly: GCA_948329865.1. Taxonomy (NCBI): domain Eukaryota; kingdom Viridiplantae; phylum Streptophyta; class Magnoliopsida; order Lamiales; family Plantaginaceae; genus Linaria; species Linaria vulgaris. Next base: position 67,684,892 of record OX415249.1, read on the forward strand.
AGTCATTGAACAATAACTAGGCAAAAAAGAAAGAGGTAAGCAAAGATTGCTTACCTAAAAGAGAAGACCCTTCTGCCATCGGAGCATTTCCCTTGTCCACGATATCTGCACCGGAAAAGAGGACCTTAGTATCTAAACAAATTCCTTTAAACATTTAAGAATATTTCATCAAGGACCAACGAAAATTCACCATGAGGAAGAGACTCAAAATTTGCCTTCTCCGAGGACTAAGGAATTACCGAAGACACCGAAATATGAGCTCATAGTTCACGAGAGGGTGATGGCGATGGATCTTTGGATGAGAGAACCACCAAGTCTAGCACGCGCTCTTCCGCCGCCGCTCGCGGAGAATAACTGCCCTCGGACACGGGTTCTTCCTCCGAACCCTTAGAAGAACTCCCGATATTATATGTGGGGGGCGCTGCTAACACTAAGGCCGAGTGAGGGTCCACCGAAGTCAGGAGAATGGCATCGTAGATTATACCGTCTGCCCCGATGATGAAAGAGGAATGATCTTCCTCTTTCTCCTCCCTCGGAGGCACGTCTGTGTACTCGGGGGCGTCAACCTCCTCATCAGCAGGGTCCTCCTCCTCGGAAGCATCGCAAGTACCACTCGAGGAACGGGCAGAAGAAGTTGCAGAAGCCTTTGACCTCTTCCAACCACTCGGAATAAGGACCGAATGACCTAGACGAGAATAGTAGTTCTCCAAAGTGACCTAGACGAGAATAGTAGTTCTCCAAAGTGTCCCCTACATTACAAGAAAGCAGATAAGTATCTTTTAAATATAAAATTATGTAAAGGAAAAAAACAAAAGATAAGTATATAATTGCTTACTGAAAGGAACCAACGCCTCGGAACCTAGAGATAACGAATTCTTGATAGCGACATCGGTAAAAGACACGTTCTGTAACCCCTTGTCCACGATATCTGCACCGGAAAAGAGGACCTTAGTATCTAAACAAATTCCTTTAAACATTTAAGAATATTTCATCAAGGACCAACGAAAATTCACCATGAGGAAGAGACTCAAAAGTTGCCTTCTCCGAGGACTAAGGAATTACCGAAGACACCGAAATATGAGCTCATAGTTCACGAGAGGGTGATGGCGATGGATCTTTGGATGAGAGAACCACCAAGTCTAGCACGGGCTCTTCCGCCGCCGCTCGCGGAGAATAACTGCCCTCGGACACGGGTTCTTCCTCCGAACCCTTAGAAGAACTCCCGATATTATATGTGGGGGGCGCTGCTAACACTAAGGCCGAGTGAGGGTCCACCGAAGTCAGGAGAATGGCATCGTAGATTATACCGTCTGCCCCGATGATGAAAGAGGAATGATCTTCCTCTTTCTCCTCCCTCGGAGGCACGTCTGTGTACTCGGGGGCATCAACCTCCTCATCAGCAGGGTCCTCCTCCTCGGAAGCATCGCAAGTACCACTCGAGGAACGGGCAGAAGAAGTTGCAGAAGCCTTTGACCTCTTCCAACCACTCAGAATAAGGACCGAAGGACCTAGACGAGAATAGTAGTTCTCCAAAGTGACCTAGACGAGAATAGTAGTTCTCCAAAGTGTCCCCTACATTACAAGAAAGCAGATAAGTATCTTTTAAATATAAAATTATGTAAAGGAAAAAAACAAAAGATAAGTATATAATTGCTTACTGAAAGGAACCAACGCCTCGGAACCTAGAGATAACGAATTCTTGATAGCGACATCGGTAAAAAACACGTTCTGTAACCCCGACATCTCAAACAGCATCATGAAGTCGTCCGACTCCATTAAAGCCTTCTGCGAAATCACCAGAGATAAGCTTACCTCCGGGTCCAAACTATAAACTGGAGTTTCGCCCTCCCTCCAATCGAAGGGCATGTCCCACTTCCCATTCACGGGCTGCACAAAGAAATATTTTTCTTTCCATGTGCTATGGGAAGTGAGGGCCCCCTCCAGAATCTTCTTGTTCTTAGCGGTATCCCGATGGCGCAAGTGATAGAAAGGCCACCCCCCGGGCGAAATCACCATGTCAAAAATGGCAAAGAAACGCTCTATGCTGCAGTCCAATCCATTCACGTGGCACCAAAACACAAAGATGCACATAGCTGCAAACTCGTTCGGAGTCAGCTGACTCGGACTTATGTTGCAGGCCTTGAACACCTCACAGAAGAAAGGGGGCATAAAAGATCGCCACCCAAACTTCATTTGTGCAAAGTAGACGGTGTGCCCGCGGGAGGATTGCACGCCCTCTCACTCTTCATCGGAATTCGGAAAGTCATGTTTTTATTAAAGGCCCCCAAGTTCTTGAACAAAGCCGACACTTGCCCTCGGGTAACAGAACTCAGAATCCTCTCAATTTTGTGAAAATTACGAGCAACAGGAACAACATGCTTCTTCGATTTGGAAACCCTAACATTCTTGGAGGGCCCAACATTGCCCTCTTCCGCCGCCGCAGAAGAGTCACCTCTCCTTTTACAAGTACCCGTGGCGAGGCCATCTATAGCAATACCCCCCGTAACCACCGGCGAATCAATGACGAGATTGAAGGCTACGGCTCCCAAGGCGGAGGCAGCGGTGATAGGATCAGTAGCAGTAGAGAAGGCCATCGTGCTTGATTAACAAAAGGAGGGAAAGTGTTTGCAAGAAATTATTAAAAAGAAGATTGCAAAAAGGAAAAAGAGGAGTATTTGCAAAAATTTAGAGCAAGAAAGTGCCGGATTAAGAGAATGGGAGGAGAAGATCCTGCTCGTCAAAATTTGGCTAAGGGATGAAAAAATAAAGTGAAGAAGAAAAGTGAAGGAGACGACTATTTATAGCCGATGAAGGGCAACGATCGGATCACATTTTAAACGTGGAGCGCGTTTAATGCTCCACATAACCCCCCACTTGACACGCGTCGCTCCGGGCGCTAACGGCTATCGGGCCGTTGAAATATGACTGTTACCAACGGTCAGATTTTTTGAACTGTGGCGACCCGTCAACGGCCGTTACACCTCCGCCTTCACTACCTGCAAATAGATGTTCCGAAACCGTTGCCTACTTGAGGACAGTACCCCCAAAGGTAATAAGGTAATTTCCACATGATTCATTTTTAATATCTATAAATATATGCCCACCCCCTCGGAAAAATACCAAAAATAGAAATAACGAAGGAAAAAATAAGAAAAGACCCCTCACCTCACCGAGGACACGAAATAAAATTTCCCTCGCCTCTACGAAGGCGATCAAAATTTGGGGGGGCTAATGTTAACCATGAAAAATAAATACGAGATTAAAGAGAATGTTAGTCCTAAATATAGGAATTAATATACGGACAATACTATTGTCACGAGTACTTCCGATGAGACGTACCCACTCCCAACGAGGAGGCCATCGGAGTGTTACCAATCCACTCGGTCACTGACTTGAAGCGGTATAAAGGGACACCCGAGGAGACACCAAAGCGTCCCATGGAAAGTCAACGATGAGTAAAGAAAAGATATCAATGTGGCATCGGAAAAAGAACAAATCTCGATGGATACACGCGACTCGGATATCCATCAACGCGTCAAGAGGGACCAAAACGGACCCCGAGTCCCAGAAAATGCAAGAATATCCCCTCACTAGACACTCTATGATCCTAAAGCCCTCGAAACACCCCCCGGAGGCCGAATACGGAAAATAAAGTCCTGTCAAGATCTAAAACCCCTCGGAGCACCCACCATGAAGGTCGGATCCTAAGAACAAGATTGTATTAAAACCCGGAAGCCATTGTAGCACGTGTTACTAAATCCCCAGAACAAGAACGTAACCCTACAGAAGCAACATGGCCCTCGGAACAGACGCCACCAGTGAAAGTTAAACAAATACACCCCTCGGAGGGCACCTCCCAACAAAGATAAACCCCGAGGAAGCTACGACGAACATACCACCCCACATGATCCAGCCTTTCCGAGAGCTGTAGCCCCTCGTGGAAAAGAGATCAGAAAAAACAGGCCCTCGGAACCTTTGAGGTCCTCGGAAGAGATCGACGTTAATCCTAGTCAGCGCCTAGTAGATGAAGAAGGAAAAGATAAGATAAAGGTTGTCTTCCTCAGTACGCAAAAAGCAACACATGTAATTTATCTAAGCATGCATAGCAACACCTGTCCCTAAAAAACCTCTATAAAAAGAGGGACAGAAGAAGAAGAAAAATGGGAAGGCAGAAAAGCACATACATAACAAGTGTAATAGAGCATTCAGAGTGAAATTTAGTGAATACAACGAGAGATATTTTCATAATCTTATAAGCTTTTGAACCAGGGGCATGGCGTTCACCCCTAAATAATTTCGTTAATTAGGTTATAATATCAAACCTGTTAACAATCCTAAAGTCAGTGACAAATATAAAACGTGTTGGAAAATTGGTGCTGCACGAATATTTAATGAATTTATTTCAATAGATTCCTATTTATGAAATTGGAGTTTCTTTAGCTCAATGAAATCTACATTTTGTGTAGATGAACCTAGTATATTTATTCAAAACCAATTTGGGATTTATGAGAAATTAAATGATAAAGTGAGCTAGTTGAGATAAAATATAATGATGGAAGAAAAATGAAATGAACCGGAAGGTGAAAAGTCACCATCTCACACGGAAAAAAGAGAGCTAACTTTTACACCTTTAACTTTTACACATTATTTGTTGCTTGTTTGTGATAGGAGTTTGGGCCCCAAGGGGTACCACAAGTCTTTGAATGGGAGAAGACTTAGATGGGCTATGCTTCAATTCAAGCCCACATGCGCGCCGTCGCCCGTTTGGACCTGACTCGGGCCTGGGTCGGGGTCAGGGTCAGGGTCATGGGCCTGGGCCTGGGCTTAGACTTGGGCTTGGGCTTAGGCTTAGGCTTGAATTTTCCTACCATATTAATCTTTTTGGATAAAATTTAATTAAGTAATTAATTAATAGTCTGAAAAATTAATAAGCAAACAAATAAAATAATTAATTAACGTGATTAGGTGTCTAAAGCTGCTCGAATGAGTGTGTCCAGTGGCTGAAAATCTGGCGGGAAAGTCCAGTCAGCGAACAGTCACCAACACACTTCGTCAGCAGAAATCATGCCACCTTTCATTCGAATATGTGTACAGTTAGCCGAAGTGGTGCAGATTTTGGCGGAAAAGTTGTGACATGGAAATGATGTATTCATCCAGTCACTCCCTGGGCCCACTTTCGTCATCTATAAAAGGCAAGTTATTCCTCTTCCAAAAACACACAATCAAATACATTATTTCTTATTTTTTGTATTGTTCTGAGAGTTCAAACTTTCTTTTGTTTCGCGGTGCTTAATATTTATAGTGCTGCTATATTAAGAGTTAGTTGTTGCACTCTTGGGAAACGAATTGCCAATCAAACCGTAAGCACCGAGCGGGGAAAATATTGACTTTAAATACTATTTTGTTTTCTGATTTACACCCGTTACGATCAACAAAACGTTAAGCACAAAAACAATATCGTAGAGTGTACTTCAATACTAATAGTGCACGCTGCAATCTTAATCCCGCAAACACGAGTTGTGCTATTGTATTCTCGTTGAGTGTTGATACAGCCAAAGCAATTTTCGCAATGCCAGAGCAACAATTCAAATTCTCTCTATGTTGCCTCCTTACTCATCCCGCTAGATGGGAAAATTGTAAAAATAGTCTGTTAATGTGTTCATTTACATGAATAGTCCGGTATTATAGGCATTTGTGCGATTTTAGTCCATCAATGAAATTTCTCGCTAAAAATGCAACGGGAAGAATTTAACACAGACGTGCGAATTCGCAAGTTAATATAGAAGATAACTAAAGATTAAAGATAGACCAAAAATAGTCAAGCCACGTTTTTATCACATCAAACGCCTAAACGTGTACAAGCACACCTGTGTGTTTAATTTTTGCCGATTTTGGTGGTCAAGTGCCTCACGTACCATTTCCGGCGAAACATTTGCCAGAGGACTAAAATTGCACAAATGTCTACAATACCGGACGATTCCTGCAAAAGGAACACAATAACGGATTAAAGATGCTATGTGATTAAATTAAATGATTTTTTTGGCAATTTTCTCGGTTGTATACTTGATTTTTTCAGCAAATACAATTATTCCTTTAGAACATCAAACATGTAAAGATTCATTCCTCTTCATTTGTTTTCCTTAATAACTAATGAACTTTATATCGAAAAGCAGTTTGGCTATATTTTTTTTATAACTAAAATACAAATCAACTTGAATGTAACAGTTAATATTAGTCAATTTATATACAATAGAATCGTACTACAAAGAAAAAATAGGAATACAATTATATACAACACATACAAACAAACCTAATCACTCATTTGTAATGAGATACTATCTTTAATTGACAAGAAAACTTGTTATAAAGAAGGATAAGGAGAATTACACAAACTACCTCTTAACTATGGTGTAGTTACACAAATTATCCCATGTTTGAGAAATTACACAAATTCCTCTTATAGTTTTTTTTTATTACAAACTACTCTTATAGCTAATTTTCCGTATAAAAATTATTAAATTGTTGAATGTAGATTCATCGTCCTCATTTATTTTGCACAAGAAACAAAAATAAATTAAAATTGCTCAGAAAACAGACATTTGTTTAGTTTAAAAAGACAAAAAGATAAAAAACAAAAAATATCTTGAAAGTAAAAATAAATTATCTTGAAATTCTAGTCTCTACTACGATTTGAAGTTGTAAAGTTGTATTAATCATTAATTTTAATTTGTTTTTTTACGTAGGAGCAATTTGTGTAATTTTTCAAACATGAGGGGTGGTTTGTATAATTACCTCATAGTCCAGCGGTAGTTTGCTTAATTCTCCAAAAAGAATATTGACAAGAAAACAGTACATAAGTTCAGATTTGCACTGCGGTCCAGCTTCCATATTTATTGCACAAATTATCCATGTTTTGTGAAATCAGATAACCTTACCCGACATGGCAAATATATATATTTTACATCTCAACACAGTTCGGAAGCAGAACAGAACTCCATCCTACAGAAAACTGTGCTACAATAGAATGATCCCACAATATAGGAAAAACCATGAATCATATAAGTGAATTATGTAGAAGAAAATATAAAAAGGAATTGTAAGCTCTCAGCTTGCCTTGGACAAGCTCTAATAACCACAAACCAACTTTTCTACAAATATCAACATGTATAAAGTTAAAAACTTTTGACTTTGTATATCTGTACTAAAAACCTATACCAAAAGCCTTTTAGAATCTACAGCAAAGAAGGCCTGATCTCCAACCTCTGTGTCTACGAAAATGTCTCCCATCTGCTTTTGCCATCCTGGTGGGACTACTATTCCATTCCGATTGTAATCTGCGAAAAAACACGAATTATTTGATCCTAAAATCGCCAAACACCCAAAAAAACTAAAAAGTAGAATGGGTTAAAACAGACAATTTACATTGGGAAAGCGAATGATTTGCCACTTGTTGTACTGGCATCAGAACAATGAGAGAGGCTCCTGAAATGTAAAATTGGCCCTGAATCATCAATAAGACCTGCTGCAGATAAACTCGACCCTCCCTCATCATATTGCAATTGCTCGACATTAGAATGTCTATCATTAATTGTAGAACTCAGGATGCTGCTATCACTGATGACGGGTGATGGCTCGTGAATATTTTTGTGGCCAGCAAAGTTACTGCATATGCACTGAGCATGGGGAATCGCAGAAGAATCATCGGAAATACCATGCTTGGTTGTCAAGGATAGATCTTGGGGATCTTCATCGCTGACTTTCCCACCAATCGAAAGATTCCAGACTTTCTCACCTTTGTGATCAAGAACGTCTCGCGAGTGAACTAGCTGCTGGTTGAGATCTTCCATTGTCTCCTTAACAATGCCAGACACCAATGCTGACGGGGGGTTAAAATTGAAAGTAATACTTCCACTTTCCACCTTACTGTTGTACACTAAGTTGCTTGCACTCCCAACTGTCTTTGTCTCCACCTCAAATAATGAAGCTAGGTTCCGTGAAACTGCCTCGCTGGAAAGGATCTGCCCATTGGAGTTTGGAATCAATATGAACTTTATGAGCTATTTAAATATATATAAAATTCAAGATTACGAATGAGAATTCATATTCGAGACCAATACAGATCAACATGATATCACAACACAGTAGAGATTTTGGAACAACAATCATCTAATGCATCAATTCAGTGCACATTAAACCATACGTATAATGGCTAATTAGTATGTAAATCGTGAACCAACATTAAGTTACTGATAAGAAACCTGATCACTCTGTTGAGCAACTTTTCCCTCCGCACTGTCTAAAGAGCTGAGGAGAGACCTCAGGAAACTCCCTGTGCCAAACTCTTGAACTGGAAGTGTTTCATCTACAAAAGACTCTTCTTTCAATGAATTTGCTATGGTGTTGGTGGCGTCCCCATGGTCTGCTTCCCTCGTCTGCCGTATCAAGTTATCTGAATCATAATTATTGGCAATATCCTCACTGGACAAGCTTTCTGAGACCAGTTTTGGTCTTCCTCGAGCGATTATATTTCTGTAACTTTCTTCTTTTTTTAGAAGTTCATCTTCATTAGCAACCTTGGTACTTTCTGCCACCAATCCATCTGATGTGAAGATATCACGACCTCCTTCTTTAACATCAAAATGGTTGTTACAAGAATAACCCAACTCGTTATCCTTCCCAGGCATTCCTTCATCAACACATGTGTCCTTCACTCCTTGACAATGAATCTCTTTTTCGCAAATTATCAACTTGGAAAGTTCACACTGCAGTTCACTGCCACCAATATGCGTATTCGTCTCAAAGACGTCTGACGCAGATGTCCATGGTGAACTGGAATCTTCGGTTCCGTTCTTATTACAGTCAGTAGGTTCGTCAACATTCATTGAACGCTCATTATCTTGAATTTTCTCTTTATCATAAGTTTCAGATGATAATGAATCTGCATCATTCTCCACACCGTGAAAAGTAAGTTCATTTTGATGTGTATTTCTTGGAGAATCCCTCTTTCCATTTTTACCATCTATGGATAAGTCCTCGACATATTCAAAGTTAGCAGCACCTTTTGCCTCAGAGGCTAAAGAACTAGTGTACCCTTTAGAACCGCTTAATGCATCTATATCCACACTTCCAAAATACAGGCGATCTGCCTCACTCCCGTAATGTTTAGGATGGGAAAGTGTCACATTCTCATTCTCCTTCATGGTCATGTCCCGTTCAGCTGGGTCAAAGACAATGTCATTGAACTCAAATGGTCGTCATCATGTTTAATAAAAAAAGTTAACATTAAAGATAATGCTGGAGAAACTTGACGATATACAAGTTTCGTTTTGGAAAGATGAGGATAATATTTGAAATGCTAAGACAAGTATGAAATGAATCAATAATAGAAGATAGAGACAATGGACAGAAACAACATGATGAACAGCCACACCAAGTAACAACATGAATAATTTATCCCTTGAATCATTTAGCAAGTGATGTCTAATGTTCGTTTTCATAACAATTACTAAACTAATCACTATTATGCTGAAATCCAACACATTAAAGATGGAAATATTACCAGGTTGCATACTTGACAACAGTTGGGAGAGTTCGGAACTATTTTCCACAGTTGTGAAGCAAACATCCACTGGGCAGCATATATAACTGAGTTCAATCTGCCTATCAGAATGAAATCAGAGTTACTTGAACACCTTTCGGTTGAAGTATATATATATATATATATCACTTTGGTTAGTAAACGAAAAAAACAAGCCTACGCCTAGTAGGTATCAAAATACGTTTTTGGAACAATCACAAGACATTATCAAACAGAGAAAGTGTTTCCTCAGACAAGAGCATGAGAGAATAATATGGAGGGATCGGATCTAAAGAACCTATCTTCAGTATTAAGCACTTAACCAAAACATTAGTTGCAGATTAGGCCACTTCACATTCTCTATTAAGAAACAATTTACCATAACAGATAACATAGATATTATTAATCTGTCAAAGGCTACATAATATGCGGGATCATCCACCTCAAAACTAGATACAACGGCATCTAAACAGCAACATTGGAAGTTGGAACATCTCACAAGCCACCAAAACTACAATGATGACATTATTATGTTACGGAAATTGTGTAAATACATACAAATGCGGCAATAAAAAACAAAAGACCTCATCATAATGCATCGAATTCCAAATATCTTTATCAGCGTAGGATAGTATCTTGTCTTCATTGTATTTCTAGATAAACCTCAATATGGTAGAATTCCTTTTAGATACTAATAACGACACGGGACTACATTAATCCAGTACCAATATCACACACCCAATGAAGTGTTCAACAAGTGTTCCGCAAAATAAGGCAATGTATTCGAATGAATTATTCTATCAAGTAGAGGCAACCAAAAAAAAAAAAAAAAAACTTTCCAATAGTAGTAATACATAAAAAAAATACATAAAGAGTTTGGATTGTTCCCATTAGTGTAAAGGCTAAAAGTAAGAAGAAAAGTTCACCACCTTTTTGTGTTGAGACCAAAAAGAGAAACAATTGGCCACCACTACTTTGATGAATACTTTCAGAGCTATATATATACAAAAGATCTAAATTACACTAACTTTGATCTTAATTTAATCCAATCTATTAATCACTCCATGCTCTCACTTCAAAACAGAATTTGTCAAATTACATATGCGAAATTCGTAAAGCCTTAAGGTATTTGATTTCATGCCATCCAAATTCCGACAAACGCTGCAATTAGCTGGAGAAAGGAAAAACAAAATCCTTCTTTTGCGTAATCAACTTACAAAAAAAAAACAAAAAAAACACAAAATTGCAATTTAAGACTGCATAATAAATCTAACGTACGAAAAGATCAAATGAGAGAGAGATCACCTCAGGTTTTGCTTCACAAAGGAATTGTATCCGTATTTGTGTCCTTTGTACTGCTACTGCATTTCAAAAGACGGACCTTTTTTTGTATTGTATTTGTACCAAAACGACACAACATCACGCCGTTTCGTACATACACAAACAGATTCGGGTTCGCACAGTCAGTCAGTCAGAGTCTGTCAGGGGGAACATATTAATTTAATTTTATTTAATTGCTCTCTCTCTCTCCGCGTCTAATTAATACAAAATTTGAGTATATACATTTGTTTGCCAGTGGAATATAATGAATGAATGGACTTATTATGTCGTCTATTTTTTACGTTATATACACGTAATTATGCAAATTTCTGCATATTATATTCGTGTATTCACTAATATTTAGAAAAGTATTCACTAACATTTATTTAATATTTCTCTTTGAAGCTGCACATACCCCATGAGTTAAATATGATTAAGAATGAACGTAGATATTCATGATTTTTATATTCTTAATTTAAAACATTGCGTGTCACATTAAAACATGCATTACTCACTAAACAAAAGTTTCCGTTTTAAAATGCAACGATCTGCTAGTTTTATGACTCGTCATCTTTATAGTTATTATTGTCCAATTACTAGTTTAGTATATCTCAATTTAAGTCAACGTATTGAATTCAAGATATGTGTTGTGAATAGTTAGTCAAACGGGCCACACTTTAAAAAAAAAAAAATTCTTTTAACCACGGATAATGTCATAAATTAATATAAAATTAAATAACAATTCTTTTTTTTTTTCGGTAAAACAAGGAAAACACTAGGCACTTATGCCATATCAAAGTTTAACAAATCACCAATGAAAGATGGAGGTCTATCCCAAAATATTTCCCCTTCTTCGCTTCCCGCTTTAAATTTCGCCAAGCTATCGGCAACTCTATTTACCGTGCGCGATACCCATTTGAAGGTGCATTCCCATGGGGTTTTTATCAGTTTTATGCACTCTTGTACTTCCGCCTTCAAATCCTTCGGGGGCTCTAACTCATCCATGACCATTTTGTAAACAGCGAGTGAGTCGGTTTCTACAACAATACGTGGGATTCGTCTATCCCATGCTAATTGCAAGCCTCGCCTTAGTGCTTCAATTTCCGCTTCATCAATCGTTGGGGTATGCAGTTTTTTATAGAATCCCCACTGCCAAGTCCCCGTATCCGAACGAAGTACGCCCGCGGCAGCCCCGGAATTATGGCTAGCGATCACGCTACCATCCACGTTTAGTTTTAACCAATCTTGCCGCGGTTTGCACCACTTTTCAGCCTTCTTCACAACCCTTTTCTTTTTATTCGCCTGCTGGAGTTCAACGCATAGAGTTTTAATTTTATAGATAATGGTGTTAACACTTGCTTCCTCGTTTTTGAAGACTTTCTCGTTTCTTGCCTTCCACAAGCACCAGCATATCGCCACAAAGATAACCGACCAGCTGCTGTTCGGTATGAGATCGCACGCGTACTCAGCTTTAACGACGTTGTCTTTCAGCCACGAGATATCCCCTGTGTCGTTGAACTTAGCCAAATCTGCCCCTTTCAAAAATCTGCACCAAATACTCCTTGCGCAGCGGCAATGTCTTAATATATGTAGGGATGTCTCCTCCTCACAATCGCATGAAAGACACTTCGCATATTGAGATAATTTTCTCGTTTTACGGAGGCTATTTGTTGCAAGTCGCTCTTGCCCCGCGAACCAAAGAAAATGTTGCATCTTGTTACTAACCTTCACTTTCCACATCCAATCCCGAGCAGTTCCAGCCGAGCTCGTGTTTGTGTGTCGATTATGGAACACCCTATATGCCGATTGGCATGAGAATTTACCGCTGGAGGTCTCGTTCCATATAATCACATCATTCCCATCCGAGAAAATCAGCTTTCTTTCATTCAGCATTTCCTTTAACTGCTCTGTTAATTCAGTTTTTAGTTTATCCCAATTCCAGGTCCCATCTTCTTCGTAAACATCTCGCACACAAATTCTTCTGTCATCCGGGTGAATCTCAGTAATTACCTCGCAAAGTCGACCCGCCCCCAGCCAATTGTCTAACCAAAATCTGGCGGTTTTACCATCTCCAAGTTTCCATCTTATAAATGGATGCATCCACTCCACGCACCGAACGATTCCTTTCCATGTTGGACTATCCCATGGCTTCGCCTCGTAGTGAAGTATATTCTCGCCTTTCAGATATTTGGCTTGGATAAAATCTTTCCACACCGACTCTTCCTCGTTCATCACTTTCCAAGCGATTTTGGCCAAAAGAGATTCGTTACTCGTCCGTGCCACTCTAATCCCCAGTCCGCCCTCTTTTTTCGGTTTTTTACTTTTCTCCAACCAACCAAATGTAATTTCCTTGTCGTAGTGTCCGATGACCAAAGAAAATTCCGGTTTAGTTGATCTAATTTATCACACGCGTACTCGGGGATCCACGAGGACTGCATCGTATATATCGGAACCGCCGTAGAGACAGACTGAATTAAAGTAGCTCGCCCCGCTAGAGATAATGTCCTACTTGTCCAGCCATTATACCTTTTAAGGACACGATCGAAGAGCTTAGCACACTCTTCCCTCCCCATGCGGCCGTGGGTTAGCTCAATCCCGAGGTATTTGCCAAGGTTACGCGTTTGCCCAAATCCAAGAATATTACACACCCCTCTCTTCACCGCTGATCCTTGACTCTTAGAAAAGAATACTTTTGATTTTGTCGGGTTAAGTCTCAGTCCCGAGGCTGCGCAGAATTTGTCGAGAGTTTCTTTAATTACGCGTGCCGTATCAATCTCCGTTTTACCCATCAAAATGAGGTCGTCGGCGAAGAAGAGGTGTGACAATTGTGGGCCTTTTCGACATGGCATGAGTGGCTTCCATCTACGATTAAAAACAGCCTCGTTGATGAGGTATGACAGTCTTTCCACACAAAGCACGAAGAGATATGGCGATAGAGGGTCACCTTGTCGCAAGCCACATGAATGTTGGAAAACATCGAGGGGTGAACCGTTCCACAGGATTTTTGTTGCTGCGTTTCTTACGCAGCACATAATAATCTCTATCATCTCTTCGGGAAATTGGAAAGCATGCAACGTATCCTCGAGGAAATCCCAATCCACCTTGTCATACGCTTTTTCAAGGTCCAACTTTAAGATCATATATCCCACCTTCGTATTTTTCTTATTACGGAGAGAGTGGAGTACTTCTTGCAAGACAAAGATGTTATCTTGTGTGCTCCTTCCTTTTATGAAGCTCGATTGAGTTGGAGCGATAATCTGGGGCATGATATCCTTAAGCCGCATCGTGATGCATTTTGTGATGAACTTATACAACACGTTACATAAAGATATGGGGCGGAATTGCGACATACTTTCTGGATTTTTCACTTTGGGTATAAGACATAAGTACGCTTCACAAATATTCTTGTCAAAAGTCCTATACCTGAAGATGTCCTCGGCAAATCGTAAGACTGAATCATGAATCCAGCTCCAGTTTCGATGGTAAAAAACAGCCTGTAACCCATCAGGCCCCGGTGCTTTGAACGGTCCAGTTGCGAACACAACGTCTCTTATTTCAGCGCTGCTAATTGGGCGCATGAGCTGCTGCGATTCAGCCTCCTCAACCACGGCCTGATAGCACGAAGAAACAAGTTTCCTTCTCGGATTTTCAGCGCTATAAACTGGTCCAGCAGTGAATAAAGCTGCAAAATAACTTCTTGCGTGGTTCTGTAGCTGGTCCTCATCACTAACCCAGAATCCATCAATTTTCAGCGATGTAATCTTGTTGCGCCTTCGCCGAACCATAACGGCTCTGTGAAAAAACTTTGTGTTTCGCTCCCCATCTCGAATCCAATTGACTCTTGCTTTTTGAAACCAAAATATCTCCTCTTGTTTCAGCACCTCGTCAAGCTCATGGATTAATTTATTCTCGAGATCAGTTAGATATGCATTCTATCCATGCGCAATTGAACGCTGAATTCCGGATAATCTTGCAGTCAACTTCTTCTTTCGTTGGAAAATATTCCCAAATCTATCTCTATTCCAAGGCACTATAACTTTTGGCACCTCCTTTATCGCATCCAAAATCTTATTTTCCCCCTCCCAAATCTGTCTAAGTAGCGGTTCGCATTCAGGATGAGTTAACCATGCCGCCTCGAATCTAAACGGGTGTGTTCCACGTATGTTTTCTCCTTCGTCCGTGCATGTCATTATTGGGTGGTGATCCGAGCACGTGCGTACCATATGATGTACTGCATATTTCGGGAACCTTTCAATCCAAGCTTGAGTCGCAACCGCACGGTTAATTCTGCCTTTTATATTCTCGCCGTTTTCACGTTTGTTCGTCCACGTGAAATCTGGTCCCCTATAACCAAGGTCCGATAAACCGCATCTGTCTAAGTATGATCGGAAAAAATTCAGTCGGTTGAGGGGTACCACCCGACCCCCCACCCGTTCATGCGCGTAACACACCTCGTTAAAATCTCCGGTGACCATCCATGGCTCCTCGCTCGCTTGGGCAGCTTTTACCAAGTCATTGAACGCTCTTATTTTATCCATTTTTCTTGGTTGTGCATATATCCTCGAAACGCGCCAGGGTTCTTCTCAGTTAGGCCTGATACGAGCGTGTATCGCCTGATCGTTTACACCCAAGATGTCCACATCTACGTCCTCCTCTTGCCACAACATCCAAACACCCCCTCTCATGCCGTCCGTGGGTGCCATAACGTGTTTAGAGAATCCCAATGTTGGGATAATATCTCTAGCGTGTTCCTCACTCACTCGTGTTTCCAGAATAAACACCACAGTAGGTCTATGAACCCTTACATATTCTCTGAAGTTTCTACGAAACTCATATTTCCCCGCACCTTGCAATTCCACGAGATAATCTTCATCGGAAAATAGGTAAGATGATGAGTTTGAACGGGGTTATCAATGTTTCCCCCCCTCCATGTCGCAATCAATTGACGAATTATTTCTAGCATGAGATACATCTGTCTCCGACACTCCCATATGCTGATCGCCGTCGTCTGAACCCATTGGTTCGGCCTCTCGACCCCCGGAACTAGTACTATCCTGCTTTCGACTTCCCATACATGTGGTGGGATATTCAACACTTGAACTAATCTGTCTCTCTGGCGCATTCGTAATGTCATTAAGAGGCCGTGAAATTGATGCGTTCTCGTGGCGAAGTCCGGAAAATCCACCCATCTGCCTCTCCATGTCCCGTTTCTGAAGTATACTCGTAAGATTCGCATGTTTCTTTCCGAATACCAGCGGGGTTATCACTGATATTGCTGGTTGTACTTGTGAAGATGTCTCCTGTTCGGTATTCACTTGTAGAATAGAGAATTTATTACTGTTCCTTGGAGAGTCATTATCTTTAATTATTTCCTTAGCATGACTTTTACGAGTATTAATTAGAGACGAACTAGAACTCTTCCCATATTTATTATTTTTCCCTTTCCCTGGTTGTTGTTTTTGTGCAACATTCCTTCTAATCACGTTCGTACTTGGAACCTCTCTACCCGAGCCAAACATGAGATTCACATCCGGTCCACTTGCGACCGCATCCATAGTTTCACCTATCTTTGTCTTACCTTTCTCTAGATTTTTTGCATCAGGTTTTGGCTTCGCAATATTAATTCGTGCGGTCCGTCGCGACTGGACTACCATCCAGTCCCCATACTCTTTTTTTTTCGCTTTTGATATAAGCCAATCGGTTTCTTCTATTTCCTCCACCTCCATTGACACCAGATTTTCCTTTTCCTAGCCTTGTTATCATCAGCTTTCCGCATTGTGCAATTATCTTTTTTGTGACCAGCTCTACCGCAATTAAAACACACCGCTGGAAGATTTTCGTAAACGACCTGATACACCACATCGTCGATGCATACTCCCAGGTCCAGCGGTATATCGGTGCAGATTTGTACGCAAAAACAGGCGAATTTCCCTCGCGTAGCCGTGAAGGTGTTTCCATCTATTTTTATGGGGTCACCAAAACTTTTTGCTAGTGCACAAATCCAAGCTTTCTAGAAATATTCAACTGGTAAATCCAAAATTCTAACCCATGTGATGGCGGTTTCAATCTTGTCTTTCGCCGCTCGGAATTTTGGGCACCATTTTCTTATAGATAAAAACTCCCCGCTAATTGCCACGGTCCCTCGGTGAGTATCATCTCCCTTTTCTCGCTACTCACCCCTTTCAAGCAGTAACAGTTATGTCCGAGGTCGACGAGTTCGAAATTATTGTGTAGTTTCCACATAATATCTAGTTTCGTTGCCAAGGCTGGGTAGTACCAAGAATTTCCGAGGACCCTAATTATTATCGAGTCTTCCCATTGCATCGACATGCGATTTTTCATCTCTGGGAGGCTCGTGAATTTTTTAAACGGCATCTCTTCTGAGGGGGAATCAGTAACGATGAATTCGGCTTCCTCATCGTTGTCTTTCTCATTGATCCGCACATGGTCATGTCTCTTCTTAATTGCGTCCACATACGATATCGGTTTGTTCTAGGCCGGAGTTGTTTGTATTGATTCCAACGTGTTAATATCCCCGTTGATTGGATGATCCTCCCCTTTTCGAAGTCTTTTCTGATTGCGTGTGTCTTGTTGCCCGAGATCCGGCGGAACGAATTCCGTCGACGCGGGATTGATTTTCGTTGATAATGGTGGCGCTAGGGTGGCGCTAGGGTACATTTTTTCAAAAGAAAATTCTTAAATAACAGTTCTAGTACAAGAAAAACAACGTAAAAAAAAGTTATTAAAAAGATAGACCAGGCGAGCGTCGACCACTACTGAAGTAATTCTTGCTACATAGGATAGAAATGCAAAAGAGGACGTTGATATAGTGGTAGTGGTAGGCTTGGCAAGATATTTTAGATAATTGGGTGGATGGTCCCAAATAAGTAGGAGATGTAGTCAATTGTTCTTAGATATTTTGTTGGGCGGAATGAGTCATGAATTTAGTGTGTATTTTTCCATGGCATAGGAGCCAGAGCCACATGAAGACCTTCACTCGACGGTTCACTGACGACGTTTTGATGGTTTGCAACAGCAACTGAGGGGTGGTAGCTTTAGGAGACCAAACTCATGAGAATTGATCACTCATATGTATTAGGGGTAGCGAAATGCCCCTAATAGCGGATATGATATTCAAAAGAAGGAGGGGTCGATATATAAGTCATATCCCATATCTTGGTTTTGTGATCTATCACACCAGACAGTGGTGTATCAAGGAATCGTATATGAGAGGGGGGGGGGGGGGGGAAGGGGCTAATTTTTTTTTTGGAGAACAATAGGAAAGAAATATGATGGAAAAAAATCGAAATACCAAGTAAAGAAAATATTGTTTTGAACCGATTTTTTGAAGTTTTTAGAGAAGATGAATGCGTTAAAGAAATTTTTTGGATCAACTTTTAGTTTTTAACCAAATAATTCACTAATAACAACGATAACCAAACAAACATATTTTTTTATCAAAAATGTTAACAGGTTGGATGTTATAACCTAATTAACGGGATTTTTTAGGGGTTGGAACGCTTTACCCAGGGTTCAAAAGCGTTGACTGTATGAGAAGAACGAAGATACGATAATATTTCTTCCTTTATTCACTGAACTTCACTCATTAATTTTGTTTGTATATCTTTTTCTTGTCCTTTTCTTCAATTGATCACTTCCCTTTATATAGAGTTTTTTAGGGACATGTGTCGTTATGCATGTGTTAAAGTAAGGTACAGGTGTCGCAATATGTGTAAAGATGTGAAAAGATTAGGATAAGATATATCCTTAATCTACTAGATGCTGACTAGGCTGATATTTTCCTCTTCCGATGGTTCGAGATCTCCGAGGGGCTGTTTTTTGAGACGCTGTTTTCCGAGGGGTGTTTTCGCCTTTGACTTGGTCTTTAAGTGGTTTGGCATGGTCTCCGAGGGCGTGGCTTGGTCTTCGAGGGATTGACTTGGTCTCCGAGGACTTGACTTGGCCTTCGTGAAGTGGTATTTTTTGGTCCAAGTCTTCGTAGTGTGCTTTTCAGTGGCTTTTGTATTTAGATAAGGCTTTGTTCTGAGGCTTGGTTTTCGGAATGATGTTCCGAGGGCAACTTATGTTGAGGAGTGTTCCGCAAGGAAGTGTTCTCGTGAGATTATGGGACTCGGGGTCCTTTGTGGTCCCTCGTGGTGCATTGATGGATATCCGAGTCGCATGGATTCATCGGGTTTTGTTATTTTTCCGATGCCACGTGGATATCTTTTCTTTACTCATCGTTGACTTTCCATGAGACGCTTTGTGTCTCCTCGGGTATTCCTTTATACCGCTTTTAGGTCAGTGACCATGCAGATTGGTAACTCTCCGAGGGCCTTCTCGTGGGAGGTGGTTACATCTCATCGGAAGTACTCGTAACAATAGTATTTGTCCGTATATTAATTCCTATATTTAGGACTAATATTCTCTTTAATCCCGTATTTATTTTTTACGGTTAACATTAGCCCCCCCAAATTTCGATCGCTTTCGTAGAGGCGAGGGAAAATTTATTTTGTGTCCTCAGTGAGGTGAGGGGCTTTTTCTATTTTTTTTTATTTTTTTTCCTTCAATGTATTTGTTTTTGGTATTTTTCCGAGGGGGTGCGTATATATTTGCAATTATTAAAAAAGCAGATTGTAGGGAATTTATCTGATTACCCCTGGGGGTACTGTCTTTAAGCGTGCGGAGATCTCGGGGCGTAGGTTGTATGTTGCCGTTGACCGGCTTCAAAGTTCAAAACATCTGACCGTTGGCAACAGTCGGATTTGTAACGGCGTGGCGCGCGGATACGGTGGATACGTGGAGCTTTAAATAGGCTCCACGTTTGAAGAAGCATCTGACCGTTGTCAATTTTGGGCTATAAATAGGAGGACTATTCATCCCTTTTCTCACTTTTCCAATCTTCTCTTGCGGCAATTTTTTGACGAGCAACAAGCTTTTCTTCTCTTCTTCTCTCGCTCTTCAAATTCTCAGTAGATTCACGCACCCTTCTTTTCTTTCTCCTTTTCGGATAAACACCTTTCCTTAATTATCGCTCAGATGGCTTCTTCCACTAACACTGATCCTATCGCTGCTTCCACTACTTCTGGAGTTACTGCTGCCGTCAACTCTTTGCGGTGATGGCGGGGGAGGGGGGTGCTCCGACGGGAGTTATTACCCGTAAACGGAAGGGCAAAATTTCTGCCGCTGTTAGGGGCAGCGCTGCCTCTTCCAAAAACGCTAGGGTTCCCAAATTGAAGAAGGCTGCTGCTGCTCGTGATTTTGCCAAAATTGAGAAAATCCCGAGTATTGCTACTCGTGAGCAGATACTGGAGCTGTTCACCTCAACTGGAGCCTTCCAGAAGAATATGGTGTTTCAATTTTCAACGAAGGACCAGAGGGCATGTTATCCACCTCCGGGGATGTTAATGGTTTACTTCGCTCAGGTGCGATATGGATGGCGTTTGTTTATGCCGCCCTTCTTCTGTGAAGTATTCAAGGCGTGCAATATTAGCCCGAGTCAGATGGTTCCAAACGGCTTTGCGGCTCTTTGCATTTATGTTTTTTGGTGCCAAGTGAATGGGTTGGAGTGTGGGGTGGACCACTTTTTTTCCATTTTTGATGTGGTGATTTCGCCCGGGGGGTTTCCATTTTATCACGTCCGCCATCGGGACAATGCCAAAAATTCCACGAAAAAGATATTGGACGGGTCAATCAGCTCGCACAGTGTCTGAAAAAACAAGTACTTATTCGTGCAGCCAGCAAAAGGCGTATGGGACATGCCTTTTGATTGGAGAGAAGGGGCGGCTCCCGTGCGCACTATGGTCCCGGAGATAGTTTTGTCTCCGATTATTTCGCAGCAGCTTCTAATGGAGTCGGATGATTTTCTGATGATGTTCGAGACATCCGGGCTTCATAATGTGTTTTTTACCGACGACAATGTCGAGAAGCCACTGTCCTTATTTTCTGAGGCTCTGAACCTCTTTCGTAAGTTCTTTATTTTTTGTTCTTGCTTTTTCTTTTGACATAGGAATAAGTTATAACTGTTTGGTGGTTCTCGGATG
Source organism: Linaria vulgaris (assembly GCA_948329865.1). Taxonomy (NCBI): domain Eukaryota; kingdom Viridiplantae; phylum Streptophyta; class Magnoliopsida; order Lamiales; family Plantaginaceae; genus Linaria; species Linaria vulgaris. The sequence goes on from OX415249.1 coordinate 67,705,832, forward strand.
ATGTAGGGGATGTCTTAGCGAAGTATTATTCGCACTCGGGCCCCGTGGATCCCGTTCCGAGCGGTATTTCCGACGCTCCGGAAGAGGGTGACCATGATGAGGAGGAGGTTTATGCTCCCGAGGGCGAGCACATGGGTCCGGAGGCAGGAGAAACTTACGAGGATCATACCCGTTTATTCATAGATGCTGCGGGGGTGATTCAGAATGCGGTTACACTAAGCCAGGTGGGCCCTTATTCGAGTTTAGCTCTGGTACTGGTCTACGGGTCCGACACGGGGAGTTCTCCGAGGGTTTCCGAAGAAGGGATCTTTCCGAGGACTGGCGGGGAAGGTTCTGCCCAGGATACTATGAAGGTGGTGGCTATATCTTCTAGGGATCCGTCTCCCGATTCTCCTCTTGGAGTTGAGCCCATGTCTCCGATAGTTCCGGAGTTCTCGGAGAAGGCAGTGCCTGAACTTGCTCCCCTTGGTAAGGTTTTGCTAATCCTTAGTAAGATTTTCAAAACTTTTTGAGGAGTTTTGCTCATATATTGATGCCCTCTTTTCTGGTGCAGGTGTTGGAGATAAGGGAATGGCTCCTGAAAGTGCAGGTTTTCTGGAATCAATGTTAGACGGTACAATGTTATACGATGTTGGGTTAACATTGGATAACATTGAAAGCCGAGAGCTTTTGCGAAAACTATTCTTTAGTTGCCAAAATTAAGTTTTGCCTTTATTCACTTATTAATCAAGTTCCACGGTTTTGGTTGTTTATGTTTATGTCCAGGAAAGTATCTTAAACATAAGGAAGAGCTTTGGAAGATTCCTTACTTGAAGTTTCCATAATTCAAGCTAAGTTGAATAGTCAACTCACACGGTTTCAAAAGAAGGAAACAATATTGGATTCTCTGCAACTGTGATTCTTTCCAAGATTCTGCGAATTGAAGAAGATGTGTTGCCTTGTTAAATCAGTAACAATGGAAACACGTTGTCAGGAAAGATTTGAAGTTCACAAAGAAGGCAATATTCAACAAGGAAACAACAAGAGTTACCAAAACTGTGAACAACACATCTTGGCGTTCAAGACTCAAGAAATCTATAAAGATGTGAAGTTCATCAAGATGAAGACAAGACAATCGTGCCAATAATCCAAGAGATTAATTCTTCTTTCTATTGTCTTCATTTTGTTTTGCGAAGTTTTTGTATCAACTGCTTAAGCCTAGTCCATAGAAGTTAAGTAGTTCTTACTTGTCTGCTTCGTTGAGTCCGATCAACAAAGAGCGTGAGTGAATTGTTGTGAGGACGTTTTTGATAAAACCTTTATGGTTATTTCGCCTAAGGCTCGGAAGTTTTTAATAATATTGAAAACTTCTTAAAATTATATCTTCTTGTGTTCTTACTTCCGCTGCACATTAACATTATCAAGAAGATCAAAATAGATTTAAGGCAATTCCAGCTTAACTCTCAAAAAGTGTTGTGTCAATCCACGGTCCTACAATTTCAATTGGCGTCAGAGAGAAACACCGACTACACTAGTGGTTTGGAGGTGATACAACACCATGGACAGTGTCAATCCTAACACCAACATGATTCTAGTCTTGGATGGCTCCAATTATGTATATTGGAAGATCAGGATGAGGTCTCACATCAAAGCTATTGATATTCGAGCCTGGCAATCCGTGATCAATGGATACTCTCTTCCAACATTACCAAGAGATGGTGAAGGTGATCTAGTACCAAAACCAGAAGCAGATTGGACAGCAACAGAGGTAAGTCTCTATAACTCTAATGAAAAAGCTCTTAATGCTATCTTTAGTTGGGTTAATCATCACATGTTCAAGTTAATCCAGAATTGTACAAAAGCCAAACATGCTTGAGATATACTTGAATTACATTGTGAAGGAGATTCTGCTGTTAAAGATTCTAAATATAGACAACTGCTTTTGCAATTTGAAAAACTTGAGATGGGAGAAGATGAAAGTGTTGACAGTTATTTTGAGAAAATTCTTGATATTGCTAACCAATGTGAAAATCTAGGTATTGCTATGACTAATCAAGAAATGGTTTATAAAGCTATGAGAACATTGTCATCTAAATTTGCTCTCAAGAAAATTGCAATGAGTGAATCTAGAAACCTTGCTAATCTACAGTTTCAAGTCTTGATGAATACTCTTAGAGAATTTGAGATGGAGCTTGCCTCACAACCTAGCAAACATAGGGCTGTTGCTTTAAGAGGTTCTAATCTTGACAATGAAAGTGATGATGATTTTGAAATAATTTCTTCAAACTATGGGAAAATTACTAAGAAGTTCAATAAGTTGAATCTTAAAGGAAAAGGTAAAGAGAAGAACCTTAGTAATAGTTCCACAGGTTACAAGAAATTACCTCCTAAGTTTGTGAAGTACATGGCATCAAAACCTACTCCTTTAGAAGCTGATAAGTTAAAAGATGTTCAATGTTTTGAATGTAAATGATATGGTCATATGGCTAATGAATGTGCTAACACTCTTAGAAAAAGAGGAAATTCTCATTGGGTTTGTGTAGATGATTTCAATGAAGATGACTTTCGTTCTGGAGAAGCTGAAGAACAATCAGAAGAGGTTCAAACTGCTGCGCTACTCACTCAGATTGCCTGGACACTAGAAGACTCCCTGAACTGCTTCGGATCTCAATGTTACCCCAACATCCAGGATCCAACATCAGAACATGAGACCTTCTTTGCAGATTAGGATGAATTTGATAATGATTCTGAACCTTATCTTGCGTCCTACTTTGATGAAGCTAACTTTGATTGTTTTCATGGTACAGTGGATCTAGATGAAGAATACTTCTTTGAAGGTGAAATGTCCCAGGAGGAAATCATTGAAGACCTGAAGTCTATCTACCACAAACTGCTGCTTGAGAATCACAAACTCATCAAGAGCAACAAAAGCTTGAAGGAAGAGATTGAATGCATGAAGGAGATGCTGAAACTGTATGAGAAAGACCTTGACAAAACTGAGGCTGAGCTGAAAGAGGTAAAGGTAAAATTTGAAAAAGCTGAACAAACCATTAACAGATGGAACTCTTCTACATCTCTGCTTGATGAAGTGCTGAGTATGGGAAATCAAGGTAAAAATGGTTTGGGCTATGTTGAGAAACCTCCCTCTGAAGATGTTAATTCTGCCTATTTGAAAGCTGTTTTTATCAAGGATAGCAATAACTTGAGTTGTGAAATCTCTTCCAACACTGTGAAAAGGCCTACTTTTATCTGTCAACATTGTTTTCAACCTGGTCACATTAAGCCTTATTGTAAAAAATATAAAATTGTGATTGAGAAGAAAACAGTAATTAATAGCTGTACCAATGTTAGGAAAACCTCTGATCTGAATGTTATCCCAACATTAGGTAACAAATCTGAAGGACATAAAAGTAGAACCTGGACTGAGAAGATAAAAACTCCTAAGGTTAAACTTGTTTGCAATGTTGTCTTTTCTGCTGTTTACTCTAACCTTGCAGGTAAGTGGTATTTTGACAATGGATCCTCAAGGCACATGACTGGAAACATTGACAACCTGAAAAATGTAATCCCTTTGATTGTTGGAACAGTTACCTATGGAGGAGGCACTAAAGGGAAAATCATTGGAAAAGGAGTACTGGATGTTGAAGGATTTCCACCACTCAAGGATGTGTTGTTGGTTGAAGGATTGAAAGCAAATTTAATTAGCATAAGTCAACTTTGTGATGACAATCTGCTAGTTACTTTTGATAAAAGTTCATGTGATGTGTTTAATAGTGACAATGTCCGTGTTATGACAGGTACAAGATCAAAGGATAACTGCTATCTTGCTCAAGATGAAGCATAATGCTACCATGCCAAGGTAGATGAATCTGTCATGTGGCACAAGAAGTTATGACATGTGCACTATAGGAATCTGGAGAAACTACAGAAGTTAGAGGCTGTAAGAGGACTACCTAAGTTGACTAGCCCAGGTAAACTTGTTTGTGAAGATTGCCTGAAAGGTAAACAAACAAAAGTTGTTCATCCACCACTACAGGTACAAAGTACTAACCCTAGAACTAATAAGTGCTTTGAATTGCTACATATGGATCTCATGGGTCCTATTGAGGTTAGTAGCCTGAATGGTAAGAAGTATGCTTTTGTTATTGTTGATGATTTTTCAAGATATACATGGATTAAATTTTTGAAAGAAAAACCAGAGGCATTCAACACATTCAAAATTTTGCATGCTAGTATTAAGAATGTTTATGGCACTTCTGTAGGAAGAATTAGGTCTGACCATGGAAAAGAGTTTGAAAATGTAAGCTTTGCTAATTTATGTGAATCTAAAGGCATTTTCCATGAGTTCTCTGCACCTAAGACACCTCAGCAAAATGGTATCGCTGAGAGGAAGAATAGAACACTTCAAGAGATGGCTAGAGTTATGTTGAATGCTAAAAACCTATCTAAGAAACTCTGGGCTGAAGCTTTGAATACTGCATGTCATATTAGTAATAGATTTTATCTTAGACCTGGTACTACTATGACACCTTATGAAATCTTGAAGGGTTCAAAACTAACAGTAGCACACTTCCATGAATTTGGTATTAACTGCTATTTGCTAAAAGATAGAAACTATTTGAGCAAATTTGATCCCAAAAGTGAAAAGTGTATATTTGTTGGATATTCTCCTAATAGTGATGCTTTCAGGGTCTACAATCCAAGATTGCATACTGTTCAAGAATCACTGAATGTCATATTTGATGATTTAACTGTTTCTGCAGGTACTGAAGAAGTCACTGGTTCAGATGTTACTCCAACATTGGACTCAACATTGAACACACACGCTGGAGATGCTGAACTGGAAACTGGAACAAATGTTGACTTAACACCAGAAATCCCCAATGTTAGGCCAACATCTGTGCTGTCAGATTCTGAAGATGAAGTGGTTCCTGTATCCAGAAGAGATCCCCCTCTTAGAATACAAAGAGATCATCCAACCTCTCAAGTAATTGGTCAAATTACTGAAAGAGTTAGAACACGCAACAAAGAAAGGGTAAATTACAAGGATATGGCTAAGTTGTGTGTTTGTATGTCTTCTTCATGTACTGTTGAAAATGTATCTTGTTTTGTGTCTTCCATTGAACCTAAGAATGTAACTGAAGCTCTTAAGGATAGTTACTGAATTAATTCCATGCAAGAGGAACTCTTACAATTCACCAAAAACAGAGTTTGGAATCTAGTACATAGGCCATCACATGTGAATGTAATAGGTACAAAATGGATTTTCAAAAATAAAACTGATGAGAATGGTGTAATTATGAGGAACAAAGCTAGGTTGGTTGCACAAGGTTATACTCAGGTAGAAGGTATAGATTTTGATGAGACTTTTGCTCCAGTAGCTAGGATAGAATCAATTAGATTAGTCCTTGCTATTGCTTGTTGTCTTAGGATTAAACTATACCAAATGGACGTTAAAGGTGCCTTTCTGAATGGTTTAATTGACAAAGAGGTTTATGTAGAACAACCTAAAGGCTTTGCTGATCCTAAACATCCTGACCATGTGTACAAACTTGAGAAGGCTTTGTATGGCTTAAAACAGGCTCCTAGAGCTTGGTATGAGAGGCTAACTGATTTTCTGTTAGGCCTAGGTTTCAATAGAGGAGATGGAGACAGAACATTGTTTGTCCTTAGAAAAAGCTCTGATATATGCATTGCTCAAATATATGTGGATGATATAGTATTTGGCTCTACTAACAAGTCTACTCTAGACAAATTTGTTGAGTCTATGACATGAACATTTGAGATGAGCATGATTGGTGAGCTTAACTACTTTCTGGGACTACAAGTCAAGCAGCTGGAGAATGGTATCTTTTTGAACCAGGAGAAGTATGCAAGGAATCTGGTGAAGAGATTTGAGCTACAAGAGTCCAAGCCTTGCAAAACTCCTATGTCCTCTTCAGTGAAGATAACAAAAGATGGCACTGGCAGCAATGTTGACCAAACATTGTACAGATCCATGATTGGTAGTTTGCTATATCTCTCTGCCTCTAGACCTGATATCATGTTTTCAGTATGTGTTTGTTCTAGGTACCAAGCTGAGCCAAGGCAATCTCACTTGATTGCTGTGAAGAGGATTCTTAGATATATCTCTGGAACTTCACCTTTAGGAATTTGGTATTCTTATGACACTAACACTAACTTGGTTGGTTTCAGTGACTCTGACTGGGTAGGTGATGTGGATGACAGGAAATCCACAAGTGGGGGCTGTTTTTATTTGGGGAATAATTTGGTCTCCTGGTATAGCAAGAAGCAGAACTGTGTTTCATTATCAACTGCTGAATCAGAATATGTAGCAGCTGGCAGCTGTGTTACCCAACTTGTGTGGCTCAAACACATGCTTTCAGATTATGGGCTAGATAGTGATACACTTCTCATGTTCTGTGACAATCTAATTGCCATAAGTATCTCTAGGAATCCTGTCCAACATTCTAGAACTAAGCATATAGACATAAGGCATCATTTCCTAAGAGATATGGTAGAGAACAAAATAATCAGCATTGAACATATTGAGACAACAAATCAGCTAGCTGATATGTTTACAAAACCTTTAGATAGTGAGAGATTCTTCAGCCTGAGGAAATCTCTTGGCATGTGTGATATGTGAAAATGTTGAGAAAACCAGTGTTGTCATAACACCACTGACTAGCACTGGTATATTGGTTGTGGTGTAGTAGGTATTCTGTTGTTATTCCTTTGTTGAGTTGCATTTCTTTTTGAGTCACATTTTATCATTGTTTTGCCATATTTGGTTTGTGTGGCTGAACTCTTTGATTAATAACTCTCTCTAGTTATCAGTTTCACATCTTTGGTTTTGAAAAGGTTAATAAAACTCTTCTGTTTGTCTGAGGTTGTGATTGCCTAACATATGGAGAAGCTGGGGTACACAAAGTTCACTACTTTGATGTCTATTCAGTTGTGTCTTATTCATATGGAAGGTGTACATGACATGTGGAGAAGCTGGGGTGCATGATGTTGACAACTTCACTGTTACTCAGTTGTGCTTATTTACATGTTTCTGTTTGTTTGGCCAAGGAACGCATGAGGGTGATCCTTTCTACTAGGGTGTTTGAGGTTTCGATTTCTTACATTTAGTAGCACTGATCACTTGGTGATTCTCTTGAATGCAGGTTGGTAAACAAGTATGCATAAAGAATTGGGGTGTTGGAGTGCATGATAAATGAATTGCCAACATTCAAGGCCTTTGTACTTGCCTAACTTGCTGCTGTTAATGTTGTTACTGGGTGTGTGGAGTTCAGGCTGCCCTCATTCAGTTGTGACATTAACTTTGTGTTTAGCAACCTTCAGTTTTTGTTCAGATGAGTTATGAAAATAATAAAGATTTTAAAGAGATGTGACTGTGCTGGTTTGAGGAGTTTTTCATTTGTGTTTACCATCTGCCTATTTGACATTACATTGTTGCATTTATATAGAACTGCATTGTTTTCTTTCTTGTTTGTGAGTTGTGTCGGTTTAGGCTTAGGGGGAGTATAATTCATGTGTTGAGGCATACAATTGGGTGACATACTGCAGGTGACACACTGTTCTGTGACTTTCTATGATGTGGAAGTGAATTGTTCCTTGAATTCATAACTGCTTATCTCTGTGTGTTTCTTGTTATCTATATTGCTTACTCATGATGTTAATCTGAAAAATATGTGTGAGGTACTCACTTGCTATATTGGTTAAGTTTCAGATGTATGTTTGGATGTATCTCAAGCTCTAACATGAATTTGCCTTGGTGAAGCCTGTACCTCCACCTTCGGTTTTGAATGTTATCAAATGTTATCCCAACATTGTGCACAATCGCAGGTCAACATTGAAAACAGGAACTTATAAGTTTTCAGTTTTTTTTTTTTTTTCTGAAAACCGCTCTGGTTAACTGTTAATTAAATATCAAAGCTTGTGCGCGGGAAAACATAGCGAGAAAGTTTTTCATGGTTCAAATTTGGTAACTGCCCACTTACATTCATTCTCTTTCCTTAATTCACGATTAATTCAAAAATCAAAACCCTATTTTCCTTATTTGTGCTTGCAAGCTTATTATTTGTGCTTAACTGCAAAATTACTCTCTGCTCTCAAATTCTCTCTTTTTCTTTCTGCAAATTCTCTCAAACCTTCTCTACTAACACTGGCAAGCAAGTCTCCCATGCAAACTCTTGCAGATGTTGCCCTAGGAAGCGAACCCACTGCTGCACGCACTCGCTCACACACTAGAAGTGCTGCTGCAAAAACAGTTGAGGCCCCTGTTGATGCCAAGAGGAAGGCGATTCCCTATGTGCGACAAGGAAAGAAGACCAAACAGGGAGAATCAACCTCCAATGTTGAGCCAACAGTGGAACCCACCACTCCCATCACCAATGAGCCTGAAACTGAGGTAAACACTACTGAACCCATCCCTGAATTTGATGCTGATATACCTGTTGAGAGGGAGGGTAGTGGCTCTGTTGAAAAATCTGTGGAGATATCCGCGGATGTGTCTGTTGACAAGATGGTGAGGAAGTGGATTAGGGCTCAAAAGAAAAAGAGAAAGGGCAATGGGGAGAAATTGAAAAATATGTCTGAGTCTGCTAAGGCTAGGGTTAAGGCCAGAAAAAGACAGGCTGAGAGATCAACTAGGAAGAGGGCTGCTGAGGATGAGACGAAAGTTGAGGAAGAGAAGAAGGCTGCTGCTGCTGCTGAGAGAAAGAGGAAAGGAAAGCAAGTGATGGAAGAGAAAGTAGAGGTGTTGGATGTTGAGGAGAAGGAAGAGGAAACTGAGGAGGAGCAGGATGTTGCTGCTGATGTTGGGGCAACATCAGGAACAGATGAGTACACTGATGGGCTATATGTGGTCTACCCTGAGGAGGAGGAGAACTGCTATTCTCCCTACTATCTCTCTCAAGAGTTGGAGAGGAAGTGGGATGCCTTCAAAAGAAGAGAGATTCACACTGAAAGAGCTATAGAGATGGCCAGTTTCAAAGAGAACAAAGTGATGGACTTGCTTGAGGCAAGAGGACTGCAACAGTCAGTGATGGAGCTGAGTGACTATGCTCCTGAGATTGTCATGGAGTTCTACCTTAATCTCTCCAAATGGATCAGGGACTACAGATCACCAAAATTTGGAAAGGCTTGGGCGAGGGGGAGAGTCTTCAACATTGACCCCTACACCATTAACAAGATCTGTGGCTTCCCTACTACTGATGAATCTGAGGACCCCTATTATGATGATGTGATGGAAGACTTGACTGGATGGTTGGTCAAAATCTGGAGAGATGCTCTGCCAACCACAAAACTCACCTCCCTGAGTGCTGTCTTACACAAGATAGATTGTTTCAACTGGCTCCCAAGCAAGAATGTGACTGTACTTACCAAGGAATCAGCAATCTTGGTGTACAAAATCAAGAATAGGCTAGCTGTAAATATGGGGAGAGGATTTTGAAGTCTATGCCTGAAGTTGCTGGAAGGAAGAATGGGATGCTACCCTATCCCTCACTCATCTGCAAAATCCTTGGCAGTCAAGGATTGAAGACAAGTGTAACTGTGGGCTGGAGGAAGAATGATACTGAACTAACAATTCTCCCAAGCTACTTGTCTGGATCAAGGGTGAGAGACCTTCCATGGAATCCACAAGGAGTGGTGAGACCAAGAACTGAGCAGAAAAGGGCTAAGGAGTTTGCTGGAACTTCAGTGCCAATGTCCAAAGAAGAGGATTGCTTGGTTATCACTTCTGCTTTCGTGGATCATATGCTGAATTGGTATAGGGGGCAGATTACTGACACTCAGAGAGAGATCGAGGAGAGGAAGGAACACCTCAAAGAACTAGAGAACATTGTGAAAAATTTGGAGGAACTCCCTTCTTCACAAAAAGGGGGAGAGTAGTTCCAATTTTATTTTAGTCTTCTAGTTTTTGTTCTGTTTCTATGAACTGCTAATATCTTTGAACTGCTGGTACATTAATCTCTATTTGGTTTTATTTGATCAAGGGGCTTGTCCTTGATATCTAGCTATGGCCTGTAACTCTAAATACTACTGTTGAACTGCTCTAATTGTTCTTAACTGCTATTCCTTATGAAGGAACTTTTTGAACTGTTTTTCTTGTTAACCTTTATGCAGGAAACTTACTGGTTTCAATGTTGAGGCAACATTGATGAATGTTGAGGTCTGAACATATGTACATATGTGATTGTAGTGATGACCTTTATTCATGTCTTTGTTAATTTAACTTTGATTATGATATCTTGTATTAAGGGGGAGCAGTTTGGTAGTTTAATTTGTTTCTTGTTGATTATAACTTTCTGGATATAAGACTTGATTGGAACAGGTATTGGTTTTGTGAAGAAAGGCAAAAAGGGGGAGATTGAAAGTGCAGGTTTTCTGGAATTAATGTTAGACGGTACAATGTTAGACGATGTTGGGTTAACATTGGATAACATTGAAAGCCGAGAGCTTTTGCGAAAACTGTTCTTTAGTTGCCAAAATTAAGTTTTGCCTTTATTCACTTATTAATCAAGTTCCACGGTTTTGGTTGTTTATGTTTATGTCCAGGAAAGTATCTTAAACATAAGGAAGAGCTTTGGAAGATTCCTTACTTGAAGTTTCCATAATTCAAGCTAAGTTGAATAGTCAACTCACACGGTTTCAAAAGAAGGAAACAATATTGGATTCTCTGCAACTGTGATTCTTTCCAAGATTCTGCGAATTAAAGAAGATGTGTTGCCTTGTTAAATCAGTAACAATGGAAACACGTTCTCAGGAAAGATTTGAAGTTCACAAAGAAGGCAATATTCAACAAGGAAATAACAAGAGTTACCAAAACTGTGAACAACACATCTTGGTGTTCAAGACTCAAGAAATCTATAAAGATGTGAAGTTCATCAAGATGAAGACAAGACAATCGTGCCAATAATCCAAGAGATTAATTCTTCTTTGTATTGTCTTCATTTTGTTTTGCGAAGTTTTTGTATCAACTGCTTAAGTCTAGTCCATAGAAGTTAAGTAGTTCTTACTTGTCTGCTTCGTTGAGTCCGACCAACAAAGAGCGTGAGTGAATTGTTGTGAGGAACGTTTTTGATAAAACCTTTATGGTTATTTCGCCTAAGGCTCAGAAGTTTTTAATAATATTGAAAAATTCTTAAAATTATATCTTCTTGTGTTCTTACTTCCGCTGCACATTAACATTATCAAGAAGATCAAAATAGAGTTAAGGCAATTCCAGCTTAACTCTCAAAAAGTGTTGTGTCAATCCACGGTCCTACAATTTCAGCTCCGATGGTTGAAGAGTCCGCTTTCTTCGGTAAGCCTTTTCTGCCTGTCTTATACTCTTTGTACGATAATTTTTTCTAGTTTCATTCTCTCTTCTTACACATGTATGTTCTTTTTTGTAGAGGAAGATTTTTTGGCACAATTTCACGTTCCTAGTCAAGAGGCTTTATCGGGGGACTCCGAGGACATCCAAGGGGAGTTTGATCCCTTATACGAAGACCAAGAGACTAAGGTGGAGCTTTTGAGCTCACTGGTTGGGGAGGCGGGTACGTCCACAACTGCTGGAGGTCCTTGGGCGGTGTTTACCGACTCGGATGTGGTGACGCCAATTTCGGGGACTACTTCTCCGATGGATCACGTTCCAGTGATCTTATGTCCGATGGGGCATACCTTTCAAACGCCCATGCCTCCTCGTGGACCGGAGGGGCAGCCTTCGTCTTGGACTGTGGGGGATGCTTATCGGGAGATCCTCCAGTTCTTTGCCTCCTCCAATTTTGTACCTGCCGAGGGGTTCCAGTTCCTATATACCAGCCTTAACTGGATGGGGCTTATGGTAAGTTTTAAGCTTCCCCTTCTTTTATTCGCATTTGCTTCCTTGTGTTATATGTTTTATTCTCAACAATTCTTTCTTTTGCTTCTCTTTTTACAGATAGGAAAGACTCGGGAGGCAGTCGCCGCTATTGAGCAGCGCGGGTTAAAGGACGTGGAGGAGATGGAAACAATCCGAGCGCAATTGGCGCCCCTCCTGTCTAAGGATAAGGAGAGTAGGAATACCGAGGAGGTACTCCGTACGAGGATCTCAGATCTCGACTTCCACTTGCAAAAGACTCAAAAGGAGAATGAGGGTTTGCACTTCCGATTGGAACGGGCGGAGTCTGTATTTGAGCGGATGGAAGCGCCCGAGAAGGCTGCCAAAGAGCGGGTTACCGTTCTGGAGAAAGAGAAGAAAGAGTTCGAGGAGACTCTTAGGGCTCAGATGGCCGCTCTTGAGAAAGAGAAAACCGAAGGGTTAGGCAGCGAAAGGGAGCTTCAGGAGTTATTGGGCCAGTTTACTGATTGGGCCGAGTCGGCCGAAAAGAAGTTGGCGACATTCATTTCTCCCGAGGAGGTGCAAGCCAAAATTGACTCGGCGATCCAATTTGCTCAACAAGAGACCTCCAGACATCAATCGGAAGCTTCCGATAGGCCGCCCCAAGAACTTTTAACAGGTCATATGTTTTGGGGTTATATGGAGTGTGCTAGGCTGGCGAAGTCCTTACTGCGGCCGGACGTGGACTTCTCTAAGTCATTTGACCTACGTAAGCTGAAGAAGCCTTCTTCCGAGGACTGCCGCGTCCTTACGGGGAGATTTGGTGGCGTGTTGTCTCCTCGGGATTCTCCTGCACCTTCCCCGATGTGTTCAGCGAGTAGCCCGAGCCCAAGGCCCAGTGTCACCGAGGGGTATTCTCACAGATTTCTCGTCTGGCTCCGATGGGTACTTTTGCAGAGGCGACGTCCCCTTCGTATCCCGCCCCGCATCCGTCAACCAAGGGGGCATAGTCTAGGGTTTTTATTTTTTGTTCTTTATTTTAATAAGTGTAAATTTTTAATTTCGTAATTTTCCTACCTTTTTTACATTGTACGGTCGTTCCCCGAGGACTTCTCGGGATTTATCAATGAATAAATAATTTCTCTATTTTGTTTTTTCCGCTAGCAAATATTTAGCAACTTACAACTATCTGACTTTTTTATTTATTGTTTAAGGATAAGCTTGTTAAATATTCTTGTTGGCCAAGTAAAACTTTTAGCAGGAGGTCTCCTTATGCATGAGATTTTACCATCCTTAGTAGGATTTTTACTGGACACGTGGCTATAGTAATTTAATTAGCTTGGGCAGCTCATGGTTATGTTTATGAGCAACAATATATATATGTGCACATGCTCATTGAGCTCTTGTTATAGCGCTCACTTATTTTCTTGCAAAAATCATTATTCAGCTTTTGCGTAGCTTTTCGTGATATTCCTATTTTCTGTAAACAGTCAATCTTTAAAGAGGGTGTGAGAACTTACCCGATAAGATGATGCCCCCACATTACAGGCGAGGTGGGTCCGTTTCTTCTCACAATTCCACTCAGAACTCTGTTCGGACCCCTCCATTGGCGTTAGGAGTTCGCCATGCCTCCTCGACTAGCTTTTCTTCTAGACGGGATAGTCTGGACGATGATTTAGCAGCTCTTTTGGGAAGTCCTTCGAGGGGAGTCGCTGTGAGATCCTCAACTGCTGAGTCCCGCAGGATGACTCATATTCGAGAGGTATTTATGAGTAGGGGGTCTTATACTTTGGTGGATCAGTCTTCAGAGTTTGATATGCTTCCGTTAAACCCCATAAAATTGATGGGCCATGGTCAAGTGGGAACTGTCACAAGTGGTGAGCACGAGGGGTCAATTTTGACCCTCTTTGCTGAGTATAACCTAGATTATACCTAGTATGATGTGGTTATTCCACACTCCGAGCAGAGGGCTTACGATCCCCCTTCGGGATTCTTGACGGTGTACTGTGACCAAATGAGGTGTGGGATGCGGGTGTTTTTTCATCCTTTTATTCAGACTCTTTTCCGTTATTGGCAAATATGTCCTAGCCAGTTGACGCCAAATTCGTATCGTCACTTGGTGGGGGTACATCCTATGTTGCGAGCTCCTGAACCTCCCCATGTCTCCTCATCGGGTGGGAGCCGTTTTTGCCTTGCGCCCCTGCGCGGGGGGTCCCCATTTTTTCAGCTTGGCTTATCGGGATAACCATAGAACTTTCACTAAAGTATCCAACCCGCGTTCTCGTAGAGGGGATTGGAGGCGGAAGTTATTTTTTGTTTGCCCGAGGGGCCAATCAGCAGATTTATGGGGAGTACCTCTCCGATGGGGTCTAAGATACGTAACTCCCAACGCCGAGTCTTTGACACGTGATGAGGAGGTGCTGCCTCATTCTGGGCTGTTCTCGGGTACCTACGACGTAAGTAGCTTATTAGAGTTTTCCGAGTCTTTGATTTTGGCAGGCCTTCAGGAGGGAGTAGAGATGTTCAATCTCCCTGCTCAGCCGCTTTACAGCAATTTCTTCTTTCGTAAGCTTTTCTTCTTGTCTTTGTTGTTATGTGATGTTTTCTGTTTCTTTGAGCTTATAGTATATTCATCTTCCCGACAGGTTCAGAGATGCAAACGTTTGCGATAAAACCTTTTGACAAGGTCTTCTTGGCGCAGACGCTAAATGATGGGTATGCATTTTCGAAGGAGGGCGGATCCGATCATTTGAGCTTTAATATAGTGGCGAGTCCTCCCTCAGAGTGGAGGGATCAGGGGGCCTTAATTGTCACAACCCCCCAGCTCTCTCTGTCTCCGAGGATCACACCGCTGCTCTTCTTCGGAAGGATTTTCCGATACCGCAGTTGGTGTCGCGCTCTTTTTCGGGAGATGTTGTAAACATGATGGAGGAGCGTTTTCCTTCCTCTGTTCCGGGTGGGTCCCATTCCCTCGGGGAAGGTCCTGACCGAGTTGTTTGTTCGCCTCTTGAGGGCAATCCTCTTCTAGCGGGACTTCGTCCCCTCGGAGAAGGTGGTTCCGCTCCCTCGTCTTCTTCCGTGGCAGACTTTTGCCGGAATTACTTGAGCTGGTTATTGAATGCGACGGACTGTGAATTCATGAGGACTTTTCCTCTATCCAGCCTTCGGGATCTAGCCTGTAAAGATTTGTGCGAGGTATAGCAATTTTTCATTTGTTTTATTTAGTACTAACCTTTCTCCTTGGTGTTGATGGGTTGATGGGCATGCAGATTTACATGGTTTTAAACGCCATCGGGTCCCGAGGGGAGTCTTCTTCTGATCCTGACTTGGTGTATCACCGTCGGGATGAGCTAGAGAAGGGTTTACTCGAAGCTCACGAGGAGATAACCCAATTGGCTGCAGATAAGGAGGCTGCTCGTGAAGTTCACGAGGGGGTTTTGCAAGCCGAAAAAGATAAGTCTTGGGAGTTGGAGCACCGGTTAGTCCTTGAGAGGGCCCGCATATTAAATTTGGAGAGGAGGATGGAGGAATTAAGGGACCAGATACGATTTTCCGATGAGCAGTTACTACGTGTTACAAAGGAAAGAGATGTGGTGAATCAACAACTGTTGGAGACAACTCGTACGCACAAGGTGGCGTTAGTGATGGCCCAGGTCCAAGAAGTGTTGGAAGTGGTGGGTCCATCTAGCCCCCGTGAGTCCCTTCAGAGTGAGATGCGCGATTTGGTCCGCATAGGCTATCGGTTGTACCGAGATGCGGTTCAGGCCCTACCAGGATTTCCTTCGAGCTTGGTCATCCCTGAACTTAGCATTCACCAAGTTTTTGCAGAAGTTCCTCCCTCAGTTATCGGGGCTCCTGCTGCTCCCACTGTGTTTGTCGATGATCTGACTTTACTATCCGAGGAGCAACGCCGTCGATTTGTTAGGGAAGGGAAGCGTCCAATCGAGGGTGCTTCAGTTTAGGCAGAAATAACGTTGACCTTTTTGTATAGGATATAATCCAATATCCCTTTGGGGTGAGGATTTGTTATAGGTGCTTACTGTTTTGTGCTAGTTGTTTGTACTAGATGGCTCCTCGGAGTTAGGTTGCTGTGATGACATGTTTATAGAGTCATCGTTTTGTTTTGCAGCCCTATTTCTTTTTGTAAGGGAACCATTTATATACATACAACATTTTTATTTATGTACAAACTGCTGCATTACATTACATTATGGAGTACTGCGCCTTCAGAATTGGCGAGAAGATAGGTAGAAGGTCCAACGATTCCCTCTACCTTGTAGGGTCCTTCCCATCGGGGGTCAAGCTTGCCCACATTTTTGAATGCTCCGACCCGTTTCATCACTAAGTCTCCAACTTGAAAAGTTCGAGGTTTTACCTTAGCGTTGTAGTATCGTGACATTCGGGCTTTGTATTCCTCAATCTGGACGGCCATTTGCGCCCTTCTTTCTTCGAGAAGGTCAAGGGCCAGGGCTAGGTTGGAGCTGTTGGCGACTTCCTCATATTCTCGGACTCTCCAGTTTTCTATGGAGACTTCCGAGGGCATGACGGCTTCGCATCCATAGGCTAAGCTAAAAGGGGTTTCGCCTGTAGCGGTGCTTTGTGTGGTCCGATAGGCCCATAGTATGCCAGGTATTTCTTCAACCCACTTGGCCTTATGCCAATCGAGTCGGGCCTTCATGTTCTTTAAGAGGGTTCAGTTGGTTCTTTCTACTTGTCCGTTCGCTTGGGGGTATCCCACCGAAGCAAAACGGTGTTTGATTTCGCAGTGGTCACACCATTTTTCTAACTCTTGGTTCGTGAATTGCTGACCGTTATCACTTACCAGGGTCCGAGGGATGCCAAAGCGGCACATGATATTCCTCCATAGAAAATTAACGATGGCGCCAGTGGTGATTCGGACCAAGGGCTCTGCTTCTACCCATTTGGTGAAGTAATCGACCGCTACGAGTAGGAATTTCTTTTAGCCAGCGTCGGGGATGAGCGGTCCTACTATATCAATGCCCCATTTGGAGAATGGATAAGGGGTCAGGTGGGGTTCCCACAAGGTTGCGGGTTGATGGACCCGGGGGTGTAAGCTTGGCACGGTTTACACCTTTAGGCATGGCTTTTGCTATCTTTGGCCATCGTGGGCCAATAATATCCTTGTCAAATCAGGAGCCCGACCATTCTTTCGCCGCTGGTATGGCTCCCGCATGTCCCCTCGTGAGTCTCCGCTAGAGCTAGTTGGGCTTCTTCTTCATTAAGGCATCGCGCATGGGGACATGAATACGTCGTTCGGGAAAGTATTCCATCCTTGAGGAAGTATCGAATGGTTTTTCTGGACATTATTCGTTGTACCACGTTGTCCGAGGAATATCCTTCAGGATCCCGCAAGTAGGCTTTGATGGGAGTTACCCAACTGAACGGGGAATCCTTAATGGCGTGTACTTCTTTGTCCTTGGTCTTTTCGGAATCGTTGACATGAAGTAGAGTGATTCTTCGGGTACAGATGGCAGATGCTTGAGTGGCCATTTTGGACAAGGCGTCCGCCTCTTGGTTTTCTTTTCGGGAATTTGGACTATATCATACTCCTCGAACCACTCTTGCCTATGATGGACTACCTGAAGGTATTCCTGCATTCTTTCTTCTTTTGCTTCGTATGAACCTTTAACTTGTTGGACAATCAATTGAGAATCACTATGGAGGAGTATTCTCCTTATTCCACCTTCTTTTGCCAGTCTTATGCCAATGGGGAGGGCTTCATACTCAGTTTCATTGTTGGAAACGAGGTAATCAATTTTGACCGCGAAGTGGAGCCTTTCGTCCTCTACGTCTTGATTTACAAAAAACTATTCCTGCTCTTCCCTGCGTGCTTATAGAGGATCCATCTACATAGGCGTGCCATGTTGGCTCTTTTTCTTCGGGTCCGATGCCCGTGAGCTCTATTACGAAGTCCGCCAGGACTTGCGCTTTGATGGAGGGCCTCGGAGCGTAGGAAATATCGTACTCGATGAGTTTTACTGCCCATTTTATCAATCTTCCCGATGACTCAGGTTTATTAAGAATCGCCCGCAAGGGGTGTTTTGTCAATACGGTGATGGGGTGTGAGAGAAAATAGGGGCGCAGTTTACGTGCCGTGGTAACCAAAGTTAAGACGAGTTTTTCAGTTATGGTATACCTGGTTTCCGCCCCGAGAAGAGTTTTACTGACATAGTACACGAGGTGATGTTCTCTATCTTGTTCTTTGACTAACACAACACTGACAGCTTCTTCTCCGACGGATAGGTATACGTAAAGCTCCTCTTAAGGTGACGGCTTTACTAACAAGGGTGGTTTCACCATATATCTTTTAAGCTTTTCAAGGGCTTCTTCGCACTGAGGGGTCCACTGGAACTCTTTGATGTTACAGAGTATCTTAAAGAAGGGGAGTCCTTTCTCTGTTGATTTAAAAACAAATCGGCTCAAGGAGGCCATCTGGCCCGTGAGCTTTTGAACATCCTTAACTGTCTTCGGAGTGGGAAGTCCCAAGATGGCCTCAGCCTTCTCGGGATTGACTTCTATTCCCCTTTCCGTGACCATGAATCCCAAGAACTTCCTTCCTCGAATGCCAAAAGAGCATTTTCTAGGGTTGACCTTCATTCCGAACTTATCCATGATGACCAGTGCTTTTCGCAGGTCCTCGGGATGATCTTCTACGATTTTACTCTTCACCACCGTATCGTCTACATAGACTTCTACCGATTTTCCGATGAGTCCCGCGAACATGAGACTTACCAGCTTTTGGTAAGTCGTCCCAACATTTTTGAGTCCGAAGGGCATTACCAAGTAGCAGAAGGTGCCAGCATCTGTAATGAAGCTAGTTTTGTCCTGGTCGGCAACTGCCATCGGGATTTGGTTGTATCCCTGGTCTCCGTCTAGGGCTGAGAGCAGCGCGCATCCAGCGGTAGAGTCTACTAGCTGATCGATACTGGGTAGAGGATAGCAATCTTTCGGGCATGCTTCATTAAGATTGGTAAAGTCTACACAAATTCGCCATCTTCCTCCATGTTTGGGAACTAAAACCATGTTAGCCAACCATTCGGGGTATATCACTTCCCGAATTTGTTTTAGGCTGAGAAGTCGTTGTATCTCCGACCGTATGATTTTATTACGTTCTTGCCCCATTTTTCTCTTTTTCTGTTGGATGGGTTTAGCCCCTGGTTTTACATTAAGAAAGTGTTGGCATACATTCTCACTGATTCGTCCGGGTGGTCCCCCTTCCCAGGCGAAGAAGTGATGGAATTGTTTGAGGACGGAGGTTAGTTGAGCTTCTACCGCGGGCTCTATGCGGGTACCCATCTTAACCATCTTTTCAGGACTTCGTTCTACTAACTCCACTATTTTTAATTCTTCTACGGGTTGAACCCGTGTCTCTTCAGTTTTGAGCCTTTTGTTATTCCCGAGGGGGAATGCCTCCTCTTCCGAGGGGATAACATTCATGCGGCATTCTCTAGCCTTGGATTGATTTCCTCGAACTTCTTCGATACCAGAGAAAGTGGGAAATTTTACCTTAAGATGAAGGGTAGAGGGGATAGCTTCGAAGGTTCGGATGGATGGCCTTTCACATATGGCGTTGTACGCTCGCGAAGAGGCTTCCACTACCCAAAACATGGTGGGTTTCGTTTCTTCCAAGGGCTCCCTCTCCCCATGACATCGGAAGGATCATAGTTCTGAGGGTATGGCAGGCTTCTCCAGAAAAACCTACCAGAGGGACCTCAGCCATCTCCAACGTTTCTTTTTTTAGTCTCATAGTAAGGTAGGTGGGAAAGAAGAGTACATTCACGGAGCTGCCCGTGTCGATGAGGATCCTCTGGATTTCACATCCGTAAATAACGGCTGAAATAACCAAATGGTCTTCATGGGGGTAGACTATACCTGCTAAGTCCTCGGGTCCGAAGGTGATACTCGGCAATTTTGCTCCTTGGATGGAGCATACAGGGAGTCATTGTTCTGCTCGTCGGGCCTCTTTCAGATATTTTTTCTTCTTACCTTGGGGTGTTATCGAGATATCTCCTCCCTCTATCATATTGACCATTCGCCCCGAAGGGGCGTTATCCTCGTATGAGTCTGGGGGAGGAGGTAAGTTCCGATGCCATGCAGTTCCTTCTCGGGAGCTCTGTCGTTCGTCCGCGGTCCATCCTCGGGATTGATAGCGCTCCCTGGTCCTTTCTCGTGACCAGTGATCAGGAGTCGCCTCGCCCTCTTCCTGTTCTGGGCGTGATCTTTTCCATACATTCGGCTTGGGCTCCTCAGGATTATTCACTTTGAGGTAGTTCTGCAAGTATCCCTCTTCTAGAAGGCGGAGTACCTCTCTGCGTAGGGTAGTGCACTCCTCGGTGGTGTGCCCATAGGTTTTATGATATTTGCAATACTTCCCCGTGTTCCTTTCCCGATTGGGAAATTTGACCGGTGCGGGCCAGTGCAAATCATCGCTACTCTCATTACGTTAAGTACCTCGTGGGGAGCGATAGTCATCGGAGGTAAGGGTACGGGCCGCAGGAATTGTTTGACCACCCCTCCTTCGTCTTTGCGTGGGGTAGGTTTTCCTTCCTTACCCTTCTCCTTAGCTTTCCCTTCTCGTTCGACGTGTTCACGGTGCTCGTTGTCATCATGCTCCATGCGCCTTTTTGTTCCTTCCGCCTCCTCCATGAGGATGTAAACTTCTGCCTTTTGCATAAGTTCATTCATGTCCGTGACATGATTTCCCATGAGGTATCGGAAAAAATCCCCTATTCGAAGCCCTTGTGTCAGTATGTCCGCTAGGATGGTGGGGCTGACATTAGGGACATCTAATGCTTCATCAGTGAAACGTTTTATGTACCCTCGCAAGGGTTCATCTTTCTGTTGTTTCACCGTGAAGAGATGGGTGGCCGATTTGGGGTATCGCCGATTACATGCAAACTGTCGCACGAATAAGTGGGCTAACCGGTCAAAGCTCGTTATGGAGTTAGGGGGAAGGTGAGTAAACCAAGCTTGTGCTCGTCCTCCGAGGGTGACTGGTAACACATGGCATAAGACATGATCGGGGGCGGAGGATAGGTCCATTCCAACCAAGTATTGGTGTATATGATCATGTGGATCTCTTCCATCGGCGTCCCCTGTGTATAAGGGAACGTTGACGGGCCGCATCCTCGAGGGGGCGGATGCTAATGAGATTTTGGGGGTAAAATGGGAAATTTTAAAAGTAGGATCCTCCTTAGGAGCCATGGTTTTCTTGATATCACTCATTTCTTTACGCAAATCATCTAGCATTCCCCATAGGGCATGATTATCAACCCTAGGATATTCCCAAGGGCGAGGTATATCTTCTCCTTGGCATATCCTCGGAGTTTCCTCATAATTATCATACCTTGGTGGTTCTCGTAGAGGTTCACGGCGCCAGGAGACAGGAATGGGGCTCCATCCGCTGGGGGGTGTCCCTTCTTTCGAAGGAGGATTCCTCCATCTGGGGGATTCGGAGGTTCGGTTATCGAGATTCCTCCGTCCTCGGGGTATTCTCCGAGCCTTGGCTTCTACGAGTCTTTCAAAGATAGAATGGGGAACATTGATGAAATCCCGTGTACCGGATTGGTGGTGGGACAAAGTTTCTTCCGAATTGCCTTGACGGGTCTGAAGACTTTCGCTTTCGAACAAATCATCCATAGTAAACAACAATTGTTGAACACGCTCAAGGGCAAACTCTACAGCGTTCCCACAGACGGTGCCATTTTGTTAATAAGTTGGATGTTATAACCTAATTAACGGGATTTTTTAGGGGTTTGAACACTTTACCCAGGGTTCAAAAGCGTTGACTGTATGAGAAGAACGAAGATACGAGAATATTTCTTCCTTTATTCATTGAACTTCACTCCTTAATTTTGTTTGTGTATCTTTTTCATGTCCTTTTCTTCAATTGATCACTTCCCTTTATATAGAGTTTTTTAGGGATAGGTGTCGTTATGCATGTGTTAAAGTAAGGTACAGGTGTCGCAATATGTGTAAAAGTGTGAAAAGATTAGGATAAGATATATCCTTAATCAACTAGATGCTAACTAGGCTGATCTTTTCCTCTTCCGATGGTTCGGGATCTCCAAGGGGCTGTTTTTTGAGACGCTGTTTTCCGAGGGGTGTTTTCGCCTTTGACTTGGTCTTTAAGTGGTTTGGCATGGTCTCCGAGGGCGTGGCTTGGTCTCCGAGGGCTTGACTTGGTCTACGAGGGCTTGACTTGGCCTTCGTGAAGTGGTATTTTTTGGTCTGAGTCTTTGTAGTGTGCTTTTCAGTGGCTTTTGTATTTAGATAGGGCTTTGTTCTGAGGCTTGGTTTTCGGAATGATGTTCCGAGGGCAACTTATGTTGAGGAGTGTTCCGCAAGGAAGTGTTCTCGTGAGATTATGGGACTCGGGGTCCTTTGTGGTCCCTCGTGGTGCATTGATGGATATTCGAGTCGCATGGATTCACCGGGTTTTGTTATTTTTCTGATGCCACGTGGATATCTTTTCTTTACTCATCATTGACCTTCCATGGGACGCTTTGTGTCTCATCGGGTGTTTTTTTATACCGCTTTTAGGTCAGTGACCATGCAGATTGGTAACTCTCTGAGGGCCTCCTTGTGGGAGGTGGTTACATCTCATCGGAAGTACTCGTAACAATAGTATTTGTCCGTATATTAATTCCTATATTTAGGACTAATATTCTCTTTAATCCAATATTTATTTTTTACGGTTAACAAGAAATATATTTACCAAGGTAAATATTATAGACTATGTTATACAACGTTAGGGGACAGAAATACAATATACGTTAGGGGGCTTAACCAAATTTATCATTTTTGAATGAAAGTTGTGGATCAACACATTACTTAAGAATATAACAGGACATGGACACAATCATTACGGTTTAATTACCAAGGGTTTTGTACAAATTAAATTCATGAAGTAATGTGTTCTCGAATTTAATTTAGAAATTTATGGCTCATCTATTTTAGCTTATTAAAGGGCAAAGGAGATTATTAGTATATCCATGATATGATTAGACACATTTGATAAAGTGTAACTTACATAGGAAGTCGATGATTAATCGTCCATCGCAAATTCTTCCTGTAGGTTTAATTATAGATTGCTCCTTTTCTCTTTCTCTAATACTATATATATATATATATTCGATTTTTTTTCCAAAAAAATGGGGGGGGGGGGGGGGGGGGGGGGCTACAACCCCCCAGCCCCTACATACAGAGGCCACCAGAGATATTCATATTCGTGAGGAAGGCGATATATGAGAAAGAAATTCTACAATCGTCACTACAAGACTATTGGGCCATCTGCAACCGTCCGGGCGGTTGCAGAAGGCCCATTGGCGGTCGCCCGAAGGGTATCCGCGACCGCCGGGGCGGTCGCCGCGTCGGTCGCGGATACCCCTCGTCGTGGGTGGCTTGCGACCGCCGAGCGGTCGCCCGTTCCATGGATTGCGACCGCCGAGCGGTCGCCCCTACCATTGGCAACCGCTAGGCGGTCGCCCTATAATGGGCAACCGCTTGGCGGTCGCCCCTTAGGTATGGCAACCGCTAGGCGGTCACCCTATAGTGGGCAACCGGCTAGCGGTCGCCACCCCTAAGGGGCGACCGCCAAGCGGTTGCCAATTATAGGGCGACCGCCTAGCGGTTGCCATACCTAAGGGGCGACCGCCAAGCGGTTGCCCATTATAGGGCGACCGCCTAGCGGTTGCCAATGGTAGGGGCGACCGCTCGGCGGTTGCCAATGTTCAAAAATTCAAAAATTTCGAAAACTCGCAACCGCCCGGCGGTTGCAGATAATATTCATCAAAACAAAAAAAAACAATAATATTCTGGAAATTTTCCAGAAAATTATTGTTTTTTTGTTGAAATTAATATGGTGAAACAAAAAGAAAATATGTGAAACAAAAACGAAATGAAGGGAAACAAAACGAAAAGAAGAGAAACAAAAAGAAAAGAAGAGAAACCAAAAATAAAATATGAGAAACAAAAAAGAAAATAAGAGAAATAAAAAGAAAAGAAGAGAAACAAAACGAAAATAAGAGAAACAAAACGAAAATAAGAGAAACAAAAAAGAAAAGATGTGAAACAAAAAGAAAAGATTAGAAAAGGGTTATGTTTTGGAGATAAAAAGTTTTTGAGTTTTTGTGAATTGAAGAAGAAGAGTGTTAGGTATTTTGTTATGAAGATAAAAGAAAGTGTTTGGTATTTGTTGGAGATATAAAAGAAAAGAATGTGTTGAGTGTTTTGTTGAAGATATAAAAGAATAAAGAGTGTTTGATTATTTGTTTTGTAGGTAAAAAGAAGTTTTTGGGTTTTTTTTTTGGATTGGAATAGAAGAGTGTTTGTGTTTTGATTTGAAGATAAAATGAAGTCTTGGGTTTTTCTTTGAGAGTGTAAGAGTTGTGAATGAAAAATTAGGGGAAGAATGGTGGGTATATATAAGATTTGGGTGAAAATTTTGAATTTTCGTGAAAATTTGAATTCCCCCCAAATTTCAGCAGAATTTGCAACCGCTCGGCGGTTGCAATGTATTGAAAATTTTGAATTTTCGTGAAAATTTGAATTTCCCCCCCAATCTCGCCCAATTTCAGCAAAATTTGCAACCGCCGAGCGGTTGCGAGAAGCCCTTGCAACCGCCTGGCGGTTGCAGATATCGAGTATTGGCAACCGCCAGGCGGTTGCTATGTGATCTAGCAACCGCCAGGCGGTTGCCATGTAATCTTGCAACCGCCAGGCGGTTGCCATGTTATCTCGCAACCGCCTAGCGGTTGCCAAAAAATCCATTTTGAAATTAGTGATTTTTGTGAAGTATCTTGATGTGTTTGTGTTTATTAAACTCAAATATCATTATTAAATGTGAATAGTAGTAGTAAATAACTACAAAACTTGTAATTAAGTTAGTAAAATAGTAGATTATGTGATTAGGCGAGTTATCAACGATATACCTATATATTATGTTCAACAACTAATCATCACACTTAATTCTTAATGTTGTCCCTAAGCTTAATTTTCCAATGAAACCTTATAATTTGGCTTGTTTTAACTATCATTAAGGTAATTATCAACTCATGAAACAACGTACCACAACGTATCATCCAAAATAATAAAAATTCATGAATGACTATTATCTGCAACCGCCAGACGGTTGCCAATGGCAGTATCAGCAACCGCCAGGCGGTTGCCAATGGTAGTATCAGCAACCGCCAAGCGGTTGCTATGTGATCTCACAACCGCCCAGCGGTTGCGAGAAGCCCTTGCAACCGCCCAGCGGTTGCGAGAAGCTCTTGCAACCGCCTGGCGGTTGCAAGAACTGAATATTCGAAATTAGTGATTTTTCGGAAGTATTTTGATGTGTTTGTGTTTATTGAACTCAAATATCATTATTACATATGAATAGTAGTAGTAAATAACTACAAAACTAGTAATTAAGTTAGTAAAATAATAGATTATGTGATTAGGCGAGTTATCAACGATACATCTATATATTATGTTCAACAACTAATCATCACACTTAGTTTTTAATGTTGTCCTTAAGCTTGATTTTCCAATAAAACTTATAATTCGCTTGTTTTAACTATCATTAGGATAATTATCAACTGATGAAACAACGTACCACAACGTATCATCCAAAATAATAAAAATTCATGATGACTATTATCTGCAACCGCCAGGCGGTTGCAGATATCCAGTATCAGCAACCGCCAGGCGGTTGCTATGTGACCTCGCAACCGCCGAGCGGTTGCAAGAAGCCCTCGCAACCGCCCAGCGGTTGCGAGGAACCTTCGCAACCGCCCAACGGTCGCCACGTCTCAGTGGCGACCGCCTGGCGGTCGCTCTGCGGTCGCCGTTAATGGCGACCGCCCGAGCGGTTGGGGGGGGGCGGTTGCGGATGCCCCCCAAATCTTGTAGTGCGTGAAGTTCTCGAGCCATTTGGTCTATTAGAAATTCAGAGTCTCCCCTTTGGATACGTGCCAACATATGGATATGGGGAGGAACACAAGGATATGCATAATATTCCAAGCTCAGCTATGAGACACATGCAAAGTGACAAGGAAAAGGTTGGAGTTGTTATAGTATTTGACTATCATGACTTGTGCCCAAAGTGAGGACGGATGTGGAAGAAGACGCCAACCTAGTTTGAGGAGAAAGACATCATTCATATCAGGCAAGTGTCGGATGCCTAGGAGATGGGATGGGACGAGACAAATTGTTTCCAAGTTTACCGTCGCCCTTGTTGTAGACGTGGTACTAGCATTCTGCAAGAATTTGTTATATTGTTTTTAGAAATAAGTGAGAGTTGTTCTCGATAGGTGAAACATGACCATGGAATGAGACAAGATGGATGACAGTGGATTTAACGAAATACCTAGACCACGAAGTGTGGGGGGAGATTACACCGCGTGTTAATGCGGGATGGATTTCTAGCGAAAATGAGTTTTAGCATGTGAGTTTTAGACCGACCCCGCTAAACGAGAAGACCAATGTACTTGCCTTCAAGGGAAATGAGGTAAAGGTTGAGTAGGTTTATTCAAGATAGTCGCCTTTATGGGCTGGCACTGGGGAAAAAATGATTTCGGAGTTGTTCTAATCTACCTTATGTCCAGCTGCTTCTGCAAAGCGCGAGAGGTTGTTCTGCAAAGTTCTTATGGTTGTTTGAAAGGTATCGCAGAAGAAGAACAAGTCATCGACAAAGCTTAAAATAGGGGTATAAAGCTTAAAATAGGGGTATGTGGACCATGTTTACTCGCATGTAGAGCATTATATGAACCATTTTGTTTACTCTTAGTCATTGGATGAATGAACATTATGTGCATAGTATTATTAGATATGACAATGAGGATCTTCATCTTCCTGTCTAAGTTCGTTGTTTGAGGCAACGCTAGAAAACATATGACCATTAGCAAAGATGGCGAATTTGACAGTTGTGACACAGTTCATGATAAGGTTGATAACTGAAGAAGGGAAACAAAAATTTTGCATGGTTTGCGCCTAAACTCCAAATTCAGGTTATCCTAAGACTTTTTAATATCAAATTCAAGAGCCATGTGTCCTTTTTTTTCTCGCACATTGAATGAAGAGTGTGTAGAGCACATGTACCATAAGGATATTATCGAAAATTTGACGACCTGAGACAAATGATTTTTGATAGAGCGAGATATGGTTATTGAAGAAGGGGCATATATGGCTAACAAGAATCATAAAGATGATTTTGTAACTAACATTACACACATCATATACTATATAGTCTGATAAACTCTAATTCTAAAGTAACTAACAACGTGATATATGTATATATAACTCAAAACATTCCCATTTTGTAGAGAAATCTACGTGAGCAAGAATTATATTGTTGAGTACACGAGAAATATAGAAGAATACAAATATAAATACACAAAAGATAAAGGTATTGTTAGCAAGTCACTCACACAAAATTTCGAGAAATTTTTTAAAATAAAATATACATGGTCTAAGTGGATCATGCTAGAAAAATGCGAGAAAAATTATATTGAAGGGTAAGGCTACACATCTTCAATTTTGTGCATTCACAATAAGGTCATTTATGCTGACAAATCAAACAGGTATAGCGAGTGGAGGGAAGTTAGGCTTGTATTCAGTGCACACTGAAGACTTTTCTTCCATCACATACAAGAAATATGCCTATGATGGTTCGTGTTTAGAGTTGTAGTCTTGTAGATGCCCTTGTGGTGGATTGAATAGAGTTTATCGAACAATTGATTGGCTCTATGATGGTGAGAAAAAAGAAGTTTTTTTTTGGGGGGGGGGGGGGGGGAGGGGAGACATGCATAGGTTTGTATTTAAAGGTAGTTAAATACCCTTTTATGGTTGCATGGGAGTTCTAATTTTGATGGAAAAGTTCAGATAGGATCAACAACGTAGGATACTCGGTCACCTGCTGATATCTTAAAGACCAAGTATAGTAGAGTCACGCCTACGAGTGAATCCATCGTGCAGTTTTTCAGAGAGTAGCGCGAGTCGCGCCACTTTTGTGCAGGTCTCGCACCTTTTTCCTGTGAGCAACACGACTAGCATTGTATTTGAAGAACGTCGAGCAGCTTTTTTATTGATTAGCACGGGCAGCACAACAAGTGAATCTATTGTGCAGCAGCGTGACTCGAATTTTTACAGATCATGTTTCTTAGTTTGAAAGAAAATAAGAGACTTGCAAAATCAGAATCTACGGAATTTTGTGAAAAATCTCTATGTTTTACCTTTCCTATTATAATTATACTTCTTTTATGATTAAATTTCATTGATGTACATTATTTATTCCTTGTGTGATTATGATTAATACGGAGAGTTATGCAACTTACGGAAAAATTCCAATTTTTTTAAGAACTCTTATCTATTTAACTCTAATCACTCATTATAATTAGTACATCTCTCAGAATTCATAAGACTATTTCTTATTATATCTTTATTTCTCTATCTTTTCTTAAAAGAAATTTTATTCTGTTTTAATTCTTTGTAGAAGAACATGGCATCCGGACGATTTTACACCACACAAGGCTTCAAGACTTTCATTGGCCAAATCAAAATTCGATCGCGACAGATTCCTCACAGCCAACTGCTTCAATTTGTACAAGGCACTACTAGAGATCCACTTTGTTTATGAACAAGAAGTACAAGGGTTGAAGAAAATATTAATCAAGGCAGGATTGGCCACCATGCTAGAAAGATCGGGTATTGTGAATGACACAATGGTTCGCGAATACTATACACACGATGATGAAGGTGACGATAATGTTTGGCTACGTGGAAGGACAATTGATATCACCACAAAAGGCGTTAATAGATTTTATAAGTTGCATGAAGATGAGACGATACTTTGGGACATGGGTTTACAACATCAGCTTACGACCGAGCGTGCCTCACGGTATTTGTTACTACCCCATCTTGCGTTTCGCTACAATGAAGATGGCGAGTTAGAAGAAAATTACGAGGATCTTCAAGCAATTTGAAATGAGCTATATATAACTGTTAGTTCTCGTATACTTTCGCCATATCACAAGGGAAAAGTTTCATGGGCAAGCAAAAATTATGATGTCTATCAAAAGAGTAGATATTGCTAACATTGAAGAAATCATAGTTAAGGTTGTTGGAGATGACACTGCTGATGGTCCACCACGACTATTGTATTTTGGAGCACTTCTCACTGCATTATGTATCAAAAGAGGTTGTCCCGAACTTGATACTGATATTCATCACCAAAATACATATCACATCAATCACATAGCGAGGCAAGTGATAGAAACGACTTTCAACACTAACGAGTCTTCAACAATTGAATCCATCATAAAAATAATGTCGCCAATGCCTAGGGATGATAGACGTTTGAAGAACAACTTCAAGAGGCGAAAGAACGCATGGAGCAAGAGAATGTTGAGTTAGTGAACAAATTGGAGGTGATCAAAGAGCAAGTACGGAGCAACAACAACCATCGTTAGATGGAGTTGAGACATATTGAGAGGAAGGTCACAAACGTTGTGACGACCGCGCCCCACGAGCCATGCTCCGATCCGAGTTGGTTCAGTGGTGGCCAGCCACTTTACCCTATCCAGACTGAAGCGCAACTTATAGGAAGGGGTCTTACTTGTTCATGATCAAAACCATACACATTTTATAAATTATATTTTGATATATACAACGGAAGTCTTGATATTACAAATAATGTGACTATTTTAATGGTTATGCACTGGTGACAAAACACGAATATTCCAAAATGCATGCTTGAACAATTATTTAATTGGTTCATGCTGGCATGTTGATTTTTATCCCGAGGAATGTACAGAAGAAACGAGGAATAAGTCTTTAATGACTTAGTGAGATTCATATAAAAGAACTGGTAATGCAAGAATTAACTGTGACCTACTGGATACATTTCGGGAGTGATCTTACCGGTAGAAATAGTTCAACTAGACAATTTGATGTAGCAATGGTACTGGAGTTTTCATAGAATAGTTAATGAACTTGTTCTTAACAATAAACAAATCCAGCTTTATGACTTCTATTATTCTACCTTATACCTCTCGACGAGGAGCGACCTCGCAAACAATCAAGAGACATGCTTGAGTACATGTCGATCCATCACGCGGGTTACAGCCAACTCTTGACTGCAAGCGGCGCCTAGATAGATGGGTATCAAGCGAAATTACTTAAACCGACAGTCCTTACTGCCCGACAGTAACTCGACTCAATCCCTGGGCCCAACTTCCCAAAGCCGTCCCAATGGGTATAACAAATAAACAAACAAGCTAGTAAACCGGATAATATCCGTTGCTCATTGAGCTACATGTCCCGAACATAGTTTGTTGCTCTTTGCACAATTCAAGAACCAGCATATGAGATTACAATATTGGAGAATTATCATGATTGTGAATAGATATGATAAATAATAAACGATTGGATATGATTTATCGATGAGTAAGAAAATCATGTTATAAGATGAGATGCCAAACAGGATTATGATGAAATATAGGTTGTTCGAGGTTTGGTAATGGAGTAGTGACTTTTCCGTCCAAGTTCCTCAGGGCCGGATGCCAAACGGGCTAGAACAAATCAGAAATGAAACCTCACCTTAACTCGTGCGGGGAACCTTGATGGCGTTGATTAGTTCGTCAAACCTTTAAGAATTTTAAATAATATTAATCAACTAAATTTATAATTCACCACAACAAATATTAGTACTTTTTCTTCAATTCTCATGTTGGTGAAATTGAACGTTCTTGTTAAGAATGCTAGTTACAATGTAAATCTTAGTAAATAACACATAAGCTTAATTTATATCATTACACAAAACATGAAAATCTTAGATGATGAATTTAAGGAAGAACATATTACTTAACTAACTCTAGAAAAACTCATCTTTTTAGTCTTTAATCAAGGGAAAAAATCGAAACTAGTCCTTTATTGTGTCCTAGTTACAGTTTTGGTCCTTTATTGTGTCCTTGTTTTATTTTGGTCCTTTATTGTGTATTTCACTACAATTTTGGTCCTCAGGAAGAAGTCAGAGTCAAAAATATCACGTGGGAGCACTTGCCGGCCAAAATAAAAACTTTTTTAATTTCCACATGCAAATTCACGTGTGGAAACGCTGGTTTCATTTTTTTTTTATTTTTTTTTATTTAAAATTCTCACTCGGCCAACCCGATTTGACCGGGTTATCCGGATCGGACGGGTCAAAATTTTAAATAAAAAAATTAAAATTATTGTTCTAACATGCGAATATGTTTGTGGAAAATTCAAAAAAATTGAATTGAGGGCAACACGTGCTCGTACATGACATTTTCGGCTGAGATTCCATCTGAAGGACCAAAATTGTAGTGAAATACACAATAAAGGACCAAAATAAAACAAGGACACAATAAAGGACCAAAACTGTAACTAGGACACAATAAAGGACCAATTTCGATTTTTTCCCTTTAATCAATTCCAAACTTTTAATAACCACACATCAAATAAGTATCACATGAAGTAACACCGTAAAGGGTCTAACTTAGTCAATTATTACTTTATTTCACCTAGTAAGTTTAAAATGCATATCCTTATTTTATAACTTAAATATAAAGATATAAACATGGGAGATTTATCAAAACATGTGATAATGAATGTTTATTATGACAAATAATCTTATTTGATGGTTAGGTCATGAAGTGGCAAGAATATCCTTGTAAGACTTATGAAAATAGTATGATAAACATGATAAATATACCATTTAAATGCTATAAGTAAAATCACAAAAATGTCAATTCATGATTATAAATCATAATAATATAATTATAACTAATACTATATCATGTTAAATTTATGTGTGTGATAAATATATGAATTATGATGGCGATTAAACTTATAAATTAAGAAAGCAAAGGTTGTGCCAAATAAATTGAAAAATCACCGCAGTTTTGGTTTTACCTTTGATCGGACATCCAAATAAACTTGGTTTTCAAATATTTTTATGCTTCATGGTTTCTAGCAGCATGAGAGATGTGAGAATCCAAGATTTTGTGAAAACACAAAGGTTTTCTATGCTAAATAATTCTTGCAACATAGAACCTATTTTTGGATTTTCACACAGCAGGCTACGATTTAGGAATTTCGACCTTCTAAATCACATTATTTGAAAAACATTTCTTCATATGAAAGTTAGAGGACATCATGGGGAGTATTCAGCCATGGTCCTTGATCAAAAAGGATTTTTCTACAATTAGTTATGATTTTTCTAAAGTGCAGGGCCGAATGGATAAATTATGCGCAATAAAAGTTTTGGGGTATTTTCGGGTAGAAATGATAAAATAAGAACTTGGGATGAATTTTTCTTGAAAGTAAACTCACTAACTTAGTAATTCATAGGAAGAAAGAAGGAAAAGCCGAAATGATTTTGGGTGTAAAAATTGTTGGAAGAAAGCCTACTATTTATAGGCAAAAATCATGTTAAAAGAATTTTAATTAAGGTCTCACTTTGATTATTTTATAATAAATCACAAAAATCTTTTAATCTTGCTCTTAAGGATGTCATGGCTTACCTCATCAAAAATATGTCATGGCTTACTTCATTAATTGGTTAATTGTATATCAAGTTCTTCAATTATTTATAATTAAAATTCAAATAGGTCCAATTAGATTTATTTGATACATACCTATTTATTTATGTAATTTTTCTTGATAATTCGATCATCTTGGTTAAGATTTGAAATTGAAATATATGTTTTAGGATTAGGGACCTATAAAAATAATAAAAGACTAACTTTTAAGTTTAGGGACTAAAATGCAAATTTTTCTAAATATTTAGGGTTAAAAATAGAAATTTTTAAAAGTTTAAGGCTAAAGTATAAATTTATTTTCTTCCTAATTTTTGGGTCATTTGAGCTTGATCAGGAGAATCTCTCATGTATGCTTTAAATTCTTTTTAGTTAACGATGAGGTCATCGTATAACTTTAAGTTGGGGTTGTGGGCACTTCGCTTTTTGTCATCAATGTTATACATCTTGTTTTTTAGTCTTTTTATTTTTTAAGATTGAGTCATTAGAATATAGTTTGAAGCAGGAAAGCATGAACAAATGGGGATCAATGATATATATATATATATATATATATGTGTGTGTGTATATATATAAATGAATATAATAGTACGAATTTGAGATGAAGAATACATGAAGACCATTTAGTACATCTTGTGTAATATTATTAAAAGCATGTTTTCTTTCATACACACCTTTCAATCTGCTGCGAGTGTATAATTGTGAAAATAATGTTGTGCATTCATGAGAAAATAGTAAAGAGCATGTGATTATGAATCTTGAGTAATTTGCTTGATTGTTGTTAGTGATAATTGTAGAATTTTATGTGTTGAGGAAATGAAAACATGCAATCTTTTCAATTATTATGTTTTAGTCTTTCAGCTGAAAACCCCTTACGAAGATTATCCACTGAACCCGCCGAAGCTTTTTCTTATGAGCCTTTGTTTATGAAAACCAATTATCTATCCTTAGCCGAGAAAATATATCTTACCCTTTCTAGAGGACGGCCAACACTCAGAACAACCCGCTCAATGCCAACTCGCAATAGCTTACAACTATTTTCGGAGAGAAAAATGGTCGAAGTTTTGTTCTAGTTTAGTTTTGTTATTGTTTAGAGTCAATAGTTCATAGAGAAGAAGATAGCAGGTAGGAGTCAAGAAGATAGCCAAACAGTAAATGTTCCTCCGAATCTGAGAAGCTTTCCTCTATCTTTTTACTTTGTTTATGTTAATCTATTCTATGTTTAGACTAGGAGGAGCTAAGCTACTCGTTGTTTAGAGTAGGGGAGTAACTCTAATTATGAATTTGTTTATTTTTTTTGCTTGATGTGTGTTTGATGAAACTATATGTCTAGATTGAATAGGTATTTATGTTGTGTGACTAGTCTTGTTCTTGCTGGAATAGATGCACTACCCTGGGACCGTCAGAGATTAGATGTTACGCTAGTTATATATACATGTTATTTGTGACTTTGGTACGCTAACGCAACTGATACACAACCCCTAGATCACACTAGATCAATCTTGATTATGAACGTTTATGTTAACACGGTTCAGATGAGTTAATTGGATTATATATTTGATATGTCTACTAAAACAACTGACAATTGGGCTGAACCCGCTAACGCAGTAGGTTATTAGAGAATCATAGATTCTATAGTTAGAATAGGTCCAGCTATAGGTCGCAGATCCATTAGACATACAAGCTTCAAACCATCATCAATTAAATATAGGTAGTTTGTCTTTGAACAACTATGGTTAAATCAGTTGTGAAACCAACCTCTAAATAATCTTTTATTCTATTGTTACAAGCCTAGCATTTACCCATCAATCCTCTTAAATTCTATTTTATTTACTTTATTGCATTAGTTAGATTAGTTCTATAGCATTCATCTTTACTTAGTTTAATTCATTATGTGCATTCTAATCATTCTCATTATTTTCATGGCATTTTAGTTTAGCAATCTTCTGCATTCAAAACTATTTTCATAAAATCTGCATTCATAGTACTCTGCATTAAAAACATTCTACATACATTCACCCTACGAATACAAGTGATAACCGTCGACAACATTTAGTATTTTGCATTTAAGTGATTTAATCATTCATCCACCACTCCATTGTGACACAATACTTAGTTCGTAACTATAATTACTATTTTATTATTACTTGATCCGTGCACTTGCGAGAATATGAATTTAGGTGTAACAATTGATTTGTTAACTTTATATTCTTTTTTCGCCACACAGAAGTTCCCATCACATTGCATGATGTTTATTTATTTTGACATGTGCGTGGGGTTTTGAAAACTCATTTTGGCCTCGTAGGCACACCTTTTTCCTGTGGAATATTTATCATCTTTTGTGATAGTGCTCGATAGTATTTATATAGTGTGTAATAATTAATGATGATTAGGATTTGCCTATTGATGCTTAATTTGCTATGCAATTACACTCTTTTAGCATTTTGGTTTTCCATTTGATGTCCAATTGTTGGTTGTGTTGTGTTTCTTTTAAGGAGTGGTTTGGTTCTTTTTTAAATCAATTACATATGATTTCGACAAGGCCGCTTAGCATACATATGATTTCCTGTTTGTAACCCTACAAATATTCTAGTTTATTATGGTATGTGATTGTCATTTTTTAGCCCTTTGTGTGTGAACTTGTAAATTTAAAAAGCAGAATCTTATTATTGAAATTGTGACGTTCAAGAGTAACATATATTGATTCAACCAATAAATTATTAGCAACAAGTTAAGTATTAACAAAGCCTATATTACACTTTAATTGAATAATAAGAACACATTTGATTACGACACGATCGTGACACATCACTGCATACAATCAGCCTGTTATTGAAAACATTATGGCACAAACCTTACGACACAATTTTATCTAGAAATCAAAAGATAGCCAAGCAAGAGGCGGTAGAGTTAGTATCGTCTCTATAGTAGTCGGTGATGACGTTGGTTCCGTATTTCTTTGGTTTCGGTATCGTCATATGCATGCCATTTGTGTCGAAAACTTCATCGAGGACATATCATGGTATCGTCATATGCATGCCATTTCTTTCACAATTCACAGTTCAAAGTTCAAACACACACACACACTGCGACACACACACACACACTCTTGTTTTTTCTTCAAACACACACACACACACCAGCGACCGCGGCGGCGACTAATTCCGACTCCGGCGAGACGGCGACCATCTCCGACTCAAGCTACGCACGCACGTGACCATCTCTGACCACCACCCTCTCTCTCGCACCGATCGACGACGCCAGCTCTCACCAATCGACGCCCTCTCTCGCACCGACGCGGCGACTCTCTCTCGCTCTCTCTCCCTCTCAACCGACGGCCACGCTCTCTCTCGCCCTCTCAACAACCGCGCCGCCGCGGCAGCGACGACTATCCCTCTCCCTCTCAAACAATAACGAAAACAAAGAATAACGAAAAAAAATTCAAAAATTCCCTGTTTTCGAATTGAAAACAGGGGAAAAACTCCCTGTTTTCGATTTCCACTTTTCCAGTGGCCTTTTTTGGCCACTGAAAATTATTCGGGTACCCCAAACCCGAGGTTTGGGGTACCCGAAGTTTGGGGTACCCGAAATATAGGGTACCCGAATCCGATCGGGTACCCCATATTTAGTTAGGGTATCGGGTAGGGGTTTTACCCTACCCGAAAATACGGGTACCCTACCCGAAAAATCGGGTACCCTAACCGAATCTTCGATTACCCACCCCTAGGTGTGATTCCTTTGAGAAGCGAGGTGGTTGTCCCCTTGGTCCAATACAAACATATTAAATGCACAATTAAAGCGAGGCGGTGTTCCCCTCGGGTTTAGGTCATTAGGTGTTGTCAAATAAAAGCATGTTTACTTTTGATAGTAATATGAAGTTGTTTAAATACTAAGATGGGTTGTTAAACACGTATTATATTTATTACTCATTAACTCTAGTATTTCATTTGTCCCACGTAAGGGCCTCAATGGCAGTCTATGGCGGATAATCGTAGCTCGATATTTGGGTTTCTCGAACAACGTTTTCAAGTTATACCATGCAAACTCGCCATTTTCTTTGTAACAATGATCCAATAATTTATGCTTCTACATGAATTTGAAACTATATAGTAGTTAATTTCAATGAAAGACATAATTGAAGTAGTTTTTGATTTTTAAAAGGTAGTGCTGAAACTTACATCACAATATTCCAACTAAAGCTCAACCCTCATGGTGAAAATGTTGTCTTTCATATCCCACTGACCTCATAACGTGATACAAATCTCCTAAAACAGAAATGTCGCTCAGCAAGATGTTCAAAACAAAATAGAATTTCATCACTGTGTAAGAGGTGTCGTCAATGTAGTTTATGTAATCAGTTGCGTTGTAGAGGAATGCAACCGTAAGTTAGAAATACGTTGTTCCGTCAAAATTGTAATTAGAGACACGTCGAGATCCTCATTCCAACCCCCTTCGTAGAAATGAGCAACTCATATGTATTGGGGTGGTTGATCAATGCCATTAATTCAATTAAGTGCCATTAGGTATTTTTTTTTTTTTTTAGATTTGATAATAATCAAGACTTGGAAAATGAAAAGGATTTATGATGGTGATGATGGGACTATTGGACGAGAAGCAAGACTTTACATGCACAAGTATATATATAGTGAAACATTTTAGACTCCTCGCATGGCAAAAAGACAAGGAATGCTCATGGGCCTCAATTCTTTTGCAATCCCACTTGTAGAATATTATTGGCCGATTAATTAAATCAGTTAATAGGGAAAGATTTCGGGCACAACAATTCCAACCAATAATATCACAAAAAAGCAAAAAAAAGTAATGTTTGATTCTTCAAATGTCAGGACTTTAGTACATACGGAACATTTTGTTGCAACCAATACCATCACACTAAATTCTAAAAAGTTGTGTATCATACACGAGTTTTAGCGAGGGGTACTAAGCAAACAAAAGAATCCTAAAAAAAAAACGTTTCGGGCAGATTGAATAAGTGGCTCAATTTAGAACCAAAAGTAGCAACCTATCATCAAGCATTAAACTACCCAAATACCCATCTCCATGTTAGGATTGTGGAGCTTGAACAACGACGACGAAAAGTAGAACATGGTGACAAAAGAAAAAGGCAAAAAGGGTGGCGCGAGCCACGACCCAAGGCATGGCCTCAAGAGCGTGTCGCACCACTCAGGTAGGGAGGCCCGCGCGGTCTGACTAGAGATCGACATGAGCCGCGCCGCCTTAGGTGTTGCCGCACGGGTCCCAGTTGACCCAGTTTTAGCCCATCTTCATTGTGATGCCCTAGCTTGCCTTATAATCCTATTTATATGCAGTTTTGTGTGTCTGAAGAGCCTGTGATTGGATAACCTCCAAAAGAAAGAGTGTGAGAGATTAAAGAGAATGCATTTGTGAGATTTGAGAGACATTGTGAAAAATTGATCTTGATCTATAAGAGATAATTGTTGTATCTTATTTTGTAACCGCTCATCATCGTCATCATAGCGGAAATCCTGGTTTGGATCACGCCCAGAGGTAGTTGTAGACGAATTAGGTGAACAAATTGTGTCTTGTATTCTTTCATTGTTTATCGTTTTCTTGTGTTGTGAATTTATCCGTTCATGGTTTGTTGTTGTCATTTAATATTCATATATATCCGTTGCGCAACATGTGGTATCAAGAGCTCAAGGTCGAGTGGGGGTATTCATGATTAACGAAGGTAATTTTTTTTATAAGAACTTCAATGAGTCATATTATGGGTTTTGGAGAGTACAAATCGAGGATTACCTCTACAATAATGATTTATCGAGTCCTCTAAAAGATAAGTCGATGGATATGATAGATGAAGACTGGTTAAGTTAGATAGGAAAGCTTTGAGCGTTGTTCAGTTGACTATATCACGAAACGTGGCGTATTATGTTGCAAAAGAGACAACCACGAAGGGGGTGCTGACGGTTTTGGTTGACATGTTCGAAAAGCCATATGTAGCAAATAAGGTTCATCTGATACGACACTTGTTCCATCTGAAGATGTTGCAAAATTCGCTAGTTTCTAATCATCAAAATGAGTTCAATATGATAACATCTCAATTGATCTTGGTTGATATTGATTTTGATGATGAGATAAGAGCCTTAATCTTGTTGTCCTCTTTACCTGAGAGTTGGAGCGACACAGTAACTGTTGTGAGTGCCTCTAAGGGAAAGGTGAAGGTGAAATTTGATGAAGTCAGTGATTTGATTATCAGCGAGGAGACTCGCAAGATCAATTTTGAGTAGGGGAGATAAAGGTAGATCGAAGTTAATGAAGGTCGCGAGTTCCATAGAGTGTTGGAACTGTGAAAAAATTGGTCATTACATAAAGCATTATAAAGCACCAAAGAAGAAAGTGGATGGTATCAACTAAGCGAACGTAGCTTCAGAGAAGATGGGTGATGCACTAATCTTGAGTGTATGCAGTCCATTGAAGTTGTGGAGCATAATATCATTCTTGCCATAACCGTAATATATTGGAGAATTATATTTTTGGTGATTTTAGAGAGATTTATCTTGCTAATAATGAGTCTTCGAGAATTTTAAGGAAATGAGATGTTGGGATACGGATGAGGAATGGATCTTTACGGTTGTTTCGTGAAGTAAGATATATTTTGGGTTTGAAGTGAAATCTTATTTCTGTGGGCAGCTGGATCGTGAGGGTTATCATTTAGCTCGGGTGTTTAGAAGATAACCACAAGCGACGTGGTTTGTGCTTGATGGTTCAAAGAGGAAACTCTATACTTGACCAATGTTACCCAAGATGGCATTGATCTTGACGGTGTAAAAGTCCAGCATGATGACATCAATCGTGGTGGTAAAAGTGATGCAAGTTTGTGGCGGTGTAAACATTGTCACATGAGTGAGGATTCAAGCCAATGTGAGTTTAAAGATTTGATGACTGAGGTTGTTGCCTTAGTGGAGTAGAAGCTATGCATGGCTTCAATGGACCTTGAAGCTGGAAGAAGCTCGAGGATTGGCGATACCAGAACTACACGAATTGGCTACGACGATGATGGTTGGCATTGGAGTTCGATAGAAGGGCTTTGCTTGTGGTTTCAGTCTCCAAGTGAGAGATTGATAGGATTGTGGAGCCTAAACAATGACGATGAAAAGCAGAACACAGTGACGAATGAAGAAGACAAAAGGGGCAAAGCGACCGTGCGGGGCGGGTTAGGTCACACGCCTCATGAGCGTGTCGTACCGCTCAAGTAGGGAGCGCCATAAGCTGCCCCGCTGCCGGTACATGCCTCACGGTCTGACCTAAAACCGGCGCGAGCTGCGCTGTCGCGCGGGTGGCGCTGGTCATGGTTGACCCAGTTTAGCCCATCTTTGTTGTGATGCCCTAACTCGCCTTAGAATCCTATATATATGCAGTTTTGTGCGTCTGAATAGTGTGTAAGTGAATAACCTCCAAAAGAAAGAGTTTTGAAGATTAAAAATAAAAGATAATACACTTATGAGATCTGAGAGATATTGTGCTAGATTATTTTGTATTTGTGAGAGACAATTGTTGTATCTTATTTTGTAACTGTTCATCTTCATCATAGTGAAAATCTTAGCTTAGATCACCCCCACAGATAGTCGTGGGTGAACAAATTGTGTCGTGTTTTTTCATTGTTTATCGCTTTTTGCTTGTTGTGCATTTATTCGTTCATGATTTCTTGTTGTTATTCATATATATATATATATATATATATGTGTGTGTGTGTGTGTGTGTGTATGTATATATATGTGTGTGTGCGCGTGTATGTGTATGTGTGTGTTGCGCTACACTCCAAACCCTAAATCCTAAACTATTGGTAGTGTTTCAGAAATGTCGGGTGTTATCTGGGCAGCAACAATTCTTTATGCTTCCTCTTCTTTCCCATTTTTTGTTTCTGGTTTAAGGTTATGGACTTTTGGCTTGTTAGAAACAAATACTTCATTGGAAGTCAAGTACTCAAGTTTAATAATTGTCGGGTCTTAGGCTAACAGTGAAAACATTTGGGGACAGTCAGCCATATGTTTGTTTGGAGTGATTTCTTCTCACAAATGAAAAGTTATTTTAAATCCATTAAAAAAAAAAAACAAAGTTCTTTTAAAAAATTAATAAATAAGAGAAGAAATAGAAAAACAAATTCAAACAAGAGCCAAAATAGTGATACAAACTGAGAATTCGTTTTGGTTTTGGATATTTTGGTGTTTCAAATCTACTCTATAAGCTGCAAATTTTGCATGTCAATGTACCCGACTGTTGGTAGTGTTTCAGAAAAGAACTTTTCATTTGTGAGAAGAAATCACTCCAAACAAACATATGGCTGACTGTCCCCAAATGTTTTCACTGTTAGCCTAAGACCCGACAATTATTAAACTTGAGTACTTGACTTCCAATGAAGTATTTGTTTCTAACAAGCCAAAAGTCCATAACCTTAAACCAGAAACGAAAAAAAGGGAAAGAAGAGAGCATAAAGAAATGTTGCTGCCCAGGATCGAACTGGAGACCTTCAGTGTGTAAGACTGACGTGATAACCACTACACCACAGCAACTGGGTATTTGTCTAATTAATGTATATACCTTTTAAGTACGAATATATTCTTCCATTGCTAATATGATTTTAATTCGTCAATTCTCGATCTAAATGTTTCTGTCGAGATTGTCAACAATTTTACTAAAGCATTACGATATCTACCAAATTTTAGAAAGAAAACTAACACATTTGTTTCCATGTAAATGTATGATGTAAGGTTATTTTCAATTATTTTATATAATTTTATCCATCAAAGTAAAAAAAGAAAATCAGGAACATATTCAGACTAACTATTTATGATGTGATCATACGGGACGATAGGATTGGTCGAAGTAATAATAACCGTTTTCTTTCGATTTGAAATCGATAAGTTGTAACTTGTAAGTAGTTTTATCAGGATGCTATTTAGTGCAACATTATTTCTTCAAATGTCAATTTCTTGGAAAATGAGAGAAAAGGAAAATAAATGAGAAAAGATATTCCAAGAAAATCTCTATGAAGATAAGATTTATCAGGATTTTTCTTACGAAAATAAACCTCTTCTTATTTTTCATGAATTCGGCTGTAAATTAATTTTAGAGAAAAATCATTCAAAGTATAATATTTTATACTTAGTATCGGATTATCTTTTTAAATCAGATTACAATTTAAGCTTGAATATGTAAAGCAATATCCAAAATATTAATTTTTTTTTATTGTTTTTTATTCAAAATATTTTATTAAAATTATTAAATGTTTTATTTTTGAAGTTTTCCTTAAATAGATGTTAGCCCAAAAAATATTTAGCACCTTGACAATGGTATAATAAACTTCCCGATATCAAATGAATAGAGCACCTATCCCCACAACAGATATCTCACAGAGTACAAATACCGCGCGCGATGTCGGGAACTTTAAATAGCTTCCCGAAACATCCCACAGGTATACGCTACTCTCGCACTTATCGTGTCATTTGGATGTACATGCCTCCCTCCTTTCAAGGAACCCTCGGAGCAATGTGCCTCCCTCCTTTAAGAAGCCCTCGGAGCAATGTGCCTCCCTCCTTTAAAGAGCCCTCGGAGCAATGCACCTCCCTTATTATAAAGGAAGCTCTCGGTACACACGTGTCATCCTTATCCCGATAGACAGATAAGAATCTCATCAAGAAGCCACGCCAGCTCCTTCGTAACATATGTCCCCCATCCGAAGCATCTAGAAGCCACGACATGTGTTTGTCTCCATCAGAAGGAAGCAAGAACTCATACAACAATGACACATGTCAACCTCTTACTTATATCATACAAAATCTCCCTATATTAAAGGAGAAGAAAACCAAGAAAATAAGATATACTGTTTTCCAGGAATAAAGCATAATAGCAAAAATCTCTTCAAACTCAGGCAAAAACAATCATTCCCACCCCTAAAATACCTTCAAAATAATCATACCGTTAAGAAAATGGCGCCGTCTGTGGGAACCGCCTTATAACTTTGCCTTTGAGAACGTTTGAAGAAATCTTTTTGCGAAAAAGAAGGAAATTATCATGAATAGTTCTCCTAACTCTAGACCTTCAGGGAGTCAACGAAACTTCGCGGATTCCACACCAAGAGAGCACTCGGAAATGCACCCGTCACCAACAACAGAAAGAGGGGATTTCATAAATATCCCTCGATTGGTGT
The DNA here is from genome assembly GCA_948329865.1 of Linaria vulgaris. NCBI lineage: Eukaryota > Viridiplantae > Streptophyta > Magnoliopsida > Lamiales > Plantaginaceae > Linaria > Linaria vulgaris. Next base: position 67,748,373 of record OX415249.1, read on the forward strand.
TTGAACGCCTTGTGGAAGGAGCCACTCGGAGAGATAGACCAGAAGGGGCTTGCCCCCGAGACGAATTTCCTACAAGAAACCATAGGGAATGTCCCTACTCGAAAGAATATGAGTCCCGCCCAAGATCTCGTTTCCAGTCGGCTCCTCCCCGAAGGGACACCATCCCTTTGGCCAGAGAAAGACGCACTCCCTTCGAGTATGCTAGGGGCAGGATACCCCGAGGCATAGATGGAACATACATTCCTTACCCCCGAGAATACCAGGTACCTCCTATTTCCCCCACTGGTGATCATTCTCTGTGGAGCATGGTCACCAACCTAAGGAGGGAAATGAGGAACCTACAAAGAAATCTCGCCCCGGGTGAGGAAATCGTCTACCACGGGTCTCTGTTCATCCCTAAAATAGCCCGCGCACTAGTTCCACCCGGGATGCGCCCCAACAACCTCCCCCTATACATGGGAGAAAAGAACGGGAGAGATCCCCAAGATCACATCCATCAGTATATCGCTACCATGGACCTAGCCTATGCGCCGGATTTTGTTCTGTGCCGAGTATTTCCTACCACCTTGGCGGGTAGAGCTCAAGCTTGGTTTTCCCAGTTGATGCCTGGCACGATCTCCTATTTTGATCAATTGGCATGCTTGTTTGTACGCCAATTCTCTTGTAACCAGAGATACCCAAAATCTGCCAGCCACTTGTTCACAATAAAACAAGAAAAAGATGAGCCTCTTAGAGAATATATGAAACACTTCTCGGATGAGGCGTTGGACGTACCAAATACTCATCCGTCCATTATAGCGGATATCTTGACTCAAGGACTTAGAGCCGGGGATTTTTTCCGATACCTTATGGGTAATCAAGTTAAAGATATGAATGAGCTTATGCACAAAGCAAAGACCTATATCATCATGGAGGAAGCAGAAAACTCCAAAATTCAGGCAGAGCGCCATGATCTAGAACATGAAAAGGCAACCCCAGACAAACCTAAGGAAGGAAAAGCACATCCGAAGAGGAGGGAAGAAGGGGCCCCAGTAAAGCCACATCTCCAGCCTGCGCCCCTACCCTCCCTAACTATCACTCCCGCGGAAGTGCTCAATGTTATGAGAGGAAGTGCTGATCTCCAATGGCCCCGTCCCGTCAGGAGACCCCATGACAAAAAAGAGTCCGGTATATTTTGTAAATACCATAAAGTCGTTCGCATTTTCTGTCCAGATCACTCTATCTTCATTCTCGGTAAGCACCACCTTCAAGCGTAGTATCTCATTCTTCACTGATTCCGGGATCTCCGAGACCAGTCCCTCAAGTGACAATTCCCCAAATTCATCCACCACATCGCAAAGTTTCAGTTTTTCCTAAGGCGCATTGATTTTGCATCCCACGTAGCATAGCTTAATATCCTCGATCCAGTTGTCAAACCAAAACGATATGTTATTACCCCACCCAATTTTCCAGCGGAGAAATGGCATCATGAGACCGACGCAACGGAGTATTCCTTTCCATGTCGCGTTGTCCGTAGTCTTTGAAATACAATCAAGAAAGCGGCCTTTCTTCATATACTTTGCCATAATCAGATCTTTCCATACTCCTTCCTCATCGCGCATGATTCTCCATGCAAGTTTCGATAGCAAGGGTTCATTGCTTGTTCTCGTCACTCGAATCCTTAAACCCCCATCCTTGTTGGATTTCTTAACCTTAGGCCATCCCACTAGATGCATTTTTTTCTTCGTAGTATTCGAGGACCATAAGAAATCCCGATTCATGCGGTCTAATTGTGAGCACATATATTCTGACAACCAAGCCTCTTGCATATGATAGACGGGTATTGTGGATAAATTCGCAAGTGCACCAAATCGTAACAAGTAATAAAGTGAAATATGGGATTGTCGATCCCACGAGGAATAAATAATTAATTACCAAAATTTATTAACTCTAATTTTATTTGAGAAATCGGATTTCAGATTGTTCAAGCGAAAAAATTAACAATTTACTAATAAATAAGTGGAAACAATAAGAGAAGAGCTGGGAATTATGATTTCACCGTCATTAGTCTGATCTAACTTTTAATTAAACATATTATTACGAGTTTCACGTTCAAAATTGTTGTTGCTTATCACCATTTATGTTTTATGTACTCTTTCTCAAGTTATACATAAATTCTACAGCTTTACGACTAGAAAATGAGTATAGTTACAAAGATGTGCACATGTATGTTTGGTGGTGATTTTATCAACCACGTGAAAACGATAGATATATTTCTATTCTATTGAGAATTCACGGTATTTACTTCAAAGCTATTTCACGAAAATCTCCTATCGGTTTCAGTTCGATCCTTAGTTCATCTAAAAGTTGGCCAGAATTTTAGAAGCATTATATTCACAAATAAATACACCAACTATTTTGACATCGTAACAATATGTTTTAATTAAAGGTTAAATTATCGTAATTAGGCTACGTCACTATCCCAGCAAGGTAAATTTAGCACATTATGGAATATAGAACAAGACTATAAGATAAATATAACATCATAAAGTAAAGAGAGAAAAGTAAAGAGAGTTTAGAGATCGTTACAGATTTTTACATCCGTAAAGCCTCCGGTGGACTCCCCCGTACAAACTCCGAATTACTCCTCCAAATTACAAACTACTAGTGAATACTACTACTATAGAAAGACTACATATTGAAGAGAGAATGAAGAAGATTGGTGTGTCGAAATATGAAAAATGTGAGGTCTATTTATAGTTGAAGCAAAAGCATAAGACAACATCTCGACCGTTCATCTCGTTTTGATCCAATGGTCCAAAGTTTTCACAAAAGTCATCTAATTGATCACAAAAGTCATCACACTCTAGAGTCTTCCACTTGGAAGCTTGCAAGACTGAATATAAACCATTGATTAGCCATTTTGATCCGACGGTCATCGAGCGCGCGAGTTGCGTTTGTACATTTCAGCTTTGCGCAACTTCACCTTTTTGGTCATAACTTTCTCTCCAGATGTCGGAATCGCAAACCACTTATCGCGTTGGAAACTAGACATCTGTGGCTTTCCAGTGATATAAAGAAGCAAACATAACTCAATCTACACAGGTGTCGATGAATTTTTGAAGTTGCGGTTCTTGATTCACAAATCATCTTTCAACCTATTAAACATGAAAACAAACATAAAAATACCACAAAACTATCAAGAATAATCAATTAAACAAGTGTAAAAGCATGATAATGATGAGTATTTCCCAAACTCATCACACCCCCAAACTTGTTCATTTGCTTGTCCTCGAGCAAAATGCTTAAAGCAAACAACGCAACGTTCTAGATTAAAAAAAAAAAGACAGAATAAAAAAATTTATTTCACATTATCATTTAAATCATGGATCAATTTTGAGAGTTTATTTAATGTTTGATGAGAATGCAAAGAATCAGAGCAATAACACACTCGTTCACAACCTAGCGATTAATCAAGTTTTCACAAACAAATCTCCATGTGCAACGTGTGAACAATAAATGCAAGGATTATTGAGTTTACTCGGATAAGTTCATCAAAATAAGTTCACCAAAGTTATGTATAACTTTCACACTATCTCTCTGCTAATATGAATAAGATTCACTACATATCAATAGGACTTTTTTAGCTTGTAACATTAGGCTCGGGTATGGGCTCACTGAAGGATAAGTAAAAAAAGAGCTAGAGACGTAAGATATTACATTCAGAAATCTTTTGCACTTCGGTTCTTTCTCCTTTTATTTCTTCACAACATTTCATATCCTTCATTTCTTTCTTTTTCTTTTTTTTTTCTTTTTCATTTCCTTCATATTTCCCCTAAACTTATTCATATGTACCAGAGGGGTGATCTTCATATTTTTTTTTCCAGTAATTTTCATCCATTTCAAGTTCAAACCAGTCTCCAAAAGGGTAGGATAATTGTTCGTGGCTACACGGGATAGGTAAATAGGCTCATAAAAAAAAAGTTTTAATGAAAGGCTCAGAGGGGTTATGGTGATTATTTTATTTGTGAAGGGTATGGCTTGAAAGGCTCAAACGTGTTAAAGAAAAGATGGCCTAAATCATTTCTGTAGTGAATCATCATCAACGATTTTGCTTCAAGAGGTGACCAATTATTTATAAAGCTCGGGTGTATCTAACTTAGTTTACTTATCTCAATAACTGCTCTCCCAGTATGCTCAACCACCAATGCAAATCAATGTGTGAAAAGTGTATATGAAGATAGGCATGCTCAAACATAGATTAAACGAGACGTTGTTCACATAGTATATCATGCTCATCATCATCACAAAAATCACCATAAGTATCAAATTTCTCATCATTAATCCATAATATGAACAATTATGTGAAGTAGGTTTTTTTTTTTGACCAATATAAAGACAATAGAAGCTATCACAATCAAAAATATACCCAAAACTTAGATGAGACATTGCCCCTAATATCTAAAATCAAAGAAACAAATATAAACAATAATAAAAACAATGGCACCTGATAGAAAAATAGTAGTTGTGATTGTGGCTCACAACTTCCTCTGGATTTACGTCTAGAAACGGCATAAACGCCTTCTATGAGTCGAGGATTAGCTTCCCATCCAATTTTCTTAAAAATAGGCCAACAGGGTCTTTTAACGTCATATTCCCAAGACGCCAAGAGCTGCTTCCATGTTAACTATAAAGAACATAAAAGGAGAAAAAAAACATATATACAATACAACTGAAAATAACAATGAAAAGAAATAACTAATATAGGTTGCCTCCCAAATAACTCTTGATTTATAGTCATCGACTTGACTCCTGGTAATGACTTCAAGTGGGATTATGTAGAGTCACAGATGTTTTCTGTCTCTCAAACTCGCCTCCAATGTAATGCTTCAGTCTTTGCCCATTAACTTTGAATGCTTCCTTGTCATTGTTTTGAATTTCAACAGCTCCATATGGAAAGGCTCAAACGTGTTAAAGAAAAGATGGCCTAAATCATTTCTACAGTGAATCATCATCAACGATTTTTCTTCAAGAGGTGATCAATTATTTATAAAGCTCGGGTGTACCTTCCTTAGTTTACTTATCTAAATAACTGTTCTCCAAGTATGCTCAACCACCAGTGCAAATCAATGTGTGAAAAGTGTATATGAACATAGGCATGCTCAAACATAGATTAAATGAGACGTTGTTCACATAGTATATCATGCTCATCATCATCACAAAAATCACCATAAGTATCAAATTTCTCATCATTAATCCATAATCTGAACAATTATGTGAAATAGTTTTTTTTGTTTTTGACCAATATAAAGACAATAGAAGCTATCACAATCAAAAATTTCCCCAAAACATAGATGAGATATTGCCCCTAATGTCTAAAACCAAAGAAACAAAGATAAACAATAATAAAACAATGGCACCTGATAGAAGAATAGTAGTCGTGAATGTGGCTCACATCTTACTCTGGTTTTACGTCCAGAAATGGCATAAACGCCTTCTATGAGTCGAGGATTGGCTTCCCAACCATTTTTCTTAAAAAATGGCAAACATGGTCTTTTAACGTCAGATTCCCTAGACGCCATTAGCTGCTTCCATGTTAATTGTAAAGAACATAAAAGGAGAAAAAAAACATATATACAATACAACTGAAAATAACAATAAAAAGAAATAACTAATATGGGTTGCCTCCCAAACAGCGCTTGATTTATAGTCATCGGCTTGACTCCTGGTAATGACTTTAAGTGGGATTATGTAGAGTCACATATGTTTTCTGTCTCTCAAACTCGCCTCCAATGTAATGCTTCAGTCTTTGCCCGTTAACTTTGAATGCTTCCTTGTCATTGTTTTGAATTTCAACAGCTCCATATGGAAAGGCTCAAACGTGTTAAAGAAAAGATGGCCTAAATCATTTCTGTAGTGAATCATCATCAACGATTTTTCTTCAAGAGGTGATCAATTATTTATAAAGCTCGGGTGTATCTTCCTTAGTTTACTTATCTCAATAACTGTTCTCCAAGTATGCTCAACCACCAATGCAAATCAATGTGTGAAAAGTGTATATGAAGATAGGCATGCTCAAACATAGATTAAACGAGACGTTGTTCACATAGTATATCATGCTCATCATCATCACAAAAATCACCTCAAGTATCAAATTTCTCATCAATAATCCATAATCTGAACAATTATGTGAAGTAGGTTTTTTTTTTTACCAATATAAAGACAATAGAAGCTATCACAATCAAAAATATAGCCAAAACTTAGATGAGACATTGCCCCTAATGTCTAAAATCAAAGAAACAAATATAAACAATAATAAAAACAATGGCACCTGATAGAAAAATAGTAGTTGTGATTGTGGCTCACATCTTCCTCTGGTTTTACGTCTAGAAACGGCATAAACGCCTTCTATGATTCGAGGATTAGCTTCCCATCCAATTTTCTTAAAAATAGGCCAACAGGGTCTTTTAACGTCAGATTCCCAAGACGCCATTAGCTGCTTCCATGTTAACTATAAAGAACATAAAAAGAGAAAAAAAACATATATACAATACAACTGAAAATAACAATGAAAAGAAATAACTAATATGGGTTGCCTCCCAAACAACGCTTGATTTATAGTCATCGACTTGACTCCTGGTAATGACTTCAAGTGGGATTATGTAGAGTCACGGATGCTTTCTGTCTCTCAAACTCGCCTCCAATGTAATGCTTCAGTCTTTGCTCGTTAACTTTGAATGCTTCCTTGTCATTGTTTTGAATTTCAACAACTCCATATGGAAAGGCTCAAACGTGTTAAAGAAAAGATGGCCTAAATCATTTCTGTAGTGAATCATCACCAACGATTTTTCTTCATGAGGTGATCAATTATTTATAAAGCTCGGGTGTATTTTCCTTAGTTTACTTATCTCAGTAACTGTTCTCCAAGTATGCTCAACCACCAATGCAAATCAATGTGTGAAAAATGTATATGAAGATAGGCATGCTCAAACATAGATTAAACGAGACGTTGTTCACATAGTATATCATGCTTAGCATCATCACAAAAATCACCATAAGTATCAAATTTCTCATCATTAATCCATAATCTGAACAATTATGTGAAGTAGTTTTTTTTTTGAACAATATAAAGACAATAGAAGCTATCACAATCAAAAATGTCCCCAAAACTTAGATGAGACATTGCCCCTAATGTCCAAAACCAAAGAAACAAAGATAAACAATAATAAAACAATGGCACCTGATAGAAGAATAATAGTCGTGATTTTGGCTCACATCTTCCTGTGGTTTTACGTCCAGAAACGGCATAAACGCCTTCTATGAGTCGAGGATTGGCATCCCATCCAATTTTCTTAAAAAATGGCAAACATGGTCTTTTAACGTCATATTCCCAAGACGCCATTAGCTGCTTCCATGTTAACTGTAAAGAACTTAAAAGGAGAAAAAAAAACATATATACAATACAACTGAAAATAACAATAAAAAGAAAAAACTAATATGGGTTGCCTCCCAAACGGCACTTGATTTATAGTCATCGGCTTGACTCCTGGTAATGACTTCAAGGGGGATTATGTAGAGTCACGGATGTTTTCTTTCTCTCAAACTCGCCTCCAATGTAATGCTTCAGTCTTTGCTCGTTAACTTTGTATGCTTCCTTTTCATTGTTTTGAATTTCAACAACTCCATATGGAAAGGCTCAAACGTGTTAAAGAAAAGATGGCCTAAATCATTTCTGTAGGGAATCATCATCAACGATTTTGCTTCAAGAGGTGATCAATTATTTATAAAGCTCGTTTGTATCTTCCTTAGTTTACTTATCTCAATAACTGTTCTCCAAGTATGCTCAACCACTAATGCAAATCAATGTGTGAAAAGTGTATATAAAGATAAGCATGCTCAAACATAGATTAAACGAGACATTGTTCACATTGTATATCATGTTCATCATCATCACAAAAATCACCATAAGTATCAAATTTCTCATCTTTAATCCATAATCTGAACAATTATGTGAAGTAGGTTTTTTTTTTTACCAATACAAAGACAATAGAAGCTATCACAATCAAAAATGTCCCCAAAACATAGATGAGACATTGCCCCTAATGTCTAAAACCAAAGAAACAAAGATAAACAATAATAAAACAATGGCACCTGATAGAAGAATAGTAGTCGTGAATGTGGCTCACGTCTTACTCTGGTTTTACGTCCAGAAATGGCATAAACGCCTTCTATGAGTCGAGGAATGGCTTCCCATCCAATTTTCTTAAAAAATGGCAAACAGGGTCTTTTAACGTCAGATTCCCTAGACGCTATTAGCTGCTTCCATGTTAATTGTAAAGAACATAAAAGGAGAAAAAAAACATATATACAATACAACTGAAAATAACAATAAAAAAAAATAACTAATATGGGTTGCCTCCCAAACAGGGCTTGATTTATAGTCATCGGCTTGACTCCTGGTAATGACTTCAAGTGGGATTATGTAGAGTCACGGATGTTTTCTGTCTCTCAAACTCGCCTCCAATGTAATGCTTCAGTCTTTGCCCGTTAACTTTGAATGCTTCCTTGTCATTGTTTTGAATTTCAACAGCTCCATATGGAAAGGCTCAAATGTGTTAAAGAAAAGATGGCCTAAATCATTTCTGTAGTGAATCATCATCAACGATTTTTCTTCAAGAGGTGATCAATTATTTATAAAGCTCGGGTGTATCTTCCTTAGTTTACTTATCTCAATAACTGTTCTCCAAGTATGCTCAACCACCAATGCAAATCAATGTGTGAAAAGTGTATATGAAGATAGGCATGCTCAAACATAGATTAAACGAGACGTTGTTCACATAGTATATCATGCTCATCATCATCACAAAAATCACCATAAGTATCAAATTTCTCTTCATTATTCCATAATCTGAACAATTATGTGAAGTAGGTTTTTTTTTTTGACCAATATAAAGACAATAGAAGCTATCACAATCAAAAATATAGCCAAAACTTAGATGAGACATTGCCCCTAATGTCTAAAATCAAAGAAACAAATATAAACAATAATAAAAACAATGGCACCTGATTGAAAAATAGTAGTTGTTATTGTGGCTCACATCTTCCTCTGGTTTTACGTCTAGAAACGGCATAAACGCCTTCTATGAGTCGAGGATTAGCTTCCCATCTAATTTTCTTAAAAATAGGCCAACAGGGTCTTTTAACGTCAGATTCCCAAGACGCCATTAGCTGCTTCCATGTTAACTATAAAGAACATAAAAAGAGAAAAAAAACATATATACAATACAACTGAAAATAACAATGAAAAGAAATAACTAATATGGGTTGCCTCCCAAACAACGCTTGATTTATAGGCATCGACTTGACTCCTGGTAATGATTTCAAGTGGGATTATGTAGAGTCACAGATGTTTTCTGTCTCTCAAACTCGCCTCTAATGTAATGCTTCAGTCTTTGCCCGTTAACTTTGAATGCTTCCTTGTCATTGTTTTAAATTTCAACAACTCCATATGGAAAGGCTCAAACGTGTTAAACAAAAGATGGCCTAAATCATTTCTGTAGTGAATCATCATCATCGATTTTTCTTCAAGAGGTGATCAATTATTTATAAAGCTCGGGTGTATCTTCCTTAGTTTACTTATCTCAATAACTGTTCTCCAAGTATGCTCAACCACCAATGCAAATCAATGTGTGAAAAGTGTATATGAAGATAGGCATGCTCAAACATAGATTAAACGAGACGTTGTTCACATAGTATATCATGCTCATCATCATCACAAAAATCACCATAAGTATCAAATTTCTCATCATTATTCCATAATCTGAACAATTATGTGAAGTAGGTTTTTTTTTTGACCAATATAAAGACAATAGAAGCTATCACAATCAAAAATATAGCCAAAACTTAGATGAGACATTGCCCCTAATGTCTAAAATCAAAGAAACAAATATAAACAATAATAAAAACAATGGCACCTGATTGAAAAATAGTAGTTGTTATTGTGGCTCACATCTTCCTCTGGTTTTACGTCTAGAAACGGCATAAACGCCTTCTATGAGTCGAGGATTAGCTTCCCATCCAATTTTCTAAAAAATAGGCCAACAGGGTCTTTTAACGTCAGATTCCCAAGACGCCATTAGCTGCTTCCATGTTAACTATAAAGAACATAAGAAGAGAAAAAAACATATATACAATACAACTGAAAATAACAATAAAAAGAAATAACTAATATGGGTTGCCTCCCAAACAACGGTTGATTTATAGTCATCGACTTGACTCCTGGTAATGATTTCAAGTGGGATTATGTAGAGTCACATATGTTTTCTGTCTCTCAAACTCGCCTCCAATGTAATGCTTCAGTCTTTGCCCGTTAACTTTGAATGCTTCCTTGTCATTGTTTTGAATTTCAACAGCTCCAAATGGAAAGGCTCAAACGTGTTAAAGAAAAGATGGCCTAAATCATTTTTGTAGTAAATCATCATCAACGATTTTTCTTCAAGAGGTGATCAATTATTTATAAAGCTCGGGTGTATCTTCCTTAGTTTACTTATCTCAATAACTGTTCTCCAAGTATGCTCAACCACCAATGCAAATCAATGTGTGAAAAGTGTATATGAAGATAGGCATGCTCAAACATAGATTAAACGAGACGTTGTTCACATAGTATATCATGCTCATCATCATCACAAAAATCACCATAAGTATCAAATTTCTCTTCATTAATCCATAATCTGAACAATTATGTGAAGTAGGTTTTTTGTTTTGACCAATATAAAGACAATAGAAGCCATCACAATCAAAAATATAGCCAAAACGTAGATGAGACAATGCCCCTAATGTCTAAAATCAAAGAAACAAATATAAACAATAATAAAAACAATGGCACCTGATTGAAAAATAGTAGTTGTTATTGTGGCTCACATCTTCCTCTGGTTTTACGTCTAGAAACGGCATAAACGCCTTCTATGAGTCGAGGATTAGCTTCCCATCCAATTTTCTTAAAAATAGGCCAACAGGGTCTTTTAACGTCAGATTCCCAAGACGCCATTAGCTGCTTCCATGTTAACTATAAAGAACATAAAAAGAGAAAAAAAACATATATACAATACAACTGAAAATAACAATGAAAAGAAATAACTAATATGGGTTGCCTCCCAAATAGCGCTTGATTTATAGTCATCGGCTTGACTCCTGGTAATGACTTCAAGTGGGATTATGTAGAGTCACGGATGTTTTCTGTCTCTCAAACTCGCCTCCAATGTAATGCTTCAGTCTTTGCTCGTTAACTTTGAATGCTTCCTTGTCATTGTTTTGAATTTCAACAACTCCATATGGAAAGGCTCAAACGTGTTAAAGAAAATATGGCCTAAATCATTTCTGTAGTGAATCATCATCAACGATTTTGCTTCAAGAGGTGATCAATTATTTATAAAGCTCGTGTGTATCTTCCTTAGTTTACTTATCTCAATAACTGTTCTCCAAGTATGCTCAACCACCAATGCAAATCAATGTGTGAAAAGTGTATATGAAGATAGGCATGCTCAAACATAGATTAAACGAGACGTTGTTCACATAGTATATCATGCTCATCATCATCACAAAAATCACCATAAGTATCAAATTTCTCATCATTATTCCATAATCTGAACAATAATGTGAAGTAGGTTTTTTTTTTGACCAATATAAAGACAATAGAAGCTATCACAATAAAAAATATAGCCAAAACTTAGATGAGACATTGCCCCTAATGTCTAAAATCAAAGAAACAAATATAAACAATAATAAAAACAATGGCACCTGATTGAAAAATAGTAGTTGTTATTGTGGCTCACATTTTCCTCTGGTTTTACGTCTAGAAACGGCATAAACGCCTTCTATGAGTCGAGGATTAGCTTCCCATCCAATTTTCTTAAAAATAGGCCAACAGGGTCTTTTAACGTCAGATTCCCAAGACGCCATTAGCTGCTTCCATGTTAACTATAAAGAACATAAAAAGAGAAAAAAAACATATATACAATACAACTGAAAATAACAATGAAAAGAAATAACTAATATGGGTTGCCTCCCAAACAACGCTTGATTTATAGGGATCCACTTGACTCCTGGTAATGATTTCAAGTGGGATTATGTAGAGTCACAGATGTTTTCTGTCTCTCAAACTCGCCTCCAATGTAATGCTTCAGTCTTTGCCCGTTAACTTTGAATGCTTCCTTGTCATTGTTTTAAATTTCAACATCTCCATATGGAAAGGCTCAAACGTGTTAAAGAAAAGATGGCCTAAATCATTTCTGTAGTGAATCATCATCATCGATTTTTCTTCAAGAGGTGATCAATTATTTATAAAGCTCGTGTGTATCTTCCTTAGTTTACTTATCTCAATAACTGTTCTCCAAGTATGCTCAACCACCAATGCAAATCAATGTGTGAAAAGTGTATATGAAGATAGGCATGCTCAAACATAGATTAAACGAGACATTGTTCACATAGTATATCATGCTCATCATCATCACAAAAATCACCATAAGTATCAAATTTCTCATCATTATTCCATAATCTGAACAATTATGTGAAGTAGGTTTTTTTTTTGACCAATATAAAGACAATAGAAGCTATCACAATCAAAAATATAGCCAAAACTTAGATGAGACATTGCCCCTAATGTCTAAAATCAAAGAAACAAATATAAACAATAATAAAAACAATGGCACCTGATTGAAAAATAGTAGTTGTTATTGTGGCTCACATCTTCCTCTGGTTTTACGTCTAGAAACGGCATAAACGCCTTCTATGAGTCGAGGATTAGCTTCCCATCCAATTTTCTTAAAAATAGGCCAACAGGGTCTTTTAACGTCAGATTCCCAAGACGCCATTAGCTGCTTCCATGTTAACTATAAAGAACATAAAAAGAGAAAAAAAACATATATACAATACAACTGAAAATAACAATGAAAAGAAATAACTAATATGGGTTGCCTCCCAAACAACGCTTGATTTATAGGCATCGATTTGACTCCTGGTAATGATTTCAAGTGGGATTATGTAGAGTCACAGATGTTTTCTGTCTCTCAAACTCGCCTCCAATGTAATGCTTCAGTCTTTGCCCGTTAACTTTGAATGCTTCCTTGTCATTGTTTTAAATTTCAACAGCTCCATATGGAAAGGCTCAAACGTGTTAAAGAAAAGATGGCCTAAATCATTTCTGTAGTGAATCATCATCATCGATTTTTCTTCAAGAGGTGATCAGTTATTTATAAAGCTCGGGTGTATCTTCCTTAGTTTACTTATCTCAATAACTGTTCTCCAAGTATGCTCAACCACCAATGCAAATCAATGTGTGAAAAGTGTATATGAAGATAGGCATGCTCAAACATAGATTAAACGAGACGTTGTTCACATAGTATATCATGCTCATCATCATCACAAAAATCACCATAAGTATCAAATTTCTCATCATTATTCCATAATCTGAACAATTATGTGAAGTAGGTTTTTTTTTTGACCAATATAAAGACAATAGAAGCTATCACAATCAAAAATATAGCCAAAACTTAGATGAGACATTGCCCCTAATGTCTAAAATCAAAGAAACAAATATAAACAATAATAAAAACAATGGCACCTGATTGAAAAATAGTAGTTGTTATTGTGGCTCACATCTTCCTCTGGTTTTACGTCTAGAAACGGCATAAGCGCCTTCTATGAGTCGAGGATTAGCTTCCCATCCAATTTTCTTAAAAATAGGCCAACAGGGTCTTTTAACGTCAGATTCCCAAGACGCCATTAACTGCTTCCATGTTAACTATAAAGAACATAAAAAGAGAAAAAAAACATATATACAATACAACTGAAAATAACAATGAAAAGAAATAACTAATATGGGTTGCCTCCCAAACAACGCTTGATTTATAGGCATCGACTTGACTCCTGGTAATGATTTCAAGTGGGATTATGTAGAGTCACAGATGTTTTCTGTCTCTCAAACTCGCCTCCAATGTAATGCTTCAGTCTTTGCCCGTTAACTTTGAATGCTTCCTTGTCATTGTTTTAAATTTCAACAGCTCCATATGGAAAGGCTCAAACGTGTTAAAGAAAAGATGGCCTAAATCATTTCTGTAGTGAATCATCATCATCGATTTTTCTTCAAGAGGTGATCAGTTATTTATAAAGCTCGGGTGTATCTTCCTTAGTTTACTTATCTCAATAACTGTTCTCCAAGTATGCTCAACCACCAATGCAAATCAATGTGTGAAAAGTGTATATGAAGATAGGCATGCTCAAACATAGATTAAACGAGACGTTGTTCACATAGTATATCATGCTCATCATCATCACAAAAATCACCATAAGTATCAAATTTCTCATCATTATTCCATAATCTGAACAATTATGTGAAGTAGGTTTTTTTTTTGACCAATATAAAGACAATAGAAGCTATCACAATCAAAAATATAGCCAAAACTTAGATGAGACATTGCCCCTAATGTCTAAAATCAAAGAAACAAATATAAACAATAATAAAAACAATGGCACCTGATTGAAAAATAGTAGTTGTTATTGTGGCTCACATCTTCCTCTGGTTTTACGTCTAGAAACGGCATAAGCGCCTTCTATGAGTCGAGGATTAGCTTCCCATCCAATTTTCTTAAAAATAGGCCAACAGGGTCTTTTAACGTCAGATTCCCAAGACGCCATTAACTGCTTCCATGTTAACTATAAAGAACATAAAAAGAGAAAAAAAACATATATACAATACAACTGAAAATAACAATGAAAAGAAATAACTAATATGGGTTGCCTCCCAAACAACGCTTGATTTATAGGCATCGACTTGACTCCTGGTAATGATTTCAAGTGGGATTATGTAGAGTCACAGATGTTTTCTGTCTCTCAAACTCGCCTCCAATGTAATGCTTCAGTCTTTGCCCGTTAACTTTGAATGCTTCCTTGTCATTGTTTTAAATTTCAACAGCTCCATATGGAAAGGCTCAAACGTGTTAAAGAAAAGATGGCCTAAATCATTTCTGTAGTGAATCATCATCATCGATTTTTCTTCAAGAGGTGATCAATTATTTATAAAGCTCGGGTGTATCTTCCTTAGTTTACTTATCTCAATAACTGTTCTCCAAGTATGCTCAACCACCAATGCAAATCAATGTGTGAAAAGTGTATATGAAGATAGGCATGCTCAAACATAGATTAAACGAGACGTTGTTCACATAGTATATCATGCTCATCATCATCACAAAAATCACCATAAGTATCAAATTTCTCATCATTATTCCATAATCTGAACAATTATGTGAAGTAGGTTTTTTTTTTTGACCAATATAAAGACAATAGAAGCTATCACAATCAAAAATATAGCCAAAACTTAGATGAGACATTGCCCCTAATGTCTAAAATCAAAGAAACAAATATAAACAATAATAAAAACAATGGCACCTGATTGAAAAATAGTAGTTGTTATTGTGGCTCACATCTTCCTCTGGTTATACGTCTAGAAACGGCATAAACGCCTTCTATGAGTCGAGGATTAGCTTCCCATCCAATTTTCTTAAAAATAGGCCAACAGGGTCTTTTAACGTCAGATTCCCAAGACGCCATTAGCTGCTTCCATGTTA
The DNA here is from genome assembly GCA_948329865.1 of Linaria vulgaris. Lineage (NCBI taxonomy): Eukaryota > Viridiplantae > Streptophyta > Magnoliopsida > Lamiales > Plantaginaceae > Linaria > Linaria vulgaris. Next base: position 67,763,972 of record OX415249.1, read on the forward strand.
ACTATAAAGAACATAAAAAGAGAAAAAAAACATATATACAATACAACTGAAAATAACAATGAAAAGAAATAACTAATATGGGTTGCCTCCCAAACAAAGCTTGATTTATAGGCATCGAATTGACTCCTGGTAATGATTTCAAGTGGGATTATGTAGAGTCGCAGATGTTTTCTGTCTCTCAAACTCGCCTCCAATGTAATGCTTCAGTCTTTGCCCGTTAACTTTGAATGCTTCCTTGTCATTGTTTTAAATTTCAACAGCTCCATATGGAAAGGCTCAAACGTGTTAAAGAAAAGATGGCCTAAATCATTTCTGTAGTGAATCATCATCAACGATTTTTCTTCAAGAGGTGATCAATTATTTATAAAGCTCGGGTGTATCTTCCTTAGTTTACTTATCTCAATAACTGTTCTCCAAGTATGCTCAACCACCAATGCAAATCAATGTGTGAAAAGTGTATATGAGGATAGGCATGCTCAAACATAGATTAAACGAGACGTTGTTCACATAGTATATCATGCTCATCATCATCACAAAAATCACCATAAGTATCAAATTTCTCATCATTAATCCATAATCTGAACAATTATGTGAAGTAGGTTTTTTTTTTTGACCAATATAAAGACAATAGAAGCTATCACAATCAAAAATATAGCCAAAACTTAGATGAGACATTGCCCCTAATGTCTAAAATCAAAGAAACAAATATAAACAATAATAAAAACAATGGCACCTGATTGAAAAATAGTAGTTGTTATTGTGGCTCACATCTTCCTCTGGTTTTACGTCTAGAAACGGCATAAACGCCTTCTATGAGTCGAGGATTAGCTTCCCATCCAATTTTCTTAAAAATAGGCCAACATGGTCTTTTAACGTCAGATTCCCAAGACGCCATTAGCTGCTTCCATGTTAACTATAAAGAACATAAAAAGAGAAAATAAACATATATACAATACAACTGAAAATAACAATGAAAAGAAATAACTAATATGGGTTGCCTCCCAAACAACGCTTGATTTATAGGGATCGACTTGACTCCTGGTAATGATTTCAAGTGGGCTTATGTAGAGTCACAGATGTTTTCTGTCTCTCAAACTCGCCTCCAATGTAATGCTTCAGTCTTTGCCCGTTAACTTTGAATGCTTCCTTGTCATTGTTTTAAATTTCAACAGCTCCATATGGAAAGGCTCAAACGTGTTAAAGAAAAGATGGCCTAAATCATTTCTGTAGTGAATCATCATCATCGATTTTTCTTCAAGAGGTGATCAATTATTTATAAAGCTCGGGTGTATCTTCCTTAGTTTACTTATCTCAATAACTGTTCTCCAAGTATGCTCAACCACCAATGCAAATCAATGTGTGAAAAGTGTATATGAGGATAGGCATGCTCAAACATAGATTAAACGAGACGTTGTTCACATAGTATATCATGCTCATCATCATCACAAAAATCACCATAAGTATCAAATTTCTCATCATTAATCCATAATCTGAACAATTATGTGAAGTAGGTTTTTTTTTTGACCAATATAAAGACAATAGAAGCTATCACAATCAAAAATATAGCCTAAACTTAGATGAGACATTGCCCCTAATGTCTAAAATCAAAGAAACAAATATAAACAATAATAAAAACAATGGCACCTGATTGAAAAATAGTAGTTGTTATTGTGGCTCACATCTTCCTCTGGTTTTACGTCTAGAAACGGCATAAACGCCTTCTATGAGTCGAGGATTAGCTTCCCATCCAATTTTCTTAAAAATAGGCCAACAGGGTCTTTTAACGTCAGATTCCCAAGACGCCATTAGCTGCTTCCATGTTAACTATAAAGAACATAAAAAGAGAAAAAAAAACATATATACAATACAACTGAAAATAACAATGAAAAGAAATAACTAATATGGGTTGCCTCCCAAACAACGCTTGATTTATAGGGATCGACTTGACTCCTGGTAATGATTTCAAGTGGGATTATGTAGAGTCACAGATGTTTTCTGTCTCTCAAACTCGCCTCCAATGTAATGCTTCAGTCTTTGCCCGTTAACTTTGAATGCTTCCTTGTCATTGTTTTAAATTTCAACAGCTCCATATGGAAAGGCTCAAACGTGTTAAAGAAAAGATGGCCTAAATCATTTCTGTAGTGAATCATCATCATCGATTTTTCTTCAAGAGGTGATCAATTATTTATAAAGCTCGGGTGTATCTTCCTTAGTTTACTTATCTCAATAACTGTTCTCCAAGTATGCTCAACCACCAATGCAAATCAATGTGTGAAAAGTGTATATGAAGATAGGCATGCTCAAACATAGATTAAACGAGACATTGTTCACATAGTATATCATGCTCATCATCATCACAAAAATCACCATAAGTATCAAATTTCTCATCATTATTCCATAATCTGAACAATTATGTGAAGTAGGTTTTTTTTTTGACCAATATAAAGACAATAGAAGCTATCACAATCAAAAATATAGCCAAAACTTAGATGAGACATTGCCCCTAATGTCTAAAATCAAAGAAACAAATATAAACAATAATAAAAACAATGGCACCTGATTGAAAAATAGTAGTTGTTATTGTGGCTCACATCTTCCTCTGGTTTTACGTCTAGAAACGGCATAAACGCCTTCTATGAGTCGAGGATTAGCTTCCCATCCAATTTTCTTAAAAATAGGCCAACAGGGTCTTTTAACGTCAGATTCCCAAGACGCCATTAGCTGCTTCCATGTTAACTATAAAGAACATAAAAAGAGAAAAAAAACATATATACAATACAACTGAAAATAACAATGAAAAGAAATAACTAATATGGGTTGCCTCCCAAACAACGCTTGATTTATAGGGATCGACTTGACTCCTGGTAATGATTTCAAGTGGGCTTATGTAGAGTCACAGATGTTTTCTGTCTCTCAAACTCGCCTCCAATGTAATGCTTCAGTCTTTGCCCGTTAACTTTGAATGCTTCCTTGTCATTGTTTTAAATTTCAACAGCTCCATATGGAAAGGCTCAAACGTGTTAAAGAAAAGATGGCCTAAATCATTTCTGTAGTGAATCATCATCATCGATTTTTCTTCAAGAGGTGATCAATTATTTATAAAGCTCGGGTGTATCTTCCTTAGTTTACTTATCTCAATAACTGTTCTCCAAGTATGCTCAACCACCAATGCAAATCAATGTGTGAAAAGTGTATATGAGGATAGGCATGCTCAAACATAGATTAAACGAGACGTTGTTCACATAGTATATCATGCTCATCATCATCACAAAAATCACCATAAGTATCAAATTTCTCATCATTAATCCATAATCTGAACAATTATGTGAAGTAGGTTTTTTTTTTGACCAATATAAAGACAATAGAAGCTATCACAATCAAAAATATAGCCTAAACTTAGATGAGACATTGCCCCTAATGTCTAAAATCAAAGAAACAAATATAAACAATAATAAAAACAATGGCACCTGATTGAAAAATAGTAGTTGTTATTGTGGCTCACATCTTCCTCTGGTTTTACGTCTAGAAACGGCATAAACGCCTTCTATGAGTCGAGGATTAGCTTCCCATCCAATTTTCTTAAAAATAGGCCAACAGGGTCTTTTAACGTCAGATTCCCAAGACGCCATTAGCTGCTTCCATGTTAACTATAAAGAACATAAAAAGAGAAAAAAAACATATATACAATACAACTGAAAATAACAATGAAAAGAAATAACTAATATGGGTTGCCTCCCAAACAACGCTTGATTTATAGGGATCGACTTGACTCCTGGTAATGATTTCAAGTGGGATTATGTAGAGTCACAGATGTTTTCTGTCTCTCAAACTCGCCTCCAATGTAATGCTTCAGTCTTTGCCCGTTAACTTTGAATGCTTCCTTGTCATTGTTTTAAATTTCAACAGCTCCATATGGAAAGGCTCAAACGTGTTAAAGAAAAGATGGCCTAAATCATTTCTGTAGTGAATCATCATCATCGATTTTTCTTCAAGAGGTGATCAATTATTTATAAAGCTCGGGTGTATCTTCCTTAGTTTACTTATCTCAATAACTGTTCTCCAAGTATGCTCAACCACCAATGCAAATCAATGTGTGAAAAGTGTATATGAAGATAGGCATGCTCAAACATAGATTAAACGAGACATTGTTCACATAGTATATCATGCTCATCATCATCACAAAAATCACCATAAGTATCAAATTTCTCATCATTATTCCATAATCTGAACAATTATGTGAAGTAGGTTTTTTTTTTGACCAATATAAAGACAATAGAAGCTATCACAATCAAAAATATAGCCAAAACTTAGATGAGACATTGCCCCTAATGTCTAAAATCAAAGAAACAAATATAAACAATAATAAAAACAATGGCACCTGATTGAAAAATAGTAGTTGTTATTGTGGCTCACATCTTCCTCTGGTTTTACGTCTAGAAACGGCATAAACGCCTTCTATGAGTCGAGGATTAGCTTCCCATCCAATTTTCTTAAAAATAGGCCAACAGGGTCTTTTAACGTCAGATTCCCAAGACGCCATTAGCTGCTTCCATGTTAACTATAAAGAACATAAAAAGAGAAAAAAAACATATATACAATACAACTGAAAATAACAATGAAAAGAAATAACTAATATGGGTTGCCTCCCAAACAACGCTTGATTTATAGGCATCGATTTGACTCCTGGTAATGATTTCAAGTGGGATTATGTAGAGTCGCAGATGTTTTCTGTCTCTCAAACTCGCCTCCAATGTAATGCTTCAGTCTTTGCCCGTTAACTTTGAATGCTTCCTTGTCATTGTTTTAAATTTCAACAGCTCCATATGGAAAGGCTCAAACGTTTTAAAGAAAAGATGGCCTAAATCATTTCTGTAGTGAATCATCATCAACGATTTTTCTTCAAGAGGTGATCAATTATTTATAAAGCTCGGGTGTATCTTCCTTAGTTTACTTATCTCAATAACTGTTCTCCAAGTATGCTCAACCACCAATGCAAATCAATGTGTGAAAAGTGTATATGAGGATAGGCATGCTCAAACATAGATTAAACGAGACGTTGTTCACATAGTATATCATGCTCATCATCATCACAAAAATCACCATAAGTATCAAATTTCTCATCATTAATCCATAATCTGAACAATTATGTGAAGTAGGTTTTTTTTTTGACCAATATAAAGACAATAGAAGCTATCACAATCAAAAATATAGCCAAAACTTAGATGAGACATTGCCCCTAATGTCTAAAATCAAAGAAACAAATATAAACAATAATAAAAACAATGGCACCTGATTGAAAAATAGTAGTTGTTATTGTGGCTCACATCTTCCTCTGGTTTTACGTCTAGAAACGGCATAAACGCCTTCTATGAGTCGAGGATTAGCTTCCCATCCAATTTTCTTAAAAATAGGCCAACAGGGTCTTTTAACGTCAGATTCCCAAGACGCCATTAGCTGCTTCCATGGTAACTATAAAGAACATAAAAAGAGAAAAAAAACATATATACAATACAACTGAAAATAACAATGAAAAGAAATAACTAATATGGGTTGCCTCCCAAACAACGCTTGATTTATAGGCATCGATTTGACTCATGGTAATGATTTCAAGTGGGATTATGTAGAGTCACAGATGTTTTCTGTCTCTCAAACTCGCCTCCAATGTAATGCTTCAGTCTTTGCCCGTTAACTTTGAATGCTTCCTTGTCATTGTTTTAAATTTCAACAGCTCCATATGGAAAGGCTCAAACGTGTTAAAGAAAAGATGGCCTAAATCATTTCTGTAGTGAATCATCATCAACGATTTTTCTTCAAGAGGTGATCAATTATTTATAAAGCTCGGGTGTATCTTCCTTAGTTTACTTATCTCAATAACTGTTCTCCAAGTATGCTCAACCACCAATGCAAATCAATGTGTGAAAAGTGTATATGAGGATAGGCATGCTCAAACATAGATTAAACGAGACGTTGTTCACATAGTATATCATGCTCATCATCATCACAAAAATCACCATAAGTATCAAATTTCTCATCATTAATCCATAATCTGAACAATTATGTGAAGTAGGTTTTTTTTTTTACCAATATAAAGACAATAGAAGCTATCACAATCAAAAATATAGCCAAAACTTAGATGAGACATTGCCCCTAATGTCTAAAATCAAAGAAACAAATATAAACAATAATAAAAACAATGGCACCTGATAGAAAAATAGTAGTTGTGATTGTGGCTCACATCTTCCTCTGGTTTTACGTCTAGAAACGGCATAAACGCCTTCTATGAGTCGAGGATTAGCTTCCCATCCAATTTTCTTAAAAATAGGCCAACAAGGTCTTTTAACGTCAGATTCCCAAGACGCCATTAGCTGCTTCCATGTTAACTATAAAGAACATAAAAAGAGAAAAAAACATATATACAATACAACTGAAATAACAATGAAAAGAAATAACTAATATGGGTTGCCTCCCAAACAACGCTTGATTTATAGGCATCGACTTGACTCCTGGTAATGATTTCAAGTGGGATTATGTAGAGTCACAGATGTTTTCTGTTTCTCAAACTCGCCTCCAATGTAATGCTTCAGTTTTTGCCCGTTAACTTTGAATGCTTCCTTGTCATTGTTTTGAATTTCAACAGCTCCATATGGAAAGGCTCAAACGTGTTAAAGAAAAGATGGCCTAAATCATTTCTGTAGTGAATCATCATCAACGATTTTTCTTCAAGAGGTGATCAATTATTTATAAAGCTCGGGTGTATCTTCCTTAGTTTACTTATCTCAATAACTGTTCTCCAAGTATGCTCAACCACCAATGCAAATCAATGTGTGAAAAATGTATATGAAGATAGGCATGCTCAAACATAGATTAAACGAGACGTTGTTCAAATTGTATATCATGCTCATCATCATCACAAAAATCACCATAAGTATCAAATTTCTCATCATTAATCCATAATCTGAACAATTATGTGAATTAGTTTTTTTTTGACCAATATAAAGACAATAGAAGCTATCACAATCAAAAATATAGCCAAAACTTAGATGGGACATTGCCCCTAATGTCTAAAACCAAAGAAACAAAGATAAACAATAATAAAACAATGGCACCTGATAGAAGAATAGTAGTCGTGATTTTGGCTCACATCTTCCTGTGGGTTTACGTCCAGAAACGGTATAAACGCCTTCTATGAGTCGAGGATTGGCATCCCATCCAATTTTCTTAAAAAATGGCAAACATGGTCTTTTAACGTCAGATTCCCAAGACGCCATTAGCTGCTTCCATGTTAACTGTAAAGAACTTAAAAGGAGAAAAAAAAAACATATATACAATTCAACTGAAAATAACAATAAAAAGAAATAACTAATATGGGTTGCCTCCCAAACAACGCTTGATTTATAGTCATCGGCTTGACTCCTGGTAATGACTTCAAGTGGGATTATGTAGAGTCACGGATGTTTTCTGTCTCTCAAACTCGCCTCCAATGTAATGCTTCAGTCTTTGCTCGTTAACTTTGAATGCTTCCTTGTCATTGTTTTGAATTTCAACAACTCCATATGGAAAGGCTCAAACGTGTTAAAGAAAAGATGGCCTAAATCATTTTTGTAGTGAATCATCATCAACGATTTTTCTTCAAGAGGTGATCAATTATTTATAAAGCTCGAGTGTATCTTCCTTAGTTTACTTATCTCAATAACTGTTCTCCAAGTATGCTCAACCACCAATGCAAATCAATGTGTGAAAAGTGTATATGAAGATAGGCATGCTTAAACATAGATTAAACGAGACGTTGTTCACATAGTATATCATGCTCATCATCATCATAAAAATCACCATAAGTATCAAATTTCTCATCATTAATCCATAATCTGAACAATTATGTGAAGTAGGTTTTTTTTTTGACCAATATAAAGACAATAGAAGCTATCACAATCAAAAATATAGCCAAAACTTAGATGAGACATTGCCCCTAATGTCTAAAATCAAAGAAACAAATATAAACAATAATAAAAACAATGGCACCTGATAGAAAAATAGTAGTTGTGATTGTGGCTCACATCTTCCTCTGGTTTTACGTCTAGAAACGGCATAAACGCCTTCTATGAGTCGAGGATTAGCTTCCCATCCAATTTTCTTAAAAATAGGCCAACAGGGTCTTTTAACGTCAGATTCCCAAGATGCCATTAGCTGCTTCCATGTTAACTATAAAGAACTTAAAAAGAGAAAAAAAACATATATACAATACAACTGAAAATAACAATGAAAAGAAATAACTAATATAGGTTGCCTCCCAAACAACGCTTGATTTATAGGCATCGACTTGACTTCTGGTAATGATTTCAAGTGGGATTATGTAGAGTCACAGATGTTTTCTGTCTCTCAAACTCGCCTCCAATGTAATGCTTCAGTCTTTGCCCGTTAACTTTGAATGCTTCCTTGTCATTGTTTTAAATTTCAACAGCTCCATATGGAAAGGCTCAAACGTGTTAAAGAAAAGATGGCCTAAATCATTTCTGTAGTGAATCATCATCATCGATTTTTCTTCAAGAGGTGATCAATTATTTATAAAGCTCGGGTGTATCTTCCTTAGTTTACTTATCTCAATAACTGTTCTCCAAGTATGCTCAACCACCAATGCAAATCAATGTGTGAAAAATGTATATGAAGATAGGCATGCTCAAACATAGGTTAAACGAGACGTTGTTCACGGAGTATATCATGCTCATCATCATCACAAAAATCACCATAAGTATCAAATTTCTCATCATTAATCCATAATCTGAACAATTATGTGAATTAGTTTTTTTTTTGACCAATATAAAGACAATAGAAGCTATCACAATCAAAAATATATCCACAACTTAGATGAGACATTGCCCCTAATGTCTAAAACCAAAGAAACAAAGATAAACAATAATAAAACAATGGCACCTGATAGAAGAATAGTAGTCGTGATTTTGGGTCACATCTTCCTGTAGTTTTACGTCCAGAAACGGCATAAACGCCTTCTATGAGTCGAGGATTGGCATCCCATCCAATTTTCTTAAAAAATGGCAAACAGGGTCTTTTAACGTCAGATTCCCAAGACGCCATTAGCTGCTTCCATGTTAACTGTAAAGAACTTAAAAGGAGAAAAAAAAAACATATATACAATACAACTGAAAATAACAATAAAAAGAAATAACTAATATGGGTTGCCTCCCAAACAACGCTTGATTTATAGTCATCGGCTTGACTCCTGGTAATGACTTCAAGTGGGATTATGTAGAGTTACAGATGTTTTCTGTCTCTAAAACTCGCCTCCGATGTAATGCTTCAGTCTTTGCTCGTTAACTTTGAATGCTTCCTTGTCATTGTTTTGAATTTCAACAACTCCATATGGAAAGGCTCAAACGTGTTAAAGAAAAGATGGCCTAAATCATTTTTGTAGTGAATCATCATCAACGATTTTTCTTCAAGAGGTGATCAATTATTTATAAAGCTCGGGTGTATCTTCCTTAGTTTACTTATCTCAATAACTGTTTTCCAAGTATGCTCAACCACCAATGCAAATCAATGTGTGAAAAGTGTATATGAATATAGGCATGCTCAAACATAGATTAAACGAGACGTTGTTCACATAGTATATCATGCTCATCATCATCACAAAAATCACCATAAGTATCAAATTTTTCATCATTAATCCATAATCTGAACAATTATGTGAAGTATGTTTTTTTTTTGACCAATATAAAGACAATAGAAGCTATCACAATCAAAAATATAGCCAAAACTTAAATGAGACATTGCCCCTAATGTCTAAAATCAAAGAAACAAATATAAACAATAATAAAAACAATGGCACCTGATAGAAAAATAGTAGTTGTGATTGTGGCTCACATCTTCTACTGGTTTTACGTCTAGAAACGGCATAAACGCCTTCTATGAGTCGAGGATTAGCTTCCCATCCAATTTTCTTAAAAATAGGCCAATAGGGTCTTTTAACGTCAGATTCCCAAGATGCCATTAGCTGCTTCCATGTTAACTATAAAGAACTTAAAAAGAGAAAAAAAACATATATACAATACAACTGAAAATAACAATGAAAAGAAATAACTAATATGGGTTGCCTCCCAAACAACGCTTGATTTATAGGCATCGACTTGACTCCTGGTAATGATTTCAAGTGGGATTATGTAGAGTCACAGATGTTTTCTGTCTCTCAAACTCGCCTCCAATGTAATGCTTCAGTCTTTGCCCGTTAACTTTGAATGCTTCCTTGTCATTGTTTTAAATTTCAACAGCTCCATATGGAAAGGCTCAAACGTGTTAAAGAAAAGATGGCCTAAATCATTTCTGTAGTGAATCATCATCATCGATTTTTCTTCAAGAGGTGATCAATTATTTATAAAGCTCGGGTGTATCTTCCTTAGTTTACTTATCTCAATAACTGTTCTCCAAGTATGCTCAACCACCAATGCAAATCAATGTGTGAAAAATGTATATGAAGATAGGCATGCTCAAACATAGATTAAACGAGACGTTGTTCACGGAGTATATCATGCTCATCATCATCACAAAAATAACCATAAGTATCAAATTTCTCATCATTAATCCATAATCTGAACAATTATGTGAATTAGTTTTTTTTTGACCAATATAAAGACAATAGAAGCTATCACAATCAAAAATATATCCAAAACTTAGATGAGACATTGCCCCTAATATCTAAAACCAAAGAAACAAAGATAAACAATAATAAAACAATGGCACCTGATAGAAGAATAGTAGTCGTGATTTTGGGTCACATCTTCCTGTAGTTTTACGTCCAGAAACGGCATAAACGCCTTCTATGAGTTGAGGATTGGCATCCCATCCAATTTTATTAAAAAATGGCAAACAGGGTCTTTTAACGTCAGGTTCCCAACACGCCATTAGCTGCTTCCATGTTAAATGTAAAGAACTTAAAAGGAGAAAAAAAAACATATAGACAATACAACTGAAAATAACAATAAAAAGAAATAACTAATATGGGTTGCCTCCCAAACAACGCTTGATTTATAGTCATCGGCTTGACTCCTGGTAATGACTTCAAGTGGGATTATGTAGAGTCACGGATGTTTTCTGTCTCTCAAACTCGCCTCCAATGTAATGCTTCAGTCTTTGCTCGTTAACTTTGAATGCTTCCTTGTCATTGTTTTGAATTTCAACAACTCCATATGGAAAGGCTCAAACGTGTTAAAGAAAAGATGGCCTAAATCATTTTTGTAGTGAATCATCATCAACGATTTTTCTTCAAGAGGTGATCAATTATTTATAAAGCTCGGGTGTATCTTCCTTAGTTTACTTATCTCAATAACTGTTCTCCAAGTATGCTCAACCACCAATGCATATCAATGTGTGAAAAGTGTATATGAAGATAGGCATGCTCAAACATAGATTAAACGAGACGTTGTTCACATAGTATATCATGCTCATCATCATCACAAAAATCACCATAAGTATCAAATTTCTCATCATTAATCCATAATCTGAACAATTATGTGAAGTAGGTTTTTTTTTTTGACCAATATAAAGACAATAGAAGCTATCACAATCAAAAATATAGCCAAAACTTAGATGAGACATTGCCCCTAATGTCTAAAATCAAAGAAACAAATATAAACAATAATAAAAACAATGGCACCTGATAGAAAAATAGTAGTTGTGATTGTGGCTCACATCTTCCTCTGGTTTGACGTCTAGAAACGGCATAAACGCCTTCTATGAGTCGAGGATTAGCTTCCCATCCAATTTTCTTAAAAATAGGCCAACAGGGTCTTTTAACATCAGATTCCCAAGATGCCATTAGCTGCTTCCATGTTAACTATAAAGAACATAAAAAGAGAAAAAAAACATATATACAATACAACTGAAAATAACAATGAAAAGAAATAACTAATATGGTTGCCTCCCAAACAACGCTTGATTTATAGGCATCGACTTGACTCCTGGTAATGATTTCAAGTGGGATTATGTAGAGTCACAGATGTTTTCTGTCTCTCAAACTCGCCTCCAATGTAATGCTTCAGTCTTTGCCCGTTAACTTTGAATGCTTCCTTGTCATTGTTTTGAATTTCAACAGCTCCATATGGAAAGGCTCAAACGTGTTAAAGAAAAGATGGCCTAAATAATTTCTGTAGTGAATCATCATCAACGATTTTTCTTCAAGAGGTGATCAATTATTTATAAAGCTCCGGTGTATCTTCCTTAGTTTACTTATCTCAATAACTGTTCTCCAAGTATGCTCAACCACCAATGCAAATAAATGTGTGAAAAATGTATATGAAGATAGGCATGCTCAAACATAGATTAAACGAGACGTTGTTCACATAGTATATCATGCTCATCATCATCACAAAAATCACCATAAGTATCAAATTTCTCATCATTAATCCATAATCTGAACAATTATGTGAATTAGTTTTTTTTTTTGACCAATATAAAGACAATAGAAGCTATCACAATCAAAAATATAGCCAAAACTTACATGAGACATTGCCCCTAATGTCTAAAACCAAAGAAACAAAGATAAACAATAATAAAACAATGGCATCTGATAGAAGAATAGTAGTCGTGATTTTGGCTCACATCTTCCTGTGGTTTTACGTCCAGAAACGGCATACACGCCTTCTATGAGTCGAGGATTGGCATCCAATCCAATTTTCTTAAAAAATGGCAAACAGGGTCTTTTAACGTCAGATTCCCAAGACGCCATTAGCTGCTTCCATGTTAACTGTAAAGAACTTAAAAGGAGAAAAAAAAACATATATATAATACAACTGAAAATAACAATAAAAAGAAATAACTAATATTGGTTGCCTCCCAAACAGCGTTTGATTTATAGTCATCGGCTTGACTCCTGGTAATGACTTCAAGTGGGATTATGTAGAGTCACAGATGTTTTCTGTCTCTCAAACTCGCCTCCAATGTAATGCTTCAGTCTTTGCTCGTTAACTTTGAATGCTTCCTTGTCATTGTTTTGAATTTCAACAACTCCATATGCAAAGGCTCAAACGTGTTAAAGAAAAGATGGCCTAAATCATTTTTGTAGTGAATCATCATCAACGATTTTGCTTCAAGAGGTGATCAATTATTTATAAAGCTCGGATGTATCTTCCTTAGTTTACTTATCTCAATAACTGTTCTCCAAGTATGCTCAACCACCAATGCAAATCAATGTGTGAAAAGTGTATATGAAGATAGGCATGCTCAAACATAGATTAAACGAGACGTTGTTCATATAGTATATCATGCTCATCATCATCACAAAAATCACCATAAGTATCAAATTTCTCATCATTAATCCATAATCTGAACTATTGTGTGAAGTAGTTTTTTTTTTTGACCAATATAAAGACAATAGAAGCTATCACAATCAAAAATGTCCTCAAAACTTAGATGAGACATTGCCCCTAATGTCTAAAACCAAAGAAACAAAGATAAACAATAATAAAAACAATGGCACCTCATAGAAGAATAGTAGTCGTGATTGTGGCTCACATCTTCCTCTGGTTTTACGTCCATGAACGGCATAAACGCCTTCTATGATTAGAGGATTGGCATCCAATCCAATTTTCTTAAAAAATGGCAAACAGGGTCTTTTAACGTCAGATTCCCAAGACGCCATTAGCTGCTTCCATGTTAACTGTAAAGAACATAAAAGGAGAAAAAAAACTTATAAACAATACAACTGAAAATAACAATAAAAAGAAATAACTAATATGGGTTGCCTCCCAAACAGCGCTTGATTTATAGTCATCGGCTTGACTCCTGGTAATGACTTCAAGAGGGATTATGTAGAGTCACGGATGTTTTCTGTCTCTCAAACTCGCCTCCAATGTAATGCTTCAGTCTTTGCTCGTTAACTTTGAATGCTTCCTTGTCATTGTTTTGAATTTCAACAACTCCATATGGAAAGGCTCAAACGTGTTAAAGAAAAGATGGCCTAAATCATTTCTGTAGTGAATCATCATCAACAATTTTGCTTCAAGAGGTGATCAATTATTTATAAAGCTCGGGTGTATCTTCCTTAGTTTACTTATCTCAATAACTGTTCTCCAAGTATGCTCAACCACCAATGCAAATCAATGTGTGAAAAGTGTATATGAAGATAGGCATGCTCAAACATAGATTAAACGAGACGTTGTTCATATAGTATATCATGCTCATCATCATCACAAAAATCACCATAAGTATCAAATTTCTCATCATTAATCCATAATCTGAACTATTGTGTGAAGTAGTTTTTTTTTTTGACCAATATAAAGACAATAGAAGCTATCACAATCAAAAATGTCCTCAAAACTTAGATGAGACATTGCCCCTAATGTCTAAAACCAAAGAAACAAAGATAAACAATAATAAAAACAATGGCACCTCATAGAAGAATAGTAGTCGTGATTGTGGCTCACATCTTCCTCTGGTTTTACGTCCATGAACGGCATAAACGCCTTCTATGAGTAGAGGATTGGCATCCAATCCAATTTTCTTAAAAAATGGCAAACAGGGTCTTTTAACGTCAGATTCCCAAGACGCCATTAGCTGCTTCCATGTTAACTGTAAAGAACATAAAAGGAGAAAAAAAACTTATAAACAATACAACTGAAAATAACAATAAAAAGAAATAACTAATATGGGTTGCCTCCCAAACAGCGCTTGATTTATAGTCATCGGCTTGACTCCTGGTAATGACTTCAAGAGGGATTATGTAGAGTCACGGATGTTTTCTGTCTCTCAAACTCGCCTCCAATGTAATGCTTCAGTCTTTGCTCGTTAACTTTGAATGCTTCCTTGTCATTGTTTTGAATTTCAACAACTCCATATGGAAAGGCTCAAACGTGTTAAAGAAAAGATGGCCTAAATCATTTCTGTAGTGAATCATCATCAACAATTTTGCTTCAAGAGGTGATCAATTATTTATAAAGCTCGGGTGTATCTTCCTTAGTTTACTTATCTCAATAACTGTTCTCCAAGTATGCTCAACCACCAATGCAAATCAATGTGTGAAAAGTGTATATGAAGATAGGCATGCTCAAACATAGATTAAACGAGACGTTGTTCATATAGTATATCATGCTCATCATCATCACAAAAATCACCATAAGTATCAAATTTCTCATCATTAATCCATAATCTGAACTATTGTGTGAAGTAGTTTTTTTTTTTGACCAATATAAAGACAATAGAAGCTATCACAATCAAAAATGTCCTCAAAACTTAGATGAGACATTGCCCCTAATGTCTAAAACCAAAGAAACAAAGATAAACAATAATAAAAACAATGGCACCTCATAGAAGAATAGTAGTCGTGATTGTGGCTCACATCTTCCTCTGGTTTTACGTCCATGAACGGCATAAACGCCTTCTATGAGTAGAGGATTGGCATCCAATCCAATTTTCTTAAAAAATGGCAAACAGGGTCTTTTAACGTCAGATTCCCAAGACGCCATTAGCTGCTTCCATGTTAACTGTAAAGAACATAAAAGGAGAAAAAAAACTTATAAACAATACAACTGAAAATAACAATAAAAAGAAATAACTAATATGGGTTGCCTCCCAAACAGCGCTTGATTTATAGTCATCGGCTTGACTCCTGGTAATGACTTCAAGAGGGATTATGTAGAGTCACGGATGTTTTCTGTCTCTCAAACTCGCCTCCAATGTAATGCTTCAGTCTTTGCTCGTTAACTTTGAATGCTTCCTTGTCATTGTTTTGAATTTCAACAACTCCATATGGAAAGGCTCAAACGTGTTAAAGAAAAGATGGCCTAAATCATTTCTGTAGTGAATCATCATCAACAATTTTGCTTCAAGAGGTGATCAATTATTTATAAAGCTCGGGTGTATCTTCCTTAGTTTACTTATCTCAATAACTGTTCTCCAAGTATGCTCAACCACCAATGCAAATCAATGTGTGAAAAGTGTATATAAAGATAGGCATGCTCAAACATAGATTAAACGAGACGTTGTTCACATAGTATATCATGTTCATCATCATCACAAAAATCACCATAAGTATCAAATTTCTCATCATTAATCCATAATCTGAACTATTGTGTGAAGTAGTTTTTTTTTTTGACCAATATAAAGACAATAGAAGCTATCACAATCAAAAATGTCCTCAAAACTTAGATGAGACATTGCCCCTAATGTCTAAAACCAAAGAAACAAAGATAAACAATAATAAAAACAATGGCACCTCATAGAAGCATAGTAGTCGTGATTGTGGCTCACATCTTCCTTTGGTTTTACTTCCATGAACGGCATAAACGCCTTCTATGAGTAGAGGATTGGCATCCAATCCAATTTTCTTAAAAAATGGCAAACATGGTCTTTTAACGTCAGATTCCCAAGACGCCATTAGCAGCTTCCATGTTAACTGTAAAGAACTTAAAAGGAGAAAAAAAACATATATACAATACAACTGAAAATAACAATAAAAACAAATAACTAATATGGGTTGCCTCCCAAACAGCGCTTGATTTATAGTCATCGGCTTGACTCCTGGTAATGACTTCAAGTGGGATTATGTAGAGTCACGGATGTTTTCTGTCTCTCAAACTCGCCTCCAATGTAATGCTTCGGTCTTTGCTCGTTAACTTTGAATGCTTCCTTGTCATTGTTTTGAATTTCAACAACTCCATATGGAAAGGCTCAAACGTGTTAAAGAAAAGATGGCCTAAATCATTTCTGTAGTGAATCATCATCAACGATTTTGCTTCAATAGGTGATCAATTATTTATAAATCTCGGGTGTATCTTCCTTAGTTTACTTATCTCAATAACTATTCTCCAAGTATGCTCAACCACCAATGCAAATCAACGTGTGAAAAATGTATATGAAGATAGGCATGCTCAAACATAGATTAAACGAGACGTTGTTCACATAGTATATCATGCTCATCATCATCACAAAAATCACCATAAGTATCAAATTTCTCATCATTAATCCATAATCTGAACAATTATGTGAATTAGTTTTTTTTTTGACCAATATAAAGACAATAGAAGCTATCACAATCAAAAATATAGCCAAAACTTAGATTAGACATTGCCCCTAATGTCTAAAACCAAAGAAACAAAGATAAACAATAATAAAACAATGGCACCTGATAGAAGAATAGTAGTCATGATTTTGGCTCACAACTTCCTGTGGTTTTACGTCCAGAAACGGCATAAACGCCTTCTATGAGTCGAGGATTGGCATCCCATCCAATTTTCTTAAAAAATGGCAAACAGGGTCTTTTAACGTCAGATTCCCAAGACGCCATTAGCTGCTTCCATGTTAACTGTAAAGAACTTAAAAGGAGAAAAAAAAACATATATACAATACAACTGAAAATAACAATAAAAAGAAATAACTAATATGGGTTGCCTCCCAAACAGCGCTTGATTTATAGTCATGGGCTTGACTCCTGGTAATGACTTCAAGTGGGATTATGTAGAGTCACAGATGTTTTATGTCTCTCAAACTCGCCTCCAATGTAATGCTTCAGTCTTTGCTCGTTAACTTTGAATGCTTCCTTGTCATTGTTTTGAATTTCAACAGCTCCATATGGAAAGGCTCAAACGTGTTAAAGAAAAGATGGCCTAAATCATTTATGTAGTGAATCATCATCAACGATTTTGCTTCAAGAGGTGATCAATTATTTATAAAGCTCGGGTATATCTTCCTTAGTTTACTTATCTCAATAACTGTTCTCCAAGTATGCTCAACCGCCAATGCAAATCAATGTGTGAAAAGTGTATATAAAGATAGGCATGCTCAAACATAGATTAAACGAGACGTTGTTCACATAGTATATCATGTTCATCATCATCACAAAAATCACCATAAGTATCAAATTTCTCATCTTTAATCCATAATCTGAACAATTATGTGAAGTAGGTTTTTTTTTTTGACCAATACAAAGACAATAGAAGCTATCACAATCAAAAATGTCCCCAAAACTTAGATAAGACATTGGCCCTAATGTCTAAAATCAAAAAAACAAATATAAACAATAATAAAAACAATGGCACCTGATAGAAAACTAATAGTTGTGATTGTGGCTCACATCTTCCTCTGGTTTTACGTCCAGAAACGGCATAAACGCCTTCTATGAGTCGAGGATTGGCTTCCCATCTAATTTTCTTAAAAAATGGTAAACATGGTCTTTTAACGTCAGATTCCCAAGACGCCATTAGCTGCTTCCATGTTAACTGTAAAGAACTTAAAAGGAGAAAAAAAACATATATACAATACAACTGAAAATAACAATAAAAAGAAATAACTAATATGGGTTGCCTCCCAAACAACGCTTGATTTATAGTCATCGGCTTGACTCCTGGTAATGACTTCAAGTGGGATTATGTAGAGTCACGGATGTTTTCTGTCTCTCAAACTCGCCTCCAATGTAATGCTTCGGTCTTTGCTCGTTAACTTTGAATGCTTCCTTGTCATTGTTTTGAATTTCAACAACTCCATATGGAAAGGCTCAAACGTGTTAAAGAAAAGATGGCCTAAATCATTTCTGTAGTGAATCATCATCAACGATTTTGCTTCAATAGGTGATCAATTATTTATAAAGCTCGGGTGTATCTTCCTTAGTTTACTTATCTCAATAACTGTTCTCCAAGTATGCTCAACCACCAATGCAAACCAACGTGTGAAAAATGTATATGAAGATAGGCATGCTAAAACATAGATTAAACGAGACGTTGTTCACATAGTATATCATGCTCATCATCATCACAAAAATCACCATAAGTATCAAATTTCTCATCATTAATCCATAATCTGAACAATTATGTGAATTAGTTTTTTTTTTTTGACCAATATAAAGACAATAGAAACTATCACAATCAAAAATATAGCCAAAACTTAGATGAGACATTGCCCCTAATGTCTAAAACCAAAGAAACAAAGATAAACAATAATAAAACAATGGCACCTGATAGAAGAATAGTAGTCGTGATTTTGGCTCACAACTTCCTGTGGTTTTACGTCCAGAAACGGCATAAACGCCTTCTATGAGTCGAGGATTGGCATCCCATCCAATTTTCTTAAAAAATGGCAAACAGGGTCTTTTAACGTCAGATTCCCAAGACGCCATTAGCTGCTTCCATGTTAACTGTAAAGAACTTAAAAGGAGAAAAAAAACATATATACAATACAACTGAAAATAACAATAAAAAGAAATAACTAATATGGGTTGCCTCCCAAACAGCGCTTGATTTATAGTCATCGGCTTGACTCCTGGTAATGACTTCAAGTGGGATTATGTAGAGTCACAGATATTTTATGTCTCTCAAACTCGCCTCCAATGTAATGCTTCAGTCTTTGCTCGTTAACTTTGAATGCTTCCTTGTCATTGTTTTGAATTTCAACAACTCCATATGGAAAGGCTCAAACGTGTTAAAGAAAAGATGGCCTAAATCATTTCCGTAGTGAATCATCATCAACGATTTTGCTTCAAGAGGTGATCAATTATTTATAAAGCTCGGGTGTATCTTCCTTAGTTTACTTATCTCAATAACTGTTCTCCAAGTATGCTCAACCACCAATGCAAATCAATGTGTGAAAAGTGTATATGAAGATAGGCATGCTCAAACATAGATTAAACGAGACGTTGTTCACATAGTATATCATGCTCATCATCATCACAAAAATCACCATAAGTATCAAATTTCTCATCATTAATCCATAATCTGGACAATTATGTGAATTAGCTTTTTTTTTTGACAAATACAAAGACAATAGAAGCTATCACAATCAAAAATGTAGCCAAAACTTAGATGAGACATTGCCCCTAATGTCTAAAACCAAAGAAACAAAGATAAACAATAATAAAACAATGGCACCCGATAGAAGAATAGTAGTCGTGATTTTGGCTCACATCTTCCTGTGGTTTTACGTCCAGAAACGGCATAAACGCCTTCTATGAGTCGAGGATTGGCATCCCATCCAATTTTCTTAAAAAATGGCAAACAAGGTCTTTTAACGTCAGATTCCCAAGACGCCATTAGCTGCTTCCATGTTAACTGTAAAGAACTTAAAAGGAGAAAAAAAAAACATATATACAATACAACTGAAAATAACAATAAAAAGAAATAACTAATATGGGTTGCCTCCCAAACAACGCTTGATTTATAGTCATCGGCTTGACTCCTGGTAATGACTTCAAGTGGGATTATGTAGAGTCACGGATGTTTTCTGTCTCTCAAACTCGCCTCCAATGTAATGCTTCAGTCTTTGCTCGTTAACTTTGAATGCTTCCTTGTCATTGTTTTGAATTTCAACAACTCCATATGGAAAGGCTCAAACGTGTTAAAGAAAAGATGGCCTAAATCATTTCTGTAGTGAATCATCATCAACGATTTTGCTTCAAGAGGTGATCAATTATTTATAAAGCTCGGGTGTATCTTCCTTAGTTTACTTATCTCAGTAACTGTTCTCCAAGTATGCTCAACCACCAATGCAAATCAATGTGTGAAAAGTGTATATGAAGATAGGCATGCTCAAACATAGATTAAACGAGACGCTGTTCATATAGTATATCATGCTCATCATCGTCACAAAAATCACCATAAGTATCAAATTTATCATCATTAATCCATAATCTGAACTATTGTGTGAAGTAGGTTTTTTTTTTTGACCAATATAAAGACAATAGAAGCTATCACAATCAAAAATGTCCTCAAAACTTAGACGAGACATTGCCCCTAATGTCTAAAACCAAAGAAACAAAGATAAACAATAATAAAAACAATGGCACCTCATAGAAGAATAGTAGTCGTGATTGTGGCTCACATCTTCCTCTGGTTTTACGTCCATGAACGGCATAAACGCCTTCTAAGAGTAGAGGATTGGCATCCAATCCAATTTTCTTAAAAAATGGCAAACTGGGTCTTTTAACGTCAGATTCCCAAGACGCCATTAGCTGCTTCCATGTTAACTGTAAAGAACATAAAAGGGGAAAAAAAACTTATATACAATACAACTGAAAATAACAATAAAAAGAAATAACTAATATGGGTTGCCTCCCAAACATCGCTTGATTTATAGTCATCGGCTTGACTTCTGGTAATTACTTCAAGCGGGATTATGTAGAGTCACGGATGTTTTCTGTCTCTCAAACTCGCCTCCAATGTAATGCTTCAGTCTTTGCTCGTTAACTTTGAATGCTTCCTTGTCATTGTTTTGAATTTCAACAGCTCCATATGGAAAGGCTCAAACGTGTTAAAGAAAAGATGGCCTAAATCATTTCTGTAGTGAATCATCATCAACGATTTTGCTTCAAGAGGTGATCAATTATTTATAAAGTTCGGGTATATCTTCCTTAGTTTACTTATCTCAATAACTGTTCTCCAAGTATGCTCAACCGCCAATGCATATCAATGTGTGAAAAGTGTATATAAAGATAGGCATGCTCAAACATAGATTAAACGAGACGTTGTTCACATAGTATATCATGTTCATCATCATCACAAAAATCACCATAAGTATCTAATTTCTCATCTTTAATCCATAATCTGAACAATTATGTGAAGTAGGTTTTTTTTTTTTGACCAATACAAAGACAATAGAAGCTATCACAATCAAAAATGTCCCCAAAACTTAGATAAGACATTGGCCCTAATGTCTAAAATCAAAAAAACAAATATAAACAATAATAAAAACAATGGCACCTGATAGAAAACTAATAGTTGTGATTGTGGCTCACATCTTCCTCTGGTTTTACGTCCAGAAACGGCATAAACGCCTTCTATGAGTCGAGGATTGGCTTACCATCTAATTTTCTTAAAAAATGGCAAACATGGTCTTTTAACGTCAGATTCCAAGACGCCATTAGCTGCTTCCATGTTAACTGTAAAGAACTTAAAAGGAGAAAAAAAACATATATACAATACAACTGAAAATAACAATAAAAAGAAATAACTAATATGGGTTGCCTCCCAAACAACGCTTGATTTATAGTCATCGGCTTGACTCCTGGTAATGACTTCAAGTGGGATTATGTAGAGTCACAGATGTTTTATGTCTCTCAAACTCGCCTCCAATGTAATGCTTCAGTCTTTGCTCGTTAACTTTGAATGCTTCCTTGTCATTGTTTTGAATTTCAACAACTCCATATGGAAAGGCTCAAACGTGTTAAAGAAAAGATGGCCTAAATCATTTCCGTAGTGAATCATCATCAACGATTTTGCTTCAAGAGGTGATCAATTATTTATAAAGCTCGGGTGTATCTTCCTTAGTTTACTTATCTCAATAACTGTTCTCCAAGTATGCTCAACCACCAATGCAAATCAATGTGTGAAAAGTGTATATGAAGATAGGCATGCTCAAACATAGATTAAACGAGACGTTGTTCACATAGTATATCATGCTCATCATCATCACAAAAATCACCATAAGTATCAAATTTCTCATCATTAATCCATAATCTGAACTATTGTGTGAAGTAGTTTTTTTTTTTGACCAATATAAAGACAATAGAAGCTATCACAATCAAAAATGTCCTCAAAACTTAGATGAGACATTGCCCCTAATGTCGAAAACCAAAGAAACAAAGATAAACAATAATAAAAACAATGGCACCTCATAGAAGAATAGTAGTCGTGATTGTGGCTCACATCTTCGTCTGGTTTTACGTCCATGAACGGCATAAACGCCTTTTATGAGTAGAGGATTGGCATCCAATCCAATTTTCTTAAAAAATGGCAAACAGGGTCTTTTAACGTCAGATTCCCAAGACGCCATTAGCTGCTTCCATGTTAACTGTAAAGAATTTAAAAGGAGAAAAAATAAACATATATACAATACAACTGAAAATAACAATAAAAAGAAATAACTAATATGGGTTGCCTCCCAAACAGCGCTTGATTTATAGTCATCGGCTTGACTCCTGGTAATGACTTCAAGTGGGATTATGTAGAGTCACGGATGTTTTCTGTCTCTCAAACTCGCCTCCAATGTAATGCTTCAGTCTTTGCTCGTTAACTTTGAATGCTTCCTTGTCATTGTTTTGAATTTCAACAACTCCATATGGAAAGGCTCAAACGTGTTAAAGAAAAGATGGCCTAAATCATTTATGTAGTGAATCATCATCAACGATTTTGCTTCAAGAGGTGATCAATTATTTATAAAGCTCGGGTGTATCTTCCTTAGTTTACTTATCTCAATAACTGTTCTCCAAGTATGCTCAACCACCAATGCAAATCAATGTGTGAAAAGTGTATATGAAGATAGGCATGCTCAAACATAGATTAAACGAGACATTGTTCACATAGTATATCATGCTCATCATCATCACAAAAATCACCATAAGTATCAAATTTCTCATCATTAATCCATAATCTGAACTATTGTGTGAAGTAGTTTTTTTTTTTTTGACCAATATAAAGACAATAGAAGCTATCACAATCAAAAATGTCCTCAAAACTTAGATGAGACATTGCCCCTAATGTCTAAAACCAAAGAAACAAAGATAAACAATAATAAAAACAATGGCACCTCATAGAAGAATAGTAGTCGTGATTGTGGCTCACATCTTCGTCTGGTTTTACGTCCATGAACGCCATAAACGCCTTCTATGAGTAGAGGATTGGCATCCAATCCAATTTTCTTAAAAAATGGCAAATAGGGTCTTTTAACGTCAGATTCCCAAGACGCCATTAGCTGCTTCCATGTTAACTGTAAAGAACTTAAAAGGAGAAAAAAAAACATATATACAATACAACTGAAAATAACAATAAAAAGAAATAACTAATATGGGTTGCCTCCCAAACAGCGCTTGATTTATAGTCATCGGCTTGACTCCTGGTAATGACTTCAAGTGGGATTATGTAGAGTCACGGATGTTTTCTGTCTCTCAAACTCGCCTCCAGTGTAATGCTTCAGTCTTTGCTCGTTAACTTTGAATGCTTCCTTGTCATTGTTTTGAATTTCAACAACTCCATATGGAAAGGCTCAAACGTGTTAAAGAAAAGATGGCCTAAATCATTTCTGTAGTGAATCATCATCAACGATTTTGCTTCAAGAGGTGATCAATTATTTATAAAGCTCGGGTGTATCTTCCTTTGTTTACTTATCTCAATAACTGTTCTCCAAGTATGCTCAACCACCAATGCAAATCAATGTGTGAAAAGTGTATATGAAGATAGGCATGCTCAAACATAGATTAAACGAGACGTTGTTCACATAGTATATCATGCTCATCATCATCACAAAAATCACCATAAGTATCAAATTTCTCATCATTAATCCATAATCTGAACTATTGTGTGAAGTAGTTTTTTTTTTTGACCAATATAAAGACAATAGAAGCTATCACAATCAAAAATGTCCTCAAAACTTAGATGAGACATTGCCCCTAATGTCTAAAACCAAAGAAACAAAGATAAACAATAATAAAAACAATGGCACCTCATAGAAGAATAGTAGTCGTGATTGTGGCTCACATCTTCCTCTGGTTTTACGTCCATGAACGGCATAAACGCCTTCTATGAGTAGAGGATTGGCATCCAATCCAATTTTCTTAAAAATGGCAAACAAGGTCTTTTAACGTCAGATTCCCAAGACGCCATTAGCTGCTTCCATGTTAACTGTAAAGAACATAAAAGGAGAAAAAAAACATATATACAATACAACTGAAAATAACAATAAAAAGAAATAACTAATATGGGTTGCCTCCCAAACAGCGCTTGATTTATAGTCATCGGCTTGACTCCTGGTAATGACTTCAAGTGGGATTATGTAGAGTCACGGATGTTTTCTGTCTCTCAAACTCGCCTCCAATGTAATGCTTCGGTCTTTGCTCGTTAACTTTGAATGCTTCCTTGTCATTGTTTTGAATTTCAACAACTCCATATGGAAAGGCTCAAACGTGTTAAAGAAAAGATGGCCTAAATCATTTCTGTAGTGAATCATCATCAACGATTTTGCTTCAAGAGGTGATCAATTATTTATAAAGCTCGGGTGTATCTTCCTTAGTTTACTTATCTCAGTAACTGTTCTCCAAGTATGCTCAACCACCAATGCAAATCAACGTGTGAAAAATGTATATGAAGATAGGCATGCTCAAACATAGATTAAACGAGACATTGTTCACATAGTATATCATGCTCATCATCATCACAAAAATCACCATAAGTATCAAATTTCTCATCATTAATCCATAATCTGGACAATTATGTGAATTAGTTTTTTTTTTTTTACCAATATAAAGACAATAGAAGCTATCACAATCAAAAATATAGCCAAAACTTAGATGAGACATTGCCCCTAATGTCTAAAACCAAAGAAACAAAGATAAACAATAATAAAACAATGGCACCTGATAGAAGAATAGTAGTCGTGATTTTGGCTCACATCTTCCTGTGGTTTTACGTCCAGAAACGGCATAAACGCCTTCTATGAGTCGAGGATTGGCATCCCATCCAATTTTCTTAAAAAATGGCAAACAAGGTCTTTTAACGTCAGATTCCCAAGACGCCATTAGCTGCTTCCATGTTAACTGTAAAGAACTTAAAAGGAGAAAAAAAAAACATATATACAATACAACTGAAAATAACAATAAAAAGAAATAACTAATATGGGTTGCCTCCCACACAACGCTTGATTTATAGTCATCGGCTTGACTCCTGGTAATGACTTCAAGTGGGATTATGTAGAGTCACGGATGTTTTCTGTCTCTCAAACTCGCCTCCAATGTAATGCTTCAGTCTTTGCTCGTTAACTTTGAATGCTTCCTTGTCATTGTTTTGAATTTCAACAACTCCATATGGAAAGGCTCAAACGTGTTAAAGAAAAGATGGCCTAAATCATTTCTGTAGGGAATCATCATCAACGATTTTGCTTCAAGAGGTGATCAATTATTTATAAAGCTCGGGTGTATCTTCCTTAGTTTACTTATCTCAATAACTGTTCTCCAAGTATGCTCAACCACCAATGCAAATCAATGTGTGAAAAGTGTATATGAAGATAGGCATGCTCAAACATAGATTAAACGAGACGTTGTTCACATCGTATATCATGCTCATCATCATCACAAAAATCACCATAAGTATCAAATTTCTCATCATTAATCCATAATCTGAACTATTGTGTGAAGTAGTTTTTTTTTTTTGACCAATATAAAGACAATAGAAGCTATCACAATCAAAAATGTCCTCAAAACTTAGATGAGACATTGCCCCTAATGTCTAAAACCAAAGAAACAAAGATAAACAATAATAAAAACAATGGCACCTCATAGAAGAATAGTAGTCGTGATTGTGGCTCACATCTTCGTCTGGTTTTACGTCCATGAACGGCATAAACGCCTTCTATGAGTAGAGGATTGGCATCCAATCCAATTTTCTTAAAAAATGGCAAACAAGGTCTTTTAACGTCAGATTCCCAAGACGCCATTAGCTGCTTCCATGTTAACTGTAAAGAACTTAAAAGGAGAAAAAAAAAACATATATACAATACAACTGAAAATAACAATAAAAAGAAATAACTAATATGGGTTGCCTCCCAAACAACGCTTGATTTATAGTCATCGGCTTGACTCCTGGTAATGACTTCAAGTGGGATTATGTAGAGTCACGGATGTTTTCTGTCTCTCAAACTCGCCTCCAATGTAATGCTTCAGTCTTTGCTCGTTAACTTTGAATGCTTCCTTGTCATTGTTTTGAATTTCAACAACTCCATATGGAAAGGCTCAAACGTGTTAAAGAAAAGATGGCCTAAATCATTTCTGTAGTGAATCATCATCAACGATTTTGCTTCAAGAGGTGATCAATTATTTATAAAGCTCGGGTGTATCTTCCTTAGTTTACTTATCTCAATAACTGTTCTCCAAGTATGCTCAACCACCAATGCAAATCAATGTGTGAAAAGTGTATATGAAGATAGGCATGCTCAAACATAGATTAAACGAGACGTTGTTCACATAGTATATCATGCTCATCATCATCACAAAAATCACCATAAGTATCAAATTTCTCATCATTAATCCATAATCTGAACTATTGTGTGAAGTAGTTTTTTTTTTTGACCAATATAAAGACAATAGAAGCTATCACAATCAAAAATGTCCTCAAAACTTAGATGAGACATTGCCCCTAATGTCTAAAACCAAAGAAACAAAGATAAACAATAATAAAAACAATGGCACCTCATAGAAGAATAGTAGTCGTGATTGTGGCTCACATCTTCCTCTGGTTTTACGTCCATGAACGGCATAAACGCCTTCTATGAGTAGAGGATTGGCATCCAATCCAATTTTCTTAAAAAATGGCAAACAAGGTCTTTTAACGTCAGATTCCCAAGACGCCATTAGCTGCTTCCATGTTAACTGTAAAGAACATAAAAGGAGAAAAAAAACATATATACAATACAATTGAAAATAACAATAAAAAGAAATAACTAATATGGGTTGCCTCCCAAACAGCGCTTGATTTATAGTTATCGGCTTGACTCCTGGTAATGACTTCAAGTGGGATTATGTAGAGTCACGGATGTTTTCTGTCTCTCAAACTCGCCTCCAATGTAATGCTTCGGTCTTTGCTCGTTAACTTTGAATGCTTCCTTGTCATTGTTTTGAATTTCAACAACTCCATATGGAAAGGCTCAAACGTGTTAAAGAAAAGATGGCCTAAATCATTTCTGTAGTGAATCATCATCAACGATTTTGCTTCAAGAGGTGATCAATTATTTATAAAGCTCCGGTATATCTTCCTTAGTTTACTTATCTCAATAACTGTTCTCCAAGTATGCTCAACCACCAATGCAAATCAATGTGTGAAAAATGTATATGAAGATAGGCATGCTCAAACATAGATTAAACGAGACGTTGTTCACATAGTATATCATGCTCATCATCATCACAAAAATCACCATAAGTATCAAATTTCTCATCATTAATCCATAATCTGAACTATTGTGTGAAGTAGTTTTTTTTTTTTTGACCAATATAAAGACAATAGAAGCTATCACAATCAAAAATGTCCTCAAAACTTAGATGAGACATTGCCCCTAATGTCTAAAACCAAACAAACAAAGATAAACAATAATAAAAACAATGGCACCTGATAGAAGAATAGTAGTCGTGATTGTGGCTCACATCTTCGTCTGGTTTTACGTCCATGAACGGCATAAACGCCTTCTATGAGTAGAGGATTGGCATCCAATCCAATTTTCTTAAAAAATGGCAAACAAGGTCTTTTAACGTCAGATTCCCAAGACGCCATTAGCTGCTTCCATGTTAACTGTAAAGAACTTAAAAGGAGAAAAAAAAGCATATATACAATACAACTGAAAATAACAATAAAAAGAAATAACTAATATGGGTTGCCTCCCAAACAGCGCTTGATTTATAGTCATCGGCTTGACTCCTGGTAATGACTTCAAGTGGGATTATGTAGAGTCACGGATGTTTTCTGTCTCTCAAACTCGCCTCCAATGTAATGCTTCGGTCTTTGCTCGTTAACTTTGAATGCTTCCTTGTCATTGTTTTGAATTTCAACAACTCCATATGGAAAGGCTCAAACGTGTTAAAGAAAAGATGGCCTAAATCATTTCTGTAGTGAATCATCATCAACGATTTTGCTTCAAGAGGTGATCAATTATTTATAAAGCTCGGGTGTATCTTCCTTAGTTTACTTATCTCAATAACTGTTCTCCAAGTATGCTCAACCACCAATGCAAATCAATGTGTGAAAAGTGTATATAAAGATAGGCATGCTCAAACATAGATTAAACGAGACGTTGTTCACATAGTGTATCATGTTCATCATCATCACAAAAATCACCATAAGTATCAAATTTCTCATCTTTAATCCATAATCTGAACAATTATGTGAAGTAGGTTTTTTTTTTTGACCAATACAAAAACAATAGAAGCTATCACAATCAAAAATGTCCCCAAAACTTAGATGAGACATTGGCCCTAATGTCTAAAATCAAAAAAACAAATATAAACAATAATAAAAACAATGGCACCTGATAGAAAACTAATAGTTGTGATTGTGGCTCACATCTTCCTCTGGTTTTACGTCGAGAAACGGCATAAACGCCTTCTATGAGTCGAGGATTGGCTTTCCATCTAATTTTCTTAAAAAATGGCAAACATGGTCTTTTAACGTCATATTCCCAAGACGCCATTAGCTGCTTCCATGTTAACTGTAAAGAACATAAAAGGAGAAAAAAAACATATATACAATACAACTGAAAATAACAATAAAAAGAAATAACTAATATGGGTTGCCTCCCAAACAGCGCTTGATTTATAGTCATCGGCTTGACTCCTGGTAATGACTTCAAGTGGGATTATGTAGAGTCACGGATGTTTTCTGTCTCTCAAACTCGCCTCCAATGTAATGATTCAGTCTTTGCTGGTTAACTTTGAATGCTTCCTTGTCATTGTTTTTAATTTCAACAACTCCATATGGAAAGGCTCAAACGTGTTAAAGAAAAGATGGCCTAAATCATTTCTGTAGTGAATCATCATCAACGATTTTGCTTCAAGAGGTGATCAATTATTTATAAAGCTCGGGTGTATCTTCCTTAGTTTACTTATCTCAATAACTGTTCTCCAAGTATGCTCAACCACCAATGCAAATCAATGTGTGAAAAGTGTATATGAAGATAGGCATGCTCAAACATAGATTAAACGAGACGTTGTTCACATAGTATATCATGCTCATCATCATCACAAAAATCACCATAAGTATCAAATTTCTCATCATTAATCCATAATCTGAACTATTGTGTGAAGTAGTTTTTTTTTTTGACCAATATAAACACAATAGAAGCTATCACAATCAAAAATGTCCTCAAAACTTAGATGAGACATTGCCCCTAATGTCTAAAACCAAAAAAACAAAGATAAACAATAATAAAAACAATGGCACCTCATAGAAGAATAGTAGTCGTGATTGTGGCTCACATCTTCGTCTGGTTTTACGTCCATGAACGGCATAAACGCCTTCTATGAGTAGAGGATTGGCATCCAATCCAATTTTCTTAAAAAATGGCAAACAGGGTCTTTTAACGTCAGATTCCCAAGACGCCATTAGCTGCTTCCATGTTAACTGTAAAGAACTTAAAAGGAGAAAAAAAAAACATATATACAATACAACTGAAAATAACAATAAAAAGAAATAACTAATATGGGTTGCCTCCCAAACAGCGCTTGATTTATAGTCATCGGCTTGACTCCTGGTAATGACTTCAAGTGGGATTATGTAGAGTCACGGATGTTTTCTGTCTCTCAAACTCGCCTCCAATGTAATGCTTCAGTCTTTGCTCGTTAACTTTGAATGCTTCCTTGTCATTGTTTTGAATTTCAACAACTCCATATGGAAAGGCTCAAACGTGTTAAAGAAAATATGGCCTAAATCATTTCTGTAGTGAATCATCATCAACGATTTTGCTTCAAGAGGTGATCAATTATTTATAAAGCTCGGGTGTATCTTCCTTAGTTTACTTATCTCAATAACTGTTCTCCAAGTATGCTCAACCACCAATGCAAATCAATGTGTGAAAAGTGTATATGAAGATAGGCATGCTCAAACATAGATTAAACGAGACGTTGTTCACATAGTATATCATGCTCATCATCATCACAAAAATCACCATAAGTATCAAATTTCTCATCATTAATCCATAATCTGAACTATTGTGTGAAGTAGTTTTTTTTTTGACCAATATAAAGACAATAGAAGCTATCACAATCAAAAATGTCCTCAAAACTTAGATGAGACATTGCCCCTAATGTCTAAAACCAAAGAAACAAAGATAAACAATAATAAAAACAATGGCACCTCATAGAAGAATAGTAGTCGTGATTGTGGCTCACATCTTCCTCTGGTTTTACGTCCATGAACGGCATAAACGCCTTCTATGAGTAGAGGATTGGCATCCAATCCAATTTTCTTAAAAAATGGCAAACAAGGTCTTTTAACGTCAGATTCCCAAGACGCCATTAGCTGCTTCCATGTTAACTGTAAAGAACATAAAAGGAGAAAAAAAACATATATACAATACAACTGAAAATAACAATAAAAAGAAATAACTAATATGGGTTGCCTCCCAAACAGCGCTTGATTTATAGTCATCGGCTTGACTCCTGGTAATGACTTCAAGTGGGATTATGTAGAGTCACGGATGTTTTCTGTCTCTCAAACTCGCCTCCAATGTAATGCTTCAGTCTTTGCTCGTTAACTTTGAATGCTTCCTTGTCATTGTTTTGAATTTCAACAACTCCATATGGAAAGGCTCAAACGTATTAAAGAAAAGATGGCCTAAATCATTTCTGTAGTGAATCATCATCAACGATTTTGCTTCAAGAGGTGATCAATTATTTATAAAGCTCGGGTGTATCTTCCTTAGTTTACTTATCTCAATAACTGTTCTCCAAGTATGCTCAACCACCAATGCAAATCAATGTGTGAAAAGTGTATATGAAGATAGGCATGCTCAAACATAGATTAAACGAGACGTTGTTCACATAGTATATCATGCTCATCATCATCACAAAAATCACCATAAGTATCAAATTTCTCATCATTAATCCATAATCTGAACTATTGTGTGAAGTAGTTTTTTTTTTTTGACCAATATAAAGACAATAGAAGCTATCACAATCAAAAATGTCCTCAAAACTTAGATGAGACATTGCCCCTAATGTCTAAAACGAAAGAAACAAAGATAAACAATAATAAAAACAATGGCACCTGATAGAAGAATAGTAGTCGTGATTGTGGCTCACATCTTCGTCTGGTTTTACGTCCATGAACGGCATAAACGCCTTCTATGAGTAGAGGATTGGCATCCAATCCAATTTTCTTAAAAAATGGCAAACAAGGTCTTTTAACGTCAGATTCCCAAGACGCCATTAGCTGCTTCCATGTTAACTGTAAAGAACTTAAAAGGAGAAAAAAAAACATATATACAATACAACTGAAAATAACAATAAAAAGAAATAACTAATATGGGTTGCCTCCCAAACAGCGCTTGATTTATAGTCATCGGCTTGACTCCTGGTAATGACTTCAAGTGGAATTATGTAGAGTCACGGATGTTTTCTGTCTCTCAAACTCGCCTCCAATGTAATGCTTCGGTCTTTGCTCGTTAACTTTGAATGCTTCCTTGTCATTGTTTTGAATTTCAACAACTCCATATGGAAAGGCTCAAACGTGTTAAAGAAAAGATGGCCTAAATCATTTCTGTAGTGAATCATCATCAACGATTTTGCTTCAAGAGGTGATCAATTATTTATAAAGCTCGGGTGTATCTTCCTTAGTTTACTTATCTCAATAACTATTCTCCATGTATGCTCAACCACCAATGCAAATCAATGTGTGAAAAGTGTATATAAAGATAGGCATGCTCAAACATAGATTAAACGAGACGTTGTTCACATAGTGTATCATGTTCATCATCATCACAAAAATCACCATAAGTATCAAATTTCTCATCTTTAATCCATAATCTGAACAATTATGTGAAGTAGGTTTTTTTTTTTGACCAATACAAAAACAATAGAAGCTATCACAATCAAAAATGTCCCCAAAACTTAGATGAGACATTGGCCCTAATGTCTAAAATCAAAAAAACAAATATAAACAATAATAAAAACAATGGCACCTGATAGAAAACTAATAGTTGTGATTGTGGCTCACATCTTCCTCTGGTTTTACGTCGAGAAACGGCATAAACGCCTTCTATGAGTCGAGGATTGGCTTTCCATCTAATTTTCTTAAAAAATGGCAAACATGGTCTTTTAACGTCATATTCCCAAGACGCCATTAGCTGCTTCCATGTTAACTGTAAAGAACATAAAAGGTGAAAAAAAACATATATACAATACAACTGAAAATAACAATAAAAAGAAATAACTAATATGGGTTGCCTCCCAAACAGCGCTTGATTTATAGTCATCGGCTTGACTCCTGGTAATGACTTCAAGTGGGATTATGTAGAGTCACGGATGTTTTCTGTCTCTCAAACTCGCCTCCAATGTAATGCTTCAGTCTTTGCTGGTTAACTTTGAATGCTTCCTTGTCATTGTTTTTAATTTCAACAACTCCATATGGAAAGGCTCAAACGTGTTAAAGAAAAGATGGCCTAAATCATTTCTGTAGTGAATCATCATCAACGATTTTGCTTCAAGAGGTGATCAATTATTTATAAAGCTCGGGTGTATCTTCCTTAGTTTACTTATCTCAATAACTGTTCTCCAAGTATGCTCAACCACCAATGCAAATCAATGTGTGAAAAGTGTATATGAAGATAGGCATGCTCAAACATAGATTAAACGAGACGTTGTTCACATAGTATATCATGCTCATCATCATCACAAAAATCACCATAAGTATCAAATTTCTCATCATTAATCCATAATCTGAACTATTGTGTGAAGTAGTTTTTTTTTTTGACCAATATAAACACAATAGAAGCTATCACAATCAAAAATGTCCTCAAAACTTAGATGAGACATTGCCCCTAATGTCTAAAACCAAAAAAACAAAGATAAACAATAATAAAAACAATGGCACCTCATAGAAGAATAGTAGTCGTGATTGTGGCTCACATCTTCGTCTGGTTTTACGTCCATGAACGGCATAAACGCCTTCTATGAGTAGAGGATTGGCATCCAATCCAATTTTCTTAAAAAATGGCAAACAGGGTCTTTTAACGTCAGATTCCCAAGACGCCATTAGCTGCTTCCATGTTAACTGTAAAGAACTTAAAAGGAGAAAAAAAAAACATATATACAATACAACTGAAAATAACAATAAAAAGAAATAACTAATATGGGTTGCCTCCCAAACAGCGCTTGATTTATAGTCATCGGCTTGACTCCTGGTAATGACTTCAAGTGGGATTATGTAGAGTCACGGATGTTTTCTGTCTCTCAAACTCGCCTCCAATGTAATGCTTCAGTCTTTGCTCGTTAACTTTGAATGCTTCCTTGTCATTGTTTTGAATTTCAACAACTCCATATGGAAAGGCTCAAACGTGTTAAAGAAAATATGGCCTAAATCATTTCTGTAGTGAATCATCATCAACGATTTTGCTTCAAGAGGTGATCAATTATTTATAAAGCTCGGGTGTATCTTCCTTAGTTTACTTATCTCAATAACTGTTCTCCAAGTATGCTCAACCACCAATGCAAATCAATGTGTGAAAAGTGTATATGAAGATAGGCATGCTCAAACATAGATTAAACGAGACGTTGTTCACATAGTATATCATGCTCATCATCATCACAAAAATCACCATAAGTATCAAATTTCTCATCATTAATCCATAATCTGAACTATTGTGTGAAGTAGTTTTTTTTTTGACCAATATAAAGACAATAGAAGCTATCACAATCAAAAATGTCCTCAAAACTTAGATGAGACATTGCCCCTAATGTCTAAAACCAAAGAAACAAAGATAAACAATAATAAAAACAATGGCACCTCATAGAAGAATAGTAGTCGTGATTGTGGCTCACATCTTCCTCTGGTTTTACGTCCATGAACGGCATAAACGCCTTCTATGAGTAGAGGATTGGCATCCAATCCAATTTTCTTAAAAAATGGCAAACAAGGTCTTTTAACGTCAGATTCCCAAGACGCCATTAGCTGCTTCCATGTTAACTGTAAAGAACATAAAAGGAGAAAAAAAACATATATACAATACAACTGAAAATAACAATAAAAAGAAATAACTAATATGGGTTGCCTCCCAAACAGCGCTTGATTTATAGTCATCGGCTTGACTCCTGGTAATGACTTCAAGTGGGATTATGTAGAGTCACGGATGTTTTCTGTCTCTCAAACTCGCCTCCAATGTAATGCTTCAGTCTTTGCTCGTTAACTTTGAATGCTTCCTTGTCATTGTTTTGAATTTCAACAACTCCATATGGAAAGGCTCAAACGTATTAAAGAAAAGATGGCCTAAATCATTTCTGTAGTGAATCATCATCAACGATTTTGCTTCAAGAGGTGATCAATTATTTATAAAGCTCGGGTGTATCTTCCTTAGTTTACTTATCTCAATAACTGTTCTCCAAGTATGCTCAACCACCAATGCAAATCAATGTGTGAAAAGTGTATATGAAGATAGGCATGCTCAAACATAGATTAAACGAGACGTTGTTCACATAGTTTATCATGTTCATCATCATCACAAAAATCACCATAAGTATCAAATTTCTCATCATTAATCCATAATCTGAACAATTATGTGAATTAGTTTTTTTTTTGACCAATATAAAGACAATAGAAGCTATCACAATCAAAAATGTCCTCAAAACTTAGATGAGACATTGCCCCTAATGTCTAAAACCAAAGAAACAAAGATAAACAATAATAAAAACAATGGCACCTCATAGAAGAATAGTAGTCGTGATTGTGGCTCACATCTTCCTCTGGTTTTACGTCCATGAACGCCATAAACGCCTTCTATGAGTAGAGGATTGGCATCCAATCCAATTTTCTTAAAAAATGGCAAACAAGGTCTTTTAACGTCAGATTCCCAAGACGCCATTAGCTGCTTCCATGTTAACTGTAAAGAACATAAAAGGAGAAAAAAAACATATATACAATACAACTGAAAATAACAATAAAAAGAAATAACTAATATGGGTTGCCTCCCAAACAGCGCTTGATTTATAGTCATCGGCTTGACTCCTGGTAATGACTTCAAGTGGGATTATGTAGAGTCACGGATGTTTTCTGTCTCTCAAACTCGCCTCCAATGTAATGCTTCAGTCTTTGCTCGTTAACTTTGAATGCTTCCTTGTCATTGTTTTGAATTTCAACAACTCCATATGGAAAGGCTCAAACGTATTAAAGAAAAGATGGCCTAAATCATTTCTGTAGTGAATCATCATCAACGATTTTGCTTCAAGAGGTGATCAATTATTTATAAAGCTCGGGTGTATCTTCCTTAGTTTACTTATCTCAATAACTGTTCTCCAAGTATGCTCAACCACCAATGCAAATCAATGTGTGAAAAGTGTATATGAAGATAGGCATGCTCAAACATAGATTAAACGAGACGTTGTTCACATAGTATATCATGTTCATCATCATCACAAAAATCACCATAAGTATCAAATTTCTCATCATTAATCCATAATCTGAACAATTATGTGAATTAGTTTTTTTTTTGACCAATATAAAGACAATAGAAGCTATCACAATCAAAAATATAGCCAAAACTTAGATGAGACATTGCCCCTAATGTCTAAAACCAAAGAAACAAAGATAAACAATAATAAAACAATGGCACCTGATAGAAGAATAGTAGTCGTGATTTTGGCTCACATCTTCCTGTGGTTTTACGTCCAGAAACGGCATAAACGCCTTCTATGAGTCGAGGATTGGCATCCCATCCAATTTTCTTAAAAAATGGCAAACAGGGTCTTTTAACGTCAGATTCCCAAGACGCCATTAGCTGCTTCCATGTTAACTGTAAAGAACTTAAAAGGAGAAAAAAAAACATATATACAATACAACTGAAAATAACAATAAAAAGAAATAACTAATATGGGTTGCCTCCCAAACAGCGCTTGATTTATAGTCATCGGCTTGACTCCTGGTAATGACTTCAAGTGGGATTATGTAGAGTCACGGATGTTTTCTGTCTCTCAAACTCGCCTCCAATGTAATGCTTCGGTCTTTGCTCGTTAACTTTGAATGCTTCCTTGTCATTGTTTTGAATTTCAACAACTCCATATGGAAAGGCTCAAACGTGTTAAAGAAAAGATGGCCTAAATCATTTCTGTAGTGAATCATCATCAACGATTTTGCTTCAAGAGGTGATCAATTATTTATAAAGCTCGGGTGTATCTTCCTTAGTTTACTTATCTCAATAACTGTTCTCCAAGTATGCTCAACCACCAATGCAAATCAATGTGTGAAAAGTGTATATAAAGATAGGTATGCTCAAACATAGATTAAACGAGACGTTGTTCACATAGTGTATCATGTTTATCATCATCACAAAAATCACCATAAGTATCAAATTTCTCATCTTTAATCCATAATCTGAACAATTATGTGAAGTAGGTTTTTTTTTTTGACCAATACAAAAACAATTGAAGCTATCACAATCAAAAATGTCCCCAAAACTTAGATGAGACATTGGCCCTAATGTCTAAAATCAAAAAAACAAATATAAACAATAATAAAAACAATGGCACCTGATAGAAAACTAATAGTTGTGATTGTGGCTCACATCTTCCTCTGGTTTTACGTCCAGAAACGGCATAAACGCCTTCTATGAGTCGAGGATTGGCTTCCCATCTAATTTTCTTAAAAAATGGCAAACATGGTCTTTTAACGTCAGATTCCCAAGACGCCATTAGCTGCTTCCATGTTAACTGTAAAGAACTTAAAAGGAGAAAAAAAAATATATACAATACAACTGAAAATAACAATAAAAAGAAATAACTAATATGGGTTGCCTCCCAAACAGCGCTTGATTTATAGTCATCGGCTTGACTCCTGGTAATGACTTCAAGTGGGATTATGTAGAGTCACGGATGTTTTCTGTCTCTCAAACTCGCCTCCAATGTAATGCTTCAGTCTTTGCTCGTTAACTTTGAATGCTTCCTTGTCATTGTTTTGAATTTCAACAACTCCATATGGAAAGGCTCAAACGTATTAAAGAAAAGATGGCCTAAATCATTTCTGTAGTGAATCATCATCAACGATTTTGCTTCAAGAGGTGATCAATTATTTATAAAGCTCGGGTGTATCTTCCTTAGTTTACTTATCTCAATAACTGTTCTCCAAGTATGCTCAACCACCAATGCAAATCAATGTGTGAAAAGTGTATATGAAGATAGGCATGCTCAAACATACATTAAACGAGACGTTGTTCACATAGTATATCATGTTCATCATCATCACAAAAATCACCATAAGTATCAAATTTCTCATCATTAATCCATAATCTGAACAATTATGTGAATTAGTTTTTTTTTTGACCAATATAAAGACAATAGAAGCTATCACAATCAAAAATATAGCCAAAACTTAGATGAGACATTGCCCCTAATGTCTAAAACCAAAGAAACAAAGATAAACAATAATAAAACAATGGCACCTGATAGAAGAATAGTAGTCGTGATTTTGGCTCACATCTTCCTGTGGTTTTACGTCCAGAAACGGCATAAACGCCTTCTATGAGTCGAGGATTGGCATCCCATCCAATTTTCTTAAAAAATGGCAAACAGGGTCTTTTAACGTCAGATTCCCAAGACGCCATTAGCTGCTTCCATGTTAACTGTAAAGAACTTAAAAGGAGAAAAAAAAACATATATACAATACAACTGAAAATAACAATAAAAAGAAATAACTAATATGGGTTGCCTCCCAAACAGCGCTTGATTTATAGTCATC
Source organism: Linaria vulgaris (assembly GCA_948329865.1). NCBI lineage: Eukaryota > Viridiplantae > Streptophyta > Magnoliopsida > Lamiales > Plantaginaceae > Linaria > Linaria vulgaris. Next base: position 67,802,365 of record OX415249.1, read on the forward strand.
GGCTTGACTCCTGGTAATGACTTCAAGTGGGATTATGTAGAGTCACGGATGTTTTCTGTCTCTCAAACTCGCCTCCAATGTAATGCTTCGGTCTTTGCTCGTTAACTTTGAATGCTTCCTTGTCATTGTTTTGAATTTCAACAACTCCATATGGAAAGGCTCAAACGTGTTAAAGAAAAGATGGCCTAAATCATTTCTGTAGTGAATCATCATCAACGATTTTGCTTCAAGAGGTGATCAATTATTTATAAAGCTCGGGTGTATCTTCCTTACTTTACTTATCTCAATAACTGTTCTCCAAGTATGCTCAACCACCAATGCAAATCAATGTGTGAAAAGTGTATATAAAGATAGGCATGCTCAAACATAGATTAAACGAGACGTTGTTCACATAGTGTATCATGTTTATCATCATCACAAAAATCACCATAAGTATCAAATTTCTCATCTTTAATCCATAATCTGAACAATTATGTGAAGTAGGTTTTTTTTTTTGACCAATACAAAAACAATAGAAGCTATCACAATCAAAAATGTCCCCAAAACTTAGATGAGACATTGGCCCTAATGTCTAAAATCAAAAAAACAAATATAAACAATAATAAAAACAATGGCACCTGATAGAAAACTAATAGTTGTGATTGTGGCTCACATCTTCCTCTGGTTTTACGTCCAGAAACGGCATAAACGCCTTCTATGAGTCGAGGATTGGCTTGCCATCTAATTTTCTTAAAAAATGGCAAACATGGTCTTTTAACGTCAGATTCCCAAGACGCCATTAGCTGCTTCCATGTTAACTGTAAAGAACTTAAAAGGAGAAAAAAAAATATATACAATACAACTGAAAATAACAATAAAAAGAAATAACTAATATAGGTTGCCTCCCAAACAGCGCTTGATTTATAGTCATCGGCTTGACTCCTGGTAATGACTTCAAGTGGGATTATGTAGAGTCACGGATGTTTTCTGTCTCTCAAACTCGCCTCCAATGTAATGCTTCAGTCTTTGCTCGTTAACTTTGAATGCTTCCTTGTCATTGTTTTGAATTTCAACAACTCCATATGGAAAGGCTCAAACGTATTAAAGAAAAGATGGCCTAAATCATTTCTGTAGTGAATCATCATCAACGATTTTGCTTCAAGAGGTGATCAATTATTTATAAAGCTCGGGTGTATCTTCCTTAGTTTACTTATCTCAATAACTGTTCTCCAAGTATGCTCAACCACCAATGCAAATCAATGTGTGAAAAGTGTATATGAAGATAGGCATGCTCAAACATAGATTAAACGAGACGTTGTTCACATAGTATATCATGTTCATCATCATCACAAAAATCACCATAAGTATCAAATTTCTCATCATTAATCCATAATCTGAACAATTATGTGAATTAGTTTTTTTTTTGACCAATATAAAGACAATAGAAGCTATCACAATCAAAAATATAGCCAAAACTTAGATGAGACATTGCCCCTAATGTCTAAAACCAAAGAAACAAAGATAAACAAAAATAAAACAATGGCACCTGATAGAAGAATAGTAGTCGTGATTTTGGCTCACATCTTCCTGTGGTTTTACGTCCAGAAACGGCATAAACGCCTTCTATGAGTCGAGGATTGGCATCCCATCCAATTTTCTTAAAAAATGGCAAACATGGTCTTTTAACGTCAGATTCCCAAGACGCCATTAGCTGCTTCCATGTTAACTGTAAAGAACTTAAAAGGAGAAAAAAAACATATATACAATACAACTGAAAATAACAATAAAAAGAAATAACTAATATGGGTTGCCTCCCAAACAGCGCTTGATTTATAGTCATCGGCTTGACTCCTGGTAATGACTTCAAGTGGGATTATGTAGAGTCACGGATGTTTTCTGTCTCTCAAACTCGCCTCCAATGTAATGCTTCAGTCTTTGCTCGTTAACTTTGAATGCTTCCTTGTCATTGTTTTGAATTTCAACAACTCCATATGGAAAGGCTCAAACATGTTAAAGAAAAGATGGCCTAAATCATTTCTGTAGTGAATCATCATCAACGATTTTGCTTCAAGAGGTGATCAATTATTTATAAAGCTCGGGTGTATCTTCCTTAGTTTACTTATCTCAATAACTGTTCTCCAAGTATGCTCAACCACCAATGCAAATCAATGTGTGAAAAGTGTATATGAAGATAGGCATGCTCAAACATAGATTAAACGAGACGTTGTTCACATAGTATATCATGCTCATCATCATCACAAAAATCATCATAAGTATCAAATTTCTCATCATTAATCCATAATCTGAACTATTGTGTGAAGTAGTTTTTTTTTTTGACCAATATAAAGACAATAGAAGCTATCACAATCAAAAATGTCCTCAAAACTTAGATGAGACATTGCCCCTAATGTCTAAAACCAAAGAAACAAAGATAAACAATAATAAAAACAATGGCACCTCATAGAAGAATAGTAGTCGTGATTGTGGCTCACATCTTCCTCTGGTTTTACGTCCATGAACGGCATAAACGCCTTCTATGAGTAGAGGATTGGCATCCAATCCAATTTTCTTAAAAAATGGCAAACAAGGTCTTTTAACGTCAGATTCCCAAGACGCCATTAGCTGCTTCCATGTTAACTGTAAAGAACATAAAAGGAGAAAAAAAACATATATACAATACAACTGGAAATAACAATAAAAAGAAATAACTAATATGGGTTGCCTCCCAAACAGCGCTTGATTTATAGTCATCGGCTTGACTCCTGGTAATGACTTCAAGTGGGATTATCTAGAGTCACGGATGTTTTCTGTCTCTCAAGCTCGCCTCCAATGTAATGCTTCAGTCTTTGCTCATTAACTTTGAATGCTTCCTTGTCATTGTTTTGAATTTCAACAACTCCATATGGAAAGGCTCAAGCGTGTTAAAGAAAAGATGGCCTAAATCATTTCTGTAGTGAATCATCATCAACGATTTTGCTTCAAGAGGTGATCAATTATTTATAAAGCTCGGGTGTATCTTCCTTAGTTTACTTATCTCAATAACTGTTCTCCAAGTATGCTCAACCACCAATGCAAATCAATGTGTGAAAAGTGTATATAAAGATAGGCATGCTCAAACATAGATTAAACGAGACGTTGTTCACATAGTATATCATGTTCATCATCATCACAAAAATCACCATAAGTATCAAATTTCTCATCTTTAATCCATAATCTGAACAATTATGTGAAGTAGGTTTTTTTTTTGACCAATACAAAGACAATATAAGCTATCACAATCAAAAATGTCCCCAAAACTTAGATGAGACATTGGCCCTAATGTCTAAAATCAAAAAAACAAATATAAACAATAATAAAAACAATGGCACCTGATAGAAAACTAATAGTTGTGATTGTGGCTCACATCTTCCTTTGGTTTTACGTCCAGAAACGGCATAAACGCCTTCTATGAGTCGAGGATTGGCTTCCCATCCAATTTTCTTAAAAAATGGCAAACATGGTCTTTTAACGTCAGATTCCCAAGACGCTATTAGCTGCTTCCATGTTAACTGTAAAGAACTTAAAAGGAGAAAAAAAACATATATACAATACAACTGAAAATAACAATAAAAAGAAATAACTAATATGGGTTGCCTCCCAAACAGCGCTTGATTTATAGTCATCGGCTTGACTCCTGGTAATGACTTCAAGTGGGATTATGTAGAGTCACGGATGTTTTCTGTCTCTCAAACTCGCCTCCAATGTAATGCTTCAGTCTTTGCTCGTTAACTTTGAATGCTTCCTTGTCATTGTTTTGAATTTCAACAACTCCATATGGAAAGGCTCAAACATGTTAAAGAAAAGATGGCCTAAATCATTTCTGTAGTGAATCATCATCAACGATTTTGCTTCAAGAGGTGATCAATTATTTATAAAGCTCGGGTGTATCTTCCTTAGTTTACTTATCTCAATAACTGTTCTCCAAGTATGCTCAACCACCAATGCAAATCAATGTGTGAAAAGTGTATATGAAGATAGGCATGCTCAAACATAGATTAAACGAGACGTTGTTCACATAGTATATCATGCTCATCATCATCACAAAAATCATCATAAGTATCAAATTTCTCATCATTAATCCATAATCTGAACTATTGTGTGAAGTAGTTTTTTTTTTGACCAATATAAAGACAATAGAAGCTATCACAATCAAAAATGTCCTCAAAACTTAGATGAGACATTGCCCCTAATGTCTAAAACCAAAGAAACAAAGATAAACAATAATAAAAACAATGGCACCTCATAGAAGAATAGTAGTCGTGATTGTGGCTCACATCTTCCTCTGGTTTTACGTCCATGAACGGCATAAACGCCTTCTATGAGTAGAGGATTGGCATCCAATCCAATTTTCTTAAAAAATGGCAAACAAGGTCTTTTAACGTCAGATTCCCAAGACGCCATTAGCTGCTTCCATGTTAACTGTAAAGAACATAAAAGGAGAAAAAAAACATATATACAATACAACTGGAAATAACAATAAAAAGAAATAACTAATATGGGTTGCCTCCCAAACAGCGCTTGATTTATAGTCATCGGCTTGACTCCTGGTAATGACTTCAAGTGGGATTATCTAGAGTCACGGATGTTTTCTATCTCTCAAGCTCGCCTCCAATGTAATGCTTCAGTCTTTGCTCATTAACTTTGAATGCTTCCTTGTCATTGTTTTGAATTTCAACAACTCCATATGGAAAGGCTCAAACGTGTTAAAGAAAAGATGGCCTAAATCATTTCTGTAGTGAATCATCATCAACGATTTTGCTTCAAGAGGTGATCAATTATTTATAAAGCTCGGGTGTATCTTCCTTAGTTTACTTATCTCAATAACTGTTCTCCAAGTATGCTCAACCACCAATGCAAATCAATGTGTGAAAAGTGTATATAAAGATAGGCATGCTCAAACATAGATTAAACGAGACGTTGTTCACATAGTATATCATGTTCATCATCATCACAAAAATCACCATAAGTATCAAATTTCTCATCTTTAATCCATAATCTGAACAATTATGTGAAGTAGATTTTTTTTTTGACCAATACAAAGAAAATAGAAGCTATCACAATCAAAAATGTCCCCAAAACTTAGATGAGACATTGGCCCTAATGTCTAAAATCAAAAAAACAAATATAAACAATAATAAAAACAATGGCACCTGATAGAAAACTAATAGTTGTGATTGTGGCTCACATCTTCCTCTGGTTTTACGTCCAGGAACGGCATAAACGCCTTCTATGAGTAGAGGATTGGCATCCAATCCAATTTTCTTAAAAAATGGCAAACAGGGTCTTTTAACGTCAGATTCCCAAGATGCCATTAGCTGCTTCCTTGTTAACTGTAAAGAACATAAAAGGAGAAAAAAAACATATATACAATACAACTGAAAATAACAATAAAAAGAAATAACTAATATGGGTTGCCTCCCAAACATCGCTTGATTTATAGTCATCGGCTTGACTCCTGTTATTGACTTCAAGTGGGATTATGTAGAGTCACAGATGTTTTCTGTCTCTCAAACTCGCCTCCAATGTAATGCTTCAGTCTTTGCTCATTAACTTTGAATGCTTCCTAGTCATTGTTTTGAATTTCAACAACTCCATATGGAAAGGCTCAAACGTGTTAAAGAAAAGATGGCCTAAATCATTTCTGTAGTGAATCATCATCAACGATTTTGCTTCAAGAGGTGATCAATTATTTATAAAGCTCGGGTGTATCTTCCTTAGTTTACTTATCTCAATAACTGTTCTCCAAGTATGCTCAACCACCAATGCAAATCAATGTGTGAAAAGTGTATATGAAGATAGCCATGCTCAAACATAGATTAAACGAGACGTTGTTCACATAGTATAATATGCTCATCATCATCACAAAAATCACCATAAGTATCAAATTTCTCATCATTAATCCATAATCTGAACTATTATGTGAAGTAGTTATTTTTTTTGACCAATATAAAGACAATAGAAGCTATCACAATCAAAAATGTCCCCAAAACTTAGATGAGACATTGCCCCTAATGTCTAAAACCAAAGAAACAAAGTTAAACAATAATAAAAACAATGGCACCTCATAGAAGAACAGTAGTCGTGATTGTGGCTCACATCTTCCTCTGGTTTTACGTCCAGGAACGGCATAAACGCCTTCTATGAGTAGAGGATTGGCATCCAATCCAATTTTCTTAAAAAATGGCAAACAGGGTCTTTCAACGTCAGATTCCCAAGTCGCCATTAGCTGCTTCCATGTTAACTGTAAAGAACATAAAAGGAGAAAAAAAACATATATACAATACAACTGAAAATAACAATAAAAAGAAATAACTAATATGGGTTGCCTCCCAAACAGCGCTTGATTTATAGTCATCGGCTTGACTCCTGTTATTGACTTCAAGTGGGATTATGTAGAGTCACGGATGTTTTCTGTCTCTCAAACTCGCCTCCAATGTAATGCTTCAGTCTTTGCTCGTTAACTTTGAATGCTTCCTTGTCATTGTTTTGAATTTCAACAACTCCATATGGAAAGGCTCAAACGTGTTAAAGAAAAGATGGCCTAAATCATTTCTGTAGTGAATCATCATCAACGATTTTGCTTCAATAGGTGATCAATTATTTATAAAGTTCGGGTGTATCTTCCTTAGTTTGCTTATCTCAATAACTGTTCTCCAAGTATGCTCAACCACCAATGCAAATCAATGTGTGAAAAGTGTATATGAAGATAGCCATGCTCAAACATAGATTAAACGAGACGTTGTTCACATAGTATATCATGCTCATCATCATCACAAAAATCACCATAAGTATCAAATTTCTCATCATTAATCCATAATCTGAACTATTATGTGAAGTAGTTTTTTGTTTTGACCAATATAAAGACAATAGAAGCTATCACAATCAAAAATGTCCCCAAAACTTAGATGAGACAATGCCCCTAATGTCTAAAACCAAAGAAACAAAGATAAACAATAATAAAAACAATGGCACCTCATAGAAGAATAGTAGTCGTGATTGTGGCTCACATCTTCCTCTGGTTTTACGTCCAGGAACGGCATAAACGCCTTCTATGAGTAGAGGATTGGCATCCAATCCAATTTTCTTAAAAAATGGCAAACAGGGTCTTTTAACGTCAGATTCCCAAGATGCCATTAGCTGCTTCCTTGTTAACTGTAAAGAACATAAAAGGAGAAAAAAAAACATATATACAATACAACTGAAAATAACAATAAAAAGAAATAACTAATATGGGTTGCCTCCCAAACATCGCTTGATTTATAGTCATCGGCTTGACTCCTGTTATTGACTTCAAGTGGGATTATGTAGAGTCACAGATGTTTTCTGTCTCTCAAACTCGCCTCCAATGTAATGCTTCAGTCTTTGCTCATTAACTTTGAATGCTTCCTAGTCATTGTTTTGAATTTCAACAACTCCATATGGAAAGGCTCAAACGTGTTAAAGAAAAGATGGCCTAAATCATTTCTGTAGTGAATCATCATCAACGATTTTGCTTCAAGAGGTGATCAATTATTTATAAAGCTCGGGTGTATCTTCCTTAGTTTACTTATCTCAATAACTGTTCTCCAAGTATGCTCAACCACCAATGCAAATCAATGTGTGAAAAGTGTATATGAAGATAGCCATGCTCAAACATAGATTAAACGAGACGTTGTTCACATAGTATAACATGCTCATCATCATCACAAAAATCACCATAAGTATCAAATTTCTCATCATTAATCCATAATCTGAACTATTATGTGAAGTAGTTTTTTTTTTTGACCAATATAAAGACAATAGAAGCTATCACAATCAAAAATGTCCCCAAAACTTAGATGAGACATTGCCCCTAATGTCTAAAACCAAAGAAACAAAGTTAAACAATAATAAAAACAATGGCACCTCATAGAAGAACAGTAGTCGTGATTGTGGCTCACATCTTCCTCTGGTTTTACGTCCAGGAACGGCATAAACGCCTTCTATGAGTAGAGGATTGGCATCCAATCCAATTTTCTTAAAAAATGGCAAACAGGGTCTTTCAACGTCAGATTCCCAAGTCGCCATTAGCTGCTTCCATGTTGACTGTAAAGAACATAAAAGGAGAAAAAAAACATATATACAATACAACTGAAAATAACAATAAAAAGAAATAACTAATATGGGTTGCCTCCCAAACAGCGCTTGATTTATAGTCATCGGCTTGACTCCTGTTATTGACTTCAAGTGGGATTATGTAGAGTCACGGATGTTTTCTGTCTCTCAAACTCGCCTCCAATGTAATGCTTCAGTCTTTGCTCGTTAACTTTGAATGCTTCCTTGTCATTGTTTTGAATTTCAACAACTCCATATGGAAAGGCTCAAACGTGTTAAAGAAAAGATGGCCTAAATCATTTCTGTAGTGAATCATCATCAACAATTTTGCTTCAATAGGTGATCAATTATTTATAAAGTTCGGGTGTATCTTCCTTAGTTTGCTTATCTCAATAACTGTTCTTCAAGTATGCTCAACCACCAATGCAAATCAATGTGTGAAAAGTGTATATGAAGATAGCCATGCTCAAACATAGATTAAACGAGACGTTGTTCACATAGTATATCATGCTCATCATCATCACAAAAATCACCATAAGTATCAAATTTCTCATCATTAATCCATAATCTGAACTATTATGTGAAGTAGTTTTTTGTTTTGACCAATATAAAGACAATAGAAGCTATCACAATCAAAAATGTCCCCAAAACTTAGATGAAACAATGCCCCTAATGTCTAAAACCAAAGAAACAAAGATAAACAATAATAAAAACAATGGCACCTCATAGAAGAATAGTAGTCGTGATTGTGGCTCACATCTTCCTCTGGTTTTACGTCCAGGAACGGCATAAACGCATTATATGAGTAGAGGATTGGCATCCAATCCAATTTTCTTAAAAAATGGCAAACATGGTCTTTTAACGTCAGATTCCCAAGACGCCATTAGCTGCTTCCTTGTTAACTGTAAAGAACATAAAAGGAGAAAAAAAAACATATATACAATACAACTGAAAATAACAATAAAAAGAAATAACTAATATGGGTTGCCTCCCAAACATCGCTTGATTTATAGTCATCGGCTTGACTCCTGTTATTGACTTCAAGTGGGATTATGTAGAGTCACAGATGTTTTCTGTCTCTCAAACTCGCCTCCAATGTAATGCTTCAGTCTTTGCTCATTAACTTTGAATGCTTCCTAGTCATTGTTTTGAATTTCAACAACTCCATATGGAAAGGCTCAAACGTGTTAAAGAAAAGATGGCCTAAATCATTTCTGTAGTGAATCATCATCAACGATTTTGCTTCAAGAGGTGATCAATTATTTATAAAGCTCGGGTGTATCTTCCTTAGTTTACTTATCTCAATAACTGTTCTCCAAGTATGCTCAACCACCAATGCAAATCAATGTGTGAAAAGTGTATATGAAGATAGCCATGCTCAAACATAGATTAAACGAGACGTTGTTCACATAGTATAACATGCTCATCATCATCACAAAAATCACCATAAGTATCAAATTTCTCATCATTAATCCATAATCTGAACTATTATGTGAAGTAGTTTTTTTTTTTGACCAATATAAAGACAATAGAAGCTATCACAATCAAAAATGTCCCCAAAACATAGATGAGACATTGCCCCTAATGTCTAAAACCAAAGAAACAAAGTTAAACAATAATAAAAACAATGGCACCTCATAGAAGAACAGTAGTCGTGATTGTGGCTCACATCTTCCTCTGGTTTTACGTCCAGGAACGGCATAAACGCCTTCTATGAGTAGAGGATTGGCATCCAATCCAATTTTCTTAAAAAATGGCAAACAGGGTCTTTCAACGTCAGATTCCCAAGTCGCCATTAGCTGCTTCCATGTTGACTGTAAAGAACATAAAAGGAGAAAAAAAACATATATACAATACAACTGAAAATAACAATAAAAAGAAATAACTAATATGGGTTGCCTCCCAAACAGCGCTTGATTTATAGTCATCGGCTTGACTCCTGTTATTGACTTCAAGTGGGATTATGTAGAGTCACGGATGTTTTCTATCTCTCAAACTCGCCTCCAATGTAATGCTTCAGTCTTTGCTCGTTAACTTTGAATGCTTCCTTGTCATTGTTTTGAATTTCAACAACTCCATATGGAAAGGCTCAAACGTGTTAAAGAAAAGATGGCCTAAATCATTTCTGTAGTGAATCATCATCAACGATTTTGCTTCAATAGGTGATCAATTATTTATAAAGTTCGGGTGTATCTTCCTTAGTTTGCTTATCTCAATAACTGTTCTCCAAGTATGCTCAACCACCAATGCAAATCAATGTGTGAAAAGTGTATATGAAGATAGCCATGCTCAAACATAGATTAAACGAGACGTTGTTCACATAGTATATCATGCTCATCATCATCACAAAAATCACCATAAGTATCAAATTTCTCATCATTAATCCATAATCTGAACTATTATGTGAAGTAGTTTTTTGTTTTGACCAATATAAAGACAATAGAAGCTATCACAATCAAAAATGTCCCCAAAACTTAGATGAGACAATGCCCCTAATGTCTAAAACCAAAGAAACAAAGATAAACAATAATAAAAACAATGGCACCTCATAGAAGAATAGTAGTCGTGATTGTGGCTCACATCTTCCTCTGGTTTTACGTCCAGGAACGGCATAAACGCCTTCTATGAGTAGAGGATTGGCATCCAATCCAATTTTCTTAAAAAATGGCAAACATGGTCTTTTAACGTCAGATTCCCAAGACGCCATTAGCTGCTTCCTTGTTAACTGTAAAGAACATAAAAGGAGAAAAAAAAACATATATACAATACAACTGAAAATAACAATAAAAAGAAATAACTAATATGGGTTGCCTCCCAAACATCGCTTGATTTATAGTCATCGGCTTGACTCCTGTTATTGACTTCAAGTGGGATTATGTAGAGTCACAGATGTTTTCTGTCTCTCAAACTCGCCTCCAATGTAATGCTTCAGTCTTTGCTCATTAACTTTGAATGCTTCCTAGTCATTGTTTTGAATTTCAACAACTCCATATGGAAAGGCTCAAACGTGTTAAAGAAAAGATGGCCTAAATCATTTCTGTAGTGAATCATCATCAACGATTTTGCTTCAAGAGGTGATCAATTATTTATAAAGCTCGGGTGTATCTTCCTTAGTTTACTTATCTCAATAACTGTTCTCCAAGTATGCTCAACCACCAATGCAAATCAATGTGTGAAAAGTGTATATGAAGATAGCCATGCTCAAACATAGATTAAACGAGACGTTGTTCACATAGTATAACATGCTCATCATCATCACAAAAATCACCATAAGTATCAAATTTCTCATCATTAATCCATAATCTGAACTATTATGTGAAGTAGTTTTTTTTTTTGACCAATATAAAGACAATAGAAGCTATCACAATCAAAAATGTCCCCAAAACTTAGATGAGACATTGCCCCTAATGTCTAAAACCAAAGAAACAAAGCTAAACAATAATAAAAACAATGGCACCTCATAGAAGAACAGTAGTCGTGATTGTGGCTCACATCTTCCTCTGGTTTTACGTCCAGGAACGGCATAAACGCCTTCTATGAGTAGAGGATTGGCATCCAATCCAATTTTCTTAAAAAATGGCAAACAGGGTCTTTCAACGTCAGATTCCCAAGTCGCCATTAGCTGCTTCCATGTTAACTGTAAAGAACATAAAAGGAGAAAAAAAACATATATACAATACAACTGAAAATAACAATAAAAAGAAATAACTAATATGGGTTGCCTCCCAAACAGCGCTTGATTTATAGTCATCGGCTTGACTCCTGTTATTGACTTCAAGTGGGATTATGTAGAGTCACGGATGTTTTCTGTCTCTCAAACTCGCCTCCAATGTAATGCTTCAGTCTTTGCTCGTTAACTTGGAATGCTTCCTTGTCATTGTTTTGAATTTCAACAACTCCATATGGAAAGGCTCAAACGTGTTAAAGAAAAGATGGCCTAAATCATTTCTGTAGTGAATCATCATCAACGATTTTGCTTCAATAGGTGATCAATTATTTATAAAGTTCGGGTGTATCTTCCTTAGTTTGCTTATCTCAATAACTGTTCTCCAAGTATGCTCAACCACCAATGCAAATCAATGTGTGAAAAGTGTATATGAAGATAGCCATGCTCAAACATAGATTAAACGAGACGTTGTTCACATAGTATATCATGCTCATCATCATCACAAAAATCACCATAAGTATCAAATTTCTCATCATTAATCCATAATCTGAACTATTATGTGAACTAGTTTTTTTTTTGACCAATATAAAGACAATAGAAGCTATCACAATCAAAAATGTCCCCAAAACTTAGATGAGACATTGCCCCTAATGTCTAAAACCAAAGAAACAAAGATAAACAATAATAAAAACAATGGCACCTCATAGAAGAATAGTAGTCGTGATTGTGGCTCACATCTTCCTCTAGTTTTACGTCCAGGAACGGCATAAACGCCTTCTATGAGTAGAGGATTGGCATCCAATCCAATTTTCTTAAAAAATGGCAAACAGGGTCTTTTAACGTCAGATTCCCAAGACGCCATTAGCTGCTTCCATGTTAACTGTAAAGAACATAAAAGAAGAAAAAAATATATATATACAATACAACTGAAAATAACAATAAAAAGAAATAACTAATATGGGTTGCCTCCCAAACAGCGCTTGATTTATAGTCATCGGCTTGACTCCTGTTATTGACTTCAAGTGGGATTATGTAGAGTCACAGATGTTTTCTGTCTCTCAAACTCGCCTCCAATGTAATGCTTCAGTCTTTGCTCATTAACTTTGAATGCTTCCTAGTCATTGTTTTGAATTTCAACAACTCCATATGGAAAGGCTCAAACGTGTTAAAGAAAAGATGGCCTAAATCATTTCTGTAGTGAATCATCATCAACGATTTTGCTTCAAGAGGTGATCAATTATTTATAAAGCTCGGGTGTATCTTCCTTAGTTTACTTATCTCAATAACTGTTCTCCAAGTATGCTCAACCACCAATGCAAATCAATGTGTGAAAAGTGTATATGAAGATAGCCATGCTCAAACATAGATTAAACGAGACGTTGTTCACATAGTATAACATGCTCATCATCATCACAAAAATCACCATAAGTATCAAATTTCTCATCATTAATCCATAATCTGAACTATTATGTGAAGTAGTTTTTTTTTTTGACCAATATAAAGACAATAGAAGCTATCACAATCAAAAATGTCCCCAAAACTTAGATGAGACATTGCCCCTAATGTCTAAAACCAAAGAAACAAAGTTAAACAATAATAAAAACAATGGCACCTCATAGAAGAACAGTAGTCGTGATTGTGGCTCACATCTTCCTCTGGTTTTACGTCCAGGAACGGCATAAACGCCTTCTATGAGTAGAGGATTGGCATCCAATCCAATTTTCTTAAAAAATGGCAAACAGGGTCTTTCAACGTCAGATTCCCAAGTCGCCATTAGCTGCTTCCATGTTAACTGTAAAGAACATAAAAGGAGAAAAAAAACATATATACAATACAACTGAAAATAACAATAAAAAGAAATAACTAATATGGGTTGCCTCCCAAACAGCGCTTGATTTATAGTCATCGGCTTGACTCCTGTTATTGACTTCAAGTGGGATTATGTAGAGTCACGGATGTTTTCTGTCTCTCAAACTCGCCTCCAATGTAATGCTTCAGTCTTTGCTCGTTAACTTTGAATGCTTCCTTGTCATTGTTTTGAATTTCAACAACTCCATATGGAAAGGCTCAAACGTGTTAAAGAAAAGATGGCCTAAATCATTTCTGTAGTGAATCATCATCAACGATTTTGCTTCAATAGGTGATCAATTATTTATAAAGTTCGGGTGTATCTTCCTTAGTTTGCTTATCTCAATAACTGTTCTCCAAGTATGCTCAACCACCAATGCAAATCAATGTGTGAAAAGTGTATATGAAGATAGCCATGCTCAAACATAGATTAAACGAGACGTTGTTCACATAGTATATCATGCTCATCATCATCACAAAAATCACCATAAGTATCAAATTTCTCATCATTAATCCATAATCTGAACTATTATGTGAACTAGTTTTTTTTTTGACCAATATAAAGACAATAGAAGCTATCACAATCAAAAATGTCCCCAAAACTTAGATGAGACATTGCCCCTAATGTCTAAAACCAAAGAAACAAAGATAAACAATAATAAAAACAATGGCACCTCATAGAAGAATAGTAGTCGTGATTGTGGCTCACATCTTCCTCTAGTTTTACGTCCAGGAACGGCATAAACGCCTTCTATGAGTAGAGGATTGGCATCCAATCCAATTTTCTTAAAAAATGGCAAACAGGGTCTTTTAACGTCAGATTCCCAAGACGCCATTAGCTGCTTCCATGTTAACTGTAAAGAACATAAAAGAAGAAAAAAAAATATATATACAATACAACTGAAAATAACAATAAAAAGAAATAACTAATATGGGTTGCCTCCCAAACAGCGCTTGATTTATAGTCATCGGCTTGACTCCTGTTATTGACTTCAAGTGGGATTATGTAGAGTCACAGATGTTTTCTGTCCCTCAAACTCGCCTCCAATGTAATGCTTCAGTCTTTGCTCATTAACTTTGAATGCTTCCTAGTCATTGTTTTGAATTTCAACAACTCCATATGGAAAGGCTCAAACGTGTTAAAGAAAAGATGGCCTAAATCATTTCTGTAGTGAATCATCATCAACGATTTTGCTTCAAGAGGTGATCAATTATTTATAAAGCTCGGGTGTATCTTCCTTAGTTTACTTGTCTCAATAACTGTTCTCCAAGTATGCTCAACCACCAATGCAAATCAATGTGTCAAAAGTGTATATGAAGATAGCCATGCTCAAACATAGATTAAACGAGTCGTTGTTCACATAGTATAACATGCTCATCATCATCACAAAAATCACCATAAGTATCAAATTTCTCATCATTAATCCATAATCTGAACTATTATGTGAAGTAGTTTTTTTTTTGACCAATATAAAGACAATAGAAGCTATCACAATCAAAAATGTCCCCAAAACTTAGATGAGACATTGCCCCTAATGTCTAAAACCAAAGAAACAAAGTTAAACAATAATAAAAACAATGGCACCTCATAGAAGAACAGTAGTCGTGATTGTGGCTCACATCTTCCTCTGGTTTTACGTCCAGGAACGGCATAAACGCCTTCTATGAGTAGAGGATTGGCATCCAATCCAATTTTCTTAAAAAATGGCAAACAGGGTCTTTCAACGTCAGATTCCCAAGTCGCCATTAGCTGCTTCCATGTTAACTGTAAAGAACATAAAAGGAGAAAAAAAACATATATACAATACAACTGAAAATAACAATAAAAAGAAATAACTAATATGGGTTGCCTCCCAAACAGCGCTTGATTTATAGTCATCGGCTTGACTCCTGTTATTGACTTCAAGTGGGATTATGTAGAGTCACGGATGTTTTCTGTCTCTCAAACTCGCCTCCAATGTAATGCTTCAGTCTTTGCTCGTTAACTTTGAATGCTTCCTTGTCATTGTTTTGAATTTCAACAACTCCATATGGAAAGGCTCAAACGTGTTAAAGAAAAGATGGCCTAAATCATTTCTGTAGTGAATCATCATCAACGATTTTGCTTCAATAGGTGATCAATTATTTATAAAGTTCGGGTGTATCTTCCTTAGTTTGCTTATCTCAATAACTGTTCTCCAAGTATGCTCAACCACCAATGCAAATCAATGTGTGAAAAGTGTATATGAAGATAGCCATGCTCAAACATAGATTAAACGAGACGTTGTTCACATAGTATATCATGCTCATCATCATCACAAAAATCACCATAAGTATCAAATTTCTCATCATTAATCCATAATCTGAACTATTATGTGAACTAGTTTTTTTTTTGACCAATATAAAGACAATAGAAGCTATCACAATCAAAAATGTCCCCAAAACTTAGATGAGACATTGCCCCTAATGTCTAAAACCAAAGAAACAAAGATAAACAATAATAAAAACAATGGCACCTCATAGAAGAATAGTAGTCGTGATTGTGGCTCACATCTTCCTCTAGTTTTACGTCCAGGAACGGCATAAACGCCTTCTATGAGTAGAGGATTGGCATCCAATCCAATTTTCTTAAAAAATGGCAAACAGGGTCTTTTAACGTCAGATTCCCAAGACGCCATTAGCTGCTTCCATGTTAACTGTAAAGAACATAAAAGAAGAAAAAAAAATATATATACAATACAACTGAAAATAACAATAAAAAGAAATAACTAATATGGGTTGCCTCCCAAACAGCGCTTGATTTATAGTCATCGGCTTGACTCCTGTTATTGACTTCAAGTGGGATTATGTAGAGTCACAGATGTTTTCTGTCTCTCAAACTCGCCTCCAATGTAATGCTTCAGTCTTTGCTCATTAACTTTGAATGCTTCCTAGTCATTGTTTTGAATTTCAACAACTCCATATGGAAAGGCTCAAACGTGTTAAAGAAAAGATGGCCTAAATCATTTCTGTAGTGAATCATCATCAACGATTTTGCTTCAAGAGGTGATCAATTATTTATAAAGCTCGGGTGTATCTTCCTTAGTTTACTTATCTCAATAACTGTTCTCCAAGTATGCTCAACCACCAATGCAAATCAATGTGTGAAAAGTGTATATGAAGATAGCCATGCTCAAACATAGATTAAACGAGACGTTGTTCACATAGTATAACATGCTCATCATCATCACAAAAATCACCATAAGTATCAAATTTCTCATCATTAATCCATAATCTGAACTATTATGTGAAGTAGTTTTTTTTTTGACCAATATAAAGACAATAGAAGCTATCACAATCAAAAATGTCCCCAAAACTTAGATGAGACATTGCCCCTAATGGCTAAAACCAAAGAAACAAAGATAAACAATAATAAAAACAATGGCACCTCATAGAAGAATAGTAGTCGTGATTGTGGCTCACATCTTCCTCTAGTTTTACGTCCAGGAACGGCATAAACGCCTTCTATGAGTTGAGGATTGGCATCCAATCCAATTTTCTTAAAAAATGGCAAACAGGGTCTTTTAACGTCAGATTCCCAAGACGCCATTAGCTGCTTCCATGTTAACTGTAAAGAACATAAAAGAAGAAAAAAAAACATATATACAATACAACTGAAAATAACAATAAAAAGAAATAACTAATATGGGTTGTCTCCCAAACAGCGCTTGATTTATAGTCATCGGCTTGACTTCTGTTATTGACTTCAAGTGGGATTATGTAGAGTCACGGATGTTTTCTGTCTCTCAAACTCGCCTCCAATGTAATGCTTCAGTCTTTGCTCGTTAACTTTGAATGCTTCCTTGTCATTGTTTTGAATTTCAACAACTCCATATGGAAAGGCTCAAACGTGTTAAAGAAAAGATGGCCTAAATCATTTCTGTAGTGAATCATCATCAACGATTTTGCTTCAAGAGGTGATCAATTATTTATAAATCTCGGGTGTATCTTCCTTAGTTTACTTATCTCAATAACTGTTCTCCAAGTATGCTCAACCACCAATGCAAATCAATGTGTGGAAAGTGTATATGAAGATAGCCATGCTCAAACATAGATTAAACGAGACGTTGTTCACATCATGCTCATCATCATCACAAAAATCACCATAAGTATCAAATTTCTCATCATTAATCCATAATCTGAACTATTATGTGAAGTAGTTTTTTTTTTTTTTTGACCAATATAAAGACAATAGAAGCTATCACAATCAAAAATGTCCCCAAAACTTAGATGAGACATTGCCCCTAATGTCTAAAACCAAAGAAACAAAGATAAACAATAATAAAAACAATGGCACCTTATAGAAGAATAGTAGTCGTGATTGTGGCTCACATCTTCCTCTGGTTTTATGTCAAGGAACGACATAAACGCCTTCTATGAGTAGAGGATTGGCATCCAATCCAATTTTCTTAAAAAATGGCAAACAGGGTCTTTTAACGTCAGATTCCCAAGACGCCATTAGCTGCTTCCATGTTAACTGTAAAGAACATAAAAGGAGAAAAAAACATATATACAATACAACTGAAAATAACAATAAAAAGAAATAACTAATATGGGTTGCCTCCCAAACAGCGCTTGATTTATAGTCATCGGCTTGACTCCTGGTAATGACTTCAAGTGGGATTATGTAGAGTCACGGATGTTTCCTGTCTCTCAAACTCGCCTCCAATGTAATGCTTCAGTCTTTGCTCGTTAACTTTGAATGCTTCCTTGTCATTGTTTTGAATTTCACAACTCCATATGGAAAGGCTCAAACGTGTTAAAGAAAAGATGGCCTAAATTATTTCTGTAGTGAATCATCATCAACGATTTTGCTTCAAGAGGTGATCAATTATTTATAAAGCTCGGGTGTATCTTCCTTAGTTTACTTATCTCAATAACTGTTCTCCAAGTATGCTCAACCACCAATGCAAATCAATGTGTGAAAAATGTATATGAAGATAGGCATGCTCAAACATAGATTAAACGAGACGTTGTTCACATAGTATATCATGCTCATCATCATCACAAAAATCACCATAAGTATCAAATTTCTCATCATTAATCCATAATCTGAACAATTATGTGAATTAGTTTTTTTTTTTTTGACCAATATAAAGACAATAGAAGCTATCACAATCAAAAATGTCCCCAAAACTTAGATGTGACATTGCCCCTAATGTCTAAAACCAAAGAAACAAAGATAAACAATAATAAAAACAATGGCACCTCATAGAAGAATAGTAGTCGTGATTGTGGCTCACATCTTCCTCTAGTTTTACGTCCAGGAACGGCATAAACGCCTTCTATGAGTAGAGGATTGGCATCCAATCCAATTTTCTTAAAAAATGGCAAACAGGGTCTTTTAACGTCAGATTCCCAAGACGCCATTAGCTGCTTCCATGTTAACTGTAAAGAACATAAAAGAAGAAAAAAAAACATATATACAATACAACTGAAAATAACAATAAAAAGAAATAACTAATATGGGTTGTCTCCCAAACAGCGCTTGATTTATAGTCATCGGCTTGACTTCTGTTATTGACTTCAAGTGGGATTATGTAGAGTCACAGATGTTTTCTGTCTCTCAAACTCGCCTCCAATGTAATGCTTCAGTCTTTGCTCGTTAACTTTGAATGCTTCCTTGTCATTGTTTTGAATTTCAACAACTCCATATGGAAAGGCTCAAACGTGTTAAAGAAAAGATGGCCTAAATCATTTCTGTAGTGAATCATCATCAACGATTTTGCTTCAAGAGGTGATCAATTATTTATAAATCTCGGGTGTATCTTCCTTAGTTTACTTATCTCAATAACTGTTCTCCAAGTATGCTCAACCACCAATGCAAATCAATGTGTGGAAAGTGTATATGAAGATAGCCATGCTCAAACATAGATTAAACGAGACGTTGTTCACATCATGCTCATCATCATCACAAAAATCACCATAAGTATCAAATTTCTCATCATTAATCCATAATCTGAACTATTATGTGAAGTAGTTTTTTTTTTTTTGACCAATATAAAGACAATAGAAGCTATCACAATCAAAAATGTCCCCAAAACTTAGATGAGACATTGCCCCTAATGTCTAAAACCAAAGAAACAAAGATAAACAATAATAAAAACAATGGCACCTTATAGAAGAATAGTAGTCGTGATTGTGGCTCACATCTTCCTCTGGTTTTATGTCAAGGAACGACATAAACGCCTTCTATGAGTAGAGGATTGGCATCCAATCCAATTTTCTTAAAAAATGGCAAACAGGGTCTTTTAACGTCAGATTCCCAAGACGCCATTAGCTGCTTCCATGTTAACTTTAAAGAACATAAAAGGAGAAAAAAACATATATACAATACAACTGAAAATAACAATAAAAAGAAATAACTAATATGGGTTGCCTCCCAAACAGCGCTTGATTTATAGTCATCGGCTTGACTCCTGGTAATGACTTCAAGTGGGATTATGTAGAGTCACGGATGTTTCCTGTCTCTCAAACTCGCCTCCAATGTAATGCTTCAGTCTTTGCTCGTTAACTTTGAATGCTTCCTTGTCATTGTTTTGAATTTCAACAACTCCATATGGAAAGGCTCAAACGTGTTAAAGAAAAGATGGCCTAAATCATTTCTGTAGTGAATCATCATCAACGATTTTGCTTCAAGAGGTGATCAATTATTTATAAAGCTCGGGTGTATCTTCCTTAGTTTACTTATCTCAATAACTGTTCTCCAAGTATGCTCAACCACCAATGCAAATCAATGTGTGAAAAATGTATATGAAGATAGGCATGCTCAAACATAGATTAAACGAGACGTTGTTCACATAGTATATCATGCTCATCATCATCACAAAAATCACCATAAGTATCAAATTTCTCATCATTAATCCATAATCTGAACAATTATGTGAATTAGTTTTTTTTTTTTTGACCAATATAAAGACAATAGAAGCTATCACAATCAAAAATGTCCCCAAAACTTAGATGTGACATTGCCCCTAATGTCTAAAACCAAAGAAACAAAGATAAACAATAATAAAAACGATGGCACCTCATAGAAGAATAGTAGTCGTGATTGTGGCTCACATATTCCTCTGGTTTTACGTCCAGGAACGGCATAAACGCCTTCTATGAGTAGAGGATTGGCATCCTATCCAATTTTCTTAAAAAATGGCAAACAGGGTCTTTTAACGTCAGATTCCCAAGACGCCATTAGCTGCTTCCATGTTAACTGTAAAGAACATAAAAGGAGAAAAAAACATATATACAATACAACTGAAAATAACAATAAAAAGAAATAACTAATATGGGTTGCCTCCCAAACAGCGCTTGATTTATAGTCATCGGCTTGACTCTTGGTAATGACTTCAAGTGGGATTATGTAGAGTCACGGATGTTTTCTGTCTCTCAAACTCGCCTTCAATGTAATGCTTCAGTCTTTGCTCGTTAACTTTGAATGCTTCCTTGTCATTGTTTTGAATTTCAACAACTCCATATGGAAAGGCTCAAACGTGTTAAAGAAAAGATGGCCTCAATCATTTCTGTATTGAATTATCATCAACGATTTTGCTTCAAGAGGTGGTCAGTTGTGATTGTGGCTCACATCTTCCTCTGGTTTTACGTCCAGAAATGGCATAAACGCCTTCTCTGAGTCGAGGATTGGCTTCCCATCCAATTTTCTTAAAAAATGGCAAACAGGGTCTTTTAACATCAGATTCCCAAGACGCCATTAGCTGCTTCCATGTTAACTGTAAAGAACTTAAAAGGAGAAAAAAAAACATATATACAATACAACTGAAAATAACAATAAAAAGAAATAACTAATATGGGTTGCCTACCAAACATCGCTTTATTTATAGTCATCGGCTTGACTCCTGGTAATGACTTCAAGTGGTATTATGTAGAGTCACGGATGTTTTCTGTCTCTCAAACTCGCCTCCAATGTAATGCTTCAGTCTTTGCTCGTTAACTTTGAATGCGTCCTTGTCATTGTTTTGAATTTCAACAACTCCATATGGAAAGGCTCAAACGTGTTAAAGAAAAGATGGCCTAAATCATTTCTGTAGTGAATCATCATCAACGATTTTGCTTCAAGAGGTGATCAATTATTTATAAAGCTCGGGTGTATCTTCCTTAGTTTACTTATCTCAATAACTGTTCTCCAAGTATGCTCAACCACCAATGCAAATCAATGTGTGAAAAGTGTATATGAAGATAGGCATGCTCAAACATAGATTAAACGAGACGTTGTTCACATAGTATATCATGCTCATCATCATCACAAAAATCACCATAAGTATCAAATTTCTCATCATTAATCCATAATCTGAACTATTGTGTGAAGTAGTTTTTTTTTTTGACCAATATAAAGACAATAGAAGCTATCACAATCAAAAATGTCCCCAAAACTTAGATGTGACATTGCCCCTAATGTCTAAAACCAAAGAAAACAAAGATAAACAATAATAAAAACGATGGCACCTCATAGAAGAATAGTAGTCGTGATTGTGGCTCACATATTCCTCTGGTTTTACGTCCAGGAACGGCATAAACGCCTTCTATGAGTAGAGGATTGGCATCCTATCCAATTTTCTTAAAAAATGGCAAACAGGGTCTTTTAACGTCAGATTCCCAAGACGCCATTAGCTGCTTCCATGTTAACTGTAAAGAACATAAAAGGAGAAAAAAACATATATACAATACAACTGAAAATAACAATAAAAAGAAATAACTAATATGGGTTGCCTCCCAAACAGCGCTTGATTTATAGTCATCGGCTTGACTCTTGGTAATGACTTCAAGTGGGATTATGTAGAGTCACGGATGTTTTGTGTCTCTCAAACTCGCCTTCAATGTAATGCTTCAGTCTTTGCTCGTTAACTTTGAATGCTTCCTTGTCATTGTTTTGAATTTCAACAACTCCATATGGAAAGGCTCAAACGTGTTAAAGAAAAGATGGCCTCAATCATTTCTGTAGTGAATCATCATCAACGATTTTGCTTCAAGAGGTGATCAGTTATTTATAAAGCTCGTGTGTATCTTCCTTAGTTTACTTATCTCAATAACTGTTCTCCAAGTATGCTCAACCACCAATGCAAATCAATGTGTGAAAAGTGTATATAAAGATAGGCATGCTCAAACATAGATTAAACGAGACGTTGTTCACATAGTATATCATGTTCATCATCATCACAAAAATCACCATAATTATCAAATTTCTCATCTTTAATCCATAATCTGAACAATTATGTGAAGTAGGTTTTTTTTTTTGACCAATACAAAAACAATAGAAGCTATCACAATCAAAAATGTCCCCAAAACTTAGATGAGACATTGGCCCTAATGTCTAAAATGAAAAAAACAAATATAAACAATAATAAAAACAATGGCACCTGATAGAAAACTAATAGTTGTGATTGTGGCTCACATCTTCCTCTGGTTTTACGTCCAGAAATGGCATAAACGCCTTCTCTGAGTCGAGGATTGGCTTCCCATCCAATTTTCTTAAAAAATGGCAAACAGGGTCTTTTAACATCAGATTCCCAAGACGCCATTAGCTGCTTCCATGTTAACTGTAAAGAACTTAAAAGGAGAAAAAAAAACATATATACAATACAACTGAAAATAACAATAAAAAGAAATAACTAATATGGGTTGCCTACCAAACAGCGCTTTATTTATAGTCATCGGCTTGACTCCTGGTAATGACTTCAAGTGGTATTATGTAGAGTCACGGATGTTTTCTGTCTCTCAAACTCGCCTCCAATGTAATGCTTCAGTCTTTGCTCGTTAACTTTGAATGCGTCCTTGTCATTGTTTTGAATTTCAACAACTCCATATGGAAAGGCTCAAACGTGTTAAAGAAAAGATGGCCTAAATCATTTCTGTAGTGAATCATCATCAACGATTTTGCTTCAAGAGGTGATCAATTATTTATAAAGCTCGGGTGTATCTTCCTTAGTTTACTTATCTCAATAACTGTTCTCCAAGTATGCTCAACCACCAATGCAAATCAATGTGTGAAAAGTGTATATGAAGATAGGCATGCTCAAACATAGATTAAACGAGACGTTGTTCACATAGTATATCATGCTCATCATCATCACAAAAATCACCATAAGTATCAAATTTCTCATCATTAATCCATAATCTGAACTATTGTGTGAAGTAGTTTTTTTTTTTGACCAATATAAAGACAATAGAAGCTATCACAATCAAAAATGTCCCCAAAACTTAGATGTGACATTGCCCCTAATGTCTAAAACCAAAGAAACAAAGATAAACAATAATAAAAACAATGGCACCTCATAGAAGAATAGTAGTCGTGATTGTGGCTCACATCTTCCTCTAGTTTTACGTCCAGGAACGGCATAAACGCCTTCTATGAGTAGAGGATTGGCATCCAATCCAATTTTCTTAAAAAATGGCAAACAGGGTCTTTTAACGTCAGATTCCCAAGACGCCATTAGCTGCTTCCATGTTAACTGTAAAGAACATAAAAGAAGAAAAAAAAACATATATACAATACAACTGAAAATAACAATAAAAAGAAATAACTAATATGGGTTGCCTCCCAAACAGCGCTTGATTTATAGTCATCGGCTTGACTTCTGTTATTGACTTCAAGTGGGATTATGTAGAGTCACGGATGTTTTCTGTCTCTCAAACTCGCCTCCAATGTAATGCTTCAGTCTTTGCTCGTTAACTTTGAATGCTTCCTTGTCAGTGTTTTGAATTTCAACAACTCCATATGGAAAGGCTCAAACGTGTTAAAGAAAAGATGGCCTAAATCATTTCTGTAGTGAATCATCATCAACGATTTTGCTTCAAGAGGTAATCAATTATTTATAAATCTCGGGTGTATCTTCCTTAGTTTACTTATCTCAATAACTGTTCTCCAAGTATGCTCAACCACCAATGCAAATCAATGTGTGGAAAGTGTATATGAAGATAGCCATGCTCAAACATAGATTAAACGAGACGTTGTTCACATCATGCTCATCATCATCACAAAAATCACCATAAGTATCAAATTTCTCATCATTAATCCATAACCTGAACTATTATGTGAAGTAGTTTTTTTTTTTTGACCAATATAAAGACAATAGAAGCTATCACAATCAAAAATGTCCCCAAAACTTAGATGAGACATTGCCCCTAATGTCTAAAACTAAAGAAACAAAGATAAACAATAATAAAAACAATGGCACCTTATAGAAGAATAGTAGTCGTGATTGTGGCTCACATCTTCCTCTGGTTTTACGTCAAGGAACGACATAAACGCCTTCTATGAGTAGAGGATTGGCATCCAATCCAATTTTCTTAAAAAATGGCAAACAGGGTCTTTTAACGTCAGATTCCCAAGACGCCATTAGCTGCTTCCATGTTAACTGTAAAGAACATAAAAGGAGAAAAAAACATATATACAATACAACTGAAAATAACAATAAAAAGAAATAACTAATATGGGTTGCCTCCCAAACAGCGCTTGATTTATAGTCATCGGCTTGACTCCTGGTAATGACTTCAAGTGGGATTATGTAGAGTCACGGATGTTTCCTGTCTCTCAAACTCGCCTCCAATGTAATGCTTCAGTCTTTGCTCGTTAACTTTGAATGCTTCCTTGTCATTGTTTTGAATTTCAACAACTCCATATGGAAAGGCTCAAACGTGTTAAAGAAAAGATGGCCTAAATCATTTCTGTAGTGAATCATCATCAACGATTTTGCTTCAAGAGGTGATCAGTAATTTATAAAGCTCGTGTGTATCTTCCTTAGTTTACTTATCTCAATAACTGTTCTCCAAGTATGCTCAACCACCAATGCAAATCAATGTGTGAAAAGTGTAAATAAAGATAGGCATGCTCAAACATAGATAAAACGAGACGTTGTTCACATAGTATATCATGTTCATCATCATCACAAAAATCACCATAATTATCAAATTTCTCATCTTTAATCCATAATCTGAACAATTATGTGAAGTAGGTTTTTTTTTTGACCAATACAAAGACAATAGAAGCTATCACAATCAAAAATGTCCCCAAAACATAGATGAGACATTGGCCCTAATGTCTAAAATGAAAAAAACAAATATAAACAATAATAAAAACAATGGCACCTGATAGTTGTGATTGTGGCTCACATCTTCCTCTGGTTTTACGTCCAGAAATGGCATAAACGCCTTCTCTGAGTCGAGGATTGGCTTCCCATCCAATTTTCTTAAAAAATGGCAAACAGGGTCTTTTAACATCAGATTCCCAAGACGCCATTAGCTGCTTCCATGTTAACTGTAAAGAACTTAAAAGGAGAAAAAAAAAACATATATACAATACAACTGAAAATAACAATAAAAAGAAATAACTAATATGGGTTGCCTACCAAACAGCGCTTTATTTATAGTCATCAGCTTGACTCCTGGTAATGACTTCAAGTGGGATTATGTAGAGTCACGGATGTTTTCTGTCTCTCAAACTCGCCTCCAATGTAATGCTTCAGTCTTTGCTCGTTAACTTTGAATGCGTCCTTGTCATTGTTTTGAATTTCAACAACTCCATATGGAAAGGCTCAAACGTGTTAAAGAAAAGATGGCCTAAATCATTTCTGTAGTGAATCATCATCAACGATTTTGCTTCAAGAGGTGATCAATTATTTATAAAGCTCGGGTGTATCTTCCTTAGTTTACTTATCTCAATAACTGTTCTCCAAGTATGCTCAACCACCAATGCAAATCAATGTGTGGAAAGTGTATATGAAGATAGCCATGCTCAAACATAGATTAAACGAGACGTTGTTCACATCATGCTCATCATCATCACAAAAATCACCATAAGTATCAAATTTCTCATCATTAATCCATAATCTGAACTATTATGTGAAGTAGTTTTTTTTTTTTGACCAATATAAAGACAATAGAAGCTATCACAATCAAAAATGTCCCCAAAACTTAGATGACACATTGCCGCTAATGTCTAAAACCAAAGAAACAAAGATAAACAATAATAAAAACAATGGCACCTCATAGAAGAATAGTAGTCGTGATTGTGGCTCACATCTTCCTCTAGTTTTACGTCCAGGAACGGCATAAACGCCTTCTATGAGTAGAGGATTGGCATCCAATCCAATTTTCTTAAAAAATGGCAAACAGGGTCTTTTAACGTCAGATTCCGAAGACGCCATTAGCTGCTTCCATGTTAACTGTAAAGAACATAAAAGAAGAAAAAAAAACATATATACAATACAACTGAAAATAACAATAAATAGAAATAACTAATATGGGTTGCCTCCCAAACAGCGCTTGATTTATAGTCATCGGCTTGACTTCTGTTATTGACTTCAAGTGGGATTATGTAGAGTCACGGATGTTTTCTGTCTCTCAAACTCGCCTCCAATGTAATGCTTCAGTCTTTGCTCGTTAACTTTGAATGCTTCCTTGTCATTGTTTTGAATTTCAACAACTCCATATGGGAAGGCTCAAACGTGTTAAAGAAAAGATGGCCTAAATCATTTCTGTAGTGAATCATCATCAACGATTTTGCTTCAAGAGGTGATCAATTATTTATAAATCTCGGGTGTATCTTCCTTAGTTTACTTATCTCAATAACTGTTCTCCAAGTATGCTCAACCACCAATGCAAATCAATGTGTGGAAAGTGTATATGAAGATAGCCATGCGCAAACATAGATTAAACGAGACGTTGTTCACATCATGCTCATCATCATCACAAAAATTTTCTTAAAAAATGGCAAACAGGGTCTTTTAACGTCAGATTCCCAAGACGCCATTAGCTGCTTCCATGTTAACTGTAAAGAACATAAAAGAAGAAAAAAAAACATATATACAATACAACTGAAAATAACAATAAAAAGTAATAACTAATATGGGTTGCCTCCCAAACAGCGCTTGATTTATAGTCATCGGCTTGACTTCTGTTATTGACTTCAAGTGGGATTATGTAGAGTCACGGATGTTTTCTGTCTCTCAAACTCGCCTCCAATGTAATGCTTCAGTCTTTGCTCGTTAACTTTGAATGCTTCCTTGTCATTGTTTTGAATTTCAACAACTCCATATGGAAAGGCTCAAACGTGTTAAAGAAAAGATGGCCTAAATCATTTCTGTAGTGAATCATCATCAACGATTTTGCTTCAAGAGGTGATCAATTATTTATAAATCTCGGGTGTATCTTCCTTAGTTTACTTATCTCAATAACTGTTCTCCAAGTATGCTCAACCACCAATGCAAATCAATGTGTGGAAACTGTATATGAAGATAGCCATGCGCAAACATAGATTAAACGAGACGTTGTTCACATCATGCTCATCATCATCACAAAAATCACCATAAGTATCAAATTTCTCATCATTAATCCATAATCTGAACTATTATGTGAAGTAGTTTTTTTTTTTGACCAATATAAAGACAATAGAAGCTATCACAATCAAAAATGTCCCCAAAACTTAGATGAGACATTGCCCCTAATGTCTAAAACCAAAGAAACAAAGATAAACAATAATAAAAACAATGGCACCTCATAGAAGAATAGTAGTCGTGATTGTGGCTCACATCTTCCTCTAGTTTTACGTCCAGGAACGGCATAAACGCCTTCTATGAGTAGAGGATTGGCATCCAATCCAATTTTCTTAAAAAATGGCAAACAGGGTCTTTTAACGTCAGATTCCCAAGACGCCATTAGCTTTTTCCATGTTAACTGTAAAGAACATAAAAGAAGAAAAAAAAACATATATACAATACAACTGAAAATAACAATAAAAAGAAATAACTAATATGGGTTGCCTCCCAAACAGCGCTTGATTTATAGTCATCGGCTTGACTTCTGTTATTGACTTCAAGTGGGATTATGTAGAGTCACGGATGTTTTCTGTCTCTCAAACTCGCCTCCAATGTAATGCTTCAGTCTTTGCTCGTTAACTTTGAATGCTTCCTTGTCATTGTTTTGAATTTCAACAACTCCATATGGAAAGGCTCAAACGTGTTAAAGAAAAGATGGCCTAAATCATTTCTGTAGTGAATCATCATCAACGATTTTGCTTCAAGAGGTAATCATTTATTTATAAATCTCGGGTGTATCTTCCTTAGTTTACTTATCTCAATAACTGTTCTCCAAGTATGCTCAACCACCAATGCAAATCAATGTGTGGAAAGTGTATATGAAGATAGCCATGCTCAAACATAGATTAAACGAGACGTTGTTCACATCATGCTCATCATCATCACAAAAATCACCATAAGTATCAAATTTCTCATCATTAATCCATAATCTGAACTATTATGTGAAGTAGTTTTTTTTTTTGACCAATATAAAGACAATAGAAGCTATCACAATCAAAAATATCCCCAAAACTTAGATGAGACATTGCCCCTCATGTCTAAAACTAAAGAAACAAAGATAAACAATAATAAAAACAATGGCACCTTATAGAAGAATAGTAGTCGTGATTGTGGCTCACATCTTCCTCTGGTTTTACGTCAAGGAACGACATAAACGCCTTCTATGAGTAGAGGATTGGCATCCAATCCAATTTTCTTTAAAAATGGCAAACAGGGTCTTTTAACGTCAGATTCCCAAGACGCCATTAGCTGCTTCCATGTTAACTGTAAAGAACATAAAAGGAGAAAAAAACATATATACAATACAACTGAAAATAACAATAAAAAGAAATAACTAATATGGGTTGCCTCCCAAACAGCGCTTGATTTATAGTCATCGGCTTGACTCCTGGTAATGACTTCAAGTGGGATTATGTAGAGTCACGGATGTTTCCTGTCTCTCAAACTCGCCTCCAATGTAATGCTTCAGTCTTTGCTCGTTAACTTTGAATGCTTCCTTGTCATTGTTTTGAATTTCAACAACTCCATATGGAAAGGCTCAAACGTGTTAAAGAAAAGATGGCCTAAATCATTTCTGTAGTGAATCATCATCAACGATTTTGCTTCAAGAGGTGATCAGTTATTTATAACGCTCGTGTGTATCTTCCTTAGTTTACTTATCTCAATAACTGTTCTCCAAGTATGCTCAACCACCAATGCAAATCAATGTGTGAAAAGTGTATATAAAGATAGGCATGCTCAAACATAGATTAAACGAGACGTTGTTCACATAGTATATCATGTTCATCATCATCACAAAAATCACCATAATTATCAAATTTCTCATCTTTAATCCATAATCTGAACAATTATGTGAAGTAGGTTTTTTTTTTTGACCAATACAAAGACAATAGAAGCTATCACAATAAAAAATGTCCCCAAAACTTAGATGAGACATTGGCCCTAATGTCTAAAATGAAAAAAACAAATATAAACAATAATAAAAACAATGGCACCTGATAGTTGTGATTGTGGCTCACATCTTCCTCTGGTTTTACGTCCAGAAATGGCATAAACGCCTTCTCTGAGTCGAGGATTGGCTTCCCATCCAATTTTCTTAAAAAATGGCAAACATGGTCTTTTAACATCAGATTCCCAAGACGCCATTAGCTGCTTCCATGTTAACTGTAAAGAACTTAAAAGGAGAAAAAAAAACATATATACAATACAACTGAAAATAAAAATAAAAAGAAATAACTAATATGGGTTGCCTACCAAACAGCGCTTTATTTATAGTCATCGGCTTGACTCCTGGTAATGACTTCAAGTGGGATTATGTAGAGTCACGGATGATTTCTGTCTCTCAAACTCGCCTCCAATGTAATGCTTCAGTCTTTGCTCGTTAACTTTGAATGCGTCCTTGTCATTGTTTTGAATTTCAACAACTCCATATGGAAAGGCTCAAACGTGTTAAAGAAAAGATGGCCTAAATCATTTCTGTAGTGAATCATCATCAACGATTTTGCTTCAAGAGGTGATCAATTATTTATAAAGCTCGGGTGTATCTTCCTTAGTTTACTTATCTCAATAACTGTTCTCCAAGTATGCTCAACCACCAATGCAAATCAATGTGTGAAAAGTGTATATAAAGATAGGCATGCTCAAACATAGATTAAACGAGACGTTGTTCACATAGTATATCATGTTCATCATCATCACAAAAATCACCATAATTATCAAATTTCTCATCTTTAATCCATAATCTGAACAATTATGTGAAGTAGGTTTTTTTTTTTGACCAATACAAAGACAATAGAAGCTATCACAATAAAAAATGTCCCCAAAACTTAGATGAGACATTGGCCCTAATGTCTAAAATGAAAAAAACAAATATAAACAATAATAAAAACAATGGCACCTGATAGTTGTGATTGTGGCTCACATCTTCCTCTGGTTTTACGTCCAGAAATGGCATAAACGCCTTCTCTGAGTCGAGGATTGGCTTCCCATCCAATTTTCTTAAAAAATGGCAAACATGGTCTTTTAACATCAGATTCCCAAGACGCCATTAGCTGCTTCCATGTTAACTGTAAAGAACTTAAAAGGAGAAAAAAAAACATATATACAATACAACTGAAAATAAAAATAAAAAGAAATAACTAATATGGGTTGCCTACCAAACAGCGCTTTATTTATAGTCATCGGCTTGACTCCTGGTAATGACTTCAAGTGGGATTATGTAGAGTCACGGATGATTTCTGTCTCTCAAACTCGCCTCCAATGTAATGCTTCAGTCTTTGCTCGTTAACTTTGAATGCGTCCTTGTCATTGTTTTGAATTTCAACAACTCCATATGGAAAGGCTCAAACGTGTTAAAGAAAAGATGGCCTAAATCATTTCTGTAGTGAATCATCATCAACGATTTTGCTTCAAGAGGTGATCAATTATTTATAAAGCTCGGGTGTATCTTCCTTAGTTTACTTATCTCAATAACTGTTCTCCAAGTATGCTCAACCACCAATGCAAATAAATGTGTGGAAAGTGTATATGAAGATAGCCATGCTCAAACATAGATTAAACGAGACGTTGTTCACATCATGCTCATCATCATCACAAAAATCACCATAAGTATCAAATTTCTCATCATTAATCCATAATCTAAACTATTATGTGAAGTAGTTTTTTTTTTTTTGACCAATATAAAGACAATAGAAGCTATCACAATCAAAAATGTCCCCAAAACTTAGATGAGACATTGCCGCTAATGTCTAAAACCAAAGAAACAAAGATAAACAATAATAAAAACAATGGCACCTCATAGAAGAATAGTAGTCGTGATTGTGGCTCACATCTTCCTCTAGTTTTACGTCCAGGAACGGCATAAGCGCCTTCTATGAGTAGAGGATTGGCATCCAATCCAATTTTCTTAAAAAATGGCAAACAGGGTCTTTTAACGTCAGATTCCCAAGACGCCATTAGCTGCTTCCATGTTAACTGTAAAGAACATAAAAGAAGAAAAAAAAACATATATACAATACAACTGAAAATAACAATAAAAAGAAATAACTAATATGGGTTGCCTCCCAAACAGCGCTTGATTTATAGTCATCGGCTTGACTTCTGTTATTGACTTCAAGTGGGATTATGTAGAGTCACGGATGTTTTCTGTCTCTCAAACTCGCCTCCAATGTAATGCTTCAGTCTTTGCTCGTTAGCTTTGAATGCTTCCTTGTCATTGTTTTGAATTTCAACAACTCCATATGGAAAGGCTCAAACGTGTTAAAGAAAAGATGGCCTAAATCATTTCTGTAGTGAATCATCATCAACGATTTTGCTTCAAGAGGTGATCAATTATTTATAAATCTCGGGTGTATCTTCCTTAGTTTACTTATCTCAATAACTGTTCTCCAAGTATGCTCAACCACCAATGCAAATCAATGTGTGGAAAGTGTATATGAAGATAGCCATGCTCAAACATAGATTAAACGAGACGTTGTTCACATCATGCTCATCATCATCACAAAAATCACCATAAGTATCAAATTTCTCATCATTAATCCATAATCTGAACTATTATGTGAAGTAGTTTTTTTTTTTGACCAATATAAAGACAATAGAAGCTATCACAATCAAAAATGTCCCCAAAACTTAGATGAGACATTGCCGCTAATGTCTAAAACCAAAGAAACAAAGATAAACAATAATAAAAACAATGGCACCTCATAGAAGAATAGTAGTCGTGATTGTGGCTCACATCTTCCTCTAGTTTTACGTCCAGGAACGGCATAAACGCCTTCTATGAGTAGAGGATTGGCATCCAATCCAATTTTCTTAAAAAATGGCAAACAGGGTCTTTTAACGTCAGATTCCCAAGACGCCATTAGCTGCTTCCATGTTAACTGTAAAGAACATAAAAGAAGAAAAAAAAACATATATACAATACAACTGAAAATAACAATAAAAAGAAATAACTAATATGGGTTGCCTCCCAAACAGCGCTTGATTTATAGTCATCGGCTTGACTTCTGTTATTGACTTCAAGTGGGATTATGTAGAGTCACGGATGTTTTCTGTCTCTCAAACTCGCCTCCAATGTAATGCTTCAGTCTTTGCTCGTTAACTTTGAATGCTTCCTTGTCATTGTTTTGAATTTCAACAACTCCATATGGAAAGGCTCAAACGTGTTAAAGAAAATATGGCCTAAATCATTTATGTAGTGAATCATCATCAACGATTTTGCTTCAAGAGGTGATCAATTATTTATAAATCTCGGGTGTATCTTCCTTAGTTTACTTATCTCAATAACTGTTCTCCAAGTATGCTCAACCACCAATGCAAATCAATGTGTGGAAAGTGTATATGAAGATGGCCATGCTCAAACATAGATTAAACGAGACGTTGTTCACATCATGCTCATCATCATCACAAAAATCACCATAAGTATCAAATTTCTCATCATTAATCCATAATCTGAACTATTATGTGAAGTAGTTTTTTTTTTGACCAATATAAAGACAATAGAAGCTATCACAATCAAAAATGTCCCCAAAACTTAGATGACACATTGCCCCTAATGTCTAAAACCAAAGAAACAAAGATAAACAATAATAAAAACAATGGCACCTTATAGAAGAATAGTAGTCGTGATTGTGGCTCACATCTTCCTCTGGTTTTACGTCAAGGAACGACATAAACGCCTTCTATGAGTAGAGGATTGGCATCCAATCCAATTTTCTTAAAAAATGGCAAACAAGGTCTTTTAACGTCAGATTCCCAAGACGCCATTAGCTGCTTCCATGTTAACTGTAAAGAACATAAAAGGAGAAAAAAACATATATACAATACAACTGAAAATAACAATAAAAAGAAATAACTAATATGGGTTGCCTCCCAAACAGCGCTTGATTTATAGTCATCGGCTTGACTCCTGGTAATGACTTCAAGTGGGATTATGTAGAGTCACGGATGTTTCCTGTCTCTCAAACTCGCCTCCAATGTAATGCTTCAGTCTTTGCTCGTTAACTTTGAATGCTTCCTTGTCATTGTTTTGAATTTCAACAACTCCATATGGAAAGGCTCAAACGTGTTAAAGAAAAGATGGCCTAAATCATTTCTGTAGTGAATCATCATCAACGATTTTGCTTCAAGAGGTGGTCAATTATTTATAAAGCTCGGGTGTATCTGCCTTAGTTTACTTATCTCAATAACTGTTCTCCAAGTATGCTCAACCACCAATGCAAATCAATGTGTGAAAAATGTATATGAAGATAGGCATGCTCAAACATAGATTAAACGAGACGTTGTTCACATAGTATATCATGCTCATCATCATCACAAAAATCACCATAAGTATCAAATTTCTCATCATTAATCCATAATCTGAACAATTATGTGAATTAGTTTTTTTTTTTTACCAACATAAAGACAATAGAAGCTATCCTAATCAAAAATGTAGCCAAAACTTAGATGAGACATTGCCCCTAATGTCTAAAACCAAAGAAACAAAGATAAACAATAATAAAACAATGGCACCTGATAGAAGAATAGTAGTCGTGATTTTGGCTCAGATCTTCCTGTGGTTTTACGTCCAGAAACGGCATAAACGCCTTCTATGAGTCGAGGATTGGCATCCCATCCAATTTTCTTTAAAAATGGCAAACAGGGTCTTTTAACGTCAGATTCCCAAGACGCCATTAGCTGCTTCCATGTTAACTGTAAAGAACTTAAAAGGAGAAAAAAAAACATATATACAATACAACTGAAAATAACAATAAAAAGAAATAACTAATATGGGTTGCCTCCCAAACAACGCTTGATTTATAGTCATCGGCTTGACTCCTGGTAATGACTTCAAGTGGGATTATGTAGAGTCACGGATGTTTTCTGTCTCTCAAACTCGCCTCCAATGTAATGCTTCAGTCTTTGCTCGTTAACTTTGAATGCTTCCTTGTCATTGTTTTGAATTTCAACAACTCCATATGGAAAGGCTCAAACGTGTTAAAGAAAAGATGGCCTAAATCATTTTTGTAGTGAATCATCATCAAAGATTTTGCTTCAAGAGGTGATCAATTATTTATAAAGCTCGGGTGTATCTTCCTTAGTTTACTTATCTCAATAACTGTTCTCCAAGTATGCTCAACCACCAATGCAAATCAATGTGTGAAAAGTGTATATGAAGATAGGCATGCTCAAACATAGATTAAACGAGACGTTGTTCACATAGTATATCATGCTCATCATCATCACAAAAATCACCATAAGTATCAAATTTCTCATCATTAATCCATAATCTGAACTATTGTGTGAAGTAGTTTTTTTTTTTTGACCAATATAAAGACAATAGAAGCTATCACAATCAAAAATGTCCCCAAAACTTAGATGTGACATTGCCCCTAATGTCTAAAACCAAAGAAACAAAGATAAACAATAATAAAAACGATGGCACCTCATAGACGAATAGTAGTCGTGATTGTGGCTCACATCTTCCTCTGGTTTTACGTCCAGGAATGGCATAAACGCCTTCTATGAGTAGAGGATTGGCATCCTATCCAATTTTCTTAAAAAATGGCAAACAAGGTCTTTTAACGTCAGATTCCCAAGACGCCATTAGCTGCTTCCATGTTAACTGTAAAGAACATAAAAGGAGAAAAAAACATATATACAATACAACTGAAAATAACAATAAAAAGAAATAACTAATATGGGTTGCCTCCCAAACAGCGCTTGATTTATAGTCATCGGCTTAACTCCTGGTAATGACTTCAAGTGGGATTATGTAGAGTCACGGATGTTTTCTGTCTCTCAAACTCGCCTCCAATGTAATGCTTCAGTCTTTGCTCGTTAACTTTGAATGCTTCCTTGTCATTGTTTTGAATTTCAACAACTCCATATGGAAAGGCTCAAACGTGTTAAAGAAAAGATGGCCTAAATCATTTATGTAGTGAATCATCATCAACGATTTTGCTTCAAGAGGTGATCAGTTATTTATAAAGCTCGTGTGTATCTTCCTTAGTTTACTTATCTCAATAACTGTTCTCCAAGTATGCTCAACCACCAATGCAAATCAATGTGTGAAAAGTGTATATAAAGATAGGCATGCTCAAACATAGATTAAACGAGACATTGTTCACATAGTATATCATGTTCATCATCATCACAAAAATCACCATAAGTATCAAATTTCTCATCTTTAATCCATAATCTGAACAATTATGTGAAGTAGGTTTTTTTTTTTGACCAATACAAAGACAATAGAAGCTATCACAATCAAAAATGTCCCCAAAACTTAGATGATACATTGGCCCTAATGTCTAAAATGAAAAACACAAATATAAACAATAATAAAAACAATGGCACCTGATAGAAAACTAATAGTTGTGATTGTGGCTCACATCTTCCTCTGGTTTTACGTCCAGAAACGGCATAAACGCCTTCTATGAGTCGAGGATTGGCTTCCCATCCAATTTTCTTAAAAAATGGCAAACAGGGTCTTTTAACATCAGATTCCCAAGACGCCATTAGCTGCTTCCATGTTAACTGTAAAGAACTTAAAAGAAGAAAAAAAAACATATATACAATACAACTGAAAATAACAATAAAAAGAAATAACTAATATGGGTTGCCTCCCAAACAGCGCTTGATTTATAGTCATCGGCTTGACTCCTGGTAATGACTTCAAGTGGGATTATGTAGAGTCACGGATGTTTTCTGTCTCTCAAACTCGCCTCCAATGTAATGCTTCAGTCTTTGCTCGTTAACTTTGAATGCTTCCTTGTCATTGTTTTGAATTTCAACAACTCCATATGGAAAGGCTCAAACGTGTTAAAGAAAAGATGGCCT
The DNA here is from genome assembly GCA_948329865.1 of Linaria vulgaris. Taxonomy (NCBI): domain Eukaryota; kingdom Viridiplantae; phylum Streptophyta; class Magnoliopsida; order Lamiales; family Plantaginaceae; genus Linaria; species Linaria vulgaris. The sequence continues at coordinate 67,839,130 of OX415249.1, forward strand.
AAATCATTTCTGTAGTGAATCATCATCAACGATTTTGCTTCAAGAGGTGATCAATTATTTATAAAGCTCGGGTGTATCTTCCTTAGTTTACTTATCTCAATAACTGTTCTCCAAGTATGCTCAACCACCAATGCAAATCAATGTGTGAAAAGTGTATATGAAGATAGCCATGCTCAAACATAGATTAAACGAGACGTTGTTCACATAGTATATCATGCTCATCATCATCACAAAAATCACCATATGTATCAAATTTCTCATCATTAATCCATAATCTGAACTATTATGTGAAGTAGTTTTTTTTTTTTTTTGACCAATATAAAGACAATAAAAGCTATCACAATCATAAATGTCCCCAAAACTTAGATGAGACATTGCCCCTAATGTCTAAAACCAAAGAAACAAAGATAAACAATAATAAAAACAATGGCACCTCATAGAAGAATAGTAGTCGTGATTGTGGTTCACATCTTCCTCTGGTTTTACGTCCAGGAACGGCATAAACGCCTTCTATGAGTAGAGGATTGGCATCCAATCCAATTTTCTTAAAAAATGGCAAACAGGGTCTTTTAACGTCAGATTCCCAAGACGCCATTAGCTGCTTCCATGTTAACTGTAAAGAACATAAAAGAAGAAAAAAAACATATATACAATACAACTGAAAATAACAATAAAAAGAAATAACTAATATGGGTTGCCTCCCAAACAGCGCTTGATTTATAGTCATCGGCTTGACTCCTGGTAATGACTTCAAGTGGGATTATGTAGAGTCACGGATGTTTTCTATCTCTCAAACTCGCCTCCAATGTAATGCTTCAGTCTTTGCTCGTTAACTTTGAATGCTTCCTTGTCATTGTTTTGAATTTCAACAACTCCATATGGAAAGGCTCAAACGTGTTAAAGAAAAGATGGCCTAAATCATTTCTGTAGTGAATCATCATCAACGATTTTGCTTCAAGAGGTGATCAATTATTTATAAAGCTCGGGTGTATCTTCCTTAGTTTACTTATCTCAATAACTGTTCTCCAAGTATGCTCAACCACCAATGCAATTCAATGTATGAAAAGTGTATATAAAGATAGGCATGCTCAAACATATATTAAATGAGACGTTGTTCACATAGTATATCATGTTCATCATCATCACAAAAATCACCATAAGTATCAAATTTCTCATCTTTAATCCATAATTTGAACAATTATGTGAAGTAGGTTTTTTTTTTGACCAATACAAAGACAATAGAAGCTATCACAATCAAAAATGTCCCCAAAACTTAGATGAGACATTGGCCCTAATGTCTAAAATGAAAAAAACAAATATAAACAATAATAAAAACAATGGCACCTGATAGAAAACTAATAGTTGTGATTGTGGCTCACATCTTCCTCTGGTTTTACGTCCAGAAACGGCATAAACGCCTTCTATGAGTCGAGGATTGGCTTCCCATCCAATTTTCTTAAAAAATGGCAAACAGGGTCTTTTAACGTCAGATTCCCAAGACGCCATTAGCTGCTTCCATTTTAACTGTAATGAACATAAATGGAGAAAAAAAACATATATACAATACAACTGAAAATAACAATAAAAAGAAATAACTAATATGGGTTGCCTCCCAAACAGCGCTTGATTTATAGTCATCGGCTTGACTCCTGGTAATGACTTCAAGTGGGATTATGTAGAGTCACGGATGTTTTCTATCTCTCAAACTCGCCTCCAATGTAATGCTTCAGTCTTTGCTCGTTAACTTTGAATGCTTCCTTGTCATTGTTTTGAATTTCAACAACTCCATATGGAAAGGCTCAAACGTGTTAAAGAAAAGATGGCCTAAATCATTTCTGTAGTGAATCATCATCAACGATTTTGCTTCAAGAGGTGATCAATTATTTATAAAGCTCGGGTGTATCTTCCTTAGTTTACTTATCTCAATAACTGTTCTCCAAGTATGCTCAACCACCAATGCAAATCAATGTGTGAAAAGTGTATATGAAGATAGCCATGCTCAAACATAGATTAAACGAGACGTTGTTCACATAGTATATCATGCTCATCATCATCACAAAAATCACCATAAGTATCAAATTTCTCATCATTAATCCATAATCTGAACTATTATGTGAAGTAGTTTTTTTTTTTTTGACCAATATAAAGACAATAAAAGCTATCACAATCATAAATGTCCCCAAAACTTAGATGAGACATTGCCCCTAATGTCTAAACCCAAAGAAACAAAGATAAACAATAATAAAAACAATGGCACCTCATAGAAGAATAGTAGTCATGATTGTGGCTCACATCTTCCTCTGGTTTTACGTCCAGGAACGGCATAAACGCCTTCTATGAGTAGAGGATTGGCATCCAATCCAATTTTCTTAAAAAATGGCAAACAGGGTCTTTTAACGTCAGATTCCCAAGACGCCATTAGCTGCTTCCATGTTAACTGTAAAGAACATAAAAGAAGAAAAAAAACATATATACAATACAACTGAAAATAACAATAAAAAGAAATAATTAATATGGGTTGCCTCCCAAACAACGCTTGATTTATAGTCATCGGCTTGACTCCTGGTAATGACTTCAAGTGGGATTATGTACAGTCACAGATGTTTTCTGTCTCTCAAACTCGCCTCCAATGTGATGCTTCAGTCTTTGCTAGTTAACTTTGAATGCTTCCTTGTCATTGTTTTGAATTTCAACAACTCCATATGGAAAGGCTCAAACGTGTTAAAGAAAAGATGGCCTAAATCATTTCTGTAGTGAATCATCATCAACGATTTTGCTTCAAGAGGTGATCAATTATTTATAAAGCTCGGGTGTATCTTCCTTAGTTTACTTATCTCAATAACTGTTCTCCAAGTATGCTCAACCACCAATGCAAATCAACGTGTGAAAAGTGTATATGAAGATAGCCATGCTCAAACATAGATTAAACGAGACGTTGTTCACATAGTATATCATGCTCATCATCATCACAAAAATCACCATAAGTATCAAATTTCTCATCATTAATCCATAATCTGAACTATTATGTGAAGTAGTTTTTTTTTTTTTAACCAATATAAAGACAATAGAAGCTATCATAATCAGAAATGTCCCCAAAACTTAGATGAGACATTGCCCCTAATGTCTAAAACCAAAGAAACAAAGATAAACAATAATAAAAACAATGGCACCTCATAGAAGAATAGTAGTCGTGATTGTGGCTCACATCTTCCTCTGGTTTTACGTCTAGGAACGACATAAACGCCTTCTATGAGTAGAGGATTGGCATCCAATCCAATTTTCTTAAAAAATGGCAAACGGGATCTTTTAACGTCAGATTCCCAAGACGCCATTAGCTGCTTCCATGTTAACTGTAAAGAACATAAAAGGAGAAAAAAAACATATATACAATACAACTGAAAATAACAATAAAAAGAAATAACTAATATGGGTTGCCTCCCAAACAACGCTTGATTTATAGTCATCAACTTGACTCCTGGTAATGACTTCAAGTGGGATTATGTAGAGTCATGGATGTTTTCTGTCTCTCAAACTCGCCTCCAATGTAATGCTTCAGTCTTTGGTCGTTAACTTTGAATGCTTCCTTGTCATTGTTTTGAATTTCAACAACTCCATATGGAAAGGCTCAAACGTGTTAAAGAAAAGATGGCCTAAATCATTTCTGTAGTGAATCATCATCAACGATTTTGCTTCAAGAGGTGATCAATTATTTATAAAGCTCGGGTGTATCTTCCTTAGTTTACTTATCTCAATAACTGTTCTCCAATTATGCTCAACCACCAATGCAAATCAATGTGTGAAAAGTGTATATGAAGATAGCCATGCTCAAACATAGATTAAACGAGACGTTGTTCACATAGTATAACATGCTCATCATCATCACAAAAATCACCATAAGTATCAAATTTCTCATCATTAATCCATAATCTGAACTATTATGTGAAGTAGTTTTTTTTTTTGACCAATATAAAGACAATAGAAGCTATCACAATCAAAAATGTCCCCAAAACTTAGATGAGACATTGCCCCTAATGTCTAAAACCAAAGAAACAAAGATAAACAATAATAAAAACAATGGCACCTCATAGAAGAATAGTAGTCGTGATTGTGGCTCACATCTTCCTCTGGTTTTACGTCCAGGAATGGCATAAACGCCTTCTATGAGTAGAGGATTGGCATCCAATCCAATTTTCTTAAAAAATGGCAAACATGGTCTTTTAACGTCAGATTCCCAAGACGTCATTAGCTGCTTCCATGTTAACTGTAAAGAACATAAAAGGAGAAAAAAAAACATATATACAATACAACTGAAAATAACAATAAAAAGAAATAACTAATATGGGTTGCCTCCCAAACAGCGCTTGATTTATAGTCATCGGCTTGACTCCTGGTAATGACTTCAAGTGGGATTATGTAGAGTCACGGATGTTTTCTGTCTCTCAAACTCGCCTCCAATGTAATGCTTCAGTCTTTGCTCGTTAACTTTGAATGCTTCCTTGTCATTGTTTTTAATTTCAACAACTCCATATGGAAAGGCTCAACCGTGTTAAAGAAAAGATGGCCTAAATCATTTCTGTAGTGAATCATCATCAACGATTTTGCTTCAAGAGGTGATCAATTATTTATAAAGCTCGGGTGTATCTTCCTTAGTTTACTTATCTCAATAACTGTTCTCCAAGTATGCTCGACCACCAATGCAAATCAATGTGTGAAAAGTGTATATGAAGATAGCCATGCTCAAACATAGATTAAACGAGACGTTGTTCACATAGTATATCATGCTCATCATCATCACAAAAATCACCATAAGTATCAAATTTCTCATCATTAATCCATAATCTGAACTATTATGTGAAGTAGTTTTTTTTTTTGACCAATATAAAGACAATAGAAGCTATCACAATCAAAAATGTCCCCAAAACTTAGATGAGACATTGCCCCTAATGTCTAAAACCAAAGAAACAAAGATAAACAATAATAAAAACAATGGCACCTCATAGAAGAATAGTAGTCGTGATTGTGGCTCACATCTTCCTCTGGTTTTACGTCCAGGAATGGCATAAACGCCTTCTATGAGTAGAGGATTGGCATCCAATCCAATTTTCTTAAAAAATGGCAAACATGGTCTTTTAACGTCAGATTCCCAAGACGTCATTAGCTGCTTCCATGTTAACTGTAAAGAACATAAAAGGAGAAAAAAAAACATATATACAATACAACTGAAAATAACAATAAAAAGAAATAACTAATATGGGTTGCCTCCCAAACAGCGCTTGATTTATAGTCATCGGCTTGACTCCTGGTAATGACTTCAAGTGGGATTATGTAGAGTCACGGATGTTTTCTGTCTCTCAAACTCGCCTCCAATGTAATGCTTCAGTCTTTGCTCGTTAACTTTGAATGCTTCCTTGTCATTGTTTTTAATTTCAACAACTCCATATGGAAAGGCTCAACCGTGTTAAAGAAAAGATGGCCTAAATCATTTCTGTAGTGAATCATCATCAACGATTTTGCTTCAAGAGGTGATCAATTATTTATAAAGCTCGGGTGTATCTTCCTTAGTTTACTTATCTCAATAACTGTTCTCCAAGTATGCTCGACCACCAATGCAAATCAATGTGTGAAAAGTGTATATGAAGATAGCCATGCTCAAACATAGATTAAACGAGACGTTGTTCACATAGTATATCATGCTCATCATCATCACAAAAATCACCATAAGTATCAAATTTCTCATCATTAATCCATAATCTGAACTATTATGTGAAGTAGTTTTTTTTTTTTTGACCAATATAAAGACAATAGAAGCTATCACAATCAAAAATGTCCCCAAAACTTAGATGAGACATTGCCCCTAATGTCTAAAACCAAAGAAACAAAGATAAACAATAATAAAAACAATGGCACCTCATAGAAGAATAGTAGTCGTGATTGTGGCTCACATCTTCCTCTGGTTTTACGTCCAGGAACGGCATAAACGCCTTCTATGAGTAGAGGATTGGCATTCAATCCAATTTTCTTAAAAAATGGCAAACAGGGTCTTTTAACGTCAGATTCCCAAGACGTCATTAGCTGCTTCCATGTTAACTGTAAAGAACATAAAAGGAGAAAAAAAAACATATATACAATACAACTGAAAATAACAATAAAAAGAAATAACTAATATGGGTTGCCTCCCAAACAGCGCTTGACTTATAGTCATCGGCTTGACTCCTGGTAATGACTTCAAGTGGGATTATGTAGAGTCACGGATGTTTTCTGTCTCTCAAACTCGCCTCCAATGTAATGCTTCAGTCTTTGCTCGTTAACTTTGAATGCTTCCTTGTCATTGTTTTGAATTTCAACAACTCCATATGGAAAGCCTCAAACGTGTTAAAGAAAAGATGGCCTAAATCATTTCTGTAGTGAATCATCATCAACGATTTTGCTTCAAGAGGTGATCAATTATTTATAAAGCTCGGGTGTATCTTCCTTTGTCTACTTATCTCAATAACTGTTCTCCAAGTATGCTCAACCACCAATGCAAATCAATGTATGAAAAGTGTATATGAAGATAGCCATGCTCAAACATAGATTAAACGAGACGTTGTTCACATAGTATATCATGCTCATCATCATCACAAAAATCACCTTAAGTATCAAATTTCTCATCATTAATCCATAATCTGAACTATTATGTGAAGTAGTTTTTTTTTTTTACCAATATAAAGACAATAGAAGCTATCACAATCAAAAATTTCCCCAAAATTTAGATGAGACATTGCCCCTAATGTCTAAAACCAAAGAAACAAAGATAAACAATAATAAAAACAATGGCACCTTATAGAAGAATAGTAGTCGTGATTGTGGGTCACATCTTCCTCTGGTTTTACGTCCAGGAACGGCTTAAACGCCTTCTATGAGTAGAGGATTGGCATCCAATCCAATTTTCTTAAAAAATGGCAAACAGGGTCTTTTAACGTCAGATTCCCAAGACGTCATTAGCTGCTTCCATGTTAACTGTAAAGAACATAAAAGGAGAAAAAAAAACATATATACAATACAACTGAAAATAACAATAAAAAGAAATAACTAATATGGGTTGCCTCCCAAACAGCGCTTGATTTATAGTCATCGGCTTGACTCCTGGTAATGATTTCAAGTGGGATTATGTAGAGTCACGGATGTTTTCTGTCTCTCAAACTCGCCTCCAATGTAATGCTTCAGTCTTTGCTCGTTAACTTTGAATGCTTCCTTGTCATTGTTTTGAATTTCAACAACTCCATATGGAAAGGCTCAAACGTGTTAAAGAAAAGATGGCCTAAATCATTTCTGTAGTGAATCATCATCAACGATTTTGCTTCAAGAGGTGATCAATTATTTATAAAGCTCGGGTGTATCTTCCTTTGTATACTTATCTCAATAACTGTTCTCCAAGTATGCTCAACCACCAATGCAAATCAATGCATGAAAAGTGTATATGAAGATAGCCATGCTCAAACATAGATTAAACGAGACGTTGTTCACATAGTATATCATGCTCATCATCATCACAAAAATCACCATAAGTATCAAATTTCTCATCATTAATCCATAATCTGAACTATTATGTAAAGTAGTTTTTTTTTTTTGACCAATATAAACACAATAGAAGCTATCACAATCAAAAATGTCCCCAAAACTTAGATGAGACATTGCCCCTAATGTCTAAAACCAAAGAAACAAAGATAAACAATAATAAAAACAATGGCACCTCATAGAAGAATAGTAGTCGTGATTGTGGCTCACATCTTCCTCTGGTTTTACGTCCAGGAACGGCATAAACGCCTTCTATGAGTAGAGGATTGGCATCCAATCCAATTTTCTTAAAAAATGGCAAACAGGGTCTTTTAACGTCAGATTCCCAAGACGCCATTAGCTGCTTCCATGTTAACTGTAAAGAACATAAAAGGAGAAAAAAAAACATATATACAATACAACTGAAAATAACAATAAAAAGAAATAACTAATATGGGTTGCCTCCCAAACAGCGCTTGATTTATAGTCATCGGCTTGACTCCTGGTAATGACTTCAAGTGGGATTATGTAGAGTCACGGATGTTTTCTGTCTCTCAAACTCGCCTCCAATGTAATGCTTCAGTCTTTGCTCGTTAACTTTGAATGCTTCCTTGTCATTGTTTTGAATTTCAACAACAACATATGGAAAGGCTCAAACGTGTTAAAGAAAAGATGGCCTAAATCATTTCTGTAGTGAATCATCATCAACGATTTTGCTTCAAGAGGTGATCAATTATTTATAAAGCTCGGGTGTATCTTCCTTTGTCTACTTATCTTAATAACTGTTCTCCAAGTATGCTCAACCACCAATGCAAATCAATGTATGAAAAGTGTATATGAAGATAGCCATGCTCAAACATAGATTAAACGAGACGTTGTTCACATAGTATATCATGCTTATCATCATCACAAAAATCACCATAAGTATCAAATTTCTCATCATTAATCCATAATCTGAACTATTATGTGAAGTAGTTTTTTTTTTTGACCAATATAAAGACAATAGAAGCTATCACAATCAAAAATGTCCCCAAAACTTAGATGAGACATTGCCCCTAATGTCTAAAACCAAAGAAACAAAGATAAACAATAATAAAAACAATGGCACCTCATAGAAGAATAGTAGTCGTGATTGTGGCTCACATCTTCCTCTGGTTTTACGTCCAGGAACGGCATAAACGCCTTCTATGAGTAGAGGATTGGCATCCAATCCAATTTTCTTAAAAAATTGCAAACATGGTCTTTTAACGTCAGATTCCCAAGACGCCATTAGCTGCTTCCATGTTAACTGTAAAGAACATACAAGGAGAAAAAAAAAACATATATACAATACAACTGAAAATAACAATAAAAAGAAATAACTAATATGGGTTGCCTCCCAAACAACGCTTGATTTATAGTCATCGACTTGACTCCCGGTAATGACTTCAAGTGGGATTATGTAGAGTCATGGATGTTTTCTGTCTCTCAAACTCGCCTCCAACGTAATGCTTCAGTCTTTGCTCGTTAACTTTGAATGTTTCCTTGTCATTGTTTTGAATTTCAACAACTCCATATGGAAAGGCTCAAACGTGTTAAAGAAAATATGGCCTAAATCATTTCTGTAGTGAATCATCATCAACGATTTTGCTTCAAGAGGTGATCAATTATTTATAAAGCTTGGGTGTATCTTCCTTAGTTTACTTATCTCAATAACTGTTCTCCAATTATGTTCAACCACCAATGCAAATCAATGTGTGAAAAGTGTATATGAAGATAGCCATGCTCAAACATAGATTAAACGAGACGTTGTTCACATAGTATATCATGCTCATCATCATCACAAAAATCACCATAAGTTTCAAATTTCTCATCATTAATCCATAATCTGAACTATTATGTGAAGTAGTTTTTTTTTTTGACCAATATAAAGACAATAGAAGCTATCACAATCAAAAATGTCCCCAAAACTTAGATGAGACATTGCCCCTAATGTCTAAAACCAAAGAAACAAAGATAAACAATAATAAAAACAATGGCACCTCATAGAAGAATAGTAGTCGTGATTGTGGCTCACATCTTCCTCTGGTTTTACGTCCAGGAACGGCATAAACGCCTTCTATGAGTAGAGGATTGGCATCCAATCCAATTTTCTTAAAAAATTGCAAACATGGTCTTTTAACGTCAGATTCCCAAGACGCCATTAGCTGCTTCCATGTTAACTGTAAAGAACATACAAGGAGAAAAAAAAAAACATATATACAATACAACTGAAAATAACAATAAAAAGAAATAACTAATATGGGTTGCCTCCCAAACAACGCTTGATTTATAGTCATCGACTTGACTCCCGGTAATGACTTCAAGTGGGATTATGTAGAGTCATGGATGTTTTCTGTCTCTCAAACTCGCCTCCAACGTAATGCTTCAGTCTTTGCTCGTTAACTTTGAATGTTTCCTTGTCATTGTTTTGAATTTCAACAGCTCCATATGGAAAGGCTCAAACGTGTTAAAGAAAAGATGGCCTAAATCATTTCTGTAGTGAATCATCATCAACGATTTTGCTTCAAGAGGTGATCAATTATTTATAAAGCTTGGGTGTATCTTCCTTAGTTTACTTATCTCAATAACTGTTCTCCAATTATGCTCAACCACCAATGCAAATCAATGTGTGAAAAGTGTATATGAAGATAGCCATGCTCAAACATAGATTAAACGAGACGTTGTTCACATAGTATATCATGCTCATCATCATCAGAAAAATCACCATAAGTATCAAATTTCTCATCATTAATCCATAATCTGAACTATTGTGTGAAGTAGTTTTTTTTTTGACCAATATAAAGACAATAGAAGCTATCACAATCAAAAATGTCCCCAAAACTTAGATGAGACATTGCCCCTAATGTCTAAAACCAAAGAAACAAAGATAAACAATAATAAAAACAATGGCACCTCATAGAAGAATAGTAGTCGTGATTGTGGCTCACATCTTCCTCTGGTTTTACGTCCAAGAACGGCATAAACGCCTTCTATGAGTAGAGGATTGGCATCCAATCCAATTTTCTAAAAAAATGGCAAACAGGGTCTTTTAACGTCAGATTCCCAAGACGCCATTAGCTGCTTCCATGTTAACTGTAAAGAACATAAAAGGAGAAAAAAAAACATATATACAATACAACTGAAAATAACAATAAAAAGAAATAACTAATATGGGTTGCCTCCCAAACAGCGCTTGATTTATAGTCATCGGCTTGACTCCTGGTAATGATTTCAAGTGGGATTATGTAGAGTCACAGATGTTTTCTGTCTCTCAAACTCGCCTCCAATGTAATGCTTCAGTCTTTGCCCGTTAACTTTGAATGCTTCCTTGTCATTGTTTTGAATTTCAACAACAACATATGGAAAGGCTCAAACGTGTTAAAGAAAAGATGGCCTAAATCATTTCTGTAGTGAATCATCATCAACGATTTGGCTTCAAGAGGTGATCAATTATTTATAAAGCTCGGGTGTATCTTCCTTAGTTTACTTATCTCAATAACTGTTCTCCAAGTATGCTCAACCACCAATGCAAATCAATGTGTGAAAAGTGTATATGAAGATAGCCATGCTCAAACATAGATTAAACGAGACGTTGTTCACATAGTATATCATGCTCATCATCATCACAAAAATCACCATAAGTATCAAATTTCTCATCATTAATCCATAATCTGAACTATTGTGTGAAGTAGTTTTTTTTTTTTACCAATATAAAGACAATAGAAGCTATCACAATCAAAAATGTCCCCAAAACATAGATGAGACATTGCCCCTAATGTCTAAAACCAAAGAAACAAAGATAAACAATAATAAAAACAATGGCACCTCATAGAAGAATAGTAGTCGTGATTGTGGCTCACATCTTCCTCTGGTTTTACGTCCAAGAACGGCATAAACGCCTTCTATGAGTAGAGGATTGGCATCCAATCCAATTTTCTTAAAAAATGGCAAACAGGGTCTTTTAACGTCAGATTCCCAAGACGCCATTAGCTGCTTCCATGTTAACTGTAAAGAACATAAAAGGAGAAAAAAAAACATATATACAATACAACTGAAAATAACAATAAAAAGAAATAACTAATATGGGTTGCCTCCCAAACAGCGCTTGATTTATAGTCGTCGGCTTGACTCCTGGTAATGACTTCAAGTGGGATTATGTAGAGTCACAGATGTTTTCTGTCTCTCAAACTCGCCTCCAATGTAATGCTTCAGTCTTTGCTCGTTAACTTTGAATGCTTCCTTGTCATTGTTTTGAATTTCAACAACAACATATGGAAAGGCTCAAACGTGTTAAAGAAAAGATGGCCTAAATCATTTCTGTAGTGAATCATCATCAACGATTTTGCTTCAAGAGGTGATCAATTATTTATAAAGCTCGGGTGTATCTTCCTTAGTTTACTTATCTCAATAACTGTTCTCCAAGTATGCTCGACCACCAATGCAAATCAATGTGTGAAAAGTGTATATGAAGATAGCCATGCTCAAACATAGATTAAACGAGACGTTGTTCACATAGTATATCATGCTCATCATCATCACAAAAATCACCATAAGTATCAAATTTCTCATCATTAATCCATAATCTGAACTATTATGTGAAGTAGTTTTTTTTTTTTGACCAATATAAAGACAATAGAAGCTATCACAATCAAAAATGTCCCCAAAACTTAGATGAGACATTGCCCCTAATGTCTAAAACCAAAGAAACAAAGATAAACAATAATAAAAACAATGGCACCTCATAGAAGAATAGTAGTCTTGATTGTGGCTCACATCTTCCTCTGGTTTTACGTCCAGGAACGGCATAAACGCCTTCTATGAGTAGAGGATTGGCATCCAATCCAATTTTCTTAAAAAATGGCAAACAGGGTCTTTTAACGTCAGATTCCCAAGACGCCATTAGCTGCTTCCATGTTAACTGTAAAGAACATAAAAGGAGAAAAAAAAACATATATACAATACAACTGGAAATAACAATAAAAAGAAATAACTAATATGGGTTGCCTCCCAAACAGCGCTTGATTTATAGTCGTCGGCTTGACTCCTGGTAATGACTTCAAGTGGGATTATGTAGAGTCACGGATGTTTTCTGTCTCTCAAACTCGCCTCCAATGTAATGCTTCAGTCTTTGCTCGTTAACTTTGAATGCTTCCTTGTCATTGTTTTGAATTTCAACAACAACATATGGAAAGGCTCAAACGTGTTAAAGAAAAGATGGCCTAAATCATTTATGTAGTGAATCATCATCAACGATTTGGCTTCAAGAGGTGATCAATTATTTATAAAGCTCGGGTGTATCTTCCTTAGTTTACTTATCTCAATAACTGTTCTCCAAGTATGCTCAACCACCAATGCAAATCAATGTGTGAAAAGTGTATATGAAGATAGCCATGCTCAAACATAGATTAAACGAGACGTTGTTCACATAGTATATCATGCTCATCATCATCACAAAAATCACCATAAGTATCAAATTTCTCATCATTAATCCATAATCTGAACTATTGTGTGAAGTAGTTTTTTTTTTTACCAATATAAAGACAATAGAAGCTATCACAATCAAAAATGTCCCCAAAACATAGATGAGACATTGCCCCTAATGTCTAAAACCAAAGAAACAAAGATAAACAATAATAAAAACAATGGCACCTCATAGAAGAATAGTAGTCGTGATTGTGGCTCACATCTTCCTCTGGTTTTACGTCCAAGAACGGCATAAACGCCTTCTATGAGTAGAGGATTGGCATCCAATCCAATTTTCTTAAAAAATGGCAAACAGGGTCTTTTAACGTCAGATTCCCAAGACGCCATTAGCTGCTTCCATGTTAACTGTAAAGAACATAAAAGGAGAAAAAAAAACATATATACAATACAACTGAAAATAACAATAAAAAGAAATAACTAATATGGGTTGCCTCCCAAACAGCGCTTGATTTATAGTCATCGGCTTGACTCCTGGTAATGACTTCAAGTGGGATTATGTAGAGTCACGGATGTTTTCTGTCTCTCAAACTCGCCTCCAATGTAATGCTTCAGTCTTTGCTCGTTAACTTTGAATGCTTCCTTGTCATTGTTTTGAATTTCAACAACAACATATGGAAAGGCTCAAACGTGTTAAAGAAAAGATGGCCTAAATCATTTCTGTAGTGAATCATCATCAACGATTTTGCTTCAAGAGGTGATCAATTATTTATAAAGCTCGGGTGTATCTTCCTTAGTTTACTTATCTCAATAACTGTTCTCCAAGTATGCTCAACCACCAATGCAAATCAATGTGTGAAAAGTGTATATGAAGATAGCCATGCTCAAACATAGATTAAACGAGACGTTGTTCACATAGTATATCATGCTCATCATCATCACAAAAATCACCATAAGTATCAAATTTCTCATCATTAATCCATAATCTGAACTATTGTGTGAAGTAGTTTTTTTTTTTTACCAATATAAAGACAATAGAAGCTATCACAATCAAAAATGTCCCCAAAACATAGATGAGACATTGCCCCTAATGTCTAAAACCAAAGAAACAAAGATAAACAATAATAAAAACAATGGCACCTCATAGAAGAATAGTAGTCGTGATTGTGGCTCACATCTTCCTCTGGTTTTACGTCCAAGAACGGCATAAACGCCTTCTATGAGTAGAGGATTGGCATCCAATCCAATTTTCTTAAAAAATGGCAAACAGGGTCTTTTAACGTCAGATTCCCAAGACGCCATTAGCTGCTTCCATGTTAACTGTAAAGAACATAAAAGGAGAAAAAAAAACATATATACAATACAACTGAAAATAACAATAAAAAGAAATAACTAATATGGGTTGCCTCCCAAACAGCGCTTGATTTATAGTCGTCGGCTTGACTCCTGGTAATGACTTCAAGTGGGATTATGTAGAGTCACAGATGTTTTCTGTCTCTCAAACTCGCCTCCAATGTAATGCTTCAGTCTTTGCTCGTTAACTTTGAATGCTTCCTTGTCATTGTTTTGAATTTCAACAACAACATATGGAAAGGCTCAAACGTGTTAAAGAAAAGATGGCCTAAATCATTTCTGTAGTGAATCATCATCAACGATTTTGCTTCAAGAGGTGATCAATTATTTATAAAGCTCGGGTGTATCTTCCTTAGTTTACTTATCTCAATAACTGTTCTCCAAGTATGCTCGACCACCAATGCAAATCAATGTGTGAAAAGTGTATATGAAGATAGCCATGCTCAAACATAGATTAAACGAGACGTTGTTCACATAGTATATCATGCTCATCATCATCACAAAAATCACCATAAGTATCAAATTTCTCATCATTAATCCATAATCTGAACTATTATGTGAAGTAGTTTTTTTTTTTTGACCAATATAAAGACAATAGAAGCTATCACAATCAAAAATGTCCCCAAAACTTAGATGAGACATTGCCCCTAATGTCTAAAACCAAAGAAACAAAGATAAACAATAATAAAAACAATGGCACCTCATAGAAGAATAGTAGTCTTGATTGTGGCTCACATCTTCCTCTGGTTTTACGTCCAGGAACGGCATAAACGCCTTCTATGAGTAGAGGATTGGCATCCAATCCAATTTTCTTAAAAAATGGCAAACAGGGTCTTTTAACGTCAGATTCCCAAGACGCCATTAGCTGCTTCCATGTTAACTGTAAAGAACATAAAAGGAGAAAAAAAAACATATATACAATACAACTGGAAATAACAATAAAAAGAAATAACTAATATGGGTTGCCTCCCAAACAGCGCTTGATTTATAGTCGTCGGCTTGACTCCTGGTAATGACTTCAAGTGGGATTATGTAGAGTCACGGATGTTTTCTGTCTCTCAAACTCGCCTCCAATGTAATGCTTCAGTCTTTGCTCGTTAACTTTGAATGCTTCCTTGTCATTGTTTTGAATTTCAACAACAACATATGGAAAGGCTCAAACGTGTTAAAGAAAAGATGGCCTAAATCATTTATGTAGTGAATCATCATCAACGATTTGGCTTCAAGAGGTGATCAATTATTTATAAAGCTCGGGTGTATCTTCCTTAGTTTACTTATCTCAATAACTGTTCTCCAAGTATGCTCAACCACCAATGCAAATCAATGTGTGAAAAGTGTATATGAAGATAGCCATGCTCAAACATAGATTAAACGAGACGTTGTTCACATAGTATATCATGCTCATCATCATCACAAAAATCACCATAAGTATCAAATTTCTCATCATTAATCCATAATCTGAACTATTGTGTGAAGTAGTTTTTTTTTTTACCAATATAAAGACAATAGAAGCTATCACAATCAAAAATGTCCCCAAAACATAGATGAGACATTGCCCCTAATGTCTAAAACCAAAGAAACAAAGATAAACAATAATAAAAACAATGGCACCTCATAGAAGAATAGTAGTCGTGATTGTGGCTCACATCTTCCTCTGGTTTTACGTCCAAGAACGGCATAAACGCCTTCTATGAGTAGAGGATTGGCATCCAATCCAATTTTCTTAAAAAATGGCAAACAGGGTCTTTTAACGTCAGATTCCCAAGACGCCATTAGCTGCTTCCATGTTAACTGTAAAGAACATAAAAGGAGAAAAAAAAACATATATACAATACAACTGAAAATAACAATAAAAAGAAATAACTAATATGGGTTGCCTCCCAAACAGCGCTTGATTTATAGTCATCGGCTTGACTCCTGGTAATGACTTCAAGTGGGATTATGTAGAGTCACGGATGTTTTCTGTCTCTCAAACTCGCCTCCAATGTAATGCTTCAGTCTTTGCTCGTTAACTTTGAATGCTTCCTTGTCATTGTTTTGAATTTCAACAACAACATATGGAAAGGCTCAAACGTGTTAAAGAAAAGATGGCCTAAATCATTTCTGTAGTGAATCATCATCAACGATTTTGCTTCAAGAGGTGATCAATTATTTATAAAGCTCGGGTGTATCTTCCTTAGTTTACTTATCTCAATAACTGTTCTCCAAGTATGCTCAACCACCAATGCAAATCAATGTGTGAAAAGTGTATATGAAGATAGCCATGCTCAAACATAGATTAAACGAGACGTTGTTCACATAGTATATCATGCTCATCATCATCACAAAAATCACCATAAGTATCAAATTTCTCATCATTAATCCATAATCTGAACTATTGTGTGAAGTAGTTTTTTTTTTGACCAATATAAAGACAATAGAAGCTATCACAATCAAAAATGTCCCCAAAACATAGATGAGACATTGCCCCTAATGTCTAAAACCAAAGAAACAAAGATAAACAATAATAAAAACAATGGCACCTCATAGAAGAATAGTAGTCGTGATTGTGGCTCACATCTTCCTCTGGTTTTACGTCCAAGAACGGCATAAACGCCTTCTATGAGTAGAGGATTGGCATCCAATCCAATTTTCTTAATAAATGGCAAACAGGGTCTTTTAACGTCAGATTCCCAAGACGCCATTAGCTGCTTCCATGTTAACTGTAAAGAACATAAAAGGAGAAAAAAAAACATATATACAATACAACTGAAAATAACAATAAAAAGAAATAACTAATATGGGTTGCCTCCCAAACAGCGCTTGATTTATAGTCATCGGCTTGACTCCTGGTAATGACTTCAAGTGGGATTATGTAGAGTCACGGATGTTTTCTGTCTCTCAAACTCGCCTCCAATGTAATGCTTCAGTCTTTGCTCGTTAACTTTGAATGCTTCCTTGTCATTGTTTTGAATTTCAACAACAACATATGGAAAGGCTCAAACGTGTTAAAGAAAAGATGGCCTAAATCATTTCTGTAGTGAATCATCATCAACGATTTTGCTTCAAGAGGTGATCAATTATTTATAAAGCTCGGGTGTATCTTCCTTAGTTTATTTATCTCAATAACTGTTCTCCAAGTATGCTCGACCACCAATGCAAATCAATGTGTGAAAAGTGTATATGAAGATAGCCATGCTCAAACATAGATTAAACGAGACGTTGTTCACATAGTATATCATGCTCATCATCATCACAAAAATCACCATAAGTATCAAATTTCTCATCATTAATCCATAATCTGAACTATTGTGTGAAGTAGTTTTTTTTTTGACCAATATAAAGACAATAGAAGCTATCACAATCAAAAATGTCCCCAAAACATAGATGAGACATTGCCCCTAATGTCTAAAACCAAAGAAACAAAGATAAACAATAATAAAAACAATGGCACCTCATAGAAGAATAGTAGTCGTGATTGTGGCTCACATCTTCCTCTGGTTTTACGTCCAAGAACGGCATAAACGCCTTCTATGAGTAGAGGATTGGCATCCAATCCAATTTTCTTAAAAAATGGCAAACAGGGTCTTTTAACGTCAGATTCCCAAGACGCCATTAGCTGCTTCCATGTTAACTGTAAAGAACATAAAAGGAGAAAAAAAAACATATATACAATACAACTGAAAATAACAATAAAAAGAAATAACTAATATGGGTTGCCTCCCAAACAGCGCTTGATTTATAGTCATCGGCTTGACTCCTGGTAATGACTTCAAGTGGGATTATGTAGAGTCACAGATGTTTTCTGTCTCTCAAACTCGCCTCCAATGTAATGCTTCAGTCTTTGCTCGTTAACTTTGAATGCTTCCTTGTCATTGTTTTGAATTTCAACAACTCCATATGGAAAGGCTCAAACGTGTTAAAGAAAAGATGGCCTAAATCATTTCTGTAGTGAATCATCATCAACGATTTTGCTTCAAGAGGTGATCAATTATTTATAAAGCTCGGGTGTATCTTCCTTTGTCTACTTATCTCAATAACTGTTCTCCAAGTATGCTCAACCACCAATGCAAATCAATGTGTGAAAAGTGTATATGAAGATAGCCATGCTCAAACATAGATTAAACGAGACGTTGTTCACATAGTATATCATGCTCATCATCATCACAAAAATCACCATAAGTATCAAATTTCTCATCATTAATCCATAATCTGAACTATTATGTGAAGTAGTTTTTTTTTTTTGACCAATATAAAGACAATAGAAGCTATCACAATCAAAAATGTCCCCAAAACTTAGATGAGACATTGCCCCTAATGTCTAAAACCAAAGAAACAAAGATAAACAATAATAAAAACAATGGCACCTCATAGAAGAATAGTAGTCGTGATTGTGGCTCACATCTTCCTCTGGTTTTACGTCCAAGAACGGCATAAACGCCTTCTATGAGTAGAGGATTAGCATCCAATCCAATTTACTTAAAAAATGGCAAACAGGGTCTTTTAACGTCAGATTCCCAAGACGCCATTACCTGCTTCCATGTTAACTGTAAAGAACATAAAAGGAGAAAAAAAAACATATATACAATACAACTGAAAATAACAATAAAAAGAAATAACTAATATGGGTTGCCTCCCAAACAGCGCTTGATTTATAGTCATCGGCTTGACTCCTGGTAATGACTTCAAGTGGGATTATGTAGAGTCACGGATGTTTTCTGTCTCTCAAACTCGCCTCCAATGTAATGCTTCAGTCTTTGCTCGTTAACTTTGAATGCTTCCTTGTCATTGTTTTGAATTTCAACAACAACATATGGAAAGGCTCAAAGGTGTTAAAGAAAAGATGGCCTAAATCATTTCTGTAGTGAATCATCATCAACGATTTTGCTTCAAGAGGTGATCAATTATTTATAAAGCTCGGGTGTATCTTCCTTAGTTTACTTATTTCAATAACTGTTCTCCAAGTATGCTCAACCACCAATGCAAATCAATGTGTGAAAAGTGTATATGAAGATAGCCATGCTCAAACATAGATTAAACGAGACGTTGTTCACATAGTATATCATGCTCATCATCATCACAAAAATCACCATAAGTATCAAATTTCTCATCATTAATCCATAATCTGAACTATTGTGTGAAGTAGTTTTTTTTTTGACCAATATAAAGACAATAGAAGCTATCACAATCAAAAATGTCCCCAAAACATAGATGAGACATTGCCCCTAATGTCTAAAACCAAAGAAACAAAGATAAACAATAATAAAAACAATGGCACCTCATAGAAGAATAGTAGTCGTGATTGTGGCTCACATCTTCCTCTGGTTTTACGTCCAAGAACGGCATAAACGCCTTCTATGAGTAGAGGATTGGCATCCAATCCAATTTTCTTAATAAATGGCAAACAGGGTCTTTTAACGTCAGATTCCCAAGACGCCATTAGCTGCTTCCATGTTAACTGTAAAGAACATAAAAGGAGAAAAAAAAACATATATACAATACAACTGAAAATAACAATAAAAAGAAATAACTAATATGGGTTGCCTCCCAAACAGCGCTTGATTTATAGTCATCGGCTTGACTCCTGGTAATGACTTCAAGTGGGATTATGTAGAGTCACGGATGTTTTCTGTCTCTCAAACTCGCCTCCAATGTAATGCTTCAGTCTTTGCTCGTTAACTTTGAATGCTTCCTTGTCATTGTTTTGAATTTCAACAACAACATATGGAAAGGCTCAAACGTGTTAAAGAAAAGATGGCCTAAATCATTTCTGTAGTGAATCATCATCAACGATTTTGCTTCAAGAGGTGATCAATTATTTATAAAGCTCGGGTGTATCTTCCTTAGTTTACTTATCTCAATAACTGTTCTCCAAGTAAGCTCGACCACCAATGCAAATCAATGTGTGAAAAGTGTATATGAAGATAGCCATGCTCAAACATAGATTAAACGAGACGTTGTTCACATAGTATATCATGCTCATCATCATCACAAAAATCACCATAAGTATCAAATTTCTCATCATTAATCCATAATCTGAACTATTGTGTGAAGTAGTTTTTTTTTTGACCAATATAAAGACAATAGAAGCTATCACAATCAAAAATGTCCCCAAAACATAGATGAGACATTGCCCCTAATGTCTAAAACCAAAGAAACAAAGATAAACAATAATAAAAACAATGGCACCTCATAGAAGAATAGTAGTCGTGATTGTGGCTCACATCTTCCTCTGGTTTTACGTCCAAGAACAGCATAAACGCCTTCTATGAGTAGAGGATTGGCATCCAATCCAATTTTCTTAAAAAATGGCAAACAGGGTCTTTTAACGTCAGATTCCCAAGACGCCATTAGCTGCTTCCATGTTAACTGTAAAGAACATAAAAGGAGAAAAAAAAACATATATACAATACAACTGAAAATAACAATAAAAAGAAATAACTAATATGGGTTGCCTCCCAAACAGCGCTTGATCTATAGTCATCGGCTTGACTCCTGGTAATGACTTCAAGTGGGATTATGTAGAGTCACGGATGTTTTCTGTCTCTCAAACTCGCCTCCAATGTAATGCTTCAGTCTTTGCTCGTTAACTTTGAATGCTTCCTTGTCATTGTTTTGAATTTCAACAACAACATATGGAAAGGCTCAAACGTGTTAAAGAAAAGATGGCCTAAATCATTTCTGTAGTGAATCATCATCAACGATTTTGCTTCAAGAGGTGATCAATTATTTATAAAGCTCGGGTGTATCTTCCTTAGTTTACTTATCTCAATAACTGTTCTCCAAGTATGCTCAACCACCAATGCAAATCAATGTGTGAAAAGTGTATATGAAGATAGCCATGCTCAAACATAGATTAAACGAGACGTTGTTCACATAGTATATCATGCTCATCATCATCACAAAAATCACCATAAGTATCAAATTTCTCATCATTAATCCATAATCTGAACTATTGTGTGAAGTAGTTTTTTTTTTTACCAATATAAAGACAATAGAAGCTATCACAATCAAAAATGTCCCCAAAACATAGATGAGACATTGCCCCTAATGTCTAAAACCAAAGAAACAAAGATAAACAATAATAAAAACAATGGCACCTCATAGAAGAATAGTAGTCGTGATTGTGGCTCACATCTTCCTCTGGTTTTACGTCCAAGAACGGCATAAACGCCTTCTATGAGTAGAGGATTGGCATCCAATCCAATTTTCTTAATAAATGGCAAACAGGGTCTTTTAACGTCAGATTCCCAAGACGCCATTAGCTGCTTCCATGTTAACTGTAAAGAACATAAAAGGAGAAAAAAAAACATATATACAATACAACTGAAAATAACAATAAAAAGAAATAACTAATATGGGTTGCCTCCCAAACAGCGCTTGATTTATAGTCATCGGCTTGACTCCTGGTAATGACTTCAAGTGGGATTATGTAGAGTCACGGATGTTTTCTGTCTCTCAAACTCGCCTCCAATGTAATGCTTCAGTCTTTGCTCGTTAACTTTGAATGCTTCCTTGTCATTGTTTTGAATTTCAACAACAACATATGGAAAGGCTCAAACGTGTTAAAGAAAAGATGGCCTAAATCATTTCTGTAGTGAATCATCATCAACGATTTTGCTTCAAGAGGTGATCAATTATTTATAAAGCTCGGGTGTATCTTCCTTAGTTTACTTATCTCAATAACTGTTCTCCAAGTAAGCTCGACCACCAATGCAAATCAATGTGTGAAAAGTGTATATGAAGATAGCCATGCTCAAACATAGATTAAACGAGACGTTGTTCACATAGTATATCATGCTCATCATCATCACAAAAATCACCATAAGTATCAAATTTCTCATCATTAATCCATAATCTGAACTATTGTGTGAAGTAGTTTTTTTTTTGACCAATATAAAGACAATAGAAGCTATCACAATCAAAAATGTCCCCAAAACATAGATGAGACATTGCCCCTAATGTCTAAAACCAAAGAAACAAAGATAAACAATAATAAAAACAATGGCACCTCATAGAAGAATAGTAGTCGTGATTGTGGCTCACATCTTCCTCTGGTTTTACGTCCAAGAACAGCATAAACGCCTTCTATGAGTAGAGGATTGGCATCCAATCCAATTTTCTTAAAAAATGGCAAACAGGGTCTTTTAACGTCAGATTCCCAAGACGCCATTAGCTGCTTCCATGTTAACTGTAAAGAACATAAAAGGAGAAAAAAAAACATATATACAATACAACTGAAAATAACAATAAAAAGAAATAACTAATATGGGTTGCCTCCCAAATAGCGCTTGATCTATAGTCATCGGCTTGACTCCTGGTAATGACTTCAAGTGGGATTATGTAGAGTCACGGATGTTTTCTGTCTCTCAAACTCGCCTCCAATGTAATGCTTCAGTCTTTGCTCGTTAACTTTGAATGCTTCCTTGTCATTGTTTTGAATTTCAACAACAACATATGGAAAGGCTCAAACGTGTTAAAGAAAAGATGGCCTAAATCATTTCTGTAGTGAATCATCATCAACGATTTTGCTTCAAGAGGTGATCAATTATTTATAAAGCTCGGGTGTATCTTCCTTAGTTTACTTATCTCAATAACTGTTCTCCAAGTAAGCTCGACCACCAATGCAAATCAATGTGTGAAAAGTGTATATGAAGATAGCCATGCTCAAACATAGATTAAACGAGACGTTGTTCACATAGTATATCATGCTCATCATCATCACAAAAATCACCATAAGTATCAAATTTCTCATCATTAATCCATAATCTGAACTATTGTGTGAAGTAGTTTTTTTTTTGACCAATATAAAGACAATAGAAGCTATCACAATCAAAAATGTCCCCAAAACATAGATGAGACTTTGCCCCTAATGTCTAAAACCAAAGAAACAAAGATAAACAATAATAAAAACAATGGCACCTCATAGAAGAATAGTAGTCGTGATTGTGGCTCACATCTTCCTCTGGTTTTACGTCCAAGAACAGCATAAACGCCTTCTATGAGTAGAGGATTGGCATCCAATCCAATTTTCTTAAAAAATGGCAAACAGGGTCTTTTAACGTCAGATTCCCAAGACGCCATTAGCTGCTTCCATGTTAACTGTAAAGAACATAAAAGGAGAAAAAAAAACATATATACAATACAACTGAAAATAACAATAAAAAGAAATAACTAATATGGGTTGCCTCCCAAACAGCGCTTGATCTATAGTCATCGGCTTGACTCCTGGTAATGACTTCAAGTGGGATTATGTAGAGTCACGGATGTTTTCTGTCTCTCAAACTCGCCTCCAATGTAATGCTTCAGTCTTTGCTCGTTAACTTTGAATGCTTCCTTGTCATTGTTTTGAATTTCAACAACAACATATGGAAAGGCTCAAACGTGTTAAAGAAAAGATGGCCTAAATCATTTCTGTAGTGAATCATCATCAACGATTTTGCTTCAAGAGGTGATCAATTATTTATAAAGCTCGGGTGTATCTTCCTTAGTTTACTTATCTCAATAACTGTTCTCCAAGTATGCTCAACCACCAATGCAAATCAATGTGTGAAAAGTGTATATGAAGATAGCCATGCTCAAACATAGATTAAACGAGACGTTGTTCACATAGTATATCATGCTCATCATCATCACAAAAATCACCATAAGTATCAAATTTCTCATCATTAATCCATAATCTGAACTATTGTGTGAAGTAGTTTTTTTTTTTACCAATATAAAGACAATAGAAGCTATCACAATCAAAAATGTCCCCAAAACATAGATGAGACATTGCCCCTAATGTCTAAAACCAAAGAAACAAAGATAAACAATAATAAAAACAATGGCACCTCATAGAAGAATAGTAGTCGTGATTGTGGCTCACATCTTCCTCTGGTTTTACGTCCAAGAACGGCATAAACGCCTTCTATGAGTAGAGGATTGGCATCCAATCCAATTTTCTTAATAAATGGCAAACAGGGTCTTTTAACGTCAGATTCCCAAGACGCCATTAGCTGCTTCCATGTTAACTGTAAAGAACATAAAAGGAGAAAAAAAAACATATATACAATACAACTGAAAATAACAATAAAAAGAAATAACTAATATGGGTTGCCTCCCAAACAGCGCTTGATTTATAGTCATCGGCTTGACTCCTGGTAATGACTTCAAGTGGGATTATGTAGAGTCACGGATGTTTTCTGTCTCTCAAACTCGCCTCCAATGTAATGCTTCAGTCTTTGCTTGTTAACTTTGAATGCTTCCTTGTCATTGTTTTGAATTTCAACAACAACATATGGAAAGGCTCAAACGTGTTAAAGAAAAGATGGCCTAAATCATTTCTGTAGTGAATCATCATCAACGATTTTGCTTCAAGAGGTGATCAATTATTTATAAAGCTCGGGTGTATCTTCCTTAGTTTACTTATCTCAATAACTGTTCTCCAAGTAAGCTCGACCACCAATGCAAATCAATGTGTGAAAAGTGTATATGAAGATAGCCATGCTCAAACATAGATTAAACGAGACGTTGTTCACATAGTATATCATGCTCATCATCATCACAAAAATCACCATAAGTATCAAATTTCTCATCATTAATCCATAATCTGAACTATTGTGTGAAGTAGTTTTTTTTTTGACCAATATAAAGACAATAGAAGCTATCACAATCAAAAATGTCCCCAAAACATAGATGAGACATTGCCCCTAATGTCTAAAACCAAAGAAACAAAGATAAACAATAATAAAAACAATGGCACCTCATAGAAGAATAGTAGTCGTGATTGTGGCTCACATCTTCCTCTGGTTTTACGTCCAAGAACAGCATAAACGCCTTCTATGAGTAGAGGATTGGCATCCAATCCAATTTTCTTAAAAAATGGCAAACAGGGTCTTTTAACGTCAGATTCCCAAGACGCCATTAGCTGCTTCCATGTTAACTGTAAAGAACATAAAAGGAGAAAAAAAAACATATATACAATACAACTGAAAATAACAATAAAAAGAAATAACTAATATGGGTTGCCTCCCAAACAGCGCTTGATTTATAGTCATCGGCTTGACTCCTGGTAATGACTTCAAGTGGGATTATGTAGAGTCACGGATGTTTTCTGTCTCTCAAACTCGCCTCCAATGTAATGCTTCAGTCTTTGCTCGTTAACTTTGAATGCTTCCTTGTCATTGTTTTGAATTTCAACAACAACATATGGAAAGGCTCAAACGTGTTAAAGAAAAGATGGCCTAAATCATTTCTGTAGTGAATCATCATCAACGATTTTGCTTCAAGAGGTGATCAATTATTTATAAAGCTCGGGTGTATCTTCCTTAGTTTACTTATCTCAATAACTGTTCTCCAAGTAAGCTCGACCACCAATGCAAATCAATGTGTGAAAAGTGTATATGAAGATAGCCATGCTCAAACATAGATTAAACGAGACGTTGTTCACATAGTATATCATGCTCATCATCATCACAAAAATCACCATAAGTATCAAATTTCTCATCATTAATCCATAATCTGAACTATTGTGTGAAGTAGTTTTTTTTTTGACCAATATAAAGACAATAGAAGCTATCACAATCAAAAATGTCCCCAAAACATAGATGAGACATTGCCCCTAATGTCTAAAACCAAAGAAACAAAGATAAACAATAATAAAAACAATGGCACCTCATAGAAGAATAGTAGTCGTGATTGTGGCTCACATCTTCCTCTGGTTTTACGTCCAAGAACAGCATAAACGCCTTCTATGAGTAGAGGATTGGCATCCAATCCAATTTTCTTAAAAAATGGCAAACAGGGTCTTTTAACGTCAGATTCCCAAGACGCCATTAGCTGCTTCCATGTTAACTGTAAAGAACATAAAAGGAGAAAAAAAAACATATATACAATACAACTGAAAATAACAATAAAAAGAAATAACTAATATGGGTTGCCTCCCAAATAGCGCTTGATCTATAGTCATCGGCTTGACTCCTGGTAATGACTTCAAGTGGGATTATGTAGAGTCACGGATGTTTTCTGTCTCTCAAACTCGCCTCCAATGTAATGCTTCAGTCTTT
The DNA here is from genome assembly GCA_948329865.1 of Linaria vulgaris. Taxonomy (NCBI): domain Eukaryota; kingdom Viridiplantae; phylum Streptophyta; class Magnoliopsida; order Lamiales; family Plantaginaceae; genus Linaria; species Linaria vulgaris. Next base: position 67,865,487 of record OX415249.1, read on the forward strand.
GCTCGTTAACTTTGAATGCTTCCTTGTCATTGTTTTGAATTTCAACAACAACATATGGAAAGGCTCAAACGTGTTAAAGAAAAGATGGCCTAAATCATTTCTGTAGTGAATCATCATCAACGATTTTGCTTCAAGAGGTGATCAATTATTTATAAAGCTCGGGTGTATCTTCCTTAGTTTACTTATCTCAATAACTGTTCTCCAAGTATGCTCGACCACCAATGCAAATCAATGTGTGAAAAGTGTATATGAAGATAGCCATGCTCAAACATAGATTAAACGAGACGTTGTTCACATAGTATATCATGCTCATCATCATCACAAAAATCACCATAAGTATCAAATTTCTCATCATTAATCCATAATCTGAACTATTATGTGAAGTAGTTTTTTTTTTTTGACCAATATAAAGACAATAGAAGCTATCACAATCAAAAATGTCCCCAAAACTTAGATGAGACATTGCCCCTAATGTCTAAAACCAAAGAAACAAAGATAAACAATAATAAAAACAATGGCACCTCATAGAAGAATAGTAGTCGTGATTGTGGCTCACATCTTCCTCTGGTTTTACGTCCAGGAACGGCATAAACGCCTTCTATGAGTAGAGGATTGGCATCCAATCCAATTTTCTTAAAAAATGGCAAACAGGGTCTTTTAACGTCAGATTCCCAAGACGCCATTAGCTGCTTCCATGTTAACTGTAAAGAACATAAAAGGAGAAAAAAAAACATATATACAATACAACTGGAAATAACAATAAAAAGAAATAACTAATATGAGTTGCCTCCCAAACAACGCTTGATTTATAGTCATCGGCTTGACTCCTGGTAATGACTTCAAGTGGGATTATGTAGAGTCACGGATGTTTTCTGTCTCTCAAACTCGCCTCCAATGTAATGCTTCAGTCTTTGCTCGTTAACTTTGAATGCTTCCTTGTCATTGTTTTGAATTTCAACAACAACATATGGAAAGACTCAAACGTGTTAAAGAAAAGATGGCCTAAATCATTTCTGTAGTGAATCATCATCAACGATTTTGCTTCAAGAGGTGATCAATTATTTATAAAGCTCGGGTGTATCTTCCTTAGTTTACTTATCTCAGTAACTGTTCTCCAAGTATGCTCAACCACCAATGCAAATCAATGTGTGAAAAGTGTATATGAAGATAGCCATGCTCAAACATAGATTAAACGAGACGTTGTTCACATAGTATATCATGCTCATCCTCATCACAAAAATCACCATAAGTATCAAATTTCTCATCATTAATCCATAATCTGAACTATTATGTGAAGTAGTTTTTTTTTTTTGACCAATATAAAGACAATAGAAGCTATCACAATCAAAAATGTCCCCAAAACTTAGATGAGACATTGCCCCTAATTTCTAAAACCAAAGAAACAAAGATAAACAATAATAAAAACAATGGCACCTCATAGAAGAATAGTAGTCGTGATTGTGGCTCACATCTTCCTCATAAACGCCTTCTATGAGTAGAGGATTGGCATCCAATCCAATTTTCTTAAAAAATGGCAAACATGGTCTTTTAACGTCAGATTCCCAAGACGCCATTAGCTGCTTCCATGTTAACTGTAAAGAACATAAAAGGAGAAAAAAAAACATATATACAATACAACTGAAAATAACAATAAAAAGAAATAACTAATATGGGTTGCCTCCCAAACAGCGCTTGATTTATAGTCATCGACTTGACTCCTGGTAATGACTTCAAGTGGGATTATGTAGAGTCATGGATGTTTTCTGTCTCTCAAACTCGCCTCCAATGTAATGCTTCAGTCTTTGCTCGTTAACTTTGAATGCTTCCTTGTCATTGTTTTGAATTTCAACAACTCCATATGGAAAGGCTCAAACGTTTTAAAGAAAAGATGGCCTAAATCATTTCTGTAGTGAATCATCATCAACGATTTTGCTTCAAGAGGTGATCAATTATTTATAAAGCTCGGGTGTATCTTCCTTAGTTTACTTATCTCAATAACTGTTCTCCAAGTATGCTCGACCACCAATGCAAATCAATGTGTGAAAAGTGTATATGAAGATAGCCATGCTCAAACATAGATTACACGAGACGTTGTTCACATAGTATATCATGCTCATCATCATCACAAAAATCACCATAAGTATCAAATTTCTCATCATTAATCCATAATCTGAACTATTATGTGAAGTAGTTTTTTTTTTTTGACCAATATAAAGACAATAGAAGCTATCACAATCAAAAATGTCCCCAAAACTTAGATGAGACATTGCCCCTAATGTCTAAAACCAAAGAAACAAAGATAAACAATAATAAAAACAATGGCACCTCATAGAAGAATAGTAGTCATGATTGTGGCTCACATCTTCCTCTGGTTTTACGTCCAGGAACGGCATAAACGCCTTCTATGAGTAGAGGATTGGCATCCAATCCAATTTTCTTAAAAAATGGCAAACAGGGTCTTTTAACGTCAGATTCCCAAGACGCCATTAGCTGCTTCCATGTTAACTGTAAAGAACATAAAAGGAGAAAAAAAAACATATATACAATACAACTGGAAATAACAATAAAAAGAAATAACTAATATGAGTTGCCTCCCAAACAACGCTTGATTTATAGTCATCGGCTTGACTCCTGGTAATGACTTCAAGTGGGATTATGTAGAGTCACGGATGTTTTCTGTCTCTCAAACTCGCCTCCAATGTAATGCTTCAGTCTTTGCTCGTTAACTTTGAATGCTTCCTTGTCATTGTTTTGAATTTCAACAACAACATATGGAAAGACTCAAACGTGTTAAAGAAAAGATGGCCTAAATCATTTCTGTAGTGAATCATCATCAACGATTTTGCTTCAAGAGGTGATCAATTATTTATAAAGCTCGGGTGTATCTTCCTTAGTTTACTTATCTCAGTAACTGTTCTCCAAGTATGCTCAACCACCAATGCAAATCAATGTGTGAAAAGTGTATATGAAGATAGCCATGCTCAAACATAGATTAAACGAGACGTTGTTCACATAGTATATCATGCTCATCCTCATCACAAAAATCACCATAAGTATCAAATTTCTCATCATTAATCCATAATCTGAACTATTATGTGAAGTAGTTTTTTTTTTTTGACCAATATAAAGACAATAGAAGCTATCACAATCAAAAATGTCCCCAAAACTTAGATGAGACATTGCCCCTAATTTCTAAAACCAAAGAAACAAAGATAAACAATAATAAAAACAATGGCACCTCATAGAAGAATAGTAGTCGTGATTGTGGCTCACATCTTCCTCATAAACGCCTTCTATGAGTAGAGGATTGGCATCCAATCCAATTTTCTTAAAAAATGGCAAACAGGGTCTTTTAACGTCAGATTCCCAAGACGCCATTAGCTGCTTCCATGTTAACTGTAAAGAACATAAAAGGAGAAAAAAAAACATATATACAATACAAATGAAAATAACAATAAAAAGAAATAACTAATATGGGTTGCCTCCCAAACAGCGCTTGATTTATAGTCATCGACTTGACTCCTGGTAATGACTTCAAGTGGGATTATGTAGAGTCATGGATGTTTTCTGTCTCTCAAAATTGCCTCCAATGTAATGCTTCAGTCTTTGCTCGTTAACTTTGAATGCTTCCTTGTCATTGTTTTGAATTTCAACAACTCCATATGGAAAGGCTCAAACGTGTTAAAGAAAAGATGGCCTAAATCATTTCTGTAGTGAATCATCATCAACGATTTTGCTTCAACAGGTGATCAATTATTCATAAAGCTTGGGTGTATCTTCCTTAGTTTACTTATCTCAATAACTGTTCTCCAATTATGCTCAACCACCAATGCAAATCAATGTGTGAAAAGTGAATATGAAGATAGCCATGCTCAAACATACATTAAACGAGACGTTGTTCACATAGTATATCATGCTCATCATCATCACAAAAATCACCATAAGTATCAAATTTCTCATCATTAATCCATAATCTGAACTATTATGTGAAGTAGTTTTTTTTTTTTGACCAATATAAAGACAATAGAAGCTATCACAATCAAAAATGTCCCCAAAACTTAGATGAGACATTGCCCCTAATGTCTAAAACCAAAGAAACAAAGATAAACAATAATAAAAACAAGGGCACCTCATAGAAGAATAGTAGTCGTGATTGTGGCTCACATCTTCCTCTGGTTTTACGTCCAGGAACGGCATAAACGCCTTCTATGAGTAGAGGATTGGCATCCAATCCAATTTTCTTAAAAAATGGCAAACAGGGTCTTTTAACGTCAGATTCCCAAGACGCCATTAGCTGCTTCCATGTTAACTGTAAAGAACATAAAAGGAGAAAAAAAAACATATATACAATACAACTGAAAATAACAATAAAAAGAAATAACTAATATGGGTTGCCTCCCAAACAGCGCTTGATTTATAGTCATCGACTTGACTCCTGGTAATGACTTCAAGTGGGATTATGTAGAGTCATGGATGTTTTCTGTCTCTCAAACTCGCCTCCAATGTAATGCTTCAGTCTTTGCTCGTTAACTTTGAATGCTTCCTTGTCATTGTTTTGAATTTCAACAACTCCATATGGAAAGGCTCAAACGTTTTAAAGAAAAGATGGCCTAAATCATTTCTGTAGTGAATCATCATCAACGATTTTGCTTCAAGAGGTGATCAATTATTTATAAAGCTCGGGTGTATCTTCCTTAGTTTACTTATCTCAGTAACTGTTCTCCAAGTATGCTCAACCACCAATGCAAATCAATGTGTGAAAAGTGTATATGAAGATAGCCATGCTCAAACATAGATTAAACGAGACGTTGTTCACATAGTATATCATGCTCATCCTCATCACAAAAATCACCATAAGTATCAAATTTCTCATCATTAATCCATAATCTGAACTATTATGTGAAGTAGTTTTTTTTTTTTGACCAATATAAAGACAATAGAAGCTATCACAATCAAAAATGTCCCCAAAACATAGATGAGACATTGCCCCTAATTTCTAAAACCAAAGAAACAAAGATAAACAATAATAAAAACAATGGCACCTCATAGAAGAATAGTAGTCGTGATTGTGGCTCACATCTTCCTCATAAACGCCTTCTATGAGTAGAGGATTGGCATCCAATCCAATTTTCTTAAAAAATGGCAAACATGGTCTTTTAACGTCAGATTCCCAAGACGCCATTAGCTGCTTCCATGTTAACTGTAAAGAACATAAAAGGAGAAAAAAAAACATATATACAATACAACTGAAAATAACAATAAAAAGAAATAACTAATATGGGTTGCCTCCCAAACAGCGCTTGATTTATAGTCATCGACTTGACTCCTGGTAATGACTTCAAGTGGGATTATGTAGAGTCATGGATGTTTTCTGTCTCTCAAACTCGCCTCCAATGTAATGCTTCAGTCTTTGCTCGTTAACTTTGAATGCTTCCTTGTCATTGTTTTGAATTTCAACAACTCCATATGGAAAGGCTCAAACGTTTTAAAGAAAAGATGGCCTAAATCATTTCTGTAGTGAATCATCATCAACGATTTTGCTTCAAGAGGTGATCAATTATTTATAAAGCTCGGGTGTATCTTCCTTAGTTTACTTATCTCAATAACTGTTCTCCAAGTATGCTCGACCACCAATGCAAATCAATGTGTGAAAAGTGTATATGAAGATAGCCATGCTCAAACATAGATTACACGAGACGTTGTTCACATAGTATATCATGCTCATCATCATCACAAAAATCACCATAAGTATCAAATTTCTCATCATTAATCCATAATCTGAACTATTATGTGAAGTAGTTTTTTTTTTTTGACCAATATAAAGACAATAGAAGCTATCACAATCAAAAATGTCCCCAAAACTTAGATGAGACATTGCCCCTAATGTCTAAAACCAAAGAAACAAAGATAAACAATAATAAAAACAATGGCACCTCATAGAAGAATAGTAGTCATGATTGTGGCTCACATCTTCCTCTGGTTTTACGTCCAGGAACGGCATAAACGCCTTCTATGAGTAGAGGATTGGCATCCAATCCAATTTTCTTAAAAAATGGCAAACAGGGTCTTTTAACGTCAGATTCCCAAGACGCCATTAGCTGCTTCCATGTTAACTGTAAAGAACATAAAAGGAGAAAAAAAAACATATATACAATACAACTGGAAATAACAATAAAAAGAAATAACTAATATGAGTTGCCTCCCAAACAACGCTTGATTTATAGTCATCGGCTTGACTCCTGGTAATGACTTCAAGTGGGATTATGTAGAGTCACGGATGTTTTCTGTCTCTCAAACTCGCCTCCAATGTAATGCTTCAGTCTTTGCTCGTTAACTTTGAATGCTTCCTTGTCATTGTTTTGAATTTCAACAACAACATATGGAAAGACTCAAACGTGTTAAAGAAAAGATGGCCTAAATCATTTCTGTAGTGAATCATCATCAACGATTTTGCTTCAAGAGGTGATCAATTATTTATAAAGCTCGGGTGTATCTTCCTTAGTTTACTTATCTCAGTAACTGTTCTCCAAGTATGCTCAACCACCAATGCAAATCAATGTGTGAAAAGTGTATATGAAGATAGCCATGCTCAAACATAGATTAAACGAGACGTTGTTCACATAGTATATCATGCTCATCCTCATCACAAAAATCACCATAAGTATCAAATTTCTCATCATTAATCCATAATCTGAACTATTATGTGAAGTAGTTTTTTTTTTTTGACCAATATAAAGACAATAGAAGCTATCACAATCAAAAATGTCCCCAAAACTTAGATGAGACATTGCCCCTAATTTCTAAAACCAAAGAAACAAAGATAAACAATAATAAAAACAATGGCACCTCATAGAAGAATAGTAGTCGTGATTGTGGCTCACATCTTCCTCATAAACGCCTTCTATGAGTAGAGGATTGGCATCCAATCCAATTTTCTTAAAAAATGGCAAACAGGGTCTTTTAACGTCAGATTCCCAAGACGCCATTAGCTGCTTCCATGTTAACTGTAAAGAACATAAAAGGAGAAAAAAAAACATATATACAATACAAATGAAAATAACAATAAAAAGAAATAACTAATATGGGTTGCCTCCCAAACAGCGCTTGATTTATAGTCATCGACTTGACTCCTGGTAATGACTTCAAGTGGGATTATGTAGAGTCATGGATGTTTTCTGTCTCTCAAAATCGCCTCCAATGTAATGCTTCAGTCTTTGCTCGTTAACTTTGAATGCTTCCTTGTCATTGTTTTGAATTTCAACAACTCCATATGGAAAGGCTCAAACGTGTTAAAGAAAAGATGGCCTAAATCATTTCTGTAGTGAATCATCATCAACGATTTTGCTTCAACAGGTGATCAATTATTCATAAAGCTTGGGTGTATCTTCCTTAGTTTACTTATCTCAATAACTGTTCTCCAATTATGCTCAACCACCAATGCAAATCAATGTGTGAAAAGTGAATATGAAGATAGCCATGCTCAAACATACATTAAACGAGACGTTGTTCACATAGTATATCATGCTCATCATCATCACAAAAATCACCATAAGTATCAAATTTCTCATCATTAATCCATAATCTGAACTATTATGTGAAGTAGTTTTTTTTTTTTGACCAATATAAAGACAATAGAAGCTATCACAATCAAAAATGTCCCCAAAACTTAGATGAGACATTGCCCCTAATGTCTAAAACCAAAGAAACAAAGATAAACAATAATAAAAACAAGGGCACCTCATAGAAGAATAGTAGTCGTGATTGTGGCTCACATCTTCCTCTGGTTTTACGTCCAGGAACGGCATAAACGCCTTCTATGAGTAGAGGATTGGCATCCAATCCAATTTTCTTAAAAAATGGCAAACAGGGTCTTTTAACGTCAGATTCCCAAGACGCCATTAGCTGCTTCCATGTTAACTGTAAAGAACATAAAAGGAGAAAAAAAACATATATACAATACAACTGAAAATAACAATAAAAAGAAATAACTAATATGGGTTGCCTCCCAAACAGCTCTTGATTTATAGTCAACCGCTTGACTCCTGGTAATGACTTCAAGTGGGATTATGTAGAGTCACGGATGTTTTCTGTCTCTCAAACTCGCCTCCAATGTAATGCTTCAGTCTTTGCTCGTTAACTTTGAATGCTTCCTTGTCATTGTTTTGAATTTCAACAACAACATATGGAAAGGCTCAAACGTGTTAAAGAAAAGATGGCCTAAATCATTTCTGTAGTGAATCATCATCAACGATTTTGCTTCAAGAGGTGATCAATTATTTATAAAGCTCGGGTGTATCTTCCTTAGTTTACTTATCTCAATAACTGTTCTCCAAGTATGCTCGACCACCAATGCAAATCAATGTGTGAAAAGTGTATATGAAGATAGCCATGCTCAAACATAGATTAAACGAGACGTTGTTCACATAGTATATCATGCTCATCATCATCACAAAAATCACCATAAGTATCAAATTTCTCATCATTAATCCATAATCTGAACTATTATGTGAAGTAGTTTTTTTTTTTTGACCAATATAAAGACAATAGAAGCTATCACAATCAAAAATGTCCCCAAAACTTAGATGAGACATTGCCCCTAATGTCTAAAACCAAAGAAACAAAGATAAACAATAATAAAAACAATGGCACCTCATAGAAGAATAGTAGTCGTGATTGTGGCTCACATCTTCCTCTGGTTTTACGTCCAGGAACGGCATAAACGCCTTCTATGAGTAGAGGATTGGCATCCAATCCAATTTTCTTAAAAAATGGCAAACAGGGTCTTTTAACGTCAGATTCCCAAGACGCCATTAGCTGCTTCCATGTTAACTGTAAAGAACATAAAAGGAGAAAAAAAAACATATATACAATACAACTGGAAATAAAAATAAAAAGAAATAACTAGTATGAGTTGCCTCCCAAACAGCGCTTGATTTATAGTCATCGGCTTGACTCCTGGTAATGACTTCAAGTGGGATTATGTAGAGTCACGGATGTTTCTGTCTCTCAAACTCGCCTCCAATGTAATGCTTCAGTCTTTGCTCGTTAACTTTGAATGCTTCCTTGTCATTGTTTTGAATTTCAACAACAACATATGGAAAGGCTCAAACGTGTTAAAGAAAAGATGGCCTAAATCATTTCTGTAGTGAATCATCATCAACGATTTTGCTTCAAGAGGTGATCAATTATTTATAAAGCTCGGGTGTATCTTCCTTAGTTTACTTATCTCAATAACTGTTCTCCAAGTATGCTCGACCACCAATGCAAATCAATGTGTGAAAAGTGTATATGAAGATAGCCATGCTCAAACATAGATTAAACGAGACGTTGTTCACATAGTATATCATGCTCATCATCATCACAAAAATCACCATAAGTATCAAATTTCTCATCATTAATCCATAATCTGAACTATTATGTGAAGTAGTTTTTTTTTTTTGACCAATATAAAGACAATAGAAGCTATCACAATCAAAAATGTCCCCAAAACTTAGATGAGACATTGCCCCTAATGTCTAAAACCAAAGAAACAAAGATAAACAATAATAAAAACAATGGCACCTCATAGAAGAATAGTAGTCGTGATTGTGGCTCACATCTTCCTCTGGTTTTACGTCCAGGAACGGCATAAACGCCTTCTATGAGTAGAGGATTGGCATCCAATCCAATTTTCTTAAAAAATGGCAAACAGGGTCTTTTAACGTCAGATTCCCAAGACGCCATTAGCTGCTTCCATGTTAACTGTAAAGAACATAAAAGGAGAAAAAAAAACATATATACAATACAACTGGAAATAACAATAAAAAGAAATAACTAATATGAGTTGCCTCCCAAACAGCGCTTGATTTATAGTCATCGGCTTGACTCCTGGTAATGACTTCAAGTGGGATTATGTAGAGTCACGGATGTTTTCTGTCTCTCAAACTCGCCTCCAATGTAATGCTTCAGTCTTTGCTCGTTAACTTTGAATGCTTCCTTGTCATTGTTTTGAATTTCAACAACAACATATGGAAAGGCTCAAACGTGTTAAAGAAAAGATGGCCTAAATCATTTCTGTAGTGAATCATCATCAACGATTTTGCTTCAAGAGGTGATCAATTATTTATAAAGCTCGGGTGTATCTTCCTTAGTTTACTTATCTCAATAACTGTTCTCCAAGTATGCTCGACCACCAATGCAAATCAATGTGTGAAAAGTGTATATGAAGATAGCCATGCTCAAACATAGATTAAACGAGACGTTGTTCACATAGTATATCATGCTCATCATCATCACAAAAATCACCATAAGTATCAAATTTCTCATCATTAATCCATAATCTGAACTATTATGTGAAGTAGTTTTTTTTTTTTGACCAATATAAAGACAATAGAAGCTATCACAATCAAAAATGTCCCCAAAACTTAGATGAGACATTGCCCCTAATGTCTAAAACCAAAGAAACAAAGATAAACAATAATAAAAACAATGGCACCTCATAGAAGAATAGTAGTCGTGATTTTGGCTCACATCTTCCTCTGGTTTTACGTCCAGGAACGGCATAAACGTCTTCTATGAGTAGAGGATTGGCATCCAATCCAATTTTCTTAAAAAATGGCAAACAAGGTCTTTTAACGTCAGATTCCCAAGACGCCATTAGCTGCTTCCATGTTAACTGTAAAGAACATAAAAGGAGAAAAAAAACATATATACAATACAACTGAAAATAACAATAAAAAGAAATAACTAATATGGGTTGCCTCCCAAACAGCGCTTGATTTATAGTCAACCGCTTGACTCCTGGTAATGACTTCAAGTGGGATTATGTAGAGTCACGGATGTTTTCTGTCTCTCAAACTCGCCTCCAATGTAATGCTTCAGTCTTTGCTCGTTAACTTTGAATGCTTCCTTGTCATTGTTTTGAATTTCAACAACAACATATGGAAAGGCTCAAACGTGTTAAAGAAAAGATGGCCTAAATCATTTCTGTAGTGAATCATCATCAACGATTTTGCTTCAAGAGGTGATCAATTATTTATAAAGCTCGGGTGTATCTTCCTTAGTTTACTTATCTCAATAACTGTTCTCCAAGTATGCTCGACCACCAATGCAAATCAATGTGTGAAAAGTGTATATGAAGATAGCCATGCTCAAACATAGATTAAACGAGACGTTGTTCACATAGTATATCATGCTCATCATCATCACAAAAATCACCATAAGTATCAAATTTCTCATCATTAATCCATAATCTGAACTATTATGTGAAGTAGTTTTTTTTTTTTGACCAATATAAAGACAATAGAAGCTATCACAATCAAAAATGTCCCCAAAACTTAGATGAGACATTGCCCCTAATGTCTAAAACCAAAGAAACAAAGATAAACAATAATAAAAACAATGGCACCTCATAGAAGAATAGTAGTCGTGATTGTGGCTCACATCTTCCTCTGGTTTTACGTCCAGGAACGGCATAAACGCCTTCTATGAGTAGAGGATTGGCATCCAATCCAATTTTCTTAAAAAATGGCAAACAGGGTCTTTTAACGTCAGATTCCCAAGACGCCATTAGCTGCTTCCATGTTAACTGTAAAGAACATAAAAGGAGAAAAAAAAACATATATACAATACAACTGGAAATAACAATAAAAAGAAATAACTAATATGAGTTGCCTCCCAAACAGCGCTTGATTTATAGTCATCGGCTTGACTCCTGGTAATGACTTCAAGTGGGATTATGTAGAGTCACGGATGTTTTCTGTCTCTCAAACTCGCCTCCAATGTAATGCTTCAGTCTTTGCTCGTTAACTTTGAATGCTTCCTTGTCATTGTTTTGAATTTCAACAACAACATATGGAAAGGCTCAAACGTGTTAAAGAAAAGATGGCCTAAATCATTTCTGTAGTGAATCATCATCAACGATTTTGCTTCAAGAGGTGATCAATTATTTATAAAGCTCGGGTGTATCTTCCTTAGTTTACTTATCTCAGTAACTGTTCTCCAAGTATGCTCAACCACCAATGCAAATCAATGTGTGAAAAGTGTATATGAAGATAGCCATGCTCAAACATAGATTAAACGAGACGTTGTTCACATAGTATATCATGCTCATCCTCATCACAAAAATCACCATAAGTATCAAATTTCTCATCATTAATCCATAATCTGAACTATTATGTGAAGTAGTTTTTTTTTTTGACCAATATAAAGACAATAGAAGCTATCACAATCAAAAATGTCCCCAAAACTTAGATGAGACATTGCCCCTAATGTCTAAAACCAAAGAAACAAAGATAAACAATAATAAAAACAATGGCACCTCATAGAAGAATAGTAGTCGTGATTGTGGCTCACATCTTCCTCATAAACGCCTTCTATGAGTAGAGGATAGGCATCCAATCCAATTTTCTTAAAAAATGGCAAACAGGGTCTTTTAACGTCAGATTCCCAAGACGCCATTAGCTGCTTCCATGTTAACTGTAAAGAACATAAAAGGAGAAAAAAAAACATATATACAATACAACTGAAAATAACAATAAAAAGAAATAACTAATATGGGTTGCCTCCCAAACAGCGCTTGATTTATAGTCATCGACTTGACTCCTGGTAATGACTTCAAGTGGGATTATGTAGAGTCATGGATGTTTTCTGTCTCTCAAAATCGCCTCCAATGTAATGCTTCAGTCTTTGCTCGTTAACTTTGAATGCTTCCTTGTCATTGTTTTGAATTTCAACAACTCCATATGGAAAGGCTCAAACGTGTTAAAGAAAAGATGGCCTAAATCATTTCTGTAGTGAATCATCATCAACGATTTTGCTTCAAGAGGTGATCAATTATTTATAAAGCTTGAGTGTATCTTCCTTAGTTTACTTATCTCAATAACTGTTCTCCAATTATGCTCAACCACCAATGCAAATCAATGTGTGAAAAGTGTATATGAAGATAGCCATGCTCAAACATACATTAAACGAGACGTTGTTCACATAGTATATCATGCTCATCATCATCACAAAAATCACCATAAGTATCAAATTTCTCATCATTAATCCATAATCTGAACTATTATGTGAAGTAGTTTTTTTTTTTTGACCAATATAAAGACAATAGAAGCTATCACAATCAAAAATGTCCCCAAAACTTAGATGAGACATTGCCCCTAATGTCTAAAACCAAAGAAACAAAGATAAACAATAATAAAAACAATGGCACCTCATAGAAGAATAGTAGTCGTGATTGTGGCTCACATCTTCCTCTGGTTTTACGTCCAGGAACGGCATAAACGCCTTCTATGAGTAGAGGATTGGCATCCAATCCAATTTTCTTAAAAAATGGCAAACAGGGTCTTTTAACGTCAGATTCCCAAGACGCCATTAGCTGCTTCCATGTTAACTGTAAAGAACATAAAAGGAGAAAAAAAAACATATATACAATACAACTGAAAATAACAATAAAAAGAAATAACTAATATGGGTTGCCTCCCAAACAACGCTTGATTTATAGTCATCGACTTGACTCCTGGTAATGACTTCAAGTGGGATTATGTAGAGTCATGGATGTTTTCTGTCTCTCAAACTCGCCTCCAATGTAATGCTTCAGTCTTTGCTCGTTAACTTTGAATGCTTCCTTGTCATTGTTTTGAATTTCAACAACTCCATATGGAAAGGCTCAAACGTGTTAAAGAAAAGATGGCCTAAATCATTTCTGTAGTGAATCATCATCAACGATTTTGCTTCAAGAGGTGATCAATTATTTATAAAGCTCGGGTGTATCTTGCTTAGTTTACTTATCTCAATAACTGTTCTCCAAGTATGCTCAACCACCAATGCAAATCAATGTGTGAAAAGTGTATATGAAGATAGCCATGCTCAAACATAGATTAAACGAGACGTTGTTGACATAGTATATCATGCTCATCATCATCACAAAAATCACCATAAGTATCAAATTTCTCATCATTAATCCATAATCTGAACTATTGTGTGAAGTAGTTTTTTTTTTGACCAATATAAAGACAATCGAAGCTATCACAATCAAAAATGTCCCCAAAACATAGATGAGACATTGCCCCTAATGTCTAAAACCAAAGAAACAAAGATAAACAATAATAAAAACAATGGCACCTCATAGAAGAATAGTAGTCGTGATTGTGGCTCACATCTTCCTCTGGTTTTACGTCCAGGAACGGCATAAACGTCTTCTATGAGTAGAGGATTGGCATCCAATCCAATTTTCTTAAAAAATGGCAAACAGGGTCTTTTAACGTCAGATTCCCAAGACGCCATTAGCTGCTTCCATGTTAACTGTAAGAACATAAAAGGAGAAAAAAAAACATATATACAATACAACTGGAAATAACAATAAAAAGAAATAACTAATATGGGTTGCCTCCCAAACAGCGCTTGATTTATAGTCATCGGCTTGACTCCTGGTAATGACTTCAAGTGGGATTATGTAGAGTCACGGATGTTTTCTGTCTCTCAAACTCGCCTCCAATGTAATGCTTCAGTCTTTGCTCGTTAACTTTGAATGCTTCCTTGTCATTGTTTTGAATTTCAACAACAACATATGGAAAGGCTCAAACGAGTTAAAGAAAAGATGGCCTAAATCATTTCTGTAGTGAATCATCATCAACGATTTTGCTTCAAGAGGTGATCAATTATTTATAAAGCTCGGGTGTATCTTCCTTAGTTTACTTATCTCAGTAACTGTTCTACAAGTATGCTAAACCACCAATGCAAATCAATGTGTGAAAAGTGTATATGAAGATAGCCATGCTCAAACATAGATTAAACGAGACGTTGTTCACATAGTATATCATGCTCATCCTCATCTAAAAAATCACCATAAGTATCAAATTTCTCATCATTAATCCATAATCTGAACTATTATGTGAAGTAGTTTTTTTTTTTGACCAATATAAAGACAATAGAAGCTATCACAATCAAAAATGTCCCCAAAACTTAGATGAGACATTGCCCCTAATGTCTAAAACCAAAGAAACAAAGATAAACAATAATAAAAACAATGGCACCTCATAGAAGAATAGTAGTCGTGATTGTGGCTCACATCTTCCTCATAAACGCCTTCTATGAGTAGAGGATTGGCATCCAATCCAATTTTCTTAAAAAATGGCAAACAGGGTCTTTTAACGTCAGATTCCCAAGACGCCATTAGCTGCTTCCATGTTAACTGTAAAGAACATAAAAGGAGAAAAAAAAATATATATACAATACAACTGAAAATAACAATAAAAAGAAATAACTAAAATGGGTTGCCTCCCAAACAGCGCTTGATTTATAGTCATCGGCTTGACTCCTGGTAATGACTTAAAGTGGGATTATGTAGAGTCACGGATGTTTTCTGTCTCTCAAACTCGCCTCCAATGTAATGCTTCAGTCTTTGCTCGTTAACTTTGAATGCTTCCTTGTCATTGTTTTGAATTTCAACAACTCCATATGGAAAGGCTCAAACGTGTTAAAGAAAAGATGGCCTAAATCATTTCTGTAGTGAATCATCATCAACGATTTTGCTTCAAGAGGTGAACAATTATTTATAAAGCTGGGGTGTATCTTCCTTAGTTTACTTATCTCAATAACTGTTCTCCAAGTATGCTCAACCACTAATGCAAATCAATGTGTGAAAAGTGTATATGAAGATAGCCATGCTCAAACATACATTAAAGGAGACGTTGTTCACATAGTATATCATGCTCATCAACATCACAAAAATCACCATAAGTATCAAATTTCTCATCATTAATCCATAATCTGAACTATTATGTGAAGTAGTTTTTTTTTTTGACCAATATAAAGACAATAGAAGCTATCACAATCAAAAATGTCCCCAAAACTTAGATGAGACATTGCCCCTATTGTCTAAAACCAAAGAAACAAAGATAAACAATAATAAAAACAATGGCACCTCATAGAAGAATAGTAGTCGTGATTGTGGCTCACATCTTCCTCTGGTTTTACGTCCAGGAACGGCATAAACGTCTTCTATGAGTAGAGGATTGGCATCCAATCCAATTTTCTTAAAAAATGGCAAACAGGGTCTTTTAACGTCAGATTCCCAAGACGCCATTAGCTGCTTCCATGTTAACTGTAAAGAACATAAAAGGAGAAAAAAAAACATATATACAATACAACTGAAAATAACAATAAAAAGAAATAACTAATATGGGTTGCCTCCCAAACAGCGCTTGATTTATAGTCATCGACTTGACTCCTGGTAATGACTTCAAGCGGGATTATGTAGAGTCATGGATGTTTTCTGTCTCTCAAACTCGCCTCCAATGTAATGCTTCAGTCTTTGCTCGTTAACTTTGAATGCTTCCTTGTCATTGTTTTGAATTTCAACAACTCCATATGGAAAGGCTCAAACGTGTTAAAGAAAAGATGGCATAAATCATTTCTGTAGTGAATCATCATCAACGATTTTGCTTCAAGAGGTGATCAATTATTTATAAAGCTCGGGTGTATCTTCCTTAGTTTACTTATCTCAATAACTGTTCTCCAATTATGCTCAACCACTAATGCAAATCAATGTGTGAAAAGTGTAAATGAAGATAGCCATGCTCAAACATAGATTAAACGAGACGTTGTTCACATAGTATATCATGCTCATCATCATCACAAAAATCACCATAAGTATCAAATTTCTCATCATTAATCCATAATCTGAACTATTATGTGAAGTAGTTTTTTTTTTACCAATATAAAGACAATAGAAGCTATCACAATCAAAAATGTCCCCAAAATTTAGATGAGACATTGCCCCTAATGTCTAAAACCAAAGAAACAAAGATAAACAATAATAAAAACAATGGCACCTTATAGAAGAACAGTAGTCGTGATTGTGGCTCACATCTTCCTCTGGTTTTACGTCCAGGAACGGCATAAACGCCTTCTATGAGTAGAGGATTGGCATCCAATCCAATTTTCTTAAAAAATGGCAAACAGGGTCTTTTAACGTCAGATTCCCAAGACTTCATTAGCTGCTTCCATGTTAACTGTAAAGAACATAAAAGGAGAAAAAAAAACATATATACAATACAACTGAAAATAACAATAAAAAGAAATAACTAATATGGGTTGCCTCCCAAACAGCGCTTGATTTATAGTCATCGGCTTGACTCCTGGTAATGACTTCAAGTGGGATTATGTAGAGTCACGGATGTTTTCTGTCTCTCAAACTCGCCTCCAATGTAATGCTTCAGTCTTTGCTCGTTAACTTTGAATGCTTCCTTGTCATTGTTTTGAATTTCAACAACTCCATATGGAAAGACTCAAACGTGTTAAAGAAAAGATGGCCTAAATCATTTCTGTAGTGAATCATCATCAACGATTTTGCTTCAAGAGGTGATCAATTATTTATAAAGCTCGGGTGTATCTTCCTTAGTTTACTTATCTCAATAACTGTTCTCCAAGTATGCTCAACCACTAATGCAAATCAATGTGTGAAAAGTGTATAGGAAGATAGCCATGCTCAAACATACATTAAAGGAGACGTTGTTCACATAGTATATCATGCTCATCATCATCACAAAAATCACCATAAGTATCAAATTTCTCATCATTAATCCATAATCTGAACTATTATGTGAAGTAGTTTTTTTTTTTGACCAATATAAAGACAATAGAAGCTATCACAATCAAAAATGTCCCCAAAACTTAGATGAGACATTGCCCCTAATGTCTAAAACCAAAGAAACAAAGATAAACAATAATAAAAACAATGGCACCTCATAGAAGAATAGTAGTCGGGATTGTGGCTCACATCTTCCTCTGGTTTTACATCCAGGAACGGCATAAACGCCTTCTATGAGTAGAGGATTGGCATCCAATCCAATTTTCTTAAAAAATGGCAAACAGGGTCTTTTAACGTCAGATTCCCAAGACGCCATTAGCTGCTTCCATGTTAACTGTAAAGAACATAAAAGGAGAAAAAAAAACATATATACAATACAACTGAAAATAAAAATAAAAAGAAATAACTAATATGGGTTGCCTCCCAAACAACGCTTGATTTATAGTCATCGACTTGACTCCTGGTAATGACTTCAAGTGGGATTATGTAGAGTCATGGATGTTTTCTGTCTCTCAAACTCGCCTCCAATGTAATGCTTCAGTCTTTGCTCCTTAACTTTGAATGCTTCCTTGTCATTGTTTTGAATTTCAACAACTCCATATGGAAAGGCTCAAACGTGTTAAAGAAAAGATGGCCTAAATCATTTCTGTAGTGAATCATCATCAACGATTTTGCTTCAAGAGGTGATCAATTATTTATAAAGCTCGGGTGTATCTTCCTTAGTTTACTTATCTCAATAACTGTTCTCCAATTATGCTCAACCACCAATGCAAATCAATGTGTGAAAAGTGTATATGAAGATAGCCATGCTCAAACATAGATTAAACGAGACGTTGTTCACATAGTATATCATGCTCATCATCATCACAAAAATCACCATAAGTATCAAATTTTTCATCATTAATCCATAATCTGAACTATTATGTGAAGTAGTTTTTTTTTTTGACCAATATAAAGACAATAGAAGCTATCACAATCAAAAATGTCCCCAAAACTTAGATGAGACATTGCCCCTAATGTCTAAAACCAAAGAAACAAAGATAAACAATAATAAAAACAATGGCACCTCATAGAAGAATAGTAGTCGTGATTGTGACTCACATTTTCCTCTGGTTTTACGTCCAGGAACGGCATAAACGCCTTCTATGAGTAGAGGATTGGCATCCAATCCAATTTTCTTAAAAAATGGCAAACAGGGTCTTTTAACGTCAGATTCCCAAGACGCCATTAGCTGCTTCCATGTTAACTGTAAAGAACTTAAAAGGAGAAAAAAAACATATATACAATACAACTGAAAATAACAATAAAAAGAAATAACTAATATGGGTTGCCTCCCAAACAGCGCTTGATTTATAGTCATCGGCTTGACTTCTGGTAATGATTTCAAGTGGGATTATGTAGAGTCACAGATGTTTTCTGTCTCTCAAACTCGCCTCCAATGTAATGCTTCAGCCTTTGCCCGTTAACTTTGAATGCTTCCTTGTCATTGTTTTGAATTTCAACAGCTCCATATGGAAAGGCTCAAACGTGTTAAAGAAAAGATGGCCTAAATCATTTCTGTAGTGAATCATCATCAACGATTTTGCTTCAAGAGGTGATCAATTATTTATAAAGCTCGGGTGTATCTTCCTTAGTTTACTTATCTCAATAACTGTTCTCCAAGTATGCTCAACCACTAATGCAAATCAATGTGTGAAAAGTGTATATGAAGATAGCCATGCTCAAACATAGATTAAACGAGACGTTGTTCACATAGTATATCATGCTCATCATCATCACAAAAATCACCATAAGTATCAAATTTCTCATCATTAATCCATAATCTGAACTATTATGTGAAGTAGTTTTTTTTTTTACCAATATAAAGACAATAGAAGCTATCACAATCAAAAATGTCCCCAAAATTTAGATGAGACATTGCCCCTAATGTCTAAAACCAAAGAAACAAAGATAAACAATAATAAAAACAATGGCACCTTATAGAAGAATAGTAGTCGTGATTGTGGCTCACATCTTCCTCTGGTTTTACGTCCAGGAACGGCATAAACGCCTTCTATGAGTAGAGGATTGGCATCCAATCCAATTTTCTTAAAAAATGGCAAACAGTTTCTTTTAACGTCAGATTCCCAAGACGCCATTAGCTGCTTCCATGTTAACTGTAAAGAACTTAAAAGGAGAAAAAAAACATATATACAATACACCTGAAAATAACAATAAAAAGAAATAACTAATATGGGTTGCCTCCCAAACAGCGCTTGATTTATAGTCATCGGCTTGACTCCTGGTAATGATTTCAAGTGGGATTATGTAGAGTCACAGATGTTTTCTGTTTCTCAAACTCGCCTCCAATGTAATGCTTCAGTCTTTGCCCGTTAACTTTGAATGCTTCCTTGTCATTGTTTTGAATTTCAACAGCTCCATATGGAAAGGCTCAAACGTGTTAAAGAAAAGATGGCCTAAATCATTTCTGTAGTGAATCATCATCAACGATTTTGCTTCAAGAGGTGATCAATTATTTATAAAGCTCGGGTGTATCTTCCTTAGTTTACTTATCTCAATAACTGTTCTCCAAGTATGCTCAACCACTAATGCAAATCAATGTGTGAAAAGTGTATATGAAGATAGCCATGCTCAAACATAGATTAAACGAGACGTTGTTCACATAGTATATCATGCTCATCATCATCACAAAAATCACCATAAGTATCAAATTTCTCATCATTAATCCATAATCTGAACTATTATGTGAAGTAGTTTTTTTTTTTTACCAATATAAAGACAATAGAAGCTATCACAATCAAAAATGTCCCCAAAATTTAGATGAGACATTGCCCCTAATGTCTAAAACCAAAGAAACACAGATAAACAATAATAAAAACAATGGCACCTCATAGAAGAATAGTAGTCGTGATTGTGGCTCACATCTTCCTATGGTTTTACGTCCAGGAACGGCATAAACGCCTTCTATGAGTAGAGGATTGGCATCCAATCCAATTTTCTTAAAAAATGGCAAACAGTGTCTTTTAACGTCAGATTCCCAAGACGCCATTAGCTGCTTCCATGTTAACTGTAAAGAACTTAAAAGGAGAAAAAAAACATATATACAATACAACTGAAAATAACAATAAAAAGAAATAACTAATATGGGTTGCCTCCCAAACAGCGCTTGATTTATAGTCATCGGCTTGACTCCTGGTAATGATTTCAAGTGGGATTATGTAGAGTCACAGATGTTTTCTGTTTCTCAAACTCGCCTCCAATCTAATGCTTCAGTCTTTGCCCGTTAACTTTGAATGCTTCCTTGTCATTGTTTTGAATTTAACAGCTCCATATGGAAAGGCTCAAACGTGTTAAAGAAAAGATGGCCTAAATCATTTCTGTAGTGAATCATCATCAACGATTTTGCTTCAAGAGGTGATCAATTATTTATAAAGCTCGGGTGTATCTTCCTTAGTTTACTTATCTCAATAACTGTTCTCCAAGTATGCTCAACCACTAATGCAAATCAATGTGTGAAAAGTGTATATGAAGATAGCCATGCTCAAACATAGATTAAACGAGACGTTGTTCACATAGTATATCATGCTCATCATCATCACAAAAATCACCATAAGTATCAAATTTCTCATCATTAATCCATAATCTGAACTATTATGTGAAGTAGTTTTTTTTTTTTACCAATATAAAGACAATAGAAGCTATCACAATCAAAAATGTCCCCAAAATTTAGATGATACATTGCCCCTAATGTCTAAAACCAAAGAAACAAAGATAAACAATAATAAAAACAATGGCACCTTATAGAAGAATAGTAGTCGTGATTGTGGCTCACATCTTCCTCTGGTTTTACGTCCAGGAACGGCATAAACGCCTTCTATGAGTAGAGGATTGGCATCCAATCCAATTTTCTTAAAAAATCGCAAACAGGGTCTTTTAACGTCAGATTCCCAAGACTTCATTAGCTGCTTCCATGTTAACTGTAAAGAACATAAAAGGAGAAAAAAAAACATATATACAATACAACTGAAAATAACAATAAAAAGAAATAACTAATATGGGTTGCCTCCCAAACAGCGCTTGATTTATAGTCATCGGCTTGACTCCTGGTAATGACTTCAAGTGGGATTATGTAGAGTCACGGATGTTTTCTGTCTCTCAAACTCGCCTCCAATGTAATGCTTCAGTCTTTGCTCGTTAACTTTGAATGCTTCCTTGTCATTGTTTTGAATTTCAACAAATCCATATGGAAAGGCTCAAACGTGTTAAAGAAAAGATGGCCTAAATCATTTCTGTAGTGAATCATCATCAACGATTTTGCTTCAAGAGGTGATCAATTATTTATAAAGCTCGGGTGTATATTCCTTAGTTTACTTATCTCAATAACTGTTCTCCAAGTATGCTCAACCACTAATGCAAATCAATGTGTGAAAAGTGTATATGAAGATAGCCATGCTCAAACATACATTAAAGGAGACGTTGTTCACATAGTATATCATGCTCATCATCATCACAAAAATCACCATAAGTATCAAATTTCTCATCATTAATCCATAATCTGAACTATTATGTGAAGTAGTTTTTTTTTTTTGACCAATATAAAGACAATAGAAGCTATCACAATCAAAAATGTCCCCAAAACTTAGATGAGACATTGCCCCTAATGTCTAAAACCAAAGAAACAAAGATAAACAATAATAAAAACAATGGCACCTCATAGAAGAATAGTAGTCGTGATTGTGGCTCACATCTTCCTTTGGTTTTACGTCCATGAACGGCATAAACGCCTTCTATGAGTAGAGGATTGGCATCCAATCCAATTTTCTTAAAAAATGGCAAACATGGTCTTTTAACGTCAGATTCCCAAGACGCCATTAGCAGCTTCCATGTTAACTGTAAAGAACATAAAAGGAGAAAAAAAAAACATATATACAATACAACTGAAAATAACAATAAAAAGAAATAACTAATATGGGTTGCCTCCCAAACAGCGCTTGATTTATAGTCATCGGCTTGACTCCTGGTAATGACTTCAAGTGGGATTATGTAGAGTCACGGATGTTTTCTGTCTCTCAAACTCGCCTCCAATGTAATGCTTCAGTCTTTGCTCGTTAACTTTGAATGCTTCCTTGTCATTGTTTTGAATTTCAACAAATCCATATGGAAAGGCTCAAACGTGTTAAAGAAAAGATGGCCTAAATCATTTCTGTAGTGAATCATCATCAACGATTTTGCTTCAAGAGGTGATCAATTATTTATAAAGCTCGGGTGTATCTTCCTTAGTCTACTTATCTCAATAACTGTTCTCCAAGTATGCTCAACCACCAATGCAAATCAATGTATGAAAAGTGTATATGAAGATAGCCAAGCTCAAACATAGATTAAACGAGACGTTGTTCACATAGTATATCATGCTCATCATCATCACAAAAATCACCATAAGTATCAAATTTCTCATCATTAATCCATAATCTGAACTATTATGTGAAGTAGTTTTTTTTTTGACCAATATAAAGACAATAGAAGCTATCACAATCAAAAATCTCCCCAAAACTTAGATGAGACATTGCCCCTAATGTCTAAAACCAAAGAAACAAAGATAAACAATAATAAAAACAATGGCACCTCATAGAAGAATAGTAGTCGTGATTGTGGCTCACATCTTCCTCTGGTTTTACGTCCAGGAACGACATAAACGCCTTCTATGAGTAGAGGATTGGCATCCAATCCAATTTTCTTAAAAAATCGCAAACAGGGTCTTTTAACGTCAGATTCCCAAGACTTCATTAGCTGCTTCCATGTTAACTGTAAAGAACATAAAAGGAAAAAAAAACCATATATACAATACAACTGAAAATAACAATAAAAAGAAATAACTAATATGGGTTGCCTCCCAAACAGCGCTTGATTTATAGTCATCGGCTTGACTCCTGGTAATGACTTCAAGTGGGATTATGTAGAGTCACGGATGTTTTCTGTCTCTCAAACTCGCCTCCAATGTAATGCTTCAGTCTTTGCTCGTTAACTTTGAATGCTTCCTTGTCATTGTTTTGAATTTCAACAAATCCATATGGAAAGGCTCAAACGTGTTAAAGAAAAGATGGCCTAAATCATTTCTGTAGTGAATCATCATCAACGATTTTGCTTCAAGAGGTGATCAATTATTTATAAAGCTCGGGTGTATCTTCCTTAGTCTACTTATCTCAATAACTGTTCTCCAAGTATGCTCAACCACCAATGCAAATCAATGTATGAAAAGTGTATATGAAGATAGCCATGCTCAAACATAGATTAAACGAGACGTTGTTCACATAGTATATCATGCTCATCATCATCACAAAAATCACCATAAGTATCAAATTTCTCATCATTAATCCATAATCTGAACTATTATGTGAAGTAGTTTTTTTTTTTACCAATATAAAGACAATAGAAGCTATCACAATCAAAAATGTCCCCAAAACTTAGATGAGACATTGCCCCTAATGTCTAAAACCAAAGAAACAAAGATAAACAATAATAAAAACAATGGCACCTCATAGAAGAATAGTAGTCGTGATTGTGGCTCACATCTTCCTCTGGTTTTAAGTCCAGGAACGACATAAACGCCTTCTATGAGTAGAGGATTGGCATCCAATCCAATTTTCTTAAAAAATCGCAAACAGGGTCTTTTAACGTCAGATTCCCAAGACTTCATTAGCTGCTTCCATGTTAACTGTAAAGAACATAAAAGGAGAAAAAAAAACATATATACAATACAACTGAAAATAACAATAAAAAGAAATAACTAATATGGGTTGCCTCCCAAACAGCGCTTGATTTATAGTCATCGGCTTGACTCCTGGTAATGACTTCAAGTGGGATTATGTAGAGTCACGGATGTTTTCTGTCTCTCAAACTCGCCTCCAATGTAATGCTTCAGTCTTTGCTCGTTAACTTTGAATGCTTCCTTGTCATTGTTTTGAATTTCAACAAATCCATATGGAAAGGCTCAAACGTGTTAAAGAAAAGATGGCCTAAATCATTTATGTAGTGAATCATCATCAACGATTTTGCTTCAAGAGGTGATCAATTATTTATAAAGCTCGGGTGTATCTTCCTTAGTCTACTTATCTCAATAACTGTTCTCCAAGTATGCTCAACCACCAATGCAAATCAATGTATGAAAAGTGTATATGAAGATAGCCATGCTCAAACATAGATTAAACGAGACGTTGTTCACATAGTATATCATGCTCATCATCATCACAAAAATCACCATAAGTATCAAATTTCTCATCATTAATCCATAATCTGAACTATTATGTGAAGTAGTTTTTTTTTTTGACCAATATAAAGACAATAGAAGCTATCACAATCAAAAATGTCCCCAAAACTTAGATGAGACATTGCCCCTAATGTCTAAAACCAAAGAAACAAAGATAAACAATAATAAAAACAATGGCACCTCATAGAAGAATAGTAGTCGTGATTGTGGCTCACATCTTCCTCTGGTTTTACGTCCAGGAACGACATAAACGCCTTCTATGAGTAGAGGATTGGCTTCCAATCCAATTTTCTTAAAAAATGGCAAACAGGGTCTTTTAACGTCAGATTCCCAAGACGCCATTAGCTGCTTCCATTTTAACTGTAAAGAACATACAAGGAGAAAAAAAAACATATATACAATACAACTGAAAATAACAATAAAAAGAAATAACTAATATGGGTTGCCTCCCAAACAGTGCTTGATTTATAGTCATCGACTTGACTCCTGGTAATGACTTCAAGTGGGATTATGTAGAGTCATGGATGTTTTCTGTCTCTAAAACTCGCCTCCAATGTAATGCTTCAGTCTTTGCTCGTTAACTTTGAATGCTTCCTTGTCATTGTTTTGAATTTCAACAACTCCATATGGAAAGGCTCAAACGTGTTAAAGAAAATATGGCCTAAATCATTTCTGTAGTGAATCATCATCAACGATTTTGCTTCAAGAGGTGATCAATTATTTATAAAGCTCGGGTGTATCTTCCTTAGTTTACTTATCTCAATAACTGTTCTCCAATTATGTTCAACCACCAATGCAAATCAATGTGTGAAAAGTGTATATGAAGATAGCCATGCTCAAACATACATTAAACGAGACGTTGTTCACATAGTATATCATGCTCATCATCATCACAAAAATCACCATAAGTATCAAATTTCTCATCATTAATCCATAATCTGAACTATTATGTGAAGTAGTTTTTTTTTTTGACCAATATAAAGACAATAGAAGCTATCACAATCAAAAATGTCCCCAAAACTTAGATGAGACATTGCCCCTAATGTCTAAAACCAAAGAAACAAAGATAAACAATAATAAAAACAATGGCACCTCATAGAAGAATAGTAGTTGTGATTGTGACTCACATCTTCCTCTGGTTTTACGTCCAGGAACGGCATAAACGCCTTCTATGAGTAGAGGATTGGCATCCAATCCAATTTTCTTAAAAAATGGCAAACAGGGTCTTTTAACGTCAGATTCCCAAGACGCCATTAGCTGCTTCCATGTTAACTGTAAAGAACTTAAAAGGAGGAAAAAAACATATATACAATACAACTGAAAATAACAATAAAAAGAAATAACTAATATGGGTTGCCTCCCAAACAGCGCTTGATTTATAGTCATCGGCTTGACTCCTAGTAATGATTTCAAGTGGGATTATGTAGAGTCACAGATGTTTTCTGTTTCTCAAACTCGCCTCCAATGTAATGCTTCAGTCTTTGCCCGTTAACTTTGAATGCTTCCTTGTCATTGTTTTGAATTTCAACAGCTCCATATGGAAAGGCTCAAACGTGTTAAAGAAAAGATGGCCTAAATCATTTCTGTAGTGAATCATCATCAACGATTTTGCTTCAAGAGGTGATCAATTATTTATAAAGCTCGGGTGTATCTTCCTTAGTTTACTTATCTCAATAACTGTTCTCCAAGTATGCTCAACCACTAATGCAAATCAATGTGTGAAAAGTGTATATGAAGATAGCCATGCTCCAACATAGATTAAACGAGACGTTGTTCACATAGTATATCATGCTCATCATCATCACAAAAATCACCATAAGTATCAAATTTCTCATCATTAATCCATAATCTGAACTATTATGTGAAGTAGTTTTTTTTTTACCAATATAAAGACAATAGAAGTTATCACAATCAAAAATGTCCCCAAAATTTAGATGAGACATTGCCCCTAATGTCTAAAACCAAAGAAACAAAGATAAACAATAATAAAAACAATGGCACCTTATAGAAGAACAGTAGTCGTGATTGTGGCTCACATCTTCCTCTGGTTTTACGTCCAGGAACGGCATAAACGCCTTCTATGAGTAGAGGATTGGCATCCAATCCAATTTTCTTAAAAAATGGCAAACAGGGTCTTTTAACGTCAGATTCCCAAGACTTCATTAGCTGCTTCCGTGTTAACTGTAAAGAACATAAAAGGAGAAAAAAAAACATATATACAATACAACTGAAAATAACAATAAAAAGAAATAACTAATATGGGTTGCCTCCCAAACAGCGCTTGATTTATAGTCATCGGCTTGACTCCTGGTAATGACTTCAAGTGGGATTATGTAGAGTCACGGATGTTTTCTGTCTCTCAAACTCGCCTCCAATGTAATGCTTCAGTATTTGCTCGTTAACTTTGAATGCTTCCTTGTCATTGTTTTGAATTTCAACAACTCCATATGGAAAGGCTCAAACGTGTTAAAGAAAAGATGGCCTAAATCATTTCTGTAGTGAATCATCATCAACGTTTTTGCTTCAAGAGGTGATCAATTATTTATAAAGCTCGGGTGTATCTTCCTTAGTTTACTTATCTCAATAACTGTTCTCCAAGTATGCTCAACCACTAATGCAAATCAATGTGTGAAAAGTGTATATGAAGATAGCCATGCTCAAACATACATTAAAGGAGACGTTGTTCACATAGTATATCATGCTCATCATCATCACAAAAATCACCATAAGTATCAAATTTCTCATCATTAATCCATAATCTGAACTATTATGTGAAGTAGTTTTTTTTTTTTGACCAATATAAAGACAATAGAAGCTATCACAATCAAAAATGTCCCCAAAACTTAGATGAGACATTGCCCCTAATGTCTAAAACCAAAGAAACAAAGATAAACAATAATAAAAACAATGGCACCTCATAGAAGAATAGTAGTCGTGATTGTGGCTCACATCTTCCTCTGGTTTTACGTCCAGGAACGGCATAAACGCCTTCTATGAGTAGAGGATTGGCATCCAATCCAATTTTCTTAAAAAATGGCAAACAGGGTCTTTTAACGTCAGATTCCCAAGACGCCATTAGCTGCTTCCATGTTAACTGTAAAGAACATAAAAGGAGAAAAAAAAAACATATATACAATACAACTGAAAATAACAATAAAAAGAAATAACTAATATGGGTTGCCTCCCAAACAGCGCTTGATTTATAGTCATCGACTTGACTCCTGGTAATGACTTCAAGTGGGATTATGTAGAGTCATGGATGTTTTCTGTCTCTCAAACTCGCCTCCAATGTAATGCTTCAGTCTTTGCTCGTTAACTTTGAATGCTTCCTTGTCATTGTTTTGAATTTCAACAACTCCATATGGAAAGGCTCAAACGTGTTAAAGAAAAGATGGCCTAAATCATTTCTGTAGTGAATCATCATCAACGATTTTACTTCAAGAGGTGATCAATTATTTATAAAGCTCGGGTGTATCTTCCTTAGTTTACTTATCTCAATAACTGTTCTCCAATTATGCTCAACCACCAATGCAAATCAATGTGTGAAAAGTGTATATGAAGATAGCCATGCTCAAACATAGATTAAACGAGACGTTGTTCACATAGTATATCATGCTCATCATCATCACAAAAATCACCATAAGTATCAAATTTCTCATCATTAATCCATAATCTGAACTATTATGTGAAGTAGTTTTTTTTTTTTGACCAATATAAAGACAATAGAAGCTATCACAAT
Organism: Linaria vulgaris; assembly: GCA_948329865.1. Classification (NCBI taxonomy): domain Eukaryota; kingdom Viridiplantae; phylum Streptophyta; class Magnoliopsida; order Lamiales; family Plantaginaceae; genus Linaria; species Linaria vulgaris. The sequence continues at coordinate 67,894,059 of OX415249.1, forward strand.
CAAAAATGTCCCCAAAACTTAGATGAGACATTGCCCCTAATGTCTAAAACCAAAGAAACACAGATAAACAATAATAAAAACAATGGCACCTCATAGAAGAATAGTAGTCGTGATTGTGGCTCACATCTTCCTCTGGTTTTACGTCCAAGAACGGCATAAACGCCTTCTATGAGTAGAGGATTGGCATCCAATCCTATTTTCTTAAAAAATGGCAAACAGTGTCTTTTAACGTCAGATTCCCAAGACGCCATTAGCTGCTTCCATGTTAACTGTAAAGAACTTAAAAGGAGAAAAAAAACATATATACAATACAACTGAAAATAACAATAAAAAGAAATAACTAATATGGGTTGCCTCCCAAACAACGCTTGATTTATAGTCATCGGCTTGACTCCTGGTAATGATTTCAAGTGGGATTATGTAGAGTCACAGATGTTTTCTGTTTCTCAAACTCGCCTCCAATGTAATGCTTCAGTCTTTGCCCGTTAACTTTGAATGCTTCCTTGTCATTGTTTTGAATTTCAACAGCTCCATATGGAAAGGCTCAAACGTGTTAAAGAAAAGATGGCCTAAATCATTTCTGTAGTGAATCATCATCAACGATTTTGCTTCAAGAGGTGATCAATTATTTATAAAGCTCTGGTGTATCTTCCTTAGTTTACTTATCTCAATAACTGTTCTCCAAGTATGCTCAACCACTAATGCAAATCAATGTGTGAAAAGTGTATATGAAGATAGCCATGCTCAAACATAGATTAAACGAGACGTTGTTCACATAGTATATCATGCTCATCATCATCACAAAAATCACCATAAGTATCAAATTTCTCATCATTAATCCATAACTGAACTATTATGTGAAGTAGTTTTTTTTTTTTACCAATATAAAGACAATAGAAGCTATCACAATCAAAAATGTCCCCAAAATTTAGATGAGACATTGCCCCTAATGTCTAAAACCAAAGAAACAAAGATAAACAATAATAAAAACAATGGCACCTTATAGAAGAATAGTAGTCGTGATTGTGGCTCACATCTTCCTCTGGTTTTACGTCCAGGAACGGCATAAACGCCTTCTATGAGTAGAGGATTGGCATCCAATCCAATTTTCTTAAAAAATGGCAAACAGGGTCTTTTAACGTCAGATTCCCAAGACTTCATTAGCTGCTTCCATGTTAACTGTAAAGAACATAAAAGGAGAAAAAAAAACATATATACAATACAACTGAAAATAACAATAAAAAGAAATAACTAATATGGGTTGCCTCCCAAACAGCGCTTGATTTATAGTCATCGGCTTGACTCCTGGTAATGACTTCAAGTGGGATTATGTAGAGTCATGGATGTTTTCTGTCTCTCAAACTCGCCTCCAATGTAATGCTTCAGTCTTTGCTCGTTAACTTTGAATGCTTCCTTGTCATTGTTTTGAATTTCAACAACTCCATATGGAAAGGCTCAAACGTGTTAAAGAAAATATGTCCTAAATCATTTCTGTAGTGAATCATCATCAACGATTTTGCTTCAAGAGGTGATCAATTATTTATAAAGCTCGGGTGTATCTTCCTTAGTTTACTTATCTCAATAACTGTTCTCCAATTATGTTCAACCACCAATGCAAATCAATGTGTGAAAAGTGTATATGAAGATAGCCATGCTCAAACATAGATTAAACGAGACGTTGTTCACATAGTATATCATGCTCATCATCATCACAAAAATCACCATAAGTATCAAATTTCTCATCATTAATCCATAATCTGAACTATTGTGTGAAGTAGTTTTTTTTTTTTGACCAATATAAAGACAATAGAAGCTATCACAATCAAAAATGTCCCCAAAACTTAGATGAGACATTGCCCCTAATGTCTAAAACCAAAGAAACAAAGATAAACAATAATAAAAACAATGGCACCTCATAGAAGAATAGTAGTCGTGATTGTGGCTCACATCTTCCTCTGGTTTTACGTCCAGGAACGGCATAAACGCCTTCTATGAGTAGAGGATTGGCATCCAATCCAATTTTCTTAAAAAATGGCAAACAGGGTCTTTTAACGTCAGATTCCCAAGACGCCATTAGCTGCTTCCATGTTAACTGTAAAGAACATAAAAGGAGAAAAAAAAAACATATATACAATACAACTGAAAATAACAATAAAAAGAAATAACTAATATGGGTTGCCTCCCAAACAGCGCTTGATTTATAGTCATCGACTTGACTCCTGGTAATGACTTCAAGTGGGATTATGTAGAGTCATGGATGTTTTCTGTCTCTCAAACTCGCCTCCAATGTAATGCTTCAGTCTTTGCTCGTTAACTTTGAATGCTTCCTTGTCATTGTTTTGAATTTCAACAACTCCATATGGAAAGGCTCAAACGTGTTAAAGAAAAGATGGCCTAAATCATTTCTGTAGTGAATCATCATCAACGATTTTACTTCAAGAGGTGATCAATTATTTATAAAGCTCGGGTGTATCTTCCTTAGTTTACTTATCTCAATAACTGTTCTCCAATTATGCTCAACCACCAATGCAAATCAATGTGTGAAAAGTGTATATGAAGATAGCCATGCTCAAACATAGATTAAACGAGACGTTGTTCACATAGTATATCATGCTCATCATCATCACAAAAATCACCATAAGTATCAAATTTCTCATCATTAATCCATAATCTGAACTATTATGTGAAGTAGTTTTTTTTTTTTGACCAATATAAAGACAATAGAAGCTATCACAATCAAAAATGTCCCCAAAACTTAGATGAGACATTGCCCCTAATGTCTAAAACCAAAGAAACACAGATAAACAATAATAAAAACAATGGCACCTCATAGAAGAATAGTAGTCGTGATTGTGGCTCACATCTTCCTCTGGTTTTACGTCCAAGAACGGCATAAACGCCTTCTATGAGTAGAGGATTGGCATCCAATCCTATTTTCTTAAAAAATGGCAAACAGTGTCTTTTAACGTCAGATTCCCAAGACGCCATTAGCTGCTTCCATGTTAACTGTAAAGAACTTAAAAGGAGAAAAAAAACATATATACAATACAACTGAAAATAACAATAAAAAGAAATAACTAATATGGGTTGCCTCCCAAACAACGCTTGATTTATAGTCATCGGCTTGACTCCTGGTAATGATTTCAAGTGGGATTATGTAGAGTCACAGATGTTTTCTGTTTCTCAAACTCGCCTCCAATGTAATGCTTCAGTCTTTGCCCGTTAACTTTGAATGCTTCCTTGTCATTGTTTTGAATTTCAACAGCTCCATATGGAAAGGCTCAAACGTGTTAAAGAAAAGATGGCCTAAATCATTTCTGTAGTGAATCATCATCAACGATTTTGCTTCAAGAGGTGATCAATTATTTATAAAGCTCTGGTGTATCTTCCTTAGTTTACTTATCTCAATAACTGTTCTCCAAGTATGCTCAACCACTAATGCAAATCAATGTGTGAAAAGTGTATATGAAGATAGCCATGCTCAAACATAGATTAAACGAGACGTTGTTCACATAGTATATCATGCTCATCATCATCACAAAAATCACCATAAGTATCAAATTTCTCATCATTAATCCATAACTGAACTATTATGTGAAGTAGTTTTTTTTTTTTACCAATATAAAGACAATAGAAGCTATCACAATCAAAAATGTCCCCAAAATTTAGATGAGACATTGCCCCTAATGTCTAAAACCAAAGAAACAAAGATAAACAATAATAAAAACAATGGCACCTTATAGAAGAATAGTAGTCGTGATTGTGGCTCACATCTTCCTCTGGTTTTACGTCCAGGAACGGCATAAACGCCTTCTATGAGTAGAGGATTGGCATCCAATCCAATTTTCTTAAAAAATGGCAAACAGGGTCTTTTAACGTCAGATTCCCAAGACTTCATTAGCTGCTTCCATGTTAACTGTAAAGAACATAAAAGGAGAAAAAAAAACATATATACAATACAACTGAAAATAACAATAAAAAGAAATAACTAATATGGGTTGCCTCCCAAACAGCGCTTGATTTATAGTCATCGGCTTGACTCCTGGTAATGACTTCAAGTGGGATTATGTAGAGTCATGGATGTTTTCTGTCTCTCAAACTCGCCTCCAATGTAATGCTTCAGTCTTTGCTCGTTAACTTTGAATGCTTCCTTGTCATTGTTTTGAATTTCAACAACTCCATATGGAAAGGCTCAAACGTGTTAAAGAAAATATGTCCTAAATCATTTCTGTAGTGAATCATCATCAACGATTTTGCTTCAAGAGGTGATCAATTATTTATAAAGCTCGGGTGTATCTTCCTTAGTTTACTTATCTCAATAACTGTTCTCCAATTATGTTCAACCACCAATGCAAATCAATGTGTGAAAAGTGTATATGAAGATAGCCATGCTCAAACATAGATTAAACGAGACGTTGTTCACATAGTATATCATGCTCATCATCATCACAAAAATCACCATAAGTATCAAATTTCTCATCATTAATCCATAATCTGAACTATTATGTGAAGTAGTTTTTTTTTTTTGACCAATATAAAGACAATAGAAGCTATAACAATCAAAAATGCCCCCAAAACTTAGATGAGACATTGCCCCTAATGTCTAAAACCAAAGAAACAAAGATAAACAATAATAAAAACAATGGCACCTCATAGAAGAATAGTAGTCGTGATTGTGGCTCACATCTTCCTCTGGTTTTACGTCCAGGAACGGCATAAAAGCCTTCTATGAGTAGAGGATTGGAATCCAATCCAATTTTCTTAAAAAATGGCAAACAGGGTGTTTTAACGTCAGATTCCCAAGACGCCATTAGCTGCTTCCATGTTAACTGTAAAGAACTTAAAAGGAGAAAAAAAACATATATACAATACAACTGAAAATAACAATAAAAAGAAATAACTAATATGGGTTGCCTCGCAAACAGCGCTTGATTTATAGTCATCGGCTTGACTCCTGGTAATGATTTGAAGTGGGATTATGTAGAGTCACAGATGTTTTCTGTCTCTCAAACTCGCCTCCAATGTAATGCTTCAGTCTTTGCCCGTTAACTTTGATTGCTTCCTTGTCATTGTTTTGAATTTCAACAGCTCCATATAGAAAGGCTCAAACGTGTTAAATAAAAGATGGCCTAAATCATTTCTGTAGTGAATCATCATCAACGATTTTTCTTCAAGAGGTGAGCAATTATTTATAAAGCTCGGGTGTATCTTCCTTAGTTTACTTATCTCAATAACTGTTCTCCAAGTATGCTCAACCACCAATGCAAATCAATGTGTGAAAAGTGTATATGAAGATAGCCATGCTCAAACATAGATTAAACGAGACGTTGTTCACATAGTATATCATGCTCATCATCATCACAAAAATCACCATAAGTATCAAATTTCTCATCATTAATCCATAATCTGAACTATTATGTGAAGTAGTTTTTTTTTTTTGACCAATATAAAGACAATAGAAGCTATAACAATCAAAAATGCCCCCAAAACTTAGATGAGACATTGCCCCTAATGTCTAAAACCAAAGAAACAAAGATAAACAATAATAAAAACAATGGCACCTCATAGAAGAATAGTAGTCGTGATTGTGGCTCACATCTTCCTCTGGTTTTACGTCCAGGAACGGCATAAAAGCCTTCTATGAGTAGAGGATTGGCATCCAATCCAATTTTCTTAAAAAATGGCAAACAGGGTGTTTTAACGTCAGATTCCCAAGACGCCATTAGCTGCTTCCATGTTAACTGTAAAGAACTTAAAAGGAGAAAAAAAACATATATACAATACAACTGAAAATAACAATAAAAAGAAATAACTAATATGGGTTGCCTCCCAAACAGCGCTTGATTTATAGTCATCGGCTTGACTCCTGGTAATGATTTGAAGTGGGATTATGTAGAGTCACAGATGTTTTCTGTCTCTCAAACTCGCCTCCAATGTAATGCTTCAGTATTTGCCCGTTAACTTTGATTGCTTCCTTGTCATTGTTTTGAATTTCAACAGCTCCATATAGAAAGGCTCAAACGTGTTAAATAAAAGATGGCCTAAATCATTTCTGTAGTGAATCATCATCAACGATTTTTCTTCAAGAGGTGAGCAATTATTTATAAAGCTCGGGTGTATCTTCCTTAGTTTACTTATCTCAATAACTGTTCTCCAAGTATGCTCAACCACCAATGCAAATCAATGTGTGAAAAGTGTATATGAAGATAGCCATGCTCAAACATAGATTAAACGAGACGTTGTTCACATAGTATATCATGCTCATCATCATCACAAAAATCACCATAAGTATCAAATTTCTCATCATTAATCCATAATCTGAACTATTGTGTGAAGTAGTTTTTTTTTTTGACCAATATAAAGACAATAGAAGCTATCACAATCAAAAATGTCCCCAAAACTTAGATGAGACATTGCCCCTAATGTCTAAAACCAAAGAAACAAAGATAAACAATAATAAAAACAATGGCACCTCATAGAAGAATAGTAGTCGTGATTGTGGCTCACATCTTCCTCTGGTTTTACGTCCAGGAACGGCATAAACGCCTTCTATGAGTAGAGGATTGGCATCCAATCCAATTTTCTTAAAAAATGGCAAACAGGGTCTTTTAACGTCAGATTCCCAAGACTTCATTAGCTGCTTCCATGTTAACTGTAAAGAACATAAAAGGAGAAAAAACATATATACAATACAACTGAAAATAACAATAAAAAGAAATAACTAATATGGGTTGCCTCCCAAACAACGCTTGATTTATAGTCATCGGCTTGACTCCTGGTAATGACTTCAAGTGGGATTATGTAGAGTCACGGATGTTTTCTGTCTCTCAAACTCGCCTCCAATGTAATGCTTCAGTCTTTGCTCGTTAACTTTGAATGCTTCCTTGTCATTGTTTTGAATTTCAACAACTCCATATGGAAAGGCTCAAACGTGTTAAAGAAAAGATGGCCTAAATCATTTCTGTAGTGAATCATCATCAACGATTTTGCTTCAAGAGGTGATCAATTATTTATAAAGCTCGGGTGTATCTTCCTTAGTCTACTTATCTCAATAACTGTTCTCCAAGTATGCTCAACCACCAATGCAAATCAATGTATGAAAAGTGTATATGAAGATAGCCATGCTCAAACATAGATTAAACGAGACGTTGTTCACATAGTATATCATGCTCATCATCATCACAAAAATCACCATAAGTATCAAATTTCTCATCATTAATCCATAATCTGAACTATTATGTGAAGTAGTTTTTTTTTTTACCAATATAAAGACAATAGAAGCTATCACAATCAAAAATGTCCCCAAAACTTAGATGAGACATTGCCCCTAATGTCTAAAACCAAAGAAACAAAGATAACCAATAATAAAAACAATGGCACCTCATAGAAGAATAGTAGTCGTGATTGTGGCTCACATCTTCCTCTGGTTTTACGTCCAGGAACGGCATAAACGCCTTCTATGAGTAGAGGATTGGCATCCAATCCAATTTTCTTAAAAAATGGCAAACAGGGTCTTTTAACGTCAGATTCCCAAGACGCCATTAGCTGCTTCCATGTTAACTGTAAAGAACATACAAGGAGAAAAAAAAAACATATATACAATACAACTGAAAATAACAATAAAAAGAAATAACTAATATGGGTTGCCTCCCAAACAGCGCTTGATTTATAGTCATCGACTTGACTCCTGGTAATCACTTCAAGTGGGATTATGTAGAGTCATGGATGTTTTCTATCTCTCAAACTCGCCTCCAATGTAATGCTTCAGTCTTTGCTCGTTAACTTTGAATGCTTCCTTGTCATTGTTTTGAATTTCAACAGCTCCATATGGAAAGGCTCAATCGTGTTAAAGAAAAGATGGCCTAAATCATTTCTGTAGTGAATCATCATCAACGATTTTGCTTCAAGAGGTGATCAATTATTTATAAAGCTCGGGTGTATCTTGCTTAGTTTACTTATCTCAATAACTGTTCTCCAAGTATGCTCAACCACTAATGCAAATCAATGTGTGAAAAGTGTATATGAAGATAGCCATGCTCAAACATATATTAAAGGAGACGTTGTTCACATAGTATATCATGCTCATCATCATCACAAAAATCACCATAAGTATCAAATTTCTCATCATTAATCCATAATCTGAACTATTATGTGAAGTAGTTTTTTTTTTTTTTGACCAATATAAAGACAATAGAAGCTATCACAATCAAAAATGTCCCCAAAACTTAGATGAGACATTGCCCCTAATGTCTAAAACCAAAGAAACAAAGATAAACAATAATAAAAACAATGGCACCTCATAGAAGAATAGTAGTCGTGTTTGTGGCTCACATCTTCCTTTGGTTTTACGTCCAGGAACGGCATAAACGCCTTCTATGAGTAGAGGATTGGCATCCAATCCAATTTTCTTAAAAAATGGCAAACAGGGTCTTTTAACGTCAGATTCCCAAGACGCCATTAGCTGCTTCCATGTTAACTGTAAAGAACATAAAAGGAGAAAAAAAAACATATATACAATACAACTGAAAATAACAATAAAAAGAAATAACTAATATGGGTTGCCTCCCAAACAGCGCTTGATTTATAGTCATCGACTTGACTCCTGGTAATGACTTCAAGTGGGATTATGTAGAGTCATGGATGTTTTCTGTCTCTCAAACTCGCCTCCAATGTAATGCTTCAGTCTTTGCTCGTTAACTTTGAATGCTTCCTTGTCATTGTTTTGAATTTCAACAACTCCATATGGAAAGGCTCAAACGTGTTAAAGAAAAGATGGCCTAAATCATTTCTGTAGTGAATCATCATCAACGATTTTACTTCAAGAGGTGATCAATTATTTATAAAGCTCGGGTGTATCTTCCTTAGTTTACTTATCTTAATAACTGTTCTCCAATTATGCTCAACCACCAATGCAAATCAATGTGTGAAAAGTGTATATGAAGATAGCCATGCTCAAACATAGATTAAACGAGACGTTGTTCACATAGTATATCATGCTCATCATCATCACAAAAATCACCATAAGTATCAAATTTCTCATCATTAATCCATAATCTGAACTATTATGTGAAGTAGTTTTTTTTTTTTGACCAATATAAAGACAATAGAAGCTATCACAATCAAAAATGTCCCCAAAACTTAGATGAGACATTGCCGCTAATGTCTAAAACCAAAGAAACACAGATAAACAATAATAAAAACAATGGCACCTCATAGAAGAATAGTAGTCGTGATTGTGGCTCACATCTTCCTCTGGTTTTACGTCCAGGAACGGCATAAACGCCTTCTATGAGTAGAGGATTGGCATCCAATCCTATTTTCTTAAAAAATGGCAAACAGTGTCTTTTAACGTCAGATTCCCAAGACGCCATTAGCTGCTTCCATGTTAACTGTAAAGAACTTAAAAGGAGAAAAAAAACATATATACAATACAACTGAAAATAACAATAAAAAGAAATAACTAATATGGGTTGCCTCCCAAACAGCGCTTGATTTATAGTCATCGGCTTGACTCCTGGTAATGATTTCAAGTGGGATTATGTAGAGTCACAGATGTTTTCTGTTTCTCAAACTCGCCTCCAATGTAATGCTTCAGTCTTTGCCCGTTAACTTTGAATGCTTCCTTGTCATTGTTTTGAATTTCAACAGCTCCATATGGAAAGGCTCAAACGTGTTAAAGAAAAGATGGCCTAAATCATTTCTGTAGTGAATCATCATCAACGATTTTGCTTCAAGAGGTGATCAATTATTTATAAAGCTCTGGTGTATCTTCCTTAGTTTACTTATCTCAATAACTGTTCTCCAAGTATGCTCAACCACTAATGCAAATCAATGTGTGAAAAGTGTATATGAAGATAGCCATGCTCAAACATAGATTAAACGAGACGTTGTTCACATAGTATATCATGCTCATCATCATCACAAAAATCACCATAAGTATCAAATTTCTCATCATTAATCCATAACTGAACTATTATGTGAAGTAGTTTTTTTTTTTTACCAATATAAAGACAATAGAAGCTATCACAATCAAAAATGTCCCCAAAATTTAGATGAGACATTGCCCCTAATGTCTAAAACCAAAGAAACAAAGATAAACAATAATAAAAACAATGGCACCTTATAGAAGAATAGTAGTCGTGATTGTGGCTCACATCTTCCTCTGGTTTTACGTCCAGGAACGGCATAAACGCCTTCTATGAGTAGAGGATTGGCATCCAATCCAATTTTCTTAAAAAATGGCAAACAGGGTCTTTTAACGTCAGATTCCCAAGACTTCATTAGCTGCTTCCATGTTAACTGTAAAGAACATAAAAGGAGAAAAAAAAACATATATACAATACAACTGAAAATAACAATAAAAAGAAATAACTAATATGGGTTGCCTCCCAAACAGCGCTTGATTTATAGTCATCGGCTTGACTCCTGGTAATGACTTCAAGTGGGATTATGTAGAGTCATGGATGTTTTCTGTCTCTCAAACTCGCCTCCAATGTAATGCTTCAGTCTTTGCTCGTTAACTTTGAATGCTTCCTTGTCATTGTTTTGAATTTCAACAACTCCATATGGAAAGGCTCAAACGTGTTAAAGAAAATATGTCCTAAATCATTTCTGTAGTGAATCATCATCAACGATTTTGCTTCAAGAGGTGATCAATTATTTATAAAGCTCGGGTGTATCTTCCTTAGTTTACTTATCTCAATAACTGTTCTCCAATTATGTTCAACCACCAATGCAAATCAATGTGTGAAAAGTGTATATGAAGATAGCCATGCTCAAACATAGATTAAACGAGACGTTGTTCACATAGTATATCTTGCTCATCATCATCACAAAAATCACCATAAGTATCAAATTTCTCATCATTAATCCATAATCTGAACTATTATGTGAAGTAGTTTTTTTTTTTTTGACCAATATAAAGACAATAGAAGCTATAACAATCAAAAATGCCCCCAAAACTTAGATGAGACATTGCCCCTAATGTCTAAAACCAAAGAAACAAAGATAAACAATAATAAAAACAATGGCACCTCATAGAAGAATAGTAGTCGTGATTGTGGCTCACATCTTCCTCTGGTTTTACGTCCAGGAACGGCATAAAAGCCTTCTATGAGTAGAGGATTGGCATCCAATCCAATTTTCTTAAAAAATGGCAAACAGGGTGTTTTAACGTCAGATTCCCAAGACGCCATTAGCTGCTTCCATGTTAACTGTAAAGAACTTAAAAGGAGAAAAAAACCATATATACAATACAACTGAAAATAACAATAAAAAGAAATAACTAATATGGGTTGCCTCCCAAACAGCGCTTGATTTATAGTCATCGGCTTGACTCCTGGTAATGATTTCAAGTGGGATTATGTAGAGTCACAGATGTTTTCTGTCTCTCAAACTCGCCTCCAATGTAATGCTTCAGTCTTTGCCCGTTAACTTTGATTGCTTCCTTGTCATTGTTTTGAATTTCAACAGCTCCATATAGAAAGGCTCAAACGTGTTAAATAAAAGATGGCCTAAATCATTTCTGTAGTGAATCATCATCAACGATTTTTCTTCAAGAGGTGATCATTTATTTATAAAGCTCGGGTGTATCTTCCTTAGTTTACTTATCTCAATAACTGTTCTCCAAGTATGCTCAACCACCAATGCAAATCAATGTGTGAAAAGTGTATATGAAGATAGCCATGCTCAAACATAGATTAAACGAGACGTTGTTCACATAGTATATCATGCTCATCATCATCACAAAAATCACCATAAGTATCAAATTTCTCATCATTAATCCATAATCTGAACTATTATGTGAAGTAGTTTTTTTTTTGACCAATATAAAGACAATAGAAGCTATCACAATCAAAAATGTCCCCAAAACTTAGATGAGACATTGCCCCTAATGTCTAAAACCAAAGAAACAAAGATAAACAATAATAAAAACAATGGCACCTCATAGAAGAATAGTAGTCGTGATTGTGGCTCACATCTTCCTCTGGTTTTACGTCCAGGAACGGCATAAACGCCTTCTATGAGTAGAGGATTGGCATCCAATCCAATTTTCTTAAAAAATGGCAAACAGGGTCTTTTAACGTCAGATTCCCAAGACGCCATTAGCTGCTTCCATGTTAACTGTAAAGAACATACAAGGAGAAAAGAAAAACATATATACAATACAACTGAAAATAACAATAAAAAGAAATAACTAATATGGGTTGCCTCCCAAACAGCGCTTGATTTATAGTCATCGACTTGACTCCTGGTAATCACTTCAAGTGGGATTATGTAGAGTCATGGATGTTTTCTGTCTCTCAAACTCGCCTCCAATGTAATGCTTCAGTCTTTGCTCGTTAACTTTGAATGCTTCCTTGTCATTGTTTTGAATTTCAACAGCTCCATATGGAAAGGCTCAAACGTGTTAAAGAAAAGATGGCCTAAATCATTTATGTAGTGAATCATCATCAACGATTTTTCTTAAAGAGGTGATCAATTATTTATAAAGCTCGGGTGTATCTTCCTTAGTTTACTTATCTCAATAACTGTTCTCCAATTATGCTCAACCACCAATGCAAATCAATGTGTGAAAAGTGTATATGAAGATAGCCATGCTCAAACATAGATTAAACGAGACGTTGTTCACATAGTATATCATGCTCATCATCATCACAAAAATCACCATAAGTATCAAATTTCTCATCATTAATCCATAATCTGAACTATTATGTGAAGTAGTTTTTTTTTTTGACCAATATAAAGACAATAGAAGCTATCACAATCAAAAATGTCCCCAAAACTTAGATGAGACATTGCCCCTAATGTCTAAAACCAAAGAAACACAGATAAACAATAATAAAAACAATGGCACCTCATAGAAGAATAGTAGTCGTGATTGTGGCTCACATCTTCCTCTGGTTTTACGTCCAGGAATGGCATAAACGCCTTCTATGAGTAGAGGATTGGCATCCAATCCAATTTTCTTAAAAAATGGCAAACAGTGTCTTTTAACGTCAGATTCCCAAGACGCCATTAGCTGCTTCCATGTTAACTGTAAAGAACTTAAAAGGAGAAAAAAAACATATATACAATACAACTGAAAATAACAATAAAAAGAAATAACTAATATGGGTTGCCTCCCAAACAGCGCTTGATTTATAGTCATCGGCTTGACTCCTGGTAATGATTTCAAGTGGGATTATGTAGAGTCACAGATGTTTTCTGTTTCTCAAACTCGCCTCCAATGTAATGCTTCAGTCTTTGGCCGTTAACTTTGAATGCTTCCTTGTCATTGTTTTGAATTTCAACAGCTCCATATGGAAAGGCTCAAACGTGTTAAAGAAAAGATGGCCTAAATCATTTCTGTAGTGAATCATCATCAACGATTTTGCTTCAAGAGGTGATCAATTATTTATAAAGCTCTGGTGTATCTTCCTTAGTTTACTTATCTCAATAACTGTTCTCCAAGTATGCTCAACCACTAATGCAAATCAATGTGTGAAAAGTGTATATGAAGATAGCCATGCTCAAACATAGATTAAACGAGACGTTGTTCACATAGTATATCATGCTCATCATCATCACAAAAATCACCATAAGTATCAAATTTCTCATCATTAATCCATAACTGAACTATTATGTGAAGTAGTTTTTTTTTTTTTACCAATATAAAGACAATAGAAGCTATCACAATCAAAAATGTCCCCAAAATTTAGAGGAGACATTGCCCCTAATGTCTAAAACCAAAGAAACAAAGATAAACAATAATAAAAACAATGGCACCTTATAGAAGAATAGTAGTCGTGATTGTGGCTCACATCTTCCTCTGGTTTTACGTCCAGGAACGGCATAAACGCCTTCTATGAGTAGAGGATTGGCATCCAATCCAATTTTCTTAAAAAATGGCAAACAGGGTCTTTTAACGTCAGATTCCCAAGACTTCATTAGCTGCTTCCATGTTAACTGTAAAGAACATAAAAGGAGAAAAAAAAACATATATACAATACAACTGAAAATAACAATAAAAAGAAATAACTAATATGGGTTGCCTCCCAAACAGCGCTTGATTTATAGTCATCGGCTTGACTCCTGGTAATGACTTCAAGTGGGATTATGTAGAGTCATGGATGTTTTCTGTCTCTCAAACTCGCCTCCAATGTAATGCTTCAGTCTTTGCTCGTTAACTTTGAATGCTTCCTTGTCATTGTTTTGAATTTCAACAACTCCATATGGAAAGGCTCAAACGTGTTAAAGAAAATATGGCCTAAATCATTTCTGTAGTGAATCATCATCAACGATTTTGCTTCAAGAGGTGATCAATTATTTATAAAGCTCGGGTGTATCTTCCTTAGTTTACTTATCTCAATAACTGTTCTCCAATTATGTTCAACCACCAATGCAAATCAATGTGTGAAAAGTGTATATGAAGATAGCCATGCTCAAACATAGATTAAACGAGACGTTGTTCACATAGTATATCATGCTCATCATCATCACAAAAATCACCATAAGTATCAAATTTCTCATCATTAATCCATAATCTGAACTATTATGTGAAGTAGTTTTTTTTTTTTTTTGACCAATATAAAGACAATAGAAGCTATAACAATCAAAAATGTCCCCAAAACTTAGATGAGACATTGCCCCTAATGTCTAAAACCAAAGAAACAAAGATAAACAATAATAAAAACAATGGCACCTCATAGAAGAATAGTAGTCGTGATTGTGGCTCACATCTTCCTCTGGTTTTACGTCCAGGAACGGCATAAAAGCCTTCTATGAGTAGAGGATTGGCATCCAATCCAATTTTCTTAAAAAATGGCAAACAGGGTGTTTTAACGTCAGATTCCCAAGACGCCATTAGCTGCTTCCATGTTAACTGTAAAGAACTTAAAAGGAGAAAAAAACATATATACAATACAACTGAAAATAACAATAAAAAGAAATAACTAATATGGGTTGCCTCCCAAACAGCGCTTGATTTATAGTCATCGGCTTGACTCCTGGTAATGATTTCAAGTGGGATTATGTAGAGTCACAGATGTTTTCTGTCTCTCAAACTCGCCTCCAATGTAATGCTTCAGTCTTTGCCCGTTAACTTTGATTGCTTCCTTGTCATTGTTTTGAATTTCAACAGCTCCATATGGAAAGGCTCAAACGTGTTAAATAAAAGATGGCCTAAATCATTTCTGTAGTGAATCATCATCAACGATTTTTCTTCAAGAGGTGATCAATTATTTATAAAGCTCGGGTGTATCTTCCTTAGTTTACTTATCTCAATAACTGTTCTCCAAGTATGCTCAACCACCAATGCAAATCAATGTGTGAAAAGTGTATATGAAGATAGCCATGCTCAAACATAGATTAAACGAGACGTTGTTCACATAGTATATCATGCTCATCATCATCACAAAAATCACCATAAGTATCAAATTTCTCATCATTAATCCATAATCTGAACTATTGTGTGAAGTAGTTTTTTTTTTTGACCAATATAAAGACAATAGAAGCTATCACAATCAAAAATGTCCCCAAAACTTAGATGGGACATTGCCCCTAATGTCTAAAACCAAAGAAACAAAGATAAACAATAATAAAAACAATGGCACCTCATAGAAGAATAGTAGTCGTGATTGTGGCTCACATCTTCCTCTGGTTTTACGTCCAGGAACGGCATAAACGCCTTCTATGAGTAGAGGATTGGCATCCAATCCAATTTTCTTAAAGAATGGCAAACAGGGTGTTTTAACGTCAGATTCCCAAGACGCCATTAGCTGCTTCCATGTTAACTGTAAAGAACTTAAAAGGAGAAAAAAAACATATATACAATACAACTGAAAATAACAATAAAAAGAAATAGAAGCTATCAAGTGGGATTATGTAGAGTCACGGATGTTTTCTGTCTCTCAAACTCGCCTCCAATGTAATGCTTCAGTCTTTGCCCGTTAACTTTGATTGCTTCCTTGTCATTGTTTTGAATTTCAACAGCTCCATATGGAAAGGCTCAAACGTGTTAAATAAAAGATGGCCTAAATCATTTCTGTAGTGAATCATCATCAACGATTTTTCTTCAAGAGGTGATCAATTATTTATAAAGCTCGGGTGTATCTTCCTTAGTTTACTTATCTCAATAACTGTTCTCCAAGTATGCTCAACCACCAATGCAAATCAATGTGTGAAAAGTGTATATGAAGATAGCCATGCTCAAACATAGATTAAACGAGACGTTGTTCACATAGTATATCATGCTCATCATCATCACAAAAATCACCATAAGTATCAAATTTCTCATCATTAATCCATAATCTGAACTATTGTGTGAAGTAGTTTTTTTTTTTGACCAATATAAAGACAATAGAAGCTATCACAATCAAAAATGTCCCCAAAACTTAGATGAGACATTGCCCCTAATGTCTAAAACCAAAGAAACAAAGATAAACAATAATAAAAACAATGGCACCTCATAGAAGAATAGTAGTCGTGATTGTGGCTCACATCTTCCTCTGGTTTTACGTCCAGGAACGGCATAAACGCCTTCTATGAGTAGAGGATTGGCATCCAATCCAATTTTCTTAAAAAATGGCAAACAGGGTCTTTTAACGTCAGATTCCCAAGACGCCATTAGCTGCTTCCATGTTAACTGTAAAGAACATAAAAGGAGAAAAAAACATATATACAATACAACTGAAAATAACAATAAAAAGAAATAACTAATATGGGTTGCCTCCCAAACAACGCTTGATTTATAGTCATCGGCTTGACTCCTGGTAATGACTTCAAGTGGGATTATGTAGAGTCACGGATGTTTTCTGTCTCTCAAACTCGCCTCCAATGTAATGCTTCAGTCTTTGCTCGTTAACTTTGAATGCTTCCTTGTCATTGTTTTGAATTTCAACAACAACATATGGAAAGGCTCAAACGTGTTAAAGAAAAGATGGCCTAAATCATTTCTGTAGTGAATCATCATCAACGATTTTGCTTCAAGAGGTGATCAATTATTTATAAAGCTCGGGTGTATCTTCCTTAGTTTACTTATCTCAATAACTGTTCTCCAATTATGCTCAACCACCAATGCAAATCAATGTGTGAAAAGTGTATATGAAGATAGCCATGCTCAAACATAGATTAAACGAGACGTTGTTCACATAGTATATCATGCTCATCATCATCACAAAAATCACCATAAGTATCAAATTTCTCATCATTAATCCGTAATCTGAACTATTATGTGAAGTATTTTTTTTTTTTGACCAATATAAAGACAATAGAAGCTATCACAATCAAAAATGTCCCCAAAACTTAGATGAGACATTGCCCCTAATGTCTAAAACCAAAGAAACACAGATAAACAATAATATAAACAATGGCACCTCATAGAAGAATAGTAGTCGTGATTGTGGCTCACATCTTCCTCTGGTTTTACGTCCAGGAACGGCATAAACGCCTTCTATGAGTAGAGGATTGGCATCCAATCCAATTTTCTTAAAAAATGGCAAACAGGGTCTTTTAACGTCAGATTCCCAAGACTTCATTAGCTGCTTCCATGTTAACTGTAAAGAACATAAAAGGAGAAAAAAAAACATATATACAATACAACTGAAAATAACAATAAAAAGAAATAACTAATATGGGTTGCCTCCCAAACAACGCTTGATTTATAGTCATCGGCTTGACTCCTGGTAATGACTTCAAGTGGGATTATGTAGAGTCACGGATGTTTTCTGTCTCTCAAACTCGCCTCCAATGTAATGCTTCAGTCTTTGCTCGTTAACTTTGAATGCTTCCTTGTCATTGTTTTGAATTTCAACAACTCCATATGGAAAGGCTCAAACGTGTTAAAGAAAAGATGGCCTAAATCATTTCTGTAGTGAATCATCATCAACGATTTTGCTTCAAGAGGTGATCAATTATTTATAAAGCTCGGGTGTATCTTCCTTAGTCTACTTATCTCAATAACTGTTCTCCAAGTATGCTCAACCACCAATGCAAATCAATGTATGAAAAGTGTATATGAAGATAGCCATGCTCAAACATAGATTAAACGAGACGTTGTTCACATAGTATATCATGCTCATCATCATCATAAAAATCACAATAAGTATCAAATTTCTCATCATTAATCCATAATCTGAACTATTATGTGAAGTAGTTTTTTTTTTACCAATATAAAGACAATAGAAGCTATCACAATCAAAAATGTCCCCAAAACTTAGATGAGACATTGCCCCTAATGTCTAAAACCAAAGAAACAAAGATAACCAATAATAAAAACAATGGCACCTCATAGAAGAATAGTAGTCGTGATTGTGGCTCACATCTTCCTCTGGTTTTACGTCCAGGAACGGCATAAACGCCTTCTATGAGTAGAGGATTGGCATCCAATCCAATTTTCTTAAAAAATGGCAAACAGGGTCTTTTAACGTCAGATTCCCAAGACTTCATTAGCTGCTTCCATGTTAACTGTAAAGAACATAAAAGGAGAAAAAAAAACATATATACAATACAACTGAAAATAACAATAAAAAGAAATAACTAATATGGGTTGCCTCCCAAACAACGCTTGATTTATAGTCATCGGCTTGACTCCTGGTAATGACTTCAAGTGGGATTATGTAGAGTCACGGATGTTTTCTGTCTCTCAAACTCGCCTCCAATGTAATGCTTCAGTCTTTGCTCGTTAACTTTGAATGCTTCCTTGTCATTGTTTTGAATTTCAACAACTCCATATGGAAAGGCTCAAACGTGTTAAAGAAAAGATGGCCTAAATCATTTCTGTAGTGAATCATCATCAACGATTTTGCTTCAAGAGGTGATCAATTATTTATAAAGCTCGGGTGTATCTTCCTTAGTCTACTTATCTCAATAACTGTTCTCCAAGGATGCTCAACCACCAATGCAAATCAATGTATGAAAATTGTATATGAAGATAGCCATGCTCAAACATAGATTAAACGAGACGTTGTTCACATAGTATATCATGCTCATCATCATCACAAAAATCACCATAAGTATCAAATTTCTCATCATTAATCCATAATCTGAACTATTATGTGAAGTAGTTTTTTTTTTTACCAATATAAAGACAATAGAAGCTATCACAATCAAAAATGTCCCCAAAACTTAGATGAGACATTGCCCCTAATGTCTAAAACCAAAGAAACAAAGATAACCAATAATAAAAACAATGGCACCTCATAGAAGAATAGTAGTCGTGATTGTGGCTCACATCTTCCTCTGGTTTTACGTTCAGGAACGGCATAAACGCCTTCTATGAGTAGAGGATTGGCATCCAATCCAATTTTCTTAAAAAATGGCAAACAGGGTCTTTTAACGTCAGATTCCCAAGACGCCATTAGCTGCTTCCATGTTAACTGTAAAGAACATACAAGGAGAAAAAAAAAACATATATACAATACAACTGAAAATAACAATAAAAATAAATAACTAATATGGGTTGCCTCCCAAACAGCGCTTGATTTATAGTCATCGACTTGACTCCTGGTAATCACTTCAAGTGGGATTATGTAGAGTCATGGATGTTTTCTGTCTCTCAAACTCGCCTCCAATGTAATGCTTCAGTCTTTGCTCGTTAACTTTGAATGCTTCCTTGTCATTGTTTTGAATTTCAACAGCTCCATATGGAAAGGCTCAATCGTGTTAAAGAAAAGATGGCCTAAATCATTTCTGTAGTGAATCATCATCAACGATTTTTCTTCAAGAGGTGATCAATTATTTATAAAGCTCGTGTGTATCTTACTTAGTTTACTTATCTCAATAACTGTTCTCCATGTATGCTCAACCACCAATGCAAATCAATGTGTGAAAAGTGTATATGAAGATAGCCATGCTCAAACATAGATTAAACGAGACGTTGTTCACATAGTATATCATGCTCATCATCATCACAAAAATCACCATAAGTATCAAATTTCTCATCATTAATTCATAATCTGAACTATTATGTGAAGTAGTTTTTTTTTTGAAAAATATAAAGACAATAGAAGCTATCACAATCAAAAATGTCCCCAAAACTTAGATGAGACATTGCCCCTAATGTCTAAAACCAAAGAAACAAAGATAAACAATAATAAAAACAATGGCACCTCATAGAATAATAGTAGTCGTGATTGTGGCTCACATCTTCCTCTGGTTTTACGTCCAGGAACGGCATAAACGCCTTCTATGAGTAGAGGATTGGCATCCAATCCAATTTTCTTAAAAAATGGCAAACAGGGTCTTTTAACGTCAGATTCCCAAGACGCCATTAGCTGCTTCCATGTTAACTGTAAAGAACATAAAAGGAGAAAAAAAACATATATACAATACAACTGAAAATAACAATAAAAAGAAATAACTAATATGGGTTGCCTCCCAAACAGCGCTTGATTTATAGTCATCGGCTTGACTCCTGGTAATGACTTCAAGTGGGATTATGTAGAGTCACGGATGTTTTCTGTCTCTCAAACTCGCCTCCAATGTAATGCTTCAGTCTTTGCCCGTTAACTTTGATTGCTTCCTTGTCATTGTTTTGAATTTCAACAACAACATATGGAAAGGCTCAAACGTGTTAAAGAAAAGATGGCCTAAATCATTTCTGTAGTGAATCATCATCAACGATTTTGCTTCAAGAGGTGATCAATTATTTATAAAGCTCGGGTGTATCTTCCTTAGTTTACTTATCTCAATAACTGTTCTCCAAGTATGCTCAACCACCAATGCAAATCAATGTATGAAAAGTGTATATGAAGATAGCCATGCTTAAACATAGATTAAACGAGACGTTGTTCACATAGTATATCATGCTCATCATCATCACAAAAATTACCATAAGTATCAAATTTCTCATCATTAATCCATAATCTGAACTATTATGTGAAGTAGTTTTTTTTTTTGACCAATATAAGGACAATAGAAGCTATCACAATCAAAAATGTCCCCAAAACTTAGATGAGACATTGCCCCTAATGTCTAAAACCAAAGAAACAAAGATAAACAAGAATAAAAACAATGGCACCTCATAGAAGAATAGTAGTCGTGATTGTGGCTCACATCTTCCTCTGGTTTTACGTCCAGGAACGGCATAAACGCCTTCTATGAGTAGAGGATTGGCATCCAATCCAATTTTCTTAAAAAATGGCAAATATGGTCTTTTAACGTCAGATTCCCAAGACGCCATTAGCTGCTTCCATGTTAACTGTAAAGAACATAAAAGGAGAAAAAAAAACATATATACAATACAACTGAAAATAACAATAAAAAGAAATAACTAATATGGGTTGCCTCCCAAACAGCGCTTGATTTATAGTCATCGACTTGACTCCTGGTAATCACTTCAAGTGGTATTATGTAGAGTCACGGATGTTTTCTGTCTCTCAAACTCGCCTCCAATGTAATGCTTCAGTCTTTGCTCGTTAACTTTGAATGCTTCCTTGTCATTGTTTTGAATTTCAACAGCTCCATATGGAAAGGCTCAATCGTGTTAAAGAAAAGATGGCCTAAATCATTTCTGTAGTGAATCATCATCAACGATTTTTCTTCAAGAGGTGATCAATTATTTATAAAGCTCGGGTGTATCTTACTTAGTTTACTTATCTCAATAACTGTTCTCCATGTATGCTCAACCACCAATGCAAATCAATGTGTGAAAAGTGTATATGAAGATAGCCATGCTCAAACATAGATTAAACGAGACGTTGTTCACATAGTATATCATGCTCATCATCATCACAAAAATCACCATAAGTATCAAATTTCTCATCATTAATTCATAATCTGAACTATTATGTGAAGTAGTTTTTTTTTTGAAAAATATAAAGACAATAGAAGCTATCACAATCAAAAATGTCCCCAAAACTTAGATGAGACATTGCCCCTAATGTCTAAAACCAAAGAAACAAAGATAAACAATAATAAAAACAATGGCACCTCATAGAATAATAGTAGTCGTGATTGTGGCTCACATCTTCCTCTGGTTTTACGTCCAGGAACGGCATAAACGCCTTCTATGAGTAGAGGATTGGCATCCAATCCAATTTTCTTAAAAAATGGCAAACAGGGTCTTTTAACGTCAGATTCCCAAGACGCCATTAGCTGCTTCCATGTTAACTGTAAAGAACATAAAAGGAGAAAAAAAACATATATACAATACAACTGAAAATAACAATAAAAAGAAATAACTAATATGGGTTGCCTCCCAAACAGCGCTTGATTTATAGTCATCGGCTTGACTCCTGGTAATGACTTCAAGTGGGATTATGTAGAGTCACGGATGTTTTCTGTCTCTCAAACTCGCCTCCAATGTAATGCTTCAGTCTTTGCCCGTTAACTTTGATTGCTTCCTTGTCATTGTTTTGAATTTCAACAACAACATATGGAAAGGCTCAAACGTGTTAAAGAAAAGATGGCCTAAATCATTTCTGTAGTGAATCATCATCAACGATTTTGCTTCAAGAGGTGATCAATTATTTATAAAGCTCGGGTGTATCTTCCTTAGTTTACTTATCTCAATAACTGTTCTCCAAGTATGCTCAACCACCAATGCAAATCAATGTATGAAAAGTGTATATGAAGATAGCCATGCTTAAACATAGATTAAACGAGACGTTGTTCACATAGTATATCATGCTCATCATCATCACAAAAATCACCATAAGTATCAAATTTCTCATCATTAATCCATAATCTGAACTATTATGTGAAGTAGTTTTTTTTTTTGACCAATATAAGGACAATAGAAGCTATCACAATCAAAAATGTCCCCAAAACTTAGATGAGACATTGCCCCTAATGTCTAAAACCAAAGAAACAAAGATAAACAAGAATAAAAACAATGGCACCTCATAGAAGAATAGTAGTCGTGATTGTGGCTCACATCTTCCTCTGGTTTTACGTCCAGGAACGGCATAAACGCCTTCTATGAGTAGAGGATTGGCATCCAATCCAATTTTCTTAAAAAATGGCAAATATGGTCTTTTAACGTCAGATTCCCAAGACGCCATTAGCTGCTTCCATGTTAACTGTAAAGAACATAAAAGGAGAAAAAAAAACATATATACAATACAACTGAAAATAACAATAAAAAGAAATAACTAATATGGGTTGCCTCCCAAACAGCGCTTGATTTATAGTCATCGGCTTGACTCCTGGTAATGACTTCAAGTGGTATTATGTAGAGTCACGGATGTTTTCTGTCTCTCAAACTCGCCTCCAATGTAATGCTTCAGTCTTTGCTCGTTAACTTTGAATGCTTCCTTGTCATTGTTTTGAATTTCAACAGCTCCATATGGAAAGGCTCAAACGTGTTAAAGAAAAGATGGCCTAAATCATTTCTGTAGTGAATCATCATCAACGATTTTTCTTCAAGAGGTGATCAATTATTTATAAAGCTCGGGTGTATCTTCCTTAGTTTACTTATCTCAATAACTGTTCTCCAAGTATGCTCAACCACCAATGCAAATCAATGTGTGAAAAGTGTATATGAAGATAGCCATGCTCAAACATAGATTAAACGAGACGTTGTTCACATAGTATATCATGCTCATCATCATCACAAAAATCACCATAAGTATCAAATTTCTCATCATTAATCCATAATCTGAACTATTATGTGAAGTAGTATTTTTTTTTACCAATATAAAGACAATAGAAGCTATCACAATCAAAAATGTCCCCAAAACTTAGATGAGACATTGCCCCTAATGTCTAAAACCAAAGAAACAAAGATAACCAATAATAAAAACAATGGCACCTCATAGAAGAATAGTAGTCGTGATTGTGGCTCACATCTTCCTCTGGTTTTACGTCCAGGAACGGCATAAACGCCTTCTATGAGTAAAGGATTGGCATCCAATCCAATTTTCTTAAAAAATGGCAAACAGGGTCTTTTAACGTCAGATTCCCAAGACGCCATTAGTTGCTTCCATGTTAACTGTAAAGAACATACAAGGAGAAAAAAAAAACATATATACAATACAACTGAAAATAACAATAAAAATAAATAACTAATATGGGTTGCCTCCCAAACAGCGCTTGATTTATAGTCATCGACTTGACTCCTGGTAATCACTTCAAGTGGGATTATGTAGAGTCATGGATGTTTTCTGTCTCTCAAACGCGCCTCCAATGTAATGCTTCAGTCTTTGCTCGTTAACTTTGAATGCTTCCTTGTCATTGTTTTGAATTTCAACAGCTCCATATGGAAAGGCTCAATCGTGTTAAAGAAAAGATGGCCGAAATCATTTCTGTAGTGAATCATCATCAACGATTTTTCTTCAAGAGGTGATCAATTATTTATAAAGCTCGGGTGTATCTTCCTTAGTTTACTTATCTCAATAACTGTTCTCCAAGTATGCTCAACCACCAATGCAAATCAATGTGTGAAAAGTGTATATGAAGATAGCCATGCTCAAACATAGATTAAACGAGACGTTGTTCACATAGTATATCATGCTCATCATCATCACAAAAATCACCATAAGTATCAAGTTTCTCATCATTAATCCATAATCTGAACTATTATGTGAAGTAGTTTTTTTTTTGAAAAATATAAAGACAATAGAAGCTATCACAATCAAAAATGTCTCCAAAACTTAGATGAGACATTGCCCCTAATGTCTAAAACCAAAGAAACAAAGATAAACAATAATAAAAACAATGGCACCTCATAGAATAATAGTAGTCGTGATTGTGGCTCACATCTTCCTCTGGTTTTACGTCCAGGAACGGCATAAACGCCTTCTATGAGTAGAGGATTGGCATCCAATCCAATTTTCTTAAAAAATGGCAAACAGGGTCTTTTAACGTCAGATTCCCAAGACGCCATTAGCTGCTTCCATGTTAACTGTAAAGAACATAAAAGGAGAAAAAAAACATATATACAATACAACTGAAAATAACAATAAAAAGAAATAACTAATATGGGTTGCCTCCCAAACAGCGCTTGATTTATAGTCATCGGCTTGACTCCTGGTAATGACTTCAAGTGGGATTATGTAGAGTCACGGATGTTTTCTGTCTCTCAAACTCGCCTCCAATGTAATGCTTCAGTCTTTGCCCGTTAACTTTGATTGCTTCCTTGTCATTGTTTTGAATTTCAACAACAACATATGGAAAGGCTCAAACGTGTTAAAGAAAAGATGGCCTAAATCATTTCTGTAGTGAATCATCATCAACGATTTTTCTTCAAGAGGTGATCAATTATTTATAAAGCTCGGGTGTATCTTCCTTAGTTTACTTATCTCAATAACTGTTCTCCAAGTATGCTCAACCACCAATGCAAATCAATGTGTGAAAAGTGTATATGAAGATAGCCATGCTCAAACATAGATTAAACGAGACGTTGTTCACATAGTATATCATGCTCATCATCATCACAAAAATCACCATAAGTATCAAATTTCTCATCATTAATCCATAATCTGAACTATTGTGTGAACTAGTTTTTTTTTTTTGACCAATATAAAGACAATAGAAGCTATCACAATCAAAAATGTCCCCAAAACTTAGATGAGACATTGCCCCTAATGTCTAAAACCAAAGAAACAAAGATAAGCAATAATAAAAACAATGGCACCTCATAGAAGAATAGTAGTCGTGATTGTGGCTCACATCTTCCTCTGGTTTTACGTCCAGGAACGGCATAAACGCCTTCTATGAGTAGAGGATTGGCATCCAATCCAAATTTCTTAAAAAATGGCAAACAGGGTCTTTTAACGTCAGATTCCCAAGACGCCATTAGCTGCTTCCATGTTAACTGTAAAGAACATAAAAGGAGAAAAAAAACATATATACAATACAACTGAAAATAACAATAAAAAGAAATAACTAATATGGGTTGCCTCCCAAACAGCGCTTGATTTATAGTCATCGGCTTGACTCCTGGTAATGACTTCAAGTGGGATTATGTAGAGTCACGGATGTTTTCTGTCTCTCAAACTCGCCTCCAATGTAATGCTTCAGTCTTTGCCCGTTAACTTTGATTGCTTCCTTGTCATTGTTTTGAATTTCAACAACAACATATGGAAAGGCTCAAACGTGTTAAAGAAAAGATGGCCTAAATCATTTCTGTAGTGAATCATCATCAACGATTTTGCTTCAAGAGGTGATCAATTATTTATAAAGCTCGGGTGTATCTTCCTTAGTTTACTTATCTCAATAACTGTTCTCCAAGTATGCTCAACCACCAATGCAAATCAATGTATGAAAAGTGTATATGAAGATAGCCATGCTCAAACATAGATTAAACGAGACGTTGTTCACATAGTATATCATGCTCATCATCATCACAAAAATCACCATAAGTATCAAATTTCTCATCATTAATCCATAATCTGAACTATTATGTGAAGTTGTTTTTTTTTTTGACCAATATAAGGACAATAGAAGCTATCACAATCAAAAATGTCCCCAAAACTTAGATGAGACATTGCCCCTAATGTCTAAAACCAAAGAAACAAAGATAAACAAGAATAAAAACAATGGCACCTCATAGAAGAATAGTAGTCGTGATTGTGGCTCACATCTTCCTCTGGTTTTACGTCCAGGAACGGCATAAACGCCTTCTATGAGTAGAGGATTGGCATCCAATCCAATTTTCTTAAAAAATGGCAAATATGGTCTTTTAACGTCAGATTCCCAAGACGCCATTAGCTGCTTCCATGTTAACTGTAAAGAACATAAAAGGAGAAAAAAAAACATATATACAATACAACTGAAAATAACAATAAAAAGAAATAACTAATATGGGTTGCCTCCCAAACAGCGCTTGATTTATAGTCATCGACTTGACTCCTGGTAATGACTTCAAGTGGTATTATGTAGAGTCACGGATGTTTTCTGTCTCTCAAACTCGCCTCCAATGTAATGCTTCAGTCTTTGCTCGTTAACTTTGAATGCTTCCTTGTCATTGTTTTGAATTTCAACAGCTCCATATGGAAAGGCTCAAACGTGTTAAAGAAAAGATGGCCTAAATCATTTCTGTAGTGAATCATCATCAACGATTTTTCTTCAAGAGGTGATCAATTATTTATAAAGCTCGGGTGTATCTTCCTTAGTTTACTTATCTCAATAACTGTTCTCCAAGTATGCTCAACCACCAATGCAAATCAATGTGTGAAAAGTGTATATGAAGATAGCCATGCTCAAACATAGATTAAACGAGACGTTGTTCACATAGTATATCATGCTCATCATCATCACAAAAATCACCATAAGTATCAAATTTCTCATCATTAATCCATAATCTGAACTATTGTGTGAAGTAGTTTTTTTTTTTTGACCAATATAAAGACAATAGAAGCTATCACAATCAAAAATGTCCCCAAAACTTAGATGAGACATTGCCCCTAATGTCTAAAACCAAAGAAACAAAGATAAACAATAATAAAAACAATGGCACCTCATAGAAGAATAGTAGTCGTGATTGTGGCTCACATCTTCCTCTGGTTTTACGTCCAGGAACGGCATAAACGCCTTCTATGAGTAGAGGATTGGCATCCAATCCAATTTTCTTAAAAAATGGCAAACAGGGTCTTTTAACGTCAGATTCCCAAGACGCCATTAGCTGCTTCCATGTTAACTGTAAAGAACATAAAAGGAGAAAAAAAACATATATACAATAAACTGAAAATAACAATAAAAAGAAATAACTAATATGGGTTGCCTCCCAAACAGCGCTTGATTTATAGTCATCGGCTTGACTCCTGGTAATGACTTCAAGTGGGATTATGTAGAGTCACGGATGTTTTCTGTCTCTCAAACTCGCCTCCAATGTAATGCTTCAGTCTTTGCCCGTTAACTTTGATTGCTTCCTTGTCATTGTTTTGAATTTCAACAACAACATATGGAAAGGCTCAAACGTGTTAAAGAAAAGATGGCCTAAATCATTTCTGTAGTGAATCATCATCAACGATTTTGCTTCAAGAGGTGATCAATTATTTATAAAGCTCGGGTGTATCTTCCTTAGTTTACTTATCTCAATAACTGTTCTCCAAGTATGCTCAACCACCAATGCAAATCAATGTATGAAAAGTGTATATGAAGATAGCCATGCTCAAACATAGATTAAACGAGACGTTGTTCACATAGTATATCATGCTCATCATCATCACAAAAATCACCATAAGTATCAAATTTCTCATCATTAATCCATAATCTGAACTATTATGTGAAGTAGTTTTTTTTTTTACCAATATAAAGACAATAGAAGCTATCACAATCAAAAATGTCCCCAAAACTTAGATGAGACATTGCCCCTAATGTCTAAAACCAAAGAAACAAAGATAACCAATAATAAAAACAATGGCACCTCATAGAAGAATAGTAGTCGTGATTGTGGCTCACATCTTCCTCTGGTTTTACGTCCAGGAACGGCATAAACGCCTTCTATGAGTAGAGGATTGGCATCCAATCCAATTTTCTTAAAAAATGGCAAACAGGGTCTTTTAACATCAGATTCCCAAGACGCCATTAGCTGCTTCCATGTTAACTGTAAAGAACATACAAGGAGAAAAAAAAAAACATATATACAATACAACTGAAAATAACAATAAAAATAAATAACTAATATGGGTTGCCTCCCAAACAGCGCTTGATTTATAGTCATCGACTTGACTCCTGGTAATGACTTCAAGTGGTATTATGTAGAGTCACGGATGTTTTCTGTCTCTCAAACTCGCCTCCAATGTAATGCTTCAGTCTTTGCTCGTTAACTTTGAATGCTTCCTTGTCATTGTTTTGAATTTCAACAGCTCCATATGGAAAGGCTCAATCGTGTTAAAGAAAAGATGGCCTAAATCATTTCTGTAGTGAATCATCATCAACGATTTTTCTTCAAGAGGTGATCAATTATTTATAAAGCTCGGGTGTATCTTCCTTAGTTTACTTATCTCAATAACTGTTCTCCAAGTATGCTCAACCACCAATGCAAATCAATGTATGAAAAGTGTATATGAAGATAGCCATGCTCAAACATAGATTAAACGAGACGTTGTTCACATAGTATATCATGCTCATCATCATCACAAAAATCACCATAAGTATCAAATTTCTCATCATTAATCCATAATCTGAACTATTATGTGAAGTTGTTTTTTTTTTTGACCAATATAAGGACAATAGAAGCTATCACAATCAAAAATGTCCCCAAAACTTAGATGAGACATTGCCCCTAATGTCTAAAACCAAAGAAACAAAGATAAACAAGAATAAAAACAATGGCACCTCATAGAAGAATAGTAGTCGTGATTGTGGCTCACATCTTCCTCTGGTTTTACGTCCAGGAACGGCATAAACGCCTTCTATGAGTAGAGGATTGGCATCCAATCCAATTTTCTTAAAAAATGGCAAATATGGTCTTTTAACGTCAGATTCCCAAGACGCCATTAGCTGCTTCCATGTTAACTGTAAAGAACATAAAAGGAGAAAAAAAAACATATATACAATACAACTGAAAATAACAATAAAAAGAAATAACTAATATGGGTTGCCTCCCAAACAGCGCTTGATTTATAGTCATCGACTTGACTCCTGGTAATGACTTCAAGTGGTATTATGTAGAGTCACGGATGTTTTCTGTCTCTCAAACTCGCCTCCAATGTAATGCTTCAGTCTTTGCTCGTTAACTTTGAATGCTTCCTTGTCATTGTTTTGAATTTCAACAGCTCCATATGGAAAGGCTCAATCGTGTTAAAGAAAAGATGGCCTAAATCATTTCTGTAGTGAATCATCATCAACGATTTTTCTTCAAGAGGTGATCAATTATTTATAAAGCTCGGGTGTATCTTCCTTAGTTTACTTATCTCAATAACTGTTCTCCAAGTATGCTCAACCACCAATGCAAATCAATGTGTGAAAAGTGTATATGAAGATAGCCATGCTCAAACATAGATTAAACGAGACGTTGTTCACATAGTATATCATGCTCATCATCATCACAAAAATCACCATAAGTATCAAATTTCTCATCATTAATCCATAATCTGAACTATTGTGTGAAGTAGTTTTTTTTTTTTGACCAATATAAAGACAATAGAAGCTATCACAATCAAAAATGTCCCCAAAACTTAGATGAGACATTGCCCCTAATGTCTAAAACCAAAGAAACAAAGATAAACAATAATAAAAACAATGGCACCTCATAGAAGAATAGTAGTCGTGATTGTGGCTCACATCTTCCTCTGGTTTTACGTCCAGGAACGGCATAAACGCCTTCTATGAGTAGAGGATTGGCATCCAATCCAATTTTCTTAAAAAATGGCAAACAGGGTCTTTTAACGTCAGATTCCCAAGACGCCATTAGCTGCTTCCATGTTAACTGTAAAGAACATAAAAGGAGAAAAAAAACATATATACAATAAACTGAAAATAACAATAAAAAGAAATAACTAATATGGGTTGCCTCCCAAACAGCGCTTGATTTATAGTCATCGGCTTGACTCCTGGTAATGACTTCAAGTGGGATTATGTAGAGTCACGGATGTTTTCTGTCTCTCAAACTCGCCTCCAATGTAATGCTTCAGTCTTTGCCCGTTAACTTTGATTGCTTCCTTGTCATTGTTTTGAATTTCAACAACAACATATGGAAAGGCTCAAACGTGTTAAAGAAAAGATGGCCTAAATCATTTCTGTAGTGAATCATCATCAACGATTTTGCTTCAAGAGGTGATCAATTATTTATAAAGCTCGGGTGTATCTTCCTTAGTTTACTTATCTCAATAACTGTTCTCCAAGTATGCTCAACCACCAATGCAAATCAATGTATGAAAAGTGTATATGAAGATAGCCATGCTCAAACATAGATTAAACGAGACGTTGTTCACATAGTATATCATGCTCATCATCATCACAAAAATCACCATAAGTATCAAATTTCTCATCATTAATCCATAATCTGAACTATTATGTGAAGTAGTTTTTTTTTTTACCAATATAAAGACAATAGAAGCTATCACAATCAAAAATGTCCCCAAAACTTAGATGAGACATTGCCCCTAATGTCTAAAACCAAAGAAACAAAGATAACCAATAATAAAAACAATGGCACCTCATAGAAGAATAGTAGTCGTGATTGTGGCTCACATCTTCCTCTGGTTTTACGTCCAGGAACGGCATAAACGCCTTCTATGAGTAGAGGATTGGCATCCAATCCAATTTTCTTAAAAAATGGCAAACAGGGTCTTTTAACATCAGATTCCCAAGACGCCATTAGCTGCTTCCATGTTAACTGTAAAGAACATACAAGGAGAAAAAAAAAACATATATACAATACAACTGAAAATAACAATAAAAATAAATAACTAATATGGGTTGCCTCCCAAACAGCGCTTGATTTATAGTCATCGACTTGACTCCTGGTAATCACTTCAAGTGGGATTATGTAGAGTCATGGATGTTTTCTGTCTCTCAAACTCGCCTCCAATGTAATGCTTCAGTCTTTGCTCGTTAACTTTGAATGCTTCCTTGTCATTGTTTTGAATTTCAACAGCTCCATATGGAAAGGCTCAATCGTGTTAAAGAAAAGATGGCCTAAATCATTTCTGTAGTGAATCATCATCAACGATTTTTCTTCAAGAGGTGATCAATTATTTATAAAGCTCGGGTGTATCTTCCTTAGTTTACTTATCTCAATAACTGTTCTCCAAGTATGCTCAACCACCAATGCAAATCAATGTATGAAAAGTGTATATGAAGATAGCCATGCTCAAACATAGATTAAACGAGACGTTGTTCACATAGTATATCATGCTCATCATCATCACAAAAATCACCATAAGTATCAAATTTCTCATCATTAATCCATAATCTGAACTATTATGTGAAGTTGTTTTTTTTTTTGACCAATATAAGGACAATAGAAGCTATCACAATCAAAAATGTCCCCAAAACTTAGATGAGACATTGCCCCTAATGTCTAAAACCAAAGAAACAAAGATAAACAAGAATAAAAACAATGGCACCTCATAGAAGAATAGTAGTCGTGATTGTGGCTCACATCTTCCTCTGGTTTTACGTCCAGGAACGGCATAAACGCCTTCTATGAGTAGAGGATTGGCATCCAATCCAATTTTCTTAAAAAATGGCAAATATGGTCTTTTAACGTCAGATTCCCAAGACGCCATTAGCTGCTTCCATGTTAACTGTAAAGAACATAAAAGGAGAAAAAAAAACATATATACAATACAACTGAAAATAACAATAAAAAGAAATAACTAATATGGGTTGCCTCCCAAACAGCGCTTGATTTATAGTCATCGACTTGACTCCTGGTAATGACTTCAAGTGGTATTATGTAGAGTCACGGATGTTTTCTGTCTCTCAAACTCGCCTCCAATGTAATGCTTCAGTCTTTGCTCGTTAACTTTGAATGCTTCCTTGTCATTGTTTTGAATTTCAACAGCTCCATATGGAAAGGCTCAAACGTGTTAAAGAAAAGATGGCCTAAATCATTTCTGTAGTGAATCATCATCAACGATTTTTCTTCAAGAGGTGATCAATTATTTATAAAGCTCGGGTGTATCTTCCTTAGTTTACTTATCTCAATAACTGTTCTCCAAGTATGCTCAACCACCAATGCAAATCAATGTGTGAAAAGTGTATATGAAGATAGCCATGCTCAAACATAGATTAAACGAGACGTTGTTCACATAGTATATCATGCTCATCATCATCACAAAAATCACCATAAGTATCAAATTTCTCATCATTAATCCATAATCTGAACTATTGTGTGAAGTAGTTTTTTTTTTTTGACCAATATAAAGACAATAGAAGCTATCACAATCAAAAATGTCCCCAAAACTTAGATGAGACATTGCCCCTAATGTCTAAAACCAAAGAAACAAAGATAACCAATAATAAAAACAATGGCACCTCATAGAAGAATAGTAGTCGTGATTGTGGCTCACATCTTCCTCTGGTTTTACGTCCAGGAACGGCATAAACGCCTTCTATGAGTAGAGGATTGGCATCCAATCCAATTTTCTTAAAAAATGGCAAACAGGGTCTTTTAACGTCAGATTCCCAAGACGCCATTAGCTGCTTCCATGTTAACTGTAAAGAACATAAAAGGAGAAAAAAAACATATATACAATAAACTGAAAATAACAATAAAAAGAAATAACTAATATGGGTTGCCTCCCAAACAGCGCTTGATTTATAGTCATCGGCTTGACTCCTGGTAATGACTTCAAGTGGGATTATGTAGAGTCACGGATGTTTTCTGTCTCTCAAACTCGCCTCCAATGTAATGCTTCAGTCTTTGCCCGTTAACTTTGATTGCTTCCTTGTCATTGTTTTGAATTTCAACAACAACATATGGAAAGGCTCAAACGTGTTAAAGAAAAGATGGCCTAAATCATTTCTGTAGTGAATCATCATCAACGATTTTGCTTCAAGAGGTGATCAATTATTTATAAAGCTCGGGTGTATCTTCCTTAGTTTACTTATCTCAATAACTGTTCTCCAAGTATGCTCAACCACCAATGCAAATCAATGTATGAAAAGTGTATATGAAGATAGCCATGCTCAAACATAGATTAAACGAGACGTTGTTCACATAGTATATCATGCTCATCATCATCACAAAAATCACCATAAGTATCAAATTTCTCATCATTAATCCATAATCTGAACTATTATGTGAAGTAGTTTTTTTTTTTACCAATATAAAGACAATAGAAGCTATCACAATCAAAAATGTCCCCAAAACTTAGATGAGACATTGCCCCTAATGTCTAAAACCAAAGAAACAAAGATAACCAATAATAAAAACAATGGCACCTCATAGAAGAATAGTAGTCGTGATTGTGGCTCACATCTTCCTCTGGTTTTACGTCCAGGAACGGCATAAACGCCTTCTATGAGTAGAGGATTGGCATCCAATCCAATTTTCTTAAAAAATGGCAAACAGGGTCTTTTAACATCAGATTCCCAAGACGCCATTAGCTGC
This sequence comes from Linaria vulgaris, assembly GCA_948329865.1. Classification (NCBI taxonomy): domain Eukaryota; kingdom Viridiplantae; phylum Streptophyta; class Magnoliopsida; order Lamiales; family Plantaginaceae; genus Linaria; species Linaria vulgaris. Next base: position 67,927,987 of record OX415249.1, read on the forward strand.
TTCCATGTTAACTGTAAAGAACATACAAGGAGAAAAAAAAAACATATATACAATACAACTGAAAATAACAATAAAAATAAATAACTAATATGGGTTGCCTCCCAAACAGCGCTTGATTTATAGTCATCGACTTGACTCCTGGTAATCACTTCAAGTGGGATTATGTAGAGTCATGGATGTTTTCTGTCTCTCAAACTCGCCTCCAATGTAATGCTTCAGTCTTTGCTCGTTAACTTTGAATGCTTCCTTGTCATTGTTTTGAATTTCAACAGCTCCATATGGAAAGGCTCAATCGTGTTAAAGAAAAGATGGCCTAAATCATTTCTGTAGTGAATCATCATCAACGATTTTTCTTCAAGAGGTGATCAATTATTTATAAAGCTCGGGTGTATCTTCCTTAGTTTACTTATCTCAATAACTGTTCTCCAAGTATGCTCAACCACCAATGCAAATCAATGTGTGAAAAGTGTATATGAAGATAGCCATGCTCAAACATAGATTAAACGAGAAGTTGTTCACATAGTATATCATGCTCATCATCATCACAAAAATCACCATAAGTATCAAATTTCTCATCATTAATCCATAATCTGAACTATTATGTGAAGTTGTTTTTTTTTTTGACCAATATAAGGACAATAGAAGCTATCACAATCAAAAATGTCCCCAAAACTTAGATGAGACATTGCCCCTAATGTCTAAAACCAAAGAAACAAAGATAAACAAGAATAAAAACAATGGCACCTCATAGAAGAATAGTAGTCGTGATTGTGGCTCACATCTTCCTCTGGTTTTACGTCCAGGAACGGCATAAACGCCTTCTATGAGTAGAGGATTGGCATCCAATCCAATTTTCTTAAAAAATGGCAAATATGGTCTTTTAACGTCAGATTCCCAAGACGCCATTAGCTGCTTCCATGTTAACTGTAAAGAACATAAAAGGAGAGAAAAAAACATATATACAATACAACTGAAAATAACAATAAAAAGAAATAACTAATATGGGTTGCCTCCCAAACAGCGCTTGATTTATAGTCATCGACTTGACTCCTGGTAATGACTTCAAGTGGTATTATGTAGAGTCACGGATGTTTTCTGTCTCTCAAACTCGCCTCCAATGTAATGCTTCAGTCTTTGCTCGTTAACTTTGAATGCTTCCTTGTCATTGTTTTGAATTTCAACAGCTCCATATGGAAAGGCTCAAACGTGTTAAAGAAAAGATGGCCTAAATCATTTCTGTAGTGAATCATCATCAACGATTTTTCTTCAAGAGGTGATCAATTATTTATAAAGCTCGGGTGTATCTTCCTTAGTTTACTTATCTCAATAACTGTTCTCCAAGTATGCTCAACCACCAATGCAAATCACTGTGTGAAAAGTGTATATGAAGATAGCCATGCTCAAACATAGATTAAACGAGACGTTGTTCACATAGTATATCATGCTCATCATCATCACAAAAATCACCATAAGTATCAAATTTCTCATCATTAATCCATAATCTGAACTATTATGTGAAGTTGTTTTTTTTTTTGACCAATATAAGGACAATAGAAGCTATCACAATCAAAAATGTCCCCAAAACTTAGATGAGACATTGCCCCTAATGTCTAAAACCAAAGAAACAAAGATAAACAAGAATAAAAACAATGGCACCTCATAGAAGAATAGTAGTCGTGATTGTGGCTCACATCTTCCTCTGGTTTTACGTCCAGGAACGGCATAAACGCCTTCTATGAGTAGAGGATTGGCATCCAATCCAATTTTCTTAAAAAATGGCAAATATGGTCTTTTAACGTCAGATTCCCAAGACGCCATTAGCTGCTTCCATGTTAACTGTAAAGAACATAAAAGGAGAGAAAAAAACATATATACAATACAACTGAAAATAACAATAAAAAGAAATAACTAATATGGGTTGCCTCCCAAACAGCGCTTGATTTATAGTCATCGACTTGACTCCTGGTAATGACTTCAAGTGGTATTATGTAGAGTCACGGATGTTTTCTGTCTCTCAAACTCGCCTCCAATGTAATGCTTCAGTCTTTGCTCGTTAACTTTGAATGCTTCCTTGTCATTGTTTTGAATTTCAACAGCTCCATATGGAAAGGCTCAAACGTGTTAAAGAAAAGATGGCCTAAATCATTTCTGTAGTGAATCATCATCAACGATTTTTCTTCAAGAGGTGATCAATTATTTATAAAGCTCGGGTGTATCTTCCTTAGTTTACTTATCTCAATAACTGTTCTCCAAGTATGCTCAACCACCAATGCAAATCAATGTGTGAAAAGTGTATATGAAGATAGCCATGCTCAAACATAGATTAAACGAGACGTTGTTCACATAGTATATCATGCTCATCATCATCACAAAAATCACCATAAGTATCAAATTTCTCATCATTAATCCATAATCTGAACTATTGTGTGAACTAGTTTTTTTTTTTTGACCAATATAAAGACAATAGAAGCTATCACAATCAAAAATGTCCCCAAAACTTAGATGAGACATTGCCCCTAATGTCTAAAACCAAAGAAACAAAGATAAGCAATAATAAAAACAATGGCACCTCATAGAAGAATAGTAGTCGTGATTGTGGCTCACATCTTCCTCTGGTTTTACGTCCAGGAACGGCATAAACGCCTTCTATGAGTAGAGGATTGGCATCCAATCCAAATTTCTTAAAAAATGGCAAACAGGGTCTTTTAACGTCAGATTCCCAAGACGCCATTAGCTGCTTCCATGTTAACTGTAAAGAACATAAAAGGAGAAAAAAAACATATATACAATACAACTGAAAATAACAATAAAAAGAAATAACTAATATGGGTTGCCTCCCAAACAGCGCTTGATTTATAGTCATCGGCTTGACTCCTGGTAATGACTTCAAGTGGGATTATGTAGAGTCACGGATGTTTTCTGTCTCTCAAACTCGCCTCCAATGTAATGCTTCAGTCTTTGCCCGTTAACTTTGATTGCTTCCTTGTCATTGTTTTGAATTTCAACAACAACATATGGAAAGGCTCAAACGTGTTAAAGAAAAGATGGCCTAAATCATTTCTGTAGTGAATCATCATCAACGATTTTGCTTCAAGAGGTGATCAATTATTTATAAAGCTCGGGTGTATCTTCCTTAGTTTACTTATCTCAATAACTGTTCTCCAAGTATGCTCAACCACCAATGCAAATCAATGTATGAAAAGTGTATATGAAGATAGCCATGCTCAAACATAGATTAAACGAGACGTTGTTCACATAGTATATCATGCTCATCATCATCACAAAAATCACCATAAGTATCAAATTTCTCATCATTAATCCATAATCTGAACTATTATGTGAAGTTGTTTTTTTTTTTGACCAATATAAGGACAATAGAAGCTATCACAATCAAAAATGTCCCCAAAACTTAGATGAGACATTGCCCCTAATGTCTAAAACCAAAGAAACAAAGATAAACAAGAATAAAAACAATGGCACCTCATAGAAGAATAGTAGTCGTGATTGTGGCTCACATCTTCCTCTGGTTTTACGTCCAGGAACGGCATAAACGCCTTCTATGAGTAGAGGATTGGCATCCAATCCAATTTTCTTAAGAAATGGCAAATATGGTCTTTTAACGTCAGATTCCCAAGACGCCATTAGCTGCTTCCATGTTAACTGTAAAGAACATAAAAGGAGAAAAAAAAACATATATACAATACAACTGAAAATAACAATAAAAAGAAATAACTAATATGGGTTGCCTCCCAAACAGCGCTTGATTTATAGTCATCGACTTGACTCCTGGTAATGACTTCAAGTGGTATTATGTAGAGTCACGGATGTTTTCTGTCTCTCAAACTCGCCTCCAATGTAATGCTTCAGTCTTTACTCGTTAACTTTGAATGCTTCCTTGTCATTGTTTTGAATTTCAACAGCTCCATATGGAAAGGCTCAAACGTGTTAAAGAAAAGATGGCCTAAATCATTTCTGTAGTGAATCATCATCAACGATTTTTCTTCAAGAGGTGATCAATTATTTATAAAGCTCGGGTGTATCTTCCTTAGTTTACTTATCTCAATAACTGTTCTCCAAGTATGCTCAACCACCAATGCAAATCAATGTGTGAAAAGTGTATATGAAGATAGCCATGCTCAAACATAGATTAAACGAGACGTTGTTCACATAGTATATCATGCTCATCATCATCACAAAAATCACCATAAGTATCAAATTTCTCATCATTAATCCATAATCTGAACTATTGTGTGAAGTAGTTTTTTTTTTTTGACCAATATAAAGACAATAGAAGCTATCACAATCAAAAATGTCCCCAAAACTTAGATGAGACATTGCCCCTAATGTCTAAAACCAAAGAAACAAAGATAAACAATAATAAAAACAATGGCACCTCATAGAAGAATAGTAGTCGTGATTGTGGCTCACATCTTCCTCTGGTTTTACGTCCAGGAACGGCATAAACGCCTTCTATGAGTAGAGGATTGGCATCCAATCCAATTTTCTTAAAAAATGGCAAACAGGGTCTTTTAACGTCAGATTCCCAAGACGCCATTAGCTGCTTCCATGTTAACTGTAAAGAACATAAAAGGAGAAAAAAAACATATATACAATACAACTGAAAATAACAATAAAAAGAAATAACTAATATGGGTTGCCTCCCAAACAGCGCTTGATTTATAGTCATCGGCTTGACTCCTGGTAATGACTTCAAGTGGGATTATGTAGAGTCACGGATGTTTTCTGTCTCTCAAACTCGCCTCCAATGTAATGCTTCAGTCTTTGCCCGTTAACTTTGATTGCTTCCTTGTCATTGTTTTGAATTTCAACAACAACATATGGAAAGGCTCAAACGTGTTAAAGAAAAGATGGCCTAAATCATTTCTGTAGTGAATCATCATCAACGATTTTGCTTCAAGAGGTGATCAATTATTTATAAAGCCCGGGTGTATCTTCCTTAGTTTACTTATCTCAATAACTGTTCTCCAAGTATGCTCAACCACCAATGCAAATCAATGTATGAAAAGTGTATATGAAGATAGCCATGCTCAAACATAGATTAAACGAGACGTTGTTCACATAGTATATCATGCTCATCATCATCACAAAAATCACCATAAGTATCAAATTTCTCATCATTAATCCATAATCTGAACTATTATGTGAAGTTGTTTTTTTTTTTGACCAATATAAGGACAATAGAAGCTATCACAATCAAAAATGTCCCCAAAACTTAGATGAGACATTGCCCCTAATGTCTAAAACCAAAGAAACAAAGATAAACAAGAATAAAAACAATGGCACCTCATAGAAGAATAGTAGTCGTGATTGTGGCTCACATCTTCCTCTGGTTTTACGTCCAGGAACGGCATAAACGCCTTCTATGAGTAGAGGATTGGCATCCAATCCAATTTTCTTAAAAAATGGCAAACATGGTCTTTTAACGTCAGATTCCCAAGACGCCATTAGCTGCTTCCATGTTAACTGTAAAGAACATAAAAGGAGAAAAAAAAACATATATACAATACAACTGAAAATAACAATAAAAAGAAATAACTAATATGGGTTGCCTCCCAGACAGCGCTTGATTTATAGTCATCGACTTGACTCCTGGTAATGACTTCAAGTGGGATTATGTAGAGTCACGGATGTTTTCTGTCTCTCAAACTCGCCTCCAATGTAATGCTTCAGTCTTTGCTCGTTAACTTTGAATGCTTCCTTGTCATTGTTTTGAATTTCAACAGCTCCATATGGAAAGGCTCAAACGTGTTAAAGAAAAGATGGCCTAAATCATTTCTGTAGTGAATCATCATCAACGATTTTTCTTCAAGAGGTGATCAATTATTTATAAAGCTCGGGTGTATCTTCCTTAGTTTACTTATCTCAATAACTGTTCTCCAAGTATGCTCAACCACCAATGCAAATCAATGTGTGAAAAGTGTATATGAAGATAGCCATGCTCAAACATAGATTAAACGAGACGTTGTTCACATAGTATATCATGCTCATCATCATCACAAAAATCACCATAAGTATCAAATTTCTCATCATTAATCCATAATCTGAACTATTGTGTGAAGTAGTTTTTTTTTTTGACCAATATAAAGACAATAGAAGCTATCACAATCAAAAATGTCCCCAAAACTTAGATGAGACATTGCCCCTAATGTCTAAAACCAAAGAAACAAAGATAAACAATAATAAAAACAATGGCACCTCATAGAAGAATAGTAGTCGTGATTGTGGCTCACATCTTCCTCTGGTTTTACGTCCAGGAACGGCATAAACGCCTTCTATGAGTAGAGGATTGGCATCCAATCCAATTTTCTTAAAAAATGGCAAACAGGGTCTTTTAACGTCAGATTCCCAAGACGCCATTAGCTGCTTCCATGTTAACTGTAAAGAACATAAAAGGAGAAAAAAAACATATATACAATACAACTGAAAATAACAATAAAAAGAAATAACTAATATGGGTTGCCTCCCAGACAGCGCTTGATTTATAGTCATCGGCTTGACTCCTGGTAATGACTTCAAGTGGGATTATGTAGAGTCACGGATGTTTTCTGTCTCTCAAACTCGCCTCCAATGTAATGCTTCAGTCTTTGCTCGTTAACTTTGAATGCTTCCTTGTCATTGTTTTGAATTTCAACAGCTCCATATGGAAAGGCTCAAACGTGTTAAAGAAAAGATGGCCTAAATCATTTCTGTAGTGAATCATCATCAACGATTTTTCTTCAAGAGGTGATCAATTATTTATAAAGCTCGGGTGTATCTTCCTTAGTTTACTTATCTCAATAACTGTTCTCCAAGTATGCTCAACCACCAATGCAAATCAATGTGTGAAAAGTGTATATGAAGATAGCCATGCTCAAACATAGATTAAACGAGACGTTGTTCACATAGTATATCATGCTCATCATCATCACAAAAATCACCATAAGTATCAAATTTCTCATCATTAATCCATAATCTGAACTATTGTGTGAAGTAGTTTTTTTTTTTGACCAATATAAAGACAATAGAAGCTATCACAATCAAAAATGTCCCCAAAACTTAGATGAGACATTGCCCCTAATGTCTAAAACCAAAGAAACAAAGATAAACAATAATAAAAACAATGGCACCTCATAGAAGAATAGTAGTCGTGATTGTGGCTCACATCTTCCTCTGGTTTTACGTCCAGGAACGGCATAAACGCCTTCTATGAGTAGAGGATTGGCATCCAATCCAATTTTCTTAAAAAATGGCAAACAGGGTCTTTTAACGTCAGATTCCCAAGACGCCATTAGCTGCTTCCATGTTAACTGTAAAGAACATAAAAGGAGAAAAAAAACATATATACAATACAACTGAAAATAACAATAAAAAGAAATAACTAATATGGGTTGCCTCCCAAACAACGCTTGATTTATAGTCATCGGCTTGACTCCTGGTAATGACTTCAAGTGGGATTATGTAGAGTCACGGATGTTTTCTGTCTCTCAAACTCGCCTCCAATGTAATGCTTCAGTCTTTGCCCGTTAACTTTGATTGCTTCCTTGTCATTGTTTTGAATTTCAACAACATATGGAAAGGCTCAAACGTGTTAAAGAAAAGATGGCCTAAATCATTTCTGTAGTGAATCATCATCAACGATTTTGCTTCAAGAGGTGATCAATTATTTATAAAGCTCGGGTGTATCTTCCTTAGTTTACTTATCTCAATAACTGTTCTCCAAGTATGCTCAACCACCAATGCAAATCAATGTATGAAAAGTGTATATGAAGATAGCCATGCTCAAACATAGATTAAACGAGACGTTGTTCACATAGTATATCATGCTCATCATCATCACAAAAATCACCATAAGTATCAAATTTCTCATCATTAATCCATAATCTGAACTATTATGTGAAGTTGTTTTTTTTTTTGACCAATATAAGGACAATAGAAGCTATCACAATCAAAAATGTCCCCAAAACTTAGATGAGACATTGCCCCTAATGTCTAAAACCAAAGAAACAAAGATAAACAATAATAAAAACAATGGCACCTCATAGAAGAATAGTAGTCGTGATTGTGGCTCACATCTTCCTCTGGTTTTACGTCCAGGAACGGCATAAACGCCTTCTATGAGTAGAGGATTGGCATCCAATCCAATTTTCTTAAAAAATGGCAAACATGGCCTTTTAACGTCAGATTCCCAAGACGCCATTAGCTGCTTCCATGTTAACTGTAAAGAACATAAAAGGAGAAAAAAAAACATATATACAATACAACTGAAAATAACAATAAAAAGAAATAACTAATATGGGTCGCCTCCCAAACAACGCTTGATTTATAGTCATCGACTTGACTCCTGGTAATGACTTCAAGTGGGATTATGTAGAGTCACGGATGTTTTCTGTCTCTCAAACTCGCCTCCAATGTAATGCTTCAGTCTTTGCTCGTTAACTTTGAATGCTTCCTTGTCATTGTTTTGAATTTCAACAACTCCATATGGAAAGGCTCAAACGTGTTAAAGAAAAGATGGCCTAAATCATTTCTGTAGTGAATCATCATCAACGATTTTGCTTCAAGAGGTGATCAATTATTTATAAAGCTCGGGTGTATCTTCCTTAGTTTACTTATCTCAATAACTGTTCTCCAAGTATGCTCAACCACCAATGCAAATCAATGTATGAAAAGTGTATATGAAGATAGCCATGCTCAAACATAGATTAAACGAGACGTTGTTCACATAGTATATCATGCTCATCATCATCACAAAAATCACCATAAGTATCAAATTTCTCATCATTAATCCATAATCTGAACTATTATGTGAAGTTGTTTTTTTTTTTGACCAATATAAGGACAATAGAAGCTATCACAATCAAAAATGTCCCCAAAACTTAGATGAGACATTGCCCGTAATGTCTAAAACCAAAGAAACAAAGATAAACCAGAATAAAAACAATGGCACCTCATAGAAGAGTAGTAGTCGTGATTGTGGCTCACATCTTCCTCTGGTTTTACGTCCAGGAACGGCATAAACGCCTTCTATGAGTAGAGGATTGGCATCCAATCCAATTTTCTTAAAAAATGGCAAATATGGTCTTTTAACGTCAGATTCCCAAGACGCCATTAGCTGCTTCCATGTTAACTGTAAAGAACATAAAAGGAGAAAAAAAAACATATATACAATACAACTGAAAATAACAATAAAAAGAAATAACTAATATGGGTTGCCTCCCAAACAGCGCTTGATTTATAGTCATCGACTTGACTCCTGGTAATGACTTCAAGTGGTATTATGTAGAGTCACGGATGTTTTCTGTCTCTCAAACTCGCCTCCAATGTAATGCTTCAGTCTTTGCTCGTTAACTTTGAATGCTTCCTTGTCATTGTTTTGAATTTCAACAGCTCCATATGGAAAGGCTCAAACGTGTTAAAGAATAGATGGCCTAAATCATTTCTGTAGTGAATCATCATCAACGATTTTTCTTCAAGAGGTGATCAATTATTTATAAAGCTCGGGTGTATCTTCCTTAGTTTACTTATCTCAATAACTGTTCTCCAAGTATGCTCAACCACCAATGCAAATCAATGTGTGAAAAGTGTATATGAAGATAGCCATGCTCAAACATAGATTAAACGAGACGTTGTTCACATAGTATATCATGCTCATCATCATCACAAAAATCACCATAAGTATCAAATTTCTCATCATTAATCCATAATCTGAACTATTGTGTGAAGTAGTTTTTTTTTTTTGACCAATATAAAGACAATAGAAGCTATCACAATAAAAAATGTCCCCAAAACTTAGATGAGACATTGCCCCTAATGTCTAAAACCAAAGAAACAAAGATAAACAATAATAAAAACAATGGCACCTCATAGAAGAATAGTAGTCGTGATTGTGGCTCACATCTTCCTCTGGTTTTACGTCCAGGAACGGCATAAACGCCTTCTATGAGTAGAGGATTGGCATCCAATCCAATTTTCTTAAAAAATGGCAAACAGGGTCTTTTAACGTCAGATTCCCAAGACGCCATTAGCTGCTTCCATGTTAACTGTAAAGAACATAAAAGGAGAAAAAAAACATATATACAATAAACTGAAAATAACAATAAAAAGAAATAACTAATATGGGTTGCCTCCCAAACAGCGCTTGATTTATAGTCATCGGCTTGACTCCTGGTAATGACTTCAAGTGGGATTATGTAGAGTCACGGATGTTTTCTGTCTCTCAAACTCGCCTCCAATGTAATGCTTCAGTCTTTGCCCGTTAACTTTGATTGCTTCCTTGTCATTGTTTTGAATTTCAACAACAACATATGGAAAGGCTCAAACGTGTTAAAGAAAAGATGGCCTAAATCATTTCTGTAGTGAATCATCATCAACGATTTTGCTTCAAGAGGTGATCAATTATTTATAAAGCTCGGGTGTATCTTCCTTAGTTTACTTATCTCAATAACTGTTCTCCAAGTATGCTCAACCACCAATGCAAATCAATGTATGAAAAGTGTATATGAAGATAGCCATGCTCAAACATAGATTAAACGAGACGTTGTTCACATAGTATATCATGCTCATCATCATCACAAAAATCACCATAAGTATCAAATTTCTCATCATTAATCCATAATCTGAACTATTATGTGAAGTAGTTTTTTTTTTTACCAATATAAAGACAATAGAAGCTATCACAATCAAAAATGTCCCCAAAACTTAGATGAGACATTGCCCCTAATGTCTAAAACCAAAGAAACAAAGATAACCAATAATAAAAACAATGGCACCTCATAGAAGAATAGTAGTCGTGATTGTGGCTCACATCTTCCTCTGGTTTTACATCCAGGAACGACATAAACGCCTTCTATGAGTAGAGGATTGGCATCCAATCCAATTTTCTTAAAAAATGGCAAATATGGTCTTTTAACGTCAGATTCCCAAGACGCCATTAGCTGCTTCCATGTTAACTGTAAAGAACATAAAAGGAGAAAAAAAAACATATATACAATACAACTGAAAATAACAATAAAAAGAAATAACTAATATGGGTTGCCTCCCAAACAGCGCTTGATTTATAGTCATCGACTTGACTCCTGGTAATGACTTCAAGTGGTATTATGTAGAGTCACGGATGTTTTCTGTCTCTCAAACTCGCCTCCAATGTAATGCTTCAGTCTTTGCTCGTTAACTTTGAATGCTTCCTTGTCATTGTTTTGAATTTCAACAGCTCCATATGGAAAGGCTCAAACGTGTTAAAGAAAAGATGGCCTAAATCATTTCTGTAGTGAATCATCATCAACGATTTTTCTTCAAGAGGTGATCAATTATTTATAAAGCTCGGGTGTATCTTCCTTAGTTTACTTATCTCAATAACTGTTCTCCAAGTATGCTCAACCACCAATGCAAATCAATGTGTGAAAAGTGTATATGAAGATAGCCATGCTCAAACATAGATTAAACGAGACGTTGTTCACATAGTATATCATGCTCATCATCATCACAAAAATCACCATAAGTATCAAATTTCTCATCATTAATCCATAATCTGAACTATTGTGTGAAGTAGTTTTTTTTTTTTTGACCAATATAAAGACAATAGAAGCTATCACAATCAAAAATGTCCCCAAAACTTAGATGAGACATTGCCCCTAATGTCTAAAACCAAAGAAACAAAGATAAACAATAATAAAAACAATGGCACCTCATAGAAGAATAGTAGTCGTGATTGTGGCTCACATCTTCCTCTGGTTTTACGTCCAGGAACGGCATAAACGCCTTCTATGAGTAGAGGATTGGCATCCAATCCAATTTTCTTAAAAAATGGCAAACAGGGTCTTTTAACGTCAGATTCCCAAGACGCCATTAGCTGCTTCCATGTTAACTGTAAAGAACATAAAAGGAGAAAAAAAACATATATACAATAAACTGAAAATAACAATAAAAAGAAATAACTAATATGGGTTGCCTCCCAAACAGCGCTTGATTTATAGTCATCGGCTTGACTCCTGGTAATGACTTCAAGTGGGATTATGTAGAGTCACGGATGTTTTCTGTCTCTCAAACTCGCCTCCAATGTAATGCTTCAGTCTTTGCCCGTTAACTTTGATTGCTTCCTTGTCATTGTTTTGAATTTCAACAACAACATATGGAAAGGCTCAAACGTGTTAAAGAAAAGATGGCCTAAATCATTTCTGTAGTGAATCATCATCAACGATTTTGCTTCAAGAGGTGATCAATTATTTATAAAGCTCGGGTGTATCTTCCTTAGTTTACTTATCTCAATAACTGTTCTCCAAGTATGCTCAACCACCAATGCAAATCAATGTATGAAAAGTGTATATGAAGATAGCCATGCTCAAACATAGATTAAACGAGACGTTGTTCACATAGTATATCATGCTCATCATCATCACAAAAATCACCATAAGTATCAAATTTCTCATCATTAATCCATAATCTGAACTATTATGTGAAGTAGTTTTTTTTTTTACCAATATAAAGACAATAGAAGCTATCACAATCAAAAATGTCCCCAAAACTTAGATGAGACATTGCCCCTAATGTCTAAAACCAAAGAAACAAAGATAACCAATAATAAAAACAATGGCACCTCATAGAAGAATAGTAGTCGTGATTGTGGCTCACATCTTCCTCTGGTTTTACGTCCAGGAACGGCATAAACGCCTTCTATGAGTAGAGGATTGGCATCCAATCCAATTTTCTTAAAAAATGGCAAACAGGGTCTTTTAACGTCAGATTCCCAAGACGCCATTAGCTGCTTCCATGTTAACTGTAAAGAACATACAAGGAGAAAAAAAAAACATATATACAATACAACTGAAAATAACAATAAAAATAAATAACTAATATGGGTTGCCTCCCAAACAGCGCTTGATTTATAGTCATCGACTTGACTCCTGGTAATCACTTCAAGTGGGATTATGTAGAGTCATGGATGTTTTCTGTCTCTCAAACTCGCCTCCAATGTAATGCTTCAGTCTTTGCTCGTTAACTTTGAATGCTTCCTTGTCATTGTTTTGAATTTCAACAGCTCCATATGGAAAGGCTCAATCGTGTTAAAGAAAAGATGGCCTAAATCATTTCTGTAGTGAATCATCATCAACGATTTTTCTTCAAGAGGTGATCAATTATTTATAAAGCTCGGGTGTATCTTCCTTAGTTTACTTATCTCAATAACTGTTCTCCAAGTATGCTCAACCACCAATGCAAATCAATGTGTGAAAAGTGTATATGAAGATAGCCATGCTCAAACATAGATTAAACGAGACGTTGTTCACATAGTATATCATGCTCATCATCATCACAAAAATCACCATAAGTATCAAATTTCTCATCATTAATCCATAATCTGAACTATTATGTGAAGTTGTTTTTTTTTTTGACCAATATAAGGACAATAGAAGCTATCACAATCAAAAATGTCCCCAAAACTTAGATGAGACATTGCCCCTAATGTCTAAAACCAAAGAAACAAAGATAAACAAGAATAAAAACAATGGCACCTCATAGAAGAATAGTAGTCGTGATTGTGGCTCACATCTTCCTCTGGTTTTACGTCCAGGAACGGCATAAACGCCTTCTATGAGTAGAGGATTGGCATCCAATCCAATTTTCTTAAAAAATGGCAAATATGGTCTTTTAACGTCAGATTCCCAAGACGCCATTAGCTGCTTCCATGTTAACTGTAAAGAACATAAAAGGAGAGAAAAAAACATATATACAATACAACTGAAAATAACAATAAAAAGAAATAACTAATATGGGTTGCCTCCCAAACAGCGCTTGATTTATAGTCATCGACTTGACTCCTGGTAATGACTTCAAGTGGTATTATGTAGAGTCACGGATGTTTTCTGTCTCTCAAACTCGCCTCCAATGTAATGCTTCAGTCTTTGCTCGTTAACTTTGAATGCTTCCTTGTCATTGTTTTGAATTTCAACAGCTCCATATGGAAAGGCTCAAACGTGTTAAAGAAAAGATGGCCTAAATCATTTCTGTAGTGAATCATCATCAACGATTTTTTTTCAAGAGGTGATCAATTATTTATAAAGCTCGGGTGTATCTTCCTTAGTTTACTTATCTCAATAACTGTTCTCCAAGTATGCTCAACCACCAATGCAAATCAATGTGTGAAAAGTGTATATGAAGATAGCCATGCTCAAACATAGATTAAACGAGACGTTGTTCACATAGTATATCATGCTCATCATCATCACAAAAATCACCATAAGTATCAAATTTCTCATCATTAATCCATAATCTGAACTATTATGTGAAGTTGTTTTTTTTTTTGACCAATATAAGGACAATAGAAGCTATCACAATCAAAAATGTCCCCAAAACTTAGATGAGACATTGCCCCTAATGTCTAAAACCAAAGAAACAAAGATAAACAAGAATAAAAACAATGGCACCTCATAGAAGAATAGTAGTCGTGATTGTGGCTCACATCTTCCTCTGGTTTTACGTCCAGGAACGGCATAAACGCCTTCTATGAGTAGAGGATTGGCATCCAATCCAATTTTCTTAAAAAATGGCAAATATGGTCTTTTATCGTCAGATTCCCAAGACGCCATTAGCTGCTTCCATGTTAACTGTAAAGAACATAAAAGGAGAGAAAAAAACATATATACAATACAACTGAAAATAACAATAAAAAGAAATAACTAATATGGGTTGCCTCCCAAACAGCGCTTGATTTATAGTCATCGACTTGACTCCTGGTAATGACTTCAAGTGGTATTATGTAGAGTCACGGATGTTTTCTGTCTCTCAAACTCGCCTCCAATGTAATGCTTCAGTCTTTGCTCGTTAACTTTGAATGCTTCCTTGTCATTGTTTTGAATTTCAACAGCTCCATATGGAAAGGCTCAAACGTGTTAAAGAAAAGATGGCCTAAATCATTTCTGTAGTGAATCATCATCAACGATTTTTCTTCAAGAGGTGATCAATTATTTATAAAGCTCGGGTGTATCTTCCTTAGTTTACTTATCTCAATAACTGTTCTCCAAGTATGCTCAACCACCAATGCAAATCAATGTGTGAAAAGTGTATATGAAGATAGCCATGCTCAAACATAGATTAAACGAGACGTTGTTCACATAGTATATCATGCTCATCATCATCACAAAAATCACCATAAGTATCAAATTTCTCATCATTAATCCATAATCTGAACTATTGTGTGAACTAGTTTTTTTTTTTTGACCAATATAAAGACAATAGAAGCTATCACAATCAAAAATGTCCCCAAAACTTAGATGAGACATTGCCCCTAATGTCTAAAACCAAAGAAACAAAGATAAGCAATAATAAAAACAATGGCACCTCATAGAAGAATAGTAGTCGTGATTGTGGCTCACATCTTCCTCTGGTTTTACGTCCAGGAACGGCATAAACGCCTTCTATGAGTAGAGGATTGGCATCCAATCCAAATTTCTTAAAAAATGGCAAACAGGGTCTTTTAACGTCAGATTCCCAAGACGCCATTAGCTGCTTCCATGTTAACTGTAAAGAACATAAAAGGAGAAAAAAAACATATATACAATACAACTGAAAATAACAATAAAAAGAAATAACTAATATGGGTTGCCTCCCAAACAGCGCTTGATTTATAGTCATCGGCTTGACTCCTGGTAATGACTTCAAGTGGGATTATGTAGAGTCACGGATGTTTTCTGTCTCTCAAACTCGCCTCCAATGTAATGCTTCAGTCTTTGCCCGTTAACTTTGATTGCTTCCTTGTCATTGTTTTGAATTTCAACAACAACATATGGAAAGGCTCAAACGTGTTAAAGAAAAGATGGCCTAAATCATTTCTGTAGTGAATCATCATCAACGATTTTGCTTCAAGAGGTGATCAATTATTTATAAAGCTCGGGTGTATCTTCCTTAGTTTACTTATCTCAATAACTGTTCTCCAAGTATGCTCAACCACCAATGCAAATCAATGTATGAAAAGTGTATATGAAGATAGCCATGCTCAAACATAGATTAAACGAGACGTTGTTCACATAGTATATCATGCTCATCATCATCACAAAAATCACCATAAGTATCAAATTTCTCATCATTAATCCATAATCTGAACTATTATGTGAAGTTGTTTTTTTTTTTGACCAATATAAGGACAATAGAAGCTATCACAATCAAAAATGTCCCCAAAACTTAGATGAGACATTGCCCCTAATGTCTAAAACCAAAGAAACAAAGATAAACAAGAATAAAAACAATGGCACCTCATAGAAGAATAGTAGTCGTGATTGTGGCTCACATCTTCCTCTGGTTTTACGTCCAGGAACGGCATAAACGCCTTCTATGAGTAGAGGATTGGCATCCAATCCAATTTTCTTAAAAAATGGCAAATATGGTCTTTTAACGTCAGATTCCCAAGACGCCATTAGCTGCTTCCATGTTAACTGTAAAGAACATAAAAGGAGAAAAAAAAACATATATACAATACAACTGAAAATAACAATAAAAAGAAATAACTAATATGGGTTGCCTCCCAAACAGCGCTTGATTTATAGTCATCGACTTGACTCCTGGTAATGACTTCAAGTGGTATTATGTAGAGTCACGGATGTTTTCTGTCTCTCAAACTCGCCTCCAATGTAATGCTTCAGTCTTTACTCGTTAACTTTGAATGCTTCCTTGTCATTGTTTTGAATTTCAACAGCTCCATATGGAAAGGCTCAAACATGTTAAAGAAAAGATGGCCTATATCATTTCTGTAGTGAATCATCATCAACGATTTTTCTTCAAGAGGTGATCAATTATTTATAAAGCTCGGGTGTATCTTCCTTAGTTTACTTATCTCAATAACTGTTCTCCAAGTATGCTCAACCACCAATGCAAATCAATGTGTGAAAAGTGTATATGAAGATAGCCATGCTCAAACATAGATTAAACGAGACGTTGTTCACATAGTATATCATGCTCATCATCATCACAAAAATCACCATAAGTATCAAATTTCTCATCATTAATCCATAATCTGAACTATTGTGTGAAGTAGTTTTTTTTTTTTGACCAATATAAAGACAATAGAAGCTATCACAATCAAAAATGTCCCCAAAACTTAGATGAGACATTGCCCCTAATGTCTAAAACCAAAGAAACAAAGATAAACAATAATAAAAACAATGGCACCTCATAGAAGAATAGTAGTCGTGATTGTGGCTCACATCTTCCTCTGGTTTTACGTCCAGGAACGGCATAAACGCCTTCTATGAGTAGAGGATTGGCATCCAATCCAATTTTCTTAAAAAATGGCAAACAGGGTCTTTTAACGTCAGATTCCCAAGACGCCATTAGCTGCTTCCATGTTAACTGTAAAGAACATAAAAGGAGAAAAAAAACATATATACAATACAACTGAACATAACAATAAAAAGAAATAACTAATATGGGTTGCCTCCCAAACAGCGCTTGATTTATAGTCATCGGCTTGACTCCTGGTAATGACTTCAAGTGGGATTATGTAGAGTCACGGATGTTTTCTGTCTCTCAAACTCGCCTCCAATGTAATGCTTCAGTCTTTGCCCGTTAACTTTGATTGCTTCCTTGTCATTGTTTTGAATTTCAACAACAACATATGGAAAGGCTCAAACGTGTTAAAGAAAAGATGGCCTAAATCATTTCTGTAGTGAATCATCATCAACGATTTTGCTTCAAGAGGTGATCAATTATTTATAAAGCTCGGGTGTATCTTCCTTAGTTTACTTATCTCAATAACTGTTCTCCAAGTATGCTCAACCACCAATGCAAATCAATGTATGAAAAGTGTATATGAAGATAGCCATGCTCAAACATAGATTAAACGAGACGTTGTTCACATAGTATATCATGCTCATCATCATCACAAAAATCACCATAAGTATCAAATTTCTCATCATTAATCCATAATCTGAACTATTATGTGAAGTTGTTTTTTTTTTTTGACCAATATAAGGACAATAGAAGCTATCACAATCAAAAATGTCCCCAAAACTTAGATGAGACATTGCCCCTAATGTCTAAAACCAAAGAAACAAAGATAAACAAGAATAAAAACAATGGCACCTCATAAAAGAATAGTAGTCGTGATTGTGGCTCACATCTTCCTCTGGTTTTACGTCCAGGAACGGCATAAACGCCTTCTATGAGTAGAGGATTGGCATCCAATCCAATTTTCTTAAAAAATGGCAAATATGGTCTTTTAACGTCAGATTCCCAAGACGCCATTAGCTGCTTCCATGTTAACTGTAAAGAACATAAAAGGAGAAAAAAAAACATATATACAATACAACTGAAAATAACAATAAAAAGAAATAACTAATATGGGTTGCCTCCCAAACAGCGCTTGATTTATAGTCATCGACTTGACTCCTGGTAATGACTTCAAGTGGGATTATGTAGAGTCACGGATGTTTTCTGTCTCTCAAACTCGCCTCCAATGTAATGCTTCAGTCTTTACTCGTTAACTTTGAATGCTTCCTTGTCATTGTTTTGAATTTCAACAGCTCCATATGGAAAGGCTCAAACGTGTTAAAGAAAAGATGGCCTAAATCATTTCTGTAGTGAATCATCATCAACGATTTTTCTTCAAGAGGTGATCAATTATTTATAAAGCTCGGGTGTATCTTCCTTAGTTTACTTATCTCAATAACTGTTCTCCAAGTATGCTCAACCACCAATGCAAATCAATGTGTGAAAAGTGTATATGAAGATAGCCATGCTCAAACATAGATTAAACGAGACGTTGTTCACATAGTATATCATGCTCATCATCATCACAAAAATCACCATAAGTATCAAATTTATCATCATTAATCCATAATCTGAACTATTGTGTGAAGTAGTTTTTTTTTTTTGACCAATATAAAGACAATAGAAGCTATCACAATCAAAAATGTCCCCAAAACTTAGATGAGACATTGCCCCTAATGTCTAAAACCAAAGAAACAAAGATAAACAATAATAAAAACAATGGCACCTCATAGAAGAATAGTAGTCGTGATTGTGGCTCACATCTTCCTCTGGTTTTACGTCCAGGAACGGCATAAACGCCTTCTATGAGTAGAGGATTGGCATCCAATCCAATTTTCTTAAAAAATGGCAAACAGGGTCTTTTAACGTCAGATTCCCAAGACGCCATTAGCTGCTTCCATGTTAACTGTAAAGAACATAAAAGGAGAAAAAAAACATATATACAATACAACTGAAAATAACAATAAAAAGAAATAACTAATATGGGTTGCCTCCCAAACAGCGCTTGATTTATAGTCATCGGCTTGACTCCTGGTAATGACTTCAAGTGGGATTATGTAGAGTCACGGATGTTTTCTGTCTCTCAAACTCGCCTCCAATGTAATGCTTCAGTCTTTGCCCGTTAACTTTGATTGCTTCCTTGTCATTGTTTTGAATTTCAACAACAACATATGGAAAGGCTCAAACGTGTTAAAGAAAAGATGGCCTAAATCATTTCTGTAGTGAATCATCATCAACGATTTTGCTTCAAGAGGTGATCAATTATTTATAAAGCTCGGGTGTATCTTCCTTAGTTTACTTATCTCAATAACTGTTCTCCAAGTATGCTCAACCACCAATGCAAATCAATGTGTGAAAAGTGTATATGAAGATAGCCATGCTCAAACATAGATTAAACGAGACGTTGTTCACATAGTATATCATGCTCATCATCATCACAAAAATCACCATAAGTATCAAATTTCTCATCATTAATCCATAATCTGAACTATTATGTGAAGTTGTTTTTTTTTTTGACCAATATAAGGACAATAGAAGCTATCACAATCAAAAATGTCCCCAAAACTTAGATGAGACATTGCCCCTAATGTCTAAAACCAAAGAAACAAAGATAAACAAGAATAAAAACAATGGCACCTCATAGAAGAATAGTAGTCGTGATTGTGGCTCACATCTTCCTCTGGTTTTACGTCCAGGAACGGCATAAACGCCTTCTATGAGTAGAGGATTGGCATCCAATCCAATTTTCTTAAAAAATGGCAAACATGGTCTTTTAACGTCAGATTCCCAAGACGCCATTAGCTGCTTCCATGTTAACTGTAAAGAACATAAAAGGAGAAAAAAAAACATATATACAATACAACTGAAAATAACAATAAAAAGAAATAACTAATATGGGTTGCCTCCCAGACAGCGCTTGATTTATAGTCATCGACTTGACTCCTGGTAATGACTTCAAGTGGGATTATGTAGAGTCACGGATGTTTTCTGTCTTTCAAACTCGCCTCCAATGTAATGCTTCAGTCTTTGCTCGTTAACTTTGAATGCTTCCTTGTCATTGTTTTGAATTTCAACAGCTCCATATGGAAAGGCTCAAACGTGTTAAAGAAAAGATGGCCTAAATCATTTCTGTAGTGAATCATCATCAACGATTTTTCTTCAAGAGGTGATCAATTATTTATAAAGCTCGGGTGTATCTTCCTTAGTTTACTTATCTCAATAACTGTTCTCCAAGTATGCTCAACCACCAATGCAAATCAATGTGTGAAAAGTGTATATGAAGATAGCCATGCTCAAACATAGATTAAACGAGACGTTGTTCACATAGTATATCATGCTCATCATCATCACAAAAATCACCATAAGTATCAAATTTCTCATCATTAATCCATAATCTGAACTATTGTGTGAAGTAGTTTTTTTTTTTGACCAATATAAAGACAATAGAAGCTATCACAATCAAAAATGTCCCCAAAACTTAGATGAGACATTGCCCCTAATGTCTAAAACCAAAGAAACAAAGATAAACAATAATAAAAACAATGGCACCTCATAGAAGAATAGTAGTCGTGATTGTGGCTCACATCTTCCTCTGGTTTTACGTCCAGGAACGGCATAAACGCCTTCTATGAGTAGAGGATTGGCATCCAATCCAATTTTCTTAAAAAATGGCAAACAGGGTCTTTTAACGTCAGATTCCCAAGACGCCATTAGCTGCTTCCATGTTAACTGTAAAGAACATAAAAGGAGAAAAAAAACAT
This sequence comes from Linaria vulgaris, assembly GCA_948329865.1. NCBI lineage: Eukaryota > Viridiplantae > Streptophyta > Magnoliopsida > Lamiales > Plantaginaceae > Linaria > Linaria vulgaris. Next base: position 67,949,001 of record OX415249.1, read on the forward strand.
ATATACAATACAACTGAAAATAACAATAAAAAGAAATAACTAATATGGGTTGCCTCCCAAACAGCGCTTGATTTATAGTCATCGGCTTGACTCCTGGTAATGACTTCAAGTGGGATTATGTAGAGTCACGGATGTTTTCTGTCTCTCAAACTCGCCTCCAATGTAATGCTTCAGTCTTTGCCCGTTAACTTTGATTGCTTCCTTGTCATTGTTTTGAATTTCAACAACATATGGAAAGGCTCAAACGTGTTAAAGAAAAGATGGCCTAAATCATTTCTGTAGTGAATCATCATCAACGATTTTGCTTCAAGAGGTGATCAATTATTTATAAAGCTCGGGTGTATCTTCCTTAGTTTACTTATCTCAATAACTGTTCTCCAAGTATGCTCAACCACCAATGCAAATCAATGTATGAAAAGTGTATATGAAGATATCCATGCTCAAACATAGATTAAACGAGACGTTGTTCACATAGTATATCATGCTCATCATCATCACAAAAATCACCATAAGTATCAAATTTCTCATCATTAATCCATAATCTGAACTATTATGTGAAGTTGTTTTTTTTTTTGACCAATATAAGGACAATAGAAGCTATCACAATCAAAAATGTCCCCAAAACTTAGATGAGACATTGCCCCTAATGTCTAAAACCAAAGAAACAAAGATAAACAATAATAAAAACAATGGCACCTCATAGAAGAATAGTAGTCGTGATTGTGGCTCACATCTTCCTCTGGTTTTACGTCCAGGAACGGCATAAACGCCTTCTATGAGTAGAGGATTGGCATCCCATCCAATTTTCTTAAAAAATGGCAAACATGGCCTTTTAACGTCAGATTCCCAAGACGCCATTAGCTGCTTCCATGTTAACTGTAAAGAACATAAAAGGAGAAAAAAAAACATATATACAATACAACTGAAAATAACAATAAAAAGAAATAACTAATATGGGTCGCCTCCCAAACAACGCTTGATTTATAGTCATCGACTTGACTCCTGGTAATGACTTCAAGTGGGATTATGTAGAGTCACGGATGTTTTCTGTCTCTCAAACTCGCCTCCAATGTAATGCTTCAGTCTTTGCTCGTTAACTTTGAATGCTTCCTTGTCATTGTTTTGAATTTCAACAACTCCATATGGAAAGGCTCAAACGTGTTAAAGAAAAGATGGCCTAAATCATTTCTGTAGTGAATCATCATCAACGATTTTGCTTCAAGAGGTGATCAATTATTTATAAAGCTCGGGTGTATCTTCCTTAGTTTACTTATCTCAATAACTGTTCTCCAAGTATGCTCAACCACCAATGCAAATCAATGTATGAAAAGTGTATATGAAGATAGCCATGCTCAAACATAGATTAAACGAGACGTTGTTCACATAGTATATCATGCTCATCATCATCACAAAAATCACCATAAGTATCAAATTTCTCATCATTAATCCATAATCTGAACTATTATGTGAAGTTGTTTTTTTTTTTGACCAATATAAGGACAATAGAAGCTATCACAATCAAAAATGTCCCCAAAACTTAGATGAGACATTGCCCGTAATGTCTAAAACCAAAGAAACAAAGATAAACCAGAATAAAAACAATGGCACCTCATAGAAGAGTAGTAGTCGTGATTGTGGCTCACATCTTCCTCTGGTTTTACGTCCAGGAACGGCATAAACGCCTTCTATGAGTAGAGGATTGGCATCCAATCCAATTTTCTTAAAAAATGGCAAATATGGTCTTTTAACGTCAGATTCCCAAGACGCCATTAGCTGCTTCCATGTTAACTGTAAAGAACATAAAAGGAGAAAAAAAAACATATATACAATACAACTGAAAATAACAATAAAAAGAAATAACTAATATGGGTTGCCTCCCAAACAGCGCTTGATTTATAGTCATCGACTTGACTCCTGGTAATGACTTCAAGTGGTATTATGTAGAGTCACGGATGTTTTCTGTCTCTCAAACTCGCCTCCAATGTAATGCTTCAGTCTTTGCTCGTTAACTTTGAATGCTTCCTTGTCATTGTTTTGAATTTCAACAGCTCCATATGGAAAGGCTCAAACGTGTTAAAGAATAGATGGCCTAAATCATTTCTGTAGTGAATCATCATCAACGATTTTTCTTCAAGAGGTGATCAATTATTTATAAAGCTCGGGTGTATCTTCCTTAGTTTACTTATCTCAATAACTGTTCTCCAAGTATGCTCAACCACCAATGCAAATCAATGTGTGAAAAGTGTATATGAAGATAGCCATGCTCAAACATAGATTAAACGAGACGTTGTTCACATAGTATATCATGCTCATCATCATCACAAAAATCACCATAAGTATCAAATTTCTCATCATTAATCCATAATCTGAACTATTGTGTGAAGTAGTTTTTTTTTTTTGACCAATATAAAGACAATAGAAGCTATCACAATAAAAAATGTCCCCAAAACTTAGATGAGACATTGCCCCTAATGTCTAAAACCAAAGAAACAAAGATAAACAATAATAAAAACAATGGCACCTCATAGAAGAATAGTAGTCGTGATTGTGGCTCACATCTTCCTCTGGTTTTACGTCCAGGAACGGCATAAACGCCTTCTATGAGTAGAGGATTGGCATCCAATCCAATTTTCTTAAAAAATGGCAAACAGGGTCTTTTAACGTCAGATTCCCAAGACGCCATTAGCTGCTTCCATGTTAACTGTAAAGAACATAAAAGGAGAAAAAAAACATATATACAATACAACTGAAAATAACAATAAAAAGAAATAACTAATATGGGTTGCCTCCCAAACAGCGCTTGATTTATAGTCATCGGCTTGACTCCTGGTAATGACTTCAAGTGGGATTATGTAGAGTCACGGATGTTTTCTGTCTCTCAAACTCGCCTCCAATGTAATGCTTCAGTCTTTGCCCGTTAACTTTGATTGCTTCCTTGTCATTGTTTTGAATTTCAACAACAACATATGGAAAGGCTCAAACGTGTTAAAGAAAAGATGGCCTAAATCATTTCTGTAGTGAATCATCATCAACGATTTTGCTTCAAGAGGTGATCAATTATTTATAAAGCTCGGGTGTATCTTCCTTAGTTTACTTATCTCAATAACTGTTCTCCAAGTATGCTCAACCACCAATGCAAATCAATGTATGAAAAGTGTATATGAAGATAGCCATGCTCAAACATAGATTAAACGAGACGTTGTTCACATAGTATATCATGCTCATCATCATCACAAAAATCACCATAAGTATCAAATTTCTCATCATTAATCCATAATCTGAACTATTATGTGAAGTTGTTTTTTTTTTGACCAATATAAGGACAATAGAAGCTATCACAATCAAAAATGTCCCCAAAACTTAGATGAGACATTGCCCCTAATGTCTAAAACCAAAGAAACAAAGATAAACAAGAATAAAAACAATGGCACCTCATAGAAGAATAGTAGTCGTGATTGTGGCTCACATCTTCCTCTGGTTTTACGTCCAGGAACGGCATAAACGCCTTCTATGAGTAGAGGATTGGCATCCAATCCAATTTTCTTAAAAAATGGCAAACATGGTCTTTTAACGTCAGATTCCCAAGACGCCATTAGCTGCTTCCATGTTAACTGTAAAGAACATAAAAGGAGAAAAAAAAACATATATACAATACAACTGAAAATAACAATAAAAAGAAATAACTAATATGGGTTGCCTCCCAGACAGCGCTTGATTTATAGTCATCGACTTGACTCCTGGTAATGACTTCAAGTGGGATTATGTAGAGTCACGGATGTTTTCTGTCTCTCAAACTCGCCTCCAATGTAATGCTTCAGTCTTTGCTCGTTAACTTTGAATGCTTCCTTGTCATTGTTTTGAATTTCAACAGCTCCATATGGAAAGGCTCAAACGTGTTAAAGAAAAGATGGCCTAAATCATTTCTGTAGTGAATCATCATCAACGATTTTTCTTCAAGAGGTGATCAATTATTTATAAAGCTCGGGTGTATCTTCCTTAGTTTACTTATCTCAATAACTGTTCTCCAAGTATGCTCAACCACCAATGCAAATCAATGTGTGAAAAGTGTATATGAAGATAGCCATGCTCAAACATAGATTAAACGAGACGTTGTTCACATAGTATATCATGCTCATCATCATCACAAAAATCACCATAAGTATCAAATTTCTCATCATTAATCCATAATCTGAACTATTGTGTGAAGTAGTTTTTTTTTTTGACCAATATAAAGACAATAGAAGCTATCACAATCAAAAATGTCCCCAAAACTTAGATGAGACATTGCCCCTAATGTCTAAAACCAAAGAAACAAAGATAAACAATAATAAAAACAATGGCACCTCATAGAAGAATAGTAGTCGTGATTGTGGCTCACATCTTCCTCTGGTTTTACGTCCAGGAACGGCATAAACGCCTTCTATGAGTAGAGGATTGGCATCCAATCCAATTTTCTTAAAAAATGGCAAACAGGGTCTTTTAACGTCAGATTCCCAAGACGCCATTAGCTGCTTCCATGTTAACTGTAAAGAACATAAAAGGAGAAAAAAAACATATATACAATACAACTGAAAATAACAATAAAAAGAAATAACTAATATGGGTTGCCTCCCAAACAGCGCTTGATTTATAGTCATCGGCTTGACTCCTGGTAATGACTTCAAGTGGGATTATGTAGAGTCACGGATGTTTTCTGTCTCTCAAACTCGCCTCCAATGTAATGCTTCAGTCTTTGCCCGTTAACTTTGATTGCTTCCTTGTCATTGTTTTGAATTTCAACAACATATGGAAAGGCTCAAACGTGTTAAAGAAAAGATGGCCTAAATCATTTCTGTAGTGAATCATCATCAACGATTTTGCTTCAAGAGGTGATCAATTATTTATAAAGCTCGGGTGTATCTTCCTTAGTTTACTTATCTCAATAACTGTTCTCCAAGTATGCTCAACCACCAATGCAAATCAATGTATGAAAAGTGTATATGAAGATATCCATGCTCAAACATAGATTAAACGAGACGTTGTTCACATAGTATATCATGCTCATCATCATCACAAAAATCACCATAAGTATCAAATTTCTCATCATTAATCCATAATCTGAACTATTATGTGAAGTTGTTTTTTTTTTTTGACCAATATAAGGACAATAGAAGCTATCACAATCAAAAATGTCCCCAAAACTTAGATGAGACATTGCCCCTAATGTCTAAAACCAAAGAAACAAAGATAAACAATAATAAAAACAATGGCACCTCATAGAAGAATAGTAGTCGTGATTGTGGCTCACATCTTCCTCTGGTTTTACGTCCAGGAACGGCATAAACGCCTTCTATGAGTAGAGGATTGGCATCCCATCCAATTTTCTTAAAAAATGGCAAACATGGCCTTTTAACGTCAGATTCCCAAGACGCCATTAGCTGCTTCCATGTTAACTGTAAAGAACATAAAAGGAGAAAAAAAAACATATATACAATACAACTGAAAATAACAATAAAAAGAAATAACTAATATGGGTCGCCTCCCAAACAACGCTTGATTTATAGTCATCGACTTGACTCCTGGTAATGACTTCAAGTGGGATTATGTAGAGTCACGGATGTTTTCTGTCTCTCAAACTCGCCTCCAATGTAATGCTTCAGTCTTTGCTCGTTAACTTTGAATGCTTCCTTGTCATTGTTTTGAATTTCAACAACTCCATATGGAAAGGCTCAAACGTGTTAAAGAAAAGATGGCCTAAATCATTTCTGTAGTGAATCATCATCAACGATTTTGCTTCAAGAGGTGATCAATTATTTATAAAGCTCGGGTGTATCTTCCTTAGTTTACTTATCTCAATAACTGTTCTCCAAGTATGCTCAACCACCAATGCAAATCAATGTATGAAAAGTGTATATGAAGATAGCCATGCTCAAACATAGATTAAACGAGACGTTGTTCACATAGTATATCATGCTCATCATCATCACAAAAATCACCATAAGTATCAAATTTCTCATCATTAATCCATAATCTGAACTATTATGTGAAGTTGTTTTTTTTTTTGACCAATATAAGGACAATAGAAGCTATCACAATCAAAAATGTCCCCAAAACTTAGATGAGACATTGCCCGTAATGTCTAAAACCAAAGAAACAAAGATAAACCAGAATAAAAACAATGGCACCTCATAGAAGAGTAGTAGTCGTGATTGTGGCTCACATCTTCCTCTGGTTTTACGTCCAGGAACGGCATAAACGCCTTCTATGAGTAGAGGATTGGCATCCAATCCAATTTTCTTAAAAAATGGCAAATATGGTCTTTTAACGTCAGATTCCCAAGACGCCATTAGCTGCTTCCATGTTAACTGTAAAGAACATAAAAGGAGAAAAAAAAACATATATACAATACAACTGAAAATAACAATAAAAAGAAATAACTAATATGGGTTGCCTCCCAAACAGCGCTTGATTTATAGTCATCGACTTGACTCCTGGTAATGACTTCAAGTGGTATTATGTAGAGTCACGGATGTTTTCTGTCTCTCAAACTCGCCTCCAATGTAATGCTTCAGTCTTTGCTCGTTAACTTTGAATGCTTCCTTGTCATTGTTTTGAATTTCAACAGCTCCATATGGAAAGGCTCAAACGTGTTAAAGAATAGATGGCCTAAATCATTTCTGTAGTGAATCATCATCAACGATTTTTCTTCAAGAGGTGATCAATTATTTATAAAGCTCGGGTGTATCTTCCTTAGTTTACTTATCTCAATAACTGTTCTCCAAGTATGCTCAACCACCAATGCAAATCAATGTGTGAAAAGTGTATATGAAGATAGCCATGCTCAAACATAGATTAAACGAGACGTTGTTCACATAGTATATCATGCTCATCATCATCACAAAAATCACCATAAGTATCAAATTTCTCATCATTAATCCATAATCTGAACTATTGTGTGAAGTAGTTTTTTTTTTTTGACCAATATAAAGACAATAGAAGCTATCACAATAAAAAATGTCCCCAAAACTTAGATGAGACATTGCCCCTAATGTCTAAAACCAAAGAAACAAAGATAAACAATAATAAAAACAATGGCACCTCATAGAAGAATAGTAGTCGTGATTGTGGCTCACATCTTCCTCTGGTTTTACGTCCAGGAACGGCATAAACGCCTTCTATGAGTAGAGGATTGGCATCCAATCCAATTTTCTTAAAAAATGGCAAACAGGGTCTTTTAACGTCAGATTCCCAAGACGCCATTAGCTGCTTCCATGTTAACTGTAAAGAACATACAAGGAGAAAAAAAAAACATATATACAATACAACTGAAAATAACAATAAAAATAAATAACTAATATGGGTTGCCTCCCAAACAGCGCTTGATTTATAGTCATCGACTTGACTCCTGGTAATGACTTCAAGTGGTATTATGTAGAGTCACGGATGTTTTCTGTCTCTCAAACTCGCCTCCAATGTAATGCTTCAGTCTTTGCTCGTTAACTTTGAATGCTTCCTTGTCATTGTTTTGAATTTCAACAGCTCCATATGGAAAGGCTCAAACGTGTTAAAGAATAGATGGCCTAAATCATTTCTGTAGTGAATCATCATCAACGATTTTTCTTCAAGAGGTGATCAATTATTTATAAAGCTCGGGTGTATCTTCCTTAGTTTACTTATCTCAATAACTGTTCTCCAAGTATGCTCAACCACCAATGCAAATCAATGTGTGAAAAGTGTATATGAAGATAGCCATGCTCAAACATAGATTAAACGAGACGTTGTTCACATAGTATATCATGCTCATCATCATCACAAAAATCACCATAAGTATCAAATTTCTCATCATTAATCCATAATCTGAACTATTGTGTGAAGTAGTTTTTTTTTTTTGACCAATATAAAGACAATAGAAGCTATCACAATAAAAAATGTCCCCAAAACTTAGATGAGACATTGCCCCTAATGTCTAAAACCAAAGAAACAAAGATAAACAATAATAAAAACAATGGCACCTCATAGAAGAATAGTAGTCGTGATTGTGGCTCACATCTTCCTCTGGTTTTACGTCCAGGAACGGCATAAACGCCTTCTATGAGTAGAGGATTGGCATCCAATCCAATTTTCTTAAAAAATGGCAAACAGGGTCTTTTAACGTCAGATTCCCAAGACGCCATTAGCTGCTTCCATGTTAACTGTAAAGAACATACAATGAGAAAAAAAAAACATATATACAATACAACTAAAAATAACAATAAAAATAAATAACTAATATGGGTTGCCTCCCAAACAGCGCTTGATTTATAGTCATCGACTTGACTCCTGGTAATCACTTCAAGTGGGATTATGTAGAGTCATGGATGTTTTCTGTCTCTCAAACTCGCCTCCAATGTACTGCTTCAGTCTTTGCTCGTTAACTTTGAATGCTTCCTTGTCATTGTTTTGAATTTCAACAGCTCCATATGGAAAGGCTCAATCGTGTTAAAGAAAAGATGGCCTAAATCATTTCTGTAGTGAATCATCATCAACGATTTTTCTTCAAGAGGTGATCAATTATTTATAAAGCTCGGGTGTATCTTCCTTAGTTTACTTATCTCAATAACTGTTCTCCAAGTATGCTCAACCACCAATGCAAATCAATGTGTGAAAAGTGTATATGAAGATAGCCATGCTCAAACATAGATTAAACGAGACGTTGTTCACATAGTATATCATGCTCATCATCATCACAAAAATCACCATAAGTATCAAATTTCTCATCATTAATCCATAATCTGAACTATTATGTGAAGTAGTTTTTTTTTTGAAAAATATAAAGACAATAGAAGCTATCACAATCAAAAATGTCTCCAAAACTTAGATGAGACATTGCCCCTAATGTCTAAAACCAAAGAAACAAAGATAAACAATAATAAAAACAATGGCACCTCATAGAAGAATAGTAGTCGTGATTGTGGCTCACATCTTCCTCTGGTTTTACGTCCAGGAACGGCATAAACGCCTTCTATGAGTAGAGGATTGGCATCCAATCCAATTTTCTTAAAAAATGGCAAACATGGTCTTTTAACGTCAGATTCCCAAGACGCCATTAGCTGCTTCCATGTTAACTGTAAAGAACATACAAGGAGAAAAAAAAACATATATACAATACAACTGAAAATAACAATAAAAATAAATAACTAATATGGGTTGCCTCCCAAACAGCGCTTGATTTATAGTCATCGACTTGACTCCTGGTAATCACTTCAAGTGGGATTATGTAGAGTCATGGATGTTTTCTGTCTCTCAAACTCGCCTCCAATGTAATGCTTCAGTCTTTGCTCGTTAACTTTGAATGCTTCCTTGTCATTGTTTTGACTTTCAACAGCTCCATATGGAAAGGCTCAAACGTGTTAAAGAAAAGATGGCCTAAATCATTTCTGTAGTGAATCATCATCAACGATTTTGCTTCAAGAGGTGATCAATTATTTATAAAGCTCGGGTGTATCTTCCTTAGTTTACTTATCTCAATAACTGTTCTCCAAGTATGCTCAACCACCAATGCAAATCAATGTATGAAAAGTGTATATGAAGATAGCCATGCTCAAACATAGATTAAACGAGACGTTGTTCACATAGTATATCATGCTCATCATCATCACAAAAATCACCATAAGTATCAAATTTCTCATCATTAATCCATAATCTGAACTATTATGTGAAGTTGTTTTTTTTTTTGACCAATATAAGGACAATAGAAGCTATCACAATCAAAAATGTCCCCAAAACTTAGATGAGACATTGCCCCTAATGTCTAAAACCAAAGAAACAAAGATAAACAAGAATAAAAACAATGGCACCTCATAGAAGAATAGTAGTCGTGATTGTGGCTCATATCTTCCTCTGGTTTTACGTCCAGGAACGGCATAAACGCCTTCTATGAGTAGAGGATTGGCATCCAATCCAATTTTCTTAAAAAATGGCAAATATGGTCTTTAAAGTCAGATTCCCAAGACGCCATTAGCTGCTTCCATGTTAACTGTAAAGAACATAAAAGGAGAGAAAAAAACATATATACAATACAACTGAAAATAACAATAAAAAGAAATAACTAATATGGGTTGCCTCCCAAACAGCGCTTGATTTATAGTCATCGACTTGACTCCTGGTAATGACTTCAAGTGGTATTATGTAGAGTCACGGATGTTTTCTGTCTCTCAAACTCGCCTCCAATGTAATGCTTCAGTCTTTGCCCGTTAACTTTGATTGCTTCCTTGTCATTGTTTTGAATTTCAACAACAACATATGGAAAGGCTCAAACGTGTTAAAGAAAAGATGGCCTAAATCATTTCTGTAGTGAATCATCATCAACGATTTTGCTTCAAGAGGTGATCAATTATTTATAAAGCTCGGGTGTATCTTCCTTAGTTTACTTATCTCAATAACTGTTCTCCAAGTATGCTCAACCACCAATGCAAATCAATGTATGAAAAGTGTATATGAAGATAGCCATGCTCAAACATAGATTAAACGAGACGTTGTTCACATAGTATATCATGCTCATCATCATCACAAAAATCACCATAAGTATCAAATTTCTCATCATTAATCCATAATCTGAACTATTATGTGAAGTTGTTTTTTTTTTTGACCAATATAAGGACAATAGAAGCTATCACAATCAAAAATGTCCCCAAAACTTAGATGAGACATTGCCCCTAATGTCTAAAACCAAAGAAACAAAGATAAACAAGAATAAAAACAATGGCACCTCATAGAAGAATAGTAGTCGTGATTGTGGCTCACATCTTCCTCTGGTTTTACGTCCAGGAACGGCATAAACGCCTTCTATGAGTAGAGGATTGGCATCCAATCCAATTTTCTTAAAAAATGGCAAATATGGTCTTTTAACGTCATATTCCCAAGACGCCATTAGCTGCTTCCATGTTAACTGTAAAGAACATAAAAGGAGAAAAAAAAACATATATACAATACAACTGAAAATAACAATAAAAAGAAATAACTAATATGGGTTGCCTCCCAAACAGCGCTTGATTTATAGTCATCGACTTGACTCCTGGTAATGACTTCAAGTGGTATTATGTAGAGTCACGGATGTTTTCTGTCTCTCAAACTCGCCTCCAATGTAATGCTTCAGTCTTTACTCGTTAACTTTGAATGCTTCCTTGTCATTGTTTTGAATTTCAACAGCTCCATATGGAAAGGCTCAAACGTGTTAAAGAAAAGATGGCCTAAATCATTTCTGTAGTGAATCATCATCAACGATTTTTCTTCAAGAGGTGATCAATTATTTATAAAGCTCGGGTGTATCTTCCTTAGTTTACTTATCTCAATAACTGTTCTCCAAGTATGCTCAACCACCATTGCAAATCAATGTGTGAAAAGTGTATATGAAGATAGCCATGCTCAAACATAGATTAAACGAGACGTTGTTCACATAGTATATCATGCTCATCATCATCACAAAAATCACCATAAGTATCAAATTTCTCATCATTAATCCATAATCTGAACTATTGTGTGAAGTAGTTTTTTTTTTTTGACCAATATAAAGACAATAGAAGCTATCACAATCAAAAATGTCCCCAAAACTTAGATGAGACATTGCCCCTAATGTCTAAAACCAAAGAAACAAAGATAAACAATAATAAAAACAATGGCACCTCATAGAAGAATAGTAGTCGTGATTGTGGCTCACATCTTCCTCTGGTTTTACGTCCAGGAACGGCATAAACGCCTTCTATGAGTAGAGGATTGGCATCCAATCCAATTTTCTTAAAAAATGGCAAACAGGGTCTTTTAACGTCAGATTCCCAAGACGCCATTAGCTGCTTCCATGTTAACTGTAAAGAACATAAAAGGAGAAAAAAAACATATATACAATACAACTGAAAATAACAATAAAAAGAAATAACTAATATGGGTTGCCTCCCAAACAGCGCTTGATTTATAGTCATCGGCTTGACTCCTGGTAATGACTTCAAGTGGGATTATGTAGAGTCACGGATGTTTTCTGTCTCTCAAACTCGCCTCCAATGTAATGCTTCAGTCTTTGCCCGTTAACTTTGATTGCTTCCTTGTCATTGTTTTGAATTTCAACAACAACATATGGAAAGGCTCAAACGTGTTAAAGAAAAGATGGCCTAAATCATTTCTGTAGTGAATCATCATCAACGATTTTGCTTCAAGAGGTGATCAATTATTTATAAAGCTCGGGTGTATCTTCCTTAGTTTACTTATCTCAATAACTGTTCTCCAAGTATGCTCAACCACCAATGCAAATCAATGTATGAAAAGTGTATATGAAGATAGCCATGCTCAAACATAGATTAAACGAGACGTTGTTCACATAGTATATCATGCTCATCATCATCACAAAAATCACCATAAGTATCAAATTTCTCATCATTAATCCATAATCTGAACTATTATGTGAAGTTGTTTTTTTTTTTGACCAATATAAGGACAATAGAAGCTATCACAATCAAAAATGTCCCCAAAACTTAGATGAGACATTGCCCCTAATGTCTAAAACCAAAGAAACAAAGATAAACAAGAATAAAAACAATGGCACCTCATAGAAGAATAGTAGTCGTGATTGTGGCTCACATCTTCCTATGGTTTTACGTCCAGGAACGGCATAAACGCCTTCTATGAGTAGAGGATTGGCATCCAATCCAATTTTCTTAAAAAATGGGAAACATGGTCTTTTAACGTCAGATTCCCAAGACGCCATTAGCTGCTTCCATGTTAACTGTAAAGAACATAAAAGGAGAAAAAAAAACATATATACAATACAACTGAAAATAACAATAAAAAGAAATAACTAATATGGGTTGCCTCCCAAACAGCGCTTGATTTATAGTCATCGACTTGACTCCTGGTAATGACTTCAAGTGGGATTATGTAGAGTCACGGATGTTTTCTGTCTCTCAAACTCGCCTCCAATGTAATGCTTCAGTCTTTGCTCGTTAACTTTGAATGCTTCCTTGTCATTGTTTTGAATTTCAACAGCTCCATATGGAAAGGCTCAAACGTGTTAAAGAAAAGATGGCCTAAATCATTTCTGTAGTGAATCATCATCAACGATTTTTCTTCAAGAGGTGATCAATTATTTATAAAGGTCGGGTGTATCTTCCTTAGTTTACTTATCTCAATAACTGTTCTCCAAGTATGCTCAACCACCAATGCAAATCAATGTGTGAAAAGTGTATATGAAGATAGCCATGCTCAAACATAGATTAAACGAGACGTTGTTCACATAGTATATCATGCTCATCATCATCACAAAAATCACCATAAGTATCAAATTTCTCATCATTAATCCATAATCTGAACTATTGTGTGAAGTAGTTTTTTTTTTTGACCAATATAAAGACAATAGAAGCTATCACAATCAAAAATGTCCCCAAAACTTAGATGAGACATTGCCCCTAATGTCTAAAACCAAAGAAACAAAGATAAACAATAATAAAAACAATGGCACCTCATAGAAGAATAGTAGTCGTGATTGTGGCTCACATCTTCCTCTGGTTTTACGTCCAGGAACGGCATAAACGCCTTCTATGAGTAGAGGATTGGCATCCAATCCAATTTTCTTAAAAAATGGCAAACAGGGTCTTTTAACGTCAGATTCCCAAGACGCCATTAGCTGCTTCCATGTTAACTGTAAAGAACATAAAAGGAGAAAAAAAACATATATACAATACAACTGAAAATAACAATAAAAAGAAATAACTAATATGGGTTGCCTCCCAAACAGCGCTTGATTTATAGTCATCGGCTAAGTGGGATTATGTAGAGTCACGGATGTTTTCTGTCTCTCAAACTCGCCTCCAATGTAATGCTTCAGTCTTTGCCCGTTAACTTTGATTGCTTCCTTGTCATTGTTTTGAATTTCAACAACAACATATGGAAAGGCTCAAACGTGTTAAAGAAAAGATGGCCTAAATCATTTCTGTAGTGAATCATCGTCAACGATTTTGCTTCAAGAGGTGATCAATTATTTATAAAGCTCGGGTGTATCTTCCTTAGTTTACTTATCTCAATAACTGTTCTCCAAGTATGCTCAACCACCAATGCAAATCAATGTATGAAAAGTGTATATGAAGATAGCCATGCTCAAACATAGATTAAACGAGACGTTGTTCACATAGTATATCATGCTCATCATCATCACAAAAATCACCATAAGTATCAAATTTCTCATCATTAATCCATAATCTGAACTATTATGTGAAGTTGTTTTTTTTTTTGACCAATATAAGGACAATAGAAGCTATCACAATCAAAAATGTCCCCAAAACTTAGATGAGACATTGCCCCTAATGTCTAAAACCAAAGAAACAAAGATAAACAAGAATAAAAACAATGGCACCTCATAGAAGAATAGTAGTCGTGATTGTGGCTCACATCTTCCTCTGGTTTTACGTCCAGGAACGGCATAAACGCCTTCTATGAGTAGAGGATTGGCATCCAATCCAATTTTCTTAAAAAATGGCAAACATGGTCTTTTAACGTCAGATTCCCAAGACGCCATTAGCTGCTTCCATGTTAACTGTAAAGAACATAAAAGGAGAAAAAAAAACATATATACAATACAACTGAAAATAACAATAAAAAGAAATAACTAATATGGGTCGCCTCCCAAACAGCGCTTGATTTATAGTCATCGACTTGACTCCTGGTAATGACTTCAAGTGGGATTATGTAGAGTCACGGATGTTTTCTGTCTCTCAAACTCGCCTCCAATGTAATGCTTCAGTCTTTGCTCGTTAACTTTGATTGCTTCCTTGTCATTGTTTTGAATTTCAACAACAACATATGGAAAGGCTCAAACGTGTTAAAGAAAAGATGGCCTAAATCATTTCTGTAGTGAATCATCATCAACGATTTTGCTTCAAGAGGTGATCAATTATTTATAAAGCTCGGGTGTATCTTCCTTAGTTTACTTATCTCAATAACTGTTCTCCAAGTATGCTCAACCACCAATGCAAATCAATGTATGAAAAGTGTATATGAAGATAGCCATGCTCAAACATAGATTAAACGAGACGTTGTTCACATAGTATATCATGCTCATCATCATCACAAAAATCACCATAAGTATCAAATTTCTCATCATTAATCCATAATCTGAACTATTATGTGAAGTTGTTTTTTTTTTTTGACGAATATAATGACAATAGAAGCTATCACAATCAAAAATGTCCCCAAAACTTAGATGAGACATTGCCCGTAATGTCTAAAACCAAAGAAACAAAGATAAACAAGAATAAAAACAATTGCACCTCATAGAAGAATAGTAGTCGTGATTGTGGCTCACATCTTCCTCTGGTTTTACGTCCAGGAACGGCATAAACGCCTTCTATGAGTAGAGGATTGGCATCCAATCCAATTTTCTTAAAAAATGGCAAACATGGTCTTTTAACGTCAGATTCCCAAGACGCCATTAGCTGCTTCCATGTTAACTGTAAAGAACATAAAAGGAGAAAAAAAAACATATATACAATACAACTGAAAATAACAATAAAAAGAAATAACTAATATGGGTTGCCTCCCAAACAGCGCTTGATTTATAGTCATCGACTTGACTCCTGGTAATGACTTCAAGTGGGATTATATAGAGTCACGGATGTTTTCTGTCTCTCAAACTCGCCTCCAATGTAATGCTTCAGTCTTTGCTCGTTAACTTTGAATGCTTCCTTGTCATTGTTTTGAATTTCAACAACTCCATATGGAAAGGCTCAAACGTGTTAAAGAAAAGATGGCCTAAATCATTTCTGTAGTGAATCATCATCTACGATTTTGCTTCAAGAGGTGATCAATTATTTATAAAGCTCGGGTGTATCTTCCTTAGTTTACTTATCTCAATAACTGTTCTCCAAGTATGCTCAACCACCAATGCAAATCAATGTATGAAAAGTGTATATGAAGATAGCCATGCTCAAACATAGATTAAACGAGACGTTGTTCACATAGTATATCATGCTCATCATCATCACAAAAATCACCATAACTATTAAATTTCTCATCATTAATCCATAATCTGAACTATTATGTGAAGTTGTTTTTTTTTTTGACCAATATAAGGACAATAGAAGCTATCACAATCAAAAATGTCCCCAAAACTTAGATGAGACATTGCCCGTAATGTCTAAAACCAAAGAAACAAAGATAAACAAGAATAAAAACAATGGCACCTCATATAAGAGTAGTAGTCGTGATTGTGGCTCACATCTTCCTCTGGTTTTACGTCCAGGAACGGCATAAACGCCTTCTATGAGTAGAGGATTGGCATGCAATCCAATTTTCTTAAAAAATGGCAAACAGGGTGTTTTAACGTCAGATTTCCAAGACGCCATTAGCTGCTTCCATGTTAACTGTAAAGAACTTAAAAGGAGAAAAAAAACATATATACAATACAACTGAAAATAACAATAAAAAGAAATAACTAATATGGGTTGCCTCCCAAACAACGCTTGATTTATAGTCATCGGCTTGACTCCTGGTAATGATTTCAAGTGGGATTATGTAGAGTCACAGATGTTTTCTGTCTCTCAAACTCGCCTCCAATGTAATGCTTTAGTCTTTGCCCGTTGACTTTGATTGCTTCCTTGTCATTGTTTTGAATTTCAACAGCTCCATATGGAAAGGCTCAAACGTGTTAAAGAAAAGATGGCCTAAATCATTTCTGTAGTGAATCATCATCAACGATTTTTCTTCAAGAGGTGATCAATTATTTATAAAGCTCGGGTGTATCTTCCTTAGTTTACTTATCTCAATAACTGTTCTCCAAGTATGCTCAACCACCAATGCAAATCAATGTGTGAAAAGTGTATATGAAGATAGCCATGCTCAAACATAGATTAAACGAGACGTTGTTCACATAGTATATCATGCTCATCATCATCACAAAAATCACCATAAGTATCAAATTTCTCATCATTAATCCATAATCTGAACTATTGTGTGAAGTAGTTTTTTTTTTTTTGACCAATATAAAGACAATAGAAGCTATCACAATCAAAAATGTCCCCAAAACTTAGATGAGACATTGCCCCTAATGTCTAAAACCAAAGAAACAAAGATAAACAATAATAAAAACAATGGCACCTCATAGAAGAATAGTAGTCGTGATTGTGGCTCACATCTTCCTCTGGTTTTACGTCCAGGAACGGCATAAACGCCTTCTATGAGTAGAGGATTGGCATCCAATCCAATTTTCTTAAAAAATGGCAAACAGGGTGTTTTAACGTCAGATTCCCAAGACGCCATTAGCTGCTTCCATGTTAACTGTAAAGAACATAAACGGAGAAAAAAAACATATATACAATACAACTGAAAATAACAATAAAAAGAAATAACTAATATGGGTTGCCTCCCAAACAGCGCTTGATTTATAGTCATCGGCTTGACTCCTGGTAATGACTTCAAGTGGGATTATGTAGAGTCACGGATGTTTTCTGTCTCTCAAACTCGCCTCCAATGTAATGCTTCAGTCTTTGCTCGTTAACTTTGAATGCTTCCTTGTCATTGTTTTGAATTTCAACAACAACATATGGAAAGGCTCAAACGTGTTAAAGAAAAGATGGCCTAAATCATTTCTGTAGTGAATCATCATCAACGATTTTGCTTCAAGAGGTGATCAATTATTTATAAAGCTCGGGTGTATCTTCCTTAGTTTACTTATCTCAATAACTGTTCTCCAAGTATGCTCAACCACCAATGCAAATCAATGTATGAAAAGTGTATATGAAGATAGCCATGCTCAAACATAGATTAAACGAGACGTTGTTCACATAGTATATCATGCTCATCATCATCACAAAAATCACCATAAGTATCAAATTTCTCATCATTAATCCATAATCTGAACTATTATGTGAAGTTGTTTTTTTTTTTTGACGAATATAATGACAATAGAAGCTATCACAATCAAAAATGTCCCCAAAACTTAGATGAGACATTGCCCCTAATGTCTAAAACCAAAGAAACAAAGATAAACAAGAATAAAAACAATGGCACCTCATAGAAGAATAGTAGTCGTGATTGTGGCTCACATCTTCCTCTGGTTTTACGTCCAGGAACGGCATAAACGCCTTCTATGAGTAGAGGATTGGCATCCAATCCAATTTTCTTAAAAAATGGCAAACATGGTCTTTTAACGTCAGATTCCCAAGACGCCATTAGCTGCTTCCATGTTAACTGTAAAGAACATAAAAGGAGAAAAAAAAACATATATACAATACAACTGAAAATAACAATAAAAAGAAATAACTAATATGGGTTGCCTCCCAAACAGCGCTTGATTTATAGTCATCGACTTGACTCCTGGTAATGACTTCAAGTGGGATTATGTAGAGTCACGGATGTTTTCTGTCTCTCAAACTCGCCTCCAATGTAATGCTTCAGTCTTTGCTCGTTAACTTTGAATGCTTCCTTGTCATTGTTTTGAATTTCAACAACTCCATATGGAAAGGCTCAAACGTGTTAAAGAAAAGATGGCCTAAATCATTTCTGTAGTGAATCATCATCAACGATTTTGCTTCAAGAGGTGATCAATTATTTATAAAGCTCGGGTGTATCTTCCTTAGTTTACTTATCTCAATAACTGTTCTCCAAGTATGCTCAACCACCAATGCAAATCAATGTATGAAAAGTGTATATGAAGATAGCCATGCTCAAACATAGATTAAACGAGACGTTGTTCACATAGTATATCATGCTCATCATCATCACAAAAATCACCATAAGTATCAAATTTCTCATCATTAATCCATAATCTGAACTATTATGTGAAGTTGTTTTTTTTTTTTTGACCAATATAAGGACAATAGAAGCTATCACAATCAAAAATGTCCCCAAAACTTAGATGAGACATTGCCCCTAATGTCTAAAACCAAAGAAACAAAGATAAACAAGAATAAAAACAATGGCACCTCATAGAAGAATAGTAGTCGTGATTGTGGCTCACATCTTCCTCTGGTTTTACGTCCAGGAACGGCATAAACGCCTTCTATGAGTAGAGGATTGGCATCCAATCCAATTTTCTTAAAAAATGGCAAACATGGTCTTTTAACGTCAGATTCCCAAGACGCCATTAGCTGCTTCCATGTTAACTGTAAAGAACATAAAAGGAGAAAAAAAAACATATATACAATACACTTGAAAATAACAATAAAAAGAAATAACTAATATGGGTTGCCTCCCAAACAGCGCTTGATTTATAGTCATCGACTTGACTCCTGGTAATGACTTCAAGTGGGATTATATAGAGTCACAGATGTTTTCTGTCTCTCAAACTCGCCTCCAATGTAATGCTTCAGTCTTTGCTCGTTAACTTTGAATGCTTCCTTGTCATTGTTTTGAATTTCAACAACTCCATATGGAAAGGCTCAAACGTGTTAAAGAAAAGATGGCCTAAATCATTTCTGTAGTGAATCATCATCAACGATTTTGCTTCAAGAGGTGATCAATTATTTATAAAGCTCGGGTGTATCTTCCTTAGTTTACTTATCTCAATAACTGTTCTCCAAGTATGCTCAACCACCAATGCAAATCAATGTATGAAAAGTGTATATGAAGATAGCCATGCTCAAACATAGATTAAACGAGACGTTGTTCACATAGTATATCATGCTCATCATCATCACAAAAATCACCATAAGTATCAAATTTCTCATCATTAATCCATAATCTGAACTATTATGTGAAGTTGTTTTTTTTTTTTGACCAATATAAGGACAATAGAAGCTATCACAATCAAAAATGTCCCCAAAACTTAGATGAGACATTGCCCCTAATGTCTAAAACCAAAGAAACAAAGATAAACAAGAATAAAAACAATGGCACCTCATAGAAGAATAGTAGTCGTGATTGTGGCTCACATCTTCCTCTGGTTTTACGTCCAGGAACGGCATAAACGCCTTCTATGAGTAGAGGATTGGCATCCAATCCAATTTTCTTAAAAAATGGCAAACATGGTCTTTTAACGTCAGATTCCCAAGACGCCATTAGCTGCTTCCATGTTAACTGTAAAGAACATAAAAGGAGAAAAAAAACATATATACAATACAACTGAAAATAACAATAAAAAGAAATAACTAATATGGGTTGCCTCCCAAACAGCGCTTGATTTATAGTCATCGACTTGACTCCTGGTAATGACTTCAAGTGGGATTATATAGAGTCACAGATGTTTTCTGTCTCTCAAACTCGCCTCCAATGTAATGCTTCAGTCTTTGCTCGTTAACTTTGAATGCTTCCTTGTCATTGTTTTGAATTTCAACAACTCCATATGGAAAGGCTCAAACGTGTTAAAGAAAAGATGGCCTAAATCATTTTTGTAGTGAATCATCATCAACGATTTTGCTTCAAGAGGTGATCAATTATTTATAAAGCTCGGGTGTATCTTCCGTAGTTTACTTATCTCAATAACTGTTCTCCAAGTATGCTCAACCACCAATGCAAATCAATGTATGAAAAGTGTATATGAAGATAGCCATGCTCAAACATAGATTAAACGAGACGTTGTTCACATTGTATATCATGCTCATCATCATCACAAAAATCACCATAAGTATCAAATTTCTCATCATTAATCCATAATCTGAACTTATGTGTGAAGTAGTTTTTTTTTTTTTGACCAATATAAAGACAATAGAAGCTATCACAATCAAAAATGTCCCCAAAACTTAGATGAGACATTGCCCCTAATGTCTAAAACCAAAGAAACAAAGATAAACAATAATAAAAACAATGGCACCTCATAGAAGAATAGTAGTCGTGATTGTGGCTCACATCTTCCTCTGGTTTTACGTCCAGGAACGGCATAAACGCCTTCTATGAGTAGAGGATTGGCATCCAATCCAATTTTCTTAAAAAATGGCAAACAGGGTGTTTTAACGTCAGATTCCCAAGACGCCATTAGCTGCTTCCATGTTAACTGTAAAGAACATAAACGGAGAAAAAAAACATATATACAATACAACTGAAAATAACAATAAAAAGAAATAACTAATATGGGTTGCCTCCCAAACAGCGCTTGATTTATAGTCATCGGCTTGACTCCTGGTAATGACTTCAAGTGGGATTATGTAGAGTCACGGATGTTTTCTGTCTCTCAAACTCGCCTCCAATGTAATGCTTCAGTCTTTGCTCGTTAACTTTGAATGCTTCCTTGTCATTGTTTTGAATTTCAACAACAACATATGGAAAGGCTCAAACGTGTTAAAGAAAAGATGGCCTAAATCATTTCTGTAGTGAATCATCATCAACGATTTTGCTTCAAGAGGTGATCAATTATTTATAAAGCTCGGGTGTATCTTCCTTAGTTTACTTATCTCAATAACTGTTCTCCAAGTATGCTCAACCACCAATGCAAATCAATGTATGAAAAGTGTATATGAAGATAGCCATGCTCAAACATAGATTAAACGAGACGTTGTTCACATAGTATATCATGCTCATCATCATCACAAAAATCACCATAAGTATCAAATTTCTCATCATTAATCCATAATCTGAACTATTATGTGAAGTTGTTTTTTTTTTTTGACCAATATAAGGACAATAGAAGCTATCACAATCAAAAATGTCCCCAAAACTTAGATGAGACATTGCCCCTAATGTCTAAAACCAAAGAAACAAAGATAAACAAGAATAAAAACAATGGCACCTCATAGAAGAATAGTAGTCGTGATTGTGGCTCACATCTTCCTCTGGTTTTACGTCCAGGAACGGCATAAACGCCTTCTATGAGTAGAGGATTGGCATCCAATCCAATTTTCTTAAAAAATGGCAAACATGGTCTTTTAACGTCAGATTCCCAAGACGCCATTAGCTGCTTCCATGTTAACTGTAAAGAACATAAAAGGAGAAAAAAAACATATATACAATACAACTGAAAATAACAATAAAAAGAAATAACTAATATGGGTTGCCTCCCAAACAGCGCTTGATTTATAGTCATCGACTTGACTCCTGGTAATGACTTCAAGTGGGATTATATAGAGTCACAGATGTTTTCTGTCTCTCAAACTCGCCTCCAATGTAATGCTTCAGTCTTTGCTCGTTAACTTTGAATGCTTCCTTGTCATTGTTTTGAATTTCAACAACTCCATATGGAAAGGCTCAAACGTGTTAAAGAAAAGATGGCCTAAATCATTTTTGTAGTGAATCATCATCAACGATTTTGCTTCAAGAGGTGATCAATTATTTATAAAGCTCGGGTGTATCTTCCGTAGTTTACTTATCTCAATAACTGTTCTCCAAGTATGCTCAACCACCAATGCAAATCAATGTATGAAAAGTGTATATGAAGATAGCCATGCTCAAACATAGATTAAACGAGACGTTGTTCACATTGTATATCATGCTCATCATCATCACAAAAATCACCATAAGTATCAAATTTCTCATCATTAATCCATAATCTGAACTATTGTGTGAAGTAGTTTTTTTTTTTTTGACCAATATAAAGACAATAGAAGCTATCACAATCAAAAATGTCCCCAAAACTTAGATGAGACATTGCCCCTAATGTCTAAAACCAAAGAAACAAAGATAAACAATAATAAAAACAATGGCACCTCATAGAAGAATAGTAGTCGTGATTGTGGCTCACATCTTCCTCTGGTTTTACGTCCAGGAACGGCATAAACGCCTTCTATGAGTAGAGGATTGGCATCCAATCCAATTTTCTTAAAAAATGGCAAACATGGTGTTTTAACGTCAGATTCCCAAGACGCCATTAGCTGCTTCCATGTTAACTGTAAAGAACATAAACGGAGAAAAAAAACATATATACAATACAACTGAAAATAACAATAAAAAGAAATAACTAATATGGGTTGCCTCCCAAACAGCGCTTGATTTATAGTCATCGGCTTGACTCCTGGTAATGACTTCAAGTGGGATTATGTAGAGTCACGGATGTTTTCTGTCTCTCAAACTCGCCTCCAATGTAATGCTTCAGTCTTTGCTCGTTAACTTTGAATGCTTCCTTGTCATTGTTTTGAATTTCAACAACAACATATGGAAAGGCTCAAACGTGTTAAAGAAAAGATGGCCTAAATCATTTCTGTAGTGAATCATCATCAACGATTTTGCTTCAAGAGGTGATCAATTATTTATAAAGCTCGGGTGTATCTTCCTTAGTTTACTTATCTCAATAACTGTTCTCCAAGTATGCTCAACCACCAATGCAAATCAATGTATGAAAAGTGTATATGAAGATAGCCATGCTCAAACATAGATTAAACGAGACGTTGTTCACATAGTATATCATGCTCATCATCATCACAAAAATCACCATAAGTATCAAATTTCTCATCATTAATCCATAATCTGAACTATTATGTGAAGTTGTTTTTTTTTTTTTGACGAATATAATGACAATAGAAGCTATCACAATCAAAAATGTCCCCAAAACTTAGATGAGACATTGCCCGTAATGTCTAAAACCAAAGAAACAAAGATAAACAAGAATAAAAACAATGGCACCTCATAGAAGAATAGTAGTCGTGATTGTGGCTCACATCTTCCTCTGGTTTTACGTCCAGGAACGGCATAAACGCCTTCTATGAGTAGAGGATTGGCATCCAATCCAATTTTCTTAAAAAATGGCAAACATGGTCTTTTAACGTCAGATTCCCAAGACGCCATTAGCTGCTTCCATGTTAACTGTAAAGAACATAAAAGGAGAAAAAAAAACATATATACAATACAACTGAAAATAACAATAAAAAGAAATAACTAATATGGGTTGCCTCCCAAACATCGCTTGATTTATAGTCATCGACTTGACTCCTGGTAATGACTTCAAGTGGGATTATGTAGAGTCACGGATGTTTTCTGTCTCTCAAACTCGCCTCCAATGTAATGCTTCAGTCTTTGCTCGTTAACTTTGAATGCTTCCTTGTCATTGTTTTGAATTTCAACAACTCCATATGGAAAGGCTCAAACGTGTTAAAGAAAAGATGGCCTAAATCATTTCTGTAGTGAATCATCATCAACGATTTTGCTTCAAGAGGTGATCAATTATTTATAAAGCTCGGGTGTATCTTCCTTAGTTTACTTATCTCAATAACTGTTCTCCAAGTATGCTCAACCACCAATGCAAATCAATGTATGAAAAGTGTATATGAAGATAGCCATGCTCAAACATAGATTAAACGAGACGTTGTTCACATAGTATATCATGCTCATCATCATCACAAAAATCACCATAAGTATCAAATTTCTCATCATTAATCCATAATCTGAACTATTATGTGAAGTTGTTTTTTTTTTTTTGACCAATATAAGGACAATAGAAGCTATCACAATCAAAAATGTCCCCAAAACTTAGATGAGACATTGCCCCTAATGTCTAAAACCAAAGAAACAAAGATAAACAAGAATAAAAACAATGGCACCTCATAGAAGAATAGTAGTCGTGATTGTGGCTCACATCTTCCTCTGGTTTTACGTCCAGGAACGGCATAAACGCCTTCTATGAGTAGAGGATTGGCATCCAATCCAATTTTCTTAAAAAATGGCAAACATGGTCTTTTAACGTCAGATTCCCAAGACGCCATTAGCTACTTCCATGTTAACTGTAAAGAACATAAAAGGAGAAAAAAAAACATATATACAATACAACTGAAAATAACAATAAAAAGAAATAACTAATATGGGTTGCCTCCCAAACAGCGCTTGATTTATAGTCATCGACTTGACTCCTGGTAATGACTTCAAGTGGGATTATGTAGAGTCACGGATGTTTTCTGTCTCTCAAACTCGCCTCCAATGTAATGCTTCAGTCTTTGCTCGTTAACTTTGAATGCTTCCTTGTCATTGTTTTCAATTTCAACAACTCCATATGGAAAGGCTCAAACGTGTTAAAGAAAAGATGGCCTAAATCATTTCTGTAGTGAATCATCATCAACGATTTTGCTTCAAGAGGTGATCAATTATTTATAAAGCTCGGGTGTATCTTCCTTAGTTTACTTATCTCAATAACTGTTCTCCAAGTATGCTCAACCACCAATGCAAATCAATGTATGAAAAGTGTATATGAAGATAGCCATGCTCAAACATAGATTAAACGAGACGTTGTTCACATTGTATATCATGCTCATCATCATCACAAAAATCACCATAAGTATCAAATTTCTCATTATTAATCCATAATCTGAACTATTATGTGAAGTTGTTTTTTTTTTTGACGAATATAATGACAATAGAAGCTATCACAATCAAAAATGTCCCCAAAACTTAGATGAGACATTGCCCGTAATGTCTAAAACCAAAGAAACAAAGATAAACAAGAATAAAAACAATGGCACCTCATAGAAGAATAGTAGTCGTGATTGTGGCTCACATCTTCCTCTGGTTTTACGTCCAGGAACGGCATAAACGCCTTCTATGAGTAGAGGATTGGCATCCAATCCAATTTTCTTAAAAAATGGCAAATATGGTCTTTTAACGTCAGATTCCCAAGACGCCATTAGCTGCTTCCATGTTAACTGTAAAGAACATAAAAGGAGAAAAAAAACATATATACAATACAACTGAAAATAACAATAAAAAGAAATAACTAATATGGGTTGCCTCCCAAACAACGCTTGATTTATAGTCATCGGCTTGACTCCTGGTAATGACTTCAAGTGGGATTATGTAGAGTCACGGATGTTTTCTGTCTCTCAAACTCGCCTCCAATGTAATGCTTCAGTCTTTGCTCGTTAACTTTGAATGCTTCCTTGTCATTGTTTTGAATTTCAACAACTCCATATGGAAAGGCTCAAACGTGTTAAAGAAAAGATGGCCTAAATCATTTCTGTAGTGAATCATCATCAACGATTTTGCTTCAAGAGGTGATCAATTATTTATAAAGCTCGGGTGTATCTTCCTTAGTTTACTTATCTCAGTAACTGTTCTCCAAGTATGCTCAACCACCAATGCAAATCAATGTATGAAAAGTGTATATGAAGATAGCCATGCTCAAACATAGATTAAACGAGACGTTGTTCACATAGTATATCATGCTCATCATCATCACAAAAATCACCATAAGTATCAAATTTCTCATCATTAATCCATAATCTGAACTATTATGTGAAGTTGTTTTTTTTTTTGACCAGTATAATGACAATAGAAGCTATCACAATCTAAAATGTCCCCAAAACTTAGATGAGACATTGCTCGTAATGTCTAAAACCAAAGAAACAAAGATAAACAAGAATAAAAACAATGGCACCTCATAGAAGAATAGTAGTCGTGATTGTGGCTCACATCTTCCTCTGGTTTTACGTCCAGGAACGGCATAAACGCCTTCTATGAGTAGAGGATTGGCATCCAATCCAATTTTCTTAAAAAAATGGCAAACATGGTCTTTTAACGTCAGATTCCCAAGACGCCATTAGCTGCTTCCATGTTAAATGTAAAGAACATAAAAGGAGAAAAAAAAACATATATACAATACAACTGAAAATAACAATAAAAAGAAATAACTAATATGGGTTGCCTCCCAAACAGCGCTTGATTTATAGTCATCGACTTGACTCCTGGTAATGACTTCAAGTGGGATTATGTAGAGTCACGGATGTTTTCTGTCTCTCAAACTCGCCTCCAATGTAATGCTTCAGTCTTTGCTCGTTAACTTTGAATGCTTCCTTGTCATTGTTTTGAATTTCAACAACTCCATATGGAAAGGCTCAAACGTGTTAAAGAAAAGATGGCCTAAATCATTTCTGTAGTGAATCATCATCAACGATTTTGCTTCAAGAGGTGATCAATTATTTATAAAGCTCGGGTGTATCTTCCTTAGTTTACTTATCTCAATAACTGTTCTCCAAGTATGCTCAACCACCAATGCAAATCAATGTATGAAAAGTGTATATGAAGATAGCCATGCTCAAACATAGATTAAACGAGACGTTGTTCACATAGTATATCATGCTCATCATCATCACAAAAATCACCATAAGTATCAAATTTCTCATCATTAATCCATAATCTGAACTATTATGTGAAGTTGTTTTTTTTTTTGACCAATATAATGACAATTGAAGCTATCACAATCTAAAATGTCCCCAAAACTTAGATGAGACATTGCTCGTAATGTCTAAAACCAAAGAAACAAAGATAAACAAGAATAAAAACAATGGCACCTCATAGAAGAATAGTAGTCGTGATTGTGGCTCACATCTTCCTCTGGTTTTACGTCCAGGAACGGCATAAACGCCTTCTATGAGTAGAGGATTGGCATCCAATCCAATTTTCTTAAAAAAATGGCAAACATGGTCTTTTAACGTCAGATTCCCAAGACGCCATTAGCTGCTTCCATGTTAACTGTAAAGAACATAAAAGGAGAAAAAAAAACATATATACAATACAACTGAAAATAACAATAAAAAGAAATAACTAATATGGGTTGCCTCCCAAACAGCGCTTGATTTATAGTCATCGACTTGACTCCTGGTAATACCTTCAAGTGGGATTATGTAGAGTCACGGATGTTTTCTGTCTCTCAAACTCGCCTCCAATGTAATGCTTCAGTCTTTGCTCGTTAACTTTGAATGCTTCCTTGTCATTGTTTTGAATTTCAACAACTCCATATGGAAAGGCTCAAACGTGTTAAAGAAAAGATGGCCTAAATCATTTCTGTAGTGAATCATCATCAACGATTTTGCTTCAAGAGGTGATCAATTATTTATAAAGCTCGGGTGTATCTTCCTTAGTTTACTTATCTCAATAACTGTTCTCCAAGTATGCTCAACCACCAATGCAAATCAATGTGTGAAAAGTGTATATAAAGATAGGCATGCTCAAACATAGATTAAACGAGACGTTGTTCACATAGTATATCATGTTCATCATCATCACAAAAATCACCATAAGTATCAAATTTCTCATCATTAATCCATAATCTGAACAATTATGTGAAGTAGGTTTTTTTTTTGACCAATATAAAGACAATAGAAGCTATCACAATCAAAAATGTCCCCAAAACTTAGATGAGACATTGCCCGTAATGTCTAAAACCAAAGAAACAAAGATAAACAAGAATAAAAACAATGGCACCTCATAGAAGAATAGTAGTCGTGATTGTGGCTCACATCTTCCTCTGGTTTTACGTCCAGGAACGGCATAAACGCCTTCTATGAGTAGAGGATTGGCATCCAATCCAATTTTCTTAAAAAATGGCAAACAGGGTGTTTTAACGTCAGATTCCCAAGACGCCATTAGCTGCTTCCATGTTAACTGTAACGAACTTAAAAGGAGAAAAAAAACATATATACAATACAACTGAAAATAACAATAAAAATAAATAACTAATATGGGTTGCCTCCCAAACAGCGCTTGATTTATAGTCATCGGCTTGACTCCTGGTAATGATTTCAAGTGGGATTATGTAGAGTCACAGATGTTTTCTGTCTCTCAAACTCGCCTCCAATGTAATGCTTCAGTCTTTGCCCGTTAACTTTGATTGCTTCCTTGTCATTGTTTTGAATTTCAACAGCTCCATATGGAAAGGCTCAAACGTGTTAAAGAAAAGATGGCCTAAATCATTTCTGTAGTGAATCATCATCAACGATTTTTCTTCAAGAGGTGATCAATTATTTATAAAGCTCGGGTGTATCTTCCATAGTTTACTTATCTCAATAACTGTTCTCCAAGTATGCTCAACCACCAATGCAAATCAATGTATGAAAAGTTTATATGAAGATAGCCATGCTCAAACATAGATTAAACGAGACGTTGTTCACATAGTATATCATGCTCATCATCATCACAAAAATCACCATAAGTATCAAATTTCTCATCATTAATCCATAATCTGAACTATTATGTGAAGTTGTTTTTTTTTTTGACCAGTATAATGACAATAGAAGCTATCACAATCTAAAATGTCCCCAAAACTTAGATGAGACATTGCTCGTAATGTCTAAAACCAAAGAAACAAAGATAAACAAGAATAAAAACAATGGCACCTCATAGAAGAATAGTAGTCGTGATTGTGGCTCACATCTTCCTCTGGTTTTACGTCCAGGAACGGCATAAACGCCTTCTATGAGTAGAGGATTGGCATCCAATCCAATTTTCTTAAAAAAATGGCAAACATGGTCTTTTAACGTCAGATTCCCAAGACGCCATTAGCTGCTTCCATGTTAACTGTAAAGAACATAAGAACATAAAAGGAGAAAAAAAAACATATATACAATACAACTGAAAATAACAATAAAAAGAAATAACTAATATGGGTTGCCTCCCAAACAGCGCTTGATTTATAGTCATCGACTTGACTCCTGGTAATACCTTCAAGTGGGATTATGTAGAGTCACGGATGTTTTCTGTCTCTCAAACTCGCCTCCAATGTAATGCTTCAGTCTTTGCTCGTTAACTTTGAATGCTTCCTTGTCATTGTTTTGAATTTCAACAACTCCATATGGAAAGGCTCAAACGTGTTAAAGAAAAGATGGCCTAAATCATTTCTGTAGTGAATCATCATCAACGATTTTGCTTCAAGAGGTGATCAATTATTTATAAAGCTCGGGTGTATCTTCCTTAGTTTACTTATCTCAATAACTGTTCTCCAAGTATGCTCAACCACCAATGCAAATCAATGTGTGAAAAGTGTATATAAAGATAGGCATGCTCAAACATAGATTAAACGAGACGTTGTTCACATAGTATATCATGTTCATCATCATCACAAAAATCACCATAAGTATCAAATTTCTCATCATTAATCCATAATCTGAACAATTATGTGAAGTAGGTTTTTTTTTTGACCAATATAAAGACAATAGAAGCTATCACAATCAAAAATGTCCCCAAAACTTAGATGAGACATTGCCCGTAATGTCTAAAACCAAAGAAACAAAGATAAACAAGAATAAAAACAATGGCACCTCATAGAAGAATAGTAGTCGTGATTGTGGCTCACATCTTCCTCTGGTTTTACGTCCAGGAACGGCATAAACGCCTTCTATGAGTAGAGGATTGGCATCCAATCCAATTTTCTTAAAAAATGGCAAACAGGGTGTTTTAACGTCAGATTCCCAAGACGCCATTAGCTGCTTCCATGTTAACTGTAACGAACTTAAAAGGAGAAAAAAAACATATATACAATACAACTGAAAATAACAATAAAAATAAATAACTAATATGGGTTGCCTCCCAAACAGCGCTTGATTTATAGTCATCGGCTTGACTCCTGGTAATGATTTCAAGTGGGATTATGTAGAGTCACAGATGTTTTCTGTCTCTCAAACTCGCCTCCAATGTAATGCTTCAGTCTTTGCCCGTTAACTTTGATTGCTTCCTTGTCATTGTTTTGAATTTCAACAGCTCCATATGGAAAGGCTCAAATGTGTTAAAGAAAAGATGGCCTAAATCATTTCTGTAGTGAATCATCATCAACGATTTTTCTTCAAGAGGTGATCAATTATTTATAAAGCTCGGGTGTATCTTCCATAGTTTACTTATCTCAATAACTGTTCTCCAAGTATGCTCAACCACCAATGCAAATCAATGTATGAAAAGTTTATATGAAGATAGCCATGCTCAAACATAGATTAAACGAGACGTTGTTCACATAGTATATCATGCTCATCATCATCACAAAAATCACCATAAGTATCAAATTTCTCATCATTAATCCATAATCTGAACTATTATGTGAAGTTGTTTTTTTTTTTGACCAGTATAATGACAATAGAAGCTATCACAATCTAAAATGTCCCCAAAACTTAGATGAGACATTGCTCGTAATGTCTAAAACCAAAGAAACAAAGATAAACAAGAATAAAAACAATGGCACCTCATAGAAGAATAGTAGTCGTGATTGTGGCTCACATCTTCCTCTGGTTTTACGTCCAGGAACGGCATAAACGCCTTCTATGAGTAGAGGATTGGCATCCAATCCAATTTTCTTAAAAAAATGGCAAACATGGTCTTTTAACGTCAGATTCCCAAGACGCCATTAGCTGCTTCCATGTTAACTGTAAAGAACATAAAAGGAGAAAAAAAAACATATATACAATACAACTGAAAATAACAATAAAAAGAAATAACTAATATGGGTTGCCTCCCAAACAGCGCTTGATTTATAGTCATCGACTTGACTCCTGGTAATACCTTCAAGTGGGATTATGTAGAGTCACGGATGTTTTCTGTCTCTCAAACTCGCCTCCAATGTAATGCTTCAGTCTTTGCTCGTTAACTTTGAATGCTTCCTTGTCATTGTTTTGAATTTCAACAACTCCATATGGAAAGGCTCAAACGTGTTAAAGAAAAGATGGCCTAAATCATTTCTGTAGTGAATCATCATCAACGATTTTGCTTCAAGAGGTGATCAATTATTTATAAAGCTCGGGTGTATCTTCCTTAGTTTACTTATCTCAATAACTGTTCTCCAAGTATGCTCAACCACCAATGCAAATCAATGTATGAAAAGTGTATATGAAGATAGCCATGCTCAAACATAGATTAAACGAGACGTTGTTCACATAGTATATCATGCTCATCATCATCACAAAAATCACCATAAGTATCAAATTTCTCATCATTAATCCATAATCTGAACTATTATGTGAAGTTGTTTTTTTTTTGACCAATATAATGACAATAGAAGCTATCACAATCTAAAATGTCCCCAAAACTTAGATGAGACATTGCTCGTAATGTCTAAAACCAAAGAAACAAAGATAAACAAGAATAAAAACAATGGCACCTCATAGAAGAATAGTAGTCGTGATTGTGGCTCACATCTTCCTCTGGTTTTACGTCCAGGAACGGCATAAACGCCTTCTATGAGTAGAGGATTGGCATCCAATCCAATTTTCTTAAAAAATGGCAAACAGGGTGTTTTAACGTCAGATTCCCAAGACGCCATTAGCTGCTTCCATGTTAACTGTAACGAACTTAAAAGGAGAAAAGAAACATATATACAATACAACTGAAAATAACAATAAAAATAAATAACTAATATGGGTTGGCTCCCAAACAGCGCTTGATTTATAGTCATCGGCTTGACTCCTGGTAATGATTTCAAGTGGGATTATGTAGAGTCACAGATGTTTTCTGTCTCTCAAACTCGCCTCCAATGTAATGCTTCAGTCTTTGCCCGTTAACTTTGATTGCTTCCTTGTCATTGTTTTGAATTTCAACAGCTCCATATGGAAAGGCTCAAACGTGTTAAAGAAAAGATGGCCTAAATCATTTCTGTAGTGAATCATCATCAACGATTTTTCTTCAAGAGGTGATCAATTATTTATAAAGCTCGGGTGTATCTTCCATAGTTTACTTATCTCAATAACTGTTCTCCAAGTATGCTCAACCACCAATGCAAATCAATGTATGAAAAGTTTATATGAAGATAGCCATGCTCAAACATAGATTAAACGAGACGTTGTTCACATAGTATATCATGCTCATCATCATCACAAAAATCACCATAAGTATCAAATTTCTCATCATTAATCCATAATCTGAACTATTATGTGAAGTTGTTTTTTTTTTTGACCAGTATAATGACAATAGAAGCTATCACAATCTAAAATGTCCCCAAAACTTAGATGAGACATTGCTCGTAATGTCTAAAACCAAAGAAACAAAGATAAACAAGAATAAAAACAATGGCACCTCATAGAAGAATAGTAGTCGTGATTGTGGCTCACATCTTCCTCTGGTTTTACGTCCAGGAACGGCATAAACGCCTTCTATGAGTAGAGGATTGGCATCCAATCCAATTTTCTTAAAAAAATGGCAAACATGGTCTTTTAACGTCAGATTCCCAAGACGCCATTAGCTGCTTCCATGTTAACTGTAAAGAACATAAAAGGAGAAAAAAAAACATATATACAATACAACTGAAAATAACAATAAAAAGAAATAACTAATATGGGTTGCCTCCCAAACAGCGCTTGATTTATAGTCATCGACTTGACTCCTGGTAATACCTTCAAGTGGGATTATGTAGAGTCACAGATGTTTTCTGTCTCTCAAACTCGCCTCCAATGTAATGCTTCAGTCTTTGCTCGTTAACTTTGAATGCTTCCTTGTCATTGTTTTGAATTTCAACAACTCCATATGGAAAGGCTCAAACGTGTTAAAGAAAAGATGGCCTAAATCATTTCTGTAGTGAATCATCATCAACGATTTTGCTTCAAGAGGTGATCAATTATTTATAAAGCTTTGGTGTATCTTCCTTAGTTTACTTATCTCAATAACTGTTCTCCAAGTATGCTCAACCACCAATGCAAATCAATGTATGAAAAGTGTATATGAAGATAGCCATGCTCAAACATAGATTAAACGAGACGTTGTTCACATAGTATATCATGCTCATCATCATCACAAAAATCACCATAAGTATCAAATTTCTCATCATTAATCCATAATCTGAACTATTATGTGAAGTTGTTTTTTTTTTGACCAATATAATGACAATAGAAGCTATCACAATCTAAAATGTCCCCAAAACTTAGATGAGACATTGCTCGTAATGTCTAAAACCAAAGAAACAAAGATAAACAAGAATAAAAACAATGGCACCTCATAGAAGAATAGTAGTCGTGATTGTGGCTCACATCTTCCTCTGGTTTTACGTCCAGGAACGGCATAAACGCCTTCTATGAGTAGAGGATTGGCATCCAATCCAATTTTCTTAAAAAAATGGCAAACATGGTCTTTTAACGTCAGATTCCCAAGACGCCATTAGCTGCTTCCATGTTAACTGTAAAGAACATAAAAGGAGAAAAAAAAACATATATACAATACAACTGAAAATAACAATAAAAAGAAATAACTAATATGGGTTGCCTCCCAAACAGCGCTTGATTTATAGTCATCGACTTGACTCCTGGTAATACCTTCAAGTGGGATTATGTAGAGTCACGGATGTTTTCTGTCTCTCAAACTCGCCTCCAATGTAATGCTTCAGTCTTTGCTCGTTAACTTTGAATGCTTCCTTGTCATTGTTTTGAATTTCAACAACTCCATATGGAAAGGCTCAAACGTGTTAAAGAAAAGATGGCCTAAATCATTTCTGTAGTGAATCATCATCAACGATTTTGCTTCAAGAGGTGATCAATTATTTATAAAGCTCGGGTGTATCTTCCTTAGTTTACTTATCTCAATAACTGTTCTCCAAGTATGCTCAACCACCAATGCAAATCAATGTATGAAAAGTGTATATGAAGATAGCCATGCTCAAACATAGATTAAACGAGACGTTGTTCACATAGTATATCATGCTCATCATCATCACAAAAATCACCATAAGTATCAAATTTCTCATCATTAATCCATAATCTGAACTATTATGTGAAGTTGTTTTTTTTTTTGACCAATATAATGACAATAGAAGCTATCACAATCTAAAATGTCCCCAAAACTTAGATGAGACATTGCTCGTAATGTCTAAAACCAAAGAAACAAAGATAAACAAGAATAAAAACAATGGCACCTCATAGAAGAATAGTAGTCGTGATTGTGGCTCACATCTTCCTCTGGTTTTACGTCCAGGAACGGCATAAACGCCTTCTATGAGTAGAGGATTGGCATCCAATCCAATTTTCTTAAAAAAATGGCAAACATGGTCTTTTAACGTCAGATTCCCAAGACGCCATTAGCTGCTTCCATGTTAACTGTAAAGAACATAAAAGGAGAAAAAAAAACATATATACAATACAACTGAAAATAACAATAAAAAGAAATAACTAATATGGGTTGCCTCCCAAACAGCGCTTGATTTATAGTCATCGACTTGACTCCTGGTAATACCTTCAAGTGGGATTATGTAGAGTCACGGATGTTTTCTGTCTCTCAAACTCGCCTCCAATGTAATGCTTCAGTCTTTGCTCGTTAACTTTGAATGCTTCCTTGTCATTGTTTTGAATTTCAACAACTCCATATGGAAAGGCTCAAACGTGTTAAAGAAAAGATGGCCTAAATCATTTCTGTAGTGAATCATCGTCAACGATTTTGCTTCAAGAGGTGATCAATTATTTATAAAGCTCGGGTGTATCTTCCTTAGTTTACTTATCTCAATAACTGTTCTC
Source organism: Linaria vulgaris (assembly GCA_948329865.1). Classification (NCBI taxonomy): domain Eukaryota; kingdom Viridiplantae; phylum Streptophyta; class Magnoliopsida; order Lamiales; family Plantaginaceae; genus Linaria; species Linaria vulgaris. The sequence goes on from OX415249.1 coordinate 67,984,031, forward strand.
CAAGTATGCTCAACCACCAATGCAAATCAATGTGTGAAAAGTGTATATAAAGATAGGCATGCTCAAACATAGATTAAACGAGACGTTGTTCACATAGTATATCATGTTCATCATCATCACAAAAATCACCATAAGTATCAAATTTCTCATCATTAATCCATAATCTGAACAATTATGTGAAGTAGGTTTTTTTTTTGACCAATATAAAGACAATAGAAGCTATCACAATCAAAAATGTCCCCAAAACTTAGATGAGACATTGCCCGTAATGTCTAAAACCAAAGAAACAAAGATAAACAAGAATAAAAACAATGGCACCTCATAGAAGAATAGTAGTCGTGATTGTGGCTCACATCTTCCTCTGGTTTTACGTCCAGGAACGGCATAAACGCCTTCTATGAGTAGAGGATTGGCATCCAATCCAATTTTCTTAAAAAATGGGAAACAGGGTGTTTTAACGTCAGATTCCCAAGACGCCATTAGCTGCTTCCATGTTAACTGTAACGAACTTAAAAGGAGAAAAAAAAACATATATACAATACAACTGAAAATAACAATAAAAATAAATAACTAATATGGGTTGCCTCCCAAACAGCGCTTGATTTATAGTCATCGGCTTGACTCCTGGTAATGATTTCAAGTGGGATTATGTAGAGTCACAGATGTTTTCTGTCTCTCAAACTCGCCTCCAATGTAATGCTTCAGTCTTTGCCCGTTAACTTTGATTGCTTCCTTGTCATTGTTTTGAATTTCAACAGCTCCATATGGAAAGGCTCAAACGTGTTAAAGAAAAGATGGCCTAAATCATTTCTGTAGTGAATCATCATCAACGATTTTTCTTCAAGAGGTGATCAATTATTTATAAAGCTCGGGTGTATCTTCCATAGTTTACTTATCTCAATAACTGTTCTCCAAGTATGCTCAACCACCAATGCAAATCAATGTATGAAAAGTTTATATGAAGATAGCCATGCTCAAACATAGATTAAACGAGACGTTGTTCACATAGTATATCATGCTCATCATCATCACAAAAATCACCATAAGTATCAAATTTCTCATCATTAATCCATAATCTGAACTATTATGTGAAGTTGTTTTTTTTTTTGACCAATATAATGACAATAGAAGCTATCACAATCAAAAATGTCCCCAAAACTTAGATGAGACATTGCTCGTAATGTCTAAAACCAAAGAAACAAAGATAAACAAGAATAAAAACAATGGCACCTCATAGAAGAATAGTAGTCGTGATTGTGGCTCACATCTTCCTCTGGTTTTACGTCCAGGAACGGCATAAACGCCTTCTATGAGTAGAGGATTGGCATCCAATCCAATTTTCTTAAAAAATGGCAAACATGGTCTTTTAACGTCAGATTCCCAAGACGCCATTAGATGCTTCCATGTTAACTGTAAAGAACATAAAAGGAGAAAAAAAAACATATATACAATACAACTGAAAATAACAATAAAAAGAAATAACTAATATGGGTTGCCTCCCAAACAGTGCTTGATTTATAGTCATCGGCTTGACTCCTGGTAATGACTTCAAGTGGGATTATATAGAGTCACAGATGTTTTCTGTCTCTCAAACGCGCCTCCAATGTAATGCTTCAGTCTTTGCTCGTTAACTTTGAATGCTTCCTTGTCATTGTTTTGAATTTCAACAACAACATATGGAAAGGCTCAAACGTGTTAAAGAAAAGATGGCCTAAATCATTTCTGTAGTGAATCATCATCAACGATTTTGCTTCAAGAGGTGATCAATTATTTATAAAGCTCGGGTGTATCTTCCTTAGTTTACTTATCTCAATAACTGTTCTCCAAGTATGCTCAACCACCAATGCAAATCAATGTATGAAAAGTGTATATGAAGATAGCCATGCTCAAACATAGATTAAACGAGACGTTGTTCACATAGTATATCATGCTCATCATCATCACAAAAATCACCATAAGTATCAAATTTCTCATCATTAATCCATAATCTGAACTATTATGTGAAGTTGTTTTTTTTTTTTTTGACCAATATAAGGACAATAGAAGCTATCACAATCAAAAATGTCCCCAAAACTTAGATGAGACATTGCCCGTAATGTCTAAAACCAAAGAAACAAAGATAAACAAGAATAAAAAGAATGCCACCTCATAGAAGAATAGTAGTCGTGATTGTGGCTCACATCTTCCTCTGGTTTTACGTCCAGGAACGGCATAAACGCCTTCTATGAGTAGAGGATTGGCATCCAATCCAATTTTCTTAAAAAATGGCAAACAGGGTGTTTTAACGTCAGATTCCCAAGACGCCATTAGCTGCTTCCATGTTAACTGTAAAGAACTTAAAAGGAGAAAAAAAACATATATACAATACAACTGAAAATAACAATAAAAAGAAATAACTAATATGGGTTGCCTCCCAAACAACGCTTGATTTATAGTCATCGGCTTGACTCCTGGTAATGATTTCAAGTGGGATTATGTAGAGTCACAGATGTTTTCTGTCTCTCAAACTCGCCTCCAATGTAATGCTTCAATCTTTGCCCGTTAACTTTGATTGCTTCCTTGTCATTGTTTTGAATTTCAACAGCTCCATATGGAAAGGCTCTAACGTGTTAAAGAAAAGATGGCCTAAATCATTTCTGTAGTGAATCATCATCAACGATTTTTCTTCAAGAGGTGATCAATTATTTATAAAGCTCGGGTGTATCTTCCATAGTTTACTTATCTCAATAACTGTTCTCCAAGTATGCTCAACCACCAATGCAAATCAATGTATGAAAAGTGTATATGAAGATAGCCATGCTCAAACATAGATTAAACGAGACGTTGTTCACATAGTATATCATGCTCATCATCATCACAAAAATCACCATAAGTATCAAATTTCTCATCATTAATCCATAATCTGAACTATTATGTGAAGTTGTTTTTTTTTTTGACCAATATAATGACAATAGAAGCTATCACAATCAAAAATGTCCCCAAAACTTAGATGAGACATTGCTCGTAATGTCTAAAACCAAAGAAACAAAGATAAACAAGAATAAAAACAATGGCACCTCATAGAAGAATAGTAGTCGTGATTGTGGCTCACATCTTCCTCTGGTTTTACGTCCAGGAACGGCATAAACGCCTTCTATGAGTAGAGGATTGGCATCCAATCCAATTTTCTTAAAAAATGGCAAACATGGTCTTTTAACGTCAGATTCCCAAGACGCCATTAGCTGCTTCCATGTTAACTGTAAAGAACATAAAAGGAGAAAAAAAAACATATATACAATACAACTGAAAATAATAATAAAAAGAAATAACTAATATGGGTTGCCTCCCAAACAGCGCTTGATTTATAGTCATCGGCTTGACTCCTGGTAATGACTTCAAGTGGGATTATATAGAGTCACAGATGTTTTCTGTCTCTCAAACTCGCCTCCAATGTAATGCTTCAGTCTTTGCTCGTTAACTTTGAATGCTTCCTTGTCATTGTTTTGAATTTCAACAACAACATATGGAAAGGCTCAAACGTGTTAAAGAAAAGATGGCCTAAATCATTTCTGTAGTGAATCATCATCAACGATTTTGCTTCAAGAGGTGATCAATTATTTATAAAGCTCGGGTGTATCTTCCTTAGTTTACTTATCTCAATAACTGTTCTCCAAGTATGCTCAACCACCAATGCAAATCAATGTATGAAAAGTGTATATGAAGATAGCCATGCTCAAACATAGACTAAACGAGACGTTGTTCACATAGTATATCATGCTCATCATCATCACAAAAATCACCATAAGTATCAAATTTCTCATCATTAATCCATAATCTGAACTATTATGTGAAGTTGTTTTTTTTTTTTGACCAATATAAGGACAATAGAAGCTATCACAATCAAAAATGTCCCCAAAACTTAGATGAGACATTGCCCGTAATGTCTAAAACCAAAGAAACAAAGATAAACAAGAATAAAAAGAATGGCACCTCATAGAAGAATAGTAGTCGTGATTGTGGCTCACATCTTCCTCTGGTTTTACGTCCAGGAACGGCATAAACGCCTTCTATGAGTAAAGGATTGGCATCCAATCCAATTTTCTTAAAAAATGGCAAACAGGGTGTTTTAACGTCAGATTCCCAAGACGCCATTAGCTGCTTCCATGTTAACTGTAAAGAACTTAAAAGGAGAAAAAAAACATATATACAATACAACTGAAAATAACAATAAAAAGAAATAACTAATATGGGTTGCCTCCCAAACAACGCTTGATTTATAGTCATCGGCTTGACTCCTGGTAATGATTTCAAGTGGGATTATGTAGAGTCACAAATGTTTTCTGTCTCTCAAACTCGCCTCCAATGTAATGCTTCAGTCTTTGCCCGTTAACTTTGATTGCTTCCTTGTCATTGTTTTGAATTTCAACAGCTCCATATGGAAAGGCTCTAACGTGTTAAAGAAAAGATGGCCTAAATCATTTCTGTAGTGAATCATCATCAACGATTTTTCTTCAAGAGGTGATCAATTATTTATAAAGCTCGGGTGTATCTTCCTTAGTTTACTTATCTCAATAACTGTTCTCCAAGTATGCTCAACCACCAATGCAAATCAATGTATGAAAAGTGTATATGAAGATAGCCATGCTCAAACATAGATTAAACGAGACGTTGTTCACATAGTGTATCATGCTCATCATCATCACAAAAATCACCATAAGTATCAAATTTCTCATCATTAATCCATAATCTGAACTATTATGTGAAGTTGTTTTTTTTTTTGACCAATATAAGGACAATAGAAGCTATCACAATCAAAAATGTCCCCAAAACTTAGATGAGACATTGCCCGTAATGTCTAAAACCAAAGAAACAAAGATAAACAAGAATAAAAAGAATGCCACCTCATAGAAGAATAGTAGTCGTGATTGTGGCTCACATCTTCCTCTGGTTTTACGTCCAGGAACGGCATAAACGCCTTCTATGAGTAGAGGATTGGCATCCAATCCAATTTTCTTAAAAAATGGCAAACAGGGTGTTTTAACGTCAGATTCCCAAGACGCCATTAGCTGCTTCCATGTTAACTGTAAAGAACTTAAAAGGAGAAAAAAAACATATATACAATACAACTGAAAATAACAATAAAAAGAAATAACTAATATGGGTTGCCTCCCAAACAACGCTTGATTTATAGTCATCGGCTTGACTCCTGGTAATGATTTCAAGTGGGATTATGTAGAGTCACAGATGTTTTCTGTCTCTCAAACTCGCCTCCAATGTAATGCTTCAATCTTTGCCCGTTAACTTTGATTGCTTCCTTGTCATTGTTTTGAATTTCAACAGCTCCATATGGAAAGGCTCTAACGTGTTAAAGAAAAGATGGCCTAAATCATTTCTGTAGTGAATCATCATCAACGATTTTTATTCAAGAGGTGATCAATTATTTATAAAGCTCGGGTGTATCTTCCATAGTTTACTTATCTCAATAACTGTTCTCCAAGTATGCTCAACCACCAATGCAAATCAATGTATGAAAAGTGTATATGAAGATAGCCATGCTCAAACATAGATTAAACGAGACGTTGTTCACATAGTATATCATGCTCATCATCATCACAAAAATCACCATAAGTATCAAATTTCTCATCATTAATCCATAATCTGAACTATTATGTGAAGTTGTTTTTTTTTTTTGACCAATATAATGACAATAGAAGCTATCACAATCAAAAATGTCCCCAAAACTTAGATGAGACATTGCTCGTAATGTCTAAAACCAAAGAAACAAAGATAAACAAGAATAAAAACAATGGCACCTCATAGAAGAATAGTAGTCGTGATTGTGGCTCACATCTTCCTCTGGTTTTACGTCCAGGAACGGCATAAACGCCTTCTATGAGTAGAGGATTGGCATCCAATCCAATTTTCTTAAAAAATGGCAAACATGGTCTTTTAACGTCAGATTCCCAAGACGCCATTAGCTGCTTCCATGTTAACTGTAAAGAACATAAAAGGAGAAAAAAAAACATATATACAATACAACTGAAAATAATAATAAAAAGAAATAACTAATATGGGTTGCCTCCCAAACAGCGCTTGATTTATAGTCATCGGCTTGACTCCTGGTAATGACTTCAAGTGGGATTATATAGAGTCACATATGTTTTCTGTCTCTCAAACTCGCCTCCAATGTAATGCTTCAGTCTTTGCTCGTTAACTTTGAATGCTTCCTTGTCATTGTTTTGAATTTCAACAACAACATATGGAAAGGCTCAAACGTGTTAAAGAAAAGATGGCCTAAATCATTTCTGTAGTGAATCATCATCAACGATTTTGCTTCAAGAGGTGATCAATTATTTATAAAGCTCGGGTGTATCTTCCTTAGTTTACTTATCTCAATAACTGTTCTCCAAGTATGCTCAACCACCAATGCAAATCAATGTATGAAAAGTGTATATGAAGATAGCCATGCTCAAACATAGACTAAACGAGACGTTGTTCACATAGTATATCATGCTCATCATCATCACAAAAATCACCATAAGTATCAAATTTCTCATCATTAATCCATAATCTGAACTATTATGTGAAGTTGTTTTTTTTTTTTGACCAATATAAGGACAATAGAAGCTATCACAATCAAAAATGTCCCCAAAACTTAGATGAGACATTGCCCGTAATGTCTAAAACCAAAGAAACAAAGATAAACAAGAATAAAAAGAATGGCACCTCATAGAAGAATAGTAGTCGTGATTGTGGCTCACATCTTCCTCTGGTTTTACGTCCAGGAACGGCATAAACGCCTTCTATGAGTAAAGGATTGGCATCCAATCCAATTTTCTTAAAAAATGGCAAACAGGGTGTTTTAACGTCAGATTCCCAAGACGCCATTAGCTGCTTCCATGTTAACTGTAAAGAACTTAAAAGGAGAAAAAAAACATATATACAATACAACTGAAAATAACAATAAAAAGAAATAACTAATATGGGTTGCCTCCCAAACAACGCTTGATTTATAGTCATCGGCTTGACTCCTGGTAATGATTTCAAGTGGGATTATGTAGAGTCACAAATGTTTTCTGTCTCTCAAACTCGCCTCCAATGTAATGCTTCAGTCTTTGCCCGTTAACTTTGATTGCTTCCTTGTCATTGTTTTGAATTTCAACAGCTCCATATGGAAAGGCTCTAACGTGTTAAAGAAAAGATGGCCTAAATCATTTCTGTAGTGAATCATCATCAACGATTTTTCTTCAAGAGGTGATCAATTATTTATAAAGCTCGGGTGTATCTTCCTTAGTTTACTTATCTCAATAACTGTTCTCCAAGTATGCTCAACCACCAATGCAAATCAATGTATGAAAAGTGTATATGAAGATAGCCATGCTCAAACATAGATTAAACGAGACGTTGTTCACATAGTGTATCATGCTCATCATCATCACAAAAATCACCATAAGTATCAAATTTCTCATCATTAATCCATAATCTGAACTATTATGTGAAGTTGTTTTTTTTTTTGACCAATATAATGACAATAGAAGCTATCACAATCAAAAATGTCCCCAAAACTTAGATGAGACATTGCTCGTAATGTCTAAAACCAAAGAAACAAAGATAAACAAGAATAAAAACAATGGCACCTCATAGAAGAATAGTAGTCGTGATTGTGGCTCACATCTTCCTCTGGTTTTTCGTCCAGGAACGGCATAAACGCCTTACATGAGTAGAGGATTGGCATCCAATCCAATTTTCTTAAAAAATGGCAAACATGGTCTTTTAACGTCAGATTCCCAAGACGCCATTAGCTGCTTCCATGTTAACTGTAAAGAACATAAAAGGAGAAAAAAAAACATATATACAATACAACTGAAAATAACAATAAAAAGAAATAACTAATATGGGTTGCCTCCCAAACAGCGCTTGATTTATAGTCATCGACTTGACTCCTGGTAATGACTTCAAGTGGGATTATATAGAGTCACAGATGTTTTCTGTCTCTCAAACTCGCCTCCAATGTAATGCTTCAGTCTTTGCTCGTTAACTTTGAATGCTTCCTTGTCATTGTTTTGAATTTCAACAACTCCATATGGAAAGGCTCAAAGGTGTTAAAGAAAAGATGGCCTAAATCATTTCTGTAGTGAATCATCATCAACGATTTTGCTTCAAGAGGTGATCAATTATTTATAAAGCTCGGGTGTATCTTCCTTAGTTTACTTATCTCAATAACTGTTCTCCAAGTATGCTCAACCACCAATGCAAATCAATGTATGAAAAGTGTATATGAAGATAGCCATGCTCAAACATAGATTAAACGAGACGTTGTTCACATTGTATATCATGCTCATCATCATCACAAAAATCACCATAAGTATCAAATTTCTCATTATTAATCCATAATCTGAACTATTATGTGAAGTTGTTTTTTTTTTTTGACGAATATAATGACAATAGAAGCTATCACAATAAAAAATGTCCCCAAAACTTAGATGAGACATTGCCCGTAATGTCTAAAACCAAAGAAACAAAGATAAACAAGAATAAAAACAATGGCACCTCATAGAAGAATAGTAGTCGTGATTGTGGCTCACATCTTCCTCTGGTTTTACGTCTAGGGACGGCATAAACGCCTTCTATGAGTAGAGGATTGGCATCCAATCCAATTTTCTTAAAAAATGGCAAACATGGTCTTTTAACGTCAGATTCCCAAGACGCCATTAGCTGCTTCCATGTTAACAAAGATGAACATAAAAGGAGAAAAAAAACATATATACAATACAACTGAAAATAACAATAAAAAGAAATAACTAATATGGGTTGCCTCCCAAACAGGGCTTGATTTATAGTCATCGACTTGACTCCTGGTAATGACTTCAAGTGGGATTATGTAGAGTCACGGATGTTTTCTGTCTCTCAAACTCGCCTCCAATGTAATGCTTCAGTCTTTGCTCGTTAACTTTGAATGCTTCCTTGTCATTGTTTTGAATTTCAACAACTCCATATGGAAAGGCTCAAACGTGTTAAAGAAAAGATGGCCTAAATCATTTCTGTAGTGAATCATCATCAACGATTTTGCTTCAAGAGGTGATCAATTATTTATAAAGCTCGGGTGTATCTTCCTTAGTTTACTTATCTCAATAACTGTTCTCCAAGTGTGCTCAACCACCAATGCAAATCAATGTATGAAAAGTGTATATGAAGATAGGCATGCTCAAACATAGATTAAACAAGACGTTGTTCACATAGTATATCATGCTCATCATCGTCACAAAAATCACCATAAGTATCAAATTTCTCATCTTTAATCCATAATCTGAACAATTATGTGAAGTAGGTTTTTTTTTTTTACCAATACAAAGACAATAGAACATATCACAATCAAAAATGTCCCCAAAACTTAGATGAGACATTGGCCCTAATGTCTAAAATCAAAGAAACAAATATAAACAATAATAAAAACAATGGCACCTGATAGAAAACTAATAGTTGGGATTGTGGCTCACATCTTCCTCTGGTTTTACGTCCAGAAACGGCATAAACGCCTTCTATGAGTCGAGGATTGGCTTCCCATCCAATTTTCTTAAAAATTGGCCAAGAGGGTCTTTTAACGTCAGATTCCCAAGACTCCATTAGCTGCTTCAATGTTAACTGTAAAGAACATAAAAGGAGAAAAAAAACATATATACAATACCACTCTAAATAACAATGAAAAGAAATAACTAATATGGTTGCCTCCCAAACAACGCTTGATTTATAGTCATCGACTTGACTCCTGGTAATGACTTCAAGTGGGATTATGTAGAGTCACATATGTTTTTTGTCTCTCAAACTCGCCTCCAATGTAATGACTCAGTCTTTGCCCGTTAACTTTGAATGCTTCCTTGTCATTGTTTTGAATTTCAACAACTCCATATGGAAAGGCTCAAACGTGTTAAAGAAAAGATGGCCTAAATCATTTCTGTGGTGAATCATCATCAAAGATTTTTCTTCAAGAGGTGCTCAATTATTTATAAAGCTCGGGTGAATCTTCCTTAGTTTACTTATATCAATAACTGTTCTCCAAGTATGCTCAACCACCAATGCAAATCAATGTGTGAAAAGTGTATATGAAGATAGGCATGCTCAAACATAGATTAAACAAGACGTTGTTCACATAGTATATCATGCTCATCATCATCACAAAAATCACCATAAGTATCAAATTTCTCATCTTTAATCCATAATCTGAACAATTATGTGAAGTAGGTTTTTTTTTTGACCAATACAAAGACAATAGAACCTATCACAATCAAAAATGTCCCCAAAACTTAGATGAGACATTGGCCCTAATGTCTAAAATCAAAGAAACAAATATAAACAATAATAAAAACAATGGCACCTGATAGAAAACTAATAGTTGTGATTGTGGCTCACATCTTCCTCTGGTTTTACGTCCAGAAACGGCATAAACGCCTTCTATGAGTCGAGGATTGGCTTCCCATCCAACTTTCTTAAAAATTGGCCAAGAGGGTCTTTTAACGTCAGATTCCCAAGACTCCATTAGCTGCTTCAATGTTAACTGTAAAGAATATAAAAGGAGAAAATAAACATATATACAATACCACTCTAAATAACAATGAAATGAAATAACTAATATGGTTGCCTCCCAAACAACGCTTGATTTATAGTCATCGACTTGACTCCTGGTAATGACTTCAACTGGGATTCTGTAGAGTCACAGATGTTTTTCGTCTCTCAAACTCGCCTCCAATGTAATGCCTCAGTCTTTGCCCGTTAACTTTGAATGCTTCCTTGTCATTGTTTTGAATTTCAACATCTCCATATGGAAAGGCTCAAACGTGTTAAAGAAAAGATGGCCTAAATCATTTCTGTGCTGAATCATCATCAATGATTTTTCTTCAAGAGGTGCTCAATTATTTATAAAGCTCGGGTGTATCTTCCTTAGTTTACTTATATCAATAACTGTTCTCCAAGTATGCTCAACCACCAATGCAAATCAATGTGTGAAAAGTGTATATGAAGATAGGCATGCTCAAACATAGATTAAACAAGACGTTGTTCACATAGTATATCATGCTCATCATCATCACAAAAATCACCATAAGTATCAAATTTCTCATCTTTAATCCATAATCTGAACAATTATGTGAAGTAGGTTTTTTTTTTGACCAATACAAAGACAATAGAACCTATCACAATCAAAAATGTCCCCAAAACTTAGATGAGACATTGGCCCTAATGTCTAAAATCAAAGAAACAAATATAAACAATAATAAAAACAATGGCACCTGATAGAAAACTAATAGTTGTGATTGTGGCTCACATCTTCCTCTGGTTTTACGTCCAGAAACGGCATAAACGCCTTCTATGAGTCGAGGATTGGCTTCCCATCCAATTTTCTTAAAAATTGGCCAAGAGGGTCTTTTAACGTCAGATTCCCAAGACTCCATTAGCTGCTTCAATGTTAACTGTAAAGAACATAAAAGGAGAAAAAAAACATATATACAATACCACTCTAAATAACAATGAAAAGAAATAACTAATATGGTTGCCTCCCAAACAACGCTTGATTTATAGTCATCGACTTGACTCCTGGTAATGACTTCAAGTGGGATTATGTAGAGTCACATATGTTTTTTGTCTCTCAAACTCGCCTCCAATGTAATGACTCAGTCTTTGCCCGTTAACTTTGAATGCTTCCTTGTCATTGTTTTGAATTTCAACAACTCCATATGGAAAGGCTCAAACGTGTTAAAGAAAAGATGGCCTAAATCATTTCTGTGGTGAATCATCATCAAAGATTTTTCTTCAAGAGGTGCTCAATTATTTATAAAGCTCGGGTGAATCTTCCTTAGTTTACTTATATCAATAACTGTTCTCCAAGTATGCTCAACCACCAATGCAAATCAATGTGTGAAAAGTGTATATGAAGATAGGCATGCTCAAACATAGATTAAACAAGACGTTGTTCACATAGTATATCATGCTCATCATCATCACAAAAATCACCATAAGTATCAAATTTCTCATCTTTAATCCATAATCTGAACAATTATGTGAAGTAGGTTTTTTTTTTGACCAATACAAAGACAATAGAACCTATCACAATCAAAAATGTCCCCAAAACTTAGATGAGACATTGGCCCTAATGTCTAAAATCAAAGAAACAAATATAAACAATAATAAAAACAATGGCACCTGATAGAAAACTAATAGTTGTGATTGTGGCTCACATCTTCCTCTGGTTTTACGTCCAGAAACGGCATAAACGCCTTCTATGAGTCGAGGATTGGCTTCCCATCCAATTTTCTTAAAAATTGGCCAAGAGGGTCTTTTAACGTCAGATTCCCAAGACTCCATTAGCTGCTTCAATGTTAACTGTAAAGAATATAAAAGGAGAAAATAAACATATATACAATACCACTCTAAATAACAATGAAATGAAATAACTAATATGGTTGCCTACCAAACAACGCTTGATTTATAGTCATCGACTTGACTCCTGGTAATGACTTCAACTGGGATTATGTAGAGTCACAGATGTTTTTTGTCTCTCAAACTCGCCTCCAATGTAATGCCTCAGTCTTTGCCCGTTAACTTTGAATGCTTCCTTGTCATTGTTTTGAATTTCAACATCTCCATATGGAAAGGCTCAAACGTGTTAAAGAAAAGATGGCCTAAATCATTTCTGTGCTGAATCATCATCAATGATTTTTCTTCAAGAGGTGCTCAATTATTTATAAAGCTCGGGTGTATCTTCCTTAGTTTACTTATATCAATAACTGTTCTCCAAGTATGCTCAACCACCAATGCAAATCAATGTGTGAAAAGTGTATATGAAGATAGGCATGCTCAAACATAGATTAAACAAGACGTTGTTCACATAGTATATCATGCTCATCATCATCACAAAAATCACCATAAGTATCAAATTTCTCATCTTTAATCCATAATCTGAACAATTATGTGAAGTAGGTTTTTTTTTTGACCAATACAAAGACAATAGAACCTATCACAATCAAAAATGTCCCCAAAACTTAGATGAGACATTGGCCCTAATGTCTAAAATCAAAGAAACAAATATAAACAATAATAAAAACAATGGCACCTGATAGAAAACTAATAGTTGTGATTGTGGCTCACATCTTCCTCTGGTTTTACGTCCAGAAACGGCATAAACGCCTTCTATGAGTCGAGGATTGGCTTCCCATCCAATTTTCTTAAAAATTGGCCAAGAGGGTCTTTTAACGTCAGATTCCCAAGACTCCATTAGCTGCTTCAATGTTAACTGTAAAGAATATAAAAGGAGAAAATAAACATATATACAATACCACTCTAAATAACAATGAAATGAAATAACTAATATGGTTGCCTCCCAAACAACGCTTGATTTATAGTCATCGACTTGACTCCTGGTAATGACTTCAACTGGGATTATGTAGAGTCACATATGTTTTTTGTCTCTCAAACTCGCCTCCAATGTAATGCCTCAGTCTTTGCCCGTTAACTTTGAATGCTTCCTTGTCATTGTTTTGAATTTCAACATCTCCATATGGAAAGGCTCAAACGTGTTAAAGAAAAGATGGCCTAAATCATTTCTGTGCTGAATCATCATCAACGATTTTTCTTCAAGAGGTGATCAATTATTTATAAAGCTCGGGTGTATCTTCCTTAGTTTACTTATATCAATAACTGTTCTCCAAGTATGCTCAACCACCAATGCAAATCAATGTGTGAAAACTGTATATGAAGATAGGCATGCTCAAACATAGATTAAACAAGACGTTGTTCACATAGTATATCATGCTCAACATCATCACAAAAATCACCATATGTATCAAATTTCTCATCATTAATCTATAATCTGAACAATTATGTGAAGTAGGTTTTTTTTTTGACCAATACAAAGACAATAGAAGCTATCACAATCAAAAATGTCCCCAAAACTTAGATGAGACATTGGCCCTAATGTCTAAAATCAAAGAAACAGATATAAACAAAAATAAAGACAATGGCACCAGATAGAAAAATAATAGTTGTGATTGTGGCTCACATCTTCCTCTGGTTTTACGTCCAGAAACGGCATAAACGCCTTCTATGAGTCGAGGATTGGCTTCCAATCAAATTTTCTTAAAAATTGGCCAAGAGGGTCTTTTAACGTCAGATTCTCAAGACGCCATTAGTTGCTTCAATGTTAACTGTAAAGAACATAAAAGGAGAAAAAAAACATATATACAATACAACTGAAAATAACAATGAAAAGAAATAACTAATATGGGTTGCCTCCCAAACAACGCTTGATTTATAGTCATCGACTTGACTCCTGGTAATGACTTCAAGTGGGATTATGTAGAGTCACAGATGTTTTTTGTCTCTCAAACTCGCCTCCAATGTAATGCCTCAGTCTTTGCCCGTTAACTTTGAATGCTTCCTTGTCATTGTTTCGAATTTCAACATCTCCATATGGAAAGGCTCAAATGTGTTAAAGAAAAGATGGCCTAAATCATTTATGTGGTGAATCATCATCAACGATTTTTCTTCAAGAGGTGATCAATTATTTATAAAGCTCGGGTGTATCTTCCTTAGTTTACTTATATCAATAACTGTTCTCCAAGCATGCTAAACCACCAATGCAAATCAATGTATGAAAAGTGTATATGAAGATAGGCAAGCTCAAACATAGATTAAACAAGACGTTGTTCACATAGTATATCATGCTCATCATCATCACAAAAATCACCATATGTATCAAATTTCTCATCATTAATCTATAATCTGAACAATTATGTGAAGTAGGTTTTTTTTTTTACCAATACAAACACAATAGAAGCTATCACAATCAAAAATGTCCCCAAAACTTAGATGAGACATTGGCCCTAATGTCTAAAATCAAAGAAACAGATATAAACAATAATAAAGACAATGGCACCTGATAGAAAAATAATAGTTGTGATTGTGGCTCACATCTTCCTCTGGTTTTACGTCCAGAAACGGCATAAACGCCTTCTATGAGTCGAGGATTGGCTTCCTATCAAAATTTCTTAAAAATTGGCCAAAAGGGTCTTTTAACGTCAGATTCCCAAGACGCCATTACCTGCTTCAATGTTAACTGTAAAGAACATAAAAGGAGACAAAAAACATATATACAATACAACTGAAAATAACAATGAAAAGAAATAACTAATATGGGTTGCCTCCCAAACAACGCTTGATTTATAGTCATCAACTTGACTCCTGGTAATGACTTCAAGTGGGATTATCTAGAGTCACATATGTTTTTTGTCTCTCAAACTCTCCTCCAATGTAATGCCACAGTCTTTGCCCGTTAACTTTGAATGCTTCCTTGTCATTGTTTTGAATTTCAACAGCTCCATATGGAAAGGCTCAAACGTGTTAAAGCAAAGATGGCCTAAATCATTTATGTAGTGAATCATCATCAACGATTTTTCTTCAAGAGGTGATCAATTATTTATAAAGCTCGGGTGTGTATCTTCCTTAGTTTACTTATATCAATAACTGTTCTCCAAGTATGCTCAACCACCAATGCAAATCAATGTGTGAAAAGTGTATATGAAGATAGGCATGCTCAAACATAAATTAAACAAGACGTTGTTCATATAGTATATCATGCTCATCATCATCACAAAAATCACCATAAGTATCAAATTTCTCATCATTAATCCATAATCTGAACAATTATGTGAAGTTGGTTTTTTTTTTTACCAATACAAAGACAATAGAAGCCATCACAATCAAAAATGTCCCCAAAACTTAGATGAGACATTGGCCCTAATGTCTAAAATCAAAGAAACAAATATAAACAATAGTAAAAACAATGGCACCTGATAGAAAACTAATAGTTGTGATTGTGGCTCACATTGTCCTCTGGTTTTACGTCCAGAAAAGGTATAAACACCTTCTATGAGTCGAGAATTGGCTTCCCATCCATTTTTCTTAAAAATTGGCCAAGAGGGTCTTTCAACGTCAGATTCCCAAAACGCCATTAGCTGCTTCCATGTTAACTGTAAAGAACATAAAAGGAGAAAAAAAACATATATACAATATAACTGTAAATAACAATGAAAAGAAATAACTAATATGGGTTGCCTCCCAAACAACGCTTGATTTATAGTCATCGACTTGACTCCTGGTAATGACTTCAAGTGGGATTATGTAGAGTCACGGATGTTTTTTGTCTCTCAAACTCGCCTCCAATGTAATGCCTCAGTCTTTGCCCGTTAACTTTGAATGCTTCCTTGTCATTGTTTTGAATTTCAACAGCTCCATATGGAAAGGCTCAAACGTGTTAAAGAAAAGATGGCCTAAATCATTTCTGTGGTGAATCATCATCAACGATTTTTCTTCAAGAGGTGATCAATTATTTATAAAGCTCGGGTGTATCTTCCTTAGTTTACTTATATCAATAACTGTTCTCCAAGTATGCTCAACCACCAATGCAAATCAATGTGTGAAAAGTGTATATGAAGATAGGCATGCTCAAACATAGATTAAACAAGACGTTGTTCACATAGTATATCATGCTCATCATCATCACAAAAATCACCATAAGTATCAAATTTCTCATCTTTAATCCATAATCTGAACAATTATGTGAAGTAGGTTTTTTTTTTGACCAATACAAAGACAATAGAACCTATCACAATCAAAAATGTCCCCAAAACTTAGATGAGACATTGGCCCTAATGTCTAAAATCAAAGAAACAAATATAAACAATAATAAAAACAATGGCACCTGATAGAAAACTAATAGTTGTGATTGTGGCTCACATCTTCCTCTGGTTTTACGTCCAGAAACGGCATAAACGCCTTCTATGAGTCGAGGATTGGCTTCCCATCCAATTTTCTTAAAAATTGGCCAAGAGGGTCTTTTAACGTCAGATTCCCAAGACTCCATTAGCTGCTTCAATGTTAACTGTAAAGAATATAAAAGGAGAAAATAAACATATATACAATACCACTCTAAATAACAATGAAATGAAATAACTAATATGGTTGCCTCCCAAACAACGCTTGATTTATAGTCATCGACTTGACTCCTGGTAATGACTTCAACTGGGATTATGTAGAGTCACATATGTTTTTTGTCTCTCAAACTCGCCTCCAATGTAATGCCTCAGTCTTTGCCCGTTAACTTTGAATGCTTCCTTGTCATTGTTTTGAATTTCAACATCTCCATATGGAAAGGCTCAAACGTGTTAAAGAAAAGATGGCCTAAATCATTTCTGTGCTGAATCATCATCAACGATTTTTCTTCAAGAGGTGATCAATTATTTATAAAGCTCGGGTGTATCTTCCTTAGTTTACTTATATCAATAACTGTTCTCCAAGTATGCTCAACCACCAATGCAAATCAATGTGTGAAAACTGTATATGAAGATAGGCATGCTCAAACATAGATTAAACAAGACGTTGTTCACATAGTATATCATGCTCAACATCATCACAAAAATCACCATATGTATCAAATTTCTCATCATTAATCTATAATCTGAACAATTATGTGAAGTAGGTTTTTTTTTTGACCAATACAAAGACAATAGAAGCTATCACAATCAAAAATGTCCCCAAAACTTAGATGAGACATTGGCCCTAATGTCTAAAATCAAAGAAACAGATATAAACAAAAATAAAGACAATGGCACCAGATAGAAAAATAATAGTTGTGATTGTGGCTCACATCTTCCTCTGGTTTTACGTCCAGAAACGGCATAAACGCCTTCTATGAGTCGAGGATTGGCTTCCAATCAAATTTTCTTAAAAATTGGCCAAGAGGGTCTTTTAACGTCAGATTCTCAAGACGCCATTAGTTGCTTCAATGTTAACTGTAAAGAACATAAAAGGAGAAAAAAAACATATATACAATACAACTGAAAATAACAATGAAAAGAAATAACTAATATGGGTTGCCTCCCAAACAACGCTTGATTTATAGTCATCGACTTGACTCCTGGTAATGACTTCAAGTGGGATTATGTAGAGTCACAGATGTTTTTTGTCTCTCAAACTCGCCTCCAATGTAATGCCTCAGTCTTTGCCCGTTAACTTTGAATGCTTCCTTGTCATTGTTTCGAATTTCAACATCTCCATATGGAAAGGCTCAAATGTGTTAAAGAAAAGATGGCCTAAATCATTTCTGTGGTGAATCATCATCAACGATTTTTCTTCAAGAGGTGATCAATTATTTATAAAGCTCGGGTGTATCTTCCTTAGTTTACTTATATCAATAACTGTTCTCCAAGCATGCTCAACCACCAATGCAAATCAATGTATGAAAAGTGTATATGAAGATAGGCAAGCTCAAACATAGATTAAACAAGACGTTGTTCACATAGTATATCATGCTCATCATCATCACAAAAATCACCATATGTATCAAATTTCTCATCATTAATCTATAATCTGAACAATTATGTGAAGTAGGTTTTTTTTTTTACCAATACAAACACAATAGAAGCTATCACAATCAAAAATGTCCCCAAAACTTAGATGAGACATTGGCCCTAATGTCTAAAATCAAAGAAACAGATATAAACAATAATAAAGACAATGGCACCTGATAGAAAAATAATAGTTGTGATTGTGGCTCACATCTTCCTCTGGTTTTACGTCCAGAAACGGCATAAACGCCTTCTATGAGTCGAGGATTGGCTTCCTATCAAAATTTCTTAAAAATTGGCCAAAAGGGTCTTTTAACGTCAGATTCCCAAGACGCCATTAGCTGCTTCAATGTTAACTGTAAAGAACATAAAAGGAGACAAAAAACATATATACAATACAACTGAAAATAACAATGAAAAGAAATAACTAATATGGGTTGCCTCCCAAACAACGCTTGATTTATAGTCATCAACTTGACTCCTGGTAATGACTTCAAGTGGGATTATCTAGAGTCACATATGTTTTTTGTCTCTCAAACTCTCCTCCAATGTAATGCCACAGTCTTTGCCCGTTAACTTTGAATGCTTCCTTGTCATTGTTTTGAATTTCAACAGCTCCATATGGAAAGGCTCAAACGTGTTAAAGCAAAGATGGCCTAAATCATTTATGTAGTGAATCATCATCAACGATTTTTCTTCAAGAGGTGATCAATTATTTATAAAGCTCGGGTGTGTATCTTCCTTAGTTTACTTATATCAATAACTGTTCTCCAAGTATGCTCAACCACCAATGCAAATCAATGTGTGAAAAGTGTATATGAA
This sequence comes from Linaria vulgaris, assembly GCA_948329865.1. Lineage (NCBI taxonomy): Eukaryota > Viridiplantae > Streptophyta > Magnoliopsida > Lamiales > Plantaginaceae > Linaria > Linaria vulgaris. The sequence continues at coordinate 68,003,224 of OX415249.1, forward strand.
GATAGGCATGCTCAAACATAAATTAAACAAGACGTTGTTCATATAGTATATCATGCTCATCATCATCACAAAAATCACCATAAGTATCAAATTTCTCATCATTAATCCATAATCTGAACAATTATGTGAAGTTGGTTTTTTTTTTTACCAATACAAAGACAATAGAAGCCATCACAATCAAAAATGTCCCCAAAACTTAGATGAGACATTGGCCCTAATGTCTAAAATCAAAGAAACAAATATAAACAATAGTAAAAACAATGGCACCTGATAGAAAACTAATAGTTGTGATTGTGGCTCACATTGTCCTCTGGTTTTACGTCCAGAAAAGGTATAAACACCTTCTATGAGTCGAGAATTGGCTTCCCATCCATTTTTCTTAAAAATTGGCCAAGAGGGTCTTTCAACGTCAGATTCCCAAAACGCCATTAGCTGCTTCCATGTTAACTGTAAAGAACATAAAAGGAGAAAAAAAACATATATACAATACAACTGAAAATAACAATGAAAAGAAATAACTAATATGGGTTGCCTCCCAAACAACGCTTGATTTATAGTCATCGACTTGACTCCTGGTAATGACTTCAAGTGGGATTATGTAGAGTCACAGATGTTTTTTGTCTCTCAAACTCGCCTCCAATGTAATGCCTCAGTCTTTGCCCGTTAACTTTGAATGCTTCCTTGTCATTGTTTCGAATTTCAACATCTCCATATGGAAAGGCTCAAATGTGTTAAAGAAAAGATGGCCTAAATCATTTCTGTGGTGAATCATCATCAACGATTTTTCTTCAAGAGGTGATCAATTATTTATAAAGCTCGGGTGTATCTTCCTTAGTTTACTTATATCAATAACTGTTCTCCAAGCATGCTCAACCACCAATGCAAATCAATGTATGAAAAGTGTATATGAAGATAGGCAAGCTCAAACATAGATTAAACAAGACGTTGTTCACATAGTATATCATGCTCATCATCATCACAAAAATCACCATATGTATCAAATTTCTCATCATTAATCTATAATCTGAACAATTATGTGAAGTAGGTTTTTTTTTTTACCAATACAAACACAATAGAAGCTATCACAATCAAAAATGTCCCCAAAACTTAGATGAGACATTGGCCCTAATGTCTAAAATCAAAGAAACAGATATAAACAATAATAAAGACAATGGCACCTGATAGAAAAATAATAGTTGTGATTGTGGCTCACATCTTCCTCTGGTTTTACGTCCAGAAACGGCATAAACGCCTTCTATGAGTCGAGGATTGGCTTCCTATCAAAATTTCTTAAAAATTGGCCAAAAGGGTCTTTTAACGTCAGATTCCCAAGACGCCATTAGCTGCTTCAATGTTAACTGTAAAGAACATAAAAGGAGACAAAAAACATATATACAATACAACTGAAAATAACAATGAAAAGAAATAACTAATATGGGTTGCCTCCCAAACAACGCTTGATTTATAGTCATCAACTTGACTCCTGGTAATGACTTCAAGTGGGATTATCTAGAGTCACATATGTTTTTTGTCTCTCAAACTCTCCTCCAATGTAATGCCACAGTCTTTGCCCGTTAACTTTGAATGCTTCCTTGTCATTGTTTTGAATTTCAACAGCTCCATATGGAAAGGCTCAAACGTGTTAAAGCAAAGATGGCCTAAATCATTTATGTAGTGAATCATCATCAACGATTTTTCTTCAAGAGGTGATCAATTATTTATAAAGCTCGGGTGTGTATCTTCCTTAGTTTACTTATATCAATAACTGTTCTCCAAGTATGCTCAACCACCAATGCAAATCAATGTGTGAAAAGTGTATATGAAGATAGGCATGCTCAAACATAAATTAAACAAGACGTTGTTCATATAGTATATCATGCTCATCATCATCACAAAAATCACCATAAGTATCAAATTTCTCATCATTAATCCATAATCTGAACAATTATGTGAAGTTGGTTTTTTTTTTTACCAATACAAAGACAATAGAAGCCATCACAATCAAAAATGTCCCCAAAACTTAGATGAGACATTGGCCCTAATGTCTAAAATCAAAGAAACAAATATAAACAATAGTAAAAACAATGGCACCTGATAGAAAACTAATAGTTGTGATTGTGGCTCACATTGTCCTCTGGTTTTACGTCCAGAAAAGGTATAAACACCTTCTATGAGTCGAGAATTGGCTTCCCATCCATTTTTCTTAAAAATTGGCCAAGAGGGTCTTTCAACGTCAGATTCCCAAAACGCCATTAGCTGCTTCCATGTTAACTGTAAAGAACATAAAAGGAGAAAAAAAACATATATACAATACAACTGAAAATAACAATGAAAAGAAATAACTAATATGGGTTGCCTCCCAAACAACGCTTGATTTATAGTCATCGACTTGACTCCTGGTAATGACTTCAAGTGGGATTATGTAGAGTCACAGATGTTTTTTGTCTCTCAAACTCGCCTCCAATGTAATGCCTCAGTCTTTGCCCGTTAACTTTGAATGCTTCCTTGTCATTGTTTCGAATTTCAACATCTCCATATGGAAAGGCTCAAATGTGTTAAAGAAAAGATGGCCTAAATCATTTCTGTGGTGAATCATCATCAACGATTTTTCTTCAAGAGGTGATCAATTATTTATAAAGCTCGGGTGTATCTTCCTTAGTTTACTTATATCAATAACTGTTCTCCAAGCATGCTCAACCACCAATGCAAATCAATGTATGAAAAGTGTATATGAAGATAGGCAAGCTCAAACATAGATTAAACAAGACGTTGTTCACATAGTATATCATGCTCATCATCATCACAAAAATCACCATATGTATCAAATTTCTCATCATTAATCTATAATCTGAACAATTATGTGAAGTAGGTTTTTTTTTTTACCAATACAAACACAATAGAAGCTATCACAATCAAAAATGTCCCCAAAACTTAGATGAGACATTGGCCCTAATGTCTAAAATCAAAGAAACAGATATAAACAATAATAAAGACAATGGCACCTGATAGAAAAATAATAGTTGTGATTGTGGCTCACATCTTCCTCTGGTTTTACGTCCAGAAACGGCATAAACGCCTTCTATGAGTCGAGGATTGGCTTCCTATCAAAATTTCTTAAAAATTGGCCAAAAGGGTCTTTTAACGTCAGATTCCCAAGACGCCATTAGCTGCTTCAATGTTAACTGTAAAGAACATAAAAGGAGACAAAAAACATATATACAATACAACTGAAAATAACAATGAAAAGAAATAACTAATATGGGTTGCCTCCCAAACAACGCTTGATTTATAGTCATCAACTTGACTCCTGGTAATGACTTCAAGTGGGATTATCTAGAGTCACATATGTTTTTTGTCTCTCAAACTCTCCTCCAATGTAATGCCACAGTCTTTGCCCGTTAACTTTGAATGCTTCCTTGTCATTGTTTTGAATTTCAACAGCTCCATATGGAAAGGCTCAAACGTGTTAAAGCAAAGATGGCCTAAATCATTTATGTAGTGAATCATCATCAACGATTTTTCTTCAAGAGGTGATCAATTATTTATAAAGCTCGGGTGTGTATCTTCCTTAGTTTACTTATATCAATAACTGTTCTCCAAGTATGCTCAACCACCAATGCAAATCAATGTGTGAAAAGTGTATATGAAGATAGGCATGCTCAAACATAAATTAAACAAGACGTTGTTCATATAGTATATCATGCTCATCATCATCACAAAAATCACCATAAGTATCAAATTTCTCATCATTAATCCATAATCTGAACAATTATGTGAAGTTGGTTTTTTTTTTTACCAATACAAAGACAATAGAAGCCATCACAATCAAAAATGTCCCCAAAACTTAGATGAGACATTGGCCCTAATGTCTAAAATCAAAGAAACAAATATAAACAATAGTAAAAACAATGGCACCTGATAGAAAACTAATAGTTGTGATTGTGGCTCACATTGTCCTCTGGTTTTACGTCCAGAAAAGGTATAAACACCTTCTATGAGTCGAGAATTGGCTTCCCATCCATTTTTCTTAAAAATTGGCCAAGAGGGTCTTTCAACGTCAGATTCCCAAAACGCCATTAGCTGCTTCCATGTTAACTGTAAAGAACATAAAAGGAGAAAAAAAACATATATACAATACAACTGAAAATAACAATGAAAAGAAATAACTAATATGGGTTGCCTCCCAAACAACGCTTGATTTATAGTCATCGACTTGACTCCTGGTAATGACTTCAAGTGGGATTATGTAGAGTCACAGATGTTTTTTGTCTCTCAAACTCGCCTCCAATGTAATGCCTCAGTCTTTGCCCGTTAACTTTGAATGCTTCCTTGTCATTGTTTCGAATTTCAACATCTCCATATGGAAAGGCTCAAATGTGTTAAAGAAAAGATGGCCTAAATCATTTCTGTGGTGAATCATCATCAACGATTTTTCTTCAAGAGGTGATCAATTATTTATAAAGCTCGGGTGTATCTTCCTTAGTTTACTTATATCAATAACTGTTCTCCAAGCATGCTCAACCACCAATGCAAATCAATGTATGAAAAGTGTATATGAAGATAGGCAAGCTCAAACATAGATTAAACAAGACGTTGTTCACCTAGTATATCATGCTCATCATCATCACAAAAATCACCATATGTATCAAATTTCTCATCATTAATCTATAATCTGAACAATTATGTGAAGTAGGTTTTTTTTTTTACCAATACAAACACAATAGAAGCTATCACAATCAAAAATGTCCCCAAAACTTAGATGAGACATTGGCCCTAATGTCTAAAATCAAAGAAACAGATATAAACAATAATAAAGACAATGGCACCTGATAGAAAAATAATAGTTGTGATTGTGGCTCACATCTTCCTCTGGTTTTACGTCCAGAAACGGCATAAACGCCTTCTATGAGTCGAGGATTGGCTTCCTATCAAAATTTCTTAAAAATTGGCCAAAAGGGTCTTTTAACGTCAGATTCCCAAGACGCCATTAGCTGCTTCAATGTTAACTGTAAAGAACATAAAAGGAGACAAAAAACATATATACAATACAACTGAAAATAACAATGAAAAGAAATAACTAATATGGGTTGCCTCCCAAACAACGCTTGATTTATAGTCATCAACTTGACTCCTGGTAATGACTTCAAGTGGGATTATCTAGAGTCACATATGTTTTTTGTCTCTCAAACTCTCCTCCAATGTAATGCCACAGTCTTTGCCCGTTAACTTTGAATGCTTCCTTGTCATTGTTTTGAATTTCAACAGCTCCATATGGAAAGGCTCAAACGTGTTAAAGCAAAGATGGCCTAAATCATTTATGTAGTGAATCATCATCAACGATTTTTCTTCAAGAGGTGATCAATTATTTATAAAGCTCGGGTGTGTATCTTCCTTAGTTTACTTATATCAATAACTGTTCTCCAAGTATGCTCAACCACCAATGCAAATCAATGTGTGAAAAGTGTATATGAAGATAGGCATGCTCAAACATAAATTAAACAAGACGTTGTTCATATAGTATATCATGCTCATCATCATCACAAAAATCACCATAAGTATCAAATTTCTCATCATTAATCCATAATCTGAACAATTATGTGAAGTTGGTTTTTTTTTTTACCAATACAAAGACAATAGAAGCCATCACAATCAAAAATGTCCCCAAAACTTAGATGAGACATTGGCCCTAATGTCTAAAATCAAAGAAACAAATATAAACAATAGTAAAAACAATGGCACCTGATAGAAAACTAATAGTTGTGATTGTGGCTCACATTGTCCTCTGGTTTTACGTCCAGAAAAGGTATAAACACCTTCTATGAGTCGAGAATTGGCTTCCCATCCATTTTTCTTAAAAATTGGCCAAGAGGGTCTTTCAACGTCAGATTCCCAAAACGCCATTAGCTGCTTCCATGTTAACTGTAAAGAACATAAAAGGAGAAAAAAAACATATATACAATATAACTGTAAATAACAATGAAAAGAAATAACTAATATGGGTTGCCTCCCAAACAACGCTTGATTTATAGTCATCGACTTGACTCCTGGTAATGACTTCAAGTGGGATTATGTAGAGTCACGGATGTTTTTTGTCTCTCAAACTCGCCTCCAATGTAATGCCTCAGTCTTTGCCCGTTAACTTTGAATGCTTCCTTGTCATTGTTTTGAATTTCAACAGCTCCATATGGAAAGGCTCAAACGTGTTAAAGAAAAGATGGCCTAAATCATTTCTGTGGTGAATCATCATCAACGATTTTTCTTCAAGAGGTGATCAATTATTTATAAAGCTCGGGTGTATCTTCCTTAGTTTACTTATATCAATAACTGTTCTCCAAGTATGCTCAACCACCAATGCAAATCAATGTGTGAAAAGTGTATATGAAGATAGGCATGCTCAAACATAGATTAAACAAGACGTTGTTCACATAGTATATCATGCTCATCATCATCACAAAAATCACCATATGTATCAAATTTCTCATCATTAATCTATAATCTGAACAATTATGTGAAGTAGGTTGTTTTTTTTGACCAATACAAAGAAAATAGAAGCTATCACAATCAAAAATGTCCCCAAAACTTAGATGAGACATTGGCCCTAATGTCTAAAATCAAAGAAACAGATATAAACAATAATAAAGACAATGGCACCTGATAGAAAAATAATAGTTGTGATTGTGGCTCACATATTCCTCTGGTTTTACGTCCAGAAACGGCATAAACGCCTTCTATGAGTCGAGGATTGGCTTCCCATCCAATTTTCTTAAAAAATGGCAAACATGGTCTTTTAACGTCAGATTCCCAAGACGCCATTAGCTGCTTCCATGTTAACTGTAAAGAACTTAAAAGGAGAAAAAAAACATATATACAATACAACTGAAAATAACAATAAAAAGAAATAACTAATATGGGTTGCCTCCCAAACAGCGCTTGATTTATAGTCATCGTCTTGACTCCTGGTAATGATTTCAAGTGGGATTATGTAGAGTCACAGATGTTTTCTGTCTCTCAATCTCGCCTCCAATGTAATGCTTCAGTCTTTGCCCGTTAACTTTGAATGCTTCATTGTCATTGTTTTAAATTTCAACAGCTCCATATGGAAAGGCTCAAACGTGTTAAAGAAAAGATGGCCTAAATCATTTCTGTAGTGAATCATCATCAACGATTTTGCTTCAAGAGGTGATCAATTATTTATAAAGCTCGGGTGTATCTTCCTTAGTTTACTTATCTCAATAACTGTTCTCCAAGTATGCTCAACCACCAATGCAAATCAATGTGTGAAAAGTGTATATAAAGATAGGCATGCTCAAACATAGATTAAACGAGACGTTGTTCACATAGTATATCATGTTCATCATCATCACAAAAATCACCATAAATATCAAATTTCTCATCTTTAATCCATAATCTGAACAATTATGTGAAGTAAGTTTTTTTTTTTACCAATACAAAGACAATAGAAGCTATCACAATCAAAAATGTCCCCAAAACTTAGATGAGACATTGGCCCTAATGTCTAAAATCAAAGAAACAAATATAAACAATAATAAAAACAATGGCACCTGATAGAAAACTAATAGTTGTGATTGTGGCTCACATCTTCCTCTGGTTTTACGTCCAGAAACGGCATAAACGCCTTCTATGAGTCGAGGATTGGCTTCCCATCCAATTTTCTTAAAAAATGGCAAACAGGGTCTTTTAACGTCCGATTCCCAAGACGCCATTAGGTGCTTACATGTTAACTGTAAAGAACTTAAAAGGAGAAAAAAAACATATATAGAATACAACTGAAAATAACAATAAAAAGAAATAACTAATATGGGTTGCCTCCCAAACAACGCTTGATTTATAGTCATCGTCTTGACTCCTGGTAATGATTTCAAGTGGGATTATGTAGAGTCACAAATGTTTTCTGTCTCTCAAACTCGCCTCCAATGTAATGCTTCAGTCTTTGCCCGTTAACTTTGAATGCTTCCTTGTCATTGTTTTGAATTTCAACAGCTCCATATGGAAAGGCTCAAACGTGTTAAAGAAAAGATGGCCTAAATCATTTCTATAGTGAATCATCATCAACGATTTTTCTTCAAGAGGTGATCAATTATTTATAAAGCTCGGGTGTATCTTCCTTAGTTTACTTATCTCAATAACTGTTCTCAAAGTATGCTCAACCACCAATGCAAATCAATGTGTGAAAAGTGTATATGAAGATAGGCATGCTCAAACATAGATTAAACGAGACGTTGTTCACATAGTATATCATGCTCATCATCATCACAAAAATCACCATAAGTATCAAATTTCTCATCTTTAATCCATAATCTGAACAATTATGTGAAGTAGTTTTTTTTTTTGACCAATATAAAGACAATAGAAGCTATCACAATAAAAAATGTCACCAAAACTTAGATGAGACATTGCCCCCAAATGTCTAAAACCAAAGAAACATAGATAAACAATAGTAAAACAATAGCACCTGATAGAAGAATATTAGTCGTGATTTTGGCTCACATCTTCCTCTGGTTTTACGTCCAGAAACGGCATAAACGCCTTCTATGAGTCGAGGATTGGCATCCCATCCAATTTTCTTATAAAATGGCAAACATGGTCTTTTAACGTCAGATTCCCAAGACGCCATTAGCTGCTTCCATGTTAACTGTAAAGAACTTAAAAGGAGAAAAAAAACATATATACAATACAACTGAAAATAACAATAAAAAGAAATAACTAATATGGGTTGCCTCCCAAACAGCGCTTGATTTATAGTCATCGTATTGACTCCTGGTAATGATTTCAAGTGGGATTATGTAGAGTCACAGATGTTTTCTGTCTCTCAATCTCGCCTCCAATGTAATGCTTCAGTCTTTGCCCGTTAACTTTGAATGCTTCATTGTCATTGTTTTAAATTTCAACAACTCCATATGGAAAGGCTCAAACGTGTTAAAGAAAAGATGGCCTAAATCATTTCTGTAGTGAATCATCATCAACGATTTTACTTCAAGAGGTGATCAATTATTTATAAAGCTCGGGTGTATCTTCCTTAGTTTACTTATCTCAATAACTGTTCTCCAAGTATGCTCAACCACCAATGCAAATCAATGTGTGAAAAGTGTATATAAAGATAGGCATGCTCAAACATAGATTAAACGAGACGTTGTTCACATAGTATATCATGTTCATCATCATCACAAAAATCACCATAAATATCAAATTTCTCATCTTTAATCCATAATCTGAACAATTATGTGAAGTAGGTTTTTTTTTTACCAATACAAAGACAATAGAAGCTATCACAATCAAAAATGTCCCCAAAACTTAGATGAGACATTGGCCCTAATGTCTAAAATCAAAGAAACAAATATAAACAATAATAAAAACAATGGCACTTGATAGAAAACTAATAGTTGTGATTGTGGCTCACATCTTCCTCTGGTTTTACGTCCAGAAACGGCATAAACGCCTTCTATGAGTCGAGGATTGGCTTCCCATCCAATTTTCTTAAAAAATGGCAAACAGGGTCTTTTAACGTCCGATTCCCAAGACGCCATTAGCTGCTTCCATGTTAACTGTAAAGAACATAAAAGGAGAAAAAAAACATATATACAATATAACTGTAAATAACAATGAAAAGAAATAACTAATATGGGTTGCCTCCCAAAGAACGCTTGATTTATAGTCATCGACTTGAGTCCTGGTAATGACTTCAAGTGGGATTATGTAGAGTCACGGATGTTTTTTGTCTCTCAAACTCGCCTCCAATGTAATGCCTCAGTCTTTGGCCGTTAACTTTGAATGCTTCCTTGTCATTGTTTTAAATTTCAACAGCTCCATATGGAAAGGCTCACACGTGTTAAAGAAAAGATGGCCTAAATCATTTCTGTAGTGAATCATCATCAACGATTTTGCTTCAAGAGGTGATCAATTATTTATAAAGCTCGGGTGTATCTTCCTTAGTTTACTTATCTCAATAACTGTTCTCCAAGTATGCTCAACCACCAATGCAAATCAATGTGTGAAAAGTGTATATAAAGATAGGCATGCTCAAACATAGATTAAACGAGACGTTGTTCACATAGTATATCATGTTCATCATCATCACAAAAATCACCATAAGTATCAAATTTCTCATCTTTAGTCCATAATCTGAACAATTATGTGAAGTAGGTTTTTTTTTTTTACCAATACAAAGACAATAGAAGCTATCACAATCAAAAATGTCCCCAAAACTTAGATGAGACATTGGCCCTAATGTCTAAAATCAAAGAAACAAATATAAACAATAATAAAAACAATGGCACCTGATAGAAAACTAATAGTTGTGATTGTGGCTCACATCTTCCTCTGGTTTTACGTCCAGAAACGGCATAAACGCCTTCTATGAGTCGAGGATTTGTTTCCCATCCAATTTTCTTAAAAAATGGCAAACAGGGTCTTTTAACGTGCGATTCCCAAGACGCCATTAGGTGCTTACATGTTAACTGTAAAGAACTTAAAAGGAGAAAAAAAACATATATAGAATACAACTGAAAATAACAATAAAAAGAAATAACTAATATGGGTTGCCTCCCAAACAACGCTTGATTTATAGTCATCGTCTTGACTCCTGGTAATGATTTCAAGTGGGATTATGTAGAGTCACAAATGTTTTCTGTCTCTCAAACTCGCCTCCAATGTAATGCTTCAGTCTTTGCACGTTAACTTTGAATGCTTCCTTGTCATTGTTTTGAATTTCAACAGCTCCATATGGAAAGGCTCAAACGTGTTAAAGAAAAGATGGCCTAAATCATTTCTATAGTGAATCATCATCAACGATTTTTCTTCAAGAGGTGATCAATTATTTATAAAGCTCGGGTGTATCTTCCTTAGTTTACTTATCTCAATAACTGTTCTCAAAGTATGCTCAACCACCAATGCAAATCAATGTGTGAAAAGTGTATATGAAGATAGGCATGCTCAAACATAGATTAAACGAGACGTTGTTCACATAGTATATCATGCTCATCATCATCACAAAAATCACCATATGTATCAAATTTCTCATCATTAATCTATAATCTGAACAATTATGTGAAGTAGGTTGTTTTTTTTGACCAATACAAAGACAATAGAAGCTATCACAATCAAAAATGTCCCCAAAACTTAGATGAGACATTGGCCCTAATGTCTAAAATCAAAGAAACAGATATAAACAATAATAAAGACAATGGCACCTGATAGAAAAATAATAGTTGTGATTGTGGCTCACATCTTCCTCTGGTTTTACGTCCAGAAACGGCATAAACGCCTTCTATGAGTCGAGGATTGGCTTCCCATCCAATTTTCTTAAAAAATGGCAAACAGGGTCTTTTAACGTCAGATTCCCAAGACGCCATTAGCTGCTTCCATGTTAACTGTAAAGAACTCAAAAGGAGAAAAAAAACATATATACAATACAACTGAAAATAACAATAAAAAGAAATAACTAATATGGGTTGCCTCCCAAACAGCGCTTGATTTATAGTCATCGTCTTGACTCCTGGTAATGATTTCAAGTGGGATTATGTAGAGTCACAGATGTTTTCTGTCTCTCAATCTCGCCTCCAATGTAATGCTTCAGTCTTTGCCCGTTAACTTTGAATGCTTCCTTGTCATTGTTTTAAATTTCAACAGCTCCATATGGAAAGGCTCAAACGTGTTAAAGAAAAGATGGCCTAAATCATTTCTGTAGTGAATCATCATCAACGATTTTGCTTCAAGAGGTGATCAATTATTTATAAAGCTCGGGTGTATCTTCCTTAGTTTACTTATCTCAATAACTGTTCTCCAAGTATGCTCAACCACCAATGCAAATCAATGTGTGAAAAGTGTATATAAAGATAGGCATGCTCAAACATAGATTAAACGAGACGTTGTTCACATAGTATATCATGTTCATCATCATCACAAAAATCACCATAAATATCAAATTTCTCATCTTTAATCCATAATCTGAACAATTATGTGAAGTAGGTTTTTTTTTTACCAATACAAAGACAATAGAAGCTATCACAATCAAAAATGTCCCCAAAACTTAGATGAGACATTGGCCCTAATGTCTAAAATCAAAGAAACAAATATAAACAATAATAAAAACAATGGCACCTGATAGAAAACTAATAGTTGTGATTGTGGCTCACATCTTCCTCTGGTTTTACGTCCAGAAACGGCATAAACGCCTTCTATGAGTCGAGGATTGGCATCCCATCCAATTTTCTTATAAAATGGCAAACATGGTCTTTTAACGTCAGATTCCCAAGACGCCATTAGCTGCTTCCATGTTAACTGTAAAGAACTTAAAAGGAGAAAAAAAACATATATACAATACAACTGAAAATAACAATAAAAAGAAATAACTAATATGGGTTGCCTCCCAAACAGCGCTTGATTTATAGTCATCGTATTGACTCCTGGTAATGATTTCAAGTGGGATTATGTAGAGTCACAGATGTTTTCTGTCTCTCAATCTCGCCTCCAATGTAATGCTTCAGTCTTTGCCCGTTAACTTTGAATGCTTCATTGTCATTGTTTTAAATTTCAACAACTCCATATGGAAAGGCTCAAACGTGTTAAAGAAAAGATGGCCTAAATCATTTCTGTAGTGAATCATCATCAACGATTTTACTTCAAGAGGTGATCAATTATTTATAAAGCTCGGGTGTATCTTCCTTAGTTTACTTATCTCAATAACTGTTCTCCAAGTATGCTCAACCACCAATGCAAATCAATGTGTGAAAAGTGTATATAAAGATAGGCATGCTCAAACATAGATTAAACGAGACGTTGTTCACATAGTATATCATGTTCATCATCATCACAAAAATCACCATAAATATCAAATTTCTCATCTTTAATCCATAATCTGAACAATTATGTGAAGTAGGTTTTTTTTTTACCAATACAAAGACAATAGAAGCTATCACAATCAAAAATGTCCCCAAAACTTAGATGAGACATTGGCCCTAATGTCTAAAATCAAAGAAACAAATATAAACAATAATAAAAACAATGGCACTTGATAGAAAACTAATAGTTGTGATTGTGGCTCACATCTTCCTCTGGTTTTACGTCCAGAAACGGCATAAACGCCTTCTATGAGTCGAGGATTGGCTTCCCATCCAATTTTCTTAAAAAATGGCAAACAGGGTCTTTTAACGTCCGATTCCCAAGACGCCATTAGCTGCTTCCATGTTAACTGTAAAGAACATAAAAGGAGAAAAAAAACATATATACAATATAACTGTAAATAACAATGAAAAGAAATAACTAATATGGGTTGCCTCCCAAAGAACGCTTGATTTATAGTCATCGACTTGAGTCCTGGTAATGACTTCAAGTGGGATTATGTAGAGTCACGGATGTTTTTTGTCTCTCAAACTCGCCTCCAATGTAATGCCTCAGTCTTTGGCCGTTAACTTTGAATGCTTCCTTGTCATTGTTTTAAATTTCAACAGCTCCATATGGAAAGGCTCACACGTGTTAAAGAAAAGATGGCCTAAATCATTTCTGTAGTGAATCATCATCAACGATTTTGCTTCAAGAGGTGATCAATTATTTATAAAGCTCGGGTGTATCTTCCTTAGTTTACTTATCTCAATAACTGTTCTCCAAGTATGCTCAACCACCAATGCAAATCAATGTGTGAAAAGTGTATATAAAGATAGGCATGCTCAAACATAGATTAAACGAGACGTTGTTCACATAGTATATCATGTTCATCATCATCACAAAAATCACCATAAGTATCAAATTTCTCATCTTTAGTCCATAATCTGAACAATTATGTGAAGTAGGTTTTTTTTTTTTACCAATACAAAGACAATAGAAGCTATCACAATCAAAAATGTCCCCAAAACTTAGATGAGACATTGGCCCTAATGTCTAAAATCAAAGAAACAAATATAAACAATAATAAAAACAATGGCACCTGATAGAAAACTAATAGTTGTGATTGTGGCTCACATCTTCCTCTGGTTTTACGTCCAGAAACGGCATAAACGCCTTCTATGAGTCGAGGATTTGTTTCCCATCCAATTTTCTTAAAAAATGGCAAACAGGGTCTTTTAACGTGCGATTCCCAAGACGCCATTAGGTGCTTACATGTTAACTGTAAAGAACTTAAAAGGAGAAAAAAAACATATATAGAATACAACTGAAAATAACAATAAAAAGAAATAACTAATATGGGTTGCCTCCCAAACAACGCTTGATTTATAGTCATCGTCTTGACTCCTGGTAATGATTTCAAGTGGGATTATGTAGAGTCACAAATGTTTTCTGTCTCTCAAACTCGCCTCCAATGTAATGCTTCAGTCTTTGCACGTTAACTTTGAATGCTTCCTTGTCATTGTTTTGAATTTCAACAGCTCCATATGGAAAGGCTCAAACGTGTTAAAGAAAAGATGGCCTAAATCATTTCTATAGTGAATCATCATCAACGATTTTTCTTCAAGAGGTGATCAATTATTTATAAAGCTCGGGTGTATCTTCCTTAGTTTACTTATCTCAATAACTGTTCTCAAAGTATGCTCAACCACCAATGCAAATCAATGTGTGAAAAGTGTATATGAAGATAGGCATGCTCAAACATAGATTAAACGAGACGTTGTTCACATAGTATATCATGCTCATCATCATCACAAAAATCACCATATGTATCAAATTTCTCATCATTAATCTATAATCTGAACAATTATGTGAAGTAGGTTGTTTTTTTTGACCAATACAAAGACAATAGAAGCTATCACAATCAAAAATGTCCCCAAAACTTAGATGAGACATTGGCCCTAATGTCTAAAATCAAAGAAACAGATATAAACAATAATAAAGACAATGGCACCTGATAGAAAAATAATAGTTGTGATTGTGGCTCACATCTTCCTCTGGTTTTACGTCCAGAAACGGCATAAACGCCTTCTATGAGTCGAGGATTGGCTTCCCATCCAATTTTCTTAAAAAATGGCAAACAGGGTCTTTTAACGTCAGATTCCCAAGACGCCATTAGCTGCTTCCATGTTAACTGTAAAGAACTCAAAAGGAGAAAAAAAACATATATACAATACAACTGAAAATAACAATAAAAAGAAATAACTAATATGGGTTGCCTCCCAAACAGCGCTTGATTTATAGTCATCGTCTTGACTCCTGGTAATGATTTCAAGTGGGATTATGTAGAGTCACAGATGTTTTCTGTCTCTCAATCTCGCCTCCAATGTAATGCTTCAGTCTTTGCCCGTTAACTTTGAATGCTTCCTTGTCATTGTTTTAAATTTCAACAGCTCCATATGGAAAGGCTCAAACGTGTTAAAGAAAAGATGGCCTAAATCATTTCTGTAGTGAATCATCATCAACGATTTTGCTTCAAGAGGTGATCAATTATTTATAAAGCTCGGGTGTATCTTCCTTAGTTTACTTATCTCAATAACTGTTCTCCAAGTATGCTCAACCACCAATGCAAATCAATGTGTGAAAAGTGTATATAAAGATAGGCATGCTCAAACATAGATTAAACGAGACGTTGTTCACATAGTATATCATGTTCATCATCATCACAAAAATCACCATAAGTATCAAATTTCTCATCTTTAGTCCATAATCTGAACAATTATGTGAAGTAGGTTTTTTTTTTTACCAATACAAAGACAATAGAAGCTATCACAATCAAAAATGTCCCCAAAACTTAGATGAGACATTGGCCCTAATGTCTAAAATCAAAGAAACAAATATAAACAATAATAAAAACAATGGCACCTGATAGAAAACTAATAGTTGTGATTGTGGCTCACATCTTCCTCTGGTTTTACGTCCAGAAACGGCATAAACGCCTTCTATGAGTCGAGGATTGGTTTCCCATCCAATTTTCTTAAAAAATGTCAAACAGGGTCTTTTAACGTCCGATTCCCAAGACGCCATTAGGTGCTTACATGTTAACTGTAAAGAACTTAAAAGGAGAAAAAAAACATATATACAATACAACTGAAAATAACAATAAAAAGAAATAACTAATATGGGTTGCCTCCCAAACAACGCTTGATTTATAGTCGTCGTCTTGACTCCTGGTAATGATTTCAAGTGGGATTATGTAGAGTCACAAATGTTTTCTGTCTCTCAAACTCGCCTCCAATGTAATGCTTCAGTCTTTGCCCGTTAACTTTGAATGCTTCCTTGTCATTGTTTTGAATTTCAACAGCTCCATATGGAAAGGCTCAAACGTGTTAAAGAAAAGATGGCCTAAATCATTTCTATAGTGAATCATCATCAACGATTTTTCTTCAAGAGGTGATCAATTATTTATAAAGCTCGGGTGTATCTTCCTTAGTTTACTTATCTCAATAACTGTTCTCAAAGTATGCTCAACCACCAATGCAAATCAATGTGTGAAAAGTGTATATGAAGATAGGCATGCTCAAACATAGATTAAACGAGACGTTGTTCACATAGTATATCATGCTCATCATCATCACAAAAATCACCATATGTATCAAATTTCTCATCATTAATCTATAATCTGAACAATTATGTGAAGTAGGTTGTTTTTTTTGACCAATACAAAGACAATAGAAGCTATCACAATCAAAAATGTCCCCAAAACTTAGATGAGACATTGGCCCTAATGTCTAAAATCAAAGAAACAGATATAAACAATAATAAAGACAATGGCACCTGATAGAAAAATAATAGTTGTGATTGTGGCTCACATCTTCCTCTGGTTTTACGTCCAGAAACGGCATAAACGCCTTCTATGAGTCGAGGATTGGCTTCCCATCCAATTTTCTTAAAAAATGGCAAACAGGGTCTTTTAACGTCAGATTCCCAAGACGCCATTAGCTGCTTCCATGTTAACTGTAAAGAACTCAAAAGGAGAAAAAAAACATATATACAATACAACTGAAAATAACAATAAAAAGAAATAACTAATATGGGTTGCCTCCCAAACAGCGCTTGATTTATAGTCATCGTCTTGACTCCTGGTAATGATTTCAAGTGGGATTATGTAGAGTCACAGATGTTTTCTGTCTCTCAATCTCGCCTCCAATGTAATGCTTCAGTCTTTGCCCGTTAACTTTGAATGCTTCCTTGTCATTGTTTTAAATTTCAACAGCTCCATATGGAAAGGCTCAAACGTGTTAAAGAAAAGATGGCCTAAATCATTTCTGTAGTGAATCATCATCAACGATTTTGCTTCAAGAGGTGATCAATTATTTATAAAGCTCGGGTGTATCTTCCTTAGTTTACTTATCTCAATAACTGTTCTCCAAGTATGCTCAACCACCAATGCAAATCAATGTGTGAAAAGTGTATATAAAGATAGGCATGCTCAAACATAGATTAAACGAGACGTTGTTCACATAGTATATCATGCTCATCATCATCACAAAAATCACCATATGTATCAAATTTCTCATCATTAATCTATAATCTGAACAATTATGTGAAGTAGGTTGTTTTTTTTGACCAATACAAAGACAATAGAAGCTATCACAATCAAAAATGTCCCCAAAACTTAGATGAGACATTGGCCCTAATGTCTAAAATCAAAGAAACAGATATAAACAATAATAAAGACAATGGCACCTGATAGAAAAATAATAGTTGTGATTGTGGCTCACATCTTCCTCTGGTTTTACGTCCAGAAACGGCATAAACGCCTTCTATGAGTCGAGGATTGGCTTCCCATCCAATTTTCTTAAAAAATGGCAAACAGGGTCTTTTAACGTCAGATTCCCAAGACGCCATTAGCTGCTTCCATGTTAACTGTAAAGAACTCAAAAGGAGAAAAAAAACATATATACAATACAACTGAAAATAACAATAAAAAGAAATAACTAATATGGGTTGCCTCCCAAACAGCGCTTGATTTATAGTCATCGTCTTGACTCCTGGTAATGATTTCAAGTGGGATTATGTAGAGTCACAGATGTTTTCTGTCTCTCAATCTCGCCTCCAATGTAATGCTTCAGTCTTTGCCCGTTAACTTTGAATGCTTCCTTGTCATTGTTTTAAATTTCAACAGCTCCATATGGAAAGGCTCAAACGTGTTAAAGAAAAGATGGCCTAAATCATTTCTGTAGTGAATCATCATCAACGATTTTGCTTCAAGAGGTGATCAATTATTTATAAAGCTCGGGTGTATCTTCCTTAGTTTACTTATCTCAATAACTGTTCTCCAAGTATGCTCAACCACCAATGCAAATCAATGTGTGAAAAGTGTATATAAAGATAGGCATGCTCAAACATAGATTAAACGAGACGTTGTTCACATAGTATATCATGCTCATCATCATCACAAAAATCACCATATGTATCAAATTTCTCATCATTAATCTATAATCTGAACAATTATGTGAAGTAGGTTGTTTTTTTTGACCAATACAAAGACAATAGAAGCTATCACAATCAAAAATGTCCCCAAAACTTAGATGAGACATTGGCCCTAATGTCTAAAATCAAAGAAACAGATATAAACAATAATAAAGACAATGGCACCTGATAGAAAAATAATAGTTGTGATTGTGGCTCACATCTTCCTCTGGTTTTACGTCCAGAAACGGCATAAACGCCTTCTATGAGTCGAGGATTGGCTTCCCATCCAATTTTCTTAAAAAATGGCAAACAGGGTCTTTTAACGTCAGATTCCCAAGACGCCATTAGCTGCTTCCATGTTAACTGTAAAGAACTCAAAAGGAGAAAAAAAACATATATACAATACAACTGAAAATAACAATAAAAAGAAATAACTAATATGGGTTGCCTCCCAAACAGCGCTTGATTTATAGTCATCGTCTTGACTCCTGGTAATGATTTCAAGTGGGATTATGTAGAGTCACAGATGTTTTCTGTCTCTCAATCTCGCCTCCAATGTAATGCTTCAGTCTTTGCCCGTTAACTTTGAATGCTTCCTTGTCATTGTTTTGAATTTCAACAGCTCCATATGGAAAGGCTCAAACGTGTTAAAGAAAAGATGGCCTAAATCATTTCTGTAGTGAATCATCATCAACGATTTTGCTTCAAGAGGTGATCAATTATTTATAAAGCTCGGGTGTATCTTCCTTAGTTTACTTATCTCAATAACTGTTCTCCAAGTATGCTCAACCACCAATGCAAATCAATGTGTGAAAAGTGTATATAAAGATAGGCATGCTCAAACATAGATTAAACGAGACGTTGTTCACATAGTATATCATGTTCATCATCATCACAAAAATCACCATAAGTATCAAATTTCTCATCTTTAATCCATAATCTGAACAATTATGTGAAGTAGGTTTTTTTTTTTTACCAATACAAAGACAATAGAAGCTATCACAATCAAAAATGTCCCCAAAACTTAGATGAGACATTGGCCCTAATGTCTAAAATCAAAGAAACAAATATAAACAATAATAAAAACAATGGCACCTGATAGAAAACTAATAGTTGTGATTGTGGCTCACATCTTCCTCTGGTTTTACGTCCAGAAACGGCATAAACGCCTTCTATGAGTCGAGGATTGGCTTCCCATCCAATTTTCTTAAAAAATGGCAAACAGGGTCTTTTAACGTCCGATTCCCAAGACGCCATTAGGTGCTTACATGTTAACTGTAAAGAACTTAAAAGGAGAAAAAAAACATATATAGAATACAACTGAAAATAACAATAAAAAGAAATAACTAATATGGGTTGCCTCCCAAACAACGCTTGATTTATAGTCATCGTCTTGACTCCTGGTAATGATTTCAAGTGGGATTATGTAGAGTCACACATGTTTTCTGTCTCTCAAACTCGTCTCCAATGTAATGCTTCAGTCTTTGCCCGTTAACTTTGAATGCTTCCTTGTCATTGTTTTGAATTTCAACAGCTCCATATGGAAAGGCTCAAACGTGTTAAAGAAAAGATGGCCTAAATCATTTCTATAGTGAATCATCATCAACGATTTTTCTTCAAGAGGTGATCAATTATTTATAAAGCTCGGGTGTATCTTCCTTAGTTTACTTATCTCAATAACTGTTCTCAAAGTATGCTCAACCACCAATGCAAATCAATGTGTGAAAAGTGTATATGAAGATAGGCATGCTCAAACATAGATTAAACGAGACGTTGTTCACATAGTATATCATGCTCATCATCATCACAAAAATCACCATAAGTATCAAATTTCTCATCATTAATCCATAATCTGAACAATTATGTGAAGTAGTTTTTTTTTTTGACCAATATAAAGACAATAGAAGCTATCACAATAAACAATGTCCCCAAAACTTAGATGAGACATTGCCCCTAATGTCTAAAACCAAAGAAACATAGATAAACAATAGTAAAACAATGGCACCTGATAGAAGAAAAGTAGTCGTGATTTTGGCTCACATCTTCCTCTGGTTTTACGTCCAGAAACGGCATAAACGCCTTCTATGAGTCGAGGATTGGCATCCCATCCAATTTTCTTAAAAAATGGCAAACATGGTCTTTTAACGTCAGATTCCCAAGACGCCATTAGCTGCTTCCATGTTAACTGTAAAGAACTTAAAAGGAGAAAAAAAAAACATATATACAATACAACTGAAAATAACAATAAAAAGAAATAACTAATATGGGTTGCCTCCCAAACAGCGCTTGATTTATAGTCATCGGCTTGACTCCTGGTAATGACTTCAAGTGGGATTATGTAGAGTCACGGATGTTTTCTGTCTCTCAAACTCGCCTCCAATGTAATGCTTCAGTCTTTGCTCGTTAACTTTGAATGCTTCCTTGTCATTGTTTTGAATTTCAACAACTCCATATGGAAAGGCTCAAACGTGTTAAAGAAAAGATGGCCTAAATCATTTCTGTAGTGAATCATCATCAACGATTTTACTTCAAGAGGTGATCAATTATTTATAAAGCTCAGGTGTATCTTCCTTAGTTTACTTATCTCAATAACTGTTCTCTAAGTATGCTCAACCACCAATGCAAATCAATGTGTGAAAAGTGTATATGAAGATAGGCATGCTCAAACATAGATTAAACAAGACGTTGTTCATATAGTATATCATGCTCATCATCATCACAAAAATCACCATATGTATCAAATTTCTCATCATTAATCTATAATCTGAACAATTATGTGAAGTAGGTTTTTTTTTTGACCAATACAAAGACAATAGAAGCTATCACAATCAAAAATGTCCCCAAAACTTAGATGAGACATTGGCCCTAATGTCTAAAATTAAAGAAACAGATATAAACAATAATAAAGACAATGGCACCTGATAGAAAAATAATAGTTGTGATTGTGGCTCACATCTTCCTCTGGTTTTACGTCCAGAAAAGGCATAAACGCCTTATATGAGTCGAGAATTGACTTCCCATCCAATTTTCTTAAAAATTGGCCAAGAGGGTCTTTTAAAGTCAGATTCCCAAAACGCCATTAGCTGCTTCCATGTTAACTGTAAAGAACATAAAAGGAGAAAAAAAACATATATACAATATAACTGTAAATAACAATGAAAAGAAATAACTAATATGGGTTGCCTCCCAAACAACGCTTGATTTATAGTCATCGACTTGACTCCTGGTAATGACTTCAAGTGGGATTAAGTAGAGTCACGGATGTTTTTTATCTCTCAAACTCGCCTCCAATGTAATGCCTCAGTCTTTGCCCGTTAACTTTGAATGCTTCCTTGTCATTGTTTTGAATTTCAACAGCTCCATATGGAAAGGCTCAAACGTGTTAAAGAAAAGATGGCCTAAATCATTTCTGTGGTGAATCATCATCAACGATTTTTCTTCAAGAGATGATCAATTATTTATAAAGCTCGGGTGTATCTTCCTTAGTTTACTTATATCAATAACTGTTCTCCAAGTATGCTCAACCACCAATGCAAATCAATGTGTGAAAAGTGTATATGAAGATAGGCATGCTCAAACATAGATTAAACAAGACGTTGTTCACATAGTATATCATGCTCATCATCATCACAAAAATCACCATATGTATCAAATTTCTCATCATTAATCCATAATCTGAACAATTATGTGAAGTAGGTTGTTTTTTTTGACCAATACAAAGACAATAGAAGCCATCACAATCAAAAATGTCCCCAAAACTTAGATGAGACATTGGCCCTAATGTCTAAAATCAAAGAAACAGATATAAACAATAATAAAGACAATGGCACTTGATAGAAAAATAATAGTTGTGATTGTGGCTCACATCTTCCTCTGGTTTTACGTCCAGAAACGGCATAAACGCCTTCTATGAGTCGAGGATTGGCTTCCCATCCAATTTTCTTAAAAAATGGCAAACAGGGTCTTTTAACGTCAGATTCCCAAGACGCCATTAACTGCTTCCATGTTAACTGTAAAGAACTTAAAAGGAGAAAAAAAACATATATACAATACAACTGAAAATAACAATAAAAAGAAATAACTAATATGGGTTGCCTCCCAAACAACGCTTGATTTATAGTCATCGTCTTGACTCCTGGTAATGATTTCAAGTGGGATTATGTAGAGTCACACATGTTTTCTGTCTCTCAAACTCGTCTCCAATGTAATGCTTCAGTCTTTGCCCGTTAACTTTGAATGCTTCCTTGTCATTGTTTTGAATTTCAACAGCTCCATATGGAAAGGCTCAAACGTGTTAAAGAAAAGATGGCCTAAATCATTTCTATAGTGAATCATCATCAACGATTTTTCTTCAAGAGGTGATCAATTATTTATAAAGCTCGGGTGTATCTTCCTTAGTTTACATATCTCAATAACTGTTCTCCAAGTATGCTCAACCACCAATGCAAATCAATGTGTGAAAAGTGTATATAAAGATAGGCATGCTCAAACATAGATTAAACGAGACGTTGTTCACATAGTATATCATGTTCATCATCATCACAAAAATCACCATAAGTATCAAATTTCTCATCTTTAATCCATAATCTGAACAATTATGTGAAGTAGGTTTTTTTTTTTTACCAATACAAAGACAATAGAAGCTATCACAATCAAAAATGTCCCCAAAACTTAGATGAGACATTGGCCCTAATGTCTAAAATCAAAGAAACAAATATAAACAATAATAAAAACAATGGCACCTGATAGAAAACTAATAGTTGTGATTGTGGCTCACATCTTCCTCTGGTTTTACGTCCAGAAACGGCATAAACGCCTTCTATGAGTCGAGGATTGGCTTCCCATCCAATTTTCTTAAAAAATGGCAAACAGGGTCTTTTAACGTCCGATTCCCAAGACGCCATTAGGTGCTTACATGTTAACTGTAAAGAACTTAAAAGGAGAAAAAAAACATATATAGAATACAACTGAAAATAACAATAAAAAGAAATAACTAATATGGGTTGCCTCCCAAACAACGCTTGATTTATAGTCATTGTCTTGACTCCTGGTAATGATTTCAAGTGGGATTATGTAGAGTCACACATGTTTTCTGTCTCTCAAACTCGTCTCCAATGTAATGCTTCAGTCTTTGCCCGTTAACTTTGAATGCTTCCTTGTCATTGTTTTGAATTTCAACAGCTCCATATGGAAAGGCTCAAACGTGTTAAAGAAAAGATGGCCTAAATCATTTCTATAGTGAATCATCATCAACGATTTTTCTTCAAGAGGTGATCAATTATTTATAAAGCTCGGGTGTATCTTCCTTAGTTTACTTATCTCAATAACTGTTCTCAAAGTATGCTCAACCACCAATGCAAATCAATGTGTGAAAAGTGTATATGAAGATAGGCATGCTCAAACATAGATTAAACGAGACGTTGTTCACATAGTATATCATGCTCATCATCATCACAAAAATCACCATAAGTATCAAATTTCTCATCATTAATCCATAATCTGAACAATTATGTGAAGTAGTTTTTTTTTTTGACCAATATAAAGACAATAGAAGCTATCACAATAAACAATGTCCCCAAAACTTAGATGAGACATTGCCCCTAATGTCTAAAACCAAAGAAACATAGATAAACAATAGTAAAACAATGGCACCTGATAGAAGAAAAGTAGTCGTGATTTTGGCTCACATCTTCCTCTGGTTTTACGTCCAGAAACGGCATAAACGCCTTCTATGAGTCGAGGATTGGCATCCCATCCAATTTTCTTAAAAAATGGCAAACATGGTCTTTTAACGTCAGATTCCCAAGACGCCATTAGCTGCTTCCATGTTAACTGTAAAGAACTTAAAAGGAGAAAAAAAAAACATATATACAATACAACTGAAAATAACAATAAAAAGAAATAACTAATATGGGTTGCCTCCCAAACAGCGCTTGATTTATAGTCATCGGCTTGACTCCTGGTAATGACTTCAAGTGGGATTATGTAGAGTCACGGATGTTTTCTGTCTCTCAAACTCGCCTCCAATGTAATGCTTCAGTCTTTGCTCGTTAACTTTGAATGCTTCCTTGTCATTGTTTTGAATTTCAACAACTCCATATGGAAAGGCTCAAACGTGTTAAAGAAAAGATGGCCTAAATCATTTCTGTAGTGAATCATCATCAACGATTTTACTTCAAGAGGTGATCAATTATTTATAAAGCTCAGGTGTATCTTCCTTAGTTTACTTATCTCAATAACTGTTCTCTAAGTATGCTCAACCACCAATGCAAATCAATGTGTGAAAAGTGTATATGAAGATAGGCATGCTCAAACATAGATTAAACAAGACGTTGTTCATATAGTATATCATGCTCATCATCATCACAAAAATCACCATATGTATCAAATTTCTCATCATTAATCTATAATCTGAACAATTATGTGAAGTAGGTTTTTTTTTTGACCAATACAAAGACAATAGAAGCTATCACAATCAAAAATGTCCCCAAAACTTAGATGAGACATTGGCCCTAATGTCTAAAATTAAAGAAACAGATATAAACAATAATAAAGACAATGGCACCTGATAGAAAAATAATAGTTGTGATTGTGGCTCACATCTTCCTCTGGTTTTACGTCCAGAAAAGGCATAAACGCCTTATATGAGTCGAGAATTGACTTCCCATCCAATTTTCTTAAAAATTGGCCAAGAGGGTCTTTTAAAGTCAGATTCCCAAAACGCCATTAGCTGCTTCCATGTTAACTGTAAAGAACATAAAAGGAGAAAAAAAACATATATACAATATAACTGTAAATAACAATGAAAAGAAATAACTAATATGGGTTGCCTCCCAAACAACGCTTGATTTATAGTCATCGACTTGACTCCTGGTAATGACTTCAAGTGGGATTAAGTAGAGTCACGGATGTTTTTTATCTCTCAAACTCGCCTCCAATGTAATGCCTCAGTCTTTGCCCGTTAACTTTGAATGCTTCCTTGTCATTGTTTTGAATTTCAACAGCTCCATATGGAAAGGCTCAAACGTGTTAAAGAAAAGATGGCCTAAATCATTTCTGTGGTGAATCATCATCAACGATTTTTCTTCAAGAGATGATCAATTATTTATAAAGCTCGGGTGTATCTTCCTTAGTTTACTTATATCAATAACTGTTCTCCAAGTATGCTCAACCACCAATGCAAATCAATGTGTGAAAAGTGTATATGAAGATAGGCATGCTCAAACATAGATTAAACAAGACGTTGTTCACATAGTATATCATGCTCATCATCATCACAAAAATCACCATATGTATCAAATTTCTCATCATTAATCCATAATCTGAACAATTATGTGAAGTAGGTTGTTTTTTTTGACCAATACAAAGACAATAGAAGCCATCACAATCAAAAATGTCCCCAAAACTTAGATGAGACATTGGCCCTAATGTCTAAAATCAAAGAAACAGATATAAACAATAATAAAGACAATGGCACTTGATAGAAAAATAATAGTTGTGATTGTGGCTCACATCTTCCTCTGGTTTTACGTCCAGAAACGGCATAAACGCCTTCTATGAGTCGAGGATTGGCTTCCCATCCAATTTTCTTAAAAAATGGCAAACAGGGTCTTTTAACGTCAGATTCCCAAGACGCCATTAACTGCTTCCATGTTAACTGTAAAGAACTTAAAAGGAGAAAAAAAACATATATACAATACAACTGAAAATAACAATAAAAAGAAATAACTAATATGGGTTGCCTCCCAAACAGCGCTTGATTTATAGTCATCGACTTGACTCCTGGTAATGATTTCAAGTGGGATTATGTAGAGTCACAGATGTTTTTTATCTCTCAAACTCGCCTCCAATGTAATGCCTCAGTCTTTGCCCGTTAACTTTGAATGCTTCCTTGTCATTGTTTTGAATTTCAACAGCTCCATATGGAAAGGCTCAAACGTGTTAAAGAAAAGATGGCCTAAATCATTTCTGTGGTGAATCATCATCAACGATTTTTCTTCAAGAGATGATCAATTATTTATAAAGCTCGGGTGTATCTTCCTTAGTTTACTTATATCAATAACTGTTCTCCAAGTATGCTCAACCACCAATGCAAATCAATGTGTGAAAAGTGTATATGAAGATAGGCATGCTCAAACATAGATTAAACAAGACGTTGTTCACATAGTATATCATGCTCATCATCATCACAAAAATCACCATATGTATCAAATTTCTCATCATTAATCCATAATCTGAACAATTATGTGAAGTAGGTTGTTTTTTTTGACCAATACAAAGACAATAGAAGCCATCACAATCAAAAATGTCCCCAAAACTTAGATGAGACATTGGCCCTAATGTCTAAAATCAAAGAAACAGATATAAACAATAATAAAGACAATGGCACTTGATAGAAAAATAATAGTTGTGATTGTGGCTCACATCTTCCTCTGGTTTTACGTCCAGAAACGGCATAAACGCCTTCTATGAGTCGAGGATTGGCTTCCCATCCAATTTTCTTAAAAAATGGCAAACAGGGTCTTTTAACGTCAGATTCCCAAGACGCCATTAGCTGCTTCCATGTTAACTGTAAAGAACTTAAAAGGAGAAAAAAAACATATATACAATACAACTGAAAATAACAATAAAAAGAAATAACTAATATGGGTTGCCTCCCAAACAGCGCTTGATTTATAGTCATCGACTTGACTCCTGGTAATGATTTCAAGTGGGATTATGTAGAGTCACAGATGTTTTTTATCTCTCAAACTCGCCTCCAATGTAATGCCTCAGTCTTTGCCCGTTAACTTTGAATGCTTCCTTGTCATTGTTTTGAATTTCAACAGCTCCATATGGAAAGGCTCAAACGTGTTAAAGAAAAGATGGCCTAAATCATTTCTGTGGTGAATCATCATCAACGATTTTTCTTCAAGAGATGATCAATTATTTATAAAGCTCGGGTGTATCTTCCTTAGTTTACTTATATCAATAACTGTTCTCCAAGTATGCTCAACCACCAATGCAAATCAATGTGTGAAAAGTGTATATGAAGATAGGCATGCTCAAACATAGATTAAACAAGACGTTGTTCACATAGTATATCATGCTCATCATCATCACAAAAATCACCATATGTATCAAATTTCTCATCATTAATCCATAATCTGAACAATTATGTGAAGTAGGTTGTTTTTTTTGACCAATACAAAGACAATAGAAGCCATCACAATCAAAAATGTCCCCAAAACTTAGATGAGACATTGGCCCTAATGTCTAAAATCAAAGAAACAGATATAAACAATAATAAAGACAATGGCACTTGATAGAAAAATAATAGTTGTGATTGTGGCTCACATCTTCCTCTGGTTTTACGTCCAGAAACGGCATAAACGCCTTCTATGAGTCGAGGATTGGCTTCCCATCCAATTTTCTTAAAAAATGGCAAACAGGGTCTTTTAACGTCAGATTCCCAAGACGCCATTAGCTGCTTCCATGTTAACTGTAAAGAACTTAAAAGGAGAAAAAAAACATATATACAATACAACTGAAAATAACAATAAAAAGAAATAACTAATATGGGTTGCCTCCCAAACAGCGCTTGATTTATAGTCATCGACTTGACTCCTGGTAATGATTTCAAGTGGGATTATGTAGAGTCACAGATGTTTTTTATCTCTCAAACTCGCCTCCAATGTAATGCCTCAGTCTTTGCCCGTTAACTTTGAATGCTTCCTTGTCATTGTTTTGAATTTCAACAGCTCCATATGGAAAGGCTCAAACGTGTTAAAGAAAAGATGGCCTAAATCATTTCTGTGGTGAATCATCATCAACGATTTTTCTTCAAGAGGTGATCAATTATTTATAAAGCTCGGGTGTATCTTCCTTAGTTTACTTATATCAATAACTGTTCTCCAAGTATGCTCAACCACCAATGCAAATCAATGTGTGAAAAGTGTATATGAATAACTAATATGGGTTGCCTCCCAAACAACGCTTGATTTATAGTCATCGACTTGACTCCTGGTAATGACTTCAAGTGGGATTATGTAGAGTCACGGATGTTTTTTATCTCTCAAACTCGCCTCCAATGTAATGCCTCAGTCTTTGCCCGTTAACTTTGAATGCTTCCTTGTCATTGTTTTGAATTTCAACAGCTCCATATGGAAAGGCTCAAACGTGTTAAAGAAAAGATGGCCTAAATCATTTCTGTGGTGAATCATCATCAACGATTTTTCTTCAAGAGGTGATCAATTATTTATAAAGCTCGGGTGTATCTTCCTTAGTTTACTTATATCAATAACTGTTCTCCAAGTATGCTCAACCACCAATGCAAATCAATGTGTGAAAAGTGTATATGAAGATAGGCATGCTCAAACATAGATTAAACAAGACGTTGTTCACATAGTATATCATGCTCATCATCATCACAAAAATCACCATATGTATCAAATTTCTCATCATTAATCCATAATCTGAACAATTATGTGAAGTAGGTTGTTTTTTTTGACCAATACAAAGACAATAGAAGCCATCACAATCAAAAATGTCCCCAAAACTTAGATGAGACATTGGCCCTAATGTCTAAAATCAAAGAAACAGATATAAACAATAATAAAGACAATGGCACTTGATAGAAAAATAATAGTTGTGATTGTGGCTCACATCTTCCTCTGGTTTTACGTCCAGAAACGGCATAAACGCCTTCTATGAGTCGAGGATTGGCTTCCCATCCAATTTTCTTAAAAAATGGCAAACAGGGTCTTTTAACGTCAGATTCCCAAGACGCCATTAGCTGCTTCCATGTTAACTGTAAAGAACTTAAAAGGAGAAAAAAAACATATATACAATACAACTGAAAATAACAATAAAAAGAAATAACTAATATGGGTTGCCTCCCAAACAGCGCTTGATTTATAGTCATCGACTTGACTCCTGGTAATGATTTCAAGTGGGATTATGTAGAGTCACAGATGTTTTTTATCTCTCAAACTCGCCTCCAATGTAATGCCTCAGTCTTTGCCCGTTAACTTTGAATGCTTCCTTGTCATTGTTTTGAATTTCAACAGCTCCATACGGAAAGGCTCAAACGTGTTAAAGAAAAGATGGCCTAAATCATTTCTGTGGTGAATCATCATCAACGATTTTTCTTCAAGAGGTGATCAATTATTTATAAAGCTCGGGTGTATCTTCCTTAGTTTACTTATATCAATAACTGTTCTCCAAGTATGCTCAACCACCAATGCAAATCAATGTGTGAAAAGTGTATATGAATAACTAATATGGGTTGCCTCCCAAACAACGCTTGATTTATAGTCATCGACTTGACTCCTGGTAATGACTTCAAGTGGGATTATGTAGAGTCACGGATGTTTTTTATCTCTCAAACTCGCCTCCAATGTAATGCCTCAGTCTTTGCCCGTTAACTTTGAATGCTTCCTTGTCATTGTTTTGAATTTCAACAGCTCCATATGGAAAGGCTCAAACGTGTTAAAGAAAAGATGGCCTAAATCATTTCTGTGGTGAATCATCATCAACGATTTTTCTTCAAGAGGTGATCAATTATTTATAAAGCTCGGGTGTATCTTCCTTAGTTTACTTATATCAATAACTGTTCTCCAAGTATGCTCAACCACCAATGCAAATCAATGTGTGAAAAGTGTATATGAAGATAGGCATGCTCAAACATAGATTAAACAAGACGTTGTTCACATAGTATATCATGCTCATCATCATCACAAAAATCACCATATGTATCAAATTTCTCATCATTAATCCATAATCTGAACAATTATGTGAAGTAGGTTGTTTTTTTTGACCAATACAAAGACAATAGAAGCCATCACAATCAAAAATGTCCCCAAAACTTAGATGAGACATTGGCCCTAATGTCTAAAATCAAAGAAACAGATATAAACAATAATAAAGACAATGGCACTTGATAGAAAAATAATAGTTGTGATTGTGGCTCACATCTTCCTCTGGTTTTACGTCCAGAAACGGCATAAACGCCTTCTATGAGTCGAGGATTGGCTTCCCATCCAATTTTCTTAAAAAATGGCAAACAGGGTCTTTTAACGTCAGATTCCCAAGACGCCATTAGCTGCTTCCATGTTAACTGTAAAGAACTTAAAAGGAGAAAAAAAACATATATACAATACAACTGAAAATAACAATAAAAAGAAATAACTAATATGGGTTGCCTCCCAAACAGCGCTTGATTTATAGTCATCGACTTGACTCCTGGTAATGATTTCAAGTGGGATTATGTAGAGTCACAGATGTTTTTTATCTCTCAAACTCGCCTCCAATGTAATGCCTCAGTCTTTGCCCGTTAACTTTGAATGCTTCCTTGTCATTGTTTTGAATTTCAACAGCTCCATATGGAAAGGCTCAAACGTGTTAAAGAAAAGATGGCCTAAATCATTTCTGTGGTGAATCATCATCAACGATTTTTCTTCAAGAGGTGATCAATTATTTATAAAGCTCGGGTGTATCTTCCTTAGTT
Organism: Linaria vulgaris; assembly: GCA_948329865.1. Classification (NCBI taxonomy): domain Eukaryota; kingdom Viridiplantae; phylum Streptophyta; class Magnoliopsida; order Lamiales; family Plantaginaceae; genus Linaria; species Linaria vulgaris. The sequence goes on from OX415249.1 coordinate 68,034,026, forward strand.
TACTTATATCAATAACTGTTCTCCAAGTATGCTCAACCACCAATGCAAATCAATGTGTGAAAAGTGTATATGAATAACTAATATGGGTTGCCTCCCAAACAACGCTTGATTTATAGTCATCGACTTGACTCCTGGTAATGACTTCAAGTGGGATTATGTAGAGTCACGGATGTTTTTTATCTCTCAAACTCGCCTCCAATGTAATGCCTCAGTCTTTGCCCGTTAACTTTGAATGCTTCCTTGTCATTGTTTTGAATTTCAACAGCTCCATATGGAAAGGCTCAAACGTGTTAAAGAAAAGATGGCCTAAATCATTTCTGTGGTGAATCATCATCAACGATTTTTCTTCAAGAGGTGATCAATTATTTATAAAGCTCGGGTGTATCTTCCTTAGTTTACTTATATCAATAACTGTTCTCCAAGTATGCTCAACCACCAATGCAAATCAATGTGTGAAAAGTGTATATGAAGATAGGCATGCTCAAACATAGATTAAACAAGACGTTGTTCACATAGTATATCATGCTCATCATCATCACAAAAATCACCATATGTATCAAATTTCTCATCATTAATCTATAATCTGAACAATTATGTGAAGTAGGTTGTTTTTTTTTGACCAATACAAAGACAATAGAAGCTATCACAATCAAAAATGTCCCCAAAACTTAGATGAGACATTGGCCCTAATGTCTAAAATCAAAGAAACAGATATAAACAATAATAAAAACAATGGCACCTGATAGAAAACTAATAGTTGTGATTGTGGCTCACATCTTCCTCTGGTTTTACGTCCAGAAACGGCATAAACGCCTTCTATGAGTCGAAGATTGGCCTCCAATCCAATTTTCTTAAAAAATGGCAAACAGGGTCTTTAAACGTCAGATTCCCAAGACGCCATTAGCTGCTTCCATGTTAACTGTAAAGAACATAAAAGGAGAAAAAAAACATATATACAATACAACTGAAAATAACAATAAAAACAAATAACTAATATGGGTTCCCTCCCAAACAGCGCTTGATTTATAGTCATCGACTTGACTCCTGGTAATGATTTCAAGTGGGATTATGTAGAGTCACAGATGTTTTTTATCTCTCAAACTCGCCTCCAATGTAATGCCTCAGTCTTTGCCCGTTAACTTTGAATGCTTCCTTGTCATTGTTTTGAATTTCAACAGCTCCATATGGAAAGGCTCAAACGTGTTAAAGAAAAGATGGCCTAAATCATTTCTGTGGTGAATCATCATCAACGATTTTTCTTCAAGAGATGATCAATTATTTATAAAGCTCGGGTGTATCTTCCTTAGTTTACTTATATCAATAACTGTTCTCCAAGTATGCTCAACCACCAATGCAAATCAATGTGTGAAAAGTGTATATGAAGATAGGCATGCTCAAACATAGATTAAACAAGACGTTGTTCACATAGTATATCATGCTCATCATCATCACAAAAATCACCATATGTATCAAATTTCTCATCATTAATCCATAATCTGAACAATTATGTGAAGTAGGTTGTTTTTTTTGACCAATACAAAGACAATAGAAGCCATCACAATCAAAAATATCCCCAAAACTTAGATGAGACATTGGCCCTAATGTCTAAAATCAAAGAAACAGATATAAACAATAATAAAGACAATGGCACTTGATAGAAAAATAATAGTTGTGATTGTGGCTCACATCTTCCTCTGGTTTTACGTCCAGAAACGGCATAAACGCCTTCTATGAGTCGAGGATTGGCTTCCCATCCAATTTTCTTAAAAAATGGCAAACAGGGTCTTTTAACGTCAGATTCCCAAGACGCCATTAGCTGCTTCCATGTTAACTGTAAAGAACTTAAAAGGAGAAAAAAAACATATATACAATACAACTGAAAATAACAATAAAAAGAAATAACTAATATGGGTTGCCTCCCAAACAGCGCTTGATTTATAGTCATCGACTTGACTCCTGGTAATGATTTCAAGTGGGATTATGTAGAGTCACAGATGTTTTTTATCTCTCAAACTCGCCTCCAATGTAATGCCTCAGTCTTTGCCCGTTAACTTTGAATGCTTCCTTGTCATTGTTTTGAATTTCAACAGCTCCATATGGAAAGGCTCAAACGTGTTAAAGAAAAGATGGCCTAAATCATTTCTGTGGTGAATCATCATCAACGATTTTTCTTCAAGAGGTGATCAATTATTTATAAAGCTCGGGTGTATCTTCCTTAGTTTACTTATATCAATAACTGTTCTCCAAGTATGCTCAACCACCAATGCAAATCAATGTGTGAAAAGTGTATATGAAGATAGGCCTGCTCAAACATAGATTAAACAAGACGTTGTTCACATAGTATATCATGCTCATCATCATCACAAAAATCACCATATGTATCAAATTTCTCATCATTAATCTATAATCTGAACAATTATGTGAAGTAGGTTGTTTTTTTTTTACCAATACAAAGACAATAGAAGCTATCACAATCAAAAATGTCCCCAAAACTTAGATGAGACATTGGCCCTAATGTCTAAAATCAAAGAAACAGATATAAACAATAATAAAAACAATGGCACCTGATAGAAAACTAATAGTTGTGATTGTGGCTCACATATTCCTCTGGTTTTACGTCCAGAAACGGCATAAACGCCTTCTATGAGTCGAAGATTGGCCTCCAATCCAATTTTCTTAAAAAATGGCAAACAGGGTCTTTAAACGTCAGATTCCCAAGACGCCATTAGCTGCTTCCATGTTAACTGTAAAGAACATAAAAGGAGAAAAAAAACATATATACAATACAACTGAAAATAACAATAAAAAGAAATAACTAATATGGGTTCCCTCCCAAACAGCGCTTGATTTATAGTCATCGACTTGACTCCTGGTAATGATTTCAAGTGGGATTATGTAGAGTCACAGATGTTTTTTATCTCTCAAACTCGCCTCCAATGTAATGCCTCAGTCTTTGCCCGTTAACTTTGAATGCTTCCTTGTCATTGTTTTGAATTTCAAGAGCTCCATATGGAAAGGCTCAAACGTGTTAAAGAAAAGATGGCCTAAATCATTTATGTGGTGAATCATCATCAACGATTTTTCTTCAAGAGGTGATCAATTATTTATAAAGCTCGGGTGTATCTTCCTTAGTTTACTTATATCAATAACTGTTCTCCAAGTATGCTCAACCACCAATGCAAATCAATGTGTGAAAAGTGTATATGAAGATAGGCATGCTCAAACATAGATTAAACAAGACGTTGTTCACATAGTATATCATGCTCATCATCATCACAAAAATCACCATATGTATCAAATTTCTCATCATTAATCTATAATCCGAACAATTATGTGAAGTAGGTTGTTTTTTTTTACCAATACAAAGACAATAGAAGCTATCACAATCAAAAATGTCCCCAAAACTTAGATGAGACATTGGCCCTAATGTCTAAAATCAAAGAAACAGATATAAACAATAATAAAAACAATGGCACCTGATAGAAAACTAATAGTTGTGATTGTGGCTCACATCTTCCTCTGGTTTTACGTCCAGAAACGGCATAAACGCCTTCTATGAGTCGAGGATTTGCTTCCCATCCAATTTTCTTAAAAAATGGCAAACAGGGTCTTTTAACGTCAGATTCCCAAGACGCCATTAGCTGCTTCCATGTTAACTGTAAAGAACTTAAAAGGAGAAAAAAAACATATATACAATACAACTGAAAATAACAATAAAAAGAAATAACTAATATGGGTTGCCTCCCAAACAGCGCTTGATTTATAGTCATCGACTTGACTCCTGGTAATGATTTCAAGTGGGATTATGTAGAGTCACATATGTTTTTTATCTCTCAAACTCGCCTCCAATGTAATGCCTCAGTCTTTGCCCGTTAACTTTGAATGCTTCCTTGTCATTGTTTTGAATTTCAACAGCTCCATATGGAAAGGCTCAAACGTGTTAAAGAAAAGATAGCCTAAATCATTTCTGTGGTGAATCATCATCAACGATTTTTCTTCAAGAGGTGATCAATTATTTATAAAGCTCGGGTGTATCTTCCTTAGTTTACTTATATCAATAACTGTTCTCCAAGTATGCTCAACCACCAATGCAAATCAATGTGTGAAAAGTGTATATGAATAACTAATATGGGTTGCCTCCCAAACAACGCTTGATTTATAGTCATCGACTTGACTCCTGGTAATGACTTCAAGTGGGATTATGTAGAGTCACGGATGTTTTTTATCTCTCAAACTCGCCTCCAATGTAATGCCTCAGTCTTTGCCCGTTAACTTTGAATGCTTCATTGTCATTGTTTTGAATTTCAACAGCTCCATATGGAAAGGCTCAAACGTGTTAAAGAAAAGATGGCCTAAATCATTTCTGTGGTGAATCATCATCAACGATTTTTCTTCAAGAGGTGATCAATTATTTATAAAGCTCGGGTGTATCTTCCTTAGTTTACTTATATCAATAACTGTTCTCCAAGTATGCTCAACCACCAATGCAAATCAATGTGTGAAAAGTGTATATGAAGATAGGCATGCTCAAACATAGATTAAACAAGACGTTGTTCACATAGTATATCATGCTCATCATCATCACAAAAATCACCATATGTATCAAATTTCTCATCATTAATCTATAATCTGAACAATTATGTGAAGTAGGTTGTTTTTTTTGACCAATACAAAGACAATAGAAGCTATCACAATCAAAAATGTCCCCAAAACTTAGATGAGACATTGGCCCTAATGTCTAAAATCAAAGAAAAAGATATAAACAATAATAAAAACAATGGCACCTGATAGAAAACTAATAGTTGTGATTGTGGCTCACATCTTCCTCTGGTTTTACGTCCAGAAACGGCATAAACGCCTTCTATGAGTCGAAGATTGGCATCCAATCCAATTTTCTTAAAAAATGGCAAACAGGGTCTTTTAACGTCAGATTCCCAAGACGCCATTAGCTGCTTCCATGTTAATTGTAAAGAACTTAAAAGGAGAAAAAAAACATATATACAATACAACTGAAAATAACAATAAAAAGAAATAACTAATATGGGTTGCCTCCCAAACAGCGCTTGATTTATAGTCATCGACTTGACTCCTGGTAATGATTTCAAGTGGGATTATGTAGAGTCACATATGTTTTTTATCTCTCAAACTCGCCTCCAATGTAATGCCTCAGTCTTTGCCCGTTAACTTTGAATGCTTCCTTGTCATTGTTTTGAATTTCAACAGCTCCATATGGAAAGGCTCAAACGTGCTAAAGAAAAGATGGCCTAAATCATTTCTGTGGTGAATCATCATCAACGATTTTTCTTCAAGAGGTGATCAATTATTTATAAAGCTCGGGTGTATCTTCCTTAGTTTACTTATACCAATAACTGTTTTCCAAGTATGCTCAACCACCAATGCAAATCAATGTGTGAAAAGTGTATATGAATAACTAATATGGGTTGCCTCCCAAACAACGCTTGATTTATAGTCATCGACTTGACTCCTGGTAATGACTTCAAGTGGGATTATGTAGAGTCACGGATGTTTTTTATCTCTCAAACTCGCCTCCAATGTAATGCCTCAGTCTTTGCCCGTTAACTTTGAATGCTTCCTTGTCATTGTTTTGAATTTCAACAGCTCCATATGGAAAGGCTCAAACGTGTTAAAGAAAAGATGGCCTAAATCATTTCTGTGGTGAATCATCATCAACGATTTTTCTTCAAGAGGTGATCAATTATTTATAAAGCTCGGGTGTATCTTCCTTAGTTTACTTATATCAATAACTGTTCTCCAAGTATGCTCAACCACCAATGCAAATCAATGTGTGAAAAGTGTATATGAAGATAGGCATGCTCAAACATAGATTAAACAAGACGTTGTTCACATAGTATATCATGCTCATCATCATCACAAAAATCACCATATGTATCAAATTTCTCATCATTAATCTATAATCTGAACAATTATGTGAAGTAGGTTGTTTTTTTTGACCAATACAAAGACAATAGAAGCTATCACAATCAAAAATGTCCCCAAAACTTAGATGAGACATTGGCCCTAATGTCTAAAATCAAAGAAACAGATATAAACAATAATAAAAACAATGGCACCTGATAGAAAACTAATAGTTGTGATTGTGGCTCACATCTTCCTCTGGTTTTACGTCCAGAAACGGCATAAACGCCTTCTATGAGTCGAAGATTGGCATCCAATCCAATTTTCTTAAAAAATGGCAAACAGGGTCTTTTAACGTCAGATTCCCAAGACGCCATTAGCTGCTTCCATGTTAACTGTAAAGAACTTAAAAGGAGAAAAAAAACATATATACAATACAACTGAAAATAACAATAAAAAGAAATAACTAATATGGGTTGCCTCCCAAACAGCGCTTGATTTATAGTCATCGACTTGACTCCTGGTAATGATTTCAAGTGGGATTATGTAGAGTCACAGATGTTTTTTATCTCTCAAACTCGCCTCCAATGTAATGCCTCAGTCTTTGCCCGTTAACTTTGAATGCTTCCTTGTCATTGTTTTGAATTTCAACAGCTCCATATGGAAAGGCTCAAACGTGTTAAAGAAAAGATGGCCTAAATCATTTCTGTGGTGAATCATCATCAACGATTTTTCTTCAAGAGGTGATCAATTATTTATAAAGCTCGGGTGTATCTTCCTTAGTTTACTTATACCAATAACTGTTCTCCAAGTATGCTCAACCACCAATGCAAATCAATGTGTGAAAAGTGTACATGAATAACTAATATGGGTTGCCTCCCAAACAACGCTTGATTTATAGTCATCGACTTGACTCCTGGTAATGACTTCAAGTGGGATTATGTAGAGTCACGGATGTTTTTTATCTCTCAAACTCGCCTCCAATGTAATGCCTCAGTCTTTGCCCGTTAACTTTGAATGCTTCCTTGTCATTGTTTTGAATTTCAACAGCTCCATATGGAAAGGCTCAAACGTGTTAAAGAAAAGATGGCCTAAATCATTTCTGTGGTGAATCATCATCAACGATTTTTCTTCAAGAGGTGATCAATTATTTATAAAGCTCGGGTGTATCTTCCTTAGTTTACTTATATCAATAACTGTTCTCCAAGTATGCTCAACCACCAATGCAAATCAATGTGTGAAAAGTGTATATGAAGATAGGCATGCTCAAACATAGATTAAACAAGACGTTGTTCACATAGTATATCATGCTCATCATCATCACAAAAATCACCATATGTATCAAATTTCTCATCATTAATCTATAATCTGAACAATTATGTGAAGTAGGTTGTTTTTTTGACCAATAAAAAGACAATAGAAGCTATCACAATCAAAAATGTCCCCAAAACTTAGATGAGACATTGGCCCTAATGTCTAAAATCAAAGAAACAGATATAAACAATAATAAAAACAATGGCACCTGATAGAAAACTAATAGTTGTGATTGTGGCTCACATCTTCCTCTGGTTTTACGTCCAGAAACGGCATAAACGCCTTCTATGAGTCGAAGATTGGCATCCAATCCAATTTTCTTAAAAAATGGCAAACAGGGTCTTTTAACGTCAGATTCCCAAGACGCCATTAGCTGCTTCCATGTTAACTGTAAAGAACATAAAAGGAGAAAAAAAACATATATACAATACAACTGAAAATAACAATAAAAAGAAATATCTAATATGGGTTGCCTCCCAAACAGCGCTTGATTTATAGTCATCGACTTGACTCCTAGTAATGATTTCAAGTGGGATTATGTAGAGTCACAGATGTTTTTTATCTCTCAAACTCGCCTCCAATGTAATGCCTCAGTCTTTGCCCGTTAACTTTGAATGCTTCCTTGTCATTGTTTTGAATTTCAACAGCTCCATATGGAAAGGCTCAAACGTGTTAAAGAAAAGATGGCCTAAATCATTTCTGTGGTGAATCATCATCAACGATTTTTCTTCAAGAGGTGATCAATTATTTATAAAGCTCGGGTGTATCTTCCTTAGTTTACTTATATCAATAACTGTTCTCCAAGTATGCTCAACCACCAATGCAAATCAATGTGTGAAAAGTGTATATGAAGATAGGCATGCTCAAACATAGATTAAACAAGACGTTGTTCACATAGTATATCATGCTCATCATCATCACAAAAATCACCATATGTATCAAATTTCTCATCTTTAATCTATAATCTGAACAATTATGTGAAGTAGGTTGTTTTTTTTGACCAATACAAAGACAATAGAAGCTATCACAATCAAAAATGTCCCCAAAACTTAGATGAGACATTGGCCCTAATGTCTAAAATCAAAGAAACAGATATAAACAATAATAAAAACAATGGCACCTGATAGAAAACTAATAGTTGTGATTGTGGCTCACATCTTCCTCTGGTTTTACGTCCAGAAACGGCATAAACGCCTTCTATGAGTCGAGGATTGGCTTCCCATCCAATTTTCTTAAAAAATGGCAAACAGGGTCTTTTAACGTCAGATTCCCAAGACGCCATTAGCTGCTTCCATGTTAACTGTAAAGAACTTAAAAGGAGAAAAAAAACATATATACAATACAACTGAAAATAACAATAAAAAGAAATAACTAATATGGGTTGCCTCCCAAACAGCGCTTGATTTATAGTCATCGACTTGACTCCTGGTAATGATTTCAAGTGGGATTATGTAGAGTCACAGATGTTTTTTATCTCTCAAACTCGCCTCCAATGTAATGCCTCAGTCTTTGCCCGTTAACTTTGAATGCTTCCTTGTCATTGTTTTGAATTTCAACAGCTCCATATGGAAAGGCTCAAACGTGTTAAAGAAAAGATGGCCTAAATCATTTCTGTGGTGAATCATCATCAACGATTTTTCTTCAAGAGGTGATCAATTATTTATAAAGCTCGGGTGTATCTTCCTTAGTTTACTTATACCAATAACTGTTCTCCAAGTATGCTCAACCACCAATGCAAATCAATGTGTGAAAAGTGTATATGAAGATAGGCATGCTCAAACATAGATTAAACAAGACGTTGTTCACATAGTATATCATGCTCATCATCATCACAAAAATCACCATATGTATCAAATTTCTCATCATTAATCTATAATCTGAACAATTATGTGAAGTAGGTTGTTTTTTTTGACCAATACAAAGACAATAGAAGCTATCACAATCAAAAATGTCCCCAAAACTTAGATGAGACATTGGCCCTAATGTCTAAAATCAAAGAAACAGATATAAACAATAATAAAAACAATGGCACCTGATAGAAAACTAATAGTTGTGATTGTGGCTCACATCTTCCTCTGGTTTTACGTCCAGAAACGGCATAAACGCCTTCTATGAGTCGAGGATTGGCTTCCCATCCAATTTTCTTAAAAAATGGCAAACAGGGTCTTTTAACGTCAGATTCCCAAGACGCCATTAGCTGCTTCCATGTTAACTGTAAAGAACTTAAAAGGAGAAAAAAAACATATATACAATACAACTGAAAATAACAATAAAAAGAAATAACTAATATGGGTTGCCTCCCAAACAGCGCTTGATTTATAGTCATCGACTTGACTCCTGGTAATGATTTCAAGTGGGATTATGTAGAGTCACAGATGTTTTTTATCTCTCAAACTCGCCTCCAATGTAATGCCTCAGTCTTTGCCCGTTAACTTTGAATGCTTCCTTGTCATTGTTTTGAATTTCAACAGCTCCATATGGAAAGGCTCAAACGTGTTAAAGAAAAGATGGCCTAAATCATTTCTGTGGTGAATCATCATCAACGATTTTTCTTCAAGAGGTGATCAATTATTTATAAAGCTCGGGTGTATCTTCCTTAGTTTACTTATACCAATAACTGTTCTCCAAGTATGCTCAACCACCAATGCAAATCAATGTGTGAAAAGTGTATATGAATAACTAATATGGGTTGCCTCCCAAACAACGCTTGATTTATAGTCATCGACTTGACTCCTGGTAATGACTTCAAGTGGGATTATGTAGAGTCACGGATGTTTTTTATCTCTCAAACTCGCCTCCAATGTAATGCCTCAGTCTTTGCCCGTTAACTTTGAATGCTTCCTTGTCATTGTTTTGAATTTCAACAGCTCCATATGGAAAGGCTCAAACGTGTTAAAGAAAAGATGGCCTAAATCATTTCTGTGGTGAATCATCATCAACGATTTTTCTTCAAGAGGTGATCAATTATTTATAAAGCTCGGGTGTATCTTCCTTAGTTTACTTATATCAATAACTGTTCTCCAAGTATGCTCAACCACCAATGCAAATCAATGTGTGAAAAGTGTATATGAAGATAGGCATGCTCAAACATAGATTAAACAAGACTTTGTTCACATAGTATATCATGCTCATCATCATCACAAAAATCACCATATGTATCAAATTTCTCATCATTAATCTATAATCTGAACAATTATGTGAAGTAGGTTGTTTTTTTTGACCAATACAAAGACAATAGAAGCTATCACAATCAAAAATGTCCCCAAAACTTAGATGAGACATTGGCCCTAATGTCTAAAATCAAAGAAACAGATATAAACAATAATAAAAACAATGGCACCTGATAGAAAACTAATAGTTGTGATTGTGGCTCACATCTTCCTCTGGTTTTACGTCCAGAAACGGCATAAACGCCTTCTATGAGTCAAAGATTGGCATCCAATCCAATTTTCTTAAAAAATGGCAAACAGGGTCTTTTAACGTCAGATTCCCAAGACGCCATTAGCTGCTTCCATGTTAACTGTAAAGAACATAAAAGGAGAAAAAAAACATATATACAATACAACTGAAAATAACAATAAAAAGAAATAACTAATATGGGTTGCCTCCCAAACAGCGCTTGATTTATAGTCATCGACTTGACTCCTGGTAATGATTTCAAGTGGGATTATGTAGAGTCACAGATGTTTTTTATCTCTCAAACTCGCCTCCAATGTAATGCCTCAGTCTTTGCCCGTTAACTTTGAATGCTTCCTTGTCATTGTTTTGAATTTCAACAGCTCCATATGGAAAGGCTCAAACGTGTTAAAGAAAAGATGGCCTAAATCATTTCTGTGGTGAATCATCATCAACGATTTTTCTTCAAGAGGTGATCAATTATTTATAAAGCTCGGGTGTATCTTCCTTAGTTTACTTATATCAATAACTGTTCTCCAAGTATGCTCAACCACCAATGCAAATCAATGTGTGAAAAGTGTATATGAAGATAGGCATGCTCAAACATAGATTAAACAAGACGTTGTTCACATAGTATATCATGCTCATCATCATCACAAAAATCACCATATGTATCAAATTTCTCATCATTAATCTATAATCTGAACAATTATGTGAAGTAGGTTGTTTTTTTTGACCAATACAAAGACAATAGAAGCTATCACAATCAAAAATGTCCCCAAAACTTAGATGAGACATTGGCCCTAATGTCTAAAATCAAAGAAACAGATATAAACAATAATAAAAACAATGGCACCTGATAGAAAACTAATAGTTGTGATTGTGGCTCACATCTTCCTCTGGTTTTACGTCCAGAAACGGCATAAACGCCTTCTATGAGTCGAGGATTGGCTTCCCATCCAATTTTCTTAAAAAATGGCAAACAGGGTCTTTTAACGTCAGATTCCCAAGACGCCATTAGCTGCTTCCATGTTAACTGTAAAGAACTTAAAAGGAGAAAAAAAACATATATACAATACAACTGAAAATAACAATAAAAAGAAATAACTAATATGGGTTGCCTCCCAAACAGCGCTTGATTTATAGTCATCGACTTGACTCCTGGTAATGATTTCAAGTGGGATTATGTAGAGTCACAGATGTTTTTTATCTCTCAAACTCGCCTCCAATGTAATGCCTCAGTCTTTGCCCGTTAACTTTGAATGCTTCCTTGTCATTGTTTTGAATTTCAACAGCTCCATATGGAAAGGCTCAAACGTGTTAAAGAAAAGATGGCCTAAATCATTTCTGTGGTGAATCATCATCAACGATTTTTCTTCAAGAGGTGATCAATTATTTATAAAGCTCGGGTGTATCTTCCTTAGTTTACTTATACCAATAACTGTTCTCCAAGTATGCTCAACCACCAATGCAAATCAATGTGTGAAAAGTGTATATGAATAACTAATATGGGTTGCCTCCCAAACAACGCTTGATTTATAGTCATCGACTTGACTCCTGGTAATGACTTCAAGTGGGATTATGTAGAGTCACGGATGTTTTTTATCTCTCAAACTCGCCTCCAATGTAATGCCTCAGTCTTTGCCCGTTAACTTTGAATGCTTCCTTGTCATTGTTTTGAATTTCAACAGCTCCATATGGAAAGGCTCAAACGTGTTAAAGAAAAGATGGCCTAAATCATTTCTGTGGTGAATCATCATCAACGATTTTTCTTCAAGAGGTGATCAATTATTTATAAAGCTCGGGTGTATCTTCCTTAGTTTACTTATATCAATAACTGTTCTCCAAGTATGCTCAACCACCAATGCAAATCAATGTGTGAAAAGTGTATATGAAGATAGGCATGCTCAAACATAGATTAAACAAGACTTTGTTCACATAGTATATCATGCTCATCATCATCACAAAAATCACCATATGTATCAAATTTCTCATCATTAATCTATAATCTGAACAATTATGTGAAGTAGGTTGTTTTTTTTGACCAATACAAAGACAATAGAAGCTATCACAATCAAAAATGTCCCCAAAACTTAGATGAGACATTGGCCCTAATGTCTAAAATCAAAGAAACAGATATAAACAATAATAAAAACAATGGCACCTGATAGAAAACTAATAGTTGTGATTGTGGCTCACATCTTCCTCTGGTTTTACGTCCAGAAACGGCATAAACGCCTTCTATGAGTCAAAGATTGGCATCCAATCCAATTTTCTTAAAAAATGGCAAACAGGGTCTTTTAACGTCAGATTCCCAAGACGCCATTAGCTGCTTCCATGTTAACTGTAAAGAACATAAAAGGAGAAAAAAAACATATATACAATACAACTGAAAATAACAATAAAAAGAAATAACTAATATGGGTTGCCTCCCAAACGGCGCTTGATTTATAGTCATCGACTTGACTCCTGGTAATGATTTCAAGTGGGATTATGTAGAGTCACAGATGTTTTTTATCTCTCAAACTCGCCTCCAATGTAATGCCTCAGTCTTTGCCCGTTAACTTTGAATGCTTCCTTGTCATTGTTTTGAATTTCAACAGCTCCATATGGAAAGGCTCAAACGTGTTAAAGAAAAGATGGCCTAAATCATTTCTGTGGTGAATCATCATCAACGATTTTTCTTCAAGAGGTGATCAATTATTTATAAAGCTCGGGTGTATCTTCCTTAGTTTACTTATATCAATAACTGTTCTCCAAGTATGCTCAACCACCAATGCAAATCAATGTGTGAAAAGTGTATATGAAGATAGGCATGCTCAAACATAGATTAAACAAGACGTTGTTCACATAGTATATCATGCTCATCATCATCACAAAAATCACCATATGTATCAAATTTCTCATCATTAATCTATAATCTGAACAATTATGTGAAGTAGGTTGTTTTTTTTGACCAATACAAAGACAATAGAAGCTATCACAATCAAAAATGTCCCCAAAACTTAGATGAGACATTGGCCCTAATGTCTAAAATCAAAGAAACAGATATAAACAATAATAAAAACAATGGCACCTGATAGAAAACTAATAGTTGTGATTGTGGCTCACATCTTCCTCTGGTTTTACGTCCAGAAACGGCATAAACGCCTTCTATGAGTCGAGGATTGGCTTCCCATCCAATTTTCTTAAAAAATGGCAAACAGGGTCTTTTAACGTCAGATTCCCAAGACGCCATTAGCTGCTTCCATGTTAACTGTAAAGAACTTAAAAGGAGAAAAAAAACATATATACAATACAACTGAAAATAACAATAAAAAGAAATAACTAATATGGGTTGCCTCCCAAACAGCGCTTGATTTATAGTCATCGACTTGACTCCTGGTAATGATTTCAAGTGGGATTATGTAGAGTCACAGATGTTTTTTATCTCTCAAACTCGCCTCCAATGTAATGCCTCAGTCTTTGCCCGTTAACTTTGAATGCTTCCTTGTCATTGTTTTGAATTTCAACAGCTCCATATGGAAAGGCTCAAACGTGTTAAAGAAAAGATGGCCTAAATCATTTCTGTGGTGAATCATCATCAACGATTTTTCTTCAAGAGGTGATCAATTATTTATAAAGCTCGGGTGTATCTTCCTTAGTTTACTTATACCAATAACTGTTCTCCAAGTATGCTCAACCACCAATGCAAATCAATGTGTGAAAAGTGTATATGAATAACTAATATGGGTTGCCTCCCAAACAACGCTTGATTTATAGTCATCGACTTGACTCCTGGTAATGACTTCAAGTGGGATTATGTAGAGTCACGGATGTTTTTTATCTCTCAAACTCGCCTCCAATGTAATGCCTCAGTCTTTGCCCGTTAACTTTGAATGCTTCCTTGTCATTGTTTTGAATTTCAACAGCTCCATATGGAAAGGCTCAAACGTGTTAAAGAAAAGATGGCCTAAATCATTTCTGTGGTGAATCATCATCAACGATTTTTCTTCAAGAGGTGATCAATTATTTATAAAGCTCGGGTGTATCTTCCTTAGTTTACTTATACCAATAACTGTTCTCCAAGTATGCTCAACCACCAATGCAAATCAATGTGTGAAAAGTGTATATGAAGATAGGCATGCTCAAACATAGATTAAACAAGACGTTGTTCACATAGTATATCATGCTCATCATCATCACAAAAATCACCATATGTATCAAATTTCTCATCATTAATCTATAATCTGAACAATTATGTGAAGTAGGTTGTTTTTTTTGACCAATACAAAGACAATAGAAGCTATCACAATCAAAAATGTCCCCAAAACTTAGATGAGACATTGGCCCTAATGTCTAAAATCAAAGAAACAGATATAAACAATAATAAAAACAATGGCACCTGATAGAAAACTAATAGTTGTGATTGTGGCTCACATCTTCCTCTGGTTTTACGTCCAGAAACGGCATAAACGCCTTCTATGAGTCGAGGATTGGCTTCCCATCCAATTTTCTTAAAAAATGGCAAACAGGGTCTTTTAACGTCAGATTCCCAAGACGCCATTAGCTGCTTCCATGTTAACTGTAAAGAACTTAAAAGGAGAAAAAAAACATATATACAATACAACTGAAAATAACAATAAAAAGAAATAACTAATATGGGTTGCCTCCCAAACAGCGCTTGATTTATAGTCATCGACTTGACTCCTGGTAATGATTTCAAGTGGGATTATGTAGAGTCACAGATGTTTTTTATCTCTCAAACTCGCCTCCAATGTAATGCCTCAGTCTTTGCCCGTTAACTTTGAATGCTTCCTTGTCATTGTTTTGAATTTCAACAGCTCCATATGGAAAGGCTCAAACGTGTTAAAGAAAAGATGGCCTAAATCATTTCTGTGGTGAATCATCATCAACGATTTTTCTTCAAGAGGTGATCAATTATTTATAAAGCTCGGGTGTATCTTCCTTAGTTTACTTATACCAATAACTGTTCTCCAAGTATGCTCAACCACCAATGCAAATCAATGTGTGAAAAGTGTATATGAATAACTAATATGGGTTGCCTCCCAAACAACGCTTGATTTATAGTCATCGACTTGACTCCTGGTAATGACTTCAAGTGGGATTATGTAGAGTCACGGATGTTTTTTATCTCTCAAACTCGCCTCCAATGTAATGCCTCAGTCTTTGCCCGTTAACTTTGAATGCTTCCTTGTCATTGTTTTGAATTTCAACAGCTCCATATGGAAAGGCTCAAACGTGTTAAAGAAAAGATGGCCTAAATCATTTCTGTGGTGAATCATCATCAACGATTTTTCTTCAAGAGGTGATCAATTATTTATAAAGCTCGGGTGTATCTTCCTTAGTTTACTTATATCAATAACTGTTCTCCAAGTATGCTCAACCACCAATGCAAATCAATGTGTGAAAAGTGTATATGAAGATAGGCATGCTCAAACATAGATTAAACAAGACTTTGTTCACATAGTATATCATGCTCATCATCATCACAAAAATCACCATATGTATCAAATTTCTCATCATTAATCTATAATCTGAACAATTATGTGAAGTAGGTTGTTTTTTTTGACCAATACAAAGACAATAGAAGCTATCACAATCAAAAATGTCCCCAAAACTTAGATGAGACATTGGCCCTAATGTCTAAAATCAAAGAAACAGATATAAACAATAATAAAAACAATGGCACCTGATAGAAAACTAATAGTTGTGATTGTGGCTCACATCTTCCTCTGGTTTTACGTCCAGAAACGGCATAAACGCCTTCTATGAGTCAAAGATTGGCATCCAATCCAATTTTCTTAAAAAATGGCAAACAGGGTCTTTTAACGTCAGATTCCCAAGACGCCATTAGCTGCTTCCATGTTAACTGTAAAGAACATAAAAGGAGAAAAAAAACATATATACAATACAACTGAAAATAACAATAAAAAGAAATAACTAATATGGGTTGCCTCCCAAACAGCGCTTGATTTATAGTCATCGACTTGACTCCTGGTAATGATTTCAAGTGGGATTATGTAGAGTCACAGATGTTTTTTATCTCTCAAACTCGCCTCCAATGTAATGCCTCAGTCTTTGCCCGTTAACTTTGAATGCTTCCTTGTCATTGTTTTGAATTTCAACAGCTCCATATGGAAAGGCTCAAACGTGTTAAAGAAAAGATGGCCTAAATCATTTCTGTGGTGAATCATCATCAACGATTTTTCTTCAAGAGGTGATCAATTATTTATAAAGCTCGGGTGTATCTTCCTTAGTTTACTTATATCAATAACTGTTCTCCAAGTATGCTCAACCACCAATGCAAATCAATGTGTGAAAAGTGTATATGAAGATAGGCATGCTCAAACGTAGATTAAACAAGACGTTGTTCACATAGTATATCATGCTCATCATCATCACAAAAATCACCATATGTATCAAATTTCTCATCATTAATCTATAATCTGAACAATTATGTGAAGTAGGTTGTTTTTTTTGACCAATACAAAGACAATAGAAGCTATCACAATCAAAAATGTCCCCAAAACTTAGATGAGACATTGGCCCTAATGTCTAAAATCAAAGAAACAGATATAAACAATAATAAAAACAATGGCACCTGATAGAAAACTAATAGTTGTGATTGTGGCTCACATCTTCCTCTGGTTTTACGTCCAGAAACGGCATAAACGCCTTCTATGAGTCGAGGATTGGCTTCCCATCCAATTTTCTTAAAAAATGGCAAACAGGGTCTTTTAACGTCAGATTCCCAAGACGCCATTAGCTGCTTCCATGTTAACTGTAAAGAACTTAAAAGGAGAAAAAAAACATATATACAATACAACTGAAAATAACAATAAAAAGAAATAACTAATATGGGTTGCCTCCCAAACAGCGCTTGATTTATAGTCATCGACTTGACTCCTGGTAATGATTTCAAGTGGGATTATGTAGAGTCACAGATGTTTTTTATCTCTCAAACTCGCCTCCAATGTAATGCCTCAGTCTTTGCCCGTTAACTTTGAATGCTTCCTTGTCATTGTTTTGAATTTCAACAGCTCCATATGGAAAGGCTCAAACGTGTTAAAGAAAAGATGGCCTAAATCATTTCTGTGGTGAATCATCATCAACGATTTTTCTTCAAGAGGTGATCAATTATTTATAAAGCTCGGGTGTATCTTCCTTAGTTTACTTATACCAATAACTGTTCTCCAAGTATGCTCAACCACCAATGCAAATCAATGTGTGAAAAGTGTATATGAATAACTAATATGGGTTGCCTCCCAAACAACGCTTGATTTATAGTCATCGACTTGACTCCTGGTAATGACTTCAAGTGGGATTATGTAGAGTCACGGATGTTTTTTATCTCTCAAACTCGCCTCCAATGTAATGCCTCAGTCTTTGCCCGTTAACTTTGAATGCTTCCTTGTCATTGTTTTGAATTTCAACAGCTCCATATGGAAAGGCTCAAACGTGTTAAAGAAAAGATGGCCTAAATCATTTCTGTGGTGAATCATCATCAACGATTTTTCTTCAAGAGGTGATCAATTATTTATAAAGCTCGGGTGTATCTTCCTTAGTTTACTTATATCAATAACTGTTCTCCAAGTATGCTCAACCACCAATGCAAATCAATGTGTGAAAAGTGTATATGAAGATAGGCATGCTCAAACATAGATTAAACAAGACGTTGTTCACATAGTATATCATGCTCATCATCATCACAAAAATCACCATATGTATCAAATTTCTCATCATTAATCTATAATCTGAACAATTATGTGAAGTAGGTTGTTTTTTTTGACCAATACAAAGACAATAGAAGCTATCACAATCAAAAATGTCCCCAAAACTTAGATGAGACATTGGCCCTAATGTCTAAAATCAAAGAAACAGATATAAACAATAATAAAAACAATGGCACCTGATAGAAAACTAATAGTTGTGATTGTGGCTCACATCTTCCTCTGGTTTTACGTCCAGAAACGGCATAAACGCCTTCTATGAGTCAAAGATTGGCATCCAATCCAATTTTCTTAAAAAATGGCAAACAGGGTCTTTTAACGTCAGATTCCCAAGACGCCATTAGCTGCTTCCATGTTAACTGTAAAGAACATAAAAGGAGAAAAAAAACATATATACAATACAACTGAAAATAACAATAAAAAGAAATAACTAATATGGGTTGCCTCCCAAACAGCGCTTGATTTATAGTCATCGACTTGACTCCTGGTAATGATTTCAAGTGGGATTATGTAGAGTCACAGATGTTTTTTATCTCTCAAACTCGCCTCCAATGTAATGCCTCAGTCTTTGCCCGTTAACTTTGAATGCTTCCTTGTCATTGTTTTGAATTTCAACAGCTCCATATGGAAAGGCTCAAACGTGTTAAAGAAAAGATGGCCTAAATCATTTCTGTGGTGAATCATCATCAACGATTTTTCTTCAAGAGGTGATCAATTATTTATAAAGCTCGGGTGTATCTTCCTTAGTTTACTTATATCAATAACTGTTCTCCAAGTATGCTCAACCACCAATGCAAATCAATGTGTGAAAAGTGTATATGAATAACTAATATGGGTTGCCTCCCAAACAACGCTTGATTTATAGTCATCGACTTGACTCCTGGTAATGACTTCAAGTGGGATTATGTAGAGTCACGGATGTTTTTTATCTCTCAAACTCGCCTCCAATGTAATGCCTCAGTCTTTGCCCGTTAACTTTGAATGCTTCCTTGTCATTGTTTTGAATTTCAACAGCTCCATATGGAAAGGCTCAAACATGTTAAAGAAAAGATGGCCTAAATCATTTCTGTGGTGAATCATCATCAACGATTTTTCTTCAGGAGGTGATCAATTATTTATAAAGCTCGGGTGTATCTTCCTTAGTTTACTTATATCAATAACTGTTCTCCAAGTATGCTCAACCACCAATGCAAATCAATGTGTGAAAAGTGTATATGAAGATAGGCATGCTCAAACATAGATTAAACAAGACGTTGTTCACATAGTATATCATGCTCATCATCATCACAAAAATCACCATATGTATCAAATTTCTCATCATTAATCTATAATCTGAACAATTATGTGAAGTAGGTTGTTTTTTTTGACCAATACAAAGACAATAGAAGCTATCACAATCAAAAATGTCCCCAAAACTTAGATGAGACATTGGCCCTAATGTCTAAAATCAAAGAAACAGATATAAACAATAATAAAAACAATGGCACCTGATAGAAAACTAATAGTTGTGATTGTGGCTCACATCTTCCTCTGGTTTTACGTCCAGAAACGGCATAAACGCCTTCTATGAGTCAAAGATTGGCATCCAATCCAATTTTCTTAAAAAATGGCAAACAGGGTCTTTTAACGTCAGATTCCCAAGACGCCATTAGCTGCTTCCATGTTAACTGTAAAGAACATAAAAGGAGAAAAAAAACATATATACAATACAACTGAAAATAACAATAAAAAGAAATAACTAATATGGGTTGCCTCCCAAACAGCGTTTGATTTATAGTCATCGACTTGACTCCTGGTAATGATTTCAAGTGGGATTATGTAGAGTCACAGATGTTTTTTATCTCTCAAACTCGCCTCCAATGTAATGCCTCAGTCTTTGCCCGTTAACTTTGAATGCTTCCTTGTCATTGTTTTGAATTTCAACAGCTCCATATGGAAAGGCTCAAACGTGTTAAAGAAAAGATGGCCTAAATCATTTCTGTGGTGAATCATCATCAACGATTTTTCTTCAAGAGGTGATCAATTATTTATAAAGCTCGGGTGTATCTTCCTTAGTTTACTTATATCAATAACTGTTCTCCAAGTATGCTCAACCACCAATGCAAATCAATGTGTGAAAAGTGTATATGAAGATAGGCATGCTCAAACATAGATTAAACAAGACGTTGTTCACATAGTATATCATGCTCATCATCATCACAAAAATCACCATATGTATCAAATTTCTCATCATTAATCTATAATCTGAACAATTATGTGAAGTAGGTTGTTTTTTTTGACCAATACAAAGACAATAGAAGCTATCACAATCAAAAATGTCCCCAAAACTTAGATGAGACATTGGCCCTAATGTCTAAAATCAAAGAAACAGATATAAACAATAATAAAAACAATGGCACCTGATAGAAAACTAATAGTTGTGATTGTGGCTCACATCTTCCTCTGGTTTTACGTCCAGAAACGGCATAAACGCCTTCTATGAGTCGAGGATTGGCTTCCCATCCAATTTTCTTAAAAAATGGCAAACAGGGTCTTTTAACGTCAGATTCCCAAGACGCCATTAGCTGCTTCCATGTTAACTGTAAAGAACTTAAAAGGAGAAAAAAAACATATATACAATACAACTGAAAATAACAATAAAAAGAAATAACTAATATGGGTTGCCTCCCAAACAACGCTTGATTTATAGTCATCGACTTGACTCCTGGTAATGATTTCAAGTGGGATTATGTAGAGTCACAGATGTTTTTTATCTCTCAAACTCGCCTCCAATGTAATGCCTCAGTCTTTGCCCGTTAACTTTGAATGCTTCCTTGTCATTGTTTTGAATTTCAACAGCTCCATATGGAAAGGCTCAAACGTGTTAAAGAAAAGATGGCCTAAATCATTTATGTGGTGAATCATCATCAACGATTTTTCTTCAAGAGGTGATCAATTATTTATAAAGCTCGGGTGTATCTTCCTTAGTTTACTTATACCAATAACTGTTCTCCAAGTATGCTCAACCACCAATGCAAATCAATGTGTGAAAAGTGTATATGAATAACTAATATGGGTTGCCTCCCAAACAACGCTTGATTTATAGTCATCGACTTGACTCCTGGTAATGACTTCAAGTGGGATTATGTAGAGTCACGGATGTTTTTTATCTCTCAAACTCGCCTCCAATGTAATGCCTCAGTCTTTGCCCGTTAACTTTGAATGCTTCCTTGTCATTGTTTTGAATTTCAACAGCTCCATATGGAAAGGCTCAAACGTGTTAAAGAAAAGATGGCCTAAATCATTTCTGTGGTGAATCATCATCAACGATTTTTCTTCAAGAGGTGATCAATTATTTATAAAGCTCGGGTGTATCTTCCTTAGTTTACTTATATCAATAACTGTTCTCCAAGTATGCTCAACCACCAATGCAAATCAATGTGTGAAAAGTGTATATGAAGATAGGCATGCTCAAACATAGATTAAACAAGACGTTGTTCACATAGTATATCATGCTCATCATCATCACAAAAATCACCATATGTATCAAATTTCTCATCATTAATCTATAATCTGAACAATTATGTGAAGTAGGTTGTTTTTTTTGACCAATACAAAGACAATAGAAGCTATCACAATCAAAAATGTCCCCAAAACTTAGATGAGACATTGGCCCTAATGTCTAAAATCAAAGAAACAGATATAAACAATAATAAAAACAATGGCACCTGATAGAAAACTAATAGTTGTGATTGTGGCTCACATCTTCCTCTGGTTTTACGTCCAGAAACGGCATAAACGCCTTCTATGAGTCAAAGATTGGCATCCAATCCAATTTTCTTAAAAAATGGCAAACAGGGTCTTTTAACGTCAGATTCCCAAGACGCCATTAGCTGCTTCCATGTTAACTGTAAAGAACATAAAAGGAGAAAAAAACATATATACAATACAACTGAAAATAACAATAAAAAGAAATAACTAATATGGGTTGCCTCCCAAACAGCGCTTGATTTATAGTCATCGACTTGACTCCTGGTAATGATTTCAAGTGGGATTATGTAGAGTCACAGATGTTTTTTATCTCTCAAACTCGCCTCCAATGTAATGCCTCAGTCTTTGCCCGTTAACTTTGAATGCTTCCTTGTCATTGTTTTGAATTTCAACAGCTCCATATGGAAAGGCTCAAACGTGTTAAAGAAAAGATGGCCTAAATCATTTCTGTGGTGAATCATCATCAACGATTTTTCTTCAAGAGGTGATCAATTATTTATAAAGCTCGGGTGTATCTTCCTTAGTTTACTTATATCAATAACTGTTCTCCAAGTATGCTCAACCACCAATGCAAATCAATGTGTGAAAAGTGTATATGAATAACTAATATGGGTTGCCTCCCAAACAACGCTTGATTTATAGTCATCGACTTGACTCCTGGTAATGACTTCAAGTGGGATTATGTAGAGTCACGGATGTTTTTTATCTCTCAAACTCGCCTCCAATGTAATGCCTCAGTCTTTGCCCGTTAACTTTGAATGCTTCCTTGTCATTGTTTTGAATTTCAACAGCTGCATATGGAAAGGCTCAAACGTGTTAAAGAAAAGATGGCCTAAATCATTTCTGTGGTGAATCATCATCAACGATTTTTCTTCAGGAGGTGATCAATTATTTATAAAGCTCGGGTGTATCTTCCTTAGTTTACTTATATCAATAACTGTTCTCCAAGTATGCTCAACCACCAATGCAAATCAATGTGTGAAAAGTGTATATGAAGATAGGCATGCTCAAACATAGATTAAACAAGACGTTGTTCACATAGTATATCATGCTCATCATCATCACAAAAATCACCATATGTATCAAATTTCTCATCATTAATCTATAATCTGAACAATTATGTGAAGTAGGTTGTTTTTTTTGACCAATACAAAGACAATAGAAGCTATCACAATCAAAAATGTCCCCAAAACTTAGATGAGACATTGGCCCTAATGTCTAAAATCAAAGAAACAGATATAAACAATAATAAAAACAATGGCACCTGATAGAAAACTAATAGTTGTGATTGTGGCTCACATCTTCCTCTGGTTTTACGTCCAGAAACGGCATAAACGCCTTCTATGAGTCGAAGATTGGCATCCAATCCAATTTTCTTAAAAAATGGCAAACAGGGTCTTTTAACGTCAGATTCCCAAGACGCCATTAGCTGCTTCCATGTTAACTGTAAAGAACATAAAAGGAGAAAAAAAACATATATACAATACAACTGAAAATAACAATAAAAAGAAATAACTAATATGGGTTGCCTCCCAAACAGCGCTTGATTTATAGTCATCGGCTTGACTCCTGGTAATGACTTCAAGTGGGATTATGTAGAGTCACGGATGTTTTCTGTCTCTCAAACTCGCCTCCAATGTAATGCTTCAGTCTTTGCTCGTTAACTTTGAATGCTTCCTTGTCATTGTTTTGAATTTCAACAACAACATATGGAAAGGCTCGAACGTGTTAAAGAAAAGATGGCCTAAATCATTTCTGTAGTGAATCATCATGAACGATTTTGCTTCAAGAGGTGATCAATTATTTATAAAGCTCGGGTGTATCTTCCTTAGTTTACTTATCTCAATAACTGTTCTCCAAGTATGCTCAACCACCAATGCAAATCAATGTATGAAAAGTGTATATGAAGATAGCCATGCTCAAACATAGATTAAACGAGACGTTGTTCACATAGTATATCATGCTCATCATCATCACAAAAATCACCATAAGTATCAAATTTCTCATCATTAATCCATAATCTGAAATATTATGTGAAGTTGTTTTTTTTTTTTGACCAATATAAGGACAATAGAAGCTATCACAATCAAAAATGTCCCCAAAACTTAGATGAGACATTGCCCGTAATGTCTAAAACCAAAGAAACAAAGATAAACAAGAATAAAAAGAATGGCACCTCATAGAAGAATAGTAGTCGTGATTGTGGCTCACATCTTCCTCCGGTTTTACGTCCATGAACGGCATAAACGCCTTCTATGAGTAGAGGATTGGCATCCAATCCAATTTTCTTAAAAAATGGCAAACAGGGTGTTTTAACGTCAGATTCCCAAGACGCCATTAGCTGCTTCCATGTTAACTGTAAAGAACTTAAAAGGAGAAAAAAAACATATATACAATACAACTGAAAATAACAATAAAAAGAAATAACTAATATGGGTTGCCTCCCAAACAACGCTTGATTTATAGTCATCGGCTTGACTCCTGGTAATGATTTCAAGTGGGATTATGTAGAGTCACAGATGTTTTCTGTCTCTCAAACTCGCCTCCAATGTAATGCTTCAGTCTTTGCCCGTTAACTTTGATTGCTTCCTTGTCATTGTTTTGAATTTCAAGAGCTCCATATGGAAAGGCTCAAACGTGTTAAAGAAAAGATGGCCTAAATCATTTCTGTAGTGAATCATCATCAACGATTTTTCTTCAAGAGGTGATCAATTATTTATAAAGCTCGGGTGTATCTTCCTTAGTTTACTTATCTCAATAACTGTTCTCCAAGTATGCTCAACCACCAATGCAAATCAATGTGTGAAAAGTGTATATGAAGATAGCCATGCTCAAACATAGATTAAACGAGACGTTGTTCACATAGTATATCATGCTCATCATCATCACAAAAATCACCATAAGTATCAAATTTCTCATCATTAATCCATAATCTGAACTATTGTGTGAAGTAGTTTTTTTTTTTTGACCAATATAAAGACAATAGAAGCTATCACAATCAAAAATGTCCCCAAAACCTAGATGAGACATTGCCCCTAATATCTAAAACCAAAGAAACAAAGATAAACAATAATAAAAACAATGGCACCTCATAGAAGAATAGTAGTCGTGATTGTGGCTCACATCTTCCTCTGGTTTTACGTCCAGGAACGGCATAAACGCCTTCTATGAGTAGAGGATTGGCATACAATCCAATTTTCTTAAAAAATGGCAAACATGGTCTTTTAACGTCAGATTCCCAAGACGCCATTAGCTGCTTCCATGTTAACTGTAAAGAACATAAAAGGAGAAAAAAAACATATATACAATACAACTGAAAATAACAATAAAAAGAAATAACTAATATGGGTTGCCTCCCAAACAGCGCTTGATTTATAGTCATCGGCTTGACTCCTGGTAATGACTTCAAGTGGGATTATGTAGAGTCACAGATGTTTTCTGTTTCTCAAACTCGCCTCCAATGTAATGCTTCAGTCTTTGCTCGTTAACTTTGAATGCTTCCTTGTCATTGTTTTGAATTTCAACATCAACATATGGAAAGGCTCAAACGTGTTAAAGAAAAGATGGCCTAAATCATTTCTGTAGTGAATCATCATCAACGATTTTGCTTCAAGAGGTGATCAATTATTTATAAAGCTCGGGTGTATCTTCCTTAGTTTACTTATCTCAATAACTGTTCTCCAAGTATGCTCAACCACCAATGCAAATCAATGTATGAAAAGTGAATATGAAGATAGCCATGCTCAAACATAGATTAAACGAGACGTTGTTCACATAGTATATCATGCTCATCATCATCACAAAAATCACCATAAGTATCAAATTTCTCATCATTAATCCACAATCTGAACTATTATGTGAAGTTGTTTTTTTTTTTTGATCAATATAAGGACAATAGAAGCTATCACAATCAAAAATGTCCCCAAAACTTAGATGAGACATTGGCCCTAATGTCTAAAATTAAATAAACAAATATAAACAATAATAAAAACAATGGCACCTGATAGAAAACTAATAGTTGTGATTGTGGCTCACATCTTCCTCTGGTTTTACGTCCAGAAACGGCATAAACGCCTTCTATGAGTCGAGGATTGGCTTCCCATCCAATTTTCTTAAAAAATGGCAAACAGTGTCTTTTAACGTCCGATTCCCAAGACGCCATTAGGTGCTTACATGTTAACTGTAAAGAACTTAAAAGGAGAAAAAAAACATATATAGAATACAACTGAAAATAACAATAAAAAGAAATAACTAATATGGGTTGCCTCCCAAACAACGCTTGATTTATAGTCATCGTCTTGACTCCTGGTAATGATTTCAAGTGGGATTATGTAGAGTCACAAATGTTTTCTGTCTCTCAAACTCGCCTCCAATGTAATGCTTCAGTCTTTGCCCGTTAACTTTGAATGCTTCCTTGTCATTGTTTTGAATTTCAACAGCTCCATATGGAAAGGCTCAAACGTGTTAAAGAAAAGATGGCCTAAATCATTTCTATAGTGAATCATCATCAACGATTTTTCTTCAAGAGGTGATCAATTATTTATAAAGCTCGGGTGTATCTTCCTTAGTTTACTTATCTCAATAACTGTTCTCAAAGTATGCTCAACCACCAATGCAAATCAATGTGTGAAAAGTGTATATGAAGATAGGCATGCTCAAACATAGATTAAACGAGACGTTGTTCACATAGTATATCATGCTCATCATCATCACAAAAATCACCATAAGTATCAAATTTCTCATCATTAATCCATAATCTGAACAATTATGTGAAGTATTTTTTTTTTTGACCAATATAAAGACAATAGAAGCTATCACAATAAAAAATGTCCCCAAAATTTAGATGAGACACTGCCCCTAATGTCTAAAATCAAAGAAACATAGATAAACAATAGTAAAACAATGGCACCTGATAGAAGAATAGTAGTCGTGATTTTGGCTCACATCTTCCTCTGATTTTACGTCCAGAAACGGCATAAACGCCTTCTATGAGTCGAGGATTGGCATCCCATCCAATTTTCTTAAAAAATGGCAAACATGGTCTTTTAACGTCAGATTCCCAAGACGCCATTAGCTGCTTCCATGTTAACTGTAAAGAACTTAAAAGGAGAAAAAAAAAACATATATACAATACAACTGAAAATAACAATAAAAAGAAATAACTAATATGGGTTGCCTCCCAAACAGCGCTTGATTTATAGTCATCGGCTTGACTCCTGGTAATGACTTCAAGTGGGATTATGTAGAGTCACGGATGTTTTCTGTCTCTCAAACTCGCCTCCAATGTAATGCTTCAGTCTTTGCTCGTTAACTTTGAATGCTTCCTTGTCATTGTTTTGAATTTCAACAACTCCATATGGAAAGGCTCAAACGTGTTAAAGAAAAGATGGCCTAAATCATTTATGTAGTGAATCATCATCAACGATTTTACTTCAAGAGGTGATCAATTATTTATAAAGCTCAGGTGTATCTTCCTTAGTTTACTTATCTCAATAACTGTTCTCCAAGTATGCTCAACCACCAATGCAAATCAATGTGTGAAAAGTGTATATGAAGATAGGCATGCTCAAACATAGATTAAACAAGACGTTGTTCATATAGTATATCATGCTCATCATCATCACAAAAATCACCATATGTATCAAATTTCTCATCATTAATCTATAATCTGAACAATTATGTGAAGTAGGTTTTTTTTTTGACCAATACAAAGACAATAGAAGCTATCACAATCAAAAATGTCCCCAAAACTTAGATGAGACATTGGCCCTAATGTCTAAAATTAAAGAAACAGATATAAACAATAATAAAGACAATGGCACCTGATAGAAAAATAATAGTTGTGATTGTGGCTCACATCTTCCTCTGGTTTTACGTCCAGAAAAGGCATAAACACCTTATATGAGTCGAGAATTGGCTTCCCATCCATTTTTCTTAAAAATTGGCCAAGAGGGTCTTTTAACGTCAGATTCCCAAAACGCCATTAGCTGCTTCCATGTTAACTGTAAAGAACATAAAAGGAGAAAAAAAACATATGTACAATATAACTGTAAATAACAATGAAAAGAAATAACTAATATGGGTTGCCTCCCAAACAACGCTTGATTTATAGTCATCGACTTGACTCCCGGTAATGACTTCAAGTGGGATTAAGTAGTGTCACGGATGTTTTTTATCTCTCAAACTCGCCTCCAATGTAATGCCTCAGACTTTGCCCGTTAACTTTGAATGCTTCCTTGTCATTGTTTTGAATTTCAACAGCTCCATATGGAAAGGCTCAAACGTGTTAAAGAAAAGATGGCCTAAATCATTTCTGTGGTGAATCATCATCAACGATTTTTCTTCAAGAGGTGATCAATTATTTATAAAGCTCAGGTGTATCTTCCTTAGTTTACTTATCTCAATAACTGTTCTCCAAGTATGCTCAACCACCAATGCAAATCAATGTGTGAAAAGTGTATATGAAGATAGGCATGCTCAAACATAGATTAAACAAGACGTTGTTCATATAGTATATCATGCTCATCATCATCACAAAAATCACCATATGTATCAAATTTCTCATCATTAATCTATAATCTGAACAATTATGTGAAGTAGGTTTTTTTTTGACCAATACAAAGACAATAGAAGCTATCACAATCAAAAATGTCCCCAAAACTTAGATGAGACATTGGCCCTAATGTCTAAAATTAAAGAAACAGATATAAACAATAATAAAGACAATGGCACCTGATAGAAAAATAATAGTTGTGATTGTGGCTCACATCTTCCTCTGGTTTTACGTCCAGAAAAGGCATAAACACCTTATATGAGTCGAGGATTGGCTTCCCATCCAATTTTCTTAAAAAATGGCAAACAGGGTCTTTTAACGTCAGATTCCCAAGACGCCATTAGCTGCTTCCATGTTAACTGTAAAGAACTTAAAAGGAGAAAAAAAACATATATACAATACAACTAAAAATAACAATAAAAAGAAATAACTAATATGGGTTGCCTCCCAAACAGCGCTTGATTTATAGTCATCGACTTGACTCCTGGTAATGATTTCAAGTGGGATTATGTAGAGTCACAGATGTTTTTTATCTCTCAAACTCGCCTCCAATGTAATGCCTCAGTCTTTGCCCGTTAACTTTGAATGCTTCCTTGTCATTGTTTTGAATTTCAACAGCTCCATATGGAAAGGCTCAAACGTGTTAAAGAAAAGATGGCCTAAATCATTTCTGTGGTGAATCATCATCAACGATTTTTCTTCAAGAGGTGATCAATTATTTATAAAGCTCGGGTGTATCTTCCTTAGTTTACTTATATCAATAACTGTTCTCCAAGTATGCTCAACCACCAATGCAAATCAATGTGTGAAAAGTGTATATGAATAACTAATATGGGTTGCCTCCCAAACAACGCTTGATTTATTGTCATCGACTTGACTCCTGGTAATGACTTCAAGTGGGATTATGTAGAGTCACGGATGTTTTTTATCTCTCAAACTCGCCTCCAATGTAATGCCTCAGTCTTTGCCCGTTAACTTTGAATGCTTCCTTGTCATTGTTTTGAATTTCAACAGCTCCATATGGAAAGGCTCAAACGTGTTAAAGAAAAGATGGCCTAAATCATTTCTGTGGTGAATCATCATCAACGATTTTTCTTCAAGAGGTGATCAATTATTTATAAAGCTCGGGTGTATCTTCCTTAGTTTACTTATATCAATAACTGTTCTCCAAGTATGCTCAACCACCAATGCAAATCAATGTGTGAAAAGTGTATATGAAGATAGGCATGCTCAAACATAGATTAAACAAGACGTTGTTCACATAGTATAGCATGCTCATCATCATCACAAAAATCACCATATGTATCAAATTTCTCATCATTAATCCATAATCTGAACAATTATGTGAAGTAGGTTGTTTTTTTTGACCAATACAAAGACAATAGAAGCCATCACAATCAAAAATGTCCCCAAAACTTAGATGAGACATTGGCCCTAATGTCTAAAATCAAAGAAACAGATATAAACAATAATAAAGACAATGGCACCTGATAGAAAAATAATAGTTGTGATTGTGGCTCACATCTTCCTCTGGTTTTACGTCCAGAAACGGCATAAACGCCTTCTATGAGTCGAGGATTGGCTTCCCATCCAATTTTCTTAAAAAATGGCAAACAGGGTCTTTTAACGTCAGATTCCCAAGACGCCATTAGCTGCTTCCATGTTAACTGTAAAGAACTTAAAAGGAGAAAAAAAAAACATATATACAATACAACTGAAAATAACAATAAAAAGAAATAACTAATATGGGTTGCCTCCCAAACAGCGCTTGATTTATAGTCATCGGCTTGACTCCTGGTAATGACTTCAAGTGGGATTATGTAGAGTCACGGATGTTTTCTGTCTCTCAAACTCGCCTCCAATGTAATGCTTCAGTCTTTGCTCGATAACTTTGAATGCTTCCTTGTCATTGTTTTGAATTTCAACAACTCCATATGGAAAGGCTCAAACGTGTTAAAGAAAAGATGGCCTAAATCATTTCTGTAGTGAATCATCATCAACGATTTTACTTCAAGAGGTGATCAATTATTTATAAAGCACAGGTGTATCTTCCTTAGTTTACTTATCTCAATAACTGTTCTCCAAGTATGCTCAACCACCAATGCAAATCAATGTGTGAAAAGTGTATATGAAGATAGGCATGCTCAAACATAGATTAAACAAGACGTTGTTCATATAGTATATCATGCTCATCATCATCACAAAAATCACCATATGTATCAAATTTCTCATCATTAATCTATAATCTGAACAATTATGTGAAGTAGGTTTTTTTTTTGACCAATACAAAGACAATAGAAGCTATCACAATCAAAAATGTCCCCAAAACTTAGATGAGACATTGGCCCTAATGTCTAAAATTAAAGAAACAGATATAAACAATAATAAAGACAATGGCACCTGATAGAAAAATAATAGTTGTGATTGTGGCTCACATCTTCCTCTGGTTTTACGTCCAGAAAAGGCATAAACACCTTATATGAGTCGAGGATTGGCTTCCCATCCAATTTTCTTAAAAAATGGCAAACAGGGTCTTTTAACGTCAGATTCCCAAGACGCCATTAGCTGCTTCCATGTTAACTGTAAAGAACATAAAAGGAGAAAAAAAACATATATACAATACAACTGAAAATAACAATAAAAAGAAATAACTAATATGGGTTGCCTCCCAAACAACGCTTGATTTATAGTCATCGACTTGACTCCCGGTAATGACTTCAAGTGGGATTAAGTAGTGTCACGGATGTTTTTTATCTCTCAAACTCGCCTCCAATGTAATGCCTCAGACTTTGCCCGTTAACTTTGAATGCTTCCTTGTCATTGTTTTGAATTTCAACAGCTCCATATGGAAAGGCTCAAACGTGTTAAAGAAAAGATGGCCTAAATCATTTCTGTGGTGAATCATCATCAACGATTTTTCTTCAAGAGGTGATCAATTATTTATAAAGCTCAGGTGTATCTTCCTTAGTTTACTTATCTCAATAACTGTTCTCCAAGTATGCTCAACCACCAATGCAAATCAATGTGTGAAAAGTGTATATGAAGATAGGCATGCTCAAACATAGATTAAACAAGACGTTGTTCATATAGTATATCATGCTCATCATCATCACAAAAATCACCATATGTATCAAATTTCTCATCATTAATCTATAATCTGAACAATTATGTGAAGTAGGTTTTTTTTTGACCAATACAAAGACAATAGAAGCTATCACAATCAAAAATGTCCCCAAAACTTAGATGAGACATTGGCCCTAATGTCTAAAATTAAAGAAACAGATATAAACAATAATAAAGACAATGGCACCTGATAGAAAAATAATAGTTGTGATTGTGGCTCACATCTTCCTCTGGTTTTACGTCCAGAAAAGGCATAAACACCTTATATGAGTCGAGGATTGGCTTCCCATCCAATTTTCTTAAAAAATGGCAAACAGGGTCTTTTAACGTCAGATTCCCAAGACGCCATTAGCTGCTTCCATGTTAACTGTAAAGAACTTAAAAGGAGAAAAAAAACATATATACAATACAACTAAAAATAACAATAAAAAGAAATAACTAATATGGGTTGCCTCCCAAACAGCGCTTGATTTATAGTCATCGACTTGACTCCTGGTAATGATTTCAAGTGGGATTATGTAGAGTCACAGATGTTTTTTATCTCTCAAACTCGCCTCCAATGTAATGCCTCAGTCTTTGCCCGTTAACTTTGAATGCTTCCTTGTCATTGTTTTGAATTTCAACAGCTCCATATGGAAAGGCTCAAACGTGTTAAAGAAAAGATGGCCTAAATCATTTCTGTGGTGAATCATCATCAACGATTTTTCTTCAAGAGGTGATCAATTATTTATAAAGCTCGGGTGTATCTTCCTTAGTTTACTTATATCAATAACTGTTCTCCAAGTATGCTCAACCACCAATGCAAATCAATGTGTGAAAAGTGTATATGAATAACTAATATGGGTTGCCTCCCAAACAACGCTTGATTTATTGTCATCGACTTGACTCCTGGTAATGACTTCAAGTGGGATTATGTAGAGTCACGGATGTTTTTTATCTCTCAAACTCGCCTCCAATGTAATGCCTCAGTCTTTGCCCGTTAACTTTGAATGCTTCCTTGTCATTGTTTTGAATTTCAACAGCTCCATATGGAAAGGCTCAAACGTGTTAAAGAAAAGATGGCCTAAATCATTTCTGTGGTGAATCATCATCAACGATTTTTCTTCAAGAGGTGATCAATTATTTATAAAGCTCGGGTGTATCTTCCTTAGTTTACTTATATCAATAACTGTTCTCCAAGTATGCTCAACCACCAATGCAAATCAATGTGTGAAAAGTGTATATGAAGATAGGCATGCTCAAACATAGATTAAACAAGACGTTGTTCACATAGTATAGCATGCTCATCATCATCACAAAAATCACCATATGTATCAAATTTCTCATCATTAATCCATAATCTGAACAATTATGTGAAGTAGGTTGTTTTTTTTGACCAATACAAAGACAATAGAAGCCATCACAATCAAAAATGTCCCCAAAACTTAGATGAGACATTGGCCCTAATGTCTAAAATCAAAGAAACAGATATAAACAATAATAAAGACAATGGCACCTGATAGAAAAATAATAGTTGTGATTGTGGCTCACATCTTCCTCTGGTTTTACGTCCAGAAACGGCATAAACGCCTTCTATGAGTCGAGGATTGGCTTCCCATCCAATTTTCTTAAAAAATGGCAAACAGGGTCTTTTAACGTCAGATTCCCAAGACGCCATTAGCTGCTTCCATGTTAACTGTAAAGAACTTAAAAGGAGAAAAAAAAAACATATATACAATACAACTGAAAATAACAATAAAAAGAAATAACTAATATGGGTTGCCTCCCAAACAGCGCTTGATTTATAGTCATCGGCTTGACTCCTGGTAATGACTTCAAGTGGGATTATGTAGAGTCACGGATGTTTTCTGTCTCTCAAACTCGCCTCCAATGTAATGCTTCAGTCTTTGCTCGATAACTTTGAATGCTTCCTTGTCATTGTTTTGAATTTCAACAACTCCATATGGAAAGGCTCAAACGTGTTAAAGAAAAGATGGCCTAAATCATTTCTGTAGTGAATCATCATCAACGATTTTACTTCAAGAGGTGATCAATTATTTATAAAGCACAGGTGTATCTTCCTTAGTTTACTTATCTCAATAACTGTTCTCCAAGTATGCTCAACCACCAATGCAAATCAATGTGTGAAAAGTGTATATGAAGATAGGCATGCTCAAACATAGATTAAACAAGACGTTGTTCATATAGTATATCATGCTCATCATCATCACAAAAATCACCATATGTATCAAATTTCTCATCATTAATCTATAATCTGAACAATTATGTGAAGTAGGTTTTTTTTTTGACCAATACAAAGACAATAGAAGCTATCACAATCAAAAATGTCCCCAAAACTTAGATGAGACATTGGCCCTAATGTCTAAAATTAAAGAAACAGATATAAACAATAATAAAGACAATGGCACCTGATAGAAAAATAATAGTTGTGATTGTGGCTCACATCTTCCTCTGGTTTTACGTCCAGAAAAGGCATAAACACCTTATATGAGTCGAGGATTGGCTTCCCATCCAATTTTCTTAAAAAATGGCAAACAGGGTCTTTTAACGTCAGATTCCCAAGACGCCATTAGCTGCTTCCATGTTAACTGTAAAGAACTTAAAAGGAGAAAAAAAACATATATACAATACAACTGAAAATAACAATAAAAAGAAATAACTAATATGGGTTGCCTCCCAAACAGCGCTTGATTTATAGTCATCGACTTGACTCCTGGTAATGATTTCAAGTGGGATTATGTAGAGTCACAGATGTTTTTTATCTCTCAAACTCGCCTCCAATGTAATGCCTCAGTCTTTGCCCGTTAACTTTGAATGCTTCCTTGTCATTGTTTTGAATTTCAACATCTCCATATGGAAAGGCTCAAACGTGTTAAAGAAAAGATGGCCTAAATCATTTCTGTGGTGAATCATCATCAACGATTTTTCTTCAAAAGGTGATCAATTATTTATAAAGCTCGGGTGTATCTTCCTTAGTTTACTTATATCAATAACTGTTCTCCAAGTATGCTCAACCACCAATGCAAATCAATGTGTGAAAAGTGTATATGAATAACTAATATGGGTTGCCTCCCAAACAACGCTTGATTTATTGTCATCGACTTGACTCCTGGTAATGACTTCAAGTGGGATTATGTAGAGTCACGGATGTTTTTTATCTCTCAAACTCGCCTCCAATGTAATGCCTCAGTCTTTGCCCGTTAACTTTGAATGCTTCCTTGTCATTGTTTTGAATTTCAACAGCTCCATATGGAAAGGCTCAAACATGTTAAAGAAAAGATGGCCTAAATCATTTATGTGGTGAATCATCATCAACGATTTTTCTTCAAGAGGTGATCAATTATTTATAAAGCTCGGGTGTATCTTACTTAGTTTACTTATATCAATAACTGTTCTCCAAGTATGCTCAACCACCAATGCAAATCAATGTGTGAAAAGTGTATATGAAGATAGGCATGCTCAAACATAGATTAAACAAGACGTTGTTCACATAGTATATCATGCTCATCATCATCACAAAAATCACCATATGTATCAAATTTCTCATCATTAATCTATAATCTGAACAATTATGTGAAGTAGGTTGTTTTTTTTGACCAATACAAAGACAATAGAAGCTATCACAATCAAAAATGTCCCCAAAACTTAGATGAGACATTGGCCCTAATGTCTAAAATCAAAGAAACAGATATAAACAATAATAAAAACAATGGCACCTGATAGAAAACTAATAGTTGTGATTGTGGCTCACATCTTCCTCTGGTTTTACGTCCAGAAACGGCATAAACGCCTTCTATGAGTCGAAGATTGGCATCCAATCCAATTTTCTTAAAAAATGGCAAACAGGGTCTTTTAACGTCAGATTCCCAAGACGCCATTAGCTGCTTCCATGTTAACTGTAAAGAACATAAAAGGAGAAAAAAAACATATATACAATACAACTGAAAATAACAATAAAAAGAAATAACTAATATGGGTTGCCTCCCAAACAGCACTTGATTTATAGTCATCGGCTTGACTCTTGGTAATGACTTCAAGTGGGATTATGTAGAGTCACGGATGTTTTCTGTCTCTCAAACTCGCCTCCAATGTAATGCTTCAGTCTTTGCTCGTTAACTTTGAATGCTTCCTTGTCATTGTTTTGAATTTCAACAACAACATATGGAAAGGCTCAAACGTGTTAAAGAAAAGATGGCCTAAATCCTTTCTGTAGTGAATCATCATCAACGATTTTGCTTCAAGAGGTGATCAATTATTTATAAAGCTCGGGTGTATCTTCCTTACTTTACTTATCTCAGTAACTGTTCTCCAAGTATGCTCAACCACCAATGCAAATCAATGTATGAAAAGTGTATATGAAGATGGCCATGCTCAAACATAGATTAAACGAGACTTTGTTCACATAGTATATCATGCTCATCATCATCACAAAAATCACCATAAGTATCAAATTTCTCATCATTAATCCATAATCTGAACTATTATGTGAAGTTGTTTTTTTTTTTTGACCAATATAAGGACAATAGAAGCTATCACAATCAAAAATGTCCCCAAAACTTAGATGAGACATTGCCCGTAATGTCTAAAACCAAAGAAACAAAGATAAACAAGAATAAAAAGAATGGCACCTCATAGAAGAATAGTAGTCGTGATTGTGGCTCACATCTTCCTCTGGTTTTACGTCCAGGAACGGCATAAACGCCTTCTATGAGTAAAGGATTGGCATCCAATCCAATTTTCTTAAAAAATGGCAAACAGGGTGTTTTAACGTCAGATTCCCAAGACGCCATTAGCTGCTTCCATGTTAACTGTAAACAACTTAAAAGGAGAAAAAAAACATATATACAATACAACTGAAAATAACAATAAAAAGAAATAACTAATATGGGTTGCCTCCCAAACAACGCTTGATTTATAGTCATCGGCTTGACTCCTGGTAATGATTTCAAGTGGGATTATGTAGAGTCACAGATGTTTTCTGTCTCTCAAACTCGCCTCCAATGTAATGCTTCAGTCTTTGCCCGTTAACTTTGATTGCTTCCTTGTCATTGTTTTGAATTTCAAGAGCTCCATATGGAAAGGCTCAAACGTGTTAAAGAAAAGATGGCCTAAATCATTTCTGTAGTGAATCATCATCAACGATTTTTCTTCAAGAGGTGATCAATTATTTATAAAGCTCGGGTGTATCTTCCTTAGTTTACTTATCTCAATAACTGTTCTCCAAGTATGCTCAACCACCAATGCAAATCAATGTGTGAAAAGTGTATATGAAGATAGGCATGCTCAAACATAGATTAAACAAGACGTTGTTCACATAGTATATCATGCTCATCATCATCACAAAAATCACCATATGTATCAAATTTCTCATCATTAATCTATAATCTGAACAATTATGTGAAGTAGGTTGTTTTTTTTGACCAATACAAAGACAATAGAAGCTATCACAATCAAAAATGTCCCCAAAACTTAGATGAGACATTGGCCCTAATGTCTAAAATCAAAGAAACAGATATAAACAATAATAAAAACAATGGCACCTGATAGAAAACTAATAGTTGTGATTGTGGCTCACATCTTCCTCTGGTTTTACGTCCAGAAACGGCATAAACGCCTTCTATGAGTCGAAGATTGGCATCCAATCCAATTTTCTTAAAAAATGGCAAACAGGGTCTTTTAACGTCAGATTCCCAAGACGCCATTAGCTGCTTCCATGTTAACTGTAAAGAACATAAAAGGAGAAAAAAAACATATATACAATACAACTGAAAATAACAATAAAAAGAAATAACTAATATGGGTTGCCTCCCAAACAGCACTTGATTTATAGTCATCGGCTTGACTCTTGGTAATGACTTCAAGTGGGATTATGTAGAGTCACGGATGTTTTCTGTCTCTCAAACTCGCCTCCAATGTAATGCTTCAGTCTTTGCTCGTTAACTTTGAATGCTTCCTTGTCATTGTTTTGAATTTCAACAACAACATATGGAAAGGCTCAAACGTGTTAAAGAAAAGATGGCCTAAATCCTTTCTGTAGTGAATCATCATCAACGATTTTGCTTCAAGAGGTGATCAATTATTTATAAAGCTCGGGTGTATCTTCCTTACTTTACTTATCTCAGTAACTGTTCTCCAAGTATGCTCAACCACCAATGCAAATCAATGTATGAAAAGTGTATATGAAGATGGCCATGCTCAAACATAGATTAAACGAGACTTTGTTCACATAGTATATCATGCTCATCATCATCACAAAAATCACCATAAGTATCAAATTTCTCATCATTAATCCATAATCTGAACTATTATGTGAAGTTGTTTTTTTTTTTTGACCAATATAAGGACAATAGAAGCTATCACAATCAAAAATGTCCCCAAAACTTAGATGAGACATTGCCCGTAATGTCTAAAACCAAAGAAACAAAGATAAACAAGAATAAAAAGAATGGCACCTCATAGAAGAATAGTA
This sequence comes from Linaria vulgaris, assembly GCA_948329865.1. Taxonomy (NCBI): domain Eukaryota; kingdom Viridiplantae; phylum Streptophyta; class Magnoliopsida; order Lamiales; family Plantaginaceae; genus Linaria; species Linaria vulgaris. The sequence goes on from OX415249.1 coordinate 68,072,241, forward strand.
GTCGTGATTGTGGCTCACATCTTCCTCTGGTTTTACGTCCAGGAACGGCATAAACGCCTTCTATGAGTAAAGGATTGGCATCCAATCCAATTTTCTTAAAAAATGGCAAACAGGGTGTTTTAACGTCAGATTCCCAAGACGCCATTAGCTGCTTCCATGTTAACTGTAAACAACTTAAAAGGAGAAAAAAAACATATATACAATACAACTGAAAATAACAATAAAAAGAAATAACTAATATGGGTTGCCTCCCAAACAACGCTTGATTTATAGTCATCGGCTTGACTCCTGGTAATGATTTCAAGTGGGATTATGTAGAGTCACAGATGTTTTCTGTCTCTCAAACTCGCCTCCAATGTAATGCTTCAGTCTTTGCCCGTTAACTTTGATTGCTTCCTTGTCATTGTTTTGAATTTCAACAGCTCCATATGGAAAGGCTCAAACGTGTTAAAGAAAAGATGGCCTAAATCATTTCTGTAGTGAATCATCATCAACGATCTTTCTTCAAGAGGTGATCAATTATTTATAAAGCTCGGGTGTATCTTCCTTAGTTTACTTATCTCAATAACTGTTCTCCAAGTATGCTCAACCACCAATGCAAATCAATGTGTGAAAAGTGTATATGAAGATAGCCATGCTCAAACATAGATTAAACGAGACGTTGTTCACATAGTATATCATGCTCATCATCATCACAAAAATCACCATAAGTATCAAATTTCTCATCATTAATCCATAATCTGAACTATTGTGTGAAGTAGTTTTTTTTTTTTTGACCAATATAAAGACAATAGAAGCTATTACAATCAAAAATGTCCCCAAAACCTAGATGAGACATTGCCCCTAATATCTAAAACCAAAGAAACAAAGATAAACAATAATAAAAACAATGACACCTCATAGAAGAATAGTAGTCGTGATTGTGGCTCACATCTTCCTCTGGTTTTACGTCCAGGAACGGCATAAACGCCTTCTATGAGTAGAGGATTGGCATCCAATCCAATTTTCTTAAGAAATGGCAAACATGGTCTTTTAACGTCCGATTCCCAAGACGCCATTAGCTCTTCCATGTTAACTGTAAAGAACATAAAAGGAGAAAAAAAACATATATACAATACAACTGAAAATAACAATAAAAAGAAATAACTAATATGGGTTGCCTCCCAAACAGCGCTTGATTTATAGTCATCGGCTTGACTCCTGGTAATGACTTCAAGTGGGATTATGTAGAGTCACGGATGTTTTCTGTCTCTCAAACTCGCCTCCAATGTAATGCTTCAGTCTTTGCTCGTTAACTTTGAATGCTTCCTTGTCATTGTTTTGAATTTCAACAACAACATATGGAAAGGCTCAAACGTGTTAAAGAAAAGATGGCCTAAATCATTTCTGTAGTGAATCATCATCAACGATTTTGCTTCAAGAGGTGATCAATTATTTATAAAGCTCGGGTGTATCTTCCTTAGTTTACTTATCTCAATAACTGTTCTCCAAGTATGCTCAACCACCAATGCAAATCAATGTATGAAAAGTGTATATGAAGATAGCCATGCTCAAACATAGATTAAACGAGACGTTGTTCACATAGTATATCATGCTCATCATCATCACAAAAATCACCATAAGTATCAAATTTCTCATCATTAATCCATAATCTGAACTATTATGTGAAGTTGTTTTTTTTTTTTACCAATATAAGGACAATAGAAGCTATCACAATCAAAAATGTCCCCAAAACTTAGATGAGACATTGCCCCTAATGTCTAAAACCAAAGAAACAAAGATAAACAAGAATAAAAACAATGGCACCTCATAGAAGAATAGTAGTCGTGATTGTGGCTCACATCTTCCTCTGGTTTTACGTCCAGGAACGACATAAACGCCTTCTATGAGTAGAGGATTGGCATCCAATCCAATTTTCTTAAAAAATGGCAAACATGGTCTTTTAACGTCAGATTCCCAAGACGCCATTAGCTGCTTCCATGTTAACTGTAAAGAACATAAAAGGAGAAAAAAAAAACATATATACAATAAAACTGAAAATAACAATAAAAAGAAATAACTAATATGGGTTGCCTCCCAAACAGGGCTTGATTTATAGTCATTGACTTGACTCCTGGTAATGACTTCAAGTGGGATTATGTAGAGTCACGGATGTTTTCTGTCTCTCAAACTCGCCTCCAATGTAATGCTTCAGTCTTTGCTCGTTAACTTTGAATGCTTCCTTGTCATTGTTTTGAATTTCAACAACTCCATATGGAAAGGCTCAAACGTGTTAAAGAAAAGATGGCCTAAATCATTTCTGTAGTGAATCATCATCAACGATTTTGCTTCAAGAGGTGATCAATTATTTATAAAGCTCGGGTGTATCTTCCTTAGTTTACTTATCTCAATAACTGTTCTCCAAGTATGCTCAACCACCAATGCAAATCAATGTATGAAAAGTGTATATGAAGATAGCCATGCTCAAACATAGATTAAACGAGACGTTGTTCACATAGTATATCATGCTCATCATCATCACAAAAATCACCATAAGTATCAAATTTCTCATCATTAATCCATAATCTGAACTATTATGTGAAGTTGTTTTTTTTTTTTTTACCAATATAAGGACAATAGAAGCTATCACAATCTAAAATGTCCCCAAAACTTAGATGAGACATTGCCCGTAATGTCTAAAACCAAAGAAACAAAGATAAACAAGAATAAAAACAATGGCACCTCATAGAAGAATAGTAGTCGTGATTGTGGCTCACATCTTCCTCTGGTTTTACGTCCAGGAACGGCATAAACGCCTTCTATGAGTAGAGGATTGGCATCCAATCCAATTTTCTTAAAAAATGGCAAACATGGTCTTTTAACGTCATATTCCCAAGACGCCATTAGCTGCTTCCATGTTAACTGTAAAGAACATAAAAGGAGAAAAAAAAACATATATACAATACAACTGAAAATAACAATAAAAAGAAATAACTAATATGGGTTGCCTCCCAAACAGCGCTTGATTTATAGTCATCGACTTGACTCCTGGTAATGACTTCAAGTGGGATTATGTAGAGTCACAGATGTTTTCTGTCTCTCAAACTCGCCTCCAATGTAATGCTTCAGTCTTTGCCCGTTAACTTTGATTGCTTCCTTGTCATTGTTTTGAATTTCAACAGCTCCATATGGAAAGGCTCAAACGTGTTAAAGAAAAGATGGCCTAAATCATTTCTGTAGTGAATCATCATCAACGATCTTTCTTCAAGAGGTGATCAATTATTTATAAAGCTCGGGTGTATCTTCCTTAGTTTACTTATCTCAATAACTGTTCTCCAAGTATGCTCAACCACCAATGCAAATCAATGTGTGAAAAGTGTATATGAAGATAGCCATGCTCAAACATAGATTAAACGAGACGTTGTTCACATAGTATATCATGCTCATCATCATCACAAAAATCACCATAAGTATCAAATTTCTCATCATTAATCCATAATCTGAACTATTGTGTGAAGTAGTTTTTTTTTTTTTGACCAATATAAAGACAATAGAAGCTATCACAATCAAAAATGTCCCCAAAACCTAGATGAGACATTGCCCCTAATATCTAAAACCAAAGAAACAAAGATAAACAATAATAAAAACAATGGCACCTCATAGAAGAATAGTAGTCGTGATTGTGGCTCACATCTTCCTCTGGTTTTACGTCCAGGAACGGCATAAACGCCTTCTATGAGTAGAGGATTGGCATCCAATCCAATTTTCTTAAGAAATGGCAAACATGGTCTTTTAACGTCCGATTCCCAAGACGCCATTAGCTCTTCCATGTTAACTGTAAAGAACATAAAAGGAGAAAAAAAACATATATACAATACAACTGAAAATAACAATAAAAAGAAATAACTAATATGGGTTGCCTCCCAAACAGCGCTTGATTTATAGTCATCGGCTTGACTCCTGGTAATGACTTCAAGTGGGATTATGTAGAGTCACGGATGTTTTCTGTCTCTCAAACTCGCCTCCAATGTAATGCTTCAGTCTTTGCTCGTTAACTTTGAATGCTTCCTTGTCATTGTTTTGAATTTCAACAACAACATATGGAAAGGCTCAAACGTGTTAAAGAAAAGATGGCCTAAATCATTTCTGTAGTGAATCATCATCAACGATTTTGCTTCAAGAGGTGATCAATTATTTATAAAGCTCGGGTGTATCTTCCTTAGTTTACTTATCTCAATAACTGTTCTCCAAGTATGCTCAACCACCAATGCAAATCAATGTATGAAAAGTGTATATGAAGATAGCCATGCTCAAACATAGATTAAACGAGACGTTGTTCACATAGTATATCATGCTCATCATCATCACAAAAATCACCATAAGTATCAAATTTCTCATCATTAATCCATAATCTGAACTATTATGTGAAGTTGTTTTTTTTTTTTACCAATATAAGGACAATAGAAGCTATCACAATCAAAAATGTCCCCAAAACTTAGATGAGACATTGCCCCTAATGTCTAAAACCAAAGAAACAAAGATAAACAAGAATAAAAACAATGGCACCTCATAGAAGAATAGTAGTCGTGATTGTGGCTCACATCTTCCTCTGGTTTTACGTCCAGGAACGACATAAACGCCTTCTATGAGTAGAGGATTGGCATCCAATCCAATTTTCTTAAAAAATGGCAAACATGGTCTTTTAACGTCAGATTCCCAAGACGCCATTAGCTGCTTCCATGTTAACTGTAAAGAACGTAAAAGGAGAAAAAAAAAACATATATACAATAAAACTGAAAATAACAATAAAAAGAAATAACTAATATGGGTTGCCTCCCAAACAGGGCTTGATTTATAGTCATTGACTTGACTCCTGGTAATGACTTCAAGTGGGATTATGTAGAGTCACGGATGTTTTCTGTCTCTCAAACTCGCCTCCAATGTAATGCTTCAGTCTTTGCTCGTTAACTTTGAATGCTTCCTTGTCATTGTTTTGAATTTCAACAACTCCATATGGAAAGGCTCAAACGTGTTAAAGAAAAGATGGCCTAAATCATTTCTGTAGTGAATCATCATCAACGATTTTGCTTCAAGAGGTGATCAATTATTTATAAAGCTCGGGTGTATCTTCCTTAGTTTACTTATCTCAATAACTGTTCTCCAAGTATGCTCAACCACCAATGCAAATCAATGTATGAAAAGTGTATATGAAGATAGCCATGCTCAAACATAGATTAAACGAGACGTTGTTCACATAGTATATCATGCTCATCATCATCACAAAAATCACCATAAGTATCAAATTTCTCATCATTAATCCATAATCTGAACTATTATGTGAAGTTGTTTTTTTTTTTTTTACCAATATAAGGACAATAGAAGCTATCACAATCTAAAATGTCCCCAAAACTTAGATGAGACATTGCCCGTAATGTCTAAAACCAAAGAAACAAAGATAAACAAGAATAAAAACAATGGCACCTCATAGAAGAATAGTAGTCGTGATTGTGGCTCACATCTTCCTCTGGTTTTACGTCCAGGAACGGCATAAACGCCTTCTATGAGTAGAGGATTGGCATCCAATCCAATTTTCTTAAAAAATGGCAAACATGGTCTTTTAACGTCATATTCCCAAGACGCCATTAGCTGCTTCCATGTTAACTGTAAAGAACATAAAAGGAGAAAAAAAAACATATATACAATACAACTGAAAATAACAATAAAAAGAAATAACTAATATAGGTTGCCTCCCAAACAGCGCTTGATTTATAGTCATCGACTTGACTCCTGGTAATGACTTCAAGTGGGATTATGTAGAGTCACGGATGTTTTCTGTCTCTCAAACTCGCCTCCAATGTAATGCTTCAGTCTTTGCTCGTTAACTTTGAATGCTTCCTTGTCATTGTTTTGAATTTCAACAACTCCATATGGAAAGGCTCAAACGTGTTAAAGAAAAGATGGCCTAAATCATTTCTGTGGTGAATCATCATCAACGATATTTCTTCAAGAGGTGCTCAATTATTTATAAAGCTCGGGTGTATCTTCCTTAGTTTACTTATATCAATAACTGTTCTCCAAGTATGCTCAACCACCAATGCAAATCAATGTGTGAAAAGTGTATATGAAGATAGGCATGCTCAAACATAGATTAAACAAGACGTTGTTCACATAGTATATCATGCTCATCATCATCACAAAAATCACCATAAGTATCAAATTTCTCATCTTTAATCCATAATCTGAACAATTATGTGAAGTAGGTTTTTTTTTTTGACCAATATAAAGACAATAGAAGCTATCACAATCAAAAATGTCCCCAAAACTTAGATGAGACATTGCCCCTAATGTCTAAAACCAAAGAAAGAAAGATAAACAATAATAAAAACAATGGCACCTCATAGAAGAATAGTAGTCGTGATTGTGGCTCACATCTTCCTCTGGTTTTACGTCCAGGAACGGCATAAACGCCTTCTATGAGTAGAGGATTGGCATCCAATCCAATTTTCTTAAAAAATGGCAAACATGGTCTTTTAACGTCAGATTCCCAAGACGCCATTAGCTGCTTCCATGTTAACTGTAAAGAACATAAAAGGAGAAAAAAAAACATATATACAATACAACTGAAAATAACAATAAAAAGAAATAACTAATATGGGTTGCCTCCCAAACAGCGCTTGATTTATAGTCATCGACTTGACTCCTGGTAATGACTTCAAGTGGGATTATGTAGAGTCACGGATGTTTTCTGTCTCTCAAACTCGCCTCCAATGTAATGCTTCAGTCTTTGCTCGTTAACTTTGAATGCTTCCTTGTCATTGTTTTGAATTTCAACAACTCCATATGGAAAGGCTCAAACGTGTTAAAGAAAAGATGGCCTAAATCATTTCTGTGGTGAATCATCATCAACGATTTTTCTTCAAGAGGTGCTCAATTATTTATAAAGCTCGGGTGTATCTTCCTTAGTTTACTTATATCAATAACTGTTCTCCAAGTATGCTCAACCACCAATGCAAATCAATGTGTGAAAAGTGTATATGAAGATAGGCATGCTCAAACATAGATTAAACAAGACGTTGTTCACATAGTATATCATGCTCATCATCATCACAAAAATCACCATAAGTATCAAATTTGTCATCTTTAATCCATAATCTGAACAATTATGTGAAGTAATATAAAGACAATAGAAGCTATCACAATCAAAAATGTCCCCAAAACTTAGATGAGACATTGCCCCTAATGTCTAAAACCAAAGAAACAAAGATAAACAATAATAAAAACAATGGCACCTCATAGAAGAATAGTAGTCGTGATTGTGGCTCACATCTTCCTCTGGTTTTACGTCCAGGAACGGCATAAACGCCTTCTATGAGTAGAGGATTGGCATCCCATCCAATTTTCTTAAAAAATGGCAAACAGGGTCTTTTAACGTCAGATTCCCAAGATGCCATTAGCTGCTTCCATGTTAACTGTAAAGAACATAAAAGGAGAAAAAAACATATATACAATACAACTGAAAATAACAATAAAAATAAATAACTAATATGGGTTGCCTCCCAAACAGCGCTTGATTTATAGTCATCGGCTTGACTCCTGGTAATGACTTCAAGTGGGATTATGTAGAGTCACGGATGTTTTTTGTCTCTCAAACTCGCCTCCAATGTAATGCCTCAGTCTTTGCCCGTTAACTTTGAATGCTTCCTTGTCATTGTTTTGAATTTCAACAGCTCCATATGGAAAGGCTCAAACGTGTTAAAGAAAAGATGGCCTAAATCATTTCTGTGGTGAATCATCATCAACGATTTTTCTTCAAGAGGTGCTCAATTATTTATAAAGCTCGGGTGTATCTTCCTTAGTTTACTTATATCAATAACTGTTCTCCAAGTATGCTCAACCACCAATGCAAATCAATGTGTGAAAAGTGTATATGAAGATAGGCATGCTCAAACATAGATTAAACAAGACGTTGTTCACATAGTATATCATGCTCATCATCATCACAAAAATCACCATAAGTATCAAATTTCTCATCTTTAATCCATAATCTGAACAATTATGTGAAGTAGGTTTTTTTTTTTGACCAATACAAAGACAATAGAACCTATCACAATCAAAAATGTCCTCAAAACTTAGATGAGACGTTGGCCCTAATGTCTAAAATCAAAGAAACAAATATAAACAATAATAAAAACAATGGCACCTGATAGAAAACTAATAGTTGTGATTGTGGCTCACATCTTCCTCTGGTTTTACGTCCAGAAACGGCATAAACGCCTTCTATGAGTCGAGGATTGGCTTCCCATCCAATTTTCTTAAAAATTGGCCAAGAGGGTCTTTTAACGTCAGATTCCCAAGACTCCATTAGCCGCTTCAATGTTAACTGTAAAGAACATAAAAGGAGAAAAAAAACATATATACAATACCACTCTAAATAACAATGAAAAGAAATAACTAATATGGTTGCCTCCCAAACAACGCTTGATTTATAGTCATCGACTTGACTCCTGGTAATGACTTCAAGTGGGATTATGTAGAGTCACGGATGTTCTTTGTCTCTCAAACTCGCCTCCAATGTATGCCGCAGTCTTTGCCCGTTAACTTTGAATGCTTCCTTGTCATTGTTTTGAATTTCAACAGCTCCATATGGAAAGGCTCAAACGTGTTAAAGAAAAGATGGCCTAAATCATTTATGTGGTGAATCATCATCAACGATTTTTCTTCAAGAGGTGCTCAATTATTTATAAAGCTCGGGTGTATCTTCCTTAGTTTACTTATATCAATAACTGTTCTCGAAGTATGCTCAACCACAAATGCAAATCAATGTATGAAAAGTGTATATCAAGATAGGCATGCTCAAACATAGATTAAACAAGACGTTGTTCACATAGTATATCATGCTCATCATCGTCACAAAAATCACCATAAGTATCAAATTTCTCATCTTTAATCCATAATCTGAACAATTATGTGAAGTAGGTTTTTTTTTTTTACCAATACAAAGACAATAGAACCTATCACAATCAAAAATGTCCCCAAAACTTAGATGTGACATTGGCCCTAATGTCTAAAATCAAAGAAACAAATATAAACAATAATAAAAACAATGGCACCTGATAGAAAACTAATAGTTGTGATTGTGGCTCACATCTTCCTCTGGTTTTACGTCCAGAAACGGCATAAACGCCTTCTATGAGTCGAGGATTGGCTTCCCATCCAATTTTCTTAAAAATTGGCCAAGAGGGTCTTTTAACGTCAGATTCCCAAGACTCCATTAGCTGCTTCAATGTTAACTGTAAAGAACATAAAAGGAGAAAAAAAAACATATATACAATACCACTCTAAATAACAATGAAGAGAAATAACTAATATGGTTGCCTCCCAAACAACGCTTGATTTATAGTCATCGACTTGACTCCTGGTAATGACTTCAAGTGGGATTATGTAGAGTCACATATGTTTTTTGTCTCTCAAACTCGCCTCCAATGTAATGACTCAGTCTTTGCCCGTTAACTTTGAATGCTTCCTTGTCATTGTTTTGAATTTCAACAGTTCCATATGGAAAGGCTCAAACGTGTTAAAGAAAAGATGGCCTAAATCATTTCTGTGGTGAATCATCATCAACGATTTTTCTTCAAGAGGTGCTCAATTATTTATAAAGCTCGGGTGTATCTTCCTTAGTTTACTTATATCAATAACTGTTCTCCAAGTATGCTCAACCACCAATGCAAATCAATGTGTGAAAAGTGTATATGAAGATAGGCATGCTCAAACATAGATTAAACAAGACGTTGTTCACATAGTATATCATGCTCATCATCATCACAAAAATCACCATAAGTATCAAATTTCTCATCTTTAATCCATAATCTGAACAATTATGTGAAGTAGGTTTTTTTTTTTGACCAATACAAAGACAATAGAACCTATCACAATCAAAAATGTCCCCAAAACTTAGATGAGACATTGGCCCTAATGTCTAAAATCAAAGCAACAAATATAAACAATAATAAAAACAATGGCACCTGATAGAAAACTAATAGTTGTGATTGTGGCTCACATCTTCCTCTGGTTTTACGTCCAGAAAAGGCATAAACGCCTTCTATGAGTCGAGGATTGGCTTCCCATCCAATTTTCTTAAAAAATGGCAAACAGGGTCTTTTAACGTCAGATTCCCAAGACGCCATTAGCTGCTTCCATGTTAACTGTAAAGAACATAAAAGGAGAAAAAAAACATATATACAATACCACTCTAAATAACAATGAAAAGAAATAACTAATATGGTTGCCTCCCAAACAACGCTTGATTTATAGTCATCGACTTGACTCCTGGTAATGACCTCAAGTGGGATTATGTAGACTCACGGATGTTTTTTGTCTCTCAAACTCGCCTCCAATGTAATGCCGCAGTCTTTGCCCGTTAACTTTGAATGCTTCCTTGTCATTGTTTTGAATTTCAACAGCTCCATATGGAAAGGCTCAAACGTGTTAAAGAAAAGATGGCCTAAATCATTTATGTGGTGAATCATCATCAACGATTTTTCTTCAAGAGGTGCTCAATTATTTATAAAGCTCGGGTGTATCTTCCTTAGTTTACTTATATCAATAACTGTTCTCCAAGTATGCTCAACCACCAATGCAAATCAATGTATGAAAAGTGTATATGAAGATAGGCATGCTCAAACATAGATTAAACAAGACGTTGTTCACATAGTATATCATGCTCATCATCGTCACAAAAATCACCATAAGTATCAAATTTCTCATCTTTAATCCATAATCTGAACAATTATGTGAAGTAGGTTTTTTTTTTTTTACCAATACAAAGACAATAGAACCTATCACAATCAAAAATGTCCCCAAAACTTAGATGAGACATTGGCCCTAATGTCTAAAATCAAAGAAACAAATATAAACAATAATAAAAACAATGGCACCTGATAGAAAACTAATAGTTGTGATTGTGGCTCACATCTTCCTCTGGTTTTACGTCCAGAAACGGCATAAACGCCTTCTATGAGTCTAGGATTGGCTTCCCATCCAATTTTCTTAAAAATTGGCCAAGAGGGTCTTTTAACGTCAGATTCCCAAGACTCCATTAGCTGCTTCAATGTTAACTGTAAAGAACATAAAAGGAGAAAAAAAACATATATACAATACCACTCTAACTAACAATGAAAAGAAATAACTAATATGGTTGCCTCCCAAACAACGCTTGATTTATAGTCATCGACTTGACTCCTGGTAATGACTTCAAGTGGGATTATGTAGACTCACGGATGTTTTTTGTCTCTCAAACTCGCCTCCAATGTAATGCCGCAGTCTTTGCCCGTTAACTTTGAATGCTTCCTTGTCATTGTTTTGAATTTCAACAGCTCCATATGGAAAGGCTCAAACGTGTTAAAGAAAAGATGGCCTAAATCATTTATGTGGTGAATCATCATCAACGATTTTTCTTCAAGAGGTGCTCAATTATTTATAAAGCTCGGGTGTATCTTCCTTAGTTTACTTATATCAATAACTGTTCTCCAAGTATGCTCAACAACCAATGCAAATCAATGTATGAAAAGTGTATATGAAGATAGGCATGCTCAAACATAGATTAAACAAGACGTTGTTCACATAGTATATCATGCTCATCATCGTCACAAAAATCACCATAAGTATCAAATTTCTCATCTTTAATCCATAATCTGAAAAATTATGTGAAGTAGGTTTTTTTTTTTTTACCAATACAAAGACAATAGAACCTATCACAATCAAAAATGTCCCCAAAACTTAGATGAGACATTGGCCCTAATGTCTAAAATCAAAGAAACAAATATAAACAATAATAAAAACAATGGCACCTGATAGAAAACTAATAGTTGTGATTGTGGCTCACATCTTCCTCTGGTTTTACGTCCAGAAACGGCATAAACGCCTTCTATGAGTCTAGGATTGGCTTCCCATCCAATTTTCTTAAAAATTGGCCAAGAGGGTCTTTTAACGTCAGATTCCCAAGACTCCATTAGCTGCTTCAATGTTAACTGTAAAGAACATAAAAGGAGAAAAAAAACATATATACAATACCACTCTAAATAACAATGAAAAGAAATAACTAATATGGTTGCCTCCCAAACAACGCTTGATTTATAGTCATCGACTTGACTCCTGGTAATGACTTCAAGTGGGATTATGTAGAGTCACATATGTTTTTTGTCTCTCAAACTCGCCTCCAATGTAATGACTCAGTCTTTGCCCGTTAACTTTGAATGCTTCCTTGTCATTGTTTTGAATTTCAACAGCTCCATATGGAAAGGCTCAAACGTGTTAAAGAAAAGATGGCCTAAATCATTTCTGTGGTGAATCATCATCAATGATTTTTCTTCAAGAGGTGCTCAATTATTTATAAAGCTCGGGTGTATCTTCCTTAGTTTAGTTATATCAATAACTGTTCTCCAAGTATGCTCAACCACCAATGCAAATCAATGTGTGAAAAGTGTATATGAAGATAGGCATGCTCAAACATAGATTAAACAAGACGTTGTTCACATAGTATATCATGCTCATCATCATCACAAAAATCACCATAAGTATCAAATTTCTCATCTTTAATCCATAATCTGAACAATTATGTGAAGTAGGTTTTTTTTTTACCAATACAAAGACAATAGAACCTATCACAATCAAAAATGTCCCCAAAACTTAGATGAGACATTGGCCCTAATGTCTAAAATCAAAGAAACAAATATAAACAATAATAAAAACAATGGCACCTGATAGAAAACTAATAGTTGTGATTGTGGCTCACATCTTCCTCTGGTTTTACGTCCAGAAACGGCATAAACGCCTTCTATGAGTCGAGGATTGGCTTCCAATCAAATTTTCTTAAAAATTGGCCAAGAGGGTCTTTTAACGTCACATTCTCAAGACGCCATTAGCTGCTTCAATGTTAACTGTAAAGAACATAAAAGGAGAAAAAAAACATATATACAATACATTTGAAAATAACAATGAAAAGAAATAACTAATATGGGTTGCCTCCCAAACAACGCTTGATTTATAGTCATCGACTTGACTCCTGGTAATGACTTCAAGTGGGATTATGTAGAGTCACAGATGTTTTTTGTCTCTCAAACTCGCCTCCAATGTAATGCCTCAGTCTTTGCCCGTTAACTTTGAATGCTTCCTTGTCATTGTTTCGATTTTCAACAGCTCCATATGGAAAGGCTCAAATGCGTTAAAGAAAAGATGGCCTAAATCATTTCTGTGGTGAATCATCATCAACGATTTTTCTTCAAGAGGTGATCAATTATTTATAAAGCTCGGGTGTATCTTCCTTAGTTTACATATATCAATAACTGTTCTCCAAGTATGCTCAACCACCAATGCAAATCAATGTATGAAAAGTGTATATGAAGATAGGCATGCTCAAACATAGATTAAACAAGACGTTGTTCACATAGTATATCATGCTCATCATCGTCACAAAAATCACCATAAGTATCAAATTTCTCATCTTTAATCCATAATCTGAACAATTATGTGAAGTAGGTTTTTTTTTTTACCAATACAAAGACAATAGAACCTATCACAATCAAAAATGTCCCCAAAACTTAGATGAGACATTGGCCCTAATGTCTAAAATCAAAGAAACAAATATAAACAATAATAAAAACAATGGCACCTGATAGAAAACTAATAGTTGTGATTGTGGCTCACATCTTCCTCTGGTTTTACGTCCAGAAACGGCATAAACGCCTTCTATGAGTCGAGGATTGGCTTCCCATCCAATTTTCTTAAAAATTGGCCAAGAGGGTCTTTTAACGTCAGATTCCCAAGACTCCATTAGCTTCTTCAATGTTAACTGTAAAGAACATAAAAGGAGAAAAAAAACATATATACAATACCACTCTAAATAACCATGAAAAGAAATAACTAATATGGTTGCCTCCCAAACAACGCTTGATTTATAGTCATCGACTTGACTCCTGGTAATGACTTCAAGTGGGATTATGTAGAGTCACATATGTTTTTTGTCTCTCAAACTCGCCTCCAATGTAATGACTCAGTCTTTGCCCGTTAACTTTGAATGCTTCCTTGTCATTGTTTTGAATTTCAACAGCTCCATATGGAAAGGCTCAAATGCGTTAAAGAAAAGATGGCCTAAATCATTTCTGTGGTGAATCATCATCAACGATTTTTCTTCAAGAGGTGATCAATTATTTATAAAGCTCGGGTGTATCTTCCTTAGTTTACTTATATCAATAACTGTTCTCCAAGTATGCTCAACCACCAATGCAAATCAATGTATGAAAAGTGTATATGAAGATAGGCATGCTCAAACATAGATTAAACAAGACGTTGTTCACATAGTATATCATGCTCATCATCGTCACAAAAATCACCATAAGTATCAAATTTCTCATCTTTAATCCATAATCTGAACAATTATGTGAAGTAGGTTTTTTTTTTGACCAATACAAAGACAATCGAACCTATCACAATCAAAAATGTCCCCAAAACTTAGATGAGACATTGGCCCTAATGTCTAAAATCAAAGAAACAAATATAAACAATAATAAAAACAATGGCACCTGATAGAAAACTAATAGTTGTGATTGTGGTTCACATCTTCCTCTGGTTTTACGTCCAGAAACGGCATAAACGCCTTCTATGAGTCGAGGATTGGCTTCCCATCCAATTTTCTTAAAAATTGGCCAAGAGGGTCTTTTAACGTCCGATTCCCAAGACTCCATTAGCTGCTTACATGTTAACTGTAAAGAATATAAAAGGAGAAAATAAACATATATACAATACCACTCTAAATAACAATGAAATGAAATAACTAATATGGTTGCCTCCCAAACAACGCTTGATTTATAGTCATCGTCTTGACTCCTGGTAATGATTTCAAGTGGGATTATGTAGAGTCACAGATGTTTTCTGTCTCTCAAACTCGCCTCCAATGTAATGCCTCAGTCTTTGCCCGTTAACTTTGAATGCTTCCTTGTCATTGTTTTGAATTTCAACATCTCCATATGGAAAGGCTCAAACGTGTTAAAGAAAAGATGGCCTAAATCATTTCTGTGGTGAATCATCATCAACGATTTTTCTTCAAGAGGTGATCAATTATTTATAAAGCTCGGGTGTATCTTCCTTAGTTTACTTATCTCAATAACTGTTCTCCAAGTATGCTCAACCACCAATGCAAATCAATGTGTGAAAAGTGTATATGAAGATAGGCATGCTCAAACATAGATTAAACGAGACGTTTTTCACATAGTATATCATGCTAAACATCATCACAAAAATCACCATATGTATCAAATTTCTCATCATTAATCTATAATCTGAACAATTATGTGAAGTAGGTTTTTTTTTTGACCAATACAAAGACAATAGAAGCTATCACAATAAAAAATGTCCCCAAAACTTAGATGAGACATTGGCCCTAATGTCTAAAATCAAAGAAACATATATAAACAGAAATAAAGACAATGGCACCTGATAGAAAAATAATAGTTGTGATTGTGGCTCACATCTTCCTCTGGTTTTACGTCCAGAAACGGCATAAACGCCTTATATGAGTCGAGGATTGGCATCCCATCCAATTTTCTTATAAAATGGCAAACAGGGTCTTTTAACGTCAGATTCCCAAGACGCCATTAGCTGCTTCCATGTTAACTGTAAAGAACTTAAAAGGAGAAAAAAAAAACATATATACAATACAACTGAAAATAACAATAAAAAGAAATAACTAATATGGGTTGCCTCCCAAACAGCGCTTGATTTATAGTCATCGGCTTGACTCCTGGTAATGACTTCAAGTGGGATTATGTAGAGTCACGGATGTTTTCTGTCTCTCAAACTCGCCTCCAATGTAATGCTTCAGTCTTTGCTCGTTAACTTTGAATGCTTCCTTGTCATTGTTTTGAATTTCAACAACTCCATATGGAAAGGCTCAAACGTGTGAAAGAAAAGATGGCCTAAATCATTTCTGTAGTGAATCATCATCAACGATTTTACTTCAAGAGGTGATCAATTATTGATAAAGCTCGGGTGTATCTTCCTTAGTTTACTTATCTCAATAACTGTTCTCCAAGTATGATCAACCACCAATGCAAATCAATGTGTGAAAAGTGTATATGAAGATAGGCATGCTCAAACATAGATTAAACAAGACGTTGTTCATATAGTATATCATGCTCATCATCATCACAAAAATCACCATAAGTATCAAATTTCTCATCATTAATCCATAATCTGAACAATTATGTGAAGTAGGTTTTTTTTTTGACCAATACAAAGACAATAGAAGCCATCACAATCAAAAATGTCCCCAAAACTTAGATGAGACATTGGCCCTAATGTCTA
The DNA here is from genome assembly GCA_948329865.1 of Linaria vulgaris. Taxonomy (NCBI): domain Eukaryota; kingdom Viridiplantae; phylum Streptophyta; class Magnoliopsida; order Lamiales; family Plantaginaceae; genus Linaria; species Linaria vulgaris. The sequence goes on from OX415249.1 coordinate 68,088,576, forward strand.
AAATCAAAGAAACAAATATAAACAATAATAAAAACAATGGCACCTGATAGAAAACTAATAGTTGTGATTGTGGCTCACATTGTCCTCTGGTTTTACGTCCAGAAAAGGCATAAACACCTTCTATGAGTCGAGAATTGGCTTCCCATCCATTTTTCTTAAAAATTGGCCAAGAGGGTCTTTTAACGTCAGATTCCCAAGACGCCATTAGCTGCTTCCATGTTAACTGTAAAGAACTTAAAAGGAGAAAAAAAACATATATACAATACAACTGAAAATAACAATAAAAAGAAATAACTAATATGGGTTGCCTCCCAAACAGCGCTTGATTTATAGTCATCGTCTTGACTCCTGGTAATGATTTCAAGTGGGATTATGTAGAGTCACAGATGTTTTCTGTCTCTCAATCTCGCCTCCAATGTAATGCTTCAGTCTTTGCCCGTTAACTTTGAATGCTTCCTTGTCATTGTTTTAAATTTCAACAGCTCCATATGGAAAGGCTCAAACGTGTTAAAGAAAAGATGGCCTAAATCATTTATGTAGTGAATCATCATCAACGATTTTGCTTCAAGAGGTGATCAATTATTTATAAAGCTCGGGTGTATCTTCCTTAGTTTACTTATCTCAATAACTGTTCTCCAAGTATGCTCAACCACCAATGCAAATCAATGTGTGAAAAGTGTATATAAAGATAGGCATGCTCAAACATAGATTAAACGAGACGTTGTTCACATAGTATATCATGCTCATCATCATCACAAAAATCACCATAAGTATCAAATTTCTCATCTTTAATCCATAATCTGAACAATTATGTGAAGTAGGTTTTTTTTTTTTACCAATACAAAGACAATAGAAGCTATCACAATCAAAAATGCCCCCAAAACTTAGATGAGACATTGGCCTTAATGTCTAAAATCAAAGAAACAAATATAAACAATAATAAAAACAATGGCACCTGATAGAAAACTAATAGTTGTGATTGTGGCTCACATCTTCCTCTTGTTTTACGTCCAGAAACGGCATAAACGCCTTCTATGAGTCGAGGATTGGCTTCCCATCCAATTTTCTTAAAAAATGGCAAACAGGGTCTTTTAACGTCAGATTCCCAAGACGCCATTAGCTGCTTCCATGTTAACTGTAAAGAACATAAAAGGAGAAAAAACATATATAGAATACAACTGAAAATAACAATAAAAAGAAATAACTAATATGGGTTGCCTCCCAAACAACGCTTGATTTATAGTCATCGTCTTGACTCCTGGTAATGATTTCAAGTGGGATTATGTAGAGTCACAAATGTTTTCTGTCTCTCAAACTCGCCTCCAATGTAATGCTTCAGTCTTTGCCCGTTAACTTTGAATGCTTCCTTGTCATTGTTTTGAATTTCAACAGCTCCATATGGAAAGGCTCAAATGTGTTAAAGAAAAGATGGCCTAAATCATTTCTATAGTGAATCATCATCAACGATTTTTCTTCAAGAGGTGATCAATTATTTATAAAGCTCGGGTGTATCTTCCTTAGTTTACTTATCTCAATAACTGTTCTCAAAGTATGCTCAACCACCAATGCAAATCAATGTGTGAAAAGTGTATATGAAGATAGGCATGCTCAAACATAGATTAAACGAGACGTTGTTCACATAGTATATCATGCTCATCATCATCACAAAAATCACCATAAGTATCAAATTTCTCATCATTAATCCATAATCTGAACAATTATGTGAAGTAGTTTTTTTTTTGACCAATATAAAGACAATAGAAGCTCTCACAATAAAAAATGTCCCCAAAACTTAGATGAGACATTGCCCCTAATGTCTAAAACCAAAGAAACATAGATAAACAATAGTAAAACAATGGCACCTGATAGAAGAATAGTAGTCGTGATTTTGGCTCACATCTTCCTCTGGTTTTACGTCCAGAAACGGCATAAACGCCTCTTATGAGTCGAGGATTGGCATCCCATCCAATTTCATTAAAAAATGGCAAACATGGTCTTTTAACGTCAGATTCCCAAGACGCCATTAGCTGCTTCCATGTTAACTGTAAAGAACTTAAAAGGAGAAAAAAAAAACATATATACAATACAACTGAAAATAACAATAAAAATAAATAACTAATATGGGTTGCCTCCCAAACAGCGCTTGATTTATAGTCATCGGCTTGACTCCTGGTAATGACTTCAAGTGGGATTATGTAGAGTCACGGATGTTTTCTGTCTCTCAAACTCGCCTCCAATGTAATGCTTCAGTCTTTGCTCGTTAACTTTGAATGCTTCCTTGTCATTGTTTTGAATTTCAACAACTCCATATGGAAAGGCTCAAACGTGTTAAAGAAAAGATGGCCTAAATCATTTCTGTAGTGAATCATCATCAACGATTTTACTTCAAGAGGTGATCAATTATTTATAAAGCTCAGGTGTATCTTCCTTAGTTTACTTATCTCAATAACTGTTCTCCAAGTATGCTCAACCACCAATGCAAATCAATGTGTGAAAAGTGTATATGAAGATAGGCATGCTCAAACATAGATTAAACAAGACGTTGTTCATATAGTATATCATGCTCATCATCATCACAAAAATCACCATATGTATCAAATTTCTCATCATTAATCTATAATCTGAACAATTATGTGAAGTAGGTTTTTTTTTTGACCAATACAAAGACAATAGAAGCTATCACAATCAAAAATGTCCCCAAAACATAGATGAGACATTGGCCCTAATGTCTAAAATTAAAGAAACAGATATAAACAATAATAAAGACAATGGCACCTGATAGAAAAATAATAGTTGTGATTGTGGCTCACATCTTCCTCTGGTTTTACGTCCAGAAAAGGCATAAACACCTTATATGAGTCGAGAATTGGCTTCCCATCCATTTTTCTTAAAAATTGGCCAAGAGGGTCTTTTAACGTCAGATTCCCAAAACGCCATTAGCTGCTTCCATGTTAACTGTAAAGAACATAAAAGGAGAAAAAAAACATATATACAATATAACTGTAAATAACAATGAAAAGAAATAACTAATATGGGTTGCCTCTCATACAACGCTTGATTTATAGTCATCGACTTGACTCCTGGTAATGACTTCAAGTGGGATTAAGTAGAGTCACATATGTTTTTTATCTCTCAAACTCGCCTCCAATGTAATGCCTCAGTCTTTGCCCGTTAACTTTGAATGCTTCCTTGTCATTGTTTTGAATTTCAACAGCTCCATATGGAAAGGCTCAAACGTGTTAAAGAAAAGATGGCCTAAATCATTTCTGTGGTGAATCATCATCAACGATTTTTCTTCAAGAGGTGATCAATTATTTATAAAGCTCGGGTGTATCTTCCTTAGTTTACTTATATCAATAACTGTTCTCCAAGTATGCTCAACCACCAATGCAAATCAATGTGTGAAAAGTGTATATGAAGATAGGCATGCTCAAACATAGATTAAACAAGACGTTGTTCACATAGTATATCATGCTCATCATCATCACAAAAATCACCATATGTATCAAATTTCTCATCATTAATCCATAATCTGAACAATTATGTGAAGTAGGTTGTTTTTTTTGACCAATACAAAGACAATAGAAGCCATCACAATCAAAAATGTCCCCGAAACTTAGATGAGACATTGGCCCTAATGTCTAAAATCAAAGAAACAGATATAAACAATAATAAAGACAATGGCACCTGATAGAAAAATAATAGTTGTGATTGTGGCTCACATCTTCCTTTGGTTTTACGTCCAGAAACGGCATAAACGCCTTCTATGAGTCGAGGATTGGCTTCCCATCCAATTTTCTTAAAAAATGGCAAACAAGGTCTTTTAACGTCAGATTCCCAAGACGCGATTAGCTGCTTCCATGTTAACTGTAAAGAACTTAAAAGGAGAAAAAAAACATATATACAATACAACTGAAAATAACAATAAAAAGAAATAACTAATATGGGTTGCCTCCCAAACAACGCTTGATTTATAGTCATCGACTTGACTCCTGGTAATGACTTCAAGTGGGATTATGTAGAGTCACGGATGTTTTTTATCTCTCAAACTCGCCTCCAATGTAATGCCTCAGTCTTTGCCCGTTAACTTTGAATGCTTCCTTGTCATTGTTTTGAATTTCAACAGCTCCATATGGAAAGGCTCAAACGTGTTAAAGAAAAGATGGCCTAAATCATTTATGTGGTGAATCATCATCAACGATTTTTCTTCAAGAGGTGATCAATTATTTATAAAGCTCGGGTGTATCTTCCTTAGTTTACTTATATCAATAACTGTTCTCCAAGTATGCTCAACCACCAATGCAAATCAATGTGTGAAAAGTGTATATGAAGATAGGCATGCTCAAACATAGATTAAACAAGACGTTGTTCACATAGTATATCATGCTCATCATCATCACAAAAATCACCATATGTATCAAATTTCTCATCATTAATCTATAATCTGAACAATTATGTGAAGTAGGTTGTTTTTTTTTGACCAATACAAAGACAATAGAAGCTATCACAATCAAAAATGTCCCCAAAACTTAGATGAGACATTGGCCCTAATGTCTAAAATCAAAGAAACAGATATAAACAATAATAAAAACAATGGCACCTGATAGAAAACTAATAGTTGTGATTGTGGCTCACATCTTCCTCTGGTTTTACGTCCAGAAACAGCATAAACGCCTTCTATGAGTCGAGAATTGGCTTCCAATCCAATTTTCTTAAAAAATGGCAAATAGGGTCTTTTAACGTCAAATTCCCAAAACGCCATTAGCTGCTTCCATGTTAACTGTAAAGAACATAAAAGGAGAAAAAAAACATATATACAATATAACTGTAAATAACAATGAAAAGAAATAACTAATATGGGTTGCCTCCCAAACAGCGCTTGATTTATAGTCATCGACTTGACTCTTGGGAATGACTTCAAGTGTGATTATGTAGAGTCACAGATGTTTTTTATCTCTCAAACTCGCCTCCAATATAATGCCTCAGTCTTTGCCCGTTAACTTTCAATGCTTCCTTGTCATTGTTTTGAATTTCAACAGCTCCATATGGAAAGGCTCAAACGTGTTACAGAAAAGATGGCCTAAATCATTTATGTAGTGAATCATCATCAACGATTTTGCTTCAAGAGGTGATCAATTATTTATAAAGCTCGGGTGTATCTTCCTTAGTTTACTTATCTCAATAACTGTTCTCCAAGTATGCTCAACCACCAATGCAAATCAATGTGTGAAAAGTGTATATAAAGATAGGCATGCTCAAACATAGATTAAACGAGACGTTGTTCACATAGTATATCATGTTCATCATCATCACAAAAATCACCATAAGTATCAAATTTCTCATCTTTAATCCATAATCTGAACAATTATGTGAAGTAGGTTTTTTTTTTTTACCAATACAAAGACAATAGAAGCTATCACAATCAAAAATGTCCCCAAAACTTAGATGAGACATTGGCCCTAATGTCTAAAATCAAAGAAACAAATATAAACAATAATAAAAACAATGGCACCTGATAGAAAACTAATAGTTGTGATTGTGGCTCACATCTTCCTCTTGTTTTACGTCCAGAAACGGCATAAACGCCTTCTATGAGTCGAGGATTGGCTTCCCATCCAATTTTCTTAAAAAATGGCAAACAGGGTCTTTTAACGTCAGATTCCCAAGACGCCATTAGCTGCTTCCATGTTAACCGTAAAGAACATAAAAGGAGAAAAAAACATATATAGAATACAACTGAAAATAACAATAAAAAGAAATAACTAATATGGGTTGCCTCCCAAACAACGCTTGATTTATAGTCATCGTCTTGACTCCTGGTAATGATTTCAAGTGGGATTATGTAGAGTCACAAATGTTTTCTGTCTCTCAAACTCGCCTCCAATGTAATGCTTCAGTCTTTGCCCGTTAACTTTGAATGCTTCCTTGTCATTGTTTTGAATTTCAACAGCTCCATATGGAAAGGCTCAAACGTGTTAAAGAAAAGATGGCCTAAATCATTTCTATAGTGAATCATCATCAACGATTTTTCTTCAAGAGGTGATCAATTATTTATAAAGCTCGGGTGTATCTTCCTTAGTTTACTTATATCAATAACTGTTCTCCAAGTATGCTCAACCACCAATGCAAATCAATGTGTGAAAAGTGTATATGAAGATAGGCATGCTCAAACATAGATTAAACAAGACGTTGTTCACATAGTATATCATGCTCATCATCATCACAAAAATCACCATATGTATCAAATTTCTCATCATTAATCTATAATCTGAACAATTATGTGAAGTAGGTTGTTTTTTTTTGACCAATACAAAGACAATAGAAGCTATCACAATCAAAAATGTCCCCAAAACTTAGATGAGACATTGGCCCTAATGTCTAAAATCAAAGAAACAGATATAAACAATAATAAAAACAATGGCACCTGATAGAAAACTAATAGTTGTGATTGTGGCTCACATCTTCCTCTGGTTTTACGTCCAGAAACAGCATAAACGCCTTCTATGAGTCGAGAATTGGCTTCCAATCCAATTTTCTTAAAAAATGGCAAATAGGGTCTTTTAACGTCAAATTCCCAAAACGCCATTAGCTGCTTCCATGTTAACTGTAAAGAACATAAAAGGAGAAAAAAAACATATATACAATATAACTGTAAATAACAATGAAAAGAAATAACTAATATGGGTTGCCTCCCAAACAGCGCTTGATTTATAGTCATCGACTTGACTCCTGGTAATGACTTCAAGTGTGATTATGTAGAGTCACGGATGTTTTTTATCTCTCAAACTCGCCTCCAATGTAATGCCTCAGTCTTTGCCCGTTAACTTTCAATGCTTCCTTGTCATTGTTTTGAATTTCAACAGCTCCATATGGAAAGGCTCAAACGTGTTACAGAAAAGATGGCCTAAATCATTTATGTAGTGAATCATCATCAACGATTTTGCTTCAAGAGGTGATCAATTATTTATAAAGCTCGGGTGTATCTTCCTTAGTTTACTTATCTCAATAACTGTTCTCCAAGTATGCTCAACCACCAATGCAAATCAATGTGTGAAAAGTGTATATAAAGATAGGCATGCTCAAACATAGATTAAACGAGACGTTGTTCACATAGTATATCATGTTCATCATCATCACAAAAATCACCATAAGTATCAAATTTCTCATCTTTAATCCATAATCTGAACAATTATGTGAAGTAGGTTTTTTTTTTTTACCAATACAAAGACAATAGAAGCTATCACAATCAAAAATGTCCCCAAAACTTAGATGAGACATTGGCCCTAATGTCTAAAATCAAAGAAACAAATATAAACAATAATAAAAACAATGGCACCTGATAGAAAACTAATAGTTGTGATTGTGGCTCACATCTTCCTCTTGTTTTACGTCCAGAAACGGCATAAACGCCTTCTATGAGTCGAGGATTGGCTTCCCATCCAATTTTCTTAAACAATGGCAAACAGGGTCTTTTAACGTCAGATTCCCAAGACGCCATTAGCTGCTTCCATGTTAACTGTAAAGAACATAAAAGGAGAAAAAAACATATATAGAATACAACTGAAAATAACAATAAAAAAGAAATAACTAATATGGGTTGCCTCCCAAACAACGCTTGATTTATAGTCATCGTCTTGACTCCTGGTAATGATTTCAAGTGGGATTATGTAGAGTCACAAATGTTTTCTGTCTCTCAAACTCGCCTCCAATGTAATGCTTCAGTCTTTGCCCGTTAACTTTGAATGCTTCCTTGTCATTGTTTTGAATTTCAACAGCTCCATATGGAAAGGCTCAAACGTGTTAAAGAAAAGATGGCCTAAATCATTTCTATAGTGAATCATCATCAACGATTTTTCTTCAAGAGGTGATCAATTATTTATAAAGCTCGGGTGTATCTTCCTTAGTTTACTTATATCAATAACTGTTCTCCAAGTATGCTCAACCACCAATGCAAATCAATGTGTGAAAAGTGTATATGAAGATAGGCATGCTCAAACATAGATTAAACAAGACGTTGTTCACATAGTATATCATGCTCATCATCATCACAAAAATCACCATATGTATCAAATTTCTCATCATTAATCTATAATCTGAACAATTATGTGAAGTAGGTTGTTTTTTTTTGACCAATACAAAGACAATAGAAGCTATCACAATCAAAAATGTCCCCAAAACTTAGATGAGACATTGGCCCTAATGTCTAAAATCAAAGAAACAGATATAAACAATAATAAAAACAATGGCACCTGATAGAAAACTAATAGTTGTGATTGTGGCTCACATCTTCCTCTGGTTTTACGTCCAGAAACAGCATAAACGCCTTCTATGAGTCGAGAATTGGCTTCCAATCCAATTTTCTTAAAAAATGGCAAATAGGGTCTTTTAACGTCAAATTCCCAAAACGCCATTAGCTGCTTCCATGTTAACTGTAAAGAACATAAAAGGAGAAAAAAAACATATATACAATATAACTGTAAATAACAATGAAAAGAAATAACTAATATGGGTTGCCTCCCAAACAGCGCTTGATTTATAGTCATCGACTTGACTCCTGGTAATGACTTCAAGTGTGATTATGTAGAGTCACGGATGTTTTTTATCTCTCAAACTCGCCTCCAATGTAATGCCTCAGTCTTTGCCCGTTAACTTTCAATGCTTCCTTGTCATTGTTTTGAATTTCAACAGCTCCATATGGAAAGGCTCAAACGTGTTACAGAAAAGATGGCCTAAATCATTTATGTAGTGAATCATCATCAACGATTTTGCTTCAAGAGGTGATCAATTATTTATAAAGCTCGGGTGTATCTTCCTTAGTTTACTTATCTCAATAACTGTTCTCCAAGTATGCTCAACCACCAATGCAAATCAATGTGTGAAAAGTGTATATAAAGATAGGCATGCTCAAACATAGATTAAACGAGACGTTGTTCACATAGTATATCATGTTCATCATCATCACAAAAATCACCATATGTATCAAATTTCTCATCATTAATCTATAATCTGAACAATTATGTGAAGTAGGTTTTTTTTTTGACCAATACAAAGACAATAGAAGCTATCACAATCAAAAATGTCCCCAAAACATAGATGAGACATTGGCCCTAATGTCTAAAATTAAAGAAACAGATATAAACAATAATAAAGACAATGGCACCTGATAGAAAAATAATAGTTGTGATTGTGGCTCACATCTTCCTCTGGTTTTACGTCCAGAAAAGGCATAAACACCTTATATGAGTCGAGAATTGGCTTCCCATCCATTTTTCTTAAACATTGGCCAAGAGGGTCTTTTAACGTCAGATTCCCAAAACGCCATTAGCTGCTTCCATGTTAACTGTAAAGAACATAAAAGGAGAAAAAAAACATATATACAATATAACTGTAAATAACAATGAAAAGAAATAACAAATATGGGTTGCCTCCCAAACAACGCTTGATTTATAGTCATCGACTTGACTCCTGGTAATGACTTCAAGTGGGATTAAGTAGAGTCACGGATGTTTTTTATCTCTCAAACTCGCCTCCAATGTAATGCCTCAGTCTTTGCCCGTTAACTTTGAATGCTTCCTTGTCATTGTTTTGAATTTCAACAGCTCCATATGGAAAGGCTCAAACGTGTTAAAGAAAAGATGGCCTAAATCATTTCTGTGGTGAATCATCATCAACGATTTTTCTTCAAGAGGTGATCAATTATTTATAAAGCTCGGGTGTATCTTCCTTAGTTTACTTATATCAATAACTGTTCTCCAAGTATGCTCAACCACCAATGCAAATCAATGTGTGAAAAGTGTATATGAAGATAGGCATGCTCAAACATAGATTAAACAAGACGTTGTTCACATAGTATATCATGCTCATCATCATCACAAAAATCACCATATGTATCAAATTTCTCATCATTAATCCATAATCTGAACAATTATGTGAAGTAGGTTGTTTTTTTTGACCAATACAAAGACCATAGAAGCCATCACAATCAAAAATGTCCCCGAAACTTAGATGAGACATTGGCCCTAATGTCTAAAATCAAAGAAACAGATATAAACAATAATAAAGACAATGGCACCTGATAGAAAAATAATAGTTGTGATTGTGGCTCACATCTTCCTTTGGTTTTACGTCTAGAAACGGCATAAACGCCTTCTATGAGTCGAGGATTGGCTTCCCATCCAATTTTCTTAAAAAATGGCAAACAGGGTCTTTTAACGTCAGATTCCCAAGACGCGATTAGCTGCTTCCATGTTAACTGTAAAGAACTTAAAAGGAGAAAAAAAACATATATACAATACAACTGAAAATAACAATAAAAAGAAATAACTAATATGGGTTGCCTCCCAAACAACGCTTGATTTATAGTCATCGACTTGACTCCTGGTAATGACTTCAAGTGGGATTATGTAGAGTCACGGATGTTTTTTATCTCTCAAACTCGCCTCCAATGTAATGCCTCAGTCTTAGCCCGTTAACTTTGAATGCTTCCTTGTCATTGTTCTGAATTTCAACAGCTCCATATGGAAAGGCTCAAACGTGTTAAAGAAAAGATGGCCTAAATCATTTCTGTGGTGAATCATCATCAACGATTTTTCTTCAAGAGGTGATCAATTATTTATAAAGCTCGGGTGTATCTTCCTTAGTTTACTTATATCAATAACTGTTCTCCAAGTATGCTCAACCACCAATGCAAATCAATGTGTGAAAAGTGTATATGAAGATAGGCATGCTCAAACATAGATTAAACAAGACGTTGTTCACATAGTATATCATGCTCATCATCATCACAAAAATCACCATATGTATCAAATTTCTCATCATTAATCTATAATCTGAACAATTATGTGAAGTAGGTTGTTTTTTTTTGACCAATACAAAGACAATAGAAGCTATCACAATCAAATATGTCCCCAAAACTTAGATGAGACATTGGCCCTAATGTCTAAAATCAAAGAAACAGATATAAACAATAATAAAAACAATGGCACCTGATAGAAAACTAATAGTTGTGATTGTGGCTCATATCTTCCTCTGGTTTTACGTCCAGAAACAGCATAAACGCCTTCTATGAGTCGAGAATTGGCTTCCCATCCAATTTTCTTAAAAAATGGCAAACAGGGTCTTTTAACGTCAAATTCCCAAAACGCCATTAGCTGCTTCCATGTTAACTGTAAAGAACATAAAAGGAGAAAAAAAACATATATACAATATAACTGTAAATAACAATGAAAAGAAATAACTAATATGGGTTGCCTCCCAAACAGCGCTTGATTTATAGTCATCGACTTGACTCCTGGTAATGACTTCAAGTGTGATTATGTAGAGTCACGGATGTTTTTTATCTCTCAAACTCGCCTCCAATGTAATGCCTCAGTCTTTGCCCGTTAACTTTCAATGCTTCCTTGTCATTGTTTTGAATTTCAACAGCTCCATATGGAAAGGCTCAAACGTGTTACAGAAAAGATGGCCTAAATCATTTCTGTAGTGAATCATCATCAACGATTTTGCTTCAAGAGGTGATCAATTATTTATAAAGCTCGGGTGTATCTTCCTTAGTTTACTTATCTCAATAACTGTTCTCCAAGTATGCTCAACCACCAATGCAAATCAATGTGTGAAAAGTGTATATAAAGATAGGCATGCTCAAACATAGATTAAACGAGACGTTGTTCACATAGTATATCATGTTCATCATCATCACAAAAATCACCATAAGTATCAAATTTCTCATCTTTAATCCATAATCTGAACAATTATGTGAAGTAGGTTTTTTTTTTTTTACCAATACAAAGACAATAGAAGCTATCACAATCAAAAATGTCCCCAAAACTTAGATGAGACATTGGCCCTAATGTCTAAAATCAAAGAAACAAATATAAACAATAATAAAAACAATGGCACCTGATAGAAAACTAATAGTTGTGATTGTGGCTCACATCTTCCTCTGGTTTTACGTCCAGAAAAGGCATAAACGCCTTCTATGAGTCGAGGATTGGCTTCCCATCCAATTTTCTTAAAAAATGGCAAACAGGGTCTTTTAACGTCAGATTCCCAAGACGCCATTAGCTGCTTCCATGTTAACTGTAAAGAACTTAAATGGAGAAAAAAAACATATATACAATACAACTCAAAATAACAATAAAAAGAAATAACTAATATGGGTTGCCTCCCAAACAGCGCTTGATTTATAGTCATCGTCTTGACTCCTGGTAATGATTTCAAGTGGGATTATGTAGAGTCACAGATGTTTTCTGTCTCTCAAACTCGCCTCCAATGTAATGCTTCAGTCTTTGTGCGTTAACTTTCAATGCTTCCTTGTCATTGTTTTAAATTTCAACAGCTCCATATGGAAAGGCTCAAACGTGTTAAAGAAAAGATGGCCTAAATCATTTCTGTAGTGAATCATCATCAACGATTTTGCTTCAAGAGGTGATCAATTATTTATAAAGCTCGGGTGTATCTTCCTTAGTTTACTTATCTCAATAACTATTCTCCAAATATGCTCAACCACCAATGCAAATCAATGTGTGAAAAGTGTATATAAAGATAGGCATGCTCAAACATAGATTAAACGAGACGTTGTTCACATAGTATATCATGTTCATCATCATCACAAAAATCACCATAAGTATCAAATTTCTCATCTTTAATCCATAATCTGAACAATTATGTGAAGTAGGTTTTTTTTTCTTTACCAATACAAAGACAATAGAAGCTATCACAATCAAAAATGTCCCCAAAACTTAGATGAGACATTGGCCCTAATGTCTAAAATCAAAGAAACAAATATAAACAATAATAAAAACAATGGCACCTGATAGAAAACTAATAGTTGTGATTGTGGCTCACATTGTCCTCTGGTTTTACGTCCAGAAAAGGCATAAACCCCTTCTATGAGTCGAGAATTGGCTTCCCATCCATTTTTCTTAAAAATTGGCCAAGAGGGTCTTTTAACGTCAGATTCCCAAAACGCCATTAGCTGCTTCCATGTTAACTGTAAAGAACATAAAAGGAGAAAAAAACATATATACAATATAACTGTAAATAACAATGAAAAGAAATAACTAATATGGGATGCCTCCCAAACAACGCTTGATTTATAGTCATCGACTTGACTCCTGGTAATGACTTCAAGTGGGATTATGTAGAGTCACGGATGTTTTTTATCTCTCAAACTCGCCTCCAATGTAATGCCTCAGTCTTTGCCCGTTAACTTTGAATGCTTCCTTGTCATTGTTTTGAATTTCAACAGCTCCATATGGAAAGGCTCAAACGTGTTAAAGAAAAGATGGCCTAAATCATTTCTGTGGTGAATCATCATCAACGATTTTTCTTCAAGAGGTGATCAATTATTTATAAAGCTCGGGTGTATCTTCCTTAGTTTACTTATATCAATAACTGTTCTCCAAGTATGCTCAACCACCAATGCAAATCAATGTGTGAAAAGTGTATATGAAGATAGGCATGCTCAAACATAGATTAAACAAGACGTTGTTCACATAGTATATCATGCTCATCATCATCACAAAAATCACCATATGTATCAAATTTCTCATCATTAATCTATAATCTGAACAATTATGTGAAGTAGGTTGTTTTTTTTGACCAATACAAAGACAATAGAAGCTATCACAATCAAAAATGTCCCCAAAACTTAGATGAGACATTGGCCCTAATGTCTAAAATCAAAGAAACAGATATAAACAATAATAAAGACAATGGCACCTGATAGAAAAATAATAGTTGTGATTGTGGCTCACATCTTCCTCTGGTTTTACGTCCAGAAACGGCATAAACGCCTTCTATGAGTCGAGGATTGGCTTCCCATCCAATTTTCTTAAAAAATGGCAAACAGGGTCTTTTAACGTCAGATTCCCAAGACGCCATTAGCTGCTTCCATGTTAACTGTAAAGAACTTAAAAGGAGAAAAAAAACATATATACAATACAACTGAAAATAACAATAAAAAGAAATAACTAATATGGGTTGCCTCCGAAACAGCGCTTGATTTATAGTCATCGTCTTGACTCCTGGTAATGATTTCAAGTGGGATTATGTAGAGTCACAAATGTTTTCTGTCTCTCAATCTCGCCTCCAATGTAATGCTTCAGTCTTTGCCCGTTAACTTTGAATGCTTCCTTGTCATTGTTTTAAATTTCAACAGCTCCATATGGAAAGGCTCAAACGTGTTAAAGAAAAGATGGCCTAAATCATTTCTGTAGTGAATCATCATCAACGATTTTGCTTCAAGAGGTGATCAATTATTTATAAAGCTCGGGTGTATCTTCCTTAGTTTACTTATCTCAATAATTGTTCTCCAAGTATGCTCAACCACCAATGCAAATCAATGTGTGAAAAGTGTATATAAAGATAGGCATGCTCAAACATAGATTAAACGAGACGTTGTTCACATAGTATATCATGTTCATCATCATCACAAAAATCACCATAAGTATCAAATTTCTCATCTTTAATCCATAATCTGAACAATTATGTGAAGTAGGTTTTTTTTTTACCAATACAAAGACAATAGAAGCTATCACAATCAAAAATGTCCCCAAAACTTAGATGAGACATTGGCCCTAATGTCTAAAATCAAAGAAACAAATATAAACAATAATAAAAACAATGGCACCTGATAGAAAACTAATAGTTGTGATTGTGGCTCACATCTTCCTCTGGTTTTACGTCCAGAAACGGCATAAACGCCTTCTATGAGTCGAAGATTGGCTTCCCATCCAATTTTCTTAAAAAATGGCAAACAGGGTCTTTTAACGTCAAATTCCCAAAACGCCATTAGCTGCTTCCATGTTAACTGTAAAGAACATAAAAGGAGAAAAAAAACATATATACAATATAACTGTAAATAACAATGAAAAGAAATAACTAATATGGGTTGCCTCCCAAACAGCTTTGACTTATAGTCATCGACTTGACTCCTGGTAATGACTTCAAGTGGGATTATGTAGAGTCACGGATGTTTTTTATCTCTCAAACTCGCCTCCAATGTAATGCCTCAGTCTTTGCCCGTTAACTTTCAATGCTTCCTTGTCATTGTTTTGAATTTCAACAGCTCCATATGGAAAGGCTCAAACGTGTTACAGAAAAGATGGCCTAAATCATTTCTGTAGTGAATCATCATCAACGATTTTGCTTCAAGAGGTGGTCAATTATTTATAAAGCTCGGGTGTATCTTCCTTAGTTTACTTATCTCAATAACTGTTCTCCAAGTATGCTCAACCACCAATGCAAATCAATGTGTGAAAAGTGTATATAAAGATAGGCATGCTCAAACATAGATTAAACGAGACGTTGTTCGCATAGTATATCATGTTCATCATCATCACAAAAATCACCATAAGTATCAAATTTCTCATCTTTAATCCATAATCTGAACAATTATGTGAAGTAGGTTTTTTTTTTTTACCAATACAAAGACAATAGAAGCTATCACAATCAAAAATGTCCCCAAAACTTAGATGAGACATTGGCCCTAATGTCTAAAATCAAAGAAACAAATATAAACAATAATAAAAACAATGGCACCTGATAGAAAACTAATAGTTGTGATTGTGGCTCACATCTTCCTCTGGTTTTACGTCCAGAAAAGGCATAAACGCCTTCTATGAGTCGAGGATTGGCTTCCCATCCAATTTTCTTAAAAAATGGCAAACAGGGTCTTTTAACGTCAGATTCCCAAGATGCCATTAGCTGCTTCCATGTTAACTGTAAAGAACTTAAATGGAGAAAAAAAACATATATACAATACAACTCAAAATAACAATAAAAAGAAATAACTAATATGGGTTGCCTCCCTAACAGCGCTTGATTTATAGTCATCGTCTTGACTCCTGGTAATGACTTCAAGTGGGATTATGTAGAGTCACGGATGTTTTTTATCTCTCAAACTCGCCTCCAATGTAATGCTTCAGTCTTTGCGCGTTAACTTTCAATGCTTCCTTGTCATTGTTTTAAATTTCAACAGCTCCATATGGAAAGGCTCAAACGTGTTAAAGAAAAGATGGCCTAAATCATTTCTGTAGTGAATCATCATCAACGATTTTGCTTCAAGAGGTGATCACTTATTTATAAAGCTCGGGTGTATCTTCCTTAGTTTACTTATCTCAATAACTGTTCTCCAAATATGCTCAACCACCAATGCAAATCAATGTGTGAAAAGTGTATATAAAGATAGGCATGCTCAAACATAGATTAAACGAGACGTTGTTCGCATAGTATATCATGTTCATCATCATCACAAAAATCACCATAAGTATCAAATTTCTCATCTTTAATCCATAATCTGAACAATTATGTGAAGTAGGTTTTTTTTTTTACCAATACAAAGACAATAGAAGCTATCACAATCAAAAATGTCCCCAAAACTTAGATGAGACATTGGCCCTAATGTCTAAAATCAAAGAAACAAATATAAACAATAATAAAAACAATGGCACCTGATAGAAAACTAATAGTTGTGATTGTGGCTCACATCTTCCTCTGGTTTTACGTCCAGAAAAGGCATAAACGCCTTCTATGAGTCGAGGATTGGCTTCCCATCCAATTTTCTTAAAAAATGGCAAACAGGGTCTTTTAACGTCAGATTCCCAAGATGCCATTAGCTGCTTCCATGTTAACTGTAAAGAACTTAAATGGAGAAAAAAAACATATATACAATACAACTCAAAATAACAATAAAAAGAAATAACTAATATGGGTTGCCTCCCTAACAGCGCTTGATTTATAGTCATCGTCTTGACTCCTGGTAATGATTTCAAGTGGGATTATGTAGAGTCACATATGTTTTCTGTCTCTCAAACTCGCCTCCAATGTAATGCTTCAGTCTTTGCGCGTTAACTTTCAATGCTTCCTTGTCATTGTTTTAAATTTCAACAGCTCCATATGGAAAGGCTCAAACGTGTTAAAGAAAAGATGGCCTAAATCATTTCTGTAGTGAATCATCATCAACTATTTTGCTTCAAGAGGTGATCAATTATTTATAAAGCTCGGGTGTATCTTCCTTAGTTTACTTATCTCAATAACTGTTCTCCAAATATGCTCAACCACCAATGCAAATCAATGTGTGAAAAGTGTATATAAAGATAGGCATGCTCAAACATAGATTAAACGAGACGTTGTTCACATAGTATATCATGTTCATCATCATCACAAAAATCACCATAAGTATCAAATTTCTCATCTTTAATCCATAATCTGAACAATTATGTGAAGTAGGTTTTTTTTTTTTACCAATACAAAGACAATAGAAGCTATCACAATCAAAAATGTCCCCAAAACTTAGATGAGACATTGGCCCTAATGTCTAAAATCAAAGAAACAAATATAAACAATAATAAAAACAATGGCACCTGATAGAAAACTAATAGTTGTGATTGTGGCTCACATCTTCCTCTGGTTTTACGTCCAGAAAAGGCATAAACGCCTTCTATGAGTCGAGGATTGGCTTCCCATCCAATTTTCTTAAAAAATGGCAAACAGGGTCTTTTAACGTCAGATTCCCAAGATGCCATTAGCTGCTTCCATGTTAACTGTAAAGAACTTAAATGGAGAAAAAAAACATATATACAATACAACTCAAAATAACAATAAAAAGAAATAACTGATATGGGTTGCCTCCCAAACAACGCTTGATTTATAGTCATCGACTTGACTCCTGGTAATGACTTCAAGTGGGATTATGTAGAGTCACGGATGTTTTTTATCTCTCAAACTCGCCTCCAATGTAATGCCTCAGTCTTTGCCCGTTAACTTTGAATGCTTCCTTGTCATTGTTTTGAATTTCAACAGCTCCTTATGGAAAGGCTCAAACGTGTTAAAGAAAAGATGGCCTAAATCATTTCTGTGGTGAATCATCATCAACGATTTTTCTTCAAGAGGTGATCAATTATTTATAAAGCTCGGGTGTATCTTCCTTAGTTTACTTATATCAATAACTGTTCTCCAAGTATGCTCAACCACCAATGCAAATCAATGTGTGAAAAGTGTATATGAAGATAGGCATGCTCAAACACAGATTAAACAAGACGTTGTTCACATAGTATATCATGCTCATCATCATCACAAAAATCACCATATGTATCAAATTTCTCATCATTAATCTATAATCTGAACAATTATGTGAAGTAGGTTGTTTTTTTTGACCAATACAAAGACAATAGAAGCTATCACAATCAAAAATGTCCCCAAAACTTAGATGAGACATTGGCCCTAATGTCTAAAATCAAAGAAACAGATATAAACAATAATAAAGACAATGGCACCTGATAGAAAAATAATAGTTGTGATTGTGGCTCACATCTTCCTCTGGTTTTACGTCCAGAAACGGCATAAACGCCTTCTATGAGTCGAGGATTGGCTTCCCATCCAATTTTCTTAAAAAATGGCAAACAGGGTCTTTTAACGTCAGATTCCCAAGACGCCATTAGCTGCTTCCATGTTAACTGTAAAGAACTTAAAAGGAGAAAAAAAACATATATACAATACAACTGAAAATAACAATAAAAAGAAATAACTAATATGGGTTGCCTCCCAAACAGCGCTTGATTTATAGTCATCGTCTTGACTCCTGGTAATGATTTCAAGTGGGATTATGTAGAGTCACAGATGTTTTCTGTCTCTCAATCTCGCCTCCAATGTAATGCTTCAGTCTTTGCCCGTTAACTTTGAATGCTTCCTTGTCATTGTTTTAAATTTCAACAGCTCCATATGGAAAGGCTCAAACGTGTTAAAGAAAAGATGGCCTAAATCATTTCTGTAGTGAATCATCATCAACGATTTTGCTTCAAGAGGTGATCAATTATTTATAAAGCTCGGGTGTATCTTCCTTAGTTTACTTATCTCAATAATTGTTCTCCAAGTATGCTCAACCACCAATGCAAATCAATGTGTGAAAAGTGTATATAAAGATAGGCATGCTCAAACATAGATTAAACGAGACGTTGTTCACATAGTATATCATGTTCATCATCATCACAAAAATCACCATAAGTATCAAATTTCTCATCTTTAATCCATAATCTGAACAATTATGTGAAGTAGGTTTTTTTTTTTTTACCAATACAAAGACAATAGAAGCTATCACAATCAAAAATGTCCCCAAAACTTAGATGAGACATTGGCCCTAATGTCTAAAATCAAAGAAACAAATATAAACAATAATAAAAACAATGGCACCTGATAGAAAACTAATAGTTGTGATTGTGGCTCACATCTTCCTCTGGTTTTACGTCCAGAAACGGCATAAACGCCTTCTATGAGTCGAAGATTGGCTTCCCATCCAATTTTCTTAAAAAATGGCAAACAGGGTCTTTTAACGTCCGATTCCCAAGACGCCATTAGGTGCTTACATGTTAACTGTAAAGAACTTAAAAGGAGAAAAAAAGCATATATACAATACAACTGAAAATAACAATAAAAAGAAATAACCAATATGGGTTGCCTCCCAAACAACGCTTGATTTATAGTCATCGTCTTGACTCCTGGTAATGATTTCAAGTGGGATTATGTAGAGTCACAAATGTTTTCTGTCTCTCAAACTCGCCTCCAATGTAATGCTTCAGTCTTTGCCCGTTAACTTTGAATGCTTCCTTGTCATTGTTTTGAATTTCAACAGCTCCATATGGAAAGGCTCAAACGTGTTAAAGAAAAGATGGCCTAAATCATTTCTATAGTGAATCATCATCAACGATTTTTCTTCAAGAGGTGATCAATTATTTATAAAGCTCGGGTGTATCTTCCTTAGTTTACTTATCTCAATAACTGTTCTCAAAGTATGCTCAACCACCAATGCAAATCAATGTGTGAAAAGTGTATATGAAGATAGGCATGC
The DNA here is from genome assembly GCA_948329865.1 of Linaria vulgaris. Taxonomy (NCBI): domain Eukaryota; kingdom Viridiplantae; phylum Streptophyta; class Magnoliopsida; order Lamiales; family Plantaginaceae; genus Linaria; species Linaria vulgaris. The sequence continues at coordinate 68,108,422 of OX415249.1, forward strand.
TCAAACATAGATTAAACGAGACGTTGTTCACATAGTATATCATGCTCATCATCATCACAAAAATCACCATATGTATCAAATTTCTCATCATTAATCTATAATCTGAACAATTATGTGAAGTAGGTTTTTTTTTTTTTACCAATACAAAGACAATAGAAGCTATCACAATCAAAAATGTCCCCAAAACTTAGATGAGACATTGGCCCTAATGTCTAAAATCAAAGAAACAAATATAAACAATAATAAAAACAATGGCACCTGATAGAAAACTAGTAGTTGTGATTGTGGCTCACATCTTCCTCTGGTTTTACGTCCAGAAACGGCATAAACGCCTTCTATGAGTCGAATATTGGCTTCCCATCCAATTTTCTTAAAAAATGGCAAACAGGGTCTTTTAACGTCCGATTCCCAAGACGCCATTAGCTGCTTCCATGTTAACTGTAAAGAACTTAAAAGGAGAAAAAAAACATATATACAATACAACTGAAAATAACAATAAAAAGAAATAACTAATATGGGTTGCCTCCCAAACAGCGCTGGATTTATAGTCATCGTCTTGACTCCTGGTAATGATTTCAAGTGGGATTATGTAGAGTCACAAATGTTTTCTGTCTCTCAAACTCGCCTCCAATGTAATGCTTCAGTCTTTGCGCGTTAACTTTCAATGCTTCCTTGTCATTGTTTTAAATTTCAACAGCTCCATATGGAAAGGCTCAAACGTGTTAAAGAAAAGATGGCCTAAATCATTTATGTAGTGAATCATCATCAACGATTTTGCTTCAAGAGGTGATCAATTATTTATAAAGCTCGGGTGTATCTTCCTTAGTTTACTTATCTCAATAACTGTTCTCCAAGTATGCTCAACCACCAATGCAAATCAATGTGTGAAAAGTGTATATAAAGATAGGCATGCTCAAACATAGATTAAACGAGACGTTGTTCACATAGTATATCATGTTCATCATCATCACAAAAATCACCATAAGTATCAAATTTCGCATCTTTAATCCATAATCTGAACAATTATGTGAAGTAGGTTTTTTTTTTTTTACCAATACAAAGACAATAGAACCTATCACAATCAAAAATGTCCCCAAAACATAGATGAGACATTGGCCCTAATGTCTAAAATCAAAGAAACAGATATAAACAATAATAAAGACAATGGCACCTGATAGAAAAATAATAGTTGTGATTGTGGCTCACATCTTCCTCTGGTTTTACGTCCAGAAACGGCATAAACGCCTTCTATGAGTCGAGGATTGGCTTCCCATCCAATTTTCTTAAAAAATGGCAAACAGGGTCTTTTAACGTCAGATTCCCAAGACGCCATTAGCTGCTTCCATGTTAACTGTAAAGAACTTAAAAGAAGAAAAAAAACATATATACAATACAACTGAAAATAACAATAAAAGGAAATAACTAATATGGGTTGCCTCCCAAACAGCGCTTGATTTATAGTCATCGTCTTGACTCCTGGTAATGATTTCAAGTGGGATTATGTAGAGTCACAAATGTTTTCTGTCTCTCAAACTCGCCTCCAATGTAATGCTTCAGTCTTTGCCCGTTAACTTTCAATGCTTCCTTGTCATTGTTTTAAATTTCAACAGCTCCATATGGAAAGGCTCAAACGTGTTAAAGAAAAGATGGCCTAAATCATTTCTGTAGTGAATCATCATCAACGATTTTTCTTCAAGAGGTGATCAATTATTTATAAAGCTCGGGTGTATCTTCCTTAGTTTACTTATCTCAATAACTGTTCTCAAAGTATGCTCAACCACCAATGCAAATCAATGTGTGAAAAGTGTATATGAAGATAGGCATGCTCAAACATAGATTAAACGAGACGTTGTTCACATAGTATATCATGCTCATCATCATCACAAAAATCACCATATGTATCAAATTTCTCATCATTAATCTATAATCTGAACAATTATGTGAAGTAGGTTGTTTTTTTTGACCAATACAAAGACAATAGAAGCTATCACAATCAAAAATGTCCCCAAAACTTAGATGAGACATTGGCCCTAATGTCTAAAACCAAAGAAACAGATATAAACAATAATAAAGACAATGGCACCTGATAGAAAAATAATAGTTGTGATTGTGGCTCACATCTTCCTCTGGTTTTACGTCCAGAAACGGCATAAACGCCTTCTATGAGTCGAGGATTGGCTTCCCATCCAATTTTCTTAAAAAATGGCAAACAGGGTCTTTTAACGTCAGATTCCCAAGACGCCATTAGCTGCTTCCATGTTAACTGTAAAGAACTTAAAAGGAGAAAAAAAACATATATACAATACAACTGAAAATAACAATAAAAAGAAATAACTAATATGGGTTGCCTCCCTAACAGCGCTTGATTTATAGTCATCGTCTTGACTCCTGGTAATGATTTCAAGTGGGATTATGTAGAGTCACAGATGTTTTCTGTCTCTCAATCTCGCCTCCAATGTAATGCTTCAGTCTTTGCCCGTTAACTTTGAATGCTTCCTTATCATTGTTTTAAATTTCAACAGCTCCATATGGAAAGGCTCAAACGTGTTAAAGAAAAGATGGCCTAAATCATTTCTGTAGTGAATCATCATCAACGATTTTGCTTCAAGAGGTGATCAATTATTTATAAAGCTCAGGTGTATCTTCCTTAGTTTACTTATCTCAATAACTGTTCTCCAAGTATGCTCAACCGCCAATGCAAATCAATGTGTGAAAAGTGTATATAAAGATAGGCATGCTCAAACATAGATTAAACGAGACGTTGTTCACATAGTATATCATGTTCATCATCATCACAAAAATCACCATAAGTATCAAATTTCTCATCTTTAATCCATAATCTGAACAATTATGTGAAGTAGGTTTTTTTTTTTTACCAATACAAAGACAATAGAAGGTATCACAATCAAAAATGTCCCCAAAACTTAGATGAGACATTGGCCCTAATGTCTAAAATCAAAGAAACAAATATAAACAATAATAAAAACAATGGCACCTGATAGAAAACTAATAGTTGTGATTGTGGCTCACATCTTCCTCTGGTTTTACGTCCAGAAACGGCATAAACGCCTTCTATGAGTCGAAGATTGGCTTCCCATCCAATTTTCTTAAAAAATGGCAAACAGGGTCTTTTAACGTCCGATTCCCAAGACGCCATTAGCTGCTTCCATGTTAACTGTAAAGAACTTAAAAGGAGAAAAAAAACATATATACAATACAACTGAAAATAACAATAAAAAGAAATAACTAATATGGGTTGCCTCCCAAACAGCGCTGGATTTATAGTCATCGTCTTGACTCCTGGTAATGATTTCAAGTGGGATTATGTAGAGTCACAGATGTTTTCTGTCTCTCAAACTCGCCTCCAATGTAATGCTTCAGTCTTTGCGCGTTAACTTTCAATGCTTCCTTGTCATTGTTTTAAATTTCAACAGCTCCATATGGAAAGGCTCAAACGTGTTAAAGAAAAGATGGCCTAAATCATTTATGTAGTGAATCATCATCAACGATTTTGCTTCAAGAGGTGATCAATTATTTATAAAGCTCGGGTGTATCTTCCTTAGTTTACTTATCTCAATAACTGTTCTCCAAGTATGCTCAACCACCAATGCAAATCAATGTGTGAAAAGTGTATATAAAGATAGGCATGCTCAAACATAGATTAAACGAGACGTTGTTCACATAGTATATCATGTTCATCATCATCACAAAAATCACCATAAGTATCAAATTTCTCATCTTTAATCCATAATCTGAACAATTATGTGAAGTAGGTTTTTTTTTTTTACCAATACAAAGACAATAGAAGCTATCACAATCAAAAATGTCCCCAAAACTTAGATGAGACATTGGCCCTAATGTCTAAAATCAAAGAAACAGATATAAACAATAATAAAGACAATGGCACCTGATAGAAAAATAATAGTTGTGATTGTGGCTCACATCTTCCTCTGGTTTTACGTCCAGAAACGGCATAAACGCCTTCTATGAGTCGAGGATTGGCTTCCCATCCAATTTTCTTAAAAAATGGCAAACAGGGTCTTTTAACGTCAGATTCCCAAGACGCCATTAGCTGCTTCCATGTTAACTGTAAAGAACTTAAAAGAAGAAAAAAAACATATATACAATACAACTGAAAATAACAATAAAAAGAAATAACTAATATGGGTTGCCTCCCAAACAACGCTTGATTTATAGTCATCGTCTTGACTCCTGGTAATGATTTCAAGTGGGATTATGTAGAGTCACAAATGTTTTCTGTCTCTCAAACTCGCCTCCAATGTAATGCTTCAGTCTTTGCCCGTTAACTTTCAATGCTTCCTTGTCATTGTTTTAAATTTCAACAGCTCCATATGGAAAGGCTCAAACGTGTTAAAGAAAAGATGGCCTAAATCATTTATGTAGTGAATCATCATCAACGATTTTGCTTCAAGAGGTGATCAATTATTTATAAAGCTCGGGTGTATCTTCCTTAGTTTACTTATCTCAATAACTGTTCTCCAAGTATGCTCAACCACCAATGCAAATCAATGTGTGAAAAGTGTATATAAAGATAGGCATGCTCAAACATAGATTAAACTAGACGTTGTTCACATAGTATATCATGTTCATCATCATCACAAAAATCACCATAAGTATCAAATTTCTCATCTTTAATCCATAATCTGAACAATTATGTGAAGTAGTTTTTTTTTTTTGACCAATATATAGACAATAGAAGCTATCACAATCAAAAATGTCCCCAAAACTTAGATGAGACATTGCCCCTAATGTCTAAAACCAAAGAAACAAAGATAAACAATAATAAAACAATGGCACCTGATAGAAGAATAGTAGTCGTGATTTTGGCTCACATCTTCCTCGGGTTTTACATCCAGAAACGGCATAAATGCTTTCTATGAGTCGAGGATTGGCATCCCATCCAATTTTCTTAAAAAATGGCAAACAGGGTCTTTTAACGTCTGATTCCCAAGACGCCATTAGCTGCTTCCATGTTAACTGTAAAGAACTTAAAAGGAGAAAAAAAAACATATATACAATACAACTGAAAATAACAATAAAAAGAAATAACTAATATGGGTTGCCTCCCAAACAGCGCTTGATTTATAGTCATCGTCTTGACTCCTGGTAATGATTTCAAGTGGGATTATGTAGAGTCACGGATGTTTTCTGTCTCTCAAACTCGCCTCCAATGTAATGCTTCAGTCTTTGCCCGTTAACTTTCAATGCTTCCTTGTCATTGTTTTAAATTTCAACAGCTCCATATGGAAAGGCTCAAACGTGTTAAAGAAAAGATGGCCTAAATCATTTATGTAGTGAATCATCATCAACGATTTTGCTTCAAGAGGTGATCAATTATTTATAAAGCTCGGGTGTATCTTCCTTAGTTTACTTATCTCAATAACTGTTCTCCAAGTATGCTCAACCACCAATGCAAATCAATGTGTGAAAAGTGTATATAAAGATAGGCATGCTCAAACATAGATTAAACTAGACGTTGTTCACATAGTATATCATGTTCATCATCATCACAAAAATCACCATAAGTATCAAATTTCTCATCTTTAATCCATAATCTGAACAATTATGTGAAGTAGTTTTTTTTTTTTGACCAATATATAGACAATAGAAGCTATCACAATCAAAAATGTCCCCAAAACTTAGATGAGACATTGCCCCTAATGTCTAAAACCAAAGAAACAAAGATAAACAATAATAAAACAATGGCACCTGATAGAAGAATAGTAGTCGTGATTTTGGCTCACATCTTCCTCGGGTTTTACATCCAGAAACGGCATAAATGCTTTCTATGAGTCGAGGATTGGCATCCCATCCAATTTTCTTAAAAAATGGCAAACAGGGTCTTTTAACGTCTGATTCCCAAGACGCCATTAGCTGCTTCCATGTTAACTGTAAAGAACTTAAAAGGAGAAAAAAAAACATATATACAATACAACTGAAAATAACAATAAAAAGAAATAACTAATATGGGTTGCCTCCCAAACAGCGCTTGATTTATAGTCATCGTCTTGACTCCTGGTAATGATTTCAAGTGGGATTATGTAGAGTCACGGATGTTTTCTGTCTCTCAAACTCGCCTCCAATGTAATGCTTCAGTCTTTGCTCGTTAACTTTGAATGCTTCCTTGTCATTGTTTTGAATTTCAACAACTCCATATGGAAAGGCTCAAACGTGTTAAAGAAAAGATGGCCTAAATCATTTATGTAGTGAATCATCATCAACGATTTTGCTTCAAGAGGTGATCAATTATTTATAAAGCTCGGGTGTATCTTCCTTAGTTTACTTATCTCAATAACTGTTCTCCAAGTATGCTCAACCACCAATGCAAATCAATGTGTGAAAAGTGTATATAAAGATAGGCATGCTCAAACATAGATTAAACGAGACGTTGTTCACATAGTATATCATGTTCATCATCATCACAAAAATCACCATAAGTATCAAATTTCTCATCTTTAATCCATAATCTGAACAATTATGTGAAGTAGTTTTTTTTTTTGACCAATATATAGACAATAGAAGCTATCACAATCAAAAATGTCCCCAAAACTTAGATGAGACATTGCCCCTAATGTCTAAAACCAAAGAAACAAAGATAAACAATAATAAAACAATGGCACCTGATAGAAGAATAGTAGTCGTGATTTTGGCTCACATCTTCCTCGGGTTTTACATCCAGAAACGGCATAAACGCTTTCTATGAGTCGAGGATTGGCATCCCATCCAATTTTCTTAAAAAATGGCAAACAGGGTCTTTTACCGTCTGATTCCCAAGACGCCATTAGCTGCTTCCATGTTAACTGTAAAGAACTTAAAAGGAGAAAAAAAAACATATATACAATACAACTGAAAATAACAATAAAAAGAAATAACTAATATGGGTTGCCTCCCAAACATCGCTTGATTTATAGTCATCGGCTTGACTCCTGGTAATGACTTCAAGTGGGATTATGTAGAGTCACGGATGTTTTCTGTCTCTCAAACTCGCCTCCAATGTAATGCTTCAGTCTTTGCTCGTTAACTTTGAATGCTTCCTTGTCATTGTTTTGAATTTCAACAACTCCATATGGAAAGGCTCAAACGTGTTAAAGAAAAGATGGCCTAAATCATTTCTGTAGTGAATCTTCATCAAGGATTTTGCTTCAAGAGGTGATCAATTATTTATAAAGTTCGGGTGTATCTTCCTTAGTTTACTTATCTAAATAACTGTTCTCCAAGTATGCTCAACCACCAAGGCAAATCAATGTGTGAAAAGTGTATATGAAGATAGCCATGCTCAAACATGGATTAAACGAGACATTGTTCACATAGTATATCATGCTCATCATCATCACAAAAATCACCATAAGTGTCAAATTTCTCATCATTAATCCATAATCTGAACTATTATGTGAAGTAGTTTTTTTTTTTGACCAATATAAACACAATAGAAGCTATCACAATCAAAAATGTCCCCAAAACTTAGATGAGACATTGCCCCTAATGTCTAAAACCAAAGAAACAAAGATAAACAATAATAAAAACAATGGCACCTTATAGAAGAATAATAGTCGTGATTGTGGCTCACATCTTCCTCTGGTTTTACGTCCAGGAACGGCATAAACGCCTTCTATGAGTCGAGGATTGGCTTCCCATCCAATTTTCTTAAAAAATGGCAAACAGGGTCTTTTAACGTCAGATTCCCAAGACGCTATTAGCTGCTTCCATGTTAACTGTAAAGAACATAAAAGGAGAAAAAAAACATATATACAATACAACTGAAAATAACAATAAAAAGAAATAACTAATATGGGTTGCCTCCCAAACAGCGCTTGATTTATAGTCATCGGCTTGACTCCTGGTAATGACTTCAAGTGGGATTATGTAGAGTCACGGATGTTTTCTGTCTCTCAAACTCGCCTCCAATGTAATGCTTCAGTCTTTGCTCGTTAACTTTGAATGCTTCCTTGTCATTGTTTTGACTTTCAACAACTCCATATGGAAAGGCTCAAACGTGTTAAAGAAAAGATGGCCTAAATCATTTCTGTAGTGAATCTTCATCAACGATTTTGCTTCAAGAGTTGATCAATTATTTATAAAACTCGGGTGTATCTTCCTTAGTTTACTTATATGAAGAGTGTATATGAAGATAGGCATGCTCAAACATAGATTAAACAAGACGTTGTTCACATAGTATATCATGCTCATCATCATCACAAAAATCACCATATATATCAAATTTCTCATCATTAATCTATAATCTGAACAATTATGTGAAGTAGGTTTTTTTTTTGACCAATACAAAGACAATAGAAGCTATCACAATCAAAAATGTGCCCAAAACATAGATGAGACATTGGCCCTAATGTCTAAAATCAAAGAAACAGATATAAACAATAATAAAGACAATGGCACATGATAGAAAAATAATAGTTGTGATTGTGGCTCACATCTTCCTCTGGTTTTACGTCCAGAAACGGCATAAACGCCTTTTATGAGTCGAGGATTGGCTTCCTATCAAAATTTCTTAAAAATTGGCCAAAAGGGTCTTTTAACGTCAGATTCCCAAGACGCCATTAGCAGCTTCAATGTTAACTGTAAAGAACATAAAAGGAGACAAAAAACATATATACAATACAACTGAAAATAACAATGAAAAGAAATAACTAATATGGGTTGCCTCACAAACAACGCTTGATTTATAGTCATCGACTTGACTCCTGGTAATGACTTCAAGTGGGATTATCTAGAGTCACAGATGTTTTCTGTCTCTCAAACTCGCCTCCAATGTAATGCTTCAGTCTTTGCTCGTTAACTTTGAATGCTTCCTTGTCATTGTTTTGACTTTCAACAACTCCATATGGAAAGGCTCAAACGTGTTACAGAAAAGATGGCCTAAATCATTTCTGTAGTGAATCTTCATCAACGATTTTGCTTCAAGAGTTGATCAATTATTTATAAAACTCGGGTGTGTATCTTCCTTAGTTTACTTATATGAAGAGTGTATATGAAGATAGGCATGCTCAAACATAGATTAAACAAGACGTTGTTCACATAGTATATCATGCTCATCATCATCACAAAAATCACCATATATATCAAATTTCTCATCATTAATCTATAATCTGAACAATTATGTGAAGTAGGTTTTTTTTTTGACCAATACAAAGACAATAGAAGCTATCACAATCAAAAATGTCCCCAAAACATAGATGAGACATTGGCCCCAATGTCTAAAATCAAAGAAACAGATATAAACAATAATAAAGACAATGGCACATGATAGAAAAATAATAGTTGTGATTGTGGCTCACATCTTCCTCTGGTTTTACGTCCAGAAACGGCATAAACGCCTTTTATGAGTCGAGGATTGGCTTCCTATCAAAATTTCTTAAAAATTGGCCAAAAGGGTCTTTTAACGTCAGATTCCCAAGACGCCATTAGCAGCTTCAATGTTAACTGTAAAGAACATAAAAGGAGACAAAAAACATATATACAATACAACTGAAAATAATAATGAAAAGAAATAACTAATATGGGTTGCCTCACAAACAACGCTTGATTTATAGTCATCGACTTGACTCCTGGTAATGACTTCAAGTGGGATTATCTAGAGTCACAGATGTTTTTCGTCTCTGAAACTCTCCTCCAATGTAATGCCTCAGTCTTTGCCCATTAACTTTGAATGCTTCCTTGTCATTGTTTTGAATTTCAACAGCTCCATATGGAAAGGCTCAAACGTGTTAAAGCAAAGATGGCCTAAATCATTTATGTAGTGAATCATCATCAACGATTTTTCTTCAAGAGGTGATCAATTATTTATAAAGCTCGGGTGTGTATCTTCCTTAGTTTACTTATATCAATAACTGTTCTCCAACTATGCTCAACCACCAATGCAAATCAATGTGTGAAAAGTGTATATGAAGATAGGCATGCTCAAACATAGATTAAACAAGACGTTGTTCATATAGTATATCATGCTCATCATCATCACAAAAATCACCATACGTATCAAATTTCTCATCATTAATCCATAATCTGAACAATTATGTGAAGTAGGTTTTTTTTTTGACCAATACAAAGACAATAGAAGCTATCACAATCAAAAATGTCCCCAAAACTTAGATGAGACATTGGCCCTAATGTCTAACATCAAAGAAACAAATAAAAACAATAATAAAAACAATGGCACCTAATAGAAAACTAATAGTTGTGATTGTGGCTCACATTTTCCTCTGGTTTTACGTCCAGAAAAGGCATAAACGCCTTCTATGAGTCGAGAATTGGCTTCCCATCCATTTTTCTTAAAAATTGGCCAAGAGGGTCTTTATACGTCAGATTCCCAAAACGCCATTAGCTGCTTCCATGTTAACTGTAAAGAACATAAAAGGAGAAAAAAACATATATACAATATAACTGTAAATAACAATGAAAAGAAATAACTAATATGGGTTGCCTCCCAAACAACGCTTGATTTATAGTCATCGACTTGACTCCTGGTAATGACTTCAAATGGGATTATGTAGAGTCACGGATGCTTTTTGTATCTCAAACTCGCCTCCAATGTAATACCTCAGTCTTTGCCCGTTAACTTTGAATGCTTCCTTGTCATTGTTTTGAATTTCAACAGCTCCATATGGAAAGGCTCAAACGTGTTAAAGCAAAGATGGCCTAAATCATTTATGTAGTGAATCATCATCAACGATTTTTCTTCAAGAGGTGATCAATTATTTATAAAGCTCGGGTGTGTATCTTCCTTAGTTTACTTATCTCAATAATTGTTCTCCAACTATGCTCAACCACCAATGCAAATCAATGTGTGAAAAGTGTATATGAAGATAGCCATGCTCAAACATAGATTAAACGAGACGTTGTTCACATAGTATATCATGCTCATCATCATCACAAAAATCACCATAAATATCAAATTTCTCATCATTAATCCATAATCTGAACTATTATGTGAAGTAGTTTTTTTTTTTTTTGACCAATATAAAGACAATAGAAGCTATCACAATCAAAAATGTCCCCAAAACTTAGATGAGACATTGCCCCTAATGTCTAAAACCAAAGAAACAAAGATAAACAATAATAAAAACAATGGCACCTCATAGAAGAATAGTAGTCGTGATTGTGGCTCACATCTTCCTCTGGTTTTACGTCCAGGAACGGCATAAAAGCCTTCTATGAGTAGAGGATTGGCATCCCATCCAATTTTCTTAAAAAATGGCAAACAGGGTCTTTTAACGTCAGATTCCCAAGACGCCATTAGCTGCTTCCATGTTAACTGTAAAGAACATAAAAGGAGAAAAAAAACATATATACAATACAACTGAAAATAACAATAAAAAGAAATAACTAATATGGGTTGCCTCCCAAACAGCGTTTGATTTAGAGTCATCGGCTTGACTCCTGGTAATGACTTCAAGTGGGATTATGAAGAGTCACGGATGTTTTCTGTCTCTCAAACTTGCCTCCAATGTAATGATTCAGTCTTTGCTCGTTAACATTGAATGCTTCCTTGTCATTGTTTTGAATTTCAACAACTCCATATGGAAAGGCTCAAACGTGTTAAAGAAAAGATGGCCTAAATCATTTCTGTAGTGAATCATCATCAACGATTTTTCTTCAAGAGGTGATCAATTATTTATAAAGCTCGTTTGTATCTTCCTTAGTTTACTTATCTCAATAACTGTTCTCCAAGTATGCTCAACCACCAATGCAAATCATTGTGTGAAAAGTGTATATGAAGATAGGCATGCTCAAACATAGATTAAACGAGACGTTGTTCACATAGTATATCATGCTCATCATCATCACAAAAATCACCATAAGTATCAAAATTTCTCATCATTAATCCATAATCTGAACAATTAGGTGAAGTAGTTTTATTTTTTTTGACCAATATAGACAATAGAAGCAATCACAATCAAAAATGTCCCCAAAACTTAGATGAGACATTGCCCCTAATGTCTAAAACCAAAGAAACAAAAATAAATAATAATAAAACAATGGCACCTGATAGAAGAATAGTAGTCGTGATTTTGGCTCACATCTTCCTCGGGTTTTACATCCAGAAACGGCATAAACGCTTTCTATGAGTCGAGGATTGGCATCCCATCCAATTTTCTTAAAAAATGGCAAACAGGGTCTTTTAACATCTGATTCCCAAGACGCCATTAGCTGCTTCCATGTTAACTGTAAAGAACTTAAAAGGAGAAAAAAAAACATATATACAATACAACTGAAAATAACAATAAAAAGAAATAACTAATATGGGTTGCCTCCCAAACATCGCTTGATTTATAGTCATCGGCTTGACTCCTGGTAATGACTTCAAGTGGGATTATGTAGAGTCACGGATGTTTTCTGTCTCTCAAACTCGCCTCCAATGTAATGCTTCAGTCTTTGCTCGTTAACTTTGAATGCTTCCTTGTCATTGTTTTGAATTTCAACAACTCCATATGGAAAGGCTCAAACGTGTTAAAGAAAAGATGGCCTAAATCATTTCTGTAGTGAATCATCATCAACGATTTTGCTTCAAGAGGTGATCAATTATTTATAAAGCTCGGGTGTATCTTCCTTAGTTTACTTATCTAAATAACTGTTCTCCAAGTATGCTCAACCACCAATGCAAATCAATGTGTGAAAAGTGTATATGAAGATAGCCATGATCAAACATGGATTAAACGAGACGTTGTTCACATAGTATATCATGCTCATCATCATCACAAAAATCACCATAAGTGTCAAATTTCTCATCATTAATCCATAATCTGAACTATTATGTGAAATAGTTTTTTTTTTTTGACCAATATAAACACAATAGAAGCTATCACAATCAAAAATGTCCCCAAAACTTAGATGAGACATTGCCCCTAATGTCTAAAACCAAAGAAACAAAGATAAACAATAATAAAAACAATGGCACCTCATAGAAGAATAATAGTCGTGATTGTGGCTCACATCTTCCTCTAGTTTTACGTCCAGGAACGGCATAAACGCCTTCTATGAGTCGAGGATTGGCTTCCCATCCAATTTTCTTAAAAAATGGCAAACAGGGTCTTTTAACGTCAGATTCCCAAGACACCATTAGCTGCTTCCATGTTAACTGTAAAGAACATAAAAGGAGGAAAAAAACATATATACAATACAACTGAAAATAACAATAAAAAGAAATAACTAATATGGGTTGCCTCCCAAACAGCGATTGATTTATAGTCATGGCTTGACTCCTGGTAATGACTTCAAGTGGGATTATGAAGAGTCACGGATGTTTTCTGTCTCTCAAACTCGCCTCCAATGTAATGATTCAGTCTTTGCTCGTTAACATTGAATGCTTCCTTGTCATTGTTTTGAATTTCAACAACTCCATATGGAAAGGCTCAAACGTGTTAAAGAAAAGATGGCCTAAATCATTTCTGTAGTGAATCATCATCAACGATTTTGCTTCAAGAGGTGATCAATTATTTATAAAGCTCGGGTGTATCTTCCTTAGTTTACTTATCTAAATAACTGTTCTCCAAGTATGCTCAACCACCAATGCAAATCAATGTGTGAAAAGTGTATATGAAGATAGCCATGCTCAAACATGGATTAAACGAGACGTTGTTCACATAGTATATCATGCTCATCATCATCACAAAAATCACCATAAGTGTCAAATTTCTCATCATTAATCCATAATCTGAACTATTATGTGAAATTGTTTTTTTTTTTTGACCAATATAAACACAATAGAAGATATCACAATCAAAAATGTCCCCAAAACTTAGATGAGACATTGCCCCTAATGTCTAAAACCAAAGAAACAAAGATAAACAATAATAAAAACAATGGCACCTCATAGAAGAATAATAGTCGTGATTGTGGATCACATCTTCCTCTGGTTTTACGTCCAGGAACGGCATAAACGCCTTCTATGAGTCGAGGATTGGCTTCCCATCCAATTTTCTTAAAAAATGGCAAACAGGGTCTTTTAACGTCAGATTCCCAAGACGCCATTAGCTGCTTCCATGTTAACTGTAAAGAACATAAAAGGAGAAAAAAAACATATATACAATACAACTGAAAATAACAATAAAAAGAAATAACTAATATGGGTTGCCTCCAAAACAACGCTTGATTTATAGTCATCGGCTTGACTCCTGGTAATGACTTCAAGTGGGATTATGTAGAGTCACGGATGTTTTCTGTCTCTCAAACTCGCCTCCAATGTAATGCTTCAGTCTTTGCTCGTTAACTTTGAATGCTTCCTTGTCATTGTTTTGACTTTCAACAACTCCATATGGAAAGGCTCAAACGTGTTAAAGAAAAGATGGCCTAAATCATTTCTGTAGTGAATCTTCATCAACGATTTTGCTTCAAGAGGTGATCAATTATTTATAAAGCTCGGGTGTATCTTCCTTAGTTTACTTATCTCAATAACTGTTCTCCAAGTATGCTCAACCACCAATGCAAATCAATGTGTGAAAAGTGTATATAAAGATAGGCATGCTCAAACATAGATTAAACGAGACCTTGTTAACATAGTATATCATGTTCATCATCATCACAAAAATCACCATAAGTATCAAATTTCTCATCTTTAATCCATAATCTGAACAATTATGTGAAGTAGGTTTTTTTTTTGACCAATACAAAGACAATAGAAGCTATCACAATCAAAAATGTCCCCAAAACTTAGATGAGACATTGGCCCTAATGTCTAAAATCAAAGAAACAGATATAAACAACAATAAAGACAATGGCACATGATAGAAAAATAATAGTTGTGATTGTGGCTCACATCTTCCTCTGGTTTTACGTCCAGAAACGGCATAAACGCCTTCTATGAGTCGAGGATTGGCTTCCTATCAAAATTTCTTAAAAATTGGCCAAAAGGGTCTTTTAACGTCAGATTCTCAAGACGCCATTAGCTGCTTCAATGTTAACTGTAAAGAACATAAAAGGAGACAAAAAACATATATACAATACAACTGAAAATAACAATGAAAAGAAATAACTAATATGGGTTGCCTCCCAAACAACGCTTGATTTATAGTCATCGACTTGACTCCTGGTAATGACTTCAAGTGGGATTATCTAGAGTCACAGATGTTTTTTGTCTCTCAAACTCTCCTCCAATGTAATGCCTCAGTCTTTGCCCGTTAACTTTGAATGCTTCCTTGTCATTGTTTTGAATTTCAACAGCTCCATATGGAAAGGCTCAAACGTGTTAAAGCAAAGATGGCCTAAATCATTTATGTAGTGAATCATCATCAACGATTTTTCTTCAAGAGGTGATCAATTATTTATAAAGCTCGGGTGTGTATCTTCCTTAGTTTACTTATATCAATAACTGTTCTCCAAGTATGCTCAACCACCAATGCAAATCAATGTGTGAAAAGTGTATATGAAGATAGGCATGCTCAAACATAGATTAAACAAGACGTTGTTCATATAGTATATCATGCTCAACATCATCACAAAAATCACCATACGTATCAAATTTCTCATCATTAATCCATGATCTGAACAATTATGTGAAGTAGGTTTTTTTTTGACCAATACAAAGACAATAGAAGCTATCACAATCAAAAATGTCCCCAAAACTTAGATGAGACATTGGCCCTAATGTCTAAAATCAAAGAAACAAATATAAACAATAATAAAAACAATGGCACCTGATAGAAAACTAATAGTTGTGATTGTGGCTCACGTTTTCCTCTGGTTTTACGTCCAGAAAAGGCATAAACGCCTTCTATGAGTCGAGAATTGGCTTCCCATCCATTTTTCTTAAAAATTGGCCAAGAGGGTCTTTTAACGTCAGATTCCCAAAACGCCATTAGCTGCTTCCATGTTAACTGTAAAGAACATAAAAGGAGAAAAAAACATATATACAATATAACTGTAAATAACAATTAAAAGAAATAACTAATATGGGTTGCCTCCCAAACAACGCTTGATTTATAGTCATCGACTTGACTCCTGGTAATGACTTCAAATGGGATTTTGTAGAGTCACGGATGTTTTTTGTCTCTCAAACTCGCCTCCAATGTAATGCCTCAGTCTTTGCCCGTTAACTTTGAATGCTTCCTTGTCATTGTTTTGAATTTCAACAGCTCCATATGGAAAGGCTCAAACGTGTTAAAGCAAAGATGGCCTAAATCATTTATGTAGTGAATCATCATCAACGATTTTTCTTCAAGAGGTGATCAATTATTTATAAAGCTCGGGTGTGTATCTTCCTTAGTTTCCTTATATCAATAACTGTTCTCCAAGTATGCTCAATCACCAATGCAAATCAATGTGTGAAAAGTGTATATGAAGATAGGCATCCTCAAACATAGATTAAACAAGACGTTGTTCATATAGTATATCATGCTCATCATCATCACAAAAATCACCATAAGTATCAAATTTCTCATCATTAATCCATAATCTGAACAATTATGTGAAGTAGGGTTTTTTTTTTACCAATACAAAGACAATAGAAGCCATCACAATCAAAAATGTCCCCAAAACTTAGATGAGACATTGGCCCTAATGTCTAAAATCAAAGAAACAAATATAAACAATAATAAAAACAATGGCACCTGATAGAAAACTAATAGTTGTGATTGTGGCTCACGTTTTCCTCTGGTTTTACGTCCAGAAAAGGCATAAACGCCTTCTATGAGTCGAGAATTGGCTTCCCATCCATTTTTCTTAAAAATTGGCCAAGAGGATCTTTTAACGTCAGATTCCCAAAACGCCATTAGCTGCTTCCATGTTAACTGTAAAGAACATAAAAGGAGAAAAAAACATATATACAATATAACTGTAAATAACAATTAAAAGAAATAACTAATATGGGTTGCCTCCCAAACAACGCTTGATTTATAGTCATCGACTTGACTCCTGGTAATAACTTCAAATGGGATTATGTAGAGTCACGGATGTTTTTTGTCTCTCAAACTCGCCTCCAATGTAATGCCTCAGTCTTTGCCCGTTAACTTTGAATGCTTCCTTGTCATTGTTTTGAATTTCAACAGCTCCATATGGAAAGGCTCAAACGTGTTAAAGCAAAGATGGCCTAAATCATTTATGTAGTGAATCATCATCAACGATTTTTCTTCAAGAGGTGATCAATTATTTATAAAGCTCGGGTGTGTATCTTCCTTAGTTTACTTATATCAATAATTGTTCTCCAAGTATGCTCAATCACCAATGCAAATCAATGTGTGAAAAGTGTATATGAAGATAGGCATGCTCAAACATAGATTAAACAAGACGTTGTTCATATAGTATATCATGCTCATCATCATCACAAAAATCACCATAAGTATCAAGTTTCTCATCATTAATCCATAATCTGAACAATTGTGTGAAGTAGGGTTTTTTTTTTGACCAATACAAAGACAATAGAAGCTATCACAATCAAAAATGTCCCCAAAACTTAGATGAGACATTGGCCCTAATGTCTAAAATCAAAGAAACAAATATAAACAATAATAAAAACAATGGCACCAGATAGAAAACTAATAGTTATGATTGTGGCTCACATTTTCCTCTGGTTTTACGTCCAGAAAAGGCATAAACGCCTTCTATGAGTCGAGAATTGGCTTCCCATCCATTTTTCTTAAAAATTGGCCAAGAGGGTCTTTAAACGTCAGATTCCCAAAACGCCATTAGCTGCTTCCATGTTAACTGTAAAGAACATAAAAGCAGAAAAAAACATATATACAATATAACTGTAAATAACAATGAAAAGATATAACTAATATGGGTTGCCTCCCAAACAACGCTTGATTTATAGTCATCGACTTGACTCCTGGTAATGACTTCAAGTGGGATTATGTAGAGTCACGGATGTTTTTTGTCTCTCAAACTCGCCTCCAATGTAATGCTTCAGTCTTTGCTCGTTAACTTTGAATGCTTCCTTGTCATTGTTTTGAATTTCAACAACTCCATATGGAAAGGCTCAAACGTGTTAAAGAAAAGATGGCCTAAATCATTTCTGTAGTGAATCATCATCAACGATTTTGCTTCAAGAGGTGATCAATTATTTATAAAGCTCGGGTGTATCTTCCTTAGTTTACTTATCTCAATAACTGTTCTCCAAGTATGCTCAACCACCAATGCAAATCAATGTGTGAAAAGTGTATATAAAGATAGGCATGCTCAAACATAAATTAAACGAGACGTTGTTCACATAGTATATCATGTTCATCATCATCACAAAAATCACCATAAGTATCAAATTTCTCATCTTTAATCCATAATTTGAACAATTATGTGAAGTAGGTTTTTTTTTAACCAATACAAAGACAATAGAAGCTATCACAATCAAAAATGTCCCCAAAACTTAGATGAGACATTGGCCCTAATGTATAAAATCAAAGAAACAAATATAAACAATAATAAAAACAATGGCACCTGATAGAAAACTAATAGTTGTGATTGTGGCTCACATTTTCCTCTGGTTTTACGTCCAGAAAAGGCATAAACGCCTTCTATGAGTCGGGAATTGGCTTCCCATCCATTTTTCTTAAAAATTGGCCAAGAGGGCCTTTTAACGTCAGATTCCCAAAACGCCATTAGCTGCTTCCATGTTAACTGTAAAGAACATAAAAGGAGAAAAAAACATATATACAATATAACTGTAAATAACAATTAAAAGAAATAACTAATATGGGTTGCCTCCCAAACAACGCTTGATTTATAGTCATCGACTTGACTCCTGGTAATGACTTCAAATGGGATTATGTAGAGTCACGGATGTTTTTTGTCTCTCAAACTCGCCTCCAATGTAATGCCTCAGTCTTTGCCCGTTAACTTTGAATGCTTCCTTGTCATTGTTTTGAATTTCAACAGCTCCATATGGAAAGGCTCAAACGTGTTAAAGCAAAGATGGCCTAAATCATTTATGTAGTGAATCATCATCAACGATTTTTCTTCAAGAGGTGATCAATTATTTATAAAGCTCGGGTGTGTATCTTCCTTAGTTTACTTATATCAATAACTGTTCTCCAAGTATGCTCAATCACCAATGCAAATCAATGTGTGAAAAGTGTATATGAAGATAGGCATCCTCAAACATAGATTAAACAAGACGTTGTTCATATAGTATATCATGCTCATCATCATCACAAAAATCACCATAAGTATCAAATTTCTCATCATTAATCCATAATTTGAACAATTATGTGAAGTAGGGTTTTTTTTTTGACCAATACAAAGACAATAGAAGCCATCACAATCAAAAATGTCCCCAAAACTTAGATGAGACATTGGCCCTAATGTCTAAAATCAAAGAAACAAATATAAACAATAATAAAAACAATGGCACCTGATAGAAAACTAATAGTTGTGATTGTGGCTCACGTTTTCCTCTGGTTTTACGTCCAGAAAAGGCATAAACGCCTTCTATGAGTCGAGAATTGGCTTCCCATCCATTTTTCTTAAAAATTGGCCAAGAGGGTCTTTTAACGTCAGATTCCCAAAACGCCATTAGCTACTTCCATGTTAACTGTAAAGAACATAAAAGGAGAAAAAAACATATATACAATATAACTGTAAATAACAATTAAAAGAAATAACTAATATGGGTTGCCTCCCAAACAACGCTTGATTTATAGTCATCGACTTGACTCCTGGTAATGACTTCAAATGGGATTATGTAGAGTCACGGATGTTTTTTGTCTCTCAAACTCGCCTCCAATGTAATGCCTCAGTCTTTGCCCGTTAACTTTGAATGCTTCCTTGTCATTGTTTTGAATTTCAACAGCTCCATATGGAAAGGCTCAAACGTGTTAAAGCAAAGATGGCCTAAATCATTTATGTAGTGAATCATCATCAACGATTTTTCTTCAAGAGGTGATCAATTATTTATAAAGCTCGGGTGTGTATCTTCCTTAGTTTACTTATATCAATAATTGTTCTCCAAGTATGCTCAATCACCAATGCAAATCAATGTGTGAAAAGTGTATATGAAGATAGGCATGCTCAAACATAGATTAAACAAGACGTTGTTCATATAGTATATCATGCTCATCATCATCACAAAAATCACCATAAGTATCAAGTTTCTCATCATTAATCCATAATCTGAACAATTGTGTGAAGTAGGGTTTTTTTTTTGACCAATACAAAGACAATAGAAGCTATCACAATCAAAAATGTCCCCAAAACTTAGATGAGCCATTGGCCCTAATGTCTAAAATCAAAGAAACAAATATAAACAATAATAAAAACAATGGCACCAGATAGAAAACTAATAGTTATGATTGTGGCTCACATTTTCCTCTGGTTTTACGTCCAGAAAAGGCATAAACGCCTTCTATGAGTCGAGAATTGGCTTCCCATCCATTTTTCTTAAAAATTGGCCAAGAGGGTCTTTAAACGTCAGATTCCCAAAACGCCATTAGCTGCTTCCATGTTAACTGTAAAGAACATAAAAGCAGAAAAAAACATATATACAATATAACTGTAAATAACAATGAAAAGATATAACTAATATGGGTTGCCTCCCAAACAACGCTTGATTTATAGTCATCGACTTGACTCCTGGTAATGACTTCAAGTGGGATTATGTAGAGTCACGGATGTTTTTTGTCTCTCAAACTCGCCTCCAATGTAATGCTTCAGTCTTTGCTCGTTAACTTTGAATGCTTCCTTGTCATTGTTTTGAATTTCAACAACTCCATATGGAAAGGCTCAAACGTGTTAAAGAAAAGATGGCCTAAATCATTTCTGTAGTGAATCATCATCAACGATTTTGCTTCAAGAGGTGATCAATTATTTATAAAGCTCGGGTGTATCTTCCTTAGTTTACTTATCTCAATAACTGTTCTCCAAGTATGCTCAACCACCAATGCAAATCAATGTGTGAAAAGTGTATATAAAGATAGGCATGCTCAAACATAAATTAAACGAGACGTTGTTCACATAGTATATCATGTTCATCATCATCACAAAAATCACCATAAGTATCAAATTTCTCATCTTTAATCCATAATTTGAACAATTATGTGAAGTAGGTTTTTTTTTAACCAATACAAAGACAATAGAAGCTATCACAATCAAAAATGTCCCCAAAACTTAGATGAGACATTGGCCCTAATGTATAAAATCAAAGAAACAAATATAAACAATAATAAAAACAATGGCACCTGATAGAAAACTAATAGTTGTGATTGTGGCTCACATTTTCCTCTGGTTTTACGTCCAGAAAAGGCATAAACGCCTTCTATGAGTCGAGAATTGGCTTCCCATCCATTTTTCTTAAAAATTGGCCAAGAGGGCCTTTTAACGTCAGATTCCCAAAACGCCATTAGCTGCTTCCATGTTAACTGTAAAGAACATAAAAGGAGAAAAAAACATATATACAATATAACTGTAAATAACAATTAAAAGAAATAACTAATATGGGTTGCCTCCCAAACAACGCTTGATTTATAGTCATCGACTTGACTCCTGGTAATGACTTCAAATGGGATTATGTAGAGTCACGGATGTTTTTTGTCTCTCAAACTCGCCTCCAATGTAATGCCTCAGTCTTTGCCCGTTAACTTTGAATGCTTCCTTGTCATTGTTTTGAATTTCAACAGCTCCATATGGAAAGGCTCAAACGTGTTAAAGCAAAGATGGCCTAAATCATTTATGTAGTGAATCATCATCAACGATTTTTCTTCAAGAGGTGATCAATTATTTATAAAGCTCGGGTGTGTATCTTCCTTAGTTTACTTATATCAATAACTGTTCTCCAAGTATGCTCAATCACCAATGCAAATCAATGTGTGAAAAGTGTATATGAAGATAGGCATGCTCAAACATAGATTAAACAAGACGTTGTTCATATAGTATATCATGCTCATCATCATCACAAAAATCACCATAAGTATCAATTTCTCATCATTAATCCATAATCTGAACAATTGTGTGAAGTAGGGTTTTTTTTTTACCAATACAAAGAGAATAGAAGCTATCACAATCAAAAATGTCCCCAAAACTTAGATGAGACATTGGCCCTAATGTCTAAAATCAAAGAAACAAATATAAACAATAATAAAAACAATGGCACCTGATAGAAAACTAATAGTTATGATTGTGGCTCACATTTTCCTCTGGTTTTACATCCAGAAAAGGCATAAACGCCTTCTATGAGTCGAGAATTGGCTTCCCATCCATTTTTCTTAAAAATTGGCCAAGAGGGTCTTTAAACGTCAGATTCCCAAAACGCCATTAGCTGCTTCCATGTTAACTGTAAAGAACATAAAAGGAGAAAAAAACATATATACAATATAACTGTAAATAACAATGAAAAGAGATAACTAATATGGGTTGCCTCCCAAACAACGCTTGATTTATAGTCATCGACTTGACTCCTGGTAATGACTTCAAGTGGGATTATGTAGAGTCACGGATGTTTTTTGTCTCTCAAACTCGCCTCCAATGTAATGCTTCAGTCTTTGCTCGTTAACTTTGAATGCTTCCTTGTCATTGTTTTGAATTTCAACAACTCCATATGGAAAGGCTCAAACGTGTTAAAGAAAAGATGGCCTAAATCATTTCTGTAGTGAATCATCATCAACGATTTTGCTTCAAGAGATGATCAATTATTTATAAAGCTCGGGTGTATCTTCCTTAGTTTACTTATCTCAATAACTGTTCTCCAAGTATGCTCAACCACCAATGCAAATCAATGTGTGAAAAGTGTATATAAAGATAGGCATGCTCAAACATAAATTAAACGAGACGTTGTTCACATAGTATATCATGTTCATCATCATCACAAAAATCACCATAAGTATCAAATTTCTCATCTTTAATCCATAATTTGAACAATTATGTGAAGTAGGTTTTTTTTTAACCAATATGAAGACAATAGAAGCTATCACAATCAAAAATGTCCCCAAAACTTAGATGAGACATTGGCCCTAATGTATAAAATCAAAGAAACAAATATAAACAATAATAAAAACAATGGCACCTGATAGAAAACTAATAGTTGTGATTGTGGCTCACATTTTCCTCTGGTTTTACGTCCAGAAAAGGCATAAACGCCTTCTATGAGTCGAGAATTGGCTTCCCATCCATTTTTCTTAAAAATTGGCCAAGAGGGCCTTTTAACGTCAGATTCCCAAAACGCCATTAGCTGCTTCCATGTTAACTGTAAAGAACATAAAAGGAGAAAAAAACATATATACAATATAACTGTAATTAACAATTAAAAGAAATAACTAATATGGGTTGCCTCCCAAACAACGCTTGATTTATAGTCATCGACTTGACTCCTGGTAATGACTTCAAGTGGGATTATGTAGAGTCACGGATGTTTTTTGTCTCTCAAACTCGCCTCCAATGTAATGCTTCAGTCTTTGCTCGTTAACTTTGAATGCTTCCTTGTCATTGTTTTGAATTTCAACAACTCCATATGGAAAGGCTCAAACGTGTTAAAGAAAAGATGGCCTAAATCATTTCTGTAGTGAATCATCATCAACGATTTTGCTTCAAGAGGTGATCAATTATTTATAAAGCTCGGGTGTATCTTCCTTAGTTTACTTATCTCAATAACTGTTCTCCAAGTATGCTCAACCACCAATGCAAATCAATGTGTGAAAAGTGTATATAAAGATAGGCATGCTCAAACATAAATTAAACGAGACGTTGTTCACATAGTATATCATGTTCATCATCATCACAAAAATCACCATAAGTATCAAATTTCTCATCTTTAATCCATAATTTGAACAATTATGTGAAGTAGGTTTTTTTTTAACCAATACAAAGACAATAGAAGCTATCACAATCAAAAATGTCCCCAAAACTTAGATGAGACATTGGCCCTAATGTATAAAATCAAAGAAACAAATATAAACAATAATAAAAACAATGGCACCTGATAGAAAACTAATAGTTGTGATTGTGGCTCACATTTTCCTCTGGTTTTACGTCCAGAAAAGGCATAAACGCCTTCTATGAGTCGGGAATTGGCTTCCCATCCATTTTTCTTAAAAATTGGCCAAGAGGGCCTTTTAACGTCAGATTCCCAAAACGCCATTAGCTGCTTCCATGTTAACTGTAAAGAACATAAAAGGAGAAAAAAACATATATACAATATAACTGTAAATAACAATTAAAAGAAATAACTAATATGGGTTGCCTCCCAAACAACGCTTGATTTATAGTCATCGACTTGACTCCTGGTAATGACTTCAAATGGGATTATGTAGAGTCACGGATGTTTTTTGTCTCTCAAACTCGCCTCCAATGTAATGCCTCAGTCTTTGCCCGTTAACTTTGAATGCTTCCTTGTCATTGTTTTGAATTTCAACAGCTCCATATGGAAAGGCTCAAACGTGTTAAAGCAAAGATGGCCTAAATCATTTATGTAGTGAATCATCATCAACGATTTTTCTTCAAGAGGTGATCAATTATTTATAAAGCTCGGGTGTGTATCTTCCTTAGTTTACTTATATCAATAATTGTTCTCCAAGTATGCTCAATCACCAATGCAAATCAATGTGTGAAAAGTGTATATGAAGATAGGCATCCTCAAACATAGATTAAACAAGACGTTGTTCATATAGTATATCATGCTCATCATCATCACAAAAATCACCATAAGTATCAAATTTCTCATCATTAATCCATAATCTGAACAATTATGTGAAGTAGGGTTTTTTTTATTACTAATACAAAGACAATAGAAGCCATCACAATCAAAAATGTCCCCAAAACTTAGATGAGACATTGGCCCTAATGTCTAAAATCAAAGAAACAAATATAAACAATAATAAAAACAATGGCACCTGATAGAAAACTAATAGTTGTGATTGTGGCTCACGTTTTCCTCTGGTTTTACGTCCAGAAAAGGCATAAACGCCTTCTATGAGTCGAGAATTGGCTTCCCATCCATTTTTCTTAAAAATTGGCCAAGAGGATCTTTTAACGTCAGATTCCCAAAACGCCATTAGCTGCTTCCATGTTAACTGTAAAGAACATAAAAGGAGAAAAAAACATATATACAATATAACTGTAAATAACAATTAAAAGAAATAACTAATATGGGTTGCCTCCCAAACAACGCTTGATTTATAGTCATCGACTTGACTCCTGGTAATAACTTCAAATGGGATTATGTAGAGTCACGGATGTTTTTTGTCTCTCAAACTCGCCTCCAATGTAATGCCTCAGTCTTTGCCCGTTAACTTTGAATGCTTCCTTGTCATTGTTTTGAATTTCAACAGCTCCATATGGAAAGGCTCAAACGTGTTAAAGCAAAGATGGCCTAAATCATTTATGTAGTGAATCATCATCAACGATTTTTCTTCAAGAGGTGATCAATTATTTATAAAGCTCGGGTGTGTATCTTCCTTAGTTTACTTATATCAATAATTGTTCTCCAAGTATGCTCAATCACCAATGCAAATCAATGTGTGAAAAGTGTATATGAAGATAGGCATGCTCAAACATAGATTAAACAAGACGTTGTTCATATAGTATATCATGCTCATCATCATCACAAAAATCACCATAAGTATCAAGTTTCTCATCATTAATCCATAATCTGAACAATTGTGTGAAGTAGGGTTTTTTTTTTGACCAATACAAAGACAATAGAAGCTATCACAATCAAAAATGTCCCCAAAACTTAGATGAGACATTGGCCCTAATGTCTAAAATCAAAGAAACAAATATAAACAATAATAAAAACAATGGCACCAGATAGAAAACTAATAGTTATGATTGTGGCTCACATTTTCCTCTGGTTTTACGTCCAGAAAAGGCATAAACGCCTTCTATGAGTCGAGAATTGGCTTCCCATCCATTTTTCTTAAAAATTGGCCAAGAGGGTCTTTAAACGTCAGATTCCCAAAACGCCATTAGCTGCTTCCATGTTAACTGTAAAGAACATAAAAGCAGAAAAAAACATATATACAATATAACTGTAAATAACAATGAAAAGATATAACTAATATGGGTTGCCTCCCAAACAACGCTTGATTTATAGTCATCGACTTGACTCCTGGTAATGACTTCAAGTGGGATTATGTAGAGTCACGGATGTTTTTTGTCTCTCAAACTCGCCTCCAATGTAATGCTTCAGTCTTTGCTCGTTAACTTTGAATGCTTCCTTGTCATTGTTTTGAATTTCAACAACTCCATATGGAAAGGCTCAAACGTGTTAAAGAAAAGATGGCCTAAATCATTTCTGTAGTGAATCATCATCAACGATTTTGCTTCAAGAGGTGATCAATTATTTATAAAGCTCGGGTGTATCTTCCTTAGTTTACTTATCTCAATAACTGTTCTCCAAGTATGCTCAACCACCAATGCAAATCAATGTGTGAAAAGTGTATATAAAGATAGGCATGCTCAAACATAAATTAAACGAGACGTTGTTCACATAGTATATCATGTTCATCATCATCACAAAAATCACCATAAGTATCAAATTTCTCATCTTTAATCCATAATTTGAACAATTATGTGAAGTAGGTTTTTTTTTAACCAATACAAAGACAATAGAAGCTATCACAATCAAAAATGTCCCCAAAACTTAGATGAGACATTGGCCCTAATGTATAAAATCAAAGAAACAAATATAAACAATAATAAAAACAATGGCACCTGATAGAAAACTAATAGTTGTGATTGTGGCTCACATTTTCCTCTGGTTTTACGTCCAGAAAAGGCATAAACGCCTTCTATGAGTCGGGAATTGGCTTCCCATCCATTTTTCTTAAAAATTGGCCAAGAGGGCCTTTTAACGTCAGATTCCCAAAACGCCATTAGCTGCTTCCATGTTAACTGTAAAGAACATAAAAGGAGAAAAAAACATATATACAATATAACTGTAAATAACAATTAAAAGAAATAACTAATATGGGTTGCCTCCCAAACAACGCTTGATTTATAGTCATCGACTTGACTCCTGGTAATGACTTCAAATGGGATTATGTAGAGTCACGGATGTTTTTTGTCTCTCAAACTCGCCTCCAATGTAATGCCTCAGTCTTTGCCCGTTAACTTTGAATGCTTCCTTGTCATTGTTTTGAATTTCAACAGCTCCATATGGAAAGGCTCAAACGTGTTAAAGCAAAGATGGCCTAAATCATTTATGTAGTGAATCATCATCAACGATTTTTCTTCAAGAGGTGATCAATTATTTATAAAGCTCGGGTGTGTATCTTCCTTAGTTTACTTATATCAATAATTGTTCTCCAAGTATGCTCAATCACCAATGCAAATCAATGTGTGAAAAGTGTATATGAAGATAGGCATCCTCAAACATAGATTAAACAAGACGTTGTTCATATAGTATATCATGCTCATCATCATCACAAAAATCACCATAAGTATCAAATTTCTCATCATTAATCCATAATCTGAACAATTATGTGAAGTAGGGTTTTTTTTATTACTAATACAAAGACAATAGAAGCCATCACAATCAAAAATGTCCCCAAAACTTAGATGAGACATTGGCCCTAATGTCTAAAATCAAAGAAACAAATATAAACAATAATAAAAACAATGGCACCTGATAGAAAACTAATAGTTGTGATTGTGGCTCACGTTTTCCTCTGGTTTTACGTCCAGAAAAGGCATAAACGCCTTCTATGAGTCGAGAATTGGCTTCCCATCCATTTTTCTTAAAAATTGGCCAAGAGGATCTTTTAACGTCAGATTCCCAAAACGCCATTAGCTGCTTCCATGTTAACTGTAAAGAACATAAAAGGAGAAAAAAACATATATACAATATAACTGTAAATAACAATTAAAAGAAATAACTAATATGGGTTGCCTCCCAAACAACGCTTGATTTATAGTCATCGACTTGACTCCTGGTAATAACTTCAAATGGGATTATGTAGAGTCACGGATGTTTTTTGTCTCTCAAACTCGCCTCCAATGTAATGCCTCAGTCTTTGCCCGTTAACTTTGAATGCTTCCTTGTCATTGTTTTGAATTTCAACAGCTCCATATGGAAAGGCTCAAACGTGTTAAAGCAAAGATGGCCTAAATCATTTATGTAGTGAATCATCATCAACGATTTTTCTTCAAGAGGTGATCAATTATTTATAAAGCTCGGGTGTGTATCTTCCTTAGTTTACTTATATCAATAATTGTTCTCCAAGTATGCTCAATCACCAATGCAAATCAATGTGTGAAAAGTGTATATGAAGATAGGCATGCTCAAACATAGATTAAACAAGACGTTGTTCATATAGTATATCATGCTCATCATCATCACAAAAATCACCATAAGTATCAAGTTTCTCATCATTAATCCATAATCTGAACAATTGTGTGAAGTAGGGTTTTTTTTTTGACCAATACAAAGACAATAGAAGCTATCACAATCAAAAATGTCCCCAAAACTTAGATGAGACATTGGCCCTAATGTCTAAAATCAAAGAAACAAATATAAACAATAATAAAAACAATGGCACCAGATAGAAAACTAATAGTTATGATTGTGGCTCACATTTTCCTCTGGTTTTACGTCCAGAAAAGGCATAAACGCCTTCTATGAGTCGAGAATTGGCTTCCCATCCATTTTTCTTAAAAATTGGCCAAGAGGGTCTTTAAACGTCAGATTCCCAAAACGCCATTAGCTGCTTCCATGTTAACTGTAAAGAACATAAAAGCAGAAAAAAACATATATACAATATAACTGTAAATAACAATGAAAAGATATAACTAATATGGGTTGCCTCCCAAACAACGCTTGATTTATAGTCATCGACTTGACTCCTGGTAATGACTTCAAGTGGGATTATGTAGAGTCACGGATGTTTTTTGTCTCTCAAACTCGCCTCCAATGTAATGCTTCAGTCTTTGCTCGTTAACTTTGAATGCTTCCTTGTCATTGTTTTGAATTTCAACAACTCCATATGGAAAGGCTCAAACGTGTTAAAGAAAAGATGGCCTAAATCATTTCTGTAGTGAATCATCATCAACGATTTTGCTTCAAGAGGTGATCAATTATTTATAAAGCTCGGGTGTATCTTCCTTAGTTTACTTATCTCAATAACTGTTCTCCAAGTATGCTCAACCACCAATGCAAATCAATGTGTGAAAAGTGTATATAAAGATAGGCATGCTCAAACATAAATTAAACGAGACGTTGTTCACATAGTATATCATGTTCATCATCATCACAAAAATCACCATAAGTATCAAATTTCTCATCTTTAATCCATAATTTGAACAATTATGTGAAGTAGGTTTTTTTTTAACCAATACAAAGACAATAGAAGCTATCACAATCAAAAATGTCCCCAAAACTTAGATGAGACATTGGCCCTAATGTATAAAATCAAAGAAACAAATATAAACAATAATAAAAACAATGGCACCTGATAGAAAACTAATAGTTGTGATTGTGGCTCACATTTTCCTCTGGTTTTACGTCCAGAAAAGGCATAAACGCCTTCTATGAGTCGAGAATTGGCTTCCCATCCATTTTTCTTAAAAATTGGCCAAGAGGGCCTTTTAACGTCAGATTCCCAAAACGCCATTAGCTGCTTCCATGTTAACTGTAAAGAACATAAAAGGAGAAAAAAACATATATACAATATAACTGTAAATAACAATTAAAAGAAATAACTAATATGGGTTGCCTCCCAAACAACGCTTGATTTATAGTCATCGACTTGACTCCTGGTAATGACTTCAAATGGGATTATGTAGAGTCACGGATGTTTTTTGTCTCTCAAACTCGCCTCCAATGTAATGCCTCAGTCTTTGCCCGTTAACTTTGAATGCTTCCTTGTCATTGTTTTGAATTTCAACAGCTCCATATGGAAAGGCTCAAACGTGTTAAAGCAAAGATGGCCTAAATCATTTATGTAGTGAATCATCATCAACGATTTTTCTTCAAGAGGTGATCAATTATTTATAAAGCTCGGGTGTGTATCTTCCTTAGTTTACTTATATCAATAACTGTTCTCCAAGTATGCTCAATCACCAATGCAAATCAATGTGTGAAAAGTGTATATGAAGATAGGCATGCTCAAACATAGATTAAACAAGACGTTGTTCATATAGTATATCATGCTCATCATCATCACAAAAATCACCATAAGTATCAATTTCTCATCATTAATCCATAATCTGAACAATTGTGTGAAGTAGGGTTTTTTTTTTACCAATACAAAGAGAATAGAAGCTATCACAATCAAAAATGTCCCCAAAACTTAGATGAGACATTGGCCCTAATGTCTAAAATCAAAGAAACAAATATAAACAATAATAAAAACAATGGCACCAGATAGAAAACTAATAGTTATGATTGTGGCTCACATTTTCCTCTGGTTTTACGTCCAGAAAAGGCATAAACGCCTTCTATGAGTCGAGAATTGGCTTCCCATCCATTTTTCTTAAAAATTGGCCAAGAGGGTCTTTAAACGTCAGATTCCCAAAACGCCATTAGCTGCTTCCATGTTAACTGTAAAGAACATAAAAGGAGAAAAAAACATATATACAATATAACTGTAAATAACAATGAAAAGAGATAACTAATATGGGTTGCCTCCCAAACAACGCTTGATTTATAGTCATCGACTTGACTCCTGGTAATGACTTCAAGTGGGATTATGTAGAGTCACGGATGTTTTTTGTCTCTCAAACTCGCCTCCAATGTAATGCTTCAGTCTTTGCTCGTTAACTTTGAATGCTTCCTTGTCATTGTTTTGAATTTCAACAACTCCATATGGAAAGGCTCAAACGTGTTAAAGAAAAGATGGCCTAAATCATTTCTGTAGTGAATCATCATCAACGATTTTGCTTCAAGAGATGATCAATTATTTATAAAGCTCGGGTGTATCTTCCTTAGTTTACTTATCTCAATAACTGTTCTCCAAGTATGCTCAACCACCAATGCAAATCAATGTGTGAAAAGTGTATATAAAGATAGGCATGCTCAAACATAAATTAAACGAGACGTTGTTCACATAGTATATCATGTTCATCATCATCACAAAAATCACCATAAGTATCAAATTTCTCATCTTTAATCCATAATTTGAACAATTATGTGAAGTAGGTTTTTTTTTAACCAATATGAAGACAATAGAAGCTATCACAATCAAAAATGTCCCCAAAACTTAGATGAGACATTGGCCCTAATGTATAAAATCAAAGAAACAAATATAAACAATAATAAAAACAATGGCACCTGATAGAAAACTAATAGTTGTGATTGTGGCTCACATTTTCCTCTGGTTTTACGTCCAGAAAAGGCATAAACGCCTTCTATGAGTCGAGAATTGGCTTCCCATCCATTTTTCTTAAAAATTGGCCAAGAGGGCCTTTTAACGTCAGATTCCCAAAACGCCATTAGCTGCTTCCATGTTAACTGTAAAGAACATAAAAGGAGAAAAAAACATATATACAATATAACTGTAATTAACAATTAAAAGAAATAACTAATATGGGTTGCCTCCCAAACAACGCTTGATTTATAGTCATCGACTTGACTCCTGGTAATGACTTCAAATGGGATTATGTAGAGTCACGGATGTTTTTTGTCTCTCAAACTCGCCTCCAATGTAATGCCTCAGTCTTTGCCCGTTAACTTTGAATGCTTCCTTGTCATTGTTTTGAATTTCAACAGCTCCATATGGAAAGGCTCAAACGTGTTAAAGCAAAGATGGCCTAAATCATTTATGTAGTGAATCATCATCAACGATTTTTCTTCAAGAGGTGATCAATTATTTATAAAGCTCGGGTGTGTATCTTCCTTAGTTTACTTATATCAATAACTGTTCTCCAAGTATGCTCAATCACCAATGCAAATCAATGTGTGAAAAGTGTATATGAAGATAGGCATGCTCAAACATAGATTAAACAAGACGTTGTTCATATAGTATATCATGCTCATCATCATCACAAAAATCACCATAAGTATCAAGTTTCTCATCATTAATCCATAATCTGAACAATTGTGTGAAGTAGGGTTTTTTTTTTGACCAATACAAAGACAATAGAAGCTATCACAATCAAAAATGTCCCCAAAACTTAGATGAGACATTGGCCCTAATGTCTAAAATCAAAGAAACAAATATAAACAATAATAAAAACAATGGCACCAGATAGAAAACTAATAGTTATGATTGTGGCTCACATTTTCCTCTGGTTTTACGTCCAGAAAAGGCATAAACGCCTTCTATGAGTCGAGAATTGGCTTCCCATCCATTTTTCTTAAAAATTGGCCAAGAGGGTCTTTAAACGTCAGATTCCCAAAACGCCATTAGCTGCTTCCATGTTAACTGTAAAGAACATAAAAGGAGAAAAAAACATATATACAATATAACTGTAAATAACAATGAAAAGAGATAACTAATATGGGTTGCCTCCCAAACAACGCTTGATTTATAGTCCTCGACTTGACTCCTGGTAATGACTTCAAGTGGGATTATGTAGAGTCACGGATGTTTTTTGTCTCTCAAACTCGCCTCCAATGTAATGCTTCAGTCTTTGCTCGTTAACTTTGAATGCTTCCTTGTCATTGTTTTGAATTTCAACAACTCCATATGGAAAGGCTCAAACGTGTTAAAGAAAAGATGGCCTAAATCATTTCTGTAGTGAATCATCATCAACGATTTTGCTTCAAGAGGTGATCAATTATTTATAAAGCTCGGGTGTATCTTCCTTAGTTTACTTATCTCAATAACTGTTCTCCAAGTATGCTCAACCACCAATGCAAATCAATGTGTGAAAAGTGTATATAAAGATAGGCATGCTCAAACATAAATTAAACGAGACGTTGTTCACATAGTATATCATGTTCATCATCATCACAAAAATCACCATAAGTATCAAATTTCTCATCTTTAATCCATAATTTGAACAATTATGTGAAGTAGGTTTTTTTTTAACCAATACAAAGACAATAGAAGCTATCACAATCAAAAATGTCCCCAAAACTTAGATGAGACATTGGCCCTAATGTCTAAAATCAAAGAAACAATTATAAACAATAATAAAAACAATGGCACCTGATAGAAAACTAATAGTTGTGATTGTGGCTCACATTTTCCTCTGGTTTTACGTCCAGAAAAGGCATAAACGCCTTCTATGAGTCGAGAATTGGCTTCCCATCCATTTTTCTTAAAAATTGGCCAAGAGGGCCTTTTAACGTCAGATTCCCAAAACGCCATTAGCTGCTTCCATGTTAACTGTAAAAAACATAAAAGGAGAAAAAAAACATATATGCAATATAACTGTAAATAACAATGAAAAGAAATAACTAATATGGGTTGCCTCCCAAACAACGCTTGATTTATAGTCATCGACTTGACTCCTGGTAATGACTTCAAGTGGGATTATGTAGAGTCACGGATGTTTTTTGTCTCTCAAACTCGCCTCCAATGTAATGCCTCAGTCTTTGCCCGTTAACTTTGAATGCTTCCTTGTCATTGTTTTGAATTTCAACAGCTCCATATGGAAAGGCTCAAACGTGTTAAAGAAAAGATGGCCTAAATCATTTCTGTGGTGAATCATCATCAACGATTTTTCTTCAAGAGGTGATCAATTATTTATAAAGCTCGGGTGTATCTTCCTTAGTTTACTTATATCAATAACTGTTCTCCAAGTATGCTCAACCACCAATGCAAATCAATGTGTGAAAAGTGTATATGAAGATAGGCATGCTCAAACATAGATTAAACAAGACGTTGTTCACATAGTATATCATGCTCATCATCATCACAAAAATCACCATATGTATCAAATTTCTCATCATTAATCTATAATCTGAACAATTATGTGAAGTAGGTTTTTTTTTTTGACCAATACAAAGACAATAAAAGCTATCACAATCAAAAATGTCCCCAAAACTTAGATGAGACATTGGCCCTAATGTCTAAACTCAAAGAAACAAATATAAACAATAATAAAGACAATGGCACCTGATAGAAAAACAATAGTTGTGATTGTGGCTCACATCTTCCTCTGGTTTTACGTCAAGAAACGGCATAAACGCCTTCTATGAGTCGAGGATTGGCTTCCTATCAAAATTTCTTAAAAATTGGCCAAGGGGGTCTTTTAACGTCAGATTCCCAAGACGCCATTAGCTGCTTCAATGTTAACTGTAAAGAACATAAAAGGAGACAAAAAACATATATACAATACAACTGAAAATAACAATGAAAAGAAATAACTAATATGGGTTGCCTCCCAAACAACGCTTGATTTATAGTCATCGACTTGACTCATGGTAATGACTTCAAGTGGGATTATGTAGAATCACGAATGTTTTTTGTCTCTCAAACTCTCCTCCAATGTAATGCCTCAGTCTTTGCCCGTTAACTTTGAATGCTTCCTTGTCATTGTTTTGAATTTCAACAGCTCCATATGGAAAGGCTCAAACGTGTTAAAGGAAAGATGGCCTAAATCATTTATGTAGTGAATCATCATCAACGATTTTTCTTCAAGAGGTGATCAATTATTTATAAAGCTCGGGTGTGTATCTTCCTTAGTTTACTTATATCAATAACTGTTCTCCAAGTATGCTCAACCACCAATGCAAATCAATGTGTGAAAAGTGTATATGAAGATAGGCATGCTCAAACATAGATTAAACAAGACGTTGTTCATATAGTATATCATGCTCATCATCATCACAAAAATCACCATAAGTATCAAATTTCTCATCATTAATCCATAATCTGAACAATTATGTGAAGTAGGTTTTTTTTTTGACCAATACAAAGACAATAGAAGCTAGCACAATCAAAAATGTCCCCAAAACTTAGATGAGACATTGGCCCTAATGTCTAAAATCAAAGAAACAAATATAAACAATAATAAAAACAATGGCACCTGATAGAAAACTAATAGTTGTGATTGTGGCTCACATTTTCCTCTGGTTTTACGTCCAGAAACGGCATAAACGCCTTCTATGAGTCGAGAATTGGCTTCCCATCCATTTTTCTTAAAAATTGGCCAAGAGGGCCTTTTAACGTCAGATTCCCAAAACGCCATTAGCTGCTTCCATGTTAACTGTAAAGAACATAAAAGGAGAAAAAAACATATATACAATATAACTGTAATTAACAATTAAAAGAAATAACTAATATGGGTTGCCTCCCAAACAACGCTTGATTTATAGTCATCGACTTGACTCCTGGTAATGACTTCAAATGGGATTATGTAGAGTCACGGATGTTTTTTGTCTCTCAAACTCGCCTCCAATGTAATGCCTCAGTCTTTGCCCGTTAACTTTGAATGCTTCCTTGTCATTGTTTTGAATTTCAACAGCTCCATATGGAAAGGCTCAAACGTGTTAAAGCAAAGATGGCCTAAATCATTTATGTAGTGAATCATCATCAACGATTTTTCTTCAAGAGGTGATCAATTATTTATAAAGCTCGGGTGTGTATCTTCCTTAGTTTACTTATATCAA
Organism: Linaria vulgaris; assembly: GCA_948329865.1. Lineage (NCBI taxonomy): Eukaryota > Viridiplantae > Streptophyta > Magnoliopsida > Lamiales > Plantaginaceae > Linaria > Linaria vulgaris. Next base: position 68,143,805 of record OX415249.1, read on the forward strand.
TAACTGTTCTCCAAGTATGCTCAATCACCAATGCAAATCAATGTGTGAAAAGTGTATATGAAGATAGGCATGCTCAAACATAGATTAAACAAGACGTTGTTCATATAGTATATCATGCTCATCATCATCACAAAAATCACCATAAGTATCAAGTTTCTCATCATTAATCCATAATCTGAACAATTGTGTGAAGTAGGGTTTTTTTTTTGACCAATACAAAGACAATAGAAGCTATCACAATCAAAAATGTCCCCAAAACTTAGATGAGACATTGGCCCTAATGTCTAAAATCAAAGAAACAAATATAAACAATAATAAAAACAATGGCACCAGATAGAAAACTAATAGTTATGATTGTGGCTCACATTTTCCTCTGGTTTTACGTCCAGAAAAGGCATAAACGCCTTCTATGAGTCGAGAATTGGCTTCCCATCCATTTTTCTTAAAAATTGGCCAAGAGGGTCTTTAAACGTCAGATTCCCAAAACGCCATTAGCTGCTTCCATGTTAACTGTAAAGAACATAAAAGGAGAAAAAAACATATATACAATATAACTGTAAATAACAATGAAAAGAGATAACTAATATGGGTTGCCTCCCAAACAACGCTTGATTTATAGTCATCGACTTGACTCCTGGTAATGACTTCAAGTGGGATTATGTAGAGTCACGGATGTTTTTTGTCTCTCAAACTCGCCTCCAATGTAATGCTTCAGTCTTTGCTCGTTAACTTTGAATGCTTCCTTGTCATTGTTTTGAATTTCAACAACTCCATATGGAAAGGCTCAAACGTGTTAAAGAAAAGATGGCCTAAATCATTTCTGTAGTGAATCATCATCAACGATTTTGCTTCAAGAGGTGATCAATTATTTATAAAGCTCGGGTGTATCTTCCTTAGTTTACTTATCTCAATAACTGTTCTCCAAGTATGCTCAACCACCAATGCAAATCAATGTGTGAAAAGTGTATATAAAGATAGGCATGCTCAAACATAAATTAAACGAGACGTTGTTCACATAGTATATCATGTTCATCATCATCACAAAAATCACCATAAGTATCAAATTTCTCATCTTTAATCCATAATTTGAACAATTATGTGAAGTAGGTTTTTTTTTAACCAATACAAAGACAATAGAAGCTATCACAATCAAAAATGTCCCCAAAACTTAGATGAGACATTGGCCCTAATGTCTAAAATCAAAGAAACAATTATAAACAATAATAAAAACAATGGCACCTGATAGAAAACTAATAGTTGTGATTGTGGCTCACATTTTCCTCTGGTTTTACGTCCAGAAAAGGCATAAACGCCTTCTATGAGTCGAGAATTGGCTTCCCATCCATTTTTCTTAAAAATTGGCCAAGAGGGCCTTTTAACGTCAGATTCCCAAAACGCCATTAGCTGCTTCCATGTTAACTGTAAAAAACATAAAAGGAGAAAAAAAACATATATGCAATATAACTGTAAATAACAATGAAAAGAAATAACTAATATGGGTTGCCTCCCAAACAACGCTTGATTTATAGTCATCGACTTGACTCCTGGTAATGACTTCAAGTGGGATTATGTAGAGTCACGGATGTTTTTTGTCTCTCAAACTCGCCTCCAATGTAATGCCTCAGTCTTTGCCCGTTAACTTTGAATGCTTCCTTGTCATTGTTTTGAATTTCAACAGCTCCATATGGAAAGGCTCAAACGTGTTAAAGAAAAGATGGCCTAAATCATTTCTGTGGTGAATCATCATCAACGATTTTTCTTCAAGAGGTGATCAATTATTTATAAAGCTCGGGTGTATCTTCCTTAGTTTACTTATATCAATAACTGTTCTCCAAGTATGCTCAACCACCAATGCAAATCAATGTGTGAAAAGTGTATATGAAGATAGGCATGCTCAAACATAGATTAAACAAGACGTTGTTCACATAGTATATCATGCTCATCATCATCACAAAAATCACCATATGTATCAAATTTCTCATCATTAATCTATAATCTGAACAATTATGTGAAGTAGGTTTTTTTTTTTGACCAATACAAAGACAATAAAAGCTATCACAATCAAAAATGTCCCCAAAACTTAGATGAGACATTGGCCCTAATGTCTAAACTCAAAGAAACAAATATAAACAATAATAAAGACAATGGCACCTGATAGAAAAACAATAGTTGTGATTGTGGCTCACATCTTCCTCTGGTTTTACGTCAAGAAACGGCATAAACGCCTTCTATGAGTCGAGGATTGGCTTCCTATCAAAATTTCTTAAAAATTGGCCAAGGGGGTCTTTTAACGTCAGATTCCCAAGACGCCATTAGCTGCTTCAATGTTAACTGTAAAGAACATAAAAGGAGACAAAAAACATATATACAATACAACTGAAAATAACAATGAAAAGAAATAACTAATATGGGTTGCCTCCCAAACAACGCTTGATTTATAGTCATCGACTTGACTCATGGTAATGACTTCAAGTGGGATTATGTAGAATCACGAATGTTTTTTGTCTCTCAAACTCTCCTCCAATGTAATGCCTCAGTCTTTGCCCGTTAACTTTGAATGCTTCCTTGTCATTGTTTTGAATTTCAACAGCTCCATATGGAAAGGCTCAAACGTGTTAAAGGAAAGATGGCCTAAATCATTTATGTAGTGAATCATCATCAACGATTTTTCTTCAAGAGGTGATCAATTATTTATAAAGCTCGGGTGTGTATCTTCCTTAGTTTACTTATATCAATAACTGTTCTCCAAGTATGCTCAACCACCAATGCAAATCAATGTGTGAAAAGTGTATATGAAGATAGGCATGCTCAAACATAGATTAAACAAGACGTTGTTCATATAGTATATCATGCTCATCATCATCACAAAAATCACCATAAGTATCAAATTTCTCATCATTAATCCATAATCTGAACAATTATGTGAAGTAGGTTTTTTTTTTGACCAATACAAAGACAATAGAAGCTAGCACAATCAAAAATGTCCCCAAAACTTAGATGAGACATTGGCCCTAATGTCTAAAATCAAAGAAACAAATATAAACAATAATAAAAACAATGGCACCTGATAGAAAACTAATAGTTGTGATTGTGGCTCACATTTTCCTCTGGTTTTACGTCCAGAAACGGCATAAACGCCTTCTATGAGTCGAGAATTGGCTTCCCATCCATTTTTCTTAAAAATTGGCCAAGAGGGCCTTTTAACGTCAGATTCCCAAAACGCCATTAGCTGCTTCCATGTTAACTGTAAAGAACATAAAAGGAGAAAAAAACATATATACAATATAACTGTAATTAACAATTAAAAGAAATAACTAATATGGGTTGCCTCCCAAACAACGCTTGATTTATAGTCATCGACTTGACTCCTGGTAATGACTTCAAATGGGATTATGTAGAGTCACGGATGTTTTTTGTCTCTCAAACTCGCCTCCAATGTAATGCCTCAGTCTTTGCCCGTTAACTTTGAATGCTTCCTTTTCATTGTTTTGAATTTCAACAGCTCCATATGGAAAGGCTCAAACGTGTTAAAGCAAAGATGGCCTAAATCATTTATGTAGTGAATCATCATCAACGATTTTTCTTCAAGAGGTGATCAATTATTTATAAAGCTCGGGTGTGTATCTTCCTTAGTTTACTTATATCAATAACTGTTCTCCAAGTATGCTCAATCACCAATGCAAATCAATGTGTGAAAAGTGTATATGAAGATAGGCATGCTCAAACATAGATTAAACAAGACGTTGTTCATATAGTATATCATGCTCATCATCATCACAAAAATCACCATAAGTATCAAGTTTCTCATCATTAATCCATAATCTGAACAATTGTGTGAAGTAGGGTTTTTTTTTTGACCAATACAAAGACAATAGAAGCTATCACAATCAAAAATGTCCCCAAAACTTAGATGAGACATTGGCCCTAATGTCTAAAATCAAAGAAACAAATATAAACAATAATAAAAACAATGGCACCAGATAGAAAACTAATAGTTATGATTGTGGCTCACATTTTCCTCTGGTTTTACGTCCAGAAAAGGCATAAACGCCTTCTATGAGTCGAGAATTGGCTTCCCATCCATTTTTCTTAAAAATTGGCCAAGAGGGTCTTTAAACGTCAGATTCCCAAAACGCCATTAGCTGCTTCCATGTTAACTGTAAAGAACATAAAAGGAGAAAAAAACATATATACAATATAACTGTAAATAACAATGAAAAGAGATAACTAATATGGGTTGCCTCCCAAACAACGCTTGATTTATAGTCATCGACTTGACTCCTGGTAATGACTTCAAGTGGGATTATGTAGAGTCACGGATGTTTTTTGTCTCTCAAACTCGCCTCCAATGTAATGCTTCAGTCTTTGCTCGTTAACTTTGAATGCTTCCTTGTCATTGTTTTGAATTTCAACAACTCCATATGGAAAGGCTCAAACGTGTTAAAGAAAAGATGGCCTAAATCATTTCTGTAGTGAATCATCATCAACGATTTTGCTTCAAGAGGTGATCAATTATTTATAAAGCTCGGGTGTATCTTCCTTAGTTTACTTATCTCAATAACTGTTCTCCAAGTATGCTCAACCACCAATGCAAATCAATGTGTGAAAAGTGTATATAAAGATAGGCATGCTCAAACATAAATTAAACGAGACGTTGTTCACATAGTATATCATGTTCATCATCATCACAAAAATCACCATAAGTATCAAATTTCTCATCTTTAATCCATAATTTGAACAATTATGTGAAGTAGGTTTTTTTTTAACCAATACAAAGACAATAGAAGCTATCACAATCAAAAATGTCCCCAAAACTTAGATGAGACATTGGCCCTAATGTCTAAAATCAAAGAAACAATTATAAACAATAATAAAAACAATGGCACCTGATAGAAAACTAATAGTTGTGATTGTGGCTCACATTTTCCTCTGGTTTTACGTCCAGAAAAGGCATAAACGCCTTCTATGAGTCGAGAATTGGCTTCCCATCCATTTTTCTTAAAAATTGGCCAAGAGGGCCTTTTAACGTCAGATTCCCAAAACGCCATTAGCTGCTTCCATGTTAACTGTAAAAAACATAAAAGGAGAAAAAAAACATATATGCAATATAACTGTAAATAACAATGAAAAGAAATAACTAATATGGGTTGCCTCCCAAACAACGCTTGATTTATAGTCATCGACTTGACTCCTGGTAATGACTTCAAGTGGGATTATGTAGAGTCACGGATGTTTTTTGTCTCTCAAACTCGCCTCCAATGTAATGCCTCAGTCTTTGCCCGTTAACTTTGAATGCTTCCTTGTCATTGTTTTGAATTTCAACAGCTCCATATGGAAAGGCTCAAACGTGTTAAAGAAAAGATGGCCTAAATCATTTCTGTGGTGAATCATCATCAACGATTTTTCTTCAAGAGGTGATCAATTATTTATAAAGCTCGGGTGTATCTTCCTTAGTTTACTTATATCAATAACTGTTCTCCAAGTATGCTCAACCACCAATGCAAATCAATGTGTGAAAAGTGTATATGAAGATAGGCATGCTCAAACATAGATTAAACAAGACGTTGTTCACATAGTATATCATGCTCATCATCATCACAAAAATCACCATATGTATCAAATTTCTCATCATTAATCTATAATCTGAACAATTATGTGAAGTAGGTTTTTTTTTTTGACCAATACAAAGACAATAAAAGCTATCACAATCAAAAATGTCCCCAAAACTTAGATGAGACATTGGCCCTAATGTCTAAACTCAAAGAAACAAATATAAACAATAATAAAGACAATGGCACCTGATAGAAAAACAATAGTTGTGATTGTGGCTCACATCTTCCTCTGGTTTTACGTCAAGAAACGGCATAAACGCCTTCTATGAGTCGAGGATTGGCTTCCTATCAAAATTTCTTAAAAATTGGCCAAGGGGGTCTTTTAACGTCAGATTCCCAAGACGCCATTAGCTGCTTCAATGTTAACTGTAAAGAACATAAAAGGAGACAAAAAACATATATACAATACAACTGAAAATAACAATGAAAAGAAATAACTAATATGGGTTGCCCCCCAAACAACGCTTGATTTATAGTCATCGACTTGACTCATGGTAATGACTTCAAGTGGGATTATGTAGAATCACGAATGTTTTTTGTCTCTCAAACTCTCCTCCAATGTAATGCCTCAGTCTTTGCCCGTTAACTTTGAATGCTTCCTTGTCATTGTTTTGAATTTCAACAGCTCCATATGGAAAGGCTCAAACGTGTTAAAGGAAAGATGGCCTAAATCATTTATGTAGTGAATCATCATCAACGATTTTTCTTCAAGAGGTGATCAATTATTTATAAAGCTCGGGTGTGTATCTTCCTTAGTTTACTTATATCAATAACTGTTCTCCAAGTATGCTCAACCACCAATGCAAATCAATGTGTGAAAAGTGTATATGAAGATAGGCATGCTCAAACATAGATTAAACAAGACGTTGTTCATATAGTATATCATGCTCATCATCATCACAAAAATCACCATAAGTATCAAATTTCTCATCATTAATCCATAATCTGAACAATTATGTGAAGTAGGTTTTTTTTTTTACCAATACAAAGACAATAGAAGCTAGCACAATCAAAAATGTCCCCAAAACTTAGATGAGACATTGGCCCTAATGTCTAAAATCAAAGAAACAAATATAAACAATAATAAAAACAATGGCACCTGATAGAAAACTAATAGTTGTGATTGTGGCTCACATTTTCCTCTGGTTTTACGTCCAGAAACGGCATAAACGCCTTCTATGAGTCGAGAATTGGCTTCCCATCCATTTTTCTTAAAAATTGGCCAAGAGGGCCTTTTAACGTCAGATTCCCAAAACGCCATTAGCTGCTTCCATGTTAACTGTAAAGAACATAAAAGGAGAAAAAAACATATATACAATATAACTGTAATTAACAATTAAAAGAAATAACTAATATGGGTTGCCTCCCAAACAACGCTTGATTTATAGTCATCGACTTGACTCCTGGTAATGACTTCAAATGGGATTATGTAGAGTCACGGATGTTTTTTGTCTCTCAAACTCGCCTCCAATGTAATGCCTCAGTCTTTGCCCGTTAACTTTGAATGCTTCCTTGTCATTGTTTTGAATTTCAACAGCTCCATATGGAAAGGCTCAAACGTGTTAAAGCAAAGATGGCCTAAATCATTTATGTAGTGAATCATCATCAACGATTTTTCTTCAAGAGGTGATCAATTATTTATAAAGCTCGGGTGTGTATCTTCCTTAGTTTACTTATATCAATAACTGTTCTCCAAGTATGCTCAATCACCAATGCAAATCAATGTGTGAAAAGTGTATATGAAGATAGGCATGCTCAAACATAGATTAAACAAGACGTTGTTCATATAGTATATCATGCTCATCATCATCACAAAAATCACCATAAGTATCAAGTTTCTCATCATTAATCCATAATCTGAACAATTGTGTGAAGTAGGGTTTTTTTTTTGACCAATACAAAGACAATAGAAGCTATCACAATCAAAAATGTCCCCAAAACTTAGATGAGACATTGGCCCTAATGTCTAAAATCAAAGAAACAAATATAAACAATAATAAAAACAATGGCACCAGATAGAAAACTAATAGTTATGATTGTGGCTCACATTTTCCTCTGGTTTTACGTCCAGAAAAGGCATAAACGCCTTCTATGAGTCGAGAATTGGCTTCCCATCCATTTTTCTTAAAAATTGGCCAAGAGGGTCTTTAAACGTCAGATTCCCAAAACGCCATTAGCTGCTTCCATGTTAACTGTAAAGAACATAAAAGGAGAAAAAAACATATATACAATATAACTGTAAATAACAATGAAAAGAGATAACTAATATGGGTTGCCTCCCAAACAACGCTTGATTTATAGTCATCGACTTGACTCCTGGTAATGACTTCAAGTGGGATTATGTAGAGTCACGGATGTTTTTTGTCTCTCAAACTCGCCTCCAATGTAATGCTTCAGTCTTTGCTCGTTAACTTTGAATGCTTCCTTGTCATTGTTTTGAATTTCAACAACTCCATATGGAAAGGCTCAAACGTGTTAAAGAAAAGATGGCCTAAATCATTTCTGTAGTGAATCATCATCAACGATTTTGCTTCAAGAGGTGATCAATTATTTATAAAGCTCGGGTGTATCTTCCTTAGTTTACTTATCTCAATAACTGTTCTCCAAGTATGCTCAACCACCAATGCAAATCAATGTGTGAAAAGTGTATATAAAGATAGGCATGCTCAAACATAAATTAAACGAGACGTTGTTCACATAGTATATCATGTTCATCATCATCACAAAAATCACCATAAGTATCAAATTTCTCATCTTTAATCCATAATTTGAACAATTATGTGAAGTAGGTTTTTTTTTAACCAATACAAAGACAATAGAAGCTATCACAATCAAAAATGTCCCCAAAACTTAGATGAGACATTGGCCCTAATGTCTAAAATCAAAGAAACAATTATAAACAATAATAAAAACAATGGCACCTGATAGAAAACTAATAGTTGTGATTGTGGCTCACATTTTCCTCTGGTTTTACGTCCAGAAAAGGCATAAACGCCTTCTATGAGTCGAGAATTGGCTTCCCATCCATTTTTCTTAAAAATTGGCCAAGAGGGCCTTTTAACGTCAGATTCCCAAAACGCCATTAGCTGCTTCCATGTTAACTGTAAAAAACATAAAAGGAGAAAAAAAACATATATGCAATATAACTGTAAATAACAATGAAAAGAAATAACTAATATGGGTTGCCTCCCAAACAACGCTTGATTTATAGTCATCGACTTGACTCCTGGTAATGACTTCAAGTGGGATTATGTAGAGTCACGGATGTTTTTTGTCTCTCAAACTCGCCTCCAATGTAATGCCTCAGTCTTTGCCCGTTAACTTTGAATGCTTCCTTGTCATTGTTTTGAATTTCAACAGCTCCATATGGAAAGGCTCAAACGTGTTAAAGAAAAGATGGCCTAAATCATTTCTGTGGTGAATCATCATCAACGATTTTTCTTCAAGAGGTGATCAATTATTTATAAAGCTCGGGTGTATCTTCCTTAGTTTACTTATATCAATAACTGTTCTCCAAGTATGCTCAACCACCAATGCAAATCAATGTGTGAAAAGTGTATATGAAGATAGGCATGCTCAAACATAGATTAAACAAGACGTTGTTCACATAGTATATCATGCTCATCATCATCACAAAAATCACCATATGTATCAAATTTCTCATCATTAATCTATAATCTGAACAATTATGTGAAGTAGGTTTTTTTTTTTGACCAATACAAAGACAATAAAAGCTATCACAATCAAAAATGTCCCCAAAACTTAGATGAGACATTGGCCCTAATGTCTAAACTCAAAGAAACAAATATAAACAATAATAAAGACAATGGCACCTGATAGAAAAACAATAGTTGTGATTGTGGCTCACATCTTCCTCTGGTTTTACGTCAAGAAACGGCATAAACGCCTTCTATGAGTCGAGGATTGGCTTCCTATCAAAATTTCTTAAAAATTGGCCAAGGGGGTCTTTTAACGTCAGATTCCCAAGACGCCATTAGCTGCTTCAATGTTAACTGTAAAGAACATAAAAGGAGACAAAAAACATATATACAATACAACTGAAAATAACAATGAAAAGAAATAACTAATATGGGTTGCCCCCCAAACAACGCTTGATTTATAGTCATCGACTTGACTCATGGTAATGACTTCAAGTGGGATTATGTAGAATCACGAATGTTTTTTGTCTCTCAAACTCTCCTCCAATGTAATGCCTCAGTCTTTGCCCGTTAACTTTGAATGCTTCCTTGTCATTGTTTTGAATTTCAACAGCTCCATATGGAAAGGCTCAAACGTGTTAAAGGAAAGATGGCCTAAATCATTTATGTAGTGAATCATCATCAACGATTTTTCTTCAAGAGGTGATCAATTATTTATAAAGCTCGGGTGTGTATCTTCCTTAGTTTACTTATATCAATAACTGTTCTCCAAGTATGCTCAACCACCAATGCAAATCAATGTGTGAAAAGTGTATATGAAGATAGGCATGCTCAAACATAGATTAAACAAGACGTTGTTCATATAGTATATCATGCTCATCATCATCACAAAAATCACCATAAGTATCAAATTTCTCATCATTAATCCATAATCTGAACAATTATGTGAAGTAGGTTTTTTTTTTTACCAATACAAAGACAATAGAAGCTAGCACAATCAAAAATGTCCCCAAAACTTAGATGAGACATTGGCCCTAATGTCTAAAATCAAAGAAACAAATATAAACAATAATAAAAACAATGGCACCTGATAGAAAACTAATAGTTGTGATTGTGGCTCACATTTTCCTCTGGTTTTACGTCCAGAAACGGCATAAACGCCTTCTATGAGTCGAGAATTGGCTTCCCATCCATTTTTCTTAAAAATTGGCCAAGAGGGCCTTTTAACGTCAGATTCCCAAAACGCCATTAGCTGCTTCCATGTTAACTGTAAAGAACATAAAAGGAGAAAAAAACATATATACAATATAACTGTAATTAACAATTAAAAGAAATAACTAATATGGGTTGCCTCCCAAACAACGCTTGATTTATAGTCATCGACTTGACTCCTGGTAATGACTTCAAATGGGATTATGTAGAGTCACGGATGTTTTTTGTCTCTCAAACTCGCCTCCAATGTAATGCCTCAGTCTTTGCCCGTTAACTTTGAATGCTTCCTTGTCATTGTTTTGAATTTCAACAGCTCCATATGGAAAGGCTCAAACGTGTTAAAGCAAAGATGGCCTAAATCATTTATGTAGTGAATCATCATCAACGATTTTTCTTCAAGAGGTGATCAATTATTTATAAAGCTCGGGTGTGTATCTTCCTTAGTTTACTTATATCAATAACTGTTCTCCAAGTATGCTCAATCACCAATGCAAATCAATGTGTGAAAAGTGTATATGAAGATAGGCATGCTCAAACATAGATTAAACAAGACGTTGTTCATATAGTATATCATGCTCATCATCATCACAAAAATCACCATAAGTATCAAGTTTCTCATCATTAATCCATAATCTGAACAATTGTGTGAAGTAGGGTTTTTTTTTTTACCAATACAAAGACAATAGAAGCTATCACAATCAAAAATGTCCCCAAAACTTAGATGAGACATTGGCCCTAATGTCTAAAATCAAAGAAACAAATATAAACAATAATAAAAACAATGGCACCAGATAGAAAACTAATAGTTATGATTGTGGCTCACATTTTCCTCTGGTTTTACGTCCAGAAAAGGCATAAACGCCTTCTATGAGTCGAGAATTGGCTTCCCATCCATTTTTCTTAAAAATTGGCCAAGAGGGTCTTTAAACGTCAGATTCCCAAAACGCCATTAGCTGCTTCCATGTTAACTGTAAAGAACATAAAAGGAGAAAAAAACATATATACAATATAACTGTAAATAACAATGAAAAGAGATAACTAATATGGGTTGCCTCCCAAACAACGCTTGATTTATAGTCATCGACTTGACTCCTAGTAATGACTTCAAGTGGGATTATGTAGAGTCACGGATGTTTTTTGTCTCTCAAACTCGCCTCCAATGTAATGCTTCAGTCTTTGCTCGTTAACTTTGAATGCTTCCTTGTCATTGTTTTGAATTTCAACAACTCCATATGGAAAGGCTCAAACGTGTTAAAGAAAAGATGGCCTAAATCATTTCTGTAGTGAATCATCATCAACGATTTTGCTTCAAGAGGTGATCAATTATTTATAAAGCTCGGGTGTATCTTCCTTAGTTTACTTATCTCAATAACTGTTCTCCAAGTATGCTCAACCACCAATGCAAATCAATGTGTGAAAAGTGTATATAAAGATAGGCATGCTCAAACGTAAATTAAACGAGACGTTGTTCACATAGTATATCATGTTCATCATCATCACAAAAATCACCATAAGTATCAAATTTCTCATCTTTAATCCATAATTTGAACAATTATGTGAAGTAGGTTTTTTTTTAACCAATACAAAGACAATAGAAGCTATCACAATCAAAAATGTCCCCAAAACTTAGATGAGACATTGGCCCTAATGTATAAAATCAAAGAAACAAATATAAACAATAATAAAAACAATGGCACCTGATAGAAAACTAATAGTTGTGATTGTGGCTCACATTTTCCTCTGGTTTTACGTCCAGAAAAGGAATAAACGCCTTCTATGAGTCGAGAATTGGCTTCCCATCCATTTTTCTTAAAAATTGGCCAAGAGGGCCTTTTAACGTCAGATTCCCAAAACGCCATTAGCTGCTTCCATGTTAACTGTAAAGAACATAAAAGGAGAAAAAAACATATATACAATATAACTGTAATTAACAATTAAAAGAAATAACTAATATGGGTTGCCTCCCAAACAACGCTTGATTTATAGTCATCGACTTGACTCCTGGTAATGACTTCAAATGGGATTATGTAGAGTCACGGATGTTTTTTGTCTCTCAAACTCGCCTCCAATGTAATGCCTCAGTCTTTGCCCGTTAACTTTGAATGCTTCCTTGTCATTGTTTTGAATTTCAACAGCTCCATATGGAAAGGCTCAAACGTGTTAAAGCAAAGATGGCCTAAATCATTTATGTAGTGAATCATCATCAACGATTTTTCTTCAAGAGGTGATCAATTATTTATAAAGCTCGGGTGTGTATCTTCCTTAGTTTACTTATATCAATAACTGTTCTCCAAGTATGCTCAATCACCAATGCAAATCAATGTGTGAAAAGTGTATATGAAGATAGGCATGCTCAAACATAGATTAAACAAGACGTTGTTCATATAGTATATCATGCTCATCATCATCACAAAAATCACCATAAGTATCAAGTTTCTCATCATTAATCCATAATCTGAACAATTGTGTGAAGTAGGGTTTTTTTTTTGACCAATACAAAGACAATAGAAGCTATCACAATCAAAAATGTCCCCAAAACTTAGATGAGACATTGGCCCTAATGTCTAAAATCAAAGAAACAAATATAAACAATAATAAAAACAATGGCACCAGATAGAAAACTAATAGTTATGATTGTGGCTCACATTTTCCTCTGGTTTTACGTCCAGAAAAGGCATAAACGCCTTCTATGAGTCGAGAATTGGCTTCCCATCCATTTTTCTTAAAAATTGGCCAAGAGGGTCTTTAAACGTCAGATTCCCAAAACGCCATTAGCTGCTTCCATGTTAACTGTAAAGAACATAAAAGGAGAAAAAAACATATATACAATATAACTGTAAATAACAATGAAAAGAGATAACTAATATGGGTTGCCTCCCAAACAACGCTTGATTTATAGTCATCGACTTGACTCCTGGTAATGACTTCAAGTGGGATTATGTAGAGTCACGGATGTTTTTTGTCTCTCAAACTCGCCTCCAATGTAATGCTTCAGTCTTTGCTCGTTAACTTTGAATGCTTCCTTGTCATTGTTTTGAATTTCAACAACTCCATATGGAAAGGCTCAAACATGTTAAAGAAAAGATGGCCTAAATCATTTCTGTAGTGAATTATCATCAACGATTTTGCTTCAAGAGGTGATCAATTATTTATAAAGCTCGGGTGTATCTTCCTTAGTTTACTTATCTCAATAACTGTTCTCCAAGTATGCTCAACCACCAATGCAAATCAATGTGTGAAAAGTGTATATAAAGATAGGCATGCTCAAACATAAATTAAACGAGACGTTGTTCACATAGTATATCATGTTCATCATCATCACAAAAATCACCATAAGTATCAAATTTCTCATCTTTAATCCATAATTTGAACAATTATGTGAAGTAGGTTTTTTTTTAACCAATACAAAGACAATAGAAGCTATCACAATCAAAAATGTCCCCAAAACTTAGATGAGACATTGGCCCTAATGTCTAAAATCAAAGAAACAAATATAAACAATAATAAAAACAATGGCACCTGATAGAAAACTAATAGTTGTGATTGTGGCTCACATTTTCCTCTGGTTTTACGTCCAGAAAAGGCATAAACGCCTTCTATGAGTCGAGAATTGGCTTCCCATCCATTTTTCTTAAAAATTGGCCAAGAGGGCCTTTTAACGTCAGATTCCCAAAACGCCATTAGCTGCTTCCATGTTAACTGTAAAAAACATAAAAGGAGAAAAAAAACATATATGCAATATAACTGTAAATAACAATGAAAAGAAATAACTAATATGGGTTGCCTCCCAAACAACGCTTGATTTATAGTCATCGACTTGACTCCTGGTAATGACTTCAAGTGGGATTATGTAGAGTCACGGATGTTTTTTGTCTCTCAAACTCGCCTCCAATGTAATGCCTCAGTCTTTGCCCGTTAACTTTGAATGCTTCCTTGTCATTGTTTTGAATTTCAACAGCTCCATATGGAAAGGCTCAAACGTGTTAAAGAAAAGATGGCCTAAATCATTTCTGTGGTGAATCATCATCAACGATTTTTCTTCAAGAGGTGATCAATTATTTATAAAGCTCCGGTGTATCTTCCTTAGTTTACTTATATCAATAACTGTTCTCCAAGTATGCTCAACCACCAATGCAAATCAATGTGTGAAAAGTGTATATGAAGATAGGCATGCTCAAACATAGATTAAACAAGACGTTGTTCACATAGTATATCATGCTCATCATCATCACAAAAATCACCATATGTATCAAATTTCTCATCATTAATCCATAATCTGAACAATTATGTGAAGTAGGTTTTTTTTTTTGACCAATACAAAGACAATAAAAGCTATCACAATCAAAAATGTCCCCAAAACTTAGATGAGACATTGGCCCTAATGTCTAAACTCAAAGAAACAAATATAAACAATAATAAAGACAATGGCACCTGATAGACAAATAATAGTTGTGATTGTGGCTCACATCTTCCTCTGGTTTTACGTCCAGAAACGGCATAAACGCCTTCTATGAGTCGAGGATTGGCTTCCTATCAAAATTTCTTAAAAATTGGCCAAGGGGGTCTTTTAACGTCAGATTCCCAAGATGCCATTAGCTGCTTCAATGTTAACTGTAAAGAACATAAAAGGAGACAAAAAACATATATACAATACAACTGAAAATAACAATGAAAAGAAATAACTAATATGGGTTGCCTCCCAAACAACGCTTGATTTATAGTCATCGACTTGACTCCTGGTAATGACTTCAAGTGGGATTATGTAGAATCACGAATGTTTTTTGTCTCTCAAACTCTCCTCCAATGTAATGCCTCAGTCTTTGCCCGTTAACTTTGAATGCTTCCTTGTCATTGTTTTGAATTTCAACAGCTCCATATGGAAAGGCTCAAACGTGTTAAAGGAAAGATGGCCTAAATCATTTATGTAGTGAATCATCATCAACGATTTTTCTTCAAGAGGTGATCAATTATTTATAAAGCTCGGGTGTGTATCTTCCTTAGTTTACTTATATCAATAACTGTTCTCCAAGTATGCTCAACCACCAATGCAAATCAATGTGTGAAAAGTGTATATGAAGATAGGCATGCTCAAACATAGATTAAACAAGACGTTGTTCATATAGTATATCATGCTCATCATCATCACAAAAATCACCATAAGTATCAAATTTCTCATCATTAATCCATAATCTGAACAATTATGTGAAGTAGGTTTTTTTTTTGACCAATACAAAGACAATAGAAGCTAGCACAATCAAAAATGTCCCCAAAACTTAGATGAGACATTGGCCCTATTGTCTAAAATCAAAGAAACAAATATAAACAATAATAAAAACAATGGCACCTGATAGAAAACTAATAGTTGTGATTGTGGCTCACATTTTCCTCTGGTTTTACGTCCAGAAACGGCATAAACGCCTTCTATGAGTCGAGAATTGGCTTCCCATCCATTTTTCTTAAAAATTGGCCAAGAGGGCCTTTTAACGTCAGATTCCCAAAACGCCATTAGCTGCTTCCATGTTAACTGTAAAAAACATAAAAGGAGAAAAAAAACATATATACAATATAACTGTAAATAACAATGAAAAGAAATAACTAATATGGGTTGCCTCCCAAACAACGCTTGATTTATAGTCATCGACTTGACTCCTGGTAATGACTTCAAGTGGGATTATGTAGAGTCACGGATGTTTTTTGTCTCTCAAACTCGCCTCCAATGTAATGCCTCAGTCTTTGCCCGTTAACTTTGAATGCTTCCTTGTCATTGTTTTGAATTTCAACAGCTCCATATGGAAAGGCTCAAACGTGTTAAAGAAAAGATGGCCTAAATCATTTCTGTGGTGAATCATCATCAACGATTTTTCTTCAAGAGGTGATCAATTATTTATAAAGCTCGGGTGTATCTTCCTTAGTTTACTTATATCAATAACTGTTCTCCAAGTATGCTCAACCACCAATGCAAATCAATGTGTGAAAAGTGTATATGAAGATAGGCATGCTCAAACATAGATTAAACAAGACGTTGTTCACATAGTATATCATGCTCATCATCATCACAAAAATCACCATATGTATCAAATTTCTCATCATTAATCTATAATCTGAACAATTATGTGAAGTAGGTTTTTTTTTTTGACCAATACAAAGACAATAAAAGCTATCACAATCAAAAATGTCCCCAAAACTTAGATGAGACATTGGCCCTAATGTCTAAACTCAAAGAAACAAATATAAACAATAATAAAGACAATGGCACCTGATAGAAAAATAATAGTTGTGATTGTGGCTCACATCTTCCTCTGGTTTTACGTCCAGAAACGGCATAAACGCCTTCTATGAGTCGAGGATTGGCTTCCTATCAAATTTTCTTAAAAATTGGCCAAGGGGGTCTTTTAACGTCAGATTCCCAGGTCGCCATTAGCTGCTTCAATGTTAACTGTAAAGAACATAAAAGGAGACAAAAAACATATATACAATACAACTGAAAATAACAATGAAAAGAAATAACTAATATGGGTTGCCTCCCAAACAACGCTTGATTTATAGTCATCGACTTGACTCCTGGTAATGACTTCAAGTGGGATTATGTAGAATCACGAATGTTTTTTGTCTCTCAAACTCTCCTCCAATGTAATGCCTCAGTCTTTGCCCGTTAACTTTGAATGCTTCCTTGTCATTGTTTTGAATTTCAACAGCTCCATATGGAAAGGCTCAAACGTGTTAAAGGAAAGATGGCCTAAATCATTTATGTAGTGAATCATCATCAACGATTTTTCTTCAAGAGGTGATCAATTATTTATAAAGCTCGGGTGTGTATCTTCCTTAGTTTACTTATATCAATAACTGTTCTCCAAGTATGCTCAACCACCAATGCAAATCAATGTGTGAAAAGTGTATATGAAGATAGGCATGCTCAAACATAGATTAAACAAGACGTTGTTCATATAGTATATCATGCTCATCATCATCACAAAAATCACCATAAGTATCAAATTTCTCATCATTAATCCATAATCTGAACAATTATGTGAAGTAGGTTTTTTTTTTGACCAATACAAAGACAATAGAAGCTAGCACAATCAAAAATGTCCCCAAAACTTAGATGAGACATTGGCCCTAATGTCTAAAATCAAAGAAACAAATATAAACAATAATAAAAACAATGGCACCTGATAGAAAACTAATAGTTGTGATTGTGGCTCACATTTTCCTCTGGTTTTACGTCCAGAAACGGCATAAACGCCTTCTATGAGTCGAGAATTGGCTTCCCATCCATTTTTTTTAAAAATTGGCCAAGAGGGCCTTTTAACGTCAGATTCCCAAAACGCCATTAGCTGCTTCCATGTTAACTGTAAAAAACATAAAAGGAGAAAAAAAACATATATACAATATAACTGTAAATAACAATGAAAAGAAATAACTAATATGGGTTGCCTCCCAAACAACGCTTGATTTATAGTCATCGACTTGACTCCTGGTAATGACTTCAAGTGGGATTATGTAGAGTCACGGATGTTTTTTGTCTCTCAAACTCGCCTCCAATGTAATGCCTCAGTCTTTGCCCGTTAACTTTGAATGCTTCCTTGTCATTGTTTTGAATTTCAACAGCTCCATATGGAAAGGCTCAAACGTGTTAAAGAAAAGATGGCCTAAATCATTTCTGTGGTGAATCATCATCAACGATTTTTCTTCAAGAGGTGATCAATTATTTATAAAGCTCGGGTGTATCTTCCTTAGTTTACTTATATCAATAACTGTTCTCCAAGTATGCTCAACCACCAATGCAAATCAATGTGTGAAAAGTGTATATGAAGATAGGCATGCTCAAACATAGATTAAACAAGACGTTGTTCACATAGTATATCATGCTCATCATCGTCACAAAAATCACCATATGTATCAAATTTCTCATCATTAATCTATAATCTGAACAATTATGTGAAGTAGGTTTTTTTTTTTGACCAATACAAAGACAATAAAAGCTATCACAATCAAAAATGTCCCCAAAACTTAGATGAGACATTGGCCCTAATGTCTAAAATCAAAGAAACAAATATAAACAATAATAAAGACAATGGCACCTGATAGAAAAATAATAGTTGTGATTGTGGCTCACATCTTCCTCTGGTTTTACGTCCAGAAACGGCATAAACGCCTTCTATGAGTCGAGAATTGGCTTCCTATCAAATTTTCTTAAAAATTGGCCAAGGGGGTCTTTTAACGTCAGATTCCCAGGTCGCCATTAGCTGCTTCAATGTTAACTGTAAAGAACATAAAAGGAGACAAAAAACATATATACAATACAACTGAAAATAACAATGAAAAGAAATAACTAATATGGGTTGCCTCCCAAACAACGCTTGATTTATAGTCATCGACTTGACTCCTGGTAATGACTTCAAGTGGGATTATGTAGAGTCACGAATGTTTTTTGTCTCTCAAACTCTCGTCCAATGTAATGCCTCAGTCTTTGCCCGTTAACTTTGAATGCTTCCTTGTCATTGTTTTGAATTTCAACAGCTCCATATGGAAAGGCTCAAACGTGTTAAAGGAAAGATGGCCTAAATCATTTATGTAGTGAATCATCATCAACGATTTTTCTTCAAGAGGTGATCAATTATTTATAAAGCTCGGGTGTATCTTCCTTAGTTTACTTATATCAATAACTGTTCTCCAAGTATGCTCAACCACCAATGCAAATCAATGTGTGAAAAGTGTATATGAAGATAGGCATGCTCAAACATAGATTAAACAAGACGTTGTTCACATAGTATATCATGCTCATCATCATCACAAATATCACCATAAGTATCAAATTTCTCATCATTAATCTATAATCTAAACAATTATGTGAAGTAGGTTTTTTTTTTTTTACCAATACAAAGACAATAGAAGCTATCACAATCAAAAATGTCCCCAAAACTTAGATGAGACATTGGCCCTAATGTCTAAAATCAAAGAAACAAATATAAACAATAATAAAAACAATGGCACCTGATAGAAAAATAATAATTGTGGCTCACATCTTCCTCTGGTTTTACGTCCAGAAACGGCATTCTTAACCGTATAAAATAAAAATACAAGATTAAAGAGAATATTAGTCCTAAACCAAAAGGACTAATAAATGGACAATAATATTGTCACGAGTACCTCCGATGAGTTGTACCCACTCCCAACGAGAAGGCCCATCGGGTGTGACCAATATCGCTCGGTTACTAACTCCAAGCGGTATGATTGGCCATCCGACGAGGGCACCTAAGCGTCCCTCGGAAATTCACGATGACTCAAAACCAGATATCAGGGTGGCCTCGGATAAAAAGCAAACCCGGAGGAATCCACCTGATTCAGATATCCATCATAACACCGAGCAGGGCCCCAATGGACAACAGAGTCCCAGAACCTTGACAAAAACCCTTCCTTGCTATACACTCCCAACACGAAAGCTCTCGGAACAATACCCTGACGACCAGCCCAGAAATCAGAACTTTACAACTACAGCACAATTCTCTTCTGGCCCTCGGAGAAAGAAAACACCTACCAACAATAGCTCAAAGCCTCTCGGAGATCAACCATGAACGAACACCTCTCGGAGAATCCCCTGAAGCCAAACACCCCGGAATACACACCTCTCGGAGAAGCACTATCACCAAGAGAACACTCAAACTCAGCCCTCAAGTCTCCCTTTGACGTAATAAACTCTCGGAAGCCAAGAAGATAGTCTACACCGTATCCTAAAAAAGACCAAAACCCTCGGAAGAAGGAAAGATACAGTCAGCACTCAAGACAAACACGTTATCTTATTGGCTGAATAAACATTGTAACACGTGTGAATACCACCACATGCATAACGACACCTGTAAAAGCATGCACAATGACACCTGCCCTTACCAAAATCTATATAAATGGGGAGCTGAACTGAAAAAAGGGAGACCAACTCGTGGAAAGACTCGGAAATACGGAGAATCAACTCGGAAAAGAGAGTGGAATATAGTTAATAAAAGGAAGGAAGGTTCTTGTCAATTTTTCTCTCTTATTAGCATAGCATTTAGTTTCTAAACCACGGGCAAAGGCGTTCCAACCCAACTAAATAATTCAGTTAATAGGAAATAATTCAAAACCCGTTAACAAAGTGGCGCCGTCTGTGGGAACGCCATAAGATTTGTCTTTGAGAGCGTTCAAGAACAATGCCTATCATGGAGAATTTATTCTATAGCGGGAGCCGTCCTCAGCAATCTCAATTTTCGGAAGAAGCTCTATCCAATCGCAGATGCGAAGAAAGGGACTTCATTAATATCCCTCGTTCCATCTTTCAAAGACTTATAGAGACTAGAGCCCGAAGAACCCCGCTCGGATGTATGGATCCTCACGATTCATCCCCTCGATCCTCTCGCCACCAACATCCCTAGACCGAGGAAGGTCGGGCTCAATCTAGGTGGAGCCCTGCCTCCGAACACTGGGGCTATGAAACCCCGCAGAATGGTCAAACACATTACGACTATCGTGAAGCGCGCCGAGTCGGCCAACAAGAGCATAGAAGAGTGGTTCCAGAACTTCATGCACCCTTCCCCTCTCCAGGTGAGGATCAAACCATATGGGGAATTCTCGATGGTCTGAGGAAAGAGGTGGGTGATATTAAAAAAACAATGGGACCCAAGGAAGAACTTACCTTTAAAACATCCCCTTTTACCCCCGAAATTGCCTTGGCCTCTATCCCCGCGGGGATGCGGCCCGTAAATGGTCCTCTGTATACAGGTGATGCAGATGGAAAGGATCCACATGATCATATACACCAGTACTTGGTATGGATCTCAACTCCGCCCCAGACCACGTACTCTGCCGCGTGTTCCCTATAACCCCAGGAGGACGGGCACAGTCGTGGTTTACTCAACTTGCACCTGGGTCCGTCGACAGCTTTGATCGACTAGCCCATCTATTTGTAAGGCATTTTGCTTGCAACCGGCGGTATCCTAAATTCTCCACGCACCTTTTCACCGTTAAACAAAAAAAGGATGAACCTCTGCGAGAGTACATAAAGCACTTTACGGACGCGGCGCTGGATGTTCCGAACGTTAGTACCACTATTTTGGCGGACATACTCACACAAGGGCTCCGGGCAGGCGAATTCTTCTGTTACCTTACAGGAAATCATATCACTGATATGAATGAGCTAATGCAGCAAGCGGAGACTTATATTTTAATGAAGGAGGCTGAAGGCACGAAGAGACGCCTAGAGAGCAATGACAATGAACATCGCGAATCCACCGAACAGGAGGTAAAGGCCAAGGAAAGAAACCGGGAAGGAAAACATCCCCAACGTAGAGACGAGAGTGGTCCAATCAAGAAATTCCTTAAACCAGTACCTTTGCCCCCAATGACCATTGCCCCCGTAGAAGTACTCAACGTGATGCGAGGCAGCACCGAATTGCGATGGCCAAGGGAAGCCCGGTTCCCCGACAGAAACAGGGATACGGGTAAGTATTGTAAATACCACAAGACTTATGGACATACCACCGAGGAGTGTACCACCCTGCAAAGGGAGGTACTCCGCCTCTTAGAGGCCGAATACCTTAAAAACTACCTCAAGGTAAACAACCCCGAGCATCCCCCTCGTTATACCTACAAGAGACCCCGACAGGAAGAAGAAGAAGAAAAAGATCACGAGACTCCCCATCGGAAGCCACGAGAGAAAACGGCGAGGCAGCAAACCCCACCCCCTCCCCCGGAAACATACACAAATAACGCGCCCTCGGGGCGTACCATTAGTATGATAGAAGGAGGAGCTCTTTCGGTGACATCGCAAGGAAAAAAGAAGCAATATTTGAAAGAGGCTAGGAGGGCAGAACACGGGTTATTCGTGGGGTCTATCCAAGGTGCGAAGCTTCCTAGCATCTCCTTTGGACCCGCGGATTTAAAAGGAGTAATTTATCCCCACGAAGATCCCCTGGTAATAGAAGCAGTGATATACGGGATTGACGTCCAAAGGATACTGGTTGATACCGGTAGTTCCGTAGATGTCTTGTTTCTTCCCACTTATCTGGCCATGGGATTAAGGAAAGAACGATTAGAAGTAGCTGAAGTCCCGTTAATTGGTTTCTCGGGAGAAACCTCCAATACGCTAGGAACGGTGACGCTCCCAATGTCATGGGGAGAGGGAGCTCTTCGAAGAACGGAGCCCACAAAATTTTGGGTGGTAGAAGCTTCGTCGAGAACGTACAACGCAATATGTGGGCGACCCTCCATTCGAGCCTTCGAAGCAATCCCTTCAACTCTCCATCTCAAGGTAAAATTCCCAACCCTATCAGGTATCGGAGAGGTTCGAGGAAGCCAGGCAAGGGCTCGTGAGTGCCGTATGAATGCCCTCCCTCTGAAAGAGGACGCGCCTATCCTCGAAAATAGCAAAAAGCGAAAAGCAGAGGAAGAACGTGTACAACCCGTAGAGGAGCTAAAATTAGTGGCACTCGTAGAGGGAAGCCCGGAGAAAGTTGTCAAAGTAGGTACCCAAATGGAGCCCAAAGTGGATTCCCAATTGATTCCCATCTTAAAAAAGTTCCACCATATCTTCGCGTGGGAAGACGGCCCGCCAGGACAAATCAGAAATAAGGTATGTCAACATTTCCTTAATGTGAAACCCGGGGCTAAGCCGGTCCAACAGAAAAAGAGAAAGATGGGCCCAGAGCGCAACAAAATCATCCAGTCGGAAATTCAGCGACTCCTCAGCCTACGGCAAATTAGAGAAGTCATTTATCTCGAGTGGCTGGCCAATGTGGTCTTAGTCCCGAAGCATGGGGGCAAGTGTCAAATGTGCGTGGATTTCACTAATCTCAATGACGCATGCCCTAAGGATTGCTATCCCCTTCCAAACATTGACCAACTGGTAGACTCGACAGCAGGCTGCGCCTTCTTGTCCACCCTAGATGGGAACCAGGGATACAATCAAATCCCGATGGCCGTTATGGATCAAGACAAGACTAGTTTTATCACTGACGCGGGCACCTTTTGCTACCTAGTGATGCCCTTCAGGCTCAAGAATGCTGGGGCTACCTATCAGCGACTGGTAAGCTTAATGTTTGCAGGATATATCGGAGATACGGTGGAGGTCTATGTGGATGATACAGTCGTTAAAAGCCATTCCGCTTATGACCATCCCGAGGACCTACGAAAAGCCCTAGCCATCATGGACCGGTTCGGAATGAAAGTTAATCCTAAAAAATGTTCCTTTGGTATCAGAGGGGGCAAGTTCCTCGGATACATGGTTACGGAAAGGGGAATAGAAGTGAACCCCGAAAAGGCTGAAGCCATCCTAGGGTTATCTACCCCAAAGACAATCAAAGATGTGCAAAAACTTACGGGTCGAATGGCCTCCTTAAGCCGGTTTGTTTCCAAATCGACGGAAAAATGACTTCCATTTTTTAAAGTGTTACGTAATATCAAGGAGTTTCAATGGACCCCGCAATGTGAAGAAGCTCTCCGACAGCTGAAGAGTTACATGGTGAAACCTCATTTATTAGTAAAACCGACGTCACACGAAGAACTTTTTGTGTATTTATCCGTCGGAGAAGAAGCCATAAGCGCGGTGCTAATTAAAGATCAAAACAAGGAGCACCACCCCGTGTACTATGTAAGTAAGACTCTTCTCGGGGCCGAAACTAGGTATACTCAAACCGAAAAGCTTGTCTTAACTTTAGTTACAACGGCTTGGAAACTTCGTCCCTACTTTCTATCCCATCCC
Organism: Linaria vulgaris; assembly: GCA_948329865.1. Classification (NCBI taxonomy): domain Eukaryota; kingdom Viridiplantae; phylum Streptophyta; class Magnoliopsida; order Lamiales; family Plantaginaceae; genus Linaria; species Linaria vulgaris. The sequence continues at coordinate 68,168,017 of OX415249.1, forward strand.
GTGACCGTGTTAACCAAACACCCGTTGCGAGCAATTTTTAACAAGCCCGAGACCTCGAGGAGATTGATAAAGTGGGCCGTGGAGGTCACCGAATATGACATTTCTTATGCCCCGAGACCCTCTGTCAAAGCACAAGTACTAGCAGATTTTGTGACGGAGATGACGGGAATAGGAAATGAAGAAAGGACACCCCTATGGCACATTTATGTGGATGGCTCCTCTGTGAGCACACATGGGGGGGGGGGGGGGGGGGGGGCAGGGATAGTTCTAGCAAACCAAGAAGTCGAGGAGGAGGTACTCCACTTCGCGGTCCGAATCGACTACCCCTTGTCGAATAACGAAGCCGAGTACGAGTCTCTTCTCATAGGAATGAGACTCGCCCGAGAAGGTGATATCAGAAAAATAGTCATCCACAGTGACTAACAACTAATTGTGCAGCAAGTCAATGGCTCGTACGAAGCTAAAGAAGAAAGGATGCAAACATACCTTCAAGTGGTTCGCCACAGACGGGAATGGTTTGACGAGTGCAAAATAGTCCAAATCCCACGGAAGGAAAATCAGAAGGCGGACGCCCTGTCCAAAATGGCCACCCAAGCGACCGTTATTCGCACTTGGAAGATCACCCTGCTTCAAGTTACCGAGTCCGAGAAGGCCGGAAGTCAGGAGGTGAATGACACTATAGACCCCCCGGCCAGCTGGGTGACCCCAATCAAAGCCTACCTACAGGACCCGGAGGGCTATTCCACGAATAAAACCACGCAACGGCTTCTGGCCAGGAAAACTATCAGGTATTTCCTTAAAGATGGAATATTATTCCGCATAACATACTCCTGCCCCCATGCTCGATGCCTAAATGAGGAAGAAGCTCAACTGGCTATGGCAGAAACCCACGAGGGAACATGCGGTAGTCATACGGGTGGAGAAAGTATGGTCGGGCGCCTGATTCGTCAAGGCTACTACTGGCCCACAATGGGCAAGGATTGCAAAGACCATGTCGAAAGGTGCAAACCGTGCCAAGCTTATGCCCCTCGGGTTCATCAGCCCAGAAATACCCCTGACGACCAGCCCAGAAATCAGAACTTTACAACTACATCACAATTCTCTCCTGGCCCTCGGAGAAAGAAAACACCTACCAACAATAGCTCAAAGCCTCTCGGAGATCAACCATGAACGAACACCCCTCGGAGAATCCCCTGAAGCCAAACACCCCGGAATACACACCTCTCGGAGAAGCACTATCACCAAGAGAACACTCAAACTCAGCCCTCAAGTCTCCCTTTGACGTAATAAACTCTCGGAAGCCAAGAAGACAGTCTACACCGTATCCTCAAAAAGACCAAAACCCTCGGAAGAAGGAAAGATACAGTCAGCACTCAAGACAAACACGTTATCTTATTGGCTGAATAAACATTGTAACACGTGTGAATACCACCACATGCATAACGACACCTGTAAAAGCATGCACAATGACACATGCCCTTACCAAAATCTATATAAAGGGGGAGCTGAACTGAAAAAAGGGAGACCAACTCGTGGAAAGACTCGGAAATACGGAGAATCAACTCGGAAAAGAGAGTGGAATATAGTTAATAAAAGGAAGGAAGGTTCTTGTCAATTTTTCTCTCTTATTAGCATAGCATTTAGTTTCTAAACCACGAGCAAAGGCGTTCCAACCCAAATAAATAATTCAGTTAATAGGAAATAATTCAAAACCCGTTAACAGGCATAAACGCCTTCTATGAGTCGAGGCTTGGCTTCCTATCCAATTTTCTTAAAAATTGGCCAAGAGGGTCTTTTAACGTCAGATTCCCAAGATGCCATTAGCTGCTTCCATGTTAATTGTAAAGAACATAAAAGGAGAAAAAAAACATATATATAATACAACTGTAAATAACAATGAAACGAAATAACTAATATGGTTGCCTCCCAAACAACGCTTGATTTATAGTCATCGACTTGACTCCTGGTAATGACTTCAAGTGGGATTATGTAGAGTCACATATGTTTTTTGTCTCTCAAACTCGCCTCCAATGTAATGCCTCAGTCTTTGCCCGTTAACTTTGAATGCTTCCTTGTCATTGTTTTGAATTTCAACAGCTCCATATGGAAAGGCTCAAACGTGTTAAAGAAAAGATGGCCTAAATCATTTTTGTAGTGAATCATCATCAACGATTTTTCTTCAAGAGGTGATCAATTATTTATAAAGCTCGGGTGTATCTTCCTTAGTTTACTTATATCAATAACTGTTCTCCAACTATGCTCAACCACCAATGCAAATCAATGTGTGAAAAGTGTATATGAAGATAGGCATGCTCAAACATAGATTAAACAAGACGTTGTTCACATAGTATATCATGCTCATCATCATCACAAAAATCACCATAAGTATCAAATTTTTCATCATTAATCTATAATCTGAACAATTATGTGAAGTAGGTTTTTTTTTTTACCAATACAAAGACAATAGAAGCTATCACAATCAAAAATGTCCCCAAAACTTAGATGAGACATTGGCCCTAATGTCTAAAATCAAAGAAACAAATATAAACAATAATAAAAACAATGGCACCTGATAGAAAAATAATAGTTGTGATTGTGGCTCACATCTTCCTCTGGTTTTACGTCCAGAAACGGCATAAACGCCTTCTATGAGTCGAGGATTGGCTTCCTATCCAATTTTCTTAAAAATTGGCCAAGAGGGTCTTTTAAAGTCAGATTCCCAAGACGCCATTAGCTGCTTCCATGTTAACTGTAAAGAACATAAAAGGAGAAAAAAAACATATATACAATACAACTGAAAATAACAATTAAAAGAAATAACTAATATGGGTTGCCTCCCAAACAACTCTTGATTTATAGTCATCAACTTGACTCCTGGTAATGACTTCAAGTGGGATTATGTAGAGTCACTGATGTTTTTTGTCTCTCAAACTCGCCTCCAATGTAATGCCTCAGTCTTTGCCCGTTAACTTTGAATGCTTCCTTGTCATTGTTTTGAATTTCAACAGCTCCATATGGAAAGGCTCAAACATGTTAAAGAAAAGATAGCCTAAATCATTTCTGTAGTGAATCATCATCAACGATTTTTCTTCAAGAGGTGATCAATTATTTATAAAGCTCGGGTGTATCTTCCTTAGTTTACTTATATCAATAACTGTCCTCCAAGTATGCTCAACCACCAATGCAAATCAATGTGTGAAAAGTGTATATGAAGATAGGCATGCTCAAACATAGATTAAACAAGACGTTGTTCACATAGTATATCATGCTCATCATCATCACAAAAATCACCATAAGTATCAAATTTCTCATCATTAATCCATAATTTGAACAATTATGTGAAGTAGGGTTTTTTTTTTGACCAATACAAAGACAATAGAAGCTATCACAATCAAAAATGTCCCCAAAACTTAGATGAGACATTGCCCCTAATGTCTAAAATCAAAGAAATAAATATAAACAATAATAAAAACAATGGCACCTGATAGAAAAATAATAGTTGTGATTATGGCTCACATCTTCCTCTGGTTTTACGTCCAGAAACGGCATAAACGCCTTCTATAAGTCGAGGATTGGCTTCCCATCCAATTTTCTTAAAAATTGGCCAAGAGGGTCTTTTAACGTCAGATTCCAAAGATGCCATTAGCTGCTTCCATGTTAACTGTAAAGAACATAAAAGGAGAAAAAAAACATATATACAATACAACTGAAAACAACAATGAAAAGAAATAACTAATATGGGTTGCCTCCCAAACAACACTTGATTTATAGTCATCTACTTGACTCCTGGTAATGACTTCAAGTGGGATTATGTAGAGTCACGGATGTTTTTTGTCTCTCAAACTCGCCTCCAATGTAATGCCTCAGTCTTTGCCCGTTAACTTTGAATGCTTTCTTGTCATTGTTTTGAATTTCAACAGCTCCATATGGAAAGGCTCAAACGTGTTAAAAAAAATATGGCCTAAATCATTTCTGTAATGAATCATCATCAATGATTTTTCTTCAAGAGGTGATCAATTATTTATAAAGCTCGGGTGTATCTTCCTTAGTTTACTTATATCAATAACTGTTCTCCAAGTATGCTCAACCACCAATGCAAATCAATGTGTGAAAAGTGTATATGAAGATAGGCATGCTCAAACATAGATTAAACGAGACGTTGGTCACATAGTATATCATGCTCATCGTCATCACAAAAATCACCATAAGTATCAAATTTCTCATCATTAATCCATAATCTGAACAATTATGTGAAGTAGATTTTTTTTTTTTACCAATACAAAGACAATAGAAGCTATCACAATCCAAAATGTCCCCAAAACTTAGATGAGACATTGGCCCTAATGTCTAAAATCAAAGAAACAAATATAAACAATAATAAAAACAATGGCACCTGATAGAAAAATAATAGTTGTGATTGTGGCTCACATCTTCCTCTGGTTTTACGTCCAGAAATGGCATAAACGCCTTCTATGAGTCGAGGATTGGCTTCCCATCCAATTTTCTTAAAAATTGGCCAACTATGGTCTTTTAACGTCAGATTCCCAAGATGCCATTAGCTGCTTCCATATTAACTGTAAAGAACATAAAAGGAGAAAAAAAAACATATATACAATACAACTGAAAATAACAATGAAAAGCAATAACTAATATGGGTTGCCTCCCAAACAACGCTTGTTTTATAGTCATCGACTTGACTCCTGGTAATGACTTCAAGTGGGATTATGTAGAGTCACGGTTGTTTTCTGTCTCTGAAACTCACCTCCAATGTAATGCTTCAGTCTTTGCCCGTTAACTTTGAATGCTTCATTGTCATTGTTTTGAATTTCAACAGCTCCATATGGAAAGGCTCAAACGTGTTAAAGAAAAGGTGGCCTAAATCGTTTCTGTAGTGAATCATCATCAACGATTTTGCTTCAAGAGGTGATCAATTATTTATAAAGCTTGGGTGTATCTTCCTTTGTTTACTTATCTCAATAACTGTTCTCCAAATATGCTCAACCACCAATGCAAATCAATGTGTGAAAAGTGTATATGAAGATAGGCATGCTCAAACATAGATTAAGCGAGACGTTGTGCACATAGTATATCATGCTCATCATCATTACAAAAATCACCATAATTATCAAATTTCTCATTATTAATTCATAATCTGAAGAATTATGTGAAGTAGGTTTTTTTTTCTTTTGACCAATATAAAGACAATAGAAACTATCACAATCAAAAATGTCCCCAAAACTTAGATGAGACATTGCCCCTAATGTCTAAAACCAAAGAAACAAATATAAACAATAATAAAAACAGTGGCACCTGATAGAAAAATAGTAGTTGTGATTGTGGCTCACATCTTCCTCTGGTTTTACGTCTAGAAACGGCATAAACGCCTTCTATGAGTCGAGGATTGGCTTCCCATCCAATTTTCTTAAAAATTGGCCAACTATGGTCTTTTAACGTCAGATTCCCAAAACTCCATTAGCTGCTTCCATGTTAACTGTAAAGAACATAAAAGGAGAAAAAAACATATATACAATACAACTGAAAATAACAATGAAAAGAAATAACTAATATGGGTTGCCTCCCAAACAACTCTTGATTTATAGTCATCGACTTGACTCCTGGTAATGACTTCAAGTGGGATTATGTAGAGTCACGGATGTTTTCTGTCTCTCAAACTCGCCTCCAATGTAATGCTTCAGTCTTTTCCCGTTAACTTTGAATGCTTCCTTGTCATTGTTTTGAATTTCAACAGCTTCATATGGAATGACTTTCGTGATTGTAAATGGGCCAGACCATCTTGATTTCAACTTTCTCGGAAAAAGTCAAAGACGTGAGTTATACAAAAGTACTTGTTGACCAGGCTCAAAATCACGTTGTAAAATGCGTTTGTCATGCCATCGCTTTGTTCTCTCTTTCTTGATTCTGGCATTTTCATAAGCTTCATTTTTGAATTCTTCCAAAGCATTGAGTTGTAGCATTCTCTTTTCTCCAGCCAGTTTCATATCCATGTTCAGCCTTTTCACAGCCCAATAAGCTTTGTGTTCAAATTTGACCGGCAAGTGACAAGCTTTTCCAAAAATCAAACGATATGGTGACATACCAATTGGAGTTTTGTAAACAGTGCGATAAGCCCAAAGTGCATCATCAAGCTTTTTGGACCTATCTTTTCTTGAAGAATTCACTGTTTTCTCCAATATTCGCTTTATTTCCCTGTTTGAGATTTCCATTTGGCCATTGGTTTGCGGGTGATAAGCATTTGCAACTTTGTGTCGTACTCCATATTTAGCTAATAAAGATTCAAAGTAGTGGTTAAGGAAGTGTTTACCTCCATCACTGATGATTGCCTTGGGTGTGCCATATCGGGTGAATATGTATTTTCGAAGAAAATCGATCACCACCTTGGCATCGTTAGTTGGTAAAGCAATGGCTTCAACCCACTTTGAGACATAGTCAACTGCTACCAAAATGTATTTGTTGTTGTATGACGAAGGAAATGGTCCCATGAAGTCAATGCCCCAAACATCAAATAATTCAACTTCAAGAATATTATTCAAGGGCATTTCATTACGTCTGATTTGACAATATATATATATATGTGCGTGTCGGTTACAAGTGAATGGTCTAGTAATACAACGAGTCTATCTCAAATCAGGCCTACACTATGTATCTCGCGTAGACTTGGTCCGGAACACCTCGAACTAACACCTCGATGCTTGGATGGTAGTGGGATATCGGTAACTAGATCAGATGTATGTCGGTGATTGTCTTCGACGTGATATCGAGGATGCCCCCCGATGTGATATCGGTGATGTGGTGGTGTGACGTATCAAAGGTACACGAGGTAATCCCGATATCAAATGCGATATCGAGAGTGAGATCGGAGACGTATTTCGATGTGATGCGTGGTAGCTGAGGATAATAATTGCTTACTTTGGGATCCGGGTACCGCGTATTTATAGACCTCGGGATCCGGGGACCACAGTAATATATTGGTGATTATTACCGATATGACATCGAAAGTGGCCCCCGATATGGTCCAATATGGGCCTGGTTTGGGCCAGGCCCAATATGCGGGAAATGCCCATATCATGTAGTCCCCCAATTTGGGGATTCTTGTCTTAGAGATAAGAATTCGCAAATTTAATTTTAAATTCCTGGGCTACCTGTACCCTTCGTCCCGCCAGTTCAAATAACGGAGATCAAATTTGCGAGGAATGTCGTCTGTGATAAATTTTGCTAGACTCTCCAGTAAAGTGGATGTATAATTTGAGGTCCGTATTTGAATTTTTAGTTCGCCGCACGAGATTTTTAAATTGCCCGCACATCTCGGGATTGCGCTCTATGATGCACTTTGGTGATCCCCCATGTGCGTTTGTCCTTACCCATGTCCTTTTATCTATATCGAATATTAGTACCGATGTGACATCGAAACTGTGTTTCGATCTAGCATCTCTGATATCTATAAATAGGGCTGTCAGGAAAGTAAAACCCACTTTGGCTTTTAGCGAAATTTTGTTGTTCCTTCGAAAAGCACATCGAATTTGACTTCCGATATAGCGTTCGATCTCAGTTTCGATATCTTCTTTTGATTTTAATTTTTTATATCGTATTCGATACCTTTTTCGATATCTCGTTCGATTTTGACTTTCATCCTTTAGCGCGTTAATATGTCGTTTGCCGGGGACAGTGTTGGCGCAGGTTTGCCCGAGATGGATTTCGAAGAGGGCATAATGGAATACTCCGAAAACGAGATGTTTGGGCCTGATCAGTTGACTGGCGAACAGGGCGGTGCTGAATTTTCTGCTCCGTCCGAAGCTGCCGGCCCCAATGTGGACGAATGGGGCTTTGAGGTCAGCCCCCCGAAATATAAGGCCTCAGAGAAGTACGAGGACATGACGTCTAATGTTCCTTATCATGTTGTTTATTACTCCGACGAGTATGACATCCCCGAGGGTTATAAGGTCATATTCCCCAGTGCGGATCAACGAATGCATACTCCACCAAAAGGCTGCATTACTGTTAATGCCAAGCATTTCAAGAACGGACTGCAGTTCCCGGTTGATCATGCGGTTAGTGCTATCGTAGCAAGCATCGGGGTCTGCTTGGGACAGCTATCCCCCAATTCTCTGGGGTACATTGTGGCTTTTGTGTCATGAGGGCGTTGGGTGCCCCTTACGGAGCTAATGAGTTCTGGGAACTCTTTAGTGTCATGGTCAACAGAAAGGGTGGTGATAGAGGGTTCTTCTGTGTGCGAGCCCAGGCGGGACTTAGGTTCGTGCAATATACTCAATCTAGCTATGGATTTGGAAATAAGTGCGAATATATGTACATCCAGGAGAGGACGGTTGGCGAGTTTGATGCGCTTCCTAGTGTGTGGTGTGAAGACACCAAATATGAGAGACGAGCCGCTGTCGGGCCTAATGCACATAGCCTCGAGTTTCTGAGGAAATTGATTAACCATCCGTACGACGGTACCCTGCTTTGTAGTGACATAGTTTTGCGAGCAAGTGGGATATCTCTCGTACGGTATAACGGTCCCTCTACACTCGGTAAGTGTTATATCTTTGTAAATTGATATCTTCCTCCCGATGATCCTCTATTTTATGTGTTTTTGCAGCCGATTTGGTGGAGTACTGTAGTCTGGATGCGATAGCGGGACGTAGACAGCCGGGGGCCAAAGCCGCTACAGATGACGCACCTCCACTCGTCAAGAAGAGGGGTCATGAGGGCGTGCGCAAGAACGCGAAGAAATCTGTTCCCTCATTGAGTGGAAATACTGCCGGGGTGGGTAGTGCTTCGCAGTCTCAACATGACGTTGATGTTGGGATGTCCACGGGGCAAAAAAGAAGGAAGGAAGAGGGTAGTTCAAGTGAGGATCACAACGGTCTCTTCCGCTCTGTAAGTAGTCTTTGTGTCTATTGGATGTGTATTTCCTTTGGGTTTTCATTTGATTGAGCAATCTACTCCTTATTGTGGATGTACAGGTGGAGGGTTTTTTGAAAGGTTTCTTGGAGATGGCTGTTAAGGGCCAATCGGATCACGCCGAGTCGCTCCGAGTTACCAACGGTTTGCTCGAGAAACTGGGCGAATACGATCTTGTTGCTGTCGTACAGCTCCAGCATGAGAGAGACGAGGCCATGGATATTTTGAAGGCCAGCGAGAATGATGTGCGAGGCCTGTTAAATGATAATAAAAGGTTGATCGCAGAGCTCAATGAGTCTCGACTTATCGCTGGTCAAGAGGCATCTCGTCGGGAGGCACTTGAAGTTGAGGCCGCAATTCTGAAGGACCAACTAGCCCAGGCTGAAAGGCAAATGCGGTGCATGATGGTGAGCAAAAGCCAATTGACTAATGCGGCCAAACAGTTCCTTCTGAGTCGGTCGTACAAGATGATGTGTGCTGAGCGGGGCTTGCTCGAGCGGGAGGAAGCCAAGGCCTCTGTCATAGGTCAAATTCAGCTGGAAGGTGGGTTCAAGGACGGTTACGACCCTTCAGCCATAAATCCGTTGAAGGGGCCGGACGGGAAATTTCTTGAGGACTCCGACGATGATGACGAAGATTTGGAGCCAGAAGCGGAGTACCGCGAGATTATCGAGCAGAAGAGTTTGGCGCTAATCCACATTAAAGGGGCTCCTCGTTATCCCAGTTGAGAGTTTAGGATTCTGTATTTTTTCTTTTGGCGCAATTGCCTCTGTAATATGACTCATGGTTTTGCCCGTTAATTCAGTCGATCTTTTCTGCGTGTCCTGATATATATTTGTTCATACGTATTCCATGGTATGATTGCTTGTGTTATTGTTACGCCTCCTTGCTGTGTCACCTATCGGTTATACCGGATTATGTCGACTAATCAAGCTAATCGCATGGAGGTGCTTCTGTTTCCGTTCTTTAGAGTGCGACCCCGTTATCACAGGGAAACCGTTATTGTTCACATGTTTCAAGGTCGACCTTGTTATCACAAGGGATGTTTTCTTGTGGGTAGGGGCGCATCTCGTTATCACAGGGAACCCGCTACCGTTGAAATGTTTATTGTCGACCCCGTTATCACAGGGGATATTTTTCTTGTGGGTAGGGGCGCATCCCGTTATCACAGGGAACCCGCTACCGTTGAAATATTTAGAATCGACCCCGTTATCACAGGAGATATTTTTCTTGTGGGTAGGGGCGCATCCCGTTATCACAGAGAACCCGTTACCGTTGAAATGTTTATGGTCGACCCCGTTATCACGGGGGATATTTTACTTGTGGGTAGGGGCGCATCCCGTTATCACAAGGAACCCACTACCGTTGAACTGCTTCTTGTCGACCCCGTTATCACAGGGGATATTTTTCTTGTGGGTAGGGGCGCATCCCGTTATCACAGAGAACCCGCTACCGTTGAAATGTTTATAATCGACCCTGTTATCACAGGGGATACTTTATTTGTGGGTAGGGCGCATCCCATTATCACATGGAACCCACTACCGTTGAACTGTTTCTTGTCGACCCCATTATCACAAGGGATATTTTTCTTGTGGGTAGGGACGCATCCCGTTATCACAGGGAACCCGCTACCGTTGAAATGTTTAGAATCCACCCCGTTATCACAGGGGGATATTTTTCTTGTGGGTAGAGGCGCATCCCGTTATCACAAGGAACCCCCTACCGTTTAAATGTTTAGAATCGACCCCGTTATCACAGGGGATATTTTTCTTGTGGGTAGGGACGCATCCTGTTATCACAGGGAACCCGCTACCGTTGAAATGTTTATGGTCGACCCCGTTATCACACGGGATATTTTTCTTGTGGGTAGGGGCGCATCCCGCTATCACAGGGAACCCGCTACCGTTGAAATGTTTAGAATCGACCCCGTTATCATAGGGGTTATTTTTCTTGTGGGTAGGGGCGCATCCCGTTATCACAGGGAACCCACTACAGTTGAAATGTTTAGAATCGACCCCGTTATCACAGGGGATATTTTTCTTGTGGATAGGGGCGAATCCCATTATCATAGGGAACCCGCTACTGTTGAAATGTTTAGAATCGATCCCGTTATCACTGGGGATATTTTTCTTGTAGGTAGAGGTGCATCCCGTTATCACAGAGAACCCGCTACCATTGAAATGTTTATGATCGACCCCGTTATCATAGTGGATATTCTTCTCGTTGTAGGTGACGCGTTACAACTCAAGGGTATGAGCCTTTTCTTTGTCTTTTTTACTATGTCTCTTGGTGACTCTGTCGTCGTGGAATCTATGGGTCATTAAGCCCTGTAAAACATCAAAGACAAGAAAGATTTTCGATGTAAAAGCTAATATGAAAGCACGAAATGATGTGCATGTGTTATCTGCGAGATGTTCCCTCAATCTGGGAATATCAGTTTTATACAAGAAAAGGTGTTTCCATTGTGTTCTATCGTGCCTGTTGTACCTGTTTGTACTTATTGTGCCTGTTTAAATGGATAATATTGAATAATCTGGGACAATGCCCCCTGAATCCCTCTTTTAATATTCCCTATGTCCTTTTCGGATATAGTAATGTGTGGTCCTTCGGGCCATGTACCTGTAAGAGGGCGGTGTGTTAAACATATATCTAGGGGAATACTCCTCAATTCTTCGTGCCATTCTCTGCACTTCCGTAATGTCCGCTTAGGACATGTCCCTGCATGAAATATGAGATTCCACAAAGCAACAAATAAAAAGGTAATGACGGATAATGGTCGAAGGCTAGGTAAACCTAACCCGCCTATGTCTCCCGTTCAATGGGGAATCAGACCGGCGTAGTTCCCCCTGTTTTAAGTTACATGCCCACCCACGAAGGGGCAAAATAAGAGATAACGATCGAAGGTTATGTAAACCTAACCCGCCTACGTATCCCGTTGAATGGGGAATCAGACCGACGTAGTTCCCCCTGTTTTAGGTTTACAACCTAACCCGCGATGGGGCAATGTTTCAAATGTTCAAGCGTAATTTAAAAATTACTAAAATTTAAAATATTGTCATGTTGTTCCTCATGGTGATCACTCCATAGCTTGCTGATCCTAATTTGGCCCGATTGCTTCTTCCTCCTCTTCTCTAATTCTTGGCAACGTAAGAGAAGTGATGTAGCAGAACCAAGCCTCCACCTGGTTAGCGACCACTTCTTCGACCCCTCCTCCTGCTGGGAATTTTATCTTCTGATGGAATGTGGATACCACCGCTCTTATCGCATTCAGGGCCGGTCTGCCGATTATAATATTGTATGCAAATGGTTGGTCCACGATTGTGTATTGAACATTAGTAGTTTGTGTGTGCGGTTCTTGTCCAAATGATGTGGGAAGGTTCACTTTCCCTAGGGGAATTGTCTCTGCTCCACCAAATCCTACCAGTGGCGTACGGACTTGTTCAACTACGTGGTGGCCGAGTACCATCTTCTCCAAAGCATGCGCAAATATAACATTGGTGGAACTACCATTGTCTATAAGTACCTTGTGTACAGCGTAGTTAGCGATATCAAGCTGAACAACCAGGGGGTAGTCCAGCTCGCCTGCCTGGATGGCTTTGGGGCTGAGATCCAAGAGGTCCCTGCCGGAAAACGTGATAACCTCGTCTGAAAGCTCCTCAATCAACGTTGTGAATCCGACGAATTGGTCCTCGTTCAATCCACGAGTTATCTTCTTCCTCTGGTTGGTGTAATCTGCTCATGCGGTCCCACCGCTTATCACATTAATCACCCCCCTCGAAGGTGCATTATTTATCGTATCGCGTCCTTGTCCACTCTCAATTGCCTTAAGGCCCTCCCTTCTTGGGGATTGGGACCGCTCTCTTGATTCAGCATACTGCCCGCTCGCCTTAACGAACTCTATTAACCTCCCGTCCTTAATCAATCTCTCGATCTCATCCTTTAGGTCATAGCAGTCCTTCGTGTCATGGCTTTTTTAGCGGTGGTACTCACAGTAGCGCCTAGATTTCTTGGTGAAATCCGTCTCCTTGATTTTCCGAGGCGCACTTAGCCAATTCCTGCTTTGCGCGACGGCCAAGATAATGCGAATGTCCTGATTGATGGGGGTATATCTCTATGGCGACATGTCTCTTCCTCTCCTGCTCCTGTTCCATACCTCTCTACCCCTTTCCCGGCCAGATTCCTGAGGTCCAAACTTAGCTGCCATCATCGCGTCTTCGTAAATCACAGTATGTGCCAACTCGTTTATCCGAGTGATGGTAAGTTTCGCGAGCTTGATCAACTCTTTGGCAAATTTGTTGTGTGTCGTTACCCTGAATAGGGTCTGCAACACTTGTCCCCCGTAGGGGTTGTCCACCTTCAGTAGCTCCTTATTGAATCTGTTCATGAACTCACCTAGAGTTTCCCTCTCTTTCTGTTTCAACGCTTCCAGATGGTACATGCTTGTCTTCATTCGCTTCTGACTGGAAAAGTGGTTCTCCAACATCTCCTTCATCTGCTCGAAGCTAGAAATAAATCCCGCTTCGATTCCGTTAAACCAGTCTAATGTCGCTCCTATCAGTGTTGTTGCCATTATTTTTGCCCTAATACCCTCGGAAAAATCTTGTTTGTTCAAGAGACTCTCCACAGCGTGGATGTGATCCCTTGGGTCACTCTTCTCATCATATGGTTTTATGGTTGGAATCTTGTCTCCTCTGCACAACACCTCCTTCTCGATTTCAAAACAGAAGGGAGTCAACGGTCGTTGGTATCCAACTGCTGTAGCTCCACGGTTTACGTTCCTTCTCCCGGCTTCCATGCCTTTCGTCACTTTAACTATTTCCCTTATCGTGTTACGTCTGTCCTCCTCGAATGTCCCGGTCCTCCGGTTATTCTCAGTATCGTCACTTACTTCTACCCTCTAATCCCTTCCGGCTCATGTCCAACAGCCTCTTCATGCATTGTCCCTTCGACCCCCTTCCGGGATCTCCTCTTCGTCCCACTCTTGCCTTGTCCTTCGTCCCACCATGTGTGGCAACAAAGTCTCCATTGTAGCGTCTAGCGCCGATTTTACAGAAGCGTTGATTTGCGCTAACATCTCTGAGGTTATGGCGGCGGGGGGAATGGCGCTCTGTCCTACGGTCCTCACCCCCTCTGAGCCGGGAGGATCCGTGTTTGGCACCTCGGTCAATGAACATCTGTTACGGGGTTCTCAGTGGTCGGGCCCTCAGCCGCGGGTTCTGCCGTATTTGGTGCGGCGAAGGTTGGACCTGCGTTCGTGGCTCGCAGTGGCCTCTCGGGCCCGCGCCTTTGTCGCGGCTCGTTCTGCACTGGAGGAAGCTTCATCTCGTCTTGGGTCGCTGTCTGTTCTTGGTCAGTCGGGTGCTGAGGAACTTTCATGTCCTCCATCATGGCGCTCCTAGTCACAACTTCTTCCGTGAAATGGTGTTCCCACAGACGGCGCCACTGATTTGACAATAGATCGTATTATATATATATATATATATATATATATATATATATGCGTGTCGGTTACAAGTGAATGGTCTAGTAATACAACGAGTCTATCTCAAATCAGGCTTACACTATGTATCTCGCGTAGACTTGGTCCGGAACACCTCGAACTAACGCATTGATGCTTGGATGGTAGTGGGATATCGGTAACTAGATCAGATGTATGTCGGTGATTGACTTCGACATGATATCGAGGATGCCCCCCGACGTGATATCGGTGATGTGGTGGTGTGACGTATCAAAGGTACACGAGGTAATCCCGATATCGAATGCGATATCGAGAGTGAGATCGGGGATGTAGTTCGATGTGATGCGTGGTAGCTGAGGGATAGTAATTGCTTACTTTGGGATCCGGGTACCGCGTATTTATAGACCTCGGGATTCGGGGACAACAGTAACAAATCGGTGATTATTACCGATATGACATCAAAAGTGGCCCCCGATATGGTCCAATATGGGCCTGGTTTGGGCCAGGCCCAATTTGCGGGAAATGCCCATATCAACGTCTTGAAATATTTCCCGTCATTTGACATCGATCACACGAACTAACAAAAACATGAGCATCGTTAAACAAAGTCCACACTGAAGTACCTTCGCTGCAGTTCTTGTTCCACCAAAATGTCCTCCATGTTCTGAAGAATGACAGTGTTGTAATACCTCAGCAATTTCTTCTTCTGGAACACATCTTCTTAAAAGTTGATCATGACAGTGCTTGTAGAGGTATGGATCATCCCACAAAAAATGGTTGACTTCGGAAAAGAATTTCTTCTTTTGTTGGTAAGTTAATTCAGATAGGATAATATTGCATGCAAGGTAATTAACAATATCAGCGTACCATGGAGTATTGGTTGTTTGCATAACGTATAGCCTCTCATCGGGGAACTCTTCATTGATTGGTTGAATTTCATGTGATTCTTTAACTTTCAATCGTGATAGATGATCTGCAACAACATATGCAAATGTACCATATGGGCAAGTGAAAGTTGTTTTCTCTTGATCCTCAGGTACAATGGGTATTTGATTATATCCAGAATAACCATCAAGAAAACAGTAATAAGGGTGACCTGCAAGTCGATCCAACATTTGATCAATGAACGGTAAAGGAAAATGATCTTTGCGGGTTACCTTATTTAGTTTTTGATAGTGAATGCACACCCTCCATCCAGTGTTTGTTCTTGTGGGAATATATTCATTTTGTTCATTCTTCACTACAGTCATTCCTCTTTTCTTGGGCACAACATGTATTGGACTCACCCATGAGCTATCCGAAATTGGGTAAATAATTCCAGAATCTAGAAGCTTTAATACTTCATCCTTTACCACTTCCTTCATATTGGGATTCAGACGGCGTTGATGTTCGACAGTTGGCTTGTAGTTCTTCTCCATTAGTATTTTGTGCATGCAAGTCGAAGGACTGATGCCTTTGATATCAGCAACGGACCACCCTAAGGCAGTTTTATGATCTCTTAGAACTCGCACCAACTTATCTATTTCAATATTAGTCAATGACGATGAGATGATAATAGGCGGATGGGATTGTGATATTCGTACATTTCTCTAGCTCTTCAACCTTTCCTTTGTAATCAATCGGTAGTGCATCAAGGGCTAAAACACATCTTTCAATATCATCATTATCAAAATCTATCTCTTCTTTTATTAGACATACCTCGAGTGAATCCTCCAAGGGGCGCTTGTCGAATACTTGTTCAACCAGCTTATCGAGAATGTCAGTTTTGAAACAACTATCAGCTTCTGATGGGTATTTGATAGCTTTGAAGACATTGAAGGTGATTTGTTCATCTTGCACTATCATGGTAAGTTCTCATTTTTGCACATCAATTAGAGTTCTCCCAGTTGCAAGGAATGGGCGACCAAGAATGATTGGAATATCATGATCTTCTTCCATGTCCAGGACGATGAAATCTGCAGGGAAGATAAACTTATCAACTTTAACCAATACATCTTCAACCATACCTCTAGGATACTAGATTGATATGTCTGCTAGTTGAAGGGACACGGTGGTTGGTTTGGCTTCCCCAAGTTCTAACTTCCTGTAAACAGAAAGAGGCATCAGGTTAATGCTTGCACCTAAGTCACACAATGCTTTCTCAAAATGAGAATTTCCAATTACACAAGGAATTGTAAAACTCCCTGGATCTTTGAGCTTTGGTGGCAATTTCTTCTGTAGAATGGCACTGCACTCCTCGGTTAGGCATACATTTTCATGTTCTTTCAGCTTTCTCTTATTTGATAAAATTTCTTTCATGAATTTGACATAGCTGGGCATCTGTTCAAGAGCATCTGCAAAAGGAATGTTAATGTGCAATTTTTTAAAGATATCAAGAAATTTAGAAAATTGCTTATCCAGTTTAGTTTTCCTCAATCTTTGTGGAAATGGAATTTCTTGCACATTCGGTGGTCGTGCGTCGGTAGAAGTGTGCTTTAGCTCAGATTCACGTACTTGTTCATGTGTATGAAACTTCTCTGCTTGTGAGGCAACAGGTTCTGGTAACACTTTTCCACTATTGAGTGTAATTGCCTGCACATGTTCTCGAGGGTTGGTTTCTGTGTTGCTCGGCAATTCTCCTTGTTCTTTTTCGGCTAGAGTGGTGGCAAGTTGACCCATTTGTACTTCTAACTTTCTGATGGATGCTCCTTGGTTTTGGAACTGTTGCTTGGTTTCATTGATGAATTGGTCAGTTCTTGAGGCTAACTGGTTTGTGGTAGTGGCTAACTGAGTGACAATGTCCTCCAGGGAAGTTTCTTTTCTTGGTGCAGTGGAAATCCAGGTGGAGGCCTGATATGGTTCAGGTTGTTGCTCCAAGAGAGGTTAGGGTGGCTCCTCCATCCAGGGTTATAGGTTTTGGAATATGGATTATTCTGCGGCATGTTAAAATTTGACACAAAATTTGCTTCTTCATTGTGAGCAGAATTTTCAGAATTGCTTACCAAATGGCAGTTGGCAGTTGAATGTGAGTTTCCACAAAAATCACATGTTGCTGATGTGGACTGAATGACATTTACCCTCATTGTTCCCAGTTGCTTGGTGAGAGTAGCTGCTTGTGTTGTTAATGTTGTGATAGCATCTATCTCGTGCACACCAACCGGCCTTTTCTGTCGTTTAGAAGGCCACTGGTAATTGTTTGACGCCATTTCCTCCAATAGTTGATAGGCATCTTCTGTGGTTTTCGCCATTAAAGCTCCTCCTGCAGCTGCATCTACTAAGGTTTTAGTGTTTCCACTCAACCCATTGTAGAATGTTTGAACTTGCAACCATTTGGGAAGTCCATGGTGAGGACACTTCCTAAGCATTTCCTTGTACCTTTCCCATGCTTCGTACAGATTCTCCATGTCGTGTTGCACAAACTGAGTGATTTCATTCCTCATTTTTGTTGTTTTAGCTGGGGGAAAGAACTTAGCTAGAAATTTTTGTGCTAATTATTCCCAGGAAGTGATACTACCTTGAGGAAGTGAATTGAGCCAGCTCTTCGCCTTGTCCCGTAAGGAGAATGGAAATAGTCTCAACTTGATAGCATCTTCTGAAACTCCATTGTGTTTAAAAGTATCGCATATTTCTAGAAAATTAGCTATATGTGCATTAGGATCTTCACTCGGGAGTCCACAAAATTGAACAGATATTTGGATCATCTGAATAATTGCTGGTTTAATTTCAAAATTATTTGCAGCAATTGACGGCTTTTGAATGCTTGTGTTGGCACCTAAGATTGTTGGGACAACGTAGCCCCGCAAGGCTTTTGATTCATTTTCTATAAGTCCACTCATTTTGCTTTTACCTTTTTCTATCCTACGCAGTATTTTTAAATTTTTTTCAATTTCAGGATCAAAAGGTAAAAGTGTTGAGTTCTTACTCCTTGTAACTCTTTTTGATTATTTATTATTCTCAATTTTGAAAGTAAACAGAAAAAAGAAAAAAATAGTAAAAAAAATAAATAAATAAAATTACCACAGTAAAAACATAATTATTTACCGTCACAAAAAAATAAAAAACTTGCGAGCAACCAAAGGTTTTTTTTTTTTACCAAGGTGACTTTTTTTTACTACAGTAAAATATTAACACATATAAGACATAATCTCAAATTAACAATAGGGTTAACTGTTATTGATATTAATTAAGTTTATTCCCCGGCAACGGCGCCAAAAACTTATTGCAAGTGCACGAAATCGTAACAAGTAATAAAGTGAAAGGTAGGATTGTCGATCCCACGAGGAATAAATAATTAATTACCAAAATTTATTAACTCTAATTTTATTTGAAAAATCGGATTTCAGATTGTTCAAGCGAAAAGATTAACAATTTACTAATAAATAAGTGGAGACAATAAGAGAAGAGCTGGGAATTATGATTTCACCGTCATTAGTCTGATCTAACTTTTAATTAAACATATTATTACGAGTTTCACGTTCAAAATTGTTGTTGGTTATCACCATTTATGTTTTATGTACTCTTTTTCAAGTTATACATAAATTCTACAGCTTTACGACTAGAAAACGAGTCTAGTTACAAAGATGTGCACATGTATGTTTGGTGTGATTTATCAACCACGTGAAAATGATAGATATATTTATATTCTATTGAGAATTCACGGTATTTACTTCAAAGCTATTTCACGAAAATCTCCTCTCGGTTTCAATTCGATCCTTAGTTCATCCACAATTTGGCCAGAATTTTAGAAGCATTATATTCACAAATAAATACATCAACTATTTTGACATCGTAACAATATATTTTAATTAAAGGTTAGATCATCGTAATTAGGCTACGTCACTATCCCATCAAGGTAAATTTAGCACATAATGGAATATAGAACAAGACTATAAGATAAATATAACATCATAAAATAAAGAGAGAAAAGTAAAGAGAGTTTAGAGATCGTTACAGATTTTTACTTCCGTAAAGCCTCCGGTGGACTCCCCCGTACAAACTCCGAATTACTCCTCCAGATTACAAACTACTAGTGAATACTACTACTATAGAAAGAATACTTATTGAACAGAGAATGAAGAAGATTGGTGTGTTCAAATATGGAAAATGTGAGGTCTATTTATAGTTGAAGCAAAAGCATAAGACAACATCTCGACCGTTCATCTCGTTTTGATCCAATGGTCCAAAGTTGTCACAAAAGTCATCTAAATGATCACAAAAGTCATCTAATTGATCACAAAAGTCATCACACTCTAGAATCTTTCATTTGGAAGCTTGAAAGACTGAATATAGACCATTGATTAGCCATTTTGATCTGACGGTCATCGAGCGCGCGAGTTGCGTATGTACATTTCAGCTTTGCGCAACTTCACCGTTTTGTTCATAACTTTCTCTCCATATGTTGGAATCGCAAACCGCTTGTTGCGTTGGAAACTAGACATCTGTGGCTTTCCAGTGATATAAAGAAGCAAACATAACTCAATCTACACAGGTGTCGATGAATTTTTGAAGTTGCAGTTCTTGATTCACAAATCATCTTTCAACCTATTAAACATGAAAATAAACATAAAAATACCACAAAACTATCAAGAATAATCAATTAAACAAGTGTAAAAGCATGATAATGATGAGTATTTTCCAAACTCATCAACGGGCACCGATGACGATACCGATTGAATAAGTGTGTCTCTTCCCCCAAGCGTTAGGAATTTACTCTTCCAACCTGAGAATCTCTTCATTACGCAGTCAATGATCATGGCAAAATCTGTCCGGGTTCTTCCACCATGAATGAGAGCAACCCCCAATATTTCCCAAAGTTAAGCGTTTGCCCGAATCCAAGAGTGTCACATATATGTCTTTTCAGCCCGACCCGTCAGTTTTGGAGAAGAACACCTTTGATTTTTGTAGGCTCATTTTAAGTCTCGACGCCCCACAAAATCTATCAAGAACTCTCTTGACCGTGCGGGTTGTACCTTTAGTTGCTCGCCCCATTAATACTAGATCATCGGAGAAGAAGAGGTGGGTTAGGTTTGGTCCTCCACGACATGGCACGAGAGGCTGCCATTTTTTTCTATCCACTTCTTCTTGAATGAGATTTACCAATCTTTCAACGAGTAAAAAAATTTGATAAGGTGAGAGGGGATCACCTTGTCTAAGGCCGCATGCATGTTTGAATGCCTCGAGGGGAGAGTCGTTCCAAAGGATTCTTGTTGCCGCATTCTTAACACAAAACATGATGAGATCCGTGAGCTCGGTTGGGAATTCAAAGGCATTTAGAGTTTCCTCAAGGAACTCCCAACTCACCTTATAGTACGCCTTCTCCAAATGTAGCTTCATAATCATACACCCGGTTTTGTTTTCTTGCAACGTACAGAGTGGAGGACCTCTTGTAGTAGAAATATATTATCCTGGGTACTCCTCCCTTTAATGAGGCTCGACTGCATCCGGGCTATTATCTCTGGCATTATGCTCCTCAGTCTCTACGTAATTCCTTTCGTAATAGCCTTGTATAGTACATTACATAAGGATATCGATCGAAATTGTGTGATGTTTTCCGGGGTTTGGATCTTCGGAATTAAGCACAGAAACGCTTCACATATTTTAGGATCAAAGCTTCTCTCCCTGTAGACATCCTTCACAAAAGTAAAGAGTGGTCCATTAATCCAATCCGAACTCTTTTAGTAGAAGCCCGCGTGCAGTCCGTCCATTCCGGGAGCCTTAAAAGGGTTCATCGAGAAGATGATTTCTTTTAACTCTTTCATATCCATTCAACGTGATAAAGAACTGCGATCCTCACTCGTCAAAGTCATTGGCAGCCCCCGTTGTGCGTTATCTCCGTTGTTCGAGTCACGCCTCGAGAATAAATCAGTATACTAGTCATGCACATGGGATTTCAAGACCTGCTCTTCGTCCATGCAAATACCATCAACTTTCAGACTCTTGATTTTATTACGACTGCATCTAGTAATTGTAGAACGGTGGAAAAATCTCGTGTTACGGTCACCATCCTTAATCCACTTTATCCGATACTTTTGGAGCCAAAAGGTTTTCTCTTGTCGTAAGACGTCGTTGAATTCCACAATTAATTTCTTCTCAAGATCTGTAAGAAACTTACTGAACTTGCGCCCCAATGATTTTTGAATCACGTGCAACAACGCCGATAAAACCTTCTTCTGATGAAAGATGTTACCAAAGCTCTCTTTGTTCCACGGTTCTAGCACTTTTGGTACTTCTTCAATGGAGGTGAGAATATCCGTTGATCGCTCCCAAATATCTTGAAGCAAAAGCACGCACTCCGGGTGGTGAAACCACGCCGCCTCGAAGTGGAATGGGCATTTCATATTATTGCTTCCCTCGCCCTCACACGACATGATTATCGGATGGTGATCTGAGTGGACCCTTGGCAGGTGAACGACATCATTATTCAGAAATTTATCCATCCAAGCTTGGTTGGCTATTGCCCGGTCGAGTCTCTCCATAATAATAGCGTCGTCTTCATGTTTATTAACCCACGTGAGGGTTGGATCCCTAAATCCCATGTCCAGTAAACCACATCATTCCATGAAGCCCTGGAAAAACTCTAATCTGCTCGTCATGACCGTGTTACCTCCCGATTTTTCGTGGGCATATCCGACTTCATTGAAATCGCCCATCACCAACCATGGTAAATTTGAGCCTCGAGCTATTTCCTCCATTCGATTAAAGATGCGCACCTTATCTTTATGACGTGGTTGCGCATATATACTGAATAACTTCTGTTGATCCTGAAGATTCAGATTTATCAAAGCGTGGATCGCTTGATCATCAACTTCTAAGATTTCAACAGTCACCTCCATTTCGTTCCATAGCATCCGCACACCGCCAACCATACCAATAGTCGGTGCAAGAATATAATTTGTAAAACCCAGCCTCGAAGAAATTTCATTTGCCCTATCTTGATTTACTCGTGTTTCGAGCACAAAAACTACTAATGTTATGTGCATGTGCACAAGTTCTCGGAAATTATTACTAAAGTTGACATGACCCGCACCTTGGAAATTCCATGAAACGATCTTCATAGAAATTTGATGTAGGTTGTAAGGACCGATAGGGTTGTCAATGTCGGACCCCCTCCATATCGCATGTAATTGTCACATCATCTCCACTACTAGAGTGACTTGGCGGTTTAGTTCTCGTTTGTTGAGCTTCATTATCTGCCACTACGCGACTATATTGTCCTCCATCTGGGTTCGGTAAATCGATGTCTCGATCTCCCATACACATGACGGTATCGTCAGGACATTGATCATTCGCTCCTCTAAACGCTATTCGTAATATCATGGAAAACCCTTGGAACCATTGTTGTCTTGTCTCGATATCCATCACCTCCCATTCCCCCATGAGCATGTTGTCTCATATTTTCACCGCCATAATTTTCTCCACGTGATTTCCTGTTAAAGCTTGAACTCACGCTATGTTGCTCCACCTCAATAATAGAAAATTCTTTTTCTTGTTCCACTATTGCGTCAAAGATATTCTTTTTACCGCGGGACACCATCATCCATTCTCCAAATTCATTCTTTTGAGTCTTCTCAACTAACCACAGTGTTCTCTCGTGGGATAATACCCATCTTAGGTGATGAGTTGTTGGCTACGGTATCGGCTTTCTTTTCCCCTTAATCACATTTTTTCTCAACGTGTCCAACTTTGCCGCAACTATAGCATAATGAAGGTAGGTTTTCGATATCATGTGATACCACACATATTAATCAATTTAGCCCCACATAATATAAAATAAATAAGTGTCAATAACTTGGAGACCCGTGTCGCATAGAACAAGATAATCATTGGGATCCATGTAATGCATATATGTCATTTGTTTACTTTGTTATTATAATGTTATTTATAAGTAAGCACCATTATAGATATATATGTTATAGATACGATTAAAAACTAATAGCTTAGTTATTATTAATATGAATAAATTATATGTCAATGTAAGTTCGCTTAATTACTATTATTCATGTCGTTCCGTATGACCTCCACCCATGTCTTTTTCGGTCTTCCACGAGCTCCAGCCTTACGTCCTAAGTCGATATCTTGAGCGCATCTTACCGGTGCATCTATGGGTCTGCATTTAACAAATGAGTCTATAAGTGCGTACAGTAAAACTCACAAGGCAAAACTGAAATAATTAAAAATTAAAAGGATTGTTGCAAAATTTAATATGGACCCCCACCTTATTGAGTGTTAATCAATTTTATATGAGCGAGCCCTAATTGTTTAATACGTGCGAGCCCACAAATTATTTATTACTGCAAAATCAAAAAGAATATAGCAGTTAAACTTTCTGGGCGAAACTGAAAGAATTTAAAATAGAAAAAACACCATACCCAACACTCACGGGTAACCAACTTTTTCAACCGTGTAGATAATTTTCCTTTTTTAGGACCATGCGGGTTACGGGTTAGGCGGGTAAGGGCGGATTTGGGGGTTATGTTATACATCAAATTACTAAAATAAATCAGTTTAAAACAAATAAATCAATTTATATATTTTAAGAAACACAAGTTATATGGTGCAATAGTCATACATAATTCTCGCTCAATACGCATTAAATAGTTAACTTGTTACGTTAAGTACGAATTATATAGTTATGTACACATTTACTTTTTTTTTGCATTGTGGTGTTTAGTTAAATGTACCAAGATTTATATTTTTTTTCCCTTGCATATGTGGGTAGGTGGATGGCGGGTGGGTGGACGGCTCAACACGCAACCCACGCGCTCAAGAGCGGGTTTCCATCTTTTTCAATTGTGTCACAAGTTACAAAAAACCATGCGGGTTGCGGTTTGAACGGGTCGGGTGAGCGGGTTAATGAACACCCTTAATATTATGTTTTGTATTACAGTAATAAATAATCTATGGGCCCGCTCATATTAATCAATTGGGCCTCACCTAATATAATTATATAAAACGAATAGAAAATCAATAGGTTGGAGACCCTCGTCACATAAAATAAGATAATCATTGGGATTCACGTAATAAATATATATCATTTGTTTACTTTGTTATTATAATGTTATTCATAAGTAAATCCCATTTTTATGTATGTTACAGATACAATAGAAACTAATAACTTAATTCTTGTATATATTTCTCATGTAAGTTCAAATAATTACTATATTACGTTTTGCTATATTATGTTTCTTGGTTTTCCAGTAAGAAATAGCTCTAGGGTTAGCGTATATTAACATTGGGTCCTGCCTAATATTAAACCCGTCCGGCTTTCGTTGTTTTGATTTCGCCCATGTCAGTTCAACTACTCACTATAATCAGGCATCCACATGGATGTCACAACAGGGGTTGTCTGTCGAGAGGCAGGGGGTGGATTGGCAGAAGAGAGCGGAGAATAAAACTCCAGCTCGGGAAGCGCCATGTAAGCGCCATGTCTTCAGGAAAACCAGGAAGAGCCTTAACAGTCGACAAAGCCATCCCAAAGCCCACTTGGACCAGATCCTTGAGCTCGGGAGCTGACTCCTCTCAGCTCCTCGGGGATTTGGCCGCACCGAGTCGGGCATAGGCAAGGCTATCTTTGAGCTCTTCCCTCACATCCTGGATCTGGGGAAGCAGACGGTCCCACTCCTCTCATAGCGGTGGGATCGCCTCCAAAGCCCGGGTCGCCTCTCTCGCCCTTTCCTCCCATTTTTCAGCCTTAGCGTTGTCGTTAGTCATCGCCTCCCCAAGGCAACTCTTTAGTTCCCCAATGTCCCGATCTGCGGACTATCTTATCTTAGCGGCGCGTCCACGATCTTCCTTTAAATCCTTCTCCAGTCGAGTTGCATCCTCTCGAGCATTCCTCAGAGAAGCTTGGAGAGCATCACGCTCTTAGATTATGGTCTTCAGAGTGGTCGGACTCCCAAGGCATCCCCGAGCACTGTGAGCTACAAACAAAAAAGAGGGCAAAGATCAAAAGTCAGAAGATAGGCGATAATAAAGGGACCAAAAATAAAATAAAGGAAACAAGGTATCACCTCACATATACCATTGCATAACCTCTCCCACAAGGCCCCATCGCTAAAGCCCCCAAGGAGCTCACGATCTCTGTGGTTTACGATACACCTCACAAATTAACGGTAATACTCACAAATTAACGTTAATAAGAGGGATCCACGTGGCCTTCCAGAAAAACTGAGGGCGCAGCAGGGTCGCGAATAAGCTCCTCCTCCAAAAAGGTCTTTCGAAGAAACTCCACCTTCGGTGGAGACCTATTTCTACTTCCAGACCTCACCAAAGGCAAAGGGTCTATGAGGCCCTTCCCCTTGCTCTGCTCTAAGGATTGGGTCAACGAGCCTTTATCATTCTTTCTCAAAGGACCACCAAGACGGGGACCCGATCTATCCAATAATATAAAGAAGTCGGGAACGGCCCAAAGTCAAGAACAGGGCCAAAATGAGGCATGAAGTGATTAGTAAAATGTTTAGCCATTACAGGCTCCATGGGTTGAGGCATACCTTCGGAAGCCTCCTTGTTCCCGATCTCCACCATATACCTCTTAACCTCCTCTATGTTATCAGCCATCGGACTACCTGGAGCACGCAAGTAATACTTGCCGTCAGATGAGTCGGAAGACTCAGCTGTAGCAGCCTTCGAGGATTTCACAAGCTTCTGATGCCATTCTATGCTCTGTAACTCCAAATCGGCAGAGGAACCTTGGGACCTCGAAACAAAGTAGTCCGATTCAATATCAGTTAGTGCCAGGAAGTTCCCTCAGAACGGACAACGAGCATGACTAGCCATCTCTGCACCTGGAAACAAGAGCAGAAACTCAGTTAAAAAAAAAAGAATGAGTATAAAATATATACTCGGCGAATAGTTTTGAAGCACATTCGAGTTTGTTTTTTTTAGAAAAGTACAAGGATACTTACGAAATTCGTCATTCGGACAAAGCATGGGCAAAGAAGAACACTCATTGTCCAACCCACCTTGCAGACCCGCAAGCAACATGACCATCGGGATGCGAAGTATCGAGGATGTGTCATACACTTCGCTGAAAAAAGTCCCTTGTTATGTAAAAAGGCGGCGACCTCCGTGAACACCTCGGTGGAAGGATAAAAATACCCCAGCCCCCATTGAGTGGGTATGTCTTCCCACTCTGAAACCGACTCTCCAACAGGGGCCACGGAGAAATACCTCTGACGCCAATCCCCGTTGTGGGAAGAATCATTCCTCGCAGTCGATGCTACGAACATCCCCTTGTTATCACAAATGGACAGTGAAAAGAACAACAAACCAGGCGTGGTCGCCCTCAGCACAAACACCCCAGCTACGGTCTGAGGGGTGCAATGGATGTTCAGCAGATGGCAGTAGAGCATGAACCCCACCAGATGATGATACAATGCAGTAGTCAGTTGACTCGGGCAGACCTGCCAGAAGATGAAAAGATCCCTAAGGATCGAATGGAAGAAGTAGCGGAGCCCACAACGTAGTTTCTCCGATTATATAGTCATGTAGCCCTCAGGAGGATCATACGCCCGCTATATGCTAGAAGGAATGATCACATCTACACAATCCGAGAAATTGTTAAATGAACCAGCAAAGAACGAGCCTCCTTCATGGTCACGATGGATGCAGTGGATCAGACTCGGAGCCTACCCGTCTTATGCTTGGGCTCTAGAGTTTCTCGGGTGAAAATGACACCATTGGCGGGGGC
The DNA here is from genome assembly GCA_948329865.1 of Linaria vulgaris. Lineage (NCBI taxonomy): Eukaryota > Viridiplantae > Streptophyta > Magnoliopsida > Lamiales > Plantaginaceae > Linaria > Linaria vulgaris. The sequence goes on from OX415249.1 coordinate 68,195,061, forward strand.
TTGGTAAGGTGCACGACAGGAAAACACTGCAAACACATGGTCCGCCACAGTAACCAGAAAAACAGAGAAGCTGCCACCACGTGCGCCACCAGAATGGGGATTTCTCGCACCTCGCCCAGAAGCAGAGCTGACAGATGGTGAAACAGTCGCCCTTCGACAGCGACTACACCAGGATTCCACAGCACTACTACAGAGGGGAGAGAATGGAGAGTTGAGGGAATCGAAAGAATCCTCCTCGCTCGAGAAGACAGAAGTAGCACGGGAAATCATGGCTGTGAAAGTTGGAAAGCTTGAAGAAATGTTTCTTGTTGTATAAGATGTATTAGCAAAGAAGAGGAATGTGAGGAGAAAGGGAGAAGGGGTTAGGTCTTTTATAGACGGGCAAAGATGGTTTGCATTCAGAACTGGGTCAAGTTCCTGCCCATGATTCAAATGGTGGGACCCACTCGCGAGCCTTCGGAACCGCCACGCTCCCTGAATCATTGCTCCATTCGGAGATAGACCAGTACTTTAATACCCCACGTCTATTCGCATTTAATGAGTGCCCCTTCCCGAGGGTGTCAGTTCAGTAGATCAACAGGCGAGGCGATTCAAAACAACGACCACCTCGGAAACTCGTCGCCCTGCCTACCCCTCCATCAACGGGCCAAAAAAGCGTCCACGGTGTATACGAGTGATTGTGTAAGAAATAAAAAAAATTCTAACTATGGTAGCCTCGGTCATCGGAATGGAAGTTAAACACCCCCCCACGGCATAACTCTCACGGACACTCGCAAGGAGATCGTAAAGACTCCCACAAGCGATGACCACGAGTACACGCCTAAAGGGGGTCAAGACAACTTCTAAGTACGATGGTCGTGGCTACACGCGCAAAAAATAGAGAAACTCTGAAAAACACTACAATCGTAAACACCCAACAAGAGGAAGGATGAGGTCGAAACCTCTTGTACGAGGTGAAAATGGGTACCCATGTGGAAAGCCAAAAAATTTCAAAGTATGGAATCACAAAAATAGAGCATATCAAAAACTTGGTCGTAATCCCGATCACAGAAGTATGAGTTGGTAGCCAAGAACTTCCATTAAACATAAAAAAAAAGACCGGGGGGGAAGGGGCAGACTGCCCGGTACAACCCCAAAATAAAGGTCATATGGCCATAAAACTCTCCCTAAGCTACCTACGGCTAACGGAGGAGGGAAGATCCAGGTACGGTGGAAGGAGTCGGAGAACCATGAGCGCCCAAAACACCCCCTGGCAATAGCACCATCATTGCATCGGGATTCGATGGGCGGGACACCTTAGTAGAGGCTAACCTTCAAAGGTCAACACTCAGGCGAAACAAATCTAGATGGGTGCCCAACTTCTTGCAGGCCTTGATCCCCCATAGTAGGTGCGCATCACAGTAAGGGATGAATTGCTCCTTCACCTCTCTCTCTCGGGCCGCTAGCCTCTCGTCCTGCTCCACCGCGGTCCTCGCCAGCGTACCACGAAGTGATTCCACCACTTCCTCCGTAGACTGAAGTCTTCGTGCTCAGTCAACCTCCTTCCACATGAAGGACTCTTTCTCCTTCTCCACGGTGGCCAAACGCTCCTTTAGAAGCCGCTCTGACTCTTCAAGCTCCCTCACATGGGTCAACCGACCCTCAACCTGGGCGTATAACTCGGAGCAGCGAATATATCTTGCACGACCCTCTGCCTAAACCTCTCTGAGCTTCACCTTCAAGGCGTCCTTTCACGGGCAGCCTCCTCGTAAGCATGCGACAACCCCGTCAACCCTATCGGGCCCTGCAAAAACGACAAAGGAACAAATTTCAGGAGTCAGCACATAAAACATAAGGAAATGTCAAAACAAATCTACTCACGAGGCAGCACACATCTGTGCAATGAGGATGAGTTCATGGGGGATCAGAAGAGAAGGAGTCGGAGAAGACGCCAAGGAGGCCACCTCACGGGAAAGACCAAGAGTCTGTTCCCCCATATTCACAACACCTTTCAGAAGAGACTGCAAAGGGGGGAGCACGACGGTGCCCCAAGTAACGACTTCCTCAGTAGAAGCCACCAAATCAGAAACCACCGGAGGACCAGAAGGCTCAGTCTCACGACGCTCAGGCACGAGAGACGACGACCTCTCAGCAACCAACTCCACCCCAGCAGTTGGAAGTTGAGGAGTGTATGGCTCGCCTCCCGTAGTCCTGTCAATATCCGCCACACCCTGGGCATTATACAGATCTGCAAGCCATTCATCACCTTCCCCCGGCCCCACAAGCAAATCACCAGAAAAATGGAGGGTGTAGGCGATATCACCTCCCTGTCAGAATCTTGCACCAAAATAAATGGGTCCTTGGAGGATACCTCAGCTTGCTCCCTGGGATGCTTCTGCGCAGATAGGCCCACATTCTTCTCACTCGATTGGCTCACATGAGATAGAGACTCACGAGCACCGCCCCCTCCTTTCGAGGGCTCCTTCACTAACACATCTGAAGTGGCCGATCCCCTAGTCCTCCGAGGCTTCTTGGCTATCGCCTTCTTCTTCTTGGATGGACGAGGAATGGGAGCCTCGCTCTTCAGCTTGTCCATCGCTGCCTCTGCAAACAGAACAGAAATGGAACAGCAAAGGCCCGAGTAAATAATAGGAAGAAAAACCTAAAGAAAAGAAGGCTCAGAAAAATATACTAAGACTTACTTATTTGGGGACGCTTGTCCCCGATGAAAAGATCCAGGGCGGTAACATCGTTCAGACCACAGTTAGCGTAAAAGTATGAGAAGACTTCAACCCGTAACATTTCATTCCAGCTGAAGCCCTGCTGGAAAAACCTTTCCAAAGAAAGATGGTCTGTGGCTGCTGTAATATCGTACTTAGCGCGGATCTGGGGGTCCAAATTCCACGCCCTTTGAACTCCCTGCAGGATGTCCTTGTTGGAATGACGAAGAAAAAATAACTTCTCATTCCAGCTGCTATAGGACCCCGGAAGATCGTGGAAGACCCTCTTAGTCGACTTTCGCATAGAAAATGTGTAGAAGAGTCTGTTCCCAGAGGAGCGGGCCCAAAAAATTAGTGCACCAGACAAGGGTAGTTGTAAGCCGTGCAAATAAAGGCGAAGGCTTCCAGAGTCGACCACCCGTTAGGAGAGAGCTGACTCAGACAGAGCATGCAGGCCTTAAAGACCTCTCGATAGAAAACCCGAAGGAAGGATCTCAGCCCCACCTTAATCTGGACGAAGTAGACCGTGTAGTAACCCTCGCAAGGGGAGGTCGTCTTCTCGTGCTCTAAAGGCACTTCAATTTCCAAGTCGGTGGTATCCGCCCCATATTTAGTGAACTCAGCCATGACCTCCTCACGTGACTTCACTCTTCACCCACTCCGCTAAAACCTTAGGTGGCGCTGACACAGCCACCGATTTCTTCACCTTTTTGGTGGACGTCTCCACAATCCTTGAGGCGGCGCGACGTCTCTCCAAAGTCCCTTTAGCCATACGAGACGCAGTCGCCTCCGTAATCACAACATCTGACGCTGCCCCGCATCTCTCCACGTTGCCAGCCGTCTCGCCGGAACTACTCTTCGATGCTATTATATCATCGAAACTTTTTGAAAGAAATAAGAAGAGAGAAAAAGAGGGAAAGCAAAAGGAACTCGGATGAATGAAGACAAAACACGCCGAGTCCCATCAATTTATAGGAGGAGAAGATGGATCGACGCTCTTGACGCATGGCAAGCTCAGCGCCACGTAGCACATACATGACCACAATTTTAGGAAACGCACGACAGCACATCACTCATTTGAAAGTGCCGGTTTTCGAGAATCAATGTTAAACAGTGAAATGTTAGACGATGTTAAGTTAACATTGAGGATAACATTGAAAGCCGAGAGCTTGTGCGAAAACTGTTCTTTAGTTGCCAAAATTAAGTTTTGCCTTTATTCACTTATTAATCAAGTTCCACAGTTTTGGTTGTTTATGTTTATGTCCAGGAAAGCATCTTAAACATAAAGAAGAGCTATAGAAGATTCCTTACTTGAAGTTTCCATAATTCAAGCTAAGTTGAATAGTCAACTCACACGCTTTCAAAAGAAGGAAACAAGTGAGATGTTCTTTGCGACGCGATTCTTTCCAGGATTCTCCGAATTGAAGAAGATGTGTTACCTTGGTAAATCAGTAATGAAGGAAACACATATTCAGGAAAGATATGATGTTCACAAAGAAGGCAAATTTCAACAAAGAAACAACAAGAGTTACCAAAACTGTGAACAACACATCTTGGCGTTCAAGACTCAAGAAATCTATAAAGATGTGAAGTTCATCAAGATGAAGACAACACAATCGTGCCAATAATCCAAGAGATTAATCATACTCTGTATTGTCTTCATTTTGTTTTGCGAAGTTTTTGTATCAACTGCTTAAGTCTAGTTCAAAAAAGTTAAGTAGTTCTTACTTGTCTGCTTCGTTGAGTCTGATCAACAAAGAGCGTGAGTAAATTGTTGTGAGGAACGTTTTTGATAAAACCTTTATGGTTATTTCGCCTAAGGCTTGGAAGTTTTTAATAATATTGAAAACTTCTTAAAATTATATCTTCTTGTGTTCTTACTTCCGCTGCACATTATTATTATCAAAAAGATCAAAATAGAGTTAAGGCAATTCCAGCTTAATTCTCAAAAAGTGTTGTGTCAATCCACGGTCCTACAATTTCAATTGGCATCAGAGCCAAACACCGACTACACTGGTGGTTTGGAGGTGATACAACACCATGGACAGTGTCAATCCGAATACCAACATGATTCCAGTTTTGGATGGCTCCAATTATGCATATTGGAAGATCAGGATGAGGTCTCACATCAAAGCTATTGATATTCGAGCCGACAATCCGTGATCAATGGATACTCTCTTCCAACATTACCAAGAGATGGTGAAGGTCATCTAGTTCCAAAACCAGAAGCAGACTGGACAGCAGCAGAGGTAAGTCTCTATAACTCTAATGAAAAAGCTCTTAATGCTATCTTTAGTTGGGTTAATCATCACATGTTCAAGTTAATCCAGAACTGTACAAAAGCCAAACATGCTTGGGATATACTTGAATTACATTGTGAAGGAGATTCTGCTGTTAAAGATTCTAAATATAGACAACTGCTTTTGCAATTTGAAAAACTTGAGATGGGTGAAGATGAAAGTGTTGACAGTTATTTTGACAAAATTCTTGATATTGCTAACCAATGTGAAAATCTAGGTTTTGCTATGACTAATCAAGAAATGGTGTATAAAGCTATGAGAACACTGTCATCTAAATTTTCTCTCAAGAAAATTGCAATGAGTGAATCTAGAAACCTTGCCAATCTACAGTTTCAAGTCTTGATGAATACTCTTAGAGAATTTGAGATGGAGCTTGCCTCACAACCTAGCAAACATAGGGTTGTTGCTTTAAGAGGATCTAGTCTTGACAATGAAAGTGATGATGATTTTGAAATAATTTTTCAAATTATGGAAAAATTACTAAGAAGTTCAATAAGCTGAATCTTAAAGGAAAAGGTAAAGAGAAGAACCTTAGTAATAGTTCCACAGGTTATAAGAAATTACCTCCTAAGTTTGTGAAGTACATGGCATCAAAACCTACTCCTATAGAAGTTGATAAGTTAAAAGATGTTCAATTTTTTGAATGTAAAGGATATGGTCATATGGCTAATGAATGTGCTAACACTCTTAGAAAAACAGGAAATTCTCATTGGGTTTGTGTAGATGATTTCAATGAAGATGACTTTAGTCCTGGAGAAGCTGAAGAACAATCAGAAGAGGTTCAAACTGCTGCGCTACTCACTCAGATTGACTGGACACCAGAAGACTCCCTGAACTTCTTCGGATCTCAATGTTACCCCAACATTCAGGATCCAACATCAGAACAGGAGACCTTCTTTGCAGATTGGGATGAATATGATACTGATTCTGAACCTTATCTTGCATCCTACTTTGATGAATCTAACTTTGATTGTTTTCATGGCACAGTGGATCTAGATGAAGAATACTTCTTTGAAGGTGAAATGTCCCAGGAGGAAATCATTGAAGACCTGAAGTCTATCTACCACAAACTGCTGCTTGAGAATCACAAACTCATCAAGAGCAACAAAAGCTTGAAGGAAGAGATTGGATGCATGAAGGAGATGCTGAAACTGTATGAGAAAGACCTTGACAAAACTGAGGCTGAGCTGAAAGAGGTAAAGGTAAAATTAGATAAAGCTGAACATACCATTAACAAATGGAACTCTTCTACATCTCTGCTTGATGAAGTGTTGAGTATGGGAAATCAAGGTAAAAATGGTTTGGGCTATGTTGAGAAACCTTCCTCTGAAGATGTTAATTCTGCCTATTTGAAAGATGGTTTTATCAAGGAAAGAAATAACTTGAGTTGTGAAATCTCTTCCAACACTGTGAAAAGGCCTACTTTTATCTGTCAATATTGTTTTCAACCTGGTCACATTAAGCCTTATTGTAAAAAATATAAAATTGTGATTGAGAAGAAAACAGTAATTAATAGCTGTACCAATGTTAGGAAAACCTCTGATCTGAATGTTATCCCAACATTAGGTAACAAATCTGAAGGACATAAAAGTAGAACCTAGACTGAGAAGATAAAAACTCCTAAGGTTAAAATTGTTTGCAATGTTGTATTCTCTGCTGTTTACTCTAACCTTGCAGGTAAGTGGTATTTTGACAGTGGATGTTCAAGGCACATGACTGGAAACATTGACAACCTGAAAAATGTAATCCCTTTGACTGTTGGAACACTTACCTATGGAGGAGGCACTAAAGGGAAAATCATTGGAAAATGAGTACTGGATGTTGAAGGATTTTCACCACTCAAGGATGTGTTGTTGGTTGAAGGATTGAAAGCAAATTTAATTAGCATAAGTCAACTTTGTTATGATAACTTGCTAGTTACTTTTGATAAAAGTTCATGTGATGTGTTTAATAGTGACAATGTCCGTGTCATGACAGGTACAAGATCAAAGGATAACTGCTATCTTGCTCAAGATGAAGCAGAATGCTACCATGCCAAGGTAGATGAATCTCTCATGTGGCACAAGAAGTTAGGACATGTGCACTATAGGAATCTGGAGAAACTACAGAAGTTAGAGGCTGTAAGAGGACTGCCTAAGTTGACTAGCCCAGGTAAAATTGTTTGTGAAGACTGCCTGAAAGGTAAACAAACAAAAGTTGTTCATCCATCACTTCAGGTACAGAGTACTAACCCTAGAACTAATAAGTGGTTTGAATTGCTACATATGGATCTCATGGGTCCTATTGAGGTTAGTAGCCTGAATGGTAAGAAGTATGCTTTTGTTATTGTTGATGATTTTTCAAGATATACCTGGATTAAATATTTGAAAGAAAAATCAGAGGCATTCAACACATTCAAGATTCTACATGCTAGTATTAAGAATCTTTATGGCACTTATGTAGGAAGAATTAGGTCTGACCATGGAAAAGAGTTTGAAAATGTAAGCTTTGCTAATTTCTGTGAATCTAAAGGTATTTCCCATGAGTTCTCTGCACCTAAGACACCTCAGCAAAATGGGATTGCTGAGAGGAAGAATAGAACACTTCAAGAGATGGCTAGAGTTATGTTGAATTCTAAAAACCTATCTAAGAAACTCTGGGCTGAAGCTCTGAATATTGCATGTCATATTAGTAATAGAGTTTATCTTAGATCTGGTACTACTATGACACTTTATGAAATCTTAAAGGGTTCAAAACCAACAGTAGCACACTTTCATGAATTTGGTATTAACTGTTATTTGCTGAAAGATAGAGACTATTTGAGCAAATTTGATCCCAAAAAGTGAAAAGTGTATAGCTGTTGGATATTCTCCTAATAGTGCTGCTTTCAGGGTCTACAATCCAAGATTGTATACTGTTCAAGAATCACTGAATGTCATATTTGATGATTTAACTGTTTCTGCAGGTACTGAAGAAGTCACTGGTTCAGATGTTACTCCAACATTGGACTCAACATTGAACACAGACGCTGGAGATGCTGAACTGGAAACTGGAACAAATGTTGACTTAACACCAGAAACCCCCAATGTTAGGCCAACATCTGTGCTGTCAGATTCTGAAGATGAAGTGGTTCCTGTATCCAGAAGAGATCCCCCGCTTAGAATTCAAAGAGATCATCCAGCCTCTCAAGTAATTGGTCAAATTACTGAAAGAGTTAGAACACGCAACAAAGAAAGGGTAAATTACAAGGATATGGCTAAGTTGTGTGTTTGTATGTCTTCTTCATGTACTGTTGAAAATGCATCTTGTTTTGTGTCCTCCATTGAACCTAAGAATGTAACTGAAGCTCTTAAGGATAGTTATTGGATTAATGCCATGCAAGAGGAACTCTTACAATTCACCAAAAACAGAGTTTGGAATCTAGTACCTAGGCCATCACATGTGAATGTAATAGGTACAAAATGGATTTTCAAGAATAAAATGCATCTAGTATGGATTTGCTCGATTTTCAAGTAGTATAGGCGTCGCTTATAGTCAGGAGTTGACTGTAACCCGCGACAAATATTGACATGTACTCTAGAATGTCTTTGAATCTATTAGCAAAGTTGCTCCTTGTTGGGAGGTAAAATATAAAATATTGGATAAAACAATGTGGGATAAGTTATATGACATGTGAATTGAGTACATTATCCTACTTTTCTTTTGCTAGTTTTTACCTCTCCTTCCTAATGTTTCCTTTTCATACTAAAACAATGTGGGACATGGGGTGACTTTAATACATGTGTATGTTTTTGTATATTATAAATTTATCAGTAACTACGTGTATGTGTGAGAATATGTATGGGTGTAGCGGTATGATGCGTGTATCAATATATGTATATTCATATGTTAAAAAATATATGAATACACATGTCAACAGGAAGGGGCCGGGAACAAGATCGAATCAGTAAGTCAAAAAGAACATAAGATACAGTCGAATAAGCTTTGAAATGATTTGCTCAAAGAAGAAAGAAGTTTGAATTGATTTACGAACTTTCATTCGGGACAACAAATTAAATTATCGATCAAGAAACAGGAAATATAACGGAAGGAGAGTGACAGTAAATGAGAAAAAAAACATGTGGACCAATCACTCACCTGTTAATGCCTAATTCATTGATTTAATGAGAAAATTTCTTCCTCCAAGATCATAATAAACAAGTAAAATCCGAGTCTACCCCATTAGTGGTCCATACCATAACCCTCACAGCATTGGCCATCACCACCACTTGGAGTTAACACGGAAGACCAATCATGATTGGTGCAGAAGACCCCCGCAGCATTGGCCATCGCCACCACCACGAGTTAAGACGGAAGACCGATCCCCATTGGACGAAGATCCCAAGGCTAGCGCTATAAATAGCCCCTCATTTCAGCATCAAAAAGACAAATGCACTTTCGCCAAATTCGCCACAAAACACTCAATTGTACTTTGCGAAAAAGCAAAAAAGCACTCTATACAAGACGTGGTTATCTCCCCAAACGACCCCCATGTAATTCACTTAAGATCCTTAATAAAATAATATTACTTTCTTTTTCTCAAATTCGAGATAGGCGTTTGTAACAATATTCAGGGATAATATCCCCGACTTTTCCCGACTCCACGGGCTCCAGACGATATTGCATCACCAACATTATTAAAATCATTACATATAAGACATGCATAAATCGAGAAAAAAACATAAAACCGTACAATTATAAGTTAGAAGAAATCTATTATAGATACTAAATTGGAGATAGATTCATGAAGTATCATCATTTCTAGATTATAAGAATTCCTTAAAAGTTTCAATTTCTAATTTATAAATCGATTATCTAAAACATAAATTGCAGAGATTCCCTAGAGAGATTTCTAAAGGTATAATCATCTGTAGTTTATAGAAAATTCCTAAAAGCATCATGATTTCTAATTTATAAATCGATTCCTAAAAATATTAAAGGCATAAACGATGTTGAAAGTCTAATAATTTTACAATATCTAACAATTCCTAAAGGCATAAATAAATTTTAAAGCCTAACAATTCCTAAATTCATAAATAAATAAATAAAACGCGCATAGACCTCTTCGATATAATTTTTATTTGTACGATATTATACTAATTCAAAAACTTATTTGTACGATATTATACTAATTCAAAAACTGCCTTAACCATTACATCCTTAAAGACCTTTAACCATTACATCAAACTGATTAAAAATTACAACAGGTTGTTGTGGCGTAATACACAAAGTGGAAACAAAAGGGGTATGAGGCTTTCAAACACCTCTTCAATATAATTTTTTATTTGTACCAACTTTAGTAGATTGCTCACGCCACGTAGATATTCTCTGTAACAAATGTAAGTGCATTCTTTATTTTATGCTAGGACAAGGCTTGGTGTACAGGGAACCTCTTAGCTTTGTGTGCATCTCCTCATATTATGGCACGTGGACTAACAACTCTAGACTTTTTGGTTCATTTAGGATATGTAAATGGGGTCCATCATTGCAATATTTTTCCTTTGTAAAGCTGCATCAAATAAACTCATGAAGGCTATATTATCTGTTCATTATTCTTAAGTATCCTTAACCAAAAACTATTATTCCTTTATATTATTTGCAATTATTTATAAACATTAATCTTAATTATTTTTAAGTATTAACCTAAATGAATATTACTTTCTATTATTTCCAATTATCCTAGCATTCAACATATAGTAGTAGATTTATGGGTATATAGCAAGAAGTAAATAAACCATTTATATGTGAAATAATAATTATTATTATAGTTAACTTTCATAAAATGTAAAAAGTTACAGATTCTTTTTAATGAAACTGCTGAATTGAATTGCAATGATGACTTTTTTTTTATTTATTGAATTGCATACCCTTTGCATTGAATCTTTGTACAGTTCTATTTAAAATACATGATATTTTTATTGGTTTTTTTTGCTCAATTTTCTTTGTGTTTTACAAACATTTTATTAGTTATTCTAGTTTCTGTCATATGAATTAATTAGCAACTTGGCACGAAATATTTATATATACACACATTTTTTTTTCTGCTTGTGTTATAGTAATCTACATATGCATTTTTTTTGTATTTTAAGAGAAGCTAACTATAATAATTATAACACATTTTCGCTTGTGATGCATATATAAATGGTTTATTTACTTCTTTTGCTATACCTATCGGTTGAGTGTTAGGATAATTGGAAATAAGAAAAAGTAATATTCATCTTGGTTAAAGCTTAAAAATAATCAAGATTAACGATTATGAATAATTGCAAATAATTGAAAGTAGTATTATTTTTTGGGTAAGGGTTATAATGAACAGATAAGAACCATCGGTTTATTTGATGCAGAATTACAAAAGGAAAAAATCTTGTAATGGTGGGGCCCGCATTTACATATCTTAAATGAACCAAAAATCTAAAAATTATTTAGTCCACGTGTCATAATCTGAGGGGTACGCACAATGTCTTGTTCCAGCATGTAATAGACCCTTAAACATTGAAATTTTTAACTAATTAATGATTTGCCACTTTTTCTTAAACATTGCCAAACACTCATAACTTTTCGTAATATTATAAGCATTAATTAACATCGTGACATTTCAGAAATATTCGAGGTAATGGAACAGGCCTCACAAAATTACATGAACAGATTGCATCACAAGTTTAATCAAATGCGATGATAGTTTGTTAAGCTATGTATTTTGCTCTTATTTCGTCACGGTAATAGAATACAGTAAAAAATTACAAAATGATCTCAAAACAATGCTATCCAGCTTTATTAACGGACTAGCTTGGTCCGGAACACTTATTACAAGTTTATTAGGTAGAATAACTAAATTACAATATTAATGTAGCGTATCGAATTGTTGGTATTCGATGCTGACGTGTCGAATGTCTTCGTTCGATGCGGAACAATTAACGCTGGTTCAAAGTCGTTCTGGAAGGTATCGAATTCGATGCGTGCAATAGATGTCGAATTCGATGCGTACTTTGGTGTGTCGAATGGAAGAACACTATTTAATTGTGTATCGAATGAGGGATGTTCGATCCTATGCATGTCGAATAAGGGATGTTCGATCCGATGCGTGTCGAATGAGGGATGGTTCGATGCTGACTGTGCTGAGGTGGTTATCTTCCCGAAGACGTGCACGAAATACAAGGGAACGGGCTATTTATAGCAGCCGTCCTGTGGAGTCCACAATCAAATATAGAAAGGCGCATCGAATCATCCTTGTTCGATGGGCGCATCGAATCAGGGATATTCGATGCGCTAATGTGCTGGCCCAATAACGAAGCATTAGACTGTTGATTCGATGCGCGCATCGAATTCTCTCAATTCGATGCGCTTGTGGGTCGGCCCAATAATGATGTATTGGGTCAATCTTAAATCACACCCATCATATAGTCCCCCCAGTTTGGGAGACGATATCAACTTAGAGATCGTCTTCCAAACTTTAAAGAATATATTTGGAATTGTTCTGAATGGTCTTCGCCGTAGATTATCAAATATTTGTACTGATTTGGGATATTCCTACTCATATTGAGTTCGGAACAGTGCAGAGAAATTCTATGAACATTAACCAAGCACATCGAATAGGATCAATTCAATGCGTGAAATGTACCGCATCGAATTCTGTTTGTTCGATGCGGTTATTCGATGCGGCCGTTAAATTGGGCCTGATGGGCCGCGTGCTCTCTATATAAAGCGAGTTCTGCTGTGAGGAGCTCATTTCGCAGCCCACACACTCCGCTCCTCATGTGAGACGCATCGAATTGGCGTCATTCGATGCGTTTCGCATCAAATGGTCATTAATTCGATGCGGTCAGCATCGAATTGTGATTGTTCGATGCGATACTTATATTAATTAACTCTGCTGTTTTTCTTCCTTTTTCTAATTTGCTTTTTCTTTTGCTTAGGATATATATTAACCAAGCAAAGGCTTTTTCTACTGGTAATTCGATCAAGGTAAAAATTTTGCTTGCATGTTGTCGGATTATTTCTTTAATAAATTCCTCTTTACGTATGTTTGAGTGATATGCAAGAGTGTAGAGTGACGAGTCCGTCCTTAGTCAGTCTCCGTTTTTAATTTATTTCAGCTCATACTCGTCAAAGATGGTGAGCAGTAAATCCAGTTCTGGCAGTGAGTCGAGTACTGGCTTTAGCTTCAGTTCCATTAATAAAGGGAACCCTTTGAATGCTCCCGCGGGCCCGACCACCAATGAAGTTAATGAATACGAATTAATAGATATAGAAATGTTGGATTCACCCGATGATAACAACCTTGTTGGCGATATTGGACCCGCGCCCGAAGTGGACAGTGATGACTTGTCCGTGTCATCCTATCGGGATAATCGCGCTCCAAGCGAGGGTGAAGAGGATGTAGATTATATTAATAGAGAATTCGACGATCATGTCGAGGTTCCAGGAATGGCCTACGATCAATATATTTCTCGTCTCCAACATAGTCGTAAGGGGCTCCGCAAAAAATTTGATATACCTGATAAGTATAAAATCGTTCTTCCGGGCCCGAATGATAGGATGCACACCCCACCGCCCGGTCATATGACTGTATTCATTGGTCAGCTCCTGAATGGTCTGCGCTTTCCAATTCCTTATGAGCTAAGATGGCTTCTAAGAATGATAAATCTCGTGCCCGCGCAACTTACGCCAAACTCTTATGGGAATCTGATTGGCTTTATTATAGTTATGAAGGCGTTGTGCGGACCACAAAGTCCCAATGAGTTTTACGCTTTATTTGAGATTGCGAGGCATGAAGAAGGATTTTATCATATTAAAGCACAGACGAACCGGAAGTTCTTGAATGGTGGGGCAATCGAATATGGAAAGGATTGGAAAAGAAGATACTTTTACATCGAAGAGAGTTACGAAGGCGAGTTTAGGCAATATCCGCGTGAATGGTACACCGGTGCAAGGGTAATGATTCTCGGTGATGTTGCCAACTTCATGGGATTGCGAGTTTATCCCGAGCTTAGTTCGAGAACATCAATTCGATGTTAAAAAACCTGTTGAAAATCGAGTCCTTTTGTTAGCTAGATTGTCTCCAGTGAAATATAACGGAAGGATGACCCTTGGTATAATAGCGCAACTCTTTTGATATTTTTGATTTATGCTTATTATGATTCTAACGATTTATTTCTCTTGCAGCCAAGTATTTTATGGGCCGCCACACAAGAATGAATCGAGCTGCTGCTGCTGACTTGGCGAGTTCCCAAACCAATATTGTGCCCGAAACTCCTCCCATCGGTCCATCTTCTGTCGCTGCAACTGATACAGTAGTTGATCCTTTTGAGGATATGTTGGGAGATAACCCTGAGAATATGCAAGGCGGTGATGAGGCGTCATAGAGCATGGAAGTTGGAGCAGGCGATGACATTGAAGTCGGCGTCCAACGCAAAAAACGAAAAATGCCTCAGACTCGGTCGCAACCCGGAGGGGTTGCTCCACCAGTGGGCCAAACAAGCAGGCCACGTACCTCCAATGCCCTGGCCGGTGCAGCTGGGCCAAGTGCAAGAGTTGTGCCTAGCTAAGGCCCTCGTGCTCGAGCTGCTGGGTATGAAATCTCGGAGGTCGAATCTATCTACCATTTGAGGGCACTGCTTCCTGGTCTGGCAGTTCCTCTCCCCGTTTCTACCAAAGAGAGGAAAAAAGTGGAGCGAAACATGATTCATCGGCTGACAGCGGTAATTATCTCTTTTGATTGCTTTAATTTCTTTTGAACTGAATTTATTAATGTTGATCTGACTTCTCATTAATTGTTAGGCGGGCGGGTTTGTGGATACCATGTTCTCTTTGCTCATGGATCTTCGGGAGTCATCCAGTAGTGTTAACAGTGCTGCGCTTAAAGTTGCCCTCGACGAAAAGGAAAAGGCCTTGCAATTGGCCAAAGATCATGTTGCGAAGGCGCATGCTGATCGGGAGGCAGCTAAAGAGGCACGGGTGGAGGCTGAAAAGCTCAAAGAAGAGCTAAACAAGGAAATTAATGATCTTAAGATGGAGGTGGGTGCCGCCAGAGAAGAAGTCCGTAGCGCCGACGTCAACGATTATTTGCGCGACCTTAAAGAGGTAGAATATATTCATTTTCATTGCGTTTTGCACCTCAATTTGCTGTTGTTATATTAATATTTTGCATACCCTTGTAGGTTTCTCCCCAACAGAAAGTGGAGATAGCTGAAGAGTTTCTCCGAAGCAACACTTTTCAAGAAATCTGCACTCGTCGAGGCGACCTCGAAGCTCGGAATGCTCAGGTTCTAACCGTGCATCAGTTTTACGCAACGCAGTATGTTCGTGGTGGTTTCAAACCAGAATGGTTAGACCCGTCTCTAGAACCAAATCGAGAAATACAGCCACCTCGTACAACTTCTGAGCCTGCAGAACCTGATGAGTTCTCCTCGCTGCTAGAGAATGAGAATCTTATTCTCCGAGGACTATCACCACCGCTTGTTATGCCTGAGCCGTATCCCTCATCTGAGGATGAAGAAGATGTTTGAATGTGCAGCCCTAAGGCTGTTCTATCTTTCCAAGTTTATGAACAATTTTTATTTTTAATTTAATTTGTGCATGGCGCTGCGTCGCTTTTATGAGTTTGAACATTTTATGCTTAACGTAATCACAATTTCGAATGTTCGTCTTTAGTTGTTTAATTATTTATTATGCTCATATTTGTTGCCTTTTATTTCAATATCCTTTCTGGGTTCTTTACTTTATTTTGACAACCTGTCGGTTTTTATCTGCGATGAAGAATTGAGCAATGTTTTTGCTTGCACAATTATAAATGTGCTATGTATTAGTTTTCCAATTAGGAAAAGGTTTTGCTTGTCTCTTTGGACGTAGTTTAATCATTGTTACTCATCTCCTGAGAGTTTCGTTCATGTCTTTTGAATTGTGAGTTTTGATGGACACTTACAACGTTAGATGTAGTGTCGATGCCTTGCTTGTGTTGGCAAGTAAATGTGATAATAGCTGCCATCTCAAAAAGAATCATTAGTTCGTCCTTTTTCTTTGTAATATTTTGAATATCTTGTGATATTCAAATAGATTCTTCGTCCCTGCTTAATATTCTTTGGAAATTTTGATATCTCGTATCACATTGGATAGAGTATCTTTGCTTCTGGATTGTCTTTCCGAGAGTTTTGATATCTCGTGCCACTTTGGACAGATTTTTCATTCTTCAAGTTGCCTTAGGGATTTTTGTATCTCTTGCCACTTTGGACAGAGTTTCAGTCCCCTTTTGTTGCCTCTGGCTTTTTCTTCAGTACCTCGTGCCACTTTGGACAGAGTTTCCGTTCTCTTGGTTGTTCCTAGGGATTTTCGGTATCTCGTGCCACTTCGAACAGAGTTTCCATCCCCTGGTTATTCTTAGGGATTTTCGGTATCTCGTGCCACTTCGGACAGAGTTTCCGTCTCCTGGTTGTTCTTAGGGATTTTCGGTATGTCGTGCCACTTCGGACAGAGTTTCCCTCTCCTGGTTGTTCTTAGGGATTTTCGGTATCTTGTGCCACTTCGGACAGAGTTTTTGTCTTCTGGTTGTTCTTAGGGATTTTCGGTATCTCGTGCCACTTCGGACAGAGTTTCCGTCTCCTTTGTTGCCTCTGGCCTTTCTTCGGTACCTCGTGCCACTCTGGACAGAGTTTCCGTTCTTCTTACTCATTTAAGGATTTTCTGCCCTTCTTCCTGTTGTGGCCGTGTCCGGAGCGAAGTTACGTAACACTTCCATCCTTCAATATGATCTGCTATGACTTCACCTGTACCACTTGAGGTAGGAAATTTCACCATTTGATGATAAGTCGATGGTAAAGCTCGGAAAGCATTTAGTGCTGGTCTTCCTATGATTCCGTTATATGCAAAATGTATGTCAACAATCACATAGTTCTCCACTAGTGTCTTTCTCTGCGGCGCTGTTCCCAATGATGTTGGTAGTTTAATCATCCCAAGTGGAACTATCTCTGGACCACCAAATCCATGAAGAGATGTTCTCACTGGTTCTAATGTTAGATTATTCAGTCCCATTTTAGCCAACGTGGAACTGAACAATACATTTACTGAGCTTCCATGGTCCACTAACATCTTGGTGACCCCATAATTAGCTATATCCACCGTTATTACCAAAGGGCAGTTTAAATTGGACATTTGTATAGCCTGTGCGCTCAGTTTCCTTAGATCTGTAGTAGAGAATGTGACTTCTTCATGCGGCATCTCCTCAATTCTCAGAATATTGGCTATATTGACAAAAT
The DNA here is from genome assembly GCA_948329865.1 of Linaria vulgaris. Classification (NCBI taxonomy): domain Eukaryota; kingdom Viridiplantae; phylum Streptophyta; class Magnoliopsida; order Lamiales; family Plantaginaceae; genus Linaria; species Linaria vulgaris. Next base: position 68,212,326 of record OX415249.1, read on the forward strand.
TATCCGACTCGACCAGTCTTGTGATCTTTCTGCGACCGTTGGTGGAATCTGCTCCTCCTGGTCCTCTACATATCATATTAATCATTCCTTTGCTGGCATTCCCATCTTCGATCTGAGGGTACTGGAAGAGATGCGGTTCATCGACTACCCTCTGCTTATCTTTTCTGGGAGACGGAGTTCTCTTCAGGTTGAAATTTTTCTCATGTTCATGTACCTTCTTGACATACTCCACGAGTTTGCCATCCTTCACTAACCGTTCAATCTCATCCTTCAAATTTATACAATCTTAAGTATCATGACCCTTCTGGTTATGATACTTGCAGAATTGACTTGAATACATTGTTGCCTTGGATTCCCTCATCGGTTTAGGATTCTTCAACCATCCTTTCTTTTTTGCTGTTTTAAAGACTATCATGATATGAGCATTTAACGGTGTGTACCGTCTAGGCGAACTCTCCCTTTTGTAGTTCTTGTTCCTGTTGTTGTAGGTATTACGATTGTGATCGTCTCTACCTCTTTCTCTATCTTTTATTGCTGCAACAACATGTAACTTAGTCGCCATCATTTCCTCATAATGAACCACCTCTTGTGCAATTTTGTTAATTTCTTCGATCGTGGAAGGCTTACGTCGAAGTAGGTCCCCACTAAACATTGTATTGGTGGTTGCTCAGAAAAGTATGCTCACAATCATCTCTCCTGATGGGCTATCAATCCTTAACAGCTCCGTATTGAAACGCCTCATAAAGTCCTTTAGACTTTCATTTGTTTCTTGTTTCATTGTGTAGAGATGGGAATGATCCAGAACCAGTCTAAACTGACTGGAGAATTGATCTTCAAACATTTTTCTCAACTGGACGTAGTTTTTGATCTGTCCAGAAGGAATTTGATTGAACCAATCCACAACTACTCCTGATAGAGTTGTTGCAAATATCCTACCTTGGATATTGTCCTTAAAACCGTAAAAGGACAGTTTCCTATCTAATTGGAAAAGATGATCTCGGGGATCAGATTTTCCATCATATGTTTTTAGTTCTGGGATCTTATCCCCTTGCCCCAGAATCTCTGACTCTATCTCTTGACAAAATGGACTGTGACTGATAGCATTGTCCTCCCGTACCATTTGAGTCTCAGCTGTTGCTTTCCCTTTCTCCAGTCTTTCAACGTTTCTGGCCATTCTATTATGCTCGCCACGCGAGTCATGACCATCTGACTGTCTTCGGTCATCTCTATCCTTCCTTCTTCGTGATTCCTCTCTTTGGTCTTCTCTCTCATTTCGTTCCCTTCTGGAATCATGACTTTCTGAACGTCTCCTAGCTTCTCTTCTCCTTAGTTCAGTAACACGTTCTGCCTCTTTTTCCCTTTCTCTCTTCTCAAGATGCCTTCTTGATTGTACCTCAACCGACACTAACTTCTTTCCTTGTTCTTCTCGGGTGGATTTTCCTTTACTCTTTGTTCCCTCTGAAACATTTCTACTTCTCCTGTCGTCTTGCTGGGATTTTTCCTTCTCCTTTCCCTTTAACATTTTGGCAACAGAACCTTGTTCCCTTAAGGTCTCTGGATGTTCAACAGGAGATGGTATCATAACGGGCGGTGCTGGAGTGAGTACTTCAGCCACAGCTGCTTTTACCATTGCCATCAATTCATTCTTCATATTATCTGGAATAGAGGCACTCGTTGATGTGGCTCCAGTTGCACCTGCTTCAGTGGCGGGTACCTCCTTAGCTTGAGGTCATTGATTCTATCTCCTTGCTAGAGTTGGTACTGCTGCGGGTATTGTTGATGGTCCCGCGATATCTTGCATGATTCGTTCAGGTGTATTCTGTCCTGCTTCTCCCATATTTCCATCTAGAGCTTTACTTTGGGATCTGGTAATTCTAGACATACTGCCTAACAAACTAATAAACTTTGTGTTCCCACAGACGACGCCAATATTTTGGTCTTATTTCATCACGGTAATAGAACACAGTAAAAGATTACAAAATGAGATCAAAACAATGATATCCAACTTTATTAATGGACTAGCTTGGTCCGGAACACTTATTACAAGTTTATTAGGTAGAATAACTAAATTACAATATTAATGTAGCGTATCGAATTGTTGGTATTCGATGTTGACGTGTCGAATGTCTTCGTTCGATGCAGAACAATTAACGCTGGTTCAAAGTCGTTCTGGAAGGTATCAGATTCGATGCGTGCAATAGATGTCGAATTCGATGCGTACTTTGGCTTGTCGAATGGAAGAACACTACTTAACTGCGTATCGAATAGGGATGTTCGATCCTATGCGTGTCGAATAAGGGATGTTCGATCCGATGCATGTCGAATGAGGGATGGTTCGATGCTGACTGTGCTGAGGTGGTTATCTTTCCGAAAAGTGCACGGAATACAAGGGGACGAGCTATTTATAGCAGCTATCCCGTAGAGCCCACAATCAAATATAGAAAGGTGCATCAAATCATCCTTGTTCGATGCGCGCATCGAATCAGGGATATTTGATGCTAATTGGCTGGCCCAATAACGAAGCATTAGACTGTTGATTCGATGCGCGCATCGAATTCTCTCAATTCGATGCGCTTGTGGGCCGGCCCAATAACGATGTATTGGGCCAATCTTAAATCACACCCATCAATATGGTATTAGCTAGCTATAAGTACAAACTACCCCTCATATTTGAAAAAACACTACACAAATACCCTCACGGTTATATATGTAATTATTTTAAATGTTAAACTATTTTCTAATGACGGTTTAGCAAAATAGGCTCAATGATCTCTTTCTTCGATAGACTCTTCCGGCGCTCCGTATAGGAGTAGTTTGTGAAATTCCATAAGTGGATTTTGCCATTAGCTGGATAACATAGGGTATTTTTGCTAGTAAAATTACATGACATATTTTGCTATTTAGAAATAACAGATGGGGGAAACGTGTAAATAACAAGGAATCCATATTATTAATAGCGTCCGCTATATTGACTTCCTTTTTTCTTTTTCTTTTTTTATCTGAATGCTATGTTACATACGCAAAATCTTAAATTCATCATGAGCGAATGAGCGTGTACCTCTTTGAAAAATTATTCAAATTAAAGATCCTGCCACACAATGCTAAAATGCGTACTACACAGACGTCATGAGCGTACCGCATGAAAATATAAAGGAAACTGCGTTCAACCAAACTAAGAATATTATTTAAAGTCTTTTAGTTGCTTTTATTTATTGATAAGAATATTATTTAACGATTTTAGTTGCTTTCCTTCGTTTCATTTTAGTTTGGTTGTTCTTCCTTTTCTTAATCAAAAAAAGCAGCAAAAAACTAGTTTTTTCGCTGACGCTCATTGTGCCATTTTTGTGGGGTCCACCTTTGGTCGATCATTGTGCCATATTTGTTGCTTTCCTTCGTTTCATTTTAGCTTGGTCGATCGTTGTGCCATTTTTGTGGGGTCCACCTTTGGTCGATCATATGCCTGTGATTGTGAAAATAAGAGACACCTTTTTTACCAAGTCATACTCTGCTGAAGAAAAAACATTAAATTAAATCTTTTGTTGCACTGACATGCGGTGAACTTCAACCTCTAATAGTCTATAAATAATTAAGCACTTTTGTACATCTTAATTAAAGACAAAATCCAAAGAAATGTCGCACTTTGATTTTCGATACTTCCTGCTTCTTTTTATCAACATTTTGAAATCACAAACTGCGGCCCCGTTAGACTGGGATCCGTTTGCTTTCTGCACTGATTTTACTTGGACTAAATTCTTCACACTCACCATCTTTTCCTTCATCTTTTCCTTTTTATCCATTCAAATCCCACTAAATTGCGCTTTTTTCGAAAATAACATCGTAAGCATTCGCGTGCAAGTGAAGAATTTCTCAGCCCCTCTCACCATATGCTTCTTTTCCGCACTAATCTTACCACAACTCATCTTTTGGTACTTTTATCCCGTGATTTTGTTGATACATTTATTCTACCCTTTTGTCGAACGTGTCTCGTGGAGTCTCGTGTACTGGATGCAAGCTATACTCGTTGCAGTACCCGTCTTCGACATATTTATAACTTCGACTCACCATGCAGATGATGAGGCTAATGGGGAGCTGCCCGGGATAGAAGATCTCGAGGGGGGACATGTCGGAGAGAGCCGGAGAGAGGTTTAGACCACGAAAGAAGTTCATCACTTGTTTTAAAAAATAAACGAATTGTTTGTATTTATTTTGATTCGATTTTGAGTGTTTTGGATTGAGTGATTCTTTTGGTTTATAGGCATGTGTAAAGAGAAATATACGAGTTGGTTGATTTTTAAGTTTAAACAAATTGTTCAGTTATGGCATTGTATAATTAATAGATTAAAGGATATTGAAGCGTGTTTGCATTTATTATATTTTTAGTCGTTTATCGATCACCGTTTATAGTTATACTAGGAATATATCGCCCGTGTTCCGCACGGACATGTCGACCTCAGACGATTAAATAAACCATAAACACATGAAAGGTGCACACTTTATTTTTGTATTTATTCCACATATTATGTATGCGTATTTCCATTATCTAATCACTACAAACTGCGTCCGAGACAAAATTGGCATCAAAACGTCTTGGGGCGTTCAAAAGAGGCGGATCATTTATGAAGCGTGCGCTCCAGTGACGTACTCTCCGCTCAAAGCGTTAAAAGCGCGCTTTTCTAGCTCCTTTCGTGCGATCCGTTAACATACAACCTTATACAGCTAATGAAAAGAGTGCTGCGTCCCGAGACAAATGAAAAGACATAAATGCTCTAACACATTTGAACTGAAAAGTCAACAATGGGAAGTAACCTCACCATAAATTCCGTCTTTAAACTATTTGTTTTGTATTTTTATTTTTCCTCAGTATCATTAAGATCTATCATCCTCTCAAGAATCTATCAACACCATTTATGTTTTCTACTAAAAAAAAACGATGTAGGTTAGATAATAGTTTTTCTGTTAAAACATTAAAATATAGTTTTCCAATTCTTTCTATTTGTCTTCTTTTTTTCCTATGATTTTATGTATGAGATGAATCAGAAAATAACATATATCTTTTAAGTCCTAATTACAATTTGTTGCTATCACTTTAACAGTCATTTTATGTTTATTTGTACTTATGAATTCAATACACTTACTAGTTAACATGAGACTAATATATTTAGTTTAAGGTGTATATGTTAACCCTAAAAAATAATATAGGGATTAACCGAGGCGTTAACCCTAAAAAATAGGGATTAACCTAAGGACGGTACTACCGTCACATCACTTCCGATGCCACGAAGTATCAGGAGGGCCCACTGAGTGCCGCAAATCCAAATTGGTAAAAAAGCGACACCCGCGAAGAGGCACCCAAGCGTCCCTTGGAAAGTCACGATGAATAAAAATAAGATACCCCCGCGGCATCGAAAAAAGAATAAAATTACAATGGACTCGCGAGACTCCGATATCTATCTAAAGGGCTAAGAGGGACCAAAACGAGGACCCCGAGTCCTCCAAAATACGAGAACATCCCCTCACTGAACAATCCGAAGGCAACGAGCTATCGGAGCATATCTCACGAAGGATAAACCACAAGAACAATGCCCTATCGAGGTCGAAATACCATCGGAGTACATATTACGAAGAACAAAACACAAGGACAGCGCCCTATCGGAGTCGACCATCTATCGGAGCACATATCACGAAGACTAAAACATAAGAATAGACCCATATCGTGACTATAATGGTATCGGACGAATACCCAACCTCATGTATAAAGCTCTCCCAAGGAATCTAGCCTATCGAAGAAAAGAACCCGAGAATCAGCTTATCGGAGCGTCCTGAAAGTCATCGGAGAGGATAGGAATTCGTCCCTATTAGCGCCTAGTAAATAAATGGCTTGGAGATAATGTGTATATTATCCTTTCATGCACATTGCGACACCTGTATTTTACTAAAAACATGCACAGTGACACATGTCCCCAAATACCTCTATATAAGGGGTACCCCCTGTCAAATTATTATCATCTTTAATTTCAACTCAACACAAGCAAGACATATAATTCTCAGTGAATAAAAAGAGGGATGTTTTCGTCATAAGCACACTTCTGAACTTCCGGACAAGGCGTTAACCCTTATAATCCCTTATAATCTCATTAATTGGGTCAAAATAACCAACCTGTTAACAAAATGGCGCCGTCTGTGGGAACGCCATAAAACCTGTCTTTGAGCACGTTCAGCAAGTGTTGTGCATTATGAATGACTTGTTCGACAACAATAGTCCTTGACCCACCAGGAAAATTCAGAAACGACCCCCTCGATGCGTCGGTCCGAGGAGAGAGACTTTATCAATTTCCCTCGGTCCGTCTTCGAAAGGCTCGTGGAAGCCACAACTCGGAGAACACCACAAAGATCTGAGAATTCCCGTAATCCACCCTCCAAGTCACCATACTGGAGAAATTACCATTCGGAAGGAAGGGAATTACGTGCAAGATGGAGCCCTACCCCTGCCTATCGGCATCACGAATCCCTGCAGGAACCACATATGTGTTATAACTATGAGGAATCCCCGAGGGCCTGTCAGGGGGAGGAAAGGCCATACCCCTCGGATTACCCGGCACCCTTCCCCCTACGGGCGAAGATTATACCCTATGGGGAATACTAGACGGTCTACGTAAGGAGATGGGCAACATCAAGAAAACTATGGGCCCCAAAGAGGATCCGACATACAAGATCTCCCCCTTCGTCCCCGAGATCGCCCTGGCCACGATCCCTTTGGGGATGCGGCCCATCAATGTCCCCTTGTACATAAGAGACAGTGACAGAAGAGATCCACATGATCACATCCACCAATACTTGGCAGGAATGAACATGTCCTACACCCCCGATCATGCCATATGCCGTGTGTTCCCAGTTACCCTTGGAGAACAAGCTCAAGCTTGGTTTACTCATCTTCCACATAACTCTATAGTTAGCTTTGACCGATTGGCCAACCTGTTTGTACGACAGTTTACCTATAATCGACGATACCCTAAATCCGCTACGCACCTCTTTATGGTTAAGCAGCAGAAGGACGAACCATTACGAGGATACATAAAACTCTTCTCCGATGAAGCTTTAGATATCCCGAATGTTAGCCCAACTGTCCTAGCTGACATATTAACCAAGGGACTCCGAACATGAGATTTCTTCCGATACCTTATGGGTAACCATGTTACGGACATGAACGAGCTTATGCAAAAAGCAGAAACGTATATCCTCATGGAGGAAACTGAAAACTCAAAGAGGCGCATGGAAAATGACGATAACGAACGACAGGAACGCACCGAACACGAGGCGAAGGCTAAAGAGAGGTAATGAAGGGACGCCATCTCAACGCAAGGACGACGGCGGCATGGTCAAAAAATACCTACGACTTGTGCCCCTGCCCCCGATGACCATCGTCCCCGAAGAGGTACTAAATGTGATGAGAGGTAATAATGAATTACGCTGGCCCATACAGGCCAAATTTCCTTACAGAGATAAGAACTCGGGGAAGTACTACAAGTACCACAAAACCTATTGACATCCCACAGACAAATGCACCACCCTAAAAAGGGAAGTGCTCCATCTCCTAGTGGATGGGTACTTAAAAAAAAACTACTTAAAGGAGAATAATCCCGAGGAGCCAAGACTGAGCGTGTGGAAAAGGCCGCGAGGGGAGCCAGAGGAGGAAGAGGCGATCCCTAGCTAGCGGTCACGAGAAAAAACTATGGGGCATCGGAGCCTACCTCCCCCCCTCCGGGAATCCTACGAGGATAACGCTCCTTCGGGGTGAACGATTAACATGATAGAAGGGGGAGATATTTTGATAACGCCTCATGGTAAGAAGAAGAAATATTTTAAAAAAGCAAGGTGAACAGAGCAAGGACTCCACGTTTGCTCCGTTCAGGGAGCAAGGCTGCCCAACATCACCTTCGGACCCGAGGATTTGAAGGGTATAATTTACCCCCACGAAGATCCCTTGGTGATTGAAGCTACCATTCACGGAATTGAGATCCAGAGGATCCTCATTGATACATGTAGTTCCGTGGATGTCTTGTTCCTACCTACCTACCTTGTTGTGGGACTAAAGAAAGAACAACTAGAGATGGCTGAGGTCCCCCTAGTAGGCTTTTTGGGAGAAGCCTGTAATACCCTCGGGACCATAATTCTTCCCATGTCATGGGGAGAGGGAGCCCTACGAAGAACAGAACCCATAAAGTTATGGGTGGTAGAGACCTCGCCAAGGACGTACAACGCCATATGTGGACGACCCTCCATTTGGACCTTCGAAGCGATTCCCTCCACCCTGCACCTTGACCTTCACAACTTATTCGAATTCTGATTGGGGTGGTGACTAGTTCCACGACACGTCTACCTCCGCCTATCTTATTTTCCTAGGTTCGAATTCTATCTTTTGGTCATCACGCAAACAAAAGGCAATCTCTCGGTCTTCCACTAAAGCAAAATACCGTGCCCTTACTGCCACGACTACTGAGGATCAACGACTACAACTTGTTCATGATAATTGGGTTGTCTTTGCGTTCCACACGGTTCGTTATGACAACATGGATTCTCTTTGGTTGTCTCTTCACTCAGTTTAACACACCACATGAAGCACATCTTCATTGATCTTCACTTTGTAAGGGACATTGTTGCCAAAGGCCTTCTTCGCGTTTTCTATGTCAATACTTTAGATCAATTGACGGATGTTCTCACTAAGCCTCTTGCTCCTACCCGGTTTGAACTTCTTCGTTCTAAAATCTCCATTCCTGATGGAACGTCCATTTTGTAGGGGCTTATTCGATAGTATTTATATAATGTTATATTTATTGTATTTAATCTATTTGTAGATGTAGGTGAATCGATATTTTAAAAACCAAAAGTGTAAGGTGAGGTGTTTTGTGTTCCCAAAAGCAAGGTGTAGGCCTCGGTGCGCGAACCGTAAGCTTTGTGAATTTTGATATTAAATATAACAATAAATATTTGTTGCAAAAAAATAAGAATATGTAATATTAATTTTAAGTATAATATAAATGCACTTTTGGTCACAATACTATGCATAATCTGAAGAAAATTATTGTTAAAAGAGGTGTTGTGACTTTTTTCTTTAATTTATGTTTAAAAATTGCATAATTTCTTTTTTTAATAAACTGAGTTTTGACTTTTACCTTCAACATTAAAATTATATTTGATTTCTGTCATTGATTTAGTAAGTAAATTTCTTTATCAATATATAATTGGGGCTCGATTTCTTTCTCAAGGTGTAAAGCGCAAAAAGGCACCCAAAGTGTGCGCCTTGACAATAAGACGTAAGCCTTATAATACTTAAGCCTAGAGCTTGAGCCTTAAGGCGTTTCGAGAGGATTTTGCTTCATAGCGAGCTTTAAAGCGAGCCTCAAACAAGCTTTTTAAAAAAACTGACATAAATACCCTTGTTAAATTGATAAAATAGTTAAAACGAGGAAAATTATAAGGTTTTATTGCACAATCACATATAACAATAAAAATAACCAGGTATATATAATGATTAGTTGTAAAACATAAAATAGATTCATCTTTGATAACTCGCTCAATCACATATAATCTACTATTTTGATAACTCAATTACAAGTGTTGTAATTATTTATTACTTCAATACACATTTAATAATGAGTTATGTTGCTAAAAATCATGAACACATCAAGATCATTCCATAAAATCACAAATGTAAACATGAATATTATTCGCAACCGCCCGGCGGTCACAAATATGAAACGACCCTCTTTCGTGACCATCGGGCGGTTGCGAAGCTAGAGTCGAGATCGTCTGGTCGTCGCTACTAGCCAACGGCTAGTTGGCTTTTGCGACCGCCGAGCAGTCGCGATAGCCAACGGCTAGTAGCATTTGCGACCGCCCAGTGGTTGCGAAAAATCCTGAGGCAATTCGTGACCGCCGCGCGGTTGCAAAAGTTGTCGCGACCGCCGCGCGGTTGCGAAGGTTATTCATGCCATTGCGATCGCATAGCGAATGTGAATAACATGAATATTATTCGCGACTGTTGGGTGGTCGCGAATAACCTTCATCAGATTTAAAAAATTAATATTCTGATAATTTACCGGAATATTAATATGTTTTGATAGAAATTGAATAGAGTTTTAAAAGAATGCAAATATGAAGAAAATGGCTTAAATAAAAAGTAAAGAGATAACAAATGAAATGAAAAAAGATGAAAACACTAATGAAAGAGAAACTAAAGATATTGGGTGTTTTTTTTGGGATATAAGAAAAGAAATAGCCCATGTATGGGTGTTCACGGTTAGGTCCAACCAAAAAAATCACAAGTTGACTGAATTTTTAGGCCTAATCGCAACCGAAATTAGTCACTTTGTTCGAGTTTTGGTTATGGCTTTTGGAGTTTTAAAAATATCAAGTTCTTTTAAAATCGCACATCGGTTAACCTAAGTCAACCAAAATTGTTCACTCTAGATGTAATTGGGAGGTTTTATGAATTGACGCGTGATTTATTTGATTTGCATTATGTACACGAATGGATGAATATTTTAATATGTTTTACTAATTATGATGAATGAATTGTAATAAGTGTTACATATTATTGTAGATTGTTAAGTAAAGTATTGACAAAGAGATGATTTTTAATTATATATATGTCATATTTTGAATATGTCTTGCTTTTTATTGATAAATAAGCTTGTAATGTGAAATAGGTTGTTAATTTGTCTTTTTAATTTTATATATTCAAATTTTTGAAAGAATTTTACATATTTAGCAATTGTGTGGAAACTTCTTTTTTCTCGAAAAGAGTAGGTGATTGGTTAACTCGATCCAATAACCTAAACCGAACAATGTTAACCAAAAATTAAACTACTTTATTGGTTATGTTATTGGGTTTTGCTTTTAAGCTAACCAATCATTCAAGTTGTTTGAAAATCGAACCAATGGTTAGAAAAACCGAACCTTGAAACTCATGTAAGTTCGCTTAATTAATGTATTATATATGGGCCAATGCATATTAATCGATATGAGCCCACCCAATATAAAAACGAATTAGTAATCAGTAGCTTGGAGACTCGCGTAACATAGAAATAAGATAATCTCTGGGTCCACATAATACATGTATATCATTTTTGTACTTCGTTATCCATCTTTCGTTGTTTCGATGTTGCCCCTGTAAGTTCAATCAATTACTATATTCTGTTTTTGTTTTACAATAGCTGATAACAAACGGGTCTGCCTGTTTTAATAATTGGGCGTGTAACATATACATGTGAGCCTACGCGTATTATTTGAAAGGAGCTCACTTAATATAAAACAAATTAGTAATCAGTAGCTTGGGGCCAACGTAACATATAATAAGATAATCATTGGGGACATGTATATAATTTGTTACTTCATTATACATCTTTCGTTGTTCCAATATTACCCCTGCAAGTTCAACTAATAACTATATTTTATTTTTTTGCTATACATTAATAAATAATATGTGGGCCCATACATATTAATTTATTGCGGTTCACCTAATATAAAATGAAGTAGTAATCAGTAGCTTTTGGGAGACCGTTAACATAAAATAAGATAATCATTGGAGTCCATGTAATACATGTATAACATTTGTTTATTTCGTTATTATAAAGTTATTTATAATGAAGCCCCATTATAAATGGATATACATATATATGTGGTATATATGACGTATATACATATATGGATATATGACGGTATCTATGACGTATATACATATATGGATATATATATAGATATATATCCATATATGTATATACGTCATAGATACCGTTAGAAACTAATAGCTTAACTCTCCTTATTATTATGTGCAAATTATAGTGCATCTTATTTTCTAATAGCATAACTCGTCTTAATTATTATGTGCAAATTATACCATATTATTATTTCTATCGTACATCTTTCGTTGTTCCGATTTTGTCCTTGTAAGGTCAATTAATTACTATTTCTATTTTTGTATTACAGTAATAAATAACACGTGGCCCGGCATATATTAATCAAATGGGCCCCACATAATATAAAACGAATTAGGTTTCAATAGCTTTGAGACCCGCGTCGCATAGAAAAAGATAATCATTGGGATCTATGTAATACATAAATTTTATTTATTTTCTTTGTTATTATAATATTATTTATAAGTAAGCTCCATTATATACCTATCAAGGGGCAACTTTAATTATATGATTAAAGTGGCACCATGCAGCTGGTAGCTTGCTTCACAAACTACTTCCGCCTTCTCGTTAGTTGATCGTCACACTTGCGTTTCTACAAATGTTTTAGAGGAACAACATAAATTCAATTCATAGTCGTGGCAATCATTTGTCTAACAACATAAATAAGAATTGCCGGGTAGGTTACAAGAGCTTTTATTACAGTAATAAATTACATGTGGCCCTGCACATATTAATCAATTGGGCCCCACATAATATAAAACAAATTAGGGATCAATAGCTTTGAGACCCGCGTCACATAGAACAAGATAATCATTGGGATCTATGTAATACATAGATTTTATTTATTTTCTTTGTTATTATAATATTATTTATAAATAAGCTCCATTATATATATATGTGTATGTTATAGATACGAATAAAATAATTAATAGCTTAACTATTCTTAATTAGTATGAGTAAATTACTGCCCATGTAGTGGTGTTCACAGTTAGGCCAACCAAAAATGACAAGTTAACTGAATTTTTAGGCCGAATCGCAACAGAAATTAGTCACTTAGTTCGATTTTCGGTTATCGCTTTTGGAGTTTTAGAAATATCAAGTTCTTTTAAAACCGCACCTCGGTTAACCCAAGTCAACCAAAAATTGTTCACTCTAGATGAAATTGGGAGGTTTTATGAATTGATGGATGGTTTATTTGATTTACATTATGTACACGTATTATGATGAATGAATTGTAATAACTCTTACAAATTATTGTGGATTGTTAAGTAATGTATTGACAGAAAGATGATTTTCAATTATATATATATATATATATGTTATATTTTTGAATATGGCTTACTTTTCATTAATAGATAAGTTTGTAATGTGAAATAGGTTGTTAATTTGACTTTTAGATTTTATTTATTCAATTTTTTGAACAAATTTCATATATTTATTAACTGTGTGAAAAATGTTTTTTTCCCAAAAAAAGTAGGTGATTGGTTAACTCGATCCAATAACCTAAACCGAACAGTGTTAACCAAAAATCGAACTACTTTATTAGTTTGGCTATTGGTTTTCGCTTTTAGGCTAACCAATAATTGAAGTTCTTTCAAAACCGAACCAATAGTTAGAAAAATCGAACCTTGAACACCCCTATGCCCATGTAAGTTCGCTTCATTACTATATTCTATTTTTTATTTTCCAGTAATAAATAGATGTGAGGTCTGCGTGCATTAACGTTGGACCCTACCCAATATTAAACACGTATGTCTTTCGTTGTTCCGATTTTTTTCCAGTAAGTTCAACTACTTCCAGTATTCGTTTTCTTTTCTAGTAATAATAGCTCTGGGGACCTCATACATTAATATTGGGCGTTGCTTAATATTACACTCGTCCATCGATCGTTGTTTCGATTTTGTCCCTTTAAGTTAAACAAGTTACTTACTATGTCTTAAAAGTATTATAAATTATACATTTAATGATATGTCATTGTAAAGCCACACGTTTCTCCATTACAACACAACAATCGCAATGCAATTTGGAGGCCCGGAGAGAAAGATATGCTAAAAATGGTGCATCTGCACATATCTGGCGCATCTGCAGAACTATCGAATTTATGGTGACTATCGAATTATAAATTCGATACTAAGCCCAAATATTACACTTAAGACCCTTTATTGATGCCTATATATACATGTAACGGCAAATTCTTGATTTTTGAAATTAAATGACCAGAAAAGATTACAAAGTAAATTTGAATTAATTTAAAGTACAATTGTGGTTCAATCTCTATGTAATCCTCTAATTTTTTTCTACAAGAACAATGTTGAAATTTGGTTGACTTGAAAGTGGATTTGATTTCGATCTCTTCCACATGTATTTGAGTTGAACGTTAATCTAAGGGCTTTGAGCTTGATCTTGAATTGACGGTCTACTTGACTTGATATTTTCGACGAACAATTTGATCTTCATCTTGAACTTATTAAAAGTCAATGTTCTTTGGAGGAATCTTGGTCTTTAAAGTACTTGGAGATTTGACAAAAGTTGATTCGAGGGCTTGGCGGCTTGATCTCGGGTCGAACGGAAACTTGATTTAGAATTTGATTTGAATGTTGATGAAGATTGGTATGATCTTCGTCTTCAGTTCTTTGGATTTTTTTGGGTTTTGATCTTCTTGAATGGACTTCAATCTTCAAAATGGTTTTTCGAGGGTCTTAGGACTTGATCTCAGATTAAACGGATTTTGACTTGAAGACGAATGAAGAACGGTATGAACTTGGTTTTGGATTTATTTAACCTCTTGGAGTTTGATCTTCCTCGGTAGAAGTGCTATCTTCAAAAACAAAACTTAGAGATTTTCCCTCTTCAACTTGTGAATATTTTGTGTGTCCTTTTTCTTTATGAGAGGGCCCCTATTTATAGTTGTAAAAACCTAGAGCTCCTTGCTTGTGATTTGTCGGTTTTATTTTTAAGATAAGTATGGATTTAATTTGGCTTGTTTATCAAGAAACACATTATATTTCCACATGGCTTAACATCATTGGTTGGAATACTCCATCTGTTCCACGTGGCTTTATTTGATTGGCCAACAATATATGTATTAGAAAATCAATCAATTAATCTATTAATAATTGGAATTTAATTTATTAAAATTCCAAATTAAAAATAGAAATAATTAATTAATTTCTAATAATTAATTTGACACTTGTCAATATTTAATTGGAGGAGACAAAATTAATTTGTCTACAAATGCCCCCTTGCGACTTGTCATGAATAGCATTGTAAAATGCGTGTTAGAGTGAATTTGTCGCAACATATTGTTTTTTCGTGTCATCGATGAAATTGATAAAAACAAAAGTGTACTTTACTTTAAGTACCAAGACTTTGGTGGACCTTCATGTCAATATTATTGGGGACTGTAATAAAATTTAAGCATTCATCTCACTTTTCCTTTTGCACCATGTGCTTGCTTCCTTTTTTTTCTTTTTTTTTTCTTTTTAATTGGTGGTCCATGTAGACCAAACACATTAGATTAAATCCTTCTCCTTCTTCTCCAAGGACACACGTAATAATTTCTACAAACTTGACTCCTTTTCCCACTCAATTTCTTCTTTAATTAACTCAGGGGGAGAGGGATTCTAGTTCAACTACAACTGCCATATTTATAGTTATAGTAGGATTGATACAGAAGAATCTTTAACAAATCTGAAAATTTCAAGAATCCTAATCCAAGAAATAATTTCTTCTCGGGAGATCAATTCTAATTCAACAATGACTGTATAATTGCTATTGTATTCGAACTGGGACTCTAATAAAATCTCTATACATAAAGCCAAACCACGGCTTCTTCTTCATCACCACAACCTCTACTCATTTTCTGGGTCTTTTTGAAAAAAATAAAGAAATAAAAATTCTTTTCTTTTCTTCTAAACTCAGCTCCCATCCAGCAGACGAAAGGAAGGGTAATAGGCAGAAGGCCTGCAAATCTTTCAGATTTAATAACGATATGTAAGCTCGGTTCAGTTCCTTTTTTTTTTACTTGCTCTTCCTTTTTCTTCTTTCTTTTTTTTCTTTTTGTTGCAGACCACTAATTTGCCTTTTTTTTTTTTGCTCTTTTGTGTTGACAGTCCACGCACAATGGTAAAATTCGGCCATGCCTATAATTCGAAGGGAGTTGAGACTCTAACCATCACCAGCAATGAAAACCAATATAATCGATCCAACGGGACACAATATTGGAGGTCGGCACCCCTCTCACCGGAATTTACACAAGCCGATAACCCACTTTGATTAACACCATTAAACCTAAAGAATGGACCGAAGAGTTTCCCAAGTCTTCCAATCGATCTCTGCCGTCGTTCGTGCTCCGGTCTCCTCACCACCAAGTATCAAACGATGATCTTCCTTTCGATACCTTGGGGTGATGTATTGCCAAAGGAGATTCCATGTGGGACGATGCCTTTCTTCACTTTACCGGCAAAATCCAATACTTCCCCTGATATTGGGAGTGGACAGAAGATGTTCTTGTTCGGTGCAAGGCTACACTTACTTCCATCAACACGTACGAGCCAATCTATGCATCCCTGTTCACATATGAGTGCAATTTGGAAATCATAAAAGCCTTTTGCGAAGCGTGGTCACCGTCTACAAACACCCTTGTCACTTCACTTGGAGAGCTCTCAGTTTCCCTATGGGACTTGGAACACCTTGTCGGTCTGCCCATATTTGGATCCATATATGACGAAGTCATAGCGAGCGAGAGAGAACTTCTCGGCAAAGAAAAAGACAACTATCTCTTGTTGTGGTCATGTAGAGATTTGTTCCACGCGTTTCACTTAATCCGAGCACAAGTTGGTGATGACGATCCTCGAGTGCCAATCAAAGAGTGGGTCAACTTTTGGTCAAAAAAAGAAGTCAAATACAAATGTCCCCCATCACGAGAGGAAAAACGTGCGCAACCTCAACCGACACACAACCCTTCCTAAAAGCTCAAACCATGCACTCGGTGGTCATCGCGGGAAGAGATCCTGTTTTCACAACTCGGTATCAAAGGTTGTTGGAAGGAAGAGACATTTTTGGCTGCGCACTTAGCTTGTTGGTTGTGTATCTTTGTTCTCCCTGTAAAGGATGTTGGCTTTATCCGTCCAAGTACATTCAAGATGGCGAGTCTTATAGCCAGCGGTCAAAGAGCATGCCTTGCCAGTCCGGTACTAGCGTCGGTTTACAAAGGGTTGAATGTAATATCAAGGTCTACTCAACCGCCTCAAGGGTGCCTTCCTTTTCCGATCTATTTTGTCTACGGGTGGGTGGCGCTATACTTCAAGACTCAGTTTTCCATCCACCCAGAGTCGTAGAAACCTGGAATGATCGTATTTTCTAGAGAAAATAGAGCAATGTCTTTTGATCCAAAAGAAGCTCGCAAGAGGATTCACAAAGGAGACTACACTTGGGCATGCAACCTTCTTCCAAATGTCAATAACGTCGCACTTGTGGATTGCGGTACCCTTGGCGAAGCAGAGCATGACTATTTTATCAACCTTCGATCATGTTATCTTACTCTGAGGCAAGGCGTGACTTTTGATGTTGAGCCCTATAGTCCACATCGATTCGGCTGACAATTTGAATATTATCAAGATGTCCCTAGCGTACTAAAAAATGACTATCGTGAAGCTTCTTTGGATGAAGGACTTTGTTTTTGGAGGTTAAGTCTTGCACAAAGGACATATTCAAAGGTTTGGATTCTCAATGCTCCTCTTAACGCAAGAAGGCACTTTTTGAATAGTTATAAGCCATGGATAACCAAAACCCATATGAGCTACCTTGAAGACAATATCGACTCTTTACTTTTTCCTCAAAAGTGCTTGATACTCAGTGGGGATGACAAGGTCGCAAAAAGTCGTGATAGCCAAAGTGCTCCTCTTGGGAAGAGCTCGCGAGACTCACCACACATTGCGATAGAGGAATCAGCGAAAAGAAAAAGCATTGCCAAAGAGAGCAGAAACTGCGAAAATGGCAACCGCAACTAGAAGAGGGTTAAGAAAGACTCAAGTGTCTCGCATCCCAGAGAAGTCAATTCTCCTCGGTGCCTTTTGAGCACCCCATCCGCGACATTGAACTTGGTTGTACAGGTATTGGTCAACTTTGCTCTTTATTTCCATACGCATATAAATATACATACACACACACATATATATATATATATACATATGTATTCCTTGTAGGCAGGTAAAGAGAGGATTTCTGCTTGGAAGGGTGATGAGCAACATCCTCAAACAAGCGAAGGGTCTACTTCATGTGCTGGCACTAAACCTTCAAAAGATGACAAAGTGCATTTGAAACCAAGAGACTTAAAGAATGGTAAGGAGAGTTCTTCACCTGTTGCCGTCTCTGTTTTCAAGGGTGAAAGTCTATTAGAAATTCATGACAAGAGGTATCTCAACTCTCTATGGGTCGATGTTAGTGGGAGGATTGTTCGCGTACCAATTAACCAAATTTCTTCTTTTCAAGATGAATTCCGCATTATTTCTGAAAGAATGAAGTTGGTTGGGAAGGAAAAAGTTGCACCCTTAGAGGCCTTAGTGAGCAAATGTTTTGATCAAACCGCTGCTTATGATGTGCGAAACTCCACAATATTGGAAAACTCATCATTTCTTCAACAAATTTTGGAAATGGAGGGCCACATATCCGATGCCAAAGCTGACAAGGAAAAGGGATCCTCACGAGTTAGGTCTACAAAAGATGAACTTCAAAGTGTTAAAAGAAGATTGAAAGACTTAAAGTTGGAGAAAGCAAGCTTGACGTCATCCTTAAAGAGCCAACAAGAGTTTCTTCGAGGTGTCGACAATAAGATCTCTAATTTGTAAGAGAAGCTATCCGTCCTTAAAAGCACTCCTTCACTTACTGACGCAGAGATGGACGAATTGAATGTTATGAGATTGAGCTTGGAGACTGCACAACTGGAGTGAGGCCTTTTGTTTGAGAGGAGTTTCGCTTGTTTTTTTCCTTCATCTTTGTTTTAGTGATATACTTTATTCTGTTTTGCTTTGGATTTGTAGCATCATCAAACTTCGAGATTAATGAAAGATTTTCCTTTATTTACCTCATTTTGAGTTATTCATTTGCATTTGGCATCATGTTTCTTTCCCATGAATACTGTAACATAATCGCAATAAAACCAACTTAAGCAAATTTCATGACTGAACTTAGAAAACTTCTAAGCTGCCTACATACCTCGATAAAAAGGATCAAGTCATATCGTAGTTCAAAGAAATCAAGATTGATTTAATGGGGGGGTGTCGTACACAGTTTATACTCATGCGCGCCAGGAGTATTCATTCTGTATTCTTTTTGAACAAAGTGGGGTATTTAATATTTAACAACATAAAATACCTTTAGTGGGGTAAGGTATCATTTTAACCACATAATTTACCATTGGTGGTTGCCATCCACTGTTTATACTCATGCGGGCCAGGAGTAACGTGCAGTTTAGACTCATGCGTCATGGAGCAATTGACTTGAAGACTTGAAGGCTTGAACACTTGAAGAACATGCAGACATCTTTGCTCGTGCCTAGGAGGACTTGAAGACTTGAAGGATTTTCAGACTCTCGACGTGTCTAGAAGACTTAACGCATTTGATTTGAAGACTTGAAGGACTTGTAGAGATTTTGGCTCGTGTCTAGGAGATTTGAAAAGTTGCTCTGAGGACTTGAAGGATTTATAGACCTTTTGGCTCGTGTCTAGGAGACTTGTGCATTTGTTTTGAAGACTTGAAGGATTTTCTTTGAGTTTGGATATGCAAACAGTTTATACTCGCGTTAAGGAGGATTTTGATAGTTTATACTCTTATCAAGGAGTATATATTTTGGCACTTAATTTGAGGATTTGAGATAGTTTACGCTCGTATCAAGGAGCATATGTTTTGACACTGAATTTGACGGCGCGCCCTCTTCATTGTCATCGTCGTCGTCTGTATCATCACTTTCAATATCAAGGCCATGAGCTGAGTTTTCTTCTTTAATAGAGTTTACACTTGTCTCTACGTCATGCGCTTGCGTTGCCAACTCTTCAAAGTTTCTTGGCTTGATTCCTTGAAGTATGTAAGAGAGACTCCAATTCATCCCTTGAATGCAAATCTCCATGGCTGAAGTTTCAGACAGTTTCTCTTTGCAACTTAAGGATAGACTTTTCCACCTATTGATGTACTTAATCACTGGTTCGTCTTCTTGTTGATGATAATTTGCAAGTTCAATCATGCTTACAGTACGCCGAGTGCTATAAAAGCGATTAAAGAATTCGGTTTGTAGATCGTTCCAACCGTCAATGGAGTTTGGTTCAAGATTAATGTACCAATCAAAGGCAAAATCTTCTAAGGATCGAACGAATTGCTTGACTAGATGATCTCCATAAGTTCCAGCACTATTGCACGTCTCAATGAAATGAGCAACATGTTGTCTTGGGTCTCCAGTCCCATCGAATGGTTTGAAACTTTGGAGGTTGATAGCTTTTCGGCATTTGCAATTGCTCAATTCTTTGAGTGTTAGGCTTCGTGTAAGATTTGGAAGTCTTGTGTTGAGCTTTATGATCATTTGCAACTTCTTCAATGAGCTTCTTCAATTGATCGGCAGAGACAAGGCCTTGCGGGGAAACTTGGATTTGTTTGCTTGAAGACTTAGAATTTTCTCCAACTTCAACATCTTGAATGTTTTTCTCGGTAAACTTTGTGTGCATCATGGCGCATTGCTCTTCCTTCCTTGATAAATTTGGCTTGTGGAAAAGAGAAGTGGCTTGGATTCTTTCACTAAGGACTTCATCAAACTCTTGAGCTTCAACTCCTTGAGTAGCATTTTCATGTGCCCTGCTTTGATCGCCGCTTTCCACGAGCTCTTGCTTTTGGAGATGAGGTGACACTTCAACTTCGTTGATTGTAGTCTTGATGCATCCTTGAACTCCAATGTTGTTGGTGACTTCTTTGGAATTTTCAACTCCTTCTTTGCTCTCTAGCTTTTGGAGAAGGCGATTCAAGTGGTGTTCACGTTTTTGAGCTTGAGTTGTGAGATTCGCAATGGCTTTTGGCAGCGCTGCAACTTGCTCTTCTAGCGAGGATGCTTGATCATCTTCTTTAGCATCATGTCTTACCCCCGGTGTGAGTGTATCTTTCATCATCGGTTGCGAAGAACCTCTGATTGTTGCCCCCATTGACTTGTCCATTATTGAGCAACACTGACTTCTTGTGATTTCAAATCTGAGACTTGTTGGAAAAGAGACGAGAGGTAGAGATTATCCCACCGGGCGTGCCAAATTCGTAGCGACAAATTCTTGATTTCTGAAATTAAAAGACAAGAAAAGATTACAAAGTAAATTTGAATTAATTTAAAGTACAATTGTGGTTCAATCTCTATTTAATCCGCTGATTCTTTTCTACAAGAACAATGTTAAAATTTGGTTGACTTGAAAGTGGATTTGATTTCGATCTCTTCCACGTGTATTTGAGTTAAACGTTAATTCAAGGGCTTTGAGCTTGATCTTGAATTGACGGTATACTTGACTTGATATTTTCGGCGAACAATTTGATCTTCATCTTGAACTTGTTGAATGTCAATCTTCTTTGGAGGAATCTTGATCTTCAAAATGACAAACGTTGATTCGAGGGCTTGGCGGCTTGATCTCGGATTGAACGGAAACTTGATTTGGAATTTGATTTGAAGGTTGATGAAGATTAGTATGATCTTCGTCTTCAGATCTTTGGATTTTTTTAGGTTTTGATCTTCTTGAATGGACTTCAATCTTCAAAACGGTTTTTCGAGGGTCTTAGGACTTGATCTCGAATTAAACGGATTTTGACTTGAAGACGAATGAAGAACAGTATGAACTTGGTTTTGAATTTTATTTAACTTTTCGGAGTTTGATCTTCCTCGGCAGAAGTGCTATCTTCAAAAACGGTTTTTGGATGGAATTGAGACTTGACGGCGGATTGAAAGGAGTTCTTTACGAAGAACACCTTGAAGATTATTGAAGAATGCCTTGAATGCCGCGAAGAATGCTTGAAGATGGATGAACTTGGTAGAGCAAAAAACTTATAGCTTTTCCCTCTTCAACTTGTGAATATTTTGTGTGTCCTTTTTCTTTATGAGAGGGCCCCTATTTATAGTTGTAAAAACCTAGAGCTCCTTGCTTGTGATTGGTCGATTTTATTTTCAAGATAAGAATGGATTTAATTTGGCTTGCTTATCAAGAAACACATCATATTTCCACATGGCTTAACATCATTGGTTGGAATACTCCATCTTTTCTACGTGGCTTTATTTGATTGGCCAACAATATATGTATTAGAAAATCAATCAATTAATCTATTAATAATTGGAATTTAATTTAGTAAAATTCCAAATTAAAAATAGAAATAATTAATTTAATTTCTAATAATTAATTTGACACTTGTCAATATTTAATTGGAGGAGATAAAATTAATTTGTCTACAATACCTCCCATTCCTCACAAGCGATGGGGATGAACGAAGAGCTCTTAGGTTGAATCCAAGCCAGTCTCGAATTTCCAATTCGGAAGTTGGAAAGATTAGATACTATGCATCAAATTCCCATTTTTATAGTAGTTAAATTAGATATAATTTGCATGTTTCCTGAAAGCTACATGAGTCAGGGTTCTATATCAAGAAGCGAATTGAGATTTCAACCAACCAATATAGAGATAAGGTCGAAAATGTGAAGCTGCGCAATGCAGTTCGAGAGTAAAGAAGATTCGATCCTATATCTTGAATTGCCAATTATAGAGTAGATAATGGTATAATTCTTATATGTCCTGAAAGCCACATGAGTCAGAGCTCTATATCAAGAAGCGAATTGAGGTTTTCACCAACCAATACATAGATATGGTCGAAATTATGAAACTGCACAATGCAGTTCCAGGGCATGGAAGATTCGATACTATGTCTCACATTCCCAATTTGATAGTAGGTAAATCTGATAGAATCCGCATATGCCTTGAAAGCTACACGAGTCAGGGTTTCATATCAAGAAGCGGATTGAGGTTTCGACCTATGAATAAAAAGATATGGTCAAAACCGAGAAGTTGCGTAATGCATAAGCAAGTGAACCAAACAGTGTGACCGGGGCTCGACCCTTTAAAGGCTATTCAAAGAGATTACGCTCGACTTGATTCCCTCAATGAGATACATTGGTAGCTCGGCACGATCTCATTTCAGAACGAACTTTTCGCTTCCAATTTTTCCCTTGTAAGTTCAACTAATTACTATATTATGTTTTATTTCTCAGTAATAAATACTTTTTGGCCCGCACATATTAATCGATTAGGACCCGCAAAATATACAATTTCTTAACACTTATTAGCGTTGGGGTCCGCTATAAATTGCAAAGCAGTCCTTTAAATTTTTAATTCTTTCGATCTCGCTTCAAAAGTTTTACGTTGCGCACTTATAGGCCTGTGGTAAATTGCCAAATGGTCTTTATAATTTGTATTTCCCTCAAAATTTGCCCCAAACATTTTATATAATTTATTTATAGGACCCACTATAAATCGTTAAATGGTCATTTGATTTTTAAATTTTTTCAATTTCATTCTAAAAGTTTATTCTTTTTGGTTTTGGAGTAGTAAATAACTTGTGCGTCAGCGTGTATTAAACAATTGGGACCCCACTTAATATAAAATTGATTAACGCTCAATAACGTGGGGGTCTGCTGTAAATTTTGAAATAATCTTTTTAACTTTTAATTCTTTTAGTTTTGCCCTATGTTGCACGGGTTCGAATACGGCGGTACGGGTATGGTATGATATGGATACGCCGATAGGGCATTTTTTAAAAACAGGCCATACTGATACGGCAAGGATACATCTATATATTATAAATTATTAATATTTATTATATGATTTTTTAAACAATGGAATTTAAAACTTAAACTAGAAAAATTGAAAATACGCAAAAAAAATGTTTAACATTAAATAAAGTCATGCATCAAAACTAAAAGAAAACATACAAACGTGAATTATGACTAACAAGTTAGACAACAAGTTAATAAGCTTGTCGTAATATTACAAAATCAAGATGTTCAATACTCGACGATTAATGACTACATAAAGTCATATTAACAAAAAAAAAGTGAATTAATAATAATATTTTCAAGTAATTCACTTTCAAAATTAAACTGAACATCAGAAATTAAACTAAACATCACTTTTAATTTTTAACCCATCAAATATCAAAAGTTTGTAAAAAAAACCTAGAATAGTTCCGATATGCCTAAAAAAACGTATCAGATACGTATCGAGATTTTTTTTTTATTTTTCAAAATTAAAGGATATGCCATGTGGCGTATCAGATACGTTAGTACGGGTATCGGTAGATGAATCGGTATCGATATGTATCGGGTACTGCATAACCGACTTAGTATCGGTATCGGTGCATCATAGGTTTTGCCTCATGAGTTTTATGGTACGCACTTATTTGGCCCATTTATTAAACGCAAACCCATATATGCACTAGTAAGATGCGTTGGAGATCTCGACTTAGGGCGTGCAACTAGAGCTCGTGGGAGACCGAAGAAGACATTAAAGAAGGTCATACACAACGACATGAAGCACAAAGACTTAAGTGAAGATTTACTTCTTAACCGAAACGAATGAAGACAAAGGATTCATGTACACGAGACTCAACGTGATTCTTTCATGGTTCATATAACCTACCCCAATTTATTGGGATTGCAAGCTTGATTCATAATAAAATTAAGCGGTACCATACTTATACATTATAAAATTAAATTTTGAAGTTATATTAAAATTTGTTAAAATGTACTCACATTGACTATCGTTAGAATTAGAACAAGACTTTTAAAAATGACAATTAAATTATCGAATACAATTCGCCCGAACCAATAACCTAGTATACATATAAGAATGGAGTTTCCATGTTCCATTATTTTCTTCTCAATTTTGCCCCTCACTTTTCCATTGTTTTACAACTTTACCAAGCATAATTAACTACAATGGGCCCACTACAAATTGCAAAATAGCCCTTTCAAATTTATTATTTTCTACTTTCACCCTCTAAAAATAAATTGCAACATAGCCCTTTTAAATTTATTATTTTTCACTTCCACCCTCTAAATTTTTTCTTCTACTTGTGCGCATAAAGTTTCACGTGATCTACTTAAAGCCCCTAATATTTTTAATTATAACGCGTGCCCCTGTAAATCATAGAACAACCCCTTTAGAATATTTTTTTGGCCAACTCTATTTGCCACCAACATTGTTAGTTATAGTGGGTCTTGTTGTAAATTGCAAAATAGATCCCTTAAGTTTAATACTATTTTGAAGAATTCCTGTAAATGTATGCAAACTGTAAAATTAGCCCTTTTAACTTTTGTGGTTTTTTTTTAAAATTTCCGTAAATGTATACAAACTGTAAAATGATCCAATAACAAATCACTTCACTTTAGGACTGATAAGTTATGCAAGAATCTCAATGATTTTTTCGAATGTCTCAAATACCCCTCCCCCATAAAGTTTAGAGTGTGCGTGTATACCCATCTTTTAGGATTTTTACAAATTCTCAAACACCCCTAAAGTTCAGATTTTGCACGGAGACCCTACAAGAAACTCATTGATTTCAGAGAAATACGCATATGATTCGTGTTAAAATAATTACGAAAAAAGAGATGAAGTTATTTTTACGTCTATACTAAAAAGAAATATTCAAATTACCAAAAATACCGAATTTCTACGATATTTTTATTTTTACGTCTGATTTATGCATTTTTGGTCGTTTACATTTTTGAGTGTAAATTCTAGAAATCCACAAAAATTATAAAATATTACAAATCACCGAGAAAATATAAAATTACTCATTGCCTTCATACATTTCACGGAAATTTTATGATTTGGTCCCTTAAGTTGGCTCTAGCTCGATTTTGGTCCCATAAGTTGGCCGACCTTTATTTTCATCCCATAGGTTGGCACTCTTTCGCGATTTTAGTCCCACCACCATAGCTTCGCCAAAAATCGCCGAAAAATGCATACGTGGCATCCGTTGACCGCTGCTGGACCTATTTTGACTTCATTTTTGGGCCCACCTGTACACATAGCATCCATGTGAAAAAAAAATAAAACAAAAAAACAATTAAACCCCCACCCCATCACCACCACCCCCACCCCACGCACGCACACCCCACCCCCACCCCACGCACGCACCACCACCACCCCACGCACCACCACACACGGCCTCGACCTCCACCATCATTGCACGACCTCCACCATCACTCGATTTCGACTTGGGGTTTTGGAGGGGCGGCGGTGGCAGGGGTTTTGGAGGGGAAGTTGTTGAGGATAACTCGATTTTGGGGTTTTGGAGGGGCGGCGACTGTGTTTTCGATTTGGAGTTTTGGAGGGGCAGCGATTGTGTCACCATTTGAGGGGCAGCGGCGCAGGGGACTAGGGAGGGTATTCGACTGTGTGGGTGGGGGCGAGGGGTTTGTAAAGGTAGGGTGGTGGGGGTGGAAGAAGAATATGCCTTTTTTTTTAATTAATTACGTGGATGCCACGTAGACTCCATGTGGAAAAGTGGGCCCAAAATGCAGTCAAAATAGGTCCAGCAGCGGCCAACGGATGCCACGTATGCATTTTCCGGCGATTTTTGGCGGAGCTATGGTGGTGGGACTAAAATCGCGGAAGAGTGCCAACTTATGGGAGGAAAATAAAGACCTGCCAACTTATGGGACCAAAATCGAGCTAGAGCCAACTTATGGGACCAAACCATAAAATTTTCCTTACACAAGAACCCCACAAAATTTCGAACTACATTTATTTTGTTCCAATTATATGTATACTTAGATCACAAATAAATTCACTTTAAATTTTAAAAACGACACATTTCCTCCCTTCCCCAACATTTTGAGCATAAGCTAGCGGCCATGGCCATGGCGGCCCTCCTCCTCCGTTCAATCAAAAAGCCTTATCGAGCTTCTGCTGCTTCCTTCTCCTCCTTCTGCCGCAACTTGCCACCTCAACCGAAGCCCGCCAAGAAGGTGCCTTTCACCTCCACCCTCCACGGCGTTACGTGGCAAGACCCGTACCGTTGGATGTCGGACAACATCAACGACCCTGATTTCGTCAGCTACATCCGCCAAGAAAATTCCTACGCGGAGGCATTCATGAGTGACACAGCACAAATGCAGAAAACCCTTTACTCGGAGATGGTATCCCGAATGCCCTCCGATGTATCTACCCCTCCCGAGCGTTGGGGGCCCTGGTCTCTCTCTATTTTCAACTCATCACTGCCTAATTTTTACAAAAGTGTGCTTAATTAATTGTCATTACTGATTGTTATAAGCTTCATTTGAAAGTTACAAGAGTGAAATAGTAATTATTAGATGCTCACAAGTGTCCTCTTGAGGATTTGGAGCGACGGAGACATGTATGCATACATACATTCTGCATAGTCTGCATGAAATTTGTTTCTAGTTCATGGTTGCACGTGAGTACTTATCGACTGCTAAACTCGCGGTTTTAGTCGATCAGCCCATGAGTTATTGAAATCTCGATATGTTATGCAACTGTCAACGTGATATAGCATTATTTGAAGCAATAAGTTATTGTGATTGTTCAGATTTTGTTTTGCATTAGAGACACCTAGCCGGTCGTTCTTGTTATAACCTCTGCCATGGGATTGAATAGGCTGTACTACCAAGGCATTCCAGACGGAAAGGAATATCCTGTCTTATATAGGAAATTAGCAACAGGTTGGGTGAACAACGTAATCGATTCTTTCACTGGAGGATCTGGGAGGGAGCAGATTTTGCTTGACTGGAATGAGATTGCAGAAAAACATGGCAAGCTCTTTTTGTTTCCTTCATAACTGTTAGATACATTTTTTCTTTCTTTCTCATATATGTCATTTCTTTTGAAATTTCCTCTTCAATACAATTAGTACTTAGTTTCTAGCTGTAGAAAGTTATTGGTCAAATAACTAGCCTTTGGCTAACGATGACTAGATTAATGGTATCTCATGTTTGGGATTGCAGTTCAATAAGTACAACATAATCTACTCAAAATAGTAACATGTTCTAAAATGACAACTCTGCTAAGTGATTCTAACTCGTGCTCTGTGTCAATTAGTTCAATCACATTGGTAAATGTCATAAGTGTTTGGTAGAACAATAACTCGCACAAGGATGTCCAGTGAGATATTTAGTAAATATCTAAATGCTAGAACAACAGAACTACATCCAAGCTTGTAAACCATTTAGTTCGTTAGGCTATATGAAGCAAGAGAGAATCACGTTGAGTAGACACTATTAATTCTCTTTCTCCACTCGTTTCCGACTGAATGAATGTCTTCATTTAGTCTTCTTATCATCATCTTGTTTCATATGACTTCCATCTACATTGTCTTTGAGTGTCCTCGTGATATGTATGTTTGCATCAAGAATTTCAACATTTTGTGCCGGTTCATCTGTGGCTCTATGTTTCACATGACTGAACCATATAAACTAACTTACTTGGCCTATGGTCTGCCTCCGAAGCAAAGGGTACTGGGTCGCTTCTCGTGCATCTTCTCTTGATGAGTGCTAAACATTACTTGGTGCTATAGTTTCATTTCTTACCTATTGTAATCAATGTAACATGCACATTTAAGCTAAACTTATCTTTAGAGCATGCTGTTGCTTAATAGGCCAGTAATTAGAGCTAAGGCAGGCCTAACAGTATACCTATACAAGTTTCTTACTTTAAGAGAATAAATACAATTGCTAGAAACTTTATGTGTGTACATTGACTTGTAATTTGAGTACATTATGACTAGCTTTTTCCTTGTGAAGATGGATGCAAGTCATGGGAAATGTAAATAGATTCCTAATATTTCTGGAAAATTGGTCATCTCATATGATACTAATTTCCAGCTAACTAAATTGTACTTCAAATTAATATTGCCTAAAATAGTTTGAGACATTATATGATAAAGAAAGAAACTCGAGCTTGATGTAAACAAACAACCAAGTCCCAATTAACTGGGATATGTTATATGATTTAAATAGAATCATATCGAGTCAAACCAATGAATTCTCTTTACCAACTCATTTAGGCTGAGTAGAGCTATTTTATTTAGCATTCCGATGGTCATGTCGTCGTTATGTATGACCTCTCTGCATGTTTTACTCGGTCGTCTACATGCTCTATATGATTGTTCAGATCATATAGGAGAGTGGCTTAGGTTATTGCACTGGTTGAAGTTTGTATTCCAATCATGTGCTGTATACATATGCAATATAATTGCATTATTTACTTTTGTAGGATATGTTCATGTGGGTACATGCAGGGTATCTCCCGATCACAATTTTCTTGCATATACTCTTGACACTGTGGGGAATGAACAATTCCAACTTCAAGTTAAGGACCTTCGAAATAATTCTGTGCTCCCACGACCGACAGTTGGAGGTGTTGTGAGCTTGGCTTGGGCGCAGGATGGACGTACTTTGTTTTATACATTATGTGACCAGAACCAACGGCCTTACAGGCAAACCCCCATCCGTCACATTTTTTTGTTATCCATAATATTCTTACCAGAGTATTCTAATTTCAGGTTATTGTGCACCAAACTGGATTCTGATTCTGCAGATGATGCCATAATATATACAGAAAATGATTCTCGCTTCTGTTTAGATATTACAAGTACGAAAGATGGGAAGTTTATAACAGTGAATTCTAATTCAAGGACTTCATCTGAGGAAGGAATTTACCCTTTTCAATTCATTTCTCTCCATCTGTTAAAGTGAATTTTGAAGCTACATTTCTCCTTAATGTATTTTATCCATTTCCTTGGTACTATTCAGGTTTATGTCATAAATGCAACCAGTCCAAAAGCTGAATTGAAAAGGTTCTGTAAACGTGTATCTGAAGTCCAATACTTTTTGGAACATCATTTTGGCTATTTTTACATCCTCACTAATGCTCCAACGAGTAGAGATAAAAGATTTTCAGGCAAAGGTTATTATTTAGCCAGATGCCGGGATGCAGATCTGCAGTCTGCTAATCTGCAGGTAATTTTTGTTTGATGCTTCGAGTATTCTATTGCGAAAGTTGTTCATATCACAACATTGGGATTCTCGTTTTGGCACGAACCATTCAATACCTGGTGACTTTCCTTATTTTATATGCTTTATAAATAAGTATCACATCTATTTTTAACTATTGGTTGCACCTTGTCTTAGAATGTCATCGTGCTTGATGAGGATGCTCGCTTGGAGGATATGGATATTTTTGATGGACACCTAGTGCTTTTTCTTAACAAAGATGGTTCCCCTTCAATATGCTCCATCAACATGCCTCTTGACATTGATTGCGAGGTATAAAAGATTTTGAAGATAAAAGGGGAAATTCAGATGAAACTGCCTATTTACGTGTAGAATACTTGCGTTTTTCTTTTTATAATTCTACTTGGTTTGAATCTATGATTTTGTTGGCATAAGCTCTGGCTCATTTTAAATGTGACGGGTTGCAAAATGTTAACTGTGTGCTAGATCCATGTGTTCGGATGATAGTATACTTGTGTGATTGATTTATAGAGAAAACAGAGAGTTGCACTTTCAGGTTTTCTAGCTAAAATTTGCAGCTAATATTATCAGTATATGAAGTGTATTCTTTCATATCCTTGTATATTGAGAAAGACTCTGCCATTATTACTATTTTCAACTCTCTAGTGATGTAATGATGAAGATTTTACACAGTTCATTATAGAATTCTGGCTGTCACTGGTCATCAGATCATTTGCCCATTTAGACATTTATTTTTCATTTAAAACTCTTTGCTAATTTATAATGGTTTGTTCTGCAGAAAGAAATGGATATTGAAGATCTTAATCCTTGGTTTTTCCCTCTGCCGTCAAACATGTGTACAATCACTCCAGGTTCAAATCATGACTTCATGAACACAGTATACCGTGTTGTCCTCTCGTCACCCGTGGTATAGTTTTTGATCATTTCAGTGACGAAATCTTACTCTTTACCTTGATGCATTGCCTACTCATTAATGTTTAATGTTTGACATAATAAGACCATAACATCTTGTTCTTAGCGTCTTCCTTAGTATTCTGGATTTTGAATATGATTTCTCAATATGAATTTGACCATGTCTTAGCCGTGATCCTACATAATGCATCAGAAACGGTTTTCGATGTTGGTGAAGTGAAATTTGATTTACTTTCAACGAGAGATTTTCCTTTACATTCCTTTACAAAGAAAAAGTTTGCTGCTTGAGTACAACAATACAGCCTTTTGAATAAAATACTAAGTTCAACTGGAAGTTACATGAGTTAATTCAGATGACTGTGAAGAAGTAATGGGAATCCTATGCTTATACCAAGGCTTCTCAGGGAATAACTGAAAATGTTTTCTATGACTACCATGTAGTTCCCGGGATTTTTTCTGAAATGGTCCCATAATGTGTAGCCTTTCCAATATTGGTCCCATAATGATACTTTTTACAATTTTAGTCCCACAGTGATCTAATCGTCCAATTTTAGTCCCATTTTTGTTAATCTATCCAATAAACGGCACGTGGGGTCACGTGACCCACTAATCCCCTTAATTAGGGTGTTAATAATTTATTTTTTATTTCTTTTTTTGAAATAAAAAACTGATAGCCAAAGATTGAACGAATTTAAAATTAAAGGACTTTTTTGCAAATGGCATTAACCCCTTTCACTCCCAAAATTCTTCCCGACAAACCACCTCCATGCGCCGCCCGCAACTCCGGCGAACCTAAGCACCACACGCCATAAAAAAATAAACGCTCCTCTGTTTGTCGGGAACCTAACATCTTTCACTCTCAAAGTACTTCTCCGACGAACCGCCTCCATGTTCCACCGCGACTCCGGCGAACCCACCACCACACGCCATAAAAAAAAAAAAAAGTTGCCCCTCTGTTTTCACTGGTGCCGTAGCCCGTAGGCGACGACCTCCGCTGGCAACATATATGCAAATGGAGGAAGAATTAATTTTGGATTCAGATCCAGAATCGCTGTTAACATTCACATGTTTTGGCAACAAGTGACACATCATTTCGAGGTGAAGCTGCCATCGGAAGCGCCGTAATGGGGGCTGACCGACTGAGAAAGACGACCCATATTACTATTTTTTTTTCTTTTTTTTTCACTATTTTTTTCAATTTTAAATGGAAATTATTGTATAATATATTTTTGTACAATATTAGAATTTATTTTCAAAAGCAGCTAATAATATTTTAAGTTATAATCAAAATTTTCATATAAAAGTTTTAAGTTTTTGTAAGAAGTAATTTAAGTCAAACTATTGTTTCTCTATTTTATTTTATTTTATTTGGAAATAATACTAGAACATCCTTTTTAACAATTCCAGAATTTGTTTTTCAAAGTAATTAGTAATATTTTAAATTGATATAATCAAATTATTGATATGAAGATTTTAAAATTTTGCAACGCAAATATATATATATATATATATATATATATATATATATACATACACGATAAGAAGTACTTTAGTTAAATTATTTGCAAAAAAGTCCTTTAATTTTAAATTTGTTCAATCTTTGGCTATCAGTTTTTTATTTCAAAAAAAGAAATAAAAAATAAATTATTAACACCCTAATTAAGGGGATTAGTGGGTCACGTGACCCCACGTGCCGTTTATTGGATAGATTAACAAAAATGGGACTAAAATTGGACGATTAGATCACTGTGGTACTAAAATTGTAAAAAGTATCATTATGGGACCAATATTGGAAAGGCTACACATTATGGGACCATTTCAGAAAAAATCCCTGTAGTTCCCGGAAGGTTTAAACACGGAAGGTTTAAACATGGTTATGTCGTTTTTGAAGGTCTAAATATTTCACATGTATTCTATGGTTAACACAACAAGTACAGTTTAAGTCTGTAAAACAACTTAATAATTACTACAGTTTAAGGTTATACTTGTAAGGCCAAATCCAGCCAAAACCATGAAACTTTTAACTTTGCAGATGCCTGATCTTATTGTGGATTATGACATGTCGAGGAAAACCTTCTCCATCGTTCAGCAGGAAGATGTGGAAAATATCTCAACCAATACTGCTGACTTTGGCTTGCTGGATCACAGCAATGTCCCTAATAAAGTTGTAAATTGTACTTCTGAGAAGGAAACACTCGCCCAAGTTAATGAGGGTCATGAATGGAAGGATTTCTCAGAGAAATACGCTTGTGAAGAGATGGAAGTGGTTTCCCATGATGGAGTGAAAATCCCGCTAACCATTCTTTTCTCCCGGAGTGCTTATCGCAAGGGCCAATCTCCCGGGCTTCTACATGGATATGGTGCATATGGTGAGGTTCTGGATAAAAGCTGGTGTTCAGACCGTTTAAGCTTACTTGATAGAGGTTGGGTATTTGCATATGCAGATGTGAGGTATATACCTCTTCACCAACCTTGTTAAGTTTAAGTTGCTTTGTTGGATCATTCTGTAAATTTATCATGTTTCATTCATTGTTCTTGTCCATAATCATACATGCAAACACCTGTCCTGACTTCCCTTTTCCATGTGCCACAATCAAGAGACTTCTTTTCTATTTCATATCGCAGAAGAAGGTGATGCATTGCATGTGATAGTTGAAATAATTTGTCGATAGACGATTTCAACAAATAAATAGTTTGTACATTTTTCATGGACTTAGGATCTTCCAATGAAACTCGTAACCTTTTTTTTCCCCTAGGGGTGGTGGTGGTACAGATCCCTGTTGGCATAAACTGGGGCGTGGACTGAACAAGTTAAATTCCATCCACGATTTTATCTCATCGGGTGAATATCTGATCAGTGAGGGTTTTGTCCACAAAAATCAGCTAAATGCTTTGGGTATTAGTGCTGGAAGTCTTCTTGTGGGGGCAGCTGTCAATATGCAACCTCAGTTGTTTCGATCAGCCATTCTAAAGGTATGTACAAGTATTAGGATTTGTTTACTTTGTCCACTCTAGTTATAAGCTGAACCTTCCTATTATGTGTTGTATTAAACAAGATTGCTATAAATGTATATATTATTACTAAAATATATACATGAGTATGCAGTTTAATGGAAGTCTTTTTTTCGTTTTGATGACAATAATAGGTTCCTTTTGTGGACGTACTTAACACGCTTTTGGATCCTAGTTTACCTCTTACAACTTTGGACTATGAAGAATTTGGGAATCCCCAGGACCGTACTTTCTTTGACTTTATCCG
Source organism: Linaria vulgaris (assembly GCA_948329865.1). Taxonomy (NCBI): domain Eukaryota; kingdom Viridiplantae; phylum Streptophyta; class Magnoliopsida; order Lamiales; family Plantaginaceae; genus Linaria; species Linaria vulgaris. The sequence goes on from OX415249.1 coordinate 68,246,248, forward strand.
AAAGTACTCGCCATACGACAATATTCCTCAAGGAATTTGCTGTCCTGCAATGCTTGTATCTGCATCATTTAACGATTCCCGGTAACCACTAATTGTTTCAGAATTTTATTCTATTTTCTGAAAATGCATGCTCGCACCTTATAAGAAATTGTTTGCCAATGAGAATAACTGTATAACTACTTAGAAAGTATTTATAGATTGACAGTGTTAGTTTTATAATGCATAGAGTCGGTGTTTGGGAAGCAGCAAAATGGGTCGCGAAGATGAGAGACAGTGCATGTTCAAGCTGCTCCTCTGCAGTAATTCTGCGCACAAATATGGATGGAGGACATTTCCAGGAAGGCGGTCGTTATGCTAGTTGTTCTGAAACGGCTTATGATTACGCCTTTTTAATGAAAATTATGGCGGCAACTCAGAAGTGAAACCGACACAGGTACAGCACTGCTATGTATATACATGTTTAAGTGTTGGGCACCACTCGAGCAGTAACCACCATTTTGATAGTGTATTCTGGTTTTGGAGTCGGTCACTGGAACTAACTATTAATGTTTTTTTCTTAAAGCTATTTTTTTTCTTTATATATAAAATACATAGGGAAGTAGTGTTTCTTAAAAGTTAAAACACCCAGAGAAGTACGTGCATTGTGAGTGCTTTTCTTGTGACATGATATGCATCTGTTTGTAGGCTTTCCCTTATGAGTCCATTGTGTTGTGTGAATATCCATCCTACCTTGGTTAGTTAGCTGGTGAGGAGAAAGTCGAGTCAACAATGGTCTAAAATCTGTTCTAAAGGGATTCACAAGCTAAAATGACCTCTCTAAGAAAATGTATAAAAATATAATTAATGCATTTATTTTTTGATAAACAATAAGTTCAAACTACATTACATTTTATCATTAGCAACTAAACTACTAATATACTTAGAAGGAGGATTATCCCACAAGACAATCTCCTCACTATCAACTCCATGCACTTTAGTCAATGCATCAGCTAGTACATTACACATTCTAGGAATTCATTTAAACTTATGATTCCATGGCATCTTAAGCAATCTTCTGCGATCCTCCACTAAGTTGACATGATTAGGCAGAGGTTCTGCTGCTCCAGAGACAAGCTTGAACACCACAAGTGAGTCCACTTCAATTTCAATGTTAAGGATTCTCTTGTGCCAAGCTAGTTCAAGACCAACTTTGAGAGCAGTATGCTCTGATTCATCCACAGTAGGGGATATAAGACTCCTGGAGTATCCCCAGCACCAACTGCCATCTTCTGCCCTTAGCACACCTGCTGCTCTTCCTTTGTTTGTAGCGTGAATTAAGCTACCATCAGTGTTAAGTTTAAACCATTCAATCTCTGGCTTCTCCCACTTAACACTTTTCTTTGATTGTTGTTGTCGTCTTCTCCCACAAAAAGGATCAAAACTGAGTCATTTGATCTGTATTAACCTGCTTTGGACATTTACTTCCTGTTTATGAAAAGCTCTAGAGTTTCTATGCTTCCAGCATATCCAAAGAGTGGCCATAAATATCCATTTCCACTGGGACTGAGGCACCAAAAAGTTCTTGATTTGCAACTTCTGAAGATTGTCCTGCAGCTACACTTTGTCCTCAACAATATCAAACAATATAACATCCTCAGGGTGAATGATCTGTTCCCACACTTTTCTAGCTTCTTTACAGTATCTTAGTAAATGCATACCAGTCTCCTCATAATAATCACACAATGTACACATGGCAGTGAGGGCTGCATGTCTTTTGAATCTCTTAGTAGCTATTCTTTCCAGATATAGCGACCATAAGAAGTGTTGCATTTTGTTGCTTACATCCACGCTCTATACTCACTGGTTATGACCTAGATTACTCTCAAGCACTTCATGTCTTCCTTGGAAAAGCTTGTAGGCTGATTAGCATGAGAACAAACCATTAGATGTCCCATTCCACATCAACTTGTCCTCCTGATCATTCAATGATATCCTGATCATTCAATGATAGACATCTCCGTTGAATATCTTATCTTGTAGAATATCAGTAGGAATCTCCGAGATGGCACGAGCATATTATGTGGTGATACTGATACACAACAAAGTTTCCTTATTGTCTTCATTGAAATGGTTTCTTGAAAAAGAATTCTGCAATAAAAGAGAAAAAAGTTATATTGGATTAACCCCACACCTTGAATAATTAACATAAAATTAGAGATTTTTGTTAAGCGGTGGTAGTCATATCTTGAATGAATGTCTCCTACCATCTTAACTAATGCATGATTTTAAAAGAAAATTCATTCTCGATTAGCTTAAGTCCGTTTACACTTTCTTAACGATGGTGATGTGTATTGTGATATTTTTTTTCCCCCTTTTATTAGGAATTGAATACTAAGATGTGTATTGTGATTGAATAGCAGGAAATCAAGAGAAATAAACCGTGTGCTCATATTATCTTTATAAAAAAAATTTATTCTTACTGCAAAAGTATCTCTTCGTATAATTGATTTTCTTTTTTCATAATAGTCTTAAATATTTTTAGTTTCATTCCAACTTAATCCATATACACCTAATATATTTTTGTAGCCACCTTGAGCCACCCCATTGGCACATTGGCTTGATATCTCCCAAAAATAAGAACAAATCAATTCCCTAACGACAAGACCGCGCACATGTTAAGGGCTTAAGGCATAAGGCATAAATCATTGTTGATTTAAATTATGAATTATGCGTCTAAAAACATTTGTTGTTCCGATTTCACGAATTCTGAGATATTGTCATCAATTAGTGATATGAGAAGCATGAACCTGGGAAAGAAGCATTGTCAAATATAGAGCGTAAAAAAGCAAGACCGAAGAGGCATGAGTTTTTTTTTTTTTTAAATCATTTATGCACGTAGCGTGTCACACCTTTGCGCATTATGGTGTATGGAGCTTTCAGACACACATAAAATGTTTCGGAAAATAATTTGGCAACTGCAAAAAAAATTATCTCAATAAAATTACAATATTTGAGGCTTGACTTTGTCAATGTATTCATAAAACAAAAATGTTCAAGAATCTTTTCAAGAGTGACAGTTATCGTAAATCAAATGCATTAATATGGTGATCTAGTAAAAAATAACAAAATTATAGAAAAAAAATACTAGAGAGTTTGCTGATGAAATTTGAGAACATAGTTGCTAGCATTGAAGAAGTTAAGATTTATAAAACTTACCTTTATATGAACTCACAGGTTCACTCCAAGCACATGAAAGAGGAATGAGTCAATTTGCTAATTAAAACTTGTGACAAACTTTGCGAGTTAAAGTTAATATAGGTGATAAGAGAAAATAATTTAATAGCACAACATAAGTAGGTCATGGCCGGAATCAAAATTTTAGAAACGCCATCCACATAAAGGAGGCAGTAGTCAATTTTTTCTTCTTCTTTTTGTTTTATTTTAAAAATTTAGATTCAAGTTCTAGAATGTGCCCAAAAAATTCCACCTCATAAATGTTTGCATTTTAAGTCTAACTATGCAGAAAACCAAATCACTTAGATATGGATTGCTAGTATAAACATGATGACACAGTGAAAGAAGACAACATCACGAGAAGCCAATGATAACTAGGTATCATATTCGTGTTTAAATTTAGAACAAAAAATCTAAAATGCTTGGTATGTGGGCAATTAATTACCCAACAATTTCATTTTGGCAATAAAATATATTTATAGAGACTCAAATGAAGAAGCTTATGATGAGCAACATAATGAGTCAATTTGCTAATGAAAACTTGTAACAAACTTTGCTGAGTTAAAATTAATGCAGGTGATAAGAAAAACTAAATTTAATAGCATAACATAAGTAGGTCATGGCGGAATCAGAATCTAAGAAATGCATCCACGTAAAGGAGCCAGTAGTCAATTTTTTTTTTTTTTTAAATTTAGATCCAAGTTCTAGAATGTGCCAAAAAAAAAAAAAAATCCACCTCATAAGAAAAAAGCAAATCACTTAGACTTGGATTGCTAGTATAAACATGATGACAGTACAAATGAAGACAACTTCACGAGAAGCCAATGGTAACTAGGTATTCTATTCATGTTTAAATTTGCAACAAAAAACCTAGAATGTTTGGTATATGGACAATGACCGCGCAATGATTCCATCTTTGGCAATAAAACATATTTATAGAGATCCAGATGAAAAAGCTTATGTTGAGCAACCTCAAAATTATGTCGTTCGAATCTTATCCAAGTTATACGTTTGATAAAAAAACCCCTCAAAATTATGTTATAAGAGATAAAGAAGATAAAGTTCCATTGACTAGGAAATAATATTATATGAGATTGAAGTAAGCATAAAGTGTCTAAAGTAGTAAATTTGATAGTTATTTCAAAAAGACTGGATTAACTAGAAGCCCGAGCAAACCAATGTTGGGGAACGTATTAAGCGTGCACAATAGATCATGGATATAAACATGTAAACATAAACTTTTATTCTAGAATATAAGCATAAATATAAAACTAAAATACGACAATGAAATTAAACCTTTCCGCAGGTGAATGAATTCCGTAGAACAGTGGACGAGTTGGAAGTGTGACCTCCTCCCCTTAATAAGATCTATTTACCGGCTAATGCTTCAAGCCCTCGATTGGTAAAGACCTCCCAAGGTACAACGTCCTTTGCTATGAAGTGGCAAGTGAAGCTCAATACCCTCCCTCAATCGGACTCGAACGATATTGCAGAACTAAGAAAAAGAATGCTTATGCGATGCGTTTTTGGATGATTTTCACTTCTGGCCAGAAGCTTTCTTTTATAGGCAAAGAAAAAATGTAACAGCCACTCTTACAATCAATGGGACATTAACTTGGTTTTGACTGAATTCAAAAATGTCACTAATTTAATTCACAAATTAAATCACTGCATTATGCCTCAATTCAAAACCATCCATGATTTAATTACACAAATTAAATCAGCCATTTAGTGTGTGATTTTCAATATTCAAAAAATTGAATATTTTTAATTCGTATTATTTATTTAAATAAATAAACTTCTCATTAATTGCATAAAGCAATTCACATTCACACACATATACAAATTGGACTCATTTTCAATTAAATTAACTATTATGCCTCAATGCCTTATTAGTTAATTTCTCCAACAACCAACACTCAACAGAAAAAAAACAATGTACTAACATATTCTTATTGTCTGCTTTAACATAGACACTTTGATATATACATGCACAAATGCAACAAACATAGATAAGTTTAAGAAGGCAATAATGCAATAGCTTAAAATGACAAATCATGGTATTGTGAAGTATGATTTGGAAACTCAAGTTTGTCAATCCAAATGTGAGCAATTTATTTTCAACAAAATATCCGATGAAAATCTGAAGAAGTTTTAGATGCAAAAATGCAAGTCCACTTGCAGCTGACGAAAAGCTGATAATAAATGGTGGAAAAGAAAAATTTGATGAATATGTACATGAGTTCAGTAGGCTCCTCGATATATTGACGAATGAAAAGTCATACATTGTCCATCCAGATCTCAAGATTATATTGAGGCATGATACAAGAAAGTGACACTATGCAATAGAGGTGTACGCGAGTGGGTTATATCGGGTGGCAACGAAAAAAGACACCATACCCAATCTTGACGGTTTACCAATTCTTTCACCCGTGCGGGGGGTAACAATTTATAAACCATGCGGGTGGCGGGTTACATTAAATAGATTACAAAAAAATGAGAGAGGAAAAGAGCATGTCAAGAAAAACAAAATTGCAAACTTCCACAAATAATCATTATATTTTAGCTTTAAGGCTTTAACATATTGCTAAATCAAAAACTCACAATGTCAAAATCAACCAAATATATCATAAACAAACTAAATCAAATCTCTTAAATAACTTAAAATCCATCAACAAAGTCCAAAAAGTAACACTGTAACAACATATAACATATTCTCCACCAATAGTCAATACATGTCCAAAAAGAAAAACATTAATGTAACAAGAGAAAAGAGAAGAATGATTGATCATTTGCAAACTTTCACAAAATACCAATAGACCTACATACAAAAAGAAAAGAAAAAAAATGGCAAGTTCATGTTCTACAAAGAAAAAAAAAGAGAGGAGAAAATGATTAGTTGGTGCAGCTGGTGCATCAGGTGCAACATGTGCTCGTTGAGGGTTTTCTTCAGGCATTACTTGAGTTTCATTTGTTGCCTCCATACTTGTTGATCTCCATGTTCAAATTGGTTCTCCATTCTAAAAAATAACACAACAACGTAGATAGTAAGCGTAGAGATTAAAATCCTCAAATTATAAACACATTATAAGCACAACATTATACCATCATTTGAAGCATGATAATATGAATATATGATACAAGTTACAAGCTTCAATCCTCTCATTGTCTATCATCTCATACACCAAACAAGTATTCACAATCAAAACATGAAGCAATACATACTAGCCAAACTCAACGAAAACCCGCGATCAGACAACCCTCCTCATGCTCCAAAATATCAAAACAGATTAACATCCATAATCTTAACTTAACACACACACACATATATATATATATATATATAAATTCCAAAGTTGAAAAAATATTTAAAAAACTACCTGTAATATGTTTAATTTAGAAATTAACCTCAAGTGTTATTTTAATAAGTTAAAATCTCCTTTTGTTGTTATGATATTAGCAAAGAAAGACTCTTATTTTTTGCAAAAACGCATATGATGTTAAAATATTAGCCAAAAATTCTTCCGATGTTAAGAAATTAGCCAAAAAGCTCTTTGAGCATGAAAAAATTAGCATAAAACCTCTTTTGATGTTAAAAAGTTAACGAAAACACTTATTTAATTTGATGTTAAAAAATTAGCAAAAAAAGCTCTTTTGATATTAAAAAATTCGCGAAAAGCTCTTTTTGAAGTTAAAATTAGCAAAACAAAACCCCTTTGATGTTAACTCGCAAAAAAAAAAAAAAAAACTTTCGACCCTTTATTTTCGTGGTTTTCTCTTTATAATTTTAAAAAAATTTAGGCCCCCCTAATTACGAATCGGGATACGCCACTGCTCTAGGGTATGAAGAAATTAGACATCTGGTATGCCAAAGAAAAAGAAAGTAATTTATCTTAGATAAACTGATTGTGACGGGGTCGGCTCAATTGGTGTAAAAGTACGTCAGTATGTTTATACATACACACACACACACACACACATATATATATATATATATATATATATTCCTAGATAAAAAGACATACAATAATCTTTAGCGAAAAAATATCTACCATTGTAAATGTAATGATGAAAAATTCAGTTTTTCATGCAAAATCAAAATGCATCAAACTTCGTCATTATTTCATCGGAGATCTTGTCTAAGATGAAATAATGGAATCAAAATTTGTGAATATTGAAGAGCAGCTCGCAAATAGCTTTATAAAAAGAGCAAACACAAAGAAGATTGAAAATTTCAAATGAAGACAATGCACTAATTGAAACGGAGTTTGTGAACATTGAAGAGCAGCTCGCAAATAGCTTTTTAAAAAGAGCAACCACAGAGATGATTGAACAATTTCAAAATGATGACATGATTGCAAATCAGAAGGGGTGTTAAAAACTAATTTGCAATATGGAAAAAATGTTATAAACATAAGCCCATATCATGAATAGTTGGATTAAATCATGATTAAAAGATGGGTTAGAGATACTTTGATAGAATCTTAAATCTTGAGAAGTTTAAATCGGTTAGTTATTTCTATAATTCTATCTATAGGTGATGTTGTATTGTGATTGAATAGCAAGAAAGTAAGAAGACACTCATTTTCTTTTGACAGTCCGTGTACTCATATGGTCTATAAAAGAACATATAATGCTATTTTATTATAAGTAATGTACTAGCTTGGTCCGAACACCTAACACAAGTAAACTAAGCAAAATGACTAAAATAGCCCCGATCAGCAAATAGTCGAACGATGATGGTTCGATTCTCCTTCAACGGTCGAATCTGGAAACTGTCGAATCCGGATGGTTCGATACTTCAAAGCCTCGAATCTGGGAATCTGTCGAATCCTGATGGTTCGATACTTCTAAGCCTCGAATCTAGGAGACTGTCGAACGACCTCGGTTCGACTCTAAAACTCTCGAACAGGGCCAGATCGATGTTGACTGTCGAATGGGAGAACAATCGAACGACTGAGTTCGATTGTTCTGGGTTAGTAAGTAGTAATCAATGCATGCCGTGAATATCGGGAAATGGGGTAAATATCCATTTTGCGGGACCCACATCGAGTGCGGAGAATAACAGTCGAACGGGGCTCTGTTTGACAGTCTCAAAAACAATCGAACATGCCAGTTCGATAGTTATAATTTTGGGCCTTTCCGGGGTAGGCCGGCCCAAAATACTTTTGGGCCTCCTAAAATACCCCTATTATATAGTTCTCCCAGTTTGGGAGTCATTCTTGATTCAAGAGCGGGTTCCAAACTCCAAAAGTTGTCTTGTTTCGAGTAGTGGTTTGCTTCGTGTTTTAGAGTTTGCCCTTTCATCTACTCGTGACTCTGTAAGATTAGTTAACAAATATATTTTATCTGGCTTCAAAATATGCTCCCCATTTGGGAGCCGTGACCCGCATGGTCAGTTTCCAAATAAATTTTATCTAGCTTCAAAATATACCCTCTATTTGGGAGCCGTGACTCGCAGGTCGGTAAAACAGTCGAACCAGCCCTGATTCGACTGTTTTGATAAGTATCAATTCGTACGTGTTCGATGGATATGACTCATGTGATGGCTTTAAAATAACAGTCGAATGAGGGTTGTTCGAGGGTTATGTTTATTTTCGATTTAGGCGTTATTCGATAGTTATTGTATTATTATTGGAACTTGCAAAATTCGACTATTATTTACAATCGAATCGAGACTAGTTCAATATTACGGTTAATATCGAATTTCTGCGTGATTCGACATTTATTGTTTGCCTGTCAAAACTTGCAAGATTTGACTATTATTTACAGTCGAATCGGATCTAGTTCGACTGTTATTTTTCGTGGGCCTCATGGGCCTGCCCATCTCTATATAAGGGTGTAAGGAGCTGTTGGGATTCATTTCTCGCGGCATTGAAAACTTACGCTCAAACGTAAGAAGTATCGAACCAGCCCCGTTCGATAATTTTTTAGTATCGAACTGAGGGCTGTTCGATTGTTTTACTTAGATTTTTTTTCTTCAGTTTTTCCTTTTTTTAGTGCCTTTTCTATGTTTTCTTATCGTTTGTTTGTTGTCTGCAGTGCAATTTTCTCGCTAATTCGGTGTATTTTTGCGACTGTTATTCAAGGTAGTTTAACTGTTCGCCATCTTCTCTTCTGTCATCTAATTGTTAGTTTTTTGCTTGTTTGCACGTTCTCGACATATTTGTGTGTGGCAAGGATGACGTACCTGGTGTAGTCAACTTTTCTTTCTATTTATATTTTATTTCAGTTCGTGTAAGACAAGATGTCCAACGAGACTGTGAGTGCTAACTTTTTGTCTGGGAGTGAGTCGAGTAGTACCTCTAGCACTGACTCTAGTAGCTCAGTGAGGGCAAATGGCACAGGGTTCGTGGGTGATGGCTTGTGCGAGGAGAATGCCGCTAACCTGATTGATCTTGAAGATGGGGAGAGCGAATCAGAGGGAGAGCAGGACCCTGCTCCTCAGCCATGAGGAGGAGAGAAGCCCCTGCTTGATGTTCTAGATAATCGCGCTGATAGTGAGGCAAATGAAGGGAATAAGGTTATTGATAGGCATCATGATGAGTCTGATGAAGAAGTTGGGGACCTGGCGTACACAGACTATGTCTCGCGATTGCAGCACAACCGAGACTATCTTTGGAGAACTTACGATATAGGGATTAACTATAAAATAATCATCCCGACTGGGGAGCAACATGTTCATATTGCGCCGCCAGGGTTCCTCACCGTCTGGCAATTGACCAACGGGCTTTGGTTTCCTATTAGTGCTAATGTGACTACCATCCTTAGGTCCATAGGGCTAGTTCCTGGCCAGTTAACGCCGAATTCGATCAGGCACATAGTTGGCTTCATTGTTGCGATGAAGGGGTTGGGTGTGCCTTGCGGGCCTAATGAATTTTGAGCCTTGTTTGAGGTTTCGCGCAAAGGAATGGGGCTTTACCATGTGAAAGCCTTGAAAAAACATAAGTTTTTGAATGGGGAACCCTCTGGATATGGGAAGAATTGGAAGACACGATATTTTTATATCGAGGAGAGTTGGCCGAGAAAGTTCTCCTTGTTCCCGCAAGATTGGGTAGTTGTACCTAAGATTCCGATACCCCGGTGGGTCGTGGTCCTAGATGGGGAAATGGGGAAATACCTTTAGATCCAACCTCATAACTAATCACCAACTTAACATGAAAGCCTTAGTTAAGAGTGTGGTTTTGTCGTTAGCGGGGTTATCCCAAGTACCGTACATAGGGAGACGTACTCTTGGTATATGTTTGTTTCATTTGTATGAATTTTTTGCTTCGCAATATATCAGGATTGTCGTTGATGTCTGCTGTTTACCTTGCATAGTCTTTCATAATGAGTCGACACGCGCACATGAGTCAAGTGTTGGCCACAGATGCAGACGCGTCTTGGGGGACGATGCCTATCACAGTTCCTCCGCCCAAGAAGAGGAAGGCTAAGGGGAAGAAAGCAGCCCTCGAGACCCGTTCGAGGATATATTGGGCAGGGGTCGTGAGAATTCTCCCCCCGGTTGATGATAATACGACGGGGGGTTTTGGAGTCCCTGCTGCTGACGATGCCAGGGCAACTGAAAGGATGGAGGCAGGTGCCCCGACTAAATGAAGAAGGGTTCCGCAGACTAGGTCGGAGACTGGCGCGCCTGTTGGAACTCGCCCATGTGGTCCTACTCTCGCTAGCAGCTCAGCCCCCCTGTTGGGGTGAGTCTGCGTCGGGGAGTAAGAATAGTTTGATGAAGAGGCGATCGATGCTACGAAGGTGATCTTCCCGAGTCTCGTCACAACCTTTTTGACCTTCACGGAGAAGCGAAAGGAGTTGGACCGGCTTGCGCTCCATGTGATTAATTAGGTAATTGATTTTAGATTAGGATTTTTGTTATGGCGATTGAATTTTCTGTGCTCGTTAAGTGTTTCGTTGTTGTTTTCTAGAATGGCGAGGTTGTCGATGCCATGGTGGAAGGGCTGATGCGAGCCCGCCAGGAAAGGACAACCGGGCTGAAGCGCATAAGGGCAAGATTCCAGGGCAGTGATCCCAAGGCATTGAAGGATGCGGTGGATGAGAAAGAGAAAGCCGTGCAACTTGCTAAGGACGCTACTGCCCGAGCAATTGGCGATCGAGAGGATGTAAGACTTGCCGAGGCATGGATTCAACAACTCGAAGTGCAAGTTAATAGGCTGAGGGAAGGAAAGACCACGTTGGAGCTGCGAGTGGCAGACCTCGAGAAAGAAGTGGCTGCTGGGAAGGAGAAGGTCGCACAAGCAGAGGATCTTGGACACGCCCGAGGTTTGAGTGAGGTATGCCTATTTTGCTTGTTTAGATCATTAGTTATTTACTTTTCTTTACAATTTCTCTATTTTTTTGTATAAATAGACTCTCACCATGTAGAAGCAAGTGGAGATAACACGGGAGTTTTTGCGGAGCAATACCTTCCAGAAGATCAGTCTCCGATGGGGAATTCAGGATGCCAAAAAGGCCCAAGTGCTCACGGTGCATCAGATGCATAGCACCAGCTATTTGCATGGTCGATTCGACCCACAATGGTTGGATTTGTCATTGGGTGCTGATCGCAAGCCTCTGCTCCCGACTTTCGATAGCGTTCCCGCTCTTGCAGATGAGTTCTCAAGTTTGCTGAGATTGATTAATCGCGGAATGTCTCCTCCTCCTCCCTTGCCAACCACCCATCCTTCTTCAGAGGATGAGGACGATGCCGAGGCCTATGAGCCTTGGTAAATTTCTATTTTTATGAGCAATTTATTCGTTTGGTTTTGGCGCTGCGTCACCCTATTGCCTTGAATAATTTAATCACTTATATTTATTTTGTTATGTAGAATATTTGCTACTATTGGTCTCATGTTCGTGAGGGTCGTTTATTTTTGTTAACTGCTTACTTGCGCGTTGCTTTAAAATTTGAGCTTTTAGCGTCTGGTTATATGCTGCGATTTACAGATTTATTCACTGTGCATCTGCTCTTTCAACGTTGTGTCACGGGTAGCAATTTAGTTTGCACTAGCCTCCTTCAGGCAAAGTGTATCCTTTTTCGTTTTTGTGGGACCTTTTGGTTTGCACATGCTGTATTCTTGGCGAAGTGTCCGTCCGTTACTTTTTGTGGGACTTTTCGGTTTGCACTTGCTATATACTTAGCGAAATGTCCGTTCCTTTCTTTTAGTGGGACTTTTCGGTTTGCCCTTGCCATATTCTTGGCGAAGTATCAGTCCCTTGCGCTCTGTGGGACTTTTCTGTTTGCACTTGCCATATTCTTGGCGAAGTGTCCGTCCCTTGCTTATTATGGGACTTTTCAATTTGCACTTGCCATATTCTTGGTGAAGTGTCCGTCCCATTCATTTTTGTGGGACTTTTCGGCTTGCACTTGCCATATTCTTGGCGAAGTGTCCGTCCCTTTCATTTTTGTGGGACTTTTCGATTTTCACTTGCCATATTCTAAAGTGTCCGTCCCTTTCATTTTTGTGGGACTTTTTGGTTTGCATTTGCCATATTCTTGGCAAAGTGTCCGTCCCTTTCATCTTTGTCGAGATTTTTTGGTTTGCACTTGTTTCTTTTTGACTAAGTGTCCATCTCTGTGGGCTTGAGGCTCTCACTTTGAGTTCCTGCATGGTAGTACCTGTTTCATATCATGACCGTACCGGTCTTACAATATGGTGATCCGTTTTTGCTGTACCTATTAGAATACTTCTCAAAGTATTGCTGCAAATAATGTTTAGATATTTTATCTAACATAAAAAATATATAGTGCGTTGGCGGCCTTAGCGGCCGCCTTTTTAGGCCTTGTGTGGCTCCGCCCTGGTGTACCTATAGAGACCCTTCAATGAACTTGTCATAAAAGAGCTATGCATAACCCTCTGTGGAGATAGAAATTAGATAATAGATAGGGCTGAGCCTAGCACATGACCATATTGCCTAAGTTTTACTAGGGGATCCCCGAGACTCAAGTCTTCGTAGCTCATGTTTTAAGTTATTACATGCCAACCCCTAATGCACGAGGCGATTTAGGGGACAAATAGAAAGTTTTCAAATAGTACGGGAATTGAAATAATTAGCAGAATCAAAAAGGGAGATTTAGTCGATCCCCTAAATCTCCATGTGACCCAGCGCGACCAGTGCCTCTTGCTCCTCTTGTGGTGGCAACTTCAGTGATGCTACATAACAAAGCCAACCTTGCCTGTGATTACCAATGATCTCGCCCGTCCCTCCAGTAGTTGGAAACTTCACCATTTGGTGGTGCGTTGATGGCACCACTCGAAAGGAGTTAAGTGCTGACCTTCCCAGAATCACGTTTTGAGGGAAGGGTAGGTCGACCACCACATAACTGAGGAGCATAGTCTTCCTTTGAGGTGACGCCCCTAGAGAAGTGGGGAGAGACACCATTCCTCGGGGCACCACCTCCATTCTGCCAAAACCACACAATGAGGTCCTGATTGCCTCCATTCTTACATCTCCTAGCGCCATTTGATCCTACGTCAAGGCCATCAGCACATTGACCGAGCTCCCATTGTCTATCAAAACTTTCATTACCCCGAAGTTAGCTATATCAACCCTTACTCCTAATGGGCAATCTAACTTACCAACCTGAATTGCTTGTGGGCTCAGCTTCAACAGATCGGCTCTCGAGAAGATAATTTCCTCTGGCCCGATTTCCTCTATCCTAAGCAAATCCACAAGACCTACATAGTGGTTTGCGTCGATCTCCATGGTGACCTTTTCCGTACTTTGAGGGAATCAACGCCTACCAAACCTCCCGATATCATGTGTATGATGCCCTTCCTGGGTTGGTTGTCCAGTATCTGGGGATAGTCCAAAACATGCGGCTTATTCGACACCTTCTGCTTGTCCTTCCGCGGAGAGCGAGATCTATCCCAATTTGCTTTGTCCTCTTCGTCCTTCAAGGCCCTGACATATTCAATGAGCTTTCCATCCTTTATCAAACGCTCTATATCATCTTTGATGTCTTTGCAATCCTCTGTGTCATGTCTATTTTGTTTGTGGCACTTGCAGTAGTGGGTCGATAGCCTTGTTGCTGGAGAAATTTTCATCTTCCTTGGATCTTTTAGCCAACCTTCCCTTTTTGCCATCGCATACACTGTCATAATGTCAGCATATAGGGGAGTGTATCGCCTTGGCGATGAATTCCTGTACCTACTGATCATGTTTCTGTTATGACTTTGTTCATCTCTTTCTCTTTCTCTAACCCTGGGGGCATGGACAATGGCTTTGGCCGCCATCATCTCCTCGCGGTGCGCCACCTAGTGTGCCAGTTTGTTGATCTCTTCAATCGTCTTGGGCTTTGCCTTGAGCAAATCCTCTCTAAAAGCTTGATTCCTTGTCGCGTGGAAACCAATGTTGGCGACCATTTCACCCTTAGGGTCGTCTATCCTCAATAACTCCGCATTGAACCGCCTCATAAAGTCCTTTAGGGTGTCCTTGTCCCCTTGTTTCATCGAGAATAGGTGAGAATGATCCATCACCATCCTCGACTAACTCAAAAATTGATTCTTGAACTTTTACCTTAGTTCTTCATAGCTGGTGATTGTCCTTGTGGGGATACTAGTAAACTAGTCTAGTGCCACACCAATTAACGTGTTAGCAAAAATCAGCGCCTGCATATTCTCGCTAAAATCATGCAAGTTAAGCAAGCCAACCAAAGATAAGATGTGCTCTTTCGAGTCATGCTTCCCATCGTATGTCTTCAGGGTAGGAATTTTCTCACCCTGTCCCAAAATTTCTGCCTCTATCGCGACACAGAAAGGGGTGCTCCTCCGTGGCTTCCCCAATAGTGCCATCCTATTCTCGACCTTGTTTCTCTCCTTGTTCAATCTATCCAACTTTCTTACGATTGAATCATTGCCTCGATTGACCTCGTGTCTTGCCGCGTCGTGATGCCTTCTAGATTGTATCTTGACCGATTCCAACCTCGCCCTTTGGTCATCCACGTGTGCTCTATTTCTGGCCCCATCAGCAAGGTCCCTAGTGGCGGATCCTTGTTCTCATTAGTCTATTCTCGGAACCTCGAACGACGATGGCGACACCTGTTGTCCAGGAGCGGGTAAAGCTGTGGACACCGTTGAGCGGATCATGGACATAATCTAATCCCTAAATGCGCTCGACAGTCCGACAGTAGCACCTTTCGATGCTGTTGCCTCCGCATTTGGTGCGGGTTGATCTGCTTCCACTGACCCTGACAGGTCCTGTTGAATCGGTGAGGCACAACCTCGACTGGAATCGATGGTGCCCTTGTCCTCGGGGCTGGCAGAGGACCCGCCATCTGGTGCATCTTAGAGTTTTGGCTTCCTACCGCCCTTCTTTGCGATCGGGTTACCCTAAACATCCTGCCTAAGCTACTGGGAAAAAATGGTCTTCCCATAGACGACGTCAATATTTTGGTCTTATTTCATATGGGTTACAACACACCGAGAAACTCATTACAAAATGCCTGACTAAACCAAAATAATGCTATTCTATTACAAGGAATGGACTACCTTGGTGCGGAATACCTAACACAAGTAAACTAAGCAAAATGACTGACATAGCCCCGATCACCAAACAGTCGAACGATGACGGTACGATGCTCCTTCAACGGTCGAATTTGGAAACTGTCGAATCCGGATGATTCGATACTCCAAAGCCTCGAATTTGGAAAACTGTCGAATCCTGATGGTTCGATACTTTTAAGCCTCGAATATGGGAAACTGTTGAATGGCTACGGTTCGATTCTAGGAACTCTCAAATGGGGCCAGATCGATGGTTAACTGTCGAATGGGAGAACAGTAGAACGGCTGAGTTCGATTGTTCCGCGTTGGTAAGTAGTAATCAATGCGTGCCGTGAATATTAAGAAACGGAGTATATATAGACCCCTTTCCGCATGACCCACACCAAGTGCGGAGAATAACGGTCGAACGGGGCCTTGTTCGACATTCTCAAAAATAGTCGAACATGCCCAGTTCTATAGTTATAATTTTGGGCCTTTCCGGGGTAGGCCGACCCAAAACACTTTTGGGCCTCCTAAAATACCCCATCACAAGTATTATATATATTGCTAAAATCTCGCTCCACATTTTTTTTTGTATTAGCCATAATTTTTTTTTTTATTTCAAGTTAGTGCCTACACACCCAATATTGTTTCATTGTTGAAATAGATCTTAGCAAATTAATTATTTTAAGGGAACTTAGTATTGTTTCCACCTCAACGCTAAAGTAGCTAATGTTGTGGTATATCACGAAAATACAAAGAATTGATTTTCATATCGAAATCAAGAGTGGTGGGGTGTTTTAGGTGGCCCAGAAAAGACCTAGACCGGTCTGCCCCATTGTCTCCGTTCGATTGTGATTGCGCTTTCGCTGGGCGGGTTTCGCAACCCGTGATCTATAAATACGCGTGAGATTCACGCCACGTATTAATTACTGTTCACAAATCCTACGACAATCGAACCAGGCCGTTCGATTGTTCGAGAGTTGTGGATTCGATCGATCTGCCTTGATGTTCGATTGATATTAACCGTTTCTTTCTATTCGAGGGTTTTTAGAGTCGAACCCATAGTCGTTCGACTGTTCCGAGATTTGACTGTCATTGCAACGACGAACCGCACCCCGTTCGACTCTTTCCAGATTCGATCATTCATGGTTACTTCAGTTATTTTAGATTTTTTACCATGTAATGGGTGATCCGAACAAAGCTGATCCAATTCTCTGTAATAGGCTAGCATAGTTTGATTTATTTCAGGCCCAAATGTATTGTAATTCGGTGTATTATAACCCGTACGAAATAAGAGCAAATTAAAGAGCATGACGTCCCCTTCTTAGAAACCTCGAATTAGTAAGCTCTTGTAAAGATTGATTGATAGGGTACTGTAAATTGAACAGTATAGCTATGTCAAAAGGTTACCTTAATTACTAATCAAAACATATGCACTATAGTATCAGTTCACAAACTGGAATATATATGGTGACGAGTACAAGGAGTTATTCTAAATCAAGAAAATACTTGATAGAGATAAATTCAAAAGCTAGATGAAGATAATTAGTGAGCATAAAATTGAAAGTAATTAAGCCTTCATTCAGCTATCCTCAATTGTTTTTAGGCGGGTGACGCCTGGGTCCCTTGTAGTCTGCAGTGAAGGCTACAAATCTAGCTCCATAATTTTCTCTGTATATTAGTTTTCTAAATTCTTTCACATCTTTTACATGTCGATAAGTAGACACCATTTTCCGCCTTCTGCTAAGAGTATGCATTCCATCATCGTTGACCTGTAGATTCATGCACATTTGACATCAAACCACTACATGGAACATAAGCACAACATAAAGCTTAACCCTACCATCGATGTGTTAATGTAAAATTTGTAAATCTGGTTCACTATATATTTAATTATATTTATCAATACGTTACCTCTGATTTAGAAGAAACAATATTGCATCTTCGAGCTGCATTTTCTCCACCTACATACAAACAAATGAATTGGTACGACAAAATTCAAACAAGTTCATGATGTATGCTGATTTTAGATTATCACAATTATATGAGGGAAGTTTAAAAGTACCATGTCGAAGTGCCTTTGAAAGCATTCCAGCAAGCATAACAAACAGCAGCAGAAGAGCTGCCATTCTTGCACTCACCCGCATCTTTTTTGCTTGATTTGTTACAATCAGTATAGTATATGTAGTTTCTTAAGCATTCAACCAAAGAGAAAACTTCTTTCAAATATAATGTGGGATTTATCAAAAGAAGGGTTTTGTACGTTTTGAGCACACAAGTCAATGAATATTTTAAAAGCACTCTCTACGTACATTCCATTCCCTAGTCAAAGCTAAAGACTAGGGTTTCAATGCTACCTTGGATTTCTCGTTTCACTAAAATAAAGGGGGGGACCGAATTTCACTGATAGATATAACATATATATATACATATATATATATATATAGTTAATTTGCATAAACACTCGTGTCACTTGTGCAGTTTTATGGTCCGAACTGGGATCTCGAGATAAATATTGGATCGAGATAAATATTGGAATTAGCTACAAACACTTTTTAACTTGTTACTACACTTGGAGTACTATCGATCTCTCATCGTATAATATATCTCAATGAGGATCATAAAAGTTAATGCTCTACATTCCCGATAAGGTAATTTAACGGGTAATATATTAGAAATTTATAATAGGCAACAAAAGAAAAATGCAAATAAATTAGGGTCAGATAAAACGTTTCGTGCTAAACACCACAAATGTTTCAGGTCAATTGTGACGGCAATTAGCGACTGGAACGTGGTCGCTACTCAATAGCGACCGCTAAACCGTTGTTAGCTAAGCTAACAACGAACATATGGTCGCAAATAAAAGTTAGCGACGTCTAAGCCGTTCCCGCCTATAGTTCTTAGTAGCGACGGCTAGGTCGTTGCTACTAAAGTTAGGGCAACACTTGAAGATTCCCTAACTAGTTGGGTCGCAACTGGCGTGGCTAGCGACCAGGCCTCGGTCGCTAATGAGGGTTAGTAGTGACCGCATCCCGGTCGCTACTAAGGGCTATAAAGACCCCCCTCTCACTCTTCATTTTCACACCCAATTTCTCACTCCCTCCCTACCAGTGACCACCCGACTCCATTTGCTACCCTCGACTGTAGCAACTCAGAATATGTATGTTTTTCCTGTTTTCTTCAATTTATGTTTTATTTTTAATGTATTAATAGTAGATCTCGTAGAATTGCTAGTTTTTAAACGTCAGTTATGCCATTAGAAAATTGTTAATTGTTAGATGCCTTTAGAAAATTGATAGGACTCATAGAATTGTTAGCTTTCAAAAACCGGTAATAATTATTGCCTTTAAAAATTGTTAGATATCGTAGAAACGTTAGTTTAAAATATCGATCAATATGTCTTTGGAACATTCAAAAGATTATGTTTTTAGAGAATCTCTTAGGAATTATACAGTAGATTTCATGTCATTAATTAGATTTGTAAGTTTTATGTATTTTTCGATTCTTTGTCGTATATTTAATGTTTTTATAGTATTTTTATTTGTTAAAATGTTATTATGGATTTATAAATTATTAGATTTCGTAGACTTATTAGATTTAATAATGTTTTTATCATAAATTAGTTTATATCTTGTCGAAGCAATTATTAATTAGTTTTTAAACGTGGTCTTTGCCTTAGGGCATTTCTATAACTTAGAAATGATTATATCTTTATAGAATCTCTAAAAACTAGAAATGATCTAACTTAGACACTTTGAATTAGTACGCAGTACGTAGATCGTCGACATGTCATACAATCCACCATGCTCGCGTTCGGGTAACGGCCCCCTGCGAAGAAGGGTCGTACTGCTATATTAGAACCTACACGAATAGTGTTAGTACGTTCGTCTACTACACCAGATCCAACTCGTGCTGATGTAGATGCCTCTGTCCAGACTTAGCCTCGTACATCGGAGGTTAGATCTACGTCGTCTACCCTTCCAAAGCGATGCATTTCCCAAGGCTTAGAGGGACTCGATGTAGAAGTTACTCGTGCGTATTAGCCTGAAGGATCGACACGACAGACGCCCCCTAGTATATCGAGGCTACCATTCGTTGAGTCTACTGGAGTCGTACCTAGTACTAGAGGGATCCGGATCTCCTGCGGGAATGATTTGGAAGATCCAAAACCAAAAATAGTGGTAGGAGCTGGAGCAGTAGGCAGTCGACGACAGATAGTCGGAAGCAGGACCTAGTACTAGGCCGACTCAGACAGAAGTAGGAGTTGATGGTGCTTCACCGAGTATGCATGTGCAGCCTCTTAGAGGAGTGAGTAGAGGAGAACCAGTGCCTCAAGATAGGTCACGACATGCTCCCTTAGAGTTGCAGGAGTAGGGACTTTTCACACAACAACATCGAAATGTCAAGACTATTGGAGCGATCATGAAGAGTTTGTAGAAGGAATTTGTACCTAAACTCAGAAATCAGGAGCAAAGTATCAAATAGCAGATGTGGGAACTTATTATATAATTTTCGATACTTAGTGTTTTTTTTTTCAAAAAAACAAAAGCATAACTTAAAACCTTAATTATTTGTAGGCTACATATTTTCTCTCTCAGATAGGTGTAAGGCGCACACTGCTGTCATGAAAACAGCTAAAACGAGATATAAGGGCATGATGCTTGACGCGAAAAAGAATTATTATGTAAGGAATGATGATCCAAAGTGGGTGGGTCGCCAGAAGACCTAGATGAATGATAAATTAGCAGTAGAGGCCGTGAAGTACTGGGAGCAGACGGATGCGGAGGCAAAGTCAAAGAGGGCTCATAAGAACAAGAGAGGAGGGAAGACCGTCGCGGAGAAACCCAAATCAGATGCTACTTTGGTGGGTGGATCAGTAGGCTACACAGAGCATCATATAAGAATGGTAAGTTTTATAAAAAAAAATTGTCCTACTTGTAGTTGGTGGTAATGTAATTATATTAATTGGAATTAATGTTCTTACTGAGTTTTGTCGTTTGTAGACAGATCCGGACGCACCTCCAGTGCGACATGACGAGCTATACAAGACCTTGCACATGAGGACTATCGAGAAGGCTCTTCTAGGACGGCCAACGGTACACCGTTGGCTTGAGGGCCTGTTTAGGGACATTCATGTAATTATCTTTAATTTACTTCACTTGACTAACTGTTATTTATTTCGTGAATTATATTAAACTCCTTACTAACATCATTAAGTTTTTGATTATAAGAAAATGAACTGAGGCTATACTGCAAGGAGTTGCAACGTAGGGACCATGACGATTGGCCTATATTTGATCAAGATGCATGGTGTGCGGTGGCTAGAGATCCGAATAAGAGAAAGCAGAAGGGTTTTCCTTCAGGCTCACGTCATAAGTGTTTTGGCATACACTGGCAGAAGGAGACCTTCCTAAACAAGGCATATGTGGAGGGCTTTGAGCAACATAACGAGGAGTTGAGGACGACTAACGGTGCGAGATGCGGAGAGATCATCGGTTATATATCAGAGTTGACCCAGGATTTCGAGAGGCGCACATGTATTCAACCTCCACCACCTCCACGTGGATTCATGGCCGCGACCCATAGATCTTATGCTAGCACCATGACAATGCTATTCGTTTGGCCTCCGAGGCCTCGTCGGAGTACACGAGATCCATATGCGCTGAGCACTTCGAGAGGCACCCAACTTGATGATATACTTATGAGTCGGGACATGGATGATGCAGATGCCTCACATGCCGCATGCAGTGCTTTAGGATTGTATGGATCGAACGACGAGGACTCGGACGAGGTGGATCTTTGTCGAAGGTGATTTGTTTTACCTTTTTAAAATTATGTAAAATTGTTAGTTATGTCTTGTAAAAATGTTATTCATGTCTAATTTTGCACTGCTTAGTTATGTTTATTTATGTAAAAATCTAACTCATGCTGTGATTTGCGTGGTTGTGTAATTAAAGTTTTTAGTTGGAAGTTGAATTTTTTAGTTATGTTTAATTATGTAAAAAAGTTTGTTATGTCTCGTAAACCTGTTAGTTATGTTTCAGCGGAAATGTTTTTTTATGTCTATTTATGCACTTTTTACGTAGATTTTGTTATGTAAAACTCGAATAAGTAATGTTGTAATTTAGAAGCAACTTTAATATTATGTAAACCAATTGAATGCAATTAAAAAATGAAAGGAAATACAACAATTTAAATATCAATTCATAGTAAGGAAATACAACGCGAATATTTATTTTTGACTTTTACAATAATTTCTGGGAACTTGGCGAAGTTTGTCCTTTATAATAACTACTTTTCAAGATTGGTCATTCAAAATGCAAATGGCCATTTTTAGTCCTCCAACTTAACCAAATTTGGTCATCCGTCGAGAGAATATTCCTTAATTCCCCGGAATTTGACATGTGGCGAACATGTGACTTTGAATCTAAGTTTTGTTTTTACATTTTCTATCCAAATACTTCATATAACTACACTAAAACCCAATATTTTTTAAATAAGCAAATTTTACTTCAAATTTGAGTTTTATTTTTTATTTTGTCCAAATATCTCATATAATTAAACTCAAACCCAATTTCCTAAACAAAATTCTATCATCTTCCTCCTATATACCCCCCCCCCCCCTCCCTAGAAGACCCACCATCGCCAACATCACCTTCCACCATCGAATCGTCAACATAAAACAGAGTAGTCCACCATGCGACGGATCACTGCTGACAGAGCCATCCTCGATTGGATTGGTGTAAGCTTCAACCGTAACGCTCGTCAACGTATCCCTTACAGTTATTCAATTTGAATCCTATTTCTTTTGCTCTGTGTGTAAATTAGCCACAAGAAGATTGTATAATGTCCTCAAGTTTAGGCGAGTGAAATGATAATGGTGAATGTGATGAACAGTGCACCTGCAAGCTTTGTATCAGCTCGAAGGAACAGTCTTCAACACCAGTTATATTGTTGTTCAAATATGGCTGAATCTAGAATCATTCTAGTGCTTTAGTGGTTGTGCATACATTAAGTGGGGAATGAAATTGCACACAAGCCTAGCAAGAAAGAATTGAAGGACGTCGGTTCAAGTTGCGAAACAGAGGCATGGGTGGGGGTGAGTGTGGGGTGGCGGCGGGGGGGCTGGGCATGCTTGGGAAAGATGACGAATTGTTTATTTTTATTATTATAAATTAATATTATAAGTATGTTACAATTTTGGGGGTGTATAAGTGCAGTTTCAAGTTATAGGGGTAGTTTTTGAATTTTAGCTTTTATTTTCGATTGTAGGATGACATGGCGGCCGGATATGCAAAAAACTCCGAATAAGGACGAAAGGGCATTTTTGGTGGAAAATTTTAATAGTTATGGAGGTCAAAACCAGACCCGAAAACATTAAGCGCACTTTTTTAAAAGAGACAAAGTTATAGAGCATTTTTAATAATTTGGTCCTAGGTTTTAACAATTGAAGTAATAAAATATAAAAATGCTGTATTCCTTAAATTTATATTTGTTATTAAATTTAAGAAAATATAAATAGTTTAAAAAAATATATCATATTTATTCTTTAGTATAAGAGAATATTTACACTTTATTAAAAGAAATTGGACTTGAGTGTAGTTATATGAAATATTTGGAACAAAATAAAATATAAAACCCAAATCTGTAGTAAAATTTGCATATTTTAAAAAATATTGGGGTCTGAATGTAGTTATATAAAGTATTTGGATAGAAAATGCAAAAAGAAAACTGAGTTGCGAAGTCACATGTTTAGCAAAATGCCAGATTGCAAGGAATCAAATAATATTCCCTCGGCATAGGACCAAATTTCAAACTTGGTTACGTTACAGGACTAAAAATGACCATTTGCACTTTAAATGATCAATCTGGAAAAATGTTTACTATAAAGGACCAACTTTACCAAATTCACACAATAAAGCATACAATTTTATTTTTTTTCATGATTTCTTTAGATCTTCAAAACTTTTCCACTTCTCCAAATTTTTATTCAAATCTTCATACCTTTTAAACTTTTTCTTCTTTTTTTTTTCTTCACAACTTTCATGCATATTTTAATATTCATAGTTTTTTCTTCTTTATTTCAAATCTTTTATGCATATGTTCATATCTTCATACTTTTTTCTTCTTTTCTTCAAACTTTTTATGCATATCTTATAGTTTTTGGATTTATTTTAATTTTTTCTTCAAACCATTATGTATACCTTAATTGTTTTTTTTCATTCACATTTATTATTAACAAATCAACAATATTCCAAAAAATTACAGATTTTTTTTTGTTAAACGGTACTCGTAACCGCCTAACGGTAACTACTAATATTTAACCTTCAATATTAGAAGAGAACAATTTTCGGTCACTATTGTCGAGCAACATATCAGTGACCGTAATGTCTTCACTCTTGCAGACCGAAATATTAGTGACTGCTCAACCGTCACTAATGGTTTCAGGATGTTACTGACGGTCTGACCATTGCTATTGAGGTTTGGCATTTTGTGACGGCCAAGCCGTCGCAACTGTGGGTCCCGTCTATACCGATGGCTAGGCCGTCAGTATTGAGTGGCGACGCCTCAGTCGTCAAAAAAAGGGTAGTGACAGAGATGCGGCCGCAAACATTTATTAACGAACGAAATGCGGTCACTTGTCATTCGCGATAGAGGTATTAACGACTGTCTTTTTGTAACATGTGGGCGGTTGCTAATAACCTTTTAGCGACCGTAGTAAGGTCATTTGCTACCGAATGGGCGGTCGCTAATGACCTAAAATCTTGTAGTATCAACAAAACTACAAATATCCCAACTTTTTTTGAAGTATCAAAAGTTTTAAAATTGTAAATATAATTATTTAAATATTTTGGGGCGTAAGTGTAGTTACATAAACATGTTTTGGAGAGAAAATTGAAAATTCCCCAAATTTGTCCTAACTCTGATCAAAATAATCAAGAATTCTCGTCGGATGACCAAAAAGAAAACCGTGGTCACTTTAAAGGACTAAAAACGGCCCAATACACTATAAATGACTAATTTTGAAATCTGGTTACTATAGAGAACTAACAAGTAAAAAACCACCCTTGAGATATTGAAAAGTAAACCACTCCTCCGTATTTTTTGTATGTGGCACAATAGTCCTCTATGTATCACATTGTTTGGGCATAGCTAGTAATGCGATTTCATAAAGTTAATAGAGGATAATTTGTTTATATGTTTTTCTTCAAGTGTAACGTACTTAGTTCGCTATTACAAACACTACAAGAAAAAAAGGGGTCATTAGGAACTGCCTGGGCGGTCCCTAATGACCCCCCTGCGGTCGCTATTGGCAAATAACGATTGTCTAGCGGTCGTTATACTGCGGTCGCTATTGACAGTGGTCGCTTGCGAATAGCGACCGTTAAGCAGTCCCTATTGAGGTCATTAGGGACCGCACAATAACGACTGTTAAGTGGTCCCTAATGACCTCAATAGGGACCGCAATATAGCGACCGATAGACAGTCACCATACTTTTGAATAATAGGGACCGCTCATACGGTCCCTAATTTCTACAATAGGGACCGCCCAGACGGTCCCTAATTTTTACAATAGGGACCGCTCAGACGGTCCCTAATGTCTACAATAGGGACCGCCCAGACGGTCCCTAATTTTTACAATAGGGACCGCTCAGACGGTCCCTAGAAAGTAGCAACTGTTTAACAGTCCCTACTAATATTCGTAGAATTTCTATGAATATTAGTAGGGACCGTCTAACGGTCCCCAATATCAAATATAGGGACCGTTTGACGGTCCCTAATATAAAAAACAGGGACCGTTTAACGGTCCCTACTAATATTCATAGTATGAATATTAGTAGGGACCGTTAAGCGGTCCCTAATGACCTCCAGAAAAAATAAAAAAAATACAATTATATTCCGGATTAAATCGGGAATATAATTTTTTTTTTTGTAAAATTGTAATTTTAACAAGATCAAAACAATAAAATGATGAATAAAAAGTTAATATAATGACAATTGACATGAAAGAATAAATGAATGTGAAAAGATGAATAAAATGAGTAATAATACAAAATGAATGAAATAAAAAACATGAATGAAATCAAAAACATGAAATCAAAAGTGAAGAATAGTAAATGAAGATCCAAAATAAAGAAAGTGTAAGAAAAAAAGATTGTATTGGTGAAAAAAAGAAAATGAAGATCCAAAATAAAGAAAGTGAAAGAAAAGAAAATGAAGAAAATACTGTGTTGGTGAAAAGAAGAAAAGTTTTTGTGCTGGTGAAAAGAAGAAAAAAAAAAGATAATGTTTTTGTGTTGGTGAAAAGAAGAAAAGAAGATAGTGTTTTTTGGAGATAGTAAAATGGGTGTAAGAGTGGTGAGGTTATATATATATATGATGGGATTCAATTGGTTTTTGTCCGTTGGATGATTTTAGATGATCGACGGTTTGAGATGGCGATCCGTGTTAAAGACATGATGGGGTACTTATGACCGTAGATTAGGATTTTATCGACGATTGATAATTGATTTGGTGAAATTCAAATTTTCCCCTCACTTCCGCCAAAAAATTTTGCCAAAAATTCAAAATTTTCGATTTTAGTGACCGTTAAGCGGTCCCTAATTTAATATTAGGGACCGTTTAACGGTCCCTACTAATATTCATACTTAAAAATCGATTTTTTTGATTGATGTTGTTGTGTTTGTGATTCTAAGCAACCAAACTCATTGTAATGTGTAAATTGAAGTAATAAATGATTGCAAAACCAACCTTATAGTAGATTAGTTGTGAAATAATAGATTAATTGAGATCGATCGAGTTATTAACGTTCAAGATATATTTCACAAATGTACAACTAATTAATTATCATTAGTTAGTTGTAATTGTTATCCATGTTTATGATTTACTTCACAAACGTTAGCATAGATACGATTATGAGGCATAATCATTAGATCAAGTATTCATTAATTATACGTATATATGTAGATCGAAATAATTTGTCATTATATCATTCGTCGTACAAAACAGTAGGAGAATCTTCAAAACGGCCCATTCTCCTTGTATAATGTTTGGATATACAATGTGTCGTTGTACTTATTGTTATTTTAACTATTCCAATGGTTATTATGAACTAAACATACAACGCGGCACCTCGAACCATCAAAAAAATCATAATTTTGATGTATGAATATTAGTAGGGACTGCCAAGCGGTCCTTAAATTAACAATCGGGACTGCCAAGCGGTCCCTAATTTGACAACAAGGATCGTTTGGCAGTCCCTATTATAAAATTAGGGACCGTTTGACAGTCCCTACTAATATTCATACTTTAAAATTAAATTTTTTTTATTGATGTTGGTGTGTTTGTGATTCTAAACAACCAAACTCATTGTAATATGTAAATTGAAGTAATAAATGATTGCAAAACCAACCTTATAGAGATAAGTTGTGAAATAATAGATTAATTGATATCGACCGAGTTATTAACGTTCAGGATATATATGTTTCACAAATGTACAACTAATTATTGTTTAATCACAAACCCGTTTCAAACTACTACACCTAATAGTTCATAACGGAAACCTGTTTCAACTGATAAAAAATACAAAAAATATATGACATGAGTTGGACCTAATAATAGTTAAAAACCTGTTTTAACACAATAATTTCCAAATCGCTAGTTAATCACAAACATGTATATTCAAACACAATCACAATCACAATTCAAAACACAATCATATCCATAGTCACAATTCAAAACGTCTCGTTATCCAAAATAAATCACAATCGCTAATTATAAGTACAATCACCGTTCATAACGCGATAATCAAAAAACTAGAGTATCATAATCCCAAACAAAATACAAACCACTAACATCCACCCGATCACTGAGCCAAGTCATCATGACCCCCCTCATCATCACCGTCCCCATCATCACCCTCCCAATCATCACTGTCCCCAACATCACCATCCCCAACATCACCCCCTCATCACCAGAACTCTCCCACAATCTATACATCTCATCTAGGTTCTCCTCACCATCAACACCGGCCTCAGGATCCTCATCACCAGCAACACCATCACAATCACTATAACACTCATCAGCCTCAAAATCATCAACATACTGAGAGGCGGTAGAAGTACCTGGAGCAAAAGGATCTGATCTCTAACGGACCTTTCTCGGAACCCTGAATGCGTCTCCGGTCTTAATAGCACCCCCCATGAACAACTCACTAGGAAGCTCTCGCACTGGTCGGCCCTCTGCAATCTGGTCCTCGACAAAGCCATGCGCCCATGTCGTCAGTGCGTCGACTTTCGGGTCCGGTGTCGTCCTCAACTCTAGGTTCTCGGACTGGACCTGCCTGAGCAAATACCAATCCCAGTTTCTCGCCCGCGTCATCTCAATGTCCCAGTCATGTGGATCGACATAAGTCGGTAAACCCTTCGCCTTCCCCTTGCTGATCGTCCCTATGGCCTTCTTCCACGCCTCGGCGTCCCATTCATCCAAATCCTTGTCCTCCACGGCGTCGGGATTTTTCCTCCACAACTCCCTCTTGTATATTTTCTGTTGAATTATCAAAAATGTGATTAAAAAGATGAATTAGTTTGAAATATAATTTAAAATTAAATTAGAATTCATAAGCGGTAAACAAGTACAAAAGTCGAAACACTTACATAAATCAGTCTCGTCGCCTCTGACTTCCACATCCGCCTCAAGGGTTGGTTGGTACCTCTCCCAGTCCCCGACACCTTTGTAGTATGTCCCGCCTTGTATATCTCGTCGTGCCTGATAGGGTGCGTGCGACCAGGCTGATTCCTCATCTTCAAATTGAAAATAAAAGTGGGGTTAAAATTATCTTAAAAATACTAATCAATGGATTTCTTTTTAAGAACAATAATTATAAAAAAATAACATCTTAAAATATATAACTTAAGAACAATTAAAAATATATAATTTAAAAAAAATACCAGGCGCTGCCGGATCTCCTCGTAATCAATAGAACCACTGTAAAAGGTGGCGGGCGCCGGGCCATCCTCCTTACCGCCTCTCCTAGCTTTCTTTCCCTTGACAGATTTTTTCTTAAATTCTTCCGTCGCCCAATGTTTTGCCGCCGCCTTCTCAATACTCTCGCTCATCCACGACGTGTTTCTCTTGTTGCGATTCTTCTCCATATCCTTCCTCTTCATGTAATAGTCATGCGCCTTGTTCGTCGCTCGTTTGTAAAGCTCCCTCGCCTTCTCCTGGTATGCCCTGTGTACTGCAGCCCTATCGAAGTAACGAATCAGGGATACCTATTCTACAAAAAAAAAATTAATATTCAACAATTAATTACGACAATAAATTAATAAACTAAATTCAACATAATTTTTTTAAAAAAGCCCTAATTTAATAAACTAAATTATGAGATATTAAACAATAAATTAAAAACACACCGTAAATCGAGCATACATCTCCTCCCGTTTCTCGAGGGGAATCTTTGTGTAGGAGGGCCAAAACTCAGTCATGAACTGACGAATGAGGCCAATGACCACCTTCGCGATCTCACGACTCGGGGGCTTGGAAAAACAACCCCGATGCATTTCTATAAGCGAAATCTTCTGTCCCGCCGGGACCGTCGTACATGGTGCATTTGGTCCCCTCGGTGGGCGAGACTGGCTCAGTAGTGGTGACTCACTCGACCTCTGACTCTGTCCAGCTCCGGTGTCGTGTACAGGTGATGGAGTCTGAAGTCTGGTAGGCAGATGGGGGCACGTGAGTCCCTACTGAAGCTGAAGTAGGTGTTCGTGGCACCTCGGACCTGGTGGACTCTGATGATCGGGGTAGTGGCACCTATGGCACCTCGACAGTCTCAAACTCTGCTAATAACTGCCGCTGCAACACTGATGTCCTCGACGTAGAGACGGATGGCTCGGCTGGATGGCCATCCGATGCACGAGTCACCGATCGGACAATCCGTACAGGTCCGAACCTACCTCGACCCCCCGACTGCTATTATCACCACGACCAACACCGTTACCACCTACTCTGCTACTAGCACTGGCACCAACCCCACCACGGCCAACACCACCACGATCTACACTGCCACTACCAATGGCACCAATCCTGCCACTACCAATGGCACCAACCCCACCACGGCCAACATCACCACGCCCAACACTACTCGTGACTCGTCCACCGCTACGAGTACACGACACCCGAGTACGACCTCCATCTCCACGACCTCGACCTCGACCTCCAGTACCGCTAGTGGTCTTACGTGACGTCATAGCGAAAATATGTATATACTGTAAAAATAAAAATATAACATTTAGAAAATCAAATCAACATTTGAATCTAATTTAACAATTTAACAATCTAACACAAAACTATTTCAAATTTAACAATTCAATTTTTACAATCTATTCAAAGAATCTAAGTATAAACTTAATCTCATTTTTACAATCTAATTAAAGAATCTAAATATAAACTTAATCTCATTTTCACAATCTAATTAAAGAATCTAAGTATAAACTAATCTAATTTAACAATTAAACAAATCTAACGATTCAATTTTTATAATCTATTTAAAGAATCTAAGTATAAACTTAATCTTGTTTTTACAATCTAATTAAAGAATCTAAGTATAAACTTAATCTCATTTTTACAATCTAATTAAAGAATCTAAGTATAAACTTAATCTCATTTTCACAATCTAATTAAAGAATCTAAGTATAAACTAATCTAATTTAACAATTTAACAAATCTAAAGATTCAATTTTTACAATCTATTTAAAGAATCTAAGTATAAACTTAATCTTATTTTTACAATCTAATTTAAGAATCTAAGTAAAAACTAATCTAATTTAATCTAATATATAATCTAATTTTCACAAATCTATTTCTATTTTTTTTTCCTTTAATCATTCATTAATCAATTTAACAAATCTATTTCTTTTTCTTTCTCTTTAATCTCATTTCTAATCTATTTCTAATCTATTTCTATTTTTTTTACCTTAATCTCATTTCTAATCTATTTCTAATCTATTACTATTTTTTTTTCCTTAATCTAATATCTAATCTATTTCTAATCTATTTCTAATTTCACAATTTAACAATAATCTATTTCACAAATATATTTCTAATTTCACAATTTCACAATAATATATTTCTAATCTATTTCTAATTTCACAATTTAACAATAATCTATTTCGAATCTATTTATAATTTCACAATTTCACAATAATATATTTCTAATCTATTTCTAATTTCACAATAATCTATTTCTATTTCTATTTCAAATCTAACAACAAATCTAACAATCATACAACAAATCTAACAATCTAACAATACCAATGTTCGGATTTAAATTAAAATATTAGTAAAACACAAAAAAAGGAAAAACTAATAGGAGCTTTTCATTACCGGCGGTGAGAGGCGGAAATGGGAAAAGGATGCGACACAAGGAGGTGTTTCGAACGGCAAGGAGGCGGCGCAAGGAAGATTTGAGGCGGAGCTTAAAAATAACGGCAACTTTTGGAGGGGAAAAGATTGTTATGAGTTTGAGATCGTTTTTTGGTCGCAAATTGAGCTCGACAGTCGCTAATGGCGAAAATCGGGTCAAATCGAGTATGTGGGTCACTGATTTGGGGAAGAAGATGAGGAAATAAAAAAAAGATTATTTATTTATTTATTTATACACCTAAATCAGCGACCGCTTAACGGTCGCTGATTTGTTTAGGGCTGAATTAAGGTAAATTCGGCCCTAAAATTGGCCCACATTTTGGCCCAACTCGGGCCAAAATGTGTGGCCCAGTAATTTTTAAATGAGTAGCGACTGCTAAGCAGTCGCTGATTGTCCATAAGGACAATAACGACTGTTTGGCAGTCGCAATTTTTCTCAGTGAAGTGACTGCTTAGCAGTCGGTAATGTTCAATGAAAAATTTAGCTAAGCAGTCGTTGTTGTCTTCAGCAGTCGCTGAAGACAAGCGACTGCTTGGCAGTCGCTAATGGGCGGTCCCTAATGACCGCCCATTCTTGTAGTGAAAGAAGTGAAGAGAGTATGTTTTTTTTTTTTTTTTTTTTTTTTTTTTTTTTTTATTATAGAAGAAAAAAGGCATATGTCTCGAAAAATTGAAAAACATGAAAAACATGCAAGACTATGTAGATGACAGCTTATCAAATCTGTGTGTCGTGTATTCTAAAAAACGTATTAGTACATTAAAATACATTATTCTTGTATATATGAATACATCTATGAGGTGTTACTATCTTAAACAAGGCTGCTAATAGGGTCATAAATTAAACTCAAAATTTCCAAAGAAAATTGTCAAACAGGCGTTTACAGGAGTTCTATAAGATTCTCAAATCATAGTAATACATGTTATAGTTTCAGGAATGCGAGTCACGGAGAAATAGGAGCTGGATATGATCCACAATGTTGAGTATCATGGGAACCGGACCATGTGGGTGTGAAGAATTATACTGATGTTGAAAATATTAATTCTACTTTTCCAGTTCATCAAGTTCAAATATTATGTTTAAACATGTTTGATGTTACACGAGTTAAATTGTTTGTTGAAAAGCAACGTCTTCATAAGATGATTCGAAGGGGGAAACGTCCTAATGATTCTCATTAAATTTGTTAAAATGACAATAGAATAAACTTCGCGTTTTTTTTTTTGCTAATGTTGATGTCGGAAGTCACTAACCTTTACAATATGAAATGTGTATTATATGACTCATCCAAAGATGTGGTGTTTCCTGATTTTGCTCTTTCTAGGATGTTTTCTGCATCTTTTAGGCTCCAAAAGTGCTTTCATTTGAACCACAAAAAAAAAAAAAAAAAAAACAGAATTGTTCGTCACAACTCAATAACGCTTTTTGATGAGTATTCACCTGAAGAAATAATCTTTCACCACCACCGCCATTGCCACTACACTACAGTTACCTAGCAAACAACTGATATGAGCAGACTTTAGATCTCTATCATAATAGAGTACCACAAGTGGAATCCCTAAGGCTCATTTTGGAAGTGATTATTGGTGGAGGTATTTTAGGAGGCCCAAAAATGAACTGGACCGGCATGCCTCGCATAAGGAACAAAAAATAAGAGAGTCGAGCAGGCCCAGTTCGATTGTTTTGAGGACAATCGAACGTCCCGCGTTCGAATTTTTACTTCCCGTACGAGCTGCGGGTCTCGCGGACCGGGGTCTATATATACCACGTTCTCCGATATTCACACCACGCATTAATTACTATTCACCAACCCTCATCGATCGAACCCACATATTCGACTGTTCAGCCGTTCGATAGTTCTCCGGTTCGATACTTATTTATGTTGGTTTGATTGTTAACCATCATCAGCACCAGTTCGAGAGTTATTTGTATTGAACCGTGACAGATTTGACTGTTTTGCAGATTCGATAGTTCTAGGAGCATTGAACCAGTATAGTTTGATTGTCAGCAGATCAATGATTTCTTAGTCATTATAGTTTAGCTACATATATTAGGTGTTCCGGACTAAGCTAGTTCGTTCATTGTAATACGCTAGCATTATTTTGGTTGAGTCAGACCCATTATATTATTATCTCATTGTATTGTAACCCAGACGAAATAAGACCAAAATATTGGTGCCGTCTGTGGGAACACTACAAACACAATAGCTTTGGTAAGATGTTTAGGGTAACTCGATCGCAAAGCAGAGCTGCAGAAAGCAACAATTCTGAGATGCGCTGTTTAGTAGGGCTGCAGGGAGTCCCGAGGGCGAGGGCGCCATCGGCTCCAACGGAAAGGATGCCTCTACCCACTCAGCAGGATCAGCCAAGGCCAGAGACAGGGGATCGGGCGGCACCAAACATGAAAACAACGGTGACCGCTACTATTAGATTACCGACGACATTCAGAGACAAGATCATGGCCATGATTCGCGTGGTAGTGGCAGAGGCCTTGCTTGTTCCTTAACTTGAAGTATCGCCACCATTTGAGGGGCAGAGAGGGGCTCCATGAGAACACAGATTGGCTACTAGGCATCATGCTTCATAAGTCAGAGACAGGGCACGGATGGATGATCAAAGGGAAGGATCAGAGTCGGTCGAGGTGCAGTCCAGAAGGCACCACGACGGGTCGAGATGTTAGGTTAGTCAAGGAAATGACTCTATGGCAGAGCAAGCTGAGATCACGAGAAAATTGGAAAGACTGAACAAAGAAAGAAATGAGGTTGAGAATATGATGGAACATTTAGGAAGGACACGCAGGAGCACACCCTTTAGTGCCGAGATAGAGTCCGAGGTCTTAGGACATGGTGAGAAAATACCACAATTAAAAACATACGACGGGAAGCAAGATCCAAAGAAGCATATCTTCTAATTGGATGGATTGCTTTCCATGCACGGATTCAGTGATAATGTGCAAGCGCGCATATTTGCCACCGCATTGACTGGAGTAGCACTGGATTGGTTCGCAAGAATCCCTGCAGGGACGAGAACAAGTTATGAGGAGTTGAGGAAGAAGTTCCTGAACCAATCCTCGAGCCAAACAAAGACGATGATTGATCATTCTCACATGTACTCTGTGAAGCAAGGGGACAAGGAGACCTTGAAAGACTTTATGATGAGGTTCAATTCAAAGCTGCTGAAGATAGATGACCTAAAGGGTGAGATGGTCACAAACATCATTTTTTACGTGACCGGGAATGCGAACTTTTGCGAGGACCTGCTTAAGGCAAAGCTAAGAACAATGGATGAGATCAACAAACTCGCACACCAAATGATACACCGTGAGGAAATGATAGCGGTAAAAGCCACCAGTCACGCTCCTATGGTTAGGGAGAAAGGAAGAGAGGACCAAGGATATAACAAGAGCAGAAATGATAGGCACATGAACTCTTCACCTAGAACCTACACCCCCTCTACACAGATATCATGATAGTTTTATGGGGCAGCGAAGAGAAAAGGATGACTGAACGAGCCAAAAAAGATGAAAGACTCGCCCGCAACAAGGCTTTCGACCCGCTACTGCAAATACCACAAGTAAAATGGACATAATACCGAAGAGTGCAAGGACTTGAAAGATGAAATTAAGCGGCTAATCAAGGAAGGGAAACTGGCCGAGTACGTTAGAAGCCTGAAGGATGAGAAGGATAAGGCTAATCGAGATAGGTCTTGGTCTCCCTGAAAGGACAAACAAAAGATGACAAACAAAATGCAGATCATGGACTATCCACAGCTAATGGACAACTAACCCAGAAAAGACATCATATACATGATCTCAAGAGGTCCCGTCGGTGCTGATTCCATCAAGGAACAAAAAAGGGTAACAAGGGAGATTGATGCAGACCGCTATATAGGGTTTGTGGACCTACTCAAGACATAGGAGATGGGGTCAGAGGAGATCACCTTCTCAAGAGCATATTTGTTGAAACTGAGTCCGCAAGCAATTTAGGCCGGTAAGTTGGATTGCCCGTGAGTAGTAATGGTTGATATAGTTAACTTCGGTGTGATAAAAGTTTTGATAGATAATGGAAGCTTGGTCAACATGCTATTCGCCTCAACTTGGGTGAAAATGGCGCTTGGAGATGGCAAGGTGGAGGCGGTCAGGACCCTACTACGTGGGTTCGGCGGAATAAAGGTAGTCCTACGCGAAATCGTTTCTCTCCCCATGTTGCTCGAAACTTCACCTCAGATAAAGATCATGCTCATTGTATACGTGATCATGGACTTTCCTTTCCCTTATAATGCAATTTTGCGGAGGCCGGTGCTCAATGCCTTCCGACTAGTGCCTTCAACATACCACCAGATGGTGAAGTTCCCAACTACGGGAGGAACATGTAAGATAACTGGTGATCACAGGAAGGGATGGCTTTGTTATGTTGCGTCCCTCAAGTTGCCGCCCCGTGAAGAAGAGGAGGCTCTGGCCGCCTTAGGCCCCATGGAGATGGAAGGGATCTATTGACTCGCTCTTAAATATTTATGCTAATTGATTTACTTCACTTACTTTTGAACAATATTTATTCGTCCCCTAAATTTCCTTGTACTTTAGGGGCTGGTATATAAAAACTTAAAATATGAACTACGGAGTCTTAAGTCTCGGAGAACCCCTCGGGAAATGTAGGCAACCTAGCCATGAGCTAGGCTCAGCCCTATCTATTACAAGATTTCTATCTTTTTTGAGGTTTGAATTGCCTTTTTGATGAGACTCGTGAAGGGGTCGCAATATGTACACACAAAACTGGCCTGCTTAAGGCCTAATCAGTTACCATAAGGTTTACCTAGACTTTCAATGCACTATGTTATCACTTAAAGGATATATATTTCGCATTAACTGTGGCATTACTCTAAAGAGTGTCCTAACAGGTACAAAAATAAAGGGTCACAGAACTCTAAGACCTGCGCGGTCACAATAGGGGCAACCTTAGCCCAAACTGTTATATAAAAAAAATGTTTATGTGTTGTTGCTTCCCCACTCGGGGTGGTAAGGCAGGTACTATAAAGCAAAGGCTCGACCCGAGGCGAGAAACAGCTGGCCTCAAAGAGAAGGACACTTCGCTAGGATAAGGCAAGTGCAAACCTAAGATCTCAAAAAACTAAGGGATGGACACTTTCCCGAGATGTGGCAAGTGCAAACCTAGAATCCCGAAAAATGAAAAGGATTGACACTTCGCCAAAATGAGGCAAGTGCAAACTTGAAATCCCAAAGAACAAAGAAGATGGACACTTTGCCATGATGAGGCAGGTGCAAACCTAAAATCTCAAAAAACAAAAGGGGAACATGTCACCAACACATGGCAAATGCATACCTGAGATTCTCTAAGCTTTAACAGAACCATCCTACCATCCTATGCCAACTATGGCAAAACATAAATAGAGAAAAATGCTAGCACACAAGAATACGCATCACGAGGCCCAACCCACAAGGCTAACATGTGGATAAGCTACAACAAAATTATCCGTGCACACGTTTAAGGCATTAAAGGAAAATGTCTAAGCAACAAAGGCATAAGAGAATAAATTATCCATGAAAAAGAAAGGCGACGTTGGGGCCCAACGTAAGATCCAACCAATTAGGGTCAAAATCGCAACGCAGATATCCCATGCTGTGAATCTGATGAACCGTCAGCACTTGCGCCTTTTTTGCGTCATCTACATATTCCGCGCTGGAGACCGAGTTCCTGGAATTTGTTACTTTGAAGGAATTCCTCAGCAATTGCCAGCCGCTGCTCCGAAGTAAGGGGCTATACATGCCAAACTCGAATAAATGACTAGAAAATAGTAAGTAACTTTGAATTTGACAAATGAAAGAAAGAAAACCTCGTTTAGGCCACGCGAATATCCCAATAGCTTTTCATGTAGGACTTTTTCCTTCTCAGCTGCCACCTCCTTCTCGAGGCCCTCCACGCATGTCTCGAACGCGGTTTTCTCGCCCTTCAGCTTGTTAACTTCCTCTTGAACCTGGCGAGCCTTCTCCTGAGCAACCTTTGCGGCCTTCTGGTAGGCACTAGCTCGGGTTGAGGAGTCCTTGGCAAGATGCAAGGCTTTGTCCTTCTCATCCAATGTGGCCTTCAACATCTCTGGGTCACTCCCTTGGAACTCCTCTCTTAAACGTTCGAGCCCGATCGATCTCTCTTCTTGAGCAAGTTACAAACCACAGATGATAACATTGACGACTCTGCCTTGCTGAAAAAGGCCAACCTAACACTTACTGAGATAAAATAATTCAATGCTATAATGATAAATCAGAAGAAGAAGAAGTCTTATTAACTAATTAACCATGTGAAACACAAGCCTCTCCAACTCCACTCGCTTGTCGGCAGACGTGGGAAGGCTCGAGGTAAGGCCAGGGAACAACACCTTTAGTCCGTTTATCGCCTCCTTCTCAGACTGCGTGAATTCCCCAAGACTAACTTGGGGAACCCGCGTGGCACCTGCCCCAGAACCTTCCCAGACAGGGGGAACTGAGCTACTAGGCAGAACATGACTAGTTTGGTAAGCTCTAGGGGGCACATCACAGCCAGTCTGAGATCTAGTCTGAGGGGCCCTCCCTCTCTTTGCTAGGACAGACGGTTCCACCACATCTGCAACCTCGACATCATCAACAACATGGACGTCAAAACCTTCAGAGACATTATCACCAACAAGAGGAGGAGAAAACTCACCACAACTGGGGCGTTCGCTTGAGTTGATACCCTTGCCTGAGATGCTGAGTTCTTCCCTTTGGTCTTCCTCTTCCTCAGTGGGGGAACCACTATAGGCACTGTCGCTTGGGGCGCACCGACGTCTGCCACAAGAACCTGTGTCATGCGGGCATGGCGACTCATTATGAATGATCCTAGCAAAAGTAAAGTAGTGACTATCAACAATACTTCTAACAACTCGCAAGTCAAAAGTCCATATAAGGAAAAATAAGCAAATACCAATAGTATCATTCCCCGTGTATAGAACCGGGGACAACCCTGCCTGGGATATGACCTCATTGGCAACTAAATTCTTAATGTTAAATTGATGATTGGTCATAAGGTTGGCTCTAAAGGTGTTCCCCCACCTCGGACCCCTCACCCACAGAGAATTGGAACGTTCGGTATTTCCATCCACTCCCGTATTTCTTAAATGCTTTCACTTGATAAAACCATTTTCCTTTGCAACCTACCTCGAACAAGGCCCAGAATTCAGTGGGACCACAAGGGATGCCCAACCACTTCATTGCAAGTAAGAAGCCCATTATATGCCTGATTGAATTTGGCGTTAATTGGCTCGGGACCAACCCTATGGTCTAGAAAATGCTCGTAACATCATGATGGATGGGAAACCGAGAACCATTAATCAGTTTCCCTATAAAACACTATAAGAAACACTATGGGCACGGTATGGACCCTCTGCTCCCGCATATGATCTTTATCTTGTAATTTATTCCTGTGTTAAAAATAGTCTCGACTATGATGCAAACGCGAGACATAGTCTGTATACTCTACGTCTGCGATATCCTTGTTGTTGAAGTCGTCAGAATGCCTATCCTCCGCCTCGTCTGCCTCACTTTCAGCACGGTTGTCAATAACGTCAAGCAAAGGCTCACCTCCTACCCATGGCGGAGGAGCAGGATCCTGACTTCCTCCCGGTTACTTTCCCCATCCTCGATATCATCTCGGTGGGGGGAATTCTCCCCAGCCGGATTATCATCTATGCCCTCTGCGTTGGGTGCCTTCACTGAGCTACTCAACTCGGTACTTGAAGAACCACTCGAGTCATTTCCGAGATCAAAATCAGCACTCATAATCTGGTCCGACATCTTGACTTACAAGAACTAAAAATAAAAATAAAAAACAAAAGCTGATTATGCTAGGTACGATATCCCTTATCATACGCACACAATTGAGAGAATGTAGGAAAACAATAAAGAATAACAAACGAAAGAGGTGGACAATTAAACTACTTCGAGAAATACGCTGCAACCACACATACCGGGTAAGAAATCGCACTACAAGCAACAACGAAATAATTAGAAAAAAGTAGAAAAAGCTACGCAAATTTTTTCTATGTATACGATCGAACAACAGTTAGTTTGATACAAAAAAGCATTGAACCAGTGTGGTTTGATGCTTCTCACCTTTGCATGTCAGATAACGAAGAGTTGAAAATGACCCCTCTTCGCTCTATACACCCTTATATAGAGGTGATGCAGCCCATAGGGCCCACAAAGATCACTATCCAACCATGGCGGTTTCGACACTCCGAAAGAGTCGAATCACATAAAATTTGACACTGACAACAAAATATGAAATCAGGGAGGATTCGCCAGTTTCCAAAAATGGTTGAATAACGTAAAATCCGACAAGATCAAAAACTATCGAACTGAGAATGATTTGATAATTCCCCTACACATTGAACGCCGCAAGTTCGACAATCATTTCAGCAACAAACTGAAAGGTGTAGATAATGATCAATTCATACGATTCGACACTCAAGAACAGTCGAATTTTCGTCCTTTCGGCTATTCTTGCTTTAGGATATTTCACGGCTCCCAAGTGGTGGGCATATTTTGAAGCTAGATAAAATCTACTTGACAACCGACCCAATGGGTCACGACCCCTAAATGGGGGGACATATTTTCAAGAAAGGTAAAATCTATTTAGCAACCAACCCTCTGGGTCAATGCTCCCAAATGGGGGGCATATTTTGAAGCCAAATAAAATCTATTTGGCAACCGACCCTCCGGGTCACGGCTCCCAAATGAGGGGCATATTTTGAAGCCAAATAAAATCTGTTTGGCAACCGACCCTCTGGGTCATGGCTCCCAAATGAGGGGCATATTTTGAAGCCATATAATATTTATTTGGCAACCTATCCTCCGGGTGGAGGCTCCCAAATGGGGGGCATATTTTGAAGTCAGATAAATCTATTTGGCAACCGACCCAGCGGGTCATGGCTCCCAAATGGGGAGCATATTTTGTAGCCAGATTAAATATATTTGGTAACCAACCCTTAAGTAACCGCTCCCAAATGGGGGGCATATTTTGAACCTGATAGAATCTATTTGGTAACCGACCCTCCGGGCCACGGTTCCAAAAAGTGGGGCATATTTGAAGCCAAATACAATCTATTTAGCAACCGACCCTCTGGGTCACTGCTCCCAAATGGGGGGTATATTTTGAAGGAAGATAAAATCTATTTGGCAACCGACCCTCCGGGTCACGGCTCCCAAATGGGGGGGGGGGGGGGGGGGGAGGCATATTTGAAGCCTGATAAAATCTATTTGGCAACTGACCCTTTGGACCATGGCTCCCAACCGAGAGGCATATTTTGAATCTAGAATAATCCAATTTTAAGCC
Source organism: Linaria vulgaris (assembly GCA_948329865.1). Taxonomy (NCBI): domain Eukaryota; kingdom Viridiplantae; phylum Streptophyta; class Magnoliopsida; order Lamiales; family Plantaginaceae; genus Linaria; species Linaria vulgaris. Next base: position 68,286,716 of record OX415249.1, read on the forward strand.
ACATAATATTATGGAATTTGGAACTTGCTCTTGAATCAAGACCGACTTCCAAATTGAGCTAACTATATGGTGGGGGTATTTTAGGAGGCCCAAAAATGAACTAGGACGGCCTACCCCGCATAAGGACAATAAATAAGAGAGGCGAACAAGCCCGGTTCAACAGTTTCGAGGACAATCGAACGTCCCTCGTATTTTCCATACGCTGTACGGATCCCGCGAACTAGGGTCTATATGTACCTTGTTCCCCGATATTCTTGACACACAGTTTACTGTTCACCAACCCTCATCGAACCCACATGTTCGACTGTTCATCCGTTCGATAGTTCTCCGGTTCGACAATTATTTCAGTTGGTTCGATTGTTAACCATCAGCAGCGCTAGTTCGAGAGTTATTTGTATCGAACCATGGCCGGTTTAACTGCTTTGCAGATTCAATAGTTCTAGGAGCATCGAACCAGTATCGTTCAATTGTCAGCAGATTGAGGCTTTCTTAGTCATTTTAGTTTGCTAAAAGTATTAGGTGTTCCGGACTAAGCTAATCCGTTCATTGTAATTGGCTAGCATTATTTTGGTTGAGTCATGCCCATTGTATTGTTATCTCGGTGTATCGTAACCCAGACGAAATAAGACCAAAATAATTTTGTTTAAAATTCTTCCACAATAACTGTATATAGCTTCATACAATTTGGAGGCTAAAGCCAGACATGCAGTACAAGAAAAAAAGACACTATTGAATCCTGCATATATTTAAATACATATATACTCTCTTTAATAGCGGCTTCAATCTAGCACCCCAATTAAAAATGTAAATTAAGTACTAAAAATTTCAAGAAAAATGATTCACATTTTACTGATTAAAGATAAAGATAAAATGAATATGTTACTAAGGTTTTAAAGTAAAAACACAAAAAATGCAAATTACATACTCATTTGAAACGCCAACTTCAAATGTTGACTCAAGGTAACAAAACATTTTTGGAATATCTCAATAAAGCTAAAAACCTTGCAGATCAATGGGCAGTCGCTGGAAAGCCTGTTGACGATCAAGAATTGATATATTTTCTCCTTGGAAGTCTACTGAAGACCTACAACCTCCTTTAACTTTGCATATGGTGAAACAGAGTTCACTTTTGATGATTAAGTTGAACTTCTAGGCTATGAAACTCTGTTTAGATGTGCATTATTCTTATGAAACTCATTGAAAGATCTGAGATCTATATTATTTGAAAATTGATACAGTTAAACTTGTCAATAGTTGTAACTATACTGAAAGTAATATCGATTTTTAGTCCTTTATATTTAGAAAGCAGTTTTACTGTTGCAATTATGAGCAAGAAACAATTAAACATAAAGCAACAAAAAACACATGGTTTTTAACGTCGTTCAGTGTAATTGGTCCTAGTCCACGAGTTTTTCACCCCAAATGTGTGCCTCAAACGATACACCTACTTAAGAATTACAATGATTAGGAGTTACTCAAACGTAAATCTAGACTCTCTCTAATTTAAGATTGCAACACCTAATCCTCAACTATATTTGGTATACTCCTTTGATTTGGAGAACTTCAAGATTAACCAAAAGTTCCTTTGACTCAAAGTTCTCACTAAAAAGACTTTGACTTGATACAAGACAAATATCACACATTATCTTTCAATCTAAAATGGCGAGTCTCCTCCTTATATAGGTATAGGCAGAATCTTCAGTAGATATTCAGTTGGAATCCTCGCATATCTTCTTTTCTTGTCTGATAAGCTCGGCGATACTCTAGTCGCAATCCAGTTCGATCTTCTTTCCATATCCAATAAATTCTGCACAGTCTTAAGAATATTTCTTATGTATATGCCTATTTAATATGTCTAAATACATAATAAGGAGATATGATTAAAATATTAATCAAAGAAAGTTAATCAAATAAGATAAGATAATATCTTTTAAAGATAAGGTAAGTTAATAAGATACCTACAATCTAAATAAGATTAACTTAACATATATGATTTACAAAACAAGATCAATTTAACCTAGTTGGGCCCACATGGATTCGGCCCTAACAATTTCCCCCTTTGAATTTCTTTTTTGTCAAAATCATTTGTCCATATGCACAAGAGGTTAGTGAAAATCAGACTCTAAAGAATGATCCACGTTGAGAAAGTAAGTTAGTTCTGCAACCATGCTCATTTCAAACACATTTTTCATATTAGAGACAAATTGTTGCAACCCGCTAGTTGATGTGGACCCAAAAACAATGTCATCTACATATATTTGTGCAAGTATGTCAGTTCCAAAATGTTTGAAAAACAATGCACGATCAACACTTTCTCTACTGTACCCCTTTTGAATAAGATGTATGGTCAATCTCTCATACGAAGCACGAGGTGCTTGTTTGAGACCATAAATGGCTCTTTTAAGTTTTAATACATGAGCTCGGAAGTGTTGGTCAATGAACCCTTTAGGTTGTTCCACAAAAAACTTCTTCATTAAGATACCCATTTAAGAATGCACTTTTACATGCATTTGAAAAGTTTAAATCGTAGAACACATGAAACAACAAGCAAGAGGCGGATGGATTCTAGTCTTGCAACTAGAGCAAATGTATCATCATAGTCCACTCCTTCTACTTGAGTATATCCTTGGGCGACTAACCCAGCTTTATTTCTCACAATGTTACCAAGCTCATCAGTTTTATTCTTGAATATCCACTTGGTACCAATGATGTTCACATTTGGTGGCCTTGGCACGAGTTCCCAAACATTGTTCCTTTCAAACTGGTTCAGTTCTTTCTGCATGGCTTCAATCTGTGCTTCTTCTAACAGGGCTTCCTTCACATTTGGTTCCACCTTTGAGGTGTAACTCACAAATTGTACAATTTGATCATACCTCTTTCGAGGAAGATCACGAGTTTTAATACCATCACTTATTTCACCAATTACTGATTTAGGTGGATGGTTCTTCTTTATGTGAGAAGGTGCTTCCGTGTGTTCTAGACATATGAACTTTGTAGAAGATGAGGCATCTCAGTTGCTTCAATCTCAGTTGCAACTGTCGTTGCATCACGATCAGTTGCAATTGTGGGTGTGGTTCCAGTTCCCTTAGGAGCCATAACTTCTACCTCCTCTGGGTGCTCAGATGGTTCAATGAGTTCTGTGATTTTGACCTCCGAGAAAGCTGAAGCAAAATCCTTGTAATCATCAAACTCAACGTTAGATGATTCATCAACAGTTTGGGTGCAAATGCTGAAAACTTGGTATGAGTGACTGTTGCGAGAGTAACCTATAAAGATGCCCAAATCAGATTTGGATTGAGACTTACCCCTTGTTCTCTATCATTAACTACATAACAAGTACAACCAAAAATGTGAAGGTGATGAACACTAGGACGTTTACCATTCCATATCTCATAAGCAGTCTTATTTGTACCTGGATGCAGATAAACACGGTTTGTAGTATTCACTGCTTCTGCCCAAAATCGAAGTGCTAATTTCTTCTAGTTTAGTATAAATTGAGCCATTTCAACAAGCGTCATGTTCTTCCATTCAACCACACCATTTAGTCGTGGTGTAATGGGTGCTGAGTATTCATGAAAAAATCCTTTATCATTGTAGAAGTTATTAAAGTTGGAATTTTAGACTCCTTACTGTGATCACTTCGGGTTCTTTTGACAGTTAAATCTTTTTCAATTGCAACACTGTTGCACATGTTTTTAAAAACAATAAAAAATTTATTTTTTTCTTTTAGAAACTCCACCCAAGTGAATCGTGAGAAGTCATCAACACACACAAAAATGTAGTGTTTACCAGAGATGTTGTTCTTTTGAATTAGTCCCACAAGATCCATATGAAGAAGTTCAAGGATTCTTTCGGAAGGAGAATGTTGCAATACTGCATGAGTGGTCTTGTTTTGATTTCCTTCCATGCATGAAGTGCACTTACCCATAGGATTGGGACCAATTTTTGGTAGTTCTTTCATGGCTTGAATGTTGTAAAGCTTGGCAAGTGATTTGAAGTTGATGTGACTTAACCTTTGGTGCCAAAGATATGTAAGATTATCAGCACTAAAGTTGCAAGTTAGTGATCTCATGACAAAGTTACAATTTGTCAAAGTATAACAATTTTCAGTACTTCTTAGTCCTTGTAACACCAAATTCTCATGTTGATCTCTAATATCTCATTCATCTTTAGTAAATTTAACATAAATATCATCATCACACAACTGACTTATGCTAATCAAATTTGCATGCAAGCCATCAAAATAAAACACGTCTCGGAGTTTATGAATCTCTTTCACATCCAGTATTCCTTTTCCAAGGATTTTTCCTCGATTACCATCTCCAAAGACCACATCTCCCTTTTGTTCATCCATGAAGTTACTCAAGATACTTTTATCTCATGTCATATGCGTGGAACAACCACTATAAAAAAAATCAAGAGTTAGAGTTTGAAGTATGTTGTGAAGTGGAGTTGCAAGCAGTAAGGTAAGTGAGAGTTTTGGCTGATTTCTCAACTCAAACTTGTTTTACTAATTTCACAGTTGCAACATGGGATGCACTTTTCTTGGATTTCTTCTTCCGGCTCTTCTTTGTCTTCCTTTGAGCCACTTTAGTTGATTTGTTTGGAATATGTTGTTGAGATTCCCATAATTGATATCAGTATGGTCGAATGTGGCCTTGTATCCCACAATGATGACAAGTTGGAACAAATCGACTTCTCTAAGACCTGTTAATGGAAACAAACTTAGAGTTAGTGTTATTCGAATTGCAACTAGGATTTACCTTATTTTCCGGAAGTTGCATCTGAGAGTAGTCAAGTGGAATTTCTACTCCTCTGGGTATCCGTTTCTTCTTTGACACTGTGACTTTGGTGTTTCCAAGGAATTTTGGATTGACATGGTCAATGAATCCTAATCTAATTTTTCCAGTTGTAACTTTCTTAGTGTCCAGAGCTTTCTCCAAATTTTCAGTTCCTGGAGTAAGTAACTTGACATTCTTCATCACTGCTTCCAGTTCTTTTTGTGTGAGAGAAAGAACATCGTCCAACGCTTCGTGGGCTTTGGGAGCCGTCTCCAGATCTTTAGAGAGTATGTCTCTTTCTACAGTTAGTGAAAGAACCTTTCTTTCAAGTTCCAAGATTTTGTTGTTCATTCTGACTGTGCTTCAAAATTTGACATGGCGGTATCCTTTTTGTCCAAAATAGAGTCATCAATTGAGTCGCAATCGGATTCTTTTAGGTTGTTAGTTGCAACAGCCATGTTGGCTTTGGTGAACGGGACGTAAACGTCAGTTGCAACAGCCATATTAGCTCTAGCGACGGGAAATAAGGTTGAGAATGCAACATCAACGTTTTCTTCAGGAGGTTAGCACAATCAGCCCTTATGTTTCCAAAGCCATGACATTCCCTGCATTGTATATCTTTACTAGTCTTTTTTCTGTCAAGTCTATTAGTAGCGGAAGCCTTTTTAACATTATCTGAGGGCCTTGCAACAGTAATAGAATAATTACATTTATTCCAGTTTTTGTTCATTTTGTTGAACCTTTTTATGAGGAGTGCTAGGGATTGTATCAAGTAAATGCTTGGGTTTCTTTGTTTGAGATTTGCCTGAAGTGCAACTCCCTTTGAAATGGTCTCCTTCCCTTTTGAGCTTTATCTCCCATACAGTGATGAATCCCATGAGGCCAGCAAGTGGCAGAGTGTCAATTATCCTTGACTTCTTCAATTGTTGAGACTTTCATTGCAAATTTTCCTGGAAGTGACCTTAGGAGATTTAGCGCGATTTGGGACTCTGGAAAGTCTGCACCAAGAATGGTGACTTCACTTGCAAGATGTCTGAGTTTTGAGTGAAATTGAGCAACTATTTTTGTTTCTTCCATCAGGACAAACTCAAATTGATCATTCAAAAGTTGCAACTTTGATGGTCGGACTTTGGCATTTTCTTCATGAGAGTTTTCAATGGCTTGTCATGCATCTTTAGCAATTTTATAGTTAGCAATAGTTTTATATTGATCATAATCAACTGCAACAAGAATGATATTTTAAATAGTAGAGTTGTAATTATCTAGGAGTTCCTCTACATCGAACCACTCAATTTCAGATTTTACTCTACCCTTGTCATCTACTGGGGGCTCCACCCACTCAGAATGTTTTTCCACGCCTTCTGATCCTGCTGTTTAATGAAATTTCGCATCCGATTTTCCAGCAGGAATAATTGGTTGCAGTTAGCATAGGTGGTTTTATGGTCGAAAGACCTTCCCTCATTTCCCCCATAGAGAAAAGAATACAAGACAAAAAAAATATTTTTAACTAGAATCTACACTATATAGTATAGTGACCCGCTCTTGGTGCCAATTTAAAGATATTGAATCTATATTACTTGAAAACCGATATAGTTAAACTTGTCAATAGTTGTAACTATACCAGGAATCAATATCGAATTTAGTTCTTTACACTTAGAAAGCAATTTTACTGTTGCAGAAAGAAACAGTTCAAAATAAAGTGGTAAAGAACACAAGGTTTTTAACGTGGTTCGGTCCAATTGGTCCTAGTCCACGTGGATTTCACCCAAAATTTGTGACTCAAACGATACACCTACTTAAGAATTACAATGATTAGGAATTACTCCAACGTAAATCTAGACTCCCTACCCTCAACTATATTCGGTATACTCCTTTGAGTCGGAGAACTTCAAGATTAACCGAAAGTTCCTTTGACTCGAAGTTATCACTAAAAAGACTTTGACTCGATATAGAAAAAATGGTACAAATTATCTTTCAAAGTTTTTTCTCTAAAGTGTCGAGTTTCCTCCTTGTATAGGCATAGGCAGAGTCTTCAATAGATCTTCAGTTGCAATCCTCGCATATCTTCTTTGTTTGTCTGATAAGCTCAGCGATACTCTAGTTGCAATCCGGTCGGATCTTCTTCCCTTATCTAGTAAATTTTGCACGGTCTTAAGAATAATTCCAATGTATATGCCTATTCAATATGTTTAGATACATAGTAAGGATATATGATTAAAATCTGAATCATCAAGTAAGTTAATCAAATAATATAAGATAATATCTTTTACAGATAAGGTAAGTTAATAAGATTAACTACCATATAATTAAAATTAACTTAACAAATATGATTTACAAAATAAGATCAATTTAACCTAGTTGGACACATAGGGATTCGGCCATAACACTCATTATGATGACCACTTTACCTTTGCTGCAAGCAAGTCAAAATGTCGTAATATCTGAAGAAAAACATACCACCCCAACCTCTAGCAAAAACTTACCGAGCAAATTTGTCATATGCACAACAGCAATAGCTGCATAAACCCAATCCTCCATAGTTTTAAAACAACCGCCAATTTGTCAAAATTTGGTGAGGTTGGACATACTGCCATTGATCGCTTTCAAATGTGTGATTATTCTTATCAAGGTCAGCATCCTCCTCAAGATTTAACAGCAACGGTGGCATAGTCAAATGCTGCACATGATCATCAAATGTACATGGACAGCTTGGACAACACTTATATAACATTTGGTGCCAATAACCTTACTCATCAATAATCACTCCGTGAACCAAAATGCTATACTCAGGCCGTTTCTGATACACAGTGGCATGCTGCGTTGGTAGAGAACTTGATGCTTTGATGGAAAATAGCACATGATCTTTATGTCCACGTCTCCTTGATAAACATGTTGTGCGATATAAATGGGTGTGCAAAGTAAAAATTCGTCCTAATAGTAGTATTGAACGCTTTAACTCTAGGCTAGCGGACAAGGAGTTTGATCAATGAAGTGGGGTTGATTTTCATGAAACTTTCTCCTTCGTTATCAAGCCTTTAACCATTTGTATCATCACCGCAGTAGCCGTTTATTTTCATTGACCGATTCACCAACTTGATGTAATAAATGCATTCTTGCAGGGCTTTCTTGAAGAAGAGATTTTATGGAACAACCACAAGGATTCATTGACGATTAAAAGCTTGATTATGTATACTGTTTATACAAGTCTCTTTATGGCATTAAACATGCCCCTATAGCATGGTCTCAAAGGTTATCGCAACAGTTGAATGAGTTTGGCTTTGGATTTTGTCAATGGTTATTCCTTATTCACGCTACATTCTGCCAAAGCAAAGATTTTGTCTTCACATATGTAGATGAATTTCTACAGTTTAGGTGATTCAGTGTTTGGTGATTAAATTGGAAGATGACAAATTATTTTCCATACCAAGGACCTTGGCTCTTTATCATATTTTTTAGGCGTTGAAGCTGACAAAAGTTCAAAAGACCTTCATTTGCGACAAACCAAGTACATTTGTGACCTACTACATTGCACTAAAATTATTGGAGCCAAGCCTCTTCATCTTCAGCCCCTATTGTTTGAGGTACTAAATTGTCAAATTTGAATGTTCATTTACTTGCAGAACCTACATAACTTTGCCAAGTAGTTGAAGCACTACGGTATTATATTGCACAATAATGCGTCCAGATACCACTTATGCCGTGAATTAATTGTGTCAATATATGCACCAGCCGAGAACTATTCATTGACAAGCTTTGAGAGAGTCCTCCGCTATTTGAAGGGCACAATCAACCATGGCATGTATTATATACCATCTTCACTTGAACTGCATATTCTGACTCTAGCCGATAATCTAGACAATAGGAAGTTCACTACTAGCTATCGTGTATTATTTGGCAAAAACTTGATATCTTGGACCTCGAAGAAGCAACATGTCATCTAAATAAAAATAACATCCACTAGTGGTTTTTCTGTCATCTAAATCACCTGCCTAATCAGAATCACTAAAGCGCACAAGATTGGTATTTGTATCATGTGAGTACCAAATGACTAGATCCGTTGTCCATGAAATATGTTTCAGAATTCTCTTCACAACAATCAAGACTGCGAGGGGTCAGTCTCATAGCTGGCACAAACACGTACATAGTAAATAATATCATGTCCAGTGGTAGACAAATATAGGAAGCTACCAATCATAGAATTGTACAATGTAGGATCAACATTATCTCATGTACCATCTTTTGTAATTTTCAAGGTAGAAGACATAGAAGTTTTGCTTGGCTTTGACTCCTATAATCAAAATCTTTTCACAAGGTTCCTTGCATATCTCTCCTAGCGAAGGAACATTTCATTCTCTTGTTGCTTCAATTGCAGACCAAGAAAGAAGTTTAGTTCACCAATCATGCTCATCTCCATGTACTTGTCGTGGACTCAACAAACTTGTCTAATGTAGACTTGTTTATAGACCAAAAAAATATCATTAAATTTGAGCAATACAAACACCAAACTTCTTTCTCAGGATAAACAAGGTTTTGTCCCATCTCCTCTACTAAAACCTAGGCTTAACAGAAATTCATTAAACTTTAATACCAAGATTTAGGTGACTGCCTCATACCATACACAACTTTTTCGAGTTTATACAAATATTCATGATGATACAGATTAACAAAATCGTTTGGTGGTTCAACTTAAACTTCTTTGTCAATTAAACTATTCAGAAAAACACCTTTAACATCCATCTAATATAGTTTAATTTTTAGAAAACATACAATATAAAGCAATAATTTGATAGACTCAATTCTAGCTACTGGAGCAAAAGTTTCATCAAAATCAATCACCCGAGTGTATCCATGAGTTACTAATCTAGCCTTGTTTTTACAATTACACCATTCTCATCACTTTTATTTTTGAAAACCCATTTTGTTCCCATGAAATTAACATTAGCATGCATAGGAACTAGATTCCAGATGTTGTTCTTATTTTTTTTTTTTTTGTGAATTGCAATAGTTCATCTTGCATTGCATTAATCCAGTGATATCCCTAAGAGCTTCATTCACATTTTTAGGTTCAACAGAAGAGACAAAACATGAAGCCTGTAAATCAGCACATGTGGTAGACATGCAAACACAAAACCTGACCATGTCTCTATAATATACCTTTTTCTGTTGCATATTTTAATGTCATTAGAGATCTGACCAATTAAGTCAGTGCTAGCATTGTTTCTTTTAAATTCTAACATGAGAATCCCTTTGGAATTTTGGAACTAATCTTCTTCATCCCCCTCTATAAGACTATGCTGATGTTGGAATAACATCGAGAATAGCTGGTGTTGTGGTAACCCCTTTTCTGCAACTGGTTTCTGGTTCAGTGACCTGACCAGGTTCATTTATTGGTGTTGTAGGAACACAACATCCGATTCCAAAAATTCCTAGTTTCGTGTAAGACTAGACACATTATCAAATACCACATTTACAGATTCCTGAACAATCTAAAGGTTGTATTCACTTTTTGAATCAAACTTGCTCAAGTAATCTAAATCATTCAGCAAATATCACTCAATGCAAACTCTTGAAAATGTACAATAATTGGTTTATTATTCTTCAAGTTTATTATTCTTCAAGATCTATATTAGAGTCACTGTAGTTCCTGGCCTAAGGTAAAGTCTATTAGCTAGATGACAAGCAAGGTTTTAAAGCTTCAGCCTAAAGTTTCTTAGTCAATTTTTTAGCATTCAACATAACACTAGCCATTTCTTGAAGAGTTCTGTTCTTTCTCTCAGAAATCCCATTTTGTTGAGGAGGTGCATAGTATTCATGGAAGATAACATTCAAATCACAAAACTCAGAAAAATTGACATTTTCAAATTGCCTACCATGCTCTGGTTTAATCTTAATCACAGGGGCACCACATACATTTCTAATGACTGCATGTAGTATCCTGAAGGTATTGAAGCTTAATACTTTTTCTTCAATAATTTAGCCCAAGTATATCTTTAAAACCATCAACAATGACAAAAGCATACTTCTATTCACCATAGCTACTGACTTCTATAGGACCCATGAGATCTATATGTAACAGTTCAAAATGTTTAGAAGTTCCAGTGTATGGACTATGTACTTGCAGTGGTGCATGAGTAGCTCTAGTTTGTTTACCTCTACCTTTTCAGACAATCACCACACACAAGCTTACTAAGGTTGGATAGCTTAGGAAGACCTCTGACTGCATCAAGTTTTTGTAGTTTCTCCATATTTCCATAGGGCACATGTCAAGCTTTTTGTGCCAAATAACAGATTCATCCACTTTAGCATGGAAGCATTAAGCCCTTTACCAACTAACCATTATCTATTGACGTAGTTCCTGTCATTATACATACATTAGCGTTGTTATATGCTTTGAGCATCCACAGTCAAAGTACCACTTTACTACAAGATTAGAATGGATATTAAATGAAAATAACATTGACGACAATTTTGATTTAGGGTGACTTTAGTTTCTCCAAACATGTTCTACCTTTCTGTCTTGCAGCAATGTTACCGAGTCTTAGGGATCAAATGTTGTTACAACACCAGCATTACTATTGCTAGTCCGAGTTCTCTTTTTAAGGACATTCTTTTATTTTTGACAGTATAGTTTAATGTGTCCTGATTGAAAATATTATTGACAAATGTAAGTGATTTTCTTAGATTTTTCAGAAAAATGTTTAGAAATTTCTTTAGATTTTTCAAAAAACATCTTTAGAAACATCATTCGATTTTTTAAAACTAACTCTTACAAATCCTGGGACAGAGGTAGAATAGGTAGATTGACAATAGCAAACCAAACCATTTTTTCCTTCATTACCCATTCACAGTACCTCATCAAGTCTTGTAGTACCTCATCAAGTTTCTCTAGTCTAACCAATAGTACCTCAATTTCAGCCTTCTTTTTGGTGAGATTTACACAATAGTCGTGAAGGAGCTCTTTCAACCATTCATTTTCATTTCTTAATGACTTCTCACTCTTTCTTATCTTGAGGATCTCCTATAGTAGCTTCTGATAGGTGTTCTTAAGATCTTTTATGATTTCTTCTTGAGTCATTTCTCCTTCAAAGAAGTATTCCTCATCCAGATCTACATAACCATGAAAACATTCAAAGTCAGATTTATCAGATTTATTAAGTAAATTAGAATAATCACAAATATTGTATAATTCCAAATCCCAAAATAAATCTCCTCGACTAGCTCAACTTACTGGATGTTGTGGCAACATTGGGAGCTGATGCTATAATGCAATTTAAAGTGAGCATTGTCCACATAACATGTATGATAAATGCTGCAATATGAATTTGTTCTTCTTTATATTCAATTTGAGCAGCTGATCCTAAACCTGCAACATTCAAGCCTAACGAAAAATTGCCTTTTTTCTAAGACTATTAGCACATTCATAAGCAAGATGACCCCATCCCTTACATTCATAACATAGAACTTTCTTCATTTGTTCAACATCTTGAGGAGCCTGTTTGGTTGGTGGCCAAATACTTAGCAGCCTTTGGAGGGAGATTCCTTTTAATAGGAGGTAATTTACTATGAGAGATTTGGTTTTAAAAACTCAGTCAATTAATTTCCTTGGTAATATTACTATAATTAGCAAACAAATCTTCCTCCTCATTAACATTTCCATATTCAAATTCCTGGGCCTGGAAATCAAGGTCTTTGTTCTTCTTAATTTAAGAAGGTAAGTTCATCTCAAATTCTCTGAGAGAGTTAAACATAACATTGAAATCTAGCGTAGACAAGTTCCTAGCTTCATGCATAGCATTTTTCTTCATGTAAAATTTAGAGGACAAAGCTCTAAATACCTTATGAACCAACCATCTATTCATAATGTGAAAACCTAGGAGTTGGCATTGAGATCTCCATATCTTTTCAAAATAACTGTCAATACTCTCATTCTCACATGTGTGTAAATTTTCAAAATTTTGCAAAATATGCCTATGTTTAGATTCTTTTATGTTCGAGTCACCTTCACAGTGTCCTTCTAAGATATCCCAGGCTTGTTTAACAGTAGAAGAATTTTGAATTAACTTAAACATGTGATGATCCACCTAAGTAAAGATGTTGTTAAGAGCTTTTTCATTAAAACCAGCAACATTCATCTTGGCAGTAGATTAAGTTGAATTAGGTTTTAGCATAATATCGTTGTCAGCATCATGTGGCATTATATGCAGAGAATATCCATTTGATCACAGCTTTCCATGCGTGCGTGTCGATTGACTTGATGTGTGTTCTTAGCTTGATTCAGGAGGCAGAGTTGGATCCATCCAAAATTGGGAGCCTGCAGACTCACATTGTCCATCTTGTAGTATCAAATCCAAACATTAGTGAAATTGGTGCTTGGCTCTAACGGAAACTGAAAATTTGTGGATTAGTCCTTGATATTATTCTTCAATGTTGCCATAACACCAGATTCTCTCAAAATTATCCTAACACCAAACTATTTGTTTTATGATATAACGCAACAAAAAATAAGATAAACAAGGAGATAGTGACTTTAAAAAAGGTTTGTTCTCACAACACTCAAGTTCATCACTCCGAATGGTTCGAAAACAAAAACAACCAAGCAACTAAGGATGTAACTCCTTAAAAGTACGGCTCCTTCAATCTAGACTTAATTTGCTAAACAAAAACTTTGAAAAGTAAAAAAAATCACTTGACATCTAATCTCTTGAACTCTTTAGCTCTCTTATTTTGTTCTTTTTCTTGTTGTGCTTCGTACTTATATATAGATATGTTTCAGCTCCAAGGCATGTTGTACACGCTACGGAAAACCATCAAATTTCCTTGTACATCAAAGTTTCTATCCTCGGCCTTGATCTTTATTATTAAGGAAAGTTTTTATATTAACATACGGGTTTATTTAAGGAAAGCTTCCTCTTCAGTGCCGACTTCAACTATGAAAAGTTATTTTGTTGCATCTTCATTCTTTGCTGCAACCTTTCTCGGTCAATATTTCCTTCTTCAAATCAACCACGTTCAATTATATAAATAAGGTTGTAAAGATGGAAACTTTGTGTTGAACTTGATCCTTCTCATGATCATGTTAACTTGTAACATTCACAATCAGACTAAAATCGTGGAACTAAGTTAATATGTGAATAACGGTAAAATAAAAAGATATATAATAAATTTCTAGATTGTCCTATGTTACAGTGTTGCGATGACATCAACCACGTTCGGTGTTATGATAACATTGTCAACCACTTACACTTTCAAATTGGATGATGATATATTGACCTTTGAGCTACCAATTATAAAATAAATATAATATGTGTATATACTTGGTCTCGTGCACATTCATGTTGCCTCGTGTCACCCCTTGCTCCATGTAACCCATTAACGAAAAGTGTAAAGCCCATGTAGACGGAAAAAACTTCAGTGGACAAGGTCCACTACACAATTTTGGACCTTGGGGCTATAAATCAAACACATCATTCTTTAATAAAAAAAACTCAAAAACACATAAAAATAGCTAACTGAAGTTAATTTGACCGCAGTTAACTCAATTCTCCTCAAAGTAAAAAAAAAAACGGTCCTCTCTCTCCTGCTGATTTGCTTAGAAACATTCCTAGTACTTCTCCAAGATTAAAATAACATAAAATTTTTATAACTATCACGATAAATTGTTCTCATCCCAAGTTGGCAAAGAAAGGAAAATCCAACAACAAATCAAAGGTAATGGATTTCTTGTATTCCAGTCGCCCCGCTATTACTAGTTTACTACTTAGCGCCGATCAAAGGTAAATGGGTTTTGAGTTTTGACGTAATTCGGTCTTTTCAATTCTGAGCTCTGATTTTTCGTCGATGAGTGCGAGTTGTTTTTGTTCTTAGTTCTTACAATTATAGTAAGGTGTGATGTGCATAGAATTGTGTTTCTGCAGTTGGCTGTTTGAGAGAAATATAGACAAATTGATTTCCTGTTGTTAGATGTAATACCGTATTTCATTGTCAAATCTTAACTAGTTTAACAATGCATATAAGGTGTTTGATGAAATGTTTCTTCCATTTCCAGCTTTGCATATGTAAACTTTGCCACAAACACTATAGACCCAATATACCATATCATAACATTATTGAGAGTATGTTTTGTATATCATCGCAAGGAATTGGTACTGTATTTTTTTTCTTCTTGTGAGAAACAAAGTAACTTGTGCTCCCGTTACAACTGCAGGAATTCAAAGTGAACAAAGGATGTATAATCATAGCATCAGAGTGTTTAAAGCTCGACAAATGTGAAAAGCAGGCAAAACAATAAAGCTTCAATCTGCCGTGAGGAGTCACATAAGACATTGTAGATAAACTAAATACAAGTCGCTTATAGGCGAATACGCAGAAAGAAGCAAAAGTAACTTGAAGATGAGATTATCAAGCTGAAGGCTCCTACTACGCTTCAATAAGATTCCTCACTCACATTGTTGAATATTCAAGGCATCTTGTTTCTACCAAAAAACATGAATATACTTTAATGTGCAGTTATTTTGAAAGCTTGAGTTGTTATCCCTTGTATAGCAGCAAAAAAGATGGAGTACCTTGTACAATCTGCTTTAAAGGCTAGCTTAGTTATTTTATTGTTTGGCCATAATTTGTATATTTTTATGATTATAGCACTTATATTGTTGAACTATGTTCTCTCACAGATTATATACCACTCAAATACCTGAGTATTACATTTGTACAAACTTTGCACCAGTGTTGTGTTCTCTAACAGATTACTAAGAAAATAAAAAGTTTTGTTAGATACAAAGAAAAATATTAAAATGTCAACTGAAATAATACTCAATGAATGCCTAAAACAATGTATAAATTCAACACAGGTGGTCATTTTCAATATGGATAAAATAAAGGTGGTCATTCATTCTCTTAAGCAAAGTCACAAATACATAATATCATCCAAAAAAAGAAAACCAGAGCTGGAAACCTGAATCAAAAATAGCTGATCATCTATGTTCATTCTCTTAAACAAAGTGACATATACAGAATGCCATCCCAAAAAAATAGCTGATCATCTATGATCATCTATGGTCATTCTCTTAAAGGAAAGCCGAAGCTAAGCCAGAATCAGTAAGAACTGATCATCTAAGTGACATACATAATGTCATCCAAAAAAAAAAAAAAAACTATAGTTGGGAGCCAGAATAAGCTGGGCGCAATAAAGCATCTGGCCAAATGGTTGATTGACTCGTAGGCTCACACGACGGCGCAACTTTTTTCCTCGTTCCTTTTCCTATCCAGTATTCACAAGAAAGATGTATTAAAATAAAGAGTTGTGACAATGTTCAAATAATTTTAGAGCATACTAACGTACCTGATGTCGAGTCACATTTTCTCTTGCTTTGCTTTTGTTTCTTCTCTAAGCAAGATTTTTTCCTCTGATTCCTTACACCATTTGCTCGTATACATCGAGGATCCAGCACAAGATTTTCATCAACATGGTTATTTTGACTATTTTCAGCTGTTGGCAGAAACTCATCAACAACTTTACTACGACATAACTCATTTATTTTCTCATTTGCACTCCTCAATTGTTCCCAAACAATAGACCTTCCTTCTTTATCAGACTGAGATTTTGTAATCATGTTATATGCAAATCTCATTGCACAATTACGATAAACACATCCCGGCTCATTTAACTCTTTTTCAAAGTTGTATGACTCAACTTTTCCAGCATCTATTGAATTCTTAACATCTTTTTTTCCATCGCTTTAAAATGTATTTTTCTGGAATTTGATTAATATTTTTCATGTCTAAAGCTCTCAAAGTATGCCTACACAAGATACCAGTCGACTCAAACTTTTTACATGGACATTTTACTTCTAAAGTATTCATGTCTAGGAAGACAATCTTTACCTTTTGGGGATTAACTTTCTTGAACACCTCAAAGTGAAATTTAGCTCCACCAAGCGGAATTTTGCACGCTGCTATAACTTAAACTGCTGTTAGTGAGCTCATTCTCGAAAAACTTATACAGAGCATGAGTATAGACTTGTGATGCATGTAGTAACAAGGGACTACTTTTGTTTGCTCGTGGAACTTGTGAATGAGCACATCTAAAGTCTTCATATCTCTCGTGCTCTCTCCATTTCCCAAGAACTTTTTTCTCAAAAGCAACAATAAAATCATACAATGAAGTAGTATAACCAGATATACCATTAAGTACATGATTTGTACTCTCGCTCTGAGAAGTGGACTTGATTCCGGCATTGAACACATCATTATTAAACGATGTGCTCCATCTAAGGCGAAGCTCATACAATCCCTCCAACCACTTGTTAGGTTCAGTACAAAGATTCTTGATCTCATTCCAACTCTCATCAAATTCTTTCTCGGTGTCGCACTTGCAGTAGCACTTATGCATAAGAGCCCAAAATTGAGAATCCCCATTTAGTGTACCAATATGCTTTGGTGCATTTTGGCTAATGTGCCATTGGCATAAACGATGCCGTGTTTTCGGTAGCTTTTCATCAACAGCTTTAATGATTGCTTGAGCCTGATCAGTAAATATAGTAGTCGGCTGTTTCCCACCCATTAATCGCAGAAAAGTGCTAAACAACCATTCAAATGACTCCGTCGTCTCCCATGATAAAAACGCACATCCAAAGATCACATTTTCCAATGATTGCTTACTCCAACAAACACTGCGCATTTCAAGCCATATTTATTTGTTCGATATGTGGTGTCGAAGCTAACAACGTCCCCAAAATATTCATAATCCAACCTCGACTTTCCATCTCTCCAAAACAAATCTGCTAACCAACCTTCTGTATCTAATTCAAAATCCCAATCAAACATTGGATCTTCATCTTTTTTACATCTAAAATAAGATAGTAATCCACCAACATCCCCTGCCTCCATTTTTGTCTTTTTCAGTAAATGAATAAAGTTTAATGCATCTTTAGGCATGAATGAAATATTATGTGGACCGCCACTTTCCTCTATTATGTAAGAAATTCCATCTACTGACCTTATTCCAGAATTCACAAGCGTCTTTAGTAAATCTCCAGTAGACTTCTTTACATGCCTTGATGATCTCAAGTAATGTCTTTCGTCTGGTTTAGCCAATACATGATTATTCTCTTTAATAAAATTTGTGACCATCCATAATCCATCTTTATCCTTTCCAAAACTAATTTTTGCTTCACATTCTGTTCTTATATCAAACTTACTATGCGAATCCATAAGTGTATGTTTTTTTTTTCTTAACCCCTTCGCACGAGCAAAAATACCATTTTACCTTAGGATCACGAGTTCCTGTAAAATAATATTGTTTGGCCTTGCGAATACTAAACCCGACGGCAAAACCATATTGCTTGTACGCCTCATGACATTCTTCCAAATTCTTATAACTTCCGTTCAACAATTTTTCCTCAAGTCCGTCAACAAAACTATTAACATGATCTTTTACCATTTCTTGAATCTCAGAGTTTTCAAGATTGACACTCGACTCAACCGCCCTTTGCTCTTTCGAACTATCCGCTCCTTGCTCTTTTGAACCGATATAGATAATTTTTTCACAATTTATCGCTGTTTTCTGAAACAAAAATGCGAGAAAAATACATTATAACACACATAAAAAATAGTATTTCAGTAAGATGTCATCAAAAATCAAATATTTAGTTGAAAAAGTTTGTAAAACATGTGCTTGAAATTTTTGTTTTTGCTGAAAGAACTAAACAATTACTTTTACAATTTACCCCTAAATCCAAATAATATCAAGTAACCCCTTCGTTGATAACATCCTATTTTTGGAGCAACAGAAACAAGAAAAAAGAATTAAATAATGAAAGTGCACATTACCTCTTCGGGATGAGTCTCATTATCTTGATTTACTTGCATTTGGAAAAGATTTGAGAAATCACTTGCATTTGGAAGATTTGAGAAAAATATTTTTTTAATGTCTAGGGTTTAAGAGCAGCGTGAAACTGAAAGAAAGATTTGCACAAATTGAGAGAAAATCTTTACTTTGAGGAGAATTGAGTTAATTGCGGTCAAATTAACTTAAGTTAGCTATTTTTATGTGTTTTTGAGTTTTTTTTATAAAAGAATGATGTGTTTGATTTATAGCCCCAAGGTCCACAATTGTGTAGTGGACCTTGTCCACTGAAGTTTTTTCCCATGTAGACAATGTGACACTTGAGTAAATTGCAGTTTCATACTGTTATGAGCTTTTGCATTTTTCACTCACGTGTTGGTATTCATGTTTTGTTGATATGTACCTTTAGTTTGCATGTGGAACAAAGACATACTGTCTGTTTCACAAATTTGAGGTATGAATTTGTCCGAGGTATAATGCATATTTTCTGTCACAGGAGTTGTAAGAAGGCTTTTATAACATTTCAAACTAATAAATCTTTTTGTTGTCCTCGATTAAGTAATTCATAATCCACTGCTCATGATGTTCTCCTATATTGGGACAATCTTCTAACACCATTTATGATTTTTTTTCTTCAAATAATGGTTAGCTCTTTCCAGCCACCCAATTAATTTTCTCGCATTTATTTTAGTTCTAGTCGATCCTTGTTAATATGTTGTCGCGATAAACATCTCTATATAAAGAAGATATCAAAAGCTCACTACATTTGGCATTCATCGTCTACCCTTGAATTTAACATTCTTACCTTTGATGGCATTATAGTGAACAAGTGTTTCTGAACCATGTAAGATATAGTTTCACAACCCTTATTGACCTATCAATGTTATCCAACGATTTCAATGAGGTATTATTTGATGTTGTTGAAAAGAAAGGTTGTGGTTCCTTAGTCATCAATGTTTCATGTTAGCCTTTTTATTAAATCAATAATCTGGTTCATGTTTTGGTGAAAGTGTCCAAGTGACAATCTCTTTGATAAAGCTAACTCACAGTCGTGAGAAGTTAGTGCGGTGTTATCAAAGACTACTACATTGTCGGGTGAAATGGAATGAGATGATAAAATATATGTTGTATAATTTAGAGTTACCAAGAGTTTAATTTACCTAAAAGAAAGTTGGTTTGAGCACAAAAGGACGAGCTGAGAACCTGAGACAACTGTTGATGCGTAGATGGTGAAAATTCCAATATATCCACCTTTAGAAAGTAGGGAACGACAATGGGTTTTTTCAATAACTCTTACCTTTTTAAACATTCTTTGTCAACGGGATCGACCTCTTTTGAAGCATAATTGTGGAAAAAATAGATTTGGATCCTCACTTATCTTCTACTTCATTTGGAGCTTTTGGCATTAGCAAAATAATGCCTATATGGGGTTATTCCCCGCCTTTTACAGCACATTATAATTTATAGGGATAAAGCTCCAAATCCCCGGAACTATGACCACTTTTGGACACCTCTCCCTAAACTTTGTAAATAAGTACTTTGTCCCATAACCTTCGTCAACATGTTCGATTTGCGCCAAGGCAATTTTTTGACCAAAAAATTGTCGAGATAATTTATTGTTTTTCAGAATCTTCTCCTTGTCGAGACGGTTTCCGATAGTGGTTACGGTATAGCAAAATTTAAAACCATTACACGGGAAATTTAGTTTTAATTCGTCGAATTTCTGGAAAATATGAAGAACACTTGAAAGAATTCATCACCATTTCCAGAAATTTGACAAATTAAAATTAAATTTAGGTGTAATGGCTTTGAATTTTGTGATACCATCGCCACTACCGGAACCGTGTCGATGAGGAGAATATTGAGTATGACACTAAGAATTTTGGCAAAAAAATCCGGCAACCCGCCACTACCATGCCGCGGATTGCCAAAAAAAAATTGTCGTACTTTTTTTTTTTGTTCAAATCGACTTTTCTACTAGTCGAGACGGTTCCAATAATGGTGACATGTATCACAAAATGCAAAGTCATTTCATGAAAAATTTAGTTTTAATTTCTCGAATTTTTGAAAAGTATGAAGAATACTTGAAAGCGATTTTCGACCATTCTTTCTTTAGAAAATTACTTGGGGGCAAATTGAACATGTT
Source organism: Linaria vulgaris (assembly GCA_948329865.1). Classification (NCBI taxonomy): domain Eukaryota; kingdom Viridiplantae; phylum Streptophyta; class Magnoliopsida; order Lamiales; family Plantaginaceae; genus Linaria; species Linaria vulgaris. The sequence goes on from OX415249.1 coordinate 68,307,486, forward strand.
GGCGATGGTTAGGGGCAAAGTGCTTATTTATAAAATTTAAGGGGTGGTGTCCAAAAGTCGTTATAGGTCAAGGGGTTTGGTGCTTTTATCCCTAATTTATATATGTCTAACTAAAAAAACCTTCACGAGTTTGAATATAATATTTTTTAGAAAATAAAGATCGAATGATGGTTTTGTAAATCTAATTTTGCTGGAATGTAAGGAGATCAATGAAACAATAAAGAAACATCAATAAGAAACATATGCTATTTTTTTAAGGTTACATTCAACCCATTAAGCTATAAAAATCACGGGACAACACATGTATTGTAATTTTCTTTTGCTAATTTAGGAAACACAATGAAAAACGATTTCTAGTAATAATTGTTAATATGAAAAACATGGGAAAGGAAACTCAGATCAACCATTAATTTGACATAATATTTTTGCAAAGTAAAATAAAGGTCTTTATTCATTATTTTTTTGGATAAATCCATTTCTGGAGGCTTCTTCTTTCGATGTTGCCCCTCTTGCCATTGTTGAACATGCTGCAACCAGTGGTGCCGCATCCCACGTCTGGCTATGCCTATGCCTATGCCTATTAATTCAACTTCTCATCACATCTCTTGTTACTCCCAACACGGAGCATGCCCATATGATTCCTACTTGCTGCAGGGGCTGGTACATGTTCATGTTTGATGGATTGACGATTATTGTGGGTTTGTTGTGGTTGTGAGTCTGGGTTTGGGAGTGGAGACGGAGTGTTCTCCCTCTTATTCTGCTGGGAGGGATCACTGTTTTGAGGAATAAGCTCCTCTTCCCTCCTATGAAAATGCATATGGCATTCGCATAATGCACAGATCGTGGCGTCAAGAGTGCCGCTAGGTCCATTGGCCATGAATTGACCACAACCGTCAAAGATGTACATCTCAGATCTTGTACCGAAGTTGCGACGACATTCCTTGTATACAACCTTTGTTGCACGCTGATTGTTGTTGCTCGCCATGGCAAAAGTTGGGAAAGATGGTAAAAGATAAACAATGTGCAATGGAAGTAGATTTATTCTTGTTTGAGGAGACTGTGGTTTTGGCTTGTGGGTTAAATAGGTGGACTGGAACAAACTAGAGTAATTAGTTTGTTGAATTAACTCACTCCAAAGCTGCCAACCAGAAAGGTTTAAATAATTTGGTAAGTAATACCATTTCAAACCTAGCTTTTTTTTCATAAATGCTTTCACTCTTTCACTGACAGAATTGCAATGTGTATGTATAAATTATAATTCTGCTTTTTCTTTAAACAATATAATACTAGAGTTGTAAAACCGTTGAAAACTAGTCACGATTTATATCATTCTTATCCTGGTCGTTTTTGCATTTAATAGGTTTGGATTCTGTTAGAAGTAAGTTTTGACAGATTTGAAATGAATATATACAGATTTTATATACGTACGTTCAAAAATTAGAAAATTTTCTTGATTTTTCTCGTTAAGTTTTCATATTGTATACAATACTTTTGATCTTATTGTGTTGTAGCTCTAGTTACCTTCTTTTGTTAGAAAATGAACTAAATTGTATATTACCCGAATTTTCTATTGGAGATTTGAAACATAAAATTTAGTCGTTGTATCTGATAACAGAATTGTAATTGCATAAGCCTGGAACTGAAATGAGTTATAGTCTTACAGAGCGTTGCGAATATAATATAAGAGAAAAAAGAAAATGGCAAGCAATTCTGTTACAACAACTAGAAACTATACTAACTAACTAGAAAGAAATAATTACATATTTGACCTCTATATTTTTTAATCTAGAACAATTGAGTCATGATGACAAAAATGATAATCCTACATGCTCCCATCAAGTTGTAGGTTGGTGAGGATCTCCAAGCTGCAACTTGGGAATCTTGTGAACAAAAGCAGCAGGTGGCAATATGATGGACAATGCAGAGGAAGGTGGAACCCTTATTTGAATTGATCCCTTACCAAATGACAGTCAATATCCAGGTGCTTGGTGCGTTCATGGAGAACGAGATTTTCTGTAATATGCACGACGGACTTGTTTTTATAGTACAATGGAATAGGCAGAGAAAATTGCACTTGAAATTTCTTAAGGATCCAAGAAAACTATTGGGTTTCACATGTTTTGTTTGCCATACTCCTATACTCAGCTTTAGTGGAGGACCTTGAAACTTTAGCATGCTTCTTGGTCTTCAAACTAAACAGAGAGTCACTAAGATAAATGCAAGACGTCTTCTAGAATCAGGGCATAAAGCCTAGGTAGCATCACTTAAAGCTCTAAGTTTGAGAAGTGCAGAATTGGAGTAGAATAATTCCAGGGATGGTGTGCATTTTAAGTAGTGCAACACATATAGTGTAGCATCCAATGGTTCTTTAGTAGAAGCATGCATAAATTGGCTTAACTGATTAACAGTGAGGCGGACATCAAGTTTAGTTAGATTGAGATACAACAACCCCCCTACTTGGCGCTTGTATTGGTATGGTTGATAGGGTAAAGTACCCGTTCATGTGAGTTTGAGCCAATTAGGATATGGAGTTGAAGAAGGTTTGGCCCCTAGAAGACCATTATCATCAAGAATATCCAACACATATTTGCATTGGTTGATGTAACGACCTGATGATGATCTGAATAGATCAAGATCAAGGAAATATTTTGCCTCCCCTAGTATTTCATACTGAAAGATTGGTGACAGACTTCACCTCAGTAATGAGCTTAAGGGAAGGTCCTGCAATGAAGGCATCATCAACATAGATCAGCAAAGCAACAAAAGTTTTTCCATTGCCTTTAATGAATGGATAGTTATCAAGCTTGAGCGGAACAAAACCAAACTTAATTAGACAATGGGTGAGTTCAAGGTTCCATTGTCTAGAGGCCTACTTAAGACCATACAAAGACTTGCTTAGTTTGCAAACAAGAACTGGATCACCTTTATCATAACTTTCATGTGACTTGAGGTATATGTCCTCAACAAGAGCCCATGCAATAAAGCATTGTTTATATCAAGTTGGTGCAAATTACCCTTGTAGTGAGTGGTAGTGGCCAAAAAAGAGTTTGAAAGTTACTAACTTAACAAATGGAGAGAACCTATCAGTATGGTCAATACCAAAAACTTGATTGTAACCCTTTGCAACCAATCTAACATCGTGGCTTTCAATGGTGCCATATAAATTAAGTTTCAAGTTGAACAGCCACTTAGAGCCATTTGGGTTTTTACCAGTAGGCAGTGGCATTAGTGCCAAGTGTTGTTCTCTTAAAGAGTAGTGATTTCATTATTCTTAGCCTGGAGTGGCTGCCTGTTTGTGTGTTTGAGGTTCTCTAACCCTGATGATATTGTTTAGAAAGCTAAGATGTGCAAGATGTATAGCAGGGTTTTTGTTGTAGGGGAAAGTATGAGAAGGGTATCTGGTACCAAGAAGTTTGACAAGGGATTCGTAGCCAAGAGGATCTTGAGCATAGATGAGAATGTTGTCGCTGAGGCGTGCAGGTTTAGAGGTTGTTCTCATGCTCCTCCTAGGAGCATGGGTAACCTGTAACTTAGTAGCATGATCATTAAGTGCAAGATCTTGAAAGTTATGATAGGTTTAGTGGTAGTTTGGACATAATTGGCTTCATTTGGCACGGAGTTGTCATTGTGTATGTGAGAATCATCAGTAGGCGATGAGGTTGTAGGATTATCAAAAGGACCAGGCATGTGTTGCTCGAACTCAGTAGGTAACGTGGTCAATGGGGAATCTGTATTCCCATCTAAAAAGTCATGTACTAGACGCAAAAGAGTAACATGATCATTATAATTGTAGGCCACTAAAAAGTCATGTACCAGAGGCAAAGGAGTAACATGATCATTATAATTATAGGCCAAGAAGAGAAAATTGTCTTTATGAAAATTCACATCCCTAGCAACCATGACCTTCTTTTCTGAGAATTTGTAAATTCTCAATGTTTTATGTCTTGCAATGAATCCCAGAAAGCAACATTGAAAGCCCTGGGTGCCATCTTGCCTTTCTAAGGTTTGGTCTTGGTTATGTAGAATAAGCAACCAATGGTTTTCAAGTTGGACAGATAAGAACATTTTCCATGAAGCAGTTCATAAGGAGTACACATATTTTGCACCTAAGTATGTGTCATTTTCATCAAGTTTGTTGTCATGAGTAAGGCATAACCTCAATATGTGAGAGGCATGTTGGTCTGGAACAGCAAGGTATTAGGACCTGCAAAAGATGCATGTGTTTCCTCTCCACGACCTCATTCTGTTGTGGGGACTATAAGGTGGATTTCTGATGTATAATGTCGTGAGCAGAGAACAAGTGTTGACACTCACTATTTATAAATCCTGTGCCATTATCACATCTAAAAGCTAAGACTATAGTAGAGAATTGAGTTTGTAGATAAGTAATGAAGTGTTTTATCAGGTCATGTACTTGTGTCTTGTTAGATAACAAGTATGTCCAGGTAGACCTAGTGTGACCATCCACTATATTTAAGACATAATTAACATTATTAGCAGTAGCTATCCTGGAAGGACCCCATCGGTCAATGTGTAGCAAGTGAAATAGAAGGACCCCATCAGTCAATGTGTAGCAAGTGAAATAGAAGGACCCCATCGGTCAATGTGTAGCAAGTGAAATGGTGCAATAGTGTGAATGTTACTGAGACTAAAAATAATCCTATGTTGTTTAGCTTGGTGACAAATATGGTATGTGTTCAAGAACTCATCAACTTTATTCAAGGTAGAGACACATAAAATATGTTTTGTGGCATTGTAAGATGCATGACTAAGCCTATTGTGCCACAAGGAAACATCGTCATTAGGAGAACTAGCACTACATATCAACTGAGAAATAGTGTTATTAGAGTGTAAAAGACGGTGATAAACCAGTACGAGTAGGTGTAAAAATGTAAAGGTTGCCAAGCAGATATCCTTTATCGATGAATCTCTCAGTCTAAAGGTCTTGCATAACACATTTTGTGGGTGAGAAAATACATTTCAGTCTAGCATCCATTGATCCTTTGTAAATAGAAATGAGATTGAATTTGAATTCATGCACATATAAAGCATTCTTGAGATGTATGTCTGCGGTTAAGACCACAACCCCACTTGTGTGACAAATTTTGCCCTACCATCTGGTAAATAAACAGGAGATGGTATATTTAGAGTCTTCAATTCAGTGAATATGTTAGAATCAGCCACCATGTGATGAGAGGCTTTTGAATCTAAAACCCATGTACCAAAATTCATTGAGGGTAGAGATTTAGAGTTTGTACCAGAAAAATCTCCATATTGGGCATAGTTGATAGTGCCTGCCTTAGCGTGGAGCATTCTCTAGACATACTCATTTGCCATCAATGTCTTCATCATTTGCAGAAACCCCTGAGGAAAGTCACCATCAAAACCAAAGTAACTAGAACCAAGAGACTGATACACAAGAGCATGTGTGGAGTCTACTAAGTTAGAAAATGCCTTGCCATCGTCTATCCTGTCTTATCTACTAACTCCTTATACCAGTCCGGTACTCCTAACAGCTTAAACATGCGTCTCTCAAGTGACTTTTGCCTTTACAATAGTCATAGCTTTGCCAAAGTTCTTTTTCTTAAAATCCTTAGAGAATAAGGTTTGTGAAGGTGCCTTATATGTCGATTTTTAAGCCACCATGGCTGCATTGTCAATGGGTTCGTCAATTTATATGTACTTCCTTATGCTTCTCAATTCTAAGCACAATGGCATAAGCCTTCTCAACACGGGGGTAAAGGATCAAGGCTAAGAATCTGACCTTAGCAAATGCCTTGCCACTGGCTATCATTTTTGCTCCTTTAACTCCTATCCTACCATCTTAAAAAATTCGTCTCTCAAGCGACCTTTGCCTTTGCAATAGTCACAGACTTTTCCAAAGTTCCTTTTCTTAATACCCCTAGAGAATGAGGTTTGTGAAGGTTTCTTATGTGTCAAATTGTAAGCCATCATGGCTGCTTTGTCAATATGTTCAACAATTTAAATATGTACTTCCATCTGCTTTTCAATTTTAAGCACCATGGCATAAGCCTTCTAAACACGGGGGTAAAGGATCAAGGCTAAGAATCTGACCTCTCACCATGTCACATCTATTCATTTATCCCCATCGGGAATTGCATCAGGTTATCCATATATTGAATTATAAAGAGTGATGAGCTAATTCACAAGTACATAGAGTAGATGCGTCACAATGACATGCAATAACATGTATACAACACTTCAATTCATCCCATAGGCATTTCAACATGTTTTAATAGGTAGAAAGAAAATAGAGACTTGAGAGATGGAAGCTACTTTGCATTGCAGCTGATACGAATACGGTCCATAGTTGAATCTAAATTGTGATTCCAGTTGCTTCTATGGAGTAAATGTAGATTAGTGAACATGAATGCATTCGCTCAATTCCTTCAAAATAGATCGAAGAAGGCACGATCGCACCATACAATCGAGGCGGATCCGTTCCTCTAGACCTAGATGATCCTCGGCTAGTCATTTTACCGTACCGATGATATATCCGATCTTCCTCTTAGCTCCGAGCAAGATCTTTATCGATCTACTCAAGAAGAGATAGTTAGCAATACCAGTTAATGGCATGGTGACTCATGTTTGGATTGTCAAATCCTTGTAAAAGTAGATATCGAACCGCCATTCATGGTAGAAGTTAATCGAAAAAGAAAAAAACAAATGATTGCAATAAATCGCAGCAAAGAGCATAAATTGCACAAAAACAACGAAAAGAAAAGTGGTTGATCGATCGATTATGCGGAAGAGAGAGATTTGGTGGATGATACCATGATAAAAAATTTGTAATTTCCTAAAATCGAAATTGAAACATGTTACACAGAGTTGCAAATATAAATACAATAGTGGAAAGGAAAGGACGTGCAATTCTATATGAATACAATAGCGGAAAGGAAATGACGTGCAAATCTGTTACAACACAATTGCCAGATAGACCTGCAATTGTACTAACTAACCACAAAGAAATAATTTCATGTTTGAACCCTGTACATTTGAGTCTAGAGCAATTGATTCCTGATGAAAGAAATGATAATTCTATAGTATCCTTTCTTTTCTACTTAGGCAACATCTCCATTGAATTCATTTATTGTAAAATAGGGCAGTTGAATCTTGGTTATTGAAAATCTCATTACTTGGATTTTACTAAAAGAACTCATGTTAGCTTTAGTTTATCTTTAAAATACATCTTTGACACGTGAATTTGACGTGTGAAACTCATACCAAAAGAAAATGACTTAATCCAATCTCATAAAAATGAAATAGATGTTGGGTAATTACTATAAATAGTCATTAAACCAATATAATGGAAGACCTTCCTGCTTCCTTGATAAAACTCTCTAATGAATTTGGTTCTTATGAAATAACTTACTCATAATTGTATGCTACGGCAATTTTAGCCAAACTATTTCTTAAAGCTGGTTCTATATAGTAACTACTTTTGAAGATTGGTCCTTTAAAGTGCAAAGAGCCATTTTTAGTCCTCTAAAGTAACCAATTTTTAAACTTGGCCCTTCAGCGAGATCTGCGTCGACAATCTATTAAACGACGTTAGAGAAGAAAACTCGGCTGCCACCAATATAATGATGATGCGCCACCTCCCTTTGCCGTCCCCAATCTTGAATCAACGTCGGAGAAGAAAATTGTTAAACCATGGAAATCCAGCTTTCAGCAACAAGTTCCCATTTCAGGAAACATTTCAAAATACAGTTAGTATGTTAGTTAGTTATTGCTTAATAAGGAAATTAGTTAGATGTTAGTGTAGTCAGTTTAGAATCAGTGTTTCAATCGGTTTAGAACTGCTCTCCCATTACAATTAGGATTGATCTTTCACTGTATAAATAACACACACGCCACACATTCATTCATTCAGTAAGATTGTAACAAACTATCAGGAGATGAATTTTTAGCTTCAAGAATCATCTCCTCTTCTCTGTAAAGTCTCTCCAATATATTTTCAATGAATCTTTATTCTTTCTTCTTCGTTTTGCATTCTTTAATCATTGCAGATCAAATCAGTTAACATGGTATCAGTTTTCTGGTAATTCTTTGATCCAAAATCGCTTCCGCATTCGACCGCTCCTCCTCTCTTTCTGCTCATATCACTTGTCGATTGAGATACAATGACTTCAACGTCAACTTTTTCTTCCGCCGCTCTTGCAACTTCCTCTGTGGTGAGGAATCCTAATGAGGATTCATCATCAATCTACTACCTAGGGACACACGACTTCACTGGCGCCTCCATTGTGAGTGAAAAGTTTGATGGCAGTAACTACATTGCGTGGAGCAAAAGCGTGATCATGGCGCTCAATGTCAAGAACAATATTCGCTTCATTGATGGCACCTTACCCGCTCCTACCACTGCAAATCTTGACATGTTCACCTGTTGGATGAGAGCCAACACTCTGGTATTGTCATAGCTGTAAAATTCTATTGAGAAAAGTATCAGGCAAACATTATTGTACTATGATAATCTTGTTGCATTATGGAATGAGTTAAAGACTAGATATGACCGCACTGATGGATCTAGGGTTTATCAGTTGCAAAAGAGTTTGTCTACTATCACACAAGGCACCTTGTCTGTTACTGCATACTATAATCAGTTTAGATTGTTGTGGGATGAATTTGTTAGTCAGAGGCCTCTAACTGTGTGCACTTGTGGTTTGTGCACATGTAATATAAACAAAACTATGCTAGATTTGCAGCAATATGATTATGTTCTTAAGTTCTTGGTAGGCTTGAATGATTCCTACTCTTCTATCAGAAGTCATGTGTTGCTCCTTACCCCTCTACCTACTGTTTCCAAAGTTTATTCAATGCTCTTGCAAGAAGAACAACAAAGGGATCTATACTCCTCTGTTGTTCCTACTGATACTATGGCAATGTTCACAAGGCAAAAGAGTGTTTCTGAGGGTTCTAATTCTCCTACTCAGTACAGACCATCTAGTTTTGTTCAGAACTCCTCTAACAGGTCATATAAGCCCCCTATGTCTAAACAAGATAAGAAGAAACTCAGGTGTACCCATTGTGGTTACAATGGCCATACTATAGACAGTTGTTTTTAGCTCATTGGTTACCCCCCAGGCTGGGAAGGACCAGCAAGAAAGAGGAAGAATAACCCCTCAGCAAACTCATCACAGACAGTCAATGAGAACCAGCAGGCTGCACCAGAGAAGATCACTCAAGTGAATGCTGACAAAACCCTTTTTGAACAGTTTATGGCCTTTAAGATGGCCCATGATGAGGCTCAGACCTCTTCTGTTGGACTAGAGACTTCTCAACACTATGTTGCAGCTGCAGCATCTGGTATTTCTATCCCTTTTGCTTTTTCTTCTAAAGCTAGAATTTACTCTCACAAGTCCAATAACTGGATTATAGACACATGAGCAACTGATCATATGATTAGTCAACTACATTGGTTTCATGGTTCCATTACTCATGTCCATATTCCTATTTACTTGCCAAATAATATTGTGACTTATGCATCTCATGTTGGTAAAGTTCAACTTTTTCCTAATCTGCTTCTAGAGAATGTGTTATATGTTCTAGCTTTCTCATATAATCTTTTATCCATATCTAAATTAACCTCTAGAAGTAATAGTATTGTCACCTTTATGGCTGCCTCTTGTGTTATACAGGACTTGCTCACCAGGAAGATGACTGGTTTTGCTAAACTTCAAGAGAATCTATACATTCTGGAGTTAAAGTCTTGTCATGATTCAAGTTGCAACTCTGTGTATTCTGCTCATACTGCTGTTAATTCTGCTAGAAATTTAGCCACTGTCTGGCACTCTAGATTAGGACATGTTCCTTTTTCTAAACTTAGTTCTATTCCTGGCATTCAAGTACCTCATAATGTACAAGATACTCACTGTGAGATATGTCATTTGGCTAAACAGAAAAGATTACCCTTTCCTACTTCCAATACTGCTGATAATGAAACTTTGAAAGCTTTTGATGTTATTCATTGTGATGTTTGGGGTCCATTTTCTGTCCCTTCTAGAGAAGGATTCAGATTTTTTCTCACTATTGTTGACACTTAAAGTAGATGTACATGGGTGTATTTGATGAAACACAAATCAAAAGTTAGAACTCATTTAACCAATTTCTACAAACTGGTACTCAATCAGTTCAATCTTTCTATTAAGTGTATTCGCAGTGATAATGGTACTGAGTTTATTCTCTCTGGATTTTATACCACTTATGGTATTTCTCACCAAACCAGCTGTGCGGAAACTCCACAACAGAATGGAATGGTTGAAAGGAAACACCTGCATCTCCTGCAAGTAACAAGAGCTCTCAGGTTTCAGTCTGGTGTTTCTTTAGAGTTTTGGAGTTATTGTATGGCCACTGCTACTCATATAATCAATAGATTACCATCTAAAACAACAAAGAATAGGTCACCCTATGAGTTATTGTTTAATAAACCACCAGATTACTCTTTACTCAAAAGCTTTGGTTGCTTATGTTATGCATCCTCTTTGACAGCACACAGAACCAAATTTGATTAAAGGGCTATTCAGTGTATCTTTATTGGTTATCCAAAGGGCACAAAGGGTTATGTGTTATACGACATGTTAAATCACAAAGTTTTTATTTCTAGGAATGTGATATTTCATGAACACATTTTTCCCTACAAGAATCACCCTAAAGACAGTCAACAACAACTAGTAACTACTGATGCACTTATTTGCACTGATCCTTTCATTAGTCCAAGCTCTGTGGTTTAGGTGATTCATCCTCCTGAAGAACCAGCATTATCTCTGGCTCATGAAGATCACCAAGACCAGTATTCACTCAATGAAGTCCCTCACACACCAGACATTGATTACCAGTTGGAAGCTGAAAGTACTCAGACCAACGCTATGTCACAACAGTCTGACACAATGGACAGTGTGCAATTCCCAGCTATTGCACCAGGTGTTCCTGAAGAAACTGAAGTAACTAGAAAATCCTTCAGGATTAGTCATCCCCCAGCCTATCTCAATTTATATAATTATGAATTACCTCAATCTCTACACAAAGCAAACAATTATGTCACTATTGAATATCCAATTGAAAACTATATTTCAACTAACTGTTTGAGTAGCACTCATAAAGCTTTTACTACTGCCATTACCTTACAACAGGAACCTAAATCCTATACAGAAGCTAGCAAGATTCCTGAGTGGCAACTAGCTATGAAAAGTGAGCTAAATGCACTAGAAAACACTCAAACCTGGATACTCACAGATATGCCTTCTGATGCTAATTGTATTGGTTGTATATGGGTATTTAAAATAAAATATAAAGCTGATGGTAGTGTGGAGAGATACAAGGCTAGGTTAGTTGCAAAAGGATACACACAGGAAGAAGGTTTAGACTACTTTGATACCTTCTCTCTAGTAGCCAAACTAACTACAGTGAGAGTTTTAATATCTATAGCAGCAGCAAAGAATTGGTTTTTAACTCAACTTGATCTTAACAATGCTTTCTTGCATGGAGATTTAGATGAGAAAATCTATATGAAACCTCCTCCTGGTTACATGAAGCCTAATGATAAAAGAGTTTGCTTATTAAAGAAAAGTTTATATGGCTTAAAACAAGCTTCAAGACAGTGGTACCAAAAGCTAACAACATGTCTTCTTACTTATGGTTTTAATCAAACTGTGTCTGATTGCTCTCTCTTCACCAAGTCTTCTTCTAATTCATTCATAGCATTATGTATATATGTGGATGATATTATATTAACAGGAGATAGTATGGAAGAAATCAACAGGATCAAAGAGCATTTAAACAGACAGTTCACCATTAAAGATCTTGGTCCATTAAAATTCATCTTAGGAATTGAGGTGGCAAGATCAAAGAATGGAATAAGCTTGTGTCAGAGAAAATATGCTCTTGACATACTTTCAGAAACAGGTTACCTGGGTTGTAAACCAGCTAACACTCCCATGGACACTCATTTTACAAAACTGTCATCTAATAACTCCCCTTTATTAACTGATCATTCACTATACATAAGGTTAGTAGGTAGACTCTTATATCTAACCATTACTAGACCTGATCTCAGCTACATCATACAACGCTCAACTCAACACATGGCTAAACCTACAACAACTCACTTAGCAGCAGCTCACAGAATTCTCAGATATCTCAGGGGATCACCAGGCACAGGAATCTTCCTTTCAGAAAACTCTGATCTCCAACTCAAGGCCTTTTCAGATAGTGATTGGGCAGGTTGTGTTGACACAAGACGCAACATATCAGGTTATGCAGTATTCTTGGGGAACTCTCTAGTCTCCTGGAAGTCAAAGAAGCATCCTACTGTCAGTAGAAGTTCAACAGAGGCAGAGTATAGAGCACTAGCAATTACCACATGTGAAATGGTCTGGCTATCTCAATTGCTCAAGGAACTTTCAGTGGTTGAAACCAGAATTCCATTACTTCTTACTCACAACAAAAGCGCATTTGCAATAGCCAGCAATCCTGTCCACCACGAGCGCACCAAACACATTCAAATCGACTGTTTTTTTGTCAGAGAATAGGTGCAACAGAAGACATTAAAAGTGCTTCACATTTCCAATGACTTGCAGTTAGCAGACATCTTCACCAAGCCACTTCCTCCTCAGGCATTCAAACATCTTACTTACAAGTTGGGCCTTCTGAATATACATGCACAACTTGTGGGGTGGGGGGGTGTTAAACCATGGAAATCCAGCTCTCAGCAACAAGTTTCCATTTCAGGAAACATTTCAAAGTACAGTTAGTCTGTTAGTTAGTTATTGCTTAATAAGGAAATTAGTTAGTTGTTAGTGTAGTCAGTTTAGAATCAGTGTTTCAATCGGTTTGGAAGTGCTCTCCCATTACAATTAGGATTGATCTTTCACTGTATAAATAACACACACGCCACACATTCATTCATTCAGTAAGATTGTAACAAACTATCAGGAGATGAATTTTTAGCTTCAGAATCATCTCCTCTTCTCTGTAAAGTCTCTCCAATATATTTCCAATGAATCTTTATTCTTTCTTCTTCGTTTTGCATTCTTTAATCACTGCAGATCAAATCAGTTAACAAAAATGGCTGCTTGAACCAACGAAGAATTCCCGATGCCCTCTTGATATTAATTAGCATCTTTTGATCCAACTCATTTGGTGGTGGTGGAGGAATGGGCCGTGATGGATGCGGGGGGAGGGGGGCGTTGGAGATAAAAATGAATTCGGAAGATGAAAATATAAGCTAATTAGAAAACTAATTAGCTGGAAATAAAAATGATTTTGTTCGTTTTTCTTTTATTAACTATTAGAATGGCTCGGGCGGTTGTGAATGACCCCATTTTTCTTGTAGTGAAAGGATTTTTAGCGAAATAATAGATAGAAAATTAGCTAGTACTTCAACATTGTGTGGCTTCATTTTTTCGATCATAAGTTCTTCTATACATATCAGAACTGCAACCTACTTCTCCGTCGGAAACTAGTAGTACTAATAGCCTAATTTTTACTTATTTTAATTTGGTTTTTTCTTAAACTTTTAAAAACTCATCTGTCCACTCAAGCTACCGTGGTTTTGCCAGTTCGTGGCACATATCCTTACTAAATTATGGAACATCAAAAACTAATATGATTAACTATAAATATAATAAAAATTATAATCAAACAACTAATATTAGTAGTACGGCCAAAACATTACATTTAATTTTTTTTTTAAAAGATGATATACATGGCAAAATCTTAGGTTTTGTCGCTTATCATGCATGAGTGAACAATTAGGTTTGTAAAATCCTGAAACTTGCAAGCAGTTTTATAAATCTAGATGAAAAAAAATCTGTGGTGTTATGAAATTGATTCATTGGATTGAACTAATGTCTTAATTACAAGGATTTATAAAGCATAGTTGGAACATGTAGTAACGTGCTTAATGCGAGTGTTTCGCGCTTGTCTGCCGTCGCGCATATTACCGATAGCACAAATGTTTCCTTCGTTTGCCGAGCACCTTCATGACCTCAACTTTAATTTAGGTGTATGTTTAACATATTGATATGTGTGTATGTATGGTTTTACTTTTACTTTAATTTTGTCAAGCAATCCAGGAAGCTACAATAAAACATATGTGACCATGTTAGAAAATAGGTGATTTATATTTGGTGGAGGTTTGTAAGACAATGAAGATAATTTATATTTTTTTTATGTGAATAGTGAAGAATGTTTAGAAATTTAGAGTGATTAGAATGTGGAGTACATATCTCCAAATTTACTAGATACAATTCCTCAAATGTTTTGAGGTTCTCAGTTGTTTGATGTTATGACTTGTGAAATTGTAGGACCGGTATTGATACGTTGTAAGCTCTAAGTTAAGCAGGCGTTGCCTTAACTTCATCACAATTAATCTTCTTGACAAAATAATAATGCATCAGAAATTTAAAGCACACAAAAAGATATGTTTCAGAAGTTTATAATAGATTACAAATTTCCTAGCGTTAGGCAAAATAACCAATAAAGGTTTTATCAAAACGTTCCTCGCAACAAGATCACTCACGCTCTTTTGTTGATCGGACTCAGCAAAGCAGAAAATGATTTTCTCCTTAAACCCATGAACTAGATTTAATTCGACTATCCAAAAACTTTGCAAAGCAAGACAAAACAATCCAACACTAATGATTTAATCACTCAAATTATTTAGCACTAGTGTCTTATGTTTGTCTTGATGAACTTCACACATATATATAAGTTCCTTGAAACTTGATCTCCAATGTGTGGTATTCACAGCTTTTGGTAACTCTTGTTGTTTCCTTGATGAATTCTACTTTCTTGTAAACTCTGTCTCCTTCTTGAATAATTGTATCCCTTTATTAGAGTTCTACTAAGGAAATGCACCTTCTTCAATTTAGAGTTAATCCTGAAAAGATTCACAGTTCAAGAAGATCTTCAATTTGTTTCCTTTCTTGAGACCGTGTTGTGTTGACTTTTCTTCTCTACATAAACTTGTGATGCTCCTCCTTATAATTAATATACGTTTCTGAACATAATCATAAACAACTAAAACCGTGGAACTTGATTAATAGGTAAATAAAGGCAAAGCTAAAATAAGACACTTTAAAAACCGATTGCAGTAGATATTCTGTTTTCAATGTTATCCGATGTTACCCCCAACATTTGTAAACATTGATTCCAGAATACTTTGCACTTTCAATCTCCCCCTTTTTGCTTTTCTTTACAAAACCAATAACCTATTCCAATAAAGTAATATATTCAGAAGTAAAATTCAACAAGACCAAATCAAAACTACTAAATTGTTCCCCCTTAATACAAACTATCGAAATTCAAAGTTGGCATAACAAAGAAATTTATGAAAGTCATCCTCACATCAAACTTTCTTCATTGTTATCATAACATCGAGTCTAGTCAGTTGTGCAAACTTTAACATTTATCAATGTTGTCTTAACTTCGAAATCAGAAAGCACCTGCACAAAAGTTAAACATAAAGCAGTTCTAAAATGTCTTCATTAGCAAAAACATTAAGAGTAGTTCAAAAGTAGCAACACTTAAGGTTACAGACCCAGCCAATAACAAGGAACATACTCCTTGATCAAATCAAAACAACTAAAGATAATGTACCAAGAGCATTAAGAAAACAGTAGTTCAAGAAGCAAAAATAGAAAACCATAAATCAAAATTTTAAAAATTGGAACTACTCTCCCCCATTTTGTGAAGAAGGGAGTTTCTCCAAGTTCTTAACCAGACTTACCAGCTCCTTTAAGTGCTCCTTCTTGTCCTCTCCCTCTGGGTATCAACAATGTTCCTCCAAAACCAAGTAAGCAATGTTTCTCCAAAACCAAGTTCCCACAAACTCATGAGCCTTCTTCTTCTGTTTGCTTGGTCTCACCACTCCTTTAGGACACCAAGGAAAATCTATCACCCTCGTTCTAGCCAAATAGCTTGGAATGATGGAGAACTATGCATCATTCTTGGTCCACCCCACCACCTATCTGATCTTCAACCCTTGTTTAAGCAAAATTGTTGAAATTAGTGAGGGGAATGGCAAATCCCTTTTGTTTTTCCAACAGCTTCAGACATAGCCTTCAAGATCTTCTCTCCAATTTTCATAGTCAACCCATTCTTAAGCATGTAGACCAGGATAACAGACTCCTTAGTCAAAACAGTGAAATTCTTTCCAGGCAGGCAGTTGAATATTGCAATCTTATACAAGATAGCACTAAGGGAGGTAAGTTTAGTGGTTGGCAAAGCATCTTGCCAGACTTTGTTATTCCACCAGTTAGATCTTCAATCATGTCATCTTGATTAGGATTATGTGATTCCTCAAAGTCCCCAAGCTTTGTTGATTGTAAAGGGCCTAATTTCAAACACTTCTCCTCTCACCCAAGCTTTGACATATTTTGGAGACCTCACGTCTCTTACCCATTTGGGCAGATTCAGGTAGAATTCAATGATAATCTCAGGAGCAAATTGACTCAACTCCATCACAGATGTTGAATTCCTCTTGCTTCAAGCAAGCTAAGCACCTTGTCCTCTTTAAAGCTGGCCAACTCAATAGCTCTCTCAAGATGGATCTCCCTACTTTTAAAAGCATTCCACTTCTCCTCAATTACCTTAGACAAGAAAAATCTAGAGTAGAAATCCTCTTCATCTTCAAGGAAACCCACATATAGGCCATCTAAGTATTCAAGTTTTTCTGTTGTTACCCTAACATCACCACCAACATTAGTTTCCTCTTCCTCAACCTCCTCCTCCTCTTTCTCCTCTTCTTCCTCAACATCAACAACCTCAATTTCCTCTTCCATCACTTGTTCCCCCTTTCCCTTTCTCCCAACATTAGTATTTTTCTTCTGACCAATCCTCTCTACTTGCATGTTTCTAGCTTCAGCAGCCATCTTAGCCCTCTTAAACATTGGTCTACTACAAATTCCACCATTGCTCTTCTGAGACTTAATCCACTTGCTCACCAGTTCATCCACATAATCTAAACCCTCCCCCTCAACAGATTCATCAACATCATTATTTGGGTTAAATTTAGCCATATTTACCACAATTTCAAGATCATTGATGGTAGGAGTAGTGTCCTCAAGTGTTGGCGCAACATTCGAGGTCGATTCACCCTTCTTTGATTTCTTCGCGTGTCGCACATAAGAGATCGCCTTTCGTTTTGCAGCAACTAGAGCATCATCAAATTTTGCAGCTTCTCCACGGGTGTGAGAGCGTGTACGAGCTGCTATGGGCTTACTATTAATGGCCGCATCTGCAAGAGTTTCCATTGGATACTTGCTCGCCACTGTTAGTTAGAGAAATTTGGAGAGACAGTTTGAGAGAATCACAGAGTATAAGAGACAGATATAAATTTACACAAGTAAGGAAACTAGGGAAAATTCTCAATTTTGATCGTGAAGAGTGGAGAGAGAATGAATGTTAGCGGGAATTAAGGGAAGTTACCAAATGAAACCATCTCACTATTCTTTCTCGCGTACAAAACATCACATGTGTCAATGTTTAAGTAACCAGTAACCATAGATACTATTTACAATGTTGGACTAACGCAGTGTGTAATGTTGGGACAACATTCAATAACATCCAAAATAGAAGGTGGAGGTGCAGGGATTCACCAAGGTAAATTCATGTGAGAGCGTGCGATACATCCAAAATTACATCTGAAACTTAACCAATAGCAAGTGAGTACCACAGACATAAGTTTAAATCAAAATCATGAATAGGTAATATAGATAACAGGAACAACACATAGATAAGCGGTTATGAATTAAGAGAATAATTCACTTCCATATCATAGAAAGTCATAAATAGTGTGTCACATGCAGTATGTCACCAAAAGTGCATGCCTCAACGCATGAATTAGGGACTCTATACTCCCTCTAAGCCCAAGCTGACACAAATAAATAACAAGAAGGAAAAACAATGTAGATCTAGCATGAATGCAATAATGTCATGTCAAAACTGAAAGATGTTAAACACTTGTGAAGAACTTCTCAAACCAGCAACAGATCACATCGCATTAAATCTTTATTATTTTCATAACTCATCTAAACCAAAACTGAAGGCTGCTTAAACATAAGGATAATGACTCTACTGAATGAGGGCAGCACTAGACTCCACACACCCCAATAACAACACTATCAACAGCAAGTCAGACAAGTACAAATGCCTTGAATGTTGGCAATACAGGACCCCAACACGTCAATTCCTTATGCATACTTGTTTACCAACCTGCATTCAAGAGAGTTCACCAATTGATCAGTGCTACTAAGTGCAGGCAATCGAAGCCCCAAACACCCTAGTAGAAAGGAACACCATCATGTGCTCCTTGGCCAAAAACAGAAACAAATACGCACAACTAAATATCATTGAAGTTGTCGAAATCACGAACCCTAGCTTTTCCACATGTCCTGTAAAACCATTTCATATGAATAAGACACAACTGAATAAACAATAAAGCAGTGAACTTTGTGTGCCCCAGCTTCTCCATATGTTAGGTTAACAACCTCAGAGAAACAGAAGAGTTTTGTTAGCTTTTCAAAACAAATATGTGAATCTATTAACTAGAAAGATTTGTTCATCACAGAGTTCAACAACGCAAACCAACTATGGCAAGACAAGGATGAATGAGACTCACAAAGAAACAAAATAAAACAACAAAAACAACATAATTACAAACAACAACACAAATAGAAACAATTGTTAGACAGTGGTGTTATGTCAACATTGGGCGTTCCAACATTCTCACACATTGCACATGCCGAGAGACTTTCTCAAACTGAAGAATCTCTCACTATCCAGAGGTTTTGTAAACATGTCAAAAACTTGTTAGTAGACCCAAAAATGTCATTAACATAAATCTAAGCAATGAAAATATTAGTGTTCTTCCATAAGACAAACAAGGTTTTATCCCCATCACCCCTAGTGAATCCATGATTTAACAAAAATTCTATTAATCACCAAGCTCTTGGTGCTTGTTTCAAACCATACAATGCTTTCTCAAGTTTATACACATGATTAGGATATTTAGGATCGGCAAACCCAATTGGTTGTTCAACATATACTTCTTTATCTATTAAACCATTAAATAAAGCCCAGTTTACATCCATCTGGTAGAGTTTAGTCGTAAGACAACATGCAATAACAAGAAGTAATCTAATAGGTTCTATTATAACTACAGGTGCAAATGTCTCATCAAAGTCTATACCTTCTACATGTTTATATCCTTGTGCAACCAACCTAGTTTTGTTTCTTACAATTACACCATTTTCATCAGTTTTGTTGTTGAAAATCCATTTTGTTCCTATAACATTCACATTTAAAGGCCTAGGTACAAGATTCTAAACATTATTTTTGGTGAATTGTAACAGTTCGTCTTGCATAGCATTGATCCAATAACTATCTTTAAGAGCTTCATTTACATTCTTAGGTTCAATGGAAGACACAATCAGGAAGCATTTTCAACTGTACAACCTTACCATATCCCTGTAATTTAACCTTTGTTTGTTGTGTGTTCTCATCCTTTCAGTAATTTGACCAGTCACTTGAGTAGCTGGATGGTCTTTCTGAATCCTAATAGGTGGATCTTCTATATTCAGGAATTGTTTCTTCATCAGAATCAGATTCTGCAGATGTTAGCCTAACATTAGATCTATCTGGTGTTAAGTCAACATGGGTTCAGTCACCAATTCAACATTTCTAGCTTTTGTGTTTGATGTTGAAGTATTCTTTGTTTCCAGTGTTAACATCTGAAATAAAAACTTCCTCGGTACCTGCATCAAGGGTCAAATCATCAAAAGCCACATTAACTGATTCTTGAACAGTTTGTATATCCTAAAAGCAGTATTGTTTGGAGAATAGCCAACAAATATACACCTTTCACTCTTTGGATCAAACTTGCTCAAATAATCTCTATGAGTTAACAAATAGCTCACATCCAAACTCATGAAAATGTGCAACATTTGGCTTCAAACCCTTCAAGATTTCCTATGGTGGCACAGTAGTACCAAGTCTAAGATAAACTCTATTACAAATATGACATGCAGTGTTCAAAGCTTCAGCCCAGAGTCTCTTAGATAGATTTCTAGCATTTAACATCACTCTAGCCATATCTTGAAGAGTTCTATTTTTCCTCTCAGCAATGCCATTTTGTTGAGGTATCATAGGTGCAGAAAACAAATGGAAAATGCCCTTAGCATCACAAAATTCACAAAAAATTGCATTTTTAAATTCTTTTCCATGATCATATCTAATTCTACCTACAGAAGTGCCATAAAGATTTTTAATAATAGCATGTACAATCTTGGATATGTTGATGCTTCTCACTTTTCTTTCAAAAATTTAGCCCATGTATATCTTGAATAATCATCAACAATGATAAAAGCATATTTCTTACCATTCAGGCTATAACCTCAATAGGACCCATGAGATCCATATATAGCAGTTCAAAACACTTGTTAGTTCTAGGAGTAGTACTATGCACCTGAAGTGGTGTATGAACATCATTGGTTTGCTTACCTTTTAGGCAGTCTCCACAAACAATTTTACCTGGGCTATTCAACTTAGGTAGTCCTCTTACGGCATCTAACTTCTGTGGTTTTTCGAGATTTCTATAGTGCACATGTCCTAGCTTCTTGTGTCAAATGACAAATTCATCCACTTTGGCATGAAAACATTCTACTTCATCTTAAGCAAGATAGCAGTTGTCCTTTGATGTTGTACCTGTCATAACATGAACATTGTCAATTTTAAACACATCACATGAACTTTTATTAAAAGTAACTAGCAAATTATCATCACAAAGTTGACTAATGCTAATTAAGTTTGCTTTCAATTCATCAACCAACAACATATCATTGAGAGTTGGAAATCCTTCAACATTTAGAACTCCTTTTCCAATGAATTTTCCCTTGGTCCCTCCTCCATAGGTGACAGTTCCAATAGTCAAGGGAATCACATCTTTCACATTGTCCTTGTTTCTAGTCATGTGTCTTGAGCATCCACTGTCCAAATACCACTTACCTGCAAGGTTAGAGTAAACAACAGAAAAGACAGCATTGCAAACAATTTTAATCTTGGGAGTTTTCAACTTTTCAATCCAAATTCCACTTTTCTGTCATGTAGCTTTGTCACCTAATGTTGGGATAACATTGAAATCAGAAGTTGTCCTAACATTGGTACTGTTATCATTAACTATTTTCTTCTCAATCGCCATTTTATATTTATTGGAATAGGGCTTAATGTGACCAGGTTGAAAACAATATTGACACATATAAGTAGGTTTCTTTTCCATGTTGTAGGAAATACACAACTCAAACTTTTACTTTCCTTGACAAAACCTGCTTTCAAATAGACTGAAGTAACAACTTTAGAGGAAGGTTTCTCAACATAGCCCAAACCATTTGTTCCTTGATTTTCCATACTCAGAACCTCGTCAAGTTTAAAAGTACCTGAGTTCCATTTGGCAATGGTTTGTTCAGCTTTGTCAAATTTTACCTTAACCTCTTTCAGTTCAGCCTTACTCTTGTCAAGGTCTCTTTCATACAGTTTGAACATCTCCTTCATGCATCCAATCTCATCCTTCAGACTTTTATTGCTCTTGATGAGTTTTTGATAGGTGGACTTAAGGTATTCAATGATTTTTTCTTGGGACATTTCACCTTCAAAGAAATATTCCTCATCTAGATCAACTAAACCATGAAAACAATCAAAGTTAGATTCATCATTATTAGAAAAAAGACCAGAATTAATAAGAGAACTATATTCATTCCAACCTCCAAAGAAAATCTCATGTTCTGATGTTGATCCTGAGTGTTGGAGTAAAATTACAATCTGAGACAGTTCTGGGAGTCTTTTTTTGTCCAGTCAATCTGAGTGAGCAGCGCAGTAGTTTGAATCTCTTGTGATTGTTCTTCAGCATTACCAGTTGATCCATAGCTAAAGTCATCTTCATTAAAGTCATCTACATAAACCCAATGAGAATTGCCCCTTTTTCGAAGAGTGTTAGCACATTCATTAGCCATATGAACAAACCCTTTACATTCATAACATTGAACATCTTTTAACTTATCAACCTCTAGAGGAGTAGCTTTATATGACATGTACTTGACAAATTTTGAGGGTAATTTCTTGTAACCAGGGGATATAATACCAAGATTTTTATCTTTAGATTTACTTTTAAAGTTTAACCTATTAAACTTCTTAGTAATATTACCATAGTTTGAAGAAATTATCTCACACTCATCATCACTTTCATTATTCTCAATATTTGATCCTCTCAAAGCAACAACTCTATTTTTACTTGGTTGTGAGGCCATTACCATCTCAAATTCTCTAAGAGTGTTCATCAAAACTTGAAAGTGAAGATTAGCAAGGTTTCTACATCCTCCCATGGCAAATTTCTTGTGAACAAGTTTAGAGGACAGTGTTCTATATGCTTTATACACCATATCTTGATTAGCCATGGCAAAACCAAGGTTTTCACATTGATCACCAATATCAAGATTTTTCTCAAAATAGTTGTCAACACTTTCATCCTCACCCATCTCAAGGTTTTTAAATTGTTAAAGCATTTGTCTATGTTTTGAATCTTTTATAACAACATCTCATTCACTGTGTAATTCAAGAATATACCAAGTATGTTTAGATTTAGTACAATTCTGAATTAGCTTGAACATGTGATGATTCACCCAGATGAAAATTGCATTAAGAGCTTTTTCTTTGGAGTTATAGAGACTTACCTATGTTGCTGTCCAATCTACTTCTAGTTTTGGCACTAGATCACCTTCACCATCTCTTGGTAATGTAGGAAGAGTGTATCCATTGATCACAGATTGCTAGGCTCTTATATCAATCGATTTGATGTGTGTTATTTCTTATCTTGATCTTCCAATATGCACAGTTGAAGCCATCTAAAATCGGTATACTGTTGGCATTGAGATTGACGTTAT
This sequence comes from Linaria vulgaris, assembly GCA_948329865.1. NCBI lineage: Eukaryota > Viridiplantae > Streptophyta > Magnoliopsida > Lamiales > Plantaginaceae > Linaria > Linaria vulgaris. Next base: position 68,330,438 of record OX415249.1, read on the forward strand.
CCATCGTGTTGTATCAACTCCAAACACCAGTGTAAACGGTGTTTGGCTCTGACGTCAATTGAAATTGTAGGATTGACACGTTGTAAGCTTTAAGTTAAGCTAGCGTTGCCTTAACTTCATCAAAATTAATCTTCTTGACAGAGTAATAATGCAACGAAAATTTAAAGCACACAAGAAGATATTTTTTAGAAGTTTATAATAGATTATAAACTTCATAGCTTTAGGCAAAATAACCAATAAATGTTTTATCAAAATGTTTCTCACAACAAGATCACTCACACTCTTTTGTTGATCAGACTCAGTAAAGCAGACAAAGATTTTATCCTTAAACCTATGAAATAGATTTAACTCGACTATCCAAAAACTTTGGATTTGTTTTTAAAAAAATGATCATTTATCGTGGCCTCATTACGAAAATAATCTATTATCGCGGTTTTGTCCACATTTAGTCTTTTATCGCGGTTTTGTCCATATTTAGTCCTTTATCATGGTTTTTCATCCAATTTTGGTTCTCCACCCTTTTTTCATTTCTTTTTGCCCCTTAAGCTACATTTATTAACAAAAAAACCCCACATATATTATTTTTAATTAGTAAAAAGCTTCATTTGTTATATATTCATCTAAAAATATATATCCACTCAAGAAGAGCTAAATAAAAGTATTATAATTAACTAAAATACATAAATACTAAATATTAAATTTTAAATAGTTTCCTTTATTAACTAAACAAATAATTTATCTTCAATCTTAAAATATAAGCCCAAAAAGCGTTTTGTTGTATATTTATAATTTTGGAAATACTTATATTTTTCTTTAAACATTTCAAAAATTTAAAACTTAGATTAATACAATATATTTCTCAATTCAAAAATATTATGAATTTTTTATTATATATTTAAGTATTTTTGTATAATTCTATCTTGAGATATTAATAAACCTAGATTAATTGAGTAATGTGGAATCAATATTTATTTCCTAAATATAAATAAGAAGAATTAATATAAACAAATAAAAAATACCAATTATTTTAAAACTTATCAAAAAAAACAAGAAAAAAGGCGAAAATACCAAAAATCAAGAAAACAAAACAAAAACTAAATAAAAAGTCAAAAATATCGAAATAAAAATAAAATTTAATTTGTACTATATTTTTTGAGTATTTTTGTTATTTATATTATATTTAAAACTTATTTTTGTTTAGGAAATAAATATTGATTCCACATCACTCAATTCATCTTGGTTTATTACATAACTCAAGATAGTATTATAAAAACAAAAACTTTAATACATGATAAAAAATTAATAATATTTTTGAATTGAGAAATATATTATATTAATCTCCATTTTAAGTTTGTTAAGAATTTAAAAATAAAATTATAAGTATGTCCAAAATTATAAATATACAACAAAACTTTTTTGAGCTTCTATTTTAGAATTGAAGGAAAGTTAGTTAATTAGTTAATAAAGAAATATTTTTTAATGTAATATTTAGTATTTATGTATTTAAGTTTATTATATATATAGATATTTAGCTTTTTTTAAGTGGATGTGTAATTTTAGGCGGTGAATATATAATAAATGGGGGCTTTTTACTAATTAAAAATAATATATGTGGAGTTTTTTGGTAATAAATATAGTTCAATGGGCAAAAATATTAATTCAAAAAAGGGCAAAGGATTGGATGAAAAACCACGATAAAAGGCTAAATGTGGACAAAACCGCGATAAATGACTATTTTCGTAATGAGGCAATAATAAGTGATCATTTTTGAAAAAATCCAAATTTTTTGCAAAGCAAGACAAAACAATCCAACTTTAATGATTTAATCACTCAAATTATTTAGCACTATAGTCTTGTGGTTGTCTTGATGAACTTTACACCTATATATATAGGTTTCTTGAAACTTGATCTTCAAGGTGTGTTGTTCACAGCTTTTGGTAACTGTTGTTGTTTTCTTGATAAACTCTACTTCCTTGTAAACTCGTCTCCTTCTTCAATAATTGTATCCCTTTATTAGAGTTCTAATAAGGAAATGCACCTTCTTCAATTCATATTAATCCTTGAAAGATTTCTAATTGCAGTAGATCTTCAATTAGTTTCTTTTCTTGAAATCGCGTTGTGTTGACCGCTCTTCTCCACTTGAATTGTGGAATCTTATAGTAAAGAAACTTGTAATGCTCTTCATTAGGATTAAGATACGCTCTTGGACATAATCATAAACAACTAAAATCGTTGAACTTGATTAATAGGTGAATAAAGGTAAAACTAAAATAAGACAGTTAAAAATAGATTGCAGCAGATATTCTATTTTCAATGTTATCTGATGTTATCCCAACATCTGTAGCCATTGATTCCAGAATACTTTGCACTTTCAACTTGGTTATTGTTAGTTACAATGATCACCTATAAGGTATATTTATTGGTGGTGGATGATTTCTCTAGAACTGTTGGAGAATATTTAGAGTTGAGTCCAAATTATAAGTGCAAAGTGTGTGAATAATAATTGCTTATTGAGAAGAATTTTTTTTTTTTTTGTGATGTAAAATCCAAGATTAAATATTTGTGAGTACTTTGAATTTTAAAACTCAAAGACAATTGTTATTGTTCTTTAATGTGGTCAAAAACCACTTGAATGCATTCAATTGTTTTGAATGACAAGAGTAAGCACCTCCTTTTATGTTTTGTGGTTGTTACATTTTTTCTCACCTATATACGTAGGTCTCTACTCTTGTGAAAATGCATCCAAAAAGTATCCAAAACTAAAATATTTTAGCATATATAGCATACATATTTTCTTAGTTCTGCAAGTATTACGAAGTCCGACTGAGAAGTAGTTCTTAGCTTCAAGATTGTTCCACCGCGACATACGTTGTACCTTGGGAGGTCGTTGCCATCGAGGGTTCGAAGCTGAGCCGGCAAATTGATCTTAAGGGGAGGGGGTTAAACTTCTGACTCGTCCAATTCACTCGATGGATTTTTTTCTGACACGTCTAATCCACTCCAATGATTTTATTATCAGTTGCTGAGAGGTAGATTTAATTACTTTATTGCAATTTTATTGTTTCGCAAATATGCAAATAAAATTATCTATTTGATCATCTTACGTTTGTGAAAATATAATTGTTCATATGTTTATGTTCAGAGGCGGGCCCAGGTAAGGGATTAACCTGGGCTTCAACCCAGGGTAAATTTATGTTTGCCAAGTAGTATTAGTAGTTCTTGGGCCAAACCTGCTAATAGTCTTTTAGTTCATTTTCATTTCTGTATTATATTTAAAAATAGGCAGAAATGTCAAAAATGTCCGTTATCTTTTGCCAACTTTACTTTTTGCCCGTTATCTTTTTTAGCTACCAAAAATGCTCGCTATCTTTGTCAAAAATGCCCGAAACACTGTTCATAGCCATTTGTCCGCCAACTCATAAAATCGTGTCCTACGTGGCAAAATCGTGTTTTACGTGGTAATATTTTTTATTACACCTAGAATATTAAAAAAAAAAATTAAAAAAACTTAAAAATTAACATTTAAAAGACTTAAAAAAAACAGAAAAAATAAAAAAGTTATAAAAACAGAAAAATAAAAAACAGAAAAAACTTTAAAAAAACAGAAAAATGTAAAACTTTATTCATTTAAATTATAAAAGTTTTATACTTAATTTTTTAAAAATCAAAAATCTTAAAAAAAACAAACTTGAAAATTGAAAAGGTTGTCTCTTCCACGGCACCCCCCCCCCCCCCCCCCCCCAAACAAAAAAGGTTGTCTCTTCCACGCACCCCACCCCCACCCCACCCCCCCCACCCCCCCAAAATCCCGCCGGCGCAAATCCACCCCACAGCCCACCACCACCTCCACTGCACCGCGTGCACAATCGAGGATATATTTTTTCCGCTCCATTTTTTCCGACGAACCCAAGAAAATGTCGCAATCGGGATATATTTTTTCCGCTCTATTCAAATTTCTCAGTGATAGTTATATATATAGAAAGGATTAAGCTCGTAATTTTTGATATGACATCGCAATCGGGATATATTTTTTCCGCTCCATAAATTTCCGGCGACATTTCCGGCGAAGATGGTTTCTTCGGTTTTTCGGTTCGCTACCGGCGAGAGGGTTCCGGTGAAGGGCTGGTGGTGGTGGGCGGGGTGGAGGCGGGGGGAGGGGGGGGGAGTGACGGGCTGGTGTTATATTTTTTTTAATTTATAAGTTACTAAAAAAAATTAATGTAGAATTATATGTTACACAAAAATATAAATGGGGGGTATTTACGTGTTTTTATTTATTTTTCTATTTATTTAACATTTTATTAGTTATTAAAAGTAAACATTTTTAAATCAAAATTATAATATTTTGTTTTTTAACATATGTTTTTTTTATAATATAGTTAATTATATAAAAATATAAAAATGAAAAAAATATGACATGGTAGCCACGTAGGACGCTATTGGATGATTTGGCGGACACTAGGCAATGAACAGTGTTTCGGACATTTTTGACAAAGATAGCGGGCATTTTTGGTAGCTAAAAAAGATAACGGGCAAAAAGTAAAGTTGACAAAAGATAACGGGCATTTTTGACATTTCTGCCTTAAAAATAAAACCACACTTCATTTCTTTGTTACCATATAGCTTGCTGCCGTTAAAACATTTAATGATTTGGATTGATTGCTCAATTTAATTTCTAAAATGTAGGCTTAGGTCGCTGCATAAAACTATGTAACAGTACTCTTACATGTTTTTAATATAATATCAAAAGTGAGTCTTGAGTTGATCATTTTACGTGATTATTTAATTATTAAAGATTGAATAGTAAATTTATCTTTATTAAGAAATGAGATATGTGATGTTATTATTATTATTATGTATTTGCCAAATAAACAAGTATGTTCATAATTCATAACAAAGATTAGTATATTTATAATTTGTCTTTTCTTGACGAACTTGAGAAGTAACATGTAAGATACAAAAACGTATTGAAAAATACAAATCGGTTTTAGCAACTCACTTTCTCCACGCCACCTCAACTTGTATTTTTTTTAGCCAGGGTAAAAAAAAATCATAGGTCCGCCCCTGTTTATCTTTATGCTCACACAAGACACCAACAATCTTAAGAACAAGTTATTTATATATTTTGTGTTTTGCACGTCAAGGTGGTTTAATTTCCAAAATCTGGATATATAATATTTGATGCTCATGTCCTTGAGTTTCTATTATATTTGATGTACCATATTTCGGTACATGACACTTGGCATTTTTTAGACATACCACGTGTCAACATACGCTGGTCAAAGACCTAGAGATAGGGCGATGGGAGATCAGAGACCCCACAGTGGGAGGTTCGAGATGAAATAATAGATGTATCAACATACGCTGGTCAAAGACCACGAGATACAGAGGTGGGAGATCAAAGACCCCAAGGTAGATGATCATGTAAAGGCCATTTCCATGGACCAAGCCCATCTATGGCCCAAGCCCATCCATGGCCCATGAAAATATCTATAAATACCCCTCTCTCAAATGTTGAAAGGTACCTCATTTTCCACTTTCACTTTCTCTCTCTAAGCTAGAGTTTTCTCTCTCTAGACTTTCAAAGCCTAAGTTTTCTGACTTAAGCATCGGAGTGCCTTCGCGGAGTCAGCCCCCGCCTAGTTCACGTGTCTTGTTAGAGTGCAGGTTTTCCGAACGAAGCCGAGGAATTTGCATTTAAGGAGCTGACGTGGAGATTCTCGGTCTGACGTGGAGTATCCAAGTAAGCAGACGAAGATACCCCGCATCAGTGGCGCCGTCTGTGGGAAACCACTAGCGCGCTCTTGAATCAAGACCATGAATGAAACAAGGAGAACCGATGAAGGATTACAACCAACAGCAACAGGTCAAGAACCCAAGATGGAAGACAAGAACCACCAGGTGGAAGACAAGAACCACAAGATGGAAGAGAAGAAATATATCCTCCGACTAATCCTGCAATCCCTCAACCGGGAGCACCAACTGGACTACTCTCACCTGAGCAACTTGCTCAATTTGTCATGGCACTTCAAGAGACCATGGGTGGAAATGTTAACGCACAAGCTTCCCGAGCAATTCCTCAAGGACCAGTACGTGTCCCTGCAGCCCGACCTCAAGGGGCCATTGATCCTAACCGTGTTGTTAGGTCTCCAGTTCGCTCGGGACCAATTGAAGCAAATAATGATGCTTCTCAGGAGGTTTCGAGTCAAGCTCGTCACCACCAAGGCATAGACAGACATAGTGGTGAGAATGCTCCAACAATGTCAAGGGCTGAGATCAGAAATCTCTCCTTACAGAGGGATGCAATCACGAGGAGGCTAGAAGAAGCCAGGAGAGTCAATAACGCACCAATTCGTCGGAGGAAGGATTCCCCATTTTGTGATGAGATTGCGGATGAGGTCGCTGATCATAAGGACCCAATCCCGGATATGGCCAAGTATGATGGTCGTGGTGACCCCTCAGAGCATATAATTGCCTTTGATAACACGATGGCATTGTATGGTCACAATGACAACATGTACGCCAAGATGTTCGTGACAACACTTTTAGGCATTGCTTTAGATTGGTTCACACGCCTCCCAATCAGATCCATAACATCATATGAAGAATTATGTCAAAAATTCAAACATCAATTTGCTAGCAAGCGTAGAGGTCGGATGCCCGCTAACCACATTTACTCTATAGTTCAAGGCGAGAGTGAAACTTTACGAAGTTTTATGGCAAGATTCAGCGGTGAACTTTTGACGGTGGAAACTCCTCCGACAAACTTTTTGCAATCAGTATTGTACACGAACCTTCGCAATGCAGCTTTCGCTAGCGAGTTAGTGCGCAAACATCCAAAAACATGGGATGGGATGTTGGATTTAACCGAGGAGCACATGGCTGAGGAGGAGATGTCCAAAATTAAAACATCAAATGCATTGGGGATCTCTAAGCCCATTCGCGACACACGAGATCAGTTAAAGCAAGGAAGGAACCTTGGAAATGATAGAGATGGTCGTCAATCAGACCAGCGCCAGCGATCACCTCGAAGGAGGGCATACAACAACTATACTCCTTTGAATGGAACCAGAAGACACATTCTTTCTATTGCTTTAACAAAGGGTGTTCCAATCAAAGAGGCGCGAAAGATGAAAGAGACTAATGCAACAAAGTGATCTTCTAAGTTTTGCCACTACCATCAACAGAGTGGCCACGACACTAAAGATTGTTATGACCTCCAAGATGAGTTCGAAAGGTTAGTAAGAAGCGGTTATTTGTTGGATTTTGTGCGATCCTATCAACACAATACCGAACCAACAAGAGAGAGGCTTGATAACAGAGCACGTGCGAGAACACAGTCCCCAAGGAGGAGTGATATGCGCATAGTTAGGCGTGATGATAAGCAGAGAGAAGATTTTCATGGGAGGAATGATAGAAATCGTAGAGACAATATGCCAACAAGAGGAGTCATCAATATGATTAATGGTGGCCCAGCCGGCGGTGATTCAATGAATTCACGGAGGGAGAAGATCTGAAGTCTGCAACGATCAAATCATGGCATAGTGCCAAGGTTTATTGGGCTAATAGACCCTCCTACGCCAAAGATAAGCTTTGATGACTCAGATCTAGAGGGTTTACCTCCTCTAAGTTGGAGCAATGATCAGTTGGATTGTCCTTTAGTTGTTACTTTGGAAATCGCAAAATTTTACTACGAAAAGAGTACTCATAGATAATGGAAGCTCAGCCAATATCATTTTTCTTGATACTTTGAAGGGAATGGAGTTGAGTAACGAGGAACTGGGTCATGTTAGAACCCCATTAACTGGATTTGGAGGAGCAGAAGTGATTCCTTTGGGAACCATTTGTCTACCAACATTGCTCGGATCGAATCCTTGTCGAAAGACAATTTGTTTAGATTTTCTGGTGGTGGATGTACCATTCGCGTATAATGTCATCTTGGGTCGACCAGGTTTGAATCGATATAGAGCAATAGCTTCTACATTCCATCAAAATCTCAAGTTTCCAACCTTGGGAGGAGTTGGCGAAGTTCTCGGAAATCAGAGGGTAGCTTGGGAATGCTATACAAACTCTTTGGATAGACGACCATACAAAGTTTCAAGGACCGAGGAGGTCGTGGGTCAGCGGCGCATGATTACTTCAGAGGAACCCTTTATGGACCTCAAGAATGATGAGCCAAATAATAAGCGTAAAAAATTTGAAGAACGAAAGGTTGAACCTGCCAGCGCTTTCAAGGAAGTACAAATTTTCTCTGGAGACAAAGAACGGATCATCGGAATTGGATCCCAACTCTCATCGGGTTTAGAAATCCAATTAATCAGATGTCTTAGACAGAACGCAGAGGTCTTTGCATGGTCTGACTCAGATCTCACTGGAATAAGTCCAAAGGTAATAGTCCGTCGTCTCAATGTTGATCCTCAAGCAAAGCCAGTGAGACAGAAGAAGCGTAACATTGGAAAGGAAAAGAGCAAAGGCGCCGAAGAGGAGGTTTGCAAAATGCTCAAGATCAATCATATTTTTGAAGTTCGCTTCTCCGAATGGCTCAGCAATGTGGTGATGGTAAAAAAGGCCATAGGAAGTTGGAGGCTGTGTGTTGATTTCACAGATCTTAATAAGCATTGCCCTTGGGATCCATATCCACTTCCGCGTATTGACCTTCTAGTGGACTCTACAGCAGGGTGCGCACTTTTAAGCATGATGGATGCTTCTCAAGGTTTCCATCAGATCTCCATGGCAGAGATTGACATGTTAAAGACGGCTTTCATTACCGACAGAGGAGTCTTTTGCTATAAAGTCATGCCTTTTGGCTTGAAGAATGCCGGTGCCACCTTCCAGAGACTTGTGACTCGCATGTTCTATGATCATATTGGTAAAACGATGGAAGTATATATCGATGATATCCTAGTGAAGAGTGTTAAGGAAGAAGAACATGTGAAGAACTTAAGTGAAGCTTTCAAGATTATGATACATTACGGGTTAAAACTTAACCCAAAGAAATACACGTTTGGAGTTAAAGTTGGGAAGTTTCTGGGCTACGTGGTTAATGAGCGAGGGATAGAGGCTAACCCAGAAAAAATTAAGGCCATCCAGGAGCTCTCGCCACCTAAGTCTTTGCAGGATGTTCAACGTTTGGTCGGAAAACTGACTGCACTTGCAAGATTCATCGCAAGATCAGCAGAAAAAAGTCAACCTTTTTTCAAGGTCCTGAAGAAAGCTAAAGATTTTAATTGGACGGAGGAATGCGCAGAAGCTTTCAAGGAATTAAAGATATATCTAGCATCTCCACCTTTGCTAGCAAAGCCAGAAGATGGTGAGACTCTTTATCTTTACTTGGTCGTATCAGCAACTACCATTAGTTCTGTACTGACACGAGCTGAGGGACAAAAACATCTACCCGTCTACTACATTAGTAGAGTTCTGAAGGGAGTTGAGCTCAACTATATGGAGATTGAGTGCTACGCCTTAGCTGTCATGAACTCTGCAAAGAAGCTAAGGCCGTATTTTCAAACCCATCCAGTTGTGGTGTTAACTGACAAACCACTGAAGCAAGTATTGGCAAAACCCAACATTTCAGGAAGATTAGTCAAGTGGGCGATTGAACTGGGAGAATATGAGATTGATTTTCAACCTAGGTCTGCTATTAAGGCCCAAGTCTTAGCTGATTTTATCGTCGAGTCTACAAGCCAAGCCCCATCACCAGAAGAAAAGATAGAGGTTCTTTCTGTTGAACCTTCAACCGTTGTGTGGACATTACATGTTGATGGATCTTCGATGTCATCAAGAGGAGGAATTGGAGTTTATCTTTGTTCAAGCAACGGCTTAGAGTTTGAGTATGCCATTAGCCTCAATTTCCCAGTATCAAACAATGAGGCGGAATATGAAGCAATCTTGGTCGGAATGACCATGGCTAAGGCTGTGAAGGCCACCGATTTGATCATCTATACTGATTCACAATTGTTGGCAAATCAGTATGCAGGTTCCTACGAGGCTAAAGAATTGACTATGATAAAGTATCTTGAGAAGTTGAAAGAACAAGCGGCAGCCTTTTGCTCACTTACTCTAAATCAGATTCCTAGGGGTGAAAATGTTCGAGCTGATGCTCTATCAAAGTTTGCAAGTACGGCCGAAGTGTCGTACGAAAGAAGAATCACTTTGCTCGTCTCTGATCAACCAGCTATCAAAACGGAGTTAAAGACTAATCCAGTTCAGTTTGTACTCCCAGTGGAACAAGAAGAGTCTTGGAAGGACGAATTGATTGACTATCTCAGGGATGGAAAGCTTCCTGAATCAGAAAATGCCAAAAGAAGACTGAAGTATAGAGCAAACTATTTCACCATGCTGGATGGTGAACTTTACAAAAGATCATATGCTGGTCCACTACTAAAATGCCTGACTCCTTCTCAAGCTACTTGTGTAATGAACGAGATTCATGGAGGATGTTGCGGGAATCATTCTGGCGGACGCTCTCTTGCTCAAAAGATAATTCGTCAAGGGTTTTACTGGCCAACGGTGGTAAAGGATGCCACCAAGATGGCTAACACATGTGTTAGTTGTCAAAAACATGCTAACACCCATCATATACCCGCGCAGCCTCTGCAGACAATCGACATTGCTTATCCATTCGATCAATGGGGGATTGACATTGTAGGCCCTTTTCCTCCGGCAAAGGCACAAAAGAGATTTCTCATTGTCGCAGTAGAGTATTTTACTAAGTGGGTGGAAGCTGAAGCAGTGGCGGCGATCACTGGACACCAAGTTATAGAATTCTTGTGGAAAAATATTGTTTGTCGTTTTGGCATTCCTAGGGTTCTCATATCTGACAATGGCCGCCAATTTCAATGGAAAAAGATAGCAGATTTTTGCAAGGAGTGGAAGATCCAACAAAACTTTACTTATGTGGCCAATCCACAAGCTAATGGACAAACAGAGGTTACCAATCGCACTCTTGGGAAGTATTTGAAGAAGCGACTTGATGGAGCTGGTGGAGGATGGGTTGACGAATTACAAGGCGTACTTTGGGCATATCGAACTACGCCACGCTCTGCTACTGGTGAAACACCTTTTTGCTTGACTTATGGATCGGAGGCCGTCATACCAGCAAAGATTGCCGCTTCTTCACTCCGAGTGCAACATTATGATTCATCCCTTTCCATTGAACAAAGGATGTTGGACCTGGAATTGATTGATGCCAAAAGAGAAATGGCATTTCAAAAAATTCACTCATACCAAACGACCATGGCAAGAGCTTATGACAAGAAGGTTCGTTTCAGAAGTTTTCAAGTGGGCGATTTGGTCTTACGAAAAGTTGAAGCAAGGAAACATGTGGGGAAGCTTGACCCCAACTGGGAAGGTCCATTCAAGGTGATGAAGACTGGGAAGAAAAATGAATACTATTACTTACAATCAATGGATGGCAAGAATCTAGCACGACCATGGAACTCGCAGAACCTTAGAAGATTCTACAGTTAAAAGTTCAAAACTATTTCATGTTTTAAGTTGTAATAAATAGTTTTGAACTACGTGATGACTTGATTCCCACTTCGGGATACGTAGGCAGCTTGGTGTATACCAAGTTCAGTCATATATTATAATAAAATTTTCCTTTCCAGTTTACTCAAGGATGCCGAAGCAACAAAAGACTTGCACTCAACATCTAAAAATATCAAGTAAAAAAATATAGTACAAATGGGATAAAATCAATAATTTAATTATTGATAATCAAGGAGCTTACATCCATTTATTCGACCATGCCATATTGGCAAATCAACAACTTAGACTTCATAACAATAACAAGAAGGACACCCAACAACAGACTTCAGACAACATAATTCTATCACTCAACCAACGACTTTTGGATCAGCAGGCGGATCAGAATCCACCATCATATCTTCAACACTGAAATTAGCATCCACCATTCCGGCCTTGACAAGCTCCTCATTGGCCAAACCACTCGTGCTCGCCATTTGACCCATAAACCCGACCAAGTCAGCAGATAGCGGTGAAAGAGACGCTTCTTGAGGCATCTCCATTTGACGGAGAATTTCTCCAACAGTAGGCTCATTTTCGTGCATTACTTGGGCCTCATTTCATCTTCCTTTACCCATAGATGCATTTCCTTGAGTAAGGGAACAAAAATGTCACCTTCAAGATTAGGTCCATCGTTGGATGACGGATATGGAGTTAAATCATCACGCACGAAGACACCTATTCTGGGATCATGAAAGTCAGGATCAAGTTTTTGATGAACTTCAGTTGATTCAATGCCTTATCAAAGGCCTTCATCACGGAAGTGCCACACATCAACAATGCAATCTCTTCAAAAGTCGGAGATCTAGCAAACTCCCTGATGACATCTAGCATCTGGTTGACATCAACAATCCTCGAGCTTTCCTTAGCGGCCTTGATCAACTTGTCTTTTTCCTCCAAATCAGAATGAAGCTTCTCAAGTTCATGCTTCAACTTTGAATTCAGATTCTCAGCCTCGTCGGCTGCCCGCTTCTTTTCAAGACTATCAGCCTCGAGTTGTTTCATCTTTTCAAGATGATTAGCTGCGTCGGCCTTCGCCATATTCAACTTTTGGTCACCTTCTTCTTTCAATTTGGCCAACTCAAAGTTCAGGCTTTTGACTTTAACCTTCTCGGCTTGAAGGTCTAGTTTGGTAGTCTCCCAAGACTTCTTCACAGAAGACAACTCGGACTCCATTGCCTTCAGTTTCTCCTTCAAATTCTCACGACTTACGTCGATCAAATCATTTCCTGCTTTCAAAGAGGACAGTTCCTCATCTAGCTTCGCTTTTGCTGCCTCAGCATCCCAAGCGACCTCCATCAAACATTCTGTCAGCACACTTTCCTGTAAAATACAAGAATCACAACGTCAAAGATTGATATGCTTAAGATTCATTCAAAATTACACACAGCAACACTCACAGCAGTTTTGAATTTGGCAATATTACGACATAAGTCCGTCACGTTCAACGACCTCTTTGCCCGAAGACGGTCAAATGATGTCCATGTGTCAAACATGCTTTTCATGGCCATATCGTCAGTTAATTCATGACCCAATAAGGTCAATGATTTCTTTGCAAGCTCGGTGGATCGAAGATCATGAGGTCTGGCAGATGACGACTTCGGAGTTGCGGCATCAGCGAGTTCAACATCAGTCATCTGTCTTTTCCCTCTAGAGCGGCTTTTCATCTCAGTATCCGCCACAGATCGTTTCAGCGCCATAGTGCTTTTCGCACCACCTCCAGAACGGCCCGTCTGGGGCGTCACTTGCGTCTTGCCATTATTAGTGCGCGTAGGACGCACACTTGCAGACTTCTCCTTTGGGGGCGCCAACGATGATGAGCTATCATCAGGACGAGGCCTCATTGACTTCTCTTTGGAAGGCACCACTGATTTTGAACTTCCTTCTGAACCCCTAGCACGCCCGCCAGGAGATGCCTTCGACTTTGGAGCCACAGGTATGCTATCACTTGGAGGTGGGGGGAGTCCATCGCCTTGGCTTGGTAGAGATACTACCAAGCTTGCACCCGCTTGAACGCGGGATCTTTGTCCATGACCTTGTTCGTCGGGCCCACTGGATCGCCTATCCGCGGGCTCTGGTCTTTCGCTTGTTTTTACAAGATTTCCACCTCGCTTCATTGCGTTGGACAATCGATTAAACTTATCCATTAACAATTGCACTGCACAAGCAAACAAGGATGATTAGTTACCAACATCATCAACAAATATACAAGTCACAAGCAATCAAAGACTACTACCCAAGTCGATATTTTCTTCGAATTGCACTGGCGAAAGACGCATGCGCTAAGCACCTTTTCCTCAATCAGGATGATAGGATCAAAGATTACTAAGGGTAATCTATTCAAGAATCCAGGACTAAAATTGGATCTTGGCACATTATCTATTTTTAATCGACCTTCACGCCAAATTTTTGGGAAGTTATAGAAAATTTCTTTTGGAGGTTTGATAAAGATAAATCGCCGTTTCCAGTTTTTTCCATGAAAAGATTTTACTGGCTCCAAAAATCGACGATGATTTTTGGGTTTGAAGAAGTAAAAACCTTTTTCGCCATTTTGATTAGATGGAGAAACAAAAAAAAAGGTCAAAAACTCAGCAAACGTACACGGTTCATCATACGCCTTCATAACAATAATGAAGGACAACAAGGTGCATATGGCGTTGGGAGAAATTTGGCCTAAGGACAACCCCAAAAAAGAAATTATTTCACAAAAAGGTGCGATAAGCAGAAACCGAAGCCCAACTCGAAAAGCAGCTAAGTGGACCGTTATACAATTCATTGGTGGATGATTCATCCTATCATTATGGTTGGGAATTATAATTTCGTATTGAGACGGAATATGATATTCGGATCTAATTCTTTCCTTCCCCCAACCAACTTGCGAGATAATTTCATTATATGGCAATTTTGAGGATAAAGTGTCTCCTAAAGAATCGTCTATTAAGTTATTATTGTGACTCTCGAATCCATTTTCAAGTTTGGAATTCGACCCAGATCGTGATTCTATATCTTTTGACATATTCAAGATCTTGAAAAATTTACAAGATTACCGAGTTTTGAACGAGGAGTGTTGGGAAACTAGTACGCTCGAATGATGGGAATATATATATATCGTTTTGGAGCCCCTCTACTCTGCGAAAACACGGATTTTCCTTCGCTCGCTTAGCCACAACGATGATTTTATAACCTGTATCAATAACAATGCAAATCAGACGTTGACATAATTTTGGCTGAATCAAATTGCATTTTAGCTGAATTTTATATAATTTTGATCTCCCGTAAAGATATATTTCTACCTCCAGTACCCAAGTTAAATAAGAAACGGAAGAGAATTCATGCTCGGGGACTTGATATGGATACTCACATATCGGGGCGTACACTTTCCATATAAGACAAAAAGATTGGGATTGTATATTAAGTCACTGTTTTATTTTCAAAAGGTTGGATTCCTTGAAATCTAGTTTCAGCCAATCAAGCCCTTGTCAGCATTAAGTGACTTAGAAGAACTACGCATGCGACAAAATCAACAGGTTTTGGAGGTGAAAGCAGTAGTAATATGTAATATGCAAGCCAACAGGCAGGAAATATTTCTCTTTTGTTCCTTCAACTACAAGTGTATCATATTTTATAGATGATACCCGATATCGATATCCAGAAAAGAAAGAAACAGATGGGGCATGTCAAAAAGAGAGAAATACACAAGGATACAATATACTATTTAGTTATTCATCGGCGGATGATATCTGTTAACATGAAACAGAACAAAACCAGAACACTCAAAAATTACAGAGAACTGATAAATTCAGGAAACAAAACTGGGAAGAGACTATGAATTAATACTACTTCACCGTAATCCACTTGTGGCCGCTGGATTGCTGTCGCCGGAGTCCCGTGGTCGGATAACTCGAATTACACCTCTGCTTCTCAGAAAATATAGTTAATATTTTATTTTTTTTGTTGATGAATGCAAATGATAGACACGGATGATTTTATAGGAGAATGGGCTGACAATTTAAGGCAGGAAGGCAAACTTTCTGCAAATCCATGGCTGAATTCTCGCCCAGCAATTACGCAATGGAATTTAAAGAAGTGATTTTGCATATTACACAACAGGGAAACGGGCAGAGTCATTTTAAATTAAGGTCAATTAACTGCAGTAATTTTGGTAGTCAGTGGCGGGTTGATTGAGAATTTAAATTTGAAAGTTAGAGTCTTCAAGGTTTGAAATCAATTAGCAGAGGTCAGAGGAATTAGGGAAATCTCCAAAAATAAAATGTAAATCAAGTGCATGATTAGATTCTGCTCAAATTAAGGATTGAAAATGGTGATGCGCAGCTGATACGGATTTTACAAGATTGAAAGATGAAGAAAACTATTTGGTGGAATAGTTCACATGGACCACTCAACTGGGTCCCATCATAAATTTTTTTTTTTTTATTGTTGTGCAATACAGATCGAAAAGAAAAGAATAAAGATTCCTAAGGTTTATTATAATTGCAAAATGACCCCTTGGGTGATAATTGCACAAGGAACACATGCACGTTACATAAATTTGGAAACGCCCCAGAAGTTCCAAATAATTACAGAGAGGCCACAAAAAAAAAGAGAGAGAAAAATTTTAATATGATTGAGTCCCAAATGTTTTAAAAGACCAAGACGACTCATAAATGCGACTCTCAGTGGTACGAAGACTCAATATTCTAAAGTATTGAAAACTTGACATATTCAAAATTTAAGAAAGCTTAGCTTTTCCAAAGCTCAAGTTGTGAAGACACGGCTTTTCCAAAGCTCAAACATCGAAGACATAGCTTTTCTAAGGCTCAAGCACGAAGACTTAGCTTTTCTAAAGCGCAAGAAGCTTAGCTTTTCTAAAGCTCAAGCACGAAAGCTTAGCTTTTCCAAAGCTCAAGTTGTGAAGACACGGCTTTTCCAAAACTCAAACATCGAAGACATAGCTTTTCTAAAGCTCAAGCACGAAGACTTAGCTTTTCTAAAGCGGAAGAAGCTTAGCTTTTCTAAAGCTCAAGCACGAAGACTTAGCTTTTCTAAAGCTCAAGAAAGCTTAGTTTTTCTAAAACTCAAGCATTGAAGACCTAGCTTTTCCAAAGCACAGTAAATCTTAGCTTTTCCAAAGCTCAAACATCGAAAACTTAGCTTTTCTAAAGCTCAAGCAAGAAGACTTAGGTGGTGTTTGCAAACTCTTAAAAGAAGTTATAATCAGCTTTTTATTTGAATAAGTGATTTTGGAGTGTTTGCAAATCCAGTTTTTTCGGTTACAAAACTTTTTTTAAGCTAAAAAAGCTCACAATCTTCAAGCTGGTGTGGGGTGCTTTTGGCTTAACTAAAAATTGTGAACTTCTACTTTTTCACTAGAGTTTGCAAACACCACCTTAGCTTTTCTAAAGCTCAAGCACGAAGACTTAGCTTTTCTAGAGCTTAAGCACGAAGACTTAGCTTTTCTAAAGCTCAAGAAAGCATAGTTTTTCTAAAACTCAAGCATTGAAGACATAGCTTTCCCAAAGCACAATAATCTTAGCTTTTCCAAAGCTCAAATATTGAAAGTTTAGACGTTTTCAAAGAAATAAAACTCTAGCAGCAAAAATGAACACTCGACTAATCATCTGACTTACTTCGCAGTGCATTCTCCTTCTGATAACACACTACGAAGTGGGGGGATTAATGATGTACCATATTTCGGTACATGACACTTGGCATTTTTTAGACATACCACGTGTCAACATACGCTGGTCAAAGAACTCGAGATAGGGCGATGGGAGATCAGAGACCCCACAGTGGGAGGTTCGAGATGAAATAATAGATGTATCAACATACGCTGGTCAAAGACCACGAGATACAGAGGTGGGAGATCAAAGACCCCAAGGTAGATGATCATGTAAAGGCCCATTTCCATGGACCAAGCTCATCCATGGCCCAAGCCCATCCATGGCCCATGAAAATATCTATAAATACTCCCCTCTCAAATGTTGAAAGGTACCTCATTTTCCACTTTCACTTTCTCTCTCTAAGCTAGAGCTTTCTCTCTCTAGACTTTCAAAGCCTAAGTTTTCTGACTTAAGCATCGGAGTGCCTTCGCGAGGTCAGCCCCCGCCTAGTTCACGTGTCTTGTTAGAGTGCAGGTTTTCCGAACGAAGCCGAGGAATTTACATTTAAGGAGCTGACGTGGAGATTCTCGGTCTGACGTGGAGTATCCAAGTAAGCAGACGAAGATACCCCGCATCAATATTGCTGATAATCTGCTCTTGGTTTTAAGACATAGGTACTGGCTGTCTGGCTCTGTTCTTTAACCTGTCCAGTAATTCTCTGTTCCATATAATCGTCCTTCAAAAACTTGGTTGTGCTGAAATTCTTTTTCTTGTTTCTAACCCATTTTCTATAAGTGCTGAGGTATAATATTTTAATCTGCAATCGATTTTCAAAGTTATCAGCTGGTTTGGTTTTTCCAGAAACATTAGCTACAAGCTTATTTTGTGTTTTAACGTTTCAAAAGTGCTGGATTGTTTTTTTAGCTAATCTGCAAATTTCTTTTTCCAGAAAAATAGAGCAGGTTGTTGTCTATTGTTTTCCAAAAATTAAAACGACAAGGTTTTTAAAATTACTTCGTAAACTGCAACTACTCAGAATCGAACTGTCTCCCCTCCCTGTGCATAATTGTTGTCTTTCCTGTTCAGCTATTAGAATTATTGCACAAAACGTTATAATCAGAGTTTGAACCAATGACCTCTCCTCTGATTCATTTAATTTGTATCTTACCATTTGGACTGTTACAATTTTGAGAATTAATTGGTATGTTACATTTTATTTTTGTGCTATATCTGCTGAATTAAAGTGCTAAAACGTAGTACTGAGACTTGTAATCATGACCTCTGCCTCAATAATGTTGAGTCTTACACAGCCTTAATTTCTTAGTAAATAAATGCATGAGTTATTTTGTACTTGATCTAACATGGGCAGTTTATTATTTGAATTATATGATTAAATATTCATTCTAATTATTTAAGTTAATACTATGAGTAGATGAAATTTAAAATATATGATTATTAGCGGAAATAAATTGTAAGTGCCCCTACGGAAACTTTAAATAATTATAAGTGTGAGACTATATATATATATATATATATATATATATATATATATACATATATATATATATGGCTGGTGAGAGCTCTGACAACAATGCCGCAAGCGTTGAGACTTACCCAATGACGGGCGACGTTGAGGTTGTCACGCTAAATCAAGAGCTAACAGTACTGGGGCCGTGATGCCGGTTCTGAGAACCACTATGTAGTATTTTCAACTTGAGAAACCTAAGAGAATTTTGAAATAATTCTGAGTATTGAGACTTGTGAATTATTCGAAGTGAGAATATTTATACAGAAATGTGGAGTGTAAGCGAATTTGTCCATTGGCCTGAGAACTTAATATTATGTCCCAGAAATGTGGACTTTAAAGAGGTTTTGTCCCTCCATTGGCCTCGAAATATTTTTATAAATATTTGAGTTGAGAATTTTCAGCGATAGTAATCAAAATAATTGTGTGAATTATTTGTTTAGTTATAGCGGCAGAAAAAATCAAACAACAAACTTGTGAACCGTTGAGTTTGATCCATACTGATGTATGCGATCTTAAGTACGTATAGTCTAAAAGCGATAAAAGTTATCTCATAATACTTATCGAGGATTGTACAAGATATTGCTATATCTACTTAATGAGAAGTAAAGACGAAGCAATAAACATGTTCATTCAATAAGAATGAAGTTGAGAGCCAACTCGGAAACAAGATCAAGAATGTTTGAAGAGGCCAAGGAGGCGAATATGAGTAGCCATTCATTGGATATGGCATGATAGTAGCATAAGTGTTGATACTATGGCTCGAGACGCTTCTTTCATTGAGGAGTTCCCCCCCCCCCCCCCCCCAAACTTGATTCATTAAGGAAATGAAAAGAAATGTGAGGGCGTGAGAATCTCAAGAAGAAGAATAAGAAGAAGAAAGTTCGCGAAGAAGTAAACGAGCTAGAAAAGAGAAATCTTTTGGCTCGGGTTGTTTTCTAACTTACATGTTAGAAAATGATCCAGCTACTTTCAAGGAAGTAATGTCCTCTTTGGACTCAACTCTTCGGAAAGAAGCGGCAAACAGTGAGATAGATACTATCTTACAAAACCACACGTGGGAGCTAGTGGATCTTTTTCCGGGTAATAAAACACTAGGACACGAGTGGGTCTTCAAAAGAAGATGAAAACTGATGGTAGCATTGAGAAGTAGAAGGTGTGACTTGTAGTCAAGGGGTATTGATAAACAAAAGGTGTTGATTATTTTGACACTTATGCTCTTATTTCTAGTAAAACGTCAATTCATTTAATCATTGCTCTAGTGGTTTTGTTTAATCTTGAGATCCATCAAATGGATGTGAAAACAGCGTTTTTAAATAGAGACTTAGAAGATGAGATTTATATGGAACAACTCGAAGCGTTCGTGGTTCCAGGTAAGGAGAAAAATGTGTGCAAACTTGTTAAATCCTTATATGGATTAAAACAAGCACCACAACAATGGCACGAAAGATTTGATAGCGTTATTCTTTCAAATAGAT
Organism: Linaria vulgaris; assembly: GCA_948329865.1. NCBI lineage: Eukaryota > Viridiplantae > Streptophyta > Magnoliopsida > Lamiales > Plantaginaceae > Linaria > Linaria vulgaris. Next base: position 68,350,567 of record OX415249.1, read on the forward strand.
TTTGTATAAACCGATGTGACAAATGTGTCCACGTGAAAGGAGACGAGAATGATTATATTATAGTTTGTCCCTGCGTAGATGACATGATCATTATCGGTAATAATAATAACATTAATATTACCTAGAGGATGTTTTCACGAGACTTTGATATGAAAGACTTGTGTCTAGCAGCTATCATACGATGAAAATCACCAAGACACCAGATGGCTACGCACTTTCTCAGGATCATTACGTCGAGAAAAATCTTGACAAGTTTGACAAGGGAAGCAACGCTATTGCGAGAACACCAATTGAAGTGGTGTGTAATTTGCACAAAAACTATGGAGATAGCGTGCGCAAATTAGAATATTCAAGGATCATAGGTAGTCTCATGTACCTCATGAACTGTACTAGACTTGATATTGCAAACTCGGTTAATAGACTGAGTAGGTATACAATTAATTCCAGTACTGAGCACTAGAAAGCAATAGTTAGAGTTCTTAGATACCTAAGATACACTAATAACTATAGATTGCATTATACCAGACATCCAGCGGTCATAGGGGGCCATCCGGATGCAAACTGGATTGCAAACTCCAAAAATATAAGATTTACGAGTGGATACATATTCATTATAGAAGGTTAGTCGATTTCCTTGAAATCGTGCAAGAATACGTTCTTTGAAAGGTCAACTATGGAATCTGAGTTCATAGCATTAGATCTTGCAATAAACGAGGCTGATTGGCTTTCAAATTTTCTTCAAGACATTTCGATATGGCCAAAGCTAGTTCCTCCCGTAAGCATACACTCTGATAGTCAGTCAGCTATTGGTAGAGAACAAAGCAATGTGTACAATGGAAAGTCTTGACACATTCGTTGAAGACATAAGAGTGTAGTTTCCTTATTCTTTGTGTGATCTAAAGAAAATATTGCAGACCCATTGATGAAAGGTCTAACGAGAGACCAAGTAGAAAATTTATCAAGGGGAATGGGATTAGAGCCCATTAAAAGACAACCCCATGGTGGCAACCCAACCTTAATTGTAAACCTCAATATGCAGGTTCAAAGGGACAGTCGAATTGTGGGGGCAGGTCGGACAAAGTACTCGGGAAATTAAGTTCCCAACCCATTTCTATGATTAAAATGTGATAGACTTGTACAGGGAAGGAGAACTTGAAGTTCTAATGATCCTTATGACTTGTGATACAAGCGAGGTATGACAGGATACCCCTTAATGAGAAATCACCTATGTCGAATGTGAAGGGGCCCTCTTCTATGAGATGAGTTAAAGGGCTAAAATTCTAAAGCATTCGATGAATATTGGCAAGGCAGTTCAAGGCCAAAATGGACAACAATCGAAAGGACGATAAGTGATACTAGAATAAGTTGTGCGAGTATCATTGTCTTCGTATACACAAAACGCCAAACAGTTAAAGGCATCACGTCCACTGGTTGGCAAGTATATTCGATGGTATTTCACTAAGGAATGTTTAAGGCCCAAAACCACATTTCCTGATGCAACAAGTTCCCGCAGAACTCTGAAAGTGCATAGAGCATTGCAAGGTGCATTTCAACTAATTACATTCATGTGGGGGATTGTTGGAGAATATTTGGAGTCGAGTCCAAATTATAAGTGCAAAGTGTGTGAATAGTAGTTGCTTATTGAGAAGCAATTTTTTTTTTGTGACCAATATTTGTGAATATTTTAAATTTTAAAATTCAAAGACACACTTATTATTGTATCTGCATGTGGTCAACAACTATTTGAATACATTCAAATGTTTTGAACGGCAATAGTAATCACCTCCTTTAATGTTTTGTGGTTGTTACAATTTTTCTCACCTATATAAGTAGGCCTCCACTCTTCTGAAAATGCATCCAAAAGAAAAATATTTTAGCATACATATTTTATGAGTTCTGCAAGTATTACGAAGTCCGACTGAGGAGCAGTTCTTAGCTTTAAGATTGTTCCATCTCCATGGACGTAGTACCTTGGGAGGTCATTGCCATCGAGGGATCGAAGCTGAGCCGGCAAATTGATCTTAGGGGGGTGAAACTTTCGACTCGTCCAATTCACTCGAAGGTTTTTTTTCTGACTCATCTAATCCGCTCCAATGATTTTATCATTAGTTGCTGAGAGGTAGATTTAATTACTTTGTTATAATTTTATTATTTCGCAATACGTGTTATATGCAAATGAAATTATCTATTTGATCTTCTTACGTTTTTGGAAATATAATTGTTCATATGTTAATGTTTGTGCACACACAAGATACCAACAAGAACCACCTTGTTACATCTATATTCTTGAGAACTCTTACAAAGTATCTAATTATGCAAATATGGGGTTCTCCATATACTTCACTAGATTCTTCTAACTTGTAGAATATACAGGACTCTAGAGAAGTCTATGACTTCTACTTTATTCTTCACTTAGATTACTCTAGAACAATGTAGAAATGCATCACCCTTCAATACTCCTCCTTGATGCATTTCTTTGATACTTCAATCGTACTTCGTACCAAGTACCTTGATGAAGATATCCTTGTGGTGCTCCTCCTTGAAAAATATTGTATCTCGATATCTCCGCTTGCTCCTCTTGAAACATTGATTAATAAAATGCACATCGATCTTTTGATACCATGCTCGAAGAACTTTCTTGAACATGTATAGTTAGTTTTGTAATAGTAAGTATGTTCTTGCATTTGTCATGGATCCATGCGATTGCTCGACATATATTTCATCTTTTCGTTCTTCATTAAGAAAAGCCAACTTTACATCATGATGGAAAATATTTCCTTGTTCTTGTGGTGCAAGGATTGTAAGTATTCCATTAGCATCCAATTGATCATCTAGACGTGTCTCTATGTGGTTCATACCCAATAGTCTAGCAGAATAATCTTGTAGTGGTTTTTCCTTCTCCATGATTTTTAAGAGATAATCATGAGAATGCTCTGAATCATTCTTTTTGAGTTTTTTTTAAAGGGATAAAGACAACAAAACCCCCTAACCTATTAGCCATTTTGTGACTTGCCCCCCGAAGAATTTATTTCACTACTATACCCTCTAACCTTTCTCAGTTTGTGCCAATCACCCCACAATGTATTTTCGGCCTTTTTTGGCCAAAATAATTCTGGTTTGAAATGTTTTTTTGCAACTAACTGGCAAAATGCATCTAGTACAACACATATGAGTCGCATCGGGCCAAATATTTCAGTCAAAAATGATCGAAAATACACCGGATGAGCAAATAGCACAAGCTAGCAAAGGTTAGGGGTATAGTGGTAAAAACAATTCTCCAGGGGACAATGTCAAAAACACACCATAGGTTAGGGGGTTTTTATCCCTTTCAAAAATCTTCTCTTAAGTTTTGTAAATCAATTGTTGTAGCTTGAACAACATCTTTTAACTCCTCCTTTAAGATATCCCAAGCTTGCTTTGCCGTAGAAGTATGACTGGTCTTTGTATAGATAGATTTGTCGACAGAGTCTTTAATAAGACAAAGACCTTTTAGATTTTGTTGTAGTAGTTTCTTCAGTTTTCTTACCTCACTTAAGAAGAGTTCACCATCTTCTTGCTTCATAGCGCCTTCTTTAACGACATCCTATAGATAATTAGATTTGAGGATTATCTTCATTTGGAATCTCCAATTTTCGTAGTTTTCACCATTCAACATTGGAACTGGTTCGTTAATATCAAAGAAATCCATAATGCCCGATGTAGATCGAACAAGCTCTGATGCCACTTGTTAGAAAATAGATGATTTATATTTGAAGGGGAGGTTTGTATGATAGTATATATTCATATTTGTGCTTATATTGATAGTGGAGGAGAAGTATAGTTTAGATGTAGTGGAGAATGTTTAGGAATTTAGAGTGTTTATAATGTGGAGTACTTGTCTCCAAATTTACTAGAATTTATTGTTTATAGGTTGGAGTACGTATCTCTAAATTTACTAGATACAATTCCTCAAATGTTTTTGAGGTTCTTAGTTCTTTGATGTATGACTTGGTTGTTGTTAGTTACAATGATCACCTCTAAGGTGTATTTATAGGTGGTGGATGATTTCTCTAGAACCACCTTGTTATATTTATATTCTAGAGAACTCTAACAAGGTATCTAGTTTATGCAAATATGGAGTTCTCTAGATTCTTCACTAGATTCTTCTAACTTGTAGAATATAGAGGACTCTATAGAAGTCTATGACTTCTACTTTATTCTTCACTTAGATTACTCTAGAACCATGTAGAAATGCATCACCCTTCAATAGACCACAATTATTGACAAAAAATTAAACAAGCGTAATTTAGAAAATGAATAATTTAAATCACATAGTCTTTTGTCGCTTTTCCTTCAACAGAAAGTCAACCGTTATAAATTCTAGGGCTTCATCATTCCATAAAGCAGCATCCAAGGAAATGCTTTTGCATTATAGAATATATATATATATATATATATATATATATTATGTAATATAATACATATGTATGTATAATATACATCTACTATTATATAAGAACAGAAAAAAAAGTTTGACAGTTAACTTTTCATCATTTCCATTTTGTCCCCCTTTATTTTTTATTTACTTTTCTAACCAATATTTTTTGTTAATTTCTTTTTTATCCTTTATAAATTTCGAAAGGATCTCACAAAAAATTACGAATTCTCCAAAGATTCCCAAAAAGTTTGAATTTACACAAAAGAAATCTGTAAATTTTGCTTTGATCCTTTATAAAATTCAAAAGGACCCCGCGAATATTACGAATATCACAAATACCCCTAAAAATTTTATATTTACACAAAAAAATTATAAATTGTTTATATTCCCCTTTTGCACCTTGATTATTGTTAGTCCATTTTTAAAGTTCTTGGACACGACCCCCCCCCCCCCCCTGCATTTTGTTATTAGTTTCCAACCAAATTTTAGATTAACACAAAAAGTCTATAAATTTTAAACCCGTCCATTGTTTATATTCCCATTTTGTCCCTTTGATTTTCATTAATCCATTTTTATAGTTCTCATTTTGCCCCCTTCATTTTTTTTATTTACTTTTCCAACCAACGTTTTTTTAATTTTATTTTGATCATTTATAATTTCAAGAGAACCTGACAAAATATTACGAATACTTTAAAATATACAAAAAGTTCATAAATTTTAAAAAGGGATAAAAACATCAAGCCCTCCAACCTATTTTCACTTTTGCACGTTGCCCCATAAACGAATTTTATAAGCGCTTTGGTCCCTAAACTTAGTGGTGCATGTTCGATTTGCACCACCGGTGTATTTTCGGCCATTTTTGGTCGAAATATTCCCCTCTACCCGACGCATTTGTGTTGTACTAGATGTATAAAAAAAACACCTCAAACGAGGGAATATTCCGGCAAAGAAAGCTGAAAATACACTAATGGTGCAAATGGAACAGACACCTCTAAGTTTAGGGACCAAAGTGCTTATAAAATTAGTTCAAAGGGCAACGCGCAAGGTTTGATGTTTTTATCCCTTTAAAAAACTATAATTATTATATAATTTTACAGTTTTGATTGGGGTACCAAAAGAATCATCATTTTCACCTTAGTCCTTTATTAATAGAAGAAAACATCACAAAACTCCGTAAATTTCTCAAAAAAATTGATCTTTTTCACTGTCCATCTTTCATTGTTCCGGTAGGTTCAACTAATTACTATATTCTGCTTTTGCTTTGCAATTATAAATAAAATATGGGCATGCGTGTATTAATTTGGGTCCAACCAATATGTAAGGAATTAGTAATCAATAAAATTGGGGACCCACGTAATATATACATGTAGGCCCACACATATCAATTGATAGGAGTCCACTTAAGATAAAACGAATTAGTAATTAAGAGCTAGGAACTTGTGTAACATAGAATAAGATAATCATTGGGGTCCACGTAATATATATATATATATACATCATTTGTTTATTTTGTTGTCCATGTTTCCTTGTTCAGAAAAGATTTGTTGTCACAAATAATAGTGATCATTATAATAATGATTTTACAAAAAGATTTGTTCTCACAACACTCAAGCTCTTCACTCTTGAACTGCTCAAACAACAAACAAAGCAACCTCCGATTTCTCTTAACACGTATAGTTTCTTAGCTCTAATAACTTAGACTTAATAAACTAAACTTAAACGCTTTGTAAAGCAAGATAAATCACTCGAGAAATCTACGATCTAATCTCTCGAATTCTTTAGCTCTCTTGTCATGTTGTTTGTCTTGATGTACTTCATGCCTTTATATAGATGTGTTGATCTTCAGCTCCAAGGCTTGTTGTACACGGTATGGAAAGTCGTCAATCTTCCTTGTACTCTAAAGTTTTCATCTTCGGTCTTGTTCTTCATTTTAAGAAAAGTTTTCTAAATTGATATGCGTGTTTATTTAAGGAATGCTTCCTCTTCAACGTCGACTTCAACCTTTGAAAGTTTCTTTGTTGCATCTTTATTCCTAGTTGCAAACTCTCGATCACTCTTTGCTTCTTTCATTCATCCGCATTCGACTTATTTATAGAAAATTGTAAACATGAAAACTTTCTGTTGAACTTGATCCTTTACGTGATCATATTAACAAGGAACATTCACAATCTAACTAAAACCTTGGAACTAAGCTAATATGTGAATAAAGGAAAAACAAACAGTTATACATTTGATTTCCACATTATTCAGTGTTACAGTGTTGTGTTCACTGTTGCGATAACATCATTCAAACTCGATGTTATGATAACACTGCTTAACACTTACACTTTCAATCTCCCCTTTTGCATTTCTTCAAAAAACCATACTTGTTCACAAATCAGCATAATGTTACAAAACTTAACACTTAAACTATGTTCAACTAATCCGCCTTAATGCAACACATTATACTAAATGTTGGCATAACACTGACTTTTATCAGTGTTGTCTTAACATTCACAGTTTAATATCTGCACAAAAAAATATCAGCAAACTAAACTAAAGTAGTTCTAAACAGTTATAACAAGGAAGTTAGAGCAGTAAATTTTTTTACAGTCCCAAGTAAACACGGGAAACAACCTCTCTGGATTAAATCAAAACAAAAAAGTAAATAGAGTACTAGAAGTTCAAAAAATATGGAATGTAACAAATTTAACACAGTTTAGCCTAGTCTCCCATTTTTAAGAGGAAGGCAAGCTTTTCAGATGCTCCATCAATAAGTCCAATTCTTTCAGATGCTTTTCCTTTTCAGCTATCTCTCTTTTGGTGTCCTTTATATTCTGCTTCAACCACTTCAGCTATTCTGCCACCAAATTAGCAGAGATGACATAACCTCCCTACTCATCAAAAGCTGGAGTAGAGGTAAAAGTGAACTTTTGAGCTGACTTCTTCTTCCTCTTCCATGTGATGATCTATGGATTATCTTGAGCAGTCCAAGGAAGGTCGAGGATTCTAAGCTTGTTGAAGTAGCAAGAAACCAGACTCATGTCCCCCTTGATTTTTTTCCATCCCACATTACTTTAGGTCTTGAAGCCTTGTTTGACAATAACAGTAGAAATGAGAGATGTGGATGGTAGAATACCAAGGTTCCTAGTGGTAGCAGTGTTCATGAAATTTTGGATTCTCTTTCCCAGATTCACATGCAGACGATTCTTCAACTTATAAACCAGAATTGCAGTGTCATGTGTTAGGACAATAGAGTTTGAAGTTGGCAGCCAGTTAGTTTATGCAGTTTTACATAGAGTAACACTCAGGAAAGTGAGTTTGGTGGTAGTAAGTCTATCAGTCAAAACCCTTACCATACCATAAGTCAGATCATCAATGACATCATTCAGCTTTGGATCATTCCCTTTTTCAACGCCAGGCAAACCCCGAGCAACATTGATATTTGAGGCATTGAAGTTGTAGATGTCCCCTCTGACATATACCTTTTCAAACTTGGGACATATGAGGAACCGAAACTGAGAAATGTCATATAGAACTCTCTGATTCAAGAACATAGGCCCTCAAGTTCTGCGTAGACCCCAGAAAACCTCTAGCCTCAAGGAACTCATACACCCATTGTCTCCTAAAACTAGTAACCTCTATTAACCTTTCCTAATGGATCGCCCTTACTTGATATGCCTCCCACTTCTCACCAGCCTCTTTAGACATGAGGTTATTAGTGTAAGGGTTTTAGGAAAGTCATTATCATCAAGATCAAAATACTTATCCCCCTCTTCTTTTGCCTCAAGATCCTCTTGGATCTCTTCCTCGGCAACAACAGTTTCATCTCCTCAATCTTAGTCCTCTTCCTCAAAATAAGACCCTTATTTCTCATTTCCTTTCTCAACCTTGTCACCCTCAACAGATTCCTCCTCCTCAGACTCTACCTCATAATCCTCATTACCATCATTGTTTTCAATACTCTCAGCAGTTTCACTAGCAGTTTAATACCCTCAACAGTCTCATCAACATCAACATTCTCATCACCAGTAGCAACATATTCATCAACCAATTCCTCAACATCATCAGGGGTTTCACTCTCCCGTTCATTCAAGGCCTTATTAATCAAACCAGGTCCAGAAGTAAAGTTGTTTGCCTGATTGTTAGAATCTGGAGTGGAAACAGCAACAATTTCTACTTTCTCTAATGAGACCCTTGGTTCAGTGTTGTCAAGAGATGTTGCAAGAACACTGGAAGTTTCACCCTTCTTTGCTTTGACATTGCTATATTTGTAAGTCATTGTTTTGCTTTTTGCAGCAATGGTAGTTGTAACATAGCAGTTTTTACGTGTGTTTTACTATTTTGTGGTTGCACCAATGTTTGCCTCTTGGTTGACAACAACATTGACAATGTCTGTGATAAGAGACTTGCGAGCCATAGTTAGATTTGAGAAATTTTCTAGAGAAATCGAATGATAATCAAAAATCGCAGCAAACTGAGAGAATAGGGCACAAGTTTGCAGTTTTGAGTGTGTCGAGAGAAGTAAGAGAGGAATAGGAGCAGTTTTCTAACATATACACTCAAAATTCTGCACAAGGAAACTTCCCACGTGTATAGACACCACATGTCAGTGTTAGATTAACACGTGAGAAGAGCAGCTTTAATAAAAACTTATAAGTCACAATGTTATAGCATGTTAACACTATAAAACGTAATGGTGTCTTAACACTGCATTCTAAAGATAGTGACACAGATCCAAAAACTTGTGGAAGTGCATGGCTTCTTCCAAAGTAGTTCAAGTGAAAGCATGAGATACGTCTGAAATGTCTTATCTAGAACTTAGAAACATATGACAAGTTAGTACTTCACATATATACATCTAGATCATGATTAAAAACAGGTAAAGTAGCCTTAAGAGTTGCACTAGGGCCCCACCTCTGAACCAATGTACCTAGTACTTCCTGTGTCATGCCATCGGACCGAATTTGTCATAAGATTGAGATTCTTTCATTTCCTTCCTTATCAGAGAGGGAAGGCGTAATTCTTATAACAAGAAGTTTCCTTACGTTCTAACAGAAAAACACACATCGAATAGGGAGTTATGAATTAAAAGAGATAATCCACTTCCACAACATAATAAGGAACAAACCAATGTGTCATCTCTAGCCAAATTATCCAAAGTGTATGCCTCAACACATGAAACAAGACTACATGGACTACATCCTCCCCCAAAGCACAAACAAACAAAAAGAAAACAGATGCAAATCCAAAGGAATGCAGAATCCTACAACAATATGGAATGATGGTGTTAACATAACATTGATTGAGAGCAACAAAGAACAATTTACTTCAAGCTCACAAGATCATTATATATCAGCAAATTTTCTCTCTTGAGCACCTTTGAAGGTTTTATTGAAATGATAGTAAAGTGTTTGAATGTAGGAAACACATGACTTCATACACCCCAATGTCAACATTATCAAAGTAGTAATACAAGTAAGTGCAAAAGCCTAAATGACCAACACCCCATAACCTAATACATACTTATTTACTGTACTATCTTCAAGGTTTTCACACCAAGTGACCAATGCTACAGAGAGCAGGAAATCACAATCCCAAATACCCCAGTAGAAAAGCTCACCATCATATGCCCCTTGGCTTCAAAAATACCAAACATGTAAATAAGACACAACTGAGTAACAATGTAGCAGAGAACTTCATGCACCCCAGATTCTCCACAAGCAATGTAAGACACAAGTGAATAGCATTGTAGTAATGAACTTCATGCACCCCAACTTCTCCATAAACAAGTAAATAACCTCATATTTGAAGAGAGCTTCAGTTTAAGCACAAAACATATGAATCAATTGTCAGTAAGTTGTAGTTGCTCAGTGTCAAGTGTTCCACCGCACAAACCAATCATGTCAAAACATAAATGAAGACACAAAATGAGAAACTATGAAAATACAAAATAAAGTCTAATGCAATCCTATCAACACAACAAATAGACTACAGTGTTAGTCATTAGTGTTACGGCAACACCTAAATGCAACAATGTTCATATAACACTCATGAGAGCCTTCCTGAAACTGATTGTTGGTCTCTATGTATTCAATGTGTATCGATTTATATTCTACCATGGCACTCAAGAAATGATTCCTAATGTCTATATGCTTAGTTCTAGAATGCTGCACATGATTTCTTGAAATATTAGCGGCACTTAGATTGTCACAAACCATAAGTAATGTCTCACTATCCAACTCATAGTCAAACAACATGTTTTTAAGCCATACAAGATGCATAACACAGTTTCGATGTGCTACATATTCAGATTCATCATTTGATAATGAAACACATTTATGTTTCTTGCTCTACACATGAAACCAGATTATAACCCAAATAGAAACACCTCCACTTGCCCAGTCGATTCACTAAAACCCATAAGATTAGTATTTGTATCATGTGAGTACCAAGTTCCTAGAGTAGTTGTCCCAAAAATATATTTCATAATTCTCTTCATAACAATCAAAGGAGACTGCTTGGGGTTAGCCTACTACCTTGCACAAACACACATATAGTACATAATGACTGGTCTAGTGGAAGACAAATACAACAAACTAACAATCATAGATCTGTACAGTGTTGGATCAACACTGTCTCATATGCCATCTTTTATAATCTTCAAGGTAGAAGACATAAGAGTCTTGCTTGGCTTTGACTCCTACAATTCAAAACTTTCCACAAGGTTTCTTGCATACTTCTCCTGGCAAAGGAATATTCCATTCTCCCGTTGCTTAACTTGCAGTCCAAGAAATAAGTTTAGTTCAACAATCATGCTCATCTCAAATGTACATGTCATGGACTAAACAAAAATTTTCTAAAGTAGACTTGTTAGTAGACCCAAAGGCAATTTCATCAACATTAATCTTAGCAATACAAACATCAACATTCTTTCTTAGAATAAACAAGGTTTTTTCTCCATCACCTCTATTGAAACCTAATCTTAAAAACAAATTAGTTAACCTTTCATACCAAGCTCTAGGTACCTATTTTAAACCATACAAAGCTTTTTCAAGTTTATACACATACTCAGGATGTTAAGCGTCAGCAAAACCTTTTGCTTGTTCAACATAAACTTCTTTATCAATGAAACCATTCAGAAAAATCCCTTTAACGTCTATCTAATAAAGTTTAATTTTGAGAAAACATGCAATAGCAAGCAATAATCTGATAGACTCAATTCCAGCGCCATCTTCAAACACGCAAACTTCGTCTGCTGAGGATTTTTTAAGACTTTTATTAGCTTGTAATGTTAGGCTAAGGCATGGGCTATAGTGAGAAAAGACATTTGTGAGTTCTAGAGAGGTACGTAGAAAATCAACTCATGGGTTCTTTTTTTCTCCCTTATTTGTTATTTTATTATCCCGTACATTTTAGGCTATTTTCTTTTTTCTTGCATTTTCATTTGCGCAAGTTCAATCCACCCTATACTCCATAGATTTTTGAGATGCCTCCGCACACTTATATTTTTATGTGCGGGTCAATATATGCCCTCTTATCATATTCATTGTCCTTTGGATATTCAATCTTTTTTTCAATTTTCTTATATGCTCATGCTTTTGTTTTTAGCTACTTCCTTATCCCTCCTTAAAATTTACTACATTCATCTCTAGAAAAAAGGGTAGAATATAATTCATTGGCTACGGGTAGGTAAAATGGGGCTTTATATAAACAAAAAGTTTCACAAGAAAGGGCTTGAGGGGGGGGGGGGGGGGGTTCTGAGGATTTATGTTGTTTGTAAAGGGTCTTGGTCTTGAAAGGCTAAAGCATAATATTAAAGAGGGCCGATTTCATTTTCTAACACATGTAGGTCTACAATCATATCAACACATCTTCCATTGATGGTTTTTTGGTATTGCGGAGTTTTTCCTTGATCTCTTCTAGATTTATTCACTAGCTCTGTATTGTTATGCCTTTTGTTGATGCTAGAGACAGTCTGGATGTTTTCTCAGTGTTCCTTGGCAAGACCAATGGTGTAGTAACGTCCAGGTGCAATGTTCTTTTACAAAGAAAGAATTAACGTCCTGATGCCATATTCTTCTCCAAAGAAAGAAAAGAAAGTCACAAAAATCTCAAGAGAAATAGATTAATTGAGAACTAGGAACATGAAAAAGTCTTATGAATTCTAAGAAAAATATGAATTATGTATGTGACTGATATTCAATTTATAGTGGTAAGGAACCTTAAACAAATTGGCAATAATAAGTTCCTATCTACTATTAATTGTAATTACACTAGGAATAATTCACCTATATATTATGGAATTTAAATCATAAGAGAAGTATAAGTAGTGTCGAAAAGGTAAAAGATAGAGATTGCTCAGCCAGATTCCATAGATTTTCTGATTTTGCATGTCTCCTCTTTCTATAGGAACTAAGAATTGTGATCTGCAAGAAACGAAAGAGGTGCGGCATGTCATGTCGCGTGCCATGCCACATGTGTGATGTGCAATGACGACGGATGTCCCACATGTCATGGAAATCACTAGGAGAACATGCGCGGCCACGTGCATGTCGTTGTATTGTCGCACGACTCACGCGGCTTCTTGTGCTGTTGCGCGACTCCCTATTGCACGTCGTATCTACTGCATGTTTCCGATTTATTTCTCTACTTTTCTTCTTCTTTATTTTTCTTCAAGATTTCTCAACTCATCAATTGGTAAACTCAACACATTTCACAAAATTGCTATGTATGACTCAAAAAAAAACTATCAAAACCCAATAAATAAACTAAAATGAAAGATTCGAATAAAAATACCAAAAGCATATTGTAGCTTATGTTGTGCTACTAAGATACCCAAACCATAGAAAAAATGGTCACCTAGAGATACTAAAGGCATTCTCATAGGTTACTCTACCAACATTAAGAAATCCACTCTATGTCGTCTTCATATCATGCATGTTTTCTCACAAAGAGATGTTGTGTTTTATGAGAACGTCTTCTCTTACACTGATACCTTTTTTTGTTTCTGCTACTACCATTTGTTTTGTACTAGATCACAACATAGTTGATGACCCCTTCTTTCTACCAATGCCTTCTTCATCTCACATCACTGACATCACTCATCTCTTGCCTAACAACTCCTCGTACTCCTCTCTTTACACTCTAACATTGTTTTTGATTCTCCTATAATTTCCAATCTTTCTCTTCCATCCACTTCTTTACTTTGATACTCTACTCACTTTAGAGAAACCCCTTCATATCTTCAAGAGTACCAATAGATGATAGATCAGTTCACTACATGCATCTAATTCATCACCAACTTCTAAGTTTCACAATCAATGTCAGACTATTTCATTTGCTCGCGTTTCTCCTCATCATCTAAAGTTTGTTCCTCCCCCACTTTTCACACTAACCTACTTGTTTTGAACAAACCATTACCAACCCTATGCGAAAAGATGATATGAATGTTGGGTTTTGGGCTCTACAAGAGAACCAAACTTGGTCTCTACAACCATCATTTTCTGGTAAGATACCCAAAGTATATAAACGGGTATATAAGGTGGAGTATACCTCCATGGGAGATGTTGAATGATATACAACACACCTGGTAGCCAACGACTACAATCAACAAGGAAGGTCCATATTTTTGAAACCTTTTATCTAGTAGTAAAGATCAACACAATTTGTTGTCTCATTGCTTATGAAACTACTCAATATTGGAGTCTCTCTCAAATTGGTGTTAACAACGCGTTCGTGTAGGATGATCTTAAGGAAAATGTCTATATGCGGGTTTTTTTCTTTCAAAAAAGGTCCATTATTGTGGCTCTTTTATCGCGGTTTTGCCCCCATTTAGTCAGTTATCATGGTTTTTTTTCCAATTTTGGTCCTCCGACCAGATTTTTCGCGGAGTTTTTATTCTTTTGCCCCTTAAGTTATTCTTATGAGCAAAAAAAAAAAAAAAACACCAGGTGTTATTTCTAATTAGTAAAAAGCCCCCATGTGTTATATATTTATCCTAAATTATATATTCAGCTAAAAAAAGCTAAAAATATATATAATATGATTAAAATAAATACTACTCACAAAAAATATTTATTAATCATATTTCATAGTCAAAAAATCATAAAAATTAAATATGATTAAATTTAAACAATAACTAATAAAATGTAGTTTAGAATTGCAAAAATACATTACTTTTTAGTTTTAAATACCATTTAGCATTAATTTGAATTTTTTTTAAATATTTTAAAATATAGTTGGAAAGTATGCTTTAAAAATTATCATTGCTATAATAATGTTTGGGATTTAAGATTTTTTATTTTGGCATTTATTTTAAATGTATAAGGAATTAAAATATAATTGGATAATATGCTTTTAAAATACTATATAATTAATTCTTATAACTAACATAATATATAATAAAATATATTATATCTTTTACTGATAAAAAAGACATGCCATTTTATTGTTTTTAGGGTAATATTAGTATTAGCTTTTACCTTAAAATGGCATATTACTTATTTTTTATAATTTCTTTTATTAATTTTTTGAAGATTTTTAAGGTAATATCTAGTACCCATTTAATTTTTTTTATGAGTAGTATTTAGTTTAATCTTGTTATATTTAGGTGAATATATATGTTTAGGTATATATATATAACAGATGGGGGCTTCTTACTACTTAGAAATAACACATTGGGGGGGGGGGGGGGGGGTTGCTAATAAAAATAACTTAAGGGGCAAAAGAATAAAAAACCCAGCAAAAATTTGACCGAAGGACCAAAATTGGATAAAAACCATGATAAATGACTAAATGTAGACAAAACTGCGATAAATGACTATTTTCACAACGAGGCCACCTTTTTGGAAGAAAAAAAAAGCCCCCTCTATATGCTTCCTCCTCCTGATCTTGCTAATGAAGGTGCGAATGTGGTCTATAAACTACACAAGTCACTATGTGGACTTAAAGCCGATGGAATCACAGTCTAACTTTTGTTATCATGTTATCATTACCCAGGGTTTCACTCAATTAACTTCTGATCTATCTCTCTTCATCAAGCACTCATTGTCTTCTACTACAATGATTCTCGACTGTTTATGACATAATTGTAGGAGGCAATGAGTCACATGAGGTTGAAACACTGAAGTTATGTCTCCAGAATCATTTTAAACTCGAGGATCTAGGACTACTAAAATACTTCTTAGGCAATGTGGTTGCAAGAAGTCACAAAGGCATCTCTTTGTGTCAGAGGCAATATGCTCTAGAAATTATAAATGATTGTGGCTTACTTAGTACCAAAGCAGTTGGTTTTCCACAAGAGCAGAATATCGAATTTCCACTAGAAGGGGGAGAAACAATGTAGGACCCAACCTGCACTAGACGGCTTATTGGAAGACTACTTTAACTAGGTGCAACAATGCATGGCATCTTATATTCATTTCAAACATGAGAAATCCAAAGAAAGAATACATGAGTGCAACTCTAAGAACTGTCAGATATTTGAAATAACACAAGGGCAAGGGCTCATTTGTCCAAAGAACAATAACATTCACATTACGGACTATTATGATGCTGATTCGGGAGCATGTGTAGACACTAGGAATTCAGTCACTGATTTATCGTATGTTCAATGGAGAAACACTAGCTTTATGAAAATCTAAGAAGCAAGCAACAATGCCAAGATCTTCAGTAGAAGCTGAGTATAGATCTATGGCTTCAACAATCTGCGGACTTGTTTGGATGAAGAACTTTCTAAAGGACCTTGATATGATCATGAAGAGCCCACTTTTCTCTATTGTGCCAATAAATATGCCATACACGTTGCTAATAATCTAGTTTATCATCATAGAACAAAGCACATAAAAATTGATTTGTATGTGGTAAGAGAAAATTGCAACAAGAGACAATTAAGCTTCTTCACGTGTCAACATCAACAAAAATACCAAATATTTTCACTGAAGATTTGTGAATGAAAAGTTTAATGGGCTTATGAGCAACAAGGGAATATATATTCTCATCTTAAAGGGGAGTATATAAGTCAATAAATTGATGACAGGAAGAGAGCCACATGGATGACTAGTCAAGATAACTATTATCTAGGAATAGAAGAAATCTCATGGACTTATGGAGTCTAAATGGTGACATAATTGCTTTGTATGTATATATATATAGGTAGGTAGGTAGGTAGGTAGGTAGGTGGGAAGGGTATAACGGTTTGTACATTTTCACTCTATAATACAACATAAATTATATCACAATTGCGTTATGTTACAATCCAAAGAGTCTTCATGGCCTCAGGAAAATTGAGAAACAACTCGTCATGATGAGTCAGTTGTACAAAAGAATCTTAACAAACCTTTGCATTTATTTCAAAAGTTATCGATGATAAATTTGTCATTTTCTTGCTCAATGTTAATTGTAGTCGCCAATGATGCAACTAATATCGACAACTTGATATGTCCAAGTTCTTTAAGGTAAAACTTTGTAGGTGCAACACAATTAGATTTGGAGATGAAGATAATTTGATGACATAAAACTAAAATAATTGTTTCTATCACAAAAAAGAGTATGTAGCAAATGTTGCCAAAATGTTTAAGATTATTGAAGCAAAGCTATTAACAACTCTCTCCAACAAATCACTTCAACTTGATTAAAAAGGAATTTTGGATGATGCACAACTAAAATAATCATTGAAAAGTTTGACCTTGCATTGAAAAAGCTAGCAATTCCACTTCTCAAAAGACTAAGAAAATTGTTGAGGCATCGATAACTCACTCCTCTAAGTCAATACCTAGTTAAAAAAAATGGTAGCTCTTCCTCCTAAATGGCTTAAGGTCAACTTTGTTTCCGTGTTAAACATACTCACTGGCGAGTCATGGGGTACTTTTATTACGTGAAACCATGCCGAAAAAATTTTGTGGAAAAAAACCCAGTAATCTAATGGCTACTGAAACACACATCATTGTTTCCGCAGTATAATGGGACAAATTGGACAATTCAGTATCCAATAAATTTATTTTGAAACAGATGTTAAAGAGGTGGTAAATCAAACATATAATTTGAACTGTCAGTCTAGCCGATAGTGTACTGCTATAACCAGATTCAATCTATGCACCAAATCTTTTTTTTTTTTGTTGAACTCTTTCGACTTTCGCTTGTATACCAAGTAAAGCTAATTTTGTGGCTCTTGACTCTACTCAATTAGGTTAGCACAATGCCTGGAATGGTCCAATAAAAGATAACGCATCGTGTAGATGGATTTTGTATCATTATTTGGTTTGGTGTCTCCATTTGTAACCAAGAACTTAAGATTTTTTTTTATCAACCATTAATGAATACTCATTTGTAGAAAAAGCATTAGATTTATCACAATAATGAGCAAAATCACAACTTATAGTTTACCATTAAGAATTCAATTAACTAGTTTATTGTAAGTTGTTTAGCTTGAAACTTCAAAACTTTAATGGTACACTTGTTAACTTCACTAACCATTTGGTATGCCTGATTTTCATTAGTTTCTGATTCTTCCAAACTTTCCTAGTCCATAACAATGTTGTTATCTAGAGAGAACCTTTTTTTACCGATTGGACGTTTAATCGTCCGATTGAGTCTAATTTAAGAACACAAGTTAACGCCATGCAAATGCCCCTCATAAGCCCCCGCCAACTAGATTGGAAGGGCCTGCCTCCTTGTCATGATGAAAATATAACAATCGACATAAAGATGTCTAATATGCAATGATGCACTAGTTTCATTATTACTTAACAACCACATACCAAATGATGCTTTTGCCAGTTGTTAGAAGGGAGTGTTGGTGTAGTGTAGGTGTATGACACTCATGTGTATGGTGTTTAAGAGTGTTGGTGCATCATAGTTAATATGTAAAATTTCACAAGTGGTAGTCCTTGTTGAATGGCCCTTGATTCGACTATATTATTTGTGGCGCACCTAATGGATAAGAGCATCTACAACTGTTTCGAGAGAAAGAGAAGATCCATCAATCAATTGATTAAATGTGCCCCACATCAATCAATTGATTAAATGTGCCCCACAACGGAGGAAAAATTATTTTATTTAACGTTGTTTTGATTGTGTGGTGTGATAAAATTTCATATCAAAATAATTTTCTAAATAATAAGAAATAACCACCGATAAACCTATCTTTATGGTGTACTTGATGGCAATAGCCGAATTCATGCACCATGTTATTTTGTAGCAGTTGCCAAAATAATTTCTCCCTAAGAAATGCTACTAATTTGAGTTTGTGAACCTTTGGATATATAATAAATTTAGAAAAAATATGTTAAAAGTCAGAATATGGTTAACTTAGTATTTTTGTTCGATTGTCAAATTTTATGGAATATTAGGTTAAGTCGCGGGTTTACCTAGTACACACTCGAAAAATAATAGACGTGGATTCCCTTCAAAAATAATGTTAAAGTCATGTCTGCTTCCAAGTTCCAGCAGTAAAAAATCAGTGAAATTTTCATCATTAGTAAGTAGCTTGTCTCTCTCTCACGCACAAAAGGGGAGAAGAAATTAGCGTGAGCGAAGTGGAAACCCTTCGCCCCACTCATATCACAGAAGGAAAGGTGAAACCAATCCTCTCTCCATTTTTTTAGCCTACTTTTCAGATCTGTTATGTAAAATTCAATCTTGTTATTTCTGTCGTTTAGTTGTATTGATTAGTTTTTATTTTTTTCATCAGTTAACCATTGGAATTATCTTTCTTAGGGTTATTGAGCCATTGCAGCTATTGCCAATTTGGTGCCAACAATTTTATATCTGTTATGTATGTAATGATGTCATTGTATTTATCAACGTTTTTGTATATTCGACGAACTACTAGATACATCCCGTATGCCGTAACTGCTGATTATTTATCAATCAACTAGGTTAGGATTCTACTTCTTGTATGAACACCCTGTATCTGACACCCTATGGCATTTTTGTGGTTCTAAAAAGGGGCCTTCTGACCACGGAGAAACATGGTGAGGTTGCTTCGGAGTTTAATTTGAGAAAACGAAGTAGAAAGAAACCGTGTAGGAGCTCCAGCAATAATACCCGGGTTGCATTAAGATGATATTATAGAAGTAATTTATGTAACATTAGGAACTGTTCATTACCTAAGATTTTCCGATTAGTTCTCTCTCGCTTCCCAATGATTGGTCGGACTGTTGCTTGTATCTTAATGTTCTCTTATGTGCTGGTTAGAAACACAATTGTACACTCAATATTGTTTTAATAAATATTATTTTGTTTACTTGTAGAATTAATAGGCAGAGAATGGCATCCAAGTTGCAGCAGTTGCAGGGGAAGGCTCGCCAAGCAACACAATTTGTTTCAAAGCATGGAACTGTCTACTACAAGCAACTTTTGGAGCAAAATAAGCAATACATTCAAGATCCTCCAACAGTGGAGAAATGCAATGAATTAGCCAAGCAGCTATTTTATACACGACTTGCAAGGTTACCTATTTTTACATGTACCCTTTTAGCCTTGAGTTGAATTCATGCACAATAAAAAACTTAAAAGACATATTTATTTGATAAATTAAGAAATATTGATGTGTGCTTTAGGGACATTTGTAAGCAACTGTGTGTTCTTAGCGTATTGGTTTTGTATATACTTTTAATCATAAGCTTAATATATTAGAGTTAGCTTTTTACCTTGATGAGATAAACAGACAGTGCTGATTGACTGATTGTCACTTTAAGTAACTGGAGTAGTACTCATTATAAATGTTTTCGAAACCTGCTCTTCTTTTTCAAGAGTTAATGTTGGATATATCATTTTAGTTTTTATTTTGCCCACAATCTACGAAGAAGCTCAAATCATTTAAGACAACTAAGATTTTAAATTCATCTCGTGTCAGGTAAAAACTTTACTATCTCTTACTTTTGAGTGAGAGTTTCATGTTTTGATGGCCTTGGAACATGTCAATGAAAATAGCATGTGGTATGTGGCTATTCCTAGTGATGGCGGAAGCTGAACCCTAGAGAAGTTAAAAAAAAAAGTAGTTTGGTTCCAAGTAGGACTCCAAAAAGATATTCCTCTGGTGCAAATCGTGTTTTTAACATCTGAGAAATAATAGGAACAATATATTGTGCATATCTGAAAATCGGATTGCTTTTGTTGGTAATTGACAAAGGAAGTTGTTGCAAGTTTCTTTCATAAAATTTTGATGTGAAGTTTATAAGACCGTAAATCAAGTTTCCAATGGACATTTCTTAAGATCTTTGACATTATAAACTCTTGCACTAGGCAATTCTTAATGTTGTGGATGTCATTGGTCAATTTTTTATGATTGCAATGTATTGCAGCTGGACTCTGATTTTGTGGCTCAAACTAATGTCTGTACTGCCGTTTTATGTTGTATGCATAGCGTAAGAGTAATCCGACTGTTCTGTCATTGGAACCACTTCATGTTTCTTGCCTCACAAACAGGGCAGGGGACATAGTGTTTCCATTCTACCTCGTACTGAATTGATGATAATGAAGTACAAGTCCTTGGTTTCCTATTTAATTGTGAGTGTGAGGTGCAACTGGAGTCGTGCGATGCACTTAATTTTCCTTGTCTTACTGAAGTGGAAATAGTGTTGTGGGAGTTTGGTTTATACACTTATGCTTGCTGTTGAGAATTTTTCCACATTGCTTCTAGAATCTGGGCTTTCTATATATCAAAACATATCCCATCTCCACTTAATAAGGTCCATAAGGGGAGAACAAAAGGAGTTCTGAGTTTCAAAATAGTAGAGAGCGCAATTGATGGGTTTGCTTGCTACTTGCATGGGACGAGTTTCCTTTCCAGCTCACATGGGGGGTTGAGGGTTGCCCCGCGTGGTTTTGGTAGATAACCAATTGCCCCATCTCCACTTCGTACAACCTTTTAAGGGAGGAAACATTGGGGTGCTAAACTTCAACACCCACAGTTGATTTTTTTGGGGTGTGACCAGATGCTGGTGCCAATACCTTCAGGATGCTTATCATAATTAAGTGCGCAAACAGTGTGAAATGGTCTCTAGTGCGTGAAACAAGAGACACTGGGGGAGGGACATATCTTTCTAAGGCAAGATGCCTAGTGGGTACCTTTAGAAATGTACAAAGTGAAAGAAACATTTCCCAGAGAAATTGATATACCAAGGTAGAGAACTTTGTTTGTGGAACAAATTTTATGTGTAGCATGCTTAAGACCAGTCACTCAACAGCAAGTGTAGCCTGAAAACAACATAGAGAAAATTAAACTAATTATAATTCTTAATTGTCCCTGAAAAACCAATTTCGGCAAATCTAGTGATCTATGGAATCAATTATTCTCTGCATTCCATAGTAACATACAATTTTTTTGATGGATTAAGTGACTTAAATTAACTTATATCATAATTTCAGCATTTTAAATTAAATAGACTCCCTCTCATGCTTACCTGTCTGCTGTGTTTTGTTTTAAAAATCTTGATATGTTGATTCTGAGGTATCAAGATTTATTCCAAGAATTCCTTTCTTTGGATGCTTTGGGTTTTTTGTTTAACGAATGCTACAGAAATGTTTTTTGCATAGTATCTCGTAGAGATTCAATTTCTGCAACTTGTGATACTTTATTTGCCTGAGATGCTCTTACTTTGATTTATTGAATGTTAATTATTTACCTTATCATATAAATGAATCTCGTCAGACACCGCCTTGTATGACAAGCTGTGCCCCTATGCATATATTTATCAACATATTCTTGCTCACTTTTTATTATATTTATTTACAGCATTCCAGGTCGCACGGAGTCATTTTGGAAAGAGTTTGATTATGTGAAGAATATGTGGAAGCACAGGCAGGAGCTGAAAGTGGAGGATGCTGGCATTGCGGCTTTGTTTGGGCTTGAATGCTTTGCATGGTTTTGCGCTGGTGAGATTGTTGGAAGAGGATTTACAATTACTGGTTACTATCCCTGAAAAAACCATTCAATGAGTGAAAATCGTGAACCGCCATATGATTCACAAGGTTATCTTCATGGTAATTCTGGTCTGTCAAGTCAGAGTAGTAAGCTGCAAGATTTTGTTTTCCTACAAAGTATTTTGAAGCAAAAATTGAAATCATGTGTTAAAACGCTTTAATAATAATACTACATCCATGATTTAATGGTTTAAACTTTAGTGCGTTATTGCTACCTGTACGACTGTAGCTCTGACCAAACTTCTTATACTGGGTTGATCATACAACAAGTACTATGGATCAAATTCTGATGAAATGTATTGTTCCATTAACATTTAGGCATTACTATATCAGAATAACTTGTTTGCTCACTTATATAGCTATACGGTTAGCGTCCACTAGAAACACACCAATTGGTTGGGCAATTTACTTCCTCATTTCAATTAGGTTGCGGTTCATGTGAAGATAGTGTTAATTTTATTTTATTTTTGTTTGAAGAAAATTGGTTGATGTTTTAAGACACTTATAGGAAAACATTAATCCAATGATAAACAGTACGTTTCGTGGTACTTGTATGCAAGTAATGTGAAAGGTATATGTCAAATAGATACTTATGCAGTCATTGTCAATATAGCGTTAACTATAATCCTGAAATCACTTGTTAGCTTTTGAGTCAAAATAGTTTTTACATTGTAGATGTAGAGCAATACAATTGTTTTCAGTAACGATGGGATGTAGTATAGAAAGCGAGTCATGTGATTTGGGGACCATGACCACCTTTAAATATAGGTCACCAAAATCTTGGTGCCCTAATTTCGTAATTTGGGCTTCGGCCCATCATCGTAAACACAAGTTACAACAGTCTCTATCCATTAAATACTCTCACCCTATTAGATACATTAAGCGCATAATTTAATAGAACTTTAGATCACTTTTATCAGGCTTATTATTAATGACATTTTGTATCACATAATTATTAACATATAAGCCCAACGTTGGATTAACGATCCAACATTATTGGATAAAAGATCCAACAATCTCCCACTTGGGCTATATGTGAACTTTATAATTATGCTTAACTGAATTGAGCTCCTTTACTGCCATTACTGAATGTATCTACAACCAATCCCATCCATCAATCATACCAACATAGGATCGATGGGGTCTTTGTCACATTTATCGTGACTCGACCCATCAACGGTCACGTATGTCAATATAACTGAACGACATAGATCATGATATGGATGCGTAGCATGAAAACTTCATGTAACGTGACCATAACATGCATGTATCTAACTAGTCCTCCCTTAAATCTTAGTGAGATCAAACCTCAAACTGAAATCAGAGTATAACTTTACTTGAAACTTTATTTCTGTGGAAACAAACTTAAAATCTTTAAACTGGACTAACCGAAAGTGTTTATATTGTAAAACATCAACAAACTCCCACAGAAGCTAAATCTCCTTAATTGACGTGTCATCCATACGAGCGACTAGCTCATAAAGCCTTTTGGATGATACTTCTTTAATTAGTGGATTCAAAATATGGAGTTTGTGTTGATGCGCTTTATAGACAACTGTTTACTCTGAACTCTTTATTCAACAACTAGGAATATGATGTCTTGTGTAATTTGACATTATCAATATCCTATTGTTAGAATGTATAACTGTTGATTATTGTCATAAAATAACTTTAGTGGTACATTTCAACGCTATCCACTTCACGCAGTCCTGTGACAAAAGTATACAATCATACTTCTATAATTGGATGCCCTATAATGCACTATGCACATCGTTGTCATGAAATGATTTACCATACGAGACGGTTAACTACTCTTATTAAAATGACTCTCATGACAAGCAGATGAACATAACCTGATGTAAAACCATACTTTTAGGCATCCACCAAAATCGGAGTCAGTATACTTTATGATCTCAAACTGATCTGACCTCCAACATATAAGCATGCATCCTTTATAATAGTTTAAGTACTATAAGATTCATTTTGGCTGCTTACTAATGGTCTTTTCTTAGTTACTTTAGTATCTGGCCAACATTTATTATAATTCGAACATACTTAAAATCTTCATTGATAAGGCATATGGAAAATTCTTTATTTTTTTTGCTGAAGAACAACTTTTAGGGTATTAATTAAATTGTACTAGTCTCTTATAAGAAAGAGTATCAAAAGCAATGCAATTACACTATAATTTTACTCCCACATACCTTATGGTATTTACTAAGTTCATCTCAAAATTAATTGAACAATTACCTGATAAAGTTGAAATACCATTCAAAACTTTACTGAAATACTCAGATGGATTTCCTAAACTTACAAACCATAATATTTCTATTTGTAGATGTAAAAACTTTGGTTGCCCTCTATAGATTCTCTCAGTAATGTTGTCTTCGAGAAACAATATTTATATCCATCAGTAATAATTTCACGAGATGAGTTCTCCAAAGTTGCAAGCCATAATCCATGCATCTTTTTACACAAGGTTTTCTGGACGCGCTATATATATTGTCTCACAATGTCACCATTAAGAGAGAATAATCATATCCATCTCATAAAATTCATAGTATATCTTTAATGTTATAAGTTCTTGAGATGCTGAAGTTTGTTCTTTTGAGACTACTCTCTAAACAGGAGTTTCATTGTCATTGTCTTAACTTGCATGGTATTAAATAGAATGACAAATAAGTCAAGACCTATCCAACATTCATAAGAATACAAATATATTCCTTTTGAAAGACAATGTCTTTAACTTTATCTCCCCCCGCAAACTCGGCATCCTTAAAGAATCAAACTTTTCTTTCATCTTAAAAGTTGATTTAATGTGGGATCTAAATCTTTAAACTTAGACTTCTTTAGAATACTTAAAGTAACTTACCGCTATTGAATTCAAATTATGTTCTTAAAGTCACTAAGACTTTACTTTTAATTGGGTATTCTCAAAACATGTAAGTACTTTAGTTAATATTCTATATAATGCAAGCTGCAATCTCAAGTGTTCCAATTTAGAGAAATTATAATTATCATATTTCATCTTTTAAGTGACACCGTTATTGTGGAATTAACCCTTTATGATGTACCTAAAGATGATATTACATTTTTCTATAGGAATTTAACAAACTATATTGGGTTAACTTGAAACAATAAGTATACCGAATAAATTAATATTTTGGATGAACATAATGTTTTGATCCTTAAGTTGAGTAAACTCTCAACTTTAACAACACACCCTATGTTTGAGAATTATAGTAACATGAGTTTATGTTCTCCTTTAAGAGATATGACTTGATCTCATATACCATAACTTGATTGCATTTTCACAAATCAATATAACTTTTGTACCTTAAGTACTATTGTAAAAGATTTATGAGGCAATTATATTATTTTTTTTTTAAAAATGATTTTCGCAACTGTAGAAAGAACTCGAGAACTTTTAAAGCCAAAACTTTTACAAAAACTGAATTTTCTTTAGTAACTTGATAAATCAAGAAATGTCTTAATTTATTTAAAAAATAATGATTTTCTCCCGAAAGACGAAATAGGAAGACTTTACCAAAATAAATCTTAAAAAACATAGTAAACTAAATTTCTTTTATTGCCCCAACTTGAACTCATTGTCATCACGTAAATAGATGCATCTTTCAGCATCATTTGACTTTAGACATTTTAGAGAACTTTTCATAGACATAGTGATGTAAGATATCGCGACTTAATCTATTCATCACATTGGTCTATGTAGCCAAAATTAATTTAATTTGTGAAATTATCAAATTAAGAAGTACACAGTTTGGCGCGCCTAACATGACAATTAGTGCATTGCTTCTCCTTAAGATTAAGACTCAAATGAGAAACAACTTTTTTTTTCTAGTTTAATTGGCGGCTTTTGTTGTTTCTTGTGAGTTGCTATATTTGCAGCTTTTGTAAAATTGCATTTTGTTTTGTCCTTAGGTATTGAGGTAATACGAGATATTTCGAAATGTACTCCTTAATATCATCATTTCCTCATACATATTTAAAAATTAAGATTGTCAAGAATGTATATATTTTAGACTTATCATTATGGACAACTTTATGTTTTATATCCTTAAGGAACTTAACTTATATATATATATATATATATGTTAACGCATCGATCCGTCGTGCCTGCTAGCTTTACGGAGGGAGCGTTTTATTTGTTCGGAACGCCGATCCCGTCCCGAGGAAAGCGATGATTTTTAATAGATTTGCGGCTGGACTCGGATGGATTCCGAGGTGCCTACGTATCCCACGATTGGGGAATCAAGCCACTCGTAGTTCCGATTATACTCGTATATAGTTGTTTATCGGATAAGAGTTTGTATTAAGAGTTTGTATAGAGTGATCTCTTATTCAAAATTGTGGGGCTGTAATGAGGAAGCCGATACAGAAATAGGGAGTATGATAGGTATTGAATTGTTGTGTTGTGGGAGTTGAGGGGTTGGTAGGTAATATTGCATTTCCTTGTAACTTTGTATTAAAAGATGGAAGATAATATTTGAATGGGTTTTCTCCCCTCATTTCAGCCGTGTCCCCTCTCTATTGTGGAAGAATCCTTTTATAAGTAACTTTCTCCTTTGCATGTTAATACACTTGTCCTCTTAGGTAGCTAGGTGTTATTTATATGTAGCTAGGTGTAAGAAAGAATAATTGAGCATGTGTCAATAATGAGGGTATAATTAAGTGTTGTGATCCGCGTGGTAAGTGTGGTACGAGTATTTTTACGGATATGAGTCGTGTAATAGTACGACGGTATTTACGAGTCACGTAATAAAGCGTTTATTGTTATAAATATTAGTCGTGTAAATTGCCTTAGTTTACGAGTATAGATTGTGTAATAATTCGCGATAAATACGAATGAAGTAATATCGGTTAATCGAACCATCGTAATTATATTTTTAGTACGGATATTTTTACCCGTTAACAGGAGTCCCCCGGTTTTTAGTGCAGTCATAGACTTAAGACTGCACTGGAAACTTTAAAGAGTTGAGTGTTACGATGGTTCGATTATTGTGGTAACTAGTATCATGGATTCCTCAAAGAGGTATCGTGGATTCCTTAAAGAGGTATCGTAGCCCCTTGTAAGGTATTTCAGAGTCGTTTAAGGCATCGTTGAGCCATTTTAAATATCACATGTCCATTTAAGGTATCTTGGTGCCGTAAGAGCTGTTTCGATCCCTTTGAAAAAAGGCATCGTAGTGATAGTTATGCCTGCGTATGGTAATATACTATGAGGTATACGCCCATCGGAGAGAGCACACTCTCATTTTTGGGAGTGTCTCTATGCCATCGGGTCGTTGGGATATATACCCTGGTATATCATTGAAGTGGGCACCCATCGGGGAGGGAACATGTTTATCGTGCCACTGTTTCTTAGGATTGTTCATTGGCTAAAGCATCGGCGATTATTTTAGGCATCGTAGAGTCATCCAAGACTGGTAGTGCCTTTAGCATCGGATGCTCTGTGAGTGGTAACCCGTGCATCGTCGGAGATAAGGTTATCTTACACAGATAAGCAATTTTTCTTCCGATGGTAAAAAGTCTTCTTATCCTTCGATGACCATATATTCCGATGACCATATATTCCGACGGCCATAAATTTTCTCCATGGGCTTACACCAGTCCCCCGAGTTCCTGGTGTATTATCAACAGAAACTTAGAGTAAAGTGGCCATCGGAGTGTCTCTCCATCGGGACGACCATATTTTGTTCATCGAGTGATTATTATGCTGTCGGATCGTTCACTTGCTAAAGCATCGGCGATTATTTTAGGCATCGTATAGTCATCTAAGACTGATAGTGCCTGTAGTATCGGCTGCTCTATGAGTGGTAATCCAACATGCGTTCATGTTATTTAAGACCTGATGATATCCATATCCGATGGTTAATTATACCACAAGGGGTTAACACCTATCATCCCCGATGCTTGGTAGCGATAATGCTTCCGGAGACATCGAAGCCGAAGGAGATTGAGTATCGGAGCAATGTTGATGCTTCTCCGTTGGGCCATCGTGGGGTTATTAAGGCATCTTAGAGTCATTGGCACCCAAGTACGTTTTGTGATGCCTTGTACTTGATAGTGTCGTTTTATAGTTATTTTGTTTCTCGTTGAACTCGTGGTATCGTTTTTCGATAGTCGAGATCAATTATAGTATGACGTAAGTAAAGAAATGGACACCACACGTAGAGGGGAGAGTCGGGCAAATCCTCGTACCATCTCCCCTCTGTAACGAAAAATGTAACTTTTTATTGAGTAGTTGCCCTATCGTGCTAGCGCGCCTATCAATGGTACATATATATATATATATATATATATATATATATTCTTTTCTCATACTTTCAGTGTGATTATTGTGCCGACTTTCATATTCATCTTTTCGAGGCGCCTTCGTAAAAATGCGGCCATATCGGATGAATTCTTTTGTAGAGGGAATTCTGTCGACTGGGCATAATAGGATTTCAATCGAGTCTTTGTGAGATAGATGCCCTTGTAAATAAAACGAGGCAAAAGATCTGAATCGTCCTTGAATATTTGTTGCTCCGAGTCCAAGCGAGTATAATACCTGTATATATAACATAAACAAAATTGTTCGCCCTTGCTCGGAGTTTTCTCCGGCGACATAAGTGCACAATATTTTTATAAGATAAAGTCGAATTTATATCAAAGCTTCTTACCATGAAGGTTCTAGAAATTTAAAATTCAACGTAATCAATAGAAAGCGCACATGCAAATTTACTACTATCGGCAATGAACCCGAGTGAATAAATGGTAAAGAGTAATAAGTTAAACCAAGTAACTACAGTCATCATCTTGGGTTATGCACGCCACATATGTGAGTTTTGAACTTTCGATTATCATGCGGCAAGAAGCATGTGATATTATGATGTGAAACATGGTATACGTGCATGTCCGATGCATTGTTTTAAATTATGATATGCTCTAACTAGTTCATAAATTATGGTATGCTCTGGCTATCATGCGAATATCCAGCTTAAAGTGTGAACAAAGATGTATGTGTACAGTGTATCATCTGTGTAATGCATTGGGGCAAATAGAATTTGATGACAAATAGGCACGATGTTCATCTATCATGAAAATACTGCTCGCCATATGCTCTAAGCTCAACAAAGTAGTATTGTTCTAACAAAAAATACTTATGAGAGTTTGTCTCTAAATGTGATGACCTCAAATGATCAAAGATTCTGGAAATCTGGAAGTTTCCTAACTTTTAAAATGTGAGTCGCAAGTATCCGAATGTGATTTGATTTTCCAGGCATCAGATGAGTAGTTATAAAACTTGGGTAAGTAAATTCTAAATAAATCTCCTTAGAGTCATGGAGTCAATGTTATCAACGAGGATCGTGGATGATATCTATTTAGCAATTATAATGCCAAAATCTTATCATTCAGTGTATGTCAGTCTATCGTGAATAGAGCCTATTTTCATTGGCAGAAATATTTTGCCTGTCTGGGTCGAACCCAGGTTCTTGAGGAGAAAGTGGATCGTTATATCCACGATGACATGAGTGCTTTTGGCGTTTGCGATCTTATAGCACTTTTCACCCGATCCAGCCTTCCATATTTTCTAATAAAGTTGTATTATTGGAATAATATTAACTACACAGCTTGTCTCCTCGAGACTTTTTTCTTTTATCCTTCGAATAGACTCGTAGGGAGAGAGCTTAGCCAGCCGCATTATAAATAGACATTTATGATCAATAATGTGAAGCGTAATGCATCTTTCATACAGTTAAATGCCAAACTAAAGACACTTCGACACATGTTGCAAGTAAGCGATGTAAATTTTTATGACTATATGTAGGAGCACATTATCGTAGTGTGTCGTGTATTAAAAGTCGAAATGATAGTGGTGGCCAAGCCTATAAGGACTAGTAATTTTGTGCAATATTTGAATGAGGTGCGAAAAAGTAGCGGAGTTCATGAATGTTATGCAAATTTATCACAAAAGCTTAATTTTGCTCTCAATCAACTTTCATATAAGTGTAATTTTACTCGTTTACCCAAAATCCACGCAAGTTTATCCGATGGGAAAAATGATTTTCCATGTCGTGCACGAATGTAATACTAACATGGAAAATACTTTTTAAGACAATAAATCAACTGCTATGTCACGTTATGAGCAGTTTTATAAAACTAAGGTACCACAATTGATGTGGGTTTTTTTTGGCTCTTCCTTATTAAGTTATGGGGATCAGATTAGATTTAATTCTCCTTGATTATATCTTTGTAAGGTATCAATTAAGTTGGCCTTCATAAATAAAATATTCATGCAAAATTCCGTGTGCGTAGCATTTTTAAACTAGAAGCTATCTTTTATTTAATTGCGCCAATCATCATCAATATTAATATCAGATTTGGTTTGCTAATTTTGGTGCTTTCAATAAGTACCATAAAATTGTGAGGAAGGCTATAGTCATGCCATTTTTATGGCATGGGAATATTTTACACAAATCACACAATGATCACAGAATAAGTGTAGCATTTATTACTCATTTTACGCACATACACATTCGTGACAAAGTTTCACTTTTTATAATATAACTCCAATTACCATCATAATTGCCATCAGACTACACATTGATCTGTCTTATATCTAAGTTTTTACACCAATTAACTTATATTATCAAAAGTTTGTAAGGTAGTGGGCCGGTGTTATGTTAAAAGCCCAAGGTATGGTCAAAGTTACCTAAATGATGGGCTTGTGATTTGGATAATAGGTAATTGTTCTGCACACATCCTATTTCGAGCAAATTTACAACAGTTTGTACACCCTTCCAACGAGTGAAATTGAGAACTCTGCCATGGTCACACAGATCTTCAAAACTGAAATCAATTATGCAAGTTCGAAGGAAAGAGAGCTTACCTTGGGGGTCATATCACTCCGTGAACGGTGACATCTGTTAATTCCCTTCATCAAAGGAAGGGGGAAATCACGGTAGAGCGTTCAGATCCTTGCGCCACCAACTAGAGCAGCAAATCCTCGACGGATCTTCCTTGTGGCTGCCGGATTGCCTCCATGCATGTCCCCCATTTCCGGTGAGGTTGAGGTGAATCTATAGGGCGATTGATTTTTTTTTTTGCTGTTGGTGCTTGCTTGGGGCCGTATCACCCCGTGAGCGGTGGCACCAGTAGCAATCTTCGGCGGGATTGAGGTAAATCCAAAGAGCAATTGATTCTTAATGTTTGTGATTGCTGGATTTTATACTTTGCAGTAAAGATGCAAAAGGGCTTTGACTGGATGTTGATCGTCTAACTAAAATTGAATATGAACATGTTGCCTTTCAATTGAGAATGAAATTGGACAGAATATGTTGTTGCATGTGTGGATCGGACCAAATTTCTTGTTGCATGTGTGGATTTTTCGAACAGAGAATGTGCGCAGACTTAACGATCTACAAGAATGTGAATTGATGAATCAGAATGCAATTTTTTTCTTTCTTCCGTGTTGTTTTGTGCTGTGCTTGAATCCTCTCATTTCTTTTCTTTTTGTGCTCGGAAATCACCTCAACGAGATAGCTCCTTCTGAATTTGGCTTTGATAATGATTTCTAATTCATCTCCTCGGGTTTTCTCAAGGACTTTAACGGCGTTCCCACAGACGGCGCCATTTGTTAACGCATCGATCCGTCGTGCCTGCTAGCTTTACGGAGGGAGCGTTTTATTTGTTCGGAACGCCGATCCCGTCCCGAGGAAAGCGATGATTTTTAATAGATTTGCGGCTGGACTCGGATGGATTCCGAGGTGCCTACGTATCCCACGATACAAAATTGTGGGGCTGTAATGAGGAAGCCGATACAGAAATAGGGAGTATGATAGGTATTGAATTGTTGTGTTGTGGGAGTTGAGGGGTTGGTAGGTAATATTGCATTTCCTTGTAACTTTGTATTAAAAGATGGAAGATAATATTTGAATGGGTTTTCTCCCCTCATTTCAGCCGTGTCCCCTCTCTATTGTGGAAGAATCCTTTTATAAGTAACTTTCTCCTTTGCATGTTAATACACTTGTCCTCTTAGGTAGCTAGGTGTTATTTATATGTAGCTAGGTGTAAGAAAGAATAATTGAGCATGTGTCAATAATGAGGGTATAATTAAGTGTTGTGATCCGCGTGGTAAGTGTGGTACGAGTATTTTTACGGATATGAGTCGTGTAATAGTACGACGGTATTTACGAGTCACGTAATAAAGCGTTTATTGTTATAAATATTAGTCGTGTAAATTGTCTTAGTTTACGAGTATAGATTGTGTAATAATTCGCGATAAATACGAATGAAGTAATATCGGTTAATCGAACCATCGTAATTATATTTTTAGTACGGATATTTTTACCCGTTAACAATATATATATATATATATATATATTTGAAATAATGCCCCTAAAAGTTACTAAAATTGTCTTGTTCATGACCATCCTACACGTGCGTTTAATATTTTCTCCCACAATTTTATATTAACCTTGTTGCAAAGGTAAATTTTATCCTTAAGATGTGGTAGAGAAGTAATCCCTAACACAAGATGAAGATTCATGGTAAAAATTGAAGTGATTTAACATCGAAATATAATTTATGTTGGTAGTTTTTGTTGGTAGTTATAAGCAGCATGTGCTACAACAGAATAAATCTTATACATGCTCACATTAACCTTGAAGCAAAATCAAATTCAAATATTGGTAATTCCCATCTCAAGATACCAAAACTCCATTAACATTTCAGCTTTGACCAAATGTTAACTTGTAAGTGGTATCTTAAAGCAGTAACTAAACTGATAATAAATGTCGAACATAACTCTACATTTGGCCGATGTTATGTTCACACGCAAAACCGCATAATTATCACAAGTTTAATTCTGCAAGTATGCATGCAATTCTGATAAACATCGATCTTCCTTTGGCCGATGGACATTCACATAAGTTATATGCACATTACCATTTTATATTTTCAAATAAATTAGTTTCCACAAGAGAGCTCACTTTTGCGAGATGTTGCTTCAATTAACATATCTTAAAATATATAACTTTTCCAATATAATTCAAGATTGCACCGAAGATTTGGGTTTCTATAAAAGGTTATCATTTTTAATCACAAGTCAATGGTCAAGGTTTTGACCTTTGACTGGGTTGGGATTGGACAAGTCAAACTAGACATGTATCCTGCTCGAGTTTCTTGACTCATGCCCAAATTTTTAATCTTTTGCTTAAATTTTATTAAAACTTTAATTCTTTAACTTTAATTATAGTTGGGCCACTTAATTTCTATAAATTTTAAGGCCAATTTGGAATTGAAATTTTCTAGGGCTATTTTGTAGTAATTAGAAACTTATTTACAGTATATTAAAGCTCGTTTGCAATTTATAGGATGTAAAGATTGGAATCGCAATATATGTAGAATTGATTCCAATTCCAAAAAAGGCACAGGGTGAAATTGCAATTGGCAGGGGCCGTTTTGCAATTAACAAGAAAGGGATACAATTTTAAAAAACTTCTGGACTAGAGTTGCACATGGCAGGGGCCAAATTGCACTTTAAAAGACTTAATTGCAATATTGCAAGAATTGTATTAAACATAAGGGCTGTTTTGCAATTGTATTATCTTCTTCCTTAAGTAGCAACAACGACTACATCGCCGCCGCCTCTTTCCTTCAAGTTGCAGGTCCGTGAGCTGCCACCCGTCCTTCTCCGGCGTGTCCTCTCGCTGCCAGTAGACTGACGAAGTACCCGCTTTCGCCGAAATTCTTCGATCCTCCCCCTTTTTTTATTGGACAGCGCGGTAGCGGTTGAACCACCACCACCACCGCCACCCGCCTTACGACGTGGTAGAAAGACCGCAAGTTTATAAAGTGGTGCAGCGACCGATGTAACATCGAGTTCGTCGCCACTCCCCTTTAGCCGCCGTGGTCGGGCGGCGATGGTTTACCTTATCAACGAAGGCCAAGGTCTCTTACTTTCGATGGAAGTCATCCGCCGGAGTCTCTTTGCTCATTCCTTTTTTTTGTTTCTTTTCTTTTCCTCATTTACTGTATACGTTTTCCTTTTTTTCCCAATTAATATTAAGAAACAGAATACAAAACAATATTGATTCTGTTATAAATATGGCTAGTGTGATATCCAAGTGGCCATTGTTAAAAATTATGTACAGATACTATTTTATAATAGTAGTAGTTGTTGTAAATGGTATAAAATATTGGAAATTATTTCCTATATAAGGAGCCATCAAGATGGAGAGAAAAACACCAATTCACAAGTAATATACTCCTTATTTGCTCTTCTTTCTCTATTTCCTTTTAAATATATTATTATAAACTCCAATAGTTTTAGCTTTTCTATAATACGTTATCAGCACGATAGTGCTCGATCCGGAAGAATTCAGTTCCTTCGTTGAAGAAAACGTTCAACGTTAAAAGGTACGAAAATTTATATTTACTTGTTCATCTATCTCCATTATTATAGACAATGAGGATTACCGCATATCTATAATTTTATGATTAGATAAAAATCCTCTTTATATTTTACTGTCATCTAACTCTAACACTAACGCGAGTTTTAACTTTCGTTGATGCTTGAGTTAACCCCAAGCTAGAAACGACTACTAACAATTTATAATTATGGAAGGCTTTACCTCCTATTACTGCTGACAATTTATTATTATGGAAGGTTTTACCTCCTATTACTGCTGACACTTTATTATTATGGAAGGTTTTACCTCCTATTACTACTAACACATAATTATTATGGAAGGTTTTACCTCCTATTACTACTAACACTTAATTATTATGGAAGGTTTTACCTACTATGATATTGCTTAGTTTATTTCACAAGCCCATGAAAGTTTTTACACAGTAATGTGGCGGAAATATCTGTATGTATTTACTTATCGTAATATTATTTCTTATGCCCGTTGAAATTTATTAACGCGATTGAAATTATTTACTTGTTATACAATTAATCCTTATTGCTCGATTGTTAAAGATATTATCATTCATCAATTATGCCAAATTAAACAAAATAAAGAAAAATGATTGTTTTCTAACGGCTATAAAACGGCTACTTATAGATATCTTTCTTCTATAAATATGCAGATTTCATAACTCAAACTCCACACAAATCTTCATCTTTTTTTCTCTCTTCTTGCAAAATGCTCCGCACGCCAACAATGATCTTGATGCTCGTTTACCTTTTATTTTTCATTTTTATGCTAGCAGTTGAGGAAAATCTTATGTTTCTCTCGCTTTTGTCGTAGCAATGTTCGAGTGTATAATTTGGCTAGAGATGAGATAATTGCATCATACTATTGTAATAATTGTGCTTGTGTGGTTGCGTATTAAATAAAATGTCTTGATCCTAATTATGTTTGTTTTAATGTTCATTTAGCTGCAATATGTCTAATCTCTCGGAAGTAGATTTTACCGAACTCATTGTCGATGGAAAAAATTATATGCAATGGGAATCAAATGTGAAAACGCATCTTACTGCGAAATTCCTCGCGGAAACAATTGATGAGGAAAATGAATGTACTGGCCAGCAACGATGCGAGGCAATTATATTCATGCGTAGTCATTTAGATAATTTTCTGCAAACGGAATATCTCGATATAACAGATCCTTCTGAACTATGTATTAATCTGAATGAAAGATATGGCCACCAAAGGGAAACAATGCTTCGAAAAGCCATACATCAGTGGAGCACATTAAGGTTCCAAGATTTTACATCAGTAGATGATTACTCCTCTGCCATTCATAATATCCGAAATGATTGAAAAAACTCTTTCTACTTTTCATGTCAATCATATACTCATCCAAATGCAACACAAACTAGTCGGATACACTAAGTATCACGAACGAGAGAGGGTGTTGTTAACGACATAAAATAGTAATAATATATTGATTAAGAATTCTGAGTTACGCCCAATTGGAGCACATGCATTGCAAGAAGCACATGCCATAAATTTCTCAAACTTATGTGGACGAGAAAATTACAATAATGGTGGTCGAGACAGAGGTCAATATCAAGGTTGGGGTAGTTATAGAGGGGGATATGTTTCTAGAGGTGGAGGTGGTCGTGGTCGAGGTAGTTATCACAACCCTTCGACCAGTGATACGGTCCATAACAATAACCATCATAATAAAAGAAAAAATGCTCATAATAAATCTAAAGGTTACTGTTTTAACTGCGGAATGAAAGGACACTGGGCCAATACGTGTCGTACACCTGAACATTTTTGCAAATTGTACCAAGAGAGTAAAGGCAAAGAAAATGAAGTGAACCTTGTTGAACAAATGCCTAATAACCCCACATATTTAGCAGCATCTGATTTCACGGATGATCATGATGTTACTATAGCTTGATATGAGCTATGTGATTCATGTCTGCGTGATTCCTAATTTGATTTGCATAACGTGATTCCTTGTTGTGTAATTTTTGAATTGATATGTATTTGCGATTTTTGCTAGTAATGTGTACCATGTTTTCATTAATTGTTTCCTTATGTATCTTAATGAAACTATTTTCTTTTTTTTCAAATATATGCTTCATTTATTGTTATATCATGTTTAACTCTACTTGTTTGACATGAAGCCAGTATGGAGCATACCGGTGATTTTTGCATCCCTAATAGCGGTACAACTCACACAATTCTCACAAGTAAGAAATATTTTACATATCTAAAACCAACAAAGGCAAAAATCAATACGATATCAGGTCCTACTGACCTGATTGTAGGATTTGGTAAGGCTAGTTGTATTTTACCAAATGAAACGCTATTTATCATCAACGATGCCTTATTTTCCCCAAAATCCAGAAGAACTTTGTTGAGTTTTAATGATATATATCATCATGGATATGATACCAACTCAAAAACTGAAAACAAAACTAAATATGTTTTTATTACTAAGTATATATCAGGAAAGCAACATATATTTGAAAAACTACCAAAACTCTCATCAGGATTGCATTATACATATATTAATGTTATCGAGTCAAATATGGTAGTCAATGAAAATCCTGAATTATTAACTTTATGGCATGATCGTCTAGGTCATCCTTGTTCAACAATGATGCGAAGGATAATTGAGACTACACATGGACATTCATTAAAAGGATCCAAACTCAATTTGAACAATACTAGTCCATGTGAAGCATGTTCTCTTGGAAAGCTAATTATTAAGCATTCACTAGTTAAAATTAAGACATAATTACCAACATTTCTTGAAAGAATTCAAGGTGATATTTGTGGACCTATTCATCCTTCATGTGGATCGTTTCAATATTTTATGGTATTAATTGATGTTTCAAGTCGATGGTCACATGTCTATCTATTATCTACTCGTAATATAGCATTTGTGAGATTTTTGGCTCAAATAATTAAAATAAGAGCTCAATTTCCTGACTATACGATCAAGAAAGTCAGACTTGACAATGCTGGTGAATTTACATTTCAAGCTTTCAATAATTATTGTATGTCAACTAGAATTACTGTTGAACATAGTGTTACACATGTACATACTCAAAATGGTTTAGATGAATCATTAATTAAACGTCTTCAATTAATTGCTAGGCCATTGTTAATTAAAGCTAAATTACCAACTTTTGTATGGGGTCATGCAATTTTACATGCTGCATCACTAATTCGCATTAGACCGAGGTCGTATCATGAATACTCCCCATTACAATTTGCTTTTGGTCATGAACCTAATATTTTCCGTATAAAGATTTTTGGCTTGCAGATTATGTTTCGATTGCACCACCACAACGAACAAAAATGGGACCTCAAAGAAGGTTAGGGATATATGTTGGATATGACACACCATCTATAATTAGGTATCTTGAACCATTAATAGGTGATCTCTTTACGGCACGTTTCGCCGATTGCCATTTTAATGAGGCAAATTTCCCAACCTTAGGGAGAGAAAATAAGTAGTTAGAAAATGATATATCATGGTATAATCCATCTTTATCACACTATAATATTTTAACAAAACAATGTAATTTGGAAGTTAAGAAAGTTTTACATTTTCAAGACATTGCAAATTAATTACCCAATGCATTTACTGATATAAAACGGGTAACCCAATCACATATACCAGCTGCGAATGTTCCCGCTCGGGTTGAAATTCCGAAGGACATATCCAACAATAATAAAATAAATGCACGTAAGAAACGTGGTCGTCCTGTTGGTTCAAAAGACAAGAATCCTCAAAAAAGGTAGGAGAAATTATTATTAACTCCATTATCGAGAAAACTATTCATGATGAAACAGAAAATGTGACAAATGAGAT
The DNA here is from genome assembly GCA_948329865.1 of Linaria vulgaris. Classification (NCBI taxonomy): domain Eukaryota; kingdom Viridiplantae; phylum Streptophyta; class Magnoliopsida; order Lamiales; family Plantaginaceae; genus Linaria; species Linaria vulgaris. The sequence continues at coordinate 68,389,184 of OX415249.1, forward strand.
AACTCAAGAGATCACCAAACCAAATCCCAATACTGAGATCTCTGTAAATTGTGTTAATTTAGGAGTTATTTGAAATCGAAATGAGATGAAAAATATAAGTGAAATATTTTCATATAATATTTCTTATGATCTTATGAATGAAAATGATGATTCTGAACCACAATCTGTGGATGAATGCCAAAATCAGGATGATTGGGTTAAATGGAAAGAAGCTATGCAAGTTGAATTGAATTCCCTCAACAAACGAAAGGTTTTTGTACCTATTGTCCTCACACCTAAAGACGTGAAACATGTAGGCCACAAATGGGTCTTCGTTCGAAAAAGAAATGAGAAAAATGAAATTGTAAGATACAATGCTCGACTTATTGCACAAGGTTTTTCTCAAAGACCTGAGATTGATTATGGAGAAACTTATTCCCCAGAAATGGATACAATTACTTTTCGATTCTTAATCAGTTTAGCTGTTTATGAAAACTTAAATATGCATCTCATGGATGTTGTCACATCTTACCTTTATGGATCATTTGATAATGATATTTATATGAAAGTCCCTGAAGGACTTAAAATGCCTGAATCATCTAGTTCTAAACCTAGAGAAATGTATTCAATTAAATTGCAAAGATCGTTATATGGTTTAAAACAATCAGGTCGCATGTGGTACAATCGTTTGAGTGAATATTTATTAAAACAAGGATATATAAATAATTATTTGTGTCCATGTGTTTTTATCAAGAGAACATCATTTGGTTTTGCAATTATTGCGGTTTATGTAGATGATTTAAATATCATTGGCACTGACAAAGAAATTCATTCAATTATTTAAAGAATGAATATGAAATGAAAGATCTTGATAAAACCAAATATTGTCTTGGTTTACAGATTGAGCATACTAAAAATGGTATATTAATGCATCAATCTAATTATACCAAAAGGATTTTAAAATATTTTAACATGGATAAATGAACTCATTTAAATCATCATGTCATTGCTAGATCATTAACTAAAGACAAAGATCCATTTCGTCCAAGTGAAGAAAATAAAAAAAAAATTAGTTCTGAAGTTCCGTGTTTAAGTGTCATTGGAGCTTTAATGTATCTAGCTAATTGTACTAGATTTGATATATCATTTACTGTGAATTTATTAGCCAGGTTTAGCTCATCACCCACAAAAAGGCACTGGAAAGGAATTAAATATTTATTCTGTTATTTGTAAGGAAATGTGGATCTTGGTCTATTTTATCCTAACAATGCAGAACAAGATTTGATTGGTTATGCAGATGCAGGTTTTCTATCAGACCCACATAAATCCAGATCTCAAACTAGATATGTATTCATGTCTGGAGGCACTGCTATTTCATGGCGTTCTCAGAAACAGACACTTGTTGCAACATCATCGAATCATGCTGAGATTATTGCACTCCATGAAGCTCGCAAGGAATGTGTATGGTTACGATCAATGACACATCATATAAGAAGTACATCTGGCTTACCTATTAGAGAGGGTCCTATAACATTATACGAAGATAATTCTGCATTTATTACACAGATAAAAGAAGACTATGTCAAGAGTGACCGAACCAAACACATACCCCCAAGATATTTTGCCTACACTCAAGAACTCGAGAAGAAAAAAAAATTAATATCCAATATGTTCAATCATGTGACAATATGACAGATCTTTTTACAAATGCACTCCCTACTGTGACTTTTAAGAAACATGTTCAAAGTATCGGGATGCGTCACCTACGAGACTTATGAAGAATTGAAGATACCAACTTGATGGGGAGTTCACACGGTTGCACTCTTTTTCCCTTATTAAGGTTTTTATCCCACTGGGTTTTTCCTTATTAGGTTTTTAACGAGGCAGCATAAGACGTGTGCAGAAGACGGATCATGTACATAATAAACTCTTCAAATGCCAAAGGGGGAGTGTTATGAATATGGTTAATGGGATATGCCTAGTGGCCATTGTTGAAAATTATGTACAAATACTATTTTATAACAGTAGTAGTTGTTGTAAATTGTGTAAAATATTGGAAATTCTTCCCTATATAAGGAGCCATCAAGATGCAGAGCAAAACACCCATTCACAAGTAATATACTCCTTATTTGCTCTTATTTTCCTATGTCCTTTTAAATATATTGTTATAAACCTCAATAATTTTAATTTTTCTATAACAGAATCTCATTTGTTATTCTTTTGATTAATCTTTCATTTGACCGACTGAATCCTTAAGGAAATTAAGGAATATGAACAAAACTTAAAGAAAGCTGCAATCGAATTACATAGGAACTCCTAACAGATATCTCATGCTATTCAATTAACAATATTTACCACATTAAACGAGAATCAATGAAACTTATCAACCTCATATTTCAATTTCAATTCTGAAGACAAGCTTCAGATACCAAACCGCATCACCATGCATAGTTAATAAGAAACTTAATAGCATGAATTGAAAATCAAATCCGTAACCATACTTATACTTAAACGCAAAACATATTCTGAATTAATGTCACAAAAAGCATGTGAATCAATTCAGGAACGCGTAAACATAAATCTAACTACATGTTTGTTCTCAAAAATAATTTCAAACAAAACCATAATTATTAATTGAGAACGTAGCAATAATTAATCATTAAAATAAAAGTTATAAACTTTAACCCCAAAGATTCAACATGAAGTAGCTCTGATACCACTTGTTGGGACCGAAAACGAAATCCAAGAGCATTCATGGCAAATCATCAAAAATTAAACACATAAGCCAAATAACTGGATTACGAAAGCGTACCTTACACCGTATGATTAATTGCTTGCAAAACACCGTGTGGTTGGTCTTCCAAATCAGCACGAGCCCCTTGAGAGTTCCTTTAGTTCTCTTTGGATCTAACTAACAATGAGATGTAGTATAGAAAGCGACTCGTGTGATTTGGGGATTATGGCCACCTTTAAATATTAGGTCACCAAAACCCTGGTGCCCTAATTCCGTAACTTGGGTTTCGGCCCATCATCGTAAACACAAGTTACAACAGTCTCTACCCATTAAAGTCCCACACCCTATTAGATACATTAAGCGTATAATTTAACCGAACTTTAGATCACTTTTATCAGGCTTATTATTAATGACATTTCGTATCACATAACTATTAACATATGGGCCCAACGTTGGATTAACGATCCGACATTATTAGATAAAAGATCCAACACAAATCTCTAAAAAAGACATTGGATTAGTTATTAGTGGGTCGACGGGCTTAAATTAAACTCCACAATTTGCATTAAGCTATCGGCAATAAATAAACCGCTTCTTGGAGCCAGTGTTAGTTTTGTTATTATTTATTGTTTTAACTCTATCTCGTTTTGATTTTATTTACGGGTTATTAATGTTTTGATTTCTTTTCCTCTTGTAGCCTGAGTTTTGATACCATATTGAATTGACATCTCATAATAGATAGATTAACACCACTGAAAAAGGAGGAATAAAATGAAAAGGTGAAAAATGCAAGTGCGAAGTAATACATTTAGTTATCGCCATGTATTACTGCATGAATCACATGAGTCACGCTCTATCGACAAATTTTGTATCTCTAAAAACAAAAAGACAAGAAAATAAGTACAAACTTTATTTATTAAAAAGAACATGAGATTACAATCTCTAATAATCTGCTAATTCTTTTTTCGAGTATACAATCTTGAAATGGTTACACTTCAAGGTGGAGTTGATTTTATTATTTTCTATGTAGCTTTGACTTATACATTCGATCAAGGGTTTTAGCATGACTTTGAATCAACTTGATGCTTGACTTGATTTTGAACGAAGGTTACGGTTTTCGCCTTGAATTCTAAAATTTGTTGAAACGCGGTATCTTTATAGGAACCTTGATTTCAAAATGTTGACTCAAAGACTTCACTTCACACTATGATCTCCAATCAAAGAAGAATTTGACTTTATATAAATATAATCTAAGAGCGTTGGGCTTGATTTTGAATTGAAATATAAAATGTGGCTTATTGATCTTCTCGATGAAAAATATGATCTTTGTCTTAAAGTCTTGAATTTTGTGTAACCTTGATCTTCTTTAGAGAAACCTCAATTTTCAAATAGTTCTCTGAGTGCCTTGGAGCTTAATCTCGAAACGAACTAGACTTTCTTCCCAGTCTTCGTGACATGCAACTTGAATCTAGTTTTTCAACACCTTTGAAGATGATGAACTTGATGGTGAGAATTTGAATTTCTTTTGCTCCAAGAAAGCTTGATAATTATTTGTGATTTTCCCCCTCAAGAACACTCAAGTTCTTAACTAACTTGTTTTGCTATTTTCGATCTGTTTTTTATGTGGGCAATATTTCATAATTCAATTAGGCAAGTTAGTTACATTTCCAATAATGGAAACTTTGTCATGAAATAGTTTTAGTTGATTACATTCAATTCAATTCTTTCTTTTATGTTTCAACAACACGCTCCAATGCTCTCAATGGGAGAAGAAGCAATGTACATTACAATCATTCGATTCATCAATCATCATTAATAAATTTGGTTCAATTCGTTTACTTTGATATGATTTGTATGTTGAATGTTTTCTGTTATTGTTGTTATTGTTGTTTGTTCATCATCGAACTATATTATTCGACATGGTATCTTTCGCATAGGTTCGTAATTTCTTGATTTTGCTTCCGCATTACAAAATCTAATTGCGATCATATTTAAATTGTAATTATGTTGATCTCTGATTCATGTGTGTAATTTGGGTGGTTTGATCTCAGTTTCTTGTGGAATTTGAGGTTTTGCTGTTGTGGAGTATTGTTTTCGCCTCATTTTTTTGTGATCAATCGTTTCATGTCTCTGATTTTTGATCACATCACAATACTATCACTATGACTGCACCTTCCACAAGTACCACCACTGTACCTGCCAAGCATCCTACTGAGGATTTCAATTATATGTATTTCCTTGGTACTCATGATAATTTTGGTAGTTCGGTTGGCAGCGATCCTTTTAATGGCACGAATTACATTGCTTGGAGCAAATGCATTGTTACGGCATTAAAGATTAAGAATAAAGTGAAATTCATAGATGATCACTACCCCAACCCCCCGAACATGATTCCTTGTCAACTTGTTAGTTAATAGCCAATACTTGGTGCTTTCTTGGTTAACAAATTCTATGATTAAAGAGATACAACATAATTTTTTGTTTAATGAAAATGCCTTGGATTTGTGGCAAGAAATGTAGACCATATATGATAGGTCTGATGGCTCTGGAGTTTACCATATGCAAAAGTCATTGTCTTTGATTTCACAAGGCTGCTCTTTTGTTACAAAGTATTATGCTACCTTCTCCTTTTTCGACGTGGACAAGTATTAATTAGTTCTCATGGGGTGCTGATAGCTAGGAGACACATGGTGTAGAGTCGAATCAGTAATATTTGAGCGTTTAGACGTTTTAGGACAACTCCCCACATTTTGTTTGTCGAAAGGTCATATACTCCAATGCTCTAGGGGTCGTTTTAGGTTGGTGGTATTCTTGTTCTCGAGGAAACCAACGCGGGTCGACTCGGTATGCCACAAGGCAATATGCGGTCTAAGGAGTTGTATGTACCATCAAATGGTAAAACGTAAAGAGCATTCAACGTGTCTTTTGCAAAGTCTAATATTTTGAATATTATTTAGTATGTTGTATTAATTTCTGAAGAGTAGAATATTCTTGTATGATTCTTTACAACAGTTTTTTTTTTCGTTAAGGTTTAGCAAGTTTTTGTGGCTTTATAAAAAAATAGAGGGAGGTTTGTATAATTACATCAAACCTTAAAGTGGTTAGTGAAATTATCGCTTAAATGAAGTTTAAAGGGATCTACGGGATTTTTTTGTTTTTAATTTTTTATTTTGATAACAGGGATCTACGTGATTAAGGAACCTAAAACGATGCGCCGGTTTTCGCATGGTCACGCCTATGCTCCTTTGACAAGTATGAACCGTTATCAAAATTCGAGGGGCCTGGGAAGCAACAATTCGGTGCTGGAATTGGCGACTAACCAGTAACCAAGACAGCCACTTTTGGCAATTTCCGACGTTTGGCTAATTGGAATGCTAGCTATAAATATAATAAATTGTGACACTAAACGAAAATATTTTTCAAGTTATCGAAAACATTGAATAATAATGACATTATCAAAACTTCGATATGGCTCTTGTATGATTTAAGAAAGTTAAATTGATTGAAATTATTTAACGTGATACGCAAAAACTTAATTAAAGAAAAAATTAATGATATGTGTTTAAGTTTCTGACCTAATTATTTTGTTTCTCATTTTATTTTCTCCTGACTGATGTGAATGATGCGCTACTTTAATTTCTTAGTATAATTGATTTATGTAAGTGTTGCAAAAGGGCATGTGGAGTTTAAATAATTATTATAATTGCAATTTATCTTGTAGTCATGACATCTGTTTAGCATAAGATGATTTAGGGATGCTTACTTTTACGATCGATCTTGAGCTTTCGCTAGAGAGGTACTCTCTAAATTGCAATTATTTGGAGTTAAATAATTAGAGAGGTACTCTCTAATAGACCAAAATAGATTAGTCTTGATTAGTCTTCTATATCTTCTGTTTATATCTTTCCTTGATTATAGTGATTTAGTTTCCCTACTTAAAATATGTACAATGTATATTTATACCTCCAAGATTAATAAAGTAATTTATCACTTCCAAATTATAACTCTTATATGGTATCATGAGCCTAATTCTCTAACGAGACTCTTGTTTTATACAATCCCATGGTCGGCCCTATTTTGCCCTCTACTGACGAAAACTCGTCCTCCGGTGACTCTCACATCACCACTCGGCTTCTTGCTGCCCCCACCGGAACTGATCCGCTCGTCCTGATCAGTGTCCACAACCATCTTCCGCTTCAACTCGATGGAAGCAACTATGCTTCGTGGCGCTCTCAAATGCGTCACTTACTCCACGGCTTTGGCCTTTTTAGCTACCTCGATGGCACAACCCCGTGCCCTCCCCGTGGCTCCACGCCAAAATCTATTACTCGTCATGTTCATTGGACTCGGCAGGATTCCCTCATCATGCCCGCTCTCTTTAGCTCCGTCACTGGATATATTCAAAATTTCTTCTCCAATGACGCGACCTCGGCGGCTGCATGGCTCACCCTCCAACGAACCTATGCGAATCGTTCCTGTTCGCGCAACATGCAGTTAAATGACGACCTAAATACTATGAAGCTCGGGTTCCGATCCGTTGATGAATTTCTCCAAGTGGTCAATGCGAAGGCGGGTGAACTCGTTGTTATTGACCATCCCCAACACGATGACGACATCACTTTGTATGTTTTGAATGGCCTTGGCCCCGCCTACCGTGATCTCGTGGGTCCAATTCGTGCTCGTTAGAATCCTATCCACTTTACTGAGCTTCACGATCTTCTACTTGGTCAAGAAGCATTTATTCGCAAGGGCGAGGCCGAATCGACATCTCTGGTTGCTACCGTCAATTATGGGACGTCTCACGGATGCCATAATCCTCATCGTGGTCAACATCATAGTCGTGGCTCCAACAATTCTTGAAGCCGCAATTCAAGCAACTATTACGGTCAGAACTCGAGCGGAGGGAACAATCGTTGCGCACCCTCTTCCAATCAGCGCGTGGGGTAGTCTCCTTCTCGTTCCATGGTCATATGCCAACTTTGTGGTCTTCTGGGCCATGTTGCATGCACATGCCGTCTGTTCAATTCACCAAGTGCGAATACGACTGCATCACCGTCCTCATCAACTTCATCAGGCGATAAATGGCTTGTTGACTATGGATCATCGCATAATTCGACATCCAACCTCAAGAGCCTCTCCATCCATTCGGAGTATGAAGGTTCAGACGAGGTCGCCATCACTGATGGCACAGGTTTGACTATTTTGCATGTTGGTTCATCCGTTATTAATTGTTCACCTCATCCTTTTGTGCTTGACAACGTATTATGTGTTCCTGTCTTTCGTCGGAATCTATTATCTGTATATCAATTCACTAAGGCCAATAATGAGACTATTGAACTTTTTGCCTCTCACTTTGTTGTCATTGTCAAGGATCGCAATACGGGGGATAGGTTGCTTACGGGACCATGCATTCGTGTCGTTTATCAATTGCGGCTACCTTCTGTGTCACGATCGCCTATTCGTGCCTTTGTTGGGGAGCGGACAAATAAAAATTATTGGCATGATCGCCTCGATCATCCTTCGTCTCGGATTAGCTCCTTTATTTTACCCAAGTTTAGTTTACCATGTGACGATGTCTCTGTTTTGCACAATCATTGCGAACCTTGTTTTTTGAATAAGAGCAAACAATTGCCTTCACTGCGACTTCTCTTATGTCTACGAATGTTTTGCATAATGTTTATGGGAATGTTTGGGGTACCACACCCGTTCCGTCACTTAATGGTTTTTGATACTACTTGTTGTTGGTTGACCATTATTCTAAGTATTGTTGGCTATATCCTATGACTGTTAAATCCGATGTTGTGAGTATTTTTCCGGTTTTTAAAAAAACTTGTTGAAAAATAATTTGGTGTTGTCTTGTGCAATCTTTATACAGATAACGGGGGAGAATTCTTAGCCTTACGTCCTTATCTGACGAATCATGGCATTACTTTTCTCACCACTGCCCTTCACACGCCGCAATAAAATGGTACAACGGAGCGTCGTCACTTGCAAGTGGGTTTCTTGGGTCGTACGCTACTATCTCGTGCACGGCTTCCTCCTGAATTTTGGGAGTTCTCCTTTGCCATGACAGTATATTAGTCTAATCGGCTCCCAACTCTGGTTCTTAAAGGAGAATCCATATTCTCGGTATTACAGGGGCGCCCGTCAAATTATCTTCGCTTCTGAGTCTTTGGTTGCCTTTGTTTTCCCCATATTCGGCCTTATATAAAGGGAAAACTTGATTCCCCATCTCATCGATGCATTTTTATTGGCTAATCGAGGTCTCAGGCAGCCTACAAATTCCTTGATATTGAATATGGGCGCGTGTTTATTTCACGCCATGTTCGTTTTATTGAGGATAATTCTTTGGCTTATTCCACATGCTCGCCCTCTCTTCCTCCGACCTTGCCACCATCCATGCTGCCCATTTTATTACCTTCACCTCACATGGCCTCAACTTCTATTTTGGACTCACATTGCGCATCACCGTGCTCCTTACCACCCGCACCGGACCCTGAACCAGTCGAGCATGCGCCTCCTTTAGTTGCTGATCCATTGGTTCCTAATCGTCCTCATCATATGGTAACACGGTCGCGTAATAATATTTACAAGCCCAAGAAGGCTTACTCGGCCTCAAAGTATCCTTTACCGAGCCCGATAGAGCCCAGTTGTGTGAGTCAGGCTATCCGTGATCCAAATTGGCGTGCTGCGATGGATGAAGAGTACACGGCCCTTTTCAAACACGACACATGGACTTTGGTTGATCCTTCGCCTAATCGACACATCATCGGTTCCAAATGGGTATTTCGCATTAAGCGTCATCCCGATGGAACCATTAACAAGTATAAGGACGTTTAGTCACCAAGGGTTTTCATCAACGCCCCAACATTGATTACAAATAAACGTTTAGCCCCGTCGTGAAGCCTATCACGATTTGCATTGTCCTTACTCTTGCGGTGTCATGTGGTTGGTCCCTACGTCAACTTGATGTAAGCAATGTGTTTCTTCATGGCAATCTCACTGAGGCCGTGTTCATGAGTTAACCACCCGGCGTTGCTAATCCATCACATCCGCGATGTGTTTGTTATCTTTACAAGTAGATCTATGGACTTAAGCAAGACCCTAGAGCGTGGTATTTGGCACTTAGTTCAGCCCTCTTGTCCTTCGATTTTGTTCAAACCAAGTCGGACATTTCCCTCTTCGTCTACTCTTGTGACAAGGTAATTTGATATATGCTTGTTTACGTTGATGAGATTATTGTAACGGGAATTTGTGATTCTCTCCTTGCTTCTCTTATCTCTCGGCTTAGTGGGCGTTTTGTCGTTCAAGACATGACGGTCTTAACATATTTTCTCGAGATTGAGGTCATTGGTTGCCGCAAAGGACTTTTCTTATCTCAAAATAAATATATAGTGGATGTTTTGGTAGGACATAAAATGGATGGTGCAAAGGCCTTAGCTACTCCTATGGTGTCGAATCCACTTGTTTCTCCATCGAAATATATCGTTGATCCGACTCCCTATCGTCAAGTTATTGGCGCGCTTCACTATCTCGCGTTTACTCGCCCATATATTGGTTTTGCGGTTAGTCGCCTAGCTCAACGCATGGCGAGCCCCACGGAGTCCGAGTGGGCTGCACTTAAGAGGATTTTGTGTTATCTTAAAGGTACCATCTCCCATGGTCTTCTTCTCCAATGCTCTAACTCACTGGTTCTTTTGACGTATTTCGATGCTGATTGGGCAGGAGACTCGATAACGAGCACTTCAACCTTGGTGTGTGTTATCTTCCTCGGTCCTAATCTCATCTCTTGGACATCTAGAAAATAGCGCGCAGTATCACGCCTCAACCGAGGCTGAATACTGTGCGCTTGCCAATGCTTTGGCTGAAATTCGTTGGATCCAACATCTCTTTAGTGAGCTCGGGTTCCCTCTTCAGCCCTCGCCCCATATTCAATGTGACAACATGGGGACCATTCGACTATCACTTCATTCGGTTCAACACTTACGGATGAAACATATCTCTGTTAATTTGCATTTTGTTCGAGACCTTATTAACAAATTAAAGGCTTCCTCAAGGTTTCCTATGTTAACATTGTTGACCAATTGGCAGATATTCTTACCAAGCCTATTGCGCGCACTCATTCTCAACTCATGCGTTCCAAACTTTCCGTTGCTGATGGAATGTCAATTTTGTTGGGGCGTAATAGACCAAAATAGATTAGTCTTGTATATATTTGTTGTCTTCTGTTTATATCTTTTCTTGATTGTAGTGATTAGTTTCCCTACTTAAGATATCGTACAATGTATATTTATACCTCCAAGATTAATGAAGTAATTTATTACTTCCAAATTACAACTCTTATACTCTCTAAATTGCAAATATTAGAGAAACACTCGTTAGAAGCCATTAAAATATCTGCTTTATTTTCTAATTCCTTTGTAATCTGAAAAGCTAACCCGGTATGTATTAGCCAAGAGAAAATTTGTAACTATCCAAATACTAGAGTGTTCCCAAAATTACATCATATATTTAATGCTATAAAAATTTGAATGACATCAAGATTATAGTTCAAAATTCTAAAAATACATAATTTAGGCACGAAATACGTTATAATCCTTTTAAAAACTGTTGCCATTACTAACAAAACTATTATCCTGCTCATATGACTTGCATTAGGCATAGTTGCATTGGCCCACACGTAACTCAGTTTAATTACCATTGCACAAAGGAAAATAAACTCTAATGTTTGTGTGTTCGATAAAATAAACGTACGTAAATTAATCCATCGACGGTAATGCCAAGGAGTACCCAACTGAGATATGTACCTTAAAGTCGGAAAAAACGGCCTCGTGTTTTGCATTTCGTCAAACCATCAACTGTAAAAAGTTAGAAACGTTTAATTTGTTGCATGCATTTGGTATTAATATTCATGCATGTCATATGATAGGTTAGTGATTCAATGCAAATCCCACTAGCCCATGTTCTTCAACGTTTTCTTCTTTCTTGGTTTCCCACTCCTAACTCTTATCACGTGTTGAAAGCTACGCTAATTCCTCAATATTTGATTATTTCTTCGTGTTGTCAATCAATAGTCTCTCTATTCTATGATTTCTTTAACTCTCTTTTTATTCAATTTAGCACCGGTTCTTAATTTATGCTGTATGTGCATATTTATGCGCCAATTATTCTACATTATGATGACTAAATTCTCGTTTATAAAAAGGTTGTGCTGCTAATCTAATGATTTTTTTTATGTTTCGGTCCTGCACTTTTTATTCTTCTGGAATTGTAGAAATTAGATAAATCAAGAATATTAAGCATAGACTTATTTATATTTTAAAATTCTACACATAAAAGGTTTGTTATTATGAGTATTCAATTGCGAGAACTCAATAACTAGCTAGAGATCGAAGTTAGTCCTCACTAATTTTGAACTTGTGCCAACAAGCATCAAATTCGATCATTATGCCACTTTGATCCTCACCTAATTGGACCATTCGATAGAGTTTGGGCTCATAAGGTTTCATCCATGGAGCAACATGTTGATTGTGGGCTCATTCGTTCCTCAATACTCAAAACTAATGTTTCTAAAGCCTCAATCAACTTGAGCGTCACAGCGCCTTTGCTAGGTCAACTCCCACATAATTGAAATGTGTTACGTGAGATGCAAGTGTGACAAGAAAAGAGTTAATTCACGCATAGAATCTACGTAGAGTGTGAGTCAACGTGTTTAGACGTCAACCAAGAAATGCATGACAACAGGACACCACGTGTAGGAACACATGAACTATATCAAAAATTGAGCCACATGACCATAGGTCACAATCTGAGTGAGGCACTGATAGATCGATATCTTGGGGTGAAGAAGAGAAAATTGTGATGGACCGATTGATGGAGAATCAGATTCCGGTACCATCCACGAGCGTATCCAAGAATCAATAATAGGGGGCTACATTTTTTTTTTAAATCACGAAAAAGTAAAAAAAAAAAAAAAAAAAACAAGTGAAGATTTTTTTTGATATTTTGAATCGATTTATTCAGAAGTTTTAAAAAAAAATGAGTGAATAAGAACTTTTTTTCAACTATAATTCTTAAATTAAAAGCCGCTAATATATATTTTATGATGATAGTATATATCAATATGGCATTCTATCAAAGTAAATATAATGGCCTATAGTATAATTTTCTTAGATTTACTTAAACAAGATAAAAGCAAATAAAAAGAACAAGAAAAAACAAATAAATTCATATAAAAATTACTATTTTGTTCACAAATATGATAAATAGTATGCAAATATTTAATTTCAACTATATTATTTTCCTATAAAATAAACAAATACAATAAAGATCAAGTTATATTTGTGATCAAATCCAAATGCGTGCCTATTCATTTAGTGTCGATTAAGGTTGTTTACAAATTTTTAACACCACAACAGGCTTTTTTTGCTAATTAAAGTAAAATTAGGGTGCTTTTCTTACTAGATATAAGAAAAGAAAAGTTTTGCAATTTAGTATATGGGTAAAACTTAAGAGTTCAAATACATATAAGCTATACAACGTCAATTATTATAATATTATTATAGTTATAAAAAGATTGGATTTGTTGTTTTCTTTTTGTTAGTTGATAGAATTCTTAGATTTACATGCCCTTAGTTTTCTTTTCCTTTGCTATGAATATATAGGTAAAAATTATTTCAAAAAAAAAAGAGAGGGGGGGGGGGGAGGAGGGGCTATAGCCCCCCTAACCCACACATAGATACGCCAATGGTAGCACCAAACATTATCGGTGGCACCACATGCACAGACTACCACTTCATTGTTACTATTCACACAAAGCAGTTATCATTAATAGTGGCAACTATCTAGGCTCCAATAATAGAAAGAGCGCAATCATATAACAAGCACTCACCAACCCCACTCGCTGTCAAGCGGGAGAAGATGATGTGGATTTGTATCAAGGTTAGGACAATACAAGAGTATATGAAAGTCGAGGTTGAGCTAAGCTTAAGGACATCTCTCGAATATTGAGAGGGCTAAACATAAAGATAGAAGAAGTGGATCAAAGGCTAACAAGTATCTACGAGTCCTATGCCCCCACGGACATAGCCGCTGCCATGCACACCCTCTCACTCACCCCTCCGGATGAGTCGTGGTATATGAACTCTGGGACCTCCTCTCATATGACATCCCAACAAGGTACGCTCTCACCCTATTTTAATACGAGCACCAATCATGGCATAACTGTTGGTAGTGGTCAATCCATCCTGATTCGTGGTTACGGTAATACGGCTCTTACTCCTCCTTACCCACCGCTTGCCCTAAATAATGTCTTGCATGCTCCAAATATAATCAAGAATCTTGTGTCGGTTCGGAAATTTATTAATGATAACTATGTGACTGTGGAATTTGATCATTTTGGTTTCTCTGTGAAGGATCTATGTACGGGCACCCAACTTATGAGATGCAATAGCACTGGCGACCTCTATCCTATTTCCACATTGGCCTCTCTTTCTTCCGCTGCTCCGCCCACTCCTCTTGCCGCCCTCTCTCCTACCATTTGGCCCGCCCGCCTCAGTCATCCGGGAACATCTGTCATTGATTGCTTACGGCGTACAGATTCTATCCCTTGCCACAAAGAGTCCAAGTCCTTGTGTCCATCTTGTCCTCTTCGATGTTTGTGTTATCCCCTAGTACCTTCCCCTTTCATAAATAAACTACAATCCCGTTCCACTCCTTGTGTCTTTCTAGGTTTTCCATCCAAGCACCGGGGTTACAAGTGCTATGACATCTCAAGTCGGAAAATAAATTGTGTGCCGCCATGTTCTCTTTGATGAAGATAAATTTTCGTTCTCGACACTCAATAACCCCTCCCCTAACTCTTATAATTTTCTTGATTCAGATTTATCACCGATCATAACCTCTCACCTCCTTCAAATGCCGGCCCACAATCCTCCACCTCACGGCCCAAACACCGACCCTACCAAACCCGCGACCCCTCCTCCACTTCCGGTCCAAATGCCTCAACCTGCCCCTCTATCTCCCTTGCCTATGTCGACCGTTGTCCTGGCTAACCTTTCACCCCCCCTCGACTCCCTCTCATCACATGACCACACGCAGTCAACATGCTATATTTAAGCCTAAACAGTCACTTAGCTTATCAGCCACCCTATCGCCTTCAGCTCTCCCCCGAAACCCTGTAGCAGCATTATCTGATGCGCATTGGAAATTGGCTATGGCTGATGAAGTTGATGCTCTTATTAAAAATAAGACATATGAGTTAGTACCTCGTCCTAGGGATGTTAATGTGATTCGGTCTTTGTGGATTTTTTGCCATAAGTTTAATTCTGATGGATCTTTTAAGCGTTATAAGACTCGTCTTTGTGGTGATGGCAAGTCTCAACAGGTTGGCGTGGATTGTGCTGAAACTCAAGCACCGTTGTGAAACCCACAACTATCCGGACAGCCCTTAGCCTTGTCATTTCAAAATCTTGGTCTATTCATCAGTTGGACGTGAAAAGCGCTTTTCTTCATGGTCATCTTCACGAGACAGTCTATATGCATCAGTCCCTCGGCTTTCGGGATTCCTCCCGACATTATCATGTATGTCTCTTGAAGAAATCTCTTTATGGCTTAAAATAAGCCCCTCATGCATAGTACCAGCGTTTTACCGATTATGTTCACACTCTCGGTTTGTTTCACAGCACGTCCGACCACTCTATATTTATTTATAGGCACGAGATTGGCATTGCATATCTTCTTTTGTATGTCGATGATATTCTCTTGATCACCTCGACCACTGCCTTGCGCCATACTATTATGGCCTCTCTGAACTCGGAGTTTGCTATGAAGGATTTAGGTCCTTTAAGTTTCTTCTTGGGGATTTCTGTCACTCGAGACTCTAAAGGGTTATTTCTCTCTCAAAAGAAGTATTCTATGGATATTCTTGAACGAGCCGGCATGTCTTCTTGCAAACCATCCCTTACTCCTATTGACACGAAGTCCACGCTTGGTGCGGCTCTAGACAGTGCTCCTTGTTCGAATCTGACACTTTTCTGGTCTCTTGCGGGTGCTCTTCAGTATTTGACCTTTACCCGACCAGATATCTCTTATGTTGTCCCACATATTTACCTTTATATGCACAATCCTCGTGAAGCTCACATGCAAGCGCTGAAACGTGTCTTGCGCTATATTTAGGGGACTCTTGCTCTCGGTCTCTTCATTCGGCCGTCCTCTCGTACGACACTTAAAGCTTTCATTGGTGCGGATTCGGGAGGCTGCCCCCAACATTCGTCGCTCCACATCGGGTTATTATGTATATCTTGGTGGTAATCTTCTCTCTTGGTCGGCTAAACGACAACCTACTCTTTCTCGCTCTAGTGATGAAGCCGAATATCGTGGTATTGCCAACGTTGTGTTGGAATCTTGTTGGCTTCGCAATTTGCTTTAGGAACTTCATTTTCCCGTCTCCCGTGCCACCCTTGTCTATTATGACAATGTAAGTGATGTTTATCTTTCGGGTAACCCTGTGCAGCATCAACGCACAAAGCATATTGAAATGGATATTCATTTTGTGCAAGAAAAAGTGTCTCGCGCGCAGTGATGTTCGTGTTCTTCATGTGCCTTCTCGTTATCAAATTGTCGATATCTTCACTAAGGAGCTCCCTCGTATTCTCTTTGATGATTTTAAGGACAGCCTCAACATTCGTCCTCCTCCCGTTGCGACTGCGGGGGTGTGTTAGACTAGAATAGATATTGTATATATCTTTTGTATATTTGGTAGTTATCTTGATAGATAGTTTTCTTAGTCACCAAAACTACCTTTTGTATATATATGACATTATAATGAATGAGAATACAAGCCAATATTATAATCTTACAATAACTAGTGTCATTAAATTAACCAAGAAATGTACATTAGAAAATAAATCATAAACCCATGCATCCAGTTAGTAGGGCAGAAAGAATTCGTCGCTTACATATATAAATATTCCTACTGGTCGAATATTATTCAAACACCCATTGAACTAATTTTTGAACTCTAATGGCTTGCGAGTTGCGAGTTAAGAAGTGGTGAACGTGTTGCTCAAAATAATTTTGTCGTATATTATTAAACTGATTGCGATATTGGACGGAGGGAGGGAAAAAGGGTGGGGTATATAGTTAACTGGAAGTTAAGGTGAAGATGCATATATGACGGGTGGGAATGTAGCTAGGGTTGAATAATATAACTTAATCAACTTGAGTTAATGAATTTACTCACGAATATTATAAGGTCCGTCGCGTGTACATTTGATATATTCTATTTTTATTCATCAAAAAAAAAAAAAGATATATTCTATTTCGAAAGTGTATGACATAAATTTTAGGTTGACCGTGAGTCAAATCACTTTCTTGGTCCTACTCGATTACTACATTTAACAATCACAGTATCACACTCATATTTAAAGTTAAATTTATCACAAACTTAATTGTTATATTATATCTGTAAGAAAATCGCATTCAGTTAAAGTACACAACGCGTCGTTGAAAACGCTAAACAGAATTCGACCAACTTTAGGTTGAGCAGCTTTACGATCATTTCTGTGTTGAACAGAAGAATATATCAGATTCACCACATCTGGATTTGGGATAACTGTAACTAAATTTGTAGCCAATTAATAAAATAATAGTTGATTACATATCGATATATGTAATCTTTTTTCTCTTTTCGTGCATGGCGGCAGACAGGCGCTGAACACACATATTGTCCTTTTCTCTTGCATTGATACGGTACCACGCATCTTTAACCTTTCCTTTTCAAAGTGTTACTTTGAACATTATTAATTATTGTATGTTTCTGAATTTGTGTATTCCGATGCTAAGTTGCTTGTAATGGGAACCTTTATTTTAATTACTTTATATGGAATAATATATTAGTCCTCGAAATCCAAGCTTTGACTTGTTTTTCTTCTAATATATTGTAAGTTAAGGAAAACAAATTCAAAAATAACCCAATATATAAAATCAATTGACAGGTAGTATGTGTCCTCAAACTTTCAGGAGTACAATAACGCCCCCAAATAAAAATTATTTGTCTTTAACTAATGAATTTTGTTGGTTTGCATTTACAGAATTCCATGGTTCACAATGTAAAAACTATAGAAATATATAATTCCAATTAGTAGTTTGGACCTCCCTTTAGGGGAGCAAACCACTCTTTCCATTTGTGGACGTTTTAGGCTTTTAGGCAAGCTGGAAATTATATAGACAATAAAAAATAAGATTTATTAACTTAGTTAACTAAAAAAAAAATATAAGAAGCTGTTTTCTACCTTTGGACCTTTTAAATGAACAAGGACAATCCTTTTCCTCCAGATAAACGAGCGCAGTAATACAAATCGGCAAGTTTTCATATTAAATCAAATTCAGGATCAGAATAAGTCCATATTACGTACGGATTTAAATCAAAATTCTAGAAAGCTAGATTCATTCTTTAATTCTTATCCAAAAAATATAAAATGTAAAAGCAATAAACAAGCTAATTAATGAATGTTTATACGTGAAGCGCCGATGTTCGAATCTTAATGAATCATCGTACTAACTATTCAAGGATGTCACAGTAAATATTAAGACATTCATAAAGGGGTTTACCTAAAATTTTACAAGGCCTTAGGGATGAAGGTATAATTATCCCGTTAGTCAAAGCCCTATATAAGTAGCCTTTCTTGATATGTTTAATAAATCATAAAAACAAAGGGTATCATCACTATAATTAACTTACATGAAAATTAGTACTATGTTTAGCACTGGGTTTTCTCTGCAGCGGCTGGTGCTTGTTTTTGTTTCAGTTTCGCTTCTTTTTTTGGGTAAATCATGCTCGGATGCTAGTCAAGGTAAATTAGTTTCAACTATATATACATATATATATATATCCTTTAATTCTCTAATGTAATGAAAGTACTCTTTTTTGGCTGTGCAGTAGTGGTAGCCACCGAGATGGAAGAAAAACGTGCCGGAAATAGTTTCGTCCCTTCACATAAGGTAATTAAATTAACACTGCAATTTCTACAATTGTATATCTCACTTCGGTTTTGACTTGAATTCTTACATTACAGTGTTTCACTAATATATATCTGATTTTTTTCAAAAAAAAAAAAAAAACTAATATACATCTGAATTAAATGACAATGTATTAGCAAAGATAGTTTTTTTTCCATTGTGATAGCTATATATTTCACATATATCTTCAAATTCCAACAATATATATGTCTGAATTAAATGTCAATATGTACTAATATAATGTATGTGTATCGGTCAATTCGCAATAAACGGTTATGGTCGTTAAATGCTGTGAATCTGCTTGGTGTTAACGTTTTAGCACACAATGGAATTTCGTTGAATCAGATAATTTCTAATCTTTCAAGTACAATAATTTCAGGGAAATCAGGTAGATGCCATAATTCCAATTGATGCAGCCAAAAGTCAGAAAGAAACAAGTTCGGAAAGATTAATAGTGAAGAAAGAGAAGAAGGAACTCATGAGAAACAGAAAAATGAGAGCAGCAGAGAAGTGGATGAATAATAACAACAATGTGATGGCGTTCAGTGCTGATTATCGTTCGCCCAAGTCGCACCCGCCCCGAAATAATTAATAAGCAAATTAATTTACTGCTCTTATATATACAAGATTAATTAATTAATTAGTGTTATTTTGTATAATATCAGGGAGTGAGAGAACAATTTTCCACCCTGCTCTTGCTCATTTTAACTCGTCTGCGAAAACAAATACATGCATGGATCCGAATACTTTATACTAGCTACAACTATCAACTATTGTATCTAAGAGGTCAATTTTGGGAAATTAATCCATATTTTTCATTCAATGATCGTTTTGTTTTTTGGTTCTTTTTATCCGCAGTGTTGGTGGTTCCAGGAGATCAGCTTAAATTTTGTGTGGCATTTATATATATATATATATATATATAAATATATGTATATGTGTATATATATATATATATACTTGTCTTCTATTTTCACAGTGTAAAATAGATTTCGTTTAATTTCATCTCATTTCTAGCCTACTAACTTGAGTACTTGACAACATAGCCGGCAGAATGGCAGATAATATAGGAAAGTTCTTTCACTAGAGGGAAACATATGAAGAGTTTCGTCATCACCTTATATTGATTCAAAATTGTAACTCATAAATGAAAATCTGAATTTTTGGATTGGGGAAGCTACAATTGTGTATTCAGGATTTGTATACACTGAGGGAGGGGGCTATTTTTTTCTTAAAGAATGATAGACAAGGAATGAATTTTATGATTTCAGTGCATGCGAGCGAATAGAATTGTAAAGTTTTTTTCTTCACTATTTTTTCAACATTGAAAGTGACTTTTGCTAATTGAAGCAATACATGTTGCTAATTAGACATATATAATACATGGTTAGTTCACCGTTTTAAATAAAGAATTTTAGTTTGACAATCGATCACATATATAAGACGAGGTGCGATATTACAAGTGTGGTATTACGATTCTATTACAAACTAGACCTACTTTGACTATGACTAGTGCTAATTAAGTAGGCTTGCTCCGGAACACCTCGAACTGACGGTAAGATGCTTTGCGGAATATTGAAGATAATATCAAAATGGACGTCGAAGGTGATATCGGGGATGATATCGAGGACCTTCTACGTCGGATATGATCTCCTGATGGATGTCAGGGGTGACGTCGGATACGATGTCGGATATGATGTCGATGGATATGTCGACGATATATATCGAAGATATATATATCGAGTATTATGTCGGGTGCGATATCGGTGTACAATATCTTAGGATAATTAAACTTACGTTGATTAGCGAAATCCGGGTATTTAGAGGTCTCGGGAATCGGGGACCGCACACGTGGCAAACACGTGAGTTGTACCATATCGAATATAACATTCAATATGCATATCGGGGACGATCCCCGATATAGTCCAAATATAGGCCTGGCTCATGGGCAGGCCCAATACGGAAAATACCCATATCACGAAGTCCCCCAATTTGGGAGTTATTATTGTAAATAATAATTCGTAAATTTAAATCTAAGTTTGAATTACCAGTACTTGTTGTTCCGCCAGTTCAAATGACGGGGCTCGAAAACGGGAATTCATTTCAAAGATGTTGGTGGATCCCAGTGTAATTGGCGTAGTCGAGAGGTCCTCGTTTGAATTAGCATATGTAAGCGTCTCTCGTGACGTAATTTTGTCCTCATCATGAAAATAGAGGATTTTTAGAATCTATATCAAATTTCTTTCGATATGCGATGTCGAATTTGGCTTCCGATATGTGCCATCATAAATGCATCATCGAAGGACCCGATGTCTATAAATAGAGGTTTGTAGAAGAGAGAAAGATCATTTGTCTTTTAGCGAAAGTTACCTTCCTTATGCTGAGGTATATCGGGGATACCCGACATAATTTCCGATATGCGCTTTCGATATCGTCTTTTCGATATGCATTTTCGATTTCAATTTCGATATTCGTATTCGATATGATTCTCGATATACAGATTCGATATGATTTTCGATATATAAGTTTTGTACTTAACTTTTTTATCCGAATTTTGATTTCCCAGGTTGCGTCGTTCTTGATCCTACTGTGCTCAAAGAGTTTTTCACAAATTGTACATGTGTTCATTCGCTCATAGTTACGATGGCCGGCGCGAGTGGAGTTAATGTATCCGACTTGGGATGGGAGAATGAGGAGGTCGTACGGTCTCAATCTGAATTTGTCGATTCTGAGATGTTTGGGACATAACGCCCAAAAATTATGAAGAAAATAATTTTATACTTTAGTCCTTAAACTTTTGAAAATTTTTATTTTGACCCTAAATGTTTAGAAAAAAATTGCATTTGAACCCTGAACTTAAAAGTTAGTCTTTTATTATATTTACAGGTCTCTAATCCTAAAACATATATTTTAATTTCAAATATTAACCAAGTTGATTGAATTACCTAGAAAAATTACATAAGTAAATATGTATGTAACAAAGAAATCTAATTATACCTATTTAGATTTTAATTATAAATAATTGAGGGACTTGATATGCAACTAACCAATTAATGAAGTAAGCCATGACATCCTTAAGAGTATG
Source organism: Linaria vulgaris (assembly GCA_948329865.1). Taxonomy (NCBI): domain Eukaryota; kingdom Viridiplantae; phylum Streptophyta; class Magnoliopsida; order Lamiales; family Plantaginaceae; genus Linaria; species Linaria vulgaris. The sequence goes on from OX415249.1 coordinate 68,411,002, forward strand.
ATTAAATTCAGATGTTTTCTGATTTATTATAAAATAATCAAAGTGAGACCTTAATTAAAAGTATTTTAACATAATTTTTTGCCTATAAATAGTAGCTTTCTTCCAACAATTTTCACACCCAAAATCATTTCAGTTTTTCCTTCTTTCTTCCTATGAATATCTAAGTTAGTGAGTCTAATTTCAAGAAAAATTCATTCCAAGTTCTTATTTCATCATTTTCTACCAAAAAATGCCCAAAACTTTTATTGCGCATAAATTATCCATTGCGCAGAAAAATGATGAATAATTGTAGAAATATTCTTTTTGATCAAGACCAATGGCCGAATACTCCTCATGATGTCCTATAACTTTCATATGAAGATTTTTTTTTTCAAATAATGTGATTTAGAAGGTCGAAATTCCTAAACCGTAGACTGCTGTCTGAAAATCTGAAAATAGGTTCTATGTTTTCAAGAACTATTTAGCATAGCAAACCTTGGATTTTCCTTCCCATTTGGGCTCACATGTTCCTAGTGATGTTAGGGATCAGTTGCCACAAAAAGATTTGGAAACAAAGTTCATTTGGATATCCGATCAAAGGTTTGATGAACTAACCAACGCCATCAAGGTTCCCCGTACGAGTTAAGGTGATGTTCCATTTATGATTTGTTCTAGCCCCGTTTGGCATCTGGCCCTGAGGAACTTGGACAGAAAAGCCACTACTCCGTTACCAAACCTCGAACAACCTATATTTCATCATAATCATGTTTGGCATCTCATGTCATAACATGATTTTCTTACTCATCGTTAAATCATATTCAATCATTTATTATTTGTCATATCTATTCATAATCATGATAATTCTCCAATAATATAATCTCATCTACTGGTTCTTGAATTGTGCAAAGAGCAACGAACTATGTTCGGGACATGTAGCTCAAGGAGCAACGGATATTATCCGGTTTACTAACTTATTTGTTTATTTGTTATACCCATTGGGACGCCTTTGGGAAGTTTGGCCCAGATATTGAGTCGAGTTACTGCTGGACAGTAAGGACTATCGGTTTAAGTAATTTTGCTTGATACCCATCTATCTAGGCGCCACTTGCAGTCAAGAGTTGACTGTAACCCGCGTGCTGGATCGACATGTACCCGAGCATGTTTCTTGATTGTTTGCGAGGTCGCTCCTTGTCAAGAGATATAAGGTAGAATTGTAGAAGTCATAAGGCTGGATTTGTTTATTGTTAAGCACGAGTTCATTAACTATGAAAGATCTTAGTATCTGCAATACTTGTAACTGTGTTCAGTTGCACTTAGCAATAGTTGCAACTGTACACTTAAGTATGACAGAAGATAGTTCTTTAACGTTTGAAAACAGTTTTGTTGTTGCAATTGCGAAAAACAGTAAAACATAAACAGTAAAGAACACAAAATGTTTTTAACGTGGTTCGGTCCAAATGGTCCTAGTCCACGGGGTTTTCACCCAAGGTTTGACTCAAACTGTTTCCTACTTAAGAATTACAATGAAGGATTTAAATCAACTCATATACTAGACTCCCTCTAACATATGCAGTTGCAACACCTAGCCCTTAACTTGTTTTCAGAAACACGTTTGAATCGAAGACACACTAAGCTACTCCAGAGACACTCTGACTTAATGCTCTTTGCAAATGACTCGATACAAGACTGCTTAATATCTTTTTCAAAGTGTCTTCTAACGATCTCGAGTCTTCTTTCTATATAGGCGCACCAGAATCTTCTATCGAATCTTCAGTTGCAATCCACTGGCAATCTTCTTTCCAAGTAAGATGAGCACGCCAGCTGTTCTTGTGGATCCGTGAGACTATCCTTCCTTATTAAGGGGATTCCAAACGATCTTCATGGATCTTCAATGAACCTGCATGCTTATTAGTCCAAATGCAATAAAGAGATAAGGAATATAAATCAGGATTTAGATGATAACATATCTTTTAAGATAAACCAATATCCTTTAAGATAATTACCATATCAGGTTAACTATATCCTAATAATTTAAACAAAACAATATCAATATAGATAAGGCATGGGCCGCATGGTTTAGAGCCCAACCGAAAGGAATTCGGCCCTAACAATCTCCCCTTTTGATTTGTTTTGTCAAAATTATTGACCACTCTGCACAATCGTTAGAAAGCATTCATAAGCAAGTAGTACGCGCAGAAAGTAGAGTAAAGCAAAGAGTACGAAATGTACTGGTTGCAACAGCAGTGCAACATTCCGCCAAAACGTTAACATAAAGTAGAAATTGTCCAGATTTAGTGAAAAATGGATGTGCAAGCGCAACTCCCCCTAAACAAAATCTCCCCCTTTTTGAAACAACAAATCAAGGGGTATCGTTACCATTCCCAGAAGATTCACCAGGCCCAGAGCGGAGACCAGCGTGTTGCAACAGGCTGTCAAGCTTGGATTCTTGAAGGGCCATCGAAGTGCGCAACTCCTCATTGGACTGGACCAGCTCAGCCACCAGACCATTCAGCCTGGAGAGTTCCAGGTGCACCCCATCAAGGCTGGCGGAGGCGTCGGGATGGAACCGGAGTGCTTCTTTGTGGAAGATCCAGTTGCAGCTGGGGAGGGCGGCGACTTATTCAGAATCTTAGTGCTGGCGCGCATCACCGGGCACTCGAGAAACTCTTCCTTGTCCAACATGATGGAGGGGTGCCTAGAGGCAAAGAACATGTAGATGAGTGCAGAGAACCCTAGTGACAGATGAACGTTGGGAAAGGTGCCGCTGTAAATGCGTTCGAACACAAGCGTCCCCAGGTCAATTGCAACTCTCGTTCCAACACGAAACAGTACACTGGCAACCTCTGGGCGAATGGTTGAGGTCTGCGTGCAAGGTAGCCAGTGGCTGACAAGGATCCGGAACAGAAGGTTGTACCGGTTCGTAAGTGAGCTGGTGGGAAAAGGATCGGAGGGCCATACACTGATTGAACCGCCAGTCAGCTCGTAGGCAACTTTGTTCATATCGCGCTCCAGTCGCAACTCAGAGTGTCCAGCTGTGTCCACGATGGGTGCCTCCATGGCCTGGAAGAGAAGCTCAGCAGTGAAGGGACAGACATTTCCACGCAGAAAAATGACATGGCGCTGGAGGGATCCCTCCGCATCGAGTTGGGTCGTGAGGTTGGCATAAAACTCCTGGGCCAGTACCTTGTTGTATTTGGTGGCGTTCTGTGTTGCAACCAACCACCCGCGCTGCTTAAGGAGTTCCAGAACACCAGTCTCCTCATAAGACTTGAGTTCCAACGGCCGTTCAACAACAATAGGACGCTTCCGAATCTCCAGAATTCTAACTTCTGCGTCAGAAGTGTAGAAGCGCTTAGAGTGAGCCCGAGCAGCTTTCAAGGCAGCAGAGGCAGGAGCAACATCTGGGAGGATGAAAGGAGACTCGGGCACAGGAGGTGAGGGCTTTCTTGGAGGAGCAAAAGATTTGGTCTTCTTCTTAGGAGGCTCAGGGGACTGGTCAGGGAGAGTGCCCTCCGATTCCGTCTCAGAGGCAGGTTGCATGTCAGCAAGCTTGTGAAGGCGACGGCGACGGGGAGGCTGGCGGACCAGAATCTTGGTCCCCTTCCTAGTATTCGGACCAGAGGAGGCAGGAGGAGCAGCAGGAGAGGCGGGATCGTCCTCAGGTGGTGGTGGCGGTGCAGAGGAGGATCCAACTTTGTATTTCCCCTTTGTTTGAGCAGTGGAGCGAGGCGGAGGGGAAGGTGATCTGCGCAGCGAAGAAGACGGAGATGGTGGGGAGGGTGGTGAGGGCGGCTCAGTCGATTGGGCAGTATTCCTATCAACTGTAGTTGCAGGTGCCGTCGTGGGAGATGGTGGGTGGACTGTTTGGAGAGGAGGAAGGTCAAGCGGTTCTTCGGAGAAGGTGGCGACTGGTTTACGCGCAGAGCCTCCCATCCTGTGAAAGACAATCTAAGAGAAGAGAGAGAGAGAGAGAAGACGTGAGATCCGTGGAAAGAGAGGGATGAGAGAAAGGAAGGGCAACAATCGACTCAACTAAGAAGTAATTCAAAAAACCCTAGAAATTAAGGAGGGAAAAAGCCCACCAAAATTCAATTAGCCCTAGATACTCTTTTCACAAGATAAGGATCCATTTAGAACGGAAAAGATAGGGTCAAAACAACCTAAGATACGCATATGATACAAAGCCTAACAACCTGCCAAAAAAAACTTGAACTCACAATGTGTCACCTAGTGAGGCCCAATCACGCGTAATTAGGGCTCCAGCATGTTAAGTAGAATTGAACACAGCAACATGAGAACCAAGGCAACCAGTGGAGATGATCCATCCTTTTACCAAACTCACGCAGTTTCTCCATGGAGTTCATTGAAGGATACTCAGTTACAATTAAAACAAGGAGCCGTGAGCAACTGGTAGCTTTCACACTGACACATTTGTGAGCAAGGTAGCTCTTTGCAATGAGGAGTCACGTGAGATAAGAATTGCTAGCTTTCACACTTGCTGCTTCTAGGTCAGGTAGCTTTTTCCAGTTGCAACTCATGAAAAGGAATTTCTTCCCCCTTTGTTTTTTTTTTGTTTTGTGTTTTTTTTTTGTGTTTTTTTTTAGTACAACAAACATTAAGGAGACTGTCTGAGATCAGTAACAGGTCAGAAGGTCAGGCACTGGTCATCCTCAGTTGCAACCAGGTTCCTGTTGCAATTCACATAAGGCAGAGCCCTAACGACTTGCGAAGGTGCTCAAAACGTGTCACATCCAGAGCTTTGGTAAAGATATCTACAAGTTGAAGGTCAATGAACACATGACGTAACTCAATAGTTTTAGCCTCAACCAGTTCTCTAATATAATGATATCGAATATCAATGTGTTTAGTACGAGAATGTTGGACTGGATTTTTAGAGATGTTAATGGCACTCGTATTATCACAGTAGAGAAGTATTTCATTTTGCAAGATACCGTAATCTTCTAGCATTTGTTTCATCCAAACCAGTTGGGTGCAACTGCTCCCAGCAGCAATGTATTCGGCTTCAGTTGTGGACAAGGTGATGGAGTGTTGCTTCTTGCTAAACCAGGACACAAGATTTGCTCCTAGGTAAAAACATCCTCATGTGGTACTCTTCCGATCATCAGCACATCATGCCCAATCTGCATCAATGTATCCTGCAAGAAACATGTTATCATGGAAGTTGTAACTGAGACCAAAATCTGCTGTACCAGAGATGTAACGTATAATTCGCTTGACAGCTTTGAGATGGGATTCTTTCGGGTTGGCCTGATATCGTGCACATACTCCAACACTGAAGCATATGTCAGGCCTGCTAGCCGTGAGGTACAGTAGGCTTCCTATCATGCTTCGGTAAAGACTGGGATCCACCGAGTTACAACTATCATCTTTGCTGAGGCGATCTGTCGATCCTATAGTAGTTTTCATAGGTTTGGCATGCTCAAGGCCAAAACGCTTGATAAGATTCTTTGCATACTTCGTCTGGGATATGAATATTCCATCATTTTGTTGTTTGACCTGTAAACCAAGAAAATAAGTTAGTTCACCAACCATGCTCATTTCAAACTCATTTTTCATAACAGAAATGAAGTGTTGCAACTCATCCGGAGATGTAGATACAAACACGATATCATCTACATAAATTTGAACAATAAGAATGTTAGTTCCGAAGTGTTTGTAGAACAAGGTTCTATTGTAGAACAAGGTTCTATCTACACTCTCTCTTGTGTATCCCTTGTCAAGGAGATGAACGGGGAGTCTGTCATACCAGGCCCGTGGGGCTTGCTTTAGGCCATAAAGTGCTCTTTTTAATTTCAACACATGGTTGGGAAAATGTGGATCTGTGAAACCTTTAGGTTGTTCGACGAACACTTCTTCGTTTAAGTATCCATTCAGGAATGCACTCTTGACATCCATCTGGAAGAGTTTGAAGTGCAAACCACATGCTACTGCGAGTAGAAGACGAATGGACTATAGTCTTGCAACTGGAGCAAATGTTTCGTCATAGTCAACTCCTTCGACCTGTGTGTATCCCTGTGCAACTAGTCTGGCTTTGTTGCGCACTATATTTCCCAATTCGTCGGTCTTGTTCTTGAATATCCATTTGGTACCAATGATGTTCACTTTGTCTGGTCGAGGGACAAGTGTCCATACATCATTTCGTTCAAATTGATTCAGTTCCTCTTGCATGGCTTCAATCCAAGCTTCTTCCAACATGGCTTCCTTTACATTCTTGGGTTCAATCTTAGAAGTGTAACTCACAAAGCGCACCATTTGGTCATATCTCTTTCGAGGGATATCTCGCGTTCTTATCCCGTCATTGATGTTACCAATGACAGTCTCAGGTGGGTGATTCCTCTTGATGTGTGGTGGTGCTTCCAGGTTCCCTGTTTGCGCTACTACAGTGGGGGTTGTTTCTGTTGGAACTATACCCGTCGGAATAACCTCAGGTTGCTGGTTGACTGTGTCAGTTGCAACTGGTGGTGAACTTTTGTGGGGGCGGTGTGATTCCTCCTCATCATCAGCATCTGTTAATTCAGTGATCCGAACTTCAGATGATGTAGTTGCAAAGTCCCTGTAATCGTCAAACTCAACATTAGATGACTCAACTACAGTTTGAGTGCGCATATTGAATATGCGATAAGCATAACTGTACCGTGAGTACCCAACAAAAATTCCTAGATCAGATTTTGATTGAAATTTTCCTCTAGGTTCCCTATCATTCAGGACGTAGCAAGCACAACCAAAAATATGAAAGTGTTGAACATTTGGTCTTTTACCTTTCCAGAGTTCATAGGCAGTTTTAGTTGTACCTGGGCGTAAGTAAACTCGGTTAGTGACATAGCATGCGGTGTTCACTGCCTCAGCCCAGAACTTGATGGCTAGTTTCTTTGAGTTTAGCATAACTCTTGCCATTTCAACTAGTGTCTTGTTCTTCCTTTCAACAACCCCATTTTGTTGTGGTGTGATGGGGGAAGAGTATTCATGGAATATACCCTTGTGAGAACAGAATTCAATGAAGCTTGAGTTTTCAAACTCTCTACCATGTTCACTTCGAATTCTTTTAACAGTTAGATCCTTCTCAGTTGCAACAGTGTTGCACAAGTTTTTGAAGAAAACAAAGGATTCATTTTTGTCTTTTAGGAATTCAACCCAGGTGTATCTTGAGAAATCATCAACGCATACAAAGATGTAACGCTTACCAGAGATGCTTTCCTTTTGAATGGGTCCCACAAGATCCATGTGTAGCAATTCCAGAATTCTTACCGATGGCATGTGTTGCAACTCACTATGGCTTGCTCTTGTCTGTTTTCCTTCAAGTCATGACACACACTTTCCAATCGGCTTTGCTCCAAGCTTTGGTAATCCTCTCACACTTTGATTGTTGAAGAGATGTGCCAGGGATTTGTAATTGAGGTGTCCAAGCCGTTGGTGCCATAATTCTGCAACAGATTCTTTGCTCGAGTTGCAAGTAAGTGACCTAAAAGTAGCTTTACAGTTAGTCATAGTATAACAGTTTTCAGTGCTTCTTAGTCCTTTCAAGACTATATTTTGAAATTGATCTACAACTTCACATTCATCTTTGGTAAAGTGAACAAAGAGATCATCGTCACACAATTGACTAATACTAATAAGATTTGCACATAGTCCATCAACATAGTGAACATCTCTTAGTTTGGGGAAGCCTTTAACACTTAGGGTTCCTCTCCCCATTATCTTTCCTCTGTTTCCATCACCGAAAACAACATCCCCTTTTCGTTCATGCACAAAGTTGCTTAGAATGTCTTTATTTCCGGTCATATGCCTAGAGCATCCGCTATCGAAGTACCAAGAATTAGAATAAGATCCTTCTTGAGAGGTAGAGTTGCAAGCAGTAAGACAAATAAGAGGGTTATAAGATTTCTTAGCCCAAACTTGTTGTGGTGGCACGACAGTTGCAACTGTGGGTGCATCCAGTAGGATCTTCTTCTTTCTTTGGTTTCTCCTCTTCTTCTTCTGTACTTCGGGAACAGTGAGGGATGGTGTGTCCTGAGGTGTCCATAGCTGATAGCAGTAGGGACGAATGTGTCCTTGGACTCCGCAGTGGTGGCAGGTAGGAATGAATCTTCCTTTTGCAAACCTGTTTACGGAATTCTGGTAAGATACTGTTGCTGGCAAATTACAACTAATACGTACCTGATTTTTGGTGTTGGGATAGTCGAAGGGAATTTCAACTCCCTTGGGTATCCTATTCTTTTTGGAAACGGATATCTTGGTATTACCAAGAAACTTTGGTAAAGTGGAATCAACATATCCTACTCATGTTTTCCCAGTTGCAACTTTCTGGGTGTCCAGAACTTTTTCCAAATTTTCTGTGCCTGGTGTGAGCAACTTCACGTTCTTAGCCAGTGCGTCCAGTTCTTTCTTGGTGAGATCGCACACTTCAACAAGTGCTTTGTGGGCTTTAAGTGCCAAGTCCAGATCAGTGGACAAAAGATCTCTCTCCAAGGTGAGCGCGAGAACCTTTCTTTCGAAATTCAAGGATTCTGTTGTTCATTCTCACAGGGCTGCCAAAGGTTGAAACAATTTTGAGTTGGGCCTCCAATTCGGAGTTTCTTCTGCAGATTGCCTCCATATCCTCTGTAAGTTCCAACTCGTTACTGTCAAGTGAGTCGCTATCGGAGTCAGAATTGTTGTGAATTGCAACTCCCATGTTGGCTCTAAGGGGAATGAACAATGAAAACGCAAGGTCATCGACTTCTTCTGTATCATCTTCACTGTTATCAGATTCGTCCTCACTCCATGCGAGTAATGCACGGCTTTTGTTTTTCTCGAGAAGATTTGCACAGTCTGCCCTTATGTGTCCAAAACCTTGACATTCCCTGCATTGAATACCCTTTCCAGACCTTTTGTTGTCAAGTCTATTAGTAGCGGAAGGCTTATTATTAGATAAATCAGAGGGACTTGCCACTGGGTTTGAAGAGTTACCTCTGCTCCAACGTTTGTTCATTCTGTTTGTGAGGAGTGCTAGGGATTGCTCTAATTCTGAGTTGGGACTGTTCTGTGGAAGACTGGCCTGAAGTGCAACTCCTTTGGATATGGTGTCTCCTTCTCTCTTGAGTTTCATTTCCCATGCGGTTAGTGATCCCATGAGATCAGCCAGAGGTAGTGTGTTAACTTATTTTGCTTCTTCAATGGCTGAGACTTTCATTGCAAACCTTCTAGGAAGAGATCCTAGGAGTTTTAGCACGATTCTGGATTCAGGGAAATCCGCTCCAAGGATGTTGGCTTCACTAGCGAGATGCCTGAGTTTGGAATGGAACTGAGCGATGGTATCCGTTTCTTCCATGCGTACATAGTTGAACTGGTCATTAAGTAGTTGCAACTTGGATGCGCGCACTTTGTCATTTCCTTGGTGTGCATTCTCAATAGCCTGCCAAGCATCTTTTGCAATTTCACTGTTAGATATACTCTTATATTTGTCATAATCAATAGCAACTAAAATAATGTTTAAAGCTGTAGAGTTATAGTTTGCTAAGAGTTCTTCAGCATTGGTCCATTCTAGCTCGGATTTCACTCGTTCTTGATCGTCTGTCGGTGGGGTCCACCCTTTTAGAATGCTCTTCCAGGCCTTCTGATCCTGTTGTTTTGTGAAGTTTCGCATGCGATTCTTCCAGTAGGAGTAGTTCGTAGCCGTCAGCATTGGTGGCTTGATGGTCGACAGACCTTCCCTCATTTCTTCCATAGGAAAAACAATTAAACAAAACAAAGATCTTTAGACCAGAATCTACACTATGTAAATATAGTGACCCGCTCTTGATGCCAATTGAAAGATCTTAGTATCTGCAATACTTGTAACTGTGTTCAGTTGCACTTAGAAATAGTTGCAACTGTACACTTAAGTATGACAGAAGATAGTTCTTTAACGTTTGAAAATAGTTTTGTTGTTGCAATTGCGAAAAATAGTAAAACATAAACAGTAAAGAACACAAAAGGCTTTTAACGTGGTTCGGTCCAAATGGTCCTAGTCCATGGGGTTTTCACCCAAGATTTGACTCAAACTGTTTCCTACTTAAGAATTACAATGAAGGATTTAAATCAACTCATATACTAGACTCTCTCTAACATATGCAGTTGCAACACCTAACCCTTAACTTGTTTTCAGAAACACGTTTGAATCGAAGACACACTAAGCTACTCCAGAGACACTCTGACTTAATGCTCTTCGCAAATGACTCGATACAAGACTGCTTAATATCTTTTTCAAAGTGTCTTCTAATGATCTCGAGTCTTCTCTTTATATAGGCGCACCAGAATCTTCTATCGAATCTTCAGTTGCAATCCACTGGCAATCTTCTTTCCAAGTAAGATGAGCACGCCAGCTGTTCTTGTGGATCCGTGAGACTATCCTTCCTTATTAAGGGGATTCCAAACGATCTTCACGGATCTTCAATGAACCTGCATGCTTATTAGTCCAAATGCAATAAAGAGATAAGGAATATAAATCATGATTTAAATGATAACATATCTTTTAAGATAAACCAATATCCTTTAAGATAATTACCAAATCAGGTTAACTATATCCTAATAATTTAAACAAAACAATATCAATATAGATAAGGCATGGGCCGCATGGTTTAGAGCCCAACCGAAAGGAATTCGGCCCTAACAAACTACTCTATGAAAACTTCAGTACCATTGCTACATCAAATTGTCTAGTTGAACTGCTTCTACCGGTAAGATTACTTTCGAAATGTATCTAGTAGGTCACAGTTAATTCTTGCATTACCAGTTCTTTTATATGAATCTCACTAAGTCATTAAAGACTTATTCCTTGTTTCTTATGTCTATTCCTCAGGAAAAAATCAACATGGCAGCATGGACCAAGTGAATAATTATTCAAGCGTGCATTTTAGAATATTTGTGTTTTGTCACTAGTGCATAACCATTAAAATAGTCACTTTATTTGTAATGCCAAGACTTCCGTTGTATATATCAAAATATAATTTATAAAACGTGTATAATTTTGATCCTGAACAAGTGAGACCCCTTCCTATGAGTTGCGCTTTAGTCTGGATTGGGTAAAGTGGCTGGCCACCACTGAACCAAGTCGGATCGGAGCATGGCTCGTGGGGCACGGTCGTCATAGATCCGACGGGGAATATGGTGAGTCCAGCGGGGATGAGGGTGTGAGATACAATGAATGGGGTCTCCGCGAGTCGCCCGAAGTGAAGAAATATAAGACTGCCATCAAGTATGAAGACATGGTGTCTCGCGTTCCTCATTGCCCTGATCATTATGTTTCCACGTATCATATAGATGGATACAAGGTTAAGTTCCCTGGGAAAGATGAGCGAATGCATACGCCTCATCGGGATTCCATCACCGTTCATGTGAAGCATTTCGCCAATGGGCTACGCTTCCCAATCGACCCAGCTATTATTGCTATCCTGAGGAGTATTGGGGGCTCGCTGGGACAACTTTCTCCTAACTCATTTGATTTTATCGTGGCCTTCGTATTGGTCATGGAGGCCCTTGGTGCGCCCCATGGGGTTAACGAATTATGGGCTCTATTCTCCGTTATTACCAACAAGAAGGGTGGGGATAGAGGCTTCTTCTTCATCAGAGCTTGTTCGGACGGAAGTTCTTGCAAGGTAGCCAGACTAGTTACGGCTTTGGTAATAAGAATGAATACTTTTATGTCGAGGAGAAGGCTGCTGGGGAGTTTAAGGACCTCCCTTAAAAATGGTCGAAGATGGAGAAATACCAAAAGCTCTCTATTGTGGGCGCTCCTCAATGGGCCGCAGACTTTTTGGAAGGTTTATTGGCCCACATTTATGACCTGACCACTCTTGCTAACGAAGAGGTACTGCGTGTGGGTGGTCTTTCGCTGGTGCCTTATCGAGGCTCATTCGACCTTGGTATGTTATCCTCCTTGTCTTAGTTGCATATTCTTTAATAGTCATTTTTTGGTTATGTTTTTGTATACAAGCCAACTCGTGATGTATCGGAGGTTGGATATCATCACTGCGCGCGTTGCTGCGGCGGAAGCTGAGGCTGGTGTCGAGGCGTCATTGCCCGTCATACTTAAAACACGTAAACGAGAGGGTCACCGATTAAAAGATAAGACAAGTGGGCGTCCCAATGTGAGGGGCATATGGAGGGTGGGGCCGGTGGGGTCCCTCGGAGTAATGTGCCCTCGAATGGCGGAGTCGGAGCGAGCTCTAGTAGGGGCTAAGCTCCGGGGACTTCTGGCGTAAACCCTTCCCATCATAAGAGGAAACAACTGAGAGTGGTAGTGGTGCGTCTACTGAAAGGAGTGTCGTTTTTCAGTCGGTAAGTTTTTTTTATAGCCACTTTCCTTTTTTGGTTGTAGTAATGAGAAACTTATAACTTTCTTATCACAGGTTGGCAAGTTCCTGGCCAACTTTTTGAAGGTGGCAATTGATAATAATGTTGATAGAAGCGAGTCCATTACGCGGTCAATTGCTGACCTTGAAAGTATGGGCAATTACGACCCTGCAGATGTGCCAAATTTAGCAGCCGAACGTGATGATGTGTTAAGTATATTCGCCTTTAGTGAGGCGAATGTGCAACTTCTGCTGAAGCAGAACCAGCAGTTGGACGCAGCCCTAGACAAGGCCAATGTGTCCATTGTAGTTGAGAGGGAGACACGTGAAGCCACAAAATTGGAGCTTCAGCATCTTCGGGAAAAACTGGCCCTTGTTGAGAGGACCATCCGGTGTTAGGTAACATTTTTTGCGAGTCATTTAGAGGTGACACCTTATCAAGCCATGTTTTGATTATGCCGTGATTCGTTTCTTTAGGATCCCACACGGGAGCAGAAGACCAGTGTCGCCAAGGGTTTCCTTTTGAGCGGAATGTTCAAGGAAATATATGCAGAGCGCGGCGTGCAAGAGAGAGAAGAGGCAAAAGCCTCTATCATCGGCCAGATTCGATTGCATGACGGATTTAGAGATGAATTTGACCCCAGCCTGTTTGATCCATTGCTAGGTCCAGATGGGGAAATTCCTGAAGATTCGAATTCTGATGATGAGATGACTCGAGGCCAGATGTCTATGCTGAGATCTTGCAGCAAAAGAGCCTTGTGCTGATTCATATTAAAGGTGCCCTTAAGTACCCTGGATGAAGCCTGCATCTACAATATTTCCTTAGGAATCTGTTCCTGTATTTCCTTTATATTCTTTGTAATTTTGAGTAATCGAATATAATAGCCATTTGCTCTTCTTATTCTGAAGGACTAATCCTTCCGTTAATATTGTTGATTTTGTGTCTTTTCCTCTCGATGAGTAGGATTTCTTTTCTATTATTGCCCTTCTTATCACGATGGATGGAAGTCTTCTCCTTTTCTTCTACCTCCGTTATTTTGGTAGGTATGGGATTTTTCTTTTGTCCTCCTTATCTCGACGAATAGGGGATCTTTCTTTTCTTTCTTTTGTCCTTCTTATCTCGACGAATAGGGGATCTTTCTTTTTTTCTTTTGTCCTCCTTATCTCGATGGATAGGGGATCTTTATTTTTTCTTTTTTCCTCCTTATCTCGATGGATAAGGGATCTTTCTGTTTCCTTTTGTCTTCCTTATCTTGATGTATAAGAGATCTTTCTTTTTTCTTTTGTCCTCCTTATCTCGATGGATAGGGGATCTTTCTTTTTTCTTTTGTCCTTCTTATCTCGATGGATATGGGAACTTTATTTTTTCTTTTTGCCCTCTTTATCTATGTGGATAGGATATCTTTCTTTTTCTTTTGTCCTTTTTTTATCTCGGTGGATAGGGGATCCTCTACCCGTGAGGGCATATTTATACTGTATCTCGTAGGATAGCAGGTATTCGACCATTATAGGTACTTTTCCCCGTGCATGTTAAGGCATCGGAGTCACTCTGTCTTCTCTCCCTTCGTGTTGCGATGAGTAAGCGATATATTGTTTCCTTGTCTTATCGCCAAGAAATGTCAATGTACCTGCCATAGATAGGGGAAATAACAGTATCTTGCATAAGACAAAATAACATGGCATTCCAATAATAGGATATCCAATGACAGATATTTCATAATCTGTGTGCCCTTAAGGCATGTTTCGTTCGGACCCCTCAGTGGGGAACGCCTTTGTCATATCCCATAGGACACGTACCTGCAGTTGGTCATCAATATTGAAATGCAGATATATAGCAATTTGAAAGATAAAAAATAACGATGGATAATGGTCGAGGGCTAGGTAAATCCCAACCAGCCTACATATTCCGTGGTATGGGAATCAGACCGGCGTAGTTCCCCCTTTGTAGTTACAGATCAGCCCAACGATGGGGAAATTTAGGGAAAGCATAAATTGTTCAAAGTTTTTCAAAAATTCAAAAGTTCAAATGATTTCAAGGAGACTGGTTACTCCGCCATCTGATGGTTGCCTTCAGCATCCGCCTCTTGTCCTCTGGCTTCCCTTATCCTAGGAAGTGTAAGAGAATTTATGTAGCAAAGACATTCTTCCTCATGGTTGTCAATGACCTCATCTATGCCTCCAGATGCAGGGGATTTCATTTTCTGGTGGTATGTAGATACCACTGCACGGATAGCATTGAAGGCAGGCCTTCCTATAATGATGTTGTAGGCGAATGGATGATCCACTATAGTGTATTAGATGTTGATGGTCCTTCTATATGGTTCTTCCCCAAAGGACATTGGTAGGTTCACTTGTCCCAACGATATCACCTCCGCTCCCCCGAAGCCGATCAAAGGGGTGTGGATTTGCTCTACTACATGGTGGCCCAGGGCCATCTTCTCCAAAGCATGTGAAAATATGACATTTGTGGAACTCCCGTTGTCTATAAAAACCTTGTGAACACCATAATTGGCAACATCAAGATTAACGACTAAAGGAAAATCAAGTTTACCTGCATGTATGGCTTTGGAGGACAGATCTGCCAAATCTCTGCTTGAAAAAGTAATAATCTCGTCGGGCAACACGTCCAAAAGCGATGTGAATCCGATATAGCGGTCCTCTTGGAGTCCTCTTGTGACGACCGCTCCCCATGAGCCATGCTCCGATCCGAGTTCTTTCGGTGGTGATCAGTCACTTTACCCAACTCAGACTAAAGCGTAACTCATGGTAATGGGTGTCACTTGTTCAGGATTAAAACCATACACGTTTTATAAAATATATTTTGATATATACAGCGAAAGACTTGTATTACAAGCAATGTGACTTTTTTTAATGGTTATGTACTAGTGACAAAACACGAATATTCCAAAATGCACGCTTGAACAATTATTCACTTGATCCATGATGTCATGTTGATTTTATCCTGAGGAATGGAAAAAAGAAACGAAGAATAAGTCTTTAATGACTTAGTGAGATTCATATAAAAGAACTGGCAATGCAAGAATTAACTGTGATTTAATGGATACATTTCAAGGAGTGATCTTACTGGTAGAAACAGTTCAACTAGATATTTTGATGTAGCAATGGTACTGAAATTTTCATAGAATAGTTAATGAACTTGTACTTAATAATAAACGAATCCAACCTTATGACTTCTAATATTCTACCTTATACCTCCCGACGAGGAGCGACCTTGCAAACAATCAAGAGACATGCTCGAGTACATGTCGATCCAGCACACGGGTTACAGCCAACTCCTGACTGCAAGCGGCGCCTAGATAGATGGATATCAAGTGAAATTACTTAAACCGACAATCCTTACTGCCTGACAGTAACTCGACTCAATCCCTGACCCAAGTTCTCAAAGGCGTCTCAATGGGTATAACAGATAAATAATTAAGCTAGTAATCGGATAATATTCGTTACTCCTTGAGCTACATGTCTGGAACATAGTTCGCTGCTCTTTGTACAGTTCAAGAACCAGCAGATGAGATTAAAATATCGGGGAATTACCATGATTATGAATCGATATGATAAATAATAAGTAATTTAATACGATTTAACGATGAGTAAGAAAATCATGTTATGAGATGAGATGCAAAATAGGATTATGATGGAATATATGTTGTTCGAGGTTTGGTAACAGAGTAGCGGGATTTCTGTCCAAGTTCCTCAGGGCCGGATGCCAAACGGGACTAGAACAAATCAGAAATGGAACCTCGCCTTTACTCGTACGGGGAACCTTGATGGCGTTGATTAGTTCGTCAAACCTTTAATAAATTTAAATAATATTAATCAACTGAATTTATAATTCACCACAACAAATATTAGTATTTTTTCTTCAGTTTTGATGTTGGTGAAATTGAGAACGTTCTGGTTAAGAATGCTAGTTACAATATAAATATTAGTAAATAACACATAAGCTTAATTTATGTCATTACTCTAAACATGAAAATATTAAATAATGAATTGACAAACGTAAGGTTAAGTTAAATATCAAATATCAATTATATTAACAACCTTATTGATATCTCAAAATTATCTTAAACAACCATATGGCCTATGTGGTGAGGGGAAATCTGTGGATGATTGATGGGGGTTTCATGCTATTAGGAATCACAACGACATAGTAGGTGGGTCAAGTGATTCAAACTTATGACTGTGAGTATTCACGTTAGAGTCATTTCGATGACAAGTTACGGTAATAAGTAAAATTTGATTAACTATCCAATTTGATGCATAATCAATCCTTAAAATATATTACTTAACTAACTCTAAGAAAACTCGACTTTTTAGCCTTTAATCAATTCAAAACTTTTAATAACCACACATCAAATAAGTATCATATAAAGTAACACCTTAAAAGGTCTAACTTAGTCAATTATTACTTTATTTTGCATAGTTAGTTTAAAATGCATATATTTGTTTTGTAACCTAAATATAAAGATATAAACATGGGAGATTTATCAAAGCATGTGATAAGGAATGTTTATTATGATAAATAATCTTATTTGATGGTTAGGTCATGAAGTGGCAAGAATAATCTTGTAAGACTTATGAAAGTAGTATGTTAAACATGATAAATCTACCATTTAAATGCTTTAAATAAAATCACAACAATGTCAATTCATGATCATAAATTATAATAATCTAACTATAACTAATAGTATATCATGTTAAATTCACATGTGTGATAAATACTTGAATTATGATGGCGATTTAACTTATAAACTAAGAAAATAAAGGTTGTGCCAAATAAACTAATAAATCACCGCAATTTTGGTTTTACCTTTGATCGGACATCCAAATGAACTTTGTTTTCAAATATTTTTATGGTTTCTGATTCATAATGTCATGGTGAATGTGTGTATCCAAGATTTTATGAAAATACAAAGGTCTGCTATGCTAAATAATTTTTGCAACATAAGAGTTGCCATCGGTTTTCTTGGCAGCAGTTTACGGTTTATGGATTACGGCCTCCTAGATCATATTATTTGGGAAAGATATCTTCATACAAAAGAAAGAAGACACGAAGGAGAGTATATATTTGAAAATAGGTAGTAAAATAACATTTTTACTATTTGATATGATTATTCTAAGGTGTAGGGGCATAATCAACTTTTCCTGCGCAGTAAAAGTTTTGGCATCTTTTTGGATAGAAAATAGCAAGATAAGAATCTAGAAAAATTGTTTTCCAAACTTAAACACAAAAAGGAACAACTTTTATTTCAGGGAACTTTTGCAGAATCAGATTATTTTGGACTGTATAAAATGTTGAACAATTGTGAGTATTTATAGGCGAAAATAGTAATCTAATCATTAAATTTCATGTCCCACCATGATTTTTTTGTGATAAACTACAACAAATATGAACTCAATCATTCTCTTAAAGATGTCATGGCTTACCTCATCAAGTAGGTTAATTGCATATTAAGTCTCACAATTATTTATAATTAAAATTCAAATAGGTATAATTAGACTTCTTTATTATATACATATTTTCTAATGTAATTTTTCTTGGTAATTCTATCATCTTGGTTAATCTTTGAAATTGAAATATATGTTTTAGGATTATAGACCTATAAAAATAATAAAAGACTAATTTTTAAGTTCATGGACTAAAAGGCAAATTTTTCTAAACATTTAGGGTTAAAAATGAAAATTTTCGAAAGTTCAAGGACTAAAGTATAAATTTATTTTCTTCCTTATTTTTGGGGCGTTACACCTCTAGTGATCCATTTGGTGGAGTATGCCCCTGTCCATCCACCGCTGATCATATTAACCACTCCTCTAGAAGGCGCGTTGACTATCGCGTTTCCACGTCCGTCTGAGCCCTCAATGGCCTTCATCTTGTCTCTCCTGGGGGAACGAGACCTCTCATCATTATCTCCTGAATCCTTAGCATTCCGTACATACTCCACTAGCTTCCCTTCACGAATAAGGCTCCAATTTCGTCATTCAAATCTATGCAGCCCTTTGTATCGTGTCCTTTCTGACGGTGATATTCGAAATATTCCCTTTAGCATTTAGTTCCCTCAGTCTCCCTCAATTTCCTTGGCTGGTTCAACCATTTCTTCCTTTGAGCCACTCCGAATACAGTTAGGATATCCTGGTTCAACGGGGTGTACTTCTTTGGGGACTTGTCCCTGCCGTTTCTGTCCCTGTTCCATCATTCTTTGCCTCTGGGTCGATTCTTGGTCTGGTGGGGAGTCTGCTTCGTTGCCATCATATTGTCTAGGTAAACGGTATCATAGGCCAAAGCATTGATCTGGTCAATCGTAGGCGATTCGAGCTTGATCAACTCCCCTGCAAACCTCATGTGCATTGTCGCATTGAATAAGATGAGCACGACTTGGTCGCCCTTTGATTCATCAACCTTCACCAGCTCATCATTCAACCTCTTCATAAAATCCTCAAGACTCTCTTTTTCTTTCTGCTTCATCGCATTCAAATGGTTCTCGTCCGCATTCTCTTCTGACTTGAGAATTTGCTCTCAAGCTTCTACCCCATCTGCTCATAGCTTGTTGTAGACCCAGCTTCCATTCTTGTAAACCAATCCAGGGCTGCCCCGGTCAGAGTTGTAGCCAAAATCTTTTCTTTGATGTAGCGTGAAAACCTGTATAGGTTTAAAACACTATTCACATAGTAGAGATGCTCGATGGGGTCGTTTTTCCCATCGTATGCCTTGATAACATGAATTTTCTCTCCTTTCTCCAGTACTTATGACCCAATCTCTTCACAAGGCAGGGTTAAGCTCCTGTAGCCTTCCGCCAATGTTAACTTCCGACCAACTTCTGCCTTTTCAAGGTCCAGTCGCTCTATCCTCCTTGTTATGTATCTCCTGTCCATCATTGGGTCGAGAGCGTCCTTCACGGGAATTCTTGACCATGAAGGTTCCCCCTAGGCTCTCTTGCATCTTCACACTCATTCGCTCTACTCCCAACTCCGGAGCCTCTGGTTCTAGATTCCTGGGGTTGTGGTGGTACATTGCCCGTTCCCTGGTTGAGCAATTGTGGCAAAACGTTCTCCAAGGTGGCATTCAATGTTGCCTTAACAGTCGCGTTGATTTGTGCCATGATTTCCGGTGCCTAGACAATAGGGGTTGCGGGCGCAGGCTCTGGCGCCACCGGGGGTTGAGGGTGAATAGGTTCATTCTGGGCAACCTCTGATTCTAGTACTTGGACGCGTAGAGGTGGTGCACTCTCCGCCACCGAATTGTAGAGGGTGAGTAAACGGGTTCGGATTTCGGATACCCGAACCGACCCGATCGGGTTTTACCCAATTTAAACAAAGATTTGGTTTACAGCAAATCGGGTTCGGGTACCCGAACCCAAAATTACTAAGTCGAGTAGGGTTTCGGGTACCACACTTCGGGTACCCGAAACCCGAAATCTACATTGAAAAAATATAGATTTTAAAAGTAATTAAGTAAATAAAAAGGTGCTTCTCCATAAGTAAATAAAAAAAATGTTATGACTAAAAAAAAAGAGCAAACTCTAAATTGTAATTTAATAGTAATTATTAGCAAAAAACTTGTTCACCACTTTCAAGTTTTAGTTTCAAAAGCTAGCTTATTTTTGTGATGAATCATAATGAGAACAAAGTTATTTCCTTTTTATTTTCAATTTTTAGAAATATATTTTTGTGTGAATTTGTTATTTTCCTGTTGAATAATGTGTTATCTTTAGTAGAATGTCTTTTTGTTTTTAGGAGCTAAAAATAGTGATAAAAAGACTAATGAATAGTGGTAAAATAATTTCACAATTTTTCTTTATCACACAAACCCAAAACCCGAACCCGAAACTCGACTTTTATTCGGGTACCCGAATATTTCGGGTATCCTAAGAATAAGTCGGGTATCGGGTGATTAAAAATGCCAACCGAACCTAAAAAACCTGAAACCCGAAAAACCCGACTCGAACTCAGTCCTACCGAATTGTCGGATATGATCTTCTCATGGATGTCGGGGGTGACGTCGGATACGATGTCAGATATGATGTCGATGGATATGTCGATGATATATATCAAAGATATATATCGAGTATTATGTCGGGTGCGATATTGGGGATGCTCGATATCGGTGTACAGTATATTAGGATAATTAAAGCTTATCTTGATTAGCGAAATCCGAGTATTTATAGACCTCGGGAAGCGAGGACCGCACACGTGATAAACACGATAGATGTACCATATCAGGGACGATCCCCGATATACTCAAAATATGGGCATGGCTCAAGGGCAGGCCCAATATGGGAAATACCTATATCAAATTTGTAGGTACAAAAAAGAATATATAAAAAATAGGGAGTTGCAGGCCACCCCAAAAAAAAACCATGCATACGGCGCCCCCGACACTACACCAAAACCTTTCATTCTCGATGGCTTCCTGATCAAAAACGCATTCAGGAATGTGCGAGATTTTTCTCAACAGTATTGAACCGTCGGGAAAAACCAGCAATGGCCCATTTTTTAATTAATTTAGTTAAAAAAAGGCCTTTGATCAAAACCACGACACCGAGTCGTGGCTTTGACCAAAACCTACGACTAGTAGAGGGGGCAATACAAATAAGCCCCCTCGCTTTCTTTGTTTTAGTCATTCTCATATCACAATCTCATCCTCATATATTTACACTAGTTTAAAAATTTCTTCATTTTTTAAGAAAAGATGTCGTATCGATGGTTGACGAGAATAATCGTGATATTCCCCCTTATTCTCAAAAAGATAAGGGCAAAGGCAAGAAATACATCATAACGAGACAACTAAGGGCAACCATCTGAATTGTTTTTGGAAATGGAAATGGGAATGCTGCCACAGAAACCGGAGCCGACGTGGTTACACAAACGATCTTGACTTCGATAGAACCTCCGCCTCCTACGTAGAAAACTCCGCCTATGGCACGATGAAGCCTCTCTACAACTCAAGCTCTTGACCCAGCCTGGCGGAGGAATCCAGTTCAGTCATAGCTTCCATTGTCCACTCCTCCCGCATCACACATTCTGCATGGCGCATTCCACATGAGGTCTTCGTCTGAACAACCATCTTCAGCTTCCGACGAGTTTATTGTAGTTTCTACGACTTGGTTTTGACTTATTTGAAGCAAACTAAATTTCGCAATGAGTTAGCAACATTAAGAGGATGTTCGCAAGAGTTTAGAGATGATGGTTCTTAGCTTTGGTTTAAATTCTACTCAAGTTTCTTTTGACTATAAGTTATGAGTGTTTGCAAGGTTATAAAATCCACTTAAAACAAATTTGACGTGTTTGCAATCACGTTTGAAAAGAATCGGGTCGGCCCAAACAAACAGGACCCAGTGAAAAGGGCATCAGAACTATAATTCGATACTTTTTGTGCCAGTATCAAATATCCATTCGACACTTGAAGCCAGTATCGAACCGTACTTTCGACACTCGGCATGTTCGACCTTATCCCAAGAAATTCATAATCTGATGCCCGCAACCTGAGGTCTATAGATACCTTGAATCCTTAGAAACATGCACGTCATTAATTACCGTAGAACCAACTTCTCTTACATCGAACACTAAATTTGATACTCCAGCATTCGATATGCCTGAACATTCAAGTGTCTAGTACTTCAATCTGTTAGTGTCGATATTTTGGTGATTTTGAGAGTGCTTGAGTTTGATACTTCTTATTCGACTGTTAGATACTCAAGCTGCACATTAGTTCAAGAGAGGTCCAATTCGATACTCCTTATTTTGATATTGGGCCAGTTCGAGGGTCTTTGGTTTGAGGCTTTTGGCAATCTGAATCTGCTTAGGCTATTCTTATGTGCTTATTAGGTGTTCCGTACTAAGCTAGTCGATTTTATTTCAAGCCCAAATTGTACTTTCATCATATTCTGTGTAACTGAGATGAAATTATACCAAACTATTGGTGCCATCTGTGGGAACACCACAATTTGCACAAGAAGACATCTGAATTTCTAGGATGACCAAGAGGAGAACGCTTTCGATTGAGAGAGGTTCGACCAACAAGAAGGCTAAGGTTGAGAAGGTAACGAGAGCACCAGACTTCAGACCTCAGAAACAGTTCAAGTCAGATCATGTGCAAATGGAAAAAGTCAAAGATGGAGCTGATAGGATAATTTAGGGCAATGCCTTTATTTCTAAGGGATACTGGGAAGACCATAAGGATTGGGAAGGTGGTGGCGCAACATGTCGAGCACGCACTAATTGATTGCTTAAGGCGTATTTGGATATAATCACTTGGGGCGATATTGACTTGCAAGACATCGATCCAAAAGTAATAATGCACATGCTTAATGTAGATCCAAAAGCGAATCGATAAGGCAAAAAAAAATGAAATTCCAGTAAGGAAAAAAACGAAGCGGCAGAGAAAGAAGTGAGTGAATTGTTAGCAGCACGACATGTTTATGAAATCAGGTACTCGAGAATGGTTGGGGAACATAGTCTTAGTGTTGAAGAAGGAAGTGGCATGGAGAATTTGTGTGGACTACACATATTTAAACAAGCATTACGAGATCCTTTTCCCCTCCCAATTATAGACCTGTTAGTTGATTCTACAGAGGGTTGTGCTCTTTTGAGCATGATGGATGCCAAGAATGGTTGTCATCAAATCTTTATGGCAATGCAAGATTAGAGTAAAACTGCATTCGTTACTGACACATGTGTGTACTGTTACATGGTGATTCCATTTGGATTGAAGAATGCTAGAGCAACCTTTCAGAGGTTGGTGGCTAAGATATTTTATTCTTTGATCGGGTAATCAATAGAAGTCTATGTTGATATGCTGGTAAGGAGCATAAAGGTGGAGGATCACATTCAGCATCTGAACGAGGCATTCTCTATTATAAGAAACTACAACATAAAAATCAACCCCAAAAAGTGTACTTTTGGGGTTATGGCAGGTAAATTACTAGGGTATGTGGTAAACGAGAGAGGAATTGAGGAAAACTTGGACAAGATAAAAGCGG
Source organism: Linaria vulgaris (assembly GCA_948329865.1). Classification (NCBI taxonomy): domain Eukaryota; kingdom Viridiplantae; phylum Streptophyta; class Magnoliopsida; order Lamiales; family Plantaginaceae; genus Linaria; species Linaria vulgaris. The sequence goes on from OX415249.1 coordinate 68,434,304, forward strand.
TCCTAGATTTTCTTTCTCCAAGAACTATAAAGGATGTACAGTGCCTAGTCGGTCCTTTGACCACATTGGGGAGATTCATTTCGATGGCAGCACAGAAAAACCTACCTTTTTTAAAGGTGATGAAGCAAGGATTTTATGTGGACTGTGGAGTGCGAGTCCTCTTTCCAACAGATGAAGAGATATTTGGTGAGTCCGTCGCCAGTGTCCCCGCATGCCATAAGTTTGATATTAGTTAAGGAAAAATGAGCTCAGAAACTCCCAAATCATTATGTCAGTAGGGTGTTGCAGGGTAAAATAAAACTTTTTGCTCTCTTAATAGTGGCCACCACGAGCAAATTGCGATCGTAGTTTTAATCGAACCTAATTACCAAAGTGACAGACAAGATGTTGAAGAAGATAATGATGAAACTTTAAACCTTTGGGCGACTGGTAAAGTGGGCGATTGAGCTCAGTAAATTTGGATTGGAGTTTCATCCCCGAACTACAATCAAGGCACAAGATTTGTCATATTATATGGCAGAAACTTTAGGTAACAGTGTGGCGGGATCAACAAACTACGTATGCTTAATTTCATTAGACCCCGACACGAGTCGATCAGCTACGACATGGTTGTTGCATGTGGACGGTTCGACAACTAGTTATTGGGGAGGTGTCGGAGTACATCTTCTATCCTCCGATCGCCATGAATGTGAGTTTTCTATTAGACCAAACTTTCCCATCACTAACAATAAGGCGGAGTACGACCCAATTCTGGTAGGAATGATTTTAGCACATACGCTAAACATTGATCACTTAGAGATCTTCACTAATTCGCAACTTGTGGCGAACCATTTCTCAAGAAAGTATGAATCTAGGAACGAAACAATGGTTCTATACCTAGCTAACCTGAAAGATATAGCGATGACTTTTCAGGTATTCCATGTATTGCAAATCCCACGGTCTTGTCAAAATTCCCTAGTTCCTCAGGGATCTATGTCCACAAGCGAGTGACACTTTTGGCTATGGACAAGCCGACAATTGGAATCTCTAAGTACAACAAGGTGTGGGCCGAAGTGGATTACATACTCCCAGTAGTGGAGCAACGATCTTGGAAAGATGAAAGTTTTCAACATCTGAAAGTAACACTGTGCTAGAGGACGCTAACGTAAGGCGGAGGCTCAAATACAAGGCATTCAGATTTACCATACATAACAGAGAGCTTTATAAACACTCCTTTGAGGGGGCCCTACTATGGTGCTTATCCCCAGAGCAGACAAATTACGTGATGCGGGAGGTCACGACGGAAGTTGCAGTAACCACTCAAGGGCCTGAGCTCTAGCACAACAAATACTTCGCCAAGGTTACTGTTGACCAACTTTGGTCAAAGATGCGAGTGCCTATTCAATGAGGTTGGAGAGTTTCCAATTTCTCGCTAGGTTAATTCATAGGCTTGGACATCTCATGTAACCTATTGGCGTTGCTTTCCCATTCGATCAGTGGGGCATCAATATTGTAGGACCACTCTCGATCACCAAAGGACAAAAGGAATTTTTGGTCGTTGTAGTAGAATACTACACGAAGTGGATCGAGGCTGCGGCAATGACAACAAATACTATGAATAACATGATAGAGTTCATATGGTAAAACATAATATGTTGTTTCGGCATCCCAATGACCTTGGTGTCGAACGATGAGCGGTAGTTCGTATGAAATGAAATAACTTCATGGTGCAAAGAATTAAAATTTCCTAGATTATAACTTTTGTATCTCATCTGCAGGCCAATCGTCAGGTGGAGTCGAATAACAAAACACTTAAAGATTACCTCAACATGAGATTAAAGGCCACCGACAGAACATGGACTGAAGAACTGTACGACATACTTTGGTTTTACCAAACAACCCCAATGACGTCAACTGGAAAGTCTCCTTTCGCCTTAATGTAGGAGTCTGAGGCAATTTTGCATGTGGAGATTGGTATGCCCACACACAGAATACACGATTACGATCCTAAGAAGTCAGCTAGATTGCGACAAATGGACCTTGACATGATTGGCTCCACGAGAGAACAAGCCTATCAGCGTAAAGTGTTATTTAAGGCGGCTATGGCAAAGAGTTTTGACAAGAAATTGCGTTTCGGAGTTTTGAAGTTGGATATTTAGTACCTAAGAGCATTGAAGACAACAAACATATTGGCAAACTACAACCTTGATGGGACGGACCCTTTTGCGTGATACGAGCCAGCTCTAGAGTTTATTATTATTTGGAAGACATGGACGGTAGAAAACTAACTTGCTCATGGAATGTTCAATATTTAAGGCGTTACTACCTTTAGCTTCAAACATTTTATATTGTAACTGAACTACGACTAGCTTGATTATCCTTTACACATTATGTTTTTTATTAATCTCATTGTCAGATGTCTATATAGAGATAGCCGAAGAAAATCCTTCTCAAGCAGTAGCGGCATAATGGACATCTCCATCGGAATGATGAGATGCAAACCAAAATTGAACATGGACTTCTCCATCAGAATGATGATATGCAAACCAAAAAGATACATGGAAATTGCCATTAGAACGATGAGATGCAAACCAAAAATGATACGTGGACATCTCTATAGAAACGATGAGATGCAAACTGAATATGAACATGGACATCTTCGTCTGAACAATGAGGTGCAAACCAAAAAAGAAACATGGACATCTCCATCAGATATATGAGATGCAAAACAAAAAAGATACATGGACATCTCCATCGAAGCGATGGGATGCAAACAAAATAACATATATGGAAATCTTCGTCGACTCGATGAGATGTAAACCAAAAATAAAAACATGGACATCTCTATTGGATAGATTCGATGCGAATCAGAAAGACCAAGGACATATACAGAAACAAAAGACAAGTTTAAAAAATCATATAGACGCCATATGGAGATCATAATTTCTACGAAAAAGATCCTTTACATTACGCGCGGGCCAGGCTAGCAAAGTGCAAACCTAATAAACTGAAATCATTCGTAATCTAATAAGGCAAACCGTACAAATCTCTTTTGTCTCCATACAAATATGAGGGTGCATCACAATATACCGAGTGACCTAGAGAATCGAGCTCAATTCCTCTCAATCCCACGCTCGGTCATAGTAAGCCCACCACCCTCGAAATGCTCCAAGATCACCGGCCCAACCATATCCTCATCTGCGGTCACCTCTTCATCATTGTTTCCCTAAGACTCCCCTAGAGTTACATCAGGAGCAACAATATCTGCCATGGGAGTGTCAATAAATTAAGACCTTGTCAGCTTGACTACGGTTGGCAATTTTTCAATCACACACATTGTCGTGTCATGTGGCCCAAGCACTATCGAAGCCACAATTCCTATAATCTCATGGATATCCAACGAGTGTTCAATGATTTCTTCATTCATGCATGAGTTCGCTTTGCCATAAGGAGCCCCGACTCTCTCTCGCAATCTCTTCAATAATGGTAATGTCAATATGTTGCGCGACTACTGGTTCCATTGCAGGTTCCTCATCGCTCCCAATAAAGGCATTCAATAGAGTATCCTGGATTTACCCATGAACCTCCATTTTCTCGTCATCTGCCATGCTTATATCGGCTTTAGGTGGCCCACCGACCATCGGTATACCCCTTTTATGCAGAATTTGGTAAAATGGATCTCCCACCATTAGCATCACGAGATCATCCGCATTATCGTCAGAATCCTTAGAAGCCTGCATGTTAGGCCCTAATTTTACATCAAGCATGTTGTCATTGAACTCATCTTTCAAGAACCCTAGATGCCGAATTTGACCTCCCCCGAGAGTCATGCCAAATTGGGCATCCTTCACGACTTGGCGCAATTCCACCCAACAATACACGAAGCTTGCCAAGAACATTCTTGCAATGGACATCATATGTTCCTCCGATTCTAGTTATTGTATCTTGTGGCCTAAAGTGGTTGATCTCCAACTCATGCTCATTGTCAGCAGCCTTACAAAAATCACTTTTTCGGGCCATATCATCTCTTTCCCTTTGGAGTACCTCTATTTCATTACACAACATTTCAACATGTTCCTTTTCCTTATTAGTTTCACTACCCTCACCGAGGCATCACAGAGCGCCTTATCCTTCTCTTTTCTATCTTCTCGTGCGCGCCGCAAGCGGTTGACCGGGAAAGCTCTAAAGTGGTATGGCTTTCGTGCATCTTATCGGCAATACGGTTGTGTGTGATCTGAACCTCTCTCAAGGTACTGTAACTGTGACATACTGAGTACATAAGAATTTTGGCTGCCGCCGCGAACAAACGCCCATATCATGCCAGTTTTCTGCTACCAAGTTTCTCAGCTACAACTTCTCGATCGAGTTGAGGCCACATACAACTGATTATCTTGTTCTCCTACTCTTCCCTAAGTCTATAACCCAACAACCTAATACTTAGAGACTCAAAATTCTCATCATTGATAAAACTATAATCCCACTTACTTCTAGGGGAAGTTGGTCGCTCATTCCCTAAAGACCTTACTCAACGGGGCGATCGAGGTGGCACACTTGTGGCAGCTTTAGCAGTACGCGCTTTGGCTACACGTCTGACGGTGTTCGTTTACTAGTCTGGACCATTTACGTTGGCATTATCTTGAGCTTCATGATTCGAGGCACTTTTCGGGTACTTTAGACTGTTTCTCTGCATTGAAACGAGTAAGATCCTTCACGACCTGTTAGTCGATAGTGTCCAATTTCTCCATCATACTAATGTTGGTGTCAGTACCAACATACACTCCGCTGCCCACATGAGTCGAAGTCATCACCAAACGATGTTGCTAACAATTACTATGACTCTCGAAATCCCGAACGCAAGATACTCGGACACGGGATGAGATCCCAGATACCCTCTTGGTTTTAGTTAGATTCGATGTAAGTAAATATGATGCACAACGATGTGGCTGATCAGCCGAGGCAGCACTAGATGACGGTCCGCATGTTGGGACTACAGGTGGTACGGTCTGACTTGAAGACAAATTACTGGCTAGAAAGTTGTTGGGTGAAGTCGTACCATGACCCCCTGCCCCTGCCATATTACGAGGCAGCACCACATTTTTGCTATGAGCTTTGGATTTACCTCACGTCATCCCAAAATTTTCTCTAACACTATTATATCAAATTCAGTATCAAAAATATTGACTATCAAAGTTTTCTGTATCGAATTCTCTATAGATCGGACCATTAGATCTTTCAGAGACCAAGTTCCAAACTACTCACAATTTCGCCAGATCATTACAAATGACAAATGGACGGGGACCATATATATAGGCCACCACTCAGCCTCGGAACTGGTGTCAACATTTAATGACAGAACATTGAAAGTAAATAATATCAAACTGACAGATCGATATTTCAGAACAAGTAATTGGATAAATAGATAGATCATAAGTTTATTCGATATTTAAAGTATGTCGAATCAAGAAATTCAATGTTCACAAAGTTTTCAAATGCAAGGCACGCATATTGAAGTACTAATTTGATACTCACAAATATCTTGAAAATGGGAGGTATATTTTGAAGTCGCTAAATTTTATTTTGCAACCCGATCCTCTAGACTACAACTTCCAAATGGGTGGGGGCATATTTTGAAGCCAAGAAAGTTCATTTGGCACCCTACTCTCTGGATTACGGCTCTTAAATAGGGGGAATATTTTGAAGCCAAGAAATCTCATTTGGCAACCGACCCTCCGGATTACGGCTCCCAAACGGAGAGCATATTTTAAAGCCAAGAAGTTTCATTTGGTAACCGACCCTTCATATTATGGCTCCCCAAATGGGGGCATATTTTGAAGCCAATAAATTTTATGTCATTTGGCATCCAACCCTCCGAATTACAGTTCCCAAATATATGAGCGCATATTTGAAACATTTATACGAACCTTACACAAAGGCATCATAATATTTATGTTTAACATCACATATGTAACATTTAATTTGGCACCCGCTCTTTCACAAGACCGACTCCCAAATGGCGGGGAACTATATGGTGGGGGCCAATTAGGTTGGCCCATAATAAAGAATCGGGTCAGCCCAAACAAACACGACCAAGTGAAAAGAGCATCGAAACGACAATTCAATACTATTATGTGCAAGTATTGAATATCTAATTCGACACCAGAAGCCAATATCAAACCGTACCTTCGATACTCGGGAGATTTGACCTTATCCTTAGAAATCTAAAATATGGGGACCACGACTCGAGGTCTATAAATATCCTAGATTTTGAGAAATACACACGTTATTAATTACTGTAGCACCAACTGCGTTTACATCGAACACTAAATTCGATCTACCCGAACATTCAAAGGTCCAATACTTCAGTCTGTTAGTATCGAGATTTGGTGATTTTGAGAGTGCTTGAGTTTGATACTTCTTATTCGACAGTTAGATACTCAAGCTACACGTTAGTTCGAGAGAGGTCAAATTCGATTCTCTCAACTTTTGATATTGGGCCGGTTCGAGGCTTTTGGCATTTCAAATCGCTTAGGATATTCTCATGTACTTATTACGTGTTCCACACTTAGCTAGTCACTTATTGTAATAGATTAACATAGATTGGTGTGCCCAGATTATACTTTTTTCATATTTCGTGTAACCGAGACGAAATTATACCAAATTATTATGCATATTATATTTTAAATAAGATTTTTTAATATTTTTCAAACCTTTACGACATCGAGCATGTAATTTTAAGAAGAAACTCATAAGACAAAAATATGACTAAAATAAAGGGAATTTCTCATATTCATTGATGGTGTATAATCCGACCTCGTATTCGAAGAGCAATGAGGTAAATTCTCCACACATATACTATTTTCTCTATCAAAGAGTCTCCTATTAAGACTTAGTTGCATAAGACCTTGTGATACTTAGCGCTATGTCACTAGTAGCAGATTAAGCATACTACGTTCGTGATCTCCTATGATATCCAAGCCTTGGTGTCGCCACCACACACCATCAAAGTTTGAACCATCATTCGAAGATACAGGGTATTAACTACCACTAACTACCTATAAATACAACTTTATACATGTCTGCACCACAAACACACTCTCCTATCCTCATCCACTAAAATGAAAGTACTTTCCCATCTCCACCATAAAGGCACCAAGGTCAATCATATATTTGATCCTATCACCTCAACTTTCCACGTCGATATCTACGACTATATAAATTGTTCATCGTAGGCACCTTCCTCGTATGCGCCAAAAAGCACCCTGACAAGCCACTTTGACCTCTCCAGCATTGTTTATTTGCTCTACAGTCATAAATGACCTCTTCATGGATCCACAGGTTGGAGATTGATGGCTCATTTGCGACGTCTTATTAGTATATGAACATGGTGTTACCAATTCAATAAAAATGTGTGGCAATCATTATAGCAAACTCGACTTGTATTTTATACTTTTGATCCAAAAACCTCTACAAGAATAGAATCTTGCGTGCTTGGCTTGTTACTGGGCCCTTTACGTCCATGTTATCTCGTTTGTACCCATTGATGAATGTCTATTTGATACGATTTTAATAGCCTTTTTACTTGTAATTTCATTACGCTTTGTAGAAATTCTAGTAGTTTATGTTATATTTTGTGTCTTTTGTAAATTTGAGTCGAGTCAAGATAAAACAATGAAAAAAGGAACACAAATGAACGTTAAAATGATAAAGACTTCAAAGGGACTGCATTGGAGGTACCAGAACGCAACAACAAAGAGCTATGGCGCTACGAAGATGAATAATGTAATCCTAATATCACACGAAAGAGGCTCAACAACCATTATAGGTTGCACCACCTGCACTCCACAACCAAGAAGACGCGCGACTTGCACCAAAACAACACGACCCGTACGACGTTATCAGAGACATTCGACATACCGCGTGACGTAGTGAAATATTTTCAATTGCAAGATTTAAGTGACTGTTGACAATCTAATAGAAGGCAATAAGAATAAAATGAGGCCTGGTCTAGGTCAAAAACGTGTCCAAGGTACAAGAGAGAATAACATTGTGCAATAAAAGTTATAAATGAGAGAATTGAGAGAAAATAGTGAAGAAAGTTGGAGGGAAACACAATTGAAACTCAGTCTTACATAGTTAATCTTAGAGTAAGAAATTCAAGAGTTGTGAAGGAGGAGACAAAACAAAGGAGTCAAAATATTGAAATCAACAACGTTCCTCCGGAACTGCAAAGTTTTCTTAATCCTTGTTCTTCAATTATGTTGTGTAATTTCTTTTGTTTTCTATTGAACTTGAGATTATGAGTAGCTAAACTACTCCGTGTTTGGAGTAGGAAGGTAGCTCTGATTTTTGAATAGGTTTACTTGATTTATTTGAGATTTTTTGAGCTTTCATGTGATTAGATTGATTGGTTATATATGTTGCATGTTAGGATTAACTCTCGCTGGAATTACGGAAGCACTATCCTGGGATCGACATAGTGTATATGTTAATCTAATCAAGTATACATGGGAGTTATGACATTTCTATATTAATGTGATCATGCACATCTTTAGATCACATAAATACAATCTTTGCTAAGTACACTATGCTGAGACGAGTGGATGAGTAAATTGGATTGCATACTTAATTTCTCTTCTGAAACGATTGACAACTGGATTAATTATTGATAAGCGTCTCATTAGTGTGATTTAATTATCTGTTTACTTATGCTTTTGAATAATAATGACATATTTACTTATTTTAGTATCATTATGTTTTCTTAGGTATTCAGGGAGTCGAGACGAAACGAGTCCAAATAATGCCAAAAATCGATGTTTTAGGCGACAATTTGTCAAGACACTATTTCGGGATATTCAAGTGCTACGGAAGCGCTACGGCACTACAAAAAGATGAAAATTCCTTTTTTCTTATACGAAAAACGATGAAATTCCAAACATAGCGCGATTGAAGAAAAGATGCTAGGAGACCGCATGGAAGAAATTAAAAGGTAGTGCAAACACCACCGCATCGCGAGTGGCACGCGATTAGAAGATTACATCGCGTGGGGGTCGCGCGATCAGATAAAAATTGGGCCGTAAGTCAGAAACCCTAAAACGCAGCCCAGAGTAGAAAAAAACTATAAATAGGAGGCCACATTCAACATGCTAGGGCGCTAGCTCTTAACCACTTTCACCCCATTTCCGACACCTGGGAGTTTGTCATCAGAGAAAAAACACCATCAAAGTCTTGTTCTAGTTTAGTAGAGTCATTGTAAGAGATAAAATAGTTTGTAAAGAAGAAGATAGAAAAAGGGAGAGTCAAGCAACAAAGTTTCACCGGATCCGAGAAGCTTTTCTTTACCTTTTTACTTTGTCTCTAATATTTACTCTTTTATTGATTATTGAACTCATAACTATGAGGAGCTAACCTACTCGTTGTTTAGAGTAGGAGAGTAACTCTGATTTATGAATATATTTATTTGCTTTACTTCATGTGTGTTTGGTGATCTTGAATGTCTAGATTGAATAGTTACCTATGTTGTGTAACTGACCTTACTTTTGATAGGATAAAACGGAAGCACCCGTGTGGGGCCGTCCAGAGTGTAGATCGCTAAGGATAGTGTTATATATATATATATATATATATATATATATATATATATATATATATATATGCGTGTGTGTGTATTGTGTGTGTGTGTGATTTGTGACTTTGGATTTGCGAAAGCATCTATTGCGCAACCTTTAGATCACAATAGATCAATCTTGACTAAGTACGTTTTGTTAACACGATTCGGATGAGTTAATTAGATTACAAATTTGATATCTCTTATAAAACAACTGGTAAATGGGCTGATCCGTTAACACGATAGGTTATTAGAGACTCATAGGTGTATGGTTGGGATAGCTCACACCATATGTCACGGATCCATTAGGCATGCAAACATCAAATAACTATCAATTATTGTAAGTAGATATAGGTAGTTAGTCTATGAAGTATTATGGTTAAATCATTGTGAAATCCAACTTCTAAACAATCTTTTTAATTATTGTTTACAACCCAAATCAATCAATCAATCATTAAATTATGTTCTTTAGTTAGTTAATCAATCTCTCTTCCAAGCATTCTTAGTTTAATTGTTTACTTGTTTTAATTAGTTTAATTGCTTTAATTGTGTTCTTGCATTCTCAACCAAAAACCCCAAAAGATATTTAATTACTGTTCTTGCATTTTTAGATTAATTTCATTGCATTCTAATTTAAAAATTCTTAACATAAAAAGCATTCAAAGCATATTTATTATAGAAAGCATTCATATCATTCATAAGCATTCATCTTGCAAGCATAAGAGAAAAGATAGTAACAACATTAGTGTTTTGCTATTTAAGTGATTCATACATACAACCATCACTCCCTTGGGATACGATACTTGGTTTTCAACTATACTTACCGCTTTATTATTACTTGATTCGTGCACTTGCAAAAAACTGAAATTTAGGTGTAACATTCCCATGTTGACTTATATTCTATTTTATTACATCCTACATGCCCATCAATTATACTAGCGCGATAGCTAAGGTTGTAGATCACATATACATTGCACAAAAGAACTCAAACAAGGCCCAATAAATCAAAGAAGCATATATAATTAGTCTATGAATTGCTAAAGTAAATCAGTAGTGAAAACCGAACTCTAAACAAATTCTTCACCCATATGTTTTACAACTAAAGCAATCATCCAATCATATTCAATTTTGTTCTTTAGTTTAGATTTACATTTTCATTCATCAATTAGTTTCCTTCTCACATTCATTAGCGTAATTCTGCATCATTTAGTTATAATTCTGCATTCATATTTTCGTCATCATTAGATAGGTTTTTCTCGTAACACATCAAAGGTAGTAAAATCATGATAACCATCATTGTTTCTGCATTTAAGTGATTCTAGAAATTAATCCACAACATTCTTACGATTCGATACTTGGGACGTAATTATACTTTTCATTTTACTATTAATTTACTGTGCACTTGTAAACACGTAGACGTACCATTTATTCCATACATATTATACTTCACCATGCATCACCCACTAAACCTTTGTAAATTAAACAAACTAAACTGGCGTTGTCTTAGTGGAAAGCTGAAGTTAGATGTCTTAGTGGCGTTGCCTTGAAAATAGCACAAGAATGATGGCTGAAGTTAGATGTCTTAGTGGAAAGCCAAAGAAGCAACAATTCTTGTAGCCAAGATTATGCAACAAGAAAGGAGCCTTTCTTAGAGCAAAAGTCACGCAGGCCGAGAGAAGCTGCCACTAATGCCGTCTAACTAAAGCTCCATTAGGATCTCAATTAGGAGACCTTGTGCTAACAACCGCTAAAGTTGAAGTACAGAGTGCTATACACCTACGTCTCAATTAGGAGACGATCACCGCATTATCAAATTTTTAAAGGAGTATGGATATAGAAAATAGAATCAAGACCACGTCCCCGATGCTACCTCTGTCGCTCGTGCACACTCTACTAGCGTACATGACCGCAAGTATGAGCTCTACAAGGGATGGTGGAGAATCTCTCTCTCTCTCTCACACACACACCAAATAACGAGGATGGAGCTATCTAGCTACGGTGACCAATAACAAAATTGCAAAAGATCATGCAGCCTCGAATGCCTCCAATTAAGAAGGAGAGTGCCTTCGCGGCTCGCGCATCGTATTTCTTTTGCCTTGATCTCTAGGGACATGAATTAACCAATGTTGACCTCGTACACTGTAGAAAATGGAGGAATATACTTACAAGATTGTATTGCCGAATATCAACAAAAGAATTACATACCAGTACAAACGCATGAAGCTGTCCTAAAAAGTAAAATTCATTAAAATCGAGAGTTCCACGTCGCGAATATAATTAAATTGAGGGTGCAAAATGATTTATTGTGTTTTGGTGGGGGTGCCATTTTGAAACGTTGCACGCTTCAAGGGTGCAAAGTGAAATTTATCCAGTGGATAAGTCCCCTCAAACAAAAGTCTTCTTCCTCCCTCTCTTGTTTCCTTTCAGCTCTGCCCAAATCCTTCACGGGGCTCTGCTTCTTCAATTCCATGGTGGCGCCCCCACTCTCCTCCTCCTAATTACACACTCGTAACAGAAAAACAAATAAATAGGTCACGAAGCTGAAGCTCAACTCATGGCGGCAATTCTTCTCTCAAACCCTACCGTCTCCTCCTCTTTCATTGGTCGTCGACTGTAAGCTCTTTTCCATACTCTGTTTTTTAATCAACCCTTTGTAGTTTAATTCGTTTCTCGTTTCTGTTATCGATAATTTCTGGTTAATTCTTAAATTTTGTATTTGCGATTTTTTATTTTTAAAAAAAAATTGTGTGTGATGTAGCTCAACTACTGGTAATTCGAGGAAATCTACTCCGTGCCGCATTCCTCTGCGGACCCCTAGGTGCGCTGTGGATACGCCATACGAAGGTAAAAGAAAAAAACGGTAGTGGCGTATAAATAAGTTACATGGTGTTTATTGTTCGTTTGTTTGATGATCTGTCGATTAAGATCTCAAGAGAATTTTGATGCCTAGCGTTCGGCTTTTTGGTATATGTAGGTAATATTTCGAAATTCTCCCGAGTGAATGTTTGGGATCCTTATAAGCGCCTGGGTGTAAGTACCGATGCTTCCGAGGAAGAAGTTTGGAGTGCTAGAAACTTCTTGTTGGACCAATATGCGGCTCACGAGAGAAGTGCTGAATCGATTGAAGCTGCTTTTGAGAAACTACTGATGACTAGCTTCAAGAATAGGAAGAGGACAAAGATAAACTTGAAGACTAAGCTAAAGAAGAAGGTTGAGGAATCTCCGCCTTGGGTTAAGAACCTCCTAGGCTTCGTGGAGGTTCCTCCACCAGTAATCATATTAAGAAGGTTGTTCCTGTTTTCTTTTATGGCGTGCTGGAGTGTGATGAACTCAGCTGAAGCTGGTCCCGCCTTCCAGGTTTGTTTACCATTTCTGATCCTGTCACGGAGTTATTGCTTGGTTACCTCTCAATGCATTTGGTTTCATATCCATGTTCATGTACTCGTGAGTGCTGAAGTAGTATGCCACATTTTGTGCACTCATCTTACCTTTTAGGGTTGCAATGTTAGAGAATATGATTACGATAGACCATGTTCGAGAATAGGGGTTGTAATTCATGTGCTTTCTGCTAGAACATTAGGAAAATTCTGTACGTCTAAATAGTTCGGAAACAGGCGACCTATTTATTAATGATATGATTGGCGCTGAATATTAGTTGCATTAAATGTTCTAATATCCTTGGCCTGTAAGGCTTTAGGAGAGCCAAAGTTAGCTCAATTGCGTTTGTACTTCATGATTAGCAGTGGGCTAGATCAGAGTGCTTAAGATGAATAGGAAAGTGTATAATTTGTTTAATAGTCATATTATTATACGCTATTCGCTTGCTTCAGGTCCAAATCGTGGTGGATATTTGTCCTGTGAGGCTTTGGAACAATGTACCTGGCTCAGTGATGAACTTTAATTTCATATATGATAAATACTGAATTCAGTTCAGTACCAATGAGAAAGCTGTGTAGCTTCCCGTTGCAATTAATAGAAAACAAAGATGGATAATCGGTCTTCCAAGTCAAATATACTAAAATTTATACGTTCTTTATTATATAAGTAATAATAACCAATCAGACAAAGTGAAACTCTTCTAGGGTACAATCCATATGCTGGAGTGTATATGGTTGTGTATTGTATACATATATATTAGACTCTTCTGCATGTATGTTTATATCCATTTGCGATATGTATGAGATGTACAGTGAAAGCTTTCTCTTGTTGATACAATCTTTATGGTTGAAGGAAGATGAGTCATGGATGAAATCATGCATCATATTAAACAAATAACAGTTGTCATGCGATTGAAGTGTAAATTGTTTTCAGTTCAGACTAAAGAAGTGTTGCAGTTAACTAGATTAAAGTAAATGAACAATAAAAGCATATAATAAATTAATATTTGAGATAAGCTCTGCAGTAAAGAATAATCAACAACAGTGGTAAATTTTGGAGATGAATAGACTCGGTTTGGTCTCTTTAAATTTCACAAGCACCTATAATTATGGGCAGTCATTTCTTAGAATTGCCGTCAGTCATAAACATGTCGCGTACGTGGATTTCTTTCAGGAGAGTTGCTAGGGCCAGACAACATGATTTTGTCATTGTTTATATATGGCTTTAATAGAAGTTAAGACTTAAGAGATTGTTCCATGAAGGGATTTGACCAGACAAAGCTAGTTACAATCACAGAAATTGGCATTAGTCTGTTATAGTTTGGACCTTTGAGAGTATCTATATTTAAAATTTGGACGGTTTTGGTATATTTTAACTTCGGAAGATATGGATTTGAGGGATGGTTTTGACCCAAAGCTTAGCTGATTATTTAATCTTTAAAAACTTTCAGAAAATTAATTAAGACCTTGTTCACTTTCAATCGGCAAATGAGAAATGAGGGAGATTATATCTATTGATCTATTGAGTAAAGGGAGGGTTAGCAACAGTGATTCGGGCTCGTTCGATTGTTGTGGCTACTTGCCATAGCTTACCGTTCTAAGTGCCATGTCACAAGTCCTAGTCGTTTCCGTGCACTCCATTTCACTGCTTTACTTTTAACGATTCTGATTGTTTTCATTCATCCCCAACCCCCTATGAATGGACTATGAAGGGGTCAACCAAGAGGTTTGGGTCTTGATCGGTTCCCGTTCGCCTACCCCGCCACAGTCCATTAGGAGGTATGGTGGTAAACATAGAAAATGCCCGCCTCTTCTTCAAACACGTTCTTTGAGAATCTGGCGTTCTTCAGTCTCCACTGCTATTGTTTGGTCATAGAAATTGATTAAATTCCTCATCTTGAAAAATGCGCACAACATAGCAAGTCTTAATCTTTTATCTGTTTCCAATTTTCGAGGTAAGCATGTGTTATGTTGTTCCTTTTTTTTTTTGGTGGCATATACTAATCATATTCTCACTTTGCATTAGCAAAATTTACTTATAGATATGTGTGCTATGAACCACTTGCCTGATATAAGTTTGCCTCTGTACAAACTGCTTTCAGTTTCCTATACTAGAAGTACTTGAATGGGCATAAAATAATCGAATTACATTATTTACTTACAGGTGGCGTTGTCATTAGCAGCCTGCATATACTTTCTCAACGACAAGAACAAAAGCTTTCCTAGAGCGGCAATTATAGGGTGAGTTTTATAGACAAGATCTTCAGTTTCTCTCCTCATTTCTAGAACTGATTGAATTGCAACTGATATTGTTTTATGTCCTGACAGATTTGGAGCTCTTGTGGTCGGCTGGATATGTGGATCTTTCTTGGTTCCACTGATCCCATCATTTTTGTTGCAACCATCATGGACTCTTGAACTTCTAACATCACTGGTAGCGTACGTCTTCTTGTTTTTAGCCTGTACTTTTCTTAAATGAAACTTAAACAACGTTCGTATCCTTGTGGAGCTTAGAAATTGCAACTGATGATTCACAATTTTTGTAATGTTTGGAATGCATTTTTTATCTCCTTTGAGTTTTGTACTTTATTAATTAGAAATCACTAGTCATCACTTTGCATGCAGTGTGAATGGGTTGAGTGAAGTTAGTCTCCTCCTTTGCTCTTGCCGAATGGTTTACTTGTTTTCAAATAGGGTAATGGTCTGAATTGTTGTCTTTCCACATTTGACCATAATAGTGAATTGTTGAGGTGTAAAATGTTTTCCAGTTTGAAGTCTGCATAAAGCACTTGCAGCTTCAATGTGGTAAAGTTTATATTACTGAGGGCGTCGGTACATGAGACCATCTTTTTCATTGTTCGTTCTGATGTTGTTCTTGAATGCATGGAAATAAAATTAGGCTGAATATAATCAAAAATGGGGTGTGGAGGGTCTTGATTCTTGATCAGAATCAGATCCAGATCGGATACAGAAATAACCACTTCAGTGGTTATAGGTTTGATTAATCATATATGATATGGGTCGATTTACTGGCAGAACACCTAAACATATAATTCTAGAGTGCGTCTGTTGCCAAAAAAAAAATTATGTATATTAGACACATATTTTAGATCATGATATTTATTGATTTGAGATGGATAATTGTTGGAAGTCTCGAGTTAAATTTCCTATTTGTATATGTGAAGTTAGTGGGCCAGTTCTTTGATGTTTTAACTTAGGAGTCCGCAGACAAACTTATGTGGATGTGATTTCAAGGCCTATCTAAGACCAAAAATAAATTAAGAGTTCCATTACATAAAATACTAAAGAACACATCCCTAACTCATAAAATCCTTTTAGCTATAGCATGTAATATATCTCTTTCATATAAAATACTAGAGAACACTTTCCAAACCTACTTCATAAAATCCCCCAGTTATTGTTATATTATTTTCCTCTTGTTAAAATTTTATATTTGTTATTTTAGTGTTAGTTAAATAACGGATTCCTTTATTGATAATAGAATTGATAACTTAAAAGTTTCGCAAACAAATTTGTGTAACCGTATTTATATGGTACGTCGTTCTTGTATGTTATCCTTTCTTGATATAGGACTTTTAGGCATGAAAAAGAAACAAAAAATAATATAAAATACAAGAGTAAAAGAAGTCTTAAAATTTACCTTCGGCAGCCGGTTGCCCAGTTTTACGCATGGTCAAAGCCTCAAAGGTTATTCCTCAAAAAGAAGAAAGGCTCAAAGGTTTAAACTTAAGAGTTAAAACATATTATGAGCTTAATTACTAGCAACCAAACATATATACACACATATCTCAAATAGATAGCTTCGCTTTCAAAATACCATAAAAAAAAAAACCAGAGTCAGTCAAAATATCCAAAGCGATATTTGTCTAATACTTAGGTAGATAAACGTAGAAATTTGCAACAAATTACAAATGGTAATAATAATGAATACGGATGATCAAGCAGCTTGTCTTTGCCTCTTGTAGCCATTGCTACGGTTGTTCCTTAGAGCACAGCAACCAACAGAGTAGACTATAACCACAAATACCACTATGCAAGAATTGATGATGGCCATTAGCTTCCAATCTCTCTTTATGTTGCCGAGAACCGCGGCCTTGCACGTCTCGCAGTCAAAGCACAGCTGTTTAGGGGCGGCACTCCATGACTTGCAATCCGTCGAGTTATTAGGGGACTGGATCCCGCCACAGTTGTTTGGGGGTTTGCAGCACCCAGACTTCACGGAGTGGTCGCAATCATGCATATATAGCATGAAATATTGATTAGCATAATGTGAGCATGAATCATGAAAACTGGCGCATTCAAATCACATGGTAATGATGATACAAGAGTTTCTATGAGATAATAATGTTTGATGGTCTTTTAATTAATACATAATCCTGTGACCTTGTCTGTAATTAAGTTGTTCCAAACATTAGTATAGAGTGCATACACTGAGAAGCCACCTCGTCCTAGTTATATGTCAAGCATTATAATTAACAGTAATATCAAATTTGATGACCAATATTTTTCTTGAAATTTACTGCAATGGCTACACCTAGTGTGTAATAGTGTATAGTTGGAGTTTATGCTGTAGGAATGTTTATTTGAAATAACAAAGCGATATAAGTATGAAAAAGAAAATGCCTAAACATTGTCAAAAGTCTCATATTTGTAAACAAAGAAAAAAAAAATCACAGACCTTGATACGTAGCATTCATAAAATTAAAAACCATAAAAGGAAAAATAATGTAACCGCTTCAAGAGATTTATGCCAGTTACACTAATAACAAAAAAATAAAAAATTAACATCTCCTGAATTAGAATTAAAAAAAAAAACCAAAAAAACATGTTTTAATTATAAGTACTAGGAATAAACATGAAGTTGCTACAAAAAGGACACATAATGATAGATCTCAAATAACACCCTCCATATATTTTTTTTCCAAGTAAAAGAGTCATGAACTGATGAATGTGTTAGGTAAAAGAGAAACCTGAATTAAAGACAATTTGTGCTTGTAAAGTTGGTCGTTTTGGCACAACTTGGCGTCGATCATACAACTCTTAATCTTTCCCCAGTTTCCGGCATTTACGACATATATCTGAAGCCATTTGGAGTAGTTTCCTAGCCTGTGACTGCCAACTCCTTGACCAGACAGCGCTTTCCCAACTCCTTTATTCGTAACCACGATAGCGAAAGCCGTAAACAGTATTAGTCCCAAAATGAGTAGAAAGAGCACAATCAGATAGATCCACATTACAAAAGTTATGCGGCAGCAGGATCCAACCAATCCCGCCAACGATACGACCAGCAGCCCTATACCGACGAAGAGCACTGGTGTCTTAATAACCCTTTGGCATTGTGATTCCGGTCTTATGTGGAGGTACACCGAGAATCCGATGGCCAGTAATGCCGCCAGGAGAGTTAAAACGTTTAGCGCCGTGATTAATCCGTTGCTTATCTTAGCCATTTGATCGACTTAAACTTTTATATATGGAAACAATAAAACCAAGTCCAACAACAACAAACAAATGATAGAAAAAAAAGATGGCAACAAGAATGGTGGTGGTTTCTTTTTCTCCTTAAAAAGATGCACAACTGTTTTGAGAAATGTTTTTTTTCCCCGGATTTAAATGAATCTATAAGAAAATGAATCTGAGAACAGATTTTTCGTAAAATTCACCTTGTGACGTTTTTTTATAATTTGAACTTGCGCCCCACTCGTAACGCGGAAATATTAACCGTTGTCCAACACTACGTGGGTGGGTACGGTAAAATAGCCATGATATACATGAAATTAAGTAACTGCATTAATAATTATTCGCTGTGAAATATCATTGAGTAATTTAAATAGTGACCAAAAAATTCAATGTTACAAAGATATTATTCTATGTTTATGGAATTAAATAAGAAGTTAGATTCTACTCGTATTATACCACATCCAAGGGTATTGAAATAGTTTTTCCATATTTATAGTACAGGTTATTGACTTTTTGAATTACATATAGGCAAAGAATTTAAGTGTAACTTGATAACTTTTTGAATTACATATAGGCAAAGAATTTAAGTGTAACTTAATAAAAATATTTATGAGCATACATATACTCTATTCGACAATGCATACTATATCTAGATTAAAATCTGTAGGTACTGTTATTGGAAGATTTTAGGCAACAAATCAGAAGGTTGAGATCATGAGATGTTACATGTTACAGATTGCTAGCACCAATGCCTACCTAAATCATGACATGTTTAGAACCACATTATTAATATTTTTAAACTTTCTTAATAATCTTTGACCATTTTAATAGCCGACGAAACTTTCAAAAAACAAGGACAACGAGTTAACTTCTCCCATGATTGTTGGTCCTTTTATTAACTTCATGTGCTAATCATTCCGTCCCGAGTTATTTTATCGGATAATTTATTGGATAAAAGAGCGTGTAACTGAACTGAATTATCCACTAGTTCGTTGAATTTAATATATATATATATACCAATACAATTCACAGTGTTGTACATGTACTTTTGTATTCCAAAATCCAAATCAGTTTGTGTATCTCTTAATACAGGTGATTGATGTAATAAATTAACATACTTTCACTTATAAAGGAGGTTAAGCGTCTTCCACCTAATAATATTATTTAGCAAATGCATACGGAGGGGATTTATCTAATTAAATGTACTGAAGGCACAAGGGGGTAGTACTTATACCGATGCGCTTCAGATCTCCAGTTAGTTACTAAATTACGTTCCATTACAATGAAAAGCTTTTTCACAAGTAGTCATTTTGTTTATACCTTTATGCCATAAGGGCGTCGCCGGAAATTTTTATTTTTTTTCCTTCAGCTACTAAAAGACTAAACAACAAAATTTATTTTTAAATAAACTTAAAATATATAATAGTTTAATTAGAATGAATACGTTATGTTTAGCAAAAGATAATAAAAGTTCAATGCTACCAAACGAAGCAAATATCATAAACATTATCGGAGTTGAAGCAAAAGATGATAAAAGTTGTTGCTGTTGTTCCTATGTAAATGATCAAATATAAAGTATAAACAATAATTTTAGATTCGTTTTACTGTCTTTAATAGTACTTCAAGAATCTATATAAGTTGACTTTTGCTCTAGCGATTAGGGCGAAATTCTGAAGAACCACGAAGTATCCGCAATGGCGGCATCGGAGACTTTGTCAGCAAATGCCATGATCGATACAAACATGCTGCAACTACCGAATTCAATTGCGAGAATGATCGAAGAACCGAATGCACAGAAAAGATCAAGAAACATGTATGAATTCACTGCAAAGAGACACTCACCCGCTACTGGCGTTAGCATGAAAAATAGTGCAAGAAACCCTAGGCCATCATATCAAGTAAACTACGCTCACCAAACGTGAGAATGGATGATTCGATAAAAAAAATCACGTGAAAAAATTAGTTTTCTCCCCCAGACAGCAAAAAAACCATATAAGACCCTCTTTATCGAGGAGGTTTTGTAGAAGTCTCTTGAGGAGAACTGGCGAGGTACGATTCTGATTAAGGTCCTATGGAAACCTTGGTATCACCCAAATCTAGTAAATAAACTTCACAGTATGTGGAATTTAACCGCGGGTCACATTTAACCGTGGGGTGTGACCTGGTGGATCTTAAACATGGCATGGCTAATACTGTCTGAAAAGGGTTAACCGATGCACAACGCGAACGGATATTAACCTAAGGGCCTTGGCAAATAGCAGGCGGTCTTATGGTGGTTAGAAAATGGATGCCAAATTTCTGCGCAGAGTGCGACATCACATCGAGCATATCCTTTCGGATCCCCTTCTTTTCAAACCCCATATGATCAGCTTGGTCCACCCCAAGCCCCATTCCAAATTTCACATCCTCCACTTCTTGGCGCAACTCGATCTAATGATAAATGCCACTTTTCATAAAAGATTTGGCCACTTCGCACCGGTATCCCTCAGAGTCGAGATATCAAACCTTGTCTCGCAGTCTAAGGATTGTAGCCTCGACCTCTTTGTTCAGCTCCTTCAAGGAATCTCTCTCTCTCTCTCTCTCTCTTCAAGAGAACCTTGTCCTTCTTCAAGGCGGAGATCTCGGCACGAAGGGATTCCATAATATCTTTTGCCTTTTTAGCGCTCATGCCGGATGTAAGGGCATCCTGAACAGCCTTGGCCCGTGCTTTCTCTGCCTCGCAAGCGCGCTTTTGCGCGATAAGACGACTCACGTCATTACTCCTAACATTCACATTTAGCCTATCAACCACTCTGTGATGTTTATCCTGGACCTCGATCAACCCACTATAATCGCAACAAAGTCGATAAACCACTATACTTGTGGCGGCACTGAACAACCGACCGAAGCGCGCTAAATTACGATACCCGAGCCCTTCGAACACGACGCGACGTTCAAGTTGAGGCCACATGCCTCTCATAATCTCGACGAACTGCTCTTCTCCTAGCCAATACCGAAGCAATTTGATGTTCAGATATTCCTAGTCCTCCTCATTCAGAAAACCATAATAGACTCTACTACTGGGAGGCGCTGGCCTTGGATTCCCAAACGATCGATGACGCTTTGGAGGTGGGGGTGGAACCCCCGACGGCCTCATCGACAGCTTGGGCCTCAGAAACAAGTCTCTTAGCGGCCATATACCAACTCTCAGCACCCGCACCGGGTGGGGCTTCAGTTGTTTGTCTTGGATTGCGGTTTCTTGGTTGTTTCTCAGCATTGAATCACGCCTGATTCTCAGCAATCTTGTCGTCAAGAGCATCAGATTCTTCCATCATCCTGATTTGGGCATCCGTCCCAACTTTGACCATTCCTCCTGTAGCAGTAGGGGTTATAACAATCCTACGCCGTGAAAAATTCCCGTGCCTTTCGAAACTGCATGTACGAGATACGCAAGTCCCCGTGGAGATTTCTTTGAGCCTCACAGTAGAGACATCTTCTGGCTCCCGGACTGTACGGCCGACACCCCAATTGGCAGACAAACTTCCAGGGGGCCTTGCAGCGAGCCTCCTTATCGGAGCCGCGCCTGAGGAGTCTTCGATTGGAACGGTGTTACTGGCAGACACACCCTCGCTCGGACGACTAGGCCCGTTTTCGCAGCCTTGAGAGGCACAAATGTTTTCGGGTGACGTCGTGACCTTACTCTGACCTTCTCACTTATTTCGAGCCATCAAAATTCACGAGTAGACTGCAAAGGTTTAACTACTTCTCCGACTCGACTGTTTATTGGTTCGGTCGAATTTGGAAGATTCAATTTTTTTTGGTTCAATCGAATTTGGAAGATTCGATTGTTTTTGGGTTTGATCGAATCCGCATGTTCGATGGTTATTTTTAAATCGACAATAGTCTGCCACAGACTGATGATGAATTTGGCGTGCAATGGGCCTATTTATATAGGTTCACCACCACCTTCATTAATGGTTTGATAGTTAACGGTCGAACCTGGACTCGTTCGATACACAGAAAATAACAATCAAACTCGCACGGTTTGACACTCCAAAATGGTGGCTTACAGTGAATTCGACAGTATCAGAACCGTATAACTCATTGTCTTATTCACATGATTCGATACTCATCATAACAGTCGAACTTACGTATGTTCGGCTGTTCCTGCTCAACTATGTGAGCCGTCTCCTAAATGAGGGGAATATTTTGAAGCCAGATAATATCTATTTGTCAATCGACCCTATATGGGGGTACATATTTTGAAGCCAGATAATATCTATTTGGCAACTGACCCTATGGGTCACGGCTCCCAAATGGGGGACATATTTTAAAGCCAGATAACATCTATTTGGCAACCGACTCTATGGGTTACGACTCCCAAATGGGAGGCATATTTTGAAGCTCGATAACATCTATTTGGCAACTCTATGGGTCACGGCTCCCAAATGAGGGGGCATATTTTGAAGCCAGATAACATCTATTTGGCAACCGACCCTATGGATCACGACTTCCAAATGAGGGGCATATTTTGAAGCCAGATAACATATATGTGGCAACTAACCCTATGGATCAAGGCTCCCAAATCGGGGACATATTTTGAAGCCAGATAACATCTATTTGGCAACTGACCCTATGGATCACGGCTCCCAAATGGGGTGCGTATTTTGAAACCAGATAAAATCCATTTTTTAAGCATTACAATATTATGGAATTTGGAATCCGCTCTTGAATCAAGATCGACTCCCAAACTGGTAGTACTATATGCTGGGGTAATTTAGGGGGCCCAAAATAAATTGAGCCGGCCTACTCCGGATAAGGCCCAAAAATAAGAGAGTCGAACTAGGCCGGTTCGACTGTTTTAAGGACAATTGAACGTTCCGCGTTCGATTGTTATTTCTCGTACGCGGTGCGGATCCTGCGGATCGGGGTCTATGTATACCTCGTTCCCCGATACTCACATCACACATTGATTACTATTCACCATCCTGTAACAATCGAACTGGCTTGTTTGACTATTCGACAGTTCTCAAGTTCGACAGTCTTTAGGAATATGTTCGACTATTAAGGATCTAACGCACCCTGTTCGACAGTTATCAGTATCGAACCAAGGTTGGTTCGACCATTTCCTGGACTAGGCCAATTAGGGTTATTTTTGTCTTTTTGTATTTCTCTACGTGTAATAAGTGTTCCGGACAAAGGTAGTCTGATCCATGTATTAAACTGACATATTTTGGTTGAGTCCGGGCCAATTGGACTGTTCTCTGGTGTATTGTAACCCAAACGAAGTAAGACCAAAATACACTAAGTTGTTGACTTGTTGTTGATGGTGAAAATGGGCAAAATGTTTCAAAATGTTATGTGAGCATCAGAGTTCTCACAAAAGTTTTGAGGGAGCGAACCTGTAATTGCCAAAAAAATGAAAAAAAAAGAAAAAGAAAAAGAAAAAGAAAATGAGAGCAGCGGTTCACAACTCACAAGCCGGTCCGGTTCACCGGCTTTAAGCATGGCAAGCCGGGAATCATGGGCGGCCCACCCGCTGATAGCAGTGACATGGTTTGAAGCTTAAAGCAAACCGGACAAGACATCGGGTCACGATTGAACGAGTCTGACAGACCAATCCGATTCGTAGAACACTACACCCTTATGTTTCAACTAAGGTTTTAGACTTCTAATTTTACACATTTTTTCATGAGAATTTTCTTTTCAAAAGGAACATTTTAATATAAGAAACTCTCGTAACCGACTATAGCAAATCTTACGTTATTTTGCCTAATTTTAAGAGAATCGTCTTTTCAAAGTTCTAAATCACCCTTGGTAAGTAGTAGTTTGTCCGGCTGAGGGTATTATACAAGATCTTTGATGTGCAAAATCACTTGAGTCCTGAGCCTACTTTATTGCAAAATAAGAAAATGAACCAGAAACGTATTATGGCAATTAATGTTCATCATTTACATTTGGGGGTGAGGATCACCACAGTATTAATAAGTTACAAGCTAAAATTGGCATGAGAACTAAAGAATGCAAGGATGCAACAAAAAATAATTTGTGATCACAAGTATAAAATATTAGTCTGAGCCGCCCGGTAGCAATTTGGCTGTGCTAGACGTACCAAATCGTCTTGTGGCTGCAGGAATGATTCGGGATGGAGATATAACTTCAGCAAATGATAGATTATAAGGATCGGCTCCTAGACGGCTCTGCAACCAACCTTTGCTTCCGGAGAAGCCATCACTTACAATCCAGCAACTTTTGAAGCCGAGTTTTGTCAAGGCTCTAGCAACTATTTTAGCTGTGTCGGAGTACCTGAAGATACAAAACAAGGTACATCAAGGTAAAGTAAGCAAAAGTAGTGTAAAATGCTCCTGTTTCTAGCGTTAATTTACAAATTTGAATCCAAGGTAACAAGTGGAGAACTTACGAATCCAGTATCACGATGTTGGAGCCTTGGTTAATTTTCTTGAGATAAGAGATCTTCAGGGCCACTAATTCAGCTTCTACTTTCTTGGAATTTCTGACAAGATTTTTTAGCTTGCTCGACAGTTCCTCTAAACTGAAGAATTAAAGGGGAGCATATTAGGTAAAGAATAACAAATGAAGGTTGACCCTTTTGTGAAAATGTGCAGATGACACGCTTTCTAAAATCGGTGTCATTGACATTCATTCTTGGTCTGGTTGCTCTAATAGTAGATCAGATCACATTATGTAAGACCTTTAACTAGTGTAGAAATAAGACTTCAAATGTACAGTCTCTAGAGCATTATTCGAGTTTCTTCTTTGTCATCCTGCATGCACAATGCTAGTAAACAAATGCTGAAAGTATGTGTTTCTCCCATTCAAAGGTTATCTAGTAAACAGATGCAAGGTGCAGATTGATTTCTACGAAACCACGTTTTACAAATCGAGAAAAAGAATAGCAAAAAAGAGGAAAATAAGGGTATAAAAGAAAGCAAAAATAACTAAGTAATTTAAAATACCAATACAATTCCAATAGGTCTCAAGTATAGATCCTACAAAAGAATCTCGGTTTGCATACCTCAATTGCGACTATATAATAGTGTGAATATCAGCAAAATATGCGTATGTTCATTGCTAAACTGCTTAATACTGGAACTTTATTCTATATGGAAAGTGGTACTAAGAATGTATACTTACGGGATTGATATCAATTTGTTCTTAGCACTGGACGGAAGGCGAGGGATTCCAGCCTTGTTTTTATCTTTTTCTGACCTTATATCAATCATAATGTAATTCTTCGTTGACATCAGATCCAAAGTTTGAGCAGGTGTCAGGACACCTAGAAACCATGTGAACGTTAACTAACAAACTGAAGAAATATCAATGTAACAAATTGTGTTAAATCTTGGTTCCCTTCTATCAGAAGACTATAAACTAATATTTCTCACAGTAAATATAAACTAATATTGCACATTAAAATTTCCAGAAAAATATAGAAAGCTACATAATTAAGAAAACAGTTTGGTACAACATATTCCACAAGGCCCCTTTTCCCCATCTCTGAGATTTAATAGGACTAAGAAGTAAATTTTGTCATGTTGAGATATACTCTCACACCATATTTTTCACAGTAACAATATTGAAATATTTGCTTATTCGTAAAGCACCAGTGTCTAATTAAAATATCCAGCTATACAAAACTGAGAAAGAACAAAAAAATATATAACTGACAATAAATTGACAAGTTACCTTGGTAGCCTCGTAGGCTGAAAGAGATGGCAGATAAAATGGGAGGAAGCAACAAATATGCAACTATCAGTGCACCACCAGTCCCCAAAATAACAACTGGCTCTGCCGAAGATATGGTTTCAACAGTGGAAGTGGCTAATGGTTTGGCCTCATCAATCACCTTTGTTGTCTGTTGGGCTGCATCAGCCACCGTCTGCGACCAAACCATCACTTAGAGTTAATGCTTATATACCTTTACCAAAGATGTAACTCAAACATAAGGAATTACGAAATAGAGTCACGAGTGTTCTAGTTGGTGATTTTAGAGATATTATGTATTCAGTGTTCCTGCTTTTCAACACGTTGAACATTGATGAGATAAGTTAAGCTGCACAATAAAAAATAACTGACTATGAATTCAAGTTCCTGTGCATCAAAATTTGTAACATGTATCAGATTATGATCGATCGGTCTTCAGCAAGTTCCTTGTTAATAGGGATAATTAAATTTCCACCCGCATAATTTGACATATTGCATCGAACCTCTTTTGAGGTTAGGATACTTACAATAGGACTAAGGTACAAAGTGCGAAAAGGGCCGATGAACTACCTTCATGGGGACGCATTGATATTTTCTTTTCTTACAAAAGGGTAATATGCCTATTTCACAAACATATGAGGTAAGGCTATTTGCTGCTAGCCATTGCTCGATAAACTTTACTTAGACCAGTCTATTAAACGTGTAGTTATGGTTTTCACCTATCATAAAAGTTGTTGTACTAAATACATGAAAATAATGTGGCCACGATAGCTAGAATGAACGTAAGTATGTTCCCTCATTCCTTACTAATATGGTCGTTAAAGTATCAATTGATTGGATTTCAGTTATGATGCATAACTCCGTTTCTCGGAAGAAGGCACAAGTTAAACGAAAGTGTGGAAACTTTCTATATTGTTCCCCAATCTGCATAAATTCATTTCCGGTTTCGCAAATTATCCATATAACTGTTCCGAGGTCCTAATAGTAATACCAGACCTTAGCTGCAGATAGCACGGGCTGAGTGTCAAAGCCAGAACTCTGAATAGCTTCTTGAGCTTTCTTTGAAGCCTCTGAGACAACAGGAGAAGCAAACTTCAAAGCCTGCTCTCCAGCCTGCTTTAAGACGGGCAATGCCGCATCCACGCCTGGCCCTACCACATTCGACACCGCTCCAATCACTTCCCCTGCAGTGCTGAAAATACTTGATCCCAATTCTTGAATTTGATCTATTGCAGACTCCACCTGAAAAGTTGTTCCAACAATATTTTTTTAACAAGTTCCAGAATAAAAGGAATGAGGAAGTGTAAGTAGTTAGTTAGTTACCTGATTGATTGAAGATACGATTTTGTCCTTGGGTAAGATTTGTGCAGCGGCTTCATGTGGAGAAACAAAGAGTGCAAACAGAGGTAAAATAGTAGCGGGAAGCGACAGAGTAGTGTTGGGAGTTGACGTTAGTTGCTTTTGAGGAGGAAATCTTAAATTAGAGAGAGAAGCTGTATTCCTCCTTTCTGGTGGAAGAGACGGCGGCGAACATACGGTGGCTGTAGTAGTAGCTCTCATGGCCATCACCATTCACCACTCCGCTGCTTAGATTCTGTCTGTTGTTGCTAATTTAGTTGGTTTTAATTTGTTTCAACAAATGCCATGGAACTTTATTACATTTATTTATGTTGTTAATGGATCCATGAGGTCGTGCCACGTGGCGATCAAGATTAGATTCTCGGTCTTCTTTTTAATTCTCCTTGCACTTTTTTTTTTCTTTTTTCTTTTTTTAGTTAAATTCTCCTTGCACTCTGGCGGCCTATGTATGAAAATTGGCATCATCTCCTACAAAATGGTGTTACATCTTCTACTATATCATTCGAATGATTGCCACGTAGAAATAATTTAAGATTCCTTAATACATTGTTTATTTTATTAAAAGTGTTAGATGATATCTTACTCTTACCAATCTTAAATATATTTACCTCTAAATCAAATATCTCATTTCCAAATTGTTCCAGCTGCACGATATCTTCTAATTGAAAGCTTCCAAAATTATTTTTCTCAATAATTTAATTTTAACAAGAAAGTCTTCTATTTTTTATTGAAATTAAGAACAACTCATCATTAATAAATCTCTTTTTGGGTCGTGTTCCTACAGACCATTAACATTTTGATATACTTTATACTATTTAAATAAACCTCATCTTAATCGATAACAATTCAACAAAATTTTATCCACTCTTATAAATTCGAGAATACAATATATATATATATATATATATATATATATATATTAAACAAATCGTCATTTATAAAACTTGAAAAAATAATCATTTTATCGTCACTCTTTTTGTGATTTTCTCGTATGTATCTGATAATTTTTTTTAAAATATTTATAAAATAATAACACTTGCTTCATATGAAATAATTAAATGTTGAAGAATTTTGTATTCATTTCCATGAATAACTAATTTTAAAGAATTTCTTATACATTTTTTGTAAGTATTTGATATACTTTTGCTTAAAGAAAAAAAATTGTGTATCATACAAAATAATTAACGAAAATACATGTTACGAGGTTAAATATTTAAATTTGGTAAGAGTAAAATATCACAAGAATAACTAAATGCATTTTATATAAAGCAAACAAGGTATTAGAGAATCTTAAATTACTTCCACGTGGCAATCATATGTATGATGTAGTAGAAGATGTAATACCATTTTGTAGGAGAGGATCCAAAATTGGTAAATGATAACTATTATTGCTCCCTTACCAAATTTGAGATTTAAGCTCAACTTCTCTAGTATTTTTGTTACTACTTACTACTTAAAAAATAATAAGGATTATTCCATCAAACCCCCTTAACTACGGTCACTTTATGAGTTCATGATCAGATATTTGATTTTAAACCTACTAAGATCTAAACTTTAGTAGTCTCTTCGAATTGTCCATTTTCCACTTTTCGTCAATTTTTCGACAAAATATCGTCGAAAAAATTATTTAAAGTTTGACTAGGGTCTTCCCCTCATTGAGACAGTTTCGATGGTGGTGACGGTGTTGAAAAATTCAAAGTCAATACACTGAAAATTTAATTTAAGTGTATTATACTGAAATTAAAATTCTCGTTTTTTACCTTGAATTTTGCAACAACATCACCACCATCGGAACCGTCTCAACGAGGGGAAGACTCTAGTCAAACTTTAAATAATTTTCAACGGTTTTTGGTCGAAAAACTGTCGAAAAATAGAAAATGGGGCAATTCGCACAAACTACCAAAGTTTAGACCTCACTAGGTCTAAAAACAAAGATCTGACCCTCAACCCATAAAATTCTTATAATTTGGGGGTTGGTGAAATAATCCCTAAATAATAAATATAACTATTACTATTGAATAATCTTAGGTAGTTCTTACTAACAAATATACTTTCGGCTCAACTCCCCAATAGTTCGGAGTTGACTTCTCGAGTATATTGTTCAACATATCCACGGATAATATAACTGATTTCGTCAACTCTCAAATGATAAGATAGTGTGTGTCGTTAAATTCTTCAAGCATTGCCATTTGCTACTTATTTACCAACATTCTAAAAATATTCAAGCCAAAATATAAATTACAAACTTAGTTGTAAATTAACAATTGTTCTAAAAAGATTCACTCAAGACCATCCGTTGAGCATGAATTCCGTGAAGTATCAACATAAATTCTTTCACTTGATCTATGAAGGTCTTAAAGTCTAATCAATTGACTCATCAGAATTTTCTCTGTAGTCACTTATAGTATAGTTTTATACTTACATTCCAATGATTCCTATAATTTATTTGTTGTTTTCTTTAAATTGTATACTACAAACAAGTGTTTGTCAAACTATTTAGAAATTAGTTTCAACAAAAGAAATCAGAGTGCTTCCTTGCATTAATAGCGGTAGTAGATTGTTCATCAATTTAATCTACTTTAACTTAAGGAGGATTCGCCTACAAGAATCTTGCAAGAAGTAACATGGTGAGATAAAACATCTTCTTTTACGATGTTTTATAATTTGCTCTTATAAATTTCTTCAACTTCTCATTGTGGATCGCAAGAGTCGTGTAAGCGTCATCCTCAGGGACTAGCTAGGTTTACAGGATCAAATTAGTAGATGGGTTTTCATCGTTTATTGGTGTCAAGAATAAACCATATTCATATTCTCATTAATTTAAGATGTATCTGATACTTTCAACCACCTATATCAGTAGGTAAGAATATTTATAGAATAAATGGAAAAACGGCATACTATGCCCATAGTATTCGCGTTTTTGCGAAGATATACCCAACCTTTTAAGTTTTGCAATACTATGGTCAGCCTTTGCCGTTTGGGAAAAACTATACATGCACCTATTATCCGACCATTTTTAAAACTTTTGAGGGGTAAAATTGGTACTTCACTGTTTGCAACGGCTACCTAACAAAAAAATGTTAGGTATAGCATTGCAAAAAGTTAGTGAATTTCAATTTTAAGAAAGTAGACAAACGCATTATCTTCACGTCACGTATCAGTTCCCGACGAAGAGGTAGGGAGAAATTTCTCCATAAGGAGACATTTTTCCAAGCTTCATTCGGTCATACTTCCAGAATCATAACGGCATAAAAAATGTTACTTTCAAGCTTTTAACAACTAAACATGTAACGTGAATAATATTACGGAGCTTAAAAGGAATTCCAACTCGAAATGGTGCTAAATTATAATCATAATTCACGTATTGAATTTCATCCAAATCTGCTCGATTGTTTTTCATCCCCACTTTATCAATCATGTTTTTGTATGTTTTAGTTTCTAATTCCTAACATCGGCAAATTGTATTAAGTCCTACAACGTAACAGAGCATATCATTCCTTGTCCAATTCATAAACTAAAGCTACTTTAGTACACACACACAAACAAATCTTTTATTCGTACTAACTCATACAAAAACTAAAAGATCAATGAACAACTCTTAAACCATCAATAATACACAACAAGATTCTGATACATTTCACCAGATATAGCAGCTTCCATTGTTGCTTCTGGATTCATATCTGCCCCCGACGACGATTCTTGATCCCCTCCTTCTCCAGCCAAATTTCGAACATCATCGGGCTTCACAACCCCTCCTTCTTCCATAAATAGAGTTAACAAATTCTTTGAAAATCCACTAACCAAAGCGACTCCTTTTTGAGTAGCTGTCACATGAGTAGCAGAGGAGTACCTGAGATTAACGGAGCATACAAACTGGTTTGTGCTGTTGTACCATGTCTAACAAATGTAAGCCACCTATTTGGACACAATGCAGAGCTTCCCACCCGCTAAGCTATGCCATGTCTAACAAATGTACGCCACCTATTTGGACACAATGCAGAGCTTCCCCGGCGCCGATGTCGGTTCTCCGGCGGCTTGACAAATTCTCCGGCGCCGATCATGAGGCTTATCTCTTTCTAGGGTTTAGAGAACGTGAGAGTGAAAACGAAGAGAGAGGAAAATAGAAGTGAAAGGATCTGTTTTTGTTGCAGTGATAATGCATCGATTTCATTTATTTCATTGATTTGAGAAGAATTTTGTGTGAATTTTGAATTATTGTGTGAATGGGGAAACTAGGGTTCTTATTTTTCCCCAAACTAGAGCGGGAATTATAACAGATTTCCTCCTAAATAAGCTTCGAGATGAAATGTCCAATTTGCCCTCTTACAATTCTGAGTGGTGATGTCATAGCAACGAAAAATGACGTTTTTTGGTCGGATAATAGGTGCAGGTATAGTTTTTCCCAAACGTCAAAGGCTGACCATAGTATTGCAAAACTTAAAAGGTTAGGTATATCTTCGCAAAAACGCGAATACTATGAGCATAGTATGCCGTTTTTCCGTAGAATAAAACAAAGATTCTTTAGAAAACAAAGATTCTTTAGAAAAAGTCCAGTAAAAAATAGTATGTTCCTCTAAAGAAAGATAGTTTATTTTAAGATGATTAGTAATAATGCACCAAATATTTAAGTAGAAATGCACGAGAATAATTTTATTGACGAAAATAATTAAAAGAATTTGCCATAACAAAATAAATATCAACCAAACATTGTAGAATAAACTGGAACAATTGGAGCATGTGAATCACAGTTGTCTTGAAACATGCTTGTCTTCTCTATAGTGTTTCAAATAATGGATGCGTATGTTTCTCAGGATACAACGATAACAATTAGTTTTGTCGCGCGAACAAAAACTGCTCCAACAAACTCGAATTATATATTTCTCCTATCAAGAAATTATTCAGGACTTTATGCATATAAGATGACTACTTTTGTATATGCATATGTAGTGTTATTTGATTTTTTATGTAATGAAGAAATAATGGTGAGCTACTTCTTTTATAGGCTAATGTGAGAAGAATATAAGAATGAAACAATAAGTCATATATCACTTAATGTCAATTATACATGCAATGATTACGAAAGCTGTACTGATTATGAAGTTATATTCAGTCAAGATATTGATTATATATATATATATATATATATATATTCTCAAATGTAATTATTTATTACCTTACTGATTGGGCATTAACATATAATATTTTTTCATGTCTAGTAAAATGTTAATGTGAAAAAAAAATTCAATTCTCACTTATTTCTGAAAAAAAAAATTATTTGGATAAATTACGTTAAGTCACTCATGTACATTGTGCTTTTCAATGTGCCTCTTAGTAGGACTAGACAAGGCTGTTAAATCCAAAATTTTGGAGGATCTTGATGAGGTGGTGCAGAGGATCCGTAGTGGCGAGAAGTTCTTGATTGGAGGTGATTTTAATGGCCATTTGCGATGCTACGCGAGATGATTTTGAGGATATCCATGGAGGGTATATCTTTGTATATATAACGAGGTGCGCAACATTATCTTAGAATTCGCCCTATCTTATGATCTGCTTTTAGCAAACACCTCGTTTAAGAAGAGAGATTGTCATCCGGTTACCTATAGAAATGGGCACAGTAGGAGGCAGATAGATGAAGGTCCTTGTCCAGATTGCAAAGTTATCCCTGTAGAGAGTGTAGAGAGTGTTGCTACGCAGCATAGGTTTCTGGTGCTAGATATTAGGTTGCGACAAGGATTGAATAAGAGGAGGCATAAGGTAGATCCTAGAATTAAGCAGTGGATACTTAAGGAGTTTACCAATAAGACCTTCGTGGAGCGAGTGATTCAAGAAGCAGATTTAAAAAATTAAGATGACGCAATTAAACTTGGACCAAAATGAATAGTTAGTTGTATTAAGAAGGTAGCTAAAGACCTTCTTTGTGAATCTGGAGGTAGTTGCCTGCCAGGTAAAGACACGTCATGGTAGAATGAAGAAGTGAAGGTTGCGATCAAGATCAAACATGATTTCTACATGGGTTTGAAGAAAATTATGATGGATCAAGCTTTGAGAAGACAAGCTAGCAAAGAAAGAAGCTAAGAAAATGGTTCAACTTGCAGGAGAGAATGTGTACAAGGAAATTTATGAGAAGATAGATAACAGAGGGGCCAAAAATGATATATACATAATTGCTCGCACTAGAGTGGAAGACTAGAGACTTGAGCACAGTGAAATACATCAAAGATGAACGACAATTAGTCCTGGTGCGCAAGGATCAGATCAAAGTACAATGGAAAGATATTTCAAGAGCCTGTTCAATGGAGGTTTTACTCAAGAAATGGGTGAAGTTACGTGGTCCCCTCAGAATTTGAACCTCAATTTTATGCGACGAGTAAAATAATCTAAGTCAAAAATGCGTTGAAGAGGATGAATACACACAAAGTTGTTTGGCTCAGACGGTATTCCTATTGAAGCATGGAGAAGCATGGGAGAGATCAGTGTGACCTAGTTAACAGACATCTTCAACAAGATTGGAGAACAAATAAAATGTCAGATGAGTGGAGAAAGAGTACGCTAATACCTCTATATAAGAACACGGGCGATATCCAGAATGGTTCTACTATCGCCCGATAAAACTTATGTGTCATATCATGAAGTTATAGGGGAGGGTGATTGAACACCGGTTGAGACAAATTGTCCCATATCTAAGAACCAGTTTGGATTTATGCATGGTACATCGACCATAAAGACCATCCATTTGATTCATCAACTCATCGAACATTTTTGAGAGAATAGTAAAGATTTGTATATAGTCTTTATCGACTTAGAAAAGACATATGATAAAATACATGGGGAATTACTGGTGGACCTTGGTTAATAAGTGAGTACCCATAAAATATATCAATATCATCAAAGATATATATATATATATATATATATATATATATAGAGAGAGAGAGAGAGAGAGAGAGAGAGAGAAATGTGGTAACAAGTATTCGAACTTGTGGCGATTCGACAAATGATTTTTCTTTTACAATTGGCTTACACCAAGGGATCAACTCTGGCTTACACTATGGGATCAACTCTGAGCCCCTTTTTGTTTACATTATAATAGGTAAAATCACAAAGCTATCCAAGACCAAGTACCATGGTGTATGTTGTTTATAGACAATATGATTCTCATCGATGAGACGAGGACATGAGTAAACATCAAATTAGAGCTATGGAGAAAGACACTTGAAACACGAAGTTTTCGTCAAAGTTGAACAAAAGCAGAGCCCCTCGAGTACAAAATTAGCAAACAATGAAGAAGCGATGACGGTATAGTCCAGTTGGAGAGCCAAGAGATACTAAGAAGCTCACATTTTTTATATTTGGGCTACATACTACAGAAAGATGGAGAGCTAGATGATGAAGTCAGTTGTTGTTGCACAATGGTAAATACGAATATTGAATAATAGCAACAACCATGAACGAATAAATTCAAAACACATAGAAAGCGATAAAACAATGAAAGAACACAAGACCCAATTTGTCTACTCAGTTCGTCTACAACTAGCTCGGGGAGCGATCCAAGCTAGAACTTTCACTATGATGATGATGATGAGCCATTAAAAAAAAAGATACAACAATTATCTCTCACAGATCTAGAACAATCTCTCACAATGTCTCTCAAATCTCACAAGTGTATTCTTTCTTTCTTTTTAATCTCTCACACTCTTTATTTTGGAGTCTATTCAATCATGCACTAATTAGACGCATAAAACCGCATATAAATAGCAGTTAAGGCGAACTCCGGCATCAGGATGATGATGGGCCAAAATTGGGCATATAGGGGGTTTCTTGAGTTGCGCACCACTCGCACAAAAATGGCCAAGTCAATGCGGCTCGCACCTAAACGAGACTGAACCCACAAAGCTAAGCCCTCCATCGCACTCAATAACTCCTAAACCATCAGCCTTATAGTCAATCCATCAAACTTTGGCAGCGCCAATCCTCGAACTTTTTTAAGCTTTAAGGGTCGTTGAAGCCATGCATAACATCAACTCCACTAAGGCAACAATTATAGTCAGTGAATCTTCAAACTCCCACTAGCTTGAATCATCGCTCATGTGACAATGTTCACACCTCCAAAAAATTGCAAAAACCATGCACCTCTCGATTATCTCCCAAACACCCTGAGCAAAATGATAAATGATTACCCGATTTCCCCCTCGGGGAATCTGTAGAATTCCCACTACTTAGCTGTTAAACTCTACTGCGGTGACGATACTGTAGGGGAGGTATCCAGCTGCCCCACATAAATACGATTTCTCATGAAACCAGGGATATGCCTCACTCCATGCAATAACCATAGAGATCCATTCCACATCGGAATCCTTGCTAGAATCCAAAATCAGCGACTCCAATGGACTGAAAACACACAAGATTAATGCATCACCAATCTTCCACTTGGTATTATGTTCACGGATATTACATCTTCTCGTTTGTTCTTCTGTGTTCTACAATGCTTCATGTAATGACCAAAACTTCAATACCTTCAACACTTTATGGAACTCCAGCCCATTGACTTTGACCTACCTTTATCTCTCGTACGTACAACATAATTAGGGCTCGTACCCATCATCAAAATCAATATCCATTGAGCTCAAGTGAGATGTTATCGTATTGAACTCATTCAGAATCGTCGAATTTTTTGAAATCTTTATATAGAACAGGCACCGCATCAGATGAACCTTGTTCGCTGTAAATAGCTTCTCAAACCAGTTATTCAACACCTTCAGCACCCCCTTCATGGTTGTCTCTTTCGCAAAATGAAATGCCATGTTTCACGACAGAGACAAACGAACGAAACTAATCGCCTTCTTGTCAAATATAACCCAGTCTTCATCTTTCATGTTTGTCGGCTTGTCTTTTAGAGGTCTCGACAAATCATTACCATAAAGGTAACCCTCGATCTGCATTCTCCAAAACACATAATTCGACTCATTGAACTTCCCAATTAGAAATTTACCACCATTCATCATGACTACTTCTACTCGTCATAGATGGCTCTTGATGATGATGATGATGATGATGATGGTGATGAGTGATTACAAAATAAGTTAAAACAATTGTCTTTCACAGATGTAGAACAATCTATCACGATGTCTCTCAGATTTCACAAGTGTATTCTCTCTTGTTTTTAATCTCTCACACTCTTTCTATTGGAGGCTATTCAATCACACACTAATCTGATGCACGAAACTAGGGCATCATGATGATGTTGGGCTAAAACTGAGCCTGTAGAGGGTCGCACGACATGCACGCCTCTAGTCAGACTACCTTTTTTGTCTTCGTCGTTCAGGTCTTCACTGTTTAGGCTCCACAAACTTAACAATCGCCGCATTCAAGCTAGATGAGAAAAACAAAAGAACACGACATAAATTATGTGCGGTCGTAATTTTCTCCTAAAACTTAAAGGAGGTTATGTCGGACGACAATCATCAGACATACATTGCTATATGGCTCTAAGTGTTGGGCTATTAAGCAAAATCACGAACAAAAGACAAATGTAACTGAGATGTGGATGCTAAGGCAAATGTGTAGTAGCACTAGAAGGGACAAGATATATAATGAAGATTTTCGCCATAAATCGGGTGTGGCACCCAACGACGATAAGATGCGAGAAAATCGCTTAATATGGTTTGGACATGTTAAACGTAGACACATAGAGACTCTAACACGTTGAAACTCTTTACTTGGACATGAAAAGAACATGAGTGAGATCGAAGAAAACATGTGTGATGTCATACGAAGCGACATGAAACTTATAGACCTAAATGATAATGCACCTCTCAGCTAAAACGAATGAAAACGGAGGATCCATGTAGTCGTCTCGACATGATTCACTCATGATTTATATAGCATATCTCACTTACTGGGATTATAGACTTGATTGTTGTTATTGATTTGTTCAATGTCATAACAATGCCAAATGTTAAAAGTTGGAGTAAGATTGCCAATTCATCTTCCTGTCTAACTAGTTTCGAGTTTTGCCACTCACATAACCATCAAAAGTTATAGGAACCACTACATTTTGAATTTTGCCTTAATTAACTAATACCATCCTCATTATCTAATACCATCAAGGGCAGGGCTGGAAATTAACAATTATATCCTTCAATCAACTTTATAAATATCAAGCAATGTTCATGTGATAAAAATTATCCTTTAACTTGTGTTTACACTTTACACCTATGATAAGGGTGATTCCCGTAGTGGGTCAACCCGCCCAGTTTTCTAGGCCAGGCTAGCAGATAGCCGGCCCAATACTCTTATCGGGAATTGGCACCCGATATACATGAATATATCGAATATGACATGCGATATAGTACAATGCAGGCTGAGGATTACAGGTGCGGTCCCCGCATCATTCTTGCTCCACTAATCAAGGCAAGTATCATTAATTACCTTACATTATTTACCAGCATATCGAATACTCATATTCGATATCGAGCACCCCTTC
Organism: Linaria vulgaris; assembly: GCA_948329865.1. NCBI lineage: Eukaryota > Viridiplantae > Streptophyta > Magnoliopsida > Lamiales > Plantaginaceae > Linaria > Linaria vulgaris. The sequence goes on from OX415249.1 coordinate 68,472,288, forward strand.
GACATACAACATCCGATATAGATCTTCGATATATATCTCCGACATACATAATCCCGATATGTGTACATCCTCGATATCCACCAGATCCCCGACATAGAAGATATTCAATATCTCCTTGGATTCGATATAGCTTCTCCTTCGATATCCTGCAAGGCATCACAACGTATGTCTAAGGTGTTCCGGACTAAAGTCAACATAGAGCTAGTGTTAGTGATAGTTGACATAGTTTGTACTTAGGTCAAGGCTATTATTGTAATTTACCGCACTTGTTTGTAAGCTACGATTTTGTACTGAACTAACCTAGTAAATATTATTTATTTACTTTAACTTCTTGTGAATTCCTAAGCCCTATCTACTTCTAAAAACTTGTTATATATATATATATATATATATATATATATATATTGATCAGTATCATATTCTCTTTTAAATTTGAAAATATATTTTTTGTTTATTTAAATGGAAAGGATATACGTAAATCAGTTATAAAACAATATCGAGTATATATGTCGCATTGACTAGAATACACATATATTGCTGCAACTTTTGTGTGTATTACAAAAGGATAAATCATATTAAGCTTCCTAACGTTTACTTTACTCTCTAAGGTTTGGAAAGTAGCAATGTACCCAATAAGGTATGTTTAATGCCTCCTGGACTGTTCAACCGCTCATTTTGGACACAATTATGTACCTTTGTTCGTGAGATTTAGTCCATGAAGTATTTAGTATACGGCACATTGCTACTTTTAAAATCACAAGGCATAAGGGGCAAAATGAAAAACACAGTATACGTTATATCATAGATGGCTTAATGATATGCACCTATATAAACCAATTAAAAATAGTTGAGGAAATATATTTTAAATTTTTTATTATATAAATTGATCGAAGAATCGTCCATCTCCGCGTATAATAAAAGTAACAACGTTGCCCAGGGCCTGGAGCTAGCATGGAGCAGGCGCATTCACAATATTGCAGTTGAAGTGGACTCTCTAACAATCCACAAGATCATCTCTGGCCACATTGCTCCAACAATGACTAATGTTCGCATGGTTGATGAATGCATAAGGTTGTTACATATGCCATGGAATGTGACGTTCATTTGGGTCCCGAGAACGACTAACAAAGTTGTTGACGCACTGGCTAAGAGTGTTAGATTTATTGACGAAAGAAATGTCTTTTGGGACAATATTCCTTCTTCGTTTATTTCTAGTTTAGTTGCTAGTGACTTAATGTAATTGTTATTAGTATCTTTATTAATCAAAAAAAAAAAGTAACAACGTTGCACAAGTAAAGAGTGTTCGATTTAGTGTTCAGTCTATGTTAATTGTAGTCAACTTTTAAGGATAACAACGATTAAACTGACTGTTTCAATGGTCATTTTCGCCCGCTTAATTCTAGGCTACTGAAGCATAATTGATTCGAGATAATCTTGAAATTAGTCGCAATTTCTCTATCAACTGGCCAGTGTTTTCTATTCTATTTCTCATACCTCTCGTGAATGCCATTGTTTTTTGTTTTTTGTTTTTTATAGGTTGTGCCATTGTTTTAGTTTACATGGCTGTAGCTTCATTTGTTTTTGGTTGCGAAATTCGCGTAGTGATCATCGCACCCGAAGACTTGACATATGATACATCAATCTATCATTCTTTTCTTCCTGGATACAACAACTGTTTGAGTGGTGTATTATTGTCAATCATTTGTCAGAGCACGTGACTTTTGTATTAACTAAGATTAATATATTGAATGCCAAAGTATAGATCTAACGGATTCATCCAATACATGATGTTCTGCCATGCAAAATTAACTAAAATGACATTATATAGCCACACTGTTATAGTTTAAGCGTTTTATGATACACTCTTGAGGGGGTGTACAAAGGTTAGAAACCCTCTTGTATTTCATGCATTAGGGTTACACTTACAAATCATCTTTGTATTATAATTACTTGAGTACAACAAGAATCCCTCTCACATCATCTCCGACAGAATGGTTAATTACAAATGATATTTGCATTTGAGCAAGAGAAAATTGAAACTCTCTCTTATTGCAGTATTCACAGATCAACACCCTCGTCAAGACCTTTGGAACCAATCATGACGTTTGAATCTATCTGTTTGTCAAACTTCCTTTTCCTCCGAGTTTCAAACTCCATAAACCCATCCATCTGAAGTGCAAAACAGGGGTTAACTTTAGGTGGAGCAAGATTATATCAAGATGCAAATACTGTACATCACTCTTTTCAGAAAGAGAAGTAGGGCGAACCTGCTGAAAATAATCCATTGAAATAGGGTTGCCATGTAGGGATATATTCTGCAGACTTCCACAATCCTTCAGTAAGCTTGGAGGTATCTGTAGACAGTGGACACTAGTTTAAAATATGATTTTGGCAAAACCTAGAGTGCACCAGCAAAAAAATATCAAACCGCGTGGTAGTATTGCTTCTTGAGGGCATACCGTGAATCAATCATCGTAAACCCTTGAATGCAAACTGTTATCAAAGATTTTGTTTATACATTCAAGGTATAGTGACAAACATAGAATCTTCATAATCGAAAGCAGAGACTCGTGGACAGAGCACCCTAGGGATGGGATGGTGGACGAATAGAAGTAGAAAGAATTTCACTGTATTTTTATTTGATGACGTGGGAACCAAAGAATTTCATTGTATAACCTCATATAAACATTTACAGTCACATTTGCATGTAAATCTTTTATCCATTTCCTAGTTATGACAATAATCACTAAGGTTGGTGGTTAAAGCTGCCATAAGTTAAAAATGCCCTAAAGAAAAGAAAACGACATAAACATGAAACTTGAAAAATAATGATAACCTGGAAAAGTGACAGAGAGAATAATATGATATGCAAAAGATTGCAGAAGAGATTATGATATATGAGGAAATTATGAAATTTGCCACCACTACGGTGAGCAACTTCATGGGTCATGTCAAAGAAAAGCTGCATGGAACTTGCTAAATACCAGAGACTAGTTACCTGCTTCAAATTGTTATTGTCCAGGCAGAGTGACTTTAGATGAACAAGATTGCAAACTGAAGCAGTAACTTCTTCGATAGAGTTTTCTGTACCATATATATATTTCACAAAGAATTAAAAGAAATACACAGAGAAAAGAACAAATGCATCAGCCATACGGATAAAAACAAATAATAGAAGGATAGCAGTAAACATGGCGGGAGTTCCTTTCCCAAAAATTACGCTGGCAAAAATATGCATAGTAAAATACATAATGCAATAGATGGCAAACCCCAGTATAAATCATTTTTATTTGAAAGCAAACAAACTGGGCTAGATGCTAATACCTATTAAAATGTCCGTTAACATAATTATATATAAAGCTACTAGATCATTCAGAATAAACAAAGTTAACTGAAACCTTAAAGTTTCAAATAACAGCAATAGTCTCACTTGTACAAACTACTAGTTAACTTTGTTTAGTAAAGGAAAGAATTTGATCAGAATATAAATCCATCCACACTGGAGAAAGATATAACACAGAGTTCAGAGCCCAACTCCAGGGATTTATAGACATATGCAAAAAGCGCTCCGCCCGTGAAAATCAAATTTGAGTTTAAAGAAAACACAAAATAAAACCAGTAAAACATTCCCACGTAGAGGTCCATATGAACTGATATGAAATGGCAAAAGGCACATCTACACGTACCATTAGCTTGAATTTCCTCCAGAGAGAAACAACTACCAATTGAATCCGGAAGAAACTTTATCTTGTTGTTTGAAACATTAAGGAGCACCAACTGTAAAAGTTAAAGTTATATCAATTCTTCAACTTAAATGATAGATAACATGCTGCGGTAAAAAGTCATTAAGAGTTTTAGCAATGAAAAAAAAAAAAAAAAAAATATATATATATATATATATATATAATGATGGGTCTTATTGACCGCTTTCTCTACATCATGTCAAATATTTGCAGCCGCCCCCTCTCCAAGCTCCATGGTATAAGCTCATTTAACTAAAACTGGACAAGCATTCTACATAAGAGAACTTTAAAAGTAATATGAAGTTTCTACTGATGTTGATCCAGTTTTCTGAATAGTATACACTAACTGCAATAAACTATGTGGAAGACTGGATCCATATTAAACATCTCTGACAGTTCGATACTATAGGCAAAACCACAACTAGATAAAATGATAAATTTACAATAACATTTTCAAAAAATTATCAATTGGTCAAGTCACAAATTTCTGAAAGATGGACTGAGTAACAGGCATCAGTAGTTGTAAGCTACTCACATTGCGCAAGCTCCCTATAGTTTCAGGCAACTGCATTAAGGAGTTTCTTGATATTGATAGCTTCTCCAGTTTCACCAACTGACCCACTGAACATCAAAACAATAGTATTACACAAAAACAATGGTGAGTTAAGTCATATTAAGCCCTTCTAAGTTAACCAATTAACGAAATGAAAACCAATAGAATCAACTAAACTTTATCCAAAATACCCCAGCTTCAAAGTAGACACTTACATTCATCAGGCAATGTGGTTATTTGATTTCCATCAAGTGCCATAACTTTTAGTAACTGAAGCTTCCCCAGGCTCATTGGGAGACGCTCAATAATATTATCCACTAAAACCTAAGAAAGAATTATCCAATCAGACGTGGCTATATTTTGCAAGTATGAATCTAACCACCCAATACCTCAATGTAGAATCGTGCACATATTCAACCAAACATAACACAGAAATAAAGTTTAGACAAACCAAAACCAAAATTGGAAAAATGATGCATACAAAATCATATAGACATGGTTGATTAAAAAGGGCAGAAGGTACACAAGAAGATACTACTGGGAATCAGCCTACGAATTTTGTAACTGCTATTTTCACCAACTAAGCAAGAAACAGAAATGCAAATTTACGCTTCTCCTTTTCTATAGGTACTTCGAAATGCGAGTAAAGTAGCTTCACTAGTTTAATGCTCTAAGATACAAGTCACCATTGGAATAAACAATTATTTTGTGTTCAACTTCAACCTTGATAAGCATTGTACCAGCAGAAATTTTAATGTACAGCTGGTCACTTCTACAGACAGACAAGTCCATATATATTCTTTACTTACCCTTTTTGGAATGTTTACAGATGGTATCAAGAGTCCCTACTTGTCTAATTGATTTTCGAGGCTCTTCTATCATTTAACCTAAAAGTATATACAGTTCCTACACGGACAAAACGCCAAAGCAAATCATTTTTTCTCAAGCATTGTGAGAAATAAACTTCCTGTGTGGTTCAAGTGCCAATTGTGCATCTACATCTATCCCGGCGAACCACCTATTCATGCAATTGATGTTTGATGAGAAGGAAACAAAAAGGTTAGGTTTTATGATCAAAGGAGGATCCGAACTTATTAAATGCTCATAAATTCTACATCTACTAAAATGAATGAAATTAGAATCGTTTAGAGGAGTTTTCTAGAGAACTTCAATTCAATCAAAAATGATTCAATTAAAGAATGTTACGGCGGTAACTTGTATAGAACTAAATATGATATTTTTCCTACTTTTCTGGGTGACACGGCTTGACTGCTGAGATTGTGAATGCAGTTGTATGAGTGACGCTGCTGCTAAGGCTTGATATTATGTACTTTATTTATGTTTGGTCAACTTTTTCCTGTCTTTTTTTTTTCCCTTCCCTAAGTAAGCCTTTTGCACCAGGTTTTAACTAGGCCTACTAATGAATCCATCATTATGAATCCCAATTGGTGCTGGAATCTGGCATACATTTTATGTCTGTCAATTGATTCTCACATAATCTTCTATTTGTCCTTCTAGAACAAATTTCTTAAGCTTGACGGCTAATGGTTGTCAGGCAAGCATATCATACTTATCAACTTACTGGCGGTAAGAGAATTTTACCATGGTGATCACCATATACTTATAATTACTTCTTTGAGTTAGTTCAGAAAAGAACCTAATTTCCGAACACTTGGCTAAACTGTTTCTATTCAATAGAGTGTGTATTTGATAATACTTCAGTACCAGACTGTTCAATGACTATCTTTCTAACTAGGCATCCTTTCGTTTTTTTAACACAATTCCGTAACTAGACCATAAGTAAATCCAGGAGATCGGTGCGTGATCCCTATATGTTTTATTATCAATTGATTTCTCTGATTCCTCACCTAAAATTAACTCAACATGGATCTCAAACCTAAATAAAGTACCATATTCTATGTCTCTAAACAAGTAAGCATCCGCACAATGAACTCCAGCAAAGATGATATGGACATAAATGACTCTGCATAGTAATAACTTGAATTATTATTTTCACATTTATCAACCTTGTAACATATCATTACATGTTAAATACTGATGAAAAAGGTTAAAAGATATATAACTCTAAGAACAAACAGAATCCAAAAAGAAATCCCTAATTCTTACCAATCGCTGCAGGTTAATCAATTTGCTTACTTCCATTGGAATCTCAACTGCAGGACCAAAACAAAGAGGCGATTCAGGGAAGTGAGGTGGACGCGAAAAGTTACTCTAGTTCCGTATAGGAAGAATATTACTACTACATCTACAGTTTTGGAAAGGTAATAATGCATGAGGGCCTCATACAGATGAAGTGTTCCACCCGTGTCTCTCGACTTTGTGAGCAAAATGAAACACGAATGCCATACAGTAACGCACACTTTACCTAATCTGTTGCCGGTAAAATCAAGCGTACGCACTGATCTTTCTAACTCAAGAACTTCATCCGGAAAGGTCTGCGGGTTGCAGGAAACAAAAGTAATCAGAAAAATATATACACATTCAGGTAGCTAGCTCAAAAAAACTCATATAATCAGCACAAAACAAAACACCATTTTCAACCCCATCCAGCTCATATAACAGATAATATTTGTCAATTGAAACAGAGTTTACAGAGCTTGTACCTTAAGGTACAAGCTTCTCAGAAAAGAAATTAAGTTGCCTTTAATTAGAAGAGAGGAAAAAGTATGTATGCCTTTAATTTGGAGTGGCGCAAGGCCACGATACCGGTGGAGCGCCACCGAGAAAGACGACCGGCATGCGAATCGGCGTTCTTACTGCTGCAACACCCCATTATTCCCTATTCAATTGAATTCAATTGAATTCGCCCTTCCTTCAACGATCAAAATTTGCAAATATAATAATCCAATTAAATTATATTATTAATTATTGTTTCTTTTGATACTCCAACGGCCAGAAATAAATAATAATTAATGGAGAAGAAAAGGAGGTTTACGATTGACTAGCGGAACAAGTGTATTATATATACATATACATATACATATACATATACATATACATATACATATGAGAGAGAGAGAGAGAGAGAGAGAGAGAGAGAGAGAGAGAGAGAGAGAGCGACTTTGAACAAGAAGACCGTGTTTGCCTCTTGCTTTTTATCTCTTCTCTTCTCTCCTCTCGTATAAATATAATAATAATTTCATTTTTTTCGTTCAAAATAAAATATATATATATATATAATTTCATTTTCTTCTGATCCAGCGTAAGTGTGTAATTAAATTAAAAACGCAATGAAAAATAAAAAAATGAAAAATGAAAACAAACTAATTGTGTGTGTGGTGTCAAGATTCTTGACTTTCGGTCAAAATATTCCCCTAATTTGTGGTTAATTTTTGCTAAATTCGTCGCTACAAGACTGACAAAGTTTTATTTATTGAGAATTATTAATAAAATTGACTATTCTCCACTCATTGCAATCTCAAGTCAAATCTTAAACTACAAGGACCAAATTGGAAACTGAAAGGACCAAACTAAAAGTTGTAAGGACTCGATTGATCAAGAACTCAAACTACAAGACCCTCGTTGCAAATAACACAACCAACTTTCGAATTAGCCGTTGCTCAATCAACAGTCAACAGTGTAACAACGGCCTGGACCACCAACATGAACTACGGACGCCAACACCTGATAAAATCCTCCACCTTAGCTCATATCATATATAAACACCAAAAACAGAATTCTGTAATTAATTCATTCATTCATTATAAAATTTTGTGATCAACAATTGAGACAAGGATCATTCGACACACTCTCTCTCTCTCTCTCTCTCTTTTGAATGAACTTTGTAATCGTTTGCTCGCTAATGAAATCTTTGTTGTTTGTTTTCACTTCCAATTCGATTAGAATCTCTCTCGTTCAGCATCAAAGCAGCAAGTAAAACCTTCTAATCGATACAGAATCTTCTACATTAGTTTCTCCTTGAAGATCTTCATATGAGGTCTTACATTTACATTCAAATTTGTCTTTTCTATCTCTGTCTACATACAAAGAAACAATATCTACATTGAAATAGGAAATTCAATTTCTCCTTTTCTCATTCTTCCAACCATACTACCATCATCATTTTTGTTTCTTGTCAAAGCTTCTGCTGCCACTCTCTACCGCTGAACCGCCTACCTGTTCCATCATCCTTTCATAGTCAATCTCCGTCGATTTGTACTTCAGCTTCATTCCATTTTGCAGCCACGACTTTATGCAAAGCACAGCTCTCGTGCTACATTGAGATGTACAGAATCTTTGCCTGTCTGTTTCATCACCTTTGCAAAAGAAAACCTCCTCAGGCGGCACGGCAGTTGATTGCACGGCCAAGAAATCACGAGCCATCAAAGACAATTGTGGATATCTCGAACTGTTTACCTTCCACCAATCCAGAACATCTGTGGGTATTGGAGCTGGTGGCTCGGATAAATACTGTGTTAGCTCATCAGTAGCCGAACTCATGCTAACCCTTCTTTTCTTACGAGCAATCTCTTCTGCGAAAGAAACATCCCCTCTATCTTCTGGCTCTTGACTGCTGTATGCATTGGAGATAGATGGAAAGTAGCTGATAGAGTAATTTCTAATGAAATGGTTTCTTGCCTCCTCCAAATAGCTCTCTAACTTGATATTTTCAGGAATAAGTTCAACTTTTATCCTTGGATCCAGGATTGCTGTCATATACGTGAATAAATTGCAAACCTGGTCGGCGTAACTTTGAGATTTGACATACATATCTTCAGCAGCACTCCTAAGCCAATCTGGGCTTTGCCTGGAGTCTTTGCAGCTTGCAATCGTCTCAGAAATGTGATCCATAAAGAAGAGAACCAGTCCAACTGTCGGCACTTTATTGGTGCATATGTTATTAATGGACTTATAGAAAGGCTCTAAATATTTATGCAAAACATTGACAACGTTTTTCTCTGCAGAGTTCAGTAGCATCCTACTACCAAGTTGTTCCTCGTACTTCCTGATCACAGTTTCCATTGACTTACCAGCCTGCAAAGAAAATATAATCCATTAAAGAATTTTAATCATCAATTTGATATTCAAAAATTCAAACTTCATACTGCTGCTTTAATTATTCTGAATCTTTCAAATTTTGAGGTTTTTATGGTATTACTCCCCCACCCCTCCAACATGAAAGAGACAAAAAAGTAGTGTAAGCAAAACAGACAAAAGGCCGGCCTTCGTATTTTGTTATAAGTTGCACAAACCCCAGTAAAAAAAAAAAGAAAAAAAAAAGGCAAAACACCTCCATGTGTTTTCGATAAATGACACGAGAACCCCTATGGCTAAACATAAATAGGCATGATAAAGGGCAACCCGGTGCACGAAAGCATCCCCACAATGCGAGGGTCCGGAGAAGGGTCCCACCACAAGGGTGTATAAGGGGCAAGCCTTCCCCTGTCAATTTTTGACAAGAGGCCGCTCCTAAGACTTGAACCCGTGACCTCTCAGTCACACAGCAACACCTTTACCAGTGCGCCAAGGCTCCCCTTCTATAAATAGGCATGATATGTGTCTGAAAAAAGAAGGGAGGAGGTGCCTCATTTTTAAAATTTGAAAGGTTGCTTTTGGCCATATATGCAAAACAAAGGGGTTTTTTTGCCTCTTTTTCTTCACACAAGCAAAACACAATGGGGTTCTTTGGTTCTTTTTTCTTTTTTACGTGGAAGGGAGGAGGGGGGGGGGGGGGAGTCATGCACGGGAAACTTTTTGTTATCAAAACTTGGTCCTCAGGGCTATATGCATTTTTCAATTCTGCAAACATGATTGGTAGCTCATATAAGTATCACAAAACAATAGTTCATGAAGCAGCTTTGCGGATCTCTCAAAAGATCATACTATTTGTAGTTGTAGACAAGAAAACATTCATATGATATAAAGTTAAAACCAAAGACTTGAAAATGGACAGGCGAAAAACAAATCATGTCAATAATGTCTAAAATATATTATAAGTTCTCATATTTGTCCTTAGGTCTCAATTCTCAAGTTCATGAATCTAATCTAAAAGTGTTGCTAATTTAAATTTTATTGACTAGCCAGGATCAGAGCATACGTACCTTGAATGCGATATCAAGCATCTGGTAACTCCCACTCCACCGAGAAGAGGCATCAAGGGGAAACTTCCAGTTCCCTTCTTGATAAGCTGTAGTAAATTGCATAAAATCATCAGAAATTTCTGAGGATGAGTTCAGTTCCAGCACAAACTCTCTAATCTTTAAAATAACAGATTTTGCTGTTCGTAGTCCATCATCAATAATGGAATTGAGACTGTGAGCAGCACATGGGATGTAGCAAAAAATAACCATTTTTTGGCTATCCAAATCACTTTTCAGTGTATGACAAGCATGCAAGGCATTTGGACTATTATCATGGGTACAAGACAGTATTTTCGTCTGAATATTATATAGCCTGAGGATTTTCAGTAGAAGATAGTAGATTTCCGGGGCCCCACAAGGACTTGGGATACGACAAATATCAAGGAGAACTTTCTGAAAGGACCAGTTTTCATCAATCCACTGGGCTGTAACACTCATATACAGGATTTGTTCATACGAAGTCCAAAAATCTAGGGTGATTGAAACTTTAGAAGAAACCTGCTCCAGTATCAGCCTCACAGTTTCCTGCATACTTTTAAAAACTTCTTGTACCACTGTCTGGAACTTTTCCACAGGCCAAACTTCAGCTGATGGATTAAGGAACCTAAATGCATCTGTCAACCACTTTTCTCCTACGGTATATGTGGGAAGAGGTCCTAAAATGATCCACCTGATGAGCAACCAATTCAAGTGGTCAAGTTCCACTGTATGCAATCTACCATGGGTTTGAGATTTTTTAGCAACAGTGACAACCTGCGGAATAGGACTGCAGACGATATCCCCATTTTTTTCATATCCAGGATGTCGATTGCTGAGATGCCTTCCCAAATTGCCTTCAGGAAAAAAATACATGTCGACATCAACTAGGCGTAATTTCCAGAAATTATAAACATGTATTTAAATATTTGTGTGGGTGTGTGTGGGTGTATTGTTTCAGGTACAGAGCACCATTAGCAATAAATTTGTATGTGATGGTTGCATTAGCTGAACTGAATAATAGAATAATAAGAGTATCCACTGCACAGATATGAGTACCATTTAAGCATATATTAGATGTTAAGTTCTTCAACACGGCATGGAAGGGATAGGGGCAATTGGAAAAGAAGAGTGGGTAGGGGAGTAATACTAATAACCAACCAGTGGCAGTGGCAATGGAGTAGCTTTGTCCGCAAAGTTTGCAGCTCCTGCTCTTTCCATCGAGTGCTGTTTCAAAATACTTGAGATAGACTGAAGTCATAGTCTTTTTTCTGGGTTTTCCTGCAATAACTGTATTTCCTCCCCTGTCTGAAGATCCCAGCCCAGTGTCGATTGAATCGATATGAGGAACGAGTGCTGATTTCATTATTGTCACGGACTTGGGATCTGTATCTGGTACCAAATGAAAGGATTATGCTTCCTCCAAAATCTAAATGGCCATCATCACACCAACTGATTATTATTATCCATTAACGAGCAACATTTTATTTTATTCTAACACTTAGATTATCATCAGTGAACTCACTATACTGAATGATTGAACCGATGGTAGTGGTAAACGCAATAATAGAAGAAGTAAATATATATATTAAGCGCAACAGCAAACTGAGAAGAAAGAGGGAAACCTTTCAAGGGGTTGTTGTTATTGTCGTAACAAGTATTAATAGCCCAATCCATCTCGCATTGCCTGCCTGACTGATGAAATCAAATTGAAATTAATTGAAAGAAGAAGAAGAAGAAGAAGAAGAAGAAGAAGAGACCTAAATCAGAAAGAAAAATGGAGGGAAGAATAGACAAAAAGGGCTTAGTTTCCCGTTGTGTTTTTTTTTTTTTAATTAAATTTTTAATTGTGAAAGAGTGTTAGAGCTGAGATTTGGTACCTGAGCCAGATCTGAGCCGCCACAGAGAGAGAGAGAGAGAGGATTAGAAAGAGAAAGAAATGAGAGTGAGTCGACGCTATTTCTCTCTTCTTTTTGTGGAGCCGTCACGCCAACTCCCCCTACTACCTTATTTTTACGGATATATATTTATGTAATTGTAATATAAAATTACTACTATGACGCTTATAATATTTTTATTCTTTTTTGGTAAACTCAGGAAATAACAAAAATAAAACTCCCTTAGGCCACTTCTTCAGTTCTCGCATCATACTAACTAGATTCGATGGGGGAATTAAAAGTAAGCATATTCTCTCATTGTCTTCATTTGGCTCATTTGCAATCGCGTCGGCGAGTCTAATGTCTTCCCTCGCAATCCACCTAAACTCGTGATCCCACGGTTTATGAAGTAGCGCGCGGCACTCCGCAATAATCTCCATCAAGTTGTGCGTCTGTATTGACTCATCCGAGATCAACTTGTATGCTTCTTCTGAATCCGTCTCGACTTCAATTCTTGGAATTATTTTCTCCCAAGCTAATAAAATGCCTTCTCTAATTGCTTGGAGCTCACATTCAAGCACGGTCATAGTTTCTACACGTTTCACAAAACCCCATAGCCATTCTCCTTTGTCGTCTCGTAGCGCACCCCCAATCGAGATCTTGTTGGCGCTTGTCAAAACACTACCATCCGTATTTAATTTATACCATTCAGCTTTTGGCTTCTCCTACTTTTCAATTCGCTTCTTCTTCCTCCTCTTCACACCCACTATCATAACTTATGTTCCCATTACTTTTATGCATTATAGTATTCCTTCAGTCATGACTAACTCTCCCCGGAAAATTTTAACATTTCTCGCTTCTCATATCTCCCAAATGCTCGCCACGAAGATTAAACTCCATGGGCAATTCGGAATCAGGATATTCTTCCTCGAGCAGTTTTTCGTATTCTTTTTCAGCCATCCCCACGCTTCCTCAGTAAAGAACAAATGCCCTTCTCATTCGGGGATAATTTTAGTCCAAATACGCTTTGCAGCCCAGCAATCCGCAGCACATGCTTTGTATTTTCCTCTCCTCTATTACATGTAAAACAAGTCGCGTCCTAAGTTAGTCGTCGAGTTTTCCGGAGTTGATTAGTTGTTATTCTATTTTGGCTTGCAAGCCAAATAAAAAAATGTATTTTGTTACTTCCAAGACTCTTCCACACCCATTTGGTATTTGGGCTCGGATTCGGATCACTAGTATATAACTTTTGGAGGAGTCTATACGCGCTTTGGCAAGAGAAGTTTTCATCGGATTTTTCACTCCATATCGCCTTGTCTTCGGCTGAACTTAGCACCACCTTTTTTTCCAATATTATCCTCTTAATCTCATCCGAACTGCCGTCCTCAACGTCTCAAGCCTCTAGTTCACATTCTGGTCAATGATGTCCGCGACTTTTAACCCTTTTTCCGCCTCTTCTATGCACACTCCATTGTCCGTTAGGCTGCCATCGCCCAACCAATTATTTGTCCATGCAGATATTTTTTTCCATCCCCTATCTTTCATCGAATACCCAGTGCTATTAATGCCATACACCGCGTAATTCCCTTCCATGTCGAGCTATCGGTAGGTTTCATCACGTACTCCAAAAGGCTTTTATTCTTTAAATATTTTGCCTCCACCAATTCCGACCAAACACTCTTTTTTTTTTTTGCAAAATCTTCCAACAGAATTTAGCGAGAAACGCCTCATTATTTAATCTTGTTATTCGAAGTCCGAGGCCCCGTTCCTTTTTCTGTTTTGTAACCTTTTTCCACCATACCAAATGGAGTTTCGTGGCTTCCGGATTATTCGACCATAGAAAACTCCTATTGATTTTGTTCAACCTATCACAAATCCTCTCCGGTAGCCAACTCGACTGCATAGTGTGGATAGGCACTGCGGTGGAGACTGCTTGGACTAAAGTTGCTCTCCCTGCCAAAGATAAATTCATACTCTTCCAGTTGGAAAACCGCGCATTGAGTTTATCAAAGATGTCATTAAAACCCTCCATCTTAGTTTGGCCGTGAGATAGCATTGTGCCTAGGTATTTTCCGAGCCTCATCGTTATCGCAAAACCAAGGTTTGCGCAAATGTGCCTCTTAATTCTCATCCCTTCTCTATTTGAAAAGAAAACTTTGGACTTCTCATTATTTAGTCTCAAACCCGACGCTCCACATAATGTGTCAAGAACACTTTTGATGGCCTGTGTGGTTTTTAGACTCGCTTTCCCCATAAGGATTAAGTTGTAGGCGAAGAAAAGATATGAGAGACGTGGACCCCCTCGATAAAGGATCAGTGGCTCTCATTCGCGTTTTTCCACTGCTTTAGTAATTAAATATGCAAACCTCTCCACGCAAAGAATAAAAAGATATGGGGATAGCGGGTCTTCTTGCCGTAATCCACACTCGTGCTTAAATCCCTCAAGCGACTCCCCGTTCCATAATATCTTAGTCGATGCATTTGACACAGTACATAATCAGCCTAATTAAATTCATTGGAAATTGGAATGCCAGTAGAGTGTCTTCCAAAAAATTCCAAGTGATTTTACCGTAACCTTTCTCCAAGTCCAGCTTAAGCACCATACACCCGATTTTATTCTTCTGCTTAGATTTTATAGAATGTAGTACAACTTGGATTAAAAAAATATTATCATGTGTGCTACGTTCTTTAATAAAGCTCAACTGGGTCAGTTCTATGAGACTTGGCATATAATCTCGTAGTCTCAGGGTAGTGCACTTTGTAATAAATTTGTATAAAATATTACAAAGAGATATCGGTTGAAACTGAGATATCATAGTGGGATCAAGTACCTTCGGGATACGACAGAGGTGTGCTACACAAATCATTGGGTCGAAGCTTCCTTCGCTGAATGCATATTGCACGAACTCCAAGACTGAACTCCCGGTCCATGCCCAATATTTTTTATAAAAGATCGCCTGAATCCCGTCCTGTCCCAGAGCCTTGGTCGAATACGTCTTCCATATAGTATTCTTTAATTCCCTCGTGGTCACCTCTCCCCCTAGCCTATCCGCCTCATCTTTCTCTAATACATGTTGGAATTGTGATACCGAAAGCACGACCGTGGCTTGGGTTGGTCCGGTGAATAATTTCCTAAAGTACTCGATTGCATGCCCTTGAAGAAAATCTTGGTCCCTCACCCACACGTCATCAATTTTTAATGTCAGAATACAATTTTTTTCTTTGGATTAATGTGGATTTGTGAAAAAAAATATGTATTTCTATTGCCTTCTTCGAGCCAATTTATGCGCGGTTTTTGCCTCCAGAAAATTTCCTCATTGCGTAATATATTACTATATTCCACGATCAGTTCCTGCTCCAACTTCTCAAGTGTTTTACTCGGTCGATCAGCTATAGCCTTTTGCGCCCCTTCAATGCGCCTAAGAAATCTTTTTTTTGCTGAAAAATATTCCCGAAACAATTCTTATTCCAAGGCTCAATTGTTTCCGAGATTTTCTCAATAGCTACCAACAAATCACTATTATTCGCCCAAATATTCCTCAACGATTCCTCGTAATCCCTACGGTTCAGCCACACCGCCTCGAAACAAAACGACCTTTTATGTGTCGTTTGCGTTGAGTAAGTCGTGTGCGTCATAATGGGATGGTGATCTTTATGTGTCATCGGGAGGTAAAAAATTGCATTCTCCGAGAAATATTCTAACCACTTGTCGTTGACTAAGGCTCGATCAATTCTCTCCATAATGAATGCCTCTCCCTCTCTCTTATTAACCCATGTAAACTTCGGACCATGAAACCCGAGGTCTTGGAGTTTCCATGATTTTATTCTATTTTGAAAAGCAAGGCATGTCTTCGGGATTGATCTATTACCTCCTTTGTTTTCGTGGGTGTAGCAAAATTTGTTAAAAATTTCCTTGTACTAGCCACGGGAAATTGACATGTGCTGCCATTTGTTCAAGTTTTCAAAGACTCTATCCTTGTTAACCATAGTCGGCTTTGCGTATATACCCAACACCATCCAACTCAGATTTTAAAGAGGTTTAATCAACGCATGAATGCTTTGATCATCGACATTCAACACTTCGACATTAATATTGCCCGAGTTCCATAATAGCCATACTCTGTCGGACATCCCTTCTGTTGGCGCTATACAAAAACTATCATAGCTGAGCGTAGGGGCTATCTCGTACTCCCGCTCTTGAGAGGCTCTCGTCTCCAACAGAAAACAACATTCGGTCTGTGAATCCGGACTAAGTCTCTAAAGTGAGTGCGAAAGGATTCATCACCCGCACCCCGACAGTTCCATGAAATGACGCGCATCGACATATTTATTAATTGGTACGGCTAAATCGGATTCTCAACATTTTGACCCGTCCATGACGATATCACCTATCTCATTAACCCCGAGTCTATGTCCGCTTGTCTCCTCGCCTCCCGATGACTTACTAGCATGTGTTGCCAAGCCGTCGACCAATGCTCCACTCTTTTCCGTATCTCCGTTAGTGTTTTGAATTCCCATACTATTGGTGATATCTCGACTACTTTGATACTCCTCGGGTCTATTCTAAATATCTTTGAATGGCCGGCAAACGTGTGAAACGATGTTCAAATTTCCCAAAAATTTGGCGGGATTGCTGCTACGTGCACTCCGTTCTCTTGCTTTAAAATCAAATTGTTTTGTTCCATCCTCTACCCCCAACTCTTTGTTGATTGGGCATGCAACCTCTAATTCGCCCAAGCTTTCAAAGTCGATAGCTTCAGGCCAATATAGGATTTGGAATGGATTTGAATTGCTATTGCCTTTCGAATTCCCTCTTCTCGTTACTATCTTTTTTTTTTATTGCTACTTTTCTTTCCTTTGTCCGCAAGACCTCTTAAGGAAATAGTCCTTCCCCATTTGAACTCTCGCCTAAAGCAATTTCCTTCCCTGTATGGTAGTTTTTTGGGAATTCTTTAGACTTCATACCTCATTTATTTCCTTCCATGGTACCTTCCCTTGTTAGAATTCTTTTAGGATTTTCAAAGACCTTTTCCTTCCCCTTTTCTTGATCTTGGACTGCCGGCCTCGGCGTGTTAGCATTTTTCTTTTTGCATCTCATTAAGAAGCGTAATTTTTTTACTTATTGCTAAATCATACACAACCATTAATTATTCATCACATATAATCTCCTGTACTGGTTCTTGAACTGTGCAAAGAGCAACGAACTGTGTGTTTGGGACATGTGGCTCAATGAGCAACGGATATTATCTAGTTTACTAGCTTGATTATTTATCACTCATTGGGACGCCTTTGGGAAGTTGGGCCCATGGATTGAGTTGATCTACTGCCGGGCAGTAAGGACTGTCGGTTTAAGTAATCTCACTTGATACCCATTTATCTAGGCCCGCTTGCAGTTAGGAGCTGGCTGTAACCCGCGTGCTGGATCGACATGTACTCAAGCATGTCTCATGTTTTGTTTGCGAGGTCGCTCCTCGTTGGGAGGTATAAGGTAGTATTTGGAAGTATAAGGTTGGATTGTTTACTGTTAAAGCACATGTTCAAAAACTATATCCAGAATATTCTAGTAGCATTGTTACATCAAATTATCTTGTTAAACTGTTTATATCGGTAAGATCATTCCTAAAAATATCTCAATTGAATCATTATTAATTCTTACATTGCCACTTGTTTTGAATGAATCTCACTAAGTCATCAAAGACTTATTCCTCGTTTTTTCTGTATGTCCATTCCTCGTGATAAGACCTGAAAATGTAGGACCGTGGATTGACACAACACTTTTTGAGAGTTAAGCTGAAATTGCCTTAACTCTATTTTGATCTTCTTGATAATAATAATGTGCAGCGGAAGTAAGAACACAAGAAGATATAATTTTAAGAAGTTTTCAATATAATTAAAAACTTCCGAGCCTTAGGCGAAATAACCATAAAGGTTTTATCAAAAACGTTCCTCACAACAATTCACTCACGCTCTTTGTTGATCGGACTCAACGAAGCAGACAAGTAAGAACTACTTAACTTCTATGGACTAGACTTAAGCAGTTGATACAAAAACTTCGCAAAACAAAATGAAGACAATACAAAGAATAATTAATCCCTTGGATTATTGGCACGATTGTCTTGTCTTCATCTTGATGAACTTCACATCTTTATAGATTTCTTGAGTCTTGAACGCCAAGATGTGTTGTTCACAGTTTTGGTAACTCTTGTTGTTTCCTTGTTGAATATTGCCTTCTTTGTGAACTTCAAATCTTTCCTGAGAACGTGTTTCCATTGTTACTGATTTAACAAGGCAACACAACTTCTTCAATTCGCAGAATCTTGGAAAGAATCACAGTTGCAGAGAATCCAATATTGTTTCCTTCTTTTGAAACCGTGTGAGTTGACTATTCAACTTAGCTTGAATTATGGAAACTTCAAGTAAGGAATCTTCCAAAGCTCTTCCTTATGTTTAAGATACTTTCCTGGACATAAACATAAACAACTAAAACCGTGGAACTTGATTAATAGGTGAATAAAGGCAAAACTTAATTTTGGCAACTAAAGAACAGTTTTCACAAAAGCTCTCGGCTTTCAATGTTATCCAATGTTAACCCAACATCGTCTAACATTGCACCGTCTAACATTGATTCCAGAAAACCTGCACTTTCAAGACCGACGTGGCAGCATGGATCACATGAACAATTTTCCTAATCTTGCCTTTTGGAATATTCATGTAATTGAAAATAATTTATCATCAGTACGTAATTATTAAAGTGGCAAATTATTTGTATTTTCCAGACTTCTGATGTGTATATTAAGGTTAAATTTTATCATTGTGTGTATGGTTGATCCTAGACAGTGACACCCCTTCCTACGAGACGTGTTTTAGTCTGAGCTGGGTAAAGTGTCTGGCCAACGTTGAACTAACTCGGATCGAAATGTGACTCATGGGCGCGGCCGTCACAGAATTGGACCTTCCAATTTCATCTAAAATGAACGATTTTCGGTTAACTCAAGTTAACCAGGGTGAAGTTGTAGAAGAACTTGATTCTTTTAAAACTCCAAAAGCGAAAAGCGAAAACAGAACCAAGTGACTAATTCTGGTTATGGTTCGGCCTAAAAATTCGATTAACTTGTGGTTTTTTTGGTTGGGTCTAACCGTGAACACCCATACCATGAGGCATAGAGGCACCCCCAACTCGTGTGGCATCTCAAATAAAGACTAGTGTCGCATTTGTTATCTTATATTCATTGAACGTGTCATAAGAAGCTTACTTAGCTGATCTGGCCAAATTAGCGCCTTCAGCATCGTTATACATTTTTCTTCAAAATAAATGAGAGGTGGTTACCTTTGTGTCTAAGGTCAAGTATAGAAGCAACATACAACATCAAGTTCATCTTTTCAGAATCACCCCAATACTTATCAAACTTTGCCTTCATTCCATAACCTATAAAAGAGGTTGTTTGTGTAATTCTCAAACATGAGAGGAAGTTTATGTAATTACTCCATACTTTAGGGGTAGTTTGTGTAATTCTCCTAAATTACAAATAATTAATAGGAAAAAACACCAAGATAGACCCCATTTGTTGACCCATTTCCAATGTTATACCCAAGCTTTAAAATTTTCGAATTTTATATCCAACCTTTAAGTTTTAAAATTTGCTACACCTAACTAATTTTTCGGCCAAAATTTGATTGTTGAAGGGGTATAATCGGTACTCCACTATTCTCAACGGTTCTAACGATTTAAAACCCTCCAATTCACCCTCAATTCTCAAAACCCTAAATCTCTAATCCCTAATTTCAAAATTCTATCAATAGAGCATGGAAAATTCGCAATTGTGTCATTGTGGGTAAATGGCATCGATGGAAACCTCATGGACTTACCTCGATTTGGGTCGTAGATTTTTACAGTGCATCAAACACCGAGTGTTTCGCGACTTGATCCTTTTTCAAAATTTTAACTTGTTTATAAATTTTCTGTTTAGTGTTGATATTTTCGTGTTTATTAATTTGTTTAACAAAGAAACAGATGTTGCAACTATTGAGTATGGATTGATCCACCAGTGTGTGTAAGATCAAAATAAATCATCCCCGAGTTACTTTGTATGGTGCGCAAACTAGAGGATGAACTGGATGAATTGGGGAGGGCCAAGAAAAGGGAGAAACTCATATGGTGTTCATTGTTGGTTGTCTCATTTGCATTAATATGGAGGTCAATTTAGTTTCCTAGGTTATTCTGTTCAATAACGTTATTTTGTATTGTGTTAGTCTATGTTTTTTGGTAAGCAGGTTTTGTTAGTTTTGTTTATGGATCAGACCTCAAATGGTTGTAAATGTTGCTATGGTAAATGACTGCTTGTGTGAGGGGTGGTAACTGTTCAAGTTTGATGCATGTATGTGTGTATTTCCTTGCCAATTGATGCATGTATTCTTGTAAAAATGGAAGGACACACTTCCACCATACCAAATGTCACCACTTTAGTGTTATAAGATATTAAACACACACATTGAAGAAAACTGAATTAGTTATCTCGTTCTCTCTCCCTACCCGAATTACTTGCCAACAAAATATTCCCAAATAACAATGATGTGCACTTGTTGTATCTTGATCCGCTGTTTACTCGATATCACGAGACGTAATTATTGATTAAGTTATGTAAATACAGAGAGAGGCATAGAATCGGTGAGTTGTGGGCGTTAGAAATGGGTTTGGAGTTCATAAAAGGTGAGATGCATGTATGTGTGTATTTCCTTACCAATTGATGCATGCATTCTTGTAAAAATGGAAGGATGCACTTCCACTATACCAAAGGTCACCACTTTAGTGTTATTAGATAGCATATTAAACACACACATTGAAGCAAATTGAATTACTTATCTCGTTCTCTCCCTACCCAAATTACTTGTCCAAAAAAAAACCAAATAACAATGATGTGCGCTTGTTGTATCTTGATCCACTGTTTATTTGACATCACAAGACTCAATTATTGATTAAGTTATGTAAATACAGAGAGAGGCATAGAATCAGTGAGTTGAGGGTGTTAGAAATGGGTTTGGAATTCATAAAAGGTGAGATGGATGCGTTGCGATGGCACGATGAGTTTACGATGGCAGAGATTCGTGCCAAAATCAATCGTTTAAGGCAGAATAGTACAGTTTCACTCATTTTCTCACTTTTCCCGTTGTTCGTTGTCATGGCCTTGATTTGAAAGTGATAACACTTGCAGCGTATGAAGCATAACCCCGTCAGGTATGCCAATCTTCTCTTTTAATTATTTATTGAATTGTTGAATGCACATAACTAATTTATTTGTCTTGTATCTTCTTTTCTAGGAGAGAAATGACGAGAAGTATTTCCGTATGTATGGTTGCACTAATGCCCGGTATCGTTAAAAGTTGTTTGTTGTTCAAATATGCGCCATTTTACCAGAAGATGAGTGAAGGACAAGGTGGAGGACTGTGAAGATGAAGGTCTAGAGGGATTCTATTAGGATATTGGTTGTTTTCTTATAAGAAGTTGTTTATTTTTAAGATGAAGTTGTATTAATGTTCTTCGTTTAAGTTTGTATCTCTAATGAGATTTTCTGAGTTTCTAGAATGAATTTGAAGTGTTTTGTTGGTGTTTCAATAAGAGGTTTTGTTTGCACTGCTCAACCATCATCTAAATATGTCAAAATTGTAGACAATATAGTTGCTGGAATTTGACAAAACAAAAGACAAACTAGTTGTTGCATATATGACTAAAACCAGTAAGGTATATGATCACCATCATCAAGAACAGAAGACAACGCAGTTGCAAACATTGTTCACAAAACCAACTGTTCATTTCCATCAGTTCACAAAACCAACAGTTCACTTCCATCAAGATGGGTATACAAGATGGGCATAAAACTGTTGTTCTGATGTGCACCAAGAGCACCAAAATATGACTTGAAGTCACCCCTCATTATATGTCTACCAAGTTCATCAGTCATTAGTTTACATTCTTAAAACATTTTATAGAATAAAACAGCCTAAACTAATTTGTCTTCTACAATGCTTAATATCATTCTCTGCACATGTTTATAGGAACTCCAACTTTCTTCTTAGCTACATGAGCTCTGAATTTCTTCCTATCTGGAGGAGTACATTGGTTGCTAGTCTATGTTGGCACACTACTTGATGACAGAGAAGTTAATGGTGGTTGTGGTGGCTCATGGAACAATCTACTCTTACTTTTCTCAACAGTCTTGGCACCATTAGCAATATGCTTTTTTTAAGGTGTCCGACTCCTTGTTACAGGCGTATATGGCACTGAAATTGTTGGCATTACTGCATCATTGGTGTCCTTTGTAGGAGTTCTTTGGCTCCTAGTAACAAGCTTAGATGGTCTACATGTGGCCCCATCATTTAGCTCTTTAGCTTTCCACCTAGTTGGGGCCACCTACAAGGAGATATTAAACATTAGTAAGAAACATAATGACATTACACCTAGTTGACTACATTAATTGTTTAAATGTCCTATACCTAATTACCTATAGCTTTCTTTTCTGTCCTTTTGGTCTAGCTGAAGGACCAACATCAAATGTTGCCTAGAAGAAGTAACATCATATGATGTCTAAGTTAGACCAACATTACATATTGCCTTTGTGTTTGAAGAAGCAACAACATATGCTTTCTTAGGAGGTACACTAGATGCCACACTTGAATCCTAAGTTTAATAAAAATATGTTAAGACATTAACATGTGATGTATACTTTAGTTGACTCCAGATATGAGATAAGACTAGATTACCTTAGATTTCTTGTAATATTTCTTGATGTTTTTTTTTCTTTTTTGCAGGTGTCGCAGCAATTTGGAATTATGTAGTTGTTCTAGCAGTAGTATGTGAAGCATAAAGAACTGATGAGGTCTGAGATGTTGTAGTTGTTCTACTAGGAGGAGCTACTGATGAGGCTTAAGTTCCCACTACCTATTCAGTCTATGATAAATAAAAACAAGTTTAACATTAGTTTCTCGTGTTATAAGTACTTGTAAAGTAAATAGATGTTGTACACATGATTAAAAGTAAACAAATCTGCACACTCTGACTTGACTTGAAGATTCTAGAGTTGTATCTGGAATTGATATTTTCTTTGTTTGTTTCCTGATTAGCCCAACCAAAGAGTTTACCTTTTTCAACTCACATGTTCTGTTATTATGTCCTTGTTTCCCACAATATCCACATGTCATAATTATCCCATGCCTTCCCAACTTACATGTTTCCTCAGCTTTCTTCAACCTCTTGTGCCTTATCTCGTCTTGATCTACCTGTCTTTTACCCTTCTTTCGTCTCCCTGGCATTTTAATGGCTTCGGGTGCCACTAACTTTGTAACAGTCCTTGATGGCACTGGCCATGCATCTCTCCCTTCCATTGGCATCATGAAATTGACATATATTCTGAGGTAAGTCTCTTTGTGGTAGCATTCATGAACTTTGTCTACCAGGTTCTTCAATTTCATGAAATTCATGCCACTGATGGCATGAGCACAAGGGATTCTAGTAAGCTGCCATCTCCGATAATTACATGTCTCATCTGCCAAGTTTAATGTAAAAGTGTTACCAAATGGGCCAGCAACTTCAAACTGCAAATGTCCATTCCAGTGAGGTATGAATTCCATGGATTGCTCCCTTATTGTCTCAAACATTGCATCTATCTTAGGACATAACTTAGTCATTGTCTTCTCCATTGCTCTCCTCATAAACTCAATCCTCTTCATCAATAACATTCTTATACTTCCAACATCTCTATAATTGGCATACCCCTTACTTTAACAATCAAAGCATTGAATCTCCCAGACATGTTGTTGAGAAGCAACTCACTCTTGCAGTTAGTGCTGAAGTATGCTCTACAACATTGGGCATGAGGCATTTCCTCTAACCATGCACATGTTGTTGGATCTTTCTCTCTCAGCTCTTCCATAATCCTATCAAAATCTACCACTCTAGTGGCTCTAACAGCATTCGTCACTCATGATGGTCCAATGGTAGTTGTTTTGAATGTTGAGATCTTCAAAAAGAATCTGAAGAAACCATCTCCATACTCCATGACTTCATCTTATCCTTTTCAACCACAACATTGGCAAAAAGATAAGTGCAGTTGTTTACATCTACCCCAATAAATGTGAGCAAGATTCCACCATTCTTGGTCTTCAGATGAGTTCCATCTAAACATATGATAGGTTTGCATCCATCCAAAAAACCCTCTTTGGAGCCTCTCAACAGATGTACATTCTCTTGAACTTGCACTCATCACCAATCAGCTTGCATTTGATCTTCACTGTTGTTCCATGATTTGTTCTCATCATCTCCTCAGCATACCGCCATAGATAAGAATACTACTCTACATCATTTCCATGTCCCTTCTTAAATACCTTTCTCTTGGTCTTGTACATTTGGCTCTTGGTAAACTCCAACTTGCAATCCCTCTTTAAAATATTCAGCATTGACTCCACATGCCTATTTGGATCATATATGATCATGTCATAATACTTGTCTGCTAGCCAAGTTTAAGTAGCTTGTGTACATTTGTCTTGTCTTATACATTCATGTTGTGCTTCAAGTGTTTTACTTTGTTGTGTGTCTTCCCTCGGATATTTGAGGCATAAATATACAGTGGACATGTTTCATCAGCATCTGACACTAATTTTTCTTTAATTGCTTTTGAGCATCCCAATTTATCTAGATCAATGACATGCTTTTTAATTGAAACCCTTAAGTGAGCAGGGTCCTGGAAGCACATGCTCAGCTTAAATTTAACCTTGGTCATGTCTACTGTGATTTTAAATACACCATGGTTCTTGTACATCTCCCTGGCATTTGTTGATGTTGTTAACTCTGTCACTTTACCTTTGGATTATGTAGCAGTGGAAACAATAGTAGGTTCATTTGCAGTAGTAGTTTCATTTACAATAGTAGGTTTATTACTTGAAGTGTTGGACTGTTTTCTTCCTGCTCCATGCCACTTAGCTTCAAGATCCACATTTGTTTTGAATAGATCATCATCTTCCTTTCCATCATTGTCTTCATCAACCAAACCATCTGAATAATTAGAATCTAACCTTAAAGACACATCTTCTTCACTTTCATCATTGTCAACTACATATTGATGCCACCAATGGCTATAGGTATCCCTAATGAAGCTAGGAAAATCCCCCAGTCCCCCCTGCTTACCTTCATTGTTGTCTGCATTTGCAGTTCTTGGACTTCTAAATTGTGTTCGATCATTTACTGGCCCATCATGAACACTAAATGTAGCACCAACATTTTGATGACCAGTGTCTTTTGTTGCAGTTCCAGCATTTGAGGTTTATCTAACATTTCTATTCTCTACAACATCAGGATCTCTTGTCTCTAAACATGTGTTATCTACTCCCCCAGCAACAGTTTGACCATCTCCATCCCCTGGTTCATAACTACTTGCTCTTATTTTTTTCCCTCTCCCTCACTGTTCTCCCCTCATCACTAGCCTGGCCAGCTTTACCAGTTTCTAAACCCAAAAAAGAAAACACTTATCCCTTCATCAAATACTACTCCACCATTCCCTTTTATCTATTTCTGCTTCAAAGTCATCATGCTCTCCTTCAGCTCCCAACTTAGAACACCCTTCATCATCTCTAACATAATAAAGAGGCTCACTAATAGGAGGGAGGGGATTTATTTCTTCAACATAATCATCATCTGGGTCATTAGCAGCAGTAGGTAACTCTGGTTTCATTAGATAGACTTCAACCATCAGTAGCCACCCCTGCTATTTCAAGTGCATCATTGTCATCATTGATGCAAGTCATTTGTAGTGATAACTCATTAACATCATCTTTGTAAAACAACATCACATCTCCCAAGATTCATAAATTTTCCAGAGTGATGCATTATAATAGTGAAATACTCACTATCACTACATGTATTTACAAAACAACAACAAAATGCTAAGTTTTATGAAATGACACAAACAAACAAGAACAAGCTTAATCCAGAACAACAACATCATAATAGTGAAATACTCACTATCACTACCTGTATATACAGAATAACAACAACAAAACACTAAGTTTTATGACATGACACAAACAAACAAGAGCAAGCTTAAAATATTAATAGTACTAATATAATATGCACTTTCAACAAAAAACTTGAGGCATGCAATATATTATTGCTAAAGTACATATCATTTTCATGAGTGGGAACACTTTGGGCCACCAACCAAGCAAAAATAATACAAAAAGTGACAAATAATACTAAATTAACACAACCCACACATGTGTGCAAACAAACTTAAATGCATTTCACATACCTATGTCAAAAAAGTACAGTAGAGCTGAATAAAACAACTACATTGAA
The DNA here is from genome assembly GCA_948329865.1 of Linaria vulgaris. NCBI lineage: Eukaryota > Viridiplantae > Streptophyta > Magnoliopsida > Lamiales > Plantaginaceae > Linaria > Linaria vulgaris. Next base: position 68,498,879 of record OX415249.1, read on the forward strand.
GAAAAAGACAAAAACTAAAGGTTGTCTCAAAACCAGTGTTTTCAGACCCGGTCCGGTCATAGAACCGGTGAGGCTACTGGTTAGTGGGTTAGCAGGTCGGACCGGTCGAACCACTGGTTGGACCGGTTTATTGACTTTAGTCAACGTTCAATAAAATATCTAATTAAAAGTTTCAAACTTCAATTGTATAACAAAAGTCATAACAAAATATTCAATTTCTCACCTACAAAATTCCTAAATAAATATATCATACTATATATTATCACAACTAATCACTAAATGGGCAAACAAAATATTAAAAAAAAAGTGAGATTATAAAAATCATTTATAATTCACATATATGATTTTCTATTTCAAGGAAGTTAGAATAAATTGATTATACTTAAAGAAGAGATTCCTCTTCTTGAAACATCTAAAATAAAAAATTACATTAACGGTAAAGTGTAAAAGATTAGAAATCAAAACCATTTTAAAAGAAAAAGTTTAAAATATTGATACGAATGAAACAAGCCTAAATTAATAGAAAAAAGTTAATCTCTTATTATTTTAAATACTCTTCCCTAATTTTATGCCTTATTTTTAGTAGCCAACAAGTCTCCATATTTAAACAATTAATCTTTCATTAAGGATACATTGAATATAAGTAATGAATTTCCCTAAATAATGGTTCCCTAATTTTATGCCTTATTTTTAGTAGCCAACAACCACCATATTAAAAAAAAGAAAATTGATACGGATTCACTAAATTAATGAATTTGCCTAAATTATACAAATCAAATTACATATAAATCTCTTTTCATCTATAAATATCCCTTCCTAATCTTTTGCCTTAATTTTTGGTAACTTTCCACATAACCCACCAATCAAATAAATTTAAATTTCACTTCTCACTTCTAATAAATTTAAAATTTTCACTCTTATTCTTCTCTACGTGACTACGCCCTTTTTTCTTTCACTTTTTTTTTCTTTTGTTTATTCTTCTTCCTACAATGTTTTTTGTGAAAATTAAAGATAATACACCATTGTGGAGATGGACGCCGTTCGAATGGTGTATTATGTTTTCTAACGTGCATTTTTTTTTCTTCAAATTTTTGCAAAGGGAAAGTGAGGGTCAGGTAATATCACTTGCCTACAATTATGCCGTGACTCCTTTACATGTGGCAGTTGATTTAGTAATGATTAAGAAAGAAATTTCAAGAAAAATTACTGCTCTATAGTTAGGAAATTTGCTTGGGATCATCAACCCAAGTTTATATATTGAAGAAAAGGGCAAGCGAATATGTAAGAAGTGAAGCACAGCAAAAGGTTATTTCTCCGTTCTAATTGACCAAAAAAGAGAAGAAAGGAAAAAAAAAAGGGGGGGGGCAGACCGGTTCGCTAGCCGAACCGGTCGACCGGGTCGCCGGGCCGACCGGGCGAATTCGCCGGTTTGTCCGCTAAATCTTGCAGCCCGTTTTTTGAACAGACCCGGACCGGTAAGGCCACCGATTCCCGATCGGACCGGTCGGACCGGCCGGTCCGGTCCGGGTCTGAAAACAGTGCTCAAAACCCACTCACCATAATTCGGAGTCAATTATCCTTCGAGAATGTCGTTGTTTTCGTCTTGAATTTTTCAGCCTATTGTCACAACGTCCTCTCAGGTAAGTAATTACAGCAGAATCGTGTCGAATTTTTGGAGAATTTTAAAATTTGAGGTGGGATTGCGATTTAGGGTTTTGAAAATCCCAAATTGATCTGGGTACAATGACACAATTCGCTCCAATTCCCTCCTTAATCAAGTGTCGAGATGAAATATCTATTTTACCCTTCACTGATGACGTATGCTCGTCGAGTTGTGGCATTTTTTGGCCAGAATCTTTAAAACTTAAAGGTTGGGTATAATATTTAAAAATTTTAAATCTTGGGTATAACATTAAAAATGCGCGAATAGATGAGGTTTAACTTGCCATCCTAATTAATACTCCTTTGATAATATTGTTATCACTTATCCAGTTATCCCTACTATAATAATAAGAGAGGATAGCCACCTTTCATCAACCATTTTTCTCTTTTCAATTATGCCCCCAAGTTTTGGTTTTTACCTTTTTAAATTTTAACCTATATTTTTTGTTATTTTCATTTTGGTCCTTTATAATTTTTTTAAAATCCCCACAAATGTTATAAATTTCTAAGTAACCCTACAAATGCTATAAATTTCTAAGTAACCCCACAAAAATGTTATAAATTTTTAAATAACCCCACAAAATGTTACGAACTATCAAAAGACACCTAAAACTTTAAGAGGTCCCACAAAATGTTATAACTTTTTTAAAACCCCCAAAAAATGTTACGAATTTTCCAAATACACATAAAACTTTAAAAGGTTTCACAATGTTATAAATTTTTAAAGAACCCCACAGAATGTTACGAATTCTTTGAAGACACCTAAAAACTTTCAAATTACTCTAAAGATCCATTTATAGTATGAATGGATCTTTTCCATCGTCTATCTTTCGTAGTTTTGATCTTGCAGTAATAAATAATATGTGGGTCCGCATGTATTAAGTGATTGGGGTCCACTGAATATAAAATAAATTAGTAATTAATAGTTTGAGAACCCACACACTAATAGGAAAAGGCTCTGCACGCATTAACCCTAGGGATCCAACTAATATCAAATAAATTAGTAATTTATAGTCCGTTGTAAATTGTCGAATAGTCCTTAGAACTTTTAATTCTTATAATTTTGCCCCAAAATATTTGTGTTATTTACTTATTGGTCCTACAATAAACTATAGAACATTCTGTTTAGTTTTAAATTTTTTTCATTTTGTCCCAAAAATTTATGTTATTTAACTTATTGGCGTCGTCACGATATTCTATTTTATTTTGCAGTAATGAGAATTTTGTATGCGCGTGCGTGTTAATCGGTTGGGCCAATTTAATATCAAGCAAATCAGTAATTAAGAGTTTGGGGAACTCATCACTAATATTTGGGAGCCTTGAACACATGGGACTCACTTAAAATAAAACGAATTTAGTAATTAGTGGTTTGAGGATCCGCGCACATTAATCGCTTGGACCGTGTACCATAGAATAAGATTATTCATTGGAGCACGAGTAATAATGTATATCATATATTTTGAATTGGATATCATTAAAATTAGAACAACGCTTTTAATCATTGGGGCACTGCACATATTAATCAATTGGGAATGAGCATACGAAAATTGATTACAATATTCAACAGTGCAAAACCAAAACCTTGACCAAAATCTGTTGACATAATTGTAATAGTTAGATAATGAGAATGAGCATACGGAATATGTGAGATAGAGAAACGAGGCGTACGTTTTTATTGTGTATATATGGCATTATGGCTTATCTAATCATCTGAAGCCGAGCATGAGCACAAAGAGATTTTACCTAGTAATAGTAAATATGCACAACTCTAATATTAGAGATATTAAAAGGTCGCTAACATTAAAAAAAGGTCGCTAATATTAATTTTGCAGAGAAGAGAGAAGAGAGTTGTAGTTTAGCAGATGGCGTCGCAATCGAACGATCCTCGGCAACCATCGGCGGCGCGGCCGTACAAGCCGGCGAACATCGCAGCTCAGGAGCTTCCGATCGATTACTCCGGCTTCATCGCCGTCATTTTCGGCGTCTTCGGCACTATGTTCCGGGTGAGCACATTATTTTCTCTCTCTCTCTCTCTCATCTTATTCCGATCTATAATTTCATCTCAATTGCTATCTTGTTTCTCCTTTGGTAGATCCGCTTACGGTTTAAGTATTTGGCGACGAATCTCGTCTTATTGTATGGGATTTGATTTGAATATTTTTTGACGTAATTGTTGATTTAAATCGATTGTTTTTATTGGCGCAGTACAAGAGTTGCTCGTGGCTGGCGATTATATTCTCTGCACAGTCGTTTGCGAATATGAGGAACTTTGAGACTGATTTCAAGCAGATTTCCATGGCCATGATGTAAGTCCAGATCTACATCATATTGTAGCTTCCTATCTATGTAATTTCTCCGTATTGTTTTTGGGTAAAACGATGATTCAGTTATGTTATTATATTATCATAAGAAGAAGAAGAGCTTATTATTAACTGTTTCTTATGTTGAAACTCGTTACGAGTAGGATAAGTTTAGAGGTTCCAGTTTCGATGTTTAGGTTACCAACCAACTGATGGATTCCTCTAGATTACATACTTATCCCAGCCACGTACTACACTTAGCCACTCAGCCACAGCCAATCAATTGGAGCAACTCTCGGAGAGTATTTGCTTTCTAGACTTCGGAGACCTGATATGATATGAACCTTGTGAAGCCATGTCATGCTAGAACACAGGCTTTAGTGATTTAGTATAGGCAGAGATAAGGTTCAGTTTCAAGAAACATCAACAGTGCATCCTGATCCAAGCCCGCACAGCCTGTTTTCTTATAGGTTCATCAATTGACTCTAAGAGCATCTTCTCCTAGAGTGCTTACTAGAAAATTGATGAATATGAACTTACACCTTTCCGTCTTTCCAACCCGGTGACCTATATTTACCCACACAAGTACTGGCTTTTTGAACAAGTTGCTGTGTTCCTAAAACCTCCATATTTCTCGGCTAGATGTTTATGCTTAGATATCCCTCACTTTATTGCTTCAGTGCAACGGTTGCATTTGATTCCTTTATTAGTATTTTGGATAATTCAATTCAGGATCTTTCCAAAGTTTGAGGACCCAAACCTTCCATCCTGTCTTAGTTCCTACAATCTTAATCCAACAAGTTGAGAATACATTTTTTCTTTATTAATTCAAGTCAAAACTCCTGCATTTTGACATGAAACTAAATCCAGTTTTCAGCAAGTATTCAACACAATGAGAAAATTCCAATGTGTTGTAGTTTGCGATTTTTCAGGATTTTTTTTAACGTATTTCAGAATTTTATAACAAAACTGCACAGAAAAGTTCAAAACAAAAGTAAATTTCAGACTATTAAATGAGAAAAAAAGAAGAGGAAAAGGTGATAAGTAAGTGTTAGAATAAATTAAATGGATGCCGGTTGCTTGAAAGCAACACAGAGACCTTGAAAAATAAGTAAAAAGGAAGACAATGGAGTAGGAGATGGAGATTAGTTGGAGGCAGGCAGCAGAAAGAAAAAATCTAAAAGAAAAAAAAAAGCGGGGCTGCGGGTGAATTACAGGTAGTGAGGTAAAGCATAGAGAGAAGCAGGAAAAAGAAGAATATTATAGAAAGGCGAAGCGACTGGTAATTTATATGTTAGAAAAGAGTGGATATCGAAAAAGTTTTTCTATTTGAGAACATCAAGAAGGCACTGCAGACTTTTAAAGGAGCTGTCGATTGGCAGACCCTAAAGCACTTAGGAAATATAGAAAAACCAAACCTGATGACCCAAATGAAATGAACAAAGGGGAGAGTCTCAAGATGGAGAAAAACATTGAATTAGTGAGGGAGTCATGACATCCGCACTTTATTAACTATGTAGAAGACAAGCATTTTTCTGAGATTCAATCATTTCAGCTCAATGAAATATGCCATGAGTTCCTTACACATACTTTTCCCTTTGTCTTACAGTCGATGAAATCCTTTATGTTTTTAGAATTAACTTCAACAGTAGTGGGGCTTTTGGTTGAGGTCTTGTAACTGCAGTGAGGAACCCTGTTATATATCATTCACATACAGAAAAGCAGTGCTGGGTCCCATGAGGGTTTGGAGACGATCCATTGTTCTAGCTCTATTCTCGTCCTCTATTTGATACTGTTTTCTCAATTTCTCAGTTGGGCGCTAGTATTCTGATATTGTATATCTCTTGACTGTGTATATCTGAAAAACTATTTCTTTATGTAGGATTTGGTTTGGAAATACCTAGGTTACATGTAATGTTTATGTGTACTTTCTCCCAGGCTAGAATGTTTCTGCAATTCCTTCAGTGTCACCTTTGAGTTTCTTCTGTTTCTTGATATGACTTTGCTCTATGCTTATGGCCAGTTAGTTATCAACGAAAATGCCTTTTTATATTCTTATGTGCTTAGATGTTCAACTAACTAAATGTTTTCGGACCTGGAATCTGCTCTCGGTATGTTTACATGTAGTATGATTTGGGAAAACAGACATTCCACCATGAAGGCATTCACAAGCATCATCAGTAATTGTATTAGTTATCCACTTAATTATATTTTTGCATGCTTGAGACTGATGTTTGGTGGCTGTTTATGTCAAATACATAGGTTCTTTATTTGCAGGCTATTGTAGATAGAGTAACTTAATCTGGCCCTTAAACACACATTCTTGGGGACACTATAAATTGGCACGTACCTTTAATTATATTTCTGACACTGTATCTTTTAATATCATCCCAGGAGTTAAAGAGCTTTAACCCAGGAGTCTGTAGTGTTTTGTCCTTGTTCCTTTCGCCTTTCGGGTGGTATAGTATCTGCAAATTCATATACTGACCTTAGAATTCCTGGTATAAAACAAAATACGACAATAAGATCAGTTATATTTCTAGGTGCCATCAAAAGCGGATGTTTAGATCTTTGAATGAATTTGTAAAAGGTAGATCTGTGTGTTTGTTGCCTATTATCATTCTTTGGACTCGTTGTCTGTAAAGCTATTGGATGTGATACTGCCTTATTATATACATATAGACAGGAGCTGGGGTGCGATCTCACTATGTTAAAGAGTTGTCGAATTAAGTCTGGCAACTATCAGTAAAGCCGAATATCTGTGCTTTGTTTGAGCACCTATATCATATGCTATGGTCTGTGTTTGTTTGATTTACTGATCTTTTGTTAGAAGATGTTGAAGTTTCCTTCTTGAGAATGCCTGTGCTTTAATTTTTCTTTTTATCTTTGGATGACAGGTTTGCTATTATGGGGTTAGTGACAAACTACATGGGCTTGGGGCCTCGACCAAGCCCCAAAACTTAGTTTCTTCGAAGTTTGAGTTTCCAAAAGTAAGAGCTTTCGGCTTTGTCATTCCTATCATAGGGCAGTGACAGTTCATTTAGTATGTTCTACACTGATTATAAGACTATTATAGTCTTTTCTTATATTGTAGTTTTTAAGTGTATCTTTTTGACAGTTGCAATGTAGATGTGTTTACAATAATGGACTGTAGATGTCGCATATGTTCAGGATTTCATTTTTCTTGGCGTTTGGTGTAATTTGAATTCTTTGTCTCCACTTCTATTTTACGCACGTTGTGAAACTGATTCTTGTGCAAACAACTACGAAAGTTGAAAGAGTTTCACTAGTGACACAGCTAGGGTCTAATATCTGGTTTCTTATGAGCAAATCGTCCATATATTTTGTTGAATCTTTCTGGCAGCAAGTTCTCTTACTTTTCTGACTACATTGATTGGCTGGAGAAATCTGTCAAGTTCTTAATCGCATGCTTTATTAACAACGGCTTTCAGTGACGACGTTGCTTATTTAGCCATAAGTTGCTTTACTTCTTGCAAAGTCCAGAACAGAAAGTGTGACGTAAAAACATACTTTATTAGATTGGAAGTGAGCCTCTAGACTAATTGAGTGGATAGTGGGTACTAACGCTTGGGTTGCAGTCTCACGCAACATTATTAAGTATTTGAAATTTTATGCAACGATGACGAGATGCCAGTATTTCAAGTTTGATACATCATTTTCTCGATATATTTGTTTTCTCAACGATCAACCAAGATGCGACTTGAACTGCGGTGAATGTAGCAAGCATAACTAACCAATCAAAAGTGTGCGTGTAGCAAGTCCTAAATACGTTTTTCCCCCTTAGCCGGTTCCCCTCATTATAATGCACTTTTTTTAGTAATAGTAGTGAAGTGTGGTGGTAACGTAGTGTTTTGCCCTTAAGTTCAAAAACCTAGACACACATCTAAATTGAATAACTGATTAATGACACAGGAGTTGAGATTTTTCAAAATCAATGGTTGTGTTAATATTGGCCGGCGATATTGCTAGAGCAAGAATGTTGCTGCCAAAGCGAATTTCTTGAACTCCCTAATTTACCCTTACAAGTCAAGCACTCTAAAAAGGAATTGTTTATATTTCCTTAATGAAATACTCTCATTACTTATCATTCCTAAATCATAGATCTCAATATTCTTCATCATTATTAGCACAATCAATTCCTTATTTGACTTTAGTAATAAACATAATAAATAGAGTTACGTTCGTAATACACAAGTCAAAGTAAAAATCCATGTGAGTTCATGATAAAAGTCCATCGCATAATTTTTATGCATATTCAGCACTAATTATTTAAAACAAAAGGAAACACACATCGTTTTTATTAGAAAAGAAAAAAAAAATTATAAGAAAATATGTGAACCGATTTCATCGCAGGTCATATTATTTTCATTTGGAATGAATTCTCTTGCAACAGCCATCAATTAGACTAAAGTATTAATTTTTTGCCTTAAAAAGATCATCACGAGATATAATTTCTTATGAAATTAACAAGAAATGAATTTATTTATTTTTTGAGCCCAACAAGAAAATGAGTTTTGTATTTGAGTTAGACTTGTTCTTTCTCCCTCATATTTATTTGTTCCAAACCTAAAGTAAAACATTTCAAATACATACATGTTTGTTTTCTTTCTGTAAATTAACCACACATTTTCTCCCAAAATGTAGTGATAATTTTCAAATACTTCAATATATGACCAACTTTATTTCTTTATAGTAATTGAATTTGCAGTGATAATCACAATGGAGAATTCCAGCATTCATTTTACATCTTAAACAAAATGGGACATATTATTTTCTTGTCTTTGTGGAATCAATATTATCGAAGAAAAGGAGTACTGAAAAACTGTTGTGCGCTTTTCTTTTCTTGATTAAGATTTTTACACAGTTTACCTAGTTTGTAATTTAAAACCTTATAAATTATTTTTGCTAACCTTACAAATTGCTTTTGATAAATTTAATAATATCTTAATCTGAAAGATTTGCATTTATAAAGAACTCATTTACGTTTATTTAGAAATAAACTAGACCTGATACATTATTTTTTCTTTCCATTTAAATGGTATTGGAAAAACCAGGTGGTATCATTTTGTATTGGCTAAGTTCATGAGTTGGAGATAAGCGGACTCGAACCGCTGGCATCCGTCGTAGGGTAAACCACCGCCTCTCATGCCCCCGACTGATTCTACCATAGAGGCCAACGATAGATAATAACTCCCCCCCCCCCCCGAACACAACATAAGGCATTCTCCGGATAATTCAAATCGAAGCAATTGGATGTCCAAATCGGGCCTATATGACCCATCAATAGAAATACTCCACCCTTGTCATATATTCCATACATCACACTAGATAGATAGATATCATATTCATAGAATAGGATATGATGCACTTTTAAGATACCTTGGTGGTGAAATGGTAGACACGCGAGACTCAAAATCTCGTGCTAAAGAGCGTGGAGGTTCGAGTCCTCTTCAAGGCATAATATTGAGAATGCTCATTAAATGAGCAATTCAATAAGAGAGCTCGGATCGAATCGGTATTGATATACCGACTCCGAGCTCTTAAAATTGGAATAAGTTCGGCAGCAGATCACGAAATCTTGGTGATCTTCCATATCTAATGAACGGGGAGTCTGCTTTAAAATCGTCCGCCCTGCACCCACCCCCCAAGTATATGTTTCAACACCCACCCCCCGAGTATATGTTTCAACAGGAATCACACAAGGGTACATTCGAAACCTCTGGTAAAATGGCCGCCCGTCACCCGGCGGATAAAGTACAACACACTTTAATCATTTATGATGATTCCTCCAAACAAGTCCAAGCTTATCGCCAAATGTCTCTTCTATTACGAAGACCACCCGGTCGCGAAGCTTATCCATGAGATGTTTTTTATTTGCATTCACGCCTTTTGGAAAGAGCCGCTAAATCAAGTTCTAGTTTAGGTGAAGGAAGTATGATTGCCTTACCAATAGAACCACAAAGTCTTAGCTTTTGAATAAAAAAAAATAAGTTAGAACTCGAATTTATGGCCTATTCCATTTTGGTAGTTCGATCGTGGAATTTCTTTCTTTTTGTATTTTCGGAATAACCACCCACAATCTGTTCGACATACAACAATGTGTTGAACTACTTCAACAAGTCTGCGCGTGAGATATCCAGCATCTGATGTTCGTACAGTAGTATCCACAACCCCTTTACGAGCTCCGTAGCAAGAAATTATATATTTTGTTAAAGAAAACCCCTCGCGTAAGTTGCTTTGAATGGGGTAGATCAATTCCCGGTCTTATGAGATCATAATTCCCGGTCCTTCAGATAGAATGCATAATCCTTCCGAGAGATGCATGACCGTCCATCTAGCCACTTTACGAATGGGGTTGAGGTTTCCTCTTGATCCCGACCTTTGTAAGATAGTTAAAGCATATGGTCTTTGCTTGAGTCAAATTAATCCTAGATCCGTTTGTATACTTATTTGTTTTATCTTGATCATGAGAGCATATCGCGAACCCTTCACGTTCAGAGAGTTTTTTGACCTTTTCTCAGTCGTTAGATCCGCTCAAACTGGCGAAAGTGACTTTTACTTCTTCGTTGCGAAAAAGAGTCGTAAATTCTTGACCCCTGTTAAAATGACCAATGGCAAAGAATGGTACAATAGATTTTTTTTTTATTAAACCACCAAATAATGTTGTTTTTTATGTTCCCTGAAAATGGCACAAGGGTAAGATTAAATTCAAAGATGTGCCTACTTCCCATTTTAGCCCGAGATTTTTGGATAAGCTAACTTCGGTTGTTTTTACCCGGATGGATTCATAGAGGAAAACATCCTAAGTGCGGGGGGTTTGTCCCCGGTGCAATTCTCAGAGGAGCAAGAACTTGGTAGATGTTTACTTCTACGTATGTATCTTTATTTTTTAATGCATCACGTACTAATCCTTCTTTTGCCCTTTGTAGGAAGATTGCTAACGACGAAATTTGCGAGGTTCAACCAAGCCATGCAGAAGAAAGACGCTCGTGCCAACAATGACGTACACCCAAAGGGCGATGACGGTCGCTTAGAAGAAGGAAGAGGACTAAGTGAGAGTCAAGGGACTCGTGGTGGCATATCTCTCAATCAAGATTCAAGGTGTCGAACACGCGATGATGCTAGCATGGCATCTCGCGTCGTGTCCCTTTGATTGGGAAGAAAGATGGTGTCAGCCATGAAGCTCGTCGCTCGCATGAAAGAAGAGGACCAAAATAAAGTCAAGGAACTCGTTGTGATGTGGCTCTCGATCAATACTCTAGGCATCAAACACGCGATGATGCTAGCATGGCATCTCGCGTCCCTTTGAATGAGAATGAAGATGGCATCCACCATGAAAATCGTCGTTTGAATGAGAGAAGATGATAGAATGTGAGCCAAGGGACTCGCGGTAGCATGGATCTCAATCAAGACTCCAGGCATCAAACACGTGACGATGCTAGCATGGCATCTAGCGTCCCTTTGAGTGGATCATCCATCGTTGGGGGTAGTAAGACTTCTACCTTGAAGAGGCCGGGAGCGAGTATTGAGAAGGAAGATCATGCTCATTGGAAAAAACCTATGGTTCGTGATGTTGACGACCAAGTTACTCTCCCCCAACCACCAAAAGTGCCTTGTGGGTTGGACATCATTGAGCTCGGGAAAACCTCACTGAACTTGTTCGATAGTGAGCTCACTGATTCAGCCGCTGTAGATTCAATGCAGAAAGCGTGGCCATCTTTGAACAGGTGATACGGAGATGGTCAGTGGCTGACATATGCAAGCAAGTTGCTTTGCATGATACATCGGCGACGGCGTTGAAAGAATGCTTAATGGCGCTTGCTTGTGATGCTGAGGCGACCAAGATTCAGGCGGATGAACAATTGTCTTTTGTTAAAAAAGGGAACCACGATTTGGATGCGAGCCAAGAAGTCTTGAAACAACAAGTGAAAGAGGCTACATCAGAGGCGTCTGCAATGAAAGAATCTTGGGAATCCACGAAGAAAGAGCTCAAAACAGAGAAAAATAAGGTTGCTGATATGTGTCTCGAGTTGGCGCAGTTGAAGGAGGAGCTTCAAAGAACGAAATCAGACTCCAATTACTATTTGGGAGAGAGCAAGGAGTTGGAAAGAGCCATGCTTGAGCAGAAGAGTAGTTCCGACAAAATGATTTCTGACTTGAAGCTTGAGATTGATACATTGCTGAAAGATTTGGGAGTAAAAGATGAGACAATTAAAGCCGCGGAACAGAGGTCCAAGATCATGTCACCTGAATTGAAGTTGAGTATTCCCCACGAATTTGTGAAATCCTCTAGTTTTGCCGAAGGGGTCATTTTGAAGTGTGGCAACTCCGTTGCTGAGGCCTTCGACTTGGCGTTAGAGCAACTGAAAACTTTGGGGATTCTTGAAGAGAACTTTGATAAATCTCGTGTTTGTGTGTGGTGGAAAGCTGATTTGACCGAGCATGAAGAACTTCCCGCTTTACCTTCTCTGGAAGATGATGTCTTCGGGGCGCTAATTAATGAGGAAGATCTTTGGGTTGACAAAGAGGAAGAGGTTGATGCCGCCACTGTTAAAAATCATTATTCAACTCTCGCCTTCCTCTCACACGTAATGGATGAACCAGACCATGTTCCCCTCTTGCCCTTGGATGCTAATTTGACTGGATTAATGAATCAACTTGCCACAACGAGTGGTCTTACTAATGAATAATTGGTGGGTACTGGTCTGATTGATCCAGACTTCAATGTTTTGGAGATGATGGATGGCGTTGGTGCTAAGGCGAAACCTCCTGGAAGATCGTGATAATCCTCCCGTAGAGAATGCGGAAAGCTGGCTCACGCGGCAACTTGAAGAGTTTCATTGCTTTTTTCTTTATTTTTGTTAGGTCTAGCTTTGATTTGCTTTGATTTTGTTGAATGTAGATTGAACTATGGAATTGCCAATTTGGCCATCTTAAGAAATGGTTTGTTGAGTTCTCTTCTACTTTGAAGTATTTATGTGTCATCTTTACATGCCTTGTAGTTGCATTGAATCTTCATGAAACTATTTTTGAGCATCAAAACTTTCACTAGATAGATATTGATGCAGTCTGCGAAGTCCCAAAAACATATCTATAAATCCTTTTAGAAATTTTCAAATAAGCTCTAGTTTGTTGCATTGGAAAGAAGACACATAGAGCTTTCTATCCATGTGTGGCACCTATTATGAATCATTACCAATTAGAGCTGTTTTTCGAACGAATTCGAGCTTCTATTTCAGACAGATTCTGAAGTAGTCCGTGCAATCCCAGGAAATCGGCCATAACTCGCTGTACAAAATCTCAAATGACCTCTAGCTTGATTCATTAGAAATAAGACTCATGGAGATATGCATACATATATGGCATTTCCACTGGAAGTTTTTAATATGAGCAGTTTTGCAAAGGAATGTGGAAGTGTTGCAAGTTAACAGACTTCAATGCAGTTTGCGCTATCTCACGGAAATGGCCATAACTCGTTGTACGTATTTTCAAATGACCTCTAGCTTGATTCATTAGAAAGAAGACTCATGGAGCTATCCATCCGTATATGGCTTTAATTACGACTCATTCTCAATTGGAGCAGTTCTACAAATTATTTTGAGCCTCCTGTTGGTTGCATGCTGAGACTTGAATTTGCGACTACTAACTTTTCGAAGCCCTCTTCCCATGATTTCTTCTGTATCAACCGAGCTTCCAAAAATGTGCGAACCATGCTGGTAGGAAAAGTTCCGATATGTGATAAGTCTTTGAATGACATACTTGTCTAATCAGTGAAATAGATTCGTGGTTCATATTTTGCACGTCATTGTATATTTTGTTCGTCTTTGTCTGCAAATGTGTTTACTTGATTTTCGTCAATAGGGATCTTCACCTAATAGACAGTTCATCTAGTTTGGTTTGGTAGGGCTTATGTCATGTGCCTCCTTTATGAGATTTTCACCCAATAGGCTCTTCACCTAGTTTGATTCGGTGGGGCTTGTGTTATGTGCCTACTTTATGAGATTTTCGCCCAATAGGCTCTTCACCTAGTTTGATTCGGTAGGGCTTATGTTATGTGGCTACGTTATGGGATTTTCACCCAATAGGCTCTTCACCTAGTTTGGTTTGGTAGGGCTTATGTTTTGTGCCTACTTTATGGGATTCTCAACCAATATGCTCTTCACCTAGTTTACATGTAATTTTCAATTTTTCCCCATTATAGTAGTATTGTTCAAGTTCCATCGTTTGTGTGATGCGGCTATTTAACGATGTGAAGTAGCCTTTGCATAAGATATAAGGAAACTAATGGGCCGAAAATATTTTTTATTTATTTTAAGACTGCACTTGCGACCACGACAAGCTGCCTACGTGTCCCTTATAAGTGGGAATCAAGTCGCCGTAGTTCATTTGGGCTTTTTGATTACACCGAGAGTCCCACATGTCGGGATCTCGCATTATTCGCAGAAAATAAACTACGACACTCTGCAAGCAGATGCCTTTATTTGCAATAAAAATAAACTAATACTTCCATAATAATAAACTAATACTATAATTGTAGCCTATCATTTATTCTTGATCCCTTCACGCGTAATAGTGTCGCAGATTCTAAATATTCCAAGGCCTCTTCAAAGCTTCCCATCCATGGATGCCAAATAGTAGTATTCTTTTGCGCTTGCACGGATCACCTTGAACGGGCCTTCCCAAGTTGGTTGTAGCTTGCTAACGTGTCTGCTTGCTTCCACCCTTCGTAAGACCATGTCACCTACTTGGAAATCTCTAAAGCGAACCTTGCGGTCATAGGCCTTGGCCGTCACTATCTTGTTTGCCAACGAGCATTGGTACGCCTCTTCTCTGACCGCTCCAATCATGTCCAAATCCTTTCTTCTCAGTCTTGCTGCTTCTTCATGATCATATGTCTCCAACCTATGCGTCGTCATTACAGCTTCAATCGGTACCACTGCCTCCGAACCATAGACTAACAAGAAAATAGTCTCGCCGGTCGCTCGCTTGGGTGTAGTCCTATAAGCCCACAAGATGCTTGGTAAGACCTCTGGCAAAGTTCCACCTATATGTGTCAGACGCTTCTGCAGATAGTCTTTTAGCGTTTTATTCGTCGACTCCACTTGCCCATTAGCTTGTGGATGTGATACAGCAGTGAAGTGTTGCTTGATTTTGAGCTCTTCACACCAAGAAGTGATTTTTGAACCTGTAAATTGTTTGCCATTATCAGATACTATCACTCTGGGAAGACCAAAACGACAGATGATGTTGCGCCAAATGAACTCTATCATGTTCTTCTCTGTAATGCTTGCTAAAGCCTCAGCTTCAGCCCACTTCGAAAAATACTCTATTGCCACCACCATAAATCGCTTCCCGTTCTTTGCGACAGGGAGAGGTCCTACAATATCAATACCCCATTGGTCAAAGGGGCATGTTGCTTCCAATGGGTGTAACATTTGGGCTGGGACGTGAGTGGAATGGGCATGTAATTGGCAACACTTGCATTTCTTCACAAACTTGGTCACATCCTTAAACAGGGTAGGCCAATAGTATCCCTGCCTCATGATCTTTTGGCCAAGGGATCTACCCCCGGAATGATTGCCACAACATCCACCATGCACTTTGTCCATTACATATTCAGCTTGTCTAGGAGATAAGCATTTCAACAATGGTCATTCAAACGATCTCTTGTATAATTCTCCATTGAAGATGACAAAATGGGCAGAGATGTACCTCAACCTTCTTACTGCCAATGGGTCTCCTGGCATGATTCCATCCTTCAAGTATCATATAATCTCATCTTTCCAGCTTGGTTCTTCAATAATCGGCAAAATGAACTCCATTGCAACAACTTTATCCATGTTGCGGGTCTTGTCAATAGCAGGTTTGTCAGCCGCCAGGAGTACACTCTGCGTTCAATATAAACATCAGTAGAGCTAGCAAACCTTGATAGAGCATCAACCTTGATATTTTCTATTCTAGGAATATGGATGAGAGTAAAAACCGTGAAGAACTCTGCTCCCTCCTTCAACTTAGCCATGTATTTTACCATAGTTTCCTCTTTAGCCTCATAAATGCCGAGAAATTGGTTCGCCACCAGTTGTGAATCCGTGAATACTGCTAGATATGTGATCTCCAAAGATTTGCACATTTCAATACCGGCCAGCATTGCCTCGTATTCAACTTCTTTGTTAGCACCACAAAGTTGAGGCTGATTGCATACTCATATTCCGTTCCATCGGGGGACCGCAGATAGATCCCTAGTCCTCCCTTTGAGGTAGTTGCAGATCCATCAACGTTAAGAGTCCACATAATAGCGGACAAGTCCCCCTATAGTCATCACTTGATCATGCTCGGGCACTTCTTCTCTTCCAAATGTTTCAACTACAAAGTCGGCAAGGACTTTTGCCTTGATTGCCACTCTTGGCTTGTACTATATTCCATACTCACTGAGTTCAATAGCCCATTTGATTAATCTCCCGGATGTTTCTGGTCTCGTCAACACTTGCTTCAATGGCTTGTCAGTTAAGACAACAATTGGATGCGCTTGGAAAATAGGGTTTCAGCTTCCTTGACGTATGCACCACAGCGAGAGCAAATCTTTAAATCTCCATATAATTCAACTCGGCTCCATGCAGTACTTTGCTTATGTAGTAGACATGCAGATGACGTGTTCCTTCTGCCCTTACGAGGACATAGCTGATGTCATTAGGAGAGATTGCCAAATAAAGATACAAAGTATCTCCCTCCGAAGGCTTGGCTAAAAGAGGTGGCGTCGCCAAATAACTCTTGAGCTGCTGAAAAGCATTCTCGCAATCGTCATTCCACTCAAAATTTCTGTTCTTCTTCAAGATTTTGAAAAAAGAAAGACTTTTTTTAGCTGAGACTGAGATAAATCGTCCAAGCGCCGTCATCCGCCCTAACAAGCATTGCACATCTTTCACGGTTCGAGGAGACGGTAGAGTAATCACAGCTTCAATCTTTTTGAGGTTGGCTTCAATCCCTTGCTGATTTACCACATACCCTAAAAACTTTCCACCATTCACGCTGAATGTGCACTTCTTTGGGTTCAACTTCATGCCATAAAGGCGCATGATAGAGAATGTTGTGTGCAAGTGGCTGACGTATCCTCAGCTCTAATACTTTTCACGAGTATATCATCAATGTAGACCTCCATTGTCTTTCCAATGTGGTCGTAGAACATCTTTGTCACCAACCTTTGGAAGGTGGCCTCTGTATTTTTTAGCCCAAAAGGCATCACACGAAAGCAAAATACTCATCTATCAGTCACGAACACCATTTTTGACATATCATAGATGGCCATTAGAATCTGGTGAAATCCACTCTGTGCATCTACCATGCTCAACAGAGCGCAGCCTGCCGTCGAATCAACCAACAAATCAATCCTTGGCAAAGGGAAAGGATCACGTGGGCAGTGCTTATTCAAGTCAGTGTAATCAACACACATCCTCCAATCTTGGTTGGCTTTAGGCACTAAGACAATATTGCTTAGCCATTCAGAGTATCGTACCTCGTAGATGTGGCTTGCTGCAAGTTTTTGATTTACTTCCTTCTCTGCAGCCAAATTCTTTTCCTTACTGAAACTTCTTTTCTTCTGGCGGATAGGTTTTGCCTCAGGATCCACATTCAATATGTGTACCACGATTCTAGGGTCTATGCCCTTCAAGTCTTCATCGGTCCATGCAAAGATGTCAGAATTCTCGTGCAAGCAAAACGATCATTTGTTCTTCAATCTCTTTCAGCATGCTAGTGCCAATGCGAGTCACCTTGCTTGCATCACCCCTTGCAAGTGATACTTCTCGAAAATCCCCTAAGGGTTCCACCTTGTTGTTTTGCGCCAGTTGTGCCTTGTACTTCTTCAGTCTCTTATTCTCCTCCTCCTCTGGAATTAGTGTCTCAACCTCTTCCGGTGCTTCGAATTCCATAAGGATCTTAGGCTTCTTAGCATTATTTTGTGTCTGAGTAATGTTTATCATCTCCATATCTTGGCATATATTGTTAAGCATATTTACTTCTTCCTTTCTACTTGGCCTTAGAGAGGCCACATAAGACTTCCAAGCTTCCTTTTGGTCACCCCGCACTTCACCAATCCCTCCCGAAGTGGGGAACTTCATCTTTTGGTGGTAAGTAGACACCACAACTCTGAACTCATTTAGTCCAGGTCTCCCAGTAATAACGTTGTATGTGAATGGTGTATCAACCACTACGTATTGAAGATTCCTAGTGCGCCTGGTTGGATAATCTCCAAAAGATGTTTGCAAGGTCACTACTCCAATCTGTATCACAGTTGCTCCTCCAAATCCATATAAAGGTGTTGCCACCTTTTTCATGAAATTATTTCCTAACTCCATTCTTTCCAATGTATCGTACCGAATGATGTTCGAAGAACTTCCGTTGTCAACTAAGACTTTCTTCATTGCATAGTTGGCAATGTCAACAGTTACCACTAACGGGCAATTTAACTGTTGGGCCTCCGCTACTTGAGGATCCAACTGCTTGCGGTCCGACTCATCGAAAGTGATAGAATCTTTCAATTCTTCTACTGTGGCAATCAAGGATGCATCCCTTCTGAATACGTCACCATCCACTTTTCTCAAGATTCGATCCCTCGCATGGTTAGAATCAGCACCAGTGGGCCCTCTAGAAATCATACTGATCACGCCTCTTGTTGGAAGATTGTCTACTTCCTCCCGCCTTAAAGGCGGCTCAATCCTCCGATGTTCCTCAACACGTGTCGCATCCTCTATTCTTGCTCGCTTAGCTGAGGGACTGTCTCTCCTTTGACCACATACATATTCTGCCAAGTGCCCCTCCTTGATCAAACATTCAATTTTGGCGAAAAAGGCTCTGTGTTGCGATGTATCATGGCCATTCTGTTGGTGGTAGCGACAATAGTCCTTAGACTTTCGCGTATCCTCCGTTTCTCTAAACCGACGTGGCTTTCTCATTAATCCTCGCTGATTGGCCACATCATATACTTCCATATGTTGGTGTTTAGCGGGGTGTAATTCATGGGTGATCTACCTCTCCTTCTATCATTTCTATCTCTATCTTGACCATTTTTCCATGGCCTATCAAATCAGCGATTGTCGTTTGCCTTTTGCTTCATGGGTCACGGTATTCGCCTCTGCTAATTAGGTTCAACTCCTCCACTTCCATCTCTTGGCGTAACCTTTTCATAATGAGTTCAATAGTGGGGGGTGGACAACGCACAAGGTCATTTGCCAACTGTCTGTTCCTCAATGTCTTGAATAAGATTCCTCTGATAGCCCTGGGTGATGGAGTTTGCACTTTTAACATCTCAACGTTAAACTTCCTCATATACTCGCGTAATGTCTCCTTCTCCCCCTGCTTCAATTGACACAAATAGTATGGGTCCAATGAAAGAGTAGCAAACTTAGTGCGAAACATATCACGCAGTTGCTCGTAGCTAAAGATGGTTCCTGGCGGAATGCGCGCAAACCACTCATGCGCCACGCCGACCAATGTGATTGCAAATAGCCGTGCTTGAACTCTGGTATCATAACCTCCCAAGCTCAAAATGCCATCAAGTACATGTAGATGTGACGCCGGATTAGTGGTACCATTGTAATTGGGCATCTTTGGAATATCTTGGCCTCTCCCCAAGACAACCCTTTATAGTGATGCTCTCTTTTGCTAGGACTGGGATACCCTCTGTCATACCATTCAGTCCTTTCAAGGTTTCTCCCTCTTCGAGCTCTATCATACGAGTTCACTTCATCATCCCTTTCAACACGCATTTCGCGGGGCTGAGGAGTTCCTCTATGATTGTTTGACCTAGT
Source organism: Linaria vulgaris (assembly GCA_948329865.1). Classification (NCBI taxonomy): domain Eukaryota; kingdom Viridiplantae; phylum Streptophyta; class Magnoliopsida; order Lamiales; family Plantaginaceae; genus Linaria; species Linaria vulgaris. Next base: position 68,518,665 of record OX415249.1, read on the forward strand.
TCCTCCAACATGTCTCAAGGGGCGCACATTGAAGGAGGCTTGGCGAGTCTCTCTGTGTGACCGAGACACCACATCATCAACCATATCTCTGTTTTGCCGTGTTTGATTTGCTGGTCGAACAGTCTGAGATTGGGAGTTTTGTGCACGGTGTTGCGTCCTTGCAAGAGGTGCAGGTTGACCGATGGGCACAGTAGCGGGTACGACACCTAACTCTTGCAAAGTTTGAACTGTCTGCGCCACATGTTGTGGTGGCAGTGGAGGTATTGTCGCCTGAGCGGTGTGTTGATTCTCTACTACTGTGACATTCCTATGAGCCTGTATAGTACCAGCCGCAGAAGTCTCGTCCCCATTCTGGCTAAGGGCGAGATTTTCCACCCTCTCTGCTCGAGTCGAAGGGCCTAGTTGTTGACTATTGGCTGTGTGAAGCCTGGTGCTTACGGCCATGATCGTCGCGTGTGTTTCTTCTACAATGCACTTAGTGGTTTCCCACAGACGGTGCCACTGTTGGCACTCAGTCTATTTGTAATGAGCAGGAACTCTGGCTTACTGAAAAAGCTAAAAGCAGAGAATTTGGGGATTGGATGCTGGTCAAAAGCAAGAAGAAGGCTCCTTTAGGGAAGGAGAATATAGCCCAGAAAAGGAACAGTCAATCAGGAGCCCCTGTGAACCAGAATAGTGGTATAAAGACTGATATCCAGAATCCAAAGAAGGGGAAAGAAAAAGCTATTTCTACTGCCAAAGAGTTGACACCCGCGGTAGTTAATAACGATGCAGTGGGTAAACGAGTCCTTCCAGCTTCACTAAATCCTGCATTAAGGAAGAACGTGGCTAACATGGCTCTTTTACGGTTACCAAATTTAGATGAAGACCAAAAGTCAAAAATATTGAAGTTCAGAAGACACGCGTTCCCTCAACTGCCAACTCTTTTGAAATGCTAAACAAAGAAAGCTTAATTTTGTTTGGTGAAAGTGCTCAGAGAGAGAACATACAAGATAGTCATGGCAATTAACGAATGGCAAGCAATAGTTCCAGAGGAATGGGTGCATCCATCCATGGGAATTCATGAGATACATCACCACATTCCAGGGCCCCTCTCAGATGTCACAAATAGAGGAGTGGGAAAAGGCGAGCCTGACAACAATTGTACTACCAACCATCTAGGAACTTCAAACGAGCGTCTACTGAATAGATCATGCAATAGAGGACAATAGTTGGTGACACAAATTTGACCAAACAGAATGGGATTTGAGGAGACACAATGTACTGACACTCCAGATGTTGCAGCAGATTCTTGCAACATCACTGAGGATTCCCTTTGAGAATCCAGTTTTACCAGCTCATCTGATTAATACCAGCATGAAGATCATCTCTTGGAATTACCAGGGAGCAGGTGATCCTGAGTTTCGAAGTCACTTTCGAGACATGATCCGTTCACAACAACCCACAGTGGTTTTTATATTGGAGACTAGAGTTCACATAGAGCAGGCCTGGAATATTGTTCCTTTCTTAGGATTCAATAGTTATGAAGTGGCAGCTACTATTGGCATGGCAGGAGGCATCTGGATGTTATGGAATAACTATAAGGTGGATGTTGAAATTCTCACCTCATACTTTCAACACATTACTGGTATTATCAGGCCTAATCTGCAAGAAAGGTGGAGGGTATCTGGTGTCTATGCACAGATAAAGGTTTTTGATGAGCTGAAAGCACAAATGGATACTAAGCCTCTCCCCTGGTTGGTAACAGGTGACTTTAATGAGATCAGCCTTGCTCAGGAGAAATATGGAGAAAAGGTTAGATCTTTGAATAGGTTACAATTCTTTAATCAGTTTATTCAGAATCGTGACTTAATTGATCTGGGATTTAGTGGCCCTAAAAATACTTGGAGCAATAAAAGGAAGGGGAAAGCTTTGATTCAAGCTAGGATTAACAGGTCACCTGCTAATCAGCAATGGATTGATATGTTTCCTGATGTAGAGGTTCTCCACCTCCCTAGAACACATTCAGACCATCATCCTCATATCACTTTATGTCATGGCAGAGACGGGACAAGAGTTCACAGGCCTTTCAGATTTGAGGCAATGTGGCTGAGTAATTCTGAATGTTCTTCCCTCTTGAAAGATATATGGGCCAAACAGGTAGATATTGTTGCAGCCATTGACGTGATTCCATCAACTTTGACTACTTGGAATAAGGAACGGTTTGGTAATATTTTCCAGCGCAAGAGAGTTCTTAAAGCAAGATTGGGTGGGATCCAGAAAGCACTAGGATTTAGACCTAATCCATTCTTGTATGACTTGGAGGAAAAGCTGAAGGAGTACAATAAGGTTCTCACTCAAGAAGAGATCTTCTGGTTCCAGAAGTCAAGAGTTAAATGGATAAAATATGGAGACCGCAACACAAAATTTTTCCACAGGTCAACACTGGTTAGAAGGAGGAGAAACAAGATAAAACGCCTGAATGTCTCCTTAAATCTCACACCAGAGAGTATTACATTCAACTATTCTTAGGTTCATCTTCACATGACAATTCCACTGGAGGTAGGAAGTTAGAACTATCCAACCTACATGTCAGACTGACACAAGAGGGTCAACAACTGTTGAGTAAAATGGTGGCTTGGAACTTGCTTGGGAACGCAGAATGAACAATGTAAAAGTTGAAACCGATTCTCTCAATGTTTTCAAGATGATCAGTGGTGATCATCAAGTTCAAGTTGTCAATTCTCTATTGGTAGAGGACTGCAAAGCATTACTTCACAAACCATGGAACATAACGTTCAAGTGGATTTCTAGAAACGCCAATTTGGTTGCCGATGCGTTAGTTAAGTTTAGTAGTAGTAATAATGTGTTGGATATTCTTTGGGATAGTCCTCCTTCTCATGGTATTATTACTTTGTTAACTAAGGACATGTATTGAGGTTGTTACCTCCTTTGTTTTATCAAAAAAAAAAAAAAACCCTCAAAACTCAAAAGTTAGCATGGACTCACAATTTGAATTCAATGTAGCAATTTCATGAATAGATGATATAAACCAATCAACAAAAGACAATCATCCAAACTAGGCCTGTTTGGGCCGGGCCGGGAACCATGATTCTCGCCCGACCCAGCAGGTCTTTCCCGGGTCGCCCGTTTTTCCACCCAGCCAGGCCAAAAAACAGGTCCCAGTTCGGATCCCACCAGAGGAAATGGGATCCGCCAGGAGGCAGTGGCCAAATAAAAAAAAAATGAGATATGTAAGTTTAAATCCAAGGCGGTGGCGAATCGGCTTAAACCTTTTCTCACCTCCATTATTTCTCCCTCGCAGTCCGCTTTTGTTCCAGGCCGCCTTATCACTGATAATATCCTTGCGGCGTTTGAGGTCAATCACTTTCTTAAAAATAAGAGAACGGGGAAGAGGTGTCACATGACGTTAAAGCTGGATATGAGCAAGGCCTACGACCGAGTCGAGTGGTCTTTTCTCGAGAAGGTAATGCTTAAGCTTGGTTTTGACTCTTCGTTTGTGTCTCTTATTATGTTGGGTGTGCGTTCAGTATCATATTCTATATTGCTTAACGGGCGCGAGTCGAGTGTTTTTTCCCCCGAAAGGGGTATTAGGCAGGGGGATCCTTTGTCCCCCTACCTCTTCTTATTTGTTTCTGAGGTTTTTTCAGCATTACTTGCTAAGGCGGAGGAGCGGGGGGAAATAACGGGCGTGAAAATCAGTCGGCATGCACCCTCAGTGTCGCACTTATTATTCGCGGATGATACTCTCATTTTTTGTGACGCTGATGTGGTGACGGCGACTCGGATTAGGGGAATTCTTGAGAGATTTGAGGCTGCGTCGGGACAAAAGATTAATCTTGAAAAATCAGTTGTGGTGTTTAGTAAAAATACAGAAGGCGTGGTTCGCGAGGAAATTGGGAGACTGCTGGGTGTGGTGATAGCGGAGAAACATGAGAAGTATCTTGGGCTACCATCCGTAGTGGGAAAATCGAAAAAGGAACTCTTTGATTATATTCGGGAAAGAGTGTGGAAGCGAGCTCAGGGTTTTAAAGGAACTTTGTTATCAGGGGCGGGGAAGGAAGTGTTGGTAAAAGCAGTGATGCAATCAATTCCAACGTTTGTGATGAGCTGCTTTCGCCTACCCGATGGCCTTATTAGGGAGATTGAATCCATCATTAGCAACTACTGGTGGGGCAGCGGGGCACAAAATAAAATACATTGGGTTGCTTGGGAAAAATTGTGTTGTCGGAAAGTTGAGGGGGGCCTTGGATTTCGTGACTTAAAGGCCTTCAATTTGGCACTTTTGACAAAGCAAGCATGGCGTATTCTCCGAGATCCAAATAGTTTGGTTAGTCGACTGTATAAGGCGAAATATTTTCCGACTTGTGGACTTTTTGAGGCACGACTTGGCACGGCTCCGTCGTATTCGTGGAGATGTATTTGGGATGCGGTCAGGGTGTTGAAGTGCGGGGTACGTTGGCAAGTAGGTAATGGGGAATCTATCTCGATTTGGGGGGACGCATGGATACCGCGCCCCGTCACTTTTCAGCCCCTAACACCACGAGATGAGGCTGTCCCTTTTCATGGCGTGAACGAGCTTATTGACCCCATCACCGGCTGGTGGGACGTTGATAGGATTAGGGGTATTTTTTGGGAGGAGGACGTGCGCCTAATTCTCTCTATTCCATTGGGGGCGTTGGAGCATGCGGACCGACAAGTGTGGCATTTTGAAAAGAAGGGAACTTTCACCGTTAAGAGTGCATATTATCTTATCGTGGCTCAGGGGTTGACGAGGGGCGCGAGGGAAGTGGTTTCGACATCGGACATCCAGCCTTATTGGGGAAAAATTTGGAAGATTGAGTGCGCGAACAAAATCAAAATTTTTATGTGGCGTTGCTGTAGGGATATCATCCCTACTCGGTGGAATTTAGCGCGTCGTCGGATTTGTGATGAGACGCAATGTGTTGTTTGTGGGATGGGAGAGGAAACGGTTAGACATGTGTTGTTCGACTGCCCACTTGCTCGACAAGTTTGGGCTCTTGCCAACGTTGGTATGGTACTGTGGTTGAGGGAGACTGAATCATTGGGGGACTGGCTGGTGAGGGTGTCAAAATCAGAATCAACACGGATGGTTAGTATATTGTGCACTCTTTGCTGGACCTTGTGGGGGAATCGCAATGGAATGTTGGCGGGAGATAGGGGTCGCCGCGCGGATGAGATGGCGGCGTTTGCTCTAGCGTATGTGACGACTTGGTTGGAGCATAATGGCAGAGGGTTGCGTCGTCGTGAGGGGATCGAATGGGCTCCACCGAGAGAGGGTATCATCAAAGTAAACTTTGATGGGGCGTGGTTTGAGGAGGAGATGGCGATCGGTCTTGGGATTGTGGCGCATGATAGTGCTGGGATTATGGTAGGATGGCGTCAGCAGCGTTTGGCGGCGTGTGTTGCAATTTCTAGCATTGAGGCGATGGCGGGGAGATGTGCGGTACAATGGGTTGTGAGCAAGGGATGGGAGAATGTGGTGTTTGAGGGGGATAACCTTACCTTGGTTCATGACGTGCTTAATGGTACAAACGAGGAGGCCGCTAACACAAACATCCTCAAGGATATTCGCCGATTGGTTAGGGAGAATCCGGGTTTTGGTTTTCAATGGACGGCAAGGGAATCAAACGAAGTTGCACACTTCTTGGCACGCAACGCATTTGAAGATGGAGATGGTTTCTAGTTTTGTGTCTTGTTTTTTGCTTGTTTCTAGTTTTCTGTTTGCTGGTATTTTGCGCTCACTGGTAGTATGTATGGGACTTGTGTTTTTGAGGAAGTAATGTAAGTGATTTTGAGTTCAAAAAAAAAAAAAAAAAAAAAAAAAAAAAACAAATCAGTCACACACACAAACACAATTACACACAAACACACTCACACAGTCATATCACACACACAAACACACACCCACACAGTCACTGAGTCACACACCTATCACACGCACACACAATCAACCACACACACTGTCACACTCACAAACTCACACTGCTGGCGCCGACCGAGAAGTCAGGAACCACCACGCCGCCGCTTCACCACCAAAAGGTAATTTGTCCAAACAAAAGTAGGGAAAACAAAAAAAAAAGGAGCTGGAATTTTCCAGCCCCACATTTGCTCCCTGCCGGCCGGGATCCGGGTTACTTCCTGACCGCCGGGAACAGTGTTCCTGGCGGGAGGAAACGGAAGCTGCAAGGCAGCTCCCGCCCTGGCCAACTCCCATGAACCCCGACCCGGCAGGACCCCGGCCATATGATCCAGACACGGCAAATAAGTAAAATCTAAAATTACATGCAATTTGGAAATCAAATTTCTTAAGATTGTCAAGAAACGTGCTATATAATCAATTTTACAAGATAACTTTTGAATTAAACATAAGAATATTTAAGCTTTTATTAGATGACGGAATATCAAGTTATAACAAACACAAGAAAAAAGTATACTTCGTATTTTGAAAGGTGGAAATAAGAATCCAGATGAGGCATGTGTGCAGATAAAATGTTTTATCACAGAAGGGTGGAAATAAATGAGCACATCGGGTCTTTTGTCAGTTAAACATAACAAAGAAGTTGATTTACTACACTTGAGTGATTCACTTCTCCCACACTCTGAATGAACTCTGAAACGACGATGCCACAAGCCTTTCTCCATTTCGGTTCTTGGACATAAAGTTTATCAGCAAAAGGAAAACTAGATACTCTGGTCAAGCTATGCAGTACAAAAAGGAGCTCACGACTAATTACAATTTACACAGCAGATCAACTCAGACTACAAAATGGCTTCTTCTCCATATTTCATTCAGAAGGATTTTCTACAATGTTACAGTCGCAACAACAAGTTAACAAAAAGGAAAGATGATAACAACACGCATGAAGTTTCTTTTTTACCCCTTAGTTGAAGTTTTTGACCTCATGCCACAGGCAAAACAAACCATCAAATGCGTCATCATCAAAATCAACCTCAGGGGTCTTTGAAACTGAGACAAGAGCTTTCAGCCACTGTTCATGTAATGTCGAGAAGTTCTCCCTTTGTTCGCATGACTTGAAACTTTCTCCAACCTTTGTCTTCATAACTTGTCCAGCTTTTGAGGCTGCTTCAATCACTGTGCTTGGAATGCCAGCCATGAGCGCTGTTTGCATTCCATAGCTCTCTGGACATGCTCCAGGGGCTAGTCGGTACAGGAACACAATCTTTTTATCATCTTCACTCCCAAAGGAACAGGCCATATGTTGCAATTTCACTCGAGGATGCACCGCAAACTCCTTCGTGAGAGGGTGATAATGTGTAGCAAATAAAAGGCGGCAGTTCACTGTCTCAACTAGATGACGAAATACCTGGATACAAGATTTTGAATTATTAAGTAGAGAGTGAATAAAACTGAGTCAAATTCCAGTTACTATATTCAACTAGATATGAAGAGAAAAATTGAATTAGTAAAAACTAATTATAAAGCTAGAGATTCTCCCCAACCTGAAAACTCATTTAAACAATACAAATACAGGTACATGACATTGTACTGGCAACTTAAACAGCACTCTAGGTCTGTGCACAACAATTTCAGGGGCCAACTTAAATTTGAGAGAAAACAGCAGTCCTATATGGTACTGCAGCATAAATTTAAGTTTTCAGGTTAAGGATTCTCATGTACAATATTAAAACAGTGAAACAGTATAAATGATCTAGTAACATGTCATGAAATGTGATCTTTATAAACAATAAAAAAGTTAAAGTGTAAGATATATAAGTTGTTAAAATGTCAAATGCAAGCCTCCAAATTAGCTACCATCTGCTCCCAAATATAGGTCTGAGCGAGGGAAGAATCTTGTCAATCTTATTTAAAATGCATGTGTACAAGAGTCACATGATGCAGTATTCCTAATAATTTTAAGCCCATTCTTTACCACTTAACTGGACAGATCTACCACAAGCAAGATCTGAGATCTGCAAACCACAAGCTGAATGCATCCTTGACAAACAATTTCATGTAGACAAGCATACTTACATGCAAGTGACAACACATGCTACGTAGAAAAAAATGCATATACAACTGTTTAAGCATGATTACCATATGAAGCACACGAAGATACAAATAAAGCAATTCTTCTCAACGTTAATCAGTTATTAAACTTTCAATGTTATGTTTCAATTTCAGCAATGAAGAGTATCAATCTCAGCTATAATACACATAGACAGAAACACAAATAAAAAAGACAGAAATAGGCATCTCACAGCATATGCTATAGCATAACCATCAAAGGTACTGGTTCCTCGACCCAATTCGTCAAGCAGAACAAGCGAATTCTCTGTAGCATTTTGCAAAACTGATGCTGTCTCTGTGCACTCGATTAGAAAGGTACCTTTAACAACAGAAGATGTCAGAGTAGGAGGAAAATGCCATACTTCAAAACATCTTTGCACTGTTGGATACCATGGATTGTGGGCAGACAAGATTCAGAAAATTATTAATTATTATAATCAAGAATTACAAGTTTGACATGATAGACTGCAAATCCTTGTTTGTCTTACTCAATCAGATTTAGAATAAAATAGTATCCCTAATAGCAGGTGAAGCAATAAAGGGGCAATTCTCAAATACCAAGAGACTAATAATATAAATTAAGTACTTGTCAGAAAACAAGAATATGAAACATTTGCCGCCTCAGTATAAAATGAACCCTCTTGCAGGAGGAGCCGTCGGAGGAGTCAATTGAGGTATGAAGATAATTGGAGCAATTGATTGTTACAAGGACGATGTTATGATGAGAGCCAAAAGCAATAATAATGACAAAAACACAAAGAATTTAAGAAGCTTCATCTATAAAATACTAATTGCCCTTCAAATGTTCCACAGACAGTTAATATAGGTTCCTCAACCTTCACATTCCAAAAAGACATGCTCACAGACTAATATCTTAGTGTACCATTATTCTACCAAAAGAACATATTTATTTCTCGGGTAAATCCCGTTAAACCCCTCACATATAGTGGGACCCCTAACGCCTAAAAAGAGAAAACTGCCCCTCACCTATTCGATTTTATGCGAACTCTCCACTGGACCGTTGATCAACTGTTTATATTGGACACATGACTTTTTGTTTGTTAGATTTTGTCTAGAGGGAGTTTGAACATTTTTCAGTAAGTTAGGGGTTTGTTTTAACTTTTTTGAACATTAGGGGCCACATTGCAAAACACACTACACATATTGAGGGGTTTAACGGGATTATCCTTATTTCTCTATCTACACCTTTTAGATTCATCATTATCCACATTGCAATTCTCATCCAGGTATTTCTCTGCATAAGATTCCGAGAGAAGTAAAGAAAATAACACAAAGAAAAAAGGGAGGGAAGAATCATGCTGTGAGAACATATAGAAGAACAGGCGACATACCATCACACATCCAATTTACAACACCAAATGACAGGAAATTCAGTAATATATTACCTGTCATTTGGTGTATATATTACTGAAGTTCCTGTCATTTGGTGTTATAAATTGGATGTGTGATATATATAACTCTGCTGGCAACACATTCATTTACCATTCCGTAAAATGATGCAAGTCATGCAACCATCACAAATGTTATTACATGTCCCTTTTATTAGTCTACAAGGCCTTACTTTTTGCAATAGAAATGCTTAGCTATTAGGTGTCGGGTTCTACAAAAAATTACAAAAAAGAACTTACTCTCGCCTGTCATGATACGATCTGTAGCACCAAGCCGGGTGAAAATGATGTCTACAACTGACAGAATGCACATTTCACAAGGAACATAGCAACCTAGCTGCAGAGACACGTCAGTTAATTTAAGTACAGGAACCAGGAGATATCAAAAAACAAACTGCAACAGTTTCAGAATAATGAACAGACCTGAGCCAGTATTACAGCCAGACAAGTTGCACGTAAAATGGTAGATTTCCCACCCATGTTTGGCCCAGTCAATAACAATGTGCAGGGAGTGTGAGTACTTCCTTCTCCTCCAAGATGGATGTCATTTGGCACAGGTAGTTCCCCACTATCACCAAGGGCATACGGATGCCAGAGCCCTTTCAAATGAAGTGTAGGGCTCAATGTCTCAATAGAGGAGTTGGTCGATTTGGAGGGAGGTAAGATTACAGGTCTACACATTGTTCCACAAGAAGAAGTTGCAGAAAGGGCAAAAGATCTTAGTACATCAATGCAGTTTACAACATGTACGACTTCGGACCACTGAGTCGCCTTCTCAATAAATAACTCCATCAAAATGGATAATGTTTCAGCTTCTGATTCTGTCACATCATAGTTCTGTCATCGCAAAGAACAAAAAAATCACCATTATGCATTTCAGAGTATTTCCTATGTAATACTGGAAAAACACCAAAGATATAGATAAACTGGCATCTTGTTGGAAATTCGATCAATAAGTGACCAGCTTAACCAAAACCTAGTTAGAGAGGCAGTTCCTACCTCTAGTACTTGTCTAGTTATATTCCTAGTAGGATTTATAGCAGGGATTTTCTTCATCATTTTAATCGATTCTTCCACCTATCAAGCTTAATAGTAGGACTCCATAAAATTCGTCTTAAAGACCAACGATAATTTATTGTTGGGTTTAGTAAAAGTGAGACCCCAAGGTTATTTCTCCTCTATTCTTATAAGTTGTCCTCTTCCTTACAATGGTCTTTCTAGCCATTGTACTATTAGTCTATGGCTTTTTGCCGGACAACCTTTAAAGTCAAAGTAGAGGCGCCAATATAAATATAAAACATAAATAATGATTTTGTTTTTCACAGATAATAAGGCTTCATGGGAAATAGATTCCCTAACAAGTGAAATTAGATTACAGGCTATTGTTTCAATATTAGAACTTCATCTCCATGCTCCTTAAACCATTTATAATACTTACTAGTATGAGCTCTTTTCCATGAGGAAGCAGTGACATTCAAACTAAGACCTCTTTATTGGACTAGCTTAAACAACTACCTAATTTTAAACGATTATGCTTGTATATATGAAACATTTAAGCTTTTATTATCTCTAAAAGGCACTTTCTCCTCCAAATAGTTATTTTTCACATGATCAAACTACAATCACGAGAACTTCAACCATACCGATACGATATTGCTCGAAGTGTAGGGAAAAATTGATTAAAGTGGAGTACACTTCAACCATCAGGCGAAAACAGCTAGTTTAAATTCCATAATACAATGAATTTGCAGAAAGATCTCCCTTGCAGGTTTAGACAAGCAAATTTTTTGCGAAGGCATCACAGCCTAATAAACTATTCATCCATAATTCTGAAGATACTGTTATTAAAAAAGCACACAGACTATAATACATACTGCTATTTCAGATATTTTAATGTATAAAGTAGGTCTAGAGATATCTGCGTCGAACCTGGTAATTGGGGAAGTCACTATCCATTGCTGCTTCAAATTGAGTAAGGAATTTATCAAGTCCATCATTGCCACTTAAGGTAGGAATTGATACAAGTTTTGATAATAAGGTGGTGACTCTGCTACTTTGCAGAGACATTAACACTTCCATTGCAATTCTCATGCCTCTTATGAGTGACCCAAACACTTTTAACTGAAGACAACAAACATTTCTTATTCGTTAGTCCATCCGCATCATATAACAACAAGACAAAGTATATTTAGTTCAACTAAGGCATTATTCAGCTTACAGTAGTGGAAAGCACATGTTGATTTAGAAACACATCAGACAGCAGCCATATCACAGATTTAATACCAGATATTTTTTATATCCACAACAAAGGAATGCCAACTTTTCATGATACACTTCAACGTCGACAGAGTTCATATCGTATAACAATTACAAAATCTAAAGATATCACTTCTAACAATAAATGCATCAAGTGATTTTCAATCAATAAGAGACCCGAATCTTTCTCCTCACAATATCTCAGAGAACGATAAAATGGTGTATTAAAACAGGCACTGTTACCACGTAACATAGCATGCAAAGCAGAAAGTGAAGGATGTGATAACGGCAATAATTATCACATACTCGCATTAGTAACCAAAGGAAATCTATTATTCAACATGAACCCACCTGAACTCCTTGGAAAAGTTAGAGTGCCTTATTAACCAATTGTCAATCCCTAAACAACTAAGAAATGAGGCAACCAGCAACTGAAAGGTCAAGATAAAAACATCTTCTCTCCTTAGCAAAATTTTCAAGGTTCCAGAAGAAGAAACTTACACGAGTCAATATTCACATACAATAGACTGAAAAGTATCAGGTAAGTGAGGCAAATGTAAATGATATTTGGCGATCATTCATACAAGGAAGAAAAGATGTTCAATCTCAAGATACAAGAACTTACTCGCTGTTTCAATACTTTACACCCAATTAAGGGCAGCAACAGTAATGAAGTGGACTGAACGCTAGACTTAACACGTCCAAGTAACCTTTCCAAATCTGGAAGCTTGCGAAACGATTCAGCAACTATTAGCATAATTTCAGGACTGGCTATCAGCTCGTCGACAACAGCAAGCCTGTTGTTTATATTTTCAACATCTTGAAGAGGATGACAAATCCAGCTCCTTAGAAGCCGCTTACCAGATGATGTTATGCAATTGTTTAGATAATTGTATAATGTGCCTACAAGGATATTAGACATTTATTTTCATGGAGAGAGAGAGAGAGAGAGAGAGAGAGAGAGAGAGAGAGAGAGAGAGAAGTTACGCACCTGATGGGCTACCATCAGCATTGTTATTGAAAATCTCAAGATTTACCAGAGTTTGCCCATCCATTCTGAGGCAACCTTTAAAGACTTCGTAACATAGAATATCTCCATTGCGCAGGACATCATTTAACTGACAAGACAAAAACACAGATAATCAATAAGCATAATAGTTAATAAATTGACAAAGTTGACATAAATTATAAACTTAAAGTAACGTCTTTTTACCATCAATCTTGACAGATGTGTGATAAGCCCACCAAGAGCACACAATGCAAGATCTCGGTGCATAATTCCATCAATTACATGATGCCACAAATCGAAAGACCCACTAAAGTAATTATTTGTTGCTATAACATTTCTAACATCCAAGGGCTCCCCAAATGTATAACATGGATTTAAATGTGATGGCGTTGGTCCTACAAAAAAGGTGACGGTTATGACAAAAAATCTGATTTTAAAATAATATATAAACATGCTTCAACAAGACAAATGGTTTATAATCTAGAAAATCCGTAATATGATATACATCATGGACCACACTGGCACATTCAAAGATATTCAAGGAGTCAACAATTATACACACATAAGACAGAAGTTCATTGTCCTGACAATAAAGAGTAAGCTTACATATGAACATTCAACTTTTTTTGGAAAAGAGGGACAATAAAATATCCCTTGAACCTCTGGAATGGTATCAATTTAAGGAGCACAGTTTCCAATCATCAGTTTAAAGCAGGATTTCCATGACACACTCCCAGCACTCTAATTTATATCTCTATGCATCATCTATGTTTAGAGGAAGAGTAGTATGGGGTGCAGATTTACATACCTGGGGTAGGCACCAGGGTTTGGCTCACGAATACAAATATTTATTTTGATAATAAAAATTATGGCTCTGCTACCATATTAGATGAAATGAGAGGGAAAATCTTCATATTGTATTCAAATGATAACAAAGATATAAATATAAGAGGGCGTGTAACATTAATCACTGAAATACCAAATACCTGCACTCAATACTACTCTTCTTCTAAAAGTTCAAAACACGTCACTCAACCTTGGATTGAATCATGCCACCATGTAACAGCTTACAGGAAATTACAATAAGAATGGAGGGAATTCATCTGTAGTGATCTCAGTAGAAACTTTGTTCTCTAAAGACAATGGCCTACCTCAAGAGTATCAAACTACGTCAACTCATAGATGAGCAAGAACCCACACCAGCAGTCAGGGTTACACCAATATTGGTACATTGGATGAAAGACATCCTTAGGTGGAAGGTACGCAAGTTACGGTAGAATATCAATTGTTGAATTGATGAAAATCAAATTATTTTGGCAGAAGTTGTCACACGGCTATACATTGATAACATGATCCTGATTGACACTGTAGTTGGTCAATAAGCAAACATTATAAAAAGAAGTCCAGGCTTGGTACCGTGAAGCATTGAGGATTTGGGAATATCAGTATTATTAGTCAAAATGAATACGCAAATATATCCAAAAAAAGGTCTAAAAACCAGATACTAAATCAAATCCTAAAAAACAAAAACTACCTATAATGTAAAACATACAGAATATTTAACAAGACATAAAATACTTAGACCATAATTACAGGAGAGTATTTACTACTTTAATTGATTAGTATACTTTCCTACAAAATTGTACCAAATAAGCTACATCCTAAACAGTATGCCATAAAGACTTCCCTCTGCCGAACTGGGCCCTAATGATAAACTCAAAAGTGAGGGAGACAGAATTAACTTAACTAACAGTCCAGAAAAATATTTGGGTAAAAAGAAAAAAAAATACTCATCAATGTGTAAATGCTTTATATTAACGGCTATTAGCCTCACCTGACAGATTATACTTTCTTAGTGCTTTCTGAGCTTCTTTGGACAGCCCTAAAGTGACGATAGATAGCATCCATAAGAAACAAGATAAGGTTAAACAAAAACAAAAGAAAATCCAGGACATCATAAATACGTAGGAAAACAATTACCTTGGCTCACATAAATTATTTCTTTTGGGGACACCTAACATTAAAAGCAAGTAATATAAGATGCATTAAGTTACAGAATTCACATAATCAAAACTAAGTTGAGCAGAAAGACATGCCAGAAGAGCGTACTTGCATTAACAAAGCCCCCAATGATGCACATGAAGCATCATCAATGATCGAGCCAACCCAAAACTTTAATGCAGCACAATCCACAAATGCAAATCCAAATGCAATTGAACCACTCTCTGACCTGCCATCCTGTATGAGAATAAAACAAAACCAAAAGTAATCTGTGAATCCCTATTGTACCAGAAATTTGTCATTATACCATCTCTCTACAAACATATGAAGTTCAATATGTGTTAAATTTCATAAGCGCTGAAGCCCATAAAGCATAAAAAAAAATTAACCTCCTTGACAGCCAGAAGATGAACAGCATCAGGCCCAATATTTCCTTCACTTGCAGTTGCAGGAGTGAAGACATGAACTAACTTCCTTTGAATAACCTGTGAAGTAAATATTAGTGATCATTTATCCCTCAGATAATTGTCGCATTTGCTTTATGTAAGGTCGGACAGCATAATCAGGTAAAACTTAGATAAAAATGAACCATATCAAGGTACAGAGTACAAGACATGTTAAACCACCACCAACGACCAGGCAGCTCATAACCCCTCTCCCATCATCACTTGTAAACTCTAACTCCACACAAACTATGCCAGCAAACAGGAAAGGCAGCCGATGAGTTAAGATCCACTGGTTGTGATCATGAGTACTAAATACTACGTTTTTTTTATGATAATATTGGTGTTTTGTTGCCATCTTGAGATTTTTGTAGCCACAAATCTCCAATCAGACAAGTCTAACCTTTTGTGACATGAAGGGACATAGAAAAGTTGTTCATTTTTTGCATAATAATAACAACAACAATACAATATTTTCAAGCCAGAAGCTCAATGCTGAACTTACAGATGTAGCACCCCTGGATTTTGCTTGCTGTGATGTCTCCAGTTGCTCCACCCGACCAACCTTGTACCTTCCTCAAAAAAGGACAGCGATCAATAAATAACATTGTATGCAATTTCGGTGTGGTTAATTCTTTACAATCTAATCATTCCCTTGGAGGATCGTATTAAGATAAAATCTGGTATTGGAATTGTTTGGCCCAAATGCCCTCTTCTACAATAATTTCATCAGTACAAATAAAAAAAAATCATGAATTCTCAACTATATCTAGTATCTCCGAAGAAATATACAACCATCTGACAAGGAACAGTGGGCAACGAAATTTACTAAGATACCTAAGAATGAGGGGACATCCTGAATCAACATCCCCTCAAGTTGTCATTGATTGATCAAGAGGTATTAACTTGAAATTTAATGGGATTGTGGCAGAGCCTTGGTAAAAGCACCAACAGACTTTTCTTTAGTAGAAAGGGAGGAAGACTAATCACATTCTCATCAAGTGCTTCACATGTTCAAACTAAAATCTACTTCAATGTGCTTCGTGGGCTCCTGAAATACTGGATTTTCAGCAATTTGAACAAGTGGAATAAGAATAAACTCAACTACGAAGTTCACCCAACAATTCCCAAAACAACACAGTTACTAACCATGCCAAAAGCATAATTTGGACCTTGAAACTTGATAGAGATCTAGCCAAAGCAGCGTCACTACAACCCATCAACTATGAAGAATTATTCTTTCGGACTCCTTGAGTATCTGTAACCCTCACAATCAAGAATAATTCCTCATAAAGCTGTTAAATTGAGAGAGTCGCGCAGCTTGAAAAAACTGGCTAACTCAATACATATAAAAGGAAATATATATTCAAATGGCTGACATTTGTTGGTACTCATCATACAACTCAAATGACACACTGATTGCTGGTTCAACAATGGGTCGGATTATAGCTCATGCTCTACCGGAGTAGCTTCAAGATCAACACCCAAACGCACAAAAACTAAGCTCCCAATTGAAACCTAATGGTTTATTCAAACAAGGTGGCTCTGCACAGGTATAGGACAAATCTAACACTTGTACCTTTTTCTGTGTGGGAGAGAAGTCAAGCAAAACACGCTACATTACTCTAGGTCTGCTTTCCCTCTGTTTGGGCTGTGAACGTACAAAAAGAAAGTATAATCGAAATTCTAGATAAAGGCCAATTCATTTTCTGAAATGCAGGTAGAGCTGACAGACCATTTGAGTAGATGGTCCAGCAGCACGGTGAGGGTAGCCATTAATCATGAGTAGCTATTAATAATTTAACCTCGGTTAGGACAGCTTCTCAGCAATATAATTTTGGGACATTTCCTTGAGATAATATTGTCCCTTTTAAGTAAAGGCCCCTTCTTATTTTTAATCTTTGTGATCCCATTTTGTTTTGTATAAACGTGACTAGTAACGAATAATCCCCTCCCTCTGAAAATCTAATAACCCTTCCCCAAGTAACACTAAACAATGAAAATTAGGATAAGTATCAAATATTTTCCTTATATATGTAACCCCAGTACAATCCTCAATCAGGAAAACAGTCCTATGAGACCAGAATTTTTTTGGAATCACAAACAGCCCCCAAAGTCTCACATAAATCCATTCATATGGATGAGAACTGCTTTTATTACTAACTAAAAAGGATATTTGACCATGTTTTGCATATTCACTAAGTTCATAGTGAAAAACAAAAACCCACAGCTGTAAATTGAATTAGTAAAAGGTGGATGAGTAAGGTGCAAGCGCTGAAGTCGGATAGGGCCAGTACTCAAGTAAATAAATAGCATAGGGTAAATCAAGGAAGTAACCTCCTGTACTGATTAGGGGGTTTATAAAAGGAAATACAAGGATTCAGGAAACCCTCATAGGAAAGCTAAAGAAGGAAAAAAGAATCAAGTTAAATGATGGCATTAGCAGGAGTTAAAGCGGAATTACTGAAGAAAAGTTACTATGTAATACAGGAGTTATCAACAGAAAAATACCGAGAAGAATTTAGTGAGTTATTCGGCTTAAGCTGGGGAGTGGAAGATTGGGTCTTCCATCAAGTTTCATTGTTAATCTGGTTTTCCATCAATAATCCACAAATAAAACTAGAAGTGGTCGTTGGTGCCTAACAAGTCAAATAGTATCTCTACTGGAGGATCTAAGAAGTACCAAAACATTCTATTATGTACTTTTGGTGAAGCATTTTGTGGTCCAAAGTAGTCATGCTCATTGCTTTCTTCGCAAGGCCAATCTTCATCTTAGAAAACTGTCCTAAGATGGATAAAACAATTGCAGTAAAAATAGACAAGATCTTCTGATTCTTTCGTGAGGATAAGAAAGGGCACTACATTGATATCACCTATTCCTGCAGCCGTACTAGGGAGCTACTGGCTACATCAATCTTTCTATGACGTACTAAAGCAAGGGATATGGATGTTCCATAATGTTGTCAGGTGTGGATGTGATCACTGATCAATCCCACCGACTCTATCATTCATGGGTCGGCAAACCTTTATCCAAGGCCGGATACAAACAAAGGGGTACCTGAGTGTCAAAGAACAGGCACCTGAAGGCTTCTCCAATGATTCTAACCTCAAATATTAGCAATTTTCTTTGAGGAATTATGACAAGTGAATTGCACAATGAACATGACAAACCACAAGAATTAGACTGATAAAACCCACCGAGATGTACAATGACTGGTCGAAGGCAGCAGTAATCAGGGTTGTTACTTCTAAATTAGCCAATAGACACAATATACACAAGTAGCAGGAAGGAACACCGCGACTAAGAAAAAAAAGTGCAGCAAAAGAAGGCTGGGTTGATAGAGGGTAAAAAAAGCAAGCAATGAAAGCAGCAGTGAAGATATATAAAAGCACAAACAGCGTAACAACTTATAGCTCTTAGATTCCCTAGTTCAAGGATATAATTAATACAATACATGCTAATTCAGACAGACTTACTTCTGATTGAGTAATCCCTAGTTATTACATAGATAGGATACTAACAATCAACTGCCAAGCATTCCACATATTTTCTCACTCAAGCTTTGCCTTGTAAACAACTAAAGAAGCCAAACAATCATCATATGGAAGGCAGAAAGTTAAGCAAGAACTTCTAGTAACAGTAAGAATTAATTTATACTTTATCGAGATTGCATATAAACTTGAAGCTGATATTGCTGTAATTGATGATAATTAAATCATTTTCTGGGAGGATAGACCACTAAACAGTGAAGGAGGTACAGTGGATTTTCAACTTAAATACAACACTAAATTTAAATGATAGGAGAAAAGTCCACACCACGATAATAGTGGCTTGCCATAAAAGTGAAAGCACGGCAATTAGTTTCATTTTCAGTAAAGAGGGTAATTTTTAAGAACAACATTGAGTGGAATAACGAATTTTTCTCAACCAACAAAACTAAGAGCGTTTCTCACATACCCACGAGCAATCAACTTCTGAACGGCATCTTCAATCCCACTTTCAGATATGCCAACCTAAAGAAACCCAGAGAGTATTAGTAATGTTATAAAGAGATCGGTGCCAGCTTATCTTACACACATGCATACTTTTATGTATATTGCATGTATTTGCACTTGATATATGAAACTTTTTAGATTACCTGTCGACACTTTCCCACGCCACTTAGTGTCATTTTCCAGTCAAGTTCCTTGTGACCGATTTCAGCATCTAATTCATAGAGCTCGTAAAACTTTCCCTGTGGAATGTGAAAACTTCTTTGAAGAAAGTGTAAATGTATTTAAAGGATAAACAGTGCCAAAAAATAATATGTCGATCACCAGAGTAGTGAAGATCCTAGTTGATGAAAAAGAGGAATCATACATAAGATCGGGCAAAGAGCCTTGCCATCTATAGCTTTCTTAAAAGTGTTTTGGGTAAATTTTCTAATATTTACACCAGGTATTGCTTTTCTTCTTTTATATCATATTGATCTGGGATGAATTGTTGGCAAATATAGCAACAATTAGACCATGTCTGTCCGGCAATGAATCGATATCTCACACCATAATATCATACAGTGAATGAGCTATTGCAGACAAACAAACTAAGACAGCATTGCGTTAGTTTTTGCTCTCCAGTCATCTTATCATCCTGAGATAATGTGAAATCGCAGTATGAATCACTGTTGTCTTTTGTAGAGTAGGAGACCATAAAAATAAACTACAGACCCCAATCAATCAGATAATTACAACTGATCATGCTGACTAAATAAAGTTTTGAGGCGCAAGAGTATGTAAAACAACCAACAAGAAATCACAACTGACCACTTTAAAGAAGAGAAGCACATCCATATACTTGCATTTGACATCCCAATACTGCTTTTGAGATGCTGACATTTTTCGTAAAGCATCTGGAGGAATATAAAGTGTTTTCTTATCGTAAAGAGGGTTGTCAGGCTTTCTTCCATTCGCATCCTTGATCTTAGATGGATGGAGCCACTCAAATTTGCTAACCATTTCGGAGTCCTCATCCTGGTTCTTATTTACAACATTGGAAGGTTTAGGAAGCTTTGCTTTTTTTGTAGCTGGTAAAAAGAAATCCGAATAATTGCTGCTAAAACTAGAGATACCACCCTCCTGGACTCTCTTCAACCTAGGGACAAGAGGCCTGGTGCTTGTGTCTGGCTCAGGAACAGCAGCATCATCAGTGTTGCTATTAAAGGAAAAGCCATTGTGGCTTTCAGAGAGGAGTGTATCAGTGGCATTAAATGCATCTAACAGGTTGATCTGTTTGGTTGGTGAACATTCATTGCCGACATCTGCTGGTCCATCCCGACTCGGGGGAAGAGATTGGACACTAGCAGTATTATCAACACGGAACCTGCATGTCACGCCAGAAACATTGTATAAATTCCACCTCGTCGTGAACATACTTTGGATTTTGATATTATTCAATGCAATTAAAGACCATTACTAAGAAGTTTTCAGCACAAACTAACTTATAAAATGAACCAAAGAATAAACAAATAAGCATTTCCAAAGGAGCTGTAAAGATGTACGCATAGTTTCTGTTATAGTATGACGCGGCATGAAGTTAAAACGGTATAACAACAGCATGAACTGAATTAGCAAGGATAATAACGCAGAAAACCCCTAACTCCCTATCTTCTTCATCGATTCACAACAATCCAAATCACAACAAGCTTCAGATCAAAATCCAGATAAAATGAGTATAAAACCCTGCCTACTTGAGATTATTAGGCAACATAACCCAAACCCTAACCACGTGGAATTTAAATCTGATTATTTATATACTCTCGTACTCCACCAAATTGATCGATTGACCGTAGAAACTAGAAAGAGAAACATATTCGTAGAAAATCGAGTGACTGAATATAATATATAACTTGTGTAAAATGAAAAAAAAAAAAAAAAAAAGAAAGAAGAAAAAGGCAAATCACCTGGATTCGGATGATGAGTGTGTAATAGTAGTAGCAGTGTTGTTATCGCGTTTGGTGAACTTGTGCTTAATACTTGAAAAGAGAGATGACGTCAACGTCGTCGTTTTGACCTGAGGCGGAACCTTCTCCGGCGGCGTATCGGTTCCTCTGATTTCATCTGAAATGACGGATTTGCCCCCGCCTCCGCCGGGTTTCTGTAGGAACGAGAGTATGGATTTCTGCCCTTTCATTTTCTTCTTGCTAACTGAAATTGAAATTGGAACTATGATGGAAGGGAGGGAAGACAGTGAGTGTGTGTGTGTGTGTGTGAGAGAGAGAGAGAGATTTGGCGCCAAAAATGTTTTCGTGCAACTCGCTATTTTCCAATACTGCGTAATCTCTTCATATGCAATTTTTTTCTTTTTAGATTTCAATTACCTTTTCATAAATAAATGGGCCGTTTGATTGAATTTTGGCGTTTTGCATCTTTAAATTCGATTCGTGCACATGATCCCCTATATATCTTTGTAAATTGAATTTTGGGGGTGTTCCATTCACTACTTTGATCTCTCATAGTGCAAATGGGTCGAATAATGATTCGACGTTGTCGAGGTTGCAGAACAGGGAAGAGATCTAGACAAGGCTATCATTTTGGCGATTAAGATTATTACTAGCATTTGGTTGATAGGTGTGTGTGGTGTTTCACACTTTTTGTTCATTAAAGTATCCGCAAGTTTGTAGCTTCTGAAACAGGGGATTGAATTTTTTATTTTACTAGCTTATCATATGATGATGTTTGGAAAGGAGAAGGGAGGTGCAAGATTTTGGATAATACGGAATCATCGAAAACTTTATCGTGGGGAAGTTAATATTTTAATGCCATCTAATTTGTTTCGTAATGGAATTGTGTGTTCGTTTAAAAACTAAAAGAATTAAGAATATAATTCGGGTTGAATTCGATCGAAATATCAGATTTAGTTGATCGGGAAGGTGTAATGCATCATTATTACAAGTTTTGATTTGAAGAAAATGGTGTTTTTTGTTGAAATTCAAACAATTGGGGTGTATTGTATAAAAAAAAATAAGGGTAAAATCAATCATTAGGCAATTTGTATTTTCCCCCAAAATGAAATACTCCAAAAATATGTTGTTTTTGGTGACTGAGGGGGCAACGTACTCCGATTTACAAAGCTGTGGGATCGGAGCATGAATTCAAAATTGGAGGAACAAGGTGCAAAAAGGCAGAAAACAAAGGGGTGATGTGCTTTTTTCTCTAAATAAATTGTCAAGTCGGCCTTTTGAAATCATTTAATGACTGGAAAAAGGTTTATACACTTAACTTATATACTAGGAATAAACCGCACACGGGGCAATATGCAAATTTTTCTTTAGTGAACGCGTATTTTTATCGCCCGCCATCCAATATGCGAAAGCAGAAATTCGAGAATTCACGCTTTTGCCCCGTCAAAACAAAACACATTTCCAAATTTGTGGGAAATGGGATTCCTGATTTTAAAAAATATATAATAAGAGGTCAGCAATACGTAAAAGCTATGGAATGTGTTCTAAGATAGATGGAATGTGTTCTAAGTAAAGAAAGAAAAAAAGAAAGAAAGAAGGGCCATGCGTACTACGTACACAACATACAGACATATACACACATTGCTATGATCAAACGTATTTTGTTCTATTTCGAGTGAAAAAACAACTCCTTAAAAATGGTGATGAGAAGGAGAGAATTGAATTAAAACAAGTTTTAAGGATGCTGCTTTGAACTTGGAGAGCCCGCATGAGGTTTATGATGAAGTCTACAACGTTCACGTCGTAAGCGGTGCTAAGGGGAAGTCAAAGGCAAATGAAAATAGTGGTGGAACCTACAATCATAATACTCAACCAAGGAACGCCGAGAAACAAACCACATCATCGAAGACTAATGATAAAAAGAGGAAGTCGCGTGAATTTGTCAATCTACCCGACCAACTTGTTAATCTCCTTGGGAATATGTTTGAGAAGAGCAATTCCACCCTCGGAGAAATGGCAAACAAGGTAGTTGAGAAGATGAATCAACAACCAATTGCAACTCCTACTGATCCAACACCTCCCGCTCCCGCTCCTTCACCTACAACAAAGAGCAAGCAAGTCTTTGACGTCATTGCCGAGATGGGACTTATGCCACTGCAATTGCGTATAATTGTCGCTCACAAGATTGTGAACAACCTGCAGGCGACGGATCTTTTCTTGGAATGGACAGCCAATGTCGAGCAACATATGTGGACATGGTTGTGACTGGAGCACTTAAGCCTTATCATATAATGTTTGGAAAGGAGATATGGTGTTTGGAAAGGAGAAGGGAGGTGCAGGATTTTGGATAATAGGGAATCATCGAAAACTTTATCGTGGGGAAGTTAATATTTTAATGCCATCTAATTTATTTCGTAATGGAATTGTGGTCGTTCAAAACTAAAAGAATTAAGAATATAATTCGGGTTGAATTTGGTCGAAATTTCAGATTTAGTTGATCGGGAAGGTGTAATGCATCATTATTACAAGTTTTAATTTGGAGAAAATGGTGTTTTTGTTGAAATATAAACAAGGACGAATTATCAAAAATGCCCGCTAACTTTTGCCTTTAATCTTAAATGCCCCTTGTTTCCCAACATGCTGAAAATGCCCTGTATCTTTTAAAATTTCTACTAAAAATGCCCGAAATAAAAAATAAGCACAAAAAAACTTATTTTGTCTGAAAAAAAATGCTAAAAATGCCCTGTATCTTTTAAAATTCTACCAAAAATGCCCGAATTTTAAAACGCGACTTTTTGATTCAGCAGTGCGTCTCTTTGATTCGAATGCCACGTCGGATAAAAAGTTCGAATTTTTAAAATCGGGCATTTTTGTTAGAAAATTTAAAACTTAACGGGCATTTTCAGGAGAGTGAGAAAAATCGGGCATTTAAGATTAAAGGAAAAAGTTAACGGACATTTTTAATAATTCGTCCTTTAAACAATTGAGGTGTATTGTATAAAAAAAATGGGGTAAAATCAATTATTAGGCAATTTGTATTTTCCCCCAAAATGAAATACTCCAAAAATATGTTGTTTTTGGTGACTGAGGGGGCAACGTACTGCGGGATCGGAGCATAAATTCAAAATTGGAGGAACAAGGTGCAAAAAGGCAGAAAACAAAGGGGTGATGTGCTTTTTTCTCTAAATAAATTGTCAAGTCGGCCTTTTGAAATCATTTAATGACTAGAAAAAGGTTTATATACTTAACTTATATACTAGGAATAAACCGCACACGGGGCAATATGCAAATTTTTCTTTAGTGTTTTAACGCGTATTTTTATCGCCCGCCATCCAATATGCGAAAGCGGAAATTCGAGAATTCACGCTTCTACCCCGTCAAAACAAAACACATTTTAAAATTTGTCGAAAATGGGATTCCTGATTTTAAAAAATATATAATAAGAGGTCAGCAATACGTAAAAGCTATGGAATGTGTTCTAAGATAGATGGAATGTGTTCTAAGTAAAGAAAGAAAAAAGAAAGAAAGAAAGAAGGGCCATGCGTACTACGTACACAACACACAGACATATACACACATTGATATGATCAAACATATTTTGTTCTATTTCGAGTGAAAATATAACTCCTTAAAAATGGTGATGAGAAGGAGAGAATTGAACTAAAACAAGTTTTTTTTCTTGTTCACATTATGTACTAACACAAATATAAATAACTTCCACCCAAACATAACTCTCGATTGGGTTTCATATTATGACGCTAGCTAGCGAAATTATGTATGGTCATTATTTTATTCAAGTCATGTATGTTTTTAATGGGTTTAATTCGAATTAGTTATTTAATTATGTCGTCTAGTTAGTAGTTTTTCCCAGTCTGGAATGAAATTAGCTAGATACTTAATTAGTCTTGATATCTTGAATCTGTATTCATGATATTCTTCATTAATGAGATACATGGTTTAAATTGTATGTTCATTTTGGACATGTAATTTATTTTGTAAGACAATCCAATTTTAGTGCTGGGGTTTGACTGAGTGTAATTTTATATTTCTAAACGCCTTATCAATATACATCTTACATAAGATTTCTTCTAGAGTAAACCACAGTATCTTCTTTATAGGTCTGTACAAAATCACTTTTAAGTTTTTTTTTTTTCATAATACGCATAAAGAGTACTTGAAACCTTATTGAAATTTATATGCCAGTTTATAGAGTCCATATATTCTAAAAAGTCTTTGTTTCAGTTAAGTACAAAACCCAACTTTGTACTTTGGCAAAACGACTGTTGAACCCTTATACGTTTTTAAGCATATAAAAATGATACTACACCATACAAAAGTTTTATCAATTACAAAATGCAACACACACTTTGAGAAAATCATTACTCATTCCCTCATCATCAAAAATCCAACTCTAGACCCGAATCATTATTAATTGTCATGCTCTTCTCCCAAAACTCGCATCTGGAAAATATTGAATATTACAAGCCTATCTAAGACACCACAGCCGGGTTCACACCAAACACATGCAAAAGTCAAAAAACAACAAGCAATACTTAATAGGCATCTAGTAGAGTTCTGTAAACATCGTAGTAGGCATATTATACAACAATAAAATTAAAGTCCTAGATTATATAAGCCGAAAAGATTTCAAAACCATGCATCCAAATCCATTAGGTTTCATCTTCAATAACCTTTCAAAGTACCATATATCTCCTTTCCTTTGTTGGAACCACCATGGTGTTTATTGCGCCACTGGAAATTAAACCTTGTCCTTACCCTTCATAGAACCTCCAATACCTTTGTTACGCCATGGACTTGTAATTGAATTTGATGAGCCTTGCGAGCTCGTGTGGTCGTTTGAGAATACGGGAAGAGTTCGTTCATTAACAGCACGATTGTCATTGGTAACTCTATTCTCGGGTATACGGAATAGGAATCTTTGTCTACCACGCTCACGAAGCTCGTGTGAATCAACAGTAGGGAGTGCAGGAGTTTCATTGACAAGCAATGTTGGAGTCGGGCGTAATGCACCAGCCTCGTCGAACACATCTGCCTAGAAGTTGCTATGCGTGTCGGAATGGTGCAAGTCAAAAGTTTCCCTAGGGAATACCTGGACACCAAAACGAGGTGGAGAGAACGATCGGCTTGGAACTGGTAACACTTCACGGCCATTATGCGGTGTGCGGGGCAGGAGGCCGGAAGCAATCGCTTCCATTCGTTTCACTGTTTTCAGGGGTTGTCAAGTCCACGAAAAGAGGTGGTGGTGGCGGGGGATTTGAAGGTCCAGCAGGGGGAGTTGTTGGTGTAGGGGCGCCGAACAACTTGCATAGATTGTACCACGTAGGCTCCCCCTCAATCATGTAAGCCTCCCCAAGCTTGTATTTCTGGATAACAGATGCGTTATGAAAAATTGGTAACCATCTATATGTACTAGATACAAATAAATTGTAACAATCTAACATATGAACAAGGACTCTTACCAGCACAACATAATCCCAGACAAAATCCTCAAAGGCATGAAAAATGTTGTTCGTCTCATCAAAATACACCGAGCTTAGACCAATGATGAATTGGAACACAGTGAAACGGTGCTCGAGCTTACGATACTGATGCAAACATTGACGAAAGGTGAAGCGCATGTTGTGAACTGCGTTCACCTTATTAGTTGCAACTCTTACCATTTCGCGGATGCTTAGCAACTCATGGAGAGCAGCAACACGCTCTTTCTCCTCGATGAGGTAATCAATGAACGTACAGTCGACGCCATAAGTCCACGTGCTAGAATAGAAGATGTGCGATTGTGGCCTTAGGTTTTTATGAGCCATTGTGTATCTTATGTTTGGTAAATATGAAGAACTTGGTTGTTAACATGTGCAAAACAAATACATTATATAGTAACAGAAAAGTTGTTGGTACTGCTCTTCATTAACAGTGAGATACATGGCTATTCTTATGTGTAATTATGCAAAAAATAACATATTCTCTGATGGTGTGATGTTATATTCCATGGAGCAGTGTGTCAAGTGTTAGAATTAGATAGATTGAAGAGTTGTTATTTTCAAGATTTGTATGTTAGAGGCAAGTTTACTGATATGAGTGGTGGTCTGATTTTAACTCATATCAGCAAGAGTTTGTAGTAACATAAAAGATTAATAGTAAAAGTTCAGTCCCAATAATATATGTGCAAATATTTTTCTCAATCACTAAGATTCTGGTAAGTACATTAAACGATGGTGCAAGTAAGATTTTTCATCAAAAGCAATCTTGCTGGAATGACTACACATACATGACCTCTTCCCAAAATATTCTCTCTTAACTTGGTTGTTAATATGTGCAAAATAAATACATATTATAGTAACAGAAGGGTTGCTGGTATTGCTCCTGATTAACACTGCGTTGCATGCTATTCTTATGTATAATAATGCAAAAAGTAAAATATTCTCTAATAGTGTGATATTTTTTTGCAGGAGCTGTGTGTCCAGTGTTCATTTTTCAGGATTGAACAGATGTTATTGGCTATTCTACTATGTCTGAGGCAAGTTTACTGATATGAGTTGTGGTCTATGTATTTGAATCCAGCTAGAGTTTATATTAAACCAAAAGATTAATGTGAAAACATTATATCCCAGCCAATGCTGTCAAAATTTTATTCTTAATCACTAAGATTTTGGCGCCTACTTTATATCTTGGTGTAAGTAAGATTTTTCTTGTTAAAGTGGTTGCTTGATTGACTACCCATACCTGACCCCTTCCCATAATATTCTCCCAAAACACAATTCAATATTATGTTGCAACTCCAAAATTTGTAAAATGCTTTTGTTATACATTGCGATTAACACTTAGGAATTCAAAGGTAATTTCTTATATTATTAACATTTGGAACAACTGCCTTTTCTTTTGCTGTGAATAGATTGACAGTACTGCATATTGACAGAAATGATACAGAACTTACGGTAAATACAACTAGCCATCCTTCATAACACTAGAATTCAATAACACCCTTACTTGAAAAACAAACATTACAATACTTAGCATAAGTTAAAAATAGAGTACATAGGCATTCATAAAACTGTTAAAAAATTTGTGACCCATTGTACAATTAACAATATAAGAAGATGGCAGCGAGCAATATGAATGACCACGAGAAGACAAGTAAGATCCTCAACGCCTTTTCCTTCTGCGCCAAATTCTTAAGTTTTTCCTCGTAAACGTTGATCCGCTTGATTAGGCCGGGTATTATTACCTTAGAGCGAGGACACATTTTAGGGTCCACCCACACATACAAGCAGCATTGTCGACCCTGAAAAATTTAAAAAAATATATATACCCTTTCTAAAACATGTTGTCAAGGTAACTGGAGTAGGGTTGTGGGAAGAGTTTTTGGTTGAACGTGCTTACAATAGGTTTAGGGCATCGCCAAAATCGTCGCCCCGGGTTATGGTTAGACCAACTGGTAAGCAAGTTCGGTTTGAGGCCACACTCACAAAACTCATGGTATTGATCGTTGGGGAATGTTCGTCTGCGAGTTGTCGAGAATGAAGAAGCTGAACTGTGATGATTGCTGCCGTTGTGAATCTCCTCGACCTGCAATAACAAGGAATAGCTAAAATGTTAGACCTGTGCAAAACAAAAGACAGTAGAGGTTGATAAAATAGTTTAAATGGGAGTTGGTAGTGGAGGTGTGAATGAGCCATGTTACCATTTGTTAAAACCAATTGGCAAGTGGAGTAATTTCAGAAAAGTGTTTGCAAAAGGATTATTGAAACAAACTACAATTGAAAAAAACGACGGTGACCCCTCTGTCTTATAGAAAGGTATTGATAGGTGTCCCAAGCTTGGTCCTGGTAGTTGGTTACATCAATTAATTAGACACTAATGTACACCAACCAGTTAACACTACATTAAGGTTCATTAAACAAATAGCTTGAAAAAAAACAACCTATATTGGCATTCAAGAAAGTAGGTGTTCTGCATACGGATGATATTTGCTTTAATGCTGCAGTGACAGTAGATAGTACATTACAAAATTAAAGTGCACCATTTTGTAATAAAAGCCAAATATTCTGCTTCTCTAGTGCACCATTGTTTCCTTAATTGCAAAAAAATTGCTTCCTAAAATCAAGAACTTCATATCTAATGCAATCCAACATCAAACAAAAACCACAACATACAAACATTCACTCGACATTTAATGTACCTGAGGTGGTGTACTGTCACAATGTATGTCACAGAAGTGCAAACGGAAAATGAACCAAAAAGTATACGAATTAATCGAACAAAACCAATACCATAAAGATTGAAAATGTATGGTACATGTTTTCAAAAGATCTGGCATAGCATGGGAATACATTCCCATTACAAAAGCTACGAAGCCATAAGTCAATGTTAGGCAACACCAAAATAAGCATAACTTAGTTACTACAGCATATACATTCTTCGAATTAAAACTGAGTTCTAATAAATTTCAAAAAAAATGTGCTCTTCCTTGACCCTTTGAAGTAATGATCCTTCTCCTCGGTTAGCATGGGCGCCAATGCCTCTACATAGAATGCGTGGTGTGCAAGGTAAGTACTCGGCAAGTGCTTCCAGTAGTAGCGTCTTGCTTCTTCATGTTGCATTTACAAAAATGCACCGAGGAGGTGAATAATTTATTATAAGCCATATATGTTGTAATACTTACAAACTTCGATGATTATTATGCAAATATATTAGACTTACATGCATTTCCAGGTACCGTTTAGAAGAAATCAGGTCCAGGTATCCTGCTTCCCATTCGGCCTCAAGACCGTTTGATGCCAAATAGGTAAAGAAAGCAGTAAACTTGTTGCGCTTTCTTCTGATAACGCGGCGAATGGAATCTATGGTCAACCCTGTTTGCTTGCTAGCATACTCCATTGTTATCAAGAGGCCCTATTCAGTATGCACTCCATTGATTTTAGCGTACTCTGCCAGAATTCTGAACAACTTCTCCTCTCTATCATCAATGAAAGCAATAGCATCAATTGGAGCACACAATCGAGCGTCTCGGAGGAAGTAGTATCGATGTTCCTCTGGGAGATGTGCCGCATCGTGCTGCATGAAGATCACGTAATGCGCATAGAAGCCTCGGAATCCTTCGTCGATGAAATGGATTGCCAAATAATCCTTTTGGCATCAGGAAAAAACAAATGTCATTTAAGATCCCAATACCAGTAATTGATTAACACCCATATGTAGAATAGTAGTTAATTTAAATTTAAGTAACAGAGAGATTATACACCTGCATGCACTGAGATCTGAATCTCTTAGTTGTCTTCACCTTCCCGGTATCAGAGTTAAAGGGTATGTTATTTTTTTTGCACAAAGTGCCAAAATTCAAGAAATCCCGCCCGCATCCGGATAAACTTCTGTCTAGCCTCATATTTTGACGGAAAATCCCATTTACCATTGTACCTAAGCCACGCACTAACATTTTTGAGAGCCTCAAGCACACCATCTGATGTTTTGACATTCACCAAACTGCATTCATTTGCATGCTTAGCATAAAATGCATCTTCGCATTGTTTCTGCCAATATAGGGCATGCCAATCATCATGCTCTAGGTACACATGCTTTCCTGTCTGGAATTCCACAACAATTAGTGTCGAGCAAAAACTTAATGCAAATGAATACTATTCAATCATCAAAGACTTCATTACAAATGATATTTTTCGACAAATTTGCACCCTAATCAAATAAATGGTAACATAATATTAACATAATTCAGTTGCAAACAAAAAATTACACAGTAATGCATCGAACTAGTATGGATTACGACTACTACCTGTTTAAGCAACATTGTTAATGTATAAGGGGAGCAAAGATAACTATTGGGAAATAGTTTGAACTCCTACTATTTTTTCTTAACTTTCTCACGAAGTTAAGAAGATACATGGTATTAGGGATTAAGTTATTTACGATAGTGAATACATGGATTTCAACATTCATCCATTATAGTGGTAATTGCCCACCCCATCATACATGAACACAAACGACATAATCACTACAATTTCTGATATATTTATACTTCAGAAACTCCACAAAATCCTTAAAATATTTTCTATCAAACTCCGCAAAATCCTACAAGGCAAACAACTTCTGATATATTTATACATGCAAAGTTACAACATTATTTCTCTTCCATAAGTTAATCTTAACACAACAAAATCAATTGCACTAAGGGTTGAAACGACCCTAGTCTCTGGAACCGTATTAAAGTTCATGATTCTTGTAATATAACCTACTGCATTGTTGAATTACGCAACCATCCAGCCATAACAATGTCTACACATGTCACATGATAATAATTGCACGGAGAGGTGAATTAGTGGTTACAAATTCAAATTAAAAGGGCTAATTTTCAGAAAGAAATCAACAAGGATTTTGGACAAAGTGAAAATATTACCCCTGGGTCCTTATATATGATGAAATCGTGCTCTGGTAACCTAGGCTCTTGAACTGGCGGCTCAAGCACGGCAACCGCAGTTGGATCCGCATCGGTTTTGGTTCCAACATCTGCAGTAAACCATTCTCGTCGTGCTCCGGTTCGTTTTCTACTTGTTTCTCCTTCATTCTTGCTCTTACTCGACGAGCGTAAACCAAATCTCGTCATCGGAGATTAATTTTCGAAGGAGGGTTTGGAGGAGAATGGCAAAATCGGGGCCTAGGGTTTGTGTGTAATAACAATTGGTGTGTGGGTATAAGTGAGGGGCATGTATTTTGTAGTTGGCAGGGGTATTTGAGGTAATAACTTAAATTAATGTGAAAAAACACATATAAGGTGGTCATCCAAACCTTCAACTACTAAATAATATTGCTATTATGGGGTGCTTTTTATAACAACCAAACTCGAGATTAATTATAACTTGGATGATAAGTTCAACACCAATTAAAACATGCTAATGCAAACTTGGACCAAGCAAACGTGCTCTAGAATTCATGATCACCTAATTGAATCCGATTGTCCCACGTAGGGATTATTTGACGCTGGAACCATGTCCACTAGACATGGTTCCAATTTTTTAATATTTTTTTTTTATCTTTGTTGCATTTTATCAAATGTTAACTTAAATTTTGAACCTTATTTTTGTGAGAAAGAAATATGATTATTTATGTATCACTTGGACAAATCTCAACATATATTGCTTCAGCCAAAAAGTATGTTTAACATAGAACTTGAAAAAGTTCAATTTTTCAAACATGCAAGCTTTTGCTTTATGTTACGTTTTATTATATTGCTAAATGCTAACTCTAGTCCCGTAATACAAATATCATTAATGCTCATTATTGTGATAAATACCTTAATCTAACTTTTAACTTCATTCATGAATTATTTTGTGAGAATATAACATGTTTAGCCATCACCAACAAAATAATAAACTAGTGCATTAATTATTTCATTCATGAGTTATTTTGTGATATAACATGTTTATTTTTATTTACCAAAAAAAAATTAACATGTTTTTTTTATACGAAAATAACATGTTTATTTTGATTAGCGCATTAATTGATTAATGTACCCGTAGATGTGAAGAGGGAAAGCTGAATAAATGAATTAGTGGAGGCCATTACTTTACACACTATATGAAGGAACCATGTCCACATGTTTTTTTTTTTTTGATACGAAAATAACATGTTTACTTGATTAGCACATTAATTGATTAATGTACCTGTAGATGTGAAGAGAGAAAGCTGAATAAATGAATTAGTGGGGTCCATTACTTTACACACTATATGAAGGAACCATGTCCACTGGACATGGTTCTAGCATCGAACAGACCCCCACATAGATAATCACCACTAATTACAGCTTCATTCTTATTGAAACGAAACAAAATCTCCTAGATGACAACTAGAATTTCATCGCCTATAGTCAACACTTTATCACAACTAAAATCGTGCATAATCACGGCGATTATGTACGCATCACATATCTATGTTTCAAATAGAGCTTTGTTCAATGTAAGGGAAACAAGAAAATTCATGCCAATTAAAAATAGTAAAAAGCAACTACTCGGGTGTTGCTTGTCCTTAAGAGTTCTATTTCTCTTTTTAAAATTGGTTAAGTTAATTTCTTTAATATTTAGGCAAGGTTTATTGAAGCACGAAAAGTATTAGTGACCAAACATGCACCGCTAATATTGTGTTTTATAATTTTGAGTTTCTTGGCCTACTTATACCAATGTGATTTGGTGCATTATCGTCTATTGGCTTGCCAGGTTGACGAAACACTCCACATCATGCTGGTTCTCAGCTACGCTGGAACCAGCTTTGTCTTTTGCACACATGTACTCCAAGTGACGTGGTGAAGGGACATATGGATCTTTAATGATTTCGAACTGGACTGGGGTTATCCCAAGCTGCCTACGTATACCTTTGAGGGAATCAAGCCGAACGTTTTGATGACCGAGCACTAATCGGGCTATGTGATTCACTTATTTCTGTATTAGGCTTCACGGTTTTGACCATTTCTTTTTGTAGGAAGGTCCAGACCTCGATCCTCTTCTTGATATGGAAAGTAGCATCCCTTAGCTTTCCAAGAATATAAGGTACATATTGGGGAGACATGTCGAATATCCTCTGTATTAATTAACATTTCGGGTATTCTGCATGTTAGGTATTTTAAAGAGGCCTCACTATATCGCCCATATATCGATGTACGTATATCAAAACCTCAATCCGCTTCTTTTTATAGAACCATATCTCAAATATCTTTCATTTGATACAAGGTACATATGCAATGGACATGCAGAATGTTCTCTATGTCGAATACAATGTCAGGTCTGCTGCATGTCAAATGTGATGTCAAAAATGGCATTCGACATCACATGTCGAGGATTGTTTATCGAATATACTCGACATATGAGCTGTGGGGGGGTTCACTTTATGTCAAAATGGATGTGTATTTATAGGCAAAAGGGGCATGGTATATCGAAAATGGTATATCGGGGATGATATTCGATATGCTGTCTAGATCTACGTAGTTCCACCTTTTCAGGCGTAACTTCTACTTCGGGCCTCCGACTTGCAATCCTCTTGTTGCATTATGAGCTAGACATCCATGGCTTTACAATGACATATAATAGGGTGCCTGGTTTGTTATACAAAAATATTGGTGATCCTTGCAATTGTGGTATCCGCGTGACATGATACATATTCTTACTATATTATGTAGTATAAGTAGTCCCCCAGTTTGGAGTGTGCTTTTGGAACATGAGCACAGTTCAAACTTTAATTGGATGATATATTTATGCATACCAGTAGTCCCGCAGTTTGGGAGTTATTATTGTAGATGATAATTCATAAACTTGATTTGTATGCTCAAGTATTTTTTTAAGGGACTTCCTTCACTGCCCCCAATTTTCGAGTTGCACGAAGAATTGGGATAGTAAAAATAAAGCTCGAATACTCCCCAATTTTCCTGAACAATTTGGTTAAGATGGAGGTCGGAAATTCTGCGATACCCAATATACATTTTCGATATCTCCCTGATATAATGTTTGGAGTTGCAATGAAAGATGTGTAATTATGGTTGGTTTAACAATGAATAGAATAATTATCAATTACACAAACAACGCGGCACCTCAAATCATCGGGAAAACCTCATTTTTAAGTATGAATATTAGTAAGTACCGCTCAATGGTCACAAATATGGGCCCATCGACTGCAATTTGTGCCCAGCGACCGCATTGCGGTCGCTGAATATTACCAGCTACTGCAAGGCTATCGCTGAAGGCTAGTGGCTGCATTGCAGTCGCTACTGGGCGGTCCCTAAAGACCGCACAATATTGTAGTGTTAGGGCCCAAATCATTTTTATTTGTCATACTCTTCTCCCAAAACTCGCATCTGGGACACAGTGAAATTCGTGACATAGCCAAAGCAAAAGTATCTCTAAATATACACGAAAATTTTCAATTTTTGATTATCGCGTCGGGTAGGAAATGAACTAACTTTTTTTTTTCTGATGAGTACCAAAAAACAGCATAATAGGTAAAATTAAGAACCTATCTTCTACTTTTTTTTCCATTTATAAAATGAAACATCATCTTTTTTATCAAAGAATAATGAACGGTACACGTGTATAGTGAAAATAATAATATGTAGCAATGCAGAGACACCAAATAACTAGCTAAATAATTGCAGTGAAAAACATTACATTTATAAATTTGAAATAATGATTGATAAGAAACAAGTTCATACATGTGCTTCCTTAGTGGAAGTAACAAATGAATTAAGTGTTTCCTACGTGAAAAAAATATCAATTAAATATTGTGAAAAATAAAATACGTATTTTTTTTATGCATTTCATATGAACAAATAATATGTTACGCATACGCAAAGGTAGTACGAACATGATATACGATTTTATTGTTGTCTTAACAAAGTCTTTATACACTTTTCTCCAATAGTAAGACTATTTTGTGGTATGAAATATAATGAATATGCATTTAAAGTTTGAGTCAATAATTTGATGGCCCCCAAATTCCCATTACTTATTAGTAATAAATATGCTTCGCATTAAATAGATCGTAGATCTCTTTTTTAGCAATAAGCAAGGTTATATGGATAAGCAAAAAGAATAAATATAAGCCATTAGCCTACATACTTAATGCATTTGAAATAAGTCATGAACTCCAAAACATCAAGCACTTTTTCGCCCATCCTCAGTCTAAATGTGCTTTCGATTGTTTTGGCCCATGTCAAGCATAATGTGGCTTCCCACGAGGAGGCCAAGTCCAATGGTTTTGTGATCAAGTTACTAGACATATTTTAGAGTGTGTCCATAAGAGATTGAATAGACTAAAGATAAGAATCGCAAAGTAATTTATTCAATTCTCATATATTAATTAATATAACAATTTGGCATTTAAGCTCAAAATTATGTCATTCTTAGCATCCAGCTTGTCTAATTTTTTCTCGGGCAGAGCGTATTTTCAAAGCGGCCTGATTGAATAGAGTGATCGTTGGGCAATCGCAACATGTTGATAGTTGGGTTCACTTTTTAAAATTATAATGGCCGCACCTAAAAGATTCCGAAACCATGTGGAGTTTCATTTTTTGACGCTTAGTAATGGTTCTTTGTTGTAAGGTGTTTTTGAGGGGTTTCAAGTTGAATTAAGTTTATAGTTACCCCTTCATCTTTCATCCCAATCTAGAAAGAGATTAGCTAGATTCGTAATAATTACGCTTCATGTATTTGATGAGATTCGTAATCGAGTCTCCTGATTTAAATTGTTCATTTAGACATGTATATTATTTTGTAGATTTATCCTATTTTAAGAGTTAATAGCAAAAACCACCCTGTGTTATTTCTATTTGGATGAAAATGCCTGGTGTTGTTTAAATTGGCATAAACCCTAGTGTTATCCTTTTATTTGCACACCGCACCCAATCTACATTTTATCATTTTTTAAATGGTGCTTCAATATTTTTCCCATTTTAGGTTGAAGTGATGTAATGAATCTATTTAACACAATAAATTGGTAGATTTGTAAATTTCATTTTCTGTAGGGGTTAACTTTGTTTTTGTAATCGGTAACATAGGGTATCTCACATAATAAAGTTGATAAACTATGTTAAGGTACATTTGACAAGAGAAGGGAATTTAATAATTTAAATTTGTTATTTATTTGTCGAATATCTGATACTTCTTTTTTTCTTCTTCTAAATAGCTAGCTAAAGGACTACTTTGGTAGAGGGAGTGAAGTCCTAATTAATGAAGTCATTCTATATTGAAATATAATTACATATACTACAACTAATAACGGAAACGCTACCCATATGATAATCATGAATAACAACTCCTAATGATATTAGTAGTCCAATTACTACAAGAATACTTATTGGTCACCTTTATATATTATTTTACATTATAATATATAGTTTATTCTCGTGAATCTCTCCTTTCTCTACAAAAGCTCCCAGAAAACATAGCTAGTTAAATCACATAAACACACGCACACCAGTTTCAAATATTGTCCAAGAAAATGAAGTCCATTACTAAAATCATTCAAAGGTGGAAAAACAAGAGCCGGGCTCCACCCGGCTATGTCTCGATCCTTGTCGGAGCGCAAAGAAAGCGGTTCGTTGTCAAAACTAGGTTCTTAAACTATCCGGTTTTTGCGGCGCAATTCGACGAAGTAGAGGCGGAGTTCGGGTTTCCGAGCGAGGGCTGTCTCGTTCTTCCTTGCCAACCGGGTTTATTTGAAGGAATCGTGAGGTTTCTTGAGAAAGACGAGGACAAGTTTAGCGGATTGGGGCTGCATGAGTTCTTGAAGATGGTTACGGATGAATTAACATACAACAATGAATCTTGTCACGCGTTGACTACGCCATTGCTGCAAGAGGCCCGATCGAGTTTTATATTTTGACGCTAGCTAGCGAGATTAGGTATGGTCTTTATTTTATTCAGGTCATGTATGTGTTAATTGATGGGTTTAATTCGGACTAGTTATTTAATTATGTGGTCTAGTTAGCAGTTTTTTCCCAACCTGGAATGAGATTAGCAAGATAATACTCTATCAGGCTTGATAATCTTGTATAGGTATTCAAAATATTCTTAATTAATGAAATACATGGTTAAGATTGTATGTTCATTTGCATGGACCTGTTGATTATTTTGTAAGACAATCCAATGAGTATAATTGTCAAAAATCTTGAATTGGCTACTGGTTTGTCATTGTCCTTTATATTATGATAACTTAGTTGAAGCCTGGGTATTGTCCTTTATATTATGATAACTTAGTTGAAGCCTGGGTATATCGTTGGGCAACTGCAATTTGCATGCTGTCTTTGTTTAATATTAGTGTTATAAATGAGAAGTTTTGATTTTGCCCAGACTATTTCAGTTATAGGGAAATTGATTCATTGGCTCCGTTTTACAGTGAGCTGGAGGAAAGACAAAGGCAGAGTAGAAGTTATAGAGAAATGCAGCAAAAGGCGACGCAAGTATTGAATATTGTTGGCTTAGCTTTGATGTCGTTGGTAGTCTTTGATGGCTCATTCTAGCATTGTAAACTATGGTGTCATGTTATATGTCTTCCTTATCATGTGCTTTTCTTTTCTCTCATTTACATGATCAACTTCTGTGAAAGTGAAGTTGACTAAATTCGACCTTTGTTTTTCAGTAAGTCGCGCACTTTTTAAGCACACCTCATTGTTATTTGATTGAAATTTGCCATTAATATTTATGCAGTGCTAAATTCTCTTACCCTTGGGACTTAGTGTACTTGCAGAGACATAAAAGGTTACGAAGTTGGAAAAAGCTACCTAAATCAGAAGGTTGTAGCGTGAAAGCTCTCAATGTGCCGAGTGAATGCATACAAACAACATAATATCTATCTAAAAAGAATACTCCTCTTGAAAATAGCTACCTACACCAAAAGCTTTTAGCGTGAAAGCTACTGACTCGTTAACTGATTATGTCTCTGCATTGCATTATTTGTTTCAAAAGGTTAAGACGACTTTGGGGCTACATAAATTGAATTTGGTGGATATTCATGAGAGTGACATTCTGCGGACACACACACACGCACGACTTATTGAAAGATTTTGGGTTGTGACGGACACAGAATCTTCACAGACTGTTGACGTGTATTTGTGGGTTTGATTTGCACAGAAGTAGGGTATAACATATTCATATGCCCTTTGTTTAAATTCACACTCATGATGAGATGCTTGTTTTTGTGTATTGAGTGTTGGGATTGATAGTGGTTCTTTGCATTGTCTCTTATTGTCAATATGAGCTTCTTATTACTTATTTTGCTCGAACAGTTGCTAGACTTTAAAAATTAAAAAATAAATGAGGGGATTCATCTGTAGTGATCCAGTAGAAACTTTGTTCTCTAAAGAGTATGGCCTACCTCAAAAGTATCAAAACTACGTAAACTCACAGATGAGCAAGAACCTACACCAGCAGTCAGGGTTACACCAATATTGTTACACTGGATGAAAGACATCCTTATGACGAAGGTACGCGAGCTACGGTAGAATATCAATTGTTGAATTGATGAAAATCAAATTATTTTGGCAGAAGTTGCCACGCGGCTATACATTGATAACATGATCCTGATTGACACTGTAGTTGGTCCATAAGCAGGCTTGATACCGTGAAGCATTGACGATTTGGGAATATCAGTATTATTAGTCTATACGCAAATATATCCAAAAAAAAGGTCTAAAAACCAGAATCAAATCCTAAAAAACAAATATTTAGACCATAATTACAGGAGAGTATTTACTACTTTAATTGATTAGTATACTTTCCTACAAAATTGTACCAAATAAGCTACATCCTAAACAGTATGCCATAAAAACAAATGCAAATCCAAATGCAATTGAACCACTCTCTGACCTGCCATCCTGTATAAGAATAAAACAAAAGCAAAAGTAATCTGTTAATCCCTATTGTACCCGAAATTTGTCATTATAACATCTCTTTACAAACATATGAAGTTCAATATGTGTTAAAATTTCATAAATGCTGAAGCCCATAAAGCATCAGAAAAAATTAACCTCCTTGACAGCCAGAAGATGAACAGCATCAGGCCCAATATTTCCTTCAATTGCGGTTGCAGGAGTGAAGACATGAACTAACTTCCTTTGAATAACCTGCGAAGTAAATATTAGTGATCATTTATCCCTCACATAATTGTCGCATTTGCTTTATGTAAGGTCGGACAGCATAATCAGGTAAAACTTAGATGAAACTGAACCATATCAAGGTACAGAGTACAAGACATGTTAAACCACCACCAACCACCAGGCAGCTCATAACCCCTCTCCCATCATCATTTGTAAACTCAAACTCCACACAACCTATGCCAGCAAACAGGAAAGGCAGCCGATGAGTTAAGATCCACTGGTTGTGATCATGAGTACTAATACTATGTTCTTTTTATGATAATATTGGTGTTTTGTTGCCGTCTTGAGATTTTTGTAGCCACAAATCTCTAATCAGACAAGTCTAACCTTTTCTGACATGAAGGGACATAGAAAAGTTGTTCATTTTTTGCATAATAATAACAATAATACAATATTTTCAAGCCAGAAGCTCAATGATGAACTTACAGATGTAGCACCCCTGGATTTTGCTTGCTGTAATGTCTCCAGTTGCTCCACCCGACCAACCTTGTACCTTCCTCAAAAAAGGACAGCGATTAATAAATAACATTGTATGCAATTTCGAAAATGTGGTTAATTCTTTACAATCTAATCATTCCCTTGGAGGATCGTATTAAGATAAAATCTGGTATTGGAATTGTTTGGCCCAAATGCCCTCTTCTACAATAATTTCATCAGTACAAATAAAAAAAAATCATGAATTCTCAACTATATCTAGTATCTCCGAAGAAATATACAACCATCTGACAAGGAACAGTGGGCAACGAAATTTACTAAGATACCTAAGAATGAGGGGATATCCTGAATCAACATCCCCTCAAGTTGTCATTGATTGATCAAGAGGTATTAACTTGAAATTTAATGGGATTGTGGCAGAGCCTTGGTAAAAGCACCAACAGACTTTTCTTTAGTAGAAAGGGAGGAAGACTAATCACATTCTCATCAAGTGCTTCACATGTTCAAACTAAAATCTACTTAAATGTGCTTCGTGGGCTCCTGAAATACTGGATTTTCAGCAATTTGAACAAGTGGAATAAGAATAAACTCAACTACGAAGTTCACCCAACAATTCCCAAAACAACACAGTTACTAACCATGCCAAAAGCATAATTTGGACCTTGAAACTTGATAGAGATCTAGCCAAAGCAGCGTCACTACAACCCATCAACTATGAAGAATTATTCTTTCGGATTCCTTGAGTATCTGTAACCCTCACAATCAAGAATAATTCCTCATAAAGCTGTTAAATTGAGAGAGTCGCGCAGCTTGAAAAAACTGGCTAACTCGATACATATAAAAGGAAATATATATTCAAATGGCTGACATTTGTTGGTACTCATCATACAACTCAAATGACACACTGATTGCTGGTTCAACAATGGGTCGGATTATAGCTCATGCTCTACCGGAGTAGCTTCAAGATCAACACCCAAAAGCACAAAAACTAAGCTCCCAATTGAAACCTAATGGTTTATTCAAACAAGGTGGCTCTGCAGAGGTATAGGACAAATCTAACACTTGTACCTTTTTCTGTGTGGGAGAGAAGTCAAGCAAAACACGCTACATTACTCTAGGTCTACTTTCCCTCTGTTTGGGCTGTGAACGTACAAAAAGAAAGTATAATCGAAATTCTAGATAAAGGCCAATTCATTTTCTGAAATGCAGGTAGAGCTGACAGACCATTTGAGTAGATGGTCCAGCAGCACGGTGAGGGTAGCCATTAATCATGAGTAGCTATTAATAATTTAACCTCGGTTAGGACAGCTTCTCAGCAATATAATTTTGGGACATTTCCTTGAGATAATATTGTCCCTTTTAAGTAAAGGCCCCTTCTTATTTTTAATCTTTGTGATCCCATTTTGTTTTGTATAAATGTGACTAGTAACGAATAATCCCCTCCCTCTGAAAATCTAATAACCCTTCCCCAAGTAACACTAAACAATGAAAATTAGGATAAGTATCAAATATTTTCCCTATATATGTAACCCCAGTACAATCCTCAATCAGGAAAACCGTCCTCTGAGACCAGATTTTTTTTGGAATCACAAACAGCCCCCAAAGTCTCACATAAATCCATTCATATGGATGAGAACTGCTTTTATTACTAACTAAAAAGGATATTTGACCATGTTTTGCATATTCACTAAGTTCATAGTGAAAAACAAAAATCCACAACTATAAATTGAATTAGTAAAAGGTGGATGAGTAAGGTGCAAGCGCTGAAGTTGGATAGGGCCAGTACTCAAGTAAATAAATAGCATAGGGTAAATCAAGGAAGTAACCTCCTGTACTGATTAGGGGTTTATAAAAGGAAATACAAGGATTCAGGAAATCCTCATAGGAAAGCTAAAGAAGGAAAAAAGAATCAAGTTAAATGATGACATTAGCAGGAGTTAAAGCGGAATTACTGAAGAAAAGTTACTATGTAATACAGGAGTTATCAACAGAAAAATACCGAGACGAATTTAGTGAGTTATTCGGCTTAAGCTGGGGAGTGGAAGATTGGGTCTTCCATCAAGTTTCATTGTTATTCTGGTTTTCCATCAATAATCCACAAATAAAACTAGAAGTGGTCGTTGGTGCCTAACAAGTCAAATAGTATCTCTACTGGAGGATCTAAGAAGTACCAAAACATTCTATTATGTACTTTTGGTGAAGCATTTTGTGGTCCAAAGTAGTCATGCTCATTGCTTTCTTCGCAAGGCCAATCTTCATCTTAGAAAACTGTCCTAAGATGGATAAAAAAATTGCAGTAAAAATAGACAAGATCTTCTGATTCTTTCGTGAGGATAAGAAAGGGCACTACATTGATATCACCTATTCCTGCAGCCGTACTAGGGAGCTACTGGCTACATCAATCTTTCTATGACGTACTAAAGCAAGGGATATGGATGTTCTATAATGTTGTCAGGTGTGGATGTGATCACTGATCAATCCCACTGACTCTATCATTCATGGGTCGGCAAACCTTTATCCAAGGCCGGATACAAACAAAGGGGTACCTGAGTGTCAAAGAACAGGCACCTGAAGGCTTCTCCAATGATTCTAACCTCAAATATTAGCAATTTTCTTTGAGGAATTATGACAAGTGAATTGCACAATGAACATGACAAAC
Organism: Linaria vulgaris; assembly: GCA_948329865.1. NCBI lineage: Eukaryota > Viridiplantae > Streptophyta > Magnoliopsida > Lamiales > Plantaginaceae > Linaria > Linaria vulgaris. The sequence goes on from OX415249.1 coordinate 68,561,530, forward strand.
CACAAGAATTAGACTGATAAAACCCACCGAGATGTACAATGACTGGTCGAAGGCAGCAGTAATCAGGGTTGTTACTTCTAAATTAGCCAATAGACACAATATACACAAGTAGCAGGAAGGAACACCGCGACTAAGAAAAAAAAGTGCAGCAAAAGAAGGCTGGGTTGATAGAGGGTAAAAAAAGCAAGCAATGAAAGCAGCAGTGAAGATATATAAAAGCACAAACAGCGTAACAACTTATAGCTCTTAGATTCCCTAGTTCAAGGATATAATTAATACAATACATGCTAATTCAGACAGACTTACTTCTGATTGAGTAATCCCTAGTTATTACATAGATAGGATACTAACAATCAACTGCCAAGCATTCCACATATTTTCTCACTCAAGCTTTGCCTTGTAAACAACTAAAGAAGCCAAACAATCATCATATGGAAGGCAGAAAGTTAAGCAAGAACTTCTAGTAACAGTAAGAATTAATTTATACTTTATCGAGATTGCATATAAACTTGAAGCTGATATTGCTGTAATTGATGATAATTAAATCATTTTCTGGGAGGATAGACCACTAAACAGTGAAGGAGGTACAGTGGATTTTCAACTTAAATACAACACTAAATTTAAATGATAGGAGAAAAGTCCACACCACGATAATAGTGGCTTGCCATAAAAGTGAAAGCACGGCAATTAGTTTCATTTTCAGTAAAGAGGGTAATTTTTAAGAACAACATTGAGTGGAATAACGAATTTTTCTCAACCAACAAAACTAAGAGCGTTTCTCACATACCCACGAGCAATCAACTTCTGAACGGCATCTTCAATCCCACTTTCAGATATGCCAACCTAAAGAAACCCAGAGAGTATTAGTAATGTTATAAAGAGATCGGTGCCAGCTTATCTTACACACATGCATACTTTTATGTATATTGCATGTATTTGCACTTGATATATGAAACTTTTTAGATTACCTGTCGACACTTTCCCACGCCACTTAGTGTCATTTTCCAGTCAAGTTCCTTGTGACCGATTTCAGCATCTAATTCATAGAGCTCGTAAAACTTTCCCTGTGGAATGTGAAAACTTCTTTGAAGAAAGTGTAAATGTATTTAAAGGATAAACAGTGCCAAAAAATAATATGTCGATCACCAGAGTAGTGAAGATCCTAGTTGATGAAAAAGAGGAATCATACATAAGATCGGGCAAAGAGCCTTGCCATCTATAGCTTTCTTAAAAGTGTTTTGGGTAAATTTTCTAATATTTACACCAGGTATTGCTTTTCTTCTTTTATATCATATTGATCTGGGATGAATTGTTGGCAAATATAGCAACAATTAGACCATGTCTGTCCGGCAATGAATCGATATCTCACACCATAATATCATACAGTGAATGAGCTATTGCAGACAAACAAACTAAGACAGCATTGCGTTAGTTTTTGCTCTCCAGTCATCTTATCATCCTGAGATAATGTGAAATCGCAGTATGAATCACTGTTGTCTTTTGTAGAGTAGGAGACCATAAAAATAAACTACAGACCCCAATCAATCAGATAATTACAACTGATCATGCTGACTAAATAAAGTTTTGAGGCGCAAGAGTATGTAAAACAACCAACAAGAAATCACAACTGACCACTTTAAAGAAGAGAAGCACATCCATATACTTGCATTTGACATCCCAATACTGCTTTTGAGATGCTGACATTTTTCGTAAAGCATCTGGAGGAATATAAAGTGTTTTCTTATCGTAAAGAGGGTTGTCAGGCTTTCTTCCATTCGCATCCTTGATCTTAGATGGATGGAGCCACTCAAATTTGCTAACCATTTCGGAGTCCTCATCCTGGTTCTTATTTACAACATTGGAAGGTTTAGGAAGCTTTGCTTTTTTTGTAGCTGGTAAAAAGAAATCCGAATAATTGCTGCTAAAACTAGAGATACCACCCTCCTGGACTCTCTTCAACCTAGGGACAAGAGGCCTGGTGCTTGTGTCTGGCTCAGGAACAGCAGCATCATCAGTGTTGCTATTAAAGGAAAAGCCATTGTGGCTTTCAGAGAGGAGTGTATCAGTGGCATTAAATGCATCTAACAGGTTGATCTGTTTGGTTGGTGAACATTCATTGCCGACATCTGCTGGTCCATCCCGACTCGGGGGAAGAGATTGGACACTAGCAGTATTATCAACACGGAACCTGCATGTCACGCCAGAAACATTGTATAAATTCCACCTCGTCGTGAACATACTTTGGATTTTGATATTATTCAATGCAATTAAAGACCATTACTAAGAAGTTTTCAGCACAAACTAACTTATAAAATGAACCAAAGAATAAACAAATAAGCATTTCCAAAGGAGCTGTAAAGATGTACGCATAGTTTCTGTTATAGTATGACGCGGCATGAAGTTAAAACGGTATAACAACAGCATGAACTGAATTAGCAAGGATAATAACGCAGAAAACCCCTAACTCCCTATCTTCTTCATCGATTCACAACAATCCAAATCACAACAAGCTTCAGATCAAAATCCAGATAAAATGAGTATAAAACCCTGCCTACTTGAGATTATTAGGCAACATAACCCAAACCCTAACCACGTGGAATTTAAATCTGATTATTTATATACTCTCGTACTCCACCAAATTGATCGATTGACCGTAGAAACTAGAAAGAGAAACATATTCGTAGAAAATCGAGTGACTGAATATAATATATAACTTGTGTAAAATGAAAAAAAAAAAAAAAAAAAGAAAGAAGAAAAAGGCAAATCACCTGGATTCGGATGATGAGTGTGTAATAGTAGTAGCAGTGTTGTTATCGCGTTTGGTGAACTTGTGCTTAATACTTGAAAAGAGAGATGACGTCAACGTCGTCGTTTTGACCTGAGGCGGAACCTTCTCCGGCGGCGTATCGGTTCCTCTGATTTCATCTGAAATGACGGATTTGCCCCCGCCTCCGCCGGGTTTCTGTAGGAACGAGAGTATGGATTTCTGCCCTTTCATTTTCTTCTTGCTAACTGAAATTGAAATTGGAACTATGATGGAAGGGAGGGAAGACAGTGAGTGTGTGTGTGTGTGTGTGAGAGAGAGAGAGAGATTTGGCGCCAAAAATGTTTTCGTGCAACTCGCTATTTTCCAATACTGCGTAATCTCTTCATATGCAATTTTTTTCTTTTTAGATTTCAATTACCTTTTCATAAATAAATGGGCCGTTTGATTGAATTTTGGCGTTTTGCATCTTTAAATTCGATTCGTGCACATGATCCCCTATATATCTTTGTAAATTGAATTTTGGGGGTGTTCCATTCACTACTTTGATCTCTCATAGTGCAAATGGGTCGAATAATGATTCGACGTTGTCGAGGTTGCAGAACAGGGAAGAGATCTAGACAAGGCTATCATTTTGGCGATTAAGATTATTACTAGCATTTGGTTGATAGGTGTGTGTGGTGTTTCACACTTTTTGTTCATTAAAGTATCCGCAAGTTTGTAGCTTCTGAAACAGGGGATTGAATTTTTTATTTTACTAGCTTATCATATGATGATGTTTGGAAAGGAGAAGGGAGGTGCAAGATTTTGGATAATACGGAATCATCGAAAACTTTATCGTGGGGAAGTTAATATTTTAATGCCATCTAATTTGTTTCGTAATGGAATTGTGTGTTCGTTCAAAAACTAAAAGAATTAAGAATATAATTCGGGTTGAATTCGGTCGAAATTTCGAATTTAGTTGATCGGGAAGGTGTAATGCATCATTATTACAAGTTTTGATTTGAAGAAAATGGTGTTTTTGTTGAAATTTAAGCAATTGGGGCGTATTGTATAAAAAAAAATGAGGGTAAAATCAATTATTAGGCAATTTGTATTTTCCCCCAAAATGAAATACTCCAAAAATATGTTGTTTTTGGTGACTGAGGGGGCAACGTACTCTGATTTACAAAGCCGTGGGATCGGAGCATGAATTCAAAATTGGAAGAACAAGGTGCAAAAAGGCAGAAAACAAAGGGGGTGATGTGCTTTTTTCCCTAAATAAATTGTCAAGTCGGCCTTTTGAAATCATTTAATGACTGGAAAAGGTTTATATACTTAACTTATATACTAGGAATAAACCGCACACGGGGCAATATGCAAATTTTTCTTTAGTGTTTTAACACGTATTTTTATCGCCCGCCATCCAATATGCGAAAGCGGAAATTCGAGAATTCACGCTTTCCTCCCGTCAAAACAAAACACATTTCCAAATTTGTGGGAAATGGGATTCCTGGTTTTAAAAAATATATAATAAGAGGTCAGCAATACGTAAAAGCTATGGAATGTGTTCTAAGATAGATGGAATGTGTTCTAAGTAAAGAAAGAAAAAAAAGAAAAGAAAGAAGGGCCATACGTACTACGTACACAACATACAGACATATACACACATTGCTATGATCAAACGTATTTTGTTCTATTTCGAGTGAAAAAACAACTCCTTAAAAACGGTGATGAGAAGGAGAGAATTGAACTAAAACAAGTTTTTTTTCTTGTTCACAATATCTACTAACACAAATATAAATAACTGTTGTAAAGTGGACCCTTCTCGATAGAGCGAAAAATACGGCAATTATTGAAAGACGAAAAAAAATACGACTCACAGATTTTACGTGGAAAACCCCAAATTAATTTAGGGTAAAAAACCACGGGCAAGGTAGAAGAATTTCACTATGAGTGTAAAATAGGAATTACAACTCTCCGACTTTTACCGTAGTAAAGTCGTACAAACTCTCTATTTTTACCTCACAATTACAACACTCTAAACCACTCTTTATATTAATTATTTACTAATTATATATAAGAGATACTTGTGTTTATTTGTTTTGAGATTGTCTTAAGATTGCCGGATGGAAGCTCTTTATATAAGCCTCAATTGTTGAGATAAAAGCCTTTATTTTGCCGCCCCAATACTTCAAGTGCTGCACTACAAAGGTTAATGCTGCACTATCATTAAAGAGCCGCCCCATTCCTTAAAGTAGCCACAAGAAAAAGTAGTGCTGCACTTTGTGGAATAAAAAATGCCGTCCAACAATCTCCCACTTGAAGATTTGATTAGGGACTAATCAGATCTCCACACCATTCTTTCTACCTCGCCCTTCATGTTGCTTACGTTTTCACCAGACCACACGAGGACCGACACTGAACAAACTTGTCAGCATTAACACTCTTCGTCAAAAAATCAGCTATGTTATCTTTAGTGTGAATCTTCTGCACATCCACAGTACCCTCCTCGACTTTCTCACGAACAAAGTGATACTGCACCCGAATATGCTTTGTCTTGGAATGAAACGCTGGATTCCTTGCAAGATGCAACACACTCTGACTGTCACAGAATAGAGAAATACTCTCTAGTTTGTGCCCGAGTTCCTCCAGAACCATTTTCAACCAAATCGCCTCTTTACTGGCCTGCGTAGCTGCCACGTATTCAGCCTCCGTTGTTGATGTCGCAACAACCGACTGTAACTTTGAAACCCAACTTACTGCACCTCCAGCAAGAGTAAACACATATCCTGTCGTGGACTTGCTTTTGTCAAGATCACCTGCATAGTCAGAATCAACATAGCCCTTGACTGTAAAACCCGATCCTCCATAACATAATGCAACATCTGAGGTTCCCTGAATGTATCTTAGAACTCTCTTTACTGTATTCCAATGCTCTCTTCCCAGATTCGCCATGTATCGACTAACCACTCCCACTGCATGTGCAATGTCTGGTCTAGTACAGATCATAGCAAACATTAAGCTTCCCACTGCTGATGCATACGGTACTCGAGACATCTTCCTCCTCTCTTCTTCACTGCTAGGACACATACTTGAGGATAACTTGAAATTAACAGGAAGAGGAGTAGAGATTGGCTTACAATTTTGCATACTGAACCGCCGCAAAATCTTCAACAGATAGTTCCTCTGAGAAAGCCAAATCTTCCTGCTATTTCTGTCTCGGTGGATTTGCATCCCTAGAATCTTGTTTGCTGGTCCTAAGTCCTTCATTTCAAATTCCCTAGCCAGTTCAGCCTTCAGTTCTTCAATACGAGCTTTGTTGGGGCCTGAAACCAACATGTCATCAACATACAACAGTAAAATAACAAAGTCATCACCAGATCTCTTGAAATATGCACAAGGATCTGCATTCAGTCTGTTGTATCCAAGGCTCGTTATGAATGAATCAAATCTTTTGTACCAACACCTCGGCGCCTGTTTGAGACCGTACAAAGATTTGGTCAACCTGCAAACCAAGTTCTTTTTTCCTTCTTCAATAAATCCTTCCGGTTGGAGCATATAAATCTCTTCTTCAAGATCACCATGAAGAAAAGCCGTCTTTACATCTAACTGTTCAAGATGTAAATCAAATGTAGCACACATCGCCAGAACCACCCGCACAGTTGTCATTCGGACCACCGGAGAAAATATTTCGTTGAAATCAATCCCCTCTTTCTGAGCATATCCTTTCACCACCAATCGTGCACGATACCTCCCCACTTGGTCATCACTGTTACGTTTGATTTTGTACACCCATTTGTTGCCAATGGGTTTTCTCCCTTGTGGTAGAGACACAAGTTCCCACGTCTTATTCTTATGGAGTGCTTCGATTTCCTCCTGCATTGCTGCCATCCACTGAGCTGCATCTGAACTGCTCATTGCTTCCTGGAGAGTTGATGGCTCCCCGTCCTCAGTTAAAAGACAGTATGCAACATTGTTCTCCATAGAATAGTCTGAGTGCCAGCCTGGTGGTCTCCTGACACGTGTCGATCTACGTATCCCCGGGACTCCAGACTCCGTTGTCTCCTCAGGTTCATGCTCTGGTTCAGCAGGACCGTCCTGCTCAGCATCCTTCTCGACCACCACTGTCGTAGTTTCTGGATCTTCTCCTGTGCTGCTATCATTTCCTTTCTTATCTTCCGTGAAGATAACATCCCTGCTTACAACAATCTTGTGGGCAGTGGGGTCCCACAAGCGATACCCCTTCACTCCTTTAGCATACCCTAAGAACAAACACTTCCTAGATTTTGGGTCCAGCTTCGTTTTCTCTTGAGTATTAAACATAACATAAGCGGGACTCCCAAATACATGGAGATTAGAATAATCAACTGGTTTACCTGTCCACACCTCCATCGGTGTTTTCAGCCCCAATGCTGTTGACGGAGATCGGTTCACCACATAACAGGCGGTATTGATTGCTTCTGCCCAGAACGACTTTTCTAAGCCTGCAGCCTGCATCATGGCTCTTGTTTTATCCAACAAGGTCCTGTTCATCCGCTCTGCCACCCCATTCTGCTGCGGAGTGTATGTCGTAGTAAACTGCCTCTTAATCCCAGCATCTTTACAGAAGTCGTCAAACTCCTTACCAGTATATTCCCCTCCATTGTCAGATCTCAGGCACTTGATCTTTTTCCCAGATTCAAGTTCCACCAGCGCTTTGTACGTCTTGAACATCGAGAACACCTCGGCCTTACTCTTGATCATGTACACCCAACATCTCCTGGAATAATCATCTATAAAAGACACAAAATACTTTGCACCTCCCAGGGATAGTACTGGTGCTTGCCACACGTCAGAGTGAATCAATTCTAGAATGACTTTACTTCTAGAATCTGAACTAAGAAACTTTATACGATGTTGCTTGCCAACAACACAATGCTCACAAAAAGCTAAAGATACCTTTGTGAGGCCCGGAAGTAGTTTCTTCTCTGCAAGAACCTTCATGCCTTGTTCCGACATATGCCCGAGCCGATGATGCCAAATCATTGATGATTTCTCAATCGACTCAGCTGAAGCCACTGACGCTTCTCCCACTTGCAGAGCCCTCCCCTGTACCTTGTATAAGTTTCCGGCAATCTTGTCCGCCTTCATCAGTATAAGCGCACCCCTTTTACCTTTCATGATCTTGTTTCGCGAACCAATCTCACAACCAAGATCATCCAGTTGTCCATGAGACAACAAATTCTTGCATAATCCCTCCACGTGTCGGACATCTCGAATGGTCCGAACAATCCTGTCATGCATCTCCAGCTTGATCGTACCGATGGCAACAACTTTCAAGGGTTCATTTTTACAGCTATACACAGATCCTCCAGCGATCGGTGTATACTCATGAAACCACTCCCTCCGGGGAGTCATATGAAAACTGGCTCCTGAATCAATAAGCCATACATCATCGAAGCCACGCATACCTCGAATAGCTGTTGCTGCTTCACAACATAGTACATCACCATCATCTGAAGTGCTAGCAACGTTCCCCTGAGGATTAAAACTCTTCTGGTTTGAATCCTTAAGATTCCAACAGTCCTTCTTCAAGTGACCTTTCTTGCCACAGTGCCAACAACTGCCCTTGGTCCTTGACTTGGATCTCCCCTGTTTCTTACTCCCACTTGCACCGCGCTCCGTCGTTCTCCCTCTTGTCACCGATAAGGCACCTGCTTGTTGCGAACTTGCCTCCTTGACTTCTCTGTTTTTGCGCCGACTCTATTCTTCCAGAATAGCGGCTGCAATCTCGTCGAAGACCAAATAATCCGTGAGGACATTATTTGTTAAGTTGATGACAAGCTGGTCATACGAATCGGGCAGACTTTGCAGCAGAATTTCAGCACGTTCAACCACTTCTATTTTATGACTCAATGACGTCAATTGAGAAAATAGAGTATTTAGAACATTGAGGTGCTCAGTTACCGGGGTAGATTCCGCCATCCTCAGTGTATACAATTTTCTTTTAAGGAAAATTTTATTGTGTAGGGACTTCGCCTCATACAGCTTGTTGAGATGATCCCATATCTCCTTAGCTGTCCTCTTCTCCTCAACGCTTGACAACACACCATCATCTAACGCCAGGTGAATATTTGCGATAGCGTTGCCGTCCATCTCGTTCCACTTCGTATCATCTGTGATTTCCACCGGCCTGTCGCCGATAGCAGCGAGACACCCATCTTTCCGCAAGATGGCTTTGATCTTTAGCTTCCACAACGAGAAATTACTCCCGTTGAATTTTTCGATCTCGAATTTCGCCGTCATTGCTTCTATCACGTACCACCGTCACTGAAAAATAATTTCAGTACGATACCCACAGATATCACCGAGACCCCGGATATGAACCGTGGCTCTGATACCACTTGTTGTAAAGTGGACCCTTCTCGATAGAGCGAAAAATACGGCAATTATTGAAAGACGAAAAAAAATACGACTCACAGATTTTACGTGGAAAATCCCAAATTAATTTAGGGTAAAAAACCACGGGCAAGGTAGAAGAATTTCACTATGAGTGTAAAATAGGAATTACAACTCTCCGACTTTTACCGTAGTAAAGTCGTACAAACTCTCTATTTTTACCTCACAATTACAACACTCTAAACCACTCTTTATATTAATTATTTACTAATTATATATAAGAGATACTTGTGTTTATTTGTTTTGAGATTGTCTTAAGATTGCCGGATGGAAGCTCTTTATATAAGCCTCAATTGTTGAGATAAAAGCCTTTATTTTGCCGCCCCAATACTTCAAGTGCTGCACTACAAAGGTTAATGCTGCACTATCATTAAAGAGCCGCCCCATTCCTTAAAGTAGCCACGAGAAAAAGTAGTGCTGCACTTTGTGGAATAAAAAATGCCGTCCAACAATAACTTCCACCCAAACATAACTCTCGATTGGGTTTCATATTATGACGCTAGCTAGCGAAATTATGTATGGTCCTTATTTTATTCAAGTCATGTATGTTTTTAATGGGTTTAATTCGGATTAGTTATTTAATTATGTCGTCTAGTTAGTAGTTTTTCCCAGTCTGGAATGAAATTAGCTAGATACTTAATTAGTCTTGATAATCTTGAATCTGTATTCATGATATTCTTCATTAATGAGATACATGGTTTAAATTGTATGTTCATTTTGGACCTGAAATTTATTTTGTACGACAATCCAATTTTAGGGCTGGGGTTTGCCTGAGTGTAATTTTATATTTCTAAACGTCTTATCAATATACATCTTACATAAGATTTCTTCTAGAATAAACCACACTATCTTCTTTATAGGTCTGTACAAAATCACTTTTATGTTTTTTTCATAATACGCATAAAGAGTACTTGAAAACTTATTGAAATTTATATGCCAGTTTATAGAGTCCATATATTCTAAAAAGTCTTTGTTTCAGTTAAGTACAAAACCCAACTTTGTACTTTGGCAAAACGACTGTTGAACCCTTATACGTTTTTAAGCACATAAAAATGATACTACACCATACAAAAGTTTTATCAATTACAAAATGCAACACACACTTTGAGAAAATGATTACTCATTCCCTCATCATCAAAAATCCAACTCTAGACCCGAATCATTATTAATTGTCATGATCTTCTCCCAAAACTCGCATCTGGAAAACACTGGCAGCTCGTTTGCTTGCCTCTTTAAGCTCTTATTAACTAATAGTAAGGGGCTAATATTGGGTTTGGATGCAGCTATTCATTAATCCAATTGACAAGATAAGTGGGCCCAATAGCCTCAATCACACTACAAATAATCATCATTTTCACCCTCCGATTATTAGTTGGCTGTTAAAAGTGCACGGACAATTCCTTTTTTGCCCTTACTTTGTCTGCCAAAATATACTGTAGCATAAAACAAAAAATAAATATCATTCTCATCATCATTTCTTGGTTTTGGCGAGCAACGAGGTAGGGTTTCTCTCCAAAAGGGGTTTTGCTGCGATTCGTAAATTTAGGTTTTAATGCTAATATTTTGTAGGTTATTTCACTTAGAGATGTTTGTTAACTAAGACCAGCACAGTAATTCACAAGCGCATGTTGTTCTTTTCGCAGATTTCGTTGAGCTTTATTCGAATAAAAAAGAAGCGCGCCTGAAATTGCTGCTGTGAGGTTAGTACGCTGTAATCTTGATGGCCATTGTTGATAATTCCTTGAATTTGAAAGCCATTTCCTGAGCAAAATCGGGGTTGTTGTGTTGCGCAGCAATACGATAAACAGAAAATCATACACAAACGAAAAGTAAGAAAAAACACATTATTTGTTTACCCAGTTCGTTGCCTACATCTGGGGGCGATACCAAGCCAGGATTTTCACTATGTGTTATGTGTTAGGGTTACAATTACAAGAGAGGCTATTTATAATAAGGACACACTCCTAATATTAGGCAACTCCTAATTATAGAATTACTCAAACTCTGCAATTCCCAGGAAACTATGTCTCTACAACTCTCAGTTAAACTAGGAAACTTTGGTAATTCAGGCTCCACAAAACCTAACAATCTCCCACTTGGAGACTAATGTCATTGTAACCACATCTTCATTCTTCCACATAACAATCCTCTAACAATGGTACCGCCATCCTTGGACTCTTCACTCACCAAGTCCAGTTGAAGCCATGCAAAGCTTCAACTTCTCTAAGGTCACAACCTTAGTCAACATATCAGCAGGGTTCTCACTTCCCGGAATCTTCACAAGTTGCAAAGTCTTCTTCTCCAAGAGATACCATATGTAGTGATACTATCAGCCCTCATAAAGTAACAACAATGATCAGCATTGCATCTCCCAAAGCCAATCTCATGCATGAAGCCATCAAACTTCATGTACCACTGTCTAGGAGCTTGTTTCAGACCATACAAGCTCTTTTCCAACTTGCAAACTAGCTCAACGTTACCCTCAAGCACATACCCCTCTGGTTGCTGCATGTAAATGTCTTCTTCAAGATCACCGTGAAGAAAAGCTGTCTTCACATCCATCTGTTCTAACAATAAATTCTCCGCTGCAACTATGCTCAAAACCATCCTAATAGTCGTCAACTTCACCACGGGAGAAAACATGTCAGTGTAATCAACCCCTTCTTTCTGTTGAAAACCCTTCACAACCAGCCTTGCCTTGTAACGTTTGCTACCATCTGCTTCCTCTTTGATTCTGTAAACCCACTTGTTATGCAGTGCCTTTTTTCCCTTTGGAAGCTCAACGAGATCCCACGTGTTGTTCGACTTCAAGGAATCCATCTCATCATCCATTGCAAGCTCCCACTTGCTCGAATCAACACTTTTCACTGTCTCTGCATAACACTCTGGCTCACCACTATCAGTTAATAACAAATAATGTAAGGCATGGGAATACCTCTCAGGAGCACGATGTTCCCTACTTGATCTCCTCAAAGTAGGCTCTGGAGTACGTGGTTCTTCCTCATTAGTCACCTCGTTTTCCAAAATTTTGTCTTCACCAGAATTGGAGACATCCAATTCCACAATCTTCGGGTCTTTAACCCGAGTATCAACACCCACAGTGTTTGATGCACCCAATCTGTCTTTGTACAAAACATGTTCATTGAACACAACATCTCTACTACGAATAACCTTACTGTTTTGGTCATCCCAAAATCGATACCCATAATCATCGCCGCCATATCCAATGAATGTACACTTCATAGATTTCGCATCTAACTTGCTCCTAGCAGTAGCATCAATATGAACGTAAGAAACACAAACAAATACTTTAAGGTAAGATAGGTTTACCTCATTTCCTCTCCAAGCTTCCTCTGGAATGCCGTTTTCCAGTGGAACGGATGGTCCTCGGTTGATCAAGAAAGCTGCAGTGTTAACTGCTTCTGCCCAAAACATCTTAGGCAACCCACACTTCAACCTCATGCATCTAGCCCTCTCATTCAAAGTTCTGTTCATACGCTCTGCAACCCCATTCTGCTGCGGTGTTCCTCTAACTGTCTTCTCCATGCGAATGCCATTATCTGCACAATACTTCTTAAACTCTGCAAGTTCATACTCTCCACCATTATCAGATCTTAGACACTTCACACGTAGACCAGTTTCAGTTTCAACACGTGCTCTCCACTTCTTGAAAACCTCAAACGCTTCAGATTTCTGTTTCAAGAAGTATACCCATAACTTTCTTGTTGCATCATCAATGAAAGTCATGTAATACGAAGCTCCACCGTGAGACGTGACAGGGGCTGGTCCCCACAAATCACTGTGCACCAGCTCTAACTTATGTTCCTTCAGAGTTCTGCCACCTTTTGCGAAACTAACCCGTTTCTGTTTTCCAAACACACAGTACTCACAAAGACCCATATCAACTGTTTTCAAACCCGACAGCTTACCCTTCGAACAAAGATGCTTCATTCATTTTTCACTCATGTGGCCTAGTCGACAATGCCATAAATTAGCGTCACTATGTGCTGCAGCAACTCCAATGCTATCATGTTTGATGTCGGTCATATATAGGGTGCCCTTTTTCAAACCCTGAGCTACCACCATAGCTCCTTTGACTATTTTCCAAGCACCTCCACCGAATTTAACATCATAACCGTCATCATCCAACTGCCCTACAACGACCAAATTTCTCTTAAGACCAGGGATGTGCCTCACATTACGCATCGTCCAAACGGATCCATTAGGAGATTTAACACGAATATCTCCCTTCCCCACAACATCATAAGGAAAATTGTCGCCCAGATAGACTCTCCCGCAATACCCAACAACATAATTCATCATCAAACTTTTGTCAGGACAAGCATGAAACGATGCTCCAGAATCCAGAACCTAAGTCTCTATTGGACTGCATGCGGTCAAAATTAGTGCTTCACCATCATCTTCGGTGGTCACGTTTGCTGAGATGTCATCTTTCTTTGGTGCTTGACACTTGTTCTGGTAATGACCCTTTTTCCCGCAGTTCCAACATTCAATGGACCTCTTGTTCTTCGTCGACTTTCTGTTCCTCGACTTCGATCTACCCCGATTCGAATTTGACTTTTTCTTATCGGATCTACCTCTGATTTCTGTACTCAAAACTGAGCCTGCAGAATTTCCCGACGAGTTACCTGACTCTCTCCTGCGAATTTCTTCACTAACTATCAGATCTCTAACCTCGTCAAACTGTAGCTTTACCCTTCCCGCGGAGGCACTAACAGCCGTTACTGTCCCACTCCAGCTCTCCGGTAAAGAAGACAACAAAATTAGGGCTTTAATTTCATCATCAAACTCGATATTCACAGAACTCAGTTGTTGTGTAATTAAACTGAATTTGTTCAAATGATCAGACGCCGCAGTTGTCTCTGTCATATGAAGATGAAACAGGCGACGCATCAGATTTACTTTGTTGGCTGCTGATGGCTTCTCGAACATATCTGCCAGAACCTTCAACACACCCTTCGTAGTGGTTTCCTTTGCAGTGTGAAACACCACGTTTCGCGACAACGATAACCTCACCGCGCTCATCGCCTTCCTGTCCAGAACCTTCCAGACGCCATCTTTCATGTCTGCCGGTTTATCATTCAGAGGTTTTCAGAGATCCTTGCTGTACAAGTAATCCTCAATCTGCATCCTCCAAAACCCGTAATCAGACCCATCAAACTTCTCGATTGATTTCCCTACTTCCATCGTAACTGCTCCCACTGAACCTGATGCTTTGATACCACTTGTTGCGCAACAATACGATAAACAGAAAATCATACACAAACGAAAAGTAAGAAAAGGCACGTTATTTGTTTACCCAGTTCGTTGCCTACATCTGGGGGTGATACCAAGCCAGGATTTTCACTATGTGTTATGTTGTATGGTTACAATTACAAGAGAGGCTATTTATAATAAGGACACACTCCTAATATTAGGCAACTCCTTATATTAGGCAACTCCTAATTATAGAATTACTCAAACTCTGCAATTCCCAGAAAACTATGTCTCTACAACTCTCAGTTAAACTAGGAAACTTTGGTAATTCAGGCTCCACAAAACCTAACATGTTGTTGTCAATTCCTTGAATTTAAAAGCCATTTCCTGACCAAAATCGGGGATGTTGTTGTCATTTACTGTCCTAATATGGTATTTGTATGAAATTCTACCACATAATTTAGTCTGCTGCATTGTTGTGGTGTAAATTTTTTGAGTATTTATTCTTTGTGTGCTTGAGATTTGGTTAGAAATTGACATTTGTGCTTTGGTGTGTATTTGGCCCAAAAATTGGATCGTTGTGAAGTTTGTAACAAGTTGCGATTATCATTACAAAATTCTGGAATTGTTTTATTACTAAAAGCCATACCATATGTTATTTATGATTACTTATATATAGGGGATTTACATTGTCAG
Organism: Linaria vulgaris; assembly: GCA_948329865.1. Taxonomy (NCBI): domain Eukaryota; kingdom Viridiplantae; phylum Streptophyta; class Magnoliopsida; order Lamiales; family Plantaginaceae; genus Linaria; species Linaria vulgaris. The sequence continues at coordinate 68,576,627 of OX415249.1, forward strand.
TCATTACATATATATATATATATATATATATATGTATTTTGTTCTGTTATCAATATGATTACATATAGAAGAAAGATTTATATATGTTATCAACATGATAACAGCCAAAAATAAATTTACAAATGGAATGCTCTTGTATATTACACAAAAAATATCGTATTTTAGCGTAAACAAATAGTGCTCCTTTTCATGGTATTGATATTAAGTAACAACTTTAAGTTCTGTTGGTCTTTGTACAGAGTTGAAAATGGTTCCAGGACAAAAGATTTTTATTTTGTTCTTGATGCACCAAGTAGTTTTTAGGGTGTGGCCTTTTTCGCCTTTGTGACAGTGCTAATTTACCTAATCCACTCGGGTAGTCTAGGGCGTAAACCTAGACGTAGCGGCATTCATTATGATATTGTACGTCGTATTCCACATCAAATAAAATATGTTGACAAGGTCTTAAACTGCAGAGATACATGGGTTAAAAACACACTTAGGATGAACCGAGATTGTTTTCACAAATTATGCTACTTACTCCATAGTTATGGCGGTTTGGAAGAGTCTAAATATGTAGGGATCTCTGCACAAGTACCCATGTTTTTAGATACTGTTTCACATCACACGAAGAACCGTATTATTGGGGGTCATTTCATTAGATCAAGGGAGACAATTAGTTGTTACTTTGGCAAAGTCCTCCTTGCATTGTTAAGATGTCACACTGTGTTATTGTCGCAACCTGAGGCTATTGGAGTAGATGATATAGATCCCACATGGAAATGTTTACAGGTAATGATTTAAAATGAATGTCATCTTAAACAATTTAATTCGGTTTCATTAAGTTCATTTTGTTTGACTGGAGCCTAATTAGTATTTCGTGGACATAACTTTAGGGTTGCCTAGGAGCACTTGATGGATCCTTTTTCCAAGTTCGTGTCCCAGTAGGTGATAAAGGAAGATATCGGACCCGAAAGAAAGTACTTGCGACAAATCTCCTTGCTGTTTGTGACAGAAATTGTCTATTTGTTTTTCTACTTGCGGGGTGGGAAGAGAGTGCCTCGGATAGCCATGTGTTGCACGGCGCTATTACACGGGAAGATGATTATGGTAATGGACAACCTTAAATCCTTGATCAATCTAATTTCACATCCCATTCCCAATTTTCTAACCTTACATTTGGGTGTACTAATTAACGATAATGTCTATGAAATCCGTGGTAGGTTGTTATTACTTAGGCGATGGTGGTTATACCAATGGGGAGGGGTTCCTTGTGCCTTACCGGGGAGTGCGGTATCACTTGAGGGAATGGGAAAACAGCAACCGCACCCCACAAAACTACAAAGAGTACTTCAATTTGAAGCACGCTCATGTCCGAAAAGTGATAGAGTGTGCATTCGGTGGTTTAAAGAGGAGGTGGGGTATACTAAGAAAACATTCTTGGTTTTCTGTTAAGAGGCATAACCACATGATTATGGCGTGTGCTCTATTCTACAATTTCATTAGGAAAAACATGCCGAATGCCCAATTAGACGAGTACTACCCTCGATCACCATCAAACATGGAGCGCGAACCAAACTACATTGATGTAGTAGAGCCTTCGGAAGCTTGGCAAAATTTTCGAGATACGATGGCTCGTGAAATGTACAACAATTGGCAACGCGCACGACAAAGACGATAATCTAAATTGCTTGAAACAAGAGATATTTGCTATTTAATCTTTGATGTATTTCATGTATTATTAGACATAATAAGACTGCTGCAACTGCTCCAGACTATATTTTCATGAAATAGCTTTTGTCTTCTATTAAATTAATGTTGTATTTGAATGCTTTATTACTGATTATTAAACAGGCACCTAATCCTTACACTATATAAGAGTATTTTAATGGCTGTTGATCGTAGTTTGCTTAATTGATTTGTAATGATTTTTCTATTATGGCTTTCTATGTCTCAATCCTTTGGTTGATTCCAGTTGGTAATCATTATAATGACATGGCCTTTTATCAATCATCCAGTAGGTATAATTTATAAAGATTGAAAATTTGAGATAGTTTTTTTGTCTAATGTTACCTAGTAATAATAGTGTGCTGCAGCTTTAAATATATATGCTTAATAATGCTACAATCCATGAGACACATCCAGATGTAAAAATAATGCATTGCATGATACCTTATAATACGTTATACTATACTCACATGACACAATTCCATAATTAACTGAGTTATTCCATATATTTCATTTAATTTCAGATGGAGTTTTCGCAGAGCAGTTGCCCAAGTGGACTTCCTCCTTACAAAAAACCAACGAGAACCATAAGAGTTTGGACCAAACCCGAGGAGCTAGCACTAATCGATGCCTTGAAAGACTTTGTGTCAATGGCTGGCGAGCAGAGTATGGGTTTAGACCGGGTTATCTTGCTCAACTAGTGCGTACAATGGCACAAAGATTTCCTAACACGCGTCCTATGAACGAGAAGCACATCAACTCCAAACTCACGGTGTGGAAGAAGACACACGCAATAGCACACACAATGTTCTCCGCGTCCGGGTTTGGATTCCTCCCCTCAACGCAAATGGTTGAAGTGCTTTCGAATGATGTTTGGAATACTTATGTTAAGGTGAAGTACCAACGGATAATTTAATCCTAAAACTAATGAGGGGGTTTTGAGAACATCATTTGGGGATGTTGGTAACTGAAATTTGGTATCCATGTGTTTAAGCACAATTTCATCCAGTAGGTTCAAGTTACTGATGCCTGAATTTATGGCCTTCATCCGGTAGGATGAAGTTATTGATAGAAGAATTTATGGGACACAATTGAATATATAACTCTATTTTTCAATCACGTCGTAAGCGAGTAGGTAAAGCATTGTAAAAAAGAAAAAGAGGGGGTAATGATGTCTCAATGAAACACATGTGATTAGAATGCAAAATCAATATTTTCATCCACTGTTTTGTACTTAGTTACTATGGTAATTTTTTGGGTGATTTTAATACAATAATGATTCCTGTTGAGTTAGCATATAGTCTTACATCAAATAACTATAACTGGAACTCATCCAGTAGGTGGGGGTGGCATCCTTGAAAGTCCTATCTATTAGTAAATCGTTGTTTCATCTGTATTATTACCTATATTTAGTTTTGCTGTTTTCAAATCTCCTTGAATATGTTGTTATCAGATCCATCCTGAGGTTGACATGTGGCGTTACAAGAGTTTCCCTTACTACAAAGATTGGCTAATTGTTTTCGGAAATGATCGGGCGGAGGTAAGGCTGCCCAAACTTTTAAGGATGCTGTTTTGGACTTGAAGAGCCCGCATGAGGTTTATGATGAAGTCTACAACGTTCACGTTGTAAGCGGTGCTAAGGAGAAGTCAAAGGCAAATGAAAAGAGTGGTGAAACCTATAATCATAATACTCAACCAAGGGACGCCGATTTTGCAGAGCCATTAGACCCTCAAGAGGTTTGCTCCGAGAAACAAACCACATCATCGAAGACTAATGATAAAAAGAGGAAGTCGCGTGAATTTGTCAATCTACCCAACCAACTTGTTAATCTCCTTGGGAATATGTTTGAGAAGAGCAATTCCACCCTCGGAGAAATGGAAAATAAGGTAGTTGAGAAGATGGATCAACAACCAATTGCAACTACTACTGATCCAACACCTCCCGCTTCACCTACAACAAAGAGCAAGCAAGTCTTTGACGTCATTGCCGAGATGAGACTTATGCCGCTGCAATTGCGTATAATTGTTGCTCACAAGATTGTGAACAACCTGCAGGTGACAGATCTTTTTCTTAGAATGGACAGCCAATGCCGAGCAACATATGTGGACATGGTTGTGACTGGAGCACTTGACCCATCTTCTGGGTCAGCTTTTATGAGCAATGTACCGTGAGCCATATCAGCCGATTATTTATTTTGATTAAGGGTCTAGTTTAAAAACAAATACGCCGACCCTATCTACTATTTTGTACGGTGCGCATCTTCTATGAAAGGCGACACACACAATAATTCGTGGAAGTTGTAGCTTGCACACTTTTACCTCGAATAGCATCAACTGTTGATACAGTAAATGCTGATTTTGCTAGGTGTTTAGTACCTTATTATTTGTTTTCAATGTGAACCTATGGAATGTTTACTTCCACATGATGATGGAGTACTGTATTAGTAATTATAAATGATGGAGTTGTGTGGTTTGGATGGTATGATTGATGGCTTTCCTTAGTGATGGAATATTGTTGATTATTAACAGAGTAATGTGGTTTTTTGGTTGATGCTTTTAGTAGTAACTACAATTCCATGTGTACATGCATCTAACCTTTTGACCCCTATGTAATTAAAAAGTGTAGATTAAATATGAAACACATCAGCTACATTATAACATGCATCATTCATTCCCCACTAACAACACGATTATTAACAAAACTTGACTTGAATAAGAGCAATATGAAACACATTTGCTATGGTAGAACAATGATACTGTGTACACCCTAACACTGTGTGCAATATTGATTATTACAAGCCTATCTAAGACACCACAGTCGGGATCACACCAAATACATGCAAAAGTCAAAAAACAACAAGCAATACATTATAGGCATCTAGTAGAGTTCTGTAAACATCGTAGTAGGCATATTATACAACAATAAAATTAAAATCCTAGATTATATAAGCTGAAAAGATTTCAAAACCATGCATCCAAATCCATTAGGTTTCATCTTCAATAACCTTTCAAAGTACCATATATCTCATTTCCTTTATTGGAACCACCATGGTGTTTATTGCGCCACTGGAAATTAAACCTTGTCCTTACCCTTCATAGAGCCTCCAATACCTTTGTTACGCCATGGACTTGTGACTGAACTTGATGAGCCTTGCGAGCTCGTGCGGTCGTTTGAGAATACGGGAAGAGTTCGTTCATTAACAGCACGATTGTCATTGGTAGCTATATTCTTGGGTATACGGAATAGGGATCTTTATCTGCCACGCTCACGAATATCGTGTGAATCAACAATAGGAAGTGCGGGAGTTTCTTCAATAAGCAATGTTGGAGTCGGGCATAATGCACCTGCCTCGTCGAACACATCTGCCTAGAAGTCGCTATCCGTGTCGGAATGGTGCAAGTCGAAAGCTGGACACCAAAAGAAGGTGGAGAGAACAACCGACTTGGAACTGGTAACACTTCACGGCCATTACGCGGGGGCAGGGCAGGAGGCCAGAAGCAATCGCTTCTATTCATTTCGCTATTTTCAGGGATTGTCAAGTCCACGAAAGGAGGTGGTGGAGGCGGGGGATTTGAAGGTCCAATAGGGGGAGTTGTTGGTGTATGGGCGCCGAACAACTTGCATAGATTGTACCACACAGTCTCCCCCTGAATCATGTAAGCCTCCCCAAGCTTGTATTTCTGGATAACAGTTGCGTTATGAAAAAATTGGTAGCCATCTATATGCACTAGATACAAATAAATTGTAACAATGTAAGCTATGAACAAGGACTCTTACCAACACAACATAATCCCAGACAAAATCCTCAAAGGCATGAACAATGTTGTTCGTCTCATCAAAATACACCGAGCTTAGACCAATGATGAATTGGAACACAATGAAACGTTGCTCGAGCTTACGATACTGATGCAAACATTGACGAAAGGTGAAGCACATGTTGTGAACTGCGTTCACCTTATTAGTTGCAACTCTTACCATTTCGCGGATGCTTAGCAACTCATGGAGAGCAGCAACACGCTCTTTCTCCTCGATGAGGTAATCAATGAACGTACAGTCGACGCCATAAGTCCACGTGCTAGAATAGAAGAAGTGAGATTGTGGCCTCAGGTTTATATGAGCTATTGTGTATCTTATGTTTGCTAAATATGAAGAACTTGGTTGTTAACATGTGCAAAACAAATACATTATATAGTAACAGAAGGGTTGTTGGTACTGCTCTTCATTAACAGTGAGATACATGGTTATTCTTATGTGTAATTATGCAAAAAGTAACATATTCTCTGATGGTGTGATGTTATATTCCATGGAGCAGTGTGTCAAGTGTTAGAATTGGATAGATTGAAGAGTTGTTATTTTCAAGATTTTTATGTCAGAGGCAAGTTTACTGATATGAGTGGTGGTCTGATTTTAACTCATATCAACAAGAGTTTGTAGTAACATAAAAGATTAATAGTAAAGTTCAGTCCCAATAATATATGTGCAAATATTTTTCTCAATCACTGAGATTCTGGTAAGTACTTTAAAAGATGGTGCAAGTAAGATTTTTCATCAAAAGCAATCTTGCTGGAATGACTACACATACATGACCTCTTCCCAAAATATTCTCTCTTAACTTGGTTGTTAACATGTGCAAAATAAATACATATTATAGTAACAGAAGGGTTGTTGGTATTGCTCCTGATTAACACTGCGTTGCATGCTATTCTTATGTATAATAATGCAAAACGTTAAATATTCTCTAATAGTGTGATGTTTTATTGCAGGAGCTGTGTGTCCAGTGTTCATTTTTCAGGATTGAACAAATGTTATTGGCTATTCTACTATGTCAGAGGCAAGTTTACTGATATGAGTTGTGGTCTATGTATTTGAATCCAGCTAGAGTTTATATTAAACCAAAAGATTAATGTGAAAACATTATATCTCAGCCAATGCTGTCAAAATTTTATTCTTAATCATTAAGATTTTGGCGCCTACTTTATATCTTGGCGTAAGTAAGATTTTTCTTGTTAAACCGGTTGCTGGATTGACTACCCATACCTGGCCCCTTCCCATAATATTCTCCCAAAACACAATTCAATATGATGTTGCAATTCCAAAATTTGTAAAATGCTTTTGTTATACATTGCGATTAACACTTAGGAATTCAAAGGTAATTTCTTATATTATTAACATTTGGAACAACTGCCTTTTCTTTTGCTGTGAATAGATTGACAGTACTGCATATTGACAGAAACGATACAGAACTTAAGGTAAATACAACTAGCCATCCTTCATAACACTAGAATTCAATAACACCCTTACTTGAAAAACAAACATTACAATACTTAGCATAAGTTAAAAATAGAGTACATAGGCATTCATAAAACTGTTAAAAAGTTTGTGACCCATTGTACAATTAACGACGATATAAGAAGATGGCAGCGAGCAATATGAATGAATACGAGAAGACAAGTAAGATCCTCAACGTTTTTTCCTTCCGCGCCAAATTCTTAAGTTTGTCCTCGTAAACATTGATCCGCTTGATTAGGCCAGGTATGATTACCTTAGAGCGATGACACATTTCAGGGTCCACCCACACGTACAAGCAGCATTGTCGACCCTGAAAAATTAAACAATATATATACCCTTTCTAAAACATGTTGTCAAGGTAACTGGAGTATGGTTGTGGGAAGAGTTTTTGGTTGAACGTGCTTACAATAGGTTTAGGGCATCGCCAAAATCGTCGCCCCTGGTTATGGTTAGACCAACTGGTAAGCAAGTTCGGTTTGAGGCCACACTCACAAAACTTATGGTATTGATCATTGGGGAATGTTCATGTGCGAGTTGTCGAGAATGAAGAAGATGAACTGTGATGATTGCTGCCGTTGTGAATCTCTTCGGCCTGCAATAACAAGGAATAGCTAAAATGTTAAACCTGTGCAAAACAAAAGACAGTAGAGGTTGAAAAAATAGTTTAAATGGGAGTTGGTAGTGGAGGTGTGAATGAGACATGTTACCATTTGTTAAAACCAATTTGCAAGTAGAGTAATTTCAGAAAAGTGTTTGCAAAAGGACTATTGAAACAAACTACAATTGAAAAAAACGATGGTGAACCCTCTGTCTTATAGAAAGGTATTGATAGGTGTCCCAAGCTTGGTCCTGGTAGTTGGTTACATCAATTGGTTATACACTAATGTACACCAACCGGTTAACACTACATTAAGGTTCATTAAACAAATAGCTTGGGAAAAAAAACCTATATTATTCAAGAAAGTAGGTGTTCTGCATACGAATGATATTTGCTTTAATGCTTTTGCAGTGACAGTAGATAGTACATTACAAAATGAAAGTGCACCATTTTGTAATAAAAGCCAAATATTCTGCATCTCTAGTGCACCATTGTTTCCTTAATTGCAAAAAAATTGCTTCCTAAAATAAAAAACTTCATATCTAATGCAATCCAACATCAAACAAAGACCACATCATACAAACATTCACTCGACATTTAATGTACCTGAGGTGGTGTACTGTCACAATGTATGTCACAAAGTGCAAACGAAAAATGAACCAAAAAGTAGACGAATTAATCGAACAAAACCAATACCATAAAGATTGAAAATGTATGGTACATGTTTTCAAAAGATCTGGCATATCATGGGAGTACATTCCCATTACAAAAGCTACGAAGCCATAAGTCAATGTTAGGCAACACCAAAATAAACATAACTTAGTTACTACATCATATACATTCTTCGAATTAAAACTGAGTTCTAATAAATTTCAAAAAAAAGTGTGCTCTTCCTTGACCCCTTTGAAGTAATGATCCTTCTCCTCACTTAGCATGGGCGCCAATGCCTCTACATAGAATGCGCGGTGTGCAAGGTAAGTACTCTGCAAGTGCTTCCAATAGTAGTGTCTTTCTTCTTCCTGTTGCATTTACAAAAATGCACCGAGGAGGTGAATAATTTATTATAAGCCAGATATGTTGTAATACTTACAAATTTCGGTGATTATTATGCAAATATATTAGACTTACATGCATTTCCAGGTACTGTTTAGATGAAATCAGGTCCAGGTATCCTGCTTCCCATTCGGCCTCAAGATCGTTTGATGCCAAATAGGTAAAGAAAGCAGTAAACTTGTTGCGCTTTCTTCTGATGATGCGGCGAATGGCATCTATGGTTAACCCTGTTTTCTTGCTAGCATACTCCATTGTTATCATGAGGCCCTCTCCAGTAGGCACTCCATTGATTTTAGCGTACTCTGCCAGAATTCTGAACAACTTCTCCTCTCTATCATCAATGAAAGCAATAACATCAATTGGAGCACACAATCGAGCGTCTTGGAGGAAGTAGTATCGATGTTGCTCTGGGAGATGAGCCGCATCGTGCTGCATGAAGATCACGTGATGCGCATAGAAGCCTCGAAATCCTTCGTCAATGAAATGGATTGCCAAATAATCCTTTTGGCATCAGAAAAAAAAACAAATGTCATTTAAGATCCCAATACCAGTAATTGATTAACAACCATATGTAGAATAGTAGTTACTTTAAATTTAACTAACAGAGAGATTATACACCTGCATGCACTGAGATCTGAATCTCTTAGTTGTCTTCACCTTCCCGGTATCGGAGTTAAAGGGTATGTTATTTTTTTGCACAAAGTGCCAGAATTCAAGAAATCCCGCCTGCATCCGGATAAACTTATGTCTAGCCTCATATTCCGACGGGAAATCCAATTTACCATTGCACCTAAGCCATGCACTAACATTTTTCAGGGCCTCAAGCACACCATCTGATGTTTTGACATTCACCAAACTGCATTCATTTGCAAGCTTAGCATAAAATGCAACTTCGCATTGTTTCTGCCAATATAGGGCATGACAATCATCATGCTCTAGGTACACATGCTTCCCTGTCTGGAATTCCACAACAATTAGTGTCGAGCAAAAACTTAATGCAAATGAATACTATTGAATCATGAAAGACTTCATTACAAATGATATTTTTCGACAAATTTGCACCCTAATCAAATAAATGGTAACACAATGTTAACATAATTCAGTTGCAAACAAAAATTACACAATAATGCATCGAACTAGTATGGATTATGACTACTACCTGTTTAAGCAACACTGTTAATGTAAAAGGGGAGCAAAGATAACTATTGGGAAATAGTTTGAACACCTACTGTTTTTTCTTAACTTTCTCACGATGTTAAGAAGATACATGGTAATGGGGATTAAGTTATTTATGATAGTGAATACATGGATTTCAACATTCATCCATTATAGTGGTAATGCCCCCCCCATCATAGATGAACACAAACGACATAATCACTACAATTTCTGATATATTTATACTTCAGAAACTCCGCAAAATCCTTGAAATATTTTCTATCAAACTCCGCAAAATCCTACAAGGCAAACAACTTCTGATATATTCATACATGCAAAGTTACAACATTGTTTCTCTTCCATAAGCTAATCTTAACACAACAAAATCAATTGCACTAAGGGTTGATACGACCCTAGTCTCTGGAACCGTATTAAAGTTCATGATTCTTGTAATATAACCTACTGCATTGTTGAATTACGCAACCATCCAGCCATAATAATGTATAGACATGATAATAATTGCACGGAGAGGTGAATTAGTGGTTACAAATTCAAATTAAAAGGGCCAATTTTCAGAAAGAAATCAACAAGGATTTTGGACAAAGTGAAAATATTACCCCTGGGTCCTTATATATGATGAAATCGTGCTCTGGTAACCTAGGCTCTTGAACTGGCGGCTCAAGCACGGCAACCGCAGTTGGATTCGCATCGATTTTGGTTCCAACATCTACAGTGAACCATTCTTGTCGTGCCCCGGTTCGTTTTCCACTTGTTTCTCCTTTATTATTGCTCTTAATCGACGAGCGTAAACCAAATCTCGTCATCGGAGCTTAATTTTGGAAGGAGGGTTTGGAGGAGAATGGAAAAATCGGGGCCTAGGGTTTGTGTGTAATAACAATTGGTGTGTGGGTATAAGTGAGGGGCATGTATTTAGTAGTTGGCAGGGGTATTTGAGGTAATAACTTAAATTAATGTGAAAAAACACATATAAGGTGGTCATCCAAACCTTCAACTACTAAATAATATTGCTGTTATGGGGTGCTTTTTATAACAACCAAACTCGGGATTAATTATAACTTGGATGATAAGTTCAACACCAATTAAAACATGCTAATGCAAACTTGGACCAAGCAAACGTGCTCTAGAATTCATGATCACCTAATTGAATCCGATTGTCCCACGTAGGGATTATTTGACGCGGGAACCATGTCCACTAGACATGGTTCCAATTTTTTAATATTTTTTTTTATCTTTAACAGAACCCCAAAGTGTAAAGTACTACTACTACCTCCCATTATTAATTTATTTTTGGTTCCCTCTCTCTCTCTCCACACTTAATAGGATACACTTAATAGGATAATAATAAACTGATAAAATAGCCATTGCATAATTATGGTACACTATGGCTAATATATTTTTCTAGGAAACCTGATACTATAATTAAGAAAGTCAATAATCATTTGATTAATGACATAACCATACATTTCCTTAATTCTATCTTTGTTTCATTTTATCAAATGTTAACATAAATTTTGAACCTTATTTTTGTGAGAAAGAAATATGATTATTTATGTATCACTTGGACAAATCTCAACATATATTGCTTCAGCCAAAAATTATGTTTAACATAGAACTTGAAAAAGTTCAATATTTAAAACATGCAAGCTTTTTGTTTTATGTTACGTTTTATTATATTGCTAAATGCTAACTCTAGTCCCGTAAAAATTACAAATATCATTAATGCTCATTATTGTGATAAATACCTTAATCTTATTTTTAATTTCATTCATGAATTATTTTGTGAGAATATAACATGTTTAGCCATCACCAACAAAATAATACACTAGTGCATTAATTATTTCATTCATGAATTATTTTGTGATATAACATGTTTATTTTTATTTACCAAAAAAAAATTAACATGTTTTTTTTTATACGAAAATAACATGTTTATTTTGATTAACGCATTAATTGATTAATGTACCTGTAGATGTGAAGAGAGAAAGCTGAATAAATGAATTAGTGGGGGCCATTACTTTACACACTATATGAAGGAACCATGTCCACTAGACATGGTTATAGCATCGAACAGACCCTCACATAGATAAACACCACTAATTACAGCTTCATTCTTATTGAAACGAAACAAAATCTCCTAGATGACAACTGGAACTTCATCGCCTATAGTCAACACTTTATCACAACTAAAATCGTGCATAATCACGACGATTATGTACGCATCACATATCTATGTTTTAAATAGAGCTTTGTTCAATGTAAGGGAAACAAGAAAATTCATGCCAATTACAAATAGTAAAAAGCAACGACTCGGGGGTTGCTTGTCCTTAAGGTTCTATTTTTCTTTTTAAAATTGGTTATGTTAATTTCTTTAATACTTAGGCAAGTTTATTGAAGCACGAAAACAATTAGTGACCAAACATGCACCGCTAATATTGTGTTTTATAATTTTGAGTTTCTTGGCCTACTTATACCAATGTGATTTGGTGCATTATTGTCTACTGGCTTGGGCAGGTTGACGAAACACTCCACATCATGCTGGTTCTCAGCTACGCTGGAACCAACTTTGTCCTTTGCACACATGTACTCCAAGCGACGTGGTGAATGGACGGATGGACCTTCAATGATATCGAACTGGACTCGGGTTATCCCAAGCTGCCTACGTATACCTTTGAGGAAATCAAGCCGAACGTTCTGATGACCGAGCACTAATCGGGCTATGTGATTCACTTATTTCTGTATTAGGCTTCACGGGTTTGACCATATCTCTTTGTAGGAAGGTCCAAACCTCGATCCGCTTCTTGATATAGAAAGTAGCCTCCCTTAGCTTTCCAAGAATATAAGGTACATATTGGGGAGACATGTCGAATATCCTCTATATTAAATAACATTTCGGGTATTCTGCATGTCAGGTATTTCAAAGAGGCCTCACAATATCGCCCATATATCGATGTACGTATATCAAAACCTCAATCCGCTTCTTTTTATAGAACCATATCTCAAATATCTTTCATTTGATATAAGGTACATATGAAATGGACATGTAGAATGTTCTCTATGTCGAATACAATGTCGGGTCTGCTGCATGTCGAATGAGATGTCGAAAATGGCATTCGACATCACATGTCGGGGGTTGTTTATCGAATATACTCGACATATGAGCTGTGGGGGGGGGGGGTCATTTTATGTCCAAATGGATGGGTATTTATAGGCAAAAGGGGCATGGTATATCGAAAATGGCATATCGGGGATGATATTCGATATGCTGTCCAGATCTACGTAGTTCCACCTTTTCAGGCGTAACTTCTACTTCGGGCCTCCGAATTGCAATCCTCTTCTTGCATTATGAGCTAGACATCCATAGCTTTACAATGACATATAATAGGGTGCTTAGTTTGTTATACACAAATATTGGTGATCCTTGCAATTGTGGTATCCGCGTGACATGATACATATTCTTACTATATTATGTAGTATCAGTAGTCCCCCAGTTTGGAGTGTGCTTTTGGAACATGAGCATAGTTCAAACTCTAATTGGATGATGTATTTATGCATACCAGTAGTCCCCCAGTTTGGGAGTTATTATTGTAGATGATAATTCATAAACTTGATTTGTATGCTCAAGTATTTTATTGAGGGACATCCTTCACTGCACCCAATTTTCGAGTTGCATGAATAACGAATTGGAATAGTGAAAATAAAGCTCGAATACTCCCCAATTTTCCTGAACAATTTGGTTAAGATGGAAGTCGGAAATTCTCGATACCCAATATACATTTTCGATATCTCCCTGATATAGAAAACCATTTATTGTTGATGGGGCCCACATGTGTTTATTACATAAGCTTGTCCCCACCTCTTGTCCGGATGCTATTATTTTATTGGGAACCTTTTGTCAATTTGTAACACCGAATATCGAACCCCCATTATATCGAAGTAGCAAGGTATGTCGGGTTCCTTCCCGTAATAACATGGTGTTAATATGTCTTGGTAAGGGGTAGTGTAGAACACGAGTATGTTGTTTTCTACATTAGGCCATCGTGGCCCCCAAGCATTAATGCTAGAGACGATTTGGACCGCTTGGGGTTCTTATGTGCGAGGTTGTATGTGATAAAACTTGCTATTGTGTATATAAGACCGTTTATGAAAATGTTGTTTTTATCAACCTTGCGTTCTTTATTGCTTATTATGATTTTTGCTTCATAACAATTTGGGATATGTTAAAATATTTGAATGCTCTAGCCCGGCCATAGACTTAGTGTGTCTATGTCTCGCGTTTGGTGAGGTGGGTACATAACCAACTCAAATGTTGTAGGTACCTCTTGAGTTATTCTAGTACTTTATCAGATGTAGTATCTGACTGCGCTTCCATTACCTTTATAGGTAGATGTAGTTGACATCGTATCACAAACGATTCTTGTTATACCTTGTGAAGTATGATCTATCATAACGTGTTCAGTATGCCCTACGACAAAAATACCATGCACAACATATTTCATTGTATCATGAGAGGTGAATGACTTGGATACCGCGAAAGGTATATTTCACTATACCATAATTGGGTAGTTTCTAGCTGAAGCTATTGTAGAGTGTAGCTTCAAGTATTGTTACACCTCACGAGTGGTTTTGAGCTAACACCCGCAGAAAGTGTAGGTATGATAATGTTGAGCCAGACGTCGTTGTTGAGATTCTAAAGAAAAATAGTCTCGTGTTGATTAACGTGAAGTGTGCGCCGCAGTAAACTAAGAGTAGGAGTGGCTGTTAGGGTATTCTCTATCATTTCCCGTAGGATAGGAGATATCATTTACCGTTTGAGGTATTTTTTGCCTTTTCCCATAGGCGAATCGACTGATAGTAAAATGCTTGAAGTCAAACAAAGTTGCAGCAAGAGCGAAAATCATAGGAAACATCATTTGGAAAAGTTAAAGCCAGTCATGGCGGATTGGAGGCTCCCAAGGCCAATGTTTGTAAAAGACGATTTACGTCCATATCACTTATAGGTCCAAGGAGAGATGTCAACATTCTCTCGCATGTAACTTAAACATGCACTTTGTCAATCTTAAAGAGGATAAGATAGTTAATGAGCGAGAAGTCATCATAAGAAAGGCTTTCGACTATAGTAATTGTAAAAATGATAAATGCGATGATGGACACAGAGAAGTTTCGTGACAATCTTAGGTCTGCGCCTAGTGTGTATTAGATTGCTTGCTTGCGCTACTAAGGGGTGTAGGTTGGTCACTCTTTGAGTCAGCTGTACAGTTTATGATGATGTAAACCGTAGCATATTATGTTGGTTGGAATGATCTTTCGGTTAACACTTCTTGTGCTTTGGAGCGATTTTATTTAATCAATGCATCTTCATTTATTTGAACAGCAGTTGTTCATTTTGAAACATGCATTATATATATTATAGTCGTAGTTGTGTTATTGGATATCTCATTAGTGATGAGAATTTATCGTTTGTGCTGGCTTCATTTAGGAATTGACAATACCTTAAAGGGCAAAGTCATATCGTACCACGTAGAGTGGATTGCTGTTGAATTGATTGACCAGTATGGGTAAGATGTTAACCCTCATAGTGGATATACATCCTGTAATCACTACGACTGCAACATGTCTTAAAATTTGGTCTTTTTATTGACTCGCGTCTCACACGCGATAATACGAGTGTTTCTCATTGTAAGATTAGTCACAGTACGGTGACAGATGTAACGCCACTGCCATAAAATTATGGTATGAATGATTTATTCATTTAATCGTGCTATCGCACTGTTTTGAGCGTCTAGCACCATTTAGCCATTATATAGGTGTTATATTCAGTTTATTATAATTATGCAGAGTAGGCGTCTAGCTAACTGCTTGACCTTTGCATCCTCGGGACAGATTTAGAGGAGGTATTTGGCGACGATTATGTTCCCTTGAGAGTTGGGGTCTCATTTCGGTGCTTTATTGTGCCTTAAGAGGCGGGGTACTGCATAGATACTTGTTTTTGTGCCGTATGATGCGGGGATACCACGTAGGTACCAGTCGTTGTGCCTTAAGAGGCGGGTTACCGTGTGGGTACCTGATGTTGTAATCTTGTTCGTCTTTGTTCATTTTGTTTGAATTAATGCAAGCGTGTCATCTCATATTTGTGTGCAAATTTTTGCGATTCGCGTGGTGTCTGAAAGTAACTTATTTATTTGTAATATTTAAAGGAATACCATGTAAGGAATCATGTATTTTATTTGTTGTCATTTCACTTAGGGTACCTCGTGGGTGCATGATTCATTGTCGTAGGTACATGTTTTGCTGTCGTCTTAGGCAGGGTATAACGTAGATACGTATGTCTCTACCGTTATAGGCATGGTACCGCGTATGTACATATTTATTTGCATTTTAGGTTTGGTACCGCGTAGGTAAATATTCCTCTTTCGACTTAGGCATGAATCTGTGTAGGTAGATGTTGCTCTGCCATTTCTGGCATGTTATCATAAAGGTACACGTTACTCTTGTCATTTTTTGGCATATTACCGTATATGTAGTTGTTACTCTGCCATTTCTGGCATTTTACCATATAGGTAGATGTTACTCTGCCATTTCTGGAATTTTACCGTATTGGTAGAAGTGACTGAGCCATTTCTAGCATTTTACTTTATAAGTAGATGTGGCTCTGCCATTTCTGGCATGTCTCGTTTGTGTTGTTAACATTGTTCGTTTCCTCGTTTGAGTTCGTGAATAAAAGAGGGTTTCAGAGTCTGTTTATATATTTTCTGCTATATCCTCCAGGTTAGTAAATAAATAAATTATCTGTTAAGGTATTTCTGGCTTTTTCCATACGACAGGAGATAACTCTACCATTTTAAGGTATTTGCAATCTTGTCCCGTTGGACAAAATATAAGCCTACATGTTAAGGTATTCTCTGCCGTATCCTGTAGGATAGGATGTATGTTGACCTATTAAGGTATTCCTCTGCCGTATCCCGTAGGATAGGAGGTACGTCCACCGTTTAAGTAGTCAAGATGGCGTAAAATCTGATGTTGTATCACCGTATCCACCACGAAGGTATATGGATATTCGTCGTGGTAAGTGATATGTCCTGAGGGCGAGACCTCTGTTGTAATATCATCGTATTTACCATGAGGGTATATGGATAGTCGCCGTTGTAAGCGAGTTGTCTTAAGGGCGAGACTTCTTTGCTATTGTGTCAGCATGTTTGCCACAAGGGTATATGGGCAGTCGCTGTTGTAAGCAATATGTCCTGAGGGAGAGACCTCTCCGCTGTTGTATCAACATATCTACCACGAGGATATGTGGACAATTGCCTTTTCAAGCGATATGTCTTGAGGGCGAGACCTCTTTGATGTTGTACCAACATCTCTCTCTCTCTCTCTCTCTCTCTCTCTCTCGGTTCTCCGTATCTCGATGGATAGAGGATCTTATTCTCCTTGTTTTGTTGATAGTGGATGTCTATGTTCCTGTCATTTAAACAGATAACAATATATGTAAGGATATATCAATATAAAACTTTAAGATACATAATAGCGAAGAAACAGATAGCATTCGATCTGCCTACCCTTAGGATATGAGATACTTTTACCCTTTGAGGTATATTTATGTCTTATCCCGTAGGATATGTTCGCTCCTGCAGTCAGCCTATTACTATGAAAGAGAGATATATAGCATTCACAAGATAAAATTAATAATAGATAGTGGCCAAAAACCGGGTGAAGCCCAGTTCGCCTAATATGGAGAACATGCAACTCAGGTAAATATAAATTGTTTCAACATAATTAAAAGCAAAAATTAATAAGCCCAAGTGATTCCTGGGAAATCACTTCGTCGAGTCTGAAAGACATCAAATCTGGGATGATATCGAATCTGGGATTATATCAAATCTGAGCGATATCGAATCTGGGATGATATCGAATGTCGCTAATGATATCGAATCTGAGCGATATCGAATCTGGGATGATATCGAATGTCGGTGATGATATCGTCTGAACGATGCTAAATGTAATGGATATCGGAGATACGAGGATATCAAGTGTATACGTGTATCGGGTAAGTTATGATATCGAAGGTGGATGTTTATATCGAAAATAGGCTCGACATGAAAAATAGGCTCGATATCAAAAATAATCTCGACATCGAAAAGGCTCGATATGGAAAATAAGCTTGACATCAAAAATAGGCTTGACATCGAAAATAGGCTCGATATTGAAAATAGGCTTGACATCGAAAAGGCTCGATATCGAAAATAGGCTCGACATAAAAAATAGGCTCAATATCGAAAATAGGCTCAACATCAAAAATAGGCTCGATATCAAAAATAGGCTCGACATCGAAAAGAGGTTTTGATATTGAAAAATAGGCTCGATATGTAAGTGAATCAATATAACGTAATTAATTGTCGAATATACATGTGAACAATATAATGTAATTAATATGGCTTACCTTGATTGGCAGAGCGGTGGTATTGGGTGCTCGATATGCTCAAGGGTTTTGATGAATGTGAGCCCGCCCAGAATCGTAAGAATGCGCTTCATGTAAGGCATAGGTCCGATGGCGCTCTAATCTGCCATTGTTCTTGATGAACTCTATTGAATTTTAAGGTTGAGTACTAGTTTTCAAATACATTGCACTGTGTTTCCCACAGACGGCACCAATGATTTGGTGCATTATCGTCTGCTGGCTTGGCAGGCTGACGAAACACTCCACATCGAGCTGGTTCTGGGCTACACTAAAACCATCTTTGTCCATTGCACACATGTACTCCAAGCGACATGGTGAGGGGACGAATGGATCTTTAATGGTTTGTGACTGGAATCGGGTCATTCCAAGCTGCCTATGTATCCCCTAGAGGGAATAAAGCCGAACATAGTTCATTTATCTATTGTGATGACCAAGCACTAGTTGGGCTATATGATTCACTTATTTCTGTATTGCGCGACTTCACGGCTTTGACCATATCTCCTTGTAGGAATGTCCAAACCTCGATCCGCTTTTTGATATAGAAAGTAGACTCCCTTAGGCTTCCAAGAATATAAGGTACATATCGGGGAAAGATGTTAAATATCCTCTATATTGAATAACATATCCGGTATCCTACATGTCGGGTATTTTAGAGAGGCCTCACGATATCAGCCATATATCGATGTACGTATATTGAAACCTCAATCTGCTTCTTCATATAGAACCGTACCTCAAATATATTTCATTTGATATAAGGTACATATCAAAGTGATTTCGCTTGTTTTGGCCCATGTCAAACATAATGTGGATTCCCACGAGGAGGCCAAGTCCAATGGTTTTGTGATCAAGTTACTAGACATATATTGGAATTTGTCCTTAAGAGATTGAATAGACTAAAGATAATTATGGAAAAGTAATTTATTCAATTCTAGTATATTAATTAATATAACAATTTAGCATTTAAACCCATTTAAGTCATTTTTAGCATCGGGCTTGTCTAATTTTATGCTCGGGCAGAGCGTATTTTCAAAGCGGCGTGATTGAATCGAGTTATCGTTGGGTAATCGCAACATGTTGATAGTTGGGTTCAGTTTTTAAAATTTTAACGGCTGCACCTAAAAGATTTTGAGACTCGGTGGAGTTACACTTTTTGACGCTTAGTAATGTTTCGTATGTTGTAAGGTGTTTTGAGTGATTTCAAGTTGAATTAAGTTTATAGTTACCCCTTCTTCTTTCAGAATGAGATTAGCTAGATTCTAAATGATTGTATTTGATGAGATTCGTAATTGAGTTTCCTTATTTAAATTGTTCATTTAGACATGTATATTATTTGGTAGATTTATCCTATTTTAAGAGTTAATAGCAAAAACCACCCAGTGTTATTTCTATTTGGCTGAAAAAGCATGGTGTTGTTTAAATTGGCATAAACCATAGTGTTATCATTTCATTTGCACACCGCACCCATTCCACATTTTATCATTTTTAAAATGTTGCTTCAATAATGTTCTCATTTTAGGTTGAAGTGATGTAATGAATATATTTCACACAATAAATTGGTAGATTTGTAAATTTTATTTTCTGTCGGTGGTTACCTTTGTTTTTTTAATCGGTAACATACGGTATCTCACATAATAAAGTTGATAACCCATGTTAAGGTACAGTTGACAAGAGAAGGAAATTCAATAATTTAAATTTATTATTTATTTGTCGAATATCTGATACTTCTTTTTTTCTTTTTCCAAATAGCTAGCTAAAGGACTACTTTAGTAGAGGGAGTGAAGTCCTAATTAATGAAGTCATTCCATATTGAAATATAATTACATACACAACAACTAATAACGGAAACGCTACCCATATGATAATCATGAATAACAACTCCTAATGATATTAGTAGTCCTTGTACTACAACAATACGTATTGGTCACCTTTATATATTATTTTGCATTATAATATATAGTTTTTCATATGAATCTCTCCTTTCTCTACAAAAGCCCCAAGAAAACATAACTAGTTAAATCACATAAACACGCGCACACCAGCTTCAAATATTGTCCAAGAAAATGAAGTCCATTATTAAAGTCATTCAAAGGTGGAAAAACAAGAGCCGGGCTCCACCCGGCTATGTCCCGATCCTTGTCGGCGCGCAAAGAAAGCGGTTCGTCGTCAAAACTAGGTTCTTAAACTATCCGGTTTTTGCGGCGCAATTCGACGAAGTAGAGGCGGAGTACGGGTTTCCGAGCGAGGGCTGTCTCGTTCTTCCTTGCCAACCGGGTTTATTTGAAGGAATCGTGAGGTTTCTTGGGAAAGACGAGGACAAGCTAAGTTTAGCGGATTGGGGCTGCATGAGTTCTTGAAGATGGTTACGGATGAATTTACATACAACAATGAATCTTGTCACGCGTTGACTACGCCATTGCTGCAAGAGGCCCCATCGGGTTTTATATTTTGACGCTAGCTAGCGAGATTATGTATGGTCTTTATTTTATTCAGGTCATGTATGTGTTTGATGGGTTTAATTCGGACTAGTTATTTAATTATGTGGTCTAGTTAGCAGTTTTTTCCCAATCTGGAATGAGATTAGCTATACTCTATCAGGCTTGATAATCTTGTATATGTATTCAAAATATTCTTAATTAATGAAATACATGGTTAAGATTGTACGTTCATTTACATGGACCTGTTGATTATTTTGTAAGACAATCCAATTTTGGTGTTGGGGTTTACCTGAGTATAAATTTATACTTCTAAATGCTTAATCAAAAATACATCTTAAATAAGATTTCTTCCGGAATAAAACACACTATTATCTTTTTAGTTCAGTACAAAATTACTTTTATGTTTTTCCACAATACGCATAAAAAGTTCTAGAAAACTTATTAAAATTTTATATACCAGTTTATAGAGTCTATATGTTCTAAAAGGTCTCGGTTTCAGTTAAATACCAAATGCAACTCGTACATTGGCATTGACAAGACGACTGTTGAACACCTTACACCAATACGTTATTTTAAGCACATTAAGATGATACAACACAATAGAAAAGTTTTATCAATTACAAAATGCAACACGCACTTTGAGAAAATGACAATTCATTCCCTCATCATCAAAGATTCAACTTACACTACACGAAAAATAGGACAATAGGGACCAAACAGGTCAATAGAGACCCCTCAGGCGGTCCCTATTGACCCTCTTTCGGTCGCATAAGGTCAATGTGCGGTCGCTATTGATCGGTCGCTGATGAGAGCAGTCGCTTCTCCTCATCGACCAACTTTCGCTACTAAGGGTCAATAGCGATCGAAAATCAATGACTGCCTTGCAGTCCCTATCACTACAAGAGAAACGGCCATTTCCGACGGCACAAAACCTGTCGGCAAATGTCTATTTCTCGTCGGAAATGGTCTTTTCCGACGGTTTAGTCCGTCGGAAATGGTCGACGGTAAAGCTTCCGTAGGAAAAGCTTTTTTCGACGGCACAGTGCCGTGGGAAAAAGTCTTTTCCGATGGGTTCTTGCCGTCGAAAAAGCTGTCGGACTTTTCCGACGGCATCGTGCCGTCGGAAAAGACCTCTTTTCCGACGACACTATGCCGTCGGAAATGTACTCTTTTCCGACGGCATAGTACCGTCGGAAAAGACTATTTCCGACGGCACGATGCCGTCATAAATAATAATCATAAATATTAAAAAAAAACAATTTTTTATTAATTATCATCTCAAATTTTGTCCGAATTTTCGGAAAAGGCTATAATAAAAACATATATATATATATATATATATAAACATTAATAATATATATAAATTATAAAAAATGAATTATTTGGTACGAGAAACATAAATATAAACTAATTGGTAATATATATAGATTAATAAAAATAGTTTATTATGAAAATATTAAGAATAATATATGATATGTGTAAGAAAACAAAATATATATAAAGAAAATATAAGTAAGAAAAATAATTGAAGAAAGAATTGAGAGAAGAAATGTAGTTAGGGAGATATAATTTGAGTGTTTATGTATGAATGAATGAATTTTAGGTGTAAAATTTGGGGGAATTTATAGATTTTGGAGGGGGAATGGTGCCATGTCAGCGATCCGCGTCAAAAAGGTTCCGGATACGCTCATTTCCGACGGCACCATCCCTTCGAAAAAGGTCTTTTCCGACGGCATGGTGCCGTCGGAAATGGGTCTTTTCTGACGGCATGGTGCCGTCGGAAAAGGGTCTTTTTCGAGACATTTTTTTTTAATTAATAATTTTTTTTTGTACTTTTTCGACGGGCTTCACCCGTCAGAAAAGTTCATTTCTGTCGGCACTAGGCCGACGGACAGATCTTTTCCGACGGGTGAAGCCCGTCGGAACTTTTCCGACGGGCACCTGCGTCGGAAATGCGCGAATTTCTTGTAGTGTATTGCCTTAACAACAATAGGGACTGCCCTGCAGTCGCTACTAATAGAGAAATAGGGACCGCTGAGCGATCCCTACTAATATTCATATAGACTCAATGAATATTAGTATGGACCGCCGAGGGGTTCCTAATAGTCTGCGCGGAAAATAATAAAAATAATAATATTCTGAATTTTTTTTGGAATATTATTGTTTTTTTTTGTACAAATATTATTATAAGAAGACCAAAATAATAAAATAATGAAAAAATAATATAATAAAATGAAAGTATTAATAAACGTAAAAATATGAAGACAAATTACTAATAATTGATGAAAAGCAAAAAATAGATGAACAAAAATTGAAGGAAAACAAAAAATACATGAATAAAAAAACAAGTGAAAGATAAAAAATAAAATATGTAGATCCAAATTAATAGAAAAGAAAGATTGTGTGGTTAAAAGAAAGAAGAAAACAAAGTTTGTGTTGGTGATTTTTGTTTTGGATTTGGAAAAAGAGAAGAAGAAAATAGTATTTTGTGTTGGTGATTTATGTTTTGGATTTGGAAAAAGAGAAAAAGAAAAGTTTTTTTGTTGGGTGTTTGTTGGAGAAGACCTCTTAAGATGAAAAGTTTTTTTGTTGGATGTTTTGTTGGAGAAGAAGATAAGAAGAAATTGTTTTTGTTGGGTTTTTGGAGATTAATGAAATTAGATGTAAGAGTGGTGAGTATATAACTATATATAGTGGGAATGGTGAAATTTTCAAATTTGCGCAAAGTTCAAATTTCACCCCAATTCCGCCTAAAAGTTTTGCCAAAATTTTAAATTTTTCGATTTTTGTGACAACTAAGGTTCACAAATATGCGATAGCGACCGCAAGGCGGTCACTAATATTTAATAGTGACCGCCCTGCAGTCACTATTATGTTGTTAGGGACCGCCAAGCGGTCCCTAATAATATTCATCTTTCAAATTTGAATTTTTTGGAATGATGTTGATGTGTTTGTTATTCTTAGCAACCAATCTCATTATAACAGTTTAATTAAAGTAATACATGATTACAAAACTAGTAGTTTAGTTGTGAAATGATAGAATGAATGAGATTGAGCGAGTTATTAACGTTCAACATATATTTCATTTTCTACAACTAATCATCACTTATTAGTTGTAGTTGTTATTCGTTTTTATGCTTTACTTCACTAATGTTACCATAAATATGATTATTAGAATCAATCATTAGACCAACTATTCATTATGCTTACGTGTATATATGAGTTGTAAGCATTAGGACATTTGTCGTTCAAAACAGTAAAAAAATCCGCAAAGTGGACGGTTCCCTCTATATATTGTTTGGATTTACAATGCAACATTGTAATTATTGTTATTTTAACTATTATAATGGTAACTATGAACTAAACAAACAATGCGGCACCTCAAATCACCATAAATCACGATTTTAAAGTATGAATATTAGTAGGGACCGCCCGTCGGTCACAATTGGTTCAATAGGGACCACCAGACGGTCACAATTGGGTTAGTTTCGACCGCATTGCGGTCCCTATTAATTTCCATACTTTAAAATCGTGATTTCGTGGAAGGATTTTGATGTGTTTGTGATTTTTAGCAACAATCTCAATACTAAATGTGAAATTAAGTAATTATTAGTTACAAAACAAGTGATTGAGTTATTCAATATTAGATATTGAATGTGATCGAGCGAGTTATTAATTTTGAAACTATTTTATTATCTACAAATAATCATCATATACACCCTAGTTGTTATGGGTTATTATGCTTTAACTTCAAAAATTAAAGTATATACATCATTACGCGGTTCAATTAAAGTATAAATATATGTATGTAGGTATTTCATCTATATATATATGATCGTTGTCGTTGTATATATTAAGAATTTTCAAAGCGGGTCGTCCCCAATATAATGTTTGGAGTTGCAATGAAAGATGTGTAATTATGGTTGGTTTAACAATGAATATAATAATTAACAATTACACAAACAACGCGGCACCTCAAATCATCGGAAAAACCTCATTTTTAAGTATGAATATTAGTAAGTACCGCTCAACGGTCAGAAATATGGGCCCATCGA
Organism: Linaria vulgaris; assembly: GCA_948329865.1. Classification (NCBI taxonomy): domain Eukaryota; kingdom Viridiplantae; phylum Streptophyta; class Magnoliopsida; order Lamiales; family Plantaginaceae; genus Linaria; species Linaria vulgaris. The sequence continues at coordinate 68,601,393 of OX415249.1, forward strand.
CTGCACTTTGTGCACAGAGACCGCATTGCGGTCGCTGAATATTACCAGCTACTGCAAGGCCGTCGCTGAAGGCTAGTGACTGCATTGCAGTCGCTACTGGGCGGTCCCTAAAGACCGCACAGTCTTGTAGTGTTAGGGCCCGAATCATTATTATTTGTCATGCTCTTCTCCCAAAACTCGCATATGGGACACAGTGAAATTCATGACATAGCCAAAGCAAAAGTATCCCTAAATATACACGAAATTTTCATTTTTTTATTATCGCGTCGGGTAGGAAATGAACAAACTTTTCTTTTATTTCTTATGAGTACCAAAAAACAGCAGAATAGGTAAAATTAAAAATCTATCTAATACTTTTTTTCATTTATAAAATTAAACATCGTCTTTTTCATCAAAGAATAACGAACGGGTACATGTGTATATTGAAAATAATAAATATTTAGCAATGTAAAGACACCAAATAACTAGCTAAATAATTAGAGTGAAAAACATTACATTTACAAATTTGAAATAATGATTGATAAGAAACAAGTTCATACACATGTGCTTCCTTAGTGGAAGTTACAAATGAATTAAGTGTTTCCTACGTGAAAAATTATTAATTAGATATTGTGAAAAATAAAATGCCGATTTTTTTTTATGCATTTCATATGAACAAATGATATGTTACACATACACAAAGGTAGTACGAACATGATATACGATTATTGTTGTCTTAACAAAGACTTTATACACTTTTCTCCAATAGTAAGACTATTTTGTGGTATGAAATATAATGAATATGCATTTAAAAGTTTTTGTCAATAATTTGATGGCCCCACATTCCCATTACTTATTAGTAATAAATATGCTTCGCATTAAATAGACCGTAGATCACTTTTTTAGCAATAAGCAAGGTTATATGGATAAGAATAAAGAATAAATATAAGCGATTAGCCTACATACTTAATGCATGTAAAATAAGTCATGAACTCCAAAAACATCAACCACTTTTTCGCCCATCCTCTGTCTAAATTTGCTTTCGCTTGTTTTGGCTCGTATCAAACATAATGTGGCTTCCCACGAGGAGGCCAAGTCCAATGGTTTTGTGATCAAGTTACTAGACATATTTTGGAGTTTGTCTTTAATAGATTGAATAGACTAAAGATAATTATTGCAAAGTAATTTATTCAATTCTAGTATATTAATTAATATTGCAATTTAGCAATTAAACTCATTTAAGTCATTCTTAGCATCGAGCTTGTCTAATTTTATGCTTGGGCAGAGCGTATTTTCAAAGCGGCCTGATTGAATCGAGTTATCGTTGGGTAATCGCAACATGTTGATAGTTGGGTTCACTTTTTAAAATTGTAACGGCCGCAGCTAAAAGATTCCGAGACTTGATGGAGTTTCACTTTTTGACGCTTAGTAATGTGTCTTATGTTGTAAGGTGTTTTGAGGGGTTTCAAGTTGAATTAAGTTTATAGTTATCCCTTCTTCTTTCATTCGCAATCCAGAATGAGATTGGCTAGATTCTAAATGATCACGCTTCATGTATTTGATGAGATTCGTAATTGAGTCTCCTGATTTAAATTGTTCATTTAGACCTGTATATTATTTGGTAGATTTATCCTATTTTAAGAGTTAATAGCAAAAACCACCCAGTGTTATTTCTATTTGGCTGAAAAAGCTGGTTAAATTGGCATAAACCCTAGTGTTATTATTTTGTTTGCACACCGCACCCAATCTACATTTTATCATTTTTTAAAATGTTGCTTCAATAATGTTCCCATTTTAGGTTGAAGTGATGTAATGAATATATTTCACACAATAAATAGGTAGATTTGTAAATTTTATATTCTGTCGGGGGTTAACTTTGTTTTTTTTATCGATAACATATGGTATCTCACATAATAAAGTTGATAATCCATGTTAAGGTACAGTTGACAAGAGAAGGAAATTCAATAATTTAAATTTATTATTTATTTGTCGAATATCTGATATTTCTTTTCTTCTTCTTCCAAATAGCTAGTTAAAGGACTACTTTAGTAGAGGGAGTGAAGTCCTAATTAATGAAGTCATTCTATATTGAAATATAATTATATACACAACAACTAATAACGGAAACGCTACCCATATGATAATCATGAATAACAACTCCTAATGATATTAGTAGTCCTTGTACTACAACAATACGTATTGGTCACCTTTATATATTATTTTGCATTATAATATATAGTTTTTCATATGAATCTCTCCTTTCTCTACAAAAGCCCCAAGAAAACATAACTAGTTAAATCACATAAACACACGCACACCAGCTTCAAATATTGTCCAAGAAAATGAAGTCCATTATTAAAGTCATTCAAAGGTGGAAAAACAAGAGCCAGGCTCCACCCGGCTATGTCCCGATCCTTGTCGGAGCGCAAAGAAAGCGGTTCGTCGTCAAAACTAGGTTCTCAAACTATCCGGTTCTTGCGGGGCAATTCGACGAAGTAGAGGCGGAGTTCGGGTTTCCGAGCGAGGGCTGTCCCGTTCTTCCTTTCCAACCGGGTTTATTTGAAGGAATCGTGAGGTTTCTTGAGAAAGACGAGGACAAGTTTAGCGGATTGGGGCTGCATGAGTTCTTGAAGATGGTTACGGATGAATTTACATACAACAATGAATATTGTCACGCGTTGACTACGCCATTGCTGCAAGAGGCCCCATCGGGTTTTATATTTTGACGCTAGTAGCGAGATTATGTATGGTCTTTATTTTATTCAGGTCATGTATGAGTTTGATGGGTTTAATTCGGACTAGTTATTTAATTATGTGGTCTAGTTAGCAGTTTTTTCCCAATCTGGAATGAGATTAGCTATACTCTATCAGGCTTAATAATCTTGTATATGTATTCAAAATATTCTTAATTAATGAAATACATGGTTAAGATTGTATGTTCATTTGCATGGACCTGTTGATTATTTTGTAAGACAATCCAATTTTGGTGTTGGGGTTTACCTGAGTATAAATTTATACTTCTAAATGCCTAATAAAAAATACATCTTAAATAAGATTTCTTCTGGAATAAAACACACTATTATCTTTTTAGTTCAGTACAAAATTACTTTTATGTTTTTCCACAATACGCATAAAAAGTTCTAGAAAACTTATTAAAATTTTATATACCAGTTTATAGAGTCTATATGTTCTAAAAGGTCTCGGTTTCAGTTAAATACCAAATGCAAGTCGTACATTGGCATTGGCAAGACGACTGTTGAACACCTTACACCAATACGTTATTTTAAGCACATTAAGATGACACAACACCATAGGAAAGTTTTATCAATTACAAAATGCAAGACGCACTTTGAGAAAATGACAACTCATTCCCTCATCATCAAAGATTCAACTTACACTACACGAAAAACAGGACAATAGGGACCAAACAGGTCAATAGAGACCCCTCAGGCGGTCCCTATTGGCCCTCTTTCGGTCGCAGAAGGTCAATATGCGGTCGCTATTGACGGGGCGTTGATGAGAGCAGTCACTTCTCCTCATCGATCGACTTTCGCTACTAAGAGTCAGTAGAGACCGAAAATCAATGACATCCTTCCAGTCCGTATTGCCTTAACAGCAATAGGGGTTGCCCTGCAGTCACTACTGATGGAATAATAGGGACTGCTGAGCGGTCCCTACTAATATTCATATAGACTCAATTAATATTAGTACGGACCGCCGAGCGGTCCCTAATAGTCTGCGCGGAAAATAATAAAAATGTTAACAGGGTAAAAATCCACGTGCTTAAAATATACTATAATTCGATTACAAAAATTGCCGAATATATTATTATATAATTTATACTCGTAACCACAAAATACCCGTATCACACGGCGAAGACCCTGATTCCCCCAAAATACGATAGCACCCCCTACACCCTCCGATGTCTGAAAGCTATCGGAGAACTCATTTCGAGGGCCAAAGCACGATAAAAATGCACTATCAAAACCTGGAACCCCTCGGAGCACACGTTATAAAGACCTGAATGCAAGAATACCAGCCTGTCCGAACAAGAAAGCCTTGTCCAAACACCATGAACGTTGGAAGACATTCTACGAGGGCTTGGATACTAAAATGCTACTTCACGAAAGCCAAGCAAAGCCCTCGGAGACAAAGCAAAGCCCTCAGAGACAAAGCGAAGCCCTCGGAAATCAAATCAGATCCCTCGGAGATATGCCCAACCTGCGTAACCCGAGACCAAAATAGAAACACCCATCGGAGCACACTTAGACCGCTATCGGAACTACCACAACATCGGACGAGCATCCCCTCCCACTTATCCAACGTTTCCGATAGATACCACCCATCAGAGAGAATAAGTCAGAAGAATCAACCTATCGAAACCCATGGGAGCTATCGAAAAGGATATGATTCATCCTAGTCAGCGCCCCGTCAGCAGATATACCAAACACATAAAATATATCCCTTCACTCATGCGTAACGACACCTGTGAACACATGCACAGTTACACCTGCCCCTAAAAGACTTCTATAAAAGGTAAAATGAGAGATCGCCAGAGGAGGGGGGAGGGGGGACGCGCTCCTAAGGGAACTCATGTTCTCTTTAAAACTAAAAAAGGCTTCAGAGGAGAGGGCAAACTCCTTTCTTTCTGAAGGCTTCACAAATGTCAACTCTTTCAACAGATAAAATCAACACAGTCAATAAAATCGACATACTCCAAATAATCAACACCAAGAACAAGAACTACGAGTGGCTTGATTCCCAATCGGGGGATACGTAGGCACCTCGGAAAATATCCAAGTCCAGCCCCAAATCAATAAAAACCAACAATCCCCTTGGGTCGGGATCGGCGTGCCAACCCAAAAATAACTCGTTAAATCGGGAATAATTCCAAACCCGTTAACAAAGTGGCGCTGTCTGTGGGAACGTCGTTGAATCCTTGAGCAAGCTCGAGAAGATCGCCGTCAAAGCCCCAAAAGGGCAAGCAGGTGCTTCTGCCACAGGGCGACATGCTCCGAAGATAAGTTTTCCTTTCTCCAAACTCGTGGGATTCGATTCCAATCTTGGATATCTCCTTGAAAATCACAAGGTTTTCTAATTGATAGATAAGTATATGTACGAAGTCTTTAAAAGACTTGTAAAGGAAATAGAAGTGATGGTCTAGTGGCCTCGGAGAGGTTTTCCGTGACCGTTTACCCGGAGAACCTTTATTCGTGTCCCCTTCTCGAAGGCTTTTTAAAGTCTGTATAATTAAAATAACAAGAATGTAAATAATCCTACCGAAATGATTCTTTAAAAGTACGTGAGAATATTCACTAAACTCCAAGCACTTATATATACTTAGGAATCTTTCCTTGGATGACTGAATTAAGTTTGAGCTTTCCAAGCTATGTTATAGCCACGATTACGTGTCAGGGGATACCTCTATTTAGAGAAAATGTATCTCCAAAGTTTGCACTGCAAACGGGCACGTTATGCAAAGTAATTTGCTTGGCCAATAAGAATGAACTTCATTTCTCAGTCTTAAGTTCTACAATTAAGGGAAAGGGCCCAAGTATTTATAAAGTGCTGAAAAGTTATGATGACTATTAAACACGAAAAAGATAAGTTTCATTCCAATAAAAAACAAAGTACAGTTGTGCGCCAAGTAAAAAAGAAAATAAAAGAAAAGGCCTCTAAGTTGGGGGGGGGGGGGGGGGGGGGGTAGAGCACTCGTGAGGGAGGGGGTTGGCATCGTAGCGGGAGGAAGGGCCGGAGTACTCGTAGAAGGGGGAGCACCAGAAGGACTAGCCTGGGCCCCCGTACCAGGAGAAACACGAGTTGTAGGAAGGGGGATCACGACAATTAAAGGAACCCGAGTCGGGGCAGTAGAGGAAGGAGGAAGCTGAGAACTACTCTTAACAAAAAGATCATAGGCTTCTTCCAGCGTGGGCTTCTGCATCTCCGTTATATTTATCAGACGCGGGTCTACATTGGGAGATATCTTCCTGCGCACTAGCCCGAAGCATTGAAGGAACCCCCACATTACATGTCCGACCAAGTATCCGTGATTTTTACGGACATATAGTTCCTTGACTTGGGTAGTGGCCTCCACCTGGGCTTCCTTCACAGCAGCGACCATCCTCTGTTGCATCTCCTCGGAGGTGATGCCCCCTGAAACTGGAGTTTTCGACAACTCTTCATTAAGAGCATCCACGTGGCCAAGCGCTTGATGCAAGCTACGCTCCAACTCCTTCTGTTTTGCCTCCCATGCAATCTTCCACTCCTCAAGGGAGGTAACCTTTTCTTTCAAAACCAACCCCATGGCCTCCATCTCCGATACTGAAATTGTAGGACCATGGATTGACACAACACTTTTTGAGAGTTAAGCTGGAATTGCCTTAACTCTATTTTGATCTTCTTGATAATAATAATGTGCAGCGGAAGTAAGAACACAAGAAGATATAATTTTAAGAAGTTTTCAATATTATTAAAAACTTCTGAGCCTTAGGCGAAATAACCATAAAGGTTTTATCAAAAACGTTCCTCACAACAATTCACTCACGCTCTTTGTTGATCGGACTCAACGAAGCAGACAAGTAAGAACTACTTAACTTCTATGAACTATACTTAAGTAGTTGATACAAAAACTTCGCAAAACAAAATGAAGACAATACAAATAATTAATCTCTTGGATTATTGGCACGATTGTCTTGTCTTCATCTTGATGAACTTCACATCTTTATAGATTTCTTGAGTCTTGAACGCCAAGATGTGTTGTTCCCAGTTTTGGTAACTCTTGTTGTTTCCTTGTTGAAGATTGCCTTCTTTGTGAACTTCATATCTTTCCAGAATATGTGTTTCCTTCATTACTGATTTAGCAAGGTAACACATCTTCTTCAATTCGGAGAATCCTAGAAAGAATCGCGTCGCAAACAACAGCTCATTTGTTTCCTTCTTTTGAAAGCGTGTGAGTTGACTATTCAACTTAGCTTGAATTATGGAAACTTCAAGTAAGACTCTTCCAAAGCTCTTCCTTATGTTTAAGATACTTTCCTGGACATAAACATAAACATCTAAAACCGTGGAACTTGATTAATAAGTGAGTAAAGGCAAAACATAATTTTGGCAACTAAAGAACAGTTTTCGCACAAGCTCTCGGCTTTCAATGTTATCCTCAATGTTAACTCAACATCATCTAATATTTCACTGTCTAACATTGATTCCCGAAAACCTGCACTTTCAATCTCCCCCTTTTTGCCTTTCTTCACAAAACCAATACCTGTTCCAATCAAGTCTTATATCCAGAAAGTTATAATCAACAAGAAACAAATTAAACTACCAAACTGCTCCCCCTTAATACAAGATATCATTTCAAAGTTAAATTAACCAAGACAAGCATTAAGGTCATCACTACATGAGATATGTATATATGTTCAGACCTTAACATTCATCAATGTTGCCTCAACATTGAAACCAGTAAGTTTCCTGCATAAAAGGTTAACAAGAAAAACAGTTCAAAATGTTCCTTCATAAGAAATAGAAGTTAAGAACAATTAGAGCAGTTCAACAATAGTACTTAGAGTTATAGGTCATAGCTAGATATCAAGGACGCACCCCTTGATCAAATAAAACCAAAATAGAGATTAATGTATCAGCAGTTCAAAGATATTAGCAGTTCATAAGAAACAAAACAAAAACTAGAAGACTAAAATTAAAATTGGAACTACTCTCCCCTTTTTTTGTGAAGAAGGGAGTTCTTCCAAATTTTTCACAATGTCCTCCAGTTCTTTGAGGTGTTCCTTCCTCTCCTCGATCTCCCTCTGAGTGTCAGCAATCTGCCCCCCTATACCAGTTCAGCATATGATCCACAAAAGCAGAAGTAATGACCATGCAATCTTCCTCCTTGGACATAGGCACTGAAGTTCCAGCAAACTCTTGAGCCTTATTCTTTTCAGCCCTTGGTCTCACCAATCCTTTTGGGTTCCATGGAAGGTCTCTCACCCTTGATCCAGACAAGTAGCTTGGGAGAATTGTTAATTCAGAATCATTTTTCCTCCAGCCCACAATGACACTTGTCTTCAATCCTTGACTGCCAAGGATTTTGCAGATGAGTGAGGGATAGGGTAGCATCCCATTCTTCCTTCCAGCAACTTCAGACATAGACTTCACAATCCTCTCCCCCATGTTTACAGCTAGCCCATTCTTGATTTTGTACACCAAGATTGCTGATTCCTTGGTAAGTACAGTCACATTCTTGCTTGGTAGCCAGTTGAAACAAGCTATCTTGTGTAAGACAGCACTCAGGGAGGTGAGTTTTGTGGTTGGTAGAGCATCTCTCCATATTTTGACCAACCCTCCAGTCAAGTCCTCAATTACATCATCATAATAGGGGTCCTCAGATTCATCAGTAGTAGGGAAGCCACATATCTTGTTGATGGTGTAGGGGTCAATGTTGAAGATTCTCCCCCTCACCCAAGCCTTTCCAAATTTTGGAGATCTGTAGTCCCTGATCCATTTGGAGAGATTAAGGTAGAACTCCATAACAATATCAGGAGCATAGTCACTCAGCTCCATTACTGACTGTTACAGCCCTCTTGCCTCAAGCAAGTCCATCACCTTGTTCTCTTTGAAACTGGCCATCTCTATAGCTCTTTCAGTGTGAATCTCCCTTCGTTTGAAGGAATCCCACTTTTTCTCCAACTCTTGAGAGAGATAGTAGGGAGAATAGCAGTTCTCCTTCTCCTCAGGGTAGAACACATACAGCTCATCAGTATACTCCTCTGTTCTTGATGTTGCCCCAACATCAGCAGCAACATCCTGCTCCTCCTCAGTCTCCTCTTCCTTCTCCTCTTCTTCTTCTTCCTCATCCTCAACATTTACCACCTCAGTTTCCTCTTCCATTACTTGCTTTCCTTTCCTTTTTCTCTCAGCAGCAGCAACCTTCTTCTCTTCCTCGGCTTTCCTCTCAGCCTTTTTTTGGCTAACCTCTCCACCTGTCTCGTTCTATCCTCAGCCCTTGTCTTAGCAGTTTCAGACAAAGTTTTCAATTTATCCCCTGCAACCTTGCTCTTTTTCTTCTGAGCCCTAATCCACCTCCTCACCATCTTGTCAACAGACACATCCGCGGATATCTCCACAGATTTTTCAACAGAGCCACTACCCTCCCCCTCCACAGGTATATCAGCATCAAATTTAGGGATGGGTTCATCATTGTTTACCTCAGTTTCAGGCTCATTGGTGATGGGAGTGGTTGGTTCCACTGTTGGCTCAACATTAGAGGTCGATTCTCCCTGTTTGGTCTTCTTTCCTCGTCGCACATAGGGAATCGCCTTCCTCTTAGCAGCAACATGAACCTCAACTGTTTTTGAAGCAACACCTCTAGTATGTGAGCGAGTGCGTGCGGCAGTGGGTTCACTTTCTAGAGCAACATCTGCAAGAGTTTGCATAGGAGACTTGCTTGCCATTGTTAGTCGAGAAATTTTGAGAGAATTTGCAGAGAGAAAAATGAGAGAATTTGAGAGTTGAGAGAGTAAATTTGCAGTTTAAGCACACATAATAACATTGCAAGCACAAATAAGGAAAATAGGGTTTTGATTTTTGAATTAATCGTGAATTGAGGAAAGAGAATGAATGTTAGTGGGCAGTTACCAAATTCGAACCATGTAAAACTTTCCCACTATGTTTTCCCGCGCACATGCTTTGATGTTTAATTAACAGTTAACCAGATCGGTTTTCAGAAAAAAACTGAAAACTTATAAGTTCATGTTTTCAATGTTGACCTGCGACTGTGCATAATGTTGGGATAACATTTGATAACATTCAAAACCGAAGGTGGAGGTACAGGCTTCACCAAGGCAAATTCATGTGAGAGCTTGAGATATATCCAAAAATACATCTGAAACTTAACCAATATAGCAAGTGAGTACCTCAGACATATTGTTCAGATCAAAATTATGAGTAAGCAACATAGATAACAAGAAACACACATAGATAAGCAGTTATGAATTCAAGGAACAATTCACTTCCACAGCATAGAAAGTCACAGAACAATGTGTCACCTGCAGTATGTCACCCAAATTGTATGCCTCAACACATGAATTATACTCCCCCTAAGCCTAAGCCGACACAACTCACAAACAAGAAAGAAAACGATGCAGTTTTATATGAATGCAACAATGTAATGTCAAATAGGCATATGATAAACACAAATGAAAAATACCTCAAACCAGCACAACACACATCTCTTTATAATCTTTATTATTTTCATAACTCATCTGAACAAAAACTGAAGGTTGCTAAACACAAAGCTAATGCCACTACTGAATGAGTGCAGCCTGAACTCCACACACTCCAGTAACAACATTAACATCAGCAAGTTAGGCAAGTACAAAGGCCTTGAATGTTGGCAATTCATTTATCATGCACCCCAACACCCCAATTCCTCATGCATACTTGTTTACCAACCTGCATTCAAGAGAATCACCAAGTGATCAATGCTACTAAATGTAAGAAATCGAAACCTCTCAAACACTCTAGTAGAAAGGATCACCCTCATGTGTTCCTTGGCCAAACAAACAGAAACATGTAAATAAGCACAACTGAGTAACACTGAAGCTGTCAACATCATGCACCCCAGCTTCTCCACATGTCCTGTACACCTTCCATATGAATAAGACACAACTGAATAAACATCAAAGTAGTGAACTTTGTGTACCCCAGCTTCTCCATATGTTAGGGAATCACAACCTCAGACAAACAGAAGAGTTTTATTAACTTTTTCAAAACAAAGATGTGAGACTGATAACTAGAAAGAGTTGTTCATCAAAGAGTTCAACCACACAAACCAAATATGACAAAACAAGGATTAATTGAGACTCATAAGGAAATAAACTCAACAAAGGAATAACAACAGAGTACCTACTACACCACAACCAATATACCAGTGCTAGTTAGTGGTGTTATGACAACACTGATTTTCTCAACATTTTCACATATTGCACATGCCAAGAGATTTCCTCAAACTGAAGAATCTCTCACTATCTAAAGGTTTTGTAAACATATCAGCTAGCTGATTTGTTGTCTCAATATGTTCAATGTTGATTACTTTGTCCTCTACCATATCTCTTAGGAAATGATGCCTTATGTCTATATGCTTAGTTCTAGAATGTTGGACAGGATTCCTATAGATACTTATGGCACTTAGATTGTCACAGAACATGAGAAGTGTATCACTATCTAGCCCATAATCTGAAAGCATGTGTTTGAGCCACACAAGTTGGGTAACACAGCTGCCAGCTGCTACATATTCTGATTCAACAGTTGATAATGAAACACAGTTCTGCTTCTTGCTATACCAGGAGACCAAATTGTTCCCCAAATAAAAACAGCCCCCACTTGTGGATTTCCTGTCATCCACATCACCTGCCCAGTCAGAGTCACTGAAACCAACCAAGTTAGTGTTAGTGTCATAAGAATACCAAATGCCTAAAGGTGAAGTTCCAGAGATATATCTAAGAATCCTCTTCACAGCAATCAAGTGAGATTGCTTTTGGTACCTAGCACAAACACATACTGAAAACATGATGTCAGGTCTAGAGGCAGAGAGATATAGCAAACTACCAATCATGGATCTGTACAATGTTGGGTCAACATTGCTACCAATGCCATCTTTTGTTATCTTCACTGAAGAGGACATAGGAGTTTTGCAAGGCTTGGACTCTTGTAGCTCAAATCTCTTCAATAGATTCCTTGCATACTTCTCCTGGTTCAGGAAGATAATGTCCAGCTGCTTGACTTGTAGTCCCAGAAAGTAGTTAAGCTCACCAATCATGCTCATCTCAAATGTTGCTGTCATTGACTCAACAAATTTGTCTAAAGTAGACTTGGTAGTAGAGCCAAATAATATATCATCCACATATATTTGAGCAATGCATATATCAGAGCTTTTTCTAAGGACAAACAATGTTCTATCTCCATCTCCTTTATTGAAACCTAGGCCTAACAGAAAATCAGTTAGCCTCTCATACCAAGCTTTAGGGGCCTGTTTTAAGTCATACAAAGCCTTTTCAAGTTTGTACACATGGTCAGGATGTTTAGGGTCAGCAAAGCCTTTAGGTTGTTCTACATAAACCTCTTTGTCAATTAAACCATTCAGAAAGGCTCCTTTAACATCCATTTGGTAAAGTTTAATCCTAAGACAGCAAGCAATAGCAAGGAGTAATCTAATTGATTCTATCCTAGCTACTGGAGCAAAAGTCTCATCAAAATCTATACCTTCTACCTGAGTATAACCTTGTGAAACCAACCTAGCTTTGTTCCTCATAATTACACCATTCTCATCAGTTTTATTTTTGAAAATCCATTTTGTACCTATTACATTCACATGTGATGGCCTAGGTACTAGATTCCAAACTCTGTTTTTGATGAATTGTAAGAGTTCCTCTTGTATGGAATTAATCCAGTAACTATCCTTAAGGGCTTCAGTTACATTCTTAGGTTCAATGGAGGACACAAAACAAGATGCTTTTTCAACAGTACATGAAGAAGACATACAAACACACAACTTAGCCATATCCTTGTAATTTACCCTTTCTTTGTTGCGTGTTCTAACCCTTTCAGTAATTTGACCAATTACTTGAGAGGCTGGATGATCTCTTTGTATTCTAAGAGGGGGATCTCTTCTGGATACTGGAACCACTTCATCTTCAGAATCTGACAGCACAGATGTTGGCCTAACATTGGGGGTTTCTGGTGTTAAGTCAACATTTGTTCCAGTTTCCAGTTCAGCATCTCCAGCGTCTGTGTTCAATGTTGAGTCCAATGTTGGAATAACATCTGAACCAGTGACTTCTTCAGTACTTGCAGAAACAGTTAAATCATCAAAAATGACATTCACTGATTCTTGAACAGTATGCAATCTTGGATTGTAGACCCTGAAAGCAGCACTATTAGGAGAATATCCAAAAAATATACACTTTTCACTTTTGGGATCAAATTTGCTCAAATAGTCTCTATCTTTTAGCAAATAGCAGTTAATACCAAATTCATGAAAGTGTGCTACTGTTGGTTTTGAACCCTTCAAGATTTCATAAGGTGTCATAGTAGTACCAGGTTTAAGATAAACTCTATTACTAATATGACATGCAGTATTCAAAGCTTCAGCCAAAAGTTTCTTAGATAGGTTTTTCGAATTCAACATAACTCTAGCCATCTCTTGAAGTGTTCAATTCTTCCTCTCAGCAGTCCCATTTTGCTGAGGTGTCTTAGGTGCTGAAAACTCATGGAAAATGCCTTTAGATTCACATAAATTAGCAAAACTTACATTTTCAAACTCCTTTCCATGGTCAGACCTAATTTTTCCTACAGAAGTGCCATAAAGATTCTTAATACTAGCATGCAGAATCTTGAATGCCTCTGATTTTTCTTTCAAAAATTTAATCTAGGTATATCTTGAAAAATCATCAACAATAACAAAAGCATACTTCTTACCATTCAGGCTACTAACCTCAATAGGACCCATGAGATCCATATGTATCAATTCAAAGCACTTATTAGTTATAGGGTTAGTACTCTGTACCTGAAGTGGTGGATGAACAACTTTTGTTTGTTTACCTTTCAGGCAGTCTTCACAAACAATTTTACCTGGGCTAGTCAACTTGGGCAGTCCTCTTACAGCTTCTAACTTCTGTAGTTTCTCCAGATTCATATAGTGCACATGTCCTAACTTCTTGTGCCACATGACAGATTCATCTACCTTGGCATGGTAGCATTCTGCTTCATCTTGAGCAAGATAGCAGTTATCCTTTGATCTTGTACCTGTCATGACACGGACATTGTCACTATTAAACACATCACATGAACTTTTATCAAAAGTAACTAGCAGATTGTCATCACAAAGTTGACTTATGCTAATTAAATTTTCTTTCAATCCTTCAACCAACAATACATCCTTGAGTGGTGGAAATCCTTCAACATCCAGTAGTCCTTTTCCAATGATTTTCCCTTTAGTGCCTCCTCCATAGGTATTTGTTCCAACAGTCAAAGGGATTACATTTTTCAGGTTGTCAATGTTTCCAGTCATGTGCCTTGAACATCCACTGTCAAAATACCATTTACCTGCAAGGTTAGAGTAAACAGCAAAGAAGACAACATTGCAAACAATTTTAACCTTAGGAGTTTTTATCTTCTCAGTCCAGGTTCTACTTTTATGTCCTTCAGATTTGTTACCTAATGTTGGGACAACATTCAGATCAGAGGTTTTCCTAACATTGGTACAGCTATTAATTACTGTTTTCTTCTCAATCACAATTTTAAATTTTTTACTATAAGGCTTAAAGTGACCAGGTTGAAAACAATATTGACAGATAAAAGTAGGCATTTTCATAGTGTTGGAAGAGATTTCACAACTCAAGTTATTGCTTTCCTTGATAAAACCATCTTTCAAATAAGCATAATTAACATCTTCAGAGGGAGGTTTCTCAACAAAGCCCAAACCATTTTTACCTTGATTTCCCATACTCAGCACTTCATCAAGCAGAAATGTAGAATAATTCCATTTGTCAATGGTATGTTCAGCTTTATTTAGTTTTACCTTTACCTCTTTCAGCTCAGCCTCAGTTTTGTCAAGGTCTTTCTCATACAGTTTCAGCATCTCCTTCATGCATCCAATCTCTTCCTTCAAGCTTTTGTTGCTCTTAATGAGTTTGTGATTCTCAAGCAGCAGTTTGTGGTAGATAGACTTCAGGTCTTCAATTATTTCCTCTTGGGACATTTCACCTTGAAAGAAGTATTCTTCATCTAGATCCACTGTACCATGAAAACAATCAAAGTTAGATTCATCAAAGTAGGACGCAAGATAAGGTTCAGAATCAGTATCATATTCATCCCAATCTGCAAAGAAGGTCTCTTGTTCTGATGTTGGATCCTGAATGTTGGGGTAACATTGAGATCTGAAGCAGTTCAGGGAGTCTTCTGGTGTCCAGTCAATCTGAGTGAGTAGCGCAGCAGTTTGAACCTCTTCTGATTGTTCTTCAGCTTCTCCAGAACTAAAGTCATCTTCATTGAAATCATCTACACAAAGCCAATGAGAATTTCCTCTTTTTCTAAGAGTGTTAGCACATTCATTAGCCATATAACCATATCATTTACATTCAAAACATTGAACATCTTTTCATTTATCAGCTTCTAAAGGAGTTGCTTTTGATGCCATTTACTTCACAAACTTAGGAGGTAATTTCTTATAACCTGGGGAACTATTACTAAGGTTCTTTTCTTTACCTTTTCCTTTAAGATTCAGCTTATTGAACTTCTTAGTAATTTTCCCATAATTTGAAGAAATTATTTCAAAATCATCATCACTTTCATTGTCAAGATTTGAACCTCTTAAAGCAACAACCCTATGTTTGCTAGGTTGTGAGGCAAGCTCCATCTCAAATTCTCCAAGAGTATTCATCAAGACTTGAAACTGTAGATTAGCAAGGTTTCTAGATTCACTCATTGCAATTTTCTTGAGAGCAAATTTAAATGACAGTGTTCTCATAGCTTTATACACCATTTCGTGATTAGTCATAGCAAAACCTAGATTTTCACATTGGTTAGCAATATCAAAATTTCCTCAAAATAACTATCAACACTTTCATCTTCTCCTATCTCAAGTTTTTCAAATTGCAAAAGCAGTTGTCTATATTTAGAATCTTTAACAGCAGAATCTCCTTCACAATGTAATTCAAGTATATCCCAAGCATGTTTGGCTTTTGTACAATTCTGGATTAACTTGAACATGTGATGATTAACCCAACTAAAGATAACATTAAGAGCTTTCTCATTAGAGTTATAGAGACTTACCTCTGCTGCTGTCCAATCTGCTTCTGGTTTTGGTACTAGATCACCTTCACCATCTCTTGGTAATGTTGGAAGAGAGTATCCATTGATCACGGATTGCCAGGCTCGAATATCAATAGGTTTGATGTGAGACCTCATCCTGATCTTCCAATATGCATAATTGGAGCCATCCAAAACTGGAATCCTGTTGGTATTAGGATTGACACTGTCCATGGTGTTGTATCACCTCCAAACCACCAGTGTAGTCGGTGTTTGGCTCTGACGCCAATTGAAATTGTAGGACCGTGGATTGACACAAAACTTTTTGAGAGTTAAGCTGAAATTGCCTTAACTCTATTTTGATCTTCTTGATAATAATAATGTGCAGTGGAAGTAAGAACACAAGAAGATATAATTTTAAGAAGTTTTCAATATTATTAAAAACTTCCAAGCCTTAGGCGAAATAACCATAAAGGTTTTATCAAAAAAGTTCCTCACAACAATTGACTCACGCTCTTTGTTGATCGGACTCAACGAAGCAGACAAGTAAGAACTACTTAACTTCTATGAACTAGACTTAAGCAGTTGATACAAAAACTTCGCAAAACAAAATGAACACAATACAAATAATTAATCTCTTGGATTATTGGCACGATTGTCTTGTCTTCATCTTGATGAACTTCACATCTTTATAGATTTCCTGAGTCTTGAACGCCAAGATGTGTTGTTCACAGTTTTGGTAACTCTTGTTGTTTCCTTGTTGAAGATTGCCTTCTTTGTGAACTTCATATCTTTCCAGAATATGTGTTTCCTTCATTACTGATTTAGCAAGGTAGCACATCTTCTTCAATTCGGAGAATCCTGGAAAGAATCGCGTCGCAAAGAATAGCTCACTTGTTTCCTTCTTTTGAAAGCATGTGAGTTGACTATTCAACTTAGCTTGAATTATGGAAACTTCAAGTAAGGAATCTTCCAAAGCTCTTCCTTATGTTTAAGATACTTTCCTGGACATAAACATAAACAACTAAAACCGTGGAACTTGATTAATAAGTGAATAAAGGCAAAACATAATTTTGGCAACTAAAGAACAGTTTTCGAACAAGCTCTCGGCTTTCAATGTTATCCTCAATGTTAACTCAACATCGTCTAACATTGATTCCCGAAAACCTACACTTTCAGATACGTAGGATTGAAGCCGCTTGTTCTCCCTCCTTAACTCTTGGTTCTGCTGCGTGTTCTTAGCCCACGCTTCTTCGTACTTTCCCATCTTCTCTCGGAGACCCTTATTCTCTTCCTCTGTCTTTCGAGACCTTTCTTCAGCTGTGTTCGCCAATTTTTGCAACTTCTCAACCTCGAGTAACAGAAGAGGAAGCATTTTAGGCGCCTAGAAAGCAAAACAGAGGAATAAAGATCCCAACAATGGATCCTAAATGAATTAGTTAAGTAAAAGTAGATCTTACCAGCATAGCCACACAGTTCGTGCAAGCCTGGACAAACTGCCACCCTTCCGATGGCAGAGAGTTGGCGGCCGATGGGTATCAGGTGACTGTATCGAGGGCCACTTTAGCCTCTTCCGAGCCAGGCTCTCATCCCGAGGCTGGAATACTCAAAGATGAAGGTCCCCCTAAAGGTATTCCCCCCGATATGGGTACTTGAGTAACCACGGAATTGTAAGATTGAATGGCGGCAAACGGACTCGGTGCGGGATGATCCGCAAAAGAAGGAGCTGCCGCCATTAGCTTATCCACTAAGAGCATCGGATCATCGGAAGTTGAAGGAGCGTAGGGATCCGAGGGAAAATATCCTCCTTCAAGGTTAAAAAACTTGTTACTCCCTGCGAATTTAAAACCCCCCAAGTAAGTGAGTTGTTCCCTAAAGAGAAAGTAGAAAGGAAATATCTAATCTTAAGAAGCTTACCCAAGTCTGGGGCATCTTCCTGAAACACTCCCTTGTTCTCAACGGGGAGGGCATCTTCTTTGTCTATCAAAAACATATTTGTGTATAAGTGAAAAGTATACAGATTCTCAATATCATTTAAGGCTAAGAAGAGATATATACCTTTAGGAGGGGTTGCTAGTAGTATATCCAGTGAATCCCCCGATGCCTCAGAGGGGGAAGATATGTCGACAACACCTTGGGGGGGGGGGGGGGGGGGGGGGGCAAGGGCATCCCCCCTATCCCTACCTCCTCGTCCCCTTCTCCTAGTGAGAAAACCCTCGCGAGAACCGCATCTGCAGAAGTCACGTCCAACTCCGTTTCTTCTGGGGTATCGGACGTTCCACTAGATGATCGGGATATGGCTGTTGAAGTCGTTAAACGAGTCCTTGCTTGCTCGGTCTCACCCTCTGCAGCTCCGGAGACTTTGCCTTCTCCCAACGTCAACTTCTCTTCCTGAACTCCCATCTCCTCGTTACCCCCCGAGGCACTAGCACCTTCCACCATGTACGACCGTAAAAAGTCCACTGCAAAAACAGCTAAACTTAGATAAACCAGAAGAAATACCTATAAAATAAGAGGTATAAGTGTAGTAACTTACCAAAAGTGTTGAAGTACTTCGCGGGGATAGCCAGAAGGGTCTTGATTCTGTCTATTGGGGTAATGTGTCACAAGCCCGCGGTCCAATAGAGACGAGCGAAATCCTTTGATTCCACCAAAGACTTCGCAGAAAACACAGGTGAAAACACCAGTGTATCGTCCAACACCCTCTCTGGGAATTTGGGCTCCCTCCAAGTAAGTGGCATATCCCACTTCCCCTCGGTAGGACAGATGAAGAAAAAATTAT
This sequence comes from Linaria vulgaris, assembly GCA_948329865.1. NCBI lineage: Eukaryota > Viridiplantae > Streptophyta > Magnoliopsida > Lamiales > Plantaginaceae > Linaria > Linaria vulgaris. The sequence continues at coordinate 68,619,955 of OX415249.1, forward strand.
TCTTCCATGTGCTGTGAGAACTGACATTGCCCTCGGAGATATGGTCATCTTTTTCCCGATGACTAAAACAGTAGAAAGGTGCCCCCTCGGAGACACCTTCAACTCAAAAATTGCAAAAAACCTATCCCTTGTACACTCAATTCCCCTCACCAAACACCAGAAGACAAATAGAGCTAGGGCCTAGAAAGAATTGGGTGTAAGTTGGCTAGGGCATACATTGCAATACTTAAAAATTTTGCAATAAAAAGGCGGGAAAAAGGAACGCAATTCCGCCTTTACATGGGAATAGTACACTGTTAAGTGCTTCGACGGAGGGGAATTACCCCTTTGATCTGCCTCCGAAACCATCACCTCCACGTTCCAGCCTGAAGCACCATATTCGATAAACAACTTTAGAATCTCCTCCTCTGAAGCCGTGCTAACTGTCGCTTCAACACTCTGGGTAGCTCGACGAACACCACCCTTGTCAGCATTTTTCTTCGACTTTTTCGCTTTCCTTGCACTGCCGCTACCACCGGCCCCCATCACCACCGCCGCGCTTCTCTTTCAATAAGACGGAAAATCGGCTCCCGTTGCCCCTCCGGTACCGGAAGCAGCATACACCAAGTTAGTCGCGGACTGAGACGCCATTAGAGCCAAATTGAAGAAATTTTGAGAAAAATCAGAAAGTTGTTTTTGCAGGAAGAAGATGAGCGGGAGAGATCTTTTGCCTAAAAGTGCAAGTGATGATAGAATTGGAAAAGTAAAGTATTTATAAACCCTAGGCCCACTAAAGGCATTAATTTCCCACTAAACCTATTTACACCCCATGATTGGAAATCGTGCCTAGTGGGTCATAAATCATCACGCCTCTTCGGTTAGGGTAACGGTCCGAATACCTCGACCCACGTACCACTCCTGAACGTGGCATTAAACCACCATTAATTGCATTTAATTGCAGTTAATTAAATGCCACGGCATTAATTATAATTAATTCCCCGATATTAATCCCACGAGGGCACATTTCAAAGGCATCAGAAACCTCTCACCTTGGAGAAGGCAATCACCATAGTCCCCTCGTCTCTACAATAGCAAGGCCAAGAACTTGGGAGACATGTGTTAAAAAGACATAAACGTCATTGAAGAATGTCTACGACACCCCAAAAGAGTTCTACGATACCCTTCCAAGGTTTTCCAAATCCTGGATGCGACTCGAATTCCTCCCAAGAATCTACAAGTTCCCTGATAACTCTACGATGCTTTAAAAGGGTCAAAGCGGCCCCTACGATGCTTATAAGGACACTAAGATGTCCTGATACTACGTACGATACTCTAAAAAGCTCGAAACCAGTGCTTTTAACGACTCCGATGATAGGAGGCTGCGATACCCGAACCATCGTGGGTTTCGACCTTTTAAGTTTCTAGTGCAGTCAACTGGACTATGAACTTGGGGGGTTTGTTAACAGGGTAAAAATCCACGTGCTTAAAATATACTATAATTCGATTACAAAAATTGCCAGATATATTATTATATGATTTATACTCGTAACCACAAAATACCCGTATCACACGGCGAAGACCCCGAGTCCCCCAAAATACGAGAGCACCCCCTACACCCTCCGATGTCTGAAAGCTATCGGAGAACTCATCTCGAGGGCCAAAGCACGATAAAAATGCACTATCAAAACCTGGAACCCCTCGGGGCACACATTATAAAGACCTGAATGCAAGAATACCAGCCTGTACGAACAAGAAAGCCTTGTCCAAACACCATGAACGTTGGAAGACATTCTTTGAGGGCTTGGATACTAAAACGCTACTTCACGAAAGCTAAGAAAACCCCTCGGAGACAAAGCAAAGCCCTCGGAGACAAAGCGAAGCCCTCAGAAATGAAATCAGATCCCTCGGAGATATGCCCAACCTGCGGAACCCGAGACCAAGATAGAAACACCCATCAGAGCACACTTAGACCGCTATCGGAACTACCACAACATCGGACGAGCATCCCCTCCCACTTATCCAACGTTTCCGATAGATACCACCCATCAGAGAGAATAAGTCAGAAGAATCAACCTATCGAAACCCATTGGAGCTATCGGAAAGGATATGATTCATCCTAGTCAGCGCCCCGTCAGCAGATATACTAAACAGATAAAATCTATACATTCACTCATGCATACCGACACCTGTGAACACATGCACAGTGACACCTGCCCCTAAAAGACTTCTATAAAAGGTAAAAATGAGAGATCGCCAGAGGAGGGGGGCGTGCTCCCAAGGGAACTCATGTTCTCTTTAAAACTAAAAAAGGCTTCAGAGGAGAGGGCAAACTCTTTTCTTTCTGAAGGCTTCACAAAGGTCAACTCTTTCAACAGATACAATCAACACAGTCAATAAAATCGACATACTCCAAATAATCAACACCAAGAACAAGAACTGCGAGTGACTTGATTCCCAATCGGGGGATACGTAGGAACCTCGAAAAATATCCGAGTCCAGCCCCAAATCAATAAAAACCAACAATCCCCTCGAGTCGGGATCGGCGTTCCAACCCAAAAATAACTCATTAAATCGGGAATAATTCCAAACCAGTTAACAAAAAATAATAATATTCTGATTTTTTTTTGGAATATTATTGTTTTTTTACACATATTATTATAAGAAGATCAAAATATGAAAATAATAAAAGAATAATATAATGAAATGAAAGTATTAATAAATGTAAAAATATGAAGAAAAATTACTAATAATTGATGAAAAGCAAAAAATAGATGAACAAAAATTGAACGAAAACAAAAAATACATGAATAAAAAAACAAGTGAAAGATAAAAAATAAAATGTGTAGATCCAAATTAATAGAAAAGAAAGATTGTGTGGTTAAAAGAAAAAAAGAAAACAAAGTTTGTGTTGGTGATTTTTGTTTTGGATTTAGAAAAAGAGAAGAAGAAAATAGTATTTTGTGTTGGTGATTTATGTTTTGGATTTGGAAAAAAGAAAAAGAAATGTTTTTTTGTTGGGTGTTTTGTTGGAGAAGAAGATAAGATGAAAAGTTTTTTTGTTGGGTGTTTTGTTGGAGAAGAAGATAAGAAGATTTTTTTTGTTGGGTTTTTGGAGATTAATGAAATTAGATGTAAGAGTGGTTAGTATATATAGTGGGAAGGGTGGAATTTTCAAATTTTTGCAAACTTCAAATTTCACCCCAATTCCGCCTAAAAGTTTTGCCAAATTTCACCCCAAATTTCAAACTTTAAATTTTTGGATTTTTGTGACAATTAAGGTTCACAAATATGCAATAGCGACCGCAAGGCGGTCACTAATATTTAATAGTGACCGCCCTGCAGTCACTATTTTGTTGTTAGGGACCGTCAAGCGCTCCCTAATAATATTCATCTTTCAAATTTGATTTTTTTGGAATGATGTTGATGTGTTTGTTATTCTTAGCAACCAATCTCATTATAACATGTTAAATACATGATTACAAAACTAGTAGTTTAGTTGTGAAATGATAGAATGAATGAGATTGAGCGAGTTATTAACGTTCAACATATATTTCATTTTCTACAACTAATCATCACTTATTAGTTGTAGTTGTTATTAGTTTTTACTAATGTTACCATAAATATGATTATGAGGATCAATCATTAGATGAACTATTCATTATGCTTACGTGTATATATGAGTTGTAAGTATTAGGACATTTGTCGTTCAAAACAGTAAAAGAATCTGCAAAGTGGACGGTTCCCTCTATATATTATTTGAATTTACAATGCAAAATTGTAATTATTGTTATTTTAACTATTATAATGGTAATTATGAACTAAACAAACAATGTGGCACCTCAAATCACCATAAATCACGATTTTAAAGTATGAATATTAGTAGGGACCGCCCGTCGGTCACAATTGGGTCAATAGGGACCGCCAGGCGGTCACAATTGGGTTAGTTTCGACCGCATTGCGGTCCCTATTAAGTTTCATACTTTAAAATCGTGATTTCATTGAAGGATTTTGACGTGTTTGTGATTTTTAGCCACAACCTCAATATTAAATGTGAAATTAAGTAATTATTGGTTACAAAACAAGTGATTGAGTTATTCAATATTAGATATTGAATGTGATCGAGCGAGTTATTAATTTTGAACCTATTTTATTATCTACAAATAATCATCATATACACCCTAGTTGTTATTGGTTATTATGCTTTAACTTCAAAAATTAAAGTATATACATCATTACGCGGTTCAATTAAAGTATAAATATATGTATGTAGGTATTTTATCTATATATATATGATCGTTGTCGTTGTATATATTAAGAATTTTCAAAACGGGTCGTCCCCAATATAATGTTTGGAGTTGCAATGAAAGATGTGTAATTATGGTTGGTTTAACAATGAATAGAATAATTATCAATTACACAAACAACGCGGCACCTCAAATCATCGGAAAAACCTCATTTTTAAGTATGTATATTAGTAAGTACCGATCAACGGTCACAAATATAGACCCATCGACTGCAATTTGTGCCCAGAGACCGCATTGCGGTCGCTGAATATTACCGGCCACTGCAAGGCAGTCGCTGAAGGCTAGTGACTGCATTGCAGTCGCTACTGGGCGGTCCCTAAAGACCGCACAGTCTTGTAGTGTTAGGGCCCGAATCATTATTATTTGTCATGCTCTTCTCCCAAAACTCGCATATGGGACACAGTGAAATTCATGACATAGCCAAAGCAAACTTATCCCTAAATATACACGAAAAATTTCATTTTTTTATTATCGCGTCAGGTAGGAAATGAACAAACTTTTCTTTTATTTCTTATGAGTACCAAAAAACAGCAGAATAGGTAAAATTAAAAATCTATCTTCTACTTTTTTTCATTTATAAAATCAAACATCGTCTTTTTCATCAAAGAATAACGAACGGGTACACGTGTATATTGAAAATAATAATATTTAGCAATGTAGAGACACCAAATAACTAGCTAAATAATTAGAGCGAAAAACATTACATTTACAAATTTGAAATAATGATTGATAAGAAACAAGTTAATACATGTGCTTCCTTAGTGGAAGTAACAAATGAATTAAGTGTTTCCTACGTGAAAAATTATTAATTAAATATTGTGAAAAATAAAATGCCGATTTTTTTATGCATTTCATATGAACAAATGATATGTTACACATACGCAAAGGTAGTACGAACATGATATACGATTATTGTTGTCTTAACAAAGTCTTTATACACTTTTCTCCAATAGTAAGACTATTTTGTGGTATGAAATATAATGAATATGCATTTAAAAGTTTTTGTCAATAATTTGATGGCCCCACATTCCCATTACTTATTAGTAATAAATATGCTTCCCAGTAAATAGATCGTAGATCACTTTTTTAGCAATAAGCAAGGTTATATGGATAAGAATAAAGAATAAATATAAGCGATTAGCCTACATACTTAATGCATGTAAAATAAGTCATGAACTCCAAAAACATCAAGCACTTTCTCGCCCATCCTCAGTCTAAATGTGCTTTCGCTTGTTTTGGCCCGTGTCAAACATAATGTGGCTTCCCACGAGGAGGCCAAGTCCAATGGTTTTGTGATCAAGTTACTAGACATATTTTGGAGTTTGTCCTTAAGAGAATGAATAGACTAAAGATAATTATTGCAAAGTAATTTATTCAATTGTAGTATATTAATTAATATAGCAATTTAGCATTTAAACTCATTTAAGTCATTCTTAGCATCGAGCTTGTCTAATTTTATGCTCGGGCAGAGCGTATTTTCAAAGCGGCCTGATTGAATCGAGTTATGGTTGGGTAATCGCAACATGTTGATAGTTGGGTTCACTTTTTAAAATTGTAACAGCCGCAGCTAAAAGATTCTGAGACTCGATGGAGTTTCGCTTTTTGACGCTTTGTAATGTTTCTTATGTTGTAAGGTGTTTTCAGGGTTTCAAGTTGAATTAAGTTTATAGTTACCCCTTCTTCTTTCATTCGCAATCCAGAATGAGATTGGCTAGATTCTAAATGATCACGCTTCATGTATTTGATGAGATTCGTAATTGAGTTTCCTGATTTAAATTGTTCATTTAGACCTGTATATTATTTGGTAGATTTATCCTATTTTAAAAGTTAATAGCAAAAACCACCCAGTGTTATTTCTATTTGGCTGAAAAAGCTGGTTAAATTGGCATAAACCCTAGTTTTATTATTTTGTTTGCACACCGCACCCAATCTATATTTTATCATTTTTTAAAATGTTGCTTCAATAATGTTCCCATTTTAGGTTGAAGTGATGTAATGAATATATTTCACACAATAAATAGGTAGATTTGTAAATTTTATATTCTGTCGGGGGTTAACTTTGTTTTTTTTATCGATAAAATCTCACATAATAAAGTTGATAACCCATGTTAAGGTACAGTTGACAAGAGAAGGAAATTCAATAATTTAAATTTATTATTTATTTGTCGAATATCTGATATTTCTTTTTTTCTTCTTACAAATAGCTAGTTAAAGGACTACTTTAGTAGAGGGAGTGAAGTCCTAATTAATGAAGTCATTCTATATTGAAATATAATTACATACACAACAACTAATAACGGACACGCTACCCATATGATAATCATGAATAACAACTCCTAATGATATTAGTAGTTCTTGTACTACAACAATACGTATTGGTCACCTTTATATATTATTTTGAATTATAATATATAGTTTTTCATATGAATCTCTCCTTTCTCTACAAAAGCCCCAAGAAAACATAACTAGTTAAATCACATAAACATACGCACACCAGCTTCAAATATTGTCCAAGAAAATGAAGTCCATTATTAAAGTCATTCAAAGGTGGAAAAACAAGAGCCGGGCTCCACCCGGCTATGTCCCGATCCTTGTCCGAGCGCAAAGAAACCGGTTCGTCGTCAAAACTAGGTTCTTAAACTATCCGGTTTTTGCGGCGCAATTCGACGAAGTAGAGGCAGAGTTCGGGTTTCCGAACGAGGGCTGTCTCGTTCTTCCTTGCCAACCGGGTTTATTTGAAGGAATCGTGAGGTTTCTTGAGAAAGACGAGGACAAGTTTAGCGGATTGGGGCTGCATGAGTTCTTGAAGATGGTTACGGATGAATTTACGTACAACAATGAATCTTGTCACGCGTTGACTACGCCATTGCTGCAAGAGGCCCGATCGGTTTTATATTTTGACGCTAGCTAGCGAGATTATGTATGGTCTTTATTTTATTCAGGTCATGTATGTGTTTGATGGGTTTAATTCGGACTAGTTATTTAATTATGTGGTCTAGTTAGCAGTTTTTTCCCAATCTGGAATGAGATTAGCTAAACTCTATCAGGCTTGATAATCTTGTATATGTATTCAAAATATTCTTAATTGATGAAATACATGGTTAAGATTGTATGTTCATTTGCATGGACCTGTTGATTATTTTGTAAGACAATCCAATTTTGGTGTTGGGGTTTACCTGAGTATAAATTTATACTTCTAAATGCCTAATCAAAAATACATCTTAAATAAGATTTCTTCCGGAATAAAACACACTATTATCTTTTTCGTTCAGTACAAAATTACTTTTATGTTTTTCCACAATACGCATAAAAAGTTCTAGAAAACTTATTAAAATTTTATATACCAGTTTATAGAGTCTATATGTTCTAAAAGGTCTCAGTTTCAGTTAAATACCAAATGCAACTCGTACATTGGCATTGGCAAGACGACTGTTGAACACCTTACACCAATACGTTATGTTAAGCACATTATGATAATACAACACCATAGAAAAGTTTTATCAATTACAAAATGCAACACGCACTTTGAGAAAATGACAACTCATTCCCTCATCATCAAAGATTCAACTTACACTACACGAAAAACAGGACAATATGGACCAAACAGGTCAATAGAGACCCCTCAGGCGGTCCCTATTGACCCTCTTTCGGTGGCAGAAGGTCAATATGCTGTCGCTATTGACCGGACGCTGATGAGAGCAGTCGCTTCTCCTCATCGACCGACTTTCGCTACTAAGGGTCAGTAGCGACCGAAAATCAATGACCGCCTTGCAGTCCCTATTGCCTTAACAACAATAGGGACTGCCCTGCAGGCGCTACTGATAGAGTAATAGGGACCGCTGAGCGGTTCCTAATAGTCTGCGCGAACAATAATAATATTCTGAATTTTTTTTTGGAATATTATTGTTTTTTTTGTACAAATATTATTATAAGAAGACCAAAATAATAAAATAATGAAAAAATAATATAATAAAATGAAAGTATTAATAAACGTAAAAATATGAAGACAAATTACTAATAATTGATGAAAAGTAAAAAATAGATGAACTAAAATTGAAGGAAAACAAAAAATACATGAATAAAAAAACAAAGTGAAAGATAAAAAATAAAATGTGTAGATCCAAATTAATAGAAAAGAAAGATTGTGTGGTTAAAAGAAAAAAGAAAACAAAGTTTGTGTTGGTGATTTTTGTTTTGGATTTGGAAAAAGAGAAGAAGAAAATAGTATTTTGTGTTGGTGATTTATGTTTTGGATTTGGAAAAAGAGAAAAAGAAAAGTTTTTTTTGTTGGGTGTTTGTTGGAGAAGAAGATAAGAGGAAAAGTTTTTTTGTTTGGTGTTTTGTCGGAGAAGAAGATAAGAAGAATTTGTTTTTTGTTGGGTTTTTGGAGATTAATGAAATTAGATGTAAGAGTGGTGAGTATATATAGTGGGAAGGGTGAAATTTTCAAATTTTTGCAAACTTCAAATTTCCCCCCAATTCCGCCTAAAAGTTTTGCCAAAATTATAAATTTTTAGATTTTTGTGACAACTAAGGTTCACAAATATGCAATAGCGACCGCATGGGGGTCACTAATATTTAATAGTGACCGCCCTGCAGTCACTATTATGTTGTTAGGGACCACCAAGCGGTCCCTAATAATATTCATCTTTCAAATTTGAATTTTTTGGAATGATGTTGATGTGTTTGTTATTCTTAGCAACTAATCTCATTATAACAGTTTAATTGAAATAATACATGATTACAAAACTAGTAGTTTAGTTGTGAAATGACAGAATGAATGAGATTGAGCGAGTTATTAACGTTCATCATATATTTCATTTTCTACAACTAATCATCACTTATTAGTTGTAGTTGTTATTCGTTTTTATGCTTTACTTCACTAATGTTACCATAAATATGATTATGAGGATCAATCATTATGGAAGGATTTTGATGTGTTTGTGATTTTTAGCAACAACCTCAATACTAAATGTTCAATTAAGTAATTATTGGTTACAAAACAAGTGATTGAGTTATTCAATATTAGATATTGAATGTGATCGAGCGAGTTATTAATTTTGAACCTATTTTATTATCTACAAATAATCATCATATACACCCTAGTTGTTATTGGTTATTATGCTTTAACTTCAAAAATTAAAGTATATACATCATTACGCGGTTCAATTAAAGTATAAATATATGTATGTATGTATTTTATCTATATATATATGATCGTTGTGGTTGTATATATTAAGAAAATTCAAAACGGGTCGTCCCCAATATAATGTTTGGAGTTGCAGTGAAAGATGTGTAATTATGGTTGGTTTAACAATGAATAGAATAATTATCAATTACACAAAAAACGCAGCACCTCAAATCATCGGAAAAACCTCATTTTTAAGTATGAATATTAGTAAGTACCGATCAACGGTCACAAATATGGGCACATCGACTGCAATTTGTGCCCAGAGACCGCATTGCGGTCGCTGAATATTACCAGCTACTGCAAGGCAGTCGCTGAAGGCTAGTGACTGCATTGTAGTCGATACTGGGCGGTCCCTAAAGACCGCACAGTCTTGTAGTGTTAGGGCCCGAATCATTATTATTTGTCATGCTCTTCTCCCAAAACTCGCATATGGGACACAGTGAAATTCATGACATATCCAAAGCAAAAGTATCCCTAAATATACACGAAAATTTTCATTTTTTTATTATCGCGTCGGGTAGGAAATGAACAAACTTTTCTTTTATTTCTTATGAGTACCAAACAACAGCAGAATACGTAAAATTAAAAATCTATCTTCTACTTTTTTTCATTTATAAAATGAAACATCGTCTTTTTCATCAAAGAATAACGAACGGGTACACGTGTATATTGAAAATAATAAATATTTAGCAATGTAGAGACACCAAATAACTAGCTAAATAATTAGAGTGAAAAACATTACCTTTACAAATTTGAAATAATGATTGATAAGAAACAAGTTCATACATGTGCTTCTTTAGTGGAAGTAACAAATGAATTAAGTGTTTCTTACGTGAAAAATAAAATGCCAATTTTTTTTATGCATTTCATATGAACAAATGATATGTTACACATACGCAAAGGTAGTACGAACATGATATACGATTATTGTTGTCTTAACAAAGACTTTATACACTTTTCTCCAATAGTAAGACTATTTTGTGGTATGAAATATAATGAATATGCATTTAAAAGTTTTTTTCAATAATTTGATGGCCCCACATTCCCGTTACTTATTAGTAATAAATATGCTTCGCATTAAATAGATCGTAGATCACTTTTTTAGCAATAAGCAAGGTTATATGTATAAGAATAAAGAATAAATATAAGCGATTAGCCTACATACTTAATGCATGTAAAATAAGTCATGAACTCCAAAAACATCAAGCACTTTTTTGCCCATCCTCAGTCTAAATGTGCTTTCCCTTGTTTTGGCCCGTGTTAAACATAATGTGGCTTCCCACGAGGAGGCCAAGTCCAATGGTTTTGTGATCAAGTTACTAGACATATTTTGGAGTTTGTCCTTAAGAGATTGCATAGACTAAAGATAATTATTTCAAAGAAATTTATTTAATTCTAGTATATTAATTAATATAGCAATTTAGCATTTAAACTCATTTAAGTTGAAAGTGGAGGTATTCTGTCAATGTTAGTTTAACATTGAAAGTGCAGGTATTCTGTCAATGTTAGTTTAACATTGAGAAGTCAATGTTAGAGTAACATTGCTGGAGCAGAATCCAATTTACAATCTTGATTATATTCTTTATTATTGTTTTGCCTTATTCATTTAACTAACTATGTTCCACATTTGTAATTGTCTTTGATTATTATTCAGGAAACAAACTTGTCATAGGTTGGACGCTCAAGTTTCCAAGAAGGAAGGTTTCCTTAATTACGCAAACCACTCTACAAGGAAAGATGAGTTCGAGTGGAACTAGGAAAGCTTTCCAAGATCAAGTCCTGATTTGAAGGTGGAGTCTTTCCCTAGTTAGATCACTAACGAAGGAACTATTATTCAAGAAGGACTGCGAGAACAAAGAAGAAGAGTTCAAGAAGGAAACAAGGAGAATTACCAACCGTGTACAACACACCTTGAAGTCGAAGATCAAGAACCTATATATAGGTGTGAAGTACATCAAGACAAACACGAGACAAGAGCCAATCAATCCGAGAGTTTAATTTACAGTTGTTGAGTGTTGTCTTGCTTTAGCAAAGTTTGTGAATTGTTAGAATAGATCTAAGAGTGAGGAGCTATTAGAGATAGTCGAAGCAATTCTTGTGTGCTTTGCTTAGTTCAATCAATTTAAGAGTGAGGAGCTTGAGAATTGAGAGAACGACCTTTGTTAAAACCTTTACGGGTTATTTTGCCTAAGGCTCGGAAGTTAATATAATTCTATATTCACTTTTTAAAATTGGTGTTTGTTTATTGCGCTGCACTATTCTTCTGGTCTGTTGTTAAAGTAACATCGCTGAGTTAACAATGTTCAGATCTGCTGTTAACTCTCGAGTGTTAAGTTAACAACAACAATGTATCAACCCGATCCACAATTTTAATTGGTATCAGAGCCAAGCACCAATTTCACCGGTGTTTGGCGTTGATACGACAAGATTTACAACTCCAACCCCAATACCAGCAGGTTGCTTGTATTGGAGGGTCCCAACAACTATGCCTACTGGAAGATCAGGCTCAGAGTCCACATCAAATCCATCGACCTAAGAGCTTGGGACGCAGTACTAGAAGGCTACACCATCCCCTACTTGCCAAGAGATGGAGATGTTGATCTGGTACCTAAGCCAAGAGGACAATGGACAGTCAATGAAATTGCTCTCTACAACTTCAATGAAAAGGCTCTCAATGCTATTTTTAGCTGGGTAGGTAATCATATGTTCAAACTTATTCAAACGTGTTATACTGCTAAAGATGCATGTGAAGTTCTTGAATTACATTGTGATGGTGATGTGGCTGTGAGGGACTCTCAATATAGAAAATTTTTGAGGGACTTTGAGAAGATAGAGATGGGTGAGGATGAAAGCATTGATAGCTATTTTGAGAAACTTCTAGATATTGCTAATCAGTGTCAAAACTTAGGTTTTATCATCCCAAATCAAACCATGGTCTATAAAGCTTTTAGAACATTATCTTCCAAGTTTACTGTCATAAGAATTGCTATGAATGAGTGTAGAGATCTTGCCAACATGGACTTTCAAACATTGATGAACACTCTAAAAGAATTTGAACTAGAAATCCTAGGAAAATCCAGTAAACAACTTGCTTTAGCCGTACTAGGTACTAGCTCAGATTCTACAGGGAGTGATGAGGATGAATATGAGTTGATCTCTTCTAACTATGGTAACATTACTATGAAGTCTAGTAAATTGGGTTACAAAGATAAAAATATAGAAAAACAACCTAGTAATGCTGCCTTTGGTTTTAAGAAACTGCCCCCAAAGTTCGTAAAATACATGGCATCTAAGAGCACGCCTCAAGGTACTGAAAAAATGAAAGATGTCCAGTGCTATGAATGTAAGGGGTATGGTCACTTTAAACATGAATGTGCACACCCTCAAAACAAGAGGGAATTCTCATTGGGTCTGTGTAGATGACTTCAATGAAGCTGACTTCGAATCTGGAACAAGTGCTGATGAACAATCAGAGGAAATCAACACTGCTGTGCGCTGCATTCGAATCATCTGGTCAGGAGAAGACTCCAGAAACTGCCAAGAATCTCAATGTTACTCTAACATTAGAGAACCAACAGTAAAGCATGAGATCTTCTTTGGAGACTGGAACAGCAATGATACACAGGTTAACCATGACACACTCTCTGATTGTGATGATACTAACTTTGATTGTTTCCATGGCTCATTTGATCTAGAAGAGGAGTACTTCATTGAAGAAGGGATGTCCCAGGAGGAAATTCTTGATGACCTACACACAACATTTCTCAGACTTGAGAGAGAGAATGTTAGACTCATGAAGAGAAACAAAGCACAGAAGCATGACATTGAATGTTTGAAGAACATGTTGAAACTCTATGAAAGAGATCTTGACAAAGCTGAAGTTGAGCTGAAAGAGGTAAAGGAGAAACTCAAAAAGGATTCACAGATCATAGCCAAATGGAATGGAGGTACTTCTAAACTTGATGAGGTACTGAGCATGAGTAACTCAGGTACATGTGGTCTGGGATTTGTTGAGAAACCTTCCTCTTCAAATGTTAATTCTGCCTATTTAACTACAAGCTTTGTTAAAGAGTCGGATAATATGAGTTCTGGAACCATTAACACTATAAAAAGTAAATCTACCTTTATCTGCCAGTACTGTTTTCAACCAGGCCACATTAAACCATTCTGTAGAAAATTCATAAAAGAATGTGTTAAGAAAACAACCTCTGTGTCCAATGTTAATTCTACAACAGGTTCTGATGTTAGACTAACATTAGGTGCATGACAGAAAAATAGGACTTGGATAGAAAAAGTTAAAACCCCTAAGATTAAAGTTGTATGCAATGTTGTTTTCTCTGCTGTGTACTCTAACCTTTCAGGTAAGTGGTACTTCGATAGTGGATGCTCAAGACACATGACATGCAGCAAAGAGAATCTTAAGCAAATGATACCTTTGAGTGCTGGAACAGTGACATATGGAGAAGGCACCAAAGGAAAGATCATTGGCAAGGGGACACTGGATGTTGATGGATTCCCACCCTTGAAGGATTTGTTGTTGGTAGATGGGTTAAAGGCAAATCTAACCAGTATCAGTCAGCTGTGTGATGATGACTTACTGGTTACATTTGACAAGGTATCTTGTGATGTTTATGATAGTGACAATGTTCTTGTGATGACAGGTACTAGATCCAAAGATAACTGATACCTAGCCAGGAGGAAGCAGAATGTTTCCATGCCAAGATAGATGAGGCTCCTATATGGCATAGGAAACTTGGACATGTTCACTACAGAAACCTTGAGAAATTACAGAAAGTTGATGTTGTAAGAGGCTTAGCAAAGTTGTCTTGTCCAGGTAAGCTTGTGTGTGGTGATTGCCTCAAGGGTAAGCAAACCAGAGCAGTTCATACACCCCTACAGGTACAAAATGCTAACCCTAGATCTAGTAGGTGTTTTGAATTGCTGCACATGGACTTAATGGGTCCAATTGAGGTAAGTAGTCTCAGTGGGAAGAGATATGCCTTTGTGATTGTAGATGACTTTTCTAGATACACTTGGGTAAAATTTCTTAAAGAAAAGTCAGAAGCTTTTGATCAGTTCAAAATTATTTGTGCTAGTATTAAAAACTTGTATGGCTCCACTGTGACTAAGATTAGGTCTGATCATGGTAAAGAATTTGAAAATGCTAGTTTTGATAACTACTGCAATGCTAAAGGTATTTTCCATGAATATTTAGCTCCTAAGACTCCTCAGCAGAATGGGATTGCTGAGATAAAGAACAGGACTCTTCAAGAGATGGCCAGAGTTATGCTCAATGCTAAAGATTTATCCAAAAGACTATGGGATGAAGCCTTAAATACTGTTTGTCACATTAGTAACATGGTGTATCTTAGACCTGGAACTAACATGACTCCATATGAACTCTTGAAGGGTGTAAAACCAAATGTTGCATATTTTCATGAATTTGGATGTGACTGTTATCTTCTTAACGACAGGGATTATCTGAGTAAATTTGTTTCTAAAAGTGAAAAATGCATCTTTGTAGGATACTCAGCCAATAGTACTTCCTTTAGAGTCTACAATCTTAGATTGAAGACAATTCAGGAATCAGTGAATGTTGTGTTTGATGATTTCACTCTTGATACAGGTACTGGTGACATCTTAGTTCCCAATGTTGAAACCAACAGTGGAAACCGATAATGTTACTCCTAACAATGTTACACCAACATTGGAACTGGAAGTTGGAAACACTGAAAAGGAGTCAGAGAACGATGTTAGACTAACACCATCAAGATCTGATGTTAGACTAACAGCAGAGGATTCTGATTCAGATCATGAAGTTGCCTCTGAACCTAGAAGAGATCCCCCAGCTAGGATTCAGAAAGATCATCCAGCATCCCAGGTATTAGGTGAACTCACTGAACGGGTAAGGACATGAAACAGAAAAAGACTTGACTATAGAGATATGGTAAAACTGTGTGTCTGTATGAACTTCACTTGTACTGTTGATAATGCCTCTTGCTTTGTCTCCACCATAAAACCTAAGAATGTGAATGAAGCCCTTCTTGATAACTTTTGGATTAATGCCATACAGGATGAACTATTACAGTTTACTAAGAACAATGCCTGGATACTTGTACCTAGACCACCAAATGTTAATGTAATAGGGACAAAGTGGATATTTAAAAACAAGAGTAATGAGGAAGGGGTTATAGTTAGAAACAAAGCTAGACTAGTTGCTTAGGGGTACACACAAGTTGAAGGTGTAGATTTTGATGAGACATTTGCTCCAGTTGCTAGGATTGAATCTATTAGGTTACTTCTAGCCATAGCATGTTGTCTTAAGATAAAACTATACCAAATGGGTGTAAAGGGTGCGTTTCTGAATGGGCTGATTGATAAGGAAGTATATGTTGAACAACCTAAGGGATTCATAGATCCTAAGTATCCCAACCATGTGTACAAGCTTGAAAAGGCACTGTATGGACTTAAACAAGCACCTAGAGCATGGTATGAAAGGCTTACAAAATTCTTATTAATTCTTGGCTTTGTTAGAGGTGATGGAGATAGAACGCTGTTTGTCTTGAAGAAAGATTCTCATATCTGTATAGCTCAAATATATGTAGATGATATTGTTTTTGGCTCAACTAACAATTCTATTCTAGAAAAATTTGTTGAATCAATGACAGGGCAGTTTGAGATGAGTATGATGGGAGAATTAACTTTCTTTCTTGGTCTCCAAGTAAAACAAACAGGTAATGGGATTTTCCTATGTCAGGAAAAGTATGCAAATAATTTGGTGAAAAGGTTTGAATTGGCAGATTCAAAGCCTTGCAAGACTCCCATGTCTTCATCAGTGAAGATATCCAGGGATGTTAATGGTGCCAATGTTGATCCAACATTGTACCATTCAATGATAGGAAGCTTACTCTACCTGTCTGCTTCAAGGCCTGACATAATGTTCTCTGTTTGTGTTTGTGCTAGGTACCAGGCATGCCCAAAGCAGTCACATCTGATTGCTGTGAAGAGAATCCTTAGATACATTTCTGGCACCTTGGCCCTTGGTATATGGTATTCCTATGACACTAACACAAATCTTGTAGGTTTCAGTGACTCAGACTGGGAAGGTGACACTGATGACAGAAAGTCTACAAGTGGAGGATGCTTTTATCTGGGGAACAACTTGGTCTCATGGTACAATAGAAAGCAAAACTGTGTGTCACTCTCCACTGCTGAATCTGAATACATAGCAGCAGGCAGTTGTGTCACTCAGTTAGTTTGGCTTAAACACATGCTACTGGATTATGGGTTAGACAGTGATACCTTACTTATGTTTTGTGATAATCTTAGTGCTATAAGCATCTCTAAGAACCTTGTACAACACTCCAGAACTAAACATATTGATATAAGGCATCACTTTCTGAGAAACATGGTAGAAGATAAGCTCATTGACATTGAACACATTGAAACTAACAATCAACTTGCTGATATGTTCACTAAACCCTTAGATTCTGAGAGGTTCTTCAGTTTGAGGAATTCTCTTGGCATGTGCATCGTCTAGGGATGTTAGTACACCAGTGTTGACATAACACTACTGTCTAACACTGGTTATTGGTTGTGGTGTAGCTGTAATTCTTTTTGTTTCCTTTCTGCATTATTCTTTCTTGCATATTACATCTTTGTTAGAGATTCTGTTGGGCTGTGTGGTTAAACTGTATGAATAGCTGAGTTAACTGGTGGACATGTACATATTAAGAGGTTTGTAAAGTTAGAACTCTGTTGTTAGTCTGTGAATGTTAATCTAACATCTTGGAGAAGCTGGGGTACACAGAGCTCACTACTCTGATGTTATTCAATTGTGACTTATCCATGTTAGGTTAGACAAAGCATGAAGAGAAGCTGGGGTACATGATGTTGAGAGCTTCATTGTCATTCAGTTGTGCTTATTTTTGTGTTTTTGTCTATGGCCAAGGTTATGCATGAGAGTGAGCCTTGCTACTGGGGTGCTTTAAAGTTTCGACTGCTTGCATTCAGTAGCATTTTTCACTTAGTATTTCTCTTGTAAACAGGTTGGAAAATAAGTATGCATGATGAGCTGGGGTGGAGAAGTATATGAGAAATGTATTGTCTTCATTCAGTTCCTTTGTACTTGCCTAATCTGTTGCTGATGGTTAAGTTGCTGGGGTGTGTGGGGTCTTGTGCTGCCCACATTCAGTGATGAAACTATCCTTTTACATTCACAACAATTGATTTGTCCTGATCCTAGTCAGTAAAGTTGTTTGTACTTAGTTACCATCTCCCAATGTTGATCTAACATTGTTGCATTCTTTCTAGTTCTGTATTCATTTTTTCCTTGTGTCAGTTTGGGCTTAGGGGGAGTAGTAATCCTATGAATCCTGTGTTGAGCATACTTTGTGGGTGACTCACTGCAGGTAAAACACTATGTTTTGTGATCTTCTATGCTATGGGAACATCTTTTCCCTGGATATGTGTATCCACTCTGTGTTTTTCTGTTGGATGTGTTACTTGCTCATACTGATGATCTGAATTTATGTCTTTGTACCTAAGTACTTGGGTGAGGTTCCAGATCAGTATACAGGAATATCTCACGCTCTCACATGATGTTGCCTTGGATGAAGCCCTGCACCTACAACTTCCTTCCCCGATGTTAACTTACCAATGTTAGTCCAATATTGAAACATTGTAACTTATAAGTTTTCAGGTTTGGAGACCGCTATGGTTACATGTTAATCTAACACTGACACGTGGTAAGGTGAACATGGGTATGATCGTGTGATAGTGGTCCGATTATGTTGGTAACATGTTACAACACCACTATCACTATTCTTCAGCTGATTAATTGTATAATTTGCCCTAATCTTTTCTCACTATTTACGCGCTCAAAATTTCTGCAAAATCAACTCTCTCTGCAAATCGAGTTTCTGATTTTTTCTTTAAATCACTCTAACAATGGCCCGCAAGTCTTCCATTGACACTCTTGCAGCTGCTGCCGAACAAATGGAGCAACCACGACGCCGTAGGACCAGAAGTGCAACCGCTGAAGCCATTACCGCCGCCGCACCAAAGAGGAAATCCACCTATCAACGACGCAAGGGCAATAAAGCCGCTAAGGGTGATGTTGATTCAACATCAAAAACTTTTGAGCAAACCTCCACTCCCACCAACCCTGAAAACGAGGTAATGATGGCTAACCCTACTCTGGATATGCCTGCTACTACTGTTGTTGGTATTGAGAGGGAGAAAGAGGCCCATGTTGCTGTGGGTGAGTCTGAGGTCCCTGAGGGTAATGTTAGGGATGAATCTGTGGTTGTTGCTGAGGAAGTGGTTGAGCCTACAGAGGCTGATGTTGTTGAGTAGGATACTGCTGATGAGATGGAGACTCTTCCTTAGAAGGATGATCAGGTTGATGAGACTGTGGTTGAGGAGGTTACTACTGAGGGTAACCAAGATGTTGATAATGGGGGTGACAGTCAACCTGAAGAGGTTGAGAAAAAAGAAGAAGAGAGCCTGACTCTCTCTGCCTTAGCTACTGCTGCTAAGAAAAGAAAGGGAAAGCAGGTGATGGTTGAAGCTTCTGAGTTTGAGTCAGAAGAAGAAAAAGAGGAAGAAGAGGATAAGAAGGAAGAAGAAGATGAGGAAGTTGAGGAAGAAGACCTACAGGTAGGTGATGACCCTGCTGATGTTACTCCAACATCAGGCAGTGATGAGTACTTTGATGTGCTTGATGAGGAGTACCCCAAAAAGCCTTACTCCAGCTTTTATGTGTCTGCTGAGGCAGAAGAACAGTGGGAGGCTTATCAAGCCAGGGTTATCCACATGGAGAGGAACATTGATGAGGAGATGTTCAAGGAAAATAGGCTGTTTGAGCTGCTTGAAGCTATAGGAGTGTTGGGCTCTGTGATGAACCAGTTATCATATGTCCCTGATGTGATCAGAGAGATCTACATGAACCTCTCTCAATGGATGTCCCACCAGAACTCTCCCAAGTTTGGCAAAGCTTGGGTTAGGATGAATGTCTATGATATCAACCCCTCTGTGATCAATGAAGCTTGGGGACTTCCTGATCCTGAGGAGAGTGAGGATCCTAGCATGGATGAGGTGATCACTGACCTCACTGGTGGACTCACAAGGAAATGGAATGACAGTTTTCCAACTACAAGGTTGACTTCCTTTAGTGCTGTACTTCACAAACTCTCTACCTACTACTGGCTGCCCTCTTCAAACACCACTGTTATGACAAAAGAATCTGCAAAGCTGGTGTACAAATGGAAGAATGTGCTGAGTGTGAACATAGGGGAGAAGGTTCTGAGGCACATGAGGGAAGTCACAACCAAGGCAAAGGGAATCATTCCATATCGCTCTCTGATATCCAGCTTTCTTGTGAAGCAAGGCTTCAAGACAAAGAAGACAGAAGGCTGGATCAAGAACAAGGCCAAGATGAGCATCACCAGGAGCTACCTCACTCAGGTCAGGATTCAAGATCTGCCATGGAATCCCAATGATGCAGCTGGTCCAAGCAAAAAGAAGAAGAAGAAGAAGAAGACTCACAAGTTTGCTGCTTCTTCAGTACCTGTGGTTAGTGGTGACAGTTGTTCTGTCATTGCTGATGCTTTTGTGGAGGAGACCCTGGTGTGGCTGGACATAGAGTATAAAGATACCCAAAGAGAGATAGCAGACAAGCAAGTAATGTTGCAAGAGATAGACAGCCTCAGGAAGCATTTGAGGGATCCGCCTTCCTTACAAAAAGGGGGAGAATGATCAAATTTCAAAAATTTCTGAGTTCTGTTATTTTTCTGTTAGTATGAACAATTCTATTTTCTTTGTTTGTTTTCGGTTTCATCAAGGAGTATGTTCCTTGCTACTTAGTATGGTCTGTAATTAAGTACTTTTCTATCTTATTGCTTACTGCTTCTGCTTATGCTCATTGAACTTTGGATACAAAGTACTAACTCTGTTTTGCAGGTGTTAACTGGTCTCTGATGTTAAGATAACATTGAGATGTTCTAACATTGACAAAGACAGATGTTATGACAACATTGAAAGTATCAATGTTAGAATAACATTGAATTGGTCCCTTCTGATATTCAGGGGGAGCGTACTTTTTTTCCATTGAGATCTGATAGTAAAGTTTGTTTGAATAATTTGATCTGGTTAGAACATGTTCTTAGGTTTTGCGATTAAGGCAAAAAGGGGGAGATTGAAAGTGCAAGTATTCTGTCAATGTTAGTTTAACATTGAGAAGTCAATGTTAGAGTAACATTGCTGGAGCAGAATTCGATTTACAATCTTGATTATATTCTTTATTATTATTTTGCCTTATTCATTTAACTAACTGAGTTCCACAGTTGTAATTGTCTTTGATTATTATTCAGGAAACAAACTTGTCATAGGTTGGACGCTCAAGTTTCCAAGAAGGAAAGTTTCCTTAATTACGCAAACCACTCTACAAGGAAAGATGAGTTCGAGTGGAACTAGGAATGCTTTCCAAGATCAAGTCCTGATTTGAATAAAGAGTTTTTCCCTAGTTAGATCACTAACGAATGAACTATTATTCAAGAAGGACTGCGAGAACAAAAAAGAAGAGTTCAAGAAGGAAACAAGGAGAATTACCAACAGTGTACAACACACCTTGAAGTCGAAGATCAAGAACCTATATATAGGTGTGAAGTACATCAAGACAAACACGAGACAAGAGCCAATCAATCCGAGAGATTAATTTACAGTTGTTGAGTGTTGTCTTGCTTTAGCAAAGTTTGTGAATTGTTAGAATAGATCTAAGAGTGAGGAGCTGTTAGAGATAGTCGAAGTAATTCTTGTGTGCTTTGCTTAGTTCAATCAATTTAAGAGTGAGGAGCTTGAGAATTGAGAGAACGACCTTTGTTAAAACCTTTACAGGTTATTTTGCCTAAGGCTCGGATGTTAATATAATTCTATATTCACTTCTTAAAATTGGTGTTTGTTTATTCCGCTGCACTATTCTTCTGGTCTGTTGTTAAAGTAACATCGCTGAGTTAACAACGTTCAGATCTGCTGTTAACTCTCCAGTGTTAAGTTAACAACAACAACGTATCAACCCGATCCACAATTTCATAAGTCATTCTTAGCATCGAGCTTGTCTAATTTTATGCTCGGGCAAAGCGTATTTTCAAAGCGGCCTGATTGAATCGAGTTATCGTTGGGTAATCGCAACATGTTGAATTTGGGTTCACTTTTTAAAATTGTAACAGCCGCAGTTAAAAGATTCCGAGACTCGATGGAGTTTCACTTTTTGACGCTTAGTAATGTTTCTTATGTTGTAAGGTGTTTTGAGGGGTTTCAAGTTGAATTAAGTTTATAGTTACCCCTTCTTCTTTCATTCGCAATCCAGAATGAGATTGGCTAGATTCTAAATGAACACGCTTCATGTATTTGATGAGATTCGTAATTGAGTCTCCTGATTTAATTTGTTCATTTAGACCTGTATATTATTTGGTAGATTTATCCTATTTTAAGAGTTAATAGCAAAAACCACCCTGTGTTATTTCTATTTGGCTGAAAAAGCTGGTTAAATTGGCATAAACCCTAGTGTTATTATTTTGTTTGCACACCGCACCCAATCTACATTTTATCATTTTTTAAAATGTTGCTTCAATAATGTCCCCATTTTAGGTTGAAGTGATGTAATGAATATATTTCACACAAAGAATAGGTAGATTTGTAAATTTTATATTCTGTCGGGGGTTAACTTTGTTTTTTTTTATCGATAACATACGGTATCTCATATAATAAAGTTGATAACCCATGTTAAGGTACAGTTGACAAGAGAAGGAAATTCAATAATTTAAATTTATTATTTATTTGTCGAATATCTGATACTTCTTTTTTTCTTCTTCCAAATAGCTAGCTAAAGGACTACTTTAGTAGAGGGAGTGAAGTCCTAATTAATGAAGTCATTCTATATTGAAATATAATTACATACACAACAACTAATAATGGAAACGCTACCCATATGATAATCATGAATAACAACTCCTAATGATATTAGTAGTCCTTGTACTACAACAATACGTATTGGTCACCTTTATATATTATTTTGCATTATAATATATAGTTTTTTCATATGAATCTCCTTTCCCTACAAAAGCCCCAAGAAAACATAACTAGTTAAATCACATAAACACACGCACACCAGCTTCAAATATTGTCCAAGAAAATGAAGTCCATTACTAAAGTCATTCAAAGGTGGAAAAACAAGAGCCGGGCTCCACCCGGCTATGTCCCGATCCTTGTCGGAGCGCAAAGAAAGCGGTATGTCGTCAAAACTAGGTTCTTAAACTATCCGGTTTTTGCGGCGCAATTCGACGTAGTAGAGGCGGAATTCGGGTTTCTGAGCGAGGACTGTCTCGTTCTTCCTTGCCAACCGGGTTTATTCGAAGGAATCGTGAGGTTTCTTGAGAAAGACGAGGACAAGTTTAGCGGATTGGGGCTGCATGAGTTCTTGAAGATGGTTACGGATGAATTTACATACAACAATGAATCTTGTCACGCGTTGACTACGCCATTGCTGCAAGAGGCCCGATCGGGTTTTATATTTTGACTCTAGCTAGCGAGATTATGTATGGTCTTTATATTATTCAGGTCATGTATGTGTTTGATGGGTTTAATTCGGACTAGTTATTTAATTATGTGGTCTAGTTAGCAGTTTTTTCCCAATCTGGAATGAGATTAGTTAGATACTCTATCAGGCTTGATAATCTTGTATATGTATTCAAAATATTCTTAATTAATGAAATACATGGTTATGATTGTATGTTCATTTGCATGGACCTGTTGATTATTTTGTAAGACAATCCAATTTTGGTGTTGGGGTTTACCTGAGTACGTATAAATTCATACTTCTAAATGCCTAATCAAAAATACATCTTAAATAAGATTTCTTCCGGAATAAAACACGCAATTATCTTTTTAGTTCAGTACAAAATTACTTTTATGTTTTTCCACAATACGCATAAAAAGTTCTAGAAAACTTATTAAAATTTCATATACCAGTTTATAGAATCCATATGTTCTAAAAAGTCTCGGTTTCAGTTAAATACCAAATGCAACTCGTACATTGTCATTGGCAAGACGACTGTTGAACACCTTACACCAATACGTTAGTTTAAGCACACTAAGATGATACAACACCATAGAAAAGTTTTATCAATTACAAAATGCAACACGCACTTTGAGAAAATGATAACTCATTCCCTCATCATCAAAGATTCAACTTACACTACAAGAAAAACAGGACAATAGGGACCGAACAGGTCAATAGAGACCCCGCAGGCGATCCCCATTGACCCTCTTTCGGTCGCAGAAGGTCAATATGTGGTCGCTATTGACCGAGCGCTGATGAGAGCAGTCGCTTCTCCTCATCGAACGACTTTCGCTACTAAGGGTCAGTAGCGACCGAAAATCAATGACCGCCTTGAAGTCCCTATTGCCTTAACAACAATAGGGACTGCCCTGCAGTCGCTACTGATAGAGCAATAGGGACCGCTCCTACTAATATTCATATAGAGTCAATTAATATTAGTACGGAACGCCGAGCGGTCCCTAATAGTCTGCGCAAAAAATAATAAAAATAATAATATTCTGAATTTTTTTAGGAATAATATTGTTTTTTTTGTACAAATATTATTATAAGAAGATCAAAATAATAAAATAATGAAAAAAATAATATAATGAAATGAAAGTATTCATAAATGTAAAAATATGAAGAAAAATTACTAATAATTGATGAAAAGCAAAAAATAGATGAACAAAAATTGAAGGAAAACAAAAAATACATGAATAAAAAAACAAGTGAAAGATAAAAAATAAAATGTGAAGATCCAAATTAATAGAAAAGAAAGATTGTGTGGTTAAAAGAAAAAAGAAAACAAACTTTGTGTTGGTGATTTTTGTTTTGGATTTGGAAAAAGAGAAGAAGAAAATAGTATTTTGTGTTGGTGATTTAAGTTTTGGATTTGGAAAAAGAGAAAAAGAAAAGTTTTATTGTTCGGTGTTTGTTGGAGAAGAAGATAAGATGAAAAGTTTTTTTGTTGGGTGTTTTGTTGGAGAAGAAGATAAGAAGAAACTTTTTTTGTTGGGTTTTTGGAGATTGATGAAATTAGAGGTAAGAGTGGTGAGTATATATAGTGGGAAGGGTGAAATTTTCAAATTGTCGCAAAATTCAAAATTTTCCCCAATTCCGCCTAAAAGTTTAGCCAAATTTTTAAATTTTTGGATTTTTGTGACAGCTAAGGTTCACAAATATGCAATAGCGGTCGCAAGGCGGTCACTAATATTTAATAGTGACCGCCATGCAGTCACTATTATGTTGTTAGGGACCGCCAAGCGGTCCCTAATAATATTCATCTTTCAAAATTCAATTTTTTGGAATGATGTTGATGTGTTTGTTATTCTTAGCAACCAACCTCATTATAACATGTTAATTGAATTAATACATGATTACAAAACTAGTAGTTTAGTTGTGAAATAATAGAATGAATGAGATTGAGCGAGTTATTAACGTTCAACATATATTTCATTTTCTACAACTAATCATCACTTATTAGTTGTAGTTGTTATTCATTTTTATGCTTTATGTCACTAATGTTACCATAACTATGATTATTCATTAGATCAACTATTCATTATGCTTACGTGTATATATGAGTTGTAAGCATTAGGACATTTGTCGTTCAAAACAGTAAAAGAATCTTCAAAGCAGACGGTTCCCTCTATATATTGTTTGGATTTACAATGCAATGTTGTAATTATTGTTATTTCAACTATTATAATGGTAATTATGAACTAAACAAACAACGCGGCACCTCAAATCATCATAAAATCACGATTTTATAGTATGAATATTAGTAGGGACCGCCCGTCGGTCACAATTGGGTCAATAGGGACCGCCATGCGGTCGCAATTGGGTTAGTTTCGACCGCATTGCGGTCCCTATTAATTTTCATACTTTAAAATCGTGATTTTATAGAAGGATTTTGATGTGTTTGTGATTTTTAGCAATAACCTCAATACTAAATGTGAAATGAAGTAATTATTGGTTACAAAACAAGTGATTGAGTTATTCAATATTACATATTGAATGTGATCGAGCGAGTTATTAATTTTGAACCTATTTTATTATCTACAACTAATCATCATATACACCATAGTTGTTATTGGTTATTATGCTTTAACTTCAAAAATTAAAGTATATAAATCCTTACGCTGTTCAATTAAAGTATAAATATATGTATGTAGGTATTTTATCTCTATATATATATATATGATCGTTGTCGTTGTATATATTAAGAATTTTCAAAACGGGTCGTCCCCAATATAATGGTTGGTGTTGGAATGAAAGATGTGTAATTATGGTTGGTTTAACAATGAATAGAATAACTATCAATTACACAAACAACGCGGCACCTCAAATCATCGGGAAAACCTCATTTTTAAGTATGAATATTGGTAAGTACCGCTCAACGGTCACAAATATGGGCCCATCGACTGCAATTTGTGCCCAGAGACCGCATTGCGATCGCTGAATATTACCAGCTACTGCAAGGCAGTCGCTGAAGGCTAGTGACTGCATTGCAGTCGCTACTGGGCGGTTCCTAAAGACTGCACAGTCTTGTAGTGTTAGGGCCCGAATCATTTTTATTTGTCATGCTCTTCTCCCAAAACTCGCATATGGGACACAATGAAATTCATGACATAGCCAAAGCAAAAGTATCCCTAAATATACACGAAAATTTTCATTTTTTTATTATCGCGTCGGGTAGGAAATGAACAAACTTTTCTTTTATTTCTTATGAGTAGCAAAAAACAGGAGAATAGGCAAAATTGAAAATCTATCTTCTACTTTTTTTCATTTATAAAATGAAACATCGTCTTTTTCATCAAAGAATAACGAATGGGTACACCTGTATATTGAAAATAATAAATATTTAGCAATGTAGAGACACCAAATAACTAGCTAAATAATTAGAGTGAAAAACATTACATTTACAAATTTGAAATAATGATTGATAAGAAACAAGTTCATACACGTGCTTCCTTAGTGGAAGTAACAAATGAATTAAGTGTTTCCTACGTGAAAAATTATCAATCAAATATTGTGAAAAATAAAATGCCGATTTTTTTTATGCATTTCATATGAACAAATGATATGTTACACATACGCAAAGGTAGTACGAACATGATACACGATTATTGTTGTCTTAACAACGTCTTTATACACTTTTGTCCAAAAGTAAGACTATTTTGTGGTATGAAATATAATGAATTTGAATTTAAAAGTTTTTGTCAATAATTTGATGGCCCCACATTCCCATTACTTATTATTAATAAATATGCTTCGCATTAAATAGATCGTAGATCACTTTTTTAGCAATAAGCAAGGTTATATGGATAAGAATAAAGAATAAATATAAGCGATTAGCCTACATACTTAATGCATGTAAAATAAGTCATGAACTCCAAAAACATCAAGCACTTTTTCGCCCATCCTCAGTCTAAATGTGCTTTCGCTTGTTTTGGCCCGTGTCAAACATAATGTGGCTTCGCACGAGGAGGCCAAGTCCAATGGTTTTGTGATCAAGTTACTAGACATATTTTGGAGTTTGACCTTAAGAGATTGAATAGACTAAAGATAATTATCGCAAAGAAATTTATTCAACTCTAGTATATTAATTAATATAGCAATTTAGAATTTAAACTTATTTAAGTGATTCTTAGCATCGAGCTTGTCTAATTTTATGCTCGAGCATAGCGTATTTTCAAAGCGGCCTGATTGAATCGAGTTTTCGTTGGGTCATCGCAACATGTTGATAGTTGGGTTCACCTTTTAAAATTGTAACTGCCGCACATAAAAGATTCTTAGACTCGGTGGAGTTTCACTTTTTGACACTTAGTAATGTTTCTTATGTTGTAAGGTGTTTTGAGGGGTTTCAAGTTGAATTAAGTTTATAGTTACCCCTTCTTCTTTCATTCGCAATCCAGAATGAGATTTGCTAGATTCTAAATGATCACGCTTCATGTATTTGATGAGATTCGTAATTGAGTCTCCTGATTTAAATTGTTCATTTCGACCTGTATATTATTTGGTAGATTTATCCTATTTTAAGAGTTAATAGAAAAAACCACACCGTGTTATTTCTATTTGGCTTAAAAAGCTGGTTAAATTGGCATAAACCCTAGTGTTATCATTTTATTTGCACACCGCACCCAATCTACATTTTATCATTTTTAAAATGTTGCTTCAATAATGTTCCCATTTTAAGTTGAAGTGATGTAATGAATATATTTCACACAATAAATAGGAAAATTTGTAAATTTTATTTTCTGTCGGGGATTAACTTTGTTTTTTTAATCGGTAACATACGGTATCTCACATAATAAAGTTGATAACCCATGTTAAGGTACAGTTGACAAGAGAAGGAAATTCAATAATTTAAATTTATTATTTATTTGTCGAATATCTGATACTTCTTTTTTTCTTCTTCCAAGTAGCTAGCTAAAGGACTACTTTAGTAGAGGGAGTGAAGTCCTAATTAATGAAGTCATTCTATATTGAAATATAATTACATACACAACAACTAATAACGGAAACGCTACCCATATGATAATCATGAATAACAACTCCTAATGATATTAGTAGTCCTTGTACTACAACAATACGTATTGGTCACCTTTATATATTATTTTGCATTATAATATATAGTTTTTTCATATGAATCTCTCCTTTCTCTACAAAATCCCCAAGAAAACATAACTAGTTAAATCACATAAACACACGCACACCAGCTTCAAATATTGTCCAAGAAAATGAAGTCCGTTACTAAAGTCATTCAAATGTGGAAAAACAAGAGCCGACCTCCACCCGGCTATGTCCCGATCCTTGTCGGAGCGCAAAGAAAGTGGTTCGTCATCAAAACTAGGTTCTTAAACTATCCGGCTTTTGCGGCGCAATTTGACGAAGTAGAGGTGGAGTTCGGGTTTCCGAGCGAGGGCTGTCTCGTTCTTCCTTGCCAACCGGTATTATTCGAAGGAATCATGAGGTTTAATTTCTTGAGAAAGACGAGGACAAGTTTAGCGGATTGGGGCTGCATGAGTTCTTGAAGATGGTTACGGATGAATTTACATACAACAATGAATCTTGTCACGCGTTGACTACGCCATTGCTGCAAGAGGCCCGATCGGGTTTTATATTTTGACGCTAGCTAGCGAGATTATGTATGGTCTTTATTTTATTCAGGTCCTGTATGTGTTTGATGGGTTTAATCCGGACTAGTTTTTTAATTATGTGGTTTGGTTAGCAGGTTTTTCCGAATCTGGAATGAGATTAGCTCTATACTCTATCAGGCTTGATAATCTTGTATATGTTTTCAAAATATTCTTAATTAATGAAATACATGGTTAAGATTGTATGTTCATTTGCATGGACCTGTTGATCATTTTGTAAGACAATCCAATTTTGGTGTTGGGGTTTACCTGAGTATAAATTTATACTTCTAAATGCCTAATCAAAAATACATCTTAAATAAGATTTCTTCCGGAATAAAACACACTATTATCTTTTTAGTTCAATACAAAATTACTTTTATGTTTTTCCACAATACGCATAAAAAGTTCTAGAAAACTTATTAAAATTTTATATCCCAGTTTATAGGGTCCATATGTTCTAAAAGGTCTCGGTTTCGTTAAATACCAAATGCAACTCGTACATTGGCATTGGCAAGACGACTGTTGAACACCTTACACCAATACGTTAAATTAAGCACATTAAGATGATACAACACCATTGAAAAGTTTTAACAATTACAAAATGCAACACGCACTTTGAGAAAATGACAACTCATTCCCTCATCATCAAAGATTCAACTTACACTACAAGAAAATTAAGATAATAGGGACCGAACAGGTCAACAGAGACCCCTCAGGCGGTCCCTATTGACCCTCTTTCGGTCGCAGAAGGTCAATATGAAGTCGCTATTGACCGGGCGCTGATGAGAGCAGTCGCTTCTCCTCATCGACCGACTTTCGCTACTATGGGTCAGTAGCGACCGAAAATCAATGACCGTCTTGCAGTCCCTATTACCTTAACAGCAATAGGGACTGCCCTGCAGTCGCTACTGATGGAGCAATAAGGACCGCTGAGCGGTCCCCACTAATATTCATATAGACTCAATTAATATTAGTACGGATCGTCGAGCGGTCCCTAATAGTCTTCGCGGAAAGTAATAAAAATAATAATATTCTCAATTTATTTTGGAATATTATTGTTTTGTTTGTACAAATATTATTATAAGAAGATTAAAATAATGAAATAATGAAAAAAATAATATAATGAAATGAAAGTATTAATAAATGTAAAAATATGAAGAAAAATTACTAATAATTGATGAAAAGCAAAAAATAGATGACCAAAAATTGAAGGAAGACAACAAATACATGAATAAACAAACAAGTGAAAGATAAAAAATAAAATGTGTAGATCCAAATTAATAGAAAAGAAAGATTGTGTGGTTAAAAGAAAAAAGAAAACAAAGTTTGTGTTGGTGATTTTTGTTTTGGATTTGAAAAAAGAGAAGATGAAAATAGTATTTTGTGTTGGTGATTTATGTTTTGGATTTGGAAATAGAGAAAAAGAAAAGTTTTTTTGTTGGGTGTTTGTTGGAGAAGAAGATAAGATGAAAAGCTTTTTTGTTGGGTGTTTTGTTGGAGTAGAAGATAAGAAGAAATTTTTTTTGTTGGGTTTTTGGAGATTGATGAAATTAGATGTAAGAGTGGTGAGTATATATAGTGGGAAGGGTGGAATTTTAATTTTTTTGCAAAATTCAATTTTCCCCCAATTCTGCCTAAATGTTTTGCCAAATTTTAAAATTTTTGGATTTTTGTGACAGCTAAGGTTCACAAATATGCAATAGCGACCGCAAGGCGGTCACTGATATTTAATAGTGACCGCCCTGCAGTCACTATTATGTTGTTAGGAACCGCCAAGCGGTCTCTAATAATATTCATCTTTCAAATTTGAATTTTTTGGAATGATGTTGATGTGTTTGTTATTCTTAGCAACCAACCTCATTATAACATGTTAATTGAAGTAATACATGATTACAAAACTTGTAGTTTAGTTGTGAAATAATAGAATGAATGAGATTGAGCGAGTTATTAACGTTCAACATATATTTCATTTTCTACAACTAATCATCAATTATTAGTTGTAGTTGTTATTCGTTTTTATGCTTTACTTCACTAATGTTACCATAAACATGATTATGAGGATCAATCATTAGATCAACTATTCATTATGCTTACGTGTATATATGAGTTGTAAGCATTAGGACATTTGTCGTTCAAAACAGTAAAAGAATCTGCAAAGTGGACGGTTCCCTCTATATATTGTTTGGATTTACAATGCAACGTTGTAATTATTGTTATTTTAACTATTATAATGGTAATTATGAACTAAACAAACAACGCGGCACCTCAAATCATCAAAAAATCATGATCTTAAAGTATGAATATTAGTAGGGACCACTCGTCGATCACAATTGGGTCAATAGGGACCGCCAGGCAATCACAATTGGGTTAGTTTCGACCGCATTGTGGTTCCTATTAATTTTCAAACTTTAAAATCGTGATTTTATGGAGGGATTTTGATGTGTTTGTGATTTTTAGCAACAACCTCAATACTAAATGTGAAATGAAGTAATTATTGGCTACAAAACAAGTGATTGAGTTATTCAATATTAGATATTGAATGTGATCGAGCGGGTTATTAGGTTTGAACCTATTTTATTATCTACAACTAATCATCATATACACCCTAGTTGTTATTGGTTATTACGCTTTAATTTCAAAAATTAAAGTATATACATCATTACGCGGTTCAATTAAAGTATAAATATATGTATCTAGGTATTTTATCTATATATATATGATCGTTGTCGTTGTATATATTAAGAATTTTCAAAACGGGTCGTCCCCAATATAATGTTTGGAGTTGCAATGAAAGATGTGTAATTATGGTTGGTTTAACAATGAATAGAATAATTATCAATTACACAAACAACGCGGCACCTCAAATCATCGGAAAAACCTCATTTTTAAGTATGAATATTAGTAAGTACCGATCAACAGTCACAAATATGGGCCCATCGACTGCAATTTGTGCCCAGAGACCGCATTGCGATCGCTGAATATTACCAGCTACTGCAAGCCAGTCGCTGAAGGCTAGTGACTGCATTGTAGTCGCTACTGAGCGGTCCCTAAAGACCGCACAGTCTTGTAGTGTTAGGGCCCGAATCATTATTATTTGTCATGCTCTTCTCTCAAAACTCGCATATGGACATAGTGAAATTCATGACATAGCCAAAGCAAAAGTATCCCTAAATATACACGAAAATTTTCATTTTTTTATTATCGCGTCGGGTAGGAAATGAACAAACTTTTCTTTTATTTCTTATGAGTACCAAACAACAGCAGAATAGGTAAAATTAAAAATATATCTTCTACTTTTTTCATTTATAAAATGAAACATCGTCTTTTTCATCAAAGAATAACGAACGGGTACACGTGTATATTGAAAATAATAAATATATTTAGCAATGTAGAGACACCAAATAACTAGCTAAATAATTAGAGTGAAAATCATTACATTTACAAATTTGAAATAATGATTGATAAGAAACAAGTTCATACATGTGCTTCCTTAGTGGATGTAACAAATGAATTAAGTGTTTCCTACGTGAAAAACTATTAACTAAATATTGTGAAAAATAAAATGCCAATTTTTTTTATGCATTTCATATGAACAAATGATATGTTACACATACGCAAAGGTAGTACGAACATGATATACGATTATAGTTGTCTTAACAAAGACTTTATATACTTTTCTCCAACAGTAAGACTATTTTGGGGTATGAAATATAATGAATATGCATTTAAAAGTTTTTGTCAATAATTTGATGGCCCCACATTCCCATTACTTATTAGTAATAAATATGCTTCGCATTAAATAGATCGTAGATCACTTTTTTAGCAATAAGCAAGGTTATATGGATAAGAATAAAGAATAAATATAAGCGATTAGCCTACATACTTAATGCATGTAAAATAAGTCATGAACTCCAAAAACATCAAGCACTTTTTCGCCCATCCTCAGTCTAAATGTGCTTTCGCTTGTTTTGGCCCGTGTTAAACGTAATGTGGCTTCCCACGAGGAGGCCAAGTCCAATGGTTTTGTGATCAAGTTACTAGACATATTTTGGAGTTTGTCCTTAAGAGATTGCATAGACTAAAGATAATTATTTCAAAGTAATTTATTCAATTATAGTATATTAATTAATATAGCAATTTAGCATTTAAACTCATTTAAGTTGAAAGTGCAGGTATTCTGTCAATGTTAGTTTAACATTGAAAGTGTAGGTATTCTGTCAATGTTAGTTTAACATTGAGAAGTCAATGTTAGAGTAACACTGCTGGAGCAGAATCCGATTTACAATCTTGATTATATTCTTTATTATTGTTTTGCCTTATTCATTTAACTAACTAAGTTCCACAGTTGTAATTGTCTTTGATTATTATTCAGGAAATAAACTTGTCATAGGTTGGACGCTCAAGTTTCCAAGAAGGAAAGTTTCCTTAATTACGCAAACCACTCTACAAGGAAAGATGAGTTCGAGTGGAACTAGGAATTCTTTCCAAGATCAAGTCCTGATTTGAAGGTGGAGTCTTTCCCTAGTTAGACCACTAACGAAGGAACTATTATTCAAGAAGGACTGCGAGAACAAAGAAGAAGAGTTCAAGAAGGAAACAAGCAGAATTACCAACCGTGTACAACACACCTTGAAGTCGAAGATCAAGAACCTATATATAGGTGTGAAGTATATGAAGACAAACACGAGACAAGAGCCAATCAATCCGAGAGTTTAATTTACAGTTGTTGAGTGGTGTCTTGCTTTAGGAAAGTTTGTGAATTGTTAGAATAGATCTAAGAGTGAGGAGCTATTAGAGATAGTCGAAGCAATTCTTGTGTGCTTTGCTTAGTTCAATCAATTTAAGAGTGAGAAGCTTGAGAATTGAGAGAACGACCTTTGTTAAAACCTTTACGGGTTATTTTGCCTAAAGCTCGGAAGTTAATGTAATTCTATATTCACTTCTTAAAATTGGTGTTTGTTTATTCCGCTGCACTATTCTTCTGGTCTGTTGTTAAAGTAACATCGCTGAGTTAACAACGTTCAGATCTGCTGTTAACTCTCCAGTGTTAAGTTAACAACAACAACGTATCAACCCGATCCACAATTTTAATTGGTATCAGAGCCAAGCACCAATTTCAACGGTGTTTGGCGTTGATACGACAAGATTTACAACTCCAACCCCAATACCAGCAGGTTGCCTGTATTGGAGGGTCCCAACAACTATGCCTACTGGAAGATCAGGCTCAGAGTCCACATCAAATCCATCGACATAAGAGCTTGGGACACAGTACTAGAAGGCTACACCATCCCCTACTTGCCAAGAGATGGAGATGCTGATCTGGTACCTAAGCCAAGAGGACAATGGACAGCCAATGAAATTGCTCTCTACAACTTCAATGAAAAGGCTCTCAATGCTATTTTTAGCTGGGTAGGTAATCATATGTTCAAACTTATTCAAACTTGTTCTACTGCTAAAGCTGCATGGGAAGTTCTTGAATTACATTGTGAGGGTGATGTGGCTGTGAGGGACTCTAAATATAGAAAACTTTTGAGGGACTTTGAGAAGATAGAGATGGGTGAGGATGAAAGCATTGATAGCTATTTAGAGAAACTTCTAGATATTGCTAATCAGTGTCAAAACTTAGGTTTTATCATCCCAAATCAAACCATGGTTTATAAAGCTTTTAGAACATTATCTTCCAAGTTTACTGTCAAAAGAATTGCTATGAATGAGTGTAGATATCTTGCCAACATGGACTTTCAAACATTGATGAACACTCTAAAAGAATTTGAACTAGAATTCCTAGGAAAATCCAGTAAACAACTTGCTTTAGCCGTACTAGGTACTAGCTCAGATTCTACAGGGAGTGATGAGGATGAATATGAGTTGATCTCTTCTAACTATGGTAACATTACTATGAAGTCTAGTAAATTGGGTTACAAAGATAAAAATATAGAAAAACAACCTAGTAATGCTGCCTTTGGTTTTAAGAAACTGCCCCCAAAGTTCGTAAAATACATGGCATCTAAGAGCACGCCTCAAGATACTGAAAAAATGAAAGATGCCCAGTGCTATGAATGTAAGGGGTATGGTCACTTTAAACATGAATGTGCACACCCTCAGAACAATAGGGAATTATCATTGGGTCTGTGTAGATGACTTCAATGAAGCTGACTTCGAATCTGGAACAAGTGCTGATGAACAATCAGAGGAAATCAACACTGCTGTGCGCTGCATTCGAATCATCTGGTCAGGAGAAGACTCCAGAAACTGCCAAGAATCTCAATGTTACTCTAACATTAGAGAACCAACAGTAAAGCAGGAGATCTTCTTTGGAGACTGGAACAGCAATGATACACAGGTTAACCATGACACACTCTCTTATTGTGATGATACTAACTTTGATTGTTTCCATGGCTCAGTTGATCTAGAAGAGGAGTACTTCAATGAAGAAGGGATGTCCCAGGAGGAAATTCTTGATGACCTACACACAACCTTTCTCAGACTTCAGAGAGAGAATGTTAGACTCATGAAGAGAAACAAAGCACAGAAGCATGACATTGAATGTTTGAAGAACATGTTGAAACTCTATGAAAGAGATCTTAACAAAGCTGAAGTTGAGCTGAAAGAGGTAAAGGAGAAACTCAAAAAGGATTCACAGATCATAGCCAAATGGAATGGAGGTACTTCTAAACTTGATGAGGTACTGAGCATGAGTAACTCAGGTACATGTGGTATGGGATTTGTTGAGAAACCTTCCTCTTCAAATGTTAATTCTGCCTATTTAACTACAAGCTTTGTTAAAGAGTCGGATAATATGAGTTCTGGAACCATTAACACTATAAAAAGTAAACCTACCTTTATCTTCCAGTACTGTTTTCAACCAGGCCACATTAAACCATTCTATAGAAAATTCATAAAAGAATGTGTTAAGAAAACAGCCTCTGTGTCCAATGTTAATTCTACAACAGGTTCTGATGTTAGACTAACATTAGGTGCAGGACAGAAAAATAGGACTTGGATAGAAAAAGTTAAAACCCCTAAGATTAAAGTTGTATGCAATGTTGTTTTCCCTGCTGTGTACTCTAACCTTTCAGGTAAGTGGTACTTCGATAGTGGATGCTCAAGACACATGACAGGCAGCAAAGAGAATCTTAAGCAAATGATACCTTTGAGTGCTGGAACAGTGACATATGGAGGAGGCACCAAAGGAAAGATCACTGGCAAGGGGACACATGATGTTGATGGATTCCCACCCTTGAAGGATGTGTTGTCGGTAGATAGGTTAAAGACAAATCTACTCAGTATCAGTCAGCTGTGTGATGATGACTTACTGGTTACATTTGACAAGGTATCTTGTGATGTTTATGATAGTGACAATGTTCTTGTGATGACAGGTACTAGATCCAAAGATAACTGCTACCTAGCCAGGAGGAAGCAGAATGTTTCCATGCCAAGATAGATGAGGCTTCTATATGGCATAGGAAACTTGGACATGTTCACTACAGAAACCTTGAGAAATTACAGAAAGTTGATGCTGTAAGAGGCTTACCAAAGTTGTCTTGTCCAGGTAAGCTTGTGTGTGGTGATTGCCTCAAGGGTAAGCAAACCAGAGCAGTTCATACACCTCTACAAGTACATAATTCTAACCCTAGATCTAGTAGGTGTTTTGAATTGCTGCACATGGACTTAATGGGTCAAATTGAGGTAAGTAGTCTCAGTGGGAAGAGATATGCCTTTGTGATTGTAGATGACTTTTCTAGATACACTTGGGTAAAATTTCTTAAAGAAAAGTCAGAAGCTTTTGACCAGTTCAAAATTCTTTGTGCTAGTATTAAAAACTTGTATGGCTCCACTGTGACTAAGATTAGGCCTGATCATGGTAAAGAATTTGAAAATGCTAGTTTTGATAACTACTGCAATGCTTAAGGTATTTTCCATGAATATTCAGCTCCTAAGACTCCTCAGCAGAATGGGATTGCTGAGAGAAAGAACATGACTCTTCAAGAGATGGCCAGAGTTATGCTCAATGCTAAAGATTTATCCAAAAGACTCTGGGATGAAGCCTTAAATACTGTTTGTCACATTAGTAACAGGGTGTATCTTAGACCTGGAACTAACATGACTCCATATGAACTCTTGATGGGTGTAAAACCAAATGTTGCATATTTTCATGAATTTGGATGTGACTATTATCTTCTTAATGACATGGATTATATGAGTAAATTTGATTCTAAAAGTGAAAAATGCATCTTTGTAGGATACTCAGCCAATATTACTTCCTTTAGAGTCTACACCAACATTGGAACTGGAAGCTGAAAACACTGAACAGGAGTCAGGGAACGATGTTAGACTAACACCACCAAGATCTGATGTTAGACTAACAACAGAGGATTTTGATTCAGAACATGAAGTTGCCTTTGAACCCAGAAGAGATCCCCCAACTAGGATTCAGAAAGATCATCCGCATCCCAGGTAATAGGTGAACTCACTGAACGGGTAAGGACACGAAACAGAGAAAGACTTGACGATAGAGATATGGTAAAACTGTGTGTCTGTATGAACTTCACTTGTACTGTTGATAATGCCTCTTGCTTTGTCTCCACCATAGAACCTAAGAATGTAAATGAAGCCCTTCTTGATAACTTTTGGATTAATGCCATGCAGGATGAACTATTACAGTTTACTAAGAATAATGTCTGGATACTTGTACCTAGACCACCAAATGTTAATGTAATAGGGACAAAGTGGATATTTAAAAACAAGAGTAATGAGGAAGGGGTTATAGTTAGAAACAAAGCTAGACTAGTTGCTCAGGGGTACACACAGGTTGAAGGTGTAGATTTTGATGAGACATTTGCTCCAGTTGCTAGGATTGAATCTATTAGGTTACTTCTAGCCATAGCATGTTGTCTTAAGATAAAACTATACCAAATGGATGTAAAGGGTGCGTTTCTGAATGAGCTAATTGATAAGGAAGTATATGTTGAACAGCCTAAGGGATTCACAGATCCTAAGTATCCCAACCATGTGTACAAGCTTTAAAAGGCACTGTATGGACTTAAACAAACACCTAGAGCATGGTATGAAAGGCTTACAAAATTCTTATTAAGTCTTGGCTTTGTTAGAGGTGATGGAGATAGAACACTCTTTGTCTTGAAGAAAGATTCTCATATCTGTATAGCTCAAGTATATGTAGATGATATTGTTTTTGGCTCAACTAACAATTCTATTCTAGAAAAATTTGTTGAATCAATGACAGGGCAGTTTGAGATGAGTATGATGGGAGAATTAACTTTCTTTCTTGGTCTCCAAGTAAAACAAACATGTAATGGGATTTTCCTATGTCAGGAAAAGTAAGCAAAGAATTTGGTGAAAAGGTTTGAATTGGCAGATTCAAAGCCTTGCAAGACTCCCATGTCTTCATCAGTGAAGATATCCAGGGATGTTAATGGTGCCAATGTTGATCCAACATTGTACCGTTCAATGATAGGAAGCTTACTCTACCTGTCTGCTTCAAGGCCTGACATAATGTTCTCTGTTTGTGTTTGTGCTAGGTACAAGGCATGCCCAAAGCAGTCACATCTGATTGTTGTGAAGAGAATCCTTAGATACATTTCTGGCACCTTGGCCCTTGGTATATGGTATTCCTATGACACTAACACAAATCTTGTATGTTTCAGTGACTCAGACTGGGAAGGTGACACTGATGACAGAAAGTCTACAAGTGGAGGATGCTTTTATCTGGGGAACAACTTGGTCTCGTGGTACAATAGAAAGCAAAACTGTGTGTCACTCTCCACTGCTGAATCTGAATACATAGCAGCAGACAGTTGTGTCACTCAGTTAGTTTGGCTTAAACACATGCTACTGGATTATGGGTTAGACAGTGATACCTTACTTATGTTTTGTGATAATCTTAGTGCTATAAGCATCTCTAAGAACCCTGTGCAACACTCCAGAACAAAACATATTGATATAAGGCATCACTTTCTGAGAAACATGCTAGAAGATAAGCTCATTGACATTGAACACATTGAAACTAACAATCAACTTGCTGATATGTTCACTAAACCCATAGATTATGAGAGGTTCTTCAGTTTGAGGAATTCTCTTGGCATGTGCATCGTCTAGGGATATTAGTACACCAGTGTTGACATAACATCACTGTCTAGCACTGGTTTTTGGTTGTGGTGTTGCTGTAATTCTTTTTGTTTCCTTTCTGCATTCTTCTTTCTTGCAAATTACATCTTTGTTAGAGATTTTGTTGGGTTGTGTGGTTAAACTGTATGAATAGCTGAGTTGACTGGTGGACAGGTACATATCAAGAGGTTTGTAAAGTTAGAACTCTGTTGTTAGTCTGTGAATGTTAACCTAACATCTGGGAGAAGCTGGGATACACAGAGCTCACTACTCTGATGTTATTCAGTTGTGACTTATCCGTGTTAGGTTAGACAAAGCATGAAGAGAAGCTGGGGTACATGATGTTGAGAGCTTCATTGTCATTCAGTTGTGCTTATTTTTGTGTTTTTGTCTATGGCCAAGGTTATGCATGAGAGTGAGCCTTACTACTGGGGTGCTTTGAACTTTCGACTGCTTGTATTCAGTAGCATTTTTCACTTAGTATTTCTCTTGTAAACAGGTTGGAAAATAAGTATGCATGATGAGCTGGGGTGGAGAAGTATATGATAAATGTATTGTCTTCATTCAGTTCCTTTGTACTTGCCTAATCTGTTGCTGATGGTTAAGTTGTTGGGGTGCGTGGGGTCTTGTGCGGGTGCGTGGGGTTAAGTTCCTAGGAATCATGTGTTGAGCATACTTTGTGGGTGACTCACTGCAGGTAAAACACTGTGTTTTGTGATCTTCTATGTTATGGGAACATCTTTTCCCTGGATATGTGTATCCACTCTATGTTTTTCTGTTGGATGTGTTACTTGCTCATACTGATGATCTGAATTTATGTCTTTGTACCTAAGTACTTGGGTGAGGTTCCAGATCAGTATACAGGAATATCGCACGCTCTCACATGATGTTGCCTTGGATGAAGCCCTGCACCTACAACTTCCTTCCCTGATGTTAACTTACCAATGTTAGTCCAATATTGAAACATTGTAACTTATAAGTTTTCAGTTTTGGAGACCGCTCTGGTTACGTGTTAATCTAACACTGACACATGGTAAGGTGAACATGGGTATGATCGTGTGATAGTGGTCCCATTATGTTGGTAACATGTTACAACACCACTATCACTATTCTTCAGCTGATTAATTGTATAATTTGCCCTAATCTTTTCTCACTATTTACGCGCTCAAAATTTCTGCAAAATCAACTCTCTCTGCAAATCGAGTTTCTATTTTTTCTCTAAATCACTCTAACAATGGTCCGCAAGTCTTCCATTGACACTCTTGCAGCTGCTGCCGAACAGATGGAGCAACCACGACGCCGTAGAACCAGAAGTGCAGCCGCTGAAGCCATTACCGCCGCCGCACCAAAGAGGAAATCCACCTATCAATGGTGCAAGGGCAATAAAGCCGCTAAGGGTGATGTTGATTCAACATCAAAAACTTCTGAGCAAACCTCCACTCCCACCAACCCTGAAAACGAGGTAATGATGGCTAACCCTACTCTGGATATGCCTGCTACTACTGTTGTTGGTATTGAAGGGGAGAAAGAGGCCCATGTTGCTGTGGGTGAGTCTGAGGTTATGCATGAGGTCCCTGAGGGTAATGTTAGGGATGAATCTGTGGTTGTTGCTATGGAAGTGGTTGAGCCTACAGAGGCTGATGTTGCTGAGCAGGATACAGCTGATGAGATGGAGACTCTTCCTTATGAGGATGATCAGGTTGAGGAGACTGTGGTTGAGGAGGTTACTACTGAGGGTAACCAAGATGTTGATAATGGGGGTGACAGTCAACCTGAAGAGGTTGAGAGAAAAGAAGAAGAGAGCCTGACTCTCTCTGCCTTAGCTACTGCTGCTAAGAAAAGAAAGGGAAAGCAGGTGATGGTTGAAGCTTCTGAGTCTGAGTCAGAAGAAGAAAAAGAGGAAGAAGAGGATAAGAAGGAATAAGAAGATGAGGAAGTTGAGGAAGAAGACCTACAGGTAGGTGATGACCCTGCTGATGTTACTCCAACATCAGGCAGTGATGAGTACTTTGATGTGCTTGATGAGGAGTACCCCAAAAAGCCTTACTCCAACTTTTATGTGTCTGCTGAGGCAGAAGAACAGTGGGAGGCTTATCAAGCCAGTGTTATCCACATGGAGAGGAACATTGATGAGGAGATGTTCAAGGAAAATAGGTTGTTTGAGCTGCTTGAAGCTAGAGGAATGCTGGGCTCTGTGATGAACCCGTTATCATATGTCCCTGATGTGAACAGAGAGTTGTACATGAACCTCTCTCAATGGGTGTCCCACCAGGACTCTCCCAAGTTTGGCAAAGCTTGGGTTAGGATGAATGTCTATGATATGAACCCCTCTATGATCAATGAAGCTTGGGGACTTCCTAATCCTGAGGAGAGTGAGGATCCTAGCATGGATGAGCTGATCACTGACCTCACTGGTGGACTCACAAGGAAATACAATGACAGTTTTCCAACTATAAGGCTGACTTCCTTAAGTGCTGTACTTCAGAAACTCTCTACCTACTACTGGCTGCCCTCTTCAAACACCACTGTTATGACAAAAGAATCTGCAAAGCTGGTGTAAAAACGGAAGAATGGGCTGAGTGTGAACATAGGGGAGAAGTTTCTGAGGCACATGAGGGAAGTCACAACCAAGGCAAAGGGAATCATTCCATATCCCTCTCTGATATCCAACATTCTTGTGAAGCAAAGCTTCAAGACAAAGAAGACAGAAGGCTGGATCAAGAACAAGGCCAAGATGAGCATCACCAAGAGCTACCTCACTCAGGTCAGGATTCAAGATCTGCCATGGAATCCCAATGATGCAGCTGGACCAAGCAGGAAGAAGAAGAAGAAGAAGAAGAAGAAGAAGAAGACTCACAAGTTTGCTGCTTCTTCAGTACCTATGGTTAGTGGTGACAGTTGTTTTGTCATTGCTGATGCTTTTGTGGAGGAAACCCTGGTGTGACTGGACAGAGAGTATAAAGATACCCAAAGAGAGATAGCAGACAAGCAAGTAAGGTTGCAAGAGATAGACAGCCTCAGGAAGCATTTGAGGGATCCGCCTTCATCACAAAAAGGGGGAGAATGATCAAATTTCAAAACTTTCTGAGTTCTGTTATGTTTCTGTTAGTATGAACAATTCTATTTTCTTTGTTTGTTTTCGGTTTCATCAAGGAGTGTGTTCCTTGCTACTTAGTATGGTCTGTAATTAAGTACTTTTCTATCTTATTGCTTACTGCTTCTGCTTATGCTCATTGAACTTTGGATACAAAGTACTAACTCTGTTTTGCAGGTGTTAACTGATCTCTGATGTTAAGATAACATTGAGATGTTCTAACATTGACAAAGACAGATGTTATGACAACATTGAAAGTATCAATGTTATAATAACATTGAATTGGTCCCTTCTGATATTCAGGGGGAGCGTACTTTTTTTCCATTGAGATCTGATAGTAAAGTTTGTTTGAATAATTTGATCTGGTTAGAACATGTTCTTAGGTTTTGTGATTAAGGCGAAAAGGGGGAGATTGAAAGTGCATGTATTCTGTCAATGTTAGTTTAACATTGAAAGTGCAGGTATTCTGTCAATGTTAGTTTAACATTGAGAAGTCAATGTTAGAGTAACATTGCTGGAGCAGAATCCGATTTACAATCTTTATTATATTCTTTATTATTGTTTTGCCTTATTCATTTAACTAACTGAGTTCCACAGTTGTAATTGTCTTTGATTATTATTTAGGAAACAAACTTGTCATAGGTTGGACGCTCAAGTTTCCAAGAAGGAAAGTTTCCTTAATTACGCAAACCACTCTACAAGGAAAGATGAGTTCGAGTGGAACTAGGAATGCTTTCCAAGATCAAGTCCTGATTTGAAGAAGAAATTTTTCCCTAGTTAGATCACTAACGAATGAACTATTATTCAAGAAGGACTGCGAGAACAAAGAAGAATAGTTCAAGAAGGAAACAAGGAGAATTACCAACCGTGTACAACACACCTTGAAGTCGAAGATCAAGAACCTATATATAGGTGTGAAGTACATCAAGACAAACACGAGACAAGAGCCAATCAATCCGAGAGATTAATTTACAGTTGTTGAGTGTTGTCTTGCTTTAGCAAAGTTTGTGAATTGTTAGAATAGATCTAAGAGTGAGGAGCTGTTAGAGATAGTCGAAGCAATTCTTGTGTGCTTTGCTTAGTTCAATCAATTTAAGAGTGAGGAGCTTGAGAATTGAGAGAACGACCTTTGTTAAAACCTTTACGGGTTATTTTGCCTAAGGCTCGGAAGTTAATATAATTCTATATTCACTTCTTAAAATTGGTGTTTGTTTATTCCGCTGCACTATTCTTCTGGTCTGTTGTTAAAGTAACATCGCTGAGTTAACAACGTTCAGATCTGCTGTTAACTCTCCAGTGTTAAGTTAACAACAATAACGTATCAACCCGATCCACAATTTCATAAGTCATTCTTAGCATCGAGCTTGTCTAATTTTATGCTTGTGCATAACGTATTTTCAAAGCGGCCTGATTGAATCGAGTTATCGTTGGGTAATCGCAACATGTTGATAATTGGGTTCACTTTTTAAAATTGTAACGGTCGTAGCTAAAAGATTCCGAGACTCGATGGAGTTTCACTTTTTGACGCTTAGTAATGTTTCTTATGTTGTAAGGTGTTTTGAGGGGTTTCAAGTTGAATTAAGTTTATAGTTACCCCTTCTTCTTTCATTCGCAATCCAGAATGAGATTGGCTAGGTTCTAAATGAACACGCTTCATGTATTTGATGAGATTCGTAATTGAATCTCCCGATTTAAATTGTTCATTTAGACCTGTATATTATTTGGTAGATTTATCCTATTTTAAGAGTTAATAGCAAAAACCACCCTGTGTTATTTCTATTTGGCTGAAAAAGCTGGTTAAATTGGCATAAACCCTAGTGTTATTATTTTGTTTGCACACCGCACCCAATCTACATTTTATCATTTTTTAAAATTTTGCT
Organism: Linaria vulgaris; assembly: GCA_948329865.1. Classification (NCBI taxonomy): domain Eukaryota; kingdom Viridiplantae; phylum Streptophyta; class Magnoliopsida; order Lamiales; family Plantaginaceae; genus Linaria; species Linaria vulgaris. The sequence continues at coordinate 68,663,767 of OX415249.1, forward strand.
TCAATAATGTCCCCATTTTAGGTTGAAGTGATGTAATGAATATATTTCACACAATAAATAGGTAGATTTGTAAATTTTATATTCTGTCGGGGGTTAACTTTGTTTTTTTTATCGATAACATACGGTATCTCACATAATAAAGTTGATAACCCATGCTAAGGTACAGTTGACAAGAGAAGGAAATTCAATAATTTAAATTTATTATTTATTTGTCGAATATGTGATACTTCTTTTTTTCTTCTTCCAAATAGCTAGCTAAAGGACTACTTTAGTAGAGGGAGTGAAGTCCTAATTAATGAAGTCATTCTATATTGAAATATAATTATATACACAACAACTAATAACGGAAACGCTACCCATATGATAATCATGAATAACAACTCCTAATGATATTAGTAGTCCTTGTACTACAACAATACGTATTGGTCACCTTTATATATTATTTTGCATTATAATATATAGTTTTTTCATATGAATCCCTCCTTTCCCTACAAAAGCCCCAAGAAAACATAACTAGTTAAATCACATAAACACACGCACACCAGCTTCAAATATTGTCCAAGAAAATGAAGTCCATTACTAAAGTCATTCAAAGGTGGAAAAACAAGAGCCGGGCTCGACCCGGCTATGTCCCGATCCTTGTCGGAGCGCAAAGAAAGCAGTATGTCGTCAAAACTAGGTTCTTAAACTATCCGGTTTTTGCGGCGCAATTCGACGAAGTAGAGGCGGAATTCGGGTTTCCGAGCGAGGGCTGTCTCGTTCTTCCTTGCCAACCGGGTTTATTCGAAGGAATCGTGAGGTTTCTTGAGAAAGACGAGGACAAGTTTAGCGGATTGGGGCTGCATGAGTTCTTGAAGATGGTTACAGATGAATTTACATACAACAATGAATCTTGTCACGCGTTGGCTACGCCATTGCTGCAAGAAGCCCGATCGGGTTTTATATTTTGACTCTAGCTAGCGAGATTATGTATGGTCTTTATATTATTCAGGTCATGTATGTGTTTGATGGGTTTAATTCGGACTAGTTATTTAATTATGTGGTCTAGTTAGCAGTTTTTTCCCAATCTGGAAGGAGATTAGCTAGATACTCTATCAGGCTTGATCATCTTGTATATGTATTCAAAATATTCTTAATTAATTAAATACATGGTTAAGATTGTATGTTCATTTGCATGGACCTGTTGATTATTTTGTAAGACAATCCAATTTTGGTGTTGGGGTTTACCTGAGTATAAATTCCTACTTCTAAATGCCTAATCAAAAATACATCTTAAATAAGATTTCTTCCGGAATAAAACACGCAATTATCTTTTTAGTTCAGTACAAAATTACTTTTATGTTTTTCCACAATACGCATAAAAAGTTCTAGAAAACTTATTAAAATTTCATATACCAGTTTATAGAGTCCATATTTTCTAAAAAGTCTCGGTTTCAGTTAAATACCAAATGCAACTCGTACATTGGCCTTGGCAAGACGACTGTTGAACACCTTACACCAATACGTTATTTTAAGCACATTAAGATGATACAACGCCATAGAAAAGTTTTATCAATTACAAAATGCAACACGCACCTTGAGAAAATGATAACTCATTCCCTCATCATCAAAGATTCAACTTACACTACAAGAAAAACAGGACAATAGCGACCGAACAGGTCAATAGAGACCCCTCAGGCGATCCCAATTGACCCTCTTTCGGTCGCAGAAGGTCAATATGTGGTCGCTGTTGACCGGGCGCTGATGAGAGCAGTCGCTTCTCCTCATCGACCGACTTTCGCTACTAAGGGTCAGTAGCGACCGAAATTCAGTGACCGCCTTGCAGTCCCTATTGCCTTAACGGCAATAGGGACTGCCCTGCAGTCGCTACTGATAGAGCAATAGGGACCGCTCCTACTAATATTCATATAGAGTCAATTAATATTAGTACGGACCGCCGAGCGGTCCCTAATAGTCTGCGCGGAAAATAATAAAAATAATAATATTCTGATTTTTTTTTGGAATAATATTGTTTTTTTTGTACAAATATTATTATAAGAAGATCAAAATAATAAAATAATGAAAAAAATAATATAATGAAATGAAAGTATTAATAAATGTAAAAATATGAAGAAAAATTACTAATAATTGATGAAAAGCAAAAAATAGATGAACAAAAATTGAAGGAAAACAAAAAATACATGAATAAAAAAACAAGTGAAAGATAAAAAATAAAATGTGAAGATCCAAAATAATAGAAAAGAAAGATTGTGTGGTTAAAAGAAAAAAGAAAACAAAGTTTGTGTTGGTGATTTCTGTTTTGGATTTGGAAAAAGAGAAGAAGAAAATAGTATTTTGTGTTGGTGATTTAAGTTTTGGATTTGGAAAAAGAGAAAAAGAAAAGTTTTTCTGTTCGGTGTTTGTTGGAGAAGAAGATAAGATGAAAAGTTTTTTTGTTGGGTGTTTTGTTGGAGAAGAAGATAAGAAGAAAATTTTTTTGTTGGGTTTTTGGAGATTTATGAAATTAGAGGTAAGAGTGGTGAGTATATATAGTGGAAGGGTGAAATTTTCAAATTGTCGCAAAATTCAAATTTTTCCTCAATTCTGCCTAAACGTTTAGCCAAATTTTTAAATTTTTGGATTTTTGTGACAGCTAAGGTTCACAAATATGCAATAGCGATCGCAAGGCGGTCCCTAATAATATTCATCTTTCAAAATTCAATTTTTTGAAATGATGTTGATGTGTTTGTTATTCTTAGCAACCAACCTCATTATAACATGTTAATTGAATTAATACATGATTACAAAACTAGTAGTTTAGTTGTGAAATAATAGAATGAATGAGATTGAGCGAGTTATTAACGTTCAACATATATTTTATTTTCTACAACTAATCATCACTTATTAGTTGTAGTTGTTATTCATTTTTATGCTTTATGTCACTAATGTTACCATAACTATGATTATTCATTATATCAACTATTCATTATGCTCACGTGTATATATGAGTTGTAAGCATTAGGACATTTGTCGTTCAAAACAGTAAAGGAATCTTCAAAGCATACGGTTCCCCCTATATGTTGTTTGGATTTACAATGCAATGTTGTAATTATTGTTATTTTAACTATTATAATGGTAATTATGAACTAAACAAACAACGCGGCACCTCAAATCATCATAAAATCACGATTTTAAAGTATGAATATTAGTAGAGACCGCCCGTCGGTCACAATTGGGTCAATAGGGACCGCCAAGCGGTGGCAATTGGGTTAGTTTCGACCGCATTTCGGTCCCTATTAATTTTCATACTTTAAAATCGTGATTTTACGGAAGGATTTTGATGTGTTTGTGATTTTTAGCAACAACCTCAATACTAAATGTGAAATGAAGTAATTATTGGTTACAAAACAAGTCATTGAGTTATTCAATATTAGATATTGAATGTGATCGAGCGAGTAATTAATTTTGAACCTATTTTATTATCTACAACTAATCATCATATACACCATAGTTGTTATGGGTTATTACTCTTTAACTTCAAAAATTAAAGTATATAAATCCTTATGCGGTTCAATTAAAGTATAAATATATGTATGTAGGTATTTTATCTATATATAAGTATATGATCGTTGTCGTTGTATATATTAAGAATTTTCAAAACGGGTCGTCCCCAATATAATGGTTGGAGTTGCAATGAAAGATGTGTAATTATGGTTGGTTTAACAATGAATAGAATAACTATCAATTACACAAACAACGCGGCACCTCAAATCATCGGGAAAACCTCATTTTTAAGTATGAATATTGGTAGGTACCGCTCAACGGTCACAAATATGGGCCCATCGACTGCAATTTGTGCCCAGAGACCGCATTGCGGTCGCTGAATATTACCAGCTACTGCAAGGCAGTCGCTGAAGGCTAGTGACTGCATTGCAGTCCCTACTGGGCGGTCCCTAAAGACTGCACAGTCTTGTAGTGTTAGGGCCCGAATCATTATTATTTGTCATGCTCTTCTCCCAAAACTCGCATATGGGACACAATGAAATTCATGACATAGCCAAAGCAAAAGTATCCCTAAATATACACGAAAATTAGAGTGAGAAACATTACATTTACAAATTTGAAATAATGATTGTTAAGAAACAAGTTCATACATGTGCTTCCTTAGCGGAAGTAACAAATGAATTGACTGTTTCCTACGTTAAACATTATCAATCAAATATTGTGAAAAATAAAATGTCGATTTTTTTTATGCATTTCAAATGAACAAATGATATGTTACACATACGCTAAGGTAGTACGAACATGATATACGATTATTGTTGTCTTAACAAATTCTTTATACACCTTTCTCCAAAAGTAAGCCAATTTTGTGGTATGAAATATAATGAATTTGCATTTAAAAGTTTTTGTCAATAATTTGATGGCCCCACATTCCCATTACTTATTATTAATAAATATGCTTCGCATTAAATAGATCGTAGATCACTTTTTTAGCAATAAGCAAGGTTATATAGATAAGAATAAATATAAGCGATTAGCCTACATACTTAATGCATATAAAATAAGTCATGAACTCCAAAAACATCAAGCACTTTTTCGCCCATCCTCAGTCTAAATATGCTTTCGCTTGTTTTGGCCCGTGTCAAACATAATGTGGCTTCCCACGGGGAGGCCAAGTCCAATGGTTTTGTGATCAAGTTACTAGACATATTTTGGAGTTTGACCTTAAGAGATTGAATAGACTAAAGATAATTATCGCAAAGTAATTTATTCAATTCTAGTATATTAATTAATATGGCAATTTAGAATTTAAACTTATTTAAGTGATTCTTAGCATCGAGCTTGTCTAATTTTATGCTCGAGCAGAGCGTATTTTCAAAGCGGCCTGATTGAATCGAGTTTTCGTTGGGTAATCGCAACATGTTGATAGTTGGGTTCACTTTTTAAAATTGTAACTGCCGCACATAAAAGATTCTGAGACTCGGTGGAGTTTCACTTTTTGACGCTTAGTAATGTTTCTTGTGTTGTAAGGTGTTTTGAGGGGTTTCAAGTTGAATTAAGTTTATAGTTACCCCTTCTTCTTTCATTCGCAATCCAGAATGAGATTGGCTAGATTCTAAATGATCACGCTTCATGTATTTGATGAGATTCGTAATTCAGTCTCCTGATTTAAATTGTTCATTTCGACCTGTATATTATTTGGTAGATTTATCCTATTTTAAGAGTTAATAACAAAAACCACCCCGTGTTATTTCTATTTGGCTGAAAAAGCTGGTTAAATTGGCATAAACCCTAGTGTTATCATTTTATTTGCACACCGCACCCAATCTACATTTTATCATTTTTAAAATGTTGCTTCAATAATGTTCCCATTTTAGGTTGAAGTGATGTAATGAATATATTTCACACAATAAATAGGTAAATTTGTAAATTTTATTTTCTGTCGGGGGTTAACTTTGTTTTTTTAATCGGTAACATACGGTATCTCACATAATAAATTTGATAACCCATGTTAAGGTACAGTTGACAAGAGAAGGAAATTCAATAATTTAAATTTATTATTTATTTGTCGAATATCTGATACTTCTTTTTTTTCTTCTTCCAAGTAGCTAGCTAAAGGACTACTTTAGTAGAGGGAGTGAAGTCCTAATTAATGAAGTCATTCTATATTGAAATATAATTACATACACAACAACTAATAACGGAAACGCTACCCATATGATAATCATGAATAACAACTCCTAATGATATTAGTAGTCCTTGTACTACAACAATACGTATTGGTCACCTTTATACAATATTTTGCATTATAATATATAGTTTTTTCATATGAATCTCTCCTTTCTCTACAAAATCCCCAAGAAAACATAACTAGTTAAATCACATAAACACACGCACACCAGCTTCAAATATTGTCCAAGAAAATGAAGTCCGTTACTAAAGTCATTCAAAGGTGGAAAAACAAGAGCCGGGCTCCACCCGGCTATGTCCCGATCCTTGTCGGAGCGCAAAGAAAGCAGTTCGTCGTCAAAACTAGGTTCTTAAACTATCTGGTTTTTGCGTCGCAATTTGACGAAGTAGAGGTGGAGTTCGGGTTTCCGAGCGAGGGCTGTCCCGTTCTTCCTTGCCAACCGGTATTATTCGAAGGAATCGTGAGGTTTCTTGAGAAAGACGAGGACAAGTTTAGCGGATTGGGGCTGCATGAGTTCTTGAAGATGATTACGGATGAATTTACATACAACAATGAATCTTGTCACGCGTTGACTACGCCATTGCTGCAAGAGGCCCGATCGGGGTTTTATATTTTGACGCTAGCTAGCGAGATTATGTATGGTCTTTATTTTATTCAGGTCATGTATGTGTTTGATGGGTTTAATTCGGACTACTTTTTTTAATTATGTGGTCTAGTTAACAGTTTTTTCCGAATCTGGAATGAGATTAGCTCTATACTCTATCAGGCTTGATAATCTTGTATATGTATTCAAAATATTCTTAATTAATGAAATACATGGTTAAGATTGTATGTTCATTTGCATGGACCTGTTGATTATTTTGTAAGACAATCCAATTTTGGTGTTGGGGTTTACCTGAGTACGTATAAATTTATACTTCTAAATGCCTAATCAAAAATACATCTTAAATAAGATTTCTTCCGGAATAAAACACACTATTATCTTTTTAGTTCAGTACAAAATTACTTTTATGTTTTTCCACAATACGCATAAAAAGTTCTAGAAAACTTATTAAAATTTTATATACCAGTTTATAGGGTCCATATGTTCTAAAAGGTCTCGGTTTCAGTTAAATACCAAATGCAACTCGTACATTGGCATTGGCAAGACGACTGTTGAACACCTTACACCAATACGTTATTTTAAGCACATTAAGATGATACAACACCATTGAAAAGTTTTATCAATTACAAAATGCAACATGCACTTTGAGAAAACGACAACTCATTCCCTCATCATCAAAGATTCAACTTACACTACAAGAAAATAAGGACAATAGGGACCGAACAGGTCAATAGAGACCCCTCAGGCGGTCCCTATTGACCCTCTTTCGGTCGCAGAAGGTCAATATGCGGTCGCTATTGACCGGGCGCTGATGAGAGCAGTCGCTTCTCCTTATCGACCGACTTTCGCTACTAAGGGTCAGTAGCGACCGAAAATCAATGACCGTCTTGCAGTCCCTATTGTCTTAACAGCAATAGGGATTGCCCTGCAGTCACTACTGATGGAGCAATAGGGACCGCTGAGCGATCCCCACTAATATTCATATAGACTCAATTAATATTAGTACAGATCGCCGAGCGGTCTCTAGTAATCTTCGCGGAAAGTAATAAAAATAATAATATTCTTAATTTTTTTTGGAATATTATTGTTTTGTTTGTACAAATATTATTATAAGAAGATTAAAATAATGAAATAATGAAAAAAATAATATAATAAAATGAAAGTATTAATAAATGTAAAAATATGAAGAAAAATTACTAATAATTGATGAAAAACAAAAAATACATGCATAAAAAAACAAGTGAAAGATAAAAAATAAAATGTGTAGATCCATATTAATGAAAGGAAAGATTGTGTGGTTAAAAGAAAAAAGAAAACAAAGTTTGTGTTGGTGATTTTTTGTTTTGGATTTGGAAAAAGAGAAGAAGAAAATAGTATTTTGTGTTGGTGATTTATTATTTGGATTTGGAAATAGAGAAAATAAAAGTTTTTTTGTTGTGTGTTTGTTGGAGAAGAAGATAAGATGAAAAGTTTTTTTGTTGGGTGTTTTGTTGGAGTAGAAGATAAGAAGAAAATTTTTTTGTTGGGTTTTTGGAGATTGATGAAATTAGATGTAAGAGTGGTGAGTATATATAGTGGGAAGGGTGGAATTTTAAAATTTTTGCAAAATTCAATTTTTCCCCCAGTTCCACCTAAATGTTTGGCCAAATTTTAAATTTTTTGGATTTTTGTGACAGCTAAGGTTCACAAATATGCAATAGCGACCGCAAGGCGGTCACTGATATTTAATAGTGACCGCCCTGCAGTCACTATTATGTTGTTAGGGACCGCTAAGCGATCTCTAATAATATTCATCTTTCAAATTTGAATTTTTTGGAATGATGTTGATGTGTTTGTTATTCTTAGCAACCAACCTCATTATAACATGTTAATTGAAGTAATACATGATTACAAAACTTGTAGTTTAGTTGTGAAATAATAGAATGAATGAGATTGAGCGAGTTATTAACGTTCAACATATATTTCATTTTCTACAACTAATCATCAATTATTAGTTGTAGTTGTTATTCGTTTTTATGCTTTACTTCACTAATATTACCATAAATATGATTATGAGGATCAATCATTAGATCAACTATTCATTATGCTTACGTGTATAAATGAATTGTAAGCATTAGGACATTTTTCGTTCAAAACAGTAAAAGAATCTGCAAAGTGGACGGTTCGCTCTATATATTGTTTGGATTTACAATGCATCGTTGTAATTATTGTTATTTTAACTATTATAATGGTAATTGTGGTCCCTATTAATTTTCATACTTTAAAATCGTGATTTTATGGAGGGATTTTGATGTGTTTGTGATTTTTAGCAACAACCTCAATACTAAATGTGAAATGAAGTACTTATTGGCTACAAAACAAGTGATTGAGTTATTTAATATTAGATATTGAATGTGATCGAGCGAGTTGTTAATTTTGAACCTATTTTATTATCTACAACTAATCATCATATACACCTAGTTGTTATTGGTTATTACGCTTTAACTTAAAAAATTAAAGTATATACATCATTACGCGGTTCAGTTAAAGTATAAATATATGTATGTAGGTATTTTATCTATATATATATTATATGATCGTTGTCGTTGTATATATTAAGAATTTTCAAAATGGGTCGTCGCCAATATAATGTTTGGAGTTGCAATGAAAGATGTGTAATTATGGTTGGTTTAACAATAAATAGAATAATTATCAATTACACAAACAACGCGGCACCTCAAATCATCGAGAAAACCTTATTTTTAAGTATGAATATTGGTAAGTACTGCTCAACGGTCACAAATATGGGCCCATCGACTGCAATTTATTCCCAGAGACCGCATTGCGGTCGCTGAATATTACCAGCTACTGCATTGCAGTCGCTACTGGGCGGTCCCTAAAGACCGCACAGTCTTTTAGTGTTAGGGCCCGAATCATTATTATTTGTCAAGCTCTTCTTCCAAAACTCGCATATGGGACACCGTGAAATTCATGACATAGCCAAAGCAAAATTATCCCTAAATATACACGAAAATTTCCATTTTTTTGTTATCGCGTCGGGTAGGAATTGAACAAACATTTCTTTTATTTCTTATGAGTAGCAAAAAGCAGCAGAATAGGTAAAATTAAAAATATATCTTCTACTTTTTTTCATTTATAAAATGAAACATCGTCTTTTTCATCAAAGAATAACGAACGGGTACACGTGTATATTAAAAATAATAAATATTTAGCAATGTAGAGACACCAAATAACTAGCTAAATAATTAGAGTGAAAAACATTACATTTACAAATTTGAAATAATGATTGATAAGAAACAAGTTCATACATGTGCTTCCTTAGTGGAAGTAACAAATGAATTAAGTGTTTCCTACGTGAAAAATTATCAATTAAATATTGTGAAAAATAAAATGGCAATTTTTTTTATGCATTTCATATGAACAAATGATATGTTACACATACGCAAAGGTAGTACGAACATGATATACGATTATTGTTGTCTTAACAAAGTCTTTATACACTTTTCTCCAATAGTAAGACTATTTTGTGGTATGAAATATAATGAATATGCATTTTAAAGTTTTTGTCAATAATTTGATGGCCCCACATTCCCATTACTTATTATAATAAATATGCTTCGCATTAAATAGATCGTAGATCACTTTTTTAGCAATAAGCAAGGTTATATGGATAAGAATAAAGAATAAATATAAGCGATTAGCCTACATACTTAATGCATGTAAAATAAGTCATGAACTCCAAAAACATCACGCACTTTTTTGCCCATCCTCAGTCTAAATGTGCTTTCGCTTGTTTTGGCCCGTGTCAAACATAACGTGGCTTCCCACGAGGAGGCCAAGTCCAATGGTTTTGTGATCAAGTTACTAGACATATTTTGGAGTTTGACCTTGAAATTGTTGGATCTGGATTGATACAACTTTTCCAAGTTTCAGAGCTCAAGTTAAGCTGGCGTTGCCTTAACTTGATCTCAAACAATCTTCTTGATAGAGTAATGTGCAGCGGAATAAAATAACACAAGAAGATAAATTTTCAATGGTTTTTTATTATAAATAATCAACCATCTAGCCTTACGGCAAAATAACCACGCAGGTTTTACCAAAGACGTTCCTCACCACAAAATCACTCTCGCTCTTTTGTAGATTGGACTCAGCAAAGCAGACAAGAATTTTCTCCTTAAATCTAATCCTAGACTTAACTCGAAAACTCACAAACTTTGCAAAACAAGAAACACAGCAACAATGCTTAAGATAAAATCTCTACGGATTTATAAGCTCTATTGTTTCTCTATGTATCTTGATGTACTTCACACCCTATATATAGGTTTCTTCAAACTTGATCTCCAAGGTGTGTTGTACACAGTTTTTGTAACTTATGATGTTTCCTTGTTGAACTCTACTTTCCTTCTTGAACTCGATCTCCTTCTTCAATAATAGTTCCCTTTATTAGATTGAGTTCTAATAAGGAAATACTCCTTCTTCAATTCAGAGTTGATCTTGGAAAGATTCCTAGTTGCACTTGAACTCCAAAACTTTCCTTCTTTGAAACCGTGTTGACTTGACCGATCTCCTCCTCTTGAATTATGGAAACTTCAACTTTGGAAACTTGTAATGTTCTTGCTTATGATTAAGAGATGTTCCTGGACATAAACAAAGACAACTAAAATCGTGGAACTTGATTAATAGGTGAATAAAGGCAAAACTAAAATAAAGCAGTTAAAGACAGATTGACAGAATATCTACTGGTTTCAATGTTGCCCTGTGAATGTTGGCTCAACATCCATCCAACATTTAAAACCGAATACTTTACTCATGTTCAGAAACATGTTTTAGGTTAAGACTGTTCTCGTGTTTCAATGTTGTCCTCTGGATGTTGGCACAACATCCATCTAACATTGATAACAGAACATGTTTCAGATTAAGACTTGTTCTCGGGTTTCAATGTTGTCCTCTGGATGTTGACACAACATCCATCCAACATTGATAACATAACATCTTACACTTTCAATCTCCCCTTTTTTGCCTTTTTTCACAAAACCAATCAACCTGTTCACATAACAGATAATATGTCCAAATATCAATTAAGCATAATAATCTAAAACTACTCAAACTGCTCCCCCTTAATGTAAACTATCAAGTATTAACTTGGCATAACAAAGATTAATCATTAAAGTCATCACCACAACTCAAAAAGTACCTGCAAAATATTAACATTTAACTCATCAATGTTGTCTCAACATTAAGACCAGAATGTACCTGCACATCACTTTATCAGCAGAAACAGCAGATATAGACTATCTTCATAAGTAAAAGCATCAAGAGCAGTTAAAGCTAAGTAGCATTACCATTACACACCAAAACAAATAAGAAGAACTAGCAGCAAAATAGAAACAGTTCAAGACATATCAAAACAAAAACATAAAAACCAGAAATCAAAAATTAAAAACACTAGATTACTCTCCCCCTTTTTGTGAAGAAAGCTCCTCCATGTTTTTAATCAAGACATCCAGCTCCTGCATTTGTTTTTGCTTGAAAGCAACTTCTCTCTGAAGATTGGCATAAGCACTTCTATACCAAGTCAACTGCTGATCAACAAAAGATTTTGTTGTTACCCTGGTTTCTTCCTCATCAGATTGAGGCACTGAAGCTCCAACAAATTGTTGAGCCTCCTTTACCTCTTCAGGTGCAACTCCATCTTCAGGATTCCAAGGCAAGTCCTTCACTCTTGTGCTAGACAAGTAGGATTGAGTGATGGTGAACCTAGCCTTGTTTTCTGACATTCCTCCAAACTCTTTCTTGTTCATCTTCTGTTTTAGCAGCAGAGTTGTGATCAAAGAAGGAAATTGTAGAATCCCTTGCTTCCTCCCAGCAGCATCTTCCATAGCCTTTAAAATTCTCACCCTAATATTCAGAGTAAGCCCATTCTTCAGTTTGTAGACCAAGTAAGCTGACTCCTTAGTCAAAACAGTAGAATTTTTAGTAGGCAGCCAATTATAAGATGCACATTTGTGAAGAACAGCACTTAGGGCAGTGAGCTTTGTAGTTGGTAACTGTTCAACCCAGGTTCTCTCTAGACCATCTGTGATATCCTCAATCACCTCATCTGGCTTTGGATCTTCAGATTCTTTAACATGTGGCAGTCCCCAAATCTTATTTATCTTCTGAGGACTAATGTCAAACACTTGTCCTCTTACCCATGCTTGACCATATTTGGGAGACAACTCACAAGTGATATATTTTGAGAGATTCAGGTAAAATTCTTGTACCAGCTCAGAAGCATAATCACCATGCTTCTTCATTGAATTCTGAACCCCTCTTGCTTTCAACAACTCAAAAACTCTGTTTCTTTTAAAGCTGTCCATGTCCATGACCCTCTCTTTGTGAAAATCCCTCTTTCTAAACTCATAAGCCTTGTCCTCTATCTCCTTATTAAGATAGTATCTAGACCTAGCTTCCTTACTAAAATAGGATAACGCAAGAGTGTCACGGTACACTTCTTCATTCTCATCATCATCACCACTAGCTTCAGACTCTTCAGCAGTAGTTTCCTCTTCCTCATTTTTCTCCTCTTCTTCTATATCAACTACCTCAACTTCCTCATCCACAACCTGTTTCCCTTTCCTCACTCTCTCAACCTCAGCCTTAGCCTTAGCCTCAGCCTTTTTCTTCTCAAGTCTCTCTCTTTGAGCTCTTCTAGCCTCAGCTCTTAGCAAGGCTATTTTACTCATTGGCCTAGACCCCATAGGTGTTCTCTTTCTACCAGAACCAGCTCCAGATCCCTCCCCCTCAATTATATCATCAACATTATTCACTTGGGGTTTAGGGTTAGCCACATTTACCTCAGATTCAGATTCATGGGCTTCTGATGTTGCGCCAACATTCGACTGAGATTCCACATTCTTAGCTAGCTTTGCCCGTCGTTGATAAGGAATCGTTGGTCGTTTTGCAGCAACTTGAGCAGTAGGCCGTCCTTGATCCTCACGCGCATCAGCCCTGGTGCGTGTTGTTGTTTTCTTGACATTCACGGCCAAATATGCAAGAGTGTCTAAAGGAGTCTTGCTCGCCATGTTAGTTTTGAGAATAGAGAGAAAAATATGAGAGATTTTTAGATAATTATTTGCAAAGGGAAAGACAAATTGCACAAGTGACAGAAATTAGGGCAAGTTGTTCCTTTAAGTTGTGAAGAGTGGAGAGAGAAGGAATGAATGTAAGTGGGATTATGGAATATGATCAATTAAGTTTTCCCACTCCTCTATTCCCGCGTAAGAACTTCACCACGTGTCATTTAAAAACACCAAGTAACCAGAGAAGTTCACAATAAAACAAAAAAAAACTCAGTTTTTAAAATTTTAAACAAACTTATAGGTTACTGACTTCAATGTTGGGCAGACCGTGTGGCAATGTTGGAATAACATTCAGATCAGAGAGTAGAGTAACATTCAAACCAGTAGGTTTTTAAACCATAATATTTGAGGTTTTGGGCTTCTTCAAGGCAATTTCATGTGAGAGCGTGAGATATATCCAAACTTATATCTGAAACTTCACCAAAGTAGCAAGTGAGTACCAAAAACATAAGGTTTAGATCAAAATCATGAATAAGTAACATATCAAACAGAAAACACACAGAGATAAGCAGTCATGAATTAGAGAATTAATCCATTTCCACAGCATAGAAGGTCACAAGTAGTGTGTCACCTGCAGTATGTCACCCAAAGAGTATGCCTCAACACATGAAAGGGACTATAAACTCCCCCTAAGCCCAAACCTAGTCAACCACACTAACCAAAGAAGAAAAAAAATGCAGTTCTATCATGAATGCAACAATGTTATGACAACATTGACAGATGGTATACACAGTGAATCACTTTTCAAACCAGCAACAGTTCACATCACATCAAATCTTCACTATTTTCATTATCTCTTTAGAACAAAAACTGAGGGTTGTTTTAAAAAAGGATAATGACATTACTGAATGAGGGCAGCACTAGACTCCATACACCCAGTAACAACATTATCAGCAGCAAGTTAGGCAAGTACAAAGGCCTTGAATACTAGCAACACATTTATCATGCACCCCAGCTTCTCCATATGTTAGGCTAACACAACCTCAGACACACTTTAGAGATTTATACTTTTCAAAACTTAGATGTGAATCTGCAAGCTAGAAAGATTAGTAAAACACAGTGATCAACCACACAATCAAATATGCCAAAACAAAGATCAATGTGACTCAAAAGGAAAAGAAAAGACACAAAAAAACAAAAAGTTACATCCTACACCACAAACATTAACCAGTGCTAGACAGTGGTGTTATGTCAACACTGGGCTCCTAACATTCCCACATATTGCACATGCCGAGAGATTTCCTTAAACTGGAGAATCTCTCACTATCTAAAGGTTTAGTAAACATATCACCAAGCTGATTATTTGTCTCAATATGCTCAATGTTAATCATTTTATCCTCAACCATGTCTCTCAAGTAATGATGTCTTATATCTATATGCTTAGTCCTAGAATGTTGAACAGGATTCCTTGAGATACTAATGGCACTAAGATTGTCACAAAACATGAGGAGAGTATCACTATCTAACCCATAGTCCAGCAACATGTGTTTAAGCCATACTAGCTGGGTAACACAACTGCCAGCAGATACATATTCTGATTCAGCTGTAGATAATGACACACAATTCTGTTTCCTACTATACCAAGAAACTAGATTGTTTCCCAAATAGAAACAGCCCCCACTTGTGGGTTTTCTGTCATCTACATCACCTGCCCAATCAGAATCACTAAATCCAACAAGATTTGTATTTGTATCAAAAGAATACCATATGCCCAATGATGAAGTTCCAGATATATATCTTAATATTCTCTTCACAGCAATCAAGTGAGATTGCTTTGGATGAGCTTGGTACCTAGCACAAACACAAACAGAAAACATAATATCTGGTCTAGAAGTAGAGAGATATAGAAGACTACCAATCATAGATCTGTACAATGTTGGGTCAACATTGTCTCCAATGCCATCCTTAGTGATCTTCATAGAAGAAGACATAGGAGTTTTGCAAGGTTTTGACTCATGTAGCTCAAATCTCTTTACCAGGTTCCTTGCATACTTCTCCTGGTTTAAGAACATACCATTCTCCAGCTGCTTCACTTGTAATCCCAGAAAGTATTTCAGCTCTCCAATCATGCTCATCTCAAATGTCCTTGTCATTGACTCAACAAACTTGTCTAGAGTAGACTTGTTAGTAGAACCAAAAACAATGTCATCTACATAGATCTGAGCAACACAAACATCAGAACTCTTTCTTAGAATAAACAAGGTTCTGTCTCCATCTCCTCTATTGAACCCAAGACTTAACAAAAATTGAGTTAGTCTTTCATACCAAGCTCTAGGTGCTTGTTTTAAACCATACAAAGCTTTCTCAAGTTTATACACATAGTTAGGATGTTTAGGATCAGCAAAACCTTTAGATTGTTCAACATATACTTCTTTGTCTATCAAACCATTAAGGAAACCACCCTTCACATCCATCTGGTAGAGCTTAATCTTAAGACAACATGCAATAGCAAGAAGTAATCTAATAGATTCTATCCTAGCTACTGGGGCAAATGTCTCATCAAAGTCAATTCCTTCTACCTGAGTATAACCTTGTGCAACAAACCTAACTTTGTTTCTTACAATTACACCATCTTCATTTGTTTTGTTCTTGAAAATCCACTTAGTTCCTATAACATTCACATTAGAAGGTCTAGGTACTAGATTCCAAACATGATTTTTGGTGAATTGCAACAGTTCATCTTGCATAGCATTTATCCATTTACTATCCTTAAGAGCTTCATTCACATTCTTAGGTTCAATATTTGAGACAAAACAGGAAGCATTACTTACAGTGCAAGTGGAAGCCATGCAGACACACAACCTTACCATATTTTTATAGTTTACCCTGTCTTTGTTGCGAGTCTTCATGCGTCCAGTGATTTCACCTATCACTTGTGAAGTTGGATGGTCCTTTTGAATCCTAGTAGAGGGATCTCTCCTAGGTTCATCAACAATGTCATCCTCTGAATTGGACTGTGGGGATGTTGGCCTAACAGCAGCAGGTGTCAACTCAACATTAGAACCAGTCTCAATTTCAGTGTCTCCGACTTCTGCTCCTGATGTTGGGACAGTCTCTGTTTCCAATGTTGGGGCAACATCAGAGACAGTAACTTCATCAGTACCTGAATCAAAGGTGGAATCATCAAACACTATATTTACTAATTCTTGAATAGTCTTCAATCTTGGATTATAAACCCTGAAAGCAGAACTATTCACAGAATAACCAACAAATATGCACTTTTCACTTTTTGGATCAAACTTACTAAGATAGTCTCTATCATTCAACAAGTAACAATCACATCCAAATTCATGAAAATGAGCAATGTTTCAAACCCTTCAAGATTTCATATGGTGTCATATTTGTACAAGGTCTAAGATAAGCCCTATTACTTATATGACATGCAGTATTTAACGCTTCAGCCCAAAGTCTTTTAGATAGGTTTCTAGCATTAAGCATAACTCTGGCCATCTCTTGAAGTGTCCTATTTTTCCTCTCAGCTATCCCATTTTGCTGAGGTGTCTTAGGTGCTGAAAACTCATGGAAAATTCCATTCTTATCACAGAAATCACTGAAACTAGCATTTTCAAATTCTTTCCCATGATCAGACCTAATCTTACAAACAGAGGAACCATACAGATTTTTGATGCTAGCATGTAAGATCCTAAATGTGTTAAATGCATCAGATTTTTCTTTAAGAAACTTAACCCATGTATATCTAGAGAAATCATCTACAATAACAAAGGCATATCTCTTACCACTTAGGCTGCTTACCTCAATAGGACCCATGAGATCCATGTGTAATAATTCAAAACACTTACCAGTCCTGGGAATTGTACTTTGTACCTGGAGGGGTGTATGAATAACTTTGGTTTGCTTACCCTTTAGGCAGTCCCCACATACAACCTTACATGGGCTGGATATCTTTGGTAAGCCTCTTACATCATCAACTTTCTGTAGCTTCTCAAGGTTCCTATAGTGAACATGTCCTAGCTTCCTATGCCACAGAACAGCATCATCAACTTTAGCATGAAAACAATCTGCTTCTTCCTATGCAAGGTAGCAATTATCTTTAGATCTAGTACCTGTCATAACAAGGACATTTTCACTATTAAATACATCACAAGAACTTTTATCAAATGTAACAAGCAAGTTATCATCACAAAGTTGACTAATGCTTATTAGATTTGCTTTCAATCCTTCAACTAGCAGAACATCTTTGAGAGGTGGAAATCCTTCAACATCTAGTACTCCCTTTCCAATGATTCTTCCCTTGGTGCCTCCTCCATAGGTGACAGTTCCAACATTGAGAGGAATCAATTGTTTAAGATTTTCCTTGTCTCCTGTCATGTGTCTTGAGCATCCACTGTCAAAGTACCACTTACCTGCAAGGTTAGAGTACACAGCAGAAAACACAACATTGCATACAAGTTTCATCTTAGGAGTCTTTAACTTTTCAATCCAAGTTCTACTTTTCTGTCCTTTCCTAATGTTGGGATAACATCTGTACCACTGACCAACTCAACATTAGAGACATTTTCTGTTTTCTTCACATTTTCTTTCAAATATTTCTTGCAATAAGGTTTTCTGTGACCTGGTTGAAAACAAAATTGACAGATATAAGTAGGTTTACTTTTGTTGAGATTAGCACAGCTCAAGTCTTTTGATTCCTTAACAAAACCTTCTTTAATAAAAACAGGATTAGCAACTTTAGAGGTAGGTTTCTCAATATATCCAAGACCATTTGTTCCTTGATTACCCATACTCAGTACCTCATCAAGTTTATATGTATCTGAGTTCCATTTAGCAATGATCTGATTATCTTTTTCAAACTTTCCTTTTACCTCTTTAAGTTCAGCTTCTGTCTTGTCAAGGTCTCTTTCAAACATCCTCATCAATTTCTTCAGTCCATCAATCTCCAGTCTCTGAGCTTCATTCTTCTTGGTGAGTTTTTGATTTTCTTTCAGAAGATTATGAAAAGTAGACTTCAAGTCTTCAATGATTTCCTCCTGGGACATTTCTCCTTCAAAGTAATACTCTTCATCTAGATCAACTGAGCCATGAAAACATTCAAAGTTAGATTCATCATTATTAGACAAAGAATTGAGATCAATATGGGTATCATATTCAGTCCAATTCCCAAAGAAAGTCTTCTGTTCTAATGTTGAGTCTTGGATGTTGGAGCAACATTGGGACCCGTGGCAGTTATGGAGATCTTCTTCTGTCCAGTTGACATGAGTAAATAGCGCAGCTGTATGAATCTCTTCAAAGCTTTCTTCAGTATCAGCACTTGATCCAGAGTTATAATCCTCTTCATTGAAATCATCTACACAAACCCAATGAGACTTTCCCTTCTTGCGGAGGGTGTTAGCACATTCAACAGCAATATGACCATAACCTTTACATTCATAACATTGAGTAGTTTTCAACTTTTCCATTTCTTCAGGACTAGATTTTGTTGCCATATATTTAACAAATTTGCGAGGCAATTTTCTAAAACCAGTGGAAGTATTGCTAGGTTGTTTCCCTTTGGATTTATCTTTAAAGTTCAACCTACTGAGTTTCTTGCTAATATTTCCGTAGTTAGAAGAAATAATTTCATCCTCATCTTCACTCTCATGATAATTTGTTCCTAACAAAGCAATAGCTTGTTGTTTGGTAGTCCTAGCAGGAAACTCTAGCTCAAATTCTCTAAGAGTGTTTAACAAGTATTGAAATTCCATGTTGGCAATATCTCTTGTCTCTCCCATGGCAATTCTCTTGAGAGCAAATCTAGGTGACAAAGATCTAAAGGCTTTATAAACCATAGTTTGATTTGAAACAGGAAATCCTAGATTTTCACATTGATTTGTAATGTCAAGGATTTTCTCAAAATAACTATCTATACTCTCTTCATCACCCATCTCAAGTTTTTCAAAATCTTTAAGCAATTGTCTATGTTTAGAGTTTCTAACTGCTATATCTCCTTCACAATGAAGTTCAAGGATATCCCAAGCTGATTTAGCTGTGGTGCAGTTCTGAATTAACTTAAACATCTGATTGGTAACATAACTAAAAATAGCATTAAGAGATTTCTCATTGTAGTTATACAGTGTTACCTCGTTTGCTGTCCATTGTGACTTCGGTTTTGGTACAATTTCTGCATCTCGGTCGTTCTCAATATTTGGGACAGAATATCCATCACGAACGGCATCCCATGCTTTCATGTCAATGGATTTGATGTGAACTCTGAGCCTGGTCTTCCAGTAAGCATAATTGATGGATCCTTCTAAGACTGGGAGTCTGCCAGAATTGGGATTGATGTTGTCCATCGCGTTGTATCACCTCCAAACACCAGTGAAATCGGTGCTTGGCTCTGACGCCAATTGAAATTGTTGGATCGGGATTGATACAACATTTCCAAGTTTCAGAGCTCAAGTTAAGCTGGCGTTGCCTTAACTTGATCTCAAACAATCTTCTTGATAGTGTAATGTGCAGCGGAATAAAAGAACACAAGAAGATAAATTTTCAATGGTTTTTTATTATAAATAATCAACCATCTAGCCTTACGGCAAAATAACCACGTAGGTTTTACCAAAGACGTTCCTCACCACAAAATCACTCTCGCTCTTTTGTAGATTGGACTCAGCAAAGCAGACAAGAATTTTCTCCTTAAATCTAATCCTAGACTTAACTCGAAAACTCACAAACTTTGCAAAACAAGAAACACAGCAACAATGCTTAAGATAAAATCTCTACGGATTTATAAGCTCTATTGTTTCTCTATGTATCTTGATGTACTTCACACCCTATATATAGGTTTCTTCAAACTTGATCTCCAAGGTGTGTTGTACACAGTTTTGGTAACTTATGATGTTTCCTTGTTGAACTCTACTTTCCTTCTTGAACTCGATCTCCTTCTTGAATAATAGTTCCCTTTATTAGATTGAGTTCTAATAAGGAAATACTCCTTCTTCAATTCAGAGTTGATCTTGGAAAGATTCCTAGTTGCACTTGAACTCCAAAGCTTTCCTTCTTTGAAACCGTGTTGACTTGACCGATCTCCTCCTCTTGAATTATGGAAACTTCAACTTTGGAAACTTGTAATGTTCTTCCTAATGATTAAGAGATGTTCCTAGACATAAACAAAGACAACTAAAATCGTGGAACTTGATTAATAGGTGAATAAAGGCAAAACTAAAATAAAGTAGTTAAAGACAGATTGACAGAATATCTACTGGTTTCAATGTTGCCCTGTGAATGTTGGATCAACATCCATCCAACATTTAAAACCGAATACTTTACTCATGTTCAGAAACATGTTTTAGGTTAAGACTGTTCTCGGGTTTCAATGTTGTCCTCTGGATGTTGGCACAACATCCATCTAACATTGATAACAGAACATGTTTCAGATTAAGACTTGTTCTCGGGGTTTCAATGTTGTCCTCTGGATGTTGACACAACATCCATCCAACATTGATAACAGAACATCTTACACTTTCAGACCTTAAGAGATTGAATAGACTAAAGATAATTATCGCAAAGTAATTTATTCAATTCTAGTATATTAATTAATATAGCAATTTAGAATTTAAACTTATTTAAGTCATTCTTAGCATCGAGCTTGTCTAATTTTATGCTCGAGCAGAGCGTATGTTCAAAGCGGCCTTATTGAATCGAGTTTTCGTTGGGTTCATTTTTTAAAACTGTAACTGCCGCACCTAAAAGATTATGAGACTCGGTGGAGTTTCACTTTTTGACTCTTAGTAATGTTTCTTATGGTGTAAGGTGTTTTGAGGGGTTTCAAGTTGAATTAAGTTTATAGTTAGCCCTTCTTCTTTCATTCGCAATCCAGAATGAGATTGGCTAGATTCTAAATGACCACGCTTCATGTATTTGATGAGATACGTAATTGAGTCTCCTGATTTAAATTGTTCATTTAGACCTGTATATTATTTGGTAGATTTATCCTATTTTAAGAGTTAATAGCAAAAATCACCCCGTGTTATTTCTATTTGGCTGAAAAAGCTGGTTAAATTGGCATAAACCCTAGTGTTATCATTTTATTTGCACACCGCACCCAATCTGCATTTTATCATTTTTAAAATGTTGCTTCAATATTGTTCCCATTTTAGGTTGAAGTGATGTAATGAATATATTTCACACAATAAATAGGTAAATATGTAAATTTTATTTTCTGTTGGGGGTTAAATTTGTTTTTTTAATCAGTAACATACGGTATCTCACATAATAAAGTGGATAACCCATGTTAAGGTACAATTGACAAGGGAAAGAAATTCAATAATTTAAATTTATTATATATTGTTGACAACTACTTCAATTAAATGAGGTAGATGGCAGGCTGCAAAATAATTCATACAACTTGCATGAATTATTTGACTGGACACGGCATTGAGGAGAAGTTGTCTCCAAACTTCTCCTATAAATAGCAACCACAATTGCTATTGTTTTGCATCCCAATTCAGAGCTTCTTTCTGTATTCTCTAATTATACAATGTAGTATGTTATATACTTGTGGCGTGTAGATTAGGGAGCGGTGAAAGTGAATAGGCTTTGCGGGGTCGTTCGGGTTGAGTGAAAATTATGTAGTTGTACAAATTTTCTACATAGTGGATTTTGCTCGGGTCCCCGTGGTTTTTCTCCGGTTTTGGAGTTTCCACGTTAAATCCTTGTGTTGTTACTATCGTCGATATTTTATTCGTGTTGCTTCGTCATTACCTCATGGGCAAATCCTGGAGGCGGTATTTGAGGCAGTTCAAATACCCAACAAGTGGTATCAGAGCCCGGGTTCTGCTGGAGGTGGAGTTATTGCTAGGGTGGAGTCGTGGTGTGATGTAGTGTGAATATGTACTGGAAAAAGGCGGTTCTGTCAAAGGTAATTGGTTATTAAGCGGGACTGTTGTGACCTCACCAATTACCTGGGAACCTTGAAATCCTGTCTGGAAAGACGAGCTATCTCTTTCCGGGGGTTTACTTTGTACTATTCTGATCTACTGGAAATTCACCAACTCACCGAGGCCATGTCGAAAGTAGGGGTACGAATATGGTAAAGTTTGGCGTGACGTATGTTGACGGGAAAATCAATTGTGACTTGTGGCGTGTTCAAGTCGGGGAAGTTGATTTGGTCAAGGTTACACGAGGATTCAACTGGTGGAGGTTATTGCTATACATAGAGATGTTACTAGCACGACTGATACAGTTGCTAGTGGAGTGGTGCGGACACTAGGACCACGAAAAAGAAAATTGTCCGGGACAACGAGTCGTTGTGGCGACCGGCTCTTAGTCAAACACTGGTGAAACTAATATTGTCTATTTGCGTGACGTGTTATAAGTGGCGGTACATTCTGATGGCATGAGACTGCTATGAGACAGGGCGTTGGTGTTAGTGGGTCCCAGTTTTCACACAAGCATGACTTGGCGTAGATGCAAGGTGTGGTAGTAATGTCGAGGGCTGATGACTTCCGGAGGAGCCAAGTTGGGAGTTGCACCATACTTATCAGCAAGGGTTTATTTTTCGACATTGGGCCGATTGTGCTCTTATGGTGGAGCATGATACTTCTGAAATGAGGTATGATTGCGTTGCATGAATAGCAAAAGCTATGTATGTCTTCCTAGGCGGAGTGGGCGTGCGATCGTTCAAGGGCCGGAGTGAAGATGTTTTTTGAAGATCTGATTAAGTCACGAATCAAATCTTCAAGGTGGAGATTCTTGACAACTACTTCAATTAAATGAGGTAGATGGCAGGCTGCAAAATAATTCATACAACTTGCATGAATTATTTGGCTGGACACGGCATTGAGGAGAAGTTGTCTCCAAACTTCTCCTATAAATAGCAACCACAATTGCTATTGTTTTGCATCCCAATTCAGAGCTTCTTTCTGTATTTTCTAATTATACAATGTAGTATGTTATATACTTGTGGCGTGTAGATTAGGGAGCGGTGAAAGTGAATAGGCTTTGTGGGGTCGTTCGGGTTGAGTGAAAATAATGTAGTTGTACAAATTTTCTACATAGTTGATTTTGCTCTGGTCCCCGTGGTTTTTCTCCGGTTTTGGAGTTTCCACGTTAAATCCTTGTGTTGTTACTATCGTCGATATTTTATTCGTGTTGCTTCGTCATTACCTCATGGGCAAATCCTGGAGGCGGTATTTGAGGCAGTTCAAATACCCAACATATATTTGTCGAATATCTGATATACTTCTTTTTTTCTTCTTCCAAGTATAGCTAGCTAAAGAACTACTTTAGTAGAGGGAGTGAAGTCCTAATTAATGAAGTCATTCTATATTGAAATATAATTACATACACAACAACTAATAACGGAAACGCTACCCATATCATAATCATGAATAACAACTCCTAATGATATTAGTAGTCCTTGTACTACAACAATACGTATTGGTCACCTTTATATATTATTTTGCATTATAATATATAGTTTTTTCATATGAATCTCTCCTTTCTCTACAAAATCCCCAAGAAAACATAACTAGTTAAATCATATAAACACACGCACACCAGCTTCAAATATTGTCCAAGAAAATGAAGTCCGTTACTAAAGTCATTCAAAGGTGGAAAAACAAGAGCCCGGCTCCACCCGGCTATGTCCCGATCCTTGTCGGAGCGCAAAGAAAGCGGTTCGTCATCAAAACTAGGTTCTTAAACTATCCGGTTTTTGCGGCGCAATTCGACGAAGTAGAGGTGGAGTTCGGGTTTCCGAGCGAGGGCTGTCTCGTTCTTCCTTGCCAACCGGTATTATTCGAAGGAATCGTGGGGTTTCTTGAGAAAGACGAGGACAAGTTTAGCGGATTGGGGCTGCATGAGTTCTTGAAGATGGTTACGGATGAATTTACATACAACAATGAATCTTGTCACGCGTTGACTACGCCATTGCTGCAAGAGGCCCGATCGGGTTTTATATTTTGACATTAGCTAGCGAGATTATGTATGGTCTTTATTTTATTCAGGTCATGTATGTGTTTGATGGGTTTAATTCGGACTAGTTATTTAATTATGTGGTCTAGTTAGCAGTTTTTTCCCAATCTGGAATGAGATTAGCTATATACTCTATCAGGCTTGATAATATTGTATATGTATTCAAAATATTCTTAATTAATGAAATACATGGTTAAAATTGTATGTTCATTTGCATGGACCTGTTGATTATTTTGTAAGACAATCCAATTTTGGTGTTGGGGTTTACCTGAGTATAAATTTATACTTCTAAATGCCTAAGCAAAAATACATCTTAAATAAGATTTCTTCCGGAATAAAACACACTATTATCTTTTCAGTTCAGTACAAAATTACTTTTATGTTTTTCCACAATACGCATAAAAAGTTCTAGAAAACTTATTGAAATTTTATATACCAATTTATAGAGTCCATATGTTCTAAAAGGTCTCGGTTTCAGTTAAATACCAAATGCAACTCGTACATTGACATTGGCAAGACGACTGTTGAACACCTTACACCAATACGTTATTTTAAGCACATTAAGATGATACAACACCATTGAAAAGTTTTATCAATTACAAAATGCAACACGCACTTTGAGAAATGACAACTCATTCCCTCATCCTCAAATATTCAACTTACACTACAAGAAAAACAGGACAAT
This sequence comes from Linaria vulgaris, assembly GCA_948329865.1. Classification (NCBI taxonomy): domain Eukaryota; kingdom Viridiplantae; phylum Streptophyta; class Magnoliopsida; order Lamiales; family Plantaginaceae; genus Linaria; species Linaria vulgaris. The sequence goes on from OX415249.1 coordinate 68,688,762, forward strand.
AGGGACCACACAGGTCAATAGAGACCCCTCAGGCGGTCCCTATTGACCCTCTTTCGGTCGCAGAAGGTCAATATGCGGTCGCTATTGACCGGGCGCTGATGAGAGCAGTCGCTTCTCCTCATCGACCGACTTTCGCTACTAAGGGTCAGTAGCGACCGAAAATCAATGACCGTCTTGCAGTCCCTATTGCCTACAGTCGCTACTGATGGAGCAATAGGGACCGCTGAGCGGTCCCCACTAATATTCATATAGACTCAATTAATATTAGTACGGACCGCGGAGCGGTCCCTAATAGTCTGCGCGGGAAGTAATAAAAATAATAATATTCTGAATTTTTTTTGGAATATTATTGTTTTGTTTGTACAAATATTATTATAAGAAGATTAAAATAATAAAATAATGAGAAAAATAATATAATGAAATGAAAGTAATAATAAATGTAAAAATATGAAGAAAAATTACTAATAATTGATGAAAAGCAAAAAATAGATGACCAAAAATTGAAGGAAGACAAAAAATACATGAATAAAAGAACAAGTGAAAGATTAAAAATAAAATGTGTAGATCCATATTAATAGAAAAGAAAGATTGTGTGGTTAAAAGAAAAAAGAAAACAAAGTTTGTGTTGGTGAATTTTGTTTTGGATTTGGAAAAAGAGAAGAAGAAAATAGTATTTTGTTTTGGTGATTTATGTTTTGGATTTGGAAATAGAGAAAAGGAAAAGTTTTTTTGTTGGGTGTTTGTTGGAGAAGAAGATAAGATGAAAAGTTTTTTTGTTGGGTGTTTTGTTGGAGTAGAAGATAAGAAGAAAAATTTTTTGTTGGGTTTTTGGAGATTGATGAAATTAGATGTAAGAGTGGTGAGTATATATAGTGGGAAGGGTGAAATTTTCAAATTTTTACAAAATTCAATTTTTCCCCCAATTCCGCCTAAAAGTTTTGCTAAATTTTTAAATTTTTGGATTTTTGTGACAGCTAAGGTTCACAAATATGCAATAGCGACCGCACGGCGGTCACTAATATTTAATAGTGACCGCCCTGCAGTCACTATTATGTTGTTAGGAACGCCAAGCGGTCTCTAATAATATTCATCTTTCAAATTTGAATTTTTTGGAATGATGTTGATGTGTTTGTTATTCTTAGCAACCAACCTCATTATAACATGTTAATTGAAGTAATACATGATTACAAAACTTGTAGTTTAGTTGTGAAATAATAGAATGAATGAGATTGAGCGAGTCATTAACGTTCAACATATATTTCATTTTCAACAACTAATCATCAATTATTAGTTGTAGTTGTTATTCGTTTTTATGCTTTACTTCACTAAAGTTACCATAAATATGATGATGAGGCTCAATCATTAGATCAAGTATTCATTATGCTTACGTGTATATATGAGTTGTAAGCATTAGGACATTTGTCGTTCAAAACTGTAAAAGAATCTGCAAAGTGGACGGTTCCCTCTATATATTGTTTGGATTTACAATTCAACGTTGTAATTATTGTTATTTTAACTATTATAATGGTAATTATGAACTAAACAAAAAACGCGGCACCTCAAATCATCATAAAATCATGATCTTAAAGTATAAATATTAGTAGGGACCACCCGTCAGTCACAATTGGGTCAATAGGGACCGCCAGGCGGTCACAATTGGGTTAGTTTCGACCGCATTGTGGTCCATATTAATTTTCATACTTTAAAATCGTGATGTTATGGAGGGATTTTGATGTGTTTATGATTTTTAGCAATAACCTCAATACTAAATGTGAAATGAAGTAATTATTGGCTACAAAATAAGTGATTGAGTTATTCAATATTAGATATTGAATGTGATCGAGCGAGTTATTAATTTTGAACCTATTTTATTATCTACAACTAATCATCATATACACCCTAGTTGTTATTGGTTATTATGCTTTAACTTCAAGAATTAAAGTATATACATCATTACGCGGTTCAGTTAAAGTATAAATATATGTATGTAGGTATTCTATCTATATATATATATATATGATCGTTGTCGTTGTATATATTAAGAATTTTCAAAACGGGTCGTCCCCAATATAATGTTTGGAGTTGCAATGAAAGATGTGTAATTATGGTTGGTTTAACAGTGAATAGAATAATTATCAATTACACAAACAACGCGGCACCTCAAATCATCGGGAAAACCTCATTTTTAAGTATGAATATTGGTAAGTACCGCTCAACGGTCACAAATATGGGCCCATCGACTGCAATTTGTGCCCAGAGACCGCATTGCGGTCGCTGAATATTACCAGCTACTGCACGGCAGGCGCTGAAGGCTAGTGACTGCATTGCAGTCGCTACTGGGCAGTCCCTAAAGACCGCACAGTCTTGTAGTGTTAGGGCCCGAATCATTATTATTTGTCATGCTCTTCTCCCAAAACTCGCATATGGGACACAATTAAGTTCATGATATAGCCAAAGCAAAAGTATCCCTAAATATACACGAAAATTTTCATTTTTTTATTATCGCGTTGGGTATTTAATGAACTAACTTTTCTTTTATTTCTTATGAGTAGCAAAACACGGCAGAATAGGTAAAATTAAAAATCTATCTTCAACTTTTTTTCATTTATAAAATGAAACATCGTCTTTTCATAAATGAATAACGAACGGGTACCCGTGTATATTGAAAATAATAAATATTTAGCAATATAGAGCCACCAAATAACTAGCTAAATAATTAGAGTGAAAAACATTACATTTACAAATTTGAAATAATGATTGATAAGAAACAAGTTCATACATGTGCTTCCTTAGTCGAAGTAACAAATGAATTAAGTGTTTCCTACGTGAAAAATTATCAATTAAATATTGTGAAAAATAAAATGCCGATTTTTTTTTATGCATTTCATATGAACAAATGATATGTTACACATACGCAAAGGTAGTACGAACATGATATACGATTATTGTTGTCTTAACAAAGTCTTTATACACTTTTCTCCAATAGTAAGACTATTTTGTGGTATGAAATATAATGAATATGCATTTAAAAGTTTTTGTCAATAATTTGATGGCCCCACATTCCAATTACTTATTAGTAATAAACATGCTTCGCATTAAATAGATCGTAGATCATTTTTTTAGCAATAAGGAAGGTTATACGGATAAGAATAAACAATAAATATAAGCGATTAGCCTACATACTTAATGCATGTAAAATAAGTCATGAAATCCAAAAACATCAAGCACTTTTTTGCCCATCCTCAGTCTAAATGTGCTTTCGCTTGTTTTGGCCCGTGTCAAACATAATGTGGCTTCCCACGAGGAGGCCAAGTCCAATGGTTTTGTGATCAAGTTACTAGACATATTTTGGAGTTTGACCTTAAGAGATTGAATAGACTAAAGATAATTATCGCCAAGTAATTTATTCAATTCTAGTATATTAATTAATATAGCAATTTAGAATTTAAACTTATTTAAGTCATTCTTAGCATCGAGCTTGTCTAATTTTATGCTCGAGCAGAGCGTATTTTCAAAGCGGCCTGATTGAATCGAGTTTTCGTTGGGTAATCGCAACATGTTGATAGTTGGGTTCACTTTTTAAAATTGTAACTGCCGCACCTAAAAGATTCTGAGACTCCGTGGAGTTTCACTTTTTGACGCTTAGTAATGTTTCTTATGTTGTAAGGTGTTTTGAGGGGTTTCAAGTTGAATTAAGTTTATAGTTACCCCTTCTTCTTTCATTCGCAATCCAGAATGAGATTGGCTAGATTCTAAATGATCACGCTTCATGTATTTGATGAGATTCGTAATTGACTCTCCTGATTTAAATTGTTCAATTAGACATGTATAATATTTGGTAGATTTATCCTATTTTAAGAGTTAATAGCAAAAACCACCCCGTGTTATTTTTATTTGGCTGAAAAAGCTGGTTAAATTGGCATAAACCCTAGTGTTATCATTTTATTTGCACACCGCACCCAATCTAGATTTTATCATTTTTAAAATGTTGCTTCAATAATGTTCCCATTTTAGGTTGAAGTGATGTAATGAATATATTTCACACAATAAATAGGTAAATTTGTAAATTTTATTTTCTGTCGGGGGTTAACTTTGTTTTTTTAATCGGTAACATACGGTATCTCACATAATAAAGTTGATAACCCATGTTAAGTTACAGTTTACAGGTGAAGGAAATTCAATAATTTAAATTTATTATTTATTTGTCGAATATCTGATACTTCTTTTTTTCTTCTTCCAAATAGCTAGCTAAAGGACTACTTTTGTAGAGGGAGTGCAGTCCTAATTAATGAAGTCATTCTATATTGAAATATAATTACATACACAACAACTAATAACGGAAACACTACGCACCCATATGATAATCATGAATAACAACTCCTAATGATATTAGTAGTCCTTGTACTACAACAATACGTATTGGTCACCTTTATATATTATTTTGCATTATAATATATAGTTTTTTCATATGAATCTCTCCTTTCTCTACAAAAGCCCCAAGAAAACATAACTAGTTAATTCACGTAAACACACGCACACCAGCTTCAAATATTGTCCAAGAAAATGAAGTCCGTTACTAAAGTCATTCAAAGGTGGAAAAACAAGAGCCGGGCTCCACGCGGCTATGTCCCGATCCTTGTCGGAGCGCAAAGGAAGCGGTTCGTCGTCAAAACTAGGTTCTTAAACTATCCGGTTTTTGCGGCGCAATTTGACGAAGTAGAGGTGGAGTTCGGGTTTCCGAGCGAGGGCCTTCTCGTTCTTCCTTGCCAACCGGTATTATTCGAAGGAATCGTGAGGTTTCTTGAGAAAGACGAGGACAAGTTTAGCGGATTGGGGCTGCATGAGTTCTTGAAGATGGTTACGGATGAATTTACATACAACAATGAATCTTGTCACGCGTTGACTACGCCATTGCTGCAAGAGGCCCGATCGGGTTTTATATTTTGACGCTAGCTAGCGAGATTATGTATGGTCTTTATTTTATTCAGGTCATGTATGTGTTTGATGGGTTTAATTCGGACTAGTTTTTTAATTATGTGGTCTAGTTAGCAGTTTTTTCCGAATCTGGAATGAGATTAGCTCTATACCCTCTCAGGCTTGATAATCTTGTATATGTATTCAAAATATTCTTAATTAATGAAATACATGGTTAAGATTGTATGTTCATTTGCATGGACCTGTTGATTATTTTGTAAGACAATCCAATTTTGGTGTTGGGGTTTACCTGAGTACGTATAAATTTATACTTCTAAATGCCTAATCAAAAATACATCTTAAATAAGATTTCTTCCGGAATAAAACACACTATTATCTTTTTAGTTCAGTACAAAATTACTTTTATGTTTTTCCACAATACGCATAAAAAGTTCTAGAAAACTTATTAAAATTTTATATACCAGTTTATAGGGTCCATATGTTCTAAAAGGTCTCGGTTTCAGTTAAATACCAAATGCAACTTGTACATTGGCATTGGCAAGACGACTGTTGAACACCTTACACCAACACGTTATTTTAAGCATATTAAGATGATACAACACCATTGAAAAGTTTAATCAATTACAAAATGCAACACGTACTTTGAGAAAATGACAACTCATTCCCTCATCATCAAAGATTCAACTTACACTACAAGAAAATTAGGATAATAGGGACCGAACAGGTCAATAGAGACCCCTCAGGCGGTCCCTATTGACCCTCTTTCGGTCGCAGAAGGTCAATATGCGGTCGCTATTGATCGGGCTCTGATGAGAGCAGTCGCTTCTCCTCATCGACCAACTTTCGCTACTAAGGGTCAGTAGCGACCGAAAATCAATGACCGTCTTGCAGTCCCTATTGCCTTAACAGCAATAGGGATTGCCCTGCAGTCACTACTGATGGAGCAATAGGGACCGCTGAGCGATCCCCACTAATATTCATATAGACTCAATTAATATTAGTACAGATCGCCGAGCGGTCTCTAGTAATCTTCGCGGAAAGTAATAAAAATAATAATATTCTTAATTTTTTTTGGAATATTATTGTTTTGTTTGTACAAATATTATTATAAGAAGATTAAAATAATGTAACAATGAAAAAAGTTATATTATGAAATGAAAGTATTAATAAATGTAAAAATATGAAGAAAAATTACTAATAATTGATGAAAAGCAAAAAATAGATGACCATAAATTGAAGGAAGACAAAAAATACATGAATAAAAAAACAAGTGAAAGATAAAAAATAAAATGTGTAGATCCATATTAATAGAAAAGAAAGACTGTGTGGTTAAAAGAAAAAAGAAAACAAAGTTTGTGTTGGTGATTTTTGTTTCGGATTTGGAAAAAGAGAAGAAGAAAATAGTATTTTGTGTTGGTGATTTATGTTTTGGATTTGGAAATAGAGAAAAAGAAAAGTTTTTTTGTTGGGTGTTTGTTAGAGAAGAAGATAAGATGAAAAGTTTTTTTGTTGGGTGTTTTGTTGGAGTAGAAGATAAGAAGAAAATTTTTTTGTTGGGTTTTTGGAGATTGATGAAATTAGATGTAAGAGTGGTGAGTATATATAGTGGGAAGGGTGGCATTTTCAAAATGTTGCAAAATTAAATTTTTCCCCCAATCCCGCCTAAAAGTTTTGCCAAATTTTTAAATTTTTGGATTTTTGTGACAGCTAAGGTTCACAAATATGCAATAGCGACCGCAAGGCGGTCACTGATATTTAATAGTGACCACCCTGCAGTCACTATTATGCTGTTAGGGACCGCCAAGCGGTCTCTAATAATATTCATCTTTCAAATTTGAATTTTTTCTAATGATGTTGATGTGTTTGCTATTCTTAGCAACCAACCTCATTATAACATGTTAATTGAAGTAATACATGATTACAAAACTTGTAGTTTAGTTGTGAAATAATAGAATGAATGAGATTGAGCGAGTTATTAACGTTCAACATATATTTCATTTTCTACAACTAATCATCAATTATTAGTTGTAGTTGTTATTCGTTTTTATGCTTTACTTCACTAATGTTACCATAAATATGATTATGAGGATCAATCATTAGATCAACTATTCATTATGCTTACGTGTATATATGAGTTGTAAGCATTAGGACATTTGTCGTTCAAAACAGTAAAAGAATCTGCAAAGTGGACGGTTCCCTCTATATATTGTTTGGATTTACAATGCAACGTTGTAATTATTGTTATTTTAACTATAATAATGGTAATTATGAACTAAACAAACAACGCGGCACCTCAAATCATCATAAAATCATGATCTTAAACTATGAATATTAGTAGGGACCGCCCGTCGGTCACAATTGGGTCAATAGGGACCGCCAGGCGGTCACAATTGGGTTAGTTTCGACCGCATTGTGGTCCCTATTAATTTTCATACTTTAAAATCGTGATTTTATGGAGGGATTTTGATGTGTTTATGATTTTTAGCAACAACCTCAATACTAAATGTGAAATGAAGTAATTACTGGCTACAAAACAAGTGATTGAGTTATTCAATATTAGATATTGAATGTGATCGAGCGAGTTGTTAATTTTGAACCTATTTTATTATCTACAACTAATCATTATATACACCTAGTTGTTATTGGTTATTACGCTTTAACTTCAAAAATTAAAGTATATACATAATTACACGGTTCAGTTAAAGTAGAAATATATGTATGTAGGTATTTTATCTATATGTATATATATATATATATATATGATCGTTGTCGTTGTATATATTAAGAATCTTCAAAACGGGTCGTCCCCAATATAATGTTTGGAGTTGCAATGAAAGATGTGTAATTATGGTTGGTTTAACAATGAATAGAATAACTATCAATTACACAAACAACACGACACCTCGAATCATCGGAAAAACCTCATTTTTAAGTATGAATATTGGTAAGTACCGCTCAACGGTCACAAATATGGGCCCATCAACTGCAATTTTTGCCCAGAGACCGCACAGTCTTCTAGTGTTAGGGTCCGAATCATTATTATTTGTCATGCTCATCTCCCAAAACTCGCATATGGGACACAGTGACATTCATGACATAGCCAAAGCAAAAGTATCCGTAAATATACACGAAAATTTTCATTTTTTTATTATCGCGTCGGGTAGGAAATGAACAAACTTTTCTTTTATTTCTTATGAGCACCAAAAAACAGCAGAATAGGTAAAATTAAAAATCTATCTTCTACTTTTTTTCATTCATAAAATGAAACATCGTCTTTTTCATAAAAAAATAACGAACGGGTACACGTGTATATTGAAAATAATAAATATTTAGCAATGTAGAGACACCAAATAACTAGCTAAATAATTAGAGTGAAAAACATTACATTTACAAATTTGAAATAATGATTGATAAGAAACAAGTTCATACATGTGCTTCCTTAGTGGAAGTAACAAATGAATTAAGTGTTTCCTACGTGAAAAATTATCAATTAAATATTGTGAAAAATAAAATGCCGATTTTTTTTTATGCATTTCATATGAACAAATGATATGTTACACATACGCAAAGGTAGTACGAACATGATATACGATTATTGTTGTCTTAACAAAGTCTTTATACACTTTTCTCCAATAGTAAGTCTATTTTGTGGTATGAAATATAATGAAGGGGGAATTACTTTTTTAACCCTATAATTTGGGCTAAAGTTGCATTATGCCCGTTAACTTTTCGGGCTCCACTTTTGTCCTCGTAGCAGCAGTGGAAAGAAGATAGGGCGTTGGAAAGGGATTTTACGTCCGCGATGGAATCGGTGAAAGACAGTGGCGATGGAATCTACGGTGGCGATTGAGTTTGAGGTTATACGGAGGGATGAGGAGGGATATTTGTGGTAAGTGTGGTGGTTTGTTGTTGTTGTTGCTGTGGGGTTTGATCGGCGGACACCGAGAGCGGTGGGGATTATGTTGGACATTTCACTTCTGATTGTGGATATATGGACCACGTTTTTTTTATGACGGGGGTATTTCGAACATTTTACGGTTAAGTCCAGTTAAAAAAGTTTATTGACGTGGCAACACGTGGCCGTACAGTGGCGTCCTAGTTAGCGTCCACGTCAGCTAAACAGTAATCGGGTCTCGAAAATAACCTAACGAACATTTTTGGTAAAAAATATTAGACTTACAGAGCAAACGTGGAGCCCAAAAAGTTAACGGGCAAAATGCAACTTTAGCTCAAATTATAGGGCAAAAAAGGTAATTCTCCCTATAATGAATATGCATTTAAAAGTTTTTGTCAATAATTTGATGGCCCCACATTCCCATTACTTATTAGTAATAAATAAGCTTCGCATTAAATAGATCGTAGATCACTTTTTTAGCAATAAGCAAGGTTATATGGATAAGAATAAAGAATAAATATAAGCGATTAGCCTACATACTTAATCCATGTAAAATAAGTCATGAACTCCAAAAACATCAACCACTTTTTCGCCCATCCTCTGTCTAAATTTGCTTTCGCTTGTTTTGGCCCGTGTCAAACATAATGTGGCTTCCCACGAGGAGGCCAAGTCCAATGGTTTTGTGATCAAGTTACTAGACATATTTTAGAGTTTGTCCTTAAGAGATTGAATAGACTAAAAATCATTATCGCAAAGTAATTTATTCAATTCTAGTATATTAATTAATATAGAAATTTATTATTTAAAATAATTTATGTCATTCTTAGCATCGAGCTTGTCTAATTTTATGCTCGGGCAGAGCGTATTTTCAAAGCAGCCTGAATGAATCGAGTTATCGTTGGGTAATCGCCACATGTTGATAGTTGGGTTCACCTTTTAAAATTGTAACGGCCGCACCCAAAAGATTCCGAGACTCGGTGGAGTTTCACTTTTTGACTCTTAGTAATGTTTCTTATGTTGTAAGGTGTTTTGAGGGGTTTCAAGTTGAATTAAGTTTATAGTTACCCCTTCTTCTTTCATTCGCAATCCAGAATGAGATTGGCTAGATTCTAAACGATCACACTTCATGCATTTGATGAGATTCGTAATTGAGTCTCCTGATTTAAATTGTTCATTTAGACCTGTATATTATTTGGTAGATTTATCCTATTTTAAGAGTTAATAGCAAAAACCACCCCGTGTTATTTCTATTTGGCAGAAAAAGTTGGTTAAATTAGCAGAAACCCTAGTGTTATCATTTTATTTGCACACCGCAACCAATCTACATTTTATCATTCTTAAAATGTTTCTTCAACAATGTTCCCATTTTAGGTTGAAGTGATGTAATGAATATATTTCATACAATAAATAGGTAGAGTTGTAAATTTTATTTTCTGTCTGGGGGTTAACTTTGTTTTTTTAATCGTAACATACGGTATCTCACATAATAAAGTTGATAACCCATGAAAAAGGTACAGTTGACAAGAGAAGGAAATTCAATAATTTAAATTTATTATTTATTTGTCGAATATCTGATACTTCTTTTTTTCTTCTTCCAACTAGCTAGCTAAAGGACTACTTTAGTAGAGGGAGTGAAGTCCTAATTAATGAAGTCATTCTATATTGAAATATAATTACATACACAACAACTAATAACGGAGACGCTACCCATATGATAATCATGAATAACAACTCCTAATGATATTAGTAGTCCTTGTACTACAACAATACGTATTGGTCACCTTTATATATTATTTTGCATTATAATATATAGTTTTTTCATATGAATCTCTCCTTTCTCTACAAAAGCCCCAAGAAAACATAACTAGTTAAATCACATAAACACACGCACACCAGCTCCAAATATTGTCCAAGAAAATGAAGTCCATTACTAAAGTCATTCAAAGGTGGAAAAACAAGAGCCGGGCTCCACCCGGCTATGTCCCGATCCTTGTCGGAGCGCAAAGAAAGCGGTTCGTCATCAAAACTAGGTTCTTAAACTATCCGGTTTTTGCGGCACAATTCGATGAAGTAGAGGCGGAGTTCGGGTTTCCGAGCGAGGGCTGTCTCGTTCTTCCTTGCCAACCTGGTTTATTCGAAGGAATCGTGAGTTTACTTGAGAAAGACGAGGACAAGTTTAGCGGATTGGAGCTGCATGAGTTCTTGAAGATGGTTACGGATGAATTTACATACAACAATGAATCTTGTAACGCGTTGACCACGCCATTGCTGCAAGAGGCCCGATCGGGTTTTATATTTTGACGCTAGTAGCGAGATTATGTATGGTCTTTATTTTATTCAGGTCATGTATGTGTTTGATGGATTTAATTCGGACTAGTTATTTAATTATGTGGTCTAGTTAGCAGTTTTTTCCCAATCTGGAATGTAATTAGCTAGATACTCTATCAGGCTTGATAATCTTGTATATGTATTCAAAATATTCTTAATTAATGAAATACATGGTTAAGATTGTATGTTCATTTGCATGGACATGTTGATTATTTTGTAAGACAATCCAATTTTGGTGTTGGGGTTTACCTGAGTATAAATTTATACTTCTAAATGCCTAATCAAAAATACATCTTAAATAATATTTCTTCCGGAATAAAACACACTATTATCTATTTAGTTCAGTACAAAATTACTTTAATGTTTTTCCACAATACACATAAAAAGTTCTAGAAAACTTATTAAAATTTTATATACCAGTTTATAGAGTCCATATGTTCTAAAATGTCTCGGTTTCAGTTAAATACCAAATGCAACTCGTACATTGGCATTGGCAAGACGATTGTTGAACACCTTACACCAATACGCTATTTTAAGCACATTAAGATGATACAACACCATAGAAAAGTTTTATCAGTTACAAAATGCAACACGCACTTTGAGAAAATGACAACTCATCCCCTCATCATCAAAGATTCAACTTACACTACAATAGGGACCGAACAGGTCAATAGAGACCCCTCAGGCGGTCCCTATTGACCATCTTTCGGTTGCAGAAGGTCTATATACGGTCGCTATTGACCGGGCGCTAATGAGAGCAGTCGCTTCTCTTCATCGACCAACTTTCGCTACTAAGGGTTAGTAGCAACCGAAAATCAATGACCGCCTTGCAGTACATATTGCCTTAACAGCAATAGGGACTGCCCTGCAGTCGCTACTGATGGCGCAATAGGGACCGTCGATCTGTCCCTAATAGTCTGCGCGGAAAATAATAAAAATAATAATATTATGAATTTTTTTCCGAATATTATTGTTTTGTTTGTACAAATATTATTATAAGAAGATCCAAATAATAAAATAACGAAAGAAATAATATAATGAAATGAAAGTATTAATAAATGTAAAAATATGAAGAAACATTACTAATAATTGATGAAAAGCAATAAATAGATGAACAAAAATTGAAGGAAAACAAAAAATACATGAATAAAAAAACAAGTGAAAGATAAAAACTAAAATGTGTAGATCCAAATTAATAGAAAAGAAAGATTGTGTGGTTAAAAGAAAAAAGAAAACAAAGTTTGTGTTGGTGATTTTTGTTTTGGATTTGGAAAAGGAGAAGAAGAAACTAGTATTTTGTGTTGGTGATTTAAGTTTTGGATTTGGAAAAGGAGAAAAAGAAAAGTATTTTTGTTGGGTGTTTTGTTGGAGAAGAAGATAAGAAGAAAACTTTTTTGTTGGGTTTTTGGGGATTGATGAAATTAGATGTAAGAGTGGTGAGTATATATAGTGGGAAGGGTGAAATTTTCAAATTTGTGCAAAATTCAAATTTCTCCCCAATTCCGCCTAAAAGTTTTGCCAAATTTTTAAATTTTTGTATTTTTACGACAGCTAAGGTTCACAAATATGCAATAACGACCGCAAGGCGGTCACTAATATATAATAGTGACCTTCCTGCATTCACTATTATGTTGTTAGGGACCGCCAAGCGGTCCCTAATAATATTCATCTTTCAAATTTGAATTTTTTTGAATGATGTTGATGTGTTTGTTATTCTTAGCAACCACCCTCATTATAACATGTTAATTGAAGTAATACATGATTACAAAACTAGAAGTTTAGTTCTGAAACAATAGAATGAATGAGATTGAGCGAGTTATTAACGTTCAACATATATTTCATTTTCTACAACTAATCATCACTTATTAGTTGTAGTTGTTATTCGTTTTTATTCTTTACTTCACTAATGTTACCATAAATATGATTATGATGATCAATCATTAGATCAACTATTCATTATGCTTACGTGTATATATGAGTTGTAAGCATTAGGACATTTGTCGTTCAAAACAGTAAAAGAATCTGCAAAGCGGACGGTTCCCTCTATATATTGTTTGGATTTACAATGCAACGTTGTAAATATTGTTATTTTAACTATTATAATGGTAATTATGAACTAAACAAACAACGCGGCACCTCAAATCATCATAAAATCACGATTTTAAAGTATGAATATTAGTAGGGACAACCCATCGGTCACAATTGGGTCAATAGGGACCGCCAGGCGGTCACAATTGGGTAGTTTTGACCGCATTGCAGTCCCTATTAATTTTCATACTTTAAAATCGTGATTTTATGGAAGGATTTTGATGTGTTTGTAATTTTTAGCAACAACTTCAATACTAAATGTGAAATGAAGTAAATATTGGTTAAAAAACAAGTGATTGAGTTATTCAATATTAGATATTGAATGTGATCGAGCGAGTTATTAATTTTGAACCTATTTTATTATCTACAACTAATCATCATATACATGCTAGTTGTTATTGGTTATTATGCTTTAACTTCAAAATTTAAAGTATATACATTATTACGAGGTTCAATTAAAGTATAAATATATGTATGTAGGTATTTTATCGATATATATATATATATATGATCGTTGTCGTTGTATATATTAAGAATTTTCAAAACGGGTCGTCACCAATATAATGTTTGGAGTCTCAATGAAAGATGTGTAATTAAGGTTGGTTTAACAATGAATAGAATAATTATCAATTACACAAACAACGCGACACCTCAAATGATCGGGAAAACCTCATTTTTAAGTATGAATAATGGTAAGTACCGCTCAACGGTCACAAATATGGGCCCATTGACTGCAATTTGTGCCCAATATACGATTATTGTTGTCTTAACAAATTCTTTATACACTTTTCTCCAAAAGTAAGACTATTTTGTGGTATGAAATATAAGAGCAAATTATTTTTTCTGCCCTTTAATTTTGGCTATGTTTGCCTTTTGCCCTCTAACTTTTCGGGCTCCACTTTTGCCCTTTAACTACTATTTTTTTGACCAAAAATGTCTTATGGGCTTTTTCATAGGCTTTTTTACCAAAAATACCCTTTAATTTATTTGTTTTAATTAAATTTAGTTTTGAAAACAAATTTAAAATAGTTTAATTAAATTTAATTTAATTTTCTGATAAGTTATAATTTTTTGATAAATGAAAAAATTTAAGAAAACAAAAAAAAATTAAAAATCGCCCCACCACCCCCCCCCCCCCCTCCTTCCCCGTCGCCCTCCCCCCCCATTTCCCCGTCCCCTTTTCCCCGTCCCCGTCGCCCCCCCCCCCCCCCTCCTTCCCCGTCCGGTCGCCCCACCCCCGCCTCCTTCCTCCCCCGTCGCCCCACCCCCACCCCGCTGCAAATCGCGGTCATCACCGCGATTTGCAGCAACACCGCTGCAAATCGCGGTGACGGGTGGGGTTGGGGGTCGGGGGGGGAAGGGGGGACGGGACGGGGAAGGAGGGTGGGGAGGGTGACGGGGAAGGAAGGAGGGGGGGGGGGCGATTTTTAATTTTTTTTTTGTTTTTTTTTTATTTTTCATTTATCAGAAAATTAAATTAAATTTAATCAAACTATTTTAAATTTATTTTAAAAACTAAATTTAATTAAAACAAATAAATTAAAAAGGTATTTTTGGTAAAAAGCCTATGAAAAAGCCCACAGGGCATTTTTGGTCAAAAAAATAGGAGTTAAAGGGCAAAAGTGGAGCCTGAAAAGTTAAAGGGCAAAAGGCAAACATAGCCAATATTAAAGGGCAGAAAAAATAATTTGTTCGAAATATAATGAAGGTAAAAATGTAGGAACCTATCCAACATTTGCCCGCTTTTGCACTTTCCTATCCAACGTTTTCTTTTTTGCACTTTGCTATCCAATGTTTTATTCCGGTAACACTTTCCTATCCAACCTTTGTTTCCGACCTATTTTCGCCCAAAAGCGTCACTTTTTGCCGAAATGACGCATCGCTGACGTCATTAAGAGGGTATTTTTGGTACATTACTATTTATTTGCTTAAAAATTAAATAAATTAATAAATAACATTTATAGTACATTAACGCGGCATTTTCTCAAATCACCCGCCAATTTTTGAAACCCTAATTTGCATAATCGAAAGCAAATCCACGAAATCGAAGCTCAATTTCTTGTTTTCCACTCGATCAACATAATCTAACAATGGTGTGGAGCGTTAGAACCCCCGTTGACGTTATTCCTGAAGGTCAAATTACACCACCGATTATGGTAAGAATCCCCAAATCCAAAATTTACTTTATTTCTTTGTTTAGAGTTACATTTCGTCGTGTGGTCCTCCATTTGGCTGTATGTGAGGGAATAGTTTAAGTGTGGTCCTCCTTTTCGTCATGTTCTTTTTTCCTTTTTAGATGTCACTCTAACTGCCACTTGTGCGTTTGTGTGATAAGTTAGTTTAAGTGTGTATATGTATGTCAATATAATGTTAAATATTTTTTGTCTATATTCAGCTGGAGCTAGATATGACCCATTCACCATAATATTGCATCATTCCGGCAAATTAATGAGTTTGGGGAAATGGGCTTATCTAGAGGGATACATGAGCTATATAGACTGGTGCACTGAGGATGAAATGTCCAGGCTATATCTACTGGATATGGTGAAAGAAGTGGGTGTTAAAACAGAGGAATGTGTGGTGGGAATATGTTACATTCAAGATTCTGCTCCAGGCGAGTATATTGAAGTAGGTAATGATAAGGAGGCACTGGATATGGCACTCTTTGCATCTACAAGGAAATCAGTAGATGTATATGTTCTCATAGATTAGGTAAATGATACACAATCACATAGTGAATTGACTAATCTTCCTCCAATGAGTGAAGGGTTGGATTATATTGGTGATAACAATAGAGGTGCCAATGTTGGTGAAGAGGAGAGGTTTATAGAAGGTCTTGTAGAGAGTGATGATGATGATGATGAACGACATGATGTAGAAGATGTAGCAAATATGTTAAGAGATATGGCCACCAGAAAAGCAAGTGCAAGTGATATACCAAACTCTTCAAGTGCCCCCTCAACTGAATCAAGAAGCCAAAGAGATATACCTCAATGCTTAAGAGACAATACAAGTCCACTGTTGGAATCTATAGTTGATATAGTGGACAGTGATGATAGTGATGGTAAAGTCTCATGCGGTGATGACTCTGAATTTTCAGATGATCTAAATGACAGTGACAATGATGCAGCTGATGATGAATATATTAGGAGTGCTAGTCAGGCAGTGGGGTATGAGGCGGAAGAAGCTATTGCACCACCTGAATTTGTTCTAAATGATGATGATGGAGTTGGAAGCTCTAGCAGACAAGCTCCTTTGCAAGATGGAAAATGAAAGGGAAAAGTGACAAGGAGGAAACAACCAAAGCCAATACCACAAAGACATTCACACCAAGGTCATCCAATTTGCAATCCATTACTTGACATGCATTGTTTCACATTTGAGCTAGGGATGCAGTTTGCAACAACTGAAATGTTGAGTGATGCAATAGTTCATTTCTCAATCGAACATGGGGGGTCAGTTAAGTTTCCTATCAATTGTCAGTTGAAGGTCCAAGCAAAGACACAATGAGGATTAAGACTCTTAAGGAACCCCATGAATGTGCCAGACAGGACAAGGTCAAACAAGCAACTACCAGATATTTGAGAAAGAAATATCATGCAAAGATAAGTAGTGACCAAAATTGGCCTGCTAGCTCCATGCTAACTATTGATAAAATGGATTGTGGTATAGACTTCCACATATCTCAAATGTGCAGAACTACGAAGATGGTATTTGCTGATGTTCATGGAACTGAAGCAACCCAATATTCCTTGCTATGGAGTTATGCTGAAGAGATCATGAGGACTAATCCAGGGACTACTGTTAAGTTCAAGTGTAAAGTGATGGGTGAGGTGTGTAAGCTCAAAAGAATATACATGTGCTGGGCTTTCTTAGTGGATGCAGGCCCATTATATGCTTGGATGGGACATACCTCAAGACAAAAAATGGAGGTATACTATTGACTGTTGTTGGTGTTGATGCTAATAACTGCACATATCCCTTTGCATATGCAGTGGTTGAGAAGGATATGAAAAAATCATGGTATTGGTTTCTGATTATTCTTGTGGATGATCTGAATATCGCTAATAGCTTTCATTGGAATGTTATGAGTGACAAACAGTTGTTTCCTAACTGTGAGCATAGGTTATGTGTTTTGCACTTGTGGGCAAATTTGAAAAAGAAGCATCCAGGTCTTGCAATGAAGAATATACTTTGGGATGCTGCAAGAGCTGGTAGAGTATGTGATTTCAACAAGATTATGGTTGTGCTGCAAAAGAGTAATGTGAAAGCATACGATTGGTTAGCAAGCAAGTCTCCAACTCAATGGTCTAGAGAATTCTTTAGAAAACATTGCAAAAGTGATCATTGGTTGAATAACATGTCTGAGAGCTTCAATGCCTCAATTGCTAAAGCCAAGGGTATGCCAATCATTGACATGTTGGAATCTATTAGAAGAATCCTTGTGAAGAGGATAGGTATCAGGAAGATTGCGATAAACAAAAGCAACAAGGATATTACTCTTAAGGTTTGGGATATTCTTGATAAGATTAGAGCAGAGTTTGGAGGTTACATGGCACACTAGAATGGAAATTTTGAGTTTGAGGCTGAGGCACCTTATAGTGATACCTTTGGTGTGCACTTGGAGAATAAGACATGTACATGTATGACGTGGGATTTGATAGGTATCCCTTGTGTTCATGCATGTGCTGCAATGAGACACATGAGTTTGAAGCCAGAAGAGCACATTCATGCTTATTACTCAAAGGAGACCTATCTAAGGACTTACAGTAACTACATGTCTCCAATGCAAGGAAAGAGTGCCTGGCCTATGGCTCAAACACATAGGAACAAAATAGAACCTCCTCCTGTCAAAACTATGCCTAGTAGGCCCAAAAAGTACAATAGAAAAACAACTCCTGAAGAACTGAGAGAGATTCAGTTGAGGAATGAACTTAGTGGCCATCTAGGAAGGGATGGACTTAAGATGCATTGTGGTTATTGCAAAGCAGAAGGTCATAATGCTAGAAGTTGTCCGGCAAGGAAGAATAACCCTCTTGGAAGTACATGGGTTCCCAAGCTAAGGGTGAATGGTAGGGGAAGAGTTAGGAAAGGGAGTGGGAAGGGAAGAACGAAAGGATCTGCTGGTGCTAATACATCTGTTGAAGTTCCTCCAACTACAAATCTTCCTTCAGAGACAGGTGTTAGTGCATAATGAGAGGTGATTACCAGTCTTATTTCCTATGACTATCTACTCAAAGTTGCTAAATTTAACTAGTACTTTCTGTTGGTAGGTTGCTGCAACACAGGAGTCTGTTGTTAAAACTCGTGCTGCTGATGATCAGGGACAACGTGAGCCCTCTGAAAGAGCAAATAAAAGGAAACAACAGGTTTAGACTAAAGTGGCTCCTGAAAAAAAGAACCGTGAAGCAACTGATTTGCCCCCAACGCCATCAACGAGACAATATAAGAATGCAGCACCTACTTGTGAAGCCTCTCCCTTAGAAGTTCGACCTCAAGTAAGGCGGCATACAAGGAGTAATCCAGCACCAATAGCTACAACACCAATTTTTGTGGCTGGGATAAATGCTAGGCCACTCACTATAAGCCAAACATCTGAAAGGTTTACTAGTTTATCAACTGAAAAACCGGCAAGTAAGTCAAATAAGCAGCTTTTGTTCTCAGAGGTACCAACATCCAGCAGTAATTTGACTATCACTCCTCCAAGTAGAAAAAGTTTCAAACCTCTTGCTGCAAGTAAAAAAAATTGTAATTCCAAAAAGAACCAGAAATATGATGTCTGTTAGTAATTCTCCCTATAATGAATATGCATTTAAAAGTTTTTGTCAATAATTTGATGGCCCCACATTCCCATTACTTATTAGTAATAAATAAGCTTCGCATTAAATAGATCGTAGATCACTTTTTTAGCGATAAGCAAGGTTATATGGATAAGAATAAAGAATAAATATAAGCGATTAGCCTACATACTTAATCCATGTAAAATAAGTCATGAACTCCAAAAACATCAAGCACTTTTTCGCCCATCCTCAGTCTAAATGTGCTTTTGCTTGTTTTGGCCCGTGTCAAACATAATGTGGCTTCCCACGAGGAGGCCAAGTCCAATGGTTTTGTGATCCAGTTACTAGACATATTTTGTAGTTTGTCCTTAAGAGATTGAATAGACTAAAAATAATTATCGCAAAGTAATTTATTCAATTCTAGTATATTAATTAATATAGCAATTTATTATTTAAACTCATTTATGTCATTCTTAGCATCGAGCTTGTCTAATTTTATGCTTGGGCAGAGCGTATTTTCAAAGCAGCCTGAATGAATCGACTTATCGTTGGGTAATCGCAACATGTTGATAGTTGGGTTCACCTTTTAAAATTGTAACTGCCGCACCTAAAAGATTCCGAGACTCGGTGGAGTTTCACTTTTTGACTCTTAGTAATGTTTATTATGTTGTAAGGTATTTTGAGGGATTTCAAGTTGAAATTAAGTTTATAGTTACCCCTTCTTCTTTCATTCGCAATCCAGAATGAGATTGGCTAGATTCTAAATGATCACACTTCATGCATTTGATGAGATTCGTAATTGAGTCTCCTGATTTAAATTGTTCATTTAGACCTGTATATTATTTGGTAGATTTATCCTATTTTAAGAGTTAATAGCAAAAACCACCCCGTGTTATTTCTATTTGGCTGAAAAAGCTGGTTAAATTAGCATAAACCCTAGTGTTATCATTTTATTTGCACACCGCAACCAATCTACATTTTATCATTTTTAAAATGTTTCTTCAACAATGTTCCCATTTTAGGTTGAAGTGATGTAATGAATATATTTCACACAATAAATAGGTAGATTTGTAAATTTTATTTTCTGTCGGGGGTTAACTTTATTTTTTTAATCGTAACATACGGTATCTCACATAATAAAGTTGATAACCCATGTTAAGGTACAGTTGACAAGAGAAGAAAATTCAATAATTTAAATTTATTATTTATTTGTCGAATATCTGATACTTCTTTTTGTCTTCTTCCAAATAGCTAGCTAAAGGACTACTTTAGTAGAGGGAGTGAAGTCCTAATTAATGAAGTCATTCTATATTGAAATATAATTACATACACAACAACTAATAACGGAGACGCTACCCATATGATAATCATGAATAACAACTCCTAATGATATTAGTAGTCCTTGTACGACAACAATACGTATTGGTCACCTTTATATGTTATTTTGCATTATAATATATACTTTTTTCATATGAATCTCTCCTTTCTCTACAAAAGCCCCAAGAAAACATAACTAGTTAAATCACATAAACACACGCACACCAGCTTCAAATATTGTCCAAGAAAATGAAGTCCATTACTAAAGTCATTCAAAGGTGGAAAAACAAGAGCCGGGCTCCACCCGGCTATGTCCCGATCCTTGTCGGAGCGCAAAGAAAGCGGTTCGTCGTCAAAACTAGGTTCTTAAACTATCCGGTTTTTGCGGCACAATTCGACGAAGTAGAGGTGGAGTTCGGGTTTCCGAGCGAGGGCTATCTCGTTCTTCCTTGCCAACCGGGTTTATTCGAAGGAATCGTGAGGTTACTTGAGAAAGGCGAGGACAAGTTTAGCGGATTGGGGCTGCATGAGTTCTTGAAGATGGTTACGGATGAATTTACATACAACAATGAATCTTGTAACGCGTTGACCATGCCATTGCTGCAAGAGGCCCGATCGGGTTTTATATTTGGACGCTAGTAGCGAGATTATGTATGGTCTTTATTTTATTCAGGTCATATATGTGTTTCATGGGTTTAATTCGGACTAGTTATTTAATTATGTGGTCTAGTTAGCAGTTTTTTCCCAATCTGGAATGTGATTAGCTAGATACTCTATCAGGCTTGATAATCTTGTATATGTATTCAAAATATTCTTAATTAATGAAATACATGGTTAAGATTGTATGTTCATTTGCATGGACCTGTTGAATATTTTGTGAAAGTGTAAGATGTTCTGTTATCAATGTTGGATGGATGTTGTGTCAACATCCAGAGGACAACATTGAAACCCGAGAACAAGTCTTAATCTGAAACATGTTCTGTTATCAATGTTGGATGGATGTTGTGCCAACATCCAGAGGACAACATTGAAAACCGAGAACAGTCTTAACCTAAAACATGTTTCTAAAATTCTGAACATGAGTAAAGTATTCGGTTTTAAATGTTGGATGGATGTTGAGCCAACATTCACAGGGCAACATTGAAACCAGTAGATATTCTGTCAATCTGTCTTTAACTGCTTTATTTGAGTTTTGCCTTTATTCACCTATTAATCAAGTTCCACGATTTTAGTTGTCTTTGTTTATGTCTAGGAACATCTTTTAATCATAAGGAAGAACATTACAAGTTTCCTAAGTTGAAATTTCCATAATTCAAGGGGAGGAGATCGGTCAAGTCAACACGGTTTCAAAGAAGGAAAGTTTTGGAGTTCAAGTGCAACTAGGAATCTTTCCAAGATCAACTCTTAATTGAAGAAGGAGTATTTCCTTATTAGAACTCAATCTAATAAAGGGAACTATTATTCAAGAAGGAGATCGAGTTCAAGAAGGAAAGTAGAGTTCAACAAGGAAACAACATAAGTTACCAAATCTGTGTACAACACACCTTGGAGATCAAGTTTGAAGAAACCTATATATAAGGTGTGAAGTACATCAAGATACATAGAGAAACATTAGAGCTTATAAATCCGTAGAGATTTTATCTTAAGCATTGTTTCTATGTTTCTTGTTTTGCAAAGTTTGTGAGTTTTCGAGTTAAGTCTAGGATTAGATTTAAGGAGAAAATTCTTGTCTGCTTTGCTGAGTTCGATCTACAAAAGAGCGAGAGTGATTTTGTGGTGAGGAACGTCTTTGTTAAAACCTGCGTGGTTATTTTGCCGTAAGGCTAGATGGTTGATTATTTATAATAAAAAACCATTGAAAATTTATCTTCTCGTGTTCTTTAATTCCGCTGCACATTACTCTATCAAGAAGATTGTTTGAGATCAAGTTAAGGTAACGTCAGCTTAACTTGAGCTCTGAAACTTGGAAAAGTTGTATCAATCCCGATCCAACAATTTCAATTGGCGTCAGAGCCAAGCACCGATTTCACTGGTGTTTGGAGGTGATACAACGCGATCGACAACATCAATCCCAATTCTGGCAGACTCCCAGTCTTAGAAGGATCCATCAATTATGCTTACTGGAAGACCAGGCTCAGAGTTCACATCAAATCCATTGACATGAAAGCATGGGATGCCGTTCTTGATGGATATTCTGTCCCAAAGATTGAGAACGACCGAGATGCAGATATTGTACCAAAATCGAAGTCACAATGGACAGCAAACGAGGTAACACTGTATAACTACAATGAGAAAGCTCTTAATGCTATTTTTAGTTATGTTACCAATCAGATGTTTAAGTTAATTCAGAACTGCACCACAGCTAAATCAGCTTGGGATATCCTTGAACTTCATTGTGAAGGAGATATAGCAGTTAGAAACTCTAAACATAGACAATTGCTTAAAGATTCTGAAAAACTTGAGATGGGTGATGAAGAGAGCATAGATAGTTATTTTGAGAAAATCCTTGACATTACAAATCAATGTGAAAATCTAGGATTTCCTGTTTCAAAACAAACTATGGTTTATAAAGCTTTTAGATCTTTGTCACCTAGATTTGCTCTCAAGAGAATTGCCATGGGAGAGACAAGAGATATTGCCAACATGGAATTTCAATCCTTGTTAAACACTCTTAGAGAATTTGAGGTAGAGTTTCCTGCTAGGACTACCAAACAACAAGCTATTGCTTTGTTAGGAATAAATTATCATGAGAGTGAAGATGAGGATGAAATTATTTCTTCTAACTATGGAAATATTAGCAAGAAACTCAGTAGGTTAAACTTTAAAGATAAATCCAAAGGGAAACAACCTAGCAATACTTCCACTGGTTTTAGAAAATTGCCTCCCAAGTTTGTTAAATATATGGCAACAAAATCTAGTCCTGAAGAAATTGAAAAGTTGAAAACTACTCAATGTTATGAATGTAAAGGTTATGGTCATATTGCTGTTGAATGTGCTAACACCCTCCGCAAAGAAGGGAAAGTCTCATTGGGTTTGTGTAGATGATTTCAATGAAGAGGATTATAACTCTGGATCAAGTGTTGATACTGAAGAAAGCTTTGAAGAGATTCATACAGCTGCGCTATTTACTCATGTCAACTGGACAGAAAAAGATCTCCATAACTGCCACGGGTCCCAATGTTGCTCCAACATCCAGGACTCAACATCAGAACATGAGACTTTCTTTGGGAATTGGAATGAATTTGATACCCATATTGATCTCAATTCTTTGTCTGATAATGATGAATCTAACTTTGAATGTTTTAATGGCTCAGTTGATCTAGATGAAGAGTATTACTTTGAACGTGAAATGTCCCAGGAGGAAATCATTGAAGACTTGAAGTCTACTTTTCATAATCTTCTGAAAGAAAATCAGAAACTCACCAAGAAGAATGAAGCTCAGAGGCTGGAGATTGATGGACTGAAGAAATTGATGAGGATGTATGAAAGAGACCTTGACAAGACAGAAGCTTAACTTAAAGAGGTAAAAGGAAAGCTTGAAAAAGATAATCAGATCATTGCTAAATGGAACTCAGGTACATCTAAACTTGATGAGGTACTGAGTATGGGTAATCAAAGAACAAATGGTCTTGGATATATTGAGAAACCTACCTCTAAAGTTGCTAATCCTGTTTTCATTAAAGAAGGTTTTGTTAAGGAATCAAAAGACTTGAGCAGTGCTAATCCCAAAAAAAGTAAACCTACTTATATCTGTCAATTTTGCTTTCAACCAGGTCACATAAAACCTTATTGCAAGAAATATTTGAAAGAAAATGTGAAGAAAACAGAAAATGTCTTTAATGTTGAGTTGGTCAGTGGTACAGTTGTTATCCCAACATTAGGAATTGGACAGAAAAGTAGAACTTGGATTGAAAAATTAAAGACTCCTAAGATGAAACTTGTATGCAATGTTGTGTTTTCTGCTGTGTACTCTAACCTTGCAGGTAAGTGGTACTTTGACAGTGGATGCTCAAGACACATGACAAGAGACAAGGAAAATCTTAAAGAATTGATTACTCTCAATGTTGGAACTGTCACCTATGGAGGAGGCACCAAGGGAAGAATCATTGGAAAGGGAGTACTAGATGTTGAAGGATTTCCACCACTCAAAGATGTTCTGCTAGTTGAAGGATTGAAAGCAAATCTAATAAGCATTAGTCAACTTTGTGATGATAACTTGCTTGTTACATTTGATAAAAGTTCTTGTGATGTATTTAATAGTGAAAATGTCCTTGTTATGACAGGTACTATATCTAAAGATAATTGTTACCTTGCACAGGAAGAAGAAGATTGCTTTCATGCTAAAGTTGATGATGCTGTTCTGTGGCATAGGAAGCTAGGACATGTTCACTATAGGAACCTTGAAAAGCTACAGAAAGTTGATGCTGTAAGAGGCTTACCAAAGATATCCAGCCCATGTAAGGTTGTATGTGGGGACTACCTAAAGGGTAAGCAAACCAAAGCTATTCATACACCCCTCCAGGTACAAAGTACAATTCCCAGGACTGGTAAGTGTTTTGAATTATTACACATGGATCTCATGGGTCCTATTGAGGTAAGTAGCCTAAGTGGTAAGAGACATGCCTTTGTTATTGTAGATGATTTCTCTAGATATACATGGGTTAAGTTTCTTAAAGAAAAATCTGATGCATTCAACACATTTACGATCTTACATGCTAGCATCAAAAATCTGTATGGTTCCTCTGTTTGTAAAATTAGGTCTGATCATGGGAAAGAATTTGAAAATGCTAGTTTCAGTGATTTCTGTGATAAAAATGGAATTTTCCATGAGTTTTCAGCACCTAAGACACCTCAGCAAAATGGGATAGCTGAGAGGAAAAATAGGACACTTCAAGAGATGGCCAAAGTTATGCTTAATGCTAGAAACCTATCTAAAAGACTTTGGGCTGAAGCTTTAAATACTGCATGTCATATAAGTAATAGGGCTTATCTTAGACCTGGTACAAATATGACTCCATATGAAATCTTGAAGGGTTTGAAACCAAATATTGCTCATTTTCATGAATTTGGATGTGATTGTTACTTGTTGAATGATAGAAACTATCTTAGTAAGTTTGATCCAAAAAGTGAAAAGTGCATATTTGTTGGTTATTCTGTGAATAGTTCAGCTTCCAGGGTTTATAATCCAAGATTAAAGACTATTCAAGAATCAGTAAATATAGTGTTTGATGATTCCACCTTTGATTCAGGTACTGATGAAGTTACTGTCTCTGATGTTGCCCCAACATTGGAAACAGAGACTGTCCCAACATCAGGAGCAGAAGCTGAAGACACTGAAGTTGTGACTGGTTCTAATGTTGAGCTGACACCTGCTGCTGTTAGGCCAACATCCCCACAGTCAAATTCAGAGGACGATGTTGTTGATGAACCTACAAGAGATCCCCCTACTAGGATTCAAAAGGATCATCCAGCTTCACAAGTGATAGGTGAAATCACTGGACGCATGAAGACTCGCAACAAAGACAGGGTAAACTATAAAAATATGGTAAGGTTGTGTGTATGCATGTCTTCCACTTGCACTGTAAGTAATGCTTCCTGTTTTGTCTCAAATACTGAACCTAAGAATGTGAATGAAGCTCTTAAGGATAGTAAATGGATAAATGCTATGCAAGATGAACTGTTGCAATTCACCAAAAATCATGTTTGGAATCTAGTGCCTAGACCATGTAATGTGAATGTTATAGGAACTAAGTGGATTTTCAAGAACAAAACTAATGAAGATGGTGTAATTGTAAGAAACAAAGCTAGGCTTGTTGCACAAGGTTATACTCAGGTAGAAGGAATTGACTTTGATGAGACATTTGCTCCAGTAGCTAGGATAGAATCTATTAGATTACTTCTTGCTATTGCATGTTGTCTTAAGATTAAGCTCTACCAGATGGATGTGAAGGGTGCTTTCCTTAATGGTTTGATAGACAAAGAAGTATATGTTGAACAACCTAAAGGTTTTGCTGATCCTAAACATCCTAATTATGTGTATAAACTTGAGAAAGCTTTGTATGGTTTAAAACAGGCACCTAGAGCTTGGTATGAAAGACTAACTCAATTTTTGTTAAGTCTTGGGTTCAATAGAGGAGATGGAGACAGAACCTTGTTTATTCTAAGAAAGAGTTCTGATGTTTGTATTGCTCAGATCTATGTGGATGACATTGTTTTTGGTTCTACTAACAAGTCTACTCAAGACAAGTTTGTTGAGTCAATGACAGGGACATTTGAAATGAGCATGATTGGAGAGCTGAACTACTTTCTGGGATTGCAAGTGAAGCAACTGGAGAATGGTATGTTCTTAAACCAGGAGAAGTATGCAAGGAACCTGGTAAAGAGATTTGAGCTACATGAGTCAAAACCTTGCAAAACTCCCATGTCTTCTTCTATGAATATTACTAAGGATGGCACTGGAGACAATGTTGACCCAACATTGTACAGATCTATGATTGGTAGTCTTCTATATCTCTTTGCCTCTAGACCAGATATTATGTTTTCTGTTTGTGTTTGTGCTAGGTACCAAGCTGATCCAAAGCAATCTCACTTGATTGCTTTGAAGAGAATATTAAGATATATATCTGGAACTTCATCATTGGGCATTTGGTATTCCTTTGATACTAATACAAATCTTGTTGGATTTAGTGATTCTGATTGGGCAGGTGATGTAGATGACAGAAAATCCACAAGTGGGGGTTGTTTCTATTTGGGAAACAATCTAGTTTCTTGGTATAGTAGGAAACAGAATTGTGTGTCATTATCTACAGCTGAATCTGAATATGTAGCTGCTGGCAGTTGTGTTACCCAGCTAGTATGGCTTAAACACATGTTGCTGGACTATGGGATAGATAGTGATACTCTCCTCATGTTTTGTGAAAATCTTAGTGCCATTAGTATCTCAAGGAATCCTGTTCAGCATTCTAGGACTAAGCATATAGATATAAGACATCATTACTTGAGAGACATGGTTGAGGATAAAATGATTAACATTGAGCATATTGAGACAAATAATCAGCTTGCTGATATGTTTACTAAACCTTTAGATAGTGAGAGATTCTTCAGTTTGAGGAAATCTCTCGGCATGTGCAATATGTGAGAATGTTAGGATCCCAGTGTTGACATAACACCATTGTCTAGCACTGGTTAATGTTTGTGGTGTAGTATGTAATTTTTGTTTTTTTGTTTGTTTCTTTATTTTCTTTTTGAGTCACATTGATCTTTGTTTGGCATATTTGATTGTGTGGTTGATCACTGTGTTTTACTAATCTTTCTAGCTTGCAGATTCACATCTAAGTTTTGAAAAGTATAAATCTCTAAAGTGTGTCTGAGGTTGTGTTAGCCTAACATATGGAGAAGCTGGGGTACACAAAGTTCACTACTTTGATGTCTATTCAGTTGTGTCTTATTCATATGAAAAGGTCTTACAGGACATGTGGAGAAGCTGGGGTTCATGACGTTGACAACTTCAATGATATTCAGTTGTGCTTATTTGCATGTCTCTGTTTGTTTTGGCCAAGGGGTACATAAAAGTGGTTCTTTCTACTAGGGTGTTTGGGGCTTCGATTGCCTTCACTTGGTAGCATTGATCACTTAGTGCTCTCTTGTCTGCAGGTTGGTAAACAAGTATGCATAAGGAATTGGGGTATTGGGGTGCATGATAAATGTGTTGCCAGTATTCAAGGCCTTTGTACTTGCCTAACTTGCTGCTGATAATGTTGTTACTAGGGTGTGTGGAGTCTAGTGCTGCCCTCATTCAGTAATGTCATTATTCTTTTTTAATCAACCCTCAGTTTTTGTTCTAAAGAGATAATGAAAATAGTGAAAATTTGATGTGATGTGATCTGTTGCTGGTTTGAAAAGTGATTCACTGTGTATACCATCTGTCAATGTTGTCATAACATTGTTGCATTCATGATAGAACTGCATTTTTTTTCATCTTTGATTAGTGTGGTTGACTAGGTTTGGGCTTAGGGGGAGTATATAGTCCCTTTCATGTGTTGAGGCATACTCTTTGTGTGACATATTGCAGGTGACACACTATTTGTGACCTTCTATGCTGTGGAAGTGGATTAATTCTCTAATTCATGACTGCTTATCTCTGTGTGTTTTCTGTTTGATATGTTGCTTATTCATGATCTTGATCTAAACCTTATGTTTTTGATACTCACTTGCTACTTTGGTGAAGTTTCAGATATAAGTTTGGATATATCTCACGCTCTCACATGAAATTGCCTTGAAGAAGCCCAAAACCTCAAATATTATGGTTTAAAAACTTTCTGGTTTGAATGTTACTCTACTCTCTGATCTGAATGTTATTCCAACATTGCCACACGGTCTGCACAACATTGAAGTCAGTAACTTATAAGTTTGCTTAAAATTTTAAAAACTGAGTTTTTATTGTTTTATTGTGAACTGCTCTGGTTACTTGGTGTTTTTAAATGACACGTGGTGAAGTTCTTACGCGGGAATAGAGGAGTGGGAAAACTTATTTGATCATATTCCATAATTCCACTTACATTCATTCCTTCTCTCTCCACTCTTCACAACTTAAAGGAACAACTTGCCCTAATTTCTGTCACTTGTGCAATTTGTCTTTCTCTTTGCAAATAATTATCTAAAAATCTCTCATATTTTTCTCTCAATTCTCAAAACTAACATGGCAAGCAAGACTCCTTTAGACACTCTTGCAGATTTGGCCGTGAATGTCAAGCAAACAACAACACGCACCAGGGTTGCTGCGCGTGTGGATCAAGGACGGCCTACTGCTCAAGTTGCTGCAAAACGACCAACGATTCCTTATCAACGACGGGCAAAGCGAGCTAAGAATGTGGAATCTAAGTCGAATGTTGGCGCAACATCAGAAGCACATGCTCCTCAAACCAATGAATCTGAATCTGAGGTAAATGTGGCTAACCCTAAACCCCAAGTGAATAATGTTGATGATATAATTGAGGGGGAGGGATCTGGAGCTGGTTCTGGCAGAAAGAGAACACCAAATGGGTCTAGGCCAATGAGTAAAATAGCCTTGCTAAGAGCTGAGGCTAGAAGAGCTCAAAGAGAGAGACTTGAGAAGAAAAAGGCTGAGGCTAAGGCTAAGGCTAAGGCTGAGAGAGTGAGGAAAGGGAATCAGGTTGTGGATGAGGAAGTGGAGGTAGTTGATGTAGAAGAAGAAGAGAAAGAGGAAGAGGAAACTGCTACTGAAGAGTCTGAAGCTAGTGGTGATGATAATGAGAATGAAGAAGAGTACTGTGACACTCTTGCGTTATCCTATTTTAGTAAGGAAGCTAGGTCTAGATACTATCTTAATAAGGAGATAGAGGACAAGGCTTATGAGTTTAGAAAGAGGGATTTTCACAAAGAGAGGGTCATGGACATGGACAGCTTTAAAAGAAATAGAGTTTTTGAGTTGTTGAAAGCAAGAGGGGTTCAGAATTCAATGAAGAAGCATGGTGATTATGCTCCTGAGCTTGTACAAGAATTCTACCTGAATCTCTCAAAGTATATCACTTATGAGTTGTCTCCCAAATATGGTCAAGCATGGGTAAGAGGACAAGTGTTTGACATTAGTCCTAAGAAGATAAATGAGATTTGGGGACTGCCACATGTTAAGGAATCTGAAGATCCAAAGCCAGATGAGGTGATTGAGGATATCACAGGTGGTCTAGAGAGAACCTGGGTTGAACAATTACCAACCACAAAGCTCACTGCCCTAAGTGCTGTTCTGCACAAATGTGCATCATATAATTGGCTGCCTACTAAAAATTCTACTGTTTTGACTAAGGAGTCAGCTTACTTGGTCTACAAACTGAAGAATGGGCTTGCTGTGAATATTGGGGTGAGAATTTTAAGGGCTATGGAAGATGCTGCTGGGAGGAAGCAAGGGATTCTACCATTTCCTTCTTTGATCTGGTTTTTGCGGCACAATTCGACGAAGTAGAGGCGGAGTTCGGGTTTCCGAGCGAGGGCTGTCTCGTTCTTCCTTGCCAATCGGGTTTATTCGAAGGAATCGTGAGGTTACTTGAGAAAGACGAGGACAAGTTTAGCGGATTGGGGCTGCATGAGTTCTTGAAGATGGTTACGGATGAATTTACATACAACAATGAATCTTGTAACGCGTTGACCACGCCATTGCTGCAAGAGGCCCGATCGGGTTTTATATTTTGACGCTAGTAGCGAGATTATGTATGGTCTTTATTTTATTCAGGTCATGTATGTGTTTCATGGGTTTAATTCGGACTAGTTATTTAATTATGTGGTCTAGTTAGCAGTTTTTCCCAATCTGGAATGTGATTAGCTAGATACTCTATCAGGCTTGATAATCTTGTATATGTATTCAAAATATTCTTAATTAATGAAATACATGGTTAAGATTGTATGTTCATTTGCATGGACCTGTTGAATATTTTGTGAAAGTGTAAGATGTTCTGTTATCAATGTTGGATGGATGTTGTGTCAACATCCAGAGGACAACATTGAAACCCGAGAACAAGTCTTAATCTGAAACATGTTCTGTTATCAATGTTGGATGGATGTTGTGCCAACATCCAGAGGACAACATTGAAAACCGAGAACAGTCTTAACCTAAAACATGTTTCTGAAATTCTGAACATGAGTAAAGTATTCGGTTTTAAATGTTGGATGGATGTTGAGCCAACATTCACAGGGCAACATTGAAACCAGTAGATATTCTGTCAATCTGTCTTTAACTGCTTTATTTGAGTTTTGCCTTTATTCACCTATTAATCAACTTCCACGATTTTAGTTGTCTTTGTTTATGTCCAGGAACATCTCTTAATCATAAGGAAGAACATTACAAGTTTCCTAAGTTGAAGTTTCCATAATTCAAGAGGAGGAGATCGGTCAAGTCAACACGGTTTCAAAGAAGGAAAGTTTTGGAGTTCAAGTGCAACTAGGAATCTTTCCAAGATCAACTCTGAATTGAAGAAGGAGTATTTCCTTATTAGAACTCAATCTAATAAAGGGAACTATTATTCAAGAAGGAGATCGAGTTCAAGAAGGAAAGTAGAGTTCAACAAGGAAACAACATAAGTTACCAAATATGTGTACAACACACCTTGGAGATCAAGTTTGAAGAAACCTATATATAAGGTGTGAAGTACATCAAGATACATAGAGAAACAATAGAGCTTATAAATCCATAGAGATTTTATCTTAAGCATTGTTGCTATGTTTCTTGTTTTGCAAAGTTTGTGAGTTTTCGAGTTAAGTCTAGGATTAGATTTAAGGAGAAAATTCTTGTCTGCTTTGCTGAGTCCGATCTACAAAAGAGCGAGAGTGATTTTGTGGTGAGGAACGTCTTTGTTAAAACCTGCGTGGTTATTTTGCCGTAAGGCTAGATGGTTGATTATTTATAATAAAAAACCATTGAAAATTTATCTTCTTATGTTCTTTAATTCCGCTGCACATTACTCTATCAAGAAGATTGTTTGAGATCAAGTTAAGGCAACGCCAGCTTAACTTGAGCTCTGAAACTTGGAAAAGTTGTATCAATCCCGATCCAACAATTTCATTTTGTAAGACAATCCAATTTTGGTGTTGGGGTTTACCTGAGTATAAATTTATACTTCTAAATGCCTAATAAAAAATACATCTTAAATAAGATTTCTTCCGGAATAAAACACACTATTATCTATTTAGTTCAGTACAAAATTACTTTTATGTTTTTCCACAATACGCATAAAAAGTTCTAGAAAACTTATTAAAATTTTACATACCAGTTTATAGAGTCCATATGTTCTAAAATGTCTCGGTTTCAGTTAAATACCAAATGCAACTCGTACATTGGCATTAGCAAGACGATTGTTGAACACCTTACCCCAAGACCATAGAAAAGTTTTATTAGTTACAAAATGCAACACGCACTTTGAGAAAATGACAACTCATCCCCTCATCATCAAAGATTCAACTTACACTACAAGAAAAACAGGACAATAGGGACCGAACAGGTCAATGGAGACCGCTCAGGCGGTCCCTATTGACCCTCTTTCGGTCGCAGAAGGTCAATATACGGTCGCTATTGACCGGGCGCTGATGAGAGCAGTCGCTTCTCTTCATCGACCAACTTTCGCTAATAAGGGTCAGTAGCAACCGAAAATCAATGACCGCCTTCCAGTCCCTATTGCTTTAACAGCAATAGGGACTGCTCTGCAGTCGCTACTGATGGAGCAATAGGGACCGATGAGCGGTCCCTACTAATATTCATATAGACTCAATAAATTTTAGTACGGACCGCCGAGCGGTCCCTAATAGTCTGCGCGGAAAATAATAAAAATAATAATATTCTAAATTTTTTTTTGAATATTATTGTTTTGTTTGTACAAATATTATTATAAGAAGATCAAAATAATAATATAATGAAATGAAAGTATTAATAAATGTAAAAATATGAAGAAACATTACTAATAATTGATGAAAAGCAATAAATAGATGAACAAAAATTGAAGGAAAACAAAAAATACATGAATAAAAAAACAATTGAAAGATAAAAACTAAAATGTGTAGATCCAAATTAATAGAAAAGAAAGATTGTGTGGTTAAAAGAAAAAAGAAAACAAAGTTTGTGTTGGTGATTTTTGTTTTGGATTTGGAAAAGGAGAAGAAGAAACTAATATTTTGTGTTGGTGATTTATGTTTTGGATTTGGAAAAAGAGAAAAAGAAAAGTTTTTTTGTTGGGTGTTTTGTTGGAGAAGAAGATAAGAAGAAAATTTTTTTGTTGGGTTTTTGGAGATTGATGAAATTAGATGTAAGAGTGATTAGTATATATAGTGGGAAGGGTGAGATTTTCAAATTTTCGGAAAATTCAAATTTCCCCCCAATTTCGCCTAAAAGGTTTGCCAAATTTTTTAATTTTTGGACTTTTGTAACAGCTAACGGTTCACAAATATGCAAAAGCGACTTCAAGGCGGTCACTAATATTTAATAGTGGCCGCCCTGCATTCACTATTATGTTGTTAGGGACCGCCAAACGGTCCCTAATAATATTCATCATTCAAATTTGAATTTTTTGGAATGATGTTGATGTGTTTGTTATTCTTAGCAACCAACCTCATTATAACATGTTAATTGAAGTAATACATGATTACAAAACTAGTAATTTAGTTGTGAAATAATAGAATGAATTAGATTGAGCGAGTTATTAACGTTCAACATATATTTCGTTTTCTACAACTAATCATCACTTATTAGTTGTAGTTGTTATTCATTTTTATGCTTTACTTCACTAATGTTACCATAAATATGATTATGAGGATCAATCATTAGATAAACTATTCATTATGCTTACGTGTATATATGAGTTGTAAGCATTAGGACATTTATCGTTCAAAACAGTAAAAGAGTCTGCAAAGCGGACAGTTCCCTCTATATATTGTTTGGGTTTACAATGCAACGTTGTAATTATTGTTATTTTAACTATTGTAATGGTAATTATGAAGTAAACAAACAACGCGGCACCTCATATCATCATAAAATCACGATTTTAGAGTATGAATATTAGTAGGGACCACCCGTCGGTCACAATTGGGTCAATAGGGACCGTTAGGCGGTCACAATTGAGTTAGTTTCGACCGCATTGCGGTCCGTATTAATTTTCATACTTTAAAATCGTGTTTTTATGGATGGATTTTGCTGTGTTTGTGATTTTTAGCAACAACCTCAATACTAAATGTGAAATGAAGTAATGATTGGTTACAAAACAAGTGATTGAGTTATTCAATATTAGATATTGAATGCGATCGAGCGAGTTATTAATTTTGAACCTATTTTATTATCTACAACTAATCATCATATACACTCTAGTTGTTATTGGTTATTATGCTTTAATTTCAAAAATTAAAGTATAAACATCAGTACGCGGTTCAATTAAAGTATAAATATATGTATGTAGGTATTTATCTATATATATATATATATATATATGATCGTTGCCGTTGTATATATTAAGAATCTTGAAAACGGGTCGTCCCCCAATATAATGTTTGGAGTTGCAATGAAAGATGTGTAATTATGGTTGGTTTAACAATGAATAGAATAACTATCAATTACACAAACAACGTGGCACCTCAAATCATCGGAAAAACCTCATTTTTAAGTATGAATATTGGTAAGTACCGCTCAACGGTCACAAATATGGGCCCATTGGCTGCAATTTTTGCCCAGAGACCGCACAGTCTTGTAGTGTTAGGGCCCGAATCATTATTATTTGTCATGCTCATCTCTCAAAACTCGCATATGGGACACAGTGACATTCATGACATAGCCAAAGCAAAAGTATCCCTAAATATACACGAAAAAAATCATTTTTTTATTATCGTGTCAGGTAGGAAATGAACAAACTTTTCTTTTATTTCTTATGAGTACCAAAAAACTGCAGAATAGGTAAAATTAAAAATCTATCTTCTACTTTTTTTCATTTATAAAAAGAAACATCGTCTTTTTCATCAAAAAATAACGAACGGGTACACGTGTATATTGAAAATAATAAATATTTAGCAATGTAGAGACACCAAATAACTAGCTAAATAATTAGAGTGAAAAACATTACATTTACAAATTTGAAATAATGATTGATAAGAAACAAGTTCATACATGTGCTTCTTTAGTGGAAGTAACAAATGAATTAAGTGTTTCCTACGTGAAAAATTATCAATTAAATATTGTGAAAAATAAGATGCCCATTTTTTTTTATTGCATTTCATATGAACAAATGTTATGTTACACATACGCAAAGGTAGTACGAACATGATATACGATTATTGTTGTCTTAACAAAGTCTTTATACACTTTTCTCCAATAGTAAGACTATTTTGTGGTATGAAATATAATGAAGGGGAAATTACTTTTTTTGCCCTATAATTTGGGCTAAAGTACGTTGCATTATGCCCGTTAACTTTTCGGGCTCCACTTTTGTCCTGTAAGTCTAATATTTTTTTTTTTACCAAAAATGCCTGTTGGGCTATTTTCGAGACCCGGTTACTGTTTAGCTGACATGGAGACTGACTAGGACACCACTGTACTGCCACGTGGCGCCACGTAGGATCCTAGGTGGAATAAAAAATAAAAAATAAAATTTGCAAATGAAAAGTCCCCTTCTCCAACACACCAGTGTCTTCTCCACTAATCCCCATCATCAAATAAAAGCACTCTAATATCAGAATCGATGCCTCATGTGCCAGAATCATAGACGAATCCTTAGTACAAGCGTTACTACCCTGCAAAGAACTTCCCCGAACAATCTAAAACCAGTTTCGCATGGTTCGGCGCCAACTTCAACGCCTTCAAGAGATCAGACAACTTTGCGACCATGTATTTACGAACCTGGCGGCTGCACATCATCTTGCAGAGGCCTTCGAGCTAGGTTTTGGTGAGATTATGCTCGTCTGTTTGGACCTCCGATGGCACATTCATAGTTGGGGTGCGATTGAGGGTAAATGAGTAATTTCTAGGGCGTTGGAGGACAGTGTGATTGAATCGATGTAGCTGTTGAGGTCCTCGTAGCAGCGGTGGAAAGAAGATAGGGCGTTGGAGAGGGATTTTACGTCGGCGATGGAATCGGTGAAAGACAGTGGCGATGGAATCGACGGTGGCGATTGAGTTTGAGGTTGTACGGAGGGAGGAGGAGGGATATTTGTAGTAAGTGTGCTGGTTTGTTGATGTTGTTGTTGTTGTTGCTGTGGGGGTTGATCGGCGGACACCGAGAGCGGTGGGGGTTATTTTGGACATTTCACTTCTGATTGTGGATATATGGACCACGTTTTTTTTATGACGGGGGTATTTCGAACATTTTACGGTTAAGTCCAGTTAAAAAAGTTTATTGACGTGGCGACACGTGGCCGTACAGTGGCGTCCTAGTTAGCGTCCACGTCAGCTAAACAGTAATCGAGTCTCGAAAATAACCCAACGAATATTTTTGGTAAAAAATATTAGATTTACAGCGCAAACGTGGAGCCCAAAAAGTTAACGGGCAAAATGCAACTTTAGCTCAAATTATAGGGCAAAAAAAGTAATTCTCCCTATAATGAATATGCATTTAAAAGTTTTTGTCAATAATTTGATGGCCCCACATTCCCATTACTTATTAGTAATAAATAAGCTTCGCATTAAATAGATCGTAGATCACTTTTTTAGCAATAAGCAAGGTTATATGGATAAGAATAAAGAATAAATATAAGCGATTAGCCTACATACTTAATCCATGTAAAATTAGTCATGAACTCCAAAAACATCAAGCACTTTTTCGCCCATCCTCAGTCTAAATGTGCATTCGCTTGTTTTGGCCTGTGTCAAACATAATGTGGCTTCCCACGAGGAGGCCAAGTCCAATGGTTTTGTGAACAAGTTACTAGACATATTTTGGAGTTTGTCCTTAAGAGATTGAATAGACTAAAAATAATTATCGCAAATTAATTTATTCAATTCTAGTATATTAATCAATATAGCAATTTAGCCTTTAAACTCATTTATGTCATTCTTAGCATCGAGCTTGTCTAATTTTATGCTCGGGCAGAGCGTATTTTCAAAGCAGCCTGATTGAATCGAGTTATCGTTGGGTAATCGCAACATGTTGATAGTTGGGTTCACCTTTTAAAATTGTAACGGTCGTACCTTAAAGATTCCGAGACTCGGTGGAGTTTCACGTTTTGACTCTTAGTAATGTTTCTTATGTTGTAAGGTGTTTTGAGGGGTTTCAAGTTGAATTAAGTTTATAGTTACCCCTTCTTCTTTCATTCGCAATCCAGAATGAGATTGGCTAGATTCTAAATTATCACACTTCAAGCATTTGATGAGATTCGTAATTGAGTCTCCTGATTTAAATTGTTCATTTAGACCTGTATAGTACTTGGTAGATTTATCCTATTTTAAGAGTTAATAGCAAAAACCATCCCGTGTTATTTCTATTTGGCTGAAAAAGCTGGTTAAATTAGCATAAACCCTAGTGTTATCATTTTATTTGCATACCGCAACCAATCTACATTTTATCATTTTTAAAATGTTTCTTCAACAATGTTCCCATTTTAGGTTGAAGTGATGTAATGAATATATTTCACACAATAAATAGGTAGATTAATAAATTTTATTTTCTGTCGGGGGTTAACTTTGTTTTTTTAATCGTAACATACGGTATCTCACATAATAAAGTTGATAACCCATGTTAAGGTACAGTTGACAAGAGAAGGAAATTCAATAATTTAAATTTATTATTTATTTGTCGAATATCTGATACTTCTTTTTTTCTTCTTCCAAATAGCTAGCTAAAGGACTACTTTAGTAGAGGGAGTGAAGTCCTAATTAATGAAGTCATTCTATATTGAAATATAATTACATACACAACAACTAATAACGGAAACGCTACCCATATGATAATCATGAATAACAACTCCTAATGATATTAGTAGTCCTTGTACTACAACAATACGTATTGGTCACCTTTATATATTATTTTGCATTATAATATATAGTTTTTTCATATGAATCTCTCCTTTCTCTACAAAAGCCCCAAGAAAACATAACTAGTTAAATCACATAAACACACGCACACCAGCTTCAAATATTGTCCAAGAAAATGAAGTCCATTACTAAAGTCATTCAAAGGTGGAAAAACAAGAGCCAGGCTCCATCCGGCTATGTCCCGATCCTTGTCGGAGCGCAAAGAAAGCGGTTCGTCGTCAAAACTAGGTTCTTAAACTATCCGGTTTTTGCGGCACAATTCGACGAAGTAGAGGCGGAGTTCGGGTTTCCGAGCGAGGGCTGTCTCGTTCTTCCTTGCCAACCGGGTTTATTCGAAGGAATCGTGAGGTTACTTGAGAAAGACGAGGACAAGTTTAGCGGATTGGGGCTGCATGAGTTCTTGAAGATGGTTACGGATGAATTTACATACAACAATGAATCTTGTAACGCGTTGACCACGCCATTGCTGCAAGAGGCCCGATCGGGTTTTATATTTTGACGCTAGTAGCGAGATTATGTATGGTCTTTATTTTATTCAGGTCATGTATGTGTTTGATGGGTTTAATTCGGACTAGTTATTTAATTATGTGGTCTAGTTAGCAGTTTTTTTCCCAATCTGGAATGTGATTAGCTAGATACTCTATCAGGGTTGATAATCTTGTATATGTATTCAAAATATTCTTAATTAATGAAATACATGGTTAAGATTGTATGTTCATTTGCATGGACCTGTTGATTATTTTGTAAGACAATCCAATTTTGGTGTTGGGGTTTACCTGAGTATAAATTTATACTTCTAAATGACTAATAAAAAATACATCTTAAATAAGATTTCTTCCGGAATAAAACACACTATTATCTATTTAGTTCAGTACAAAATTACTTTTATGTTTTTCCACAATACGCATAAAAAGTTCTAGAAAACTTATTAAAATTTTATATACCAGTTTATAGAGTCCATATGTTCTAAAATGTCTCGGTTTAAGTTAAATACCAAATGCAACTCGTACATTGGCATTAGCAAGACAATTGTTCAACACCTTACACCAATACGTTATTTTAAGCACATTAAGATGATACAACACCATAGAAAAGTTTTACAAGTTACAAAATGCAAGACGCACTTTGAGAAAATGACAACTCATCCCCTCATCATCAAAGATTCAACTTACACTACAAGAAAAACAGGACAATAGGGACCGAACAGGTCAATAGAGACCCCTCAGGCGGTCCCTATTGACCCTCTTTCGGTCGCAGAAGGTCAATATACGGTTGCTATTGACCGGGCGCTGATGAGAGCAGTCGCTTCTCTTCATCGACCAACTTTCGCTACTAAGGGTCAGTAGCAACCGAAAATCAATGACCGTCTTGCAGTCCCTATTGCCTTAACAATAATAGGGATTGCCCTGCAGTCGCTACTGATGGAGCAGTAGGGACCGATGAGCGGTCCCTACTAATATTCATATAGACTCAATAAATTTTAGTACGGACCGCCGAGCGGTCCCTAATAGTCTGCGCGGAAAAAATAAAAATAATAATATTCTAAATTTGTTTTCGAATATTATTGTTTTGTT
The DNA here is from genome assembly GCA_948329865.1 of Linaria vulgaris. Classification (NCBI taxonomy): domain Eukaryota; kingdom Viridiplantae; phylum Streptophyta; class Magnoliopsida; order Lamiales; family Plantaginaceae; genus Linaria; species Linaria vulgaris. The sequence goes on from OX415249.1 coordinate 68,728,188, forward strand.
TGTACAAATATTATTATAAGAAGATCAAAATAATAATATAATGAAAAAAATAATATAATGAAATGAAAGTATTAATAAATGTAAAAATATGAAGAAAAATTACTAATAATTGATGAAAAGCAAAAAATAGATGAACAAAAATTGAAGGAAAACAAAAAATACATGAATAAAAAAACAAGTGAAAGATAAAAAATAAAACGTGTAGATCCAAATTAATAGAAAAGAAAGATTGTGTGGTTAAAAGAAAAAAGAAAACAAAGTTTGTGTTGGTGATTTTTGTTTTGGATTTGGAAAAGGAGAAGAAGAAACTAGTATTTTGTGTTGGTGATTTATGTTTTGGATTTGGAAAAAGAGAAAAAGAAAAGTTTTTTTGTTGGGTGTTTTGTTGGAGAAGAAGATAAGAAGAAAATTTTTTTGTTGGGTTTTTGGAGATTGATGAAATTAGATGTAAGAGTGATTAGTATATATAGTGGGAAGGGTGAGATTTTCAAAATTTCGGAAAATTCAAATTTCCCCCCAATTTCGCCTAAAAGGTTTGCCAAATTTTTAAATTTTTGGACTTTTGTGACAGCTAAGGTTTACAAATATGCAAAAGCGACTTCAAGGCGGTCACTAATATTTAATAGCGGCCGCCCTGCATTCACTATTATGTTGTAAGGGACCGCCAAACGGTCCCTAATAATATTCATCATTCAAATTTGAATTTTTTGGAATGATGTTGATGTGTTTGTTATTCTTAGCAACCAACCTCATTATAACATGTTAATTGAAGTAATACATGATTACAAAACTAGTAATTTAGTTGTGAAATAATAGAATGAATTAGATTGAGCGAGTTATTAACGTTCAACATATATTTCATTTTCTACAACTAATCATCACTTATTAGTTGTAGTTGTTATTCATTTTTATGCTTTACTTCACTAATGTTACCATAAATATGATTATGAGGATCAATCATTAGATAAACTATTCATTATGCTTACGTGTATATATGAGTTGTAAGCATTAGGACATTTATCGTTCAAAACAGTAAAAGAGTCTGCAAAGCGGACAGTTCCCTAGATATATTGTTTGGGTTTACAATGCAACGTTGTAATTATTGTTATTTTAACTATTGTAATGGTAATTATGAACTAAACAAACAACGCGGCACCTCAAATCATCATAAAATCACGATTTTAGAGTATGAATATTAGTAGGGACCGCCCGTCGGTCACAATTGGGTCAATAGGGACCGCTAGGCGGTCACAATTGAGTTAGTTTCGACCGCATTGCGGTCCCTATTAATTTTCATACTTTAAAATCGTGTTTTTATGGAAGGATTTTGATGTGTTTGTGATTTTTAGCAACAACCTCAATACTAAATATGAAATGAAGTAATGATTGGTTACAAAACAAGTGATTGAGTTATTCAATATTAGATATTGAATGCGATCGAGCGAGTTATTAATTTTGAACCTATTTTATTATCTACAACTAATCATCATATACACCCTAGTTGTTATTGGTTATTATGCTTTAATTTCAAAAATTAAAGAATAAACATCATTACGCGGTTCAATTAAAGTATAAATATATGTATGTAGGTATTTATCTATATATATATATATGATCGTTGCCGTTGTATATATTAAGAATCTTGAAAACGGGTCGTCCCCCAATATAATGTTTGGAGTTGCAATGAAAGATGTGTAATTATGGTTGGTTTAACAATGAATAGAATAACTATCAATTACACAAACAACGTGGCACCTAAAATCATCGGAAAAACCTCATTTTTAAGTATGAATATTGGTAAATACCGCTCAACGGTCACAAATATGGGCCCATTGGCTGCAATTTTTGCCCAGAGATCGCACAGTCTTGTAGTGTTAGGGCCCGGATCATTATTATTTGTCATGCTCATCTCTCAAAACTCGCATATGGGACACAGTGACATTCATGACATAGCCAAAGCAAAAGTATCCCTAAATATACACGAAAATTTTCATTTTTTTATTATCGTGTCAGGTAGAAAATGAACAAACTTTTCTTTTATTTCTTATGAGTACCAAAAAACAGCAGAATAGGTAAAATTAAAAATCTATCTTCTACTTTTTTTCATTTATAAAAAGAAACATCGTCTTTTTCATCAAAAAATAACGAACGGGTACACGTCTATATTGAAAATAATAAATATTTAGCAATGTAGAGACACCAAATAACTAGCTAAATAATTAGAGTGAAAAACATTACATTTACAAATTTGAAATAATGATTGATAAGAAACAAGTTCATACATGTGCTTCCTTAGTGGAAGTAACAAATGAATTAAGTGTTTCCTACGTGAAAAATTATCAATTAAATATTGTGAAAAATAAGATGCCGATTTTTTTTATTGCATTTCATATGAACAAATGATATGTTACACATACGCAAAGGTAGTACGAACATGATATACGATTATTGTTGTCTTAACAAAGTCTTTATACACTTTTCTCCAATAGTAAGACTATTTTGTGGTATGAAATATAATGAAGGGGAAATTACTTTTTTTGCCCTATAATTTGGGCTAAAGTTGCATTATGCCCGTTAACTTTTCGGGCTCCACTTTTGTCTGTAAGTCTAATAATTTTTTTTTACCAAAAATGCCTTTTGGGCTATTTTCGAGACCCGGTTACTGTTTAGCTGACGTGGAGACTGATTAGGACACCACTGTACTGCCACGTGGCGCCACGTAGGATCCTAGGTGGAATAAAAAATAAAAAATAAAATTTGCAAATGAAAAGTCCCCTTCTCCAACACACCAGTGTCTTCTCCACTAATCCCCATCATCAAATAAAAGCACTCTAATATCAGAATCGATGCCTCATGTGCCAGAATCATAGACGAATCCTTAGTACAAGCGTTACTACCCTGCAAAGAACTTCCCCGAACAATCTAAAACCAGTTTCGCATGGTTCGGCGCCAACTTCAACGCCTTCAAGAGATCAGACAACTTTGCGACCATGTATTTACGAACCTGGCGGCTGCACATCATCTTCCAGAGGCCTTCGAGCTAGGTTTTGGTGAGATTATGCTCGTCTGTTTGGACCTCCGATGGCACATTCATAGTTGGGGTGCGATTGAGGGTAAATGAGTAATTTCTAGGGTTTTGGAGGGCAGTGTGATTGAATCGATGTAGCTGTTGAGGTCCTCGTAGCAGCGGTGGAAAGAAGATAGGGCGTTGGAGAGGGATTTTACGTCGGCGATGGAATCGGTGAAAGACAGTGGCGATGGAATCGACGGTGGCGATTGAGTTTGAGGTTGTACGGAGCGAGAAGGAGGGATATTTGTAGTAAGTGTGGTGGTTTGTTGTTGTTGTTGTTGTTGCTGTGGGGGTTGATCGGCGGACACCGAGAGCGGTGGGGGTTATTTTGGACATTTCACTTATGATTGTGGATATATGGACCACGTTTTTTTTATGACGGGGGTATTTCGAACATTTTACGGTTAAGTCCAGTTAAAAAAGTTTATTGACGTGGCGACACGTGGCCGTACAGTGGCGTCCTAGTTAGCGTCCACGTCAGCTAAACAGTAATCGGGTCTCGAAAATAACCCAACGAATATTTTTGGTAAAAAATATTAGATTTACAGCGCAAACGTGGAGCCCGAAAAGTTAACGGGCAAAATGCAACTTTAGCTCAAATTATAGGGCAAAAAAAGTAATTCTCCCTATAATGAATATGCATTTAAAAGTTTTTGTCAATAATTTGATGGCCCCACATTCCCATTACTTATTAGTAATAAATAAGCTTCGCATTAAATAGATCGTAGATCACTTTTTTAGCAATAAGCAAGGTTATATGGATAAGAATAAAGAATAAATATAAGCGATTAGCCTACATACTTAATCCATGTAAAATTAGTCATGAACTCCAAAAACATCAAGCACTTTTCGCCCATCCTCAGTCTAAATGTGCATTCGCTTGTTTTGGCCTGTGTCAAACATAATGTGGCTTCCCACGAGGAGGCCAAGTCCAATGGTTTTGTGAACAAGTTACTAGACATATTTTGGAGTTTGTCCTTAAGAGATTGAATAGACTAAAAATAATTATCGCAAATTAATTTATTCAATTCTAGTATATTAATCAATATACCAATCTAGCATTTAAACTCATTTATGTCATTCTTAGCATCGAGCTTGTCTAATTTTATGCTCGGGCAGAGCGTATTTTCAAAGCAGCCTGATTGAATCGAGTTATCGTTGGGTAATCGCAACATTTTGATAGTTGGGTTCACCTTTTAAAATTGTAACGGTCGCACCTTAAAGATTCCGAGACTCGGTGGAGTTTCACTTTTTGACTCTTAGTAATGTTTCTTATGTTGTAAGGTGTTTTGAGGGGTTTCAAGTTGAATTAAGTTTATAGTTACCCCTTCTTCTTTCATTCGCAATCCAGAATGAGATTGGCTAGATTCTAAATTATCACACTTCAAGCATTTGATGAGATTCGTAATTGAGTCTCCTGATTTAAATTGTTCATTTAGACCTGTATAGTACTTGGTAGATTTATCCTATTTTAAGAGTTAATAGCAAAAACCACCCCGTGTTATTTCTATTTGGCTGAAAAAGCTGGTTAAATTAGCATAAACCCTAGTGTTATCATTTTATTTGCACACCGCAACCAATCTACATTTTATCATTTTTAAAATGTTTCTTCAACAATGTTCCCATTTTAGGTTGAAGTGATGTAATGAATATATTTCACACAATAAATAGGTAGATTTGTAAATTTTATTTTCTGTCGGGGTTTAACTTTGTTTTTTTAATCATAACATACGGTATCTCACATAATAAAGTTGATAACCCATGTTAAGGTACAGTTGACAAGAGAAGGAAATTCAATAATTTAAATTTATTATTTATTTGTCGAATATCTGATACTTCTTTTTTTCTTCTTCCAAATAGCTAGCTAAAGGACTACTTTAGTAGAGGGAGTGAAGTCCTAATTAATGAAGTCATTCTATATTGAAATATAATTACATACACAACAACTAATAACGGAAACGCTACCCATATGATAATCATGAATAACAACTCCTAATGATATTAGTAGTCCTTGTACTACAACAATACGTATTGGTCACCTTTATATATTATTTTGCATTATAATATATAGTTTTTTCATATGAATCTCTCCTTTCTCTACAAAAGCCCCAAGAAAACATAACTAGTTAAATCACATAAACACACGCACACCAGCTTCAAATATTGTCCAAGAAAATGAAGTCCATTACTAAAGTCATTCAAAGGTGGAAAAACAAGAGCCAGGCTCCATCCGGCTATGTCCCGATCCTTGTCGGAGCGCAAAGAAAGCGGTTCGTCGTCAAAACTAGGTTCTTAAACTATCCGGTTTTTGCGGCACAATTCTACGAAGTAGAGGCGGAGTTCGGGTTTCCGAGCGAGGGCTGTCTCGTTCTTCCTTGCCAACCGGGTTTATTCGAAGGAATCGTGAGGTTACTTGAGAAAGACGAGGACAAGTTTAGCGGATTGGGGCTGCATGAGTTCTTGAAGATGGTTACGGATGAATTTACATACAACAATGAATCTTGTAACGCGTTGACCACGCCATTGCTGCAAGAGGCCCGATCGGGTTTTATATTTTGACGCTAGTAGCGAGATTATGTATGGTCTTTATTTTATTCAGGTCATGTATGTGTTTGATGGGTTTAATTCGGACTAGTTATTTAATTATGTGGTCTAGTTAGCAGTTTTTTTCCCAATCTGGAATGAGATTAGATAGATACTCTATCAGGCTTGATAATCTTGTATATGTATTCAAAATATTCTTAATTAATGAAATACATGGTTAAGATTGTATGTTCATTTGCATGGACCTGTTGATTATTTTGTAAGACAATCCAATTTTGGTGTTGGGGTTTACCTGAGTATAAATTTATACTTCTAAATGACTAATAAAAAATACATCTTAAATAAGATTTCTTCCGGAATAAAACACACTATTATCTATTTAGTTCAGTACAAAATTACTTTTATGTTTTTCCACAATACGCATAAAAAGTTCTAGAAAACTTATTAAAATTTTATATACCAGTTTATAGAGTCCATATGTTCTAAAATGTCTCGGTTTAAGTTAAATACCAAATGCAACTCGTACATTGGCATTAGCAAGACAATTGTTGAACACCTTACACCAATACGTTATTTTAAGCACATTAAGATGATACAACACCATAGAAAAGTTTTACAAGTTACAAAATGCAAGATGCACTTTGAGAAAATGACAACTCATCCCCTCATTATCAAAGATTCAACTTACACTACAAGAAAAACAGGACAATAGGGACCGAACAGGTCAATAGAGACCCCTCAGGCGGTCCCTATTGACCCTCTTTCGGTCGCAGAAGGTCAATATACGGTCGCTATTGACCGGGCGCTGATGAGAGCAGTCGCTTCTCTTCATCGACCAACTTTCGCTACTAAGGGTCAGTAGCAACCGATAATCAATGACCGCCTTGCAGTCCCTATTGCCTTAACAGCAATAGGGACTGCCCTGCAGTCGCTACTGATGGAGCAATATGGACCGATGAGCGTTCCCTACTAATATTCATATAGACTCAATAAATTTTAGTACGGACCGCCGAGCGGTCCCTAATAGTCTGCGCGGAAAATAATAAAAATAATAATATTCTAAATTTGTTTTCGAATATTATTGTTTTGTTTGTACAAATATTATTATAAGAAGATCAAAATAATAATATAATGAAAAAAATAATGTAATGAAATGGAAGTATTAATAAATGTAAAAATATGAAGAAAAATTACTAATAATTGATGAAAAGCAAAAAATATATGAACAAAAATTGAAGGAAAACAAAAAATACATGAATAAAAAAACAAGTGAAAGATAAAAAATAAAACGTGTAGATCCAAATTAATAGAAAACAAAGATTGTGTGGTTAAAAGAAAAAAGAAAACAAAGTTTGTGTTGGTGATTTTTGTTTTGGATTTGGAAAAGGAGATGAAGAAACTAATATTTTGTGTTGGTGATTTATGTTTTGGATTTGGAAAAAGAGAAAAAGAAAAGTTTTTTTGTTGGGTGTTTTGTTGGAGAAGAAGATAAGAAGAAAATTTTTTTGTTGGGTTTTTGGAGATTGATGAAATTAGATGTAAGAGTGATTAGTATATATAGTGGGAAGGGTGAGATTTTCAAATTTTCGGAAAATTCAAATTTCCCCCCAATTTCGCCTAAAAGGTTTGCCAAATTTTTTAATTTTTGGACTTTTGTAACAGCTAACGGTTCACAAATATGCAAAAGCGACTTCAAGGCGGTCACTAATATTTAATAGTGGCCGCCCTGCATTCACTATTATGTTGTTAGGGACCGCCAAACGGTCCCTAATAATATTCATCATTCAAATTTGAATTTTTTGGAATGATGTTGATGTGTTTGTTATTCTTAGCAACCAACCTCATTATAACATGTTAATTGAAGTAATACATGATTACAAAACTAGTAATTTAGTTGTGAAATAATAGAATGAATTAGATTGAGCGAGTTATTAACGTTCAACATATATTTCGTTTTCTACAACTAATCATCACTTATTAGTTGTAGTTGTTATTCATTTTTATGCTTTACTTCACTAATGTTACCATAAATATGATTATGAGGATCAATCATTAGATAAACTATTCATTATGCTTACGTGTATATATGAGTTGTAAGCATTAGGACATTTATCGTTCAAAACAGTAAAAGAGTCTGCAAAGCGGACGGTTCCCTCTATATATTGTTTGGGTTTACAATGCAACGTTGTAATTATTGTTATTTTAACTATTGTAATGGTAATTATGAACTAAACAAACAACGCGGCACCTCAAATCATCATAAAATCACGATTTTAGAGTATGAATATTAGTAGGGACCGCCCGTCGGTCACAATTGGGTCAATAGGGACCGCTAGGCGGTCACAATTGAGTTAGTTTCGACCGCATTGCGGTCCCTATTAATTTTCATACTTTAAAATCGTGTTTTTATGGAAGGATTTTGATGTGTTTGTGATTTTTAGCAACAACCTCAATACTAAATATGAAATGAAGTAATGATTGGTTACAAAACAAGTGATTGAGTTATTCAATATTAGATATTGAATGCGATCGAGCGAGTTATTAATTTTGAACCTATTTTAATATCTACAACTAATCATCATATACACCCTAGTTGTTATTGGTTATTATGCTTTAATTTCAAAAATTAAAGTATAAACATCATTACGCGGTTCAATTAAAGTATAAATATATGTATGTAGGTATTTATCTATATATATATATATGATCGTTGTCGTTGTATATATTAAGAATCTTGAAAACGGGTCGTCCCCCAATATAATGTTTGGAGTTGCAATGAAAGATGTGTAATTATGGTTCGTTTAACAATGAATAGAATAACTATCAATTACACAAACAACGTGGCACCTCAAATCATCGGAAAAACCTCATTTTTAAGTATGAATATTGGTAAGTACCGCTCAACGGTCACAAATATGGGCCAATTGGCTGCAATTTTTGCCCAGAGACCGCACAGTCTTGTAGTGTTAGGGCCCGAATCATTATTATTTGTCATGCTCATCTCTCAAAACTCGCATATGGGACACAGTGACATTCATGACATAGCCAAAGCAAAGGTATCCCTAAATATACACGAAAATTTTCATTTTTTTATTATCGCGTCAGGTAGGAAATGAACAAACTTTTCTTTTATTTCTTATGAGTACCAAAAAACAGCAGAGTAGGTAAAATTAAAAATCTATCTTCTACTTTTTTTCATTTATAAAAAGAAACATCGTCTTTTTCATCAAAATATAGCGAACGGGTACACGTCTATATTGAAAATAATAAATATTTAGCAATGTAGAGACACCAAATAACTAGCTAAATAATTAGAGTGAAAAACATTACATTTACAAATTTGAAATAATGATTGATAAGAAACAAGTTCATACATGTGCTTCCTTAGTGGAAGTAACAAATGAATTAAGTGTTTCCTACGTGAAAAATTATCAATTAAATATTGTGAAAAATAAGATGCCGATTTTTTTTATTGCATTTCAAATGAACAAATGATATGTTACACATACGCAAAGGTAGTACGAACATGATATACGATTATTGTTGTCTTAACAAAGTCTTTATACACTTTTCTCCAATAGTAAGACTATTTTGTGGTATGAAATATAATGAAGGGGAAATTACTTTTTTTGCCCTATAATTTGGGCTAAAGTTGCATTATGCCCGTTAACTTTTCGGGCTCCACTTTTGTCCTGTAAGTCTAATATTTTTTTTTTACCAAAAATGCCTGTTGGGCTATTTTCGAGACCCGGTTACTGTTTAGCTGACGTGGACACTAGCTAGGACACCACTGTACTGCCACGTGGCGCCACGTAGGATACTAGGTGGAATAAAAAATAAAAAATAAAATTTGCAAATGATAAGCCCCCTTCTCCAACACACCAGTGTCTTCTCCACTAATCCCCATCATCAAACAAAAGCACTCTAATATCAGAATCGATGCCTCATGTGCCAGAATTATAGACGAATTCTTAGTACAAGCGTTACAACCCTGCAAAGAACTTCCCCGAACAATCTAAAACGAGTTTCGCATGGTTCGGCTCCAACTTCAACGCCTTCAAGAGATCAGACAACTTTGCGACCATGTATTTACGAACCTGGCGGCTGCACATCATCTTGCAGAGGCCTTCGAGCTAGGTTTTGGTGAGATTATGCTCGTCTGTTTGGACCTCCGATGGCACATTCATAGTTGGGGTGCGATTGAGGGTAAATGAGTAATTTCTAGGGTTTTGGAGGGCAGTGTGATTGAATCGATGTAGCTGTTGAGGTCCTCGTAGCAGCGGTGGAAACAAGATAGGGCGTTGGAGAGGGATTTTACGTCGGCGATGGAATCGGTGAAAGCCAGTGGCGATGGAATCGACGGTGGCGATTGAGTTTGAGGTTGTACGGAGGGAGGAGGAGGGATATTTGTAGTAAGTGTGGTGGTTTGTTGTTGTTGTTGTTGTTGCTGTGGGGGTTGATCGGCGGACACCGAGAGCGGTGGGGGTTATTTTGGACATTTCACTTCTGATTGTGGATATATGGACCACGTTTTTTTTATGACGGGGGTATTTCGAACATTTTACGGTTAAGTCCAGTTAAAAAAGTATATTGACGTGGCGACACGTGGCCGTACAGTGGCGTCCTAGTTAGCGTCCACGTCAGCTAAACAGTAATCGGGTCTCGAAAATAACCCAACGAATATTTTTGGTAAAAAATATTAGATTTACAGCGCAAACGTGGAGCCCGAAAAGTTAACGGGCAAAATGCAACTTTAGCTCAAATTATAGGGCAAAAAAAGTAATTCTCCCTATAATGAATATGCATTTAAAAGTTTTTGTCAATAATTTGATGGCCCCACATTCCCATTACTTATTAGTAATAAATAAGCTTCGCATTAAATAGATCGTAGATCACTTTTTTAGCAATAAGCAAGGTTATATGGATAAGAATAAAGAATAAATATAAGCGATTAGCCTACATACTTAATCCATGTAAAATTAGTCATGAACTCCAAAAACATCAAGCACTTTTTCGCCCATCCTCAGTCTAAATGTGCATTCGCTTGTTTTGGCATGTGTCAAACATAATGTGGCTTCCCACGAGGAGGCCAAGTCCAATGGTTTTGTGAACAAGTTACTAGACATATTTTGGAGTTTGTCCTTAAGAGATTGAATAGACTAAAAATAATTATCGCAAATTAATTTATTCAATTCTAGTATATTAATCAATATACCAATTTAGCATTTAAACTCATTTATGTCATTCTTAGCATCGAGCTTGTCTAATTTTATGCTCGGGCATAGCGTATTTTCAAAGCAGCCTGATTGAATCGGGTTATCGTTGGGTAATCGCAACATTTTGATAGTTGGGTTCACCTTTTAAAATTGTAACGGTCGCACCTTAAAGATTCCGAGACTCGGTGGAGTTTCACTTTTTGACTCTTAGTAATGTTTCTTATGTTGTAAGGTGTTTTGAGGTGTTTCAAGTTGAATTAAGTTTATAGTTACCCCTTCTTCTTTCATTCGCAATCCAGAATGAGATTGGCTAGATTCTAAATTATCACACTTCAAGCATTTGATGAGATTCGTAATTGAGTCTCCTGATTTAAATTGTTCATTTAGACCTGTATAGTACTTGGTAGATTTATCCTATTTTAAGAGTTAATAGCAAAAACCACCCCGTGTTATTTCTATTTGGCTGAAAAAGCTGGTTAAATTAGCATAAACCCTAGTGTTATCATTTTATTTGCACACCGCAACCAATCTACATTTTATCATTTTTAAAATGTTTCTTCAACAATGTTCCCATTTTAGGTTGAAGTGATGTAATGAATATATTTCACACAATAAATAGGTAGATTTGTAAATTTTATTTTCTGTCGGGGGTTAACTTTGTTTTTTTAATCATAACATACGGTATCTCACATAATAAAGTTGATAACCCATGTTAAGGTACAGTTGACAAGAGAAGGAAATTCAATAATTTAAATTTATTATTTATTTGTCGAATATCTGATACTTCTTTTTTTCTTCTTCCAAATAGCTAGCTAAAGGACTACTTTAGTAGAGGGAGTGAAGTCCTAATTAATGAAGTCATTCTATATTGAAATATAATTACATACACAACAACTAATAACGGAAACGCTACCCATATGATAATCATGAATAACAACTCCTAATGATATTAGTAGTCCTTGTACTACAACAATACGTATTGGTCACCTTTATATATTATTTTGCATTATAATATATAGTTTTTTCATATGAATCTCTCCTTTCTCTACAAAAGCCCCAAGAAAACATAACTAGTTAAATCACATAAACACACGCACACCAGCTTCAAATATTGTCCAAGAAAATGAAGTCCATTACTAAAGTCATTCAAAGGTGGAAAAACAAGAGCCAGGCTCCATCCGGCTATGTCCCGATCCTTGTCGGAGCGCAAAGAAAGCGGTTCGTCGTCAAAACTAGGTTCTTAAACTATCCGGTTTTTGCGGCACAATTCGACGAAGTAGAGGCGGAGTTCGGGTTTCCGAGCGAGGGCTGTCTCGTTCTTCCTTGCCAACCGGGTTTATTCGAAGGAATCGTGAGGTTACTTGAGAAAGACGAGGACAAGTTTAGCGGATTGGGGCTGCATGAGTTCTTGAAGATGGTTACGGATGAATTTACATACAACAATGAATCTTGTAACGCGTTGACCACGCCATTGCTGCAAGAGGCCCGATCGGGTTTTATATTTTGACGCTAGTAGCGAGATTATGAATGGTCTTTATTTTATTCAGGTCATGTATGTGTTTGATGGGTTTAATTCGGACTAGTTATTTAATTATGTGGTCTAGTTAGCAGTTTTTTTCCCAATCTGGAATGTGATTAGCTAGATACTCTATCAGGGTTGATAATCTTGTATATGTATTCAAAATATTCTTAATTAATGAAATACATGGTTAAGATTGTATGTTCATTTGCATGGACCTGTTGATTATTTTGTAAGACAATCCAATTTTGGTGTTGGGGTTTACCTGAGTATAAATTTATACTTCTAAATGACTAATAAAAAATACATCTTAAATAAGATTTCTTCCGGAATAAAACACACTATTATCTATTTAGTTCAGTACAAAATTACTTTTATGTTTTTCCACAATACGCATAAAAAGTTCTAGAAAACTTATTAAAATTTTATATACCAGTTTATAGAGTCCATATGTTCTAAAATGTCTCGGTTTAAGTTAAATACCAAATGCAACTCGTACATTGGCATTAGCAAGACAATTGTTGAACACCTTACACCAATACGTTATTTTAAGCACATTAAGATGATACAACACCATAGAAAAGTTTTACAAGTTACAAAATGCAAGACGCACTTTGAGAAAATGACAACTCATCCCCTCATCATCAAAGATTCAACTTACACTACAAGAAAAACAGGACAATAGGGACAGAACAGGTCAATAGAGACCCCTCAGGCGGTCCCTATTGACCCTCTTTCGGTCGCAGAAGGTCAATATACGGTCGCTATTGACCGGGCGCTGATGAGAGCAGTCGCTTCTCTTCATCGACCAACTTTCGCTACTAAGGGTCAGTAGCAACCGAAAATCAATGACCGCCTTGCAGTCCCTATTGCCTTAACAGCAATAGGGACTGCCCTGCAGTCGCTACTGATGGAGCAATAGGGACCGATGAGCGGTCCCTACTAATATTCATATAGACTCAATAAATTTTAGTACGGACCGCCGAGCGGTCCCTAATAGTCTGCGCGGAAAATAATAAAAATAATAATATTCTAAATTTGTTTTCGAATATTATTGTTTTGTTTGTACAAATATTATTATAAGAAGATCAAAATAATAATATAATGAAAAAAATAATATAATGAAATGAAAGTATTAATAAATGTAAAAATATGAAGAAAAATTACTAATAATTGATGAAAAGCAAAAAATAGATGAACAAAAATTGAAGGAAAACAAAAAATACATGAATAAAAAAACAAGTGAAAGATAAAAAATAAAATGTGTAGATCCAAATTAATAGAAAAGAAAGATTGTGTGGTTAAAAGAAAAAAGAAAACAAAGTTTGTGTTGGTGATTTTTGTTTTGGATTTGGAAAAGGAGAAGAAGAAACTAGTATTTTGTGTTGGTGATTTATGTTTTGGATTTGGAAAAAGAGAAAAAGAAAAGTTTTTTTGTTGGGTGTTTTGTTGGAGAAGAAGATAAGAATAAAATTTTTTTGTTGGGTTTTTGGAGATTGATGAAATTAGATGTAAGAGTGATTAGTATATATAGTGGGAAGGGTGAGATTTTCAAATTTTCGGAAAATTCAAATTTCCCCCCAATTTCGCCTAAAAGGTTTGCCAAATTTTTAAATTTTTGGACTTTTGTGACAGCTAAGGTTCACAAATATGCAAAAGCGACTTCAAGGCGGTCACTAATATTTAATAGTGGCCGCCCTACATTCACTATAATATTCATCATTCAAATTTGAATTTTTTGGAATGATGTTGATGTGTTTGTTATTCTTAGCAACCAACCTCATTATAACATGTTAATTGAAGTAATACATGATTACAAAACTAGTAATTTAGTTGTGAAATAATAGAATGAATTAGATTGAGCGAGTTATTAACGTTCAACATATATTTTATTTTCTACAACTAATCATCACTTATTAGTTGTAGTTGTTATTCATTTTTATGCTTTACTTCACTAATGTTACCATAAATATGATTATGAGGATCAATCATTAGATCAACTATTCATTATGCTTACGTGTATATATGAGTTGTAAGCATTAGGACATTTATCGTTCAAAACAGTAAAAGAGTCTGCAAAGCAGACGGTTCCCTCTATATATTGTTTGGGTTTACAATGCAACGTTGTAATTATTGTTATTTTAACTATTGTAATGGTAATTATGAACTAAACAAACATCGCGGCACCTCAAATCATCATAAAATCATGATTTTAGAGTATGAATATTAGTAGGGACTGCCCGTCGGTCACAATTGGGTCAATAGGGACCGCTAGGCGGTCACAATTGAGTTAGTTTCGACCGCATTGCGGTCCCTATTAATTTTCATACTTTAAAATCGTGTTTTTATGGAAGGATTTTGATGTGTTTGTGATTTTTAGCAACAACCTCAATACTAAATATGAAATGAAGTAATGATTGGTTACAAAACAAGTGATTGAGTTATTCAAGATTAGATATTGAATGCGATCGAGCGAGTTATTAATTTTGAACCTATTTTATTATCTACAACTAATCATCATATACACCCTAGTTGTTATTGGTTATTATGCTTTAATTTCAAAAATTAAATTATAAACATCATTACGCGGTTCAATTAAAGTTTAAATATATGTATGTAGGTATTTATCTATATATATATATATGATCGTTGCCGTTGTATATATTAAGAATCTTGAAAACGGGTCGTCCCCCAATATAATGTTTGGAGTTGCAATGAAAGATGGGTAATTATGGTTGGTTTAACAATGAATAGAATAACTATCAATTACACAAACAACGCGGCACCTCAAATCATCGGAAAAACCTCATTTTTAAGTTTGAATATTTGTAAGTACCGCTCAACGGTCACAAATATGGGCCCATTGGCTGCAATTTTTGCCCAGAGACCGCACAGTCTTGTAGTGTTAGGGCCCGAATCATTATTACTTATCATGCTCATCTCTCAAAACTCGCATATGGTACACAATGACATTCATGACATAGCCAAAGCAAAAGTATCCCTAAATATACACGAAAATTTTCATTTTTTTATTATAGCGTCGGGTAGGAAATGAACAAACTTTTCTTTTATTTCTTATGAGTACCAAAAAACAGCATGAAATTGTTGGATCGGGATTGATACAACTTTTCCAAGTTTCAGAGCTCAAGTTAAGCTGGCGTTGCCTTAACTTGATCTCAAACAATTTTCTTGATAGAGTAATGTGCAGCGGAATTAAAGAACACAAGAAGATAAATTTTCAATGGTTTATTATAAATAATCAACCATCTAGTCTTACGGCAAAATAACCACGCAGGTTTTAACAAAGACGTTCCTCACCACAAAATCACTCTCGCTCTTTTGTAGATCGGACTCAGCAAAGCAGACAAGAATTTTCTCCTTAAATCTAATCCTAGACTTAACTCGAAAACTCACAAACTTTGCAAAACAAGAAACATAGCAACAATGCTTAAGATAAAATCTCTACGGATTTATAAGCTGTATTGTTTCTCTGTGTATCTTGATGTACTTCACACCTTATATATAGGTTTCTTCAAACTTGATCTCCAAGGTGTGTTGTACACAGTTTTGGTAACTTATGTTGTTTCCTTGTTGAACTCTACTTTCCTTCTTGAACTCGATCTCCTTCTTGAATAATAGTTCCCTTTATTAGATTGAGTTCTAATAAGGAAATACTCCTTCTTCATTTCAGAGTTGATCTTGGAAAGATTCCTAGTTGCACTTGAACTCCAAAACTTTCCATCTTTGAAACCGTGTTGACTTGACCGATCTCCTCCTCTTGAGTTATGGAAATTTCAACTTAGGAAACTTGTAATGTTCTTCCTTATGATTAAGAGATGTTCCTGGACATAAACAAAGACAACTAAAATCGTGGAACTTGATTAATAGGTGAATAAAGGCAAAACTAAAATAAAGCAGTTAAAGACAGACTGACAGAATATATACTGGTTTCAATGTTGCCTTGTGAATGTTAGCTTAACATCCATCCAACATTTAAAACCGAATACTTTACTCATGTTCAGAAACATGTTTTAGGTTAAGACTGTTCTCGGGTTTCAATGTTGTCCTCTGGATGTTGGCACAACATCCATCCAACATTGATAACAAAACATGTTTCAGATTAAGATTTGTTCTCGGGTTTCAATGTTGTCCTCTGGATGTTGACACAACATCCATCCAACATTGATAACAGAACATCTTACACTTTCAATCTCCCCCTTTTTGCCTTTCTTCACAAAACCAATCAACCTGTTCACATAACAGATAATATGTCCAAATATCAATTAAGCATAATAATCTAAAACTACTCAAACTGCTCCCCCTTAATGCAAACTATCAAGTATTAACTTGGCATAACAAAGATTAATCAATAAAGTCATCACCACAACTCAAACAAGTTGTTCAGACACCTAACACATCAATGTTGTCTCAACATTAAGACCAGAATGTACCTGCACATCAGTTTATCAGGAGAAACAGTAGATATAGACTATCTTCATAAGCAAAAGCATCAAGAGCAGTTAAAGCTAAGTAGCATTACCATTACAAACCAAAACAAATAAGAAGAACTAGCAGCAAAATAGAAACAGTTCAAAACATATCAAAACAAAAACATAAAAACCAGAAATCAAAAATTAAAAACTAGATTACTCTCCCCCTTTTTGTGAAGAAAGCTCCCCCATGTTCTTAATCAAGACATCCAGCTCTTGCATTTGTTGTTGCTTGAAAGCAACTTCTTTCTGAAGATTCGCATAAGCACTTCTATACCAAGTCAACTGCTGATCAACAAAAGATTTTGTTGTTACCCTGGTTTCCTCCTCATCAGATTGAGGCACTGAAGCTCCAACAAATTGTTGAGCCTCTTTTTCCTCTCCAGGTGCAACTCCATCTTCAGGATTCCAACGCAAGTCCTTCACTCTTGTGCTAGACAAGTAGGATTGAGTGATGGTGAACCTAGCCTTGTTCTCTGACATTCCTCCAAACTCTTTCTTGTTCATCTTCTGTTTTAACAGCAGAGTTGTGATCAAAGAAGGAAATGGTAGAATCCCTTGCTTCCTCCCAACAGCATCTTCCATAGCCTTTAAAATTCTCACCCCAATATTCACAGCACGCCCATTCTTCAGTTTTTAGACCAAGTAAGCTGACTCCTTAGTCAAAACAGTAGAATTTTTAGTAGGCAGCCAGTTATAAGATGCACATTTGTGCAGAACAGAATTTAGGGCAGTGAGCTTTGTAGTTGGTAATTGTTCAACCCAGGTTCTCTCTAGACCACCTGTGATATCCTCAATCACCTCATCTGGCTTTTGATCTTCAGATTCCTCAACATGTGGCAGTCCCCAAATCTTATTTATCTTCTAAGGACTAATGTCAAACACTTGTCCTCTTACCCATGCTTGACCATATTTGGGAGACAACTCACAAGTGATATACTTTGAGAGATTCTGGTAGAATTCTTGTACAAGCTCAGGAGCATAATCACCATGCTTCTTCATTGAATTCTGAACCCCTCTTGCTTTCAACAACTCAAAAACTCTGTTTCTTTTAAAGTTGTCCATGTCCATGACCCTCTCTTTGTGAAAATCCCTCTTTCTAAACTCATAAGCCTTGTCCTCTATCTCCTTATTAAGATAGTATCTAGACCTAGCCTCCTTACTAAAATAGGATAACGCAAGAGTGTCACAGTATTCTTCTTCATTCTTATCATCATTATCACCACCAGCTTCAAACTCTTCAGCATCAGATTCCTCTTCCTCTTTCTCCTCTTCTTCTACATCAACTACCTCAACTTCCTCATCTACAACCTGTTTCCCTTTCCTCACTCTCTCAGCCTTAGCCTTAGCCTTAGCCTTTTTCTTCTCAAGTCTCTCTCATTGAGCTCTTCTAGCCTCAGCTCTTAGCAAGGCTATTTCACTCATTGGCCTAGACCCATTTGGTGTTCTCTTTCTGCCAGAACCAGCTCCAGATCCCTCCCCCTCAATTATATCATCAACATTATTCACTTGGGGTTTAGGGTTAGCCACATTTACCTCATATTCAGATTCATTGGTTTGAGGAGCATGCATTTCTGATGTTGCGCCAACATTCAGCTTAGATTCCACATTTTTAGCTCGCTTTGCCCGTCGTTGATAAGGAATCGTTGGTCGTTTTGCAGCAACTTGAGCAGTAGGCCGTCCTTGATCCTCACGCGCAGCAGCCCTGGTGCGTGTTGTTGTTTGATTGACATTCACGGCCAAATATGCAAGAGTGTCTAAAGGAGTCTTGCTTGCCATGTTAGTTTTGAGAATTGAGAGAAAAATATGAGAGATTTTTAGATTATTATTTGCAAAGAGAAAGATAAATTGCACAAGTGACAGAAATTAGGGCAAGTTGTTCTTTTAAGTTGTGAAGAGTGGGGAGAAAAGGAATGAATGTAAGCGGGATTATGGAATATGATCAATTAAGTTTTCCCACTCCTCTATTCCCGCGTAAGAACTTCACCACGTGTCATTTAAAAACACTAAGTAACCAGAGCAGTTCACAATAAAACAATAAAAACTCAGTTTTTAAAATTTTAAACAAACTTATAAGTTACTGACTTCAATGTTGTGCAGACCGTGTGGCAATGTTGGAATAACATTCAGATCAGAGAGTAGAGTAAAATTCAAACCAGAAAGTTTTTAAACCATAATATTTGAGGTTTTGGGCTTCTTCAAGGCAATTTCATGTGAGAGCGTGAGATATATCCAAACTTATATCTGAAACTTCACCAAAGTAGCAAGTGAGTACCAAAAACATAAGGTTTAGATCAAAATCATGAATAAGTAACATATCAAACAGAAAACACACAGAGATAAGCAGTGATGAATTAGAGAATTAATCCACCTCCACAGCATAGAAGGTCACAAATAGTGTGTCACCTGCAGTATGTCACCCAAAGAGTATGTCTCAACACATGAAAGGGACTATATACTCCCCATAAGCCCAAACCTAGTCAACCACACTAATCAAAGATGAAAGGCAATGCAGTTCTAGAATGAATGCAACAATGTTATGACAACATTGACAGATGGTATACACAGTGAATCACTTTTCAAACCAGCAACAGATCACATCACATCAAATCTTCACTATTTTCATTATCTCTTTAGAACAAAAAAAACTGAGGGTTGATTAAAAAAGGATAATGACATTACTGAATGAGGGAAGCACTAGACTCCACACACCCCAGTAACAACATTATCAGCAGCAAGTTAGGCAAGTACAAAGGCCTTGAATACTGGCAACACATTTACCATGCACCCCAATACCCCAATTCCTTATGCATACTTGTTTACCAACCTGCATACAAGAGAGCACTAAGTGATCAATGCTACCAAGTGAAGGCAATCGAAACCCCAAACACCCTAGTAGAAAGAACCACTTTTATGTACCCCTTGGCCAAAAACAAACAGAGACATGCAAATAAGCACAATTGAATATCATTGAAGTTGTCAACATCATGAACCCCAGCTTCTCCACATGTCCTGTAAAACCTTTCCATACGAATAAGACACAACTGAATAGACATCAAAGTAGTGAACTTTGTGTACCCCAGCTTCTCCATATGTTAGGCTAACACAACCTCAGACACACTTTAGAGATTTACTTTTCAAAACTTAGATGTGAATCTGCAAGCTAGAAAGATTAGTAAAACACAGTGATCAACCACACAATCAAATATGCCAAACAAAGATCAATGTGACTCAAAAAGAAAAGAAAAGAAACAAACAAAAAAACAAAAAGTTACATACTACACCACAAACATTAACCAGTGCTAGACAGTGGTGTTATGTCAACACTGGAAACCTAACATTCTCACATATTGCACATGCCGAGAGATTTCCTCAAACTGAAGAATCTCTCACTATCTAAAGGTTTAGTAAACATATCAGCAAGCTGATTATTTGTCTCAATATGCTCAATGTTAATCATTTTATCCTCAACCATGTCTCTCAAGTAATGATGTCTTATATCTATATGCTTAGTCCTAAAATGCTGAACAGGATTCCTTGAGATACTAATGGCACTAAGATTGTCACAAAACATGAGGAGAGTATCACTATCTAACCCATAGTCCAGTAACATGTGTTTAAGCCATACTAGCTGGGTAACACAACTGCCAGCAGCTACATATTCAGATTCAGCTGTAGATAATGACACACAATTCTGTTTCCTACTATACTATGAAACTAGATTGTTTCCCAAATAGAAACAGCCCCCACTTGTGGATTTCCTGTCATCTACATCACCTGCCCAATCAGAATCACTAAATCCAACAAGATTTGTATTTGTATTCAAAGAATACCATATGCCCAATGATGAAGTTCTAGATATATATCTTAATATTCTCTTCACAGCAATCAAATGAGATTGCTTTGGATCAGCTTGGTACCTAGCACAAACACAAACAGAAAACATAATATCTGGTCTAGAGGCAGAGAGATATAGAAGACTACCAATCATAGATCTGTACAATGTTGGGTCAACATTGTCTACAGTGCCATCCTTAGTAATCTTCATAGAAAAAGACATGGGAGTTTTGCAAGGTTTTGACTCATGTAGCTAAAATCTTTTTACCAGGTTCCTTGCATACTTCTCCTGGTTTAAGAACATACCATTCTCCAGTTGCTTCACTTGCAATCCCAGAAAGTAGTTCAGCTCTCCAATCCTGCTCATTTCAAATGTCCCTGTCATTGACTCAACAAACTTGTCTAGAGTAGACTTGTTAGTAGAACCAAATACAACGTCATCCACATAGATCTGAGCAATACAAACGTCAGAACTCTTTCTTAGAATAAACAAGGTTCTGTCTCCATCTCCTCTATTGAACCCAAGACTTAACAAAAATTGAGTTAGTCTTTCATACTAAGCTCTAGGTGCCTGTTTTAAACCATACAACGCTTTCTCAAGTTTATACACATAATTAGGATGTTTAGGATCAGCAAAACCTTTAGGTTGTTCAACATATACTTCTTTGTCTATCAAACCATTAAGGAAAGCAACCTTCACATCCATCTGGTAGAGCTTAATCTTAAGACAACATGCAATAGCAAGAAGTAATCTAATAGATTCTATCCTAGCTACTGGAGCAAATGTCTCATCAAAGTCAATTCCTTCTACCTGAGTATAACCTTGTGCAACAAGCCTAGCTTTGTTTCTTACAATTACACTATCTTCATTAGTTTTGTTCTTGAAAATCCACTTAGTTCCTATAACATTCACATTAGATGGTCTAGGCACTAGATTCCAAACATGATTTTTGGTGAATTGCAACAGTTCATCTTGCATAGCATTTATCCATTTACTATCCTTAAGAGCTTCATTCACATTCTTAGGTTCAATATCTGAGACAAAACAGGAAGCATTACTTATAGTGCAAGTGGAAGACATGCAGACACACAACCTTACCATATTTTTATAGTTTACCCTGTCTTTGTTGCGAGCCTTCATGCGTCCAGTGATTTCACCTATCACTTGTGAAGATGGATGGTCCTTTTGAATCCTAGTAGGGGGATCTCTCCTAGGTTCATCAACAATGTCATCCTCTGAATTGGACTGTGGGGATATTGGCCTAACAGCAGCAGGTCTCAACTCAACATTAGAACCAGTCTCAATTTCAGTGTCTCCGACTTCTGCTCCTGATGTTGGGACAGTCTCTGTTTCCAATGTTGGGGCAACATCAGAGACAATAACTTCATCAGTACCTGAATCAAAGGTGGAATCATCAAACACTATATTTACTGATTCTTGAATAGTCTTCAATCTTGGATTATAAACCCTGAAAGCAGAACTATTCACATAATAACCAACAAATATGCACTTTTCACTTTTTGGATCAAACTTACTAAGACAGTTTCTATCATTCAACAAGTAACAATCACATCCAAATTCATGAAAATGAGCAATATTTGGTTTCAAACCCTTCAAGATTTCATATGGAGTCATATTTGTACTAGGTCTAAGATAAGCCCTATTACTTATATGACATGCAGTATTTAAAGCTTCAGCCCAAAGTCTTTTAGATAGATTTCTAGCATTAAGCAGAACTCTGGCCATCTCTTGAAGTGTCCTATTTTTCCTCTCAGCTATCCCATTTTGCTGAGGTGTCTTAGGTGCTGAAAACTCATGGAAAATTCCATTCTTATCACATAAATCACTGAAACTAGCATTTTCAAATTCTTTCCCATGATCAGACCTAATCTTACAAACAGAGGAACCATACAGATTTTTGATGCTAGCATGTAAGATCCTAAATGTGTTAAATGCATCAGATTTTTCTTTAAGAAACTTAACCCATGTATATCTAGAGAAATCATCTACAATAACAAAGGCATATCTCTTACCACTTAGGCTGCTCACCTCAATAGGACCCATGAGATCCATGTGTAATAATTCAAAACACTTACCAGTCCTGGGAATTGTACTTTGTACCTGGAGGGGTGTATGAATAGCTTTGGTTTGCTTACCCTTTAGGCAGTCCCCACATACAACCTTACCTGGGCTGGATATCTTTGGTAAGCCTCTTACAACATCAACTTTCTGTAGCTTCTCAAGGTTCCTATAGTGAACATGTCCTAGCTTCCTATGCAACAGAACAGCATCATCAACTTTAGCATGAAAACAATCTTCTTCTTCCTGTGCAAGGTAGCAATTATCTTTAGATATAGTACCTGTCATAACAAGGACATTTTCACTATTAAATGCATCACAAGAACTTTTATCAAATGTAACAAGCAAGTTATCATCACAAAGTTGACTAATGCTTATTAGATTTGCTTTCAATCCTTCAACTAGCAGAACATCTTTGAGAGGTGGAAATCCTTCAACATCTAGTACTCCCTTTCCAATGATTCTTCTCTTGGTGCCTCCTCCATATGTGACAGTTCCAACATTGAGAGGAATCAATTGTTTAAGATTTTCCTTGTCTCATGTCATGTGTCTTGAGCATCCACTGTCAAAGTACCACTTACCTGCAAGGTTAGAGTACACAGCAGAAAACACAACATTGCATACAAGTTTCATCTTAGGAGTCTTTAACTTTTCAATCCAAGTTCTACTTTTCTGTCCCGTTCCTAATGTTGGGATAACATCTGTACCACTGACCAACTCAACATTAGAGACAGTTTCTGTTTTCTTCACATTTTCTTTCAAATATTTCTTGCAATAAGGTTTTATGTGACCTGGTTGAAAACAAAATTGACAGATATAAGTAGGTTTACTTTTGTTGGGATTAGCACAGCTCAAGTCTTTTGATTCCTTAACAAAACCTTCTTTAATGAAAACATGATTAGCAACTTTAGAGATAGGTTTCTCAATATATCCAAGACCATTTGTTCCTTGATTACCCATACTCAGTACCTCATCAAGTTTAGATGTACCTGAGTTCCATTTAGCAATGATCTGATTATCTTTTTTGAGCTTTCCTTTTACCTCTTTAAGTTCAGCTTCTGTCTTTTCAAGGTCTCTTTCATACATCCTCATCAATTTCTTCAGTCCATCAATCTCCAGTCTCTGAGCTTCATTCTTCTTGGTGAGTTTTTTATTTTCTTTCAGAAGATTATGAAAAGTAGACTTCAAGTCTTCAATGATTTCCTCCTGGGACATTTCACCTTCAAAGTAATACTCTTCATCTAGATCAACTGAGCCAGGAAAACATTCAAAGTTAGATTCATCATTATCGGACAAAGAATTGAGATCAATATAGGTTTCATATTCACTCCAATTCCCAAAGAAAGTCTCATGTTCTGATGTTGAGTCCTGGATGTTGGAGCAACATTGGGACCCGTGGCAGTTATGGAGATCTTCTTCTGTCCAGTTGACATGAGTAAATAGCGCAACTGTATGAATCTCTTCAAAGCTTTCTTCAGTATCAGCACTTGATCCAGAGTTATAATCCTCTTCATTGAAATCATCTACACAAACCCAATGAGACTTTCCCTTCTTGCGGAGGGTGTTAGCACATTCAACAGCAATATGACCATAACCTTTACATTCATAACATTGAGTAGTTTTCAACTTTTCAATTTCTTCAGGACTAGATTTTGTTGCCATATATTTAACAAATTTGGGAGGCAATTTTCTAAAACCAGTGGAAGTATTGCTAGGTTCTTCCCCTTTGGATTTATCTTTAAAGTTCAACCTACTGAGTTTCTTGCTAATATTTCCATAGTTAGAAGAAATAATATCATCCTCATCTTCACTCTCATGATAATTTGTTCCTAACAAAGCAATAGCTTGTTGTTTGGTAGTCCTAGCAGGAAACTCTAGCTCAAATTCTCTAAGAGTGTTTAACAAGGATTGAAATTCCATGTTGGCAATATCTCTTGTCTCTCCCATGGCAATTCTCTTGAGAGCAAATCTAGGTGACAAAGATCTAAAAGCTTTATAAACCATAGTTTGATTTGAAACAGGAAATCCTAGATTTTCACATTGATTTGTAATGTCAAGGATTTTCTCAAAATAACTATCTATACTCTCTTCATCACCCATCTCAAGTTTTTCAAAATCTTTAAGCAATTGTCTATGTTTAGAGTTTCTAACTGCTATATCTCCTTCACAATGAAGTTCAAGGATATCCCAAGCTGATTTTGCTGTGGTGCAGTTCTGAATTAACTTAAACATCTGATTGGTAACATAACTAAAAATAGCATTAAGAGCTTTCTCATTGTAGTTACATAGTGTTACCTCGTTTGCTGTCCATTGTGACTTCGGTTTTGGTACAATATCTGCATCTCGGTCGTTCTCAATCTTTGGGACAGAATATCCATCAAGAAC
Organism: Linaria vulgaris; assembly: GCA_948329865.1. Classification (NCBI taxonomy): domain Eukaryota; kingdom Viridiplantae; phylum Streptophyta; class Magnoliopsida; order Lamiales; family Plantaginaceae; genus Linaria; species Linaria vulgaris. Next base: position 68,753,329 of record OX415249.1, read on the forward strand.
GGCATCCCATGCTTTCATGTCAATGGATTTGATGTGAACCCTGAGCCTGGTCTTCCAGTAAGCATAATTGATGGATCCTTCTAAGACTGGGAGTCTGCCAGAATTGGGATTGATGTTGTCCATCGCGTTGTATCACCTCCAAACACCAATGAAATTGGTGCTTGGCTCTGACGCCAATTGAAATTGTTGGATCGGGATTGATACAACTTTTCCAAGTTTCAGAGCTCAAGTTAAGCTGGCGTTGCCTTAACTTGATCTCAAACAATCTTCTTGATAGAGTAATGTGCAGCGGAATTAAAGAACACAAGAAGATAAATTTTCAATGGTTTATTATAAATAATCAACCATCTAGCCTTACGGCAAAATAACCACGCAGGTTTTAACAAAGACGTTCCTCACCACAAAATCACTCTCGCTCTTTTGTAGATCGGACTCAGCAAAGCAGACAAGAATTTTCTCCTTAAATCTAATCCTAGACTTAACTCGAAAACTCACAAACTTTGCAAAACAATAAACATAGCAACAATGCTTAAGATAAAATCTCTGCGGATTTATAAGCTGTATTGTTTCTCTGTGTATCTTGATGTACTTCACACCTTATATATAGGTTTCTTCAAACTTGATCTCCAAGGTGTGTTGTACACAGTTTTGGTAACTTATGTTGTTTCCTTGTTGAACTCTACTTTCCTTCTTGAACTCGATCTTCTTCTTGAATAATAGTTCCCTTTATTAGATTGAGTTCTAATAAGGAAATACTCCTTCTTCAATTCAGAGTTGATCTTGGAAAGATTCCTAGTTGCACTTGAACTCCAAAACTTTCCATCTTTGAAACCGTGTTGACTTGACCGGTCTCCTCCTCTTGAATTATGGAAAATTCAACTTAGGAAACTTGTAATGTTCTTCCTTATGATTAAGAGATGTTCCTGGACATAAACAAAGACAACTAAAATCGTGGAACTTGATTAATAGGTGAATAAAGGCAAAACTAAAATAAAGTAGTTAAATACAGATTGACAGAATATATACTGGTTTCAATGTTGCGCTGTGAATGTTGGGTCAACATCCATCCAACATTTAAAACCGAATACTTTACTCATGTTCAGAAACATGTTTTATGTTAAGACTGTTATCGGGTTTCAATGTTGTCCTCTGGATGTTGGCACAACATCCATCCAACATTGATAACAGAACATGTTTTAGATTAAGACTTGTTCTAGGGTTTAAATGTTGTCCTCTGGATGTTGACACAACATCCATCCAACATTGATAACAGAACGTCTTACACTTTCACAGCAGAATAGGTAAAATTAAAAATCTATCTTCTACTTTTTTTCATTTATAAAATGAAACATCGTCTTTTTCATCAAAAAATAACGAACGGGTACACGTGTATATTGAAGATAATAAATATTTAGCAATGTAGAGACACCAAATAACTAGCTAAATAATTAGAGTGAAAAACATTACATTTACAAATTTGAAATAATGATTGATAAGAAACAAGTTCATACATGTGCTTCCTTAGTGGAAGTAACAAATGAATTAAGTGTTTCCTACGTGAAAAATTATCAATTAAATATTGTGAAAAATAAAATGCCGATTTTTTTTTATGCATTTCATATGAACAAATGATATGTTACACATACACAAAGGTAGTACGAACATGATATACGATTATTGTTGTCTTAACAAAGTCTTTATACACTTTTCTCCAATAGTAAGACTATTTTGTGGTATGAAATATAATGAAGGGGGAATTACTTTTTTTGCCCTATAATTTGGGATAAAGTTGCATTATGCCCGTTAACTTTTCGGGCTCCACTTTTGTCCTGTAAGTCTAATATTTGTTTTTTACCAAAAATGCCCGTTGGGCTATTTTCGAGACTCGGTTACTGTTTAGCTGACGTGGACACTGACTAGGACACCACTGTACGGCCACGTGGCGCCACGTAGGATCCTAGGTGGAATAAAAAATAAAAAATAAAATTTGCAAATGAAAAGTCCCCTTCTCCAACACACCAGTGTCTTCTCCACTCATCCCCATCATCAAACAAAAGCACTCTAATATCAGAATCGATGCCTCATGTGCCAGAATCATAGACGAATCCTTAGTACAAGCGTTACTACCCTGCAAAAGAACTTCCCCGAACAATCTAAAACCAGTTTCGCATGGTTCGGCGCCAACTTCAATGCCTTCGAGAGATCAGACAACTTTGCGACCATGTATTTACGAACCTGGCGGCTACACATCATCTTGCAGTGGCCTTCGAGCTAGGTTTTGGTGAGATTATGCTCGTCTGTTTGGACCTCCGATGGCACATTCATAGTTGGGGTGCGATTGAGGGTAAATGAGTAATTTCTAGGGTTTTGGAGGGCAGTTTGATTGAATCGATGTAGCTGTTGAGGTCCTCGTAGCAGCGGTGGAAAGAAGATAGAGCGTTGGAGAGGGATTTTACGTCGGCGATGGAATCGGTGAAAGACAGTGGCGATGGAATCGACGGTGGCGATTGAGTTTGAGGTTGTATGGAGGGAGGATGAGGGATATTTGTAGTAAGTGTGGTGGTTTGTTGTTGTTGTTGTTGTTGCTGTGGGGGTTGATCGGCGGACACCGAGAGCGGTGGGGGTTATTTTGGACATTTCACTTCTGATTGTGGATATATGGACCACGTTTTTTTTTATGACGGGGGTATTTCGAACATTTTACGGTTAAGTCCAGTTAAAAAAGTTTATTGACGTGGCGACACGTGGCCGTACAGTGGCGTCCTAGTTAGCGTCCACGTCAGCTAAACAGTAATCGGGTCTAAAAAATAACCCAACGAATATTTTTGGTAAAAAATATTAGACTTACAGGGCAAACGTGGAGCCCGAAAAGTTAACGGGCAAAATGCAACTTTAGCTCAAACTATAGGGCAAAAAAAGTAATTCTCCCTATAATGAATATGCATTTAAAAGTTTGTGTCAATAATTTGATGGCCCCACATTCCCATTACTTATTAGTAATAAATAAGCTTCGCGTTAAATGGATCGTAGATCTATTTTTCAGCGATAAGCAAGGTTATATGGATAAGAATAAAGAATAAATATAAGCGATTAGCCTAGATACTTAATCCATGTAAAATAAGTCATGAACTCCAAAAATATCAAGCACTTTTTCGCCCATCCTCAGTCTAAATGTGCTTTCGCTTGTTTTGGCGCGTGTCAAACATAATGTGGCTTCCCACGAGGAGGCCAAGTCCAATGGTTTTGTGAACAAGTTACTGGACATATTTTGGAGTTTGTCCTTCAGAGATTGAATAGACTAAAAATAATTATCGCAAAGTAATTTATTCAATTCTAGTATATTAATTAATATACCAATTTAGCATTTAAACTCATTTATGTCATTCTTAGCATCGAGCTTGTCTAATTTTATGCTCGGGCAGAGCGTATTTTCAAAGCAGCCTGATTGAATCGAGTTATCGTTGGGTAATCGCAACATGTTGATAGTTGGGTTCACCTTTTAAAATTGTAACGGCCGCACCTAAAAGATTCCGAGACTGCGGTGGAGTTTCACTTTTTGACTCTTAGTAATGTTTCTTATGTTGTAAGGTGTTTTGACGGGTTTCAAGTTGAATTAAATTTATAGTTACCCCTTCTTCTTTCATTCGCAATCCAGAATGAGATTGGCTAGATTCTAAATGATCATGCTTCATGCATTTGATTAGATTCGTAATTGAGTCTCCTGATTTAAATTGTTCATTTAGACCTGTATATTATTTGGTAGATTTATCCTATTTTAAGAGTTAATAGCAAAAATTAAACCACCCCGTGTTATTTCTATTTGGCTGAAAAAGCTGGTTAAATTAGCATAAACCCTAGTGTTATCATTTTATTAGCACACCGCACCCAATCTACATTTTCTCATTTTTAAAATGTTGCTTCAACAATGTTCCCATTTTAGGTTGAAGTGATGTAATGAATATATTTCACACAATAAATAGGTAGATTTGTAAATTTTATTTTCTGTCGGGGTTAACTTTGTTTTTTTAATCGGTAACATACGGTATCTCACATAATAAAGTTGATAACCCATGTTAAGGTACAGTTGACAAGATCAGAAGGAAATTCAATAATTTAAATTTATTATTTATTTGTCGAATATCTGGTACTTCTTTTTTTCTTCTTCCAAACTAAAGGACTACTTTAGTAGAGGGAGTGAAGTCCCAATTAATGAAGTCATTCTATATGGAAATATAATTACATACACAACAACTAATAACGGAAACGCTACCCATATGATAATCATGAATAACAACTCCTAATGATATTAGTAGTCCTTGTACTACAACAATACGTATTGGTCACCTTTATATATTATTTTGCATTATAATATATAGTTTTTTCATATGAATCTCTCCTTTCTCTACATAACTAGTTAAATCACATAAACACGCGCACACCAGCTTCAAATATTGTCCAAGAAAATGAAGTCCATTACTAAAGTCATTCAAAGGTGGAAAAACAAGAGGCGGGCTCCACCCGGCTATGTCCCGATCCTTGTCGGAGCTCAAAGAAAGCGGTTCGTCGTCAAAACTAGGTTCTTAAACTATCCGGTTTTTGCGGCACAATTCGACGAAGTAGAGGCGGAGTTCGGGTTTCCGAGCGAGGGCTGTCTCGAACTTCCTTGCCAACCGGGTTTATTCGAAGGAATCGTGAGGTTACTTGAGAAAGACGAGGACAAGTTTAGCGGATTGGGGCTGCATGAGTTCTTGAAGATGGTTACGGATGAATTTACATACAACAATGAATCTTGTAACGCGTTGACCACGCCATTGCTGCAAGAGGCCCGATCGGGTTTTATATTTGGACGCTAGTAGCGAGATTATGTATGGTCTTTATTTTATTCAGGTCATGTATGTGTTTGATGGGTTTAATTCGGACTAGTTATTTAATTATGTGGTCTAGTTAGCAGTTTTTTCCCAATCTGGAATGAGATTAGATAGATACTCTATCAGGTTTGATAATCTTGTATATGTCTTCAAAATATTCTTAATTAATGAAATACATGGTTAAGATTGTATGTTCATTTGCATGGACCTGTTGATTATTTTGTAAGACAATCCAATTTTGGTGTTGGGGTTTACCTGAGTATAAATTTATACATCTAAATGCCTAATCAAAAATACATCTTAAATAAGATTTCTTCCGGAATAAAACACACTATTATCTTTTTAGTTCAGTACAAAATTACTTTTATGTTTTTCCACAATACGCATAAAAAGTTCTAGAAAACTTATTAAAATTTTATATACGAGTTTATAGAGTCCATATGTTCTAAAAGGTCTCGGTTTCAGTTAAATACCAAATGCAACTCGTACATTGGCATTGGCAAGACGACTGTTGAACACCTTCGCCAATACGTTATTTTAAGCACATTAAGATAATACAACACCATAGAAAAGTTTTATCAATTACAGAATGCAACACGCACTTTGAGAAAATGACAACTCATTCCCTCATCATCAAAGATTCAACTTACACTACAAGAAAAACAAGACAATAGGGACCGAACAGGTCAATAGAGACCCCTCGGGTGGTCCCTATTGACCCTCTTTCGGTCGCAGAAGGTCAATATGCGGTCTTTATTGACCGGGCGCTTCTCCTCATCGACCGACTTTCGCTACCAAGGGTCAGTAGCGACCGAAAATCAATGACCGCCTTGCAGTCCCTATTGCCTTAACAGCAATAGGGACTGCCCTGCAGTCGCTACTGATGGAGCAATAGGGACCGCTGAGTGGTCCCTACTAGTACGGACCGCCGAACGGTCCCTAATAGTCTGCGCGGAAAATAATAAAAATAATAATATTCTGATTTTTTTTTGAATATTATTGTTTTGTTTGTACAAATATTATTATAAGAAGATCAAAATAATAAAATAACGAAAAAAATAATATAATGAAATGAAAGTATTAATAAATGTAAAAATATGAAGAAAAATTACTAATAATTGATGAAAAAAAATTGAAGGAAAACAAAAAATACATGAATAAAAAACAATTGAAAGATAAAAAATAAAATGTGTATATACAAATTAATAGAAAAGAAAGATTGTGTGGTTAAAAGAAAAAAGAGAACAAAGTTTGTGTTGGTGATTTTTGTTTTGGATTTGGAAAAAGAGAAGAAGAAAATAGAATTTTGTGTTGGTGATTTATGTTTTGGATTTGGAAAAAGAGAAAAAAAAAAGTTTTTTTGTTGGATGTTTGTTGGAGAAGAAGATAAGATGAAAAGTTTTTTTGTTGGGTGTTTTGTTGGAGAGAAGATAAAAAGAAAATTTTTTTGTTGGGTTTTTGGAGATTGATGAAATTAGATGTAAGAGTGGTGAGTATATAGAGTGGGATGGGTGAAATTTTCAAATTTTTGCAAAATTCAATTTTCAAAAGTGCCCCCCCCCCCCCAATTCCGCCTAAAAGTTTTGCCAAATTTTAAAATTTTTGGATTTTTGTGACAGCTAAGGTTCACAAATATGCAATAGCGACCGCAAGGCGGTCACTAATTTTTAATAGTAACCGCCCTGCAGTCACTATTATGTTGTTAGGGACCGTCGAGCGGTCCCTAATAATATTCATCTTTCAAATTTGAATTTTTTGGAATGATGTTGATGTGTTTGTTATTCTTAGCAACCAACCTCATTATAACATGTTAATTGAAGTAATACATGATTACAAAACTAGTAGTTAAGTTGTGAAATAGTAGAATGAATGAGATTGAACGAGTTATTAACGTTCAACATATATTTCATTTTCTGCAACTAATCATCACTTATTAGTTGTAGTTGTTATTCGTTTTTATGCTTTACTTCACTAATGTTACCATAAATATGAATATGAGGATCAATCATTAGATCAACTATTCATTATGCTCGTGTATATATGAGTTGTAAACATTAGGACATTTGTCGTTCAAAACAGTAAAAGAATCTGCAAAGTGGACGGTTCCCTCTATATATTATTTGGATTCACAATGCAATGTTGTAATTATTGTTATTTTAACTATTATAATGGTAATTATGAACTAAACAAACAACGCGGCACCTCATATCATCATAAAATCACGACTGTAAAGTACGAATATTAGTAGGGACCGCCTGTCGGTCACAATTGGGTCAATAGGGACCACCAGGCGGTCACAATTGGGTTAGTTTCGACCGCATTGCGGTCCCTGTTAATTTTCATACTTTAAAATCGTGATTTTATGGAAGGATTTTGATGTGTTTGTGATTTTTAGCAACAACCTCAATACTAAATGTGAAATGAAGTAATTATTGGTTACAAAACAAGTGATTGAGTTATTCAATATTAGATATTGAATGTGATCGAGCGAGTTATAAATTTGAACCTATTTTATTATCTACAACTAATCATCATATACACCCTAGTTGTTATTGGTTATTATGCTTTAACTTCAAACGTTAAAGTATGTACATCATTACGCGGTTCAATTAAAGTATAAATATATGTATGTAGGTATTTTATCAATATATATATATATATATATATGATCGTTGTCGTTGTATATATTAAGAATTTTCAAAACGGGTCGTCCCCAATATAATGTTTTGACTTGCAATGAAAGATGTGTAATTATGGTTGGTTTAACAATGAATAGAATAATTATCAATTACACAAACAACGCGGCACCTCATATCATCGGGAAAACCTCATTTTTAAGTATGAATATTGGTAAGTACAGCTCAACGGTCACAAATATGGGCCCATCGACTGCAATTTGTGCCCAGAGAACGCATTGCGGTCGCTGAATATTACTAGCTGCTGCAAGGCAGTCGCTGAAGGCTAGTGACTGCATTGCAGTCGCTACTGGGCGGCCCCTAAAGACCGCACAGTCTTTTAGTGTTAGGGCCCGAATCATTTTTATTCGTCATGCTCTTCTCCCAAAACTCGCATACGGGACACAGTGAAATTCATGACATAGCCAAAGCAAAAGTATCCCTAAATATACACAAAAAAATTCATTTTTTTATTATCGCGTCGAGTAGGAAATGAACAAACTTTTCTTTTATTTCTTATGAGTAGCAAAAAACAGCAGAATAGGTAAAAATTAAAAATCTATCTTCTAGTTTTTTTCATTTATAAAATGAAACATCGTCTTTTTCATTAAAGAATAACGAATGGGTACACGTGTATATTGAAAATAATAAATAATTAACAATGTAGAGACACCAAATAACTAGCTAAATAATTAGAGTGAAAAACATTACATTTACAAATTTGAAAGAATGATTGATAAGAAACAAGTTCATACATGTGCTTCCTTAGTGGAAGTAACAAATGAATTAAGTGTTTCCTACGTGAAAAATTATCAATTAAATATTGTGAAAAATAAAATGCCAAATTTTTTTTATGCATTTCATATGAACAAATGATATGTTACACATACGCAAAGGTAGTACGAACATGATATACGATTATTGTTGTCTTAACAAAGTCTTTATACACTTTTCTCCCATAGTAAGACTATTTTGTGGTATGAAATATAAAGAATATGCATTTAAAAGTTTTTGTCAATAATTTGATTTCCCCACATTCCCATTACTTATTAGTAATAAACATGCTTCGCATTAAATAGATCGTAGATCACTTTTTTAGCAATAAGCAAGGTTATATGGATAAGAATAAAGAATAAATATAAGCGATTAGCCTACGTACTTAATCCATGTAAAATAAGTCATGAACTCCAAAAACATCATGCACTTTTTCGCCCATCCTCAGTCTAAATGTGCTTTCGCTTGTTTTGGCCAGTGTCAAACATAATGTGGCTTCCCACGAGGAGGCCAAGTCCAATGGTTTTGTGATCAAGTTACTAGACATATTTCGGAGTTTGTCCTTAAGAGATTGAATAGACTAAAAATAATTATCGCAAAGTAATTTATTCAATTCTAGTATATTAATTAATATACCAATTTAGCATTTAAACTCATTTATGTCATTCTTAGCATCGAGCTTGTCTAATTTCATGCTCGGGCAGAGCGTATTTTCAAAGCAGCCTGATTGAATCGAGTTATCGTTGGGTAATCGCAACATGTTGATAGTTGGGTTCACCTTTTAAAATTGTAACGGTCGCACCTTAAAGATTCCGAGACTCGGTGGAGTTTCACTTTTTGACTCTTAGTAATGTTTCTTATCTTGTAAGGTGTTTTGAGGGGTTTCAAGTTGAATTAAGTTTATAGTTACCACTTATTCTTTCATTTGCAATCCAGAATGAGATTGGCTAGATTCTAAATGATCACACTTCAAGCATTTGATGAGATTCGTAATTGAGTCTCCTGATTTAAATTGTTCATTTAGACCTGTATAGTATTTGGTAGATTTATCCTATTTTAAGAGTTAATAGCGAAAACCACCCCGTGTTATTTCTATTTGGCTGAAAAAGCTGGTTAAATTAGCATAAACCCTAGTGTTATCATTTTATTTGCACACCGCAACCAATCTACATTTTATCATTTTTAAAATGTTTCTTCAACAATGTTCCCATTTTAGGTTGAAGTGATGTAATGAATATATTTCACACAATAAATAGGTAGATTTGTAAATTTTATTTTCTGTTGGGGGTTAACTTTGTTTTTTGAATCGGTAACATACGGTATTTCACATAATAAAGTTGATAACCCATGTTAAGGTACAATTGACAAGAGAAGGAAATTCAATAATATAAATTTATTATTTATTTGTCGAATATCTGATACTTCTTTTTTTTTTCTTCTTCCAAATAGCTAGCTAAAGGACTACTTTAGTAGAGGGAGTGAAGTAGTAATTAATGAAGTCATTCTATATTGAAATATAATTACATACACAACAACTAATGACGGAAACGCTACCCATATGATAATCATGAATAAAACAACTCCTAATGATATTAGTAGTCCTTGTACTACAACAATACGTATTGGTCACCTTTATATTTTATTTTGCATTATAATATATAGTTTTTTCATATGAATCTCTCCTTTCTCTACAAAAGCCCCAAGAAAACATAACTAGTTAAATCACATAAACACACGCGCACCAGCTTCAAATATTGTCCAAGAAAATGAAGTCCATTACTAAAGTCATTCAAAGGTGGAAAAACAAGAGCCGGGCTCCACCCGGCTATGTCCCGATCCTTGTCGGAGCGCAAAGAAAGCGGTTCGTCGTCAAAACTAGGTTCTTAAACTATCCGGTTTTTGCGGCACAATTCGACGAAGTAGAGGCGGAGTTCGGGTTTCCGAGCGAGGGCTGTCTCGAACTTCCTTGCCAACCGGGTTTATTCGAAGGAATCGTGAGGTTACTTGAGAAAGACGAGGACAAGTTTAGCGGATTGGGGCTGCATGAGTTCTTGAAGATGGTTAATTTACATACAACAATGAATCTTGTAACGCGTTGACCACGCCATTGCTGCAAGAGGCCCGATCGGGTTTTATATTTTGACGCTAGTAGCGAGATTATGTATGGTCTTTATTTTATTCAGGTCATGTATGTGTTTGATGGGTTTAATTCGGACTAGTTATTTAATTATGCGGTCTAGTTAGCAGTTTTTTCCCAATCTGGAATGAGATTAGCTAGATACTCTATCAGGCTTGATAATCTTGTATATGTATTCAAAATATTCTTAATTAATGAAATACATGGTTAAGATTGTATGTTCATTTGCATGGACATGTTGATTATTTTGTAAGACAATCCAATTTTGGTGTTGGGGTTTACCTGAGTATAAATTTATACTTCTAAATGCCAAATCAAAAATACATCTTAAATAAGATTTCTTCCGGAATAAAACACACTATAATCTTTTTAGTTCAGTACAAAATTACTTTTATGTTTTTCCACAATACGCATAAAAATTTCTAGAAAACTTATTAAAATTTTATATACGAGTTTATAGAGTCCAACTCGTACATTGGCATTGGCAAGACGACTGTTGAACACCTTACACCAATACGTTATTTTAAGCACATTAAGATAATACAACACCATAGAAAAGTTTTATCTATTACAAAATGCAACACGCACTTTGAGAAAATGACAACTCATTCCCTCATCATCAAAGATTCAACTTACACTACAAGAAAAATAGGATAATAGGGACCGAACAAGTCAATAGAGACCCCTCAAGCTGTCCCTATTGACCCTCTTTCGGTCGCAGAAGGTCAATATGCGGTCCCTATTGTCTTAACAGCAATAGGGGCTGCCCTGCAGTCGCTACTGATGGAGCAATGGGGACCGTTGAGCGGTCCCTACTAATATTCATATAAACTCAATTAATATTAGTACGGACCGCCGAGCGGTCCCTAATAGTCTGCGCGGAAAATAATAAAAATAATAATATTCTGAATTGTTTTTCGAATATTATTTTTTTGTTTGTACAAATATTATAATAAGAAGATCAAAATAATAAAATAACGATAGGTATCCCTTTGGTGTGCACTTGGAGAATAAGACATGTACATGTATGACGTGGGATATGATAGGTATCCCTTGTGTTCATGCCTGTGCTGCAATGAGACACATGAGTTGGAAGCCAGAAGAGCACATTCATGCTCATTACTCAAAGGAGACCTATATAAGGACTTACAGTAACTACATGTCTCCAATGCAAGGAAAGAGTGTCTGGCCTATGGCTCAAACACCTAGGAACAGAATTGAACCTCCTCCTGTCAAAACTATGCATAGTAGGCCCAAAAAGTACCATAGAAAAATAACTCCCGAAGAACTGAGAGAGATTAAGTTGAGGAATGAACTTAGTGGCCATTTAGGAAGGGATGGACTTAAGATGCATTGTGGTTATTTCAAAGCAGAAGGTCATAATGCTAGAAGTTGTCCGGCAAGGAAGAATAACCCTCTTGGAAGTACATGGGTTCCCAAGCTAAGGGTGAATGGTAGGGGAAGAGTTAGGAAAGGGAGTGGGAAGGGAAGAACGAAAGGATCTGTTGGTCCTAATACATCTGCTGAAGTTCCTTCAACTACAAATGTTCCTTCAGAGACAGGTGTTAGTGCACAATGAGAGGTGATTACCAGTCTTATTTCCTATGACTATCTACTCAAAGTTGCTAAATTTAACTAGTACTTTCTGTTGGTAGGTTGCTGCAAAACAGGAGTCTGTTGTTAAAACTGGTGCTGCTGATGATCAGGGACAACGTGAGCCCTCTGAAAGAGCAAATAAAAGGAAACAACAGGTACAGACTAAAGTAGCTCCTGAAAAAAAGAACCGTGAAGCAACTGATTTGCCCCCAAGGCCCTCAACGAGACAATATCAGAATGCAGCACCTACTTGTGAAGCCTCTCCCTTAGAAGTTCGACCTCAAGTAAGGCGGCATACAAGGAGTAATCCAGCACCAATAGCTACAGCACCAATTTTTGTGGCTGGGATAAATGCTAGGCCACTCACTAGAAGCCAAACACCTGAAAGGTTTACTAGTTTATCAACTGAAAAACCGGCAAGTAAGTCAAAGAAGCAGCTTTTGTTCTCAGAGGTACCAACATCCAGCAGTAATTTGACTATCACTCCTCCAAGTATAAAAAGTTTCAAACCTCTTGCAGCAAGTAAAAAAATTTTAGTTCCAAAAAGAACCAGAAATATGATGTATGTTAGTATTGCTGAAGATGGTACTAACTAATGGTTATGTGTAATGTACATTATTGCGTGCTCTTTTGAATAGTGGTTGGTAATGTCATGGTACTGAATATGGATTCCACCTCCTATTGTTGTTCATGGTATTAAATGGATATTTAATGCAATATGTTATACAAAATACTATCTAAACAATATATATAATTGCACCCGACTATATATACTTTGATGACATTTTACAGTTTACGATCCACCGTTTGCCCGCTATTACAGTTTACGGTCCAACGTTTGAAAAATTTACACTTTCATATCCAACCTTTTAAATAACTAACACGCGACGATATAAACTTTATGAATTATTCCATCATCAATTCTGAATCACAACATTATATTTGTTTCCTTTTTTATGATAAGAATCTGATATAAACGCAGCTGCCAACTATCACATCATTATATTTGTTTCCTTTTTTTTTATAAGAAGCCGGTATCAACGCAGCATATCATTAATTATTCCATCATCAATTCTGAACACTACCATTAATTATTTTTTTCATTTTTCTTTTATCCAAACCCTATATCAACGCAGGAGATCACGTAAACCAACAACTGAATAATGTCAGCCAACTTTGAAAAGCCTCAATTTCCTTAATTGGTATTTATGTGGTTGCTCAACTACCAATTGTCTCGAGAAGATCATAAACTTAAAACCTGATTAGACATCTCCAAAATCGAAACCGTAGGATCAATACTGAACCGGTGAGATGCATTAATTCAACAGACGAAAACTGTAGCACTTAAATAACACTCATCAACTCCAAAAGACGCATGCAATCAAACCCTCAAAAGAAATTCTTCACTTCTCTCTTCTGGCAAAAGAAACTCTTCACTTCTCTCTTCTGTCAACAAAAAAACTCTTCACATCTCTCTTATTTCAGAAAAATTCTCCGTGGAAAACGTTTATCAATCAACCCCAAAGAACTCCTACAACGAGATAACCGAATACCTCCCCAAAATCTTCCTCAACTTCGATGACTTTTCCGTCGTCAATGAATTGGTTCTTATGGAAGAACTTAGTCGCCGCATCCAGTTTGAAATTACCTATATCGAGGCTATGATGCAGCGAGTTTATGGGGAACTTGCTGATGTTTTCACGGGGAGGAGGGGAGTTGTAGTTAAACCGGTGGAGATTTTAGACCGTATGCGGATAATGCAGACACAGTTTGAACTCTTCACCGAGTTCTATGGGAAACTAGGGGTCACCTACAACCGGCGGACAGGGGCTGTGAAGACAAACTCTGTGTATGACCGTCTCTTCAAAAATGTAAGATCTTCTTCTCAACTTCGTATATTATGATATTTCACGAAACTAATATTTGTTATACCCTTATGTAGTCTTCGAATATGGAGAAGAGATTTGCAACACAGGGGTTTGTGAACTACAACATAATGGACTACTGCTTCCTCATCAAGAAGCTTCCCATCCCACCCATTAGGATCGTGACCAGATTCAAAATAGAATATGGCATGATTCCCGTATAGTTTATTTTGTAATCACTATTGACCACACCATTGCTGCAAGAGGCCCGATAGGGTTTTATATTTTGACGCTAGTAGCGAGATTATGTATGGTCTTTATTTTATTCAGGTCATGTATGTGTTTGATGGGTTTAATTCGGACTAGTTATTTAATTATGTGGTCTAGTTAGCAGTTTTTTTCCCAATCTGGAATGTGATTAGCTAGATACTCTATCAGGCTTGATAATCTTGTATATGTATTCAAAATATTCTTAATTAATGAAATACATTGTTAAGATTGTATGTTTATTTGCATGGACCTGTTGATTATTTTGTAAGACAATCCAATTTTGGTGTTGGGGTTTACCTGAGTATAAATTTATACTTCTAAATGCCTAATAAAAAATACATCTTAAATAAGATTTCTTCCGGAATAAAACACAGTATTATCTATTTAGTTCAGTACAAAATTACTTTTATGTTTTTCCACAATACGAATAAAAAGTTCTAGAAAACTTGTTAAAATTTTATATACCAGTTTATAGAGTCCATATGTTCTAAAATGTCTCGGTTTAAGTTAAATACCGAATGCAACTCGTACATTGGCATTAGCAAGACAATTGTTGAACACCTTACACCAATACGTTATTTTAAGCACATTAAAATGATACAACACCATAGAAAAGTTTTATCAGTTACAAAATGCAACACCCACTTTGAGAAAATGACAACTCATCCCCTCATCATCAAAGATTCAACTTACACTACAAGAAAAACAGGACAATAGGGATCGAACAGGTCAATAGAGACCCCTCAGGCGGTCCCTATTGACCCTCTTTCGGTCGCAGAAGGTCAATATACGGTCGCTATTGACCGAGCGATGATGAGAGCAGTCGCTTCTTTTCATCGACCAACTTTCGCTACTAAGGGTCAGTAGCAACCGAAACTCAATGATCGCCTTGCAGTCCCTATTGCCTTAACAACAATAGGAACTGCCCTGCAGTCGCTACTGATGGAGCAATAGGGACCGCTGAGTGGTCCCTACTAGTACGGACCGCCGAGCGGTCCCTAATAGTCTGCGCGGAAAATAATAAAAATAATAATATTCTGAATTTTTTTTTGAATGTTATTGTTTTGTTTGTACAAATATTATTATAAGAAGATCAAAATAATAAAATAACGGAAAAAATAATATAATGAAATGAAAGTATTAATAAATGTAAAAATATGAAGAAAAATTACTAATAATTGATGAAAAGCAAAAAATAGATGAAAAAAAATTGAAGGAAAACAAAAAATACATGAATAAAAAACAATTGAAAGATAAAAAATAAAATGTGTAGATCCAAATTAATAGAAAAGAAAGATTGTGTGGTTAAAAGAAAAAAGAGAACAAAGTTTGTGTTGGTGTTTTTTGTTTTGGATTTGGAAAAAGAGACGAAGAAAATAGTATTTTGTGTTGGTGATTTATGTTTTGGATTTGGAAAAAGAGAAAAAGAAAAGTTTTTTGGTTGGGTGTTTGTTGGAGAAGAAGATGAGATGAAAAGTTTTTTGGTTCGGTGTTTTGTTGGAGAAGAAGATAAGAAGAAATTTTTTTGTTGGGTTTTTGGAGATTGATGAAATTAGATGTAAGAGTGGTGAGTATATATAGTGGGAAGGGTGAAATTTTCAAATTTAGGCAAAAGTAATTCTCTCTATAATGAATATGCATTTAAAAGTTTGTGTCAATAATTTGATGGCCCCACATTCCCATTACTTATTAGTAATAAATAAGCTTCGCGTTAAATGGATCGTAGATCACTTTTTCAGCGATAAGCAAGGTTATATGGATAAGAATAAAGAATAAATATAAGCAATTAGCCTACATACTTAATCCATGTAAAATAAGTCATGAACTCCAAAAATATCAAGCACTTTTTCGCCCATCCTGAGTCTAAATGTGCTTTCGCTTGTTTTGGCCCGTGTCATACATAATGTGGCTTCCCACGAGGAGGCCAAGTCCAATATTTTTGTGATCAAATTACTAGACATATTTTGGAGTTTGTCCTTAAGAGATTGAATAGACTAAAAATAATTATCGCAAAGTAATTTATTCAATTCTAGTATATAAATTAATATAGCAATTTATTCTTTAAACTCATTTATGTCATTCTTAGCATCGAGCTTGTCTAATTTTATGCTCGGGCAGAGCGTATTTTCAAAGCAGCCTGAATGAATCGAGTTATCGTTGGGTAATCGCAACATGTTGATAGTTGGGTTCACCTTTTAAAATTGTAACGGTTGCACCTTAAAGATTCCGAGACTCGGTGGAGTTTCACTTTTTGACTCTTAGTAACGTTTCTTATGTTGTAAGGTGTTTTGAGGGGTTTCAAGTTGAATTAAGTTTATAGTTACCCCTTCTTCTTTCATTTGCAATCCAGAATGAGATTGGCTAGATTCTAAATGATCACACTTCAAGCATTTGATGAGATTCGTAATTGAGTCTCATGATTTAAATTGTTCATTTAGACCTGTATAGTATTTGGTAGATTTATCCTATTTTAAGAGTTAATAGCAAAAACCACCCCGTGTTATTTCTATTTGGCTGAAAAAGCTGATTAAATTAGCATAAACCCTAGTGTTATCATTTTATTTGCACACCGCAACCAATCTACATTTTATCATTTTTAAAATGTTTCTTCAACAATGTTCCCATTTTAGGTTGAAGTGATGTAATGAATATATTTCACACAATAAATAGGTAGATTTGTAAATTTTATTTTCTGTTGGGGGTTAACTTTGTTTTTTTAATCGTAACATACGGTATCTCACATAATAAAGTTGATAACCCATGTTAAGGTACAGTTGACAAGAGAAGGAAATTCAATAATTTAAATTTATTATTTATTTGTCGAATATCTGATACTTCTTTTTTTCTTCTTCCAAATAGCTAGCTAAAGGACTACTTTAGTAGAGGGAGTGAAGTCCTAATTAATGAAGTCATTCTATATTGAAATATAATTACATACACAACAACTAATGACGGAAACGCTACCCATATGATAATCATGAATAAAACAACTCCTAATGATATTAGTAGTCCTTGTACTACAACAATACGTATTGGTCACCTTTATATTTTATTTTGCATTATAATATATAGTTTTTTCATATGAATCTCTCCTTTCTCTACAAAAGCCCCAAGAAAACATAATTAGTTAAATCACATAAACACACGCGCACCAGCTTCAAATATTGTCCAAGAAAATGAAGTCCATTACTAAAGTCATTCAAAGGTGGAAAAACAAGAGCCGGGCTCCACCCGGCTATGTCCCGATCCTTGTCGGAGCGCAAAGAAAGCGGTTCGTCGTCAAAACTAGGTTCTTAAACTATCCGGTTTTTGCGGCACAATTCGACGAAGTAGAGGCGGAGTTCGGGTTTCCGAGCGAGGGCTGTCTCGTTCTTCCTTGCCAATCGGGTTTATTCGAAGGAATCGTGAGGTTACTTGAGAAAGACGAGGACAAGTTTAGCGGATTGGGGCTGCATGAGTTCTTGAAGATGGTTACGGATGAATTTACATACAACAATCACTACAAGATTTCGGGGCTTTTCCCGACCGCAATCTCCCGACCGCCATTTGGTCGTGAGCATTCCCGACCGCGCAATAGTCGATACAAACATTCCCGACTGCAGCGTGGTTACGAAACGTTCCAGGACTATTCTCGACCGCGCTGTAGTCAGGAAAACATCTCCCGACTGCAGGGCGGTCGGGAGTGTATTGGGCCGGATATTATCAGCCCGAATTTTTGGCCCAGCTGGGCCGCGCAGCTGGGCCTTAGGGTCCCGACCGCACGGCAGTCGGGAGGAAGACAGACGATTTAGTCGTCTTCCTCCCCCTTTCTCTCCATTTTCTTTTCTCTCACCAAAAAAACCCTAACCGCCGCCTCACCGCTGATGCGCCGCCCCTCTCTCGACCGCAGTTCGGTCGACGCCTTCCTCTCTCCCTAATCTCGACCGCGTTCCAGTCGTCCTTTCCCTCTCTCCTCCTCCAACGCCGCCTCTCCACCTCCACTCTCTCTCTCTCCGCCACCACCGCGCTCCGCCTCTCCACCTACAATCTCTCTCTCTCTCCGCCACCACCGCGCACCGCCCCTCTATCTCTCTCCGCGTCTCCACCGCCCCTCTCCACCACCGCGCACCGCCCCTCTACTCCGCCTCTCCACCGCCCCTCTCCACCACCGCGCACCGCCCCTCTCCACCGCCCCTCTCATCTGCAACCACCCCTGCCTGTCCACCGCCGCGCCGCCACCTTTCCCGCCTCTCCACCACCGCGTCACTTTCTCGATCCGGTAAAATTTAATTAATTAGTTATGTTTAAAAGTTAATTAATTATGTTTAAAATTTAATTACTTATGTTTAGAATTTAATTAATTATGTTTAAAATGTTTTTATATATACTTATGTTTAAAATTTAATTATTAATTAGATACCCGCGCCTTCTCCCGACCGAACGCCACTTTTCTACACCGAAATTTATTTGGCGACCCCGATCCGGTAAGTTTTCGACTAATCTTGTATTTTTTTATTTGTTTAATGTTAATTTGTTTATTGTTTAATGTTTAATTTATAATGTTTAATTTTTAATGTTTAATGTTTTATTTGTTTAATTTTTAATGTTTAATTGTTAGATATCGTTAAATTTTTTAGGATTTTAGTAGAAATTGTTTTAAGAATATTGTTAGACTTAATATTAGTGGATTTAATTAATATTAGGAAAATAATAGTGCTTTTAGGAAATATTAGGAAAATATTAGTGCTTTTAGGAAATATTAGAAAAATATTAGTGCTTTTAGGAAATATTAGGAAAATATTAGTGCTTTTAGGAAATATTAGGAAAATATTAGTGCTTTTATGAAAACTGTTTAATGCCTTTAGGAAAAAACTATATAACTTAGTGTTTGATTACAATTAGCGTTTTCTTTTATTTAGATGTCTTCCCGTGGTAGTAGTGATCGTGACGAGCCCTTCCGTCGTAGTAGTACTTTTGGTACTGTATCTGGTCCTTCACCGCGTCTTCCTTCCGTTGCTCGGTCGACTGCTCCTCCCGTTGCTCCGTCGACTGCTCCTCCTACTGACGTCGGGACTACTGCCCCACCACCGAGGATACCTATTCGTCTCGCCTTACGTGATCAGGCTGCACCATCTGATACGGACGATTCCCGTGATTCCCTCGTCGCCGAGACTCCACCAGGTTTACTTGATGATCACATAGCTGCGACGCCCTCGACATCTGGTGGATCGAGGCCTACGGCACCTGTGGGGCCCACTACTTCTTCCCGACCAGACGGGGCCCAGGCAGGATCATCTTCGACACAGCGCCGACCCGGACGAGGCCCAGCGAGAGCTCCAGAGGTTCCACAGGATCGCACCAGGCGTCCGACGATCCGTTTGACGCCTCTGGGCGAATTTGAGGATAGCAACGCGGTGGCCAAATCCATTACCACGAGTATTCGAGAGCATATGAGGGTCGTTTGTCACCGATTTGACAAGGTTCCTGCAGCCACAAAAGGGAAGTGGTGGGCTAGTTTTCGGGCAAGACTTTAAAAGTTTACAATATATATATATATATATATACATATTCATCAATTTTATATATCGAAAAACTAATAATAAACTTTAATTAAATGCAGGATAAGTATATTATTGATCCCACTATATTCAATGAAGTTCATAAAGTGTTCCTAAAAAAGGCCCAAAAGTGTTACAAGGAAGTTAACCACGCTGCGAAGCATTACTATTATGAGAGGCTCAATGATCCGAGGTGGGCGAACTGTCCGAAGAATGAATGGATGAGCGACGCGTTAGAGAAGATGTACATAGAGCATTGGGAGTCGGAGAAGCATCAGAAGAGGGCCGTCACTGGAAAGAAGAACAGGCGAGGAGGAGAGGAGCCAGTCCCAGGAAAGAAAGCAAAAGGGACGCATGCTACTGGAAAAACGGGCTACACGAAGATTTCTCAAAAGATGGTATGTCTTATTAAAACTTATTATACGAATATAATACTTATTGTCTTAAATTTAAATTCTTACATTATATCAATATGCAGGCTGCTGCTAGAGGTCCCGGTGCCCCTAAGCCTCGACACGATGAGATATATCGTTATCAGCACACACATGAGGTCGAGGTGCCAGAGGGAGCTCCACGTCGCCGAGAGTGGATTCATTCCGACTACCAGGCTATATATGTAAGTATTTTACTTGTAAAGCATTCTAATAACATACGTGATGAAATTAATGATGTACTAACTCATTTTTGTCTTATTGAACAGGATGACTACATAGCCCGTATGACAAGGAGGTACGAGGCGGACCGTTCACAGTGGGTCCATTTGGACAATGAGTTGTGGCAGCTTGCGAGTGGAGGGTTGAAGAAGGGGCTAGCTGCTGGTTTTCCACAGGATGTATCTCACAATGTGTTTGGGTTCGACACGCAGAACCCCAATGCCGAGCAGGATGAGTACATTCGCGTATTGCAGACAGATAGCCAGCAGCAGAGGGAGACTATGGCGAAGAAAATTGACGAGCTTGTTGGTCACATCGGATACTTGTCCGATCACATCACACAGACTACAGGTTGTGCCCCTTCTCGACCCACACCTAGCTTTACGGGTTCCGATGCAGCGAACCCTACTCAGGATCCATTTGCCCACGGAGTGGAGAATGTTCCATTGTACGACCCTTCTCTAGACGATGGAGCCGAGCTTGGGCTTGATGGTGATGTTGGACCCGCTACCATGGATACCTTCGGTTTTTACGATTGTGACTATGTTTGACTTGTATTATGTTTTGACTTGTATTATGTTTTGACTTCTATTATGTTTTGGCTTGTATTATGTTTTGTATTTCTACTATCTTGGGGATGTTTGTGATGTATGTCTTGTATTATATTTGATTGTGACGATGATGGTTATATTTTGACTTGTATTAATTTTGTTAAATTTTTAATATTCATCTCGAAACACAAACACATTAAGTAAGACAATATTTCAATAAAAAAATTAGACAATATTTCAATAAAAAAAGTAGACAATAAACGAGTCCTCCAAAATCTTCATATCCTGAGCCGACACCTCTGAGGCGCAAATCGCCTTGAAGAAAAGGCTAACCTCAACTAAAGTACCCCAAATCTCGGTGTCCAAGAAGTCTCGAAAAGCAATCGGGATCAATCTCTGCATGAAGACGTGACAATCATGACTCTTCATTCCAATCAGTTTTCCTTGTTGTTTTTGCACACATCTTCCCAGATCAGAGGCATATCCATCAGGAAATTTGAGTTTGGTCAACCAATCAAGTACCATGTTCTTTTGTTCCCTCGTGAGACAGTATTTTGCCACTGGCTTTGCATACTCACCACCTCTTCTTCCACCGGGTTGCAAAAACAATGCTTTACGTGTTGTGTAAAGCCTAAGATCGTGCCTCGACTTAATGTTGTCCTTCGACTTAGCACTGTCCAACACCGTGTTGATGATGTTCTCAAAAAAGTTCTTCTCACAATGCATGACATCTAGATTGTGGCGAATCAAGTTCGAGGACCAATATGGTAGTTCCCAAAATATGCTTCGTCGACACCAATTATGAGTTGTGTTAAAACCCGGGAGCTTAGGGGGATTTAACCCAAACCTAACCGATCGTAGCCTATCCACAATTGCCTTCATCTCCTCCCCTGTTTTCCTTCGAATAGGCGGCTCATGCACCTCCTTCTTCTTGGTGAAATCCTTCTTGTTGTACCTAAACTTATGACCAGGTGGTAGAAATCGACGATGACAATCAAACCACGAAGGTTTTCCACCGTTATCAAGTGTGAAAGAATCTATATCACCCATGCAATAAGGACATGCTAGTTTCCCGTGAGTGCTCCACTGTGACAACATTCCATAAGCCGGAAAATCGCTAATAGTCCACATAAGGGTCGCTCTCATCTGGAAGTTTTCCTTTCGTGAGCTGTCATATGTCCATAAACCATCACTCCACAATTGTTTCAACTCATCAATCAACGGCCTCAACAACAGATCCAAGTTCTTTCCAGGACTCTTCGGGCCAGGTATAATAAGGCTCAAAAAAAGGAACTCTGGTCGCATGCATAAATCCGGCGGGAGGTTATAAGGGGTCACAAACACGGGCCAACAAGAATATTGTCTCCCAGATTGCCCAAACGGTGAGAACCCATCTGTACAGAGCCCAAGTCGGACATTTCTGGGCTCCGCGGCAAAGTCCGGATAAGTGCGATCAAAATGTCGCCACGCCTCGCCTGCAGCGGGGTGTATCATTCTATCAGGTGACGCGCGACACTTCAAATGCCAAGTCATATGTCGGGAAGTACCGATGGTATAAAACAATCTCTGTAACCGAGGGCCTAGGGGGAAATACCACAACTTTTTCCTTCCAACCCTCGACTTTCTACCGGCCTCGTACCTATCTGTCTTGCATATCGGACACGATGTGAGATCCGGGTTGGCATTTTCACCGTAGTACAAGAAACACAGATTCCAACATACGTCGATCTTTTCGTACCCTAAACCCAAACCCGCGAGCATCTTATTCATGCCTGGAATCGTGCTCGGTAGCATTTCCTCAATCTCTGGGTCCATGCAATCCTTGGACAACGCTAAGTACTTTTCGCTCTCGACATTTGAGGATTTATGACCCGTCTTAACTGTCAACCACTCGGCAAACCACTGGAGCACAGTCTTAGGCTTCTTCTGGTGCATTTTATGGTCGCCCAACTTCATCAATTTGTAGAACTCCTTTGCATCGCGACTCGGATCTTCGTTGTGCACCTCTCCCTCAACAAATCGACCCCCATATGCATCCACAACCATATCCCTAAACAAAGTATCGGCATGAACAGGACTATCAACGTGAAAATTAGGGGTCGGTGATTCTGGTACATACGATGTGGATGCCTCGTTCGCCTCCTCTCCATGCAAGTCCCATATCCAATATTGATTCACAAACCCCGATTTATGAAGATGATCTTGTACTACGTTTCGTTCCCAATATTTTAAATTTGTGCATTTCTTGCACGGGCACCTAATACGTTTTCCATCTACGTAATCTGTTTGTGCTAATGCAAACTTTATGAATTCACGAACCCCAATCACGTAATGTTCATTCAAATAACCGGTATTACTATTTATCCTATCGTACATCCAAGATCTATCGGGACGATAATCCATTTATAATCTACGGAAATTAAAAAGAATTTGTTACACTTCTAAGAATTTAGCTTGATCTTATAAAATTAAATAGCGTAGGAAAAAAATGCTTACTTGTTGTAGCGTAGAAAAATACTTAGATCAAGTATTTGTTGCACACACATACGCCCCTCGTTGCATTTAATTACCGCAATATCTAAAACAAATCAATAAAAACATTAGTTTCTAAATAAACATGAGCTTAATGGTTATAAAATAGGAAAATTGGGATATAACAAGGGAAAATCGTGCATACCTTAAAAAATGATGAATGTTGGAATGATTTCTAAAGGGAATAGGAGAGGGTATTTATAGGAGATTCGCAGAGTATTCCCGACCGCACGGTGGTCGGAAAAACAAACGGTAACAAAGAGTCCCGACCGCAAGGCGTTCGGGAAACTTTGTTACCGTTACTAGCCGTTACATCTCCCGACCGCCGAGCGGTCGGGAAACTTTGTTACCGTTACTAGCCGTTACATCTCCCGACCGCCCTGCGGTCGGGAAACTTTGTAGCCGCGGTCGGAAAAATAACTTACCGACCAACTTGCGGTCGGGAATGTTAGGGTATAGGGTTTAGGGTTTAGGGTTTAGGGTTTAGGGTTTAGGGTTTACCGCTATTCAGTAACGATTAGTATTCATATTTTCTCAATTATTATTTGATTAGTATTCATCTAGTGTTTTAAACATTGGTGAAATTTTATAAGTGCAATAAAAATATTATATTTTGTTATCCAAAGAATCATGAATCGATTGATCTTGTCATATATATTTACGTAACACTAATAATTCAGTAACGTAACTAATCATCATCTCATAATTTAGTTATATATATATGTGTATACCTCTAATTAACAAATGTGTTCAATAACACAAGTGGCTTATCTTTACTTATCACTAACGATTACAACAATTGTTGATTCCTATATATAGGTAGATAGATATATAGATAGATAGATATATATAGATAGATAGATATACACACGACTAATTAATATATATAGATATATATACATAGATATACAAGTAAAACTCAAAGTTACCCCGACATAATATTATTTAACAAATAATTATTAATTTTTTAACTCAAATAAACATTAAACTAGTATTATTATAGCTCAATAATAATTTTTAAAAAATAAAAAATTTATCATTCCCGACCGGCGTTCGGTCGGGAGTAATATTCATATGATTCTCGACCACCCTGCGGTCGGGAATAATATTCATCGGTGTGTTTCTGGGCAAAATAATTGTCCCGACCGCAGGCCGGTCGGAACCGTTAAAAGTTTTGGCGGGGCCGCCAAAAATTTAAATTTTTCAACAAAACAAAATCCAATCTCATCCGTTCATTAACCAAAACAATCCAACGACTCAAACCATGATCCGCGCCACTCACATCCCACCAATCAAAACCAATCCCACAAACCTTATAAATAAACCATACCCCATTGCCATCACTCCACACAATTTTTTCACCAAACACTTTTTCATTTATTTGTTGAAACACCTATCTTTCTTTTTCTCCAAACACTTTTTCTTTTATTTCTTCAAACACTTTTCTTTCTTTTTCTTCAAACACTTTTTTCTTTCTTTTCCTTCAAACACCTTTCTTTCTTTTTCTTCAAACACTTTTCTTTCCTTTCTTTCTTTTTCTTCATAGACTTTTATTTCATTTATTAAAACACTTTTATTTCATTTTCTTCAAACACTTTTATTTCATTTCTTCAAACACTTTTATTTCATTTTTCTTTCAAACACTTTTATTTCATTTTCCTTTCAAACAATTTTATTCTATTTTTCATTGAAACAATATATATAATAAAGAAACATTAAATTATATTGAGCATATAGATTGGGCTACATATAAAATATAATATTCCGGTAATTTTTACCGGAATATTATTTTTTTTAATTCTATGAATATTACTCCCGACCGCACACCGGTCGGGAGAGTATGAATATTACTCCCGACCACAAAGTGGTCGGGAATCTTTGAATATTATTTTTGACCAATCGGCGGTCGAGATTTCTTGTAGTTCCCGACCACGTGTTGGCCGGGAAATGCAAATTATTTAAAATATATACGGGATGGTTTCTCGACCAAATTGCAGTCGGGAATATTACTCCCGACCGCCATGTGGTCGGACGCTGGCCCGTAGCCCGGTTTTGCAACCGGGCTACAACCCGACCAGATTCTGGTCGGGAGATTATTCCCCCGACCGCGTGGCGGACGGGTAGTTTCTCGACCAAATTGCGGTCGGGAATGTTATGACCGGGCTCCGGTCGATATTTTGTGGTCGGGAAAAGTATTGGCGACCGATTGCGGTCGGGAATGTATTTCCGACCAGACTTTATCCGACCGCAGCTTCGCGACCGCCCTGCGGTCGCGAATGGGCTTTTCCCGACCCGAGCTGCGGTCGGGAAAAGCCCCGTTTTCTTGTAGTGAATGAATCTTGTAACGCGTTGACCACGCCATTGCTGCAAGAGGCCCGATCGGGTTTTATATTTTGACGCTAGTAGCGAGATTATGTATGGTCTTTATTTTATTCAGGTCATGTATGTGTTTGATGGGTTTAATTCGGACTAATTCAAACTTACTAAGATAGTTTCTATCATTCAACAAGTAATATTTAATCTAAATTCATGAAAATGAGCAATATTTGGTTTCAAACCCTTCAAGATTTCATATGGAGTCATATTTGTACTAGGTCTAAGATAAGCCCTATTACTTATATGACATGCATTATTTAAAGCTTCAGCCCAAAGTCTTTTAGATAGATTTCTAGCATTAAGCATAACTATGGCCATCTCTTGAAGTGTCCTATTTTTCCTCTCAGCTATCCCATTTTGCTGAGGTGTCTTAGGTGCTGAAAACTCATGAAAAATTCCATTCTTATCACATAAATCACTGAAACTAGCATTTTCAAATTCTTTCCCATGATCAGACCTAATCTTACAAACAGAGGAACCATACAGATTTTTGATGCTAGCATGTAAGATCCTAAATGTGTTTAATGCATCAGATTTTTCTTTAAGAAACTTAACCCATGTATATCTAGAGAAATCATCTACAATAACAAAGGCATATCTCTTACCACTTAGGATGCTCACCTCAATAGGACCCATGAGATCCATGTGTAATAATTCAAAACACTTACCAGTCCTGGGAATTGTACTTTGTACCTGGAGGGGTGTGTGAATAGCTTTGGTTTGCTTACCCTTTAGGCAGTCCCCACATACAACCTTACATGGGCTGGATATCTTTGGTAAGCCTCTTACAGCATCAACTTTCTGTAGCTTCTCAAGGTTCCTATAGTGAACATGTCCTAGCTTCCTATGCCACATAACATCATCATCAACTTTAGCATGAAAACAATCTTCTTCTTCCTGTGCAAGGTAGCAATTATCTTTAGATCTAGTACCTGTCATAACAAGGACAGTTTCACTATTAAATACATCACAAGAACTTTTATCAAATGTAACAAGCAAGTTATCATCACAAAGTTGACTAATGCTTATTAGATTTGCTTTCAATCCTTCAACTAGCAGAACATCTTTGAGAGGTGGAAATCCTTCAACATCTAGTACTCCCTTTCCAATGATTCTTCCCTTGGTGCCTCCTCCATAGGTGACAGTTCCAATATTGAGAGGAATCAATTGTTTAAGATTTTCCTTGTCTCCTGTCATGTGTCTTGAGCATCCACTGTCAAAGTACCACTTACCTCCAAGGTTAGAGTACACAGCAGAAAACACAACATTGCATACAAGTTTCATCTTAGGAGTCTTTAACTTTTCAATCCAAGTTCTACTTTTCTGTCCCGTTCCTAATGTTGGGATAACATCTGTACCACTGACCAACTCAACATTAGAGACAGTTTCTGTTTTCTTCACATTTTCTTTCAAATATTTCTTGCAATAAGGTTTTATGTGACCTGGTTGAAAACAAAATTGACAGATATAAGTAGGTTTACTTTTGTTGGGATTAGCACAGCTCAAGTCTTTTGATTCCTTAACAAAACCTTCTTTAATGAAAACAGGATTAGCAACTTTAGAGATAGGTTTCTCAATATATCCAAGACCATTTGTTCATTGATTACCCATACTCAGTACCTCATCAAGTTTAGATGTACCTGAGTTCCATTTAGCAATGATCTGATTATCTTTTTCGAGCTTTCCTTTTACCTCTTTAAGTTCAGCTTCTGTCTTGTGAAGGTCTCTTTCATACATCCTCATCAATTTCTCCAGTCCATCAATCTCCAGTCTCTGAGCTTCATTCTTCTTGGTGAGTTTTTGATTTTCTTTCAGAAGATTATGAAAAGTAGACTTCAAGTCTTCAATGATTTCCTCGTGGGACATTTCACCTTCAAAGTAATACTCTTCATCTAGATCAACTGAGCCATGAAAACATTCAAAGTTAGATTCATCATTATCGGACAAAGAATTGAGATCAATATGGGTATCATATTCAGTCCAATTCCCAAAGAAAGTCTCATGTTCTGATGTTGAGTCCTGGATGTTGGAGCAACATTGGGACCCGTGGCAGTTATGGAGATCTTCTTCTGTCCAGTTGACATGAGTAAATAGCGCAACTGTATGAATCTCTTCAAAGCTTTCTTCAGTATCAACACTTGATCCAGAGTTATAATCCTCTTCATTGAAATCATCTACACAAACCCAATGAGACTTTCCCTTCTTGCGGAGGGTGTTAGCACATTCAACAGCAATATGACCATAACCTTTACATTCATAACATTGAGTAGTTTTCAACTTTTCAATTTTTTCAGGACTAGATTTTGTTGCCATATATTTAACAAATTTAGGAGGCAATTTTCTAAAACCAGTGGAAGTATTGCTAGGTTGTTTCCCTTTGGATTTATCTTTAAAGTTCAACCTACTGAGTTTCTTGCTAATATTTCCATAGTTAGAAGAAATAATATCATCCTCATCTTCACTCTCATGATAATTTGTTCCTAACAAAGCAATAGCTTGTTGTTTGGTAGTCCTAGCAGTTCTGAATTAACTTAAACATCTGATTGGTAACATAACTAAAAATAGCATTAAGAGCTTTCTCATTGTAGTTATATAGTGTTACCTCGTTTGCTGTCCACTGTGACTTCGGTTTTGGTACAATATCTGCATCTCGGTCGTTCTCAATCTTTGGGATAGAATATCCATCAAGAACGGCATCCCATGCTTTCGTGTCAATGGATTTGATGTGAACTCTGAGCCTGGTCTTCCAGTAAGCATAATTGATGGATCCTTCTAAGACTGGGAGTCTGCTAGAATTGGGATTGATGTTGTCCATCGCGTTGTATCACCTCCAAACACCAGTGAAATCGGTGCTTGGCTCTGACGCCAATTGAAATTGTTGGATCGGGATTGATACAACTTTTCCAAGTTTCAGAGCTCAAGTTAAGCTGGCGTTGCCTTAACTTGATCTCAAACAATCTTCTTGATAGAGTAATGTGCAGCGGAATTAAAGAACACAAGAAGATAAATTTTCAATGGTTTATTATAAAGAATCAACCATCTAGCCTTACGGCAAAATAACCACGCAGGTTTTAACAAAGACGTTCCTCACCACAAAATCACTCTCGCTCTTTTGTAGATCGGACTCAGCAAAACAGACAAGAATTTTCTCCTTAAATCTAATCCTAGACTTAACTCGAAAACTCACAAACTTTGCAAAACAAGAAACATAGCAACAATGCTTAAGATAAAATCTCTACGGATTTATAAGCTGTATTGTTTCTCTGTGTATCTTGATGTACTTCACACCTTATATATAGGTTTCTTCAAACTTGATCTCCAAGGTGTGTTGTACACAGTTTTGGTAACTTATGTTGTTTCCTTGTTGAACTCTACTTTCCTTCTTGAACTCGATCTCCTTCTTGAATAATAGTTCCCTTTATTAGATTGAGTTATAATAAGGAAATACTCCTTCTTCAATTCAGAGTTGATCTTGGAAAGATTCCTAGTTGCACTTGAACTCCAAAACTTTCCATCTTTGAAACCGTGTTGACTTGACCGATCTCCTCCTCTTGAATTATGGAAACTTCAACTTAGGAAACTTGTAATGTTCTTCCTTATGATTAAGAGATGTTCCTGGACATAAACAAAGACAACTAAAATCGTGGAACTTGATTAATAGGTGAATAAAGGCAAAACTAAAATAAAGCAGTTAAAGACAGATTGACAGAATATATACTGGTTTCAATGTTGGCCTGTGAATGTTGGCTCAACATCCATCCAACATTTAAAACCGAATACTTTACTCATGTTCAGAAACATGTTTTAGGTTAAGAATGTTATCGGGTCTCAATGTTGTCATCTGGATGTTGGCACAACATCCATCCAACATTGATAACAGAACATGTTTCAGATTAAGACTTGTTCTCGGGTTTCAATGTTGTCCTCTGGATGTTGACACAACATCCATCCAACATTGATAACAGAACATCTTACACTTTCACAGCAGAATAGGTAAAATTAAAAATCTATCTTCTACTTTTTTTTCATTTATAAAATGAAACATCGTCTTTTTCATCAAAAAATAACGAACGGGTACACGTGTATATTGAAGATAATAAATATTTAGCAATGTAGAGACACCAAATAACTAGCTAAATAATTAGAGTGAAAAACATTACATTTACAAATTTGAAATAATGATTGATAAGAAACAAGTTCATACATGTGCTTCCTTAGTGGAAGTAACAAATGAATTAAGTGTTTCCTACGTGAAAAATTATCAATTAAATATTGTGAAAAATAAAATGCCGATTTGTTTTTATGCATTTCATATGAACAAATGATATGTTACACAAGGTAGTGCGAACATGATATACGATTATTGTTGTCTTAACAAAGTCTTTATACACTTTTCTCCAATAGTAAGACTATTTTGTGGTATGAAATATAATGAAGGGGGAATTACTTTTTTTGCCCTATAATTTGGGCTAAAGTTGCATTATGCCCGTTAACTTTTCGGGCTCCACTTTTGTCCTGTAAGTCTTATATTTGTTTTTTACTAAAAATGCCCGTTGGGCTATTTTCGAGACTCGGTTACTGTTTAGCTGACGTGGACACTGACTAGGACACCACTGTACGGCCACGTGACGCCACGTAGGATCCTAGGTGGAATAAAAAATAAAAAATAAAATTTGCAAATGAAAAGTCCCCTTCTCCAACACACCAGTGTCTTCTCCACTCATCCCCATCATCAAATAAAAGCACTCTAATATCAGAATCGATGCCTCATGTGCCAGAATCATAGACGAATCCTTAGTACAAGCGTTACTACCCTGCAAAAGAACTTCCCCGAACAATCTAAAACCAGTTTCGCATGGTTCGGCGCCAACTTCAACGCCTTCGAGAGATCAGACAACTTTGCGACCATGTATTTACGAACCTGGTGGCTACACATCATCTTGCAGTGGCCTTCGAGCTAGGTTTTGGTGAGATTATGCTCGTCTGTTTGGACCTCCGATGGCACATTCATAGTTGGGGTGCGATTGAGGGTAAATGAGTAATTTCTAGGGTTTTGGAGGGCAGTTTGATTGAATCGATGTAGCTGTTGAGGTCCTCGTAGCAGCGGTGGAAAGAAGATAGAGCGTTGGAGAGGGATTTTACGTCGGCGATGGAATCGGTGAAAGACAGTGGCGATGGAATCGACGGTGGCGATTGAGTTTGAGGTTGTACGGAGGGAGGAGGAGGGATATTTGTAGTAAGTGTGGTGGTTTGTTGTTGTTATTGTTGTTGTTGTGGGGGTTGATCGGCGGACACCGAGAGCGGTGGGGGTTATTTTGGACATTTCACTTCTGATTGTGGATATATGGACCACGTTTTTTTTATGACGGGGGTATTTCGAACATTTTACGGTTAAGTCCAGTTAAAAAAGTTTATTTACGTGGCGACACGTGGCCGTACAGTGGCGTCCTAGTTAGCGTCCACGTCAGCTAAACAGTAATCGGGTCTCGAAAATAACCCAATGAATATTTTTGGTAAAAAATATTTGACTTACAGGGCAAACGTGGAGCCCGAAAAGTTAACGTGCAAAATGCAACTTTAGCTCAAATTATAGGGCAAAAAAAGTAATTCTCCCTATAATGAATATACATTTAAAAGTTTTTGTCAATAATTTGATGGCCCCACATTCCCATTACTTATTAGTAATAAATAAGTTTCGCATTAAATAGATCGTAGATCACTTTTTTAGCAATAAGCAAGGTTATATGGATAAGAATAAAGAATAAATATAAGCGATTAGCCTACATACTTAATCCATGTAAAATAAGTCATGAACTCCCAAAACATCAAGCACTTTTTCGCCCATCCTCAGTCTAAATGTGCTTTCGCTTGTTTTGGCCCGTGTCAAACATAATGTGGCTTCCCAAGTGGAGGCCAAGTCCAATGGTTTTGTGAACAAGTTACTGGACATATTTTGGAGTTTGTCCTTAAGAGATTGAATAGACTAAAAATAATTATCGCAAAGTAATTTATTCAATTCTAGTATATTAATTAATATACCAATTTAGCATTTAAACTCATTTATGTTATTCTTAGCATCGAGCTTGTCTAATTTTATGCTCGAGCAGAG
This sequence comes from Linaria vulgaris, assembly GCA_948329865.1. Lineage (NCBI taxonomy): Eukaryota > Viridiplantae > Streptophyta > Magnoliopsida > Lamiales > Plantaginaceae > Linaria > Linaria vulgaris. The sequence continues at coordinate 68,785,272 of OX415249.1, forward strand.
CGTATTTTCAAAGCAGCCTGATTGAATCGAGTTATCGTTGGTTAATCGCAACATGTTGATAGTTGGGTTCACCTTTTAAAATTGTAACGGCCGCACCTAAAAGATTCCGAGACTGCGATGGAGTTTCACTTTTTGACTCTTAGTAATGTTTCTTATGTTGTAAGGTGTTTTGAGGGGTTTCAAGTTGAATTAAATTTATAGTTACCCCTTCTTCTTTCATTCGCAATCCAGAATGAGATTGGCTAGATTCTAAATGATCACGCTTCATGCATTTGATGAGATTCGTAATTGAGTCTCCTGATTTAAATTGTTCATTTAGACCTGTATATTATTTGGTAGATTTATCCTATTTTAAGAGTTAATAGCAAAAACCACCCCGTGTTATTTCTATTTGGCTGAAAAAGCTGGTTAAATTAGCATAAATCCTAGTGTTATCATTTTATTAGCACACCGCACCCAATCTACATTTTATCATTTTTAAAATGTTGCTTCATCAACAATGTTCCCATTTTAGGTTGAAGTGATGTAATGAATATATTTCACACAATAAATAGGTAGATTTGTAAATTTTATTTTCTGTCGGGGGTTAACTTTGTTTTTTTAATCGGTAACATACGGTATCTCACATAATAAAGTTGATAACCCATGTTAAGGTACAGTTGACAAGATCAGAAGGAAATTCAATAATTTAAATTTATTATTTATTTGTCGAATATCTGATACTTCTTTTTTTCTTCTTCCAAACTAAAGGACTACTTTAGTAGAAGGAGTGAAGTCCCAATTAAAGAAGTCATTCTATATGGAAATATAATTACATACACAACAACTAATACCGGAAACGCTACCCATATGATAATCATGAATAACAACTCCTAATGATATTAGTAGTCCTTGTACTACAACAATACGTATTGGTCACCTTTATATATTATTTTGCATTATAATATATAGTTTTTTCATATGAATCTCTCCTTTCTCTACATAACTAGTTAAATCACATAAACACGCGCACACCAGCTTCAAATATTGTCCAAGAAAATGAAGTCCATTACTAAAGTCATTCAAAGGTGGAAAAACAAGAGCCGGGCTCCACCCGGCTATGTCCCGATCCTTGTCGGAGCTCAATGAAAGCGGTTCGTCGTCAAAACTAGGTTCTTAAACTATCCGGTTTTTGCGGCACAATTCGACGAAGTAGAGGCGGAGTTCGGGTTTCCGAGCGAGGGCTGTCTCGAACTTCCTTGCCAACCGGGTTTATTCGAAGGAATCGTGAGGTTACTTGAGAAAGACGAGGACAAGTTTAGCGGATTGGGGCTGCATGAGTTCTTGAAGATGGTTAATTTACATACAACAATGAATCTTGTAACGCGTTGACCACGCCATTGCTGCAAGAGGCCCGATCGGGTTTTATATTTTGACGCTAGTAGCGAGATTATGTATGGTCTTTATTTTATTCAGGTCATGTATGTGTTTGATGGGTCTAATTCGGATTAGTTATTTAATTATGCGGTCTAGTTAGCAGTTTTTTCCCAATCTGGAATGAGATTAGCTAGATACTCTATCAGGCTTGATAATCTTGTATATGTATTCAAAATATTCTTAATTAATGAAATACATGGTTAAGATTGTATGTTCATTTGCATGGACCTGTTGATTATTTTGTAAGACAATCCAATTTTGGTGTTGGGGTTTACCTAAGTATAAATTTATACTTCTAAATGCCTAATCAAAAATACATCTTAAATAAGATTTCTTCCGGAATAAAACACACTATTATCTTTTTATTTCAGTACAAAATTTCTTGTATGTTTTTCCACAATACGCATAAAAATTTCTTGAAAACTTATTAAAATTTTATATACGAGTTTATAGAGTCCAACTCGTACATTGGCATTGGCAAGACGACTGTTGAACACCTTACACCAATACGTTATTTTAAGCACATTAAGATAATACAACACCATAGAAAAGTTTGATCTATTACAAAATGCAACACGCACTTTGAGAAAATGACAACTCATTCCCTCATCATCAAAGATTCAACTTACACTACAAGAAAAATAGGACAATAGGGACCGAACAAGTCAATAGAGACCCCTAAGGCGGTCCCTATTGACCCTTTTTCGGTCGCAGAAGGTCAATATGCGGTCCCTAATGCCTTAACAACAATAGGGGCTGCCCTTATGTCGCTACTGATGGAGCAATGGGGACCGCTGAGCGGTCCCTACTAATATTCATATAAACTCAATTAATACTAGTACGGACCGCCGAGCGGTCCCTAATAGTCTGCGCGGAAAATAATAAAAATAATAATATTCTGAATTGTTTTTCGAATATTATTTTTTTGTTTGTACAAATATTATTATAAGAAGATCAAAATAATAAAATAACGATAGGTATCCCTTTGGTGTGCACTTGGAGAATAAGACATGTACATGTATGACGTGGGATATGATAGGTATCCCTTGTGTTCATGTCTGTGCTGCAATGAGACACATGAGTTGGAAGCCAGAAGAGCAAATTCATGCTTATTACTCAAAGGAGACCTATCTAAGGATTTACAGTAACTACATGTCTCCAATGCAAGGAAAGAGTGTCTGGCCTATGGCTCAAACACCTAGGAACAGAATTGAACCTCCTCCTGTCAAAACTATGCATAGTAGGCCCAAAAAGTACCATAGAAAAAGAACTCCCGAAGAACTGAGAGAGATTCAGTTGAGGAATGAACTTAGTGGCCATCTAGGAAGGGATGGACTTAAGATGCATTGTGGTTATTGCAAAGCAGAAGGTCATAATGCTAGAAGTTGTCCGGCAAGGAAGAATAACCCTCTTGGAAGTACATGGGTTCCCAAGCTAAGGGTGAATGGTAGGGGAAGAGTTAGGAAAGGGAGTGGGAAGGGAAGAACGAAAGGATCTGTTGGTCCTAATACATCTGCTGAAGTTCCTTCAACTACAAATGTTCCTTCAGAGACAGGTGTTAGTGCACAATGAGAGGTGATTACCAGTCTTATTTCCTATGACTATCTACTCAAAGTTGCTAAATTTAACTAGTACTTTCTGTTGGTAGGTTGCTGCAACACAGGAGTCCGTTGTTAAAATTGGTGCTGCTGATGATCAGGGACAACGTGAGCCCTCTGAAAGAGCAAATAAAAGGAAACAACAGGTATAGACTAAAGTGGCTCCTGAAAAAAAGAACCGTGAAGCAACTGATTTGCCCCCAAGGCCATCAACGAGACAATATCAGAATGCAGCACCTACTTGTGAAGCCTCTCCCTTAGAAGTTCGACCTCAAGTAAGGCGGCATACAAGGAGTAATCCAGCACCAATAGCTACAGCACCAATTTTTGTGGCTGGGATAAATGCTAGGCCACTCACTAGAAGCCAAACACCTGAAAGGTTTACTAGTTTATCAACTGAAAAACCGGCAAGTAAGTCAAAGAAGCAACTTTTGTTCTCAGAGGTACCAACATCCAGCAGTAATTTGACTATCACTCCTCCAAGTATAAAAAGTTTCAAACCTCTTGCTGCAAGTAAAAAAAATTGTAGTTCCAAAAAGAACCAGAAATATGATGTATGTTAGTACTGCAGAAGATGGTACTAACTAATGGTTATGTGTAATGTACATTATTGCGTGCTCTTTTGAATAGTGGTTGGTAATGTCATGGTACTGAATATGGATTCCACCTCCTATTGTTGTTCATGGTATTAAATGGATATTTAATGCAATATGTTATACAAAATACTATCTAAACAATATATATAATTGCACCTGGCTATATATACTTTGATGACATTTTACAGTTTACGATTCACCGTTTGCCCGCTATTACAGTTTACGGTCCAACGTTTGAAAAACTTACACTTTCATATCCAACCTTTTAAATAACTAACACGCAACGATATAAACTTTATGAATTATTCCATCATCAATTCTGAATCACAACATTATATTTGTTTCCTTTTTTATGATAAGAATCCGATATAAACGCAGCTGCCAACTATCACATCATTATATTTGTTTCCTGTTTTTTTATAAGAAGCTGGTATCAACGCAGCATATCATTAATTATTCCATCATCAATTCTGAACACTACCATTAATTATTTGTTTCCTTTTTTTGTATCCCTAAATATACACGAAAATTTTCATTTTTTTATTATCGCGTCGGGTAGGAAATGAACAAACTTTTCTTTTATTTCTTATGTGTACCAAAAAACAGCAGAATAGGTAAAATTAAAAATCTATCTTCTACTTTTTTTCATTTATAAAATGAAACATCGTCTTTTTCATCAAAAAATAACGAACGGGTACACGTGTATATTGAAAATAATAAATATTTAGCAATGTAGAGACACCAAATAACTAGCTAAATAATTAGAGTGAAAAACATTACATTTACAAATTTGAAATAATGATTGATAAGAAACAAGTTCATACATGTGCTTCCTTAGTGGAAGTAACAAATGAATTAAGTGTTTCCTACGTGAAAAATTATCAATTAAATATTGTGAAAAATAAAATGCCGATTTTTTTTTATGCATTTCATATGAACAAATGATATGTTACACATACGCAAAGGTAGTACGAACATGATATACGATTATTGTTGTCTTAACAAAGTCTTTATACACTTTTCTCCAACAGTAAGACTATTTTGTGGTATGAAATATAATGAAGGGGGAATTACTTTTTTTGCCCTATAATTTGGGCTAAAGTTGCATTATGCCCGTTAACTTTTCGGGCTCCACTTTTGTTCTGTAAGTCTAATATTTTTTTTTACCAAAAATGCCCGTTGGGCTATTTTCGAGACTCGGTTACTGTTTAGCTGACGTGGACACTGACTAGGACACCACTGTACGGCCACGTGGCGCCACGTAGGATCCTAGGTGGAATAAAAAATAAAAAATAAAATTTGCAAATGAAAAGCCCCCTTCTCCAACACACCAGTGCCTTCTCCACTCATCCCCATCATAAAAAAAAAAAGCACTCTAATATCAGAATCGATGCCTCATGTGCCAGAATCATAGACGAATCCTTAGTACAAGCGTTACCCTGCAAAAGAACTTCCCCGAACAATCTAAAACCAGTTTCGCATGGTTCGGCGCCAACTTCAACGCCTTCGAGAGATCAGACAACTTTGCGACCATGTATTTACGAACCTGGCGGCTGCACATCATCTTGCAGTGGCCTTCGAGCTAGGTTTTGGTGAGATTATGTTCGTCTGTTTGGACCACCGATGGCACATTCATAGTTGGGGTGCGATTGAGGGTAAATAAGTAATTTCTAAGGTTTTGGAGGGCAGTTTGATTGAATCGATGTAGCTGTTGAGGTCCTCGTAGTAGCGGTGGAAAGAAGATAGGGCGTTGGAGAGGGATTTTACGTCGGCGATGGAATCGGTGAAAGACAGTGGCGATGGAATCGACGGTGGCGATTGAGTTTGAGGTTGTACGGAGGGAGGAGGAGGGATATTTGTAGTAAGTGTGGTGGTTTGTTGTTGTTGTTGTTGTTGCTGTGGGGGTTGATCGGCGGACACCGAGAGCGGTGGGGGTTATTTTGGACATTTCACTTCTGATTGTGGATATATGGACCACGTTTTTTTTAAGACGGGGGTATTTCGAACATTTTACGGTTAAGTCCAGTTAAAAAAGTTTATTGACGTGGCGACACGTGGCTGTACAATGGCGTCCTAGTTAGCTTCCACGTCAGCTAAACAGTAATCGGGTCTCGAAAATAACCCAACGAATATTTTTGATAAAAAATATTAGACTTACAGGGCAAACGTGAAGCCCGAAAAGTTAACGGGCAAAATGCAACTTTAGCTCAAATTATAGGGGAAAAAAAGTAACTCTCCCTATAATGAATATGCATTTAAAAGTTTTTGTCAATAATTTGATGGCCCCACATTCCCATTACTTATTAGTAATAAATAAGCTTCGCATTAAATAGATCGTAGATCACTTTTTTAGCAATAAGCAAGGTTATATGGATAAGAATAAAGAATAAATATAAGCGATTAGCCTACGTACTTAATCCATGTAAAATAAGTCATGAACTCCAAAAACATCATGCACTTTTTCGCCCATCCTCAGTCTAAATGTGCTTTCGCTTGTTTTGGCCCGTGTCAAACATAATGTGGCTTCCCACGAGGAGGTCAAGTCCAATGGTTTTGTGATCAAGTTGCTAGACATATTTCGGAGTTTGTCCTTAAGAGATTGAATAGACTAAAAATAATTATCGCAAAGTAATTTATTCAATTCTAGTATATTAATTAATATACCAATTTAGCATTTAAACTCATTTATGTCATTCTTAGCATCGAGCTTGTCTAATTTTAAGCTCGGGCAGAGCGTATTTTCAAAGCAGCCTGATTGAATCAAGTTATCGTTGGGTAATCGCAACATGTTGATAGTTGGGTTCACCTTTTAAAATTGTAACGGTCGCACCTTAAAGATTCCGAGACTCGGTGGAGTTTCACTTTTTTGACTCTTAGTAATGTTTCTTATGTTGTATGGTGTTTTGAGGGGTTTCAAGTTGAATTAAGTTTATAGTTACCCCTTCTTCTTTCATTTGCAATCCAGAATGAGATTGGCTAGATTCTAAATGATCACACTTCAAGCATTTGATGAGATTCGTAATTGAGTCTCCTGATTTAAATTGTTCATTTAGACCTGTATAGTATTTGGTAGATTTATCCTATTTTAAGAGTTAATAGCAAAACCCACCCCATGTTATTTCTATTTGGCTGAAAAAGCTGGTTAAATTAGCATAAACCCTAGTGTTATCATTTTATTTGCACACCGCAACCAATCTACATTTTATCATTTTTAAAATGTTTCTTCAACAATGTTCCCATTTTAGGTTGAAGTGATGTAATGAATATATTTCACACAATAAATAGGTAGATTTGTAAATTTTATTTTCTGTCGGGGGTTAACTTTGTTTTTTTAATCGTAACATACGGTATCTCACATAATAAAGTTGATAACCCATGTTAAGGTACAGTTGACAAGAGAAGGAAATTCAATAATTTAAATTTATTATTTATTTGTCGAATATCTGATACTTCTTTTTTTCTTCTTCCAAATAGCTAGCTAAAGGACTACTTTAGTAGAGGGAGTGAAGTCCTAATTAATGAAGACATTCTATATTGAAATATAATTACATACACAACAACTAATAACGGAAACGCTACCCATATCATAATCATGAATAACAACTCCTAATGATATTAGTAGTCCTTGTACTACAACAATACGTATTGGTCACCTTTATATATTATTTTGCATTATAATATATAGTTTTTTCATATGAATCTCTCCTTTCTCTACAAAAGCCCCAAGAAAACGTAACTAGTTAAATCACATAAACACACGCACACCAGCATCAAATATTGTCCAAGAAAATGAAGTCCATTACTAAAGTCATTCAAAGGTGGAAAAACAAGAGCCGGGCTCCACCCGGCTATGTCCCGATCCTTGTCGGAGCGCAAAGAAAGCGGTTCGTCGTCAAATCTAGGTTCTTAAACTATCCGGTTTTTGCGGCACAATTCGACGAAGTAGAGGCGGAGTTCGGGTTTCCGAGCGAGGGCTGTCTCGTTCTTCCTTGCCAACCGGGTTTATTCGAAGGAATCGTGAGGTTACTTGAGAAAGACGAGGACAAGTTTAGCGGATTGGGGCTGCATGAGTTCTTGAAGATGGTTACGGATGAATTTACATACAACAATGAATCTTGTAACGCGTTGACCACGCCATTGCTGCAAGAGGCCCGATCGGGTTTTATATTTTGACGCTAGTAGCGAGATTATGTATGGTCTTTATTTTATTCAGGTCATGTATGTGTTTGATGGGTTTAATTCGGACTAGTTATTTAATTATGTGGTCTAGTTAGCAGTTTTTTTCCAACCTGGAATGTGATTAGCTAGATACTCTATCAGGCTTGATAATCTTGTATATGTATTCAAAATATTCTTAATTAATGAAATACATGGTTAAGATTGTATGTTCATTTGCATTGACTTGTTGATTATTTTGTAAGACAATTCAATTTTGGTGTTGGGGTTTACCTGAGTATAAATTTAAACTTCTAAATGCCTAATAAAAAATACATCTTAAATAAGATTTCTTCCGGAATAAAACACACTATTATCTATTTAGTTCAGTACAAAATTACTTTTATGTTTTTCCACAATACGCATAGAAAGTTCTAGAAAACTTATTGAAATTTTATATACCAATTTATAGAGTCCATATGTTCTAAAAGGTCTCGGTTTCAGTTAAATACCAAATGCAACTCGTACATTGGCATTGGCAAGACGACTGTTGAACACCTTACACCAATACGTTATTTTAAGCACATTAAGATGATACAACACCATTGAAAAGTTTTATCAATTACAAAATGCAACACGCACTTTGAGAAAATGACAACTGATTCCCTCATCATCAAAGATTCAACTTACACTACAAGAAAAACAGGACAATAGGGACCACACAGGTCAATAGAGACCCCTCAGGCGGTCCCTATTGACCCTCTTTCGGTCGCAGAAGGTCAATATGCGGTCGCTATTGACCGGGCGCTGATGAGAGCAGTCGCTTCTCCTCATCGACCGACTTTCGCTACTAAGGGTCAGTAGCGACCGAAAATCAATGACCGTCTTGCAGTCCCTATTGCCTACAGTCGCTACTGATGGAGCAATAGGGACCGCTGAGCGGTCCCCACTAATATTCATATAGACTCAATTAATATTAGTACGGACCGCCGAGCGGTCCCTAATAGTCTGCGCGGGAAGTAATAAAAATAATAATATTCTGAATTTTTTTTGGAATATTATTGTTTTGTTTGTACAAATATTATTATAAGAAGATTAAAATAATAAAATAATGAGAAAAATAATATAATGAAATGAAAGTAATAATAAATGTAAAAATTTGAAGAAAAATTACTAATAATTGATGAAAAGCAAAAAATAGATGACCAAAAATTGAAGGAAGACAAAAAATACATGAATAAAAGAACAAGTGAAAGATTAAAAATAAAATGTGTAGATCCATATTAATAGAAAAGAAAGATTGTGTGGTTAAAAGAAAAAAGAAAACAAAGTTTGTGTTGGTGATTTTTGTTTTGGATTTGGAAAAAGAGAAGAAGAAAATAGTATTTTGTTTTGGTGATTTATGTTTTGGATTTGGAAATAGAGAAAAGGAAAAGTTTTTTTGTTGGGGGTTTGTTGGAGAAGAAGATAAGATGAAAAGTTTTTTTGTTGGGTGTTTTGTTGGAGTAGAAGATAAGAAGAAAAAATTTTTGTTGGGTTTTTGGAGATTGATGAAATTAGATGTAAGAGTGGTGAGTATATATAGTGGGAAGGGTGAAATTTTCAAATTTTTACAAAATTCAATTTTTCCCCCAATTCCGCCTAAAAGTTTTGCTAAATTTTTAAATTTTTGGATTTTTGTGACAGCTAAGGTTCACAAATATGCAATAGCGACCGCAAGGCGGTCACTAATATTTAATAGTGACCGCCCTGCAGTCACTATTATGTTGTTAGGAACGCCAAGCGGTCTCTAATAATATTCATCTTTCAAATTTGAATTTTTTGGAATGATGTTGATGTGTTTGTTATTCTTAGCAACCAACCTCATTATAACATGTTAATTGAAGTAATACATGATTACAAAACTTGTAGTTTAGTTGTGAAATAATAGAATAAATGAGATTGAGCGAGTCATTAACGTTCAACATATATTTCATTTTCAACAACTAATCATCAATTATTAGTTGTAGTTGTTGTTCGTTTTTATGCTTTACTTCACTAAAGTTACCATAAATATGATTATGAGGCTCAATCATTAGATCAACTATTCATTATGCTTACGTGTATATATGAGTTGTAAGCATTAGGACATTTGTCGTTCAAAACTGTAAAAGAATCTGCAAAGTGGACGGTTCCCTCTATATATTGTTTGGATTTACAATTCAACGTTGTAATTATTGTTATTTTAACTATTATAATGGTAATTATGAACTAAACAAATAACGCGGCACCTCAAATCATCATAAAATCATGATCTTAAAGTATAAATATTAGTAGGGACCGCCCGTCAGTCACAATTGGGTCAATAGGGACCGCCATGCGGTCACAATTGGGTTAGTTTCGACCGCATTGTGGTCCATATTAATTTTCATACTTTAAAATTGTGATTTTATGGAGGGATTTTGATGTGTTTATGATTTTTAGCAACAACCTCAATACTAAATGTGAAATGAAGTAATTATTGGCTACAAAATAAGTGATTGAGTTATTCAATATTAGATATTGAATGTGATCGAGCGAGTTATTAATTTTGAACCTATTTTATTATCTACAACTAATCATCATATACACCCTAGTTGTTATTGGTTATTATGCTTTAACTTCAAGAATTAAAGTATATACATCATTACGCGGTTCAGTTAAAGTATAAATATATGTATGTAGGTATTCTATCTATATATATATATATATGATCGTTGTCGTTGTATATATTAAGAATTTTCAAAACGGGTCGTCCCCAATATAATGTTTGGAGTTGCAATGAAAGATGTGTAATTATGGTTGGTTTAACAATGAATAGAATAATTATCAATTACACAAACAACGCGGCACCTCAAATCATCGGGAAAACCTCATTTTTAAGTATGAATATTGGTAAGTACCGCTCAACGGTCACAAATATGGGCCCATCGACTGCAATTTGTGCCCAGAGACCGCATTGCGGTCGCTGAATATTACCAGCTACTGCACGGCAGGCGCTGAAGGCTAGTGACTGCATTGTAGTCGCTACTGGGCAGTCCCTAAAGACCGCACAGTCTTGTAGTGTTAGGGCCCGAATCATTATTATTTGTCATGCTCTTCTCCCAAAACTCGCATATGGGACACAATTAAGTTCATGATATAGCCAACGCAAAAGTATCCCTAAATATACACGAAAATTTTCATTTTTTTATTATCGCGTCGGGTAGGAAATGAACTAACTTTTCTTTTATTTCTTATGAGTAGCAAAACACAGCAGAATAGGTAAAATTAAAAATCTATCTTCAACTTTTTTTCATTTATAAAATGAAACATCGTCTTTTTCATAAATGAATAACGAACGGGTACCCGTGTATATTGAAAATAATAAATATTTAGCAGTATAGAGCCACCAAATAACTAGCTAGATAATTAGAGTGAAAAACATTACATTTACAAATTTGAAATAATGATTGATAAGAAACAAGTTCATACATGTGCTTCCTTAGTCGAAGTAACAAATGAATTAAGTGTTTCCTACGTGAAAAATTATCAATTAAATATTGTGAAAAATAAAATGCCGATTTTTTTTATGCATTTCATATGAACAAATGATATGTTACACATACGCAAAGGTAGTACGAACATGATATACGATTATTGTTGTCTTAACAAAGTCTTTATACACTTTTCTCCAATAGTAAGACTATTTTGTGGTATGAAATATAATGAATATGCATTTAAAATTTTTTGTCAATAATTTGATGGCCCCACATTCCCATTACTTATTAGTAATAAACATGCTTCGCATTAAATAGATCGTAGATCATTTTTTTAGCAATAAGGAAGGTTATATGGATAAGAATAAACAATAAATATAAGCGATTAGCCTACATACTTAATGCATGTAAAATAAGTCATGAAATCCAAAAACATCAAGCACTTTTTTGCCCATCCTCAGTCTAAATGTGCTTTCGCTTGTTTTGGCCCGTGTCAAACATAATGTGGCTTCCCACGAGGAGGCCAAGTCCAATGGTTTTGTGATCAAGTTACTAGACATATTTTGGAGTTTGACCTTAAGAGATTGAATAGACTAAAGATAATTATCGCCAAGTAATTTATTCAATTCTAGTATATTAATTAATATAGCAATTTAGAATTTAAACTTATTTAAGTCATTCTTAGCATCGAGCTTGTCTAATTTTATGCTCGAGCAGAGCGTATTTTCAAAGCGGCCTGATTGAATCGAGTTTTCGTTGGGTAATCGCAACATGTTGATAGTTGGGTTCACTTTTTAAAATTGTAACTGCCGCACCCAAAAGATTCCGAGACTCGGTGGAGTTTCACTTTTTGACTCTTAGTAATGTTTCTTATGTTGTAAGGTGTTTTGAGGGGTTTCAAGTTGAATTAAGTTTATAGTTACCCCTTCTTCTTTCATTCGCAATCCAGAATGAGATTGGCTAGATTCTAAATGATCACGCTTCATGTATTTGATGAGATTCGTAATTGACTCTCCTGATTTAAATTGTTCAATTAGATATGTATAATATTTGGTAGATTTATCCTATTTTAAGAGTTAATAGCAAAAACCACCCCGTGTTATTTTTATTTGGCTGAAAAAGCTGGTTAAATTGCCATAAACCCTAGTGTTATCATTTTATTTGCACACCGCACCCAATCTAGATTTTATCATTTTTAAAATGTTGCTTCAATAATGTTCCCATTTTAGGTTGAAGTGATGTAATGAATATATTTCACACAATAAATAGGTAAATTTGTAAATTTTATTTTCTGTCGGGGGTTAAGGTACAGTTTACAAGTGAAGGAAATTCAATAATTTAAATTTATTATTTATTTGTCGAATATCTGATACTTCTTTTTTTCTTCTTCCAAATAGCTAGCTAAAGGACTACTTTTGTAGAGGGAGTGCAGTCCTAATTAATGAAGTCATTCTATATTGAAATATAATTACATACACAACAACTAATAACGGAAACACTACGTATTGGTCATGAATAACAACTCCTAATGATATTAGTAGTCCTTGTACTACAACAATACGTATTGGTCACCTTTATATATTATTTTGCATTATAATATATAGTTTTTTCATATGAATCTCTCCTTTCTCTACAAAAGCCCCAAGAAAACATAACTAGTTAATTCACGTAAACACACGCACACCAGCTTCAAATATTGTCCAAGAAAATGAAGTCCGTTACTAAAGTCATTCAAAGGTGGAAAAACAAGAGCCGGGCTCCACGCGGCTATGTCCCGATCCTTGTCGGAGCGCAAACGAAGCGGTTCGTCGTCAAAACTAGGTTCTTAAACTATCCGGTTTTTGCGGCGCAATTTGACGAAGTAGAGGTGGAGTTCGGGTTTCCGAGCGAGGGCCTTCTCGTTCTTCCTTGCCAACCGGTATTATTCGAAGGAATCGTGAGGTTTCTTGAGAAAGACGAGGACAAGTTTAGCGGATTGGGGCTGCATGAGTTCTTGAAGATGGTTACGGATGAATTTACATACAACAATGAATCTTGTCACGCGTTGACTACGCCATTGCTGCAAGAGGCCCGATCGGGTTTTATATTTTGACGCTAGCTAGCGAGATTATGTATGGTCTTTATTTTATTCAGGTCATGTATGTGTTTGATGGGTTTAATTCGGACTAGTTTTTTAATTATGTGGTCTAGTTAGCAGTTTTTTCCGAATCTGGAATGAGATTAGCTCTATACCCTATCCGGCTTGATAATCTTGTATATGTATTCAAAATATTCTTAATTAATGAAATACATGGTTAAGATTGTATGTTCATTTGCATGGACCTGTTGATCATTTTGTAAGACAATCCAATTTTGGTGTTGGGGTTTACCTGAGTATAAATTTATACTTCTAAATGCCTAATCAAAAATACATCTTAAATAAGATTTCTTCCGGAATAAAACACACTATTATCTATTTAGTTCAGTACAAAATTACTTTTATGTTTTTCCACAATACGCATAAAAAGTTCTAGAAAACTTATTAAAATTTTATATACCAGTTTATAGGGTCCATATGTTCTAAAAGGTCTCGGTTTCAGTTAAATACCAAATGCAACTTGTACATTGGCATTGGCAAGTCGACTGTTGAACACCTTACACCAACACGTTATTTTAAGCATATTAAGATGATACAACACCATTGAAAAGTTTAATCAATTACAGAATGCAACACGTACTTTGAGAAAATGACAACTCATTCCCTCATCATCAAAGATTCAACTTACACTACAAGAAAATTAGGACAATAGGGACCGAACAGGTCAATAGAGACCCCTCAGGCGGTCCCTATTGACCCTCTTTCGGTCGCAGAAGGTCAATATGCGGTTGCTATTGATCGGGCTCTGATGAGAGCAGTCGCTTCTCCTCATCGACCAACTTTCGCTACTAAGGGTCAGTAGCGACCGAAAATCAATGACCGTCTTGCAGTCCCTATTGCCTTAACAGCAATAGGAACTGCCCTGCAGTCGCTACTGATGGAGCAATAGGGACCGCTGAGCGATCCCCACTAATATTCATATAGACTCAATTAATATTAGTACAGATCGCCGAGCGGTCCCTAGTAATCTTCGCGGAAAGTAATAAAAATAATAATATTCTTAATTTTTTTTGGAATATTATTGTTTTTTTTGTACAAATATTATTATAAGAAGATTAAAATAATGTAACAATGAAAAAAGTTATATTATGAAATGAAAGTATTAATAAATGTAAAAATATGAAGAAAAATTACTAATAATTGATGAAAAGCAAAAAATAGATGACCAAAAATTGAAGGAAGACAAAAAATACATGAATAAAAAAACAAGTGAAAGATAAAAAATAAAATGTGTAGATCCATATTAATAGAAAAGAAAGATTGTGTGGTTAAAAGAAAAAAGAAAACAAAGTTTGTGTTGGTGATTTTTGTTTCGGATTTAGAAAAAGAGAAGAAGAAAATAGTATTTTGTGTTGGTGATTTATGTTTTGGATTTGGAAATAGATAAAAAGAAAAGTTTTTTTGTTGGGTGTTTGTTAGAGAAGAAGATAAGATGAAAAGTTTTTTTGTTGGGTGTTTTGTTGGAGTAGAAGATAAGAAGAAAATTTTTTTGTTGGGTTTTTGGAGATTGATGAAATTAGATGTAAGAGTGGTGAGTATATATAGTGGGAAGGGTGGCATTTTCAAAATGTTGCAAAATTAAATTTTTCCCCCAATTCCGCCTAAAAGTTTTGCCAAATTTTAAAATTTTTGGATTTTTGTGACAGCTAAGGTTCAAAAATATGCAATAGCGACCGCAAGGCGGTCACTGATATTTAATAGTGACCACCCTGCAGTCACTATTGTGCTGTTAGGGACCGCCAAGCGGTCTCTAATAATATTCATCTTTCAAATTTGAATTTTTTCGAATGATGTTGATGTGTTTGCTATTCTTAGCAACCAACCTCATTATAACATGTTAATTGAAGTAATACATGATTACAAAACTTGTAGTTTAGTTGTGAAATAATAGAATGAATGAGATTGAGCGAGTTATTAACGTTCAACATATATTTCATTTTCTACAACTAATCATCAATTATTAGTTGTAGTTGTTATTCGTTTTTATGCTTTACTTCACTAATGTTACCATAAATATGATTATGAGGATCAATCATTAGATCAACTATTCATTATGCTTACGTGTATATATGAGTTGTAAGCATTAGGACATTTGTCGTTCAAAACAGTAAAAGAATCTGCAAAGTGGACGGTTCCCTCTATATATTGTTTGGATTTACAATGCAACGTTGTAATTATTGTTATTTTAACTATTATAATGGTAATTATGAACTAAACAAACAACGCGGCACCTCATATCATCATAAAATCATGATCTTAAACTATGAATATTAGTAGGGACCGCCCGTCGGTCACAATTGGGTCAATAGGGACCGCCAGGCGGTCACAATTGGGTTAGTTTCGACCGCATTGTGGTCCCTATTAATTTTCATACTTTAAAATCGTGATTTTATGGAGGGATTTTGATGTGTTTATGATTTTTAGCAACAACCTCAATACTAAATGTGAAATGAAGTAATTACTGGCTACAAAACAAGTGATTGAGTTATTCAATATTAGATATTGAATGTGATCGAGCGAGTTGTTAATTTTGAACCTATTTTATTATCTACAACTAATCATCATATACACCGAGTTGTTATTGGTTATTACGCTTTAACTTCAAAAATTAAAGTATATACATAATTACACGGTTCAGTTAAAGTAGAAATATATGTATGTAGGTATTTTATCTATATATATATATATATATATATATATATATATATATATGATCGTTGTCGTTGTATATATTAAGAATCTTCAAAACGGGTCGTCCCCAATATAATGTTTGGAGTTGCAATGAAAGATGTGTAATTATGGTTGGTTTAACAATGAATAGAATAACTATCAATTACACAAACAACACGACACCTCGAATCATCGGAAAAACCTCATTTTTAAGTATGAATATTGGTAAGTACCGCTCAACGGTCACAAATATGGGCCCATCGACTGTAATTTTTGCCCAGAGACCGCACAGTCTTCTAGTGTTAGGGCCCGAATCTCCCAAAACTCGCATATGGGACACAGTGACATTCATGACATAGCCAAAGCAAAATTATCCGTAAATATACACGAAAATTTTCATTTTTTTATTATCGCGTCGGGTAGGAAATGAACAAACTTTTCTTTTATTTCTTATGAGCACCAAAAAACAGGAGAATAGGTAAAATTAAAAATCTATCTTCTACTTTTTTTCATTCATAAAATGAAACATCGTCTTTTTCATCAAAAAATAACGAACGGGTACACGTGTATATTGAAAATAATAAATATTTAGCAATGTAGAGACACCAAATAACTAGCTAAATAATTAGAGTGAAAAACATTACATTTACAAATTTGAAATAATGATTGATAAGAAACAAGTTCATACATGTGCTTCCTTAGTGGAAGTAACAAATGAATTAAGTGTTTCCTACGTGAAAAATTATCAATTAAATATTGTGAAAAATAAAATGCCGATTTTTTTTTATGCATTTCATATGAACAAATGATATGTTACACATACGCAAAGGTAGTACGAACATGATATACGATTATTGTTGTCTTAACAAAGTCTTTATACACTTTTCTCCAATAGTAAGTCTATTTTGTGGTATGAAATATAATGAAGGGGGAATTACTTTTTTAACCCTATAATTTGGGCTAAAGTTGCATTATGCCCGTTAACTTTTCGGGCTCCACTTTTGTCCTCGTAGCAGCAGTGGAAAGAAGATAGGGCGTTGGAAAGGGATTTTACGTCGGCGATGGAATCGGTGAAAGACAGTGGCGATGGAATCGACAGTGGCGATTGAGTTTGAGGTTATACGGAGGGAGGAGGAGGGATATTTGTGGTAAGTGTGGTGGTTTGTTGTTGTTGTTGCTGTGGGGGTTGATCGGCGGACACCGAGAGCGGTGGGGGTTATTTTGGACATTTCACTTCTGATTGTGGATATATGGACCACGTTTTTTTTATGACGGGGGTATTTCGAACATTTTACGGTTAAGTCCAGTTAAAAAAGTTTATTGACGTGGCGACACGTGGCCGTACAGTGGCGTCCTAGTTAGCGTCCACGTCAGCTAAACAGTAATCGGGTCTCGAAAATAACCTAACGAACATTTTTGGTAAAAAATATTAGACTTACAGAGCAAACGTGGAGCCCAAAAAGTTAACGGGAAAAATGCAACTTTAGCTCAAATTATAGGGCAAAAAAGGTAATTCTCCCTATAATGAATATGCATTTAAAAGTTTTTGTCAATAATTTGATCGTAGATCACTTATTAGTAATAAATAAGCTTCGCATTAAATAGATCGTAGATCACTTTTTTAGCAATAAGCAAGGTTATATGGATAAGAATAAAGAATAAATATAAGCGATTAGCCTACATACTTAATCCATGTAAAATAAGCCATGAACTCCAAAAACATCAACCACTTTTTCGCCCATCCTCTGTCTAAATTTGCTTTCGCTTGTTTTGGCCCGTGTCAATCATAATGTGGCTTCCCACGAGGAGGCCAAGTCCAATGGTTTTGTGATCAAGTTACTAGACATATTTTAGAGTTTGTCCTTAAGAGATTGAATAGACTAAAAATCATTATCGCAAAGTAATTTATTCAATTCTAGTATATTAATTAATATAGAAATTTATTATTTAAAATAATTTATGTCATTCTTAGCATCGAGCTTGTCTAATTTTATGCTCGGGCAGAGCGTATTTTCAAAGCAGCCTGAATGAATCGAGTTATCGTTGGGTAATCGCCACATGTTGATAGTTGGGTTCACCTTTTAAAATTGTAACTGCCGCACCCAAAAGATTCCGAGACTCGGTGAAGTTTCACTTTTTGACTCTTAGTAATGTTTCTTATGTTGTAAGGTGTTTTGAGGGGTTTCAAGTTGAATTAAGTTTATAGTTACCCCTTCTTCTTTCATTCGCAATCCAGAATGAGATTGGCTAGATTCTAAATGATCACACTTCATGCATTTGATGAGATTCGTAATTGAGTCTCCTGATTTAAATTGTTCATTTAGACCTGTATATTATTTGGTAGATTTATCCTATTTTAAGAGTTAATAGCAAAAACTACCTCGTGTTATTTCTATTTGGCTGAAAAAGCTGGTTAAATTAGCAGAAACCCTAGTGTTATCATTTTATTTGCACACCGCAACCAATCTACATTTTATCATTCTTAAAATGTTTCTTCAACAATGTTCCCATTTTAGGTTGAAGTGATGTAATGAATATATTTCATACAATAAATAGGTAGATTTGTAAATTTTATTTTCTGTCTGGGGGTTAACTTTGTTTTTTTAATCGTAACATACGGTATCTCACATAATAATGTTGATAACCCATGAAAAAGGTACAGTTGACAAAAGAAGGAAATTCAATAATTTAAATTTATTATTTATTTGTCGAATATCTGATACTTCTTTTTTTCTTCTTCCAACTAGCTAGCTAAAGGACTACTTTAGTAGAGGGAGTGAAGTCCTAATTAATGAAGTCATTCTATATTGAAATATAATTACATACACAACAACTAATAACGGAGACGCTACCCATATGATAATCATGAATAACAACTCCTAATGATATTAGTAGTCCTTGTACTACAACAATATGTATTGGTCACCTTTATATATTATTTTGCATTATAATATATAGTTTTTTCATATGAATCTCTCCTTTCTCTACAAAAGCCCCAAGAAAACATTACTAGTTAAATCACATAAACACACGCACACCAGCTCCAAATATTGTCCAAGAAAATGAAGTCCATTACTAAAGTCATTCAAAGGTGGAAAAACAAGAGCCGGGCTCCACCCGGCTATGTCCCGATCCTTGTCGGAGCGCAAAGAAAGCGGTTCGTCATCAAAACTAGGTTCTTAAACTATCCAGTTTTTGCGGCACAATTCGATGAAGTAGAGGCGGAGTTCGGGTTTCCGAGCGAGGGCTGTCTCGTTCTTCCTTGCCAACCTGGTTTATTCGAAGGAATCGTGAGTTTACTTGAGAAAGACGAGGACAAGTTTAGCGGATTGGAGCTGCATGAGTTCTTGAAGATGGTTACGGATGAATTTACATACAACAATGAATCTTGTAACGCGTTGACCACGCCATTGCTGCAAGAGGCCCGATCGGGTTTTATATTTTGACGCTAGTAGCGAGATTATATATGGTCTTTATTTTATTCAGGTCATGTATGTGTTTGATGGATTTAATTCGGACTAGTTATTTAATTATGTGGTCTAGTTAGCAGTTTTTTCCCAATCTGGAATGTGATTAGCTAGATACTCTATCAGGCTTGATAATCTTGTATATGTATTCAAAATATTCTTAATTAATGAAATACATGGTTAAGATTGTATGTTCATTTGCATGGACCTGTTGATTATTTTGTAAGACAATCCAATTTTGGTGTTGGGGTTTACCTGAGTATAAATTTATACTTCTAAATGCCTAATAAAAAATACATCTTAAATAATATTTCTTCCGGAATAAAACACACTATTATCTATTTAGTTCAGTACAAAATTACTTTAATGTTTTTCCACAATACACATAAAAAGTTCTAGAAAACTTATTAAAATTTTATATACCAGTTTATAGAGTCCATATGTTCTAAAATGTCTCGATTTCAGTTAAATACCAAATGCAACTCGTACATTGGCATGGCAAGACGATTGTTGAACACCTTACACCAATACGTTATTTTAAGCACATTAAGATGATACAACACCATAGAAAAGTTTTATCAGTTACAAAATGCAACAAGCACTTTGAGAAAATGACAACTCATCCCCTCATCATCAAAGATTCAACTTACACTACAATAGGGACAGAACAGGTCAATAGAGACCCCTCAGGCGGTCCCTATTGACCATCTTTCGGTTGCAGAAGGTCTATATACGGTCGCTATTGACCGGGCGCTGATGAGAGCAGTCGCTTCTCTTCATCGACCAACTTTCGCTACTAAGGGTTAGTAGCAACCGAAAATCAATGACCGCCTTGCAGTACATATTGCCTTAACAGCAATAGGGACTGCCCTGCAGTCGCTACTGATGGCGCAATAGGGACCGATCAAATATTCATATAGACTAAATTAATATTAGTACGGACCGTCATTCTGTCCCTAATAGTCTGCGCGGAAAATAATAAAAATAATAATATTATGAATTTTTTTCCGAATATTATTGTTTTGTTTGTACAAATATTATTATAAGAAGATCCAAATAATAAAATAACAAAAAAAATAATATAATGAAATGAAAGTATTAATAAATGTAAAAATATGAAGAAAAATTACTAATAATTGATGAAAAGCAAAAAATAGATGAACAAAAATTGAAGGAAATCAAAAAATACATGAATAAAAAAACAAGTGAAAGATAAAAAATAAAATGTGTAGATCCAAATTAATAGAAAGGAAAGATTGTGTGGTTAAAAGAAAAAAGAAAACAAAGTTTGTGTTAGTGATTTTTGTTTTGGATTTGGAAAAAGAGAAGAAGAAAATAGTATTTTGTGTTGGTGATTTATGTTTTGGATTTGGAAAAAGAGAAAAAGAAAAGTTTTTTTGTTGGGTGTTTGTTGGAGAAGAAGATAAGATGAAAAGTTTTTTGTTGGGTGTTTTGTTGGAGAAGAAGATAAGAAGAAAACTTTTTTGTTGGGTTTTTGGGGATTGATGAAATTAGATGTAAGAGTGGTGAGTATATATAGTGGGAAGGGTGAAATTTTCAAATTTGTGCAAAATTCAAATTTCCCCCCAATTCCGCCTAAAAGTTTTGCCAAATTTTTAAATTTTTGTATTTTTACGACAGCTAAGGTTCACAAATATGCAATAACGACCGCAAGGCGGTCACTAATATTTAATAGTGACCTTCCTGCATTCACTATTATGTTGTTAGGGACCGCCAAGCGGTCCCTAATAATATTCATCTTTCAAATTTGAATTTTTTTGAATGATGTTGATGTGTTTGTTATTCTTAGCAACCAACCTCATTATAACATGTTAATTGAAGTAATATATGATTACAAAACTAGAAGTTTAGTTCTGAAACAATAGAATGAATGAGATTGAGCGAGTTATTAACGTTCAACATATATTTCATTTTCTACAACAAATCATCACTTATTAGTTGTAGTTGTTATTCGTTTTTATTCTTTACTTCACTAATGTTACCATAAATATGATTATGATGATCAATCATTAGATCAACTATTCATTATGCTTACGTGTATATATGAGTTGTAAGCATTAGGACATTTGTCGTTCAAAACAGTAAAAGAATCTGCAAAGCGGACGGTTCCCTCTATATATTGTTTGGATTTACAATGCAACGTTGTAAATATTGTTATTTTAACTATTATAATGGTAATTATGAACTAAACAAACAACGCGGCACCTCAAATCATCATAAAATCACGATTTTAAAGTATGAATATTAGTAGGGACAACCCGTCGGTCACAATTGGGTCAATAGGGACCGCCAGGCGGTTACAATTGGGTAGTTTTGACCGCATTGCAGTCCCTATTAATTTTCATACTTTAAAATCGTGATTTTATGGAAGGATTTTGATGTGTTTGTGATTTTTAGCAACAACTTCAATACTAAATGTGAAATGAAGTAAATATTGGTAAAAAAACAAGTGATTGAGTTATTTAATATTAGATATTGAATGTGATCGAGCGAGTTATTAATTTTGAACCTATTTTATTATCTACAACTAATCATCATATACATGCTAGTTGTTATTGGTTATTATGCTTTAAATTCAAAAATTAAAGTATATACATTATTACGAGGTTCAATTAAAGTATAAATATATGTATGTAGCTATTTTATCGATATATATATATATATATATATATATATATATATATATGATCGTTGTCGTTGTATATATTAAGAATTTTCAAAACGGGTCGTCACCAATATAATGTTTGGAGTCTCAATGAAAGATGTGTAATTAAGGTTGGTTTAACAATGAATAGAATAATTATCAATTACACAAACAACGCGACACCTCAAATCATCGGGAAAACCTCATTTTTAAGTATGAATAATGGTAAGTACCGCTCAACGGTCACAAATATGGGCCCATTGACTGCAATTTGTGCCCAATATACGATTATTGTTGTCTTAACAAATTCTTTATACACTTTTCTCCAAAAGAAAGACTATTTTGTGGTATGAAATATAAGAGCAAATTATTTTTTCTGCCCTTTAATTTTGGCTATGTTTGCCTTTTGCCCTCTAACTTTTCGGGCTCCACTTTTGCCCTTTAACTACTATTTTTTTGACCAAAAATGTCTTATGGGCTTTTTCATAGGCTTTTTTACCAAAAATACCCTTTAATTTATTTGTTTTAATTAAATTTAGTTTTGAAAACAAATTTAAAATAGTTTAATTAAATTTAATTTAATTTTCTGATAAGTTATAATTTTTTGATAAATGATAAAATTTAAAAAAACAAAAAAAAAATTAAAAATCGCCCCACCACCCCCCCCCCCCCCTCCTTCCCCGTCGCCCTCCCCCCCCCTTTTCCCCGTCCCCGTCGCCCCCCCCCCCCTCCTTCCCCGTCCGGTCGCCCCACCCCCACCTCCTTCCTCCCCCGTCGCCCCACCCCCACCCCGCTGCAAATCGCGGTCATCACCGCGATTTGCAGCAACACCGCTGCAAATCGCGGTGACGGGTGGGGTTGGGGGTCGGGGGGAGGGGGACGGGACGGGGAAGGAGGGTGGGGAGGGTGACGGGGAATGAAGGAGGGGGGGGGGGGGGCAATTTTTAATTTTTTTTTGTTTTTTTTTATTTTTCATTTATCAGAAAATTAAATTTAATTTAATTAAACTATTTTAAATTTGTTTTAAAAACTAAATTTAATTAAAAAAAATAAATTAAAAAGGTATTCTTGGTAAAAAGCCTATGAAAAAGCCAACAGGGCATTTTTGGTCAAAAAAATAGGAGTTAAAGGGCAAAAGTGGAGCCTGAAAAGTTAAAGGGCAAAAGGCAAACATAGCCAATATTAAAGGGCAGAAAAAATAATTTGTTTGAAATATAATGAAGGTAAAAATGTAGGAACCTATCCAACATTTGCCCGCTTTTGCACTTTCCTATCCAACGTTTTCTTTTTTGCACTTTGCTATCCAATGTTTTATTCCGGTAACACTTTCCTATCCAACCTTTGTTTCCGACCTATTTTCGCCCAAAAACGTCACTTTTTGCCGAAATGACGCATCGCTGACGTCATTAAGAGGGTATTTTTGGTACATTACTATTTATTTGCTTAAAAATTAAATAAATTAATAAATAACATTTATAGTACATTAACGCGGCATTTTCTCAAATCACCCGCCAATTTTTGAAACCCTAATTTGCATAATCGAAAGCAAATCCACGAACTCGAAGCTCAATTTCTTGTTTTCCACTCGATCAACATAATCTAACAAAGGTGTGGAGAGTTAGAACCCCCGTTGACGTTATTCCTGAAGGTCAAATTACACCACCGATTATGGTAAGAATCCCCAAATCCAAAATTTACTTTATTTCTTTGTTTAGAGTTACATTTCGTCGTGTGGTCCTCCATTTGGCTGTATGTGAGGGAATAGTTTAAGTGTGGTCCTCCTTTTCGTCATGTTCTTTTTTCCTTTTTAGATGTCACTCTAACTGCCACTTGTGCGTTTGTGTGATAAATTAGTTTAAGTGTGTATATGTATGTCAATATAATGTTAAATATTTTTTGTCTATATTCAGCTGGAGCTAGATATGACCCATTCACCATAATATTGCATCATTCCGGCAAATTAATGAGTTTGGGGAAATGGGCTTATCTAGAGGGATACATGAGCTATATAGACTGGTGCACTGAGGATGAAATGTCCAGGCTATATCTACTGGATATGGTGAAAGAAGTGGGTGTTAAAACAGAGGAATATGTGGTGGGAATATGTTACATTCAAGATTCTGCTCCAGGCGAGTATATTGAAGTAGGTAATGATAAGGAGGCACTGGATATGGCACTCTTTGCATCTACAAGGAAATCAGTAGATGTATATGTTCTCATAGATTAGGTAAATGATACTCAATCACATAGTGAATTGACTAATCTTCCTCCAATGAGTGAAGGGTTGGATTATATTGGTGATAACAATAGAGGTGCCAATGTTGGTGAAGATGAGAGGTTTATAGAAGGTCTTGTAGAGAGTGATGATGATGATGATGAACGACATGATGTAGAAGATGTAGCAAATATGTTAAGAGATATGGCCACCAGAAAAGCAAGTGCAAGTGATATACCAAACTCTTCAAGTGCTCCCTCAACTGAATCAAGTAGCCAAAGAGATATACCTCAATGCTTAAGAGACAATACAAGTCCACTGTTGGAATCTATAGTTGATATAGTGGACAGTGATGATAGTGATGGTAAAGTCTCATGCGGTGATGACTCTGAATTTTCAGATGATCTAAATGACAGTGACAATGATGCAGCTGATGATGAATATATTAGGAGTGCTAGTCAGGCAGTGGGGTATGAGGCGGAAGAAGCTATTGCACCACCTGAATTTGTTCTAAATGATGATGATGGAGTTGGAAGCTCTAGCAGACAAGCTCCTTTGCAAGATGGAAAATGAAAGGGAAAAGTGACAAGGAGGAAACAACCAAAGCCAATACCACAAAGACATTCACACCAAGGTCATCCAATTTGCAATCCATTACTTGACATGCATTGTTTCACATTTGAGCTAGGGATGCAGTTTGCAACAACTGAAATGTTGAGTGATGCAATAGTTCATTTCTCAATCGAACATGGGGGGTCAGTTAAGTTTCCTATCAATTGTCAGTTGAAGATCCAAGCAAAGACACAATGAGGATTAAGACTCTTAAGGAACCCCATGAATGTGCCAGACAGGACAAGGTCAAACAAGCAACTACCAGATATTTGAGAAAGAAATATCATGCAAAGATAAGTAGTGACCAAAATTGGCCTGCTAGCTCCATGCTAACTATTGATAAAATGGATTGTGGTATAGACTTCCACATATCTCAAATGTGCAGAACTACGAAGATGGTATTTGCTGATGTTCATGGAACTGAAGCAACCCAATATTCCTTGCTATGGAGTTATGCTGAAGAGATCATGAGGACTAATCCAGGGACTACTGTTAAGTTCAAGTGTAAAGTGATGGGTGAGGTGTGTAAGCTCAAAAGAATATACATGTGCTGGGCTTTCTTAGTGGATGCAGGCCCATTATATGCTTGGATGGGACATACCTCAAGACAAAAAATGGAGGTATACTATTGACTGTTGTTGGTGTTGATGCTAATAACTGCACATATCCCTTTGCATATGCAGTGGTTGAGAAGGATAGGAAAAAATCATGGTATTGGTTTCTGATTATTCTTGTGGATGATCTGAATATCGCTAATAGCTTTCATTGGACTGTTATGAGTGACAAACAGTTGTTTCCTAACTGTGAGCATAGGTTATGTGTTTTGCACTTGTGGGCAAATTTGAAAAAGAAGCATCCAGGTCTTGCAATGAAGAATATACTTTGGGATGCTGCAAGAGCTGGTAGAGTATGTGATTTCAACAAGATTATGGTTGTGCTGCAAAAGAGTAATGTGAAAGCATACGATTGGTTAGCAAGCAAGCCTCCAACTCAGTGGTCTAGAGAATTCTTTAGAAAACATTGCAAAAGTGATCATTGGTTGAATAACATGTCTGAGAGCTTCAATGCCTCAATTGCTAAAGCCAAGGGTATGCCAATCATTGACATGTTGGAATCTATTAGAAGAATCCTTATGAAGAGGATAGGTATCAGGAAGAATCCGTAGAGATTTTATCTTAAGCATTGTTGCGATGTTTCTTGTTTTGCAAAGTTTGTGAGTTTTCGAGTTAAGTCTAGGATTAGATTTAAGGAGAAAATTCTTGTCTGCTTTGTTGAGTTCGATCTACAAAAGAGCGAGAGTGATTTTGTGGTGAGGAACGTCTTTGTTAAAACCTGCGTGGTTATTTTGCCGTAAGGCTAGATGGTTGATTATTTATAATAAAAAACCATTGGAAATTTATCTTCTTGTGTTCTTTAATTCTGCTGCACATTACTCTATCAAGAAGATTGTTTGAGATCAAGTTAAGGTAACGTCAGCTTAACTTGAGCTCTGAAACTTGGAAAAGTTGTATCAATCCCGATCCAACAATTTCAATTGGCGTCAGAGCCAAGCACCGATTTCACTGGTGTTTGGAGGTGATACAACGCGATGGACAACATCTAAATCAGATATTGCCGTTCTTGATGGATATTCTGTCCCAAAGATTGAGAACGACCGAGATGCAGATATTGTACCAAAATCGAAGTCACAATGGACAGCAAACGAGGTAACACTGTATAACTACAATGAGAAAGCTCTTAATGCTATTTTTAGTTATGTTACCAATCAGATGTTTAAGTTAATTCAGAACTGCACCACAGCTAAATCAGCTTGGGATATCCTTGAACTTCATTGTGAAGGAGATATAGCAGTTAGAAACTCTAAACATAGACAATTGCTTAAAGATTCTGAAAAACTTGAGATGGGTGATGAAGAGAGCATAGATAGTTATTTTGAGAAAATCCTTGACATTACAAATCAATGTGAAAATCTAGGATTTCCTGTTTCAAATCAAACTATGGTTTATAAAGCTTTTAGATCTTTGTCACCTAGATTTGCTCTCAAGAGAATTGCCATGGGAGAGACAAGAGATATTGCCAACATGGAATTTCAATCCTTGTTAAACACTCTTAGAGAATTTGAGGTAGAGTTTCCTGCTAGGACTACCAAACAACAAGCTATTGCTTTGTTAGGAATAAATTATCATGAGAGTGAAGATGAGGATGAAATTATTTCTTCTAACTATGGAAATATTAGCAAGAAACTCAGTAGGTTGAACTTTAAAGATAAATCCAAAGGGAAACAACCTAGCAATACTTCCACTGGTTTTAGAAAATTGCCTCCCAAGTTTGTTAAATATATGGCAACAAAATCTAGTCCTGAAGAAATTGAAAAGTTGAAAACTACTCAATGTTATGAATGTAAAGGTTATGGTCATATTGCTGTTGAATGTGCTAACACCCTCTGCAAGAAGGGAAAGTCTCATTGGGTTTGTGTAGATGATTTCAATGAAGAGGATTATAACTCTGGATCAAGTGCTGATACTGAAGAAAGCTTTGAAGAGATTCATACAGCTGCGCTATTTACTCATGTCAACTGGACAGAAAAAGATCTCTATAACTGCCACGGGTCCCAATGTTGCTCCAACATCCAGGACTCAACATCAGAACATGAGACTTTCTTTGGGAATTGGAATGAATATGATACCCATATTGATCTCAATTCTTTGTCTGATAATGATGAATCTAACTTTGAATGTTTTAATGGCTCAGTTGATCTAGATGAAGAGTATTACTTTGAAGGTGAAATGTCCCAGGAGGAAATCATTGAAGACTTGAAGTCTACTTTTCATAATCTTCTGAAAGAAAATCAGAAACTCACCAAGAAGAATGAAGCTCAGAGGCTGGAGATTGATGGACTGAAGAAATTGATGAGGATGTATGAAAGAGACCTTGACAAGACAGAAGCTGAACTTAAAGAGGTAAAAGGAAAGCTTGAAAAAGATAATCAGATCATTGCTAAATGGAACTCAGGTACATATAAACTTGATGAGGTACTGAGTATGGGTAATCAAGGAACAAATGGTCTTGGATATATTGAGAAACCTACCTCTAAAGTTGCTAATTCTGTTTTCATTAAAGAAGGTTTTGTTAAGGAATCAAAAGACTTGAGCAGTGCTAATCCCAAAAAAAGTAAACCTACTAATATCTGTCAATTTTGTTTTCAACCAGGTCACATAAAACCTTATTGCAAGAAATATTTGAAAGAAAATGTGAAGAAAACAGAAACTGTCTTTAATGTTGAGTTGGTCAGTGGTACAGATGTTATCCCAACATTAGGAACAGGACATAAAAGTAGAACTTGGATTGAAAAATTAAAGACTCCTAAGATGAAACTTGTATGCAATGTTGTGTTTTCTGCTGTGTACTCTAACCTTGCAGGTAAGTGGTACTTTGACAGTGGATGCTCAAGACACATGACAGGAGACAAGGAAAATCTTAAAGAATTGATTCCTCTCAATGTTGGAAATGTCACCTATGGAGGAGGCACCAAGGGAAGAATCATTGGAAAGGGAGTACTAGATGTTGAAGGATTTCCACCACTCAAAGATTTTCTGCTAGTTGAAGGATTGAAAGCAAATCTAATAAGCATTAGTCAACTTTGTGATGATAACTTGCTTGTTACATTTGATAAAAGTTCTTGTGATGTATTTAATAGTGAAAATGTCCTTGTTATGACAGGTACTATATCTAAAGATAATTGTTACCTTGCACAGGAAGAAGAAGATTGCTTTCATGCTAAAGTTGATGATGTTGTTCTGTGGCATAGGAAGCTAGGACATGTTCACTATAGGAACCTTGAAAAGCTACAGAAAGTTGATGCTGTAAGAGGCTTACCAAAGATATCCAGCCCAGGTAAGGTTGTATGTGGGACTACCTAAAGGGTAAGCAAACCAAAGCTATTCATACACCCCTCCAGGTACAAAGTACAATTCCCAGGACTGGTAAGTGTTTTGAATTATTACACATGGATCTCATGGGTCCTATTGAGGTAAGTAGCCTAAGTGGTAAGAGATATGCCTTTGTTATTGTAGATGATTTCTCTAGATATACATGGGTTAAGTTTCTTAAAGAAAAATCTGATGCATTCAACACATTTAGGATCTTACATGCTAGCATCAAAAATCTGTATGGTTCCTATGTTTGTAAAATTAGGTCTGATCATGGGAAAGAATTTGAAAATGCTAGTTTCAGTGATTTATGTGATAAAAATGGAATTTTCCATGAGTTTTCAGCACCTAAAACACCTCAGCAAAATGGGATAGCTGAGAGGAAAAATAGGACACTTCAAGAGATGGCCAGAGTTATGCTTAATGCTAGAAACCTATCTAAAAGACTTTGGGCTGAAGCTTTAAATACTGCATGTCATATAAGTAATAGGGCTTATCTTAGACCTGGTACAAATATGACTCCATATGAAATCTTGAAGGGTTTGAAACCAAATATTGCTCATTTTCATGAATTTGGATGTGATTGTTACTTGTTGAATGATAGAAACTATCTTAGTAAGTTTGATCCAAAAAGTGAAAAGTGCATATTTGTTGGTTATTCTGTGAATAGTTCAGCTTACAGGGTTTATAATCCAAGATTAAAGACTATTCAAGAATCTGTAAATATAGTGTTTGATGATTCCACCTTTGATTCAGGTACTGATGAAGTTACTGTCTCGGATGTTGCCCCAACATTGGAAACAGAGACTGTCCCAACATCAGGAGCAGAAGCTGAAAACACTGAAGTTGTGACTGGTTCTAATGTTGAGCTGACACCTGCTGTTGTTAGGCCAACATCCCCACAGTCAAATTCAGAGGACGACGTTGTTGATGAACCTACAAGAGATCCCCCTACTAGGATTCAAAAGGATCATCCAGCTTCACAAGTGATAGGTGAAATCACTGGACGCATGAAGACTCGCAACAAAGACAGGGTAAACTATAAAAATATGGTAAGGTTGTGTGTATGCATGTCTTCCACTTGCACTGTAAGTAATGCTTCCTGTTTTGTCTCAAATACTGAACCTAAGAATGTGAATGAAGCTCTTAAGGATAGTAAATGGATAAATGCTATGCAAGATGAACTGTTGCAATTCACCAAAAATCATGTTTGGAATCTAGTGCCTAGACCATCTAATGTGAATGTTATAGGAACTAAGTGGATTTTCAAGAACAAAACTAATGAAGATGGTGTAATTGTAAGAAACAAAGCTAGGCTTGTTGCACAAGGTTATACTCAGGTAGAAGGAATTGACTTTGATGAGACATTTGCTCCAGTAGCTAGGATAGAATCTATTAGATTACTTCTTGGTATTGCATGTTGTCTTAAGATTAAGCTGTACCAGATGGATGTGAAGGGTGCTTTCCTTAATGGTTTGATAGACAAAGAAGTATATGTTGAACAACCTGAAGGTTTTGCTGATCCTAAACATCCTAATTATGTGTATAAACTTGAGAAAGCTTTGTATGGTTTAAAACAGGCACCTAGAGCTTGGTATGAAAGACTAACTCAATTTTTGTTAAGTCTTGGGTTCAATAGAGGAGATGGAGACAGAACCTTGTTTATTCTAAGAAAGAGTTCTGATGTTTGTATTGCTCAGATCTATGTGGATGACATTGTTTTTGGTTCTACTAACAAGTCTACTCTAGACAAGTTTGTTGAGTCAATGACAGGGACATTTGAAATGAGCATGATTGGAGAGCTGAACTACTTTCTGGGATTGCAAGTGAAGCAACTGGAGAATGGTATGTTCTTAAACTAGAAGAAGTATGCAAGGAACCTGGTAAAGAGATTTGAGCTACATGAGTCAAAACCTTGCAAAACTCCCATGTCTTCTTCTATGAAGATTACTAAGGATGGCACTGGAGACAATGTTGACCCAACATTGTACAGATCTATGATTGGTAGTCTTCTATATCTCTCTGCCTCTAGACCAGATATTATGTTTTCTGTTTGTGTTTGTGCTAGGTACCAAGCTGATCCAAAGCAATCTCACTTGATTGCTGTGAAGAGAATATTAAGATATATATCTGGAACTTCATCATTGGGCATTTGGTATTCCTTTGATACAAATACAAATCTTGTTGGATTTAGTGATTCTGATTGGGCAGGTGATGTAGATGACAGAAAATCCACAAGTGGGGGCTGTTTCTATTTGGGAAACAATCTAGTTTCTTGGTATAGTAGGAAACAGAATTGTGTGTCATTATCTACAGCTGAATCTGAATATGTAGCTGCTGGCAGTTGTGTTACCCAGCTAGTATGGCTTAAACACATGTTGCTGGACTATGGGATAGATAGTGATACTCTCCTCATGTTTTGTGAAAATCTTAGTGCCATTAGTATCTCAAGGAATCCTGTTCAGCATTCTAGGACTAAGCATATAGATATAAGACATCATTACTTGAGAGACATGGTTGAGGATAAAATGATTAACATTGAGCATATTGAGACAAATAATCAGCTTGCTGATATGTTTACTAAACCTTTAGATAGTGAGAGATTCTTCAGTTTGAGGAAATCTCTCGGCATGTGCAATATGTGAGAATGTTAGGATCCCAGTGTTGACATAACACCACTGTCTAGCACTGGTTAATGTTTGTGGTGTAGTATGTAACTTTTTGTTTTTTTGTTTGTTTCTTTATTTTCTTTTTGAGTCACATTGATCTTTGTTTGGCATATTTGATTGTGTGGTTGATCACTGTGTTTTACTAATCTTTCTAGCTTGCAGATTCACATCTAAGTTTTGAAAAGTATAAATCTCTAAAGTGTGTCTGAGGTTGTGTTAGCCTAACATATGGAGAAGCTGGGGTACACAAAGTTCACTACTTTGATGTCTATTCAGTTGTGTCTTATTCATATGAAAAGGTCTTACATGACATGTGGAGAAGCTGGGGTTCATGACGTTGACAGCTTCAATGATATTCAGTTGTGCTTATTTGCATGTCTCTGTTTGTTTTGGCCAAGGGGTACATAAAAGTGGTTCTTTCTACTAGGGTGTTTGGGGTTTCGATTGCCTTCACTTGGTAGCATTGATCACTTAGTGCTCTCTTGTCTGCAGGTTGGTAAACAAGTATGCATAAGGAATTGGGGTATTGGGGTGCATGATAAATGTGTTGCCAGTATTCAAGGCCTTTGTACTTGCCTAACTTGCTGTTGATAATGTTGTTACTGGGGTGTGTGGAGTCTAGTGCTGCCCTCATTCAGTAATGTCATTATTCTTTTTTAATCAACCCTCAGTTTTTGTTCTAAAGAGATAATGAAAATAGTGAAGATTTGATGTGATGTGATCTGTTGCTGGTTTGAAAAGTGATTCATTGTGTATACCATCTGTCAATGTTGTCATAACATTGTTGCATTCATGATAGAACTGCATTGTTTTTCATCTTTGATTAGTGTGGTTGACTAGGTTTGGGCTTAGGGGGAGTATATAGTCCCTTTCATGTGTTGAGGCATACTCTTTGGGTGACATACTGCAGGTGACACACTATTTGTGACCTTCTATGCTGTGGAAGTGGATTAATTCTCTAATTCATGACTGCTTATCTCTGTGTGTTTTCTGTTTGATATGTTGCTTATTCATGATCTTGATCTAAACCTTATGTTTTTGATACTCACTTGCTACTTTGGTGAAGTTTCAGATATAAGTTTGGATATATCTCACGCTCTCACATGAAATTGCCTTGAAGAAGCCCAAAACCTCAAATATTATGGTTTAAAAACTTTATGGTTTGAATGTTACTCTACTCTCTGATCTGAATGTTATTCCAACATTGCCACACGGTCTGCACAACATTGAAGTCAGTAACTTATAAGTTTGCTTAAAATTTTAAAAACTGAGTTTTTATTGTTTTATTGTGAACTGCTCTGGTTACTTGGTGTTTTTAAATGACACGTGGTGAAGTTCTTATGCGGGAATAGAGGAGTGGGAAAACTTATTTGATCATATTCCATAATCCCACTTACATTCATTCATTCTCTCTCCACTCTTCACAACTTAAAGGAACAACTTGCCCTAATTTCTGTCACTTGTGCAATTTGTCTTTCTCTTTGCAAATAATTATCTAAAAATCTCTCATATTTTTCTCTCAATTCTCAAAACTAACATGGCAAGCAAGACTCCTTTAGACACTCTTGCAGATTTGGCCGTGAATGTCAAGCAAACAACAACACGCACCAGGGCTGCTGCGCGTGTGGATCAAGGACGGCCTACTGCTCAAGTTGCTGCAAAACGACCAACGATTCCTTATCAACGACGGGCAAAGCAAGCTAAGAATGTGGAATCTAAGTCGAATGTTGGCGCAACATCAGAAGCCCATGCTCCTCAAACCAATGAATCTGAATCTGAGGTAAATGTGGCTAACCCTAAACCCCAAGTGAATAATGTTGATGATATAATTGAGGGGGAGGGATCTGGAGCTGGTTCTGGCAGAAAGAGAACACCAAATGGGTCTAGGCCAATGAGTAAAATAGCCTTGCTAAGAGCTGAGGCTAGAAGAGCTCAAAGAGAGAGGCTTGAGAAGAAAAAGGCTGAGGCTAAGGCTAAGGCTAAGGCTGAGAGAGTGAGGAAAGGGAAACAGGTTGTGGATGAGGAAGTGGAGGTAGTTGATGTAGAAGAAGAAGAGAAAGAGGAAGAGGAAACTGCTACTGAAGAGTCTGAAGCTAGTGGTGATGATAATGAGAATGAAGAAGAGTACTGTGACACTCTTGCGTTATCCTATTTTAGTAAGGAAGCTAGGTCTAGATACTATCTTAATAAGGAGATAGAGGACAAGGCTTATGAGTTTAGAAAGAGGGATTTTCACAAAGAGAGGGTCATGGACATGGACGGCTTTAAAAGAAATAGATTTTTTGAGTTGTTGAAAGCAAGAGGGGTTCAGAATTCAATGAAGAAGCATGGTGATTATGCTCCTGAGCTTGTACAAGAATTCTACCTGAATCTCTCAAAGTATATCACTTATGAGTTGTCTCCCAAATATGGTCAAGCATGGGCAAGAGGACAAGTGTTTGACATTAGTCCTAAGAAGATAAATGAGATTTGGGGACTGCCACATGTTAAGGAATCTGAAGATCCAAAGCCAGATGAGGTGATTGAGGATATCACAGGTGGTCCAGAGAGAACCTGGGTTGAACAATTACCAACCACAAAGCTCACTGCCCTAAGTGCTGTTCTGCACAAATGTGCATCATATAATTGGCTGCCTACTAAAAATTCTACTGTTTTGACTAAGGAGTCAGCTTACTTGGTCTACAAACTGAAGAATGGGCTTGCTGTGAATATTGGGGTGAGAATTTTAAGGGCTATGGAAGATGCTGCTGGGAGGAAGCAAGGGATTCTACCATTTCCTTCTTTGATCTGGTTTTTGGGGCACAATTCGACGAAGTAGAGGCGGAGTTCGGGTTTCCGAGCGAGGGCTGTCTCGTTCTTCCTTGCCAACCGGGTTTATTCGAAGGAATCGTGAGGTTACTTGAGAAAGACGAGGACAAGTTTAGCGGATTGGGGCTGCATGAGTTCTTGAAGATGGTTACGGATGAATTTACATACAACAATGAATCTTGTAACGCGTTGACCACGCCATTGCTGCAAGAGGCCCGATCGGGTTTTATATTTTGACGCTAGTAGCGAGATTATGTATGGTCTTTATTTTATTCAGGTCATGTATGTGTTTGATGGGTTTAATTCGGACTAGTTATTTAATTATGTGGTCTAGTTAGCAGTTTTTTCCCAATCTGGAATGTGATTAGCTAGATACTCTATCAGGCTTGATAATCTTGTATATGTATTCAAAATATTCTTAATTAATGAAATACATGGTTAAGATTGTATGTTCATTTGCATGGACCTGTTGAATATTTTGTGAAAGTGTAAGATGTTCTGTTATCAATGTTGGATGGATGTTGTGTCAACATCCAGAGGACAACATTGAAACCCGAGAACAAGTCTTAATCTGAAACATGTTCTGTTATCAATGTTGGATGGATGTTGTGCCAACATCCAGAGGACAACATTGAAAACCGAGAACAGTCTTAACCTAAAACATGTTTCTGAAATTCTGAACATGAGTAAAGTATTCGGTTTTAAATGTTGGATGGATGTTGAGCCAACATTCACAGGGCAACATTGAAACCAGTAGATATTCTGTCAATCTGTCTTTAACTGCTTTATTTGAGTTTTGCCTTTATTCACCTATTAATCAAGTTCCACGATTTTAGTTGTCTTTGTTTATATCCAGGAACATCTCTTAATCATAAGGAAGAACATTACAAGTTTCCTAAGTTGAAGTTTCCATAATTCAAGAGGAGGAGATCGGTCAAGTCAACACGGTTTCAAAGAAGGAAAGTTTTGGAGTTCAAGTGCAACTAGGAATCTTTCCAAGATCAACTCGGAATTGAAGAAGGAGTATTTCCTTATTAGAACTCAATCTAATAAAGGGAACTATTATTCAAGAAGGAGATCGAGTTCAAGAAGGAAAGTAGAGTTCAACAAGGAAACAACATAAGTTACCAAATATGTGTACAACACACCTTGGAGATCAAGTTTGAAGAAACCTATATATAAGGTGTGAAGTACATCAAGATACATAGAGAAATAATAGAGCTTATAAATCCATAGAGATTTTATCTTAAGCATTGTTGCTATGTTTCTTGTTTTGCAAAGTTTGTGAGTTTTCGAGTTAAGTCTAGGATTAGATTTAAGGAGAAAATTCTTGTCTGCTTTGCTGAGTCCGATCTACAAAAGAGCGAGAGTGATTTTGTGGTGAGGAACATCTTTGTTAAAACCTGCGTGGTTATTTTGCCGTAAGGCTAGATGGTTGATTATTTATAATAAAAAACCATTGACAATTTATCTTCTTGTGTTCTTTAATTCCGCTGCACATTACTCTATCAAGAAGATTGTTTGAGATCAAGTTAAGGCAACGCCAGCTTAACTTGAGCTCTGAAACTTGGAAAAGTTGTATCAATCCCGATCCAACAATTTCATTTTGTAAGACAATCCAATTTTGGTGTTGGGGTTTACCTGAGTATAAATTTATACTTCTAAATGCCTAATAAAAAATACATCTTAAATAAGATTTCTTTCGGAATAAAACACACTATTATCTATTTAGTTCAGTACAAAATTACTTTTATGTTTTTCCACAATACGCATAAAAAGTTCTAGAAAACTTATTAAAATTTTATATACCAGTTTATAGAGTCCATATGTTCTAAAATGTCTCGGTTTCAGTTAAATACCAAATGCAACTCGTACATTGGCATTAGCAAGACGATTGTTGAACACCTTACCCCAAGACCATAGAAAAGTTTTATTAGTTACAAAATGCAACACGCACTTTGAAAAAATGACAACTCATCCCCTCATCATCCAAGTTTCAACTTACACTACAAGAAAAACAGGACAATAGGGACCGAACAGGTCAATAGAGACCGCTCAGGCGGTCCCTATTGACCCTCTTTCGGTCGCAGAAGGTCAATATACGGTCGCTATTGACCGGGCGCTGATGAGAGCAGTCGCTTCTCTTCATCGACCAACTTTCGCTACTAAGGGTCAGTAGCAACCGAAAATCAATGACCGCCTTCCAGTCCCTATTGCTTTAACAGCAATAGGGACTGCCCTGCAGTCGCTACTGATGGAGCAATAGGGACCGATGAGCGGTCCCTACTAATATTCATATAGACTCAATAAATTTTAGTACGGACCGCCGAGCGGTCCCTAATAGTCTGCGCGGAAAATAATAAAAATAATAATATTCTAAATTTTTTTTCGAATATTATTGTTTTGTTTGTACAAATATTATTATAAGAAGATCAAATTAATAATATAATGTAAAAAATAATATAATGAAATGAAAGTATTAATAAATGTAAAAATATGAAGAAACATTACTAATAATTGATGAAAAGCAATAAATAGATGAACAAAAATTGAAGGAAAACAAAAAATACATGAATAAAAAAACAAGTGAAAGATAAAAACTAAAATGTGTAGATCCAAATTAATAGAAAATAAAGATTGTGTGGTTAAAAGAAAAAAGAAAACAAAGTTTGTGTTGGTGATTTTTGTTTTGGATTTGGAAAAGGAGAAGAAGAAACTAGTATTTTGTGTTGGTGATTTAAGTTTTGGATTTGGAAAAGGACAAAAAGAAAAGTTTTTTTGTTGGGTGTTTTGTTGGAGAAGAATATAAGAAGAAATTTTTTTTGTTGGGTTTATGAAGATTGATGAAATTAGATGTAAGAGTGATGAGTATATATAGCGGGAAGGGTGAGATTTTCAAATTTTCGGAAAATTCAAATTTCCCCCCAATTTCGCCTAAAAGGTTTGCCAAATTTTTAAATTTTTGGACTTTTGTGACAGCTAAGGTTCACAAATATGCAAAAGCGACCGCAAGGCGGTCACTAATATTTAATAGTGGCCGCCCTGCATCCACTATTATGTTGTTAGGGACCGCCAAGCGGTCCCTAATAATATTCATCTTTCAAATTTGAATTTTTTGGAATGATGTTGATGTGTTTGTTATTCTTAGCAACCAACCTCATTATAACATGTTAATTGAAGTAATACATGATTACAAAACTAGTAATTTAGTTGTGAAATAACAGAATGAATGAGATTGAGCGAGTTATTAACGTTCAACATATATTTCATTTTCTACAACAAATCATCACTTATTAGTTGTAGTTGTTATTCGTTTTTATGCTTTACTTCACTAATGTTACCATAAATATGATTATGAGGATCAATCATTAGATCAACTATTCATTATGCTTACGTGTATATATGAGTTGTAAGCATTAGGACATTTATCGTTCAAAACAGTAAAAGAGTCTGCAAAGCGGACGGTTCCCTCTATATATTGTTTGGGTTTACAATGCAACGTTGTAATTATTGTTATTTTAACTATTGTAATGGTAATTATGAAGTAAACAAACAACGCGACACCTCATATCATCATAAAATCACGATTTTAGAGTATGAATATTAGTAGGGACCGCCCGTCGGTCACAATTGGGTCAATAGGGACCGTTAGGCGGTCACAATTGAGTTAGTTTCGACCGCATTGCGGTCCCTATTAATTTTCATACTTTAAAATCGTGTTTTTATGGATGGATTTTGCTGTGTTTGTGATTTTTAGCAACAACCTCAATACTAAATATGAAATGAAGTAATGATTGGTTACAAAACAAGTGATTGAGTTATTCAATATTAGATATTGAATGCGATCGAGCGAGTTATTAATTTTGAACCTATTTTATTATCTACAACTAATCATCATATACACCCTAGTTGTTATTGGTTATTATGCTTTAATTTCAAAAATTAAAGTATAAACATCATTACGCGGTTCAATTAAAGTATAAATATATGTATGTAGGTATTTATCTATATATATATATATGATCGTTGCCGTTGTATATATTAAGAATCTTGAAAACGGGTCGTCCCCCACTATAATGTTTGGAGTTGCAATGAAAGATGTGTAATTATGGTTGGTTTAACAATGAATAGAATAACTATCAATTACACAAACAACGTGGCACCTCAAATCATCGGAAAAACCTCATTTTTAAGTATGAATATTGGTAAGTACCGCTCAACGGTCACAAATATGGGCCCATTGGCTGCAATTTTTGCCCAGAGACCGCACAGTCTTGTAGTGTTAGGGCCCGAATCATTATTATTTGTCATGCTCATCTCTCAAAACTCGCATATGGGACACAGTGACATTCATGACATAGCCAAAGCAAAAGTATCCCTAAATATACACGAAAATTTTCATTTTTTTATTATCGCGTCAGGTAGGAAATGAACAAACTTTTCTTTTATTTCTTATTAGTACCAAAAAACAGCAGAATAGGTAAAATTAAAAATCTATCTTCTACTTTTTTTCATTTATAAAAAGAAACATCGTCTTTTTCATCAAAAAATAACGAACGGGTACACGTGTATATTGAAAATAATAAATATTTAGCAATGTAGAGACACCAAATAACTAGCTAAATAATTAGAGTGAAAAACATTACATTTACAAATTTGAAATAATGATTGATAAGAAACAAGTTCATACATGTGCTTCCTTAGTGGAAGTAACAAATGAATTAAGTGTTTCCTACGTGAAAAATTATCAATTAAATATTGTGAAAAATAAGATGCCGATTTTTTTTTATTGCATTTCATATGAAAAAATGATATGTTACACATACGCAAAGGTAGTACGAACATTATATACGATTATTGTTGTCTTAACAAAGTCTTTATACAATTTTCTCCAATAGTAAGACTATTTTGTGGTATGAAATATAATGAAGGGGAAATTACTTTTTTTGCCCTATAATTTGGGCTAAAGTACGTTGCATTATGCCCGTTAACTTTTCGGGCTCCACTTTTGTCCTGTAAGTCTAATATTTTTTTTTTTACCAAAAATGCCTGTTGGGCTATTTTCGAGACCCGGTTACTGTTTAGCTGACATGGAGACTGACTAGGACACCACTGTACTGCCACGTGGTGCCACGTAGGAACCTAGGTGGAATAAAAAATAAAAAATAAAATTTGCAAATGAAAAGTCCCCTTCTCCAACACACCAATGTCTTCTCCACTAATCCCCATCATCAAACAAAAGCACTCTAATATCAGAATCGATGCCTCATGTGCCAGAATCATAGACGAATCCTTAGTACAAGCGTTACTACCCTGCAAAGAACTTCCCCGAACAATCTAAAACCAGTTTCGCATGGTTCGGCGCCAACTTCAACGCCTTCAAGAGATCAGACAACTTTGCGACCATGTATTTACGAACCTGGCAGCTGCACATCATCTTGCAGAGGCCTTCGAGCTAGGTTTTGGTGAGATTATGCTCGTCTGTTTGGACCTCCGATGGCACATTCATAGTTGGGGTGCGATTGAGGGTAAATGAGTAATTTCTAGGGTTTTGGAGGCAGTGTGATTGAATCGATGTAGCTGTTGAGGTCCTCGTAGCAGCGGTGGAAAGAAGATAGGGCGTTGGAGAGGGATTTTACGTCGGCGATGGAATCGGTGAAAGACAGTGGCGATTGAGTTTGAGGTTGTACGGAGGGAGGAGGAGGGATATTTGTAGTAAGTGTGCTGGTTTGTTGTTGTTGTTGTTGTTGTTGTTGCTGTGGGGGTTGATCGGCGGACACCGAGAGCGGTGGGGGTTATTTTGGACATTTCACTTCTGATTGTGGATATATGGACCATGTTTTTTTTATGACGGGGGTATTTCGAACATTTTACGGTTAAGTCCAGTTAAAAAAGTTTATTGACGTGGCGACACGTGGCCGTACAGTGGCGTCCTAGTTAGCGTCCACGTCAGCTAAACAGTAATCGGGTCTCGAAAATAACCCAACGAATATTTTTGGTAAAAAATATTAGATTTACAGCGCAAACGTGGAGCCCGAAAAGTTAACGGGCAAAATGCAACTTTAGCTCAAATTATAGGGCAAAAAAAGTAATTCTCCCTATAATGAATATGCATTTAAAAGTTTTTGTCAATAATTTGATGGCCCCACATTCCCATTACTTATTAGTAATAAATAAGCTTCGCATTAAATAGATCGTAGATCACTTTTTTAGCAATAAGCAAGGTTATATGGATAAGAATAAAGAACAAATATAAGCGATTAGCCTACATACTTAATCCATGTAAAATTAGTCATGAACTCCAAAAACATCAAGCACTTTTTCGCCCATCCTCAGTCTAAATGTGCATTCGCTTGTTTTGGCCTGTGTCAAACATAATGTGGCTTCCCACGAGGAGGCCAAGTCCAATGGTTTTGTGAACAAGTTACTAGACATATTTTGGAGTTTGTCCTTAAGAGATTGAATAGACTAAAAATAATTATCGCAAATTAATTTATTCAATTCTAGTATATTAATCAATATACCAATTTAGCATTTAAACTCATTTATGTCATTCTTAGCATCGAGCTTGTCTAATTTTATGCTCGGGCAGAGCGTATTTTCAAAGCAGCCTGATTGAATCGAGTTATCGTTGGGTAATCGCAACATGTTGATAGTTGGGTTCACCTTTTAAAATTGTAACGGTCGCACCTTAAAGATTCCGAGACTCGGTGGAGTTTCACTTTTTGACTCTTAGTAATGTTTCTTATGTTGTAAGGTGTTTTGAGGGGTTTCAAGTTGAATTAAGTTTATAGTTACCCCTTCTTCTTTCATTCGCAATCCAGAATGAGATTGGCTAGATTCTAAATTATCACACTTCAAGCATTTGATGAGATTCGTAATTGAGTCTCCTGATTTAAATTGTTCATTTAGACCTGTATAGTACTTGGTAGATTTATCCTATTTTAAGAGTTAATAGCAAAAACCACCCCGTGTTATTTCTATTTGGCTGAAAAAGCTGGTTAAATTAGCATAAACCCTAGTGTTATCATTTTATTTGCATACCGCAACCAATCTACATTTTATCATTTTTAAAATGTTTCTTCAACAATGTTCCCATTTTAGGTTGAAGTGATGTAATGAATATATTTCACACAATAAATAGGTAGATTTGTAAATTTTATTTTCTGTCGGGGGTTAACTCACTACAAGACTTGAGGGCCATCTGCAACCGCCCGGGCGGTTGCAGAAGGCCCATGGGCGGTCGCCCGAAGGGTATCCGCGACCGCCGGGGCAGTCGCCGCGTCGGTCGCGGATACCCTTCGTCGTGGGCCCATTGCGACCGCCGAGCGGTCGCCCTTACACCAAGGCGACCGCCTAGCAGTCGCTAATAGAAGGGGCGACCGCTAGACGGTCGCCATGTAAAGGGGCGACCGCTAGGCGGTCGCCAAGACACGGGGCGACCGCTAGGCGGTCGCCATGTTACTAGGCTACCGCTAGGCGGTCGCCATATAATGGGGCGACCGCTAGCCGGTTGCCCACTCTAGGGCGACCGCATAGTGGTCGCCACCCGTAATGGGTGACCGCTTGGCGGTCGCAAACTATAGGGCGACCGCCAAGCGGTCGCCAACTGAAGGGCGACCGCACAGCGGTTGCCACCCAGAAGGGGCGACCGCCACACGGTTGCTATTTTATTTACGGACATGGCAACCGCTAAGCGGTTGCGAAGTCCTTCATAAAATGGCAACCGCCTGGCGGTTGCGAGTTAAAGCTCGCAACTGCCAGGCGGTTGAAAATAATATTCTTCAAAATAAAAAAAAAACAATAATATTTCGTGAAATTTCCGAAATATAATTGTTTTTTTGTCGAAATAAAAAAACAATACTGAAAAACATACAAACATAAAGAAGTGAAACAAAAGTAAGTGAAACAAAAAGATAAGAATTGAAAAGAGTGTTTGGTGTTTTGTTTTGGGGATGAAAGAGAGGTAATTTGGGTTTTGGTGGATTGGAAAAAAATGGTGTTTGGTATTTTGTTATGAAGATAAAAGAAAGTGATTGGATTTTTGTTTGAGATATAAAATAAAAGAAAGTAGTTGGATGTTTTGTTGAAGATATAAATTCAAGAAGTTCTTCAGTTTTTGTGGATTGAAAAAAAAAAGTGTTTGGTATTTTGTTGGAGATAAAAAAGAAGAGAGTGTTTAGGTGTTTTGTTGAAGATATAAAGGAAAAAAAGTGTTTGATTATTTTGTTTTGTAGATAAGAAGAAGTTTTTGGATTTTTTTGTGGATTGGAATAGAAGAGAGTGTTTGTGTTTTGATTTGGAGATAAAATGAAGTCTTGAGTTTTTTTGAGAGTGTATGAGTTGTGAATGAAAAATTAGGGGAAGAATGGTGGATATATATAAGATTTGGGTGAAAATTTTGAATTTTCGTGAAAATTTGAAATTCCCCCCATTTCAGCAGCATTTGCAACCGCTCGGCGGTTGCAACGTATTGAAAATTTTGAATTTTCGTGAAATTTTGAATTTCCCCCCAAATCCCGCCCAATTTCAGCAAAATTGGCAACCGCCGAGCGATTGCAAATATATATGGCGAACGCCTGGCGGTTGCCATGATACGATGTAGCAACCGCTCGGCGGTTGCTATTGTTAGACATAGCAACCGCTCAGCGGTTGCTATGGTCAGATATAGCAACCGCCAAGCGGTTGCAATTAATATTCATGTTTAAAATTAGTGATTTTTGTTAAGTATCTTGATGAGTTTGTGTTTATAGATAAGAAATATCATTATTAATTCCACGGATCAGTAATAAATGACTACAAAACTATTGCTCGAGTTAGTAAAATAGTAGATTATGATTGATTTGACGAGTTATCAATGATACACCTATATATTATGTTAAACTAATCATCATAATTAGTCCATGATGTTGTCCCCAAGATTAATTTTGCAATGAAATCTTATCATTTGATTTGTTTTTAACTATTTTAATGTAATTATCAAATGATCAAACAACGCGTGACAACGAATCAACCAAAATAGTAAAAATTCATTTATGAATATTATTTGCAACCGCCAAGCGGTTGCAAATGACCAGCATCCGCAACCTCCTAGACGGTCGCTATGACAATAAGCGACCGCTCAGCGGTTGCAATGTATAGTAGCGACCGCCAGGCGGTCGCTAGAGCTTGTTATCTGCAACCGCTCAGCGGTTGCAGATAATGTTCATATTTGAAATTATCAATTTTTGGTAAGTATCTTGATGTGTTGATGTTTAGTAAACTCCAATATTGTTATTACATGTGAATACTAGTAGTAAAAGATTACAAGACTATGATTGAGTTAGTAAAATAGTAGATTAC
Source organism: Linaria vulgaris (assembly GCA_948329865.1). NCBI lineage: Eukaryota > Viridiplantae > Streptophyta > Magnoliopsida > Lamiales > Plantaginaceae > Linaria > Linaria vulgaris. The sequence continues at coordinate 68,829,048 of OX415249.1, forward strand.
ACGTAATAAGGCGAGTTATATATATATCAACGACTAATCATCATATGTAGTCATTTATGTTGTCCCAAGCTTGATTTTGCTGACAAACATTATAAGTGTAGTTATTGTAACTATGATTATGTTAATTAGCAATTTGTGAAACATAGCGGTTGTGAAAATGTAAGAATTATGGTATGAACATTATCAGCAACCACTTAGCGGTTGCTGATACCCAGCATAAGCGACCGCCTAGCGGTCGCTCCACGCCCTTGCAACCGCTAGGCGGTCGCTCCATACCATTGCAACCGCCAGGCGGTCGCTATGGGGATTGGCCACCGCTTGGCGGTTGCGGACTTACTAGCCGTTGTTATCCGCAACCGCCTGGCGGTTGCAAGAACTACTAGCCGTTGTTATCTGCAACCGCCAGGCGGTTGCGAAGTTGCAGATTTTTTGTTAGAAATTCCTCCCCACTTCACTTGCATAATTCATTCTCCCCACCACTTACTCTTAAGGTACATACGTTTTCTCCCTTAATAATATTAGAAATGTCTTATTTTATTTAAATGTTATAAAATTTCTATTTAATTAATTAATGCTTTTTTATTTATTTCATTTGTTTATAGGTATTGTCGAAACGTTATCGTGGAACTTGTTGTTGTGGATACAACATTCTTGAATTTTTTTATACCATTCGTTTGTTTACGCTACAAGAGGTACGTTGTTATTTTATTTGTTTATAATTAATTATGTGTGTGTTAGTTTTAATTAAATTGAAAATTGTTAGTAGTGTAAATTATAAATATTTATTTTAACGTAGATAAACAATGGAATATCAAGCCGATAAATCTTGGATGTACAATATGTTCGATAGCGATGGATATTTACAAGAAAGTTTTGTGTTTGGTGTTCGTTCGTTCATAGAATACGCTTCGCAAGCATCCGAATTCTTAGATCTAGAAAACCGTATAAGGTGCCCGTGCAAGAAATGCAAAAATAGAGTGTTTTTTCCGAAATACTCGGTCCGTGATCATCTTCATAAGTCAGGATTTACGCCTGGATATCACGTTTGGGTTTTTCACGGGGAAGAGTACTCAAGGCCTGCCATGTCGTATATGCCCGACCTCCCAAGCACATCACACATCAATATTCCCTACCTCTCTGTTCATTGTGATGATTCGTTTAGAGACATGGTGGTAGATGCACGTGGAGGTCGATTTGATGAGGATGAGGTGCGTAATGAGGATCCAAATCCCGACGCAAAAGCATTCTACAATTTGATGTATCTAGGAAAGGTGAATATTCATCCTAGAAAAAATACATCTATCCTTCAGTGGATCGCTGAGTGGTTGAGGGACAAGACACTACACAAGATGAGTAATATTTCTTCTGATAAGGCTTTTAACAAGGCGAAGGAAGGTTTCTTGGATGAGACAGTGAAGTTGTTACCTAAAGACACGAAAGGGATGCTCCGTATGATGCGAACATTGGGGTTAGGCTACGAGAAGATTGATTGTTGTACTAAACAGTGTTTCTTGTTCTACGGGGAGGCGAATAAGGCCTTAGACAAATGCCCGGTATGCGGGACGAATAGATACGTGGCCGGTTTGAAATCAAAGGTCGGGAGGAGAAAATTGTGGTATTTCCCTTTAACTCCCCGTCTTCAAAGGTTGTATTATACTATAGGCACTGCTCGACATATGACTTGGCATTTGAAGTGTCGAGGGGCTACAGATAGAATGATCCACCCAGCTTCAGGAGAGGCATGGCGCCACTTCGATCGGATGCACCTGGATTTTGCAGCAGAGCCCAGGAACGTACGTCTAGGTTTATGTACGTATGGGTTCACACCATATAACTCATTTGGCAAGAGCTACTCTTGTTGGCCAGTGTTTGTCACGCCGTATAATCTTCCTCCAGATCTTTGCATGAGACCAGAGTTTATATTTTTGAGCCTTATCATTTCTGGCCCAGAGAGTCCGGGAAAGAATTTGGATGTTTTTCTGAGACCACTGATTGACGAACTGAATGTTTTATGGAGTACTGGGACTGAGACATTCGATAGTTTGAGAAAGGAAAACTTCAGATTGAGAGCATCCCTGATGTGGACGATTAGTGATTTTTCGGCGTACGGAATGTTATCTCAGTGGAGTACGCACGGGAGGTTTTCGTGTCCTTACTGTATGGGGGATACTCAATCTTTTACACTGGCAAACGGCGGTAAACCGTGCTTTTTTGATTCCCATCGTCGGTTTTTGCCCATAGGTCATTCCTGGAGGCGCGATAAAAATTCCTTTTACTTAGGGGAAGAAAGGCTAGAAGCACCTATTCCTAGGAAATCTGGCGATGAGATGAGGTTAATTGTGGAGCAGCTTGAGACTGTCGGATTTGGAGTTGAAGCAAAAAAGCTCTCGGGTAAAGGGGTGACGCATAATTGGTTGAGAATGAGTATTTTCTGGGAACTGCCCTATTGGTCCACAAACTTGATTCGTCACAATCTAGATGTCATGCACTGCGAGAAGAATTTCTTCGATAACATCATCAACACGGTGTTGGATGACTCTAAGACAAAGGACAACATCAAGTCGAGGAAAGATTTGGAGATCTTGACGAACCGTACTGAGCTGTTTTTACAGCCAGGTGGTCGTCGCGGGCTTTCTGCCAAGCCAAAGGCAACCTACTGTCTCACGAAGGAGCAAAAGAAAAAGGTGTTTGAATGGTTGGTCAATCTAAAGTTTCCAGATGGATACGCATCGAACTTGGAACGATGTGTACAGAAGCAGCAACAGAGGTTGTTCGGTATGAAGAGTCATGATTGTCACGTCTTCATGCAGAGATTGATTCCGATTGCTTTTCGTGACTTTCTGCCACTAGAAATTTGGGGAACATTAGTGGAGATTAGCTTGTTCTTCAGGGCCATTTGCGCTTCAGAGGTTTCCGTCACAGATATGAATGGACTAGAGGCGTCTATCATTGTAACAATGTGCAAGTTGGAGCAGATATTTCCTCCTTCTTTCTTCGATTCAATGGAGCATTTGGCAATACACCTACCGTACGAGGCGAAAGTCGGTGGTCCGGTTCACTACAGATGGATGTATCCATTCGAGAGGTCAATTTTTCGTAATTTGGTTTGTGACACTTATTATTAATACTTTATTCTATTGTGTATTCATTATTTCCTTTGTTATTAATCAGGCGCATGTATAAGTTTAAGAAGTCAATTTTGAATAAAGCGAGACCCGAGGGATGCATAGCCAATGCCTACCTACTTGAAGAGCTATCAAATTTGTGCTCGCAATATCTCGATATATCCCCCACTTCTACATATGACCGACTAAACAGGAACGAGACTTTAGAAAGTTCAGAGTGGGATGAAGAGCTTCTATTGTTTCGTAAGAGAGGGAAGCCAATTGGGCATGACAAGAAAAAGCGGTTGTCGTCCGAAGAAATCGAACAAGTTGAGCTCTACACACTGCTTAATTGTGAAGAGTTGGATGGTTGGCTCGAGTAAGTGTTTTTTTAAATATAAAATTATTGAATTTTCTTGGTCTTGCGGTGTGTCAGAATAATAACAGTCCAATTTTTTACTTGCAGGTTGTTCATACATGAGGAGTGCAATGGATTGAGTCCAATGGAGGTGCAAATGAAGAGGAACAGAGATTATGTGGCGTGGTTTAAGCAGACGTACTCTAGTGGAAAGTACATGCTAGATGATCGTGTAACGCCGTTACTCAATGGTCCTCTAAACACTGCGTTGGTGTACGATGGTTACAAGGTGAATGGGTTCAGATTCCACACAAATACGCATTTGGGTCCTAAGCAGACTAATTGTAGCGGTGTTTATGTAAAGGGAGACATGGGAGATGCCGACGCCACCAACTTCTACGGGACTTTGAAAGAGATCCTAGAATTGGAGTACTGGGGAGGTAGTACTGGGAAGCAATTGTACATTGTGTTTTTCAAGTGTCATTGGTACGATATTACTAGAAGTGGGACGACGGTTCACGACACGTACAACTTGGTTGATATTAACCCACACCGGTCACTCACGACCAACGAACCATTTATTCTTGCAAACCAAGCACTACAGTGTTACTACGCGCCGTACCCAGAACTCACTAACGGAAGGCCAGGTCAAAAGGGTTGGATGTCAGTATTCACTATTCCAGCGAGACACATCATCGACATGTCGTCTTTGAGTGAGGGCGGTGAAACAGAAGCGCAGGTACCTACCCAAGTTTTTCAAGAGCACGAATCTACAGGCCTAAATCTGTTTGTCGACTTCAGCTCGTTTAATATGGATATCCAATTGGGTGCCGGGGAGTTTGAGCTTGTGGATGAGGAAGAAGGTGACGCAATAGAGTTAGATTCAAATGATGTTGACTTTGTTTCTAATGAAGATGATTAGACTTGTTAAAAGTTTATAATGTAAATCTTCTCCATATTTAAAGTTAATGTCTGAGTATTTTTCTAATGACAATTGTCCAAATACAGCAAAATAGCAAAATACACAACATACTAAAAAGTCCAACATATAACAGTCCAACATATAACAGTCCAACATAGAACAGTCCAACATATAACAATCCAACATATAACAGTCCAACATAGAACAGTCCAAATACAACGAAATAGCAAAATACACAACATACTAAAAAATCCAACATAACAAAAAGTTCGAAATAGAAAATCCCAAGTACTCGACCTAATCATCATTGGAATCCGACTGAGTATCCTCATCATCAGTATCCTCGTCATCATCCTCGTCATCATCTTCGTCACCAGAGCTCTCCGCCAAGTCCACAACACCACCAACCCGATGTGCATCTACCCCATCTCTGCCCAAATCCACAACATCATCAAGGTCGTCGTAGATGTGGTCGTCCTCACTATCGGAACTGTCTGAGTACACCACGACGTAGTTGGGCGCAACAGGAGAACTGGGAGCAAATGGGTCCTTCTTCTGACGTGGCGGCCTAGCAGTCCTAGAAGCAGATCCGGTCTTTGCTGCATCGTGCTGTAACATCGAAGCGGGAATCTCCGGTGGTGGAACATATCCATGCTCAATCTGATGATTCCTCTAGCCCTGCAAAATTGTAAAAATGTCGTCCACTCGCGGATCTCGCATGCTAGCCTCCAACTCATTATTTGTCTGCTCCAACTCCTTATTCGTCTCCTCCAACTCCTTGGCGTATGCCCTCATGTAGTCTGGCTTCTTCCTAAACTCAATATCATATGCCTCTAGAGCTGAGCCGCCAGGTATACCTCTCGCCTTCCCCTTCTTGATTTTCCCTTGGGCCTTTTTCCATAGTGGCCCGTCAATATCGGGCCACACCGACATGTCCTTGCCATATTGAGTCCTCATCAGCTTCATGTACTTCTTCTGTTAATTGTGAAAGAATTCGTATTTATAATAAGAAAATAAATGAATAAGGAGATTAAACGAATTAGTAGTCTAAAATGAATTTGTATTTTAATTCACTCACGTAAATCATTTTATCGCCCTGATCTATCCACTCGCGCTTCGCCGGCACCTTGGTTTTCCCGCCCGTACCCTCAACATGCTTCGTAAATCCATATTTGAATGCCTCATCATGTCGAATACGCGTCGTGCGGTTTGGATCCACCTTAGCCTACAAATTTGAAAAAAAAAGTAAGTATACTCAATTACACATATTCTTAAGTGAAATTAAGATTAAATGCTTTAATTATAATATAACTTACCAAACGACGCTTAATCTCTTCCAAGTCTATGGCTCCACCGTAAAAAGTAGCAGGTGCCTTCTTCATTTTCTCGGGGTCCTCGCCTCCCCTCCGATTTTTCCGAGCCTGCAATGTTTGTTTCTTGGTTGCCTCCTTCGTCCAATGCTTTATTGCAATCTTCTCCACCTTTGAGTTCATCCACGTCTTCTGTTTATCAGCCAACTCCGGCTTATCCTTATTATCAAAATATTGTTTCTTCGTGCGATGCATCAAATACTTGTAACAATTCGGGGCCTTTTTTTCGTACAACTCATGTACTTTGAGCCAATCATTTTTGTGGATCGCAAATTTTTCCTGAAAAAAAATTTAGTTAGTGTTTAAGATAGTTTATATTGTCACTTGATTTATTAATACAATAAGTTCAATAATATATTCATTTAATAGTTTCTCACCGTGAACGAAATCCACATTGCATCTCGTTTCTCCTTCGGCACCTTATAATATGACTTGTAAAACTTGGACATGAAGGTCCGAATCAACTCAGTGATCGTCGTCACCACCGCATGAGACTTTGGATGCTGAAATAGGCCCCTCTGATCCAATCGAATAACTGGCCTCTTACTCGGACTAGTGGGGTTTTGAACACCAAGCGATGGTCCCCTACCGGGACGTTTTTGCGTGTCTGTGCATACCCCCGATGCTGGAATCTCGGTCACCCTCTGGCTCGGGCCAGCTACGTCGGTCCTCCCACTCGGGCTAGCGCCATCAGACCCTGCAAATGGTGGTATATGGGCTCGGCTAGACTCGGCAGATGATGGTCTATGTGCTCCAGTGGACTCTGTCGATGGTGGTCTAGCCCTTGAACCAGATGAAGTACGTAGAGGTGCTGCTGCAGCTGGGGCATCAGAGTCGTCAAAAAGCCGTCGCTGTGGCAAGGGAGTCACCCCGGTAGATCCCTCGCGCGATGTCTGAGTCTCTGCCTGGGTGGGAAGCTCGACCGGAACAACATCGTCACTAGCTAGCCGAGGCCTGAGACTACCCCGAATCTCACTAATAGAACCAACAACTTGAGAACGAACATTGCCTGACGAACGTGGCCTCTTACGTGAACTATTGCCTGACATGATCCCTAAACGTGTCGACAAATAAACTCATAATCATTCCTCAATAACATACAATTTCAAAATAATAATTCGAAAAGAAAATCTCATCATCATATGCAAGTTCATATATATAAACGATTAATCCAACGAGAAAAACTAACTTCCAAAAATAATGAACTTATCATCATATCATCATATCCAAATTCATATCATCATATCAAAGTTTATATACAAATTCATATAAATTACAGCAATATAAACGACAATATAATCAAAGTTCATATCATCATATCAAAGTCCATATCCAAATTCATCTCAAAGTTCATATCCAAATTCATATCATCATATCAAGTTCATATCCAAATTCATATCATCATATCAACGTTCATATCCAAATTCATATAAACGATCCAACTTACAACAATATAAACTACAATATAATCAAAGTTAATATCATCATATCAAAGTTCATATCAAAATTCATATCAAAGTTCATATCATCATATCAACATTCATATCCTAATTCATATCATCATATAAACGATCCAACTTACAACAATTCGCACCACACAAATCCGACGAAATATACATATAATCACATATATAAATCTTACCTATAAATTCGGCAAATACGATAAACAAGAATATAAATTCAACAAATACGTACATATAATCATAAATAAAAAAATTTTAAATTGGGACAACTTACAAAAATCCGAAGATAGCTAATTGGTGTGATGGTGGGCGCGCGACGGTGTGATGGTGACGGAGGAACGGTCGGAGTGGCGGCGTTGTGACCGCGCGGGGCGGTCGTGATGGTGGCGTGGTGACGGATGTGCGGTCGCGGTGTGGTGGTGGTGACGTGGTAGGCACGCGGTAGTGGCGTCGTGACGTGGTGACGGAGGTTGGTTGGTGGGGGTGGCACGGTGGCGTGACGACGCGGAGGAGGCGGTGGTGGCGACGCGACGGAGGTGAGGCGTGGTGGCGACGCGACGGAGGTGAGGCATGGTGGCGTGGCGACCGAATAGAGGTCGCTTGGTGGCGTGTGGCGACGGAGGTGAGGTCGCGTGGTGGGGGGGGCGACGGAGATGAGGTCGCGTGGTGGTGGTGGACAGATCGGGTCGGGTAGGGGTATGTGTTGGTGGGTGGGTATTGAGGAGAGAAGAGAAGAAGAAGAAAAATGGAAGAAAAAATGAAGAGGAAGAGGAGAAGAAGAGCGAGGGGGCGGGCGGGGCAGGGCGGGGCGGGTCGGGGGGGCGACGGCCGGGCGGTCGCCCCACTAGGGTTTTAACCCTAGTGGGCCGACGCCACGGATGGGCCGTCGCTCCGGCCCACTTGGCGACAGCTGGGCCGTCGCCATATGATAGATGGCGACGGCCCAGCCGTCGCCAAGTTCTTTTTTGTTGGTGGCGACCGCCTAGCGGTCGCCACCCCTTATGGGCGACCGCCTGGCGGTCGCTGGGCGGTCGCGGATAATAGCGACCGCCGTGGTTGCGGATGCCCCCCAAATCTTGTAGTGACTTTGTTTTTTTAATCGTAACATACGGTATCTCACATAATAAAGTTGATAACCCATGTTAAGGTACAGTTGACAAGAGAAGGAAATTCAATAATTTAAATTTATTATTTATTTGTCGAATATCTGATACTTCTTTTTTTCTTCTTCCAAATAGCTAGCTAAAGGACTACTTTAGTAGAGGGAGTGAAGTCCTAATTAATGAAGTCATTCTATATTGAAATATAATTACATACACAACAACTAATAACGGAAACGCTACCCATATGATAATCATGAATAACAACTCCTAATGATATTAGTAGTCCTTGTACTACAACAATACGTATTGGTCACCTTTATATATTATTTTGCATTATAATATATAGTTTTTTCATATGAATCTCTCCTTTCTCTACAAAAGCCCCAAGAAAACATAACTAGTTAAATCACATAAACACACGCACACCAGCTTCAAATATTGTCCAAGAAAATGAAGTCCATTACTAAAGTCATTCAAAGGTGGAAAAACAAGAGCCAGGCTCCATCCGGCTATGTCCCGATCCTTGTCGGAGCGCAAAGAAAGCGGTTCGTCGTCAAAACTAGGTTCTTAAACTATTTGGTTTTTGCGGCACAATTCGACGAAGTAGAGGTGGAGTTCGGGTTTCCGAGCGAGGGCTGTCTCGTTCTTCCTTGCCAACCGGGTTTATTCGAAGGAATCGTGAGGTTACTTGAGAAAGACGAGGACAAGTTTAGCGGATTGGGGCTGCATGAGTTCTTGAAGATGGTTACGGATGAATTTACATACAACAATGAATCTTGTAACGCGTTGACCACGCCATTGCTGCAAGAGGCCCGATCGGGTTTTATATTTTGACGCTAGTAGCGAGATTATGTATGGTCTTTATTTTATTCAGGTCATGTATGTGTTTGATGGGTTTAATTCGGACTAGTTATTTAATTATGTGGTCTAGTTAGCAGTTTTTTTCCCAATATGGAATGTGATTAGCTAGATACTCTATCAGGGTTGATAATCTTGTATATGTATTCAAAATATTCTTAATTAATGAAATACATGGTTAAGATTGTATGTTCATTTGCATGGACCTGTTGATTATTTTGTAAGACAATCCAATTTTGGTGTTGGGGTTTACCTGAGTATAAATTTATACTTCTAAATGACTAATAAAAAATACATCTTAAATAAGATTTCTTCCGGAATAAAACACACTATTATCTATTTAGTTCAGTACAAAATTACTTTTATGTTTTTCCACAATACGCATAAAAAGTTCTAGAAAACTTATTAAAATTTTATATACCAGTTTATAGAGTCCATATGTTCTAAAATGTCTCGGTTTAAGTTAAATACCAAATGCAACTCGTACATTGGCATTAGCAAGACAATTGTTGAACACCTTACACCAATACGTTATTTTAAGCACATTAAGATGATACAACACCATAGAAAAGTTTTACAAGTTACAAAATGCAAGACGCACTTTGAGAAAATGACAACTCATCCCCTCATCATCAAAGATTCAACTTACACTACAAGAAAAACAGGACAATAGGGACCGAACAGGTCAATAGAGACCCCTCAGGCGGTCCCTATTGACCCTCTTTCGGTCGCAGAAGGTCAATATACGGTCGCTATTGACCGGGCGCTGATGAGAGCAATCGCTTCTCTTCATCGACCAACTTTCGTTACTAAGGGTCAGTAGCAACCGAAAATCAATGACCGCCTTGCAGTCCCTATTACCTTAACAGTAATAGGGACTGCCCTGCAGTCGCTACTGATGGAGCAATAGGGACCGATGAGCGGTCCCTACTAATATTCATATAGACTCAATAAATTTTAGTACGGACCGCCGAGCGGTCCCTAATAGTCTGCGCGGAAAATAATAAAAATAATAATATTTTAAATTTGTTTTCGAATATTATTGTTTTGTTTGTACAAATATTATTATAAGAAGATCAAAATAATAATATAATGAAAAAAATAATATAATGAAATGAAAGTATTAATAAATGTAAAAATATGAAGAAAAATTACTAATAATTGATGAAAAGCAAAAAATAGATGAACAAAAATTGAAGGAAAACAAAAAATACATGAATAAAAAAACAAGTGAAAGATAAAAAATAAAACGTGTATATCTAAATTAATAGAAAAGAAATATTGTGTGGTTAAAAGAAAAAAGAAAACAAAGTTTGTGTTGGTGATTTTTGTTTTGGATTTGGAAAAGGAGAAGAAGAAACTAGTATGTTGTGTTGGTGATTTATGTTTTGGATTTGGAAAAAGAGAAAAAGAAAAGTTTTTTTGTTGGGTGTTTTGTTGGAGAAGAAGATAAGAAGAAAATTTTTTTGTTGGGTTTTTGGAGATTGATGAAATTAGATGTAAGAGTGATTAGTATATATAGTGGGAAGGGTGAGATTTTCAAATTTTCGGAAAATTCAAATTTCCCCCCAATTTCGCCTAAAAGGTTTGCCAAAATTTTAAATTTTTGGACTTTTGTGACAGCTAAGGTTTACAAATATGCAAAAGCGACTTCAAGGCGGTCACTAATATTTAATAGTGGCCGCCCTGCATTCACTATTATGTTGTAAGGGACCGCCAAACGGTCCCTAATAATATTCATCATTCAAATTTGAATTTTTTGGAATGATGTTGATGTGTTTGTTATTCTTAGCAACCAACCTCATTATAACATGTTAATTGAAGTAATACATGATTACAAAACTAGTAATTTTGTTGTGAAATAATAGAATGAATTAGATTGAGCGAGTTATTAACGTTCAACATATATTTCATTTTCTACAACTAATTATCACTTATTAGTTGTAGTTGTTATTCATTTTTATGCTTTACTTCACTAATGTTACCATAAATATGATTATGAGGATCAATCATTAGATAAACTATTCATTATGCTTACGTGTATATATGAGTTGTAAGCATTAGGACATTTATCGTTCAAAACAGTAAAAGAGTCTGCAAAGCGGACGGTTCCCTCTATATATTGTTTGGGTTTACAATGCAACGTTGTAATTATTGTTATTTTAACTATTGTAATGGTAATTATGAACTAAACAAACAACGCGGCACCTCAAATCATCATAAAATCACGATTTTAGAGTATGAATATTAGTAGGGACCGCCCGTCGGTCACAATTGGGTCAATAGGGACCGCTAGGCGGTCACAATTGAGTTAGTTTCGACCGCATTGCGGTCCTTATTAATTTTCATACTTTAAAATCGTGTTTTTATGGAAGGATTTTGATGTGTTTGTGATTTTTAGCAACAACCTCAATACTAAATATGAAATGAAGTAATGATTGGTTACAAAACAAGTGATTGAGTTATTCAATATTAGATATTGAATGCGATCGAGCGAGTTATTAATTTTGAACCTATTTTATTATCTACAACTAATCATCATATACACCATAGTTGTTATTGGTTATTATGCTTTAGTTTCAAAAATTAAAGTATAAACATCATTAAGCGGTTCAATTAAAGTATAAATATATGTATGTAGGTATTTATCTATATATATATATATGATCGTTGCCGTTGTATATATTAAGAATCTTGAAAACGGGTCGTCCCCCAATATAATGTTTGGAGTTGCAATGAAAGATGTGTAATTATGGTTGGTTTAACAATGAATAGAATAACTATCAATTACACAAACAACGTGGCACCTCAAATCATCGGAAAAACCTCATTTTTAAGTATGAATATTGGTAAGTACCGCTCAACGGTCACAAATATGGGCCCATTGGCTGCAATTTTTGCCCAGAGATCGCACAGTCTTGTAGTGTTAGGGCCCGAATCATTATTATTTGTCATGCTCATCTCTCAAAACTCGCATATGGGACACAGTGACATTCATGACATAGCCAAAGCAAAAGTATCCCTAAATATACACGAAAATTTTCTTTTTTTTATTATCGCGTCAGGTAGAAAATGAACAAACTTTTCTTTTATTTCTTATGAGTACCAAAAAACAGCAGAATAGGTAAAATTAAAAATCTATCTTCTACTTTTTTTCATTTATAAAAAGAAACATCGTCTTTTTTATCAAAAAATAACGAACGGGTACACGTCCATATTGAAAATAATAAATATTTAGCAATGTAGAGACACCAAATAACTAGCTAAATAATTAGAGTGAAAAACATTACATTTACAAATTTGAAATAATGATTGATAAGAAACAAGTTCATACATGTGCTTCCTTAGTGGAAGTAACAAATGAATTAAGTGTTTCCTACGTGAAAAATTATCAATTAAATATTGTGAAAAATAAGATGCCGATTTTTTTATTGCATTTCATATGAACAAATGATATGTTACACATACGCAAAGGTAGTACGAACATGATATACGATTATTGTTGTCTTAACAAAGTCTTTATACACTTTTCTCCAATAGTAAGACTATTTTGTGGTATGAAATATAATGAAGGGGAAATTACTTTTTTTGCCCTATAATTTGGGCTAAAGTTGCATTATGCCCGTTAACTTTTCGGGCTCCACTTTTGTCCTGTAAGTCTAATATTTTTTTTTTACCAAAAATGCCTGTTGGGCTATTTTCGAGACCCGGTTACTGTTTAACTGACGTGGAGACTGACTAGGACACCACTGTACTGCCACGTGGCGCCACGTAGGATCCTAGGTGGAATAAAAAATAAAAAATAAAATTTGCAAATGAAAAGTCCCCTTCTCCAACACACCAGTGTCTTCTCCACTAATCCCCATCATCAAACAAAAGCACTCTAATATCAGAATCGATGCCTCATGTGCCAGAATCATAGACGAATCCTTAGTACAAGCGTTACTACCCTGCAAAGAACTTCCCCGAACAATCTAAAACCAGTTTCGCATGGTTCTGCGCCAACTTCAACGCCTTCAAGAGATCAGACAACTTTGCGACCATGTATTTACGAAACTGGCGGCTGCACATCATCTTGCAGAGGCCTTCGAGCTATGTTTTGGTGAGATTATGCTCGTCTGTTTGGACCTCCGATGGCACATTCATAGTTGGGGTGCGATTGAGGGTAAATGAGTAATTTCTAGGGTTTTGGAGGGCAGTGTGATTGAATCGATGTAGCTGTTGAGGTCCTCGTAGCAGCGGTGGAAAGAAGATAGTGCATTGGAGAGGGATTTTACGTCGGCGATGGAATCGGTGAAAGACAGTGGCGATGGAATCGACGGTGGCGATTGAGTTTGACGTTGTACGGAGGGAGAAGAAGGGATATTTGTAGTAAGTGTGGTGGTTTGTTGTTGTTGTTGTTGTTGTTGTTGTGGGGGTTGATCGGCGGACACCGAGAGCGATGGGGGTTATTTTGGACATTTCACTTCTGATTGTAGATATATGGACCACGTTTTTTTTATGACGGGGGTATTTCGAACATTTTACGGTTAAGTCCAGTTAAAAAAGTTTATTGACGTGGCGACACGTGGCCGTACAGTGGCGTCCTAGTTAGCGTCCACGTCAGCTAAACAGTAATCGGGTCTCGAAAATAACCCAACGAATATTTTTGGTAAAAAATATTAGATTTACAGCGCAAACGTGGAGCCCGAAAAGTTCACGGGCAAAATGCAACTTTAGCTCAAATTATAGGGCAAAAAAAGTAATTCTCCCTATAATGAATATGCATTTAAAAGTTTTTGTCAATAATTTGATGGCCCCACATTCCCATTACTTATTAGTAATAAATAAGCTTCGCATTAAATAGATCGTAGATCACTTTTTTAGCAATAAGCAAAGTTATATGGATAAGAATAAAGAATAAATATAAGCGATTAGCCTACATACTTAATCCATGTAAAATTAGTCATGAACTCCAAAAACATCAAGCACTTTTTCGCCCATCCTCAGTCTAAATGTGCATTCGCTTGTTTTGGCATGTGTCAAACATAATGTGGCTTCCCACGAGGAGGCCAAGTCCAATGGTTTTGTGAACAAGTTACTAGACATATTTTGGAGTTGGTCCTTAAGAGATTGAATAGACTAAAAATAATTATCGCAAATTAATTTATTCAATTCTAGTATATTAATCAATATACCAATTTAGCATTTAAACTCATTTATGTCATTCTTAGCATCGAGCTTGTCTAATTTTATGCTCGGGCAGAGCGTATTTTCAAAGCAGCCTGATTGAATCGAGTTATCGTTGGGTAATCGCAACATTTTGATAGTTGGGTTCACCTTTTAAAATTGTAACGGTCGCACCTTAAAGATTCCGAGACTCGGTGGAGTTTCACTTTTTGACTCTTAGTAATGTTTCTTATGTTGTAAGGTGTTTTGAGGGGTTTCAAGTTGAATTAAGTTTATAGTTACCCCTTCTTCTTTCATTCGCAATCCATAATGAGATTGGCTAGATTCTAAATTATCACACTTCAAGCATTTGATGAGATTCGTAATTGAGTCTCCTGATTTAAATTGTTCATTTAGACCTGTATAGTACTTGGTAGATTTATCCTATTTTAAGAGTTAATAGCAAAAATCACCCCGTGTTATTTCTATTTGGCTGAAAAAGCTGGTTAAATTAGCATAAACCCTAGTGTTATCATTTTATTTGCACACCGCAACCAATCTACATTTTATCATTTTTAAAATGTTTCTTCAACAATGTTCCCATTTTAGGTTGAAGTGATGTAATGAATATATTTCACACAATAAATAGGTAGATTTGTAAATTTTATTTTCTGTCGGGGGTTAACTTTGTTTTTTTAATCGTAACATACGGTATCTCACATAATAAAGTTGATAACCCATGTTAAGGTACAGTTGACAAGAGAAGGAAATTCAATAATTTAAATTTATTATTTATTTGTCGAATATCTGATACTTCTTTTTTTCTTCTTCCAAATAGCTAGCTAAAGGACTACTTTAGTAGAGGGAGTGAAGTCCTAATTAATGAAGTCATTCTATATTGAAATATAATTACATACACAACAACTAATAACGGAAACGCTACCCATATGATAATCATGAATAACAACTCCTAATGATATTAGTAGTCCTTGTACTACAACAATACGTATTGGTCACCTTTATATTTTATTTTGCATTATAATATATAGTTTTTTCATATGAATCTCTCCTTTCTCTACAAAAGCCCCAAGAAAACATAACTAGTTAAATCACATAAACACACGCACACCAGCTTCAAATATTGTCCAAGAAAATGAAGTCCATTACTAAAGTCAATCAAAGGTGGAAAAACAAGAGCCAGGCTCCATCCGGCTATGTCCCGATCCTTGTCGGAGCGCAAAGAAAGCGGTTCGTCGTCAAAACTAGGTTCTTAAACTATCCGGTTTTTGCGGCACAATTCTACGAAGTAGAGGCGGAGTTCGGGTTTCCGAGCGAGGGCTGTCTCGTTCTTCCTTGCCAACCGGGTTTATTCGAAGGAATCGTGAGGTTACTTGAGAAAGACGAGGACAAGTTTAGCGGATTGGGGCTGCATGAGTTCTTGAAAATGGTTGCGGATGAATTTACATACAACAATGAATCTTGTAACGCGTTGACCACGCCATTGCTGCAAGAGGCCCGATCGGGTTTTATATTTTGACGCTAGTAGCGAGATTATGTATGGTCTTTATTTTATTCAGGTCATGTATGTGTTTGATGGGTTTAATTCGGACTAGTTATTTAATTATGTGGTCTAGTTAGCAGTTTTTTTCCCAATCTGGAATGTGATTAGCTAGATACTCTATCAGGGTTGATAATCTTGTATATGTATTCAAAATATTCTTAATTAATGAAATACATGGTTAAGATTGTATGTTCATTTGCATGGACCTGTTGATTATTTTGTAAGACAATCCAATTTTGGTGTTGGGGTTTACCTGAGTATAAATTTATACTTCTAAATGACTAATAAAAAATACATCTTAAATAAGATTTCTTCCGGAATAAAACACACTATTATCTATTTAGTTCAGTACAAAATTACTTTTATGTTTTTCCACAATACGCATAAAAAGTTCTAGAAAACTTATTAAAATTTTATATACCAGTTTATAGAGTCCATATGTTCTAAAATGTCTCGGTTTAAGTTAAATACCAAATGCAACTCGTACATTGGCATTAGCAAGACAATTGTTGAACACCTTACACCAATACGTTATTTTAAGCACATTAAGATGATACAACACCATAGAAAAGTTTTACAAGTTACAAAATGCAAGACGCACTTTGAGAAAATGACAACTCATCCCCTCATTATCAAAGATTCAACTTACACTACAAGAAAAACAGGACAATAGGGACCGAACAGGTCAATAGAGACCCCTCAGGCGGTCCCTATTGACCCTCTTTCGGTCGCAGAAGGTCAATATACGGTCGCTATTGACCGGGCGCTGATGAGAGCAGTCGCTTCTCTTCATCGACCAACTTTCGCTGCTAAGGGTCAGTAGCAACCGAAAATCAATGACCGCCTTGCAGTCCCTATTGCCTTAACAGCAATAGGGACTGCCCTGCAGTCGCTACTGATGGAGCAATATGGACCGATGAGCGGTCCCTACTAATATTCATATAGACTCAATAAATTTTAGTACGGACCGCCGAGCGGTCCCTAATAGTCTGCGCGGAAAATAATAAAAATAATAATATTCTAAATTTGTTTTCGAATATTATTGTTTTGTTTGTACAAATATTATTATAAGAAGATCAAAATAATAATATAATGAAAAAAATAATATAATGAAATGGAAGTATTAATAAATGTAAAAATATGCAGAAAAATTACTAATAATTGATGAAAAGCAAAAAATATATGAACAAAAATTGAAGGAAAACAAAAAATACATGAATAAAAAAACAAGTGAAAGATAAAAAATAAAACGTGTAGATCTAAATTAATAGAAAAGAAAGATTGTGTGGTTAAAAGAAAAAAGAAAACAAAGTTTGTGTTGGTGATTTTTGTTTTGGATTTGGAAAAGGAGAAGAAGAAACTAGTATTTTGTGTTGGTGATTTATGTTTTGGATTTGGAAAAAGAGAAAAAGAAAAGTTTTTTTGTTGGGTGTTTTGTTGGAGATGAAGATAAGAAGAAAATTTTTTTGTTGGGTTTTTGGAGATTGATGAAATTAGATGTAAGAGTGATTAGTATATATAGTGGGAATGGTGAGATTTTCAAATTTTTGGAAAATTCAAATTTCCCCCCAATTTCGCCTAAAAGGTTTGCCAATTTTTTTAATTTTTGGACTTTTGTGACAGCTAAGGTTCACAAATATGCAAAAGCGACTTCAAGGCGGTCACTAATATTTAATAGTGGCCGCCCTGCATTCACTATTATGTTGTTAGGGACCGCCAAACGGTCCCTAATAATATTCATCATTCAAATTTGATTTTTTTGGAATGATGTTGATGTGTTTGTTATTTTTAGCAACCAACCTCATTATAACATGTTAATTGAAGTAATACATGATTACAAAACTAGTAATTTAGTTGTGAAATAATAGAATGAATTAGATTGAGCGAGCTATTAACGTTCAACATATATTTCATTTTCTACAACTAATCATCACTTATTAGTTGTAGTTGTTATTCATTTTTATGCTTTACTTCACTAATGTTACCATAAATATGATTATGAGGATCAATCATTAGATAAACTATTCATTATGCTTACGTGTATATATGAGTTGTAAGCATTAGGACATTTATCGTTCAAAACAGTAAAAGAGTCTGCAAAGCGGACGGTTCCCTCTATATATTGTTTGGGTTTACAATGCAACGTTGTAATTATTGTTATTTTAACTATTGTAATGGTAATTATGAACTAAACAAACAACGCGGCACCTCAAATCATCATAAAATCACGATTTTAGAGTATGAATATTAGTAGGGACTGCCCGTCGGTCACAATTGGGTCAATAGGGACCGCTAGGCGGTCACAATTGAGTTAGTTTCGACCGCATTGCGGTCCCTATTAATTTTCATACTTTAAAATCGTGTTTTTATGGAAGGATTTTGATGTGTTTGTGATTTTTAGCAACAACCTCAATACTAAATATGAAATGAAGTAATGATTGGTTACAAAACAAGTGATTGAGTTATTCAATATTAGATATTGAATGCGATCGAGCGAGTTATTAATTTTGAACCTATTTTATTATCTACAACTAATCATCATATACACCCTAGTTGTTATTGGTTATTATGCTTTAATTTCAAAAATTAAAGTATAAACATCATTACGCGGTTCAATTAAAGTATAAATATATGTATGTAGGTATTTATCTATATATATATATATATGATCGTTGCCGTTGTATATATTAAGAATCTTGAAAACGGGTCGTCCCCCAATATAATGTTTGGAGTTGCAATGAAAGACGTGTAATTATGGTTGGTTTAACAATGGATAGAATAACTATCAATTACACAAACAACGTGGCACCTCAAATCATCGGAAAAACCTCATTTTTAAGTATGAATATTGGTAAGTACCGCTCAACGGTCACAAATATGGGCCCATTGGCTGCAATTTTTGCCCAGAGACCGCACAGTCTTGTAGTGTTAGGGCCCGAATCATTATTATTTGTCATGCTCATCTCTCAAAACTCGCATATGGGACACAGTGACATTCATGACATAGCCAAAGCAAAAGTATCCCTAAATATACACGAAAATTTTCATTTTTTTATTATCGCGTCAGGTAGAAAATGAACAAACTTTTCTTTTATTTCTTATGAGTACCAAAAAACAGTAGAATAGGTAAAATTAAAAATCTATCTTCTACTTTTTTCATTTATAAAAAGAAACATCGTCTTTTTCATCAAAAAATAACGAACGGGTACACGTCTATATTGAAAATAATAAATATTTAGCAATGTAGAGACACCAAATAACTAGCTAAATAATTAGAGTGAAAAACATTACATTTACAAATTTGAAATAATGATTGATAAGAAACAAGTTCATACATGTGCTTCCTTAGTGGAAGTAACAAATGAATTAAGTGTTTCCTACGTGAAAAATTATCAATTAAATATTGTGAAAAATAAGATGTCGATTTTTTTTATTGCATTTCATATGAACAAATGATATGTTACACATACGCAAAGGTAGTACGAACATGATATACGATTATTGTTGTCTTAACAAAGTCTTTATACACTTTTCTCCAATAGTAAGACTATTTTGTGGTATGAAATATAATGAAGGGGAAATTACTTTTTTTGCCCTATAATTTGGGCTAAAGTTGCATTATGGCCGTTAACTTTTCAGGCTCCACTTTTGTCCTGTAAGTCTAATATTTTTTTTTTTACCAAAAATGCCTGTTGGGCTATTTTCGAGACCCGTTTACTGTTTAGCTGACGTGGAGACTGGCTAGGACACCACTGTACTGCCACGTGGCGCCACGTAGGATCCTAGGTGGAATAAAAAATAAAAAATAAAATTTGCAAATGAAAAGTCCCCTTCTCCAACACGCCAGTGTCTTCTCCACTAATCCCCATCATCAAACAAAAGCACTCTAATATCAGAATCGATGCCTCATGTGCCAGAATCATAGACGAATCCTTAGTACAAGCGTTACAACCCTGCAAAGAACTTCCCCGAACAATCTAAAACCAGTTTCGCATGGTTCGGCGCCAACTTCAACGCCTTCAAGAGATCAGACAACTTTGCGACCATGTATTTACGAACCTGGCGGCTGCACATCATCTTGCAGAGGCCTTCGAGCTAGGTTTTGGTGAGATTATGCTCGTCTGTTTGGACCTCCGATGGCACATTCATAGTTGGGGTGCGATTGAGGGTAAATGAGTAATTTCTAGGGTTTTGGAGGGCAGTGTGATTGAATCGATGTAGCTGTTGAGGTCCTCGTAGCAGCGGTGGAAATAAGATAGGGCGTTGGAGAGGGATTTTACGTCGGCGATGGAATCGGTGAAAGACAGTGGCGATGGAATCGACGGTGGCGATTGAGTTTGAGGTTGTACGGAGGGAGGAGGAGGGATATTTGTAGTAAGTGTGGTGGTTTGTTGTTGTTGTTGTTGTTGTTGCTGTGGGGGTTGATCGGCGGACACCGAGAGCGGTG
Organism: Linaria vulgaris; assembly: GCA_948329865.1. Taxonomy (NCBI): domain Eukaryota; kingdom Viridiplantae; phylum Streptophyta; class Magnoliopsida; order Lamiales; family Plantaginaceae; genus Linaria; species Linaria vulgaris. Next base: position 68,849,382 of record OX415249.1, read on the forward strand.
GGGGTTATTTTGGACATTTCACTTCTGATTGTGGATATATGGACCACGTTTTTTTTATGACGGGGGTATTTCGAACATTTTACGGTTAAGTCCAGTTAAAAAAGTTTATTGACGTGGCGACACGTGGCTGTACAGTGGCGTCCTAGTTAGCGTCCACGTCAGCTAAACATTAATCGGGTCTCGAAAATAACCCAACGAATATTTTTGGTAAAAAATATTAGATTTACAGCGCAAACGTGGAGCCCGAAAAGTTAACGGGCAAAATGCAACTTTAGCTCAAATTATAGGGCAAAAAAAGTAATTCTCCCTATAATGAATATGCATTTAAAAGTTTTTGTCAATAATTTGATGGCCCCACATTCCCATTACTTATTAGTAATAAATAAGCTTCGCATTAAATAGATCGTAGATCACTTTTTTAGCAATAAGCAAGGTTATATGGATAAGAATAAAGAATAAATATAAGCGATTAGCCTACATACTTAATCCATGTAAAATTAGTCATGAACTCCAAAAACATCAAGCACTTTTTCGCCCATCCTCAGTCTAAATGTGCATTCGCTTGTTTTGGCCTGTGTCAAACATAATGTGGCTTCCCACGAGGAGGCCAAGTCCAATGGTTTTGTGAACAAGTTACTAGACATATTTTGGAGTTTGTCCTTAAGAGATTGAATAGACTAAAAATAATTATCGCAAATTAATTTATTCAATTCTAGTATATTAATCAATATACCAATTTAGCATTTAAACTCATTTATGTCATTCTTAGCATCGAGCTTGTCTAATTTTATGCTCGGGCAGAGCGTATTTTCAAAGCAGCCTGATTGAATCGAGTTATCGTTGGGTAATCGCAACATTTTGATAGTTGGGTTCACCTTTTAAAATTGTAACGGTCGCACCTTAAAGATTCCGAGACTCGGTGGAGTTTCACTTTTTGACTCTTAGTAATGTTTCTTATGTTGTAAGGTGTTTTGAGGGGTTTCAAGTTGAATTAAGTTTATAGTTACCCCTTCTTCTTTCATTCGCAATCCAGAATGAGATTGGCTAGATTCTAAATTGTCACACTTCAAGCATTTGATGAGATTCGTAATTGAGTCTCCTGATTTAAATTGTTCATTTAGACCTGTATAGTACTTGGTAGATTTATCCTATTTTAAGAGTTAATAGCAAAAATCACCCCGTGTTATTTCTATTTGGCTGAAAAAGCTGGTTAAATTAGCATAAACCCTAGTGTTATCATTTTATTTGCACACCGCAACCAATCTACATTTTATCATTTTTAAAATGTTTCTTCAACAATGTTCCCATTTTAGGTTGAAGTGATGTAATGAATATATTTCACACAATAAATAGGTAGATTTGTAAATTTTATTTTCTGTCGGGGGTTAACTTTGTTTTTTAAATCGTAACATACGGTATCTCACATAATAAAGTTGATAACCCATGTTAAGGTACAGTTGACAAGAGAAGGAAATTCAATAATTTAAATTTATTATTTATTTGTCGAATATCTGATACTTCTTTTTTTCTTCTTCCAAATAGCTAGCTAAAGGACTACTTTAGTAGAGGGAGTGAAGTCCTAATTAATGAAGTCATTCTATATTGAAATATAATTACATACACAACAACTAATAACGGAAACGCTACCCATATGATAATCATGAATAACAACTCCTAATGATATTAGTAGTCCTTGTACTACAACAATACGTATTGGTCACCTTTATATATTATTTTGCATTATAATATATAGTTTTTTCATATGAATCTCTCCTTTCTCTACAAAAGCCCCAAGAAAACATAACTAGTTAAATCACATAAACACATGCACACCAGCTTCAAATATTGTCCAATAAAATGAAGTCCATTACTAAAGTCATTCAAAGGTGGAAAAACAAGAGCCAGGCTCCATCCGGCTATGTCCCGATCCTTGTCGGAGCGCAAAGAAAGCGGTTCGTCGTCAAAACTAGGTTCTTAAACTATCCGGTTTTTGCGGCACAATTCGACGAAGTAGAGGCGGAGTTCGGGTTTCCGAGCGAGGGCTGTCTCGTTCTTCCTTGCCAACCGGGTTTATTCGAAGGAATCGTGAGGTTACTTGAGAAAGACGAGGACAAGTTTAGCGGATTGGGGCTGCATGAGTTCTTGAAGATGGTTACGGATGAATTTACATACAACAATGAATCTTGTAACGCGTTGACCACGCCATTGCTGCAAGAGGCCCGATCGGGTTTTATATTTTGACGCTAGTAGCGAGATTATGTATGGTCTTTATTTTATTCAGGTCATGTATGTGTTTGATGGGTTTAATTCGGACTAGTTATTTAATTATGTGGTCTAGTTAGCAGTTTTTTTCCCAATCTGGAATGTGATTAGCTAGATACTCTATCAGGGTTGATAATCTTGTATATGTATTCAAAATATTCTTAATTAATGAAATACATGGTTAAGATTGTATGTTCATTTGCATGGACCTGTTGATTATTTTGTAAGACAATCCAATTTTGGTGTTGGGGTTTACCTGAGTATAAATTTATACTTCTAAATGACTAATAAAAAATACATCTTAAATAAGATTTCTTCCGGAATAAAACACACTATTATCTATTTAGTTCAGTACAAAATTACTTTTATGTTTTTCCACAATACGCATAAAAAGTTCTAGAAAACTTATTAAAATTTTATATACCAGTTTATAGAGTCCATATGTTCTAAAATGTCTCGGTTTAAGTTAAATACCAAATGCAACTCGTACATTGGCATTAGCAAGACAATTGTTGAACACCTTACACCAATACGTTATTTTAAGCACATTAAGATGATACAACACCATAGAAAAGTTTTACAAGTTACAAAATGCAAGACGCACTTTGAGAAAATGACAACTCATTCCCTCATCATCAAAGATTCAACTTACACTACAAGAAAAACAAGACAATAGGGACCGAACAGGTCAATAGAGACCCCTCAGGCGGTCCCTATTGACCCTCTTTCGGTCGCAGAAGATCAATATACGGTCGCTATTGACCGGGCGCTGATGAGAGCAGTCGCTTCTCTTCATCGACCAACTTTCGCTACTAAGGGTCAGTAGCAACCGAAAATTAATGACCGCCTTGCAGTCCCTATTGCCTTAACAGCAATAGGGACTGCCCTGCAGTCGCTACTGATGGAGCAATAGGGACCGATGAGCGGTCCCTACTAATATTCATATAGACTCAATAAATTTTAGTACGGACCGCCGAGCGGTCCCTAATAGTCTGCGCGGAAAATAATAAAAATAATAATATTCTAAATTTGTTTTCGAATATTATTGTTTTGTTTGTACAAATATTATTATAAGAAGATCAGAATAATAATATAATGAAAAAAATAATATAATGAAATGAAAGTATTAATAAATGTAAAAATATGAAGAAAAATTACTAATAATTGATGAAAAGCAAAAAATAGATGAACAAAAATTGAAGGAAAACAAAAAATACATGAATAAAAAAACAAGTGAAAGATAAAAAATAAAATGTGTAGATCCAAATTAATAGAAAAGAAAGATTGTGTGGTTAAAAGAAAAAAGAAAACAAAGTTTGTGTTGGTGATTTTTGTTTTGGATTTGGAAAAGGAGAAGAAGAAACTAGTATTTTGTGTTGGTGATTTATGTTTTGGATTTGGAAAAAGAGAAAAAGAAAAGTTTTTTTGTTGGGTGTTTTGTTGGAGAAGAAGATAAGAATAAAATTTTTTTGTTGGGTTTTTGGAGATTGATGAAATTAGATGTAAGAGTGATTAGTATATATAGTGGGAAGGGTAAGATTTTCAAATTTTCGAAAAATTCAAATTTCCCCCCAATTTCGCCTAAAAGGTTTGCCAAATTTTTAAATTTTTGGACTTTTGTGACACCTAAGGTTCACAAATATGCAAAAGCGAATTCAAGGCGGTCACTAATATTTAATAGTGGCCGCCCTGCATTCACTATAATATTCATCATTCAAATTTGAATTTTTTGGAATGATGTTGATGTGTTTGTTATTCTTAGCAACCAACCTCATTATAACATGTTAATTGAAGTAATACATGATTACAAAACTAGTAATTTAGTTGTGAAATAATAGAATGAATTAGATTGAGCGAGTTATTAACGTTCAACATATATTTTATTTTCTACAACTAATCATCACTTATTAGTTGTAGTTGTTATTCATTTTTATGCTTTACTTCACTAATGTTACCATAAATATGATTATGAGGATCAATCATTAGATCAACTATTCATTATGCTTACGTGTATATATGAGTTGTAAGCATTAGGACATTTATCGTTCAAAACAGTAAAAGAGTCTGCAAAGCGGACGGTTCCCTCTATATATTGTTTGGGTTTACAATGCAACGTTGTAATTATTGTTATTTTAACTATTGTAATGGTAATTATGAACTAAACAAACATCGCGGCACCTCAAATCATCATAAAATCACGATTTTAGAGTATGAATATTAGTAGGGACTGCCCGTCGGTCACAATTGGGTCAATAGGGACCGCTAGGCGGTCACAATTGAGTTAGTTTCGACCGCATTGCGGTCCCTATTAATTTTCATACTTTAAAATCGTGTTTTTATGGAAGGATTTTGATGTGTTTGTGATTTTTAGCAACAACTTCAATACTAAATATGAAATGAAGTAATGATTGGTTACAAAACAAGTGATTGAGTTATTCAATATTAGATATTGAATGCGATCGAGCGAGTTATTAATTTTGAACCTATTTTATTATCTACAACTAATCATCATATACACCCTAGTTGTTATTGGTTATTATGCTTTAATTTCAAAAATTAAAGTATAAACATCATTACGCGGTTCAATTAAAGTTTAAATATATGTATGTAGGTATTTATCTATATATATATATATATGATCGTTGCCGTTGTATATATTAAGAATCTTGAAAACGGGTCGTCCCCCAATATAATGTTTGGAGTTGCAATGAAAGATGGATAATTATGGTTGGTTTAACAATGAATAGAATAACAATCAATTACACAAACAACGCGGCACCTCAAATCATCGGAAAAACCTCATTTTTAAGTTTGAATATTGGTAAGTACCGCTCAACGGTCACAAATATGGGCCCATTGGCTGCAATTTTTGCCCAGAGACCGCACAATCTTGTAGTGTTAGGGCCCGAATCATTATTATTTATCATGCTCATCTCTCAAAACTCGCATATGGGACACAGTGACATTCATGACATAGCCAAAGCAAAAGTATCCCTAAATATACACGAAAATTTTCATTTTTTTCTACACGAAAAGTTAAGCTGGCGTTGCCTTAACTTGATCTCAAACAATCTTCATGATAGAGTAATGTGCAGCGGAATTGAAGAACACAAGAAGATAAATTTTCAATGGTTTATTATAAATAGTCAACCATCTAGCCTTACGGCAAAATAACCACGCAGGTTTTAACAAAGACGTTCCTCACCACAAAATCACTCTCGCTCTTTTGTAGATCGGACTCAGCAAAGCAGACAAGAATTTTCTCCTTAAATCTAATAATAGACTTAACTCGAAAACTCACAAACTTTGGAAAACAATAAACATAGCAACAATGCTTAAGATAAAATCTCTGCGGATTTATAAGCTGTATTGTTTCTCTGTGTATCTTGATGTACTTCACACCTTATATATAGGTTTCTTCAAACTTGATCTCCAAGGTGTGTTGTACACAGTTTTGGTAACTTATGTTGTTTCCTTGTTGAACTCTACTTTCCTTCTTGAACTCGATCTCCTTCTTGAATAATAGTTCCCTTTATTAGATTGAGTTCTAATAAGGAAATACTCCTTCTTCAATTCAGAGTTGATCTTGGAAAGATTCCTAGTTGCACTTGAACTCCAAAACTTTCCATCTTTGAAACCGTGTTGACTTGACCGATCTCCTCCTCTTGAATTATGGAAACTTCAACTTAGGAAACTTGTAATGTTCTTCCTTATGATTAAGAGATGTTCCTGGACATAAACAAAGACAACTAAAATCGTGGAACTTGATTAATAGGTGAATAAAGGCAAAACTAAAATAAAGTAGTTAAAGACAGATTGACAGAATATATACTGGTTTCAATGTTGTCTTGTGAATGTTGGCTCAACATCCATCCAACATTTAAAACCGAATACTTTACTCATGTTCAGAAACATGTTTTAGGTTAAGACTGCTCTCGGGTTTCAATGTTGTCCTCTGGAAGTTGGCACAAGATCCATCCAACATTGATAACAAAACATGTTTCAGATTAAGACTTGTTCTCGGGTTTCAATGTTGTCCTCTGGATGTTGACACAACATCCATCCAACATTGATAACAGAACATCTTACACTTTCAATCTCCCCATTTTTGCCTTTCTTCACAAAACCAATCAACCTGTTCACATAACAGATAATATGTCCAAATATCAATTAAGCATAATAATCTAAAACTACTCAAACTGCTCCCCCTTAATGCAAACTATCAAGTATTAACTTGGCATAACAAAGATTAATCATTAAAGTCATCACCACAACTCAAACAAGTTGTTCAGACACCTAACACATCAATGTTGTCTCAACATTAAGACCAGAATATACCTGCACATCAGTTTATCAGCAGAAACAGTAGATATAGACTATCTTCATAAGCAAAAGCATCAAGAGCAGTTAAAGCTAAGTAGCATTACCATTACAAACCAAAACAAATAAGAAGAACTAGCAGCAAAATAGAAACAGTTCAAAACATATCAAAACAAAAACATAAAAACCAGAAATCAAAAATTAAAAACTAGATTACTCTCCCCCTTTTTGTGAAGAAAGCTCCTCCATGTTCTTAATCAAGACATCCAGCTCTTGCATTTGTTGTTGCTTGAAAGCAACTTCTTTCTGAAGATTCGCATAAGCACTTCTATACCAAGTCAACTGCTGATCAACAAAAGATTTTGTTGTTACCCTGGTTTCTTCCTCATCAGATTGAGGCACTGAAGCTCCAACAAATTGTTGAGTCTCTTTTTCCTCTCCAGGTGCAACTCCATCTTCAGGATTCCAAGGCAAGTCCTTCACTCTTGTGCTAGACAAGTAGGATTGAGTGATGGTGAACCTAGCCTTGTTCTCTGACATTCCTCCAAACTCTTTCTTGTTCATCTTCTGTTTTAACAGCAGAGTTGTGATCAAAGAAGGAAATGGTAGAATCCCTTGCTTCCTCCCAGCAGCATCTTCCATAGCCTTTAAAATTCTCACCCCAATATTCACAGCAAGCCCATTCTTCAGTTTTTAGACCAAGTAAGCTGACTCCTTAGTCAAAACAGTAGAATTTTTAGTAGGCAGCCAATTATAAGATGCACATTTGTGCAGAACAGCACTTAGGGCAGTGAGCTTTGTAGTTGGTAATTGTTCAACCCAGGTTCACTCTAGACCACCTGTGATATCCTCAATCACCTCATCTGGCTTTGGATCTTCAGATTCCTCAACATGTGGCAGTCCCCAAATCTTATTTATCTTCTAAGGACTAATGTCAAACACTTGTCCTCTTACCCATGCTTGACCATATTTGGGAGACAACTCACAAGTGATATACTTTGAGAGATTCTGGTAGAATTCTTGTACAAGCTCAGGAGCATAATCACCATGCTTCTTCATTGAATTCTGAACCCCTCTTGCTTTCAACAACTCAAAAACTCTGTTTCTTTTAAAGCTGTCCATGTCCATGACCCTCTCTTTGTGAAAATCCCTCTTTCTAAACTCATAAGCCTTGTCATCTATCTCCTTACTAAGATAGTATCTAGACCTAGCTTCCTTACTAAAATAGGATAACGCAAGAGTGTCACAGTATTCTTCTTCATTCTTATCATCATTATCACCACCAGCTTCAAACTCTTCAGCATCAGATTCCTCTTCCTCTTTCTCCTCTTCTTCTACATCAACTACCTCAACTTCCTCATCCACAACATGTTTCCCTTTCCTCACTCTCTCAGCCTTAGCCTTAGCCTTAGCCTTTTTCTTCTCAAGTCTCTCTCTTTGAGCTCTTCTAGCCTCAGCTCTTAGCAAGGCTATTTCACTCATTGGCCTAGACCCATTTGGTGTTCTCTTTCTGCCAGAACCAGCTCCAGATCCCTCCCCCTCAATTATATCATCAACATTATTCACTTGGGGTTTAGGGTTAGCCACATTTACCTCAGATTCAGATTCATTGGTTTGAGGAGCATGGACTTCTGATGTTGCGCCAACATTCAGCTTAGATTCCACATTTTTAGCTCGCTTTGCCCGTCGTTGATAAGGAATCGTTGGTCGTTTTGCAGCAACTTGAGCAGTAGGCCGTCCTTGATCCTCACGCGCAGCAGCCCTGGTGCGTGTTGTTGTTTGCTTGACATTCACGGCCAAATATGCAAGAGTGTCTAAAGGAGTCTTGCTTGCCATGTTAGTTTTGAGAATTGAGAGAAAAATATGAGAGATTTTTAGATAATTATTTGCAAAGAGAAAGATAAATTGCACAAGTGACAGAAATTAGGGCAAGTTGTTCTTTTAAGTTGTGAAGAGTGGGGAGAGAAGGAATGAATGTAAGCGGGATTATGGAATATGATCAATTAAGTTTTCCCACTCCTCTATTCCCGCGTAAGAACTTCACCACATGTCATTTAAAAACACCAAGTAACCAGAGCAGTTCACAATAAAACAATAAAAACTCAGTTTTTAAAATTTTAAACAAACTTATAAGTTACTGACTTCAATGTTGTGCAGACCGTGTGGCAATGTTGGAATAACATTCAGATCAGAGAGTAGAGTAACATTCAAACCAACAAGTTTTTAAACCATAATATTTGAGGTTTTGGGCTTCTTCAAGGCAATTTCATGTGAGAGCGTGAGATATATCCAAACTTATATCTGAAACTTCACCAAAGTAGCAAGTGAGTACCAAAAACATAAGGTTTAGATCAAAATCATGAATAAGTAACATATCAAACAGAAAACACACAGAGATAAGCAGTGATGAATTAGAGAATTAATCCACTTCCACAGCATAGAAGGTCACAAATTGTGTGTCACCTGCAGTATGTCACCCAAAGAGTATGTCTCAACACATGAAAGGGACTATATACTCCCCCTAAGCCCAAACCTAGTCAACCACACTAATCAAAGATGAAAGAAAATGCAGTTCTAGAATGAATGCAACAATGTTATGACAACATTGACAGATGGTATACACAGTGAATCACTTTTCAAACCAGCAACATATCACATCACATCAAATCTTCACTATTTTCATTATCTCTTTAGAACAAAAAACTGAGGGTTGATTAAAAAATGATAATGACATTACTGAATGAGGGAAGCACTAGACTCCACACACCCCAGTAACAACATTATCAGCAGCAAGTTAGGCAAGTACAAAGGCCTTGAATACTGGCAACACATTTACCATGCACCCCAATACTCCAATTCCTTATGCATACTTGTTTACCAACCTGCATACAAGAGAGCACTAAGTGATCAATGCTACCAAGTGAAGGCAATCGAAACCCCAAACACCCTAGTAGAAAGAACCACTTTTATGTACCCATTGGCCAAAAACAAACAGAGACATGCAAATAAGCACAATTGAATATCATTGAAGTTGTCAACATCATGAACCCCAGCTTCTCCACATGTCCTGTAAAACCTTTCCATACGAATAAGACACAACTGAATAGACATCAAAGTAGTGAACTTTGTGTACCCCAGCTTCTCCATATGTTAGGCTAACACAACCTCAGACACACTTTAGAGATTTACTTTTCAAAACTTAGATGTGAATCTGCAAGCTAGAAAGATTAGTAAAACACAGTGATCAACCACACAATCAAATATGCCAAACAAAGATCAATGTGACTCAAAAAGAAAAGAAAAGAAACAAACAAAAAAACAAAAAGTTACATACTACACCACAAACATTAAACAGTGCTAGACAGTGGTGTTATGTCAACACTAGGAACCTAACATTCTCACATATTGCACATGCCGAGAGATTTCCTCAAACTGAAGAATCTCTCACCATCTAAAGGTTTAGTAAACATATCAGCAAGCTGATTATTTGTCTCAATATGCTCAATGTTAATCATTTTATCCTGAACCATGTCTCTCAAGTAATGATGTCTTATATCTATATGCTTAGTCCTAAAATGCTGAACAGGATTCCTTGAGATACTAATGGCACTAAGATTGTCACAAAACATGAGGAGAGTATCACTATCTAACCCATAGTCTAGTAACATGTGTTTCAGCCATACTAGCTGGGTAACAGAACTGCCAGCAGCTACATATTCAGATTCAGCTTTAGATAATGACACACAATTCTGTTTCCTACTATACCATGAAACTAGATTGTTTCCCAAATAGAAACAGCCCCCACTTGTGGATTTCCTGTCATCTACATCACCTGCCCAATCAGAATCACTAAATCCAACAAGATTTGTATTTGTATTCAAAGAATACCATATGCCCAATGATGAAGTTCCAGATATATATCTTAATATTCTCTTCACAGCAATCAAATGAGATTGCTTTGGATCAGCTTGGTACCTAGCACAAACACAAACAGAAAACATAATATCTGGTCTAGAGGCAGAGAGATATAGAAGACTACCAATCATAGATCTGTACAATGTTGGGTCAACATTGTCTACAGTGCCATCCTTAGTAATCTTCATAGAAGAAGACATGGGAGTTTTGCAAGGTTTTGACTCATGTAGCTCAAATCTTTTTACCAGGTTCCTTGCATACTTCTCCTGGTTTAAGAACATACCATTCTCCAGTTGCTTCACTTGCAATCCCAGAAAGTAGTTCAGCTCTCCAATCCTGCTCATTTCAAATGTCCCTGTCATTGACTCAACAAACTTGTCTAGAGTAGACTTGTTAGTAGAACCAAATACAATGTCATCCACATAGATCTGAGCAATACAAACATCAGAACTCTTTCTTAGAATAAACAAGGTTCTGTCTCCATCTCCTCTATTGAACCCAAGACTTAACAAAAATTGAGTTAGTCTTTCATACCAAGCTCTAGGTGCCTGTTTTAAACCATACAACGCTTTCTCAAGTTTATACACATAATTAGGATGTTTAGGATCAGCAAAACCTTTAGGTTGTTCAACATATACTTCTTTGTCTTTCAAACCATTAAGGAAAGCACCTTTCACATCCATCTGGTAGAGCTTAATCTTAAGACAACATGCAATAGCAAGAAGTAATCTAATAGATTCTATTCTAGCTACTGGAGCAAATGTCTCATCAAAGTCAATTCCTTCTACCTGAGTATAACCTTGTGCAACAAGCCTAGCTTTGTTTCTTACAATTACACCATCTTCATTAGTTTTGTTCTTGAAAATCCACTTAGTTCCTATAACATTCACATTAGAAGGTCTAGGTACTAGATTCCAAACATGATTTTTGGTGAATTGCAACAGTTCATCTTGCATAGCATTTATCCATTTACTATCCTTAAGAGCTTCATTCACATTCTTAGGTTCAATATCTGAGACAAAACATGAAGCATTACTTATAGTGCAAGTGGAAGACATGCAGACACACAACCTTACCATATTTTTATAGTTTACCCTGTCTTTGTTGCGAGTCTTCATGCGTCCAGTGATTTCACCTATCACTTGTGAAGCTGGATGGTACTTTTGAATCCTAGTAGGGGGGATCTCTCCTAGGTTCATCAACAATGTCATCCTTTGAATTGGACTGTGGGGATATTGGCCTAACAGCAGCAGGTGTCAACTCTACATTAGAACCAGTCTCAATTTCAGTGTCTCCGACTTCTGCTCCTGATGTTGGGACAGTCTCTGTTTCCAATGTTGGGGCAACATCAGAGACAGTAACTTCATCAGTACCTGAATCAAAGGTGGAATCATCAAACGCTATATTTACTGATTCTTGAATAGTCTTCAATCTTGGATTATAAACCCTGAAAGCAGAACTATTCACAGAATAACCAACAAATATGCACTTTTCACTTTTTGGATCAAACTTACTAAGACAGTTTCTATCATTCAACAAGTAACAATCACATCCAAATTCATGAAAATGAGCAATATTTGGTTTCAAACCCTTCAAGATTTCATATGGAGTCATATTTGTACTAGGTCTAAGATAAGCCCTATTACTTATATGACATGCAGTATTTAAAGCTTCAGCCCAAAGTCTTTTAGATAGATTTCTAGCATTAAGCATAACTCTGGCCATCTCTTGAAGTGTCCTATTTTTCCTCTCAGCTATCCCATTTTGCTGAGGTGTCTTAGGTGCTGAAAACTCATGGAAAATTCCATTCTTATCACAGAAATCACTGAAACTAGCATTTTCAAATTCTTTCCCATGATCAGACCTAATCTTACAAACAGAGGAACCATACAGATTTTTGATGCTAGCATGTAAGATCCTAAATGTGTTAAATGCATCAGATTTTTCTTTAAGAAACTTAACCCATGTATATCTAGAGAAATCATCTACAATAACAAAGGCATATCTCTTACCACTTAGGCTGCTCACCTCAATAGGACCCATGAGATCCATGTGTAATAATTCAAGACACTTACCAGTCCTGGGAATTGTACTTTGTACCTGGAGGGGTGTATGAATAGCTTTGGTTTGCTTACCCTTTAGGCAGTCCCCACATACAACCTTACATGGGCTGGATATCTTTGGTAAGCCTCTTACAACATCAACTTTCTGTAGCTTCTCAAGGTTCCTATAGTGAACATGTCCTAGCTTCCTATGCCACAGAACAGCATCATCAACTTTAGCATGAAAACAATCTTCTTCTTCATGTGCAAGGTAGCAATTATCTTTAGATCTAGTACCTGTCATAACAAGGACATTTTCACTATTAAATACATCACAAGAACTTTTATCAAATGTAACAAGCAAGTTATCATCACAAAGTTGACTAATGCTTATTAGATTTTCTTTCAATCCTTCAACTAGCAGAACATCTTTGAGAGGTGGAAATCCTTCAACATCTAGTACTCCCTTTCCAATGATTCTTCCCTTGGTGCCTCCTCCATAGGTGACAGTTCCAACATTGAGAGGAATCAATTGTTTAAGATTTTCCTTGTCTCCTGTCATGTGTCTTGAGCATCCACTGTCAAAGTACCACTTACCTGCAAGGTTAGAGTACACAGCAGAAAACACAACATTGCATACAAGTTTCATCTTAGGAGTCTTTAACTTTTCAATCCAAGTTCTACTTTTCTGTCCCGTTCCTAATGTTGGGATAACATCTGTACCACTGACCAACTCAACATTAGAGACAATTTCTGTTTTCTTCACATTTTCTTTCAAATATTTCTTGCAATAAGGTTTTATGTGACCTGGTTGAAAACAAAATTGACAGATATAAGTAGGTTTACTTTTGTTGGGATTAGCACAGCTCAAGTCTTTTGATTCCTTAACAAAACCTTCTTTAATGAAAACATGATTAGCAACTTTAGAGATAGGTTTCTCAATATATCCAAGACCATTTGTTCCTTGATTACCCATACTCAGTACCTCATCAAGTATAGATGTACCTGAGTTCCATTTAGCAATGATCTGATTATCTTTTTTGAGCTTTCCTTTTACCTCTTTAAGTTCAGCTTCTGTCTTTTCAAGGTCTCTTTCATACATCCTCGTCAATTTCTTCAGTCCATCAATCTCCAGTCTCTGAGCTTCATTCTTCTTGGTGAGTTTTTTTATTTTCTTTCAGAAGATTATGAAAAGTAGACTTCAAGTCTTCAATGATTTCCTCCTGGGACATTTCACCTTCAAAGTAATACTCTTCATCTAGATCAACTGAGCCATGAAAACATTCAAAGTTAGATTCATCATTATCGGACAAAGAATTGAGATCAATATAGGTATCATATTCACTCCAATTCCCAAAGAAAGTCTCATGTTCTGATGTTGAGTCCTGGATGTTGGAGCAACATTGGGACCCGTGGCAGTTATGGAGATCTTCTTCTGTCCAGTTGACATGAGTAAATAGCGCAACTGTATGAATCTCTTCAAAGCTTTCTTCAGTATCAGCACTTGATCCAGAGTTATAATCCTCTTCATTGAAATCATCTACACAAACCCAATGAGACTTTCCCTTCTTGCGGAGGGTGTTAGCACATTCAACAGCAATATGACCATAACCTTTACATTCATAACATTGAGTAGTTTTCAACTTTTCAATTTCTTCAGGACTAGATTTTGTTGCCATATATTTAACAAATTTGGGAGGCAATTTTCTAAAACCAGTGGAAGTATTGCTAGGTTCTTTCCCTTTGGATTTATCTTTAAAGTTCAACCTACTGAGTTTCTTGCTAATATTTCCATAGTTAGAAGAAATAATATCATCCTCATCTTCACTCTCATGATAATTTGTTCCTAACAAAGCAATAGCTTGTTGTTTGGTAGTCCTAGCAGGAAACTCTAGCTCAAATTCTCTAAGAGTGTTTAACAAGGATTGAAATTCCATGTTGGCAATATCTCTTGTCTCTCCCATGGCAATTCTCTTGAGAGCAAATCTAGGTGACAAAGATCTAAAAGCTTTATAAACCATAGTTTGATTTGAAACAGGAAATCCTAGATTTTCACATTGATTTGTAATGTCAATGATTTTCTCAAAATAACTATCTATACTCTCTTCATCACCCATCTCAAGTTTTTCAAAATATTTAAGCAATTGTCTATGTTTAGAGTTTCTAACTGCTATATCTCCTTCACAATGAAGTTCAAGGATATCCCAAGCTGATTTAGCTGTGGTGCAGTTCTGAATTAACTTAAACATCTGATTGGTAACATAACTAAAAATAGCATTAAGAGCTTTCTCATTGTAGTTACATAGTGTTACCTCGTTTGCAGTCCATTGTGACTTCGGTTTTGGTACAATATCTGCATCTCGGTCGTTCTCAATCTTTGGGACAGAATATCCATCAAGAACGGCATCCCATGCTTTCATGTCAATGGATTTGATGTGAACCCTGAGCCTGGTCTTCCAGTAAGCATAATTGATGGATCCTTCTAAGACTGGGAGTCTGCCAGAATTGGGATTGATGTTGTCCATCGCGTTGTATCACCTCCAAACACCAGTGAAATTGGTGCTTGGCTCTGACGCCAATTGAAATTGTTGGATCGGGATTGATACAACTTTTCCAAGTTTTAGAGCTCAAGTTAAGCTGGCGTTGCCTTAACTTGATCTCAAACAATCTTCATGATAGAGTAATGTGCAGCGGAATTGAAGAACACAAGAAGATAAATTTTCAATGGTTTATTATAAATAGTCAACCATCTAGCCTTACGGCAAAATAACCACGCAGGTTTTAACAAAGACGTTCCTCACCACAAAATCACTCTCGCTCTTTTGTAGATCGGACTCAGCAAAGCAGACAAGAATTTTCTCCTTAAATCTAATAATAGACTTAACTCGAAAACTCACAAACTTTGGAAAACAATAAACATAGCAACAATGCTTAAGATAAAATCTCTGCGGATTTATAAGCTGTATTGTTTCTCTGTGTATCTTGATGTACTTCACACCTTATATATAGGTTTCTTCAAACTTGATCTCCAAGGTGTGTTGTACACAGTTTTGGTAACTTATGTTGTTTCCTTGTTGAACTCTACTTTCCTTCTTGAACTCGATCTCCTTCTTGAATAATAGTTCCCTTTATTAGATTGAGTTCTAATAAGGAAATACTCCTTCTTCAATTCAGAGTTGATCTTGGAAAGATTCCTAGTTGCACTTGAACTCCAAAACTTTCCATCTTTGAAACCGTGTTGACTTGACCGATCTCCTCCTCTTGAATTATGGAAACTTCAACTTAGGAAACTTGTAATGTTCTTCCTTATGATTAAGAGATGTTCCTGGACATAAACAAAGACAACTAAAATCGTGGAACTTGATTAATAGGTGAATAAAGGCAAAACTAAAATAAAGTAGTTAAAGACAGATTGACAGAATATATACTGGTTTCAATGTTGCCCTGTGAATGTTGGCTCAACATCCATCCAACATTTAAAACCGAATACTTTACTCATGTTCAGAAACATGTTTTAGGTTAAGACTGTTATCGGGTTTCAATGTTGTCCTCTGGATGTTGGCACAACATCCATCCAACATTGATAACAGAACATGTTTTAGATTAAGACTTGTTCTAGGGTTTCAATGTTGTCCTCTGGATGTTGACACAACATCCATCCAACATTGATAACAGAACGTCTTACACTTTCACAGCAGAATAGGTAAAATTAAAAATCTATCTTCTACTTTTTTTCATTTATAAAATGAAACATCGTCTTTTTCATCAAAAAATAACGAACGGGTACACGTGTATATTGAAGATAATAAATATTTAGCAATGTAGAGACACCAAATAACTAGCTAAATAATTAGAGTGAAAAACATTACATTTACAAATTTGAAATAATGATTGATAAGAAACAAGTTCATACATGTGCTTCCTTAGTGGAAGTAACAAATGAATTAAGTGTTTCCTACGTGAAAAATTATCAATTAAATATTGTGAAAAATAAAATGCCGATTTTTTTTTATGCATTTCATATGAACAAATGATATGTTACACATACGCAAAGGTAGTACGAACATGATATACGATTATTGTTGTCTTAACAAAGTCTTTATACACTTTTCTCCAATAGTAAGACTATTTTGTGGTATGAAATATAATGAAGGGGGAAATACTTTTTTTGCCCTATAATTTGGGCTAAAGTTGCATTATGCCTGTTAACTTTTCGGGCTCCACTTTTGTCCTGTAAGTCTAATATTTGTTTTTTACCAAAAATGCCTGTTGGGCTATTTTCGAGACTCGGTTACTTTTTAGCTGACGTGGACACTGACTAGGACACCACTGTACGGCCACGTGGCGCCACGTAGGATCCTAGGTGGAATAAAAAATAAAAAATAAAATTTGCAAATGAAAAGTCCCCTTCTCCAACATACCAGTGTCTTCTCCACTCATCCCCATCATCAAACAAAAGCACTCTAATATCAGAATCGATGCCTCATGTGCCAGAATCATAGACGAATCCTTAGTACAAGCGTTACTTCCCTGCAAAAGAACTTCCCCGAACAATCTAAAACCAGTTTCGCATGGTTCGGCGCCAACTTCAACGCCTTCGAGAGATCAGACAACTTTGCGACCATGTATTTACGAACCTGGCGGCTACACATCATCTTGCAGTGGCCTTCGAGCTAGGTTTTGGTGAGATTATGCTCGTCTGTTTGGACCTCCGATGGCACATTCATAGTTGGGGTGCGATTGAGGGTAAATGAGTAATTTCTAGGGTTTTGGAGGGCAGTTTGATTGAATCGATGTAGCTGTTGAGGTCCTCGTAGCAGCGGTGGAAAGAAGATAGAGCGTTGGAGAGGGATTTTACGTCGGCGATGGAATCGGTGAAAGACAGTGGCGATGGAATCGACGGTGGCGATTGAGTTTGAGGTTGTATGGAGGGAGGAAGAGGGATATTTGTAGTAAGTGTGGTGGTTTGTTGTTGTTGTTGTTGTTGTTGCTGTGGGGGTTGATCGGCGGACACCGAGAGCGGTGGGGGTTATTTTGGACATTTCACTTCTGATTGTGGATATATGGACCACGTTTTTTTTTATGACGGGGGTATTTCGAACATTTTACGGTTAAGTCCAGTTAAAAAAGTTTATTGACGTGGCGACACGTGGCCGTACAGTGGCGTCCTAGTTAGCGTCCACGTCAGCTAAACAGTAATCGGGTCTCGAAAATAACCCAACGAATATTTTTGGTAAAAAATATTGGACTTACAGGGCAAACGTGGAGCCCGAAAAGTTAACGGGCAAAATGCAACTTTAGCTCAAATTATAGGGCAAAAAAAGTAATTCTCCTTATAATGAATATGCATTTAAAAGTTTGTGTCAATAATTTGATGGCCCCACATTCCCATTACTTATTAGTAATAAATAAGCTTCGCGTTAAATGGATCGTAGATCTATTTTTCAGCGATAAGCAAGGTTATATGGATAAGAATAAAGAATAAATATAAGCGATTAGCCTACATACTTAATCCATGTAAAATAAGTCATGAACTCCAAAAATAACAAGCACTTTTTCGTCCATCCTCAGTCTAAATGTGCTTTCGCTTGTTTTGGCCCGTGTCAAACATAATGTGGCTTCCCACGAGGAGGCCAAGTCCAATGGTTTTGTGAACAAGTTACTGGACATATTTTGGAGTTTGTCATTAAGAGATTGAATAGACTAAAAATAATTATCGCAAAGTAATTTATTCAATTCTAGTATATTAATTAATATACCAATTTAGCATTTAAACTCATTTATGTCATTCTTAGCATCGAGCTTGTCTAATTTTATGCTCGGGCAGAGCGTATTTTCAAAGCAGCCTGATTGAATCGAGTTATCGTTGGGTAATCGCAACATGTTGATAGTTGGGTTCACCTTTTAAAATTGTAACGGCCGCACCTAAAAGATTCCGAGACTGCGGTGGAGTTTCACTTTTTGACTCTTAGTAATGTTTCTTATGTTGTAAGGTGTTTTGAGGGGTTTCAAGTTGAATTAAATTTATAGTTACCCCTTCTTCTTTCATTCGCAATCCAGAATGAGATTGGCTAGATTCTAAATGATCACGCTTCATGCATTTGATGAGATTCGTAATTGAGTCTCCTGATTTAAATTGTTCATTTAGACCTGTATATTATTTGGTAGATTTATCCTATTTTAAGAGTTAATAGCAAAAATTAAACCACCCCGTGTTATTTCTATTTGGCTGAAAAAGCTGGTTAAATTAGCATAAACCCTAGTGTTATCATTTTATTAGCACACCGCACCCAATCTACATTTTATCATTTTTAAAATGTTGCTTCAACAATGTTCGCATTTTAGGTTGAAGTGATGTAATGAATATATTTCACACAATAAATAGGTAGATTTGTAAATTTTATTTTCTGTCGGGGTTAACTTTGTTTTTTTAATCGGTAACATACGGTATCTCACATAATAAAGTTGATAACCCATGTTAAGGTACAGTTGACAAGATCAGAAGGAAATTCAATAATTTAAATTTATTATTTATTTGTCGAATATCTGATACTTCTTTTTTTCTTCTTCCAAACTAAAGGACTACTTTAGTAGGACTACTTTAGTAGAGGGAGTGAAGTCCCAATTAATGAAGTCATTCTATATGGAAATATAATTACATACACAACAACTAATAACGGAAACGCTACCCATATGATAATCATGAATAACAACTCCTAATGATATTAGTTGTCCTTGTACTACAACAATACGTATTGGTCACCTTTATATATTATTTTGCATTATAATATATAGTTTTTTCATATGAATCTCTCCTTTCTCTACATAACTAGTTAAATCACATAAACACGCGCACACCAGCTTCAAATATTGTCCAAGAAAATGAAGTCCATTACTAAAGTCATTCAAAGGTGGAAAAACAAGAGCCGGGCTCCACCCGGCTATGTCCCGATCCTTGTCGGAGCTCAAAGAAAGCGGTTCGTCGTCAAAACTAGGTTCTTAAACTATCCGGTTTTTGCGGCACAATTCGACGAAGTAGAGGCGGAGTTCGGGTTTCCGAGCGAGGGCTGTCTCGAACTTCCTTGCCAACAGGGTTTATTCGAAGGAATCGTGAGGTTACTTGAGAAAGACGAGGACAAGTTTAGCGGATTGGGGCTGCATGAGTTCTTGAAGATGGTTACGGATGAATTTACATACAACAATGAATCTTGTAACGCGTTGACCACGCCATTGCTGCAAGAGGCCCGATCGGGTTTTATATTTGGACGCTAGTAGCGAGATTATGTATGGTCTTTATTTTATTCAGGTCATGTATGTGTTTGATGGGTTTAATTCGGACTAGTTATTTAATTATGTGGTCTAGTTAGCAGTTTTTTCCCAATCTGGAATGAGATTAGATAGATACTCTATCAGGCTTGATAATCTTGTATATGTCTTCAAAATATTCTTAATTAATGAAATACATGGTTAAGATTGTATGTTCATTTGCATGGACCTGTTGATTATTTTGTAAGACAATCCAATTTTGGTGTTGGGGTTTACCTGAGTATAAATTTATACATCTAAATGCCTAATCAAAAATACATCTTAAATAAGATTTCTTCCGGAATAAAACACACTATTATCTTTTTAGTTCAGTACAAAATTACTTTTATGTTTTTCCACAATACGCATAAAAAGTTCTAGAAAACTTATTAAAATTTTATATACGAGTTTATAGAGTCCATATGTTCTAAAAGGTCTCGGTTTCAGTTAAATACCAAATGCAACTCGTACATTGGCATTGGCAAGACGACTGTTGAACACCTTACACCAATACGTTATTTTAAGCACATTAAGATAATACAACACCATAGAAAAGTTTTATTAATTACAGAATGCAACACGCACTTTGAGAAAATGACAACTCATTCCCTCATCATCAAAGATTCAACTTACACTACAAGAAAAACAAGACAATAGGGACCGAACAGGTCAATAGAGACCCCTCAGGCGGTCCCTATTGACCCTCTTTCGGTCGCAGAAGGTCAATATGCAGTCTTTATTGACCGGGCGCTTCTCCTCATCGACCGACTTTCGCTACCAAGAGTCAGTAGCGACCGAAAATCAATGACCGCCTTGCAGTCCCTATGGCCTTAACAGCAATAGGGACTGCCCTGCAGTCGCTACTGATGGAGCAATAGGGACCGCTGAGTGGTCCCTACTAGTACGGACCGCCGAGCGGTCCCTAATAGTCTGCGCGGAAAATAATAAAAATAATAATATTCTGAATTTTTTTTGAATATTATTGTTTTGTTTGTACAAATATTATTATAAGAAGATCAAAAGAATAAAATAACGAAAAAAATAATATAATGAAATGAAAGTATTAATAAATGTAAAAATATGAAGAAAAATTACTAATAATTGATGAAAAGCAAAAAATAGATGAAAAAAAATTGAAGGAAAACAAAAAATACATGAATAAAAAACAATTGAAAGATAAAAAATAAAATGTGTATATACAAATTAATAGAAAAGAAAGATTGTGTGGTTAAAAGAAAAAAGAGAACAAAGTTTGTGTTGGTGATTTTTGTTTTGGATTTGGAAAAAGAGAAGAAGAAAATAGAATTTTGTGTTGGTGATTTATGTTTTGGATTTGGAAAAAGAGAATGGATGTTTGTTGGAGAAGAAGATAAGATGAAAAGTTTTTTTGTTGGGTGTTTTGTTGGAGAGAAGATAAAAAGAAAATTTTTTTGTTGGGTTTTTGGAGATTGATGAAATTAGATGTAAGAGTGGTGAGTATATAGAGTGGGATGGGTCAAAGTTTCAAATTTTTGCAAAATTCAATTCCCCCCCTCCCCCTCCCCCCCCCCGCCCCCCCCAATTCCGCCTAAAAGTTTTGCCAAATTTTAAAATTTTTGGATTTTTGTGACAGCTAAGGTTCACAAATATGCAATAGCGACCGCAAGGCGGTCACTAATTTTTAATAGTAACCGCCCTGCAGTCACTATTATGTTGTTAGGGACCGCCGAGCGGTCCCTAATAATATTCATCTTTCAAATTTGAATTTTTTGGAATGATGTTGATGTGTTTGTTATTCTTAGCAACCAACCTCATTATAACATGTTAATTGAAGTAATACATGATTACAAAACTTGTAGTTTAGTTGTGAAATAGTTGAATTATTGAGATTGAACGAGTTATTAACGTTCAACATATATTTCATTTTCTACAACTAATCATCACTTATTAGTTGTAGTTGTTATTCGTTTTTATGCTTTACTTCACTAATGTTACCATAAATATGAATATGAGGATCAATCATTAGATAAACTATTCATTATGCTTACGTGTATATATGAGTTGTAAGCATTAGGACATTTGTCGTTCAAAACAGTAAAAGAATCTGCAAAGTGGACGGTTCCCTCTATATATTATTTGGATTCACAATGCAATGTTGTAATTATTGTTATTTTAACTATTATAATGGTAATTATGAACTAAACAAACAACGCGGCACCTCATATCATCATAAAATCACGACTGTAAAGTATGAATATTAGTAGAGACCGCCTGTCGGTCACAATTGGGTCAATATGGACCACCAGGCGGTCACAATTGGGTTAGTTTCGACCGCATTGCGGTCCCTGTTAATTTTCATACTTTAAAATCGTGATTTTATGGAAGGA
The DNA here is from genome assembly GCA_948329865.1 of Linaria vulgaris. Taxonomy (NCBI): domain Eukaryota; kingdom Viridiplantae; phylum Streptophyta; class Magnoliopsida; order Lamiales; family Plantaginaceae; genus Linaria; species Linaria vulgaris. The sequence goes on from OX415249.1 coordinate 68,871,592, forward strand.
TTTTGATGTGTTTGTGATTTTTAGCAACAACCTCAATACTAAATGTGAAATGAAGTAATTATTGGTTACAAAACAAGGGATTGAGTTATTCAATATTAGATATTGAATGTGATCGAGCGAGTTATAAATTTTGAACCTATTTTATTATCTACAACTAATCATCATATACACTCTAGTTGTTATTGGTTATTATGCTTTAACTTCAAACGTTAAAGTATGTACATCATTACGCGGTTCAATTAAAGTATAAATATATGTATGTAGGTATTTTATCAATATATATATATATATATGATCGTTGTCGTTGTATATATTAAGAATTTTCAAAACGGGTCGTCCCCAATATAATGTTTTGACTTGCAATGAAAGATGTTTAATTATGGTTGGTTTAACAATGAATAGAATAATTATCAATTACACAAACAACGCGGCACCTCATATCATCGGGAAAACCTCATTTTTAAGTATGAATATTGGTAAGTACAGCTGAACGGTCACAAATATGGGCCCATCGACTGCAATTTGTGCCCAGAGACCGCATTGCGGTCGCTGAATATTACTAGCTGCTGCAAGGCAGTCACTGAAGGCTAGTGACTGCATTGCAGTCGCTACTGGGCGGCCCCTAAAGACCGCACAGTCTTTTAGTGTTAGGGCCCGAATCATTATTATTTGTCATGCTCTTCTCCCAAAACTCGCATACGGGACACAGTGAAATTCATGACATAGCCAAAGCAAAAGTATCCCTAAATATACACAAAAAAATTCATTTTTTTATTATCGCGTCGGGTAGGAAATGAACAAACTTTTGTTTTATTTCTTATGAGTAGCAAAAAACAGCAGAATAGGTAAAATTAAAAATCTATCTTCTACTTTTTTTCATTTATAAAATGAAACATCGTCTTTTTCATCAAAGAATAACGAATGGGTACACGTGTATATTGAAAATAATAAATAATTAACAATGTAGAGACACCAAATAACTAGCTAAATAATTAGAGTGAAAAACATTACATTTACAAATTTGAAAGAATGATTGATAAGAAACAAGTTCATACATGTGCTTCCTTAGTGGAAGTAACAAATGAATTAAGTGTTTCCTACGTGAAAAATTATCAATTAAATATTGTGAAAAATAAAATGCCAAATTTTTTTTATGCATTTCATATGAACAAATGATATGTTACACATAAGCAAAGGTAGTACGAACATGATATACGATTATTGTTGTCTTAACAAAGTCTTTATACACTTTTCTCCCATAGTAAGACTATTTTGTGGTATGAAATATAAAGAATATGCATTTAAAAGTTTTTGTCAACAATTTGATTTCCCCACATTCCCATTACTTATTAGTAATAAACATGCTTCGCATTAAATAGATCGTAGATCACTTTTTTAGCAATAAGCAAGGTTATATGGATAAGAATAAAGAATAAATATAAGCGATTAGCCTACGTACTTAATCCATGTAAAATAAGTCATGAACTCCAAAAACATCATGCACTTTTTCGCCCATCCTCAGTCTAAATGTGCTTTCGCTTGTTTTGGCCAGTGTCAAACATAATGTGGCTTCCCACGAGGAGGCCAAGTCCAATGGTTTTGTGATCAAGTTACTAGACATATTTCGGAGTTTGTCCCTAAGAGATTGAATAGACTAAAAATAATTATCGCAAAGTAATTTATTCAATTCTAGTATATTAATTAATATACCAATTTAGCATTTAAACTCATTTATGTCATTCTTAGCATCGAGCTTGTCTAATTTCATGCTCTGGCAGAGCGTATTTTCAAAGCATCCTGATTGAATCGAGTTTTTTTTTTTTGATAAGCTAAAATATAATAAAAATAAATGCACCAGAGGTGCAAAAATATCAAATTACATCAACCAACCTGATCAACTATCCCAAACACTCACAGGGGTGCAAATACCAGTCTATAAATGAGAAAGAAAAACCTTTTTTCTTAACTCTAATACAATTCCAAGACCTAACTTTGATTAATTCAACAACTTTCTCAACATCACACTCTCCACCTTCCTTCAAAATCTTGTTTCTTGTAGTCCAAATAATCCACACAGCAAAAAACCAAACGCAATTCCATAAATCTTTCCCTTTACTTTTAGGAAGTATTTCACCCCACTGCTCGAGTTGACATTCTGGCGAGAAATGCAACGCAGAAACAACGCCAATCCACGCTAAAACTCTATCCCAAATCTTGCACATCACCCGACATTTTCCAAAAATATGGAACACACTTTCTTCTTCCTCCCCACATAGGACACAATCCATTGATTCATTTTCGGAAATAATACCTCTTTTCAAAAGATTATCTTTCGAAGGAATATGGTTCAAAAAGATTCTCCAAACGAAAAATTTAATGTTGAGCGGTACTAAAGAATTCCAAATAGTACTGAAATCACGGACCTGGCATACGGAGGCGCGCCTAACAATGCTTTGATATGCTGATTTCACCGTATAGATTCCCGACTTGTCGCACTTCCATCTCCAAGTATCTTGTTGAAACTGATGAAGCTGCTTAGAGTTGATAATCTGAATCATTTGCTCTAACAACATCTCTTCCCATGAGAAAAGGGTACGACGCCATCGAAAATTCCATTGCCAGCAATTCTCCACCCACACACCCATATCAGCCACTTTCGCCTCTTTATCCCGGCAAACCTGATAAAGTCTTCTAAATTTATTAATAAGAGTCTCATCGCCCACCCATTTTTCGAGCCAAAACTTAGTATCTTCACCGTTTCCCACAACTTTTTCGATATTGTCATCGAACCACCTAATCTGATCCTCAATCCTAAACAACTCCTTCCACCATATAGATCCTTTACCTCTACTATTCACGCAAACTAAATCTGTCCCACTTTCCCCAAACCTTCCATATTTAGCCTTCAACACTTTCAGCCATAATCCTTCCTCATTATTTATTAATCGCCATCTCCACTTCCCGAGCAAAGCCAAATTGAAAAATTCAAGATTTTTTACACCTAAACCCCCTTCATCTTTTTCCTTGCACACATGGTCCCAGCTCACCCACGCCACCTTTCTAACCCCTTCACAACCTGCCCATAAAAAATCTCTTTGAATTCGAGTGAGATTTTTAATCACCTTTTTTGGCGCCTTAAATAAGGAGAAGAAGTATAATGGTAAGCTGCTCAACACCGAATTAATCAAAATAATTTTACCCCCATAAGATAAGAAACGATTTTTCCATGGCGCAAGATTATCCTTGGATGCTTTCTCGACTGGTTTCCATGTTTCAATTCTCCTCGGATTTGCTCCAACCGGTATACCCAAATATTTGAGTGGTACCGAGCCAATTTTGCAAAACAGAAAATCTGCCATCTGTTTGAGATTCGCCTCATCCATATTAAAGCCAACAAGCTGACTTTTTTGGTAATTCACCTTCAATCCTGAAGCCACCTCTATACACCTTAAAATGCTTTTGATTGCTCTCACATTACACCATTCAGCATTACCAAAGATCATGGTGTCATCAGCAAATTGAATATGAGTCACCATCAATCTCTCCCTCCCCACTTCAACTCCCTTGAAAAGATTACTATCCACAGCCTTCTTCATGAGACCTCCAAAGCCCTCGGCAGCCATCAAAAAAAGAAATGAGGATAACGGGTCCCCTTGCCTCAATCCCCTCTGCATTTTGAACTCCTCTTTTGGACTACCATTTACGAGGATAGAAATCGATGAAGAAGAGATACACTCGATGATCCAACACCTCCATTTAGAACAAAATCCCATCTTATTCATGATAAAATCCAAATATTCCCACGATATACAATCGTAAGCCTTCTCAAAATCCACCTTAAATACAAAGCTCGGCTTTTTTTCTGTTTTCACCTCATCAATGATCTCGTTCGTGATCATCACACTATCAATACTTTGCCTACCACCCAGAAAAGCCATCTGCTCTTCTGAAATAATTTTCCCCATCACCTTTTTCAATCTGTTAGCCAAGAGTTTTGCAAGGCATTTATACATGCAATTAATCATAGATATAGGCCTATAATCATTGAGCTTGATCGGGTTATGCTTCTTTGGAATAAGTGTGATAAAAGATGAATTAGAACCTCTCACCAGTTTCCCATTTAGATGGAATTCCTCCATGAAGTTGTAAAAATCTGATTTCATGAAATCCCACGATTTTTTCACAAAATTAAAATTGAATCCATCGGGTCCTGGGCTTTTACTCCCCTCACATCCCCAAATAGCATCTTTAATCTCATCTTCTGTGAATCGCTTAGTAAGTTCCAAATTATCCTCGTGCCCGATAGATTTGAACTCAACTCCTTCCAAGGTTGGTCTGTCCCATTGTTCACTTGAAAACTGTTGCTGAAAATGATTTTTCACTTCTCTTTTCACCTCCGTTGGGTCTTCAATCCAAACGCCATCCCTTAATAACCCCTGAATCTCATTAATTTTTCTCCTTCTCCTAACATACTGATGAAAGAACTTAGAGTTGGAGTCACCACTTTTAGCCCAATTCAGCCTCGCCTTTTGAAGAAATATGCTATCTTTATCAGTAATAGCCTTCCATAATTTCCCTTTCAGATCAAATCTCGTTTCAACTTCTTCGGTAGTTAAGTCGACGCTTTCACCTTTAATATCAATATCATCAATTTTATTCTTAATCTCACCAATTTTCTTCTCAATATCCCCAAAGGAAACCTGATTCCAGACTTTCAAACAAGTCTTTAATTTCTTCAACTTTTCCTTCAGAATATAGCATTTCCACCCATCGACTTCCATTTTACGCCACTCATTCTTGACAAAACCCTTAAAGCCTGGATGATTAAACCAACAATCAAGAACCCGAAATGGTTTAGCTCCCCAGTTAGTTGAAATATTGTTCACCAATAACGGACAATGATCTGACAATGCTCTCTCAAGTCCTCTAAGTGAGACATCAGGCCACTTAGAAATCCAAGATTCAGACAACAAACATCGATCTAACCTACTCATCGTTGTTCCATTAGAACGGTACCAAGTATACTTCCGCCCTAAGAGAGGAATATCAATCAGGTTCATCTCCTCAATAAACCCACAAAACTCATTCATTTCTCCCGATTGCGAGGAACCTCCCCGCCCTTTACGTTCTGAACTATTCTTGATCGCATTGAAGTCTCCCACTACACACCACAAACCATCCCCTTTAATTCTTTTTAAATCAATAAGATTCGCCCACAACCCCCTCTTCTCATTTAATTGACAAGGCGAGTAGATGTTCAGAATAAAACATTTTGAATTGTCGATACCGACCACACCTTCAATCAAAACATAACCCTCTCCAACAATAAAATCATCCAGCCTGAAACTACTTTCCCTCCAAATTGTAAGCAGGCCTCCTGCACTTCCCCTCGCCTCTTTAAACTTCCACTGAAAATCATCACCTCCCCAAATTGTGTTACATGCTCTCCTGTCCACCACTTCCTTTTTTGTTTCTTGAATACACAAAATATCCACTTTATTTTTCAAAATCAAATTTCTCACTTCTGTTTTCTTAGCCCTTCCTCCAATCCCCCTAATATTCCAAGAGACAATAATCATTGATTCACACTAGCAAAATCCTCACCCTCCCCACATTTTTTTGATTCATTGTGAGCCATCGCATCTCTTTGCTCCATATCGCACAACTTCTCAATGATTTCTTTGTCATTGCCCTTGCCCATTAAACCAATTCTTTTCCCAAAGTCCCAAATTTGTTTGGCCTCCCATTCGAAACTCTTTTTCATAAAAGCCCTATTGCAACTTTCAATATTCTCGTCACCAATTGTATTACTCAGTTCACCCGAATTGATATTCTTACCTTTAGCTTGCCGAGTAGAATCTTTCTGGCCTATTTGTGATTTTCTTATCCCCTCCTGAATCAAGCAGTTCACCATTTTATTCAGTGATTTAGACGTGGCCTTTGCTTGTAATTTATCTTCAACTGAAACGCCATCACCCCAAAAAGAGCTCCATTCTTCCCGTATATTTTTCTTCAATATTTTTCTTCTAATGTTCTTCAAATTATTCTTGCGGATTTCTCCTTTTCTCCTCTGGACAACGTTTTTAGCATCTGAAAATTTAATAATTGTATCAACTGCTTGAGATGAGACTTCGTATTCGTGGTCTTCTTTTTCTTTTTCTTGAGCTGGTCCACAAAGTTGGACGCCCCCATGTGCATCACTATTATGGGCTTCATCATCTTTTTCATATGTACACGGCCCACCTATAGACCCCTCTTGTTTTGATTCTTGGCCCAACAAATTATGTCCGTTTACTTCCCCTGTTGCAACATCTGTGTCTCCTTTTTTTGACACACTAATATCATTATTAAAATTTTGGTCAGTATCCGTAATTCCTCTCTCGAGATTCTTAATTTCTCTCTTTTCCAAAACACTTTTCATAAAACACACCTCATTCTCAGCAGCCTCCTTACGACTCCCAAGGATGGTCTCCTCCACCTCCTCAGAATTCCAGCCTTCGTCCCCCTCGGATCTAATTCTGCCGGAAAATTCGGAATCGCAAGATTCTTCCTCTGAGATCCAATTAAGCATACTACGAAATTTACGCACACAAGAATTGCATGGGCCTTCTTCGTTCGAACCATATTGAACGCAATCCTCCATCAATCTGATGTCATATTTTTGTCCATCAATCTTCGCCGTGATCATCTTGTTGATCCATGAATTAACTGATGTAGAAACCAGAATTCTTGCAATATCCAACCTGTTCTTATTTCTTGTTGCTTCATCCACCAACACAAACTCTCCAATACTAGGCATCGAACCCATACTAATCTGTCGTCCACGCTTGAACAGGCACTCCTAGGCATCGAACCCATACTAATCTGTTTCCAGCACCAAAGTCTGCATTCCAGGGAATAATCTTTTCGAAAAGATTACTCCACCATACCTCATTCTCTTGTAACAACTCCGTAATTTCCTCCATGTCGACCGACGTAATTAGAACCCATTTTCCGCCCATTGGCGTTAACCTCAAAGAAAATAGACCTTCTCGAGACGCCTTCGCAAGAATTCCCTTCAAGTCCTCAACATTCTTCAAAAAACCAAGAAAAGCCCCCTCCAACCACAAGCGCTCTTCTTTTGGCACAATGAACTCAATCTCCTGTCTAACCTCCTTTTTCTCAAATGACTCGTCACCTATGGTCTTGCCTTTTGAGATGATTTCTGCATAACTTGAAAGCCCTCTCTTGCTTGATAACATAACATCACTCCTAGCAGGAATTCTATTTTCAGCTCCTTTTCCTTTATTCAACAGAAATCTTGCCAGATTGACCCAAAGTTTGGCGTGGCCAATTATGATTGAATCCAATCTTCTTTCCAGCTCCTTCGGTTCCTTAACATCTCTAAATCGAACAAACCCGAACCTTCTTCCCGCTTTATTCCTCTTTCCTGGAATACATACATCTGCTACACTTCCATATCTTGCAAAAGCCTGCCAAAGGTCTGAAGCTTTCCAATTCTCCGGAAAATTAGTGAAGAAGAACGTCGTTTCCTCCTTCATCACTATTGGAGTTTCTATTATCGTTGGGTAATCGCAACATCTTGATAGTTGGGTTCACCTTTTAAAATTGTAACGGTCGCACCTTAAAGATTCCGAGACTCGGTGGAGTTTCACTTTTTGACTCTTAGTAATGTTTCTTATGTTGTAAGGTGTTTTGAGGGGTTTCAAGTTGAATTAAGTTTATAGTTACCCCTTCTTATTTCATTTGCAATCCAGAATGAGATTGGCTAGATTCTAAATAATCACACTTCAAGCATTTGATGAGATTCGTAATTGAGTCTCTTGATTTAAATTGTTCATTTAGACCTGTATAGTATTTGGTAGTTTTATCCTATTTTAAGAGTTAATAGCAAAAACCACCCCGTGTTATTTCTATTTGGCTGAAAAAGCTGATTAAATTAGCATAAACCCTAGTGTTATCATTTTATTTGCACACCGCAACCAATCTACATTTTATCATTTTTAAAATGTTTCTTCAACAATGTTCCCATTTTAGGTTGAAGTGATGTAACGAATATATTTCACACAATAAATAGGTAGATTTGTAAATTTTATTTTCTGTCGGGGGTTAACTTTGTTTTTTTAATCGTAACATACGGTATCTCACATAATAAAGTTGATAACCCATGTTAAGGTACAGTTGACAAGAGAAGGAGATTCAATAATTTAAATTTATTATTTATTTGTCGAATATCTGATACTTCTTTTTTTCTTCTTCCAAATAGCTAGCTAAAGGACTACTTTAGTAGAGGGAGTGAAGTCCTAATTAATGAAGTCATTCTATATTGAAATATAATTACATACACAACAACTAATAACGGAAACGCTACCCATATGATAATCATGAATAACAACTCCTAATGATATTAGTAGTCCTTGTACTACAACAATACGTATTGGTCACCTTTATATATTATTTTGCATTATAATATATAGTTTTTTCATATGCATCTCTCCTTTCTCTACAAAAGCCCCAAGAAAACGTAACTAGTTAAATCACATAAACACACGCACACCAGCTTCAAATATTGTCCAAGAAAATGAAGTCCATTACTAAAGTCATTCAAAGGTGGAAAAACAAGAGCCGGGCTCCACCCGGCTATGTCCCGATCCTTTTCGGAGCGCAAAGAAAGCGGTTCGTCGTCAAAACTAGGTTCTTAAACTATCCGGTTTTTGCGGCACAATTCGACGAAGTAGAGGCGGAGTTCGGGTTTCCGAGCGAGGGCTCTCTCGTTCTTCCTTGCCAACCGGGTTTATTCGAAGGAATCGTGAGGTTACTTGAGAAAGACGAGGACAAGTTTAGCGGATTGGGGCTGCATGAGTTCTTGAAGATGGTTACGGATGAATTTACATACAACAATGAATCTTGTAACGCGTTGACCACGCCATTGCTGCAAGAGGCCCGATCGGGTTTTATATTTTGACGCTAGTAGCGAGATTATGTATGTTCTTTATTTTATTCAGGTCATGTATATGTTTGATGGGTTTAATTCGGACTAGTTATTTAATTATGTGGTCTAGTTAGCAGTTTTTTTCCAATCTGGAATGTGATTAGCTAGATACTCTATCAGGCTTGATAATCTTGTATATGTATTCAAAATATTCTTAATTAATGAAATACATGGTTAAGATTGTATGTTCATTTGCATTGACCTGTTGATTATTTTGTAAGACAATCCAATTTTGGTGTTGGGGTTTACCTGAGTATAAATTTATACTTCTAAATGCCTAATAAAAAATACATCTTAAATAAGATTTCTTCCGTAATATAACACACTATTATCTATTTAGTTCAGTACAAAATTACTTTTATGTTTTTCCACAATACGCATAAAAAGTTCTAGAAAACTTATTAAAATTTTATATACCAGTTTATAGAGTCCATATGTTCTAAAATGTCTCGGTTTCAGTTAAATACCAAATGCAACTCGTACATTGGCATTAGCAAGACAATTGTTGAACACCTTACACCAATACGTTATTTTAAGCACGTTAAGATGATACAACACCATAGAAAAGTTTTATCAGTTACAAAATGCAACACGCACTTTGAGAAAATGACAACTCATCCCCTCATCATCAAAGATTCAACTTACACTACAAGAAAAACAGGATAATAGGGACCGAACAGGTCAATAGACAACCGTCAGGCGGTCCCTATTGACCCTATTTCGGTCGCAGAAGGTCAATATACGGTCGCTATTGACCGGGCGCTGATGAGAGCAGTCGCTTCTCTTCATCGACCAACTTTCGTTACTAAGGGTCAGTAGCAACCGAAAATCAATGATCGCCTTGCAGTTCCTATTGCCTTAACAGCAATAGGGACTGCCCTGCAGTCGCTACTGATGGAGCAATAGGGACCCATGAGCGGTCCCTACTAATATTCATATAGTCTCAATTAATGTTAGTATGGATCGCCGAGCGGTCCCTAATAGTCTACGCGGAAAATAATAAAAATAATAATATTTTAAATTTTTTTCGAATATTATTGTTTTGTTTGTACAAATATTATTATAAGAAGATCAAAATAATAAAATAACAAAAAAAATAATATAATGAAATGAAAGTATTAATAAATGTGAAAATATGAAGAAAAATTACTAATAATTGATGAAAAGCAAAAAATAGATGACCAAATATTGAAGGAAGACAAAAAATACATGAATAAAAAAACAAGTGAAAGATAAGAAATAAAATGTGTAGATCCAAATTAACAGAAAAGAAAGATTGTGTGGTTAAAAGAAAAAAGAAAACAAAGTTTGTGTTGGTGATTTTTGTTTTGGATTTGAAAAAAGAGAAGAAGAAAATAGTATTTTGTGTTGGTGATTTATGTTTTGGATTTGGAAAAAGAGAAAAAGAAAAGTTTTTTTGTTAGGTGTTTGTTGGGGAAGAAGATGATTTGAAAAGTTTTTTGGTTGGGTGTTTTGTTGGAGAAGAAGATAAAAAGAAAATTTTTTTGTTGGGTTTTTGGAGATTGATGAAATTAGATGTAAGAGTGGTGAGTATATATAGTGGGAAGGGTGAAATTTTCAAATTTTTGCAAAAGTAATTCTCCCTATAATGAATATGCATTTAAAAGTTTTTGTCAATAATTTGATGGCCCCACATTCCCATTACTTATTAGTAATAAATAAGCTTCGCATTAAATTGATCGTAGATCACTTTTTTAGCGATAAGCAAGGTTATATGGATAAGAATAAAGAATAAATATAAGCGATTAGCCTACATACTTAATCCATGTAAAATAAGTCATGAACTCCAAAAATATCAAGCACTTTTTCGCCCATCCTCAGTCTAAATGTGCTTTCGCTTGTTTTGGCCCGTGTCAAACATAATGTGGCTTCCCACGAGGAGGCCAAGTCCAATGTTTTTGTGATCAAGTTACTAGACATATTTTGGAGTTTGTCCTTAAGAGATTGAATAGACTAAAAATAATTATCGCAAAGTAATTTATTCAATTCTAGTATATAAATTAATATAGCAATTTATTCTTTAAACTCATTTATGTCATTCTTAGCATCGAGCTTGTCTAATTTTATGCTCGGGCAGAGCGTATTTTCAAAGCAGCCTGAATGAATCGAGTTATCGTTGGGTAATCGCAACATGTTGATAGTTGGGTTCACCTTTTAAAATTGTAACGGTTGCACCTTAAAGATTCCGAGACTCAGTGGAGTTTCACTTTTTGACTCTTAGTAACGTTTCTTATGTTTTAAGGTGTTTTGAGGGGTTTCAAGTTGAATTAAGTTTATAGTTACCCCTCCTTCTTTCATTTGCAATCCAGAATGAGATTGGCTAGATTCTAAATGATCACACTTCAAGCATTTGATGAGATTCGTAATTGAGTCTCCTGATTTAAATTGTTCATTTAGACCTGTATAGTATTTGGTAGATTTATCCTATTTTAAGAGTTAATAGCAAAAACCACCCCGTGTTATTTCTATTTGGCTGAAAAAGCTGATTAAATTAGCATAAACCCTAGTGTTATCATTTTATTTGCACACCGCAACCAATCTACATTTTATCATTTTTAAAATGTTTCTTCAACAATGTTCCCATTTTAGGTTGAAGTGATGTAATGAATATATTTCACACAATAAATAGGTAGATTTGTAAATTTTATTTTCTGTCGGGGGTTAACTTTGTTTTTTTAATCGTAACATACAGTATCTCACATAATAAAGTTGATAACCCATGTTAAGGTACAGTTGACAAGAGAAGGAAATTCAATAATTTAAATTTATTATTTATTTGTCGAATATCTGATACTTCTTTTTTTCTTCTTCCAAATAGCTAGCTAAAGGACTACTTTAGTAGAGGGAGTGAAGTCCTAATTAATGAAGTCATTCTATATTGAAATATAATTACATACACAACAACTAATAACGGAAACGCTACCCATATGATAATCATGAATAACAACTCCTAATAATATTAGTAGTCCTTGTACTACAACAATACGTATTGGTCACCTTTATATATTATTTTGCATTATAATATATAGTTTTTTCATATGCATCTCTCCTTTCTCTACAAAAGCCCCAAGAAAACGTAACTAGTTAAATCACATAAACACACGCACACCAGCTTCAAATATTGTCCAAGAAAATGAAGTCCATTACTAAAGTCATTCAAAGGTGGAAAAACAAGAGCCGGGCTCCACCCGGCTATGTCCCGATCCTTTTCGGAGCGCAAAGAAAGCGGTTCGTCGTCAAAACTAGGTTCTTAAACTATCCGGTTTTTGCGGCACAATTCGACGAAGTAGAGGCGGAGTTCGGGTTTCCGAGCGAGGGCTGTCTCGTTCTTCCTTGCCAACCGGGTTTATTCGAAGGAATCGTGAGGTTACTTGAGAAAGACGAGGACAAGTTTAGCGGATTGGGGCTGCATGAGTTCTTGAAGATGGTTACGGATGAATTTACATACAACAATGAATCTTGTAACGCGTTGACCACGCCATTGCTGCAAGAGGCCCGATCGGGTTTTATATTTTGACGCTAGTAGCGAGATTATGTATGGTCTTTATTTTATTCAGGTCATGTATGTGTTTGATGGGTTTAATTCGGACTAGTTATTTAATTATGTGGTCTAGTTAGCAGTTTTTTTCCAATCTGGAATGTGATTAGCTAGATACTCTATCAGGCTTGATAATCTTGTATATGTATTCAAAATATTCTTAATTAATGAAATACATGGTTAAGATTGTATGTTCATTTGCATTGACCTGTTGATTATTTTGTAAGACAATCCAATTTTGGTGTTGAGGTTTACCTGAGTATAAATTTATACTTCTAAATGCCTAATAAAAAATACATCTTAAATAAGATTTCTTCCGTAATATAACACACTATTATCTATTTAGTTCAGTACAAAATTACTTTTATGTTTTTCCACAATACGCATAAAAAGTTCTAGAAAACTTATTAAAATTTTATATACCAGTTTATAGAGTCCATATGTTCTAAAATGTCTCGGTTTCAGTTAAATACCAAATGCAACTCGTACATTGGCATTAGCAAGACAATTGTTGAACACCTTACACCAATACGTTATTTTAAGCACGTTAAGATGATACAACACCATAGAAAAGTTTTATCAGTTACAAAATGCAACACGCACTTTGAGAAAATGACAACTCATCCCCTCATCATCAAAGATTCAACTTACACTACAAGAAAAACAGGATAATAGGGACCGAACAGGTCAATAGACAACCGTCAGGCGGTCCCTATTGACCCTATTTCTGTCGCAGAAGGTCAATATACGGTCGCTATTGACCGGGCGCTGATGAGAGCAGTCGCTTCTCTTCATCGACCAACTTTCGTTACTAAGGGTCAGTAGCAACCGAAAATCAATGATCGCCTTGCAGTTCCTATTGCCTTAACAGCAATAGGGACTGCCCTGCAGTCCCTACTGATGGAGCAATAGGGACCCATGAGCGGTCCCTACTAATATTCATATAGTCTCAATTAATGTTAGTATGGATCGCCGAGCGGTCCCTAATAGTCTACGCGGAAAATAATAAAAATAATAATATTTTAAATTTTTTTCGAATATTATTGTTTTGTTTGTACAAATATTATTATAAGAAGATCAAAATAATAAAATAACAAAAAAAATAATATAATGAAATGAAAGTATTAATAAATGTGAAAATATGAAGAAAAATTACTAATAATTGATGAAAAGCAAAAAATAGATGACCAAAAATTGAAGGAAGACAAAAAATACATGAATAAAAAAACAAGTGAAAGATAAGAAATAAAATGTGTAGATCCAAATTAACAGAAAAGAAAGATTGTGTGGTTAAAAGAAAAAAGAAAACAAAGTTTGTGTTGGTGATTTTTGTTTTGGATTTGAAAAAAGAGAAGAAGAAAATAGTATTTTGTGTTGGTGATTTATGTTTTGGATTTGGAAAAAGAGAAAAAGAAAAGTTTTTTTGTTAGGTGTTTGTTGGGGAAGAAGATGATTTGAAAAGTTTTTTGGTTGGGTGTTTTGTTGGAGAAGAAGATAAAAAGAAAATTTTTTTGTTGGGTTTTTGGAGATTGATGAAATTAGATGTAAGAGTGGTGAGTATATATAGTGGGAAGGGTGAAATTTTCAAATTTTTGCAAAAGTAATTCTCCCTATAATGAATATGCATTTAAAAGTTTTTGTCAATAATTTGATGGCCCCACATTCCCATTACTTATTAGTAATAAATAAGCTTCGCATTAAATTGATCGTAGATCACTTTTTTAGCGATAAGCAAGGTTATATGGATAAGAATAAAGAATAAATATAAGCGATTAGCCTACATACTTAATCCATGTAAAATAAGTCATGAACTCCAAAAATATCAAGCACTTTTTCGCCCATCCTCAGTCTAAATGTGCTTTCGCTTGTTTTGGCCCGTGTCAAACATAATGTGGCTTCCCACGAGGAGGCCAAGTCCAATGTTTTTGTGATCAAGTTACTAGACATATTTTGGAGTTTGTCCTTAAGAGATTGAATAGACTAAAAATAATTATCGCAAAGTAATTTATTCAATTCTAGTATATAAATTAATATAGCAATTTATTCTTTAAACTCATTTATGTCATTCTTAGCATCGAGCTTGTCTAATTTTATGCTCGGGCAGAGCGTATTTTCAAAGCAGCCTGAATGAATCGAGTTATCGTTGGGTAATCGCAACATGTTGATAGTTGGGTTCACCTTTTAAAATTGTAACGGTTGCACCTTAAAGATTCCGAGACTCAGTGGAGTTTCACTTTTTGACTCTTAGTAACGTTTCTTATGTTTTAAGGTGTTTTGAGGGGTTTCAAGTTGAATTAAGTTTATAGTTACCCCTCCTTCTTTCATTTGCAATCCAGAATGAGATTGGCTAGATTCTAAATGATCACACTTCAAGCATTTGATGAGATTCGTAATTGAGTCTCCTGATTTAAATTGTTCATTTAGACCTGTATAGTATTTGGTAGATTTATCCTATTTTAAGAGTTAATAGCAAAAACCACCCCGTGTTATTTCTATTTGGCTGAAAAAGCTGATTAAATTAGCATAAACCCTAGTGTTATCATTTTATTTGCACACCGCAACCAATCTACATTTTATCATTTTTAAAATGTTTCTTCAACAATGTTCCCATTTTAGGTTGAAGTGATGTAATGAATATATTTCACACAATAAATAGGTAGATTTGTAAATTTTATTTTCTGTCGGGGGTTAACTTTGTTTTTTTAATCGTAACATACAGTATCTCACATAATAAAGTTGATAACCCATGTTAAGGTACAGTTGACAAGAGAAGGAAATTCAATAATTTAAATTTATTATTTATTTGTCGAATATCTGATACTTCTTTTTTTCTTCTTCCAAATAGCTAGCTAAAGGACTACTTTAGTAGAGGGAGTGAAGTCCTAATTAATGAAGTCATTCTATATTGAAATATAATTACATACACAACAACTAATAACGGAAACGCTACCCATATGATAATCATGAATAACAACTCCTAATAATATTAGTAGTCCTTGTACTACAACAATACGTATTGGTCACCTTTATATATTATTTTGCATTATAATATATAGTTTTTTCATATGCATCTCTCCTTTCTCTACAAAAGCCCCAAGAAAACGTAACTAGTTAAATCACATAAACACACGCACACCAGCTTCAAATATTGTCCAAGAAAATGAAGTCCATTACTAAAGTCATTCAAAGGTGGAAAAACAAGAGCCGGGCTCCACCCGGCTATGTCCCGATCCTTTTCGGAGCGCAAAGAAAGCGGTTCGTCGTCAAAACTAGGTTCTTAAACTATCCGGTTTTTGCGGCACAATTCGACGAAGTAGAGGCGGAGTTCGGGTTTCCGAGCGAGGGCTGTCTCGTTCTTCCTTGCCAACCGGGTTTATTCGAAGGAATCGTGAGGTTACTTGAGAAAGACGAGGACAAGTTTAGCGGATTGGGGCTGCATGAGTTCTTGAAGATGGTTACGGATGAATTTACATACAACAATGAATCTTGTAACGCGTTGACCACGCCATTGCTGCAAGAGGCCCGATCGGGTTTTATATTTTGACGCTAGTAGCGAGATTATGTATGGTCTTTATTTTATTCAGGTCATGTATGTGTTTGATGGGTTTAATTCGGACTAGTTATTTAATTATGTGGTCTAGTTAGCAGTTTTTTTCCAATCTGGAATGTGATTAGCTAGATACTCTATCAGGCTTGATAATCTTGTATATGTATTCAAAATATTCTTAATTAATGAAATACATGGTTAAGATTGTATGTTCATTTGCATTGACCTGTTGATTATTTTGTAAGACAATCCAATTTTGGTGTTGAGGTTTACCTGAGTATAAATTTATACTTCTAAATGCCTAATAAAAAATACATCTTAAATAAGATTTCTTCCGTAATATAACACACTATTATCTATTTAGTTCAGTACAAAATTACTTTTATGTTTTTCCACAATACGCATAAAAAGTTCTAGAAAACTTATTAAAATTTTATATACCAGTTTATAGAGTCCATATGTTCTAAAATGTCTCGGTTTCAGTTAAATACCAAATGCAACTCGTACATTGGCATTAGCAAGACAATTGTTGAACACCTTACACCAATACGTTATTTTAAGCACGTTAAGATGATACAACACCATAGAAAAGTTTTATCAGTTACAAAATGCAACACGCACTTTGAGAAAATGACAACTCATCCCCTCATCATCAAAGATTCAACTTACACTACAAGAAAAACAGGATAATAGGGACCGAACAGGTCAATAGACAACCGTCAGGCGGTCCCTATTGACCCTATTTCTGTCGCAGAAGGTCAATATACGGTCGCTATTGACCGGGCGCTGATGAGAGCAGTCGCTTCTCTTCATCGACCAACTTTCGTTACTAAGGGTCAGTAGCAACCGAAAATCAATGATCGCCTTGCAGTTCCTATTGCCTTAACAGCTATAGGGACTGCCCTGCAGTCCCTACTGATGGAGCAATAGGGACCCATGAGCGGTCCCTACTAATATTCATATAGTCTCAATTAATGTTAGTATGGATCGCCGAGCGGTCCCTAATAGTCTACGCGGAAAATAATAAAAATAATAATATTTTAAATTTTTTTCGAATATTATTGTTTTGTTTGTACAAATATTATTATAAGAAGATCAAAATAATAAAATAACAAAAAAAATAATATAATGAAATGAAAGTATTAATAAATGTGAAAATATGAAGAAAAATTACTAATAATTGATGAAAAGCAAAAAATAGATGACCAAAAATTGAAGGAAGACAAAAAATACATGAATAAAAAAACAAGTGAAAGATAAGAAATAAAATGTGTAGATCCAAATTAACAGAAAAGAAAGATTGTGTGGTTAAAAGAAAAAAGAAAACAAAGTTTGTGTTGGTGATTTTTGTTTTGGATTTGAAAAAAGAGAAGAAGAAAATAGTATTTTGTGTTGGTGATTTATGTTTTGGATTTGGAAAAAGAGAAAAAGAAAAGTTTTTTTGTTAGGTGTTTGTTGGGGAAGAAGATGATTTGAAAAGTTTTTTGGTTGGGTGTTTTGTTGGAGAAGAAGATAAAAAGAAAATTTTTTTGTTGGGTTTTTGGAGATTGATGAAATTAGATGTAAGAGTGGTGAGTATATATAGTGGGAAGGGTGAAATTTTCAAATTTTTGCAAAAGTAATTCTCCCTATAATGAATATGCATTTAAAAGTTTTTGTCAATAATTTGATGGCCCCACATTCCCATTACTTATTAGTAATAAATAAGCTTCGCATTAAATTGATCGTAGATCACTTTTTTAGCGATAAGCAAGGTTATATGGATAAGAATAAAGAATAAATATAAGCGATTAGCCTACATACTTAATCCATGTAAAATAAGTCATGAACTCCAAAAATATCAAGCACTTTTTCGCCCATCCTCAGTCTAAATGTGCTTTCGCTTGTTTTGGCCCGTGTCAAACATAATGTGGCTTCCCACGAGGAGGCCAAGTCCAATGTTTTTGTGATCAAGTTACTAGACATATTTTGGAGTTTGTCCTTAAGAGATTGAATAGACTAAAAATAATTATCGCAAAGTAATTTATTCAATTCTAGTATATAAATTAATATAGCAATTTATTCTTTAAACTCATTTATGTCATTCTTAGCATCGAGCTTGTCTAATTTTATGCTCGGGCAGAGCGTATTTTCAAAGCAGCCTGAATGAATCGAGTTATCGTTGGGTAATCGCAACATGTTGATAGTTGGGTTCACCTTTTAAAATTGTAACGGTTGCACCTTAAAGATTCCGAGACTCGGTGGAGTTTCACTTTTTGACTCTTAGTAACGTTTCTTATGTTGTAAGGTGTTTTGAGGGGTTTCAAGTTGAATTAAGTTTATAGTTACCCCTCCTTCTTTCATTTGCAATCCAGAATGAGATTGGCTAGATTCTAAATGATCACACTTCAAGCATTTGATGAGATTCGTAATTGAGTCTCCTGATTTAAATTGTTCATTTAGACCTGTATAGTATTTGGTAGATTTATCCTATTTTAAGAGTTAATAGCAAAAACCACCCCGTGTTATTTCTATTTGGCTGAAAAAGCTGATTAAATTAGCATAAACCCTAGTGTTATCATTTTATTTGCACACCGCAACCAATCTACATTTTATCATTTTTAAAATGTTTCTTCAACAATGTTCCCATTTTAGGTTGAAGTGATGTAATGAATATATTTCACACAATAAATAGGTAGATTTGTAAATTTTATTTTCTGTCGGGGGTTAACTTTGTTTTTTTAATCGTAACATACGGTATCTCACATAATAAAGTTGATAACCCATGTTAAGGTACAGTTGACAAGAGAAGGAAATTCAATAATTTAAATTTATTATTTATTTGTCGAATATCTGATACTTCTTTTTTTCTTCTTCCAAATAGCTAGCTAAAGGACTACTTTAGTAGAGGGAGTGAAGTCCTAATTAATGAAGTCATTCTATATTGAAATATAATTACATACACAACAACTAATAACGGAAACGCTACCCATATGATAATCATGAATAACAACTCCTAATAATATTAGTAGTCCTTGTACTACAACAATACGTATTGGTCACCTTTATATATTATTTTGCATTATAATATATAGTTTTTTCATATGCATCTCTCCTTTCTCTACAAAAGCCCCAAGAAAACGTAACTAGTTAAATCACATAAACACACGCACAACAGCTTCAAATATTGTCCAAGAAAATGAAGTCCATTACTAAAGTCATTCAAAGGTGGAAAAACAAGAGCCGGGCTCCACCCGGCTATGTCCCGATCCTTTTCGGAGCGCAAAGAAAGCGGTTCGTCGTCAAAACTAGGTTCTTAAACTATCCGGTTTTTGCGGCACAATTCGACGAAGTAGAGGCGGAGTTCGGGTTTCCGAGCGAGGGCTGTCTCGTTCTTCCTTGCCAACCGGGTTTATTCGAAGGAATCGTGAGGTTACTTGAGAAAGACGAGGACAAGTTTAGCGGATTGGGGCTGCATGAGTTCTTGAAGATGGTTACGGATGAATTTACATACAACAATGAATCTTGTAACGCGTTGACCACGCCATTGCTGCAAGAGGCCCGATCGGGTTTTATATTTTGACGCTAGTAGCGAGATTATGTATGGTCTTTATTTTATTCAGGTCATGTATGTGTTTGATGGGTTTAATTCGGACTAGTTATTTAATTATGTGGTCTAGTTAGCAGTTTTTTTCCAATCTGGAATGTGATTAGCTAGATACTCTATCAGGCTTGATAATCTTGTATATGTATTCAAAATATTCTTAATTAATGAAATACATGGTTAAGATTGTATGTTCATTTGCATTGACCTGTTGATTATTTTGTAAGACAATCCAATTTTGGTGTTGAGGTTTACCTGAGTATAAATTTATACTTCTAAATGCCTAATAAAAAATACATCTTAAATAAGATTTCTTCCGTAATATAACACACTATTATCTATTTAGTTCAGTACAAAATTACTTTTATGTTTTTCCACAATACGCATAAAAAGTTCTAGAAAACTTATTAAAATTTTATATACCAGTTTATAGAGTCCATATGTTCTAAAATGTCTCGGTTTCAGTTAAATACCAAATGCAACTCGTACATTGGCATTAGCAAGACAATTGTTGAACACCTTACACCAATACGTTATTTTAAGCACGTTAAGATGATACAACACCATAGAAAAGTTTTATCAGTTACAAAATGCAACACGCACTTTGAGAAAATGACAACTCATCCCCTCATCATCAAAGATTCAACTTACACTACAAGAAAAACAGGATAATAGGGACCGAACAGGTCAATAGACAACCGTCAGGCGGTCCCTATTGACCCTATTTCTGTCGCAGAAGGTCAATATACGGTCGCTATTGACCGGGCGCTGATGAGAGCAGTCGCTTCTCTTCATCGACCAACTTTCGTTACTAAGGGTCAGTAGCAACCGAAAATCAATGATCGCCTTGCAGTTCCTATTGCCTTAACAGCTATAGGGACTGCCCTGCAGTCCCTACTGATGGAGCAATAGGGACCCATGAGCGGTCCCTACTAATATTCATATAGTCTCAATTAATGTTAGTATGGATCGCCGAGCGGTCCCTAATAGTCTACGCGGAAAATAATAAAAATAATAATATTTTAAATTTTTTTCGAATATTATTGTTTTGTTTGTACAAATATTATTATAAGAAGATCAAAATAATAAAATAACAAAAAAAATAATATAATGAAATGAAAGTATTAATAAATGTGAAAATATGAAGAAAAATTACTAATAATTGATGAAAAGCAAAAAATAGATGACCAAAAATTGAAGGAAGACAAAAAATACATGAATAAAAAAACAAGTGAAAGATAAGAAATAAAATGTGTAGATCCAAATTAACAGAAAAGAAAGATTGTGTGGTTAAAAGAAAAAAGAAAACAAAGTTTGTGTTGGTGATTTTTGTTTTGGATTTGAAAAAAGAGAAGAAGAAAATAGTATTTTGTGTTGGTGATTTATGTTTTGGATTTGGAAAAAGAGAAAAAGAAAAGTTTTTTTGTTAGGTGTTTGTTGGGGAAGAAGATGATTTGAAAAGTTTTTTGGTTGGGTGTTTTGTTGGAGAAGAAGATAAAAAGAAAATTTTTTTGTTGGGTTTTTGGAGATTGATGAAATTAGATGTAAGAGTGGTGAGTATATATAGTGGGAAGGGTGAAATTTTCAAATTTTTGCAAAAGTAATTCTCCCTATAATGAATATGCATTTAAAAGTTTTTGTCAATAATTTGATGGCCCCACATTCCCATTACTTATTAGTAATAAATAAGCTTCGCATTAAATTGATCGTAGATCACTTTTTTAGCGATAAGCAAGGTTATATGGATAAGAATAAAGAATAAATATAAGCGATTAGCCTACATACTTAATCCATGTAAAATAAGTCATGAACTCCAAAAATATCAAGCACTTTTTCGCCCATCCTCAGTCTAAATGTGCTTTCGCTTGTTTTGGCCCGTGTCAAACATAATGTGGCTTCCCACGAGGAGGCCAAGTCCAATGTTTTTGTGATCAAGTTACTAGACATATTTTGGAGTTTGTCCTTAAGAGATTGAATAGACTAAAAATAATTATCGCAAAGTAATTTATTCAATTCTAGTATATAAATTAATATAGCAATTTATTCTTTAAACTCATTTATGTCATTCTTAGCATCGAGCTTGTCTAATTTTATGCTCGGGCAGAGCGTATTTTCAAAGCAGCCTGAATGAATCGAGTTATCGTTGGGTAATCGCAACATGTTGATAGTTGGGTTCACCTTTTAAAATTGTAACGGTTGCACCTTAAAGATTCCGAGACTCGGTGGAGTTTCACTTTTTGACTCTTAGTAACGTTTCTTATGTTGTAAGGTGTTTTGAGGGGTTTCAAGTTGAATTAAGTTTATAGTTACCCCTCCTTCTTTCATTTGCAATCCAGAATGAGATTGGCTAGATTCTAAATGATCACACTTCAAGCATTTGATGAGATTCGTAATTGAGTCTCCTGATTTAAATTGTTCATTTAGACCTGTATAGTATTTGGTAGATTTATCCTATTTTAAGAGTTAATAGCAAAAACCACCCCGTGTTATTTCTATTTGGCTGAAAAAGCTGATTAAATTAGCATAAACCCTAGTGTTATCATTTTATTTGCACACCGCAACCAATCTACATTTTATCATTTTTAAAATGTTTCTTCAACAATGTTCCCATTTTAGGTTGAAGTGATGTAATGAATATATTTCACACAATAAATAGGTAGATTTGTAAATTTTATTTTCTGTCGGGGGTTAACTTTGTTTTTTTAATCGTAACATACGGTATCTCACATAATAAAGTTGATAACCCATGTTAAGGTACAGTTGACAAGAGAAGGAAATTCAATAATTTAAATTTATTATTTATTTGTCGAATATCTGATACTTCTTTTTTTCTTCTTCCAAATAGCTAGCTAAAGGACTACTTTAGTAGAGGGAGTGAAGTCCTAATTAATGAAGTCATTCTATATTGAAATATAATTACATACACAACAACTAATAACGGAAACGCTACCCATATGATAATCATGAATAACAACTCCTAATAATATTAGTAGTCCTTGTACTACAACAATACGTATTGGTCACCTTTATATATTATTTTGCATTATAATATATAGTTTTTTCATATGCATCTCTCCTTTCTCTACAAAAGCCCCAAGAAAACGTAACTAGTTAAATCACATAAACACACGCACACC
Source organism: Linaria vulgaris (assembly GCA_948329865.1). Classification (NCBI taxonomy): domain Eukaryota; kingdom Viridiplantae; phylum Streptophyta; class Magnoliopsida; order Lamiales; family Plantaginaceae; genus Linaria; species Linaria vulgaris. The sequence goes on from OX415249.1 coordinate 68,894,410, forward strand.
AGCTTCAAATATTGTCCAAGAAAATGAAGTCCATTACTAAAGTCATTCAAAGGTGGAAAAACAAGAGCCGGGCTCCACCCGGCTATGTCCCGATCCTTTTCGGAGCGCAAAGAAAGCGGTTCGTCGTCAAAACTAGGTTCTTAAACTATCCGGTTTTTGCGGCACAATTCGACGAAGTAGAGGCGGAGTTCGGGTTTCCGAGCGAGGGCTGTCTCGTTCTTCCTTGCCAACCGGGTTTATTCGAAGGAATCGTGAGGTTACTTGAGAAAGACGAGGACAAGTTTAGCGGATTGGGGCTGCATGAGTTCTTGAAGATGGTTACGGATGAATTTACATACAACAATGAATCTTGTAACGCGTTGACCACGCCATTGCTGCAAGAGGCCCGATCGGGTTTTATATTTTGACGCTAGTAGCGAGATTATGTATGGTCTTTATTTTATTCAGGTCATGTATGTGTTTGATGGGTTTAATTCGGACTAGTTATTTAATTATGTGGTCTAGTTAGCAGTTTTTTTCCAATCTGGAATGTGATTAGCTAGATACTCTATCAGGCTTGATAATCTTGTATATGTATTCAAAATATTCTTAATTAATGAAATACATGGTTAAGATTGTATGTTCATTTGCATTGACCTGTTGATTATTTTGTAAGACAATCCAATTTTGGTGTTGAGGTTTACCTGAGTATAAATTTATACTTCTAAATGCCTAATAAAAAATACATCTTAAATAAGATTTCTTCCGTAATATAACACACTATTATCTATTTAGTTCAGTACAAAATTACTTTTATGTTTTTCCACAATACGCATAAAAAGTTCTAGAAAACTTATTAAAATTTTATATACCAGTTTATAGAGTCCATATGTTCTAAAATGTCTCGGTTTCAGTTAAATACCAAATGCAACTCGTACATTGGCATTAGCAAGACAATTGTTGAACACCTTACACCAATACGTTATTTTAAGCACGTTAAGATGATACAACACCATAGAAAAGTTTTATCAGTTACAAAATGCAACACGCACTTTGAGAAAATGACAACTCATCCCCTCATCATCAAAGATTCAACTTACACTACAAGAAAAACAGGATAATAGGGACCGAACAGGTCAATAGACAACCGTCAGGCGGTCCCTATTGACCCTATTTCTGTCGCAGAAGGTCAATATACGGTCGCTATTGACCGGGCGCTGATGAGAGCAGTCGCTTCTCTTCATCGACCAACTTTCGTTACTAAGGGTCAGTAGCAACCGAAAATCAATGATCGCCTTGCAGTTCCTATTGCCTTAACAGCAATAGGGACTGCCCTGCAGTCGCTACTGATGGAGCAATAGGGACCCATGAGCGGTCCCTACTAATATTCATATAGTCTCAATTAATGTTAGTATGGATCGCCGAGCGGTCCCTAATAGTCTACGCGGAAAATAATAAAAATAATAATATTTTAAATTTTTTTCGAATATTATTGTTTTGTTTGTACAAATATTATTATAAGAAGATCAAAATAATAAAATAACAAAAAAAATAATATAATGAAATGAAAGTATTAATAAATGTGAAAATATGAAGAAAAATTACTAATAATTGATGAAAAGCAAAAAATAGATGACCAAAAATTGAAGGAAGACAAAAAATACATGAATAAAAAAACAAGTGAAAGATAAGAAATAAAATGTGTAGATCCAAATTAACAGAAAAGAAAGATTGTGTGGTTAAAAGAAAAAAGAAAACAAAGTTTGTGTTGGTGATTTTTGTTTTGGATTTGAAAAAAGAGAAGAAGAAAATAGTATTTTGTGTTGGTGATTTATGTTTTGGATTTGGAAAAAGAGAAAAAGAAAAGTTTTTTTGTTAGGTGTTTGTTGGGGAAGAAGATGATTTGAAAAGTTTTTTGGTTGGGTGTTTTGTTGGAGAAGAAGATAAAAAGAAAATTTTTTTGTTGGGTTTTTGGAGATTGATGAAATTAGATGTAAGAGTGGTGAGTATATATAGTGGGAAGGGTGAAATTTTCAAATTTTTGCAAAAGTAATTCTCCCTATAATGAATATGCATTTAAAAGTTTTTGTCAATAATTTGATGGCCCCACATTCCCATTACTTATTAGTAATAAATAAGCTTCGCATTAAATTGATCGTAGATCACTTTTTTAGCGATAAGCAAGGTTATATGGATAAGAATAAAGAATAAATATAAGCGATTAGCCTACATACTTAATCCATGTAAAATAAGTCATGAACTCCAAAAATATCAAGCACTTTTTCGCCCATCCTCAGTCTAAATGTGCTTTCGCTTGTTTTGGCCCGTGTCAAACATAATGTGGCTTCCCACGAGGAGGCCAAGTCCAATGTTTTTGTGATCAAGTTACTAGACATATTTTGGAGTTTGTCCTTAAGAGATTGAATAGACTAAAAATAATTATCGCAAAGTAATTTATTCAATTCTAGTATATAAATTAATATAGCAATTTATTCTTTAAACTCATTTATGTCATTCTTAGCATCGAGCTTGTCTAATTTTATGCTCGGGCAGAGCGTATTTTCAAAGCAGCCTGAATGAATCGAGTTATCGTTGGGTAATCGCAACATGTTGATAGTTGGGTTCACCTTTTAAAATTGTAACGGTTGCACCTTAAAGATTCCGAGACTCGGTGGAGTTTCACTTTTTGACTCTTAGTAACGTTTCTTATGTTGTAAGGTGTTTTGAGGGGTTTCAAGTTGAATTAAGTTTATAGTTACCCCTCCTTCTTTCATTTGCAATCCAGAATGAGATTGGCTAGATTCTAAATGATCACACTTCAAGCATTTGATGAGATTCGTAATTGAGTCTCCTGATTTAAATTGTTCATTTAGACCTGTATAGTATTTGGTAGATTTATCCTATTTTAAGAGTTAATAGCAAAAACCACCCCGTGTTATTTCTATTTGGCTGAAAAAGCTGATTAAATTAGCATAAACCCTAGTGTTATCATTTTATTTGCACACCGCAACCAATCTACATTTTATCATTTTTAAAATGTTTCTTCAACAATGTTCCCATTTTAGGTTGAAGTGATGTAATGAATATATTTCACACAATAAATAGGTAGATTTGTAAATTTTATTTTCTGTCGGGGGTTAACTTTGTTTTTTTAATCGTAACATACGGTATCTCACATAATAAAGTTGATAACCCATGTTAAGGTACAGTTGACAAGAGAAGGAAATTCAATAATTTAAATTTATTATTTATTTGTCGAATATCTGATACTTCTTTTTTTCTTCTTCCAAATAGCTAGCTAAAGGACTACTTTAGTAGAGGGAGTGAAGTCCTAATTAATGAAGTCATTCTATATTGAAATATAATTACATACACAACAACTAATAACGGAAACGCTACCCATATGATAATCATGAATAACAACTCCTAATAATATTAGTAGTCCTTGTACTACAACAATACGTATTGGTCACCTTTATATATTATTTTGCATTATAATATATAGTTTTTTCATATGCATCTCTCCTTTCTCTACAAAAGCCCCAAGAAAACGTAACTAGTTAAATCACATAAACACACGCACACCAGCTTCAAATATTGTCCAAGAAAATGAAGTCCATTACTAAAGTCATTCAAAGGTGGAAAAACAAGAGCCGGGCTCCACCCGGCTATGTCCCGATCCTTTTCGGAGCGCAAAGAAAGCGGTTCGCCGTCAAAACTAGGTTCTTAAACTATCCGGTTTTTGCGGCACAATTCGACGAAGTAGAGGCGGAGTTCGGGTTTCCGAGCGAGGGCTGTCTCGTTCTTCCTTGCCAACCGGGTTTATTCGAAGGAATCGTGAGGTTACTTGAGAAAGACGAGGACAAGTTTAGCGGATTGGGGCTGCATGAGTTCTTGAAGATGGTTACGGATGAATTTACATACAACAATGAATCTTGTAACGCGTTGACCACGCCATTGCTGCAAGAGGCCCGATCGGGTTTTATATTTTGACGCTAGTAGCGAGATTATGTATGGTCTTTATTTTATTCAGGTCATGTATGTGTTTGATGGGTTTAATTCGGACTAGTTATTTAATTATGTGGTCTAGTTAGCAGTTTTTTTCCAATCTGGAATGTGATTAGCTAGATACTCTATCAGGCTTGATAATCTTGTATATGTATTCAAAATATTCTTAATTAATGAAATACATGGTTAAGATTGTATGTTCATTTGCATTGACCTGTTGATTATTTTGTAAGACAATCCAATTTTGGTGTTGAGGTTTACCTGAGTATAAATTTATACTTCTAAATGCCTAATAAAAAATACATCTTAAATAAGATTTCTTCCGTAATATAACACACTATTATCTATTTAGTTCAGTACAAAATTACTTTTATGTTTTTCCACAATACGCATAAAAAGTTCTAGAAAACTTATTAAAATTTTATATACCAGTTTATAGAGTCCATATGTTCTAAAATGTCTCGGTTTCAGTTAAATACCAAATGCAACTCGTACATTGGCATTAGCAAGACAATTGTTGAACACCTTACACCAATACGTTATTTTAAGCACGTTAAGATGATACAACACCATAGAAAAGTTTTATCAGTTACAAAATGCAACACGCACTTTGAGAAAATGACAACTCATCCCCTCATCATCAAAGATTCAACTTACACTACAAGAAAAACAGGATAATAGGGACCGAACAGGTCAATAGACAACCGTCAGGCGGTCCCTATTGACCCTATTTCTGTCGCAGAAGGTCAATATACGGTCGCTATTGACCGGGCGCTGATGAGAGCAGTCGCTTCTCTTCATCGACCAACTTTCGTTACTAAGGGTCAGTAGCAACCGAAAATCAATGATCGCCTTGCAGTTCCTATTGCCTTAACAGCAATAGGGACTGCCCTGCAGTCCCTACTGATGGAGCAATAGGGACCCATGAGCGGTCCCTACTAATATTCATATAGTCTCAATTAATGTTAGTATGGATCGCCGAGCGGTCCCTAATAGTCTACGCGGAAAATAATAAAAATAATAATATTTTAAATTTTTTTCGAATATTATTGTTTTGTTTGTACAAATATTATTATAAGAAGATCAAAATAATAAAATAACAAAAAAAATAATATAATGAAATGAAAGTATTAATAAATGTGAAAATATGAAGAAAAATTACTAATAATTGATGAAAAGCAAAAAATAGATGACCAAAAATTGAAGGAAGACAAAAAATACATGAATAAAAAAACAAGTGAAAGATAAGAAATAAAATGTGTAGATCCAAATTAACAGAAAAGAAAGATTGTGTGGTTAAAAGAAAAAAGAAAACAAAGTTTGTGTTGGTGATTTTTGTTTTGGATTTGAAAAAAGAGAAGAAGAAAATAGTATTTTGTGTTGGTGATTTATGTTTTGGATTTGGAAAAAGAGAAAAAGAAAAGTTTTTTTGTTAGGTGTTTGTTGGGGAAGAAGATGATTTGAAAAGTTTTTTGGTTGGGTGTTTTGTTGGAGAAGAAGATAAAAAGAAAATTTTTTTGTTGGGTTTTTGGAGATTGATGAAATTAGATGTAAGAGTGGTGAGTATATATAGTGGGAAGGGTGAAATTTTCAAATTTTTGCAAAAGTAATTCTCCCTATAATGAATATGCATTTAAAAGTTTTTGTCAATAATTTGATGGCCCCACATTCCCATTACTTATTAGTAATAAATAAGCTTCGCATTAAATTGATCGTAGATCACTTTTTTAGCGATAAGCAAGGTTATATGGATAAGAATAAAGAATAAATATAAGCGATTAGCCTACATACTTAATCCATGTAAAATAAGTCATGAACTCCAAAAATATCAAGCACTTTTTCGCCCATCCTCAGTCTAAATGTGCTTTCGCTTGTTTTGGCCCGTGTCAAACATAATGTGGCTTCCCACGAGGAGGCCAAGTCCAATGTTTTTGTGATCAAGTTACTAGACATATTTTGGAGTTTGTCCTTAAGAGATTGAATAGACTAAAAATAATTATCGCAAAGTAATTTATTCAATTCTAGTATATAAATTAATATAGCAATTTATTCTTTAAACTCATTTATGTCATTCTTAGCATCGAGCTTGTCTAATTTTATGCTCGGGCAGAGCGTATTTTCAAAGCAGCCTGAATGAATCGAGTTATCGTTGGGTAATCGCAACATGTTGATAGTTGGGTTCACCTTTTAAAATTGTAACGGTTGCACCTTAAAGATTCCGAGACTCGGTGGAGTTTCACTTTTTGACTCTTAGTAACGTTTCTTATGTTGTAAGGTGTTTTGAGGGGTTTCAAGTTGAATTAAGTTTATAGTTACCCCTCCTTCTTTCATTTGCAATCCAGAATGAGATTGGCTAGATTCTAAATGATCACACTTCAAGCATTTGATGAGATTCGTAATTGAGTCTCCTGATTTAAATTGTTCATTTAGACCTGTATAGTATTTGGTAGATTTATCCTATTTTAAGAGTTAATAGCAAAAACCACCCCGTGTTATTTCTATTTGGCTGAAAAAGCTGATTAAATTAGCATAAACCCTAGTGTTATCATTTTATTTGCACACCGCAACCAATCTACATTTTATCATTTTTAAAATGTTTCTTCAACAATGTTCCCATTTTAGGTTGAAGTGATGTAATGAATATATTTCACACAATAAATAGGTAGATTTGTAAATTTTATTTTCTGTCGGGGGTTAACTTTGTTTTTTTAATCGTAACATACGGTATCTCACATAATAAAGTTGATAACCCATGTTAAGGTACAGTTGACAAGAGAAGGAAATTCAATAATTTAAATTTATTATTTATTTGTCGAATATCTGATACTTCTTTTTTTCTTCTTCCAAATAGCTAGCTAAAGGACTACTTTAGTAGAGGGAGTGAAGTCCTAATTAATGAAGTCATTCTATATTGAAATATAATTACATACACAACAACTAATAACGGAAACGCTACCCATATGATAATCATGAATAACAACTCCTAATAATATTAGTAGTCCTTGTACTACAACAATACGTATTGGTCACCTTTATATATTATTTTGCATTATAATATATAGTTTTTTCATATGCATCTCTCCTTTCTCTACAAAAGCCCCAAGAAAACGTAACTAGTTAAATCACATAAACACACGCACACCAGCTTCAAATATTGTCCAAGAAAATGAAGTCCATTACTAAAGTCATTCAAAGGTGGAAAAACAAGAGCCGGGCTCCACCCGGCTATGTCCCGATCCTTTTCGGAGCGCAAAGAAAGCGGTTCGTCGTCAAAACTAGGTTCTTAAACTATCCGGTTTTTGCGGCACAATTCGACGAAGTAGAGGCGGAGTTCGGGTTTCCGAGCGAGGGCTGTCTCGTTCTTCCTTGCCAACCGGGTTTATTCGAAGGAATCGTGAGGTTACTTGAGAAAGACGAGGACAAGTTTAGCGGATTGGGGCTGCATGAGTTCTTGAAGATGGTTACGGATGAATTTACATACAACAATGAATCTTGTAACGCGTTGACCACGCCATTGCTGCAAGAGGCCCGATCGGGTTTTATATTTTGACGCTAGTAGCGAGATTATGTATGGTCTTTATTTTATTCAGGTCATGTATGTGTTTGATGGGTTTAATTCGGACTAGTTATTTAATTATGTGGTCTAGTTAGCAGTTTTTTTCCAATCTGGAATGTGATTAGCTAGATACTCTATCAGGCTTGATAATCTTGTATATGTATTCAAAATATTCTTAATTAATGAAATACATGGTTAAGATTGTATGTTCATTTGCATTGACCTGTTGATTATTTTGTAAGACAATCCAATTTTGGTGTTGAGGTTTACCTGAGTATAAATTTATACTTCTAAATGCCTAATAAAAAATACATCTTAAATAAGATTTCTTCCGTAATATAACACACTATTATCTATTTAGTTCAGTACAAAATTACTTTTATGTTTTTCCACAATACGCATAAAAAGTTCTAGAAAACTTATTAAAATTTTATATACCAGTTTATAGAGTCCATATGTTCTAAAATGTCTCGGTTTCAGTTAAATACCAAATGCAACTCGTACATTGGCATTAGCAAGACAATTGTTGAACACCTTACACCAATACGTTATTTTAAGCACGTTAAGATGATACAACACCATAGAAAAGTTTTATCAGTTACAAAATGCAACACGCACTTTGAGAAAATGACAACTCATCCCCTCATCATCAAAGATTCAACTTACACTACAAGAAAAACAGGATAATAGGGACCGAACAGGTCAATAGACAACCGTCAGGCGGTCCCTATTGACCCTATTTCTGTCGCAGAAGGTCAATATACGGTCGCTATTGACCGGGCGCTGATGAGAGCAGTCGCTTCTCTTCATCGACCAACTTTCGTTACTAAGGGTCAGTAGCAACCGAAAATCAATGATCGCCTTGCAGTTCCTATTGCCTTAACAGCAATAGGGACTGCCCTGCAGTCCCTACTGATGGAGCAATAGGGACCCATGAGCGGTCCCTACTAATATTCATATAGTCTCAATTAATGTTAGTATGGATCGCCGAGCGGTCCCTAATAGTCTACGCGGAAAATAATAAAAATAATAATATTTTAAATTTTTTTCGAATATTATTGTTTTGTTTGTACAAATATTATTATAAGAAGATCAAAATAATAAAATAACAAAAAAAATAATATAATGAAATGAAAGTATTAATAAATGTGAAAATATGAAGAAAAATTACTAATAATTGATGAAAAGCAAAAAATAGATGACCAAAAATTGAAGGAAGACAAAAAATACATGAATAAAAAAACAAGTGAAAGATAAGAAATAAAATGTGTAGATCCAAATTAACAGAAAAGAAAGATTGTGTGGTTAAAAGAAAAAAGAAAACAAAGTTTGTGTTGGTGATTTTTGTTTTGGATTTGAAAAAAGAGAAGAAGAAAATAGTATTTTGTGTTGGTGATTTATGTTTTGGATTTGGAAAAAGAGAAAAAGAAAAGTTTTTTTGTTAGGTGTTTGTTGGGGAAGAAGATGATTTGAAAAGTTTTTTGGTTGGGTGTTTTGTTGGAGAAGAAGATAAAAAGAAAATTTTTTTGTTGGGTTTTTGGAGATTGATGAAATTAGATGTAAGAGTGGTGAGTATATATAGTGGGAAGGGTGAAATTTTCAAATTTTTGCAAAAGTAATTCTCCCTATAATGAATATGCATTTAAAAGTTTTTGTCAATAATTTGATGGCCCCACATTCCCATTACTTATTAGTAATAAATAAGCTTCGCATTAAATTGATCGTAGATCACTTTTTTAGCGATAAGCAAGGTTATATGGATAAGAATAAAGAATAAATATAAGCGATTAGCCTACATACTTAATCCATGTAAAATAAGTCATGAACTCCAAAAATATCAAGCACTTTTTCGCCCATCCTCAGTCTAAATGTGCTTTCGCTTGTTTTGGCCCGTGTCAAACATAATGTGGCTTCCCACGAGGAGGCCAAGTCCAATGTTTTTGTGATCAAGTTACTAGACATATTTTGGAGTTTGTCCTTAAGAGATTGAATAGACTAAAAATAATTATCGCAAAGTAATTTATTCAATTCTAGTATATAAATTAATATAGCAATTTATTCTTTAAACTCATTTATGTCATTCTTAGCATCGAGCTTGTCTAATTTTATGCTCGGGCAGAGCGTATTTTCAAAGCAGCCTGAATGAATCGAGTTATCGTTGGGTAATCGCAACATGTTGATAGTTGGGTTCACCTTTTAAAATTGTAACGGTTGCACCTTAAAGATTCCGAGACTCGGTGGAGTTTCACTTTTTGACTCTTAGTAACGTTTCTTATGTTGTAAGGTGTTTTGAGGGGTTTCAAGTTGAATTAAGTTTATAGTTACCCCTCCTTCTTTCATTTGCAATCCAGAATGAGATTGGCTAGATTCTAAATGATCACACTTCAAGCATTTGATGAGATTCGTAATTGAGTCTCCTGATTTAAATTGTTCATTTAGACCTGTATAGTATTTGGTAGATTTATCCTATTTTAAGAGTTAATAGCAAAAACCACCCCGTGTTATTTCTATTTGGCTGAAAAAGCTGATTAAATTAGCATAAACCCTAGTGTTATCATTTTATTTGCACACCGCAACCAATCTACATTTTATCATTTTTAAAATGTTTCTTCAACAATGTTCCCATTTTAGGTTGAAGTGATGTAATGAATATATTTCACACAATAAATAGGTAGATTTGTAAATTTTATTTTCTGTCGGGGGTTAACTTTGTTTTTTTAATCGTAACATACGGTATCTCACATAATAAAGTTGATAACCCATGTTAAGGTACAGTTGACAAGAGAAGGAAATTCAATAATTTAAATTTATTATTTATTTGTCGAATATCTGATACTTCTTTTTTTCTTCTTCCAAATAGCTAGCTAAAGGACTACTTTAGTAGAGGGAGTGAAGTCCTAATTAATGAAGTCATTCTATATTGAAATATAATTACATACACAACAACTAATAACGGAAACGCTACCCATATGATAATCATGAATAACAACTCCTAATAATATTAGTAGTCCTTGTACTACAACAATACGTATTGGTCACCTTTATATATTATTTTGCATTATAATATATAGTTTTTTCATATGCATCTCTCCTTTCTCTACAAAAGCCCCAAGAAAACGTAACTAGTTAAATCACATAAACACACGCACACCAGCTTCAAATATTGTCCAAGAAAATGAAGTCCATTACTAAAGTCATTCAAAGGTGGAAAAACAAGAGCCGGGCTCCACCCGGCTATGTCCCGATCCTTTTCGGAGCGCAAAGAAAGCGGTTCGTCGTCAAAACTAGGTTCTTAAACTATCCGGTTTTTGCGGCACAATTCGACGAAGTAGAGGCGGAGTTCGGGTTTCCGAGCGAGGGCTGTCTCGTTCTTCCTTGCCAACCGGGTTTATTCGAAGGAATCGTGAGGTTACTTGAGAAAGACGAGGACAAGTTTAGCGGATTGGGGCTGCATGAGTTCTTGAAGATGGTTACGGATGAATTTACATACAACAATGAATCTTGTAACGCGTTGACCACGCCATTGCTGCAAGAGGCCCGATCGGGTTTTATATTTTGACGCTAGTAGCGAGATTATGTATGGTCTTTATTTTATTCAGGTCATGTATGTGTTTGATGGGTTTAATTCGGACTAGTTATTTAATTATGTGGTCTAGTTAGCAGTTTTTTTCCAATCTGGAATGTGATTAGCTAGATACTCTATCAGGCTTGATAATCTTGTATATGTATTCAAAATATTCTTAATTAATGAAATACATGGTTAAGATTGTATGTTCATTTGCATTGACCTGTTGATTATTTTGTAAGACAATCCAATTTTGGTGTTGGGGTTTACCTGAGTATAAATTTATACTTCTAAATGCCTAATAAAAAATACATCTTAAATAAGATTTCTTCCGTAATATAACACACTATTATCTATTTAGTTCAGTACAAAATTACTTTTATGTTTTTCCACAATACGCATAAAAAGTTCTAGAAAACTTATTAAAATTTTATATACCAGTTTATAGAGTCCATATGTTCTAAAATGTCTCGGTTTCAGTTAAATACCAAATGCAACTCGTACATTGGCATTAGCAAGACAATTGTTGAACACCTTACACCAATACGTTATTTTAAGCACGTTCAGATGATACAACACCATAGAAAAGTTTTATCAGTTACAAAATGCAACACGCACTTTGAGAAAATGACAACTCATCCCCTCATCATCAAAGATTCAACTTACACTACAAGAAAAACAGGACAATAGGGACCGAACAGGTCAATAGAGAACCGTCAGGCGGTCCCTATTGACCCTATTTCGGTCGCAGAAGGTCAATATACGGTCGCTATTGACCGGGCGCTGATGAGAGCAGTCGCTTCTCTTCATCGACCAACTTTCGTTACTAAGGGTCAGTAGCAACCGAAAATCAATCATCGCCTTGCAGTTCCTATTGCCTTAACAGCAATAGGGACTGCCCTGCAGTCGCTACTGATGGAGCAATAGGGACCCATGAGCGGTCCCTACTAATATTCATATAGTCTCAATTAATGTTAGTATGGATCGCCGAGCGGTCCCTAATAGTCTACGCGGAAAATAATAAAAATAATAATATTTTAAATTTTTTTCGAATATTATTGTTTTGTTTGTACAAATATTATTATAAGAAGATCAAAATAATAAAATAACAAAAAAAATAATATAATGAAATGAAAGTATTAATAAATGTGAAAATATGAAGAAAAATTACTAATAATTGATGAAAAGCAAAAAATAGATGACCAAAAATTGAAGGAAGACAAAAAATACATGAATAAAAAAACAAGTGAAAGATAAGAAATAAAATGTGTAGATCCAAATTAACAGAAAAGAAAGATTGTGTGGTTAAAAGAAAAAAGAAAACAAAGTTTGTGTTGGTGATTTTTGTTTTGGATTTGAAAAAAGAGAAGAAGAAAATAGTATTTTGTGTTGGTGATTTATGTTTTGGATTTGGAAAAAGAGAAAAAGAAAAGTTTTTTTGTTAGGTGTTTGTTGGGGAAGAAGATGATTTGAAAAGTTTTTTGGTTGGGTGTTTTGTTGGAGAAGAAGATAAAAAGAAAATTTTTTTGTTGGGTTTTTGGAGATTGATGAAATTAGATGTAAGAGTGGTGAGTATATATAGTGGGAAGGGTGAAATTTTCAAATTTTTGCAAAAGTAATTCTCCCTATAATGAATATGCATTTAAAAGTTTTTGTCAATAATTTGATGGCCCCACATTCCCATTACTTATTAGTAATAAATAAGCTTCGCATTAAATTGATCGTAGATCACTTTTTTAGCGATAAGCAAGGTTATATGGATAAGAATAAAGAATAAATATAAGCGATTAGCCTACATACTTAATCCATGTAAAATAAGTCATGAACTCCAAAAATATCAAGCACTTTTTCGCCCATCCTCAGTCTAAATGTGCTTTCGCTTGTTTTGGCCCGTGTCAAACATAATGTGGCTTCCCACGAGGAGGCCAAGTCCAATGTTTTTGTGATCAAGTTACTAGACATATTTTGGAGTTTGTCCTTAAGAGATTGAATAGACTAAAAATAATTATCGCAAAGTAATTTATTCAATTCTAGTATATAAATTAATATAGCAATTTATTCTTTAAACTCATTTATGTCATTCTTAGCATCGAGCTTGTCTAATTTTATGCTCGGGCAGAGCGTATTTTCAAAGCAGCCTGAATGAATCGAGTTATCGTTGGGTAATCGCAACATGTTGATAGTTGGGTTCACCTTTTAAAATTGTAACGGTTGCACCTTAAAGATTCCGAGACTCGGTGGAGTTTCACTTTTTGACTCTTAGTAACGTTTCTTATGTTGTAAGGTGTTTTGAGGGGTTTCAAGTTGAATTAAGTTTATAGTTACCCCTCCTTCTTTCATTTGCAATCCAGAATGAGATTGGCTAGATTCTAAATGATCACACTTCAAGCATTTGATGAGATTCGTAATTGAGTCTCCTGATTTAAATTGTTCATTTAGACCTGTATAGTATTTGGTAGATTTATCCTATTTTAAGAGTTAATAGCAAAAACCACCCCGTGTTATTTCTATTTGGCTGAAAAAGCTGATTAAATTAGCATAAACCCTAGTGTTATCATTTTATTTGCACACCGCAACCAATCTACATTTTATCATTTTTAAAATGTTTCTTCAACAATGTTCCCATTTTAGGTTGAAGTGATGTAATGAATATATTTCACACAATAAATAGGTAGATTTGTAAATTTTATTTTCTGTCGGGGGTTAACTTTGTTTTTTTAATCGTAACATACGGTATCTCACATAATAAAGTTGATAACCCATGTTAAGGTACAGTTGACAAGAGAAGGAAATTCAATAATTTAAATTTATTATTTATTTGTCGAATATCTGATACTTCTTTTTTTCTTCTTCCAAATAGCTAGCTAAAGGACTACTTTAGTAGAGGGAGTGAAGTCCTAATTAATGAAGTCATTCTATATTGAAATATAATTACATACACAACAACTAATAACGGAAACGCTACCCATATGATAATCATGAATAACAACTCCTAATAATATTAGTAGTCCTTGTACTACAACAATACGTATTGGTCACCTTTATATATTATTTTGCATTATAATATATAGTTTTTTCATATGCATCTCTCCTTTCTCTACAAAAGCCCCAAGAAAACGTAACTAGTTAAATCACATAAACACACGCACACCAGCTTCAAATATTGTCCAAGAAAATGAAGTCCATTACTAAAGTCATTCAAAGGTGGAAAAACAAGAGCCGGGCTCCACCCGGCTATGTCCCGATCCTTTTCGGAGCGCAAAGAAAGCGGTTCGTCGTCAAAACTAGGTTCTTAAACTATCCGGTTTTTGCGGCACAATTCGACGAAGTAGAGGCGGAGTTCGGGTTTCCGAGCGAGGGCTGTCTCGTTCTTCCTTGCCAACCGGGTTTATTCGAAGGAATCGTGAGGTTACTTGAGAAAGACGAGGACAAGTTTAGCGGATTGGGGCTGCATGAGTTCTTGAAGATGGTTACGGATGAATTTACATACAACAATGAATCTTGTAACGCGTTGACCACGCCATTGCTTCAAGAGGCCCGATCGGGTTTTATATTTTGACGCTAGTAGCGAGATTATGTATGGTCTTTATTTTATTCAGGTCATGTATGTGTTTGATGGGTTTAATTCGGACTAGTTATTTAATTATGTGGTCTAGTTAGCAGTTTTTTTCCAATCTGGAATGTGATTAGCTAGATACTCTATCAGGCTTGATAATCTTGTATATGTATTCAAAATATTCTTAATTAATGAAATACATGGTTAAGATTGTATGTTCATTTGCATTGACCTGTTGATTATTTTGTAAGACAATCCAATTTTGGTGTTGGGGTTTACCTGAGTATAAATTTATACTTCTAAATGCCTAATAAAAAATACATCTTAAATAAGATTTCTTCCGTAATATAACACACTATTATCTATTTAGTTCAGGACAAAATTACTTTTATGTTTTTCCACAATACGCATAAAAAGTTCTAGAAAACTTATTAAAATTTTATATACCAGTTTATAGAGTCCATATGTTCTAAAATGTCTCGGTTTCAGTTAAATACCAAATGCAACTCGTACATTGGCATTAGCAAGACAATTGTTGAACACCTTACACCAATACGTTATTTTAAGCACGTTCAGATGATACAACACCATAGAAAAGTTTTATCAGTTACAAAATGCAACACGCACTTTGAGAAAATGACAACTCATCCCCTCATCATCAAAGATTCAACTTACACTACAAGAAAAACAGGACAATAGGGACCGAACAGGTCAATAGAGAACCGTCAGGCGGTCCCTATTGACCCTATTTCGGTCGCAGAAGGTCAATATACGGTCGCTATTGACCGGGCGCTGATGAGAGCAGTCGCTTCTCTTCATCGACCAACTTTCGTTACTAAGGGTCAGTAGCAACCGAAAATCAATCATCGCCTTGCAGTTCCTATTGCCTTCACAGCAATAGGGACTGCCCTGCAGTCGCTACTGATGGAGCAATAGGGACCCATGAGCGGTCCCTACTAATATTCATATAGTCTCAATTAATGTTAGTATGGATCGCCGAGCGGTCCCTAATAGTCTACGCGGAAAATAATAAAAATAATAATATTTTAAATTTTTTTCGAATATTATTGTTTTGTTTGTACAAATATTATTATAAGAAGATCAAAATCATAAAATAACAAAAAAAATAATATAATGAAATGAAAGTATTAATTAATAAATGTGAAAATATGAAGAAAAATTACTAATAATTGATGAAAAGCAAAAAATAGAGGACCAAAAATTGAAGGAAGACAAAAAATAAATGAATAAAAAAACAAGTGAAAGATAAGAAATAAAATGTGTAGATCCAAATTAACAGAAAAGAAAGATTGTGTGGTTAAAAGGAAAAAGAAAACAAAGTTTGTGTTGGTGATTTTTGTTTTGGATTTGGAAAAAGAGAAGAAGAAAATAGTATTTTGTGTTGGTGATTTATGTTTTGGATTTGGAAAAAGAGAAAAAGAAAAGTTTTTTTGTTAGGTGTTTGTTGGGGAAGAAGATGATTTGAAAAGTTTTTTGGTTGGGTGTTTTGTTGGAGAAGAAGATAAAAAGAAAATTTTTTTGTTGGGTTTTTGGAGATTGATGAAATTAGATGTAAGAGTGGTGAGTATATATAGTGGGAAGGGTGAAATTTTCAAATTTTTGCAAAAGTAATTCTCCCTATAATGAATATGCATTTAAAAGTTTTTGTCAATAATTTGATGGCCCCACATTCCCATTACTTATTAGTAATAAATAAGCTTCGCATTAAATTGATCGTAGATCACTTTTTTAGCGATAAGCAAGGTTATATGGATAAGAATAAAGAATAAATATAAGCGATTAGCCTACATACTTAATCCATGTAAAATAAGTCATGAACTCCAAAAATATCAAGCACTTTTTCGCCCATCCTCAGTCTAAATGTGCTTTCGCTTGTTTTGGCCCGTGTCAAACATAATGTGGCTTCCCACGAGGAGGCCAAGTCCAATGTTTTTGTGATCAAGTTACTAGACATATTTTGGAGTTTGTCCTTAAGAGATTGAATAGACTAAAAATAATTATCGCAAAGTAATTTATTCAATTCTAGTATATAAATTAATATAGCAATTTATTCTTTAAACTCATTTATGTCATTCTTAGCATCGAGCTTGTCTAATTTTATGCTCGGGCAGAGCGTATTTTCAAAGCAGCCTGAATGAATCGAGTTATCGTTGGGTAATCGCAACATGTTGATAGTTGGGTTCACCTTTTAAAATTGTAACGGTTGCACCTTAAAGATTCCGAGACTCGGTGGAGTTTCACTTTTTGACTCTTAGTAACGTTTCTTATGTTTTAAGGTGTTTTGAGGGGTTTCAAGTTGAATTAAGTTTATAGTTACCCCTCCTTCTTTCATTTGCAATCCAGAATGAGATTGGCTAGATTCTAAATGATCACACTTCAAGCATTTGATGAGGTTCGTAATTGAGTCTCCTGATTTAAATTGTTCATTTAGACCTGTATAGTATTTGGTAGATTTATCCTATTTTAAGAGTTAATAGCAAAAACCACCCCGTGTTATTTCTATTTGGCTGAAAAAGCTGATTAAATTAGCATAAACCCTAGTGTTATCATTTTATTTGCACACCGCAACCAATCTACATTTTATCATTTTTAAAATGTTTCTTCAACAATGTTCCCATTTTAGGTTGAAGTGATGTAATGAATATATTTCACACAATAAATAGGTAGATTTGTAAATTTTATTTTCTGTCGGGGGTTAACTTTGTTTTTTTAATCGTAACATACGGTATCTCACATAATAAAGTTGATAACCCATGTTAAGGTACAGTTGACAAGAGAAGGAAATTCAATAATTTAAATTTATTATTTATTTGTCGAATATCTGATACTTCTTTTTTTCTTCTTCCAAATAGCTAGCTAAAGGACTACTTTAGTAGAGGGAGTGAAGTCCTAATTAATGAAGTCATTCTATATTGAAATATAATTACATACACAACAACTAATAACGGAAACGCTACCCATATGATAATCATGAATAACAACTCCGAATGATATTAGTAGTCCTTGTACTACAACAATACGTATTGGTCACCTTTATATATTATTTTGCATTATAATATATAGTTTTTTCATATCAATCTCTCCTTTCTCTACAAAAGCCCCAAGAAAACGTAAATAGTTAAATCACATAAACACACGCACACCAGCTTCAAATATTGTCCAAGAAAATGAAGTCCATTACTAAAGTCATTCAAAGGTGGAAAAACAAGAGTCGGGCTCCACCCGGCTATGTCCCGATCCTTGTCGGAGCGCAAAGAAAGCGGTTCGTCGTCAAAACTAGGTTCTTAAACTATCCGGTTTTTGCGGCACAATTCGACGAAGTAGAGGCGGAGTTCGGGTTTCCGAGCGAGGGTTGTCTCGTTCTTCCTTGCCAATCGGGTTTATTCGAAGGAATCGTGAGGTTACTTGAGAAAGACGAGGACAAGTTTAGCGGATTGGGGCTGCATGAGTTCTTGAAGATGGTTACGGATGAATTTACATACAACAATGAATCTTGTAACGCGTTGACCACGCCATTGCTGCAAGAGGCCCGATCGGGTTTTATATTTTGACGCTAGTAGCGAGATTATGTATGGTCTTTATTTTATTCAGGTCATGTATGTGTTTGATGGGTTTAATTCGGACTAGTTATTTAATTATGTGGTCTAGTTAGCAGTTTTTTTCCAATCTGGAATGTGATTAGCTAGATACTCTATCAGGCTTGATAATCTTGTATATGTATTCAAAATATTCTTAATTAATGAAATACATGGTTAAGATTGTATGTTCATTTGCATTGACCTGTTGATTATTTTGTAAGACAATCCAATTTTGGTGTTGGGGTTTACCTGAGTATAAATTTATACTTCTAAATGCCTAATAAAAAATACATCTTAAATAAGATTTCTTCCGTAATATAACACACTATTATCTATTTAGTTCAGGACAAAATTACTTTTATGTTTTTCCACAATACGCATAAAAAGTTCTAGAAAACTTATTAAAATTTTATATACCAGTTTATAGAGTCCATATGTTCTAAAATGTCTCGGTTTCAGTTAAATACCAAATGCAACTCGTACATTGGCATTAGCAAGACAATTGTTGAACACCTTACACCAATACGTTATTTTAAGCACGTTCAGATGATACAACACCATAGAAAAGTTTTATCAGTTACAAAATGCAACACGCACTTTGAGAAAATGACAACTCATCCCCTCATCATCAAAGATTCAACTTACACTACAAGAAAAACAGGACAATAGGGACCGAACAGGTCAATAGAGAACCGTCAGGCGGTCCCTATTGACCCTATTTCGGTCGCAGAAGGTCAATATACGGTCGCTATTGACCGGGCGCTGATGAGAGCAGTCGCTTCTCTTCATCGACCAACTTTCGTTACTAAGGGTCAGTAGCAACCGAAAATCAATCATCGCCTTGCAGTTCCTATTGCCTTAACAGCAATAGGGACTGCCCTGCAGTCGCTACTGATGGAGCAATAGGGACCCATGAGCGGTCCCTACTAATATTCATATAGTCTCAATTAATGTTAGTATGGATCGCCGAGCGGTCCCTAATAGTCTACGCGGAAAATAATAAAAATAATAATATTTTAAATTTTTTTCGAATATTATTGTTTTGTTTGTACAAATATTATTATAAGAAGATCAAAATCATAAAATAACAAAAAAAATAATATAATGAAATGAAAGTATTAATTAATAAATGTGAAAATATGAAGAAAAATTACTAATAATTGATGAAAAGCAAAAAATAGAGGACCAAAAATTGAAGGAAGACAAAAAATAAATGAATAAAAAAACAAGTGAAAGATAAGAAATAAAATGTGTAGATCCAAATTAACAGAAAAGAAAGATTGTGTGGTTAAAAGGAAAAAGAAAACAAAGTTTGTGTTGGTGATTTTTGTTTTGGATTTGGAAAAAGAGAAGAAGAAAATAGTATTTTGTGTTGGTGATTTATGTTTTGGATTTGGAAAAAGAGAAAAAGAAAAGTTTTTTTGTTAGGTGTTTGTTGGGGAAGAAGATGATTTGAAAAGTTTTTTGGTTGGGTGTTTTGTTGGAGAAGAAGATAAAAAGAAAATTTTTTTGTTGGGTTTTTGGAGATTGATGAAATTAGATGTAAGAGTGGTGAGTATATATAGTGGGAAGGGTGAAATTTTCAAATTTTTGCAAAAGTAATTCTCCCTATAATGAATATGCATTTAAAAGTTTTTGTCAATAATTTGATGGCCCCACATTCCCATTACTTATTAGTAATAAATAAGCTTCGCATTAAATAGATCGTAGATCACTTTTTTAGCGATAAGCAAGGTTATATGGATAAGAATAAAGAATAAATATAAGCGATTAGCCTACATACTTAATCCATGTAAAATAAGTCATGAACTCCAAAAATATCAAGCACTTTTTCGCCCATCCTCAGTCTAAATGTGCTTTCGCTTGTTTTGGCCCGTGTCAAACATAATGTGGCTTCCCACGAGGAGGCCAAGTCCAATGTTTTTGTGATCAAGTTACTAGACATATTTTGGAGTTTGTCCTTAAGAGATTGAATAGACTAAAAATAATTATCGCAAAGTAATTTATTCAATTCTAGTATATAAATTAATATAGCAATTTATTCTTTAAACTCATTTATGTCATTCTTAGCATCGAGCTTGTCTAATTTTATGCTCGGGCAGAGCGTATTTTCAAAGCAGCCTGAATGAATCGAGTTATCGTTGGGTAATCGCAACATGTTGATAGTTGGGTTCACCTTTTAAAATTGTAACGGTTGCACCTTAAAGATTCCGAGACTCAGTGGAGTTTCACTTTTTGACTCTTAGTAACGTTTCTTATGTTTTAAGGTGTTTTGAGGGGTTTCAAGTTGAATTAAGTTTATAGTTACCCCTCCTTCTTTCATTTGCAATCCAGAATGAGATTGGCTAGATTCTAAATGATCACACTTCAAGCATTTGATGAGGTTCGTAATTGAGTCTCCTGATTTAAATTGTTCATTTAGACCTGTATAGTATTTGGTAGATTTATCCTATTTTAAGAGTTAATAGCAAAAACCACCCCGTGTTATTTCTATTTGGCTGAAAAAGCTGATTAAATTAGCATAAACCCTAGTGTTATCATTTTATTTGCACACCGCAACCAATCTACATTTTATCATTTTTAAAATGTTTCTTCAACAATGTTCCCATTTTAGGTTGAAGTGATGTAATGAATATATTTCACACAATAAATAGGTAGATTTGTAAATTTTATTTTCTGTCGGGGGTTAACTTTGTTTTTTTAATCGTAACATACGGTATCTCACATAATAAAGTTGATAACCCATGTTAAGGTACAGTTGACAAGAGAAGGAAATTCAATAATTTAAATTTATTATTTATTTGTCGAATATCTGATACTTCTTTTTTTCTTCTTCCAAATAGCTAGCTAAAGGACTACTTTAGTAGAGGGAGTGAAGTCCTAATTAATGAAGTCATTCTATATTGAAATATAATTACATACACAACAACTAATAACGGAAACGCTACCCATATGATAATCATGAATAACAACTCCGAATGATATTAGTAGTCCTTGTACTACAACAATACGTATTGGTCACCTTTATATATTATTTTGCATTATAATATATAGTTTTTTCATATCAATCTCTCCTTTCTCTACAAAAGCCCCAA
The DNA here is from genome assembly GCA_948329865.1 of Linaria vulgaris. Taxonomy (NCBI): domain Eukaryota; kingdom Viridiplantae; phylum Streptophyta; class Magnoliopsida; order Lamiales; family Plantaginaceae; genus Linaria; species Linaria vulgaris. The sequence goes on from OX415249.1 coordinate 68,915,768, forward strand.
GAAAACGTAACTAGTTAAATCACATAAACACACGCACACCAGCTTCAAATATTGTCCAAGAAAATGAAGTCCATTACTAAAGTCATTCAAAGGTGGAAAAACAAGAGTCGGGCTCCACCCGGCTATGTCCCGATCCTTGTCGGAGCGCAAAGAAAGCGGTTCGTCGTCAAAACTAGGTTCTTAAACTATCCGGTTTTTGCGGCACAATTCGACGAAGTAGAGGCGGAGTTCGGGTTTCCGAGCGAGGGTTGTCTCGTTCTTCCTTGCCAATCGGGTTTATTCGAAGGAATCGTGAGGTTACTTGAGAAAGACGAGGACAAGTTTAGCGGATTGGGGCTGCATGAGTTCTTGAAGATGGTTACGGATGAATTTACATACAACAATGAATCTTGTAACGCGTTGACCACGCCATTGCTGCAAGAGGCCCGATCGGGTTTTATATTTTGACGCTTGTAGCGAGATTATGTATGGTCTTTATTTTATTCAGGTCATGTATGTGTTTGATGGGTTTAATTCGGACTAATTCAAACTTACTAAGATAGTTTCTATCATTCAACAAGTAATATTTAATCCAAATTCATGAAAATGAGCAATATTTGGTTTCAAACCCTTCAAGATTTCATATGGAGTCATATTTGTACTAGGTCTAAGATAAGCCCTATTACTTATATGACATGCATTATTTAAAGCTTCAGCCCAAAGTCTTTTAGACATATTTCTAGCATTAAGCATAACTCTGGCCATCTCTTGAAGTGTCCTATTTTTCCTCTCAGCTATCCCATTTTGCTGAGGTGTCTTAGGTGCTGAAAACTCATGAAAAATTCCATTCTTATCACAGAAATCACTGAAACTAGCATTTTCAAATTCTTTCCCATGATCAGACCTAATCTTACAAACAGAGGAACCATACAGATTTTTGATGCTAGCATGTAAGATCCTAAATGTGTTTAATGCATAAGATTTTTCTTTAAGAAACTTAACCCATGTATATCTAGAGAAATCATCTACAATAACAAAGGCATATCTCTTACCACTTAGGATGCTCACCTCAATAGGACCCATGAGATCCATGTGTAATAATTCAAAACACTTACCAGTCCTGGGAATTGTACTTTGTACCTGGAGGGGTGTATGAATAGCTTTGGTTTGCTTACCCTTTAGGCAGTCCCCACATACAACCTTACCTGGGCTGGATATCTTTGGTAAGCCTCTTACAGCATCAACTTTCTGTAGCTTCTCAAGGTTCCTATAGTGAACATGTCCTAGCTTCCTATGCCACAGAACAGCATCATCAACTTTAGCATGAAAACAATCTTCTTCTTCCTGTGCAAGGTAGCAATTATCTTTAGATCTAGTACCTGTCATAACAAGGACAGTTTCACTATTAAATACATCACAAGAACTTTTATCAAATGTAACAAGCAAGTTATCATCACAAAGTTGACTAATGCTTATTAGATTTGCTTTCAATCCTTCAACTAGCAGAACATCTTTGAGAGGTGGAAATCCTTCAACATCTAGTACTTCCTTTCCAATGATTCTTCCCTTGGTGCCTCCTCCATAGGTGACAGTTCCAATATTGAGAGGAATCAATTGTTTAAGATTTTCCTTGTCTCCTGTCATGTGTCTTGAGCATCCACTGTCAAAGTACCACTTACCTGCAAGGTTAGAGTACACAGCAGAAAACACAACATTGCATACAAGTTTCATCTTAGGAGTCTTTAACTTTTCAATCCAAGTTGTACTTTTCTGTCCCGTTCCTAATGTTGGGATAACATCTGTACCACTGACCAACTCAACATTAGAGACAGATTCTGTTTTCTTCACATTTTCTTTCAAATATTTCTTGCAATAAGGTTTTATGTGACCTGGTTGAAAACAAAATTGACAGATATAAGTAGGTTTACTTTTGTTGGGATTAGCACAGCTCAAGTCTTTTGATTCCTTAACAAAACCTTCTTTAATGAAAACAGGATTAGCAACTTTAGAGATAGGTTTCTCAATATATCCAAGACCATTTGTTCCTTGATTGCCCATACTCAGTACCTCATCAAGTTTAGATGTACCTGAGTTCCATTTAGCAATGATCTGATTATCTTTTTCGAGCTTTCCTTTTACTTCTTTAAATTCAGCTTCTGTCTTGTCAAGGTCTCTTTCATACATCCTCATCAATTTCTTCAGTCCATCAATCTCCAGTCTCTGAGCTTCATTCTTCTTGGTGAGTTTTTGATTTTCTTTCAGAAGATTATGAAAAGTAGACTTCAAGTCTTCAATGATTTTCTCGTGGGACATTTCACCTTCAAAGTAATACTCTTAATCTAGATCAACTGAGCCATGAAAACATTCAAAGTTAGATTCATCATTATCGGACAAAGAATTGAGATCAATATGGGTATCATATTCAGTCCAATTCCCAAAGAAAGTCTCCTGTTCTGATGTTGAGTCCTGGATGTTGGAGCAACATTGGGACCCGTGGCAGTTATGGAGATCTTCTTCTGTCCAGTTGACATGAGTAAATAGCGCAACTGTATGAATCTCTTCAAAGCTTTCTTCAGTATCAGCACTTGATCCAGAGTTATAATCCTCTTCATTGAAATCATCTACACAAACCCAATGAGACTTTCCCTTCTTGCGGAGGGTGTTAGCACATTCAACAGCAATATGACCATAACCTTTACATTCATAACATTGAGTAGTTTTCAACTTTTCAATTTTTTCAGGACTAGATTTTGTTGCCATATATTTAACAAATTTGGGAGGCAATTTTCTAAAACCAGTGGAATTATTGCTAGGTTGTTTCCCTTTGGATTTATCTTTAAAGTTCAACCTACTGAGTTTCTTGCTAATATTTCCATAGTTAGAAGAAATAATATCATCCTCATCTTCACTCTCATGATAATTTGTTCCTAACAAAGCAATAGCTTGTTGTTTGGTAGTCCTAGCAGGAAACTCTAGCTCAAATTCTCTAAGAGTGTTTAACAAGGATTGAAATTCCATGTTGGCAATATCTCTTGTCTCTCCCATGGCAATTCTCTTGAGAGCAAATCTAGGTGACAAAGATCTAAAAGCTTTATAAACCATAATTTGATTTGAAACAGGAAATCCTAGATTTTCACATTGATTTGTAATGTCAAGGATTTTCTCAAAATAACTATCTATACTCTCTTCGTCACCCATCTCAAGTTTTTCAAAATCTTTAAGCAATTGTCTATGTTTAGAGTTTCTAACAACTGCTATATCTCCTTCACAATGAAGTTCAAGGATATCCCAAGCTGATTTAGCTGTGGTGCAGTTCTAAATTAACTTAAACATCTGATTGGTAACATAACTAAAAATAGCATTAAGAGCTTTCTCATTGTAGTTATACAGTGTTACCTCGTTTGCTGTCCATTGTGACTTCGGTTTTGGTACAATATCTGCATCTCGGTCGTTCTCAATCTTTGGGACAGAATATCCATCAAGAACGGCATCCCATGCTTTCATGTCAATGGATTTGATGTGAACTCTGAGCTTGGTCTTCCAGTAAGCATAATTGATGGATCCTTCTAAGACTAGGAGTCTGCCAGAATTGGGATTGATGTTGTCCATCGCGTTGTATCACCTCCAAACACCAGTGAAATCGGTGCTTGGCTCTGACGCCAAGTGAAATTGTTGGATCGGGATTGATACAACTTTTCCAAGTTTCAGAGCTCAAGTTAAGCTGGCGTTGCCTTAACTTGATCTCAAACAATCTTCTTGATAGAGTAATGTGCAGCGGAATTAAAGAACACAAGAAGATAAATTTTCAATGGTTTATTATAAAGAATCAACCATCTAGCCTTACGGCAAAATAACCACGCAGGTTTTAACAAAGACGTTCCTCACCACAAAATCACTCTCGCTCTTTTGTAGATCGGACTCAGCAAAGCAGACAAGAATTTTCTCCTTAAATCTAATCCTAGACTTAACTCGAAAACTCACAAACTTTGCAAAACAAGAAACATAGCAACAATGCTTAAGATAAAATCTCTACGGATTTATAAGCTGTATTGTTTCTTTGTGTATCTTGATGTACTTCACACCTTATATATAGGTTTCTTCAAACTTGATCTCCAAGGTGTGTTCTACACTGTTTTGGTAACTTATGTTGTTTCCTTGTTGAACTCTACTTTCCTTCTTGAACTCGATCTCCTTCTTGAATAATAGTTCCCTTTATTAGATTGAGTTCTAATAAGGAAATACTCCTTCTTCAATTCAGAGTTGATCTTGGAAAGATTCCTAGTTGCACTTGAACTCCAAAACTTTCCATCTTTGAAACCGTGTTGACTTGACCGATCTCCTCCTCTTGAATTATGGAAACTTCAACTTAGGAAACTTGTAATGTTCTTCCTTATGATTAAGAGATGTTCCTGGACATAAACAAAGACAACTAAAATCGTGGAACTTGATTAATAGGTGAATAAAGGCAAAACTAAAATAAAGTAGTTAAAGACAGATTGACAGAATATATACTGGTTTCAATGTTGGCCTGTGAATGTTGGCTCAACATCCATCCAACATTTAAAACCGAATACTTTACTCATGTTCAGAAACATGTTTTAGGTTAAGACTGTTATCGGGTCTCAATGTTGTCATCTGGATGTTGGCACAACATCCATCCAACATTGATAACAGAACATGTTTCAGATTAAGACTTGTTCTCGGGTTTCAATGTTGTCCTCTGGATGTTGACACAACATCCATCCAACATTGATAACAGAACATCTTACACTTTCACAGCAGAATAGGTAAAATTAAAAATCTATCTTCTACTTTTTTTTCATTTATAAAATGAAACATCGTCTTTTTCATCAAAAAATAACGAACGGGTACACGTGTATATTGAAGATAATAAATATTTAGCAATGTAGAGACACCAAATAACTAGCTAAATAATTAGAGTGAAAAACATTACATTTACAAATTTGAAATAATGATTGATAAGAAACGAGTTCATACATGTGCTTCCTTAGTGGAAGTAACAAATGAATTAAGTGTTTCCTACGTGAAAAATTATCAATTAAATATTGTGAAAAATAAAATGCCGATTTTTTTTTATGCATTTCATATGAACAAATGATATGTTACAAAAGGTAGTACGAACATGATATACGATTATTGTTGTCTTAACAAAGTCTTTATACACTTTTCTCCAATAGTAAGACTATTTTGTGGTATGAAATATAATGAAGGGGGAATTACTTTTTTTGCCCTATAATTTGGGCTAAAGTTGCATTATGCCCGTTAACTTTTCGGGCTCCACTTTTGTCCTGTAAGTCTAATATTTGTTTTTTACTAAAAATGCCCGTTGGGCTATTTTCGAGACTCGGTTACTGTTTAGCTGACGTGGACACTGACTAGGACACCACTGTACGGCCACGTGACGCCACGTAGGATCCTAGGTGGAATAAAAAATAAAAAACAAAATTTGCAAATGAAAAGTCCCCTTCTCCAACACACCAGTGTCTTCTCCACTCATCCCCATCATCAAACAAAAGCACTCTAATATCAGAATCGATGCCTCATGTGCCAGAATCATAGACGAATCCTTAGTACAAGCGTTACTACCCTGCAAAAGAACTTCCCCGAACAATCTAAAACCAGTTTCACATGTTTCGGCGCCAACTTCAACGCCTTCGAGAGATCAGACAACTTTGCGACCATGTATTTACGAACCTGGCGGCTACACATCATCTTGCAGTGGCCTTCGAGCTAGGTTTTGGTGAGATTATGCTCGTCTGTTTGGACCTCCGATGGCATATTCATAGTTGGGGTGCGATTGAGGGTAAATGAGTAATTTCTAGGGTTTTGGAGGGCAGTTTGATTGAATCGATGTAGCTGTTGAGGTCCTCGTAGCAACGGTGGAAAGAAGATAGAGCGTTGGAGAGGGATTTTACGTCGGCGATGGAATCGGTGAAAGACAGTGGCGATGGAATCGACGGTGGCGATTAAGTTTGAGGTTGTACGGAGGGAGGAGGAGGGATATTTGTAGTAAGTGTGTTGGTTTGTTGTTGTTGTTGTTGTTGTTGCTGTGGGGGTTGATCGGCGGACACCGAGAGCGGTGGGGGTTATTTTGGACATTTCACTTCTGATTGTGGATATATGGACCACGTTTTTTTTATGACGGGGGTATTTCGAACATTTTACGGTTAAGTCCAGTTAAAAAAGTTTATTGACGTGGTGACACGTGGCCGTACAGTGGCGTCCTAGTTAGCGTCCACGTCAGCTAAACAGTAATCGGGTCTCGAAAATAACCCAACGAATATTTTTGGTAAAAAATATTTGACTTACAGGGCAAATGTGGAGCCCGAAAAGTTAACGGGCAAAATGCAACTTTAGCTCAAATTATAGGGCAAAAAAAGTAATTCTCCCTATAATGAATATGCATTTAAAAGTTTTTGTCAATAATTTGATGGCCCCACATTCCCATTACTTATTAGTAATAAATAAGTTTCGCATTAAATAGATCGTAGATCACTTTTTTAGCAATAAGCAAGGTTATATGGATAAGAATAAAGAATAAATATAAGCGATTAGCCTACATACTTAATCCATGTAAAATAAGTCATGAACTCCCAAAACATCAAGCACTTTTTCGCCCATCCTCAGTCTAAATGTGCTTTCGGTTGTTTTGGCCCGTGTCAAACATAATGTGGCTTCCCAAGTGGAGGCCAAGTCCAATGGTTTTGTGAACAAGTTACTGGACATATTTTGGAGTTTGTCCTTAAGAGATTGAATAGACTAAAAATAATTATCGCAAAGTAATTTATTCAATTCTAGTATATTAATTAATATACCAATTTAGCATTTAAACTCATTGATGTCATTCTTAGCATCGAGCTTGTCTAATTTTATGCTCGGGCAGAGCGTATTTTCAAAGCAGCCTGATTGAATCGAGTTATCGTTGGGTAATCGCAACATGTTGATAGTTGGGTTCACCTTTTAAAATTGTAACGGCCGCACCTAAAAGATTCCGAGACTGCGGTGGAGTTTCACTTTTTGACTCTTAGTAATGTTTCTTATGTTGTAAGGTGTTTTGAGGGGTTTCAAGTTGAATTAAATTTATAGTTACCCCTTTTTCTTTCATTCGCAATCCAGAATGAGATTGGCTAGATTCTAAATGATCACGCTTCATGCATTTGATGAGATTCGTAATTGAGTCTCCTGATTTAAATTGTTCATTTAGACCTGTATATTATTTGTTAGATTTATCCTATTTTAAGAGTTAATAGCAAAAACCACCCCGTGTTATTTCTATTTGGCTGAAAAAGCTGGTTAAATTAGCATAAACCCTAGTGTTATCATTTTATTAGCACACCGCACACAATCTACATTTTATCATTTTTAAAATGTTGCTTCATCAACAATGTTCCCATTTTAGGTTGAAGTGATGTAATGAATATATTTCACACAATAAATAGGTAGATTTGTAAATTTTATTTTCTGTCGGGGGTTAACTTTGTTTTTTTAATCGGTAACATACGGTATCTCACATAATAAAGTTGATAACCCATGTTAAGGTACAGTTGACAAGATCAGAAGGAAATTCAATAATTTAAATTTATTATTTATTTGTCGAATATCTGATACTTCTTTTTTTCTTCTTCCAAACTAAAGGACTACTTTAGTAGAAGGAGTGAAGTCCCAATTAAAGACACACGCACACCAGCTTCAAATATTGTCCAAGAAAATGAAGTCCATTACTAAAGTCATTCAAAGGTGGAAAAACAAGAGCCGGGCTCCACCCGGCTATGTCCCGATCCTTGTCGGAGCGCAAAGAAAGCGGTTCGTCGTCAAAACTAGGTTCTTAAACTATCCGGTTTTTGCGGCACAATTCGACGAAGTAGAGGCGGAGTTCGAGTTTCCGAGCGAGGGCTGTCTCGAACTTCCTTGCCAACCGGGTTTATTCGAAGGAATCATGAGGTTACTTGAGAAAGACGAGGACAAGTTTAGCGGATTGGGGCTGCATGAGTTCTTGAAGATGGTTAATTTACATACAACAATGAATCTTGTAACGCGTTGACCACGCCATTGCTGCAAGAGGCCCGATCGGGTTTTATATTTTGACCCTAGTAGCGAGATTATGTATGGTCTTTATTTTATTCAGGTCATGTATGTGTTTGATGGGTTTAATTCGGACTAGTTATTTAATTATGTGGTCTAGTTAGCAGTTTTTTCCCAATCTGGAATGAGATTAGCTAGATACTCTATCAGGCTTGATAATCTTGTATATGTCTTCAAAATATTCTTAATTAATGAAATACATGGTTAAGATTGTATGTTCATTTGTATGGACCTGTTGATTATTTTGTAAGACAATCCAATTTTGGTGTTGGGGTTTACCTGAGTATAAATTTATACTTCTAAATGCCTAATCAAAAATACATCTTAAATAAGATTTCTTCCGGAATAAAACACACTATTATCTTTTTAGTTCAGTACAAAATTACGTTTATGTTTTTCCACAATACGCATAAAAAGTTCTAGAAAACTTATTAAAATTTTATATACGAGTTTATAGAGTCCATATGTTCTAAAAGGTCTCGGTTTCAGTTAAATACCAAATGCAACTCGTACATTGGCATTGGCAAGACGATTGTTGAACACCTTACACCAATACGTTATTTTAAGCACATTAAGATAATGCAACATGCACTTTGAGAAAATGACAACTCATTCCCTCATCATCAAAGATTCAACTTACACTACAAGAAAAACAAGACAATAGGGACCGAACAGGTCAATAGAGACCTCTCAGGCGGTCCCTATTGACCCTCTTTCGGTCGCAGAAGGTCAATATGCGGTCTTTATTGACCGGGCGCTGATGAGAGCAGTCGCTTCTCCTCATCGACCGACTTTCGCTACCAAGGGTCAGTAGCGACCGAAAATCAATGACCGCCTTGCAGTCCCTATTGCCTTAACAGCAATAGGGACTGCTCTGCAGTCGCTACTGATGGAGCAATAGGGACCGCTGAGTGGTCCCTACTAGTACGGACCGCCGAGCGGTCCCTAATAGTCTGCGCGGAAAATAATAAAAATAATAATATTCTGAATTTTTTTTTGAATATTATTGTTTTGTTTGTACAAATATTATTATAAGAAGATCAAAATAATAAAATAACGAAAAAAATAATACAATGAAATGAAAGTATTAATAAATGTAAAAATATGAAGAAAAATTACTAATAATTGATGAAAAGCAAAAAATAGATGAAAACAAATTGAAAGAAAACAAAAAATACATGAATAAAAAACAATTGAAAGATAAAAAAATAATATGTGTAGATCCAAATTAATAGAAAAGCAAGATTGTGTGGTTAAAAGAAAAAAGAGAACAAAGTTTGTGTTGGTGATTTTTGTTTTGGATTTGGAAAAAGAGAAGAAGAAAATAGTATTTTGTGTTGGTGATTTATGTTTTGGATTTGGAAAAAGAGAAAAAGAAAAGTTTATTTGTTGAGTGTTTGTTGGAGAAGAAGATAAGATGAAAAGTTTTTTTGTTGGGTGTTTTGTTGGAGAGAAGATAAAAAGAAAATTTTTTTGTTGGGTTTTTGGAGATTGATGAAATTAGATGTAAGAGTGGTGAGTATATAGAGTGGGATGGGTGAAATTTTCTAATTTTTGCAAAATTCAATTCCCCCCCCCCCCCCCCAATTCCGCCTAAAAGTTTTGCCAAATTTTAAAATTTTTGGATTTTTGTGACAGCTAAGGTTCATAAATATGCAATAGCGACCGCAAGGCGGTCACTAATTTTTAATAGTGACCGCCCTGCAGTCACTATTATGTTGTTAGGGACCGCCAAGCGGTCCCTAATAATATTCATCTTTCAAATTTGAATTTTTTGGAATGATGTTGATGTGTTTGTTATTCTTAGCAACAAACCTCATTATAACATGTTAATTGAAGTAATACATGATTACAAAACTAGTAGTTTAGTTGTGAAATAATAGAATGAATGAGATTGAACGAGTTATTAACGTTCAACATATATTTCATTTTCTACAACTAATCATCACTTATTAATTGTAGTTGTTATTCGTTTTTATGCTTTACTGCACTAATGTTTCCATAAATATGAATATGAGGATCAATCATTAGATCAACTATTCATTATGCTTACGTGTATATATGAGTTGTAAGCATTAGGACATTTGTCGTTCAAAACAGTAAAAGAATCTGCAAAGTTGACGGTTCCCTCTATATATTATTTGGATTCACAATGCAATGTTGTAATTATTGTTATTTTAACTATTATAATGGTAATTATGAACTAAACAAACAACGCGGCACCTCATATCATCATAAAATCACGACTGTAAAGTGTGAATATTAGTAGAGACCGCCTGTCGGTCACAATTGGGTTAATATGGACCACCAGGCGGTCACAATTGGGTTAGTTTCGACCGCATTGCGGTCCCTGTTAATTTTCATACTTTAAAATCGTGATTTTATGGAAGGATTTTGATGTGTTTGTGATTTTTAGCAACAACCTCAATACTAAATGTGAAATGAAGTAATTATTGGTTACAAAACAAGTGATTGAGTTATTCAATATTAGATATTGAATGTGATCGAGCGAGTTATAATTTTTGAACCTATTTTATTATCTACAACTAATCATCATATACACCCTAGTTGTTATTGGTTATTATGCTTTAACTTCAAACGTTAAAGTATGTACATCATTACGCGGTTCAATTAAAGTATAAATATATGTATGTAGGTATTTTATCAATATATATATATATATATGATCGTTGTCGTTGTATATATTAAGAATTTTCAAAACGGGTCGTCCCCAATATAATGTTTTGACTTGCAATGAAAGATGTGTAATTATGGTTGGTTTAACAATGAATAGAATAATTATCAATTACACTAACAACGCGGCACCTCATATCATCGGAAAAACCTCATTTTTAAGTATGAATATTGGTAAGTACAGCTCAACGGTTACAAATATGGGCCCATCGACTGCAATTTGTGCCCAGAGACCGCATTGCGGTCGCTGAATATTACTAGCTACTGCAAGGCAGTCACTGAAGGCTAGTGACTGCATTGCAGTCGCTACTGAGCGGCCCCTAAAGACCGCATGGTCTTTTAGTGTTAGGGCCCGAATCATTATTACTTGTCATGCTCTTCTCCCAAAACTCGCATACGGGACACAGTGAAATTCATGACATAGCCAAAGCAAAAGTATCCCTAAATATACACAACAAAATTTCATTTTTTTATTATCGCGTCGGGTAGGAAATGAACAAACTTTTCTTTTATTTCTTATGAGTAGCAAAAAACAGCAGAATAGGTAAAATTAAAAATCTATCTTCTACTTTTTTTCATTTATAAAATGAAACATCGTCTTTTTCATCAAAGAATAACGAATGGGTACACGTGTATATTGAAAATAATAAATAATTAACAATGTAGAGACACCAAATAACTAGCTAAATAATTAGAGTGAAAACATTACATTTACAAATTTGAAAGAATGATTGATAAGAAACAAGTTCATACATGTGCTTCCTTAGTGGAAGTAACAAATGAATTAAGTGTTTCCTACGTGAAAAATAATATGCCAATTTTTTTTATGCATTTCATATGAACAAATGATATGTTACACATACGCAAAGGTAGTACGAACATGATATACGATTATTGTTGTCTTAACAAAGTCTTTATACACTTTTCTCCCATAGTAAGACTATTTTGTGGTATGAAATATAAAGAATATGCATTTAAAAGTTTTTGTCAATAATTTGATTTCCCCACATTCCCATTACTTATTAGTAATAAACATGCTTCGCATTAAATAGATCGTAGATCACTTTTTTAGCAATAAGCAAGGTTATATGGATAAGAATAAAGAATCAATATAAGCGATTATGCTACATACTTAATGCATGTAAAACAAGTCATGAACTCCAAAACATAAAGCACTTTTTCGCCCATCCTCAGTCTAAATTTGCTTTCGCTTGTTTTGGCCCGTGTGAAACATAATGTGGCTTCCCACGTGGAGGCCAAGTCCAATGGTTTTGTGATCAAGTTACTAGACATATTTTGGAGTTTGTCCTTAAGAGATTGAATAGACTAAAGATAATTATGGCAAAGTAATTTATTCAATTCTAGTATATTAATTAATATAGCAATTTAGCGTTTAAACTCATTTAAGTCATTCTTAGCATCGAGCTTGTCTAATTTAATGCTCGGGCAGAGCGTATTTTCAAAGTGGCCTGATTGAATCGAGTTATCGTTGGGTAATCGCAACATGTTGATAGTTGGGTTCACTTTTTAAAATTGTAACGGCCGCACCTAAAAGATTCCGAGACTCGGTGGAGTTTCACTTTTTGACGCTTAGTAATGTTTCTTATGTTGTAAGGTGTTTTGAGGGGTTTCAAGTTGAATTAAGTTTATAATTACCCCTTCTTCTTTCATTCGCAATCCATAATGAGATTGGCTAGATTCTAAATGATCACAATTCATGTATTTGATGAGATTCGTAATTGAGTCTCCTGATTTAAATTGTTCATTTAGACCTGTATAATATTTGGTAGATTTATCCTATTTTAAGAGTTAATAGCAAAACCAACCAGTGTTATTTCTATTTGGCTGAAAAAGCTGGTTAAATTGGCATAAACCCTAGTGTTATCATTTTATTTGCACACCGCACCCAATCTACATTTTATCATTTTTAAAATGTTTCTTCAATAATGTTCCCATTTTAGGTTGATGTGATGTAATGAATATATTTCACACAATAATAAATAGGTAGATTAGTAAATTTTATTTTCTGTTGGGGGTTAACTTTGTTTTTTGAATCGGTAACATACGGTATTTCACATAATAAAGTTAATAACCCATGTTAAGGTACAATTGACAAGAGAAGGAAATTCAATAATATAAATTTATTATTTATTTGTCGAATATCTGATACTTCTTTCTTTTTTCTTCTTCCAAATAGCAAGCTAAAGGACTACTTTAGTAGAGGGAGTGAAGTAGTAATTAATGAAGTCATTCTATATTGAAATATAATTACATACACAACAACTAATGACGGAAACGCTACCCATATGATAATCATGAATAACAACTCCTAATGATATTAGTAGTCCTTGTACTACAACAATACGTATTGGTCACCTTTATATATTATTTTGCATTATAATATATAGTTTTTTCATATGAATCTCTCCTTTCTCTACAAAAGCCCAAAGAAAACATAACTAGTTAAATCACATAAACACACGCACACCAGCTTCAAATATTGTCCAAGAAAATGAAGTCCATTACAACAATGAATCTTGTAACGCGTTGACCACGCCATTGCTGCAAGAAGCCCGATCGGGTTTTATATTTTGACGCTAGTAGCGAGATTATGTATGGTCTTTATTTTATTCAGGTCATGTATGTGTTTGATGGGTTTAATTCGGACTAGTTATTTAATTATGCGGTCTAGTTAGCAGTTTTTTCCCAATCTGGAATGAGATTAGCTAGATACTCTATCAGGCTTGATAATCTTGTATATGTATTCAAAATATTCTTAATTAATGAAATACATGATTAAGATTGTATGTTCATTTGCATTGACCTGTTGATTATTTTGTAAGACAATCCAATTTTGGTGTTGGGGTTTACCTAAGTATAAATTTATACTTCTAAATGCCTAATCAAAAATACATCTTAAATAAGATTTCTTCCGGAATAAAACACACTATTATCTTTTTAGTTCAGTACAAAATTACTTTTATGTTTTTCCACAATACGCATAAAAATTTCTTGAAAACTTATTAAAATTTTATATACGAGTTTATAGAGTCCAACTCGTACATTGGCATTGGCAAGACGACTGTTGAACACCTTACACCAATACGTTATTTTAAGCACATTAAGATAATACAACACCATAGAAAAGTTTGATCTATTACAAAATGCAACACGCACTTTGAGAAAATGACAACTCATTCCCTCATCATCAAAGATTCAACTTACACTACAATAAAAACAGGACAATAGGGACCGAACAAGTCAATAGAGACCCCTCAGGCGGTCCCTATTGACCCTCTTTCGGTCGCAGAAGGTCAATATGCGGTCCCTATTGCCTTAACAACAATAGGGGCTGCCCTGCAGTCGCTACTGATGGAGCAATGGGGACCGCTGTGCGGTCCCTACTAATATTCATATAAACTCAATTAATACTAGTACGGACCGCCGAGCGGTCCCTAATAGTCTGCGCGGAAAATAATAAAAATAATAATATTCTGAATTGTTTTTCGAATATTATTTTTTTGTTTGTACAAATATTATTATAAGAAGATCAAAATAATAAAATAACGATAGGTATCCCTTTGGTGTGCACTTGGAGAATAAGACATGTACATGTATGACGTGGGATATGATAGGTATCCCTTGTGTTCATGTATGTGCTGCAATGAGACACATGAGTTGGAAACCAGAAGAGCAAATTCATGCTTATTACTCAAAGGAGACCTATCTAAGGACTTACAGTAACTACATGTCTCCAATGCAAGGAAAGAGTGTCTGGCCTATGGCTCAAACACCTAGGAACTGAATTGAACCTCCTCCTGTCAAAACTATGCATAGTAGGCCCAAAAAGTACCATAGAAAAATAACTCCCGAAGAACTGAGAGAGATTCAGTTGAGGAATGAACTTAGTGGCCATCTAGGAAGGGATGGACTTAAGATGCATTGTGGTTATTGCAAAGCAGAAGGTCATAATGCTAGAAGTTGTCCGGCAAGGAAGAATAACCCTCTTGGAAGTACATAGGTTCCCAAGCTAAGGGTGAATGGTAGGGGAAGAGTTAGGAAAGGGAGTGGGAAGGGAAGAACGAAAGGATCTGTTGGTCCTAATACATCTGCTGAAGTTCCTTCAACTACAAATGTTCCTTCAGAGACAGGTGTTAGTGCACAATGAGAGGTGATTACCAGTCTTATTTCCTATGACTATCTACTCAAAGTTGCTAAATTTAACTAGTACTTTCTGTTGGTAGGTTGCTGCAACACAGGAGTCTGTTGTTAAAACTGGTGCTGCTGATGATCAGGGACAACGTGAGCCCTCTGAAAGAGCAAATAAAAGGAAACAACAGGTATAGACTAAAGTGGCTCCTGAAAAAAAGAACCGTGAAGCAACTGATTTGCCCCCAAGGCCATCAACGAGACAATATCAGAATGCAGCACCTACTTGTGAAGCCTCTCCCTTAGAAGTTCGACCTCAAGTAAGGCGGCATACAAGGAGTAATCCAGCACCAATAGCTACAGCACCAATTTTTGTGGCTAGGATAAATGCTAGGCCACTCACTAGAAGCCAAACACCTGAAAGGTTTACTAGTTTATCAACTGAAAAACCGGCAAGTAAGTCAAAGAAGCAGCTTTTGTTCTCAGAGGTACCAACATCCAGCAGTAATTTGACTATCACTCCTCCAAGTATAAAAAGTTTCAAACCTCTTGCTGCAAGTAAAAAAAATTGTAGTTCCAAAAGGAACCAGAAATATGATGTATGTTAGTACTGCAGAAGATGGTACTAACTAATGGTTATGTGTAATGTACATTATTGCGTGCTCTTTTGAATAGTGGTTGGTAATGTCATGGTACTGAATATGGATTCCACCTCCTATTGTTGTTCATGGTATTAAATGGATATTTAATGCAATATGTTATATAAAATACTATCTAAACAATATATATAATTGCACCCGGCTATATATACTTTGATGACATTTTACAGTTTACGATCCACCGTTTGCCCGCTATTACAGTTTACGGTCCAACGTTTGAAAAACTTACACTTTCATATCCAACCTTTTAAATAACTAACACGCAACGATATAAACTTTATGAATTATTCCATCATCAATTCTGAATCACAACATTATATTTGTTTCCTTTTTTATGATAAGAATCCGATATAAACGCAGCTGCCAACTATCACATCATTATATTTGTTTCCTGTTTTTTTATAAGAAGCTGGTATCAACGCAGCATATCATTAATTATTCCATCATCAATTCTGAACACTACCATTAATTATTTGTTTCCTTTTTTTTATCCAAACCCTATATCAACGCAGGAGATCACGTAAACCAACAACTGAATAATGTCAGCCAACTTTGAAAAGCCTCAATTTCCTTAATTGGTATTTATGTGGTTGCTCAACTACCAGTTGTCTCGAGAAGATCATAAACTTAAAACCTGATTAGACATCTCCAAAATCGAAACCGTAGGATCAACACTGAACCGGTGAGATGCATTAATTCAACAGACGAAAACTCTAGCATTTAAATAACACTCATCAACTCCAAAAGACGCATGCAATCAAACCCTCAAAAGAAATTCTTCACTTCTCTCTTCTGGCAAAAGAAACTCTTCACTTCTCTCTTCTGTCAACAAAAAAACTCTTCACATCTCTCTTCTTTCAGAAAAATTCTCCGTGGAAAACGTTTATCAATCAACCCCAAAGAACTCCTACAACGAGATAACCGAATACCTCCCCAAAATCTTCCTCAACTTCGATGAATTTTCCGTCGTCGATGAATTGGTTCTTATGGTAGAACTTAGTCGCCGCATCCAGTTTGAAATTACCTATATCGAGGCTATGATGCAGCGAGTTTATGAGGAACTTGCTGATGTTTTCACGGGGAGGAGGGGAGTTGTAGTTAAACCGGTGGAGATTTTAGACCGTCTGCGGATAATGCAGACACGGTTTGAACTCTTCACCGAGTTCTATGGGAAACTAGGGGTCACCTACAACCGGCGGACAGGGGATGTGAAGACAAACTCTGTGTATGACCGTCTCTTAAAAAATGTAAGATCTTCTTCTCAACTTCGTATATTATGATATTTCACGAAACTAATATTTGTTATACCCTTATGTAGTCTTCGAATATGGAGAAGAGATTTGCAACACATGGGTTTGTGAACTACAACATAATGGACTACTGCTTCCTCATCAAGAAGCTTCCCATCCCACCCATTAGGATCGTGACCAAATTCAAAATAGAATATGGCATGATTCCCGTATAGTTTATTTTGTAATCACTATTGACCACGCCATTGCTGCAAGAGGCCCGATAGGGTTTTATATTTTGACGCTAGTAGCGAGATTATGTATGGTCTTTATTTTATTCAGGTCATGTATGTGTTTGATGGGTTTAATTCGGACTAGTTATTTAATTATGTGGTATAGTTAGCAGTTTTTTTCCCAATCAGGAATGTGATTAGCTAGATACTCTAGCAGGCTTGATAATCTTGTATATGTATTCAAAATATTCTTAATTAATGAAATACATGGTTAAGATTGTATGTTCATTTGCATGGACCTGTTGATTATTTTGTAAGACAATCCAATTTTGGTGTTGGGGTTTACCTGAGTATAAATTTATACTTCTAAATGCCTAATAAAAAATACATCTTAAATAAGATTTCTTCCGGAATAAAACACACTATTATCTATTTAGTTCAGTACAAAATTACTTTTATGTTTTTCCACAATACGCATAGAAAGTTCTAGAAAACTTATTAAAATTTTATATACCAGTTTATAGAGTCCATATGTTCTAAAATGTCTCGGTTTCAGTTAAATACCAAATGCAACTCGTACATTGGCATTAGCAAGACAATTGTTGAACACCTTACACCAATACGTTATTTTAAGCACATTAAGATGATACAACACCATAGAAAAGTTTTATCAGTTACAAAATGCAACACGCACTTTGAGAAAATGACAACTCATCCCCTCATCATCAAAGATTCAACTTACACTACAAGAAAAACAGGACAATAGGGGCCGAACAGGTCAATAGAGACCCCTCAGGCGGTCCCTATTGACCCTCTTTCGGTCGCAGAAGGTCAATATACGGTCGCTATTGACCGGGCGCTGATGAGAGCAGTCGCTTCTCTTCATCGACCAACTTTCGCTACTAAGGGTCAATAGCAACCGAAAATCAATGACCGCCTTGCAGTCGCTATTGCCTTAACAGCAATAGGGACTGCCCTGCAGTCGCTACTGATGGAGCAATAGGGACCGATGAGCGGTCCCTACTAATATTCATATAGACTCAATAAATTTTAGTACGGACCGCCGAGCGGTCCCTAATAGTCTGCGCGGAAAATAATAAAAATAATAATATTCTACATTTTTTTTCGAATATTATTGTTTTGTTTTTACAAATATTATTATAAGAAGATCAAAATAATAATATAATGAAAAAAATAATATAATGAAATGAAAGTATTAATAAATGTAAAAATATGAAGAAAAATTACTAATAATTGATGAAAAGCAAAAAATAGATGAACAAAAATTGAAGGAAAACAAAAAATACATGAATAAAAAAACAAGTGAAAGATAAAAAATAAAATGTGTAGATCCAAATTAATAGAAAAGAAAGATTGTGTGGTTAAAAGAAAAAAGAAAACAAAGTTTGTGTTGGTGATTTTTGTTTTGGATTTGGAAAAGGAGAAGAAGAAACTAGTATTTTGTGTTGGTAATATGTTTTGGATTTGGAAAAAGAGAAAAACAAAAGTTTTTTTGTTGGGTGTTTTGTTGGTGAAGAAGATAAGAAAAAAAATTTTTTGTTGGGTTTTTGGAGATTGATGAAATTAGATGTAAGAGTGATGAGTATATATAGTGGGAAGGGTGAGATTTTGAAATTTTCGGAAAATTCAAATTTCCCCCCAATTTCGCCTAAAAGGTTTGCCAAATTTTTAAATTTTTGGACTTTTGTGACAGCTAAGGTTCACAAATATGCAAAAGCGACCGCAAGGCGGTCACTAATATTTAATAGTGGTCGCCCTGCATTCACTATTATGTTGTTAGGGACCACCAAACGGTCCCTAATAATATTCATCATTCAAATTTGAATTATTTGGAATGATGTTGATGTGTTTGTTATTCTTAGCAACCAACCTCATTATAACATGTTAATTGAAGTAATACATGATTACAAAACATGTAATTTAGTTGTGAAATAATAGAATGAATTAGATTGAGCGAGTTATTAACGTTCAACATATATTTCATTTTCTACAACTAATCATCACTTATTAGTTGTAGTTGTTATTCGTTTTTATGCTATACTTCACTAATGTTACCATAAATATGAATATGAGGATCAATCATTAGATCAACTATTCATTATGCTTACGTGTATATATGAGTTGTAAGCATTAGGACATTTGTCGTTCAAAACAGTAAAAGAATCTGCAAAGTGGACGGTTCCCTCTATATATTATTTGGATTCACAATGCAACGTTGTAATTATTGTTATTTTAACTATTATAATGGTAATTATGAACTAAACAAACAACGCGGCACCTCATATCATCATAAAATTACGACTATAAAGTATGAATATTAGTAGGGACCGCCTGTCGGTCACAATTGGGTCAATAGGGACCGCCAGGCGGTCACAATTGGGTTAGTTTCGACCGTATTGCGGTCCCTGTTAATTTTCATACTTTAAAATCGTGATTTTATGGAAGGATTTTGATGTGTTTGTGATTTTTAGCAACAACCTCAATACTAAATGTGAAATGAAGTAATTATTGATTACAAAACAAGTGATTGAGTTATTCAATATTAGATATTGAATGTGATCGAGCGAGTTATAAATTTTGAACCTATTTTATTATCTACAACTAATCATCATATACACCCTAGTTGTTATTGGTTATTATGCTTTAACTTCAAACGTTAAAGTATGTACATCATTACGCGGTTCAATTAAAGTATAAATATATGTATGTAGGTATTTTATCAATATATATATATATGATCGTTGTCGTTGTATATATTAAGAATTTTCAAAACGGGTCGTCCCCAATATAATGTTTGGAGTTGCAATGAAAGATGTGTAATTATGGTTGGTTTAACAATGAATAGAATAACTATCAATTACACAAACAACGCGGCACCTCAAATCATCGGAAAAACCTCATTTTTAAGTATGAATATTGGTAAGTACCGCTCAACGGTCACAAATATGGGCCCATTGGCTGCAATTTTTGCCCAGAGACCGCACAGTCTTGTAGTGTTAGGGCCCGAATCATTATTATTTGTCATGCTCATCTCTCAAAACTCGCATATGGGACACAGTGACATTCATGACATAGCCAAAGCAAAAGTATCCCTAAATATACACGAAAATTTTCATTTTTTTATTATCGCGTCGGGTAGGAAATGAACAAACTTTTCTTTTATTTCTTATGTGTACCAAAAAACAGCAGAATAGGTAAAATTAAAAATCTATCTTCTACTTTTTTTCATTTATAAAATGAAACATCGTCTTTTTCATCAAAAAATAACGAACGGGTACACGTGTATATTGAAAATAATAAATATTTAGCAATGTAGAGACACCAAATAACTAGCTAAATAATTAGAGTGAAAAACATTACATTTACAAATTTGAAATAATGATTGATAAGAAACAAGTTCATACATGTGCTTCCTTATTGGAAGTAACAAATGAATTAAGTGTTTCCTACGTGAAAAATTATCAATTAAATATTGTGAAAAATAAAATGCCGATTTTTTTTTATGCATTTCATATGAACAAATGATATGTTACACATACGCAAAGGTAGTACGAACATGATATACGATTATTGTTGTCTTAACAAAGTCTTTATACACTTTTCTCCAACAGTAAGACTATTTTGTGGTATGAAATATAATGAAGGGGGAATTACTTTTTTTGCCCTATAATTTGGGCTAAAGTTGCATTATGCCCGTTAACTTTTCGGGCTCCACTTTTGTTCTGTAAGTCTAATATTTTTTTTAACCAAAAATGCCCGTTGGGCTATTTTCAAGACTCGGTTACTGTTTAGCTGACGTGGACACTGACTAGGACACCACTGTACGGCTACGTGGCGCCACGTATGATCCTAGGTGGAATAAAAAATAAAAAATAAAATTTGCAAATGAAAAGCCCCCTTCTCCAACACACCAGTGCCTTCTCCACTCATCCCCATCATCAAACAAAAGCACTCTAATATCAGAATCGATGCCTCATGTGCCAGAATCATAGACGAATCCTTAGTACAAGCGTTACTACCCTGCAAAAGAACTTCCCCGAACAATCTAAAACCAGTTTCGCATGGTTCGGCGCCAACTTCAACGCCTTCGAGAGATCAGACAACTTTGCGACCATGTATTTACGAACCTGGCGGCTGCACATCATCTTGCAGTGGCCTTCGAGCTAGGTTTTGGTGAGATTATGCTCGTCTGTTTGGACCACCGATGGCACATTCATAGTTGGGGTGCGATTGAGGGTAAATAAGTAATTTCTAAGGTTTTGGAGGGCAGTTTGATTGAATCGATGTAGATGTTGAGGTCCTCGTAGTAGCGGTGGAAAGAAGATAGGGCGTTGGAGAGGGATTTTACGTCGGCGATGGAATCGGTGAAAGACAGTGGCGATGGAATCGACGGTGGCGATTGAGTTTGAGGTTGTACGGAGGGAGGAGGAGGGATATTTGTAGTAAGTGTGGTGGTTTGTTGTTGTTGTTGTTGTTGCTGTGGGGGTTGATCGGCGGACACCGAGAGCGGTGGGGGTTATTTTGGACATTTCACTTCTGATTGTGGATATATGGACCACGTTTTTTTTAAGACGGGGGTATTTCGAACATTTTACGGTTAAGTCCAGTTAAAAAAGTTTATTGACGTGGCGACACGTGGCTGTACAATGGCGTCTTAGTTAGCTTCCACGTCAGCTAAACAGTAATCGGGTCTCGAAAATAACCCAACGAATATTTTTGATAAAAAATATTAGACTTACAGGGCAAACGTGAAGCCCGAAAAGTTAACGGGCAAAATGCAACTTTAGCTCAAATTATAGGGGAAAAAAAGTAACTCTCCCTATAATGAATATGCATTTAAAAGTTTTTGTCAATAATTTGATGGCCCCACATTCCTATTACTTATTAGTAATAAATAAGCTTCGCATTAAATAGATCGTAGATCACTTTTTTAGCAATAAGCAAGGTTATATAGATAAGAATAAAGAATAAATATAAGCGATTAGCCTACGTACTTAATCCATGTAAAATACATACTCCAAAAACATCAAGCACTTTTTCCCCCATCCTCAGTCTAAATGTGCTTTCGCTTGTTTTGGCCCGTGTCAAACATAATGTGGCTTCCCACGAGGAGGCCATGTCCAATGGTTTTGTGAACAAGTTACTGGACATATTTTGGAGTTTGTCCTTAAGAGATTGAACAGACTAAAAATAATTATCGCAAAGTAATTCATTCAATTCTAGTATATTAATTAATATACCAATTTAGCATTTAAACTCATTTATGTTATTCTTAGCATCGAGCTTGTCTAATTTTATGCTCGGGCAGAGCATACTTTCAAAGGAGCCTGATTGAATCGAGTTATCGTTGGGTAATCGCAACATGTTGATAGTTGGGTTCACCTTTTAAAATTGTAACGGCTGCATCTAAAAGATTATGAGACTCGGTGGAGTTTCAGTTTTTGACTCTTAGTAACGTTCAACATATATTTCATTTTCTACAACTAATCATCACTTATTAGTTGTAGTTGTTATTCGTTTTTATGATTTACTTCACTAATGTTACCATAAATATGAATATGAGGATCATTCATTAGATCAACTATTCATTATGCTTACGTGTATATATGAGTTGTAAGTATTAGGACATTTGTCGTTCAAAACAGTAAAAGAATCTGCAAAGTGGACGGTTCCCTCTATATATTATTTGGATTCACAATGCAATGTTGTAATTATTGTTATTTTAACTATTGTAATGGTAATTATGAACTAAACAAACAACGCGGCACCTCAAATCAAAATAAAATCACGATTTTATAGTATGAATATTAGTAGGGACCGCCCGTCGGTCACAATTGTGTCAATAGGGACCGCTAGGCGGTCACAATTGGGTTAGTTTCGACCGCATTGCGGTCCCTATTAATTTTCATACTTTAAAATCGTGTTTTTATGGAAGGATTTTGATGTGTTTGTGATTTTTAGCAAAAACCTTAATACTAAATGTGAAATGAAGTAATGATTGGTTACAAAACAAGTGATTGAGTTATTCAATATTAGATATTGAATGTGATCGAGCGAGTTATTAATTTTGAACCTATTTTATTATCGACAACTAATCATCATATACACCCTAGTTGTTATTGGTTATTATGCTTTAATTTAAAAAATTAAAGTATATACATCATTACGCGGTTCAATTAAAGTATAAATATATGTATGTAGGTATTTGTCTATATATATATATATATGATTGTTAACCCTAAAAAATAAATAAGGGATTAATTCCAAAGACGATACTATCGTCACGAACACTCTCGTGTGCCACATACCCTACTATGGTATGACGTGGCACCCGAGGAGATACTAGAACCCCTCGGAGCTCACATACCCTACTAGGGTACGACGTGGCACCCGAAGGGACACCAAAGGGTCCCTTGGAAAGTCAAGATGAATAAAAATAAGATATCAATGTGGCATCGGAAAAAGAGTAAACCCCGATGGATCCTCGCGACTCGGATATCCATCATTGCGCCAAGAAGGACCACTATACGAAAATTCTTCCTTGCTGAAATACTCCCAAAGCCCTCGGAATCATCACCCCAAAGGTTAAATCCACAAAGCAACATCTTACTCAAAACACCACTCACTAAAGTCATTTACCCCGAAGGCCCAAACCAAGAAAGTTACTCAGCCAGAGACAGGAAGTCCTCGGAGAATGATCCCCGAAGGAGCCACTACTCTTACGCCAACAAGAAACACTCGGAACCCATGCTACAAGGATCCATATACAAGAATACAACCTTACATACATATTGATGCTCTCGGAGCCCACCTCACAAGCATGAAGAAGCAAATCTGCCCCTCGGAAAACCTTACCAAAAGAAGACGATGAGAAAATAACCGTCCCCGGAGCAGAAACCTCCTCGGGCACCCACTTCACTTCAACTAGTAAAACTCCTCATAAAATCCAGCCCCTCGGAGAAAAGAAAACAGAAGATTCAGTTCATCAAAGAGAAGAAAACAGAAGAAACAACCCCTCGGAACTCCCCGCAGCCCTCGGACAAGATAAGGATCAGCCTAGTCAGCGCTTTGTCAACAAGATGTACCTTATCTTATAAAAGGACACTTGTAACCCATGCAGCATTACACTTGTAACACAAACCCCCTCCCATACCTATATAAGGGAAAAAGAGAGGAGATGAGAAAAAAACAAGAAATAGAACAGAATAGACACATAAACTCACTCGGAAAAAAGAACAGAAGATCACATTTATAATCCTCGGGAGTAAGAAGTCCAGTGAATAAAGGAAGGATATTTTCGTAATTTTCCCTAATAGTCATTTATTTTCTTTGAACCACGGATAACGGCATTCCGAACTCAAAATCAGTTAATCGGGTATTATTCCAAACCGGTTAACAAAATGGCGCCGTCTGTGGGAACGCCATAGAAGTTGTCATCGAGCGTGTTCAAGAAAGCAAACCAACTATGGACAGCTTGTTCCACAGTGAAATCCGCTCGCTCCATCTAGGCAATTCGGAGGAAACTGTAGCGAATCGCCGTTCCGACGAAAGGGATTTCATCAATGTTCCCCGATCCGTTTTTGAAAGACTAGTGGAAG
Source organism: Linaria vulgaris (assembly GCA_948329865.1). NCBI lineage: Eukaryota > Viridiplantae > Streptophyta > Magnoliopsida > Lamiales > Plantaginaceae > Linaria > Linaria vulgaris. Next base: position 68,940,433 of record OX415249.1, read on the forward strand.
CCACCACTCGGGTTAATCACCGAGAATTCGAGAGTCCCTTGGAAACAGTCCCAGGATCTCCGCACCGAGAAGATTACCCCTCGGAAGAAGGCGAAGTTTATGCAAGGGGGGCACAATGCCCTACCCCAATCTCGTGGTACCAGGAAACTCCGAGGAGGACGCCCAGGCGTTATGATCTTCTAGAGACTCCGAGGATAATCCGAAGGGAAGAAATGTCTCTCCCCGTATGTCGCCCCCCCCCCCCCAACGGAGAGCCAACCTTATGGGGAATCCTTGAAGATCTACGAAAGGAAGTAGGAGATCTCAAGAGGACTGTATGACCCAAGGAAGATCCAACATTTAAGACATCTCCTTTCATTCCCGAAATAGCTTCTGCTCCGATTCCTTTAGGAATGCGGCCTATTAATGTGCCATTATATACAGGAGAAGCCGATGGAAGAGATCCGCAAGATCATATACACCAATATCTGGCAGGAATGGATCTATCGTCTGCCCCAGACTATGTTCTATGCCGAGTGTTCCCCGTTACCCTCGGGGGACGAGCCCAATCTTGGTTTACCCATCTCCCTCCCAATTCAGTGGTCAACTTTGACCGATTGGCTCACCTGTTTATACGCCACTTCGCCTGTAATCGTAGGTATCCCAAATCGGCCACTCATCTTTATACCATCAAACAACGAAAGGATGAATCCCTTCGGGAATATATAAAACGCTTCACGGATGAAGCACTGGATGTTCCGAATGTCAGCCCAACCATTATGGCCGATATTCTGACACAGGGACTCCGAGCGGGAGAATTCTTCCGATACCTGATGGGGAATCATGTCACGGACATGAATGAACTCATTCAACAAGCTGAAACTCATATTTTGATGGAAGAGGCTGACCATACAAAGAGAGGGCTGGAGAAGGACGACAATGAGCATCACGAGCAGACGGAAAAGGAAGATAAGACCAAAGAAAAGAGCAAAGAAGGAAAGCCACCCCCTCGGAAGGACGATGGGAAGACGGTCAAGAAATTCCTTAAACCCGTGCCCCTTCCTCCAATGACCCTAGCTCCCGTGGAGGTACTCAATGTGATGCGAGGCAACGAAGAATTGCGCTGGCCCCGGCCCACCAAGTTCCCTAACAAAGATAAAGATACGGGTAAGTACTGTAAATTCCATAAAACTTATGGACACACTATCGAAGAGTGCACTACCCTGCGAAGAGAAATACTTCGCCTTCTGGAGGCAGGATCTCTGCATAACTACCTAAAAAGAAATAATCCTGAAGAGCCCAAAGCACATGTATGGAAAAGGCCCCGGGAAGGACCTGACAAGGAAGAGGATATTCCCTACCGGCAGTCACGAGAACAAACCGCGGAGCCTCGGCGAAGGTCCCAAGAAAAGACCAGAGAGCGTCAAAGATTCCCCCGAGAGAGAACAATCACGCCTCCGCGGCAATCACGGGAGAAGGCCACAGGGTATCGGAACTTACCTCCTCCTCCCGACATGTACGAAGTCAACCCCTCTTCGGGACGGACTATTAACATGATAGAGGGAGGAGATATTTCCAGAATACCCCAAGGTAAGAAGACAAAATATCTCAAAGAAGCCAGACGAGCGGGACAAGGGCTCTCGGTATGCTCTGCCCAAGGGGCTAGATTACCAAATATCACTTTCGGACCCGAAGACCTGAAAGGTATAGTCTACCCCCATGAAGATCCCTTGGTAATTGAAGCTACTATCTATGGATTCCGAATCCAGCGTATCCTCATAGATACGGGCAACTCTGTGGACGTCTTGTTTTTTTCCACGTATCTAGCCATGGGATTGAAGAAGGAGCAACTGGAGTTGGCTGAAGTCCCTCTAGTAGGCTTCTCCGGCGAAGCCTGTAACACCCTCGGAACCGTGACCCTGCCCATGTCGTGGGGAGAAGGAGCCCTACGAAGAACAGAACCCATAAAATTTTGGGTGGTGGAAGCTTCGTCAAAGACGTACAACGCTATATGCGGAAGGCCCTCCATTCGGTCATTCGAAGCAATCCCTTCTACCCTTCACCTTAAGGTAAAATTTCCTACCTTGGCAGGCATCGGAGAAGTCCGAGGAAATCAAGCTAGAGCCAGAGAATGCCGAATGAATGCCCTACTCCCCGAAGAGGATGAAAATCCCTCGGGTAGTGGCAAAAAAAGGAAAGTAGAGGAAACCCGAGTCCAACCCATTGAAGAGCTCAAGATGATAGAACTCGTGAAAGGAAACCCCGCTAGGGCGATCAAAATGGGCACTAATATGGAACCCGAGTTGGAGGCCCAGCTGATATCCGTTTTAAAGGAATTTTGTCACCTTTTCGCATGGGAAGGGGGCCCCCCCGGACGGATCAGCAATAAGGTATGCCAACATTTCCTTAATGTAAAGCCGGGAGCCAAACCCATTCAACAAAAGAAGAGAAAAATGGGGCCCGAACGCAACAAGATTATCCGATCAGAAATTCAACGGCTTCTCAGCTTACGACAAATCCGAGAGGTTGTATATCCCGAATGGCTGGCCAACGTGGTCTTGGTCCCTAAGTCGGGAGGAAGATGGAGGATGTGCGTTGATTTCACCGATCTCAATGACGCTTGCCCAAAGGACTGCTATCCATTACCAAGCATAGACCAATTGGTCGACTCTACCGCTGGTTGTGCACTCCTGTCGACTCTGGATGGGGACCAAGGATACAATCAAATCCCGATGGCATTCCAGGACCAGGACAAGACCAGCTTTATTACGGATGCAGGTACCTTTTGCTATTTAGTCATGCCCTTTGGACTTAAAAACGCGGGAGCTACCTACCAACGATTAGTGAACCTCATGTTTGCGGGGCTAATCGGAAAAACGGTGGAAGTATATGTTGACGACACGGTCGTCAAAAGTCGCTCTGAGAGAGACCATCCTGAGGATCTACGAAAGGCACTGGCTATCATGGATCGCTTTGGGATGAAGGTAAACCCTAGGAAATGCTCCTTCGGAACCCGATGAGGCAAATTCTTGGGATTTATGGTTACCAAAAAGGGAATAGAAGTTAACCCCGAGAAAGCTGAAGCAATTATTGGGTTGCCAACTCCGAAATCCATAAAGGACGTGCAAAAACTGACCGGGCGGATGGCCTCCCTCAGCCGATTTGTCTCCAAATCAGCAAAGAAAGGACTCCCGTTCTTTAAAATCCTTCGGAATATCAAAGAATTCCAGTGGACCTCACGATGTGAAGAAGCTCTCCAGGAATTAAAAAACTATATGGTAAGACCACCCTTGCTGGTCAAACCTTCGCCCCAGGAAGAACTTTTCGTGTACCTATCCGTAGGAGAGGAGGCTATCGGAGCGGTATTGGTCAAAGAGCACGATGGGGAGCATCATCCGGTCTACTACGTTAGCAAAACTCTCCTCGGAGCGGAAACCAGGTATACTCTGATAGAAAAACTTGTACTCACTTTGGTTACCACGGCTCGTAGATTACGCTCGTATTTTCTCTCCCACCCAATCACTGTCCTGACTAAGCACCATCTACGGGCAATTCTCAACAAACCCGAGACCTCGGGGAGACTGATAAAATGGGACGTCGAGCTAACGGAGTATGATATCTCCTATGCCCCGAGACCTTCCATCAAGGCCCAGGTGCTAGCAGACTTTGTAGTAGAACTTACGGGAATCGGAGTTGAAAGGAAAGAACCTCTATGGCATGTCTACGTGGACGGTTCCTCCGTAAATACACATGGCGGAGCTGGAGTAATCTTGATTAACACGGAAGCCGAGGAGGAGGCGCTACATTTCGCGGTTAGAATTGATTACCCTGTATCCAATAACGAAGCCGAATATGAAGCCCTCCTTATCGGAATGAGGCTCGCTCGGGAAGGCGAAATGCGAAAAGTCCGCCTGCATAGCGACTCTCAGTTAATTGTCCAGCAAGTTCAGGGCACCTATGAAGCCAAAGAAGAAAGGATGCAGAATTACCTTCGAGTAGTCCATCGAGCCAATGCGTGGTTTGATGAATATCAATTAGTGCAGATTCCCCGAGGGGATAACCAGGAAGCCGATGCCTTGTCCAAAATGGCTACACAATTAACCACCATTCGTACTCGGAAAATCACTCTGTTACATCTGAACGAATCAGAGAGGACTGAACCTAAAGAGGTGAGTGTCACCAGGACAAATCCTCCGACAAGCTGGATAACGCCCATTAAAACATACTTGCAAGATCCTGAAGGATACTCCGAGGACAAAACTGTCCAACGGATGATGATGTCTAAGAAGACCATCCGGTATTTCCTCAAAGACGGAATACTATTCCGAAGGACGTACTCTTACCCTCATGCCCGATGTGTAAATGAAGAAGAAGCTCAACTTGTCCTGGCGGAAACTCACGAAGGGGTGTGTGGCAGCCATACCAGTGGCGGAAGCATGGTCGGACGAATAATCCGACAGGGTTATTATTGGCCTACGATGGTCAAAGATTGCAAAAACCATGCGGAAAAATGCAAGTCATGCCAAGCTTATGCCCCTCGAGTTTATCAGCCAGCGGCCCCATGGGAACCCCATCTGACCGCATGTCCTTTCGCCAAATGGGGAATAGACATAGTGGGTCCCCTTATTCCTGATGTCGGTCAAAAGAAGTTTCTACTCGTGGCAGTAGACTACTTCACCAAATGGGTGGAGGCGGAGCCCTTAGCACGAATAACTGCAGGGGCGGTTATTAACTTCTTATGGAGGAACATTCTGTGCCGTTTTGGGGTCCCTCGGAGCCTGGTAAGTGACAACAGCCTGCAATTTACTGACCAAGGGTTAGAAAAGTGGTGTGATCATTGGGAGATTAAGCACCGTTTTGCCTCTGTGGGATACCCTCAAGCTAACGGACAAGTCGAAAGGACTAATCGCACCCTCCTAAAAAATATGAAGGCTCGACTCGACTGGCACAAAGCCAAATGGGTTGAAGAAATACCCAGCATATTATGGGCCTATCGAACCACACAAAATACCGCCACAGGCGAAACCCCTTTCAGCCTATCTTATGGTTGTGAAGCAGTGGTACCCTCCGAAGTCTCAATTGAGAGTTGGCGAGTCAAAGAATACGAAGAAGTGGCCAACGGTGCTAACTTAGCTCTGGCCCTTGATCTCCTGGAAGAAAGAAGAATCCGAGCCGCCATTCGGGCCGAGGAATACAAAACTCGGATGACACGATACTATAACGCCAAAATAAAGCTTAGGACTTTTCAAGTGGGTGATTTAGTGCTAAAACGGGTCGGAGACTCCAAAAACGTAGGAAAGCTTGAACCCCGATGGTAAGGACCCTACAAGATAGCAGGAATTATCGGACCCGCAACCTATCTACTTGCCAACTCCGAAGGCGCCACTCTTCGCAATACGTGGAATTCCTTCAATCTTAGAAGATACTACGCTTGATGTAACATTATCATTGTTACATAAATAAAACTGTTTGCTCATAAATAGATGGTTACGATACATTCGAATCCGATAGGGTACATAGGTTTGCCAAACAAAAATGGTAGCCTTACACATGAAATCATTACCAGCAACCTAACCCCGAGGAGCCATCTACAATAGATAAACAGTCATCGGACCCCAAGAGACCACCTACTACAAGTTAAATACTATCTATTACAAACTACTCCTCTTGCAAAGGACGCTTCCCTTCTCGGATAAGGCGACGACGCTGCTCCTCGGATAGGGTTATTGGATCAGCCAATGACACGCCCTCGGACACCACGGGACTATCTTCAGGAAAGATAGGATGAAGATTAAGCTCGGGAATGACTAATTCCCCAGGGCATTCTGGCAATGTTTGAACCGCATCCGTACCAAGTCGATACCCGATGCGGACCAGATCACGCATTTCCTTTTGTAAAGACTCCCTCAAAGCTGAAGGACCCGCGATATCTAGAACAGCTCGGACCCGAGCTACCACTAAAGCAATGTCGTGGGCGCGAGTAATCTCCAGCACCCGATGGGTTGCCGCATCCCGTTCTCGAATCGTCTGCAGTAATTGCTCATCGGAGTGACGAAGCTGACTCTTCAACTCCTCCAAACTCGCCTGATAACTTGTCACCCGGGTCCTCTCTAGCATCAACTGGCGCTCCACCTCCCAAGACTTATCCCTTTCTATTTGAAGGACCATCTCGTGAACCGCGTTAACAGCTTCATGCTCTTCCTGCAAGCGGGAAATCTCCGTCTGAGCCTCCAACAAACCATGTTCTAACTCGTCCCGACGGCGATACACCAGGCCAGGATCTGAAGAGGAACACCCCCGAGCTCCGATGGCGTCTAACACCATATAAATCTGAATGGAGACGAATAAATCACTATCGAAGAAATAAAAGGTAAGTAACCAAATTTTGCACATAAAATGAGCATTTACCTCACACAGGTTTTTGCAAACCAAGTCTTGAAGACGAGCGGAAGGAAGGGTCCTCATAAGCTCACAATCTGTAACATTCAGTAGACCGCTAAGAAAATTTCGGCAAAACCCCGATACCTCTCCGAGGGGAGAAAACCCTAGGTCAACACCCGGAGGAGAGGAGCCCACGGGAGGAGGATTCCCTCCGGCCAGCGACACGGACAAGCGCTCGGGACCTCCTCCCACAACGTTCGCAATATCGGAAATCCGAGGAAATGGTTGCGACACCAAAGGAGGCACTGGGTAATCTATCGGAGAAAGAGCTGTAACCGAATTTTCTACCCTAAGAGGAATCACAAAGCTCACTGGGGGGGCTGCCACGGGCGAACCCTCCGATTCTTGTCTCTCCGAGGAAGAGTCATTCCTCGTAACCGCCACGTAGGTATCGGAAACGCCCTCCAACACCCGCCGCATACCGTGCAGAGCTCGCCCCAGAAAAACACCATTAAATGGATCTATAGAAAAAGCTGCCATCTCAGCACCTATAGACAAGTATAGAATATATGATGATTTCGAGGGCACACAGGTCGATAAAAAAGAAGTCAACAAGTCTACGGACTTACGGAAATAGAAGTTGCCATGAAGAGGACGAATTGGCAAGTTCTCTCTCCTCATTCCCTCTTGAAGACCTGCCAGAATAAGAGCTTCAGGACATGCAAGCAGGCCGGTAATATCATACGAGCCAGAAAATAGCCCGGAATGACTCAGTTCCTCCCATTCCCGCCCCAACGTCTCGGATAGGGGCGAAACGTATCCCAAGCCCCATCGGATGGGCACTCCCCACGATCGGGCCGAATGGCCTTTCAAACGGACGAAGAAAAACCTCCGCCTCCAGTCCCCCCTGCGAGTGCGAGGACTGGATGTACCAGTGAAGGCTTTTTCGACGTCCCTATAGGCCAGGCTGAAAAGGGGGACTCCGTCCGAACAAGGCCGAAGGATGAAAATTGCCCCCACCCGATACGGGGACAGAGGAAGGTTGAGGAGCTCGCAGCATAAAATGTATCCCACTAAAAGGCGATACGAGTTGGGTGTTAACTGGCTCGGACAGATTTGCCAATACTGGAAGAGCGATCGAAGAAAATGGTGGAAAAACACCCGTAGTCCACAGTGCATTTGGTCGCAATAGACAGTTAAGAATCCGGGAGGAGGATCATATGCTCTCTGATCTGGAGAGGGCACAATCACGTCAAAATCATCGAAATTTAGATTAAATTCCGTAAAAAGAGTTACCAGAGACTCTCCATACACAGTACTAACGGCGGAACCAACTCGTCCCCGACCTATCAACCTTGAGGGGCTCAAAGGTATTAAGTTAAATACAGAACGCTCATCGGCAAGAGAATATGGTTCTCTACCCAAGAACACATCCCTTATATGGTCCATCCTTCGAGAATCCGTGTACGATGATCTATTCCCCACCCTTGAAGATGAGCTTGTCCCAGTGGTCACTTGATTCTCAACAGGCCTATTCCGCTGCCCTGGGGAAGAACTCTCCGAGGACGCACTATAAACCTGGGATCCAAGAACAACTCGGGCACGACTCCGAGAAGAACTATCTGATGATGTGGACCCCCCATGCCTGTGATGTGGTGGCATCATCTTTAATAGTAAGTTTTCCGTTTTTTCTTATACGAAAAAGTATTGAATACAACTACAAAAGCAAACACTAAGTCCTGCGAGAATAGATTTCTAAAGGAGTAAATTAAAATGATTTATCTAAGAGTAAGATAGATTTTACAAGTATAAATATCACTGTTAATATATTATATGCGATAAGCTAATCCCATAGAAAGAAGCTGGAGCTGTCCCACCCACTCCTAGGGGCATGACACGTGCTAATGAGTGTCCTTAATTAGGATAAATAACTCTTAAGCATGTACATAATTTGACACGTCCTGCTATGCTATGTACTTAGTCAGCAAATAAAGGATTTTGTCTTTAGCTTACCTTTTAGAAGAAGATTAAAGGGAACAAGTTTTATATGTCAGCATGCTAATAGTTTATTACTATCTCAAGCTAGTAGACAAATAAGACAAAATAGAAAGACAAGAATGGGACAAATTGTTCATTCATAAGTCCGAGAAGCTCTCGGAAAAGTTTACAAAAGCATAAAAGAGAAAAGAGAAAAAAAGAATCCTATTCTAAATCCCTGTGCTCGGTGGGGGTGGGGGTGGAGGTGAAACTCCACTCGAGCCAGCAGCACCAAGATTGGATGCAGTCGAGAGAGGAGCGGGGGAGCCCCTAGGCGTCATCACCGCATCATACATTTCAAGAAGGCTCTGAACCTGCTCGGGAGACGGCTTGGCCAGCTTCTTGACATAAAAAATGCCACCAAAATTCGCCCCCGAGGGCATCACTCCACGAGCTACGGCGGCACACTCTAGCCATCCCCACAGCATATGCCCCAGGGACTCCCGAGCAGACAAGGAAGCATATTGGCGCTCTGCCTCCGCTGCTGCGTACCGGACGGCCTCGTCAACCCGAGCTTGCACCTCCTCTTGTGGCACTACCTAGGCTATCTTCAGATCCACCAACTCCTTGACTCGAGATTGAAGCTCCTGTTCTCGCTCCAACCATTCTGATTTCTCCTTCTCCTAAACTTCCACCCGAGCGCGAAGGACCCTCTCGGACTCTGCCTTCTCCTTCTCTAGAAGGGCCAGTTGATCCCGAACAATCCCCTCGGACGCCTCCAGTTTGTCGTAAGCCGACTGCGTCCTCTGCAAAGTGAGCCGCATCACTTCCTTGGCTCTCTGATCCTCCCTCCAAGCGAAGTCACTGGCTTCTAACTTAGTCCGGAAAACCTCCCTCATTGACTCGGCCTCATAGAGTTGGGCCCGGAGAGAAGTTACCTGCCCTCGGAGAGATCCCATCTCAGCCACCTCCTTCGAATGGCGCTGCTCTACTGCAGTGATAACCTCCCGAGTCTTCTTGGACTACATGACAAAACGAGAAACATAAGGAAGAATACGGGAAAATTATTTAAAAATAAAGTGACCTAAGGACAAGCACTTACGATGGCTTCCATCCAGACCATGCTGGCCCGCAAGAACTGATACCCCTCCGCGGGCGCAGCAAGAGAAGATCCGAAGAAATGGAGGATCTCATGGTATGCCTCCCCTACAGTTGAAGGCTCCTTCTCAGGTACTTGAGATGAGAAGTCTCCCTCGGAAGCTGACCTCCGAAGAGGAACGCTCTTCGGCAGATCTCCTACCGGAGAAGGGATAGTGGCAGCAGGAGTCGTGGACACCGCCTCCGTCATAACTGCTTCCTGAACTTTCGTAGTGGCCGAGGGGCCCTCTCCCCGGAGCAAAGTTTCCCACACTTCTCTCTTCACCTCCAAATCCACAGGACCTTGGCCGATTCCCTCGGATGGCTCCTCTGAGTCCTGATGAAGCAATTGAGCGAATAAATCCGCGCCCGGAAACATAGGGGCTTTTCTCTTATCGACATCTACAAGAGCAAAGTACACAGTTAAATAATGATAACAAAATTAAACTAAGGGGTCAACAGGGATAGAGTATTAAAGTAAACAAAGTAGAACAAGAAACTTACGAGGGCGAGAGGGAGAAGGGTCCGGAATAATGGGCGAAGGATCCCGAGAAGAGACCAAAACCACATCCGGATTCGGAGACGAAAACTCTTCTTCTTCGGCCCTCGGAGATTCCACTCCCTGCGAGCCCCTCGGAGGACTACCAGTCTTGGACTCGGAGGCAGACCTCCAAGTCAGAACGGACGAGGGAGCCACCTGCCTCAATGGAACAGCCTTCAGGGGCACTCCCCAAACATCCTCGGAGGGACACGGAACACTCTCGTATACACCCTCAGCCTCCGTGTCCATCCCTGCCTCCTCGGACTGCACTTCTGCTCCCTCGTGATCTCCCCTCTCGGAAGCTTCACTGTGGCCACTTTGAGCCACCTCTTCGGAACCAGGTACTAAATAGTACCTCGCCATAACCTCCCCTGCACCGCACCAAAATATTTTAGTACGAGTAACAGAAGAATACGAAAAAGTGCTTGAAGAAGATAGAAGCATACGAGCGACAAAAGGAAAACTTACTTAAAGCGGCTATGTGCCAGTCCCCGACAGAAAGTGGCTTCTTAACCCTGTCATCGGTAACCACCACATGGTGAAGCCCGACCCTATCGAATAACCACAAAATATCTCCTAACGCCATTAGTGCGTGCTGAGCAATCACTGGAGAGAGCACCATATCTTCAGCCAAGGTGTGAATTGGAGTCACACCCTCCCCCCACTTGAAAGGCACATCCCACCTCCCTCGGACGGGCTTCACATAGAAGAATTTGTCCTTCCAGACGCCGTGCGAGCTGATTGTCGCACCCAGAATCCTCTTCGTAGAATTAGCCGAGTGATCCCGGTGGTGGACGTGATAAAAGGGATATCCCCCAGGCGACACTCCCACATCGAAAATAGAGAGGAAGTGATCCACGTTGCACTCATAACCCTTGACAGCACACCAAAATACATAGATACAGAGGGCGGCATAACCATTGGGCACCAGCTGACTCGGACAAATCCCACAAGTCTTGAAAACTTCGCAGAAAAAAGCTGGCATAAATGAACGCCACCCGTAGTTCACATGTGCGAAATACACGGTGAGCATACCCGTATGAGGATAACACGCCCTCTGATTTTATGAGGGAATGTGAACCGTCATATTCTTCATTGCCGTCCCCGTGGCCCTGAACAACTCCATAACCTGCTCATATGTAACCACGGACCGAACATTCTCGATTTTAGAGAAGTCGCGAACAGGGGGTTTCTTCGATTTCGAAACCCTAGTTTTTTTCGCGGAGGCGGCGCTACCCCCTTCGGCGACGGCAGCTCTTCTCTTACGAGTGGTAGCAGCAGGTCCCACGGGGGGAACCGTAGTCGCAACAGAAACAGGAACATCTACAGGGACAGCAGCAGCAGAGGATGTATTGGCAGAGGAAGCCATCTACTTTTTGGAGCAAAAGGAAAAATTTTACGAATTTGGTGAAGGGAAAGAGAAGCGAGAACAAAAACCTATAAAAGGAGCAAAAATCCCTCTTTTCTGCTAGAGAGAATTAGAAGAATAGAGAGAATTGGAAGTGTAAAAAATTTTTGTGAAGAGAATGTGAAGAAAAGAGTACGGACGGTGTATTTATAAGCGGACCACCATTAAAGACGTGCCCCGTTCCCCACGCCCCACGTCTCCAATCAGGAAGCGACGTGTCACTCCACGCGCTAGCCGTTACTGCAGATTAACGGACGGATGAATAAATGCCATTTAAGACATCCAACGGCTAGAAAGAGCCGTTATAAAGGTAACTTTTCATCTGAACCGCTGCTTCCCAAGAACATAACGGTAATTTTACTTCACGGTATTTTAAGTATATATTTATATACATATAATACCCCCGTAAATCATAAAAAAGAATGGAGAAACTCCAATCCCCTCGGAAAAATCACCAAACAATAAAGAAAAAGCCCCCTTTTGCCCTCTTCAGGCCACAAAATAAAATTTCACTCGTTTCTACGAAAACGATCGAAATTTGGGGGGGCTAGTGTTAACCCTAAAAAATAAATAAGGGATTAATTCCAAAGACGATACTATCGTCACGAACACTCTCGTGTGCCACATACCCTACTATGGTATGACGTGGCACCCGATGAGATACTAGAACCCCTCGGAGCTCACATACCCTACTAGGGTACGACGTGGCACCCGAAGGGACACCAAAGCGTCCCTTGGAAAGTCCAGATGAATAAAAATAAGATATCAACGTGGCATCGGAAAAAGAGTAAACCCCGATGGATCCTCGCGACTCGGATATCCATCATTGCGCCAAGAAGGACCACTATACGAAAATACTTCCTTGCTGAAATACTCCCAAAGCCCTCGGAATCATCACCCCAAAGGTTAAATCCACAAAGCAACATCTTACTCAAAACACCACTCACTAAAGTCATTTACCCCGAAGGCCCAAACCAAGAAAGTTACTCAGCCAGAGACAGGAAGTCCTCGGAGAATGATCCCCGAAGGAGCCACTACTCTTACGCCAACAAGAAACACTCGGAACCCATGCTACAAGGATCCATATACAAGAATACAACCTTACATACATATTGATGCTCTCGGAGCCCACCTCACAAGCATGAAGAAGCAAATCTGCCCCTCGGAAAACCTTACCAAAAGAAGACGATGAGAAAATAACCGTCCCCGGAGCAGAAACCTCCTCGGGCACCCACTTCACTTCAACTAGTAAAACTCCTCATAAAATCCAGCCCCTCGGAGAAAAGAAAACAGAAGATTCAGTTCATCAAAGAGAAGAAAACAGAAGAAACAACCCTTCGGAACTCCCCGCAGCCCTCGGACAAGATAAAGATCAGCCTAGTCAGCGCTTTGTCAACAAGATGTACCTTATCTTATAAAAGGACACTTGTAACCCATGTAGCATTACACTTGTAACACATGCAATGCATGTGTAGTGACACAAACCCCCTCCCATACCTATATAAGGGAAAAAGAGAGTAGATGAGAAAAAAACAAGAAATAGAACAGAATAGACACATAAACTCACTCGGAAAAAAGAACAGAAGATCACATTTATGATCCTCGGGAGTAAGAAGTCCAGTGAATAAAGGAATGATATTTTCGTAATTTTCCCTAATAGTCATTTATTTTCTTTGAACCACGGATAATGGCGTTCCAAACTGAAAATCAGTTAATCGGGTATTATTCCAAACCGGTTAACAATGATCGTTGCCGTTGTATATATTAAGAATCTTCAAAACGAATCGTCCCCAATATAATGTTTGGAGTTGCAATGAAAGATGTGAAATTATTGTTGGTTTAACAATGAATAGAATAACTATCAATTACACAAACAACGCGGCACCTCAACTCATCGGAAAAACCTCATTTTTAAGTATGAATATTGGTAAGTACCGCTCAACAGTCACAAATATGGGCCCATTGACTGCAATTTTTGCCCAGAGACCGCACAGTCTTGTAGTGTTAGGGCCCGAATCATTATTATTTGTCATGCTCATCTCCCAAAACTCGCATATGGGACACAGTGACATTCATGACATAGCCAAAGCAAAAGTATCCCTAAATATACACGAAATTTTTCATTTTTTTATTATCGCGTCGGGTAGGAAATGAACAAACTTTTCTTTTATTTCTTATGAGTACCAAAAAACAGCAGAATATGTAAAATTAAAAATCTATCTTCTACTTTTTTTCATTTATAAAATGAAACATCGTCTTTTTCATCAAAAAATAACGAACGGGTACACGTGTATATTGAAAATAATAAATATTTAGCAATGTAGAGACACCAAATAACTAGCTAAATAATTAGCGTGAAAAAATTACATTTACAAATTTGAAATAATGATTGATAAGAAACAAGTTCATACATGTGCTTCCTTAGTGGAAGTAACAAATGAATTAAGTGTTTCCTACGTGAAAAATTATCAATTAAATATTGTGAAAAATAAAATGCCGATTTTTTTTATGCATTTCCCATGAACAAATGATATGTTACACATACGCAAAGGTAGTACGAACATGATATACGATTATTGTTGTCTTAACAAAGTCTTTATACACTTTTCTCCAATAGTAAGACTATTTTGTGGTATGAAATATAATGAAGGGGGAATTACTTTTTTTGCCCTATAATTTGGGCTAAAGTTGCATTATGCCCGTTAACTTTTCGGGCTCCACTTTTGTCCTGTAAGTCTAATATTTTTTTTATCAAAAATGCCCGTTGGGCTATTTTCGAGACTCGGTTACTGTTTAGCTGACGTGGACACTGACTAGGACACCACTGTACAGCCACGTGGCGCCACGTAGGATCCTAGGTGGAATAAAAAATAAAAAATAAAATTTGCAAATGAAAAGCCCCCTTCTCCAACACACCAGTGCCTTCTCCACTCATCCCCATCATCAAACAAAAGCACTCTAATATCAGAAACGATGCCTCATGTGCCAGAATCATAGACGAATCCTTAGTACAAGCGTTACTACCCTGCAAAAGAACTTCCCCGAACAATCTAAAACTAGTTTCGCATGGTTCGGCGCCAACTTCAACGCCTTCGAGAGATCAGACAACTTTGCGACCATGTATTTACGAACCTGGCGGCTGCACATCATCTTGCAGAGGCCTTCGAGCTAGGTTTTGGTGAGATTATGCTCGTCTGTTTGGACCTCCGATGGCACATTCATAGTTGGGGGTGCGATTGAGGGTAAATAAGTAATTTCTAGGGTTTTGGAGGGCAGTTTGATTGAATCGATGTAGCTGTTGAGGTCCTCGTAGCAGCGGTGGAAAGAAGATAGGGCGTTGGAGAGGGATTTTACGTCGCCGATGGAATCGGTGAAAGACAGTGGCGATGGAATCGACGGTGGCGATTGAGTTTGAGGTTGTACGGAGGGAGGAGGAGGGATATTTGTAGTAAGTGTGGTGGTTTGTTATTGTTGTTGTTGCTGTGGGGATTGATCGGCGGACACCGAGAGCGGTGGGGGTTATTTTGGACATTTCACTTCTGATTGTGGATATATGGACCACGTTTTTTTTATGACGGGGGTATTTCGAACATTTTACGGTTAAGTCCAGTTAAAAAAGTTTATTGACGTGGCGACACGTGGC
The DNA here is from genome assembly GCA_948329865.1 of Linaria vulgaris. Taxonomy (NCBI): domain Eukaryota; kingdom Viridiplantae; phylum Streptophyta; class Magnoliopsida; order Lamiales; family Plantaginaceae; genus Linaria; species Linaria vulgaris. The sequence continues at coordinate 68,955,499 of OX415249.1, forward strand.
CGTACAGTGGCGTCCTAGTTAGCGTCCACGTCAGCTAAACAGTAATCGGGTCTCGAAAATAACCCAACGAATATTTTTGGTAAAAAATATTAGACTTACAGGGCAAACGTGGAGCCCGAAAAGTTAACGGGCAAAATGCAACTTTAGCTCAAATTATAGGGCGAAAAAAGTAATTCTCCCTATAATGAATATGCATTTAAAAGTTTTTGTCAATAATTTGATGGCCCCACATTCCCATTACTTATTAGTAATAAATAAGCTTCGCATTAAATAGGACAAAGTCTATTCAATCTCTTAAGGACAAACTCCAAAATATGTCCAGTAACTTGTTCACAAAACCATTGGACTTGGCTTCCTCGTGGGAAGCCACATTGTGTTTGACACGGGCCAAAACAAGCGAAAGCACATTTAGACTGAGGATGGGCGAAAAAGTGCTTGATGTTTTTGGAGTTCATGACTTATTTTACATGGATTAAGTATGTAGGCTAATCGCTTATATTTATTCTTTATTCTTATCCATATAACCTTGCTTATTGCTAAAAAAGTGATCTACGATCTATTTAATGCGAAGCTTATTTATTACTAATAAGTAATGGGAATGTGGGGAAGTCAAATTATTGACAAAAACTTTTAAATGCATATTCTTTATATTTCATACCACAAAATAGTCTTACTATGGGAGAAAAGTGTATAATGACTTTGTTAAGACAACAATAATCGTATATCATGTTCGTACTACCTTTGCGTATGTGTAACATATCATTTGTTCATATGAAATGCATAAATAAAAATTGGCATTTTATTTTTCACAATATTTAATTGATAAATTTTCACGTAGGAAACACTTAATTCATTTGTTACTTCCACTAAGGAAGCACATGTATGAACTTGTTTCTTATCAATCATTCTTTCAAATTTGTAAATGTAATGTTTTTCACTCTAATTATTTAGCTAGTTATTTGGTGTCTCTACATTGTAAATTATTTATTATTTTCAATATACACGTGTACCCATTCGTTATTCTTTGATGAAAAAGACGATCTTTCATTTTATAAATGAAAAAAAGTAGAAGATAGATTTTTAATTTTACCTATTCAGCTGTTTTTTGCTACTCATAAGAAATAAAAGAAAAGTTTGTTCATTTCCTACCTGATGCGATAATAAAAAAATGAAATTTTTTGTGTATATTTAGGGATACTTTTGCTTTGGCTATGTCATGAATTTCATTGTGTCCCGTATGCGAGTTTTGGGAGAAGAGCATGACAAATAATAATGATTCGGGCACTAACACTAAAAGACTGTGCGGTCTTTAGGGGCCGCCCAGTAGCGACTGCAATGCAGTCACTAGCCTTCAGCGACTGCCTTGCAGTAGCTAGTAATATTCAGCGATCGCAATGCGGTCTCTTGGCACAAATTGCAGTCGATGGGCCCATATTTGTGACCGTTGAGCTGTACTTACCAATATTCATACTTAAAAATGATGTTTTCCCGATGATATGAGGTGTCGCGTTGTTTGTCTAATTGATAATTATTCTATTCATTGTTAAACCAATCATAATTACACATCTTTCATTGCAAGTCAAAACATTATATTGGGGACGACCCGTTTTGAAAATTCTTAATATATACAAGGACAACGATCATATATATATATATATATATATATATATATATATTGATAAAATACCTACATACATATATTTATACTTTAATTGAACCGCGTAATGATGTACATACTTTAACGTTTGAAGTTAAAGCATAATAACCAATAACAACTAGGGTGTATATGATGATTAGTTGTAGATAATAAAATAGGTTTAAAATTTATAACTCGCTCGATCACATTCAATATCTAATATTGAATAACTCAATCACTTGTTTTGTAATCAATAATTACTTCATTTCACATTTAGTATTGAGGTTGTTGCTAAAAATCACAAACACATCAAAATCCTTCCATAAAATCACGATTTTAAAGTATGAAAATTAACAGGGACCGCAATGCGGTCGAAACTAACCCAATTGTGACCGCCTGACGGTCCCTATTGACCCAATTGTGACCGACAGGCGGTCCCTACTAATATTCATACTTTACAGTCGTGATTTTATGATGATATGAGGTGCCGCGTTGTTTGTTTAGTTCATAATTACCATTATAATAGTTAAAACAACAATAATTACAACATTGCATTGTGAATCCAAATAATATATAGAGGGAACCGTCCACTTTGCAGATTCTTTTACTGGGTTGAACGACAAATGTCCTAATGCTTACAACTCATATATACACGTAAGCATAATGAATAGTTGATCTAATGATTGATCCTCATATTCATATTTATGGTAACATTAGTGAAGTAAAGCATAAAAACGAATAACAACTACAACTAATAAGTGATGATTAGTTGTAGAAAATGAAATATATGTTGAACCTTAATAACTCGTTCAATCTCATTCATTCTATTATTTCACAACTAAACTACTAGTTTTGTAATCATGTATTACTTCAATTAACATGTTATAATGAGGTTGGTTGCTAAGAATAACAAACACATCAACATCATTCCAAAAAATTCAAATTTGAAAGATGAATATTATTAGGGACCGCTTGGCGGTCACTATTAAATAGAGTTAATATTATTCAAACTCCAATATTATTCAATCTCTTAAGGACAAACTCCAAAATATGTCTAGTAACTTTCATTCGCAATCCAGAATGAGATTGGCTTGATTCTAAATGATCACGCTTCATGCATTTGATGAGATTCGTAATTGAGTCTCCTGATTTAAATTGTTCATTTAGACCTGTATATTATTTGGTAGATTTATCCTATTTTAAGAGTTAATAGCAAAAACCACCCCGTTTTATTTCTATTTGGCTGAAAAAGCTGGTTAAATTAGCATAAACCCTAGTGTTATCATTTTATTAGCACACCGCACCCAATCTACATTTTATCATTTTTAAAATGTTGCTTCAACAATGTTCTCATTTTAGGTTGAAGTGATGTAATGAATATATTTCACACAATAAATAGGTAGATTTGTAAATTTTATTTTCTGTCGGGGGTTAACTTTGTTTTTTTAATCGGTAACATACGGTGTCTCACATAATAAAGCTGATAACCCATGTTAAGGTACAGTTGACAAGATCAGAAGGAAATTCAATTATTTAAATTTATTATTTATTTGTCGAATATCTGATACTTCTTTTTTTCTTCTTCCAAATAGCTAGCTAAAGGACTACTTTAATAGAGGGAGTGAAGTCCCAATTAATGAAGTCATTCTATATGGAAATATAATTACATACACAACAACTAATAACAGAAACGCTACCCATATGATAATCATGAATAACAACTCCTAATGATATTAGTAGTCCTTGTACTACAACAATACGTATTGGTCACCTTTATATATTATTTTGCATTATAATATATAGTTTTTTCATATGAATCTCTCCTTTCTCTACAAAAGCCCCAAGAAAACACAACTAGTTAAATCACATAAACACGCGCACACCAGCTTCAAATATTGTCCAAGAAAATGAAGTCCATTACTAAAGTCATTCAAAGGTGGAAAAACAAGAGCCGGGCTCCACCCGGCTATGTCCCGATCCTTGTCGGAGCTCAAAGAAAGCGGTTCGTCGTCAAAACTAGGTTCTTAAACTATCCGGTTTTTGCGGCACAATTCGACGAAGTAGAGGCGGAGTTTGGGTTTCCGAGCGAGGGCTGTCTCGTTCTTCCTTGCCAACCAGGTTTATTCGAAGGAATCGTGAGATTACTTGAAAAAGACGAGGACAAGTTTAGCGGATTGGGGCTGCATGAGTTCTTGAAGATGGGTACGGATGAATTTACATACAACAATGAATCTTGTAACGCGTTGACCACGCCATTGCTGCAAGAAGCCCGATCGGGTTTTATATTTTGACGCTAGTAGCGAGAGTATGTATGGTCTTTATTTTATTCAGGTCATGTATGTGTTTGATGGGTTTAATTCGGACTAGTTATTTAATTATGCGGTCTAGTTAGCAGTTTTTTCCCAATCTGGAATGAGATTAGCTAGATACTCTATCAGGCTTGATAATCTTGTATATGTATTCAAAATATTCTTAATTAATGAAATACATGGTTAAGATTGTATGTTCATTTGCATGGACCTGTTGATTATTTTGTAAGACAATCCAATTTTGGTGTTGGGGTTTACCTGAGTATAAATTTATACTTCTAAATGCCTAATCAAAAATACATCTTAAATAAGATTTCTTCCGGAATAAAACACACTATTATCTTTTTAGTTAAGTACAAAATTACTTTTATGTTTTTCCACAATACGCATACAAATTTCTAGAAAACTTATTAAAATTTTATATACGAATTTATAGAGTCCAACTCGTACATTGGCATTGGCAAGACGACTGTTGAACACCTTACACCAATACGTTATTTTAAGCACATTAAGATAATACAACACCATAGAAAAGTTTTATCTATTACAAAATGCAACACGCACTTTGAGAAAATGACAACTCATTCCCTCATCATCAAAGATTCAACTTACACTACAAGAAAAATAGGACAATGGGGACCGAACAGGTCAATAGAGACCCCTCAGGCGGTCCCTATTGACCCTCTTTCGGTCTCAGAAGGTCAATATGCGGTCCCTATTGCCTTAACAGCAATAGGGGCTGCCCTGCAGTCGCTACTGATGGAGCAATGGGAACCGCTGAGCGGTCCCTACTAATATTCATATAAACTCAATTAATATTAGTACGGACCGCCGAGCGGTCCCTAATAGTCTGCGCGGAAAATAATAAAAATAATAATATTCTGAATTGTTTTTCGAATATTATTTTTTTGTTTGTACAAATATTATTATAAGAAGATCAAAATAATAAAATAACGATAGGTATCCCTTTGGTGTGCACTTGGAGAATAAGACATGTACATGTATGACGTGGGATATGATAGGTATCCCTTGTGTTCATGCAAGTGCTGCAATGAGACACATGAGTTGGAAGCCAGAAGAGCACAATCATGCTTATTACTCAAAGGAGACCTATCTAAGGAATTACAGTAACTACATGTCTCCAATGCAAGGAAAGAGTGTCTGGCCTATGGCTCAAACACATAGGAACAAAATTGAACCTCCTCCTGTCAAAACTATGCATAGTAGGCCCAAAAAGTACCATAGCAAAATAACTCCCGAAGAACTGAGAGATATTCAGTTGAGGAATGAACTTAGTGGCCATCTAGGAAGGGATGGACTTAAGATGCATTGTGGTTATTGCAAAGCAGAAGGTCATAATGCTAGAAGTTGTCCGGCAAGGAAGAATAACCCTCTTGGAAGTACATGGGTTCCTAAGCTAAGGGTGAATGGTAGGGGAAGAGTTAGGAAATGGAGTGGGAAGGGAAGAACGAAAGGATCTGTTGGTCCTAATACATCTGCTGAAGTTCCTTCAACTACAAATGTTCCTTCAGAGACAGGTGTTAGTGCACAATGAGAGGTGATTACCAGTCTTATTTCCTATGACTATCTACTCAAAGTTGCTAAATTTAACTAGTACTTTCTGTTGGTAGGTTGCTGCAACACATGAGTCTGTTGTTAAAACTGGTGCTGCTGATGATCAGGGACAACGTGAGCCCTCTGAAAGAGCAAATAAAAGGAAACAACAGGTACAGACTAAAGTGGCTCCTGAAAAAAAGAACCGTGAAGCAACTGATTTGCCCCCAAGGCCATCAACGAGATAATATCAGAATGCAGCACCTACTTGTAAAGCCTCTCCCTTAGAAGTTTGACCTCAAGTAAGGCGGCATACAAGGAGTAATCCAGCACCAATAGCTACAGCACCAATTTTTGTGGCTGGGATAAATGCTAGGCCACTCACTAGAAGCCAAACACCTGAAAGGTTTACTAGTTTATCAACTGAAAAACCGGCAAGTAAGTCAAAGAAGCAGCTTTTGTTCTCAGAAGTACCAACATCCAGCAATAATTTGACTATCACTCCTCCAAGTAGAAAAAGTTTCAAACCTCTTGCTGCAAGTAAAAAAAATTGTAGTTCCAAAAAGAACCAGAAATATGATATCTGTTAGTACTGCAGAAGACGGTACTAACTAATGGTTATGTATAATGTACATTATTGCGTGCTCTTTTGAATAGTGGTTGGTAATGTCATGGTACTGAATATGGATTCCACCTCCTATTGTTGTTCATGGTATTAAATGGATATTTAATGAAATATGTTATACAAAATACTATCTAAACAATATATATAATTGCACCCGACTATATATACTTTGATGACATTTTACAGTTTACGATCCACCGTTTGCCCGCTATTACAGTTTACGGTCCAACGTTGGAAAAATTTACACTTTCATATCCAACCTTTTAAATAACTAACACGCGACGATATAAACTTTGTGAATTATTCCATCATCAATTCTGAATCACAACATTATATTTGTTTCCTTTTTTATGATAAGAATCCGATATAAACGCAGCTGCCAACTATCACATCATTATATTTGTTTCCTTTTTTTTTTATAAGAAGCCGGTATCAACGCAGCATATCATTAATTATTCCATCATCAATTCTGAACACTACCATTAATTATTTGTTTCCTTTTTTTTTTATCCAAACCCTATATCAACGCAGGAGATCACGTAAATCAACAACTGAATAATGTCAGCCAACTTTGAAAAGCGTCAATTTCCTTAATTGGTATTTATGTGGTTGCTCAACTACCAATTGTCTCGAGAAGATCATAAACTTAAAACCTGATTAGACATCTCCAAAATCGAAACCGTAGGATCAATACTGAACTGGTCAGATGCATTAATTCAACAGACGAAAACTCTAGCATTTAAATAACACTCATCAACTCCAAAAGACGCATGCAATCAAACCCTCAAAAGAAATTCTTCACTTCTCTCTTCTGGCAAAAGAAACTCCTCACTTCTCTCTTCAGTCAACAAAAAAACTCTTCACATCTCTCTTCTTTCAGAAAAATTCTCCGTGGAAAATGTTTATCAATCAACCCCAAAGAACTCCTACAACGAGATAACCGAATACCTCCCCAAAATCTTCCTCAACTTCGATGACTTTTCCGTCGTCGATGAATTGGTTCTTATGGAAGAACTTAGTCGCCGCATCCAGTTTGAAATTACCTATATCGAGGCTATGATGCAGCGAGTTTATGAGGAACTTGCTGATGTTTTCACGGGGAGGAGGGGAGTTGTAGTTAAACCGATGGAGATTTTAGACGGTCTGTGGATAATGCAGACACGGTTTGAACTCTTCACCGAGTTCTATGGGAAACTAGGGCTCACCTACAACCAGCGGACAGGGACTGTGAAGACAAACTCTGTGTATGACCGTCTCTTAAAAAATGTAAGATCTTCTTCTCAACTTCGTATATTATGATATTTCACGAAACTAATATTTGTTATACCCTTATGTAGTCTTCGAATATGGAGAAGAGATTTGCAACACAGGGGTTTGTGAACTACAACATAATGGACTACTGCTTCCTCATCAAAAAGCTTCCCATCCCACCCATTAGGATCGTGACCAGATTCAAAATGGAATATGGCATGATTCCCGTATAGTTTATTTTGTAATCACTTTTGACCACGCCATTGCTGCAAGAGGCCCGATCGGGTTTTATATTTTGACGCTAGTAGCGAGATTATGGATGGTCTTTATTTTATTCAGGTCATGTATGTGTTTGATGGGTTTAATTCGGACTAGTTATTTAATTATGCGGTCTAGTTAGCAGTTTTTTTCTCAATCTGGAATGTGATTAGCTAGATACTCTATCAGGATTGATAATCTTGTATCTGTATTCAAAATATTCTTAATTAATGAAATACATGGTTAAGATTGTATGTTGATTTGCATGGACCTGTTGATTATTTTGTAAGACAATCCAATTTTGGTGATGGGGTTTACCTGAGTATAAATTTATACTTCTAAATGCCTAATAAAAAATACATCTTAAATAAGATTTCTTCCGAAATAAAACACACTATTATCTATTTAGTTCAGTACAAAATTACTTTTATGTTTTTCCACAATACGCATAAAAAGTTCTAGAAAACTTGTTAAAATTTTATATACCAGTTTATAGAGTCCATATGTTCTAAAATGTCTCGGTTTAAGTTAAATACCAAATGCAACTCGTACATTGGCATTAGCAAGACAATTGTTGAACACCTTACACCAATACGTTACTTTAAGCACATTAAGATGATACAACACCATAGAAAAGTTTTATGAGTTACAAAATGCAACACGCACTTTGAGAAAATGACAACTCATCCCCTCATCATCAAAGATTCAACTTACACTACAAGAAAAACAGGACAATAGGGACCGAACAGATCAATAGAGACCCCTCAGGCGGTCCCTATTGACCCTCTTTCGGTCACAGAAGGTCAATATACGGTCGCTATTGACCGAGCGATGATGAGAGCAGTCGCTTCTCTTCATCGACCAACTTTCGCTACTAAGGGTCAGTAGCAACCGAAACTCAATGACCGCCTTGCAGTCCCTATTGCCTTAACAGCAATAGGGACTGCCCTGCAGTCGCTACTGATGGAGCAATAGGGACCGATGAACGGTCCCTACTAATATTCATATAGACTCAATATATTTTAGTACGAACCGCCGAGCGGTCCCTAATAGTCTGCGCGGAAAATAATAAAAATAATAATATTGTAAATTTTTTTTCGAATATTATTGTTTTGTTTGTACAAATATTATTATAAGAAGATCAAAATAATAATATAATCAAAAAAATAATATAATGAAATGAAAGTATTAATAAATGTAAAAATATGAAGAAAAATTACTAATAATTGATGAAAAGCAAAAAATAGATGAACAAAAATTGAAGGAAAACAAAAAATACATGAATAAAAAAACAAGTGAAAGATAAAAAATAAAAAGTGTAGATCCAAATTAATAGAAAAGAAAGATTGTGTGGTTAAAAGAAAAAAGAAATAAAAGTTTGTGTTGGTGATTTTTGTTTTGGATTTGGAAAAGGAGAAGAAGAAACTAGTATTTTGCGTTGGTGATTTATGTTTTGGATTTGGAAAAAGAGAAACAGAAAAGTTTTTTTGTTGGGTGTTTTGTTGGAGAAGAAGATAAGAAGAAAATTTTTTTGTTGGATTTTTGGAGATTGATGAAATTAGATGTAAGAGTGATGAGTATATATAGTGGGAAGGGTGAGATTTTTAAATTTTCGGAAAATTCAAATTTCCCCCCAATTTCGCCTAAAAGGTTTGCCAAATTTTTAAATTTTTGGACTTTTGTGACAGGTAAGGTTCACAAATATGCAAAAGTGACCGCAAGGCGGTCACTAATATTTAATAGTGGCCGCCCTGCATTCACTATTATGTTGTTAGGGACCGCCAAGCGGTCCCTAATAATATTGATCTTTCAAATTTGAATTTTTTGGAATGATGTTGATGTGTTTGTTATTCTTAGCAACCAACCTCATTAAAACATGTTAATTGAAGTAATACATGATTACAAAACTAGTAATTTCGTTGTGAAATAATAGAATGAATGAGATTGAGCGAGTTATTAACGTTCAACATATATTTTATTTTCTACAACTAATCATCACTTATTAGTTGTAGTTGTTATTCGTTTTTATGCTTTACTTCACTAATGTTACCATAAATATGATTATGAGGATCAATCATTAGATCAAATATTCATTATGCTTACGTGTATATATGAGTTGTAAGCATTAGGACATTTATCGTTCAAAACAGTAAATGAGTCTGCAAAGCGGACGGTTCCCTCTATATATTGTTTTGGTTTACAATGCAACGTTGTAATTATTGTTATTTTAACTATTGTAATGGTACTTATGAACTAAACAAACAACGTGGCACCTCAAGTCATCATAAAATCACGATTTTAGAGTATGAATATTAGTAGGGACCGTCTGTCAGTCACAATTGGGTCAATAGGGACCGCTAGGCGGTCACAATTCGGTTAGTTTCGACCGCATTCGGTCCCTATTAATTTTCATACTTTAAAATCGTGTTTTTATGGAAGGATTTTGATGTGTTTGTGATTTTTAGCAACAACCTCGATACTAAATGTGAAATGAAGTAATGATTGGTTACAAAACAAGTGATTGAGTTATTCAATATTAGATATTGAATGTTATCAAGCGAGTTATTAATTTTGAACCTATTTTATTATCTACAACTAATCATCATATACACCCTAGTTGTTATTGGTTATTATGCTTTAATTTCAAAAATTAAAGTATATACATCATTACGCGGTTCAATTAAAGTATAAATATATGTATGTAGGTATTTTATCAATATATATATATATATATGATCGTTGTCGTTGTATATATTAAGAATTTTCAAAACGGGTTGTCCCCAATATAATGTTTTGACTTGCAATGAAAGATGTGTAATTATGGTTGGTTTAACAATGAATAGAACAATTATCAATTACACAAACAACGCGGCACCTCATATCATCGGGAAAACATCATTTTTAAGTATGAATATTGGTAAGTACAGCTCAACGGTCACAAATATGGGCCCATCGACTGCAATTTGTGCCCAGAGACCGCATTGCGATCGCTGAATATTACTAGCTACTGCAAGGCAGTCGCTGAAGGCTAGTGACTGCATTGCAGTCGCTACTGGGCGGCCCCTAAAGACCGCACAGTCTTTTAGTGTTAGTGCACGAATCATTATTATTTGTCATTCTCTTCTCCCAAAACTCGCATACGGGACACAGTGAAATTCATGACATAGCCAAAGCAAAAGTATCCCTAAATATACACAAAAAAAATCATTTTTTTATTATCGCGTCAGGTAGGAAATGAACAAACTTTTCTTTTATTTCTTATGAGTAGCAAAAAACAGCAGAATAGGTAAAATTAAAAATCTATCTTCTACTTTTTTTCATTTATAAAATGAAACATCGTCTTTTTCATCAAAGAATAACGAATGGGTACACGTGTATATTGAAAATAATAAATAATTAACAATGTAGAGACACCAAATAACTAGCTACATAATTAGAGTGAAAAACATTACATTTACAAATTTGAAAGAATGATTGATAAGAAACAAGTTCATACATGTGCTTCCTTAGTGGAAGTAACAAATGAATTAAGTGTTTCCTACGTGAAAATTTATCAATTAAATATTGTGAAAAATAAAATGCCAATTTTTTTTTATGCATTTCATATGAACAAATGATATGTTACACATACGCAAAGGTAGTACGAACATGATATACGATTATTGTTGTCTTAACAAAGTCATTATACACTTTTCTCCCATAGTAAGACTATTTTGTGGTATGAAATATAAAGAATATGCATTTAAAAGTTTTTGTCAATAATTTGATTTCCCCACATTCCCATTACTTATTAGTAATAAACATGCTTCGCATTAAATAGATCGTAGATCACTTTTTTAGCAATAAGCAAGGTTATATGGATAAGAATAAAGAATAAATATAAGCGATTAGGCTACATACTTAATGCATGTAAAATAAGTCATGAACTCCAAAAACATCAAGCACTTTTTCGCCCATCCTCTGTCTAAATACGCTTTCGCTTGTTTTGGCCCGTGTCAAACATAATGTGGCTTCCCACGAGGAGGCCAAGTCCAATGGTTTTGTGATCAAGTTACTAGACATATTTTGGAGTTTGTCCTTAAGAGATTGAATAGACTAAAGATAATTATGGCAAAGTAATTTATTCAATTCTAGTATATTAATTAATATAGCAATTTAGCATTTAAACTCATTTAAGTCATTCTTAGCATCGAGCTTGTCTAATTTAATGCTCGGGCAGAGGGTATTTTCAAAGCGGCCTGATTGAATCGAGTTATCGTTGGGTAATCGCAACATGTTGATAGTTGGGTTCACTTTTTAAAATTGTAACGGCCGCACCTAAAAGATTCCGAGACTCGGTGGAGTTTCACTTTTTGACGCTTAGTAATGTTTCTTATGTTGTAAGGTGTTTTGAGGGGTTTCAAGTTGAATTAAGTTTATAATTACCCCTTCTTCTTTCATTCGCAATCCAGAATGAGATTGGCTAGATTCTAAATGATCACGCTTCATGTATTTGATGAGATTCGTAATTGAGTCTCCTGATTTAAATTGTTCATTTAGACCTGTATATTATTTGGTTGATTTATCCTATTTTAAGAGTTAATAGCAAAAACCACCCCGTGTTATTTCTATTTGGCTGAAAAAGCTGGTTAAATTGGCATAAACCCTAGTGTTATCATTTTATTTGCACACCGCACCCAATCTACATTTTATCACTTTTAAAATGTTTCTTCAATAATGTTCCCATTTTAGGTTGATGTGATGTAATGAATATATTTCACACAATAATAAATATGTAGATTAGTAAATTTTATTTTCTGTCGGGGGTTAACTTTGTTTTTTGAATCGGTAACATACGGTATTTCACATAATAAAGTTGATAACCCATGTTAAGGTACAATTGACAAGAGAAGGAAATTCAATAATATAAATTTATTATTTATTTGTCGAATATCTGATACTTCTTTTTTTTCTTCTTCTTCCAAATAGCTAGCTAAAGGACTACTTTAGTAGAGGGAGTGAAGTAGTAATTAATGAAGTCATTCTATATTGAAATATAATTACATACACAACAACTAATGACGGAAACGCTACCCATATGATAATCATGAATAACAACTCCTAATGATATTAGTAGTCCTTGTACTACAACAATACGTATTGGTCACCTTTATATATTATTTTGCATTATAATATATAGTTTTTTCATATGAATCTCTCCTTTCTCTACAAAAGCCCCAAGAAAACATAACTAGTTAAATCACATAAACACACGCGCACCAGCTTCAAATATTGTCCAAGAAAATGAAGTCCATTACTAAAGTCATTCAAAGGTGGAAAAACAAGAGCCGGGCTCCACCCGGCTATGTCCCGATCCTTGTCGGAGCGCAAAGAAAGCGGTTCGTCGTCAAAACTAGGTTCTTAAACTATCAGGTTTTTGCGGCACAATTCGACGAAGTAGAGGCGGAGTTTGGGTTTCCGAGCGAGGGCTGTCTCGTTCTTCCTTGCCAACCGGGTTTATTCGAAGGAATCGTGAGGTTACTTGAAAAAGACGAGGACAAGTTTAGCGGATTGGGGCTGCATGAGTTCTTGAAGATGGTTACGGATGAATTTACATACAACAATGAATCTTGTAACGCGTTGACCACGCCATTGCTGCAAGAAGCCCAATCGGGTTTTATATTTTGACGCTAGAAGCGAGATTATATATGGTCTTTATTTTATTCAGGTCATGTATGTGTTTGATGGGTTTAATTCGGACTAGTTATTTAATTATGCGGTCTAGTTAGCAGTTTTTTCCCAATCTGGAATGAGATTAGCTAGATACTCTATCAGGCTTGATAAACTTGTATATGTATTCAAAATATTCTTAATTAATGAAATACATGGTTAAGATTGTATGTTCATTTGCATGGACCTGTTGATTATTTTGTAAGACAATCCAATTTTGGTGTTGGGGTTTACCTGAGTATAAATTTATACTTCTAAATGCCTAATCAAAAATACATCTTAAATAAGATTTCTTCCACAATACGCATAAAAATCTCTAGAAAACTTATTAAAATTTTATATACGAATTTATAGAGTCCAACTCGTACATTGGCATTGGCAAGACGACTGTTGAACACCTTACACCAATACGTTATTTTAAGCACATTAAGATAATACAACACCATAGAAAAGTTTTATCTATTACAAAATGCAACACGCACTTTGAGAAAATGACAACTCATTCCCTCATCATCAAAGATTCAACTTACACTACAAGAAAAATAGGACAATAGGGACCGAACAGGTCAATAGAGACCCCTCAGGCGGTCCCTATTGACCCTCTTTCGGTCGCAGAAGGTCAATATGCGGTCCCTATTGCCTTAACAGCAATAAGGGCTGCCCTGCAGTCGCTACTGATGGAGCAATGGGAACCGCTGAGCGGTCCCTACTAATATTCATATAAACTCAATTAATATTAGTACGAACCGCCGAGCGGTCCCTAATAGTCTGCGCGGAAAATAATAAAAATAATAATATTGTAAATTTTTTTTCGAATATTATTGTTTTGTTTGTACAAATATTATTATAAGAAGATCAAAATAATAATATAATCAAAAAAATAATATAATGAAATGAAAGTATTAATAAATGTAAAAATATGAAGAAAAATTACTAATAATTGATGAAAAGCAAAAAATAGATGAACAAAAATTGAAGGAAAACAAAAAATACATGAATAAAAAAACAAGTGAAAGATAAAAAATAAAAAGTGTAGATCCAAATTAATAGAAAAGAAAGATTGTGTGGTTAAAAGAAAAAAGAAATAAAAGTTTGTGTTGGTGATTTTTGTTTTGGATTTGGAAAAGGAGAAGAAGAAACTAGTATTTTGCGTTGGTGATTTATGTTTTGGATTTGGAAAAAGAGAAACAGAAAAGTTTTTTTGTTGGGTGTTTTGTTGGAGAAGAAGATAAGAAGAAAATTTTTTTGTTGGATTTTTGGAGATTGATGAAATTAGATGTAAGAGTGATGAGTATATATAGTGGGAAGGGTGAGATTTTTAAATTTTCGGAAAATTCAAATTTCCCCCCAATTTCGCCTAAAAGGTTTGCCAAATTTTTAAATTTTTGGACTTTTGTGACAGGTAAGGTTCACAAATATGCAAAAGTGACCGCAAGGCGGTCACTAATATTTAATAGTGGCCGCCCTGCATTCACTATTATGTTGTTAGGGACCGCCAAGCGGTCCCTAATAATATTGATCTTTCAAATTTGAATTTTTTGGAATGATGTTGATGTGTTTGTTATTCTTAGCAACCAACCTCATTAAAACATGTTAATTGAAGTAATACATGATTACAAAACTAGTAATTTCGTTGTGAAATAATAGAATGAATGAGATTGAGCGAGTTATTAACGTTCAACATATATTTTATTTTCTACAACTAATCATCACTTATTAGTTGTAGTTGTTATTCGTTTTTATGCTTTACTTCACTAATGTTACCATAAATATGATTATGAGGATCAATCATTAGATCAAATATTCATTATGCTTACGTGTATATATGAGTTGTAAGCATTAGGACATTTATCGTTCAAAACAGTAAATGAGTCTGCAAAGCGGACGGTTCCCTCTATATATTGTTTTGGTTTACAATGCAACGTTGTAATTATTGTTATTTTAACTATTGTAATGGTACTTATGAACTAAACAAACAACGTGGCACCTCAAGTCATCATAAAATCACGATTTTAGAGTATGAATATTAGTAGGGACCGTCTGTCAGTCACAATTGGGTCAATAGGGACCGCTAGGCGGTCACAATTCGGTTAGTTTCGACCGCATTCGGTCCCTATTAATTTTCATACTTTAAAATCGTGTTTTTATGGAAGGATTTTGATGTGTTTGTGATTTTTAGCAACAACCTCGATACTAAATGTGAAATGAAGTAATGATTGGTTACAAAACAAGTGATTGAGTTATTCAATATTAGATATTGAATGTTATCAAGCGAGTTATTAATTTTGAACCTATTTTATTATCTACAACTAATCATCATATACACCCTAGTTGTTATTGGTTATTATGCTTTAATTTCAAAAATTAAAGTATATACATCATTACGCGGTTCAATTAAAGTATAAATATATGTATGTAGGTATTTTATCAATATATATATATATATATGATCGTTGTCGTTGTATATATTAAGAATTTTCAAAACGGGTTGTCCCCAATATAATGTTTTGACTTGCAATGAAAGATGTGTAATTATGGTTGGTTTAACAATGAATAGAACAATTATCAATTACACAAACAACGCGGCACCTCATATCATCGGGAAAACATCATTTTTAAGTATGAATATTGGTAAGTACAGCTCAACGGTCACAAATATGGGCCCATCGACTGCAATTTGTGCCCAGAGACCGCATTGCGATCGCTGAATATTACTAGCTACTGCAAGGCAGTCGCTGAAGGCTAGTGACTGCATTGCAGTCGCTACTGGGCGGCCCCTAAAGACCGCACAGTCTTTTAGTGTTAGTGCACGAATCATTATTATTTGTCATTCTCTTCTCCCAAAACTCGCATACGGGACACAGTGAAATTCATGACATAGCCAAAGCAAAAGTATCCCTAAATATACACAAAAAAAATCATTTTTTTATTATCGCGTCAGGTAGGAAATGAACAAACTTTTCTTTTATTTCTTATGAGTAGCAAAAAACAGCAGAATAGGTAAAATTAAAAATCTATCTTCTACTTTTTTTCATTTATAAAATGAAACATCGTCTTTTTCATCAAAGAATAACGAATGGGTACACGTGTATATTGAAAATAATAAATAATTAACAACGTAGAGACACCAAATAACTAGCTACATAATTAGAGTGAAAAACATTACATTTACAAATTTGAAAGAATGATTGATAAGAAACAAGTTCATACATGTGCTTCCTTAGTGGAAGTAACAAATGAATTAAGTGTTTCCTACGTGAAAATTTATCAATTAAATATTGTGAAAAATAAAATGCCAATTTTTTTTTATGCATTTCATATGAACAAATGATATGTTACACATACGCAAAGGTAGTACGAACATGATATACGATTATTGTTGTCTTAACAAAGTCATTATACACTTTTCTCCCATAGTAAGACTATTTTGTGGTATGAAATATAAAGAATATGCATTTAAAAGTTTTTGTCAATAATTTGATTTCCCCACATTCCCATTACTTATTAGTAATAAACATGCTTCGCATTAAATAGATCGTAGATCACTTTTTTAGCAATAAGCAAGGTTATATGGATAAGAATAAAGAATAAATATAAGCGATTAGGCTACATACTTAATGCATGTAAAATAAGTCATGAACTCCAAAAACATCAAGCACTTTTTCGCCCATCCTCTGTCTAAATACGCTTTCGCTTGTTTTGGCCCGTGTCAAACATAATGTGGCTTCCCACGAGGAGGCCAAGTCCAATGGTTTTGTGATCAAGTTACTAGACATATTTTGGAGTTTGTCCTTAAGAGATTGAATAGACTAAAGATAATTATGGCAAAGTAATTTATTCAATTCTAGTATATTAATTAATATAGCAATTTAGCATTTAAACTCATTTAAGTCATTCTTAGCATCGAGCTTGTCTAATTTAATGCTCGGGCAGAGGGTATTTTCAAAGCGGCCTGATTGAATCGAGTTATCGTTGGGTAATCGCAACATGTTGATAGTTGGGTTCACTTTTTAAAATTGTAACGGCCGCACCTAAAAGATTCCGAGACTCGGTGGAGTTTCACTTTTTGACGCTTAGTAATGTTTCTTATGTTGTAAGGTGTTTTGAGGGGTTTCAAGTTGAATTAAGTTTATAATTACCCCTTCTTCTTTCATTCGCAATCCAGAATGAGATTGGCTAGATTCTAAATGATCACGCTTCATGTATTTGATGAGATTCGTAATTGAGTCTCCTGATTTAAATTGTTCATTTAGACCTGTATATTATTTGGTTGATTTATCCTATTTTAAGAGTTAATAGCAAAAACCACCCCGTGTTATTTCTATTTGGCTGAAAAAGCTGGTTAAATTGGCATAAACCCTAGTGTTATCATTTTATTTGCACACCGCACCCAATCTACATTTTATCACTTTTAAAATGTTTCTTCAATAATGTTCCCATTTTAGGTTGATGTGATGTAATGAATATATTTCACACAATAATAAATATGTAGATTAGTAAATTTTATTTTCTGTCGGGGGTTAACTTTGTTTTTTGAATCGGTAACATACGGTATTTCACATAATAAAGTTGATAACCCATGTTAAGGTACAATTGACAAGAGAAGGAAATTCAATAATATAAATTTATTATTTATTTGTCGAATATCTGATACTTCTTTTTTTTCTTCTTCTTCCAAATAGCTAGCTAAAGGACTACTTTAGTAGAGGGAGTGAAGTAGTAATTAATGAAGTCATTCTATATTGAAATATAATTACATACACAACAACTAATGACGGAAACGCTACCCATATGATAATCATGAATAACAACTCCTAATGATATTAGTAGTCCTTGTACTACAACAATACGTATTGGTCACCTTTATATATTATTTTGCATTATAATATATAGTTTTTTCATATGAATCTCTCCTTTCTCTACAAAAGCCCCAAGAAAACATAACTAGTTAAATCACATAAACACACGCGCACCAGCTTCAAATATTGTCCAAGAAAATGAAGTCCATTACTAAAGTCATTCAAAGGTGGAAAAACAAGAGCCGGGCTCCACCCGGCTATGTCCCGATCCTTGTCGGAGCGCAAAGAAAGCGGTTCGTCGTCAAAACTAGGTTCTTAAACTATCAGGTTTTTGCGGCACAATTCGACGAAGTAGAGGCGGAGTTTGGGTTTCCGAGCGAGGGCTGTCTCGTTCTTCCTTGCCAACCGGGTTTATTCGAAGGAATCGTGAGGTTACTTGAAAAAGACGAGGACAAGTTTAGCGGATTGGGGCTGCATGAGTTCTTGAAGATGGTTACGGATGAATTTACATACAACAATGAATCTTGTAACGCGTTGACCACGCCATTGCTGCAAGAAGCCCAATCGGGTTTTATATTTTGACGCTAGAAGCGAGATTATATATGGTCTTTATTTTATTCAGGTCATGTATGTGTTTGATGGGTTTAATTCGGACTAGTTATTTAATTATGCGGTCTAGTTAGCAGTTTTTTCCCAATCTGGAATGAGATTAGCTAGATACTCTATCAGGCTTGATAAACTTGTATATGTATTCAAAATATTCTTAATTAATGAAATACATGGTTAAGATTGTATGTTCATTTGCATGGACCTGTTGATTATTTTGTAAGACAATCCAATTTTGGTGTTGGGGTTTACCTGAGTATAAATTTATACTTCTAAATGCCTAATCAAAAATACATCTTAAATAAGATTTCTTCCACAATACGCATAAAAATTTCTAGAAAACTTATTAAAATTTTATATACGAATTTATAGAGTCCAACTCGTACATTGGCATTGGCAAGACGACTGTTGAACACCTTACACCAATACGTTATTTTAAGCACATTAAGATAATACAACACCATAGAAAAGTTTTATCTATTACAAAATGCAACACGCACTTTGAGAAAATGACAACTCATTCCCTCATCATCAAAGATTCAACTTACACTACAAGAAAAATAGGACAATAGGGACCGAACAGGTCAATAGAGACCCCTCAGGCGGTCCCTATTGACCCTCTTTCGGTCGCAGAAGGTCAATATGCGGTCCCTATTGCCTTAACAGCAATAAGGGCTGCCCTGCAGTCGCTACTGATGGAGCAATGGGAACCGCTGAGCGGTCCCTACTAATATTCATATAAACTCAATTAATATTAGTACGGACCGCCGAGCGGTCCCTAATAGTCTGCGCGGAAAATAATAAAAATAATAATATTCTGAATTGTTTTTCGAATTTTATTTTTTTGTTTGTACAAATATTATTATAAGAAGATCAAAATAATAAAATAACGATAGGTATCCCTTTGGTGTGCACTTGGAGAATAAGACATGTACATGTATGACGTGGGATATGATAGGTATCCCTTGTGTTCATGCATGTGCTGCAATGAGACACATGAGTTGGAAGCCAGAAGAGCACAATCATGCTTATTGCTCAAAGGAGACCTATCTAAGGACTTACAGTAACTACATGTCTCCAATGCAAGGAAAGAGTGTCTGGCCTATGGCTCAAACACATAGGAACAGAATTGAACCTCCTCCTGTCAAAACTATGCATAGTAGGCCCAAAAAGTACCATAGAAAAATAACTCCCGAAGAACTGAGAGAGATTCAGTTGAGGAATGAACTTAGTGGCCATCTAGGAAGGGATGGACTTAAGATGCATTGTGGTTATTGCAAAGCAGAAGGTCATAATGCTAGAAGTTGTCCGGCAAGGAAGAATAACCCTCTTGGAAGTACATGGGTTCCTAAGCTAAGGGTGAATGGTAGGGGAAGAGTTAGGAAAGGGAGTGGGAAGGGAAGAATGAAAGGATATGTTGGTCCTAATACATCTGCTGAAGTTCCTTCAACTACAAATGTTCCTTCAGAGACAGGTGTTAGTGCACAATGAGAGGTGATTACCAGTCTTATTTCCTATGACTATCTACTCAAAGTTGCTAAATTTAACTAGTACTTTCTGTTGGTAGGTTGCTGCAACACATGAGTCTGTTGTTAAAACTGGTGCTGCTGGTGATCAGGGACAACGTGAGCCCTCTGAAAGAGCAAATAAAAGGAAACAACAGGTACAGACTAAAGTGGCTCCTGAAAAACAGAACCGTGAAGCAACTGATTTGCCCCCAAGGCCATCAACGAGACAATATCAGAATGCAGCACCTACTTGTAAAGCCTCTCCCTTAGAAGTTTGACCTCAAGTGAGGCGGCATACAAGGAGTAATCCAGCACCAATAGCTACAGCACCAATTTTTGTGGCTGGGATAAATGCTAGGCCACTCACTAGAAGCCAAACACCTGAAAGGTTTACTAGTTTATCAACTGAAAAACCGGCAAGTAAGTCAAAGAAGCTGCTTTTGTTTTCAGAGGTACCAACATCCAGCAATAATTTGACTATCACTCCTCCAAGTAGAAAAAGTTTCAAACCTCTTGCTGCAAGTAAAAAAAATTGTAATTCCAAAAAGAACCAGAAATATGATGTCTGTTAGTACTGCAGAAGATGGTATTAACTAATGGTTATGTATAATGTACATTATTGCGTGCTCTTTTGAATAGTGGTTGGTAATGTCATGGTACTGAATATGGATTCCACCTCCTATTGTTGTTCGTGGTATTAAATGGATATTTAATGCAATATGTTATACAAAATACTATCTAAACAATATATATAATTGCACCCGACTATATATACTTTGATGACATTTTACAGTTTACGATCCACAGTTTGCCCGCTATTACAGTATACGGTCCAACGTTTGAAAAATTTACACTTTCATATCCAACCTTTTAAATAACTAACACGCGACGATATAAACTTTGTGAATTATTCCATCATCAATTCTGAATCACAACATTATATTTGTTTCCTTTTTTATGATAAGAATCCGATATAAACGCAGCTGCCAACTATCACATCATTATATTTGTTTCCTTTTTTTTCATAAGAAGCCGGTATGAACGCAGCATATCATTAATTATTCCATCATCAATTATGAACACTACCATTAATTATTTGTTTCCTTTTTTTTTTTATCCAAACCCTATATCAACGCAGGAGATCACGTAAACCAACAACTGAATAATGTCAACCAACTTTGAAAAGCCTCAATTTCCTTAATTGGTATTTATGTGGTTGCTCAACTACCAATTGTCTCGAGAAGATCATAAACTTAAAACCTGATTAGACATCTCCAAAATCGAAACCGTAGGATCAATACTGAACCGGTGAGATGCATTAATTCAACAGACGAAAACTCTAGCATTTAAATAACACTCATCAACTCCAAAAGACGCATGCAATCAAACCCTCAAAAGAAATTCTTCACTTCTCTCTTCTGGCAAAAGAAACTCCTCACTTCTCTCTTCAGTCAACAAAAAAACTCTTCACATCTCTCTTCTTTCAGAAAAATTCTCCGTGGAAAACGTTTATCAATCAACCCCAAATAACTCCTACAACGAGATAACCGAATACCTCCCCAAAATCTTCCTCAACTTCGATGACTTTTCCGTCGTCGATGAATTGGTTCTTATGGAAGAACTTAGTCGCCGCATCCAGTTTGAAATTACCTATATCGAGGCTATGATGCAGCGAGTTTATGAGGAACTTGCTGATGTTTTCACGGGGAGGAGGGGAGTTGTAGTTAAACCGGTGGAGATTTTAGACCGTCTGCGGATAATGCAGACACGGTTTGAACTCTTCACCGAGTTCTATGGGAAACTAGGGGTCACCTACAACCGGCGGACAGGGGCTGTGAAGACAAACTCTGTGTATGACCGTCTCTTCAAAAATGTAAGATCTTCTTCTCAACTTCGTATATTATGATATTTCACGAAACTAATATTTGTTATACCCTTATGTAGTCTTCGAATATGGAGAAGAGATTTGCAACACAGGGGTTTGTGAACTACAACATAATGGACTACTGCTTCCTCATCAAAAAGCTTCCCAATATGGCATGATTCCCGTATAGTTTATTTTGTAATCACTTTTGACCACGCCATTGCTGCAAGAGGCCCGATCGGGTTTTATATTTTGACGCTAGTAGCGAGATTATGGATGGTCTTTATTTTATTCAGGTCATGTATGTGTTTGATGGGTTTAATTCGGACTAGTTATTTAATTATGCGGTCTAGTTAGCAGTTTTTTTCCCAATCTGGAATGTGATTAGCTAGATACTCTATCAGGATTGATAATCTTGTATATGTATTCAAAATATTCTTAATTAATGAAATACATGGTTAAGATTGTATGTTTATTTGCATGGACCTGTTGATTATTTTGTAAGACAATCCAATTTTGGTGTTGGGGTTTACCTGAGTATAAATTTATACTTCTAAATGCCTAATAAAAAATACATCTTAAATAAGATTTCTTCCGAAATAAAACGCACTATTATCTATTTAGTTCAGTACAAAATTACTTTTATGTTTTTCCACAATACGCATAAAAAGTTCTAGAAAACTTGTTAAAATTTTATATACCAGTTTATAGAGTCTATATGTTCTAAAATGTCTCGTTTAAGTTAAATACCAAATGCAACTCGTACATTGGCATTAGCAAGACAATTGTTGAACACCTTACACCAATACGTTACTTTAAGCACATTAAGATGATACAACACCATAGAAAAGTTTTATCAGTTACAAAATGCAACACGCACTTTGAGAAAATGACAACTCATCCCCTCATCATCAAAGATTCAACTTACACTACAAGAAAAACAGGACAATAGGGACCGAACAGGTCAATAGAGACCCCTCAGTCGGTCGCTATTGACCGAGCGATGATGAGAGCAGTCGCTTCTCTTCATCGACCAACTTTCGCCACTAAGGGTCAGTAGCAACCGAAACTCAATGACCGCCTTGCAGTCCCTATTGCTTTAACAGCAATAGGGACTGCCCTGCAGTCGCTACTGATGGAGCAATAGGGTCCGATGAGCGGTCCCTACTAATATTCATATAGACTCAAAAAAATTTAGTACGAACCGCCGAGCGGTCCCTAATAGTCTGCGCGGAAAATAATAAAAATAATAATATTGTAAATTTTTTTTCAAATATTATTGTTTTGTTTGTACAAATATTATTATAAGAAGATCAAAATAATAATATAATGAAAAAAATAATATAATGAAATGAAAGTATTAATAAATGTAAAAATATGAAGAAAAATTACTAATAATTGATGAAAAGCAAAAAATAGATGAACAAAAATTGAAGGAAAACAAAAAATACATGAATAAAAAAAACAAGTGAAAGATAAAAAATAAAAAGTGTAGATCCAAATTAATAGAAAAGAAAGATTGTGTGGTTAAAAGAAAAAAGAAAACAAAGTTTGTGTTGGTGATTTTTGTTTTGGATTTGGAAAAGGAGAAGAAGAAACTAGTATTTTGTGTTGGTGATTTATGTTTTGGATTTGGAAAAAGAGAAACAGAAAAGTTTTTTTGTTGGGTGTTTTTTTGGAGAAGAAGATAAGAAGAAAATTTTGTTGTTGGGTTTTTGGAGATTGATGAAATTAGATGTAAGAGTGATGAGTATATATAGTGGGAAGGGTGAGATTTTTAAATTTTCGGAAAATTCAAATTTCCCCCCAATTTCGCCTAAAAGGTTTGCCAAATTTTTAAATTTTTGGACTTTTGTGACAGCTAAGGTTCACAAATATGCAAAAGTGACCGCAAGGCGGTCACTAATATTTAATAGTGGCCGCCCTACATTCACTATTATGTTGTTAGGGACCGCTTGGCGGTCCCTAATAATATTCATCTTTCAAATTTGAATTTTTTGGAATGATGTTGATGTGTTTGTTATTCTTAGCAACCAATCTCATTATAACATGTTAATTGAAGTAATACATGATTACAAAACTAGTAATTTCGTTGTGAAATAATTGAATGAATGAGATTGAGCGAGTTATTAACGTTCAACATATATTTCATTTTCTACAACTAATCATCGCTTATTAGTTGTAGTTGTTATTCGTTTTTATGCTTTACTTCACTAATGTTACCATAAATATGATTATGAGAATCAATCATTAGATCAAATATTCATTAGGCTTACGTGTATATATGAGTTGTAAGCATTAGCATTTATCATTCAAAACAGTAAATAAGTCTGCAAAGCGGACGGTTCCCTCTATATATTGTTTTGGTTTACAATGCAACGTTGTAATTATTGTTATTTTAACTATTGTAATGGTACTTATGAACTAAACAAACAACGCGGCACCTCAAGTCATGATAAAATCACGATTTTAGAGTATGAATATTAGTAGGGACCGTCCGTCGGTCACAATTGGGTCAATAGGGACCGCTAGGCGGTCACAATTGGGTTAGTTTCGACCGCATTGCGGTCCCTATTAATTTTCATACTTTAAAATCGTGTTTTTATGGAAGGATTTTGATGTGTTTGTGATTTTTAGCAACAACCTCAATACTAAATGTGAAATGAAGTAATGATTGGTTACAAAACAAGTGATTGAGTTATTCAATATTAGATATTGAATGTTATCGAGCGAGTTATTAATTTTGAACCTATTTTAATATCTACAACTAATCATCATATACACCCTAGTTGTTATTGGTTATTATGCTTTAATTTCAAAAATTAAAGTATATACATCATTACGCGGTTCAATTAAAGTATAAATATATGTATGTAGGTATTTATCTATATATATATATATATGATCGTTGCCGTTGTATATATTAAGAATCTTGAAAACGGGTCGTCCCCAATATAATGTTTGGAGTTGCAATGAAAGATGTGTAATTATGGTTGGTTTAACAATGAATAGAATAACTATCAATTACACAAACAACGCGGCACCTCAAATCATCGGAAAAACCTCATTTTTAAGTATGAATATGGGTAAGTACCGCTCAACGGTCACAAATATGGGCCCATTGGCTGCAATTTTTGCCCAGAGACCGCACAGTCTTGTAGTGTTAGGGCCCGAATCATTATTATTTGTCATGCTCATCTCTCAAAACTCGCATATGGGACACAGTGACATTCATGACATAGCCAAAGCAAAAGTATCCCTAAATATACACGAAAAAATTCATTTTTTTATTATCGCGTCGGGTAGGAAATGAACAAACTTTTCTTTTATTTCTTATGAGTACCAAAAAACAGCAGAATAGGTAAAATTAAAAATCTATCTTCTACTTTTTTTCATTTATAAAATGAAACATCGTCTTTTTCATCAAAAAATAACGAACGGGTACACGTGTATATTGAAAATAATAAATATTTAGCAATGTAGAGACACCAAATAACTAGCTAAATAATTAGAGTGAAAAACATTACATTTACAAATTTGAAATAATGATTGACAAGAAACAAGTTCATACATGTGCTTCCTTAGTGGAAGTAACAAATGAATTAAGTGTTTCCTACGTGAAAAATTATCAATTAAATATTGTGAAAAATAAAATGCCGATTTTTTTTTATGCATTTCATATGAACAAATGATATGTTACACATACGCAAAGGTAGTACGAACATGATATACGATTATTGTTGTCTTAACAAAGTCTTTATACACATTTCTCGAATAGTAAGACTATTTTGTGGTATGAAATATAATGAAGGGGGAATTACTTTTTTTGCCCTATAATTTGGGCTAAAGTTGCATTATGCCCGTTAACTTTTCGGGCTCCACTTTTGTCCTGTAAGTCTAATTTTTTTTTTTACCAAAAATGCCCGTTGGGCTATTTTCGAGACTCGGTTACTGTTTAGCTGACTTGGACACTGACTTGGACACCACTGTACGGCCACGTGGCGCCACGTAGGATCCTAGGTGGAATAAAAAATAAAATTTGCAAATGAAAAGTCCCCTTCTCCAACACACCAGTGTCTTCTCCACTCATCCCCATCATCAAACAAAAGCACTCTAATATCAGAATCGATGCCTCATATGCCAGAATCATAGACGAATCCTTAGTACAAGCGTTACTACCCTACAAAAGAACTTCCCCGAACAATCTAAAACCAGTTTCGCATGGTTCGGCGCCAACTTCAACGCCTTCGAGAGATCATACAACTTTGCGACCATGTATTTACGAACCTGGCGGCTGCACATCATCTTGCAGTGGCCTTCGAGCTAGGTTTTGGTGAGATTATGCTCGTCTGTTTGGACCTCCGATGGCACATTCATAGTTGGGGTGCGATTGAGGGTAAATGAGTAATTTCTAAGGTTTTGGAGGGCAGTTTGATTGAATCGATGTAGCTGTTGAGGTCCTCGTAGCAGCGGTGGAAAGAAGATAGGGCGTTGGAGAGGGATTTTACGTCGGCGATGGAATCGGTGAAAGACAGTGGCGATGGAATCGACGGTGGCGATTGAGTTTGAGGTTGTACGGAGGGAGGAGGAGGGATATTTGTAGTAAGTGTGGTGGTTTGTTGTTGTTGTTGTTATTGTTGTGGGGGTTGATCGGCGGACACCAAGAGCGGTGGGGGTTATTTTGGACATTTCACTTCTGGTTGTGGATATATGGACCACGTTTTTTTTTATGACGGGGGTATTTCGAACATTTTACGGTTAAGTCCAGTTAAAAAAGTTTATTGACGTGGCGACACGTGGTCATACAGTGGCGTCCTACTTAGCGTCCACGTCAGCTAAACAGTAATCGGGTCTCGAAAATAACCCACCGAATATTTTTGGTAAAAAGTATTAGACTTACAGGGCAACCGTGGAGCCCGAAAAGTTAACGGGCAAATGCAACTTTAGCTCAAATTATAGGGCAAAAAAAGTAATTCTCCCTATAATGAATATGCATTTAAAAGTTTTTGTCAATAATTTGATGGCCCCACATTCCCATTACTTATTAGTAATAAATAAGCTTCGCATTAAATAGATTGTAGATCACTTTTTTAGCCATAAGCAAGGTTATATGGATAAGAATAAAGAATAAATATAAGCGATTCGCCTACATACTTAATCCATGTAAAATAAGTCATGAACTCCAAAAACATCAAGCACTTTTTCGCCCATCCTCAGTCATAATGTGGCTTCCCACGAGGAGGCCAAGTCCAATGGTTTTGTGAACAAGTTACTGGACATATTTTGGAGTTTGTCCTAAAGAGATTGAATAGACTAAAAATAATTATCGCAAAGTAATTTATTCAATTCTATTATATTAATTAATATACCAATTTAGCATTTAAACTCATTTATGTCATTCTTAGCATCGAGCTTGTCTAATTTTATGCTCGGGCAGAGCGTATTTTCAAAGCAGCCTGATTGAATCGAGTTATCATTGGGTAATCGCAACATGTTGATAGTTGGGTTCACATTTTAAAATTGTAACGGCCGCACCTAAAAGATTCTGAGACTCGGTGGAGTTTCACTTTTTGACTCTTAGTAATGTTTCTTATGTTGTAAGGTGTTTTGAGGGGTTTCAAGTTGAATTAAATTTATAGTTACCCCTTCTTCTTTCATTCGCAATCCAGAATGAGATTGGCTAGATTCTAAATGATAACGCTTCATGCATTTGATGAGATTCGTAATTGAGTCTCCTGATTTAAATTGTTCATTTAGACCTGTATATTATTTGGTAGATTTATCCTATTTTAAGAGTTAATAGCAAAAACCACCCTGAAAAAGCTGGTTAAATTAGCATAAACCCTAGTGTTATCATTTTATTAGCACACCGCACCCAATCTACATTTTATCATTTTTAAAATGTTGCTTCAACAATGTTCCCATTTTAGGTTGAAGTGATGTAATGAATATATTTCACACAATAAATAGGTAGATTTGTAAATTTTATTTTATGTCGGGGGTTAACTTTGTTTTTTTAATCGGTAACATACGGTATCTCACATAATAAAGTTGATAACCCATGTTAAGGTACAGTTGACAAGAGAAGGAAATTCAATAATTTAAATTTATTATTTATTTGTCGAATATCTGATACTTCTTTTTTTCTTCTTCCAAATAGCTAGCTAAAGGACTACTTTAGTAGAGGGAGTGAAGTCCTAATTAATGAAGTCATTCTATATGGAAATATAATTACATACAGAACAACTAATAACGGAAACGCTACCCATATGATAATCATGAATAACAACTCCTAATGATATTAGTAGTCCTTGTACTACAACAATACGTATTGGTCACCTTTATATATTATTTTGCATTATAATATATAGTTTTTTCATATGAATCTCACCTTTCTCTACAAAAGCCCCAAGAAAACATAACTAGTTAAATCACATAAACACGCGCACACCAGCTTCAAATATTGTCCAAGAAAATGAAGTCCATTACTAAAGTCATTCAAAGGTGGAAAAACAAGAGCCGGGCTCCACCTGGCTATGTCCCGATCCTTGTCGGAGCTCAAAGAAAGCAGTTCGTCGTCAAAACTAGGTTCTTAAACTATCCGGTTTTTGCGGCACAATTCGACGAAGTAGAGGCGGAGTTCGGGTTTCCGAGCGAGGGCTGTCTCGAACTTCCTTGCCAACCGGGTTTATTCGAAGGAATCGTGAGGTTACTTGAGAAAGACGAGGACAAGTTTAGCGGATTGGGGCTGCATGAGTTCTTGAAGATGGTTATGGATGAATTTACATACAACAATGAATCTTGTAACGCGTTGACCACGCCATTGCTGCAAGAGGCCCGATCGGGTTTTATATTTTGACGCTAGTAGCGAGATTATGTATGGTCTTTATTTTATTCAGGTCATGTATGTGTTTGATGGGTTTAATTCGGACTAGTTATTTAATTATGTGGTCTAGTTAGCAGTTTTTTCCGAATCTGGAATGAGATTAGCTAGATACTCTATCAGGCTTGATAATCTTGTATATGTCTTCAAAATATTCTTAATTAATGAAATACATGGTTAAGATTGTATGTTCATTTGCATGGACCTGTTGATTATTTTGTAAGACAATCCAACACTACAACAGAATTGGCCTTTTCCGTCGGGCCCGGCGTTTTGGGCCGACGGAAAAGGCCCGATCTATACCGTCGGGCCAAATCCCGACGGTATAGATCTATACCGTCGGCTTTGGGCCGATGGTACAAATGGGCCGGCTTTACCGTCGGCCCAAATCTGACGGTAAAGCCAATTCCCGTCGGGTTTGGGCCGACGGGAATGGCCCATTTTAAAAAAAAAAAAAAAAAAAAAAAAGGGTTGGCTTTACGGTCGGCCCAAACCCGACGGTAAAGCCCATTCCCGTCGGGTTTGGGCCGACGGGAATGGCCCATTTAATATAAAAAAAAAATTTGATGTCAGCCTTTTCTTTTTAAAAAAAAAATAATAAAATTAAAAAAGGATTTCAACCAGATTTTTTTACTAAAAAAAATACAAAAATGATGTCGGCAGGTTTTTTTTAATACGTGTTTAATATCATACTTTATTTTTTTAATTTAAAATAACATTGATTTAAAATAAATTCTTGATAATATATATTTTTATAGTTATTATTAGTTAGATAATGAATAAAACATAAGTAGAAATAAATTAATAAAACAAATAATAAACTCTAATTATAAGTTAGTGAATATGGATAAATTAAATCAATGTTATTTTAAATTAAAAAGACAAACTCGGATATTAAACACGCAAAATCGTAATTCAATCACTCATACTCGAAAATTAAACACACATACTAGAAATTTAAACACTCATACTCGAAAATTAAGCAGACATACTAGAAATTTAAACACTCTTACTCGAAAAGTAAACACACATACTAGAAATTTAAACACTCTTACTCGAAAAGTAAACACACATACTCAAAATTTAAACACTCATACTCGAAAATTACACATTAAGGCGACCCCGGCTATCATGTCCAAGATGGACCACCGTATTCTCTATTCACGTCACTGTTTCAAGCTTGATTAGTGTAGTCTTCAATCGGTAACTCCAAATTGTTTAGATCAATTACGGGTTCGACTTGATAACCCTTGCAAAACTCGGCGAAGTGTCGCTAACTCTAGCAAGTCGTGGGTCATTTGGGCGAGCCCCACTATAACTAGCATGTCCTGGAGCACTTTGAGTATAACATTGATTGTGCCACGAACTTGGTGGTTGATATTCATCTGACCATAACGGGAAAGTTTCCGGCTGCGGCTTGGGTTGACGCTGTTTCTGGCCCCACGAACCAGCAGGTGGAATGACTTGTTCCCACGATGAAGGTACACCCTGATCGTGTTGTTGGTTCCACGACATAGGTGTACCCTGATTGTAAGTTTTTTCTTTTACCAATCCTTTAAAAACACTAATTAAGCGTGTCATTCCAAATCTCGTCCGAAACGAAGTAACGAAATACGATAAACAAATAAACGGGGGGTTTATGTAATTATAGAAAAGTTAAAGAAATATTCGAATTAAGTTTTTTCTTTTACCAATCCTTTAAAAATACTAATTAAGCGTGTCATTCCAAATCTCGTCCAAAACAAAGTAACGAAATACGATAAACAAATAAACGGGGGGTTTATGTAATTATAGAAAAGTTAAAGAAATATCCGAATTAAGTTTTTTCTTTTACCAATCCTTTAAAAACACTAATTAAGCGTGTCATTCCAAATCTCGTCCAAAACGAAGTAACGAAATACGATAAACAAATAAACGGGGGGTTTATGTAATTATAGAAAAGTTAAAGAAATATTCGAATCAAGTTTTTTTCTTTTACCAATCCTTTAAAAATACTAATTAAGCGTGTCATTCCAAATCTCGTCCAAAACAAAGTAACGAAATACGATAAACAAATAAACGGGGGGTTTATGTAATTATAGAAAAGTTAAAGAAATATCCGAATTAAGTTTTTTTCTTTTACCAATCCTTTAAAAACACTAATTAAGCGTGTCATTCCAAATCTCGTCCAAAACGAAGTAACAAAATACGATAAACAAATAAACGGGGGGTTTATGTAATTATAGAAAAGTTAAAGAAATATCCGAATTAAGTTTTTTCTTTTACCAATCCTTTAAAAACACTAATTAAGCGTGTCATTCCAAATCTCGTCCAAAACAAAGTAACGAAATACGATAAATAAACATTATAATATAAAATATTATACCTCTCTTCAACCCTAAACCCTAAACCCTATAAACCCTAAACCCTATCCTTAAAACCTATAGACAACATAGTTCTAACTTGTATTTTCATACATAAAGGTTGTGAAATGCCTTCAATCCTTAATTTTTGTTAACCATACACTAAGATATGTAAAATAGGAGTGTTCCTCCAAATTTCGTACAAAACGGAATGTCGGAAGATGTTTAAAAACAATTTGGGGAAGAAACCGCAATTATACAAAAGATGCAAAACAACTTCCAATTCAGTTTTTTCTTGAACAACTATTTTTCCAACACTAATGAGGCATGTAAATTCAAATTTTATCGACAAACGAAGTAACGAAATAAGATAAACAAATAAACGGGGGGTTTATGTAATTATAGAAAAGTTAAAGAAATATCCGAATTAAGTTTTTTCTTTTACCAATCCTTTAAAAACACTAATTAAGCGTGTCATTCCAAATCTCGTCCAAAACAAAGTAACGAAATACGACAAACAAATAAACGGGGGGTTTATGTAATTATAGAAAAGTTAAAGAAATATCCGAATTAAGTTTTTTCTTTTACCAATCCTTTAAAAACACTAATTAAGCGTGTCAATTCTTTTACATAATTAACGTACACTAACTTATAATTAGAGTTTACTATTTGTTTTATTATTTTATTTCTAAATAAGTTTTATTCATTATCTAACTAATAATAACTATAAAAAACTTATATTATCAAGATTTTATTTTAAATACGAAATTTTATTTATTATAATTAATAATTTAAAAAATTGCTCGAAAATGTGAATGTTATTATTTAAATCGATTTCTTTTAAATTAAATCGCCAAATAAACATAAAAAATTTATTTAAAATCGTTTCTTTACAAAAAATCGCCAAAAAATTATAAAATAATTATTTAAAATCGATTTCTTTTAAATAAATCGGGAAAAAAAATCATAAATCAATTATTTTAAAACGGTTTCTTTTAAGTCAATTGTTTTAAATCGTTTTTTTAAATCATTTTTTAAATTGTTTTTTTTTTAATATTTTTAATCTATACCGACGGCTCTAAGCCGTCGGTAAAGATCTTTACCGACGGCTTAGAGCCGTCGGTATTGATCTATACCGTCGGCTTAGAGCCGACGGTATAGATCCGATCCGTGTGATTTGATCACACGGATCAGATTTCGCCACGTAAGCGATCCGTGTGATAATTCACACGGATCGCTGACGTGGCACCCCCACCCCATTTTATTTGATTTTTTTAATTTAACCCTACTCCTCCTAAATATCTATAAATACCCCTTATTCTACCCACTTAATTCATTCATTCTTTCCATTCTCCAAAAACTATCTACTTTCTCTCCCAAAAATTCTAAATAACTAACAAAAATTTATCCATATAGATCCACTAACTTATAATTAGAGTTTATTATTTGTTTTATTATTTTATTTCTACTTATGTTTTATTCATTATCTAACTAATAATAACTATAAAAAACTTATATTATCAAGATTTTATTTTAAATACGAAATTTTATTTATTATAATTAATAATTTAAAAAAATTGCTCGAAAATGTGAATGTTATTATTTAAATCGATTTCTTTTAAATTAAATCGCCAAATAAACATAAAAAAATTATTTAAAATCGTTTCTTTACAAAAAATCGCCAAAAAAATTATAAAATAATTATTTAAAATCGATTTCTTTTAAATAAATCGGAAAAAAAAATCATAAATCAATTATTAAAACGATTTCTTTTAAGTAAATTGTTTTAAATCATTTTTTAAATTGATTTTTTTTAATTTTTTTTTAATATTTTTAAACCCTTTTCCGTCGGCTTTAAGCCGACGGAAAAGCCCTATACCGTCGGCTTTAAGCCGACGGAAAAGCCCTATACCGTCGGATTTAAATCATTTTAAATTGTTTTTTTAAATCATTTTTTTAAATTTTTTTAATTTTTTTTAATTTTTTTTAATATTTTAAAACCCTTTTCCGTCGGCTTTAAGCCGACGGAAAAGCCCTATTCCGTCGGCTTTAAGCCGACGGAAAAGGGAAGCTATACCGTCGGCTTTAAGCCGACGGAAAAAAACCCCTTTTTCGTCGGCTTTAAGCCGACGGTATAGGAAAAAGGCTTTTCCGTCGGCTTAAAGCCGACGGAAAAGCCCTATTCCGTCGGTAAAAGTCCGACGAAAAAGCTCTTTACTTACGAGCTTTTTTCCGTCGGCCTTTTCCGACGGCTTTTGCCGACGGAAAAGGGTATTTCCGTCGGAAAATGGCCCTTTACCGACGGATTTTCAGCCGTCGGTAAAGCCCTTTTCTCTTGTAGTGCAATTTTGGTGTTGGGGTTTACCTGAGTATAAATTTATACTTCTAAATGCCTAATAAAAATACATCTTAAATAAGATTTCTTCCGGAATAAAACACAAGGAAGTACAAGGTCCCTTTCTGCAATTCAATAAGCGATTCGGACATTGCATGTCGTAATGAGTCTATTAAGAAAAAGGATTTTGAATGGGAGGCGCGAGAAATTTGGAATTATGGACTAAGAATCGGTTTAGTGGGCAAAGGAAATGATGAAGAAATAATTAGAAAGCTCTCGGAGATGGGTAGAAGAGATAGGGAGGAGAAGGAGCAAGAGGACCACGGAAAAATGGAAGGGTGTGCAGTAGTTCCTCAATGAAGATATTATCACTAAATTGTAGAGGACTGGGGGGAAGGTTCAAGAAGAGAGAGGTAAGAAGCCTGGTTACAGAATTAAATCTTGATGTTTTATGTATTCAGGAGACTAAATTAGAAGTTGTAGATAGGAATATTTGTCAAGCTCTTTGGGGAGGAGATGATTGTCGATGGGTATATAAAGAGTATGTTGGTCAATCTGGTGGGATTATTATTTTATGGAGGAAAGGTGTGTTAAAATCAGAAGTTACATACATAGGGGACGGGTATGTGATGATGGCGGGGATTGTGGAAAAAATGAACATGTGGTGTAGTATTGTAAACGTCTATTCTCCATGTGCGTTGAGAGAGAAGAGACTTATGTGGGAAAGTTTAATTTCTCTGAAAATGCAGAGAAATACAGGGGCTTGGTGCGTGTTAGGGGATTTCAACACAGTGTGCCATTCTTTTGAAAGGAGAGGCAGAAGAGAAGTGGTGGACAATACAGAGATGGCAGATTTTAATGACTTTATCATGAGAATGGAGCTGATCGATCTACCATTGGTGGGTAGAAAGTTTACTTGGTATAAATCGGATGGCTCGGCGATGAGCCGGATTGACAGAATTTTAGTTTCTGAAGATTGGATGACGAATTGGCCAAACTCGACACAGTGGGGACTAAAGCGGCAAATCTCGGATCATTGCCCTTTACTCCTGCAAAAACGAAACGTCGATTGGGGAGCTAAGCCGTTCCGAGTCCTTGATTGTTGGTTCGATCATCCGGAGTATATTACCTTTGTTACTAGTGCCTGGAACAACATCAGTGTTGAGGGGAGCAGCACGTATGTCCTGAAAGAAAAGCTTAAGGCTTTAAAACAAAATCTTAGAAGCTGGAATAAAGAAACTTTTGGTGATGTGGATAAACAGATTGTTTTGGCTAAAGAAAAAATCTCAGAGATAGACTTGAGGTCTGAACAAAGAAGTCTGGAAGAAGATGAAGTGGTGGATAGGAGAGAATATTTTGGCAAGATTTGGCAACTTATGAAAAGAAAGGACAGTATTTTGTATCAAAAGGCGAGACTCAAATGGCTGCAGCAAGGAGACATTAACTCTAGCTTTTTCCACCGAACTATGAATAGTCGAAGGAGGAAAAATGAGTTAGAGGGGCTGTATATCCAGGGGCGATGGGTCGACGACGTCACAGAAGTTAAGGAGAAAGTGAAAGGCCATTTTGAGACCTTGTTCTCAGATGAACAATGGAACAGACCAGAATTATCAAATATTGAATTTAATAGGATCAGGGAGTGTGAAAATGATTTGTTGGTGGCAGAATTTACGAAGGAAGAAATAAAAGAATCTGTGTGGAGCTGCGACGGGTCGAAGAGCCCGGGTCCTTATGGTTATAACATGAGGTTTATAAAAACCTTTTGGGATGTGCTGAAAGGTGATTTCTGCAATTTTTTGCATGAGTTTCATCAAACTGGAAGGCTTGTTAGGGGTGTTAACCCATCGTTTATTACATTAATTCCAAAGGTCCAAAACCCGCAAGGTTTAAGTGAATTTTGCCCAATTTCCTTAATTGGCTGCATGTATAAAGGTTTAGCAAAACTTCTTGCAAATAGATTGAAAAGGGTGATCAGTCAGGTTGTATCTAGTGAGAAGTCCGCGTTTGTGGCTGGTCGGCACATCTTTGATAGTATCCTAATAGCGTATGAGGTTATTGATGAGGTGAAGAAGAAGAAAACTCCCAGTCTCCTATTTAAGATCGATTTTGAAAAGGCGTACGATATGGTAAGTTGGAGGTTCCTTGACTCTATGATGGAAAAGCTTGGCTTTTGTCCTAAATGGAGAAATTGGATTATGGTGTGTGTTCGATCAGCCACCGCCTCTGTTTTGGTTAACGGCAGCCCGTCACGGGAGTTTCAACTACAAAGGGGACTAAGACAAGGAGACCCCTTATCGCCGTTTCTTTTTCTGGTGGTGGCCGAGGGATTAAATGGGATGATAAAGAAATCAGTGGAAGTAGGTTTGTTGTCTGGAATTCAAGTCAGGGGATCAGACTGTTATATCTCTCATACACAATATGCGGATGACACTTTGATGTTCTGTTATGCAAGTGAAGAGAATGTTTGGGCGATTAAGTGCACACTCATGAGTTTTGAATTAGTCTCGGGG
This sequence comes from Linaria vulgaris, assembly GCA_948329865.1. Lineage (NCBI taxonomy): Eukaryota > Viridiplantae > Streptophyta > Magnoliopsida > Lamiales > Plantaginaceae > Linaria > Linaria vulgaris. The sequence goes on from OX415249.1 coordinate 68,991,688, forward strand.
ATGAAGGTTAACTATATTAAGAGCCACTTGATTGGCTTAAATGTGAGTGAACAAGATTTAAGTTATTATGCTTGGCGACTTAAGTGTAGAGTTGGAGAGTTACCTATGAATTATCTTGGAGTCACCATTGGTATGAATCCGAGAGGAATCGACGGTGGCGATTGAGTTTGACGTTGTACGGAGGGAGGAGGAGGGATATTTGTAGTAAGTCTGGTGGTTTGTTGTTGTTGTTGTTATTGCTGTGGGGGTTGATCGGCAGACACCGAGAGCGGTGGGGGTTATTTTGGACATTTCACTTCTGATTGTGGATATATGGACCACGTTTTTTTTATGACGGGGGTATTTCGAACATTTTACGGTTAAGTCCAGTTAAAAAAGTTTATTGACGTGGCGACACGTGGTTGTACAGTGGCGTCCTAGTTAGCGTCCACGTCAGCTAAACAGTAATCGGCTCTCGAAAATAACCCAACGAATATTTTTGGTAAAAAATATTAGACTTACAGGCCAAACGTGGAGCCCGAAAAGTTAACAGGCAAAATGCAACTTTAGCTCAAATTATAGGGCAAAAAAAAGTAATTCTCCCTATAATGAATATGCATTTAAAAGTTTTTGTCAATAATTTGATGGCCCCACATTCCCATTACTTATTAGTAATAAATAAGCTTCGCATTAAATAGATCGTAGATCACTTTTTTAGCAATAAGCAAGGTTATATGGATAAGAATAAAGAATAAATATAAGTGATTAGCCTACATACTTAATCCATGTAAAATAAGTCATGAACTCCAAAAACATCAAGCACTTTTTCGCCCATCCTCAGTCTAAATGTGCTTTCGCTTGTTTTGGCTCGTGTCAAACATAATGTGGCTTCCCACGAGGAGGCCAAGTCCAATGGTTTTGTGAACAAGTTACTAGACATATTTTGGAGTTTGTCCTTAAGAGATTGAATAGACTAAAAATAATTATCGCAAAGTAATTTATTCAATTCTAGTATATTAATTAATATACCAATTTAGCATTTAAACTCATTTATGTCATTCTTAGCATCGAGCTTGTCTAATTTTATGCTCGGGCAGAGCGTATTTTCAAAGCAGCTTGATTGAATCGAGTTATCGTTGGGTAATCGCAACATATTGATAGTTGGGTTCACCTTTTAAAATTGTAACGGCCGCACCTAAAAGATTCTGAGACTCGGTGGAGTTTCACTTTTTGACTCTTAGTAATGTTTCTTATGTTGTAAGGTGTTTTGAGGGGTTTCAAGTTGAATTAAATTTATAGTTACCCCTTCTTCTTTCATTCGCAATCCAGAATGAGATTGGCTAGATTCTAAATGATCACGCTTCATGCATTTGATGAGATTCGTAATTGAGTCTCCTGATTTAAATTGTTCATTTAGACCTGTATATTATTTGGTAGATTTATCCTATTTTAAGAGTTAATAGCAAAAACCACCCCGTGTTATTTCTATTTGGCTGAAAAAGCTGGTTAAATTAGCATAAACCCTAGTGTTATCATTTTATTAGCACACCGCACCCAATCTACATTTTATCATTTTTAAAATGTTGCTTCAACAATGTTCCCATTTTAGGTTGAAGTGATGTAATGAATATATTTCACACAATAAATAGGTAGATTTGTAAATTTTATTTTCTGTCGGGGGTTAACTTTGTTTTTTTAATCGGTAACATACGGTATCTCACATAATAAAGTTGATAACCCATGTTAAGCTACAGTTGACAAGAGAAGGAAATTCAATAATTTAAATTTATTATTTATTAGTCGAATATCTGATACTTCTTTTTTTCTTCTTCCAAATAGCTAGCTAAAGGACTACTTTAGTAGAGGGAGTGAAGTCCTAATTAATGAAGTCATTCTATATGGAAATATAATTACATACACAACAACTAATAACGGAAACGCTACCCATATGATAATCATGAATAACAACTCCTAATGATATTAGTAGTCCTTGTACTACAACAATACGTATTGGTCACCTTTATATATTATTTTGCATTATAATATATAGTTTTTTCATATGAATCTCTCCTTTCTCTACAAAAGCCCCAAGAAAACATAACTAGTTAAATCACATAAACACGCGCACACCAGCTTCAAATATTGTCAAAGAAAATGAAGTCCATTACTAAAGTCATTCAAAGGTGGAAAAACAAGAGCCGGGCTCCACCCGGCTATGTCCCGATCCTTGTCGGAGCTCAAAGAAAGCGGTTCGTCGTCAAAACTAGGTTCTTAAACTATCCGGTTTTTGCGGCACAATTCGACAAAGTAGAGGCGGAGTTCGGGTTTCCGAGCGAGGGCTGTCTCGAACTTCCTTGCCAACCGGGTTTATTCGAAGGAATCGTGAGGTTACTTGAGAAAGACGAGGACAAGTTTAGCGGATTGGGGCTGCATGAGTTCTTGAAGATGGTTACGGATGAATTTACATACAACAATGAATCTTGTAACGCGTTGACCACGTCATTGCTGCAAGAGGCCCGATCGGGTTTTATATTTTGACGCTAGTAGCGAGATTATGTATGGTCTTTATTTTATCCAGGTCATGTATGTGTTTGATGGGTTTAATTCGGACTACTTATTTAATTATGTGGTCTAGTTAGCAGTTTTTTCCCAATCTGGAATGAGATTAGCTAGATACTCTATCAGGCTTGATAATCTTGTATATGTCTTCAAAATATTCTTAATTAATGAAATACATGGTTAAGATTGTATGTTCATTTGCATGGACCTGTTGATTATTTTGTAAGACAATCCAATTTTGGTGTTGGGGTTTACCTGAGTATAAATTTATACTTCTAAATGCCTAATAAAAATACATCTTAAATAAGATTTCTTCCGGAATAAAACACAAGGAAGTACAAGGTCCCTTTCTGCAATTCAATAAGCGATTCGGACATTGCATGTCGTAATGAGTCTATTAAGAAAAAGGATTTTGAATGGGAGGCGCGAGAAATTTGGAATTATGGACTAAGAATCGGTTTAGTGGGCAAAGGAAATGATGAAGAAATAATTAGAAAGCTCTCGGAGATGGGTAGAAGAGATAGGGAGGAGAAGGAGCAAGAGGACCACGGAAAAATGGAAGGGTGTGCAGTAGTTCCTCAATGAAGATATTATCACTAAATTGTAGAGGACTGGGGGGAAGGTTCAAGAAGAGAGAGGTAAGAAGCCTGGTTACAGAATTAAATCTTGATGTTTTATGTATGTTTTATGTATTCAGGAGACTAAATTAGAAGTTGTAGATAGGAATATTTGTCAAGCTCTTTGGGGAGGAGATGATTGTCGATGGGTATATAAAGAGTCTGTTGGTCAATCTGGTGGGATTATTATTTTATGGAGGAAAGGTGTGTTAAAATCAGAAGTTACATACATAGGGGACGGGTATGTGATGATGGCGGGGATTGTGGAAAAAATGAACATGTGGTGTAGTATTGTAAACGTATATTCTCCATGTGCGTTGAGAGAAAAGAGACTTATGTGGGAAAGTTTAATTTCTCTGAAAATGCAGAGAAATACAGGGGCTTGGTGCGTGTTAGGGGATTTCAACACAGTGTGCCATTCTTTTGAAAGGAGAGGCAGAAGAGAAGTGGTGGACAATACAGAGATGGCAGATTTTAATGACTTTATCATGAGAATGGAGCTGATCGATCTACCATTGGTGGGTAGAAAGTTTACGTGGTATAAATCGGATGGCTCGGCGATGAGCCGGATTGACAGAATTTTAGTTTCTGAAGATTGGATGACGAATTGGCTAAACTCGACACAGTGGGGACTAAAGCTGCAAATCTCGGATCATTGCCCTTTACTCCTGCAAAAACGAAACGTCGATTGGGGAGCTAAGCCGTTCCGAGTCCTTGATTGTTGGTTCGATCATCCGGAGTATATTACCTTTGTTACTAGTGCCTGGAACAACATCAGTGTTGAGGGGAGCAGCACGTATGTCCTGAAAGAAAAGCTTAAGGCTTTAAAACAAAATCTTAGAAGCTGGAATAAAGAAACTTTTGGTGATGTGGATAAACAGATTGTTTTGGCTAAAGAAAAAATCTCAGAGATAGACTTGAGGTCTGAACAAAGAAGTCTGGAAGAAGATGAAGTGGTGGAGAGGAGAGAATATTTTGGCAAGATTTGGCAACTTATGAAAAGAAAGGACAGTATTTTGTATCAAAAGGCGAGACTCAAATGGCTGCAGCAAGGAGACATTAACTCTAGTTTTTTCCACCGAACTATGAATAGTCGAAGGAGGAAAAATGAGTTAGAGGGGCTGGATATCCAGGGGCGATGGGTCGACGACGTCACAGAAGTTAAGGAGAAAGTGAAAGGCCATTTTGAGACCTTGTTCTCAGATGAACAATGGAACAGACCAGAATTATCAAGTATTGAATTTAATAGGATCAGGGAGTGTGAAAATGATTTTTTGGTGGCAGAATTTACGGAGGAACAAATAAAAGAATCTGTGTGGAGCTGCGACGGGTCGAAGAGCCCGGGTCCTGATGGTTATAACATGAGGTTTATAAAAACCTTTTGGGATGTGCTGAAAGGTGATTTCTGCAATTTTTTGCATGAGTTTCATCAAACTTGAAATTGTTGGATCGGGACTTGATACTTGTCGCACAGTGTTAACCCTTCGATGTTAGTCTAACACTGATCAGCTCTTCCAATGTTAAGCTGATGTTGGACTCTCGATGTTACCTTAACATCCGTTTAACAACTGACAGCAGTTAACGTTAGCACAAATCTACTTGACAGAGAATATTACGCAGCGGATAAATAAAGAACACAAGTAGATGTAATTTTAAGAAGATAATATATTAATATGATCTTCCGAGCCATAGGCGAAATACCACAAGGGTTTAACAAAAGTCGTTCTCTCAATTTTCAAGCTCCTCACTCTCAAATTAATCGAACTAAGCAAAGCACACAAGAATTGCTTCGACTATCTCTAAAGCTCCTCACTCTTAGATCTATTCTAACAACTCACAAACTTTGCTAAAGCAAGACAAAGACACTCGACTATAAAGATTTCCTCACGGGATATTTTCGCTCTTGTCTTCGTGTCTTTTTCTTGATGCCCAACATGCCTATTTATAGTGTAGTCTTCCTTGATATCCAAGACATGTTGTGCACGTTTTTGATTGCTATTAGATCTCCTTGTATGACTCTAATTTCGTTCATGGCAAGTCTCTTTCAAAAGGGAAAGGTTTCCTTGTCCAACTTGAAGTCTTCAATGGAAAGGTTTCCTTCTTTGACTAGAAGTCTTCAATGGAAAGATTTCCTTCTTTAACTTGAAGTCTTCTAAGGAAAATATCCTTCACCATCTTGTAGTCTTCTATGGAAAGAATCCTACTACAAGTAATCTTCTTTCCTTCTTGCAATTCACACGCCTTGATCTTTCCATTGCACCGCACACATCTTTCCTTATTTAATTATGGAAAGTTCTTCTTTGGAAACTTCTCTTTGAATGGCAACTTCTCTTTAAGGAAATAGATCCTTCCTTGAAGTCTCTTGACCTGGAGCACATACAAATACCAACTACAACTCGTGGAACTAAGTTAGTAAGTGAATAAAGGCAAAACACAATTATAGTAATAAATCCCGAATGTGCAGTTTTCTGTTTTCTGTGTTCAATGTTATCCTAACATTGTAAATACACTGTTGATCTAACATTGACAAAATACTTGCACTTTCAATCTCCCCCTTTTTGCCTTTCTTCACAAAACCAAACATGTTCACAATTCATATTATGCACAGTGCTCCAGCAACACAACATCATTAATATCTTAAGCTACTCCCCCTTAGTATGACACTATTAACCAAGTAGCTTTAAGATACTAATAAGAATACAACGAGTTAAACATCACAATTATAAGCATAACTAAGACGGCATTAGCTATATAAGAATTGCAGAACCAGTAGAATAAACATGAAGATCAAATGGCTTACTTCTCCCCCTTTTTGTGAGGAAAGCAAAATCTTGACGAATCACTTCATAAGATTAAGTTCTATAGCTCTTTCTTTAGCAGCTATTTCCATTTCTCTCTATGAGAACTTTATCATTCATTGTTTCTTAAAATCCTCCATAGCCACAGTCTTATCTCCCAACAGGAAATTAAAGTTAGCTTCAATTGTAGATATTACCTCAAGTGTTACCTCTGATGTTGAGTCAACATTGTTCTCCAGCGATGTTGTTGTAACAACTAGCTCAGACTCAGCATCATCGGACTTCTCAGAACCTTCTTCCTTATCCTCTTGATCTCAACGATTTCATCGTCACCATTCTCAGTTTCCAAATCCTTTTCCTCAGAACCATCTTTTTCTTCTTCACCACTTCATCTTCATTCTCTACCTCTCTATCCTCCTTCTCTTTCTCATTCTCCTTATCACCTTGCAATCACCTAGCAGCATCAACATCTCTTTTTCTTTACAAGTACCAGCGGTATAACACTGCTCCCCCTTAACGCAAGCTATCAAACTCATTGTTGGCATAACATTGACATCTATCAATGTTGTCATAACATCAGACTATATCAATGTTAACTTAACATTGAATCCAGAATGTTGTTCTAACATTGACGTTTATCGCTGTTGTCTTAACATTGAACCTGAATGTACCTGCACAAGAGTTTACAAAAACCAGCAATAAAACCCCCATTATCACCCACATTAGTTTCTCAGCAACTAACATGTTCTCCCCCTCAATCAAATCAGCTTTCTCTGCAAAATGTTCCTCAATCACTGTCTCCTCAACTGTGTTTGAAGTACCAATAAAAACAACACCTTGTTCCTCAGTTTTAACTTGTTTTGTCTCAGCAACAATGTCCGGAACGAGTGTTGTACCTACGAAAAAGAACTACAGGAGTAGGGGTGGGGTCCTTGATTCACCATACCACGGGCCACAATCAAGATCAAAGATGCATGCCAAGGATTTCAAAAACAATTGCAAGTGAAAATTCATAGTATTTCAGAGAATTATGCACAAAGAGATTAGAGATTCAGAATCACAAGTGAAAAGAAGTAATGAGCGGTTTCTTAAAATAAATCATGCATAATTACCGCCTGTTGAGACAACAAGTGACACTGAGTTACTTCACACATGACCAGAGCAGTTCACAAAAAACTTATAAGTCATAATGTTAAACCTGGATGTTGAGACAACATGCTTACAGACTGATGTTGGCACAACATTGACACCTGTTCTGAATCAACATTGGTTCTTGTGAATGTGGAGGTATTGAGCTTAGCCTCAATATATTTTCAATTAAAAGCATGAGCTAGATCTGAAAACACATATCTGAAACTTAAGGCATATTAGCAAATTAGTACCACAGATATATCTCAGACCTGTACATGGAAAGGAGAGTTAGTTAACAGAAAATCCAACATTTTGGGTATGAAGTTAATTAAAGGAGTTAATCTACTTCCAAGTCATAACAAGAGACAACGTAGTGTGTCACCGCAGCTGAATCACCCAAAATATATGCCTTCATAACTATTTCTCCCCCTTAAGCTCAAACCGACACAGACACATCAAGGAAAGAATGAATGAATGAATGCAAGCCTAAGTGAAATGCAGAATACAGAATGCAGAATACAGAATGTTAAGTTAACATTAGTAGATGGTAACCATGGAGTATCAGCTTTATAGACTAGGAACAGATCATATCAATTCAAATCTTTATCAATTATCATGAACTCTTTTGAACAAAAACTAGTGAATGTTAAAGGATAGTTTCATCACTGAATGTGGGCAGCACAAGACCCCACACACCCCCAACAACTTAACCATCAGCTACAGATTAGGCAAGTACAAAGGAACTGAATGAAGACAGTACATTTATCATATACTTCTTCACCCCAACTCCTCATGCATACTTGTTTACCAACCTGTTTACAAGAGAAATACCAAGTGAACAATGCTACTGAATGCAAGCAGTCGAAACTTCAAAGCACCCCAGTAGTAAGGATCACTATCATGCATAACCTTGGCCATAGACAAAAACACAAAAATAAGCACAACTGAATGACAATGAAGCTCTCAACATCATGTACCCCAGCTTCTCTTCATGCTTTGTCTAACCTAACATGGATAAGTCACAACTGAATAACATCAGAGTAGTGAGCTCTGTGTACCCCAGCTTCTCCCAGATGTTAGGTTAACATTCACAGACTAACAACAGAGTTCTTACTTTACAAAACTTTTGATATGAACATGTCCACCAGAATACTTAGCTAACAATCCTGGTCAACCACACAAACCAATAATAACAACCATTCATGAAGACAAACAAGAACAAACACAGAAATCAAACAGAAAAAATCTAATGCAATCCTATACACCACAAACATACTACGGTGTTAGCCAGTGGTGTTATGGCAACACCGGAATGCAACACTAAATCACAGAACATTCAAGCCAAGAGACTTCCTCAAACTGAAGAACCTCTCGCTATCTAATGACATTTTAAACAAATCAACTAAATGATTGTTGGTCTCTAAGTGATCAATGTTTATAACCTTGTCATCTACGATTTTTCTCAAGAAATAATGCACAGGAAATGTATGCTTTGTTCTAGAATGATGCACCATATTTCTTGATATGTTAATGGCACTAAGGTTATCACTAAACAACAACAATGTGTCACTTTTTATCCCATAATCATGCAACACGTGTTTAAGCCATATAAAACGGGTAACACAGCTGCGAGCTGCAAATTCAACAGTTGATAATGACACACGGTTATGTTTCTTGCTATAACATGAAAAAGGATTATTTCCAAAATAAAAACAACCCCCACATGTAGATTTTCTATCAGCTAAATCTCCAGCCCAGTCAGAATCAAAACCGGCAAGGTTTGTATTTGCTTCATGTGTATACCAAATGCCTAAGTCTACAGTACCAGATATATAATTCAGTGTTCGCTTCACAACAATTAAGTGAAAAGCTTTAGGTTCAGCGTAATACCTGGCACAAACACAGACACAAACCGAGTTCATAATAAATGGGCTAGTGACGGATAGATATAGCAAGCTTGTGTCTCCTTTTTGAATTACCAAAGTAGAAGACATTGGAGTCTTGCTCAATTTTGACTCCTCCAACCCAATCATGCTCATCCCATCCTCATTTTGCTTTACTTTCAAACCCAAGAAGAAATCCAGTTCACCAATCACGCTCATCACTAATGTACCTGTCAAAGCCTCAACAAACTTGTCTAAAGTAGGCTTGTTAGTATAAACAAAGACAATTTCATCAGCAAATATTTGATCTAAGCAATTATCAGAATATGTGGCAGACATACAAACACTCAACATTATCATATCTCTACAATTTACCCTTTTCTTGTTGTGTGTTTTGATGTCATTAATGATTTGAACCATAACCAGAGATGTAGGATGATTACTTTGAATCCTATCAGTTGTATCCCTCCAAACATCTTGAACTTGGACCTTTTCATGTAAGTTTGACTGCTCGAATGTTGTGTCATCATCAGGACTGGTCGATGTTGGCATAACATCAGCTTCTGGTTCATGTTCCAGTTCAGGTTCTGGATCTGCAGGTGATGTTGGAATAACATTGTTTGAAGTCAATGTTAGAGTAACATCATAATCCAGTAGACTAGGCACAGCAGCATCTAACTCACATGCAACACTCAGCAAATCATCAATAACCACAATAACCGATTCTTGAGCAATAATTAATCTTGGATCAAACATTCTACTAACAGTATTGTTCAAAGAACAACCATCAAAGATATGTTCTTCACTTTTTGGATCATATTTGCTCACAAAATCTTTGTCATTTAAAGTATAGCAAACATATCCAAATTCATGAAAATGAGCAAGATCATGTTTCTTCTTTTTCATCATCACATAAGAAGTAATGGGAATAGAGAATTTATGAATTTTTTCATTAAGCACACATAAGCCATAGAATAGCCTATTTTCAAATTCTCCATCATGATTTGACCAAATAGTACCAAAATAAGCATCATGTAAGTTATCAATACTAACATGCAATGTTCTAAAGGTATTAAGAGCTTCTGATTTTTCTTTGAAAGATTTAATCAAAGTATATACAGAAAAATCATTCATAATCACACAATCATATTGTTTACCCCCAACTCTATTTACTTCGATAAGAGCTAAGAGATCCATATGAAGTAGATGAAAACAATTAGAGGTACTAGTAACATGTTCATCCACTTGGATTGGATTATGATAAGCTTTGGTCACCTTACCTTTTCGAGCAATCATAACATACCATCTTACCAGAACTCATGAGATTGGGAATGCCTCTCACGGTTTCAAGTTTCAGCACTTTGCCCAGATTCTTGTTGTGCATGTGTCCAAGTTTCTTGTTCTTGGCAACTGAATAGTCCACCTTTGTTTGAAAGCAAATCACTTGATCCCTCACCAAGTGGTTGTCTTCAAACCTCTTACCTGTCAAAGCACACACATTTGCACAATCAGATACATCACAAGAATCTTTATCATACCTTACCAATAAGTCATCATCACACAATTGACGCATGCTTATATGGTTTTCACAGAATCCATCCAACAACATCTCATCCTTCAAGGGTGGGGATCCATCAGCGTTCAATACTTCTTTGCCAATGATTCTTTCTTTACTTCCATCTTCGTAGGTGAAGGTTCCAGTGGTTAGTGGTGCACACTTCTTCAAATTGGATTTGCTTTCTTTCCAATCATGTGTCTTAACCAGTGTTAAGGCAATACAATCTGTTCTCAATGTTAAGGTAACATTGGTTATCCACTGTTGTCTTAACATCGTTTATAACCGTATCAAACCAGATTTGTATCCAGTCATATGCCTCAAACATCCACTATCAGAGTACCACTTACCTGCAAGGTTAGTATGCATAGTAGGAAAGATAATATTGAAAACAATATAAGTTTCAGGCACCCAAAGTCTAGTCTTTCTCATCCCACTATTCTGTTCAGCAATGTTGGAACTGAATGTTAAGGTAACACTGGAATAACTAGTATCAACATTGGAATGTTCAAATTCTAGTGTTGGCTTAACACCAGCATCAACATTGCATGAATCCCTATTCCATTCAACTATTTTCTTTTCAAGAGATTTTCTGTATTTATAACAATATGGTTTAAAGTGTCCAAATTGAAAACAATATTGACAAATATAAGCCATTTTCTTAGATTCTCTAGAAAGTACCTTTACCTTTTCAAAACCAAGAATAGTGGATTCAACAGAATTAGTGGAGTGAGTAACTTGACTTTGATATCCTAAACCAGAACTACCATCATTGCCTAAACATAAAACTTCATCAAGTTTGTAAGTACCTGTTTTCCTCTTGGCAATGGTATGTTCAGCAATTTCTAGCTTAGAAGTTACCTTTTCAATTTCATCATCTTTTCTGTCCAAACTAACCTCAAGTTGAGCGATTGTAGCCTTCAAGCTTTCATTATCTTCCATAGCCTTCTCAATTCTACTCAACTTGTCCTTCTCCTTGAGCAGGTCTTGGTAGATGATCTTCAGTTCATCAAGAAACTCTTCTTGAATCAATTTACCTTCAAGGACACTATCATCTTCCAAACCTATAGAATCATGCAAATACTCAAAGTCAGAATCATCATCAAACTCATCATAATCAGAAATCAAACATTCAGAGTTTTCTAAACAAATGGTTTCATCCCAGTTGTCAAGAAAAATCTCCCGGACTGGTGTTGTCTTCTGGATGTTAACATAACATCGAGCTGTCTGGATGTTGGGAGAACACCAAGCCTTGACACCAGCAGGTATGTCCCCCTTTGCACACACTGTTGTTTGAGTTTCTTCAATCGTTGGCACATGTCCATCACCATATTCTTCAAAACCTGTCTCATCATTATCATCTACACAAACCAAGTTAGAATTTCCTTTTGTTCTAAGGTTGTTACCACATTCATAAGCAAAGTGGCCCCAACCTTTACATTCATAACATTGAATCCTTTTTAGATGTGTATCATCATGAAGAGTAGGTTTACAAGAATATTTGGTCATCTCTTTAGAGAAATCTTTCTTTAAATCAGCAAGAATATTTTTATCACATAGACTAAGCTTATTCAACTTTTCAATCACAGTTTCATTATAAGCTTGAATTTCTTCTTCATCATCTATTTTTTCAAGATTCCTCTCAAATTCTTTCAGAGTGCAAAATAGAGTATGAAAGTCTAACATGTCCATATTCCTAGCTTCTTGCATAGTAATCACCTCAAATTCCTTAGAAAGAGTTCTTAGAGCTTTATACGCCAGTTGCTTATTAGACAGGGAATCACCTAAGTTTTGAATTTCATTAGCAAGATCCATCAGTTTCTCAAAATAAGCAGTAATACTTTCTTCTTCCCCCATTGTTAAATTATCAAATTTGTTCAAAAACATGCGTAGCTTAGTCTTTTTAGTGTACACATCACCTTCACAATGATTTTCTAAAATATCCCAAGCATGCTTTGCAGTTGAACAATTTTTAATTAACTTAAACATGTGACTATCAACCAAACTAAATATGGTATTTAGGGCTTTTTCATTGAAGAAAGCGTTACTTAGCTCAGTTTGAGTCCACTCTGATTTTGGCTTAGGAACAGCGTCATGATCTCCATCTGGATCTACAGTGCCCTGAAAGTAATCAACGTTAGATTCATCAATAATAGACAGGGAATCAGAATTAATATAAGAATTATATTTGTTCCAAATTCTAAAGAAGAACTCCTTTTCTGGTGTTGGATCCTGGATGTTAGAGTAACATTGAGATCCGTGGCAGTTCTAGCAGTCTTCTTTTGTCCAGTAAGTATGAGCGAGTAGCGCAATTGTATGAATCTCATCTGATTGTCCTTCGGCCAGAGTACGTGATCCATAATTGAAATCCTCACCATCGTTATTTTGAGAATTTGAGGCTAACAATGAAGGATCTTCATCTGGAGCACACATAGGGACTGCATACCCTTCGATCACTGTCTTCCAAGCTCGCCAACCGAATGATTTAATGAGTGCACGAATTCTAACCTTCCAATAAGAATAGTTGGATCCATCCAAGACAAGCAATTTGGTGTTGGGGTTTACCTGAGTATAAATTTATACTTCTAAATGCCTAATAAAAAATACATCTTAAATAAGATTTCTTCCGGAATATAACACACTATTATATTTTTAGTTCAGTACAAAATTATTTTTATGTTTTTCCACAATACGCATAAAAAGTTCTAGAAAACTTATTAAAATTTTATATACGAGTTTATAGAGTCCATATGTTCTAAAAGGTCTCGGTTTCAGTTAAATACCAAATGCAACTCGTACATTGGCATTGGCAAGACGATTGTTGAACACCTTACACCAATACGTTATTTTAAGCACATTATGATAATACAACACCATAGAAAAGTTTTATCAATTACAAAATGCAACACGCACTGAGAAAATGACAACTCATTCCCTCATCATCAAAGATTCAACTTACACTACAAGAAAAACAGGACAATAGGGACCGAACAGGTCAATAGAGACCCCTCAGGCGGTCCCTATTGACCCTCTTTCGGGCGCAGAAGGTCAATATGCGGTCTTTATTGACCGGGCGCTGATGAGAGCAGTCGCTTCTCCTCATCGATCGACTTTCGCTACCAAGGGTAAGTAGCGACCGAAAATCAATGACCGCCTTGCAGTCCCTATTGCCTTAACAGCAATAGGGACTGCCCTGCAGTCGCTACTGATGGAGCAATAGGGACCGCTGAGCGGTCCCTACTAGTAAGGACCGCCGAGCGGTCCCTAATAGTCTGCGCGGAAAATAATAAAAATAATAATATTCTGAATTTTTTTTTGAATATTATTGTTTTGTTTGTACAAATATTATTATAAGAAGATCAAAATAATAAAATAACGAAAAAAATAATATAATTAAATGAAAGTATTAATAAATGTAAAAATATGAAGAAAAATTACTAGTAATTGATGAAAAGCAAAAAATAGAAGAAAAAAAATTGAAGGAAAACAAAAAATACATGAATAAAAAAAAATTGAATAATAAAAAATAAAATGTGTAGATCCAAATTAATAGAAAAGAAAGATTGTGTGGTTAAAAAAAAAAAGAGAACAAAGTTTGTGTTGGTGATTTTTGTTTTGGATTTGGAAAAAGAGAAGAAGAAAATAGTATTTTGTGTTGGTGATTTATGTTTTGGATTTGGAAAAAGAGAAAAAGAAAAGTTTTTTTGTTGGGTGTTTGTTGAAGAAGAAGATAAGATGAAAAGTTTTTTTGTTGTGTGTTTTGTTGGAGAGAAGATAAAAAGAAATTTTTTTTGTTGGGTTTTTGGAGATTGATGAAATTAGATGTAAGAGTGATGAGTATATAGAGTGGGAATGGTGAAATTTTCAATTTTTTGCAAAATTCAATTCCCCCCCCCCCCCCCCCCCCCCCCCAATTCCGCCTAAAAGTTTTGCCAAATTTTAAAATTTTTGGATTTTTGTGACAGCTAAGGTTCACAAATATGCAATAGCGACCGCCCTGCAGTCACTATTATGTTTCTAGGGACCGGCAAGCGGTCCCTAATAATATTCATCTTTCAAATTTGAATTTTTTGGAATGATGTTGATGTGTTTGTTATTCTTAGCAACCAACCTCATTATAACATGTTAATTGAAGTAATACATGATTACAAAACTAGTTGTTTAGTTGTGAAATAATAGAATGAATGAGATTGAACGAGTTATTAACGTTCAACATATATTTCATTTTCTACAACTAATCATCACTTATTAGTTGTAGTTGTTATTCATTTTTATGCTTTACTTCACTAATGTTACCATAAATATGAATATGAGGATCAATCATTAGATCAACTATTCATTATGCTTACGTGTATATATGAGTTGTAAGCATTAGAACATTTGTCGTTCAAAACAGTATAAGAATCTGCAAAATGTGGATGGTTCCCTCTATATATTATTTGGATTCACAATGCAATGTTGTAATTATTGTTGTTTTAACTATTATAATGGTAATTATGAACTAAACAAACAACACGGCACCTCATATCATCATAAAATCACGACTGTAAAGTATGAATATTAGTAGGGACCGCCTGTCGGTCACAATTGCGTCAATAAGGATCGCCAGGGGGTCACAATTGAGTTAGTTTCGACCGCATTGCGGTCCCTGTTAATTTTCATACTTTAAAATCGTGATTTTATGGAAGGATTTTGATGTGTTTGTGATTTTTAGCAACAACCTCAATACTAAATGTGAAATGAAGTAATTATTGGTTACAAAACAAGTGATTGAGTTATTCAATATTAGATATTGAATGTGATCGAGCGAGTTATAAATTTTGAACCTATTTTATTATCTACAACTAATCATCATATACACCCTAGTTGTTATTGGTTATTATGCTTTAACTTCAAACGTTAAAGTATGTACATCATTACGCGGTTCAATTAAAGTATAAATATATGTATGTAGGTATTTTATCTATATATATATATATATATATATATATATATATATATGATCGTTGTCGTTGTATATATTAAGAATTTTCAAAACGGGTCGTCCCCAATATAATGTTTGGACTTGCAATGAAAGATGTGTAATTATGGTTGGTTTAACAATGAATAGAATAATTATCAATTACACAAACAACGCGGCACCTCATATCATCGGGAAAAAACTCATTTTTAAGTATGAATATTGGTAAGTACAGCTCAACGGTCACTAATATGGGCCCATCGACTGCAATTTGTGCCCAGAGACCGCATTGCGGTCGCTGAATATTACTAGCTACTGCAAGGCAGTCGCTGAAGGCTAGTGACTGCATTGCAGTCGCTACTGGGCGGCCCCTAAAGACCGCACAGTCTTTTAGTGTTAGGGCCCGAATCATTATTAGTTGTCATGCTCTTCTCCCAAAACTCGCATACGGGGACACAGTGAAATTCATGACATAGCCAAAGCAAAAGTATCCCTAAATATACACAAAAAAATTAATTTTTTTATTATCGCGTCGGGTAGGAAATGAACAAACTTTTCTTTTATTTCTTATGAGTAGCAAAAAACAGCAGAATAGGTAAAATTAAAAATCTATCTTCTACTTTTTTTCATTTATAAAATGAAACATCGTCTTTTTCATCAAAGAATAACGAATGGGTACACGTGTATATTGAAAATAATAAATAATTAACAATGTAGAGACACCAAATAACTAGCTAAATAATTAGAGTGAAAAACATTACATTTACAAATTTGAAAGAATGATTGATAAGAAACAAGTTCATACATGTGCTTCCTTAGTGGAAGTAACAAATGAATTAAGTGTTTCCTACGTGAAAAATTATCAATTAAATATTGTGAAAAATAAAATGTCAATTTTTTTTTATGCATTTCATATGAACAAATGATATGTTACACATCCGCAAAGGTAGTACGAACATGATATACGGTTATTGTTGTCTTAACAAAGTCTTTATACACTTACTACAACAATACGTATTGGTCACCTTTATATATTATTTTGCATTATAATATATAGTTTTTTCATATGAATCTCTCCTTTCTATACAAAAGCCCCAAGAAAACATAACTAGTTAAATCACATAAACACACGCACACCAGCTTCAAATATTGTCCAAGAAAATGAAGTCCATTACTAAAGTCATTCAAAGGTGGAAAAACAAGAGCCGGGCTCCACCCGGCTATGTCCCGATCCTTGTCGGAGCGCAAAGAAAGCGGTTCGTCGTCAAAACTAGGTTCTTAAACTATCCGGTTTTTGCGGCACAATTCGACGAAGTAGAGGCGGAGTTCGGGTTTCCGAGCGAGGGCTGTCTCGTTCTTCCTTGCCAACCGGGTTTATTCGAAGGAATCGTGAGATTACTTGAGAAAGACGAGGACAAGTTTAGCGGATTGGGGCTGCATGAGTTCTTGAAGATGGTTACGGATGAATTTACATACAACAATGAATCTTGTAACGCGTTGACCACGCCATTGCTGCAAGAGGCCCGATCGGGTTTTATATTTTGACGCTAGTAGCGAGATTATGTTTGGTCTTTATTTTATTCAGGTCATGTATGTGTTTGATGGGTTTAATTCGGACTAGTTATTTAATTATGTGGTCTAGTTAGCAGTTTTTTCCCAATCTGGAATGAGATTAGCTAGATACTCTATCAGGCTTGATAATCTTGTATATGTATTCAAAATATTCTTAATTAATGAAATTCATGGTTAAGATTGTATGTTCATTTGCATGGACCTGTTGATTATTTTGTAAGACAATCCAATTTTGGTGTTGGGGTTTACCTGAGTATAAATTTATACTTCTAAATGCCTAATAAAAAATACATCTTAAATAAGATTTCTTCCGGAATATAACACACTATTATCTATTTAGTTCCGTACAAAATTACTTTTATGTTTTTCCACAATACGCATAAAATGTTCTAGAAAACTTATTAAAATTTTATATACCAGTTTATAGGGTCCATATGTTCTAAAATGTCTCGGTTTCAGTTAAATACCAAATGCAACTCGTACATTGGCATTAGCAAGACAATTGTTGAACACCTTACACCAATACGTTATTTTAAGCACATTAAGATGATACAACACCATAGAAAAGTTTTATCAGTTACAAAATGCAACACGCACTTTGTGAAAATGACAACTCATCCCCTCATCATCAAAGATTCAACTTACACTACAAGAAAAACAGGACAATAAGGACCGAACAGGTCAATATAGACCCCTCAGGCGGTCCCTATTGACCCTCTTTCGGTCGCAGAAGGTCAATATACGGTCACTATTGACCGGGCGCTGATGAGAGCAGTCGCTTCTCTTCATCGACCAACTTTCGCTACTAAGGGTCAGTAGCAACCGAAAATCAATGACCGCCTTGCAGTCCCTATTGCCTTAACAGCAATAGGGACTGCCCTGCAGTCGCTACTGATGGAGCAATAGGGACCGATGAGCGGTCCCTACCAATATTCATATAGACTCAATAAATTTTAGTACGGACCGCCGAGCGGTCCCTAATAGTCTGCGCGGAAAATAATAAAAAGAATAATATTCTAAATTTTTTTTCTAATATTATTGTTTTGTTTGTACAAATATTATTATAAGAAGATCAAAATAATAATATAATGAAATGAAAGTATTAATAAATGTAAAAATATGAAGAAAAATTACTAATAATTGATGAAAAGCAAAAAATAGATGAACAAAAATTGAAGGAAAACAAAAAATACATGAATAAAAAAACAAGTGAAAGATAAAAAATAAAATGTGTAGATCCAAATTAATAGAAAAGAAAGATTGTGTGGTTAAAAGAAAAAAGAAAACAAAGTTTGTGTTGGTTATTTTTGTTTTGGATTTGGAAAAGGGGAAGAAGAAACTAGAATTTTGTGTTGGTGATTTATGTTTTGGATTTGGAAAAAGAGAAAAAGAAAAGTTTTTTTGTTGGGTGTTTTGTTGGAGAAGAAGATAAGAAGAAAATTTTTTTGTTGGATTTTTGGAGATTGATGAAATTAGATGTAAGAGTGATGAGTATATATAGTGGGAAGGGTGAGATTTTCAAATTTTCAGAAAATTCAAATTTCCCCCCAATTTCGCCTAAAAGGTTTGCCAAATTTTTAAATTTTTGGACTTTTGTGACAGCTAAGGTTCACAAATATGCAAAAGCGACCGCAAGGCGGTCACTAATATTTAATAGTGGCCGCCTTGCAGTCACTATTATGTTGTTAGGGTTCATCTTTCAAATTTGAATTTTTTGGAATGATGTTGATGTGTTTGTTATTCTTAGCAACCAACCTCATTATAACATGTTAATTGAAGTAATACATGATTACAAAACTAGTAATTTAGTTGTGAAATAATAGAATGAATGAGATTGAGCTAGTTATTAACGTTCAACATATATTTCAATTTCTACAACTAATCATCACTTATTAGTTGTAGTTGTTATTCGTTTTTATGCTTTACTTCACTAATGTTACCATAAATATGATTATGAGGATCAATCATTAGATCAACTATTCATTATGCTTACGTGTATATATGAGTTGTAAGCATTAGGACATTTATCGTTCAAAACAGTAAAAGAGTCTGCAAAGCGGACGGTTCCCTCTATATATTGTTTGGGTTTACAATGCAACGTTGTAATTATTGTTATTTAAACTATTGTAATGGTAATTATGAACTAAACAAACAACGCGGCACCTCAAATCATCATAAAATCACGATTTTAGAGTATGAATATTAGAAGGGACCGCCCGTCGGTCACAATTGGGTCAATAGGGACCGCTAGGCGGTAACAATTGGGTTAGTTTCGACCGCATTGCGGTCCCTATTAATTTTCATACTTTAAAATCGTGTTTTTATGGAAGGATTTTGATGTGTTTGTGATTTTTAGCAACAACCTCAATACTAAATGTGAAATGAAGTAATGATTGGTTACAAAACAAATGATTGAGTTATTCAATATTAGATATTGAATGTGATCGAGCGAGTTATTAATTTTGAACCTATTTTATTATCTACAACTAATCATCATATACACCCTAGTTGTTATTGGTTATTATGCTTTGATTTCAAAAATTAAAGTATATACATCATTACGCGGTTCAATTAAAGTATAAATATATGTATGTAGGTATTTATCTATATATATATATATATGATCTATGCCGTTGTATATATTAAGAATCTTGAAAACGGGTCGTCCCCAATATAATGTTTGGAGTTGCAATGAAAGATGTGTAATTATGGTTGGTTTAACAATGAATAGAATAACTATCAATTACACAAACAACGCGGCACCTCAAATCATTGGAAAAACCTCATTTTTATGTATGAATATTGGTAAGTACCGCTCAACGGTCACAAATATGGGCCCATTGGCTGCAATTTTTGCCCAGAGACCGCACAGTCTTGTAGTGTTAGGGCCCGAATCATTATTATTTGTCATGCTCATCTCTCAAAACTCGCATATGGGACACAGTGACATTCATGACATAGCCAAAGCAAAAGTATCCCTAAATATACACGAAAATTTTCATTTTTTTATTATCGCGTCGGGTAGGAAATGAACAAACTTTTCTTTTATTTCTTATGAGTACCAAAAAACAACAGAATAGGTAAAATTAGAAATCTATCTTCTACTTTTTTTCATTTATAAAATGAAACATCGTCTTTTTCATCAAACAATAACGAACGGGTACACGTGTATATTGAAAATAATAAATATTTAGCAATGTAGAGACACCAAATAACTAGCTAAATAATTAGAGTGAAAAACATTACATTTACAAATTTGAAATAATGATTGATAAGAAACAAGTTCATACATGTGCTTCCTTAGTGGAAGTAACAAATGAATTAAGTGTTTCCTACGTGAAAAATTATCAATTAAATATTGTGAAAAATAAAATGCCGATTTTTTTTTATGCATTTCATATGAACAAATGATATGTTACACATACGCAAAGGTAGTACGAACATGATATACGATTATTGTTGTCTTAACAAAGTCTTTATACACTTTTCTCCAATAGTAAGACTATTTTGTGGTATGAAATATAATGAAGGGGGAATTACCTTTTTTGCCCTATAATTTGGGCTAAAGTTGCATTATGCCCGTTAACTTTTCGGGCTCCACTTTTGTCCTATAAGTCTAATATTTTTTTTTACCAAAAATGCCCGTTGGGCTATTTTCGAGACTCGATTACTATTTAGCTGACGTGGACACTGACTAGGACACCACTGTACGGCCACGTGGCGCCACGTAGGATCGTAGGTGGAATAAAAATAAAAAATAAAATTTGCAAATGAAAAGTCCCCTTCTCCAACACACCAGTGTCTTCTCCACTCATCCCCATCATCAAACAAAAGCACTCTAATATCAGAATCGATGCCTCATGTGCCAGAATCATAGACGAATCCTTAGTACAAGCGTTACTACCCTGCAAAAGAACTTCCCCGAACAATCTAAAACCAGTTTCGCATGGTTCGGCGCCAACTTCAACGCCTTCGAGAGATCAGACAACTTTGCGACCATGTATTTACGAACCTAGCGGTTGCACATCATCTTGCAGAGGCCTTCGAGCTAGGTTTTGGTGAGATTATGCTCGTCTGTTTGGACCTCCGATGGCACATTCATAGTTGGGGTGCGATTGAGGGTAAATGAGTAATTTCTAGGGTTTTGGAGGGCAGTTTGATTGAATCGATGTAGCTGTTGAGGTCCTCGTAGCAGCGGTGGAAAGAAGATAGGGCGTTGGAGAGGGATTTTACGTCGGCGATGGAATCGGTGAAAGACAGTGGCGATGGAATCGACGGTGGCGATTGAGTTTGAGGTTGTACGGAGGGAGGAGGAGGGATATTTGTAGTAAGTGTGGTGGTTTGTTGTTGTTGTTGTTATTGTTGTGGGGGTTGATCGGCGGACACCAAGAGCGGTGGGGGTTATTTTGGACATTTCACTTCTGGTTGTGGATATATGGACCACGTTTTTTTTTATGACGGGGGTATTTCGAACATTTTACGGTTAAGTCCAGTTAAAAAAGTTTATTGACGTGGCGACACGTGGTTGTACAGTGGCGTCCTAGTTAGCGTCCACGTCAGCTAAATAGTAATCGGGTCTCGAAAACGAATATTTTTGGTACAAAATATTAGACTTACAGGGCAAACGTGGAGCCCGAAAAGTTAACGGGCAAAATGCAACTTTAGCTCAAATTATAGGGCAAAAAAAAGTAATTCTCCCTATAATGAATATGCATTTAAAAGTTTTTGTCAATAATTTCATGGCCCCACATTCCCATTACTTATTAGTAATAAATAAACTTCGCATTAAATAGATCGTAGATCACTTTTTTAGCAATAAGCAAGGTTGTATGGATAAGAATAAAGAATAAATATAAGCGATTAGCCTACATACTTAATCCATGTAAAATAAGTCATGAACTCCAAAAACATCAAGCACTTTTTCGCCCATCCTCAGTCTAAATGTGCTTTCGCTTGTTTTGGCTCGTGTCAAACATAATGTGGCTTCCCACGAGGAGGCCAAGTCCAATGGTTTTGTGAACAAGTTACTAGATATATTTTGGAGTTTGTCCTTAAGAGATTGAATAGACTAAAGATAATTATCGCAAAGTAATTTATTCAATTCTAGTATATTAATTAATATACCAATTTAGCATTTAAACTCATTTAAGTCATTCTTAGCATCGAGCTTGTCTAATTTAATGCTCGGGCAGAGCGTATTTTCAAAGCGGCCTGATTGAATCGAGTTATCGTTGGGTAATCGCAACATGTTGATAGTTGGATTCACTTTTTAAAATTGTAACGGCCGCACCTAAAAGATTCCGAGACTCGGTGGAGTTTCACTTTTTGACGCTTAGTAATGTTTCTTATGTTGTAAGGTATTTTGAGGGGTTTCAAGTTGAATTAAGTTTATAATTACCCCTTCTTCTTTCATTCGCAATCCATAATGAGATTGGCTAGATTCTAAATGATCACGCTTCATGTATTTGTTGAGATTCGTAATTGAGTCTCCTGATTTAAATTGTTCATTTAGACCTGTATATTATTTGGTAGATTTATCCTATTTTAAGAGTTAATAGCAAACACCACCCCGTGTTATTTCTATTTGGCTGAAAAAGCTGGTTAAATTGGCATAAACCCTAGTGTTATCATTTTATTTGCACACCGCACCCAATCTACATTTTATCATTTTTAAAATGTTTCTTCAATAATGTTCCCATTTTAGGTAGATGTGATGTAATGAATATATTTCACACAATAATAAATAGGTAGATTAGTAAATTTTATTTCTGTTGGGGGTTAACTTTGTTTTTTTTTAATCGGTAACATACGGTATTTCACATAATAAAGTTGATAACCCATGTTAAGGTACAATTGACAAGAGAAGGAAATTCAATAATATAAATTTATTATTTATTTGTCGAATATCTGATACTTCTTTTTTTTTTCTTCTTCCAAATAGCTAGCTAAAGAAAAGTTCTCTCCACTTTCTCTCTCCAAAGAGAATAGTGTTCTCCTCCCTCTTTGTAGGGTTTTCTCGGCCGCCGCCTAAAAACGGTGGACTTGTTTCTTCCGATTCGTTCGGAATTGTTCCCTGATCTGGCTTTTCTTCTCTTCTTTCTCCCTTTTGATCGAGTCCCTTTTCTCTCAGCTTCTCAAAGTTTGAGATGGGTATCTTTCACTTTCCCCCTACCCAGAAACCAACTCCGCCCACAACTCCACCATTACCAGAAAAAGCTGAATCAGTCGCGGAGTGGCCGTTCCTCGCCGGTCGCAACGGTCACTTACTCTCAAAAACTCAACCACCATCAAAGTTACCATGGATTGGTACCTATGGTTACCCCCCTCCACGCACTGGTTCTATCGGAGGGTCGCTTACTTCTGCCCTTCGTGTTGTTGACGGATAGTTTCAGTGCAAGTGGTCAAAAGTTTGGTCAACTTTTGACTCTTATTTTGGGCTCATAGTGTCAAGCTTTCTTCAAAGCTTGGTGTTCATTGTGTTCTTTTTATGCTTGTTCTCTTGTTATTGTTGTTTTAAGTTTATTGTATGTTGTTTTGCTTCTTCAGATTTATCATGTTTCGTTGTTGGTTGTGCCTGTCTTTTTCTCTTCAGAGGTCTTAATCGAAATTGAGACTATCGATTCATGTCTACGGAGCCACTTCTTCGTTTTAAGTCGGCGTTGTCAGCGAAAGCTACTAGAGTCGGTGCATCTCCAGAGGCTAACGGACTTTATTCCCTATGCGTCAGGGAGTAGCCCAAAAATTTGCTTGCTTCTTCGGCATTGCAGATTGTCCTGTGTCTCGTGTTCTCGGATTTCCAATTGTTCCTTGTCCTTTGTTGAAGTGGGCCGAAGATGTTGTATCTTTAGTTTAGATTTCTTGTTTTGTCCTTTGTTTGGGTATTTTGATGTAATCGATCCACTGTTATTTTGAATGCATTATTTCTAATTCATCAAAAAAAAAAAATAGCTAGCTAAAGGACTACTTTAGTAGAGGGAGTGAAGTAGTAATTAATGAAGCCATTCTATATTGAAATATAATTACATACACAACAACTAATGACGGAAACGCTACCCATATGATAATCATGAATAACAACTCCTAATGATATTAGTAGTCCTTGTACTACAACAATACGTATTGGTCACCTTTATATATTATTTTGCATTATAATATATAGTTTTTTCATATGAATCTCTCCTTTCTCTACAAAAGCCCCAAGAAAACATAACTAGTTAAATCACATAAACACACGCACACCAGCTTCAAATATTGTCCAAGAAAATGAAGTCCATTACTAAAGTCATTCAAAGGTGGAAAAACAAGAGCCGGGCTCCACCCGGCTATGTCCCGATCCTTGTCGGAGCGCAAAGAAAGCGGTTCGTCGTCAAAACTAGGTTCTTAAACTATCCGGTTTTTGCGGCACAATTCGACGAAGTAGAGGCGGAGTTTGGGTTTCCGAGCGAGGGCTGTCTCGTTCTTCCTTGCCAACCGGGTTTCTTCGAAGGAATCGTGAGGTTACTTGAGAAAGACGAGGATAAGTTTAGCGGATTGGGGCTGCATGAGTTCTTGAAGATGGTTACGGATGAATTTACATACAACAATGAATCTTGTAACGCGTTGACCACGCCATTGCTGCAAGAAGCCCGATCGGGTTTTATATTTTGACGCTAGTAGCGAGATTATGTATGGTCTTTATTTTATTCAGGTCATGTATGTGTTTGATGGGTTTAATTCGGACTAGTTATTTAATTATGCGGTCTAGTTAGCAGTTTTTTCCCAATCTGGAATGAGATTAGCTAGATACTCTATCAGGCTTGATAATCTTGTATATGTATTCAAAATATTCTTAATTAGAGAAATACATGGTTAAGATTGTATGTTCATTTGCATGGACCTGTTGATTATTTTGTAAGACAATCCAATTTTGGTGTTGGGGTTTACCTGAGTATAAATTTATACTTCTAAATGCCTAATCAAAAATACATCTTAAATAAGATTTCTTCCGGAATAAAACACACTATTATCTTTTTAGTTCAGTACAAAATTACTTTTATGTTTTTCCACAATACGCATAAAAATTTCTAATATTCTGAATTGTTTTTCGAATATTATTTTTTTGTTTGTACAAATATTATTATAAGAAGATCAAAATAATAAAATAACGAAAAAAATAATATAATGAAATGAAAGTTTTAATAAATGTAAAAATATGAAGAAAAATTACTAATAATTGATGAAAAGCAAAAAATAGATGAACAAAAATTGAAGGAAAACAAAAAATACATGAAAAAAAAAAGTGAAAGATAAAAAATAAAATGTGTAGATCCAAATTAATAGAAAAAAAAGATTGTGTGGTTAAAAGAAAAAAGAAAACAAAGTTTGTGTTGGTGATTTTTGTTTTGGATTTGGAAAAAGAGAAGAAGAAAATAGTATTTTGTGTTGGTGATTTATGTTTTGAATTTGGAAAAGAGAAAAAGAAAAGTTTTTTTGTTGGGTGTTTGTTGGAGAAGAAGATAAGATGAAAAGTTTTTTTGTTGGGTGTTTTGTTGGAGAAGAAGATAAGAAGAAAACTTTTTTGTTGGGTTTTTGTGGATTGATGAAATTAGATGTAACAGTGGTGAGTATATATAGTGGGAAGGGTGAGATTTTCAAATTTTTGCAAAATTCAAATTTTCCCCCAATTCCGCCTAAAAGTTTTTCCAAATTTTTAAATTTTTGGATTTTTGTGACAGCTAAGGTTCACAAATATGCAATAGCGACCGCAAGGCGGTCACTAATATTTAATAGTGACCGTCCTGCAGTCACTATTATGTTGCTAGGGACCGCCAAGCGGTCCCTAATAATATTCATCTTTCAAATTTGAATTTTTTGGAATGATGTTGATGTGTTTGTTATGCTTAGCAACCAACCTCATTATAACATGTTAATTGAAGTAATACATGATTACAAAACTAGTAGTTTAGTTGTGAAATAATAGAATGAATGAGATTGAGCGAGTTATTAACGTTCAACATATATTTCATTTTCTACAACTAATCATCACTTATTAGTTGTAGTTGTTATTCGTTTTTATTCTTTACTTCACTAATGTTACCATAAATATGATTATGATGATCAATCATTAGATCAACTATTCATTATGCTTACGTGTATATATGAGTTGTAAGCATTAGGACATTTGTCGTTCAAAACAGTAAAAGAATCTGCAAAGCGGACGGTTCCCTCTATATATTGTTTGGATTTACAATGCAGCGTTGTAAATATTGTTATTTTAACTATTATAATGGTAATTATGAACTAAACAAGCAACACGGCACCTCAAATCATCATAAAATCACGATTTTAAAGTATGAATATTAGTAGGGACCGCCCGTCGGTCACAATTGGGTCAATAGGAACCGCCAGGCGGTCATAATTGGGTAGTTTTGACCGCATTGCGGTCCCTATTAATTTTCATACTTTAAAATCGTGATTTTATGGAAGGATTTTGATGTGTTTGTGATTTTTAGCAACAACCTCAATACTAAATGTGAAATGAAGTAATTATTGGTTACAAAATAAGTGATTGAGTTATTCAATATTAGATATTGAATGTGATCGAGCGAGTTATTAATTTTGAACCTATTTTATTATCTACAACTAATCATCATATACACCCTAGTTGTTATTGGTTATTATGCTTTAACTTCAAAAATTAAAGTATATACATCATTACGCGGTTCAATTAAAGTATAAATATATGTATGTAGGTATTTTATCTATATATATATATATGATCGTTGTCGTTGTATATATTAAGAATTTTCAAAACTGGTCGTCCCCAATATAATGTTTGGAGTTGCAATGAAAGATGTGTAATTAAGGTTGGTTTAACAATGAATAGAATAATTATCAATTACACAAACAACGCGACACCTCAAATCATCGGGAAAACCTCATTTTTAAGTATGAATAATGGTAAGTACCGCTCAACGGTCACAAATATGGGCCCATCGACTGCAATTTGTGCCCAATATACGATTATTGTTGTCTTAACAAATTCTTTATACACTTTTCTCCAAAAGTAAGACTATTTTGTGGTATGAAATATAATGAAGGTAAAAATGCAGGAACCTATCCAACGTTTGCCCGCTTTTGCACTTTCCCATCCAACGTTTTATTTTTTGCACTTTGCTATCCAATGTTTTATTTCGGTAACACTTTCCTATCCAACCTTTGTTTCCGACCTATTTTCGCCCAAAAACGTCACTTTTTGACGAAATGACGCATCGCTGACGTCATTAAGAGGGTATTTTCGGTACATTACTATTTATTTGCTTAAAAATTAAATAAATTAATAAATAACATTTATAGTACATTAACGCGGCATTTTTTCAAATCACCCGCCAATTTTTGAAACCCTAATTTGCATAATCGAAAGCAAATCCACGAAATCGAAACTCAATTTCTTGTTTTCCACTCGATCAACATAATCTAACAATGGTGTGGAGAGTTAGAACCCCCGTTGACGTTATTCCTGAAGGTCAAATTACACCCGATTATGGTAAGAATCCCCAAATCCAAAATTTAATTTATTTCTTTTTTTAGAGTTACATTTCGTCGTGTGGTCCTCCATTTGGCTGTATGTGAGGGAATAGTTTAAGTGTGGTCCTCCTTTTCGTCATGTTCTTTTTTCCTTTTTAGATGTCACTCTAACTGGCACGTGTGCGTTTGTGTGATAAGTTAGTTTAAGTGTGTATATGTATGTCTATATAATGTTAAATATTTTTTGTCTATATTCAGCTGGAGCTAGATATGACCCATTCACCATAATATTGCATCATTCCGGCAAATTAAGGTGTTTGGGGAAATGGGTTTATCTAGAGGGATACATGAGCTATATAGACTGGTGCACTGAGGACGAAATGTCCATGCTAGAGCTACTGGATATGGTGAAAGAAGTGGGTGTTAAAACAGAGGAATGTGTGGTGGGAATATGTTACATTCAAGATTCTGCTCCAGGCGAGTATATTGAAGTAGGTAATGATAAGGAGGCACTGGATATGGCACTCTTTGCATCTACAAGGAAATCAGTAGATGTATATGTTCTCATAGATTAGGTAAATGATACTCAATCACAGAGTGAATTGCCTAATCTTCCTCCAATGAGTGAAGGGTTGGATTATATTGGTGATAACAATAGAGGTGCCAATGTTCGTGAAGAGGAGAGGTTTATAGAAGGTCTTGTAGAGAGTGATGATGATGATGATGAACGACATGATGTAGAAGATGTAGCAAATATGTTAAGAGATATGGCCACCAGAAAAGCAAGTGCAAGTGATATACCAAACTCTTCAAGTGCCCCCTCAACTGAATCAAGAAGCCAAAGACATATACCTCAATTCTTAAGAGACAATACAAGTCCACTGTTGGAATCTATAGTTGATATAGTGGACAGTGATGATAGCGATGGTAAAGTCTCATGTGGTGATGACTCTGAATTTTCAGACGACCTGAATGACAGTGACAATGATGCAGCTGATGATGAATATATTAGGAGTGCTAGTCAGGCAGTGGGGTATGAGGAGGAAGAAGCTATTGCACCACCTGAATTTGTTCTAAATGATGATGATGAAGTTGGAAGCTCTAGCAGACAAGCTCCTTTGCAAGATGGCAAATGAAAGGGAAAAGTGACATGGAGGAAACCACCAAAGCCAATACCACAAAGACATTCACACCAAGGTCATCCAATTTGCAATCCATTGCTTGACATGCATTGTTTCACATTTGAGCTAGGGATGCAGTTTGCAACAACTGAAATGTTGAGTGATGCAATAGTTCATTTCTCAAGAGAACAGGGGATGTCTGTTAAGTTTCCTATCAATTGTCAGTTGAAGGTCCAAGCAAAGACACAATGAGGATTAAGACTCTTAAGGAACCCCATGAATGTGCCAGACAGGACAAGGTCAAACAAGCAACTACCAGATATTTGAGAAAGAAATATCATGCAAAGATAAGTAGTGACCCAAATTGGCCTGCTAGCTCCATGCTAACTATTGATAAAATGGATTGTGGTATAGACTTCCACATATCTCAAATGTACAGAACTAAGAAGATGGTATTTGCTGATGTTCATGGAACTGAAGCAACCCAATATTCCTTGCTATGGAGTTATGCTGAAGAGTTCATGAGGACTAATCCAGGGACTACTGTTAAGTTCAAGTGTAAAGTGATGGGTGAGGTGTGTAAGTTCAAAAGAATATACATGTGCTAGGCTTTCTTAGCGGATGCAGGCCCATTATATGCTTGGATGGGACATACCTCAAGACAAAAAATGGAGGTATACTATTGACTGTTGTTGGTGTTGATGCTAATAACTGCACATATCCCTTTGCATATGCAGTGGTTGAGAAGGAGAGGAAACAATCATGGTATTGGTTTCTGATTATTCTTGTGGATGATCTGAATATCGCTAATAGCTTTCATTGGACTGTAATGAGTGACAAACAGTTGTTGCCTAACTGTGAGCATAGGTTCTGTGTTTTGCACTTGTGGGCAAATTTGAAAAAGAAGCATCCAGGTCTTGCAATGAAGAATATACTTTGGGATGCTGCAAGAGCTGGTAGAGTATGTGATTTCAACAAGATCATGGTTGTGCTGCAAAAGAGTAATGTGAAAGCATACGATTGGTTAGCAAGCAAGCCTCCAACTCAGTGGTCTAGAGCATTCTTTAGAAAACATTGCAAAAGTGATCATTGGTTGAATAACATGTCTGAGAGCTTCAATGCCTCAATTGCTAAAGCCAAGGGTATGCCAATCATTGACATGTTGGAATCTATTAGAAGAATCTTTATGAAGAGGACAGGTATCAGGAAGATTGTGATAAACAAGAGCAACAAGGATATTACTCCTAAGGTTTGGGATATTCTTGATAAGATTAGAGCAAAGTTTGGAGGTTACATGGCACACTGGAATGGAAATTTCGAGTTTGAGGTTGAGGCACCTTACAGTGATACCTTTGGTGTGCACTTGGAGAATAAGACATGTACATGTATGACGTGGGATATGATAGGTATCCCTTGTGTTCATGCCTGTGCTGCAATGAGACACATGAGTTGGAAGCCAGAAGAGCACATTCATGCTTATTACTCAAAGGAGACCTATCTAAGGACTAACAGTAACTACATGTCTCCAATGCAAGGAAAGAGTGTCTGGCCTATGGCTCAAACACATAGGAACAGAATAGAACCTCCTCATGTCAAAACTATGCATAGTAGGCCCAAAAAGTACCATAGAAAAATAACTCCCGAAGAACTGAGAGAGATTTAGTTGAGGAATGAACTTAGTGGCCATCTAGGAAGGGATGGACTTAAGATGCATTGTGGTTATTGCAAAGCAGAAGGTCATAATGCTAGAAGTTGTCCGGCAAGGAAGAATAACCCTCTTGGAAGTACATGGGTTCCCAAGCTAAGGGTGAATGGTAGGGGAAGAGTTAGGAAAGGGAGTGGGAAGGGAAGAACGAAAGGATCTGTTGGTCCTAATACATCTGCTGAAGTTCCTTCAACTACAAATGTTCCTTCAGAGACAGGTGTTAGTGCACAATGAGAGGTGATTACCAGTCTTATTTCCTATGACTATCTACTCAAAGTTGCTAAATTTAACTAGTACTTTCTGTTGGTAGGTTGCTGCAACACAGGAGTCTGTTGTTAAAACTGGTGCTGCTGATGATCAGGGACAACGTGAGCCCTCTGAAAGAGCAAATAAAAGGAAACAACAGGTACAGACTAAAGTGGCTCCCGAAAAAAAGAACCGTGAAGCAACTGATTTGCCCCCAAGGCCTCAACGAGACAATATCAGAATGCAGCACCTACTTGTGAAGCCTCTCCCTTAGAAGTTCGACCTCAAGTAAGGCGGCATACAAGGAGTAATCCAGCACCAATAGCTACAGCACCAATTTTTGTGGCTGGGATAAATGTTAGGCCACTCACTAGAAGCCAAACACCTGAAAGGTTTACTAGTTTATCAACTGAAAAACCGGCAAGTAAGTCAAAGAAGCAGCTTTTGTTCTCAGAGGTACCAACATCCAGCAGTAATTTGACTATCACTCCTCCAAGTAGAAAAAGTTTCAAATCTCTTGCTGCAAGTAAAAAAAATTGTAGTTCCAAAAAGAACCAGAAATATGATGTCTGTTAGTACTGCAGAAGATGGTACTAACTAATGGTTATGTATAATGTACATTATTGCGTGCTCTTTTGAATAGTGGTTGGTAATGTCATGGTACTGAATATGGATTCCACCTCCTATTGTTGTTCATGGTATTAAATGGATATTTAATGCAATATGTTATACAAAATACTATCTAAACAATATATATAATTGCACCCGACTATAAATACTTTGATGACATTTTACAGTTTACGATCCACCGTTTGCCCGCTATTACAGTTTACGGTCCAACGTTTGAAAAATTTACACTTTCATATCCAACCTTTTAAATAACTAACACGCGACGATATAAACTTTGTGAATTATTACATCATCAATTCTGAATCACAACATTATATTTGTTTCCTTTTTTATGATAAGAATCCGATATAAACGCAGCTGCCAACTATCACATCATTATATTGGTTTCCTTTTTTTTTATAAGAAGCCGGTATCAACGCAGCATATCATTAATTATTCCATCATCAATTCTGAACACTACCATTAATTATTTGTTTCCTTTTTTTTTATCCAAACCCTATATCAACGCAGGAGATCACGTAAACCAACAACTGAATAATGTCAGCCAACTTTGAAAAGCCTCAATTTCCTTAATTGGTATTTATGTGGTTGCTCAACTACCAATTGTCTCAAGAAGATCTTAAACTTAAAACCTGATTAGACATCTCCAAAATCGAAACCGTAGGATCAATACTGAACCGGTGAGTTGCATTAATTCAACAGACGAAAACTCTAGCATTTAAATAACACTCATCAACTCCAAAAGACGCATGCAATCAAACCCTCAAAATAAATTCTTCACTTCTCTCTTCTGGCAAAACAAACTCTTCACTTCTCTCTTCTGTCAACAAAAAAACTCTTCACATCTCTCTTCTTTCAGAAAAAATCTCCGTGGAAAACGTTTATCAATCAACCCCAAAGAACTCCTACAACGAGATAACCGAATACCTCCCCAAAATCTTCCTCAACTTCGATGACTTTTCCGTCGTCGATGAATTGGTTCTTATGGAAGAACTTAGTCGCCGCATCCAGTTTGAAATTACCTATATCGAGGCTATGATGCAGCGAGTTTATGAGGAACTTGCTGATGTTTTCACGGGGAGGAGGGGAGTTGTAGTTAAACCGGTGGAGATTTTAGACCATCTGCGGATAATGCAGACGCGGTTTGAACTCTTCACCGAGTTCTATGGGAAACTAGGGGTCACCTACAACCGGCGGATAGGGGCTGTAAAGACAAACTCTGTGTATGACCGTCTCTTCAAAAAGCTCAACTTCGTATATTATTATATTTCACGAAACTAATATTTGTTATACCCTTATGTAGTCTTCGAATATGGAGAAGAGATTTGCAACACAGGGGTTTGTGAACTACAACATAATGGACTACTGCTTCCTCATCAAGAAGCTTCCCATCCCACCCATTAGGATCGTGACCAGATTCAAAATAGAATATGGCATGATTCCCGTATAGTTTATTTTGTAATCACTGTTGACCCCCCCCCCCCCCCCCCCTCTTACCCTTTTTGTCAAGGGTTTCTTTTTTTGTGGGGATTTGCTAAGAATTTATGTTATTTTCTTATTTTCAGTTTAATTCGGTTTTTAGTCAACAGAAGCATAACGTTACAAATCTCGAAATCAGATAACAAAGGGCTAGTTAAAGAAGTTGTAGTACAATACAAAAAATAGGAAACAACAAAGGACTATCAATAATTTCCTATTTTTGGACTCTAAATTACTAGCACGCTGTTCAAGCTTCTTCATCAGCTTCTTATTCTCCAACTCCAACTCAGTGTTCTTCTGCTGCATGTTAGGTTCAATGTTTCCCTTTTCGAATTCCTTCAGTTTGGCTTCGGCCTTTTCGATTCTTCTCCTCAACATCGGTATAACCTCTCTTGCACGATGACAAAGTGGTTCATCAACCCAGAACCACAACCCACAACCTTTGGATCCCTTGTAACATTTCGTAAATCGATGACCCGAATTTTTATCAGTTAGGGAGAGTTGGGTAACCGCTGGAAACCCACACTTGCAATAAAAATCCTCTGTAACAGTAGTCTCTGACATTACTCGATTATGATTGTGGCGTTAATTTGGTGAATTTGTTGCTAATTTTCAGTTTGGAATTTTTAGGGTTCGTCGAAAAAAATGATTTGGGTCAGAAATTTGTTTAAAGTTGGTTTTCAAATGTTTTTGAATGAGTTAGCCGTTGAAAATAGTAATGTACCGAAAATACCCCTCTTAATGACGTCAGTGATGCGCCATTTCGTCAAAAAGTGATATTTTTGGGCGAAAATAGGTCGGAAACAAAGGTTGGATAGGAGAGTGTTACTGGAATGAAACGTTGGATAGCAAAGTGTAAAAAATGAAACGTTGGATAGGAAAGTGCAAAAGCGGCAAACATTGGATAGGTTCCTGCATTTTTCCCTATAATGAATATGCATTGAAAAGTTTGAGTCAAATAATTTGATGGCCCCAAAATTCCCATTACTTATTAGTAATAAATATGCTTCGCATGAAATAGATCGTAGATCACTTTTTTAGCAATAAGCAAGTTTATATGGATAAGAATAAAGAATAAATATCAGCGATTAGCCTACATACTTAATGCATGTAAAATAAGTCATGAACTCCAAAAATATCAAGCACTTTTTCCCCCATCCTCAGTCTAAATGTGATTTCGCTTGTTTTGGCCCATGTCAAAGATAATGTGGCTTCCCACGAGGAGGCCAAGTCCTATGGTCTTGTGATCAAGTTACTAGACATATTTTGGAGTTTGGCCTTAAGAGATTGAATAGACTAAAGATAATTATCGCAAAGTAATTTATTCAATTCTAGTATATTAATTAATATATCAATTTAGCATTCAAACTCATTTAAGTCATTCTTAGCATCGAGCTTGCCTAATTTTATGCTCGGGCAGAGCGTATTTTCAAAGCGGCTTGATTGAATCGAGTTATCGTTGGGTAATCGCAACATGTTGATAGTTGGGTTCACTTTTTAAAATTGTAACGGCCGCACCTAAAAGATTCTGAGACTCAGTGGAGTTTCACTTTTTGACACTTAGTAATGTTTCTTATGTTGTAAGGTGTTTTGAGGGGTTTCAAGTTGAATTAAGTTTATAGTTACCCCTTCTTCTTTCATTCCCAATCCAGAATGAGATTAGCTAGATTCTAAATGATCACGCTTCATGTATTTGATGAGATTCGTAATTGAGTCTCGTGATTTAAATTGTTCATTTAGACCTGTATATTATTTGGTAGATTTATCCTATTTTAAGAGTTAATAGCAAAAACCACCCCGTGTTATTTCTATTTGGCTGAAATTGGCTGGTGTTGTTTAAATTGGCATAAACCCTAGTGTTACCATTTTATTTGCACCCCGCGCCCAATTTACATTTTATCATTTTTAAAAGGGATAATTCTATCAAACCCCCCAAACTATGAGGTCATTTACCGCACAGGGTCAGAACTTTAGTTTTAGCGGCAGTGCCCCCTAAACTTTGGTCGTTTGTGCGAATTTCTCCATTTTGCAGTTTTTTGCAATTTTTCCACAAAAAATCATCGAAAAAATTATTTAAAGTTTGACTAAAACCTTCGTCTCGATGAGACGGTTCCGATGGTGGTGACGGTGTCGCAAAATTCAAAGCCAATACACGGGAAATTTAATTTAAGTGTATTGCACTTAAATTAGAATTCCCATCTTATAACTTTGAATTTTGCATCACCGTCACCACCATTGGAACCGTCTCATCGAGACGAAGGTTTTAGTCAAACTTTAAATAATTTTTTCGATGATTTTTTGTGGAAAAATTGCAAAAAACTGGAAAATGGAGAAATTCGCACAAACGACCAAAGTTTAGGGGGCACTGCCGCTAAAACTAAAGTTCTGACCCTGTGCGGTAAATGACCCCATAGTTTGGGGGGTTTGATAGAATTATCCCTTTTTAAAATGTTGCTTCAATAATGTTCCCATTTTAGGTTGAAGTGATGTAATGAATCTATTTCACACAATAAATAGGTAGATTTGTAAATTTCATTTTCTGTCGGGGGTTAACTTTGTTTTTTTAATCGGTAACATACGGTATCTCACATAATAAAGTTGATAACCTATGTTAAGGTACAGTTGACAAGAGAAGGGAATTCAATAATTTAAATTTATTATTTATTTGTCGAATATCTGATACTTCTTTTTTTCTTCTTCCAAATAGCTAGCTAAAGGACTACTTTAGTAGAGGGAGTGAAATCCTAATTAATGAAGTCATTCTATATTGAAATATAATTACATACACTACAACTAATAACGGAAACGCTACCCATATGATAATCATGAATAACAACTCCTAATGATATTAGTAGTCCTTGTACTACAACAATACGTATTGGTCACCTTTATATATTATTTTGCATTATAATATATAGTTTTTTCATATGAATCTCTCCTTTCTCTACAAAAGCCCCAAGAAAACATAACTAGTTAAATCACATAAACACAAGCACACCAGCTTCAAATATTGTCCAAGAAAATGAAGTCCATTACTAAAGTCATTCAAAGGTGGAGAAACAAGAGCCGGGCTCCACCCGGCTATGTCACGATCCTTGTCGGAGCGCAAAGAAAGCGGTTCGTCGTCAAAACTAGGTTCTTAAACTATCCGGTTTTTGCGGCGCAATTCGACGAAGTAGAGGCGGAGTTCGGGTTTCCGAGCGAGGGCTGTCTCGTTCTTCCTTGCCAACCGGGATTATTCGAAGGAATCGTGAGGTTTCTTGAGAAGGACGAGGACAAGTTTAGCTGATTGGGGCTGCATGAGTTCTTGAAGATGGTTACGGATGAATTTACATACAACAATGAATCTTGTCACGCGTTGACTACGCTATTGCTGCAAGAGGCCCGATCGGGTTTTATATTTTGACGCTAGCTAGCGAGATTATGTATGGTCTTTATTTTATTCAGGTCATGTATGTGCTTGATGGGTTTAATTCGGACTAGTTATTTAATTATGTGGTCTAGTTAGCATTTTTTTCCCAATCTGGAATGAGATTAGCTAGATACTCTATCAGGCTTGATAATCTTGTATATGTATTCAAATTATTCTTAATTAATGAAATACATGGTTAAGATTGTATGTTCATTTGCAGGAAAAAAATCACGTTTGGTACCTTAATTTGGCCTCGTTTTCTATTTGGTACCTTAATTTGTCCAACCAAATTTTTGGTACCCTATGTTTGCAAAGTTCATCACGGTTGGTACCTCCCTAGCGGCATCCCCAAATTCACCACCCTAATGTCTACGTGACTCGCCGTTGACCCGTCCAAGCTCAATTTTGACCAAATTAAGTCTAGCTGGACATGTTGACTGGATTAAGAAAAATGATCTTATATTCACAATTTATAGTTTGTATATTTTTTATAAGGGATAATTACATTAAACCCCCCATCGTATGATCCATTTCTGAGTCAACCCCCTTAACTTTATTTTGACTCAGTCAACCCCCCATCGTTTGCCAAAATCATCACTTTGCCCCAAGTCAACTTTTTTGCACTTTTTTCAGGGGTATTTTCGTCAAATGTTAAAAATTTTAATATTTGTTTAAAAAAATGTAAAATTTATTAATCGACAAATATTAATTTTCGGCAAAAAAAGTTTTTTTTCAACCAAAATTATTTCTGAATTCTTTTTTTCGGCAACTGTTTTTTTTTCGAACAAATTTTTTTTTCGACAACATTTT
The DNA here is from genome assembly GCA_948329865.1 of Linaria vulgaris. Lineage (NCBI taxonomy): Eukaryota > Viridiplantae > Streptophyta > Magnoliopsida > Lamiales > Plantaginaceae > Linaria > Linaria vulgaris. The sequence goes on from OX415249.1 coordinate 69,028,651, forward strand.
TATTTTCGAAAATATTTTTTTTCAGAAATTTTTTTTTCAACAATTTTTTTTCGACATAGTTCTTTTTTCGAAAAAAAATTTCGAAAATAAAAATGTTGTCGAAAAAAAAAATTTGTTCGAAAAAAAAATATTTGCGAAAAAAAAAATTTCGGAAATAAATTTGGCTGAATTTTTTTTTTTTGGGGAAAATTAATATTTGTCGATTAATAAATATTAAAATTTTTAACATTTGACGAAAATACCCCTGAAAAAAGTGCAAAACGTTGACTTGGGGCAAAGTGATGATTTTGGCAAACGATGGGGGGTTGACTGAGTCAAAACAAAGTTAAGGGGGTTGACTCATAAATGGACCATACGATGGGGGGTTTAATGTAATTACCCCTTTTTATAATTAGCTTTATTATATAAATTGTAAAATTTATTAAATATATAAGTATTATAAATATAAGTTATTTTATAAAAAAAAAAAACTTAAATCTAAAAAATGATTAAAATAAAACAAAATACAATTCACCAGCACCCCCTACCCCCCCCCCCCCTCCTTTCATCACCACGATCAAATCCGAGCAGCGGCGGCGGTGATGGTGGTTTCATGAGGTACGGATCGAGCAGCGGCGGTGGTGGTGGTTTGGTGAGGTACGAATCGAGCAGCGGCGGTGCTAGCGGTTTGGTGAGGTACGAATCGAGCGGCGGCGGCGGTGGTGGTTTGGTGAAGTACAGATCGAGTAGCGGCGGCGGTGGTGGTTTGGTGAGGTACGAATTGAGCGGCGGCGGCGGTGGTGGTTTGGTGAGATACGAATCGAGCGGCGGCGGCGGTGGTGGTTTGGTGAAGTACAGATCGAGTAGCGGCGGCGGTGGTGGTTTGGTGAGGTATGAATCGAGCGGGGGCGGCGGTGGTGGTTTGGTGAGGTACAGATCGAGTAGCGGCGGCGGTGGTGGTTTGTTGATGTACGAATCGAGCGGCGGCAGCGGTGGTGGTTTGGTGAGGTACAGATCGAGTAGCGGCGGCGGTGGTGGGTGGCGGTGATGGCTGGTGGGGGGTGATGGGTGGCGGTGATGGCTCGTGCGTGGATGGGTGGGGGGGGTTGAAGAAGATGATTGAACTTTTTTATAATTATTTTACTAAAATTTCTGATTTAACTTTTTTTTTAACTAAATAACTTATATTTATAATAGTTATATATTTAATAGTTATAACTTTAAAGTTAATTACAAAGATTTAATAACTTATATTTATGATATATTAGTTTTTTTTTAATCTAGTCAGCTTGTCCACGTGTGTAAAATTGGGTCAAAATCGAGTCTGGGGTGGTCAACGGTGAGCCACGTAGGATACGCGGTGGTTAAATTGGGGACGCCACTAGGGAGGTACCAACCGTGATGAACTTTGCAAACATAGGGTACCAAAAATTTGGTTGGACAAATTAAGGTACCAAATAGAAAACGAAGCCAAATTAAGGTACCAAACGTGATTTTTTTCCCTTCATTTGCATGGACCTGTTGATTATTTTGTAAGACAATCCAATTTTGGTGTTGGGGTGTTTACCTGAGTATACTTGTCAAAAATCTTGAATTGGCTACTGGTTTGTCATTGTGCTTTATATTATGATAACTTAGTTGAAGCCTGGGTATATCGTTGGGCAACTGCAATTTGCATGCTGTCTTTGTTTAATATTAGTGTTATAAATGTGAAGTTTTGGTTTTGTCCAGAATATTTCAGTTATAGGGAAATTGATTCATTGGCTCCGTTTTACAGTGAGCTGGAGGAAAGACAAAGGCAGAGTAAAAGTTATAGAGAAATGCAGCAAAAGGCGACGCACGTATTTTGATGTCGTTGGTAGTCTTAGGGGTGTGATGTGTGTATTCATAATTTTCATAATATATAATGTTTATGTGAATGCGTCATCCTCAAATTTGGTTTATTAGTTGTGACTACAAAGTTTTATATTGATTTTCTCACAAATTGTTTTCCTTTCGCGTGTTATCTAACTCGACGTTGTCTTATATAATTGTAGACTCGAGATTGAAAAGGCTTGACGAAACCGGTTGCGTATGGAGAACATGAGATTCTTCTTCATTGTCTGTGCGACTTTTGGACTCACAGCTCTTTTGAGGTCGAGCTTAACAAATTCCAACAATAGAGTGAGGGATGCTACACAGTTTCATGGGGATGGTTTCCGTGGTTTTGGTTTTTAATTTCTTGTAGCATTGTTTTACTCATTCTAGCATTGTAAACTATGGTGTCATGTTATATGTCTTCCTTATCATGTGCTTTTCTTTTCTCTCATTTACATGATCAACTTCTGTGAAAGTGAAGTTGACTAAATTCGACCTTTGTTTTTCAGTAAGTCGCGCACTTTTTAAGCACGCCTTACTGTTATTTGATTGAAATTCGCCATTAATATTTATGCAGTGCTAAATTCTCTTACCCTTGGGACTTAGTGTACTTGCAGAGACATAAAAGGTTACGAAGTTGGAAAAAGCTACCTAAATCAGAAGGTTGTAGCGTGAAAGCTCTCAATGTGCCGAGTGAATGCATACACACAATATAATATCTATCTAAAAAGGATACTCCTCTTGAAAATAACTACCTACACCAGAAGCTTTTAGCGTGAAAGCTACTGACTCGTTAATTGATTATGTCTCTGCATTGCATTATTTGTTTCAAAAGGTTAAGACGACTTTGGGGCTACATAAATTGAATTTGGTGGATATTCATGAGAGTGACATTCTGCGGACACACACACACACGCACGACTTATTGAAAGATTTTGAGTTGTGACGGACACAGAATCTTCACAGACTGTTGACGTGTATCTGTGGGTTTGATTTGCACAGAAGTAGGGTATGACATATTCATGTGCCCTTTGTATAAATTCACACTCATGAGATGCTTGTTTTTGTGTATTGAGTGTTGGGATTGATAGTGGTTCTTTGCATTGTCTCTTATTGTCAATATGAGCTTCTTATTGCTTATTTTGCTCGAACAGTTGTTAGACTTTAAAAATTAACAAATAAATGAGGAAATTGGGTACAATAGTTCTCTTATTCCAAAATGAGCAAGCACAACTGTTTTTTGTCATTGTCTTTCTTCCAGCTTCTAACAAAGGCAATATCAATAATTGAGGACTGAGAGTGAATTATCTAGATATCCTGGCAGCAACCTCCTCTGCTATTGCCATACTAGAAGTGAGACCAGGTGATTCAATTCCCAAAAGATTTCTAAGGCCAGCAATTCCATGAATGTCTTCTCCCTGCATTTAAAAAAGATTCAAATTAAAAATTGATAATATTCATTAAAGCCACAACCACATTACGTGGGAAATAAGTTTATAGGCAATCAGATCTTTTCCTCGATTAATTTTCAAAAAGAAACTATACTCAGCAAATGGAACGAGTAGATTCAAGAAGTCACAAATTAAGGTTGCAAAGAATGTCATGACAATAATACGGATTAGAAAAAACTATCATGTTATCATGTGCCGTTACGCTAGTTAAGGATGTCAGTTAACAATAAGAAACATGTCCAGAAGAATAGAAGGTCTGTAGTTTTACCTGTACCACAAAATCAGTGGGAGGCAGTTTCGGTCCAGAAAGTTTTGGTCTAATGCCAGCATAGCCTGGCTCTAGTGATCCGTCCTTCAACTCTGGGTAGTACTTTCTCATCTCGGAATAAAACCGATTTGCACGATCTTCAGGGACACAATAATCAAACCTTAACATGACCAGAAAGAAATTAGATAAAACATACTATCACTTCTTCCACAAGACTCTGCAAGAACTAAGTTACCATCTGCTTTTTAGTGTTTTCTATCACAGTGATATCTTAACATTGAGATATTATCATGTTTCCATAAACTCGTAAAGTAGTTTATCAAAGAGCCAAAAATGTCGTGAGCAATACACTTGATGAATAGAAGTGAAGCACATATGATACAACCTAAATATTTGAGATTATAATTCCTAATTCGAGTTTAGGAGAACTCCAAGAAAGAGATGAGAATTTGAGAGAATTTAAAAAAATACTTGATTAAACTTGAATAAAATGATTACAAATGCTGAAATTTAAATAGAGGAATTGGCTCACTATTTCAGTCCACAATTCCACTAATCTAGAATGGACTCCACTAATTTGACCACTAAAAACGTGCAACAACTTAACTGAATACGAAAGTGACAATAAAATAAAATTAAACAATTGCTGGAATAAAAATAAGGAGGAATTATTATTTCTGTCCATTATCTTTTTTTCCAAAACTTAAATGCCCGTTTTTTCAAACATGTTAAAACTGCCCTGTATCTTTTAAAATTTCTACTAAAATTGCTAAAAGTGAAATTTTTGGACAAAAAAGTCTATGTGGCTGCCCAGTCAAAGAATCACGTTGCCTAATCAAAAAGTCGCGCCCGACACCTACTATTTGTTTTGAAAAGGATGAATTATTATTTTTGCCCATTATCTTTTTTTCCAAAACTTAAATGCCTTTTTTTTCAAAACATGCTAAAAATGTCCTGTATCTTTTAAAATTTCAACTAAAGATGCCCGAAGTGAAATCCTAGGTGTCTGGCGCGACTTTTAATTAGGCAACGCGATTCTTTGACTAGGCAGCCACGTAGGCTTTTTTGTCCGAAAATTACACTACGGGCATTTTTAGTAGAAATTTTAAAAGATACAGGGCATTTTTAGCATGTTTTGAAAAAACGGGCATTTAAGTTTTGGAAAAAAAGATAATGGGCAGAAATAATAATTCGTCCATAAATTTATACTTCTAAATGCCTAATCAAAAATACATCTTAAATAAGATTTCTTCCAGAATAAAACACACTATTATCTTTTTAGTTCAGTACAAAATTACTTTTATGTTTTTCCACAATGCGCATAAAAAGTTCTAGAAAACTTATTAAAATTTTATATACCAGTTTATAGAGTCCATATATTCTAAAAGGTCTCGGTTTCAGTTAAATACAAAATGCAACTCGTACATTGGCATTGGCAAGACGACTGTACGTTATTTTAAGTACATTAAGATGATACAACACCATAGAAAAGTTTTATCAATTACACAATGCAACATGCACTTTGAGAAAATGACAACTCATTCCCTCATCATCAAAGATCCAACTTACACTACAAGAAAAACAGGTCAATAGGGACCGAACAGGTCAATAGAGACCCCTCAGGCGGTCCCTATTGACCCTCTTTCGGTCGCAGAAGGTCAATATACGGTCGCTATTGACCGGGCCCTGATGAGAGTGGTCGCTTCTAGTCATCGATCGACTTTCGCTACTAAGGGTTAGTAGCGACCAAAAATCAGTGACCGCCATGCAGTCCCTATTGCCTTAACAGCAATAGGGACTGCCCTGCAGTCGCTACTAATGGAGCAACAGGGACCGCCGAGCGGTCCCTACTAATATTCATATAGTATCAATGAATATTAGTAGGGACCGTCGAGCGGTCCCTAATAGTCTACGCGAAAAATAATAAAAATAGTAATATTCTAAAAAAAATTGGAATATTATTTTTTTTTTGTACAAATATTATTATAAGAAGATCAAAATAATAAAATAATCAAAAAAAATAATATAATTAAATGAAAGTATTAATAAATGTAAAAATATGAAGAAAAATAACTAATAATTGATGAAAAGCAAAAATTAGATGAACAAAAATTGAAGGAAAACAAAAAAATACATGAATAAAAAAACAAGTGAAAGATAAAAAATAAAATGTGTAGATCTAAAATAATAGAAAAGAAAGATTGTGTGGTTAAAAGAAAAAAAGAAAACAAAGTCTGTGTTGGTGATTTTTGGTTTGGATTTGGAAAAAGAGAAGAAGAAAGGTGATTTATGTTTTGGATTTGGAAAAAGAGAAAAAGAAAAGTTTTTTTGTTGGGTGTTTGTTGGAGAAGAAGATAAGATGAAAAGTTTTTTTGTTGGGTGTTTTGTTGGAGAAGAAGACAAGAAGAAAAGTTTTTGTTGGGTTTTTTTTGGAGATTAATGAAATTAGATGTAAGAGTGGTGAGTATATATAGTGGGAAGGGTGAAATTTTCAAATTTTTGCAAAATTAAAATTTCCCCCCAATTTCGCCTAAAATTTTCGCAAATTTTCAAATTTTCGAATTTTTGTGACAACTAAGGTGTCACAAATATGCAATAGGGACCGCAAGATGGTCACTAATATTTAATAGTGACCGCCCTGGAGTCACTAATATGTTGTTAGGGACCGCTTGTATAATATTCATCTTTCAAATTTGATTTTTTTGGAATGATGTTGATGTGTTTGTTATTCTTAGCAACCAACTTCATTGTAACATGTTAATTGAAGTAATACATGATTACAAAACTAGTAGTTTAGTTGTGAAATAATAGAATGAATGAGATTGAGCAAGTTATTAACGTTCAACATATATTTCATTTTCTACAACTAATCATCACTTATTAGTTGTAGTTGTTATTCGTTTTTATGCTTTACTTCACTAATGTTACCGTAAATGTGATTATGAGGTTCAATCATTAGATCAACTATTCATTATGCTTATGTGCATATATGAGTTGTAAGCATTAGGACATTTGTCGTTCAAAACAGTAAAAGAGTCTTCAAAGCGGACCGTTCCCTCTATATATTGTTTGGATTTACAATGCAACGTTGTAATTATTGTTATTTTAACTATTACAATGGTAATTATGAACTAAACAAACAATGCGGCACCTCAAATCATCATAAAATCACGATTTTAAATTATGAATATTAGTAGGGACCGCCCGGCGGTCACAATTGGGTCAATAGGGACCGCCAGGCGGTCACAATTGAGTTAATTGCGACCGCATTGCGGTCCCTATTAATTTTCATACTTTAAAATCGTGATTTTATGGAAGAATTTTGATGTGTTTGTGATTTTTAGCAACAACATCAATATTAAATGTAAAATGAAGTAATTAATGGTTACAAAACAAGTGATTGAGTTATTCAATATTAGATATTGAATGTGATCGAGCGAGTTATTAATTTTGAACCTATTTTATTATCTACAACTAATCATCATATATACCCTAGTTGTTATTGGTTATTATGCTTTAACTTCAAAAATTAAAGTATATACATCATTACGCTGTTCAATTAAAGTATAAATATATGTATGCAGGTATTCTATCCATATATATATATATGATCGTTGTCGTTGTATATATTAAGAATTTTCAAAACGGGTCGTCCCCAATATATTGTTTGGAGTTGCAATGAAAGATGTGTAAGTATGGTTGGTTTAACAATGAATAGAATAATTATCAATTACACAAACAACGCGGCACCTCAAATCATCAGGAAAACCTCATTTTTAAGTATGAATATTAGTAAGTACAGCTCAACGGTCACAAATATGGGCCCATCGACTGCAATTTGTGCCCAGCGACCGCATTGCAGTCGCTGAATATTACCAGCTACTGCAAGGCTGTCGCTGAAGGCTAGTGACTGCATTGCAGTCGCTACTGGGCGGTCCCTAAAGACCGCACAGTCTTGTAGTGTTAGGGCCCGAATCATTATTATTTGTCATGCTCTTCTCCCAAAACTCGCATCTAGGACACAGTGAAATTTGTGACATAGCCAAAGCAAAAGTATCCCTAAATATACACGAAAATTTTCAATTTTTTATCATCGCGTCGGGTAGGAAATGAACAAACTTTTCTTTTATTTCTAATGAGTACCTAAAAACAGCAGAATATATAAAATTAAAAACCTATCTTCTACTTTTTTTCATTTATAAAATGAAACATCGTCTTTTTCATCAAAGAATAATGAACGGGTACACGTGTATATTGAAAATAATAAATATTTAGCAATGCAGAGACACCAAATAACTAGCTAAATAATTAGAGTGAAAATTTTGAAATAATGATTGATAAGAAACAAGTTCATACATGTGCTTCCTTAGTGGAAGTAACAAATGAATTAAGTGTTTCCTACGCGAAATATTATCAATTAAATATTGTGAAAAATAAAATACCGACTTTTTTTATGCATTTCATATAAACAAATGATATGTTACACATACGAAACGGTAGTACGAACATGATATACGATTATTGTTGTCTTAACAAAGTCTTTATACACTTTTCTCCAATAGTAAGATTATTTTGTGGTATGAAATATAATGAATATGCATTTAAAAGTTAGAGTCAATAATTTGATGGACCCAAAATTCCCATTACTTACTAGTAATAAATATGATTCGCATTAAATAGATCGTAGATCACTTTTTTAGCAATAAGCAAGGTTATATGGATAAGAATAAAGAATAAATATAAGCGATTAGCCTACATACTTAATGCATGTAAAATAAGACATGAACTCCAAAAACATCAAGCACTTTTTCGCTCATCCTCAGTCTAAATGTGCTTTCGCTTGTTTTGGCCCATGTCAAACATAATGTGGCTTCCTACGAGGAGGCCAAGTCCAATGGTTTTGTGATCAAGTTACTAGACATATTTTGGAGTTTATCCTTAAGAGATTGAATAGACTAAAGATAATTATCGCAAAGTAATTTATTCAATTTTAGTATATTAATTAATATAGCAATTTAGCATTTAAACTCATTTAAGTCATTCTTAGCATCGAGCTTGCCTAATTTTATGCTCGGGCAGAGCGTATTTTCAAAGCGGCTTGATTGAATCGAGTTATCGTTGGGTAATCGCAACATGTTGATAGTTGGGTTCACTTTTTAAAATTGTAACGGCCACACCTAAAAGATTCCGAGACTCGGTGGAGTTTCACTTTTTGACGCTTAGTAATGTTTCTTATGTTGTAAGGTGTTTTGAGGGGTTTCAAGTTGAATTAAGTTTATAGTTACCCCTTCTTCTTTCATTCCCAATCTAGAATGAGATTAGCTATATTCTAAATGATCACGCTTCATGCATAAACCCTAGTGTTATCATTTTATTTGCACACCGCACCCAATCTACATTTTATCATTTTTAAAATGTTGCTTCAATAATGTTCCCATTTTAGGTTGAAGTGATGTAATGAATCTATTTCACACAATAAATAGGTAGATTTGTAAATTTCATTTTCTGTCGGGGGTTAACTTTGTTTTTTTAATCGGTAACATACGGTATCTCACATAATAAAGTTGATAACCTATGTTAAGGTACAGTTGACAAGAGAAGGGAATTCAATAATTTAAATTTATTATTTATTTGTCGAATATCTGATACTTCTTTTTTTCTTCTTCCAAATAGCTAGATAAAGGAGTAAAGGACTACTTTAGTAGAGGGAGTGAAGTCCTAATTAATGAAGTCATTCTTTATTGAAATATAATTACATACACTACAACTAATAACGGAAACGCTAGCCATATGATAATCATGAATAACAACTCCTAATGATATTAGTAGTCCTTGTACTACAACAATACGTATTGGTCACCTTTATATATTATTTTGCATTATAATATATAGTTTTTTCATATGAATCTCTCCTTTCTCTACAAAAGCCCCAAGAAAACATTACTAGTTAAATCGCATAAACACACGCACACCAGCTTCAAATATTGTCCAAGAAAATGAAGTCCATTACTAAAGTCATTCAAAGGTGGAAAAACAAGAGCCGGGCTCCACCCGGCTATGTTCCGATCCTTGTCGGAGCGCAAAGAAAGCGGTTCGTCGTCAAAACTAGGTTCTTAAACTATCCGGTTTTTGCGGCGCAATTCGACGAAGTAGAGGCGGAGTTCGGGTTTCCGAGCGAGGGCTGTCTCGTTCTTCCTTGCCAACCGGGTTTATTCGAAGGAATCGTGAGGTTTCTTGAGAAGAACGAGGACAAGTTTAGCGGATTGGGGCTGCATGAGTTCTTGAAGATGGTTACGGATGAATTTACATACAACAATGAATCTTGTCACGCGTTGACTACGCCATTGCTGCAAGAGGCCCGATCGGGTTTTATATTTTGACGCTAGCTAGCGAGATTATGTATGGTCTTTATTTTATTCAGGTCATGTATGTGTTTGATGGGTTTAATTCGGACTATAGTTATTTAATTATGTGGTCTAGTTAGCAGTTTTTTCCCAATCTGGAATGAGATTAGCTAGATACTCTATCAGGCTTGATAATCTTGTATATGTATTCAAAATATTCTTAATTAATGAAATACATGGTTAAAATTGTATGTTCATTTGCATGGACCTTTTGATTATTTTGTAAGACAATCCAATTTTGGTGTTGGGGTGTTTACCTGAGTATACTTGTCAAAAATCTTGAATTGGCTACTGGTTTGTCATTGTCCTTTATATTATGATAACTTAGTTGAAGTCTGGGTATATCGTTGGGCAACTGCAATTTGCATGCTGTCTTTGTTTAATATTAGTGTTATAAATGAGAAGTTTTGGTTTTGCCCAGAATATTTCAGTTATAGGGAAATTGATTCATTGGCTCCGTTTTACAGTGAGCTGGAGGAAAGACAAAGGCAGAGTAAACGTTATAGAGAAATGCAGCAAAAGGTGACGCAGGTATTGAATATTGTTGGCTTAGCTTTGATGACGTTGGTAGTCTTAGGGGTGTGAGGGATGCTACACAGTTTCATGGGGATGGTTTTCGTGGTTTTGGTTTTTAATTTCTTGTAGCATTGTTTTACTCATTCTAGCATTGTAAACTATGGTGTCATGTTATATGTCTTCCTTATCATGTGCTTTTCTTTTCTCTCATTATCAACTTCTGTGAAAGTGAAGTTGACTAAATTCGACCTTTGTTTTTCAGTAAGTCGCGCACTTTTTAAGCACGCCTCACTTTGATTGATTGAGCTGAAATATTTCCTTGGTGACCTAAAAAATGTGAAAAGGGTGGGCTATATATACATGTGAGCAACCCCTATTGACGATCTATATCACTTTGATGTAACAATTGTGCTAAGAGTGCTACACTCTTCTAATGATAAAATATTAATTACCAATGATATCATGGTTATCAAGAGGTATATAGTTCTCTACACTCGTACAAAAGACTCTAGACTATGATATTTAGTCCATTATTTAATTTCTATATTATCTTATTTGACCATTTTATATTTTTTTCATTGATAGGCAAAGAATTTTTTTTCAAGGGGAGCATCAGGGATACTCCAAACATACAAGAGGTTCAACAATTACAAGAAAAGAGAGAGCATTTCCACTCAAAAAGTGAATACGAAAAATGCGCGTAATTTTCCTTGACCATGATTGGAATTTGATTATTTCCAGTAAATCCTCCAAAGTCTTTCGAAGTTTCCTTGATGGATAGCTTGTTTCTAATTAACCAGATATCGTAAATCGAAAAAAGCCAAACTCCACGTCAATCAGGACAAGGACACGTGTTGCGGTTGAAAAAGCCACAAAATTGTAAAAAATGATCATTCGACTTTCCTTTGACAACTGAATCAACACCCATCCAACTATAAATATTCATCCAAATTGAGTACGTAACCGGACATTGACAAAAAAGATGGGCAGCATCTTCTTCTCCATTGCCACATAATACACAAGAAATATCACCTTGGGGAGAGTAACGCCTCTACGGGTGAGGTTGCATTTTATCTGGATTCTATTGTGAAACATTTTCCAAGCAAAAGTAAGCATTTTTGAAGGGACTTTCACTTCCCACGATATTTTAAAGTGCATATTTTCCGTCGTGAGAATATAAGGGTCAATGAGTCTATACGCGGATCAGTCGATGGGCCCAGATAACATTTTGCAATTCGTTAAGAGAATGCGACTTCCAAAAATAAAGAATGCAATTCAATAGCGATAAGTTAATATTTTCTTAATGACGCTCTTAAAAATTTAATAGGTTGTTCAACCTCAAAAGGCGGCGACTGTGAGTTCCCACATTATTTGGAGAGAGAGAAAAAATGAATTCTTGGATTATATTCTTTAATACGTGTTCAAGTGTTAAAATAATTATATATTATACTTGTTAGATATTTGCTAGCTAACTTCTTTGTATTATAATATTACTAGAAACGTTGGCATGCGGTCTCGCGTGATTAACTTTTATTTTAAGTATAATATAATTAATATGTATGATAAAGATTATTATAACTTAGATAATAATTGTTTCCTTTAATGAAGATGTTTAAATAATGATAAAACTAATAGATTACAATTATATCCCAATTAATAACAAATTTTAGTAGTGTGAATAAAGGTAAAAAAAAATCAAAAGATTGGTGTCAACATGACTTCCTCGCTTCCCTTATATAATATAATATAGCTTATTTAAACTTGATACCATTCTGTTTTAACAGATTCCAATTCAAACTAAGGAGTTACAGAGAAAACTATGACCCTGTTTGGATCGCCTCTGGCCCAAGTTTTTAGCGTTTCACTCACTGAATTTTGAGTTGGGAAGCATTTGGAATTTTGGCCCGAAAGTAATCTGGCCCACCAAAGTGAAACAGATGAAACTTTGTCTGTGCATTAAATGACAAATATGTAGGCATAATTGCTCCCTCACTTTCTCCTTTCCGTCTCCACCACTTATATTTTATTGTTCTAGCGTCTTGAATAGCTAGTGCCTAGCGTTTTTGTTACTATACTAAATTTGTTTTTAATTGCATAAAAAAATGTTTTTAAGAGATTGCTAAATTTTGTATTTTTTTTTGGCATGTTCAAAATATGTTTAAAATATTTATTTCCATACTAGATTTTTAAATTAATTATATGTTAAGTTTATAATTTACAAATAAGTCAAATAGTCAATAGACATGTTACAAAATAATGACGGATTATATCTAGTGTATACTGATGAAATTAATATATTTCTGTATTATACTGTAACCTATTATCAACTATATTCAGCTCTAAACTATTTAATATAAGACTCACTACGTATTATATATTTAAACTATAAGTCAATCATCAAATAATAAAACATATTTATTTTGAGTTACAAATCAAAATCTATTAATATATTATTTCTACATTTATAACTTTATTTGATTTGACTCCTATATATCTACTTTTCTCCCCTACAACTCCAACACTCAAATTACATCCAAACATAATCCAAAATATTTTGCACGTTTTTCAAAAGAATCTTCAAAAATCCCAACCAAAAATCAAATGGGCGAAACAAGTGAAACTCAATCCAAACGGGGTCTATATATTTTGCCTTGTTTTTCTTTTGATAAGTTATAATTTGAAAACAAGTTAACGTTGTGTGGTGCATTTTCACAGTCATCTTCCATTCACCAAACTTCCAATAACTCCTTTCATGCCAAAATTCGTTAATCAATGAATGCATGAAGTCCCTTAAATATTACTCCATCAGTCGCCATTATTGTTACCTTTGTCGTTTCAATCACACCCTGCATAATAATAATAATGTAAATGTATCCACAATCGATCATCCCAAATCAATAGCACTCCAAGTATCAAACTGCACCAATTTAAGACAACTGCGCCCAATTTTCGCCCGTGTTATTCGAACCCATTTTCTCGAATCGTACCCAGATTCTTTCCATTACAACAACATCAGTAGAACCTACAGCAGACTAGAATCCCCCCAAGAAGCATTACGTGTTTACGGCGCCATGTTTCGTGCTGGAGTGCCACCCGATAATTTTACGCTTCCAATTGTTCTGAAAGCGGCGAGCCAGAATTTGGACATTGGATTAGCTAAACAAGTTCATACGGTTTCCATTAAGCACGGATTGGAAACTGATATGTACTGTGAGAGTGGTTTAATCAGTTTGTATAGCAAGGCGGGGGAATTCGATAATGCACGTAAGGTGTTCGAGAGTAATCCTGAGAGAAAACTTGGGTCTTGGAATGCCGTTATAAGTGGCTTGTCGCAGGGCGGACGGGCCAGAGAAGCCGTAGAGATGTTTATGTTGATGATGAGAAATGGGTTTAGCCCTGATGACGTGACGATGGTTAGTGTGACTTCGGCTTGTGGTAGTTTGTGGGATTTGAATTTGGCCCTTCAGTTGCACAAGTTTGTTTTCCAAGCAAGAAACTTTGAGAAATCTGATATTATTATGATGAATTCTCTCATTGATATGTACGGCAAGTGTGGTCGGATGGACTTGGCTTATGCGGTGTTCAGTAAGATGGAGGTGAGAAACGTGTCCTCGTGGACATCTATGATTGTAGGTTATGCTGCCCAAGGGCACGTGGATGACGCATTGGAATGCTTTGGTTTTATGAGAGAAGCGGATGTTCGGCCTAATCAAGTGACTTTTGTCGGAGTACTGAGTGCTTGCGTTCATGGTGGGAGGGTCCAAGAAGGGAAATATTTTTTCAACATGCTGGCAAACGTTTACAGAATAAGGCCTTCGTTGCCTCATTACGGGTGCATGGTGGATTTACTGGGCAGGAACGGGCTGCTCGACGAGGCGAAGTTGATGGTAGAGGAGATGCCAATGAAGCCCAATGTTGTTATATGGGGCTGTTTGATGGGTGCGTGCGAGAAGTATGGGAATGTGATGATGGGGGAATGGGTGGGTAAGCACTTAGTGGAGTTGGAGCCTGAGAATGATGGGGTGTTTGTGGCTTTGTCGAATATTTATGCTAGTCATGGAATGTGGAGAGAAGTAGAGAGGATAAGAGAGATTATGAAGGAGAGGAAACTGGAAAAAATTCCTGCTTATAGCTTGCCCTAGACTAGAGATGAGATTAAAGGCCCAATAGATGTTAAGGTAGTTTTTTCTCTTTCTGCTTCATCATTGTTTGTTTGAGTGAGCTTCACATGATTCTTTTCTGTAGCTGCAAAGCAAGTTGTACGGTGGCAGTCTTTATTTTTTTTGTCTCAGTTGCATACTACTACTACACAAGTAATTACACCAAACTACATACAGGGGTATAACTGTATTTTACAGACAGAAGAAGAGTCCTTTCTGTTTTAGGGTCAAATATATATAATTGATTCTCATATAAAAATAACATTATTAACTAACCCCTCCTCCAAGTTCCCCTAAACCCAAAAACAAAAACCCTCGTAAAACCCTCCTCTTTCTTTCTTTTAATTATTATTATTATTCCACACAAAAATAAAAAAATATGGGAACCCCAGAGACCTCACGCGAGCCGTGCCCTGACCGTATACTGGACGACGTTGGCGGCGCATTCGGCATGGGCGCAGTGGGCGGATCGGCCTTCCACTTCCTCAAAGGCGTCTACCAATCCCCCAAAGGCGAGCGCTTCCTCGGCGGCTCCCAGGCCGTCCGCATGAACGCCCCCCGCGTCGGCGGGAGTTTCGCCGTGTGGGGCGGCCTCTTCTCCGTATTCGACTGCTCCATGGTCTACGTTAGGCAGAAGGAGGATCCATGGAACTCCATCATCTCTGGCGCCGCCACCGGAGGACTGCTCGCCCTCCGCCAGGGCCCACGCGCGGCTTCCAGATCTGCCCTCTTCGGTGGGGTTCTGTTGGCTTTGATCGAGGGGGCCGGGATTATGCTTAATAAGGTGATGAGTGCGCCTCAGGAGGCGCCCATCTTTGTAGATGAGCTGCCGCAGCAAGAGGTGCCGGCGGCGGCGGGATCAACGTCGTGGCTTGGAGGTTGGTTTGGGGGAGAAAAGGAAGAGGTGAAGAGTAGTGGTGTTAAGACCGAGATTCTCGAGAGCTTTGATTCGCCGATTCCACCCACTTTTGAGTTCAAGTGAAGAATTATAAGTTCAAGTTGCCTCCTCTTTCTTTCTTTCTTTTCTTTGCTTAGTTTTAATTTACTATTACTGTCTTCTGTTGTTGTTTTCTGATGTTTTCGAAGAATTTGTATTCATGATTCTGGAAATAGAAATCAAATCTTGGTTGATCCATGATATTTAAATAAGTTATTGACAATAAGGGTGTTCATACTTTTCACATAATTTGTAAAGCCATGTTTTTGAGTTCTTTGGAGAAAATCGATCAGTACTTGGTGGAGATTGTTGCTGGTAACTTATTCATCCTCTTCATAGATCATCAACAATTTCAGTTGTTCCTTCTATCTGTATGTAGTTGACTGCTTGATTTGGTTGCAATAGTTTTCTTAAGAACTGAACTACCTTAGCTAACTAACTGCTCGGGACTACTTAGGTCACAGTTTCAGATTTTTGCTTGTAAACAGAGTTGAGAGCAATATTAGATTACTTTTAACTTAGGTGGATGATCTTCTGCAGCAAGAGGGTTTGGAGGTTTGTTTGGGGGAGAGAAGAAAGAGATTTAGAGTTGGGTTGGTGATTGATGATTCCACCCACTTTTGAGAGAAGTGAAAATTTAAGTTGCATCTTTAATTTGTTCAATATGTTAGTTTTACTAGTACTACTACTGTCTTCTCTGTTTCTTTTTCTATATTACTATTGTCTTTGAGGTTGGAGTTTTTGTTCTCTTTTTCGGAATTAGAATTGGAAATTTTGATGTAAATCTAAAATATTTGGTGATTATGTTGTCAATTATTTAGTCTGGATCTAGGTCACATAAGGCGGATGCGGGTGCGAGTGCGAGTGTGGATGCGGGTGCGCCAGTTCGCCAAATTTAAAAATACTTAAATTTCAATGCGCCTTAATGCGTTTATTAAAAATAATTAAATATTGAATATTGATACATAATTTCGTATATATTTGAGTATTGTTTAATAACTACTCATGATAATTAATTTTATATAATATTGTTTAATTTATTATGGTGGAAAGACAAATGTATAAGTCTTAAATTACTTCTAATATTCTATATTTATTTTATTTTCAACCTAGTTTTGTTCTCCATCTGCTTCGACTCTTTTTTAATATCATTCATTTGTTTCGTTCTTTACAATTTTTCTACGATTATTCATTAAATTTGAATAAAAGAACTAAGAAATCTTAGTGCGAGAACTAAGAATTTATAATGCGTCTCAGTGCGAAGCACGGACACTGAATGCGCCAGTGCGAGAACGGTGCGCCAAAATTTTTGACGATGTGAAGGATTATGTGATCTAGGTCTGGATCTATGACTTTGGTGCAGAGGAGGAGATAATCATATTTACTAATCAAGTTCATCTAAATTGTCTCTGCTTACTTTGTTGCAAATGTTTGTTGTACTCGACTGCTTTGTTTAGTTTTTACAGGTCCGGCCCCCCTTTAGAACTCTCAGTCATGAACCTAGCTAAGAACAGGACACTACTTAGCTCACAATATGAGATTTTTGCTTGTAATAAGAAGAGTTGAGAGGAATGTTGATCACATTTAACTAAGGTCTCGTTAGTCGGATACTTGTGCTGATGCTGTGAGTGCTTGAGCATGAGTTTCCAGAACTTAAGTTATTAATGTTCAAGAGCTATTTTGATTCTCTGCCAAAAAACACAGATCGAGATGTTTATAGTTTACACACAATTATCAATTGGTACGCGACTGTTATTTGACTGCTCGTCAACAATTATGTTTAAGGGCTTTGATGAAATAAAATATTGAATTATTTTGTAAAATTGACCTGTTTATAGCGCAATTGATGAGAAACTTAAATATTAACAAAGGCATAATATGTAATGACAAGCGTTAAATTAAAACATCAAAGTTGAAATTGGATTTTAATAACAATATGCATGTTCCTAAACCATAAAAAGTCCGTTGTCTCCCCTGTAGAGCTATTTCCTCCTCCTTTTAGGACGAGCTATTTCCTCCTCCTTTTAGGACTGCCTTGGGTTTATCCCTCAATGTCATTCATCACTTTTCCGTTCCACCCTTTCTCTCAAATTCAGTCCATCTTCACTCATTTCCTAACTCTCTTCTCCCACCATGGATAACCTTATCGCCAAAACTCAACTTCTCCTATCTATTCCTGAACCCCATGCTCCTCCTATCTCTTCACATCACCCACCTTCTTCCATAACAATAGTGTGTAAACTCCTAAGTGACAAACCCCAAAACATCAACGCACTTAAGCAATCGCTGCTCAATGCCTAGAAATCGCAAAATCAAGTCACGGTGAACGCTATCAGGCCAGATATCCTCGTCTTCATCTTCAAATCTGTTAGAGAAGGGGTTTGGGTGCTTGATAATTCACCTTGGTGCTTTAGAGGTTTCCACACATGCGTCAAAGTGTGGCGAGAAGAACTTGCCTTCTCTGAAATCAAGTTCAATAGCACTCAATTTTGGATAAAAGCTTTCCACATTCCGGCCAAATACATCAATATCGAAACAGCTCGGCGTATCGGAAATCGGATTGGTAATTTCATCAAAGCAGACTTCGTTGAAGAAGACCAACGCTGGTCTGAATCACTCAGAATTAGAGTCGAGATTCCGATTTCGGAACCTCTTGTGGACAAGATGACCCTTGCCTTTGAGGATCAGAGGCTCATTTTAACCGAAATCAGGTACGAAAAGTTGTCCGATTTCTGCCACTACTGCGGACTGTTGGGGCACAATAATACCTACTGTCCAACTATTCCAGTACCACAACCAAAAACATCATCTTTTAAGTTTGGTCCATGGTTAAAAGAGGATAGCCCATTCACTCATAATCCTGCTTTGAAATCCGCAAGCGACAGTGCTAGAGCTTCTGTTATTATCCACGATTCAACTCACCCACATATTCAATCTCAAAAGGAAGCCGCCACCCAAAACCCTTCTGCCCTCAAAAACCCTAAAACCCCAGGGGCCATTAGGCCCTTTCCAGCCACTTCAGCTTCTGGCCCACTCACTTTTGGACCCTCTCTAAAATTGCCAACTCAGCTAGATAAGTCAACATTTCTCAACTCCCAGAGCTCTGACATTTTCAACTCTATTGGACCCAGCTCCAACCATATGCCCAAACCCGACGACCCATCTAACTGGTCAAACACTCTGATCCACATCCCCCTTTTTGGGTTAAACCCTTATGGGCTGAACCTTCCTCCTCCTCCTCATATACTCAAAAGATATCCTAATCCCAACTCTCTCCCTTCCAACAGTTCAAAAAAGCTCAAACCAAATTCAGCTTCACGCCAGCATCCTTACTCTCTGAAAGGCAAGAGAATTTCTCACATTAAAAATCTTGCCAGAGCAAAAACTGCTTCTTTGAATCCTCACTCTTTTCAATTCCTTTCCCCTCCATCCACCAGCTCTGTGGTTATTGAAGAGATACCCAGCCTCGAAAAGGTTGAACCTCCCTCTGAATGATCATCTTGGCCTGGAATTGTCGAGGCTTCGCCCAAGCCGAGACAAAAAGGGAATTCTGGGCAATTGTACATAACCACAAACCAGATGTTATCTTCTTATCTGAAATTAAAACCAAAAAAATTCATAATTTTCCCATTCGGCTTAGTAGAAATGAATATACCTCCTCGCATTTTCATTCGCCCCGTGGCACCGCAGGAGGTATCTTTATGGCATGGAAAACTGAAATTAATGCTTCTATCTCTTTTGAAAATCAGTGGCTATTCCATTTGCATATTTTTTACGAGCAACCATGGGATCTCTTTGCTATCCATGCTCCTTGCACTCATTTTGGCAAATCTATATTCTGGCCGCTCCTCGCGAAGCTTGTCTCAAATTCCAATATTCATTCTGCCATCATTGGAGATTTTACTTCCATCACTTGTTCGAGTGACAAAGTCGGAGGAAATCCGTTCTCCTCTTCCTCCAGTTTGGGTTTATCTCATTTCATGGATTGCACTGGTATGATGGATATTGAGTTCAGGGGGAATGATTTCACTTGGTCTAACAAACGACCGAGAATTGCAAATATTAAACAGCATTTAGACCGAGCCATTGCCTCGGCTGATTGGAATGATCTTTTTCCAGATGCGTCAACTCTCCACTTCCCTGCAATTCAATTGGATCACACTCCTTTACTACTCAATACTCTTCCTCCTATCATCAAAGGACGTCGTCTCTTCAATTTTGAAGCCATGTGGACCATTGACCCGAACTGCAACGACATTATTGAAAACTTCTGGTCCACCCCCTCCTTTGGTTCACCCCACTTCATATTACACTCCAAACAGAAACAGACCCGAACAGATCTGATATCTTGGCACAAATCTCATTTCCAGCCCCAACTTCTTGCTATTAACTCTATCCGTAATGACATTGAGGCGATTCAAAACCTAAATCAATATGTAACTTCTTTGAGGGAGGAGGCAGCGCTACATGACAAGCTTGATTCTCTTCTTCTTATAGAGGAACTTAAGTGGAGGCAGCGTGCTAAGGAACAATGGCTCTCCCATGGAGACGCCAATACAAGGTACTTCCATCTCTCCACAACTATCAAAAGACGCATTAATCATATCTCCTCAGTTTATGATCCTGTTAATAACTTGAATGTCTTTAGTTGGCAAGAGATTGGTCAGACTATTGATATGTACTTTAAAAATCTGTTCACTAGTTCCCATCCTGTCATTGATGCTGATTTTGATGCTATTTTCCCTCAATCCCTCTCCCGGGAGGATAATGATTCCATTCTTAAGATTCCGGATGTTGCTGAAATTAAAGCAATTGTTTTTGGTTTTGACTCTTTCAAGAGCCCAGGCCCGGATGGTCTATCTCCTGTGTTTTATAAAAAAAATTGGCATATAGTTGGTAAGGAAGTCATTTCCTCTGTCCGTCATTTCTTTAACTCTGGTCATATCCTCAAATCCTTTAACTACTCATTTATATCCCTCATCCCCAAGTCCCATAATGCCGCTCATGTGGAGAAATTTAGACCAATTAGCCTGTGCAACACCACTTATAAAACCATTCCGAAAATTTTGGCAAACCGACTTAAACCTCTTCTCCCATCCATTATATCCCCTCTTCAAACAGCCTTTATTCCAGGCAGGTCTATAACCGACAACTCCTTTGTTACTCAAGAGGTAATGCACTTTATCAACACCAGAAAAAGTAAGCAAGGATACATGGCCATTAAAGTCGACTTGTCTAAGGCTTTTGACCGTGTCGAATGGCCAGTGCTATTACATATATTGAACTGCCTTGGTGTGGATAAAACTTTTATTCATTACATCTCCAATTGCATATCCTCTTCCTCCATTTCTACTTTGATAAATGGAGCCCCTTTTGGTTATTTTCATCCATCTCGCGGCATTCGACAAGGAGACCCCCTTTCCCCTTGCATTTTCATTCTTATCACTGAAGTCTTGTCTCGAATACTCAGTGAGGCAGAAAACAACAATATGCTCAAAGGGGTAAAGGTCTCGAGAGGGGGCAGCCCTATATCTCACATTCTTTACGCGGATGATATTCTTATCTTCTGCCGAGCCTCTATCTCGGATGCCGAAAACATTTTGAAATGCTTCAATCGTTTTGAGAAATGGACTGGTCAGCTCATTAGCAAAGAAAAATCCTTTGTTCATTTTGGTAAAAATGTCCCCCTGCCAGTCGCATTGCCATTCGCAACCTCCTTGGGATGAATAGATGTAGGCACAAAATGAAACACCTAGGTCTCCCTTTCTGTACCACAGACCGTAAAGCCTCAAACTTTTCGGATTTGGACACTAAACTTGATAACCATCTTGCGGGGTGGAAATCCAAGTTCCTCTCTCAATCGGGTCGCACCGTTCTCATCAAATCTTCGGCCCAAAGCTTCCCTGTTTACACTATGTCATCTCTTCTCCTCTCCAAGTCAATATGCATTCTCTTTGATAAGAAAATTCGCAATTTCTGGTGGAATGGGGGAGCTAAACCAAATTTCATGGCCCTCAAGTCGTGGGACAGTATCTGTAAGCCTAAATCTCTTGGCGGCCTGGGATTCCGGCGCACCTTCGATTTTAACCGAGCTCTTTTCTCTAAAACTGCTTGGCTAATCTCGTCCTTAGCCGACAACCTTGGTTACCTATGTTAAACTCCAAATACATCCGTGAACGGAATTCTTGTCCCTCCCTGTGAAACAATCTGATTCTCACCTTTGGAAAAACATATGTGCAACCCGTGATATTGTGGTTCGTGGCCTCTGTCTCAAGGTTTCTAATTCTTCAAATCTCAAAATTTTCGAGGACCCCTAGATTCCCTCATTGCCTGGCTTTATGCCGGATACTCCTCCTTCTTTCCCACAAAATATATATCGGGTCAAAGATCTCCAAATTCCAAACTCTTCCCTCTGGAACTTGGAACTTATTCATGATATTTTTCCTCCCTCCACTTGCAAAGAAATACTGAAAATTCAAATTCCCCTTTAAGGGGAACCAAGTCGTGCGATCTGGACTCCGAATCCGTCGGGCAAGTTCACTTGTAAAAGCGCATACCATGCGGATCAAGCACGCCATTTTTACCATCTTCAACCAAACCTAAAAAATATGTGGAAAAACCTTTGGAGAGCCCAAACACATGAGAGGAAAAAACTCTTTCTATGGAGAATTTTAAGTGATTCTTTAGCCACAAAAGAAAAACTCTCGACTTTCATGCAAAATCTTACCACCAATTGTCTCTTTTGTGATGCTGAGATTGAATCCAGGGAGAACATTTTCATTCACATTCACTGCCCTTTGCGAAAAAGATTTGGTTTGTATCCCGTTGGGCTTTTAAATTAAGCAACTTTGCCCACCTCTCCATAGTTGAATGGATCAGTCTCCTCCTTGATCCAGACAAATTCCCCATGCCTCATATTGCTGAATACACTGAATTTTTCAACTTTTCTGTTTCAGCCCTTCACTTGATTTGGGCTAACAGAAATAATATTTTATTTGGATTGCATTATTTGACTGAATTGCAGATTTCCAGATTAGCCGAAAAACAGAGTCGGGAACTTGCGAAGGCGCAAATCCAAAAGAAAATTAGCGCACAAAGCCGGCCTATCTCTTATGAATGGAAACCACCAAAGCAAAACTCTCTCAAAATCAGTTTGGATGCGGGCTTTAAAGATGGTCATGCAACTGTGGCATTCATTATCCGAAACCATTGTGGAAATATTGTTGTTGCTGCTGCTTTCAACACCACCCTTGCCAATCCTGCAGCGGCTGAAATCCGAGCTATCAAAGAAGCATCTTTGTTACTACAAGGGATAGAATGCAAGTATGCTACCTTTGCAATCGACTCCTTGCTTGCTGCCGAAATCATAGCCCATGATCGTCCACCTGATTTCTGGAGTGCAGAGGAAGACATTAAAGTGATCAAATCCATCTGGACCAAATTTCCTCAATGGAAAATTTTGAAAATTCCTAGGCTGGGTAACATCTTTGCTCATGAATTAGCCAAATAGGCCTTTTTGTGTAATTGGAATGGTACATTGAACTCCACCTCTTTCCCCTGGAGCATTTCCCCTGTCCTTCCCCCTGACCCCATTTTGGTCTGTAATGCATGTAAGAACTTGTTTTCGTTTTAATGCAATTTATCTTTCTTACCAAAAAAAAAAAAAAAAACCAAGAACATAACTAATATTATTATGCTCACCTTACCTTACCTTCAGGGGCGGAAGCACGGGGGGTGCATGTGGGTGCCCCTGCACCCCCCAGCCTCTCATGATTCTCTAATTAACATGTATAAATAAAATATAATTTGTTGCATTGTGATAATCTTTGCACCCCCAATAATAGCCTGCTACCCATAGAAGAGAAGAAAATGGGCCTACCAATTCCACTATGAGTGTTTGGCTACTTTCCACATATATTAAACTTAATTTATCTTACTATTGGTTTATAGTAATTATATATATATAATTTACTGGAGTAGTTTTAACAACCTTTTGAATTGTTCCGGGTTTATATTCTTATTTGTGTCTTACTTAGTCTTTCATTTTTAAAGCCTAAAGCTTAAACTAAAAACAAATATGACCTCAAATTAATACTATCAAGCTTATATAGTAGATGAGTTAGTTTAAATTATCAAAGGCATTTCGATTAGTTCTTCAATAAATCAAGTGAATGCAGAACTATGGACAACAATACTTAATTTCCTATGATTTTAATAATGCGTATTAAGAGATATGCACATTTTTTGATATTACTATACTTTATAAATAAGCTATATTTTTTATATTACTAAAACTATCTACGAGATAGTTTGAATATACACTAAACACGATTAATACATATGTTCAATAGAAGCATATGATAAAATTGACTAATGTTTTTATGATACTATGTGGATTATATAATATGACATTTATAAAGAAATCAAAAGTTGTATTTCTCTATTCAATATATATTTGTTGAGAGGTATTTTTTGATACAATTTTTTTAGCGTAATAATATTTTGCATGGTTTTAAATTTTATGCTAAGTTAAAGCCTAGCTCAGATTCATCGAAATCGACAACTTTAACGATTCTTCACTCTAGAGTTGTCTGCCGGAAAATAATAAGTTGTGTGCGTATAAATTTTTTTTTTTTAACGAATATCCCCCCCCCCCCCCCCCCCTAATATGAAATCCTGGCTTCGCCCCTGCTTACCTTCATGTTCATTTTACATATGCACTGAAAGATTCCACGCTAGTCCAATTAGCCTTAAACAAATGCATATGCGATATATAACTTAACGAAAAATTGAGAGAGTATTAACTCATATCACCCTTACAGTACATAGTAACTAAGTTCTACAACTCATTGATTGCTTCTTCCCGTGCTACAATTTTTGAGACATGTGGATTTGGTTACGTTTCATCCTAGTCGATCTTAGGAATCAATATTTGCTTTAAGCTTATGATGACTTTCGTTTTATTTATTTATTTTTGTTCTATAAAGAGAAACATCTTTCGACTTGTGACCTGCCCAACCATTTGATTTTTCTCTCCTTATTTCCATGATGTTGAGAGAGTCCAAATCTATATTATAAATGCTTGTAAGCAATGTAATCTGGGACCTAATTCGATAGTGCGAGGATTTGCTCAAGCTTCCATTGAACATTAAAATCAAATGAACTCATAGATTTGTAATAGTGTCTCGGACATATTAACTAAGTTAGACTTAAATGATAAGAATAGAGAGATATTTTAGGATACCCCTCATCTCCGTAACGTTAAACTCTAAAGTTTTGTCATGGTGTAAGATCACATTTTATTGTCTACCAAAAACAGAAAAAATAAGGATTAGATATAGGTAAAACTCAGATTGGCTTATTGTTTGATATACATGGGACTTGTGTTCATCTTAAGTGCTCTCGTTATAGATGGATTACTTTTACACTAATACATTGCTTAATTATATAGAAAAGAAAATGTTTTTAGTGTTTGAATATTTTTATAAAACCATAGTTTATATTTATCATTTACACATTAGTACTAATTTATCAAGTTTATTGGTGATTTAGACAATATCTTACTTGATAATGTATAAACAATTCGTGTTATTTAAGGGGCTCAAGGACAATTTCTTGCAATTGTCCTTTACCCACTACTAAAACTCATACTTAATTCTAAGTCATCAGCAGGTGACTAAGCATGCTACGTTGTTGATATTCTCTCGCTCTTTTATTATGGTCCACCACTCCACCACCACTTTCTCCATCAAAGTGTGATACTCCGTGCATGATATATATCAAGTATTTTCAAACACTTGTATGCAAGTACATTTATGTTTAGGGAGCATAATCTTAATTATGTGAAAATCTAGGCCAAAACTAAAATTAAAATTCCTGCACTATGTATTGTTTGAGTATAGGTTATAAAACTCAAAGTTGATTTAAGGATCGGTCTTACGTGGAACATTTAGTATTTGACCTCATCACAATCGCTGATTAATTAGAACATGAGGAATTGAATAATGTTGCATTAATTAACAAAATAATTTCCTAAGATAAATGTAATTTTTTTTTTTAATTGTGGAGAAGAAAATGAAAAGAAATAAGTCTTTTGTGGTCAAACCAAATGATGTATGAGAAGATATGCATATTATGACCGTTGATGTTTTGTCGCATTTAGAGATTCGGGAAGCAGAAATAATTCAGGCTAGCTAGTGGAGTTACGCTGTTGTTTTCGTACGATATATTTATTGGGGGGACAGACATGCCAATGTAACTATTATTATTTATAATAATAAATAATAATAATAATATGAAAATAAAAATAAGATACGCAAAACTATTAAGTATTAAGAAAGAAAGAAGCACGGAATCGAGAAGGGTTGTCCTAAAGTCGATACAATAAAATTGTTTGAAGTCCGCTCCTGTTGCCTGCTGCCTGCCACACTCTGCCCGACAATAAAATACACTAAGCACAACACACACACACACACAATACAATAGACATATTTGTTGTGCTCTTGCTCTCTCTCGAGCAGAGGTTGGTTCCTTTCTTTTTCTTTTTCAGGCAAACAGAAATTAAAGAGACGTTGTTGTAACTCAATATCTGTTGTTGTACATTTGAAATTTGTTCATTACCAAAGTAGTAGGTGTGAGTGTGGAGCAAATGGGAAGTAGTAGTAGCGCCTTTGCTCTCATCTTTGCTGCAACCTTGCTCGTGCACCTGTTAATCCGTATGTCACACTCTCTCCCTCTCTCTCTCTCTCTCTCTCTCTCTCTCTTTGTGTGTGTGTGAATAGTTGTGTGTTTTTCGTCTCTTTTGTTATGTTTGCACCGACGTAACTCCTCTTAACTTTGCTTCCTTTTTGGGTCTTGGAATATTTTAGCTTAGCTTCATTATATTTCAACTGTGCCCCCTTTTCACTTTCTTTTCTTTCTTTCTTTCTTTTTATTTTTCTTTCTTTCTTTAATATGTATATATATAGATATATATATTTCTTTTCCTCAATGGTTAACCAACAACCACCGTTTATATCCAATCAGGTATTGGGTCCTGTATTTTTTATTGGAACCATTCTGTGCATTATTACCTATACCCCCAATGTGTACAAAATCACGTGTTTGTCTTATCATTTCTCAGTATTTTACTCTGCAAATTTGTGCCTAATAATACAAAATAATGACACATAGATTTATAAGAGAGCAGCCTATTCCCACCAGCATTATGATATATATGTATAGTGTTATAAATTTAAATGTATCACAAAGAGAGAGACACGGTTGGGTTGGACAATATATTCGTCACTACGGATAAATACTTACAACCATTACTAACTGTCAAATGTTTTGGCTGTTTGAAAAATATGATTGGGTTTCTTGAGCTCGAATAACTTTTATAAGCGACAAGAAATCTTGTTCCTATGGGTGACAGGTACCTCTGAAGGTGCCACAGTCGGAGTATGCTATGGAAGAAACGCCGATGATCTACCCACCCCAGATAAAGCAGTCCAGCTCATCCAACTTCACAACATTAAAAATGTTCGAATATATGACTCCAACATTCAAGTTCTCAAGGCTTTTGCCAACACAGGGATTGAGCTCATGATCGGAATCCCCAATGCCGACTTGTTACCATTCTCTCAATTCCAATCCAATGCCGATACTTGGTTGAAAAACAGCATTCTCCCGTACTATCCAGCCACCAAGATCAGTTACATTACCGTTGGCGCCGAAGTCACTGAAGCCCCCAACAATGTTTCTTCACTTGTCGTCCCCGCAATGCAAAATGTCTTCACTGCACTCAGAAAAGCTGGTCTTCATAGGAGGATTAAAGTGTCCAGTACCCATTCTTTGGGTGTGCTCTCCCGCTCGTTTCCGCCTTCTGCCGGCGCTTTCAGCAGCAAACATGCTTTCTTTTTAAGACCCTTGCTTGAATTTCTTGCGGAGAATCAGTCGCCGTTTATGGTGAACATATACCCCTACTATGCCTACAGGGATTCGTCGAGCAATGTCTCCCTAGACTATGCTCTTTTCCAGTCGTCATCTGAAGTCATTGATCCAAACACCGGATTGCTCTACACAAACATGTTCGATGCACAGATAGACGCGATTAATTTTGCCCTTACGGGTTTAAATTTCAGAACTATAAAAGTGATGGTCACTGAGACAGGATGGCCTTCTAAAGGATCCCCAAAGGAGACTGCCGCTACCCCAGATAACGCACAAACTTACAACGAGAATCTTATCCGTCATGTAGTTAATGATACGGGTACTCCTACTAAGCCTGGGGTGGGAACAGATGTGTATATTTTTTCGTTGTTTAACGAGAACAGGAAGCCCGGTATGGAATCTGAGAGGAACTGGGGTTTATTTTTCCCGGACCAAACTAGTGTGTATAATCTTGATTTCACGGGACAGAGTGCGGTCAACGTGAATACAAATGCTAATATTACCAACAGTTCGAACGGGACATGGTGCATTGCGTCGGCAAATGCTTCTGTAGCTGATTTGCAGCACGGTATAGATTACGCGTGCAGTTCTGGGAATGTGGACTGTTCTGCTATTCAGCCCAGCCAGCCTTGCTTTGAGCCAGATAGCCTGGCATCTCATGCATCTTATGCGTTCAATAGTTATTACCAGCAGAATGGAGCTACTGATATTGCTTGCAGTTTTGGAGGAGCCGGGCTAAGAACTAACCAGAATCCAAGTACGTAAATAATAATATAACTAACAGCAAAAGCCCTCCTTTGTCATGCAAAACAGACTAAAAAAAAAAAGACTTTGTGAAAAAGAAACAACCTCTGCGATTTTAGGAGGCAAATTTTGTTGTATTTTACCAGTTATGCAATATACAGGATGTCTGTCTTTGTTCAGCTGTTTCGCATGTCAAATGAAGGTTTACTGGTAAAATCCCACGATAAATAAGTTTCCCCTTCATATGTTATATTTAATTTATTAGTACATACGTTTGTAAATCTTGATTCTGTCACATAGATTTGGTGAGGCTATACCAAATCTTTTATTTCAATGCATCTACGTTCTTCACTGAATGAAAACTTGATGAGGCCACAACTCATATATTCTACAGACTCGTAAAAACTTAATTTTCTGTCCTGTTTGTGCAGGCTATGACAACTGCTTATATATGACATTGGGCGGGTAAATATACTATTCAAACATTATCCTTTAATTTTGACATCATATTACTCTTTACCTTACGTAGCTAATTTTATATGGGGGGATAATATGTTTCATGAATTTTAACACAGGAGCAACAAAACAGCGGCAAGTAATGCAACCGCAAGTCCTTCAAGATCCAGTGCATCTATGCAATACTTGATGTCGCCCATGTGGGTACTCTGTAGCTTGCTAATGGCTTCATTGGTAACGATTGGCAGAAACTGGGAGTCGGTTCTCCTTTGATGCAGGCACTTCATGCAGTAGTAAGTTGTATAACTGAGAGTCCTAATTGTATATCTACCAAACCAATTTTTGAGCTGAAACTAGTGATCTATGCCACTACAAGAATCAAGTATTTATCATTGGTAGTTGAAACAGCTTTAAACATTTGTTAGTGAAGCTTTCTTTATGTTTGATGCATAGTTTGAGGGGGAGTTTTGTATCTGTTGCTGCTGGTGTTTGTGACTTGCATGTCATAAAACAAGCTCAAGTGTTCAAATGAGACTGCAGACTTCTCTCACAATATTTTGTATTCTTGGGCAATCACTTAATTTTTGAATGTCTTTTTCTCTTTTCTATAAAAAGGGGTGAATGCGATAATAATTGTATAAAGATTATTTTAGATTTTAAATCAAATTAGCTGATTGCGTGTCACTCTAGTTTTTATCTCTGTTTAAATTGTTTATCGATGTTAAAAGTGAATAATTTGGACTCTTTTGCTTTTTTACCTATAAAATCTGGAGCAACATTTCTATAAGGGCCATTTACGTGGTGTACAAACCTTTTCCCTTTACTCAATTTTTCCAACATTTTAGTACCCACTTGTCCTTACTCGTTGTATCTTCTTTCTTGGTCGAATCTTTATTAGTTGCTGATACAAAAAGAATGGATGAGCTTCCGCCTCTTATTGTTATTGGTGGGCTTCAGTTATGAACTTATGATAGTGACTTGACCTTTAACAGCGCCTTTTTTTGTACCGCTGAATTATTAATTTATTATCAATACGAATGCAACACGAACATAAGTTGATCGTATTGATCCTTACGCTGGGTAAAAATCTAAAATTTAAATAAGAGAATATTAGCAAAAGCTT
Source organism: Linaria vulgaris (assembly GCA_948329865.1). Taxonomy (NCBI): domain Eukaryota; kingdom Viridiplantae; phylum Streptophyta; class Magnoliopsida; order Lamiales; family Plantaginaceae; genus Linaria; species Linaria vulgaris. The sequence goes on from OX415249.1 coordinate 69,058,477, forward strand.
GAACCTAAATTCAAACCCACCTATTACTCCACACTTTCACTTGACCCCTGTTTAGATGTATTTTGCCTAAGGCTGTTCAATGGTCCAGAACCAAACCAAACTATTTTGCTTTTCAGATAAACCGAACCGAACCAAACCAAATAAGAAAATCATAACCAAACCATACATTACAGTTTGGTTTAAACAGTTTAGTGGTTCGGTTCGGATAAACAAAAAAAAAACAATTAAAAGCAAATGTAAGAAATTGTGCCGTTTTTTAAAAAAGAAAAATCATTTTTTTAAGGAAAATTGTATTACCCACTTTTTTCATTGAAGTTGAACTAAATTTGTATTAGAGTAGATTAAATATTGTATTACCCTTTTTTCTTTTATTAATTAGCTTCTATTAGAGTAGATTAAATATTGTATTATAATCTCAAATCAAGAAAAATGAAGTCTAATCTCAATATTATAATTTCTTTTGTGGTGTCTGCTGGGTAATGTGGGAGAACTGACAATGGCGCTTTCGGATTTGCTCTGGGAAGACATGGTTGTTGGTCCTGAAACACAAAGGTTTCTAGTTCCTTATTAAAAAAATAGATTGTTCATTTTTTTATGTTAATTTTTAGCATTTGCTTCCTGAAGTCTATGATCGATTCTGTAATAAACTAATATCAATTCGAAAATTGATGAGAAATTTTTAGCATTTGCTTTCTTTTTAATTTACATTTTATTTTTGTTATTTTTAATAAAAGTTTGGTTTGATTTGGTTTTTTGGTTTAATTTGATTTACTTTGGTTTTTATGCTACAAAACCAAAATAATTTTGGTTTGAACCAAACCAAACCATTTAGTAAAAAAGCTAGTTTGGTTTGAACCAAACTGTTACAATTCGGTTTGGTTTCACGGTTTAACCAAACCGAAAAAACCATTGAACAGCCATAATTTTGCCCAAAAATCTCAAAGTTTGGTAGACAACGATACATTTAGGCTCAGTTCAGTTCTCCAAAAAATGGGAGAAAATGAGAGAAAAGAAGGGAAAATTGTGAAAAATAAGATTTTCCAGGAAAAAATATGTAGAAAATAATTTTTTTTCCTTATTTTCTATGTGTTTTGGTTGTATACTGATTTTCTTGGGAAATGGTTAAAGATTTTTATAGATTTATTATGATTTGAATATATTTTCATATATTTTTCAGAGATTTCCTTTACTTTTCTGAAAAATTTAACTTGCCAAACTACTGGAAAAACATATTTTCCCTCTTTTTTTTTCTTTTTCCCATTTTCTTGGCAAATAAGTTGAGCTTTGAACCAATTTTAGGTTTTAGAAATTTGTTTGTTTCAATGGAAACAGTCACATTCAACCTTACTTAATGTGATGTGAATATTTAAAAAATGGTCAGCAGTTTTATTGCACGTGTCATTTTGTGTTTTCCAAACTCACATGTATTATGTATAACACTTACTTAAAAGACTTTAGTTTTATGGCTTTTCTCTTTTCTTTTGAAATCAAGCTATGATATTGTAACTCCTCAGGAAAAAACCTGATTTTTGTTTTGGGGGTATTTTTCATGTACCTCTTGTGAAGGTTAGTACTTTAGTAAGTATTCTTTAGGTTCGACACTTTGGTAAACACCCATTTAGTTGACCATCCAATCATTCTTAAAAGTAAGAGCAATAAAGTAATTTAATATATTATTATTTTGCTATTATTGTTTTTTCTTATTTGTAAAATATTTCTTATTTTTATATTAGTAATGATTTATAATTATGCAAAAGTACAAGAAATTGGTGCAAATTCTTTTTTTCTTTTTTTATTTTTTGCAAAAAAAAAACTAACAATTAATTTACAACTTTTTCTAAATGTGCATTGTTTTGATATTTTTAAAATAAACAATGTTTCTTCAATTATATCTAAAATTAATGTGCAAACTTTAGAAAGAAAAATGATATTCCACATCACTGGATCTTTTCATGTGGACGACATACATTTAGACGCCACGTAGGAAAAACCTCACTCTAAATTGTCTAAACCCTATTTGGTCCCGATAGGCATATTTTCTCGGTTTTTTTAAAGGTAATGAACTTTTTGGCGACAAGTAAATATTAAGGGCAAAAAGTGCTTTCCGGATATTTTAACGGTAGAAAAATAAAATTTGCCCATTATTTAATATCTGTATAAATCACGAGGTTTTTTTTTTATTTGCAATCAACTCTAAAAAATTGATTGTCTTGTTATGGCACATTGTATTTTTTAAAGTTAAATACTTGGTGTCTATAGAATGATCAAGCAAGTGCAGTGTACGTTAATACCGTGCTGTCAATAATCTAGTAACAATTGAAGTATTAATAAACAAGCAAACTGATAGCAATTGAAGTATTAATAAACAACAATAATAATAATAATGGTAATAATGTACACCATGACAAGGGAACAAACATAATGCCAGGCTTCAAATTATTAGGAATTCTAAATCATTTTCATTCTCGACTAAACAATATTAAAACATATGGCCCCCTATCAACGACCAACAAAATAAAATCTAGGGTGAATTACACCGACCAAACCTGAGGTACGGGATAGTTACATAGAGCGTGTGGAAAATTACACACGCCTCGTGACTAATTTACATATAAAAAAGGGAGAAGTGCTAAAAATGTCATTTATCTTTTGTTCACTTGGATTTTTGTCCTTTATCTTTTTTCCTTGCTTAAAATGCCCTTTATCTTTCTTAAAATGCCCTTTATCTTTTTTCACTCACCTAAAATGTCCTTTATCAGCAGTTCCTTTCTAAAAATGCCCATTATCTTTCTAAAAATGCCCTTTTGCTTTTGCAATGCAATTTTGCACTGCCAACTGGATAATTCCTGGTCGACGTGGCAAAATTTGTGTTGACACGTAGACATTTAAAAAATAATTCGAAAAAAAAACTTATATTATAATTTTGTATTTTAAAATAATAATTTTTAATAATTAATAAAATTTATAAAAAAAAACAGAAAAATAAAAAAATAATAAAAAGAAAATAAAATACCCCCCTGTTCTTCCCCCCCCCCCAGCCTCCACTGCACCGCCGCCTAGAATCCACTGCTGCCTCCAATTCGGAGCAAAATCGAAGGATCGAGAAGATATTAATCGCGAATAGAGGTGAAATCGCGTGCAGAGTGATTCGAACTGCGAAGAGGTTAGGGATTCGAACTGTTGCCGTTTACAGCGACGCTGATAAGAGCAGCTTGCACGTCAAATCGGCCGATGAAGCCGTGCACATCGGACCTCCGCCGGCTCGCCTCAGCTACTTGAACGCCTCCACGATCATCGAAGTCGCGGAGAAAACCGGCGCTCAGGTGGTGGTGCGGCTGGGGGGGGGGGGGTGTCGCGGGTTTGGCTGTGGCGACGGTGCAGTGGAGGTGGTGGTGGGGCTGGGGGGGAGGGGGGTGGGGGAAAGAACATGGGGTATTTTCTTTTTTTATTATTATTTTTTTATAAATTTTATTAATTATTAAAAATTATTATTTTAAAATACAAAATTATAATATATTATTTTTTAAATGTCTACGTGTCAACACAAATTTTGCCACGTCGACCAGGAATTATCCAGTTGGCAGTGCAAAATTGCATTGCAAAAGCAAAATGTCATTTTAAAAGATAAAGGGCATTTTTAGAAAGATAAAGGGTATTTTTAGCAAGGAAAAAAGATAAAGGGCATTTGAAGAAAGGAAAAAAGATAAAGGGCATTTTAAGAAAGATAAAGGGCATTTTAAGCAATGAAAAAAGATAAAGGGCAAAATCTCAAGTGAGCAAAAGATAAAGGGCATTTTTAGCACTTCTGCCTATAAAAAAATATTAAATTTTGTTGAATGTAAATTCATTCTTCTCATTTAATTTGCACAAGAGACAAAAGATAAATCAAAATTACTCAGAAAACAGGAATTAAACCTCATTTATTTCGTTTAATTAAAGGACAAAGCAAAATGAAAAACAAAGTATATCTTGAAAGTAAAAATAAATTATCTGCGAGTTTTAGTTTATGCTAAGATTTAACGTTGTAAAGTTGTCTTAAACATTTTAACTTTTTTTACATAAGGGGTATTGGTGTAATTTCTCAAACATAAGAGGTGGTCTCCGTAATTACCTCATATTTCAGGCGTAGCATGTGTGTTTCTCCCTAAAACCTAACTAGATCAAACTAAGATACTATAATATTAAATGAAGTTGATGCTAGTTATTCAATGAAATGGCATGCATAAGCCTAATATGTATATAATTCTAATCTAGAACTTCAAAACTCATTAACTAAGGTCTAATCCAAGTAATAGTACAACCAAGGGGAACCTTTGATCCGCCAAAGCTTTCTGAGGAATAACCATTTTCAAATGTGTGATATTTTTTTCGGGAAACCATTGATACGCCAAAGCTTTTAGAGCAATCACTACAAGATTTGGGGGTCAATAGTGACCGGAATGCAGTCACTATTGACCCCCCTTGGGGTCCCTGATGGTCAATAGTGACCGCATTTGGGTCGCAGATGACCGGTCACTATTGACCTCGGTCACTTTCCATCAGTGACCTCAATTAGGTCGCTGATGAGGGTCAATAGTGACCGAAAATTTAGTGACCGCCTTCCGGTCCCTGTTTATCGGAAATCTCAGTAGTGACTGCTTTCAGGTCCCTATTGATTGAGAATTAGGGACCTAAAAGCAGTCACTAAAATAAATAGGGACCGTAATTCGGTCCCTATTTAATATTCAAATAGTATCTATGAATATTAGTAGGGACCGAATTGCGGTCCCTAATAAAGTCAATAGCGACCGGAATTCGGTCCCTACTAATATTTATGAATATTAGTAGGGACCGCATTGCGGTCACTAATTTTAAACTTAGTGACCGCAATTCGGTCCCTACTAATATTCATAGATATCTATGAATATTAGTAGGGACCAAATTGCGGTCACTAAGTTTAAAAACAGTGACCGCAATTCGGTCCCTACTAATATTCATAGATATCTATGAATATTAGTAGGGACCGAATTGCGGTCACTAATTACCTGTACGAAAAATAAAAAAAAAACACTAATATTCCGGATTTAATCCGGAATATTATTATTTTTTTTGTAAAATTATGATTTTAACAAGATCAAAACCATAAAATAATGAAGAAAATGTTAATATAATGACATGAATGTAAAAAGATTAAAAAAATGACTAATAATAGAAACTATAATATGAATGAAAACAAAAAAATGAATGATTAAAAAGATCAATGAAAGCAAAAAGATTAATGAATAAAACAACAAGTGAAAGAAAAGTAAGAAAATAAAGTGTAGATCCAAAACAAAAAAAAAAGTGAAAGAAAGAAAATAAAGTGTAGATCCAAAATAAATATAGAAAGATAATAAAGTGTAGATCCAAAATAAAGAAAGAAAGATAATAAAGTGTAGATCAAAACTAAAATAAAAAAAGTGAAAGAAAAGAAAGTGATTTTTTGGATTTATGTTGTTGTGTTGGTGTGTTGGAGAAAAGAAGAGAGTGTTGTTGTGTTGGTGTGTTGGAGAAAAGAAGAGAGTGTTGTTGTGTTGGTGTGTTGGAGAAAAGAAGAGATTGTTGTTGTGTTGGTGTGTTGGAGAAAAGAAGAGAGTGTTGTTGTGTTGGTGTGTTGGAGAAAAGAAGAGATTGTTGTTGTGTTGGTGTGTTGGAGAAAAAAGAAGAGAGTGTTGTTAATTATGTTGGTGATTTTTGGAGATAATGAAATTTAGATGTGTAATAGTGGTGAGTATATATAGAGGGGAGGTTGAAAATTTCAAATTTTCGTCAAATTCAAATTTCCCTCTCAATCTCGCCTAAAATTTTCGCCCAATTTCAATTTTTTTGGATTTCAGTGACTGCAATGCGGTCACTGTTGCCATATCAGTGACCGCAATTAGGTCCCTACTAATATTCATCCATTTTAAAGTATGAATATAAGTAGGGACCGCAATTTGGTCATTGTTTAGTCAATAGGGACCGCATTTAGGTCACTAATACATATTTTCGACCGCTATTAGGTCACTAATATTTTTTAGTGACTGCAATGCGGTCACTGTTGCCAGATCACTGACCGCAATTACGTCCCTAATAATATTCATCCATTTTAAAGTATGAATATTAGTAGGGACCGCAATTTGGTCACTGTTGAGTCAATAGGGACCGCAATGCAGTCCCTGTTGAGTCAATAGTGACTGCTTTGCGGTCCCAATTGACGCAATAGTGACTGCATCGCAGTCACTATTGTCTCCCATACTTTACAATCGATTTTTTTTAATTGATTTTGGTGTGTTTATGATTCTTAGTAACCAAACTCATTGTAACATGTAAATTGAAGTAATAAATGATTACAAAACCAACCTCATAGTAGTTTAGTTGTGGATTAATAGATTGATTGAGATTGAACGAGTTATTAACGTTGGAGATCTATTTCATGTTCTACAACTAATCATCACTAGTTAGTTGTAGTTGTTATTCGTTTTTATGCTTTACTTCACTAATGTTAGCATATATATGATTATGAGGTATATATCATCACATCAAGTAATCATTATACTTATATGTATATACAATTAATTTGTCATTATGACATTCGTCATACAAAATAATAAGAGCATCGTCAAAGTGATCCGTTCTCTTTACTTAATGTTTGGATTTACAATGCGTCATTGAAATTATTGTTGTTTTAACTCTTATAATGGTTATTATGAACTAAAAAAACAACGCGGCACGTCGAACCATCTTAAAATATCGATTTTAAAGTTTAGGGTTTAGGGTTTAGGGTTTAAAGTATGAATATTAATAGGGACTGCAATTCGGTCCCTGTTAATTCAGTAGTGACCGAAAAGCAGTCACTATTGATAACGCCCAATGTCAATAGTGACTGCAAAACGGTCACTATTGATAACGGCCAACTTCAATAGCGACTCATGTTGAGTCGCTATTGGTAATAGCCGTTGTCAATAGTGACCGCAAATGTCAATAGTGACCGCTTTGCAGTCACTACAAAACATTAGTGACCGCAAAGCGGTCACTACCGACATTTGCGGTCACTATTGACAACTACTGACTTTTGCGGTCACTATTGATAATAGCCGTTGTCAATAGTGACCGGAAATGTCAGTAGTGACCGCTTTGCGGTCACTAATCTTTTGTAGTGACTGCAAGGCGGTCACTATTGACTTTTGCGGTCACTATTGACAATAGCCGTTGTCAATAGTGACCGGAAATGTCAGTAGTGACCGCTTTGCTGTCACTAATCTTTTGTAGTGACTGCAAGGCGGTCACTATTGACTTTTGCGGTCACTATGGACAATAGCCGTTGTCAATAGTGATCGCAAATGTCACTAGTGACCGCTTTGTGGTCACTAATGTTTTGTAGTGACTGCAAAGCGGTCACTATTGACATTTGCAGTCACTATTGACAACGGCCATTACCAATAGCGACTCAAGTTGAGTCGCTATTGTTAATAGCCGTTGTCAATAGTGACAGGCGGCTGAAATGGGTTTTGCGATTTGGTAAGAATTTTTTTTTTTATTTATAGAAGGAATCAGCGACTCAACGTGAGTCGCTGATTGCTTCAGATATTGGACGAGCCCAGACTTGGGCCACACATTTTGGCCCAATCGGGCCAAAATGTATGGCCCAAGTCATATTTTTGAATTCAGCGACTCATATTGAGTCGCTGAATGTTCCTGAGGTCAACAGCGACTCAATTTGAGTCGCTGTGTGCCTGGTACAAATCTGCGACTCAGGGTGAGTCGCAATTGTCTTCACGAGTCACTGAAGACAAGTGACTCAACTTGAGTCACAACCCGGGGGTCACTATTGACCCCCAAATCTTGTAGTGAATGGTCTATTTCTAATGTGTGATACTTTTTGGTAGAAAGTGAGTATAACAAGCAACGATCTTCGACAAACCTTGGAAAATAAATTGTGTTGCGAGTTTCTTGTACCGAAGCTTCTTCACACAAGGATGACGCACGACTCACAAACAACGTTTTGTTTCCCAAACTCCAAACTCTTTTCCATGTCTTCCTATGGTTGTCCCACTGACAAGTCCGAATCCAGCTGCCATCGCCACTCACAAATACTGCCATCAATTTTCCGGCATTGATCTCCAGTAAATATCGTTCATCTCTAGCATCAATATGTTTATTAATGCACGTGGGTGCCATATAAGTATGAGCAGTTCTTTTCTCATGATTGTAAATCAGAACGTTTGCATTGATATCAAGAAAATAGAAAGACCCCTTATGCATAACGGCACTACCAAACGAAAAATCGAAATCAATATCATAGTCAACGGTACTCCAATTCTCATCACCGCACTTAATACTGCATATGATAGTTCGTTGGTTCTCAACTACTCCTAGGCCCTCAACTGCTCCAGCGACAATTTGCCAATTTGTGGACGTCGGCAATGAAGTAAAACACATTGAACGCGTACCTACGCAAGAAAGTCTTGGGATTTCTATTTTTGTTTTTGTGAAGGGATTGAAGAAAAACGGTCGGCATCGGAGTTCACATAGGAGTAGCCAATCGTTCTTTGCCGCGTAAAATTGTGTACCTGCTACGAATTTGAAGTCTATGTCGCGACACTCGTTGTACAGTGGATGAAAGATTTTGTTAATATTGTTGTTTGAGAATAGTAAGCACGGAGTCTGGAACCCCGAACCGCTACTAGTACTGATTGGAAGGTGAAAAAGTCTAGTCGGAAGAACAGACGTTGATTTGGACGCCTTTGCGGCTATTTCTTCTTCATCTTTTTTCAAGCCCCGGGCGTCGACAATATTTGGGATACCCGCTGCCATTGTGAAATGTTCGTGAGATTCGATCTGCAAATTAATAGGAAGAGCAAATTAACTAAGAGCAGCAAATTGAGGCTACGCTAGATGTAAAGTCGTAATCAATGTATAGAGCAAATCAATCAGGAAGCTGAATAATATGATGTCACCTGATTTAGTTGCGTGGTGTGCTACTAATATCTTCGCATGTGAAAAAACTAGTTTTATATAATACTATCAAAATATAATCACAATAGGCTACACATGCCAATGTAAGAAGTAGATATGATCGTGTGCCATACTATATATACTAACTATTATGTGTGCACAATTACGTTATATATGCTTTAAAAAAAAATACCTTATATATATAATATTAGTTCCCACAAGATAATTAAGTTGGGTCGATTAAGGCTTTCAAATCCTACAAAGAAATTAATTCTTGCAGTTCCTCCAAGTAGAATTAGATCCGCTCTGTAATTCTTACCTTAATATATTTATTATGGCAACTTCATAATTCCTGCAAATATAGGAACTTTTTCGCCTACATGGAAAAAGGGAAGTTTTGAAAAAGGAAATAATCCCATAATTTGATATAATAAAATAATGGATTAAAAAACGAAATAAAAATCGAAAAACTTTTTCTTAAGTATCCAATTAGGTCACCTTGTGCCAATTAGCTAGTATGCGTTTGAATAGAGCACACTTGAATTATCAAAAAAAAAAAAAAAAAGAAGAAGAAGAAGAAGAGAATAGAGCACACTTACCTATTAATGAAACTTAGGCTATATTAATATAAGAATTTGCAAGGCACTCAAATTATCTTTTATCGTAGGCAATGGAAGCCTGCATTGGAGATATTATAAATATAATACATGCGCATATATACAGCTTCACATTATGCGGGTACCTTCATCTCCTTCCTTGAACACTTCACGTCATACCAAGAATGTCATATTGAGAATCTCGATTTCGGCTCCTAGAATCCAAAATCCTTGGCTTTTGTTCGAAAAAACTGCATTGCGACGATATGTAAACTAAGTCAGTGGCCCCGACGAAGGCACTCTAATGATTAAGTCATAAAACTTAGATTATGAAAGCTCTTGCTTAGAGAGAGAAAGCGAAAGCAGAAATTGGTTACCTTTTGAACATTCGAAGGGGGCAGTGAATCGATCGAAAATAAGAACATGTTGAGACGACAGAGAATCAGTCGAAAATGGCAGCTTGTGTGCCCAATTCACCCCCTTGATTGCAATTACAAAGCGAATAACTTTTGGTAGTTGGATTGCGAGGAAGCATGGGGGCATGTGCAAACTCGAATTGGGTCATGGTTACATTGGCAGCGTTGGAAAACTCAAACAAGGATTTGGATGCGGGTAATTTCATCTGTTGACTAGTCACTCCACGTCAAACTAGTATGAGCTTCTGATTGGTCCCAAACTAACTTTAAGTTTTGGAAACCAGCACTGGATACACGACACGTAAACTAGGCGGGGACGACCCTGCAAAGGCACTCCGATGCCTAAGTCAGTATTGGGCCTGTGACGGGACGGGCCTATAATGCCAATCATAGGCATCGTGATGTTGAATAATGTTGCAATATGCGAAAAATGGGCTAAACTGCTCAAAACTGACTAGATAACTCGAATTCAACAGAATAACTCGAATTCAAGCAAAACAACTCTAATTCAACCTTCAAGTCGAATTCAGAGCAGAATAACTCTTCAACTCGAACTAATTGAAACAACTCGAATTATATTAATAATTGGATAACTCGAATTAAATGTAGTAACTCGAATTGAACAACTCAATGACTCGATAACTCAAATTAGGTCAGAGCTCTCTTAGAAAAAGTGTACCTCGATAATGAAGATTAGTGGTGTAATTATAAGCTTTGGGCCCCAACCTTTGTGACTTGATTGGTTGATCAACTCGAATGATTTAAATAACTCGAACAACCCTTTCAACTTGAATAAGGCTTATAACTCGAATAAGGCTTATAACTCGAATAGGAACTCAACTTAGATTGGCCTTTCAACTCAAATTAGGGACTTCAACTCAAATGAGCTTTTCAACTTGAATGGGCTTTTCAACTCGAATGGGCTTTTCAACTCAAATGAGCCTTTCAACACCTTCAACTCTAACTAGGCTTATAAGTCAAATTGGTCTCAAGTGTTGGAATAGGGCCTAATTTCGACTTATTTGCCAAATTTTCCGAAAAGAATTGCCAATTACCACGTTGTCGAGACGCCACGTGTCATTAGCATATTTGGTGAAGTTACAGCATAGTCTCTGGAATAATCAAATTCAGCATTAGATGACTCGATAATAGTTTGGGTTCTCATGTTGTAAACACAATAGTCCTATCTGTTAAGAGAGTAACCAACAAAGATTCGCATATCGCATTTTGACTAAAAGTTTCCTCTAGGTCCTCTATCGTTCAAGACATAACATGTATAACCAAACATGCGTAAATGATGAACACTAGGTTTCTTACATTTCCAGACATCATAGGATGTTTTGTTTGTACATGGTCTAAAGTATGAGCATGATGGAGTAACGGGCAGTATTGACCGCTTCAGCCCATAATCGAACGATTAACCTCTTCGAGTTTAGCATATCTCGGGCCATTCCCATAAATGTTCTATTCTTTCTTTCAGCCACTCTATTTTGTTGTGATATTATAGGCACTGAAAATTCATGAAAGATACCTTTCTCATTGAAAAATGAATTAAACATAGCATTTTCAAATTATTTTTCATGATCACTTCTAGTTCTTTTAATGTTTAATTCTTTATCTATTACAACAGTGTTACACAAAATTCTAAAGGCATTGAAAGCCTCACTCCTTTCACTTAAGAATTCAACCCAAGTAAATCTAGAAAAATCATATATGCAAACAAAAATGTACCTTGTATCACTTAGACTTTCCTTCTGGATTGGTCCAACCTGATCCATGTGAAGAAGTTCCAGTATACGTGCAAAATGTGTAAAAATGTGTATTGCAATAGGATGTGACTACTTTTCTATTGGTTTCCCTGCATGCATGTTTTGCACTTGTATCCATTTCTGGTACCAACAGGAGGAATTTCTCTGACATTTTTTTTTCTTAGAGAGTCTGGACAAGGTTATTTAGTTGAGGTTTCCCATCCTTTGGTCCCGTAATTTAGTTTGTGAGTTGACACAGAAGTGACATATCATGATGTTTGCAGGGTTGTCGTATCTAGTTAATGTGTACTAGTTATCTGTATTTCTCAGTCCTTATAGGACACACTTGTCTTCTTTGTCGACTACTTCACATTCATCCTTTGTGAATCGTACAAATAGATCCTAATGGCATAGTTGATTTATGATGATAAGGTTAGCATGCAGTCCTATTACGTAGAAGACGTCCTTCAGTTAATGGAATTCCTTTTACGTTCAGAGTTCCTCTTTTGACAATTTTCCCTTTTGTTTCCATCTCCAAAAATAATACCTCCCCTCATTCCATCCACGAACTTGCTGAGAATGTTTTTTTTTTCCTGTCATGTGCCGGGGCAACCACTGCCAAAGAACCATGAATTAGTAAAATTATAAGAAGATGATTGTTTACTAACAAATTAATTAACATTGGACCGTTGAACCCAAATTTGTTTCTGTGCGATGGGTATTTGTATCGAAACATGAGGAGTTGTCTTAGATGTTGTAACAATGGTTGTTGTAGCCTTTCTTTCTATTCAAACAGGTTCATTATTCCTTCTTTGTGGTACATGATTTTCCCATAGTTGGAAGCAATAGTGTCGGATATGTCCTTTGATTCCACAATGATGACATACTGGCAAAAGTTTTTGAACGTTAGTAAAAAATAATTTATTTATATTTTTTGCTTCAATCCAGAGAGTTTCCAACAGACAAGAGGTTGATGGTTTCGAAACCAAAGTCTACTCCTGGATACACCTAATGAAACTAATTTTCTTTTCTTTCATGATGTTGATCATGTCCCTTTTTGTGTGTCTTGAGTTTTCTATGTTTGGGTATCTTTCGAGAGAAATGTGGTGAGTTCTTTATGGCCATATCTTTTTGCGACACATTGGTGATCCTATTCCAACTCGATCAGTAACAAGTCATTGTAAATCTATAACTTCATTAAGTTTATTAGTTCCAAATTTGAGGAGTTTGACATTGTTCTTGACTAATTCAAGATCATTCAATGTTTTGGCCAGCTTCTGTTGCGCCTCTTTAGCTGAAGTCCTTGCCTGATTCACCTTGAGGTTAAAGTGTCGTTGCTTTTCTTGAGAACCTCAATTTTTTGTTCAAGTTTTTGACGTGATGATCCCTTGCATGGAAATTTCCTTGATTTTCAATAGATCTTATTTGAGCTACAAGTTCAACATTCTTTCGTATGACAACCTCAAATCTTGCAAGAGTAGCATTTATCTCGTCACAACTGACATCAGTTGTATATTCTTCAGTGTTTGGCTCTCCTTCAGATTCTGTGAGAACGTTTGTTGCAGGAATGCTCTCCTCAATTATAATAGATGTGTTTGCACATGCAATTCTAGCAGTGAGTGCAACATCCAAAGGTGATTCTTCCTCCTCATTTGTTTCATCAGAATCATCATCACTACATGTTGTGACAAGAGCACGTTGTTTTTTTCAAGTAGGTTTTCACAATCTGCTCTGATGTGTCCAAAATCTTGGCATTCCCTGCATTGAATACATTTTCCTTTTCTTTTGACTTCAAGATCAGTAGCTACGAAAGTATTTTAATAAAAAATAGAGTTAGATGAACAAAGTGATGAGAATTTACCTCTGAATTTGGATCTGTTCATCGTCTTCAAGTTCTTTGTTAGAAGAGCCATTGACTTCATAAGATTAGTTCCCTATTCATTATGTGAGAGAGATTGAGTCTTGGATTTTGGTGCATGGATTTTGGCGACATTTTCCCCTTCTTGTTTAAACTTCATTTCATATGATGCGGGAGATCCTATAAGAATTTCAAGGGCATGTTGTCGGTGTCTTTTGCTTCTTCAATTGTCTCAACCTTGATTGCAAACTTTGTTGTAAGAGATCTGAGCATTTTATGGACAGTTTTGCTTCACTGCATTCTTCACCAAGTAGAGCATCTTCTGTTGCAACACGTCTAGGCTTTGCATTTTATTGAGCAATAGTTTCAGTTTCCTACATCTGCATATTCTCAAATTGAGTAGTTAGCAGTTGTAACTTAAACCTGAGGACACGTGATGTACCATCCTGAGCAACAGGTATAATATCCCAACTTCTTTAGCAGATTCATAACTAGATATAATATTATATTGATTCATGTCAACAACGTGTTTTGCTCAGGAAGAATGTCTTCTTTCTTTGAACAAGCGAGTTCATTTTTGACCTTACCATCTGCATCAACAATGGGTGACCAACCTCTCAGAACACTTTTCTAATCCTTCTGATCATGTTGTTTGATGTTCTTTAGACGGTTTTTCCAGTACGAATAGTTGCTACTTGTAAGCTTGGTAGTTTGTTTGTTGACAAACCCTCTTTGATTTCTTCCATCCCTGAAAAATAAGATATTTCAAACCAGAATCTCACTAAAAACAAGTGTTAGCAACTAGATCTCAATGCCACTTGTAAGATATTAATTATCTTACTTATTACTATTATTCGTCTTTACTTGTTATGACAGGTAAGTAAGTAAAACAGAGACACGTGGATTTTATAGTGGGTCGGTAACAACACTAGTCCACTCCGTGTTGGCATGTTTTGACACTCAAGTTCCTTTCTCATAGTACATGACTTGACTCACTCAGGCTATTACTTGTTACTCGTAATCTAGACTCCATCTAATTACTTTCTTAATACATGACGTTAAACCTTACTATAGAATTTTATTTGAATTTGAAAATACTGAAGTACACACCTTGATATTTCTTAAATAAACGACTGTATACAAATAGTTTAACTCTTAAACAAATAAAATGACAATAGACTTACATTCTAATCTATTTTCTTTAAATGTCTTCGAGTCTTCAGCTTTTATAAAGTGCAAAAACTCCACGCAGAAGGACAATCATTGTACCAGATCTTCGATCCTTTGTGAAAGCTTGCAAGCCTTCCTTAATTCATCTGATTTGATCCTACATACAAGTAAACAGAATATCCGAATGTATGTCCATATAAACACTTCTAAATCCATTGGGAATTAATCGAATCATAAAAACATAATTAAAGGATTCCTAGAATCAACCAAATCTTCTTTCCTTATTTATCCTGACGATGCAAGATCTTATTAAACATGAAAACTCTAAGACTCCTTTCTAGAATCTCACTGACACACTTTCCTTAAATAACATGTACCACTGGATCATGAATAACATGGAATTATACGTAAATATTATCTCAAAACACAATTTAATTTAAGAATAATTAGACCAAAATATCAGGTCCTAACATATATTATTCATTAAGCAAAAATAGTAGTTACCTGACAAAGGTTAGCTATAAAATGAGGTGTTTGCAAGAGCTTATGAAAACTACTTATTTGTAACTTTTACTTAAAGTTACTTAAAGCTGTGTCTCACTTATAGTTGTGAGTGTTTGCAACCGTATTTTTAAAAGTTAGTTAAAGTAGTTAAAAATAGTTTTGTGGTGTTTGCAATAGCCAGTGAAAAGTAACTTTTGAATATAGATTAAAATGCAATAAGATTTAATCACCCTTATTTGAAGTATACACAATATTAAAGTTTCACAATGATGGTTATATTTAGAAATAAAATACTTTAAAATTTAAATTAATTGAATTAATATATACGTTTACTACATTACATTGCAGAATTTATTTTGTATAAATATTTATTTTTAGAAAGTATAACTTTATCTGAAATATATTAATATGAATATGTCATACATGTTGCTATTAAGTAAAAAAAAATCGATTAATTTTCATTATTAATTTTCCTTAATTATTTTTTATTATTAATTTATTACTCTGAAAAATACCAAAATTTAAAATTATTGAAGATATCACGTAAATAAGGAAAGAGAGAAATAATGAGATTTCTTCCTAATTGATTGAGGCCAAAATAGGATGTTTAGAGAAGTTTAAGGAAAAAATGCATGTGCAAAATCTCAAAAATGAAAGAGTGTCCTTGTAATTATCTCACACCTCAAGAGATTTTTGTATAACTCTCCTAGAATACATAGGGCAACATAGTAATCTAGTTACAATTGTGTTACTTTATACTCGTTTTTAGAAATTAATATATGAACTACCGACTTAATAAATTACACCATATTTTTTGAGTACTTATTTATTTTTAAAATTGACAATGAGTAAGTGATAATTATTAATATATTAAATATCAATAGGTAGACACTATAAATTTGGCCATAATACTAGTGGTTACACAAGTTCCAACTAACTGGCACATTTTCAATATAAACCCTTATCTCTTATTTTAGCATTGGAACCAAACAATATTATTATTTTCAGAGATTTTATATTATCTTAATTTTAATCCCAATCATGCTATCTCTGATTTATATATCAACAAAACCAAGCACCTAAATGTATATATATTGCTAATCTAAGAAGTTGTTTAGTTTCAAGATGAATTTTATCTCAAAAAAATGGTGTAGATTAAAAATGAGATAAAAAGTCAGGAATCTCAGTGATATCTAATATGTTCTACTTGTTTGGTTGTTAAAATTATGTGTCAAGATAAATGATTACCTCAATACCTTTTTTTTGGTTGGTTTGTGCCACTAACTTTTAATTAACCAATTCTGTTTACCCTTTTTCTTGTATATACTTTTTTTTCAACTCAGTGACATGTTATATTTTTTCTCACTATTATGTTAACTTATAATATTTATTCTTGAACTATGTGTAGCATAGCACCACCATATATGTTTAATTTCTTTTCTCTTTTATATGACCACTACTTATTGACCAAATATAAACTAAATAAACAATTACCAAAAATTTATAAAAACAAATGAATTATTACATAAATATAAAGTACGTAATTTTAGAATGGGGGTGTAGGCTCGAGCAAAAGAGGAAAGAAAAACTAAGAATGTTTTTTCCAATTTCATTTTACAAATCAATGGTATTTTTTACAACTCTAAAAAACAAAGCAAAATATTTTTAAATTTAATCACCTTCAAAGAAGAAGAAAAAATGGAGAAAAAAATTATTTTTTTGTTGCAAGCGAAAAATAAGAATTTAATACATTTATACCTCTGATTAGATACTAAAAATTGAAAATATACTATCAAGATTTTTTTTTTTGTATTTGATCAATATACAATAAAGTGATTATCCATGCAAATCTTATAAATATAGTATATAATCCTTTTGTTAAAACTTTTAATTTAGAACTTTAATACGATATCTATTTATGTAATGGAAAAGTAAAGTAATTAATAAGCTCATATAAGGGTGTAATACATAATTTCAACGAACAGTAAAAATAAGGCAAATTGAAGATTATATATCTTAGTGGAACATGTGAGATTATTTATCTCATATTTTGAAATAAAACCATAAAATTCGGGCATATCTCACCTATGCTCGAAAAAGCAATCTATAGAAACAAACGAAAGATAAAGTGATATAAACTTAGATATCTCACTTTATGTATAGAACCAAACAACTTCTATTAGTTATAACTTCTCCATTAAGAATAAGAATGTTATGTTGTTGAGAACAGGTTGACACATATCTATGCATGCATAAATTCTATGTAATTCTCATAGCAATCGACTAGTTAAACCATTGTAAAAGTGCATAATTAAGGAACTTTATATTTTTCTTTTAAATATTCTATTTGAGAGCTAAATTTAATTATTTGGAGACGTTATATACTTGAGACTTAAAATGTAAGGAATGAATAAAACAGAACCAATTGCAAACACATAAAATTAACTAGACTCAATAAATAGCAGAAAAATGGAGTGTCCTTGAGCCAAGAGAGACTTCATAACATAACAATAAAATTGCCTTTTTTTTATCAAATTCTACAAGATATACCTCTAACGACAAACTACGTACGACTTGTATTTCAATTTTCAGACATGTTTTAAAAAATATTTACAAACACTTAAACAAAATTAAGACTACCCAAATGGTGAAGTGCATGAATTTGAGGTCGAGAAACTATAAATGGCAAGCGATATGTTATTTCCTCTAAGTCGTCCACAACTCCAAGAAACGCGCAACTATCTTTGAGACTATGTTTGGTATATGAGAAAAACTTATGAATCATTGAGACTCTCATTGTTTATGTTGTTTTGTAGTTTTTCCTCATAACTTTCAAAAGTAATCCTTCCCCACCCCCCCCCCCCCCTGCAAAATGTGCGAACTCCTCCATGTGTCTGATCTCACCATTCATTTGCAGATTAGTCAGCACCTATCTTCGCTACAAATGGTCTTATGATAAAAACTCTATAAATTGTGGGATTATGTTACGGGTCAACCCACTACGAGCAGGCCCATTCGCACTATAAGACTCCCCAACTGTACAATCTTTAAGTTTGCAGACGTCCAAAAATCTAATTTCCTTATTATTTTCAGTTCTGTTATTATTGCCAACTATTTATTTAATTATAGTCTTTTAATTAATTATAGTAGACAAAATTTATAGATGGATTATTTTAGTTGCTTCACGTTTTTAGTGGAGTTACGGACCATTGTAATTAGTCAGCCTAATTTTCCTATTTAATTACCAACCATTGTAATCATTTTCATCATTATTGAATCAAATATTGTTTATTTCTTCTCAGGTTCTCATCTCAATTCTTGGAGTTCTTCCAAACTCGAATGACAAACTAAAAACGAAAACAAGAAAGTATAGTTGGTGCTTTCATTCAGTGATAAAATTCATGCACTCTGAACTGACCCAAAGTCAAACTTTCGATGAATCCAAAGCGACTGAATTGTGTGGTCTTCGTGTTGAATTAGTTAAAAGGCGACCTTTGCACCT
Source organism: Linaria vulgaris (assembly GCA_948329865.1). Taxonomy (NCBI): domain Eukaryota; kingdom Viridiplantae; phylum Streptophyta; class Magnoliopsida; order Lamiales; family Plantaginaceae; genus Linaria; species Linaria vulgaris. The sequence continues at coordinate 69,077,226 of OX415249.1, forward strand.
ACAAGAAGCACAAGAACACGCCAAGAAGGTGGTTGATAAAATGGTACGACAAGCATAAGAACGAGAGGATAAACTCAGACAATTTATGCATCAGCAATCGCAACACATACAAAAGCCATGGCCTTTTATGGCAAAAATTAGAAAACTACACTCCAAACAACCGAAAATTGATCTTCTTGGAACATCTAACACCTCATTTAAGCCTTCACCCATGTCATATCACGTAGCCAGTCCCTCTCAAATAATCCCATTTGGCCCTCACCCACCCAACCCTTATTTCACCCCCTAATTGGACTTGCACATGTTTGATGGCATTGCTCCGATAGATTGATCCAAGCTGATCATTACTTTACATTATACCAAATTCCTAACGAGCAACGTCTACAAATTTCTTCGAGGGAATGCCATAAGTTGGTATAAGTGGACGCACCACAGTTTTTTACTAAATATGTGAAGAGATACTCATACGGGATTTATCAATCAGATTTGCCCCATCAACGTATGAAAACCAACTCTTTTCAACTTAAGAAAAAATAATCCAGTTCATAAATATAAGTGTAGTTCGAGCAAATCTGTAATTTTTTTATAGGTTTAAGTGCTGAAGTAATTTGATTTGCTTTACTTAAGGAAAGAGATACATGTGAAAATGGCCATTCTAAAGCCTGCCATGATTGAGCAGGCCAATCTCTTAGCAAAATTGCTTGAAGACAAAATCAGAGATTCACAAGTCAGGCCCATGTATCCACAACTTGGATCACCCTACAAAGATGGTACGGTTCCATTGCCTTTCCAGCACCATGGAAGCCAGCCCAGTCTCTACACATCGACTCAACAATGCAAAAATACAACCAAGGAGAGCCAAGGGCATGTGCTTTAATTGTGACGAATAGTACGAACCAAGCCACAATTGCAAATAAGCACAATTTTTGACCCTTTTAGCGGATGACTCTAACCCACAACAGTCTGGGACTCAGATTCATAACAAGAAGAAGAGTTAGAAGAACCTAAGCCACTACTAAGGCAAATAGGCAGGAATGAGACTAGATCGGACATTAAAAAGGTACATTTTCAGTTGTCTATTGTTGCTTATGTGGGGATTTCAACCCTAAATTTTTATTTGTATTATGGGTCAAATTAATGAAAGGGACGTGAGTATTCTAATCGATTGGGGAAGTATGCATAACCAAGGTTGGCTTGACTGCTCAAACTCACAGTTTTGAGCAGACTTGAGATTGGGGTTATAGCTGGTAACGGTGAATAGATAAAATGCAGTGGAGATTGCAGTGATGTCGGGGTAACTCTAGTAGGGCCTACCTTCCGTATACCATTATTACTTTTGCCAATTCAGGGACCTGGTTTGGTTTCAGGTGTGCAATGACCATAAGAATTGGGGGACATTTTGGCAAACTTTACCAAACAAAGGACATCATTTGAGTATCATGGACAACGACTGCAATAAAATGGGGAACCTTACTTGAGTGAAGTGTGTCCCTAGCATTTAAAAAGAATGTTGCGCACGAATTCTATAAGTTGTTTATATGCAATATCTCCAGATCAAATGTAGAATATTAAAGATATTGCAAGTGTTGGCGATTCTCAAATGCAACGGCTACTTGATGAGTTTGAAGGAATATTTGTTAAGCACATTAAACTATTTCAGTTCTTTTGTAAGCAGATCGAACGAAACCGAAATATACCAAACAAATCGAAACAAACCAAGCCTTAATATAAAAAATAAAAAAAGCTAGAAAAATGTTAATTAATAAAAAAATAAAAGAGGCTCAAAATAAAAGAAGGCGAAAATATGGTACCTCTCTAAATTCCCTAAAGACTAAATCCCTAAATTCCAAATTCCCAATTCACAAACATAATAGCTTGGACACAACATTTCTTTCTTTTAGACTTTGTCACATTCACACCTTCTAGTTTACAACACCACATTTAAAATAAAAAAGAAGGTAAAACAATATTTAATCTACTCCAATATAAATTTAATTCAGCTTTCTAATATATTTTTTTCTTAAATTGAACCATTTCTTCCATTCGATTTTAATTGGATTTTTTTGGTTTAAACCGAATCGATTATTAAACCGTTTTGTACGGTTTGATTTACGATTTTCTTATTTGGTTTTGTTCTATTTCGGTTTTTTTGCAAATTCGAATGAATGGTTCGATTTTAGACCGATGAACATCATTATTCTCTTATACTTGATATATTTAGTGTAAACAAACTTGTGTTTAGGTTTCCTCTTTTTGCATATGTTTTCATGTCAATAGGTGAATTTGAAGACATTTTTTTATATAGTCGACTATACTAACATCCGAAAGATTGCAAGGTCGTATCCAAAGGGAATCCATAGGATAGGAAGGTTCTGGAAACTGCGTGTTTCTTGTATGCTAAATAACAACAACAACAAAGTCTCTTAGTAGTGTTTCTTTTTCATCAAGTATCCTTCTTCTTCATGCACTGTTGCTGCATATATTGGACTAATTGATCGACTAATCGTTTAACAGTGTGTACCGCGCCAATCGACATACATGTCTTCCCCTGTCGAGTAATTTTCACTTTACCCCTCTTACTTTCTTCGTATATATAAATCTTTATTGCTTATTTCTAGGTTTTTATTGGTTTTTGAGCTGTTGATCAATTCGTGGAATTGAATAGTTTGATTCCTGAGTGTATATTTTGTGTCTCATTACTAAATTATTCAATTTGTTAGGATATATAAGTATGATGAAAGTCAGATGTGTGCTTTGATATTGAGACTGGTGACTTGTTACATTAACAAAAAACTTTGAAAAGTGTCTTCCTTGTTGAAATGTTGACTGTAGCTATAAGTGTGAACTTTGAAAAGCTAAGTCGTTGATGGAGACTTGATTGTAGCTTTTAGTATAAATTTTGAAGAGATAAGTTATTGTTAAATTATTGATTGTGGCTTTAAGTGTGAACTTTGAAAAGTTAAATCGTTATGAAGACTTTACTGCGGTTCTAATTATAAACTGTGAAGAGATAAGTTCTTGTTGAAATATTGACTATAATTTTAAGTGTTAACTTTGAAAAGCTAAGTCGTTGTCGAAGACTTAGCTGCAGCTCTAAATATAAACCTCGAATAGAGAAGTCCTTGTTGAAATATTAATTGTAGCTTTAAGTGTGAACTTTGAAAATCTAAGTCATTACTGAAGACTTGGTTGTAGCTCTAAGTATAAACTTTGAAGAGCTAAGTCGTTGGTCCACTACTTGTCGCTCTAGTGTTGGCTTCTTTGAGCGATATAAGTGTTTATCGTTGTTTGCATATGCTGAGTTGTGGATGCATCCTTACCAATTTTTCACCAACGTGCATGCATTGAAAAAAAGTTACATGAGTCATAGAGATAACAACTTTCATGATATCAATAATAAAGATTTGCATAACTTTATTTGATGTTATGGACCTGATTGGAAGCCGCGTGAACCAATCTAAATAATGCTTGATATTGTTGTCACAAACATCTTCGCATAGATACTCTCTGTGTGACAATACACTACCATCTTGTGTATATGCTATGCAGGGTCACCACGACCATTATGCTTAGCCATATTCAAAATTGGGTCATTGCGATCATCGACCTCGTCTGCAATCTTATCAAAAAATGGGGAATCTTTCCCCTGTCGGACCATGTCCATCATTGTTTCACCTTGCTTTTCCATTTCCTTAGTGTTTTTGTCTCTTTGTAAGGAGAGATGTTTAATCTCAGTCCTTGACATTATTGGAGCATTCTCACAATTGTTTATGTCTCTACTTTGGCTGCAGCGAGCTTGACTCGAGACTTCATGGGGAGCAACATTATTTTCTTCGACAAGACTAGTTGAGAACATTAGAGACCGAACAGAAAAAACTAGATCCATGGCCCCTTAAGATCGGGTGGTTAGGACGTGGATCGACTGCTCAGGCATTGCTCGTGAAGCTTGTGCATTATCATTTCCCCTCATGGCTTCGTAAGAGTGCCAAAACAATATGAGTAACTTGCTCAGGTGAGAGTAGTTCAATTAGTGCTTCTTGTTGTAGAGTGGAAGGAGGTGCTACGTTGGTTAAAGGATACGGTTCTTATTCGCCATCTTGTGATCCTTGACCTATTGTTGGTGGTTCTGGCCCTTCACTGATTCTCCTTATTTTGCTCATGGTCTTGCTTCCAGATTGCATTGGTGGTTTCCCACAACGGCATCACTGATGCAGGGTATTTTTGTCTGCTTACTTGGACACTCTTTGGCAGACAAAGAATCTCCACGTCGGCTCCTAGACTCCAGAATTCTCAGTTTTTGTTCAAAGAACCTGCACTCTAACAAGACATGTAAACTAAGCTAATGGCCCTGATGAATGCACTATGATGCTTAAGTCAGAAAGCTTAGACTATGAAAGTCTATAGCGAGAATCCTCTAGCTTAGAGAGAGAGAGAGAGTTGAAAAAATGGTACCTTTTAAACATTTAAAGGGGTTATCTATAGACATTTTCATGGGCCATAAGAATTGGGCCTCAATATGATCATTCAACTTTTAGTCTTTGACCTGCTACCTCATGGTCTATGACTAAGGTAGTTGAACACGTGTCATTCTATCTAGAACCTCCCATCGTGGGTCTATGACCTCTCATCTCACTATCTCGAGGTCTTTGACTAGAGTAGTTTGACACTTGATAAGTCTAGAAAGCGGCAAGTTGTCATGTACAAAAATATGGTGCATTAGTATATATGTAATCCAAAGTCATACACGTTAAGCCAACACAAGGTTAGTTTTCTATTTCTTTACATGGTTAGATGTTTCTCCATTGCCTATGATGTATTCAATTATTCATAATGCGTATAATTAAATTATCTTGAATGTATTATTACAAACTAAAGAAAATCTCATTATTTTTGTACTTTCATAAACTATCATGAAGCAAACTTATACTTTTTGGTTTTTTTTTAAAGATGCAAAATCAAAGCAAAGAACAATAGCTGGTCAAAATCCCAAATCGTTCGTACTCTTGGCTAATTTATGTGACAGGATGAATAACAAACGCCAAATATTTTATAGCATACATATGAGAGAAACGCTATAACCTTTGGTTTGTTCCATAATTACTAAAAATATACATTTGAAGGATTACCATGATGATTGCTCCCGTTCAAATCTATTGACCAAAAAGATCTTCAAACTGCCTCCGTTAAATATCTCATACTACCACACTTGTGTTCTATCGTCGCCTCCAACAAATGTTGAGTGTTGTGTTTTAGTTATATGCGGCCCGACGTCATGGTCTTGCCATGTTGGAGACACTGAATTCGTCAAACAAGAACGAATATTGGATGAGATCTTGTCGTGGTTGTCGTCAACTTTGAAGGAAAATTGGATATTTGTCCTTTCCAAACTACGACTTATTCACTATTGACTTCTTACTTGGTCATACTTTGCTGGATCTTCTAGAGAACTCTTATTGGTTAATAGCACTAGCTTGGGCCCCGAGGTTTTGGATTTTAAAATTTTTAAAGCAGACTTTGCAAACAAAGAGTGGGTGATGATTGAGTACTTAGGTGATCGGACAATTTTCTTGGACAGTCATCAAGGTTTTTCATCTCTGGCTTCAAAGTTTGGTTTAAAGGGGAATTGTGTGTACTAAGTGAAAGATTTTAACCCAAATTTGTATTGTTATGATTTGGAAATGGATGCATTTCAATGTCTTTGGATGTCACTTTCATGTGTTGATCAAGAAGAGTAAACTTCTTCTTCTATTTATCAAATGATTTCTAAGAACTTTCATGTGTTGATCAAGAAGAGTAAACTTCTTCTTCTATTTATCAAATGATTTCTAAGAATTTTTTAGATGTATATGTTTTGGACTCATTATTAATGTGCAATTTCTAGATCTTCCTCAATTCTTGTTTGGATTCCTTTAAAGGTTTTAGTTGTTATTAGTAGGTTATTTATATTCTGTTTTATGATATGCTAGCGGCGAGCAAGGCAGCTTTGTGTTGCATAAGCGACATGATGCTAAGTATATAAAAGAAATTAATTGTGCTATCTGACAATACACTAGAGCTCATAAGTATTTTCTTGTTGTTTTCATAAATCACCAAATGCCCCATTTATACAAGTTAGCCTACTTAATGGATTGTGAGGATCATTCTAGTCAAATAGTGCCCTTAAGAGTTCCTAAAATCTTTCTAAATTGACCAAAGTGTTTTGGCCATTTGTGGGCCTTATAAAGAATTGGACAAAAATAAATAAAGTCTAGACTATGTTGCACGAATACGCATATGGCAATATAGCTACCAGAAGTTATCAAAAATAATTGATACGACTATCAAGCCAATTGGGCCTCGCCTACGAGACGAAGAACCTTGAGGGTCGTTTAACACGCCTACAAGATCTACACACACTCAAACATTACTTGGCAGACAGAATACCAGAGACAGCCTCATACAGGCACCCATGAATATTGAACTACGTCCAACTTGATTCTCTCTTCTTAGAGAGATACGTAGGCAACTTGACCCCGCGTCAAGTTCAGTCGCAACACCATGTATCCTCCTCTTAGTTTATTTACATATTAAATTGTTATTGCCTAACCTTGTTCTTTGAAGTGCATGCTTCCATTGAACCAAAATCTCTTCTCGTAACGCCTATAAGGTGCGAGAGATTCTGGTGAGGAACTAATCTCGAGACTAGCGAACACCCCGCGCCAATAAGTAAAGTACCAAACAAGCAAACCATATGGACTTCTAAGGCCTCTACCAATTCCAAGTTATAGATGGAAAGATTTCAACATTGGTTTCACTACTCATCTTCCTAAACTCAAATCGAAAAACTAATATGGGCTTTGGTTGACCGATTATCTAAGTTCATCAGTTTTCTTTCACTTCCTACTCATTACACAAACTCATATTTAGCTTTGGTTTATATCAATGAAATTTATAGCATACATGGACTCCCTAAATCTATTTTTTTATATGGAGTATATTTTCCTTTATTCATTTCTGACAGGAGCTATATAAACATGTCGAAACAACTCTAAAATTTAGTAGTGCCTATCATCCTCAAACGGATGCTCAATGGTTAACAAGTTTGTCAAGTGCTATCTAAGGTACTTTTGTAAAGATCAAGGTAAGAAGTTGTCAAGGCATCTTTCGATTGCACCGATTTGGTATAAACAAAGGTATGCATTCTGCTATAGGCATGACGCCCATATCAAGCTTTGTTTGGAAAAACACCTTTTGTTATTCCAGAAAGAGCAAACAGCGTATGAGCAACCAAGCTAATCAACATCATTAAGATTGAAACTTGAAATCAGTGACATGGTTTGAGTGAAGTTAAGAGTTTACAGTCAAGTTACAGCAAAAAATAGCCTCACAACGTTACTTTGGGTCTTTTTTGCATTCATCGTCGAATTGAAACCGTGGCGTACGAATTGGAGTTGCCGAAAAATGCAAAGGTCTATCCCATGTGTTATACAATAATTTGGAGTGATGCCCCTAGTGGACCTATCAAACCACTCTTGTCCTACAAATGAACCGACCCAAAAGGCCCATTCAGGAGCCAGATCAACTTAAGTAAGTCGTCCCGACAAACGTGCCAAAAACCCCATTATGCAAGCCCGATTTGACCAGCTTGAGCAATCTTAACTCGACTATTTTCTAATGGGCCTCACCGACGGACCGATAGGAAAATAGGCCACTCCAGATAAGAAAATCAACTTGGGCCTATAACATATGGCATATGACATATAACCTATAACATATGGCATATGACATATAGCCTATAACATATAGTAAATGACATATAACCTATAACATAAAGGTATGACATAAAACATATGACATATACCGTATGGCATATGAATATGATATAGCCAGCTTATGACATATGTCATATAACATATAAGGGCTTGACCCATCAACAGATGCCCATACCTGCTACTACAATCAAGGAGGTTGATCATCTATAAATACAGACTCCTCCTCATTTACATGACACTTTCACTATCACTCTCATATGACATATTGAATACGACTTATAACGTGTCTCCCATAACGTATGACGTATAACATATGATATATATATATGAGATATATTGCATATGGCATATTGAATACGACCTATAGCGTTATGACATATGACATATCCCATATGACATATAACATATGACATATTGAATACGATCTATAACGTGTCCCCTATAATGTATGACATATAACATATAATATATCCCCTAGGAGTTATCCCATATGACTTACATCATATGACATATCAAGAACAACATATCCAGATTACTCTACACGACTTATAACATGCTTATAAGCTCGCCCCTCAACCAGAGAGTTGCGCAAAAATGAGCCTACAACTTCTATTCAATGTGCAAAAGCTCGGCATCAGAAGTCCGCCCTTTACCTCCGACCACGATCGACAGCTATAAATAAATAATGAACTACGTTTGGCTTGATTTCCTATGCGAGATACGTAGGCAGCTTAGTTTAACCCAAGTTCAGTCTGAAATCTACAAACTCCTCAATCCACATCAGTGACTTCTAGCCTGACCTAGATGTGATCAACAAGCATCAAATGACTTAGCATCAGAGCGCCTACTCTGGATCAGCCCCGACCTAGTTCATGTGCCATGTTTTTCAATGTAGGTTTCCTGAACTCAAAGCTAGCTCATGACCAATAATGAGCTTGGGTTAGTCTGACGTGGAGTGATTAGCCAGCCAACGACAATACCTCACATCACCATCATTCATGCCTCACTCCTCCACCCGCTTCGTGGTGTTCCACCAGATGCGCCACAGTCAGTTTCGACAATCTTCGATGATAGTGAAGTCACTTTGTAGACCAAGAGTTTGTTGAAGTTTCTGATAGTTGTTTGATATGAAAGAGTTGTCCTGCAAGCCCTAGTCAAATGACGTCATTCTCCACTCCACAATGGCATGTGGGAAGATCTGGAGTTGTTGCTCACACTTCCCAAATCTGCACGTTCGCCCCTTGGCTGCACAAACCCTACAAGATCCAAATGTTAGCAATTTAAGCAGTGAGAACAAGGCTTTGTCTAAAGAAAGGGAGAATGTTATGGGCCAACTCACTACCAGCAAACCCATTCACACTAGAAGACTCCTCAACTAGGTTGCCGATTACATTATTTAAGTTGAAGAAGCCCAACGAGCTTAATTTCTTATTATTTCGAGTTCTATTATTATTTCCAGCTATTTAATTCCAGTCTTTTAATTAATTCTAGTAGATAAGATTGATAGCTGAATTATGCTAGTTGCTGCACGTTTTTTGTGGATTTACGGACGGAATTAGTCGGCCTAATTTCCTTATTTAATTATCAAATGTTGTAATCAGTTTCATCATTATTAAATTATCTATTTTCTCTCAAATTTTCATCTCAATTCTTGGAGTGCTTCCTAAACTCAAATTAGAAACTTAAATTGATATCAAGAGTGTATCGGGTTAATTGTTCTTCTTAAAAGTTAGAGGGAAAAAAAACTTTGAGGATTTGATACTTTTATTCTATTTTATAATGTTCAACGCTTAAGTAAGTGTCGGGTACATTGTAAGAGCATGTATGTTTTATGTATAGGTCGTATATGAAGGGTTTGTTTACTTCGTAGCAAGTTTTGAAAGAACATTTGGAGCACAACATAAGATGTTTTTAAACTCCAAACTATAACACAAATAAACGAAAGGAGATATAAATAATGGTGTTTAGTTAGTTGCTGATATGTATGGCACTTGAAAGTTAACAACCAAACTAGCACCCGAAAGATTGACGGGTCGGGTCGGGTCAAGTCATTTAAGGTTCGGATCCATAGGATAAGAAGGTTCTGGGAACTGCGTGTTTCTTGTATGCTAAATAACAACAACAACAACAATAACAAAGTCTCTCTCTCTCTCTCTCTCAGTAGTGTTTCTTTTTCATCAAGCATCCTTCTTCTTCTTCCTGCACGTATATTGATCGACTAATCCTTTAACAGTCTGTGCCGCGCCAAATCGACATACATGTCTTCCCCTGCCGAGTAATTTTCACTTTACCCCGTTCGTATATATATATATATATATATATATATGTCTTTATTGCTTATTTCTAGGTCTTTATTGTTTTTTGAGCTGTTGATCAATTCGTGGAATTGAATAATCTCATTCTTAAAGAGTGGACTTTACTTTGTGTCTCATTGCTAATTTATTCAATTTGTTAGGATGGATATATAAGTATGATCAAAGTGAGATGTGTGCTGCTTTCATATTGTTGCGCGCTTAATTTGAGGCGATTTTTCTTGATCCGTCAAGAGAAAGTGTGAAGCCGAGAATTTAGTATACACATTTACATAATTTGTTGAAAAAGAAGGAATGGGATGCTGAATGCTTATTATTGTTCCAATCAAGCAATAAAGTCATCCACGAGTGACTCGATGGCCGACTTTTTTACCTACTTTTCCATTGAAATGGCGTTCATTTGTTTGTCTTGTAAATGCTACTGTTGCTGCGTTTATGTAAGCATTACTTTTGAAAACATTCCCGCAGCATATTTGGACTTATTCGGCACCCGCAGGCTAATGTGTAGATTTCCCTGATTGAATCTGATGCTGCACATCTTAAATATGCTGTTTCCTTGAGCATGAATCTCTAAAACTGTAGTTATCAAGGGGAATTGGTCATATTTGCATCCTTTAAGTCCCCTTTTTGGTTTCTGTATCAGTGGCCAGTTTCTTCTGTTAATTTTATTTCCATTCTTAGCGGTAAAGGAATTTGGTATTGGTTTCTAGACTTTCAGTAAAGGGATTAGATTCGTATTTTTAAAATAAAATATGGTTGTGGTTTACGAGTCTTCGTTTGTCCATTTCAGATTCTATCAGTCTCTTCCACCTATAACTAAAGCTTATGGCACTGCTTGCTTAGCGGTGACTGTTGCATGTCAAATTGGGTTGCTCCATCCTGCGCTAATTGCATACATCCCTTCCTTGACGTTCTTGCAGTTCCAGGTAAATGTTACACTTATTACAGGAATGCAGTGCTTGTAGTTTATAGATACGAAACATTTTGTTGAAGTGGCTCTTATTCGACTTTTTGTCCCAAAAAGTAGATTAGATTATTGTTTTTACATGGCATATTACTTTTGTGACTGGAGCATCTCCTGTCGTAGAAGTTGGTAACATTAACATTGTTCTTCTTCTCTTCGTTGCATGGAGTATCTCTTGCTCAGTTCCGTATGTTAGTTTTTCGTGGACTGGTCCAACTTGCTATTGTAATAACTAATTTAATTTAGAGTTGGGTTTCAAACTAAGGCATGAGTACATACGGGGTGAAGATGTTGTAGGAAGACCGATCTATAGCCCCTCTTGACCCGTGAATGATCTTTTCATATTTGAAATCTGAAGTCCCACTCAAATATTGAGCAAGGACAAGAAACACAATATTCGAAAAATCCAAATATATGAGTGGGAGAAAAGGGTTATTGTTTATCAGCTATGGTGGAGTACTTGATTGAAAAATAGCTTTAAGTTGAGGCACACAAATTTTGAATGGTTAAAAGTTCCTGCCTCTTGCAGAGATGTCCTTATTGAATGACATGCTGTGAGATTTTTGCTTGCTGCAAATGGGTTAAGATTGCAGTATACCTGATTACAAATAAATGATACATTCTAAAAGTATATCAACCCCTTTAGTTTCATAGAAGATAAGATGCAAGAAAATAGTTTATGATTTAACCATGTTAGTAGATTTGCAGATGACCATTATATCACATAAAACTTCTCATGTAGAGCAAACAAATTGAATGAAAGGGCATCTGATCCGTATATCAACCCCTTTAGTTTCATGTTAAGTGTTAGTTCTTCTCTCCTTCCTATTGCTCTTTCAACTAACGCGAGAGTTTTAGAGAATAAGCGATTATGACCAAATTTCTAAGTGAATTTGCCATTTTAATATTTCTCTAAGAGTTGATTCACTGATGCTGTTTCAAATCTTAATTTGTCAGGTTTGGCGACCAATCACCAATTTCTTTTTTCTCGGGAAGTTCTCTATCAATTTTGGGATTCGCCTCTTAATGATGTACGGTACACTAGATTCCAGCTGGAATTTTACCTAAATTTAAGATTTACTTTTGAATTTCCCATGTTGTTTTGGCAACTGCAAAGGATCCAACTTGATTTTGCATACTAGATTCAGATTATGTCGTATGATGCCCTTATTATTACTAATCTCATTATGTAGAGCAAGATATGGAGTTCAACTTGAAAATGGACCTTTCCAAAGACGCACGGCAGATTTCTTGTGGATGATGTTGTTTGGAGCTTTCGCTCTATTGGTATGTGACATGGCAGTTTGCACATGTATGTATTTATTGTATTTATCTCTGCAGGTTCTAGTTAGTAATCTCTATCTTATTTGTGAGCAGAAGATCTAACTGAACCCTGAAAATGGCTCGTGCTTGTATATTCGACAACCTTTTGCATGAAAATGTGGATTATACAAATGAATTCCCCCCCCCCACCCCAAACGCAATTGAATCTCCATTCCTGATTTAGCATCTTTTCTTCTCATTTGATCGTTTGACAACAAATTTTACAAATTGTTTATGGCTTTGTTTTCCTGCCTGTATAGGTTTTGTCTGCTATACCCTTCCTGTGGTCCCCATTCTTAGGCATATCAGTTGTTTTCATGCTTCTGTATGTCTGGAGTAGAGAGTATCCAAATGCCAATATCAACTTGTATGGTCTAGTTTCTCTTAAGGTATGTTTACTTCCTATCTTGATATTTGGGTTTTTCCCGTAGAGAAAGCTTCATATATGTTTTCGTTTTGTTTTTGGTGTTCACTTTTTTTTTTTTTCTTATCAGGCGTTTTATTTGCCCTGGGCAATGCTCTGTTTGGATGTCATCTTTGGCTCTCCAATTGTGCCAGATCTATTAGGCATTATTGCTGGCCATCTTTATTACTTCCTAACGGTGTTGCATCCGCTCGCTGGTGGAAAAACTATGCTGAAGACGCCGTGGCTGATGTATCCTTGTGTTTGATTTCTGTATCTGGTTGAACCCCCCCCCCCCCCCCCCCCTTCCTCCACCACCACACACACACCCCAAATAAGTAAAAATAAAAAAATAAACCAACCATTTTTTGTTTAAAACATATTATTGCCCTTCTACTTTGTTTCAAATCCCACCCCTCACCCTAAAGAAAGAAGAAAACACACGCATGCCCCAACTCCAGTGTAGTTATTTCAGATTTAAAATGTTCAGAAAATAAAGTTTTTCACCCACATATTTTGCATACGATCACCCTTTTTCTTGTTCCCTATTCTGCTTCCATTTCTATTTGAACACTTATAGGTGTACTGCCACTCAATGGATTAAAGTTGTATCTGGGTTTGAATTTTGGAACTATCTGTGTGCCTAGTTGTGGATGATATCTGGTTTCTAGTACGGATTTCTCATTGCCAAGCAACAAAAATTGTGTTGATAAGAATTGAAGTGATACTTGTGGCAATGAAGGCATGATATTTTAGGTTGTTGCTTCTTTCCTTGACAGAGGTGTTTGTTAGACATAAAGTTGTTGCGAGGTGGAGAATAGGTGCTCCTTCGGCAAATGCTGCCCCTCAAGCAGACAGGACGACTTCTGGTGGGGTATTTAGGGGAAGGTCTCATCGTTTAGGCGGATAACTTCTTATTTGCTGGCTCACTGCTGAACATCAACTTACATCCTTTTGGACTCCTAAGATGTAATCCTGAATAGCAGTTTAACCGAATTTTATTTGCTTTTGTTTTTGGTCAAAACAGATCAAGTATGTGCCTATTTGGGGGGTATATTTTAGGTGAATTGCCGCCATGCATGCTTTCATTGGTGAAACATGCATTCATTGATGAAAGATAGAACAGCAGTGCTTTAACGTTTCGAGAGTATACACCAGACATGATTCCATAACTTGGACGTAAAATGTCTATTTGCTGTTTACCTGTGATTAAAAGGTGTTCGCCTATCAAATTGTGAATACATGCTATAACTGAATTGTATGCTAAATCTATCCTCATTTTGTGTCTCGTTGACAAATGTCCATGTTGTTTGGATTGTGAAGTAATCCAAGGGTTAATTATTTATTTACATAAAAACCTTTACACGTATTGCTGGTGTAATTGTTTATTGATGAGAGAAAAGACCAAATTACCCAGTTGTTTTCAGAAATTTCATTTGGAAGTTATGACCGACTGTCCAAAAAGTCATACTTGTGTTGTGTTTACGTTTCTGCAGTGGGAATTTATTTCAGAACTTGTGTTGTCGTGTTTGTGTTTGACGTGCCAAAGGTGGGGATTTATTTTGGATTGTGTGTTGTCGTGTTTGTGTTTATGTCATTTTTGCATGTGCATCATTGATTGGTGCACGTTCATTGTAAGTTGTAACCAGGCACCCGGGGATTAAATGTGCTATGTACGTTGTGAGAGCAGCAGTATAATGGAATTTCAAAAAAATGTGATGATCGTAATGGAATACTTAGTTGGATTTTCATGTTCTGATGGGAAACGTGCTCCAAGTTGTGAGACCTAGGAACATTATAGTCACAGATATTTGAACTTCGTCTATTTAGAATGCATATTGTTGAAAACTTGTATACATTATTGTATGCGAAACATGGGTAATTAAGTAACTTGTCAATTTAGCATAATACAAGGAGGTAATTTACCAAAAACAATTAGCATATATATATAACAATCAATATACTCTCAAATATCAACATGCTGTAAAGCTTGACGAAAAGGACGATTATGGCATATAGCCTCAGAAAAAAGGAAAAAGAAAGAATTATGTATGATATGTTATCGCACGACGACGTGTCTTATGTTGTTTGAAAGTGTAGTCGTTTTATGTTGTTTGAAAATGTACAAAGTACCTCTGTTTGACAAGATGATGTATCTACAAATTAAAATTACCCTTGTAAGTGTTGGGGCGGTTCATTTATCAATTGAATATGCAGCACCAAGAAGTTTTTGGGACGGTGGCAGTGCAACATTATTAGGCTTTATTAGTGCAACATTATCCAATTGTTTATCACTTCTTTTTTATGAAGTGAGGCTATAAATAGAAGGCCTCTCCCTTCATTCTAAATCATCCCAACAAATACTAATCTCTTATATATATATATATATATATATATATATATATATTAATACACAATTAGTAATATAAAGAGTGGTTTAAAGTGTTCTAAGTGTGAGGTAAAAATAGAGAGTTTGTGTGACTTTACTACGGTAAAAGTCCGAGAGTTGTAATTCCTATTTTACACTCATAGTGAAGTTCTTCTACCTTGCCCGTGGTTTTTCACCCTAAATTAATTTTGGGTTTTTCACGTAAAATCTGTTTGTCGTATTTTTTCGTCTTTCAATTATTGCCGTGTTTTCCGCTCTATCAAGAAGGGTCCACTTTACAACAAGTGGTATCAGAGCCACGGTTCATATCCGGGGTCTCGGTGATATCTGTGGGTATCATACTGAAATTATTTTTCAGTGACGGTGGTACGTGATAGAAGCAATGACGGCGAAATTCAAGATCGAAAAAATCAACGGGAGTAATTTCTCGTTGTGGAAGCTGAAGATCAAAGCCATCTTGCGGAAAGATGGGTGTCTCGCGGCGATCGGCAACAGGCCGGTGGAAATCACAGATGATACGAAGTGGAACGAAATAGACGGCAACGCTATCGCAAATATTCACCTGGCGTTAGGTGATGGCGTGTTGTCAAGCGTTGAGGAGAAGAGGACAGCTAAGGAGATATGGGATCATCTCAACAAGCTGTATGAGGCAAAGTCCCTACACAACAAAATTTTCCTTAAACGGAAATTGTACACACTGAGGATGGCAGAATCTACCCCGGTAACTGAGCACCTCAATGTTCTAAATACTCTATTTTCTCAATTGACGTCGTTGAGTCATAAAATAGAAGTGGTTGAACGTGCTGAAATTCTGCTGCAAAGTCTGCCCGATTCGTATGACCAGCTTGTCATCAACTTAACAAATAATGTCCTCACGGATTATTTGGTCTTCGACGAAATTGCAGCCGCTATTTTGGAAGAAGAGAGTCGGCGCAAAAACAGAGAAGACAGGGAGGCAGGTTCGCAACAAGCAGGTGCCTTGTCGGTGACAAGAGGGAGAACGACGGAGCGCGGTGCAAGTGGGAGTAAGAAACAGGGGAGATCCAAGTCAAGGACCAAGGGCAGTTGTTGGCATTGTGGCAAGAAAGATCACTTGAAGAAGGACTGTTGGAATCTTAAGGATTCAAACAAGAAGAGTTCTGATCCTCAGGGGAACGTTGCTAGCACTTCAGATGATGGTGATGTACTATGCTGTGAAGCAGCAACAACTATTCGAGGTATGCGTGGCTTCGATGATGTATGGCTTATTGATTCAGGAGCCAGTTTTCATATGACTCCCCGGAGGGAGTGGTTTCATGAGTATACACCGATCGCTGGAGGATCTGTGTATAGCTGTAAAAATGAACCCTTGAAAGTTGTTGCCATCGGTACGATCAAGCTGGAGATGCATGACGGGATTGTTCGGACCATTCGAGATGTCCGACACGTGGAGGGATTATGCAAGAATTTGTTGTCTCATGGACAACTGGATGATCTTGGTTGTGAGATTGGTTCGCGAAACAAGATCATGAAAGTTAAAAGGGGTGCGCTTGTACTGATGAAGGCGGACAAGATTGCCGTAAACTTATACAATGTACAGGGGAGGGCTCTGCAAGTGGGAGAAGCGTCAGTGGCTTCATCCGAGTCGATTGAGAAATCATCAATGATTTGGCATCAGCGGCTCGGGCATATGTCAGAACAAGGCATGAAGGTTCTTGCAGAGAAGAAACTACTTCCGGGCCTCACAAAGGTATATTTAGCTTTTTGTGAGCATTGTGTTGTTGGCAAGCAACATCGTATAAAGGTTCTTAGTTCAGATTCTAGAAGTAAAGTCATTCTAGAATTGATTCATTCTGACGTGTGGCAAGCACCAGTACTATCCCTGGGAGGTGCAAAGTATTTTGTGTCTTTTATAGATGATTATTCCAGGAGATGTTGGGTGTACATGATCAAGAGTAAGGCCGAGGTGTTCTCGATGTTCAAGACGTACAAAGCGCTGGTGGAACTTGAATCTGGGAAAAAGATCAAGTGCCTGAGATCTGACAATGGAGGGAAATATACTGGTAAGGAGTTTGACGACTTCTGTAAAGATGCTTGGATTAAGAGGCAGTTTACTAGGGCATACACTCCGCAGCAGAATGGGGTGGCAGAGCGGATGAACAGGACCTTGTTGGATAAAACAAGAGCCATGATGCAGGTTGCAGGCTTAGAAAAGTCGTTCTGGGCAGAAGCAATCAATACCGCCTGTTATGTGGTGAACCGATCTCCGTCAACAACACTGGGGCTGAAAACACCGATGGAGGTGTGGACAGGTAAACCAGTTGATTATTCTAATCTCCATGTATTTGGGAGTCCCGCTTATGTTATGTTTAATACTCAAGAGAAAACGAAGCTGGACCCAAAATCCAGGAAGTGTTTGTTCTTAGGGTATGCTAAAGGCGTGAAGGGGTATCGCTTGTGGGACCCCACTACCCACAAGATTGTTGTAAGCACGGATGTTATCTTCATGGAAGATAAGAAAGGAAATGATAGCAGCACAGGGGAAGATCCAGGAACTACGACAATAGTAGTCGAGAAGGATGCTGAGTAGGATGGTCCTGCTGAACCAGAGCATGAACCTGAGGAGACAACGAAGTCTGGAGTCCCGGGGATACGTCGATCGACACGTGTCAGGAGACCACCAGGCTGGCACTCAGACTATTCTATGGAGAACAATGTTGCATACTGTCTTTTAACTGAGGACGGGGAGCCATCAACTCTCCAGGAAGCAATGAGTAGTTCAGATGCAGCTCAGTGGATGGCAGCAATGCAGGAGGAAATCGAAGCACTCCATAAGAATAAGACATGGGAACTTGTGTCTCTACCACAAGGGAGGAAACCCATTGGCAACAAATGGGTGTACAAAATCAAACGTAACAGTGATGACCAAGTGGAGAGGTATCGTGCACGATTGGTGGTGAAAGGATATGCTTAGAAGGAAGGGATTGATTTCAACGAAATATTTTCCCCGGTGGTCCGAATGACAACTGTTCTGGTGGTTCTGGTGATGTGCGCTACATTTGATTTACATCTTGAACAGTTAGATGTAAAGACGGCTTTTCTTCATGGTGATCTTGAAGAAGAGATTTATATGCTCCAACCGGAAGGATTTATAGAAGAAGGAAAAGAGAACTTAGTTTGCAGGTTGACCAAATCTTTGTACGGTCTCAAACAGGCGCCGAGGTGTTGGTACAAAAGATTTGATTCATTCATGATGAGCCTTGGATACAACAGACTGAATGCAGATCCTTGTGCATATTACAAGAGATCCGGTGATGACTTTGTTATTTTACTGTTGTATGTTGATGACATGTTGGTTTCAGGCCCCAACAAAGCTCGTATTGAAGAACTGAAGGCTGAACTGGCTAGGGAATTTGAAATGAAGGACTTAGGACCAGCAAACAAGATTCTAGGGATGCAAATCCACCGAGACAGAAATAGCAGGAAGATTTGGCTTTCTCAGAGGAACTATCTGTTGAAGATTTTGCGGCGGTTCAGTATGCAGAATTGTAAGCCAATCTCTACCCCTCTTCCTGTTAATTTCAAGTTATCCTCAAGTATGTGTCCTAGCAGTGAAGAAGAGAGGAGAGAGATGTCTCGAGTACCGTATGCATCAGCAGTGGGAAGCTTAATGTTTGCTATGATCTGTACCAGACAAGACATTGCACATGCAGTGGGAGTGGTTAGTCGATACATGGCGGATCCGGGAAGAGAGCATTGGAGTACAGTAAAGAGAGTTCTGAGATACATTCAAGGAACCTCAGATGTTGCACTATGTTATGGAGGATCGGGTTTTACAGTCAGGGGCTATGTTGATTCTGACTATGCAGGTGATCTTGACAAAAGCAAGTCCACGACAGGATATGTGTTTACTCTTGCTGGAGGTGCAGTGAGTTGGATTTCGAAGTTACAGTCAATTATTGCGACATCAACAACGGAGGCTGAATACGTGGCAGCTACGCAGGCTAGTAAAGAGGCGATTTGGTTGAAAATTGTTCTGGAGGAACTCGGGCACAAACTAGAGAGTATTTTTTCTATTCTGTGACAGTCAGAGTGCGTTGCATCTTGCAAGGAATCCAGCGTTTCATTCCAAGACAAAGCATATTCGGGTCCAGTATCACTTTGTTCGTGAGAAAGTCGAGGAGGGTACTGTGGATGTGCAAAAGATACACACGAAAGATAACATAATTGATTTCATGACGAAGAGTGTTAATGTTGACAAGTTTGTTCAGTGTTGGTCCTCTTGTGGTCTGGAGGAGACGTAAGCAACATGAAGGGCGAGGCAGAAAGAGATGTGTGTGAAGATCTGATTAATCCCTAATCAAATCTTCAAGTGGGAGATTGTTGGGGCGATTCATTTATTAATTGAATGTGCAGCACCAAGAAGTTTTTGGGACGGTGGCAGTGCAGCATTATTAGGCTTTATTAGTGCAGCATTATCCAATTGTTTATCACTTCTTTTTTATGAAGTGAGGCTATAAATAGAAGGCCTCTCCCTTCATTCTAAATCATCCCAACAAATACTAATCTCTCTTATATATATATATATATATATATATATATATATATTAATACACAATTAGTAATATAAAGAGTGGTTTAAAGTGTTGTAAGTGTGAGGTAAAAATAGAGAGTTTGTGTGACTTTACTACGGTAAAAGTCCGAGAGTTGTAATTCTTATTTTACACTCATAGTGAAGTTCTTCTACCTTGCCCGTGGTTTTTCACCCTAAATTAATTTGGGGTTTTCCACGTAAAATCTGTGTGTCATATTTTTTCGTCTTTCAATTATTGCCGTGTTTTCCGCTCTATCAAGAAGGGTCCACTTTACAACAGTAAGCTACATTTCCAATGCACGAGAAAGAATCTCTTGTTGTGTAATATCTTTATCAAAATCTGAACATATTTAAATAGGTCACTAGGCAGTTGTTACGGGTCCAATTCAAGACAATTATCAAGTTTTTATTATTATTAATATATGTAATTAAATTAGTATTATTTATGTTTTAGTTGGTTATTAAGTTAGTAGAGTAGTGGACTAGTGGTGTTAGTGCTTAGTGGTCTTACAAGTTATTTTTATTTGCTATATATGTAAGGTTCTATAAATTTTATTGGGAAGAAGAAAAAAAAAAAATTTATTTTAGTTAAAATTTTAAGTTCCCATCTCCATTCTTAGGAGTTCGTTCTCACTCGAAGTAGGACAAAACACGTTAGGATCTTAGATCCTAACAGCAGTTGTTAGTTACTATCACTACAACAAATCCAAGCATTAGCAACGGCCATTGGCAACGGGCGTGGTTGCCAATGATCGTTGCCTTTCTTTTTACTAAAAAAAAAAGAAAAATGCATTTTACAAGGGCAACGGACACTGTCCGTTGCCCATAACCAAAGGCAACGGCCAAGGGCTACGGCCAGACCATAGTCCTTGGCCCTTGCCAATGGCCAAGGGCTACGGCCAAGTTGTAGCCCTTGGCTATTGGCAACGGACAGTGTCTGTTGCCCTTGTCCAAGGGCAACGAAATCTTCCGTTGCGAATGCTTATAAAAAAAAATCACTCTATAAATACTACATAATTTATTCCATTTTATATCAAACCATTCTCATCTATCTTCTAAATTTAGCTTTATATCTCTTTCTCTTTTCCAAATTGTAGTGCTTTCGTTATGGCCGATAAAAACCCCGCCCCCCGAAAAAATGCTAAAGGAAATTTTACGATTAGTCTACAAAATCTAACACGAATTGGTACGTGCCTTCGTGGAAGGAGTGCACCCACCGAAGAGCGCAACAATGTTGCCAAGCAAGAGCCCACTCATATTCCATATGAAACAACGACGACCGATCGAAGGCTCTTAACGACTTTGCCGCCAATTGTCCCCGCGTCAAGGGCCCTTTCTCTCACTCCTCCAACTAGGCGCATAGCTCACGGGTTATTGGATGTGCAATCGGAAGCCAACGACGAAAACGAAGATGAAAATGATGATGAAGATGAAGATGAAAATGATGATGAAGATCAAGAGATGACGTCGCCAGCTTTGTCGAGACAGCGCCCGTCTCCAAGTTCCCAACGTTCAAGTGCGGGTAGTACGTCTCGTCATGGTAGTCGTGGGTTAACGAAAGGTGACCCGCCGCAGTCGGACGTCACGAAGTGAAAAAAGATCACGGTTAATGAGTTTGGAGAATGGAAGAGTGGAAAAAAACGAATCAACAGCACAATTATCGCCATTATCAAGAGGTGTTATCAGACTATGGCGGAGAATTTTAGCCAAGTCACTGACGAAGATAAATTTGCTATGGAAAAAAGGTTTAAGGTACGCAAGTACTTAATACCTTATTTAAATTTATTGATTTTCAACTATGGTACATAATGTTATATTATTAATTTATTTTAATGAGTCATTAATATTTTACAAGGAAACGTACACGTAGGATGAAGATGATGAGGACATGATATTTGCTAGATTCATAATATCTGCGACTACCCTGTCTTCTTGCAATGTGTCTCGGGCCAAGAAGTTATACTACGCAAGGTGTAATGATCCTGCTTACGAAGGGCGGCCTTTTTCTTGGATGTCTGATGCCTTGATGCGGGAATACATACCATATTGGGAGGTAAGTACCACAAAGGAAATCTCTGAAAAGGCATCAAAGAACAGAAAGGCAAGCAAAAGAAACACCGACAGCTACTATGTGAGTTCAACGTACACCGGTGGAAGCCTTAGTGTTGAGGAGCATTCACAGAGACACGTACGTTACTTACAAATTATTAATTTTGAAGTGATCTAATTTAGTCATAGATTATAAAATATTATTAATTTGTCTTTCAAATATCGTTGTAGAACAAGTATTTCGATAGGCAATTGAAATATCATGAGTCGTACATGTGGAATCGGGTGCAAAAAGGTCCACGGGGCGAACCGTTGGACCAATGGGTGAACAAGGAGGACAAGGCGTATTGGGTAAGTGTATCGTTATATAAAAGTAATTTGTGTTGTATATGTCATTTTATATACTAAATATTCTTATTGAAAAAATGTGTAAGAGAGATATTGCGCCATACTTAAAAGAGAATATGGGCTTCATGAAGCCACATGGCCAGCATATTCGATTCCAGAGTGTGTCGCAGAAGCAAATGAAAATGTCAAGAAGGGGAGGTACAGAGGACTGCCCGGCGGTGCTAATGCTGCAGCACGTGGCATTTCTTCAGGAAAAGTATCACATGGGGAGCAAGTAAGGGCCTCTAGGAAGGATAGAGAAACGAACGAGAAGTTTGTCGCACATGAAAAACTGTTGCTGGAGACACAAGAATTAGTGCGTGCCTCAAATATGCGGATAGCTGAGTTGGAGAGAAAATTATTGGAGCGTGACAATAATGCGGGAACTAGTCAAGGCCAGACTGGTGGCCAGACCGTGATAAATTGGGCCAATGTTTGTGATTTTCTCAACTTTCCTCTTCCTGGGGACCCTAACTATGTCGCCGGAAACGTACCTCCCGATATCAACTTTCGCCAGAACTACGATAATGGAACGGGCCCGAGTCGTTAGTTTAATGGATATTTAATATTATATTAGATATTATTTACTATTTTGTTTAGTTTGGGTTCTATGAACTTTCCTCGGCATTTAAGAACTTATATTTGTTTGTTTTGCTTATTATTAATTTTATGTATGTTTGGGTTCTATAAATTTTCCTTGGCATGTAAGAACTTCTATGAATTTTTCTCGGCATGTATTAAACGAAATTTAATTTTAATATTCGTGTTTCTATTTTTATTTATTAGTTTACTTTTAAAAATTAAGTTATATTATATATATATATATATTTTACCAAACACTTATATATATTCTAGCTAGTTTATTAGTTTACTTTTAAAAATCAAGTTATATGGTTGCTTGAACATTCATTCGTTATTATATAACCAAATAAACACAAATACATAAGAGATATTTGAAATTCATTACAATTTTTCAACGTAAAAAAACATTCATGGTAACTAGGACAAAGTAGGTTCCTCAAATAACTCCAACTCATCGTCTGCTAGTTGACCCCGGGGGTCAAACGAACTCGAATCCACAAATTCGTTGGGCTCATGCGACTCATCATCTTGGAAAAGTTCTGGCATTTGATTGGCCGTGCCATGTTCTTCTTGTGGCAGTGAGGATCTAAGTCACCTGAGGCGGATGGGGGTGCACCAGTGCGGCAATTTCAAAAAATTGCAGCCTTAGTGCGCCACTATAATACGCTTCTACGAAAAAGAAAAATAACATATATAAAAACAAAACAATTATTACCTAAATTAGTATGTTATAAACACATAAAATAAAATTATGTATAAAATTTTCACACACAAAAATAAATTATAATAAAAGAAAAGTACATAACTTCTCATGGTTATCAATTTTGTATAGTATTTTCTAAATTATTATGGTGGGAAGACAAATGTATAAGCCTTAAATCATTTCTAATTTTTTGTAATTATATAATTTTTGAGTTAGTTTTGTCCTCCTTTTGCTCCTTCTTCAATATCATTCTTTTGTTTGTCTTCTACCAACTATGATTATTCATAGGATTTTAACATAAGAACTAAGAAATCTTAGTGCGAGAACTAAGAATTTGTAAAGCGTCTTAGTGCGAAGCATGAGCACTGAAGTCGGCAGGGCAAGACCGGTGCGCCTGCAACTTTCTAGGCGTGGAGGATTAGGTGACTTAGGTGATGATGTGTCAACTACATGCCGAGCACGAATAGGGTGGATTGCCCACCACTGTGTTCTTCTATCCTTCGCATTTTGCGAAGGATATGGAGTGTAGTACACCTGTAGTGCTTGGTTTGCAAATATAAATGGTTCATTTGTTGCTAGCAGTTTTCTTGGGTTAATGTCAACCACAAACATTTGAACATAATAATCGACTGCCCCTGCGTGCCTCCCCAATAGAATACCTCAATTATTTCCTTGATGATGCCGTAGTAGTTCATCTCAGACGCTCCTTCTACGCCCCCATTTACATACACACCGCTGCAGTTAGTTTTTCGGCCACCACTATGTGAATCCGTATGGAACCTGAAGCCATTCACTTTGCAGCCTCCGTACACATTTACCATTGCCACTGGACCATTGACTAGAGCATTGAGGCGTGGGTCGACCTCATAATGTCCTAACACGACTGTTTGTTTGAACCATTGTACAAACTCTGTATTTCGTTTGCGCTGTGTCTGTTTTGCACTAAGGTTCTAACAACACGTGTCTTCAAACAACCTATCCACAAACAGAGAAAGAAACATTGCATAAGTAATGAGAATTTAATTAAAGAAATATTAACAAATGTAAGAAACTATAAGTGATTTAAATTTCTCACTTGACCCAGCCGTCAACATCCTGGCAGTTTAAGAGCGTATACAACTCCACAAGTTTAAATTCATCGGTAGTAAGACATCGCTCGTCTGTATCAATAAGTAGAGGTTCTCCTTTCTTGTGGAAAATGGATAGTTGTCCTGAGAAATCACCATTAACTCTAGCTTCATTCCTATTCAGTCGATTGTAACGTGTTTCTGCATTTTTTCCAAAATAGTGAGAACACATATTGGTGATTTTCGACATTATAAAGGCATTTGCTATTGAACCCTCAACACGAGCTTTGTTCTTTACCGATTTATTCAATACGAACATACTCCTACACAAATAAAATAAAATTAATGATGAATCACTAACCAAATTAATGTATATCTCAAACATCTAATTTATACATTGCATTTAATAAATTTTTACCTCTCAAAAGGGTACATCCAACGATATTGGACTGGGCCACCAACCTTGGCTTCATATGGGAGGTGTATCGCCAAATGCTCCATAGAATCAAAAAACCTAGGTGGAAAGATCTTCTCCAACTTGCACATTGTCACCACGATAGATTTCTCTAGCGATTCCATGTTTGTCCTCCGAATCTCAGTTCCACACAAGGCGCGGAAGAAGATGCTTATCTCTACAAGTGGACCCCACTTTGGATCAGGAATAAAATTCCAAAACGCAATAGGTATCAACCTTTGCATAAAGACGTGACAGTCATGACTCTTCATCACTGTTAGCTTCAACTGCTGCATATGTACACAATTAGATATGTTGGAGGCGTACCCATCCGGAAAATCCAACTGAGCTAACCACTCCAACACCTTTGTCTTTTGTTCCTTACTAAGACAATACTTGGCCTTCGGTTTGTACACCCTGGTTCCCTCACCAGGGATCAAAAACAACTCGCTCCTATATGTTTCAAAATCCAAGTCTCTCCTTGCATTCAAGTTCTTTTTAGTTTTGTCAGAATCGTCCATCACTGCGTTCTTGATATTCTCAAAGAAATTTTTCTCACAGTGCATCACGTCCAAGTTATGTCGGATAAGGTTCGTGGACCAATAAGGTAACTCCCAAAAGATACTCCTACGGTACCAATTATGTGTTCGGCCAAATCCTGGAATCTTATGCGTTGTTGCTCCAAAAGGCACCTCTGGCAAATCAGCAACAATAGCTGCCATGTCTTCTCCTGACTTTCTATATGGAGGCTCATCTGTTTCATCTCTATTCTTTCTGAAATCTCTTTTACTATAGCGGTATTCGTGATTTTCAGGCAGAAAACGACGGTGGCAATCAAAGAACGTTTGTTTTTTCCCACACGTCAACGTAAATGTCTTTGTGTTCTCCATGCAATAAGGACAAGACAACCTCCCATGTGTGCTCCACTGAGACAACATCCCGTAAGCTGGAAAATCGCTAATAGTCCACATCACAGCTGCATGCATTTGGAAATTTTGCTGACAAAAGCTGTCGTACGTTGGTATTTCCACCTCCCACAATGCTTCAACTCATCTATTAGTGGTCTTAGAAATACATCAATGTTTTTTCCAGGGCCTTTAGGACCCGATATGATCAAACTCAAGAAGATATACTCTTGCCGCATGCACAGATCCAAAGGAAGGTTATAAGGAGTTACAAATACAGCCCAACACGAGTATTGAGACGAAGACATTCCAAAAGGAGTGAATCCGTCAGTGCAAAGACCTAAACGGACGTTACGTGGCTCCAATGCAAATTGAGTGTGAGTCCTATCAAAATGTTTCCACGCTTCTCCTGACGCTGAATGAATCATTGTGTCATTGGACTCCCTACACTTCAAATGCCACGTCATGTGCTCTGAGATGGAGCGTATCATGAAGAGCCTTTGTAGGCGGGGACCCAAAGGAAAGTACCATAATTTCGTTTTTGAAACTAGTTGCTTTCTATCGGGCTCAAATCTATCCTTCCCGCAAACAATACACTTTGTGTATTCAGCACTCTCGTACTCTTCGTAGAACAAGAAACAATTATCTTCACACACGTCGATTGTTTTGTAACCAAGCCCTAAAGTACCCATAATTTTCTCCAACTTGTACATTGTAGCAGGCAATAGGTGTTCATCTTCAGGAGCCATTGCATCGCGAGTTAACTTTAAGTACTTATTTGCTGTGGCTGTAGACACGTTATGCTCAATCTTGTATGTTAGAAACTCAGCCATCCACTGCAACACTGACTTATCTTTGTCTTTATGCAACCTCGTCTCAGCGAGTTTCAACAGTTTATGAAATTCTGTTGCATCACAGTTCAGCTCTTCATTATAATTGGCCTCAGGAAACTCCCCTCTATAGGCATCATCAACTAGATTCCTCATCGAACCTACGTTAACGTCCCCAACTCCATAGTCATCATTTCCTACGTTTTGACTTGACGACTCTCCTACAAAATTCGTCGTACTTGTAGTGTAATTCTCACCGTGAGCTACCCACACATGGTACTGCTCTACAAACCCCTACCTACAAAGGTGAACGACCACATCTTCTTTGGGCAAGAACTTTCTATTGTCGCATTTTATACATGGACACCTATGATTATTATAACGGTCTAACAAACTTGTTTGATCTAAAGCGAACTTTACAAATTGTTGAACCCCATAAACAAATCTTTGAGTCAAATGGCCATTTTCAGTTAAGCGATCGTACATCCAACTTCTATCTCCTTGTGAATACATTACTTATCTAGCCAATTAATAAATGTACATATATTAATTAATGCAGTTCATACAACTTAAACTAAAAGCAGTATTAGTGTAAGTACTTACCTCTTGAAATAATGGCCTTTGATATTTAGTACGTAACAATATTGCATCACCAATAATCACCGATAAACAAAAGCTAGCGATCCAAGGTTATTTGAATACGTGCATCCACTTGATTTGCAAAAGAAAATGAGAAATGGTTAGCAAAAAAATATTAACGAACTATTATACGAAAATATAAACGAAAACAAATACAATAGAACAATTTAATGTACCTTTGAAGAGAAACGATGGATTGTGTTGTATTTCGAACAATACCAAAATTCATAGTATTTATAGAGAATCAGATTTTATTGGCTACGGAAGTTTCCGTAGCCAATAATAGTTATTGGCTACGGGAGTTTTCCGTAGCCAATAGATTTTATTTAAAAAATAAATAAATAGTTATAAATTAAACATTGGCTACGGAATATTCCGTAGCCAATGGCTATTCTCTACGGAATCTCCCGTAACCAATAAATATTGGCTACAGATTGTTCCGTAGCCAAAAATACTATCCTATTCTATAAATACCCCAACCATTACAATCATATATTCATCCCCAACCATTACAATCAAATATTCATTCTCATCATCCAATTCTTTCTCCCACAACTCCTCCTCAATTAATCAATTCTAATTTTAAATAATGATAATTTATAGAATTATAATAATAATCTAATTAATTTGTTTAGTAATTACTTCTACAACTAAAAAAGATCATAATGAAGATTTTTTGTTAATTGCAATAAATTAAATTTATTTAATTAATAGAAATAAAATACATTAATTTAATTAATTGAAATAAAATACATTAATTTATTTAATTGAAATAAAAATTATTTATTTAATTTGGATATGATTGTAATTTTTTATTTAATTAAAGAATTCGAAATTTGATTTTTTTTTTGTAATTTTAAATATTATTGGCAACGTAATTTAACCCGTTGCCAATAGCGGACGACCACATTTAAAAAAAAACTGCTATTTGCTACGGAAATATTCCGTTGCCACAACGGAAACATCCGTAGCCAATGACAAAGGATATTTTGGTCATCTATTATTGGCTACGGAAGATTCTGTAGCCAATAGCCATTGACAACAGCTACTCGTAGCCAAAAGTCATGAACAACGAGGATATCGGCAACGGCTATTGGCAACGGCCTTCCGTAGCCAATAACACATTTTCTTGTTGTGTATTTTGTGGAAACAAAAGGTAGCGAGCGAGCTTTTCAGTAGAAAAAACTGATTTGGATTTTGGACAAAGAATATTAATAACATGTTGGCCTGGTTACTTACTTTATCCCTATTTGATTTTATTTTTACGACGAGAGAGGAACATACTAAAGTATATTTATATTTTATGTATTGAAATTTGAAACCCCGAAAAACTAAAAAGAAACCCCAATAAATAAATAAAAAATTCAAAATTAGAAAAACCGAGGGAAAAGGAAAACCCCTCAACTTAAGCCCTAAAGTAGTAAGTAATTCATGCACATTTTCATCTGCCCTAAATTTTAATTTTTAGCAGAGCGTGTGAACAAATTGTTCTAATATTCTCGTATATGATTTGGTCTATGAACATTTGAAGAGGGTTGGTGTTGTTAAGTTAACTAAGCTGTTCTTCTGAATTCTGTTGTTGTTGTTGTTGTTGTTGTTGTTGGTTGCGGTAATGGCGAGGTTCCTTCGAAATGCTTCTTCTTCTCTCAGACGCTCTCTGCTGCTGCAGGTCTTTATTTTTCCTTGCACCAACCAATTAATTCATGCCCTCTTTATTTTTACTTTTTTGTTTTTCTGGGTTTGCTCTTTTAAACAAATAAGAGATTGTACGCGTGTATATATATATATATATATATATATATATATATATATATATTGTCCCTGATTGCTTGGAAATGCTTCATCTGTTTGAAAAAAGTAACTTGACTTACGACTTTGTGATTATGCTTCTCGAGGATTTAACAAATTCACCTAGTGAAGTGACGATATGTATATCTCATGCCCTGATTATTCATACCATTTTATGCTTTTCGTTATGGTCATACCCTTGAACTTCTCCATTCTTCTCTTGGTCATACTGTTTTTCTTTTCCAGGAATCAAGGAGGGGGTTATTGGAATCATCTCACCATCTGTGCAACTTTTCCACAAAAGGTAAAGAAAAGCTTTTATCGCTTACTTTTTGTTCTGCTCAACACCGCTTACTTTTTGTGTTTAGTCCTGGGATTTATTGTTCATCTGGTAGTCTTTGCAAGTTTTTTGCCTGAAAATATCTCCCTCTCGTGTCATAATATTAAGTTTTTTTTTTGCTTTTTCTGTTTAAAAACTTCATGAGTTACGAATGCAGCTCAATTTCCCATTTCTTTTGAAGGTAGAAAGAAATCAAAGATGGACTCAAGTGATTCTGGCGAAGAGAATTTGTCCAAGAAAGATTTGGCATTGAAGCTAGCTTTGGATCAAATAACGGCATCATTTGGGAAAGGATCTGTTATGTGGCTAGGTCGATCAGTCTCTCCGAGGCACACACCGGTGATATCTACGGGATCTTTTGCTTTGGATACTGCATTGGGAGTAGGAGGGCTTCCAAAGGTATTTTAGGTTAGATTTATTTTCAGACTTTTGTATATGTCAAAACATATATGGACTTTTTTGTTCAAATATTAGTTGCACTTTGGGCACAAGATGTGGAATTTCGTCAATACATGCGAAACTCTTCTAACTGGCAGCAATAACCATTCTGCAATGACCAAGGCTGAAAGTTTGTCTTACATTAAGTAGTTGTTTTATTGTTTGTGCCATCTATACATATTAAATTGATTTTATCATTTTTCTGCACATGATAATTATTTGTTCTAGTATTCAGTTTGTTCACCGGTTATTGAGCTCAAGGAAATGAGAACACATTGTGTTTTTGAACGCATATATCTCCGGGTACACCTGAGATAAATCTATCTTATGCTGGGTTTCATATCTTTATCTTGGGATTCCTCGCATCTGATATTTCCTGGTATTCAAATGGTTTTTTCGTGAGCTTGGACTACACATAGAGACCCATGGATGCTGTTTCTACAGTTTTATTGGGTTATTGATGACCTTGAGTTTTTTTAGGGACGTGTTGTGGAGATATATGGTCCAGAGGCTTCAGGAAAAACCACTATTGCCTTGCATGTAATTGCAGAGGCACAAAAAGAAGGAGGTTGGTAATTTTGCCCTCGTTTTACTTCCATCGCCCTTCTTTTTGCACCAGATGTAAAGCGTTCCACAGGGTAAATATATGTGGTATTTGGTGTACACTGCCTTTCAGACTCTTGGTGATCACAAATCATTTTTCTTTTGAAATTGACATATTGGAACTGCTGCCTTGCGTTGTCTCTTTGTGTTTGTTATCTTGTGAAATACCAATGCATTTTAAATTGCATAAAAACCATTTTACAGCGTTGTCTTACAATGTGTAAGGTAGATGACAGCTGCTTTTGTCTTGTGAACTTTGCAGTTATGGAAATCTCGTTAGCTGATTTGATATCTTGGAGCCATTTGATGTTCGATTCTGTTTGACTCATATATTGTTTTGTCATCATCATATTCAATTTATATTTCCTGGTGGATCTGTTAATGGCTTTCATCATTATGAGGTGAAATGCATGGTTTTTGGTTAATTTTTTATATGATGCATTATATCACCAATTCGTGATGTATTGGTGATTTACGTAATGGTCATAACACTGTAAGTCATGATTATCTGAGAATATAAATGTGTTATATAAGATGAGTTGTTAAATATTTGGGTTTGGTTTGGACATTTGACAGCTCTGACGGTTTTATATATAGTCCTTACTACCGGGAGGTGTCATTGTGATATTGAATGCTACGGGAGTGTTGGTGTTTTCTCCTAAATTCATCAATTCTAAAAAATACAACCACAATAATTGCCTTTCAGATACTACTTCGTTGTTGGTGTTGCTTATAATATAAGTTCTTATTATCAATTTAAGTTATACATTATACTCAATATCATACCCCATTGTTAATTCTCCCTCTGTTCTCTGGCCATATTTTACATGGTACAGTATTTCAGGTCAGATTTGAGAAAAAGATTAGGATATTTTGGGATTTTCTCATGTTAACCCAACCTTAAAAGTAGCTATAGGAGTTAGTGGTGGTTCATCTTTACTGTGAGTGACAGTAGTTCTGGAGACAGTCATTTAGGAAATGAGACGTTAGTTGTGGATGTCCCAGAAGGATACAGGGGATACTCAATCTTGGTCAGAGTGGTAATTACTTAGCACATTCAATATAATAATCTTCTGTAAGA
Source organism: Linaria vulgaris (assembly GCA_948329865.1). Lineage (NCBI taxonomy): Eukaryota > Viridiplantae > Streptophyta > Magnoliopsida > Lamiales > Plantaginaceae > Linaria > Linaria vulgaris. The sequence goes on from OX415249.1 coordinate 69,108,807, forward strand.
AATCAATTACTGAGAAAAACTGAGAACCTTTATGTATATTAAGGATGGTCAAATCTAATTAGGTTAGAGTTATTGATGCTCACATTGGACAAAACCTGTGTTTTGACTTACTGACCGTATTTGAAAAACTATGATTCAGTCTGTTGTCTTTGCAATATTTTCCTTATATGCGAACTTATTTCTTTCAAAAAAGAAGTTGTTTCTGGTTCTCTCAAATTTATCACTGTCAACAATCTACTTCCAAGTTCCAAAACAAAAAAAAAGAAGGCAAAAAGAGATTTTTTTAGAGAAGTACTGACTTAAATTTACTATGGAAGCTTTTCACTTAACTAGTATAATTTATGGTGAAATCAGGAGATTGAGTTTTCATTCCCGTAAAGGATCACTGCTACAGAACGAGTGACCAATCTTTAACATGTTATTACTTATCAGGACGAAGTGTTTATTCTTGCTAATGCCGAAGTATTTTTTATTTTTTTTTAGTTTTAGGATTTCTTTTTTTCTTTTAGTTTTCGACTTTCTAGATTTATGAAAATAAGACAACGAAGTTTTTAAGCCAGGTATAAACCGAGTTATCAGCCTTGTCATATCTTTCAACAAAATGAGAAAATGTAGTTCTTATAATGAGTCAACATGAGCTGTCATAAGAAAATGAAGTTCTTATATTTTGAATATATCTAGTATTGTATATTAATTTGCTGAAGTGTAGAATATCCTTTAATGATTCTTCACTACAATCTATGTTTCCTGTTAGTTGTGTGAAGTCTTTGAATCTTTTTGAACAGTAAAGGGAGTTTATATAATTACATCAAACCTTAAAGGGTGCTACAATATTTACCGCTTACATTACATTTTAAGGGATGTGGATGTTTTCTTTATTTTTCCTTATAAGGAGCCTAAAATGGTACACCAGTTTTCGTATGGTCACACCTGACTGTAGTCCATGTTAAATTCTACCACAAGTTAAGTTTGATTTGAAATGAACATGATATGTCCTTAGTCCTGACCTTAGACCCTGCTGTCTTGTCCTGCTGTAGGTTATTGTGTTTTTGTTGACGCTGAGCATGCTCTTGATCCTGCCTTAGCTGAGGCCATTGGGGTGAAAAGTGAAAATTTGCTTATCTCACAACCAGATTGTGGTGAGCAAGCTCTCAGTCTGGTGGATACCCTTATTCGAAGTGGTTCAGTTGACGTCGTTGTGGTAGATAGTGTAAGTAAGACAACACTTTTCCTGCATATATTGTCGTAGAATTCTACAATCTCTTATTCGTTGACTGTTATTTATTTTGCAATTTTTTCTTGTAGGTAGCTGCCCTGGTCCCTAAAGGTGAACTTGATGGTGAAATGGGGGATGCTCACATGGCTATGCAAGCTAGACTTATGAGCCAGGCTCTGCGTAAATTGTGCCACTCTTTATCCCTCTCACAGACGATACTCATTTTCACAAACCAGGCATGAGCCTTGAACTTCTGATTCACTCAAATTCTTTAGATCGTTTGCGTATATTCCTTCCTTTATGCATCTTTACGTATGTATATATGTGAGTGTGTTTTTGAGCATGTGGATATTCTAATATTTCTCTTTTCCTCTTTTTTGAGAATTTTATGAAAGCACTGTCAAAGTTTTTCTTATCTATTTGGTGCTTCTTACACTTTTACCACTTGTTGATCCAACAACAAAATATGTATTTTGTTACCAGCATGATGTAATGTATCCTTAGATATTGAAATATTGTCAATAGTTTTAAAGTGCAATACAGATATTATATTCATTTAAACCAACAGATTTTCCGCTGTTATCTCCAATAGAACCCTTACTATGTTCTGACTGAGGACGAAGCATGTTTATGTTAACTAAGTGATTCTTCAGGTTTAATTTCTGAGTTGTTGATAGAAAAGCCATATGAAGTGATCAAATAACCTTCTTATCGAAAAAAGAAAAGAAAAGAAGAAGGGATCAAATAACCAAAAAATAGAAACAATGAATAGAACTGAACTCTTAATGATGAAAAGTAGTACTCCCAGTCCCAGCTTTAAAACAAAATATCTTACTGACTTTTTTTCTCCATAATCCTTCTATTAATCGTTTATCACTATTTATTGCCTTGTTGCATCTTCAGTTCAGCCTAGCCTTCAGCCATTCAAGAATTATGTCTTAGATTAAACTTCTTTAATGCAGTTCATTGATTCTTGCTGTCCTTTTGCGTACTTACCATATGGGGCTGATTATTGCTGAACATAAACATGGAATCTTGAATTTTTCATGTGCTAATTGCTGCAATCCAATCAGTTCACATTAAACCTGAAAATGATATACTCTTCTCCCTTTGCCTGCCAACTTTTGGTGGATTTGAGTTTTTCTGGCGTTACCTACCTATTAGTGGGATTTCCCCCTTCACAGAGTCTTTGGATCCTAATCTTGAATATATGGTCGATGTTGTTCATGTTTCTTGAATTCACCATTCATATTGTATCTTCTAATAATCTTATGCATTCGAATCTGGGTACATTGCATTCTCCATGTTAATGGAGATTGTGCAAGTTCTTAAGTTACGTAGACATGTTACCGGTCATCATCAGGAAGTGGAAGTCTATGGCATTATCTGATGTTAGGAAAGTATGAGAATATGAAATTCAGAGCTAAATCTTGGAGGATCAACGTAGTTTACTTAGTATGTGTCATTTACCTTGTGGCATTTATCATTTATGTTGCTGAGGAAAAACAATCTCACATATGAAGTTGGAAAAACACAAAGTGTCAGTGTTTACTTACTCAGTCACTGTGTAATTTTTAAGGCAGATATGGTTCTCATGCCTATGATGGTGAAAATTTGGCAGATGCCATTTCTGTGAGTTTTTGGAGTTGTGTATTTCTTTTCATTCCTCGTGGGCCACTTTGTTCTTCGAATTTTTTTCTCACTAATGGGGCTGTATTGAAGCATAGGATCACCATCTCTGACAAATGGATTTTCTCCCCTGGGTCGAAGAAAAAAGTAGGCCTCTCTTTTAGGCAGTGGAGGTCACTTGATTCTTTTATCAGTATGGGGTTGGGGAAAGTTAACCTCTGATAAGAAAAGTATATTTGCAGCCAAACATTCACCATTTGTCTATTTACCCGAGAAACTTGGGATGTTTTAAACTCCCACCCCTCTTACATCACTCAACTGTCACCCAGCTCCTCCTTACACCAAAAGCACCTAAATGTTTTCGAATCATGTCTTAGTATGAAAGTTTTTTTAACACTACTCTACGTAACCCTGGAGTATAAAGATGTGGTATGCCTGGAAGAAGGTCCACTTACCTGATGAATTTCTTTCGATTTCAGGTGCGGTCAAAGCTATCCACTTTTGGAGGATTTGGCGGCCCCACTGAAGTTACATGTGGTGGCAATGCGTTGAAATTCTATGCTTCAGTTCGTCTAAATGTTAGGAGAACTGGTCTGGTCAAGAAAGGAGAAGAGGTATGGGTCTTTTTATTACATTGAAAACTTGTTTCTGGTATTGTTGATGTAACACTATATTGCATCTTTAAAATCCTTGATTTGGTATCACCTTGGCTTGTTGTTTGGTAACATAAACACTTTGGTTTGTACTTCACTCATTTTTGCATTGCCAATGTGAAGCAAGTCTGCTTTTCTACTTATTTTAGTTGGTGGTTTAATTCTTGTTCTAAGAACTTTGTGTGGCATGTAAATATATGTTGGTTTCTGTATGGAAATATAAATTTGTTGTAATATCAAGTAGCACGTGACTCCCCTGGTTGGAAACATGTGTACTTACATGAAGTTTGGATCACTTAATTCAGCTTCCTTTTCGATATGGTTGGAAAAATGTGTACTAACATGAAGTTTGGATCACTTAATTCAGCTTCCTTTTCGATACTGTCCGGTACTGACATAATATGAGATTCAACATTATGATTGCATGTCAAAGACTTAGAGGGAAGGGTTAATGTCAATGATAGTTTTTACTTGTATGTTTTGTATTCACTCACGTCCTTTACGTTTTAAATTGAAGCCCTTTTACTTTTCTATCTTCTAGAAAATAATGCTCACAGTTACATTTGGGATTGATTACTGCCGGAGATTCATTACTGACTTTGTCATCAATTTTTTGAGTTTACTTTCTTTCTTGAATCTTTCTGAATAAAACATAATTTGTTTTTGCAATCCGTATAAGTGTATCTTCGGGTAATCTGTGTCTATTATTGCAGACTGTAGGAAGTCAAGTCCTTGTGAAGATTGTTAAGAACAAGCATGCTCCCCCTTTCAAAAATGCAGAATTTGAGCTTGAATTTGGCAAAGGGATTTGTCGGGAAGCAGAACTCATAGACTTGGGATGCAAACACAAGTTCATCACAAAATCTGGCTCATTCTTCAATTTAAACGGTCATAATTATCATGGTAAGGATGCTCTCAAGAAATACCTGTCTGAAAATGAAAGCGTGAGAGAAGAACTTGTAAAAAAGCTAAGGTACAAGCTTGTAAACATCCAACCAGAATACCAGGAGTCCATTGCAGGGACCATTAATGGAGAAACAGTTGAAGAGGTTGCTGCAGCGGACACTACTGATGAAGAGGTTTTTGTGGCAGCAGAAGCATAATAGTATTGGAATATTTTGATCAAATGCTAGTTTCCTCATCATTGTGCAACCTAAATATTCACCATGATTGCAAAAGAGGGGAGGTGGCTTCTCAAGCCATATCTTGACTTATTTGTTTGCAGTTTTCACCAGTGTCAGAGGCAAACTTGTCCAATTATCGAATTTCAGGTTAGCTCTCATAGGTCCAAATATACATTTCATGTCGGGTTGATGAATACTGCATCATCCCAAAGAGGCCGCAGCCGAGCAGTTTGCATTTCTTAAGGAAGTGGTTGCTGATGGTTTTAGTATTTTTGTATGTTAGAAAAAGTTGTCTATAAATTCAGCACTAGTATTTATCAAGAAAATATTGAACAACGATGATTAATGAAAGAGAGCCGAAATTATCTTCCATTTGTCCGATTGCACCTCTATAATGTCTGTTCTTTGTATGGCTTGTTTAAAGTGCATCAACTGCAAGGACTAAAGGTACTTGCACTTTTGTCAGTTTATCTTTTCATTTATCTCGTTTTTCTGTGTGCATCTCTCTTTGTACTTAGGGAGCAGAATTCAGATATGAATGGAGGCGCATGGTCGGGTTACACTAAAAGAATGATTTGGAGAAAAAGATTTTCATGAATTAAGCTAAAAGGAAAATTTAGAGTGGGTCGTACTAGGGATTGGTTGGTGGTGTTTGATTGTCATGTGACAGCAGTATCTGTTGTTTCTCTGTCTAACGTTATTTTAACATTATAAGTGTTAACGGGTTTGGAATTATTCCCCCTTAACGAATATTATTTTTGGGGTTGGAACGCCGTGCCGGTGATTCAAAAACAATAACGGATGAAAATAATTGGAAATAATGAGAGATGCAAGAATATTCTTTCATTTATTCACTGAACTTTTCCTCCTTTCTTTTATCTCGGTATGCTTGTGTCAAACTTCGGGTTGTTCTTCTTCTATTGATTACCTCCCTTTATATAGACTTTGGTAGGGGCAGATGTCACTGTGCATGTGTTTTAGTAAAGACATGTGTCGTTATATTGCTACAGGTGTAAAAATTAGGATAAGGTTTATCTGTTAGTTGACTAGATGCTGACTAGACCAATCTTTATGTCTTCCGATGGCTCCGAGGGTCTCTGAGGGATGGTTGTTTTGGGACGTTACTCTTCCGAGGGGCTATGCTTTTGTTGATCAATAATTAGGATGCTCGTCCGGGGGTATCAAACTTTGGCATAAGTGTATTCGGGAGTAGGGACTGTTGTATATGCTCTCAGAGGGGTTTTATTTCTCTTTCTTGATTCGGGTCCGTTCTCCGATGGTCTGGTGTGATCTCCGAGGGCGTAATGTTATCTTCAAGGGCGTGGTATGATCTCCGAGGGCTTGATTTGCTCTGCTGGAAACGGTATTCTTTTGTCTAAATTCTCGGAATATATTATCCATGCGCTTTGTTATTCATTTCTGATTTTTCTCCGAGAATAGGTCCTCGAGTGATGGTCCGAGGGCTGGTCATGATGAGGAGTGTTCAGCAAGGAAGTTTTCTTGTAAGTTCGTGGGACTCGGGGTCCGTTGTGGTCTCTTTTGGCGCATTGGTGGATATCGGAGTCGCGCGGATCCACCGGGGTTTGCTCTTTTTCCGATGCCGCGTTGATATCTGTTTTTTACTCACCATTTGACTTTCCAAGGGACGCTTATGTTCCTCCTCGTGTGCTCCTTTGTGCCTTCTTAAGTCAGTGACCGAGGGGTAGGGCAACATCCGAGGAGGCCTCCTTATTAGGAGTGGGTACATCTCATCGGAAGTACTCGTGACAATAGTATTGTCCATTTATTAATTCCCATAATTAGGATTAATATTCTTCTTAACCTTCTATTTATCTTTATGGTTAACAATAAGTAAAAAACAACATTATATTTCAACCCTCATTCGCTTAGGGTGTTGTTCTCCAAATTAAACTGAAAACTGACTAGAGTCGAGTTTTTCTTTTTCTTGTAAATGGCAGTATACACGCACGAGCGCACACACACATACACTCACATGTATACACATTTTTAGGAGCTAACTTATATTTCCTTTTATCTAAACCACTTCAAGCGTATATCCCTCGCATATTATTCTTCAATTTATAAGCTCACATGAGAATGCAAGTGTAAACTTTCCGCCCATTTCCTTTTGCTCATCAATTTTTTTTCGTTGATTTATTAAAATTCTCACCGCTACATCACACAGAATTGCAACGACAAGCCTCTCCAACATGTTCACAGTTCATACAATCACAAAATAAATTATGGCAATAATAAATACATTTTGAAACATGACTGCACATTCCCTTACATACTACACAAAATGTGAAAAGGGTAAAAAAAAACCCTTTCAAAAGGAAGTTCTGTAGTGCAACTATACAACCACTTCATCCTCAAACCTGCTCCAAATAAGAGTTTCCTCGCTGACGACTTGTACAAATGTACATCGACAAGAGAAGAAAAAGAACATTACCTAGTCCAAGAAAAAGAACATTATCTTGTACAAATGGGTCGTTTTCGGTCACATGCTTCTCAATTTATTCATCTATTTTCAATGTGCTTTAATCTTCTCCAAAAGATATATATTTTCGTTCAATAAATGAAAGATTGTCAAAGGCCCCTTTGAGATTGCCTAGTTGGTTAAAGAGGAGGGGTCACCTCTCATTGGTCGCATATTCAAATCTCATTGGGAGCAAATTGATTCTGTCTTTTAGGTTTGAGTCTGTCACACATGGTTACCCGTGGTTTATCTCGGTTGGCGAGGTTTGCAGGCTATTTCGTCAAGCCGATGATTTACCCAGTGCGCACCCAAAAGGTAGCGGCTGAGGATTCCTACATCATCCAAAAAAAGAAGGACTGTCAAATGGCTACCAAATTAGTTAACTCGCCATCTTGACTTCTATGAGTACTTTGGCAGCACGGTTACTTTAATGAGATAATGTGTCTAATCATCTACATGTGGTAGGTTATATAAAATCTTTTTATATTATAAGGATTAGATTTTTTACAATTGGTAAGGACCTCACCTTACTTAATCTAAATCTAATGCTGAAAATATTATAGTAATCAAAACATGTTAATACAATCATCATCTTGACTTTTGATTGATTGAATGGTAATAATGCCTCTCCAACATTTTAATACAGTCACAAAATAAATTATAGTAATAAAACAAATACATTTCTTGAAATACGAATGCTCTTTTCTTTGGGTGCACATACAACACAAAATGTCAAAGAGAAAAAACGAAGAAGCTTTCGGAAAAATATAAAAAAAAGTAGTAAAACTAGCACTCCTTCGTCCTCAAAACTATTAGAAGCAGGTTATTTCGTGTAAGAGAGGTGCTTTGTGCCCTTTTCACAAGCAACAACTTCAAATTTTCAGAGAGATTAATTACGCCGATCGTGATCTTGATGATGGGTTGCCTTATATTATTCTAAATTCAAAAAAGAAATAGGGTTCCAAACGTCAAAATAGGCTATCTTCGCTATCATGGTACTAAAAAAGTGCTTGATCTTCGTCACTCAAATCGTAACCACCACCCAATTATGGTATTGACGATGATAATAATCTTTAGCAATCTTTCTTATATGTACTTTTTTATCTTCAGTTGAAAATATGATTTGGCTATACAACTACAAGACTTTATACTTCTCCTTGTCTATGCCAACTCAGATTTTCTGCATCAACCAACACAAAATATAAAAAAAAAAAAAAATTAAGAAGAAAAGAAGAATCTAACGGTGAAAGAAACATAATGACTATTTCACTTACCAAGCTATGCTAAGTTCTTATTGTTACCCACAAGGCCACAACGAACTCTTACACCTACATTTTCATGGCTTATTTCCAAGAAAAGAACCGGGTAGTTAGTAACATTTCTAAATCTAATTCTTTCAAATATCGAAGGGCGCAAATGGAACTAGGATTAAATTGAGGCGAAGTACCATATCTGTTCTCATTACAATTTATGTTCCACCCAAAAATTCTCAAATTAGGCCGTTTGGCTTTGACTATTAAGAACCATAATAAAGTAAAACACTACCAAACAAAAGTAAATCCTCCCGAGTCCCTTCATTGATTTAATAACTCTTAAGAGATGAGTTTGCTTGAAAAAGTTTTTGGAGTGGATATGAGTGAAGACTTGACTTGAAGTTCACACATCTAAGTTTTTAGTGATATTTATATGCAGTTGAATGATATTAGCAGCACTCTTGGTATGCAAATGCAAGTAATATATTGAACATGCCTAACATTACCTTTTATCGTTTATTCAACTTTGACGAAGTTTGTCTACGGATAAATTCCAAGCCCCCCCCCCCTCTCTTTTCTTAACTTTTATGAGAGGGCTTCACAATGATATACTGTGGTATTTATTAGAGCTTCATTTTTTTTATTATATGAACAAATTTTAAAATTGTCTATGTATATAGAAGCGTGTTTTTTTTTTTGGTTTTGATAAGTATATAGAAGCGTATTGGAACATAGTTTTCACGAAAATTAATAAGGAATTAAGTGAATTGTGGTTCTACTTGTATATCTAGATTTTATAGTCCACCTTTTTTAGAAAAATATTATCAACGTTTTTTTACAAAGAAATAGCTAAACAAATTCATAAGTTAGAAACTCTTATATATATCAAGAGTATTAGTATCACGTTTAAGATTTTTAATCTCTTCTTTAAAATTACTAATCTCTATCTTAAGAATTCTAACAAAGTATTATCTGTTAAAACATTTATAGTATGATTCTGAAATTGAGACAAAAGTTTATAAAACTCTTCAGTATTTTCAGAGGAATTCTTCTCACAAGGAAGTCCTAAAGGACAAGAATTACATTCGTGAGACTCATAAGAAGTTAATTCTTCTTGTGCCAACTCTTTATTAAGATATTCTTCCGGACTAAATTCTTCTTCTGATACACTTTTATTGTAAGAATTAAGTAATAACTTTGATAAAGAATCCTTCAATCCTTCATCAGTATTAAGACTATTTAATTTTTTCTTTACCCAACAAGTATGGGAAAAGTGACCAATCTTACCACATTTCTTGCAAACTATCAGTTTCCTATTTTCTTTTTTGTGTATCACGTTGGAATTTCCTATCAGCATGTCTTTCTATCTTTTTAGTAGAGGATTTACGTTTTCTATAAGGTCTCTCAGTCCCATTTCTTTTATGAAACTTTATGAGATGTAGCAGGTTTACTATTTCTTGGCATATCAACTCCAAATTAATCACATAACTGACCCACTTGTTTTCTTTCTATAAGATTTTGTCTTTTAATCTGTTGATTAAGCTTTATGTCATTACATAAAGCCAAACCTTCTTGAATACAAGTACATATTAGGTTACCATAAGTATAATTATCATAAGGAACAGAAGTATGGTCTTTCCTTAAATTTCTGCGAATTCTTTCAACAAATAAATTGGGAAGCCCATCAACAAATTTAGACTTCCAATGAGAGCTATTGCACTCGGGAAGCTCCATAACGCGACTTAGAAATGTATCTTTATATCATCTAAAATCAGTAAGAGTTTTACATCTTTAGATTTTGTAAAAGAGTACGAATTGTTTCATTATTATCTGCATATCTCCCAGTAAAATGTTCTATAATAGTTACAATTAGATTATAAACTGAATTTTTATATTGAACATTATTTTCAATTTTTACCGTATTAAGGATATTATCCTTAGTTTCCCTAGATAAATAATTATCACCAACCTTTAAGTTGACCAGTAAAGCGAGCAATAATCATATGGGCTACAGATTTGTTAGTATTATTATTCTGTTTGCATATAGTAGAATACATCAACATTCGATGTGCTACATCATAAATTTGTTTATCTGTATTACCATCAATATTCCATTCATAAATACTTTTACCATTATAAGTGTTATTATTAACAAACTCTCGTTCTTCATGTAAAGTATCCATAAGAGAATGTCTCCTATAATAATATAATCTTTGAGTAGGCCTATCAGCCCATTTAAGTTTATCGATTTGATCCTTAATCACAGATTTATAATCTGAATTATTTTCTAATTTCGAATTTAAAGTGTTTAATTTTAGATTTTAAAATTTTTCATCTAAAAGCTTTTCAAGTTGTCCGATAGGTTTTAATTTAAAGTCTGTAATTACCTGATGAGGCTGAATGTTTGGAGAAGCAATTTTAATATCTTGAGAAATAGAAACTTCAGGTTTATGAATATTAATGTTATTAATAACTTTGAAAACTATTTCAACTTTGTTATGAAGAGAGGTAATTTGTTCTCCTATAACAATAAGACATAAATTTGTGTAATTTTGTTGTTTTATTAGTTCATTCAGATGTTGTAGTGTTACTCGTAAAGTATCATTTTCCAGTAATTTTGGAAAAGCAAGGAAGTTGATCTTTTCAATTTGAAAAGGTTGTTGAGGTGGATATATACTATGTAAGACGTTTTTCATCTAAAAGTTTATAATTTCGTTCTATTACAGAAATATAATTATCAATATAGGTATGAATAAACCATGGAACAAAACAAAAAAAAAGCATATTTTCTACTCTGTTGTTCACAGAATTGATAAAAATTATTTTATATAATCTTTCGTTCTTCTGAAGGGAAATTATCAAAAACTATTTTCTAAATACTTCCCATCTGGGAGTATTGAATTCTCCTCTTATTTCTTGCCTGGCGGGAGATCGAGGACTAAAATCAATTTTAGACTTAAAATCCATTAAATAGAAAAATTCATTTCAGAAGCAGTTATATCTGCATCTTTCATATGATGAACATTTTCATAAATACAATGAACAATATTATCTTTATTTATAAATAAATTATGTACTTTTTCTGTATTTGTGTCAGGTGTATGAACTTGTTTTCTTACTTGAGATGTAGAAGCTCTGGAAGGAGTTTCGACAATATAATCCAAAGGGGAAATATAATAATGAGATCTCAAAAATTTAGTCTTTGATAATCTACTTTCACCCTTTTCAAACTGCATTTGAACAGTTACTTCAGATGTTTGTAAAACATTAAATAAATTATTTTAAATTGGAGGTTGCTGTGTAGAAACAATTTTTTTTTTGTTGGTTTTGATAAGAATATATAAGCATATTGGAACATAATTTTTACGAAAATTAATAAGAAATTAATGAATTTTGTTTCTACTTTTTATAGTCCACCTTTTTTTAGAAAAATATTATCAACATTTTTTTACAAAGAAATAGCTAAACAAATTCATAGGATGTCACCGATATCATCCCTCAATTTATTAACTAGTTAATAAACTGAGAATATAAGAATAGAAATAGAAATAGAAATAAAAAAAGGCAGTTTCCTAAACATATATTTATTATTTTTATTATTTTCACTCTAATAAAACTTAACTTGCAATCGTTTAAGTAACAACTCTTCTTCTTCATAACGAACCCCAATTACACACAGATCAGATTATATCATTATATTGAAACCCTAATTTCAAATTCTCTCTCTCTCTCGCTCTCTCTACAGAGCTGACATCGTTAGCTGAAACTCTGCAACATCGATTACCCTAGAAAAGCTGAGCTGATAATCTTCTTATTGAAAGAAATATGGGGGCGGAAATTCAAGAGGACGGTTTGAAGAAGCTTGAATACCTTTCATTAGTTTCAAAGGTTTGTTCGGAGTTGGAGTCTCATTTAGGGTTTGGTGATAAAGTGTTAGCCGAGTTCATTACCGAAATCGGTCGAAATTGCCACTCCGAGGAAGAGTTCGACGCTAAATTGAAGGAAAACGGTGCCGAGATGCCTGATTACTTTGTCAGGACGCTTCTCACAATTATTCACGCTATATTGCCGCCTAAGCCCAAGTTGAAATCCCACGACGAGGGACACAAGAAGGAAGATGAAAAGTTTGGTGCTTTGAAGATCAGGGATGGTCGGGAAAGGATAAAGGAGTTGGAAAGGGAGATTGAAGAGGAAGTCAGAGACCGGAGGAGATTACACGAGGAGGTGGTGGCTGATGAGGATGACTATAGAGATAGAGATAGAGATAATAATGGCAGAAGTGAGAAGAGGACAAGGGGTAGAGATAGAGACAGTCGTCGGTATGGGGATAGAGAGGAAAGAAGCAGCAGACCTGGGGATAGGGGGGAACATAGACATGGTGAGAGGGATAGACATAGGGACAGGGATAGGGATGGTTACAGTGATGATAGGCGAAGACAAGGCAGAGACAAAAATAAAGATGAGGGGGATAGAAGAAGTGAATATGAGGAAGAGAGGGATGACGGGAGGCAGGACAGAAGGAAGGAGAAGAATAATAATAGATCTGAGGAGCTAGAGTTATATGAAGTATATAAGGGGAGAGTGTCAAGGGTTATGGATACTGGATGCTTTGTTCAGCTTGACGAGTTTCGGGGTAAAGAGGGTCTGGTACACGTCTCTCAGATGGCAACGAGGAGAATCTCAAATGCAAAGGATGTAGTGAAGAGGGACCAGGAGGTCTACGTCAAGGTTATCTCTATTAGTGGGAACAAGTTGAGCTTGTCTATGAGGGATGTGGATCAGAATAGTGGCAGGGACTTGTTGCCATTGAAGAGGACCGGGGAGGATGATGGTATGCGAACTAACCCTTCTTCAGGTAGGAATGATGGAGGAGGAGGGATGGGGAGTAGGATTGGTCTGTCAGGAATCAGGATCACGGAGGATAGTGATGCTGTTCCATCAAGAAGACCATTGAAGAGAATGAGTTCGCCTGAGATATGGGAGGCTAAGCAACTGATTGCTTCAGGTGTTATGAGCATAAAGGAGTATCCGATGTTTGATGAGGAGGCAGATGGGATGCTTTATCAGGAGGAAGGTGCAGAAGAGGAACTTGAGGTTGAGTTAAATGATGATGAGCCCGCCTTTTTGCAGGGACAGAGTCGGTACTCAGTTGACATGTCTCCTGTGAAGATTTTCAAGAATCCTGAGGGGTCTCTGAGTCGTGCAGCTGCACTTCAATCTGCTCTGATAAAGGAAAGGAGGGAAGTTAGGGAACAACAACAAAGAACAATGCTGGATTCCATTCCAAAGGATCTGAATCGGCCTTGGGAGGATCCAATGCCAGAATCAGGCGAGAGGCATCTGGCTCAGGAATTGAGAGGTGTTGGTTTGTCTGCATATGACATGCCGGAGTGGAAGAAGGATGCTTATGGTAAAGCTCTCACTTTCGGACAAAGATCCAAGCTTTCACTTCAGGAACAGAGACAAAGTTTGCCCATCTACAAGTTGAGGAATGAATTGATTCAGGCTGTCCATGATAATCAGGTTCTGGTGGTCATTGGTGAGACAGGGTCAGGCAAAACTACGCAGGTCACACAATATCTTGCCGAGGCAGGATACACAACCAAGGGAAAGATAGGATGTACTCAGCCTCGTAGAGTGGCTGCAATGTCTGTTGCCAAGAGAGTTGCTGAGGAATTTGGTTGCCGTTTAGGGGAAGAAGTTGGATACTCTATTCGTTTTGAGGATTGTACTGGTCCCGAGACAGTGATCAAATATATGACTGATGGTATGCTTCTCAGAGAGATTCTTATTGATGAAAATTTGTCTCAGTACTCAGTGGTAATGCTTGATGAAGCTCATGAGCGTACAATTCACACTGATGTCCTCTTTGGGCTATTGAAGCAACTTGTGAAGCGCCGACCCGACCTTCGCTTGATTGTTACATCCGCTACTTTGGATGCAGAGAAGTTTTCTGGTTATTTCTTTAACTGCAACATCTTCACCATCCCCGGTAGAACATTTCCTGTAGAGATACTATATACAAAGCAGCCAGAGAGTGACTACCTCGATGCATCTTTGATTACTGTAATGCAGATTCACTTGACTGAACCTGAAGGTGATGTACTTCTGTTCTTGACGGGGCAAGAAGAGATTGATTATGCTTGCCAGTGTCTCTATGAGAGGATGAAGGGCTTGGGTAAAAATGTTCCTGAGCTGATTATCTTACCCGTGTACAGTGCCCTACCTAGTGAAATGCAGTCCAGGATTTTTGATCCTGCGCCTCCGGGCAAGAGAAAAGTAGTTGTTGCTACAAATATTGCTGAAGCTTCTCTGACTATTGATGGTATATTTTATGTCATCGATCCTGGATTTGCAAAGCAAAACGTCTACAATCCAAAACAGGGGCTTGACTCACTGGTTATAACTCCAATATCACAAGCATCCGCCAAGCAGCGAGCAGGGCGGGCTGGGCGTACGGGACCAGGAAAGTGCTATCGCTTATACACAGAGAGTGCATTTCACAATGAGATGTCTGCCACTTCAATTCCAGAGATACAGAGGATTAATCTTGGGACCACTACACTTACGATGAAAGCTATGGGTATTAACGATCTACTGTCTTTTGATTTTATGGACCCCCCGTCACCTCAAGCTCTCATTTCCGCCATGGAACAGTTATACAGTTTAGGAGCTCTAGATGAAGAGGGCCTCCTTACGAAGCTGGGCAGGAAAATGGCTGAATTTCCTTTGGACCCTCCACTGTCCAAAATGCTTCTTGCCAGTGTCGATCTTGGCTGTAGTGATGAGGTTTTAACCATCATTGCTATGATTCAAACTGGAAACATATTTTACCGGCCTAGGGAAAAGCAAGCTCAAGCAGACCAAAAAAGAGCAAAGTTCTTTCAGCCAGAAGGAGACCATTTGACGTTGCTTGCTGTCTATGAAGCGTGGAAGGCAAAAAATTTCTCAGGTCCGTGGTGCTTTGAGAATTTTGTTCAGTCTCGATCATTGAGGAGGGCACAGGATGTAAGGAAACAGCTTCTTTCTATCATGGACAAGTAAGTTAATTAAGTTCATCATAGCTCTTTCTTCTAACAAGTCGTTCGTTCCACATTAAGTTTAATATTTCTAATGTTCTTTCTTAGCCTTAAAATTTGCTAACAGTTTATTGATTTGAGTTTTTAAACTTATTTTTGTTTGAAAATAAAAACAATAATTTCACCTTTTATACTTTGTTGTCTCTCTTTATTCTTTCTTGATGGACTTATTAACTATGCTGTACGACTAAATTTGTTTATTGGTTGTGATGTTATTAGGATTTACATATATAACTTCTTTTCCACGGGACAAGTTTCTAACACCCATTTTCACTAACAGGTACAAATTGGATGTTGTGAGTGCTGGTAAGAATTTTTCAAAGATTCGGAAAGCAATAGCTGCTGGTTTCTTTTTTCATGCGAGTAGGAAAGATCCACAGGAGGGATATAGGACAATCGTCGAAAATCAGCCCGTGTACATCCACCCAAGCAGTGCGTTATTCCAACGGCAACCAGACTGGGTTATTTATCACGAATTGGTGATGACTACTAAAGAATATATGCGGGAGGTCACCGTGATAGATCCGAAGTGGTTGATTGAACTGGCGCCAAGATTCTTTAAGGTGTCGGATCCCACAAAAATGAGTAAGCGCAAGAGACAAGAACGTATTGAGCCACTTTATGACAGATATCATGAACCGAATTCGTGGCGTTTAAGCAAAAGGCGCGCTTAGCTTAGTATTGTTTGCTCTCGTTGCTGGTCAGTTTCTCCATATTTAATTTTGAAATGTAAACCTTTGTGTACTGTGCAATTTACTGAGAAAAGTAACGAAGTTTATCTATAGTCACTAGCTTGCTAACTGTATCTTTATATATTTTATTTACTAATTTTTTTGATTGATCATGCGTTTTTCTTTTTTGGTTTCTCGTTTTGGGCAAAATAAATCAGTGAAGAATTAGGAAGGTGATATTCGTAAGCTGATATGTTCAAATATATTGGTTTGAGTCTATTGTGAATTACTATTTTGATAGAGATATGCTTTATTTGGTAGCAGTTGACGATATTGAGCATCTCTTCCAATTGTTGGGGGCCGTAGTTACATTTTACTGTGACATCAAATGCAACTTGTTTTGCTTTCATAGAATCTAAAGTAGTTGTCATGAAATATTGGTTCAAGAAATATAAGCAGCGTTGTTACCTGAAAATGTGATCGTAACTCTCTGATTGTAAACAGTAATTCTACTTTGATGGTCAGCAGTGATGTGGATTATTTCTTCCATATTGTGGGAGTCTCTCTCTTTCACAAGGCGAATACTAAAAAAAAAAGAACATGATCTGTTGTATCTGTGCATACCTTGTTGGTATATCTGTCTAGTATGGGTTTCTCGACGAGAATCATTGGTTCTACAGTCTAATGAGGATGGGACATGTTCTAGAGTAAGGGGCATTTCTGTATTGCACATTAAAGATATGGATAATTTTTGGGAATTATAGGACATGATAGGGCAAGATACTTGTGCATAGAGTGATAGAATGATCGTAGACTTGGGTTGAGGTGATACAAAAAATGAGTTCGCTGAAGGATTAAATGAAGATGAGTTAGGTGTGACTCGATGTGATTTTCACTTAGTCTATATAGTTTACTGCAATTGCTTGAGAATAAGGAACTTAATTGTGATTGTTTTACTTGCTATTCAATGCCTTCCCTAATCCCAATACACATTCACTGACAGGACATGGCTATCCCCACTCCACACAGCCTCTTCAGTTCCTTTTACCCCCTCACTTTTCTTTCTCCACATTTCTTTTTTCTATCATTTTTTCAGACCTTTTCTCCTTGTGTTTGCATCCTTGTCATCTCCCCAGCTTACTTCTCCTGACACTGTCCCTTTCTCTTTCTACTTCTTCTATCCTCGTTCTTTCTTTCTCTTTGTATTGAACCACCATGGCCTCTGTAAATTTTAGTAACTGCAGCAACTACGCAAGTCATGTATATGTCTAGATCAGTTGTCTCTCGGCGTGAACATCATGGATCTCCTTCCATCTATCTGCTATCCTCTTGCTATACCAAAAACATATTGGACGCGATCATTTAGTTTACAATTGTAAATTTATATCTTACGCACATGCAATTATTGTAAGTTTTTTTAAATCTTAAGGTCTCACTATTCCTACATACACGAGTGCATGTCTGGATCATATCCGCGGCGTGAGTCCATTACTGGATTTGGTGTTTTACTCCGTATCCATGCCACACACATGCACACTACTCCAGCTTGCGTGGTTTAGTGTCTATTAGACCCATTGGTGTAAGACTAGATGTTTTATCCAGGAGTAGTCTAAATTTGTGGCTTATTCAACATGTTACAATTTAAAGATCTGGAAAAAGGAGGAAACACAAAGTGCACCAGTTTTTCCTTGAAAAAAAAGTAAACCAGCCATCATAGGTCAAAGCATAATGTGATGTATGACGTCTAACTTTAGAAGTATACGGTGCTTCTAGTGAAACTGAAGTCGACACCAGTGCTCGGAAATTGTTGAAAGCACGCAAGTCAACATATATACCCATATACCCATTTGTTAGGTTGCTGACTGGGGCTTAGATGGATTGGTTGTGTGGAATTTAAGATAATAGCTTAGATTGGTATCTGTTTTGCGATGAAACATGTATGTTGAGTTTTGCGTGTGTTCATGCATGTGTAGTGTACTGGATTCACTTTATATCACAGTCAAAGTGTTCATTATCTTAACTTTTCCTGAAATGCAGTCTATAGTTGCACCATATTTAGATAATATTATTGCTCTTGGCTATTCTCTGCTGAGTAATGTTATATTTGGGGTATTAGCGTTTGTCGTGGAAGTTATAAAGTTCCGTAAATTTCCCATTAACTGCAATACAGGGAGAGACTATATGCCAGTTGATGGTACTGCAATACAATTACTCTTTGCCACTTTTTTTTTTTTTTTTTGGTATCATTCTTTGTCACTTGATAAGTTGGTTTACAAGGAGGTATCTAGGTACCCTATCAGCTATGATTTGATTTAACGTTGGGTGGGTGCCTGGTTTGAGCGGAAAACCTTGACGACCGACACCTGTAATTCTTGGGTCGTATGTGTATGTGTGCAGAAAAGGTCAATGGAATCCTTGCAATGGCTGTAGAATTGTTTGCGAACTGCCCTGCTGTTCATTATGCCAACACCCCTACCCCCACCCCATGTTTTATGTGAAAGAGGCAAAAACCTTTCAAATATAAGATAAATAGGCGAAAAATGTATAAGAAAGTGTTGTTTTCCTCCTCGTTGTTTTTCAATTATAAGAGTATATGCACCATTTTACCAAACATTTGGATTTTGTTTTTCCACCTTATAAGAAAGCACCAGGAGTTGCCTCAATTTTTATTTTTTTTTGTTTTTCTTTTTGCATGGTTTCTTTTGCCTCTTTCTCATGGTACCTTATTATTTTTTTTTTAATTTTTTTTTATTGCTGATTAGCTCTGCTGTTTATGTGTAAAGTTCCTAAATTTGAGTTGGTGTGGTTCGTTATAAGGATGATACATAACACCTCGTGAGTTTGGTTTAATTGTAGAGTCATGCCTTGCTGTTTGAATAATTACATAAACAAACCTAGAAATTCGAGAAACCACTGTGAATATGTTCTTCACTTTTAAGGTTCGATTTGGAATAAAGTTTAAGTTTGGAAAATGTAATTGATAAATAAACCTTTCTTTACACTCTTAGAATCTTCAGGGGGTGTCTCTGATACTGATGAAATAGTGTGGAAGACTTCTGTAATTAGGCCAAACATCGCATGTGGATTAATTAACCTTTGTTTTTATATCGATGTACTTGTTCATTTGCTACTTGGGTTGCACCGTGCATTTTGTACCTACACCTCTTATGAACTAGCTGGTTTTGTTGTGGTTTATGTGTAAGGGTGTGATATGGGGGAATGCAACGATATTTTTTGCTTTCGACAATGATTACAGTACCTCATATGGGTGTGCATATTTGTATACCAATGAGTTAGATCATTTTAATATAAAAAATAGAATAAGAATGAGTTAGATCATTTTTTAATAACCCACCATATTCTGGAGTAGCAAAAGTCCCCACATTTCCAAGGATGAATCGTTGAAAGAAAGCTCAAAACGTAGGTGTGGATTGTGGAGGCCCTTGCTGGTTTCGCTTCCACCAAAAATATGAGAGATTCGTCCATCTCCAGAGGGTTGGAGGCAGACACAGGGCGGATAAATTCATCTTAAGCAAGGACACAAATTCACTACAGAAAAAAAGTGTTTGTTTTTTCGATAATTTTTTGTCATAGTAAGTCAAAGTTTTGTCCAACAGTATGCTATCGTGATGAAGAAATTCCGTCACAGTCGTCGCCTTAGGTACCGTGCCAAAGATAGTTACTCACAGTTACACCTTGACGGATCACGATTTCCTTACAAATATATCATTTGTTGTGAGTAAAATTTTCTCAATTTCCTTTTAGATATTTAAAGCATTTCATCAGAAATACTCATAATTATGTGCAAAGAATTTTGACTTAATCTTTTTTTCCTCACATATACTATAGACCTTTTTTTTTTGGATAAGTTATGAATAGCATATACTATATAGACATACCTAGAGCTATGTTTTAGCAAAAAGAAGCGAGTATCAAATCATGGAAGAGTAATACCGCGAGGACAAGAAGCAATGCAACAAATAACTACGTAAGATAGATAAACGAAATAAAATAGAAAAACCTCAAATAACTTTAGAATTGTACTTTTACTTTGGTCCAACTATCTATAAACATCAACTAATCATCGAGTATATTTGGGATGGCGAATATACTCAAAAGACGAACTGTCCTATGTTTTTTGAAAATGCACAAAAAGTGCTGTTCATGAACTTACATACTAAAATTAATAAACGAGTTAGTTAACAATTGGAAGATTGGTAAACTTAAATAAATGAAAGAGCTAGTTAATAATTGGAAGATTGGCTAGAGCCTTCTATGACGTCAGTTGTTTACATAACCTTTGGTTATTGGTGAAAAAACATTTTCACCTTTGCTCTTGACGTTTCATCATGTCAAACTTCACCAAATAAGTACAAGACTTTTTAGGTAGAAGTAGATCCTACAACAAAAACCAACAAATTCAATGTCAATATCAGATTCAAAACCCCCAAAATATTTAGTGATAGTGTTATAAACGTAAAAGCATAGGAATTCTATAGTAAATTACTTCTTTTGTTATCATTATTAATGATGCATTCAATAAGATAATAGCAAATGTTGACAATTCTAATACATTTTGTACCAATGCAGACCAAGTTACTTTTGAAAGAACTGAGCCTACAAGCAACATTACGTTTACACTTTAATATTTCTACTTTCTTATATATTTTCATTTTTATTTGTCAATCATTTCATATCTTATCAACTCTGATCTTACAATTGATCACCTGGTACATTTTTCACTCGAATATTAGTAGCATTTTATGCTTAACAATGCTTATTTGAACAGTATTGGTTTTTTTTCCTTCTTCATCAGTTTATGCGACTTACGAAATAGTCTTATCAGATCTTCCACGTCTGAATTTGTTGCATAACAATTTCTTCCTTTACCTGGTCCAATGTAAGTAGTAAGATGCGATGCAATACTTTTTTCATTTAGGCAGAATATTCAATAGTAATTCCTAGAAGAAGCAAATATAACCTTTAATCAATATTTGCTGCTTTCAAGTCAGAGATTCTGATCTCACAGTATCACAAAATCAGATGACTAAACTGAAACACATTAACTTTTAACTTGCTTAAGAATTCCTACTAAAAATCAATATGCAGTAATTTTCAAAAGCAATTATAATAGACAGGGAGGTCCAGTGATAGTAATACGTTCAGACATCTGAAATGCTCAAATGTTTTATCTTGTAACCTTTACAGATCATTAAAGTTATACAGTAATTAGAACATATAAATGTAAGTTGTTCAGAACTAGATAATAGTTGGAGATTGAGTACAAACCACATGTTTAGATATTCACATAGCACTATATGTTTTAATTTGATATATACTAAGTTTCTGACAGGCCTAAACATGAGAGGCGTTTATCAATAAACTTCACTAAACGTACCTTCAATTTGACTTTCAAGAAGAAATTGTCGTGCGGAAAAGAGCGATATTCTTCGAATCTGGTTGCTCTCCACAAGCTTTTTCTTCAGGCAAAACAAAATCAACAACATTGATTCATGGCTGAAAATAAATTATACAAAAAATAGTTGTATGGTCAAATGGTTGAGAAGGGTAGTTTGTGTACTATAATTTTCAATCTAGATAGTTGTGAACGAAGATTAAAAATGCCGGAAAAACATTGGGATACATAACAAAGGACTTAAGGAACTTTGCCCACTTTGCGAGTCAATTCTTTCTACCTCACATAATGAAAGAAGGGACTAAACAACCTTTTCCCATTTTCTATCATACGTAAAACATTGGGAAAGGGTTTACTTCAGCTACCGAACAATGGGGAAGAGATTGTACAAAAAAAATGAAGAAAAATTATTAGTGAATTTGTCCTCATCAATTTCGAGTTGTCGTTCTGCTGAAATAATGTTTAAAAACTCGGTGTCACT
The DNA here is from genome assembly GCA_948329865.1 of Linaria vulgaris. Classification (NCBI taxonomy): domain Eukaryota; kingdom Viridiplantae; phylum Streptophyta; class Magnoliopsida; order Lamiales; family Plantaginaceae; genus Linaria; species Linaria vulgaris. The sequence continues at coordinate 69,130,808 of OX415249.1, forward strand.
AATTGATGAGAAAAAGCAAAGTGGTTTTTTATTTTCACTCTTCTATTTTACCTCACGACCACACGAGAAACAAAGACTAAACAATTCATATAAATTCCACCAAAGAGTCGCAAATTGAGTAACTAAGCTTAATATTGCTTCCAAAATGTTCAAAACCGAAAGGCTTCATAAATTTGTCTTTCAAAAGAAGCAAATTATAGTAATGTCGACATCCTATTGAAGTACCAAATTAGAATAAACTGAAAGCATATAACATTCGATGATGAACAAAACAACTCTGCCTGTTCTATGTGATTACCTTCAAATGTCACATGTTCTATGTGATTACCTTCAAATGTCACAGAATTCTAGCTACATCATTAAAAACTGGGAAAATGAAGCAGAACAGTATCACAAACATGAATGACGAGATTAACATTAAATCAAGTTCATTAAGCATCATAAATCAAATGCAATGGTTCAAAACTAAGAAAAACAAATGTATATTAATGTTAGATATATCTTTTTAGTTAGTAATTCTCCTAACCAACTCACTATTCTATGCCTTGGGTATTCAAGACAGATGCCCTTTTTTCTCCTTTTTCTCATTTATTATTAGCAGACATTTGACCGTATAAACATGCAATGTTCCACATTAAGAATTTAGAAAGATGGACAACATATCTGGAAACATATAGAGATATTGATGGAATAAGTCTACAATAAAGAGTAAGGGTGCAAAAATCGAAATACAAATTACATTGTTGCGCAGTACTGCTCTACTCCATTAATGGAACGAGGATGATTTCCCATTTAGGGGGATGATCTTGAGTGTAATCGTTGCGCTTTTTGAATGTTTCCCACCAAACATACGCAAACGGAGAAAAATATATTTTTGAGCAAGGGTTATTATGATAAGCTTGGGGTCAAGATGTGACCCCTAGGTACTTAGGCTTACTATTCAAAAGAGGTTGATGAATTTTTGATTTAAGGTTTCAAGCTTAATTTCTTACTTGGATCCACTATGAATGAACTAATGGCCTTACTTATAATACTTTACGCTATGATCCTACGGTCGAGAAAAGTGTTCTAGGAACTTTTTATTAAAATATCTAAGATATTTATGAAAGAAGATTCTAGAGAAAGTTTTCAAAATTTACCTAAAAACTAATTATGAAATATTTGGTTAACTTTGTACAAATGACACATGATAACTTCGATTATATCTATGCTACTCAGTGTACTCACATGGGGTGTGACACAAGTATGACCCATCAGCCTGTGAGAAACTAGACACTACACCTACTGTATTGTAGCTAAGATAAAATCATAACTTCCCCTAATGTTTATCTCGATTTCTTTTTAACAAACAACCTGATAAAACAACAGTTTAACGAATTATTTGTTCAACTAATTAGACATTGATTAGACTATAATGGCTTAAATATCACATAATGTGTTTTGGGAATTATAGCACATATATCCATAATAGATTAAAATATATGCGTATCGGGAAAAAAGCAATGAATAATTAACTCGCTTACGAGCTCCAATCAATTTTATTAACTCTTAACACTAATGATATCTTGATTTCAAATTCAAAATGTGTATCAAAAATACAAATCAATTAAAGAAAAGATTGGTACTTAATGAAAATATATTTTTAGATGTATATCTCAAAAATGAGATTGAAAATGATCTTCTCAATGTGTTATCATTTGTGCCTTATAAATCTCTAGTTATCTATAAGTAATATTATTGGAAACAAAACTAAAAAGAAATAAAGCCAATGCTTTCTCACACTAAAAGAAATGGACATGTTTATAAATTCCACAATTGCTAAGGCGATACTGTACTCATTATACTGATTGTATTAAAATGTTAAAATAAGAAAACAGAGACGAAAGACTGAAGGAGTTAAAGGAAGAGGAAGGAAGTGCACTGATCGCCTTTATGTATTTATTTGGGACTGAATTTCAAATGTGTTGAGATTCTTTCATAATTCAAAACTCCCAAGAGTTAAGAAAAAATTCCCAAAATAAATACGTTAAGTATATAAGGATTATAATGTAAATGGAAGTGAATTATTTTTATTCATCAAGAGTACAACATATATACATGTTACAAAAAGAACTAAGGAAAGTATAATTACAAATAAGAAAAAGAATAAATTATATCTAAGAACTAAGGAAAGAATAATTATAAATAAGGAAAAGAATAAATGCTATCTAAGAACTAAGAAAAGAATAATTACAAATAAGGAAAAGAATAAATGCTAATTAAGAACTAAGGAAAGTATAATTACAAATAAGGAAAATAATATATTCTAATACTAATATTATCTAATACGCCCTCGCAAAATGGACGTTCCATCAGCAACAGAGATTTTGGAACGAAGAAGGCAAAACCGAGAGCGAGCAAGGGGCTTGGTGAGAAAGTCCGCAAGTTGATCGAGAGTGTTAACATAAGAGACTCGAATAAGTCCTTTGTTAACAAGGTCCCGAACAAAGTGGATATCAACAAAGATGTGCTTCATCTGAGAGTGTTGGACCGGATGGAGAGACAGACGAAGGGCGCCCATGTTGTCACAGCGAATAAGTGGCGACGAAGGAAGCGAGAGACCAATTTCGCCAAAGAGATGTTGTAGCCAACGTACTTCGGTCGAGACAGTAACGAGTGCACGATACTCTGCTTCAGTGGAAGAACGAGCAACGACCTTTTGCTTCCGATAAGACCAAGAGATCGGATTGGGACCGAGGAAAATAATATAGGCCGAAGTAGAGGTGCCGGTTCTAGTGTCGTCGGCCCAGTCCGAATCCGAGAAGGCCGTGAGGGCAAGAGACTTCTATGTTCGAAAAAGAATACCGAAAGCAAGAGTACCCTTAAGATAGCGAAGGACACGTTTGAGAGCAGTCCAATCCGCGTCAGACGGAGAAGTCATACGTTGAGCCAAACGGTTAACGGAAAATGCAATGTCGGGGCATGTAATAGCAAGATACTGTAGACCCCCGATAACTTGCCGAAATTCGGTGGCATCAACTGAGGATGAGGACGACGAGATAGGAGGATTGGTCGCCATAGGTGTAGCGAGTGGCTTAGCACCATCCATCTTGTGGCGGGAGAGAAAGTCGTGAATGTACTTTTGCTGAGATAGAAATATCCCTTCGCGACATCGTATAACCTCAACGCCCAAGAAATAGGAAAGAGCACCCATATCCTTAACCGCAAACTTGGTAGCAAGTTGTGACACAAGAGAAGCTATCGTAGAATCACAAGAGTCAGTCACAATAATGTCGTCCACATATACATGCACAAAGAGGCGAATAGAGGCACGAGAGAACACGAACAATGATGTATCAGATTTGGTTTGAACAAAACCAAATGAGATGAGTGCAGCACTGAGGGCGAGATACCAGGCCCGTGGGGCCTGCTTAAGGCCATATATAGTCTTATGAAGAAGACAGACATGATCGGAAAAGGCTTTATCAACAAAGCCGGATGGTTGACGCATGTAAACAGTCTCAGATAGATCACCATGTAAAAATGCATTACTAACATCCAACTGACGAAGAGACCACTGATTCATAGTAGATAAGGAAAGTATGGTGCGAATAGTTACCGGTTTGACGACCGGGCTAAACGTTTCCTTATAGTCGATGCCAGGACGCTGATGAAAGCCTTTCGCCACAAGGCGTGCTTTGTACTTGTCAATAGTCCCATCAGGATGCCGTTTGATGCGAAACACCCATTTGGAGCCAATAATTCCACGATCAGCAGGTGGCGCAACTAAGGACCACATGCCATGCTTTGTGAGCGCAGTGATTTCCTCTTCCATGGCCGCTCGCCACTTCGGATCGGTCATAGCCTGAGTCGCACAAGTTGGTTCAATGGGACCAACTACCGGATGTTTGGTGACGAGATGAAGGACCTTAGGATTGAATATATTATTGCGAGACCGAGTGACCATAGAATGAGTGCGGTCCAGTGGATGAGAGGCATCCAGAATAGGGGATGGTACATCAATAGCCGTGGAAGGTGGCTCCGATGGAGGTTCGGGCTTAGCATGAGCCGAATGCACCGATGAGGCAGGTGGTGGAGAAACTGGAGGCGGGGCAGGCGTCGTGGGAACAGTGACAAGCCGCGGTGAGGGCAGCGGAAGTGATAACACGGCAGTGGTAGGACTGATGGTGGGAGAGGCTAGGGGCAGAGTTCCCGGAAAAATAGTTTCCATGAAGCGAACATGTCGAGAAATAAAAATTCAGCCAAAACTTGGATCAAGACACTTATAAGCCGCCTGTGAGGTGGAATAACCGATGAAGATGCTGACCCGAGATGGTGGAATTAATTTGCTCGAATAATACGGACGTAAATAAGGATAATAGAGGCAACCAAACACCCGAAGCCGAAGATAATTAGGCGCACGACCATGAAGCACCTCAAAAGGTGACTTATTATGCAATACATGAGTAGGAAGCCTGTTGTATAAGTAAGCGGCTGTAGAAAATGCATGATCCCAATAATTAAGAGATAAGTTTGCACGCGTGAGAAGGGTGCGGCCTATAGTGACAATGTGGCGATGGCGACGCTCACTTGTACCGTTTTGTTGAGGTGTATGTGGTGCCGTAGTTAACCAACTTATGCCATTCATTGATAAATATGTACGAAGTGCCAAAAATTCTCCACCATTATTAGAATGAAATCTTTTAATTGGCATGCCAAATTGCTTTTCAACAAGAGCACGAAATTGTATAAAAATCCTGCACACATCAGATTTCGCAGATAGCATATAAACCCAACAGTATTTCGTAAAGTGGTCAACAAATATCAGATAATAGCGAGCACCGTAAATAGATACCACAGGAGACAGACCCCAAACATCACCATAAATATAATGCAACACATGATCCGAAATAAGGGATGAGTTATTAAAAACCAACTGTTGACTCTTGTTCAAAAAACATGAACTACAATGCTCAAAGTCCATATTATTCGACGGCAAGAAAGGTAAATTGTACTTGTGTGAAATCAAAGAACTAATCTTCAAGGAGGGATGACCAAAACGCTTATGCCAACACTTTTTACGAACCCGTTCTCCAACTAAGGCTGTCATAGGTGGGCGCAAGTTGCGCGGAATACGAACACAATACACCCCATCCACACAATCGCCACACATTAGTTTAGCCCCCGAACTGCGATCCTTAACAAAAAAATGTGACGAGTAAAATTCAATAGAAACATCATTCGCCTTAGTAAATTGATGAACAGATAAGAGATTTCCCCATGAGCGAGGCACACATAAAATGTTATCAAGTTTGAACGTTTTATCGGCATAGAGAAAACGAGAAGTGCCTGTGTGGGATATACGCAAACCTGTGCCATCGGCAGTGTTAACCTCATCGGGCCCCTCATATTCGGAATGAACCGAAAGATTGTTGAGATCGGATGTCAGCGAGTGAGATGCACCGGAATCAACGAGCTACTCGTTGTTGGATGTGGTCGGGGCCGATGGCGAAGCGGCAAAGTTGGCACTCGGATTTGGGAATTTTCTGCACGTGCGCGCACCGTGCCCATAAATGCCACAAAGTTGGCAGGTGATCGGAGGCCTATTGTTGTTGGATTTGGAGGGTCGAGGTTGTCCGCGGGATGGTCCACGGGAATGCCGAGAGAAGCCACGACCGTGGCCGTGTTGTTGGCCACGGTTCCGACCCGAGCGCTGCTGCTGCGCAGACACGCGCTGCTGCGCGAATGCCATATTAGCGGTTGCAACAAGGGTCGCCGCGTAGGATTCCAGTCGACGCAAATAGGTTTCATGACCCACCAACAAGTCGTGAAGTTCTGGAAATTGAATAGAGGTTTCCCGTGCGCGAATAGAGCCGGCAATATTCCTATAGGTAGATCCGAGGCCGTTAAGAATGTAGAGAGTGATATCGTCGTCTTTCAATGGACCATCGATGATGGAGAGTTCGTCCGTTTTTGATTTCACCAAGTGGAGGAACTCCGAGACTGATTTTGAACCCAATTTGAGGGAGGTCAAGTCATCCTTCAATTGCATGACTCTCGAGCGAGAGCGATTAGCGTAGGTACGTTGAAGAATACCCCACGCATCTGCCGAGGATTTGGCGTTGGAGATGAGTTGGACGATTTCCAGCGAAACCGAACCAAATTGGGCAGAGATGAGAAGCGAGTCTTGTCGCAACCAGTAAGAATGAGCCGCCAAGCTCTCCGGTGTGGAACCCGGAGGAGGACATGGAGTCGTGCCATCCAAGAAACCAAATAGTCCGTAGCCAAAGAGGAGATGACGGACTTGTGAAAGCCATGAGGCGTAGTTACTCCCGGTAAGTTGAAGCAAGAGCTGTTGGTGAGCGTTGATCAGAATCAACGCCTGAGTGCCCGCGGAGGGGCCTGCCGCAATGGGAAGCGGGCGCGACTGAATCGCGGACGAGGAGCCGTCCATGGTGGGGCCGCCGGTGTTGGAGTCGGACGGGGAGGTGGCGGAATCCGTCGGATTAGTTATGGATCAAGATCTCGTTAGAGATTGTGGCGTCTTGATACCATATAAGGATTATAATGTAAATGAAAGTGAATTATTTTTATTCATCAAGAGTACAACATATATATAGGTTACAAAAAGAACTAAGGAAAGTATAATTACAAATAAGGAAAAGAATAAATTCTATCTAAGAACTAAGGAAAGAATAATTATAAATAAGCAAAAAAATAAATGATATCTAAGAACTAAGGAAAGAATAATTACAAATAAGGAAAAGAATAAATGCTAATTAAGAACTAAGAAAAGTATAATTAGAAATAAGAAAAAGAATATATTCTAATAATAATATTATCTAATAAATTAAGTGAAAACATTTCTTATCTCTCTTCCTCCTTTCAATTCAGTCTAGTCTGTTAAGGTAATTATTTAAGTATTCCTTTACAATAAATAATTATTTGATTTAATCTAAAAACTAAACTTTAATCAAGATGCTCTGATCTTGAAGGAATATGAGAAGCTTTAGTGAGTCTTTATCGGTTTCCATGTTTTACACGATATCTACTTAAGTCTTGAAAGGCCTACGTCCAATCCGTCGTCTCTTGCGTTAAAAACTAAAATTGCTTTACTAGAGCCCTAAATCAATCTGACGTGCAGTATTGAGCGGGATGCTTGCTGAACTTCCATCTACAGAGGACTAAGAGGTTGCAAGGCATTTTGTCCCTTCGGGGACATCCGATAAAATTGAAACGATACAGAGAGGTTGCAAGGCATTTTGACATTCTTAGGATCTAGGAGGCGCATGCTAGCTCTAGATTTGCTCAAGTCATGCTCCAAGGTCATCTTACAACCCGTAAATTCAGATACCATATGCGATTTGCTGAGATCATCACACGCATCTATCGTTAAGGAGCAGTGATTCTTTTAATTATATTCGTCTATTCACAGGCATTAAGGGTCATCAAATATGCTGTTGGAAAGTCAGGCTAGGGTTCAAAAGGAAGATGCAAAGAAATTCTATTGATGTACAACAACCCCCCACTAAGGGGGGTCAGCAAGATCCTTTAAGGGTGATTAGTTGAGCAAATTTGTGCATGAAACAACAAATGAAGCAGATCCTTTAAGGGTGATTTTCCCACCCTATTGAAGATGATCAAGACCACTACGAGTGAAAGCTGAGCCAAATGGAAGAAACTCAGTGAAATCATCTGAAGGTATTGCAAAAGAGGAAAGAACACAAGATAAGAAATTATCTGGGCTTGTGGGATTGCAAAGTTCCGATGAAGATGAGAGCTCATGCTTGGAAGTCGTTCAAATAGACGTGGGATTGCGTTGGAAAAAGTGACCAACAACGCATGATATGCGGCATGAATGTTTTACTAGTATTAATTCACCCAAAGCATGCGGTAAGAGTCAATAGAAATAAATGAACAATTAATTCAGACAGCCAACCACTATAGAAGAGGTAGCAGTGGCAACATATCTCCTGGAAATTAAAGACTACCTCTACCAATAACTAGAAAATCAAGTAGCCATGTGACTTTTTGATGTTACCGGCCACATTTGCGTCCCACTCATTTGTCCTTTTAATCAAGATAACGTGTGAAACGTGAATTAATTCACTAATCACTACCCTGCAATTTGACTAATTCTTCAAAGGGGAAAATGCATTGCAAAATCACCCATCTCGGAAACTTATGTGTTGTGAAAAATGGTGCACTATATCTCCATCATAATTGAATTATTATATGACATTACTTACCGATTTTTTTATATTCCCTGTTAAAAAATAAAAAATATAGTGTGTTTTTATACTTATTGTGTGATTTGTTCTTTAAACTGCTTACATTAGAAGGACAAAATACGTAATTAATATATCAGCTATAAATATGACACACATCGACGAGAAGATGCAGAAAATCGCTTAAAATGACTTGGATATATGTTAAACGCAGACCCGTGAAAACACCGATTTGACGCGTTAAAATTCTTGACTTGGTGCATACGAAAAGAGAACGACGGAGACCGAAAAAAATGTCAATGGAGATCACAGAAAACGACATGAAGCTTATACAACTAAATAAAGATGTAATTCACAACCGAAACATATGGAGACAGAGGATCTATGGAGCCGATTCGACATGATTCACTTATGGTTCTTATACCTACACACTTATTAAGATTAGAGGCTCGGTTGTTGTTGTGTTTATTGTTTAAAGACAAATTAATGAGTCCATATTTTTTCTTAAAAAAATATTAGAAAAAACAGGTTATCAACAAAATAGCAGAGTTATCCAAAACTTAACAAAGAGTACGGGTATAGAGTTTTTGGAACCATTAGAAAATTTTCATTGATGATCAAACTACATACAACAAAGTTTCGGCCAAATTTCTCAAAGCACAATGTATCCGGTCTTTAAAATGTTTTGGTAGGTTTCTCTAGAAAAAATGACCACCGTCCCTGACCTGTCTTCTGACCCCCCTCCATCCCAGCAACCAATCCAAGCCCTTCCCCAGATGTGATAGCAAATAATCCAAAACGAAGTACCCCACTACGTCCCTATTTGCACCACCCATATGGATCATTCCAAGCCAATGTATCATACAAACAGAAACTTATTAATAATACTTCACATCTATTTTCCCCTTCTTGGCTGGAGAGCTTCTCCATTGGTACATACATTGAAATGATCGGCGGCTCCAATGAAAATAACACAGTAACAAATGAGCAGCCATCCCCATTCTCAGTTGAAGAACTTGAGACGCTGCGGAGACCTTGGCGGCAAACACTAATAGTTCATACTACGGGCCTTAAACGACCCATTCTAGATATGAAATCTCATCTCCGTCGAATTTGGAAACTCGCCAATCTACCACAAGTCACAAATCTTGGCACCAGACATTATGCGGTGCAGTTTGACAACGATGACAATTACATTGTCGCCCTCGCAGGTGGTCCATGGTTCCTATTCAACAAGTACCTCGCTATCAATCCCTGGACACCAAATTACTCTCCAGCATCATCCACCATCCAAAAGCTTTGTGTTTGGATTCAGTTTTCCAATCTCCCACTCGAATACTACAACAAGAAAGCTTTAGCCACCATTGGTTCTCTAATCGGGAAACCCATCAAAATAGATCTACATACTACAATTTAGAGAGGGTTCGAGATGCAAGGATCTGCGTACAAGTCGACAGATCGATCCCGCTGCGCCAATCGATACAACTCGGATCTCATTGCCAACAAATCACATACGAGTTGAAATTGGCATTTTGTTTCAAGTGTGGTTGTGTAGGACATTTTCAAGTGACGTCCACCTACTTCTCTTCTACGGATCAGATCCCCACATATGACGCCATCTCGCCAGATCTCAAGCCTCACCACCACGACCAGAACCTCTGACCAGCCAACACACGACCACTCCACCGCCACTACTCGCTGGAATATCATCATTGGGCGTCCAAGAAGGCCATCGACACCACCAACTTTGGTCGAAAATCAGGTGGAGGCGACTACCCAAAATCCCATCCAAGCTCCGACGAAAACAACGAGAAAAAGCCACACTCCACAACCTGTTACTTCTCAAAAGAAATCATTTTTAAATAATCCATTTAGCCCATTGCAAGAAGCCCAAAAAAATAAAGAAAAGACCGCCCACTACCCATTCCATAAATGCAAAAAAGCCAAACCCCCCTCACCAGGCCAACCCAACGACAAATATGATCCAACACCACCAACCAATTAGTGGCGAGGTCCACCACTTTAATCGTGCACCAGCCGCACGTGGTCCGCCCACCTCTGCAATGGCAGAACTGCAAATGACATACCCGCCGCCTGTCACCCTTGTCGAAAGCCCACGCTCCACACCGCCCATGTCAACGCTCAACGACAACCTCACCGCCACTACACATTCGGATCAGTCTCCTCCTTCCCTCTATAAAAATGTAACACCACCACCCTCCTCTAATGCTCCATCACCAACAACGCCGCCACCTCCTAATGTCGCCCTCTCTGCCCCCGTCGCCGCGCCGTCTTCAATCGAACCGCAATGTGCAATCGGCACCACCCACACAAACCCGTTACCCAACACCACCAAAGCCAACGGTGTTCTTGCCCACCTCATCTTCCATCAAATGCTCCTCTAATCGCCACCACCGACGCCACTGCACCGTCCTCCACCACCGTTGATAACTACACCTCAACCAATACCATCCCCACTCATACCACAAACAACTCCCACCGATTTGATGTAAACCTAAAACAGGGAGGCTACATCTTTTCGGCGAATTCCATAAATACCCCTAAGCCCGTTCCACCAACGTGCGACGACCCATATAACCAATTCAGCAATTACCAACCCGACCCAAAACCCAGTTTCCCTATTACCAAATTAGCCACCCGATACCATCGTCCTACCACTACCAATCTACGATCTCACAATAGCTCAGAGGACTCTAACCCCGTACTTTTTCCTACACCCGCAGTTTTCAACGGATGTGGTCCTACGTTTGTATCCTCAAACACTTTACCGTCCCGCATCACGCGGAACTCAATACCACTTCAGAGTGATTTACCAAACAAGAGAGCAGCACAACCTCTACCATATACTTCAGAGCCAAAACGGGCAGGAGAACACCGCACAAACTCTTTCAAGTGGAGCCACGTCCAACACATCTCTACCCAACCCAATGATGCTAAGAATTTTAGCTTGGAACAATAGATGAGCAGCACGGGTGGAATTCCATGACGAACTGCATTAGTTAGTCCACATGCACCGTCCCACAGTTGTAGCGATTTTTGAAACCCGACTCTCACAAAACCGATCTTCGTCGATTGTAAGGCGACTACCTTTTATTGATTACTATATTGTGCCATCATTTGGTTTTTCAGGTGGCATATGGCTTAACTCAGCATAAATCACTCTAAATCCCATATGAGGCTCGAATAGAACAATCCATATGGAAGTCATGGACAACAACTCAACCGATTGCTTCATTCTATCAACATTTTACAACCCGCCACAACCGCCATTGCAGGAACAGGTATGGTCAGAGTTATCTCACTTGGCTACTTCTATTACATCTAAGTGGATAGTTTTGGGAGATTTCAACAACATTTTAGTTTCTCATGAAAAATATGGAGGGTGTCCCAAATCCCATGCTCCTGTGAATAGATTCACTAATTGTATTCAGACTTGTGGTTTAGAAGACTTGGGTTTCATAGGGCATCCATTCACCTGGACTAACCGTAGGTTTGGTAGACATTTTATTTGTGAAAGGCTGGACCGCTTCTTTGCTAATACCACATGGCTTACTGCGTTCCCCAACACTACCGTAACTCATCTTGTTTCACAATCATCTGACCACTCTCCCATTCTCCTTAATTATGTCTCATCTACCAGACGGCTCGCCCGTCCGTTCTGTTATGAGATAGCGTGGGATGAACACCCTACATTTCAGCCGCTAGTGGCATCCACGTGGGCTCCATTCAGAGAACCTATTCCCTAACCTCCCTTCTTCCAACAGTGCTCTGTTTTTGCAACAACAGCTCAGTAATAGAAATCAAAATGCTTTGGTAACATTGATAACTGCATCACCCAAGCTCAATCTCTCCTTGATACAACTCTTACCAACCTCAACCATAACTCCCCTCCTGCTCTCTTTCATCGTGAACGCTCACTTCGGACATATCTCAACCGTCTCATTTACCAAAAACAAACCTATCGGGTGCAACGAGCAAAAAATCAATGGATCAAAGACGGGGATTGCAACACTAAATTCTATCATGCCTATGCAACCAACTGTCAGAGAATGAATCTCACCCAGAGCATTAAAACCCTATCACGTCAATGGGTAACTGAAACTCCTCTGATTCTGAGACTGTTCGCAGGCCATTTCCAATCCAACTCTAGCCCTTCCACCCCTAATAACTTTCATTTCCACTCCTTCCACCTTGTCCTTCCCTCAGCTTACGAGTCTCTTACGACTCCCTCCACTCCTGCTGACATTCTCTATGCTGTCAAGAGTATTGACCCCTCAACAGCTCCTCGACCAGATGGCTTTACCAACAATATTGGCAACAAGTTGGGCCTTCTATCCAAAATTTAGTAACTGACTTCTTTACACATGGCATTCTCCAGCCGCACATTAATGATACCAATATCATCCTAATTCTCAAACGACCCCAACCCACTCATGTCACAGACTTCCGTCCCATTATCCTGTGTAATGTTAGTTACAAAATCATTGCCAAAATCTTGGTGAACCGAATCCGACCTTTCATATCGGACCTGATATCTCCCTCTCAAAATGCCTTTGTTCCAGGTCGCCAAATTACTGATAATGTTCTTATGGCGCATGAACTTTTACACACACTCCACTCAAAGCGTAAACATATGAAATGTCATATGGCATTGAAACTTGACATTGAGAAAGCTTACGACAATCTCAGTTGGGAATTCCTTCAAAAAACTCCAGAAGCTTTCCATTTTCCACCGATCACTATACAACAGATTATGACTTGTGTCACTTCCGTTACATTTACAGTTTCCGCCAATGGCGCTACATCTGCCCCGTGGATCCCAAGTAAAGGGCTCAGATAAGGGGACCCTCTCTCTACTTACCTGTTTATCCTTTGTATGGACATGTTCATCCATCTCACGATACAAAGTTCCCAGAATGGGTCGTACGGTGCAATGAGAGAAAATAGGACGAGACCTGAAATTCCAATCCTAAGCTTCGCCGACAACTGCTTTCTGTTCTGTGATACCTCTCCAAGAACTATCTCCACCCTTCATCATAATCTCCATCTCTTTGCAGAAGCAGCAGGACAGACTGTCAACTGTGCTAAATCTAAAGTCCTGTTTGCCCCTAATATCTCCCCCCAATGCAGAATTGCACTTGTGAACACCCTCAATCTGGCAACTATGTCCATTGACGACAAATACTTAGGACTCTCAGTTTGGACGATCAAAAACTAGTAGCCTAAGGCCCTTGGTCAATCGTTCATCTTATAAAACGGACACATGGTATACACGCCTCTTATCCTTTACAAGACGGTCGATTTTGTCTAAATCGACTCTTTCAGCCATACCTTCCCATGCTATGTCTGTCCTTTGATTTCCAAGAACAACTCTATCCCAAATCCAGCAACGTACCAAGAAATTCCTTTGGAATGCCAACCCTAGTGGCCATTCTAAGGCGAAAATTAATTGGGATACAGTCTGCTTACCCAAATTAATAGGAGGCCTCGCGATGCGCCACCTTACTATTATGAATGATACTTTTCTTTTGAAACTTTGTTGGCACCTTCTCACTCAACCCAACACTCTTTGGGCACAAGTTATACGAGCTAAATACTACCCCAACACCCATCTGCTATTGGCTCAAGCCAAAATGCACCACAGTTGGGGCTGGAAACCCATTCTATCGGTGTCTAAACATCTTCCATTAGCAATCAAATGGGACATCTACAAAGGATTTCACCTCAACTTTTGGCACACGTTGCTGAATACATTCCCATAACCCCCTCATCTCTCAGCCCTTCGGGTCGCTGATGTCATCGACCAAGATTCCCACACTTGGGATCTCTATGCTCTAATTGATATCCTTCCATCCCACATCACTCTCACCATCATAGGTACCCCTTTACCTTTTAATACGGATCAAGAAGACTACTTCTCATGGGTTGGTCGAAAAATGGCAAATTTTCCATCTCTAGTGCTTATCAAGCTCTTACTCACTCTGTGGAGAAGCTGAATTCCCCATCCCTACCGTGGTCCACGATAGGGAAAATGAAAATTAACCCAAGGGCTAAATCTTTCGTCTGGATACTAAGCTATGATAAACTCCCAACCAAGCAGCGACTGTTCCTCCACAAGCTGGTGCCTATTCCCTTATGTCCTTTATGCCAACAATCACCAAAAACCATCCACACCTCTTCGTGAGTGTACTATCACCAGCCCCGTGATCCAGCAAGTGCTACCTTCCATGCCACCCCTACTACATTCTCACCCTATTATCCATCTTGCGACGCTCTCTCCCATGTGCCGTAAACGATGGACCATCCTGGCATGGACGATCTGGAGCACACAAAATGATTACGTCTTCAATCATAAACTCATTACTAGTGCGAGCATACAAGCACGCTTCCGATACCATCTCGCCTACCTACCCAAACACCAAAAAACTGAGCAGCCGAACCTTAGTCCTTCCACCTCTATTCTTTACTTAAAATGGATACCACCACCTTTCAGTCTTGTCCAATTAAACGTTGATGGCTCATCCTATGGTAACCCAGGTCAAGCAGGGATAGGAGGTATACTCCGTGATTCCAATGGAAACTTTGTTGCAGCTTTTTCTGCATCGGTGGGTCACACTTCTAATAACCATGCAGAATTTTGGGCTCTTCGAGATGGCCTTATCTTAGCACATACTTTGAGGTAGGGGTGTACATATAACCGCGGCCCGCCCGCCACAACCCGCAAACCCGCAGTTTAGTGTTTTTTTGCCAAGAAAATAGTTTAAATATGTGGTAACCCGCTGGCTGGCGGGCGGGTCGCGGGTTACCCAGTCTACCCGCCCGACCCGCCTGCCACTTAATATAAATTGAAAAAAATGGTTACCCCCTTCATTTAGGGATATTTTTCAGCCGCCCACTGCCCCCACCAGTCTTCTCTCTTCTCTCTCAAATTTTCGATCTCCGCCGCGCTTTACCCAACTTCACCTCCGCCACCGCCACCACGAACGAGCTCCACGACTCCACCCTATCAAACACTCCATCCACTGCTGCTCCACCACGACTCCACCATGGCACGACTGCTGCTCCACGACGTCATGACGCCACGACTCCACCACCATCTGAATCCGTAACCCCAACTTATTGCATCACAATCCGTTTTAACCGACGAAGACGGTAAAAATCGAGTCTTTGTTCCAATTGATATTGATATTTGTTCTGATTTGCAGCTTGCTGGGTTCCAATTGGAGGTTGTCAAAACAACTTCAGCTGGTCAAGCTAGGAATCTTGCACCCAGTGTTGACTTCAGTACATGTCCTAATGGTACTTTTGTTTTTTTCTTCTACTAGATTGAGATCTACCTTTTTCATTCATCAATAGTGGATTGCATTATTTGCTGGCATTGCAGGTATTATATGTGTTGGAGGTGATGGTATCATTAATGAGGCTTGTACTTGCATTCTTCCTCTTTGTTCATTTATGTTCTGTTTGTGTAGTGGATTATTATGTATAGATTGCACATGTTTGTTAGTGCTTAAATGGTTTTATTCCAGATGATGTTTTTCTGATGCTGTTTATAATGTTTTTCATTCAACTGTAATGGCTAATTTGTTGGCTTGCAATAAACGGTTTGCATTTTGTTGGGTATTTGCTTTCTAGGAACTCATATGTTTTCTTTAGATTCCTTTTACTTTTCTGTATATAACTACTTGGTGACAGTATTCTCCTATGGATTTGGTAGCATATTGATTGATGTTGGTTATTGTTGTTGGTAGAATGAATGGCATGCTATTAGAGTTCAGCGGAGCCGATGGTGGGTTCACTATGCAGTTCATCGCCCCGAGCCCCATATCATGCTCTTTAGGAGGCCACTCAACTACCAGCAGCAGCATGAAGCAGCTATAGCTCAGCAAAACATTCTTGCCAAGTGAATATCAGGCTGCTGGTTTCTACAAATATCTGTTTACATTTCTTCTAGAAATGTGGGCTACTATATACTCTGTTATCAAGATATGTTTACTCATTGTGATTGTTTAAACATCTGATATTGCTCCGTGGGGGGGGGGGGGGGGGGGAACTTTTAACGTTAAAACTACTTTTCAACTGGTGCAACCTAAAATGTATTTTCAGTACTTCGAATTATATTATTCTCTTCTTTTTGTTGATGAGCAGTAGCATGTTTTTTTAGTTTAAATCTATTATTTGTTGTATGATTAGTTTGATTAATACATGTAAATTTGATACGATTAGTATTTAATATTTTTGTTTTTGGAATTGTGTTATAACCCGCCACCCGCCCGCTAACCCACACAACCCGCCTAACCCGCCACCCGCATGGTTTCAAAATTAAAATGACCCACTCGGTTGAAGATTTTGGTAACCTGCCATACATGGGTATGGTGTATTTTCTTGTGGCAACCCGCAAATACCCGCCCGTGTACACCCCTACTCTGAGGATTACACATCTCATCATTACATCAGATTCATTGTTTTTAATGGATTGCCTTTCCAGGACACAATCTCCACCGTCTCACCCGAGTGGACTTCTTCAGAAGATTCAGAGTAGAATGGATCATTTTCAGAAAGTTATGGTCACCTTCTCATACCAAGAGATCAATCAAACAACGTATTTCCTTGCTAAACTTGGAGCATCACTCATGAAACTAGAAGTCATTGCGATACCACCGTATCGCATTTGGCTTACTTGTCCAAACTGGCTACAACCTTTACTATTTTATGATTGTAATAATGTTGTTTCTCGTATTTTACATTCTGTACCTCGTACTAAAACTATCTGATTACGTTGAAAAAATTGACTTCGGTCTGTTAAAAAAAATGTTTTGGTACTTTCTACCGAGTTGGGCTGGGGTGGGGGCTGGTGTTAGTTGTTGTTGGGTTTGAAGAGTTAATGTCACAACGTCATTGGCATGTTCCTTCCAAATGTAACATGTCCATTCAGTGTATTGTTATAGATTGACATGGACATTAGTTACTGAATTTTGATTAAGAAAAATGTTATTTTTTGTTATTTTTTATGAAGGTCAATTATTGGATTTTAGTTTCATGCATGTGCACCGTTCCAACCTGGATCATTTTTGAGAGTTTTATGAACAAATATAATGGTGTCCTATTCAGATTTAGTGAACAAAACATTTTTAAGTGAATAGAGCATTGTAACTACTATCGATCAAACCTTAGTTTTTAATTACTAAGTGTTGGCTGCACCACAGTTCTATGGAGCCCCCACGCTCCCGCTTATCATGGAGTGATTCATATGTCGATCGTGGATGAAGACAAAACAAACAAAACACAGATAAATTAAAAAGGTCTTTGGATAATCCTAGCAGTGTAAAGTTTGTGAATATAAGTTTCATGAGGAGGTAACACGATTTGACACTTTAGTTAGTTGGGGTCATTGTTATTACTATTACATTAGTTTTATGGTAGAGTTTATAAGGGATATGAATAGTTAGAATATATTCATTTTTTATTGTAGATACATATATTGTGTTAGGATCTTTCCTTATCTATTACTCTAGTTCTCTTGTATATAATAACATGTATCATTATGGTATATTTCTCAAGAGTAAAATTATATTCTTCATAATATTTATACATGGTATCATCGTAGTCAAAATATCTCTCGTTATCCTTATCCTAATTCTCCTTTCGTCACACCACCATGTTGGAAATTAATTCCTCTGATCCTTTGGCCGCCTCCATACCACCATGTTCCGCTCCCATCACACTACCAAACCCTATGCCATCCACCACTCTCATTCCCATCACGGCCAGCCATAACTTTACTCTCAAACTCACGCCCACAAACTATCTTTTGTGGCGCCTTCAGATTGATGCTCAATTCATCGCCCTATATCTTATCAGTTACCTTCAGCGCACCATTTGTTACCCCGATCTATCCAAGGTTGAAGCCTACACCTTATGGTTTCAACAAGATTAGCTTCTCCTAGTGGTGCTCGTTGGATCTTCCCTATCAATCATGCTGCCACCACCTCATACGAAGAATGGGTTCAAATAATGCACACGTTCGCCCGCCGTAATCGTACACACGTAAAGGAACTCAGAGACGCGCTCAAATCTACCACTTTCGGCTCTCGCTCAATCACGAAGTACCTCACGGACATCAAAACCAAGGTAGATGAAATCGCCATGATCGATCGTCCCATTCACGCCAAAGATACCACTTTGTATGTCCTTAACCGATTAGGTGTTGCTTAACGAGATATTGTCGCCACCATCCGCTTCTGAGATTGGCCTATGACTTTTGTGGAGGTTCACGACGCCTCGTAAATCACGAGACTTACCTGCATTGACTTGAATCTGATTCGCACTCCATTATCATCATCGCCAACAATGCCATGCATGACTCTAACTCCAATCGCGGTAATGGTGGCCGCGACAATCTTGGTCGTGGAAACAAGTGTTGGGGCTGCAGCTACTCAAGTCCTTCACTTGACTCTGTTTACTGTCAACTTTGTAATTTGGTTGGTCATGATGCGCCTCAATGCTACCGTTTCCTAAACCATTAAGTTATGGCCGCGAACATTGCGCGCATGCCGCCCCTTTTTGGCTCACGCCCACTCCCTAACACATGGCTTGTCGACTCCAATGCTTCGCACATCATGACCCTTAATCTCAACAAACTAACATATCACTCAGAATACGATGCTATTGATGAGGTTCAATTAGCCAATAACAATGGTATGCCAATTGCTCACACAGGTACTTCTCTCTTAAACTTCTGAATCATAACTTGCATCTATCTAATGTTTTATGTGTCCCGTCTGCAAAGCATAATATTATATTTGAAATTCACGAATCAAATAATAAGAAAATGGTAAGTATAGTTACGAACCAAGTATCATATCCCAAGACAGTGGTGGATGTATGCTTAACACACTTATATGCAAAACACTAATCGTTGTCACAATTGTTATCTTTGCGTTTATATGATGAATGCTTAATGAATGCAAAATGTTTTCGATGTAGAAAACTTATGAATCATATTTTATAAAAACATTTTTGAATAAAGAAGATCCCTAAAGTAGAATGCTATGAATGAAACAATTATGCAATGAAAACAATGAGAATGCAAAAAAAAATGCAAAAGAAACTATTTGAGTGCAATAAAGACTTTAATGAGAATTGAGTTGAATGCTAGAGAACTAATCTAATTAATGTAGGAAAGTAATAAAAGATGAATTTAAGATGAGTGGTTTGTTGAATCTTTAAGTTGTAAAACAATAGATGAAAAGATTGTTTAGAAATTGGGTTACACCTCTGATTTAACCATATGCAGCTCTTAGACATACTACCTATGTTTACTTGAGATGCTTGATGATAGTTTGAAGTTCATATGTCCTAATTATGGATTTTTGAATCTCTAATATCCTACCGCATTAGAGGATCCAACTCAATTGTCATTTGTTTTAGTAAAGCTATCAAATATGCAATCCAAGTAACTCCACCGAATCGTGTTAACCTAAATGTACATAATCAGGATTGACCGAGTGTGATCTAGGGAGTTCGCATCAGTTGGTTAGAGTACCAAAGTCGTAAATCACACACACACACACACATACACACATATATATCTATATATATATATAATATTTATATAACTAGCTAAACATTTATACTCTGGCGGCCTCAAGGCAATGCTTCTGTTCATCCAACGAGAGTAAGACTAGCTACGCAACAAAAAGAACTATTCAATAAAGACATACGAATTTATAAAACACAAATCAAACAAATCAAATAAACATATTCATAAATCAGAGTTATTCCCCTACTCTGAAGAACAAGTAGGTTAGCTCATCATAGTCATGAGTTTAACAATCAACAAAGAGTAAAATATCTTTAACAAAGTAAGAGAAAGGTTCTCAAATGCAGTGGAGCATTGATGCTTTGGCTATCTTCTTGACTCCTACGTGCTATCTTCTTCTCCACGAACTATTAACTCTATAATAATGACAAAAACTAAACTAGAACAGAACTTTGACAGAGTTTTCCCTGAAAAAAGTTGTGAGCACTTGTAACCAGTTAGTTGTCGTGAGTTCGTTTCAGAATTAGTTGGTGTTTTCTAAGTGCTGGCCATTTTCCCCTATTTATAAAAAAGTCTTGTTGCCTTACTTTTGTAAATAGCCGCAACTTAAATCGTAGAATAAGGCAATGTTGCCCAAGAGACGCACGACCTGGCACGTCGAGCGACTACCTGCATGGCTCGCGCTACGTTTCTCTTATGTCGCGCCACTCTCTGTCTCTTCTATGTGATGTTTTGCTTCCTTCTATTGCTCGCGCTACATTCAACATTTGTGGCATTATCGCGCAGGATCTCCCATATACCGCTGCTTCAACCTCGACTTGGGTCGACTTTTGGACTTCTGTGTGTGATGCAATTAGGGTTTGCATCTTTTGCGTAGCTCCATTTCTCTTGAAGTTACGTCGTGATGCCATGTTTCCAAAAATATCCATTTTAGGCTCTTTTAGCCCCATTTTGTCTTGACTCGATAAAATCCTAAGAAAGCGTGAAACAATACTAAAAAATATGCACCAAGAATAATTTAAAAGCAAAAGTAAATGAGTACTAGAATTACGGTAAATAAACGCTCATCAAATACCCCCAAACTTAAATGTTTGCATGTTCCCAAGCAAGTTTACTAGCTTGACTCAATCTAACTTAGAATTTCAAGTGATCAACATCAACATTCATAAATATGGATATTCTCAGAATGCAACCTATGGTTAAAACAAGAGATTGGATGAAATATACAAACACGAGCACATGAAGTTTAATAAAGTCATTGGTCATGCCAATTTCATGTGCTCAAATAGCGTGTGCCACTATTGCTCATGTATAAAAGTTATTTTCACATTGCAAATTTACAAAATCGTAGCTCTAAACATGTAATCACTTCACTCTCATTCTCTACTTTTCATGTTTTCATCAATTCATGTAGACTCCCTATGTTAAGGATTATTTAGGACTTGTTTAGCTTGTAATGTTAGGCTCGGTATGCGCTATAACCAAAAAATACATTTATACGCTCTAGAGATGTACGTAGTAAATCAACTCAATTGTTTTCTTTTTCCTCCCTTATTTGTGTATTTTTAATTGGCCATACATTTTAGTCTCTTTATGCATCTTATCCTTGAGGTTTCTTTTTTGAAAGTATCAAACCATCCAATACTTCATGAGTTTTCGAGAGGCATCCCCAAACTTAAAGTTTTCGTAGGGTTATTTGTGTTCTCTATTGTGTTCATACTCCTGTAGCCCTTTTCTTTTCCATTTTCTTTTGGGAGCCATGCTTTTGTTTTGTAACACTCACCTTATCCCTTCTTCGTGATCTACTACATCCATCTCTAGAAATGGTAGGATATAATTTATCGGCTAAGGGTAGATTATTGAGTTTCATAAACAAAGGCTCATAACAAAAGGCTTCACCGGGATTCTGCGAATCTTTATTCATAAATGATTTTGGGCTTGAAAGGCTAAAATGTAGTAATATAAAAGATTGCCTGTTTTTATTTTCTCAACAGATAAAATCTACAATCATCTCTAATAACAACCAAGCAAATTACTCGAAATTCATAATCACATGCTCTTCACTAATTTCCCATGAATACACAATATTATTCTCACAATTATGCACTTGTAGCAGATTGAAAGGTGTATATGAAAATAAAACATGTTTTTGACATTATTACTCAAGATGTACTAAATGGCATTCATGTATTCTTTCATATCTAATTCTTATTATATTATGCATATATCATCATTGATCCCCATTGATTCATGCTTTCATGCTGTAAGCTTGATTTTGATGACGCAATCCTAAAAAAAATTAAAAAAACTAGACTAAAAAAACAGGCTCTAAGATAAGTATATAACATAAATAACAAAAACCGAAGCGTCCTCACCCCTAACTTAAAATTCTACGATGACCTCATCATTAAATAATAAAAAGAATTAAAGCATAGATGAGAGTACTCCCTTGATTGAGCTCAAAGGACACTCGCCAGACTGTTGGTGTCGGTGCTTTATTCATTTGTTATCTTCCTTTTAATGTGTCTCAACTCCATCCAATGATGTGTTGTTGCTCTGTACTTGCTCTTTGATCTCCTCCAGTTTGTTCACTAACTCATCATTATCTTATTCCATGCGTTTCTTTGCCTCTTGCAATTGTTCTTCAAACTATTTTTGTTTCTTGTGCATATGCGACATGATTTCTTCAATAAATTCAATTACTGAAGACTCGTGAGTGTGAAACATTGTTTCTATCACTTGCCTCACAATGTGATTGGTGAGATATGTATTTTGGTGATGGATATCTGTATCAAGTTTGGGACAACCTCATTTGATACAAATTGCGATGATAAATGCTCCAAAATACAAAAGTCGTGGTGAACCATCAGCAGTGTGATCTCCAATAGCTTTAACTATGATCTCCTCAATGTTAGGAGTGTCTCCTCTTTTGATAGACATCATAACCTTAGCTTGCTCCCATGATCGGGTGGGAGTATATGAGAACTAACAAACAGATATAACTCCTTACAAATTGCTTGTAGATCTTCGTAATTTGCTTCTAACTCACCATCTTCAATGTAGTGAAACATAAGATGAGGTAGTAAAAGTGATCATGCGCCACGATCGACCGTAAGCTTGTGCTGTAAACACATGTCCTAAAGCACCATCTGATCTTCATGCAACTTGTAAAACTTGTGAACGCCCTTCATGGTGATTTCAGTTGTCCTTTTTCGTAGCAAAATATTGTTACCGACTTCGTCATAATGTGCATAGTATTCGCAAACAATGATGTCGTTCACAATATCTGGTCTTTCTAGCATGGTTGTCAATCCCGTTTTGGTCAACATCTTCTTCAACTCTTGTACTTCGTGTTCATCAACAAAGTGGCTTGTAAGTAGAGCCTTGTACATATTAAAACAGTTGATTGTGAGGAACCGGTCGCGATCAAACATTGGCTTGGCCAATGAAAGTCTCAAAGCTTTGCGTGGTGTTCTCGTTGCTGGATCAAAAGTGTAATAGCATCCAGATGCCATGTTCTTCTACAAAGAATTAAAAGAAAAGTGAAACTTTCTTTCAAGAAAAATAGATAACTAGAGAATGAAGAAAAGATAGTCTTATGGATTCTGAGAGATGTCAGAATTATAAAAGTGATTAGAGTACAATAAATATATATAAGAGTTCATAAAAAGATATTTGGTAATTTTTCATAATTTGAACAACTCTCCATATTAATTGTAATCACAAAAGAAATAATTCATATACATCAATGAAATTTAATCATAAAAAGAAATATATGTATAGTAGGAAAGGTAAAAAGTAGATATTGCTCTGCCAAATTCTGTAGATTCTGATTTTGCATTTCTACTATTTCCTTTCAAACTAAGAAATGTGACCTGCAAGAAATTGAGGACATGCTACCTAACTTATCGTGCGGCTATGTCACAGTGGTGTTGCGCGACTTGCGATTTTCTGGAAAAATAACGCAAATCGCTCCGTGTCGTACTACATGTATTTTCACCAATGTCATCTTGTACTTTTATTACATGTTCGTCTCTTTCCTTTGCATCTTCTTTCATTTTTTTCTTTTCCTATCTCAATTGTTAGCTAAAAAACACATTGAATTTTCTTATGCCATATATGACTCGAAATAAAAATAACTAGAAATTGAACTAAATGTTAGACTTAAAAAATAAAAAAACTTACTACTGTGGGTTGCCTCCTTCTAGTGCTTAGTTTCATGTCGATTAGCTTGATACTTTGGTTGGGGAATTAGGGGTTCTCGGGTGCACCGTTTGCACCTTGACTTTTTTCGTCTTTTGCGTCTTTCTTCGTTTCTTCACTTTGGACTTCGAGTGAACCTTTTTCATTAGGCTTTGTCTCCTTGGATTTTTCCTTCACGGTCTTTCCCTTCCCATATGTATTTGTTGTCTTCCTGACCACATGCGCCTTTTTGTGAGACTTCTCCATTATCTTTTCCAACAAATCCATTGTCTTGTAGCTCGAAATGTCAACAAGAATTCTAATATGGTGGCTTCCTACTCTAATTGTCTAGAATATACCAAAAATACTTACATTGACTAGGTCCACGTATACCTTGTGGACCTTGTGACTGTTATTTTTTCTATTTATTTATATATTTTAAACAAACTAACAAAGTACTTAACAAACCAAAACTCATAGTGTGCTGCAACTGCCACACAGACTACGTCAAATAAGTTTGATTGTTCTAAAATCTCTGTTCTTAGTCTAAAAGAATAAATTACTTTCATTAATTTTCTTTCATCTCATTATTAAGAACACCACAAATCTAAATTACAAGCTTACGTAACGAATTTGTAGTGCACATTAAATAACTTCAAGAAAGTTCACAAAATTATGGGGACTTAAAACTACACGATTTTATAAATTCAGTTTCACTACTTAAATGTGTTGTTTTGTAATTGACATTAGTTGCTTGAAAGATTAGTGTATATATATATATATATATATATATATATATATACATTCATACATACTGATATGTTGGTTTGTGTCCATTAACTCGTTTTGATTGTCTTATTTGTGTTTAATTTTGATATATATATATATATATATATATATACTACTATATAACAAGAATCTATTTTGCTGTCGTTCAATTTCTATTGTTTTGATTTTGCCGTTATAAGTTCAACTAATTACTATATTATATTTTATTTTTTAGTAATAAATAATTGGGGGGCCCATTCGTATTAAACAATTAGGACCCGTATTGTTGGTCCACTCGTATTAAACAATTGGGACCCGCATAATAAGAAAATGATTCACACTTAATAGCGTGATGGTTCACTGTAAATTGCAGAACAATCCTTCTAGTTTTTATTTTTTCCAAACTTGTCTCTAAAGTTTTACGCTTCGCACTTATGGGCCACGTTGTAAATTGTTGATCAATGATTTTAGTTTTTAATTCTTTCAATTTTGTCCCTAAAGTTACGTTGTTTACCGATGGGCCCCGGTGTAAATTCTTAAAAACTCTTTGGGTATTGCCCTATATTTTTTATGTTGTTTACTTGGGGCTCCACTGTGAATTGTTGAATAGTCTTTTTAGTTTTTAATTCTTTCATTTCTTCCATAAATAGTTAGCTTTTTTAACTTGTGGGCCCCATTGTAAATTGTCAAGCAATCCTTTTAGTTTTTAATTCTTCTAATTTTGCCCAAAATATTTATGTTATTTACTTTTGGGTCCAGCTATAAATTGTTGAACAATACTTTCAATTTGCAATTCTTCTACTTTTGTCTGTAATGTCTGGTTAAAACTATCGATCACAATAAAAAGCCCATGTACTTATTCAACGGGGCCAATTGACTAGTATATACACACACCAATATATATATATATATATATATATATATATATATATTTGTGTGTGGGTCTCTGTCTATTATAACTCGTTTTGATTGTTTTATATACTTGTGTTTGATTCTAATATAAGTAAAAGTCAATCCAAATTATCTAAGTACACATAATTAAAAGGACCTAAACAAAATAATACTTAAGACATAACGAAATGTAATCTAATTAAAAATAATCTTGACAAAGTTTAATGAATTTTAGCAGTTATTTAACATATGCTATAAATTAGTTTAAAGTGACCGTTATTTAAGATTTGTGCTAACATCAGTATGCATCGGTCTTTCAAAGAGGAAAAAAAATTAAATGTACGAAAACCTTTATTTATTTATTTTTATAATAGGAAAAGAAACTTAAAGCATTAGACATATTTTGCTACAATTTAACTTGGTACAGTTAACGAGGGAAACACACTTTTATTTACTAAATAGACAATTAGAAAAAGCCACAACCACAAGGTCTACAAGGTATATATGGACCTAGTCCATGCTAGTATTTTTCAGAATATATTGATTTACTGAGTTAAGAGCCAAATAAAACACTTTCAGACATTGCACATCGTGGAGCCAATTTGGTGACATTTATTTAAAAGTGTATTTCTACCAAGCGTCGACTACGTCTTTCCTAATGCTTTCCATTGCATTCTATGCTTTACTTATTGCCCCTCCACTTCTTTAATTTGGTGAAAAGTGAGTAGTCTCTCTCGTGGAATCTTCATAAGTGATTTTGCTAGCATATTCTTATTTGAATCTTTTCTTGACTCCATACCAACCCATGTCGTTGTTGATGTTTTTAGTGTATCACTTGTTCGCATTTCCCAATAATGAGAAGGGGACAATTCCTCAGATTTGTATTCCTCCCTCAATTTGAAGTAGAGGGATATCTCCTCAAATTCTTCCAAATGGTGGATTGGATCCTCGTAAGGTTCCCCTCTGAACATGTTCTTTGTTAGCATGTGCATCATTTCCGAGTTTGCCTTCACTATCTGAAAAATAGTCAATTTTCGAGTAGTTTTCTTCATGGATAAATTGTCAGACCGTGCCTCTTCTTCTGTGTTGACAATTTGTAGTTTTGCCTCCGCGTGGATCGATTATTGAATCTTCTTTCATTGTGTCGTCCACTATCTCTGAAAGTTATCTTCCTTCCCCATGTTGGCAGAGCTTGTCTATTTCCGACCCTATCAATCGTTATTCCTAGAGAAAAAAGAGAATGTTGTATTAATGCTTTAACAAATAAGCATGATGATTCGAGCACAACAATACAATTACTCCCCAACACAGAGCCAAGAACTTGACATGAACTTTTGTGTAGCGTACAAAGAATAAAAAGTCGATATATCAATTATTACACCTGAATTCCTCTTATCGCAAGTACATCAAATTATAATAAAATGGTAAGTATAGTTACGAAACAAGTATGGTATCCAAAGGGAGTGGTGGATGTATGCTTAAGCTACTTAAATGCAAAGCACTAATGGTTGTCACAGTTGCTATCTTTGTGTTTGGATGCTGAATTTTTATTGAATGCAGAATGCTTTTGATGCAGAAAACTTATGAATGTAGATTTTACAAAAAAACAATTTTGAATGTAAAAGATTACTAAACTAGAATGCTATTAATGACAAAACTATTATGCAATGAAAACAATGAGAATGCAAGAATGCTTTCAATGCAAAGAAAATTATTTTAATGCAAAAGAAACTAATTGAGTACAAAAAACACTTTAATAAGAACTGAGTTGAATGCTAGAGAACTAATCTAACTAATGCAAGAAAGTAAATAAAACAGAATTGAAGATGCTTGGTTGATTGAATGCTTAAGTTGTAAAACAATATATTGAAATATTGCTTAGAGGTTGGGTTTCACCATTGATTCAACCATAACACCTCATAGACATACTACCTATGTTTACTTGAGATGCTTGATGATAGTTTGAATTTTGTATGTCTAATGGATCCGTGATCCATAGTTGTAGGTCTTTTATCCAATTTTGGTCCTCCGACCTTCTTTTTATTTAAGCTACGTGGTAGGTTGTTAGAGGCACAATTTGTTTTTTTAAATGTTTTTTTTTCAAAAATGTACCTTTATTATGGTCTTTTATCCAATTTTGGTCCTCCGACCTTCTTTTTATTTCGTTTTGCTCCTTAAATTATGTTTGTTAGCAAACAAACCCCACAAGTTGTATTTATAATTAGTAAAAAGATTCTACGTGTTAGATATTCACTTAAAAAGCTAAAAAATATTAAATACATAAATACTACATATTACCTTAAAAATACTCCTTTACTACCTTATTAAATAATTTCCTTCAACTTTAAAATATAAGCTAAAATGTTGGTTATATATTTATAGTTTTAGGACATATTTATAATTTTATTTTTGAGCTTTTAACAAACTTAAAATGGAGATTAATATATTATATTTTTCTCAATTCAAAAATATTATTAACTTTTTATTATATATTTAAGTTTTTTTATAATCCTTCTTGAGATATTAATAAATCTAGACTAATTGAGTGATGTGAACTAAATAGTTATGTCTTAAATATAAATAACTTTACAATATAATCTTAAATAACAAGAATTAATCGAAAAAAAAAAACAAAAACAAAAAACACCAAAAAAGTCAAAAGTACCAAAACAAATTCCACCGCATCTCGATAAAGTTTGTTAAAACTTTAAAAATAAAATTATATATATGTCCTAAAATTGTAAATATATAACAAAATATTTTGGCTTATATTTTATAATTGAAGGAAAAATATTTAATTAGTTAATAAATGAAAGGAATATTTTTAATGTAAGATTTAGTATTTATGTATTGAAGTTTATTGTATATTTTTTCTAGCCTTTTTAAGTGAATATATAATTTTAGGTAAATAGATAACATTTGGGGGCTTATTACTAATTATAAATAACACATGTGGAGTTTATTTGCTAATAAACATAATTAGAAGGGTAAAAATAAATAAATAAAAGTGTCGGAGGAACAAAATTGGATAAAAGACAAGTGGAGCACCATTTGTACCGAATATTCAGCAGGTGGCCTTGGCATTAAAAATTTGGAGAAGTTCAACACGACACTCCTTGCCAAGTGGAGATGGAGACATTTGAACAAAGATGATTCTCTGTGACGACGTTTAATTAATTCTAAATACAAAGGTAATGATACTAATTACCAATCTGCATGGTGGAAGAACATCCAAGACAACAAGCTGTGCAAAGGTAATCTCTCTTGGTTCAATTAAGGCGTGTTTCGGGTCTTGGGTTGTGGGAGGAACATTTCCTTTTGGCATGATCAATGGACTGGGAACGAGCCACTTAAAGATCATTTTCAACGGCTCTTTTTACTCTCTCTTAACAAAGACTCTACTGTTGATGATATGTGATCGTGGATTGATAGAATTTGGTGTTGTCAATGGCACTGGAGAAGAAGTCTCTTCGAGTGGGGATTGCAAAGCCTAACCGCTCTAATCCAATCCATTGGAACCGTTGTGATTGATCCGAGTAAAATGGATAAGTGGTCTTGGGGCTATGATAACTCTGGAAAATTTTCTGTCAGATCTGCATACAAATCTCTTTGTTCCATCCATGATTTTTCTTCTTTCTTTAACGAACTCTGGCAGTCCAAAGCACCACTTAAATTGATCGCGTCGGGATGGAAAATCTTTCATGACAGATTAACAACCAAGTTAAATCTTTGGAGTAGAGGGGTCATCACGGATATCAGTGAGTGCAAGTGTGTTTTTTGTGGCCTTCGTGAGGAAACCAATATTCATCTCTTCTTTGAATGCAATACTTATTCGCATATTTGGATGTGCATACTTGATTGGTTGGGATTCAGCACGACACTCCCCGAGATCATTTCATTCAGTTTAGGTTTCTTTCTCACAAGAAACCCTGGCAACATATTCTATCCTTCATTTGGTTCTACACGATTTGGAGTATTTGGATCATCAGAAATAAATCTATCTTCAGGTCCCCTCCACCTTGTATCCACAAAGAAATTGATTTGATTAAGATTAAGATGTGGGTTTGGCTTAAAGCTAGAATTTAGAATTTTATTTTCTCTTTTAATGATTGGTATAACAACCCTAGGCTTTGCATTTAGATGGTGCCCTTGCTTG
The DNA here is from genome assembly GCA_948329865.1 of Linaria vulgaris. Classification (NCBI taxonomy): domain Eukaryota; kingdom Viridiplantae; phylum Streptophyta; class Magnoliopsida; order Lamiales; family Plantaginaceae; genus Linaria; species Linaria vulgaris. Next base: position 69,160,575 of record OX415249.1, read on the forward strand.
TTTCTCCTTGTATTTTTGTTTGGTGTACCTCTGTACCCTCCATACTTTCGTAAATAGCCGCAACGTAAACTGTAGAATAAGGTGGTGTTGCCCTAGAGACACGCAACTTGACACGTCGTGCTGCTCGGGTAATTTTTCTCTTATGTTGCGCCACTCTCTGTCTCTTCTCTGCAACATTCTATTTCCTTCTGTTGCTCACGCTGCATTTGACATTTGTGCCAGTGTTGCGCAGCTTCTCCTATGTTGCGCTTCTCCATTTTTGGTTTGGGTCAACTTTTGGATTTCGTTGCATGATGTGATTAGGGTTTATATCCTTTGAGTAGAGGCGTGGCTCTTGATGTTGTATCATGACGCCATGTTTTCAAAAACATAAATTTTGGGTTCTTTATCTCCATTTTCTCTTGATTCGACAAAATCCTAAGATAACAGGAAATAATACTAAAACCAATAAATATGCACCAAGAACTATACAAAAGCACATGTAACTGAGTACTAGAATTACGCTAAATAAACACTCATTACCTTCCTTGAGGTTATCTTCATGCAACAACCTTCGGGTTTACTCTGCCTTACCTTCTCATTTGTGCCACCGTCGTGAATCTCTTTACGTCCTCAAACAGGCACTTCGTGCTTGGTTTCAAGCCCTTCGTACGTCACTCTTATCTTTTGGTTTCTCGAAATCTCAGTCTGATTGCTCACTCTTCTTACTTCACAAAGGGACGGCTCGCCTCTATCTTTTGGTTTACATGGATGACTTCGTCTTTACCATCAACGACTCCTCCCTTCTCTCCGATATGATTTGCCAGCTTCAATACTCCTTTGTGGTGAAAGATTTGGGGACCTCTCTCTTACTTTCTTGGCATTGAAACAATTCCGTGTCATGGTGATCTTATATTATCACAACACAAATACATTATTGATATCTTGGAGCAACATCGTGTGACCGAAGACAAACCAATCTCGACACCTATGGACACTACGGCTCCATGTGACGTCCACAGTTACAGACAAGCTATTGGTGAGCTTCAATATCTCTCATTCACTTACCTGGACATTGCTTTCTCGGTCAAGCACTTTGCTTAATTTGTTTTGGCCCTCATGGAAACTCATTGGACCTCGATCAAATGCATTCTTTGGTATCTTAAGGGTACCATCACTCATGGCCTTCTCATTCGTCATTGCTCATCCCATAAACCAAATCGATTGGGGTGGTCACCCTGTCAACCATAGCTTCACCATGACATTCATGATATTCCTTGGAGCTCTCGTAAGCAATGCTCCATCTCTCATTCTTCTACTAAAGACGAATATCAGGCTATGGCTGCTACTACCTCGGAAGTTCTTTAGATCCAAAACATCCTGTCTGAGCTTCAGATTCAAGCACTGCCAAAATGCTGATTTTGCGATAACATTGGTGCCACACACTTATCTCTTAATTTAGTATTACACTCTCGCATGAAGCGCATCGCCATTGATACTCACTTCATCCGCGATGCGATTAGAAAATACCTCGTCAATGTTTCTCACATAAGCACATGTGATCAACTTGCTGACATTCTCACCAAGGCCTTGCCTCACGCTCGATTCATTCTTTTGTGTTCCAAAATTGCTTAGCCCATCGGATGACAATTTTGCATGGGCGTATAAGGGATAAGAACATTAAGAGAATATTCCTTTCTTTTTAGGTAGATATATTTTGTTAGAATATTTCCTTATCGATTACTCTAGCTCTCTTGTATACAATAACATGTAACATTGTTGTATATTTCTTAAAAGTGAAATAATATTTTACATTGTTGTATATTTCCAAACCATGTCGAATATCTTCATTGCGCACCTTATCTCTTCTGGTGTTACTGCACATCCACCGTAGCATGCGCATCTCTGTAACATTCATTTTATGTGCATGACTTTGCTTAATAGCCCAACACTTGGAGCCATAAAGTAAAGAAGGTTTAATAGCCGTACGATAGAACTTTCCTCTAAGCTTTAAAGGAAAGTTACGATCGCACAGGATCCCTATTGCACTCTTCTACTTTAACGATCCAGCTTGGATGCGGTGGTTGACATCTCCGTCTAACTCTTCATCCTTCTGCAGTATGGAGCCTAGATACCAAAAATGTGAACTCCTCAGAATCTCTTGGCCATCCAACTGGACCGTGCCATCGTTATTTCTTCATTGTTTGCTAAACTTGAATTCGAGATACTCTATTTTTGTTCGACTTAGTCGAAATCCTCGTGCTTCTAATGTTTGTCTCCATCGTTCTAATTTAACGTTAACTCCCGTTCTCGTCTCATCGATGAGGACAATATCGTCTGCAAACAACATACACCATGAAACTCGGTCATGGATGGTTATGGTGATTTTATCAATTACAATGGCAAACAAAAATGGGCTCTGAGCTGACCCCTGATGTAAGCCAATTGTAATCGGGAAGGCGTCTATTAAACCGCCACAGGTTCGAACACTTGTCACCACATTCTCATACATGTCTTTTATGATGTTAATATATTTAATGGGTACCCCCTTCTTCACCGATGTCCACCATAAAACCTCTCGAGGTACTTTTTTATATGCTTTTTCTAAGTCGATAAAGACCATATGCAAATCTTTACTCTTTTCTCGAAAGCGTTCAATGAGCTGACGAATCAAATGGATGGCCTCTATGGTCGACCTTCCAGGCATAAATCCAAATTGGTTCTCAGATATGGGAAAAAGATAAAACATTTCATAACCCACCACCACCACCACTAGCAGCATCTTTTTGTTAATATTGGAATATCACGAGGAGTTTTCTGCATAAAAAATTCCAAACCTTAAAACTTAAAACTTAACACGGCAACCCAACTTATTTAGTTGTTTTATTAAAATGTCTAGCTTAACACGTCAACGCAAACTATGCCCAAGCTCGTGTTGTCGCCGACATGTCCCCGTCGTTGTGCCTCCCCTTTCTCACGGTGCGCCACCTCTTTCCACCCCACATACGACGGCGAATCGTCGGATCGGTGATACCCAACTCCATTACTTGGCTGCACCACCACCACCACCTCCACATGACAACCCACCACCACCACCATCATCTTTTTTTTTTTAAAGGCAAAAAAAATTACAAATTTAGCAATTGAGATCGGCTGCTTTTGAGAATCCATCAATGGCGTCACAAATCGTACGACGACTGATCGCCAGAGCAAACTGCCGCCTTTTCGATAAGAGCTTCTCATCGGAGTCCAATCTGATCTGCCACCTTTTCGACATAGCTTCTCGTCGTTGCCCCAAAACTCCTCACCACCACCAGCAGCTCCCAAACCGTTCGCAAGTCGACCGAAAGCAAGGCTCCCTGCAATTTTTGGAGAAGATGTGTTCGTACAGGGGCTTCTTCCGAGACATGAACCATTCGTGAAAGTATTGTGTGATGCAGTCTTTTTGGTACATGTCGAATTGGGATCTATCGTTGTTGTTTTTGTTGGTGTTTGGAATTGTTGTAGCGAGTAAGAAGGGGTTACCGGAAGAGAAAGGAAGAGATGATGAGATTGTGGAGAAGAGTAAAGCTCGGGTCTTTTGCCTCATGTAGCGGAGGGTTTGCATTTTTGAATTTAGGCATGGGAGGTTTGTGGTGCAGGGGAGGCATACTTTGGTAGAGAAGAATTTGGGGGAGATTCATTTGCAAATTTTTTTATTCCACCTAAGATCCTACGTGTCTCCACATGGCCGTATTGTAGCAGCCCAGTCAGCCGCCACGTCATCAACACAGTAATCAGGCTTGGCTATTGGCCCAATGGGCATTTAAAAAAAATATTATTGAATTACAGGGCAAAAATGAAGCCCACAAAAATAAGGGGCAAAAGGAAACTTTAGCCCAAATTATAGGGCAAAAATAGTTATTTGCCCTATTTTTTTTATCTACATTGTAAAATCATGTTAAATGTTGTATTTCTCAAATGATCTTTATTTATGTAATGAAATTTGCCATTGGCAGAACAATAAAAATAATAATCAACACGGATGAAGTTATTAGTCAACCGGCCTAGTTGGACCCGACCCTTTTAAGTTGGCATGATCTAAGTCCATCGAACGGGGTTTTGGTATGGTCAAGGACCTAGGGTATTATCAACGTAAATGTCCTACTTAGTACTTGGTACAAGCCGTTGGAAGGATTAAATCGATTGGTGCCTATCATGGCAATCATGGCAAGTTAAGGTTAGTTTTTCAGGGTATTTTTCATCCACCTCCTGTAAGGTTTGGTCCTTTGGCAAACTCCCCACCCCACCCCACTCCCCCACCCCCGAGGTTTAGCACTTTATTAAACACTCACTTCTGTTAGCTGACCATCTAGTCAACAATTAAAGGTAAGGGCAATAAAGTCATTTAATATTATCATTTTCTTGTATTATCTTTTCATTATTTTTAAAGTATTTGTTATTTCTTATATTAATGAGCATTAATAATTATTACGATTATTAAATTAATGAAGATTTAAATTATACAACATACATGAAACTGATGCATTTTTTTTTTATTTTTAACAAGTTTTACAAATTTATTTTTATGGAATTGTCACTTTTAAAATATATGTATATATGTATATATGTTGTTTCTTGTATTAAAACTAGAATTGATTTGCAAATTTTAAAAGGAAAATCAAGTTATAACTAGAATTGTGTTATAACCCGATTTTTACACGTGGAGACCACATAAGATAAAACACACTCTTAATTGTTTGAACCCCATTCTGGGGCTTGATGGGCATCTTTTGTTGGATTTCTGAAAGGTAATGGATTTTTAACTTTTTTTTCTTTGTTTTTGCATTGTGAAAATATAAAGGATAAAAAACTGTTTTTGATTTTGTAACGGACATAAAACAAAATTGGCCTATTATTTAATTACATCAATAAAAATCACTAGATATTTTGTTGCAACTATCTATGAAAAAATTGGTTGCCTTGTTATATGACATATGATATTTTTTAGATTATATATTGGTCTCTAAAGAGTGATCAAGCTAAATAAAAATAGTATGAAGTAATACCATCAACAATCTGGTAACAATTAAAATATCAAACAAATTGTATAGATGGTTGCAATAAAAATATCATGTGATTTATATAGATGTTATTAAATACCAGGAAAATGCTATTTTATGTAGGTTAAATATCAAAAAATTACTTTTTGTCCTTTATCTTTTGAAGTTGCTAACAAAAAGAATAAATTTCATTACCTTTCAAAAGTTCGACAAAATATGTCTATCAGGTTTCCCAGCGATGTTCAAACAATTAAGAGTGTATTTTATCCTATGTGGTGTTCACATATGTCGTCCACTTTTAAAAATGGGCTATAACACAATTCTAGTTATAACTTGATTTTCTTTTTAAAATTTGCAAAACAATTTTAGTTATAATTCAAGAAACAACATATCTAAACATTTTTTTCTTTCAAAAAACTGATAAATCCAAAAACAATTATATTGTAAATTATTTGTTAAAAGTCATAAATAAAAATGCATCAATTTCATGTATGAAGTATAATTTAAATTTAATTCATCTAGAAATTGTCATAATTATAAATGTTCATTAAGAAAAGAAATAACATACACTTTTAAAATAACAAAAAAAGACAACGCAAGAAAATGATAATATTAAATGACTTTTGTTATTAGCTTTAACTGTTGATTAGATGGTCAACTAACATAGTCTGGTCAACTAACAAGAGGAGATGTTTAACAAAGTATCAAACAAAGGGGGTGTTTGCCACATGACCAAACCTCAAAGAAGATCAATGAAAAATATCCTAGTTTTTCAACATGTCGAGGACAATAATTTTACGAAGTCAAGTGCTACATGCAAGAAGTAAAAATGTGTGGTTAATTAAGTTATTACCACAAATAACTAGGCAACCGATTTGGTACCGGTAAAAAACTGAGATTATTGGTTCCAAAAAATGTCAACATCCTATCCATTGACGTAAAATTACTGAGGTCTTTGACCAATTTTATGCTTTGCACGACTTTAGTTTTATTAATCTGTAGCTAATTAGTTATATATGCGAAAACCTTAACATTTCTCTCTCCCTCGTTCAATTTAGTTTTATTTTTAATGAACAAATGCGGATTTATTATATATAAAAGAAAATTGGATTGTTACCTAAGAATACTCCAAAAATTACAGCAGACATTTAGCACTAACAAGAAATTGGAAAACATTCCCATTGAGTCAAGTTTATAGCTTTCTCGCTATGTTAATCTTAAAGAGGGATACTTGCATCTAACCTTAGTACTGTAATTATAGATATCATTTATATTTAAATAAGTACATAGGCATATATTCTCCAAATCTACAAGAATGGAAAATATATAGAAGACTTACGAATGGTACTTTTAATTTTATTTCTTTATCAAGTGATGTCTACCGCGTGTATATCCAAATTTTAGGAGAATTAGTTTATTTTGGTCTTATTTCGTTTGGGTTACAACACACCTAGGATCTCGTTTTAATGGGCCTGGCTATGCCAAAATAATGTTAATCTATTACAGTAAACATACTAGCTTGGTCAGGAACACCAACTATGTATTTCAAGTACAAAGTAAGCTTGAACAACCTTCTAAGACAAAGAAAAGGGACGATCGAACGGTGGGCATTCGACTCACAATTCTCGAACTGGTGCAGTTCGATCTTGTTTAGCATCAAATCCAAAGGACTATCGAATTAACTTGATTTGACGCAACTGAGCCTCGAATGGGTAAAGTTCGATCGTAAGCTGAGGAGGACACGGTCAAAATGAAAAGACGATCGAATCTGAGAGACTATCAAATATGATCGGTCGAACCGATGGGACGATCGAACCGAATGAGTATTGAATCACTAGATTCGATTGATGTGCATGAGTTGCTAGTATTCAATGTGTCCATTAATGTCGGGGGACGGGGTATCTATTGACCCTGTCCCGTAGGGCCCAGTCAATCTTCGAATTTCGTCGGTCGAATAGACTTGGTTCGACCGTCCGAGTATCGACTGAACAGTCGCCGTTCGATATTGAATAGTTTGGGCCTTTCCTTATCGGGCCAACCCAGAATACTATTATGGGCCTTCGTAAAGTACCCCCATCATATAGTCCCCCTATTTGGAATCCATAATATTTATGTTCGAGTGCCAAGTTACACCGATTACCATGCTAGTTCGGAAAATATGGATTTTAGGAGCAATCGAATTAGGACGCATTCAGTCATTTTGCTCAGTATCGAATATGTGGAATTCGACTGTTCTTTGACCTCCTTAGACAAATGTCGAATTTCAGTTGTTCGATCGACCCAACGGGTATCGATCGCATTCGTTCCATTCGATCGTTCTGTGTCGACTTCATAATGATGGCGGTGGTGGAGCTATATAAAGGCCCACTTTGCCACCTCATTCTCATTTTTGTTTCTTCGGAGATCTGCTGCCCGCTCCCCGCATCTGTTGAATCCCCAATATTCGATCTTTCCATATCAGTCGAACGATCAGAATTCGATCGTTCGGTAAGGGTCGAATCTTGGTGATTCAACAGTATTTAGCATAAAATCTTCCTATTTACATTTATGCTCCTGAAGCGAACGTCAACAGGGCAAGTTCTTTGAATGTAGGCCCGCCCGTCAATGGATAATACTGTCTATGCCGAGAATTCTGCGGGAGTTGCCCCAAGGAGGCGACCTGTTGTGAGACCCCTCAGGAGTTTACCAGTCAATTGGGGTGCTGGACATGCCGTTCCAACATCAACAAATCGCTCCACAACCAGGCTCGGAGGAGTATCCGCAGGCACTCGAGTGCTCGTTGTGAGCAATTTTGATAGGCATGAAAATTTCATTCCACGAAGGCTATTCATGACTCCCACCGCTTCTGGAGGGAGGGTTAAGATCGGGACGAATTCCCAAATCATGATGATGGATGAGTCTCATGCAGTTGATGATAGGATCGCTACCAATCAAGCACGGTTCAATGTCGAGCATCCAAATTTTAATCGTATTCCAAGGTTTTCTACAGGGGGGCTTCCAGTTTCAGGGGGCGAGAATTGGTATGCTGCTGCTAAGAGGCGTGTTTTGGAAACACAGGTTGCCGCTGAGGCCGAAGAAATTCATTGCCTTCACACAAACATCCTCGACTATTTGGGAATCCAAGGCCGGTGCCACCTGGTAGAGTTTTTGATTATGAGTTTCTAAATGATGAAAATTGAGAGTCCTTGAATATTAAATTTATGGGATATCGATTGCGAGAAGAGCAATCGATTGATATCATGAAGGGGATGTGGCCTCAACTCGATCGTGGTGCAATACTTAATAGATTGGGTTATCTCGATTTGGTGCACTTTGGCCGTTTATATTTTTCTGCTACCAGGATTGTGATGTACCGATTATGTCACTATTATAGTGGTTTGATTGAAGTCAGGACAAACATATTGTTGTGGTTGACAAATTGGTTGCGAGCGTGCACAATAATGATTATAGTCATCGCGCTACAATCAAACATGATAGGGAATCTGCCAAGGTAAGTGCCAAAGCTGTTAAAGACACCCTTGAAGCTGGCGTTAATGCTAATATGGCGTCCCTTAGTGCCAAAATCGCTGCTCTTATGAGGGAAAACGACTCCTTGAAATGGAAGAAAAATTCGCTTAAGGAACTGAATGAGAGGGTCAAAACTGCGATCGCTAGGTTGGGTCACAGAGTGCAACCTCTGGAATCAGAGAATTATCAGTGCGAAGTGGCTAGTTCTTTCATGAAAAGTGGTGTTTACCACTGGCTCGAGCTGCGCCAAGGCGATGTTGACGTAAAATTTGGTATGGAACTTGGAGTTGATCAAGCTGACTATCTTGGGTTGGTGAAAAAAGGTTTCTGTAAAGATACGTTATATGTTAGCCGTGGTCCTCGATTGGAGACTCCTAAGGTTGATGACGAAGATGTGGAGGAATTTTCTGCCCAAAAGTCGGTGACCCTTTCTTTTGTCTATGGCAGGAACGGCGCGGTAATTTCGTGCCTGATGTGGCTATGCCAGATCCCATTCTGCCAACAAGACAAGAAACTGCAGATATTGGCGTTATGGACGAACCTCAAGTTTATCCAGTCGGTGTGACGGACGCCATACATGATGGTTTCGACAATAGTGATAATGAAATGAATCTGTCTCCTGCAATAGAAAGTGAATCTCAGGTAGAGAAAGCATTGGAACTTGTCGCTGAGCCCAACAAAATTTTTACTCCTCATGATCGTCTAGATGCTATGCCACAGAAGGAGATTGGTCCTTTATTCGTGTTGAAGGGTGGTGATCTTAATCTAATTCCACCGATTGTAGCGAATCCACTTAGTGGCGCAGATTCGACTTCATCGCATGTTGAGGTTACTGCGCCGGCTCTTGATGAGCGTAATCTAATCCCTCCCAGCATTTACCTACTTGGAGGACACTTTGGTGGTGTTTCTGAAGAAGAGAAGCTTAAATTACCGAAAGGATGGGACCAAATGAATGAGCTCGTGCTGACAAATGACCAGATTCAGAAAAATTGTGCCAAGTAAGCACGGTCCCTTGGTTTTGTTTTGCGTTCGGAGTCCCCCCAGTCATCGACAGAGTAGTGTTTAGCTGGACATATAATTTTGATGATATTAGGCCATTTTTTATTTTTCATTTATGCTGATATCATTTTTTAACGGCGTTCTTTGAGAAGCCCTTCTAAGCATAACGAATCAAAGCCGAAGACGATTTCGTGGCAAATATCATAGCTTAGTTTGACCAATACTTTATTATATAGTTTGTTGAATCTTTGTGATTTTTTTTCTTGCTTATTCTATGAATAAATCGACAGTTGTGGTTTTCTCATTATATTTGTCTCGATCCACTTTAGGCCCTGCATTCTTTTTGGTGTTCTTTACACAAGATATCATTTTCACTTCTGACCTCTTTGGGCTGAACGTGCATTCGGCTTGATGCTTTTTGTGGTCTTTGTGGAATGAAATGTTGGGCCGACATTCGACTTCTTGGGGCCTAATGTGCATCTGGTATGACACTTTCGCGGTCTATGCAGAATAAAACATATTTTTGGTATTTGACCTCTTGGGGCTGAATGTGCATCCAACATGACGCTTTGCGCGGTCGATGCAGAATTAGGCGTTAGATTTGCATTCTATCTCTTCGGGTCAAATGTGCATCTGGCATGATGCTTTGCACGGTCGATGCAGATATAGGCGTTAGATTGGCATTCGACCTCTTCGGGCCGAATGTGCATCCGGCATGAAGCTTTGCGCTGTCTTTGCTGAGTGGGAGATGTGATTGGCATTCGACCTCTTTGGGCCGAATGTCCATCTTGATTGTAGTAGTTCACTCGTCCTTCTTTCTGTTTATAGGGTCGGCGACGTTATTTCATAACGACTTTTCCTGCAGTGTTAGCCAAGAGAAAGATTTTTTATTTTTAATTGAAGATGGGGCTGAGCTCAGTTTCTTACTGAGTTGCCTACGTTTCTCGGATGTTATGCGGGACTCAAGCCTACTTTGATACTGCTTCGACTTGCTGAACAAACCAATGCATATGCATAGTAGCGTCTCAAATGTTGTACATTCCATGGGTGCGTAAGCTTCCGACCTCGCATATCCTCAAGATAGTAATAGCCTCGTGAACTAGCTTGTATGACCTTGTACGGTCCTTCCCACTTCGGTTTTAGCTTTTCGATATGTTGTTTCGCTGCGATACTCTTCAGAACCAAGTCTCCTACTTTGAAATTTCTGAATTGGACCCTTTTGTCGTAACTTTTGGTCGTGGCTGCCTTAAATGCCACGGTACGCTGATAAGCATCTTCCCTCATAGTGCCTATCATATCCAGATCCATCTGGCACAACCTGGCCGATTGCTCTGAATCATAGTCGTGTATTCTGCGCGTAGGCATACCAATCTTAGCCGGTAGAACTGCCTCCGTCCCATATACTAAAACAAAAGGTGTCTCCCATGTTGATGTCTTGGGCATCGTCCTATAAGCCCACAGTATTCCCTGAAGCTCCTCCGTCCAGCTTTTCCCTGTATCTCTCAATCTTCTTTTGAGATAATCTTTCAACGTTTTATTGTTAGATTCCACTTGTCCGTTTGATTGAGGGTGGTAGACGGAAGTGATATTATGGGAAATTCGTAATTCTTTAAACCAGGATTTGATTTCCTTGCCAATGACCTGTTGATCGTTATCGCACACCATATATCTGGGAATCTCGAAACGACATATAATATTCTTCCATATGAACTCGATTATATTCTTCTCTGTTATGGCCGTCATGGCCTCGACTTCCACCCACTTGGTGTAATATTCAACGGCCACTACCAGGAATCTCTTTTGGACCTTGGCCACCGGTAGTGGTCGCACAATGTCAATGCCCCACTGATCGAATGGGCATGCTACACTAAGAGGTTGCAGTGGCTGCGCTGGCCTATTAATTAATTGAGCGCGGTACTAATAGCTATCGCAATGCTACGAGAAAGCTATGGCGTCTTTCAGTAAAGTCGGCCAATAGTATCTTTGGCGCAAAATTCGTTGGGCCAATGCTCTTATCCCAGAATGATTCCCGCAACTTTCTGCGTGGATTTCCCTCATGACGTAATCTGCCTGGGTTAGAGTCAAACAACGCAACAAGGGGCCTTCGAATGACAGTTTGTATAATTCTCCATTGTGAATTGTGAACCTGTAAGCCTTATAGCATCTTTCCAAGATAAATCCTCCCCAATATGCAATATGTACTCGATTCTCGCCTTATTATTGTTATATTTTGATATCCCGAAAGATGGCATGTCAGTTGCTAAGAGTGTGACTCGTTTCTTGATTAGGACTTCTGAAGTACTAGCGAACTTAGACAACGCATTGGCCTTGCTATTCTCGTCGCGCGGGATTTGGGAGATGTCGGAAAAACTGAAATACCTTGCCAACATCTTAACATTCACAACGTACAATTTCATCGTCTCTTCTCTTGTCTTTTATTTGCCCGAAAAATGGTTCACTACTAGCAAGGAATCCGTGAACAATCCAAATGTTCTATGCTGAGTGTTAGTGCCAAATTTATCCCTACTATAACAACTTCGTATTCAGCTTCATTGTTTATCACCATGTAGTTTAAGCTAATGGCAAATTCGAATTCTCAGCGATCAGAAGAGAGCAGGTGTATCCCAATTCCTCTCCCGTGGCTCGTAACTGAACCATCCATGTGCAGTATCCATGTAGTGGTAGCCCTACTAGTACCGACTTGATTCGAGATTGATAAGATGTAATTCGTGGATCCTGCCACCCTATTGTCTAAAGTTTCAGCCATGAAATCTGCCAATGCCTGCGCTTTGATGGAAGTGCACGGACAGAACTCGAGACCAAATTCACTAAGTTCAATCGCCCGTTTGACCAATCTCCCGGAGGTCTCGGGTCTCGCCAATACTTGCTTCAGAGGCTTATCAGTAACAATCATGATAGGGTGAGATTGGAAATAAGGCCTTAGCTTCTGCGTAGTGCTTACGATGGCCAGAGTGACAACTCTATCTCCAAATAGTTTCTCCCAGCGCCCTGTAGGACTCTGCTAACATAGTGTATTGGAAGTTGCTGAACCCCTTTTTACTTTACTAAAATTGTACAGATGGCATGCGACGACATGGCCAAATACAAGTACAACATCTCACTTTCTTCTGGTTTGGCAAGGAGCGGGGGACTGACCAAATATCTCTTCATTTGCTGGAAAGCCTCTTCAAATTCTGCCGTTCAGATGAAGTCTTTACTCTTTATGATGACGTTAAAGAAGGGTAGATTCTTTTCTACTGAAGTCGATATGAATGTTCCCAATGCTTTCAGACAGCCAACCAAACATTGCACGTCCTTCACCATTCTTGGTGAGGGCAAGTCTAATATTGCCCTAATTTTATCGGGGTTCGCCTCTATTCCCCTCTCATTCACTACGTACCCTAGAAAGTTACCCGCGGTTACTCTAAATGTGCATTTCTTTGGGTTCAGCTTCATCCCGTATGATCTCATGATAGCAAACGCTTCATCTAGATGATGGACATGCTCTTCCGCCTTCAGACTTTTGACTAACATATCGTCAATGTATACTTTCATGGATTTCCTAATATGGTGGTAGAACATCTTTGCTACCAGTGTTTGAAAAGTCGCCCGAGCGTTCTTGAGGCTGAAAGGCATCACCCTATAACAATATACTCTTGTGTCAATTACAAAGGCCGTTTTGCTCTGATCACCCACAACCATAAAGAGCTGGTGAAATCTGCTCTTGGCATCCATCATACTCAACAAAGTGCATCCTGCATCGAGTCCACTAACAAATCTATATTGGGTAGGGGAAACGGTTCTCTTGGGCAATGCTTGTTCATATCGGTGTAGTCCACACACATCCTCCAAGTTGCTTCCTTCTTGAGAACCAATATAACGTTGCTCAACCATTCTAAAAACCTCAATGCGTAAATATGGCGGGCAGCTAATAGCTCCTGAACTTCCTTTTCGGTTGCTTTATTTTTTTCCTTGCTAAAATTGCGTTTCTTCTGCCTCACGGGTTTTGCATTTTTATCCACATTCAGTCGGTGCATTATTATTCTTGGATCTATCCCGTGCAAGTCTGAATCTGTCCACACGAATTTTTCCGCATTCCACCTGAGACACTCTACCAGGGCAGCCTCTGTCTCAGAGCTAATAGTTGCTCCAATTTTTATGATTCTATTTGTGTTCTCTCTAAACAGCTGAACTATTTTGAACTCCCCGAGTCGCTCCATCTTGCATTTTTCCCATTGCTTCATTAATTGATTCTCTGTTTTCTCCCGGCCTTGCTCCTGAGGTTCGGGTCTCTTTCCACTCTTATCTCTACTCGTCCAGAGCTTCTTTTTACCTTTGACTACTTCGCATGATGGGTCATTCCGTCTCTTCGCCATTCTAGCTACTTAAATCTAAACGTAATTTAAATGGTGTTCTCACAGATGGCGCCAATATTTTGGTCTTATTTCGTCTGGGTTACAACACATCTGGAATCTCGTTACAATGGGACTGACTATGCCAAAATAATGCTAATCTATTACAGCGAACGAACTAGCTTGGTCTGGAACACCAACTACGCATTTCAAGTACAAAGTAAGCTTGAACAACCTTCTAAGACAAAGAAAAGGGACGGTCAAACGGTGGGCGTTCGACTCACAATTCTCGAACTGGTGCGGTTCGATCTTGTTTAGCGTCGAATCCAATGAACTATCAAATTACCTTGATTCGATGCAACTGAGCCTCGAATGGGCAAAGTTCGGTCGTAAGCTGAGGAGGACACGGTCGAAATGAAAAGACGATCGAATCGAAGAGACTGCGAAATAGGATTGGTCGAACCGATGGAACGATCGAATCGAAGGAGTATCGAATCACTGGATTCGATTGATGTGGATTAGTTGCTAGTATTCAATGTGTCCATTAATGTCGGGGATGGGGTATTTATAGACCCCGTCTCGTGGGGCCTAACCAATCTTTGAATTGCGTCGATCGAATGGACTTGGTTCGACCGTCCGAGTATCGATCGATCAAACATGCACCATTCGATAATGAATTTATTGGGCCTTTCCTTATTATGCCTGCCCAAAATACTATTCTCGGCCTTTCTCAATTACCCACATCATAGTTCTTTTGAATTTTAGTGAACTCTGTAATTATTCAAATGAAACTTTTTGAATAGACTAAAATTTTATTATTATTTAATTTTTTATGCCTCGGAGGTGGTTAACCTACATATTGCGCGCTTACCGAACAATCTCATGAATCAAATTGAATGCATGCTTGCGGCAATTTCTCCGGTGAATCTAGGTATATCTAACCAACCTAACTTTGTGAAATATCAATTGTCCTTTTTCTCAAATTCGATATATGGTTTCTATCAAATATTATGGATGGCGATTAGTAATACACGGATGAATAGTTTTGTAGTGATCATCTAGAATATAGGCCGACGATTAACAAATACAAGAGCTGGAGATATAAATATATATATATATATATATATATATATATACTTGGTAAAAATACAAAACCTCGCAAATAATTCGTTATTATTGATTTATAGATAAAAATAAAGATAAAGATAATACAAAAGGCATGATACAGTTCGACATAAAAGCCGGTATAAAAAATAGCCTTTACATAATTATTGAGGATCTTAAGCCGTTTCCGTCCATCAAACTTATTGTTGGGAAAACTTATTAATTACCAACAGTTCTATGGAGCAGATTGCAGAGGTAATTATAAAAGGGACGAATTATTATTTCTGTCCATTATCTTTTTTTCCAAAACTTAAATGCCCGTTTTCTCAAAACATGCTACAAATATCCTGTATCTTGTAAAATTTCTACTAAAAATGGCCGAACTGAAATTTTCGGACAAAAAAGCCTACGTGACTGCCTAGTTAAAGAATCGCGTTGCCTAATCAAAAAGTCGCGCCCGACACCTAGGATTTTTTTGTCCAAAAAAACGTTTCTCCTGATAACCATATTGATAACTTAAATCGAAAACCCTAATATATATATATGTTATATATATATATATATAACCATTTATAAAAATAAAACATATATATATAAACAATAACAAACATATATATATATATATATAACTATTTGTAAAAATAAAAACATATATAAAAACTTAAATCTTAATAAATTTAAAACATAAATATATTTAGATATTTAAAAAAAAAAATAGACCACCCCCCTTGCAACCCCCCCCCCCCCCCCTGCAACTCGGTGGTGGTGGTCGCGATCCGGCGCAGAGTGGGGGGAGGGGTGGTGGTGGTCGCAATCCGGGGCGCATGGGGAGGGGGGGGGCTTTGTTTATTACTATTATTATTATTAATATATACATATTTATTTATTATTTTTACAAAATAGTTACATATATGTTTATATATATACATATGGAGAAATTATTATATACATCCGCTATATGTACAATCGATGGTTGAGATTAAAAGAATTTTTAGTAGAAATTTTAGGGTTTAGGGTTTAGGGTTTAGGGTTTAGGGTTGAAATTATTTTTAGTAGAAATTTTAAAAGATAGAGGGCATTTTTAGCATGTTTTGAAAAATTGGACATTTAAGTTTTGAAAAAAAAAAGATAATAGATAGAAATAATAATTCGTTCCTTATAAAAAAGCTACCTCTACATTTTATATTTTCATATCAGATTGGCTTGATTAATTTAAGGACCAGAATGGGTAGCATCACTGTCAACAGAAGGTAAAATAACATTTACCAACTGATCCTATAATATGTTATCGTTTCTTTTCTGTATTTTGTCTCTTTAGTTTTAGCGTTTCAAATGCCTAAACTGCAGCATCTTATTTCTTAACTGCTTTTGTTGTAATAATTCTCGTGTAACAAAATGGTAGGAAAGAACTCAATGTGAGGAGAATTAGAATATATATTAATATATATATGACCTGATGTACGTAAAAAACCTAAGTTCTTTTTGTGGACTTTACAAAATATATAAATCTTTTTTTTTTTTGTTGAATACAAAATATATAAATCATTTAAGAGTATTTACGACGTTTAATTTCTATTACACAAATGAAGAGGAACTTACATTTAATCATTACACTTCATAATTTCATGTGGTATCATCAACATTGGAAGGCAAGGTAGCGATTGTCACCGGCGGAGCAAGCGGCATAGGTGCAAGCACGGTGCGTCTCTTTCACGACCACGGGGCAAAAGTCGTGATCGCCGACAACCAACACACCCTCAGCCAATCCATGGTCGCCGACCTCGGCCACAACAATGTTTCCTATGCCCACTGCGACGTCTCCAACGAAGAACACGTTACTGACCTAATCGACACCACAATCTCCAAATTTGGACACCTTGACATTATGTACAACAATGCCGGCATCATGAATGGCGGATTCGAATCAATCCTCACCACAACAAAATCCAGTGCACAAGACATGTTGAACGTGAACTTAGTCGGCACATTTTTGACCGCCAAAGATGCCGCAAGAGTGATGGTGCCGAACGAAAAGGGGTGCATACTTTTCACCGCTAGCTGTTGCACAGAGATTGCTGGAGTTGCAACACATGCGTATACGGCTTCCAAGTATGGCGTTGTGGGGCTGATGAAAAACTTAGCGGCTGAATTGGGATCGCAAGGAATTAGAGTTAATTGTATTTCAGCGTTTGGAGTTTTGACTGGATCTAGCGTTTCTGATGAGGTGAGAGCGGCGAGGTTTGAGAAAGTAATGGACGCGGCAGCGAATTTGAAGGGAAAGATTTTGAAGGCGGAGGATATTGCGATGGCGGAGCTGTATTTGGCCAGTGATGAGGCGGCTTACGTTAGCGGGATGAATATGGTGGTTGATGGAGGCAGTGGCGTATTCAGGATTTGAGTATGGGGGAGGCTAGAATTTTTTTTTTGAAAGAATAATAGGCAAGAATTTTGAATCGATTTTTTCGGAGTACAAAATCATGGATTTGTGTTTTGTTACTTTTCGCTTCTCGCAAAAAAATCTTTGATAATAAATTCACCATGACTATCGATAACCAAGGAATTTTTTTCGTGCATTGCAATTTAATCAAACATTTATGTACTAAAAAAAGTAATGCTATAACTTTTTTACATTCGTTGAAAGTTGAATAAAAGTACTCACGATGTTAAAAAGATGATAAAAATATATGCATATCACTAAATTTAAACAAATATTTTTTGTGTATCAAATAAAATAATTAAGATTAAGTTTTCTGATCTCATTACATGAGAATTAATCAAGTAAGAGTTTTTTTTTGTGTATCAAATAATAGTGTGTTTTTTTTTTTTGCTAATTCTAAATATAAATAAGAGTGTCGTGCTAACTAAAATAATATATAAGGCTATTTGTGAATCAAAATATTATACTTGGGTAAGTTTTGCAATTTCCAATTTCAATCAGCTTTGCTTTGTTAATTATTGTTTAGAGATTTATACTTCCTACGTATTACATCAAGGCCCCAAAGAGGTTATGTTTTATTTTTTAACAACCCCTTATATTTAAACATAGGTACTAGAAAAGAATTTCAAAAAAAATGGGGGGGGGGGGGGGGGGGGGGGGGTTAATCCGCGTCCTGCATTCAGTTCTAATGTCAAGTTTTTTCGTGTTTAGCTCTCTGCTCTTAGTATTTTTAAGAAATGATCCCATTCTTTTACAAACAGTTATATTGAAATCAATTGGCCTCTCTAGAAATTATTATAGACACGTTTCCTTGCTTTCTTATTTGATGACTAATATAATTTACAAAAAAAAGGACCAAAGTTGAAGAAACACGATGCAGAATGATAGAATTAAATAGCAATGACTATATTTGCAAGTTGTAAAAGAAAGAGAACTAAAATAGTAGAAAATTACTAAAATCCAGTGAAAAGTACTAATTTGATGCTGAAGCTCCACTCATGCAAGGTAGATGGTATGTTTAAATATGTGCCATAGGACACCGATCACCCTCAAATCCAATCATTATCTAACTATATCATCTAATTAGGAGAATAAAATTTATTTAGTCCTTTAATTTAATTGCTTTAAGAAGTATTTATAACTTAGAAGTAATGCAATTAGGGGATGTTTATAACTTAAAAATAATATTTTTAGAGAATATTTATTAAATGTTAAATTGTTAGTTAAATGCATGTGAAATTGTTAGTTTAGGTAATTTAATGTATTATTATTTAGTTTAGCTTATTTATTGTTATTTTGTAAATTTAAATGCATGTTAAATTGTTAGTTTAGTTAATTTAATGTAACTTTATAAGTTAGAAATAATGCCTTTAGAGAATCTTTATAACTTAGAACAAATAATCTTTAGGGGATCTTAAGGGCATTTTATAATTTCTGCCCGATAACTTTTCCCAAATTCAAGTTTTACCTTTTTTTTAAACGGGCTCGAAAAATGCCCTGTAACTTTTTTTTTAATTAATTTATGCCCGATGGGCTCAAAACCAAGCCCAGTCAAATTTTTTTTATTATTAATTAATAACTATATTTAATTTTAATTATATTTTGATCTAAATCATAAAGAAATTGTATAAAATCAAGTTTATTAAAAACAATTGTCTTAAAATGTTTACTAAATTTATATTACTAGGTAAAACTAAAAATAAATTATATATATACTAGTAAATTAAAAATAAATTATATATTGATCTAAATCATAAAAAATGTATATATTCAAGTTTATTAAAAAAGTTTATCTTAAAAAGTTTAATAAATATACGAACTATACCCATCGTTTAGGCTTTTTTATGAAACTATACCCAACTTTTGAACTTTTGCAATACTATACCCAACCTTTGGAAACCGTAACTATACTATTCCTATACTAAATTTCCGGCCAAAAAAACGTCATTTCCAGACAAAGTGACATCATGTCTCGGCAAGTGAGGGGGGTAATATAGTCATTTCCAGACAAAATTCCTTTAATACTACAAAAATAATTCGAAATATTGCAGTTATGCCCTCAGACTTTATCAATTCAACTAATTTAGGTTATATTTTATAATTTTATATAAATATTTATATTTTATAATTTTATATAAATCTTTATATTTTATATAAATCTTTATGTTTTATAATTTTATATAAATCTTTATTAAAAACAATATATATAATTTTTTATAACAAAAAAAATAAAAATAAAAAGTCATCTTCCCCACCCCCCCCCCCCCCCCCTCCACCCACACACCCCCCACCCTCCCCGACCCACCCCTACCCCCGCCCCCACCTCCCCGACCCACCCCTACCCCGCCCCACCCGCCCCCACCCCGCCCCCACCTCCCCGACCCACACCTACCCCGCCCCACACGCACCATCACCGCGATTTGATACAATTTCTTTATGATTTAGATCAAAATATAATTAAAATTAAATATAGTTATTAATTAAAAATAAAAAAAAAATGACTGGGCTTGGTTTTGAGCCCGTCGGGCAGAAATTAATTAAAAAAAAAAGTTACAGGGCATTTTTCGAGCCCGTTTAAAAAAAGGGCAAACTTGAATTTGGGAAAAGTTATGAGGCAGAAATTATAAAATGCCCGGATCTTAATAACTTAGTACAAATGATCTTTAGGGAATTTTTATAACTTAGTAACGATTGAGTTTTAGGGAGTCTCTCAATCATCTAACTTAGATAATTATTCGTAGTTTTCTAGCATATATTCGACATGTCAAGCAGTCGTCGCCGTCGGACTGGCACTTCGAGTGCTTCTGATGTTCTCGATGTTCCCGATGTTCCCATTGCTGCTAGTGGCCGAGGTAGTCTTGGAGCTCGTGTAGTTATCACACATGGCGGTCATAGTCGCGATGAGGTGGCCCCCAACGCATCTACATCGTTGACGCCTTCACTTCAGCGCGACCTTTCTTTTGATGTCGCTGCATCGGCCGATGTCGCGCCCATTGCGTCAGGATCTAGGGCTAGAGCATCATCTTCCGTGGGTTCCACCGGAGCTGGCCCGAGCCGGAGGCCGACAGAGTCTCCAACATCAGGAGTATTCACTGCCATGCAGCAACGCCCAACTAGAAGCAGCTCCAAAGGTTCGCAGGCACCCACTGACAAAACTCAGAGGCAGATCATTAGATTGTCTTCTCGTAGCCTGTTTGAGTCCCCCACTAGCAACGAGATTGCGACGACGATCACGTAGTTGATCAAACAGTTCATGAAAGAATTCTGGCCTAGCTACTTAGCGATGCCCAAGGAAGTGCGAGGCGACATGTTTATTAAATTTTTGGTGAGGAATTATTTCACAAATATACCATATTATTTAATTTAATGTATCAATAAATCAAACGACATAATAAGAATAATCTTAAAACTTTATTAATTTGTAGAATATATATGGGATCCATGTGAGAGAGAAATACGAAGTACAAGTGACCTGCGAAGTGAAGGCAAAGTCTTGTTACAAGAATTTGATGTACAACACAAAGAAACAGTACTTTGAGAGGGTTGAGGATCCGAAATATGCTCTGAAACAGAAGACTTGGTTGCACGACACGTTGGAGGCGGAGGCGATTAAGCATTGGGCCACAAACGATCTTATAGAGGTGTTGTGGTAGTCCAAGAAAAATAGGAGAGGAGGCGAGGAGCCAAATGAGGGGACGAAGGCACCACCCACTTTTTTGGTGGATCCATCGACATAGAGGAGATAAGACGTCGATTGGTATGATTTACTAAAATTAACAATATGGATGTAATTAAGTAATCTTAATATATGTGTAATTAAGTTTAACGTACTCTTTCTAGAAATGTGTAGGCTGAGGCCCACCCTCAACGAAAGGACCCTATTCGATATGATGAAGCCTACAGACGTGGTCACACGTAGAGGGTGAAGGGGACCGGCTGTAACACAAGAGTGCCAGCAAAGCGCCAGTGGACCGATCTTGCGGTGAAGGAAATTTACGCAAGTTATTTAAACCTCACACTCCTTTAATTTTTCCTAAAATAGCTTTAAATTCCTTATTTTAATTTGAATATTGATTCTTTCAAATTTGAATGCAGAACAAGTACATGACTCTATTGAGGGAGAAATATCTGTTACTAGCTCGGCTCCTGGTGTTCGATCCCGACTGTTGGACCGAGGCATTTGGTCCTATGAAGCAGGGGAAGGTCAAGGGCTTACCGAGGGATTCACGCCCGGAGGCGTACGTCATCAATACAGAAAACAAAAAGATTATGCACGGGCGAGCATCCAGGAATTGCATACGCAGAATGAGCGAACTATTTCGCGTGCATATCGAAAGATGACTGATATGCATGCCATTATTGACCTCTGGAGAGTCATGTTCAAAGAAAAGATGGGATGGGAACTTCCATCGGTTCCAGATTCGGCGTTCTTGGGGAATGCATGTAGGACGGGAGCTGGGCATATGATTACACCGATTACTAGGTCGCCGCGTCGGACACCAGATTCATTTACTTCCAGTTCTTCCAGTAGGCCTACGTATATCGAGGAGTATACTGATGCAGACTCCGATGTGGAGGAGATGCCCGCTGACGATTGTGTAGATTTGGGTGTTGAGGATGATGGTGATGATGATGGTGAGGATGAGGTCGCTACTGCAGGTGGGGACGTTTATAGTTCTAACGATTATTAGTATTTTTATTTTTATTGTAATGTTGGACTGTTAAATTTTAATTGTTGTAATGTTGTAATGTTATTGTGTACTTTTATTGTGTACTTTTATTTTTAATATAAATCCGTAATGTTAAATTTTGAGTGTATTGAAGGTCACATATAAAATGTTTCTTTTTAGTTTTTAATGCAACTGTCTTTTACAACACTAACAAATAAAGTGTGTCACAAACTTGTGTTTAAAATTATTACAAGATAAATCAACTAAACAGTATCACTATCATCACCATCTAGCTCCATGTTCTCACTTTCTTCGTCTTCCTGTAGTGAACTGGGCTGCCTACTTTGGTTTCATACGGTAGGTGTATGGCCAAATGCTCCCTAGAATCGAAGAAGGAAGGAGGAAACATCCTCTCAAGCTTGCACATCGTGACAATAATGGATTCCTTAAGACTTCTCATATCGGTGGACGAAACCTCTTAAGCACAAATTGTCCGGAAGAATAAACTAATCTCCACCAATGTGTCCCAAATGTCGGTCGGCAGGAAGTCGCGAAAAGCAATGGGAATCAATCTTTGCATGAAGACGTGACAATCATGACTCTTTATACCAAATAGGCTTTGTTGCTGCTTTTGTACGCATCGTTCCAAGTTTGACGCGTATCCGTCCAGAAATTTGAGATCGCCCAACCATTTCAAGTCCTTCATCTTTTCCTCCCACGTGAGACAACAGGTTGCCCTTGGCTTCACATATGCGCCTCATCGGGATTGTTCTAAAAATAGCTCTTCACGGTTAGTCAAGATCTTCAAATCATGTCTAGACTTGATGTTGTCCTTAGTCTTAGAGTCATCCAACACTGTGTAGATGATGTTATCGAAAAAGTTCTTCTCACAATGCATGACATCTAGATTGTGACGAATCAAGTTTGTGGACCGATAGGGAAATTCCCAAAATATGCTCTTCATCAACCAATTATGATTCTTATGAAAACCCGGTAGCTTTTTCACTTTGGCCCAAAAACCAACATCCCCAAGTCCCCCCACAATTTCCCTCATTTCGTTGTCTGTTTTCTTGAGAATATGTGCTTCTAATGACTTTTACCCTTTTCGAATGAATTCTTGTCATGCCGCCACCGATGATGTTCGGGCAAACAATGACGATGGTAATCGAACCAACACGGATTACCGCCATTCTGCAACACAATCGTACATTCCTAGGCTCAACTACAAAATTCGAATGTGTCCGATCAAAGTGTCGATATGCCTCACTTGAAGCTCGGTGAATCATTCAATCTGTAGCCTCCCGACACTTCAAATGCCAAGTCATATGCTTTGCAGTGCCTACGGTATAATACAACCTCTGACGACGAGGACCTAAGGGGAAATACCACAAATGCTTCTTCGCGACCTTCGACTTCCTACCAGACTCGTATCTACCTTCCCTGCATATCGGGCATTTTAGGAAGTCCTTGCTCGCCGCAAACCCGTAGAACAGAAAACACTAATTTGTGCACGCATCGATCTTCATGTACCCTAACCCCAAGGTTCCCAGCATCTTATGCATCCCGTTCGTGTCTTAAGGTAACAACTTCTCAATCTCTTGGTCGAACCCATCTTTAGACATCTTTAGAAAATTGTCAGACATAATGTTACTCGCCTTGTGAATAGTTTTTTAATTCACCCACTCTCCAACCCAATGTAAGACGGTTTTGCGCTTCTTAGGGTGCATCTTTACCTGACCTAGATGCAGCAAGTTGTATAAAGCTCTCGCATCGGGATTTGGATCCTCGTTACGAACATCGTCCTCATCAAATCGGCCTCCATGTGCATCCACACCCATATGTCTAAACGAATCATCAGCACGAACAGGGTTGTCGGGAATATTGGCGTGTGATGGGCCGGGAGGTTCGTCGATAAATTTTACAGTAGTCGTGGCAAACTTCTCTCCATGCAAAATCCACTCAAAATATCCAAACGTAAATCTCGACTTATGAAGATGATCATGGACTTCAAATCGATCAAAAAACTTGGAATTGTTACATTTTTTGCACGGGCACCTAATATGCCCTCCTAGATCTAAATATGCATCTTGTTGCGAAGCGAATTCTATGAATGTGCGAACTCCAACCACAAAACTATCTCGCAAATAACCATTGCTCTCGAATCTATCGTACATCCAATTTCTATCTGCTTGGTAGTCCATTATTTATCTAAGTTGTAAATTTTAAAGGAAATAATTAATTAGAATTAATATTACCAACAATTAACAATTTAAAACATAACAATTATCATGCACGATAAGGTGGTAGAGTGACAAATTGACCAATTTACTTCTTGAAGCGTGAAAAATGATCTTCAAGAATCTTGTGTCCACTACGAGTACACTCGATGTGTTTACGACAAAATCTATCAACAAATGAATAAACAAGTTAACATATCATACCAAAATTTAATATTGAAAAATATATTTGACAATCTAAATGAAAAAAACGAGAATACCTTAAGAAATTATGAAAGTAAGGGAAAGGGTATTTACAGTTGAAAATCTGGCAGCTCGTGACCGCCTGGCGGTCGCGAATGCCAACTAGCCGTTAACATTCATAACCGCCTGGCAGTCGTGAATGCCATCTACCTGTTGGCATTCGTGACCGTCGGGCGGTCACGAAGCCAACTAGTCGTTGGGATTCGTGACTGCCTGGCAGTTACTCAATATTTCGTGACCGCCCGGCGATCACGAAAGAAGCTCTTTTGGGACCGCTGGGCGGTCGCGAACTATTTAGTGACCGACAGGCAGTCACGAAAGAGGGGTCTTTCGTGACAGTCGGGCGGTCACTAATAGTATTCATATAAACATTGTGGAATATATGAAACGATTTTGATGTATTTATTCTTCTTAACAACAAATCTCATTATTACATGTGAATTGAAGTAATATATTAGTACAACATTAGTAATTAACTTATCAAAATAATAAATTAGATGCAATTAGGCGAGTTATGAACGAATAACCTATTTTATGTTCTACAACTAATCATCATATATACCAAGTTGTTTTAGTATTTATATGAGATTTTGTATTAAAACCTTAAAATTTACTTAGTAGTGACTCTTTTATCAATTTAACAAATAACACACCTTAAATAAACAAACGACAATCAAAAAATGTTGAATGAAGGTTATTCGTGACCGCCCAACTGTCACGAATAAGGGTGTTTCATGACTGTTGGGCGGTCGAAGAATCTTTCGCGACTGCCCAGCGGTCACGAAAGAGGCTGTCGTGACCCCCGGGCGGTCACTCATAATATTTATACAAAAAAATAATTTTGTGGAGCGATTTTGATGTGTTTATGATTTTTAACAATAAATTTCATGTGAATTAAAGTATTAAATTAGTACAACATTAATAATTAACATACTAAAATAGTAGATTAGATGTGATTAGGCGAGTTATGAACGAATAACCTATTTTATGCTCGACAACTAATCATCACATATACCACCACTACAAGAAATTGCTTTTTTAGCCACAAAATATTGGTAACAAACGACAATTTTGTTACAAGAGGACGTTAAATGGTAACTAAATTTGAGTTTCGTTACAAAAACTCGCATTTTTGGTAACCATCCGTAGTTTTAGTTATGAAAAGTATTCTTTCGTTACCATAAGTTCGTATTTTGGTAACTTGTATTATAATTGTTACTAGAACTGAAGAATTTCGTTACAGTTAATCTATTTTGGTAACTAATATACATTATTGTTACCCAAGCGAAAAAGTTTGTTACAAACAAGACCAATGTGATACAACTACAGAGTTTGTTACTAAAGTTTAGATTTAATTCAATAATACGTATTTAGCTCTAATTATGAGACTATATACTAAATTTATTACTAAGAAGAATGTGATTTGATTCAAAAGGAAATAACTCTTTTACTTAAAGTGATTTGTAATTGAATAAGAATTTTTTACAATATTGCATTTGCATATATATATATATATATATATATATATATAACTATCTAAATAATTTGCTTTTCTTTATATATATATATATTGCCTAATAGCCAATAGAAAAAGAGAGCAAGCATTGAGCATATATATATATATATATATATATATATATATCACATGATAATTTTGTGAAACAAGATTTCCGTGAGATCTGGATCACACATGTATCTTTACAAGATTCTTGCCCAACAAGATAAGATATAGACGTAATCAAAAAAAAAAGAAAAAAACATGAGATTCGAAATGAATTAGGGGAATCAAGAAAAATGTGTGCAGCAAAATAACATATATATCTTAATTAATTCACTTTACACAACCACGTAATTATATGTCTTGGTAATTAAACTAAACTAAGGACTTCACTTAATTAATTACCTTAGCTTGAAAGTAACTAGATACCTAATTAAATGCATTATTTTTTCACCTAGCGTATCTAACATCATATCTTTGACCATATCGCTAATATACATCATCATATCCATCATTTTCGTCAATCACGTAACTAATTTACATGAAAGTTTTAATAAATATATATTGCGGTTAAGTTACACAACAAAATCTATCATTAATACAACAATATGCACGTTGATTTAGATGTTATATGCGATTTTGTGATAAAACTTTATAACTTTCTTAGTAGTAACTATTTTATCAATTTAACAAACTAGCACTTTAAATAAACAAACGAAAATCAAAATATGTTGAATGAAGGTTATTCGTGACCGCATAGGTCTTTCGTGACCGTCGGGTGGTCACTAATAGTATTCATATAAAATTTTTGGATGGAACGACTTTGATGTGTTTATGATTTTTAACAATTAATTTCATTACTACGTGTGAATTAAAATAACAAATTAGTACAACATTAGTAATTAACATACTAAAATAGTAGATTAGATGTGATTAGGCGAGTTATGAACGAATAACATATTTTATGTTCTACAACTAATCATCATATATACCAAGTTGTTTTAGTTGTTGTATGCGATATTGTAATAAAACCTTATAATTTACTTAGTAGTGACTATTTTATCAATTTAACAAACAACCTGCCTTAAATAAACAAACAAAAATAAAAAAAATGTTGAATGAAGGTTATTCGTGACCGTTGTGGTCTTTCGTGACCGTTTAGCGGTCAAGAAAACAGGTTCATGACCGCTAGGCGGTCGCAGAATCTTTCGTGACCGCCCAGCGGTCACGAAAGAGAGGTCTTTCGTGACCATCGGACGGTCACTAATAATATTCACACAAAAAAATAATTTTATGGAGCGATTTTGATGTGTTTATGATTTTTAACAATAAATTTGATTACTACATGTGAATTAACGTAATAAATTAGTACACCATTAGTAATTAACATACTAAAATAGTAGATTAGATGTGATTAGGCGAGTTAAGAACGAATAACCTATTTTATGTTCTACAACTAATCATCATATATACCACGTTGATTTAGATGTTATATGCAATTTTGTGATAAACCTTATAATTTACTTAGTAGTAACTATTTTATCAATTTAACAAACAACGCACCTTAAATAAACAAACGAAAATCAAAAAACGTTGAATGAAGGTTATTCGTGACCGCCCAGCAGTCACGAATAAGGGTCTTTCGTGACCGCGGGGCGGTTACGAAATAGATTCGTGACCGCTAGGCGGTCGCAGAATATTCCGTGACCGTCGGGCGGTCACTAATAATATTCATTAAAAAATTTAATTTATGGAGCGATTTTGATGTGTTTATGATTTTTAACAGTAAATTTCATTACTACATGTGAATTAAAGTAATAAATTAGTACAACATTAGTAATTAACATACTAAAATAGTAGATTAGATGTGATTAGACGAGTTACGAACGAATAACCTATTTTATGTTCGACAACTAATCATCATATATACCAAGTTGTTTTAGATGTTATATGCGATTTTGTGATAAAACCTTATAATTTACTTAGTAGTAACTATTTTATCAATTTAACAAACAACGCACCGTAAATAAACAAACAAAAATTAAAAAATATTGAATGAAGGTTATTCGTGACCGCCTAGCGGTCACGAATAAGAGTCTTTCGTGACCGCTGGGAGATCACGAAGAATATGGGACGGCCGTCTGGCGGTCACGAATGACTCCTCGTGACCGCCAGACGGTCACAAAATTTAAAAAAAATTGAAAATGCAAATATTTTGTGACAGCTCGGGGGTCGCGGAAGACATTAGAATTTGGCGGGATCGGGGGGAATTCAAATTTTCCGAAAATTCAAAATTTTCACCCAAATTCTATATATATACCCACCATTCCACACACTAATTTTCACTACACACAAATTATCTTCTCTAAAAAGCTAACACTTTCTCCTCATTTCTTCATTTCCCAAATCCAAAACAAAAACACCAACATTTTTTCTTCTTCTCTTTCCTTTCCTTATATCCCCAAAAACAAAACACTTTTGCTTGACGGTTGACGAAGGGGTCATCTGTGACCGCTGAGCGGTCACGAAGGACTCACGACTGAGGGCTTCCGCGACCGCCCGGGTAGTCGCTAATGACCCCTTTTTTGTAGTGTCATTTTTACATATCTTAATTACAAGCTATTAAAGTTTAGCACTTGACTATTTCTTGGATGAGGTAATTCCTCACATAATTACTTGGCGATGTATTTTATCTATTCTTGGGTTTTTAATGTAGTAAACTTCCTAATCAAATTTAAATATTTGTGTGGTCTATTATATATGTTTAAATTAGAATAAAAGTTAATTTGTTGCAGTCAAAGATTCATAACAACAAAATACAGTTAACTCCATCAGTGTATTGGCTAAAAAGATGTTACGAAAATAAATTTCGACATCCATACCTCTCTGTAAGAATGTATTTTGCTGAATGAGTTCTTCATTAATCTTGAGGTCAATATATAGTACAACAAGGAGTCTAAGTAAGGTAAACTACATAATCTAAATAAGTACAAAATCAATCTAAGATATACACAAAAGAATATACTAGAGAATATACTAGAGAATATATAACATATATCTAATACACCCCCGCAGTCAAAGCGGGAGGATCACGAACGGTTAGACTGTCACGAAAGTCATCAAAAAGAACCCGGGGCAACCCCTTAGTGAAAATGTCGGCAATTTCGAACCGAGAGGGGACGTGTAGAACTCGAACATGGCCCCGAGAAACCTTTTCACGAACAAAATGAATGTTTAACTCAATGTGTTTGGTGCGTTGGTGTTGCACCGGATTAGTAGTGAGATAGATGGCGCTCACATTATCACAATAAACCAAGGTTGCTTTTGAGAGAGGAAGGTAGAGCTCCAAAAGAAGATTACGAATCCATCATGATTGGGATACTACATTAGCAACCCCACGGTATTCAGCTTCGGTACTGGATCGTGAGATAGTGGGTTGCCATTTTGAAGACCAAGAAATAAGGTTATCGCCAAGAAATATGCAATATCCAGAAGTGGATCATCGAGTGTTGGGGCAAGCGGCCCAATCAGCGTCAGTATAAGAAAGTAGAGAGTCGAGTTATGAACGAGAAAGATGAAGGCCAAGATTAGTCGTGCCTTGAACATACCGAAGAACTCGTTTCAGGGCTGCCATGTGTTCTAACCGAGGGTCATGCATATGAAGACAGATTGGTTGAACAACATAAGATATATCCGGTCTCGTAAAGGTGAGATACATGAGGGCGCCCGCCAAGCTATGAAACAAAGTCGGGTCGGGAAAGGAAGGACCCGAGGAGTCAAGCTTTTGTTTAGAGTCAACGGGTGTAGCTGCAGGTTTGCAAGAAGACATGCATGCACGTTCTATAATTTCTCTAACATACTTGCTTTGAGACAAGAAAATACCACCTGCATGATGAGTAACAGCAATGCCTAAAAAATAGTGAAGGGAACCCAAGTCCTTCATGGCAAATTCAGAACCAAACTGAGCAATAAGAGACCGGCGAAGAGCAATAGAAGATCAGTCAAAATAATATCGTCAACATATAGGAGCAAATAAGCAATATCACTTCCCTGCTGATAGATAAAGAGAGAGTGGTTGGATTTGCTGTGAGAGAAACCGATGGTGGAAGCAAAGTCTGCAAACCGCTGATACCACGCCCGTGGGGCTTGCTTAAGCCCATAGAGAGACTTCTTCAGTAAGCAAACATAGTCGGGGTGGCGTGAGTCACGAAAACCAAGTGGTTGGTGCATGTAGACCGTTTCATCCAAATTCCCGTGAAGGAAAGCATTCTTGACATCCAACTGATGAATAGACCAAAAACGAGAGAGGACAATGCTGAAAACGGTCCGGATAGTGGCGGGTTTGACCACCGGGCTGAAAGTATCCCAACAATCAATGCCAACCTACTGAGACCTGCCATCACCAACAAGACGAGCCTTATATCGCTCAAAAGAACCGTCAGCATTAGTTTTGTGACAAAAAATCCATAAAGAGCGAATAACATTCACATTAGTCGGACGAGGGACTAACTCCCACGTCTCATTCTTAATCAAAGCATTTGTAACCCCTATGATGCGAGGGATACCCGATAAAGACGCAAGGGGAGGAACGAGGTTGGAGTTTATGGATAGTAGTGGAGGGAGAGAGTGGGTAACACAAACACCCAAAAGTTCGTAGGTGCGTGTAAGAGGGTGTGCGGTTGTATAATATTTGAGTGGGAGATGAGTTGTGTATAGTTTTATGTGGGAGGATATTTGAGAGGTAAGTGGCAGTTTGTAAGGCGTGAGGCCAAAGAGATGGAGGGGCGGCCGATTCAGTGAGGAGAGTGCGTATAATGTTATTAAGAGACTGAATTTGGCGTTCAGCTTTTCCATTTTGGGCCGAAGTGTAGGGGCAAGAAAAGCAAAGAGACATGCCAGAGGTGTGACATAGTGACTTGAATTGCTCATTATCAAATTCCCTGCCATTGTCACATTGCAAACATTTAATAGGGGTATCAAATTGAGTTCTTATAAATGTAGCAAAGGCAGTGAATATAGAGAAAACATTAGATTTTCTCCAAATAGGAAAAGTCCACAAGAATTTAGAGAAGTCATCTAAAAACAAGACGTAATATTTGTGACCACTAGCCCCTAGGACCGGTGAGGTCCATAAGTCACTATGAATAATATCAAAAGGGTGCAAGCTTGCATTAGAAGATAAAGAAAAAAGAAGTCTAATATGCTTCCCCAAAACACAAGGTTCACCTAATGTTTGTTTATTCAAAGTATGATAATGAATAAAATTGTGTTTATGTAAAAACTGTAAAATAGAGGATCCCGGATGTCCCAAACGATGATGCCAAAGTGAGGGTGAGGTGGTGGTGAGGGCGAGAGTGGGGCGGGTGGAGATAGGCGGCAGTGAGGAGGGAGTGACGGGATATAGGTCACCGGTACTATTACATCGCATGATTGGGCTCCCCGTCCAATAATCCTTCACAGAGAAACCAAAGGGATCAAACTTAATAGAAACACAATTATCAGTAGTGAAGCGTCGCACAGAGATAAGGTTTTAATAATATCGGGAGCATGTAAGACATTTTGTAAATAGAGTGGATAAGTAGAGAAAGGGAGCAATGCGTTACCATGACCTTTTACCGGAATATTAGAACCATTGCCGACCAGAATATTATGATGCATGCCTGAAAAAGAATAAGACGAGAGAGTACCTTTCGCCGAAGTCATGTGAGATGAGGCACCGAGAGAGTATGCATAGCACTGTCAATGTCCGTAGGCGCATAGCCGTGCGGAGGTTGGGCTTCGACTGAGTATGCTTGGGGGCGTGGGCTCAAAATTTCGGACTGAGATGGAGCAGTGGGCCGTGTCCAACCAGTGGTAGGGTAAGGACACGGCCGATAGGTCCACGGAGCATTGGGCCACGGATAGGCCGCCCAAGGTTGGGCCGGAGAAGCCCATGGGTGTGGTGCAGCTTGTCCGAAATAACCGCGACCGTGACCACATCCACGACGTCCTCGGTAAGAAGAGGAGGAGCCGCGGTTGGGAGGTGGCGTACCGCGGTCGTGGTGAGGTGGGTCCGGTGGTGGTGCGGTGTGAACCATAGCTGCGACAGCAGCAGTAGAGGCTTGCTTGGCCTTGCGGGTCTCTTCCATGATGAGACAGGAATGAGCCTCATAGAACGGAGGCAAAGGATCACTCTGTTGAATGAACGTGGCAACACCGTCGTAACTCTTAGTAAGGCCGGCAATGAGTTGGAGAACGAGACATTGATTTGAAACGGGTGCACCAACGTTCGAGAGTTGATCTGCAAGGACTTTGAGTTCTTGACAATAAGAAAAAATATTTGCAAAATTATCCAGAGATACCTGAGAGAATTGGTTCTCCAAATAAACCGCTCGTGAATTCTTGTTGTCCTGAAAGACGTTTTCAAGACGGACCCAAGCTTTGTGTGCTGTGGAATCCTTCTCAATGATGGTGTGCATGAGATCGTCGGATATAGTACCATATATCCATTGGAGGACGATATCATCAAGTCGGGACCAAAGGTCGGAGTCGGTAGCGGGAGAAGACGTGATTTTGTCCTTCTCCTTGTCCGCGGTGGTGTCTTTGTCCGTGGTTTTGGTGGCGGACGTGGTGGGGGCGAAAGGTAGGGGAGGAATTATGTGGTCGATGACTTGATATACACGGCAGTGAATACTTAAAAGTTCTGCCCATGTGGAGTATTGACCTTTCTCCATCTCAAGAGTGATCGGGATGAAGTTCCGAACATTAGACACGGCTAAAGCGGGATGAAATTTGGATTCAGCCATGAGAGGGAGAGAGAGAGAGAGAGAGAGAGAGAGAGAGAGGGGAGGGGGGACGGCTGTTGAGAGAGGGAGGAAAGGCACACTGCTAGTGTTAGACTTGTGATACCATGTAAGAATGTATTTTGCTGAATGAGTTCTTCATTAATCTTGAGGTCAATATATAGTACAACAAAGGATTCTAAGTAAGGTAAACTACCTAATTTAATTAAGTACAAAATCAATCTAAGATATACACAAAAGAATATACTAAAGAATATAATAGAGAATATACAACATATATCTAATATGTAAGAATGTATTTTGCTGAATGAGTTCTTCATTAATCTTGAGGTCAATATATAGTACAAACAAGGAGTCTAAGTAATGTAAACTACCTAATTTAAATAAGTATAAAATCAATCTAAGATATACACAAAAGAATATACTAGAGAATATAATAGAGAATATACAACATATATCTAATATGTAAGAATATATTTTGCTGAATGAGTTCTTCATTAATCTTGAGGTCAATATATAGTACAACAAGGAGTCTAAGTAAGGTAAACTACCTAATCTAAATAAGTACATAATCAATCTAAGATATACACAAAAGAATATACTAGAGAATATACAACATATATCTAATACTCTCTAACAAGATATTATTCTTTGTAAAATTTTATTAGTACTTCCTGTCTACGTTATGTGATATCAGCATAGAGAGACAAAAAAAATGACTGAAAGGGATTTAATTAAATAAGAGAGTGAACGAGAAAAATCAATTTGCTGATGATAGGTTCATAATTGAAGACGGCGATCGAGTCAAAGAAAGCTGGAAAATTACTAAATATTAGGGGTAGAATTGGACAAATAAAAATTAGCCGTCCAAAAATCCCTCATAGCATAAAGTAATATTTTCCATTCATAAATTGCAGTTAATAGTTTGCATTATTTTTTACATATCTTAATTACAAGCTATTAAAGTTTAGCACTTGACTATTTCTTGGATGAGGTAATTCCTCACATAATTATTTGGCGATGTATTTTATCTATTCTTGAGTTAACTTTCTAATCAAATTTAAATATTTGTGCGGTCTATTATATATGTTTAAATTAGCATAAAAGTTAATTTGTTGCCGCCAAAGATTCATAGCAACAAAATACAGTTAACTCCATCAGTGGATTGGCTAAAAAGATGTTACGAAAATAAATTTCGACATCCTTACCTCTTTAACAAATATATTATTCTTTGTAAAATGTTATTAGTACATCCTGTCTACGTTATGTGATATCAGCAGAGAGAGAGAGAGAGAGAGAGAGAGAGAGAGAGAGAGAGAGATGACTGAAAGAGATTTAATTAAATGAGAGAGTGAACGAGAAAAATCAATTTGCTGATGATAGGTTCATAATTGAAGACGTCGATCGAGTCAAAGAAAGCTGGAAAATTACTAAATATTAGGGGTAGAATTGGACAAATAAAAATTAGCCATCCAAAATCCCTTGCCTTTATATATAAGAAAAAAAATACTAGGCAACTTCGCTCGTGCGTCGTTCAAAACGATAAATATTTTTTATGTAGAATTTTTTAAGTAACTTGTTACTATAATATTAATATTTTCTTAAACCATAATATAGTAATTTGTTAAACTTATAGAACAAAATCAAAACAATGAAAGATTGGAGAAATTATTACTTAAAACAGCTGACGTGGTGCAGCCAACCAATAAAAAACTTACAAATGGATAATAATATCACAGTCATAATTTTTATAATTCTTTCTCGATCTTTTCTCTCATGTACAAACATACACAGACGGATTTTCAGCCACGAATCAAATATTGACCTCTATGAATTTTTTATGCCTAGTGCTAGATCTGTATTATGTGGGGGTTTTTTTTCTTTTTTCTGCTTTCAAACCAAAGATTAACCTCTACGAATCTCGTGTGCCCATCTTTTAATTTCCTCTCTAATAGAAGAAATTCCCACCCATTCTTGACATTTTTTTACTTCGCAGAAATAACGCACTTTAACAAACCTAGTCATTTTCCATAGTCTAAAAAATTATAAAATGTAAGAAATCGCAGATGATGAGATTGCTATTAAGAATAAATATTAGGCGGTGCCAATGTAAATGCACCCTGACCGTTGTACTATTAATTACTAAAACCTAACTGGAATGAGTTTAATGATGTATTACTGCGTAACCAAAAACATAATATATTAAAAGGTATGTTCTAAACTTTACAGCGGACTCTCACGGTATTGAGTGTTAATCAATTTTATACTAAGCGTGTCTCAATTATTTAATACACGCGAGCACACAAGTTATTTATTACGTAAAACCCCAAAAAACTTAGTAGCAAACCTTTTGGGGCAAAATTAAAATAATTCTAAAATAAAAGGACAAATTAATAATTTACAGTAGGGCCTATAAATAAATAACAAAAACTTTTGGATCAAATTTAGAAGAAGTAAAAAATTAGAAGGACCATTCGACAATTTATAGCAGGACAATAAATGTGAAACGTGAAACTTTGGAGTCGAGATCGAAAGACGTAAAAAAATGAAATGACTATTCTGCAATTTACGGAGGACAACAACGCTATTAACTGCTAAAAATTTTTATTAATGCAAATCTCAACCAATTAATATGTGCGGGCCCTCCAGATATTTAATACTGTAAAACAAAAATATTACAGTAATTAGTTGAACTTACACGGGCAAAATTTGAACACGAAAAATCTCCGTTGAAGAGCATCCTGCTTGAAAACATTCATTCTTATTATATAGTAAAGATAAAGATATATATATATATATATATATATATATATTACTAGGAATTTGGCCCGGGTCATATTCAATTTCTTACTATTGATTAAGACAAAATTATCTTTTCTTTTGTGGAGCGTATCTAATTTACAAATTACACTAATTTCAATTCCTGCTAAAAATAATTCATTAGACATCTAATAACCTCCTAAAGAAATAATATAAACTATTGATTTAAATACAAATCAATAAATTTCCTTGTTCTTTAGTTGCAGTAATGCAATCCCTTTTCACAACTAATAAAAATAAAATCGGTATTTTTGAATTTCTAAATCTTTTTTTTGGGCCATTAAACTGCTTTTGGAACAATGAGCGCATTAACTTTATATCTCATTTTTAACTTTGTACATGTAACTTACACACAATAATCTACAAATGCTCTCTTGGCCACCTCTCTGCTTTCTATCACCTCTACTATCCCACCACCACCGTTTCCGTCGCCCTCTCCTCAACCGGATTCTTCATTGATGCCACCAACAGCAACCACGTCACCCACCCTATATTCCTCAAATAAATTTGTAGTCTCTCTCTCTCTCTCTCTCTCTCTCTCTCTCTCTCTCTCTCTCTCTCTCTCTCTCTCTCTCTCTCTCTCTCTCTCTCATACACACACACACACACACACACACACACACACACCACCTACAACTGCATCCCCCTTATGCGGCATTCTCCAAACCTCCTCTACCACATCTGACACCCTCGCCACCGCTACCGCCGTTTTCTCGCAAGAACCCTACTCTGACGCCTAGCCAATTTTCTCTTGCCACGTCAGCACAAAGATTTGATTTTTTTTACGCGAATTTGACAGAGTAAAAAAATAAAGGATAGTTTGGAAATTTACAACGGGGTCTAAAAGCATGTACTGTAAAACCTTTGGGGCAAGATCGGGTGAATTAAAAATTGAGAGCACAATTCACGTTTTACAGTGGACCCCATGGTAACTTATATGTCCTAACTCCTTAGATAAACAATGAGAGATTTTGGGAAAACATAAAATTAAGAAGTCCATTTTATAATTTACGACGGGACCAATAAGTTGAATAACACAAACTCTTTGGGCGAAATAAAAGAATTTAAATATGAAAAGATCATTCTGCAATATCAATGACAACACTAAGTTAATAGCAATTTTTTTTGGGGGCAAAAAATAGATAAATCTGCAAGTAGAAGGACAATTCTGCAATTGATGAAAGTGACGCAAAGTTAAATAGCATGAACTTTGGGACAAGAATAGAAAAGTACCAAAAGTAAAAGGCTCGTTCAACAATTACAACGGGCTCCATAATTATTAATATGTTATAGTAAAATGACCATTTTGATTGACGGTGTAGACATGAAGTTAAATAACATAAACTTTGAGGGCACAATAAAAAAATAAAACTAAAAAAACAATTCTATAATTTACAAACATAAACTTTTAGGGCAAAAAAAAAACTAAAAAACAATTTTATAATTTACAATGAGTCCATGAGCAAAAAACATAAATGTTTTGGGTCTAAATTGTAAGAATAAGAAAAACATTATGTAGCTCATCCTCAAAACAAATTCTCATATATTTTCCTCTTTTTGTTTTTTTTTTTTTTTTAAAAAAAACGTCGGCTGCATGGATTAGTATCAAGGTAAATCATTTAGTCAATGTTGCCACTCTATCGATAAATCTAGAATATAGTAGCATTACCTCAACTAAAATTAGGGGCTTTATTAAAGTTTGTCTTAGGCTCTTCGCCCAAATTTCATCTATGCGTCGCTCTCTTGCTACTCCAAGATTGTTTTTCAACTTCTTACCCCAAGACTTGCATGATACTTATCCCCACTGTAGCCTTATTGAGGCTTGTCGTAATTTGAAGTGAATAGCCCACCTTTTGACATTCAGCATGATTATAGAATGGCAACATGATCATAGAGAGACCAACATTGTGGCTGATAAACTTGCCAACCTTGGGCATGAGCAACAATATGGTATCCAAGATTTTGATTGTATGTCGCAATACATATCTCATTACCTTCTCTTTGATCTAGTTGGCGGTTTCATACTCGAATTATTACAATGTAGCTTTCCTTACGGGATTTTCCCTTCCTTTGTAACGAAAACAAAAATACATAAATTATTCCTTGTGTATATACCTAGAGAAATCTTGGCAAGTTAATATTCCTTGCTAAACATTATTCAAATAACAACAAAAGAATACCAAAAACTGATTCTCGCTTGAAGCGAAAATTTTCTTTGCCCTTATCTACAATGAGAGTAGGCATCAGCAAGCTGCGAGCTCGCAATGGATAAGTTTTCTGCCAGTGTTCAAATTGGAAATAAATATTCTCTTTTCTAGTTAAGAGCAACATACATATTTCTTGCCATTTTGTATTGTTGACCACTTGTAGCGCACACGTTTGTTCCTAACATATGTAATGGATTAATCTGTTGACAAACATAGATCTGAAACGTCGGTTGCATGGATGAGTATCAAGGTAAATCATTTAAATCTACAGTCAATATTGCGCGATAGTAAATCAATTCAATCTCTAGGCCTAACTTTTCAAAAGCGTCCCATGGATAAAACATGTAGCAGGTAAGTTATATAGTAAACCTCATATCATTTGTTACTCTTTTAGTTATAAGTTACGAACATGGTTCGTTGCTCTTTGCACAATTGTATCATATTAACCAATTACATGATTATGAATC
Organism: Linaria vulgaris; assembly: GCA_948329865.1. Classification (NCBI taxonomy): domain Eukaryota; kingdom Viridiplantae; phylum Streptophyta; class Magnoliopsida; order Lamiales; family Plantaginaceae; genus Linaria; species Linaria vulgaris. Next base: position 69,198,919 of record OX415249.1, read on the forward strand.
AATTTGTGGGCAGCAATTAATGATGAAATATAATTTAACAATAGGTGAAGAATTTGATTATGAGATGAGAGAACTTATATGTAATACAAAATCGAAAATGATGGATAATAGATGGGAGGTGATATAGAAATATAATGATGACTTTTGTGTCAAGTTCTTCTGGGTCAGATGTCAAATGGGTCTTGAATCAAGAACACCACCTTTTATTCGTATAATGGACATCGATAATTTGTTGAACTTTAAAGAAATTAATACGATGTTATTTAAGTAAATAATCACAATTGCCACAATAGAATTATATTATAATCTCATAATTTTACTTTTTATAGAACTTAAGGATGTTCTAGTAAAATACTAGAATGCTAGTTATTATTGATCTCAGAAATCACATTACCATGGACTTTGTTGAGGTTTGCCAAAGTGAGGGGTTGAGATGGTGGATAGGTTCATAAAGTACAAGCAGTTTTTGTCCTCATCACTACTACTATTAATGAAATGCAAAACATTTATGATTCAATTTACAAACTTAATGGAATGCATTGTTAGTAATAGGGATAGAGTATTTACTAGCCTATTTCGGGAGGAACTCTTGGGCTTCAAGTCACAAATTTGGATATGCTATTTAATAAACAAAATAAGCTTGCTTGTATAACTAGAGACTTAATTAATGCCTTGAAAACTAGGGGGTTGATCTTTGATGACCCTTAAAAAAGGGCCTTATTCGCAACCTCACGTTGAGTGTTGATACAACAAAAATTACCACACTAGCTAAAAGCCTAAAATATGAGCTAGTTTCACGCTCCGTATATTGTGGCGCGATGCTTTAAATTGAATATACTCCTAAAAATTATTTTTACACGTCGAACGCATGAAGTACTTCGTTGACCAATAGTGTGCTTAAAGGTCATGTGACGTAAGTGATAAAGTTTATCTCAAAGTTCCTGTTGTTATTTTATTTAAAAAAAAAAAGGGGGAAATGACTTACGGGGAGAGAGAAATCTAACCACAATCCCACCATAACACTTCACTTATTCATTGTGGTTAGATTCTTTATCCCCGTAAGTCATTTCCCCTTTTTTTCTTTTTTTTTATTAATGAAGTAACAACAGAAATATGAGAAAAACATTTTAAAAAAAATTACGTGGAAAATAAAAAAAAAACTAAAAATGCCACGTATGAAAATTGTCGCACGTGGCACCACTCGTTGTCCACGTGGCAAATCCAGTGACATGTGTTAGCAGTGGGTGAATTTTGACACCAACGCCAACATAATGGGTTAAGTTTGGCGAGTGCCAACATAGTGGGTATAATTTGAAAATGTGCCAACTTATAGACTAAATTTGATAAAAATCCCCAAAAATATGCATAACATGTTAAGTCATATGTCCTTTTGGGATTTTTTTTAAGGTCAATTAGTGCATATTTCAGCTTGTAGACATAATATTTTTGCAGACAAAGAATAAGACTACTTAAAGGTACATGAGATAAACAATACTATAATTGGCAGAGTGACATACTGACATGTGAAATTAGCGTTAAACAAGCTGCTTCAAGAAGTCAACTGAACAAATATATAATCAGCTGACAGCTATCTGATCACAACATGCAAACAAGTACCGAAAGGTCAACTGTGAATTATTGGGGATGTTTCAACCCAAACATAGCAATCAAGTATGTATGAGATACTGAACTCATCAATTTCAGATAATGTAACACAAGAAAATTCCAAAGACTTGCCAAATATATATAGAATGTTGCTCATGAAAGTAAATTACCCGAAGAAAAATGCATTGCCAGTTAAAGATAAGCAAACTGGTGATCTTTTAACCAGATAGTTCTATCTAGGAATAAAAATTAAACAAGTCAAGCATTTGGTGTAACATTCTCAATAATTGCATTAACAAATGAGCAGTAGGAAATAGTCCAAAAAGTCTTTTGTATTGATGATACCTGCAACAGTAAGCTGAGTCATTTGACAAAATGAATAAATCTAGTGTTACTTGATATTAACAATAGCACTTGCATGAGTGCAAAGATAACACACACCTTATATCTCAACTGCCACTGATGTCAATTATTAAAGTATAATTTTTTGTCACAATATAAGGGTCCATCCAAATTTGCACCGGCTGAGGGGAAAAGAAAAAAACTAATACAATAAACACTCATCAAGACTTTGCAATAAGCAAAAAAAGGGTCTGCAATTGAATTTTTAACTTGAACCTATCTCGCTATACAGTCAAGTCATAAACACGAATAAGAAATGGCTACAGACTCTCCTTATGCTCATATCATAAATGTATATATTACTCAAATTACATAACATAACTTTAAACAATATTAGAATGCCCTTATGAGAGTAGAATATATGCCTAAATAACAAATACCTCTGCTATTGGGATCGGCCCCAAAATCGAGCAAAAGAAGCACACAGCTCTCGATTCCTTTAGATGCCGCTATATGCTGCCGAAATAGAATCATGAAAGAGATATGAGGACAAGAGTATCTTAAAGATTCACCATTCAATAAAATTATTTTCATTTCAACGGAGATTACTCACCAAAGCCGTCCTTCCATTACTATCAGCTTCATTTGGATCAAGACCCCTCTTTAACAAATGATGCAACAGCAAGTCATCTCCCCTAAGTGTCGCAAAACATAGAGTGAGAGGGAGATCCATTCTTCCTCGGGCAAGCATGTTTTCAGTCTCCAGTAGAACCCCCTCCATTATTGGATCTTTTCGGTCCTTCAAATGCTGAAAAAAAAACAAATCTTGTTGAAGAATATATATAAAATAGAGTGTAGTTTTGCCATCATGATCCTGGTTTTATTATCATTTTAGATTTTTCAATAAAACCAGTGTGTTTGTTTCACTTTTTATCTAAGCCAAACAACCTCAAGCAGACAAGTCAACTAAGTCCTTGATGAAAATAAAGCATAATTACATAGCATTAAGACCTGAAGAAGATTATTCATGATTATAGTCCCATCTCCAACGTTAGCCTGAATAATGTTCAATAATGTGGTCCGATTCAGTCGCAGTAACTGGCTCAATCTTTTTGTACGTTCTCACTGTGAACAGCTGAGGCCTATAGCAAAGTACACCAATTTCACCGCAAAGATCGCCGGTTTTGGCCTCTCCAACAACCTGCATCAATGTAATGTGATAAGAAGCACACCTTTATAATTTGATTCTTTTTTTTTTTTTTGGCTTTATAGCAAGAGTTACCTGCTCAACTCCATTTCTCAAAACCAGAAGATCCTGTAAGGCATCAACTAATTCGTGTGGTTAGATTCCTCTCTCCCGTAAGTTATTTCCCCCTTTTTTCTTTTTTTTTTATTAATAAAGTAACAACAAAAATATGAGAAAAAATAAAAATAAAAATACGTGGAAAATGAAAAAAAAGAATTAAAAATGCTACGTATGAAAAATTATCGCGCATGGCACCACTCGTTGTTCACGTGGGCAAATCCAGTGACATATGTCAGCAGTGAGTGAATTTTGACACCAGCGCCAACATAGTGGGTTAAGTTTGGCGAGCGCCAACATAGTGGGTGTAATTTAAAAAAGTGTCAAGTTAGTGAACTAAGTTTGATAAAAAAAACACCAAAATGATGCATAATATGTTAAGTCAATATGTCCTTTTGGGATTTGTAAGGTAATTAGTGCATATTTCAGCTTGTAGACATAATATTTTTGCAGGCAAAGAATAAGTCTACTTAAAGGTACACGAGATAAACAATACTATAATTGGCAGAGTGACATGTGAAATTAAGCGTTAAACAAGCTGCTTCAAGAAGTTAACTGATCAAATATATAATTTACAATGAGTCCATGAGCAAATAGCATAAATGTTTTGGGTCTAAATTGTAAGAATAAGAAAACAACTATGTAGCTCTTTTCCTCTTTTTGTTTTTTTGTTTTTTTTTTTTATGGTCAAAGAGCAGCTATGCGGCTGCCCCACCCCCTTTTTTTGTTTTATTTTTTATTTGAACCTCATATATTGGAAAAGTAATTTTAAGAGATAATAGGGGCAAACTAAGAAACTGCAAAAACTACAGGACCATACATAAATCAAGGGCTTTATTATATAGTAGTGAAGAGCTATTTCTACATTTCATATCAGAATTAACCAGAGAAATCAGAATGGGTAGTAGTAGCATCACTGTCAATAGAAGGTAAATATACCATCACTATATGCTCCGATCATTTCTTCTCTTTACTTCTTTCCCCTCAGCCGCAGAATACAGTCAATAGAAAGTTGTTTGTTGGTTTCGTTTTCATTTATTCTAAATTGAAAGTTTAAGATATTTATGATGAAAAACATTTAAAAATTTTGAATTCTAATTATATTTGGTGTCAATATATAAATTAATCCAGATTGGAAGGCAAGGTAGCTATTATCACCGGCGGAGCAAGCGGCATCGGTGCAAGCACGGTACGTCTCTTTCACAACCACGGCGCAAAAGTCGTGATCGCCGACATCCAAGACACCCTCAGCCAATCCTTGATCGCCGACCTTGGCGGCCACAACAATGTTTGCTATGTCCACTGCGACGTCTCCAACGAAGAACACGTCACTGACCTAATCGACACCACAATCTCCAAATTTGGACACCTGGACATCATGTACAACAATGCCGGCATCATGAATGGCGGGTTCGAATCAATCCTCACCACAACAAAATCCAGTGTACAAGACATGTTGAACGTGAACTTAGTCGGCGCATTTTTGACCGCCAAACACGCCGCAAGAGTGATGGTGCCCAACAAAAAGGGGTGCATACTTTTCACCGCTAGCTGTTGCACAGAGATCGCCGGTATCGCGACACATTCGTATACGGCTTCAAAGTATGGGATCGTTGGACTCACGAAAAACTTGGCGGCTGAAATGGGATCGTACGGAATTAGGGTTAATTGTATTTCACCGTTTGGAGTTTTGACTGGATCAAGTGTTGGTAATGAAGAGATAGAGTCAATGTTTGAGAAGATGATGGATGCAGCTGCGAATTTGAAGGGAAAGATTTTGAAGGCGGAGGATATTGCGATGGCGGCGCTGTATTTGGCCAGTGATGAGGCGGCTTACGTTAGCGGGATGAATATGGTGGTTGATGGAGGGTACAGTGTTGTCAATCCTACTCTGCTTAATCTCCGTGTTTGATGAAGTTTTACTTGCATTCTGTTGAATAAATTCAAGTGGTCAACTGGTCATGTTATTGTTGAGTAATATAAGCAATATCGGCTTTGTTATGGCCTTATTCGCATTACTCATCAATCTCCAAGGAAATAATAAATGACCAGCAACTTGCAGTTCTAGTACTTCAATTAGAATGGTCGTATAAAATAGTCTACTTTTTGTAAGGAGCATAACTTGCATTTATTTTCATATATATATATATAGTCTGCGATTTTAATCATTTTCCCTAAAACATACTAATTCTTTTTCTTTTACGACTTGCAAATATTGTCATTTAATTTTGATTGTTAACAATATAATGTTGTTGGGTGTTTGTATTTCTCGCTCCCGCGGCTAAGAATGAGGAAAATACCTATCATCTTTTTATGGAATCTCCGATTTCAAATTTGGATGGAATGTTATAGTTGGCTTGGTATTACAACTGTTTTATGGAATGATCCTAAAAATCATTCTTGCAACATGAAGGATTATGGACTAAACGAAGGGGAAAAAAAGATATCTGGAGTAGAGGGGGTTTGGGCTCTTTATTTGGTGGGGAATTCGGGACGTGAGAAATAAGAAGACGTTCGAGGCGAATTTAATGGAGGAAGCTCGATTATTGACATGATTGAAGCCAAAATCTGGTTGGGGCTTAAGTCTAGAAATCAAAACTTTACTTATTCATTTGTTGATTGGTACCTTGATCCGCGTAGACCAAGGGCGAACACTCATCGTTTACGGTATGGACTACCAGGGTCAGTTAATTGTATTGAACAGCAATCTAATTGCTAGCACCACGTGCTGTAAGGATTGGAGCATCCTTGGTACTTCCACACTTTATATACTTCTTTGGTTGATAAAAAAAAAATGTAGCTGTTTCAAGTGTTTTCCAATTTAGAGGGTTGTACTTTCTTAGTGTTGGTTTTCAAGGTAAATCAGTAAAATTGTCCAACATTATTGCATAAATCTGGTTTAATGATTGAACTAAGCGACCAGTACATACTCTATACCAGCATTGTCTTTTTGTTCTTCTAAAAATGAATAGACTAGTTTGCTATGATTAATTAATTATGCCTACGAATTTTCAAATATGGTTGGTAGACAAGAAATATGGAGACTAGACTGTTAACTATCAAAATAAAATTTGGACACTGGTAATAGGCTGCTGCTATTAAGCTTGTTGACTCATTCTGAAAATCACACACACAATCCATCAAACACCTAAACTGCATACATACTAAAAGGGACCATGTGTACCTTGGAGAAACGCGGCAATCTCTTCATCCTCACGATCACGGGGGATGACCAACACCGTCTCAACCCGACCCGCATCGACTCCATCCGCGACGCCCTGGCCCGCGTCAAGGCCGAGTCGCAATCCTCCTCTGCCCTTATCACCACCGCGCAAGGCAAATTCTTCTCCAACGGCTACGACCTCGACTGGGGCATGTCCGACCCGTCCGGGACCCAGGCCCGAAACCAGCTCATGTCTCGAAAACTCCGGCAACTAGTCAACGACCTGATCTCCCTCCCCATGCCGACCATCGCCGCCGTGACCGGACACGCCTCCGCCGGCGGATTCATCCTGGCGCTCTGCCACGACTACCTCCTCATGCGGCGGGACCGAGGGTTTCTGTACATGAGCGAGCTCGATATCCGCCTGAAAATCCCCAATTGGTTTGTGGCGATTGTAAAGTGTAAGATCGCGTCGCCGAGAGTGTGGAGGGATGTGGTGCTGAAGGCGGCGAAGATCACGGCGGAGGTGGGGGTGGAATGGGGAATTGTGGATTCGGCGCACGGCGGCGTGGAGGAGACGGTGGCGGCGGCGGCGAGGCTGGGAGGTGAGCTGGTGGAGAGAGGGTGGGATGGGAAAGCTTATGCGGATAACAGGAAGACGCTGTTCGGCGATGTGCTGGCGGGGCTCGACTCCGATGAGACGGTTGGGGAAGAGAGTATGACTATTTTAGCCCCCAAATTATAATAGTAATAATAATAATAATAATAATAATAATAATAATAATAATAAATTCAATACAAAATGCTTATTTACATCATAATAATTGTCTTGTGATGAAATTTTCAATTTTGTGTTGTGTTATGTGTAGCTCTACATAAGTTATTGTTAATTTCAAAACATGTTGTAAAATAGGAAATTAATTTATATGGCATATTGGGTTACAACTTACAAGTCTTACTAAAATGTTCTGTGTAACTTTTTTATACTTGATTTATTTTGTAGCTATTTATAAGGTAAGACATATAATCTAGTAGAGCTAATTTTATACCTATATGTCTTGTGAAATAAGCATATTACTTACTATATAAAATATATAAAAGATATAGTATCTCTTCTTTATGTTAAGTTGGGCAACCTCTTTTTGACAAAAAAAAAGTGTAAATTTCCATGTTATGTTAAGGGCTTGTGTTATTCATTTGATTAAAAAAAAGTAGGCAAAATATCCTTCCTCAAATATGGAGTATATTTTGCAATAGTATGCATATATGAAGATACAAAGGAACTAAGGAAGATAAAGCACCTAACTTAAAGTAACACAAAAAAGTATTTTTGTTTAGTTATTTGTAGAATTATTGGGTTCAATTCAACATGACACTGACACACATGCAATTTGTGTTTATAAATTTTATAGGATGATATGCCATTTTACATAAAATCGAATCTAGTATGCTAGGACTTAGTAATCATGATTTTTTTATTTTTTTTTTTGCATTTACCATTCATTATGATTATACTATTTGTCTGAAATGCCTTTTGTTTTACAAGGTTTGATCTTGAAATCAAATGTCTTTAGCTATTAATTTATCGATGTTGTGTGAATAATTTTGCATCGCACCGGAGGACCAAAATATCTCCTCTACGCATCCAAACACTAAATACGAGAACTAAGTCTTGTGGACAAGAACTTACAATACTTGACCCTAAAACAACAAATAGGTGACTGAGCATTGCTACGATCCTAGTTTTTATTATCCCACTCCCATGGTTTGTCCGCCACCTCTAGCATCAAATTCAAGGCCTCCATGCAACCATAAAAAGCTATGTTGCACGGACACTTCAAAATTTTAAAAAATACTGTGTCGGACACACGGAGGACACGGACACGCCTCGGACACGCCTCGGACACGTGTCCGATATGCCACGTGGCGTGTCTTTAATTTTTTTAAAAAAATAATATTAGGACACGCGTGTCGGACACATTTCTTATGCGTGTCCGACACTTCTATGACACGTTTGGGTTTCTATTACATGCTATCAAAACTATTGTGGGTTAAAATCAACTCCTAAAACTGTATTTTACTACATTATTAAACACAAATAAATTAAAATAAAACCGGAAAATAATTAAATAAATCTACTTTTCTTCTCTTTTATTGAACGAGACGCACCTCTGCACTTTTAGGAGTTCTCAAACTTCCAATCAAGGTGGTTCTTCTTTTCCTTTCATTTTCTTCTTGTTTTCTTTATTTTAATTGTTTTACATAACCTTTATTTTCTTCATAGTCATCAATTTATACTTATAGGTAAAATTTATACATGTATTCTTTTCATGTTGTTAAATTTATATTGATAAAAATAAATAAATAAATATTAAAAACTTTGACGTGTCCATGCCGTGTCGGATTATGTAATTTTTAAAAATCCGTGTCGCCGTGTCCGTATCGTGTCGGATACGTATCCCCGTATCCGTGTCCGTGCAACATAGATAAAAAGTATAATTTCTTTCCCCTAAGTATGTGCATTAAACAAACTTTCACATCTTCACTGTAAAGTTCTGAGAGCAATTTAGTAGTGCGATCATATCTGCCTAGCCATGCACAAAGGAATTTACAACTTTAGGTGCCTCCCGTTGTAGGCATCATCCCTGTACGCGAGGAAAAAATAGTATTGGGTGAACACTAAAGAGCAATTAAAAGGAATTCCCCCGCCATTGGTCCACTCTGCCATCATTAATGATCTTCTCGTAAAATATGATATTCTCGTGTATTTTACGATGGTGTTGCAGAGAGTAGGAGAAGAGAGAGAAATGCATTTTGTGTGATAGAGAGAGAAAGGAATCTGTGTATTAATTGTGTGTATTGAATTGCTTACAAAATCAGCTCTATTATATAGCTGAGAGAAAACCGAGCTGAGAGATTAAAAAGAAGCTAACTAACTAACAGCTGATATAATCCTTTTATAGTGCTGAGTCAGCTAATCTAATGTTTTATATATCAACTAATACACATTATTTCCCATACTCCCCCTCAAGACAGGAATGGATATCTAAGACTCATGTCTTGTTTATCAATTTCTTGAACCTTTGAACACTAAGTCATTTTGTCAACATATCAGCAAGTTGTTCTTCAGTAGACACATGAAAAAGTTTTATCAGTCCCTGATGTTACTTCTCTCTTGTAACATGGCAATCAATCTCTATATGTTTGGTTCTTTCATGATATACTGGATTTGAAGCTATGTGAAGTGCAGCCTTATTATCACAATACACCAAGGCTGGTTGATGGTGATCATATCCAAAATCTTTCAGCAGTGTCTTGATCCATGTAATCTCACAGACTATGGATGCCATAGCTCTGTATTCTGCTTCAGCAGATGATCTAGAAACTGTATTCTGTTTTTTAGACTTCCAGGACACTAAAGCTTCTCCCATGAATACACAGTAGCCTGCCACTGACCTTCTAGTGTCAATACATGCTAGCATCACAATATCCCTTTATGTGAATGGGATTACTGCTATGGAAGAAAAGTCCTTGTCCAGGAGAAGTTTTCAGAAATCTTACAACTCTGAGTGCAGCCTCCATATGAACTTTCTGTGGAGAAGAGAGAAACTGACTTAGAGTTTGGACTGCATAAAATATGTTTGGTCTTGTCATTGCAAGATATAATAATCTCCCTATCAGCCTCATGTACTCAGTAGGATTAGCAATGCCATCTCCCCCTGTTTGTGACAGCTTCAGATTCTGTTCAACAGGAGTAGGAGCTGCTTTAGCTGTTAACAGTCCACAGTCTTCAATTATCTCTAATGCGTATTGTCTTTGGTTGATGAGAATACCCTTAGAACTCCTTGCAACTTCAATCCCAAGAAAGTACTTCAGTGGTCCCAAATCCTTTAATTTGAAGTGATCACCTAAGTATGTCTTCAAATGCTGAATAGCCTCCTCATTGTTTCCTGTGATGACAATGTCATCAACATAGACAACAAGCATTAGTGTAGTGGATCTAGAGTGTTTAATGAACAGTGAGTGGTCTGCGTTGGATTGTGCAAAGCCTTGCTGAGTGATGACTTGAGTGAACTTATGATTCCACTGCCTAGAAGCTTGTTTCAATCCATATAAGGATTTGTGAAGCTTGCAGACAAGATGCTCCCCCTCAGGGACAAGACCAGGTGGAGGTGACATATAGACCTCTTCATCTAACTCTCCATATAGGAAAGCATTGTTCACATCCAGTTGGTAAAGATTCCAACCATGAGAGGCTGCATAGGCCAAAAGACATCTGACAGTAGTAATCTTAGCTATTGGGCTGAAGGTTTCAAAGAAGTCAAGGCCCTCTTGTTGGGTATAGCCCTTGGCTACCAACCTGACCTTGTATCTTTCAACAGTCCCAGTGGAGGTAAGTTTCACCTTGAACACCCATTTACAGCCAACAACAGACTTACCAGCAGGCATAGGTTGCAAGGACCAGGTATGATTTTGTTTGAGAGCAGTCAATTCAGCTTGAATTGCAGCTTGCCACTCAGGACTCAAACATGTTTGTTCATATATGTAGAAGGTGTAGGATGAGAAGCAACAAATAGAATAAAAGAGAGGTGAGGAGGAGATATGTTTTTGAAAGACAAGTTGAGAGTAGAAGGAGAAAGAATACCTGAGTGTGGAGCCAGAGCAGTGGCTGAAGGAGGGATTGCAGAGGCAAGAGCAAGTCTGCATTGGTAATCTGCCAAGTGAGTAGGAAGTTTCCTGGAGCTAGAGGATCTCCTAGGAGGGATAGGCTCCACAGTAGTGGGTGAATCACTGGATAAATCGGTATGGCAAGAAGAGGGAATATCAGGAGGAGAGGGCTGGTTGGTGGGAGACTGTATAGGAGTAGGATTTGTGTGAGGAGAGTGATCTGTATGTGGAGAGTGATCTGTATGAGAGGAATGTGGATCAATGAGAGTAGGGAGAGGGTCATCAATGTATGTGGGAGGAGAGATAGAAGTTTGTTGTATGGGATCAGAAGAAGGTGAGTAAGGAAAATGGGATTCGTGGAAGATGACATCTCTGGAGATGAATATCTGGTGAGAATGGATGTCAAATAGTTTATACCCTTTGATGTTGGCAGGATAGCCAATGAATATGCATTTGGTATCCCTTGGATGAAGCTTTGTAGTGGCATGGGGCAGGGTGGTAGCAAATGCTAGACATCCAAAGACCTTTAAGTGTGAGTAATGTGGTGGCTTGGAATGCAGTAGATGAAAAGGAGTAAGGTTATTGAGGAGAGGAGTGGGGGTTCTATTGATTAGATATGTTGCTGTAACAACACATTCACCCCAGAAAGTAAGTGGTAAGTGAGCTTGAATTCTGAGAGCTCTAGCAACATTTAAGAGATGTCTATGCTTGCGCTCAACAACAGAATTTTGTTGTGGAGTATAGACACAACTTTGCTGATGAATAATACCATGAAAAGCAAAGAATTTGGACATGTTGAACTCCAAACCTTGATCAGTTCTGAAGGATTTTATATTTTTGTTGACCTAAGTTTTGACAAGGTTGAAGAAATCAATTATGAGCTGTCTGGTTTCACCTTTATTGTGCATGAGATATATCCAAGTATACCTATTGTGGTCATCAACTAAGGTGAGAAAATATTTTGATTTGTTGTGAGAGGGGACAGAGAAAGGGCCCCAGATATCAGCATGTACCAGATCAAAAATGGCATTAGTTCTATGTGGTTCAATAGTGAATGGTCTTCTGTGTTGTTTGGCAAAATGACATGTATCACAAACCACATGATCAAGAGTAAATGGTAAGAAATTTTCATTAGATTTCAATAGAGATAACCTGTTTACAGATAGGTGGCCCAATCTATTATGCAAAAGCATTGTATTAGAAAAAATAGAGAGGACATAATTGTTTGGTAAGGCAGAAGAAGAAGAACTGCTAGAACTAGGAGACTCCCTGTCTATGGTCAGAAGATAAAGCCCATGCTCTTCCTTAGCAATCCCAATCATCTACCACAACTTTGGATCATGTATGACACACAGATTAGACCAAAAAATCAGACAACAGTTGAGATTTTGCACAAGCTTACTTGTTGAAAGCAAATTGAAATTGAAAGATGGAACAAGTTAGACTTTATGAACTGTTATCTTGGAATTTAAATGAATGGAGCCATAATGAGTAGCATTGGCAATGCTCCCATCTGGCAATTTCACAAAATGGTTGTGAGTTGGTTGCTTCTCATAAAACAAGGATTCATTGCAGGTGATATGGTCAGATGCTCCTGAGTCCAGAATCCAAGTATTTGGACTTAGAGCCAGAGAACAACAATGAGATGACAAACTGATGGTGGAAAAACTACCTGAAGAAGATAAGTGAGAGGGGGTGTAAGGGACACTTTTGGGAGATTCAGGAGTGTGAGCCATGTTTGTCCCTTGTAGTAGGCTGGTCTTGTGTGATAGGCATACCTTGCCCTGCAACCTGTGTCATAGGAGAGGTCTGATTCATGTTGTTGTAGCTTCCACTTCCATTGTTGTTCTAGTTGTTGCCATAGTTGTTGTTGTTACTGTAGTTTCCCTTTCCAAGCTGTGCATTATTCTTGAACTTAGCATACTTATGTCCAGGAGGATAGCCATATATCTCATAGCAACTGTCAACGGTGTGGTTGTTCTTTCCACACTTGGTGCAGGTGAGCTTAGGTCTGTTCATATTGTTCCTATGTCAAGGCTTGTTGGCAAACCTCTGTGATTGTCACAGAAGAGCAGTAGGTAGTGTTTGTTGTTGTTGGTGCATTGGTTGAGTTTGTTAGGACATAGCAGCAGAATCTACTGCTCTAATGGGCTGTACAGCAGTCAACTCAATGTTTGCCTCCTCTTGCAAAACCATACTGAATACATCATTCAAACCAGGCAAGGGATCCTTCAACAGTATCTGATTTCTAACTTGCATAAAAGCATCATCAAGTCCCATGAAAAACTGCATAACCTTCCTTGCTTCATTCTTTTTGTTCATACCACTCAATACACCATAAGATGAATTTGAACAAGTGAAAGGCATATCAAACTGCTTAATCTCATCCCAAATAGTCCTCAATTTTGAGAAATACAAACTAATAGGATTTCCTTCCTGCTTTGTAGATATCAGCTGCTGCTCAAGCATGTAGATTCTATTATTACTTGTTCTAGCAAAGCACTTTCTAAGTTCATTCCATACCTGTTGAGCTGAATCTGAGAAGAGAGTACAATCATGTATCTCAGATGATAAGGCAGCTGAGATCCAGCCAAGCACCATGTAATTGCTCCTTAACCAAGCTGATCGTGTTGGATCTCCAACTGGTGGCTCTGGAATTGATCCATCCACAAACCCTAGCTTGTTCTTAGCTAGTAATCCGATATACATTCCTCTACTCCATTGATGATAATTGCGAGAATCAAGTTTCTGTGATACCAGCACCTGTCCTGATGATTCTCCGTGATGAAGATAGAGAGGATTTGATGGATCCTCTGTCACTGACAACAGTCTCGTCAACGGCGGCCATGCCGATCTAGCCTGATTGCGTGATGATGAACCAGGCGTGCCGGTTCCAGCTTCGCCCGTCGCGTTTGTCATCGAAAAAGATGAACGGATAAAATGGAGCAGCTAACAGAGTAAAATGTGCGCGGAAGAATGGAGTGTTCGGATATGGTGAGACAGTGAGAGCATCTCTCATTGCTCTGATACCATTTTACGATGGTGTTGCAGAGAGTAGGAGAAGAGAGAGAAATGCATTTTGTGTGATAGAGAGAGAAAGGAATCTATTTATTAATTGTGTGTATTGAATTGATTACAAAATCAGCTCTATTATATAGCTGAGAGAAAACCGAGCTGAGAGATTAAAAAGAAGCTAAGTAACTAACAGCTGATATAATCCTTTTATAGTGCTGAGTCAGCTAATCTAAGGTTTTATATATCAACTAATACACATTATTTCCCATAGTGTATGCACATTACATTTTAATGGCAGCCTCGTTTCCCTATAAATGATGTACTAGTCTTTCTATGTTTTTCTTTGAAACTTTTCTCGCATAATTGGTTTGAACTCTATAATTTGGATCATAAAAGCCTCACAAACTAAGGTTTTGTATACTTAACTTGCTTCCCGACTTTTACATTTACACTTCTAATTCTCTGTGTATTCGACAATGTTTACTACGGGGCTACCTTTTATCACTAAAGACGATTCTTGAGGTTGCTTGAACTATAAACGTTAAAGATAATTTATGGAACTCGTTTTTGAATTTATCTTTTCTGGATTTAACATTTCACTTATAGCTAGTATAAGGGTAACTGGCTTTATCTAGTAAAAGAGTAATTAGTTCATACTCATGTTAACATGTATATATAGATATATCATACATGTCTAAGTTCGTATCAACACTAGGGATAATATTAAGATGCATCAATATTAGTCACAATATGCATATATATAACAGTCTTGAGACCTGGAATTTCTCTTCAGAGCAACACTTTCATAGTAATCAATCACACAAGATCTAACTTAAGGAAAAAGCCTTCCAAGTCAAAAAAAAATAATAGATTAGTAGCAAAACAGATGAAGGTTACCGTACGTGTACATAAAATTTGTATATCAACTCATGCATGGAGCTTAAATTAGAAATTCAAGTTGTTCCGGTTATATGTATTGAAACAAATTGTGGATACATAAAATGTATTATTTTGTGTCTTTTGATGCAACAACATGCAACATTTTAGGATTAGGGTGTGCCCAAGGTGGAGGAGGGGAGGGGACGGTCGCCTCTACGTGACCCATCCCTCCTATATATCCTCCCTCCACCCCTCTCAAACATAATAAAATATATTTTAAAATATAACAAAAACTGAAAGCTTAAATATGTCCAAAAGAATTCCAAACACATTTGAAACAAATTATGCAAATACAAAAAAAGTTTCCATGAGCCAGAATAACCCCAATCAGATCCACGTACATATTTGCCGCATCTCTATAATTAGGACTCGGCATAGGTCGGATTTGTACAACACAACCACCTTTTGGGGTTGGACGGGGGTTTAGAGCTAGGCACCTCGTGTTTGGTTAACGGCATCGTTTCTTGTGCCTTGGTTGGGTCGTAACGGCGGCCCTGTCCTGCTCGTTTCGCATTGCGAGCCTTGTCGAAAATCATGGAATATTGCCCGGCTGCGCCTGGATTATTCAAGTCCCACGATCCAAACTTTGGTAACACCACATTGTTTTTTTCTGCCATCATTTGGATCAATAAATATTGAATGAAGGTTAAAAAAAGGCTTGAAACAATTAAGATAATTAAGGCCGAAAGGGCAAAGCGTTGTAACTTCTCAACCCAAGCCCTTCGTGATCTTTTCTATTTCTTTTTTTAGTTTTTCCAATATCCCTTCTTTTCTTGTTTGTAAGATGCACCTTTCTCGCATGCAAACGCCTAAATATAGTGGTATTATATAATTGCAGGCGTTTAATTTATAGACGGACCTCAAGGGTCTTTGAAATATATACGCCATATGTCGCCATGTAATAATTAGATAAAGAAATTTGAGTGGAATTTAGAAAATGAAGGACTGCTTAGTCATCATTAAGGATAAGGGGAAAATGTTGAATTGAGTTATTTACTGATTCTTAGAGGTTAACAACAATATTGCCATGCACGATATGGTCGCGAACCTTCTAAGCCTTGGAATTCAATGAAAAGCTATCCGCTTTAGGATATGAATAAATAGGGAAATTTAATGATTTGGTCCCATAACTTGGCTCTTTTTTAATTTTGGTACAATAACTTGTCACCCCTTAATTTTGGTCCTACAAGTTGGCACCTTAACTGAATTTTGGTCCCATCACCCTTGCTCCGCCCAAATTCACCGGAAAATGTCTATGTGGCACTCGTTGACTGCGTAGTCATCAATTTTGACTCAATTTTGGGACCCAATTTGAACATGTGGCAGCCACGTGTATAATTAATAATAAAATAAAAATAGAAGACTAAAAAATTGTATATATATATAGTTCTTAAAAATGTATTCAAAAATAATATGAATTTCTCTAATATATTTTAATACTAATTTATAATTATCTCTAATATATTTTTTTATTATTAAAAAAAAAGAAAAAAGGAAAAAAAACCATCTACCCCCCCCCCCCCGCCACCACCCCCCCACCCCCACCCCCCGCACCACCACCACTGCAAATCGCAGTGGTGGTGGCGTCTTTTTTGCAGTGGTGGTGGCGTCTTAGCGCCGCCACCCTGCGATTTTTGCAGTGGTGGTGGCGTCTTAGCGCCGCCACCCTGCGATTTTTGCAGTGGTGGCGACGCCACCACCACTGCGATTTGGCAGTGGTGTCCCGGCGGGCGGGGGGGGGGGGCGGTTGGGAGGGGATGGGTTTTTGTTTTCCTTTTTGTTTTTTTTCAGTAATTAAAAAATGATATATCTTTATTTTTTTTAGATTTCAATAATAAAAATTATATTTATGAAATAATAATTTTTTTTCTTTTTATTATATATTTATATATGTTAAGGAATTTAATATCTTGTTTTTTTATTTAATAAAGATATACTTTTTTTTATATATTTATATATATTAACGAATTAAATATCGAATTTAAATATCTAAGTGTATTTATACATTATGGATTTAAATATTTTTTTTATTTATACATGTGGATGTCATGTGTGTGCCAAGTGTACTTGTGGGTCCCAAAATTGAGTCAAAATTGATGACTACGCAGTCAACGGGTGCCACATAGACATTTTCCGGTGAATTTGGGCGGAGCAAGGGTGATGGGACCAAAATTCAGTTAAGGTGCCAACTTGTAGGACCAAAATTAAGGGGTGACAAGTTATTGTACCAAAATTAAAAAAGAGCCAAGTTATGGGACCAAATCATTAAATTTCCCGAATAAATATGAATATTGGTTTTTTCCTTTAACTTCGGAAATTTAAAAAATATATCAACTTCCTCCCAAAAATTTTAGAAAATTTTCAGTTTAGCCATCATGTTTTAATACGTTTTATTTATTTGAGACTAATTATATATAATTGAAAATTGTAATGCTATCATAAGGCTGAAATCTGATGAGCTTGGCTCGTCTTTTCTTAAAATACACATCTCTTATTCTACAAAAGTTAAACCTCTGATTCTAGTGCAAAATTATATAAGACAAAGTATATTTGATTTTCACAAACGATACAGGCGAACAGTTACTTGGGAGGGAGAAATTAAGAATCTTCCTGATAACACAAATAACAATATAGAGAGTCAATTCTAATTATCAGTAAGAAATTTTCGGAAGTCACGTTACCCACACTTCAAAACATCAGTCATGTCCGTGTTTGACATGTATCTGACACTGATACTTGGACGACGCTCCTCCGATAAGTGGCGGATACGCCACGTGGCGTGTCTCAAAACAAATAAATAAAAACTAACTTCGACACTCCTCCGACATCTGTCCGACACTTGAGAAGGCAATCTCCAATATATTTTAGACATGTTCGAGATAAAAAAAAAAATATATATATATAGTAAAAAGTTTCTAAATTGATAATTAAAAGATAAAGAGATGAAAAAACAAATTACTAAAACTTATATAACTAAGCAGGAATTATTTTCAATTAGTGCATTATTTAAATTGAGCAATATTTTGTATTTTTTAGTATTCTATAACTTTGGATTGTTATTCATTTTTGTTTATATTCGTGTTTGAAACCAGTAAGTGAATTTAAGTGAGCGTCTTTTTTATCATTTTGGATGATAGGTGATGAATGGTAAGTGGTAACTTTATTGGAATTTAAATATGTTATGGATTCTTACTTGCCTTTAGAGATATTGAATCTATATTTTTAGTAATATTTAATATATTTTAATATGAAATAAATATGTCGTGTCATGGCCGTGTTGGAGTTTTGAAGAATCTGTGTCGCCGTGTTCGTGTCGATACATCATAGCTGAGTAGCAGCTGTAAGAGCTATTATAAGAGTAATCTATAGTAATAACATAAACTAATGATGATTGACTAAGTAAGAGTGTTCTGTAAGCTACAATTCTCTTATCATGTCCATTTATTGGGTGCCACCTGTGTGCTATTTATGGGGATAGGAGTCGTGTTAATCTGGGTGGACATGTGTAGATTGCAACCAATTTCAGTGAGGCTTTGAGCTCTTGAAAATTGTGAGTCAGCTCGTAAATGTGTATGAGGTCGTGAATGTTTTCTATGTTTGTAGTTATTTTAAGTAATTAGCTTCACGTTTTCTTTATGATTGAACATCTCTATGCAACATTGAGTTTTCCTATTCTGACACCCATTATTGTTGCAATTCTTAACATGTGTTTCTCTTTTGATCAAGGCTTTGTTTGTCTATTATGAGTCTAGTTTTGCGGAGGAGAAGACTCCTTTTATGGAAGGATTCGAGACAATCCATTCTATAATACTTCTCGGGTAGAATTTGTATTTTTCCTGATTTCCCGTCTCTCTTCTTAGGTCGTGATTTACAAGGCATTTTTCTTCAACGATCATGTGAAGAATCATGCTACGTGTTTTATCCCCTAATTTTTCGTTCACATTGTCACTTCTTAGTTAGCAATAAATTATCCCTTGTCTTGTAAACTCCGTACTCGTCAGAAGATCCGAACCTTTATATGGTTGGCCCTTCATGATAAACATCCAAGTAATGCGCAACATTTTTATCGTCATATCACTGATGACGCCTCATGCCCACGCTACCATCACGATAATGAAACTTTGTTGTACATGTTATAGGATTGCCCGACTAGCCGTCGCATTGGACCAATCTTATTTTCTTGGGGAACTACCGTTTTTTTTCATGCGCCACTTAATGAGTAGCTTTGTACGAATCTCTATTAGAGCACCACGGTTAAGGCGTGTGCGACTCAATCTGCAATGGAATGTTTGCCATGTTGGAAAATATGGGGGGATGCGTTGCAAAAAAGTTTTTGAGAACGTGGATGTCCACCATTATCGAGCCACAAATTTGATCTGTCAAGTTGCTTTGAATGACACTTTAGCATGGGAGAAAGTCTTTACACTCCAACATCTAGGTCACATTAAAGTTTCTTTTACCTTGAGTTGGATTCGACCTCATCCAAATATTATCAAGATTAACATTGATGGAAGTGCTTTGGAAAATCTGGGCTTATCTCATGTGGTAGGATTGGATGAGACAACAACGGGTCGACGGCTTGCAGGAAGGCATATATTATATAGATCTATATACCATGTTGCATACTGCATCGGAGGTTTGCCTAAAATAGTAAAGAAGGGCTCTTTGGGGTCACATTTTCTTTCTAGGACAAACAAATAGGAAGGGATGGTTCTTTCATTGCATTGATAGAAGAAAAAGTAGAAAAAAAAAATCTCTTTATTACTTTGAGAAGAGAATAGTTGGTTTGATTGATGAACTACGTGAGAAAACGGACCTTGTTTATTTCTGTGATTTTCAACAAGATTTTGGGAAGGTAGCAATTCCATTCAGTTTGCCTTCGAAAAATTTGCAGGTCAGGGATTAGTGTAGTTTCTCGGCAAATCTAGGATATGGTAGCATTACCTCAACTAAAATTTGGGGCTTTTATTAAAGTTTGTTTTAGGCTCTTCACCTAAATTTCATCTATGTGCCGCTCTCTTATGACTCCAAGATTGTTTTTCAACTTCTTACCCAAGACTTGCATGATACTTATCCCCGTTATAGCCTTATTGATGCTTGTCGTAATTTGAAGCGAATAGCCCACCTTTTGACATTCAGCATGATTATAGAGTGGCAACATGATTATAGAGAGACCAACATTGTGGCTAATAAACTTGCCAACCTTGGGCATGAGCAACAATATGGTATCCAAGATTTTGATTGTATGTCGCAATACATATCTCATTACCTTCTATTTGATGTAGTTGGTGGCTTCATACTCGAATTATTACAAAGTAGCTTTCCTTTCGGGGTTTTCCGTTCCTTTGTAACGAACAAAAATACATAAATTATTCCTTGTGTATATACCTAGAGAAATCTTGGCAAGTTAATATTCCTTGCTAAACATTATTCAAATAACAACAAAAGAATACCAAAAACTGATTCTCGCTTGAAGCGAGAATTTTATTTGCCCTTATCTGCAATGAGAGTAGGCATCAGCAAGCTGCGAGCTTGCAATAGATAAGTTTTCTGCCAGTGTTCAAATTGGAAATAAATATTCTCTTTTCTAGTTAAGAGAAACATAAATATTTCTTGCCATTTTGTATTGTTGACCACTTGTGGTGCACAAGTTCGTTCCTAACATATGTAATGGATTAATTTGTTGACAAACATAGATCAAAGCTCTTGAAACGCCGGCTGGATGGATGAGTATCAAGGTAAATCATTTAAATCAACAGTTAATATTGCGCGATAGTAAATCAATTCAATCCTTAGACCTAACTTTTCAAAAGCGTCACATGGATAAAACATGTAGCAGGTGAGCTATATAGTAAACCTCATATCATTTGTTACTCTTTTAGTTATAAGTTATGAACATAGTTCATTGCTCCTTGCACAATTGTATCATATTAACCAATTACATGATTATGAATCAATTTGTGGGCAGGAATTAATGATGGAATATAATTTAACAATAGGTGAAGAATTTGATTATGAGATGAGAGAACTTATATGTAATATAAAATCGAAAATGATGGATAATAGATGGGAGGTGATATAGAAATATAGTGATGACTTTTGTGTTAAGTTCTTCTGGGTCAGGTGTCAAATGGGTCTTGAATCAAGAACACCACCTTTTATTCGTATAATGGACATCGATAATTTGTTGAACTTTAAAGAAATTAATACGATGTTATTTAAGTAAATAATCACAATTACCACAATAGAATTATATTTTAAAATTTAATCTCATAATTTTACTTTTTATAGAACTTAAGGAAGTTCTAGTAAAATACTAAAATGCTAGTTATTATTGATCTCAGAAATCATATTACCATGGACTTTGTTGAGGTTTGCCAAAGTGAGGGGTTGAGATGGTGGATAGGTTCATACAGTACAAATAGTTTTTGTCCTCATCACTACTCCTATTAATGAAATGCAAAACATTTATGATTCAACTTATAGACTTAATGGAATGCCTCTCAGCATTGTTAGTAGGGATAAATGCATCAAACCTCCTGAATTATGCATGTTTTTGCGAAATCGTTCTTAAACTAAATAAATAAGCGGTTTGCCCTTTAAACTATACCATTCTGTTCGATTTGCCCCCTGACCGGGTTTTCGGCTATTTTTGGCCATTTTTGGCCGAAATGTTTCCCCTTACCCGACTCATATGTGTTGCACTAGATTTATTTTGGTAGTTGATGACAAAAAGTAGGCGCAAAAATATCTCGAACGGGACATACTCCGGCTAAAATGCGATTTCCCCTTCAGTATATTTTCGGCCATTTTTGGCCGGAATATTCCCCCTACACGACTCATATGTGTTGTACTAGATGTATTTTGGTAGTTTATGACAAAAAGTAGGCGAAAAAACACCTCGAACGGGGAATATTCCGTCCAAAAATAGCAAAAACCTGGCCAGGGGGCAAATCGAACAGAATGGTATAGTTTAAGGGGCAAAACGCTTATTTATTTAGTTTAAGAACGATTTGCAAAAACGTGCATAGTTCAGAGGGTTTGATGTATTTGTCCCTTGTTAGTAATAGGGATAGAGTATTTACTAGCCTATTTCGGGAGGAACTCTTGGGCTTCAAGTCACAAGTTTGGATATGCGATCTGATTAACAAAATAAGCTTGATTGTATAACTAGAGACTTAATTAATGCCTTGAAAACTAGGGGGTTGATCTTTGATGACCCTTAAAAAAGGGCCTTAGTCGCAACCTCACGTTGAGTGTTGATACAACAAAAATTACCACACTAGCTAAAAGCCTAAAACATGAACCAGTTTCACGCTATGTATATATTTGTGCCAATCATTTTGTAGTGACCTCATGTATGAATACTAATTAAATCGAGGCATATGATATTGTGGCGCAATGCTTTAAATTGAATATACTCCTGAAAATTATTTTTACACGTCGAACGCATGAAGTACTTCGTTGACCAAAAGCGTGCTTACCGGTCATGTGACGTAAGTGATAAAGTTTATCTCAAAGTTCAACCTTTTGCCATACTTTTGTTTGCTCGAGGAAATGCTTGAAGACTTTTTGTTCGAACTACCAGGCTTCCAAATACACGTTTTATTCATGCCTCCTTACTGAAAAAGCTAGGCTCAAGTGTTCAACCCAGCCCAGATCCTAAAATCTCAATCAACTATAAATATAATCTTTGCTTACAACCATAAGTACAGTTTACAAATCCAACAAATCTAAATTCATTGACCGGAAGTTAATTAGTTTAAATTGTCAAGATTAGTGGTTTAGATTTAAATTGTAGTTAAGAATATCTTTTTTCTGTTTGACCGGGTTCAAGTTAAGAATATTAAGTGGCAATTTTTTCGTGAGATGGTTAAGTGAAAAAATGCCAACTTCATCCTGGCAATATTTATTACTTTCTGGATACAAGGTAAGAGCTACTACCTAGAAGACAAAAAAAAAAGAAACAGATGTATTTCCAGTAAAAAGTTGTATTCATCATTTCTTAAGGATTAGCTACAACTATCGATCATTGATGCGACCAAAACCTAATGAGAGCTTGTATGTATACGTCTTCTTTACAAATTACTTGGCAGTCGCTCCAAACTGGCTTCACTCTAGCCCAACTGTCCCATCGATTTTGTTAACGCTCGCAAACACCAAATGATCTCCGTCCCTGATCAGCTCAATGTCGTCAACAGCAGCCCCGTCTTTATTCAAAACCTTTACGGGTGCAATGCCGTATTTCTTTTCACTAATTTCCAGTAATTCTTCGAAACTACGTGGAAGTAACACAAGTTTTCCCGCAAAATCCCCTTTCTCAGGACAACTCACAGTCACTCTGGCAGCATAAGTTCTTCCGGTTACTTCACTCGTTGTTGTGTTATCCACTGACAAAATTGAACCTTTCTCCCCAGTTTGTGCAGCTGACATGATTCCAAATAGAGAATTACTGAAATTACTAGTTCTACGTCTAGGACGTGATCTCCCCCATGACCCATCACGGAACGAGCCATCCTGGTTCACGGGTAACATTGTCGGCTCACTCTTATACCTCCCTACAAAACGAACCCCGTGACGCTCCTCGCGTATTGTAACGGTAGATTCAGTCTTGCTCGGCTTATAAGATTTAAAAAGTTCTTTAATATCCTCGTGTCCTTGCTGCTCGGCTAGGTCCCTCGCTGTCCAATCATTTTCATCTTCTTTGTCGATATTAGCACCTTGGTCTAGCAGAAATTTTACTATTTCGACATTTCCTTCACAAACCGCAATATTGAGGGCTGTGCTGCCATTGTTCTTTGGTTGAGTGGCGTCCCCTCCATGACGAACAATTTCTTTGAGCAATGCCAAATTATTTTGTTCGGCAGCTGTGCATGAAAAGAGACCAACGTCGCCAGAGGTCAATTTAGCACCGTTATCAGCTAATAGTTTGATAACTGGTTTGTGCATGCCTAACATGGCCTCCCATAGTGGTACACTTCCTTCAGAATCTGCATGCAACAAAAAATAAACACATAGGGAATAAACTAATACCGCCCAAGAAACCATAAAACTTAAAAAACAATAACCAAAAAGATGCTTAACATGTTAAGTCAATATGTTCTTTTCGGATTTGGAAGGTCAATTAGTGCATATTTCAACTTGTATACATAATATTTTTGCAGACAAAGAATAAGTCTACTTAAAGGTACATGAGATAAACAATACTATAATTGGCAGAGTGACATGTGAAATTAAGCGTTAAACAAGCTGCTTCAAGAAGTCAACTGATCAAATATATAATCAGCTGACAGCTATCTGATCACAACATGCAAACAAGTACCGAAAGGTCAACTGTGAATTATTGGGGATGTTTCAACCCAAACATAGCAATCAAGTATGTATGAGATACTGAACTCATCAATTTCAGATAATGTAACACAAGAAAATTCCGAAGACTTGCCAAATATAGAATGTTGCTCATGAAAGTAAATTACCCGAAGAAAAATGCATTGCCAATTAAAGATAAGCAAACTGGTTATCTTTTAACCAGATAGTTCTATCGAGGAATAAAAATTAAACAAGTCAAGCATTTGGTGTAACATTCTCAATAATTGCATTAACAAATGAGCAGTAGGAAATAGTCCAAAAAGTCTTTTGTATTGATGATACCTGAAACAGTAAGCTGTGTCATTTGACAAAATGAATAAATCTAGTGTTACTTGATATTAACAATAGCACTTGCATGAGTGCAAAGATAACACACACCTTATATCTCAACTGCCACTGATGTCAATTATTAAAGTATAATTTTTTGTCACAATATAAGGGTCCATCCAAATTTGCACCGGCTGAGGGAAAAAGAAAAATACTACTACAATAAACATTCATCAACACTTTGCAATAAGCAAAAAAAGGGATTACCTCTTCATCTGATTCTGCAATTGAGTTTTTAACTTGAACCTATCTCGCTATACAGTCAAGTCATAAACACGAATAAGAAATGGCTACAGACTCTCCTTAT
Organism: Linaria vulgaris; assembly: GCA_948329865.1. NCBI lineage: Eukaryota > Viridiplantae > Streptophyta > Magnoliopsida > Lamiales > Plantaginaceae > Linaria > Linaria vulgaris. The sequence continues at coordinate 69,223,957 of OX415249.1, forward strand.
GCTCATATCATAAATGTATATATTACTCAAATTACATAACATAACTTTAAACAATATTAGAATGCCCTTATGAGAGTAGAATATATGCCGAAATTACAAATACCTCTGCTATTGGGATCGGCCCCAAAATCGAGCAAAAGAAGCACACAGCTCTCAATTCCTTTAGATGCCGCTATATGCTGCCGAAATAGAAACATGAAAGAGATATGAGGACAAGAGTATCTTAAAGATTCACCATTGAATAAAAATATAAAATTATTTTCATTCAACGGAGATTACTCACCAAAGCCGTCCTTCCATTACTATCAGCTTCATTTGGATCAAGACCCCTCTTTAACAAATGATGCAACAGCAAGTCATCTCCCCTAAGTGCCGCAAAACATAGAGTGAGAGGGAGATCCATTCTTCCTCGGGCAAGCATGTTTTCAGTCTCTAGTAGAACCCCCTCCATTATTGGATCTTTTCGGTCCTTCAAATGCTGAAAAAAAACAAATCTTGTTGAAGAATATATATAAAATAGAGTGTAGTTTTGCCATCATGATCCTGGTTTTATTATCATTTTAGATTTTTCAATAAAACCAGTGTGTTTGTTTCACTTTTTATCTAAGCCAAACAACTTCAAGCAGACAAGTCAACTAAGTCCTTGATGAAAATAAAGTATAATTACATAGCATTAAGACCTGAAGAAGATTATTCATGATTATAGTCCCATCTCCAACGTTAGCCTGAATAATGTTCAATAATGTGGTCCGATTCAGTCGCAGTAACTGACTCAATCTTTTTGTTCTCACTGTGAACAGCTGAGGCCTATAGCAAAGTACACCAATTTCACCGCAAAGATCGCCGGTTTTGGCCTCTCCAACAACCTGCATCAATGTAATGTGATAAGAAACACACCTTTATAATTTGATTCTTTTTTTTTTTTTTGCTTTATAGCAAGAGTTACCTGCTCAACTCCATTTCTCAAAACCAGAAGATCCTGTAAAGCATCAACTATTTCAACTTAATTGCAAGTAAAGGAAATGTGCTTGGAATAAGACTTATGGATTCAACTTTACCACTGCCCCAGAAACAAGAACATAAAAATCAGTTGGAGCTTCATTTTGCAAAATTACATCCTCTTTCGGAGGGAAATACTCAGCTTTCATCTCAGAGACCTTCAATAGAAAGAAAGAACATATCAAATGAAATTTTTTTAACAGAAAATGTTTAAGCTATGGCCGAAATATAGAATTACCAGCTGGAAGAGTAGATCATTGGATACTCCACGAAACAAGTACACCTTGTCTACTAAAGAGTAGAATAGGAAATGCGAAATACTTGAACGAATAGCCTTTGGAAGCGAATCAAGAGTTTCCTGCTGCTGCAGCCCCTCTGAATCCGTTCGAAACTTTAAGCATAAATGTGAAAGCATCTGATCTTGAAGGCGAGCTGGCAATTGATTTCTCTGTCCAAAACTTGATGCTGCTTGAATGGTATCTCTCTATTGTCGAGATGACATGTGCAAAAATGTAGAAAAAGAATGATGGTTCAAACGACATATAGAAGAAAAAGACTATTCTTGTCAACTTTACACTATATAATCTAGAAACTGGAAAATAACTTACGAATTGCCGGGTTTTACTTGTTCCGTGAACCACCAAATTTGTCATATTACCAATCAAATATGCAGTTAGTCCCAGGTTGAAGAGCATGTAGAAAATGTCAAATATCATCTCTCTTGTATTTTCCGCATGCAAATCTCCATAGCCAACTGTAGTGAGAGTAGTGATGGACCAATAAATTGCCGTAACATAACGAATCCAAAGGCTTTCATGAAGGAAATCAGGCATAGCTGCTCCTATCCATGTCTTTTGTGGATCACGATAATGAGCCGCAAGAAGATAATAGAAGCAACCGGCGCAATGGACGGCAAAAAGAGTAACCTATAGGGATAGATCACTTAACTTCACCTTACAATGTTGATAACTTTCAACTGTGATTTATAAAATGCAATTTTGACTTACACATATAAGCCTTGCGCACCGAACCCAAAAGTAGTTAAAATTCCTATCTTTCTCCAATCTGAAAATCACAGCATTATACCAAAGAAGATATATTAGACGTTTAAGTTTCAAAATGACAGTCCACAATGCATGAGAGCATCTTACCGAGCAAACAAGGCACCAACTCTTCTCAGACGCCAGAGACGAAGCATGTTGAATAAGCCATATGACTGCAAAGGTTTCGGTGAGATCGTCCGAGCAAGTTCAGAAGGGATTGTAGATATGACGTCAAATGCCAACCAACTAGTGGCATACTTCCAAGCAATCTGCTGTTGGTTGTCAACAAGAAGATACGTACTCCGATCCAAGTAAGCGACAAAAAATGTAAGAATGATGTCTATTGCAAAAAACCCATTGACAACGTTATCCGTGATTGAGAGAGGTCCAGCTGGTTTGTCAAGAAAGCCAAACTCAAATGGTGACACCCAAGCAGTGTAGATGACCAAAATAACGAGAAAGGTCTCCCACATTCTGCAAAGTTAATTAAAATTCAGGGTAAATTGATGAAACAGGAAACTAATCTTTTTTATCTGAATATCGTCAAATTCTTTCACACAGAAAAAAAAAAACGTATCGTTTTCGTGAAAAAGATAAGATGAGTTGTATCATCAAAAAAGAAAAGAGAAAAAAGAAACTCAGTGGGAGCATAAATGTCAGCTTCAGTGTGTAAACACAACGATAAGAGCCTGCAATGAATCTATATGAAAAGTTTCTTACAGAAAAGAAAAGTCCATTTTGATCACACTTCAATGCGCATAATGAGAAATGAAAGAAACAAAGTGCGGCCTGAATCAGGTGGTAGGTGAACAAGCTGAGAAATGAAAACTCAATATACAATTGAACCTGGAATTATGATTATGACCAGACTTGCTGAATATACAAGAAATTTCGATGGGCAAGTGATATTATTATCATTGGATACGATTAAACCGAGTAAATTAGCAAAGAAGAACAGAACAAGTAAATGAGCCCATCATCAAACAAACAATCAAGAAATAAAGGATAAAAAACAGAGATTCTTGAAATCTGATCAAAATTGTAATCGAAACCCATGAATGACTTGAGTTTGAGTAACAACAATAATATGAGGAAAACAGAAAAACGAAAAGGGGTGTACCTGTAACGACGATCATAAGGGGAAATAATGTAAGAACGGAGCTTGACCCTCCGATTGCTTCGGGCACCAAGAGAAGGAAGAATCCCAGTTGAGAAACTGTAATTACTTCCTTCCCTTGACAACTCATTCTCAATCTCTTCAGCAGTATTACCATTACCATTACCATTACCACTGCCACATAACAACGATGAACCCCTCTTAAACATATCATCAAACCCTCTTAAATCCCTCATTCTTTCTTCTACGATCCTACACTACTACTATATTACTCACTCCTTTTTATAGCAACACAACAACTCTATCTATTATATTTAATTATATATACTACTCCTCTACTGGGTTGGGTTTTTCCTTTTTTCATTAAAAAAAGGAAATTATTAGCAGAGAGTGGCGCCAGGTGTGGAAAAATGTGATTTTTTTTTTAAAAAAAAAACTTATAAAATTGATTTTGTTGTGTGGCCCCACAACTACAAACAAGCTTTCACTTTCAATCAAGCTCGTCGTCGTCTTGTCGATGGGGGATTGCACGTTTTCAATCTATCTAATACCAACAGTAAGAGAGACTTGCGAAAAAATTCTTCAGCAGATCTGCTATGTTTTTTTTTTATTATATCTCTCGTGTTTATCGAGTTAAGGATATGATTTTATATCTATATACATATATATATATATATATATATTAATCTTTTAAATTTCTGATAGGACAATCATATATATATACACATTTCGGGATGATTAATTCATATTTGGGAATAATAATTACTTTTATACTTCTTCCTTTTTTATTAATGATGGAAAGCCAAAGTCCTTAGGTTACATCATATTCTAAAATAGATAGTAAGTTCCGCGGAAGTGTAAGTAGAACACTCGTCTCTCAATCCATGTGGTTTGTGACTTTCGCCATAGCATCAACAAGCAAGTATCCCGTTCTAGCAATCCAACTAATAAATTCACGAGTCCATGGCATGTGAAGTAATGATTCATCCATAATGAGTTGATATGCATCTTTCGAATCGGTCTCGATCTCGATTCTTTGGACTCTCTTATCCCCTGACCCCTACAACCTCAATGCCGACCTAGATCACTTCAATCTCAATTTCAAGGACCGTAGGACAAGGGATTCTTTTAGCAAGTCCGTAAATCCAATTTCCTTTGCCGTCTCTTAATACGCATCCAATCTCGCCACAATTGCTTCACACTCTAACAATTTCGTCCAGATTTAGCTTGAAGCAACCCACTTTCCGGTTTTTCCATTTTGTGTTCGGCTTCTTAGCTCTTCTATTGAACGCCACCATGAGGTTTGCGTTTGTTGTTTGGTATGGCACAGTTTCAAAGGCCGTATCCGCCTTGGCTTTAGAAATTCAAGAGTTTCGTGCTTTCCAGATTTCTTATATTCCAGCCGCAAAAACAATGCTCCACGGCGTGAACGGAATAGCCGCATTGATCGTCTCCATGTCATTCAGATTTTTTCGCAGCCATATGCCGTCGCTCATAGCTTCAACCGTGGCAAAAATTCACACGGAATCAGTTTTCTCCAAACACCTTTGGCAGCAATGCAGTAACATAGAATATGAAGGACAAATCCAGTTGGATTATTGCACACAAGGCATTCGGCATTGTCGGATAGCTTCCGTGTCTTTCTTAGCTGATTCGTCGCATGTTTATTTTGACAAGCCAACCAAATAAAATACCGAATTTTATTACTACTAGGAACTTGCCAAACCCACTCCATGCGTGTGTTAGATGGCCGTGAATCCGAGTAGGTTCGATGGAGAGCTCGATATGCGCTTTGGCATGTGAATTTGCTATCCACCGTTTCATTCCAGATCAACATGTCATTGGCCTCCCTCAATATAGCCTTTTTGGATTACATACCCTATTCTCTTCAATTACCTCGGCCAAAGATAGTTCATAATCTATAGAATCTATATTTAGAGTAATGTCACATAACCGCACATCCCTTATCCAGTTGTCAAACCAAATGAGATAGATCTCCCATTACCCAGTTTTCCATCCGGTAAATGGTTTGATAAGCGCCATGTTGAGAATTATACTACGATAAATCGCATCCTAAGCCTAACATCTTTTTCTCCTCGAATCATAAAAATCTGGATCCTCGAATTAGCGGAAGTGGAGTTTTGTAAACACAATTTTTGAATCATCGTATGATCTAATCAATTCACAAAACCCATCGAGCAATGACTTGCATCTCGAGGATTTGTGATTGTGATCCACAAACAATCATCATTGGTTTTTATTAGTAATTTGACAATTAATAAATCATGCAAAGATATAAACTAACGATAGAAATTATAGCTTTTCAACCTTTATGGTCTGTATGTTGATGAAAAGTTCTTTAAGGCTTCAAAGCCACAGTTCAACCTCATTATAACAACTCATCAAAAAAAAAACTCACTATAACAATGCTTATGACCCCGGATGAGTGCGCTTCTTTGCTATTTGCAAATCCAATTCAAGCATCAACTACAAAACAATTTTTGTTGAACTCTTGAATAATAAAATAGTATATATTTTTCTTATTATTGTTCTAGACTTTTTCTATACTTTTATTGATTGGAAGAGAGAAAACTAAGAGCAAAAAATCATAAGAATTTCGTGGCTAATCCTTAGAGTGAAAGGGAGGCGTGTGGTTTTAGCATATATTATGAAGAGAATTTCCAAAGTCTTGCAAATCTTTTTCCTTAATCAAATTCCCAACTTTAAGGAAAATCTCATGCATAAAATCTCCTAAATATGGATAGTCGACCATATCTAATATTTCTCCACTTATCTAAACAAGGTAGATAATTAATAAATATCTCATCTAATGAAATATCTAATTAATTAATTAATTCTAGAATGTCGATTTAATTCAATATTTTTAGATGGAGTAAGAAAATATTTAATTAATTAAAATATTTTCTTGTAAACTTATGGGGTGTCCCATAAGTTCATTTAGGTTCAACATTTGAGCTCAAATATTTCAATTAGATTCTTTTTTTTTCTCAAATAATAAATTTAATTAAATTTGAATTTAATTCTATCTCATAAAACCGAATTTCATGAATTCTAAATTCCACATACATCTTTTATGAAATTCAAATTTTCATAATCCCTTATTAAAGTGAGAATACTAATTAATCTCATTAATTAATTATTAGATAATCAAATTAACCAAATCACTAATTTAATTAATTATATTAACCAAATTTTTCGTCAATCAATTAAGTTAATTGATCTAAGAAATAACTATTATTCCTTCGTACACTAAATTAATTTGCAATATGACATTAAATTCGTACAATATTGAAACGTGCGGGAGCGGGTGGACCTATGAATCAAAGCCTCCAATGTCCCAATTTTATTTCATAACTCTTGTTCCATTAGTTGTCCATTAACATCAGAACATTTCCACTACATGTCTGATATTGAACTCTCATATCATAGATATAGTTATCCGAAGCCAATTTCTGAGTGTCCACTTATATATAGCAATAGATAAAACCCGTTAGCCTATTAATCACATCTTAGATCATTGACTTCTATTAGCATAAAGTGTCTTTGACCATATTCATAATATTTAGAAATTGAGCACGTAGATCAAGACAAGTACTTGCTAATTATAACAAGGGGAAATGTATACTTCAGGGTTCCATCAATCCAATCACTTTCCGGCTACTTGTCCCTAATCCCTCCAAGATAGGGTTCTAGATGTCGTGGGAGTTGGAAAACATCACGACGTCTAAGTCAAAAGGAGTTCGGCAACGATTAGGAGTCTATAAAAGATGATGGATTAAGATCAACGAGTTAATGACCATCAATATTGATAAATGGTTAAAAGATAAACTATTTGTTAACGGGATCCGCAAATTTCTCTTTTATTCGTCGTGCTCCATTCCTTTATACAAACGATTTGTATAAGAATGCAAACATCTAAATGTCATCACATATGATGATCCGGAAAGATCAGCGCATCCAATTATGACGATGTACTACATTCACGGCTTAGTTCATTTATAGGTTCTCAACTATAAATGAGCATCGTTGACTCTTATGTTATGATCCACTAAACTCGAATTCATTCCTCTTGCATACAACAACTTATATGTTGAATCTTGAGCTTCATGATTCAGTGATCCGGGTTTTTAATAATCCTTTTTAAAATGATAACATCAAATATTATTACTAACGTAAACAATTGTATACTTATTGAAACACTTCAATATACCATTAAGAGTTTATCACAAATGATTTAAATGGAAAACTTTTTATTTTAGTCCCTTTCTTTCAGCATATGTTACTAGAGTCCATACTTAATCGATATTTGCACAAAGGGCACAAATTCCAACACGCCATACACTGGACATTCCCTTTTCCATATCGTACTATCATTTGACTTGATCACATACTATGTCAGTCGTGCACCTCTCAAATGTTTTGCCTTTATTAATTCGGACTATACACTCGGTTGATCGTGCAATATCTTCTAGCAGATTCTCAAAAGGAGTGCCTCGATTTTCATTCTTGCATTTTTCAAACCCAGGCCCCCCTTCTTCTTGCCGTACGTTACACACTTCCATCCGAGTAGATGTATCTTTCAACAAGTACTGAATGAGTTCCTACAATGCTACAATACAAAAAACTTTAAAGTGTTGATATTCCATTCATTTATGAAACTCATTCTTCAGTTTGGCTTCAAATAATTTGCAACTTTAAGTTGTTCTCGTGACCATCAATTTCTCATTTCTCCATTTACTATTTGTCCATATTAAATATAAATTTGAAGATCTCGCGGAACTATTGCCATACGTTGGGGGCAGTAAAGAAATTAAAATTTAGCAGAACAAGGGTAAAATTGGGACTTCCAAAAATGAGATTAAAACCAAAGTTGATTGGCTAGCTAGTTGGAAGCAGAAAATAACATATAAAAGTTTCTTTAATATTTATCAAGTTTTTTCATTTTATGTTTCTGCTATAGTATTTTTTGTCTTCTTGTAACCATTAGTATGTCAGTTGGAGGAGGTATAAAACTATGAACCATTAGTATGTCAGTTGGAGGAGGTATAAAACTATGACTAGAAAAGTAACTATGAATTAAGAAGTTTTTTATTTCCTTATATATTCTCCATGTTCTCTATCTTTCTCAACTATGTTCTTCACTTCTATTCTCTTAAATTTGGTTTTAATTGTTTTATAGTTCACCTTGGTCATGATATTCTACAGCTCCACATTTTGTCCAAAATGGCCAAATCATCACATAAGCACATTCCCAATATGAACTCGTTGAGATCCACAATGAAGGTGGTTTTTCAAAATTGAATCCAGGTAAAATAGAAAATATTTCAACAACAATCTCGTATGTTTCCTTTTAAAAAAATAGATGTTAAAGGAAATAGTCAACATTTAAGTATCGTTGATATTTGGTTCAAATTAACAACCACCTGACATGTCACTCTAATCATTCAAGACTACACAAATATCTCTTGGTATGCACATATCTGATTTACATCTCGTCCAACTTTTAGTTTTAGCTTAATGATGGATTGGCGATGGTTGGACATGATTATCTAAAGGGGGAAATACACAAAACCTCCATTGTGATTTCGTAAATATGCACAAAACATTGTGGTTTGGTAATTGTCTCTAAGCCCCTTGTAGCGTTAAAAGCTTTCCCTGAAATCCCCCGATAGTGTCAAAACTCTCTGCACAAAAATCATATTTTTGTTAGAAAGTGGCATATACTAGCTCTATGTGAGAATTGGTTCAATTTTTTATAACTCATATCCTTTAACACTATTAACATTGATGGGGGTATTTTAGGAAGGCCCAAAAGAGTGTTTGGGCCGGTCCACAAGAGAAAGGCCTAGAAACTGAACTGTCGAATAGGGGACGTTCGACTGTTATTAGGACAGTCGAACCAAACCCATTCGACTGTTATTTTCTAGCTACCATTGGGCCCTGTGGGACGGGGGTCTATAAATACCACGTCCTCTGACATTTATGACATGCGTTTCATTACTATCGAATAACTACTCAATATCGAACCAAGCTATTTGATCGATGTCGATTCGATTGTTCTCAATTCGACCGTCTTTGATTCGACTATTATCGATCAAGTGCTCCCAATTCGTCAATTATCACAACCGAATTCTTTCAACCGATTTGAGGCTTATCATCTTCGAATGGCCTCCGTTCGACTGATCAGCCAGTTCGAGAGTGATTACCATCGAGCCGTCCCGATTTGACTGTTTTTAGATCAACACCATTTTACTCATTTTGCTTAATTAACTTGTATAAGGTGTTCCGGACCAAGCTACATCATTCAGTGTAATAGAATATCGTTATTTTGACATTAGTCACGCCCATTGTAATCAATTTCAGGTGTATTGTAACCCAGACGAAATAAGACCAAAATATTGGCACCGTCTGTGGGAACACCATTTATCCTAGTAAATTAGGCATGACGTTTAGAAGTACTAGATCGCAGAGTAGAGCAGCAGAGAGTAATAATCCCGATCAGGAACGCACGACTAGCGTCCCGCCTGCTCTAAAAGTAGAAACATCATCAGTGTTACCCGATGGGTGCCCACTCCGGCTCGGCGAGATCAACCTGGGCCAGTGGATGAGAATAGACCCACACCTGATACAGGGGCGACAACCGCCTTGCTACCAAGCGCGTCAAAGATGATTCCACACGGTCGTGTCCTCGGCTTTGCCCGCACCGCAATTGCAAATGCCACCACCTGAGGTTCGAAGGGAATGTGTACGCGAGCAGGGATCCGTGGCCAAGGGACTAGCCGAGGATGGTAGAAATAGACCACATATGGATGACCGGAGAACAAGATCCAGTTCGGTCGAAGTGCAGTCAAAGAGGCACCATAACAAGAGAAGGCGAGAGGAAAGTCGCGATAACAACCCGGGAAAAGAGCGAGCAGAAGTTGCAAGGAAGTTAGAGAGGTTGGAGAAGGAAAGTACTAAGGTGGAAAACAAAATGGAACAGTTGGGAAGAGCTCGGAGGATCACACCATTCTATGAAGAAATAGAGGTTGATGTTCTGGGTCACGGTGAAAGACACCAGTGCTCAAGTCGTACGATGGGAAGACAGACCCGCATGAGCATCTTTTCCATTTGGACAATATGCTCAACTTTTACGGATTCAAGGAAAACATACATGCCAGAATCTTTGCCACCACTTTGGTCGGAGTGGCATTAGATTGGTTTACCAGAATCACAGCTGGATCCATCAGAAGCTACAAATAGCTGAGGAAGAAGTTTGAAAATCAGTTCTCAAGCCAATCGAGGACAGTGTTGGACCATTCCCACCTATATTCAATCAACCAATGAGAGAAAGAAACCTTGAAAGATTTCATGAGCCAGTTCAAGTCGAGCTATTAAAGATAGACGATCCAAAAGGAGAGATGGTCACGAACATCATTTTTCATGCAACCCATAATGCAGCCTTCAACGAAGATTTGCTTAGGTTGAAGCCAAGGACGATTGAGGAGATCAACAAGCTCGCGCATCAAGTGGTGCATAGCAAGGAGATGATGGCCACTAAAGTTGTCGTTCATGCCCCAGGGTTAGAGAAAGAGGAAGAGAGGAACAAAGTCACAATAAGAACAAAAGCAACAGGTATAGGAACTCGTCACCGATATACACCTCTGAACGCTGATATCATGACAGTGTACGGGTCAACAAAAAGGAAAGGTTGACTAAAAGAGCCAAGGAAGATGAGAGACTCTCTAGCATCCAGATTATCAACCCTTTATTGCAAATTTCACAGACAGAACAGACATGAAACCGAGGATTTCAAATATCTCAATGATGAAATAGAGCGGTTGATAAAGGAGGGCAAACTCGTGGAGTATGTCAGGGGTTTGAAGGATGAGGAAGACAAGGAAAATAGGGATAGATCTCGTTTTCCCAGGAAGAATAAGCAGAAGATGGCGGGTAGGCCTCAAGTGTTGGGTTATCCCCAAATAATGGATAACGCTCCCAAGAAAAAAGTCATACACATGATATCGGGAGGTCCAATGGGTGCTGATTCTAAAAAATGGTGAAAGAGGATCACCAGAGACATCGATGTAGACCGTTATCTAGGGTTTGTGGACCTAATGAGAATAGAGGAGATGGGACCGGAGGAAATTGTTTTCTCAAGAGCAGATATACAGAAGCTAAGCCCCCAAGCAATTCAGGCCGGTAAGTTGAACTGCCCATTTGTGATAATGGTTGATATAGCCAATTTCGATGTGATGAAAGTTCTAGTCGACAATGGAAGTTCGGTCAATGTGCTGATGGCCTCAATATGGGAAAAGATGGGCTTGGGGATGGAAAGATGGAGACGGTCAAAACCTCGCTGCATGGTTTCGGCGGAGTGGAGGTAGTGCCCCGCAGAATGGCCTCTATCCATACCTCATTGGGAACCAAGCTTCACAGAAAGACAATGCTCGTCAACTATGTGGTGGTTGACCTACCCTTCCCTTACAACGCAATTCTGGGAAGGCCGGCGCTCAACATTTTCCGAGCATTGCCATCAACGTACCATCAAATGGTAAAAAAATTATCGTAACAGGGACAGGCGAGGTGATAGTTGATCACAAGCAAGGTTGGCTATGCTATGTGGCATCACTCAGACTGCCACCACAAGAAGAGCAAGAGGCACTTTGGGACCCATGGAGATGGAACAGATCGACTAAACCTCAACTTTAATTCTGTCACTTATTTAAATTCCCGCAAATTTTGAACAATTTCCATTTGTCCCCTCGATCGCCTTGTGCGATAGGGGCTAGCATGTAATGACCTAAAACATGAACTACTAAGGCTTAAGTCTCGAGAAACCCCATCGGGAAACGTAGGCAACCTAGCCTTGCGCTTGGCTCAGCCCTATCTATTATCTAAATTCAATCTCCACAGGTGATATTTTTAACCTTTAATGACAAGTTCATTTGAGGATTACTACAGGTATATCCAGGGTGAAGCCGCAAGGCCTAGAACGATCAAATGTTATGTATATTCTCTGCCATACATAATATCTAAACATAATCTACAGTGATGCTTTAAGAAGTATTCTAACAAATGCAACCAAAGTGGAACCCCACAATGTAAAAATATATGCGTTATACGAAACTAATGTTATGCAGGAACTCGAAATGAGGGCCGCGAAGAAAAAAGGGATGGACATTTTGCCAAAATACGGCAAGTGCAAACCAAAAAGTCCCACGAAGAAGAAACGGATGGTCACTTTGCCAAAAATACGTCAAGTGCAAACAAAAAAGTCCCACGAAGAAGAAACGGATGGACACTTTGCCAAAGATATGGCAAGTGTAAACCAAAAAGTCCCATGAAAAAGAAGGGGTGGACACTTCGCCAAAAATGTGGCAAGTGCAAACAAATAATGGAAGGACACTTCGCTAGAAATGCGGCAAGTGCAAACCAGTAAAGCCCCATAAAGGAAAAAAACAAACGTTTTTCCAAAAAGATGGCCTATGTGACAAAGGCCTTGCAAAACAGAGAGAAGAACATTTTGCTCAAAGAGCAGCAGATGCCTAAATGCTTCTACAATACGATGTGGAATAGAATCAACAAACTAATGCAGAAATAGCGCTACACTTACGAAACTCGCACTTTAAAGAATGGGCAAGCATGAAATGCACAGAGATAAACCATTCACACAAACATAAGAAAATATTTGCAGAATATTCAACGAAATGAGAATTAGAAGTAAACAAATTGTTCAAGACGAAGGGCGGCGCAGCGCCAAAACAAAGATAAATAAAGTGTTCATAAAAACAGAAAATTAAGCCAAGGCTCCTAGCCCTCGACGTCGTCCTCATCCTCTGAGGAAGGATAGACGGCAGTCATGGGAAGAGGCAGAGACATTCCACGATTGATCAAGCCCTCATTTTCAAGCAACCTGGCAAACTCGTCGGCAACAGCAGGCTCGCCTTCAAGAGCTGGGGGCAGGGGCTGGCGATCGGGACCCAGCGATAAGTCCAACCATTTTGGATCAAAACGCCCACACAGATATCGAGTACTCTGAATCTTCTGCACCGTAAGAACTTGGGCCTTCTTGGCATCTATAGCTCCACGTCGGAGACTGATCTCCTGAAAAATATTGCTTCACAAAAACTACTCGAAAATCTCCACTTGCTGCTGCGCGGTCGGAGGCTGTTCAAAAATCATAGCAAATATTATCAAAGGGAAAGAATCAAAATTGTAATCATCCGCAATAAAAAGTATACCTGGCTCAACTCGCGGGCATACCCAAGTTCCTTAGCGTTCGCAGCCTTTTCTTTCTCAGGGGGAAGTTTTTTTTCGAGCTTTGCAACCCGCAACTCCAGCGTGGTTTTTCTAGTCCTCGGCATGTTGACTTGCATCTCGATTCTTTGAATGGTCTCCTCCGCAAGTCTCACGGTCTCTCGATCACTGCTCACCTGGATAGCATAATCTTTAGCGTGCTGCAAGGCCTTTTCCTTCTCAGCTACAACAGCCTCATCGCCTCGGGATTGCTACCCTGAAACTCTGCTCGCAAACGCTCAAGCACAACTTTCCTTTCTTCGTGAGCCCGCATCAATCCCTCGATCATGGCATTGACGACACCACCATTCTGAAATACAGCAATGAAATGCATAAGAAATTAAACATCAAGAAAAATATAAAATTCGAGAATGATTACCGAGCTAATTAAGTGAAGCGCGAGCTGCTCCAGCTTCATTCTTTCTTCGGTTGAGGTTGGGAAAGCCGTAGCAAGGTGAGGAAAGATCACTCTCAATGCATCGATTGCCCCCTCTTCGGATTGTTTAAAATACCCGATGTGAACATGGGGGCCCTGCCTGGAATCGGCCCTAGTGCTCGCCCCGACAGGGGGGACTGAGCCACCAACGGGCATTGGACCAGTTGGCCGGGGTGTAGGGGGCACACCAGCTCCAGTTTGAGACAGAGTTTGCGGAGCCTTCCTCTGTTTCGCGGGAGCAGCCCCTTCTGTCCTATCTGCTGCCTCGGCATCATCAACAACATACACATCAAATCCCCTTGTTTGATTGTCATCAAATAGAGGAGTGGAATTCTCGCGACCCGTGCCGTGCATCTCTTCAAATGGATCAATCGATTTCTTTGCTTTAGCCTTCCTCTTCTTAGGTGGAGGAATCGGAATAGGAACCATCGTACGAGATGCCTCATCATCCATTGCAAGGACCTGGGCAATGCGTGCGTGTTGATTCATTATAAATGCTTCTAAAATACAAAAAACAACAACATTAACACCCATCATGGTTAAATCTCAGAGCAAAAACTCATAGCAAGGAAGCGAGTTTATACCAAGAGTATGCCTCCGAGTATATGGAACAAGGAATAACCCCACTAATGACAAAACCGCGATCTTAACTAAGGTTATATTGTTAAATTGGTGATTATTTATGAGGTTAGCCCTAAAAATATCGCCTCACCCAGGAAAACTCCCCCGCATAACTCTCCTAGATATAAAATTATATTTTCGTCTAGTCTTTTCCGTACTCGGAAGGCTTCCCATTCAAAAACTTATGAAACTTCAAGGCTTTAACATGATAAACCCTTGTCCCTTGCGTGAAACTTCGAATAAGGCCCAAAATGCATTAGGCCCGCAAGGCACACCCAAGCCCTTCATGGCTATGATGAAACCAACTATATGACCGATCGATTTGGGTGTTAACTAGCTAGGCACCAGTCCTGTAGACCAATAATGGTAGGCATTTCAGGACAAATAGGGAATAGTAAGCCATTGGCCAGTTGCCCAACAAAAACAATGAGGAACCCTAGCGGCGCGGTGTGGACGCGTTACTCTGCAGTGGGGATGACTATATTATAGTTGATCCCTATGTCATACGTCTCTCGAAGAACAGCTCAGCTATGTTGCAAGCGCAAAACATGGTCTGTATATGCCATGTCTGCAACCTCATCGTCCGAATCGTCAAATTACCTTTCAACAACCTCATTTGCCTCGCTTTCGGCACGATTATCTACTACCTCGAACAAAAGTACCCGACCAACTCCCGACTATGGAGCTATTTGATGTTCCTCCTCTGATTCGCTATCACCTCCATTTATATCAATCGGATCATGGGCATTCTCTTCGTTCAAATCATTATCCACGTACCCCACGCCAGGAGCCCTCACCGAACTACTAGAATCAGTGCTAGAGGTACTACTCGACTCACTTCCATACATAGAGTCAGCACTCACCATCTCGTTCGACACCTTGTCTGACACAAGCTGAAAAAAAAAAAACTGACTACGAATGTACATCATCCTAAGCACTTATAATAACTATCTGCTCATAACACGCGAAGTACACACAAACTAGCATACAATTAACGAGAGATTAACTAGTGAACATATTGCACTATCTTGATTTAAGTCGCAAAATCTTCTGGCTCAACAACGAAATTACACTGCAGACACAAAAGACACATAAAACCTAATCAGGGAAAAGAAAAAAAAAATATTCAGAAAAATTTCAAAAATTTGTCTAAGGCAAACAGTCGAACGGCCTGTCGTTTGATACAAAAGACTATCGAACGGGGCTCATTCGTTGTTTCTTACATTTTGGCGTAAGATGTCCATGGATGTGAAATGAGCTATCCCACCTCTTCTCACTCTTTTATAGAGGGAGGCTGGCCCATAAGGCCTACCAAAATAACAATCGAATTCGCTCATGTTCGATTGTGATTTTCAAGAGAATTCACGTCGGTTCGGTTGATAACAACAACCATTTCGATAGAAAAATAACTTTCGAACTCGCTCCAGTTCAACTATATTTTTCAATCGAATTCACACATGTTTGATTGATAACAACGGCCAATTCGATAAAAAAAAAATAACAATCGAACTCGCTCCAGTTTGATTGTATTTTTCAATCGAATTTCCGTTTGTTCGATCGAAGACAGCAATCCAAAGCTACACATTCGATACTTTAAAAAATCATCGAATCAGATGCAATTCGACAATAATCATCGAACAAATATGCAATTCGATTGCAGCATAACGCTTGAACTCTACTCAGTTCGACAGTTCATAACAATCGAATTCCGGCTAATTCGACATTATCGAACTCAGAGATACGATGCAATAAAAATATTGAATCTTATGCAATTCGATAATAAGGTTACAATTGAACTTGTCCCAGTTCGATTGTTTTAAAAATTCAATTTTCTACGATTCCGACATTACGAAGCACAATTTAAATTTGGAGGCACGTACTTTCTTGGAAATCAGCTTCATTTGGCACCCGTGCTTTAGTGTCACGGCTCCCAAATGGGGGAAGTATTTTCAAAATTAGCTAAATCCCACTACCAATTCACTCGGCAAAGCAATGGCCCATGGATACAAGGGTGCAATATAAAATACGACTCCCAAACTGGGAGGTCTATATGATGGGGGTATTTTAGGAAGGCCCAAAAAGTATTTGGGCCGACCCATAAGAGAAAGGCCCAGAAACTGAATTGTCGAACAATGGCCATTCGACTGTTATAAGAACAGTCCGAACCCGTTCGACTGTTATTTTCCAGCAACCACTGGGCCCCCCAGACAGGGTCTATAAATGCCCCGTCCTCCGACATTTATGACACGCATTCATTACTATCAAACAACTACTCAATATCGAACCGAGCTATTCGATCGATCTCAATTCGATTGTTCTCAATTCGACCGTCTTTGATTCCTTCATTTAGTGTAATTAGGGGTGTTATGGGCCGGGATCCCGCCGGGACGGGACCCCGGCCCATCGGGAACTGCCGGGACGGGAGCTGTTGGGCAGTTCCCGTCCCTCCCGCCGGGAACACTGTTCTCGGTGGCGCGGGAGTCCCGCCGGGACGGGAGGGCTCCCGTGATCCCGGCGGGCAGTATCCGCAAAAAAAGGGCTGGACTTTCCAGCCCTGTTTTTTTTTTTGTTTTGCATAAACTCGGCGGCGGATTTCTTCTTCTTCAACAAGATTTCTACTGTTTTCTTCTTCTGTTTTGTTAGGTAACTACTACTACTTCCGATTCAAAGAAAGAAAATCAATTATTATGAATCAAAAACAGACACAACACACACACACATATATATATATATATATATATATATATATATATATATATATATATATAACCTTACAGACATATATATATATATATATATAACCTTACAGACACAGACACAACACACATACATATATATATATATAACCTTACAGACACCTTACAGACATATATATATATATATATATATATATATATATATAACCTTACAGACACAGACACAACACACATACATATATATATATAACCTTACAGACACAACACACATACTTATATATATATATATATATATATATATATATATATATATATAACCTTGTCGGGGGGAGCAGTGTAGAACTCTGAATTCTTGATGAAATTGAAAGATTGGGAGAATGAATTTTCAGCGACCTCTTCGTATGAGGGTATTCGTATTACATACGAAGAAGAAGATGCATCCCTCTTCTCCTGCTCCTCATTCTCCCCCATTTCTACTGAGCAGCAGGTTTACTAAAAAAAAAAAAATCACTGGCCCCAGGATCCCGCGGGAGGGAACGGGATCCAGTCTGGATCCCGTTCCCTCCCGGCGGGAGTCAGATCGGGATCAATTTCCCGGTCTGTCCGGGAAGGGAACTAGCCGGGTTTTTCCCGGCTCGGGAAAAACCCGGCGGGTCGGGTCGGACTCCAAAGTCCCGATCCGACCCAAACACCCCTAAGTGTAATAGAGTAGCGTTATTTTGGCATTAGTCAGGCCCACTGTAATTGATTTCAGGTGTATTGTAACACAGACGAAATAAGACCAAAATAAACATAAAACTCCCGTGTAGTTTAGAGATCTGCACCAAACCCATATTGTTTGATAACCCTGCACGAAATCACATTATAATTATTATTTTTCAATTACAAATACATATATTATTTATTAGAAATTTCGTGATATGTTATTTACAATTTTTTGTTATTTTATAAAAAAAATAAAAAGAATATTTGCGTGTAAATACAAGTATTTTCTTTTTTTGCAAGTAAGGATAATTGGCAGTAATATAAATAAAGTAATTTAAAATCTCATTTGAAGGCAAAGTGTGCACATTTTTTTGGAACTACTATGGAGTTCTAGACAATTATCAAACTACATGGGTTTCATGTGATGTAGGTTTTAGGTTGATATTGAGAAATTTTTTGAACTACTCTCTTAATGTGGTCTCATTCCAATTTTGGTCTCACGTTGACTTTAGTTCCGATTTCGGTCACATAATGTTGAAAACGTCTAACTTTGACCCAATGACACCAAAAACGTGCGAATTTGGCCAATATTAGTCACGTATCTTGCACGTGACTGATTGTAGTACGTTCTTTTCAAATATCGCACGTGTGAGACGCACTTCGCGTGTGTTTTGTAGCTTGAGATTGAAAATGTTATCTACAAAATGTTTTTCGACACACGTGACCAATTTGGTCTCGTATGTTGTTTAGTCTCATATGTTATTTCCACATGCTAGATACTAGAACAATTTCGGCCAAATTCATACGTTTTTGGTGTCATGTGACCAAAATTGGACATTTTCAATATTATGAGAATGGGATTTGAAAAAACAAAAATCAATATGAGACCAAAATTAGGATGAGGGCACATTAGGGGACTAGTTCAGAGTAATTCTCGTTGATATACCTCTTTTTAAACTTTGTTTTACACCAACAAAATTAGGCGGAGTTGTTAAATTTGCCATGTGTGTTTCGCTTGTTTTGCCTTTTGCCCAATAAGTTTTGAATTATGACGTTTGCCCTACGTTTGCACTTTTTCGCTAAAAATGCCAATGGGTTCTTGCTCAAGCTTTTTGGCCTATGTGGACGCCAACGTGTCAAAAAGTCGTCCAGGTGTAAAAATCGATTTTTGTTTCCTTCATTTTTCATCTAAATCTTTTAAATTACTGTATTCACATCCTCTATTTTTTTTAAAAAGTAATAATTGATTTTTTTAATACTTTTTAAAGACAAGGATCAATTTGCAAAAGAGAAGAAAACTCTTCTTCTTCTTCACCTCCACACCCGTTGCCCACCACCAGTTCCTTCCTCCGTACGCCACCGCCACCAGAGTCCTTAAATCCACCGCATTCATCATACCCTATCGTCGTCGATCCCCGTAGTCGTCATCGAGTATGTCGTGATTCGACTCAAGACGAATTTTATGAATGGAACACTAACCCTAGCTGTTTTTAACTTTGTTGCAGGATAAGAGAAAGAAAGTTGAAGTGGTTCAGCCAATTGCAAGAAGAAGCCAGAGAGAAATTAAGAGAGAGAGTTGTAATGATTGAAAAGATTCTTAAAAGTTCATAAAGCATACTGATCCATGCAGAGGGATCCCAATACATATAGCAGTAGTGTCAGTTTGTGTTGTTTGTAAAAGACCAAAACACCCTCACTTACAATATCTGAAAAGTAACATGCAATATTAATAGAGACTAGGTCTTCAAACGACGTCGTTGCGGAAGTCATGTCAATATCAAAAGTGCGTTTCTTCCCTTCTCCTTTCCTGATTCGAAACTCTTCACTTTCAATCGTGACAATACTTGCCCCTTCAGAAAAGCTTGACCTCAAGCGTCGATTGGAACCCACACCGAAAAACGCCGTTGCACCTCTTCCCAATCCTCCCAAGTGGCTTCCTCCTCCGCACGATCTACCCATTTAATTAACCACTGGGCTCTTGTTGCATTTCCTTTCTTAATCATCCTTCTTGCTAATATTTTTTTTGGACCATGGCTCATTCTCTGCAATTTCCTCAATTACAGGGATGATCGGAGTGGAATTGTCCAAAGATCCAAGCTTTTTCTTCAATAAGGACACATAAAAGACGGATGCACTTTTGATATTTCAGGTAACTTCAATTTGTAAGCTACTCTTCCTACCTTTTGTATAACTTCAAATGGTCCAGCATATTTAGGACATAATTTCCAGATTTTTTTCATTTCTAAGGCTTAATTACCTATGAGCTCTCAATTTAGAAATACCCATTCCCAATTTGAAACTCCCTGTCTGATCTCCCCTTGTCAGCTGCTTGCTTCATTCTGTTATGTACATGCACCAGGTGCCCTTTAATTTCTTGATTAATGGTCTGCCTTTCCTGCATAATTTGTTCAACCCCATCAACCTTTGTCTCCTGATAAGGACCCATTCCCATTTGAGGAGGCCTCAAATGGAGTCATCAAAATGGTTGAGTGATTATTGGTGTTGTACCACCGCTCAGCCATTGCAACCCACTTAGACCAATATTTAGGTTGTCCCCCAACCATGCACCTTAGGTAAGATTCAAGACATTGATTCACTCTTTCAAATTGCCCATCAGTCTGAAGGTGATAGGCAGTACTCAGTTGTTGTTGCACACCCAAGGTCTTTAGTAATTCTTGCCAGAACAAACTAGTGAATATTTTATCATTGTCACTTGTGATAATGATAGGTAACACATGGAGCTTATAAATTGAATCTAAGAAAATGTTAGCCAATTTAGGAGCATTGTAGGGATGAGTTAAAGTAATAAAATGAGCATATTTTGAGAATCTATCAACAATAACCCATATAGTATCATGACCTCCAGACTTGGGTAACTGCTCTATAAAGTCCATGGTAATATGTTGCCATGCTTGGTCAGGGATTTCTAAGGGCTGTAACAATCCATGGTACCTGGTGTTCTCCCCTTTGCATTGTTGACACACAATGCACTGACTCACCACCTCCTTTACTAGCTGTCTCATCCCAGGCCAGAGGAAAACAATTTGAACCCTTTGATAGGTACCTTGTATCCCTGAGTGACCCCGTAGAATGCTATCATGCATCATTTTAATCACCTTTGTTCTCAGCTCGGTGTTGGCACCAATGTATATTCTGCCCTTGTACCTCAGAATAGGGTCAGAATCGTAGAAGTATGATACATTGTAGGATTGCATCATACTCTCAGCAATAGCTTCCTGAGCTACAAAGTCTCTTTCATAGCTCATCTGCACTTCTCCCATCCATTTAGGTTGTAAAATGCTAACATCATTACACCCTACTTCCTCATTTCCCTTCCTAGATAAAGCATTTGCCACTCCATTTTATTTTCCCCTTCTGTACTCAATTTTGTAGTCATACCCCAACAATTTTGTCATATACTTATGTTGCATAGGTGTAGAAACCTTCTGACTTAGCAAATATTTAAGGCTATGTTGATAAGTTTTTATAATAAACTGTCCTTGTAATAAATATGCCCTCCATCTATCAATAGCCAAAATAATTGCTAAAAACTCATTCTCATATACTGACAATCCCAAGTTCCTTGGCCCTAAAGCTTTGCTCACAAAAGCTATAGGATGCCTCCCTTGGCTCAACACAACCCCAATCCATAATAGCTTGCATCAGTCTCCACAATGAAGGTTTGGGTGAAATCTGGTAGCTGTAGGACTGGTGCCTTAGTCATAGCTTCCTTAAGTGAGTTGAAAGCCTTATCAGCTGCATCAGACCATTTAAAGGCACCCTTCTTAGTTAGATCAGTTAAGGGCTTAGCAATCAGCCCATAATTCCTAATAAATTTCCTGTAGTACCCTGTTAGGCCCAAAAATCCCCTTAAGGCCTTAACATTTTTTGGAATAGGCCATTGCACCATGCACTCTATCTTCTTATAATCAGCCTCTACTTTCCCTCCTCCAATAACATGTCCCAAATACTCCACTCTATCAGTGCCAAAGGTGCATTTAGATCTCTTTGCAAAGAGTTGATTCCTTTCCAGAATTCCCAACACCAGCCTTAAGTGTTTTTTATGTTCCTCCATATCCTTACTATAAATAAGGATATCATCAAAAAACACTAAAACCATCCTCCTCAGTTGTTTTTCAAATATATCATTCATTAATGCTTGAAAAGTTGTTGGAGCATTAGTGAGGCCAAAGGGCATCACTTTAAATTCATAGTGTCCTGTCATAGTCACAAAGGCAGTCTTTTCAATAGCATCAGTATTCATTCTAATATGGTGGTACCCTGACCTCAAGTCAATCTTAGAAAACACTTTAACTTCAGCTAATTCATCTAACAGATCTTCAATAAGGGAAATATGGAAGCTATTCTTCACAGTTAAGGCATTCAATTGCCTATAATCCACACAAAACCTCCACCCCCCATCCTTCTTCTTAATTAATAGGACTGGGAAGGAAAAAGGGCTATTACTCTTTTGTATCAGCCCTGTTTCTAGCATTTCCACCATTAGTTTCTCAATTTCCTCCTTCTGAAGATAAGGGTATCTGTAAGGGCGTTGTTTGAAAGGTTTTGCTCCGGGAACTAGTTGAATGTTGTGGTCATGAGCTTTGTTGGGTGGCAAAGAGTTAGGGCTCTCAAACAGTCCTCCATACTTCTCTAGTAGCCCTTGGAGTTCAAGTGCTTCTTTCCTCTCCTCTTCTTCACTGGAGACAGGGGTAATCATACATAAGTTACCTAATAATGAGGGTCCCTCTCTCTGGATCATCTTGTTAGCTTGTTGACCAGACATGATTTGTAAAGACATAGCATATGTCATGCCTTGTAGCACCTGCTCATGTCCTCCCTTCTTGTACATCACTCTATGGTTATCAAAGTCAAAAGTAACTAGTCCCAGCTTCCTTAACCAATCCACTCCCAACACCATATTATAGCCTCCAAATTTGATTATTCTGGCATCAGTTTTGTAATACTACCCATCCAGTTGCCACTCAAAGTTGGAACATCTGTGTCTACAATCCTTTCTTCCTCCATCAACAATTGTTACTATCAAAAGGTTAGTGTACTCCAGCTCACATTTCAGCTTCTTGGATGTAGCCATGTCTAACTGTGTGTGCTCCCTGTATCCACCAAAATGGTGATGAGTTCACCCTTCACTCTCCCCAACAACTTAATGGTTTCAATCACCACTTGCCCAACAAGTGCATGAACTGAGATTCTACAAGAGTCATCCTCTGATGCTCTTCCTTCTTTGGTTCTATCTTCCAAATCATCTTCCTCTCCTTCACATTCTTCCCCTATTAACACAAACAACCTCTTACATTTGTGTCCAATGTGATAAGGTTCATCACTATTGAAACACAATCCTCTCCTTCTTCTACTGTCCATTTCATCAGCTAATAATCTCTTTAAGGGTGGATATTTCTCATGGTTTGTACTGGTGTTTACCTTGGGCTTGTATGGCATAATGTTTGTTTTAACAGTCCCTTTATATTGCTTGTGTAAGTTCTCCAACTGGACTTCTTATTTTCTTGCTAAGTATATAGCATGGTTGAGTGTTACTGGCATCAACATCTCCACCATTCCCTTGACATCTTCCTTCAGGTCACTTGTGAAATTTTCACAAAGTAATCTTCATCCAAGTGCCCAGTTCTTTGTGTCATGAAACTCTTAAGTTCCTCAAACTTCTGTATATAGTCATCTACATATCCCATTTGTTTGAGTTTGTTGAACTCTCCCACTAGGTTTTCTCCTTTTACTGAAGTAAACCTCTCCACTACCATTTCAGCAAACCTTGTCCACCCCATGGTCTCTCTCCCCTCAATATTATCTAGGTACCACACTTCAGCTACCCCATCCATACTCATGCATGCACCCAAGATTTTCTCATAGTCTGACATGCTGTTCAAGAGAAAATACCGTTGGCAACGCCTTATCCAAGCCCTTGGGTTGTCACCCTCAAACCTGGAGAACTCAAATCTTAACCCCCTAGCGTTAAGACCATCATTTCTCAGTAGACCTCCATCAACTAAGTTTCTTGATGGAACATGAGATTGTACTGACCCCAAGTTACGTGTTGTGGAAGTTTCTGCCTCTTTACCTTTGTCTCCTTTGAGTGTTTGTAGGATCTGATTGAGTGCATATTTTACTTCATTCATCTGGTTTTGCAAGTTGTTTTGCCCTTCCTCCATGCGTTGTTGTCTTGCCTCCAGTTCCTCTATGTGTGCTTTGTGTGAAGCAGCTTTGTCTGCCATTATGTATCAGAGTTGCGTCAGGATCTTACCTCTGAGACCAATGTTATGAATGGAACACTAACCCTAGCTGTTTTTAACTTTGTTGCAGGATAAGAGAAAGAAAGCTGAAGTGGTTCAGCCAATTGCAAGAAGAAGTCAGAGAGAAATTAAGAGATAGAGTTGTAATGATTGAAAATATTCTTAAAAGTTCATAAAGCATATTGATCCATGCAGGGGATCCCAATACATATAGCAGTAGTGTCAGTTTGTGTTGTTTGGAAAAGACCAAAACACCCTCACTTACAATATCTAAAAAGTAACATGCAATATTAAAAAACGGGAATAAAAATAACAACTAGGTCTTCAAACGACGTCGTTGCGGAAGTCGTGTCAATATCAAAAGTGTGTTTCTTCCCTTCTCCTTTCATGATTCGAAACTCTTCACTTTCAATCGTGACAACGAACAGGTAAATCGACGCGATGGTGGTGGTGGTGGTGAATGGTGGGTTACAAATCGATGCCCAGGTTATGGAAACCTTGGGCTACGCATCTCCGGGGGTGGTGGTCACTAGAGCGGCGATTTCGCTGCCATGGTCGCGAGCTGAGAGGGGCAAATAGTTTTTTTCATTTTTGTATTTTGTCTCGTGCTTTTTTTTCATTTTTATTCACAATAAATAGTTCCTTGTTTTGTATTTTATTTTATTTTCTCATTTCCAAGAATTGAATTTTTTGTATGTAAAACTGAAATATACATTCTTTTTGTTTTCCCGTTACAATTTTACCTTAAAAAGTTTAAAATAAATAAAAAAGATATACAAAAAAAAAACCTTGAAGTTCAAGTTAGAATGTTTTCTTAGTTTTGAATAATAAAGTTTAAGAAGATTGAGATTATTATTCTAGATTTACCAGAAAACAAATCAATTTAATTAGAAGTAGAATTTATTCTTTAAATGATTATAAAATAATTAAAAAGGTTATGTATGGTTGCTAAATATAACTTTGGGTGCAAGTATTCTAATTAAATAAAACTACGTGAAAAGTCTTGTTAGTTAAAATATTATATGGGTCAATTTCTAATTAAAGATAACACAAGAGTTGTTAATTTTATTTAACTAAGGACTCACTTGGCTGCCACATAGACAGAAGCTCACACATGAGCCCATTGAGTATTTTTAGCGAAAAAGTACAAATGTACAAGACTAAAGTCATGATAAAAATTTATTGGGGCAGCAAAAAAGTCTTATCATATTTTTGGATAAAGAACGTGGTCGGCTTTATGTATATTTTTGGAAAGTCAACAGAAACAAATTGAAAGAAAAAATGAAAAATCGTTAGGTGGTGATAGCCGATAGGTTTATGAACAATTCTTGCGCGATAATTGAGGTTTTATATTATATATTGTATTTGCTCATTAGACAATAGACTGATAGCTTTGATCATTTCCTTAATTTTGAGATCGAAGCGGCAAAAAAGTAAAACGCACGAAATTGGACTAATGAAATATGATGCACAGCTGCGACCATGATAATGAACACTAATCTTTAAAATTTATTATTAGATAAAATCCGTCATAATCCATGTGTATATGAGACATATTTTAGAAGTATTGCATAACAAAGAGAGTTCTAGATTAACAATTAACAATGTACTTCATATTGATCATAACGGATAACGGATGTAACTAAAAAAATAAAACAAAAATTTGAAGTCGAGACAAGAGTTGAACTATTTTTATTGAAAAGGATTTTGCCCCACTCGATGCTTACGGTTTGATCGACAATTATTTTCCAAGATGCAACGACTAACTCTCGATATAGCAACACTTCAAATATTAAGAACGGCAAACCAAAAGAAAGTTTTGAAACTCTTGCAACAAAACAGAAAGAAAGAAGAGAACGTATGAATTGAATGAAAAATGAAGAAGTCTAAGGGTCTATTTATAGATTTCAAAAATTGGCATAGGGGGTGACTGGACGGACACGTTGTTTCCACGCCACAGTTTTCCAGCCAAATTGAGCACCATTTCGGGCTGACTGTGCAGCCATTCGTGTGAAAGGTAGCTTTTTTCTGCTGACGGGGGTGTGTAGGCAACTGTTCGGTGATTAGATTTTTTTGCCAGATTTTTAGCCTAGTGGACACACTGATTTGACAGATTCTTACACCTAATCACATTTTTTAGTAAGTATTTTTTTTCTTATAATATTCAGACAATTAATAAATTGCTTAATTAAACTTTTCCAATAAGATTAATATTGTAGGAAAAGCCTAAGCTCTAGCTCAAGCCCAAGCCCAAGCCCAAGCCCAATATCAGGCCCAAGCCCAGGACCACGACCCATGGTATGTGACCCCCGACCTCGACCTTGGTCGTGGCCGGGCCTGGTGGATGGTCTTCGCAGAAGATGAAGTAGTCGTCGGCGAAGCTAAGGATGGGTACTAGTGGGCCACCACGACTGGCACGCGCCGCTGAAAATGGCCGGAGTCAGTGGCCCGAACGAAGGTAGCGATGATCGGTTCCATGCAGAGGATAAACAAATACGGGGATATGAGGTCTCTCCGTCTGAGTCCTAGAAAGGGGTGCCAACCCGTCGATCGCGTGTTATTCACCGCAACATTGAATCCCACCATTTGTACGAGTTCCATGATCCATGCGATAAGAGGGGGGGAACGTAAATTGGTTGAGTGTCAATTCAATGAATAACCAGTTGATGTGACCATATGTCTTTGCCAGGTTAATTTTAACCGCGAGGAGACCCCGACGTCCCTGACGGCGATTGTTGATAATGTGTAGGAGCTCCTGACTATCATCATGTTGTCAGAGATGCATCGATGGGGAACAAATACATTCTTGTATGGGGATATGAGAGAGTCCATGAATGGGCAAAGTCGAGCCAACAATAGTTTGGAGATGATTTTGTAGCTGACGTTAAAGAGGCTAATTGACCAGAAGTGGTGAGGGAGTTGAGGGTGTTCCCATTTTGGGATAGGACAATGGTTGTATGGTTGATGCCGGGGGGCATATGACCCTTGGTGAAGAAGTCTGTGACCAACGTTGAGATGTGGGGTTCAAGTTGGGCCCTATAGTGTTGGAAAAATTGCGTGTTTATGCCATCTGGGCCAGGAGCCTTGGTGGGGCTAATGTTGAAGGTCGCGCCGTGAATTTCTGCCTTGTCCACATGCCAAATAAAGGAAGGAATATGGGTGGGGTCCAACGACAAGAGAGGAAAGATATGGAATTAGAAGTTTGGGTCAGATGAGGGGTCACCGGGGGTTTTGGAAAAAAACGGCATAACTCAGCAATGATATCGCCTATAGTGTAGGCTCAGCCGCCATCGGTCGTGCGGATACCCTGAATTAAATTTCGTCCTCGGTGATAGGAGGCTAAGGGGTGATAAAACTTTGTGTTGTTGTCCCCATCTTTGATCCACCATTCCCGGGCATGCTGGACCCAATAGAGTTCCTTCTGACCGAGGAGACGTGTGATAAAGTCATGGAGACACTGCTCCGTGAGGAAGGTTTGGGCCCCCAGATTATTGATAAGTTGAGGTAAGATGTCATCCAGAGCGGCTTCAAGAGAACTAAGCTGGGAGTCAATATTATCGTACCAGGTCCGTTTTTTATCATCGGGCAGTTGCTGTGAAACGGCCACATCTGGAGGTGAAGGGGTCCTCTGTGCTAGCGGGGTGACCTCATACTTGTGATACAACCCTAGGAAAGTTGGGGTGTAAGTCCCATGCCATTTCATATCAAAATGTCCAGACTCGCATGGGTCTAGAGGAGAGAAGTTCGAGTAAAATTGGGGAGTGGTCCGACGTGTGCGAAGCAAGATGCCGGACCCAGGCCCAGGGGAATGAGTTAATCCAATGGACATTAGCAAAATATCTATATAGGCGTTCACAAATGAAATCACGACCAAAGTGGCGGTTCGTCCATGTAAAATGATGTCCTGAAAAATCAAGGTCCAAAAGACCGCAAGATTTCATGCAAGATAGGCAGTAGGGAGTTACACACCTGCTCTTGGCTGGAAGGTTGAACGGGATTGTAGATAGTACTGAGTAGGAAAGTTTGGTCTAGGAGGAAGGTTACCTACATATGGATGGAACGGGCATCATTTATCAAAGGTTGGATCCTTACCCGCTACATGTCGTAGAGCACCCATATGCCGCCAGAGGACCCCCGAGGAGGGATCAAGATATGCCTTTCAAACGGCAGCTAACGAACAATATTTACAGCCCGGTCACCTTTGCAACGAGTCCCAAGTAGAATCAGAACGGATAGGTTGTGCTGGCGGATCATAGCACGAACAATTGGCAGGAATTCTATCTAGCTAGCACCGTGAACATTCCAACTGATTATCCTCATAGATAATAATAGAAGGTGCGGTACCGGAGAGGCGGGGTCGTTGACTAGGGCAGGAGTTTGCAAATTCTGTGACACATTTGCAGTTCTTGAAAGGATCAACAACTAGATCTGGATCGACAAGGGGATGGTCACACGATAAGGCATAGATTGTGCGACTTGGCCTTCGAACTGTTGAGTCAGGTCTTGGGATGCGATATGTCCTTATTGTTGTGTCTGCCTGAAGCAAGGAGAAGGGGAGGTGGTTCTTGGCAAGGAACAATACACATGGTCAGCTGGGCCATACTGCTATCTCTAATTGTGAGACACGTGACTGATGGTTCCTAAGAGCAGAATGTGACGTGGTACTTGGGCCGAGGGATCCAATAGTTGGGTCAAGCCAAGATGTGGTAACATCATAGTACGAGGATGGAGTTGTTGGGATCTCGGTTAGGGTTGGGTCACGACAAATAAGTGCGACAAAGGCAATGCTAGTTTGGATGCTGGCAGCAAGGGCCCATGACGAAGGATGTCTAGGTGAATGTCTGAGGTAGTTAAAGGTCGAATCAAAGTCATCCAGGCATAAAGATCGCCGAGGCTTGCTAGTGCCATTGTAGTTGCAGCAGTGCACATGTTTTGCACTGTGAGATTGTTGGTGGAGCTGATGGAGTTTTGCATCGACATGTCTCCAAAGTTTGATGGCGGTGGTGGGAGGCGGGTGAAATGCGACAGGGGTGAGTGGCAAAGGACGTGGGGTAGGAAATAGAGAGGTGGTTGATAACGGATAGGGTGTAAGGGGCAACGACGTGGTTTTGACGGGCAACGGATGAGGTGAGAGGGTGGGTCGGAGGTGGTGGTCGACTATGGTTGTGAGGCGGGGTAGGAGGCAACCGGGTGAAATAGGGATTTATTAAGTGAGGGTGGGGGTGGTGGGGAAAGGGGTGAAAGGGTAGGTAGGGGTGAAGGGGTAGGTGGGGTTGGGGCGTGGGTAGGAAGGTAGGTAGGGTGGGTGGTATTGGTTAGGGGTAGGTGGTATTGGTCGGGGTAGGTAGGGTAGGGGATGGGGTTGGGGTGGGGTGGTGGAGGGGAGGAGGTGAGGCCAAACGGGGACCACAGGGACACGTGGTAGCCCTATGGGATGCATGATGCCCGCCATGTGTTCTTTCTTTGGTCCCGTGTCATCGGGGAGTTACACGTGGTGACACGGGGTGAACAAGTGGCAGTGTTATCCACCACTTGTCCTTCTTTAGGCCCCATGTTACTCGGGAGTGACATGTGGCAGCACGTGGCACCTAATGGTGACACGGGCGGACAAGTGGCAGTGTTATCAGCCACTTGTCCTTCTTTTGGCCCCTATGTCACCAGGGAGTGACACGTGGTGATACGTGTCACCTAATGGTGACACGTGTGGACAAGTGACAGTGTTATCCGCTACTTGTCCTTCTTTTGGCCCCGTGTCACCGGGGAGTGACATGTGGCGACAAGTGGCAGCGTTATCTGCCACTTATCTATTGCGTGCGAATGTGGCAGATAAGATCACCATTTTGGCGTGACACATGTCGTCTCTCGGCGACACGTGCTCGATTGGTCCATGTAGGTCTTTACGGGTCTCACCCTAGGTGACACGTCTTCGCGTGGTGCTTCGGCATTCGGCGTTGCTAACTTGGCCTGATTGGATTTTGCATCAATGGGCATGTGTCCAATTGCACGACGTTTCTGGCTCTGCACGGACTCTGAATCAGATTCTGAAAGTGGCGTCGGGTTTGGGTTGCAGTCGCCTTCTGTGTGGGGATGGGTAGGGTGGAACTGAAGGGCTTGGGGACCCATATGGTGTGTAGAAACCCTGATGGTCGAGTAAGGAGAGAATTAGGCTGGAGAAATTCTGACGGGTCAAAGCTGGGTTACGTGGGGTAGGGGTGGGCATTTTTTCGGGTACCTTATTCCCGCCCCAGACCCGATCGGGTATTACCCGAGAGATTCGGGAAATGCAGGTTAGGATACCCGATTGACAGTATTTTTCGGGTACCCGATCGGAGTCGGGTACGGGGTCGGGTAGTAAATCCTAAATACTCGTATCCGATCGGGTACCCGAGTATATATGCTATATATATTTTTTTCAGAATGTTGTTGCAGTATCTGTGAGACTGTGACTCGATCTGTGTACTGTGTAAATGTGTAATAAACTAATAATAACTAAACTGACATATACAATTATACACTGCCTTGTCTTTCACACACTTAACAAAAAAAATTCACACACAAAACCCTCTCTTTCTCACCCACACTGCGCCGCCGCCTCACCACCTCTCCTCACCAGCGCTCCGACCGCCACCGCTCCACCGGCGACCATCGCTCAACGGTAAGTATGACTCTCTCTTTCTCTTTCACTCTCTCTCTCACCGTCGCAGGCATATAAATCGCCATCGACTCACTCTTTTTTTTTTCTTTTTCAGCCTCACCGCCGACCAACTCTCCACCGGAGACCACCTCTTCACGGTAAGTCGTTCACGCACTCTCTCTCTCTCTCTCTCTCTCTCTCTCTCTCTCTCTCTCTCTCTCTCTCTCTCTCTCTCTCTCTCTCTCTCTCTCTCTCTCTCTCTCTCTCTCTCTCTCTCTATCTCTCTGTCTCTCGCTCTCTCACCCCTCAAGGGTCACATTTTTTTTTCTTTTTCAGGTTGCAGCCCACTGACCACTCTCTCCGGCCGAACACCTCTTCACGGTAAGTCTTTCACGTCCTCTCTCTCCCTCCCTCTCTTTCTCCCAGTCTCTCTCCCTCTCTTTTATTGGGGCTTATTAAGCCGCTTTGAATCAATATGTGATATGCAAAACAAAGAAAATTACTAAGAAAATATCAACGATTTGATAACTTGATGGTGATTGCTTAAATAACATTTACCAATTGCTTGCATGTTTTTCTTCACTGTGACAGTGATTTAGGACTCTCCGAATTAGAGTAGTCATACTCATATTGTAAATATATAGTTTAATTAAGTTAATCTCATTGATTAGCATCTGGATCGAATTGACATATGTATTGGAATAATCTCATTCATTAATTAAGTTAATCTATTTTTTTCTACTTTTTATTTGACTTGACTCACTTTGACAGAAATTTGAATGCATTATTTATTGTTATTCCTACGACAAAAACTAATTAGTGTTTGTATGTTCTTTTTTCTTTCAGAAAATGGAAGGAGGTTCTTCAACTCCTTGTTCTTCATCACAAGTAGCTCCTTCAAGTTCAAGTGAAAATCAGCCTACGGAGTCTGATGTGAACAACACTGATAACGCTCCTTGTTATTTTGTTATGCATTTGACGTCTTTTGTTATTTTGGGACTGTAATGCTTGATGGTGTGACGCCATGTTGGATATTTCTTTTTTCGTTGTGTTTGTCTTCGTACTTTGACTATTTTGTTGATGCTTAACGATGATGTTTGTTGTTTGAATTGTGATGGAATATTGTGAATTGAGAAATGTATTAGGTTATTGAATATTCTGATTTTTGAAATGTGATGCCATGTTGTTACAGAATACTAGAATAGTTTGTTTTGGGAAAAATATTGTGATGTTGATGCATTGTTTTTTTTGGGGAAATTGGCAGACAGTTTCTGTCTGTAATCTGTATTCAGTTTACAAAACTGATAACATTGGACAATTAATTAATTGGCAGATATAAACTGAAACAGAGGAACTTTTCAGTTTCTAAAACTGAACAAAACAGCATGCGGGTACCCTATATACCCGCATGCACCCGATCTGGGTACCCGAAATCGGGTACCCGACTGAATCGGGGTCGGATTCGGGAAGGAATTTCCGAATACCCGACCCCGAAAATACCCGAATCGGGTACCCGATCGGATCGGGTACCCTACAGCGCCCACCCCTAACGTGGGGCATGAACTTGTTTCGGGCTTATGGAGGGCTGGGGGGAAGGAGATGTCGGGCCACTGGGGCAACAAGATGATGGCCGCTTGGTCACATCGTGCCATTCTGACTCAGCGGGGGCAGAAGGCGTATTAGGTGGGCTATGGGTGTTCTAGACAACTGTTTCGGCGCACTTATCGCACGTATGGCCCAAATGCCCACAACTGGGGAAGAATTTGACCTTAACTTCGTATGTGACTTCTTGCGTGTGTCCATTGATCTGAATCTTAGAAGGCAACGGGTTTGTCATGTCGATTTTGACGCAGAGTCGAGCATAACGAGCCCGTGCTCGCGAGGCAATGTGAGTATCTATTTCAATCGGACGGCCAAACAAACCGTCAATTCGAAAAAGGGCTTCAAAATCATAGTATTCCTGCGGCAATCTAGGGAATTG
Source organism: Linaria vulgaris (assembly GCA_948329865.1). Taxonomy (NCBI): domain Eukaryota; kingdom Viridiplantae; phylum Streptophyta; class Magnoliopsida; order Lamiales; family Plantaginaceae; genus Linaria; species Linaria vulgaris. The sequence continues at coordinate 69,256,754 of OX415249.1, forward strand.
GATCCAGGTACAAATTTTTCGGTGCATAGCAACAGAGCGAAAGAAATTCGCGTGCCACTGGCGGACCGCGAGGTAGTGATTAAGAAGGAACCAATGGCCTCGAGCCAACGCAATGGTGTTATCCTTCGGGTTACTCAGACGTGCCACATAAGCATTGTGCCCAATATCGGTGATGCCAACTGACTGGTTGAGCTTTCACAAGCACTGAAGTTTGGTAGCAATGTTAGGGACGGTCCTCGAGATGCCCATTGTCTGCATAATTAAGGATTTTTTCCACGATTCACTGAGGCGGCTGTCATCGTGTCCTCCTCCTGATCCTCCAACGCCTGGAGCCATGTGGGAAAGAAAAGGTGATTGGTGGATGAGAGGAGTCGTGATTGGTAGGTCGATGGCGGGGCAGACAGGGGGGTGGTGGTGTTGCGGGTGGTGCTGGGGTGGTGGGCAGGCTGGATGATTGGGGGGTTGAGGAGCGGGGAGGTGGGTCTGGTACGAGAGGCGGTGGGGGAGGAGGGTGGTGGTGGCGGCTGGGCAAGGAATAGATGGGTTCATCCATATCTTCTCTTTTCGGGCTGAGAGAGAAAAGCAAAAAAAACTTCGCGGTAAACAGAAGATAGTGAAGTCTAAATATCTTAATTCTTGATAAGATATGCTAACTATTTTATAGGAGAAAATCTTAAAAATAGCTTTGTATCTTTTTATAATAATTCCTTTTCTTTTTCTGAAATCTCATAAACTTTTGAAATGCCAAATGACTAAATAATAAAAAGAACCATTTTTTTTATTTTTTCCATCCTCCCACTAAAGTCCAAATTGAGCCTAACCTATGATGCACCAACACTTCAAAACATCAGCCGTGTCTGTGTCCAACACGTATCCGACACTGATACTTGTCCGACACTCCTCCGACGCTAATACGTGGCGCGTCTCAATTAAAATAAATAAAAATTAATCCGACACCCGTGTCGGACACTTAAGGGTGTCGTGTTAGATGAGTGTCCAACACATATTAATGGTGTCTCCAACATGTCTTAAGCTTGTTCAAGAGAAATTGCATATGTTAATTGTTTGTGTTATAAATTTTATTTAAAATAATATTACAAGTTGTCAAATAAAAGATAACAGAGTTAGAAAATGAATTGTTAAATCTTAAATAACTAAGTAAACGGACTAAAAGTAAATGATTTTCAATTAATGCATGGTTTGATTTGAGTAGTATTTATGTTTTTGAGTATTATTATAATTTATTTTGATTTTATATTTATGTTTGAGATTAATAGTTGAATTTAATGTTTAACAGACGTCTTTCCAATTACAATTGGCTTACATCAGGGGTCAGTTTTGAACACATTTTTGTTTGCCACTGTAATTGGTGAAATCACTAGAACCATCCAAGACCGAGTCTCATGGTGTATGTTGTTTGCAGACGGTATTGTCCTCATCGATGACACAAGAATGGGAGTTAACGCTAAATTAGAACGATGGAGACAAACATTAGAAGCACGAGGATTTCGACTAAGTCGAACAAAAACAGAGTACCTCGAATGCAAGTTTAGCAAACAACGAAGAAACAACGATGGCACGGTTCAGTTGGATGGCTAAGTGATACCGAGAAGTACGTATTTTTGGTATTTAGGCTCCATACTACAGATGAATGGAGAGTTATACGGAGATGTCAACCACCGCATCCAAACTGGATGGACAAAGTGGAAGAGTGCAACAGGGATCCTGTGCGATCGTAACTTTCCTTTAAAGCTTAAAGAAAAGTTCTATCGTACGATTATTAGACCTGCTTTGCTTTATGGCTCCGGGTGCTGGGCTATTAAGCAAAGTCATGCACAGACAATGAACGTTACAGAGATGCGCATGCTTCGGTGGATGTGCGGTAACACCAGGAGAGACAAGGTGCGCAATGAAGATTTACAGCATAAATTGAGTGTGGCGGCCATCGACGAGAAAATGCGAGAAAACCGTTTAAGATGGTTTAGACATGTTAAACGCAGACCCATAGATGCACCGATACGACGAGTTAAAGATCTCGACTTAGGATAGACGGCTAGAACTCGTGGGATATCGAAAAAGACGTGGATGAAGATTATACAAAACGACATGAAGCTGAAAGATCTAAGAGAAAGAGGATAAAACTTTTAACCAAAAATCCTCCACAAAATATGATTCTAAAGCAATGTGAGACCAAACAAAGAGAACAAAACCCTACCACACAGTACAACTGTTGAACCGGTACGGTACGACCCAAGTCCGAACCCCAATATCCAAACGGAAAACGACGTCGTCGTTTCCTCCACCTCTCCAATGCCCGGAGGAGAATTCCGCCACGTTTCAGCATCACCTCCTCCTCCAGCGGGGTCGGAAGAAGAGGAGGAGGGTTGGCTTTGGGAACGAATCAAAGGCGAGGCTCGGAGTGACGCCGAAGCTGAGCCAGCTCTAGCTAGTTACCTCTACTCCACAATCCTCTCTCACTCCTCCTTGGAGCGCTCACTCTCCTTTCACTTGGGGAACAAGCTCTGTTCCTCAACTCTCCTCTCCACTCTCCTCTACGATATCTTCCTCGACATCTTCTCCAATGACGCCTCCCTCCGCGCCGCCACCGTCGCCGACCTGCGTGCTGCACGCTTTCGCGACCCGGCCTGCGTCTCCTTCTCGCATTGCCTTCTCAATTACAAAGGATTTCTCGCCTGTCAGGTACTACTTGAATTCACGTGTTTGATTGAGGTGTACTTGTGGGGTTTGTTCAATTACAATTATGATACAATCAATATATTCAATCCAATAATTTGGAAAATACAGAGTTTCATTTCATGATTCTGTTAATAGGTTAATCATTAGGGTCGTAGTTAATTAATTGATAATGGACCTAGTTGATCTTTGCCAATCTTGTTCAAGTATCCAAGCCTTTTGCAAAACCCTCTGTTTAAACTTGTCAGTAAAGGTATTAAGGTCATAACCCTTAGAGTTCTGGTGGTTTGTAAAAGCTATTATTGGTACCAACAGTAAGTCCTCTTCTTACTCTCCCAATTCCCTTCTACTCTGGGTGCTGTTTGTTAAACAAAGTATTTCCAATTTGTCCATGTATGTTATGTTTAAAGCAACCCACGACTTAAGTTATTTTTTTTCTTCATTATAGGCTAAATCTCTTATAGAATATTGTTCAATGCTTCTGCATGAGCTTTGTAGGCTAGCATTCTTTGAAGAAATAAGTCATTTGTGCTGCAACCCAAATATGGCTCCACCCTCGCCCATAATTCTACCGATTCCACCTTTGTCTCCATCATTTTACTTCTACTCCAAATGGTGTTTAATGTTGACATGTAAATTATCCATCGTAGATAGAAGATTTACATAGTAGTTCTGCGCCTAACACCAGAGGGATATTTTTATGCCTGTTGATTCCCAAAAGTTGCTCTCCTCTCTTTTTATGTGGCTCTATTTTGTGGAGTGTGAATTTGTGCCTTATGCACTAAATTTAATTAGACATTGCTTTTTGTCATTTTAACATTCCTAATTGTTCATTCCCTCACTTCAATTTTGTTGTTGTAGTAGCTTTGCCAAATTCACAGTAATAGCTAATGACCCCTAAATTTATCGGTTTCATATTTATCATTTTCTAACTTGGTTGAAATCATTGAGTATTGATGTACTTCATGATGTAAGCAGGAATGTCTTGTTCTTAGTGTTTCTTTTCCATAAACATTTATATGTATAGAGGCATGGCAATATATTTCAAGACATATACATAAAACATATAACATGTGAAATTGAAAGCTCATGAATTCTAACTCCAACACATGATTCTTATTAAGTTGTTTACGTATCTGTCTACAACATTGTGATGTAGTTTGAAACATTTTCCGACTCTTTGTTTGGGGTTGATTGTGATATGAGTTTCGCTCAGCTTTCTACAATTGTCGGATTGTCAAATTAGTTATGTGGAAAAACGGATACTAAATTTTTTAGGTGATGGTTTGTAGAGTTTCTAGAAATTTTATTTTCCTTATTGCTAGGTGAATTAGATTTAAGGCATGAGTTTCTAGTTATTTGGAATAAGATGATAGTATAACCCTTATATGAGGTGTAATTGTATTAAGGACTGAAAACTAAAAGTAGGTATTATTTCAGCCAGTCAATTTTATTCTCTTCCGAGTCGCGATCTATACTGGTTTCCATGTAAAACGGATTTATATGTTGTTTATAGAATCAAGTTGCTTATCTTTGAGAGTCCACCTCAAGGTAGGGTTACTTTGTGGATAGGCTCATTTGTGTTCTATACAAGTTCCAAAGGTTCTTTTTAATTCTAGCTATATAATCAATTGTTATATACATTTTTCAGGCTCATCGGGTGGCACACAAACTCTGGACCCAATCTCGTGCACCTTTGGCCCTCGCACTTCAATCTCGCATCTCGGATGTCTTTGCTATTGACATCCACCCAGCTGCGAAAATAGGCAAGGGCATACTCTTTGATCACGCCACGGGGGTTGTTGTCGGCGAGACTGCAGTGATAGGGAATAATGTCTCCATTCTCCACCATGTAACCTTAGGCGGAACAGGCAACTTTGGTGGTGACCGACACCCAAAGATTGGTGATGGTGTGTTGATTGGTGCTGGAGCAACAATACTCGGAAATATCAAGATTGGGGAAGGAGCCAAGATTGGTGCAGGGTCTGTGGTTTTGATAGACGTGCCTCCTAGAACAACAGCAGTAGGGAATCCAGCTAGATTGATTGGAGGGAAAGAGCAGCCGACGAAGCATGAGGAGGTTCCAGGGGAGTCGATGGATCATACTTCTTTTATATCTGAATGGTCGGATTACATAATATGACTGGAAGCTGATATTGTTTTACTGTAGTAATGTATTATTAATTTGTCCTTTTGGCATATAAATAAGGAGGACGATGTTTCCCTACAATCGTTGCTTTGTAACATGTATGAATCTGAAGATGATCATGAATCTTCTTTGTGCATTTGTCAGTTCTTGATGATTTTATTAGGTCTGGTGAATGAATTAAGGAAAGAAGGTCGGACTTATTACAAAGTATACCGTTGCAAGTCCTCTTTCTTCCTGTAGCTAGTTTTATGTGTGAAAATCATACCTAAGAAGGGTAGGTTGAAAGCGTTTTTCTTGATCACACTGTTGGCCTTGATCTTTTTACACTATTCTAAGAGGAACAATAAAATAATATTAGAAACGTTGACAATAGTCTCTGCGTAATTAAGAATTTATTATAAGAATAATATAATTACTTTGTATGGTAAATATTAAATAGCATGTTTAATATTAAATAGCATGTTTAGGGATAAATAAGAGAATTAAAAGATTGACATCAACGTGGATAGTATAGCCCTAAACAAGAGAATTAAAAGATTGACATCAACGTGGATAGTATAGATGCTTATTGGGTTGATCTACACGAGTATTTATAAGATAGGCCCTAGCAAAGTCGAATTTAATGAAAAAGTCGCCAAACTCGAAGTGCTTGTCTCGGCAGCCTTGGTCGAGACTTATTTGAAATGACCGGGTGGCAATAGTTTGATGTTCAAATATGAAAGATTTAACTATTTTGTGCCATTCTTCAAAATCTATTGAACATAACGTAACGAATATAACTAATTCTTACTGAGAGTTACGTAAGTACAAAAATGATACTTTTTGCATGAGATCAAAGTTAAAAATTAATTGAGTTTGGAGTACGCAACTAAAACGAAAAGCCATGGAATTTCGCTAATGAAAATAAATCAGGGGTATTAGTATTACTAGTGTAGCTACTAACTCAATTAATATTAATCAACAAAAGGAGAAAGACAACACGCAAGCAGTTGAAGAGGCGATTGAGTGCATGTGGAGGGCTTTTCCGTGTAGGGATTTTACTGCATGACGTTAACATCAGGTAAAAAAGTGAGAATTAAATGGTGTTTTAAATTTAATTAATTAAGGCCAATTGATTAGTTGAATAGAATTGACATCCAATAAGTATGTATGGGGCCGTGAATGATAAATGCTTCCAAAAGATAAGGTGATATCATGCACAAATGTAGTTAGTTGGTTAGCTAGACTATTTTCTTTAAATCCTGAATCTGGTACAAACATAATTACGTACTATAAATTTGCCATGTACATCTCCCTTCCTTGTAGTCATAACAATTAATTGGCTAATTAATTTACAATATTTGTAATTATTTGCCACCATGGTCCTAAAAAGAAGCTCCAACTTTAATGCTACGGCAATTCCGGCAACCATGTTCGCCCACTTGGTGGCGGTGGCGGTGATCGTTTTAATCCTTGTTTGGCTGCTTCACTTCCGGGAGGGTGTAGCTTTTAAATCAGATATCAAGGCCAAGATCTTCAATGTAAATTATTCTCATTTTTGCTTTGATTGTTTCAATATTTTTTTATTTACTACATAATGATTATATATAGGTATTAAACTCAGTATACTATTTAAATTTTTATGCAGGTTCACCCCCTGCTAATGGCTATTGGATTCTTGTTGGTTTCGGGAGAAGGTAAGTGAATTTCCTGTTATAGCTTCCCGTTAAGGTTAAGGTGACTAAATTGGCATGGCAGCATGCACATGAGTACCGATAAAATTGTATTTAATTATTCATTTTTTCTTTGCACATATTACAGTGTTTTGATCTTAGATTTCAAGACTGATATAGTTACAAAAACCTCTATAGATGTGAGGTTTTGATCAAGTATCATTATTGTGTTTCTGCAAGGTTTACATAAACTTGCTTTTAGTAGCGTGTTTTGCAGATATTCAAATTTTATAATAAATCTAAACTGTGTGAGGCTGAGCTTGAGAGCAGCATACATGTTATTATCTCTTAATAAAATTTTGGAAGAGTTGCTTTCGTAGTAGCCTGGTATGGGGGTAACATATTTGTTACGTTATGGTGAGCACGCAGGTATCATGGCCCACAAGATAGCTCCAGCAAGCAGTAAAAAGAAGAAAGTATATCATCTGGTTTTGCATTTAATTGCGTTAGTTTGTGGAATTATTGGAATATATGCAGTTTTCAAGTTTCACCATGACATGGGAATTCCAAATATGTATTCATTGCATTCCTGGTTTGGCATGTCCACCATCTGCCTTTTTGCATTGCAGGTATATATATGTACTTGTAATTGTATTTTATTTTTTTATAAATATTAGTAACACGTCAGAAACAAACGCCATTTTTATTTTGTCTCTTTGAAGTAGACATCCATGTCCACTTTTGCCTCTCATAAAGTAGGTTGCTTGTTTGCTTAGTTTTGAATAAGTTGCAAATTAAAATATAGGCTGAAATGTTAAAAATGTCCGTTATCTTTTTTCAACTTTAGTTTTTGCCCTTTAATTTTTTAAGCCTGAGTTTATGTCCTGTAACTTTGCCAAAAATGCTCGAAACACTGGTTGACGCCATGTGGCAACCATGTCATCAAGTTTTGCATATGTGGAAAAAAAAAAAGTGACTACCAAGTCATCCGATTTAGAATTTTTATATTTCTTTTTAGTTAGATTTATTATATAATTTTATAAAAACTCATTTTATAATTCTAATAACTAATAAGTTTAAAAATAAGGAAAATAGATATTTAATAATACATAAATCTAATTTCAATTATTTTCTTACCAATTTAAAACTTTAAAAAAACAAAAATATGAAAGAAAAAAAATAATGAAGTCATCACTCCCCCCCCACCCTAGCCCACCACCACCTCCACTGCACAGCCGCCGCACCACCTCCACCACCTCCACCTGCACAGCCGCCGCACCACACCACCACCACCTCCACCCCACAGCCGTCGCACCACACTAGCACCAAACCTGCATAGCCGTCGCACCACACCACCACGAATTGGCTCCACCGCCGCCGCACCACACCACAATTCGAGATCCGCCGCCGCACGATCGAGAATTTGTGCATTTGTGAACCGTTAATCATGATGGTGGTGATGGTGGTGGTGGGCTTTGGGGGGAGGGGGGAAGTGACGACCTGGTTCTCTTTTTTCTTTTTTTTTTCTTTTCTTTTTTTAAAAAGTTTTAAAATTTTCTGTTTTTTAATATATATGCATGTTTTTAAATTTATTAGTTATTCAAAATTAAGTTTTCTTAATTTATAATTACTTTATAACAGAAAAATATAAAGGAGGGGGGGGGGGGGTATTTTCTTTTTTTATTTTTCTATTTTTTTTTATAAATTTTATTAGTTATTACAATTTAATATTTTAAAATTTAGAATTATAATATAAGTTTTTTATAATATAGTTAATTATAAAAAAAAATATAAAATTATAAATTTGATGACATGGTAGCCACATTTTTGCCACGTATGACGCGACTAGTTGATTTGGCGGACACTGTGCATTGAACAGTGTTTCGGGCATTTTTTGCAAAATTACAGGGCATAAACTCAGGCTTAAAAAGTTAGAGGGCAAAAACTAAAGTTGAGAAAAGATAACGGGTATTTTTGGCATTTCTGCCTAAAATATATTATTTGATAATTTTAAGGTGACAAAAGGGCTCCAGTCAAAAGAGCTAGTGTGAGTAGTTGTTACCAGTAACTAATGACTGATTGATCAAGGTGATCAGTGGCATTTCTAACACCTTTCCATTTTATGTATATATCTTAATTAATTAATCTTTCATCTGTGATCAGTGGTTGTTCTCATTCTTCACCTTTGGCTATCCTCGTGCACAATCATCAACACGGGCGAGGCTTGCACCATGGCATGCCGTTTTTGGTTTAGTAATCTTTATGATGGCAACTTTGAGTGCTGAGACTGGTTTGGTTGAGAAATTCATTTTCACTGGATTGCGACGAAATCAAGAAGCACTTATAGTTAACTTCACCGGGCTGCTGATCTTCCTCTACGCGATATCTGTTGGTCTCAGCGTTCTCCTTCCTCATGGTTAAGAATAAAGTATTAATAGGATGTCTAGTGCTCAAAAGTCGTGACTGTAATGTGAATGTTGTAGAAAAGGTATTAATCCAGTTTGTTATGGTTGTTGATTAACTTGCTCTATATGTGGAGTCTTAATACTTTTTGTGTAGTATTCATATGTTTTCATCCAGTGAGCTTTGGGTACGCTTTTTTAGCAACTTAGCTGTTTATTTAGGTCTTACAAGTTACAAGTGACGACATATCTAAGAGACGCTTCATTTTAATCATTGCGATGTTGGTGCAATATTGACTGTTGATGTGCTCGAATTTAACCATATTGCTTGAAAATCAAATCTCAAAACACTTATTAATAGCAAATCAAGGTATCAACACACATTACAAAAAGAAGGTAATAATTTCAGAGTTGGAACTAAGGGAAAGATTTAATTAGATGTAACGTGCAAGAGAAATGGAAAGTTCAACGGAAATGCCAAAAAGAAGAATGGCCAATCCGAGTATGTTGACCAAACGAGACTCCCCGCCAGTGTGCAGTCCCAGTGTAGTGAATTTCTGCATCAAACCAGTCAGGGCAGCGCATATGGCCATGATCAACACCGCTCTTCCCCCGCCTACGTGCCATGGTACGGCCCTTGCTCGAGTCTCCAGTGGAGCTCCAGGAAACAGAAATATACTCAACCCAAATAACCACTGCAAGCAATACAACGAGAAGGCAGCAATGCCAATCCAAGAATGCAAGGTATACATATTGGGTATGTTAAGTTTATCGTGGAACTTAAACGCAGCGTGTAATCCAACAATCCCCAGACATATAGCAAGTAAATGAAGCAACATGTGAACAAATTTCTGGACTTTGATCTCTGCTGGTACCGTTTTATATGCCATCATTGCTGTTCATCAACAACATCAAACTTATATGTAAATTAGTCATTCGACTAACTGTAAACGTGGCCATACAGACATTATTGACATCTATTAAGCGAAAATCAAAATAACATAATAATTACATCTACAATTTATAATCTTTAGTTTAATTATAAAACGATTCTCTTATGGTTTGAGTAGTTATTACAAAACATTCTTGCATAAACATTATTACATGTTAGTCCAACTTCTGGGGATATTCTATTTTGCATTGTAACGTGTGTGTAAATTAAGTTTAGGGTGTCTATATTATATATCTCTATGATTATTCAAGTATTAAGAGATAATTTGTAGTTAGAATTAATTAACCTTAAGAGTTGTATATGTATTATCCTTAATTCAAATAATTGGCCATCTACTGCATAGATGAGAGACCATACTAATAGCAACAATTTATTAAGTCCTCATTTGTACAAAAATGGATATAAATATATAACATAACATTGCATTATATGCGTACATAATGTAATAGTCTGTGAAATCAGTTTCGTACGTACCTTCGCCCGCCATAAAAATAAATCCAAAGAACATGAGAAAAGGGTGAACCTACAGCAATAATGAATGTAAAGTAACATGATCAGCTGAACATTTCTCCAGCAATTAGAAGTTTGTAATTAAGGTAATAAGGCATATATATTCATCTGTGTTTCTAGGTACATTGAAAATACGGCTGGGATTATACGACTGAAGGTCGATGCCCTCGCGGTAATGCAGCAGCCACACGAGCATAAGCACAATCGCAAGGAGGCCAAAGAAATGTGCCAGTACCGTCAACAACGATGCTGACCTTCGATGTCTGGCCCTATGTGCCTCAACTGTATCCATATTTAGTTAAATTAAACTATCACTATTTGTGGCTTGTTATTGCTAAATTGATGTTGAATGTGTTTACTGTGATGGCTGTGTGATGCTAATATATATATATACATATATGCAAATTTGTCGTATACTTACTTTGCTAAAGGTTAATTAAATACTTCTGTACAATTTTGATACGTTGCTTTTTAAGCTGGTTTGGCATATCGTCACCTTTGGAGTTAGAACACAGACTTTGTACTCTGGTAAGGGATATATAAAAGTGATCTATGATAGTAATTAACAAATCAAATGTATTTAATTATCCAAATAACAAAATGAAATGTATTTCTGCTTTCATGATGATCACTCTGAGACTCTAAATATTCCAGGTAAAAGTAAAAAAAAAAAAAAAAAAAAAATTGCATTCATCAAAACAAATATTTGCTTGAACAAGAAAAAGAAAAATAAATATATTTACCGCTGCAGCATGACACACATGGAAATTGGAATATAACAGCTAGCATTACTGGAAAGTGGAAAGTGGAAACTAGTTCGTAGATATATTGTTATGGGCCCGAGTGTTCGGCCCAGGTGAACCTCCAAACTTCCTAATTGGGCTAAGGATTATTATTAATTATTATTATGGTCCAGATCAGTTTAACATATATAATAATTATTTAGCTATACTATGTTAGGTGTGTTGGTATTTACGTTCAATTGCAGAAGTTATGTAGTAGATATTTCTAAGTGGCAGTTATGTAATTTTTCTTTTGGTGTGTAATATACTACTAACTGATGAAACGGATTGGGTGGATAATGAAAAATCACAAATCAGTTTTATATAGTTTTCTCTCTTCTTTGCCTTAAAAAAATTTGGAGTTTTTTCAAAAGAACCTTATCAATAGTACCCAAGTGGCCAAGTCCTAAGTCCTAACAGATCAGAATAACGTTAATTGCTCAGTTGAAACCCACTCAACATATATTACTTAATGTTTCAGTAGCTAGTAAGCAAAAGACAGGAGAATCAATACGGATAAAGGTTTATTAAATTGTGTCATGGATTCCTCTATAACTTTTCTTTTTTATAAGCCATGGATTCCTCAATGTATATATAATATATAATAGGGGATATGTAGAATTTTCGATTAGATACATACATGCAACATAAATATAAAATCCGATAGATTATTGACCCTTAAAATCAAAAGTCAAAACTGAATGAAGATTGTATCCATGAACCACAATCAAAAATCAGATCAAATATTTGATTCAATTTTTGTATCAAGTTGTCTAATCGATTTGAAACAACTTGATCGATCCCTACCTAGCTAACATTTTGTATTTCAGGATTCTGAAACTCAAAGTTAATTCAGGTCTGAGAAACTTTCATTCATCTAACATGAAAAGCTTGGCCAGCAACGAAGATAGGCCACATCATTGCCACTTGAAACATAACGAACTCTTGCATTCAACTATCTAGCGCTGTCGATGTTTGTTTTTCTATTATGAAGCAACTGGAGCGCTGCCAAACGTTGAAATAAAATTAATTTTTCAAGAGCTCAAAACAGAAAACGAAGATATAATTGTAACAGATTGTATGTATGCATGGTTTGAAGCAAAAAAAAAAAAAAAAAAAAAAATCGAAGGTACGGTTTGAAGCAATTGCAGCACTGCCAAAAGTTGAAATAGAATATATATATATATATATATATATATATGACGAGCTCAGTACAAAATACAAAGTTATAACGACTTGTATATATGTATGTTGCATACAGATTGTTACATTCAATGTCTACCTCCCCCTAAGGTGCAGATAAAGCCACTTGCTCGAGCATTATCAAACATTGGCCTAATTTCATTTTCCAATTAAATCGAAACGAAGGTTGAGTTTAAGTTCCTGGTAAATCCGCTCAATAATTCCTCTTACAGGCTAAAAACTGAGAGCGAGTAAGCTGCTATTTAAAACATCAAAACCGGCACTCGGTGACCTCCACGGTTACATGCAAATGACATATACAGCTCTTTAAGTTTCATCATCGTTGACATGTAGTTCTTCTAGATAAAGAGTCGACTTTGCATGACTGACATTCTACATTGCCAGCAAGGATCAACTGTTAATCAGAGATTTGAACTGGATGGAGGAAAAACCGCGCCTAAACTCCGTCCGGAAAGCAGCTTATGTGAAATGCTGTAACGAGATCCAGGCTGTGATTCTCTGCCGAGGGTCCCTTTGGTAAGACTGTCGTGGGGATGAAATGGCGAAAAGGGCGCAGTACAGGAGGTAATACTAGACCAGATTGCTTGTCCATTGACAGTAACTTCCCACATTTGCTGCACAAATACTATCATTTTAAGTTTCAAAGGGAAGGAGAGGGGGAGGGGTTGTTAAAACAAGAACATGACTGAAAATCACCTGCAGTTTTTTGTGAGGAGAGTTTTATAACTGCAAATCCAATGCTGAAACGAACACACAAAAAATACTCTAGCATTACAAATTTTGATTCATATAAATCAATTGTCAAGAGTATTCTGAGAAATACCAGCAGAGAATGCAAGGATGTTTCCGGATTGACACAAATAAAGTACTGCAGAGCCATAGAAGCGTGTTCCTGCAGGTTTCCATTCAAATGGACAGATTTAAGTACCAAAAGTCTCAAAGTTAGTGAATGGGCTTGTTTAAGAGAAAACTGTCTTGTGTGCGTATTTGTGGGGCGAGGGGTGATTATTATAAAGAATTAATCAGTTCTCTTACCGAGACATGCCTAAATACATGATGTACAGAAAAACCTCGTGCGTGTAAATAGCTGCCACCCTTCACAAGAAATAATTGGTCATGCATCAGCAGCAAGTCAAATATTAGTATAGCCAACATATCAATTCCAGAACTAAAATGAGCAGATACTCGAAAATATACTTAAATATTCATAATTTTATTCCTAAAGAACAAAAAAATCTTTTCATTTTTTTCTGTCAAAATATTAGCAGACAAGTGCAATTCGTGCACTTGTCATAATTTTATTTTTTTCTATCACGTCATGAGTTTTTTTGTCAAATATTATAGCAGAGTCAAGTGCAAGCAAGCAAAGGAGAGGCATTTCTGTGAGTGCTTAGCCAACCGAGCGGAAAACAGCAATAAATACTAACCACAATAAGCTACAGAATATAAGAATATTAAACTACAAAATGACTTAGTATACCTCATCAGGTGAAAAGAAGGCAACAGAATCGGGATCCATGGATCCTGCAGTATGTAGTGATACTACGGCTCGAAAAACACATGGGAGAAGTAACTCAATCACAGCAGCTTCATCGGCAGCATGAATGCTTACTGAACCTTGTCTTAATTTGCTTGTGCTTTGGAACCTATGATCCTTTGCTGACTCAGCTGATCTCTCATTTCCAGCCGAGGGCAATGAGGCCGCATGCTTCAACCATTCTAGTCGCTGGTATGTGCAAGTTTGGAGACTGGGAACTTTTTTCTCAAGATGCAAAAGGATATCAGCTACTGATTTCTGATCGTCAAGCGCTTCTTGAGAACTCATTGCTGAGGGACTGCACTGTTTCTTCGTACCAGATTCAACAGAAGAATCATCACCAAGATGGAGGAAATATCGCTTCTTTTGATCCGTAAATGCCTTAAGCGCCAATCTACAAAAAAAAAAAAAAGAGAAAATCAGAATAAGATATTAATTAAGAATCTACCGACATACATGAGCAAATAAATTGTTGTAAAAATGAAGTGTGCCGATTCAAGAGATGTTTGAGAATATCCATGCAATAAATGAAGAAAATACAAAAACAAAGATAAGATACTGAAAACGGACATCCTTTAGCATTTGAAACCATATCAGTAAAAGACGTTATTGCATAAAGTTTATGGACAGTTTTGAAGCTATAGTTATCCATGCGATACGTCTTAGTGAACATCTGAAATGGATTTGCAGAAACAAATATAATTGCCACTGAAATCTTAATTACTGAAGTCGGGTTCAGATCTCTACGAATTCTCATATACAACGGAACCCTTGAGAAAGCAATCAACTCTAGAACCCTCAAAAGATATCGACAAGTTTATATTAGCTAGAAGCTTCTCAAGTCGTCTCTATCCGTACTTCAGAACAATCTCTGAACTTCGCCAGCATCTGCATTCCCAGACCATCAAATACTGATTACGCCTCAGTGGTGACCAAAAAATAGTGATTATGCTTCAATAGTACAGTCTCTAGGTGCTGCAAGAGTGACAACGGTGTGTCAGCTTGGAAGCATCTTAAAAGCCATTCTAGGGCCAGGCAAGCAAGGAAACATCTTGCATCCATCATGCAATCAAAAGCATTTGTCAGCGTCCAATTGAAGAGCTCTGCATATACACGCCATGAGACCTTCTAGCATAACCTTTTATTAATAAAAGATCACTCTCAAGGTCAGACAGGACCTTTTACAAGCTCTAGATGAAACCCCGTGATCCCATAGACCAAATTTCCTACTTTCTTCATCTCCTTACCTAACAAACAAATACTACTCTTCAAACATCATGCTCCTTCCTGGATTGAATGTTGGCAAGTTCGAGTGGTGATAGGATTGGCAGATGTGTAATACATGTGATTGTGGCTTTTGCACTGTTTCAGAAACTGATGGTCATAGAATTTTATTTTCTCTTCATCATCTGAGCCTTCTCTGCAAAAAACAAGAATAGAGCAGGTAGCACACTCTTCTTTAGGATCTCATATGAGAAAGACCATTTCCAGTACGTTAATGAAAATGAGCCCACAACCAAGGTCCCTAAAGTTTATCTTGAAAAACAGGGGTAAAAGAAGTTCAATCCTAGGCCAAAAACTGCAAGAATGCTACTTTGGGCACATTTGGAAATGCTTAACAGTCATATTACGGTTGCTTGCATAATTTGAACCCAGCCTAATAAGTTGTTTGAAATCCTAGTTTTCATCCAGGGTCGGGCATAATAAAAATCGTCTCACCAGATCTTGTAGGTCTCATACAATCAGCCATAAGTGGACAATTTAACTATCACTCCAAGACAATAGCCCAGTTATCCCATACAATGGAACAAGTCTAACAGACCTAATCCTTGAGATGCAGTCAGGCGAACCAACGTAGTAGGCTAAACCACATGCATTCCATCTGATTTGCACTAACCAAATTTCCGGCGCTGCAAATTGAAGGTCATGCCGTATTTGACTGAAGTCCACAATCAGTTCTTAAGTAAAAATTGATTGATTTTTCAACGTATAGAAAATGGTACAGACACTTCACCAAGCCATTTCATTTCCAAGGAAAAGGTATTAATATGGCGACTCACAATGAGAAGTAATACTTACATTGTGACGAACGCCACGATATCAATTTTAAATGATTTGGGAACCAGACTAGTTACTAACTAATCTCATGTCAAATAACTATGTTTAGGCCCAACAAAGGGAAGGGAATAAAAATAATGAGTTTCCGTTGCATATGGAAACCACAGTACTTCCTTCGAGTAAGTATCTAGTGAGATTAGAGGGTATCAATGCATTTTAAATTTACCCAAGTGTCATTGTATATGCAATAGCACCTACTGTACGATGAATACCAATGGATGAACTATAGCAACTGCTCAGGATATTTCTCATATCTAGAGTGTATCATTCAGTTTATAATCAATCTTACGTACTCAATTAAAGAATTAGTTAATATACACCATGTAAAACAAGAACGCGAGAGGATCTTGATGCCCGCTAACACAGATAGGTTCTATTTCCAGGAAATTCTTGCGAAAAATGTCGGGCAACAAAGGGAGTTCTCATACACCTTTCAACTCAATTCTTATAAAAAGCTCCATATAAAAGTAATCTATGATTGCGGTAGACATACATCCTTCTACCTTTCTATGTTTCTCTCAAGAGAAGGGTATCTTGGCAACAGTTGGACATTTGTGATTCCATTTCTGTTGTTGAAAAATTGCTTGAGGAATACAATTCAAGTTTTTGATAGTTTCATGCACTCAATTCACTTATTCAAAACGTGCATATAATTGCATCGTCCTTGAATTGCTATCAATTTAAATTTAGACCCCACGCGATCAATTATGCAAGAATACTTTTAAAACTTAATCTAAAAGAATAAAAAGACATAATACACAGTGTCCAATTGTAGCAAGATATCTATGTAATTTATTAATCCATAAGTTAAAAAAAAAATCGAAAAAAAGTGGTTCAGCTATATTTGACACTCAGGGATCTGGGACAAATTGAGATATTTTATACCAAAGGAACAAGTAGTCCTTGATACTGATGAAATTTACAAATAATAGTATAATACTAAGGGTGGGCCAAAGTCGAGTTAGAGCACAACAAGGATGGGCCTTGCTGGGAATGATGAAAGCTCCAAGCCAAGCTTCTGAGAACAGAAGATACAGGCACGCCCACAAGATGCACTGACTACTGGGCAATTGATTTGCAATATCCTACAAATGCATATTTTTCGCCGCCCAGGGTAGCATTGTTTTGTGTAATGGTCGAGTAAAAAGAATAATACTTTTCTTGTTAGTTAATTTTTGGTGCGTAAGAGCAAGAATCATTATGCCAATTGGTTCTTACATGTGTAAGACACAAGAAAGAAAAAGGTAATAATTTATACTATGTTCACTGATATCAGATTTTACTTAAATTCGTGGTTTAAGTTCTGATCTTTTAGTTTATTTACAATAAGAAGCTAAACTCTTAGCATGTACATATATTCTAGAGCTCTGGAATTGGTCAGTCAAAGACTGGTGAAAATAAAAAAATTAACCTGGTCCTATCGACAGCAGATGCACCAGCTTGGCCAGCAAGCTGACGCTTCCATGCATATGCTACAACAGCACCATCTGGGCAAACCAGCGGCATGTGCAAGCCCCATGAATTACTTCTCGAACGAAGGGAATCGTTCAGAACACCCGATTCCTCAAGTTGCCTTCCTAGCAACATAAGATCATATTAAAAAGAAGTAATCATGCACAATGTAATTTACTCTTCAATGCCAAAAAAAGTTTTTTGCTATGCTTATCAAGATACGATTAGAAAAACTATTAAATAGCTTTAGTAGATGAGATGCTTAACGTAACAAGACATTGACATAGACAAAGCAAATCAAGATTATATTTGAATGGTGTCATCATCCACAATGTAATACTCTTTACAGCAAAAATAAAATAAAAAAAAGAAAAACGCTCTTTGCCATGCTTACCAAAGCGCAAATACATCAGAGAGAATAGAGGAGACTAGCAGATGAAATATTTGCAGAAGTCGTGAAAACATTGATATAGCCAAGAAAATCATTTAATTTGCATTCCACTATAACTATATCAGCAATCAATCTAATTGATCAACAGAAGCACCAAAATAATTTTCAGGACAATTAAAACATACATTTGCTCTAAAAGGGAAGGAGAGCTGAGAACTACCAAAGCTAAAAACACAAAGACCTCAGACAACTTTGCAAATAGCTGGTAAGATTCTCAATCTTATCTATTGTCTCATTCACCAACATAAGACCAAAGAAGGAACAGAAATATGAGGTACTGCGGTCTCCATAGGTTTTGGCATTTGATAAACCTATGTGCTTTTAAGAAAATTCCACACTTCAATATACATCGCGTGTGATTCTATACTTCAATCAAAATAAACTGTTATTAGAAAATAACAGATACAACATTCATATATTCAATTCTACGCCGTATTTTCTTCTCAATCCTCCTATCTTCTTTTATGTGAAAATAAAGCATTAATCTAGCACATTTTGCAGCTCAAACTTCGTTGCAATTATATTTTCAACTTCACTAAAGCTCATAAACTGTGAAAATCACTATTTTTCAAATGCAATAAAGAGGCTAACTTTATTCTTTTCCAAAAAATAACTAAGTATCTACAGATTCAAAGAAAAAAAAAACTAGCATTACCCTCAGATATAATGGGCATGCAAATAGGTACAAGCCAACATCCATTTACAGAGGTAAAGCACTGTTGAGTGGATGTGGTGGTATATGCCTTATTTCTTTTGCTAAACATACATGGCCCATCGAATTCAACCGGTCTTATAAGTGTTCTTGGTGAAGAGGCCCACCATCAAAGTTAATGGGTTGGATGAGTTTGAGTTCTAGAAAGGCCACCAGTTTATTGCAGATATTGGATATTTGCATTAAACTGGAATGAATTTAACCCAAAATAGACAGATTATCCATTTATTAAAAATGGCTATTACATCTCACTACTTCTCCTTGGTTGGTTTGTTGCAGCAATACTACTTAGTACCTGAAGCAATTTATGAAGCTCAGGAACCGTAATGGTCAGCAGCTGCAAGGGTTATTAATGCCACGAATTCTAGATCCAGATCAAGGATTATGACAATCTACAACGACCGAAGCACAAAGACAGGCCCAAAACAGTCATATTAATATGGAGTTGATACTTGAGAACCAAGTGCTGGCATCACGCACATACACTGCTTGTATGAATGATGTACAACTAACTAGTTTTATAAATGAACGTCTAACCAAATCTCGTGCAAGTCATACTTTTTTCTCTTTTTGCTTACGCTTGTCGTCAGCACTTGAGTATTAACGTCGTAGTTGATTAACTTACTTAGGTAGCAATTAACATTTGTTCGGGTTTCTTAACAGACTAACTCTAGAAATACATACAATCTGACGGCATCCCCCGCATTAAGTATACAAC
Organism: Linaria vulgaris; assembly: GCA_948329865.1. NCBI lineage: Eukaryota > Viridiplantae > Streptophyta > Magnoliopsida > Lamiales > Plantaginaceae > Linaria > Linaria vulgaris. The sequence continues at coordinate 69,276,086 of OX415249.1, forward strand.
TTTATGTGGTCTTATAATAAACTAAGAATAGCATGATTATGCTTTTCTCATTACGTCGTCGTATAGGACTGTGACTGGCGAATTGAGCTATACAAATATCAGTGTTTCATTTTCCAAATTAATTTGAACAGAATATATATATAAATATATGGAAATGAACAAGAGGTGAGAGAGAGTTGATTACCAACATCGCGGAGGTTGTGGAGGTGTTGTCGGATAGAGGATTCCTCTTTAAGGATCAATTTCATACATTTGTCCGATTGCTGGTTGTGAGGCTCCCCAGCAACGAAGAATAGGGCTTCAAGCAGTCGATCCGCGCCCAGTCGCACGTCGGCGATCAGTCGGCCAGCAAGCCCTAGCCGCTCCAACGCTTGTGCCACCTGCTTCGGCGGCGCATCCCCCTCATGAGACGCTGATGTTGAAGCTGCCTGCTGCTGCTGCTGCATCTCTCTCTCTCTCTCTCTCTCTCTCTCTAAGATTCTGCCCCCTGCCCTGTCTTATATAGTCTTATAGAAATTTAATTTTCGTTTTTAATACACAATAATAATTACTTTCTTAATTCTTATCTTTACAATCACAACAATAAAATAATATACAAAAATTAAAAAAAAAATATGCAAGTATCTCTAACAATGTTTTCAGCACAAGCTTATTTTTATATAGACGTTCAACTATGTTTTCTTAAACAGTATCATAACGGGAAAAAATCAAACTTCATACTTTAACCTGGCTCTTTAATAAAAGTGGCACCATAATTTGGCTTTTTACGGATTTGGTACTCCTTGGTGGAGCAACCCAATTGCCGCCTCTAATTCACACGTGGCCGCCTATTAACTCCTAATTTTTGGATTATGACCAATTAATTATCACATGTGCGATGGCATGTATTTTTAAAACAGAAAAACCTTATATATTTGTATAATATATCTTTAAAATAAATTTAGTAATACATAAAATCATATTTACATCTTTAAAATATCGTGAATTATTGTGAGACAATCTCCCTCAACAATGACCTTCAACCAACGCATTCCAACAGCTAGACGGACTGCCAAACGCACCGCAATTGCTTCAACACAAGCAGCCAAAACTGTTGCATCAAATCTTCGCTGAAACCAAACAATCTTCACCTCATCCAAACCGCGTGCTAGATGCCAATACCCACTCAACAATGTCGTGTTCATCCTCGAATCGAGCACCATCAAGGTTGATTTTAATAGTGCCCTCAGGAGGCGCAACCCACTCAATTAGGCTCATCGTGAGACATCCCGAGTTCGCCTCATTCCATTCGTTCGCATAGATGATAGCAAAAGCTGCTATATCGTTCGGATTCCTTGCTTTTCTCCGGATAGGACAACGTTTCGATTACCCCAAAGGCCCCAGCATAATGTGATCGCCAAGCTTGCGGGCGCGGGGATTCTGATTTTGAGACACGAACTACCCAATCCACGAGATCTTCATTCCCCCGAATCATGAGTGAGAGGGGGAAGTGAGCTAGCACCCATGTTTGGTGCGCAACGGGGCATTCAAACAAACAGTGTCTAATATGCTCAACGTTTTCCTTGCAACTAACACAATCAACCTCTTCACAAATGCGACACCTCTTTAGTTACTTCGTGTCAGTAAAATATTCAAACAAGGTCTCCATAGAAATATCCTAATTTTACCCGCACATCGAACTCACCAAATAATTTTCCACGCCTTATGGAAAGATGAAGTAGCGCCAAACTCTTGCCGATGAGAAAGAAACCCATGTGTCATTACCATTTGGTACGCGCTCCTACCAAAAGGCTACCATATTTCTCGTAATGTCATATCTGCATATCCACGTCTGTAGATCCCCCAAGCAGTACAACATGTATTTCATGCACATCGATCTCCCATAAACTCACGCAATAACTGAGTATCCCACATCCAATAATGTTAACTCGGGGCGTGATGAGCTTGAACGAGCCTGGGCGAGACAACCAAACATCTCCCCAAACATAATTATGTTCGTCGTTACCTACCCGCCACCGTATCCCTTTCTTAAGTATCGGGATCGTCTCTCAAGTGCATCTCCATGAGAACGATGGGTTGTTACCAATCTAGGCCTCCAGGAAAGGATATGTAGAAAAATATTTAGCCTTGTAAATACGACTCACGAGGCTCTCCGGGTCTTGAAAAATCCTTCATGCTTTGTTTAGCAAGAAGTGCCATATTAAAAGCCTTCAAATTTTGGAATCCCATACCTCCCTCCTCTTTACTACGACACAATTTATCCCATGCAATCCAATGAATCTTATTTTTCTCCCCATTGTCCCACCAAAAATTACTAAGTATTGTTTCAATCTCCTTAATAAGCGACTCGGGGAGTAAAAAACAACTCATAGCGAAGGTGGGAATAGCTTGCATGACGAATTTTATCATAATTTCTTTGCCCACACTTGATAATGTTTATCCTTTAAAGCCTTACGCCCTCTTCCACACTCGTTCCCTTAAATAGGCAAACAGTTCCTTCTTAGATTTCCCTATCACTGCAGGCAACCCAAAGTGTTTCTCTTGTCTTTCCACGATGGCGACCCCAAGAATATCCCCAAGCTCAGTCGCCAACTCCACTGAAAAGTTACGACTCATGACCATAACCGATTTTTCCAAGTTTATTTTATTCCCCGAAGCCGCCTCATAGGTTAATGTAGTTTTATAAGATAGGGAAAAATTAATTGCATGAGAGATGAGAGATGTGGCAAGTGGTGGGACCATTGGGTAGTAAACGATGGGTAGCATAGACTCTCCCCACTTAGTAACATACTGGAAAAGGAGGATATTTCAAGGGGATGTTTGGTTCGGAAGATGGCATAGTAGCTAGAGATAGCCCGATCTCTGCAGATTCGCGTTATATCACTATCTCAATAAACTGTTTGGTTTGTATGATGAGCAGTAAAGATAAGGTTCATGGCACTCTAATTTCATGTCTGGTTTGAAATCTAGCCCGTCAGATACATAATTAAAAATACCAAAATACCCCTTGTGTCGTTTCATTTCCAAATCGACACCATCTGTCAAAACTCACCATTTCACTCTCAATATCCAAATATGCTCTAACATTTCATACCCAAAATATTAGGGTTTTCTAAAATCGAGCGTGCCATCCGAATCTTGCCATTTTCGGACGGAAATCACGGTAAGATCCAAGAATCATCGTCATAAGTTTTAACATACCTTATTTCTTTCGAAAATTGGGGCAAAATCGAAAACCCTAAAATCCAAAATTCGATTATTTCGTTCGATTTTTTCTAACTTTCTCTGTTTTTGCCATCTCGTATGTACAATGCGATGCTTGTGGATCAACGTTGCATGCATGGAATCCCCAACAGAGCAAATTAAGGTATAATAATTCTAAGGTTTAAATAAACTATTTTTGTATGAGAATGCTTAAAAATGATACGACATGCGATGTGTTATGCTTGATGATGTAATTATTCAAATTGATGACATGTTGTTGACTGTATATAAACTGATTAGTTCAAATTTAGGCATTTCCTGTAATTTCATGACAAAAAATTCATGTTTCTTAATATTATTGGTTACATAGTAGGGTTGTTACGAATTTTATGCTATGTTTATACTAAATCATGTTATAATTCTATTTGATGACATGTTGATGATTCTAGATATACTGATTATTTGAAATTTATGTCTTCACTGTCATTACATGTCAAAAATATCATGTTTCTTTGTTGTTGTGCTATGTGTTATGCTACATCTTGTTATTCTTTGAGTTGATGACTTGTTGTTGAATCTATACACATTTCTTGTTAGTTTAAACGTAGGCCTTTAATGTCATAACATTACCAAAATATCCTGTTTCTCAATATGATTGATTGGTTAGTGGGGGGTTACGTTTTATAGGCAGTAGTCAGCCTTAACTCTAGTCAGATTTGATCCTTTAGCCCCTTCCATATCTACTGTAGATGGCCCTTGTTGTGCCTTGTATTTGTGGAGCTGGTCCAATGATGTACCGTCTTGCCGATCTTAATGCAACGCGTCTGGGGTGTCATTAGTACCTGTGTCCAAGGAACCGTAGGCACAAATTCCATTTTTTCTAGTTTGATGAACTAGATACCTTACCCACACCTGGTAGCCAGGGATTTCAACACATCCCCCGCGCTCGTGGCCAACCGCAGAACCATACATGTCTTGCAGAACCCCTTCCTTCAGTGACTCAAGTGACTAAAAAGTATTATGAGTTGTTGGGGTGGGGGGGGGGGGGGGAGAAAACAAGGCAATTGCTTGGATTGTTGTGTTGTGTTGTGTTTTGGGATGGGTTATGTTTTTCATTATGTTGTTGCTGGTTGTATTTTGTATTTTGATAATTGGAAAAAGAATGTAGTTTAACCAGTTTATGAACTGCTAGACGAATAAACTAACAGTTTTTCTTTTTTCTTGGTGTTGTTTGGTCTGTAAGTCTGTTGTTGCTGTGTTGTATTTGGATTCCAAAATTATGGAGAATATTATAAAATTGCATTTCTAGTTTTACCAAGTTGATTATGTTTACTGATAATTCTATTCTATGTCATATGATTTGTTTATTTTATTAACCTCTCTCCCATTATGTTTTGGTCTCAAGAATAGGTTGTAGAGCAATTGTGTTATTTAAATTTTCATTTAGCCTTCTATTTATCCTCCTCTAATAGTTTGCCTCATGTAGGATGGTGTGCACGAGGTCTAAACGGCATGCATATACGTTCCATGATGACTTTTTTAGGCGAATGGGAGAGACCCTTATCATATGCATCCTCAAGTACCAAGGTAAACACAGAGACCTAACTAAGGCGGATGACCTGGAGAAGGCACTGGATGTGCTGCATGTGTTTCTCTCAAGGTTCCGCAATTCTAATGTGTCGAAGGACCGACTGCGCAGAAAGGTTGCTATGCTGAGGCACAAGTTTCTCATGTTTGTGGAGTTCACCATGATTCCTGGTGTTGGCTTTCTATATGCTGAGAACAAGGTATGGATTGGGAAAAATTACATGAGGCACCTCTACAAGGTAAATGTCAACTATTGAATATTTAATAAAATCTCCATATATATACTAATCTGTAAATCGATGATGACATTTGGCATTGTATCAAATTTTCAATTGATGCAGGAGACTTTTGTGGAAAGGTACTTCAGACTTGGGAGGAGGAACGTTGGGATCTATATGTTGATTTATTTCAGACCCTCTACCTTGCTAGATTCTCTGAGGAGCAAATTGGAACAACCAACAATCCCCTTGTGCTTAATGATGAGCCATATGAAGATGAGAAACCAGATGTCAGTGTGTCAGTTGGTGGGTTCAGTGCACCAATGAGTGGAGGTTCTGTGACTTTTGAGAGTGGTTTGACATATCTATCCTGAAAACAATTTGCTTTTTATTTTTCAGTATATGGGATAATCTTTTGAACATTTAAGTTATCTGTTTTAGTGCAAGTATAGTAGGCTAATATGAACAGTTTTGGGTTTGAATGATCCTCCATGGTAGTGGTCATGGAGCAATTTTGATTTGGTTATATTATAACATTATTATTATGGTTTCCCATTGTGAGGGGGTTGATTCTGCTGCTATTTTGGCATATATTGCATTGGTTTGTATTGCACGTTGTCTCGTTTTACCTAATAGATTTCTTTTTAAAAGGAGTGTCGTGGTGACCTACTTTATTCATTGGACATATGGTTTCTGCAGATATTACATCATCAAAATTGGCCATTTATATCATTCTCTATTGTGGAAAGATTCTCCTTCCTAGTATAAATTAAACTCCAGACTTGACACATAGTCCATTCCAAAATATAAACTCTCACATTAGTCACATTATTCATACCAGAAAAGAGTCTTCCTTGAATTCTTATATAATATCAATTGCAATTAAAATGGGTAAGGCAAAAAACACTCAAGCAAGTTACTTCTACTCTCGATGTTGGCTAGAAGAATACAATGAAGAGCTAATTCTCGACTTACAACGGTCCTCGATGGCGGTTTTTGGGTGTGTGCCTCTTTCCAACACCAAGTTCATGGACACCGTACTCGTTAACGGGCGTGATCGTGTCAATCACTTGTTTGATCAAGATTTCAATATCGATGAAATCATTGACCATTTTTTGATGTTGGATGAGCGTTATTTTTGTTTAAAATGATACTTATGCACGATAATGTTGTATGGGACAAGTCTAAAAATACCATCTCGTGTGATCCCACGACGTGGGACTACTTTGTTGCGGTACAATTTTATTCAAACTTATTCATATAATTTGCAAGATTAGTGTGATTTGACTACTATGATGTACATATTTTTTTACTAACCTACGATGTTTAGCGGAGCAAGCTAGATGAAGCGTACAAAGAGAATGGGGAGTTTGCATGGGAAGAGTTGCAGTCCATATTTGGTAAGGTTATGGAGGTTGCGATGGTGGTGGATGACAAACCGATTCGAAGCACCAAGGACATTGCTCATGCAACACGTGTGTAATTTGTTAATAATTCCAAAAAAAGCCTCTTTATTTTTTTTATTGTCTTTTTGATTGTGGAGTCTCAAGATATACTTATATATCATTGTGTATAATTTTACATTGCACCTTTATCGTATGCAAGCCTAAACAAACACAAAAGGAAGAGGTCACGATGAGAAAAGCTTCGTGTGATGAAGGCTCTGACATCTACGGGAAGAAGACCGTGTATTTGAATATTCCTTAAAGATTCACTCTAGATTTTCATCTAACTTCTTTCCTTAAATTTCCTGTTACGATAGGATCATGTAAAATATGGAAGTCAAGAAATATCTTCCAGAATCAAAAAAAAAAACATATATTTTATCTTGAAAATTGTTGATTTTAACTTGGAGAATAATCCAAAAATGAATTTCCTTCTTACCCCAAGTTTTCTTCTTTTATAAGGTTGGGCACAACCTCTTGCAATTGCACTTCCGTGATTGTTGTAACTCTCCACAAATAGTCGATTTCTTCATACAATCACATATGTCAGATCTTTCCAAAATAAACATAATATAATTCGGCTTGTAATCATTATGGAAAGATAATTAGCTACAAATCACATGAAACGTTAATCGTAATCTCAATTACCTTAAGTAAATATTCCTAGAATAATTTTCTAACAAAAAAATTCACTTTCTAAACAAAAGAAAACATGGTTAGCATTTTAAGAAGGATTCCAACATGAATAATATTGTTAACCAAGAAAAGAATATTCCATTTGACCAAATAAATGAAATCCCATTGTTGTAACATATCATAACAGGTGGTGTTGCAACATATAGATCACTACCCGGAAATAACTAATCTTTCCATAGTTCAAAGATTTAGAATACTTTCCAAAAGATAGTTAATCAACATGCTTTAGGAAATATCTGTAAAACAAGATGAAAAGTGGATTATATCAAAATCTAAGAGGTAAGTCAATCAGGGAGATGGTTTCCTTATTTGAGATCCTCACATAGAATAAAAGGAAACTTTTGTCCTGCCAAAAAAGATATTATTTTCATAAATTGAATTTTCAAATAAGCAAAGTTTGCATTCAATTAAATGGAAACGTAGACACACTTAATTTTTTTTATCAAATCAAATACTCTTGATTTAAACAATCTCTAAAACGAAGTCAATAGAATATGCAATTTATTTCCGTAGAAATAATATCGGTCCTAACAATTATGTTTTGTGTCTGCAACACTTCTACGAGAATTATGTGGAACGGTGTACCATTGGAACCCTTCGAGCACACGTGTGGCTTGAGACAAAGGGGCCCCTTGTCCCCATACATTTTGTGTTGAGAGGCTCTCTTACTTGATCAATGAAGAAGTGGATAATCGAAAGTGGACTCCGATAACTCCGTGTAGAGGCGGTCCCAAGACAGCGCACTTATTCTTTGCCGACGATCTCATACTTATGTGAAAGGCTAACATGGAGACGACTCGTGCAATTAAGCGTGTTTTGGAGAAGTTTGTGCCGCTTCGAGATTAACACTTAACTCCCAAAAGACAAAGATTTTCTTCTCAATGATAGACTAATCGAATTTGAAGCGTATAGTCAATGACCTCCTAGGTTTCGGGCAGACTTGGAATCTGGGTAAGTACCTTGTAGTGAAGCTTATACATGGGAGTGTGACTCGGATACATTTGCAGATATATTTGATTGGGTTTTGCATAAATTCAATGCTTGGAAGAGCAAGTTTTTTTCTATTGTAGGGTGGCACCACTCTTATTCAATATGTATCATTGGTTATGCCCATATATACCATGCGATTTGCATGGCTGCTCGAGCACATGTGCGAGAAACTTGATAAACTCAATATAGATTTTTTGTGGACGTTAGGTGTCTCTAAGCTGAAATTGCACCTTTTGGCGTGAAAGAAAGACACGAAACCAAATTGAAACTAGGCCCACGCATTCGAACAGCACGCACGAGCAACAAGGCTCTGCTCTCAAAATTAGTGTGGAAGATTTTTATTGGGAGAAGACGGTCAAGAGCAATCTAGTACAAGTAAAATATTTACGAGACCATAATCTCCTTAATTATTATGCCAAGCCGACTGATAGCACCACATGCAAAGGCATCGTGAATTGTGTTAGATTAATGCAACCTTTCTTGCGTTGAAAGATTGGGCGAGGAACGAGGATATATTTTTGGTTTGATAACGGGAGAGAGAAAGAACGCCTTTGCGCGAACGAGTCAAAATACACCCAACGGAATATTGGTTGTCGCTAAGGGAGATACTTGACGAGGAAGGGAATTGACGTGTGAACGAGATTAACACGTAGTTATCAAATCCTCCCGAGAATGATATCACAAAGCAACATATTGTATTTAGCGAGGCGGATGACAAGCTGTTGTGGAACGAGACTTCAAGTGGAATCTTTACGTGTCAGTCCGCTTATAGAAGCTTTTAGAAAATTTACTCCTCCAATTCGACTCTCGACGATAGCCATCACTAATTTTGGAATATTGGTGTTAGTATATGTTGGCGATAATATATAAATATTAAATGTCTACCCTCTCTAACAACGTAAGCTTTTAGATGAGATGGCAATTTAATATGGTATCAGAGCTCAGACCAAGGAGGAGATTCTGGGTTCAAATCCCACCGCCATCCAATAATAAAAAAGAAACACGTGACAAGCGTAACAAATGATTTACAACCTGCACATGAGGGGGCGTGTTGGCTATAATATATATAAATATTATATACCTACCCTCTCTAGCAGCTTAAACTTTTAGATGAGATGGCAATTCAACAGTAACAAACTACATCACTTCTTGTGGCTTGTTGCACAAAAAATGGCTCGCTACCAATCATCTTCGAAAGTCTCGAAAGTTGTCACTCACGGCCCAATGCGCATTTTATAATTGTTCGGGTGAAACGAAGCTGCGTCTTCTTCGTTATTGCAAAGTTGCACGCGGTATGGGTAAGAAATATTTCTAGCGAGGACTTTGGAAAATCGGATGATCTAAGCGATGAGGATTGGTTGCGAGGAAAGACATTGAGACGCTGGAAATTAAGAACTTGATATGGTAGAACTTAAAGTGGAGGTCGATATTCGTGGCGAGTGTATGGAATATTTAGAAGCATAGAAACACACATGTTTTTTATGGAAAAGGAAATAACATATATGGGCGCATCTTTCAAATTAAACTGCTGAGCCATGACCTTCATGATGGTAGAAGGAAAATAAGAAAAAGAGTAACGAAGTCGGATGGAAACAACCGCTGAGTGGTTGGATGAAACTTAAACGTGGATTGAAGTCTCGCTACATATAGTAACATTGGTGCAGTTACGAGAGTTTTTTCGCACGGATAATGGGATATGGATTTGGAAATTCAAGATAAATTTATTATCACCCACGAGTAACGAGGCGGAGTTGAAAGCTCTTAAGAAAGGGATGGATATCGTTTGGGAGAAAAGAGTGTCGAATATTGAAATTGAGAGTTGAGACAGACTTACTTGTGGTTTACAAGCTCTTGATAGGTGATCTTGAGCCACAATCGGAATATGCCGCGCTTGTTCACGAGTGCAAGATCATGCTTCACGTGCCATAGAACTACAAATTCAAATGGATATCGAGATCCGCTAATCGGGTCGTCGAAGGTTTGACGAAGGTGAAAACAAATTTACTTTGAGATAAACCTCATTCTATATGGTTAGCTTATTAGCTAAATACATGGTCTAAAGGGGAACTTTGCACCGGACGTCCTTTATGTTAACCACTTTTCAAAAAAGGTCCTCTATGTTGACATTTAGCAGAAAACGTCATATATGTTGACATCATTTGCAATTTCCGTCCTATATGTTGACATTAACAGAAAGCGTCCTATACGTTGACATCATTTGTAATTTCCGTCCTATATTTTGACATCATTTGTAATTTTCGTCCTATTTGTGTTTTCATCCCTAAATAATTTATATAATTGCACTCACACTTAAAATTTTAAAAATTTCAACAAACTTAATTGCATTCTTTTAAGACACATTCTTTTAAAAAAAATGATGATATTATATTTTTAGAAATTAAAAAAATTCAACAAACTTAATTAATAATTTCTTAAGTTTGATTTTACTAATTATTTGATAATTTTAAATTTTTAAAAAAATACCAATTTCGAAAATTTTAAAAAAACAAATATTATCAATTTCGAAAATTGCTACCCAAAATCGTTCGAAATAGTTTGAAAAAAAATTATCAATTTCGAAAATTTTAAAAAAATTTATAAATTTCGAAAATTTTAGAAAATTTTTACTTTCAAGTTCGAAAATTGCTACCCAAAATCGTTCAAAATAGTTTGAAAATAAAAATTATCAATTTCGAAAATTTTTTAAAAAATATTATCAATTTCGATTTTTTTTAAAAAAATATTAAAATTTCTAAATTGATAATATTTTTTAAAATTTTTGAAATTGATAATTTTTATTTTTAAACTATTTCGAACGATTTTGGGTAGCAATTTTCGAATTTGATAATAATTTTTTAAAAAAATTTCGAAATTGATAAATTTTATTTTTCAAATTTTCGAAATTGATAATTTTTTTAAAAAAATTTAAAATTATCAAATAATTAATAAAATCAAGCTTAAGAAATTATTAATTAAGTTTGTTGAAAATTTTAAATTTCTAAAAATATAATATCATCAATTTTTTCTTAAAAGAATGTGTCTTAAAAGAATGCAATTAAGTTTGTTGAAATTTTTAAATTTTTAAGTGTGAGTGCAATTATATAAATTATTTAGGGATGAAAATGCAAATAGGACGAAAATTACAAATGATGTCAACATATAGGACGAAAATTACAAATGATGTCAACATATAGGACGCTTTCTGTTAATGTCAACATATAGGACGAAAATTGCAAATGATGTCAACATATAGGACGTTTTCTGCTAAATGTCAACATATAGGACCTTTTTTGAAAAGTGGTTTAGATAAAGGACGTCCGGTGCAAAATTCCCTGGTCTAAAGACCTCTTTTTTATGTTATTTACCAAAAGAAAAAAATAATTTTTTTTACAAGTATGGACAAAGTAAAATATTCTTGATTTACCTTTTCGGGCTAAACATTTAACTTTTCGGCCCACCATGCCCAAGTTAACGCCGTTATTCTCGCCGTGAAGGACCCTTAAATTTAGGTTTATGTATATTCTGATCTGACAGGAGCAGATGGGACCCATGTAACAACGGCTAGTCTTGCCTACGTGTTAATGACACATCATAAGTGATAAGACTACCCAGACACTTGGCACAGAATGAGCCGATGACTAACGCTCCCAGTTGAATTTGAGCTGGCCCACGCGTCACCCGTGAAAGAGGAATCAGCTCTTCTTTGCTTTCATAATTTTTTTTTATTTTTTTAACAATATATAGTGTGAGATTATGAGTTTTCTCTTAATTCGATTAAATATTAGTTTCACTAAAGTGTACAAGGCACAGCAATATTTACTGGATCAAAAGATTAAATTAATGAAATATAGTCAATCAAGAAAGAGTAAAAGTAAGTGAGGTGTTTGAGAAGGGTAGTGTAGGAAATTAAACAGCACTAACTGCTAAAAAGGGCGGCGCGGCGGTCACACGGTCGAGCATGCTAACTGTCCCCGACAATATCTATGAAACTATAATAAAATCATAATATATCTATTTAATTCCATTAATTAAAAAAGAAAGGACAAATGTTTATAACTTAAATATAATAAGTTTAGTGGCATCAATACACTGTACCTGTACGTAGAGTAGTTAACTAGTAAATAATGATAAAATCAGAAAAGTTAAAATTCTTTTCGGTTCAAAAGTCTTCATTGATGATTGTTTCTAGGCCTAATCATTTAAGCTTTTAATTTTTATCTCTCGGTGCCATTCATCTTTTATTGTTTTTCTAAAGGGTGCGCACCTTTGCGTTTGTAATAATTTTGTCACTTTCCCATCGTTGAATAGATTAATTTGCGGTTACTATCAGAAAAAAAAAAAAGAATAGATTAATTTGCGATGCTTTATGCTTTTTTTTATTTTTTATTTTTAATATGCAAAAGAGGTTTTGGTCCTAACAATGCGACAAAAATCATTACAAAAGTAGATCTAAAAGGATTCTGGTTCACACCACTTTTCTGGTAGATTTTTTCATTGAAAAAGAATTTCTACTGCATGCCACAGTTCCAGGAGTTTAATTTTGTAACTTAAAAATATATGAACAAAAGTACTAGCAGCATTAAGGTTTTTGACATAAAGGTTATATGAACAAAAGTACTAGCATTTACATTTGGGATAATTACAGCTACACCCCTTGAGGTTTGGTGTAATTACAAAGACCTCCCCTGAGGTTTGAGTAATTACAATGACCTCCCCTCAATTGTAAGGGTTGGTTACAATTACACCCCTTGAGGTTTGGTGTAATTACAAAGACCTCCCCTGAGGTTTGAGTAATTACAATGACCTCCCCTCAATTGTAATGGATGGTTACAATTACACCCCCTGAAGTTTGGTGTAATTACAAAGACCTCCCCTCAGGTTACAATATTATTTTTAAAAATAATATAAATAACAAAAATACTAAAAAATATATTAAAAATAATTTTATTTTGCTTTTTGTATTTAGGATTTTTTTTTAGTAAAAAGCCCTCATTTGTTATATATTTACATAAAATTATATATTCACTTAAAAAAGCTAAAACATATACAAAAAAAATTACAAAAATATTTATTTATTAACTAATTAAATAATTTTCTGTCAATTCTAAAATATAAGCTCAAAAGAGTCTTGTTGTATATTTATAATTTTGTAAATACATATAATTTTATTTTTAAACTTTTTAACAAACTTAAAATGGAGATTAATGTAATATATTTCTCAATTTAAAAATATATTAACTTTTTCTTATATATTTAAGTTTGTAATAAACCTAGACTAATTGAGTGATGTGGAATCAATTTTTATTTTCTAAATATAAATAAATTTTAAATATAATATAAAATAGATGATTTAATGAAAAAAATTAAAAATATCATTTTTTTAAATTATTAAAAAAATAAACAACAAAATAAGTAAAAAATACACAAAAAAGAAATTATCAAGAAAAAAAAACTAAAACAAATTCCAAAATACCGAAAGAAAAATAAAATTATTTTTAATATATTTTTTAGTATTTTTGTTATTTATATTATTTTTAAAAATAATATTGTAACCTGAGGGGAGGTCTTTGTAATTACACCAAACTTCAGGGGGTGTAATTGTAACCATCCCTTACAATTGAGGGGAGGTCATTGTAATTACTCAAACCTCAGGGGAGGTCTTTGTAATTACACCAAACCTCAGGGGGTGTAATTGTAACCAACCCTTACAATTGAGGGGAGGTTATTGTAATTACTCAAACCTCAGGGGAGGTCTTTGTAATTACACCAAACCTCAAGGGGTGTAGCTGTAATTATCCCTTTACATTTTTAGTAGTATACTGAATGCGCATGGCAAGAAATTTGAGATAATTTTTGCTTGTAAACTTACAATTTTGAGACAACAACCTAAATAATGTATCATTGAACTATTGCACGGTGTGATGTGAGCGCCTGAGCGGACAATCAAGATATAAATATTTAACAAGATAAATTTGCCATTTTTCACTTACGTATCCAATTTGTACATATTTTTTGGAAGATAATGTTAGAATTTGCATTTCATTCACCCCCCCCACCCCTCTCCCCTTTTTTTTTTTAACACACAAACTTTTATTTATTTACTAAGGCCGGGCTAAGTTTTATACAATGAAGTGCGGGGTGGGGGCTTGCGGGACTGGCGAAAATATGTACAAGTTTTATCACACAACTCAAAACTCGCCAAAACGGGCTGGCAGTGAAGTCAAGCATCCGCGTAATGTGGTTGTTGTGGGCAGTCAACTGCGTCCTGATCACGTCCTTGCTTCGCAAGCACATCCGTTAGCCTATTTCCCTCTCGGTATGTACATGAGATAAATAGGGTTAGTACTCTTTCACCTAAACTCCGTATGCCACGGAGCAGGGCTAACGTCTCTACCGAACCCGAATCGGCTCGCATCCTGGTCAAAAGAGAGTAGGTTACATCCGAGTCACTCTCAAAGATAAGTGCAGTAATGGAAACATGCAATGCAAGTTAAATTCCCTGTCGTATGGCCCTGAGTTCAGCGACATTCTTGGTGATGTGTCCCGTCACCTCAGAGAATGCGCCTATCACCTTGTCGTTCTAGTCGCGGATGCCGCCGCCAATCCCTGTTGGACCCAAATTAAAAAGCGGGGAGTCGTCTGTGTTGAGCTTGAACACTCCCCTAGGGGATGAGATCCAGCAAACCGCAAACATGTTTGTCTTGGGGGGCCGCAGGGCGGGAGCTGGAGGGGATTGCTCCATGGTTTTGGAGATACGATGGAAGATTGAGTCTGAAGAGATGGGTATTTCCCGGAAGAGGAACTCATTGCGGGCCCCCCAAATGGCCCAGCAACCGATCAAGGTGGCAGCCGGGTTTGGAAGGGGGAGTAGGTGCATTTCATCCCCTTTTAAAATCGTCATGGTGATTAATCTTTTTTTTTTGTTGTTAAAATTATGTGTCACAATTATCAATGGACATATCTCGTAATATTTGTAAATTTGTCTTTACGCTTGAAAAAGAAAGGGTGAATATTCAAAGTGGCCGTGTGCTTGACAGCAGTGAATTCCACATAAACAGCTTATATCATTAAATGTGATTTTACCAAATTAATGACAAGTAATAATCACAATTAGTTGGAGCCTTGGAGGCAATTCTAGTTTAGTGAACAAATTTATTTAATGCGATTATGACTACAAACGGCCTTTCAGTAGCTTAAATTACCAGTTATTGATCGTAACAAACAACTTAGTAGAAACTACATCTTATATTACGCCATAGTCCAACAATTATAATTTCTTTTTGTTGATAAATAAATTTACATATGACCTTATATAATATCGAAATGTCACTCATAAAAATGGTGTACGTGGCATTTTGTCTTATGAAATCCTGATCATTGAACACATGCATGAGCAACAGAATAGTATGATTAAGATACAAATTATTAATCCCTAAATTATTTATTATAACACAATATAAAAGGTTTATTAAGCTTAACGGTCGGCAGCCGAAAAAAAAAAAGACATTCATTCTCAGAGGGATTCGTTCAGCAATAAAAAATAGAATAAATATAAGAATGATTTTTTGACATTATTAAAATTTTAAAAAAGATTAAAAAGAAAACAATATCCCTTCATCAGTCTCAACTCAACACCCAATAAAATCCTCACTCTCCCTCTCCACCTTCCCATCTCTCTCTTCTCTCTCTTAATAAATAAATAAAACAAGAAAAAGAAATCATTTTTATTAATTAAGGAATTAGGTTCCATTTTTATTCACGAATTAGCCATGATGAATCCTGGTATGGGTTTTATGGCGATTTTGTTTTACTGTGTTGTGATATTTGTTCGTGGGTCATCAATAAATCATCCTATAGTGTCATTTGAGGAAGGGTACACACATTTATTTGGTGACAATAATCTCATTTTACTACAAGATGGAAAGTCTGTTCACCTCTCACTCGATCAAAGAACAGGTCTTTTTTTTTTAATTTTATTTATATTTAATTTTTGATGTGGAAAAAAAAAAAGATTGGATTTTTAATTGTATATGTTGGTTTTTTTAATGAGGTGCAGGTTCTGGATTTGTGTCACAAGACCTTTACCTTCATGGGTATTTTAGTGCTTCTATTAAGCTCCCTGCAGATTACACTGCTGGTGTTGTTGTTGCCTTTTATGTGAGTGAGAATGCTTTCTTCTTCTTCTTCTTATTATTATTATTATTATTATTATAAGTTTAATTTATCACCTTTATGTTTAAATAAATGCATATGGATATGGTGTTTAATAATCATAATGGCAGATGTCAAATGGTGACATGTATGAAAAGAACCATGATGAAATAGATTTTGAGTTCTTGGGTAACATAAGGGGAAAAGATTGGAGAATTCAGACAAATGTTTATGGAAATGGTAGCACAAACATTGGCAGAGAAGAAAGATATGGCCTTTGGTTTGACCCTTCTGAGGATTTTCATCAATACAGCATCCTCTGGACTCATAATCAGATTGTGTGAGTTATTCTCAAAATCATCTCCACTAGATAACTTGTCTTCAATTATATTATCCTTTTTACACACATGTGAAAAAGAAAATAACTTGATTGGTTTTCTGTATACTGTGTGCTGCTTTTGAATCTGATGGTATTTTTTGAATGTTCTCTTTGTAACTATTCAGGGATTACCACTTATGGTTACTCTTGTTCATGGTTACAAAATGCTTTCCATTTCTTGAAGAGTGCACACGTTTGGAAATTGGCATCCTATGCATCTCTTTTTAGGCTCACCTAATCCTCTGTCTGTCCTAATATTTTACTCTCATTACTTGTTTCTTTGTGTAGAGTAACTAGTGTAGTGTACACCTCAAGCTCTTTCTTAATTGCAAATGGAGTTTCCTTTCCTCACCGTAGTTTATCTAATTTGGATTAATAATTCTTAGTATCTCATTCCGTCGATGTTCTTCATACGCTTGTTTTGTTAGCTTAACTACGTTGCAAGCTCATAAACAAAACAGTGTTGCAATTGAGATAGTATTTGGATTTACAGTTGCCCTTTAGGCAAAATGCAATGGAGGAATGAACGTAACTATCTCATTTTCTTTATCTTCTTGTAAAATCAAAATATTGAATGTGGTGTATAACATATATTTAGCAAATATTCCTTTCTCTTATGGGGGGGCAAGAGGGGATAGTGAGCTTTCATCTTCACATATTAAATACCTACATTTTGTCACATTCACTTGGCCTCTTCCAAAATCCAACCAGAATGGTAGGTGGAGTGACCCCACAAGTGCTTTTTTATTTCTTTTTAAGAAATATCATGCAATGCAGACTCATTCTCTTGTATTTGTAACTTTTTTGCAGCTTTTATGTCGATAACGTTCCAATAAGAGAGATCAAAAGGACAGAAGCAATGGGTGGGGACTTCCCCTCTAAACCAATGTCTTTGTATGCAACTATATGGGATGGGTCTGGTTGGGCCACAAATGGTGGCAAATACAAAGTCAGCTACAAATACGCCCCTTACATTGCCGAATTCTCTGATTTCGTTCTCCATGGCTGTGCTGTCAATCCGGTTGAAATCGAACGGTCCAATTGCGACGATGCCCCTAAACTTGCTACTACTTCGATCACCCCCAGAGAAAGACTGAGGAAAGAGAGCTTTAGGAAAAATTACATGCAATATTCGTATTGCTATGATCGTTCACGGTACAAGGTTCCTCCCTCAGAGTGTGTGATTGATTCGAAGGAGGCGGGGCGTCTCAGAGGCTTTGATCCTGTCACGTTTGGAGGGGTCGTGCATAGTCGTCAGAGCAAAAGACACCACCGCAGTAGGTTGAGTAGGGCTGAGGCGGCAGCTTTTGTCTAAGGAGGATTTAGTTTCTATGTTACTTGATTATTATTGTTCACTTTGGTTCTTTGAGTTAATTTATAAGCTATTTGTCCTTGTGTATAAAGGAAAGAACAGAGCATAAATTTGTAATTGAGAACGATATAAATTTAACTCATACATGGGGCATTGATCATGATGGGGTGTGTATATTGTACCTTTCAGTTTTCATACCTTTGGGGCCCCATGCAGGTTCTTATTGTTTGATATATTTGGTTTTCATCATCATATATTATTAAATGGACGACATTCCATGCATGTTCTCATTGTTTCATATATTGAACGACATTACAGTTGGCGAGAGGATTTTATGCGCTTTTGACGCCTTACAATAAGTATAAATAATATAGCATGTGGAGTTATTATGCGTTGGGTTATGGTGGGGTTGCTGGGATCTTGGCATGGATGAAAATTTCGGTACGGGAGTACGTTTCGGTTAGCTAAAAATTAGAAACGTTTCGTAATATTTCGAGAACTTTTCGGCATGTTTCGAAGAATTCGTAAAATTGTAGTTATAACTACCATGGAAACTACATGTATATTTCGTATCGGTGAAGTCAAAAACGGAAACTTTTCGGTACTTTTCGAGGAAACGCACGGAAATTTTGATCCATGGATCTTGGATTCGGTGTATTATTTAATTGAATAGATTATGAGAAATTTCTAATATTTGTCCTTTGACAAACTTAGTCTTTAATGTAGCGAAGTTTATAAATTATAATTAAGTCCTCTATATAGGGGCAAAGATCTTTATTATTTTTTTTTTATATTTTTACACTCATTAAAAAAAAAAAGATCTTTATTTTTTACTTTTTTTGTTGTTGTAAGAAATTCAATGTTAGATAGGTTAAAAATTCAGGATTTTTAACGTTTTGGTCCCTTAAGTTGGCTCATTCGCGATTTTGGTCCTATAAGTTGGCGGACCTCGATTTTGGTCCCATAAGTTGGCATCTTCACTCGATTTTGGTCCCATGGTCAACACTCCGCCCAAAACCGCCGGAAAACGCATACGTGGCACCCGTTGACTGCGACCTTACCTATTTTGACCCATTTTCCGGGCCCACGTGTATACATGGCACCCATGTGGAAATTAAATGATTAAAAGTTATTTTTAAAACACATTCATTTTCTTTTTTAACATCTTCATAAACTTTAAAACTTAGTGTATATATATATACATACATATATGCTTCTAAAAAAATTAATTAATTAACAGAATATTACATACTTAGTATATATACATACATATATATATATATATATATATATATATATATGCATACATATATGCTTCTAAAAAAATTAATTAATTAACAGAATATTACATACTTAGTATATATACATACATATATATATATATATATATATGCATACATATATGTTAATTTTAAAATTAATATTTTATCTTAATTACTCCCTCCCCACCCCGCACAAACACCACCCCCACCAGGATACCGCCGCCGCCACTCCACCATCACTGCCGCTCTACCAGTCACCACCACCAGGAAACGAGCAATACGTCCAACGGGGAACATGAGATTTCTTCGCCGCACCGGATCCGAGTATTTTTACCATGACCGGAGCTTTCTTCACCGCACCGGATCCGAGTGTTTTACCACGACCCGCCATTGATGCTTGAATTCTGCAGTTTGTGTGGGTGATGAAGTGAATGAATGATGAGAGGAGAATGAGAGAGAGAGAGAGAGAGAGATTATGCAGCAAATCCTCTCTCAAATCCCCAATTTAATCGATCCGACGGGGTGATTACCGGTGGTGGTGAGGTGGTGACTGGTGACCGGTGGTGATTACCGGTGGTGGTGACTGGTGACTGGTGACCGGTGGTGGTGACCGGTGGCAAATCCTTTCTCTCTTTTCTTTTTTTTTTCTTTTTTCTGTTTTTTGTTACGTATATTAGTTAGAAATTAAGTTTTAAAATTAAAATCATATACATGTTTTTATATTCCGATAAATATAATTTAATAATATATATATATACTATTTTATATATTTATTTTTAATATTTAGTATTAAATATAAATTTAATACGCATTTTAAAATACAAATTTTAATTAAACTGAAATTATACAATAAGTTTTTAATGATTTTAGATAATATGTAATTGTGAGGTGTTTTGTGTTTTTGCTTTTTTAATTTCCACATGGGTGCCATGTATACACGTGGGCCCGGAAAATGGGTCAAAATAGGTAAGGTCGCAGTCAACGGGTGCCACGTATGCGTTTTCCGGCGGTTTTGGGCGGAGTGTTGACCATGGGACCAAAATCGAGTGAAGATGCCAACTTATGGGACCAAAATCGAGGTCCGCCAACTTATAGGACCAAAATCGCGAATGAGCCAACTTAAGGGACCAAAACGTTAAAAATCCCTAAAAATTCAATTTTACTCGGGCCATTCCAATTCGAAATTGGTCTAGTGAATTGTGCATGACAAACTATTTATGGAGAATGAACGATGCACGTGAGAATATGAGATCTTTTTATCTTTTCTTTTCTTTTCTTTTCTTTTCAATTGGCCTTTAAGTGTGTCTCTAGTCCAATTTTAGTTTGTTAAACTGCAAAAGGTAAATGTAAAATCTTAATAATTATCAAAAAACAAAATGTAAAATCTTAATCCTATGGGTGTATAGTTATTTTCAATTTTTGTCCTCCAACAAAAAAGTCTTGTAGAACGATGACAACATTAGCCTATTAGAAAATTTCCTAATTTCTCATTAAAACTATAAGTAATGAATGGAATAACTTAACTTGTAACTTAACTTACAACATTGATATTTACTAACCCTTCATTATTAATTCTAAGGAAAGTAAACGTTGACATTAAGTTATTACATAACCTTGACGTTCAATAATCAATTTAGTGATTTTAAAAAAGGATATTATTTTTATGTTAAGTAAAACTAAAAAATGGAAAACGAACATTCATTAAGTTTATATTTCGCATTGTCTTATTGTCTCAATAAGGTTAGTTTGGTTGGGGGGTTTAGGAGGGTTTAATTTAATAAACGTAGCAAATAGAGCGTTGAGTTATACAATTTACTAAACTTGAGAGGCCTAGTGTCACCTTAACCCCCCCCCCCCCCCCTTTTTTTTTTTTATTAAAAACACCTCTCTAACCCATTTTATTTAAATTGTGGTTATTAAATTTTTCTTGTCATTTTTGCTCCTCCTTTTAAACAAAAATTGACCAAATTATCCCTCGTTATAAATGTAATTACCATATGCCATTATAGATAACAAATGATGTTGGCATATGTGATTACCACATGCACCTCCCTTCTACGTTTTATCGTGTATGTGTGATATATTATGTGATTGAATGTACTATTTATCGGTCTTGTATTATGCATTTCTCAGGGTGGGATGTGTTTGTATTATAGTACTTATTGTGAATATTGTTGTATGAGTCTTTCATTATGTGTAGAACATCATAAACCACGTACCGTTGTAAAAAGGGTCGTACGTTATTAAAATGAATAAAGTGTGTGATTTGGTTTGTGAATAAAACGTGTGATTTATTTAATCTTGTTATTTTTTCACGTGGATGAATTTATATAATTGAATGAAAACTAATTTAGGATAATTTCACTCTATAATAAGTCACTTTGATTAAAAATTATCCTCTTACATTTTAAAGGGTAGTTTAGTCAACTTCCAAAATAGTTGGATAAAAATAAATTTAGGAGTTTGAAAGTATTTAAGCAAACACGATGTTATATTAATAAGTGGGCTTAATTTGATGGGTATAAAGAACGTAACCATGTGCAATTTAAGCTCTTATACTGTATAGTAAATTGGGTAGTTTAATACATGATGGTTTGGTAAATTTGAAACCAAACTAGCCGTAAAGGTATTAACAAAACAAAGTATATGTTTATGAATAAAGCATGTTCGTTCCTATAAAAACAAACCAGACCCCTAGAATGGAAAATTATCTCATTAATCACTTTGATGTATTTTTATCAATTTGGTTTGACTCATTTTGGTTTGAGCGTGTGAAATTATTTTTTGAAAAAATGTGCGATAAAATTGAAAGTTAATTTGGATGTAATTTGAGTGTTTGAGTGTTGGGGGAGAAAGTAGGTATATATAAATATCACGTTAATGTGTTAGGTATGTGTAAAAGTAGTATTTTAGTTATTAGTGATTTTTTGTTAATTAATAATATTTTACATATTAAAAGTTTAAAAAAATAATGCATAATTATGTTTTGTTATTTATACTTTTGATCTAAAATGGTATATTTTGAATTTATTGGTTGCATTACATTTTTCCTTAATTGTTGGCAATATTGATATGTTTTTTCGTAATTCTTGGTAAATGGTAATGTAGATATTTGAGGGATGGAAAAACTTTTTTTCTCATCGTACCTAATCTTACGATCCAATTTAAATCATTATTCCCTTATTGTAAATAATTTACCTTGTTGACTAGCTTTATAAATTAAATTCAAAAGAAATAGTTGACACTTGAATTTTTAATTCTGAGCACTGTAAAGTAACTTTGATTAAAGATGTATAGCATTCATAATTTTGTTAATGCAATAATGTAAAATTCACGGTGTATGAAAAATCTAACCTATATATGTAGTAAAGTTGAGTAAAAAAAAAACAAGTTATATGATTTGATGGCTCTTAGCTTGTCGATGATTTGACCACTATGGTTATGCAATAATATATTGTTATCTGAAAAAACTAATGCATATTTTACTTTAAAAAAATACAAAACTAAATGATATATATATATATATATATATATATATATATAAAAGAGTTAAGCGCGTAATTGCAACTTGTATTGATCAGTTCAATCTATTATATGGTCTCTCAATTGTTATTTTAGTGTATAAATTTTGTTTGCTCCTTTTATTTATTTTAGAATTGTTTTATTCTTGTGATAAAAAGGTAAAATTAATCGAGATATAGTCTAATATTATGTAATATAGCCTAGCAAAAAATTCGTTAATCTTGTACGATTTTTTCCTTCTCGCATTTTTTCTATTGAATTTGTGAGAGGTTCAGATCAAGTAAAGTTAAAATTAGTTCCTTAATTATTACGTTTTGACAACTCATTTTTATTAAACATCAAAAAAATATTGAGAATATAGGACACACGACTTCATAATGTTAAATAACCAGCCGAACAAAAAGTTTGAGTTAATTTTTTTTTTTGGACAAACAAACTTTTATTTATATAACATGGTTGAGGCCAAAGAGTACACAATAACAGGGTGCGGGGTCGGGGTCAGCGGGATAACCACAAATATGTACAATGTATATCAGACAACTCCAACAACATTAACCCGGGCGAGCAACCGTTCCATACTTCACAAAAAGGTAGTTGTTGTGGGCAATCCACATAAGCTCGGTTTGGTCCCTGCTTTACCAGTACGTCAGCTAACCTATTCGCCTCGCGATATGTACAAGAGACAAATAGGATGGGTATCCTTTCTCCTAAATTTCACACATCATAGAGCAGGGCCTTCATCGACGTCGAGATCATAGGGTCCCACGTCGTGGTCAGGTAAGCATATACAACTTTCGAGTCTATTTCATTAATGATATCAATAATCGAAAGTTGTACGCAAGTAACACTCTCTGACGAATAGCCCGGAGTTCAACTATATTGTTTGTGCTATATCACGTCGCCTAGGAAAAAGCACCAACAATATTACCTGCACAATCGTGTATCATGCAACTAATACCAGTGGTGCCCAGATTGTCTAACGTCGAGCCGTCCGTGTTAAGCTTGAAGAGACCATGTAGCTGCGGAATCCACCAGATTGAGAACCTGTGCGTCTTAATGGTTTTGGTGGTGGGGTGGGTGGAGCTTGTTAGATTTAGTTTCCAAATAATAAATCTTGTGAGAGGTATCCCACATTGGTTATGTGTTGATATGAGGTGAATGCAAAGTACAATAAAAGCCTTTTTGAGTTTATCCCACATAAGTAAAGTATGTTGGTCTCTAACTCATGGTATCTATAAGGACTTTTATGGGCTTTAAGAGCTTTAGCTTTTATTGGCCAATTTTACTAAAGTAGCTTAAGTGTCCCACATAGGAAAAGTAAAAACTTATTTGTGGGTTTATATATGTTTGCACTATATTACTTGGGTAATAAAAAGTGCAAGACATAGGTGGTGCTCATGCACACACGTGCGCCGAGCCGAGCCCGTGCCCGCGCTCGCGTGCGCGCGTGGCGCTTTTATTTGGCGCACTTAAAAAGCACTTAGCACTTTGCACGCTTGCATCGCTCATCGATCTAGGTTGTAGATTTTATTTAATTAATTAAATAAGATGAACGACTGTGATTTAATCTGAATATTAAATTAATATAGATTAAATTGGATGGTGTGGATTTAATCTTACTTAAGATTTAAATTCGACGGCTCAGATTAATCTGGGAAAATATGGAGGGAATATTTAAAACTCAGATTTAAATATTAACAGTCACATATTTTGGAGCATGAGAGTTGTGGCTTTCTGTGAAAGAATACCAGTGGAAAAGTCGTGACTTTTCCGTACAACTCTTCAACGTGTATATATTCGTGGGATTATCAGAGATAATACATCATCAAATTTTCGTATCTCTCATATACATACAAAATAATTGCTGCAGAAATCATTTTCTGTATTAGTTGCATTCTTGTTCTTTTTCTGTTTATTAACTTCGTAAGTCCAAAACGCAGTTAATAGTCTTTTATTTTCTGGGCTTAAATTGTATCTTGGGAGGCGATTCGATGTAACCCTTTTGGCACATGAGGTGGGGGCGAATTACGCTTTAAGGAAAGCGACTGTATTTTCGCGACTTTCAAGTTCCAGTGTTCGACATATCCGACAAATTTACCAACAGAGCTTGCGCAAGTGCGCGTGAGATACGAGTGGTAATGAGGGTGGCTGAGATGGGATACCGCGAAAGAGGCATTCGTTCCTTGCCTGCCAAATGGCCCGACACCCCATGAGTGTCATAGCTAGGTGTGGTATGCGGTGAAAGTGTGGGATGATGTGAATTCCTGGGGTGGTGGTTGAAAAAGGGGGAAGTTCCCGCGCACTTCCAAAAAAAGGGGGCAATCAGAAAAAAAAATGTGGTAGTTTCCTTGGTTGAGTGGCAGTTGGCACGTGTCGGCGTGCAAGACATATGCAAGTAGGTAAGGCATCTTGTCCCCACAACCAACCAAAGAATTTGATGCGAAGAAGAGTACGAATATGCCACAGGGCTGGCCAGGGTTGGGTCGGTGTTTAGGTGCCGTCTTTTGTGCGGGTTAACTAGTTGTAAGCTGATTTTAGAGTGAATTCTGCCCCCCGGGTTCCACGCCCAACATGTCGATTTGGGGACGTCTTCAGATGGAAAATGGGGATGCCAATAATACAGTTGGAAATGTCCCGCGATAAGAGGGGGCCTATAGTTGAGAGATCCTAGCTCCCCGGAGGCCTGATGATGTCCCGAACGGTAAGGGAGAGAAGATTGGGGGAATAAATGTGACATATTCACCAATTGTGAATGACCCAAGCCATTTGGAATGCCAAATATTTATAGAGGCCCCGTTTCCCACAAGCCAGCGCACCGAGGTGAGCAAACTAGGGAAAAGGCGACCAATCGATTTCCAATCGCGACTAGCATTCGTAGGGATGCGGGCCTTGATGGGGTGCCGATCCGGGAAATATTTAGCACCCATGACCTGGATTCATAGGGAATCAGGTTCGTGAAGGAGACGCCAGTCCAGTTTCAGCATGCACGCCTCATTGAGATGGTCCAAATGCCAGAAACCAAGTCCACCTGAGTGGGGGGGAATGCATGTCGTGCGCCAAGGCACAAGGCCTTTGCGATGGTAGCCGGAGGACGCTCATTTGGTAGTCGGGCATCGTTTGGAGTGTGGATTGAATGAGCTGATGACGACGACCAACATGGTGTATGTTAGGAGCCAATGCACCGGGAGAATCAATAAATGACCCGGTCAAAGAAGCTGGGGCGAAAGCGCCCTTGCCAGATCGGAAGACCAAGGTATTTATCTGGACTGGTCACAGGTTCCAGGATCCATGTTGAGGAGACGAAGGAGTTCACGGTGCCGCTTTCGTGGTATGTTGGGGGAGAAGAGAACGCATGATTTTTCATAGCTCACCGCCTCACCCCTGGCCGAACCATCAGAACTGAAGGATTCAAGGAATTCAATCTGAAGGATATTCGGGGTCCCGTATCTGGCATCTCTTCTTCTTTGGCCGTGCTTATGTCCACCTCTTCCGACTGTTTCTCTAAGCCCGAAGCCATGTGAGAAAGAACATGTGATTGGTTGAGGAGAGGAGGCGAGCCTTATGTTGCTTGTGTTGCGTGGGGGGGGGGGGGAGAGGTTCTGGTGCTCCGGTTTAGTAACCGACGGGCGTGAGGATGCAGGATGGACACGTGCTCTCTGTGGTTGGGTTACAACATGTGGGAGGGAAGCCATGAGAGAGCTCTGTTCCTTTATTGTTATTTTGGATTTCAATTGAGTTATAAATTTAATTAGACTTTAAAAATAAATTCACCTTTTCTTAGAAAGAAATCACACATAATGTAAAATAACGCATTTTAAGATATAAAAAGGGAAAATTACACAAACTACCCTTCAACTATGAGGTAATTACACAAATTACCTCTCATATTTGAAAATTACACAAACTACCCTTATAGTCGAAAAAATTAAACAATTTAAACAATCTTTCAATAGTTGAGGGGTAGTTTGTGTAATTCTCTCATAAATATATCACCATAACAAGTTCACCCACAGAGATCTTAGTATCTTAAAATAATTAGAACTTGCAATAGTTAAAACCTTGTTTTGCAAGCAACTTGACAACTGAAAGCTAATGTTGTTGCACCTTTCCAAGATAAGCAAAGCAAAGTACCAAACCAGCATAAAACATTAGTTAACAATCCAAAAAGTCAGTAATAAAACATAATTGGTTCATTTTACAGGCTATTAACGACCTAGCTCGCTCAGCTTCGCATAATTACAGTCCTCTGCTCTTCACACAACCTGGATGAAGGTCGAGGTGCTGGGGGTGGCCGAAGGGTAGGGGTTGGTTGGTTGGTTAGATATATGGTTTTAAACTTATGCCATTTTTTACCTGTTCACAAACCACTTGATCCTGCCAAACACCAACAACATTTATCCACCCAAATGAGAAGGTACAAAATTGCAAGAAATGCATACCCATCATACACACTACTAACACTGTGTGGATGGAAATTACAACTTTCCACGATATAGTTCATTACAGAACTGTAGATGATTGCAGAGAGGAAAGCAAATCTCATGCGAATACCTGCTATGTATTCTTCTACCTCACCTAAACTTTAACCCTTTCTGCTTCCTCCGTTATCAATTTACATACAAGGTACTTGATGTTCACTGATGGAGCATAAGGCACTGGCAAAACTTACTAATCATATTCCATTAGAAGCGCCTGTGGCTCGAATCAGGCACTCAATGAACAACCTCAACCACCAAAAAAATGTTCACTCTTCTGGTTCTTTACATCCTGGTAATTTGAGGACTACAATACTGATGGGGGCATCGATTCAAAAAACTTGGCGACAGCCTGATACAGACTTTTCTCCTGGAAAGGCTTCGAAACGTAGCCGTCCATGCCACATTCCAAACATTTATCCAATGTTGCATACATAACATCAGCTGTCATTGCCAATATTGGTATGTGCCACTCAGTACTCTTTCCACCTGTTATTTCAATCATGCACTCTTCGTTTATCTGCGTGTTAGCTTTGTACTCCATCTCCCTAATGAGACGAGTCGCCTCGAATCTGAAACAATAGCAAAGTTAGGAAAATTATTTTTACTTTGCCTCAGATTTGGATGCATTACAAAAACTTCCAAATTTCCAATGAAGTCCGAATAATATCAAAATATCTTTAAGTTGGAGAGGTTTGAATAATTACAAGATACATGAAGTTTGAAATAACATTACAAACAAATCAGTATTCAGTTGTCTTTTACAACTTTCTGAGTTTTTGTAATTATACATAAAAAGAGGGAATTTTTTGTAATTAGAACACAAACCTTATGTTTAAATATTGTCCCAAGCAATTTGAGTTTAACTTCTTCCAAAAATTCGAAACAATATTTCTTGAAAACTTCAGCCAACTTTTAACATAATACTTACTTTGGAATAAAATAATAGGCAGATACACCAGCAAATTTACACTCAAGAAAAGTTAACAAGGGAAATGAAATCTGTTTTCTTAGAGGAAAGCACATCTACAACCCTGAAGTTTAATCTTATATAAGAAAACTCTACTGAGGTTGGCTTCAATAAGTACAGAACATCCCTTAAAGTTTCAAAAAACTAGAAGACCTGTTTTCATGAGGTGTTACTATAACTATTGAAGCCTTAAACACTAAAGAGCCTGCATGCAAAGTTCATTCAGACTTCAGGGGAATCTATTTAACTCAAAGTTCAAGAGAGTTTCACCCAGAACATGTGAATTCATAAATATTCCAATATTAGACAATGGTTAAATAGTAATACTAATATAGATTTAGACATACCCGTCCATTTCAGGCATTTGAATATCCATAAAGCATGCGTCGAAATTATGTGGTAAATGAAGCCATTGAAGAGCCTCCTGGCCACTCTCAGCGCACTGCACATTAGCTCCAAACTTCTTGAGGGCACCAGCAGCTACTCTACGATTCACCATATTATCATCAACCACCAATATTTTCTTGCCACATAACAATTCACGAAGACCTGTTGATCTTTCGGGTACGTCTCTTCCACATTGTATTTCCTGACCCAGTACTCGTTGCAAGCATGAGGCTATCATACTTGCCCTCAAAGGTTTCATGATAACAGTATCAGAAAAGCCATCTGCCTTGGCTTTATCGGACTCAGCATCGGTAATATCCATAGCAAGAAGGATCATCTTCGGCAGCTTATACGGGTAACCATGTTGTCCCTTTGATAAGATCGTATAACAATCTTCTTCTTCACCAGAAATCCATGAATCTTTTTCAACAAGAATCATATCTGGTAGGTTTTTGTTTCTGCCCCGAGAATAAATGAAATAAATATTAGAAAACACAATTTTACTCCCAAGTAAGAAAATATATAATTTACCAATATTTCTCTGACAGGTCATCCATAAATTATATAGGTTATAATCATAAAATTAATATTGAATATAACAGAATGTATAACACATGAATATAATGACTCAAGCGGGAGATGTCACTAAACAAATATCAAGCCCTACGAATGTACTTTAGTTTTAGTGGTTAAATGCAATATATTTCTGCCGGTATAGTCCTGCTTGAATACTGAACTTTTGGGATGTCATAGCCACCTAAGCATTGATACAAAAAGATTCGTGCTAGCATGCATATCTAGCATATACAGTGAAAGAACGTCATACTATATAACACATAATGAAAGGAGATTCCATAATAATAAAAGTAATACATATTAATTTTTGAGATTTCACAGACATAGAATAAGACTTACTTAGCAAGTGACAACTGTAATTGCATTTCTTAGTGATTAGCTAAATTGTAGGTTAGACGTGGAAACATGCAAAACTTGGTTTCCTCAATGACCCAACAACAACTAAACCTATTTCTTTGCCAGTCTCCATCAAGCAAGGCACAACGAGAGGTCTTAAGGAGTATCTCTAACAATTAAGATTCTCAACCTAAAAGATATAAAAATTTATCAAACTGAAGGAGGAAAATAAAGGCAATAAAGGCATTTAAGTTAGTTAGCAAAATGTGGCAAGAGCAGCAAGAGAAGGTTGTGAGAAAACTTCAAATAAGACTAAAATGAGGGAACAAATGGACTTAGTTCATCTAGAAAGTACAACCCAAAGGACATAATCAGAGAGGTTGTTGAGAGAAACCTGTAAATTATTACGGGATTGCATGACAAGTTAGTATTTCTAAGCATGTTTTCAACTTTGCGGTCATGCAATTAAATGAAAAAGAGACCAATCAAACTGAAAGATTGTGAATCAGAGAGAGAAAACTACTGTTGAAATCAACAAACTGGATAACGCCGAAGCACAAGAAGGATTTTTTGTTAACACTGAAAGGAAAGTTCTATCAGATTACAATTTGACCTACCTTTCCTATATTGTTCTGAAAGACGAACCCTTACGCATAAATAACACACGTTGCTCTGGATTTGGGGTGACACGAGAAGTAATATTGTGATAAATGAACATGTTAGCTCCAAGATAAGTGTTGCACGATCAACGAAATGATAAAACAAAACTGTTTACAATAGCTTAATCATCTGAGCAGTAAATAATAGATGCACCAGTACAGCAGGTTCAAGGACTAAAGGAGGAATGAAAACATTTTCCCCGACCCAAGTCAGTGGAAAATGGGAAATCATGTGTTTGATGCAAAAATCTTATCCTGTATGTTTCCGTCTCATTTCAAAAATATCGTATTTAACAAGCATATCAATACTTAAATGGCAAAATAAAAGTTCACAACTAAAACACTTTATTAATGTGAGAATAAAGCTGGACAGTTGAAAAAATGTTTACCTAGAAAACCATGAACCAGCTTTCCCAAGCAAAGCCACCGCTCTTCTGATGCTACCAACAACTTCAACGTGGATACCAAGTCTTTCCAGTTGATACCTCGTCACAGCAGCTCTAACAGGTTTTCCATCAACTACAAGTGCTTTCAATCCTTTAAGTGCAACCATCAAATCTTCAGGCACAGATCTCCTAAGATATATAACTGATTTCTTCTCATGTCTTTGTAATTCCACGGTAAACGAAAATGAGCTTCCAATGTGAAGACGACTAATAAAGTTCATTTGACCACCCATTAGCTCAACGAGACACTTGCTAATGCTCAATCCAAGACCCGTTCCTCCAAAATTTCTAGAAGTTGAACTATCTGCCTGCATAAATGGCGTGAACATCCGTATTTGTGCTTGTTCGGGGATACCGATTCCCGTATCTTCGACACTGACCATCAGCTTCACACTTTGACGAGAATTTTCATTCATGATATTGCTGGAAGTGTCAGAACAGAATCCATCATTTAAATGCTTGAAGGAATCCCAACTGCTCTGGCCATCAACCGTTTGATAACCACTCAGGGTATTGAACTGTTTGCGAGAAGATTGTGACGTGATTTCAAATTCTGTAGTTTTGCATGTCAATTTCTTCGCTTCCATTACAGATTTTGCTTGTTCCGCTAAATGGATTTGAACAAATATATGTCCATGCTCAGTAAACTGTTTGAAACATAAAAATTACAATGTGAGCGAAGTACCACATTTCAACGGGACAATAGCCATTAAAACAGACAAGGCATTCTACAATAACTCTCATAGATGGCATGGCAAATAAAGGTTGTCATCTGCATTAAGCTATTGATTTTAAGACATAGCCTGTGACTTTGGATTGTAATATAACAATGTCAAGTTTTCCAATAGGCTGACTTTTAGTAAAACTGAGACTGAGGTTCAGCAAAGGTTAGTCGCATTGCTAGCAGTGCAGAAAAGAAGTAGCTAGAATTGCATTTTCACTTACTTTAACTGAGTTTCCCACAAGATTGATTAGCACCTGCCTGAATCTTCCAGGATCCCCCACAACATTTTCAGGTACTTTGTCAGAAACAAAAGCAGCCAACTGCAAATTTCCAGTTAATACATAAATTCTTGGAAGGAGTTCAACAAAAAATAGTATGAAGAAAGAAATATGAGAAATAAGGAATTCAATGCAGAGTACATTCATTTTAGGATACCTCAATACCCTTTTGCCTTGATTTCTCAGAAAACAAGGATAAAACATCATCTAGAATTGACCTAAGGTCGAATGGAACTGAATCAAGTTCTAGTCTGCCAGCTTCAATCTTAGCACGATCTAGCACTTCATTAATCAGGGTTATGAGTGCATCTCCACAAGCTTGAGCTGTTTGTGTATACTCCCTTTGAGTTGAACTTAGTTCTGTATCCAAAAGCAGGGCGAGCATTCCTAAGAGCACAAGAAACAAATGATATATATATATATATATATAAAGTTTACATGTAAAACAGGAAAAGAACAATAAATTGAAGGAGCTTCGATATACCAAGGATTCCATTCATGGGAGTTCTTATTTCATGCGAAACAGTGGCTAAAAACTGCAGCAGAAAACATTCTAGACTCAGAATTCAAAACAATTTTGAAACAATAGTAAGATGTTACATTAGAAAAGGCACTCATTTGAAACCTGAGATTTGGCGACATCAGCAGCTTCAGCTTGAACTTTCAGTTCCTGCATTTTATGAAAATCGTCTTCAACTTTAACAACTTGAATCTTGGCGTCATATATCATGTGTCCGAGGAGAAATCCAATAGCAAAGACAAAGAATGGTGTTGTAAGCACAAACAATGGCATAGGAGACTTCTGAAGATACCTACAACAGGGAACTGATTTACGTTTTTCATTTATGTAATCGTACTTATATAGACCGATTAGAGGGACTTGAGAGCATACCGACATATCATCTCATGTTTACGGGATGGATCTCCAAAATCAAGTGTGCTCACATGTTTAAGGGACAAATCAACATCTTGAGAGTGGTTTCCATACATGACCAAAGGATCAGATTTGTTAGTAATATCATATACATTAACCACAATCTCCTGGTTCCCAGCCAGCTGCCCCAATAGATTTTCAACAAGTGACTCAACGTCAAATGCTCCACCAAGGTACCTAATCACAATGAGGATAATTATTTATACAAAAAAAAAAAGAACCAATCAAGAATGCAAAAAAGAACCGAAATCATAATAAAGGGGCTCGTAAGTAAAGAGAAAGACATTGAATAGTGAACACACACACCCTGCCGTTGCATCAACACGCTCTTTCAAAGTCGGATTAGAAGAAAGCTTCCGCTTGTAAACCGGAAACGTCAAAACAACTCCAAGATGATGAGAATTCAGCAATCTAAAGGGGCTCGTAAGAACCGCCTTCCCAGTCGCCCTCGCCCTCAATATATTCTCCCTGTCCTCCTATACATACAATTATACAAACAAACAAACAAAGAAACAAAACACCAGTCAAGCAATGTAAAATAAAAACCCGGCAAACAAAACAATTACAAAAGCCAGCCACCACATTACCTCCCCAGACATCATATCCACCGATTCAATATACGACACCGTCTCCTGCGACAAAATGACGGGAGCATACTCATCTCTGACAGGTGAAGCCTCATTATTCTCCATTGTCCTAATAGTCCATCCATGCTCCCTCTCAAACTCCCCCCTCTCGGAATCAAGAACCCTTTCCGCATACGCCACCCCACTCAACAAAGGCCTCTCGAAAGCGGTCTGAGCCGTGTACTCCGCAAAAGTGTCCTGATCAACAGCTGAAGGGTTCTTGTAGTAATGGAAAGTGGACACCATAATAGCAAGGGCGTGCACATGGTTGACACTCACAGTGAATTGGTCCTGTAATAACCTTGCCCGCTGATCACACATGCTCACAAGCATCTCTTTTCTCCTCAACTTGTGGTCGTCGTACAAGTAATCAAATAACAGTACTTTGGTGATGAAAAGCATGAACATGATCCAAAGCCCAAAGTATCTTCGGAGGGTAGCTTTGTGGGTAACTGAACACTTTCTTGTACTACCCATCTCTTCATTCATTACCCTTTTCTTACAACCCATTTTGTAACAGAGAGAACCCAGAAAGAATTTCCTTTTTCTTTTCTTGCTAACTAACTTTATGACAGCATATAATATTGTAGTTGTGATGAAAGGAAGAAATGGAGGAGGAGATTAAAGAAAGAAGTGGAGGGGACTGGGGAGAGGGAGTAGAGTAGGCAGAGACTTACACAGTTACACACACCCACTGCTCCTCCTCACGCTTCAGACACTCACACCATCCCAGATTTCATGTTTGACTAAGGATTTTGAATAATAAAAAAAATACCTTCTTTCTTTCTTTTGGTTTATTTATCCTTTGCTATGTAATAATAATATAAAACATTATGAGGCTCTCTTTTTTCTCTTTTTGGTAAATTAGCCCCCATAGTTATGTTAAATCGACAAATTGTCGTCTAAGGTTTATATAGGTAAAGTACCTCCGTGATTTCAAAAATTGGCAGTTATCGCGTTATGGTCTATGCAATGAGGTGTAGTTCATCATCTCATACATGAGACTTCGGGTTATATTTTTTCTTGAGGAAAGCACTTATTTTTAATAAGAAAATGTATTTATCTTTTGTTCTCATACTTCAAATTATCACAGAAATAAAACACTAAGTACCCTAAAATTAAGTTATAAATAAAAAAACATGCATATATGACTACGTAAACTTCCTCCAATTGGGTTGGTCATCGTCGTTGTCTTATTTATGATGTGAATGCCCAATTCTAATTCGATGGAAGTTTGGGTCTATGTGCACGTTGCTCACACACTATTATACCTCAAGATGTGAGGAGTAGTAGCGATCTCTAACTGGAATGGAGTTCGTCTGCATGGGTTGTTGTTGCTCTGGAATTGGAGTGTTGTTACTCTCATTTCGGTCTATCTCTTTCCAATGAGGAGAAATATTGCCTACTCTTTTGAATGAGGAGAAATATAGGAAAGGAAATTTCAAATGTCAAACAAAAAAAAAATAGAAAAAGGTAAGAAAAGTAAATTCAAAATTATGTAAAGGAAATTAGAGAAACTAAGAGAATTTAGGTTATTAAATAGCAAACCTGCTATTGTCTTGTATGTTTGGAACTCTATAATTCTCTCACAGTATTTATACAGAGTTATGCTTTCTTTTTTAATAAATTTTCCTTTGTCGATAAAAAAAGAAAAAGTTATTAAATGGCAAAAATATAATACAAGAGTTTTCACGGAGTTGGTGCGTCAATTCTTGTAATCATGGAGAATATCTTGCCAATTTTATTTTCCACTGGGGGTCACGTTTCAGTTTGGCATAAAAGTAGGGTAATATTGGCAAAAATCCTAAAATGGTTTGGAGTATTGGCAAGTGATAGGTGTGTACTGTATAAGCTACTTTTTGTAGCAAAACAGAATCGATCTTGAGGATTTTTGCAGATACGCTCTTGTCCCCTTCTTTACAAAAAGGTCCATCTTACACACCTGCGGGTCCCCCCTATAACTACAATTTCTAATTCTTTTATCATTAATACTTATTTTATAATAAAAAAGACAGTCATAAGTAGTATAGTTTAATAATTACTCTCTCCATACTCGATTGCTTCTCATTACTAATACCAATATATACTGTTAAAGAAATGGTTAATAGCACTTACCCCCAGAAATACTTTCACGCCTTCTGTTATTTAAAGATAAAGATATCATTATTATATTTCGCGAGAAAATAAAAATATTATTAACTTTATGAATAGTTCTTGGTTGTTGCTGCCGAGAAGTAATTGATCAAATTCTTCACCTCAGCTATATCATAGCTATAGTTTAGTTATTATGAATATAAAATCATCTTAAAAGTTTTAGGGTTTATGTGTATTCCAGCCAAAAGATAGATAGTATTAAAATAAGGTTTCTATTTCTTTTTATACAATTGAACTAAAAGAAGGTTGCTTTCTTTTCCTTTTCCCTTTTTTGGTTTTTTTTTTCTTCGATTTTAGGAATGAGTTTATGGCTAATTAACTACGTTTGGTTAAAAGTTATTGCTTGTGAAGAAAAAAATATCAAGTCACTTTCACATATCTTTGCGAAAGCGACTTCGCGACAAGGTGCAGATCTGATGACTGTATGTATTACTAAAATGCCCTTCGGCAGTCAAGCTAGAGTTTTCTTTTTATTTTTATTTTTCATTTTTCATTTTAAATAGCTGCTGGTCCCTTTCCATGGATCAAAATTTCCGTGCGTTTCCTCGAAAAGTACCGAAAAGTTTCCGTTTTTGACTTCACCGATACGAAATATACATGTAGTTTCCATGATAGTTATAACTACAATTTTACGAATTTTTCGAAACATGCCAAAAAACTCTCGAAATATTACGAAACGTTTCTAATTTTTAGCTAACCGAAACGTATTCCCGGACCGAAATTTTCATCCATGTCCCTTTCCCAGTTTCATTACTGAAATTAACGACACAATAAGTTGAACTCACATAATATCTTCTAGTGGTTCCTTTTATTTTATGTTACTATGATGACGCAGATAATACAAATTAGTTTAGCGATTGTAAATTGTATTTTATTACTTTTCCAACAATTTGTGTTTCAGTGTTGGATTTCTCTTATATGAAAGATTATGAAAAAGAAGTTGGATATTATTAGGTTGTTTGACAGAATAAAATAGACATATCCATATCTCTGGAATAATCAGGAATTTAATCAGGAATTTAGGATTCATTTCACACCCATAACTTAGGAGTTGTGGGGCATATGATATTATCTTAATCAATACGTACCCATCTCGAATGTATAAGATTAGTTAACTTGTACTTTTAAAGAAACGTTACACTAAACACATAAAATTTATGGGAATTGACTTAAGAGTTACAATAAACCATATTATATAAACCTAAATAAACAATATTCAGGAGATAAGTTTGCGGTCAATTAACTCTTTTCTGATCATAACAAACACATTCTCCTTCGACACAAACTGTTCTTTTGCAATCCACAACGGGAAAAAAATAATCACAATCGACATCCTTCACACATTCAGTTGGTGGAAAAGCCTGGGAGTTGACTGGCACACCTACAAATTAAATTAAATTATTGGCAATTAGTTTACAAATGAAATTGATCAATTTTGAAACAAAAATGTATCAATGAAATGAAAGTGATTATTAGTGAATCTTACCCAATGTCACTAGCAAGATGATGGCCAAGATTATAACCTTGAGCAGACCCATTCTTTTATTTGGAATGACACGAATTGAGAATAATAGATAATGTTATTGTGAAGACGTACACGCCCATTGTATATATAATGAGTGAGGCAAAATATAGATATTCATGATCGGAGTATAGAAAATGTGGATAATCATAATTATCCGTTGCAAGTGAAAATGAGTTAAAATTAATTAAAACCATCCCAAGTGTGGTTTGATCTTTTCTCTTTTTGTTTTTACTTTTTTAAGGAAATAAATATTAAGAGATTAAATAATTGGCTTTATGTACATCAAAATTTAAAAGGATATGATAAGTATTTTTGAATAAATAGTGATTTTTCTTCTATATTTGTTTTAGGTCTACAAAAGAAGGAAAGAAACCAAAATGAAAAGAATTATAATTTATAAATCTGTGATGATAGAATTACATTTAATTTAGACATGGAATGAATGTTACTCACGTAAAAAGGCTGACGATATTTACGCTAATTAGGCAATCCTCAACTTTAGTTCTATAAATTATCTACGCCTCTCAATTTTGGTCTTCCCACATCAACGATTTCTATTTGTCGCCCCCCAAATGGCTAAAGAATATTGTTTTGAAACCTGGCTCGGTCGGTTCGATCGGTCCGACTGGGAACCGTTAGTCCAGCTCAAAAACGGGCTGCTGAGCCTGGCGAGCGAATCGACAGATTCGTCGAGTTCGCTCGGAGACCCGGCCGACAGCAAACCGGTGTGACCTTTTTTTTTTGTAATTTATAGTTACGCCCCTGTTGCAACTTATTGGTTAAAAAAAAAAAAAAAGGCATGCTGCTGGGATTCTGCCCATTCTTCAAAAAGGAAGAAGAAAAATAAAAAAAGGATGGTGATCCACAATCAAGAAGAAATAGAAGAATAAAAGAAGAAGAATAAATGAATTGAAGGAGAAGGCTGCAAATGAGGAAGACATTTTCTCCAAAGGTAAGATGGGCTAGAAATCCAAAATTCACCAAAGCGAAGATGGGCCCTGAAACTGGACCAAATAATTATCAAACTCATTATCAATTGAATGGGCCATTAATTATTTAAGAAAATGTGCTATATAATAATTAAACCTCATATTTAATGTATATATAACTTTTTTTTTCCCGTAAAAAGTTAAAGAAATAGCCTTTCATATTAATTTTTTTGATAAACATGCATATTATGTTCAATAGTATCATGGTTATAAATATAAAATATTTGTTTTATTTGCATGTAACATGTAATTTTGAAGTTGATCAATTGACTGTTGACTAAAGTCAACAAATTGGTCCAATCAGTAATCCGACCGATTCGATTTGCTGATCTGCTAGCTAGTAGCCTCACCAGTTATGTGACCCACCGGATATAAAAACACTGCTAAAGAGTGGATGCTTGTCGATCCAAAAATGGGAATTTTGACTAATCTTAAGACTCAAAATGCCATGTGGCGACATGTAATATTCATTATTTTTAAAATATGTATATTTCCAAAAAGTAGATTAATTAATTCTTTAAATATTATATTTGAATCTCTTAACTATAAATCTTATTAATTTGTAAAAGTTTATATCTTATATAAACTAAGCAGTTGTTAAATATTTATATTTATATTTCACAAAATAAGTTGCACTAATTCTTAAAACATTGTTTTTATATCCCAAAATGTAAATTATTCACTTCTTAAATATATGTAGACCTAAAAAAACATAAGATGTGCAAAATAATATTTAAATCTTATTACGTAATTTAGAATTAAAAACATAGAAACAAAATATATTTAAATATTATTATACTAATTTCCAATTAAAATCATAAAAGGATTATCTTTCCCACTGCCTACCCCACCGCCCCTGTCTCGACCTACCGCCCCCACTCACCCCGCCTCACTTCTTCCATAATTGGCATGATTTCGATTTTGCTCATCGATCGAAGAGGCTAAGTTCCTTGAAAAAGTCGAACATTTGTCTAGATCCGCGGTGTTGACGTGTTAAATTACTCGACGGAGTCTAGAGGTACAACGAATTCGAAAGAAAATTGGGGGAGTGGGTGGTTTAAGGAAACGACTACTCCTCTTTTCGAAAGAAAATTAAGCAGGGGCAGTAGGCTGATAAAGATCGAAACTAATTATATTAAAGAAGACCGAAACAATCAAGTCAACTAAAGACAATATCATCGTAGAGGAGTCGATATTTAGGGACCTAACTTGTTGTGTCCTCTTTGCAACGCGTATATGGAATAAGTAGATAAGTCCTTCTTGGATCCCCCGTTGCTTCTAGCATTTGGACACAAAATTTTTATAGACATTCGTGATTCAGCAAACACTAAAAGATCACTTCTTCCAATACCCCAACCTTTCTCTTAGCCACCATAGCAAGTCTAAATGGATTTTTCTCTGTTTTTTTTGTCATTTGGACGATTTCGAACCTCATAAATGCAGTAATCTTCAAAAGAGAATAGGTTGACTTATCAAAAGTTATGGGACATATGTTAAAGCTTGACTTTGATTTTTGGCGAACTCTTCGGGTTTCACATATTCCTTTGTTAATTGGCTCAATGCTCCAAAAATTTTGTTTCTTTAACCGTTGATTTGATTGTTTTGGTCTTCTTTTTCAATCTGTACATTTCCTCTCTTGTATTTTAATTGTCTTTCTTGAATAAAAATCTCTTTGCCGATCAAAAAAAATATTTGTTAAGGTTTGAATTTTAAGAATATGATTATAAAATACTTAAGAATTAATTATTGAGTTTTTTTAATATAAGTATAAACTTATGTTTTAGAATTAATTAATATCAATATTTGTTTTATAGATATATACATATAAGTCTTTAGGAATCAAATTTTACTTATTTTCTAGGATATAAATATTTAAGAACTATAATTAATTACTTTTAGAGATATAGATATTAATACACACACACACATATATTACAAAATATAAAAGAATTTATAAACATGTAAGAATTTCAGGCGGAATTTTAAGGTCCTAGATTTGCTTTTTTTAAGGAATTTTACATGATAGCTCTGCAGTGGTAAGAATTATTTATTTTATATATATATATATATATATATATTATGAAGATTATTTTTGTTTGCAAACAAAAATATAAAAGAATTTATCTTATAGGATATAAATATGAAAGAATTTGAGGCAAAATTTTAAGGAGCTGGATTTTATTTTTTTCTAATGAATTTGGCATGACAACTCCGACGTGGTAAGAATTTAATGAAAATCCTAGTCAACCGCGATCCACACGTGTAATTTGGGTGGGAATTGAAAATTCCCGACTGTGAGGGATTGAAATTGACTAGGTAAGACAACTTATGGGACTAAAGTTGCTACCTGCCTAATTATGATACCAAAATTAAAAGTGTGCCAATTTAGGGGACACAAATAATTTGTTTTCTCTTAAAAGATGTATGACATGTTTTAGTTTACCCTACATAATCGTCCTTATATATTGCATATCTTTAAGGAGACTCTTTAAATTTTAAAGAATATTTCCTTAACTTATTTATTAAAACATAAGAAAATTATTTGTAATTAGCTCAAATCTTAAGTAAAAAATATAACAAATATTCCTTGAAATATTTTACACAAGTTCATTCCACAAAATGGACACAAGAAGGATAGTTAATTAATTGAAGATTAGCCACTTACTCGTTATTGCGTTAATAACTTTATAAAATCTCCTAGAATATATTCACACAATTTTTTTTATAAGCAATGATTTTATTTCAAATGAGCTCCAAAAAGGTACATTGAGATTCAAACTTTACAAAAAAGAGGAGAGCTTTGCCATTCAAAAAACGAGTACGAAAAATTGTTAACGTTTGCTTTCAGCACTACAATCGGACCTTGATGATATCTAATAGATCTTCCAAATCCTTGTATTTTCCTTATGCCGATACTCCGTTACGCAAATTTTTCGAACCGTGGAAAACCAATTTTAACGCCGATCAGACTTTGCTTTTCTGGAACATTTAAAAAGACCGCAAAACTGTAAAAAAAAAGTCAATTGGGTTACCACTTACCACCAATTACTGAAATAAATCCCAACAAACGATAAACTATCACCCAAACTGAGTGGGCTACTGGACATCGACAAAATAGGCGACAACATAGGTGCGGTGTATGTATCTTCCTCCTCATTGCCACAAAATGCCCAAATTCTTCTAATCTAACAAAATGCTCAAATTCATTAACCCTAACTAATCTAATTAAGTCTAATTGAGTTACCATATACTCATAGTCTCATATAACACACTTCATTAATTCACAAATTACATTTCAAACCTTTTTATAAAAAAAAAATGCTCAAAACCTTCAATTTGAATACTTCGTTACCAAAATGCCCAAATTCTTCTAATCTAACAAAATGCTCAAATTCATTAACCCTAACTAATATAATTAAGTCTAATTGAGTTACCATATACTCATAGTCTCATATAACACACTTCATTAATTAACAAATTACATTTCAATACTTTTTCTAACAAAATGCTCAAAACCTTCAATTTCATACTTCAATTTCAATACTTCTTTACCAAAATGCCCAAATTCTTCTAATCTAACAAAATGCCCAAATTCATTAACCCTTACTAATCTAATTAAGTCTAATTGAGTTACCACACAACTCTATTTGAGTCTAATTGAGTCACCATACATATCATATAACACAATACATACAAATTAAAAGATTAATTTTGAGTTTAGAGTTTACCACTTTTTCGATTTTGAGAGGGAGAGAGAGTTTGCATTGGTGGAAGAGAGAGAGAGTGCCTGCGTTGCTTGAGTCGAAGATGGTCGCCGGTAGAGGATTTGTCGTCGGGTGTGTGTGTGTGTGTGTGTTTGAAAGAAAAAAAGAAAGAAGAGAGACAATGAGCGTGTGTTTGAAAGAAAGAGAAAGAAAGACTGAAAGAGAAAGAAAATAGAAAAGAAAAAAAAGGAAAAGAAAGGAAAAAAAGTATAATATTCAATTCGGGTACCGGGTACCCGAATTGTTTAAAAAGCCCTACCCGAATCCGTAACCGAATTACCCTAATCGGATAGGGTACCCAAATTTTTGGGTACGGTTCGGGTAGTGAAACTCGAAATTCGGGTAATACCCGACCGGGTCGGGTAGGGTACCCGAATTTCGGGTATGATTACCCACCCTAAGCCCCAAGAAGCGGAGCAACGGAGACTGAAGACCGAGTTTATCTTATCTTTACTCTTTTATTACGATAATCTCTTCCACTTATATTGTTGAACTTGTTTTTGTTATGTGATAATCTTCTCCGTATTTGGAGAAAGGACTAATGACTATTTATGCACAATGATCCTTTAGTTATGAATTCATGTCGAGTTTATGTGTTTAGATGTGATTCGTTATATAACCCACATGTTTGATTTATACACTTGATGAGTGCTAACATGCCTCGAGGCTAAGATTAAATTTTTGATTTACGTGCTAGAAGTAGAGCTAATGCCACTCGCGCATAAGCTAGATCACACCAATCCATGTCTCTGATTATTCAATATTATTAACACTTGATAATGTTGAATTGGTTAGCAAACTTTACTTTTTTTAGATTGATCGCACTTAGTTCGCAGATCTTTAGAGGAAGGCGATGGGATAGTAGTTTTAACTAGCGTCGCATCTAGAATTCCGGTAACTCCATTATACACATATGAACTTAGCATTATGAAACTAACTTTGGGAGAATTGGTGGTTTGTCTATGAGTCGCATAATGAATAGTAATATAACCCAATTTCAAATACACTTCATCCATCTGATTAAATCCTTATTATTTATTTATGTATTAGTTATAATCAAAACCTTTTTACTAAATATTTTTATTATTAGTTATACGCTCTCTGTGGGATCGATACTTGGTTTTTAACTATACAGTCCATTTTATATGACCTGATTGTACACTTGCGAACACGTAAGCGTAGCAATTCATTGCATCAATAAAACTACTCTCTACCATGCATCAGTTCCCATGGTGGATAGTGTTGCTCCTGTCATGGACATGTGAGAGGAGCAAGTTCATATTGGTGATGAATTGATCCTAGAGGAGGAAAATATCGTGCCGAAGAATTAGGATGATTTTGACCATGGTGGGCTTACCATGGATGAGCGTGAGATCGAGAGAAACTGCACTTGATTCTCTCGATCCCTTAATATTGTGTTGTGCCTTGATCTCTTTCGGCCTTTAGATTTGTATAAGGATGAACGAGATTTGTGTGATTAACCCTATTAGTGTTATATTTATTTTTTCTATCCAAGGATTTCATTTTGTAGAGGATTTTTACAATGTGAATTGATTTCATGGCTCGGTCAGCGCATCATGAAAAGATTGTTTTTGCTTAAACTCTGATCTCCATATAGACTTCATATTATTTGGGAAACTTGTTTTCTGCGTCCATATTTATTATTGGTTTGATTCTTCAGGAAATATTCAGTTTGTCGCCTAAGTTCGGGGGTGATATACATGTCTGTGTCCACCCTCTTAGTTTGAAGGATGTGTCTAAGTCTGGTCCAGGTTTGCATTTAATAATTTTGATGGAAATGTCCCATTTTTTGTCTGGTGTACCTCTCCTCAACGCAATAGAGACGTCCATGTCGATTTTTGGTTTGCATCTCATCATTTTGATGGAGATGTCCTTGTCGATTTTCAGTTTGCACCTCATGAGTTTCGGTTTGCATCTCATCAGTTTGATGGAGATGTCCCTGTCTATGTTTG
The DNA here is from genome assembly GCA_948329865.1 of Linaria vulgaris. Lineage (NCBI taxonomy): Eukaryota > Viridiplantae > Streptophyta > Magnoliopsida > Lamiales > Plantaginaceae > Linaria > Linaria vulgaris. Next base: position 69,319,668 of record OX415249.1, read on the forward strand.
GTTTGCATCTCATCAGTTTGACGGAGGTGTCCATATTTATTTTCGATTCGCATCTCATCAACTTGATGAAGATGTCCATGTTCGTCTTAGGTTTGCATCTCATCGTATTGATGGACATGTCCATGTTTTTATTTGATTTCCTTCTCATTGGTCTGACGGTGATGTCCACTACGTCACTGCTTTTTGGATATAATGTTTCCTTCAGCTGACACTGTACAAATGTCATACAGTAAGGTTAGTCAGCTTGGACATAATATAATTTATAGAGGTTAGGGGCTGCGCTCGGGGTGACACTTGTTGGCTATGTATCCCTTGGAAGGGTATTAAGCATGTAGTAGTTTGGTTACAATATATGTTAATTAAAACTACTGGTTATAACGTCTTAGATGTTGAACGTTCCACATGCGAGTGAGTTTCCTGCCGTCCTTATCTTTCAAGTAATAGTATCCTCTGGAACTGACCATTCGAGCGAGGTTGTAGTTTGTCGACATGCTTTCTGGCTTCAATGCTTTTGAGTACCAAGTCACTGACTTCCAAAAGTGGACATTCTTTTTAGAATTCTTTGGCATAGCAGCCTTGAGTGCCACTGTGCACTGATAGGCATGTTCTCTCGTGGAACCAATCATGTCAAGGTGCATCATCCCCAACATGGTCGAGCTCTCGGGATCGTAATTGTGTATCCTGTGCGTGGGCATACCAATCTCGACAAGGAAGACTGCCTCAGAACCATACACTAGGATAAAGGAAGTCTCTCTGATTAACGTTCTTGGGGTCGTCTGGTTAGCCAAAAGTATGTTGTTTATTTATTCGTTCCAGGTTATACCAGTGACCTTCAACCTCCTCTCGATGTAATCTTTTAGAGTCTTGTTAGTTGTCTCTGCCTATTCATTGGCTTGCGGATGAGATACTGAGTTTACATGCTCAGAAATTTTAAATTCTTTGCACCACGAAGTGGTTTCTTTCCCGACAAATTGCCGACCATTGTTTGATACCAAAGCCCTCGGGATGCCAAAATGACATATAATGTTTCGCCAAATGAGCTCTTTCATATTGTTCTTAGCGATTGTTGCCATCACTTCAGCGTCGACCCACTTGGTGTAATACTTTACTGCTACTACAAGGAACTTCTTCTATCCTCTGGCGATGGGAAGAGGATCGATAATATCAATGCCCCACTAGTCAAATAGGCAGACAATGTCGATAGGTTGCATGGGCTGTCCAGGCATGTAAATTAACATGTCGTGAAATTGACAACTCCCACACCTCCTCGAATAGGTCGTGGGATCCTTGAGTAAAGTTGGACAATAGTAAACTTGACGAAGTATGTGTTGTGCTAAAGCGCTCCCCTGAGTGGTTACCGAAACTTCTGCCGTGAGTTTTCTACATAACATAATCGACATGTTCCAAAGACATGCAACGTAGTATGGGGCCTTCAAATGAGCAGTTATAAAGCTCACCGTTGTGTATGGTGAACCTAAATGCCTTGTACTTGAGCCTCCATCTGGCGTTAATATCATCTGGCACGGTGCCATGTTTAAGATATTGGAAAATTTCATCCTTCTAGGATCGTTGTTCCACTATCCGGAGTGTGTAATTCACCTCCACCCATGCCTTGATGTACTTGGAGATCCCAATTGCTGTCTTGTCCACCACCAAGAGTCTCACACGCTTCTGCACATATATCTCTGAGGAACTAGCAAATTCTCACAATGCATCTGCTTTCATGTTTTTGGACCGCGGGATGTACAAAATGTTGAATTTATTGCTATCTCTTTTAGTTCAACTAGGTATAGAATCATTATTTTTCCCTCGGTTTATACTTGCCTAAGAAATGGTGCGCCACCAACTGAATGAAGTGATCGGATCAAGCACTTGCAAAGAACCAGGTAGAATGAAATGAAGAGGAATGACTTCTAACAAAACAATAGTTTGACCGTTGAACCCATAGTTGCTTACGTTTGTGTTGAGGAGCATGTGCGATTGGCGCTGTTGTTGTTGGACTAGTGGATTATGTGGATCTGAAGCCGATGTCTTTTTTCCTATTCTCCCAAAGTTGGAAACAGGGTGGCCGAATATGTCCTTTGATCACACAGTAATGACATACTAGTGCAAATTTTAAAATGTTAGTGACACTAGAATTATTCACAGAATTTATGTGTGAACCTACATAGTTTCTTGTGATAGGTAGTGACTACCTCCTATTCTATTGTGTTACTTGAGGTCAATGGATAGGACATGTTTTCTCTTCATATTTGTGAATGTTGAGGTACCTTATCTTGTGATTTGAGATTCCTTGTATGTCGAGGAAGATGTTGTGATGATCCATAGATCTTCTTTGTTCTTGATCCGACATGATCTTTGGTGATTCGTTGTGCTTCTAGGATATCATTTAGTTTGATTTCTTCATTATTCAGTGCATTGACCAACTTCTGTTGAGCTTCCTTTACGGCAGATCGTGCTTGAATTAGGTCTGAGACATTTGCGTAATTTGCTGTCTTGAGAGTATTAATCTCCATTCCTAGTTTTAGTAATTGCAGATATTTGTAATGGGACTTTTCTACAAGAGACCCGAGTTGCGCCTCAAGATCGACATTTCTTCTTACGAAAACACACATTTTACAAGAGTTGCATTTATCTCATCGTAGTCTATATTTTATGATGTATCATCAGCGTCTGATTCTTCTTCGGAATCCAATAAGGATGTTAGTGGCAGTAATACCATTCTTTGTTTCTGCAGTAGAAGATGATATGTAAGAAATTCTGGCAGTGAGGGCCAAATAAGGCACTGTTTCTTCTTCTTCATCTGTCTCATCCGAATCATTGTCACTCCATGTTGTGACTAGAGCACGATTCCTATTTTTCTCCAATAGCACAGTCTGCTTTAATATGCCCAAACCCATGGCATCCCCTACATTGAATACTTTTTTATTTTCTTTTGACTTCAAGATCATTAGCAGCACAAGTATTTTTGGTAAAATCAGAGTTAGACGAACCAAGTAACGAAAAATTACCTCTGAAATTTGATATGTTCATCTTCTTGAAGTTTTTTTTAAAAAAGGGCCATGGACTTCATGAGATATGTTCCTTGTTCATTTTGTGGGGTTGGAGTCATTGTGGGCTTCAAAGCAACTCTTTTGGCCACATTATCTCCCTCATGTTTCAGTTTCATTTCATATGTTGCAAGAGATCCCATAGGTACTTTAAGAGGCATATTGTATGTGTCCTTGGCATTTCAATCGTATCAAATTTGATTACAGACTTTGGTGGAAGAGATATGAGAGTCTTGTGAACTAGTTTTGCTTCACGGTATTCTTCACCTAGTAGAGCAGCTTCTGTCGCAATGCGTCTAAGTTTTGCATTGTATTGAGCAATGGTTTATGTTTCCTGCATCTGCATGTTCTCAAATTGAGTGGTTAACAGTTGTAACCTAGACCTGCGAACACTAGAGGTACCTTCATGAGCAGTACATATTATATCCTATGCTTCTCCAGCTGATACACAATTGGAAATGATATTATATTGATTCATGTCAACATCACTTAGGATAGTGTTGAGGGCAGTGGCAATTTGTTCATCAAGAAGATCTTCTTCATTAGTCCAATTAAGTTCAATTTTTTCTTACCGTCTTCATCTGTAAGGGGTGACCAACCTCTTAGAATGCTTTTCCAGGCTTTCTGGTCCGGTTGTTTGATGAAGTTTTGAAGACGATTATTCCAGTAAGAGTAGTTGGTGCTGGTCAACATCGGTGGTTTGTTTGATGACAAACCTTCTTTGATATCTTCCATCCCTGAGAATAAAATATTTTAAAACCATAATCTCACTAAAATAAACGTTAGTGACCAGCTCTTGATGCCACTTGTAAAACAATAACACATGGATTTATTGTGGTCCGGTCACAACAGACCTAGTCCACCCGACTTTCGTCAGTTCTAACAACTCTAGTCTCTTTCGTTTAGTACATGACTTTGACTCACTCAGGATATTACATGTACTAATAATCTAGACCCCCTTACTTTCCTAACACGTGACGCGATGCCTTACTAAAGAACTCTACTGGAATCTGGAATTGATCAAGTTCACACAAAGGTCATTCGCCTTGATGTTTCGTACAAGAATAATAAAATGCCTTAGACTCTCAAACAAATAAAATACAAATCTTAAAATCTAAACTTAAAAAATTATCCTCAAATGTCTTCGAGACTTCTACTTTTATAAAGTGGAAAATCTCCACACGGAAGGACATCTGTTGCACAAGATCTTCGAATCTTCAAGAAAGCTTGCAAACCTTCCATAGTTTATCCGATTTAATTCTGTTAAATATGTAAACAAAATATTCCAACTTATGTATATATATAATTCATCTCAGATACACTTGGAATAAAATTGGATCATACAAAGACAAATATAAAGCTGAATATTTTTTCCATAAATAATCTAACTCTGCTTTATCTATTTCTATGAGGAAACTATAAGATTCACTTTCAGAATCTCACCAACCATATTTCCTAATCCCCCATATCACGATAACTGTTCTAACTATAAGGAAAGATTCTATATTCAAAATACTTACTGAAATATTCAAAACTTAATCAATAATCATATAATTAAAGCACTAAATTATCTAAATAATAAACAGTTTAATTAATAATAGTAAGACCCATAATTTCGGTCCTAACAACTATCATACTTTTGTTCCCATCTTTAGAACCTTGTATGTTTTCTCTTGCTGCGTGCCAAGAGTCTGTAGTTGTTGGTTAATAGATGGGCCATCCTCATGGTCCAGTGGTCTGCTTGCCTCTTCTTTTTGCCGTGTAGTATTTTTTCTCCTTTTCGCTTTCTTTGGCTTTGGAGGCATAGCATTTCTATCCCCAACTAAAAATATGAGCTGTTGCCATTGTGAGGGTCCTTCATTATCAGCAACGAGCACATATTTCCATAGCATTGACAAGGACCTACAACAACATAGTAAAGCAACTTACACATACAATAGTTGTTCAATAAATATAATACACAGTAGATTTTCATTTAATGTATACCCTTGCCTTTGGTCCACTACTTTGCCCTTTCCTCCTCCCTGTCAATTTTGGTGTTGCAATGCCTGGTACTTTGTCATCTTCATGAACTGCATGGTTGATATTTAAACTTTAACTCAAATTAGGATTTGGTTGGCTACCATCAAGGTTGATCTCGAATTTCTAGGTTGATGCCTCAATTTCGTCCAGTTCACTCAACAAGACTCCATCCCAATCAACATTGAAATTACCTTGTTCTTCCCCAGCAAAATGAACTAGTTGATCCACATTTCCACCAACATTTCCTCCAGTTACAGACCCTCACCCCCAACAACACCAATAAGGTCAATTTTCCAACTACCAAGACCCTCAACCCTGTCAGTACCAGTAATCACATCCTCTACTTGAACCCTATCATGAGAAGATTTTTTTTCTTACGGCCATTAACATCGTCAGTCACATTGGCATCACCGATTTCAACTCTAACAGGTGCAACATTAGCTCCGGTTGCACCATTGTCCTTGCACTATCAATTTTAGACCTAGCATTGTTCTCGTCATCCTTAGTCTTTTCTGCAGCTTTAGCAGCAACCAAAATTGCTTCTTCTTCTTCATCCTTCTTTCTTATCATAGAGCTCATAATGTTGTGGCCATTCACCTCACAGAACCACACTTTATTGTACTATGTTGTCTCTTGAGCCTATCAGGATCAGATACAAAATTCCCCTGCACTACCTCTGTCTCTTTTTTGGTTGCTCATCAGGTTCCATTCTCCTAGCTCTCTTTGGCCTACCAATATATCTTCTCTCGTTTCATGGAGTTGGGTTGCAAACACTGTTTTCTTCCATTCCTTTCTGCCATTCATATGCAGAATAACATGCTTGTAGGTCTCCAAATAGGTATTGAAATTTTAGCAATGGTAGATGAAATCTAGGGGTTTAAAACCATTTAATTGCATTCACTGCATGAATGCAAGGAATACCACTGATATCCCACTTCCTACACACACAAGTCCAAGCTCCCAAGTCCACAACCAACACACCGTTATCCCACTTCGTACACCCACAAGTCCAAGCTCCCAAGTCCACAACTCACACATTGTTATCCCACACTTCACTTGATAGCGTTCATCATCTGATTTAGTTAGAACACAGTGTTGAGCATGCGTACCAATTAACTCATCAACTATTTTTCTTACTGTTGGACACCATTCCGTGTGCCACTTGCTCCTTGCCCTATCCCTATTTGTTTGGTGCCTGGTCATTGCAAATTGTTATAACAACTTAAGCATACTAAGAATAGGCATTTCCCTTGCATCAAGAATCACATAATTGAATGACTCACACCCATTGTTGAACAAATATCACACTCAGGGCTAACTTTAAATTTTGATCTACTCCAATGTTGGGGAGGTTTATCAGACAACCACTTATTGGCATTTGGATTTATTTTCTCCAAAGCAGAAAATATGTATTTGAATTCATTATCTGTAGTTGATCTTGCAGCCTTCCATACACATTATTTCGGGCATCTCCTGTAAGTCCTGTTCTTTTGAAGTTGCCATATAAATGTCTTACATAGAAGCGATGATCATCACCAAGAAATACCACTCAAATGCATGTAGCAAGCATTTTTGCTTATCACACATAAAGGTTCAGGCTTCATTTGTTTTAATCTCCATATCTAACTTTAAAATATGCAAAAACTAGATCCATTTATCCCCATCCTCCCTCTTCAACAACAACCCATGTTATGTGGTAAATGCTGTTATTGGGGTCTACACCCACTGCAATTAACAAGACCCCTTTGTGAGACTTCTTCAAATGAGCCCCATCCACTCCAATCAGTGCCCAAAAACAAATGTAAATTCTATCAAACCTGTTGTCTTGGCCTATGTTCTCAAGGCCAAGTATCACTATCCTCACTTGGTTAGTTCTCTCAGTTTCTCCATTGTAATCCCACAAAGCAGCGTATTGTTCTGTTGAAGACCCATGTTGAAGACTCATGCAATATCAGGAGTGATTCTTTTTTTGCCCTGTAGAAATGTTTCATTGGCCACTGAGTATTCAAATTCCTTCCAACATCCCCATGAAAACCCTCTACACTCCTCTTAGGGTCACTCTGAAATGGATGGACATACTTTCTACCTACCCACTTTGATGTTGGATTATTGCTTCTACTGTAATGAGGACACTTGTGCTTCTTCTAGAAATAAATAATTCTGAAAGTACCAAGCTCACCTGCCACCTTTGTTGCATTTTGCCTGATTTTGATGGATGGTTGAAAAGAAAAACATACCATAGAGAGGTGATGGGTCGTTTGATTTTGATGGATGGCGAGCTTCAACTTCAAGATATGGATAACCATCTTTAATGAGGTGGATGTTAAGCTCGCAGCGATGAAATGGTCGAATTTCTTGAATAACAATGGCAAAACATGCTGAAGATAAGTGGGAGTAAGTGAGAGAGTGTGTAAGCCAAAATGAGCGAGAGAATTTTGACGATGAGCGGGAAAGGAGTAGTTTTATTAATACTTTTTTTTGGTTTGTTTATTAATACAGTTAGCACGTCCATGCGGGAAAAAAATGTCAAAATCTCAAATTTAAAGGTCAACGGAGGTTCACGTGTACATTCATAGCGGTGATTGTGCAGCTCCACCACATGGGTACCACTTTTGAGGAGATTTTCAAACTTAGAGTATCATATGCGAGGCTGGACAAGTTAAGGTACCAATTCTGCTAAAGCAACAAGTTAAGGTACCAACGTTGACTTTTTCCCTTGTTTGTGATAAATAAATAGTTGTTAGAACTTAGGACTATAGTATGTTGATGGCAACTGCTCTTTTCTAGTACCAGTTTAAGTTAATAAGAAATGGTGATGCACAAGGGTGAAAGATGTATTGGAAGGATGGGACTGGGAAAAGGATACAAACAAAGAAGTGAAAAAGATACAAGAAGAAATTATAAAATAAATGTATATCTTAATTGCACCAACATCTGCCACTAATCTATAGGTGTAGGAGGAGACACTATTATGTAGTATAAGATTAATGGAGCTGATTACTTCAATTTTCACAACTTTAGGGGTCATTTCATATTTATTCTAGACTTGAGGGTGTCATTTGTAAGAAGCCGAATAGTTAGTTATAACGTTTCTGCTCAATTATATATAATGACCTTACACGCTCATTTTCAGTTTCTAACTTTGCCATTTCATTTTGCAATAATATTTCTCTCTCTATTCTGTTACAATCCGATCGTTCTTTGATCACTTCTCAACCATCAACGAGGTATCAGAGCACTCATATTTCAAGCTGATTGTCTAGCCTCTTTATGGGGTCGTGCTCTTCTAATGACCACATACCTTATTAACAAAACACCTACTAAAGGTCTGCAATGGAGAACGCCTTATGAGGTTCTCAATTCCTCTAAGTCTAGTCTATCTAGTCTGAGAGTGTTTGGATGCTTATGTTACTCTCAGAAAGGCAAATTGGCTCCAAGAGCTTTCAAGGCTTGCTTCATGGGATTCATTCCTAGTCAGAAAGCCTACAAACTTTACAGCTTTGACGAAGAGGTTTGTCATCAGTAGGAATGTCATATTTCATGAAAAGACTTTCCCCTTTGCCTCCTACACTGTTAGCCCTCTAGCTTACCTCTACTTGTCATTATTGATGGTATTATGGACTGTCCAGATACACCTCTTGCCATTCCTGAGGAAACTGTATCTACAACTCCCTTTCCTGTGCATGTCAGACCTACACCACATGCTGCAAATGATATTGTCACCTTTGTGTCTTCTCCACCTCATGAGAGCTCTACCTCTAGTGTTTCCGTAGCTCCACTTGTCTTAAGAAGGAGCTCCAAACCCAAGGTTGCTCCTGCTCACCTCAAGGACTTTTTTTAACATGAAACACATAACCCTTCGCTGCTTCTTGTTCCTCACTAGATCTCAGTTCTAGATACACTCCTGCCACTTTTCCCTTTGTGGTTAACTCTCATCTTTCACCTTTCCAGGTGGCTTTTTTGGCCAAAATTTATGCTCACAGTGAGCTCAATCCCTATAAGGAATCCTGCGTCATTTAGAAATGGTTATAAGCTATGTAATCTGAAATTGATGCGTTGGAGGCCAACAATACCTAGAGAGTGATCCCTTTACCTCCTGATAAGCACCCCATTAACTCTAAATGGGTCTATAAACTGAAACTTAATCCTGATGGTTCAGTAGAGAGGTACAAGGCCAAGCTTATAGCTAAGGGCTACACCGAAGTCTTTGGACTTGATTATTTTAACAGTTTTTCTCCAGTTGTTAAAATTAGCATTGTTAGGATATTGCTTGTAGTTACCACTCACTTCAACTGTTAGGAGATAACTAAGCATCTTGACATCAACTGTTATGTGGTAAAGGATTAGTTCAAGAGTGGTTTTCTTCTCCCTCACCAGCCTCCAACTTGAGGGGAGGCTTTGGAGCTGATAACTTCAATTTTCACAACTTCAGGGGTCATTTCATATTTATTCTAGACTTGAGGGTGTCATTTATAAATAGCTGGATTGTTAGTTATAACGTTTCTGCTCAGCTGTAAGTAACGACCTTACGTGTTCAATTTCAGTTTGTAACAAGGACATTTCATTTTGCAATAATATTTCTATCTCTATTCTGTTGCGATTCTGATCGTTCTCCGATCACTTTTCGACTATCAACAAATATCCGGACCGCGATTATGGCTATTATGAACCAACGTGACACGATCATCTTTCATCTTGGCCTTGTATCATTTTCCTCTTTAATAATGTCATCATTTTTTCAATCTACACAGCAAGCATGCAGAGTTCATATCAGGGGCGGAGCCACCAAGAGGGCTTGGGTAGGCTCCAGCCCGGGGTCGATTTTTAACGTCGCCTATAATAGGTATATTTAAAAAAAAAGTAGCTGTATCTATAGTAATATGAAATCTCAATTCAGTTTGTGTTGCATTTTTTTTTATTAAAAAAATCCAAATGACTAGTAGAATCAATATTCCCTATCTTAAATCTCAATACATCAATAATTACTTTTTCTTTTAAAAAAAAGCCCCAAAAACTAACAAATCAATAAATATAATAACAAAAATCCAGTTTAAAATATCTTTACACCTAAAAAATCACCCTTCTTAGTCTCAAACTGATACAGAATCTTGAGATTTTTAGTAAATGTGTACTAAGTTATATTATTATATATAAAACGTATACCAAATTTGATGTTTAAATTTATTTTCAAGTATAGACTTGTGCATTCAAACCAAATTTATTCTTTGTTGGGGCTTTAAAGTAACACTATTAACTTTTTAATATATGTCCATTACAGTATTTTTTTTGTTCTAGTATAGATAAACGGATATACTAATTAAAGGAGAACCATGTATAATCCTAAGAGCTCGTGTACAAATGTTGTTGATCAATTTTACTCTTCACAAAAATATAGAGATTAATTTCGATAATATCATTATTTACGTGTATTTTATCGTATTGAAGTTGGGCTTGTGGGACCCTCACTAGCCTCCAACTTGAGGAGAGGCTTTGGAGCTGATAACTTCGATTTTCACAACTTGAGGGGTCATTTCATATTTATTCTAGACTTAAGGGTGTCATTTATAAATAGCTGGATTGTTAGTTATAACGTTTCTGCTCAGCTGTATGTAACGACTTTACGTGTTCAATTTCAGTTTGTAACAATGACATTTCATTTTGCAATAATATTTCTATCTCTATTCTGTTGCGATTCTGATCGTTCTCCGGTCACTTTTCGACTATCAACAAATATTCGGACCGTGATTATGGCTATTATGAACCAAGGTGACACGATCTTCTTTCATCTTGGCCTTGTATCATTTTCCTCTTTAATGATGTCATCATTTTATCAATCTACACAGCAAGCAGACAGAATTCATATAATGACTCAATCAACTGAATCTCTTATTATTATTAGCTTGATACAAAGCCAACACGGAGAAAATAAACTATTTCGCTTCCTTCACATTACAATATAAATTCAAGCAAGAATCTACAAATATAGTAGATAATAATAACCTGCGAAAAATGAAACGAACTGTTTTTGGATTACGTTAATTATTTATTTCCAGTTGTTGGCAACGATGTCAGCAAGATCAACCACCCTCTGTGAGTAACCCCACTCATTATCATACCAAGCAATCACCTTCACCATATCATCTCCCATGACCATTGTGAGGGAAGAATCGACAGTAGAGGAGACGTCGCTGCACCGAAAGTCCACGGAGACGAGGGGCTCGTCGCACACCGACAAGATCCCATTCAACTCGTTGGCTGCGGCTTCTCTGAAGGCAGCATTGACTTCCTCGGCAAAAGTCTTTTTCTCGACCTGAACCACGAGATCCACGACAGAGACGTTTGGGGTGGGGACACGGAGAGCAATGCCGTTGAGCTTTCCCTTGAGCTGGGGCAGGACGAGGGCCACGGCCTTAGCTGCACCAGTTGAGGTGGGCACTATGTTGAGTGCGGCAGCCCTTGCACGCCTAAGGTCTCGGTGGCTGGCATCAAGAAGCCTCTGGTCCCCGGTGTAAGAATGAGTTGTGGTCATGGTTCCCTTGATGATCCCTACAAAGTACAAAGAGAAGTACATTATGTGTGTGTTATATATTTCTCAGATAAATAAAAGAGTTTGTCAATTCATTTGATTATTAGAAATGAAAAGAAAGAATAGGCCAGGCCATTCGTGGTTTGGTCATCAGGGGAACTTAATTACCAAACTTTTGGTCGAGAACTTTGACGAAAGGTGCAAGGCAGTTGGTGGTGCAAGAAGCATTGCTGATAATAGTGTCGGCGTTGGTGTAGTCATCCGCATTGACACCAACAACGTAGGTTGGAATGTCTCCCTTGCCAGGCGCGGTTATAAGCACCTTCTTAGCCCCGGCTTGAATGTGCTTCCCTGCACCATCTCTGTCCACAAACACCCCTGTTCCTTCAATCACCAGATCAATCCCCAACTCCCTACATACATCACAGAAACAACAAAAGTTATTATACATAAAATTACTAATTAATGGCCTCGTAGGATCGGAGTTAAAAGTGAATTACCCCCAAGGAAGGTTGACAGGGTTGCGATCAGACACGACTTTGATGACCTTTCCATCGACTGAGATTCCATCAGTACCGACAGGATGAACATCAGCATCAAAGATGCCGAGGGTGGAGTCGTATTTGAGGAGGTGGGAAGCTTGCTTGACACCACCGGTGTCGTTAATGGCGATGACATCTAGAGGTGAGTCCTTTCTTCCATGCCAACACCTCAAGAAGTTCCTTCCGATCCTTCCAAATCCGTTGATTGCCACCTTCAGCTTAGCCTCTACCACGGTTTTTCTGTTCTTATCTCCGCCAACCTATATATTGCAGACATATCATAACCATCATTTCAACTTTCGCGGTATCAGTACTACATTGCATAGTCTTGATATATATGTTAGATAATAGTACAAATTAAATTTGGAAAGTTACTCACAACAGAGGTCTGAAAGGCAATGAGGGAAACGAAATCATCGTTCGATCTCCTGGCAAACGGAAGGGCGGCTGAAGACGAGCTGCGAAGCCCTGAGAACTCAGAGAAGCCTTTGCTGCAGCCTACCTGCAGAGATGAAAGAGAAGCCGAAGCCATAATTCAGCAGCAGTAGCAGCCGAAGCAAAGTAAGTTTGTAGTATTATAAATAATGTTATGTGCTTTGAGGTTTTAGTTGTTTTAGAAGTGATCAAATGGATAATGGGATATGTTCACAAGTATATGGCGCTCAATATTTGGAAATATGAGTGTGGAGTGGAGAATGGATCAGATTTTTGATGATATTGATGGATTAGCCTCTCATTCTTTGTATGGCTCTCGTTCCATTCCATTCCCTTGTGGGTCGACTATAATTCCATGTGTGCGCTTGCAGCTTCATTTTCTTTCTTTAAATTATTTATTTGTTTTCTTACTTTCTCTTTGCTTATGACAAACCATAATTTTATTTCTCTAAGTTTTAGTTACATTAAATCTTGCGGATAGTTTGAACTTTGAACTATGTATCAGAATGGAAATTTATTTTTAGTTTAAAGTTGATATCAACTAATAATATCCATGTGGACAAAATTAACGGCTCTCGTCATTTCTTGTGTCTATCCGAATCATTAGTCACATTTTGATGACTCAGATTCGTGTCACATAAAATAACGTGATTAACACGTGTCTCTTTTTTCTTCTTAAATTACTATCATACTTAATCATACAGATTATGTCAATTAACGATCTAACTACATTCCAATTAATTGAGTTTGGGAAAATATATGAACTCACAAAAAGAAAAAAGAAAAACATTAAAATTCTCTTCTGATATGGGCTAAAATATATGGACTGGAACAAGTTGGCGCACCGGACAATTATGCATTATGCTGGTATATCGAGAATAATATTCAACATACGTACATCGAGCAGAACTCAATATAATGGACTAGTATAAGGAAGCCTTACACCGAGCATAATCTTCTATATAAAGGGAATTGCTCGAGGTACCCGGGAAACCAAGTACTTCGGGAGTACGAAGTAACTGCCAGAGTCATTTTATGGGTCGCCACTCAAGAAACATCAGCCAGTGCGACATTCTCACACATTTTATCCGCGGTCTCGTCATGCTTCAACTGAACTTCAATCATCGAACACACCAACCGCCTATTATAACAACTGAAACATGAGAATAGAAAATCATACCACACCCTCTTCTCTCAAGAGTTTCAAGTAGCTTCTTACAATAGCGAAAAGCTATCATAGAAATTGCGATAGATTCTTTCGCTAGATCACTTTGGCAACAGTTTTTTCAATCAAGCTAAGGCCACGGGCTCCTCACTTTGGCATTAGCAATTTAGCATCTTCTTTCTGCACCATATAGTTTTACAATGTGAAAAGTTGGCGACTATAATTCGTCGTTACTTAAGAAGGTATAATCTGCAAGGCTACCTAGAGTGCCTGGAAGTACAAGACGTGGATTATCCAAAGGTCGTTGACGTCGAGTCGGTAGAAACGGAGGGATCTCATGCACCAGCAAGTGCATTTGCTTGCGTTTGTCCTGTCTCACCTATCCCTGGATATTGGCCACCGAGTGCAGTTACCTGCATAGTCGCAACGTGCTTCGTTAAATTAACATACCATTGATTATCTACAGTCAACGGGTCACTTACATTGTTCACACTAGGCGCAATTTATTCTATCAGTGGGTTGTGCCTAATTTAATATGAACCATCAATTTACATTTCTGCAACCCAATAATGTTCATAATTACATTCATACATCAACCTTACCAATCACAAATATTTTTAACACAAAATCATTTCATAATAATATTAAACCCCACCATCACGTAAAATTTACAATTCGGCAGTCCTAAAGTAACAACAATACAATCATACAGAAAATTAACTTCAGTCCTACTTAAAAAATTGAAGAAATATTACAACAAATACGAGAAAAGTAGAATATAGATGACTAACCTTTACTTCTTTTCCAAAAAGTAGGCAAAATTTTAGAGGGGATTGCAATTTACATGTGCGTTTGTGTGATTTTGACTAATAATAATGATCAATTTGTTGTCCCTGCTAATAATAATGATCAATCATCGAATGGTTATTTTTTAATAGTTGTTTTGATGATGGCATGGTTGTTGTATGTGTAATTGTTGTTACTTGCATAGTAACAACAATTTGCATTAGTTGTTTTGGTCATATGATGAGTCCCTAGTTTCGTATTGTAGTTAAGTTGATAATGATGGAAGCGCATCTCGACGGCCAAATTATCTATGTGGAAGATTCTTACCAACTATCACTTTGAAAAAGTTGAATGATATGTGGTGTGTCTTGTGATAAGCTTGTGAATGAGTTCTATCAGCTTATATGGAATGATGAGCTTAGAAGATTATACCTCTTGATTGCTTGTGAGATTATACCTCTTTTATCCATCTCAATCTGAAACTCACCTGAATATTTTTTGTGACATTGATTGGGTTGGATGCCATGACACAAGGAGAAGCTTAACTGGATTTGTTATATACTTAGGCCACTTCTTAATTTCTTCAAAAGTAAAAAAGCAACCCACTGATAGCAAATCATCCACAAAACCAGAATAGAGAGCCATTGCTTTAACACTTGTGAACTCGTTTGGTTGCAATAATGTACTGATTGACTTGTGTATGAAACAATTCAAAACTCCTCTTCTATACACTAATAATAAAAGTGTACAAAGTATAGCCATGAATCCAGTCCATCATGAGCGTACTAAACATATACAAATAGATTGTTGCATGATAAGGTCAAGCAAGGCATCCTCAAAGTCATTCACATATGACATGAACACCAATTCAAATATAATCACTAAACTGTTGTCATTTGCAGCTTTCAATCGATTAACGTCCAATATGGACTTAATTGATCTCCACTCCCCTCTTGCGAGGGTCTTAAATTATACAAAATTACATTTTACATTTATTTCTTTTTTGGGCAGTTATTTCAAATTTTAGTGAAAAGCCATTTCTAACGACTTTCCTGAATGGGAAATTCCCGGCCATTAGGTTTCAGGTTTCAGGGTCGTTGCACTCTCCACTGACTCTATTTTTTAAGATAGCTCTTTCCAATTCCAATTCTCGGTTAGATCACATTACGATTGCTGATTAGAGCACAATTCGTGCAAGTGGCAACATCAACTGTAATTGTTTTGGGGTGTTTATGTCTGTTGACTTGGCAAGTTGATAAGACACTCCACAACAAACTGATTCTACATAGTGTTAGAATCAGCTTTGTCATTTACACGCTTGCACTCCAAGCATTACGGCACGACGGACCAAATGTTGTTGATTTCAGACTGAACTTGGGAGAAAACCAAGCTGCCTACGTATCCCATTGAGGGAATCAAGCCGAACGTAGTTCATTTATCTCTAAGCGTCCATGATAGGTCGAATCTGACGACGATCGAATAGGGTGGGTTCGATACATGGTATCTCATATTGGCCTATATCGAATCTGGAGTATATCGAATTGAGGGAATTTGATCTAGGCTGTATCGAATCAGGTATGTTTGATACAACGAGTGCTGAGTGACCCAGTATCGAATCTTGGTCCTTCGATCTATAATTGTATCGAATTGAGGTCCTTCGATGTTGCTCTATGTCGAATATGATGTGTATCGAATGAGCTTGACTCGATGTAGCTTAGGACCAAATCAGGTCCTGCATCGAATTGGGTGGTGGATCGAACTCTGAAGTGGATAGAACCAAAAGTGTATCGAATCGGTGGATTCGATGTATGTGAATGTGATGAGTGTTTTTTCAATCTTGAGAAGGCCAAGAGATGGGGTATTTATAGACCCCGTTCTGTGGGCCCCTGCGGCAGCTGGGAGATGCGCATCGAATTGGGACGGTTTGATCAATCACTTAGATCGAATCGAGGTTGTTCGATGCTCGATTAACATCGAATTTCTACTGTTCGATATGCTATTTCAGTGGGCCTTTCTTCTTGGGCCGGCCCAATATTAGTATTGGGTCATTCCTAAAATACCACATCATATAGTCCCCCCAGTTTGGGAGACGTTGTCGATTAGAGAACGGGTGCTAAACTCATAAAATTTATCTTGACGTGACCCTTCTTGCTTGTGATTTTGATAATATTGAGAATCACTGCGGCGAATATCATGCCCCCGATTGAAAAGTGGTCTTGAACAGAAACCGGGTTCTAAGCTACGAGACTGAGCTCTTTGCGTTGAAAATTATGCCCCCGATTGAGAGGCGTTCTTGAATGGCGATCGGGTTCCAAGCTTACTGTTTCCGATCTATCGAATCGAACTTTAAATCATGTTTGAAACCTCTCTTTTTATTTGTGTATGTTATGACAAATAATTAATGTGCATCATTTTTTAATGTTGGTGATGCGATCGAATAAGTTTTGTTCGATCTTCCAATGTTTTGCTTGCTTGTTTGGCTCGTTTTCGCTGCCTTTTCTTTCAATTGCTGTTATTGCATTTTACTTTATTTTGACGATTCGAACACCATTCCACATTTGTGTAGGGTTGTATGTTTTTTCTTTAGTCAATCGTTGTGTGTGGTCACTATGTCTTCTCACTCCTTCATTGGATATTTTAAATGATCATGTTCGTCGTGACATCCTTGCTTCTCTTGTGGTCGTATAGTTATCATCCATGTTTGTAGATTAGATGTCTATCCACTGTATCTTCTTTTTGGGACATATGATTAGCACATGTCATCTCAAACTTGGTGTGCGTCCCTTTGTCCATTTTCTGGGATTTGCGGTTATCAGAGTGTCCGTTCCGTTTCATCTATACAGATTTACGATTGGCACTTGTCACTTAGGACAGAATGTACGTCCCGTTTTCATTTTTTGGGATTTACGATTGGCATTTGTCACTTAGGACAGAGTGTTCGTCCCGTTTTCTTCATCTCGTGGGGTTTTCGGTTAGCACTTCCCGTTTTAGGCGAAGTGTCCATCTCTTTGGAGCTCTATGACTTTTGCGTTGAGCTGAATTCCCGCATACCAATACTCGCGCAACATGAACATATGTAGTGCGCTGGCAGCCATTTGTTTTTCTCTTAAATGATATGTGAAATCTCAATTTTGTGCAACTTTGCACATGTCAAGTTTTTTTGTTTCTCGATGATGGAGTAAATGTATATTAGCCTTTTTGCGGCGACTTGGTCTCTCAGAAGTTTATCCGCTTTGGTTTACGCATATGTGCATAGTCTCTAATGTATCTTGTCTTTTCTATAGCGAATTCTTTAACCGCCAGTAGGATGACTCCCATTTTTTGTGAAGACCGCGGTTGAGTTGCAAATTATGCCAGTTCACCTGGTTACCTTCCCGTCTTCGGGGATTTGGCAACAGTTAAGTCTGTGAAATGATGCCACAAGTTACTAGTCTATAAAGACCGCCATGTATTCAACTCGTAATGAACTTGCCATTGAGGTTCCAGCGAGAATAGCTTTGTAATTTGCCTCGTTGTTGGTCACAATGAAGTTCGATCATGGGTACGCTAGCCAATTGTTGTATCATTTTACAGAGTTTTTTACCCTCCAATGTTGACTTTATCTTTGTTTCGACTATGTTGTTGATAACAAGGTGACAAGCATTATGAACTTTGACTTAGGAGTCCTTTGCCTTGGTGTTTGCACTGATTTTGCAGTTATGTTTGGTTTAGATCGTTATCTCTAGTCATGAGATTTTATGGCATGCATCGCCTTCATTGAGGGCGGATGTGGTGATAATCAAAGAGGCGGAGCTGCGCCATACCACTTAGAATGGATTGCTTTTGAAGTGATCGACTAGTATGGGGAAGACGTGAATCCCGAGGCTCGATTTCTCTATTTGGATATTGTGTTGCCTTTGTTCGGATTTGTGGCTCTCTTTAATGATTGCTCGCTTTTTGTTTATGGCAATATGTGCTTTTACATGTTATTGCTCTTCGATGTTTATGGCTAATTCGGTGAATGGATATTTGCACCTCTTGAGGTGATAATCTTTTTATAGTAGTCTAAATATGTTTGGGCGGGTTTTCATCGTACCATACTGGGTAGATGCCCGTGGTAGATTGGGTAGATTTCCATCGTACCATGCTGGGTAGATGTAACTGATTTTCCATGTGAAGTCTATTGCAATATCCAGCCTTTCAGGCACATGGATATGTTGTTTGCATTATGTTTTTGCCAGCGGATGTCCAATCTTTGTGGTTTTTGGTTTGTTTCTGACCATCTTGGGGTCGATGTTCACTTCTGATATTTCATATTTTTATCTGACTGCTTCGGGCCAATATTTTATTTTTAAGATTATTAGTTGGCATTTTATCTTGTCGGGTTGATGTTCTTGGTGCCACCTTGGACATGTTTGCTTCATAGCCTGATAGATGGAAGTTTATCGTACCGCTTCGAGTAGGTTCGCATTATACCACTTCGGGTAGATGTTCTTGGTGCCGCATTGGACATGTTTGCTTCCTACCACTTTTGGGGCTAAGAGTATTTCCATCATGACGCTTATGCTGTTCATGAGGGGTGACTTTTTTGTTCTGGGCCAAATGTACCTCCGTCATGACGCTTATGCTGTGCATGATGGTAAATTTTTGCGTTCGACCGCTTTTAGGCCAAACGTACTTCCGTCATGACGCTTATGCTGTGCATGAGGGATGAATTTTTGCGTTCCGGCCAAACGTACCTCCATCATGATGCTTTTACTGTGCATGAGGGGTGAATTTTTGCATTCAACCGTTTTTAGGCCAAACATACCTCCGTCATGGCGCTTATGTTGTGCATGAGGGGTGAATTTTTGTGTTCGACCGCTTTTGGGCCAAACGTACCTCCGTCATGACGCTTATGATGTGCATAAGGGGTTAAGTCTTGTTGCTGACCCCATTGATTCCTCATTTGGGTTTCCAGCATCATTTTTATAAGACTCTACCTGCGGGTAAGATTCTTCGATATAACTCTTGGGTAAAATTCTTCGATATCACTCTTGGGTAAAATTCTTCAATACCACTTTTGGGTAAGATTCTTCGAGACCTCATACGGGTAATGTTAACAGGGTAAAAATACACGTGCTTAAAATATACTATAATTCGATTACTAAAATTGCCGGGTATATTATTATATGATTTATACGCGTAAACCACAAAATACTCGTGTCACACGGCTGGGACCCCGAGTCCCCCAAAATACAAGAGCACCCCATGCACCCTCCGATGTCTGAAAGCTATCGAAAAATTCATCCCAAGGGCTTGGATACTAAAACATTACTTCACGAAGACAAAGCAAAGCCCTCGGAAACATGCCCAATTTATGACCAATACAGAAACACCTATCGAAGTGCACATCAGAAGAAGGCAACCTAACAATGGACCACTATCGGAACTACGAGAACATCGGGCAAGCATCGCCACCCACCTATCCAGCGCTTCCGATAGGTACCGCCCATCGGAGAGAAAGAAACTAAGGAGCCGGTCCATCAGAGCACATTGAAGCTATCAGAAAGGATAATTCATCCTAGTCAGCGCCCCATCAGCAGATATACCAAAACAGATAAAACCGATCTCTTCACACATGCATAATGACACATGTGCACACATGCACAATGACACTTGTCCTTAAAAGACTTCTATAAAGGGGGACAAGAGCAGTAGAAGAAGAGAGACCGATTGTTCTTCGGAGAAAAACTTCTTCTTTCCCGAGGACAACTCCTCCAACAAATTCAACAACTACAAAATCAACACAATCAATAAAATCGACATGCTCCAAATAATCAACACCAAGAACAAGAACTACGAGTGGCTTGATTCCCAATCGGGTGATACGTAGGCACCTCGAAAAATATCCGAGTCCAGCTCCAAATCAATAAAAACCAACAATCCCCTCGGGTCGGGATTGGCGTTCCAACTCAAACAAATAATTCAGTTAATTAGGTCATAATTCCAAACCTATTAACAAAATGGCGCCGTCTGTGGGAACGTCATCAAATCCTTGAGCAAGCCCGAAGGGATCGCCGCCAAGATCAAAACGGAAAGCAGGTATTACTACCACGAGGCGATATGCTCCGAAGATAAGTTTCTATTTCTCCAAACTCGCGTGATTCAAGTCCAATCTTGGATATCTCCTTAAAAATTTTAGGATTTTCTAATTGCTATATAAGTATGTATGCGAAGTCTATAGAAGACCTATAAGGGAAAGAGAAGAAATGGTCCAGTGACCTCGTAGAGGTTTTTCGGGGACGCTTACCCGGAGAACCCTTATTTGTGCCCCCTTCTCGAGGGTTTTTTAAAAGAAAAAGTTCGTATAATTAAAGTGACCAGAATATGAATAAACCTATCGGAATGATTCTTTAAAAGTACGTGAGAATATTCACTAAACTCCAAGCACCTATATATACTCAGGAATCTTTCCTCGGATGACCGAATTAAGTGTGAGCTGTCCAAGCTATGTTACAGCTACGATTACGTGTCGGGGGATACCTCTATTTAGAGAAAATGTATCTTCAAAGTTTGCACTACGAACGGGCACATTATGCTAAGTAGTTTGTTTGGCCAGTAAGAATAAGGTACTATCTCATCCCTTTAAACTCAATCTTAAGTTCAACAATTAAAGGAAAGAACCCAAGTATTCATAACGTGTTGAAAAGTTGCGATGACTATTAACACGGAAAAGATAAGTTTCATTCCACTAAAAAACAAAGTACAATTGTGCTTAACGATAATAAAAAGCCTCTAAGACGGGGGGGGGGGGGGGGTAGGGTTCTTGCGGGGGGCAGTGGTTGGCAGCGTGGCAAGAGGAAGAACTGGAGCACTCGTAGAAGGGGGAGCACCAGAAGGACCAGCCTGGGCCCCCGTACCGAGAGGAGCACGAGTTGCAGGCATCGGGACCACGATAGTTAAAGGAACCCGACTCGGGGCAGCAGAGGAAGATGGAAGCTGAGAACTACTCTTAATAAATAGATCATAAGCTTGTTCCAGCGTGGGCTTCTCCATCTCCGATAATTTTATTAGACGCGGATCTACATTGGGAGATATCTTCCTGCGCACTTGCCCAAAGCATTGAAGGAACCCCCACATTACATGTCCAACCAGGTATCCGTGATTTTTATGGACATATAGTTCCTTGACTTGGGTAGTGGCCTCCTCCTAGGCTTGCTTCACTGCAACAGTCATCCTCTGTTGCATCTCCTCGGAGGTAGTGCTCCCCGAAACTGGAGCTTTCGACAACTCCTCATTGAGAGCCTCCACCTGACCAAACGCTTGATATAAGCTACGCTCCAACTCCTTCTGTTTTGCCTCCCATGCAATCTTCCCTTCCTCAAGGGAGGTAACCTTTTCTTTTAAAACCATCCCCGAGGCCTCCATCTCCGATACATAAGATTGGAGCCGCTTGTTTTCCCCCCTTAACATTTGGTTCTGCTGCGTGATTTTAGCCCACGCTTCTTCATACTTCCCCATCTTCTCTCTAAGATCCTTATTCTCTTCCTCTGCCTTCCGAGACATTTCTTCCGCTGCATTCGCCAGCTTTTGTAACTTCTCAACCTCTAGTAATAGAAGAGGAAGCATTTTAGGCGCCTAGAAAGCAAAATAGATGGATAAAGATCCCAACAGTGGGTCCTAAAGGAATCAGATAAGTAGAAAATAGATCTTACCAGCATAGCCATCCAATTCGTGCAAACCTGGACAAATTGCCACCCCCCGACGGTAGAGAGTTGGCAGCCGATAAGTATCGGGTGACTGTATCGAGGGCCACCTTAGCCTTTTCTGAGCTAGGCTCTTGTCCCGAGGCTGGAACACTCGAGGACGAAGGTCCCCCTACAGGTACTCCCCCCGATATGGGTACTTGAGTAACAACGGGACTGTCCGAGTGGATGGCAGCAAATGGACTCGGAGCAGGATGACCCGTAAAAGAAGGAGCTGCAATCATCAGCTCCTCCAATAAGGCCATCGGATCGTCAGAAGTTGAAGGAATGTAAGGATCCGAGGGAAATGATCCTCCTTCAAAATTAAATAAGTTGTTACCCCCTGCGACTCAAAAACTTCCCAAGTAAGCAAACTACTCCTTAAAAGAAAAACTAAAGGATGAAAGGATTAATCTCGAGAAGCTTACCCAAATCTGGAGCATCCTCTTGAGATACTCCTTCGTTTTCGGCAGGAAGGGCATGTCCTTTGTCTGTCAAAAATAGAGTTTCATATAAATAAGTATCCAGTATCTCAATATCATTTAAGGCTAGAAAGAGATGTATACCTTTAGGAGGGGTTGCCAGTAGTATATCCAGTGAATCCCCTGATGCCTCCGAGGGGGAAGATATGTCAACCACTCCTGGGGGGGGGGGGGGGGGGGAAGGGCAAGGGCAACCCCCTATCCCTATGTCCTCGTCCCCCTCTCCTAGGGAGAAAACCCCTGCGAGAACCGCATTCGCGGAAGTCAAAAATAGATGTTCCACTGGATGATCGGGATATGGCTGTCGAAGTTGTTAAGCGAGTCTTTGCTTGCTCGGTATCACCCTCCGCAGCCCCGAAGACTTCGCCCTCTCCCACCGTCGTCTTCCCTTCCTGAATCCCCATCTCCTTGTTACCACCCGAGCCACTGGCTCCTTCCATCATGTACGGTCGTAAGAAGTCCACTGCAAAACAGCTAAGTGTTAGATAGACCAGAAGAAATACTTATAAAGTAGGACATATAAGTATAGTAACTTACCGAAAGCGTTGAAGTATTTCTCGGGGATGGCCAGAGGAGTGTTGATTTTGTCTATTGGGGCGATATGTCGCAAGCCCGCGGTCCGATGGAGACGAGCGAAATCCTTTGACTCCACCAAAGGCTTCGCAGAAAACACCGGTGAAAACACCAGTGTATCGTCCATCACCCTCTCTGGAAATTGGGGCACCCTCCAGGTAAGTGGTATGTCCCATTCCCCCTTGGCGGGACAGACGTAGAAGAACTTGTTCTTCCACGTACTGTGAGAGCTAACGTTGCCCTCGGAGATCCGATCGTCCTTGTCCTGATGGCCAAAAGAGTAGAAAGGTGCCCCCCGGGGACACATTCAACTCAAAGATTGTAAAATATCTATCCCTCGTGCACTCGATTCCCCTCACCAAGCACCAGAAAACGAACAACGCAAGGACCGTAAAAGAGTTGGGGGTAAGTTGACTGGGGGCATACGTTGCAGTATTTAAAGATTTCGCAGTAAAAATGCGGGAAGAAGGAACGCAATCTCGTCTTTACCTGGGCGTAGTACACTGTTAAGTGCTGCGGCGGAGGAGAATTACACCGTTGATCAGCTAACGGAACCGTCACTTCCACGTTCCGGCCAAAAGCACCGTATTCGATGAACAACTTTCGAATCTCATCCTCTTCCACAGTGCTAACTGTCGCTTCGACCTTCTGGGTAGCTCAAGGAGCACCACCCTTGTTAGCATTTTTCTTTGACTTCTTCACCCTCCTTGCACTGCCGCTACCACCGGCCCCCATCACCGCCGCCACGCTTCTCTTTCGAGAAGATGGAAGAACAGCTCCTGTCACCCCGCCAGTACCAGAAGTGGCAGACACTAAGTTAGTTGCAGACTGAGACGCCATTAGAACCGAATTGAAGAAATTTTGAGAATATCAGGAAGTTATTTTTGCAGAAAGAGAGATGAGCCGGAGAGATTTTTTCGCCTGAAAATTGCAAGTGAGAGAAGAATTGAGAAGAAGAGTGTTTATAAACCCTAGGCCCAATAAAGGCATTAATTGCCCACTAAACCTATTTACACCCCACGATTGGAAATTGTGCCTAGTGGGTTGTGAACCGCCACGCCTCCTCGGTTATGGAAAGCATAACGGTCCGAATATCTCGACCCGCGCACCACGTCTGAAAGTATCATTAAATCACCATTAACTACATTTAATCGTAGTTAATTAAATACCGCAACATTAATTATAATTAATTCCCAGATATTAATCACACGAGGGCACACTTCGAAGGCATCGAAAACCTTTTGCCTCGGAGAAGGTAACCACGGTACTCCCCTCACCTCTTCAAAGGTAAAGGACTTGGGAGATATGTATTAAACAGACATAAACGTCAATGACGAATGTCTACGACACCCCAGAAGAGTTCTACGATACCCTCCCAAGGTTTTTTGAGTCCTGGATGCGATTTCGACGATCTACGGTGCCTTATGAGACATTCACGGTATAATACCTGACCAAAATCTACAAGTCCCCTAATAACTTTGCGATGCTTTAAAAGGGTCAAGGCAGCCCCTGCGATGCTTATAAAGACACTAAGATGTCTTAAGTAGAACGTACGATACTTTAAAAGCCCGAAACAAGTGCTTTCGATGACCCCGATAACTGAAGGCTACGATACCCGCACCATCGTGACTTTTGACCTTTTAAGTTTCTAGTGCAGTCAACTGCACTAAAAACTGGGGGGGGGGGGGGGGGTTTGTTAACAGGGTAAAAATACACGTGCTTAAAATATACTATAATTCGATTACTAAAATTGCCGGATATATTATTATATGATTTATACGCATAAACCACAAAATACCTGTGTCACACGGCTGGGACCCCCGAGTCCCCCAAAATACAAGAGCACCCCCTGCACCCTCCGATGTCTGAAAGCTATCGGAAAATTCATTCCGAGGGCTTGTATACTAAAAAATTACTTCAGGAAGACAAAGCAAAGCCCTCGGAAACATGCCCAATTTATGACCAAGACAGAAACACCTGTCGGAGTGCACATCAGAAGAAGGCAACCTAACAATGGACCACTATCGGAACTATGACAATATCAGGCAAGCATTCCCACCCACCTATCCAGCGCTTCCGATAGGTACTGCCTATCGGAGAGAAAGTAACTAAGGAGCCGGTCCATCAGAGCACATTGAAGCTATCAGAAAGGATAATTCATCATAGTCAGCGCCCCGTCAACAGATATACTAAAACAGATAAAACCGATCTCTTCACACATGCATAATGACACCTGTGCACACATGCACAGTGACACTTGTCCCTAAAAGACTTCTATAAAAGGGGACAAGAGCAGTAGAAGAAGAAAGACCGATTGTTCTTCGGAGAAAAACTTCTTCTTTCCCGAGGACAACTCCTCCAACAAATTCAACAACTACAAAATCAACACAATCAATAAAATCGACATGCTCCAAATAATCAACACCAAGAACAAGAACTACGAGTGGCTTGATTCCCAATCAGGTGATACGTAGGCACCTCGAAAAATATCCGAGTCCAACCCCAAATCAATAAAAACCAATAATTCCCTCGGGTCGGGATTGACGTTCCAACCCAAACAAATAATTCAGTTAATTAGGTCATAATTCTAAACCTGTTAACAGGTAAGATTCTTCGATATAAGATTCTTTGATACCTCATACGGGTAAGATTCTTCGTTACCTCATAAGGGTAAGATTCTTTGATACCTCATACGGGTAAGATTCTTCGATACCTTATACAGGTAAGATTATTTGATACCTCATATGGGTAAGATTCTTCGATACCTCATAAGGGTAAGATTCTTTGATACCTCATACGGGTAAGATTCTTCGATACCTCATACGGGTAAGATTCTTCGATACCTCATAAGGGTAATATTATTTGATACCACCTAGGCGTAAGATTCTTCGATACCTTATACGGGTAAGATTCTTCGATACCTCATACGGGTAATATTCTTTGATACCACTTAGGGGTAAGATTCGTCGATACCTCATACGGGTAAGATAGATTATGCACTGTTCGAAGTGCAGCTTTTTGTCCCTGCAGAGGAAGCGCCTCTTAGTCGTTGCCTGTAAATAAGATACGACATATGTTTTCTTGGAAATTTTGTTAGTATTTTAGACAGGAAGATAAATGATTAACGTATAGGATTGGGATTAAAAACACCCTAAATGATGCAGGTTTCTTGGGTTGTTGTGTGGATTTTATTATTGCCATTAGCACCACTCCTTTTTTGCTTGGCACCTGGTTTCATGTTGTTGAATCCGTGATTGTTCCATCGGTCTTGTCATAGCTAGGATTGAGTTTGAGACTGTGAGCTTGTTTCTAAGTACATGTAGCATGCTTCCACAGACAACGCAATTGTTTTGGGGTGTTTTCGTCTGCTGGCTTGGCAAGTTGATAAGACACTCCACAACAGACTGATTCAACGCAGTGTTAGAATCAGCTTTGTCCTTTACACGCCTGCACTCCAAGCATTACGGCACGAGGACTGATGTTGTTGATTTCAGACTGAACTTGGGAGAAAACCAAGCTGCCTACGTATCCCATTGAGGGAATCAAGTCGAACGTATTTTATTTATCTCTAAGCGTCCATGATAGGTCAAATCTGACGACGATCGAACCGGGTAGGTTCGATACATGGTATCTCGAATTGGCCTATATTGAATCTGGAGTGTATCAAATTGAGGAAATTCGATCGAGGCTGTATCAAATCAGGTATGTTCGATACAGCGAGTGCTGAGTGGCCTAGTATCGGATCTGGGTCCTTCGATCTATAAGTGTATTGAATTAAGGTCCTTCAATGTTGCTCTATGTCGAATATGATGTGTATCGAATGAGCTTGGCACGATGTAGCTTTGGATCGAATCAGGTCCTGCATCGAATTGGGTGGTAGATCGAACTCTGAAGTGGATCGAACCAAAAGTGTATCGAATCGGTGGATTCGATGTATGCGAGAATGTGATGAGTGTTTTTTCAATCTTGAGAAGGCCAAGAGACGAGGTATTTATAGACCCCGCCCCGTGGGCCCCCACGGCAGCTGGGAGATGCGCATCGAATTGGGACGGTTCGATCGATCCTCTAGATTGAATCGCGGCCGTTCGATTCTCGATTAACATCGAATTTCTACTGTTCGATATGCTATTTCAGTGGGCCTTTCTTCTTGGGCCGGCCTAATATTGGTATTGGACCATTTCTAAAATACCCTCATCAGTAATCTTCCAATCTTTTGTTTGTAATGAAATTTTGGGTTTGTTATTAATTTTGTTCTTGCAAATCTGAATTCAATTAGGAAATTCTGTAGGTTCAATACATCAACTCTGATTCTAGTAGCTTTTCTAGTACGACGAAAGATATTTTTATTATAAGTCCAATAGCTGATATATGTTTTAATTCTAATAGATGATATTTGTTTTAATGGTAGACGTTTTGTTTATGCTTTAATAGCCTATTTTCTCTCTAGATAAGATGGCTAGTTACCGTTTTTTACTTTTACGCTATTTTTCTTCCTCCTTCTCTTCATGTTTTCCTTAATTAATAGAAGTGAATTACAGTTAGTATTAAGTTTCGCTTGAAATAATTTACAAATTAACTCAGAAACTCTACTATAAACAGAGCACATATTTTAATAAGTGAATTGCAATGATAACCTTGTTTGAATAAGTAGTTGCCAAAAATAATCACCTTCTATAAATAATTCAAGTCTAATTATACCTTGACACATAGACTACCACTACCACAAACTCGGGCCTTGCAATGGAAAGACTGAGAATAATTTTTTCCCCATGCCATAGAAAAATGAGATATCGTAAATTTCTTTTGTGTGGCAATGGAAAATCTCTGAACTATAACGACTTTTGGACACTGTTAACAGGAGGATAATTCACCTGCTTGAAATAAACAATGAATCAATTATTGGAATTAACAAATATATTATATGATTATGCGATCTGCCTCCACGATACAGGTATCACGCCTCAAAACATCCCTCGGAGCACATCTCAACATAACAAATACTGGAGCAAAAACAACAGGAGGAGTACAAGACAAGGCGGAGTCTCACAGACTAACTGCTATCGGAACTCCTTCAGTATTGGGCGAATACTCCGCCAAGCCCACTAGAGCCATCAGAACCCAACAGAATCCCAGAACCATGACAAAAACACTTCCTTGCTATACACTCTCAACACAAACGCTATCGGAGTACTACCCCATACTTCCCTGCTACGCACTCCTAGCACAAACGCTGTCGGAACATTACTCCTGTCGACCAACCGATAGGTCGGAACTTCACAATGACGCAACAACTACAGAACGACACTCTCCGGGCACTCGGAGAAATAAAGCACCTATCCACGATAGCCAAAACCTCTCGGAGATCACCACATAAACAAACACCCCTCGAAAAATACCCTGAAGCAAACATTCCAGAATACACACCTCTCGGAAAAGCACTATCACTAAGAGAACACTCAGACTCGGTCCTAGAGTCACCATATGAAGCAATGAGCTCTCGGAAGCAAAGAAGACAATCCACCCCTTATCATAAAGAAGACAAAAGCTATCGGAAGAAGATAAAATGATACAGTCAGCAAGATAGACGTTATCCTATTGGTTAAAAGACCATTGTAACGCGTGTAAAGCACCACCACATGCATAACGACACCTGTAAACACATGCATAGCGACACCTGTCCTTAAGAAATCTATATAAGCAGAGGAAGAAGAGAAGAGGAAGGAGAGACTCGAAGGATACGAGAAGAGACTCGAAGGATACGAGAAAAGACTCGGAAAAGAGAGTGAAAGATAGTTAATAAAAGGAAGGAAGGTTCTTGTCAATTTTTCTCTCTTGTTAGCCTAGCATTTAGTTTTTGAACCACGGGCAAAGGCGTTCCAATCCAAATAAATAATTCAGTTAATAGGACATAATCCAAAACCCGTTAACAAAATGGCGCCGTCTGTGGGAACATCATGAGATTTGTCTCCAAGAACATCCAAAGAAGGCGCGAGTCAGGGAAAGTTTACTCTCGTGATCATTAAACCCTTGAGAAGGTTTTTGTTCGATCGTTGCCATAACCAAAAAGGGAAGCAGGTGCTACAACAATAAAACTACGCACCAAAGATAAGTATCTTTTCTTTCACTTGTATGAATACGAGTTAGATTATGGTATCTCCGTAAAAAAAAATCATAAATTACTATGTAAATACTTGGGAGAAGGAATGAGGGCAGAGCCCAGAGACACCTAGAAGAGTATTTCCGAGAGTAATTGCCGTAGGAAGCCTCGCTTGTACTCTCCCATCACAGGCTTCTCGAAAGTCTAAATAGGTAAAAGAGACAAGGATATGAACAATTCTACTAGGAATGATTCTTTCCAAGAACGTGAAAATACTCACTAAACTCTAAGCATCTATGCATACTTACGACCATTTCCTCGAACGATTGAATTAAGATTGAGCTGCCTAAAGCATACCATAATAGGCTACGAAGGCGTGTCAGGGGATACTCCTATTTAGGAAAGTATATTCCCCCAAACTTGCATTGCAAATAGACACGCTATGCTAAGAAAGTTGCTTGGCCAGTAAGAATGGGAGGCTCTCTCGTTTCTGTAAACTCAATCTCAAAGTTCTACGATTAAAGGAAAGGAACCAAGTATCCATAAATATGCTGAAAAGTTGTGTGACTATAGACACGAGAAAAAAGCTTTGTTCCAAATGGGAAATGTTTCATTCCAAATAAAATTAAGTACCATTACATGAAAAAATAAAAAGTACAATGATAGAAAAACAAATTAAAACCCCTAAGACTGAGGGGGTTGAGCACTCGAAGAGTCAGGAGTTGGCTCGGTAGTAGGAGGAGTAGGAGCACCCGTAGGAGGAGGAGCACCAGAGGAAGTAGCCTGGAGAGGGGAGTGCGCTGAGGGCCGTGGGAGGATAGTAGAAAGAGGCACCCGAGACGGGGAAGAAGAGGAGGGAGGAAGTCGAGTGCTACTCTTTTTGTAGAGGTCGAAGGCTTCCTCCAAAGTTGGCCTCTTCATCTCCGCGATATTAACAACCCGCGGGTCTAAGTAGGGATTCACCTTCTGTCGTACCTGCCCGAAGCACTGAAGGAATCCCCACATAGCGGATCCTGCTAAGTACCCCTGATGCTTGCTGAGGTACAGATCCCTCACTTGGATAGTAGTCTCCTCTCGAGCCTGCTTAACAGCAGCATCCACCCTTTGTTGCACTTCCTCGGGGAGAATACCTCCCGGAGCCTTGGCTTGTGCCAACTCCTCATTGAGAACATCCACCTTACCTAGCGTTTGGTATAGGTCCCTCTCCAACTCTTGCTGCTTGGCCTCCCAAGCAACCTTCTCCCCTTCGAGGGCATCCACCCTATTCTTCAGCACCAGCCCGAAAGCCTCCATCTCCTTTACCGAAGAGAGCAACTGCTTGTTCTCCCCCCTCAAATCGTAGTTTTGTTTCGAAAGACTGACCCACGCCTCGTTATACTTCCCCATTCTCTCCCGCAGATCCTGGTTCTCAGTCTCTAGCTTTCGAGACTTCTCTTCAGCCGCACTCGTAAGCTTTTGCAGGTTTTCGACCTCGAGTAACAGAAGAGGAAGCATTTTAGGTGCCTAAGAAAGCAAAACATAAGAATAAAGATCCCGATAAAGGATCTTAAGTAAATTAGTTTAAGTAAAAAACTTACCAACATAGCTACATTGTTGGTACAAGCTCGGACGAATTGCCACCCATCCGACGGCAAAGAGTTAGCAGCCGATAAATACCGGGTGACCGTTTCAAGTGCCGCCTGGGCATCTTCCGAGCTAGGCTCCCCCTCTGAAACAGGAGCCTTAGAAGACGAGGGCCTCTCAGGAGGTACCACCCCCGGCAGTGGAACCTGGGTGACTATAGGGCTATCGGACTGGACAGCCACGAAAGGTCTCGGGGAAGGAGCACTCGTAAGTGGGGGACCAGCGGCCAAAATCTCGTCCAGCAAACTCATGGTATCGAATGCTGGAGGGTTAACAGGGTCGGAAGGAAGTGATCCCCCGTCTAAACCAAAAAAGTCGTCACCTCCTGTAAAATCAGAAATTATCTAAGTAAAAATATCCCTTCAGCTATCTAGAGCCTACTATACTACTAAAAGAAATACTCTCTTTACTGATTAGAGACTAAAAACGCGTACCTTTAGGAGGGGTCGCCAGCAGGGCGTAAACAGAATCCCCCGATAACTCTGAGGAGGAAGGCACGTTGATAACCCCGAGGGGCGGTAGAGTCATCCCCTCTATCCCAACCTCCTCCTCCCCACCTCCTATGACAAAGGCTCCCCTAGCACCGGTATTTGCGGAAGTCACGCCTACCCTCACTTCCTCAGGGGTATCGGAAGTTCCGCTAAACGACCGGGAGGTAGCAGTAGCAACCTTTGAAGGAATCCCCCTGGTCGTCCATGCCCTCCGCAGCACCAAGATTTCCACCCTCTCCTAGAGAAGGCTTCCCCTTCTTAGTAACCACGTCCTCGTTCTCCACCATGAACGGACGCAGAACATTCACTGCCAAAAAACAGTTGCGAGTTAGATAAGATATAAATAATATGTACTAAATTGCATATAGTACGAGGGAGATGGAGACTTACCAAAAGTGTCAAAAAGTTTTTCGGGGACAACCAAAGGAGTCTCGATCTTGTCTATCGAAAAGATATGCCTCAATCCTGCAGTCCGATAGAGGCGGATAAATCCTTTGACTCCACGAGAGGCCTCGTAGAGAACACCGGTGAGAACGACAAGGTATCGTCCATCACTCTCTCGGGAAATAGGGGCTTCCTCCAGGTTAGGGGAATGTCCCATTCTCCCATAGCAGGACATATGAGGAAGAACTTGTTCTTCCATGAACTGTGGGAGGTGACCATGCCCTCGGAAATCCTGTCGTCCTTCTCCTGGTGAGTGAAGCAGTAGAAAGAACCTCCCCCGGGAGATGGCTTCAACTCGAAGATGGCAAAAAATCTATCCCTCGTGCACTCGATGCCTCTCACCAGACACCAGAACACGAACAACGCCAGCGAGGTGAAAGAGTTGGGAGTAAGCTGACTAGGGCAGAGATTGCAATAGTTGAAAATATCACAATAAAAACGCGGGAAGAAGGAACGCAATCCCGCCTTTATAAAGGGGTAGTAGATCGTCAGGTGTCCTGGCGGAGGAGCATCACCACGGTGGTGGGCCTCCGGCACCATCACCTCCACGTTACGGCCGGAGGCGCCGTGCTCCTAGAACAAATTCTTAATTTCCTCCTCCGTGGCGGTGCTGACCATATCACCCACCTTTTGAGTGGCCCGCGGAGCGCTACCCTTGTCAGCTTTCCTCTTTAATTTCTTCGATTTTCCGGCACCGCCACTGCCGCTCGCCCCCACCGCCGTAGCACTCCTCTTTCGCGAAGCTTGAAACCCTAACCCCGCCGCTCCTCCGGTACCAGAAGCAGCCGAAACTAGATTGGTGTTAGATTGCGACACCATTAGAAAAGAATTTTTGAAGGAAAAAGAATACTTGAGCAGAAATCTGTTGCAGAGAAAAAAAGAACGCGCGTTGCAGAGAAAGAGAGTATTATTTGCTCAGAATTTGCAAGTGATGGTGATGGGTGAAAAAGAGGGTTTTTAAAACCCTACTAAACGTCTTAAAAGATCACTAAGCGTGCCCACGCCCCACGATTGAAAGTCGTGTTTAATGACACGTCTCCTCGGTTAACGAAAGTATAACGGTCAAGACGCTTCGATTCCCGCACGCAACTTAAACGTGGCATTAAAATCGCCACTAACTGCATTTAAATCGCAGTTAATTAAATTATAATTAATGCCCCTTATAATTAATGCCCCAATAATGACCTACGAGGGCACATTTGGGAAATACAACGGGATCACTCGGAGAGAGTAATCACTATGCTCCTCGCTTTTTTAAAAAAGGTAATGCCAAGAACGAGGGAAACGTCGAACAAAACATAAATGTCACTGACGAGTGTTTACGACAACCCTGAAGAGTTTTACGAGGCCTTGTGAAACTTCCCCCTTATAATTGACAAAATGCACGATACTAGAACTCTCGTACCCTTTAAAGTTTCTAGTGCAGTAATAATAACTAACTGCACTACAAACTTGGGGGGGGGGGGGGGGGGTTGTTAACAGGAGGATAATTCACCTGCTTGAAATAAACAATGAATCAATTATTGGAATTAACAAATATATTATATGATTATGCGATCTGCCTCCACGATACAGGTATCACGCCTCAAAACATCCCTCAGAGCATATCTCCAACATAACAAATACTGGAGCAAAAACAATAGGAGGAGTACAAGACAAGGCGGAGTCTCACAGACTAACTGCTATCGGAACTCCTTCAGTATTGGGCGAATACTCCGCCAAGCCCACTAGAGCCATCGGAACCCAACAGAATCCCAGAACCATGACAAAAACACTTCCTTGCTATACACTCTCAACACAAACGCTATCGGAGTACTACCCCATACTTCTCTGCTACGCACTCCTAGCACAAACGCTGTCGGAACATTACTCCTGTCGACCAACCGATAGGTCGGAACTTCACAATGACGCAACAACTGCAGAACGACACTCTCCGGGCACTCGGAGAAATAAAGCACCTATCCACGATAGCCAAACCCTCTCGGAGATCACCACATAAACAAACACCCCTCGGAAAATACCCTGAAGCAAACATTCCAGAATACACACCTCTCGGAAAAGCACTATCACTAAGAGAACACTCAAACTCGGCCCTAGAGTCACCATATGAAGCAATGAGCTCTCGGAAGCAAAGAAGACAATCCACCCCTTATCATAAAGAAGACAAAAGCTATCGGAAGAAGATAAAATGATACAGTCAGCAAGATAGACATTATCCTATTGGTTAAAAGACCATTGTAACGCGTGTAAAGCACCACCACATGCATAACGACACCTGTAAACACATGCATAGCGACACCTGTCCTTAAGAAATCTATATAAGCAGAGGAAGAAGAGAAGAGGAAGGAGAGACTCGAAGGATACGAGAAGAGACTCGAAGGATACGAGAAGAGACTGGAAGGATATGAGAAAAGACTCGGAAAAGAGAGTGAAAGATAGTTAATAAAAGGAAGGAAGGTTCTTGTCAATTTTTCTCTCTTGTTAGCCTAGCATTTAGTTTTTGAACCACGGGCAAAGGCGTTCCAATCCAAATAAATAATTCAGTTAATAGGACATAATCCAAAACCCGTTAACAGACACTACTCTTTAAATTATGTAAATATACTTTGCTTCCTAACCTTCGCTAACCTGCTCGAACTGCCCTCCACAATTTTTCGACCAAATATCGTCAGAATCTTTTTTTCTCTTCAGAATCTTATCCTCGTCGACACGGTTCTGGTAGTGGTGAAAGAATCGCAAAATTCATAGTCATTATATGGGAAATATAATTTTAATTCGATAAAATTCAAAAAAATGTGAAGAACACCTTCAAGCATTCTTCATAATTTTCGAAAAAAAATTAACGAATTAAAACAAAGTTTTTCGTGTAATAGCTTTGAATTTTCTGATATCGTCACCATTTCCGAAATCGTCACAATGAGTAGAAGAGTCGAAT
Source organism: Linaria vulgaris (assembly GCA_948329865.1). Classification (NCBI taxonomy): domain Eukaryota; kingdom Viridiplantae; phylum Streptophyta; class Magnoliopsida; order Lamiales; family Plantaginaceae; genus Linaria; species Linaria vulgaris. The sequence goes on from OX415249.1 coordinate 69,354,545, forward strand.
TGAATAAAAAGAGTTCAGCAAGTATTTTTCGACAATCGACGGCTGTGTAATGGTGGGTTACCAGAATTTTTATGCCGAAATTCTTAAAGTTGTGTTCAATCTTCTCCTCGACGAGACGGTTCTTGTGGTGGTGACAGTATAGTAAAATTCAAAGCTATTACACGAGAATGTTAGTTTTGATTCGTCGAATTTTCGAAAATTATGAAGAACGCTTGAAGGTGTTCTGCACATTTTCCAAGAACTTATCGAATTCAAACTACATTTTCCGAGAACTTATCGAATTCAAACTACATTTTCCGTGTAATGACTTTGAATTCTACGATATCGTCACCACTACCAGAACCGTCTCAAAGAGGAGGAAATTCTAAAAATAAAAAAAAATCTCGCAATGTTTTTGTCGAAAAATTGCCTAGTTGCAACTCGAACATGTTGGCGAATGTTAGGGGGCAAAGTGCTTATTTTACAAAGTTTAGGGGGTGGTGAACAAAAGTCGTTATATTTCAGGGGGTTTGGTATTTTTATCCTCCCCCCCCCCCCCCCACACACACACACATATATATATATATATATATATATATATATATATATAAACAAATAGGGCTGGAGAAATATTACATTTTCATAGCTCCAAAAATGGGTGTGCATTATGCATTGGAACTGGCAAAATCGACCGATAATCATGCAACCGGTGCGGTTAAAAAAACAAACAGGTTTGGTGGTGCAATTTTTGGTGAAGACTACAAAATCGAGATATTATATGGTGCGGTTTTGGTTTCTATGAATGGTTTCTCGGATCGAAATCGCAACTGGTCTTTTCTTTTTTCTATAATGTTATAATATGGTAATTTTAAATAATTATAAGTTAATTATAAGTCTAGTACTCTTGTCGTGTTGCATTTATGGGGTAACATTCTTTGGTTTCATATAACTTTTATTTATTATGTTAAATTTTTTTAAGTTGCAACATGCATTGTTGTTGAGTTATAATTTGCATGTTCTTAACTTTTAACTTACATATAAATCATTTATTATGTTAACTTGTTTAAGTTGCAACATGTATTTTTTGTTTATCATGTTTGCTGGTGACACTAGTGTCTCTCATTTTTTGGATGGTGATGAATATGTTTGTGAATTGCATTATTTTTTTGGATGATGATGGATATTTTTCGAATTGCAATATATGTTAAATGGATTTGTGTTTAATTATTCATTGATGAATCGTGATTTATATATATATATATATATATATATATATATATATATATTTTTTTTTTCTGAATTATTGATGTTTATTTCTTTTTTAGGATTACTAAGTAATGTTTAGCTTATTTTACCGTTGTTGGCTCTTTTATATATTGTTTAGTAAAGTTTTATACAAATTAAACGTAGTAGTTTAATTTTTAGATAACAACATAGTTTTTTAAAAGAGAAAATGCAGAAAGGAAAAAAACTTGAAACCGGCTCGGATAAATCGAATTAACCTCGATTAAAACCAAAAATTGAACTTTCAAATGGTGCAGTTTTTGGTTTTGCTATGAGAGGCATCGAAACCGGACCCCCCCCTTCAAAAATCGGGATCAGATCGCCCATCCCTAACTCCAAGAACAAATTATTTCTTTCCCTCCTTAAACCGTAACAACAGTATTGTAGCATAATTTGTATTGTTCATGTGTAATGCCATATGCTTATGTGAGCTTTGAAAAATGACAAGCCACGAAAGCTTGGGTTGAAAAATCATGCCATGGGCCATACGTCGTTGGAAAGACACAGATGTCTAGTTTCTAACACAAAACAAGTGAATCCCAATTCTGATGAGTATCGACAAATTATGATCAAATTAGTGAACTAGTGTATAATTGAAAAAGAGGGATCCAAACCCATCAAAGATAGGCTAGCAAACTCCTATAAATACCATATTGATCATCATTAAGGGAAGAGGATTTTTCTCTAAGCTCTCATATCAGTTCATACCTATTGTGTTCATACATATTGAGTTCATACCTATTCAGTTCATACATATTGAGTTCATACGTATCCAGTTCATACGTATACTGTTCATACGTACTGAGTTCATAGGTGTTGAGTTCATACATATTCAACTCATATGTATTCAATTCATACATGTAAAGTTCATACACAAAGAGTTCATACATTAAGAGTTCGTACATGTGGAGTTCATACGCAAGCGAGTTCACTCACTTCTGAAGAGTTCATATGTATCGAGTTAGTAACCCATTTCATACATGAATAGTTCACAAGTGTAGAGTTCATACGCAAAGAGTGCATTCACTTCGGTTCATCTGCACAAAATTATCCATCCACGATCTTCTAGCCCACGAATTGACCAGGCAAGGTGAACTGATTCCGATAACAAACTGCCATGGCTTATACCAATAGAAAGGCCTCTCAGTCTAGTTTCTAGTTCATAAAATGGATCGTCAGTCTGATCTCTAACGAAAGAGTTATGGGCAAAATTGTAAAACTGTGTCATGCTCAATCATCAATAGCAGATACTGAGCCATCAACTAATATCAGACGTGCAACCAACCGCAAAGGTCCAATCTTCACCTCCGACCACGATCGGAAACTATATAGAAACAATAAACTACATTCAACTTGATTTCCTCCACGAGATACGTAGGTAGCTTTACTTAGCTCCAAGGTTAGTTTGAAATCAACAAACTCTCCATCCGAATCAGTCGCTTCCTGCCCGACATAGCAGGTACTTTCGACTTACTTAACAATTTTCTATTTACATCGTATTTGAGCTATAACTTGCGTATAGTCTAACCCTTTATTGTGCATCAACTACCTTAGCCATCAGAGTGCCTAAACTGGGTCAGCCCCAACATAGTTCACGTGCCGTGTTTTTCAGTGCAGATTTCTCGAACTCAAAATTATCTTAGTACCAATAAGGAACTTGGGTTAGTCTTGCATGGAGTGATTAGTTATCGGACTAAATTACAGGGCATCAATGGTGCCGTTTTTGAGAAACCACAGAGTGCACTATAGAAGAAACACCAATGTTCATCATTATGGTAAGGTCTACAAGAGCAACTCAAAAGACCAACACCACCACAACTACTCAATAACATCAAGGATCCTATCCAAAATTGAACTTATAGACCCACAATATATCCACCATAACAACAAATTCAAGAGAAACAACATAATTGTGGCACAATCAATCAACAAAGAAAGAAAAGAAGTTCAAGCTCATACACACAATCTCACAACAATCAAGAGGTATAATCTTCCAAGCTCATCACTTTATATAAGCTGATAGAACTCATTCACAAGCTTATCACAAGACACACCACATATCATCCAACTTTTGCAAAGTGATGGTAAATAAAAAACCTTCACATAGACAATTTGACCGTCTAGATGCTGATATCCTGGACCTTCCATCATTATCAACTTAACTACAATACGAAACTGGAGACTCGCCATATGACCAAAACAACTCATGCAAATTGTTGTTACTATGCAAGTAACAACAATTACACATACAAGTACCACGCCACTATCACAACAACCATTCGATTGATCGATCTAATCAAATCAGACCAACGCTTAACATTTAACCAGGGAATGGATAGATGTAAACGAGCACAATTTCATACAAGACACAAGAGATACTTGTCACTACTCTAGCCGAAGAGCGCAAGAAGACCAAACTAATGTTAACTGAGGCTACCACTATCTGAAGGACTTAATTGAAAAGCATTCAAGTACAATCTTACATATATATATATATATATATAACCTTCTTCCCAGTACTGATACTTTACTTAAGAATGTGAAGATATTTTTCACTCAATGCCAACACCAAATGGGTCAATCAATGATGATTACCTTTAAATAGCATACATGTAGCACACCGGACAAGGATAAGGCATTAGAAATCGGCAAGAAGCACGAATAAACAACAATATAGAGGAATGAAGACTTAGAGCCACTAGTGCTCGAGAAATACACATGCAACAAGCCTTTGGCTGAAATTCCTATGAATTGGAGCCCCAAGCGCTCGACAAGCACAATAAGCAACGACAAAAAATGTAACTATGTCAATAGAGTGCCTAAATTAGGTCGGCCCCGACATAGTTCACATGTGGTGTTTTTCAGTGCAGGTTTCTTGAACTCAAAGCTAACTCAAGACCAATATGGAACTTGGGTTAGTCTGACGTGGAGTGTAAAGTTAGCAGACCAAATTACCCTGCATCAAACATGTTCATCTAGGTTCAAATCATAGCGGGGAGAATGAATTGATCATTATTATTAGTCAAAACCACACAAGTGCACATGTAAATTGTAATCCCCTCTCAAATTTTGCCTACTTTTCGGAAAAGAAGTAAAGGTTAGTCATCTATATTCTACTTTTCTCGTATTTTTTGTAATATTTCTTCCTTTTTTTTTAAGTAGGATTGAAGTTAATTTTCAGTATGATTGTATTGTTGTTACTTTAAGACTACCGAATTGTAAATTTTACGTGACGGTGGGGTTTAATGTTATTATGAAATGATTTTGTGTTAAAAATATTTGTGATTGGTAAGATTGATGTATGAATGTAATTATGAACATTATTGGGCTGTAGAAATGTAAATTGATGGTTCATATTAAATTAGGCACAACCCACTGATAGAGTAAATTGCGCCTAGTGTGAACAATGTAAGTGACCCGTTGACTGTGGATAATCAATGGTATGTTAATTTAATGAAGCACGTTGCAACTATGCAGGTAACTGCACTCGGTGGCCAATATCCAGGGACAGGTGAGACAGGACAAACGCAAGCAAATGCACTTGCTGGTGCATAAGATCCCTCCGTTTCTACCGACTCGACGTCAACGACCTTTGGATAATCCACGTCTTGTACTTCCAGGCACTCTAGGTAGCCTTGCAGATTATACCTTCTTAAGTAACGACGAATTATAGTCGCCAACTTTTCACATTGTAAAACTATATGGTGCAGAAAGAAGATGCTAAATTGCTAATGCCAAAGTGAGGAGACCGTGGCCTTAGCTTGATTGAAAAAATTGTTGCCAAAGTGATCTAGCGAAAGAATCTATCGCAATTTCTATGATAGCTTCTCGCTATTGTAAGAAGCTACTTGAAACTCTTGGAGAAGAGGGTGTGGTATGATTTTCTATTCTCATGTTTCAGTTGTTATAATAAGCGGCTGGTGTGTTCGATGATTGAAGTTCAGTTGAAGCATGACGAGACCGCGGATAAAATGCGTGAGAATGTCGCACTGGCTGATGTTTCTTGAGTGGCGACCCATAAAATGACTCTGGCAGTTACTTCGTACTCCCGAAGTACTTGGTTTCCCGGGTACCTCGAGCAATTCCCTTTATATAGAAGATTATGCTCGGTGTAAGGCTTCCTTATACTAGTCCATTATATTGAGTTCTGCTCGATGTACGTATGTTGAATATTATTCTCGATATACCAGCATAATGCATAATTGTCCGGTGCGCCAACTTGTTCCAGTCCATATATTTTAGCCCATATCAGAAGAGAATTTTAATGTTTTTCTTTTTTCTTTTTGTGAGTTCATATATTTTCCCAAACTCAATTAATTGGAATGTAGTTAGATCGTTAATTGACATAATCTGTATGATTAAGTATGATAGTAATTTAAGAAGAAAAAAGAGACACGTGTTAATCACGTTATTTTATGTGACACGAATCTGAGTCATCAAAATGTGACTAATGATTCGGATAGACACAAGAAATGACGAGAGCCGTTAATTTTGTCCACATGGATATTATTAGTTGATATCAACTTTAAACTAAAAATAAATTTCCATTCTGATACATAGTTCAAAGTTCAAACTATCCGCAAGATTTAATGTAACTAAAACTTAGAGAAATAAAATTATGGTTTGTCATAAGCAAAGAGAAAGTAAGAAAACAAATAAATAATTTAAAGAAAGAAAATGAAGCTGCAAGCGCACACATGGAATTATAGTCGACCCACAAGGGAATGGAATGGAACGAGAGCCATACAAAGAATGAGAGGCTAATCCATCAATATCATCAAAAATCTGATCCATTCTCCACTCCACACTCATATTTCCAAATATTGAGCGCCATATACTTGTGAACATATCCCATTATCCATTTGATCACTTCTAAAACAACTAAAACCTCAAAGCACATAACATTATTTATAATACTACAAACTTACTTTGCTTCGGCTGCTACTGCTGCTGAATTATGGCTTCGGCTTCTCTTTCATCTCTGCAGGTAGGCTGCAGCAAAGGCTTCTCTGAGTTCTCAGGGCTTCGCAGCTCGTCTTCAGCCGCCCTTCCGTTTGCCAGGAGATCGAACGATGATTTCGTTTCCCTCATTGCCTTTCAGACCTCTGTTGTGAGTAACTTTCCAAATTTAATTTGTACTATTATCTAACATATATATCAAGACTATGCAATGTAGTACTGATACCGCGAAAGTTGAAATGATGGTTATGATATGTCTGCAATATATAGGTTGGCGGAGATAAGAACAGAAAAACCGTGGTAGAGGCTAAGCTGAAGGTGGCAATCAACGGATTTGGAAGGATCGGAAGGAACTTCTTGAGGTGTTGGCATGGAAGAAAGGACTCACCTCTAGATGTCATCGCCATTAACGACACCGGTGGTGTCAAGCAAGCTTCCCACCTCCTCAAATACGACTCCACCCTCGGCATCTTTGATGCTGATGTTCATCCTGTCGGTACTGATGGAATCTCAGTCGATGGAAAGGTCATCAAAGTCGTGTCTGATCGCAACCCTGTCAACCTTCCTTGGGGGTAATTCACTTTTAACTCCGATCCTACGAGGCCATTAATTAGTAATTTTATGTATAATAACTTTTGTTGTTTCTGTGATGTATGTAGGGAGTTGGGGATTGATCTGGTGATTGAAGGAACAGGGGTGTTTGTGGACAGAGATGGTGCAGGGAAGCACATTCAAGCCGGGGCTAAGAAGGTGCTTATAACCGCGCCTGGCAAGGGAGACATTCCAACCTACGTTGTTGGTGTCAATGCGGATGACTACACCAACGCCGACACTATTATCAGCAATGCTTCTTGCACCACCAACTGCCTTGCACCTTTCGTCAAAGTTCTCGACCAAAAGTTTGGTAATTAAGTTCCCCTGATGACCAAACCACGAATGGCCTGGCCTATTCTTTCTTTTCATTTCTAATAATCAAATGAATTGACAAACTCTTTTATTTATCTGAGAAATATATAACACACACATAATGTACTTCTCTTTGTACTTTGTAGGGATCATCAAGGGAACCATGACCACAACTCATTCTTACACCGGGGACCAGAGGCTTCTTGATGCCAGCCACCGAGACCTTAGGCGTGCAAGGGCTGCCGCACTCAACATAGTGCCCACCTCAACTGGTGCAGCTAAGGCCGTGGCCCTCGTCCTGCCCCAGCTCAAGGGAAAGCTCAACGGCATTGCTCTCCGTGTCCCCACCCCAAACGTCTCTGTCGTGGATCTCGTGGTTCAGGTCGAGAAAAAGACTTTTGCCGAGGAAGTCAATGCTGCCTTCAGAGAAGCCGCAGCCAACGAGTTGAATGGGATCTTGTCGGTGTGCGACGAGCCCCTCGTCTCCGTGGACTTTCGGTGCAGCGACGTCTCCTCTACTGTCGATTCTTCCCTCACAATGGTCATGGGAGATGATATGGTGAAGGTGATTGCTTGGTATGATAATGAGTGGGGTTACTCACAGAGGGTGGTTGATCTTGCTGACATCGTTGCCAACAACTGGAAATAAATAATTAACGTAATCCAAAAACAGTTCGTTTCATTTTTCGCAGGTTATTATTATCTACTATATTTGTAGATTCTTGCTTGAATTTATATTGTAATGTGAAGGAAGCGAAATAGTTTATTTTCTCCGTGTTGGCTTTGTATCAAGCTAATAATAATAAGAGATTCAGTTGATTGAGTCATTATATGAATTCTGTCTGCTTGCTGTGTAGATTGATAAAATGATGACATCATTAAAGAGGAAAATGATACAAGGCCAAGATGAAAGAAGATCGTGTCACCTTGGTTCATAATAGCCATAATCACGGTCCGAATATTTGTTGATAGTCGAAAAGTGACCGGAGAACGATCAGAATCGCAACAGAATAGAGATAGAAATATTATTGCAAAATGAAATGTCATTGTTACAAACTGAAATTGAACACGTAAAGTCGTTACATACAGCTGAGCAGAAACGTTATAACTAACAATCCAGCTATTTATAAATGACACCCTTAAGTCTAGAATAAATATGAAATGACCCCTCAAGTTGTGAAAATCGAAGTTATCAGCTCCAAAGCCTCTCCTCAAGTTGGAGGCTAGTGAGGGTCCCACAAGCCCAACTTCAATACGATAAAATACACGTAAATAATGATATTATCGAAATTAATCTCTATATTTTTGTGAAGAGTAAAATTGATCAACAACATTTGTACACGAGCTCTTAGGATTATACATGGTTCTCCTTTAATTAGTATATCCGTTTATCTATACTAGAACAAAAAAAATACTGTAATGGACATATATTAAAAAGTTAATAGTGTTACTTTAAAGCCCCAACAAAGAATAAATTTGGTTTGAATGCACAAGTCTATACTTGAAAATAAATTTAAACATCAAATTTGGTATACGTTTTATATATAATAATATAACTTAGTACACATTTACTAAAAATCTCAAGATTCTGTATCAGTTTGAGACTAAGAAGGGTGATTTTTTAGGTGTAAAGATATTTTAAACTGGATTTTTGTTATTATATTTATTGATTTGTTAGTTTTTGGGGCTTTTTTTTAAAAGAAAAAGTAATTATTGATGTATTGAGATTTAAGATAGGGAATATTGATTCTACTAGTCATTTGGATTTTTTTAATAAAAAAAAATGCAACACAAACTGAATTGAGATTTCATATTACTATAGATACAACTACTTTTTTTTTTTAAATATACCTATTATAGGCGACGTTAAAAATCGACCCCGGGCTGGAGCCTACCCAAGCCCTCTTGGTGGCTCCGCCCCTGATATGAACTCTGCATGCTTGCTGTGTAGATTGAAAAAATGATGACATTATTAAAGAGGAAAATGATACAAGGCCAAGATGAAAGATGATCGTGTCACGTTGGTTCATAATAGCCATAATCGCGGTCCGGATATTTGTTGATAGTCGAAAAGTGATCGGAGAACGATCAGAATCGCAACAGAATAGAGATAGAAATATTATTGCAAAATGAAATGTCCTTGTTACAAACTGAAATTGAACACGTAAGGTCGTTACTTACAGCTGAGCAGAAACGTTATAACTAACAATCCAGCTATTTATAAATGACACCCTCAAGTCTAGAATAAATATGAAATGACCCCTGAAGTTGTGAAAATTGAAGTTATCAGCTCCAAAGCCTCCCCTCAAGTTGGAGGCTGGTGAGGGTCCCATAAGACCAACTTCAACAACCAATGTTGAAACACAACGGAAGCTAAAATGCTTTGTGAAAAAAATGAGCTAGTTGAGAACTACCATGGCAATGTTGAGGGAGCAAAAAACCACTCTTGAACTAATTCCTTACCACATAACAATCGATGTCAAGATGCTTAGTTCTCTCATGAAAAAAAAATGGTATTTTGAGTAATGTGTACTGCATATCTATTAGCACATAACAAAGGGATAGGTAGAGGAATCTCAATGCATAACTCCATCAGAATATAGAAGATCCACTACACCTCACAGTTAGTAGCAGCCATACTTATATACTCAGCCTCAGTAGAGGATCTGGAAACAGTGAATTGCTTTTTGGTCTTCCAACTGATGAGTAAGTCCTCTAAGAAATGAAGAATCCAGTTAAAAAGACCTATTGATATCAACACATGAGCCCCAATCTGCATCATTATAGGCCTTCAATAGCAACTGTGAAGAGGCAGGATAGAGCAAACCTTTAGATGGAGAACTTTTCAAGTAGTGTAAGACAGTGATAGCAGCATTACAATTATCTGTGGTAGGAGAGAGTTAGCTGGTTGACAATGTAACATAAATCAGGCATGGTCATGTTGAGATAAAGAAGTCCAAAAATCAATCGTCTATACCTATCAGGGTAAGAGTAAGGAATACTGGAAGAAGTTAATTTTAACCCTTTAAGGCAAGAGTAGCAGCTGGTTTGCAACCAGTGAAACTGAGAGTCTTGTAAAATGTCAAGCACATATTTCCTTTGATTGATATGCGGACCAAGGGAGGTTTTTCAAGACCGAGAAATTATTTAGCACCTCCTAAGTCTTTAATTGTAAAAGGGCTGGTGTAAGAAGGACTTGGTGGCATTGATGAGAGACAAGTCTGGACCAACAATAAAAACATCCTCCACATACACCAATATGGCCAAGAAAGAAGAGCTTGCACCCTTAATGAATAGGAAATTATCAAACTTAGATTGAGTGAAGCAAAAAGAAATAAGGCTCTTGGGAATCTCTACATTCCACTACCTGGAAATCTGCTTAGGGCCATATAAGAACTTGTTTTTAATTTGCACACTTGACCAGAAGAAGCTTTATGATAGCCCTGAGATGGAGTAAGACATATGTCCTCATTCAAGAACCCATGGAGAAGGACATTATTAAAGTCAGATGGGTGGACATGCCATTGTTGTTCAAGAAATTCGACCATTTCACCGCTGCTGTGACGACCGCATTTGCTCCGATCCAGGTTGGTTCGGTGGTGAACAATCACTTTACTCAACTCAGACTAAAGCATAACTCATAGGAAGGGGTCTCACTTATTCAAGATCAAAACCATACATGTTTTGTAAAATATATTTTGATATATACAACAGAAGTCTTGTATTACAAACAATGTGCCTTTTTAAATGTTATGCACTAGTGACAAAACACGAATATTTCAAAATGCACGCTTGAACAATTATTCACTTGATCCATGCTGTCATGTTGATTTTTATTCTAAGGAATGGACAGAAGAAACGAGGAATACGTCTTTAATGACTTAGTGAGATTCAAATAAAAGAACTAGCAATGCAAGAATTTACTGTGATTTAATGGATACATTTCGAAGAATGATCTTACCGGTAGAAACAGTTCAACTAGATAATTTGATGTAGCAATGGTAATGGAATTTTCACAGAATAGTTAATGAACTTGTGCTTAACAATAGACGAATCCAACCTTATGACTTTTAATATTCTGCCTTATACCTCCCGACGAGGAGCGACCTTGCAAACAAATCAAGAGACATGCTCGAGTACATGTCGATCCAGTACGCGGGTTGCAGCCAACTCCTGACTGCAAGCGGCGCCTAGATAGATGGGTATTAAGAAAAATTACTTAAATCGACAGTCCTTACTACCTGGCAGTAACTCGACTCAATCCATGGGCCGAACTTCTCAAAGGCGTCACAATGGGTATAACAGATAAACAAATAAGCTAGTAAACCAGATAATATCTGTTGCTCCTTGAGCTACATGTCCCGAACATAGTTCGTTGCTCTTTGTACAGTTCAAGAACCAGAAGATGAGATTAAAATATCGGGGAATTACCATGATTATGAATCAATATGATAAATAAAAAATGATTGGATACGATTTAACGATGAGTAAGAAAATCATGTTATGAGATGAGATGCAACACGAGACTATGATAAAATATAGATTGTTCGAGGTTTGGCAACGAGTAGTGGCTTTTCTGTCCAAGTTCCTCAGGGCCGGATGCCAAACGGGGCTAGAACAAATCAGAATTGTAACCTTACATTTACTCGTACGGGGAACCTTGATGGCGTTGATTAGTTCGTCAAACCTTTAAAAAATTTTAATAATATTAATCAACTGAATTTATAATTCACCACAACAAATATTAGTACTTTTTCTTCAATTCTGATGCTGGTGAAATTGACAATATTCTTGTTAAGGATGCTAGTTACGATGTAAATCTTAATAAAGAACACATAAGCTTAATTCATGTTATTACACTAAACATGAAATCTTAGATGATGAATTGAAAAACGTAAGGTTCAGTTAAATATAAAATATCAATTATATTAACCACCTTATTGATATGAAGAAATTATCTTAAACGAACATATGTTCAAACTTATAATTGTATGTATTCATATTTTCATGTTAAAGTCATTTCCAACAACAAGTAACCGTAACAAGTTAAAAAGTTGATTATCTATCTAATTTGATGCATAATCAATTCTTAAAACATATTTTTTTTTGATGAATCATTCTTAAAACATATTACTTAGCTAACTTTACGAAAACTCGTCTTTTTAGTCTTTAATCAATTCCAAACTTTTAATAACCACACACCAAATAAGTATCATACAAAGTAACTTTTTAAAAGATATAAGTTAGTCATTTATTACTTTATTTTACATAGTAAGTTTAAAATGCATATACTTGTTTTATAACTTAAATATAAAGATATAAACATGAAAAAATTATCACAAACATGTGATAAGGATTGTTTATTATGATATTAATCTTATTTGATGGTTAGATCATGAAGTGGAAAGAATAATCTTGTAAGACTTATGAAAGTAATATGTTAAACATAGTAAATCTACCATTTAAATGCAATATAAAATAACAAAAATGTCATTTCATGATTATCAATCATAATAATATAATTATAACTACTACTATTCCATGTTAAATTCCGGGGTGTGATAAATATTTGAATTATGATGTTGATTTAACTTTATAAACAAAGAAAATAAAGGTTGTGCCAAATAAACTAATAAATCATCGCATTTTCAGTTTTACCTTTGATCGGACATCCAAATAAACTTTGTTTTTAAATATTTTTATGGTTTCTGATTCATAATGTCATGATGAATATGTATATCCAAGATTTTATGAAAACACAAAGGTTTGCTATGCTAAATAATTTTTGCAACATAAGAGTAGCTATCGGATTTCTTGGCAGTAGTTTATGGTTTATGGATTACGGCCTCCTAGATCATATTATTTGGAAAAGATGTCTTCATACAAAAGATAGAAGACACCAAGGAGGGTATATATCCGAAAATAGGTAGTAAAATAATGTTTCTACAATTTGATATGATCTTTCTAAGGTATAGGGGCAGAATCGGCATTTCTTGTGGAGTAAAAGTTTTGTCATATTTTTGGGTAGAAAATTGCAAGATAAAAATCTAAAAAAATCAATTTCCAAATGAAAACACATGAACAACTTTATTTCAATGAACTTTTTCAGAATTGGATTATTTTGAGTTATATAAAATGTTGAATAATGGTGAGTATTTATAGGCGAAAATAGTAGTTTAATCATTAAATTTCATGTCCCACCATGATTTTGTTTATAATAAACTACAAAAAACCTGAACTGAATCATTCTTTTAAAGATGTCATTGCTTGCCTCATCAATTTGGTTAATTGCATATTAAGTCCCTCAATTATTTATAAATAAAATTCAAATATGTATAATTAGATTTCTATATTATATACATATTTTCTAATGTGATTTTTCTTGGTAATTCTATCATCTTGGTTAATCTTTGAAATTGAAATATATGTTTTAGGATTAGGGACCTATAAAAATAATAAAAGACTAATCTTTAAGTTCAGAGACTAAAACGCAAAATTTCCTAAACATGGAAATTTTCAAAAGTTTAAACTATAAATTTATTTTCTTCCTAATTTTTGGGGCATTACAGCTACGAGCTTACTATCCACCTCATTGAAGATGGTTACCCATATCTTGAAGTTGAAGACTCGCCATCCATCAAAATCAGACGACCCACTGCCTCTCTATGGTATGTTTTTCTTTTCAACCATCCATCAAAATCAGGCAAAATGCAACAAATGTGCAGGTGAGCTTGGTACTTTTAGAATTATTTATTTCTAGAAGAAGCAAAAGTGTCCTCACTATAGTAGAAGCAATAATTTGACATCAAAGTGGGTAGGTAGAAAGTATGTCCATCAATTTCAGAGTGACCCTAAGAGGAGATTATAGGGTTTTTATAGGGATGGAAGGGATTTGAATACTCAGTGGCCAATGCAACATTCCTACATGGCAAAAAAAGAATCACCCTTGATATTGCGTTGGTCTTCAACAGAACAATATGCTGCTTTCTGGGATTACAAGGGAGAAACTGAGAGAACTAACCAAGGGAGTATAGTGAAACTTTGCCTTGAGAACATAGGCCTAGACAACAAGTTTGATTGAATTTACATTTGTTTTTGGGCACTGATTGGAGTGGATGGGGCTCATTTGAAGAAGTTTCACAAAAAGGTCTTGTTAATTGCAGTGGGCGTAGACCCCAATAACAACATTTACCCCATAACATGGGCTATTGTTGAAGAGGGAGGATGGGGATAACTAGATCTAGTTTTTTCATATTCTAAAGTTAGATATGGAGATTAAAAGAAATAAAGCCTGGACCTTTATGTGTGATAAGCAGAAATGCTTGCTACATGCATTTGAGTTGGTGTTTATTGGTGCTGATCATCGCTTCTATGTAAGACATTTCCATGGCAACTTCAAAGGAACATGATTTACAGGAGATGCCTGAAAGAATGTCTATGGAAGGCTGCAAGAGCAACTACATATAATGAATTCAAATACAAAATTTCTGCTTTGGATAAAATAAATTCAAATGCCAGGAAGTGGTTGTCTGATAAACGTCCCCAGCATTGGAGTAGATCACACTTTAAAGTTAGCCCTAAGTGTGAAATTTTGTTGAACAATGGGTGTGAGTCATTCAATTATATGATTCTTGATGCTAGGGAAACTCATATTCTTAGTATGCTTGAGTTGCTATAACAATATGCAATGACCAGACACCAAACAAATAGGGATAGGGCAAGGAGCAAGTGGCACACGGAATGGTGTGCAACAATAAGAAAAATAGTTGATGAGTTAATCGGTACTCATTCTCAACACTGTGTTCTAACTAAATCAGATAACGAACGCTATCAAGTGAAGTGTGGGATAACAATGTGTGAGTTTTGAACTTGGGAGCTTGGACTTGTGGGTGTAGAAAGTGGGATAATGGTGTGTGGGTTGTGGACTTGGGAGCTTGGACTTGTGTGTATATGAAGTGGGATATCAGTGGTATTCCTTGCATTCATGCAGTGAATGCAGCACGGTTTGAAACCCCTAGATTTCATCTACCATGCTACACTTTCAATACCTATTTGGAGACCTACAAGCATGTTATTCTGCATATGAATGGCAGGAAGGGATGGAAGAAAACAAGGTTTGAAACCCAACTCCACGAAACAAGAGAAGATATGTTGGTAGGCCAAAGAGTGCTAGGAGAATGGAACCTGGTGAGCAACCAAAAGAGAGAAAGAGAGAGTGTAGGGGAAGCCAAGCATCCCTTTTGTATCTAATCCTGATAGGCTCAAGAGACAATATAGTAAAATAAAGTGTGGTGTGATGTGAATGGCCACATCATTAGGAGCTCTATGATAAGAAATAAGGATGAAGAAGAATAAGCAATTTTGGTTGCTGCTGCAGCTGCAGAAAAGACTAAGGTCGACGAGAACAATGCTAGGTCTAAAATTGATGGTGCAAGGACAATAGTGCAACCAGAGCTGATGTTAAGGATTGAAATCGGTGATGCCAATGTGACTGACGATGGTAATGGCTGTAAGAAAAAATCTTTATCATGATAGGGTTCAAGTAGAGGATGTGATTACTGGTACTGACAGGGCTGAGAGTCTTGGAAGTTGAAAATTTGACCTTATTGGTGTGGTTGGGGGTGAGGGGTCTGTAACTAGAGGAAATGTTGGTGGAAATGTGGATCAACATGTTCATTTTGCTGCGGAAGAACAAGGTAATTTCAATGTTGATTAGGATGAAGTCTTCTTGAGTGAACTGGATAAAATTGAGGCATCAACCTAGAAATTTGAGACCAACCTTGATGGTAGCCAACCAGATCCCAATTTGAGTCAAAGTTCAAATATCAACCATGTAGTTCATGAAGATGACAAAGTACGAGACACTGCAACACCAAAATTGACAGGGAGGAAGAAAGGGCAAAGTAGTGGACCAAAGGTAAGGATATACATTAAATGAAAATATGTTGTGTATTATATTTATTGCACAAATTGTATAAGTAAGTTGCTTTACTATGCTGCTGTAGGCCCTTGTCAATGCTATGGAAATATGTGCTAGTTGCTGATAATGAAGGACCCACACAATGGCAACAACTCATATTTTTAGTTGGTAATAGAAATGCTATGCCTCCAAAGCCAAAAAAAGTGAAAATGAGAAAAAATAAAAAATCAAGACAAGAAGAATAGGCAAGCAGACCAATAGACCCTGAGGATGGCCCATCTATTAACCAAAAACTGCAGACCCTGAGATTATCGGTCTAAACTATTATTAATTAAACTGTTTATTATTTAGATAATTTAGTGTTTTAATTATATGATTATTGATTATGTTTTGAATATTTTCCTAAGTATTTTGAATATAGAATCTTTCCTTATAGTTAGAACAACTATCGTGATATGTGGGATAAGGAAAGATGGTTGGTGAGATTCTGAAAGTAAATCTTATAGTTTTCTCATAGAAATAGATACTGCAGAGTCAGATTATTTATGGAAAAAATATTCAGCTTTATATTTGTCTTTGTATGATTCGATTTTATTCCAAGTGTATCTGAGCTGAATTATATATATACAAAAGTTGGAATATTCTATTTACATATTTAGTAGAATAAAATTGGATAAACTACGGAAGGTTTGCAAGCTTTCTTGAAGATTCGAAGATCTGGTGCAACAACTGTCCTTCTGTGTGGAGATTATCCACTCTATAAAAGTAGAAGTCTCGAAGACATTTGAGGACAAGTTTTTAAGTTTAGATTTTAAGATTTGTATTTTATTTGTTTGAGAGTCAAAGGCATTTTATTATTCTTGTACGAAATATCAATGTGAAGGACCTTTGTGTGAACTTGATCAATTCCAGATTCCAGTAGAGTTCTTTAGTAAGGCATCGCATCAGGTGTTAGGAAAGTAAGAGAGTCTAGATTATTAGTACATGTAATAGCCTGAGTGAGTCAAAGTCATGTACTAAACGAAAGAGACTAGAGTTGTTAGAACTGACGAAAGCCGAGTGGACTAGGTCTGTTGTGACCAGACCACAGTAAATCCATGTGTTATTGTTTTACTTTTACCTATCATAACAAGTAATAACCATTAGAAATAGAAAACAAGTAACAAGTAAACAACTAATGTCTTACAAATGGCATCAAGAGCTTGTCACTAACGTTTATTTTAGTGAGATTCTGGTTTGAAAAGATTTTATTTTCAGGGATGAAAGATATCAAGGAAGGTTTGTCAACAAACAAACCTCCGATGCTGACCAGCACGAACTACTCTTACTGGAAGAATCGTCTCCAAAACTTCATCAAACAACCGGACCAGAAAGCCTGGAAAAGCATTCTAAGAGGTTGGTCACCGTTACAGATGAAGACAGTAAGAAATAAAATGACCTCAATAGGTGTGACGCCCCGTTTTTTTATAACAAATATCCAGATTTCCACTAAATAATTCAAAAAAAGATACAATCATACCAAAGGCCTAAACGCGGCACAACACTATGGCTAAATCTAATGACATAAAAAAAAAACCTAAGAACGAGAAAGAAAACTAGTTCTCAACATCACAGTCTCAAATAAAGAAAAGCATTTCTAACATAAAAAGGTAAAATACTGCAACTAGGCTCTATGCTTCCTTTGCCTTCTCTCTCCGCTGATCCCAATATTTGCCTACATCAAACTAGAAGGAAGAGCATGCAAGTGAGATAAAAATCCCAGTGATGTTAAAGGTGTGTGCAAGGTGTACAAGAATAAGACAGTTAAATGCAACAGGTTAGGCAGTCAAGCACATACTCAAGTTTAGTCATATTAGAGGGCATTAACCGTTTACTAAGTCGTTGACTTACCCCCACCTTATAACACCCACGTTCGTTACCTTGTCACTTTGTTCAAGGAACGACCTTGAAACCGTTCACGCATGCCTATGTCCATGCTCGTTGATCCCCTCAAAAGCAACAACCTCCTGATGCTTTTAAGGGAAAGGGGCAATGCGTCACAAGGTTCCACTGGCTAGCCCTCTGCCGCACAGTAGTACCTCGTGCTGACCAAGCCGTAGATCTAATTCAAAACCAAAATATTCGGTACTCAAAATCATGACAAACACACAAGTAGAAGGTGCACGAATACAATAACAGACGATCATGATAAACGAATTTACTACGTAAATATAAACACATGCACTGCTATGATTAAACATTTAGCAAATACCTTGCAACTTTTCAAAAATAATTTTAGTACGTATATATACACCCGCGCCTGGATTCACCACGTTGATTAGTGCAGAGTAGCCATGAATTAATTCGAACTACCTAGTAGACCATTAAAATATTAATGAATGCTACTCCAAGTAAATCTCTGATTAAGAATAATACACAAATTATTTGTAGTAGTCCTAGTTTAATTACAAAGATATACTCTTTAATGACATGAGCAATATATGCTCCACTCTTATCTTAATATTTCATTTCTATGTTAGCATGCTGATCGTGCTATTATAAATATATGAACATGAACCACTTGTTAACTCTAATGCATGAAACATGCTTAATCATCGTGCAAGGACTTAATAATTAATTATTCGAATCCTGGTTCGTCATCATTTGATGCCAGTACATAGTATTTTTTTTTGCACGAAAGGTAAATATATTAGAAACCAGAAGAGTGTTTACAAGAATACGAGGGGGTAAGACCCCAAGTGGAAGTTACAAAACTAGACACTCTAGCATCTTATGCAAAGAACAATGCAACTATCGAGCTTAGGAATCCACTCGGCTCTAGTCTAGGACTATGACCTATGGAAAGCCTTCCATTCACTGCCCTCCTCTTGGCAACAGTTGCCACTCCAATAGGTTCACTTCCTTCGTTCCAACCCCAGGCTAGGCCTGTAATTGTACTCTCCAAGTGTCACCTAGCAGCTCTTGGATGCTCAAAGAATAGCTGCTTCCTCATTGTTCTTATCACTCTTCCAGGGATGAGAAGGAGGTTAAATGTGAGTGAGATACCTGTCTCCAATGGGTTCCATTTTCTTCTCCTGTATGCCCCTGTTAAGTCAACAAAACCACTTCGCAGCAAGACAGTTAATTATGCCAGGCTCATTCTATCTAGTTTTGCCAGAATGCTTTTGGTATACCTGTTTTCTTTCTCACCTATTTTGTACCTGATCCTTGTGCTTAGTTCTTGTGCCAGGTTCTTGATTATAGTTTGGGCAGGTATTAGTTGGCCTTCAAAGATCTTGTGGTTCCTCCATTTCCATATCCAATATACAACCCCTCCCATTGCTGCTGCTCTGACTTGGTAAGTAGTTGATTTGTTCTTCTGTAATCTTCCAAAGATTTCTTTCCATTCTTGTAGCTGTTCCTGTCTAAGATTAACTCCCAGTGCTTTCATAACAGGCTCAAATATTAATTTGACCTTTGGGCACTGGAAAAATAGGTGCTCTATAGTTTCATCAGCCATGTTACACAAATCACAGGTACTCTCATTCATAATATTATATTTTACCAGCTTATCTTTGGTTGCAACATTCCCATGCATCACAATCCAGTTTATAAAGGATATTTTAGGGGGAGAAAAATAATTCCATACCTGTTCACTCCAACTTGCTTCTGGAGTTTATGTATGGTATAGTTTATAGCTTCTCTCCACCACCTCACTTTGCTTCAGTTTCCTCCATTCTTCTAGATCCCCTCCCCTTTCCTTCATTTCATCTCTGATTTTAAGTAAAGCTCTCCACCATGGGGACTCTCCTGCTCTCTTTTCTACATTCCATATTGTTCTTCCTTTCAACTTGTAATCTGTTATCCAGCTTGTCCAGACTGTTTGCCTCCTTAGGTGTTTGTCTATCTTCACTACTTGTGCACTCAGTAATGCCTTGTTCCAGCTTAGGATCTCCTTGATATGTAGTCCTCCATTTTTATAATCCTGACACACCTTCCTCCATGCCACAAGACTTTTCCTCCCTTGGTCTTTTCCTGACCATAGATAATTACTGCATAGAGCTTCTATCTTATGTGCTACCCCCATTGGTATGTGCAATATGCTGCTCCAGAACCTCTGTATAGCCAGTAGGACACTCTTGACTAATACCAGCCTTCCAGCATAGCTTAGTTGTCTAGCTATCCAGTTCTGTATTTTCCCCATTACCTTCTTTATAAATGGTTCATAGTCAGTATTCTTGAGCTTCTTAGGACTGAGTGGCACTCCTAGATACCTTACTGGGAAAGTTCCTTCTGGGAACTGCCAGATTTGTTTCATCTCCTCTTTTTCCTCTCCTTTCACCCCTGCTAGGAAGATAGCACTTTTCTCATTATTAATTTCCAGTCTTGAAGTATTTGAGAATTCCATCATTGTCCCTTTCAGTACTTTCAGTGATTCTTTGTCTCCTCTGCAGAATAGTAATAAGTCATCTGCAAAACAAAGGTGAGACAAGTTAGTTTTTTTGGTCTTAGGGTGATATTTAAAGTCCTTATTCTTCACACTAACAACAATTAATATAGATAAGTACTCCATACAAATCACAAATAAGTAAGGGGATATAGGGTCCCCTTGTCTAAGACCTTGTTTTCCAGGCATATGCCCTTCTAAGCTCCCATTGATACAGAAGGAGAAGCTAGCAGTAGAGACACAAGTCATAATGAGATGAACAAACCACTTATCAAACCCTAGGCCTTTAAGGACATTTTCAAGAAAAGACCAGTTAATGGTATCATAAGCTTTCCTCAAATCTATGTTAAGCATACTTATATGGGTAATGTTTTTTCTTTTATATCCTCTTATAACTTCCTGAGCTAAGAACACATTTTGATACAGATCTCTACCTGTGACAAAAGCATTTTGGCATTGGTTTATGCTGTTAGGCAATAAACTTTTCAGCCTGCTTGCTAAAACCTTAGTGATGATCTTGTATATAATGTTACACCAAGATATAGGCCTAAAGTCCACAATAGAGGAAGCATTCACTTTCTTGGGTATAAGGCAAATAGAAGTTGAATTTATCTGTTTAAGTATCATACCTGTTTGCTGAAATTCTACTATTGCCTCATATACAAGAGTACATGTGATCTGCCAGCTTTGTTTGAAAAAACAGGCATTCATACCATCAGGGCCAGGGATTTTATTGTTATTCATGCTAAATAGTGCTCTCTTGACTTCTTCTTTGTCAATTTTCCTTTGCAGGCTCCTATTCATTGCCTCTGTGACTTTTGGTCCTTCTTCACAAACTTCTTGTCTCACCTTGGTTACTTTTCTTTCTTTTCCAAAGAGTTCCTAGTAAAAAAATAGAATATGGTTAGTTATATCACTCTTTGTATTTAGGATGTTTCCCTTACCATCATTTGGAACATGAATGTTATTTTGTTTCCTTCTGGCTTTTATGTGCTGGTAGAAAAGTCTACTTCCTCTATCCCCCTCCTCTAGCCACTCTGTTTTTGCTCTTTGCTGCAGCTGTTTGTTCAGCAAATGTTGAGCCTGGGTGTACTCATCTCTTTTCTTCACTATGTCACTTTGAAGCTTGTTAGGATTCTTTAAATCATCCTCCTGGAGTAGATTCAATTCCTGCAATCTGTCATGCACTTGCTTCTCAAGATTCTGGAACTTTCTCTGGTTAAGTTCCTTGAATTTCCCCTTCAAAATTCTCATTTTCTCTACAAGCTGGAACATTTTGCACCCCACAATCTTGCTGTCCCAGGCCTTAGCAACTATGTCCAGGAAGTTTTCATCTTCTGCCCATATGTTTTTAAATCTAAAAGGAATTCTTTGTGTTCCCTTTGCTTCAAAAATCTTGGTGACACTTGGTGAATGATCAGAGATTCTTGGAGGCAGGAATTGAACTGTAGACTCCTTATTAGTGTTCATCCACTCCTAGTTAACTAGAACCCTATCAACTTTACAGTAAGTATGTGAGTTGTTCCATGTGTAAACTGGTCCCAAGAACTGATGGTCTTGTAGATCTGCCTCTTCCATCATGTCCCTCAGTTCAGATCCAACAGTTTGATTATCATTGTTTTCATTCCACTTCTCCTCAGCACTTAGCACAACATTAAAATCACCTGCTACTATCCAGGGGCTCTTCATACTCTGAGCTATCCTCACTATCTTACTCCATGCTTGTTTCCTCTTGTCAGCCTAATTATGAGCATACACTATTGTCAGGTACCCTTTCCAGTCCTTGGCTTTAGTCTGAATGCTGCAATGAATGTATTGATCCCCTTTTTCCTCTACTTTAACATTCACCTCTTCTGATTTCCAAACCAACAAAATCCTACAGTTCTTGCTCAACTGGATGTTGCTATCTGTGTCCCATTGCTGTCTCAGCTTATTGTTTATTTTCTCATAGTTTTTGTTCTTAAGCCTAGTTTCTACTATAGCCCCAACGTTGCATTTATTCTGTCTAAGGAATCTATTCATGGTCATCTGCTTAAGGGGGTCATTCAGTCCCCTTAAGTTCCACACTCCAATGTTAATATCTCTATCCATATGGCCCCTGGGCCTTTCTATTCTTCTTGTGTCCTTTGCCCTCATTTACTTCATTTCCTTTCTTTCCTTTTTCTTGCTGTCTACTCAACTTTCTTCTCTTTTCAACATCCTGCCAAGGTTCCTCCCCATCCAGTTCTTCTTCTTGTGTTTCACTCCTTTTCTCTGCTGGTTCTTCTGCCCCCTTCTTTTGTGTTGTTATTTTACTTTCCTGCCTAACTCTCATATGGGGTGTCTTTATGCTCTCTATTTCCTTGTCTGGTATGTGTAGGACTAATTTAAGGTCTCCAATTGTTGTGATTTCAATGATTTCTCCCTCCTCACTTTCTTCTGTTTTATTTCTCTGATTTTCCTCTGAGTTTCCCTCTACTCTATTTTCTTCTCCCTCTCCTTCTTTCTCCCTGTCTTTTCTTGTTATCCCTTCCTCATCTGGTTCTTCTCTTTTCTCCCTTTTCGTGTTCTCCCCTTGCCTAGTGTCTTTCCCCTCCTCTCTAGTTTTTTGTGCCACCCACATTGCTTTACTTGTACACACCCTAACATTGTGACCAAAATTGTGGCATTTGAAGCATTGGTGTGGTCTAGTTTCATATGTCACTCTTTGTTCCACCTGAACACCCCATGGCCCTCTCATAGTGACTTTTTCTATCAGTTTCTGTCCAGATTGCAATTCAACAAACACCCTTGCATATGCAAGTCTTTCTCTACTAGCTGTGAGTTATATATATATATATATATATATATATATATATATATATATATATATATATATAGGTTTTACCACCATACTAGCTATCTTCCCTATCATGTTAGGATTCCAGAATTGTAAATCTAGTGCTGGCAATTGGACCCATACAGGATAGTCTTGAAGTTTACCTGGATCCAGTTTCATACCTGGTTTCCATCTGTGCAATGTGAGGGGGTAGGTTCCTTTGACCATCCATGGTCCTCCCCCATAAATCTCCATCATAGCCTCCTCCGTTTCAAATCTGAACACATACACTCCCTGTTGGGCAACATGCATATGTGGCTGCACACTCCACCTGCTATTTATGTATCTCTTCATTGCATCATACGACAGCCTTAGCCATACTACAGCTCCAATCAGCGCAAATCTTCAGTATTCTACTGACTCACTAATATCTTCATTTGTGAACTCTAGTATCTCTCTGTTCTCCGACGGCGTATATTGCACGGTCACTCCGTTCTCGATTCGTCGATTTCCCGCAAATAATTCGTTAAATCGCTTAGTTGTTTTGTGTTGATGCACTCCGATATCTCTGTATGTGGTGATACCTGGTGGTGATCGAGATCGCTCCTCTGATTCCTCTTTATTGTCGTGCTCGGATAGGTGACTTTCCCTTCTTCCCCTTCCTCCGAGATTTGCCCTTCCTCTTCCTCCAATCGATCGATTAGATTTGTCATTGTTATTCGATGTTGTTTCCTTTTGTTGATTCTCCTCTCCGGCATAGATTTGCCGGAGGCACGGTGGTAAACCCTAGATTCGCTCACTGTGTGTAAATCGCACGCTCACTGTGTGTAAATCGCACGCTTTAGGTTTAAAATCTTTTATATAGTACATAGTATTATCATAATATAAATCATCTAAATTCCAAATTTACACCATACTGCGTTATTTATAGTTTATGCATAGATTAATAGCAAGATACACATGACCTTTATTTTTATATTAACCTACAAGTTTTACGAATTATTGAAATTAAGAATTCATTAACAACACTTGCTTTATTACTTCGTGCACTACAATTCTAGAATTGACACACGAACATGAAAAGAATGCTTAGAAATTCTGACACAAAGTTTTAATAGCATACATGATGAACAATTAATAAATATATTATACTAGTGTCACTTGTGATGCAAAACCTGAGATCAACCTTTAAAACAGAAAGGAATTGCTCTAAAATATATACCTGAGTACTAAAACACGAAAACGGCAGCGAAAGAGTAAGATGGAAGAATATGAACTCCCTTTAATGAAATCAAAGAAAATCCCTAGTTCTGATTTAGTTTATACTTTATACAATGGTGTTGCAACAAATTAAATATTATTTTAAATGGACTATTTGTTTGGGATTTACATTATCGGGCTTTAAGAGTCCCACACAAAGAGGTTTTTGTATTAATTACCAAGTTAATTTAATTAATTCTGAATACATAGCGATCAACAGCTGAAGCATATTAGAACATATATATAAATTAAAGGAGGAGAAGGTGATTACCTGAAGGGAGAGAGGAAGCGACGGAAAAAAGAATAAGTGAATAAAAAGAAAGGAAAACTAATGATACGTATGATCAGTTACGTACTGCTGCGCCACATAATGCTCAACCCTCAATTCTGATTATTAATATATATAATAGTTTTTAAAGTTTAAACGTAAGAGTATTAAAGGTTTAATTACCAATTTCAATAATATTGTCATATGGCTTTTTAACCAAATTATTAGCATGCCTTATGACTGCTTATAAAATTTCCTTACTTCGGCTCAATACTTTCGCTCAAACTGGGGGCGTTATCTTCCCTGTTGTGCGGACGTCGAATCCTACTACTGAGAGTGGTTCTTACCCCGTGGATGGGCTGAATGTTGGAATAGGCCCTAGTCAAGGTCCACGTGCCCACGTAGGTGAGTACGAACTTTCTGAAAGTGCGGCAATTGTAGCCCTGAAGGTCATATTTCCTAACCTTGCTGTTTCACATCCAGTGCCTGCGGAGGAGCGGAGAATTGTGAAGTGGAACAAGCTTCATATGCTGACTGTTGTACAATATTTTTCCTCTTTATTGTAGTGTTGCAGTATTGGTTTCGCAAATGTTAACTGTTCCTTATTATTTATTAGGGTGGCGTAATAGTAGACGCAATGTTTGCGGCCCTGATCCACACTCATGAGGCGTCTGCAAGTGGGCAGTCCCGGGGCGCAACGGAGTTCCATGGCGGAGACTCGGAGGCCTTAAGATCTGCTCATGAGGCGAAGGATGAGACCTTACAAAAGGTCAAGGATTATTCCGCGAGAGCCAATGCCGATAGGGAAACGACGAAAGAGGCGAGGGAGGCTGCGGATCAGCTTAAATCACAAGTCTCCAACCTTTTGGCCAGCAAAAGAGAGCTGGCGAAGCGGATTGCCGAGCTTGAGAAGGAGGTTTCGGCTGAGAGGGAGAAAGATGAACGCGCCGAGGGAGTTGGCTATTCCCACGACCTCAATGAGGTGAAGAATTTTATATTTTTTGTACTTCTGTATTCTTTTATTCTTCCTGGTTAATTTCCTTTTTGTTTATATAGGTGTCCGCTCAGCAGAGGGTGGAAATTGCCGAGGCGTTTCTACGGAACACCACTTTTGGAGAGATCAGCGCTTGGAGGTGTGTCCGCGAGGCCCGTAAGGCTCAAGTCTTGACTGTCCATCAGTTTTACAAGACTAAGTATGTCTGAGGGGGATTCAAACCCGAATGGATGGATCTTACCTTGGGGCCTGAGCTAGAAGTTTTGTCGCCCCCAGCGAATGATCAGTCTGCTTCCAGATGAGTTTGATGTGCTTCTCGAGGATGAAAATCTTGTCCTTCGTGGGCTCTCGCCGCCGCGTTCTATGCCTGGCAATTATCCTTCCTTCGATGATGAGGATGGCGCTGACACCTAAGGGCGTTCGTATTTATTTTGTTACGTAATGAACAATTTCTAATTTGCTTATTTTGTGGCGTTGCGTCGCCTTTAAATGTGTTTGAACAAATTTTGTTAATCGCATGGTTGTCATTTATGAATATTTCATTCGTTTGTTTGATCGAAGGCTCATAATCGTTGCCTTCTCTTTCAATTGCCAACTTTGCTTTTTACTTTGTTTTGACAACTCGAGAATCCTTCCACGATCACGAAAAGTTTTCATTGCTTTTAGGTGTGTAGGGATTTGCGGTATCTCGTGTCCTTTAGACAGATTCTCCTCCCCTTTTTAGTTATTTAGGAAGTTGCGATATCTCGTGCCGGTTTAGATAGAGTCTCTATCCCCTTTTAGCGATTTGCGATATCGCATGCTATTTTAGACAGAGTCTCCATCCATTTTTAATTGTTTAGGGAGTTACGGTATCTCGTGCCATTTTAGACAGAGTCTCCATCACTTTTTAATCATTTAGGGAGTTGCGGTATCTCGTGACGTTTTTGATAGAGTCTCCGTCCCTTTTTATTATTTGGGGAGTTGCGGTATCTCGTGCCGTTTTAGACAGAGTCTCCGTCCTTTTTTTATTATTTAGGGAGTTGCGGTATCTCGTGCCATTTTAGACAGAGTCTCCGTCCCTTTTTTAGTTATATAGGGGAGTTGCAGTATCTTGTGCCATTTTAGACAGAGTCTTCCTTTTTTATTATTTAGGGAGTTGCGGTATCTCGTGCTGTTTTAGATAGAGTTTCCGTCCCTTTTTTAGTTATATAGGAAGTTGCGGTATCTCGTACCATTTTAGACAGAGTCTCCATCCCTTTTTTATGTTGTATCTGACAACGCTATATCTTAGATAGGATTGATTACGCAATTTTAAGTGGCTTAAGATAGTTTGACCAAAGTGTCTCTTTTGGAGACGAATTCAAATAACGGGAGTAGGGCGGAGCTCAGTTTAATAGCTCGGCCTACTATGTTGCCCAATGTAGCCCTCGGGCTCAAGTCTTCAGTGTCCCTGTTTTAAGTTATTACATGTTTGCCCCTCAGGCTCGTCGTGGCTGAGGGGACGAATAAGTGTTGTTCAAAATATTCAAGGTACCAAAAACCTGCAAAAATTAAATCGGAGCTCCTTAGTCGATGTGCTCCATCTGGATGGGGGCCAATGCCTCTATCGCCGCTTGTTCATGCTGTGGTCGTGACCGAAGCGAGTTCACATAGCATTTCCATCCTTCAATGTGATCTTCGATCACTTCCCCTGTACCTACATGAGTAGGAAATTTTACCATTTGATGGTAGGTTGGCGGTAGTGCTCGGAATGCATTCAGAGCAGGCCTTCCCAGGATGCCGTTGTATGTGAAGCGCATGTCGACAACTACATAGTTGGCCAGTAGCGTTCTCCTTTGCGTCGCGGCTCCTAAAGAGGTAGGAAGCACTAGCATTCCACGAGGTACAATCTTCGGGCCTCCGAAACTGCTAAGTGAAGTTCTTACCGGTTCCAATGTCTCACCATTCAATCCCATCTTATCCAAAGTAAAGTTGAACAACACGTTGACTGAACTGCCTTGGTCCACCAGCATTTTTGTGACACTAAAATTGGCTATATCCACCGTTATCACCAACGGGGAATCCAAGTTTGCTATTTGAGTGGCCCCGACGCTGAGTTTTCGCAGATCTCTGATGGAGAAGATGATCTCATCATATGGCATTTCCTCGATCCTTAGGATATTTGCCATGCTGACGAATTTGTTTGAGAAGACGAGCCTCGAATTTTTTTTCGGGCGTTTGTGGAATCCTCCCCCCATGGGCCTCCCAATATCATGTTTATCATGGCTTTCCTGATATTGCCATTTCCAATTTGAGGATAATCAAACAACTGCAGCTGCTCAATCATGTTTTGTTTGTCCTTCCTAGGGGAGGGTGTTCTTTCCCTGTCCGTGCTATCGTCCCGCTCTTTCATCCTTTTGATAAACTCCACGAGTTTATCATCCTTCAGTAACCGTTCGATCTCATCCTTGAGATCCTTGCAATGCTCAGTGTCGTGCCCCTTCTGATTGTGGTATTTGCAGTCGTGGGTCGAATACCTCGTTGCCTTCAAATCTTTCATCTGTCTAGGCTCTTTCAGCCATCCCTTTCTTTTTGCCGCTTCGAATATTGTCATGATATTAACATTCAGAGGCGTGTACCGCTTGGGGGACGTGTCTTGGTACCGGTTGTTCATGTTCTTGTCGTTGTTGTTGTTCCGGTGTTGGTTTTCCCTTCCTCGCTCCTTCTCTTTTGGGAGCGCAACACATAATGATTTGGTCGCCATCATTTCTTCCAAATGAACCACACACTGTGCTATCTTGTTAATTTCTTCGATAGTGGTGGGTTTGTGTTTGAATAAGTTGCTGACAAACATCTTGTTGTTAGTCGCTTGGAAGAGTATACTCATTACCATCTCTCCACTCGGGCTGTCTACTTTCAACAGTTTTGAGTTGAAACGTCCCATGAAATATTTTAAACTTTAGTTTGTCCCCTACTTCATGGCGTAAAGGTGGGAGTGATCCAAAACTAATCTTGCTTGGCTTGAGAATTGATCCTTGAACATTGCCTTCAACTGCTTGTAGGTTTTGATTGATCCTCGCGTGATCCAAGTAAACTAATACATCGCTATCCCCAGTCAGGGTGGTTGCAAATATCCTTGCTTGCATGTTCTCTTTAAACCCCTATAAAGACAGTTTCCTATCCAGGTGAAAAAGATGGTCATGGGGATCAGTTTTCCCATCGTAAGTTTTTAACTCAGGGATCTTCTCTCCTTGTCCCAAGATCTCAGCTTTGATCTCTTCAGAAAAAGGACTGCTCCTAAAAGCACTTCCTTCTGGCTCCATCCGGCCCATTATCGCGGCTTTTTCTCTCTCAAGCCTTTCTACTTTCCTCATCATCTCATCATACTCTCTTATGGAGTCGTGACTCTCCGCACGTCTCATGTCCTCCTTATCTTCCCTCCTTGTTGGTTCGTCCTTGTAATTTTCTCTTTTTTCTCTCCTCCTCGTCTCACGGTGCCTTCTTGATTACACTTCTATTGACTTTGACTTTTCTCTTTGGTCGTCGCGGACCAATTTATCTTTGTTCTCCTCTCCTTCAGGGTCAGGTTTGCTCCTTCTGTCGTCCTAACGCGACTTCTCCTTACCAACTCCCTTCGAAGCTCTAGCTGCAGATCCTTGTTCATTTATGACCTCTGCATGGCCTGCCGGTGGCGGTGCCTACGCTATTGGTACTTGGGCCATAAATTCGGCCATGGCGGTTTTCACCACGTTCATGATTTCCTCTCTTGTCATATTCGGTACTGAAGCAGTAGTTGCAGTTGCCCCCATTGCACCAGCATCTTCTCTTGGTGCCTCCTCTCTTGACGTCTCCCTTCTTGCGGGTGTTGGCACTCCTGTCGGCATTCTTGGTGGTTTCTCATTATCTGGGACTGTCTGGCTCGCATTTGTCCCATCAACTTCTTTGTTCATGCCCTCTACTTGTCTGCTCTTCAATCGTGTAATAACTCTAGATGTCATGCCTAGTAAACTGGAAAATTATGGTGTTCCCACAGACAGCGCCAATATTTTGGCATTATTTTGTCCAGGTAACAAAACACCGTAAAAGAATACAATTAAGATACAAATAGTCAAAATAATGCTAATTAATAGATAATCGGACTAGCTTGGTCTGGACCACCTAATACAAGCTTACTAGGTATTACAAATAGATTTCTAGTCTAAGTTGTATGTCGAACGGGTGGCGTTCGAAGCTGACGTATCGAACCTAAGTTGTTCGATAGTAATGGAAGTATAATGATCCCGTGTCGAATTGAAGTTAGTCGAACATGTTTTATTCGATGTTGTGTAGAGTATCGAATGACGTGTCTTCGATGTGCTTCAGTGTCGAACGCTATAAGTTTGGTCTAAGGATGTATCGAATGCCCAGTGTTCGATGTTGGTTAGGTTCGAGTAAGTCTTGAATGCGTGCCGAGAATGTGAGGGGACATAGTATTTATAACACCCGTCTTGTGGGCCCCATTGGTAGTTGGTGAAAGTGCATCGAACCGAAGCGGTTCGATGCTCATTCCGCATCGAACGAGCGGTTTTCGATGTCCTATTTAGCGGGCTAGCTTTGCTGGGCCGGTCCAATATGGGCCAATCCTAAAATATCTCCATCACATAGTTTAGTGTTAACTAATAAGAAGTGCAAATCCCTATATTTATGCTAAATAATCAAACTACAATTGCTACTTTAACTAATGACATAACTTTTATTTTTGGTTTATGGCTCAAAATATATTATATGTTTTTGATTTTACTGACAATTTGATATTTGTCAGTAAAGTTAACTAACAGAATAGGCAAATATATGTGCATGTTTTCCTATCTGACATATGTATCTTGCAAGAAAGCACACCCAAGAAGATAGTCAGTAGACTTTATATTCTTGATATAGGTTATTCTCCTAATGCTTTTAATTTTGTCAATTATTTTTGTAATAAGTCTGATGTTTCATCATTTACTTTTAATAAACTCTTTAAGATTAGGCCATGCTCTTTTTACAGAAGTTGGCAGGCATCTCTGATCTTTCTATCCAGTCTGGTAATAAGCATGATCCATGTGACACATTTCATTACGTTAAGTAAACGAAGCTCAGCTTTCTTATCGCTACACATGTAACTCATGATTCATAAACTGTTTCAATTGATTCACTGTGATGCATTGGTCCTTTTGCCATTGTTGCTCATAATAACTGTAAGTTTTTCCTTACGATTATTGAGGATTTTACTCGATTCACTTAGATTTATTTCATGGCACATGAATCATAAGTCACGACGCGCAGACATCACTTTTGCACTCCCATTCCAAATCAATTCAATTTAAGAAAAACAACTCAGATCAGACAATGGTACTAAGTTCATTATGAATTGTTTAACACAAAAATGGGCATTGTTTCCCGGACAAGTTGTATAGAGACTATGTGATAGAATGGTCTGGTTGAACGCAAACACCAGCACCTATTACAAGTTGTTAGATCTTTGAGGTTTTAATCTAACATTCCTCTCACTTACCTGATTGTTTGTATTTCTAGTATTGCATTTATCATAACAGGTTACTAGCTTCCACTCTCCGTAACAAATCTCGCTATGAAATGCTCTTTTCAAAACCCATGGAATACAATCTAATGAAGGAATTTGGTTGTCTATGCTTTGCATCTACTGTTACTGCTAACATAAGTAAAGCTGATGCTAGATCGGATAAATGCATTTTTCTTTGTTGTCTTCGAGGCACCAAAGAAAACTTGCTACTTAATCTCAACACCATGAAAACTTTATTGTCCAGAAATATCATATTCCATGAGCACTTGTTTCCAATCAAGCTCAATCACGTTGTTACTTTTTCTCCTGATTCTAATCCTACTGTAAGCATTTGCACACATACTTTCATTCATTTGTAGGAACATGAACTAGAATCCAGTGTTGCTGAAGATACTCCTATCACTCATCCTCAAAAAGTAACAACACAAATAACAACCCTGATCAACCTTATGAGGTAACTCCACAAGATACAACCAATCTTTCAATCTTTCTGATATGGTCACTGATCATGTTGATCAATCAAGTAATTTTATCCTTCATCTCATAACCCCATTCCCTCTTACAAAATCAAGAAGACACGTTAATACGCATGCTTATTTGCATATTTAAGATTATTTTTTGCACTATTTTTTGCACAAAGCCAATCTATCCACTGCTCATTCTGACAAAGTTAGATATCTTGTTGAGAAATACATCTCTACTAAGAGACTTAGTGATACACACAAAGCTTTAACAACTTTTGTATCCTCTACCACCTAACCTAGATCTTATTTTCAAGCAAGCAAATTTCCTAAAAAGGCAACAAGCCATAAAAATAGAGCTTGATGCACTTGAGAACACAAACACATGGATATTAATTGATTTACCTTCTAATCACCACTGTATAGAGTATATATGGTTTACAAAATCAAACACAAGTCTGATGGTACGATAGAAAGATTGAGCAAGATTAGTTACCAAATGATAAACACAAAAATAAGGCTTTGGTTACTTTGGCACATTTTATTTCTTGTGGCTTAACTAACTATGTCAGAGTGCTTGCCATTTTTGTTAGCAAAAACTCGTTCTTGCATGATGTGAATAATGCATTTTCTTCATGGTCCATAGATGAAAAAATTTATATGAAACCTCATTTGCCTACTGTAAACCACCTGACAAAAGAGTTCATTTACTTAAGAAAAGTCTTATGGGTGAAAACAGGATTCAAGACTAAGCCCCTTGGCTCACTAACTATGGTTATCAACAATCTATATTTGAGTTCTCTCTATTTGCTAAAAAAAATGATGCTCAATTTACTAAATTTTGAATATATGTTGATGACATTACACTGATCAGTAATGATATGCAGAAGATTACATATCTTAAACAACCTTGATCAACAATTTACAATCAAAGACTTAGGTACTCTTAAGCACATCTTGGGAGTTAAGGTTGCTCGTTCTAAACAAGGAACCGGTCTTTTTCACCTAGTTGGGGCTACATATCTTGATTGGAACCTAGCTCAATTCATGTGGATCCATCTACCAAACTAAAATCTAGTGACTCACTTTTCTTGGATGATCCAAACATCTACAGAAGATTAGTTGGGCGTCTATGGTATCTCACCATCACTAGACTAGACCTCAACTATAGCATTCTGCCTTTTACTCAACGCATATCTCAACCTATAATCACTCACCTGACAGCAACACACAGAGTGCTTTGTTACATTGCTCAAACAAGACCTCGCCTCAAAACATTTTATAATCATGAACAGGCAGCTTCTTCTGAAACAAGAAGAATCATCAATGTCTATACAATAAACCTTGGAGATTTTTGGTCTCTTGGAAGGAAAGAAGCAGCCCGCTGTTAGTAGATCCTCCACGGAAGCACAATACAAAAGCAGTTGCCACAATAACTTTTGAGGTTTTATGGCTCAGAAAACTCCTTGAAGTTTTATCATTGAATCACGCACTCACAATAAGAGTGCTATGTGTATCGCAATAAATTCAGTTCAACATGTAAGAATGAAGCATATCCATATTGTTGTTATTTTGTTAGAGGAAAATCCAACAAGGTTTGAAGAAGGTACTACACTTTAAAAATGGTCATCAAATCGTTGATATTCTCACTAAACTTATTTTAAGAGTTCACATCTATAATGTTCAAGATAGACTCCTTGAACATCCATATTTAGAAAGTATTCAAAATTTCGTTAGAACAACCTGTCTTGATTAGTAACTTTAGCTTAATTTCATTTTGATTCTATTTTAGATTGTTAGTGCATTGCTTCAACTATAAACCCGTGCCACAAAGACACTCGATTGAATTGTAATAAACATACACACACACATGCTCCAGTGAGCGAAAAGAAATGTTGTTCTTCATTGTAATCATTCGATTATTTAAGAGATAACTACACCAAACCCCCTATACTATGGGGTATTTGGCAAAATACCCCCATAACTATGATTTTAGAGCATATGTCCCCTGAACTATTGAAATCATGTGAGATGCACCGCATTGACCTTTGGCTGGAGCATTTTTGTCCAAATTTTGGGGAAAACTGTATTTTGTTTTGTGGGACACAATCTTCTCCTCGTCGAGACGATTTTGATGGTGGTGATAAAATTGCAAAATTCAAAGTTGTTACACGTGAAATTGAATTTAAATTTAAGAATATTTAGAAAAAAATATGAAGAATACTTTGAAGATATGATGAACTCTTCAAAGTGTTCTTCATATGTTATGAAACTTCTTGAACTTAAATAAAATTTCTCGCGTAATGGCTTTGAATTTTGTGATATCATCACTATCAGCAGAACCATCTCGAGAATGAGAAGATATTGTCTGAAAATATAACACAAATACCGGAGAAGCTTCTTTGACAACTGGGGGCGGCCGAGCGATGGGTTGCCAGGATTTTTTTACCTGAATTTGTGTTTTCAAAACTATCTTTTCTTCATTGAGACAGTGGCGATGGTGGCAAAGATACCACAAAATGCAAAGCCATTAGACGAGACACTAAATTTAAATTTAAGAAACTTCTAAAAAATATGATAAACACTTTGAAGATTGATTAACTCTTCCTATTGTTTTTCAAAAATTTCATATTTTCAAAGTGTTGTTCATATTATTCAAAATTTTCTTAAATTTAAATTCAATTTCTCGTGTAACGACTTTGAATTTTGTGATTTCGTCATCACCATTGAAATCGGATCAATGAGGAGAAGATTGTGTCCCACAAACAAAATACAATTTTTTTCCAAAACTTGGTTAAAATTGCCCCTGTCAAATATCAATGCGATGGATTCCGCAATTTTAATAGTTCAGGGGCATCTCCACTAAAATAATAAATGTGAGGGGTATTTGGCAAATTAAATCACCCAGAGTATAAGGGGTTTGGTGCATTTATCCCTTATTAAGCATCCCATAGTTAAGAAGTTTAGTTAACATAATTAAATTGAATTGTAAAAAAAATGGGTTTTTGACAAATTACACACTATCTAACAATAAATAATCCTCATCTCAAAAAAAAAAAATTACTTTTTGTGGTTCCCAAAAATTGCATACTGTATTATTTTTGGATGAATTATTTTTTATTACCCTGTAACTTTGCCTTAAATTCTCAAATGCCCAATTTGTTTTCGGCCGACTATTTTTGCCCCGTAACTTTCTAATTTTTCACCAAATATGTCCAAAATGTCTAATTTGGGATAAATTGCTTATGTGTCAGTACATTCTATAAATCACCCCGTCTTGTCAATAAAATGTTACGCCATGTCGTTAAATTCATTCTCTGAGAAACGTCTTCAGCTCAACGGTAATAGAACACACCTCCTACAAATTAGATGCAACAGTCATAAATTTGAACCTTAGAACCCCAAATCCCAAATTAGATTCTTTGATTCCAATTTTTACCGTGTTCAATTTCGAAATCAACCACAAGATCACACCTAATGTGCAATTGCAGAAGACCACTTGTTGTCGGATGGCTACCACGAATATAAACACGGGTTGAAGGTTTCATGGATATTGGAAGGGTACATCCGGCTGTGAGTTAGTTTTTTGGGAAGATCTATTGGTTGGTGAAAGTACATGGATTATTGTACCTACAGTGCGGAGGAGAATCAAAAGGAGCGAGGCAAAAGTCAAGAAACTCGAAGAAGAACTCGAATTGAAGAAGAATCAAAATTTTGAGAAACTTCAACGTTTGTTTGACAAAACGAATATGGCGCTTGAACAAAAGGTCAATAATCTGCAAATTAATAACAAGAAATTGGGAGGTAGGCTTAGGTTTTGTGTAATGATCATATTTGTATTTCGTTGTGTTATTGTTCTCAATTGGTACTAAAACGGTATGATCCACTGGAACTGTGTTTTGTTTCAGTGAATAAGGTTGGAGTATTAAGATGTTTAAGGTTAAAGTGTGTTGGTTTAAGTGTTGTAATGGTTGCAGTGTTAAATGTTGAAATGTAATTGTTGAGTTATGTTTGATATATGGCTCTGCTTTTACATTTTAATCAATGATTGGTAAATTGAACAGGCACCTAAATTGATCAACTGCTTCATCTCCCTCCCCAATCTCAAAGAACACATCTAATTGATTTATTTCATATCTATATAGCATTGTAATAGACACAATTGTTAGATCATCAAAAGCCACAACTGGAAGAAGATTCCCACACCAACAGTCACTTCACCCTATAAATAAGTCAATTTTGGAAGGGAAGTCATACACAAATATTCTATCATTCCCAAATATTATTGTCGTTAGCGTATTTTGAAACATAGGATGATCATCATAGGAGCAATACGGATTAAGTTTTTTTAATATTGATCCAAATTTATCCCGCCTCACATAAGCAATATTTTTGGATTAGTTGGTTAAGTATGGTAGAAGGCATAGGCTAAGTAACATTCATGCATTGAAGAGGGGTCTCAGAATAATCAAACTAGAACTAAACATTCTAGTTCATCAGCCATATTTGGAGGGTCAATTGGAGAAGAAGATCGAAGAGTTGAGACTGAAATATATCATATTTAAGAGATTTGCAGCCTTCCTGGTGTCCACATAGAAGGTCTTGACTTGGAGGTGTCGACTGGACCCGCCTATGATTGGATACTACATACGGTAATCCAAATTTCCCCTATTAAATGTTGTTTTGTGATATTGAATACCCTATGTTTTAATTGTTTGTTTATTGGCAGGAGACACATTGGGAGCTCTATTTAGGAATGTATGGTCTGCCCAATACCAGAAATATGCATGCCCTTTTTGATGAAATGCATTGTACTTTGTTCCCTGGTGAGGAAGGAATCTACGAGGAGGAAGAGTTCATTGATCATGATGCTTGTAACTTGGAGGTTCCATAATTAGGGGTGATTGAGTTGTCAGATGATGATGATGATCTTGCTGGATTTGATTTGGCACTAGAGAAATTGATGATGTTTGATGGTCCTGTATTCATGGATAATGATGCCGCAAAAGATGAAGATTGAAATTGTTTATAGGATGACTCGGATTGTTGTTGTAATGTTTATGGTGTTTTTTTAAGACTTTAGATTAGAGTAGAGTTGTTAATTTGTTAAAAATATCTTGAGGGTCTGTGGTTTAATTATTTCTCTGTTTTGGTTATTATTTGCGGATGTTCATGATGTGGATTGCAAGCTGGTTCTGTTTAGTGCATTTTCAAGTTGGTTTTGTTAATAACAAATTGTGTAATTGTGTTTATTGAGAGAATTGGATGCATTTAGTTTGTTAACAGTTCTGAACTTTAGTTGCTGGTAATTTACATGTACAATCTGGACCTGCTATATTATTCAGAAAAATAGGCAACACCAATTGGAACCTGCTACAATATCCGGAACCTCCTGGCAACACATATCAATCATCAGCTCTCTTTGCAGCTAATTCCAATAAACAATATCTATTCATAATCATAATCATCAACACTAATCATTTTTGCTAATGAACACAAAGAAATCAAAATATCATTACCAAATTACAGACCATCAAGATGTTAATAAAGTACTAATTTTGTACCCAAAATCTAATGGTTTAATTCAACACTAAAACTAATATAACATCACCAGATACTAAGCTCAAAATTGCAACGTGACTAGAGGTGATGATCAAAAACCTACTACTACATCACTAACTACTAGCACACTATGCATTAGCCAAAAAAATGATCTTCACAATATCTTGATGGATTATAGAATATAACAATCTATTTCTTCTTCCCCTTGCCTTTATTCTTTGCCATTTTCCTTATCCATGTCCTTGTTTTTCTTACTGCTAGTGTTTATTTTGGTGATCGCTGCACTTAGTTCAGATAGCTTCACATATTTCTTACTTGTTCCCAACCCCAAATCACTCTGATTTTCCTTTGTTCCAAGAACCTCCTAGTTTTCTCTCAGTTGAGTTGTGACCTTAGGTGTAGGCTTATTCTGTCTTTTACTGACCAAATTAGTCACCCGACCCTCATTTATGATGTGTAGTCCTTCCACATGATTTTCAGTTCTTGCTAGTGCTGCTTGTGCTTCAAGCTCTTCCTCTCTGGCTCTCTTCTTGTTCTTTTGAACTGGCACTATATTCACTGGCTGGGGTGGTGACAGTCCAACTTTGTTTGTTGTGTTACTGACATCACTTACAAAACACTCCTAGACAAATTAGGCATCCACATACCTTTCTAGTTTCTGGTCTCATGTGCCTTCTAACAGACCTTGAAGTTTGACCAATATTTGATGGTGGTACAACATTATTAGAAAGCATTATGACATCTCCGCAGTCTACAAGGATGAAAGATGAGTTATCTAGTTTATGTCATTACTTTTACACAGATTTACAGCAATGAATCCATAATTGCTTAATAACATTGTACCTTTTTGGCTATAGATCTCTTCTTTCTCCTTAAAGAACTTCAAGTCTAAAATATTATATCAATATCCACCACATCAGCCTTGTCAACATCATCAGGATGTAACACCACACCACATTAGATTCTTTTCTTATACTCCTCCTTAAAGATATGGAACTGTGGCCAACCTCCATAAATGGAACCTCGACATCAACATTGGAAGGGAAGTCACTTACCACGCTTTTTCTTAGGTAAAGTGAAATAATTCTCAAGAGGAACTATAACATTTGATTTCTCTCTTCTCTGCCTTTTCACAGACCTAGAACTATGGCCAACTTCCATAGTTGGCTCCTCAACTACAAGTCATTGAAGGGATGTCTTCTTCTAGGGTTGTTTGAGGCACATTAACATCATTTTCCATTGGTACATGTATTGTCGAATGATCTACAGTTGTTGGGTTGTTACTATTTTTCACTAGGTTGCAGGGGAGAGGTTGGAGCATGGGAGGGGGGGGGGGGGGGGGTTGGTGCAATTATCTGTTGATTGTTGATTTGGTCTCCAGTATCATCAACCTGTGATACAATTCATTGTCAAACAAATCAATTACAATTTAAAGTAGGTGCAATAATTCATCATTAGAAATAATGTCATTATTTACTCTTGTTGATGTCTAGCTATTCTTGTTCCTTCTTCCACAAGCCTTTTTGTTGTGCCCCTTCTAACCACATATACCACACTTCACAGTACTATGCATCCTACCAACACAAGTGGACTCACAAATATCAGCAGCCTTCTTCTTGGTCCTGAAACGGGAGACTCACTAGGGCCCTCTTTCTTGCTTCCTTGGGTCTACCTGGTTGTCTTCCAAAATTTGGAGGCAAATGAGGAATGTCATTTTTATCCTTCCAAATTGAAGTTCCAGGTTCACCATATATGGCAAACTGGTACACCTTGTTGTATGTGTCAAGGGTGTAGCGATCAGTAACATAGTCTGCAATCTGTGCACCACTATGCAGTATTGCAGTAGTTGCATGCTTACAAGGGATTCTTATCAAGTCCCATAACCTGTTAGTGCATGTTTTGTCTTCCAAGTTCACATAGTGCTAGGAAGTATCATAAACAGTTACTTGGTACCTAACAGCATCAGATCTCAGAGGATAGCAAATGGATACGAGCTTATTCATTCTATTTACCCTCTCTTGGATGTTAGGAGTCAGGTGCACTCTCTAACTGACTAGTTTAAGATTAATCCATCAGTTCGTTGCCCTTGCCCCTGTTTTTTGTAAGCCTCTGCATTAGATACTCTCTTATCCTCTAGCTGGTAACAGAATTCCATTGAAAGTCTCACACATGTTGTTCAATATAAGATCAGTAGAAGCTTTTGTAGTGAAATGAGCTTTGGTCTAGTGTTCTTTCTTCTTGTCATTAAACTATCTCCCAAACATTTCATACATTCTCTCCAGTTTCCTCATTAATGCCTCAAACCCTACCTCTCTTGACTGGTTAGTAGCATCACAAATGGCATCACTGTACTCTAAACCACTGAATCCAGCATGACCTGCATTGCCAATCATATGCCTCACACAAAGCCTATGGCTTGCACCAGAAAAAATCTCATCGAAGGCATGTATCAATCCTTTATGCTTATCTGGCATGAAGGTAAGTTTGTCGGGATCATTTAATTCCAAATCATGCCTCAATAATGATAAAAACCACATCCAGTTGTCAGTGTTCTCAACAGCTACAACAACATAGGCAATGGGGTAAATGCTATTAGCAAGATCCAATGCAACTGCTCATAATAAGGTCCCACCATTTGGCCCCATAATTTGAGCCCCATCTACACCTATGAATGGCCTACAACCTGCTTAGTATGCATCTTTTTATAGCCTGAAACAAAATATGCATACATCTTAACATGCTCTCCCCCCCCCCCCCCCCCCAACATCTTCTGTGTAGATGGCTACTATGGTTCATGGATTTGATTTTCTCAACTTAGTTTGATACTCAAACAACTTGGAGTACTAGTAGGTTGGTGTACCCCCCAACTTCCCATTGGATATGTGCTTGCCTTTGTATGCTTGGTTGAAAGTCACATTTACATGCAAGTTTTTGATAGAGTCCAACTGGAAACCAATAGTGTCTCTTTTAGGATCTGTCTTGAACACATCCAAGTACTTTTCAGACAACCATGATGATTTCAGGTTGTTACCATAGAGTTTCTCATCACAAGTGTGTTATGGCTTATATATCATGATTTGATAGGGCTCTTGTTCTTTAGCCTTCAATGCATGCAGCCTCCATGGACACTCATCTTGAACACATCAAGAGTACACCCTGCCTGGATCACTCTTGTGGACTTTTATACTTCTTATGTCTTTAATGGCATGTGATTGAACAACAGTATGAAGTTGTTTCTTATTGATAAACGACATCTTCAGTTTGAAGACGCGGCCAGACCTGCCTATCTTTTTAAACTCCTCAACATCAATTTTTCCATCCTCTTCAACACAATTAGTAAATTTCCAAGCCTAAAGATGCTCCGCCAATGCTACTTCTGGATTATCTGAGTCTGATCCTTGTTCATCGAAAGTTACATCTTCCACGCCATTTTTCCTTCCAACACTAGCAGGTACATCCACACCATTGTCCCCTGTTACAAGTTCATGGTTTTCATCAGGTACAACATCTTCATCATCCAATGGTTCTTCATCAAACACATCAACATGTTTATATAACTCATCATATATCTCTTCACTAGATGCTGCATACATAGCATTCTCACAATCTTCATCACTCTCAGGTATATCATCTGCAAACCCTTTACCCGTATAGATTACCCTCACCAACCGCATTCCCATGTTCATCAACTACATTTGTATGGTCACCAGTAACACTCGCACCCTTGTTTGTCCCTACTGCTTCATCCACCATAGAAACAACATTTCCCTCCCTTTCACTATTCTCCACGGTATCTTCTACATTAGCTACCGCTTCATTATTAGTAGGATTGGCTC
Organism: Linaria vulgaris; assembly: GCA_948329865.1. Taxonomy (NCBI): domain Eukaryota; kingdom Viridiplantae; phylum Streptophyta; class Magnoliopsida; order Lamiales; family Plantaginaceae; genus Linaria; species Linaria vulgaris. The sequence continues at coordinate 69,395,718 of OX415249.1, forward strand.
TTTCATCAATCACCTTCTCTAATACAACAACATCATTATTAGGCCCCCCTAAAAGCACAAGAAACTCCCTCGTTTCCTTATGTTCCCTCTTAGAGTTACTATACAAACAACCATCATTCACCACAACAAAGATATAATAAGAGTATTTCTTTCGATCACGTACTCCTATATCACAAGCTAACTTGTCTAAAAATGTTCTTTTAAGCTCTTTGTAATTTACATAATCATACACACGTGAAGTACCTCCTTCATAGACCCCACCATTAAAGGGACTTTTAGTAAACCCCCCTTCATTATGTAATACTAGAGTCAAACATTTGCTTTTTGGTGCTGCAATAAGACAAAGGACACGAGTTATAAAGGAGAAAATAAAGCAACTAACTTTTTATTAAAAAATTTAACATGGGGACCACACGAGAGAACAACAATAGGGGAAAATGCTCGGAATGTAGCAAAAAAACAAGATAAAGGAAGTAGCACGTGGTAGGGGACCATACACTTTCTGCCAAACCCTGAGACCCTATAAAATAATACTAAGAACTACAAAGATAAAACTTTACAAATCGTGTCAGATACCTCGCCCGCTAACAATAAAGTAACTATTAAACACAAAAAAAAACACATTTACGCTACAATCAAAGTTAAAAGGGGTAACTTACTATAATCGGGGGGTAAACCCATTTCCAGCGGGGGCCGCAAAATCAACATCTTTAAAGTGTAACTCGTACGTCAATTACAATTGCTTGAGCGGATAAGCGTGCAATCTTGAATTGAAGATTTTCGAATTGGGGAGGGTTAGAGAAAATATTGGTCCAAAAAAATTTAAGTATGGAAAAAGTGTTAAGTTGTGCTTTATAACCGTTGAGATGAAAAAGTTTTTCGGAGAATGAATTTAAGGCGACATGGCGCAATGTTTTATTAACTAGACGGGGCAATTTATTGACTGTATTGACGCATCAGCAATTTAGCCCGAATAAGACGTTTGGACATATTTGGTGAAACACTACAACAAACCGGAGCAATAGCATGGAAAGTCATGCATCCGAATTTATTTTCAGATGCAAGACATTTAGAATCGAAAAAATCCGACGCAATTGACCTTACAATTGCATCGGAGGGTTCGGATGCAGCGACGCAGGCTGCATCCGAAAAATTGGATGCAAAACTCTTGCATCAGATTTATCCGATGCAGAGATATAAAAAAAATACTTGCATCGGATTTATCCAACGCAGAGATATAAAAAAAATACTTGCATCGGATTTATCCGATGCAAAGATATAAAAAAATAAATATAAAAATAAAAATAATATTGCATCGGATAAGATATAAAAAAATAATAAAAACAAATCTTGCAGATGCAAAGATATATATATATATATATATATATATATAAATAATAAAAAAAACCATTGTCCAGTCATCCGTCTGTCTCCCAACACACACACACACACACACACACCGATTGTGACCACCGTTGACTGCCCACCGTCGCCGAAAATCACCCAAAAACACCGGTAAGCAATTCTATCTTCTCAAGGATCAATTTAATGCAACTTTACTATTTTTCATCAATTATTTATATTTGAGCAATTTTGAAATTGTTGATATAATTTTGATTATTGTTGTTATTTGTTAATGTGAATATGATTATTGTGTTGTTATGTAAATTCTTAAAATAGTTTTGTGCCAATTTTTAAATTTTGAGATTTTAGGGCTTAATTTGTAGTTTAACAAAAGATTTAGGATATAAATTGTAGTTAAAAAACTTGAGGGTAGATAAAGTAGTTTTGAGAAAGTTATAATCTCAATTTGAAATTTAAAATTCTTGTGGTTTTGAATGTATTTGCAAGAGGATATTTTAGGAATAAGGTAATTAATTAGAAGATTTGGGCTTGTTTGCAAATATCTAGAGTATTTGGTTATTGAACTTGATATGGAGGTTTCTAGCATTTGGGCCATTCTGGGCCACGACCCATGAACGAACATATCGGAGATCACCTCCGATATGACATCGAGTATAGGATTCGATATAGACCAACCGCGCCTATATATACCCAGCCCTGCGCACCGAGAAGAGAGAGAATTCCTCACCTCTATTTACCCACGTCACATCGAAATGCAATATTCGATATTATACCCGACATAGATATTCGATATGGTTTTGCCCACGCCATCACTCAGCCTCCAATAACGACCTGACCACCGACATCATATCGAGACTCATCCCCGACGTCATATCGAGACTCATCCCCGACGTAGCACCAGCAGGCAGTTTGGTGAAGTCCCGACCTCGAGCAACAGGTTTCGGACCAAGTCTACGCGAGATACCTAGTGTAGGCCTGATTTGAGATAGATTTGTAAAGCTATTAGATTACTCGCTTGTAACCGACTCGCATATATATATATATATATATATATATATCATACGGTCTATTTTCAAATCAGTGGCATCGTCTGTGGGAACCAAGGTTCTCTAGATCGGGAATGGAGTCTGTCGGAACCAAGGTTCTCTAGATTGGGATCGGGAATGGGCGGTTATTCCTTGTCAGAATGAATCGAGAATGGAGCCGATGGGAGATTTTATCACGATAGAGATCGACTCGAGACAACCGAAGCACGCATTGAGGATAAGAGCTACAATGTCGCCTGATATTCGGAAGGCGTTGATTGAATGCTTAAAAAGGAATGTCGATATATTTGCCTGGAGCGATTCTGACTTGATTGGAATCGACCCAAAGATTATAGAGCGTAAGCTGAGTGTTGACCCGCAGGCCAAACCAATACATTATTTTAGCAAGGAGAAGAGTGAGGCAGCAGAGAAAGAGGTGGTAGAAAAGCTTAAAGCATGGCATATTTACGAATTACGTTATTCGGAGTGGCTCAGCAATATTGTCCTAGTTCTGAAGAAAGCAGCAGAGTGGAGAATGTGTGTGGATTATAAAGATTTGAACAAGCATTGCCCACGGGACCCTTTCCCATTGCCAAGGATTGACCTTTTAGTGGACTCGATAGCCGGGTGCGCCCTATTCAGTTTCATGGATGCCAAGAGCGGCTTCCACCAGATTTTTATGGCAACGGAGGATCAATCGAAAATAGCCTTTGTTACAGACACTGGGGTGTACTGTTATCCTGTAATGCCTTTTGGTTTGAGGAACGCCGGCGCGACGTTCCAGAGATTGGTGGTGAAGATGTTTTATAACCTAATAGGAAAATCAATGGAGGTATATGTAGACGATATGTTGATCAAGAGTTTGAAGGCGTAGGATCACGTGGAGCATTTGGAGAAATCGTTTGCTATTATGAGAAACTATGGGATGAAGCTCAATCCCAAGAAATGTACCTTCGGAGTGGCAGTGGGGAAATTTTTGGGATATATGGTGAACGAGCGGGGGATTGAAGCCAACCCCGACAAGATAGAGGTCGTGATGAATCTCGCTTCCCCACGCTCGGTACGGGATGTGCAATGCCTTTTGGGGCGTATAACAGCCTTGGGGCGCTTTATTGCGACATCGGCAGAACGGAGTCTTCCTTTCTTCAAAATCCTGAAGAAGGCCAAGGATTTCCAGTGGACCGAAGAATGTGAAAGAGCGTCTCAACAGTTCAAGAAGTATTTGATGGCACTACCACTCTTGGCGAAACCAGATCCCGGGGAGACGCTTTATCTATATCTCGCGGTCTCCGCCAACGCCATTAGCACAGTATTAGTAAAAGAAGCAAACGGAAAGCAATCTCCGATCCATTATGTTAACCACATTCTCCACGGAGCGGAGAAAAAATATCTGCAAATCGAACTATTTACCTTGGTCGTTGTCCTGACGGCTTGTAAGTTGAAGCCCTATTTCCAGGCTCACCCAATAGCGGTCGTGACGGACAGACCACTCCGCCAAATCATGGCCAATCCGGATACCTCAGGGAGATTGGTAAAATGGGCTATAGAATTTGGTGAATTTGGGATCGAATATCGTCCCCGCACGGCTATTAAAGCACAGGTCCTAGCCGACTTTATGGCGGAGACACTAGGTAACAGTTTAGACCATTCATGAAACCATATATTTCCTATAAGTCAGGACCCCGGTCCCCGTTCGAGACCCGCGGCATGGTTACTTCATGTGGATAGCTCCTCCACAACAAATGGCGGTAGAGCGGGTATTCCCTTGGTGTCCCTAGATCGTAGGGAATCTGATTTCGCTATTAGTCTAAATTTTCCTATAACGAATAACGAGGCGGAGTATGAGGCGGTCCTGGCAGGAGTCAGAATGGCTAAGACCCTCTGTTCGGATCATCTGGAAGTCTTCACGAATTCGCAGTTAGTGGCTAATCATTTCTCGAGGTTCTTCGAAGCGAAGCAGGAAACCATGGTTTTATATTTGGCAAAGTTGAAGGAATTGGCGGTCGAGTTCACTACATTCAGTCTGACGCAAATACCCCGATCTGAAAATGCCAAGGCCGATGCTTTATCCAAATTTGCTAGTTCCTCAGATGTTTTTTTGTGGAAAAGCGTGTGACTTTGCTGGCCACCTCTAGGCCTGCAATTGGAGTAACAAAAGCCAGCAAAAAATAGGCTGACGTGGAGTTTATCTTTCCTATAGCAGGTACACCGTGTTGGAAGGATGAGATATATAATTACCTTGCAGATGGAACCCTCCCGGCCGACCTCAACGCACAAAGACGACTGAAGTACAAGGCGTACAGGTTTACCATTTACCAGGGTGAACTCTATAAGAGATCTTTTGAAGGCCCGTTGCTGAGATGCATATCACCAGTTGACGCCCAATACATACCGAGGGAGATACACGCAGGTAGTTGCGGAAATAATTTAGGAGGGAAAGCTTTAGCCCTGAAGATATTCAGACAAGGATATTTTTGGCCAACATTACGACACAACGTAACCATGTACTGCCGCAATTGTGAGAATTGCCAGTACCACGCCAAACTTATACACATGCCAGTTGTACTGATGCAGCCCCTAGAGATCACTTGCCCATTCGATCAGTGGGGGATCGATATAGTCGGTCCCCTACCAATGGCCAGAGGTCAGATGAAATTTCTTTTAGTAGCAGTAGAATACTTTACGAAATGGGTGGAGGCTGAGGCTTTGATGCACATCACGGAGAAAAATATGATAGATTTTGTCTGAAGAAATATTGTATGTCGTGGACTACCCCGAGTGTTGGTCTCAGACAATGGTACCCAATTTAGAGGAAAGACAATGATTGCATGGTGCAAAGGATTGAAAATATCCCAGCATTTTGTTGCGGTATCTCACCCACAGGCAAACGGACAAGTGGAGTCCACCAACAAGACTCTTAAACAATATATGGAGCGGCGACTGCACGCCACTGGAAGAAGTTGGATTGACGAACTCCCAGGGATCTATGGGTATATAGGACTACACCTAGAACATCTACAGGAGAGGCACCGTTCACTCTAGTATACGGGTCCGAGGCAGTAGTCCCAGTTGAGATTGACATGCCAACATACAGAATAGCGGAATATGACCCGCAACACGTCGCACGACTTTAGAAAATGGACCTCGAGATGATTGGTTCCACAAGGGAGCAAGCTTACCAACGGACAGTGTCTTTCAAAGCGGCAATAGCCAGGAGTTTTGATAAACGAGTGCACCTCCGAGGCTTCCAAGTGGGTGACTTGGTGTTGAAGAGTGCGAAGGAAAGTAAGCATGTCGGGAAGCTACAAGCCAATTAGGATGGACCCTACAGGGTTACCCACGCCAGCACAAAAGGTTATTATTATCTCGAGGACATGTATGGCGAGCCCCTACCTAGGTCATGGAACGTGCAACACCTTAGGTGTTTTTATTCTTATAAAAATTCAGTATTTCAATTACTATTAACGATATAAAGAACTATGCGAGGCTTGATTCCCTACACGGGATACGTAGGCAATCGAATACGGTTCAGCACCAATATATTATTAAAACTAGCTTCTCACATGCAGGCACATGAAGTTCACCAGACGAAAAAAAAAAAAAAAAAAAAGGCAGGCTCCTACCCATGAGCGGTAACGGGTCCCCCTGTGATAACGGGAGGGCTCCTACCCATGAGCGGTAACGGGTCACCTACGAAGAAAAGGCATGCTCCTACCCATGAGCGGTAATGGGTCCCTCTGTGATAACGGGAGGGCCCCTACCCATGAGCGATAATGGGTCACCTACGAAGGAAAGGCAGGCTCCTACCCATGAGCGGTAACGGGTCCCCCTGTGATAACGGGAGGGCTCCTACCCATGAGCGATAATGGGTCACCTACGAAGAAAAGGCAGAATCCTACCCATGAACGGTAACGGGTCCCCCTGTGATAACGGGAAGGCTCCTACCCATGAGCGGTAACGGGTCACCTACGTAGAAAAGGCAGGCTCCTACCCATGAGCGGTAACGGGTCCTCCTGTGATAACGGGAGGGCTCCTACCCATGAGCGGTAATGGGTCACCTACAAAGAAAAGGCAGGCTCCTACCCATGAGCGGTAACGGGTCCTCCTGTGATAACGGGAGGGCTCCTACCCATGAGCGGTAACGGGTCCTCCTGTGATAACGGGAGGGCTCCTACCCATGAGCGGTAACGAGTCACCTACAAAGAAAAGGCAGCCTCCTACCCATGAGCGGTAACGGGTCCCCATGTGATAACGGGAGGGCTCCTACCCATGAGCGGTAACGGGTCACCTACATAGAAATGGCAGGCTCTTACCCATGAGCGGTAACGGGTCCCCCTGTGATAACGGGCGGGGCTCCTACTCATGAGTGGTAACGGGTCACCTGCGAAGAAAAAGATCCCCTGTGATAATGGGGTCGATCCAAAATATTTGAACGGTAGTGGGTTCTCTGTGATAACGGGATGGGCCCCTACCCACAAGAAAAAGATCCTCCGTGATAACGGGGTCGATCCTAAATATTTGAACGGTAGCTAGTTCCCTGTGATACGGGATGGGCCCCTACCCACAAGAAAAAGATCCCATGTGACAACGGAGTCGATCATACTCATGAACGGTAATGGGTCCCCCTGTGACAACGGGAGGGCTTCTACCCATGAGCGATAACGGGTCACCTACAAAGAAAAGACAGGCTCCCACCCATGAATGGTAACAAGTCATCTACCAAGGATAAGGCAATCCCATGCCAATAACGCCAGACAATCGCCAGACTATCATAGCTACTACACGACAAGGATAGTGTATTCATGATCACAGAAAGAATTGCACAAGGTAAGATTTCTGCAAATAAACACCCTTCATTAAACATCATAAAAACGGCTTTCAGCCAATGGCCCGGGCTACACTTTACATAGAAAAAATAACTGCTACGATATCAAAAAGAAACTAGCCAACGACATAACCTACATTTCATAAAGAAACTCATTCCTCTCGAGATCAATGAATAATTCGGCACGAATATCATCCCGATGAAAGGGCCCAAGCCCGGATACATTCATTTCAAATTTTGGAAACTTCCAGGGCTCCGCACAAATATCGTCAGCAAGTTCATCCATTCCCTAGGGAGACAAAACCTCTGGATACTTATTCCACTTCGGACTACTACTCTCTGGATCCGGTGACAACCTGAAATAGCCCAAACAGGCACCGTTCTGGCATAAGGCTCGATATTCACATTCATATCAACACCGATGGGGGTACCACCATATGGCTCGGGAAAACTATGACCTGAAGCAGTGACCTCGACAGTAAAATCACTATCCCCTATAGAGCCACCAGCACCTGCCTTAGTACGAGGGGAATATACAATTACCCCGTTGCGAGCTAAGGTTTCGGTTATTTCGCATTCTGAGTTTCCAAGTTTTCGAGGGATTCTCGATACGCGTTGCGTTCACGCTCCAATTTGAGATTCGTAGCACGCAAATGTTGGGTCTCAGCCTGGCTTCTAGCCAGTTCCTTCTTCATCTCTTCTTCAGCGACTAATGCTTTCCATGCTTCGTCACGTGCAATGCATTTCTGAGTCTCAGCAGCACGAGCCCGATTATTAGCACGATCACGACTAACCACGCTTCGCGCAATCATCGCGCGCAACTCCTTCACCAAAGCATCATTACGAGTCTGCATCTCCCCATGCAGCATATAATCTCTGCACAGTTCATGGAACGTGTGCCCAAACTGCCAAGGAAACGAACAATCATTAGTAAAGAATAGGAGGGATGACATAGGTAACGACCAAGAAGCAACAAGGCAAACCCCTTACCATATATAGCAACATCATACATATGCGCGGTGCTAATTCCACCCCCAGATCTCGACACAACTCAGAAGGATCAAAATTTACATACATTTTCCAAGCCGCGAATAGCATCCTCCTCACGGATATCATTATTCCCAATTCGCATAATTAACCGTTCCGAAAGGGGATCACTTAAAAAGAATAATCTTCCTTCGATGGCGCTCTATTTTTGGATGACTTCTCAGTATCATTATTACCAGGGGCGTTGTTGCACGCCTAGGGGCCGAAGTAGACGAACTCGGAGCAGCCGACATAGGGGAAGCCTCATCAATACTTTCTTTTCCAATACCAGAAGAGGATGCTAACCCATCAGGATCGAGCTCCTCACTCCCAGTACCAGCCGACCCCTCGAGATGATGCGCGCCAGAATGAGAACTTTCCCCAACCCCTCTTTGTGATGCTTCAAAGCGAGCCCGAGCCCGAGGGTGCCAATAATTAGCTGGTGCACCTTCTGGCGACAGAGTCACTCTGACTCGTGGAGGGTGAGCAGCCATACGTCGATGGGAAGCATGATCCACGGTCATAGCATTAATCCTATCCTCTTCTAACCAAATTCCTCTCGCTATGGCAGCGCGATCTCCAACATTAAAGCTGCCACCATAAATGTTTGATTGCATTACGAGATATCGATCAGGGAACCGAGAGTTCCGTTCATGAAGACGGACTCGGGGTAACCTTAGATTTTCATAAATCCCGGAAACTTGCATTAAACAGTCATCCAATGACGCATCCCTCGCAGGGATTTCAGATTCAGAAGACTCGTCATCTGACATGACGAAAGCATTTCGCCTAGCAGAGCCATCTTCATAATACTGCGGCGATACAACAAATTTTTTCTTCGGAGATTTTTTAGCATGAACCATCCTTTGGCAAAACAAGTAAGGCGATTTATTACAAAAACGCGCAAAATATCGAAGAAATATTGAAAGATAAATCAAAATTGAGATCGAATAAGATATCGGGGAAATTTATCGACATCAAATTTGACATAGTTCCGACAGCGACAACACGGGGCAATAAAATAGTGAAAGATGACATAGCATGGACCGACTTTTATAAACAAACAAAACTTGGGGCATGTAACATTAAATGCACCGTGTCGATTATTACATCGAAACTCATATTCGATATGACTTTCGACATGAGTTCAGCGTACAAACAAGAAACGGCACTACGCTTAACAGAGGGCTCGACCCAAACTTAACACTACAAGAAAATGGGGACTATCATACGTTTTAATTGTTTGTACCCGTATTTGCAAGATCACGTGTTTTAAACAACCTAGAGTTCAAACGAGGACCTCATACAATGCGGTAACTACACTGGGGGAGCGCACAAAACTAGTTCCAAGTGCACTTCCCGCATTTTTGATTTTCGTCCTTCGAACTGGGGGACGTGGGGTACAGGTAACCCGAAAAATTCAAAACTAAATTTGAGAATTCTTATTCCTAAAATAATAATCCCCAAATTGGGGGACTACATGATATGGAGGTTTCTAGCATTTGGCCCATTCTGGGCCACGGCCCATGAACGACCATATTGGGGATCACCTCCGATATGACATCGAGTATAGGATTCAATATAGACCAGTCGCGCCTATATATACCCAGCCCTGCGCACCGAGAAGAGAGAGAATTCCTCACCTTGATTTACCCGCGTCACATCGAATAGCAATATTCGATATTATACCTGACATAGATATTCGATATGGTTTTACCCACGCCATCACTCAACCTCCTATAACGACCTGACCACAGACATCATATTGAGACTCATCCACGACGTCATATCGAGACTCATCCCCGACGTAGCACCAGCAGGCAGTTTGGTGAAGTCCCGACCTCGAGCAACAGGTTTCGGACCAAGTCTACGCGAGATACCTAGTGTAGGCCTGATTTGAGATAGATTTGTAAAGATATTAGATTACTCGCTTGTAACCGACTCACACACACATATATATATATATATATATATATCATACGGTCTATTGTCAAATCAGAACTTTAGAGGTTACTTTGTAATTTAGAAAATGTGTGTTGAAACAAAATTAGGAATAAGATTATTAATTCGAAGTTTTGGGGGTTTTTTGGGAATATGTAGTGAGTTAATAGAAAACATATAGATTGATTAGAAATTCCAATTAATTATATTTCTTATTAGGACCGAGTTGTGAAGAATAACTTTTCTATAGTGTTGAAATATAATTTAGTAATGTTTAGGGACGATTATATTGATATTCTTGTCGGATTATTTAGATGGTAGATAGAGATCGGGGATCATCTAGGGGTGGAGGTCGTAGGGGGAGGCATCCAGGGAAGGAACATGCATCTACTAGTCAGCAGCCACGTAGACCCCCGATGCACCCGTTTAACCCACTTGATGATGATGATGATGATATGCCAGTTCACCCTATGCACTATGACCCGTATGGGTTTATTGCTGACTTCGAGATAGAGCCTCTTCCACCGATCAGCACTGCCACCACCGAGTCGCCGCACGGCTCGGCGCATGACTTAGGTTCCGACAGGCCGACATCGCCTGCTGCTTCAGACAGACCGACTTCGTCTCGAGGGCCCGCCGATGCAGGACCATCACATTCCCCGGAAGATGATGAGCTGAGAAATCTTCGGGGGCAGGGCAGAGGGGCACCTATACCAGATAACCGCGATCAGAGTTAGTGGATCACTTTTTGTCCATATACTTGAGGGTTGAGGAACCAATCGACCATTAGTGCGTCAATTTCTGTTACTTTGAAGAAGTTGTGTCAGGACCCGTGGTTTCGATTCAAGGATTTTCCTCGAGCTTATAGGAACAACGCATGGAAAGAATTTGAAGTAAGTTTTTTAATGAAATTATTATTAGATATTAAAAACAGCTAATTAAAATGCTTATTTTTTCATTTAATGTTGTTTATTTTTCAAATTAAGGATTGTTATTTCAAATATCGTAAAAAATTGGTTAATGAAAGACGCAAACAAACATTTTGGGTTGAAAATATAATTATTCAAAAGTTGGAAAACAACTCAAATTTAACTTTTTCTTCCACCAACATCTTCTAAACCATAAGTAGGAGTGTTCTTTCAAATCTCGTAAAAAACGGAGTAACGAAAGACACAAAGAAACCTTTTGGGGTAAAAATGTAATTAGTCAAACGTAACAACTTGAAATCCACTTTTTCTTTCACCAATATTTTCTAAACAATAAGTAGAAGTGTTGTTCCAAATCTCGTCAAAAATAGAGTAACGAAAGACGCATAATAAACAATATAACACTATATGATCTTCAACTCTAAACCCTAAATCCTATATAGGTATACTCTATTAAACCAAAATTGTATTTTCACATGTAGAGAGTGTCAATCAAGTCCACTCGACGATTTTTTTTACCATACGCTATGTTATTGCAAATAATAGTGTTCTTCAAAATTTTGTCAAAAACGGAGTAAGGAAAGACGTTTAAAAAATATTTGAGGTAGAATATATAATTATGCAAAAGATGGAAAACGACATCAAACCTCTGGTTTTTTTCAACCACTATTTTAATAACACTTATGAGGCATATGTACATTCAGAATTTGTCAAAAATGCCGAATGAACGATGTTTAAAATACTTTTGGGGTCAAAAATATAAATGTAAATTTAATAAGTATAAGTTTTTTATACATAGTAATAACTTACGCATAGAAATTTTTCTATGCAGTACATGTTGCATGGGAATTTTCCCATGCAGTACATTAGCATGAGAATTTTTCCATGCAAAGAAGATCCTGCATGGCAATATTGCAATGCAGTACATCTTGCATTCGAATTTTTCGATGCGAAATCTGCAACATTCTCCTATAAATATCCCCACAACCATTCACTTCTCATTCATCCCCTTCTCTCTTCTTCCTCTCTACTCCTCTTCTTTCTAAATTTACAAGATAAATATATATACGAAAAATATAAATATAAATATATATACGAAAAATATAAATATAAATATAAGTTTTCATCATAATTTTTTTTAATATAACTATACTAAAAACTTAAATAACTATGTATAGAAAATAATTATAGTTGAAATTTAATATATATATATATATATATATATATATCTTGAAAAATATTTAATATGTATTATAAAAATATTTATAATTTAGTATAAAATATGTATTTCTTTCATAAAAATAATACTTTAAAATTTAAAAGAATATACTTTAAAAAATTATTTATATTAATAAAAACAAAAATATTTAAAAAGTGGCGGAAAAATCCCGTCACTTCTTTTTTTAAAAAAATCGCATTTTTTGTATTGGAAATTTCCGATGCAAAGAATTTTACCGAACCTCCCTAACGCTGCCACGTTGCACGTTCACACTTGGGCTATGCATCGAAAATTTCCGATGCAGGCCTTTTCTGCATCGGATTTTTTCGATGCAGCTTGTTTTGCATGGAAAAAATTTCATGCAACTTTGCATCCGAAAATTTTGATGCAGAGCCCTATTGCATCGGAATTTTTCGATGCAATTCTCTTGCATGGACACCAAAAGCATGGAATTTTTGCATCGGATTTTTTCCATTCAATTGATCAATTGCATGGAAAATGTACCCAGTTGCATGAAATTTTTTCCATGCAATTGATGCGTTTTATTGTAGTGAAAAATTGAAAAGTACAAGAAAAAAATAGTCGACCCGAAAAAAATTAGGTATTTAAGAATTTAAGGCAAAATTATGGGCCATAAAAATAATTCGTCCATTATTTTTTAACGTATTTGTTAGACCTAAAGCCCAAAATGCGTTCGAAATTTATAATATTTCCTTCTCTCTCATAGATCAAAAATTCGGTCCGTTTCTTACAAAACGGCCGAAAAAATTCGTTTTTTCCAATGATGGAAACGAACCGAGGATGCAGTTTCGAAATTTCTGGAGTTTGTGTTAATTATTATTTCTTATTCAACCGAATGTGGGATGAGCTTAAGCAGTAATCAATGTTGCTAGTGAATTAGTTTTAAGTTTCCTTGGTTGACGATTTCCTTCATTTAATGCTTATCCGTTTAGGTAGATTCTTCTTATTAGAAATCACTGATTACTCGTATATAAGATATAAATAAGACATGGTATGACTTATAAAATAAAGAAAAAAGACATGGAGTAGTGGATATTAAAAAAAAAATTACAAGTAATATTAAATTGAAGCGTTCTTGTATCTGAAATATGGAAGTTTTGGTAATTATTAATACTAAACTATTTTTTTTCTATTTTCTTTGGAATATTCTTATAAAATTATTTTGTATCTTGTTCTATTTTTGCAGTGTTCACGAAATATTTTTCGAAACTATTCGAAACGTTTCTAAGATTTCTCGAAACGTTTCTAAAATTTAAGTCACCGAAACATAATTCGAAACCGAAACTTTGATCTCTCTTCTTTTTTTTTTCTTTTGCAATTTCAAAAAGACCAACTGCTTCTCCATCTTATTTTGAAACCAACGTTTTTCTGCCTTCATCTTATATTAAGGAAACTATCCTAGTTTCCTCCAAAACAGACCCTATGAATTAAATTATCCATGAATACGATACAGTAAAATAATGTGTATTTCGTGTCAGGCGGCCTGTTTGTTGTATTCATTAATATGATCAATATATTATGCATCGCATGGTTCATGTATATTACACATAATCGTCGGGGCTGCTGTTAACTGCACAGCAGCCCAGCCCCAATATCTTTTCTTTTCCTGTTACTTAAGCCCCAATACTTTATTTTTTCTACTATCAAGTCCTCAAATAGAATTAATCTTCTTTTCTATCATATATCTTATATTCTATATTTTATTTTTATTGAATATGCATTTATAAAATTGATGGTCTACTTAAATATTTAGTTTCCTCGAATGCGCTTTATGTATTTTGAGATGAATAATTGATACCCCTCATTTTGTCTTATGCTTGTAACATTTTTAGAATAGAAAAAACAATCACTTATAAATTAATACTTCGGAGTTTATATATATTTTTTCTTATAATACGACTAAAATTAAATTATGACATAAAATTATCAATGTAATAGATCTTTGCATATCAATCTCGTAGCATAATTGTTTTATCTTCTAATCTGTTTCAAATACACTTTATTAAATAACCATATCTTTCCATTAAACCCACAATTAGTTTTAAATCCGTTGCAGTACAAAAAAAAATGAAATCTATTACTGTCATTATGTAAAGTAATTAAGGTAAGAAATTTCTCAAAAGATGAATAATTTTATTTGACCTTTATTGTAGTATAAGATGATATAAAATTGTTCTTCTTAAAATAAAACAAAGCGTGTTAAACCAAATTAGATGTTTAGGAAACAGTAAATTTTGTAAAAGTGTATTCAAGAAAAATAATATATTTAACAAAAGATAAATGTTAGAAAAGAAGAATAGTCTTATTGAGGACTTGATGGTTAAATAGATAAAAGTTTTGGGGCCTTAAATTATAACAGAAAATAATATAGTGGGGCTGGGCTGCTGTGCAGTTAACAGCAGCCCCGACGCTCCCCACATAATTGGGGATTGCAAATCATGTCTCATATAATACATGACGAGATGCCATTATCAACAAACTTTTGGTCTCCCCTTATTATTATATACACTAATATATATATATATATATATATACACACACTTAGGAACAGAAATTATCCTCGTGAAAGATGAGAAGTAATCAGTAGTGACTCACCTCTACAACATTACTTATTTATTTTTAATACACTATTAATATGAGATTATCCATATTATATTCCACTTCGTTCGTCAGTTTCGTTTAGGGGAACACCAATAAACTTGCATTTAATAGTATAAAATTCGAAAAGAAAAGGGGAGAGACTATTGCAACTGCATGCTAGAGCTAGGATAGTTTCCTTAATATATGAATTTGCTACGAAAAGAAAAATCGATCATTTGAAATGCGAGCAAATAAATTAACATATATATGATATCCATATATTCGATTAAGAAATTAACATACATGATCTCCATGATTCGATTAATATATTGGACAACGAGATTACTAGACTAGTATATCAGACATCGCGATAAAGTTAATTCCACCACTCCAACAATTCAAAATGGACTTCAACCGCCATGCTTCTTCTTCTCCTACCTCCATTGTCCGCCTGAATATTGGTTACTCTCCTTTCTTAAATTTAATGTTTTCCATTGAAAACCAGTTTAGCTATAACTTAACTACTTTCATTGTTATGTTCTGAAGGGGGCAAAAAGTTTTGTACGACAATTGATACTTTAACTCAACGTGAGCCTGAGTCCATGCTTGCCGCAATGTTCAGTGGTCGCCACACTCTCTCGCAAGATTCTTACAAGGTGTACATACACAAGGGACGACATATATATATATATATATATATATATATATATATGTTTCAATCTATTTTTACAAGAATTTAATTATATGCTCGGCCTAATTTTAGTCATATATATATAATCTTCACCAAACTGTATATACTTACGTACATACGTTACTTTTGGTGCAGAAGGGTTATATTTTTATTGATAGGGATGGAAAACATTTTCGGCATATTTTGAATTGGTTGAGAGATGGTGTGATTCCTACTTTGAAGGACTATGAGTACTGCTTAGAGCTTTTACAGGAGGCCGAATATTTCCAGCTTCTTGTGAGCCACCATTCATTTTTATTTTCTCTGTCAATTTTATCTCGTAGCTTGCAATATAATGTATATATATTTCCAGCTTCCTTCTTGAAGAGAATCATGATACATGTGCAATTTCGTTTCAGGGATTAATTGATGGAATCAAAGAATACTTGAATAGGAAAGAGGATGAGGAACTCGTTACTAAATTTACAAGGTTTGAAGTCATTAAATGCATACAGTCCAAGACAGTCAAATTTCGAGGAGTCAATCTATCTGGCCTTGATCTTTCTAAACTGGTATTTCATTCATTTCTTATATACTAAAAAGCATTCATGCGCTTGACTTGGCAAGATTGCCACGTTTACGTGCTTATATATGGGTGATGAGCATGGAGAACATCTTTTTGTTTAAGTTTTCCAAGCAAAATTTACGTATGTATAGGGAGAGATCCTCTGTCTCACTTTTGGTGTCCGTGTCTCACTAAACATCTACTCTTTATGAATTAAAATTTTTGGACCACAACATAGTAAAATACAAATCAAAGGGTGAATACATAGTGAGACGCATAGTAAGATAGAAGATCATTCCCAAATGTACTTGATGTTGAAATACACAGAGATACAAAAGCATATACTCGGTCCAATTGGATGTAGCTGAAATGTAGAGAATTTAAATATGAATTATCTAGTAAAGGTGATCCAAAGCACGAGGGATATTTTCGAAAGTCTATAGAGTTTCTATATAGTTACTTGCTCATTTTTGTGGTAACAGCCAATTATTTTCAACTGTAATTCTCTGTGTTGTTTTTGAGAAATCAGAAGAATTCCTTGCATAAGAATCTAAAATTGTGTTTTAGTTTTTGTGAATTTTAGATTCTTTGTCACTTTTTTGGTGATCTATGTTTATTTTCTTTTTCTACCAGCTTTTAGAATACATTTTTCTTAAAACACACAGGATCTATCACGTGTGGACTTCAGCTTTGCATGTCTCAGAAACGTGTTATTCTCGAATGCCAATCTTCAACAAGCCAATTTCGAGGTAATTTTGATTTTCTTCTCTTTTTTTTTTTTGAAAGGAAAAAATTTCAGGAAGAAAGGGAGTACAAGGGGTACTCCAATCCCGAACAACCGAGATGACAGGAAACGAAAAAAACAATCCACCAATCAAAATTACTAAACTATAGTTCCAAGACAAGCCACTAGGATTTAGAAACCAATCACTAAGAGAAAAAATAAGATTTGGTTTTAAAGCTTTGAACCATAACCAAGTCTGCACTTTAATTTCTTCCGCAGTCTTGTGAACCACCGCCTCATTTCCCGTAAATTCCTTTTGATTTCTAGTCTTCCATACATGCCACATGACGAAAAACCAACATATAACCCATTCAGATCGAAGAGAAAGATAAGGCCGCAGCCCAACATGTTGCTCAAAATGCAACTTCGGATCATTGGTTAAAACTGACTTCACTCCCCACCACGAATAGAACTCCATCCACACTTGGTAAGCAAACCTACACACCGTGAAAATATGTGAAGAGGTTTCAATGTCACTCGCACAAAGGCTGCAAAACATATTGTTATTAATCCCACCGACACCTCTTTTACTCAAGTTCATCTTCGAAGGAATTCTGTCAAGGAAAAGTTTCCAAATAAAAGCTTTGATCTTAAGCGGAGCAGCTGATTTCCAAATGGAATTGATCTGTTGAGGGGCATCTTCCTCATTTGTTTGTTGAATGAGAGTATAAGCTGACTTGGCTGAAAATGCTTTCGAGGAGTCGAATATCCAGATCCATCTATCTTGGCGATCTTCCAAAGGTTGGGTGCTAGGGAGAGAAGTTGTCATCTAATCGACAAATCGTTGTTCCCACTCAAAAAGCTTACGTCTCCAACTCCAGTTCCAAGCCCAACCATCGTTATTCCAGGAACCCAAATCCTTGACAAAGCATTCTTTATTATTAGCAATAAGGTATAGACGATTAAACCGCACCTTCAGAGTATCGTCTCCCGCCCATTTGTCAGTCCAGAACAAAGAGGGTTTATAAAAAAAATGGTACCTGAATAATTAAAGATATGTTTACCATAACACGTATTTGGTGTAACCTTTAAGCTATGCGAAATTGATTTTCATAGCATAAATTGATAAAAGTATCAAACTTTGTATTTATATATGACTCTTTTTTAGTATACTCTCATAAGTTTATTTTTGGGGGCTTACCCCTAACTTTTGCAGCGTGGATTTGTCTGAGATGCTCCTAGGGGCACAACTCTGCCCACTCACAGAAGTGTGGGTCCCATGCGGGCCCCATATGTGTGGGGCCCACACTTCTGTGAGTGGGCAGAGTTGTGCCCCTAGGAGCATCTCAGAAACTCCCGTTGTACTCTCATAAGTTTATTTTTGGCGGCCAGCGTTGTATTTTGCTTCACGTCAACATTTTGGACAAATATTACGTCAAAAATTTCGTAAAAAATGAAAGGTTTGAGGTACAAGTACAACTCAAAGGTTGAGGGGGCATGTTGCAATTCATATATAGGTTAGGGGTACTGTTAATACTTAATACGTTTAAATTGAAAATACCCCCATGACAAACATGTGCCTACACGCAAAAGGAATCTTTGGCCAAAATGCTAACTTAAGGAAATCACCCATTGTACAAAGATTTAGAGGTATAATAATAAGAATAATAATAATAAAAAAAAAAAAAAAAAAAAAAACTAAATTATGAGGGTGTACTGCAATATGGGTGATCACTGTACAGGAGGTATGTTGCTTTTATCTCTAGTTTAAAAGCTATTCTTTTTCTTTTTTCTTTTTTTGAAGACAGTTTAAAAGAGGTACTCCTTATTAAAGATTCATGTTTGCAATTTGTCAAGTTGATATAAGATTACCGTGTTAACGTTCAACCATACAATATACACATGTGTTTTGAGATTTTGATGTCAATTTTGTTTGAAATTAATCTGAATTTGAACAATTTTTAGAATGCAGACCTTACTAACGCCAACTTAAAAGGCGCCAATCTGGAAAGAGCCATTCTGAAGGTAAGAGTTATGTGACAACTAATTTTTTTGTAAATGTTAGGGAAAAAAATGAGCAAAAGTTCTTATTCTTGTTTTCTTTTTGTATTCAGTAGGGATTCATCTTGTTATTTAGTCACAATATGGTACCTTTCTCTCACAGTATTTTTTTCGATAAGAATTCATTTTAATTAATTTGTTTCTTCAAAATGGTTTACCAATTTAGTTTGATGGAATGGAGAAGAATATTTGTAGTCGAGTGCCAGATTGCTCGGATCATGATGAAAATCCATATTTTCCCTTCACTTTATATGTTTTTAAAATTTTTAAAATAATTATTTTCAATAATTAATTTTTAAATCCTAAAATAATTTAAAACGTCAATATTGGAATCTCTCAAGTTTGGGGATCAAAATAAATTTGAAGGAAGTAGAGTGCTCTTATTGACAATTAGAGTTCAATTGTGTTTTTAGGTCGATGAAAAAATCCTATTGCAACATTGACCAACGACAATATTTTGTAAATATTTAAATAGGTTGGGAGTGGTTATGTCTTGTGAATATTGCGAAACACCTCAGCCGTAGGGGGGTTTACAAATAAAGATTAGTGTTACATCTGTCATAACATTGTCTTGGTTTAACTTTAAAGCTATATATATATATATATATATATATATATATCTCATCATTAATTAATTCTTAATATTATTCGTTGAATTTTTTTTTCTCAAACTATTATAAGATGACTGCGTTCGCATGCATCTAAGTATCTGACCATACAATAGACGTTTTTGTCGAATAAAATGAATATCTTGAACAACTTTCAGAAAGTGGATCTTACAAATGCGAACTTGGAGAGTGCAAATTTGAGTGCAACCACATTAGAAGTAAGAGCTATGTAGTTGCTTTAATTTGTATTATGGCGCATTGGCGTATGTATGACCTGATTTTTATACTGCTTTAATTTCTTATTTCAGGAGGTTAAGTTAACTGGTGCAGTTCTAAACGGCGCAAATCTACAACGGTCTAGTATGCGTCACATAGACCTTCGTGATGTAGTAAGTAACCTAAAATACAGTTTTCCTTTATTTTCCGCCTACATTAATTGGAAATAGAATCTGCGTATATATGCGCAATGAAATTGTAATAAAGAAGTGTGGAATTTTAATCTATATTTGTTTGGTATTGTTTTTAACAGGACTTGACTGGCGCAAACCTGAAAAGTGCGTTAATGCATTAGAGTATTGATCCTAATCTGTATTTTCAAATCTCTGAGTTTCTCCCGTCCTGTATTTCTTTATCATCTAATACAAATTTGAATTTCACACGTCGCCAAGGCAATGTACTGAATAAACATGACCGAGTGTGACATTTGAATAATTTATCAAGTATTGCTTATGTTTTTCAGATGCTTTTGAGCGTTTTTTCTAGGAGGTTTTGTTTATGGAAACATTTAAGTATCACTTTGATTTTCAAACGCAATAAAATGAATGATTTGGTAATAATTCGTCACGGTTACACGTAGGATGTCAAACAATACAAATAAGCCAAAATTGCACCATACAATGTTAATCTAAGCTCCTCCTAATCAACTTTGTCTGAAACTCGCCAAGTACACGGATGGTCCAATGCAGGAGATGGAATCCACTGACAACTTGAGTTGATAATATGTCAAAAACGAGTTAAGTCGAAATATGTACGCCTTGAGAAAGGTAGATCTCAACATATTGGATGTCTCAAAATTAGAAGTGTCTTGAGAAATTAGATGTCTCGAGAGGATGGATGTCTCGAGAGGATTGATGGGTCTAAAACTTATGTAAGTCGAAAGATACCTCAAAAGTATTCTCTCGATACAAGAGTTGTGGGTGAAGAAGTAGTAAAATCGTGTATCTTGGTTATCGGGTCTAGGGTATTTATAGTCCTCGCGATGCAGAACCACTTTTTGGTCTATCAATTGTGTCAGAAAATTGTTGTCTCGAAACCAAGTTTCAAGACATTTTCAGGTTTAACTTGGCTTCTAACTACGCCAAGCCGGCCCCAGATGATTTTTCTTGGGCCAACTAAATAAGCCCATACCATATAGTCTCTCCATTTTGGAGCTGGCCTTGTAAAAAGCGGGTGCCAAATTAAATTCCTGGCTTTCGATGTTCTCGAAGCAATGTATGCCTCCTATTTGGGAGTCAATCTTGTAAAGAGTGGGTGCCCAATTAAATACCTGGCTTTTGATATTCTTGAAGAAATGTATGCTCCCCATTTGGGAGTCGATCTTACAAGCAAATGGCAAAAGGATGTTTCTTTTTGAATATGTCGAAACTTATGTTTTGATATATTATGCTGCTTTTATCTCGAAACATGTTCTTGAGATAAAAGATTTCGAGAGAAATGTTTTTGGCACTCCTTTCGAGGTTCTCATGGTGGGCTATAAATAGGGACAACATCTACTTGGCATTATTATAATCTAAGGAGAAACTTTGGTCGTTTTGCTCTTGTCTCAAAATATTTTCCCTCAAAAGTTTGGAAAGTTGAAACACAATTTCGAGATAAACCTTCAGTTCCAAGTGCATCGAGTAGAATTTTGAGAAATTCACTATTTTGTGATACATGCGTTTGTAGCGTTGATATGCCACTTTGTGCTCTACCAAATATGTTCAAGTAGCTTGTAGCAAAGTGTTAAGGTCACCTTGCAACATACTTTCAACCTCACGTAGTGCCGCGGAATTTGTTGTCGATCCTTCAATGCGTGTTCCACTCCTTGCGGGGCCTTCATCTAAAATGTCGTTTAGGGCCATCCACCTATGCTATGCCAGTAGGTGGGGCCTCAATCACAACCGGTGGACCTTCAACTACGTTTTTGCCTCCAACTAGCACTGGTGTGAGGATAGATGCAGTTGCCACTAAAGTTATGTGTGGTATATCAGCCCGTGTATGAGTACAGACGGTACGTGCGTATGAGTGCAATGAGGCTTTGAGGCCCAAAACCTTGTGATAAATGCAATGCCTAAAGGCGAAAGAGTCTTTATAGGGATTGTCGTAGATATCCTCCTAATGGAAGAGGTGAACACTACTGAACGGTGAAGGACTGAGGATATGGCTCGTTTAGCGTAGAGAGGGGAATAGCTACATCCGATAGAGGTAATACTGGTGGGGTGTCTGATGGGATCACTAAGGAAGTTGGGAATAAATGGTATACAAGTATTGTCTAGCGCGCAGCCGAAATGCATGAAGCAATGTCTGATGATGGTGTTTCTGCCACTTTGTCGCGTGCGCGAAGCCCTGGACCATTGGGTACCACGTAACCAGTCCCTTTGAGAAGTAGAACAGACTATCAGTTTCTAAATGATGAGAATTATGAATCTCTGGGTCTGAAATTGTCTGGTTGTACGCATTGAGAGGAGTAGGCCACGGCCATGGTCTGTGGATTGTAGCTAAAATTAGATCGGTGCGAAGGTGCTAAAGCTAGTGGTCAAAAAAATATTTTCCGATTTGTGCGCTTATTTGTGGCGGCTGCTGGTATACTATCAATGACGTGTGCCGTGATTACAGTGCGCCCATAGAAGTGCAGGAGAAGTATAACTGGACATGGGTAAAATGTGCGAGAATCAGTTTGCCTTAAATCCGTCTCGATTGGCCGCTCATAAACGAGCTTGTGAAGTCAATAAAGCAAGGGATAAAGCCAAACGAGATGCAGCCGCTACCGTTGTGAAGTGCAAAGGGAGCACAAGAAAGATCAGAGCACTTCTGATTGGAAATGGAAAATCTTTGATGGGAGAATGTTGAGGTAAAAAGAGAATGTGATTCCTATAAAGGGGTAAATGTGGAGGCCAAAAACCGAAATCTAAGGTTTGACGGGGAGAATTCTACATCTTATATCAAATGACTATAAGACCACAATTGCAAGGGAATTTTTTATGAGCCCCGTATTTCGGTTGATAGGTCCAAGACGAGGTATCAAGGATATGGATTCTGTATGACTCTCGCGGCGGGTCAGATTCGGACGCTCAGGTATTTGATGGCTGGGTTAGGGAAGAGATGCTTGATATTTGTCTTGGGCTTGCTATAGAAATTCCTAAAGATTCTGATGATGACGATAGTTGGCTTAATCCTTGTTCTGTGGATCCTTTCTTTCATTTGTTGCATAAAAGAAATGTAAATATGGTTGGCTTTCCACCCTCACTAGAGGTGAATATGGGGGAAGCGGTGGATGGGGTGGAGGAGGAAAGTTATGTTACAAAGAGACATGTATAGAGTGTGGATTGCGTCTTGGATGCTGCACTGTTGGTGTGTTTAGTGATAGTGGTGCTGATCTAGAGATGCTCGATGGATGAATGAGACAAGGGCGAGAGAGTCTAGGGTGACGTTGAATTTAATTAAACTTCAGATACAACTGGTTTGACCGAGACGGAGCATGGGGTGTCAACCGGAGTGGGCTCGGCTGCTGGAAGTCCATAAGTGCCTTCTATAGTTATGGTAGCGACCCAATGTTGGGAGCACGGTGAAACGAGTAATAAATAAATTAACCTATTGTTGTACGTTGATTAGTATCCTCACTTGGGGACGCTTACCATGACGGATGAGCAAATCCACGAAAGTTGTGGGGAATCCTCCCGAGCTCTCAGCATTATACGGCATTCGAATTCCTCTCGACCCAAGGATTTATATGGGGTTATAGAGATTCATACCCCTATCCCTATTGATGTATATTTTTAATCCATCCCCTTATTTTTGTAATAGCGATTTGAATATCTAGTTTAATAGGAACTTTAACGATTTGTTTCTCGTGCTTTCAGCTTGCACCTTTCTTGCTAATCTATTTTTAATTGAATTTGATAGGCATTACATTGAGGGTTGTGCATTTTACCTCGTATTGCATGATTTGCATCTTATCCATTAGATAGAGATGACCATTGTTTGTTTGATTTGCATCTCATCATATAGAAAGATGACTGTTATTTTCATGTTCGGTGTGCATCTTATCACATGGATAGAGATGATCATTCCTTGTGTTTTTAGTTTCCATCTTATCATTTAGATAGAGATGACCATTGATTGTTTGATATGCATCTCATCACGCAGAGAGACGAGTTTTATTTTCCATTTTGGTTTGCATCTCCATTATTTGCCCATTTGGTTTGCATCCCATCATTTAGATAGAGTTAACCATCATTTGTGGTTTGCATCTCGTCGCATGGATAGAGATGTATGGTCTTCATCTGGTTGGCTTGCATCTTATCACGTTAGACAGAGATGATTGCCATTGTTTAGATATGTACTTGTGAACTCTTTGGCAAGTGGCGACCCTCTCAGTTGTCAGTTTTGATATTGCATTAGCATTATCTCAGCTTCTGTATGACAATAGGACTGTAATGTCGTTACATGGCCAAAACGAAGAAAATTGAGAAATGTAACTCGAAGGGGTTATGCTTGGGACTCCCCCATGTTGCATGTATATCCCCAAATGAGGAATCAAATATGTCATAATTCTGTTACATCTGAGCGCATAGTTCAAAGTTTTACCTATAGTAACGTCTCAAGTGGTGAACGTTCCATTGATGGGTAAGTTGTCGACCCTGTAAATCGACTTTATAAACTATCCTAATAAGAATATAAATAAGCATCATAGAAAGATGAATAAGACCTAATACGTAGAGTCTTATTTGATAACGGGTTCATCTAATTCTGCGAGGCCCTTTGCATATCATGAGAATGATCTAATTGGAGGTATAGGTAGTAGTATCCCCTCAAGATGGCTATAACGACACGAAATGGGTCATCCCATCAAGGATGTAGCTTTCCTACATGTTTGTTTGCTTCAGTACTTTTGGATACCAGGTCTCCAACTTGGAAATCCTAGCAACGGACATTTTTGTCAAATGCTTTTGCCATGGTGGACTTGAACGCAATCATACGCTGGTACGCACGCTCTCTCTTGGAGCTAACTAAACTAAGACCCATCTGAAATAATATGGCGAACTGTTTTGTATCGTAATCATGAATCTTTTGAGTTGGCATGCCAATCTCGACCTACAAGACCACCTCACATTCGTATACTAACGCAGAGGGAGTTTGCTATGTGGAGTCGTACGGTACACGAAAAGTATATCGTGCAATTCCTCAGTCTGGCTCATGCATGTATCGTTCATCTCCTTGCAATGTAATATTTTAGGGTCTTGTTAGCCGAGTCGGCATGTTCATTGACTTGGAGGTAGGGCTCCAAAGCGAAATGCTAGGATATCTTCAATTCCTTACACCAAGAAGTAATCTCCTTCACGATGAATTGTCAGCCATTTTCCGAGACTAGCGCCCTTGGAATTCCAAAATGGTAGATAAAGTTGCGCCAAATGAGTTCGATCATGTTGTTTTCGTAATTGTAGCCAAGGCCTCTACGTCAACCCATTTTGTATAATACTCGACTACTACCACTAGGAATTTTTCCTGCCATTTGGCAATCAATAGAGGGCTAACTATGTCGATTACCTCATTGATCGAACGGGCAACCAACATCGAGGATGTGCATTGGTTGCATCGGACTGTTAATCAATCTTGTGTGATATTGACAATTATCACATTTTTTAGAATATGACGTAGCATCCTTAAGTAGTTTTTGATAATAATAGTAATAACCCTATCGGAGGATTCTCTAAGCCAGAGCCATGCCTCCAGAATGATTTTCGTAACTTCCATCGTGAATTTCCTTCATGACATAGTCTGCTTGATCAGGTGATAAGTTACGTAACAGTGAGCCTTCAAAAGATCGCATGTAAAATTCTCCATTATGAATAGTAAACTTGTAGAAATTGTACTTCAAACATTGTCTGGCCTTGAAAAATCTCATCCTTCCACGAATTTTGCTACCAGATTCCTTTATAGTCTCCTCTTCGCTTTATATTTTCCTGGGAAATGGTTTGTCACCAATTTTGAGTATAAGGACCTCCATGCGATCAATATTGAGAGTCCTCGCAATGCGGATTCTTGTTAAGATTGTTTCGTACTCTGCTTCATTGTTAGTGAGGGAAACAATTAAAATGATAGAAAACTCAAATTCACGGCGATCGAAAGAGATGAGATGAACTCCAACACCGCCCCTGTGTATGCTGGTAGACCCGTTGACATGCAGTAACCAAGCTGCACTCAAATGGCTAGTACTTGGGTCCGAGGACACCGTCCAAACAAAATTGTTGATCCTACCATGATGTTGCCCAAGGTTTCTTCCATAAAGTTTGCAAATACCTGGGCTTTGATCGTCGTCCGCAGACGAAACTCTAAGCCGAACTCATTGAGCTCAATGGCCTACTTGACCAAACGTCCAGATGTCTTTAGCTTGACCATAACCTACTTGAGAGGTTTATCTGTGATGATGGTAATAGGATGCGACTAGAAATATGGATGTAACTTCGGGCCATGATGTCATTTCAAAATCGATGGTGCTATACGCAAAATTCAAAGGTAGAGATTTAAGCTAGCGTTCATCACCAAAACTCTATCTCCAAATAGTTTTTCTCGACAATTGTTGGGTGCCTCCCTCTTTGACTAGAGTTGTACTTATTACGTGCTGCGATACTTTCAAGTACATGTACAACATTTCTTTAGGTTCCGGTTTTGCTAGAAACGGCGAAGTCATGAGGTACCTCTTCATCTGCTAAAAGCAGACTTGCACTCTACAGCCCATTGGAAGTCCTTACTCTTCTTCATCACCTTGAAGAATGGTAGACTTTTTTCTACCACGGTGGAAATAAAGTGACCCAAAGATGTCAAACGACCCATCAGGTATTGGTCATATTCATCGTTCTAAAGGGATGGCAGGTTAATCACTGCTCTTATCTTATTTGGGTTTGTCTTTATACCCCTCTTGTTTACTACATACTCTGAGAACTTCCATGTTGTAACTCTGAAAGTACACTTCGTCATGTTAAGCTTTACCTTGTGACTCCTCATAATAGAGAAAGCCTCGTCAAGGTGTTGGGCTCCTCTGCTCTCATGCTTTTCACCAACAAGTCATCAATAAAGCTCCATTGACTTTCCAATTAAGGAGTAAAACATATTTGCAACCAACCTTTAAAAGGTTGCGCTCGTATTTTTCAAATTGAATGGCATCACCCTTAATAATAGACTCATGTGGCGGTCAGGAAAATAATTTTGTTTAGATCATGGATCGCCATAAAAATCTAATGGAAGCGACTCTTCACGTCCATCACACTCAAGAGAGTGCATCACGCGGTTGAATCTACCACCAAATCTATCCTTGAAACGGGGTCTAGTTGAGCGGACAATGCTTGTTCGAATCCGTGTAGTCCATGCACATCCACCGGTTTGCTTCTTTCTTGAGCACCAATACTATGTTACTTAGCCATTCGGAGTTTCGACTCTAGTATATGTACAGGGCTGCTAACAGTTCAGTCACCTCTTTTTTGACTCCTTCATTCTTCTCTTTGCTAATATTTTGTCTCTTCTACCTTGTAGGTTTGGCTCGAGGGTCCACATTAAACCCGTGTACTATTATTTTTGGGTCTATCTCAAGTAGATTTGCATCCAGGCATGTGAACATTCTACATTGTGCCTTAAGCAATCTATACGTCCACGCTCCACGCAGGGGTGCAACGCGATATCCTTATTACTATCTTGATCCCCTAGTAACAATAGCACAGCCATGAACTCACCTAATGGCTACATCTTAGAGTCCTCCTACTGTTGCAAAATAGCCCCTTGTCATCTCAACATTGGTCTTTTTCCCGGTAGGCTAACTGTCCTTGCCCTTACCAGCTTCCGTCGATGTTGTTTTTCTTTTCAACATTTTATCAGAGGTGTTGCCTTATTCTGTGACTAGTTGTATTCCCATAGATGCGCCAATTATTTGGTAATAATTCATCTAGGTTACATGTACGATGTCAAACAATACAAATATACCAAAATTACACCAAACAATGTGAATTTAAAGTCCTCTTAGATCAACTTTGTTGAGAACACGCGAGTACACAGATGTTCCAATGCAGGAGATGGAATCCATTGACAACTTGAGTTGATAACATGTCGAAATGTGTGTGTCTTGAGAAAGATACGTCTAGAAAGATTGGATGTCTTGAAAAGAGAAGTTGTTCCAGAGATTAGATGTCTCGAGTGGATATGTGAGTCAAAATTAATGTAAGTCGAAAGATATCTCGAAAGTATTCACTCGATACGAGAGTTGTGGTGTGAAGTAGTAAAATGACATGCCTTGGTTATTGAGTCCAATGTATTTAAACTTCTTGGGAGTCGGGATGCATGGCCACTTTCTCGATCTGTCGATTGTGTGGAAACATTGTTGTCTCAAAACTAAGTTTCAAGACATTTCCAAGTTATCTCGAAATTAAACTTTTGAGATACCATTAAATTAGCTTTAACTGGCCCGAGCCAACCCAAGTTGATTTTTCTTTGGTCAAATAAGTAAGCCCATACCAATGAAGAAAATAAATTGAGCCGATGCTATTACATTGAAAATAAATTGAGTGAAATATGTTATTAAAGCATAAGAAAACACAAAATGATGTAACGGCTGGTTTGTTATAAAAACAATATTAATAAGCAACGGTTGGTTGAAATATATGTTTCCTGTATGAATTTTCTAGGAAACTTTACAAAAATATTAAATAACGGAAAAGTGGCAAATATTTAACTAATTAAGAGTTCTTCTTGTGTCCATTTTGTAGAATGGACTTGTGTAATATTTCAAAAAATATTTTTTTATATTTCTACTCAGGTTTGAGCTAAGCACAAGTAATCTTCTTATGTTTGAATAAAGAAATAGACGTTCTTTAGGATTTAAAGAGTCTCCTTAAAGATACACAATATATAAAAGACTTCTCCACAGTAGAATAAAACAATATTTTAGATTTTATTTTAATCAAAGACGAAAGTCACCAATTAATATAACAATACTGTCTTAGTACAAGGTACGAAAGAACATAAAATACGAGATATAATAGAAACATAATGAAAAGATAGAAGGAGTTGCATTCATGTTGGACAAGTATTCAAATAAGATAAGCATTTGTCGATAATTAATTTGTTGACTCTCTTTCAATAGATATTATGGGTGCTCCCATTTTGGCTAGGACTTCTACATTTAGGTGTATCTCTCAGTGGCAAAACATACCAGTGAAATTAATGATTTTCATGGTACTATCCTAGATCTCCTTGAGAAAGATCATAAGATGAGATCGTGTATCTTGAGTCCTGGATAGACTACTCAGCATGAATAATAAATTCGTAGTAATGACGATGTAATAAATATAAATGGACTCGGCGAGATGAAAGCTTAAACATATTGCATGGTTGTTAGTGGAGTAACCCAGCGAGGTTGAGAAAGCAATCATAAGATTCTCATTCGCGTCTTTGATAATTCCACATATGCATGTCGAGTTTGAGTTACCATAGGCTGAACCACCAATATTTAATTTGGCATATATAGGGGTGAGACAGCAACACCGGGTGGCGAGTACGCGACTTGTAGTATTTTTTGTACATGACAACCTGCTACCCGGCCGCGTTAGTGAAACGAGTATCATGTCCATCCTCTTCATAAATGGGGTCGGGTCTGATTTTGGGTACTTGCAGATACAGCGGATACCCGTTTACATAATTAAAAATAAATAAGAACAAAATTAAAAATTAGAAGTTGCTGGTGCAACCTTAGCTTTAAGAGAAAAAATGTTAGCGACTTAAAACGGGCAAAAAGTCCCTACCTTCACTCTCCTCCTCATCCTCACACTCACAACACAAGTCACAGATCACACACGCACACATACACACACTCTCCTCCACACTGGGTCACTCGTCGATCTCACTCTCACTCGTCCATGCCATCTCGCCAGTGTACACCCCCCCCCCCCCCCCCCCCCGTCCATCATTGTCTCATCTAAGATAAAATTGAATCTATCATGTGTTTGATAAAATGTCTCTTACAGTTTAAGTAATTATTTGTTTAAGTTTTATATAGTGTTGCTCTTTTAGTTGATGCTTTGTATTACCAAATTAACAAAGTATGACTGGGATTTGAGATTTGAGATTAGTATTTTGAATTGAAGTTGGATATTGAAATTAGAAATATTTGTTTACTGATTATATTGTAGCTATTGTTGTTGAAAAATGAAATATTAGGCATTAATGTTTAAGATTATGCAAGATTAGGTCGTTTAATTAAGTTGGTGCCAGTGAATTCTTCAAATATGCAAAATTGTTTAAATATTATCAGTCAAGTGTTGAATTATGCAAGATTAGTGTACTGTTGACTTATGCAGAGTTGTTAACATAGATTTTATACACTTGTTAATGTTAAATTATGCTTCTTTTGTTGCTGAAAAATTGAATTATAATTTTTCAAGATTTGGGTTGATGTTGAATCCAACGCGTGTTTTATTTTGATCTATTTTTCTTTAAGAAATGGCAATAGGATCAAATTCACGTGCTCAAGATTATTGTTCAATACATGCCTCTTGTTTTGCTCCACGCCCCTCCCGTACTCCATTAAAATGGGTTTTATCTTCCATCCATCGTCTCATTTGTCCCCCTACAAACGAAAATGGTTATTCATCGTGGGAGGATGAAGTGCCTAGTGTGAGATCGGCAAATGAAGCAGAACCACGTGTTCCAAATCAAACTCCAACTAGAAATCCAATTGAGAAACCCCCACGACCACGGCCACATTTCGTGCCGCCAAAAATAAAGTCAACAAATATAGAAAATATTTTCTTTATCGTATAAAGGTTGAGTTGGAAAATGGTGATATAGCGTTTAAAGAACTAATGGTCCATTTCACATCAGAGCGTAGGGATCATGTTGAGCCTTTTTAGTGTCATACAATCAACTAGGCTTAATGGACGATGTTAGTATTGTAAGGTAGAGATTTGTGCCAATGGCGCAAAATATGGCAATCATAGGGTGAAAAATCATATTGATTCTTGCAAAGAAGTCATCGCAAGTGTAACATGAAACCAAACCAAACTTAACTTCCGAATGAGTGGCGCCTTAGGTACTCAGAAGTTTGACCAAAAGTGAAAACAATAGGGGTTTATCATGTTTCTGATTGAGAATGAGATGCCTTCTGCACGGTTGAAAAGAAATCTTTCAGGTAAATGATGACGCGAACTTGTCCTTGGTTACAGTTACCTTGTCTGACACAATAACCAAGAAATGTTACAAGATGTATGTTAATAAAAGGCCAAAGTTGAAGTTCGTCATAAAAAAAATGCTCTGCGAGTGTGCCTAATCAAAAATACTTGGACATCAATAACGAAGATACGTACATGTGTCTCAATATCCACTTTATCGACAACAAGTGGAATGTGAAGAAGCCATTAATAAGATTTCATTTTTTTTTCTGGTCATTCGATGAAAGGATAGAAATGTATGGCGATGAATGTTTGAAGGATTGGGTCATTAAGAAGGTTTTCACGATCACTACCAACTATGCTACATCAAAACGATGCCGCAATTGATGTATTGATGAGAAGGTGGTAGAGTGAGGAGATGAAATGTTTGGTGAAGGGTAGTATTTACAGGTTAGATTCATGGCACACGTCTTGAACCTCGTGGGTCAAGATGGTTTCAAGATGAATGGAAGCGTGAAAGTGCAGGTATTCTGTCAATGTTAGTTTAACATTGAGAAGTCAATGTTAGAGTAACATTGCTGGAGCAGAATCCGATTTACAATCTTGATTATATTCTTTATTATTGTTTTGCCTTATTCATTTAACTAACTGAGTTCCACAGTTGTAATTGTCTTTGATTATTATTCAGGAAACAAACTTGTCATAGGTTGGACGCTCAAGTTTCCAAGAAGGAAAGTTTCATTAATTAAGCAAACCGCTCTACAAGGAAAGATGAGTTCGAGTGGAACTAGGAAAGCTTTCCAAGTTGAGTCCTGATTTGAAGAAGGAGTCTTTCCTTAGTTAGATCTCTAACGAAGGAACTATTATTCAAGAAGGATTGTGAGAACAAGGAAGAGGAGTTTGAGAAGGAAACAAGGAGAATTACCAACCGTGTACAACACACCTTGAAGTCCAAGATAAGAACCTATATATAGGTGTGAAGTACATCAAGACAAACACGAGACAAGAGCCAATCAATCCGAGAGATTAATTTACAGTTGTTGAGTGTTGTCTTGTATTAGCAAAGTTTGTGAGTTGTTAGAATATATCTAAGAGTGAGGAGCTTTTAGAGATAGTCGAAGCAATTCTTGTGTGCTTTGCTTAGTTCAATCAATTTAAGAGTGAGGAGCTTGAGAATTGAGAGAACGACCTTTGTTAAAACCTTTACGGGTTATTTTGCCTACGGCTCGGAAGTTAATATAATCTTATATTCACTTCTTAAACTTGGTGTTTGTTTATTCCACTGCGCTATTACTCTGGTCCGTTGTTAAAGTAACATCGCTGAGTTAACAACGTACACATCTGCTGTTAACACTCCAGTGTTAAGTTAACAACAATGACGTATCAACCCGATCCACAATTTCAATTGGTATCAGAGCCAAGCACCAACTTCACCGGTGTTTGGCATTGATACGACAAGATGGACAACTTCAATCCCAATACCAGCAGATTGCCGGTATTAGAGGGTCCCAACAACTATGCCTACTGGAAAAGCAGACTCATAGTCCATATCAAATCCATCGACCTAAGAGCTCGGGACGCAGTACTAGAAGGCTACACCATCCCCTACTTCCCAAGAGATGGAGATGCTGGTCTGGTACCTAAGCCAAGAGAACAATGGACAGCCAACGAGATTGCTCTCTACAACTTCAATGAAAAGGCTCTCAATGCTATTTTTAGCTGGGTAGGTAATCATATGTTCAAACTTGTTCTACTGCTAAAGCTGCACGGGAAGTTCTTGAATTACATTGTGGGGGTGATGTGGCTGTCAGGGACTCTAAATATAGAAAACTTTTGAGGGACTTTGAGAAGATAGAGATGGGTTAGGATGAAAGCATTGATAGCTATTTTGAGAAACTTCTAGATATTGCTAATCAGTGCCAAAACTTAGGTTTTATCATCCCAAATCAAATCATGGTCTATAAAGCTTTTAGAACATTATCTTCAAAGTTTACTGTCAAAAGAATAGCTATGAATGAGTCTAGAGATCTTGCCAACATGGACTTCCAAACATTAATGAACACTCTAAAAGAATTTGAACTAGAATTCCTAGGAAAGTCCAGTAAACAACTTGCTTTAGCCTTACTGGGTACTAGCTCAGATTCTACAGGGTGTGATGAGGATTAATATGAGTTGATCACT
The DNA here is from genome assembly GCA_948329865.1 of Linaria vulgaris. Lineage (NCBI taxonomy): Eukaryota > Viridiplantae > Streptophyta > Magnoliopsida > Lamiales > Plantaginaceae > Linaria > Linaria vulgaris. Next base: position 69,428,866 of record OX415249.1, read on the forward strand.
TCTAACTATGGTAACATTACTAGGAAGTTTAGTAAATTGGGTTACAAAGATAAAAATAAAAATAAAAAACCTGGTAATGATGCCCTTAGTTATAAGAAACTGCCCCTAAAGTTTGTAAAGTACATGCCATCTAAGAGCACGCCTCAAGATACTGAGAAATTGAAAGATGTCCAGTGCTATGAATATAAGGGGTATAGTCACTTTAAACATGAATGTGCTAACACCCTCAGAACAAGAGGGAATTCTCATTGGGTTTGTGTAGATGACTTCAATGAAGCTGACTTCGAATCTGGAACAAGTGCTGATGAACAATCAGAGGAAAACAACATTGCTGCTCTTTGCACTCGGATCACCTGGTCAGAAGAAGAGTCCAGAAATTGCCAGAGTTCTCAATGTTACTCTAACATTGGAGAACCAACAGCAAAGCCGGAAATCTTTCTTCGAGACTGGAACAACCATGATACACAGGTTATCTATGATGTGCTCTCTGATTCTGAGGATACTAACTTTGATTGTTTTCATGGCTCAGTTGATCTAGAAGATGAGTACTTCAATGAAGAAGAAATGTCCCAGGAGGAAATTCTAGATGATCTACATACAACCTTTCTCAGACTAGAGCGAGAGAATGTCAAACTCATGAAGAGTAACAAAGCACAGATGCATGACATTGAATGTTTGAAGAACATGCTGAGACTCTATGAGAGAGATCTTGACAAAGCTGAAGTTGAGCTGAAAGAGGTAAAGGAGAAACTCAAAAAGGATTCACAGATCATAGCCAAATGGAATGGAGGTACTTCTAAACTTGATGAGGTACTAAACATGAGTAACGCAAGTACATGCGGTCTGGGATTTGTTGAGAAACCTTCCTCTTCTAATATTAATTCTGCCTATTTAACTACAAGCTTTGTTAAAGAATCTGATAATGTGAGGTCTGGAACCATTAACACTGTAAAAAGTAAACCTACCTTTATCTACCAGTATTGTTTTCAACCAGGCCACATTAAACCATTATGTAGAAAATTCGTAAAAGAATGTGATAAGAAAACAGCCTATGTGTCCAATATTAAAACTACAACAGGTTCTGATGTTAGACTAACATTGGGTGCAGGACAGAAAGGTAGAACTTGGATTGAAAAAGCCGAAACCCCTAAGATTAAAGTTGTATGCAATGTTGTTTTCTCTGCTGTGTACTCTAACCTTTCAGGTAAGTGGTACTTCGACAGTGGATGCTCAAGACACATGACAGACAGCAAAGAAAATCTTACACAAATGATACCTTTGAGTGCTGGAACAGTGACCTATGGAGGAGGCACCAAAGGAAAGATCATTGGCAAGGGGACTCTGGATGTTGATGGATTCCCACCCCTGAAGGATGTGTTGTTGGTAGATGGGTTAAAGGCAAATCTAATCAGTATCAGTCAGCTGTGTGATGTTGACTTACTGGTTACATTTGACAAAGTATCTTGTGATGTTTATGATAGTGACAATGTTCTTGTTATGACAGGTACTAGATCCAAAGATAACTGCTACCTAGCCCAAGAGGAAGCAAAATATTTCCATGCCAAGATAGATGAGGCTTCTATATGGCATAGGAAACTTGGACATGTTCACTACAGAAATCTTGAGAAATTACATAAAGTTGATGTTGTAAGAGGCTTACCCAAGCCATCTTGTCCAGGTAAGCTTGTGTGTGGTGGTTGCCTCAAGGGTAAGCAAACCAGAGCAGTTCATACACCCCTACAGGTACAGAATGCTAACCCTAGATCTAGTAGGTGTTTTGAATTGCTGCACTTGAACTTAATGCGTACAATTGAGGTAAGTAGTCTCAGTGGTAAGAGATATGCCTTTGTGATTGTAGATGACTTCTCTAGATACACTTAGGTAAAATTTCTTAAAGAAAAGTCAGAAGCTTTTGATCAGTTCAAAATCCTTTGTGCTAGTATTAAAAACTTGTATAGCTCCACTGTGACTAAGATTAGGTTTGATCATGGTAAAGAATTTGAAAATGCTAGTTTTGATAACTACTGCAATGCTAAAGGTATTTTTCATGAATATTCAGCTCCTAAGACTCCTCAGCAGAATGTGATTGCTGAGAGAAAGAATAGGACTCTTCAAGAGATGGCCAGAGTTATGCTCAATGCTAAAGATTTATCCAAAAGACTATGGGCTGAAGCTTTAAATACTGCTTGTCACATTAGTAACAGGGTGTATCTTAGACCTGGAACTAAGATGACTCTTATGAACTCTTGAAGGGTGTAAAACCAAATGTTGCATACTTTCATGAATTTGGATGTGATTGTTATCTGCTTAATGACAGGGATTATCTGAGTAAAATTGATTCTAAAAGTGAAAATGCATCTTTGTAGGATACTCAACCAATAGTACTTCCTTTAGAGTCTACAATCTTAGATTGAAGACAATTCAGGAATCAGTGAATGTTGTGTTTGATGATTTCACTCTTGATACAAGTACTGATGACATCTTAGTTCCCAATGTTGAACCAACAGTGGAAACCGAGAATGTTACTCCTGACAATGTTACACCAACATTGGAACTGGAAGCTGGAAACACTGAACATGAGTCAGGGAATGATGTTAGACTAACACCAGCAAGATCTGATGTTAGACTAACAGCAGAAGATTCTGACTCAGAACATGAAGTTGCCTTTGAACCTAGAAGAGATCCCCCAGCTAGGATTCAGAAAGATCATCCAGCATCCCAGGTAATAGGTGAACTCACTGAACGGGTAAGGACACGCAACAGAGAAAGACTTGACTATAGAGATATGGTAAAATTGTGTATTTGTATGAACTTCACTTGTACTGTTGATAATGCCTCTTGTTTTGTCTCCACCATAGAACCTAAGAATGTGAATGAAGCCCTTCTTGATAACTTTTGGATTAATGCCATGCAGGATGAACTATTACAGTTTACTAAGAACAATGTCTGGATACTTGTACCTAGACTACCTAATGTTAATGTAATAGGGACAAAGTGGATATTTAAAAACAAGAGTAATGAGGAAGGGGTCACAGTTAGAAACAAAGCTAGACTAGTTGCTCAGGGGTACACACAGGTTGAAGGTGTAGATTTTGATGAGACATTTGCTCCAGTTGCTAGGATTGAATCTATTAGGTTACTTCTAGCCATAGCATGCTGTCTTAAGATAAAACTATACCAAATAGATGTAAATGGTGCGTTTCTGAATGGGTTGATTGATAAGGAAGTATATGTTGAACATCCTAAGGGATTCACAGATCCTAAGTACCCCAACCATGTGTACAAGCTTGAAAAGGCCATGTATGGACTTAACAAGCACCTAGAGCATGGTATGAAAGGCTTACAAAATTCCTATTAAGTCTTGGCTTTGTTAGAGGTGAAGGAGAGAGAACACTGTTTGTTTTGAAGAAAGATTCTCATGTCTGTATAGCTCAAATATATGTAGATGATATTGTTTTGGCTCAACTAACAATTCTTTTCTATAAAGATTTGTTGAATCAATGACAGGGCAGTTTGAGATGAGCATGATGGGAGAATTAACTTTCTTCCTTGGTCTTCAAGTAAAACAAACAGGTAATGGGATTTTCCTAAGTCGGGAAAAGTATGCAAAGAATTTGGTGAAAAGGTTTGAATTGGCAGATTCAAAGCCTTGTAAGACTCCCATGTCTTCATCAGTGAAGATATCCAGGGATGTTAATGGTGCCAATGTTGATCCAACATTGTACTGTTCAATGATAGGAAGCTCACTCTACTTGTCTGCTTCAAGACCTGATATAATGGTCTCTGTTTGTGTATGTGCTAGGTACCAGGCATGTCCAAAGCAGTCACATCTGATTGATGTGAAGAGAATCCTTAGATATATTTATGGCACCTTGGCCCTTGGTATATGGTATTCTTATGACACTAACACAAATCTTGTAGGTTTCAGTGACTCGGACTGGGCAGGTGACACTGATGACATAAAGTCTATAAGTGGAGGATGTTTTTATCTGGGGAACAACTTGGTCTCATGGTACAATAGAAAGCAAAATTGTGTGTCACTCTCCACTGCTGAATCTGAATACATAGCAGCGGGCAGTTGTGTCACCCAGTTGGTATGGCTTAAACACATGCTACTGGATTATGGGTTAGACAGTGATACCTTACTTATGTTATGTGATAATCTTAGTGCTATAAGCATCTCTAAGAACCCTGTGCAACATTCTAGAACTAAACATATTGACATAAGGCATCACTTTCTAAGAGACATGGTATAAGATAAGCTCATTGACATTGAACACATTGAAACTAACAATCAGCTTGCTATATGTTCACTAAACCTTTAGATTCTGAGAGGTTCTTCAGTTTGAGGAACTCTCTTGGCATGTGCATTGTTTAGGGATGTTAGTTCACTAGTGTTGACATAACACCACTGTCTAGCACTGGTTATTGGTTGTTGTGTAGCTGTAATTCTTTTATGTTTCCTTTCTGCATTCTTCTTTCTTGCATCTTACATCTTTGTTAGAGTTTCTGTTGGGTTGTGTGGTTAATCTGTGCAAATAGCTGAATTGACTGGTGGACAGGTACAGTTCAAGAATTTTGTAAAGTAATAACTCTGTTGTTAGTCTGTGAATGTTAACCTAACATATGGGAGAAGCTGGGGTACACAGAGCTCACTACTCTGATGTTATTCAGTTGTGACTTATCCATGTTAGGTTAGACAAAGCATGAAGAGAAGATGGGGTACATGATGTTGAGAGCTTCATTGTCATTCAGTTGTACTTATTTTTGTGTTTTTGTCTATGGCCAAGGTTATGCATGATGGTGATCCTTACTACTGGGGTGCTTTGAAGTTTCGACTGTTTGCATTCAGTAGCATTGTTCACTTGGTATTTCACTTGTAAACAGGTTGGTAAACAGGTATGCATGAGGAGTTGGGGTGAAGAAGTATATGATAAATGTATTGTCTTCATTCAGTTCATTTGTACTTGCCCAATCTGTAGCTGATGGTTAAGTTGTTGGGGTGTGTAGAGTCTTGTGATGCCCACATTTAGTGATGACGCTATCCTTTTACATTCACTAGTTTTTGTTCAAAAGAGTTCGTGATCATAAATAAAGATAAATTGGTTTGTGCTTATCCCAGTCAGTAAAGTTGTTTGTACTTGGTTACCATCTCCCAATGTTGATCTAACATTGTTGCATTCTTTCTAGTTCTGTATTTTTCCTTTGTCGGTTTGGGCTTAGGGGGAGTAGTAATCCTAGGAATCATGTGTTGAGGCATACTTTGTGGGTGACTTACTGCAGGTAAAACACTGTGTTTTGTGATCTTCTATACTGTGGGAACATCTTTTCCCTGGATATGTATATCCACTCTGTGTTATTCTGTTTGATGTGTTACTTACTCATACTGGTGATCTTAATCTATGTCTTTGTACCTATGTACTTGGGTGAGGGTTCAGATTAGTATACAAGAATATCTCACGCTCTCACATGATGCTGCCTTGGATGAAGCCCTGCACCTACAACTTCCCTCCCTGATGTTAACTTACCAATGTTAGTTCAACATTGAAACATTGTAACTTATAAGTTTTCAGGTTTGAAGACTGCTATGGTTACGTGTTAATCTAACACTGACACGTAGTAAGGTAAACATGGTTATGATCATATGGCAGTGGTCCGATTATTTTGGTAACATGTTACTACACCACTGTTACCACTCTTCATCTTATTGTTTATATAATTTGCCATAATCTCTTCTTGTTTCTTACGCGTTCAAAATTTCTAGTGCAATCAACTGTCACTGCAAATCAAGTTTCTTCTTTTCTTCTCTAAATTACGCTAACAATGGCCCGCAAGTCTTCAATTGATACTCTTGCAGCTGTTGCTGAGCAGATTGAGCAGCCACATCGTCGCAGCACCAGACGTGCAACCACTGAAACCACTGCCGCTGCCGCCCCAAAGAGGAAAGCCGCTTATCAAAGGCGCAAGGGCAAGAAATCCGCAAAGGGTGATGTTGGTTCAACATCAGACACTACTGAGCAAACCTTTGCTCCCACCAACCCTGAAAACGAAGTAATGATGGCTAACCCTACTCTGGATATACCTGCTTCTACTGTTGTTGGTATTGAGGGGAGAATGAGGCCCCTAGTGTTGGTTTGGGTGCAACTGAGGAGGTTGTGGTTGAGAACCCTGAGGTGACTGATGGGGTTCACAATGTGGTGGCTGAGGAAGTGGTTGAGCCATCTGAGGCTAATATGGTTGAACAGGTTACTGCTGATGAGATGGATACTCTTCCTGAGGAAGATGATCAGGTTGACGAGACAGTGGTTGAGGAGGTTACTACTGAGGGTAACCAAGATGTTGATGATGGGGGTGACAATCAACCTGAAGAGGTTAAGAGAGAAGAAGAAGAGAGCCTGACTCTCTCTGCCTTAGCTACTGCTGCTAAGAAAAGAAAGGGGAAGCAAGTGGTTGTGGAAACTTCTGAGTCTGAGTCAGAAGAAGAAAAAGAGGAAGAAGATGATAAGGAGTAAGAGGAAGATGAGGAAGTTGAGGAAGAAGACCAACTGGTAGGTGATGACCCTGCTGATGTTACTCCAACATCAGGCAGTGATGAGTACTTTGATGTGCTTGAGGAAGAGTACCCCAAAAAGCCTTATTCTGGCTTTTATGTGTCTGCTGAGGCAGAAGAACAGTGGGAGGCTTATCAAGCCAGAGTTATTCACATGGAGAGGAACATTGATGAGGAGATGTTCAAGGAAAATAGACTGTTTGAGTTGCTTGAAGCTAGAGAAGTGTTGGGCTCTGTGATGAACCAGTCATCATATGTCCCTGATGTGATCAGAGAGTTCTACATGAACCTCTCTCAGTGGGTGTGCCACCAGGGCTCTCCCAAGTTTGGCAAAGCTTGGGTAAGGATGAATGTCTATGACATTAGCCCCTCTGTGATCAATGAAGCTTGGGAACTTTCTGATCCTGAGGAGACTGAGGATCCTAGCATGGATGAGGTGATTAATGACCTCACTGGTGAACTCACAAGGAAATGGAATGACAGTTTTTTAACTACAAGGCTGACATCCTTAAGTGTTGTACTTCACAAGCTCTCTACCTACAACTGGTTGCCCTCTTCCAACACCATTGTTATGACAAAAGAATCTGCAAAGCTGGTGTACAAACTGAAGAATGGGCTGAGTGTAAACATAGGGGAGAAGGTTCTGAGGCACATGAGGGAAGTCACAACAAAGGCAAAGAGAATCATTCCATATCCCTCTCTGATATCCAGCATTCTGGTGAAGCAAGGCTTCAAGACAAAGAAGACAGAAGGTTGGATCAAGAACAAGGCCAAGATGATCATCACCAGGAGCTACTTCACTTAAGTTAGGATTCAAGATCTGACATGGAATCCCAATGATGCAGCTGGTCCAAGCAGGAAGAAGAAGAAGAAGAAGAAGAAGAAGAAGAAGAAGAAGAAGAAGAAGAAGAAGAAGAAGAAGAAGAAGAAGAAGAAGAAGAAGAAGAAGAAGAAGAAGAAGAAGAAGAAGAAGAAGAAGAAGAAGAAGAAGAAGAAGAAGAAGACTCACAAGTTTGCTGCTTCTTCAGTTCTTGTGGCTAGTGGTGACAGTTGTTCTGTCATTGCTGATGCTTTTGTGGAGGAGGCCCTGGTGTGGCTTGACAGAGAGTATAAAGATACCGAAAGAGAGATAACAGACAAGCAAGTGAGGTTGCAGGAGATAGACAGCCTCATGAAGCATTTGAAGGATCTGCCTTCCTCCCAAAAAGGGGGAGAGTAGATCAAATTTCAAAATTTCTGAGTTAATTTTCTGTTTTCGATGGCAGTATGAACAATTCTATTTTCTTTTCTGTTTCATCAAGGAGTGTGTTCCTTGCTACTAAGTATGGTATGTAATTAAGTACTTTTCTATATTGTTGCTTAGTGTTTCTGCTTATGCTCTTTGAACTTTGGTTACAAAGTACTAACTCTGTTTTGCAGGTGTTAACTGTTCTCTGATGTTAAGTTAACAGTGAGATGTTCAATGTTAGAACATATGTTTGGTTTTGATGTTAAGCTAACATTGACAAAGACAGATGTTATGACAACATTGAAAGTATCAATGTTAGAATAACATTGAGTTGGTTCCTTCTGATGTTCAGGGGGAGTGTACTTAGTTATCCATTGTTATAAGATAGTGAAGTTTGTCTGAATAATTTGATCTGATTAGAACAGGTTCTTAGGTTTTGTGATTAAGGCAAAAAGGGGGAGATTGAAAGTGCAGGTATTCTGTCAATGTTAGTTTAACATTGAGAAGTCAATGTTAGAGTAACATTGCTGGAGCAGAATCCGATTTACAATCTTGATTATATTCTTTATTATTGTTTTGCCTTATTCATTTAACTAACTGAGTTCCACAGTTGTAATTGTCTTTGATTATTATTCAGGAAACAAACTTGTCATAGGTTCGACACTCAAGTTTCCAAGAAGGAAAGTTTCCTTAATTAAGCAAACCGCTCTACAAGGAAAGATGAGTTCGAGTGGAACTAGGAAAGCTTTCCAAGTTGAGTCCTGATTTGAAGAAGGAGTCTTTCCTTAGTTAGATCTCTAACGAAGGAACTATTATTCAAGAAGGACTGCGAGAACAAGGAAGAGGAGTTCGAGAAGGAAACAAGGAGAATTACCAACCGTGTACAACACACCTTGAAGTCCAAGACAAGAACCTATATATAGGTGTGAAGTACATCAAGACAAACACGAGACAAGAGCCAATCAATCCGAGAGATTAATTTACAGTTGTTGAGTGTTGTCTTGTTTTAGCAAAGTTTGTGAGTTGTTAGAATAGATCTAAGAGTGAGGAGCTTTTAGAGATAGTCGAAGCAATTCTTGTGTGTTTTGCTTAGTTCAATCAATTTAAGAGTGAGGAGCTTGAGAATTGAGAGAACGACCTTTGTTAAAACCTTTACGGGTTATTTTGCATACGGCTCGGAAGTTAATATAATCATATATTCACTTCTTAAACTTGGTGTTTGTTTATTCCGCTGCACTATTACTCTGGTTTGTTGTTAAAGTAACATCGTTGAGTTAACAACGTACACATCTGTTGTTAACACTCCAGTGTTAAGTTAACAACAACGACGTATCAACCCGATCCACAATTTCAAAGCGTACTCGGGCTATGATCAAATACATGAGGGTTTAGTGTCTAGGTACAGGCGATTCAAAAAATGCGTAAAAAACACAATCCGATAGTAAACCATTACTACTTCTAGATGTTCCTACACGGTGGAACTTGACTTACAGGGTTTTCATTTCCTCGTATGCCTTGAGGAGGGCATGTATTGCTTACGAGCATGCAGATTGCAATTTTGGCACCGACCTACAATCTCGTGTATGTTTGGATGGACAATTTACGTAACAATAAATAAGGTGCTAACAGAAATTCGTGACACTGATGATGTCTTGAGAAAGTGGCATGCTTGTAATGATAAAGACATCAAAGTTGGCATGTTGAAACTAATGGTTGTGAGTATGAAGGTGAAGTACGCCAAGTAATTGGGTGTATCTGTAAAGATGAACCATCTATTGTACTATGCAGCTATTCTAAACCCATGCTACAGATTAGAGTACATGGAAGTTGTGGTCGAGGAAGAGGACTTGGAAATCAAGATTATGAATGGATTTAGAGCAATGTTTGATTAGTACAAGGCATTGTACGAGGAAAATGACGGCCTTAAAACCACGAGTACCACTTCATCAACTACTCCGGTTGAAAGTACAACTCCATGGACTTCAAAATGCCTCACTACTAGTAGACACGAGCGGTATTGGAGGTTCTTTAAATATATTTTATTTTTATTATTTTGAATACATGCTCATTAACTAATGGGTACTGAAGAATTGTAGGGCTAAGACGCGAAATCAACTATCTCAACCAAGGTCTGATTATGAAATATACTTTGACAATGAAACCAAAGAAAATAGTTAGATGTTCACTATTTTGAGTCTACGGAAAATCAATAACGATTGATATTCAATTCTCTCCATAATAGCTTGGGATATATTGGCGATTCCTATCTATGGTCACTTTAGAATCTGCATTTAGCACAAGCGGGATGATACTTGATCGTGTTAGGAGCTCTTTGACTCCAAAAAATGTACAAGGTCTAATTTGCTCGCTAGATTGGCTACCAGATGATGACACGCCAATTCAAATTGAGGAGTGCTTGCAAGATTTGAAGAACCGCGAGCACGGAATATTTAGTTGTGTCATATTTCACTTATGTGTTAATTGTTATTACTTACACCTACATCGGAATTTTCTAAATAACATGTCTTTGATTTTCATGTAGAATTTGCTCAATTGGGTGAAGATGTGTCCTCTCTTGTTGAGGGATGGGATAATGAACGAACATGAAAATAAATGGTGGGATGCCATTTCAAACTACTCGTATTTTGATGTTAGTATGAACATTGACAATTATTTATGCATTATTGTTTATTCTTGAGTTAGATATTTGTATGATTTTATAATTAAATATTGTTGAATAGAGTGTTTTTTGAAAACTGGAGTATTTGTTTTCTTGAGTGAATGTTAGTGTTGGAGTTTTTTATGATGGTTCTTGTTGTGGTTTGATGTTGATTGAATGAATGATGTTGTTCGTTGTGAGTTGATGTTTGATGTTGATTGAATGAATGATGTTGGTGGTGTTGAATGGAAATCGGTGTTGGAGTTATTTCTTTGTTGATTTTTGTTGTGGGGTTAATAACCTGAATGATAATGTTGGTGTTGGTATCGTAATATTGTTGAATAAATATTGGTGTTGATGTTGGTGTTGTCAAAATGGGACTCGAAAGGGAGCAAGCAGGTCGATAAAAAAAAGGTTTAAGGGCAAATGTGGGAGTGGAAAACAAAATGTGGAGGCTGAGTTTTCAGCCTCCACATTTTGCACAAATGGTGACTAGAGATATGAGTCATATACTCAAGATTGTTGTCTCCCACTCGTTTTTTAAGTCATAAATTAAAGGTCGAACCTTGGGCAAGATACAAGTTGACAGATCTAGCAAGCTACGGAAAGACATAAGTGATCGACTTCCACCCCATCAATGATTTGGACGAGGTGCGGCGAGTTAAAGGTGAGAATTATGTTGAGTGAGAAGACGCAACCTAATTTTATTAGGAAGGCTTTGTCCATATTCGTGAGACGGTGAATGCTCAAACCTTCTAGATGAGAGGGAAGGCAAGTTGTATCTTAATTAACTTCTGCTTTAGCATTAGTTGTTTTCGTTACGTACTAGAGGAATTTATTAGAATTTTCGTGAAATTTTGTTAATGTTGTCCGTGGTAGACAAAAAAGTGACATAACATGAGATGTGGTGGTTGAGAAGGAGGATTTGAGTGGGACTTCTCTACTAAGGAGTGATAACAGTCGATTGCACCATGTGCTAATTTTGGTGATGAAATCTAGGTACTTGTCCCTTTGGGGTTATAGTAGTAAGATTAAGTTGGTTAACTCGGGATGGTGTCTTGGTTGGCCAACGCATGGTGCCAAAATGACTTTTTACTTGTTCGAACTTAAAATTTTGCCCACCGCATTAGTCAAGAGTTTGAGGTTGGGTTGTAAGGTTCGTATGGTTTTTTGGCTGCTCTAACACTCTTTTTTTTAAAATGAATCTTATTGTTTTGCGTCTCTATTATACACATCTTCCTTACGATTTTTCAACCTTTTCATTTTTTTTAGTGTCATCTACTTTTATTTTTCACACATCTCCTCCTTGGGATTTAATCAATGCATCTCTAGAAAAGCGTAGGAGTTTATTTGACTCATAGTGTAGATATATGTGGCTAATTAACAAAAGGCTTACATATAAAACACTTCAGTGAGGTTCTGAGTATTAATTTATTTGTAAAGAATTTTGGTCTTGAAAAGGTTCAAATGTAAATTGAAAGGATGGCCTAATTCATTTCCTCAACACATAAAAAGTCTATAATCATATCAAATAACACTAGAGCAGATCACTTAAAATTCATAAATCATATGTAGCTCCCCAACTCATGAAATAAAATCAATTATCTCAACATCTTTGAATCACACGACATATTCGATAGGGTATATGAATTACGTGTGATTTTGACAATATTAAGCAAGATGTACACTTAATCACACAAATATACTCTTACCATCTCAAATTCATACTATATTATGCATATCATTGATCGCTAACTCATGCATGTTTTCACAACTTGAACTTGACTCTAAAACAAAACAAAAATTGAGATTTTCCAAAAGACACTAAAATAAAACAATACCAAAGACTTAATTTTTGGTGACTACAAGACGTAAAGTGAATAACGCCTTTTACACCCCCAACACACTTAAAACATTGTCCTCATTGCGTCAAATAGAAAAATAAAAATAGGAGGACTTCCCTTGCGAGCTAGAACCTCAAATTGAATACATGTATTGGTGGGTGTAGGTTCACGCGTCGAGTAACTCGTCTCTCCTCAAATCTTGTATTCTCCGCATAATATGTCTTATTTATGGTAATGAGGTTCGATGGAGCTTGTAAATTAAAAAAAATGTAAAATAGACCTACAATAGTTATAATACGTATAAAAAAACGTATTAGATATGTATATGTATCTGTAATATCGGATACTGAATTAGCCTACTTAGTATCGGTATCGGTGCATCATAGTTCATTCATATTTTCATGTATAAAGATTAAAGCTTGAAAAAGGAAATATAATACTATTCTCTATTAAAGGGTTATTAACTTAAATTAAAAGAGTTTTCAAATACAAAACAGAGGATTTTGCGAGGGCGAAGAAAGATGAGCGGAAGAGATGAAGAAGGTGAGAAGGAGTCGTCGGCCTCCCCTACTCACAGCCAGCAGACAATTTCCGATGACGAGGAAATAGATTACTCTGTTAAACCCCAATTTTACGATGAGAAGCTGGACGAGAGAGATGAATTGTGGGTCCAAAAGCGAAGAAGAAGAAGTAAAGCTACTACTGATGCAGTGCTCACTTGCCCTGCTTGCTTTACTACCCTTTGCTTTGATTGCCAGAGGTTAGTCAGTCACTTCACAATATTCGATTTATCTTTCTGTTGAATGAATAAAAATTGAATCTTTAATTTGTTTACTGTTCTTGTGTCAATAAGTGGCAAAGGGTTTGTTATTTGTGAAGTTCTCAAACAACCCTTTTAGTTTTTGAATGCCATGTGCATTATTAAGCTGCCAACAATTTTGGACTAGTTTATTCTGTTTAATACACTGTCAGAATTGTGAGGTTTGGAGTATTTGCTTGAGGGGGGCTTGCGAGTGTTGTGCACGAAGGTATTTGCTAGACGTGGGTTAGAGTATGTAGGGAATGCATAATATTAATAATATAAATGGTTATTTCATGCTACATTATCATGGAAGGTGGATTTATTTCATTGATTATCTCATAGTGTTCCAAGCTATAGTTCGTCGCCCTTAATAATAGTTGTGTTTTGGATGAGTAGATTTATCTGTAGGGTGTGGTGGGAAGGGCTTTTGCTTTTATAATTATCGTAGCTGCATATATTGTTCGTGATCAGCTAGGTAGTCAAAAAAGGGCCATATTGCAATAGTTTTGATATGTGTTATTCTGTGAGTTATGGTGTTAATAAGTATCGCACCGCTATGCCAAGTGCTGCAGTCTACTTGAGCCTGCACTCGCTGCTTTCCCTGGCGAAAGTAATGCTTTTGGGTTTAACAACTAGAATAAGCTCACTAGAGTATGTTTAAAGTTTTGGTCATGAGCTTGAGTTAGGAAGATTTATTTGCTCGTTAACCTCTTATTTTTGGGTGATAGGGGCTATAGCTCCACTCCACTGACTTGTTTGATGTCATATGTGAAACACAAGCTGAGTATCTAGAACTCTCTGCCTTTTTGCTTGTTTGGTGCGCATTTTTTGGTGAATTTGAATGTTTATCATATTACCTTGATTATTGTAAATCTTGTTGTGACGTGCTTCTGAACATGGTATATCCGGGTGAAGTCAGATTGGGTGGTGGCCTACAACTAAGGAAAGTGAATAGCTGGTGTGAAGGATTTACTAGATACTATAAATAGTATATGTATTAGTTCTGGAGAAACAATTTTAACTCCGAAAACCAGAAATTCAAGAGTATCCTTCAAATCAGTCGGATAAGCTATTTGTCTGTAGCATTGAACTTGCTTTGATTTTTTATACTGTCAGAAATAGCCTTTCCGTTTCATCTGTCTTGTCATAATTTGCTGTTTGATCTTGTCGCTGAAGAAGATTTTTACCATATTCATCAGTAATGCTGAAACTTTCTTCTTTGCTTTTTGGTGCCCATTCTTCTAAAATTCTACCATGTTCTGCGAGTCCACTAAGCAAGTTTTGTCTTTTCATTTTTCATGCATGGAAACTCTCCTCTGCAAACTATGTGTTCATAAAGGGTCGCAAACTAATCATTTCGAGCAGTTCTTTGGGCATGTCTCATGGCGAGGCGGTGAGGAAATGGCTTTAGTGTATCTTATTTCATGGGTCTGATGTGTTCACATTAGTACCTGGCATGTTTGTTTGCCAGAGAATTGGTCAACTGCCACATATAATAATTGATATATTTCAACTTGAACTTGTTGGATCTGATTGACCATGTTAAGATTTTGATTGCATCGTATTAGGCGTTAATTTGTGTTTTCAAATATTCTGTACTAGAAAGAAATTTTCTCAGCCAATGCTTATTTGTCTTTCTAAATTTGGTAGCAGTTTCACTGTGGAAAGATGTTAACCATGGGATTTCCAGTTCATATCATTCTTGTAGTTTCTGTCGTATGCTTTTAATATATTATCTCTAGTGTGCCTGCCCCAGTTTTTGCTAATTTTGTTTCCTTACTAATGGGGAAGCTATTTCTTGAACCCAGAAAATATTATAGTCTAAACATTTACCAATTGTTGGTCTTGCAGGCATGAAAAGTATGTGACCCAGTACCGAGCGATGTTTGTTGTGAATTGTAAAATTAAAGAGGAATTGGCCCAAATGGGAAGTAAGCGGAAAAGGAACCAAGAGGATTCTCAGATCGAAGAAAGTCCTACTTCTGCTGAAACATTTAGACGTGTTTGTTGTTCAGTTTGCTCGACAGAGGTGGGAGTATTCGATGAGGAAGAGGTCTATCATTTCTTGAATGTTCTTCCAAGTGAAGGTTAGATTGTCAGGGTTTTCCTGCTTTATTATGTGAAATTTCTTATCTCTGAGTGGGATTAGAAATAAGAAGACAAGAGCTACAGTCTGTTAGATAGAAGAATGGATCTTTTGTTACTACTTCCTGTAAGGAGATGCTTTTAATTAGAGCCGTGTTGAAAGTTTGGTGCGATGTTTATTTACGTTCCAGTTCCCATCCTTTATTCGAGACGTCAAATTGTATTTTGATAAAGCACTATTGATATTAGACTAAGGCCACCATTTTGATAGAAATATGAAAAAATGAATAAAATCGTCTTAAGGTCTTGATTACCAAGCTCAAGAAGAGCCTTTAGGTGGAAAGGTGGAATGCGGTTATGACCTTCTAGACAAGATATGTTACAAGCTTGTCGTGAGTCCTCGGCTAAGGTCCTGATGTTGGGATGACGAAGCTGCCAATCAGAATTGTGAGCCAGGGCAGCAAAGGCTCGCACGTCAGGATTGGTCAATTGCAAGTTGCAACAATATTTTCTTGAAACTAAGAAGAATCTTGTTTTGCCTTTTTATTCCAGGATGCACACTGTAGGGATGAGAAAAAGTTATCACATTGGTTGAATCGACCTAACACCTGATTTGAAAATTGAATTATGGATCGAACTTCACTTCGTAATCGTTTTGATTTTAATTTCACGAGTTTTCAGAACTCATAATAGTATAATTTTGACTTTCGAAAAATGATTGGTGTACATGCCTTGATATATTCTTGTAGTTGTTGATTGCTAGAAGTTTTTTTGTTTTTTAATGCAAATTCAAAGTTGTTGCGTTTCATTATTTTTCTTCAAAATTAATTTGAAAACAAAACGAGTAAAAATCGAGATTGATTAAATTTAAACTCGAATTAGATCTGTTAAAGTGAAACTCTCCAGTGTTGTATTGTATAGGTCGAAATCGAATTCCTTGTGCCGATTTCGTCGATCAAACCTATTTAATCGAAATGTAAGGCACAACTTTATTTACTCAACAAACAAAAAATGTAAGGCACACAATACGCACGCGCTCTCCGGTTGGCAAAGAGCCGAAGGACTGATTTTTAAGAACTAAAATGTCAGTCCTCCATTGTAAAACCACCATTCAAAAACTGAAAGAAAATTATTAGTCACCTCGTTTCATTTTGCTAACTTAAGACAACGATACAATTGTCAATTGGCCAAAAATCGAAAATATAATTTGGCATAGAAAACTTATTACTGTATTAAACGCAAAAAACTCTCCTACTCACAAATTAACAGTATAAAAACTAATTTTCATGTTTCAACAAACACCCACCTTTCTCTCTCTTCAAATAAAAAAAATAATACACCTATATTGAAGTGCATGACTTGACGAAGAAGAACACAGTGCAAAAAGAAGAATCATCACCATCTTTATTGAACATTGAGAGAGAGAAGTACAAATTTTAGAGAGAGAAAGTGAGAGGATTTCTCTCTGTTGAATCTTATGAATGAATCGAATGGAATATTCTAATCTAACTACAGCTATATATATTAATCACTAATCTGGAGATTAACTACTAAGCAACTTAATTAAAGACAGCTTACTATTTATAGTAAGCTGTTAACAACTAATAACAGAATTATAAAAAGTTACTAAAAATAGAACCCCCCCCCCCCCCCCCCAAGAGGGGCATGGATGTTCAACAAGTCCATCTTGGAAGTCATGAGGTGGAAACAGTGTTGTGAAAGGCGAAAAGCGCAGGGCAAGTGTTTTTCATACTTAGAAGCGAAGCGTAAGCTCAGAGACGTTAAGCGTAAGCTCCACAAATGTTGGCATTTTTATTTTATTTCAAATATAAAAATATAATTACGTAAACAACATTGGAAAAAATATTGACTAGAACAAAAAGATGCAAATAATATAATCTTCAGAATGTTCAAAAACATATTTCAACTAAAAGTCTAAAACCAATATTTCTCAGAGTCAAAAATATCCATAAAGATCATTCATAGTCGCTTTCACAAAAAATATAAAATATAAAAAAAACATATTAAAGAAATACTTAAAATTGCAATTTGTGAACCATAAAATTACTTAGTCACTTTCAAACATAACATCATCCAAATCATCTGCATGACTCCCACCAACTCCTCCATGTTGAGTATAAGGACCATTTAAAATCTCAACATTGGTGAGAATGACTGTTTCTTCATTGGCTCTTCTTCCAAGAGAACTTTCTAAATCTTCTACGCCATCTTCACCAAGGTTCATGTCTCCCTCACTGCTTTCTTTCTTTGGGCCGAACAAACTCTCAAATCTGAACGGGTCAGGCTACAAAAAAAAAAAAAAATTGTGCGTAGAGCTTGGAGCGCGCTTGGAGCGTCCGCTCTGGCCCTTAGAGCGCGTGCTCCAGGAAAGCCACGCACAAAACAAGCGCTCTAGTGCGTTTTTGACTCCGTTTCGCTCGTAGCGCGCTTTAGCAGCGCTTTTCACAACAATGGGTGGAAAGCCTGAAGAGGAAGTGGTTTTGTAAGAATGTTTGCTAACTGGAATGTGTTGGGAATGTGCATCACTTTGAGTTGCTTCTGTTGAACCTTTTCCCTCACAAAATAGCAGTCTATTTGAATGTGTTTTGTCCTCTCATGATGGACAGGATTTTGGGCAATTGCTTCTGCACTTTTGTTATCAGTGCAAAGTAGAGGTACTTTACTGCATTTGATCTTCAAATCAGTGAGTAACTAGTGTAGCCAAATCATTTCACAGCATGTGGTTGCCATTGCTCTGTATTCAGCCTCTGTGGATGATCTACTCACAGTTGGTTGTTTGCTTTCCATGAGATGAGAGAATCACCAAGATACACAACATATCCAGTAATGCTTCTTCTACTGTCATTGCGTCCAGCCCAATCACTGTCACAGAAACCTTTTAAGTTAGTATCACAGTTCACTGGATAAAATAAACCTTTACCTGGAGTGGCTTTGAGGTATCTTAACACCCTGTGAGCTGCAGCAAGATGTGACACAGTTGGATTAGACATATATTGAGTGAGAGCTTGAATGGAGAAGCATAAATCTGGTCTAGTAATTGTTAAGTATAATAATCTGCCCACAAGTCTCCTGTATTCTGAAGGATCAGAGAGGAGTGTGGCAGCATCTTTTTGAAGCCTTGTCTTGTAATCCATAGGAGTGGAAGCAGGTTTGCTAGCTAAATAACCTGATTCAGTGAGAATGTCTAAGGCATATTTCCTTTGACAAAGGGAAATGCCTTTTGAAGATCTTGCAATTTCCAATCCAAGTATATACTTGAGGTCACCTAAATCTTTGATTGTAAACTTCTCATCAAGATGAAATTTAATTCTGTTTATTTCCTCTAAATTGTTGCATGTGAGTATCACATCATCAACATATATACAGAGGATAGTAATGGAGTTATGGTTAGTAAGAACAAATAAAGAACAGTCAACAACACTTTGTTTGAATCCATAAGCCAATAAACAGTGAGTTAACTTTGTATACCACTGTCTTGAAGCTTGCTTAAGCCCATATAAACTCTTTTTCAATAAACAAACTCTTTTATCTTTAGGAACACAGTATCCAAGAGGAGGTTTCATGTAAATTTCCTCATCTAAATCTCCATATAAGAAAGCATTGTTTACATCTAAATGTTTTAGAAACCATTGTTGAGATGCAGCTAAAGCAATAATAACTCTAACAGTTGTAAGTTTGGCAACAGGACTAAAAGTGTCAAAATAATCCAAACCTTCTTCTTGAGTGTACCCTTTTGCTACCAACCTAGCTTTATATCTTTCTACTGTCCCATCAGCCTTAAGTTTAACTTTGTAAACCCATTTACATCGTATACAATGTTGACCAGAGGGAAGATCTGTCATTATCCATGTGTTTGTCTTTTCTAAAGCATTAATCTTAGCCTTCATTGCATCTTTCCATTCATTGAAGTTACAGGCTTGTTTATAAGTTTTGGGTTCAGACACATGAGATATGATAGAAGTAAAAGCTTTATGAGATTCACTAAGTTGTTCAGTACTTAAAAACATGCCAATAGGATACTGAGTATGCACTGATATATGTTGAGAATTAGAGAAATTAGCCTTATGCAGAGAGTTAGGCAATTGGTAGTCATAAATTTGAAGATAAGCAGGAGGATGAATAGATCTTGTTGATCTCCTTTGCTCAGGTAAATCATTAGTAGAAGGGTTAGGGATACCTGTCACAACATTTTATTGTGTACTTGTTACTTCTTGATCTGCTGAAGATTGAGTGGAAGGCTCATAGAAACTGTTTTGATCCATGGCATTGTAGTGGATGTCAGGAGTAGCAGGTAAACTTGAATTGATTGAGTTGGACTCATCTGGAATGGCTTCATGATTCTCTGGTGGTACTTCTGGCTGTGGAATCAACTTATCTTGACCAATGAAAGGATCAGTGCATAACTTTAAATTCATAGTGCGGATTTATCGTCTCGTTACTTCTCCATTATTGTGATTTCTCACGTGTCGTACCATACCGATCAGGAAAACAAAGAAGAACCATGCTACTCATGTTCCCCTTTCTGAATCAACTTGTCCTTGCGCTTAAAACTTGCGAGCGAGTGTCGATCGCTCCTTTGCCTGGGCAAGATCTGACGACTCCTGCCCAAAAAGAGGCGGGTTACGAATTCTGCACTTTAAATTCATAGGATGTTGAGAAGTAAACTCAGTTGTGCTCTTACATTTGTTTTTGAATGGGAATATGTGTTCATGAAACACCACATTCCTAGAAATGAAGATTTTTTTTGTCAACAAATCAAGAAGTTGATATCCTTTAGTGCCTCTAGGATAACCAATAAAACAACACTGAATAGCCCTAGCATTAAACTTCTGTCTTTTGGCAGTTAAAGTTGAGGCATAACAAAGGCATCCAAAGTTTCTTAACAGAGAATAATCAGGTTGTTTATGAAATAACAGTTCATAAGAAGTTTTATTTCCTATAGTTTTTGAAGGTAATCTGTTAATCAAGAAACTAGCAGTAGAGATACAATTACTCCAATATTCTATAGGAAGTTGAGATTGAAATCTCAAAGATCTTGCAACCTGTAGTAAATGTTGATGCTTTCTCTCAACAAGCCCATTTTGTTGTGGAGTTTCAATACAACTTGTTTGATGATGTATGCCATGAGATTTATAGAAGTTATGCAATAGAAACTCAGTACCATTATCTGTTCTAATACATTTGATGGAAACAGAAAACTGAGTAAGCACATATTTATGAAACTGAATAAGATGCTCTCTAACTTCAGATTTATGTTTCATTAAGTATATCCAAGTGCACCTTGTGAAGTCATCAACAATAGTTAAAAAGAATCTAAAACCATCATGTGAATGAACTGAGAAAGGACCCCATACATCACAATGAATAAGATCAAAAGCAGCAAAAGATTGAGAAGTACTTATAGGGAAAGAAAGCTTCTTTTGTTTTGATAAAGGGCAAATATCACAGTGAGCTTCTTTACAAGTAGTACTATCAATTGAAGATATAGCTGAAAGTTTCTCCTGAGAAGGATGACCTAATCTCATGTGCCATATATTGTTGTGAACTTTCACATTATTACAAGAAGATTTGATACTAGAATGCTTGTAAAACTTCAGGACATAAAGATTGTTCAACAGCTTAGCAGAACCAATCAGCTGTCTGGTGATTGAGTCATGTATTAGACAAGTAGAAGACATAAATGTGAGCATGAGATTAGTGAGTTTTGTTAGCTTAGAGATAGATAACAAATTATGTGTGAATGATGGAACATATAACACATCAGATAATAGAACTCCAGGGCATAAAAGAACACTTCCAGTGTGTGTAGCCATAGTGTAACTTTTGTTAGGGAGATGAATCATAGTAGTGATAGGGGTAGTGTGGGTTCAGTCATGATTTCAATGCAATAGTAAAATTAGGGTTTCAAGATTGGGGGTTTTCACAAAAAACACGCCAAATTGACAGCAACAAAGTAGAATAATCACAAATCAACAGTGATTTGTGCAGTAGTGTGAAGATTAGAGCAAAGATCACACACGAGATCAAAATTAACCGGAAAAAAAAAACTTGAAAAAAAACTGTACGGCAGCGGAATTGACGGAGGATCGAACTAGCGGATGATACCATATTGAAGTGCATGACTTGACGAAGAAGAACACAGTGCAAAAAGAAGAATCATCACCATCTTTATTGAACATTGAGAGAGAGAAGTACAAATTTTAGAGAGAGAAAGTGAGAGGATTTCTCTCTGTTGAATCTTATGAATGAATCGAATGGAATATTCTAATCTAACTACAGCTATATATATTAATCACTAATCTGGAGATTAACTACTAAGCAACTTAATTAAAGACAGGTTACTATTTATAGTAAGTTGTTAACAACTAATAACAGAATTATAAAAAGTTACTAAAAATAGAAACTTACTAAATTACAAATTATCAACTAATTTAGATCAGTTAAGAACCTACAAAATAACAACTCCCACCATTGTTTACTTATCTTTAATATGTTTTTTTAATTAATATAACTTGCATACGACTTTGTCGTGTGCCAAAATTACTAGTAATTATTTAAAAGAAGAAAGGTTTGCGTATCATATTATTATGCGTTCCTATTCGCGAAAATTCTAATCAATCTGAGTGCCAATAGCTTTTTCACTAACATTAGGACATTCAAATCGAATAATTTGCTATTCTTTTGTGCTGGGCTGAAACACCAATATCATTTATTTATTTTGAAGAATTGCAAAAGACCTCCATTAAAGCAATAGAATAGATTTAGTTCAAGGAAATACAGAACGCGAACCACTAGTTACAATAAAATTACAATCAAAAAGTAAAAACGGTTGCATCCACGTTGGGCAAGTGTCCCAAATATTGTATGCTTGTGATGTAGGGTATGTGGAGACTGGCCTTTATTTGTATTGGTGGATGCTCCCATTTTGGCGAGGATGTCTGCAATTTGATTAATCTCTCTGTAGCAAAAAATACCGATGACACTGGTTAAAGTCGTGATGCTACAATGGATCTCCCTTATAAGTAATAGTGAATAGTGAGTCCTGGATAGACAGGTTTCTCACATTGTCATTGCTACGTATTCACTATTCTCTGTAGCCATAGTGAGTTCTGGATAGACAGTTCAACAAGAATAGTGAATCCGTAGCAATGACAATGTGAGAAATCTGGATAGACTTGGCGAGGATGAGTCCATCTCGTAGTGCTCAAAATTTCGCTTGATTATTAGCGGAATGACCCACAAATGCGAGAACGTCGTCAAAAAATTTCCATACGAGTCTCGTATGACCTATGCCTGTTGAACCTAGATTACCATAGGCTGAGCCATCAAACTTTGATTGGGCGTATCCTATTCGAGGGGGAGTTCATTTGAAGCAAAGAGTGTGGGAAGGTGATGAGTTGGCCGAGGAGGAAGATGAAGGGTCATAGCGAGAGTTGTGGAGTTGGTGATAGTATGTTTTGTAAGTTTTGTGAAAAGTGAACGGTTCTTTGCCAGACCCATAATTATTAAGTATTTTCCAGATTGCCCATATAAGAATTGCCGAGGTTGGCGTTTAGGGGGGAAAGGCTTGCAAGATGGATTAATGGATGAGTTTGCGAAAAAGAGGATAATGTTTTGAATGACATGGCAAGTGATATGGAGGTTCTAGAACAGGTATTCAATGGTTACATGGTGTTGGTTACAAAGCAGTTATATAAAACACCAATATCATTCAGTTGGTCGTCCACGTACATTTAGTAGAATCACTGCATTGCGGACATTACCAAACCCAAAAATTATTAAAATAAATTGTTAAATTGTGAAAAATACTCATTCCATCATCCATCTGTGCCGCGTATTTGATAGAATAACTTACCATGCCACATTGTTTTTCAGTCGTCGCATTTACAACTTATGACTATCTCCTAGCCCAGGCAGCCTACCCTTTGTTTCAAAGTGATTTTGTATCACCTCAGATGTTTACAATTCAGATTTTTATGCTAACTCTATAGAATTGAAGGCACCCAAATTGGTTGCTTTAATATTTGATTGTTACCAATGATGAGTAGGTTACATGTACTTAGATTTTATACTTGAAACTTTTTTGTTAAGCTTCTTGCAGGAACGCAAGACTACGTTATTAGATGGTATAATCATTGAGCAAAAACATGTGCTAACCAAAAATTTCCATTTTTTGGAGGCTGTGATCTCCACTTTGCGTGCAGTTATCTGTATCATACTAAAACACGCCTACGTAACACAAACCACATGACATGATTTTGGGGAAAGATGAGGCCAAAGACAATATATCAGCTTAAGTAAAGAACCTACTTTGTACACATTTCGAGAGATTGACTATACAAAGGAAACTTGCAGTTCTCACAAGTTGACTAACAAGCAAATTGTAAAAGAGAAATTGCAGTTCTACACTGGCCGCAGTAAAGCACTCTTGAGACTTCAGTTTGATGTTAAATATTGTCTTGTCCCCCGTTCGTTACACAGCAGAACGGTTGTCCTTCGTCAACATTCAAATAACTCTTTTAATTTCGCAAAATGGTAAAAGCTGTAAAGCAGAAATTAAGATTAGTACACAAGTTCACATGGCAGTTAGGGATAATCACATCTACACCTGTGATGAGAGTTTGCTCTAATAACAAAAAGCTCCCATTCTATTTAAGAATTAAGCGAACAACCTCTCTACAAATCTAGCAATACATTATGGACATATACTTCCGTTACAGAGAACCATTGGAGTTTCAGATATATTGCACATACCCCTTCTTTCTTTAATACCCGGAAAATATTAGTGGATATATCTACAATTATTCAAGTATTAGAAGAGTTCGGTAAACGTAGACCAAACTTTAAGTGATATAGCAATTATATCAAAAATCAATGACCAGACATGTAGATGGAATACAACATGATTTCAGCACCCTAAATGTTATGAAGCCCTCGGAAGGAGAGGCTTTTATCAGAAGCTTCAACAAAGTCCAAAGAAGAAATCACAATAATTCACAAAATAAAGCACATATATGACTATAATGTATTTGCTAGAGATACCATCATTACATGCATATATTTGTAAATGTTTTCACATGAAGTTTTCCCAAAAAACTTCTCCGCCTCCACCCTGTAGTTGTTAGAAGCACGCTTTAGCCCTCGCTAATCAAAGCCCATAACATATTTGATTAAAATGAGGGCTTTACTATAGTTTTCTGCACACTAAACCAGATTTTTTTATAGAATGATGTTCAAGGATTTTTCAGACAATCCTAAGGAAAAAAGTCATCTACGAGGACACTCATAAGCTCTACACTTTTAGACTTTTCTTTTTCTGAGGATTATTCATAGCTTCTCTCCAGATGATTCTCTTTCTATTTTACTATCTTCTTTACTCTTACTTTCTGTTTCAATCCATGTTTACTAATGCAGCTATGGTTCCCAACCCCCTTTCCATCATTTTCTTTTTATTATCTTCTTCTATACTCACTTTTTGTTTCTTCGAATTTTACTATTTCTCGGTTGAATCTACTTATCATATGGTCCACGATGAATGCATTTTTCTTAGTTGAGTACTAAAACCAAGTGTTTTACATACTAAATTAAGTAGTTAAGTCATAAGTATCAGCTACATCTCTTACAATTCACGCATGGTATGCACTAAATACTTGAATAATCTTCTACTTCAATGAAGCGTGCGCCGCACGTTTTAGTCTAAGGACACATATGCACTTGTTTGCACCTAGTGCTCTTAATAACTATGCTCACCCCCGAGACAATAGCTAAAGCAGTCCAGCAAGAAAAAAAGAGAGGAAATTTAATAATAAGCTGAACCACTAATAACGAAATTCTATTTTTAACTGTAGTTTTGAAGACAAGTTATTTGACATAGAAGTATATCATGAGCTTATGACATTTTTATATGCTCTTCAAGAATGTGTTCAACTGATTTTATACCTTGCTGAATGTGTTCAACTAATTTAATCATCTGACACATGTGTGTTCAATAAAGATTAAATGAAAAAGAAATTTCAGCAGCATCAAAGACAGCATCGGACATCATATGCGAGAATAGGAAAGTTTAACATTTAATCCTAATTCCCAAAAGCATATATCAAAATTTCTAAAATCATTATGCTCACGGTTTCCAGAAGCAGTCCTGTCATATAGGCTAATTGTAATTGATAATGCAACTTCAGTACAGCGACCAAAGTATGACCTCACTATGACCAAGACAGACCTAAATATGAGTAAGGCCCCAGAAAAGAGACACTAAATAGAATAATTTAAACCCAATGTGCTTTCAGTCTCTTATTCTTCTTTACTTAATCCTGCTTTCCACTAATTCCTGCATTTGAGTTGGTATTTCGCAACAAGTATAACTTATTTAACTTTTGGAACTCCAAACATTAAATCAGAAATCATAATCACCAGTACTATCAAAGAGAAATAATTTCTGAAACAAACACAAGGACAAGTAAGTAAAGCCTGAAATTCTGCAGTAGATCTCAAACATACTTCCAAATGATAAATGCCCTCTTTAGCAAATTCAATCAAACAAAATTTGGCCATTAGTCACTTTCTTACAGAAATATACGAAATATCAGTTCACTGGCAGCTTTAAATGAAATCATGCTCTTCAATTGATCACGTATCAAAATAAAATACTGACTCAGAGAGTATTTTAAACAAGATATTTGTTCAATAGGTTATGCTCTCTAATAATTTAGATGTTTTTAGTTCACTTTCAGCAAGGAGTCCTTTTCTTTTACAAAAGCTTATGTTGCCTCATTAGATAGTCAGCAGAGGAGAATCTCAAGATATTGTTAATATATACCATGCTCGTGTGGATTCTTTTTGTATTCATCTGGTTCTTAAACTTATATCAAGCATATTCGTTTTTAGTTACTTGTCAATATATCACCCAATCCGTTTCAACCCTGTCCTTTGAACTTTCTTCATGTCATCAATTTAATATTAATAACACCCTAGATCTAAACAACCGAAAGTGTTTACTCCCTCCCTATTCAACATTCCGTATATGTACATACATGTTGCGTGCCCATATAGTCATCAATAATAACCAAGATATGAGTGATATGACCGTCACCAAACTCCCCATCAACGTCTTGAGCCAGGAATCAACGTCAAATCTAAAAAACGTTATCTAACCGGAAGTTCCATAAAGATATATATATATATAGTATATATATATATATACCTTCCCAGAAATGGCATGCACTAATTACTAGGAAATCCTAATGATCCATTGCAAATCAAAGGCAATGGAAGTTACATAATTTGCAAGGAATAATCAGGCAATGTGCTCAATCAAGGAACCCAATCATTTAAGTTAGTAAACAATTTATAATCCCGCTTACGCATACTAATGGCAAGTTCACAATAAGAAAAGATAAAAACAAATTTTACACCTACGTAAGTAGGTACAGGGAAAGAGGTCACAAACAAGTTTCTTGATATAATTATTCTGTACAGAAAGGAAAAAAATAATAATATCCTCTAATGGAGCAACTTTCAGTAACTCGTTAAGCAATACTATGGAAAGTGATGCCAACATGCATTGAGATTCGAGTCAAGATCTTTATCTACGTTGGCACATAAATTAAAGGCTTCAAGAGCATATAATTATGACCGAAATAGACACTTGCCAAGATGGACAGGTGTATCCTTATAGAATATCAGGTCTCTATGGTACTTGGAGAAAGTTTTTTCAATGAGTTTGAAACTGGAAGGTAACTCGGGAACTGTATATTTTGATCCATAAGGATCGGTTGTATTCACACTCGATGAATCATATGTTGTTTACTTCAGACGAAAAACTTACGGTCAAAGATTAGATGTCTTCAATCCAGGCAAAGTCTTTGTACTGGCTAGAGTATGAATAGTCTAAACTGGCCAAAGATTAGTCATGAATAGTTTTAAATTGCTCAACTGCCAAGTTTCACAGTGTAGTTGCATGGATTCTCTATTTCTGTTACTACACTTTCTTAAATGTGTCAGCTCTGGACCGTCTAACTTAATCATTCTGCAGTCCAAATCAACCCAACCACTTAATTTAACCACTCTAGAAAATTCAGTGGAGATTGCCTTCCTATGTTCCCACTTCCCACCAGTTTCATGTTTCAATTGCGATCTTAATTGAGAATGCCATAGATGATTTAAGTACATGACATAATAATTAATATCATACAATAAACAATACAAGAAAATCTCCAATGTCTCCACATGAAAACTTTCCAACAACTCAAATACCGGGGAAACATAATAATCAGATCTGTCATTAACTTGTTATTCTTTTATATTAAGATAGGTTTTACTGACTCACCGGCTACGTATACGCAATTCATACATAGGTATTGACACGTTAAACTAGGAATCAATAGACAATACCTCTAGAGTACACATACAGTTTTTCTACCAAAGAAGTTAAGCAATTCTTCAATACTGTGACCATTCATACCTGATCATAAAAAAAGAACTCTCCATCGTGAAACTTAATCAAACAACTATGATATTACGTCTCTTCGTAGGTGCACTTTTGGTTATTAGTATGCGCAAAGTTATACAGCAGAATCTAGCCAAAGGCTGGTATTTCTCAGACAAGGATAGAGAACATGAACATAGAAATTTGTAGTTCTTGCCTGATAAATTATTTAAACAAGAAGATCAAATCATTTCCAACTAATAACGGAATGGGAAATGGAGCCGAAACAAGCTTATGGAAATCAAAACATCGAAGTAAAACAAAGAGTCAATGATAGTCCTGTCCACCTAATCGTAAGTTGATCATAACATAACAGCACGCGGTAACACAGTCATTTATAGTATATACGGCAACGACAAGACAAATATGACACATATATGACAGTTTGTTACCAAACACATAAAGTTCAAATAAGAGCATATACCTAACCACCAGTCAATTTGATTCTCGGTTTTGTTGCTGCGAACCTCCAGCACCCGAACCCGTCCCTGAGCCTGAGCCTGAGCCTGAGCCTGATCCAGAGCCAGACCCTCCAAATATCCATGGCAATGTCACAGTAAACCTCCTCTCAGTAGTCTGTTGCCTTTCCAGCCGGCGAGCGGAATCATTACCAACATTACTACCATTGTTATCAGCACCACTCCCTCCAGAAACTCCACCCCTATTCTCATAATCCGGATCATCGGTAGGAAGCTCGTAACGACACACCGGACAAGAGTTATGCAGCTCAAGCCACGGAAGAATGCACTCCTCGTGATAGGCATGCTTGCAGGGCATCTGCTTCACCAAAGTCGCCAGCTCAAAATCATCCTTACACACAGCACACTGTGCCAGCTCCGATTTCATCAAACCTTCATCCACTTTAATGCTCGGCAACGCCTCAACCGCAGACTTGGCCGCTGGAGGAGTGCCATATCGATTAGGATCATTCTCAGCCAACTGCTGAATCAACTGCTCGAATCCAGGCCCGACGAAATAGTCCCCAAGATTGGCAGGAAGAGACGGAGCAGGCGCACCGTCGAAAATGAACTGATAGTCAACGCCACCGGCACGACGATTAGCGAGGTGGTTCATGAGGTAGGAGACAGGGTCGAAAGCGTCGAAATCAACCGGAGATCCCAAATCAGAGCTGGAACGGCGGGTAGGATTGGAGGAAGGCATGAGGAACTGAGAGAAGAGGAGGGAGAGTGGGTCCGGGAAGAACGGGTCGGGTATGGCGGGTATAGGGTTAGGGTTAGGATTTTGAAATTCCTCGACAAAGCCGGAGTTGCAGGAAGGGCAGAGGAGATCGCCAGCCGGAGAAGGGGATATGTTGACTGTGTGCTCGCATTCATGGCAGAAGTACACCTGCGGACCGCCGTCCGCCACCGCTACGCCGCCGGATGACATCTTTTTCTTTTTTTTGACTCTCAATTTTACGGGTAATTTAAATTAGAGAAATAGACAATAGTAATTAAAAATCAAACAGAAAGTAAATGTATATCTGAATACTTTCAGTTATTTAAACTTTAGTCCTAGTTTTGTCCAATCCCATCACTCCACCCCTACCTTCTTTTCTTTCTTTCTTTTCGGATAAAATGCCTTCTGAATTCTTTGAAATTGAACACCAATGAGTAGGAGGAACGTTTATTAATAAAAAACTATAAATGGTGACCCTTGATTTTTCATACTAGTAACATTTTGTTCGAGTGACATTGAATTATTTTGTAAGGTGAGTAGATAATTTAAATATAGAAGGAGATTGTGAAATTAAATTATGTTATATGGTACGTGTTAACAGGATGATAATTCACCTGCTTAAAATAAGCGATAATTCAATTACCAAAATTACTTGGTATATTAATATTCATAAATGATACCGCATTATAACACGGTTTAAATACCGGTATACTTCGTCAAAAATTATACTATTTGTATATTGTAAATCACGACGCACGACTATCGACCAGATTTATAGCTAAAATACTACCCGATTTATGCTCGTATTTATAACATGTCTCACGACTCGATATATTATTACACGTACGATTTTGTACTCGCTCCGGTAATACGACCCAAATTTATAAAAGCATTTGCACCAAACAAGGCACAACACATGGCTCCACACAAAGGTTGACACATGTTCATACTTGGCCGTATCATGACTTAACACTTGGCCAATGCATGTACCAAACCTCTACTTAGCCCCCCAAGTGGCACACATGCAATGAGGCCCCATCACCTGTATCTTTACATGCACAAGACACATGCCCCTAAAAAATCTCTATAAAAAGGGGACAAGAACCACAGAAGAAGGAACAAGTTCGGGAAGAGAGAAAAAAGAGAGAAAAAGAGAGACACACATACGCAACCTGCGAACAAAAAACTCCTTCCTTCTCTCCCCCCCTAGGAGAACACTCTCCTCCCCTCGGAGAACACTCCCCTCCCCTAGGAGAACACTCTCCTCCCCTCAGAAAACTCTCTCCCCTCCCCTAGGAGAACACTCTCCTCCCCTCGGAGAACACTCCCCTCCCCTAGGAGAACACTCTCCTCCCCTCGGAGAACTCTCTCCCCTCCCCTAGGAGAACACTCTCCTCCCCTCAGAGAACTCTCTCCCTTCCCCTAGGAGAACACTCTCCTCCCCTCGGAGAACTCTCCCCCTCCCCTAGGAGAACACTCTCCTCCCCTCGGAGAACACTCCCCTCCCCTAGGGGAACACTCTCCTCCCCTCGGAGAACTCTCTCCCCTCCCCTAAGAGAACACTCTCCTCCCCTCGGAGAACACTCCCCTCCCCTAGGAGAACACTCTCCTTCCCTCGGAGAACACTCCCCTCCCCTAGGAGAACACTCTCCTCCCCTCGGAGAACACTCCCCTCCCCTCGGAGAACTCTCCGCGAGGACAACTCCTCCAACATATGCAATCGATAAAACCGACAAGCACCAAATAACCAACACCAAAAAACAAGAACTACGAGTGGCTTGATTCCCAATCGGGGGATACGTAGGCATCTCGGAAAATATCCGAGTCCAGCCGCAAATCAATAAAAACCAACAATCTCCTCGGGTCGGGATCGGCGTTCCAACCTAAATAAATATCTTCAGTTAAATAAGGTAATAATTCAAAACCCGTTAACAAAGTGGCGCCGTCTGTGGGAAACGTCGTTGAATCCTTGAGCAAGCCCGAGGAGATCGCTGCGAAAACCAAAAGGGAAAGCAGGTGCTACAACAATGGAATGATACGCACCAAAGATAAGTTTCCTTCCTTCACTATTTGTAGTTCGATTTCGGTTTTGGATATCCTCGTGAAAAATCATAAGATTCTCTAATTTATTATGCGCGAAGTCAGTACAAAACTTGTGAGAAGAGGGGAAGACATAGTCCAGTTACCTCGGAGAATATCTCCGAGGGTAGTTACTCTCTCACCAAAGGCTTTTCGAAAGTCTACATAATTAAAAGTGACGAGGATATAAACAATTCTATTGGAATGATTCTTTGAAAGGACGTGAAAATATTCACTAAACTCTAAGCATCTATATATACTTAGGACCCTTTCCTCGAATAACCGAATTAAGTTGAGCTGCCCAAAGCATACTGTAAAAGGCTACGAGGGCGTGTCAGGGGATACTCCTATTTAGGAAAGTATATTTCCCCAAACTTGCACTGCAAATAGACACCCTATGCTAAGAAAGTTATTTGGCCAGTAAGAGTGAGATACTCTCTCATTTCTGTAAACTCAATCTTAAAATTCTACAATTGAAGGAAAGGGACCAGGTATCCATAATATGCTGAAAAGTTATGTGACTATTAACACGGGAAAAAGTTTTGTTCCAAATAAGAAATGTTTCATTCCAAACAAAAAAGTATCGTTACACATAAAAATAATAACAAGAGATTTGTTAGAAGATCAGAGAATTTTTTTGCAGAAAGAGAAGTTTTTCGCTTAAAGATTGCAAGTGAGGTTAATTAGGAAAGAAGAAGCTTTATAAACCCTACTCCCAATAAATGCCTTAAATGACCACTAAACCCACTCACGCCCCACGATTAAAAGTCGTGTTAGTGCTATTCAATGTCACGTCTCCTCGGTTAACGGAAACACAACGGTCAAGACGCTTCGATTCCCGCACAATACATAAACGTGGCATTAAAATCACCATTAACTGCATTTAAATCGCAGTTAAGTAAATGCCATAACTTTAAATTATAATTAATGCCCCGATAATGATCTAACGAGGGCACATTTCAAAATACGACGGGAATCACTCGGAGAGAGTAACCACGATACTCCTCGCCTTTTCAAAGGTAATGCCAAGAACGAGGGAAACGTCAAACAAAACATAATTGTCATTGACGAGTGTTTACGACATCCCTGAAGAGTTCTACGAGGCCTTGTGAAACATTCCCAGTATACCTGATAAAATTTACGATACCAGAGCCCTCGTACCCTTTAACCTATTAAGTTTCTAGTGCAGTAATAATGACCAACTGCACTAAAAACTGGGGGGGTTTGTTAACAGGATGATAATTCACCTGCTTAAAATAAGCGATAATTCAATTACCAAAATTACTTGGTATATTAATATTCATAAACTATACCGCATTATAACACGGTTTAAATACCGGTATACTTCGTCAAAAATTATACTATTTGTATATCGTAAATCACGACGCACGACTATCGACTGGATTTATAGCTAAAATACTACCCGGTTTATGCTCGTATTTATAACATGTCTCACGACTCGATATATTATTACATGTACGATTTTGTACTCGCTCCGGTAATACGACCCAAATTTATAAAAGCATTTGCACCAAACAAGGCACAACACATGGCTCCGCACAAAGGTTGACACATGTTCATACTTGGTCGTATCATGACTTAACACTTGGCCAATGCATGTACCAAGCCTCTACTTCGCCCCCCAAGTGGCACACATGCAATGAGGCCCCATCACCTGTATCTTTACATGCACAAGACACCTGCCCCTAAAAAACCTTTATATAAAGGGGACAAGAACCATAGAAGAAGGAACAAGTTCGGGAAGAGAGAAAAAAGAGGGAAAAAAGATGGAGAGAAAAAGAGAGACACACATACGCAACCTGCGAACAAAAAACTCCTTACTTCTCTCCCCTCCCCTAGGAGAACACTCTCCTCCCCTCGGGGAACTCTCTCCCCTCCCCTAGGAGAACACTCTCCTCCCCTCGTAGAACACTCCTCTCCCCTAGGAGAACATTCTCCTCCCCTCGGAGAACTCTCTCCCCTCCCCTAGGAGAACACTCTCCTCCCCTCGGAGAACACTCCCCTACCCTAGAAGAACACTCTCCTCCCCTCGGAGAACTCTCTCCCCTCCCCTCGGAGAACTCTCTCCCCTCCCCTAGGAGAACACTCTCCTCCCCTCGGAGAACACTCCCCTCCCCTAGGAGAACACTCTCATCCCCTCGGAGAACTCTCTCCCCTCCCCTAGGAGAACACTCTCCTCCCCTCGGAGAACTCTCTCCCCTCCCCTAGGAGAACACTCTCCTCCCCTCAGAGAACTCTCTCCCCTCCCCTAGGAGAACACTCTCCTACCCTCGGAGAACACTCCCCTCCCCTCGGAGAACACTCCCCTCCCCTAGGAGAACACTCTCCTCCCCTCGGAGAACTCTCTCCCCTCCCCTAGGAGAACACTCTCCTCCCCTCGGAGAACTCTCCCCTCCCCTAGGAGAACACTCTCCTCCCCTCGGAGAACACTCCCCTCCCCTATGAGAACACTCTCCTCCCCTCGGAGAACTCTCTCCCCTACCCTAGGAGAACACTCTCCTCCCCGCGGAGAACACTCCCCTCCCCTAGGAGAACACTCTCCTCCCATCGGAGAACTCTCCCCTCCCCTCGGAGAACTCTCCGCGAGGACAACTCCTCCAACATATGCAATCGATAAAATCGACAAGCACCAAATAACCAACACCAAAAAACAAGAACTACGAGTGGCTTGATTCCCAATCGGGGGATACATAGGCATCTCGGAAAATATCCGAGTCCAGCCGCAAATCAATAAAAACCAACAATCTCTTCGGGTCGGGATCGGCGTTCCAACCCAAATAAATATCTTCAGTTAAATAAGGGAATAATTCAAAACCCGTTAACAGTACGTAGATAACTTAAATATGTAAAGTGGTAGAGATGGCCTTGAGCAAAACAATCCGATGAAACAAATGGGCGTAGACTATCAAAATGCCATTTGGTTCCTCAAGTCATCCATCCCCGATCGAATGCTATATTATCTTGTTGTAGTTCGCACATCATTACTTTGCATTTCTTCAGCACATGCCAATAGTTAATACCGTATTTCTCTAAAACAACACAGGATTGAAACCTCATTCACCTTCTCCTTCTTTGCAGGTTCAGCCACCTCTTATCGGGATCCAACGGTGCCATACCTCTATGTGCTCTCTTTTCAATGCCTCAATGTACTTAAAACAACATATCTCGCGTATTGAAAGATACTTCGTGGATGTCTTCACTCTCATGGTTCACCCAAATGCGCTATTGTGGCTCTCATTCCTTCCCCGACCTTTTTATCATATGCGCTTATTCATATAAACTTCATCATGCCATGGTGAAACTCCATCCTTTCCTGTTTATATATTACTAGATATTAGTACAATAATGGCATTTATCACAAGACAATATTGTTTTATATATA
Organism: Linaria vulgaris; assembly: GCA_948329865.1. Classification (NCBI taxonomy): domain Eukaryota; kingdom Viridiplantae; phylum Streptophyta; class Magnoliopsida; order Lamiales; family Plantaginaceae; genus Linaria; species Linaria vulgaris. The sequence goes on from OX415249.1 coordinate 69,463,203, forward strand.
CCATATTCTCATAATGCTCTCTGATGCTAAGAGATCCTTTATCATAGGTGCTCAGTTGGGGGCTTTGATGGTACTCTTCCCAGCTCTCTTCTTCCTCCCACCAATCTCAGCCTTCCTTCGTGTGTCCTCCTTCTCCCATGGCACGATGTTATGGGGTCTCAATTCGTTCAGGGATACAACATGGTTGCCCTGCGTAGTTGGATAGATAAATCTCCTATAGTAATCCTTATAGTAATCCTTATTTGTCAGGATAATCTCGTCTCGCATATAATTTCCAACAAAGTGTTGGAGCTGGTCAAATACTTCATTGTGTCTAGATCAATCCCACTGGTATATACTCTGCAAGATAACAAATTAGTTAAATATGACAAAATATAATATAAAATGCGAATAAGTAATAAAAATAATACGTTGTTACCTTAAATCGAAGCGTGAACGACTCTTTGACTTTTTTAAACATCTCTTAGTAAGTCATATAAGGATGCAATAGAAGACTTTTAATAGTCATGATTAACATTTAAAATATGTTATTTGAGTGATAATTTCGTATGCCTTTGATGATCAATCCTTGTAGCATTTTTATTGGTTTGTCTTGTTTTATTATTTTATAGTTTAGAGTCGATTCGTAGCAAACTGAGGCCTAATTAAGGTGATTTGAGCATGTAAATGCATCAAAAGGCAAACCGAACCTTTTAGAGGAGCTTGTGACCTAAAACCAGGCGAGCAATGCAGTCAGCACTAGGAAAGTAGTGCGTCCAATGCTGCGCGACCAGAAGGCAACATAGCCTGCGTCGGAGTAGCGCGGCCAGCGCTGCGCCATAGGAGATTAGTGAAGTAGGAGCGCGACGTGCATAAATCCTAGGACAACACGTTTAGAACTTACAAAATATAACAAGAGGAGGTCAGCCACCACGAAGAGATCACGAGAAATACATTCCACCATCTATTCATAGCGATTATAGTTTGAGGATAAAGATAAAGAAATATCTTAATCATCTGAATCATATCAAAGGAGAATCAAGGAGAAGACATTCGGATATCTCACCAACATCAAGAGTTTTTTTTTTATTTTATTTTATTGTGATGTTCATGAGGAATTATTGTTTTGAAGATTCCATCTTGAGTAGCTAATTTACTAAGTATATGGGCTAGGATGTAGTTATCTCATGAATGCATCTTGAACCTATATTGTGATTATTTTTATTGAAGTTGAGTCTTGTTGGATCTTGTTTGTTTCACTTGCTACTTGGTAGGATTAACACGTACAAGTTTCTAGGAGACATTGTAATGACGTTGAATTATCTTGTATTATTCGAATTATGCATAAGGGATTGGTAACACTTGCATAGTAGACCACACAAATAAATCTCTAAACCTTTGCCACTAACGTCTCATGTGGAGTTCAGATTAAGTTGTCATCTCTAGTAATTTTGTAAAACTCTTTTTGGATCTTTGACACAAGGAACTTCTGGAGGGTGGAGAGATCTAACGGTCAAAATCAATTATAGGGCTAGGGAGTTCTTTAGTTATTGCTAAAGTGAGGTTGATTTGTCATGATATCTTGAGAACAAAACACAAACTCAATAGGAAGAGGCATTAAATAGGAACATTGGCATATTGTCTAGGAAATACTCGCATTGCGGAATAATGAATTTTGAATTCTAGAGACATTTTTCTTGCATCTACATTACGACCAAATCAATCAATTCGGTTTTGTTCAGTAGTTAAGTAGTTTGTTACTTAATTCATTCTCTCCATTAAACCAACCCACATGATAAGAATCATTAGTATTTGTCTTTATTTACTTGCATCTTACATTGCTAAATAGATAGAACATTTGGAGTGACGGGAAAATTAAAATTAGAGAAAATTATTGGAGTTCAGGTACAATCATGGCTTTAACTATGTAAATCTCGGAAGGGTATGTGCTGTTAAATTACAAATGGGTCATTTCGCAACTAGAATTACGGAGGAGAAACTTCATGAAATTAACTCCATATTTACTCCCCCCCCCCTAATGTTCGTCTATGTTTCCTTCCTCAAATTCTTGTTTCTCCTTACCAAGAACGTAGTATTAAGGTTATTTTGTAGTTTAATTAAGTTTATTGCTTTATATTTTGCATAAACATTTGGATTGACGGAAAAATTAAACCAGAGAAAATAGTGAGAGTTTTGGTATAATAATGGTTTAAACAAGTAAATCCCGGAAACGTTTCCTTCAACAAATTCTTGTTTTTCTTTAACAACAATGTATATGAAGGTTATTTTGTAGTGTAATTAAGTTTACTCGCTTTATATTTCGAATAAAAATTGGGAGTGACAGGAAAATTAAAATCAGAAAAAATAGTTGACATGGATTTAATCAAGTAAATCTCGGCAGGGTATGTGCTATTAATAAAACAAATTACAAATGGGTTTATGCAACTAGAGATTACGAGGAAGAGCTTCTTGAAATTAACTCCACCTTTCTCTCCCCCCCCCCCCCAAATAGTCTCGTTTCCTTTCTCAAATTGTTGTTTCTCCTTAACAACAACGTCATATTAAGGCTATGTTGTAGTTTAATTAAGTTTACTCGCTTTATATTTTGGATAAACATTCGGAGTGACGGGGAAACTAAATCGGAGAAAATTGTTGGAGTTCACGTACAATCATGGATTGAATCAAGTAAAGAGTGCATAATGTTGACTTGGGATTTGGGGGTTGGTGGAGAAATCTATCCATGTCTTGAGATTTGATTTGCAATCATTTTCATGTTTCAATATTGGGATGAATATATTTGTTTAATCCTTTAAATAATAAAATTAAATAATATATCTATTTTTATATTTCTTTCTTTGTCATTATTTAATTTAATTAGATAACCTAACTCCAATTAATAAATAAGACATCATTCATTTTATCCACCATATTTATTAAAATCAATAAATTTAACTATTTTATTTTGGACATAACTTTATTATACATCCAAAACTTCACTAGAAAATTAAATTGATAATTCATATTCTTTCTTTTCGTGTCACCATTTAATTAGACTAATTTAAAGTGTCTACAATCCTATTAATCACATCTTACATCATTGACTTCACTAGCATAAAATGTTTAATGGTCTGGTAACATTTGTGAACTTAACACTTAGATAAAGACAAGGGAATTTTGCACTAGACGTCCTTTATGTTAACCAATTTTCAAAAAAGGTCCTCTATGTTGACACTTAGCAGAAAACGTCCTATATGTTGACATCATTTGTAATTTTCGTCCTATATGTTGCCATTAACAGAAAGAGTCCTATATGTTGACATCATTTGCAATTTTCGTCCTATATGTTGCATTATTTGAAATTTTCGTCATTTTCAGCTAAATATCAATAAAATATTTGCATTTTCATCCCTAAATAATTTATATAATTGCACTCACACATAAAAATTTAAAAATTTCAACAAACTTAATTAATAATTTCTTAAGTTTGATTTTATTAATTATTTGATAATTTTAAATTTTTAAAAACAGTTATCAATTTCGAAAATAAAAAAATATTATCAATTTCGAAAATTGCTAATTATTTTTAAAAATTTCGAAACTCATAATATTTTTTTAAAAATTTTCGAATTTTTTTATAAAAAAAAATATTATCAATTTCGAAAATTGCTAATTTTTTAAAAATTTCGAAACTGATAATATTTTTTAAAATAAATTTCGATATTATATTTTTAGAAATTTAAAAATTTCAACAAACTTAATTAATAATTTCTTAAGCTTGATTTTATAAATTATTTAATAATTTTAAATTTTTATAAAAAGTTATCAATTTCGAAAATAAAAAAAATATTATCAATTTCGAAAATTGGTAATTTTTAATAAAAATTTCGAAACTGATAATATTTTTTTAAAATTTTTGATTTTTTAAAAAAAAATTATTATCAAGTTCGAAAATTGCTATTTTTTTTTAAAAAAACATCGAAACTGATAATATTTTTCGAACTTGATAATATTTTTTTTTATAAAAAAATCGAAAATTTTTAAAAAAATATTATCAGTTTCGAAATTTTAAAAAACATTTAGCAATTTTCGAACTTGATAATAATTTTTTTTATAAAAAACTTCGAAATTTTTTTAAAAAAATATTATCAGTTTCGAAATTTTTAAAAATAATTAGCAATTTTCGAAATTGATAATATTTATTATTTTTCGAAATTGATAACTGTTTTTAGAAATTTATAATTATCAAATAATTAATAAAATCAAACTTAAGAAATTATTAATTAAGTTTGTTGAAATTTTTAAATTTTTAAGTGTGAGTGCAATTATATATATTATTTAGGGATGAAAATGCAAATATTTTATTGACATTTAGCTGAAAATGCTGAAAATTTCAAATAATGCAACATATAGGACGAAAATTGCAAATGATGTCAACATATAGGACTCTTTCTGTTAATGCCAACATATATGACGAAAATTACAAATGATGTCAACATATAGGACGTTTTCTGTTAAGTGTCAACATAGAGGACCTTTTTTGAAAAGTGGTTAACATAAAGGACGTCTAGTGCAAAATTCCCTAAAGACAAGTACTTACTAACTATAATAAGGAGAATAGTGTATTTGAGGATTCCATCTAACGCGGTCACATGCCTACCTACTTGCCATTAATTCCTTCTAAGTAGTTCAATCACTACGTCCAAGTTCAAATGGTGTTCAATGACGAGCAATGGTCTATGAAAGACGATGACTCAAATCAAAGAGTTAATAATGACCACCAAAATATTAACGAATGAATAAAAATAAATAACTTATTAACGATTTTTGCAAATTTCTCTCTTATTCACCGTGCTCGGTCTTTTATACTAAAAATCGTATAAAAGTGTAAACACTTGGATGTCATTACATATGCTTATTCGAATGGATTAGCTCATCCAATTATAACGATGTATAATATTCACGGCTCTGTTATAGATTGAGTGCCGTGACTGCTATGTTAAATCCATTGGCTTAGAGCCATTCCTCATGCATATAAATACTTATATGTGTTGAGTTTCATAAATCAGTGATCCCCGTTTAAATAATAATATCATTATTAATGTAATATTTGTCTTGTCATTGATATGATTTAACATATCATAAGGATTTTCATCGCAAATGATTTAAATGAAATACTTTTCGTTTTAGTTAATTTTGATTCAAAATGTTACACAAGTCCAAGTCTAATTTTTTTGCATCAAAGGCACAAGTTCCGAGAGCATGGGCATACTATCGTTGCGGATGTTGAAAATTAAAATATAAGGAATAAAGGAATACTTCATTTCTTTTAATAAACTTTAGCACATGAAAGTATTTTTAACAAAAAAATGGAGCCAATGAATGTGGTATTTCCATGAAAAAATTGAGTTGAATCAAATGCTATAGTGGTTGTGTGATAAGTGATAACACAATAGTAGATGAAATAAGAAATGATGATATTTGTCACTAAAAATAGTGACAACCATCAATAAAATGGTGCAAAGAGTCACTTATGATAGTAATAACTTGTAAAACACACACATAAACGCGTTATTTTTTTTGTCCAATTTTGTTTGGATTTGGACAGATGGAAAGAATATAACGACCTAAGTAAAAGAGAACAAAAGTCATACGAAACGATATGGACTTAGAAGCCTACGTAAAGACATTCTACTCAACTAGAACAAAAAGAGACGAAGCATTCATGTATTTGACCATAAGCAATTCACGATTGGTGCATATTGCCTACTCCAAAGAATTTAGGTTATTAGCCTGGTTGTTGTCGTTGACAAAATTTTTACTCCTTAAACTGAGAAGAAATCTACAATCAGCAATCGGGTGAATTTTCTTTTGATGTGGATCATTCCGATTTAGGACCGCAGTTGATTTAACAAAAGACATTCTTAGCAATATCAAGAGATTATAAAAGTCGCTCTCTCATCTACCTCACTACGTCAAAGTACACTTTCCCTCTCCACCCATCCTGCGACTAAGTTTAACTAAGACCACCGCGGCATGAGCTAACACCATTGTTGGGATCGTGCACAAGTTCATGTGGAACTATTGATGATGATGAGCTTTTAATTGGTAGGTGAACATATTGGTACGTCTTTTGCGGTGGATGGGGAGACACGACGACCCTAGGCCGAGGGAGAGTAGCAGAACAAAAACTATTTGCATTCTTATGCAAGAAAGTGTCTTCATTTTATCCATGTGCACATTATACTCACAAAAGTCGAGGGTGAGCTATTTTTATTCGTGTTAAGGTGTGACTCTTGTTTTGTATTTCGTATATATAATGTAAAACACTTTTTTTATAGCTGAAAGATGTATTTAATGAAATTGTGACTTAACATAAAATTATAACAATTAACCCATGTCGCAATGCCAAACATATTTTGATAAAAGATAAATAAATCTTTAAATCTAGTTTTTTTGCACAGCACTCACATAATGTTGCAACCATTTCCCTGTAAAAACTAAAATCTATGTATTATTTTCACTTTAATTTACAAAAAGTAATATAATACTTCACTAACTTATTAAATAAACAAAAAAATAATATTCAAATAGTTGAATTTGACAAAGTACAAATACAAATACATGATAAATTCGGCAGTGCAATAGTGTGCATCAATTTTAAAATTACAAAGGAGCAAAACTGTTTTAAGATTTCATAGGGGTAATCAGCGTATTTCATAAATCATAAATTACATGAAGGCAATTTGCCATTTACTCTTAAATATAAAGCAATTCTATTTTTCTTGGCAATATTGCTACCATAGTAGAATCATGTTTGTTTTCCGTTTCACGATTTTCTTTCGCCTATTATACTTTAACACTAGAGGGAAATATTACTGTGAAAGTCCCTACCGGAAGAGTATAAATTAACGAGAAACCCAAATACTCTATAACACTTTTTGTGGGATAAATGTTTTTTACTTATTACTTGTTGATATTCAAATTAGATAAATATAGTTTATTGTATACAGATGGTTTACTTGTAGGATGTGGAAATCCCAGACCTTCCTTTCGGATGATTCGATAAGTAATTGATACCTTAGATTACACGATTCATTGAAAATAACTTCTATTTCAGCTGTCCATAATATTCAAATCCTTCTATATTTAGTTTATTCTGCTAAAATAAATAACGCATCGTAAATTGGCCGTTCTAATAAGTTTGGTACCATTCGTGCAGGCTTATCCAGATAAAGTGAGAACTATATAATGAAGGAATACGGAGCTGTTTGGACAAAAGATCAAAGCAAGAAATTTAACCCCAAAATAGTTCCTCCTGCCCAGTAAATTTACATTGAGAAAGTGGCAACAAATCGTTTAGCCTTCCACAACAAGTCCTAATGATCTCTGATTTTGCAACTCACAGAATATGTGAACATTATTGCCATCTAATGATCTAATGGTTGCCGGTTCTTAACTTACTGCTCCAGCCTCCAGCAAACAATTCAACTTCTTACAATGATATCTTTTGAAAATATTTTAACGTGAAACTTGGCGCTGAGACACGTTGTTAAATTAGGCTTAAAAATTCCCAGCTTCTAGCATCTTTGCAACAGAACTTCCATAAAAGATTGTGAAACCAAATGTTGTCAATTGTCAATCAGCACCTCGGCTCCTGCTTCAGCGCTACCAGGTTTGACTTGCCAAACATTATAGGCTTCACCGGGGTGGAGGTGAGGGAATGTTGAACAAATAAAATGTCAATGCCAAAGCATAATACATCATAATTAAGAATAAAACATAACACGCGCTCTTCTGTAATTCATAGAGGAAAAACACATAGTACTTGGGCCCTGTGCTAGTTTCAAAATTAGATACAACTCACAACTTATTCCAATCCATGTTTAGGATTCATTACTTTACCTTGAATTTTATTCAGCTTCTCAAGAATTGATGCATTTCTGTATAAACAAATCACATGATATGTCCCTTGAGCATGCCTATCATGAAATTTTAGAACTTATCAAAGCCTACAAATCAGTTTCGTGGTATTATCTACGTCAAATTTCTCTATCCTTCCACGTTAATATTCAAGAACACTTCCTAGAGCATGCATCAAGAGGGAAGCACTGGATTCTCTTTCTTTTTTCCATGAGAATAATGCACTTTGTGCGAGATAGTGCCCAAGCATTACAGATTTATTCATATGATGAAGCATGAAACTGAAATTGTGCAGTGGATACTCTACTTAATCCATAAAAATTAATTGACATTTGTTCAAAAGGAACCAATGACATATTACAGCTATGAGATAAGTGAGGTACAGGCCAAACCTGAGATGGACGTGGAAAAATACTACTGGCGAGTTCCTCATTTAAGAACACGGGAAGAGGTGGCATACGGCTTATAATCCCGGGCATGTTGCTCATACTACAGAAATAATATCAGACTTTACTTCAGTGAACAAGACATAAATAATGGACCAAAAGTTCCAGTTAAATTTTGCAGAACATACTCGTTCAAAATTGTAGCTATATTGTTCTTTGTACGATAAAACAGATCTACGTTCTCCTGCAACTGATACAAAATTTGAAGATCAGAGGATGCTACCAAATACTGACCTGAAACGGAAGAGATCAATTCATATCTTATATACAGAAACAAAAATAAATTGCTAATTACAAGTTCCTTCTCTTTGCTTAATTCCTTTTTTTCTTTTTGTTAGTTATGCAAATAAATGAACACAGTAGTACCACCACGAACAGCGATGGTATTGGAGGTGGATCATCTCCTTAAGGAGCAGCTTCTATTAATACATTGGCTGCTACTGGACAGCAAATGACTCAAGAACAAGTATGTTCAAGAGTGGAATATCTAATTTCTTGCTCTTTCGAGAAGTAACAAAGCTAAATCGTTTTGATACACAGCGGTACGTATTTCTGAAAGTGTTTTGATCCTGTAAGAACGTAATGGAAGATTTGGATATACATATATGTTGGTTTTGAATCATTCACACGGATTGAATCTTGTTGACATATAAAAGTCTAACTAATTTGGTCGAGAATTAACAGAATACTAAAATAATTAAAATTTGAGATACCTATTCTGAAAGTGCGTTAGGTTTCAGCAGGATAATGGTAGCTTCATGTTTGAAGTAGTTTTCTTCATGACGTATCTATCTTAATGTTGTGTTTCATTTGGATTACCGGGCCATCCAGAAGTAGTATTAAATTACTAAATTAGGCCATGAATTACTAGGTAAGTGGCTTCTTAGTGCATTCTGAATTGCTTTCCAAGTATGTGTAGCCTAATACATCCAGGAAACATTAAAATTCCTGCAGGTCAAGGGTTTGGACCAATAAGGAAGTTGCTCGATCATAGAAATAATCAATAAAATTAGCATTCTGCCACATACAACATCAACCAACCCTTAATGAATTGAAAACGCTAGCACATTTAATTGAGCAAACAATCTCCAGCAGCATTCATTCCAACTGCAGATGCATCTTCAGTTAATTATGATCATATCTTTTCATAGCACCCCATTCAATGTCGCATTGGTATTTACCTAGCATTATTTCTTTGCGGAAGTTGATCAATCCACCTGAAATTCATTTTTAAGGATATAACAGTTTTACTAGGTACAACTTACTTAATAGTGGTAAGAACTCATTTTGGTCCTAGTTGCAGCAGGTGGTTTAAATCTTTCAATAAAGTTTTGGAAAGATTAACTCAGCGTAGCATAGATCCTTTGCATGCTGGTTCAATGAAAAGAACCACACATCCAAACCTGTCCAAAAAGCAGATTTGGGAATTCCGAACAGGTGTAAAGCTGAGCCAGCTGATTGGCCATGCTTAACATCCTCAAGAACTAGTAAAACATGCTAAATCAAGATTTCACCTACATAGTTAATTTTCATAACTAACTAAACCATCATAATCCGCAGTTGTTCTATTGAGGAAAAAAATCTTTTATGCTTAAAGTTTTTAGTCAGCAAAATTCTAAAAAAACTAGTAAAAGTATTCTGGATCTCTTCACCTCAACAAGTCAGAACATGTATAGTAGCCCGAAAAGTACATTTAATTTTTTGAAAGATTTTTTTACTCAATTAACCTCAATTTCAAGTTACCATAAAAAGGAAACGCTTATTACCAATCACGGGTTGCACATGATACACATTATGCCTTTATTTCGCATTGACTAGAAGTTCTATTCATAACTTTCATTCAATACAGTTCCTGGATGCCAATTTAAAATTGAGTTCTTTAACTACTTTTTACAATCAACAACCACCAAGGCTGACAATTGCTTTCTCTGTGACGATTGCAATTAACAATTTCTCCACGGCATCATTAGCATTGACAATGGAATTCCATGGAATAAAGCAGTTATTTGTTCATCCAATACTTTTTCACTATTTGGTAGTTATTACCACAGGTAAAAAAGAATGCAAAAGAAATAATTAGGGTGCAGGAATGTGGGAGGTTCAGATTATCTCCTGTCTGAGAAGCAAAAAAATAGCACTATCCATACCACCTTCTGGGGAATTTTGTGTGTCTGTGTGTCGAAGACAGGATGGTGGTTGGATCAACAAGTTGTGGAAGAATGATTATAGAGTGCTTATTTCCTCTCTATTTAATCTCTGATAACAGCCTAGAGGGATCGCTATTTTCAAGTTCTGTTGATATTTTCTCCCCCTTCAGGAAAGCAATATATATGTGGTAAGTTCATTGGGAGTAGAAGGAGTTCTTTACCTCCTTTAATGATACGATTATGCTCCATTAACATTAAATGCACTAAATTCACTTACCATTAGAACACCAATAATGCACAATTCCAAGCATATATTATTTTAAGCTACAAGTACAAGAAAGAACAACCAAATCCTTTTGGAAACTAAGGTTTTGGCATTACCTTCAGGGTTGAGAGATTTGCAGAAATTTCACCAAAAGCCTGACTGTTTTCCTCCAAAAGATGTCGGCAACTTAGTGCTGAACAATGATAAAACATTCACCTATCAGTTGAGTTGTGATTTCCTTGAAACTAATAAAATACACCAAGCAATCAGGTCCACATTCAAAAGTGTACTCTGGAAGTGATACGAATATTAGGAAGCGAAGACGATGTTGAAAGGGGCAAAAGAGAATATGATCAAAAGGCCATACATCATACTGCCGTCTTAAACACTAACCCCACATCCATAATTTTTAGGTAGCAGATAACATTCACTTCGACAATCTGATTTGTCAAAGTAATAAGGAAACATGACAACAGGCCGCACAAGGATAGCTAGACTGAGAGCTGACGACTTTCAAGGGGGCTGATTCATTGCAAAGCCATTTAGAATTATATAATTATTAAGAAAATGTTCTATTTGTCTACAACTAACCCTCATTGACTGGGTTCTCCACCAACTAATGAGGTGTAAAGCTTTTCACATGATTTTGCATGCGTGAATTGTTCAATTTGCAGTGCTTTATTTTACATTCAATTTTGCATCCGAGGTTTAGTTTACAGCACTGTTTTGTGAAAAGCAGTCAGTCACACCATTCAGAGCGGTGAACCAACACCATTCGAAAAGCTCCTAAGTTTTTGTTTCTCTGATTTTAGGCCAAATATGACTAGTTGACTACTCTTCAACTACTTTCACCCTTAAGTCCCTAAATCGTTTATGACCAACTCGAAAGTCCAAGTCACAAATTTCCATCCAAAGTCTGAAATTCTAATTTCCATCAAAATCAAAATTCATCCGTAAATACCATCACTCTAGTGTGTAGTACATCAGTATGGATGATATGATTAGCCAATTAAGAGTTTATTAATTTTGGAAATAGAGTAATAACTTATCGCTATATTTTGGCGATGATCAATCAGGATTGACCATTGCAAACCAATGAAATGTGAAATGATGGTAACTCAGGTTCAATAAGAAATTAGTTTATCAAAACAGTATCATGGAAGCCCACAAGCATCACAAGCTCAACAACTACTTAACAAAGTGTTGGAAGACCTCACATGTCTTGTCATCAAGAAGTCTCTAAAGAGCCCATTATCAACAAGAAAATTAAGGGTTTGTAAGAAATGACTAGAGGTGGCAAATCGCGAGATGGGATTGTAGATTGACATTGTTCAATTGGCTATGGCATATGAGAGGTAAATGTGTTGGATAAACCATTACCCTATTTCCAAACAATTATAAGTTATACTTTCAAGCAATAAAACACAGAAAGTGATGCAAAAGCAAACTGTCAAGAATATAATAAATGACTGCTAGGAAAGAAAAGAGATCTGGAAACTCCAGTAGCTAAAGAAACAAACCTCCTGAAAGCATGCAGCCACTCTGCTCTTGATGGTTGGTTAAAGAATACGCAGGCACATTCATTGACAAAGCTGAAGAAATGTTATTCTTCAAATACGACTCAAATATATCCTGAGAAAAGGATTAAACATCACAATGCTTGTCTTTTCCAATAGATGAGTAAATTCAAATAATGGATTCATCCTCATAAGTGACAAGACAGCTAGAAGTTTAGTGATTCTAATATCCTGAGGATGTATGTTTCTGATCCAGAAAATGCATTAGGTTTCAACCCCGAGAAAACATCTAGCCAGAAAATTTATCGTTTATCCTTACAAGACCTATTTCCAGCTGTCTTACTATAGGCCAAAATTCCTGCTGCTACTCCTTGATATGTTGTCAAATGGGGACACAAGTCTCACGAGGCTCCAATTTTGTTTTTAGCCCAGTATCGCTTCTCTTATGATAGGCGGTTGTTAAAAGTCAGATTCGAGTAAGATCATTTTCATATACTCTCCCGTCTGCGTTGCAGGTATAACCAAAATTTGTACATCTTATAGTGAGTCAAAGCACATTTGGTTTAAACGGCACGGACAATACGTGAATACCCTTTCTCCACTTGACACTAAATACTGACAAGACGAAGCTACCTAGTTTTTGGTTGATACTCATCAAACAAAAATTGGCATTTGCAGTGCAAAACGGACAGTATACACAACATTGAGGACAATGACTTAAAGTTTCTAAAAGAAACTACCTTCTTATCCTTCACTTTCTTCCCCAAGTTTTGGTTATCCTGTTTCCTTCGCTTTCTCTGTTAAAACAGTGCCACTAATTAGACATAAGCACTTCAAAGAATGAGTCACATCCTAAAAAGAAATGTCAAATTAGACGTATAAAAAACCCGAAGGATGTATAGTACATTTTTCTCTAGAGACTTAGAAGAAGCAGACTTCAAGGACAACTAACTTACTATCAGCCATCTACACCGAAGAGCAACATCGCGTACGGTTTTATCCTGGAGAGAAGCAGCAATCTTGATATAACGCATTATATTAGGTTCATTCACATACCTACAAATTTGCAGGCCAAACCAAGCAAATGAAGTCAGAGAGCTTTTCAAAAAGGAAATAAAAACGTAATGTAATATAAGCTCCAGATTAACTAGAGGAGTCCATAATATGGATTAAAGTTTCAGTTTCAAGGTATATATATTTGGCTAGCTAAATTAAAAAACTTCCAATTTAAAACGTAAGGAAGTAGTTGTTATCTCACTTTAACTTAAAAAGTACGTATTAAGTTTGGTTTCCGCCATGGATCAAAAAAAGTTTCCATTTTTAACTCTCAAGAGAAGAAGTATTTTTCAAGTTATTTGTCTCTAATTACAATTTTTACGCATTTCATTTCCCATTGAAAAGAAAGAACCAACTTGGCAAGTCCTTGTTCGAGCTTGTACTGTTCCTCGACGGACCACTCGACGGCGAGACCCGTGTCGTGCTTCAACCCGGGAACCGAATCCGGTACAACCCCACCGGAAGAACTGCTAGCGTAAATCGGAATCCCATCAGTGATGACACCAGGGGGGTTACTATAGTAATTTCCCATATAGCCACCACCACCACTGCTGCTACTGCTGCCGCCGCTGTTGCTCAATTGGTGAAACCCGGTGTTCGACTCACCACCACCTGCCATCTATTTGTCAAATTGCCTCAACCAAAAACATTAAAATGTTCGAGTTTAGAGCACGTGGGTCGTTTGATTTTGCGGAGAAGAACTTGAAAATGAAGCTGGATTCATCACAGTGTGGAAATGCAAAGGGGGGGTTTTGTAGAGAGAGAGAAAGAGAGGAGTAGACAAATGTGTGTTGTACAGTACAGGTAAATGTTTTTACCATTAGGAGTAGTGGGAAAAGGGATTTTGTTAGTATTTGTTTCTCTTTCTCTATTTGTTTGCTCCTTTTCAGGTTTATTATTATATTTTATATATATAATATATATATATATATATATACACACTTGTTTGTTATACAAAAACTCCATCAGAGTTGAGTCCTACTATAGTTAGTATCTACATGGCCATTGGCCATGGAGTTCATTTTTTCCAAATTTCTTTAGAATATTCATGTCATTCTTGTTATAAGTATGGTTACTCAGATATGCCTAGTGGTCATTGTTGAAAATTATGTACAAATACTATTTTATAATAGTAGTAATTCTTGTTGTAAATAGTGTAAGATATTGGAAATTCTTCCCTATATAAGGAGTCATCAAGATGAAGAGAAAAACATTCATTCACAAGTAATATACTATTTATTTTCTCTTCTTTCCCTATGTCTTTTTAAATATATTGTTATAAATTCCAATAGTTTTAGCTGTTTTATAACACGTTATCAGCACGATAGTGCTCGATCCGAAAGAATTCAGTTCCTTCGTTAAAGAAAACGTTCAACGTTAAAAGGTACGAAAGTTTATATTTTTACTTGTTCATCTATCTCCATTATTATGGACAAGGCAGATTACCGCATATCTGTAATTTTATGATTAGATGAAAATCCTCTTTATATTTTACTGTCAAATAACTCTAACACTAATGCTAATTTTAACTTTCGTTGATGCTTGAGTTAACCCCAAGCTAGAAACGACTACTGGCAATTTATTATTATGGAAGGTTTTACCTCCTATTACTGCTGACAATTTATTATTATGGAAGGTTTTACCTCCTATTACTGCTGACAATTTATTATTATGGAAGGTTTTACCTCCTATTATATTGCTTATTTTTTTCCATAAGCCCATGAAAGTTTTTACATAGTAATATGGCGGAAATTATTTATTCACTTAATTCATTGCAATTATTTTACTTGTTTACATTATTCCTTAAGCCCATGAAAGTTTTTACATAGTAATGTGGCGAAAATTATTTATTCACTTATTCATTGCAATTATTTTACTTGTTTACATTATTCCTTAAGCCCATGAAAGTTTTTACATAGTAATGTGGCGGAAAATATATATGTATTTACTTATCGTAATTTTATTCCATATCCTCGTTAAAATATCACTAATGCGGCAGAAATTATTTTACTTGTTATTACAATTAATTTTTGTTGCTAAATTATTAAAGACATTACCGTTCATAAAACATGCCAAAATAATTGTTTTTCTAACGACTATAAACGGCTACTTACATTTTTCCTCTATAAATACACAAATTTCGTAACACATATTCCACACAAATCATCACCTTATTTCTCTCATCTTGCAAAATGATCTCTACAACAACAACGATCTTGATCCTCATTTACCTTTCAATTTTTATGTTTATGCTAGTAGATGAGGACACTCATATGTTTGTCCCTATGATATTCCTCTCTTTTATCATAATAATGTTCGAGTTCAAGATTTGGCTAGAGATGAGATAATTACATTGTATTATTGTAATAATTGTGCTTTTATGATTATGTGTTAAGTAAAGTGTTTCGATCCTAATTATATTTTTTGGTTATGTATTTAGGTGGAAAAATGTCTAACCTCATGAGTACAGTTAGTTGTATACTCAATATCACTCGCAAGAATTATGGACAATAGAAATCAGATACAAAATTGTACCTCAGATCAAAGAGTATCGTTGAAACTCTTGCTGCAGTAAATACAAATACGGATCCAGAAAAATGTGCGGATGTGATCTATATGAGAAAACATTTAGATGAAACCTTAAAGAGGGAATATCTCGATGTTACCAATCCTCATGAATTACGGACAAACCTACTGGAAAGATATGGCCATCAAAAGAAAACCATGTTGCCAAAAGCCACTGATGATTGAAACAATTTAAGGTTCCAAGATTTTGAAACTGTAAGCGCATACAACTCCGCGCTTATGGAGATTCGTTCAGATTTAATTTATTGTGGAATAAAGCTTACTAATAGAGAAATGATAGAGAAAACATTTTCTATTTTCTATGTGTCCATGATAAATGTCCAACAACAATACAGATTGCTGAATATTTTAAAATATCACGACTTGCAACAAAGGTTGTTAATGGCAGAAAGTTACAATAACTTATTGATGAAAAATCATCAATCTCGTCCTCCTGAAGCACATGCATTACATGAGGCAAATGCCATTAATTTTTCAAACTCATATGGATGAGGTAACAATGGTAATGCCAATCGAGGTCGTGGTCATGGTCGAGGAGGTTTTCACAATCCCTCGCATACCAACACCGTTTTCAAGAATAACTACCAGAACAAAGAAAAATATAAAAACTCTCAAGGTTATTGTTTTAAATGTGGAATGAAAGGGTATTGGGCCAACAAATGTTGTACAGCAGAACATCTTTGTAAGATGTACCAAAAAAGTTTGAAGGGTAAAGAAAAGAAAGTTAACCTTGTCGAACAAAATTCAAATGATGCTCCTGCTCATATTGTAATTCCAAAAGAAACATCAAATGATTATATCTTTGATATATCTAAGAAACGTGGACGTCCTGATGGCTCAAAGGACAAAAATCCTCGAAAAAAAAAAGGAGCATCAAAACCTAATGATCTTAATATTGAGGAATCTATGCTTGATGAGTCGGAAAATGTGACATATGAGATACCTCAAGAAGTTATCCAATCAGATCCTATAAATAAAGAGAACGTTGAAATCTCTATAAATTATATCAATATATGAATGGTATTGGATCGAAATGAGATGGAAAATATGGATGATATATTTTCATATTTAGTCGCTTATGAAATTGTGAATGAAAATGATGATCCAGAACCCAAATCTGTAATTGAATGCCAAAATATGAATGATTGAGATAACTGGAAAGATGCTATGCAAGCTGAATTAGATTCACTTAATAAGTGAAAGATATTTGGATCCATTGTTCTCACAAGGAAAAATGTGAAACCCGTAGGGTTCAAATGGGTCTTCGTTCGCAAACGAAATGAGAAAAATGAAATTGTAAGGTACAAAGCTCGCCTTGTCGCACAAGGTTTTTCTCAAAGACCTGGAATCGATTATGAAGAAATGTATTCTCCTGTAATGGATACGATTACATTTCGATTCTTGATCAGTCTAGCGGTCTATGAAAATCTAAACATGCATCTCATGGATGTTGTCACTGCTTATCTCTATGGATCACTTGATAATGATATTTACATGAAGGTCCCTGATGAACTTAAATTACCATCAACATCAAGTTCCAAACCTAGAGAAATGTACTCAATTAAATTGCAAAGATAATTATATGGGTTAAAGCAATCAGGTCGCATGTGGTACAATCATTTGAGTGAATATTTATTAAAAAAAAGATATATAAATAATTCTCTGTGTCCATGCATTTTTATTAAGAAAACATCATCTGGTTTTGCAATTATTGCGGTTTATGTAGATGATTTAAATATCATTGACACTGACAAAGAAATTCATTCAACAATAAATTATTTAAAGGATGAATTTGAAATGAAAGATCTTGGAAAGACTTTGGTTTGCAAATTGAGCATGTTAAAAATAGAATACTTGTGCATCAATCAAATTATACTAAAAAGATATTGAAACGTTTTAACATAGATAAAGCAACACCTTTGAACCATCCTATGATTGCAAGATCATTAACTATATATAAAGATCCATTTCGTCCTTGTGAAGAAAATGAAAAAGTTATTGGTTCTGAAGTTCCGTATTTAAGTGCCATTGGAGCTTTAATGTATCTAGTTAATTGTACTAGACCTGATATATCATTTACTGTGAATTTATTAGCCAAGTTTTAGCTCATCACCCACAAAAAGGCACTGGAAAGGAATTAAACATTTATTCTGTTATTTGCAAGGAACTGTGGATCTTGATCTATTTTATCTTAACAATGCAGAACAAGATTTGATTGGTTATGCAGATGCAGGTTTTCTATCAGACCCACATAAATCCAGATCTCAAACTGGATATGTATTCATGTATGGAGGCACTGCTATTTCATGGCGTTCTCAGAAACAAACACTTGTTGCAATATCATCGAATCATGCTTAGATTATTGCACTCCATGAAGCAAGCAGAGAATGTGTATGGTTACGATCAATGACACATCATATAAGAAGTACATCTGGCTTACCTATTAGAGAAGGTCCTACAACATTATACAAAGACAATTCTGCATGTATTACACAGATGAAAGAAGGCTATGTCAAGAGTGACCAAACCAAATACATACCCCAAGATATTTTGCCTACACTCAGGAACTCGAGAAGAACAAAGAAATTAATATCCAATATATTCAATCATGTGACAATATGGCAGATCTTTTTACAAAGGCACTCCCTACTGTAACTTTTAAGAAACATGTTCTAAGTATTGAGATGCATCACCTACGAGACTTATGAAGAATTGGAGACGCCAACTTGAGGGGGAGCTCACACGGCTGCACTCTTTTTCCCTTATTAAGGTTTTTATCCCACTGGATTTTTTCTTGTAAGGTTTTTAACGAGGCAACATAAGACGTGTGCAGAAGACGGATCATGTATATAACAAAATCTCCAAATGGCCAAGGGAGAGTGTTATAAATATGGTTATTGGGATATGCCTAGTGCCATTGTTGAAAATTATGTACAAATACTATTTTATAATAGTAGTAGTTGTTGTAAATAGTGTATCCTCCTTTTCCGATTGGTTTTATATTCTGGCTTTTAATTTTAGTTAGGAGAAATGTTGTCACCTCGCTTTTTTGTATCGTAATTGTGTTTCCTTCTCTGTACCGTGTATCGTCTTGCAACACGTGTTCATAGCAGCCAAACTTTTTGTTGTCGTACCATGTTTTAGTCAAACAATCAGACTTCTATTTTATGGAAACAAATATTATGTGGTTTATATTGACTTTATAGTTTAAAATGTTGCCATGTACGCATCACTTGATTTTAGGAATGGGTCTTGGACACTCTTTTTAGAATCGTACCGGATTGGCCGGTCCGATCGTGAAACGTTCGCTTTGTCGGTCCGGTTCTGTCTCATTTTTGAGCTGTTAGTCTGTAGCGAGCCGACCCAAAAAAAAAAATTGGTCGGATATTTTTCTGCCAAGGCGCTCGTATCTAATGGGCTACCAGTTGTTTAGTGAGATGGTGGATGTGCAGTTTGGTTGAGTGGCCTCATGCCTTCAGAAGAGGAGGAAGTAGAAGAGGATCTAATTGGCTTGCTCTTTTCCAAGGGATGAGAGGTGGTCCGAGTACCTTCGTCGTCTCTAATGGTTAAGACAAGTTCAATGGGGGTTGCGACTTCCTCTCCCTAGGAAGCAGGTCGTTTAGAGAAGACTATGACTCCCCCGGTAGTGTAAGAGGCAAGACCTTCAGCTTCGGCTGCCGTGCCAACCACATGGGGTTTAATAGTGCTCCTTCCCTCTACCTCCTTCTTGACAATATTTTCGGGCTCGGTCTGAGGGATTCTATGTTGTTTGCCCACGTGGTGACTCCCACGAGTCCACGACTTTCTCTGCAGTGTCCTCTAACAGTCCCAAGGCCTACTGCGATATGGTGCAAATATTATCGGCCTTGGTACATGTTCTTAGCTTCCTCTGTATTTTCTTGTTGTCTTTGTTATTTATTTCTTATGAGGATCTCTATGCTTTCTTGTGATATTCTTGATGCTAGGTGCCACTGGGAGTGAAGGGACTCTTGACCTCCTACGAAGAGGCGGCTCATTAGAGGGATTCTCTCTGAGTGTGGCTGCCAGACTCTCCGCTGCACCAAGTTGGCGAGTGGGATGGACCGTTGGGGTCCGTATTGAGGTGTTAAAGTCCTAAGAAGAGATGCTAAAGACTCGTGTGGCCGATCTGCAAAAAGAGAGGGAGGTCTATGGTGGAAGGGAGGCTGAACTGACCCGAGAGCTAGAAAAGTCCCAACAACTGGTGGAGTTATTGCACGAGCATGTATCCGCCGCTGTGATAGAGGCGGACGAGAAGCCGACCTCTCAGAGGGCTAGTTTGGAGGAGGGGTACGAACAACGCCTCAAACGATATTGCGCTGGGCACCTTTTATGGGGTTTTAGGGCCTGCAAGGATCGGGATCACAATCTCGGGGTGTATGGTGTCATAGCCAATCTACTAGGACGAGCTTCGAAGAACATGGCGACGCCTCTCAATCCAGATGTGACTTTAGATCTGTTGCGGCCTAGGGCGTCGACTCTCAGTCCAAGGGCATCACCAACTCAGTTTTTTGGCTAAGAGACCTCTCGCCCTACTTCCTAGTTGTAGGTAGATAGGGGTTTATTTTGTGGTCAGGGAGCCTTGATTTTGTACTTCGAGGGGCTGTATCAAGAGGTCCCCCTAACTTTTATTTATAAATTGAATCTTGGTTGACTACTTACTAGCCATCGTGCTTTTTTTTACAATCTCTCCTTGTTTTTGTCGTGGTGCACTATTTTTGGTTGAATGCCATCAACTGCGGGAAGTGTTTCTGTAGCTTACGAGTGCTTCTGTACTTAGTTATTCATTTTGTGATTGTAACATTTCATCTCTACTCGTTCAAAATGAGTGCGTTCTGCTATCCTTTCCCCGAGTTGCGTCAGGCTTTGAAGTTATTTCAAAAATTCAATCAATGCCTTTTCGATGGCGACTCTCGGGAATCACTATCATTGACATGGGCAGTTGAAGATAATTGATTACGCCGATTATTTTCCGCTACCACGTCGTTTGACGCTTTAAATAACAAGTCATTAGCAGGAAGCGACAATTATGAGGGGGTCGTGGGTGGGCAGGTAAGAGGTCCCATCCACTGGAACGACTCCTTCCTCTATAAATATCAAAGACATGATCTTCTTCTTTCTCACCACACTTAAGTTTTTTATGCATTTATTTCTCTTGCGAATTCCTTTCTCTTTTCCAACTGCAATTTCTATCTCCACCATAATCTTTGTTTTCTGTATTGCAATCATGGTCCATCAGGTTACTTCCGTTCACTCAAGGAAGAAATCTTGCAAAGTGCGCGTAGCACTCCTCCGATGCGGTCAAATTATCAATCTGCTGTCGTGGGTGATACGATAGTCTCCCTGCAAACCCGTCAATGGCAAGTGACTCCATATCCTACGATGCTTGCTACTTTGATTGCTCTGTCTAGCGGTAGTGCTACCCGTGGCTCCGGGGTTGTGGCTGTGTTGTCCACGGCTTACCGAATTCGAGTGGCGTTTCTACACTAACCTCCTCATGAACCTCTTGAAGAATATCTTTTGTAAGAGTTGTAAGGGTCAGACATATGCACTCGCCGCTCTAACTCACCCAACCTCACCCAACCTCCTTTATCGGCAATGCAACCTAGGCTCGTCAATGGCTTGGCATCAGGTCTATGTTATGGCGAATGGAAGCGCTTTCTTTCTTGAACTGAGCCCCCCTTCTTTGACTACAAGACAAGCCGGAAGTGACTGGCTTATATTCTCGTTGGCTCCGCTTTTTTTTCTGAAACGGTTTTCTCGATACCTGCTCAAGTAAGTCTGCGACTCCCTATGAGTGTCTCTGTAATCGATTGAAGGCATTCTTCTAGATCTGTGTACTGTTCGGGTACCCTAGAGTCCTCGAGTATGGTTTGTAAAGGTCATATGGGCTTCATCATTAGCTAGGAGACGGTGGAGGGTGTCTGGGTCGTGTTGAAGTCGGTCAACAACTTCGAGTCAGATGTTCGCATCCTCATTTGAACTAGTGACCATTGGCGTACGACCCCTAAGAAGAGTGTATGACAATCTACTTGGAGTAAGTGTGACCTCCGATGTTTCTACAATTTTACTATAATTTACTCGTTTTCCTATTAGCAAGTTCGTCCGAGCTAGTTGACTCATTCTTCTTACCGGTACTTGGTTGATTTTATCTTGTGTTATCATCTGCTGAATATTATGTGCAACCCCAAAGCCGCGGCGGGGGTCTTCTTTCTCCGACCAACTTCAGTCGGGTCTCTATTTTTCAACTTGTCTCGTTGGGATAACAAGCACATGTTTCTCATGGCTTCTATGGGATCTGACTCGCGCGGCGGTAAGTGTTGTCGAAAATATTTATATGTGACTCCTCGTAGTGCACCCGTATCCCAATAAGGCGTGCCCACGAGTATGGGGATGGACCATGTGGTTCCCTTAGGTGAGGCGCACATGTAGGCAGCGGCGGATCTGGGTTAGGTTGGCATTTTCAGTGGTGAGTATGATACGTCCTCCTTACTAAATAATCCGCTAGCCTTGCTGATGGCGGGCTTGTAGAGGAGGATCGAGATCTAAGACCTCCCTTCAGCTCTACTCCATATAAACTTGATTTTCAATAAGTCTTAGGACTCTTCCTTGTCTCCCCCTCTTTTATTAGATATTTATGTGAAGGTATCTAACTTTCCACTATCTATGCAGCGGAGGAGATGGAGCAACATGCTCGGTCCCCCTTTTGCGAGATCCATCTAGCCGACATCACTCAAGAGGATGCCATACAGGTGGACTAATCTCGTATCATCGGTCCCGCATTTGGTTTTGAGAATGCTCCTCGTGCTGTCAATAGGATATCTTCAACCGTGGATGACAAACTGCTAACGTGGGTGATGCAAGCTCAGTTTGACAGCGGGTCTAGTACGAATCGAGGTAAGGCTCAGCCCATGAGTCCTATCAAAGACAAACACTTTGCTAGCTATTATATGCCCTTATTTGGGACTCTTATGAACTTTGGCCTCATAAATCCATTCCCAAAATCGACCACAGGTGGTGGCCCATCTGATGTTGCTCCCAAGGGGACTGCTGGCAAGAGCCTTTCCAATGATACTCGAAAGAAGATCAGTGATGCGGGTCCATTCGAGCCGGCTCAAAATATCGCAGTGCGTAAAGGTCTATCTGGTCCTCGAGAAGAATCTAGTTGGCATATCCCTCGTTCACTCTTTTCCGTGGATGTTGTTGGTCCCTCCTAATTTTGGAATTATGCTGGTGGGATGGTGAACGACACCGACCGTGACATACTGGGGGCTCTGTTTGACGAGGCCTTGAGAGATAAGTTATGTAAGGGCGTCTGCAAGGTACGTTAAAATTCATCCTTCACGGCTCTTAGTTCCCTATTGTTTTCCTCGCACACTAACTGTTGGCTATGCTTTTACAATTGTTGTTGCTTGGGGACGCTTTTGGAACATATATAAAGAGTCCATCCATTATCAGCGATCTTACTAATGATCATAATATGGTGCAAACCTCGTTAAGGGTTGACCGGAAGGAGTCGACGCTAGTCGAGGAAGAGTTAGAGGAAGCTCGTTGCCTCTGTAAAGCGATGGAAGAGAACCATGCCAGGGGAGATGAAGAAATTGAAGTGTATCCGGGAGGCTACAAAGTCCATACATCTTGCTGAAGAGTCGGCGCGTATGGCACAAAAGGATTATGACGTTGAAGATGATATTTGAGCGCTCATGGATGATCGCGGCGAACTGCATTGTCGCATAAAAGACATGGAGGTGGAGTCGTGCCAATCTAGCCACATCACGACTTGAAGTGCTATGAGGCATGTAGGATCCATCAGGGAGGACAAAGGCTCTCCACAAGGAGCTCTGTGGTATGGTGAGAGTGGGCTTCAAGAGGGCCTTGGAGGCTACGAGGGATCTTTCCGGGTTTCCACCGAATCTAGTTCTTCTTGACTTCATGTTTTTGCCGGATGTGGGTCGCTTAGGTCAAGATCTTTCTCATCCTCGGGATGACTCCCGTTGGCTCTCCCTACATTGTCACAATGCTGGATCTGGCTGACATGTCTGAGGACGAGCATAGGGAAATGATCAGGGAGGGAAAGCGTTCATTGGAGCCTTTAGATGGAGAAGAGTAGTTTAAAGGCTAGAGTCAGGCATGTGCTTAGCCCATTTTGTTTTCTTTTTTTCAGGAGTTAGGAGCATGTTAGCCCTTGTTTTGTCGAGACTCATTGTAAGGGTCTGGGCCCCCCTCGTATCTTTGGGTCAGCTTAGTCTGCCTATCAATCTATGAATTATTTTAAGTTACATCGACATTTTTCTACATAACTTTTATTACATGGGAATATTATTTGGTTTTCTGTGATTACATAACCGCATACTTGAACAAAATACAAACACTTGCTACGTAGTTCAAAATACAGACTCTTAACATAAGGCCAAAATGTCAAGGATCTGCTTTTATTTTGACGAGTCTACAAGTAAAACGTTCTCAGGTTAAGGCATTCCAAGAGTGGGGATACTCTCGGCCTTCCATATCTTTGAGCAAGTAGGTAGTGGTTCAGAGGATCTTCGAGATCTGGTAGGGACCATCCCACTTGGGCTCTAGCTTTCTGACATTCTTTGAGGTTTTGATCCTTTTCAAAAACAAGTCCCTGACCTAGGAGGCTTGGGTTCGTACTCGCGTATTGTAATAGCAAGCCATGCGTGTTTTATACAACTCGGCTCAAGCCACAACTTGGTTTATCTTTTTTTTTTTCAAAAAGATCGAGGGCAAAGGCCAGGTTGGCGCTGCTCCTTACTTCCTTGTACTCTTGGACTCTTTAGATTTGCTTCACAACCTCGAGGGGCACGACCGTTTTAGACCCATAGACTAGGCTGAACGGGGTTTTTCAAATTGCAAATCTCAAAGTAGTATGATAGGCCCACAAGATACTGGGTACCTCCTCAACCCATTTGGATTGGTATCACTCGAGGTGGGCTTTGAGGATCTTCATGAGGGATCGGTTGTAACTTCCACTTGTCCATTGCCTCAGAGATACCCCATATATGTGAATCAGTGCTTGACGCCCCATCGATCGCACCACTTCTAGAGGTACTTATTCCTAAACGGCAATCTATTGTCACTAACTAGCTTTTGGGGGGCTCCGAATAAGCAAAAGATGGTATGCCATAAGAAGTTATTAATGGCTATTCTCGTGATTTTAGCCAGAGCCTTAGCCTCGACCCACTTTGTGAAGTAGTCAACTGCGACCAACAAGTATTTCTTCTAACCTTTATCAGGTGCAAGAGCTTCGACTATATCGATTCCCCATTTATCGAAGGAGCATGGGATTGCATCAGGCTCCAAGGGAGTTGCAGGTTGGTACATCATCGGGGCATGGAACTAACATCGCTTGCATTTATGAGTGTACTCATTACAATCAGCGACCAGTATCCCTGTCAAAGGATTTTTGTTGCGGTGTTTCTTATCCCTGCATGGTTAGCACAACATCTTTTGTGAATCTCTTGTAGGATGGGCTGGACTTCTTATTCATTTATGAACCAAAGGTTGGGCTGGGAAAAGGATCTTCAATAGAGTGATCCTTTCCGAAGGAAATATTGGGTCGCGCGCTTGCTCATGGCTCGACAACTATCCCTGTTATCTGCGAACCCTTCAGGATTCTAGAGACATTTCACAATCTCAGTCATCCATCCGCTCTCGACCAAGGTAATCCTTAGACTTATTTGTTCTTCAGCATATCATTCAGACTTCCAAGTTGTAAAGAATGTGATTTTTTGCGTGTTCATGGGTTGTGCCTGACTGAGGAGTTTGGACAGTGTGTCTGCCGCTTGATTCTCAGCACGAGGGACTTGCTTCGTATCAAACTCCTGGAATACGACTTTGTTAACCAAGGCGGCGTCTAGATACTCTTTCATTCTTCACAGACATGGTAAGATCCACTTATTTGTTGTACCACGAGTTCGTAGCCACCGTGGTCTAAGATTCTACGCATGCCTCATTTGCGGCCTAGGAACCATAGACAAATACATGCTAAAAACGTTCTGCCTCTTCATCTTCCGAGCCTTTGTACATTTTAACGATGAAATTTGCAAGGACCTGAATTTTAATGGAGGGTCTAGAGGCGTAGGTATGTCGAACACTCCGAGCTCCATGGCCTACTTTACCATTCGGGACAAAGGCTTCATGTATATTGAGTATGGCACGCAAGGGGTTTTGATTGAGCATGATCACCAGGTTTGCAAAGAGGTAGGCTCAGAGTTTTTGTGCAGTGGTGATGATTGTCAAGCTGGCCTTTTCCATTCGAGTATAGCGAGTCTTAGCATTTTGTAAGGTCTTACTCACATAGTAAATAAGTAGATGTTCCCTTCCTTCCACTCGGACCAACACTGCGCCTAAGGACTCACGACCCATGACTAAGTAGAGGAATAACATTTCTCCCACCACCGGTTTCACGAGGAGTGGAGGTATCGTGAGGTAGTCTTTGAGTTGCTTGAAAGGTTCGTCGCATCGTTCCGCTAGAAGTCTTTCATGTTTCGGAGTATCTTGAAGAATGAGAGGGCCTTATCCAAGGAACGAGAGATGAACCAGCTCTGAGAGGCCATTATCCTAGTCAGCTTCTACACCTCCCGTATAATCTTGGGTGCTTCCATGTTGATGATGTCTCGGGACTTTTTAGGATTGACCCCTATTCCTTTCTCGGTCACAAGGTAGCCCAAGAATTTTCCACCTCTGATCCCCAATGAGCATTTCTGAGGGTTGATCTTCATTCTGAATCATTCCATGATTTAGAAGGCTCGCGCGAGGTTCTGTGCGTGGTCATTGACGTTCTTGCTTTTAAAAATCATATCGTCCACGTAGACTTCTGTGGTATCCCCAATGAATTCTTGGAACATGACGTTGACTAGCCTATGATAGGTAGCTCCAGCGTCTTGGAGTCCGAATAGTATGACTAGGTACTAGATGGTTCCGACGTTTGTGATGAAACTAGTCTTCTCCTGGTCCATGTGGCCATGAGAATCTGGTTGTACCCTTGATCTCCATCCATGGTTGAAAGTAGGGCTTCATTAAGGTTGGTGAGGTCTACGCACATGCGCCATCTTTCTCTGGTTGTGGGCACAAGGACGATGCTTGCCAACCATTTTGGGTATCAGACTTCATTGATTTGTTTGAGATTGATGAGTAATTGTACCTCGGATTGTATTATCTTGTTTCTTTCGGGGCCCATAACTCGCGTCCCCTGCTATACCGGCTTATCGATCGGATAGACAATAAGCTCATGCTGACATTATCTCTTGGTTGATCCTACCACGGGGACTCCTTCCCATGCAAAAACATGCTGGAAATGTTTTAGAGTGTTGTTGATTTCCTTCTCAACATTTTCTTCGATGTTGGTACCTATTTTTAAGACCTTTCCTCCTCCATCTTCTGTGAGCTCTATCATCTTGAGCTCCTCTGTTGTCTTGGACTCTCGCTTCCCTGATATGGAGTTTCTTAGCCACGACCCTAAGGATGCTTTTTTTTGTTCAACAAGTAAGGCGTTCATGCGACATTCTCGCACCTGGGCCTGATCGCCCTTGACTTCTCTGATGCCTGAGGCGGTTAGTGTTGGGTATTTGAACCGCCTCAAATACCGCCTCCAGGATTGCCCATGAGGTAATTACGAAGCAACATGAATAAAACATTGACTATAGTAACAACACAAGGATTTAACGTGGGAACTCCAAAATCGGAGAAAATCCACGGGGACCCGAGCAAAATCAACTATGTAGAAAATTTGTACAACTACATGATTTTCACTCAACCCGAACGACCCCCACAGAGCCTCTTCACTCACACCACTCTCTAACTTATACGCCACAAGTATATAACATATTACATTGTATAATTAGGGAGAATACAGAATAAGACTCTGAAATGGGATACTTTCTCTTCAGCACAATAAGTGCCTATTTATAGGCAATTCTCAAATAACAAAGCCGTGTGGAATTAATTCTACAACTTACAACTTCCTTTAACCAACATCTTCCACCTAGCAACTTAATTACCAAGTTGCATGCAAGCACATGCATGATCAACTTGTTGAATTATTATTCAACACACATGGGCAGCCAACATTCTCCACCTTGAAGATTTTATTAGTGATTTATCATATCTTCAAAATCATCTTCACTCCGGCCTAGACGATTGCACACCCTCTCTGCCTCATAAGATTGTCATAGCTTTTGATATCACTGGAACACAGTCATACTTCATCTCAGAAGTACCATGCTCCACCATAAAGCACAACCACTCAGAATAAATCAATTCCGAGAATTTTCTTTTCGGCCCATGTCGAACATAACTATGCTGATAGTATGGTGGCAACTTCTCATTTGAGCTCCTCCGAAAATCATCAGCCCATCGACATGAATAACACACACCTTGCATTAACGCCCAAAACAATGCCCGTCTGTAAACTGGAACTCACTAACACCAACGCCTTATCTCACAACAACCCCACAATCTCATGCCATAAGAACGTACCCGCCACTTATAACACGTCACTCAAGTTGACTATGTTAGTTTCACCAGTGTTTGACTAAGAGTCGCTCGCCACAACGACTCGTCGTCCCAGATAATTTTCTTTTTTATGGTCCTAGTGTCCGCACCACTCCCAAAATATTTTACTGTTGCACTAGCAACTGTATTCGCCGTGCTAGCAATACCGCTACGTGTAGAGATAACCTCCACTAGTTGAATCCTCGCGTAACCAGACCAAATCAATGTCTCACAACTTGCCACACGTCACAGTTGATTTTCCCGTCAACATACGTCACATCAAACTTCACCATATTCGTACCCCTACCTCCGACATTGCACCGGTGAGTTGGTGAATTTTCACTAGATCAAAATAACACAAAGTAAACCCCCGGAAAGAGATAGATCGTCTTTTCTTACAAAATCTCAAGGTTTCCAGGTAATTGGTGAGGTCACAACGGTTCCGTTTAATTATCAATTACCTTTGACAAAGCCGCCTTTTACAGTACATATTCACACTACTCGCACCACAACTCCATCCTAGCAATAATTCCACCTCCAGCAGAACCCGGGCTCTGATACCACTTGTTGGGTATTTGAACCGCCTCAAATACCGCCTCCAGGATTACCCATGAGGTAATTACGATGCAACACGAATAAAACATTGACTATAGTAACAACACAAGGATTTAACGTGGAAACTCCAAAACCGGAGAAAAACCACGGGGACCCGAGCAAAATCCACTATGTAGAAAATTTGTACAACTACTTAATTCTCACTCAACCCGAACGACCCCCACGGAGCCTCTTCACTCACACCACTCCCTAAACTATACCCCACAAGTATATAACATATTACATTGTATTATTAGGGAGGATATAGAATAAGACTCTGAAATGGGATACTTTCTCTTCAGCACAATAAGTGCCTATTTATAGGCAATTCTCAAAGAACAAAGCCGTGTGGAATTAATTCCACAACTTTTAACTTCCTCCAACCAACATCTTCTACCTAGCAACTTAATTACCAAGTTGCATGCAAGCACATGCATGGTCAACTTGTTGAATTATTATTCAACACACATGGGCTGCCAACTGTTAGGAACTTCACCTTCAGATGCAATGTTGAAGAGATTGCTTCAAATGTCTGGAGGGACGGTCGGCCAAAAATGGCGTTGTAGGTCCTGGACTTGTCTAATTGATGCTCAGACGAAATAATTTGCTCCTTGGTTAGAATCACATGTACTTCAACAAAACACGTGAGACTAGCTAGTAATCCCGACGTAGGCCCTGCAATACTTAAGTCTATAAAATATTAGACTATAAAGTCTACAAAGTTATGACTTACAGAGAGAACTATAGTTGAAAAATGAGTACAATTTCCCCTTTTAAGATGCGTATTTGTATGAGTTTCCCAGGTTCAAGATAGGCTTGGCCCATCTGAAAAGTCTAGGCAAGCTCAAGTGTGCATTGTAGCCTTGCTATCTTGCTAGCGTATCACCTAGCTGCATATGCGATATGTTATGGCGATGCAAATCTTATGTTACTTAGATCTTTTTTAGGCTGATGCTCCGACATAACGCGTTGACTACTTGTAAATTTGAACGTATGATACATGAGATTATGATATATCAATTACCTTATTATATGTAAAAAAAAAAAGAGCATATTGCATATCGCATGGGACAATTTTCCACCTTAATAAATAAACATAGAAAAATGATACAAATGTGTTGTAGTCTTGCAGATCTTTGAGCAATTATAATCATTGCGACTTTCAGGAAGCATTTGATGCACATTATTTACGGAGACACCTTTGTCGCTCCAGATATGGGCAAAATTTGTTTTGGACCATAGTTGACAGGTTTACTTTACCTTTTGGGCTTCATCTGCATTCTCCAATAAAAGGGAAAATTTGAGCAAACTTTACACCTATACCCTATGTTTTTGGATTTTGGGGTATACTATAATTTACTTCTTCAAAATGTAATTTTGGAATTTTATAAAACTATTTCATGCAAATAAAACTTACAAATTATATTAATAATGGGATAATTACATCTAAACTCCCAAAGTTGGTTCAACTACAATTACCTCGATTTGAATGTTTGGAAAACTACAAAAGGCTCATAAGATAATTCTTTTAAAGTTTAAACTCGATGGAATTTAAGATGTAATGACAATAATATAGTGTCTTGACCATAGCCAATTTTAAGTTTAAAGGTGGTGTTTTAGTTTTAGTAGGTGTAAATGTAAATTTTTATAATGTGGAAACGTAAAATATTATTTAAAACTTCAAAATAAAATTAATTAAGTAGTTCTTTGAAAAATTAACTAACATCAAAATATCGTTGTGGAATTTATACTCACTTTTTGTTGCTTATAGTTAATTTGAATTAAAGGCTAAAATTGTTTTGATTTGTTAGTTGCAATATTTCTTTTAAATAACTTACAATTCTTTAGGTTTCTCAAACTATATTGTAACTCTTCAAACCTCGATGTGAATTGTAGCTTTATCAAAACTAGTTAAGAGATCCTAGCTGTTAGTATCTATAATTTATATTTGTGGGTATTGTTTGTTTTTTTCTTGTTAAGAAAAAAATAGGCACTGGTATGCCTCTATGCTTTCGGCTTGGCGAATTCGTTCGAAGTCATTTAATTTGTAGACACTTCAATGCCAGTTAAGGTTTTTGAAGTTGAAAGAAAAGATGGTGGAAGGGCCAAATCAATCAGAAATGAAACAAGTGTGCTGTTTCTTTTTTTTTTTTTTATCGCGACATTCTCCCTTCCATCTAGTTGTAAATCAAATTTCCACAAAAATTTGATCAAAAAATAAATAGATTTGATAAAAAACCATTATTGACAGAACAGATTTATTTCTTCACTTTCATCAGTAAATTTCTTCAAAGATCATGATTAAATCTAAATTGGAAGGATTTTTCTTCTATGAAATGGTTTCACGGGATTCAGCCAACTGTCTCGATTGTGGAATATCATTGAGAAATAGGAATTCGTGTTATCGGAAATCTTTCTGTTCTTTCTTTTTGTATAACACCAAAAAGCACCATGTGAAAACACAAGAGAATCTCGAGGATAGCAGGTGTATCCGTGGATCAAAGTATTTTTCAAATTCTCAATTTCTTTTACATTGGTGTGCTATAATTTGGTACTAATATACCGACTAATTACAATGTGACAAGTATCAAACACGATGAAACGGACAGAGCGACATAATTCTCCTAATCGGTCATGGCAGTTTGGACCCACCCAGTGGCCCTCGAATGAGCTCTTTCGACAGTGAACAATATCTTTTGGCGACAAACAATCTATTTGGTCATGAACAATGTCTTTGGGGCCAACCCATGCAAGGCATCATCTAGCCTATAAATACCACCTCTAGTCATCATTAAAGACAAATATTTTTCTCACATCTCTGAGACCACAAATTATCTCTTCGCGTATCATCTCTTCGTGAACTATCTCTTTGCAAACTATTTTTTCGTGAACTATTGCTTTGTGAATGATCTCCTCACAAATGATCCCTTTGCGAAAGATCTCTTCGTGAACGATCTCCTCATGAACGATCTCCTCACGAACGATCTCTTCTCGAACGATCTCTTCGTGAACAATCTCCTCTCGATCGATCTCTTCGTGAACGACCTCAGAAATCTGACTTTCACATTTGACCACGATTGACAATCACAGAAAAACAATAAACTACGTTTGACTTGATTCCCTAAATAGGATATGTAAGCAGCTTGGCTTAGTTATAAGTTCAGTCTGAAATCAACAAATTCTTAATTCGCATAAGTTGCTTTCTGCCCGACCCAGCAAATACGTTTGACTTACTTGACTGATTTCTCCGTGTCTCGTCGCAAGGCTCATTTTGAGCTGTCTATATCGTATTTGAGCTATAACTTGTTTACAATCTAACCCCTCAACATGCATCAACTAATTTAGGCACCAGAGTGCCTACGCCGAGTCAACCCCAACCTAGTCCACATGCCGTGTCTTTTTACCTACAACGAACTCAAAGCTAACTTACGACCAATAAGGAACTTGAGTTAGTCAAACGTGGTATGATTAGTCAGCAAATTATGACCCCCATCACCTATATATGTATAAGTAATTTGTACAACTATATCAAATATAATATAACATACTAATTAAGTATGGCGTTTTGAATTTGACTATAGTCTCGATATACATACACACACACACACACACATATATATATATATATATAATTGTATGTGTTACAAATACATCAATGTTTTATACTTGTATTAAGTGACTTTACACAATAAAAATCAATCACGTATACAGTTACTTACATTTCATTCGGGTTTTACGGGAATATTCTCATTTTATATGTCAATGGTGTGAGTAGAACTACAACTATATCTGATTTTTCTTTCTTTAAGCAACGTAACATAATATAATTGAATTAATGGTCACGTCTATCGAATACAATTAAATTTATTGTCACTTGCGGTTAAACCAGTAAACCCTTTACCTCATAGAAAAATTTACACGCGGATGCTAGTAATATAAAATGGTATTATGTATTTAACCTGATTTGGGTTATTCGAGATCCTTAATCTACTGTAATGTAATATTACTGTCAATCTGCAAATACCCGAATAAGTCACAAATCAATTCAATACAATGTGTAAGGTTCACGATGTTTCAGTTCATTGGATTATCTCTTTAATTACATGCTAATGTTTTATGTAGTAATTGTTCAAAAAACCACCGGCCGTGTCTATATTGTGTTGAGGAACACACTTAGCAATAAAATTTTGTTTTGAAAATCTGGTTGTGACGTTTATGTCTGTGTCCATTTCTGTTCATCACAAGATATAACTCCAAGTACACCCTATCCGACTCCAGGCAGATTATCCATCTGTATATGTCAGTGTAGATTTTTTTTCTTCTTTTTTTTAATGAATTATGCCAGTGTATATTGAAGCGCGTAAAATTAAGAAAAAAATGCAAGTGTTTAGTGTTGCATAAGAATTGAAGTGCATGTGACGCAATGAATAGACTAAGGTGGTGTTTGCAAACTTAGTAGAAGTTCAGAAGCTAGAAGCACCCCCACACAAGCTTTAAGATTGTGGGGTTTTTTAACTTAAAAAAAGTTGTATAACCGAAAAAGCTGTTAGGTATTTGAGTCGACAAATACGCGCCCCCAGGATTTGCCCATCGTGGATATACGAAGCAAATACGAATAAAATATGACGATCGTAACAACACAAGGATTTTACGTGGAAACTCCAAAACCGGAGAAAAACCACGGGGCCCGAACGAAAATACACTATGTAGAAAATTGTTACAACTACACAATTTCTCGCTCAACCCAACCGATCCCCACAGAGCCTTTTTACCCGTAACACTCCCCGAATATACCTCACACAAATATAGAAATATTACAAGAGGGAATATAAGAGTTATATTACAAAAGAACTATGAATTTTGGGATGGGATAATTGAATCTAACCGGAGGCAGCATTGTTAACCCTAAAAAATAAAATAAAGGAGATCACTCCTACTCGGAAAAAACAATATGTGGACAATACAATTGTCACGAGTACTTCCGATGAGATGTACCTATAAGGAAAACCCCTCGGAGGACTGCCCTACCTCTCGGTCACTGACCCGAAAAGGTTTATAAGAGCACCCGAGGAGAAACATAAGCGTCCCTTGGAAAGTCAAACGGTGAATGAAAAACAGATATCAACACGGCATCGGAAAAAGAGCAAACCCCGATGGACCCGTATGACTCCGATATCCACCAAATGCGCCAAGAGGGACCAAGAGGGACCCCGAGTCCTATGAACTTACAAGAAAACTTCCTTGCTGAACGCTCCTCGGAAAAGGCAACACTCGGACTTATCCGAGAACCCAATTTTGGAAAAGGTCAATACAAGAACACCCAGTGAATACAGTCCGAGCACTCTGATGAAGAAATCTCACTTTCAGTAAAGCAAAAACAGCCCTCGGACACAAAATCACAGTCCTCGGAAGTCACACCAAGTCCTCGGAGATCACATTTCCACCCTCAGAGATCACTCCTGACTGTTGAAGAAAATACCCGAATCAAGAAGGAGAAACAAAAGCCCTCGGAAGAATAGCTCTATCAGAAACAGTCTACATCAGAAGCCCTCGGAGATATCAGAAGACACAAAAGCTAATCCAGTCAGCACTTAGTAGATAAACGATAAACATTATCCTAATTTTCACACCTGTATCAA
Source organism: Linaria vulgaris (assembly GCA_948329865.1). NCBI lineage: Eukaryota > Viridiplantae > Streptophyta > Magnoliopsida > Lamiales > Plantaginaceae > Linaria > Linaria vulgaris. Next base: position 69,497,883 of record OX415249.1, read on the forward strand.
GGTAACAACAACACCTGTCCTTACCAAAACACATGCACAATGACACCTACCCCTACCAAAGTCTATATAAAGGGAGGTGATCAGTAGAAGAAAACAAGCTGAAGTAACTAAGCCTATTTACTACAATCTATCACTCAAATACGTAAGATAAAAAGAGGAGGAAATGTTCAGTGAATAAAGGAAGGGAATATTCTTGCAATTAATCTCATTATGTCCATCTCGCGTTGCCTCTGAATCACGGACAGGGCGTTTCGACCCAAATAAATATCTTCCGTTAAATAGGGAATAATTCCAAACCCGTTAACAAAGTGGCGCCGTCTATGGGAACGTCACAACATCTGTCCTCGAGAGAATTCAGGCACACGTCAGCTAGGATGGATGGTCTTTTCGAAAATGACAACCTTCCTGTCCCGAACAACGACTCAGAAGAAACTTTGTCCAATTATGAACCAGGTACAAGAGATTTTATTAGTATTCCCCGATCTGTTTATGAAAGACTTATATATGCTGAAAGAACACCCTGGAGGGATGATCCCCCCGGACGCACGTCCCCTGTGCTCTCCGAGAACGAAGATTTCCCCTCGGAAGAAGATGCACCTCCGAGGACGTGGAACCCAAATTGGAATCCTTGGCGACAGACACCCCGACAAAGTCCTCGAAGATATGTATGTCGTGAAAGGACTCCCGTGAGGGGTCAGGTAGAAATTTCTCGCCCCTCAGAGTATCGAGGAGAGGTTGAACATTCCTTATGGGGAATGATGGATGATTTACGAAAAGAATTAGGTGATCTCAAGAAAACCATGGCTCCCGAGGAAGATCCTACATTCAAGACCTCTCCTTTCATTCCCGAAATTGCTTCAGCTTCTATCCCCTCGGGGATGCGACCTGTTAATATCCCGCTATATACCGGAGAAGCTGATGGAAGGGACCCACAAGATCACGTCCATCAATACCTGGCAGGAATGGACCTCTCTTCCGCTCCTGATCATGTGTTATGTCGCGTATTCCCTGTTACCCTTGGAGGGCGGGCCCAAGCCTGGTTTACTCATCTTCCACCTTGTTCCATCACGAGCTTTGACCGACTAGCTCATTTGTTTGTACGACAATTCGCCTGCAACCGAAGGTACCCTAAATCTGCTATGCATCTTTTTACTATTAAACAGAAGAAGGATGAACCCTTGCGAGAGTATATAAAGCGCTTCACGAATGAAGCACTCGATGTTCCAAATGTTAGCCCGACCATTATGGCGGACATATTAACTCAGGGACTCCGAGCGGGGGATTTCTTTAGATACCTTATGGGAAATCGTATCACGGATATGAATGAGTTAATGCAAAAGGCGGAAGTACATATTTTGATGGAAGAAGCCGAGGGAACAAAGAAGCAGATGGAGCAGGAGGATAGTGAACACTTAGAGCGTGCCGAGAAAGAAGTGAAGGTCAAAGAAAAGAGCAAGGAAGGGAAACCTCCTCAGCGAAAAGATGAAGGAGGAGTGGTTAAGAAATTCCTCCGACCCGTGCACTTACCTCCGATGACTGTTACTCCACCAGAAGTGCTCAACATAATGAGGGGTAGCAACGAGTTGCACTGGCCCAGACCGACTAAATTTCCTAACCGAGACAAGGACACTGGGAAATATTGTAAGTACCATAAAACTTACGGGCACACTACGGAAGAATGTACTACCCTTCGTTTAGAGGTGCTTGGCCTATTGGAGATAGGGTACTTGAAGAACTACCTTAAGGAAAATAACCTCGAAGAGCCCAAGGCAAATGTTTGGAAGAGATCACGAAGGGAAGAAGAGGAACAAGAAAGAGAAGAAAGGACGCCTAGTCGGAAGTCACGAGAGGTGACTACTAGACGGCTCCGCCCCCGAGAGAGAAGTAAAGACCGCCGGCGAAATTCACGAGAGAAAACGACAGGATATCCGAGTCTACCTCCTCCACCTAACTCTTACAAAGACAACCCCCCAACAGGGAGAACGATCAATATGATTGAAGGGGGTGAAATCTCCATGGCACCTCAGGGCAAAAAGAAGAAATATTTGAAAGAAGCCCGACGAGCAGAGCAAGGATTAGCTGTCTGCTCCATTCAAGGGTCACAGCTGCCTAGTATCACTTTCGGACCCGAGGACCTTACAAATGTAATATACCCTCACGAAGATCCCTTGGTTATATCTGCCGTCATTTACGGGTATGAAATCCAACGTATCCTCATAGATACGGGCAGCTCTGTGGATGTACTCTTCCTACCGACCTATCTCGCTATGAGATTGAAACAAGAAACGTTGGAAACCGCTGAGGTCCCGTTAGTAGGATTCTCAGGGGAAGCTTGTCAAACCCTCGGAACTGTTACTCTTCCAATGTCGTGGGGGAAAGGAGCCCTTCGGAGAACGGAATCTATTAAGTTTTGGGTAGTGGAGGCTTCTTCGCGAACGTATAATGTGATCTGCGGAAGACCATCTATTCGGGCCTTTGAGGCTATTCCTTCTACTTTGCATCTTAAAGTGAAATTCCCCACCTCCTCGGGAATCGGAGAAGTCCGAGGAAGTCAGTCAAAAGCTAGAGAATGCTGCATGAATGCCATTCCCTCAGAAGAGGACGGACCTTCACTCGGAAATAACAAAAAGTGTAGAACCGAGGAAACACGTGTCCAACCTGTGGAAGAGTTAAAAATGGTGGAATTAGTAGAAGGAAGCCCCGAGAAAGTAATCAAAATGGGCACCCATATGGCTCCAATCATAGAAGGCCAATTGATTTCTCTTCTCAAACAATTTCATCATCTCTTTGCGTGGGAAGGGGGGCCGCCCGGACGAATCAGCAACAAGGTATGTCAACATTTCCTTAATGTAAAGCCTGGAGCTAAACCTGTCCAACAGAAAAAGAGGAAAATGGGCCCCGAGCGCAACAAGATCATCCGCTCGGAAATACAACGCCTTCTCCAATTAAAGCAAATACGAGAAGTTATTTACCCCGAGTGGTTGGCTAATGTCGTGCTAGTTCCCAAGCACGGAGGAAGATGGCGAATGTGTGTTGACTTTACTAACCTCAATGAAGCATGCCCCAAGGATTGTTATCCTTTACCGAGCATAGATCAGCTAGTTGATTCTACCGCAGGATGTGCGCTACTATCAACTTTAGATGGAGATCAAGGGTACAACCAAATCCCGATGGCGGCTATTGATCAAGACAAGACCAGCTTTATCACGGATGCAGGCACCTTTTGTTATCTAGTCATGCCCTTTGGATTAAAGAATGCTGGAGCTACCTATCAACGGTTAGTAAGCCTTATGTTCTCAGGACTTATTGGGAAATCAGTAGAGGTTTATGTAGATGATACTGTAGTTAAAAGTAACACTGCTGAAGAACATCCCGAGGACCTACGGAAAGCGTTGGTCATTATGGACAACTTTGGCATGAAGGTTAACCCTCGGAAGTGTTCTTTTGGTATCCGAGGAGGAAAATTTTTGGGATTTATGGTTACGGAGAAGGGAATTGAAGTAAACCCCGAAAAAGCAGAAGCTATCATGGGGTTACCTACCCCGAGGACGGTAAAAGATGTCCAAAAGCTGACTGGAAGAATGGCCTCGTTGAGTCGGTTTGTCTCCAAGTCCGCAGAAAAAGGGCTTCCTTTCTTCAAGGTACTTCGGAATATCAAGGAATTTCAGTGGACCCCCCAATGCGAGGAAGCTCTCGAAGACTTAAAAAGGTACATGTTGAAACCCCCTTTGCTGGTAAAACCTGTACCCCAAGAAGAGTTGTTTCTGTATTTATCGGTCAGAGAAGAGGCTATTAGCGCTGTCCTGGTCAAAGAACAAGATGGAGAACATCACCCGGTATATTACGTTAGCAAAACTCTCCTCGGAGCCGAAACCCGATATACCCTAACTGAGAAACTCGTTCTAGCATTGGTTACTACGGCTCGTAAGCTACGCCCCTACTTTTTATCCCACCCAATTACCGTGCTTACTAAGCATCCCCTGAGGTCAATTCTTAATAAGCCGGAATCATCAGGGAGAATGATAAAATGGGCCGTAGAGCTTACTGAGTACGATATTTCATATGCTCCGAGACCGTCAATCAAAGCGCAAGTTCTGGCGGACTTTGTAACAGAACTCACGGGCGTTGGATCCGAGGAAAAGGAGCCACGATGGCACGTATATGTAGATGGATCCTCGGTGAGTACCCATGGGGGGGCCGGAGTAGTTTTGGTAAATCAAGAAGGAGAGGAGGAAAGACTCCATTTTGCAGTTAGAATAGATTATCCCCTCTCTAACAATGAGGCCGAGTATGAAGCTCTCCTTATTGGTATGAGACTAGCAAGAGAAGGGGGAATGAAAAGAGTACTCCTTCATAGTGATTCCCAACTGATTGTTCAGCAAGTTAAGGGGTCATATGAGGCCAAAGAAGAAAGAATGCAAGAGTACCTCCGAGTTGTTCGCCAAAGGTCCGAATGGTTTGAAGAATACGACATAGTTCAAATTCCCCGAAAAGAAAACCAAGAGGCGGATGCTTTGTCCAAAATGGCTACACAAACAGCCGTAATACATACTCGGAAGATTACTCTACTTCATGTCAATGAATCTGAAAAGGGTGAAGGCCGAGAAGTGAACACAGTTTCAGATCCTTCATCTAGCTGGGTGACTCCTATCAAAGCCTATTTGCAGAATCCCGAGGGATACTCCTCGGACAAGAATATTCAGCGAATGATGTTCAGAAAAACCCTCCGATACTTCCTCAAAGACGGGATACTCTTCCGAAGGACATATTCATATCCCCACGCTCGATGCCTTAATGAAGAAGAGGCCCAGCTAGCCTTAGCAGAAACTCACGAAGGGGTATGTGGGAGCCATACTAGTGGCGAAAGCATGGTTGGACGCTTGATCCGACAAGGCTACTATTGGCCCACGATGGCCAAAGATAGCAAAAGCCATGCCGAAAGATGTAAACCATGTCAGGCTTACGCCCCTCGGACCCATCTACCCGCAGCCCCTTGGGAACCCTCTCTGAACCCCTGCCCATTCTCTAAGTGGGGTATTGACATACTTGGACCCCTCGTCCCTGATGCCGGCCAAAAGAAATTTCTGCTAGTAGCTGTTGATTACTTCACCAAATGGGTGGAAGCGGAACCCCTGGCTAGGGTAACCGCGGGGGCCGTCATCAATTTTCTCTGGAAAAATATTATTTGTCGCTTTGGTGTCCCTAAGAGCCTGGTAAGTGACAACGGTTTACAGTTTACTGATCAAGGATTGCAAAAATGGTGTGATCATTGGGAGATAAAACATCGCTTTGCCTCCGTGGGATACCCTCAAGCAAATGGCCAAGTAGAAAGAACCAACATAACCCTCTTGAAGAACATGAAGGCCCGGCTTGATTGGCATAAAGCTAAGTGGGTTGAGGAGATACCCGGGATATTATGGGCCTATCGGACCACGCAAAGTGTCGCTACGGGCGAAACCCCTTTTAGTTTATCCTACGGGTGTGAAGCTGTTTTACCCTCGGAGGTCTCCATAGAAAGTTGGCGAGTCAAGGAATACGAAGAAGTGGCCAATGGCTCAAATTTAGCCCTCGCCCTTGACCTTCTCGAAGAAAAAAGAACCCGAGTAGCCCTCCGAATGGAAGAGTACAAGGCTCGGATGTCACGATATTATAATACCAAGGTAAGACTCCGAACCTTTCAAGTTGGAGATTTAGTGATGAAACGAGTAGGGGCCTCCAAGAATGTGGGTAAACTAGATCCACGATGGGAAGGACCCTACAAGATAGTGGAAATCGTGGGACCGGCGACTTATCGGCTTGCTAACTCCGAGGAGGCAATACTTCGCAACACGTGGAACGCAAGTAACCTTAGAAAGTATTATGCTTAATGTAATAGTTATACATGAATAAAAAGAGCGTTCATATATGAGGGGGTACAGTACAAAAGAAACTAGAGTTGTCTGGCAAAATGATGGCTATACATATGAGACATCAAGACAACCCAATAACGTTAAATACCCTCTGTATTATGAACTAGGTTGTATACTATTTTTCAACAAGCTAAGACCCTCCCATAGGACGTTTCCCCTCTCGGATAAGTCTTCGGCACTGCTCCTCGGAAAGAGAGACTGGATCATCCAAGAACACAGTTCCGACTGCAAAATCTCTAATAGGTGAAGGAGAAAGTTCCTCGGAGACTTGACGAATGTTGAGTTCAGGAAGGAGCAAGCCCGAGGGGAACTCTGGCAAAGCTTGTACGGCATCTTGGCACAATTTATAGCCTATATGCACTAAGTCACGCATCTCTCTCCGAAGAGATTCACGAAGACTGGATGGACCCACCACCTCCAACACAGCTTGGACTCGGGCCATGATCACCTCTACCGCATGAGAGCGGGTTATTCCTAGCAACTGATGACTCAAATCATCTCTTTCCAGTATATCCTGTGTTAGTTGCTCCTCCGAGGACCGCATTTGGCCACGTAACTCCTCCATTCTCCGCCCTAAGTTCAAGACACGTGCTTTTTCAAGCGATAATTGGCGTTCCAATTCCCACGCCTTATCCTTCTCGAATTGTAACGCCTGGATGTGAGTCTCCTGTGCGGATTCATGAACCTCCTTCAAGTGAGCTACCTCCACTTGAGCTTCTAAGAGACCTCGCTCTAACTCATCCCGACGACGGTATACTAAACCCGGATCTGAGGAAGAACTCCCGTAAGACCCGAGGGCGTCCAACACCATATAAATCTGCTCAAAACACAAAGCGAATGGCATCAGACCAGAGGACAGGTTAGTATTAAACAAAATGAATAGATACCTCACACAGGTCTTTGCAGGCTAAATCTTGGAGAACGGGTACCGAAAGGGTTTTTATCAGCTCACAATCTGTTACGTTCAATAACCCACTAAGAAAGTTTCGGCAAAATCCCACTGCTGATCCGAGAGGAGAAACATCCTGATTACCCCCGGGGGGAAGAGTTCTCCCGAGGGAAGGGTGCTCCTCGGGCGGTGGTGCAGGAATACGACCAGGGATATCTTGCCGGGGCTGCATATCCTCTGTACTAGAAGAGTGAAGATACTCCTCTAATACATTTACTACGGTAGAATTATGAGGAATGGGCTGTGATACTATGGGACTCATGTGATAATCCGTTTGAGAAAGAGTTGCTATCAGATCCGACGATCCAGAAGGAGTTATATAACTGACTGGGGGGGCTGCAACGGGTTCCTCCTCCTCCGAGGAAATTTCAACCATTGCCTCACTTACGAGGGGAGGAGAATCGCCAACCTTCGTCACCCCGGGAATACCATGCAATGCCCTCCCCAAGAAAACGTCATTAGAAGACCCGAGAGAAAAAGCTCCCATCTCCGCTCCTGCAAAAGATGTCAGTAGGAAAACGATCTGAGGACACCAATAAAGTTTATAAACTAGAGAATGATTAGTAGAACTTACGAAAATGAAAATTACTGTGAAGAGGACGAGAAGCAGGAGTGCATCCTTCCACCCCCTCTTGTAAACCTGCCAAAATCAGAGCCTCGGGGAAATCCAATAGCCCAGATATGTCATAAGAACCAGAGAAAAGTCCCGAGTGAAGCAATATCTCCCTCACTTGTCCTCGTGTTTCGGTGTTGGGTGCGATATACCCCAGACCCCATCGGATGGGTACACCCCACGATCTGGCTGACTGGCCTCTCGGACGGACAAAGAAAAATCTCCGCCTCCAATCCCCTCTACTAGAGTGGGAACTGGATACACGAGTGAAGATATTTTCCTTGTCCCGATAGGTCAAGCTAAAAAATGGAGTCCCCTCTGAGCAAGGTTGAAGGGTAAATATTGTCCCCACCCGATAAGGGGACATCGGAAGGTTTAAAAGCTCACTACGAAGGACATATCCCACCAAATGACTATAGGAACTTGGTGTTAACTGACTCGGACACACCTGCCAATACCGAAAGAGTATTTGGAAAAAGGGATGGAAAAAGGTCCGTAAACCACACCGCATCTGTTCGGTATAAACGGTCATGTAACCTGAGGGGGGTGCGTAAGCCCTATGGCCCGAGGAAGGCACTAGTATGTCATAATCTTCGAAATCAAGGTTATAGCCGCTAAAAAGAGATCTTACCGAGTTCTCACATTCTGTACTCGTGGTAGATCCTACACGTCCTCTGCCTATTAACCGAGATGGATTAAGAGGAATCAAATCGAACTCCGAAGACTCATCCGCCAAAGGATATGGCTCCCTACTCATGAATATCTCCCTGATATGATTGATCCTCCGTGAATTTGTAGATGGAAGCCTACGAGCTACCCCGAGAGAGGAACTAGCACCAAGTGTCGCCTGATTTTCGGATAAATTGTCCCTCGGAGGAACTCTTGATGATCCAGAAGGACCCCGAGCGGTATCCCGAGAAGAACCGCAAGATGGATTCGAACCACTTCTTCTATAATAAGGAGGCATCATCTTATTTGGTAAGCACTATCCTCGTACTTGCAATTATGAATAAACTCGTAAGGAGTAGGAAATAAGTGCGGAATTGGTAAAGATCTTACGTGCATATATACTCTTTAAGCCAAGAGTTAAAATTAGAAGCTTAAGCTCTTATTAGGTTAACTAAGGGACACGTGTTGAAAAACTTTTTGATTAAGAATGACACGTACCCTATTTAACCATGCAAAGCAACACCTCCTACTTAGAAATTTTACTTAGTCAGCAACCTTATAAGAATTATCATTATCCATTTTAATTAAACAGCGGAGATAAAATATAGAATAGGAAGATTGCACAAAATATTTATTGATTTAAACCAAAGAGCCCTCGGAAGGGATAATAAGCACAAGGAATATTTATTTAAAAAAACTAAAAGTAAAAAATTACAAAGAACAAGACTAAGCCCCCGTGGAAGGAGGAAGGGAAGAAGTTGTCTCCTCGGCGGAAGTACCCAATGGAGCAAGACGAGAAATTGGAGAAAATACTCCCCCGGAACCGCTAGCCCTCGGACTCGGACTCGTGGCGGAGCGCATTGGAGATGGTGTCGGAGAATCCCGAGAGGATAGCAAACCCCCAAACCTCCCCACAAAATAATGGCAGTCGTCGGGAGTTGGCTTCTTTAACTTACGAAGATCGAAAGACTTGGAGAAGTTAACATCCGACCTTATCAAAGATTTCGCCACCTTCGCACACTCCAAATAACCCCACAGAAGATGACCCATCAAGAGCTCGTGAGAAGGCGCCTCGGATGCTCCTGATTGCTGCCGTGAAATCTCTCGTTGGGCAAACTGAACAGCTGCATCCACCTTAGCCTGCACGTCCTCGGGAGAAAGAAAATTTGCTAACTTCCCCTCGGCTGACTCTACCCTATCAGTAACTTGGCCCAGTGTCTCCTGGAGAACTCTCTCTCTCTCATTCCCGTCCGCCACCGCCTTCTCGAGAGCTGCAATACGAGCAGTAAAGACCCCCTCGGAGTCTTTCCTTTCCTTCTCCATCTTCTTATAAGCGGACTCGGCAGCACTTAAACTACCTTGCAAATTCGCCCTCGCCTTCTCTGATTCATTGAGAGCAAATTCGTAGTCGGAAATCTTTGTTTGAAGAAGGTCCTCCCTAGTTTGACTCTCTTTATCCCGGACTAAGAGAGGTGCCAATTGTGCCCGGAGTGCTTCTAAATCCTCTATATCTTTCCGACCGCGCTCTTCAACGGCAGTAACTGCCTCCCGAGTCTTTCCAATCTACAGAAAAGTCAACAATAAAAGATTCAACAGAGATGTATTGTGTAATTTCAGAAGACTAATGTAGAGAAGCTTACCATGAGCCCCAACCAGTTAAGACTGGTGTACAAAAATTGATACCCCTCGGCGGGTGCTGAACTGGAGGAGGCGAAAAATCGGAGGATATCTTGATAAGCCTCCCCCACTGAACGAGATGAAAATTCCCCCCCGGATCCGCTGGGAGGAATAGGCTTTTGGAATGTATGACCCCTCGGAGACAAAGTCACCGGGACATGTCCCCTCGGAGGAGTCGTATCCTTTATGGGAGTCGTCACTTCTGAATTTGTAAATATGGCCCGTGAACCACCTACTGTTGTGGAGGGGCTGGTCTTTCCCAATAGTGATTGCAGAATCCCTTCCTTCAAATCTCGGTCCTCTGAAGAAGGATCAAACTCCCCTTGGGTGTCTTCGGAGTCCCCTCGTAAACCTTCTTGCTCGGGAATGCTGAATTGGGCCAGAAAGTCCTCCTCTACAAAAGATACAAACTGGCAGTAAGAGGAAGAATGAAACTAGAAAAAATTATAGAAAGAAGGCAAATAATGGATACTCACCATATAATGAAGACTCTTCTACCATCGGAGCTTTCCCTTTATCCATAGCCACTACATCAAAAGAAAAGGTGTCAACATATCAGCAAATATTGCAGATAAAGATATGAAAATCTCATTAAAAACTCGTGAAAACTTACCCCGAGGAGCGGATTCAGGAACTGTCGGAAGCTTAGGAGAAGGATCCTCGGAAGACAGGTCTATTACTTCAGTATCCTTCCGAGCAGATTCATCCTCCGCACCACTCGGAAAGATACCCTCCTCGGAACCTCTCAGAGAAATTCCTATATTAGATTCGGAAGCAGGTAAATTCCCTGACTCCGATTTGGAAACGGGCACTAAAGCCAAATCCCAAGAAACAGGGGCTACTTGGCGCAAGGGAACAGCGCTCCTGACGACCCCCATCGCATCCATGCATAGAAGAGAATGGTCCTCGTGAAATCCACCCTTCTCTGGACCCATATGCCTACTCTCGGGAGCATTCACCTCCTCCTCCTCGTGATCACCCTCCTCTGGTATCTCAGAGACACCACTAGGAGTAGGCTCCCTCGGACTCGACTGCAGATAATAGTTTGCCATGACATCCCCTGCATCATCCCACCAATAACATGTATAAGCACAATTTATCACGGTACTCGGAGGAAGAATAAAAGAGTAAAAGAACGAATGAAGAGACTTACGAAAGAAACTCCTCGCCTCGGGAGATAAAGACAAAGGACGTTCCACTGCGTCGTCGGTAAAAATTACGTAGTGAAGACCAGAAGTCTCGTACAACATGGTGAAGTCCTCTGATTCCATCAATTTGTGCTGAGAAATTATAGGAGATAACACCGCCTCCTGATCCAGAGCGTGCACGGGAGTAGTACCCTCTCGCCAATCAAAGGGCACATCCCACTCACCGTTGACAGGTCCCACGAAGAAGTATCTGTTCTTCCAGACACTATGTGAGGTAATAGCAGCCCCCAAGATCCTCTTCGTGGAATCCCCCGAGTTGTCCCGATGACGAACGTTATAGAAAGGATACCCCCCGGGTGATACCGCCACGTCAAAGATCGAAAGAAAGTGATCCACCGAACACTCTAGCCCATTCACGTGGCACCAAAATACGTAAATACAGATAGCAGCAAATCCATTCGGTACCATCTGACTTGGGCTGATATTACAAGTTTTAAAGAGCTCACAGAAAAAAGGGGACATAAACGAGCGCCACCCGTACTTCACCTGAGCAAAGAATACTGTCAACATACCCGGAGGAGGATAGCATGCCCTCTCATCCTTCGTCGGGAGTCGGAAGACCATATTTTTCTGAAGGACTCCGGTGGAGGTAAACAGATCCGCTACCTGCTTACGAGTAGCAATATTCTTCGTCTTTTCCACCTTAGCAAAAGTTCGAAGAGGCGGTTCCTTTGATTTGGGAACCCTAGCTTTCTTCGAAGAAGTGGCACCGCCTTCAGCAGCCGCAGCAATTTCTCCCTTACGTTTGCGAGTAATAACTCCCACCGGAATACCCCTCACACTCGTAGAAGAGTCAATCGGAGCAGTGACTGCAGAGGAGGTAGCGGCGGCGATGGGATCAGTGTTGGTAGAAGAAGCCATTGGTGTAATAATAAAGGGATGTTTCCGAAAAGGAGAAGAAGAGCGAGTAAATCTGCTGGGAATTTGAAGGTGGTGTTTTAGTTTTAGTAGGTGTAAATGTAAATTTTTATAATGTGGAAACGTAAAATATTATTTAAAACTTCAAAATAAAATTAATTAAGTAGTTCTTTGAAAAATTAACTAACATCAAAATATCGTTGTGGAATTTATACTCACTTTTTGTTGCTTATAGTTAATTTGAATTAAAGGCTAAAATTGTTTTGATTTGTTAGTTGCAATATTTCTTTTAAATAACTTACAATTCTTTAGGTTTCTCAAACTATATTGTAACTCTTCAAACCTCGATGTGAATTGTAGCTTTATCAAAACTAGTTAAGAGATCCTAGCTGTTAGTATCTATAATTTATATTTGTGGGTATTGTTTGTTTTTTTCTTGTTAAGAAAAAAATAGGCACTGGTATGCCTCTATGCTTTCGGCTTGGCGAATTCGTTCGAAGTCATTTAATTTGTAGACACTTCAATGCCAGTTAAGGTTTTTGAAGTTGAAAGAAAAGATGGTGGAAGGGCCAAATCAATCAGAAATGAAACAAGTGTGCTGTTTCTTTTTTTTTTTATCGCGACATTCTCCCTTCCATCTAGTTGTAAATCAAATTTCCACAAAAATTTGATCAAAAAATAAATAGATTTGATAAAAAACCATTATTGACAGAACAGATTTATTTCTTCACTTTCATCAGTAAATTTCTTCAAAGATCATGATTAAATCTAAATTGGAAGGATTTTTCTTCTATGAAATGGTTTCACGGGATTCAGCCAACTGTCTCGATTGTGGAATATCATTGAGAAATAGGAATTCGTGTTATCGGAAATCTTTCTGTTCTTTCTTTTTGTATAACACCAAAAAGCACCATGTGAAAACACAAGAGAATCTCGAGGATAGCAGGTGTATCCGTGGATCAAAGTATTTTTCAAATTCTCAATTTCTTTTACATTGGTGTGCTATAATTTGGTACTAATATACCGACTAATTACAATGTGACAAGTATCAAACACGATGAAACGGACAGAGCGACATAATTCTCCTAATCGGTCATGGCAGTTTGGACCCACCCAGTGGCCCTCGAATGAGCTCTTTCGACAGTGAACAATATCTTTTGGCGACAAACAATCTATTTGGTCATGAACAATGTCTTTGGGGCCAACCCATGCAAGGCATCATCTAGCCTATAAATACCACCTCTAGTCATCATTAAAGACAAATATTTTTCTCACATCTCTGAGACCACAAATTATCTCTTCGCGTATCATCTCTTCGTGAACTATCTCTTTGCAAACTATTTTTTCGTGAACTATTGCTTTGTGAATGATCTCCTCACAAATGATCCCTTTGCGAAAGATCTCTTCGTGAACGATCTCCTCATGAACGATCTCCTCACGAACGATCTCTTCTCGAACGATCTCTTCGTGAACAATCTCCTCTCGATCGATCTCTTCGTGAACGACCTCAGAAATCTGACTTTCACATTTGACCACGATTGACAATCACAGAAAAACAATAAACTACGTTTGACTTGATTCCCTAAATAGGATATGTAAGCAGCTTGGCTTAGTTATAAGTTCAGTCTGAAATCAACAAATTCTTAATTCGCATAAGTTGCTTTCTGCCCGACCCAGCAAATACGTTTGACTTACTTGACTGATTTCTCCGTGTCTCGTCGCAAGGCTCATTTTGAGCTGTCTATATCGTATTTGAGCTATAACTTGTTTACAATCTAACCCCTCAACATGCATCAACTAATTTAGGCACCAGAGTGCCTACGCCGAGTCAACCCCAACCTAGTCCACATGCCGTGTCTTTTTACCTACAACGAACTCAAAGCTAACTTACGACCAATAAGGAACTTGAGTTAGTCAAACGTGGTATGATTAGTCAGCAAATTATGACCCCCATCACCTATATATGTATAAGTAATTTGTACAACTATATCAAATATAATATAACATACTAATTAAGTATGGCGTTTTGAATTTGACTATAGTCTCGATATACATACACACACACACACACACATATATATATATATATAATTGTATGTGTTACAAATACATCAATGTTTTATACTTGTATTAAGTGACTTTACACAATAAAAATCAATCACGTATACAGTTACTTACATTTCATTCGGGTTTTACGGGAATATTCTCATTTTATATGTCAATGGTGTGAGTAGAACTACAACTATATCTGATTTTTCTTTCTTTAAGCAACGTAACATAATATAATTGAATTAATGGTCACGTCTATCGAATACAATTAAATTTATTGTCACTTGCGGTTAAACCAGTAAACCCTTTACCTCATAGAAAAATTTACACGCGGATGCTAGTAATATAAAATGGTATTATGTATTTAACCTGATTTGGGTTATTCGAGATCCTTAATCTACTGTAATGTAATATTACTGTCAATCTGCAAATACCCGAATAAGTCACAAATCAATTCAATACAATGTGTAAGGTTCACGATGTTTCAGTTCATTGGATTATCTCTTTAATTACATGCTAATGTTTTATGTAGTAATTGTTCAAAAAACCACCGGCCGTGTCTATATTGTGTTGAGGAACACACTTAGCAATAAAATTTTGTTTTGAAAATCTGGTTGTGACGTTTATGTCTGTGTCCATTTCTGTTCATCACAAGATATAACTCCAAGTACACCCTATCCGACTCCAGGCAGATTATCCATCTGTATATGTCAGTGTAGATTTTTTTTCTTCTTTTTTTTAATGAATTATGCCAGTGTATATTGAAGCGCGTAAAATTAAGAAAAAAATGCAAGTGTTTAGTGTTGCATAAGAATTGAAGTGCATGTGACGCAATGAATAGACTAAGGTGGTGTTTGCAAACTTAGTAGAAGTTCAGAAGCTAGAAGCACCCCCACACAAGCTTTAAGATTGTGGGGTTTTTTAACTTAAAAAAAGTTGTATAACCGAAAAAGCTGTTAGGTATTTGAGTCGACAAATACGCGCCCCCAGGATTTGCCCATCGTGGATATACGAAGCAAATACGAATAAAATATGACGATCGTAACAACACAAGGATTTTACGTGGAAACTCCAAAACCGGAGAAAAACCACGGGGCCCGAACGAAAATACACTATGTAGAAAATTGTTACAACTACACAATTTCTCGCTCAACCCAACCGATCCCCACAGAGCCTTTTTACCCGTAACACTCCCCGAATATACCTCACACAAATATAGAAATATTACAAGAGGGAATATAAGAGTTATATTACAAAAGAACTATGAATTTTGGGATGGGATAATTGAATCTAACCGGAGGCAGCATTGTTAACCCTAAAAAATAAAATAAAGGAGATCACTCCTACTCGGAAAAAACAATATGTGGACAATACAATTGTCACGAGTACTTCCGATGAGATGTACCTATAAGGAAAACCCCTCGGAGGACTGCCCTACCCCTCGGTCACTGACCCGAAAAGGTTTATAAGAGCACCCGAGGAGAAACATAAGCGTCCCTTGGAAAGTCAAACGGTGAATGAAAAACAGATATCAACACGGCATCGGAAAAAGAGCAAACCCCGATGGACCCGTATGACTCCGATATCCACCAAATGCGCCAAGAGGGACCAAGAGGGACCCCGAGTCCTATGAACTTACAAGAAAACTTCCTTGCTGAACGCTCCTCGGAAAAGGCAACACTCGGACTTATCCGAGAACCCAATTTTGGAAAAGGTCAATACAAGAACACCCAGTGAATACAGTCCGAGCACTCTGATGAAGAAATCTCACTTTCAGTAAAGCAAAAACAGCCCTCGGACACAAAATCACAGTCCTCGGAAGTCACACCAAGTCCTCGGAGATCACATTTCCACCCTCAGAGATCACTCCTGACTGTT
Source organism: Linaria vulgaris (assembly GCA_948329865.1). NCBI lineage: Eukaryota > Viridiplantae > Streptophyta > Magnoliopsida > Lamiales > Plantaginaceae > Linaria > Linaria vulgaris. The sequence goes on from OX415249.1 coordinate 69,513,693, forward strand.
GAAGAAAATACCCGAATCAAGAAGGAGAAACAAAAGCCCTCGGAAGAATAGCTCTATCAGAAACAGTCTACATCAGAAGCCCTCGGAGATATCAGAAGACACAAAAGCTAATCCAGTCAGCACTTAGTAGATAAACGATAAACATTATCCTAATTTTCACACCTGTATCAAGGTAACAACAACACCTGTCCTTACCAAAACACATGCACAATGACACCTACCCCTACCAAAGTCTATATAAAGGGAGGTGATCAGTAGAAGAAAACAAGCTGAAGTAACTAAGCCTATTTACTACAATCTATCACTCAAATACGTAAGATAAAAAGAGGAGGAAATGTTCAGTGAATAAAGGAAGGGAATATTCTTGCAATTAATCTCATTATGTCCATCTCGCGTTGCCTCTGAATCACGGACAGGGCGTTTCGACCCAAATAAATATCTTCCGTTAAATAGGGAATAATTCCAAACCCGTTAACAAACATATTTATAGGTGAAGAACAATGTTGCACAAGATTAAAATAATCAGCCACCCCAATATGCAGGTGCTACACTACCGCCCTATGATGCAAGTGCTGCACAATGAATAAAGCAATGAACCTTTCTTTATTTTATTCAGCCGCCCCAACAAAAGCTTGATTTGCAAACACCCCAAAATCACTTATTCAAATAAAAAATTGATTATAGCTTTTTTTAAGAGTTTGCAAACACCACCTAAAGCGGGAAATGAAAAAGCTACGTTCGTATATTACTGGGTATACACGTATGGTCAATTTTTATCCTTCTGATTCCCATATTGTACAATAAACAACAGCACCTGCCACTTGTTGAGTCATTTTCTCTCTACAAGCGTAAAAAGGTTAAAAACTCCCCCTCGATCCGTGTGTTTCTCTTAGAATGATTTTATCTGTACTTCCAAATTTCAGTCAAATAATAACAATTAAATATTAAATATATATATAGAATAACTACAAAATATATCAGATGTCTAAACAAGTGTAAACTATTGAAGTGTGACCGTATTTGTAGACTCCGTTTGGATGTCATTTCTCCCAAATGTTTCAACGTTTGTGGTCAAATTCGAATTCATGTTAGGAAGAAATTTCAAAATTTAGACAATGAAATTTGTTTGTTTCAAGGAAAATTATCACATGCTTCCATCTTTCAAAAGTTTTTGACTAGAATACATTATTATAACTAATTAAAATAAAAAATAACTACTAATAATTAAATTAGAAATTACATGTTCCATTTTAATTTTTTTTATTCAGAGCAGCAGATTTGCAAATTGAAAATTATAAGCTGCAACTTGCTGCTGCAAATAAGCAATAAATATATTGTTGCAGCAATACAGTCGAAATTGGTAATATGCAACAACAAATTTGCAAATTAAAAATAATTTATTTGTTTTTTCCAAATTAATTGTACGAAACTATCTATAGCATAGAAAAGGTGTGATCATATAATATAGATTTGTTTAAATATTTTATTTTTCTGCCAAAATTAGCTAAGAGAAAAAGATCTAAAGTATTTTAACCCAATTATAAATATAAATTAAAGGAAACATTTGTAAAACATAATTAAATGTGAGAAACAAATTACATTTTCCACCTCATATAACAAATATATAGAAAGAAATGTTTTTCAATGACAAAAAATGGAGAAGAAGTTTATCGTTTCTCTACTTGTTTCTTTAAATAAAAATTTAATGGAAATTAGCATTTTCTAGTTACAATTTTTTCTTTTAATAAATATGAATGAAATCAACATTTTTTAAAAACAAAAATAAAATCTCAAAACTGAAGCAGCACACGTGGAGTTATTTTCAATTCTTATAAAAGTGGATGGAAAGAAACTTCTTTTAAAACATGGAAAAGAAAAAAACCTACTTTAACAAAAAATCGAGAAATAAGTTTTTTCTTTTTAAATGAAAGACCACAGTCAAATATTAATATCTAAATAGTATTAATCATCAAACTATTATTTTTAATTTAAAAGATTATTTTTATACATATCATTCACGTTGATGTGATGTTTTTACACTTAGTTTTTTTTTTCAAACATTCAAACATTGAAATTACATCCAAATCGAATTTTAAATTTCAGGCACGTTTTTAAAATATATTTCAAACACTCAAATCAAAATGAGACAATTCAAACAAGCGAAATTACATCCAAACGGGGTCCTATGGTTCTAGACATTAGGCTTTACCATCACATCTCAAACTACAAGATACTTTATTAATCATGAAAATGACACATTTGTGTTATGTGACGGTAGGTGCATGCGAGAAATTCCACAATTTCTATGAGATTGAAATGAAACGTACAATCGAGCTAAGATACACACACACACACACTCACAGCGGGAAAGATAAATAACAAAAATGCTAACTAACTCTGCTAATATATTAGAGCTAATTACAATGGTCCCTTAACTTATGACATATGCTAACTTCCCCCCTCCTCCCGTGTAAATTGGTGTGAATCACCAAGAAACATCTTGGATAACCAATGATAGAAAGTCGGATTAGCGAGGGGATTTGTAAAAAATCATCAAGTTGCACTACGACAGGAAAGTGTTGATGAAGGACAAAACCTAGCTTGAAAGATGACCCTATGACAATCAATGTCCATTTTTGAAAAACCATTTTTGGGGGCTTACGCCTTACATAAGGCAGATTTGGATTGCGAGAGCCGCTTTGCTGGAAGGTACGGAGTTAACACCCGCTTCCCTATGGTGTTTTTTTTTTTTTTATGAAAGACTGGATTGTTGGTGATGTGGATGACATCTTTATTGTCGCAAAACAAAGAGATAGGTAAAGGAACAACACTCTGCAGATCATGGAGAACAAAATTGAGCTATTGAAGTTCACAAACAATGCTTGATGCTCCAATATTCAGCCTTAGCTTATAAGAGAGTTGAAAATGAAAATGCCAAAGCCATTGATGGATATGTGGGTGTCAGCGGAAAAAAAATAATGTTGGAACTTTAATTTGTCCAACCTCGCAAATGGTACCCAAAGTTTTCATTTCTCTTCAAAAGTGGTACCCCCGTGGAGGGAGCTGCACAATGTTTGCCCCAAATGCACACATGGACCTCCGTTGACCTTAGAATAAGCGATTGTGAGGTGAAATGGACGGGAGAGTTGTGACAATGAGAGGGATAGAGTAGTTTTATTCATCTTTTTATTTAATTTTTTTGTTTATTTTAGCAAGTTCATTTCGCAAAAAAATGGTTAAAGTCCGTAATTCTAAGGTCAACGGAGGTCCACATGTGCATTCGGGGCAAAAAATTGTGCAACACCACCATTAGGGTACCACTTTTGAGAAGAAATAAAAATTTAAGGTACCATTTGCGAGGCTGAGCAAGTTAAGGCACTAATTTTGTTATTAGGCCAAGTTAAGGTACCAGCGTTGATTTCCCCCAGGTATCAACATCATTGTAGCTGGAAAGAGTCAAAGCAGAAACAACATCATAGTACCGACCAAGAGAAGGGAAACCTTTGAGATACAACAAGACATCCTTGGTTGCAAGCCAGTGAGATTCAGTGGGAGTTCATGAGTTCATGAACTGACGGAGTTAATTGACAATGAATCAAATGTCAGGGCAAGTACTTATTTTTTTTCGTTTATGATGATTAAATGTTATTACCTATTCCATCTTTTAAAGAGTTAAATCCAACACTTTTTAATATAAAAACTTAATCCCATAACTTATGTAATGATACGCTTCTTTGTATTTCAAATTTTTTATTTTTACAAACAACTAAACTTTTTGTTTTTGCAGTTGCGTACTCTTTAGCTAAAGATAGTTCACTTTTACTTAAATTTCCCTTTAGCGCATAAAAAGTTTATATTTCTTTCAAACAAGTAAAACTTAAAAAGCAGGTAGCAAGATCCTTAATTAAATATACTAAAAAATTAAAGAAAAATGACTGAAGTTACTTTATCCATCCATAATGCATCAACATTTGAATCTAAATCCTAAAAAAATAAAATGAAAATCACGAAAGTCATAAAAATGAAATATTTATATCATTCAAAGTTTTCCTCAATTCTCAATAACTCTGGCTAAGTTGTAGAGAATCGTTGCTACTTTGCTCATGTTCAACATTTTTTCGTATCTTTAAAAAAGAGCAGATGGCAAATTACCTCATGTAATCTAAATTGCCCTTTGGTTCCCAAGCCCTCGACACTGCTAAATGAGGCAATTCATGGAGACCTAGGGACTGGTCGGACCCAATCTCCACCGAGTTGGACGGTTTGGTAACACGTTTATGAAATAAGCACATTACTCCCTGTAATCTTAAAATAGGCAAATTACTCCCTGTAATATTAAAATTGGTGTACAAGCCTCCATGTCGAGTTTTTCATGGATTTGTACTTTTATTTTGTCAAATTCTATTATTCAAATATCTACTTTTTTTGTTTATTTAGTAAGTTAGTGAAATATTATATTAATTTTTTGTAATTTAAAGTGGGAAAAAAACTAGATTTCCTTGGGGAAAGGATACCAAAAGGTATTTAACTATAAACATTCAAATGAAAGACCTAGAAGAAGTAGATACTATTCTAGGGGGTTAAGGTAACCAAGCATGGTAAGGGTTATTCCATGAACCAAGCTCACTACATTGAGAAAATGCTTGATAAGCTCAAGCATCTTGTTCTCCAGACTGCTAAACACTCGGGGTTTTACAGCCGTCAAGGTTGCGCGTAGATACCCGTTAATCTCCACTTTTCTTGCATACTAGGACCTATTATGGCATGAATGGCATGTTCATCCACCTCTATTATCTCGACCTTCGTATCCACTTCGTTCCACAACATCCAAATACCTCCCCCATCACCAGCGGTCGGGGTGATAACATAGTTCATAAAACCTAAGTGAGGCGCAATCTCGTACGCATGGTCCTCACTCACCCGGTGTCAAGAACAAAAACAACGGTGGGTCTATGCGACTGAACCAACTCTCAAAAGTTCCTACGAAACCCTAAATCCGCCGCTCCCTAACAGTTCCAAGATATTATCTTCATGGTGGAATGCACGAGTTGGATTGAGGTCATCGGGTATTCAGGTTGAATCCCGTTGCATATCGCAAACAATTGACGCATTATTTCCATGCATATCACTATATGTCGCATCATCTCCAAGTCACTCATCATGGTTCTCTGCCACCACGAGGTGATATTTTCCTCGTTCTGCACTCGATTGGTTAACATTTTTACCACCTAGATATTCGCCAGAATTTCCATACGTTTATCAATTTCTCCCAACTACCGGTTCGTAATATCCGTAAGGGCCCTTGAAACATGCGTCTTTGTGTTTCGAATCCCATATTCCCTATCCAGTTCATGATCAACATGTTGTTCTCGAGGTTTACGTTCACGTCCATAATGTTGTTCTTGTTGTCCACGACTCGGGGTTCCAGCAATTAACCTATCCGTGCTTTTATCCCTTACAAGAATCTCAAATTTGTTTGTACTCTTAATTATGTTGCTAGAGTTCTTCTGCTGATTTAATCTTCCCTATATTGTTATTTGTTGTGGCCCATTCTTAAGCCTTTCCTTGTTTACTTTTGTTAGTAATACTCTTTGGTAGGACTCTCCTGCCTTGTGTGTTAAATCTTTGGGCCGTGAATTGTTGTTCATGCCTAGGCCGAATAGGATTACTGCTTTCCCCCATGACGAACGTACTCACGGTCAGCTGACTCCCATTGTTAGCTTTCACAACCATAACTTTCGTACCTTCCAGATCAGTTTTGGCTTTGGAGTTAGATTTCCTCCTTGACAAAGTCATCCAATCGCCAAACTCCTTGCTCTTGGCTTTCCCGACAACCACACCGCCTTATTTCCTTCTCTTTTGCAATCTCATCTTTTTTTGTATTCAGCCTTCCCTCCGTATCTACTGTTGTGCATTTGGTCAGTGTGCATGCCCTTTCCACGTGACATACTCTACCACAAGCATGACATAATGACGTGAGATTCTCATATATCACTTGGTAGACCTTGCCTCTAATACACAACCCTAATTCAAGCGGATGTTCGGTACTAACTTGGACACAAAACCTTGCAAACTTCTGCCTTGCAGCGTTGTATGTAGTCCTATCAATCTTGATCGGTGATGGGGCATTTATTAAGTGTAAATAGAATAGGATAATTTCAGTGCAAAAGTATTATACCTAAATCCCACGATATCGCAAGTGCACGAACCAAGAGAGTAAATATTTGCGATTTAGCGATTATACCGTTGAACACTCAATGAATCAGTTTTCTTTTCTTTTTGGTTTTATTGTTCAGGAATTAAATCAAGTCTAGGAACTATTACTTAACTAACTAACTAACTACTACAGAGAGTCTAAACTAGAATGCTTGAGTGAAACTATATTATGGTTGGAGATGAATCTAAAGAACTAAGACTAAGTTACTTAACTAGAATGAGATTTGATTGGTTGATTGCCATCTAAGGTTGTAAATCAGATTTGGTAAAAGGTATCTAAGAGATGGATTTCATTGATCTCGGATGCATGTATTTCATAGACAAAATACCAATGAATCTTATGCAAGACTATGTTTATTGATGGTTGTTTTGTTTTCGCGTTGATGTAGCAAATTAGCCACTTTCGATGTACTAAAGAACCCTTTAATCCCAAATGATATCACATTGTTAAGCACTTTTCTCTCACCAGAGGTTCACCATGTCATACGATACACACAATGTTCTAGAAGTGAATTAGAGTTACCAATAACGATAAAGATTCCACAAACACGTTAATGATCGAATAGATTTATCTGATTGATCTACTATGCTAGTGTTGCGTTAACAATCTCCTATGCATAATTCAACGTAATATAAGGTTATTCAATATCACTACTTTGCTGTTAGAGAAACACGTGCATCAAACAAACCAAGTAGCATAAGCAACAAATAATATGCAACAAAACAAATTCATCAATAAACATAATCAAAACATAGTTCAAGGTGCTTCCATATGAGACCAACTACATCCTCCCTCAAATACAGAGAGGATTAGCTACTCATAGTCATGTTCAAATCACATCAATTCATCATAGACTACTCAAGTAAGGAAAACAAAAGATTAAACTCTCGGTCTCCTTGTTGCTTTCCTCTACTCTGATTGCTGATTCTTTTAGTTCACCTTTCTCCTTCAACTATGATTGTGGTGCTACAAACGGTAGAATTTATGCTCTTCTCTAACCCTAGAATGCTCTAAAACTCTCTTTTGTGGTGCATTTTTTCTCTGACAATCGTTACCCTAGCTGCAGAACGTAGCCTCTTTTTTTTTATAGTTTTCTTGGGTTTTTTTCTTTCAAAAATGGTCCTTTATCGTGGCCTCATTATGAAAATAGTTCATTATCGCAGTTTTGTCCACATTTAGTCACTTATCATGGGTTTTCATCCAATTTTGGTACTCCGCCCTTTTTTTAATTTCTTTTTGCCCCTTGAACTATATTTATTAACAAAAAACTCCACCTGTATTATTTTTAATTAGTAAAACGCCCCCATTTGTTATATATTCACCTAAAATTATATATTCCCTTACAAAAAGCTAAAAAATGTATTATAATAAACTAAAATACATAAATACTAAATATTAAATTTTAAAAAGTTCCTTTATTAACTAATCAAATAATTTGTCTTCAAATCTAAAATATACGCTCAAAAATGTTTCGTTCTATATTTATAATTTTGGACATACTTATAATTTATTTTTAAACTTTTAACAAACATAAAACAGAGATTAATATAATATATTCTCCATTCAAAAATATTATTTTTTATTATATATTTAAGCATTATTTTTCTTTTTTCTTTTTTTATAATTCTATCTTGAGATATTTAATAAACCTAGACGAATTAAGTGATGTGGAACCAATATTTATTTACTAAATGTAAATAAGTTTTACGTATAATATAAATAACAAAAATACTCAAAAAATATATTAAATATTACTTTAGTTTTTCTTTCGGCATTCTTGACTTTTTTTATTTAGTTTTTGTTTTTTGTCTTTTGTTTTTTTTTCTTGATAATTTTTTTCTTTTTGGTATTTTTGGCTTTTTTGTTGTTTTCTTCTTTTTTATAATTTTAAAAAATTGGTATTTTTGATTTTTTATTAATTCTTCTTATTGAGACTATATTTAAAAATTATTTATATTTAGGAAATAAATATTGATTCCACATCACTCAATTAGTCTAGCTTTATTAAATATCTCAAGATAGAATTATATATAAAAAGAACTTAAATATATAATAAAAAATTAATAATATTTTTGAATTGAGAAATATATTATATTAATCTTCATTTTAAGTTTGTTAAAAGTTTAAAAATAAGATTATGAGTATTTCCAAAATTATAAATATACAACAATATGTTTTTGGGCTTATATTTTAGAATTGAAGATAAATTATTTAATTAGTAAATAAAGGAAACTTTTTAAAATTTAACATTTAGTATTTACGTATTTTAGTTTATTATAATACTTGTTTTAGGTTTTTTCAAGTGAATATATGGTTTTAGGTGAATATATAACAAATGGGGGCTTTTTGCTAAGTAAAAATAACATACGTGGGGGTGTTTTTGTTAATAAATATAGTTCAAGGGACAAAAATAAATTAAAAAACAGGGCGGAGGACCAAAATTGGATGAAAAACCACGATAAAGGACTAAATGTGGACAAAACCGCGATAAAGGACTATTTTCGTAATGAGGCCACGATAAAGGACCATTTTGAAAAAAACCCCGTTTTTCTTTGTCTTGGGCTTCGTTTTCTTTGTATTGGGCTACGACCCCCTGTCTCTCCAGAATACTCGCGCGATCGCCCTCGTGCTCACCCTGTATTCTGTTTTGTGGTTTGTTTAGTAGCGCGGTTGGTAGCGTCGTAGCTCTATCCTCATTTGTCACTAAAAAGTGCTGAAATCCTCCAAATAAGCATCGTTTTGCTCCGACTCGACTCAAACTACAAAAACAATGAAATGACACTAAAACCAGTAACATTGCCACAAAGATGGTTCAAAAGTCTAAGGAATCAACTTAATTCACTATAATTCTCCTCTTATCAATCGGGTCCCCAATACACTTGGTCAAAGCCTTGATCACCAGTTCGCAGAATAGCTCCATGGGGAGATTCTAACCTATGTGATAGCGCTTTTGATCTTATCTATGTCTGATCTAAAGTCCGGTTTCCACTTTCGGATTGAAAGAAAACTTTCCGCAATCTGCCATGGACCCTCGGTGAGAACCATTTCCTGTTTTTGTGCGTTCAAACCTTTGAGGCAGTATGCACCATACCAGAGATCCATCAACTCTAAATCATTGTGTAAAGACCACATGAGAACTAGTTTGGTGTGTAGTGTGGAGTAATATCAAGGCCACCTTATGATACGAATAATAATGTTGTCTTTCCATTCACTCAACATGGTTTGTTCCTATTCATCCAAGAATTCAACATGTTTTGAACGACATTACTTCGTTACCTGGTAGGATCTGGATGTGTTTATCTTCATCTGTGCTGGAAATGTCGTCCATTCGTACATCACGCCGATTAATTTTAGGGGCTTCCATGGCTGCGTATGACATTCTTGCTACGTTAGGGTTTCCCTCTTCATTCATTGTTTTTTGATTTGCCTCGCTCATCATAACTTTTTCATCCATGTGTCTCGGTCGTTTCTGTAGTCTGGATTTCGATACAATTGGATCCATAGAACGTCCGGCGAAGGGTTTGGTGTAAGGTTTAGTCGCTGCATGTCTATCAACATTAAATTTGCACTATAAGTTTTGTTTCAACTTGCTCATCATTTAGAGAATCTTTTAAATATCTTGGAAAGGTCTATTTAGGTTTTGAAAGTGCAAAATGTTTGCTCAATGTTAGACAAATGTTGGGATAACATTCAAACCAGAAGCTTTCTAAAATTCTAGGTTTAAAACTGCGAAAATTATTGTTTTGCCTTTATTCACTTACTAACTTAGTTCTACGAGTTATAGTTGGTATTTTTATGTGCTCTAGGTCTAGAGACTTCAAGGATGGATCTATGTTCTTCAAGATAAGTTACCATTCAAAGAAAAGTTTTCAAAGAAGAACTTTCCTTATTTGAAGACGCGTGCAGGCTAAAAAAAAAAGAAAGTACAAGAGCGAATTAGGAATAAAGATTTCCAGAGGAGAATCCTTTCAAATGAAGACTTCTAAAAAGAGAAGGACACTTCCCTAAGAAGACTTCAAGTTAAAGAAACAAACATTTTCTAATTCAAGAAAGAAAGTCGCACGCGCTGCAATGGAAAGATCAAGGCGTGTGAATTGCAAGAAGGAAACAAGATTATTTGCATTAGGATTCTTTCCATAGAAGACTACATGATGGAGAAAGATTCTTTCCATAGAAGACTACAAGATGGAGAAGGATATTTTCCTTATTGAAGAAGATTTGCTCATGAACAAAATATAGTGTCATAAAAGGAGATCTAAATCATTATAAAAACTTGCACAATATATATTGGACATCAAGAAAGACTACATTATAAATACATGTTGGGCATCAAGAAAAAGACACAAAGATAAGAGCGAAAATATCCCGTGAGAAAATTACTATAGTCAAGTGTCTTTGTCTTATTTTTCCGAGGTTTGAGATGAACAAGTTGAGTCTAAAAGTCATGTTTATATTTAAGGAGTTGATCTTTGTTTGCTCAGTTGAGTTCAAACAACTTTAGAGTGAGAGCTTCAGAGTTGAGAGAACGACTTTTGGTGAAATCATTATTTTGATAGTGGTTACTTCGCCTAAGGCTCGGTAGATTATACTTATATATAATCTTCTTAAAATTACATCTACATGTGTTCTTTACTTTTCCGTTGCGTTATAATCCCTATCCAGTATATTGGTGCTAGCGTTAACTAATGTTAAACGGATGTTAAGATAACATCGAGTCCAGTATTATCATAATGTTGGAAGAATAGTATCAAGTCCTGATCCAACAATTTCAATTGGTATCAAAGCCAAGCACCGGAAATTTCAGTGGTGTTGGATTTAATACTAAAGGACGGACGACACGAATCTGAACAACAACAGATTACCTGTCTTGGATGGATCCAACAATTGGTATCGTACCCTTGTCCTCGAAGATTTTGTATGCTAAGATTATGATGAAAAAGAACAACACATATTTTTTTTTAATGTAAGTGCTTTAGTGTCCTCCACATGAACTATTTCAAAGAACCTTTCCCGAACAAATCCCTCTTTATCAACAAACCTCAAAATAATAGCCATTTGCTCCATTTTTTATTCATCTCGAGACTCATCTACAATAATGCCAAATTTTATATCACCAGTTTCGGCGCGAATGAATCTTTGAATTTTATTTGCATATATAGATAAAATCTCCTTCTGAATGTGAGGAGATATAAGAAGCATTTTTTGGAGCCTCATCCAGAACAGTTAAAGTTGCTTTATCGCTATAAGAAGCTGTGTGCTTTACGATTTCTATAAAATTACCTCGATTAAGGGAGCCAACTCGTTTGTTATGACTTCTAAATGCAATACCCTGAAAAGCACACAATTTCACTACATCGATCGAAACTTTGAGTCGTAATCGATTCATTGCAACTAGCTCGGAAGATGATTTATCTAGACACTTTGTCAATATGTTGCAACGAGTTCCTCAAGTCGTGGCATTTTTTGACATGAATCTTATGAGAAGAGTTAGGACCATAACCTTCATGCATCAAAAAAGCACATTTTTTCCTGTTATTTACCTTTTTCCAAGCACAAAATCCATCAATAATAAAGGTATTTAATTTGTATGCTATAGATGGCTTGCCAAAGACAAAACAGTAAAGACAGAATGCTGCATTTTTTGTAGGAGAATATTTTAACCAGTCAAGAAACTTTCTATTATGTTTATCAATATATTCACTAGATGTTGGCGGATCAACTTGATAAGGACCTTCCATTAAATAAGCTCGTCTAATTTGATCTCTCTAGTCATCAGGATAACCTCATATCATTTGGCGTTTATCTGGGTCTCGTTCAATTTTCAAATGATTTGAATCTTGACTAATTAGCAGAATCTTGTCACGATGGGAATCTGAATTCACTTCTCATGATTCTAAAGGATTTGCACTTTCAGGAGTAACGTTGTCGCCATCTTTATTCGGAATCTCCTCCCCGCGAGAACCAAATCTTGATTTCAACATCGATATTTTTTTAATGGAAAATGCTTATATGACAGAGACCGTATGCTTACAGTCCACTTTCACCGCTTAAGTAATTTAATGACATATGGGCAACCGTCTAGCCTGTTATATTGAAATCTTTTCTATTTTCGATGTAAGCTTCAAAAACTTTATATTGCACAAAACTCCATATTCTTTTTTTCTTAAAACTTTAGATCGTAGGTGATGAATTTTATTTACATTTCTTATTCCCTCTAGAATTTATTTCCTAATTAACAAGAAGTTTGTAAATCCTCTCAAAATATATCTCCTGGTGGTGACGGGCGATGAACCAGGAACGAAGTCCAATCCATCTTGGTATATGACTGAACTCTTAATTATTCAACAAACCACAATCTATACTATTATATTAATTTTTTTATTCTCACATTTACCCCTACAATACGCTATTAATATATTGTTGTAATACTTAAATATGGTTATAATGGTAAATTTTCACTTTTACCATAAACGAAATGTTCTCATTAAAGGAAAAAAAACTACTTAATTCACTTCTCTCTTATATAAAAAGAAGGTAACTATATATAAATTCTCTATTCTTATATATTTAATATTTACTTATTTAAAATGTTTTCCTTACTATACAAATTAAAATAAGGGAAAAAATCAGAAACCGATCCAACGTTTGCCCGCTTTTGCATTTTCCTATCCAACGTTTCATTTTTTACACTTTCCTATTCAACGTTTCATTCCGGTAACACTTTCCTATCCAACCTTTGTTTTCGACCTATTTTCGCCCAAAAATGTCACTTTTTGACGAAATGACGCATCGTTGACGTCATTAAGAGGGGTATTTTCGGTACATCACTGTTTATTTGTTTAAAAATTAATTAAATTAACATATAACGTTTATAGTACAATCACGCGGCATTTTCCCAATTCACCCGCCAATTTCCGAAACCCTAATTTCCATAATCGAAAGCAAATCCACGAAATCGAAGCTCAATTTCTTGTTTTTCCACTCGATCGACAGAATCTAACAATGGTGTGGAGAGTTAGAACAACCATTGACGTTATTCCTGAAGGTCAAATTACACCCGATTATGGTAAGAATCCCCAAATCCAATATTTAATTTATTTCTTTGTTTGGAGTTACATTTCGTTGTGTGGTCCTCCATTTGGCTGTATGTGAGGGAATAGTTTAAGTGTGGTCCTCCATTTCGTCATGTTCTTTTTTCCTTTTTATATGCCACTCTAACTTGTGTGTTTGTGTGATAAGTTAGTTTAAGTGTGTATATGTATGTCAATATAATTCTAAAATATTTTGTGTCTATATTCAGCTGGAGCTAGAGATGACCTATTCACCATAGTATTGCATCATTCTGGAAAATTAATGAATTTGGGGAAATGGGTTTATCTAGAGGGACAAGTGAGCTATATAGACTGGTGCACTGAGGATGAAATGTCCAGGCTAGAGATACTGGATATGGTGAAAAAAGTGGGTGTTAAAACAGAGGGTTGTGTGGTGAGAATATGTTACCTTCGAGATTATGCTCCAGGCGAGTATATTGAAGTAGGTGATGATAAGGATGCACTGGATATGGCACTCTTTGCATCTACAAGGAAATCAGTAGATGTATATGTTCTCATAGATGAGGTAAATGATACTCAATCACAGAGTGAATTGCCTAATCTTCCTCCAATGAGTGAAGGGTTGGATGTTATTGGTGATAACAATAGAGGTGCCAATGTTGGTGAAGAGGATAGGTTTGTAGAAGGTTTTGTAGAGAGTGATGATGATGGTGATGACGATGATCAACGGCATGATGTAGAAGATGTAGCAATTCTGTTAAGAGATATGGCAACCAGAAAAGCAAGAGCAAGTGATATACCATACTCTTCAAGTGCCCCCCAACTGAATCAAGAAGCCAGAGACATATACCTCAATGCTTAAGAGACAATACAAGTCCACTGTTGGAATCTATAGTTGATATAGTGGACAGTGATGATAGTGATGGTGAAGTCTCATGTGGTTATGACTCTGAATTTTCAGACGATCTGAATGATAGTGATAATGATGCATCTGATGATGAATATATTAGGAGTGCTAGTGAGGCAGTGGGGTATGAGGAGGAAGAAGCTGTTGCACCACCTGAATTTGTTCCAAATGATGATGATGGAGTTGGAAGCTCTAGCAGACAAGCTCCTGTGCAAGATGGGAAAGGAAAGGAAAAAGTGACAGGGAGGAAACCACAAAAGCCAATACCACAAAGACATTCACACCAAGTTCATCCAATTTTCAATCCATTACTTGACATGCATTGTGTCACATTTGAGCTAGGGATGCAGTTTGCAACAACTGAAATGTTGAGGGATGCAATAGTTAATTTCTCAATCGAACAAGGGAGGTCTGTCAAGTTTCCTATCAATTGTCAGTTGAAGGTCCAAGCAAAGTGTGCACAAGAGAACTGTAAATGGGAGCTATATGCTTCAAGACCAAACAAAGAAGACACAACGAGGATTAAGACTCTTAAGGAACCCCATGAATGTGCCAGACATGACAAGGTCAAACAAGCAACTACCAGATATTTGAGAAAGAAATATCATGCAAAGATAAGTAGTGATCCAAATTGGCCTGCTAGCTCCATGCTAACTATTGCTAAAATGGATTGTGGTATAGACTTCCACATATCTCAAATGTACAGAACAAAGAAGATGGTATTTGCTGATGTTCATGGGACTGAAGCAAACCAATATTCCTTGCTATGGAGTTATGCTGAAGAGATCATGAGGACTAATCCAGGGACTACTGTTAAGTTGAAGTGTAAAGTGATGGGTGAGGTGTGTAAGTTCAAAAGAATATACATATGCTGGGATGCTTTGAAGAAGGGCTTTCTTAGTGGATGCAGGCCCATTATATGCTTGGATGGGACACACCTCAAGACAAAAAATAGAGGTATACTATTGACTGATGTTGGTGTTGATGCTAATAACTGCACCTATCCCATTGCATATGCAGTGGTTGAGAAGGAGAGGAAAAAATCATGGTATTGGTTTCTGAGTATTCTTGTGGATGATCTGAATATAACTAACAGTTTTCATTGGACTGTTATGAGTGACAAACAGAAAGGCTTGGTTGATGCTGTTCATGAGCTGTTGCCTAACTGTGAGCATAGGTTATGTGTTTTGCACTTGTGGGCAAATTTGAAAAAGGAGCATCCAGGTCTTGCAATGAAGAATATACTTTGGGATGCTGCAAGAGCTAGTAGAGTGTGTGATTTCAACAAGATCATGGCTTTGCTACAGAAGAGGAATGTGAAAGCATACGATTGGTTAGCAAGCAAGCCTCCAACTCAGTGGTCTAGAGCATTCTATAGAACACATTGCAAGAGTGATCTTTTGTTGAATAACATGTCTGAGAGCTTCAATGCCTCAATTGCTAAAGCCAGGGGTATGGCAATCATTGACATGTTGGAATCTATTAGAAGAACCCTTATGAAGAGGACATGTATCAGGAAGATTGCGATAAAAAAGAGCAACAAGGATATTACTCCTAAGGTTTGGGATATTCTTGATAATATTAGAGCGAAGTATGGAGGTTACATGGCGCACTGGAATGGGAATTTCGAGTTTGAGGTTGAGGCACCTTACAGTGATACCTTTGTTGTACACTTGGAGCAGAAGGCATGTACATGTATGAAGTGGGATTTGACAGGTATTCCTTGCGTTCATGCCTGTGCTGCAATGAGACACATGAGTTGGAAGCCAGAAGAGCACATTCATGCTTATTACTCAAAGGAGACATATCTAAAGACTTACAGTAACTACATGTCTCCTATGCAAGGAAAGAGTGCCTGGCCAATGCCTCAAACACATATGAACAGAATAGAACCTCCTGCTGTCCAAACTATGCCTGGTAGGCCCAAAAAGTACAAAAGAAAAATATCTCCAGAAGAACTGAGAGAGATTTAGTTGAGGAATGAACTTAGTGGCCATCTAGGGAGGGATGGACTTAAGATGCCTTGTGGTTATTGCCAAGCAGAAGGTCATAATTCTAGGAGTTGTCAGGCAAGGAAGAATAACCCTCTTGGAAGAACATGGACTCCCAAGCCAAGGGTGAATGGTAGGGGAAGAGTTAAGAAGGGGAGTGGGAAGGGAATATCCAAAAAGGCAACAAAAGGATCTGGTGGTGCTAGTACATCTGCTGAAGTTCCTTCAACTCCCAGTCCACAATGCGAGGTGATTACAAGTCTAATTTCCTATTAATAATATCTACTCAAAGTTTCTAAATTTAACTAGTACTTCATGTTGGTAGGTTGCTGCAACACAGGAGTCTGGTGCTGCTGATGATCTGGGGCAATGTGAGCCCTCTGAAAGAGCAAATAAAAGGAAACATGTACAGACGAAAGTGGGTCTTCAAAAAAAGAAGCGTGAAGCAACTAATTTGCCCCCAAGGCCATGTACAAGACAATTTCAGAATACATCTACTTCTGAAGCCTCTCCCTTAGAAGTTAGACCTCAAGTAATGCGGCCTACAAGGAGTAATCAAGCACCAATAGCTACTGCACCAATTTCTGTGGCTGGGACAAATGCTAGGCTACTCACTAGAAGCCAAACACCTGCTAGGTTTACTAGTTTATCGACTGAAAAACCGGCAAGTAAGTCTTCACTCATCTCTACTGGAAAAAGAAACTCTTCACTTCTCTCTTTTGTCAACAAAAAAACTCCTAACATCTCTCTTCTTTTAGAAAAATTCTCCATGGAAAACGTTTATCAATCAACCCTAAAGAACTCCTACAACGAGGTAACGGAATACGTCCCCAAAATCTTCTACAACTTCGATGACTTTTCAGTCGTTGATGAATTGGTTCTTATGGAAGAACTTCAACTCCGCGTCCAGTTTGAAATTAGATATACCGAGGCTATGATGCAGCGAGTTTACGAGGAACTTGCTGATGTTTTTACGGAGAGGAGGGGAGTGGTGGTTAAACCAGTGGAGATTCTGGACCGTCTGCGGATAATGCAGACACGGTTTGAACTCTTCACCGAGTTCTATGAGAAACCAGGGGTCACCTACAACCGGAGGACAGGGGCTGTGAAGACAAACTCTGTCTATGACCGTCTCTTCAAAAATGTAAGATCTTCTCCTCAACTTCGTATATTATGATATTTCACGAAACTAATATTTTATGTGAATATGGAGAAGAGATTTGCAGCAGAGGGGTTTGTGAACTACAACATAATGGACTACTGCTTCCGCATCAAGAAGCTTCCCATCCTACCCATTAGGATCGTGACCAGATTCGAAGTAGAATATGGCATGATTCCGTATAGTATATTTTGTAATCACTGTTGACCACCCCCCCCCCCCCCCCCGCTTATACCCTTTTTTGTCAAGGGTTTATTTTGTCCTTTGTGGGGTTCTGTTAAGAATTTATGTTAATTTCTTATGTTTCAGTTTAATTCAGTCCCAAGTCAACAGATGCATAACGTTACAAATCTCGAAATCAGATAACAAATGCCTAATTAATAACGTGAACACACACCTCTGTTTCAGCAGACTACACTCGATTGAAATCAGATAACAAAGGGCTAGTTAAACAAGTTGTAGTACAATACAAAAAATAGGAAACAGAAAAGGACTATCAATAATTTCCTATTTTTGGACTCTAAATTACTAGCACGCTATTCAAGCTTCTTCATCTTCTTCATCAGCTTCTTATTCTCCAACTCCAAGTCAGTGTTCTTCTGCTGCATGTTGGGTTCAATGTTTCCCTTTTCGAATTCCTTCAGTTTGGCTTCGGCCTTTTCGATTCTTCTCCTCAACATCGGTATAACCTCTCGTGCACGATGACAAAGTGGTTCATCAACCCAGAACCACAACCCACATCCTTTGGATCCCTTGTAACATTTCGTAAATCGACGACCCATATTTTTATCGGTTAGGGAGAGTTGGGTAACCGCTGGAAACCCGCACTTGCAATGAAAATCCTCCGTAACACGTAACAGTAGTCTCTGACATTACTCGATTATGATTGTGGCGTTAATTTGGTGAATTTGTTGCTAATTTTAAGATATGAATTTTTAGGGTTCGTCGAAAACAACGATTTGGGGCCGAAATATGTTTAAAGTTGGATTTAAAATATTTTTGAATGAGTTAGCCGTTATAATCAGTGATGTACCGAAAATACCCCTCTTAATGACGTCAGCGATGCGTCATTTCGTCAAAAAGTGACGTTTTTGGGCGAAAATAGGTCGAAAATAAAGGTTGGATAGGAAAGTGTTACCGGAATGAAACGTTGGATAGAAAAATGTAAAAAATGAAACGGTGGATAGGAAAGTGCAAAAGCGGGCAAACGTTGGATCGGTTTCTGATTTTTTCCCTTAAAATAAATTCTTATCACGAGAAAATCGCGTGCCATCGTTTCTAGTATGCCATAAATTAAATCATAATTTGTTTTTTATTCAAAAAATACACTTCAACAACATAATAAAATATTCACCATTGTATATCAAAACTACTAACAAATAAGTGGAGAAAAAACATAAGAAGATATGAATTTTCATTTTTCACAGTTGTTGTCATTCTAAACAACTAATCCATGTCGATATAAACTTTGGTATTTCTTCCATGCCAATCATTTCACTATATGATAGAAAATGTTATTATATTTTTTTTTAAAAAAAAAAAGAAACCAAAAGCTTGTAAGTGTAATAAATTGATAAGCTTAAGTTATAACTATTTTGAACAACAATATTCGATTATTTTTATAAATAAAAAATACTCTTTTAAATAGAAATTAGTAATTAATACCTTGTAGTTTTGTTGTCGCCACGATTTTGTAGTTGTACTGTCATCTAATCATAAGAACCTACAACAACAAAAATGTATCGCTATACATCAAATAATATTGAAAAAAATGAGATATTATACCTACAAAGGGTTTTAGTTCTTCAACTGATGTACTTTGTGAACATTGCATGCATGTAAAAAATTATATATCAACGGATCATCGAGAAAGTTAAATGCACTTTAATTTAAAAAGTCAACGATATTCCTTAGAAGGAATCAGACACCATAATGTGTATATGTAAATCGTGGTAAATCACTAGTGGCACCCTACTAACAATTTTCTTAAGAGTTGGATTGAATAAGATGCTCTTCTCTTTGAGTTTTGGTACCATCATCCTACAACAACAAATAAACCACGATATTTCAAACTACAATAGCAACATTTATATATATATATATAGGAAAAATAGTATTTAACATATATCACTAATACTTTTGTATATTTTTCAAAAAATATCATCACTTTAAAGTATATTAATTATATCAAAAGATCCTAAATAGCTAAAAAATAACAGTACTAAGTCAATCAAATAGTTAAAAGAAAAAATTACTAAAATAAATGCAATCAGAGATGCGTTTTGCATTTACTGAATGTGATTAGGTATCTTTTGATAATTTGAGTTATTTTTTTTTTTTTTTTTTTTGCACGAAAGTTAAATGGATTGCAAACTGAAATGTTTTACATCAAGGGCGAACCCCTAGAGCTACAATGATGATCGGTGCTCTATCTAGCAAAAAAAGTTACACAACCACTAGCCTAGGACTACAAATTGTATAACTTTTTATCCCAATTCTACTCTCTAATAGTTCTCCCCTTCTTTCCGACTCCGGGCTCGCCCGTGATCGTACTCTTCAGGCACTATTCTCGTAGCTTCTTGGGCGCTATCTTGATAGTAGCTCTTAGCACCGACCTTTTGCTTGTATGGATGGGCGAAATTTGCCTGTTCACATCTTCTTTCCAACTCACTTCTCTCCCAGTGTTGAGCAAACCTGTAAATAATCAGAAAACTCACAGCACAATATGTAGTTAGTCTATTCTTGGTATTTTGCTTATGCAGCATCTCTTTGCTCATTTTGTATTTTCTGAAGGTTTTCTAAAGTGCTTTTAATAAATCTATTACTCTTCTTACCCACTTTATGCTTGATCCTCATGTGTAATTCCTCTGCAATTTCCCTACATACTCTCTGCACTGGGATCAGCTTCTCTTCAAAAATTCTTGTGTTTCTCCACTTCCATATCCCCACCACCACACTGCCTAGTGCTGCAGCTCTAACCTGAAAAACTATACTTTTCTTTTTGTTGGAGTTAGTGAACATACTGCTCCAAACCTGCAGACTCAAGTGATTGCAGTATACTCCCACTGCTCTCATTATTTTCTTAAGGATAATATTAACCTTGGTACACTTGAAGAATAAATGTTCAACAGTTTCCACATTGTCCAGACATAGACTACACTTGTCATCATTAATCAGTTTAAACCTGCATAACCTATCTTTTGTTGCAATCCTCTTGAGCATTACCAGCCAGTAAATGAAAGATACTTTAGGGATAGAAAACTTATTCCATACCTGGGCACTCCATTGAGCTGGAGGGGCAGCTTTATGGAACATTTTGTAACACTCTTGCACCACTTGTCCCTGTTTTAGTACCCTCCATTTCTCTGGCTTTATTTGTGGCAGCTTCTCCTTCATTTCATTTCTTAATTTAAGGAGAGTTCTCCACCAAGGTGATTCACCCTGTTTCTTCTCCACTGTCCATATGCTTTCTCCTTTGAGCTTGTACTCCCTAATCCATTCTGTCCAAATTGTTGTATGTTTCTCTATATTGAGTTATTTAGTAGGGAGGTTAATTAATTATTAGATATGGAGAATGATTTGCACGAATTGTGGGGGTTATATTAATTACTTAATATGGAGAGAATATATAAGAATCTCAATACCAAAATTCACTAAATTTTAATTAGATGGCTAAACCGGATTGTATGACCGTCCAATTTTAAGACTGTTAGATAAGTGTGGCCCTTTTTTAATTAGATGCATTTGAATGGAAACTTAGTTCAAACAGAAATTCCGTATTAGTACTTTAATCTTTTTTTTTTCTTCCTTTTTGATGATTAATACAAGACAGCGAACCACTCGCCCTTTTCGATTTGAAGCCATGTGGCTTAAACATCCAGGGAGCGAAGAGACGATGAAGGCCGTTTGGGCAGAAAGCTCTAATCTCTTGACCACCATTGAGCCAGTTCCAGAGTCAATGAAATCCTGGAACAACTCGCAATTTGGAAATATTTTCAAAAGGAATATGAGAGTTTTGAAAAGTCTTGAAGGCACACAAAAAGCTCTATCACTCTGGCCGAATCTTTTCCTTGAAAAGCTGGAGCGCAAACTGATTTTGGAGTATAATGAGATACTTCAATGTGAAGATACTTTCTGGCGTCAAAAATCTCGAGTGTAGTGGTTGGATGAGGGTGATAAAAATACAAAATTTTCCACAAGTCCACCCTTGTGAGACGTACGAGGAATCGGATCCTAACCCTTACTATTGATGAGATTCGGACGGACGACGAGCCCTTTCTTAAAGAGCATGCAGTGCAGTTTTTCATAGGCCTTTTCACGGGAACGGAGGCAAGGACACCGAGTTTGGAGGTATCTATATACCATCAAAAACTGGACCTGGATGCCACGTGTCTCATGGGGAAAGAAGTCACAATGGAGGAATTAAAATCTACAGTTTGGGCGACTCACCCTTTGAAAGCCTCGGGCCCGGACAGAATCCAAGCAAACGTGTACCAAAAATTCTGGAGTAGGATCAGCCTTTCGCTCTTTGAATTCGTGAATAACGCCTTCATGGAACGTCATTTTGACCCTAAGGTATGCGCGGCCCTCTTGTGTTTAATCCCAAAAGTACCGCATCTCGAATTAATCTCACAGTTCCGGCCTATCTCATTATGCAATGTGAACTATAAATTCATCACCAAGTGTTTGACAATGAGGTTGAAGAATAGCATGCCCACTTTGATAGCACCGACACAAGCGAGTTTTATCAAAGGTCGTTGCATGCAAGACAACATCTTTATGACTCAAGAAATTCTCCACTCTCTTAGAAAGGAAAAAAAAGAATAAAGTTGGATGCATGCTCCTTAAAGTCGATCTTGAGAAAGCATAAGACAAGATTAGTTGGAGTTTTTTGGAGAAAACTTTATTTGCTTTTAACTTTTCGACAAACATAGTTGAACTTATAATGTTTTGTGTCACCAATGCTTCAACGCGTATTCTTTGGAATGGTGAACCTCTTGAGGAGTTTAAGCATGGGTGCGGCTTGAGGCAAAGAGACCCGTTATCTCCCTACCTTTTTGTTTTATGCATTGAGAGGCTAGGCTATCTTATTTAATTCAAGAAGCGGTGTCCGGGAAAAGGTGGGAACCAATTTTGATATGTAGAGGTGGGCCAAAGTTCTTGCATTTTTTCTTCGTCGATAATTTGATTCTAATGGGGAAGGAAACTCTAAAGACGGCGCGTAGAATGAAAGACACTCTGGATAAATTTTGTAGGGCTTCGGGTTTGAGACTTAGTGCAGCGAAGTCGAAAATATTTTTTGCAAACTCGGGGACGCGCGGTTAAGGGCAAAATTTTTGAATGCTTGGGTTTCTCTCAAATTTCTCATTTGGGAAAATACCTAGGAGCTCAACTGATCCATGGGCGCATGGAAAGGGAGGGTTTCAATGATACTACAGATGCTTTACTCAAACGTTTTTCTGGATGAGGGAGTAAAACATTATCTTTAGCGGGGCGCGCCATGCTCATTCAGTCAGTTCGTGTCGACGGCAATTCCGATCCAATTGATGCAATCTTGTTGGCTCCCGGAGAACGTTTGTGGCTGGTTTGACAAGATGAACATATCATTTCTTTGGTCGAGTGATCCGAGTATAAATAAGCTTCATCTCATGGGGTGGGAGAAGATCACGCGCGAGAAGAAATTTGGAGGGCTGGGAATTCGGACAACGAGGCATAATAATGAGGCTCTTCTTGCAAAAATATGTTAGAAAATGTTAGTGAACCAACCGTGTATTTGACTTGAGTTGGTGAAGGCTAAATATTTAAAGAATGGTAGCCTCATAAATTATGTGTGTAAACCGGGAGACAGCGCTACTTGGAAGGGGATCGCACGATGCATGAACTTGATTAAACCATTCTTGAGATGGAAAATTGGAGATGGCACCAAGATTTCCTTTTGGTTCGATAATTGGTTGGGAGATTCAGCTTTGAGCAAGAAAATAAATAATATTGAGGTGGAGGAACTCGACTTGAAACTGGCTGACGTCATGGATGAAGCGGGAAACTGGTACGTGGATGATCTGCTCACGGAAATACCAACAGCCGAGATGCAAAATATTAAAGAAATATAATTTATCTAGGCGAGGGGGAAGACCGAGTGGTATGGAGCGAAACTTCTAACGACATATTCTCGTGCCAAAGGTGCGTATCGAGCTATTACCCGTTTATCGCCCAAGGTCGCGCATCGAAGTGCAAAAATTGCTTGGATATGGAAGATTCCCTGTAGCAGTAAAATCCGCTTTTTTGTTTGGCTCGCCGCCCAAAATTGTTCGCGACAAACCATCTACGTAAAACGAGGAAGCTCATCAAGTCGGCTATGTGCAATCTTTGTGGAGGAACAGAGGAATCCGTAAGTCACATCTTGAGACATTATAAACCTGCGGCGAAGATTTGGAGATATCTCCTGAAAAATCAAGCATGGTTGAATTTTAAAAGGATTGATGAATGGGTGTGGCTTAAGAAGAATCTGATAGACACCGAGTGTAGAAGCTCAATTTTGTCGAACATTTTTGCCGAACGTCCCATGGTGCTTTATTTTCGCGCCTGGAATCAGGACCATTTGGAAAGCAAGGAACTCGGGGATTTTCAAGAATACGAACAAGTCCACCTTCTCTTAGGTTTTCTATATATAACAACTGAGTTTAGACTTGGCCTCGATAAAGTCTAAACTGCATATAATTCGTGAGGATAAGTGGACAAAGGCTAGGAAGAGGTGGATGAAGTTAAACGTAGATGGTAGCGTCCGTGGTCAAGAGAACTCGGGGGCTATATGGGACATTTTACGTGATGAATTGGGAGTGTGACAATGGGGCTTTAATGTGACCTTGAGCAGCCCTACGGTCCTTGAGGGGGAGTTGAATGCCGTAAAAATTGGACTTACTTTAACATGGGAGAAAAGGATCCTGAAGCTAGTTATTGAGACGGGTTCTAAGGACGCTTATGAGTTGATTAGAGACGAGACAAGACGGGAAGACAATCTCCAAGAGAAAATTGAAGAATGCCGTATGTTGCTTCGCTTGCCATGGACGACGAAATTCCAATGGGTCGGTAGATCAAGAAACAAATTGGCTGATGTGCTTGTTAAACACAAAGGGAACACATATGAAAGCTTATGTTTTATGCATATCCCTCCCCCTTGAATTTTTATTGATCATCTCGATGGATGTAGCCTAAGGGCAAGTTTTTTTCTCTTTCAACCTAAAAAAAATATACGTGTTAATACTTATTCCACCTTTTCAAGAGTTAAATCCAACACTTTATAATATAATAATTTAATCCCATAACTTATGTAAGGCTAACGATATTGCCAGCGCAAAAATGTTGCTGCCAAACACTATAAAAGCTAATTATCTAGATTTTGTTAACACACTCTTATTATTAAATATGATTACTAAATTTAGAATCAAAGACTATCTATCATGAGTACACGCATCCTATTCCTTTTCTGCGGTGATTCTCAATCCCATAAAAAATGAAAAAAGAAATAATATAGATGTCTAACTTATTTCTAAATAAACGTAAATGAGTTCTTTATATATGCAACTCTTTTATATTATAACATTAAAAATTTATCAAAAGCAATTTATAAGGTTAGCAAAATTGATTTATAAAGTTTTAAATTACAAAAATAAATTAATAAAAGAAAGTTCAAAACATGTTTTCACTCTTTTTCTTCGATGGTATTGATTCCACAAAGTAGAAGAAACTAATATACCCCATTTTGTTAAGTATATAAAATGAATTAATGGAATTCCCCATTTGGATATTAATTATCACCGGCCAATTACTATCAAAATATAAAGTTTGTCATATATTGAAATATTTGAACATTATCACAATATTTTGGGAAACAACGTATGGTTAATTCGCAGAATAGAAAAAAGGCAAGAAACTTGGAATATTTTGAAATGTTTTCTTTTAGGTTTGGAAAAAAATAAAGAAAGAGAAGAAACGGAAACAAGTCCAACTCAATACACAAATCTCATATTGCACTACAAAAAATCGGGGTTTTCCGTGACCGCCAGGCGGTCGCCAATCCGTCCGTGACCGCCGGTCACGGACGGTCACAAGATACTATTGTTGACCGCCCGGTGATCACGAAAGACGCGATCACGAAAGACCCTTCTTTCATGACCGCCGAGCGGTCACTAATAACATTCATGTAAACGTTTTTGATTTTATGGAACGATCTTGATGTGTTTATGATTTTTAACGACAAGTCTCATTACTACATGTGTATTGAAGTAATAAATTAGTAAAATATTAGTAATTAACTTATCAAAATAGCATATTAGATGTGATTAGGCGAGTTATGAACGAGTAACCTATTTTATGTTCTACCACGAATAATCATTTATACCTAGTTGTTTCAATTGTTATATGCGATTGTGCGATAAAACCTTATAATTTGCCTCGTCTTAACTACTTTATCAATTTAACAAACAACACGGATTAAATAACTTAAATAAACAACCTAAAAGCAAAAAAAAAAAACTAATGAGCCTTATTCGTGACCGCTTCGCGATTGCGAAAAATGTTCGTGACTGTTAGGCGGTCGTGGATTCTTTTGTGACCGCCAGGCGCTCACGAGACATTGTTGGTGACTGCCTGGCGGTCACGAAAGAAGGGTCTTTCGCGACCGTTGGGCGGTCACTAATAGTATTCATATAAAAGTTTTGGATTTTATGGAACGATTTCTATGTGTTTTTGCTTTTTTAACAACAAATCTCATTATTACATATGAATTGAAGAAATAAATTAGTACAACATTAGTAATTAACTTATCAAAATAATAGATTAGATGTGATTAGACGAGTTATGAACGAATAACCTATTTTATGTTGTACAACTAATCATCATACACTACAAGAATACAGGGCCATCTGCAACCGCCCGGGTGATTGCAGATGGTCCATGGAAGGTCGTCCGAGGGGTATCTACGACCGCTCGGGCAGTCGCCGAGGCGGTCGCAGATACCCCTCGTCGTGGGTACTCTGCGACCGCCAGGCAATCGCCACGTCCATAGAGACGTGGGGACTGCTTGGCGGTTGCCATGTCCTTATAAACATGGCAACCGCCCAACGGTTGTGAAGTTCATAAGGACATGGCAACCGCCTAGCGGTTGCGAATTTATGATATTCGAAAGTGAGCGGTTGCGAAGTCCCTAAGGATATGGCAACCGCCTAGCGGTTGTGAATTCAAAAATTTTGAGAGCCCGCAATCGCCTAGTGGTTGGGAATTCACAATTTTTGAAAGCTCGCAACCGCCCGGCTGTTGCAGATAATATTCATCAAAATAAAAAAAATACTCCGAAAATTTTCAAGAATATTATTGTTTTTTTTGTTGAAATTAATATGGTGAAACAAAAAGAAAAGAAGAGAAACAAAAAAGAAAAGAAGATAAACAAGAAAGAAAAGAAGTGAAACAAAAAGAAAGATTCGAAAAAAAGTGTGTGGGTTTTTTGTTGGAGATATGAAAGAAAAGAAAGTGTTTGGTGGTTTATTTTGGAGATAAAAGAAAGTGTTTGGTGTTTTGTTTTAGAGATAAAAGAAAGTGTTTGGTGTTTTATTTTAGAGATAATGGAAAGTGTTTGAGATAAAAGAAAGTGTTTGGGTTTTGTGAATTGGAAAAGAAGAGTGTTGGGTATGTTTGGAGGGTGTAATATTAGTAAATGAAAAATTAGAGAGAAGAATGGTGGGTATATATAAAATTTGGGGTGAAAATTTTGAATTTTCGTGAAAATTTGATTTTCCCCCCAAATCCCGCCCATTTCAGCGGAATTAGCAACCGCCGAGCGGTTACTAGGTACCATGGCGACTGCGACAATAGGTAACGCAACCGTTGGGCGGTTGCAACAGTGGGATGTTCGCAACCGCCCAACGGTTGCGAATAATATTCAAGTTTAAAATTAGTGATTTTTGGCAAGTATCTTGATGTGTTTGTGTTTATAGACAACATATATCATTATAGACAATATAAATCATCCAAAATAATAAAAGTTCAAGTATGAATATTATCTGGAACCGTCGGGCGGTTGCAGATAACCAATATCAGCAACCGCCCAGCGGTTGCTAGAAGCATTGGCGACCGCCCGACGGTTGCTTATACTGGTTATCTGCAACAACCCGGCGGTTGTAGATAACGTCCATATTCGAAATTAGTAATTTTTGGGAATTATCTTGATGTGTTTGTGTTTATTGAACTCAAATATCATTATTACATGTGAACAATAGTAGTAAACGTTTACAAGGCTAGTAATTAAGTTAGTAAAATAGTAGATTATGTGATTAGGCGAGTTATCAATGATACACCTATAAATCATGTTCAACAACTAATCATCATACTTAGTCCTTAATGTTGTTCCTAAGCTTGATTTTGCAATGAAACCTTATAATTTGGCTTGTTTTAAACTATCATTAGGGTAATTATCAATTGATCAAACAACGCGCCATAACGAATCATTCGTAATAGTAAAAATTCATGAATGAATGTTATCTGCAACCGCCAGGCGATTGCAGATAACCAGTATCAGCAACCGTCCAAGCAGTCGTCATGTGACCTAGCGACCGCCTAGCGGTTGCGAGGAGTACTGGAGACCGCTTGGGCGGTTGCGGATCCTGGTTATCTGCAACCGCCTGGCGGTTGCAGATAATGTCCATATTCAAAATTATTGATTTTTGGAAAGTATCTTGATGTGTTTGTGTTTATTGAACTCAAATATCATTATTACATGTGAATAGTAGTAGTAAATAACTACTAAACTAGTAATTGAGCCAGTAAAATAGTAGATTAGATGAGATTATGCGAGTTATCAACGATACACCTATATATTATGTTCAACAACTAATCATCATACTTAGTCCATAATGTTGTCCCCAAGCTTGATTTTGCGATGAAACCTTATAATTTGGCTTGTTTTAACAATCATTAGGGTAATTTTCAATTGATCAAATAACACGCCACACGAATCATCCGAAATATAAAACAATTCAAGTTTGAATGTTATCTCCAACCGCGGGACGGTTGCAGATATCTAGTATCAGCAACCGCCCAGGCGGTTGCCATGTGACTTAGAGACCGTCCAACGGTTGCGAGAAGCCCTGGAGACCGCCCAGTGATTGCGAGAAGCCTTTATCTGCAACCGCCCGACGGTTGCATATAACAGCGATATTCGAAATTAGTGATTTTTGGGAAGTATGTTGATGTGTTTGTGTTTGTGTTTATTGAACTCAAATATCATTATTACATGTGAATAGTAGTAGTAAATAACTACAAAACTAGTAATTGAGCTAGTAAAATAGTAGATTAGATGTGATTAGGAGAGTTATCAACGATACCATATATATATATATATATATATATATATATATATATATATATATATATATATATTATGCAACAACTAATCATCATACTTAGTCGTTAATGTTGTTCCAAGCTTGATTTTGCAATGAAACCTTATAATTTGGCTTGTTTTAACTATAATTATGGTAATTTTCAATTGATCAAACAACACGCCATAGCGAATCATCCGAAATATAAAACAATTTAAGTTTGAATGTTATCTGCAACCTCCGGGCGGTTGCAGATAACCAGTATCAGCAACCGCCCGGGCGGTCGCCATGTTACCAAGCAACGTCCTAGCGGTTGCGAGGCCTTATAAAAGCCTCGCGATCGCCCTTGATATTGCCACTTCTCCATGGCGACCGCCTGGCGGTCGCGTCGCGGTCGCGGTTAATGGCGACTGCCTGGGCGGTTGTGGGGGGGCGGTTGTAGAAGACCCCCAAATCTTGTGATATATACCAAGTTGCTTTTATTGTTATATGCAATTTTGTGGTAAAACCTTATGATTTACTTAGTAGTAACTATTTTATCAATTTAACAAACAACGCACCTTAAATTAACAAACGAAAAAAAAATCTTGAATGAGGGTTATTCGTGACTGCCCAGCGGTCACGAATAATGGTCTTTCGTGACTGCTCGGAAGTCACGAAACATGGTCGTGACCGCTAGGCGGTCGTGGAATCTTTCGTGACCGCTCGGCGGTCACAAAAGTTTGTTCATGACAGCTCGGCGGTCACGAAAAAGGGGTCATTCGTGACCGCCGGGCGGTCACTAATAACATTCATATAAAAATTTTTTATTTTATGGAGCGATCTAGACCTGTTTATGATTTTTAACAATAAGTCTCATTACTACATGTGAATTGAAGTTATAAATTAGTACAACATTAGTAATTAACTTATTAAAATAGTAAATTACATGTGATTATGCGAGTTATGAACGAATACCCTATTATATGTTGTACAACTAATCATCATATATACCAAGTTGTTTTAATTGTTATATGCAATTGTGTGATAAAACCTTATAATTTATTTAGTAGTAACTATTTATCAATTTAACAAACAACGCACCTTAAATAAACAAACAAAAATCAAAATATTTTGAATGAGGGGTATTCATTTCGTGACCGTTGGGCGGTCACGAAGAATATGGGGCGACTGCCTAGCGGTCACTAAAGACCCCTCGTGACCGCCAAGCGTTGCGGATGATATCATGACCGTTGGGGGGTCGCGAAATTTCAGGAATTTTAAAAATTCAAATATTTCGTCACCGCTCGGCGGTCGCGAAAGACCTTAGAATTTGGCGGGATTCGGGGGAAAATTCAAATTTTCTGAAAATTCAAAATTTTCACCCAAACTCTATATATACCCACCATTCCACCCACTAATTTTCACTTCACTCAAATTATCTTCTCTAAAAAAACGTAACACTTTCTCCTCTTTTCTTCATTTCCCAAATCCAAAACAAAAACACCAACAATTTTTTCTCTCCTCTTTCCTTTTCTTATATCCCCAAAAACAAAACACAACTCTCTTATTCTCTTCCTTTCTTTTCTTACAACCCAAAATAAAAACCAAAAGTTTATTTTCTCTTAAATGATATTTTACATCAAAAAATCGACCAAACATTCATTTTATTTGCAAAAAAAAAATCGGTAAATTATCGATTTTTTTTTTATTTGTTCAGTGGTATTTGTGACTGTCGGACGGTCACAAATATTTTGAATATTATTCATGACGGCCGGACGGTCACGGATGACCCCGACGTCATTGGCGAACGCACGACGGTCACGGATGCTGCCTGGGTCATCCGTGATCGCCTGGTGTCCGTGACCGCCAAGCGGTCATGGATGACCCCTGCGTCATCCGTGACTACCGGGCAGTCACCAATGACCGTCGTGACCACTGAGCGGTCACGGATGACGCCGGGGTCATCCGTGACCGCTGAGCGGTCACGAAGGACCCTCGACCGGAGTCTTTCGCGACCGATCATCGGCGACGGCCGACTGATCGCGGATGGTCATCCGCGATCGCAAATGGGTCATTCGCGACCGCTCGGGCGGTCATGGATGACCCCTTTTTTTAGTGTTGATATCTATACTATTATATAAAGGAAGTCATGTTGAGACCAAACTTTTGATTTTCTTTTTTACCCTTTTACACATTAAAAAAGTTTATTATTAGTCGAGATATAACTGTAATTTTACTTTACCTTAATTGTTATTTAAATCTTTTCATTAAATAAAATAATTATTAAATAATCTCTTACATAAAATTGAAGGTTAGGATATGTGAATTTTTTATCCATGTTTAAATTAAAATCTTTACCATATTTACTTAAAAATTAAAAAAGTAATTAATTACGCGGGGACCATATTCTTTACCATATTGTTATTTAAATCTTTCTAGTTGGGCTAAAAAAAAAACCATTCTCTTATAATTTCATAAATTTATATCTATTGTTGATTTTTTAATGCAAAAGAATAATACTTCAGTCTAATTGTTGGCTGTTGCAAAAGAATTCTTATCAAATGAAAATTAATACTTCAGTCCAATTGTTGACTTTTACTTTGATTTTGTGTATTACGAACGTAACTCTATTTATTATTGTTTGTGCTAAAGCTAAATTAGGAATTGATTAGGTTAATAATTATAAAGAATATTGGGTTCTATGATTAAGGAATGATAAGCTATGAGAAGTATTTCATTAAGGAAATATAACCACATAGATTGCGCCGTTTCGCATTCCAGTGTTTGACCAAAGTAGGAATGCGTCATTTCCACATTCTCGAATATCTGGAATGCGAAATCGCATCCTAAATTCTTTAGCAAGCGAGCTTTAGGCATGCAGACACTGGAATGCGTTTTTTCTCATTCTATTGTCATTTAGAATGATTTGGTCATTTAGAATGGGTAATCGGTGCATTCCTTTGGCCTCAATTCTTGTAGTGGGAGTACAAGAAATTCGCTTTGGCAGCAACATTTGTTGCTATCGCAATATCGATAGCCCTTATGTAATGATACGGTTCTTTGTATTTAATTTTTAACTTTTTTTACAAACAGCTAGACTTTTTGGTTTTGCAGTCCCTTTAGTTAAAGAAAATTCACTTTTACTCAAATTTTCCAAATACGGATAAAAAAAATATAAATCTTTCAAAGAAATAAAAATTAAAAATCAGGTAGCAAGATCCTTAAATATACTACATAATTAGAATAAAAATTGCTAATGTTACTTTATCCATCCACAATGCATCAACATTGTAATCTAAATCCTAAGAAATTAAATGGAAGTTTCCAAAGTCCTAAAACATAAAATATTTTATTCCAAGTTTCCTCCAATTCTCAATAAATCTGGCCAAGTTGTAGAGAATCGTCGCCATTTAGCTCATGTTCAACATCTTTTTGTGTATTTAAAAATTAATAATTTAACATTTTAGTGAGTAGAGATCTAAGTCACGGTATATTCCATGCTGCCCACAAGGCTTTGTGCGCAGCCCCCCTGGGATGTTGACACGTGGACAATTTTTTGTCCACGTGTCAGCATCCCGGGGGGTTGCGCACAAGACCTGTGCGCAGCATGAAATAGACCCTAAGTCACATAAGACGAATGTCGGTGCGAGTGTGGGTGCACTAATTCACCATATTTGAAAAAAAAATAAAAATTTAAAGCGCCTAAATACATTTATTAAAATTAATAAAATATTAAATATTGATATATGATTTTGTATATATTCGAGTATTGTTAAATATATGCTCATAGTTATTAATTCAGTATATTATTTTCCAAATTATTATTGTGGAAAGACATATGTTAACCCCATCTTAACTTGGGCATCGTGGTCATGAGTATCGTACTTCACATCCAAGGCAAATCCTAGATACTCCAGAGCTTAGATGTCTCAAGTGGGTATCAAAGATACGCCACGTAACAGTCTTAGCATAACGATGGAACTCACATAATACAAGGTCCACGCGAGGTGCTACGGACCTTAGATAGTCCCACGATACCCATAGCGACTAGCGATATTCTCGCAGTTATCATTCAGAGATGCCACACATACGTAATGCCAACTCTGATGCTCCTCACGATACCAGAGGAGTCATCAGTTCCATCGAGACACGATAGAGCCAAGAAATACCCCACGTGATAAAATATAATAGTCACTCACATGGTTACCTGAAAACCAGTTGTCAATACTAAAATCGGTTAATCAGCTGCTAGATATCCCAATTTACCACTCGTCGATGTATTCCCATGCAAAATGTCACCTGCACCCCCATGTACTCGATATAAATAGAAAGGATTCCTCCATAACTCAGGAACAAGTTGAATAAAAATAAAATCAACTTTACTCACATTTCTCTCGCTTTTTAATCTTACAACCCTCATCCCCTATCGTGAATTTTACGATACTTATACGTAAATTCATGTAGGGCGTTCCAAATAAAATATACGTAAATACTCTGATATACAAATGATACGAAACGAGTGTTACCAAAATGGCGTCGCTCGTGGAAACGCCATAAAAACTACCTTCGAGCAGTTTTGGAAACAACTTAAGAAAACTACATCGGTTACAATCGTCCATCTGATGGAAGGATCCATCGGCCCAGAGTCAAATAGTCACAATGAAATGGAGGGCGGAATGTTCTCACCAGAACCATTGGAGAATCCTCCCCCAACACCCCCACCAGCCAACACTGGAGATTTCATCAATATACCTAGAGCAGTCTTTGAGGACCTGATGGAGCACCGATGAGAGATCCATTGAGCCCCAACCAATCCAACCATATCTCGAGATGTACCATGTAGAAGAACAGGAATCGCGCATAACCCAAACTCCATATTGTACCCCCCATCCACACACGCACATCGCACTCTGGTGCATAGGAGTAGAGAAATGGGATACGAGAACCCAATCTACGAGTCCAACATGGGAAACATGATCCAAGGGGGAATCATGCCACTAGAGTATGGACCGGACCTTCCATATCGTCAAGGGGGAGAGCGCTCCCTATGAAGTGTAATGATCACTTGAGAAGAGAAATGCAAGATATGAAAAGGACAATCACCCCCGGAGAAGAATTGTTCTACCACGGTTCCCCTTTCCTCCCTAATATAGTGCATGGATTGGTCCTGATGGGCATGCGACCTGCCAACTTACCGCTCTATTCCAGGGAAAAGGACGGACGAGATCCTCATGATTACATTCATCAATACTTGGCTAGCATGGATCTAGTATCAGCACCTGATTTTGTACTATGCCGAGTGTTTAGGAGCGCTCTGACAGGGCGAGCACAAGCATGGTTTTCCCAAGTTCTCCCAGGTACGATAACCAACTAGCTTGTCTGTTTGTCCAACAATTTGCATGCAATAGAAGATACCCAAATCAGCATGCCATCTGTTCACCATTAAACAAAGGAAAGAAGAATCACTACACGATTATATGAAGCGCTTCTCTGATGAAGCTTTAGATTTTCTCAGTGTTGAACCATCCATGATCGTTGATATACTAGCTCAAGGCCTTAGATCGGGCGACTTCTTTTGATATCTCATCGAAAACCGAATAAGAGACATGAACAAACTCATGCAGAAAGCCGAAACTTGCATCATCATAGAAGAGGCTAGGGGTGTGTGGGCCGGGTCGAGATCCGAAAACCCGACCCACCCAGACGGGTAAAACCGGTTCATCTTTCTCCCATTTGGCCGAGAAAAAAGTCCCGACCAGTTACCCTGGGGGTCGGGAACGGGATCTGATCGGATCTCAATCTCGACCTGCGATATCCCGACCTCCATGCGATCAGATTTTTTACTCCCCCCCTCTTTCTTTCACTACCAGTGACCACTAAGCACTCTCACACACATAGTACACACACTCATACCCTCACGCCACCTCACCACTCACACCAGGCACCACCACTCACGCCGCCCCACCACCACTCATTCACGCACAAACAAACACCACGCGCATCCCACATCCACCACCACCACCACGCACGGCACCACCACCTCTTCGGCTTCTCCACCCGCGCCTCCGCCGCCAACAACAACCACAAATCCACATTTTCCGAATTGGGGGTTTGCAATTAGGCTTAATTTTGTGCAATTAGAGCTTAGGTTTGGACTAAGCTCTGGAGATCGGAATTCCCGCTGGAATCCCGATCCCGGCGGGAGGGAACGGGATCTGATTGGTAGATCCGGTCCTAGGTGGTTCCTGGCGGCCGGGGTCCCAATCCCGCGGGATCCCGGCCCATAACAGGCCTAGAAGAGGCAGAAATCTCAAAGATTAAGTCATAAAATGATGAACACGATGCAAAGCCCAGCTAATATGATTAAATATCGTGTGGGCCAGCCCAGCAGAATTACTTACCCAAACCCACTGCATATCGGGGATTTACATCTGATATTCTGCCTCATATCCAATATCTATATTTGATATGGTACATAATTCGCCGCACATCTCAAGAACTGACCCCACCTTCGATATTCATATAAGCCCGATTCGCAAATCAAGGTACGCTCATTAAAATAATATACATTGTTCACACTACATATTGAATACACTCCTTCGATATCGATACACTTTTTGACATACTATTATGGAATCCACATCCGATATATTTTGATAAGCAACACCTGATAACCGCGCTATCCCCGATATCGCGCATATTCGACATCCTTCAATATTCGACATCTTTCAGTAGTCAACATCCCCATAAGATTCAACATTTAACAGAAGCATCCCAGCGATGCCTTTGGTATTCCTGACAAAGTCAACCTATAAGCTAGTGTTAGAGATAGTTAGCATAGTTTATATTAGGTCAAAGGTTATTTTCGTAATCTACTGTACTTATTTGTACGCTACGGTCTTGTACCAAATTATAATATTTTCTCAAGAGTGACAAACAAATATGCATATCATTTAATTTGAATAACACTAATTCTTTGTGTAATCAAGTTTTGTTATGAGCTAGTTTTACCACGTGCGGATTAATTAATTGACGTAGAAGTTGTTGGTTTGTTATAAATAATCGACATGCTCAGAAATCATGGCCTATTCATTGAGCCGATCCATATTCATTGGGCCAGCATTATAACCCATATTACCTATGCCCCGATTTAAATTGCTGACTCCGTCCCGGCATATATTTTATCTTTTAAGGAGTTAGTCTTGTACATGCTCGTATTTGTTTTCTATTAACATTTCATTTTTCATTAAATTCCAATATACATCTATCAACTTTAAGGATAGTTTAGATGTGTGGACATATAAGCTTGTACTTGGAAATAAATCTTTGTCGTTCTCATCTCACCAAAAAATAATTGAGTAGTGCCATTATTGCTTCACAATATTGACATTGACTTTGAACAATTTGTACTAGCCAATAGTACTTGAGGTTCTCTTCAAGTTCGTTGCAGCACCAAAATATAAGCAGTATTGAACCACCAATCACCAAGTCCAACTCATCAGAGTTTCGGGGTTAGTAATTTCTTGTATATGTGCAATAATATTAATTTGCAGGTTTTTTTTTTTGTGACTCAGATATTATTATTTTTCTGCGATATGAGTGTTTTAAATTTTGAGATCAATTAATATACTGTTGCGTAACGGAATAAAAAAGTGTGCGTGGTGGATATTAATTAACCATATTACTGGCTCAAATATGATGGTAAACTCTCCTGCATCTGAAAATAGGAGCTTTAATTTGTGTTGTATATATGCAGAAAAGAAATAATAAGCAAAAGAGTGAAGGGGATGTATATAAATGATGGTTATTGATTCAAGTGTTCCATATTATATTGTGAAATATTTGTATTGACAACGTGAACTAACTTATCTATAATTCTACTTAGCCTAATTAACGTTCCCCATGTTCAAAGTTATATTGTACGAAACTACGAATAGTGAATAGTGTATAATATTGTGACAATAAAATTAACAGACATTTATTCACTTAGTGGAATCTTGTCAATCTCATCTATCAATATAATTAGCCTAATTAAAGGAATTGGTCACAGCAAGTGAATACTTTTGTTTGAATAGTTAACATACTTCATTGTCACTAAGTTAGATTAGCCGCGGGCGGTTTTGGCGGTGCACACAAGAAGATCCATCATACTCAAATTTAGCGAGTTATCAATTTTTCAAACCTTATTAGCAACTCGTGCGGGTTGCGGTTGAGCGGGTGGCAGTCGGGTAGCGCCAAGGTGGCGGGTTTTCAGGCTAAAAAAAATAACAAAAAAATATGAATTAAAAAAATTTATATGATTATTTATCAAAATCAACCATGTAACACTAAAAAAAGTATCGCAAAAAGAAAACTATTGTATTTTTGGACATATAACTTCTTTATTTATAATTTAATATAACACAGTTACTTACTAATATATATGTTGAAAGAATTAGATATGAATGAAAATTTACACCCGCACTCTAATCATGTAAGAATATTCAACTCGTACATTTGAAGACATCCATTAGCAATTGAAATATAAAAGGTTTAGCATGGTATATTAGGCCTAGAACTATAAAACAAAATATTCTCATTAACAAAGTATCTAAAACATATTTATTGTAATTTTTATCTCTCTCATTTATTTACTATTAGGAGTTTATAATAGGAAAAAAATGTGCAGATGAAGCGGTTGGCGGACGAGTGACAAGGTAAACCCGCCACCCGACCGACGATGGGTGGATTGCCACAAAACCAACCTGCTTACATGTGCAAAAATAAATTCCATGGCGAGTGCGAGTGAGAACGGACGGACAGGTAAGTGGTTTTTTTTTTTTTTTTTTGAAAACGGGTAAGTGGTTTTTTGAACACCCTTTAAGTTAGATACTCTTTTTTTACTCAAGTTATTAGATACATTTTATACGTCTATATATTTATGTTTATCTACGCAATTTGAAGACAATTTAGATTTTAGTGTATAAATGACGTATTTGTAATTGTTTTGTTGGTTTGACTTTTCATATTACTATTATATTATATCCTACAAATAATAAGTAGAATAAATAATAACGACCTATAACAATATTTGAGTGCATATTTTATTTTAATATTATGGTTTCTTCTTTTTATTTTTACTGTATCCGTGTAGTTTGATAGAAAATTTGATAATTGATCCATCCAACTAATAATGTCGTGGAGATGAATATTTTATAAAAGCCTATTTTTCTTTTTCTTTTTGGGTCAGAATTTAGAAATGAATAAAACAACTAAGCACTAGGGGTGCCTAATCCCATTACAAATCAAAATTAATCCTCATAAATACTTGTATTAAATATAAAAGACTTTTTCTTGTTTTAACTTTGTAGTTGGCTAATACTTTTTAAAACCAATCCATTTATCAATTATCAGTCCACTTTGCGCACAATCCATTTACCATACGTACAATTTCAAATTACAACAACAAACAATTGCCAACAAACTTGTTTTCATATTTGCTTGTCAACTTGAGTCGTTCGAACACAAAAAAGAAAACTGATTGGGGGTGTGAATATAATGAACAATCATTTCAAATTTACAATAATTCGGTGAACTTGTTTATTACATATGTATAATATAAGCTGCAATACATTCATTTACTACTTTACAAAAGATCCCCAGAAGAACTGCACCATCCAGTTCACATCGTATTGGTAATGAAACTTGACACACACTTTCCAACAAAATCGAACAACCAGGAAACCATTCCAATGACAAAGCACACACTCAGTAACTTCCAGTTGAGCCATGGACGGACCGAAAGAAATTCCTCCGCCACCAAAAATGATCCTTGTAACACCACGAAGATAACCAATGCGAAAAAGAACATTATTCGATCCTTGATCTCAAACAAACCCCTGAATATGTTCTTCTTTTCAGGCTGTCGGGCGAGAAATACGTTGAAGAATTGGCAGAGACAAAATCCTATATAGATCATCGATTGAACAGTCTCCTGCTTACTTATTGCTAGGATTTCTTGTCCTTTGCTTTGTAGACTCATGAAAACAACAGTCTGATAAGAAGCTTGGATCACTATGTTCCTCCATATTGCTTTAGTAACAAATACTCGAGACAGTCTGGTATGCGATCCAATGGGTGGCCCCACCAGTAACGCACAACCGTCCACAATCGCAAGCAGCAAGTTTAACCAGAACATCTCGACTGTGGTTATAGGAGCATCTCCAAAAAACACGGTTGCAAGAAAAGTAATGAATGAGCTCGAAATCAAGAAGATCACTTGGTGCTGGACAAACTTTTGTATATTTTCGTGAAACTGCTTTCCCTCATGGATTATAGGTACGACAAAACTAAAATCGCTGTCCGAGACATGGATTTGAGAGCTCTGTCTGGCCACATCGGAACTCCAACTCCCCAGCGTTAGCCCAATGTCGGCTTCTTTTAGTGCCAGAGCATCTATAGTTCGCTGCCCCAGCATTGCGACCACTTGGCCCTTTTTCCTCAGACATTTCAAAAGATCAATCTTGTCTGATGGACGGCAGTTCCCCATAATGCAAATCTTCTCGATCCTCGTTTTCTTTTCTTCGTCATTCCAGCCTCTAAACTCTTCGCCTGTAATCACAAGATCATCTGAATCGGGCACAAGTATTCCGGTTTCTTCGCCTATTCTTTTAAGGTCCACAACATCATCCTTTGAGGTAAAAACAACTCTAATCCCACCTTCCCTCAATATTAACAGTGAACTTTTTGTTTCTTCTCTTTTTGTGGATTTCAGGCCAATCATACCTAAAAGGATTATGGGATCTGAATCAGTTAATGAAGTAGAGCAAGCAAAAGCCACAGATTCTCCTTCAGCTAGATTACATCGAACGACATCCTCAAACATACTCCTCTTCACATCATCTATCACCTGTCTTTCCCCGTCTCTGTCATGGTAATGAGAGCACAAGCGCAGTATGTCTCGTGGAGGTCCTCTGTAGTGCAAATAATCTGTTCGTCCATTTTTCCTCATTTGCACCTGACTACATTCCACGAACGGGTTCTTCTCAGCTTCATTTTCCAGTTCATCACGATATTGTTCATTCAAGGAGCCTCTTTTCAGACCAATTTTTGTCTCCCCCCATGAGCATATTGCTGCCACTTTTGAGCCACACACAGCTGGAGGTATCAGAAGTAGCGTGCCTACACCATCACATAGATCTTCAAGACAGTCCGTGGAGGAACAAAGCTGAGAGCCATCACTGACAATTTCATCACCAAAAAGAAACAGGTCGACCTCCTCTTCGTACTCCGTTAGTCCTCCAAGTATGTCGGTACAAATGGTTGTAACTGATGCCATTTTCAGACAAGCTAAGAAATCTGTTTCCCAGGCTTTATACGTTAGTATTTTTCTGCTCCGGTGAACGGCTGCTAGTGATATAACAACTGGTATGCCCTCTACTACTCCCACCAATGAGACGCTTAATAAGGTTAAAACTTTTCTCATCCCAAAATTTGATCCAGAGACGACGATCCCCTTCATGGCATCCAATAAGGGTTTTAGTGGCGTGGGTTCTCCATTTGTGTTTGCTTTGAACCCACCATCGTCATCTATTTTCCCAAGTTTATAACGAATAAACAACACTACGTTGATAAGGATGGATACGACAATCCCCGTAGTTTGTATGCAAAAGTTCACCTTATTAAGGCAGGCTTCAAATTTGCATGGTACTACTTTTGCCTGTCTCTTTATCGTCTCACCCAATTCTGTTTCCATCCCGACAGAAGTGACAATCATCGATCCATTTCCAGCAATCACTCTCCATCCACAAAGCAAGAACGGATTCCTTTCATTAACTAGTGTGGATTTGGAATCGCCTTCTACTTCAAACCCTTCACCGGTTACGTATATTCCCTCAGCATGAAGCAAGCTTCCCCTGTTCAAAACTACTAAATCACCAACTTGGAGGGCAATGGCAGGAATTTGTTCTCGGTTACCGCCTCGAATTACATGCGAGTTTCCTCTCCAAACAGAAAGCAAGCACGTTTCCAACCTCTTAAGTGATGATTTTTCTTGTAAATAATTGCGTAAAGTATTGACAACCACAAGTGTAAAGGCGATTAGCATTACGATAGCTCCATTAACCCAACCATTTGACCATCTTTGCTTCTTGGTCTCAAAGGCTATAGAAAGAGTGGAAGCTGCAACGAGGAGCATAATGGGGTAGCTGATCCAAGCTTTTTGAAAGCAACGAAAAAGAATCAAAAGTTGCGGTTGTTGATCCGTTAGGAAGTAGTTATGATTTTCTTGAACGGTACTACTAGGGATTCCACGTTCCAGATCAGTGTTTAACGCATGTGCGACTCCGCTAACCCCTCCAAACTTATTTTCAAGTTCTTGCACATTTTTGGACTTAACAATCTGTGAGATGGCTTTTCTCTGGCTGACTATTTCATCATCAGTAATGTTATGTTTAACATGCTCAGAGCTTATACTTAATCTTATCTCTCCATCTGGAAGTGTTGCAATTTCTTCATCCTAAATATCAATATCAATACCAATGAAAAATTATTTATCAAAACAAAAAACTACTAAGGAGAAAAAGATAATAAGATTAGTACTCTCAAATATATATAGTTCAATTACTATCTAAAAGTTTTCATCCTTGTGTCGCTTATAATTTCTTTTACATAGCAAATTTTACAGTTATTATTTATTGGGAGAATTATTATTTCTGCCCTTTAACTTTGCCTAATATTACTTTGTACCCTTTTTATGGGGCCGACTTTTTCTGCCCCGTTAGTTTTTAAGAGTCGATCAAAAAATGCTCAATTTCTCTTATTCGGGCTAAAACGCTGACGTGGTTGTATAGTCAAGAAAGTATTTTATTTCTCTTATTTTCTGCCCCGTTAGTTTTTAAGATTCGATCAAAAATGCTCAATTTCTATTATTCGGGCTAAAACGTTGACGTGGTTGCATAGTCAAGAAAGTATTTTATTTCTCTTATTCGGGCTACTTTTATTTTTAATGTATTTTAGTTTTTAAAATTTAAATAATTCTTATAAATTGTTAAAAACATAAAAAAGAATTGTAAAAGCTATTAAAAAAATGGTTGTGTGTATATATATATATATATATATATATACATGTGTGTGTGTGTGTGTGAGAGAGAGAGAGAGTGTGTGTGTATGTGTGTGAAGATGATAGAATTTCAAATGTATTTATTTTTTGTTTTTTTATAATTTTATAAATTATTAAAGATATATATATATATATAAATATAAAGATGATGAATTCATTTTTTAATAATTTTTATAAATTGTTATAGATATAATAATAATTGTACATATATATAAACACACACACACATATATATATATATATATATATATATATATATATGTGTGTGTGTGTGTGTGTGTGTGTGTGTTTTGGGGGTGCAAAGTGCAATTTATTATGGGGTGCAAGTATAATTTTTAACATTACTAGTGTTTGTGCAAAAAAACGTGTTTTTGACTGAAAAATATGACGTGACGCGACAACTTATTGACTAGGCAGCCACATAAGCAAAAAAACACGAATAAGAGCAATTGGGTATTTTTAGTAGAAATTTTGAAACTAACAAGACAGAAAACGTTGGCCCGAGAAAAAAGGGCACAAAGTAATATTAGGCAAAGTTAAAGGGCAGATATAATAATTTATCCTTAATTATTTATTCAACATCGAAGCCTTAGTAATGAATAGGGCCGTCTATTTGAATCGAATCAGGTCAAAAATTGACAATAGTATTTGATTTCGATCTTGGTAAAGACAAGAATCGAAACCAAATCAAATTGGAGGAAATGCATTCGGTGTGTATTTGGTTTGATCCGAGTTTGATCCTTTTTTTATCATTATTATTTTAGTTTTAAAGAACAAAAGCTATACAATATATTTATTATCATTTCTTAACCTAAGGTAGAGAGTGTTTGCAAATGCTTATAAAAGGAGCTTGTGGGCTTTTGTCAATAGAGAAGCCATAAATTAGTGTTTGAATATAGGGCTTTTGCTTCTCCTTGTCTAAAAATAAGCCAAAAAAAAGCACAAGCCCACAAGCTGGGTAGAGGGTGCTTTTAAAAGCTCATTTTAATTATTACATTTTAAAAATATTTCTCTCTCCTAAATTTCCTCAAAGTGCCGTCCATACCCCCACATTTAAGGAAAAAAAATATTCTATCATCTTTTCTCTTCCATGTTCAACGTAAAAAATAGGCTATAATATTTTTTCTTTCATGTTCAATGCGATTGCTAATTAACATCATTTGAGGTGCTAATTAGTTCTTATTCTTTGTAATTCATCATCAAAGTCTTCAATTCTTCATCTTTGGACGAATTTAACATCCAAGTAAGTATGCAATATCTGCTCTCTCTTTTTTTTCTTTTGTTACTTTCAGTTGTGAATCATTGGTTTTTTTACCCAACAACGTATTTGTGATTTTTTTATGAGTAACGTATTTGTGAAATTGTGAGAACGAAGAGTACTTTAATTTTACGTATTCCTGTAATTTAATATCTTTTGACTTTACGTATTAAAGTTTTATTTACATTTGAGGTGACGAATAAACTTGAATAATGTCTCATTCAAGTTTATGACTTTTGATTCTTGGTATATAACTATATATTCACAATTCCTTTCCAAGTCATTTAACTTGGACAATATTCTATTAACATTTATGTCTACGATTATTATTTTCCATAATATTATAATTTTAACAAGTTGAAGTATTAATGGTCAATGCAAAATTGTATAATGTTAATTCATTAGAAGGTAAAGTACTTGATTGGCGTAAATTATACAAATAAGTATGCATTTTGATGTAACAATCATAAACATTGATTAAACTATATCGAAATAATTTCCTATTATATTTTTAAATATATTTAACAGAACGTATGTCTAAATTAGGAGCATATTAAAAAGAATATATACTTTATAAATAAGGGTACTTAAGTCTTATTGCATTTTAAAAGCTGCTTCTTACTTATTATTGCAAACACCACAAAATTAATTTTAAGTGCTTTAAGCTGCTTTTTAAATAAGGTTTGCAAACACCCATTGCTTTAAGTCAAAATGAGCTTTAAGTAACTTTAAGTAAAAGCCTAAAAAAATGAGCTTTTATAAGCTCTTGCAAACACCACCGTAGTATACTATTATGGGAGTGTTTGCAAATGCTTTTAAATGGAGTTTATGGCTTTTTTTTCTTTTCTTTTTCTATAGTGAAGTCATAAATTAGTGTTTGAAAATTTGGCTTTTGCTTCTCCTTATCTTAAAATAAGCCAAAAAAAAAGCACAAGCCCGAAAGCTGGGTAAAAAGTGCTTCTACAAGGGTAAAAGATTCTTCTATAAGGAGCTTTTAATTATTATTACTTTTTAATATTCTTTTCTCCCAATCCCCTCAAAGATCCATTTATACCCTTATAATTAGGAAAAAATGATCTTCTCTAATATTTGAAAAATGATGAGAATAAACAATTATTAAACAAT
Source organism: Linaria vulgaris (assembly GCA_948329865.1). Classification (NCBI taxonomy): domain Eukaryota; kingdom Viridiplantae; phylum Streptophyta; class Magnoliopsida; order Lamiales; family Plantaginaceae; genus Linaria; species Linaria vulgaris. Next base: position 69,557,855 of record OX415249.1, read on the forward strand.
ACTTTTAAATAATAAAAAAACAAAATATTATCTTGGACCTAAGTTTACTTAACCACAACATATAAAATATTAAAAAAATTATTATCTCTAAATAACATTAATGTTTTTTAGAATAGAGAATACTTGATAGGTGTAATTATACAATTAATTAAGTATTTTGATGTAATAATCATAAATATTGAGTGAAACATTAATTTCTAGTTTATTTTGGATTAATTTAACTAAGAGTAGACTTATGTAAAAGCCACACACAAGTCTAGAGTTTCTATAAGCCTAGTAATTAATGAAAATTTAATGAAGAATTTAGAAAACTCATCTTTATTTGTTAGATAAAACAAGATGGTCAAAGGAATATAATCCATCATATAAATCCTATACTACATCCAAACACCAAATATTAGGCTTTGGATCCTCTCCTACAACATGGCGCTATATCTCCTCCTACACCATCTAGATAAATGACATGTGGAAACATATTTAAATTACTTAATACCATGTTTGCTTTACGCTAAGAGAATTAAATGGTATCTTATTGTGTTTGATGCGAGCTTAAAATTTACTTTTACTACCCAATTTAACTTAAATAAGAATTTCTTCTAATTACCACACATAATTACTCGACAACGAGATTTATTATTCCATTTCACTTAATTTACACAAGAATTCTTTTAGTTAGTGTAACAAGCATAATTACTCATGCATGGGGAAACATATATGACAAAATATAATATGATTCTTCAAAATATAATTATTTCATAAAAATAATATATTTTAATTTTGCTTGTTTTCATATTTTAGAAGTAAAAGTATTTAACATGCTAACAAGAAAATCAGTTAAATACGAAGAAATGACTACCAGGATTTTCTCAAGATCACATAATTAATAAGGATCATTTGTTTATTATAGTTTATTCTCTAACTTATAAGATTGGGCGTTAAGTTACAGTTTGATTTTATTTTTCCGAAATAACGTTATATTCAGTTAGATTTGATTATTATAAAGTTATTAAAATGTCATTTTGATAATGTTCAGAAACTACTAACACGAGATGAGTTTTATTATATCACTTGATTTATTTGAGAAATTAAAATAAATTCCTTTTAAAATAAATGAGTTAAAAGAGTAATTTGGTAGCTGAAATTTTCTCACAATTAGCAAGAATCGAGCAGTTAAAATTAGAAAAGTAAAATTTGTGTGGAGATAAATATCTTTAACTTTGGTAAGAATAGGATACCATTTAATCCTCTTAGAGCATGTTTGGATGGCCCAAAAAGCTCAGATTAATTAATAATAAGGGTTCAATACAATGTTTGGATCGTTCTATTCCTTTACAAGAAGCCCGCGATAAGTGGGCCAGGCTGCCTTACTCTCCCAACTTGCAGTCGCTCAGTCCCCCCCTCCGATTCCAAGTCATAAGTTCTGCTTAGAAGTGAAAACTCCAATTTACCCTGAAATCACCCATTTAATTCCCTCTCAAATCCAACGTATAGGAGAAAAAATTATATGAAGCAAATTTACAACAGAAGTAAGAGCGGATTCACAAATGTCCAAGAATCTCTTTAATGAAGATTCTCAATGTAGTAGGTGTTACATATTCTTTTTTGGATGGCACAAGAATCCCTTTTACACAAGTTCCTTCATTTCGAATCACTTTCATATAAATTCTCAAATTGCAGTTTTTAATGAATTATAGAATCGAAACAGCTACTGCTATCCCTATCTGCCATCCCTATCTGCCTTTTTCCACACCAGGGATTTGTTATTGTCACAATTGAAGAATGGGGTTGCAATGTTTTGATATTTGCGATGAAGATCGGTGAATTGGGTGTGAATACAGAAGGTGCAAAGAATTCATTCGCAATTGGTTTCATGTTCTGTTTTTGTGTGTTGTAATTTCAAGAAAGTTATTTGGGTGTTTGTTTTTGTGCGTTGAATTGTTCGATTTGATCAGCTCAATATCGAATCTTTTTAAGGAAGCATGGTATTAAGTGATTTAAATATATTTCTACATGTCATTTATGATGTAACAACATTTTGTAGTAACTTATGCAACCAAAAAAATTGGAAACTAAAATATTTATAATATCTAAATATTTTTTCCTCAAATAGTCAAATTAATAGATGCGTGCACAAACACACTCATAAATAGGTTATCATGATATGCTGGTAGATCATCTGTTTAGAATTTGATCGTTGCACCAGGCTATCAAAAGGGGTTTATCGTTGGGCTATAAACTTGTTTATATGTGAACCCCATCTAAATTAATGAGACTTTAATTATTAATAAATGTATGAATAGTTTTATCAACCCATATAAAAGGGAGAAAAATAATAATTACCTGATTAGAAACCAGTGGCCTAATGATCTCTTCTTCGTCTCCGTCCTTGATTGTGTTGGCAGTGTAAGCAGTCGAGGACGAGGGTGAGGAAGTAGGTGGTGCATTAGCAACATGAGTAGTAGTCGTCGTCGTTGTCGTAGTCCTGAAGAGATGAACCGAATGAAAAACCAAAAAGAATCGCCTCCACATGAGACCGCCCGCGGGTGGTGAATTATAAATCTCCGGCACGAGTAGAGATTGTTGCATTTCCACATCATCATCTTCATCGCCATCGTTACTCCTCGCACTCGCAATATTCACCACCGCCTCCAACATGTCGTTATATAACTGTAAAATGCAAGACTGCTGGATTAAATCTTTGCCCATCATACTGATTCTATATATATAGTAAGTTAAAGCCCAAACTGTTGGATTTAATCTATATATGCATGCTACACAACAGTTTGGGCTTCGAGCAATATGTAACTATTTGCGTTATTTGCGTATCCGACATATGAACAGTGGAACGGAATGAAATGGCATGCATGAAATGTTGAAAAGTCTGCTCTTTTACTGTACAATAATAAGATTTTTTTGGTTCTCTTAAGTTAAAAGTTTAAAACCTTTTCGTCGATCATATTTATTTTGGTATAAATAAATAAAAAATGGTCGTGAAGTTTTTCATTTGGAGAAGAAGTTCATTATCAATATCTTCCACCATAGATTTTATATTCACTCAACTTTTCAGTTTTTTAGTAATAACATATTTCTCATGTATGATTCTTTGATTTTTCGATATAATTTAAATTTTGATTCATGTAATACGATTACTTTTTACGATATTATTCATTAGTTAATTTTTAAAATAATATTTCACTTCTGATATACAGTTGGTCATATTTATTATGATTTGTGTTATATGATTACTTCAATGTTATTAGCATTCTTATTTATTTAAGTATTGTTTTTACCTCTGATATTGTTGGTATTTCATTTTTAAACTTTAATTTTTGTTGAATATGAATTATTTGTTTGCAAATTTTTTGGGTGAGAAATAATGACTTGATTAAAAGTAAATACATTACAACAGTCATTTTTCGAGAATTTTTGGTGTGCATCAGGGGGCACAACTTCCTCTCTCACAAAGAGGTGGGCTTCACGTGAGGCCCACCTCTTGGGGAGAGGGGAAGTTGCATATAGACAATTTTATGGAGCTCACCTCTTTGTGAGAGGGGGAGTTGTGCCGGATGCATATCTAACAATTCCTCACTTTTCTCTCTCTCTTACATAAAAAAATCTGAAAATTGTTCAGTCCACGTGTCGCAATCTTAATGGGCTGCGCACAAAACCTTCTATCACCATGAAATAGACCGTTGTTTAAATTACACATACAGATATACTGTTTTTTCATTTTTTATAACAAAACTTTGATTTTTTGAATTTGTAGAACAAAACCATAGTCTTGATTAACTTTAAATGAAACAAAAATCCAAAAAACAATAAATACATCTGCTTCAATAAATACACGCTTGGAATTAGCCTTTTGTATAATAGCTAGCTAGGGATGTGTGGGCCGGGTCGGGAACCGGAAACCCGACCCGGGCAAACGGATTTTTTCCGTCCTTCCTCCCGCCTGGCCGGGAAAAAGTCCCGGACAGTTACACCGCGGGTCGGTAACGGGATTCGATCGGATCCCGTTCCCGACCCGCGGGGTCCCGATCTCCAGCGTAGCAGATCCCGTCCCAGGTGGTTCCCCGGGACCGTGGGATCCCGGCCCATAACAGGCCGTCTAGCTGCTTTGACCTTCACTAAAATAGCTGCTTTTTTTTTTGAAAGGAAAAAAAAATAGCTGCTTTGACCTTCACTATGAAAATGACATTTGTATAAGAACTAGCTATATGTATTGATCTCCAACATCATTTTTGAATCAATTCATGAGAACCATTTTTGTTCTCTTGATTTCCTTACAAGTTTGAGCAATAAGAGTTTCTCAGTAATATGGAGCGAAAATAGGAGAGAAGAGATGAGAAGAGCTGGGCCGATTGGTGTGCGAGAGAGAGAGGTTGGAGAGAGATAGGCGAGGAGAGAGTAGAGAGAGCAGAGAATTTATGAAGGGGAGCCCTATTTTTTGGTCGGTAGAAAAGTCGAAACTTGCAACTGAACCTCATTGGTTAGAATTATGAATAAAATTTATAAAAAATTACAAAATGTGAGATTTGATTGCAAGATTAAAATTTATCAAATTAAGTGAGGGTGAATTAGGCAAGAAAAAATGGTGGATAAAAGTGCTATCCCCTCTTATTTATTATATAGTAGGGAGATAAACTATTATCGGAAAAAGGTCTTCTTAATAAAGATGAGATAAAGAAATATACCAGAATATAACCACTTTAGGAAACAAAAAAAACTTTTCATTTATTCATAATAACTCCTCTATTTTATGTAAGAACAAGTTGGATAAACTTTTAATAACTACCACTAAGGCACTGACTAGTTTAATGACTATCCATCTGAATTACTTCTACATTAATAGATAAAACTAAAATATTTGTAATACACAATATATATATATATATATATGTGTGTGTGTGTGTACGGATTTTGCCTAGGCGCATAAGATAGAATTAAATGCTCAGTAGTCAAAACGCGTTTTGCTTTATTATTATTATTATTATTAAATATCAAACAATTGAGCAAGAAACCCACTTGTGTTATCTATTTTCCTTATGAATCCCGCGTCTTTGTGCGACGTCATACACAGGCGAATAACCATATTTGTGCGACGTCATGCAATGGTACGTCACTTTTTTTATACAAAAGAATAACCATATTTGTGCGAGTCGACATACACCGGCAATTCATTTTTTTCTTTCTTTTTTCTAACAGCAACTTTATTTATTAACTAGAGTGAAGCCAGAAAATGTACAATGGAGGTGCGGGGTCAACACTAGCGAGAGAGCTTCGTATATGTATAACTAATATCACATAAAGCAAATTTCTCCAAATCTGGCCATGTTCTGTAAAAGGGCTGTTGCAGGGGCAGTCCATACACGCGCGGTTGAGTTCCTGTTTTGCCAGCGCATCCGCTAACCTGTTTGTCTCACGATATATACATGAGATGAATATGGTGGGGAATTCCTCCTAACCTCTGTATATCGTGGTGGAAGACTTTCGTCTTAACCGAGGCCATACGGCCTCGCATCCTGGTGAGAGAGTTAAATGTGACCTCTAAGTCGATTTTAATTATTAATGCAGAAATAGAAAAACGTAATGAGAGCAGGACTCCCTAGCGAATAGTCCGAAGTTTCGTTATGTTATTGGTGCTACATTCCGTCGCTTCGAAAAAATGCACCAACTATAGTACGTGCAAAATCGCGTATCACGCCACCAATACATGTGGGGCCAGGATTGGCTAGTGCAAAACTGTGTGTGTTGAGTTTGTAGACTCTTGGCCAGGGTGGGTGCCAGCGGAGTGATAACCTGTAGGATTTGGGAGGTTTTAGGGGAGGTCTAGGAGGACTCTCCGTCGGCGTTAGATAATTTCGGTTCGAAATGCGCCATGGTGAAATGGGTTGTCCGTGAAAAAGGCATTCATTGCGTGCTTGCCAGATAGCCCAACAGCCCACAAAGGTGACTGTTGGGATGGCTAGGCATAGAAGATGAGAGATGATGTGGTACACTTTGCGGGTGGGCGGAGGGGGGGGGGAGAGGGGGTGAAGAGCGGGAGAAGAGCGGGAGAAGAGGGGACAGTCTGTAAAGAGGTGTGTGGCCATTTCAATTTCGGTGTGGCATAGGGGATTGGTATGTGGTGTCGTGCGAGGTATTCTCTTGTGGTGACTGCATTGTGTCCCCATAGCCACATTGAGAATTTGATACGGGGCAGTCTTGTGGTGACCGCATTGTGTCCCCATAGCCACATTGAGAATTTGATACGGGGCAGTACACGCGTCTGCCAAAGGTGGGGGTTGGGGTTGCTCTAGTCCCGCTGGGTTAACCAGTTGTAGGTGGATTTGTACGTGAATTCTCCTCATGGATGCCATGCCCAACATGCGAAATCAAGGGCGTTTCTGTAACGCCTCAAAAACTAGGAAGAAAATAAATTTATACTTTAGTCCTTGAACTTTTAAAAATTTTTATTTTTACCCTAAATATTTAGAAAAAGGTTGCATTTTAGCCCCTAAACTTAAAAGATAGTCTTTTATTATTTTTATAGGTCTCTAATACTAAATCATATATTTTAATTTCAAATCTTAACCAAGATGATCGAATTATCTAGAAAATTACATAAATAAATATGTATGTAACAAAGAAATCTAATTATACCTATTTGAATTTTAATTATAAATAATTGAGCGACTTGATATGCAATTAACCAATTCATGAAGTACGCCATGACATATTTTTGATAAGGTAAGCCATGACATCCTTAAGAGCATTGTTAACCGTGAAAATAAATACGAGATTAAAGAGAATATTAGTCCTAAGTATAGGAATTAATATACAGACAATACTATTGTCACGAGTACTTCCGATGAGACGTACCCACTACTCCCAAAGAGGAGGCCCTCAGAGTGTTACCAATCCGCTCGGTCACTGACTCGAAGCGGTATAAAGGGACACCCGAGGAGACACCAAAGCATCCCATGGAAAGTCAACGATGAGTAAAGAAAAGATATCAACGTGGCATCCGAAAAAGAACAAACCCCGATGGATCCGCGCTACTCGAATATCCATCAATGCACCAAGAGGGACCACAATGGACCCCGAGTCCCAGAAAATGCGAAAATATCCCCTCACTAAATGATCCTAAAGCCCTCGGAACACCTCCCCCTGAGGCCGAATACAAAAAATAAAGTCATGCCAAGATCTAAAACCCTTCCGAACATCCACCATGAAGGCCGGGTCCTAAGAACAAGATTGTATTAAAACCCAGAAGCCATCGAAATACATGTTACTAAATCCCCAGTACAAGAACGTGACCCTATTTAAGCAACAGGGCCCTCGGAACAGACACCACCCGTGAAAGAAAAACAGATACACCCCTCGGAATGCACCCCCCCCCCCCAAAGAAGACAAACACCGAGGAAGCTATGACAAACATCCTGCCCAAATAATCCAGTCTTTCCGAGAACTACAAGCCCTCGTGGAAAAGAGATCAGAAAAAACTGCCCCTCGGAATCTTTGAGGTCCTCGGAAGAGATTAACATTAATCCTAGTCAGTGCCTAGTAGATGAAGAATGAAAAGATAAGATAAACAGCTATCTTCCTGAGTACGCAAAAAGCAACACATGTAATTTATCTAAACATGCATAGCGACACCTGTCCCTAAAAAACTTCTATAAAAAGGGCCAGATCCAACAAACAAATACATAACAAATGTAATAGAGCATTCCGAGTGAAATTTAGTGAATACAACGAGGGATATTTTCATAATCTTACAAGCTTCTGAACCACGGACATGGCGTTCCAACCCCTAAATAATTCCGTTAATTAGGTTATAATATCAAACATGTTAACAAAATGGCGCCGTCTGTGGGAACGCCATAGAATTTGTCCTTGAGCGTGTTCAACAAGCGTTGCTTATTATGGAAGATTTGTTCGAAAGTGAAAGTCTTCAGAACCGTCAAGGCGATTCAGAAGAAACTTTGTCAAACTACCAATCCGGTATAAGGGATTTCATCAATGTTCCCCGTTCTATCTTCGAAATACTCGTAGAAGCTACGGCTCGGAGAATAACACGAGAACAGAGAAACTTCGACAACCAACTCTCTGAATCCCTCCGATGGAGGAATCCCCCTTCTGAAGAAGATGCACCCCACAATAGATGGAGTCCCACTCCCGTCTCCTGGCATCGCGAACCTCTACAAGAATCACCAAGGTACGATAATTATGAAGAAACTCCGATGAGGGGTCAAGGAGAAGAAATACCCCGTCTCTGAGAATAACCTAGGGTCGATAATCGTGCCTTATGGGGGATGCTAGATGGCTTGCGTAATAAATGAGCGACATCAAGAAAACCATGGCCCCTAAAGAGAATCCTACATTTAAAACATCCCATTTACTCCCGAAATTGCTCTAGCATCCGTTCCCTCGGGGATGCGACCCGTCAATGTTCCCTTATACACCGGAGATGCTGATGGAAGGGATCCACAAGATCATATCCACCAATACCTGGTTGGAATGGACCTATCCTCCACTCCCGACCATGTCCTATGCCGTGTGTTCCCAGTCACCCTCGGAGGAAGAGCACAAGCTTGGTTTACCCACCTTCCCCCTAACTTGATAACGAGCTTCGACCGATTGGCCCACTTATTCGTGCGACAATTTGCATGTAATCGACGATATCCCAAATCGACCACTCATCTATTCACGGTCACGCAACAAAAGGATGAACCCTTGCGAGGGTACATAAAACATTTCACATATGAAGCGTTAGATGTCCCTAATGTTAGTCCAACCATCCTGGCGGATATATTACCACAAGGACTTCGGACATGGGATTTTTTACGATACCTTATGGGAAATCATGTCACAGACATGAACGAACTTATGCAAAAGGTGGAAGTTTACATCCTCATGGAGGAAGCGGAAGGCACGAAAAGGCGCATGGAGCATGACGACAACAAGCACCGTGAGCGTGCCGAATGAGAGGGGAAAGCTAAGGAGAAGGGTAAAGAAGAAAAACCCGCCCCACGAAAAGACAACGGAGGGGTGGTTAAAAAATCCTACAGCCCGTTCTGTTGCCTCTGATGACTATCGCTCCCCAAGAAGTACTCAACATGATGAGAGGCAACGATGAGTTATGATGGCCCACACCGGCCAAATTTCACAATCGGGAAAGGAACACAGGGAAATATTGCAAATATCATAAAACCTATGGACACACCACCGAGGAATGCACTACCCTACGCAGGGAAGTGCTCCACCTTCTAGAAGCAGGATACTTGAAGAACTACCTCAAAGAGAATAATCCTAATGAGCCCAAGTCGAATGTGTGGAAAAGGTCACGAAAAGAACAAGAAGAGAAAGAGGCGGCTCCTAGCCACCGGTCGCGAAAAAAGATCACAGAGCGCTGTCGGTCCCAAGACCGTGGAACGTCGACGAAGCTCTTGAGAAAGAACTATCGGGCATCGAAACTTACCTCCTCCCTCAGACTCGTATGAGGATAATGCCCCCTCCGGGCGAACGATCAATATGATAGAAGGAGGAGATATCTCGATAACGCCCCATGGTAAGAAGAAAAAATATCTAAAAGAGGCCTGACGAGCAGAACATGGACTCCTTGTATGCTCTGTTCAAGGATCAAAGCTGCCTAGTATCACCTTCGGACCCGAGGACCTAGCATGTATAATTGACCCCCACGAAGACCCCCTGGTTATTTTAGCTGTTATCTACGGATGTGAAATCCAGCGGATCCTCATTGACACGGGTAGTTCTGTGGACGTACTCTTCTTTCCTACCTACCTTGCTATGGGACTGAAAAAAGAAAGGTTGGAGATGGCTGAGGTCCCCCTAGTAGGTTTCTCTGGAGAAGCCTGTCATACCCTCGGAACTGTGACCCTTCCGATGTCATGGGGAGAGGAAGCCCTTCGAAGAATGGAACCCACCAAGTTTTGGGTAGTGGAAGCTTCTTCGCAGACGTACAACGCCATATGTGGAAGACCATCCATCCGAACCCTCGAAGCCATCCCTTCTACCCTTCATCTTAAGGTAAAGTTTCCCACCTTCTCAGGTATTGGAGAAGTCCGAGGAAACCAATCTAAGGCTAGAGAATGCCACATGAATGCCATCCCATCAGAAAAGGACGAACTCCCCCTTGGGAATAATAAAAAGCGCAAAACTGAAGAGGCACGGGTTCAACCCGTAGAAGAATTAAAGATGGTGGAGTTGGTAGAAGGAAGTCCGAGAAGGTGATTAAGATGGGTACCCACATGGAACCGGCGATAGAAGCTCAACTGACTTCCATCCTCAAACAATTTCATCACCTCTTCGCATGGGAAAGAGGACCACCCGGACAAATCAGCGATGAGGTATGCCAACACTTTCTTAATGTAAAACCAAGGGTTAAACCAATCCAACAGAAAAAGAGAAAGATGGGGCCAGAGCGCAACAAAATTATTCAGTCAGAGATACAACGACTCCTTAGCCTAAAACAAATTAGGGAGGCTATATACCCCGAATGGCTGGCTAATGTAGTTTTAGTCCCCAAGCATGGAGGAAGATGGCTGATGTGTGTGGACTTTACCAATCTCAATGAAGCCTGCCTGAAAGATTGTTATCCCCCGCCCAGTATAGATCAACTAGCGTGCTGTTATCAACCCATACGGAGACTAGGGATACAACCAAATCCCGATGGCAACAACTGACCAGGACAAAAGTAGCTTCATCACGATGTTGGCACATTCTGCTACTTGGTAATGCTCTTCGGACTCAAAAATGCCAGTGCAACTTACCAAATGATGGTGAGTCTCATGTTCGCTGGACTCATCAGAAAGTCGGTAGAAGTCTATGTGGACGACACGGTGGTTAAGAGTAATATCGCGGAAGATCATCCCGAGGACATGCGAAAAGCACTGGTCATCATGGATAAGTTTGGAATGAAGGTTAACCCTAGAAAATGCTCTTTTGGCATCCGAGGAGGAAAGTTCTTGGGATTCATGGTCACTGAAAGGGGACTATAAGTCAACCCCGAGAAGGATAAGGCCATCGTAGGACTTCCCACTCCGAAGACAGTTAAAAGATGTTCAAAAGCTCACAGGCCAGATGGCCTCCTTGAGCCGATTTATTTCTAAGTCAGCAGAAAAATGGCTCCCCTTCTTTAAGATACTCCGTAACATCAAAGAATTCCAGTGGACTCCCCAGTGCAAAGAAGCCCTCGAAGAACTAAAAAGGTATATGGTGAAACCGCCCTTGCTAGTAAAACCTTCACCTCAAGAAGAGCTCTTTGTATATCTGTCCGTCGGAGAAGAGGCCGTTAGTGTCGTGTTAGTCAAAGAACAGGATAAAGAACATCATCCCATTTACTATATCAGCAAGGCTCTCCTCGGAGCAGAAACTAGGTACACCCTAACTGAAAAACATGTCCTAACTCTGGTTACGGCACGTAAACTACGCCCCTATTTTCTCTCACACCCCATTACTGTTTTGACAAAACACCCCATGTGGGCGATTCTCAACAAGCCAGAGTCATCCGGGAGTTTGATAAAACGGGTTGTAGAACTCACCGAATACGATATTTCCTACGCTCCGAGGCCCTCCATCAAAGCACAAGTCCTGGCGGACTTCGTAATGGAGTTAACAGGCATCGAGCCCAAGGAAAAAGAGCCCATATAGCATGCCTATGTAGATGTACACCACCCGGACTATCTCTGGACCTCCAAATTCGTGAAAAGATGTTCTCACTGGTTCCAGTGTCTGATTATTCAATCCCATTTTAACCAGCGTAGAACTGAACAACACATTTACAGAGCTTTTGTGGTCCACTAACATCTTGGTGACTCCATAATTAGCTATATCCATCGTTATTACCAAAGGGCAGTTTAAATTGGACATTTCTATAGCATGTGCGCTCAGTCTCCTTAAGTCTGTTGTAGAGAAAGTGATTTCCTCATGTGTCATCTCTTCAATTCCCAGTATGCTGGCCACATTAACAAAGTTATCCGACTCAACCAGCTTTGTGATCCTTCTCCATCCGTTGGTGGAATCCGCTCCCCCGGTCCTCCTGATATCATGTTGATCATTCCTTTCCTGGCATTTCCATCTTCAATCTGAGGATACTAGAAAAGATGCAGTTCATCAACTACCCTTTGCTTATCTTTTCTGGGGGATGGAGTTCTATTCCGGTTGAAATTATTTTCTTGTTCCTGCACCTTCTTGACATACTCCACAAGTTTGTCATCCTTTACTAATCGTTCAATTTCATCATTCAAATTTTATACAATCTTCAGTATCATGACCCTTTTGATTGTGATACTTGCAAAATTGATTTGAATACATCGTAGCTTTGGATTCCCTCATCGGTTTAGGATCCTTTAACCAACCTTTTCTCTTTGCTGCCACAAAGACTGTCATGATGTGAGCATTTAACGGCGTGTACCATCTAGGCGAACTCTCCCTTTTGTAACTCTTGTTCATGTTATTGTAATTATTACGGTTGCAATCTTCTCTGCCTCTTTCTCTATCTTTCACAGTAGCAATAACAGGTACTTTAGTCGCCATCATTTCCTCAAAATGAACCACCTCTTGTGCTATTTTGTTGATCTCTTCGATAGTGGTGGGCTTACGTCTGAGTAGGTCCCCACTGAACATTGTGTTGGTGGTTGCTCGAAAAAGTATACTCACAATCATCTCTCCAGACGGGCTATCAATCCTTAGCAACTCTGTATTGAAACGTCTCATAAAGTCCTTCAGACTTTCATTGGTTTCTTGTTTCATCGTATAGAGATGTGAGTGATCCAAAACCAATCTGGCTTGATTGGAGAATTGATCTTCAAAAAATTTCTCAGTTGATTGTAGCCTTTGATCAGTCCTAGAGATATCCGATTAAACCAATCCACAGTTACTCTTGACAGAGCCGTTGTGAATATCCGTGCTTGGATATTGTCTTTAAAACTGTGAAAAATCCAACTAAAAAAGATGATCTCGGGGATCAGACTTACCATCGTAAGTTTTCAGGTCCTGGATCTTTTCCCCTTGTCCCAAGATCTCTGATTCTATCTCACGACAAAATGGACTACAGTTAAAAGTATTGTCCTCCCGCGTCATATGAGCTTCGACTGTTGCTTTCTCTTTCTCCAGCCTACATATTCCCTGGCCAATTTTATCACTCTCGCTTCGTGAGTCATCACCGTCCAGACGTCTCTGTCACCTCTATCTTCCCTCATTCTCAGTTCTTCTCCTCGATTTTCTTCCTCAATACGTTCCCTTCTGGAATCATGATTCTTTGAACGTCTCTTATCTTCTCTTCTTCTCTGTTCAGTAATGCAGTCTTCCTCCTTTTCTTTTTCTCTCCTTTCACGGTTACTTTTTGACTGTACCTCAATTGACACTAACTTCTTTCCTTGATCATCACAGGTAGATTTTCCCTTGCTTCTCATTTCCTCCGATGCATGTCTACTTCTTATATCATCTTGTAGGATTTTTCTTTCCCCTTTCCTCTCAGTATTCTGGCAACGGAACCTTGTTCCCTTAAAACCTATGGATGTTCAATAGGTGTTGGTATCAATACGGGTGGGGCTGGTGTCAGTACTTCGGCCAATGCGGCTTTAACCATTGCCATGAGTTCATTCTTCATATTCTCTAGAATCGAAGCATTTGTGGCCGTTGCCCCAGTCGTACCTGCTTCAGTGCCTCTCCTCAGCATCCTGGGGTCCTTGAATTTCCCTTCTTGCAGGTGTTGGTACTGACGCAGGTACTGCTGACGATCTTGCATTACCCAGCGTTATTTGTTCATGTGTTATTCGTTCAGCCTCTCCCATAGTTCCCTCTAGAGCTCTACTGCGGGATCGAGTAACTCTAGACATCATGCCTAATAAATTAATAAAACTTAGTGTTCCCACAGACGACGCCAATATTTTGGTCTTATTTCGTCACGGTAATAGAACACAGTAAAATAGTATAATTGAAATGTAAATAACCAAAATAATGCTATCCAACTTTATTATCGGACTAGCTTGGTCCGGAACACTTATTACAAGCTTACTAGGTAAAATAAACTAATTACAAGATAGATATAGCGTATTGAATCCTCAGTGTTCGATGCTGACGTGTCGAATGCCTATGTTCGATGTGAAAAATATGACAAGGATTCGATGTTGTTCTAAACGGTATCGAATTTGATGCGTGCTTAAGGGTATCGAATTCGATGTGTACTTGTCGTATCGAATGGAGCAAATATTGTCTAATCACGTGTCGAATGTGGACTGTTCGATCCGATGCGTCTTGAATGAATAGTGATTCAATGTTGACTGTGGTGAAGTGATTCTCCGAATAAATCGTGCACGGATTACAAGGGGACGGGTTATTTATAGATGTCATCTCGTGGGTCCTTTTGATCAATATGGAAAGGCACATCAAATATCGTCGATTCGATGCATGCATCGACCATCGCACATTCGATGCGTTTATGGGTCAGCTCAGTAATGAAGTATTGGGTCAATCTTAAATCACACCCATCACTATCAAAGACTGTCCCCCACTATAGATACATTGTGATGTGTTACTTGTGATGGATGACGGGCAAACGTTACTGGTGTCAATGATGGATTAATGTTGGTGGAACATCATTTCAACATTATGTCCAGACGAATTTGAACTTGCCATAAACAATGAAATCAAGCAATTGACGTTTATGACACCCCCCCAAATGAGGCCACACACAAAATTACCGAAGCATAGTTATGGTCAATAACAAAATAAGTCGAATTACATATATAAGTTAGACCACATGAAACCAACATACGACACTATGCTTGGAGATGTTTCAAACACATCAACAAAACATCAAAAAACAATGCTCCAAAAAAAGCCTTGACAAAAGAGGATTGAATGCCTATTATTATTACACATCTAAGGGCTATTACATAGTTAGGGAGCGGATACATAGGATGCACTGAGGCATCACTTCTTGATTGAGGGAGTTTCTGGGCTAGAGTTGCTGTTAACAACGTTGTTTGTCTTCGACTCTGGGATTTTCTTTCTTCACGGGAAACAGGCACTTTGCCGTGGCAACTCTCTTCCTTTTGGGGGTAAGGTCCTCTGCAGGAGGGTCTTTTGAGGGGTGCGACCACTCAAAAAGGTCATCGATTGTGATTGCCTTTCGTTTGTGACTCTTGACAAGGAGTACGCAATCTGGACTTGGGAACTCAATAAAATTGTCGGTCGTGGTCCCTGAACCATACTTGTCCTCCGCGTCCACCTCGTCGAACATATATGGATCGACAGTTAGGTGGAAGATTGGGAAAGTGCGGCCGCTTCCTTCCGGTTCTAGTCGTCCAAATATTGACATGAGTTCATTCTATGCAAGTTCACCCTCTTTGTGATATGCTACAGCAATGGCGTGTGTCTACAGTCAAACAAATGAGGATCATAAATCATACATATATGACAAAATTTTAATAAATGTAACTCATATGTTAAGGATTTCTTCAAACTCATTCTTAAAGAATTTGATGTGTAGACGTTGGAAATGTTTCATAGCTCAACCGTTGTTCAATTTATGCAACTATAATAGTTGAACGAGGTAATATAAAAATTCCCAAATCACAAATTCATGCAAATCAATATATAAATAATTTGCAAAATCCTGTCTCTAGGTATACGTAGAATTATACCTGCACGGCATAGTCCCAAACAAATTGGTACTCGGCGCTTAGCTCAAATGTGACTGGGTTAAATTTGATACAAGGATTGTCTACGAGCCATGAAAAACATTTAAACCTAGCATGCAAGTGCTCATAACGAACACGTAAGGCTCTCATATTGAATGTTGTGCCATGTTTCGCGTTCAGTCGTTCCATGCACTCGGAAAAAACAAAACTGTAACTTTTTTGTATATTTTGCTCAAGAAGTTCCGCATGTTCTACCAAGATCCCTATAAAAGTGCCATCAATTTCGACACTCCACGGGGACTCATAGAACAACACGTTTTTGGCATCCATTGTTAGCACAGTTTTTTTTTATAGGTTAGCAACAAACAGCGATAAATAATGACTGTAGACTTTGAAAAATACCTTGAACCCGAAAAATATTAATAAATAAAATATTTGATGGCCAAAGATCCTAAATTATACTACTAAATGACAATTTGCAAAGAGAATTTTATTTTGAGTAGTTGGTAAAATTACTTGCCATAAGGCAGTTACTTATAGGCAAAATAAGGGGGAATGGCTCTTGGAATTGTGATGGGTGTTTTTACCGCCAACACTGTTCAGTGAACCCATTTGAGATATGCTTAATCATAAGATTTTTTGGGTGCATTTAATGCTTTCTCTTCCCCATGTATATCTGATTGGACAATTAGCACAATCTGTGGGATGTTAGTCGTTGTACCTAATAGCCTCCACCCAAACATGTATATAAAAGTATGACCATATTAATTAATGGAACCAAACATTAGGTCAGACAATAGTAAAGTATCGACTGGTACAAACAAACATGTTATCATGTAGAATTATGTCGGACTTGTACAACAATATTGACTAAAATATCCCTGGTTAATAAGTCAATATTGCAAACATATATAAAACACTCTAAGTAGAGCTCAGTTGAAGGGTTGTTGAAGCTTCTTCATAAATCTCGTAAGGGGTGCTTGAAGGTCCAATCTCCTCAACGCGTGTCAGCAGAGCACGCTTGATGTCGAAGAAATAATCAAGCTCGAAATAATTTGGCTTCGTGGACCTTAAAATAGAAGTCAAGCATTGTCCCATGTATTTTGTTTACAAATGAATTAAATGGCCAAGTTTCGATAGCTGAAATGACGAAATAGTTTCGATCGGGCATAAACCACACGCAATAAATAAGAACGTCTGACAACAGTAAAAAGAACTAGCACGGACTCGTTCATTAAACGGAAAGATGCGTATTTCAGACTGCAAGGTATAAGAGAATGGCTCAACGTGATTAATCTTATTCCAGCGAGAATAGAGCATGTATACATAGACAATTACAACAATAATTACAGAAATAATATATAATCCCATCTTATCTAAATTTAAGAAATTATCCATAATGTAGGGGGATATTCTATCTATCAATAATAGCCAGTACATTTATGGAAATTGATTTATCAGAATCGTTATGGATTAATCGATCAATCACGTAAAACAAGAATTGGTTTTGATAAATGAGTACCGTATGCTCGTATTCGGCGTATAGTTCGTCGGTGCGAACGCAATCGCTTAATGGATCGAAAATAACTCTTGGAATTGACATATAACGGCAAAACTTGATAAATCTTCCGCGGATAACGCCAACGGGAGCTCGTACCATGACGGGAGTAATATCGTTTGTGAACGTGTTGGACATGAAAATGCCCGCCTATTTAATAACCTTCCACATGTGCGTGCAATCTAAAATCGGGTGAGGTTTGGAAAACTCGAGTAGTGCAAAAGCAAGTTGTGCCTCAGTTTCGGCACACCAAAATTTGTTGTAGTGAAATGAATGACCAGAGTGGCGGTAGGTTTCCTAAGAATATGAATTGTATGTCGGCGGATTAGAACATAAATAAAAACCTTATATTCTGTATTATTTGGCATTTGTTGCGTAAGTTATTTTCAAAATGAACACAATAGTGTACCTCGATCGAAGGGATGCATCCAGTGCTATCCAAGGTGGAACAAGTGGAAAATTTGGCTGATATGATAAAATGGCACAAGAGGTGTTTGGAGATCGAAGGGTATTCAAACGTGATGAGTATTTGGTTATCAAAGTATAAGGCAAGAGGAATAATAAACAAACAGATTTTGTAATAGCTAGAGGATAATTGTATTTAAAACGTATTGCATAGCATTGACCAATGGTGGTTGGGGTTGTTGAAGGACAGATCCACTAATTAAATGCCATGAGGATATTTCTTTGCATACACATCCCAGGCACATGCAAGTAGAAGTAAATAGCGCGTGCCACTTTTTAACCCCCTTTAAGAATATTATATGTTATAAGTTGGCCCGTCGTGTGTTATATTATATGCCAAAATTGCAATGATACAAATCATTTTGTGTATATTGTTGCCCAAATGAGGATTAAACCATAACCAACTAGGGGGGCCCTAATTAGTGCTCGTGTGATGCGCATGAATAGGCTTTACGTATATATTTTACAAGGATATGGTCGTGGGCAAACATATCATCAAACCAATGACCAACAATTTAAATCTGTATTTAATAGGAAACGATGCCCACAACACTGTGCAATTTTCATTCAATCCGCATTTGTCTCATACTACTAACGGATTAAACTACCAACGCATGAAATGAGGATCCTGGTTTCAATGTTATCTAGATGTTGGGCCAACATCCATCCAACATTGCGACAACAGCAGGTCCGCTTTCAAAATCAAGTTGGAATAATTTGTGTGTAATAGAAATGTCGGGCATAACTAAGGAAAAAAGTAATTGACCTACGAATATTCGTCATAACGTGTAATACGCATCAACGTCCCACTCGCCTATATAAATGAGATAGTTTAATATATAGTATAGATGAAAGATCATTGAAGAATCCGTATTACGTAATCGTTGCTAACGTTAAATTAATATGACCAAAATTCGACACTTCATATATTTCTGAGATTTCACATGAAAGATATCACAAATTTCTGAATGTATAACGAAACCAGAAGATAATCAAGGTAATTCTGGGTAAACCAATAATAGGGAGGCCCAATAATCCCTACAGTTACTCCCAATAATAGGTTGTGGTACGAGGCATTAGCTTATGAGAGTCCGAAAGGAAACAAACTACTATACGGCCTACCTTGCAACAAAAGACAGGGAAATCAAAATAAATTTCACCGGCCTGGATAAAACTAGGACTTTAATTTTTAGGGGGATAATATAATCTCAACAAACGACTAATTGAAACTGGCGCAGGAGTTAATAAAATGGTGCAATAAATTAGGGAGATAAAAGTACGCATATTACCAAAGGAAATTCAACGATAAAATTGTTTTTATGTTTACTTATATCGTAAGGCTTACACCAAGTGCATGACAAACACAAAAAATGGAGGTTTGTAATTTAGTTGTGACGATAACAATCAATTTAGTTGACTTGTGTATTTAAGTAGGTGGGAATACTGCCAACACAGCAGAGTTACTACTCTATTAACAAAGTTCATCGGTGGACTGGGGGATTCTCAATTATGGAGTATCCATGGCAATCCCGTCAATAGAGTTACAATAGTGCATTAAAGAAATTACAGGAAGAGTTGGATTCTACATAATTAATGGTTACCACATTTTATATGTATCATATATGTAGTGGCAGTTGTGTGTAGTAATGGCAACATACCAGTCTTATCATCAAAGTTGACTTCTGATTTTAAGATTATATAAAGCATTCAACAGAGGCATTATATGCACAGTGGTTCGTACCCTTCTCTTGTCATTATTATTACTAGAAGAGCTTCAATGGAAACCAAGTGTGGTAAGGAACAGCAGCAGGACAACTACGAGTACGGACAAGGCAGCTGCTACCATCGGTTGGACGAGTTCCCAAAAAAGGTACATGAATAGACAAATATGCTAACGTATGTTTTTTAAAAGTTGAACTCTTCTATCATTCTTGAACGAACCTGATCGCGAGCCTCAATAATTAGAATATTTTACCAAAACTCTTATGATATGAATATATACAAGTAGCAACCGATGGGCGGGCCATATTTAATGTTCTTCACATGAGTGGTTGCGTTCATCGCAAACACCTGCATGTAATGCTCTTAGTTATCACCTCTCAACATGTTCAAAGATGCGTAAAACAGTCAACATCCGCAGGAAGTGAAAAAGCTAACACGTTCAAAAAACAATTAAAAAAAATAGTCGAGAAACATTTTGTTTTCAATGTTCGCGGGATGTTGGCCAAACATCGATATAACATTATTTCCAGTAAACTTTACTTTGATCAAAAATATTGAATGTAGTTTTTAATTATGGTTATATATACCCAATTTTTGGTCAGTTAATGTTACACGTGGTTGGGGAAACGTTGATAATTCGTACAATGCGCCCTTATGGTGGTGATTAACAAAGCCCCTAACAAGATGACATGCGATTTTTAATGTGTTCACCAATACAACAAATTTAGACGGGCTATCAACTTAAATGGGAAGACCGTCTATCTATATACAAAGGTTTTTGAACCGTTCGTTAGACGAGAGCTACATAAGGACCTTACGAAACGTAGCTAAAGAGATTGACATTTCAACCCGGGATGGTCTGGAAAGTCCTTTAGATTGCATCAACTTCATTATATGCGAAATTCATCCACTCGCTGGAATAAACTATGTGTTAGTTTACAGATAGTACCAGACTATTTAGATGCGATACCAGGATTTTATGGAGTTCATAAACTTGAACGGGGGAAGTTTCAACCGGCAAACAAAGTGGGTCAGCACAACAAAAGAATACGAAATGTCGCACGGGTTGAAGGTGTGTAATGGCGGCATGTATACTCATTTTGATAAGTAAATTGTGATGTACATGCTAGCGATGTCTACTCATGATTTGAAATAAACTTGCAGGATACGCCAATAGAAAATTCTTTCGCAATTACGGGTTACCGAACTACAAGTTGATGGAATCCATATTCGGCGATAAATACGTGTACATTGCACTAGAGAAAATGGTAAGGAAGGGGCACAGATGGTACCATGATCTGGGATTTTAGGAGGTCAAGGCTGAATATTGAATGTATTATTCGAAATAGTTAATTTCGTATTGTGACTAACGTAAACTCAATATATGAGTAATGGGATAATATCAAATATGTCTGTTTTGTAACGTATGGTGATATAGATGTATCTATTAAACCTCGTTTGCTTGTATCAAATATAATGGTATGTTCACGGATAAAATTTTATACCTTTTTAATTTGGAGACAATTATACTATGTGACGGAATCATTATATTTCATATAAAGAAGCCAACAGATTTCAAGGTAATCAAATTTGAGTGCACAAGATCTTGAAAATATTATAAGTATATTCAGCGTATTTTTATTATGTATTTATTTTAATATCCAAGCATGAACACAAGCACATATAATTCAAAAATGATGCATATAGTGGGGCATTTAAAAAGGTATTGAAGTACTGAATTCAAACCAACCGTTTATTTTTTAAAAATTATGCAACCATTTTTTGAAATTAAATTATTTCAGTTATGCATGTAATCATTAGTTAAATAAAGCAACAGCTTTATCAGTTGCTTTATGTCACACTCATACCTCGTTTTAGACAAAATGCTACATTCCCTCCCCCCTCCCCCCCCCATCCCCTCCCAATTTCACATTTTTTTATTCAAGTATATTGAAATGGCACCTAAAAATATTGTTAATGGGACGAATTTATTTTTTCTCAGAAGTCCAATATCTCTCAAAATGATTTGTTCTCTGAAAAATATCTCTGGGAGAACACCAAACATGGGCTTAGGGTTCTTTCCCACAAATGTTGCAGTTAAGTATTTCTTGGTTGAAGAATGCCACGCCGGTGAATGTTGGTTTTGCTAGGTATACAATCAAGAAACACTCTCCAATTCCACCATCTCGAAACCCAACTCCTTATTAAAGGAAAATTCATATAATCAACTGCAGCTGATTTTAAGAGAAATATTGCCACATGCAACATTTAGTCAGAATCTTGATTGATCTCATTTTATGACATAATTTGCAGTTATACGTATTATACATCTTTATAGGGCTTTGGATCTCCTCCTACAAATTAGTACTCCATCTTATCCTACATGATTTAGATTTATGCCATGTGGAATTAACTTAATACCTTGTTTGTTCAAATTTATTCACAGCTTTTGGTTTATTTTCATGAGTTGTCTTACCAAACTTAAGAGATCTATATTTATGAAACAAGTATCTTGTTTTCAAATCTATGCAAAATATAAAGATTATATTTCCAAATCAAGTCTAAGTGACCATTTAAATTATATTTCAATCTACTCCTACGGTCCTACACTAATTTCTTATTATTTCATAAATAAGTGGATCGATATTTATAAATCCCTTTATTACGCAACCTCATTTTAAATAAAGTTTTTTTGTATAATTTATTTTACATTTGAAATTGGTTTCAGGCTCACGCATACAGATATTAATGAAGATATTTTATTTTTTCTGTTAAAGAAGGTTTAAAGAAAACAAAAATGTTCTCCCATTTTAATCTAGAAGTAATGACCAGCAATTTCCTAGTGATAAAAATAAAGTCATCGTCTCTATGTACTTTCCATGATTTTTAGATTTTGAATTTGACTGGAAGTTGTTCATTAATAATTATATATTACTATGGTACTGTTAAAAAAAATAACAAAGTATGAATAATGTAAAACAATAGTCATATTACTATGTTTCCCTTTCTTGTAAAATATCCAGGCTGCTTTTTAAAAAGAGATCTTAATTGAAAATATTATTCATAATATTTACGTTAAGATATTTATTATATAAGCTATGCCTTTCTAATTAGTAAATGAGTGTATTATTTACAGGGACAAATTAAATAGTCCAAGACTTTAACAGACAAGGTATAGCAAGCTTTTAAAATCATGCCACGTGGCGTGCATTCATGATGTGTAGGATAATATGTAGCACTAATTTGTAGGAGGAGATCCAAAGCCCCTTTATAGGTACATAAATAGTATATTATTGTATATATGCCTAAGAATCACCATAGATTTTGGTTATATTTCTAATTTATTGATATTCTTAACTTTATTTTCTAATTTGTATTTTTTAAGAAAACTCAACAGAGATATTATAAAAGGTCCAACCAGCCAAAGAATTCATACAATCCGTAAATGAAGGGCAAAGAAGACTAGATCAAAACTAAATTGCGAGCGATGCTTGCATGATGTTGCGCCTCCATATTATCGTCTCGACAAATCTGTTGAAAAATCCAATATTTATTGTGACGCCTATAAGACCATATATACCATGTGATGTTTTCGTGTTTGCCATTCACCTTGCTCGGGAAACATATGTCATGGATAACAGATATGCAATAGCCCTAAAAAATAACATTCCATAATCTCTCATCAACTGTATATCTCATCGCCAAATACGTCACGTACGCCTCAGCGTTGCGCGCTCCAAGATTCCCAGCCACACGTCTTTGAATACTCGTCACATGATTCCCCGAAGAATCCATCACAAATACTGCAAACCCCATATTTGGTTCATCTTCAAAAATAGCACAATCAAAACGGATACGAAAATAAGGCTCAGGAAGAGTGCTGCACCACCCCAGGTCGATAGGTTTTTCCATCTCACCCGTGTGTCTCAAACTCCATAAATTAATTTGGCTTTCCAAAAAATCCAAAATATCGTGAGGCAACGCAACCTTCTCACCCGCAACAACGGTATTCCAATTACCCCAAAGCGTCCAACACATCACAACAATACGTTCCAACACCAAACGCCCTTGTCTCTCATAAATACAACGTAACCACCCATCCACATCCTCATTATCGCGCATTAGATCCAACAAAGGGATAAACATAAGTGCTCATACTTGTCTAGCAACATGACATGATGGCAACACGTGCCTAACGTCTTCTTCCCAGCAATGACAAACCGAGCACACAATATCTATTACCACTTTTCTTCGCGCCAGTGAGTATCTAGTAGGAAGAATATCATGGCACACGTGCCAGCTAAACAAATTAATCTTTCGTCAAATATTTGGTCCTCCATAGAAAATTTGAGGCTCGTGTACTGCTAGCGCTCTCCTCATGATTTTAAACCTTCTTATGTTAACTCGGATCCATGATGAGATGATACATACTTTTAACAGTGAAAAAACCTTAATGAGATGATACATACTTTTAACAGTGAAAAAACCTTACTTTGAATAATACCATATCATCTTAGCAATGCTGCCATGTTCTCCTAATGGAAGATAAAGAATTGCCAACACATCATCAGCCCAAAAGAGTTGGCACACACGATTAACATTCCACACCCATGTATTATCATCAATTAAGGTCAAAACCTTAGCCTCCCTAAGTTCCTCAATACGTGGTGTCATAATACGGAACGAGGGAGGCCTTGCCAACCATGAATCATCCCAAATACATACATTTTCCCACTCTTGACTCTCCAACTTAGACCGACTTTAACAACCGCCAATGCCTCAAACATGCAACGCCACAAGAAAGACAAGGTTGCCCCAATTTTGGCGTCCAACACCGAGCAGTTAGGAAAGTATTTTGCCTTATGTACTCTCGCAGCCAAACTATCCAGGTATTAAAAAACACTTCAAATCTGTTTCATAAGTAGAGACAAATTGAAAGCCCCCAAATCTCGGAATCCAAGTACCCCGTCCCTCTTACTCCTACTCAAATTCCTCCGCGCCATCTAATGAATTTTTCTTTTATCTCCGTTTCCTCACCAGAAATTGATAATCATAGATTCAATCTCCAAAATTAGAGACTCCGATAACCGAAAGAAACTCATGAGGAACATTAGAATCGCTTGAATAACCGCTTTGATCAACACCTCATTCCCCTCAACAGACAACCGTTTCTCTTTATAACCTTTAACCCTATCCCAAATGCGATCTTGGATATCATTGAAAAGCTTCTTCTTGGATTTGCTAATCAACGAAGGGAGCCCCAAATACTTCTCATGGCGCTTAGCCACCCGTACCCTAACGCATAAACCAACTCCCCCACTTGCTTCGTCGTGATCTTGCTAAATACCACCACAGACATCTCAAAGTTAATCATCTGTACTGACGCCATCTCATACAGATTTAAGATTCTATTAATCTCTTCAGCGGCCCCTACATTAGCTTTGTAAAATAGAAGAGTATCATCAGTGAACAACAAGTGAGAAATTATTTGTGCCTGTCTCGTGATACCCACGCCCTGGATCACTTCCCTTTCCTCGGAATCATTGATAAGAGAAGAAAACATTTTCATGCACAACAAGAAAAGGTAAGGGGATAACGGGTCACCCTGACGAATGCCCCGCTCTGAAGTTAAGGAACCAAATTCATGGTCATTAACCAAAAAAGAGTACTAGACGGATCTAACACAGTTCATAATAAGAGAAACAAAGTTTTCATGAAAACCTAACCTGAGTAAAACTTGTTCCAAGAAGAACTATTCATCCCTCGGGTAAGCTTTGCTCAAATCCAGTATGAGAGTCATCAACCCCTTTCTACTTGTTCACTTCGCCTTCAAAAAGTGATTAATCTCAAAATTTACTAAAAGGTCGTATGTGATGAAGCGACCTGAAACAAAAGCATACTAGGATAAAGAAAAAATCTCAAGGAGGAAAGTTTTCATTTTGTTAGCAATGGCTTTAGACGCTATCTTGGAACAAACATTACTCAGACTAATGGGTCTAAAATTTTGCGTAAATTCGGGGTTAGACCAATTAGGAATAAGCACAATATTTGTAAAATTAATATCAATGAGGGGTGTCTTAACATTTAAGATTTTTAGACAGAATTGGGTTACAGACGGGCCAACATTATATCAATATGTTTCATAAAACACAGCAGATGAAACATCGGGATAAGGGGATTTAAAAGGGAAAATTTGAAATAACACACGTTTTACCTCATATAGTGAATAAGGTTGAATCAAGTGTTGGTTCATTTGATCAGTCACTCGACTTTGCATCACACCCATCAGTTTATCGATATTCTCATACCTCAGTTATGTGGGCTTGAAGATACCCACAAAGTAATCCACAATCACCATTTGGATCTCATTTGGTTCATCATGCCATTGACCCAAACTCTCTCGAATATTGTTAACCTCATTAGCTATTCTTCTTTGCGATGCTCTTTTATAGAAGAAATTCGTGTTTCCATTTCCCTATCGTAACCATTGAACTTTGCCTTTTATTTCCAAAAAACTTTTTCTTGTTCAAGAAAAAGCTCCAATTCATTGGATATCACTTGTTCCTCCTCTTTTGACTCCACTATAAGGATGCCTCGCCTCAGCTCAATGAGTTTTCACTTAAACTTCACCACTCGGCCTTGGATGCACCTTCTGAAGACCCTACTCCATAATCCCGACTCTCTTTTGCACACATTAAGCTTGCTTAGGGATCCCGACCCCACGCTTTGATCAACCACCCAACAATCCTCAAAGATATTCTTACAGTCCTCGGTATCAACCCACGTGGCCTCAAACTAGAAATGGCTACTCCGGTGCCACTACGTTACGCCACTCAACCCCCTGACACAATGAATAAGTAGGACTGAATGATCAAAAATTAAAATGTCCACATGACAGACTATCAACGCCCCACACTGATTATTCTACATAACATTAAAGCATGCCCTATCCAATCTTTCACAAAGCCGCCTATTACACCAATTACAGTCAAAACCCAAAAAACCTAGATCATTACTGTTAGTATCGGCTAGAGCTTGTCTAAATCATCTCGTATTTCCCACATGTCGATCATGTAACCCCTCATTCTTGTCATTACTGAGCAGCTCATTATAATCTCCAGCACAAATCCACCGTTTCGTCAAATTGTTCCCCAATGTCCTGAGCAAGTCCCATGTTAAGTGTCGTCTTGTGGTATATGGCTCCCTAAACCCTGTGAACCTCCATTCCTTCTGAATCTATGTATCAAATACCATCACATCAATATGATTATGTGACAAACTAAGTAACCTCACACAAGCCTCTTTATCCCATAGTAGTGTGAGTCCCCCTGACCTACCATTAACTTGAAAGTCAACTCCAAACATGTTCAGTTTACCACTAAAAATTTCAGTTTTCCTTTTTATGATGCATTTAGTCTCCATACGGGAATTTGGAGAGGGGCGATGTTGTGTGACCAATTCGTGTAATTCACGAATTGCCCAAGGGTTCTCCAAACCCTGACTGTTCTATGATAATATTTTCATTGCTCTCGCTGGGACTGCCAAGCAATCGCCGCCATTGGTCCATAGTTGGTAAACTCCATGTCACTTGGTATCAAACTTCTTTTGCTAGCTATCACATCTTCCTATGACGATGTACCCTTCTTCTTCCCCGAGCCCCCTGAATTTCCATTCCCCCTCATGCCAAGCGCTCGTTTCCTGGTTCACGAACAACCCTCTTTCTCCTCAATGTTTTTTGGCTATTATCATTCGACCCCAAAACCTCCGCCTCTGATTTCCCTTCTCCACTTTTTGTAGACCCGTTGTTTCTCACTCCTGGATAGATGTTAAGATCAAGTCAATGTTATTACTTCCCCGAACAACTGGCAAAGCACTATCATCATCAAAATTAAACCTTGCTAGTTCGGTATCCCATCAAAAACTTTTCAATATTGGTCGCATCATGCATATATTTCCCTTCTAATAACTTCTCAGTTTCCTCGTTATATCCCATTTCAAATCCTTTGCTTTGTTGTTCCCGTTCACCATCCTTCTCAGTGACTTCCCGCACTGACAACTAAGTAGAAGATCGATTTGGACTATGACGATTTCCAAATCCTACACCACGAATATCCTACATCTAACGTTTATTAACTAAAAGTTCATGGGTATTAATCACACACACGTCTGTATGTATGAGATTAATATGTCTAACGTTGAGTTCACGCAGCCATGGACTGTATGGGAAATTAGTCAAGTCTTTCAGGTCACCCCATAATCGTATTTTCGCTCACAATCTGACATAATATAACCCTACAGAGATAGTAGAAATTTGGTAAACGATTGTACGCAAATTTCACTCTTATCTCATCCCTATCGGGTCCCTGAAGTTTCATGCATCGATGAAGCGGTTTCAAAACATTTATTTTTGCCTTAATCTTTTGGTGACACCCCACAGTTCCTTGGGGTCCAACTCCTAAAAAACTTCAAGTTTATTCCAAATACGACGAGCTAATTCTGGAGTTTGACGCAAGAGAGGTAACCCATGCACTTTGACGTAAAATATGCAAGTATCAATGTCGGGCATTTAGTAGTTTCTCATCTTCTTCAATACTATTCAAGGTAATGACCTGTTTGTAGGGGCGGATCCAGGAATTTGGCTTAGGGGGTAAAATAACGTTGAAGAATTTTTCAAAATTATATGAATATACATTTTTAATAAATTATAACATTTATCATATATTACTTTAATTTCATTAAAAACAATAATTCATCATGACATTGTAATAATCATCATATAAAAGTTATAATTTAACATAATATTGATATCTATGTATGTATAGACCTTAAACTTACTACGCGTGCATGTGAATAAATATAAAAAATAACATAAAGGACATAAAAATAAAAGTAAAATAAAGTTGGAATAGTTGCATATACGTTGTTAAGATTTTTCAATAATTTATTTTCACTTGGACGTCTCTAACTGCGTCCTATTAATATAATCATCCACCATATTATATATTACATGATAAGGTGAAAAGAAAAATACAAAGAAGTTGGTATTAGATATAATAAAACAAACATGGGTATACGTTAATTAAATAAAGATATTTTTGGGGAATGTACACACACCACTACCACTTAAATAGTTGGACTACATTGTAATTATTAATCTGGTTAAATAGTAATTAATCAAGTCAAAAGTGATAAAACAGAAAAATGAGTGCGCAAAATTATGTCTGTTTGCATATGCAAATAAGTATAATTGAAGAAAGTATAATCAATAATTTCATTAAATTTTAACTCAAAATCTGAAAAGGTCGCATCGTCACCACAATTTCTCTCTCTTCTAACCCATGAAGAGCCCTGTTATTAGTTTTCATAAAAGCCTCCAATCTAACCCAATTTCTATTCATATACATATTTATGTATATAAGGGGAGGGAATTTTTATGCTTTGGTCCCATAACTTGGCTTTTTTTTTTTTGGTACAATAACTTGGCACCCTTTAATTTTGATCACATAACTTGGCTCCCAACTTAATTTTGGTCCCATCACCCTCGCTTCGCCCAAATCCACCGGTAAAAGTCTATGTGGCACTCGTTGACTGTACAGTAACCAATTTTAACCCAGTTTTGGGACCCATTTCGCCACGTGTATCATTAAAAAAAACTCTATCGGTCACAATTCTTCATATGAAACGCCGCGCCTCTTCACTTCTTCATAGTAAAACGAAGAGGCCACACAATCAGTCACACTTCTCCATAGAAAAACGAAGAGGCAACACAAATCGAAGGTTAGTAACACCGAATTTTTGTTGCTCTTCACGTTTTTCGTAATTGCAATGATTAGATCCACACGATTTGGGGTTTTTGATTTGGGGTTGTTCATTTTTGCCTATTTTAGATATTAGGGTTTGGTTTACGGAGTTCAAAATTGAAGTTATATATCAATTCGTACTCGAAATTAGGTTAATTGTTGTGTGTGTTTGTTGTGTGGTACTTATTTCGATTTATGGGCTTTGGTTACTTGTTGAAGCTTTGTCGCAAATGATTGTGCCATTTGAACTATAGATGGCTCATCCACGCCAAATCCCTTGCGTTTGTGGTTGGAGAAATATATTATCTTTTCAGACTAGTAGCACCGCGTCCCAACCCGGGAGTTTTTACTACATTTGCCCGTCGCGTGTTCGTCACCCAAATTACTTTGCGTGGGCTGACGGCATGAATGAGTGTTCAAATAGGAGGAGGAGAATGTACAACAGTGATGAGAGTTCTGGGTAAAGTTTCACTCAACCCATTGTTGGGCAAAGCTTCACTCCCATTGAGTAATCAAGCCCTTTTGTGGATTATGTGATGAAAATGAATCATACTAGGGCTGCCATGATTTGTTGTTTGATAAGATGGTCTCTTTTTTTGTTTGTATTTGTTATTTTTATTTGTCTTATACTTGCTTCTTATTCTAGGATGTAATAACTTTAAGTTGTTTACTTGTTTGATCTTATGTAAGACTAAGTTATGGATATTTTTTTAACTAATTTATGGATCTATTTTAATGGTACTTTTGTTGTGTTGTTTTATGTGATGTGTTGGATTTATTATTATTTGCTTATAACTGTGTTATGGTTTAGAACCATGCCTGATCCAATGATTGCTGCTTTGTCACTTCCTTGGACTGATGATATGTTTGGGGAGGCTGGAGAGAGGTACCTCCTTGGGTTCTTGTGCAATTATGATGGACGCCATCGTATCTAGAATGAGAAGAGTATGCTATGCGCGCTGAAGCTATCCATACCAAGGCTGGAGAGCATCACTGGACAATTCTTCTCAATTGGTAACTTGCGTCGTATTGCTGGAAAGTTGAGGAATAAGCTTGAGTTGTTTAACAACTTCCGCACTCTTCCTGGTGTTCATTGTGTGGCACCAGAATATGCACTCATTGTTAACTGGATTATTACCTTGGAGGCAACGATCATGTAATCCCAATGCTTAATTAATTTGATACTTGTTATATTTTGTTAAGACATTAATTTGTTGATATTGTAGGAGACTGATGCTGATTATTACTTTCGCCATTGGGGCCTGCCTCATGCTACTCTACTCAACAAGTTATTTGAAGAAATATGAGTCCTTCGTTTTGAGGATGAGGACAACAATAATGAAGTCAATCCTATTAACTGCCTGACGATGAGCCTGCAGTTGTGCAGCCAGTTGCCCCAATGAAAGTTGATGTTGTTGTCCCGAAGGAGGAGATGAGGTTGTTGCGACCATGTATGCAGTTATTGATGAAGTTATTGTAGAGGAGGAGAGCATGGCTAGTGGATCTGGAGCACCTTCTAGGGCTGGATGTAGTGGATGGTTAAATGATATTGACTAAGGACCTTTTTAAAATTGTTGTTTGTTTATGGTTTGGGATATTTTAAGGTTTTTGAGATATTAATTTTGATGTTTATCTGTGCTTTTTTTGGAGCACAGATAGGAATATTTTGGTTGTTAGTTTTTTTATTTTATTTGTTCCATCATTTGGTGGTAATTGGCATGTCATGAAGTAGCCATTAAATAAAGTGGTGTTTTTTATTTCTTGTTATTGGCATGGCATGAAGTAGCCATTTTATCCATTTACGTGTTTATTTCTATTCATCAAACATTACAAAATAAGGTGCATATGTAACTTGACTCCACTATAGATAGACAACAAAAAAGTACATAATATAGCTCAACAGAAGCTCAAAATAGGCTAATAACAACCGCAAGTAAATGTTATAAATGAGCACAAGCACATAAGCTCAATAAATCAAGGTCTAAATGTACTCAATTGGCACTTACATGAGCCTTGTCATATCTCAAATAAAATACAGAAAATAATGATCCTCAATTACATATGTCACTCCACTATCAACTACTCTAATCCTTCTTTGTTACCTTACCAGCTTGCAACAACATGCTCCCTCCTCTAGTTTGGAGTTTCTCAATCCTCCTACTTGGAAGCTTTCCATCAGACTGCAACTGCTCAGTGATGGAGGGTTCTATAGTTGGTTCTACTGGTGACGTTAGAAGTGAATGTCATGGTAGCAATCTGCTTGTGAAGCTTCTTACTCTTTGAACATTATTTTGATCCATTTGCACTAGTATGAAAATTGTCAAATGAGACCTGACAACACAATTGAGCTAAGTTACAACAAAAAAACAAATGACATCAGCAAAAGGCATAAAGACAAAAAATCATTTTCCTGAGAGGTTCTAGTGTCTTTTATCTTCCTTCTTGTTGTTGGAGGTTGAATCTCAGCAGATTGTTCAAGGGCATCATCTTGAGTTAACTCCACCGCTAGTTGAGAGCCATCAATATGAATCTCAGATTGTTCATTAACGCCATCATTTGCCTCCCCTAACCCCACTTCAACCACATGAACATCGAACATCTCGTTTACAATAGGATCCTCTACAACCCTTTCAGCAATAGGATCCTCAATTCCAAAATCAGCATTATCACTATTAATGGACAATTCTTCAACATACACTGGCACATTATATGCTCCATTATGTTCTCGCACTAACCCTTCCACTTCAACATCC
Organism: Linaria vulgaris; assembly: GCA_948329865.1. Classification (NCBI taxonomy): domain Eukaryota; kingdom Viridiplantae; phylum Streptophyta; class Magnoliopsida; order Lamiales; family Plantaginaceae; genus Linaria; species Linaria vulgaris. Next base: position 69,589,800 of record OX415249.1, read on the forward strand.
ATCGAATTACCAAATAGCAGATCATCTAGGTCATCAGCATAATGTTCATCAGGTTGTTATTCTTCATCACTTACACAATCTCCCACCACCACTTCATCCATTTCATCTTGCTGGTCATTTTCCTCAGCTGCCTTTCTGGCAGAAGGCAGCTTCTGCCTCATCAGCTGTCTTGCATGCCTCTTGCTCCTTCCTATCTAAACATCCCTTTATATTGTGGTCTAACACTTTGCAATGTTTGCATCTAACAGTTCTCTGGCCATTCTTCAATCTGTTAGGATCAGAAGATGAGACAGCAACAAGCTTACCTCTGCATCTCCTTTTCTTCTTTAGGGGCTTCTCACCATGCTCTCCTCTTCTAACACCCTCATATCTTCCTATTGCTCTACCATCATTTGCAGGGTTTATTGGTAAGTAATTCATCTTCTGCCATTATTTTCTCCCAACCATAGGAAGGAATGGTCTGCTATATGCTTCCAAGTAGCATCCAACACTATAGGAGTGATGAATGAAATCAAGAGGATTCAACCCTTGTGCAACTATGGCACTTACAACATGGATACATGGTACCCCACTAATACCCCACTTTTTGCACCCACACCTCTTCTCATTCAAGTCAAAAACATATGTATCTCCATCTTTTCATCTAATGGAGTACTTGGTATCATCTTAACTGGCCTACAATATTTGACATGAATCTGCATTGGATGCCATACCAGTTTCCTTATCTTTGGACACCACTCTCCCTTTCATTTTGCCTTAGACATGTCCCTGTTCTTCTGGTGCATTGTCATCAAATATTGAATAATCCATTCAAGCATTGATAGGATGGGCATCTTCCTGGCATCAAGTATGCATGAGTTAAAGGCCTCACATCCATTGTTTAGTAGAATGCCACACTTGACTTTTTCATCAAAATGGGACCTACTCCAGTGCTCAGGTGGTTTATCTTCTAACCACTTGTGGGCTTGTGGACTAAGGACCTTTAATGCCTCCATCTTTTCCTTCTATTCATTCTTTGTAGTTGCTCTAGCTACCTTCCACAAAGCATCTTTTAATGCATTTCATGTGAAGCTGGCTCTCTTGAAATTACCATGGAGATGCCTGACACAAAACCTATCCTGGAAATACAGTTTTGAATGCTTGTAACAAACCCTTCTGTTTATCAGACATGAGGTCCATCTATAATTTTTGGTTATATGTAGATCCAACTTCAACGCTTGTAAGAACCACTCACAATTCCTCCCATTTTCTTTATCAACTACTGCCAAAGCAATTGGACATATGTTATTATTGGCATCAATTCCAACAGCAGGTAGTAGAGTACCCTTATGTGGGACTTTCAAATGTGCCCCATCAGCACCAATTATCCTTCTACATCCATACATAAACCCCTGCCTCAAAGATGCCAAACACATATACAACCTGTCAAATTTATTCTCTCCTGATTGATTGTTTACTGATAATAGAATTGTAGACCCTGGACTAGATCTCTCTACATCACCTTTGAAGTCCCACAATGCAACATATTGGTCAGTAGATGTTCCATTTAGCATAGTCAGAGACATGATTTTGGCTATGTATGCCTGATTAATGGTTATATTTACCATTGAATCAGCTTCAATATCAATGCTGAATCCCTTCACACATTTATTAGGATCAGACTGCCATAGATGTACATACTTCCTTGCTAGAAAACTGGACTTCACGTTTCTAGATTTCTTAATAGCTGGACAACCATGAGTGAACTTGAACCTGTTTATTCTGAAGGTGGATTCTTCTCCTTTCACCTTGTTTGCATTCAATCTTCATTTGCACCTTCAGTCAGTACACTTAGCATACATTCTTGATTTATCAATCCTGAAGATCCATACAGATCTTTGTTGGTTAATGGCATCAGCATGGATAGCATCCCTCAATATGGTATTTCTTGTGAACCTCATTCCCAATGTTAAGTTGGGGTTGAAAATGTTCCTGATATCAAAAAGCTCCCCTGGCTTAACTGGTCTTTCTTCATCACTTCCACTCACTATCCAGAATTACCCTCCATTTCATCAGACAATGTCTCGTATGGAGCATTATTCTCTTCTGGTTCAAAAATAAATAAATTGTCCCTATGTGCATCAGCATGAACCTCCACTCCAACATTTGAGGTTCCTTCACACTCTGCTCCATTCTTCCTTTTTCTTTTGCTTGAAGATCTCTTCCTTGGATTAGCATTCTTCTCACCAGCTCTACATTGGGCTTCAAATAACATAGAATTCACAACACTCTCATTAACATCCTGCCTCATTTCTATGTCTTCATCCATACCATATTATGGATCAATAAAGTAATCAAGATAACTTTCCACATCAACTTCACGAGGCTCTCCTTCTTCATCACCTACCAAACCCTCATCATCTTGCTCCAATGCAGTGTCTTCGCCTTCAAACCTTGCATGTTGTTCTGTATTAATCCTTCCTTCACAATCTATAAACAACACCATTGTTCTACTCAGCTGACAAGACAATAATTGTGATGTGATGTCATGATCTTTCTGCAGAAGAACATTACCAGATGACTGCTTCATATAAATGGAATTCACAAGCAAAAACCCAAGTTCTAAGCATAGGGTTTTAATGCCATTATAACTTATATGGTTTGGCCCTACATAATCTACAACAACCTTTGCATTTTCAAAACTATCCAGTGTGCCCTCAGTTGTGATATTTCCACCATATTGGAGTTGACAAGTAACATGCAAAGATCCACAATCTGTTGCAATCACATCAGGGATTTAACTAGTCAAAGTACAAAAGCCATTCACTTGACACAACCAATATAGTCACTAACATTACTAAATTATGGTAATTAATTGCATATTGATGGCTAAGCTTTACAAAATTGGGGTTTACAAAATTAGGGTTCTTGAATTGGGGGTTTATGTAATTAGGGTTTATTTTAAGCATGCAATCATGGTATACGACTACAAACATATGTATTAACATGTATTTAAGAAGAATTCGTTAAATGGCTTACCATAATTCAGCGTGGGATCATCATTTTTGTTCAATTTTCGTATTTTCAGCTTCATCACTCTGCGGGCCATGACTACGAGCTAAATCAACGATCGACTGACGGCGTCGCCGATGACGAAGAAAGGACAGTGAGAGAGAAGTTTTTTGGTGGTGAAATTTGGCGCAAAAATTTATGTGTCATGTGTGAATGGCGATAGAATGTTGTGGAAGGTGAGTAATATGTGTTAGAGTTATTTATTTATTTATTTTAATTATACACGTGTCAGCCACGTTGGTATCACGTGGCTAAGTGGGTCCCAAAACTGGGTCCAAATTTGTTACTGTATAGTTAACGGGTGTCACATATACTTTTACCGGCGGATTTGGGTGGAGCGAGGGTGATGAGACCAAAATTAAGTTGGGGAGCCAAGTTATGTGACCAAAATTAAGGGGTGCCAAACTATTATACCAAAATTAAAAAGAAGCCAAGTTATGGGACCAAAACCAGAGGCTTGGGGGGGGGGGGGGGGGGAGGAGTGGAGGGGGTCCACCCCTGCATGTTTGTCGAAAGACCGTGGACAACCCTCTAACACTCTCCGCTTGTCGACGATGTGGAATAACTGGAACATGAGTCTCCCGTGTTCAATTTTCTATATCTCTAACCCTTTTCCGGATTCATAACTGCACTTACAAAATTAAAATTATATTCCCGCTTTGTAAGAATACATTTGATGAGAACCAAGTCCGATGATTTTTTTTCTTCCAATCCGAAACGGGAACATCTCACACATCCTCATCTTCTTCGGTAAGATTGAGACGATTACCTTTGTGATCAACATCCGCGCGCCATGCAACGTGCGCTATGAGAATAAGACGCTACGTTACTGCAAAACCTAGAGGCCAACGTAACAAGACAACACCTGCACAAACCCCAATTCTTAGAAGAGTAAAAGAGTCCCCTAGACGAAAAAGCAAAAAAACATACAACAAACGAACTTTCCCTGATCGAACCAAAACCCTAATTGTGTGGAGAATCGCTAATCACATGAGGCTAATTCGATGTAACAACTAATCGAGACGAAAACAATGGAGATGTGCTGAATCCGATAAAACCGTGAGCGGCACCGTAGAGATGGAGCCGAAGAAGGCCTTATCGGAAGGCTACCCATCTCTCAAACAAAGATTTTTGTTTATATTAATCACTTTTCTAAATAAATTTGTATGAATCGCGGTACCACTTTCTAAATTTTATCTTTACTTTTATTCTTTAGATATATATATATTAAAAAAAGATGGGCATTTCATTTGCAACAACAATTGATTGCATTTTCTGTTTTAACAGGAAAATGCTGTATTTCGATTTTCGATGTAGTTGATGAATGAAGATAAAGATAAACCAATTAAGTTTATTATATCTATCTATTTTTCCAAAATATGAATTAATAATAATAATAATAATAATAATAATAATAATAATCTAAAAAAGAAAACATTTGTTTTGTCTCTACTCCTCACTTCGTCAACATATTCATTCATTCATTCATTCTAAAACCCCCAAAATTCCATTAAAAAACCAGAAAAAGCCCTAATTACATCATTTACACACACACACACACACACTCGATTATGATGATGAAATAGAAGGAAAGATGTTTGAAGGATTGGTGCGGCAGTTGATATTGGGATACCTTGGCCAATTCATTAAAGACATCCAAAAGGACCAGCTCAAAATCACTCTATGGAATGGTACGATGATGAATTCGTATTTTCATTTCATTATGTCATTCATTTCATAACAACGGCTTTTTTTTTTTTTTTTCTGTTATAGAGGAAGTGTTACTGGAAAATGTGGAGCTGATTCTGGAAGCTTTTGACTATCTCCGCCTTCCATTTGCTTTCAAAAAAGGTTAGCTCTCATTTTCGCGAATTTTGTTTCCTAGGTATGCTAGGTTAGGTTACTCGGTCTCGTATTGCAACTCGTGTACTGGAACTTGTGACATGTTTGCAAAGTATATTATTACTTGTATTCTCGTGCCAGCTCAGGTCACATTGGACGCTTGTTCTTCTACATCAATATTTCATGCGTTTATCTATAATTGAGTTGTGGCTTTGTCATTGAATAACACCAAGACTAGATTATTTCTGCTGTCTGGCTCCGCAACATGTTTATTAATTACCATTTCAGCTCCGGTGTTTGTGTGTCAATGTACTAAAACCATTTTAGAGGTGCGGTCCTTGAGGAAATATTTGCGTTGGCGTTGTAGAGGACTTGATTGAATAGGCAAAGGATGAATGGCCGCGAATTGGGTCAACGTTGATGTATATTTGCGGAGAGCATGAGGTGTTCCTGCAGGTGTAAAGGATAGGATAGTTCTGAATCAGCACCAGTTAACAATAATAAAAATACTCTGTGAACTGTGACTGTGTCTCACGCTTTCTGTCACCTATAATTGAAGATATGACTGCATGTGTTTACTGTTCTGATAAATTCTAGACAACCTCGAGGCCAAGGGATAATCAACAAATTGTAATAGATCAAACTTACTGAGGGCAAAATGGACATCTGATTGCTGTTTTTCTTGTAGATTTATTGTTCTAATTAGTCCTTAGCTTAGGGGGTGTTGTAATTTTCCCTGTCAGTAGTGGCACTGACGAGTTTAAAGGTTCCCTTTATTAAAAATGTATCCATGTTACTTTCTTTTGAAGCTGAGATTAAACATTTGATTATTTCCTGTCATCTTCTCTCTTAGAAAGAAGCTTGAGAATTGATTTGTTGTCCTGTTTAATCCTTCTTAGTAGCAGAACAAATTTGTATCCTTCTTGCTGATATTATTCATCGGCTTTCGTAGGTCAGGTAGGGAAGTTGAGCATCAAAATTCCATGGAAGAAACTTGGATGGGACCCTATCATAATCATATTAGAGGATGTATATATTTGTGTCTCCCAACGTGATGACGAAGAGGTAATTCTGCATCAGCATGTTTAATATGATCTCTCAATCTGGGACTATAATTTTAAACATGAATCTTTTAGTTAATAAAATAAGACATTTATCCCTGTTAAACCTGGCCTATGAAGCTCAATTGCCCTTCATTACAGTTTTATGTTTTTGCCCTTATTAATAGCTTAGAAGTGTACCATAAGGTAATTGATGAATTTTGTTTTTATTCAATGAACTTCATTCTTCTTTTATCTTTTGAATAATCACATCCTGTTTGTCTTATTTTTGTTTTTCTTTCTCTTTTCTCGCTCTACAATTTGGGCTAGTGGTGCACGGATGCTGTTGAGAAAAGAGAATTTGCAGGGAAAAAAGCCCGACTTGCTGCAGCAGAGCTTGCAAAGTTATCAAGACGTGTATGTGGTGAGCATCTTGACGTCTACATGTTAAAAGATTAGGACCACACCTCTTTTTTTTGTTTTTCCCAGTAGCACAACCTAATGCTATTAGCGCACACAGTTACTCGTGAAATTATATTTTCCATTTTCCATGTTTATTGGTAATTTTCTTTTGATCCTCCGCAATTGGGGGAAGGGGATACAATATTTTCTGGATTGATTTTATTGTCAAGTCATGAATTTATTTGTATTTTCACCACAAAATTGGCATTGCTGATGGGTCCTTGGTCTATCTAAATCGCTTCTTTACTGCAGATAATCAGACTGGAAAATCGTTTACCTCGTACATTACTGCTAAGGTACTATTCGTTGCACTATACCAGTATATTTTCTATACTAATGTAAATCTCTGCATTTTTTGGTATAAAGTAAGTCCTTTTTAATTACTTATTTTGTAGCTTTTTTGCTGAACCAATGTGATTAAGTGGAATCGTTTATGCAAAATAATTATTTCGTTTTGTTTTAATTTCCAACGAAATCTTCTCAATCAATAGTTTCGAATTATTTTTAGAGGTATTGATTTCCTAATAATCTGCACCAATTATCTTTCTTGCCTTCGATTTTTTGGCCAAAGGCCCAATGTTCAAATCCAATCTTTGAACCAAAAGTAAGATGGTGCTAGAAATGAAGGCTTGCTCATTCCCCAAAGTTCTCTTCAACTGCTTTTCACCTTCACCAACTTTATCCGATTCAAATATATCAACCTTTGATAGTGTCTCTTTTCTTATTATGAACCCTCCATGTGCTTTCCCTAATCTCCCTAATTGTTTATGATGCTATAGCTGGAATAGGTACTAAATCCACCATGATCTTCAGGCAGACACTCAAAAATCTACCTCATTTTCACCCTCCCACTCACCTTATCCTCACTGGGACCCAGAGTCTGTCAAATTTACTCGCTGGCAAGCTTGACCATGCTTCATGCTCACATTCAATTGTCAGACTCAAACTCACGCTTATGATTATACTGAATTCTGCATCAGTCACCATCCATCAATTTGTATTTTCGTTCATTCACTTGTATCCCCTTTTTTAAATTACTTTTGACCATTCTCACAGCAGAGCGCCCCGCCCCACTTCTTTAGCAGCCTCCTGTTTCATTTCCTTAAGCTTGCATCGTACAAAATCACCTATCGCATTCCACTCTTTACTACCTAGGTGTTCCCAGTGAATTAGCTTGGCGCATTAAGAAGTTGTATGGTTCTTATATAGGACATTGAGCCATGGTTTTTGGCTGCTACTAGCGCCGTATCTGCTAGTGCATGACGAGTTAACATCATGATTTGAGGGCTGTATAGTAGGTTGAGACCATTTCAAGTTGATCCCTGAAAATGTTGGCCATTAATGCTAATAGATAGGATATTTAAGGATTGACGCTTATGATTTAGAAATTCTTTTTTGGTCATATTATTTTGTGGAAAGCGATGATGTACGAATGTGGTGTTGGTGCGTCCTATGATTATGTGCTAATTTAGCTATTCAACTGTGAAAGCATTTTAACTTTAAAGCAATGGCTTTTCTTACCTGAGTGCTTTGTTTGCTTGAAAGATCATATATGCTGATATATGGGATTATGATTGTTTAGTAATGTTCTGTTCAATTTATATACCCCTCCACTTATCGTTCTTCCTCTCTCTCTTGCTGTCTCTCATGCTTTTCCTCCAAGATTCTTGACAGCATCCAAGTGTCTATCAGAAATGTGCATTTCGTATACTGTGACGCACTGACTGCCACGGTATGGTTACTTCCATAGATGAACATTTACTTTGTCCTGTTAACTATGATGCTTTATTATTTCAACGTCATTTGGTAGCTATTTCCATGAGGCTGCTTCATCTGGAAATATATTTGAATCAAGATATGATATAAAACTGGCATCTTAAAGTATTTTTGAATTGCATATCAGGCTTTTTAAGGTTGCATAAATGGCTATGCATTGTGCATGTGACAGAAATTGTATCTACTTTTGTTATATAAATTTACATATAGAATGGTCTATTATAATAAGGGATTGTCTTTTAAGAACTCGTGTCATAATGAATAAAATTTAGTCTGGCATATTCGTTGGTTTCACTCTGAAAAATTGGGCCAATGGGGTATTCGAGGCAGCTATTTGATGGCTTGATACTGCTCTTTGTTTGGTGGAAGTTGGGAGGTGTGAGCAGTAAAGTGGCCCTTCGGTTGACAAAAGAGAGATTTAGGTGGCAAAATATATGTTTTTGGGGTCATCAGTCCCCAAAATCAACTGCATGTCTGAGCATCTTTAACTTTCCATTCAACATCCAACATTGGTTGCAACTTTCCATGAACACACTTTGATTCATCCTTTAAATTTTTTAATTCTCTCCTTCAGGGAAAGCCTCTTACCGGGAGGCCCATCAACATTAACTTTTCGGAAGATCAGACATAACACTCTCAATTTTTTACAGGTCCAAAAAATAAATAAATTAGGGAGCTGTTGTATAGTCTATAATAGCTCCATATTTAGGTTACTCTGGCCTTAAGCACTATATTACGGCATTTGGTGGGGCTATTGTATATGCGGGCCGGATGGATGTAATCTGCTACGTCCGTATTTCGTGGCATATTATATAATCCACTCATTTTTGGTGGATCACGTAATCTACCGAGGTAGGATAATATACGCGCCTACCGAACATTATTCAATCTTGTAACTGGGCTATATTATAGTATGCACGTATTATAATTCGGACTTAATCCTCACCTTTATATTAAATGGCTAGCAGGTAAGAGAAACCAAATTTCGTTTTTTAATCAAAAGAAAATAAAAGAACCAAATTTAATATTTCCATACGGAAAAACTGAGTCTCTTTGACCTAAGTCATGTTGACAGAGGGTTACTGGCCTGTGATGAGGATCAGCAGTCTTTGGGTAGTGGTAAAGCATCCGTGAAGAACCTAGATTGACTCATGATGGTTCATTCTTTATGTTTATTTGTTTATACAAGGTAATATGTTGGAAGTTCATATTGCTCTTTGTTCATAGCACACAAGCAAATTCAGTCCATCTTTTAAATATCCAGGCATTTCTCATTGATTCATCAAAGCTGTACAAGAAGCACTTTATTAGCCATATAATATGTCATACTTTAGTTTTCTTTCCAAGATCTGTTTTTGCTATTTTATGCACATAACGTGAAGAGGATGTGTTACATTATTGATTTTTCTTTGACATTTTATTTATCTTTTCCAGACCGATATAATATTTGGTTTGAAGTTTTCAAGTTTGACGATTATGAAGCAAAGTCTTGTCGGGTATACATCCTCCTGGACTCAATTGTATTTTTTTCTATTTTGCACCATGTCACACATGCCTTTTTCTTGTTATTCTCTAATGTCCAACACAGGCCTGAGTTCCAAAGTTTCTTGTTCGTGTCCTCTTAATAACTGACAAATTCATTTATTAGAGGCCTGATTAAATATTACTCTGCAAAACGGCCCCTCTGTGTTAAGTAGAAATGTGGAGTGCTTTTTAATAAAAGGACTATTTTAATCCAAAGAGTGCTCTCCATCTCAAGAGTAGACTTCTGAGAGGTCCTACCATATAGCCGAACATGCAAGCCGACGTTGGGTTCCTTATAGTCTCATTTTGTCCTGCATACAGTTTAACATCATTCAGAATAGTCATGGTGATGTATATATCTTGTAACTTTGCCTCAATCTACGATATTTGTTTTCAACACTGTGAACTATATAATTTTACGTAGAGATTTATATCCATGAGTTTCTCCTACGTTAAGTGTTAAGATATTGTTGAGATTTTGGGATGATTTGTAGTCTCTTGAAGCCAATCTTTTGTTTTAATATTCTGGGATCAGATTTCCTTCAAGCACATTATACGTAAGTAAATAAAAGACATTTTAGTACAAAGTAAACAATCCAATTGCAAAGTGTAAGCTGGGTGCAAAGTTTGTACTGTGTTGTCATAAATCATCACGAGCTTTGCTTTTAGTAACTCAAACATATTCAAAACATTGCAAGAAACGATACATTTTTATAGTTTCTGTGGCAATTCAAACTTTCATATTCTGATACTTGTGCAATCTTTCAGGTCTTCTATGGTGAAAACTAGAGGGGGTCAAGTCAATAAAATAATTGAAATTCAGAATTTAGAACTTTATTCTAATACTGCCGAGAAAACTGCTGATTCAAGTAGGCAAAATACCGTAGCTATTGAAAGCAATGGTAGAGAAAGACTTGCTGCTGAGAAGTATTGGTCTGTGTTGGCTCCTATGAATGTACAAGTGTGTTTGTCAGTAAGTGATTCTCCTTTTTTATGTTCTTCTAACGGAACTTGTCTACTATGTGCACTGTTCAACCTTTACTTTTATAGTGTATTATTTACATGCTGAAAGAGGTTAGCTGGTCACATTTGTGATACCTTTATAAATAAGTTTTTGCTCGTTACAAACAAACATAGATTTCGTGAGATGTCCTTCCTAGTATTTTGCTGTGTTACATTTTGAGACCACAATACATATTTGGTACATCATCTGGTCAGTCAAGGACTGGTGTCCGGCTGAAGGGGACATTATCCTGGGATTGAAGACAAACAATAATCAGACAGTTGTGAAAGTGGAAGTCGGCCTAGAAGGGGGAGAGGTTACAGAGGAGTAGAGATAGCATAATCTTATTCATCTTAGAGAAATCGGTATATGATACCTAGATAGATGTTATAGTGAATATCGGTGAAAAAGAAAACCCAGTATATTAATGTAATTTAGGGTATGTAAGGGGTGTTAGTGCCTTCTCGACTACTGATTGGACTGTGTCAAGTATTTGCTATGAGCACATTTTTATTTGAAACAGTTACAATGAGACTACCAATCTACCATTAATTTTTATCTGGAATGAGTTACTTGGCTGTCTGCTGTTAGCTGATGATATCGTCTTAGCGGACAAGATTAGAGTGCAGACTTATGGTAATGTAGGATTTTGAACAACTCTTGGAATCTTTGTTTTTCATCAAGTAGGTCAAAAGTTATATATATATATGTGTATATATATATGTATACGTATATTGGGTCCAAGCGCTGTTGCCCCCACCTTTGGTCCACCACGGTGATCAGACTTCTATAGCAATAGCTTTGATTACCTGATCCACCTAGTTCCATCCCCCAATCTAACATGCTTAAAGTATTTGAGACCAAGCTGTCTAATTTGGTGAACAGGCAAGAACTGTAGTCTGCCGCTTGTTAACTGCGCAACATTAGCACCTTGCAAACCTATTTCTTATGTCATTGATTCGTTTTTTGGGCACCTTCCACCTCACGTGCACCTCAGACTCGATAACATTTGCCTTGATACATTTGAAGTTGCTGCTGTAGGTACCCCATGATCCGTTTGTTGTGGCCATTTAGGTAACACGGCCAACTTAAAGGGCGGTTTGACTTGGTCAGCTCAAGCTGTAGTTGTGAAATGAATCGATCACCATTTTAAAACAAGAGAAAAAAGTTAACTTTTGGTGGTTAGTTTTGCGATTATGGTGCATTAGGAGTATTTAGATTGTGTTATTTTTGCATGGTTCTTTGAATATTTGATTATTGTTGATTGATATTGACTTTGTATTTTGTTGGCTATATACTTCTATTATCTTGTTGATTGATGAGTTGTTCGTTTGCCATACCTTTGGGCTTTTGATGTATCAATGTGTTGTCTTTACTTGGTTGTCCAAGTAGTTCGAAGCTTGGTTTTTTGAAGTGTTGCAAGTTATTTGTAACTCAGTACTATTCATTGAACTCATGTTCTGTCGTAGACTTGGTAATCTATATAACAAGTTATGTTGTCAAATGTTTTTCATTATGTGCTCTTGACAATCTTAGAAAACTTGCTTGAGAAATGTTGTTAGGGGGTGCTTCGGTAATTTGAATATTAGAACTTCAAAACCTATTTGTATTTATCTCTTACCTCCTATTAATCAGTCCATAATCTCTCCTCTAATTCCTTTTACAACTACTGGTTAATTTTATGTAAATGCTAAAGTGAATGTTTCCTTTAATACTTAATCAATTTGAGATAAACTAAGTTTGCTCATGCTTCCAACAGATGCCTTTGGTTCCTTTATCATGGCAGAATTCTTGCAACACAGAGTCAGCAGTTATATTGATATCATGCACATTGCATTTACAGCTTCCAGCAATTTTCATGTAGGTAAACAGATCAGGGAAGCTGTTAAATGATGCTCCGCAGTATACTATCAACTTAGAGTTAGCTCACGTGGTAAGTTCAGTGTCAGCAGTCATTTGCAATAATAGTTTCAACTTTTGAGATAATCTTTTTGATATCTCTTAGCTCTGTCATTGCTAGGCCATGTCGATAGATGAAATTCAGCTGAAGCAAATCTTGTCTATTTGTGATTACATGTCTTTATGCCAACTGAGAGAGAAGTAAGTGCCTTACATGTTTTAATGTATCAATGTGTTGTCTTTATCCATCTTTTCTTCTTACAAATTTGATTTCAGTGTAATGCACTGTTGGAATAGGATATTGGGAGGTTAGACCCTACATTTTAGGAGATATTGAATTTGAGGGCCATTGGTTGCACCATGTTGTAGCATACAACGGCTTCATGAAATAGTTTTTCCTTATTCCTTCAGTAACAGATTATTTTTCCTGGTGAACAAACATGGTTGAATCCTCATCTACTACTCATTGCAGAAACATATTGTGGTGCATTTTTTCTTCTACATCATATTTTTTCACTCAGAATATGAATACCTTCTTCACCTATACACATATGCCACTGACAAGTTAACTCGTGCTTTATGTGTGATCGTATTTGAAAATCTCTTGATTCCGTCTAAAAACTATGTCAAGTGGAAGGAGCCTGATTAGATCGCCAAAGGCTTCTTTTGGCAACAGAAAGACTAGCAATGATCCCGTGTTTGGTGTTAATGTCTTCTATTTCACAATAAATTTGAGAAAATGATCTAGGCGATTTGATAAACATAAAAGTAGAACAATTTAGCAAGAGGGAATATAGAAACTACATTCTAATGCAGGAAAATCCAGAGGTAACATATGGAAAACCCACGGTCCCCTATGATGACATACGCTAGGGTAGGCTTTACGATTGAGAGCTGTTAACATATGTTTAGCTGATTACTTTGGTATAATCAGCCTGTTTCACTTGCCTTAATAGATTTTGCTTATCGAATTCAGAACCATTTGTTTGTTTCCTATCATACCTATGTACTTGCCAGATGGTTGACTATGTATGATCATTGTATTCTTTTAGTCTGGTTTTGAGTATTATTTAGAATGTCGTAAGAGGCTGTAGTTTACGACCGGAGGATCTAATCATCCTACACTTGTTCCATTTCGAAACTATCTTCTACCACCTTCAGCTATGCCTTTCCGCTACCTCATTACACCATTCATATTCACTACTCTACGCTTTTTCGTCTGTCACCCATATTAGACATTACGAATTTGGTAATTGTGGGGGCTTGCTGCAATTTTTCTGGGTAAAATTGTGGAGAGGATTATTTTGAAGCTATCAGTTCTGTGAAGGAGCAATCATTTGCTCGTAAGGGGAGGATGAAACCTGTCATACTATATCTCTTCTCCACACACTCAACTACAGGCTTTCAGTGTGCGCCCATTGACGTGCTCGTCTCTCTTTGTAGGCTTGTGATGGTTTATGTTTGTGATTTTTTTACACTTTTGCACTTGTTAATTGACTCCTCTTTGTATGACATTAATGTTATGCAAGTGATTACTGTGGTGACTATTTTGCGATGGCTCTGAATTGCTTCTTGTTCTTTTCTCAGATATGGGCGCTATCGTCCGTGGTGGAGTCCTTTAGCAAAAAAGCTCAAGGGATGGCAAATTGCATGGTGGCATTATGCCCAAGAATCTGTACTTTCTGATGTCCGGAGGAGGCTGAAGAAAACTTCTTGGAAGTACTTTGGAGAGAGGCTGTACGTTGATGTATCCCCTGTCATTTTTGAGTTTGCCAAAGTTCTTACTATCGAGCCTGATTATTTTACAATTGCCATTTCAGTAATTTGCTATAATTTTTATGATTGTGGTCTCACGATACCTCTATCCTACTATTATTGTGTGTTCCCTGAATTGGAATTGAACACTGTTATGAATATATATATATATATATATATATATATGATATACGTAGACAGAGTTAGTTGATTGAATAAATGTAATCATGGGCGTGAATACATTCTTACCAAACTTCTCCTATGTATGTACCATCTTAGCTATTAGTAAAGAACAGTTATGACAGTATATATGAATCTTACAAACATTGAAGTTGTGAATGCCTATAATGAAGATATTAACATTCTTTATATGATAGATATTTGTAATCATTAACAAATTAATCATTTCCACATCTGTGATTGACATGAGGAAGTGATATGGATAGTCAATACAGTAAGAAGTTGAGGGCCTAGTCAATAATATCAGATCAAGTGTTGTAAAGTTGCATGAACTGATGGGTGGATGGTAACTAGTGAATAGCCTGAAGAATGTGTAGAACACCCACATATTCAGCGTATGAGTGAAAACATGTAATAATATTTGTTATACAATTTATCTAAAGAGGGGGTTGTTAGGCTATTCAATAACATGTGCCTCAGTTTGGATACGGAACAAATAATATATTTGGGAAACAAAAAAGAACCAGTCTTCTCTTCTCTCTCTCTCTCTCTCTCTTTTCTTCTTCTGACAAAATGTTCGTTTATGTCATTGTTTTACTTTTAAATTATATGCTAGGCCGGTGGAATTAATTATGATGTTTGTGAATGGTGGGTGATTTTGTTAATATGATCAAAATATAAACATGGTCATATATACTTAAAGAGATGGGAAGTTGGCCCTCTTTGTGCATATATATGCACTTTAAATGTATACATGGAAAAGTGCATGTTCTTATATTTTTGTATGAGGCTTGCTATATATAAGTTGTTAAGGCTTTTTTAATGAGTGTTTATTGTTTTCTTTAAGAATGAAGTAGAGCGTTAGACATATCGCAAAATGGAAGCAGAGGATCTTATATGTTCAAATAGATAAAGTGAGCAAAAATGTGAAGTCATTGGGTTATCAATTTTTAATTGGACAATTTTGTTTACTTTCTTTTATTTTTTGTTTGATGCTAAATCAATTATCTGTATAATCCTGCCATGCGGTCAATATAAAAGTAATAACTTGATCATGATTGTGATGCTTGGAAGTTGGAATTATGTGTCTTAAGTATAAATATTCAGGCTTTTGTAATGCAGAAACTCTCGACGGAAGTATGTGAATTTGTACAAGACCAAGTTAAAATGCCTCAGGCATGATCAGGTAATGATTTTGAGTCTCCTTTGAACATCACCGAGCAGCACACACCAATTTATTTTGAAGATTTTATGGTTCTAAAGAAATAAGTAAGACACAAAGAAGAAGAATAAGAATTGGTATTCAGTACACCTAAGATTTTAGTCTTTCTAGTTGTGTTTGTTGTCTTCGGCATAGCTGTTTGTTGTGTAGTCAATGTCAAAATTTCAAATATTAGAGTTTTAAAGTTTGATTTAATATACACCGTTCCCGGATTTTAATCTTGATGGCTAAGACACGACATGTTCACAGACCAGTGAAATTGATCATGTCTTGTAATAATACTCTTTCCGATTCAATCTACTTGATTTTGGTTTATCCTTGAAGGTCTGTAGAAAGTGGGAAACCATTAATAAATGCTTACATATGAAGTTATGCTTCTTCTAAAAATTTGCCTTTTAACCTTTCAACAAGAACACTACAACAAAGCCTGAAATCCCAAATCATTGGGGGTAGGCTGTATGAACCAAAATTGAATCACGTTGACTCTTAACATTTCAGTGTTTACATATTTAAAAGAGGGTTGGACCGAGAAGGTGTCATATTTATTTACTTTAACTGGTTGATGTTACCGATTTTATCTGTCTTGCATCCAGTTTTCTGGTAATTAGAATAAGTCCTTGGGCTGCTATCATTGGGTTTTCTCTGATAGTTCCCTATTTTGAGGCATTGGCTTATCATCTGTTTTATATTTATTGCAATCATCAGGTTATTGAAGAAGATGTTCAGCTCAAGTTGGAGGAAATGGATCAAGAAACCGATATTGATGACATTTTGGACTACAGATCTGTTGCTGAACGCGAACTGGAGGTGAGGGATGACCTTAATATTTTATGCTACAATGAATTCAGAATCCTGTGTAATTTACCTTCTGTTGTTTGATTGGGATCTTAGGGTTTAAGCTCTATTTCAAAGCTCGCTTACTTGTCCCAAACTCTAGTTGCTCCCTTCTAAAACGAGTTGATGGCCAAACAAACATATACCCTATAGATTTTTCTGTACGCAGCTTTATAATCACTGGCCATCTGTAGGATTTCCTTGTTAACCTATCCTCAACTGGAAGCAATGGTGGGAATATAAGCATGTTGGGGGAAGATGATCATCCTCCTGGAAAGCCCCGTGGATGGTTGAACTGGCTATCCTATGGGATGCTTGGAGCTGGAGGGACAAATGATTCAAGTCAATTTACTGGTGTCATTTCGGATGAAGTGATTAAGGTATCCATTTTGATTTGTTTTTGTGACTTATGGCTACATCGCATTCATTTTATCAAATTGATTAAAGATTACATTTGTATTGGGTGTCCTTAAAGAGTGTAATTTCTTTTTGTAGGATATATATGAGGCGACGAAATTCCATCCTGCTCCTGCACTGACTGGGGATTATGCTGTGGTTGATGAAGTGTATATTTCATCAATGATGATCAACATTTCTGACATTCACATTACTCTTCGAAGCATGTATGAGATTTGTTCCCTGTGAACTAGTGGCAGGCCTTTTAGTTTATATGACACATTTATTATTAGTTTGTCTTCATGATATATGAGATTCTTCCTATCCAAAGAAAAAAAAGAAGATATATGAGATTGTGTTGTGGCAATTGCTGCCTTTCTTTAGCATGCCCAGAACCTCCATTAAGTTGTTATATGTGAGAAATACATTGCTTGAAAATCATATTAACCGAACCACTATCTTTTTATGGCATGCTGCTGGAAAATCCTTGTCGTTCGCATAAGTTTTTAAACGTTAGGGCAGGTACAGCTAGAAGTGCAAGTTTACCTTGGTATCTGTTGAATTTGCTAGGCATTGCATACTTTAATGGCGGTTACTTTTGTTAGGATACTTTTCGTGTTTCAGTCCATCAACACGTCAAATATGCTGACCTTTTTTCGGATGTTTTTTGAGATAAATTCAACATTTTTTACGCGTTTCTTTTGCTTACAATTTCTGGCTAGAAAAGGCCACAAGATTCAGAACCTCTTAACCTTGGCTTTTGAGAAAATGACTTGTGCTCGAGTATAGTCTTGTTGAATAAGTTCCCATCTTGAAGGCTCTAAAATGAATTTCCTATACTTAGGAGATCTATATTGGGGGATGTCGTTTTCTGGATTTTACTTCATTTCATACACACATACACTTACACTTACACAAATTTCATACGTACTCATACATTTTTCACCAATTTCTTGTATCTTCGCGAACTGCGTTTTTTATTTGATTATATCGTTGAGTCCTTATATAGTCCAATGGTGATAAAGTCATTCATTTCTGTTGTAAACTTTTTAGTGTCCTGAAGCAATAGTGGTCTGGTGCTTTGTCACAGTCCTTGTTAGGAAACTATATTTGCGTTATAGCAATTGTTATCGATTGCAGTAATGGATACTAATGAAATTTCTGAGATAAGCATTTATAATATTTTCCAAAGCAGTCTTCTCGATCATATAGGTTAGGCACCTTAATTTCCATTGACTGCAAGTACTTGGTTAGTATTTGCCGATCATAATTCTAGACTGAAGCATAATTGGGATGGCTTGTTAATTGTGATAGTGTATCCTTCCAGTATTGTGATATTTCCGAATCAGGGTCTTCCCATATATACCCGCATGTAGATAAATATATTACATATATTTGTTCAATATTTTATCGCATTGGTTCAACGAGAGGGGGAGAGGAACGTTCTCATAATTATTAACTTTATTGACATTACATCAAGTTTATTTACATGTTGCTGTTCTGGTCTATTATTAGGGAGCTTGGTCGGGGTATTGCTGATCTGATTCTAAAGGGGATTACCGTCGAGGGTAAAGTCTGGGAGAAATCTGCAATTATTACTTCCTCCCTCCACTCCGCGCAGATACTTAATCCCTTAAATGGTCAAGTTGTCTTGTTCTCAGATAAGGTTGGTTTCTTTTACTTTGTGCACAAAAAGATACTGGGTTTAGATGCTCCATTATTTTGTCCATAAAATTCTAAGGGGAGGTTAGACTAGTTGTTACTGTCAAGATCTTTTGAAGAAAAGGATAATCTTATAATAGGATGTGGACAATTTATCAAATATTAATGTTGACAAGGTTAGTATTTTCATTGGAGGAGTTTTCTCCACTGAGTATTTTCACATGTAATTGTTTCAGTCTTATAATTCATAATTAATAGAGAACAAACTGTTCGTGTCCTTTGGAGACATTATTGGTCCATGAAGGAACCGCTAAGTGGGTATACTTAACAACTATTTATACCCTACAGACCCTCCATACCATCTATCTTATACCCCATACTTTCTTACGAACTCATCAACCTACCTCTCTTAACTAACATCATATCTAGTATATTTTCCACTTATCATTCTAATATCTAGTAGCTTTAGCACTTCCTCTCAAGATAGAGAGCGTACTAAGCGTTAAGCTTGTTACTACATATGACAAGAAATGGAATGAATACACAATTACAAACTACTCTGTAGCCTCCCCCGAGCAACAAACTAAGTGTTGCTCATAAAATTGATTGATCGAGTCGTCTTACTAGTTCGTTCTTGATTAATATTAATCAAACTGTCCCATAGATCATTTTGCTTCTTATATGTCACATTATGACTACTCTCAGCTGAACATGATTGCTCGCAGGCTAACTCTGAGGATAATGTTCTCAACAAGCAGCAGGCCTCCGTAAATATCAAAGTTGACCTATCCCCTCCAAGTTGTGAATATGATTCGTCAGTGAAGGTTTTTCCATTAGAACTCAATATTTTACCTCATCACCTTGAGGCTGTTAAAATTCAGTGTAGTGTCGAAATGTTAATTTTGTGGAGTAATGACTATTTCCTTTGTATTCAGGTCAAGATAAATTCATTTGGGGTATTCTGCGATCCAGAGTTTGTGAAGAATATCCTGAAATTTTTTCATGTCTTGCAAAGGATGAGTTTTCAGCAGCAAAGGGTAATAATACATTTTCATTTTTTTGCATGCTTATTCAATAAAAAAATTTTGCACGACTCGTTTTGTCTCATTGTTCAGGAAATTTCAAGGTCTTACTAGCTTGTTTTTCATTTTTCTAAGGAATTTAATATATTTACTGGTTTCAACCCAATTTTCATTAGCATTGTTTTTAATTTTATTTATCTTGCCATCATTCAGTTAAAAAATATTTTATTTCCATCATCTTTCATCTTCTTGGTCTCGTCCCTCGTGTTTGTGAGTCCCTAGTGTTTGTGAGTGGTGTACTCTATTTGGTTGTTATAATCATAAATTCTTAAAAGACACCGTTGATTGCCCGAAAACTAATGGCTCTTATATTTTGACATTGATTTAATGAGAAAATCAGAGAGTATGAAGGTAATAAACATTATAATTTTTTCTTCTAATTTCTGGATATTAGATTGCCTGTTCAAATATTGAGAGTGCTTAAATTGATTTAGTCACAAACTTCTCTGTGCAGTTTTAAACCTGTTGAAAAGCATGGCCTTATTGAGGTTGTTTGCCTCTTCCTGTACAATGTTTCTCTCCCCGTCTCTAAGTTTGTATATATAAGATACTTCACCTTGTAACAGGCTATAAGATGCTATTATGTGTGTTTTGTGTGTGTTTATATATTCATTTTTCTTGAAAAATGTCTGGGTGTTATGTCTTTGAGCTTAGCTAGACGGACAAAAACCTCAATCATAAATCAGGTATACGTAAGAACAAGAATTGGAATGCAAAGTATCAGATCTTTGTAAAGGAGAACAAGCGATTTTTACGGGGCATTAGGATAATGAAACAAATAGAAAACTTTTAGTCTGACCTCGTAAAAGAGACCTAGTTGAGATACCTCCTTTTGAAATATAAGGAACAGTGGGGAACCTAACAGTGATGCTAAGATAGAGTCTCCAACCACAGACTCAAATAAGAATCCGTCATAAATTAGCAAAGACATCAGTTTACCTGAATAATATTGGGGCTTTCCGTGTGCCTTGAAAATTGAAGAAGTTTGCAATGGTATAATTCCTGGAGTAACGGTCGCAAAGACTTGAGAAAGCAAACTGAATTTGTCTGCTTGATTTAGCTGTACTAAAGGTTTGCAGCAGTAACTTTAGGTTTTCCTGTAATCTTGTTTTTGTTGCAGTCAGGAGTAATTCTTTGATTAGCTGGGTTTAAAGATTTTGGAAGCCTTGACTAGTCTCACTATACCTTTTTGTACTAGGTTCCGAATAAATTGGGTGTGCAAACATGTCAATCTAAGGTGGAAATGAACTGAATAGTACTGAGTAGTTGTCATGCCAGGTGGTCAGATGTACCAAGAATAAATCCTTTTATTGTATAATATGATTCACATATTTATTTGCCAATTTTACTTTTTAATATTTTAAAATAAATACACAAATATACCAGAGGCAAACATGGGGCCCTTGAGTTGGTTCTAGTGTCTCAAGGGAGAGAGTGGTAACAAGGGCTTAACTGTGTTCTGGGGATGAGGACAGTTTTTTTAAAATTATATATATCGGTACTAGGGGTTCTATACTTCACAATGTTTATATGTGGATCAATATTGTAATCGCTTAAATGTTTTACATTGTTGAGATTGTTTTTAAACTCGTCCATAAGCTTTAACTAAGACTTAAGCTTCCAGAGAGAAAAATCTATGACAAATCCACCAGAAACTTGAGAAGATAGAATGCAGCTTTGTGCGTAATGTGGTAGTTGCTCAAGCTGACAGGATTTTGTTGGAACTGGTTCTTTAAAAACTAAGTCAGGCCGGCAATGTCATTGATAGTGCATTGGCTTTATTTCTAGAAGATGTTATAAAATATTGTGCTACGTCAAGTTGAAAAGGCTCCACTTGATTCACTAGGGTTGGCACTTCTTTTTGTTCCACCATGAGATTTTCCGAAAATGGACTCAAATTTCTTTTGAGTAAACAAAGGCGATTTCGGCTGCTCAATCTACAAATTTGCCACCTTAACATTGTTGACCATTTTCTTTTCTTGGCTCATGCAGATCCTGTATTCGCTGAATGGCTTTGACGATCTTAACACACGTCTTCTATCAAAGATTGAGTAGGTTTCATATCTCAATGGTTTTTAATAGCTGTACTGATGGTTACGTCATTTGTCCATGTTTATTACTCAACATGTCTACTATTACGGGTCTTTGTGAGCTTTATATTTTGTCTTGTTCATTTTGCAGTTATGTGTTGTCAAGTCGCAAGAAGACAGTCTGGGATATTACCCTTTTCGACACTGTCATCAATATACCATGGGAAGATGCCAACTTTAAAATGCATAAAATGGTACGCACCTCATGTAGTTTGCTCTCTCTCTCTCTCTCTCTCTCTCTCTCTGTTCTTTTCTTTTCTTTTCTTTATTTTCATGTATTTGTTTAGTTCTTTGAAGCTTCTTTTACGGTTTGTTTCTGAAATCAGGTACACATACACATTATTACCATACATTCTTTGTTCCATAATTTGATCAACTTTAAGTTATAGCTGTTGACACACCTCCAGGCTTTTCATGCCCTATGTGCTTCCATCCCACACACGTTTTAAATCTCCCCCACCCCCTATTTTAGTATCTACCCTGACTTTTTCTCATACGATTTACGATTGTATTCATATCTTTTTCCCGTTTTCAACTTTCGGATCCTTCCAAACTAACTTGGCAAATTGCTACACATAAATACCTAATAGTTTCCGCATATTTGGAAACTGATAGAGATCTTGAGATTTGCAGATTTTGTTATGTATGTAAGCAAATCACGTTTGTGTTTCCAAAATCAAAATAT
This sequence comes from Linaria vulgaris, assembly GCA_948329865.1. NCBI lineage: Eukaryota > Viridiplantae > Streptophyta > Magnoliopsida > Lamiales > Plantaginaceae > Linaria > Linaria vulgaris. The sequence continues at coordinate 69,612,303 of OX415249.1, forward strand.
CTAAAATAGAGACGCACTTCTTTGTCGAGCCTTCCAAAAATCATACAATATCTTGATTCCTGATTTCAGTAAATGTTATTTTAGTGCTACTTGCAAAATACACTCTTTCTTGTCCTTGTCCACTTGTAAGCTCTAGGTTTCTGTATATGATTATGTGGTTTGATACAATATACCAAGTAATATTTCTGTGGCCGTGTAGAGTTTTTTACTTACCAAGAGCTGAGATAGAACTAGGGTTTTCTGAATTTATATGTTGCTGAGTTCTAGACTTCTAGGTGAGGAATGTACCAGCTTGACTATACTTTATGTCTATGGAAAATTTTGTGCAAAATTTCATGACTGGTGTTGAAAGTCTGCATGATCTAGGCTTTGCTGCTTAACAACAAGAACAACGAGGCCCGTAATCCCTATTTGTTAATGTAGGATATATGAACTAAACTTGAATCATGTCGAGTCAAGCACATGATTTCTTGTTCATCCCTATCCGTTCCGCATGCCCTTCATTCACGTTTTATTCGATCATCCTCGTGCTATTTCCCGGTTGGCCTAAGTCAAGAATTTCAAAACATTGCACTGGTGCATTGATGGGTCTTTGTTTTACATGACCGAACTATTGTAGAAAAAATTCTCGCATCTACTTGTCAATGAGTGCCACGCCTAGTTTGGTGAATATTTTCATTTCTTACTTTATCTCTTCTTGTATTAACACATATCCCATGTAACATTCACATTCAGCTACAACAACAACAACCAAGCCTGTAATCCCAATTAAATTGGGGTAGGCTATATGAACCATGAATAAATCACGTCGAGTCGTGAACATGAATCTTCTGCCTCCATAGGTTTCGGTTGACGAGCATGTCTTCATTTAGATCTTTTAGCTTCATGTCGTTCCGTATGACCTCCATCCACGTCTTTTTCGGTCTCCCACGCGCTCTAGCCGTCTGTCCTAAGTCGAGATCTTCAACTCGTCGTACCGGTGCATCTAAGGGTCTGCGTTTAACATGCCCAAACCATCTTAAACGATTTTCTCGCATTTTCTCATCAATGGCCGCCACACCCAATTTATGCCGAATATCTTCATTGCGCACTTTATCTCTCCTAGTGTTACCGCACATCCACCGAAGCATGCGCATCTCTGTAACGTTCATTTTCTGTGCATGACTTTGCTTAATAGCCCAGCACTCGGAGCCATAGAGCAAAGCAGGTCTAATAGCCGTACGATAGAACTTTTCTTTAAGCTTTTAAGGAAAGTTACGATCACACAGGATCCCTGTCGCACTCTTCCACTTTGTCCATCCAGCTTGGATGCGGTGGTTGACGTCTCCGTCTAGCTCTCCATCCATCTGCAGTATGGAGCCTAAATACCGAAAATGCGCACTTCTCGGTATCTCTTGGCCATCCAACTGAACCGTGCCATCGTTGTTTCTTCGTTGTTTGCTAAACTTGCATTCGAGGTACTCTGTTTTTGTTCGACTTAGTCGAAATCCTCGTGCTTCTAATGTTTGTCTCCATCGTTCTAATTTAGCGTTAACTCCCATTCTCGTCTCATCGATGAGGACAATATCGTCTGCAAACAACATACACCATGGGACTCGGTCTTGGATGGTTCTGGTGATTTCATCAATTACAATGACAAACAAAAATGGGCTCAAAGCTGACCCCTGATGTAAGCCAATTGTAATTGGAAAGGCGTCTGTTAAACCGCCACAAGTTCGGACACTTGTCACCACATTCTCATACATATCTTTTATGATGTTGATATATTTAATGGGTACCCCCTTCTTCACCATGGTCCACCATAATACATCTCGAGGTACTTTGTCATATGCCTTTTCTAAGTCGATAAAGACCATATGCAAATCTCTACTATTTTCTCGAAAGCGCTCAATGAGCTGACGAATCAAATGAATGGCCTCTATGGTCGACCTCCCGGGCATAAATCCAAATTGGTTCTCAGATATGGGAACAATTTGTCTCAATCGGTGTTCGATCACCCTCTCCCATAGCTTCATGGTATGAGACATAAGTTTTATCCCATGATAGTTAGAACAGTTTTGGACATCGCCCTTGTTCTTATATAGAGGTATTAGCGTACTCTTCCACCACTCTTCTGGTATTTTATTTGTTCGCCATATTTTGTTGAAGAGGTCCGTCAACCAGGTCACCCCTATCTCTCCCATGCTTCTCCAAGCCTCGATAGGGATACCATCTGGGCCAACGGCTTTTCGAGTCTTCATCCTCTTCAAAGCATCTTTGACTTCCGACCTTCTAATACGGCGCATAAAATTGCGGTTCAGATCCTGAGGGGACTGCGAGATGTCACCCACTGCTTGGGTGGGGCCTCCATTGAACAGGCCCTCGAAGTACTCCCTCCACCGTGCTTTGACCTGATCCTCACGCACTAAGACAGACTGACCTTCATCTTTGATGCATTTCACTGCACCTAGGTCTTTAGTCTTCTCTCTCTAATGCGAGCAATTTTGTATATATCATTCTCGACCTCTTTGTTATCCCTCTTCTCATAAATTTCCTTGTACACAGCCTCTCGCGCTAGTCCAACAGCTTTCTTTGCTTCTTTCCTGACTAGCTTATACTTTTCAAAGCTTGCTCCATCATGGTTGTTCTTCAAATCCCTGTAGCAATCCCGTTTGGCCTTGATTGCCGCCTTTACTTCTTCATTTCACCATGACGTGTCTTTACCTGTCAGGCTACTACCTCGGGATTCACCTAAGAGGTCTTTAGCTACATTCTTGATACAACAAGCCATTTTGGTCCAAGTTGCATCTGCATCGTCCTCAGTCTTCCAGTCTACCTCTTAAACCACTCGCTCCACGAAGGCCTTTTGGGTAGACTCCTTAAGCCGCCACCACTTAATTCTAGGTTCCAACCGGTGCCTACTCCTCTTCACTCCTTGCCGTAGTCTAATATCCAACACCAAAAGCCTATGTTGCGTAACCACACTTTCCCCGGGGATGACCTTGCAATCTATGCAACGACTTCTATCTGCCTTCCTAGCTAAGAAGAAATCTATCTGGCTCTTATTTGACCCACTCCTATAAGTGACCAAATGAGACTCTCTCTTCTTAAACCAAGTATTTGCTACAAGCAAATTATAGGAGAGGGCGAAGTCTAAGATAGCGTTTCCCGGCTCATTGCGATCCCCAAAGCTATACCCGCCGTGGATGTCCTCTAACCCATCACGGCTAGATCCTACATGACCATTAAAGTCACCTCCAATGAAGAGTTTCTCGCTAATAGGGATCCTTTGTACCATCTCGTCCAAATCTTCCCAAAACTTACGTTTCACAGCTTCGTCTAGTCCTATCTGTGGTGCATAGGCACTAATGACATTCAAGATATCCTCGTCTATGACCAACTTGACCAGTAAGATCCTGTCGCCCTTCCTTCTGACCTCCACCACGTCTTCGAGCCAAAGCTTATCTATGATGATCCCAACACCATTTCGGTTCTTCTCTGTCCCAGTATACCAAAGCTTACAACCCCAAGGGTCTACTACTTTGGCCTTTTCACCAACCCACTTGGTCTCTTGCACGCACAAGATGCTGATCCTCCTCCTAGACATTGCCTCAGCTAGCTCGGCCAATCTTCCTGTGAGTGACCCCACATTCCACGATGCAAGGCGAACTCGTCGTTCCTGGACTAATTTCTTTACCCTCACCCGTCCTGGAAGGTGAGGGAACCCTTGCTCATTTGACACCACACCCGGGCGTCGATGTGGCGCGTCGCTTCCGGGCGACGACCTAGCAACCCTTGCCCATTTATCACTACACCCGGGGTCCGATGTAGCGCGTCGCTGAGTAGGGAACGCCCCAACGAAATTCATAGTATGGTTCATATCATAGGATGTGACGGGGTTTTTACGTTGGCTGTTACAAGCCTACCACAACCCTCCTCCTTTATCCTGGCTTGGGACAGGCAGTGAAAGCTCACTGGCGGAGTTAACATTCACATTCAGCTAAACTCATCATTTATGCACGGTTCTGCTTAATAGCCCAACATACAGAGCCATATAGTAATGTGGGCCTGATAGCAGTTTGATAAGATTTTTTGTGTTTAGCTCTTGCCGGAAGTCTAGGTTTTATTGTTCGAGTGTGAAAGTTTACAAAAGCTTCAGTGAGAGTGATGTTTCAACATTATTATTTTGGTGATGGCAAACTGAGTTGTTCAGAAATATTACAATCTTGTTACATTATTTACTTATTCTTTGTAGTATTTCCATTTGGCAGGTAGTAGGAGCCGCAATTATATCCTTTGCATCAAAGGTTGATATGGACTCTTTTGATTATCCTGAAGGATATCAGTCTTATCTTCAAAACAGTTATATCAATTTCAGTTCTGGTTCTGGTTCCGGTGGAGGTAATTTAATGGGTTTTCAACTTCAGGATCTGTATGATCACTTTGAAATCCAGATAAACGGAATGCAGGTTGGTAGTACAGCTTTATTGGAACTATTATTTTTTGACTAAATGCTTATGGTCTAAATGTTATTTTGCAGATGAAATTATTGGTAGAGTCTTCTGCAACTGTCCCTGTAATTGAGAAATTTAATGCTTCAACAAGCTTGGTGTCCTGTATTTTACCTGATGAACCTATACTTAAAGGGTTGGAGGTTAGCAATACCCATGCTGTAACTTCCTTCACAGTTATTGCCCAACCAAAATCAGTATTATAATCTCAGATTAGATAAATTTCTTGTGTCTCTCTCTCTCTCTCTTTCTCTCTCTCACACACACACACACACACACACACACATATAAAGCCCATGTATACTTCATCAGTTGTTTCCAGTTATGACGGAATAAAGTGAAACAAAAAATGAGGAACGAAGAAGATGAATGGCGATATGATACAAATGAACATTTGCCTTAACTGCCTCCATGATTGTCTATGCGGATAGTTATAGGAAGATAGATGCCACTATCTGGTGAATCCAATGTCTATGAAGTAACTGAAGCAGAACATGAGATAGGATGAGTATGGTGTCTGGCGTACATATGAAGGATAGTTAGCAGTATCATCGAAGCATCACTATGTGACTTATTCATCCATGTCCTGTCATTAGAAATAGACAAGACAAAGGCGGTAAGGACACTGTTCCATTAAAAGGACATCTGCAGAAACAAGAGACGTACTTAGTTTTCCACCGAGTATGTCTGATGCATCTACTAAAACTATTTGACTTTGTGGATACTTCCCTTAACTTGGATTGGCTCAATAAGATTCTACTCCTCTCCATGTTGACAACACTATTGCCATCTGAATTGTATGGAATTCGGTCTTTGTAGTTTCCTAAATTAGGTAGTTAGATTTTCTTTCAATAGATTTGTTTTTACATATGTGTAGATATGGAGAAAACAATCTACAGGATATTCTTTTAGTTGAGAAATACACAAAGATTTGCATCTGCTGGTTTACTTGCACTAGGATTTTAGTATTTATATCCTATTATCCTTTATATAGCTGAATATCTGAGAAAAATACACTTCAATGATTTCAGATCTATTTTTGTTTAGAGATTTGAGGACACAACTATTCGAAATAGTACTGCCAAATATATCCTAGGTCCAGTAATTTTTTTTGAAAAGTTGGAAACAATAGATTATAAGGATTGTCACCATGAAAAACAAATGAAGGCATACGGTTAATCAGGAAGCAGGCCCTTATTGTTAAGTAGGAATTCTTAATGTGGACTGCAAATAATTCTTTCAAAAGTTTATATCTTTTCAATCTATGAATTGGTTATTTGGTGATTTTCAGGTTTCTGTACAAATGCCATCGCTTTCTGCTCACTTCTCTGCATTCATTTATGGGGTATTTCTAGGCTTGATTACACAATATGATCTTCTTCTTTCTCCATTGGACTCCACAGCTCCATGTGATCCAAAATCAGATGAACTGAAGACCCCCGTGCATCCCTGGTTCTCTATTCATATTTGTTTGGATGCAATTAATTTGGCAGTTAATCTTGAAGATGATGATGACTGTATTCTGAAGCTCTTTGGTCAGATTCTAGATATTCGGTATGTTTCTCTCCTATATGTTCTCCACAAAAGAAGAAACATTGTAAATGAATTGTGTGTATATTCTAGCCAATGTGGTGAGTTCATGGTGAAAGTAATTTCTGTATGATGTTTGAGTTGATATTCATTGTGAACTGTGGTAGTATATATGCTTGGTCCTTTAGGAAACGTGGCCGGCTGCAGAGCTCCTAGTCCTTGGGAATGTGTTTATTCTTGTAAGTCTAAAGAAATTATTATTTTCAATACTTGCACTGCACATGTGATGCTAGAAAACGCACTTTTGATGTTCTCACTTCTGATTCTGTTGAATTGTGTTTATACATAGTCTTTTATTACAAGTTCAACCAGTAGAATGGAAATGTTTCAAAAGCAGACTATAGTAGCCATATTATTCCGAAAGTGGCAATCTATTTTCTACTGCTTCTCTGTAGAATTACTAGGTTATAATTTCTTCCACCTGTCATCTGGGATTTCATGCGATCTCATTTTTCATGTCTTATTGTCGCAATCTTTCCTTCCATTCCGATCTATGCTTCTATCCTGCAGTTCCAACCCCTGTACTTTTCACAATTTGTGCATTTGTTCTTTGTGGGTTTGACAATAGGGCTTAAGAATCTGTTGCACTGCAGTGATAACTTCATTCCGTCTTAAATTTTTCTTATCCTCTGCAGAGCATGGAGAATGTTTATGTGTGCATTCATTTGTTTGAAATAATTTTATATGCTATGATCGCCAGCCGGAGCTCTTTGTGTTGGATTTCATTTCTTTAATTGTTTCTGTGGGTTGTGCTTTAAAAGCTGAAATAAATGTAGTGTACAGATTATTGAATATAGATTTCTGACTTCTTTCTGGTGTTTCGTCTTGTAAACTTATCCTCACAATTTGTAATTTTTTTTTCCTACAAAGACTGCAAATGACTACCTACCGCCTGCTTAAATTCTTGGAAGACATATTTTTTGATGTTTTGGACTATATGCATAGAAGGAATCGGAATGGAAAGTTGTTCACCTGTCTCCTTTTGCACTTGGTTTCCATGCATTAGAATTTAATGTATCATTGGTGTGTCTAAAAAGCTATTGTATAAAATTCTTGACGTTTATGCGGGTTAACGTTTTCTGCATAAACTTTAATTTTTGATGTATAATTTATCTATATCTGCAGAATTCTGAATCATAATGTCTTTATATCCCTGTTTTCGTTGATTTTAAGTGAGAAACTGTAGAATTTTCTAAATGAGACACAAAAAGCTTGTTCATAAGTGAAGTATGTTATTTACGCCTTTCTTACCTGGAATAGTTCTAGCTTTTGATCCAGATATACTGCGGTAATACAATGTTTTTGGAAACAAAAGTAACTATTAAGCAAAATGTTTTGAAGATGATTTCAAAAGTATAATATAGCTACGGATATTTGAATTATCACAATGAAAGCATGTTAAAAAAAGTTGTAAGTGGTTCAAAACAATAGAATGAAAGAATATCATGGAAACCACCCCTCTGTAAGACTAAAGTAAAAGGTTTATATGGAAATATGTTTATTTGGTTTAGCAAATTGATTGCAGGTATTATCAGAACGAAATCCCAGAGTGCTGGGTCTCTCTGCAGGCATGTGGGATGACTGGTTGTTCAGAAAGAGATGAATGCGAAAAGAAAGTTTTATGCTCAACTGGATGTGTGGGGCACCAAAACATTGGTGTCAATCTTGACAGTCAAAATGAATATATGGCTCATGGAACTTCAATTGTTGAAAGTTGCCTTATTCTGCATTATGAAGCTCAGAGAAAGAATGAGTTGTTTCTTCACAAGTATATGATTTCTGCAAGTGGTCTCGAAATACATTGCCACCCAGTTATTGTTGCACAATTTGTAGGATTTTTAGACAGAATCATCGTATACGGGACGACTGATCCTAAGGGCAGGATCTTAGATGCAGGACTTGGAAATGTCTCATCAAGAGATTTTTCTGTGGTGCAGCAAAATGATCATTCATATATCCCGGAGATTGCTGCTTATGAATCTGCAAGCGTCCAATCGGATCATTTGCCTCTTGGTGCGCTTGAGAATGTTCAGAGTCTTCACAATATTGAGGATATGGTTGATGATGTCACACAGAAATTCAGGAAAGCTCTCTATTTAAAAGACCTGAAAAACGACCCCAAATTTAGCCTTTTAGAGAGACCACAGATTCCTTCTGCTCCACCTTCAAATTGCTACATTGGTGCTAATTCATTGGAAGGAAGTACTACTGATAGTGATCTGCATATCAATATGAATCTTGGCAGCATCACAGTGCATTTTCATGACTCCTCGTGCATTATTGGAACTATTATGCTGCCTTCCGTGAAATCATCAATTTCAGTATCTGCAGACATCTATGACATATTATGTTCAACTGAAGGGGTGGTCCTTTCTTCATCATGGTGGTCTCAGGTTGTCAATGAAATTTTATGGGGGCCCTTATCTTTGAACGTACTTCCAGTTTTAAACTTTCATCTGAAGAAAAGACAGACTTCACAAAGATCCAAACTTGAATTAAGTTTTTACATCCAGCATATATCCTGCACGCTGGTTCCTGAGTTTTTGGCTATAATTATTGGTTATTTTTCACTACCTGAGTGGAGCTCCTGTGCCATGGAACAAACCACTGACAGTATGAGTTTTGAAGACCCTGTTGTTATTGACTGGAACTTTGAGATAGTTGATTGCAATATTATTGCACCTGCTAATGATAATTTCTCTGAGTTCCTAAAGGTTAATGTTAACCATATTTCCATTGCTTCCAAAGAAGACAGTGAGGGAATTTCAAGAACTAAGGGCATTCCTTCTGCGTGCTGCATTGATGTTGGCAAATTCGCTGATGCAAATCATTGTTTAGACTTCTGCCAATGTGATTTATCAATATCACTCTTATTATCCAAAGATCAGTTGGTCAGTCCTTTGAGTAGATGTAAACATCTTCCCTTAGTTGCAGTAAATGCAGATGTGTGGGTGAGAATACCCTGTAATCCCGAGTTTCCTGATGCTAGTCCATTGTGTATCATGGCTATGGTGAATGACTGCCAACTTGAAGTAGACGGTATGATGAATTAGGATTTTTTATTATAAGTAAATTCTTAGGCTAATTTTCTCTCACTAGTATTGATTTTTGTGCTCTTTCGTACTGAACAGAAGTATGTGCAATAGCTGGGTTCAAGGCATTGGGTTATATCATTGATCAGTTTTCCCTGGTTGAAGGAGAATCCAACCTTTTTACTTCTGATGTTCCACATTTTCTACAAGCAAAGAAACAACTAATAGAGGACGCTTCACTTCTTGAAACAACTTTTGTGATCTTCAGTGAGATGAGATTTTGTATGAGGTCATTATCAATAAGATTACATGGGTTCAAAAGAGACATTGCCTGTTCTGAACTAATGGCAGAGGCAGACATGCAATTTGTGTGTTCTTTATTGATAATGAATGGAAAGCTTCAATGCTTTGACATCACATTTTCTTCGCTGGAGCTATTTTCATTGCTGAACTCTGTTGTGCTTGCTGAATGTGCTAAACCTGGTTCAGGCTCATCAGTTCTTGACATTATTCTTTCAGTATCCAATTATGGTGAAAATCAGTGTGTTTTGAACATTCCTTGTCTGAATTTGTGGTTACACTTAACTGACTGGAGTGAGGTCATCTCTCTTATTAATTCTTGTAGCGATCAATTATCTACAGTAATGGCCTCAGGGTCATCAGCAGAACCCATGGTTTGCATCCCTACTGATCCTAGTAAATATTTAGCAGTTGATGGACCAAGTCCTGATGGATCAGAGAAAAGGAGCCACGGCACTGGTTTATCTACTGTAACATTTGAACATGTTGGCCTGGCTGTTCATTTTCCAGCACTGGTCAGCAGAGATGCATATGACACATTTGGCAAACCCCATGCTCATGATAAGCAACCTTTAGATGAGTATTGTAGCAAGCTAAACGATAAAGAACATTGTTTTTTTTCAGTTAGCTTGCAAAGTAGAAACATGGAACTGCTCATTGAAGGCAACACAATGAGATTCTCTCTCAGTTTTGGAAATTTGAGTGGAATGTTAAAGCTGTTTATGGAAGGCAGTGCGGAGACGTGGCCAATTTTCCAGCTATCAAAAATTACCCTTGAGGCTGAGATTTTTAACTATCGGACTGAGAATGTTCACATAAAAACAGAAGTTCGATGTGATAGTCTGGATATATCTCTGTCAAGTCACATACTTTGCCTCTTTCAGTTTACATGGTTCGACAAATCAGATGAAATGCCTTCTCAATTTAATTTCAAGAAAATGGATTTGAATCTGCAACTGAGGAAAATATCTCTGCTTTTGACGGATTGGAAGGTACTTTGTTTTCATGTTACATTTGGTTACATTTGGTTCTGAAAACACTAAATACCACCCATGCATGGAAATTAGTTCCTGACAGGTTTCAGAAAAGAAAAAATAGTGTTCAACATTAGGGGCGTGCAATGAGTAAGCTTTCAGGTGGCCAGAACCACGCTAGAGGGATACTATCCCATGTTCCAGTTTGACCATCACTATTCGTGAAAAAAATGTATTAGAGAAAATTAACGCTAATGTATCTGCCCATTATTGGCTCAGCCTTTGTGCAAGGTTTAAACATTCATTTCGCTATATATAAGGCTTTTCTCATTTCATTTCAACATAGAATATTTAATGCTGAAACTTAAAGAAAATAGGTATAAAAGCATTTTTTTTCAGTTAGAGGAAAAAGTATGTGTTCAGTTGCTCCTGTAATAGCTTGTTTTTGGTTGTTTCATTTTTGCATTAGAGCTGAAGCTTGTAATTAGAGGCCTTGCATGAGAACCTTGCTAAATGGTATGTAAATATGTTTATGTACTTACCAAAATATTTTGTTCTATTAGTAGTGTAAGTTCTTTCTTATTCCAACCTACCATCAGTAAGAGCAACAATGTTAAAAAACAAGAATGAGAAGCGAAGATGACTAAATACAGTAACCACATCATAAAATTTTGGACTGTGGTGGTGTAAAAAAGTCGCTGCATTCTCCTGGGCATGGACAGATTACTTTATATATTTAATTTAATACTGGACCCTATGATTTATGGTGTTTTAAGAAAAAGCTTACATCGGTAAAGAAAATAAATTAATGAGTAGTTATTAGTGTCATGGGAACTTGTAGAAAACCAAGGATAAGGAGACATGAGAACATCATGGCGGCATTTTAACCTGCATACACTTCGTATTTCAGTAAGTGTTCCTCTTTTCTGAAATTCCAGTCTTAGAGAAAATTGAGATGTTTAATCTTTGACAGCTGAGGACTAATTTTATATAAGTTGAAATCCCTTCGTGAAGCTACTTGTTGATGAAACGACAAATGATATCCAAACCTTTTCTTGACTTCCTACTTTCAGTTGGTCAGAATTGTGAAATAAGCATGGAAATGTTTTGATACTACTTATATGTTCAACTGCCCGAGTGATGTTTCTGAACTTCTCTATTTGTATGTACCTTGTGTTAATGAAGCGGACTTCTAGTGGACCGCTGCTAGAGTTTGTTATGAGGAATTCAATTCTGTGTTCTGTTGTAATGGAAGATGAGATTGAAGGATCTATCAAATGTGACCTTCAAGTGAACTACTACAACATTGACAAGGTAGTTATGATAATATTTGTTTGTTTGGGTGTGCATGTTTATGCCACATGGATGTTTTCTGAATATGATCTTTTACTGGCTATTTTCGCATGAACTCTCTTAGGTCTTGTGGGAACCTCTGGTGGAACCATGGAAATTCCATTTAAGCATGAACAGAAAGCATGATGAGAGGGCTCTATTCAGTGGTGCTATCATGACAGATATTCATCTCGAATCTGCAACAGATCTCAATATAAATCTTAATGAATCCATCATTGAGGTACTTCTATTTTTGTTTGATTGTTTAGGAGAATTTTATTTAGCAATCGTCTGGAGGGATCAGTTTCGGAATGGTATCGTGTTTCGTGTTTGCATTTAAAACGCAGCAATTGTTTACAAATGTTGTAGTTTTTACCTCGTTTTTTTCCTCAAACATTTCTTTAGCTCTTGAGTATTTTGAAGTTGATATGCTAAATGTTGCTCCAAGGTTGGCTCAAGGGCAGTTGAGATGATAAAGGATGCCATGGGTCTTATGGATATGGCAGAAAGCTCATCCCTCTCAAATTGTCAGATAATTAAAAATCCAGAAACCAGGAGACACGCTCCATATATGATACAGAACTTAACTACTGTTCCTCTAGATTTTTGTATCGGCCCACCACAATTTGGGGCGGATGATTTGGATGTGACCCCATCAAAGGGCATCTTGCAACCTGGTTCCTCTATTCATATTTATATCAATGAGTCACCTGAGGAACTACTTTTCCGGTATAGGCCAGTGCAATCTTGTGACAGGCTCAATGATAAACAGTTGCTTGAGGCGGCACATCGATACGCTTCTTTCCAGTTAGAGGGCACATCTGTTCCATCGCCTCCAATTTCAATGGACCTTGTTGGTTGTAGATACTTTGAAGTGGATTTTTCAAAACCATCAAGCATTCCAGAAGTTCATGGTAATGCAAATACTGTGAGAAGGAATAAAAAAGTCAAAGGTGACAGTGGGACAGATGATGTTCGAGGGTTTGTTATTCCTGTAGTCGTTGATGTTTCCATTCAACGGTATACAAAGTTAGTGCGATTATACTCAACAGTAAGTTAAAATTCTGCCCTGGTCTTGTATTCTTTTTTGTTTCAGTATCTTCTGACAAACTCTTTGTTTTTAGGTTGTAATTCTCAATGCAACTTCTGTAGCCCTTGAAATACGATTCGATATCCCTTTTGGTGTTTCTCCAAAGGTAATTTGATCGAAGTTACTGGTGAGAGTTCTTGTAGTTGTCACCGTTAACCCTTTCTAAACCCTCGCGTTTTCAGATTTTGGGCCCAGTATATCCTGGCCAAGAGTTTCCGCTCCCCCTTCATTTGGCTGAAGCAGGTTGCATTCGTTGGCGTCCTATTGGTGACTCGTACCTCTGGAGTGAGGCTTATAATATCTCAAATATCATCTCTCAAGATGTCAGGATTGGATTTTTGCGTTCTTTTGTTTGCTATCCTTCCCATCCGAGCAGTGAGGCATTTCGCTGTTGCATTTCTGTGAATGATCAAGTCTTGCCTCCAATAGGCAGGTTAAAGAGGGTTACTTCCATGATTAATATTGAGGGTTGTAAGAAGCCATTAAATCTTAGTCAGTCCGACAATTCAGAACGGCCAAAAAATCGATTCTTGTACCAGGTGATGCTCACCAGTCCATTGGTTTTGAAAAACTATCTCATGATGCCAATATCTTTGACATTAGAAAATGCTGGAGTGGCGCGTCCTGCCTTTCTTTCGGAGGTTGGTCCCATGTGACGGTTTTAAGATTAACATTGATGTTGCATACTCTATGGCGAAATTTGATTACACTAATATATTAAGATTTGTGAACTTCATTTTAATATATATCTTGCTAATTTTCAGGTTGAAACTTCTTTCTTCCATATTGATTCTTCGCATGACTTGTCAATAACATTCCAAATGCGTGGATTTAGGCCATCAACTCTGAAGTTCCCACGTGCTGAATCATTCGGCGCGACATCTAAATTCAGTGGGACAAAGTTTTCTATGTCTGAAATAGTTAGGTTTGATCCTGAGTCATCAAGTGGTAATGTCAATTTAACTACTGTGTTTCTATGTAGAATGACCTATTTCATATGCATTGATTTCAGTAAAATGTATTTACTAGCTTGTTAAATTGGTCTAGGTCCATTATATGTAACGATGGAGAAGATGATGGATGCGTTCTCTGGATCTCGTGAAATATTTATATCTGTTCCTTTTCTGTTGTACAATCGTACTGGATTCTCTCTGGTTCTATCAAATTCAGTCAATGAAACAAAAGGATGTAGCTGTATTATTCGCTCATGCTTTAATTTGGATGAGAAGAATTTGCTCCTTGCAAAGAAAGATGGTCTTGGGTTTATCTGTTCTAGTTTCTCTGCTAAAGGTAAGAGTTGTGATGTAACTCCAATGTTTCTTGGGAGATTATAGAATGCAGATTTTTCGGTTATTTCATTTAGTTTATCAATTCTTTTCCTCAGATTCTCCCATTGAATCAAACGCGATATCACCTGCTTCCGTTGAAATCGATGATAGGAAGGTCAATGCTTGCTTGTTTTCTCCTGATCCCAGTTCATATTCTGGGGAAATCATGGTGAAGCTAAGTAGGTGTGTATCTTCTGTTGTAGAAAATTTCCCAAAGCCTTCATGGTCTGCCCCATTTTCTCTAGTACCTCCAACTGGTTCAACAAGTGTTCTTGTTCCGCATCCATCCATGAAATCTGGATATGTGATATCTGTCTCTGCAGTGACTGCACCATTTTCAGGAAGGACCAAAATTATTACCTTCGAGCCCAGGTAGAATCTGGATATTATGATGTAGTTAATTAATGAGCTTGAGACCAGATTTATGATAAAGCTTTGTTCTTTGAACTGGAGCAGCTTATAAATGCTTATTTTCCAGATATGTGATCGCCAATGCATGCACCAAAAAGTTATGTTATAAGCAGAAGGGAACTGACATTCCTTTCATCTTGGGAGGTGGTCAACATTCCTACATCCAGTGGATGGATACAACAAGGTTCACTATTTTATGCAGCTAATTACATGTTTGGTTTGGCCAGTCTCATGCTATCTAGTAACTTGATGCATTTCAGAAACTGATAATGGCAAATTTCAGTTTCACTTGCACAAATAAAGTTGAGTTATGGATAAATACAAAGATCGTATTTACTTCACTATATAGACTTGAAAATCTCTCTGAACATATTTTATTGTAGCCCCTCAGTTATTCATAATTCCAGTTGAAGTCTATGCCACATAGACGAGAGTAGTGTGTGGTGAATCTCTTACTGTCCCTCAGGTCATTAACTATTTCTTTGTTGTGTTTTATCTCCAGGGAATTACTACTTTCGGTTCGCTTTGATGAACCAGGATGCGAGTGGTCAGGATGCTTCTTACCTGAGCAGTTAGGTGACACTCAGGTTAAAGTGCGTAATTATATGACCACTACTGTGAGCATGGTGCGTGTAGAAGTACGGAGTGCTGATGTCTATGTTATAGAAGAAAAAATCGTTGGAAGCACAACTGGAAACTCCGGGACAAACTTGATTATTTTGTTTGACGATGATACTTGCTTTATGCCATACAGGATTGATAATCATTCGAGAGAGGTTAGTTGAAGCTTGATCTTGCATTTTGGTGGTTGTATCTGTTCATGAAAGTGAGAGCGTAATTTTTTGACAAACAATATATTGTTTTCAAAATGTTTTTAACATTATTTTGTTTTTATCCATGTCAAAGGATCTGATTCAGCTCATGCTGTGTCACATCAGTAATCGACAATGGAACACTTCAATTTTATCATTTGTGGAAATTTCAGAACTGAGTCCAACGAATATAGTTTTGCTTAGTGCTGTATATTAAACCCCTTTCTAGAAACCACCTCTGACTCATAGGTAGTGACTACACATGTGATGCCTCGTGCTGTTTGTGTCCTTCTGGATAATTTTTTCTTAAAAATCTTTTGATATATTGATCCTAATGTCCTAAAAAGTCGCCATGGTCTTTCAAGACCAACTTTTTAATGAGTTTAATTGTGGGTCATAACAGATATTACAAATCCTCTCTTGGTTGTTCATTTATTGCAAATTGCAATCTTATGTTATCGTGATTCCTTGTAGAGATTGCGAATTTACCAGCCAAAATGTGAATCTTTCGAGACGATGGTTTACCCGTATACATCTTCCTCGTATGCTTGGGATGAACCCTGCTACCCACATCGCCTCACTGTTGAGGTATGATAATTCTTAATTTTGTTAACCAGTACCGTTTGGGTTGAGTCTTTCCTTCAAATCTTGCCAGGTTCCCGGAGAACGTATTTTAGGATCATTTGCTATTGATGATGCACCAGCTCAATCACTGGTATACCTACCTGCGACCTCTGAGGTAACACGTCTGTGTTTTTTACCCTCCATATCACCCTTTATTTTCTAATGGCTAAAGGTAAGTCCTTCCTTGTCGGAGATGATTTTTTTTTTTTAGTATGCTTTAGTGAGGAAAATATAAATAGTCCATGCAGTTTCTTATGACTAAGGAGGTCTTTGAATTAGATTTTAATTTATCGACAACAAAATGAAAGTGTTGACATTAGTGTACCAAATTGAATATAGCTATGTTGTTGTGGAGCTAAGAATTTTCTGACAGATTCCGTTCATCAACAAGGTTGTTATTCATCAATATTTTATGAGTGCACTATTGTTGGTGTTCCAGCATTGATGGGGTACTTGTGATACGTGAAGAAATGAGATCATAGATGAGTAATGCTAATTTTCATGTTCTTGGTATTAACACATAAATAGGAATCTATTTGAAAACTAGGTGGTACTCGTGTTTCTTATTGGTGCCACATATGTTTTCTCCACATACAGAATTTATATGAGGAAAACCTCATTACTTCAGTAACATCAATAACATTATATAGGATTCAAAGTTGTATATAAAGAAGATCTAATAAAGTGCAGTTAACATGATATGGAGGTTTTTGGCCCAAATTCTTGAAGTGGAAAAGTTTGAAACCGGATAGATCCCACGCTGACACCTCATTTAATACCATTCAATTGAGATCATCATCCACCACGCTCCACAACCCTAGCTCCCATGTGTGCTAGCTGTGCGTTGGCTGAATATAACCCTGGGAAGTACACTGCAATATTGAAGTCACCCCCTACGCCTCATGATTTCAAGCTAGGTAGTGGATGGTTCGGATACCAATTGCATTGACATTGGAAGTACCAATCTCAAAATCTAGTTGTCAAGGTAGAAGAAACCAATACTATATAAACCCCCCACCAATAACCCATGTTATCAATTTTGGATCCGAGTGTCACACTTCACAATTAGAATCATGACAATATTTAAACTCACTAGCTTCTAAAAAACTAAATTCTTCTCTTCTCTTCTCAAAAAGAAAAATGAAACTAAATTCTTCTTTATGCTTAGTTTCTTAGTTTTGGACTTCAAAGTTTTTTCAGATTTAACACTTCCATATAAGGACAATAATGTCTTTCTACAGTTGGGCAAACTGTATACATGTAAGGATTCTTTTACCATCATGCTATAATAAACGTATTTACATGAATTTGGTTTTTATAACAATTGATTCATTTACTATGGATCTTTTGAATTGTTGCAACATCTAAAAGTTTGAGATAGCCATTTTTTTATGTACTCTTTTGAACACATACCATCACATGTGGGCTGAATCTTCTTGTTAAGCCTGACTCGTGATACTTCTTTTGTAAATTGGTGACTGGAGGGTTTGAACTCAGAACCTCTTTTTGACTGGGCTCTGCTACCTCATCCAAAAGCTTAAACTTGTGAAGAGATTAGGCATTTATACTTTCAGATATTGTTTAAGAGGATTTAGATCCAATCTGCAGTCACGAATGGGTTTAGTGCAGCTTGATTTTTTGCCTCTTTTTAATAATATGAAAGAGGCTTCCCTAAAATTAACAGGTTGATTCATTATCATGACATCAGTTTTCTGATATGCAAACAGTAGTTTGATTTATTTAGTCGATTTTCTTTGTTTTATTGTTGATGGCTTCTGTTTTGGTTTCCTTTCAGAAGCCGGAAAGAAATTTTCTCATTTCTGTCCATTCTGAAGGAGCAATTAAGGTGGGCACATCAACTCTATTAAGAACTTTGCACCTAATTCATGAGGGTTTTATCACGACAGTCTGTCTGTCTTTCAGGTTCTCAGTATTATTGATTCGAGTCACCATGTGTTGAATGATATGAAGAGCCTGCATGTTCCTCAGTTGAAAGATAAAAGAAAACAAGTTCAGAACTATGAATCTATTGTTGAATACAAGGAAAGACTCTCAATTGACATTCCCTTTCTTGGAATCTCCTTGATGAATTCTCATGCTGAGGTCTCCTCCTTACCTTAGAATATATGGCTTCGAAGTATTTTCTAATAATTCATAATTGGTTGCGTTGTTTGGCTTGTAGGAGTTGCTCTTTGCATGTGCTAAGAGCACTAAAGTTAACTTTGTACAGAGTTTGGATCAACAACAGTTCTCCTTGCATATTGCATCATTTCAAATTGATAATCAGTTACGTACCACACCATACCCCGTACTTCTGTCATTTAACCATGGGAGTAGGGGCCACTTGCTAAACCAGTTGATCTCTAAAGATAATGACACGAGACTGGGAACTGAAAATGTGTCGCAAAGTGCTATTGCAAATTTGCATGAACCAGTCTTCTCCTTAGCTTTTTCGAAATGGAGAAATGGCGATTCATCCCTGATATCATTTGAATCTATAAGCCTCAGGTTTGTAACATTTTTGAAGAGCCCATCTACTCCTTTGGCGCTGTTACTTGTTGATGAAAAATGATCTCCTCTTGCAGAATAGCAGATTTTTATCTTGATATTGAGCAGGAAATACTGTTAAGGTTGTTTGAGTTCGGCAAAACCGCCTCCTCAAGGTTGCAGAGTAGAGTTTTCACTCATATGGAATCAACACGGCATCCATTATATCCTGATTTGGATTTCGCGGAAGGAACATCTGGAAATGCTCACTATTTTGGTGAAAATAGCACTATGCTTAATGCGGATTTCAAGACAAACAATTGGATGCCATATGTCGTCCCGATTGGAGCTCCGTGGCAGCAAATCCAAATACCTGCACAAAAGCAAAAGAAAATTTATATTGAACTTTTTGATATAGCACCGATTAAATTGACATTGAGGTAAGCAGCTTGCTAGTCCTGGGTCACCATATGTTCCTGAATTTCCATGGAATCGTTTTCTCTAACACTCAGAATGGTTTCTGCTTGCAGCTTTTCCAGCCGTCCATGGATGCTTAGGCACGGTGTTCTTACATCTGGAGAATCTCTAATTCATGTAAGTGGGAATCTTTTCCTTGCAGAGTCATTCATACATGCCCTCTGTGTTTCCGAAAACAATAATTTCTTTAAGAACTATTTCTGTAATGGGCAAGATATATGTTTCATTGTAGAGAGGTCTTATGGCTCTTGCTGACGTTGAGGGTGCAAAAATCCATTTCAAGCATTTAGTTCTTTCACACCAGATAGCTAGTTCGGGATCCATTCAAGGGATCCTTATTAGCCATTACAGCAGGCAATTCTTACACGAGATGTACAAGGTAACGTCATTATCTTGTGTTGCTTTTGCCTTTAGTTTTATGCTCTGCTTCCTTGTTTTCTCTCTCTTATTTCCTCAAGGATGCAAAATGTTAAAGAGCTCAATTGTCTAGGTTCTTTTGGGACCCCATCTATGTCCTCTTTCATTTGCATTTGCTGCTTATATTGAAATATATGATTTTTAGTATATTCTATGATCTCTCAGAGATAGCAAAATGAGGTTTACCTTATAAAAATACTCGAGGAGCTTACAAACTTGGCTATAATTTTTCTGGACTACCTATAATTAAAGTAGCTGATTTGTCATGAAAGCTCTGGATTAGAAAGGTTTAGTGGATTTCGTCTAAAATATTTTTAAAAAAAATCTCCACTGTGGAGGTATTACGTTATGGTTACGTTATGGCTACTGTGGTTACTCTCCCTAGCACCATCAAATGCATCTCACCACTGTGAAAATGCGCAGGTTTTTGGTTCTGCTGGTGTTATAGGAAATCCCATGGGGTTTGCGAGGAGTTTAGGCCTTGGGATAAAAGATTTTTTCTCCCTTCCTATCTGGAATGTTTTCCAGGTATTTCGTAGTATCATAAATGTATTTTCATGTTTACATTTTAAGAATGAAGACTGTATTTATACGACTTTACTTTTCCCAGAGCCCTGCAGGACTTATCACAGGTATGGCCCAGGGTACAACTAGTCTTCTAAGCAATACGGTGTATGCCATAAGTGATGCTACTAGCCAATTTAGTAAAGCTGCACATAAGGTACTGGTTCTCTAGTAAGAGTTAAGGACTCAGCCTTCTAATCTCTGCTTAATTTAATTCCGATATCATTTGCAGGGAATTGTTGCATTTACATTTGATGACCATACTGTGACGGTAATGGAAAAGGAACATAAAGGAATGCCTTCACATAGTAAAGGAGTGATAAACGAATTTTTGGAGGTACTTTATATCTTGCGAGTATTAATACATTTGTAACTTATTTGGGTGAGAATGGGCATGTTGAGGAAATTCAAGGAAAGATGCTTTCTAGAAATACTGAAATACAGATAATATTTTATTCATGACTTTAGACAGTCTTCCTATACGTCTTTTCTTGATTGTTGTCTTGAAACATTTCTATGTCCGAAAATTAGTAAGGCATTTTTGCATGTAGGGACTTACGGGTGTTCTTCAATCGCCAATTAAAGGGGCTGAAAAACATGGCCTACCAGGAGTTCTTTCAGGTAACACTGCTTGGGGAAAAGATTTCTTCATTTTCACTATTAGGTTCCAGATTCGTCCACAGAAGATAGTTTCATGACTATTTGTCCATCCTGCAGGTATAGCTGTTGGGGTCACAGGACTTGTGGCAAGGCCAGCTGCCAGTATTCTTGAAGTCACTGGGAAAACTGCACAGAGTATCAGAAACCGTAGCAGGATCCACCAGATGGGATACAGATGTTTGAGGGTTCGCTTACCGAGGCCTTTAAATATGGAACTTCCGCTGCAGCCGTACTCTTGGGAGGAAGCAGTTGGGACACATGTTCTCACTGAAACTGATATGAAGCTGAGGGAGGAGATACTAGTTATGTGCAAAGCACTTAAGCAGTGTGGTCAATATGTGCTGATCACTGGAAGAGTCATCTTAGTTGTAAGCTGCTCTAGTTTAATAGACTTTGGAAAACCCAAATTTGAAGGGGTTCCTGCAGATCTGAAGTGGGTGATACAATCAGAAATCGGACTAGATAGTGTAATTCTTGCTGATAACGATGGGGAGGAAGTGCACGTTGTGGGAAGTGGTTCAGATTCATCTTTCAGACAGAACCAACAGTTGCAGAAAAGCGGAAATGGAGCAAAGGCAAAGCAGTGGAGTTTTCATACTCCACTCCCACTTTCTCTAACAAACTTAGTATTCATGTCCCCGGGAGAAGCTGATGAGTTCTTACGAGTACTGATGTCTGTGATTGAGAGGGGAAAAGAGCAAGGCTGGGGTTCAACTCACGTTTTGCACCAGAGTAACACCAAATAGTTCGACAAAAAGTAAATCTGTTTCGTTTTCCCAACAAAATTTAACCATCAAAATTCTTTTGTAAATGTCTGTAATGTTCTTTTTTAGTTTTTTAGGTTTTGGTAATGTTTGGTTTGTATAGTTTTTTTTACTAGGCATGCGCCAATACTGATAATTCTACTGTTGGATGTTTATCTTGTAAATAATGTTCTAACCAACAATCTTATCGCCATACAATGTGCAGTAGGTATTATGCAAGGAAAGATATAATATTTTCCTATCTTAATTTCGCAAGTAATTTGTGAGGCCTGAATCATTGACATGTCTGTGGGAGCTCAAGCAAGGGGAGAAACATGGATATAATAAGTCTGTCCTAACCCAAAGAGCAATAACACTACTTGTGATATGGGGAGAAACATGTCTGTCCTAACCCAAAGAGCAATAACATGGAAACAATCCGCCTAAATAATAACCCGACCCGCCACTATTTTAAAAGGTATCCCGGTCTGAACTCCCGTAAAAAGGTCCATTACATTTGTTGAACCAATTGCTCTGACAAGGCCTAAATTCTTTTTTCATACCTGCGGCCCATACATCAACCCAGCTCAACAGACTCACTACCATATTTCACATTTGCAACAACATTTCAAACTCTCTGATCACGGGTATTTTTCATTTACCTCCCCTGAGGTTTCAGTGCTTGGCAAATACCCCCCTGTAGTTTAGAATTTTGGTAGATACCCCCCTTAGTTTAAATATAAGGGGTATTGTTGTACTTTTCATAACAAAATAGATTAAAAGTCAATTTTGCCCTTTTTAATAAGATTGTTTTATGTACTACTATTTATAATGTTTATAATGTTTAGTATTAAATTTTTAAACAAGAAAACTTTACTCTATAATTATATGAGTTTGAGTTCATTATTTTTAATGTTTTGAATATTTTTGAAGTAACAAAAATTTTTAAATTATAAATATAAATTGGGATTATAAATATAAATTGTGCCCCGTAACTATGGGTACCCTCTGCTAAAAATGTTCAATCGCTCTTATTCGGGCTATTTGGCCTACATCGTCGCCACATCGTCATCACGTAGAATTTTTAGGGCATTTTCATCAAAACTACAAACAAAATGGGCATTTTTAATAATTCATTCATAATAGAATAATAAAATCTCAGAACTAACCTTATAATTTTAAAATTACTTTTTGCATTCCAAAACATATAAGAAAAGTATTTTTTATATTTATATCTTAAAAACTAAATTACTAGTATTTATATTTATATCTTATATTTATTAATATTATACTACTTAAAAACATAATAAAAAGGAAAAAAAATAAAAAAGTAGAATTTCGGTAATTAAACTATATTTTTTAATTAATAATTATAAAAAAAAACTTCATCTTTATCAAATGATATATATTTTCAGAAATGAAATTTTTGCAATAAACCCAATTTATATTTATAATTTAAAATTTTTTGTTACTTCAAAAATATTCAAAACATTAAAAAATAATGAACTCGAACTCATATAATTATAGAGTAAAGTTTTCTTGTTTAAAAATTTAATACTAAACATTATAAACATTATAAATAGTAGTACATAAAACAATCTTATTAAAAAGGGCAAAATTGACTTTTAATCTAATTTTTTATGAAAAGTACAATAATACCCCTTATATTTAAACTACAGGGGGGTATCTACCAAAATTCTAAACTACAGGGGGGTATTTGCCAAGCACTGAAACCTCAGAGGAGGTAAATGAAAAATACCCCTCTGATCACCGCTAGCTCGGAAGAAACAGCGGATAAGTACCAATCTAATCGGAACTTGTTTACCGACGTCGGATAGTTCGTCATGTTCGAAACTCAGCAAGCTCTTCAACTCCAAGTCAAGGCACTCAAAGCAGGAAACCTAATGTGGAATCAAACTTGAAATGAATCTCATTTCATGGAATTGTCGAGAGATGTCGAATCCCAAGGCAAAGAGCATCACCCCGGCCCTCTATCTTGTTCCTTTCTGAAGTTAAACTTAAAAACCAATATCATCTTAATAAATTATCGGGAAGTCGGGGGGTATTTGTCTTGCTTGGTCTAACAATACAATGTTGTTGTTCAATATGTTCACCAATGCTCCTGGAATATTTCTGCTTTTGTCAGTTCTAATTTGCAAACTAACCTGTGGTTTCTTTCTTTCAGCTATTTACTGCCCGCCTAATCCACTTCTCAAAGATGCGATTTTGCCTCTTCTTCGATTCATAATTTGCAGAACAACCTTGCAAGTTTTAATCTTGTGGACTTGGGTTTCCACTGTCATGCCTTTACGTGGACAATAAATAAAAGGATAGGTCAAGCCAATATTCAAGAAAGACATTTTTGATCGTGCGAAATGGATTTCTCTCTTCCCTCAGGCTGTTGTTCGTCATCTCACCGCATTAAAATCGGACGATAAACCGATTTTGGTGGACATTGATCCACCCCTCCTTTTCGGGCCTAAACCGTTCAGATTTAATACTATGTGGAATGACCATCTAGATTGCAAAAGGATCATTAGCCAAGCTTACAATTTCAGCATTGTTGGATTCCCTTTGTTTCAGTTTTTTGCCAAGAACCGCAACAGTAAACAACAGCTAGTGAAGTGGAACAAGAATCATTTTGGTCGGGTTCAATCCAGAATCTCGGAGATCACTCACAAAATTGATTCTTTACAGAATATAGAGCCGACTATGCATAACACAGAAACTGAAGCCAACCTTCAAGTTGATCTGTATCAGGTGCTTAAAGCCGAGGCTGATTTGTGGTGCCAAAAATCTCGCTCCAACTGGATCAAATTGGGAGATGCTAATATAATCTTTTTCCATATGACAACGATTTTCCATCGTAAGATCAATACTATTTCGCGCATCAAAGCGGGTGATGATTCATTTTTTGACACGTGGGAGGGGATGGGAAGTCAGTTGGAACCTGTTTTTCTCTTCGCAAAATTGTCGCACCATTGCTATGGATGACCAAATCCAAGACCTTTTCCAGAATTGCATAACTGTGGAAGACAACAATCAGATCATTAATAGTCCTTCTCCTAATGAAATTAAAGAGGTGTTGTTTTCTATTCTTACGAGTGAAATCCTTAATTTCCTCAACACAAAAAAGGGAGGGAAAAAGTTCATGGCTGTTAAGATCGATATGGCCAAAGCTTATGATCATGTTGTTTGGGTTTCCATGATTCATTGGTTGACAAAATCACTCAATGCATCTCAACGACTTCTTACTCGATTCTCATCAATGGTTCTCCATTCGGCCACTTCAAAGCATCTCGTGGAATTAGACATGGAGCCATCTCTTTTTATCTTATACTTTGATCTCTTTTCTCGTCTTGTGGATCGTGAGAATAGTCGAGGTTTGCTTAACGGCATTAAAATCTCTCGTAATGCACCTTACATTAACCACCTTATGTTTGCGGACGATCTGGTGATTTTTTGCAAAGCATCCGAAGAGGGAGCCCAAGCTCTTGCTGATGTACTCATCCAACTATACGAATGGACTTGGTTATCGGCCAACCGAACCAAATCAGTAGTGCATTTCAGCAAAAAATGTGGAAGGAATGATAAAGAACTTATCCTTGATATCCTTAATTTTAAGGAATGCGACCACAATCAAAAACACTTGGGCCGAGCTTTTTGCAAAAATTCTAATTTCATTAAGCAACACGCAGACCTGGTACTCATGATTGATAAGAAGATGGCCTCTGGAAATCTCCATGCTTATCACAAGCGGGAAAATTTGTCATGATAAAAAACGTGGCCCAAGCAGCTCCTATCTACTCAATGAGTACTCAACTTCTCCCGATTAAAGGCTGTCGTGCCATGGATAAATCCATGAGAACTTTTTGGTGGTCACATGGTAAATGTAATAAGCCATTTTACCTGAAGGCTTGGGATAGTATCGGCAAACCCGAGTCGTGCGGAGGACTTGGATTCCGATGTTCAGAGGACATGAACCAGGCTCTTGTTGCTAAAATGGCGTGGCAAATTTGTTCAAAACCGAATGATAAACTCTTCTCCCGAACCTTGCCTGCCAACTATCTGTCTAGCAATAATCTGATCTCTTTTAAATCCTTCTTAGGTTGCTCTTGGATTTGGAGAAGCATTATCAAGTGTCTTGATATAATACACAAAGGAGCATGTTTCAAAGTAACGATCGGATCTCATATTAAAACGTGGGAGGAGCCGTGGATCCCATTACTCCCTAACTTTAAACCGTCCTTTTCTCAAGTCAGTACAGATTTGATTAACCAATTCAGTAGAGTGGGAGAATTGATCGATGGTGTCACGGCTCAATGAAAATGCGATGTTTTAGCTGTTCTGTTTGATTACCACACTTGCAAGGAAATCACCAAAATTCCAATTATTCCTTTCGAGGAACACCTGCGTTTAGTTTGGATTCCCTCGAGTAAAGGAACCTTTTCGACCAAGAGCACGTACCTAACTGACTAAGAAGTTCGATTCCACCATAATGATCAGCAGTGCACCGTTACTTGCAACATGATCTGGCAATCCAAAGAGCACAATCGAACTAAACTCTTCTTGTGGAAAATTATTAATAATTGCTTGCCTACTCGTTCTAAACTTGAGTCTTTTTTTCATATCCAAGATAGCTCGTGTGTGCTCTGCAATAACCAGAAGGAATCCATACACCATTTACTACTAGAATGTGATTTCACAAGGAGATTATGGTTCCAATCGCCGTGTAATTTAAGAATGGATGCATTCACTACTCTTTCAACGGCGGAATGGATTTTGAAACTACTTCGAATGGAGGTTGGTCCCCATAACAATAGGGAAGAAACAGCTAAATTCTCCAAATTTGCTTTCATTACTATGGAAGCGAGTTGGAATCTCAGAAATCAAGTGATCTTTTTAAATGTCAGCCCTCAAACATCCATGATACTCCAACAATGCTCGAAGAAAACATTGGAGTTGATGAACAATTTTAATCCATCTCCTTATGTGGATCGTATTTTAGCATCAAACTGGCACCCACTGGATCCTGGTTGGATGAAAGCTAATACTAATGTTGCCTTTGACCTGGAGTCAGGTGAAATATGGGGTGCTTTGATTGGACATAACAGTGATAGTCGTCCAATATTTAAACAGATTTTTTACTATATTGTGATGGACGCTACTGCTGCTAAAGCATCAATCCTTCTCGATGCCATGGAAATTGCGCATGCCCTCAAAAATAATCTGGTGCACTTCGAATCCGACGCGAAGGAGGTGGTGGAACAAGTCAACGACACGTCTGCTCCCACTAACTGGTCTTGTGATCATATCACTGATGCGCACAACCTCGCGCAATGGGGCCGTCAAAAGAAGTGGAGAGGGCCAGTTCCTTTTGAAATACCCCCCGCCCCCCCACCCCCCCAAGGATTAGGGCTGAATCTTTTGCATCCTCTGGATGATAATGTTTTTTAGTTATTTTTATTGTTCTGTTGTTCATCTGTATCTCTTTTTAGTTTATAATGCATATTTATTCAACAAAAAAAAAAAGTCAAAGAAAAGAGTAACAAATAAATAGATTCAGACACTTGAAAGATAAATAGGAACGGCTAAAAGCAATGAACTTCAAACTGGCCTTGAAAGTACTAACAGTTACATTGAACTTCAAGCATTTAAGCACGTGGAAGCATTTTTACATGATAAACTTGACCTCAGGAGTAAAACCTAGTAAAATCAATGAGTGGGAGGTCTAATGCAGCTTTTTATAGGTTTGGAACGTAGTTTGTAAAAGGGTTAAACGCTAAGATTACCTATTCTTTTAGTTTAGTTTTTTGAAGAAGCAAGAAAAATGATTTTTTGGATCGGCGTGCAACGATAGTACATATATTTTTTTCTTTAAATTGTTGGAACACATACGTTCGTGCCTATTTGAAAATTCTCCAATCAAATCACACCCTCCTTACATAAAATTGATATTACTCAAAAGTCTTCAAAAAGTAGCAACATACAGGAAGGTAGAATGAAAAGCAGCGACCATAGGAGTTTATTCTTCTTCTAATGTTACAATCCCAACACCATAGGCAAATAAACTTATCCACCCAAATCAACAGTTCCAGAACTATAAAACAGTTTCTACGTGACACAGCTACAATGACCTCTACTTCTGATCTCAAAATTAGTAGAGTAATGATTCAATCCAAACCTAAGGGCAACACCCATGAAGATGACAAACAAATTACCAGCAAGCCCAATAAAACCGGCCTTTCACGCTTCAGAATACATGACGCCCATCTTCTTTGCAAAGTCATCGTCGTCATCTTCATCATGGTACACTTCCTCCTCTTCAGCATCCCCATTCTCACCACTGTACATTTCAAATTCCTCGCCACCAACTTGCTCGTAATCAGACTCCCCATCCCCTTGTTGATGATAGGCAGCTTCAGCCTCCTGGTCCACCCCATCCTCAAGATTTGTACCATCATCAGCTTGTAGCTTAATAGATGGTGGGATAGAGTCAAGGCCGAATGGACTGCTCACTTCAGTTTCCGTCTTGCTGACCAACTCCCTTCCTTTGCTGAGGTGGTTGTTATCGTCAGCAGTTTCTTCATTGTTGGAAGAGTTTCCACCACTTGTTTCGCCTCTTTTGCGCTTCAAAATCTCATGTAGAGGCTTCGGGCCTTCAAAAGAAAGATCAGCGCCACTTTGTTGATGGTCATTGTTAGAATCAAGCACCAAATGTTTTCTTTTCCCAAGTGATTGTTGATCAGTCACATGATGTCTACTATGATCAGTAATTTTCTTGTTCTTCAACTCTGCAAGGCTTTTTGGAGCAGCAAAATTAGCAGGGTTGTCGTCTATTGTGTGTCTTAAGTAAGAATCTCTATGATTCTTCCCATCATTGCTGAAAGACTCTTCAACTTTCCCCTTAATTCTGTCTTGGATCCTTCCCTGGTGAGAAGATATTGCCCTTACTGGAGATAATCTACCTCGATTCCTAAGTATATCCCTATCAGTGGGAGACGGCGACCGACCAGGAATTCTCAATCGTCCTCTTAACCTGCCACCAAGAGAATTCTCATGCCGGGAAACATGTTCCTCTCTATGAAAACCCTGGTAGCTCCTATCTTCTGCATGCCTGTCACGAACATGTTCGTGATTAATAACAGACCTCAAACCATTGGCCTTTTTATGCTTTGCTAGACGGTGCCTTAGATCTAATCCATCAACTTGACCAAGATTCTCAGTCCGGGCATGCTGCCTCCTTTCAGGATAAGAAGACCCGCCTGAAATCCTTCC
The DNA here is from genome assembly GCA_948329865.1 of Linaria vulgaris. NCBI lineage: Eukaryota > Viridiplantae > Streptophyta > Magnoliopsida > Lamiales > Plantaginaceae > Linaria > Linaria vulgaris. The sequence goes on from OX415249.1 coordinate 69,640,912, forward strand.
AGAAGAAGCTCGGTGCTCCCAAGCACGCTGACCCCTGAAGTGCTCATGCGAGTCATAACCAAGAACATCCTGATGTCTTTCGCTACCAACCTCCGCAATCGTATCGTAATCAGTGGAATTGCCAATATTATATTCATTCCTGACTTCTTCATGTTCCCTCGAAATCCCAAATTGATCCTCACTATGGTAGTAATCAGAATCTCTTCGTTCATCATCTACAAGAACATCAAACCCAGGAGATGGCTCCCTTGAAAATTCTTCTGCATCCTTATAGTTCATGCTTCCAGGTTCGTCCAATGGATAAGGTTGCTGAACACGAGGGTTTCCATTAGTAACAGAAGGTACGCTCCTGTAGCCAGGAAACTCGTTGACGCCTGATGCATGTGTAACCCTCTTGTTCATAGAAAACTCATTCTTTACAAGAGAAGGTTCCACTCCAATGGCTGGTTTTACCTGCCCAGATACCTTGACGGGCTTGGCTGTATTGATAGGTGCAGCCTTCTTGTCTTGGGCAAACTTTTCAAGTCCATTACCGGACTTCTTAAAATTTGTCGGTTCAGCAGCTGAGGCTGTTTCTGGCATCGGTGAAGCTTTGTTACTCATGAAATTTGGGCCATGGAGGAAAGGACACCAATCACCCTTTAAACAGAATCCTTTCTGAAAAAATATGCAGGGTACCCCTTGCTTGCTGGGTGCAGTTGGAACATGTGCAGTAGTTGTTGACACACTCTGCGACTGAGGTAGAGAAGGTCCAGCAGGTGCAGGTGTTTGCGTTCCCGCTAATCCATCAAGTGGCTGAAAACCAACAAGAAGGAAAGAGTAATCTCGTCAGCCTAGCATTGCATGATAAAAAATTGAGAATACAGCTCATATTAATAAAATATATCTGCATAGGAGAAGATATGTAACTGACCGGATGCCGAAAGCTGCACTTTGGATTTAAGCAATTACCATGTAACCAGAAATAACAATCCCTTGGATTCAACCGTGCAACTTCACTATGACGATACTCACACTCGCTTCCCTGTAAATTAAAACCATAATATTTACAAATAACACCAAATTAGGTTATCAGAAACATATGCTAGAATACACAACAAGCTTGGACAAGAGCGACAACATATTCTACAAAATGGAGTTAAGAAAACAATAGTAATTCGTGTTCCAAAATTATTCCGTTAAACTAAAATAAGTAAGAAAATTGGGTTGGTAATCAGTAAAAAACACTACTAGACATGTTAATCTGATATCTAAACATGTCATATTAGCAACCGCCAACAGACATCAATTTTTTTTTTTTAAAAAAGGGCAGGCACTCCCGCAAAGATATTAACTTCTAATGTTATTCATGAACGAGAATTCTAACGGAAAATAAAAAGAGGAAACAAGAAAGGAACATCTGGACCTCTGTTTTTTTAACAGAAAATCAACAAACATGGCTGATGCAAAGACCTATATGACAGCATAAAGTACAGGTCATGGTGACGAGTTGATAAATGACAAGAAAGAGGCCAGAGGACTAGGTTGTTGGTTACATGAGAATCCAAATGGAGAAACCCAAAAAAGGTAAGGAGGTCCTACTTATAGGGTTACAACATACAAGTTGAACCAGAATATAAGTTATCAAGCGCAGTTTTGGTTGTGAGGTAAACTGATGATGGTTGTTCAGAAGAAGATAATTTGCCACACGCAAGCTTTTTTAAATGTAGATTTACGTGCAGTCAATTTACCCGCAGAACAGCCTACGCAAGCAAAAGGCACATTTCTCAACTTCTCTAAAGATAGATTTGCAACATTTATGAAACAATAACGGACTTGCTAAAATAAAAACTCACGCCAGCATATCTCATAGAAAGAAACAAAACAAAACAAAACGGTTCACATCAGAACAACCACCGGAGCATTAATTGCAATAGAATAAGTCCAATACAAAGATTGATCTTTTAGTGACTTCCGAGGAATTTACGATCCACGCTTTAATTCACGTATTCACCATCAGCGTTTCTTTACAGACTCCCTCCACAATCTCCATGCTTTGTATTCACTATCTCAAAGATTACTAATTAAATAGTTCTAATTTGAGGTATAAAAAATAAAAAATAAAATCAATCTTTAGTACGTCTAAATTTGTTTGCTTTGCCAAAAGAAAAGTCTGTCCCTTGTCCGAATCTTAAATCTGACAATGCAACAATTCTTAAGAAACGGATCAATTAAACCCTAACCCACAAAATATCTCTTAAAGAGAATAAACCCACATCACAAAAGACAAATCAGACGGCAATATATATATATATATACAAATTAAAGAAGAAAAAGGAAACCTTTTTGCAAGTTAAGGGCGAGGCGAGAAAGTAAACGCAATCGGTGTTTCTTTTAAGGGCTTCATCGGCGGCAGTGGAAGGAGGAGCAGGTTGAGGGTCAGATCCAGGTGTGGGGCCCACCATTCTCTCAGACTCCCAAAAAAAGAATATCGATCTAGGGTTTTACTCGGCGGCTAGGCTAAATCTACCTAGCTAGCTCCCTAACCACACACAAACAATTCGCCCCTTCCGTCAATTTGCTGTTATCAGAGATGAGTGAGAAAGAGAGATATAAATAATATATATATATATATATGAACGAAACGAGATGAGATCAGATCAGCCGAGCGTGTGTATGTGTGTACTAAAAATACATCTGCTGCTCTTATTCCCCTTTTCTTTTTCTTTTTCTTTTTCTTTTTCTTTACCTTTTCTATTATTATTGTTGTTATTATTATTTGTTTTCCTCGATATGGAAATGGAATAAGAAAAATGAAGATATATTGTTGAATATATAATATTGGTTGTGAATATTATTATATATGCTTACTTAGCATTAATATATAGCAAAAATACAAGGCTGCCGCAGTACTTGAAGTTGAGGTTGCTGAAAAGCACGAGAAGTACATGGGATTGTCGGACGGACTAAGAAGAAAATCTTTGATTATATTCGGGAAAAGATTTGGAAAAGAGAACACGGTTCTAAAGGCAAAACTTTATTTGGAGCGGAAAAGAAGATTTTGATCAAATTTGTTTGTTCTCATGTCATCCCGCGTTTGCTATGCGTTGCTCCTGGCTTCCCGACTCACTTATTAAGGAACTCGAATCTCTTATTCGTGATTATTGATGGAAAGTGAAACGGGAAATAAAATTTATTGGTGGCTCGGGATAGGATGTGTAGAAGAATGATGAAGGAGGTATGGGTTTTCGAAATTTAAAAGCGTTCAACCTTGCTCACATTGTCAAGCAAGCATGGCGATTGTTTCAGTTCTCGGACAGTCTTGTAGGACAAATATACAAGGCAAAATACTATCCAAATTCTAATGTCTTGGAGGCATAACTTGGTAACAACCAATCCATTTCATGGAGATTCATTTGAGGGTTGATTTCTGTTATGGTTAAAGGGGCACGATGGAGGGTAGGGAATATAATGGGAGAATATCTTAGTATGGAGTGACGACTGGATACCGAGGCCGAACACATTTTAAGTGATTACTCTGAGACTGGACGATACACTTGTTGAATGGTGACGAGTGTTTGAAATATGCACTTTTAGACCTCATTATAAGGGCTTAACTGAAAATTACTTAAGTAATTAGTTTATTTCAGTACGTTTTTGTGTATTTGGGGTTTTTAGAGTCGTTTGGTGAAAACATGGCATTTTCGTGGAAAAACAAGCTAAAAGAAAATGTATGCACACAAGTATATAAAGAAGGACCAAAGCAAGAGTCCAATGGATGAAACGACAAGTGATTCGGGCAAGGGACGAAGGAGTAAGAGCCACAAAACCAAAAGCTACTCAAAGAGGAGAAGTGGAATAAAGCCAATGATTCAAAGACATGGTGACATAGTCAGAGAAATAATAAGAGGCATTTTCATATACCATTGTAAAGCCACAATATCAGTGTTCCAACGCAAAAAGAGGATCTCGATTTTGACATCCAGTCAAGCAGTTATAGCCAAAACCGTGAATCTGCACAAAGCAGAAGAGAGCCGCCCAACATGATTTGGGCAACCCGCACGTGACCAAGGCACTCCCGTGCGACTTGCATGCACCATTCCAAAGGTGGCATGATGCGCTCCACTACCCACATGACATGCACCTCAAATGCGCGACATGACCCACGTTACATGCCGAGCCACGCGACATGGCCCAGCAACGTACATAAACCCTGATTTCGGCCTAATAGCCACTTTTACCTATAAATAACACTAGAGTTGCATGTTTTATGAGTATCTCTGAAGACTTACACTACAATAAATACACCTTTTGAGATTATTGAGAAAATGGTTCAAATTAGACCTAACTGAGTGAAGCAGAGCAACGAAGATTGAAGACATAGATACCAAATTCCTCTATGATTGAGAGTTTACCTTTTCCATACTCTTTTGCTATGATGTATTTTGTCCGTTGGTATAATTGAACTTGAAATCGTTATGCGGTAATCTTCTTCGTATTTAGAGAACTAAGTAATGATTGTTTATGAGCAATGAACCTTTAGTTATGAATTCATGTTGAGTCTTATGTGTTTAGATGTGATTCGTTTTATATTCTACATGTTTGATTTATACTCGATGAGAGCTAAGTGCATCGTGACTAAATTGCATGTCTGATTTATGTGCTAGAAGTAGGCTAACGCAACTTGTGCATAAGCTAGATCACACGAATCCATGTATTTGATTATTCAAAATAGTTAACACTTGAGAAGGTTGAATTGGTACCATACTTTACTTCTTTAAGATTTATTGCCTTTAAAGAAAATCTTTTGAAGGAGGCGAGGGAAGTTTTAGTGTCACTGGTGTCGCATTAGAATTCTGATAATTACATTAAACACATATGAACTTAGGAGGATAAACTAACTGAAGGGAAATCGGTGGTGTGTCTATGATTTACATAATAAATAGTTATGAAATCGAACTTTAAATACACTTCACCAATCTAATCAATCCTTGTTATTTAATTTCTTTTTAATTATTCAGATCTTATTATTACTTGTTTTATTGTTGTCTATTAAGCGAACATTATAATTACAACTCTCCATGGAATCGATACTTGGGGCATAATTTACTCTCCATTTTATATTACTTGGGGCATAATTTGTTTATTCAGTTCGCCAATGACTACCTCTCGGGGCGATACCAAGCCAAAATTTTCCACTATATATTTTTGTCGTAGGGTTACAATTACAAGAGAGGGTTATTTATATTAGACAGACTCCTAATGCGAATTTTACATGGACTAAAATGAATCACAAAAATCAGCATGGATTTACAGTATAGGCCCAGGTCAACAATCTTTTCCGGCTCCACAACCCAACAGTCTTCCACTTGGAGATTGAAACTCATCGTAACCATATCTTCATTCTTCCATATAGTAATCATCTAGCAATGGTACCGCCAAGCCTTGAAGTCTTCAAGCTCCAAGTCCAGTTGAAGCCATATATAGTTTCAACTTCTCTAAGATCACAACCTTAGTCAACATATCAACAAGGTTCTCACTTTCAAAAATCTTCACAAGTTGCAAAGTCTTCTTCTCCAAGAAATATAGTATATAATAATACATCAACTCAATGTGCTTTGTCCTCGAGTGAAAACCCAAATTTTTAGCCAAGAAAATAACACTTTGACTGTCATTGTATAGAAGGCATTAGCAATTGATAAGAATGGTCTTCCAAGACTTACTAGAAACTTATACTTTTCACTCATGTCAATAACCACAAAATCAGTCGAAAAAGTAATTTTACCAATCTTAACCATAACATCTTCTATTTCCCCTTTAGGATAACTAACACTCATATCAGCAAGTTGAATTGTTAAATCAGTTGCTCTCAATGTAGGCAATTTCAGACGTTCATAGATAGTGTATGGTAGGAGATTAATACTAGCACTTAAATCACATAGAGAATGTTCAAGCAAAGTATCATTAATGGTGCAATGTATAGTAAAACTCCCTAGATACTTAAGTTTTTCTAGCAGTCCTTCCAGTGCTGGAAGTGTAAAAACTCTTTGGACTCTGATCTCATCCATTCTTCTCCTTAACATATTTGTGTCTCCCAGATATGGAGCATACTCCCCTACTTGCATTACTGCTTCATCAAGTGTCATTGTTCCCGGTAGATTTTTGAAATCCATAGCAAATTGCTCCACGTGATGAGTTCTCGAAGGATATGGTATAGATGGATAACTCTCCTTCATCACTGGCTCTGAGACTTTATGTACAATATCTTCTTAAGTCGAGACCATGTTTACTTGCTCCCTCAGATTAGCTTCAGTGTTACTCGGCAATGCTCCATTCGGTCGAGTGTTTAACTGAGTTGCAATCAGGTTAAATAGTTTCTCAATGTTTCTTAGTGAATTGTCGGTGTTTTGACATCTCACCTCTATTTGCCCCATTCTTGCATCAGTGTTTCATCATATAGTTATACAACGTTTCTTCAAGATTCGACTTCTTCTCGGTAGGCAGAAACCCGATTGGCTTCTGAACGCCCCTTGTTGTTGCTAGGTTTGTTGACCTCCCCAAGAAAAATTGGGACGATTTATCCATCCTAGATTGTAAGTGCTCAAATAAGGATTATTTTGCCTCGAGTAGTTTCCCAAAGAAAGAAAAACTCATGACGAAGTCATTCATTGTTAAGAAAAGTTTTGATCTTTTCCGTGACCAAATTGAAGATAAGGGCTGGAGGATGTTTGCACAACAACCGGGAGAGGTTAACAAGACTATGGTGATTGAATTCTACACAAAATCTTCTTCACCACTCAAAGATGCAATTTTATTAAGGGGAAGATTATCAATGAGCATTACAAGTTAGATCTAGAGAAGATTGATGAGGGAGAATTTGCAACTATGGAGACGACAATGACATATGGAGCTTTGAGGAACGTAGTAACTTCAAACACTACGATTCATGGTCAGAAATCAACTAATTCTTTCATCCTTTATAATAAAATTGTACCAGAATATAAGGCTTGATATAATTTCATCGTTTCAAGAATTGCACCTACTAACCACATGACAGATGCTCACTGGGATAGAGTAAAATATTTGACGAGGATCCGTGACGGAGTCCACATAGATGTAGGGCAAGAAATTATGAATTCTATTAACACTTTTGCAGCAGGGAGAATAACAGGAGCTATCACGCATGGAGTGCTAATTACAAGTATTTGTAGAGCAATTGGGGTTCCTGCAAAACCATCTGAAAAGAAGGAGCTTATCAAATGAAACAATTTCGAGGAAACAACTTGACGGATATGGGAAGATCAAAGTAAAATAGTCGGACAAAGCGAAACCAAAGAAGCCAACAATGCTGGAAGAATTGGAAAAGAAAGCAATAGAAGAGAAAACTGAGCATTTAAAATAATTTATCCAATTTGAGATGAAGAAAGTTCAGGATGATATTGCAATTCAGTGGGAAACCGTGATGGACAAGTTAGATAGATTGAACAGGGATGTTTACAACACCACACAGAATGCTACACAAGAAGACTATATTTTCCAGGGAGTCCTTTGTCTAATCATTTTACGTTTTTATTTATTTATTTATTAAAGGCACAGTTCAATGGGACATTGAACAAGTTGAGTGTGGGTAGGGAGTCGTAGCTTCGCTAGTTAAGTAGTTTTGTTCCAATTATTTCATTTTAGAGTATGTCTTAGTTATTTTAGAGTCCGATTGTTAGAATAAAAATTTGAAGTAATAAAAACATGCATAAGAAAGGATCTATGATGATATATGCCTAATATAGGAGGACTTTGAAAGAAAGCAATTATACATGAATGATAAGAGTAGACCTTGGTTAATCTTGTTAGAAGCATGACTATTTCATATACACCATTCACGATGGGCGTAAGTAGAAAATATTGAGATAATTGTATGGGATTTATGAGAAAAGAGGGCGTTACATAGAAATTATGTATCTTACGTGATTTACTCTATTACTGTTAGAAGTAAATGTGAATTTGAATTGTTGAGGACATGACTTAGGCCATCTTCTCTATATTTAAGCCATTGAACAACAGTACATCATTTTTTATGAAGCCTTTGTTTTATAAAACCTACTTATTCACCATGAGCTGAAAGAAAACCCTATATTCTACCCATTTCTAGAGATGGACACAGTGGATTGAAGGAGGAATAAGGTAGCAACCCAAAGCAAAGCAAGAGCTAAAAAGATATATTAATGAAAATGAGGATGAATTAATTAGAGAGAACAAATAACCCTTTGCAAAAACATAAGTTTGGGGGTGCTTCTCGAAAATCTAAGAAGTATATGATGGTTTGAATACTTGCGAAAATGAAAATGCAAATGAAAAAGATGCCAAAAATGAGCCCAAAATGTACGGCCATAAGAAGAAGGCACAAACAAGGGGGGAAAATGAAACATTATTGAGTAGATTCACTATGAACATCTCTAGAACTCATAAAAATCTTTTCCAATTATAACTCATACACAAGCCTATCATTGTGAGCAACCAAAGTCATTAAGGATCCTCAACATGAAACATTTGCATGCATGAGAGACAGTGAGAAAAGTAGAAAGTAAAAGAGAAGTAACTATATGTAAGATTTCTCGATCTTATGAATTTAATATGAAATTATTGTATTTTATACTTGTGATGTATGAGCACACCACGTTGCACAAAGAAATATTTATGAAGGCAACATGATTAAACTTGGTGTGCGATGACTTGACATTTGTAGTTCACATTAAATTGATTTCCGAACATAGGTGGCATTCTGAGATGAAATCCTAACGTGAGCATGTTGTTATTATGAGAATTGGAATTCTCTTGTTTCAGAGTCTTGCTCGGGACGAGCAAATGTTTTAGTTTGGGGGTATTTGATAAGAGGATAATAGTGAACTCCTAGTGGCAATTTTACTTGTTTTAGTATTATTTTATTGTTTTTGCAGTTTGAATTGAGTCGTAGCAAAATGATGCTTGATTGGAGGATTTCAGCACGTTTCGATAAGAAGGAGCAAAGGGCCTATAACGCTACCAATTTCAGAATGCAGAGCGAATGAAGCAGATCGCAAAAGTGAGGCAGAAACCAGCGCGATGAGAAAAGCGATGGAAAAGTGAGATCGCGCAATAGCTGCCCGATGTCAATCGTGCATCCCTAATCGCGCAACTATCGGAATTTGGGTCTGAACGGCAAAAACCCTAGAAGAAGCCCAGAACGTGAAGAAAAACTATAAATAAGAGGGTTCGTTCAGTGGCTAAAAGGGACGCTTACTGAGACGCTTACTTATACACAGAAAGACACAACCTACAGTAGCATACAAAAAAGCATCCTAGGGTTATAAAATAGAAGAAGTCCACCGCTCGTAGCAACACAATCATAATTGAAGGGAGAAGGTGAACACAAGGAGGCAGCAATTAGAGTAGAGGAGAGCAGCAAGAGGATCAGGAGTTTAATATTTTCTTTTCCTTATTGAATTAATCTACTTATGAATTGTTGTGTTTTGGCTATGACGATGAGTAGCTAATCCTCTCAGTATCTGAGGGAGGATGTAGTTAATCTCATATGGATACACCTTGAACTTATGTTTTGATTATATTTATTGATGACTTTGTTTTATTGGATATTATTTGTTGCTTATGCTACTTGATTTGTGTAATGCACGCGTTTTTATGAGGCACAAAAGTGATGTTAAACTACCTAGTATTATGTTGAATTATGTTTAGGAGTCTGTTAACACAACATTGGCATAGTAGATCAAGCAAATAAATCTTTAGACATTCGACATTAGCGTGTTCGTGGAATCTAAATCATAGTTGGTAACTCTAATTCACTTCTAAAACACTGTATGGATCCTATGACATGGTGAACTTCTGGTGAGGGAAACGTGCTTAATCGTCTGACATCATTAGGAATTAGAGGGCTCTTTAGTGCATCAAAAGGTGGCTAACTTGCTACATCAATTTGGAGACAAAACAACCATCAATAGATAGAGGCAAACATATGAGTCATTGATACTTTGTCTATGAAGTACACGTATCCGAGATTAATGGAATTCAATCCTTAGATACCTTTTATTAATATGTTTTACAATCTTAGCAAGCATTCAGTCAATCAATTAAATTTTGTTTTAGTTAGTTAGTTAGTTAATCGTTTTAATTGCATTCTTTACTTAAATCTTTCTAGTATTTTACTTTGCATCTCTAGTTTAACATTAATTTAGTTATAGTTTAGTTACGTGCTCTTTTAATAACCGTGACACTATTAGAAGATTTCAGCAATAAGATTTACTATTCGGCAAATACCTACTCTTAGGGGATTTGATACTTGGGCAAGTTATATTTACTTACCATTTTATTATTACTTGACTCGTATACTTGCGATTTTAAGTGCATTGAGATAGTTGAGAATACAAAAGCAACATACGCACGCATAAAAAATATACCAAGGAAATTAGTATTTTTAAGCATCATCATTTCCCTTATTCCCGGATTCGGGAATAGGCAAATCCACCAATGTATGAATCATTTTCCATTATTTTATACACATAGGAGAAATTATATCATCAATTTGTTTAAGAGTCAATGCTCTGATTGCAATAAGTAATAAGAAACTTCAAGTAGAAAGAACTTTGAGTCATCTCGGATGTTTATAGACCAAAATAGAGAAATTAATAAAGTTTTATGATAGGTCTTATGAAAGTAATTAGAGTGAATCTAATTACTAATACGAGTAAAACCTATGTAAGTTAATCTTGTACCGATTGAAAAAGTAATTTCAGTCATTCAGTCATAAGTCTCGTGTATTAGGTCTGCATGGACAGAAACACGTTAAATCTATGTACCTTGTTTTACTGTTGCGAGTTGCGACATTAACTATAACAACACGCCATAAAGTCTTACATATATAATATCTTATTGTATTTTAGATGCAAAAATAAAACTTATTTAGCACTTTTTTCTTTAAAACAAAAAAAAGAAGAAAATAATAGAATTACAGAGGGTTAAATCAAGATCGACTAATTTTAAATTGAATCGGATCGTTCCAATTTGATTTGATTTTGAATTAATTTTTCAAGATCAAAATAAAAAATTAATAGTCAATTCGGTCGATCCGATCCAATTTCACCGAAATTCACAGTCTTAGCCAACCGATTTATAAGCACCGAAATTCACAGTCTTAGCCAACCGATTTATAAGCAAAAGATTTACACATTAACTTATCCTATTTGTATCAATGAAAATATAAAAACAAATGTTTATATATACGTTCCAATTGTTTCTCAAAGTCGGTCAGCTTTTCGCATTTATAGCTTTATTTCAACGTATTGGGTGTAAAGTGAGTTGGCATTTACTAAGACTCCGATGAACACCTAATTTTACGGCGTTCCAAAAATCCCACACTACATTAATATTTGACAATAAACGCACACCTTACCTCGAAAGTTGATATATAGTACAGTTTGTAATTGAAGCCGAGTGTCGCAGGTTCCCGAATTAGTAACAGGTCAGGCCTTGTGGGTGGGCTAGTACTAGTAATAGCTTTGTCCCCGCTACTTGACACAATTAAGAGTATATTGGGTTTCTAATGGGTCAGAGTCAGATGGTAATCATATTTCAACTAATTCTCTTATATATAGATAGTTCTTTTAGGCAAATTTTAAATTTGTTTCAAGTCAACATATTATATATAATAAGCAAGGTCTTGGAAAAAATGCAAACTTTATTGCTGCCGATTTGGGCTAATAATAATATACACCAATTATTTAATACATAAGAAACTAAACACAAAACTCTTAACAACAACTGAAGTGGAATCACACCCTCCAATCCAAACTAACTTGAGCACACCATATTACTCACTCTCTGACTGACACTAAAATTTCTTCTAAATGCAGAGCAAATTAAACACAACGCAAATGACATGATCATTTTTAATAAATAATTAATTAATTCTTGGAGGAGTCCAACTTCATTACTGCGCTGAGATTCATTGAGTCATGTACTTGTTGTCACCAGTCAAAATCTGCTCAACTATAATTTTGTTGGCTCTTTCTGATGGGTGGAATGGGTCCCAGAATGCATACAAATCTCTGTTCGGGCACAAGTTGGACAATGGCGTGCAAAGCCAAATGCCATTGTAAGGCCCTTGTCCACAACACGCAATTTTTGATGTAACAAAGCCTGCAGATCACATTAAAATTAAATTAAATCCCCAAAATCTAATAATATATATATATATATGTGTGTGTGAAATGTGTCACTAATTAGTTTAATAAGTTGTAGTCAACAATAAAATATGCACATATATATACCATAGGCATGAGGATTAGAAACAAAGTCTAAGTGCATTTGGTATGTGTTAGCAACAACAAAGACATCAGCCTCGATTTTAGAGTTGAGACTGCTCAGCATTTCAGTGAGCTGAGGGTTGAACAAAGCCGCGGCCCTCATCAGTTCCGGTGCGCATTCGCCCGCGCGGCTATATGTTGAGCCAACTCCGCGGGCACGCATCCCATTGGGCCCGTTCCTGTCACCAGGACTCTTCTGCTTCCCAAATCATACAGCTTCTGCATTTCATTACAATAAAAAAGTATTTTTGAATAGTTACACATAAATTGTCATTTTCTAGTCTTTATGGTGCGAACGATAATATATGCCTCACCATTTTTGTAACATGTAACAATAAATTTACTCCAAGGAAACGAGCTAGCTAGGCAGGTTTTATTAGTATGATATATAATTGAATCAACCTCTGATAAATCAGTAAAATGATATTTAGCTGATCACCAACCAAACCTTATTATTCCCTTCCACATACATTTATTGCTAATTCCATTTTTAGGTGTATTCTGTCTCATATGTGTCGGCAACTTTGCTTGATACGTACTTTATAGAATGATTTATAAGGTATTACTAGGAAAAATATTAATTTGAAATAATGTGAGATAGATTTGAACAATTACCCTTAAAACCTTGCGGTACTCAGAAATGAGGTATCGAACGTAGTCAGGGAGAGAGAATTGTCGAGATCTTGCAGAAAACGGTACCAAATAGTAGTTGTTCACGAAATCGTTGCCACCAAGAGTAATGAGCACTAGCGCATCATTCACTAGAGCTTGAGTTTGCTCGGCTCCTATAAGACCCGTCACTCGTGTTTGAATTTGTTTTCCAATTCGAATGATGTTCAACTGATTATTAGCAAATTTAAACATACATTAATCGATCATTATAATTAATAACATTATGCTGATCTGACCAAAAGTAAGACAGAAACTTCATGTACATTATTCTATCAATCTACAGATGTAATAACAACTGAATGTTCTTTTTGCTTGATTTGGAAAGAGAATACCATAGTACCGTTGAAAAGAAAAATAGTCAAGTCCAACTAACTTCACAGCAAAAAATTGGAAGGCCATATGCACTTACAAACTGGATTCCGACCCCAGCAGAAGCAAAATTAGTTCCAACAAGAAGCTTCTTACCCTTGAGAAATGGACTCAAGTATGGTTGCGTAGGTTCCGTTCCCATGTGTTCGCCTAAAAAACACCCATATATCAACTCAATTTCGCGCACTAGCTAGTAAAATGCGATAAGTTATAAAGAAAAAAAAACATGATGAAAATTCTTTAGGTTATTCAAATAAATAAATGCGAATGACGTCAAAAGTCATGAGTATGCGTACTAATAATATCAGGGATGTCAAGGCCATTGGAGAAGCGGCCAGTGGCTAGATGAGTTGGATAATCAATTCCGTAAGGAGGGGCATCGGCTCTGGCACTAGTAACAAGGTAGTTGTTGTTGCCATTGTCAACCAACGAGTCGCCAAACACGAAGAAAGCTCGCGCATCGGCCATTGATGCAAATGCAAGAAGAAGAAGGGTGAAAGCCTAGGCATGCAGCTGAAGAGGAGAATAGGCTGGCCATTGCGCACTACTTGAACTAGAATTATTAACAAGTCTGATAATATTATATCATCAGTTGATATGTTTATTAACTAGCTTTGCTTTGGTGTGATGTTATGAGAGATATGTGAGGGGCTTATATATAAGATTTGGAGGAGTTTGTAATAAATAGGACTGCTCCACCACCTTTAGACACTATCCGTACTGGTATAGAAGAGGCAGCTGATCATCAGAAGCACAAAACAGAAAATTACAGCAATTATGTAGCATTCTTGAACTGGTATGAAATTTATTGATTTTATAACAATTTTGAGTAGCATTGCATTTAGTGTGTACTTGTTTTGCAGGTCTGAAGTTGTTACTGGTTCTTCCATTTACCGTTTTGTTTGTTTCTCACCGTTCTATTTTTTCGTTTATGTATGAATATATATATGTTGTATATATATATATATATATATATATGATATGTGTGTGTGTGTGTGTGTTATTATCGTTGAGATTTTCGTACGCAATCCACCTGAGGCAACTGAGTTTCATGCAATGTTTTTAAGAAAATTGTCCTGTACATATTGACATTCCACAAACTATTATATTTTAAATTATACGCGAGTATACGACTTTCTATTTTTTAGCGTAGAAACAAGTACTAGTATATACAGTAAGATTTCGTAGTAACACCTTAAATTAAATCACTTTCTATGTTATATATGAATTAACATTACTATTATCAATTTACATTGAACTATTTAAATTTGCTAACAGTTTGAATATAAGTAAGTTGGGTTTGCTCTATGAGAATACCCTTCTCTCATAAGTAAAATCAAAGTATGCATGCCTTGAAGAACTATGAACATGAGAACATCTCCAGTTCTCCACAATTTGTAATATTAAATTACTTTTTGCTTTTAGTCTTGTGGGTTAATTGAGACCAAATCCATTTATATGGTATCATCATGTGTATTATATACTATATCTTCAGTCTCCATGTTTTTGTTAGATCATGACTTGAGTTTCAGACATTCTTATGATTATTAATTAATGATCCTGTTTCGTTCATTAGGCAGTTTGATGTTGATATTGATAAGCCTCCACTATCAATATTATTCAGATTAATTATCGGCGCATGAAAATCTTAATTTATATTTATAGAATGAATACTTCACTATCTTTCAAAATCATTCCAAACACAATGCCTAAGTTAGACTAAAATGTTGGATTTTTGTTGGCAATCCATGATAGCAATACTTTGGTCCACATCTAATGACATGAGGCATCATTTAGCTTAACGAACGTATACATCAATGTTGTCTTTAGAGGCGTAATGTCACTTCCTTACAGAGCGAGGTTGATTTAATTTGGTTGATCTTGCCTTTAGAATTAAGCGCCCAAATATTGTCCATAAGTCATGTTCCCGTCCATATGTATACATGTATCATAAAGCTGGTAATGTGTGTATTAAAGAAACAAGAAAGTTAGTTTAACAAAAAATAAGAAGAAATATCCTACACTAAGGCCTAGGCTTCCTTCAACGTTAGTTAAATTTAAAACTTGAAAGCTAAGAAATAGGGATTTGCTTTGTATGAAATAATAACTTTCAGCTAGCTCAAAATCTATCAGAGTAATAATGTGTTTTTTTTTTCTATGTGGATTATAAATTTAAGAAATTTCAGTTTAAGGGACTTTAAAATCAAACTCATGTGATAAAGTGAAAATATAATTAGTCTGTATGTGAAGAAACACAAATATCGATGAAAAAAATGCATATAGTCTCATGTTATTAAAAACCTTCCCCAAATTAAACCCATCTGCGTTATTTAATTTATTATGCATTGAAATAATTAAATAATACTGCCTGGCACCAACATGGTACTTGTATTCTATTGGAGATGTTACCATTTTTGCTGATCATAGAAGATAGGAGCTGGCTAGTAGTTTTTCAAGACCATAAGTCTACTTCTTAATAAAAAGTAAGAAAAAATACAAATAAAAAATTCTTCTCCATGGCACTTTGTGGCTAATATAGAGTTACACGCGGTAATTGCTATTAGATCAAATACGTACTCAAGGACATTGTGGTTAAAATTTTGTTATCTCATTTCGCATATTAAACGAAACTTGCATGTAGTTAAATAAATGTAGTGGGCCGTTGTTCACCTAACTGATCGAGATAGCGGCTTGCACGATTTTGTTTTCCTATAAATTATACATATTCACAAACTTATATTACGCACTGGAAAATTGCGCGTCATATACTTTGCCAACTACCCGCCGCTTCATCAGATTCATAGTTTGGAAAAATTACTGAATATTATCCAAAGTTTGATAATTTTTGTATTTACGTGGCTAAACTTTAAAACGTTATACTTGACTATCCAAAATTTACTCTGTTGGCACTTTACTATCTCAACTTTATAAAATTCATTACATGGGCAAAGTCAACTTTGTGACGTATTCGTGACGTCACTTCAAATAGATGGGTGCTAAAAAAATGAAAGTTTGGATAGTAAAGTGCAACAACTTGTACGTCACAATGTTGAAAAGTGATGTCACTTTGCCCGTGTAATTGATTTTACAAAGTTGAGATAGTAAAGCACCAGAGCAAACTTTGGATAGTCAAGTGTAACATTTTAAAGTTTGACCATGTAAGTGCAAAAACCACCAAACTTGAAATATTAATCTGTAATTTTCTCTTATAGTTTCTTAATCTTGAGAAAAAATGGTTTTGTAGCTAGCTATCTTTCACCAGTATTGGTTTTAAGTAAGTTGATCTAGAAAATACTGAAGTAATAAAGTGTACAGTTCTAGATATTTATCAAATCGTACACATTTGTATATGATATCTAAGATATTCAATACCCTGATTACTTTACACGAACTAGTTTGTTTCCCCAGAAAATGGGGGAAAAGAAAAATCTTGAAGGAAAATCTTTTTTTCCTACTGTTTGTCAATTTTAGATTTTCTTGGAAAATAATGAAAATCTTTGGAAATGAGAGGAAAATATGGAAAAATCTGCATGTGAAAGTTTTATCTTTTATTTTAAAATTTTATCTCATTTCCTAAAAAAAAAGTGGGAAAGTTTCATCAAAGTTTTATCAATCTTTTCTAAAATTTAAATGTTTTGTTTCAATAATTAGTTTTTTTTTGTTTGAATCTCTATCATTTATGTTCTTTGATCTTAGTTAATTTAAAAATGTTTTAAGATATTAAAATATATAAGTAAAAGTAATTATCATAGTACGTATGAAATAAAGTTATACAAGTTATTAATAATTTACATAAAACAGTTTAAAGGAGAACTACAAAAAATAAAAATATTAACTAATTTAATAGAACCTTATTTTTTGTATTTAGTGCATATTTCAAAGTACAAAGTATAATTATGATTTTTATACGATTGAATTAATAATAAATACAAAAACTTTTACATATGGTCGAAGAATCCCCCTCACCCCACTATAATATACATAAAAAACAGGTGACAAGAACTCAAACACAGTAGCAGCCTTCTCCGAATCGACTTTCTGGTATCTGGCAAGGCTCCATATGTTCTGACATGTAGTTGTAACCTCGCCAACGAAAAGAACTCCGAGAATCGCCACAGCCCCGTGTCCAAACAGATACCGGCACGTCATTAGTACGTAAAGTGTCGCTATGTGGTGAACAATGAAGAGAACATCACTTGGAATAAAGACCAAATAGTGCAAGAGGTCCATCAAGAAATAAGCAATACTGTATTCAAGAACTGAGTTTCATATTCCTGAAACTGCATTCAATTTCTTACAAAACAAATCCCCCTATTAGGACAGTCAATCACTTACAATTCAATATGAGTAATGTGTCTTACAAAATGAGATTCTCATAACAGAATGAAAATATCCCTAAAACAAAGTATTCTGCCCTTATTAGGACAGTAAGTTACTAGGAGAGTACATACTCTATCAAAAGCCAGCTATGGATTTCTAAGATTCACATATCCTTCAAAAAGGAACTTTTAGAGATAAATACCACAATTTTCTTGAACCAATATCTTCTAACAACACGCTTTGTGTTAAACCATGGCATCAAAATCGAAAACTAGTACACATGAAAATGCCACACTGATCCCTGATGTGAATGGTGGAGAGCCCCATTCTGTTGAGAAGACCGATGACGACAAAAGTAAGATGCCACGACATCCCAGATGGACTCGACAAGAGACACAGGTACTCATTGAAGGCAAGAACATGGCGAAAGGGTCGGAGATCTAGTTCTGTCTTTGGTTTGGATCAACTTGAACCCAAGTGGGACGCGGTCTCGTCCTACTGCAGACAAAATGGAGTGAATCGAGGACCGGTTCAATGCCGTAAGAGGTGGAGCAACCTCATCTGTGACTTCAAGAAAATAAAGGCATAGGATTCTGAGGTCCAAAATGGAGAATATTTCTGGACGATGAGAAGTGATATGAGACGGGAGAAGAAACTGTCGGGCTTCTTTGACAGAGAAGTGTATGATGTTTTCGATGGAAATACGTTAGAGGGAGCTGCATGTCAGCTCGCGCTGGTGACAACAAGTGCTGGTGAAAGTATAGGTTACGCCTTGGATGATGTTGAGGCAGAAGACGTGGATGATATATGGTTGAGGGCGAGGAGATCAAGAAAGTGATATGGGTAAAGCTTGTGCACTTCTATCCTTAATTAAAGATTTCCCCTTTTGTAAGGACAGTCAATCAGCAAATACAGAAACTTGGGCAAAGTTAGAGACCTACAACAAATTCAGGCAATATGCCTTAAAAGATAACATTGCATATTCCTGAAACTGCATTCAATTTCTTACAAAACAAATTATCCCCCTATTAGGACAGTCAATCACTTACAATTCAATATGAGTAATGTGTCTTACAAAATGAGATTCTCATAACAGAATGAAAATATCCCCAAAACAAAGTATTCTGCCCTTGTTAGGACAGTAAGTTACTAGGACAGTACATACTCTACCAAAAGCCAACTATGGATTTCTAAGATTCACATATCCTTCAAAAAGGAACTTATAGAGATAAATACCACAATTTTCTTGAATCAATATCTTCATGTAACTACGAGAATTTAATTAATATTTCATTAATGTATTACCCAGGTCTCTATATAGGGAGAGAAACAAAATTCTAAACTATCAGAAGCGAAGCGCTGAAATATAGCGAAACATCATGATCCAAAGACAAACTCCAACACAATCTCCAAACAACTCAACATCTACTCTTCAAAAAGTGACCCTCAAGTGTTGACCTATGAAATTGTCTACTTTCGAAAAAAATTGACCAAAGGTGCGAATCTTTTAAACCATTTGTCGACAGGCCTACCGTCAATCTTCGCGGGGCTAAGTTGCCTCAAAACGCCAAACACCGCAAGATCGGTGGAGGTTGGATTTTCGTAACCTAATTAAAATAAATAATGGAATAAACAACAAAAAATCAAAAATCATAGAATTATAAACAGCCATTACCCTGATATTTATCAGCTTTTATCTCATCCTCCCAACGA
This sequence comes from Linaria vulgaris, assembly GCA_948329865.1. NCBI lineage: Eukaryota > Viridiplantae > Streptophyta > Magnoliopsida > Lamiales > Plantaginaceae > Linaria > Linaria vulgaris. The sequence continues at coordinate 69,660,315 of OX415249.1, forward strand.
TTTATTGCTTTGTTAACATCATTGAAGCCATTCTTGCATTTATGTAAGCATGCACCTTAGGAGCAAACTCCATTATAGCCCACCTATTTAAATAAAACATTTTGAAAAATATTAAAAAAACAGATTCTACACATTTAAAAAACAAATAATAAAAATCATAATATTTTTTACTTGCGCATTGTTATCTCCCAGTCTTCTTGCATTTGTTTCTTCCCGTCTTCTTTCATCGGTTTCTCACAGTCTTCTTGCATTGGTTTCTTCAGGTCTTCTTTCAATGATTAGCAAATATATTTCTCTATTATGTCTCGATTGTCTGCAAAAAAATTAAAACAGTTTTTTTTATTTCATAATCAGTAAGTCTTTAACGAATAATAATAAATTTTTAAAAATAATAATAATAAATAAATAAAAAGAAGAAAAAAGATCCCTGCTTTTTGACCTCCCTCAAGGTGTGTGTGGATCTTTCTTCTTTATATTTATTTATTTATTATTATTATTTTTAAAATTTATTATTTACTGATTATGAAATAAAAAAAATTGTTCTAATTATTTTGCAGACAATCGAGACATAATAGAGAAATATATTTGCTTAAATGAATCATTGAAAGAAGACCTGAAGAAACCAATGCAAGAAGAATGTGAGAAACCAATGAAAGAAGACTGGAAGAAACAAATGCAAGAAGACTTGGAGATAACAATGCGCAGGTAAAAATATTATGATTTTTATTATTTGTTTTTTAAATGTGTAGAATCTGGTTTTTTAATATTTTTCAAAATATTTTATTTAAATAGGTGGGCTATAATGGAGTTTGCTCCTAAGGTGCATGCTTACATAAATGGCAAAAATGGCTTCAATGCCAGCTGTTCGATGAAATGCCTGAAAGAAATGAAGTTTCTTGGACTTTGTTGATTTCCGGTTTGCCTGGAATTATGCAAACCTTTTTCAAATGAACGAAGTTAAAAATGGTTTTTGCAGCCAAGCAAAGTTGATCTTTTAGCTACCTGCATTATTTATCATGACATCTACTGTTCCCCACTTGTCAACTGCCTGCAGATTTCCATAAAACTAAGATCAAGATCATGTTCTGTGCTGCACTAAAAAAGAAAGTTAAGAGAGCACCCTCTTACGGTTTTAATCATCGCATCTACATCTGCTTCTTTTGAAACATCTCCACCAAAAGTTAGAGCTTGTCCACCAGATTCCTCTATCTGCAAGAAGTGGAAATAAACCATAACTGTAATGTTTACACACGGCAACGACACTGAGTAATGCTAACATAAAATAGCATACAAACTCGGGCCATCCCATTGTGTGCATTTCATTTAGTTACAATATATTTAGTATTATTCCAATGATGCCTTGTGTGCAAAAAAAACTTACTGCATCAGTCGGGCAGGGAGAGGAAGGGGAGTTCAGGGAAATAGCAAAAACGACGTAGGTTGGGGAACCTTGAACTGAAGTTTTACATTACCTCAAAAAGAAAAATGAGCGGTATGAAATTATAATTCTTGATAAGAACATTTGCTTAACTATAGCCAGTGGAGAAAGAATATTCATTTGTTCGCATCTGACTTGGCATTACTCTCTTTCGGTTCATACAACATGCCCCAACTAATCTGGATTAGATGTTTGATTATTTGTTTGCCTTTTTCTTAAGATAACCATAGCCGGTTGGAAATGTACATGATGCAATGAAGACCCGCACAACAAAAAAACCTGGTAAAGGGATAGGACTTTTTTCTCACAACTACTCATATTAAACTCAGTATCCAGGTGAAGAGGAGGATTCTACTTTCTACTCATAAGTGCCTGAACGAATTGTTGAACAATGGTGGCTGTAATACTTTAAAAACATATATTTATAGAAAACCTAATCAATAAAACATTTTACCTCTCTGCAAACTTCTTCTGCCTCCTTTGATGACCTTGCATAATCAGTAGAGGATCGATTATCAGTCTTTACAACAGTACAGATGAGACAGAAAGCTCAGTACCAACTTCCATTACTATAATTAGCATAGGGGATCCTTTGCCCACCAACGAAATTCTAGTTGAAAGAACGGAAACAAAATTATCGTCATACATTTACTCGTTCCCTAGGTAGGAGAAAATCTCAAGAGAGCCTTCAACAACCAGTAACGAGACAAACATATGGTATTTAATTTAACAAAACGGTCCATCAATAAATAACCAACACACACAAAGCCATCAATCACATTTGGCACCAAGGTTTCTACTAATCAAGAACCAATATCCAACAAAGAACCACAAAAGACAAGAGCAGTTTTAACCATCTAACAGCATATAAATCAACAAGCAATTTGGAATGGCCTTTAGTCAGGGTAGTTAGTATTAAGGTAAGTATCCAACCTTGCAACCAGCTTTCCCTAGAGCCAAGCCACGGCTTTCCCGATTCCTCAAGAAGCTCCGGTGATAATAACGACAGGAGCCTCTACTTTCTGCGCTGCTTCAGTAGTGGCCTGTTCGAAAGTTGCAACCTGGGCCTTTACCCCTGCTGCTAGACACGACTCACACTTATCAGCTAACAATCAAGAACAAAAGGCATCCAGTCATATATATTAAAGAAGAAAATTTTAATCACAAAATTACAATCAAAACAACGAATTCAGGACCAATTACTTTTGATTTAGTACATCAGGCAGAGAAAGTTGTACATTTCTAACAATAATCATAATTAGATGCAGCACGTCCTTACAACTTTATAATACCTGAGGAGGAGGAGGAGAAGGAGCGAAGGGATCTGCATTGCTTTTAGCGGCGAAGAAGAGGATATGTGACGGAAATTAGCGATTTTCCGATGAAAAGTGGCGGCGGCGGAGGAGGAAGAGGATTTGAAGGCGAGGATGGCCGATCCGGCGGTGGCAGCCATTGTTGAAGAGGAGGAGGAGGAGCGGAGAAGAAAACGAGAAGAAGAAGTGAGAGTCGCCACGGAAAGATATTATTTAACTATGGAAAAGAATACTTACCCCTGAACTTTTTGATCCCGAGCACTAACACCCCCAAGCTTTATTTTTAAAAGAATGGTACCCCCGATATATGCATTTGTTTCTAAAATATAGGATTATATATGAGTTAAACTACAACAATGAACTTGGAAAAACTAGGCAAAGCCAAGTCAGGATAGCATTGATATATAAAAAAACCATTCGCAACAAGAAAAAGAACATAATTCAACTACGGGTGCTCTTAATTTACGTAAACCAAACTTCTTTATCTTTCCTACAATTTTAAATGGCTTGATCAGTCAATTGATTTAAAAGTAAGTTAGCACAAAACATGTACCCAAAGTCTACAATACAGTTTCTCACTATATTGTTGAAAGAGTAAAATAGTACAATGAAAAACAAGTCTTTTGCGTTGGTTCACTAGTACCCATTTCTTCATCGACAGAGTTCAATATCAAATTTTGAGAAACCATTAGTCGTCAACCAAATATGATTATAAAGCCAAGCCCGCCCTTAAAACTGGTGATATACGAAAACGGAAGAGAATTCATGTATGTTACTGTGGCAGCCCCAAAACCCTAACAAAATAGGGTGACATGCCTCAAACTATGATTTATCAACTTATGAAACTCTTTAGCAACATACACACGCACAAGGGAATTGCCGATGCAAATTGCATAGCCTATTACGCTGCGGCGTGTATCTGGACATGCGGCCCAGTCGCTGTCACAAAAAGATTTCAAATGGGAGTCAGAATTACAATGATATAATAAACCTTTTCCCGGTGCTGATTTTATATATCTTAATACACGGTAGGCTGCTGCCAAGTGATAAGTAGTGGGCTGGGCCATGTGCTGAGTTAAACATTGAATGCTAAATGCTAAATCTGGTCGTGTGATTGTTAAATATAGCAAGCGGCCCACTAAGCGACGATATGAAGTAGGATCAGTTAATAAGGGATGGTCATTTTTCTTTAAACAAGTGGAAAAATCCATTGGAGTAGAAGCGGGTTTGCACCCAATGTACCCTGACTCTGTTAAGATGTCCATGGCGTATTTTCTTTGGTATAACGAGATGCCTTTTTGACTCCTAGCGACTTCTATTCCCAAAATATATTTTAGGTTACCCAAATCTTTGATAGTAAAACGATCGTTAAGATGAGTTTTAAGGCTATTTATTTCAGAAATGTCATTACCCGCAAGGATTATATCATCAACATAAACACATAAAGCTGTAAAAGAATTATCATGCTTCTTTACAAATAATGAACAATCAGACACAGTTTGGACATAACCGAAAGCTTTGAGACAAGTGGTCAATTTGTAGTACCACTGTCTCGACGCTTGTTTAAGACCATAAAGACTCTTTTTCAAAAGACACACCCAGTTATCCGATGGAGAACAGTAACTGGGCGGTGGTTTCATATAAATGGTTTCATCTAAATCACCATGCAAGAACGCGTTTTTCACATCGAGTTGTTGTAAATACCAATTTTGCGAAGCAGCTAGAGAAAGTAAAACACGTACAGTAGTCAACTTAGCGGGAGAAAACGTATCAAAATAATCAAGGCCCTCCTCCTAGGTATTACCCTTTGCTACTAATCGAGCCTTAAATCTTTCTATTGACCCATCAGCTTTATATTTAATTTTGTAAACCCACTTACATCCTATACAGCGCTGGTTTTCTGGTAATTCAGTCAATATCCAGGTATTAGTTTTCTCAAGAGCATCTATTTCAGTTTTCATAGCAATTTACCATTCTTTAGATTTATTTGCTTGTGTAAAAGTCTTAGGCTCGGTTATTTGAGACATGGCAACAGTGAATGCTTTATGTTTATTTCCAAGTTGAGAAACAGACAAAACATATTCAATAGGATATTTGACTTTAAAATCAGAGAAGCTAGCATTAGCCTTATGAAGAGAATGGGGAAGATCATAATCATAAGATTTTAGATAAGCATGAGTAGTTATTGCTCTACCAGACTTTCTCAAAGGAACAACAACATCACTGATTTCATGCATTTTAACAGTGACAGGTAGCAAGTTAGGAGTAGGCAAACTATGAGCAGACATATCATTTATATTAGACACATTATTTGCAGGTAAAGAGTTAGAGAGAGGGAGATTGCAAACATAGGTGTTCTCCTGATCCTTGTCACTGGAAATGAAAGAGGTATCCAGCTCATGTGCTGCTTCCAAAGGTGGTGTTGAGACTTGAGAATATCCATCACTTGCATCACTGGCTTCAGGCAATGCTGGGGGTTGAAGAGGAATGTTTTGGGCAGGGACTGTGACAACTGTATCCTGCAAAATAATGAAAGGATATGTGCATTTGGGTGTATTCTCTTTTGGGGAATCACTAAGGGTTAGTGGCACATGAATTTTAAAAGGGAATTCATGTTCATAAAAAATCACATTCCTGGAAATTATAATCTTTCTAGTATCAAAATTTAATAAAATGTATCCTTTAGTGCCCTGGGGGTATCCCAGAAATACACATTTCTGAGCCCTAGGGTCAAACTTTTGCATGTGAGATGCAATAGTGGAGGCATAACATAATGAGCCAAAAACTTTCAAGGAATTATAGTCAGGTTTCTTATGAAAAAGCCTTTCATATGGAGTCTGATTTCCTAGGACAGATGAAGGCAATTTATTTATTATGAATGCAGCAGTAGAAACACAATGAGTCAAATATTCAATGGGAACATTAGATTGGAATTTAAGAGATCTAGTTACTTGAAGTAAGTGTTGATGCTTTCTTTCAACCAATCCATTTTGTTGAGGAGTCTCAACACAACTTCTTTGATGAACAATACCAAAATCATTGTAGAAATTCTTTAAAATGAATTTAGTGCCATTATCTGATCTTAGTATCTTAATTTTCATAGAAAACTGTCTTTCAACCATTTTATAAAAATGAAGTAAATGAGTTTGAACTTCAGTTTTATGTTTCATGAAAAAAAAACCATGTGCATCTAGTAAAATCATCTACTATGGTTAAAAAAAATCTATGACCATGAATAGAGGGCACTGAATATGGCCCACACACATCACAGTGAATCAACTCAAAGGCATTAGATGTAGAAGATGCACTTAAAGGAAAGGGAAGCTTTCTTTGCTTGGCTAAATGACAAATTTCACAAGAATCAAGAGAATTACAATCAGAGAAAGATAAATGTGAAAGAGATGACAATTTTTTAGCAGAAGGATGTCCAAGCCTTTGATGCCAGAGAGAGACTGCTGATTTAGTTTTAGAAAAAAACAACATTACAAGAGGACTTATTGAAAAGATTTTGAATATCCAAAACATAGAGATCATTGCAAGGTTTAGCAAAACCAATCATCCTCCTCATGGCTGTGTCCTGCAGAACACAGACAGAGTAGAAGAAATGTAGGGAAATGTTGGTTGTTTTGGTTAACTTTGAAACTGAAATCAGATTGTGATTAAAATCTGGCACAAGGAAGGCATCTTTAAGCACAAAATTGTCATGTAAAGTAACATCACAAATAGCAGTGGCAGTGGAAACATGCTTATTTTGCAAATAGATAGGGGTGTTAACAGGCAAAGAATTTTGAAAAAACTGTTTGTCACACAGCAAGTGATCAGTGGCCCCTGTATCTAAGATCCAAGTTTCCTTAGGTTTAAACATATCAGTATATGAAGAACAACAAAAGGGGAAAGAATTGGTTATACCTGCTATGGAGGTAACAGTAGCAACAAAAGGCTTGGCAGAAGGCTGTGAGGCGGATGATGAGGCTTCCTGAGCTTTGGTGAAGGCCAAGAATTGCTCAAACAGTGCTCTGTTAGATACCTCAGCAGGTGCAGATTGTGTGAATGAGTCACGCAAGACCATCTCTTCTGTCTGAGATACAGAGTTGGCTGATGGACCTGTGTTGGTGGGCGCCTGCCTCTTTCCAGTAGGACCTTCCCAACCAGGAGGGTATCCTATAATCTGATAGCACCGATCAACCGTGTGACCAGTGAAGCCACAAAAGGTGCACTTCACCTTCTTTTTATCCCGAGCAGGCGGCTTGTTGAACCTAGGGTTTCCAGAATTAGGCATAGGGTTCACCACAGAAGGCTGGGAACGGCTGAGCATCGCCAGTGGTTCATAACTCTGAGGAGTGGAATGAATGGCACGTTGTGCTTCCTCTTGTAGCAGCATAGCATAAACACGAGATAGAGAGGGTAGAGGTGTAAGTAACAAGATCTGACGTCGAACCGCGGAGTAAGAATCGTTTAACCCAATCAGGAACGTCATCACACAATCTGATTGTTGTAGTTGCACCATAGTACGGTTCACATCACGGGTGCACAGACCACACGCATACGCCACAACTGGCCTCTGACTGGCATACTCATCCTAGATTGACCGAAAAGAATTGTAGAACATAGTAACAGAGAGATTACCTTGCGTCAAATTGAAGAGTGACTTCTGGAGTTGAAAAACCCTAGATCTGTCAGTACGGCCATATCGAAGTTTGAGCTCCAACCAGAGATCATAAGCAGACTTGGTGTACAGAAGAGTATTACAGATTTCATTGGTGACAAAATTCAAGAGCCATGACAGGACCAAGTTGTTCGCGTGGATCCAGCACTGGCGAGTGACGGTGTCATTTTCCGGCGGCTGAGGAAGGGATCCGTCAATAAACCGGATCTTGTTTTTGATAGTAAGAGCCATCTCTACCGCCTGACTCCATGGGATGTAATTATGACCGGCAAACTTATCACCGACGATGGAAGAACCAGTGAAATCTTGATTTCCGAGAAAATAAACCGACATCGAGTCTTCGCACAGATTTTTCGTACCAGAGGACGTAGATCCAGAGACAGTAGATGAAGTAGAGGGGTTCGTCATGATTTTGACGGCGAAGAACAGATAGATCTGAGAATTAGGGTTTCAGGATAGGGCAAAAGTTGGGGAAAAACGGTGAATCATATATCAAATGAAGCACCAGAGGGAGGGGAATCAGATTAACACAACGGAAGAAAGGATCGTTGAGCGATTGATACCATATCGAGATGTAAACTCATCGGAACGACTAGGATTTTGAGAGAGATGAAAGGGACGTACGAACTGTTCATTATTATTAAAGTAACTGAATGAATAAAATAATACAGTATTAGGCTATTTATATTGGCCCAATAATGGCGACTTTAGAGTCGGCCCATATGTACAAAAGCATTATTTTAAAATGCGATAATGCGTATATCTTAAGAACCACACAAGTACCCAAATACCTACTTCAATGCTTCTCATTATTGCTTTTTCAGACTACTCATGTATCTACTCACAACTCCCATTGCATGCATAATATCCGATCTTGTACACAACATGGCATACATAAGACTCCCAACTGCAAAAATACATGGATTTTTCTTCATCTCAATGTGCTCCAAACCACTACTATGTGACCCTCTTTTAGATAGTTTGAACTGACTACCTAAAGGAGTGCTTACCGGCTTTGCATCTTGCATACTAAACATCTTCAACACTTTATCAATGTAAACAGGCTGTAAAAAATGCAACTTACCATCCACCTTATCTCGATTAACCCGCATACAAAAGATTTGCTTTGCCTCGCCAAGATCCTTCTTGGCAAACTGTTCAAATAACTAGTTCTTCAACTTGTTCACTGCTTGAACACATGAACCTGCTATAAGCATATCATCAACACATAGTAGCAACATAACGAAGCTATATCAAACCTCATAAAGTAGCAGCAATGATCAGCATTGCATCGGCCAAAGCCAATACCATGCATGAAGTTATCAAACTTCATGTACCATCTTACATACTAGCTCATCGTTACCCTCAAACACATACCCCTCTGGTTGTTGCATGTAGATGTCTTCTTCAAGATCACCATGAGGAAAAGTTGTCTTCACGTCCATATGCTTAACAATAGATTCTCCGTTGCAACTATGCTCAGAACCATCCTAATAGTTGTCAAATTCACCACGGAAGGAAAAATGTCAGTTTAATCAACTCCTTCTTTCTATTGAAAACCCTTCTTAACTAGCCTTAGCTTGTAACGTTTACTACCATCTGCTTCCTATTTGATTATGTAAACCCACTTTTTATGCAACGCCTTTTTTTTCTTTGGAAGCTCAACAAGATCCCACATGTTATTCGATGTTAGATAATTCATCTCGTCATTCATTGCAAGCTCCCACTTGCTCAAATCAACACTCGCCATTGCCTCTGCATAACACTAAGGCTCACCACTACCAGTTAATAAAAGATAATGTAAAGCAAGAGAATACCTCTCAGGAGCACGATGTTCCCTACTTGATCTCCTCAAAGTAGGATCTGAAGTACATGGTTCATCAATAGTCGCCTCGTTATCCAAAATCTTGTCCACATCGAAATTGAAGATATCTAATTCCACAGTCTTTGAGTTTTCAACCCGAGTACCAACACACGCAGTGTTTGATGCACCCAACCTGTCTTTATACAAAACTTGTTCATTAAACACGATATTCGACTACTAATTACTCTTCTACTTGGTCATCTCAAAATCTATACCCATAATCATCACCGCCATATCCAATGAACGTACACTTCGCATATTTTGCATCTAACTTTCTCCTAGCACAGCATCAAAATGAACGTAAAAAACATAGCCAAATACTCTTTTCAGTCTGGATCACAAAAATTAGCCTAGATTTACAGTATGCCCAGATCAACAGACTTTTCAGTCTCCATTTGATCAAGATCCTTGCACGAGATTGCAACATAAACATTTTGGCGAAAGTTCAATGATATTTCTTTGCAAATTTAGAAGCGGACTGCATTGGCAACAAGTTGAGTTGTTCGTCTTGCGGTGGACATGGGATGGTTGGAAGTTATGTTTGAGGGTGATTGCCTCAACATAATTCATGATATACGCGTACGATAATCGAAGGGGCAGTTTATGCAAAACTTGTTTGGGATATTCGGCCGATCTGCAAAAGGCACAAGGATTTTGTGTTTTAATGGTTATGTCGAGAGGCCAACCATGATGCACACGATATGGCAAGGACTGCTTATACTAATGAATAATGGCCAGAGACAAAGTGTTTTAGGTTTTTTCTGCTCTTTCATCAGTTATCTTACTGTATGGAATATCGCTAAAGCTTTGGATTAATATAATTCTTGTTTTACTCAACAAAAAAACATTAATATATGGGTTTGTACGACTTAAATCAATCAAACTTTCAAATAACTACCCGCAACGATGGAACTTGCGGAGAAAATATGTTAAGCACATAGTTAGAAAATAGTTATGCTGAGTTTGACTAAGTTGGTGGAACGACAATTACTTTGAATCATAGAATAGTCTTTATGTTGATCTTTATAGGTTAATAAAAACTCTTTTATTATCTAGAGTTACTTTCTTCAACTTCGATCTATATCCCTTATTATGCATGAAGTGAAGTGAAAGAAGATTAAGTTGCCACACATAGTAAGAGAATAAGAGTTTATACGTCGATTAATCGAATATATATTGACTATCGTTTATTCTCTTAAAATATTATCATGAATAATGAAACCATTCTTCTTATAGTGAGCTCCACAAGCTTGCGATAGGCCATACGAAGTCCATTTTATCTGGCAGCGTTCTTTTCTTGTCTTTTCACAACGATTCAAGTGTCGGTTTATCTTATTGCATATCCATTATTGAAGGCGTATATCACATCAAGTCGATGCATCTTTTGTTCTTTGTTAGCAACCAATGTTATGAAAGCTCTAACTTTTTCATGTTATGAAGCTGATATAAATATCTCATTATCATTGACACGATATTGTTATTTGTATTCTTTGACAATCAATCCAGCTTTGTAGCTTTTATTAAGATTTTCAGGAATTCTTTATGAAACTCGTTTCACATTAATTGTATACATGTGAGCAGTATTTTCTCTAACCCTCATGTCGTAATATTCTCATTTATCATTTTTCTATCATGAATGCCATCTTGTTCACTAGTCTGACCATTACCTCCATTCACTCTCGTATGTATTTATCAAGGATGGGGCAATTTATAATGGTTATCTCGTTATTTTGATCTCTAGTAGTGAGCAGATATATACTATTTTACACGTTATAGTTAGTGAGGTACCTTTATTCTACAATTTTTTTTATTTTGAATTATTTCTTATGAAGCAAGATAAAAGGGCATCTATAATCATGATTAATATTCCACATTTCAATTTGAGCATTTGTTCATGTCGCACACATGAATGTGTCACCAAAATGTGTCACCAAAATGTCCCTGTAGTGACGCTTTTGTTTTAGTGACGCCTTGCTACAGTGTCTCCTAAGTGAGCGTGACTATAGACCTAGTGACACTTTAAAACATCTCCGAAACTTGATCTTGTGACAGCTATTGGTGTCTCGTTTTTAGAGACACCATTTAGTATCTCATAAACTCCATATTCCATAAATGTGGTGACATTTATGGATTATCAAAATAACATTTTTTTTCTTTCTACTGAAAGTCAATTTCATTCATTACAAAAGTATAAATAAAAGTAACAGATTAAGCAAATATGAATCCATAAATTCATTCCAAATTGAGAACCATGCCTATGAACTGAAGCATCTATTACCATCATACTATAAAAAATACACAAGAGTTAAGAGTTTACAGATCAAGGAAAAACTAAAACTATAATTGCACATTTACATCAACATGAATCTATAGCCAAACAACAAGGCTCTGCAATCAACAATTGAAACTTCAACTACTGGCAGACTTCTAATTTTCTCAAAGTTATATTCAGTCTGGTGCTTCTTCACCATGCTTCATCTGCTACACAATAAAAAGCTCAGAATGTAGTACTTTGAAGATATTAAACTTACATGGTACGATTAAGTGAATAAAGGGAATACAAATTTGAAACACCTGGAATCTCGAAAGAGATGGTTAATAAAAAGTCTACAATTGTATGGCATTACACTCTGTCTACTTTTTTTAATCTGATAATGTAAACAAACGAAATGTAGATATAATGAACTAGCCTAAAGAAAAATCATCATGTGAATATATTGAACTAGTCTAGACAAGAATCATACACCAGGAAATCTAAGTTAGCTATGGTACACGATTTTGCATTTATCTTCATAAAGCAATTTCACAAAGTGACAACAATAACACCACTATTTTCTATTAAAAACAAGAGACTAGCTAATTACCGCACATAATGTTTGCCTGAAAAACACATAGACGTATAAATTTATCATTTATTACAATTTCCTATTGAACCATATGCTTATACATTGTACATACTGAGACACATAAAACAAACGCAGCTACCAAAATCACTAATGACAATGATATGACAATGATAAACTTACTGACCCACCTTTTAGTTTGAGACACTAGAGTTATGCCTCATGTCATCCTATTGCATAAGCAAAATCCTGTACTTGTCAATTTTAAAAGAAATTCTTCTTATCTTGTTATCAAGACATGCTAGTCTCTGTCAAACGGATGGCATGATTGACCTGTATGGTAAACATTACAGAAATCTATGTAAAAGGACTGATTATATTAAGTAATATGTATTATGCAACAAATGAGCTACACATGTAATCTCTAGTATAATAGAAAAAAAGATTAAGACGCGTATCATTATAAACTACAGAAAATCAATTCACTTATTACAAAACTACTTAAGAATAAAAATGAACACAGAATAACATCAAAACAATTTACACTTAAAATTTAGATAGAGAAGAACAAACACATGTACATATATTGATTTCAAAACAACGAGAAACAGACATACATACACTGATTCAAGAACAAGATAGGTTGAACCACATTTTCTTTTTCAATGCAAGTCCTGCACCCAAATTTTCAGAAAGCAATGACTATCAGATGTAAGAAAAATATACTTTAATAAAATACAAAAGAGTTGATGTTTCGTTTCATCCACCCGTAAATAATATAGGTACAATTAAGTAGTTCTATTGAAATGATAAAACTATACCCTTACTCAAACAGTCATACATAAATTAAAGGTACCAACCTTCGGATGAACTTCGTCTCTCTGTTTACAACCTAAAAACAATTAGAAAATCTATTAGAACTTGGCTAATTACAGTTGACAAAACAACAAAGAAATGTATATAAGGAATAATTGGTTAAGTTCGAAATTCAAATTATTCAAGAAACTTAAGAGTAGAAAAGCACAAAAAGAGACTAAATCAATTGGTCAAATTAGTGCGGGGAACAAGAAAATGGTGCAGACATAGAAAATGCACATAGAAAAAGGGATAAATATCAAATACCCAAGCAATATAAAGCAAAGATTCATCAACCGTGAAATTTTGAAGGAGAGGTAAACTCTCATACAATACTCTGGCATATTTTAGAAAACAATTGCAGAAACTAAAGAAAAGCACCTGCAGAGAAGTAAAATTGAGCCTGATTTCTCGCTCACGGTCACGGGCAAAAATCGGTGCAGCAGATATGAGATTGAGGGGCGGCATGTTGTGGAGAGAGTGGGAGAGAGAGTTGGCAAGGGTTTTTTCTTTTTTGTATTTAATGTGGGTTAAAACTCCCCTTTTAAAATGAAAAGTGAAACAAAGGGACGCAATTAACAAATGCGTGACAATAACTCGGATATGGAGACGATCTAAAAATAGTGTCACCATATGTGCGTTTAATTAGAGTGTTTTTTTAGTAATGTATCAGGAATTTAGGCTCTATATCTAATAAATTGCATGCATGTTCTTCATTCACCCAACAAGATATGCACCAAATCTTAGCATCATCATAACCAGAAATAGTAAACAGAAGTAGTAAACAGAAATATGCAACAAATATCAATCAACAACAACAGCACGTCATAACATCATCATAAATCAACAGAACATAAAAAATTGTTTAACACCATACCAATGCATACCAAAATAAAACTCCTCAAATGGGCCACATACCACCAAAATCACCATTCAACAGAAACATAAAATTGTTCAACAGGAACAGAAATTAAAAATGTTCCAAAACCAACAGAAAATTGTTCAAAAATTAACAGAAAGTTTAGACATTGCCATACAGAACATCCATGTATGACAACACCCTTATCTTCGGGATTGGGAGCTCTTTCACCACAAACAAATAAACCATCCTCGTATAGTTTTGGAATCCATTAAGTATGAACATGTTGTCCATCCTAGTAGGTTGCATGGTATATAAAGGGAGTTAAATATCTAACCAAGAGAATCAAAAAACATACATATCACTAGGGTGTTACTCACTGTCTTCACAAGCCGACGAAACACCACATCATCAAGGGTCACAACCCCTAATTTCTTGTCCAACTTCACCCAAGGGCACCTATACAGACGATTGAACAGCATGAACCTCGTTTCCATCTTCATCAGACGATCTTTAATCATTAAAGCAGTTACATGACTCTCATATTCCTTGTCAGTTTCGCAACCAACTCCCCGTAAATATCATCCATCATCCCCTCAGATATCCAGATGTCGCGTTTCACGAGCGAACGAAGCACCCTTAGCATCCAGGTTTCCTCATCTTGTGTGAATGAAGAAAACTCGAAAAACACTTCATGTATGTCCTCATGTGTCAACTTACAACATTAATATCATAAACAATTAAAAATAAAAGAGTGTGTAGGGTTAGGGTCCTAATAAGAATCAACTTTACCGTGGTTGAGTCATATACTTGTTTGAGATTGGAGGCGGCCATTGATTCCGATCTCTTTTTTTTTTTGTTCTGAACGAAATATGAGAGTAGTGGTAACTTTTTTAGGGTAAATGGTGGTTATTTATGGCAAAGGTGAAGGGATGCAGAAGTTAATGTGATACACACCTCCATAAGTAATCCAACCGTCACCACTACTACTTGTCTAATCGACTTTAAATAAATTAATAAATAAATGTGCTTAATTTGAGTAATGCTATTGGTATATCGGTTTAAGTCAATACTCTACTCAGGGTAATGAACCTCCATTAATTCATAATAACCCGGTCATGTGACAGTCTTTAATAAAGAGATGACATATCAAAAGAGAGAAAATTTTGTATACTTACATTAATTGTCATACATATATGGTTAAAACTTAGATGATCAGCATATTAATTTCCCTTTATTACTAGAAATCATCTAATTTTTGTCATAACCTTAGATGATTAGTAATATTACTTCACAAATATTTACTGTCTTAAACTTGACATGTAATAGAATCAACCAATTCTTAACATTCTTCCTTAAACAGCAATTTCAACAATCATTACAACCTTAAGAAGTTGTCACTAGACAACCAACTTAATCACAATGGAAATATAACCTTATACAACCACTTCAAATCCATACAACATTACCAAGTCTTAAATTGACAATATAGCAATACATACAACCTTATAAACAACAGTACAAACAAAATTAAACAAAACATTCGAACAACATTAAACAACCTTAAACTACTCAAACTAATATTTTAAAACCTTAATCAACTAAAATAAACCTTAAACAATTCAAACAACAATAAACCTTAAACACTGACTAAAACATGTCTAACACACACTAAATCTTAAAAACTGATAACTTCTGGAATCACACACTACGGGAAATCACCACCAAAATCAGAAAAAACTAAGAGCAGCAACAAATTCCTGTTATTGTATTCCAAATTAACAATTTTTTTTTCTAGCTCCTTGTTCTTCTTAGCTAGACTCAATTTCATATTCTCATACTCCTTTATTTTCTTATGCATCTCTGTTTCACTTCTTGAATTCCTTAATCCCCTCAATTTGGCTTCTAGTCCTTCAATCTGCCTCCTCAACTGAGGTATCACAACTCTAGTGAGCTTACATAAAGGATCATCGACCCAGAAGAACAACCCACAACCGTGCTTCGTACCTTTATAACATCCAGTAATCGATGACCAGGATTTGCGTTGGTCAAAGAGGTCCTCGTCACCGCCGTTCTCCCACAAAAGCAGTTAATATCAGCGAGATAACTAGTTTCAGACATTGTTTAATTAACAAGAGGGAGAGAAATCAGTTGAATTGAATTTTCCCAAATTGAATTAGGGTACTTCAAAAATGCGGGAGAATATGTTTGGGGTTTTTTTTTCGCACCGGTAATTATGTGGTAGAGTGATATATATATGTGTATATTTAAGTGTATGCATGTATAATACGTTAGTTGTATAACGTTATTTTTTAATATTTTTTTAATGATTTTAAGTCAATCGGGTTTTAAAAAAATTAGTCCAGGCGTACCACTTTTTATCCACGTAGAAGTGCGACGTTGCCACCTGAGACGCGATTTCATGATTTGGAGGCCAAACAATGTTTCAGACATTTTTGGCAAAGTTATCGGGCATAAACTCAGGCTTAAAAAGTTACCGGGCAAAAAGTAAAGTGGAGCAAAGTTATCGGGCATTTTTAGCAATTCTGCCAAAAATTTAAAATATTTGGATCGGGATTCGATACGTTGTTTGATAATGTTATGATAACACTGAGATCTCAATGTTATCCTAACACTGAACTCATAATATATTGCAGCGGAAATAACGAACACAAGATGTAAAATTTAAGAAGATTATATGAATATAATCTTATGAGTCTTAGGCGAAATAATCACTATTGAAAATAATGATCTTACTAAAGATTGTTATCTCAAATCTCAAGTTCCTCACTCTCAAGTTGTTTGAACACAACCAATCAACAAAGAATAGCTCCTTAACTCTAAACGAATTAACTCGCTAAACTAAAAGCTTGGAAAAGCAAGAAAAAAAACCTAACAACAATAGATCTAATCTCTCGGATTATTTAGCTCTCTTGTCTTGTTATTTGTCTTGATGTACTTCACACCTTTATATAGATGTTTTGAACTTGGTCTTCAAGGTATGTTGTACACAGTTTGAATATCTTCAATCTTCCATTGTTTAACTCTTTTTCCTTTGGTCTCGGTCTCCTTCTTGAATAATGTTTCCTTTATCTGGATCGTGTCCTGACTATGAAAGTCACCTTCTTCAATGTGGAGATCATCTGGCAAGTTTCCTTGTAGCATCAGCTTTCCAATTCTTTTAATTCTATGAAACGCGTTCTGCTCAAATAAGGAAAGTATGAAAACTTATGATTCATCTTATGTTTAAGTTTAAACCCGATACATGCAAATATAAATAAAATCGTGGAACTAGATTAGTTAGTGAACAAAGGCAAAATACAAATAATATTCAAAGTTTAAAACAAGGATTGTTTAAGTGTTACAATGTTCAAAGTTATCTTAACATTTCATTAGCTCAATGTTGTTATAACATTGCAACTTCATTGTTGGGATAACATTGATCAAACACTTTACACTTTCAAATTTGTTAAGAAAAATATTACACATAGCATACGTTTTTCCACTGCCGCCAAGATTTACATGTTCAGTGTCGCACAAATATTGACTTGTTACAAATGTGAAGGTGAAGAAGATGAAGAAGATTTTGAAGTGAGATGAGAATTGGGTAGTAGAAATTGATGAATTAGGTTTTAGAAATTTGTAGTTGATGAGAAAGAAGCGGGCGACAGTGAAGAAGAATTTCAATTGTGCTAATTGATGAGAGAGAAAATTTTGCATCATTTGATTTGACCGATATCATGTTTAACCATGGTTTATCTAGTTGCTAAGGTCAACGCTCTGAATGAAATTGATAGCGTCATGCAGAGTGTTGTTGTATGCACAACAACTAACCCTAAGCCTCAAAGGGAGTACCAATATTAGCCCAACCGAGAGATAAATGGTTAAGAAATGGTGATGCTAATACATGATATTTTCATCTAAAGACTATTATTCTCTCAAAGTTCAACCGTGTTGATTTTATCTTGAAGTTGGATGGGTCGTTTGCTAGTGGTTGGGCTGATATTGGCACTTGCTTTGTTGATTATTTTAAATGCATTTTTGCTTATGATATTAACCCTCTTTCCCAGTTTTATCCTTTAAATTTGGATAACTTGTTCCCTACCATGATTATCAAGGATGCTCTTTATGCTATTGCGACGCCTTTAGAGATCAAAAATACGCTTTTCTCTTTTGCATCTAATAAAAGTCCAGGGCTCGATGGTCTTCTGACGGCTTTTTACAAAAACTTTTGGAATACAACTAAGAATGTTTTCACCAAAGCAATGATTGACTTTTCGAAACCGGTTCACTTTTGCAAGCTCTTAATCACATTTTTATTGCTCTTGTTCCTGAAAAGGCAAATGCGCAGGTTGTAGAAGACTTTAGGCCTATTAGTCTTTGAAATATCACGTACAAAACTTGCTCCAAATTTTAACTAATAGGCTTAAGTTGCATCTTCACAATTTTATTTCTCCTTTTCAATCTACTTTCATTAAAGGTCGTAATATTAGTGATAATACTATCATTTATAATGAAATCATGAACTGTATCCATCACAAAAGAGGTAAACTCGGCATTTTTGCTTTCAAGATTGACCTCGTTAAGGCTTTTGATCGAGTGGAGTGGGATTTACTTTTTTGCATCCTTTCTTGTCTTGGTTTCGATGCAAAATTTGTAATGGTTTCGATGCAAAATTTGTAAATTTGATCAAAGCATGTATTATTTCCTCTTCATTCTATGTTTTGATTAGTGGTTCTACTTTTTTTTTTAAACCGACGAGAGGCATTAGGCAAGGAGACCCTTTGTCCCTTTACCTTTTTGTTATTTTTGTTGAACTTTTTTCTCATCTTTTAGTGAACCAGGAACATGTTGGCCTTTTCAAAGGTATTAAGGTCTCGAGGACCAGTCCCTCTATATCCCATCTTATGTATGCAGATGACTTGGTGATTTTTGGCCACGCCACAATGAGTAATGCGGCTGTTATCAATGACATCCTCATCACCTTGTCGAATTGGTCTTCTCAGTTTATTAACAAAACCAAGTCTTTCATATATTTCAGTGCTAATACAAACGCTCATGTGAAATTAGTCATTCTTGCTCTATTTGGAGTTAATATTTGTAATCACAAGGTTTCTCATCTTGGTCTTCCTTTTTGAAAAATTAAATCTCGTAAAGAAGCTCTTTTGGATTTGAACTCCAAAGTTTTTAACAGTCTTGCCTTCTGAAAAAAAATTTGTCTCTCGCAAGCTGGTAGAACAACTCTTTTAAAACCAGTTTCTCTTTCTCAGCCCGTTTATACCATGTCGAATTTTCTCATTCCCACCAACATGTGTAACTCTTTAGATGGTGCTTTTCCAAAATTTTGGTGGGGGCGAAAATTCTAAAGGAAACTTTCTTGCTCTTAAAGCTTGGGACTCAATCCGTCTCCCTAAATACTTAGGCGGCTTGGGCTTTAGAAAGATGTTAGATTTTAATAAAGCTCTCCTCTCCAAACTTGCTTGCAAAATGCTTTCAAATCACGACTGCATTTGGGTGAAAACTTTTAAAGCTAAATATCTTCGTGAAAATGATTTTCTCTCGACCTCAAATGACAGAACCCATAAATCGTGGATTTGGAATGACATTCTGAAATCAAGAGATCTTATTCAAAGAGGTGCTTGTTTTCTGGTACACCACGATATCAAGCTTAGGACTTGGCTTGATCCTTGGGTTCCTTCTATTTCTAATTTTCTACCCAAACCAAGAAGTCCTTCTGTCTTTAATCCTAATGCCTATTTTCTTGTTAAGTCATTGTTTTTGAATGATTCTACTAGGTGGGATTTAGATAAACTTACTCTAGTCTTTGATCAACAATATGTGGAAGAGATTTTGAAAATACAAATTCATCCTCTTGATCAAGACCCTACCCCTTTTTGGGTTCCCTCTACGATTGGGATTTTTTCCTCAAAAGTCATTTTACTGCTCAGATTTGACTTCTCTCAAGGTGGGATCTTAATTTAGACCCTTTTCGAAATTGGAATAACTTGGTTGGCATTGTTCTTGCTCAATCGTAGAATCTTTTTTCAGTTTTGATATTGATAGGGACAATGGACTTAATTACTTTGCTGTTTTTTGTGACTTTATTTGCCAAAATCGCAATAATGTTGCTCACGACAAACCTTCTCTTTCCGTGCAGGACTTTTCTATAAAAGATGAGAGCTTGACTAAGGAGCATTGGGATGCCCACAATCCAAGAAAATTCTTCCGAATTCAGCCATCTCTAGACCTTGGAAGAGGTCATCTACTCGTTGGATTAAAGCAAATTGCGATGCGGTGGTCAAAGATGGAAATGCCTCGACTTCTTTTATCCTTCGAGACTGGAATGAGACTATTATTTTTGCCTCTAGTAAATCCCACCTCTGCATGAATTCTCTTGCGGCTGAAACTTTGGCGTTGCTTAATGCTTGTAATTGTTTCTCCTTTGCTAAGATTGAATATGCTTTGGTGGAATCTGACTCCCTCAACCTTATTGAAGCTATCTCAGATTTAGATAAGCATTCTCCATGGGCCATCCGCTCATTGGTCAGTTTAAAGAGCAATGACCTAAATGGCGTTTTTCTTTAGTTAATCGCAATGCGAGCACAATCTCGCAAAATGGTCTTTTTTGTGTAATTGGTCTGATCATTTTAATGATCATAACATTCCCAATTCTTGCTTTTGTGAAAGTGGCTATCCCATCACAAACTTTTGTAATGACTTTTATTTTTGATTTGGTGTAATATTTTAATTATATAAAAAAAGGGAGTAGGTGTAATGTAATTATACCGAATTTTTAATGAGTTTTTGGAGTGGCTCCCTAACATGAGCCTAAGTTTCATAACATAACATAGTTGGCTTGGAGGCAAGTACAAGTAGAGTAAGAATTGGATTTGAAAATACATATAACATATTCATCCTTTTTTTTGCGTGTTAGTTTTGGCGGAGCATTCGATGAACTAAGTGTTACACCTTTCCTCGTTTTCATCGTCACACCTTTCCTCAAATCTCCCCTGAGTCTGACCTGACCCACTCTCATTCATACTACACACTCTCTCTATTTCTCTCCCTCATTTTCTCTTCTCTCTAATCGTTATCAAGATTTGATTTTTATCGCACATTTCGCAGGTATGTGTTCTCCCAGCAGATCTGGTGATAGTGAAACGGCCAACTCTTCATCACATTATTACTTTTTTGCATTTTTATGATGTTGGGTTTTTCTCTTGCAGTCGGGTTTCTTGATCTGAGAAAAATGGACTCTGCCACCATGACCTTCAGCACTAAATCTATCTGCTCACCTCCCGTAAGTAAATCTTCTTTATGCAATTGCTCGTGGAGTTCATTTGTCTTTGATAGATCATTTGTGATTCAGTGAATTGGGGTCTGTTTTTTTCAGATTAATTTATCAATTCCTGTTCAACTGCTTGAATCTCTTTTACGTCTATTTCTTGTTGTTTTCATTGTGATAAACCCTTTTACCTGTAATATTTGCCCAATGGAAATTGACGTTCTGTTATATTACCAATGGAAGGGTTTGTTCATGGGGAGGACAGCAGGAATTAGGAGCTCCCAGTGTAGCTTTATGGCAGGCAATAGAATTAACTTTCCTCAACAGAGGGTTCAAGCCTCACGAGTTGGTAAGAAATCTGGAAAACGTGGCGGAGCTCTTTCGGCAACATGCCGTGATGAAAAGATCCTGGTGGCTAACCGTGGAGAGATTGCTGTTCGTGTTATCCGCACTGCCCACGAGATGGGGATTCCTTGTGTTGCTGTTTACTCCACAATAGATAAAGATGCTCTTCATGTGAAACTAGCTGATGAATCTGTTTGCATTGGAGAAGCACCTAGCAGTCAATCGTAAGCCGCATGATCTCTTTTCATTTATTCTGACTACAATGTTCTCTGTCATGTTACACTTCTGAATTTAATTGAGAAGGTTTACATTCAATTTTTGTGCTTGTCAAGATTCGTAGAATTTCTTCCGCATTTGAGTGCAAATTTTATGACAGCACATCACTGTACTGAATTAATTTAATAAAGATGTTATAGCCAATTCTCTTCCAGAAATGAGTGAATGAAATGGCCTTAGTGTTGACAGCACATGTGCAGGGGTTGTTGAACGAGGATCACTTTCCATATGTTAGCTGGACCAACCGGTGGTGTTATTCACATCGATGGTCTTGGCCATTGTGGAATAGACCATGAATTTGATTTTAGGGTGTTGAGTATTTAATTTAGGGGGATTGTAATACAGCAGCATACATTGGTTGTCGAAAGAAAGCATGAATGATCTGTACCCTTGGATATCCTCTCATAAGACATTGTTAACATTTTCTAGGATCCAGCTAATTATTGTGTAATGGTTAAGGGTTTAGCCCATGTTAATAAAGCAGTACACAAAATCCGTATAAGCATTCGCACTTTTCCTGAATAATTAACGTGAGATGAGAGAGTTAAGTTCTCCCTACATAACTAAACGTCCTCTTTAAGTATTGTTTATAGTTAATTTCACATAATTAAGACCATCTATTGGATGACATATGAGTGGCTCATATATCATACTAGGTTGTCTCCTGGTTCCTACAGCGTTGGTTATTTTTACTCAATAATCTAAAAGTTTATGTTCGTATTGGTAGTTGCGATAATTCAGGTGAATATATCATTCTTTATTTCTTGCCACATATAATATGTTTACATGTTGACATGTTATATTTTGTTACTTGATAACGTCTAAAACTTATTATGATAACACCATCTTTGGTTTCCTTTCCTTATTCACCTAAAGGATGTTTTCGAGTTTTTTTTTTCAAAATTCCAGAAAATTCAATGCTTTCCTCAGCTCCTTTGGCTCTCCCACCCAATGAACGAAATAGTAAAGGCCATTGTTTATTAATAAGCTAATTATCAAAGAACTTACGAAAGCATGCATATGAGTTTTTTAAGCAAGAAAAACAGAGTGGCACGGAGTAGGAGCTGCATCTTTTAAGGGACTACAAAATCTATATTGTGAATTGTTATACTTTAATACACTTCGTTCTGAATTGGAAAATTAGCTTCCCACAATCTTTTTTCTCTTACTCCCTCCTCTTGTTTCTTTCAGGTACTTGGTAATTCCTAATGTCTTATCTGCTGCCATGATCCGTGGATGTACTATGTTGCATCCAGGATATGGTTTCCTTTCGGAGAATGCCGTTTTTGTTGAGATGTGCCGAGAGCATGGAATAAACTTTATCGGACCTCATGTAAGTTCTCTGGATTACACTGCCAAACGTATATGATATATCTCTATCTATAAATCCGTGACCGCTTGTCGCAACGTTGTTGGAGCAGATTATGATACAAACACATATCAACAACATTTCAACCTGAAAGTTGGACTCTTTTATATCTATAATCTTTACATGAGCTATATTAGTGTTTGTCGTTCATAAAGAACACAGTGTTGCTGTTATATTTGTACTAATCAAAACCATTATATTAACTCCCATTCACCCCTCTGATTCTCCATTCTCGACATCCCCATGACTTGACCACACAAGTACTATCTCTCACCATTACAGAACCAGCTATTGCTCATGAATATATATAAGCTATTGTGCTGTCAAATTCCTTAATTCATCACTAGTCCAAGATCCATGCAACAATGACATGGTTAGACTACACAATTCTTCATTGATTGTGGCACAACTGTTGATCTCCACCAGATGATGTGGAGTTTGTAATAGGCGAGCACTTTTAATTGGAATGATGTATATTTGCTTAGAGACGTCATTTTGGTCCTCATCAAGTGGTGGTAGGATGTCTGTTTTTGACATTTGAAGTTGTCCGATAGTGCTTTGATTTGTGACATAGAGTGTGGGTGTTATTGATGTTTGAATCACTCATAGGATCCGTCTAGATTTATTCACTTCATGAACCAAGCTCGTGTTAGATGAGTTCTAATAATTGGTGATACATATATGCAAATGTTTTGTTATTCTTTTTCAAACCAAGCTAGATCATTTGTTGGTCAAATGAAGTTAGTTGTTGCTCTGATTCATTGGTTCTTGGTACTTCCATGTTATTGAATTTCTGGTTACCATTAGAGTTCCTGGATAGAATGTGCTATTATTTACAAAATTTGAAACTTGCAGCCTGATAGCATTAGGGTCATGGGTGACAAATCAACGGCTAGAGATACGATGAAGAATGCTGGAGTTCCAACTGTCCCCGGAAGCGATGGATTGTTACAGGTTTTACTTTTCTCCATAAATATAGCTTCTAGGATAAGCTGTGCCAGTAATTGTGCTTCTATGAATTGCTTCTCGTTTTTTATATTGCAGAGTACTGAAGAAGGAGTGAGACTTGCGAATGAAATTGGTTATCCTGTCATGATCAAAGTAAGTATAGTATTCTATAGAAAGTATTACAGTCCTAGTTTGAGGAGGTTGCTCTGTATTTCTCACTTGCCAAAGCTCTTAGGGCTTTTGTGGAAGTAGAGTTGACAGGATTCTCGTGAGTTTGCAGAAGAATGTTTCTGTCAGAGTTTAAACGTTGCATATATGGTGTAAGACCTGATACATCTGTTAGTGGTATCATCAGATAGTCAAATTAAGATAACTTTAGTAATTTGTAGTATAGTATAAAACAATTTTTTGGCGGAAAAAAATCCATCATGTTATAGGTAATGGGATAGTTTACACTTTATAATCTCATGGACACTTAAAAATGCAAATACCACGATATGTTCTAGGTGTCATATTTGTTATTCATGAGTTTTGATCATGATTGGTAATTTTAAAAGTAAAAAAGTATCAAATTCAACTCAAGAACTGAAAATAACATATCATTACTTTCTTATCCCCTACTTTGATGAAGTGGTCCATTTGGGTTAAGTTGCGGTCAATGCAGTGATTAACTTTTTATTACTGTATTAACGTACTGCAAATAACCAACATTTTCATATTTGTTGGTTAATTAACCGCAGTAACCCTAGGCTTGGTCTAGCGGTAGATTATTATTAGGTACTGCAAATAATCAAGCTTTTCTTTGCTGATTAGATTGTGTATGTTCATCCGCTAAATTTTCTTAATACAGCTTGGCTAGCATCTCGATTTGGATTCATGTTTTATTCATCATCAATACCATATTTTATTTTTAAATTTGGATTTGATAAAGTAACCTCTGACATGGACCACCATGTCAAAAAGTTTCTGTCAATATATTCTTCAATCTATACTTGGAAAATTCATCGAAATAGTTTTCTTGACTGTAAAAACTTGACTTTTTGTAGGCAACAGCTGGTGGTGGAGGGCGTGGTATGCGTCTTGCTAAGGAACCTGACGAGTTTGTAAAATTATTGCAGGTACACCATTTTTTCTTGAAGCTTTCTATTAAGTTTTCTCTGTTATGCGCTTTCTTTTCCCTTTTGTCCTCGAGATTCCAAATTTTCCAATATATTCAGAAACTGGAGTTCATGCGATTGCATCATATGTTTTGAGAGTATACTGGAGTATCACAATTCTACATCCGATCTTACTATATTTTAACTTTGCTCGAGTTGAAAGCTAATCATGTGCGGCTTACTATCTGAAATAATTGTTCTTTTATTTGTGCTGTTCCATATCTGAAATTTCATCAGTTTTCTTAATATCTAAAAGTTCATGCTATTAGGTTAAGATACCCTAAAATGTGCATGCATTGATCTTTGAGTGCTGCTCATATCTGTTATAACTTGTACGGGACAATCAGGATTTTTTTTTTCTTCAGAATATTAATGTTGTGGTAACTGATATTTACCAAAACATTTTTAGTTCTGTGTCACAAAGTCTATTCAGATAAGTTGTATGCCATTATTCTTTCTTTTCTTTGGTGTTAACAGCAAGCTAAAACTGAGGCTGCAGCTGCATTTGGTAATGATGGTGTTTACCTGGAGAAGTATATCCAGAACCCAAGGCACATTGAATTTCAGGTAATAGCAGTGATTTTACTGTCCACCAAATTCACTTGAAAAAGCTTTTATGAAGCTAAAGTTCGAAACATGTATTTTTATCGGAAAATTCTAAATTAAAGAACAATGAGATTTATTTACCTATTTATAAGTTTATGTGAGAAAAGATGAAGATACCGGTGTGGTGATTCTGATCAAATTGTGGCTGTGGGTTTATGGGTTACAATGTGGATTTTCCTTGATAATCTAGAGCAAAATTTTGATCTTTGAGTAGATTTTAATTAAGTGACTTGTACGAGACGTGTATGCACATGAGATGTGTTCAAATCAAATCATCAATTTATTGTCTAACTATTTACTAATCTATGAAATATATTGTAGTGGAAAGGGGTGAGGTACGCTCTGAAGGTTTTTATTTCTTATGAGATACTTTTAAACTTATTAACCAGATTAAACAGAACAGGTTTAAGCATACAATTATGTCAGCGTATAACTATACTATTGTTTATAGTTCTTCTGAAATGTGCCTTTTTAAATAATTATTTTGGAAGTGAGAGATAATGTATTTATATGAGGCTGTGACAATTGCTTTACTGGCAGGACCATCCATTTGTTTTGTTTATCGCACTTGTTTCCCTACTGCTATAAGTTACATAGAAAAAGTTTGCTTTTATTTGATTTTTCCGAAGTTATGACTGTATGTTTCTCTTTTTCGTTCCTTCTCTTCTTTAGCAACAAGGTGAGTCTAGTTATTCATCTAGTTGAAAAATAATATCATTTGCTTTCTTGGTTGAATATTACTCGGTGTGC
Organism: Linaria vulgaris; assembly: GCA_948329865.1. NCBI lineage: Eukaryota > Viridiplantae > Streptophyta > Magnoliopsida > Lamiales > Plantaginaceae > Linaria > Linaria vulgaris. Next base: position 69,686,889 of record OX415249.1, read on the forward strand.
TAATATTAAGACGTGGTTGTATTTTGCATTATAATAGTCGCGCTTATTTGATATGGAAGATATGGATCATTAGGTAGAAACAGTTCCTTTACGTGATAAGGAACACTGTGTTGAAATAGAAGTGGACATGATGTAACGAGGGGTACTCTTAATGACTTAGGTATTATTAGTTCATATAACTTAAGTGGACATGATATGGAACACTGTGCTCATATAACTTAGGTATTATTAGTTATATGAGATTTATTGGATCCCCTCTTCATGACTGTAAGACCTACCTTAATTGTTTTGCAGGTTTTGGCTGACAAACATGGTAATGTTGTGCACTTTGGGGAGCGTGATTGTAGTATTCAGGTATACATTTGCCTTTCTTCTACTTTAACTCTTGCAGCTAGGTTTTACTGTAGCGTGTTATTTGGTATCAGCCTCAGTACTCTTTGGCTGTTTGTTGAAAGTAAAGGTGTCCCCTAAACTTTCAATTTTCTGTCTGCATTTTGAAAACCTTATGTACTACGCTCCTCGTACTAATAAATGCAGTTTTTCTTTCTTGATCCAAACAATATTGGGAACTGTCTTCCTTGCTTGGCATGCAACCTGAGTCTTTTTCTCTAAATAGCCTCTGCCTCCTATATATAAAGCCTTAAAATGAATTTTCTATCTGCTCCATCAGCCCAATGACTATCTGATTAATGATGGATTTGCCACCTACCCATGTGATGGACTCGTAATTAATACCGGCTCATACGTGCAACAGTATTCGAGAATTATCCACATGACTCAGAGGCAGCCCTAGCCTCCTATATAAAGTGGCTTCTTCTTCTAATGAGTCTTTTTAGAGAGTTCAAAGATATATTTCCCTAATAAGCATTCGCTAAAATTATCTTGGGTTCAACGAAGTTGAATGAGTTGAGTAACATAGCACATCGAGTAACAGTTAATCACTGATTTGCAGAGAAGAAATCAGAAGTTGCTAGAAGAAGCACCTTCACCCGCATTGACATCAGAACTGCGGAAAGCCATGGGTGATGCAGCAGTAGCAGCAGCAGCATCCATAGGTTATGTTGGTGTTGGTACTGTCGAGTTCCTTTTGGATGAAAGAGGTTCCTTTTACTTCATGGAGATGAACACTAGAATCCAGGTGAGACGACAGACAGTCTGTTTATTTCATGGGGTTCATCCTTGATGTGTAAAATTTAGATGTTTTCTTCTGCCATAAATGTTAGGTGGAGCATCCAGTTACAGAAATGATTTCCTCTGTCGACCTAATTGAAGAACAAATTCGTGTGGCGATGGGAGAGAAACTTCGCTACAAACAGGTAAATGTTGGGATCTCTCTAGATACTTGGAAATAAGCTGTTATCTACAGTTCAAATGAACATTTGTTTCTTGAATGTAGGAGGATATTGTGCTTAGGGGACATTCAATTGAATGCCGAATCAATGCAGAAGATGCTTTCAAGAATTTCAGACCTGGACCAGGTAAAGAATTGTGTGCATGCTTACATAATGTGAATTCTTTTCTTGATGCCCTTGTTATATATATATATATATATTTTTTTTTTGTATTTTCCACTGCCTGAATTAAATTCTTGACTCGAAGCTCCTACCAAGTTTTCTAATTGATACATGTAGTGATCAATGATGGGGAAGTCAATTTTTTTTTTTTTTTAATTCAAACACCAGTTACTAATATGATAACATCCAGTAGAAAATGTTATAACAGTTGTATTTGTATGCTAATACCCCAGTATTTTCTTGAACAGGGAGAATAACTGCTTACTTGCCAGCAGGAGGTCCATTTGTGCGAATGGATAGCCATGTTTACCCAGACTACGTGGTTCCACCAAGCTACGATTCTCTTCTTGGAAAGGTTCGCATATTGTGCATTTCCACGGGCTAGTTTTCTTATGCGATGTTTGAACATGAATCTTTGTGAAATACTGAGAAAAACTTCTACTTCATATCATTTTCCTAATAACAAGATATAAATTATAAAATAAAATAAAATCTCATCTGAATTGATGGAAGTCCTTAAAGATGATACAAATGTAGCACTGGAAGTTAATGAAGGAGACATTTGTTATTTTGGCTGATTTATGCAATTGAAGTTGCAATGTTGCATATTATATGGTTTAAGGCACTTAATGTTGATGAATTCAGTATGTGTCCTGGGTTGTGTTCATACTTTGAATGTGTAAATCTCTCTATGAATATGTCTCTAGCCACCTAAATATAAATTTCCAGTCTCATTTTCTGTTCGACTATTACTGTTTAGGCTTGATGATAGCATTTGTACCTTTTCTTTTGTCAAAGTACAAGAGTTTGATTATGTTTGTGAATACACTGTGGATGATAAGTTCTTGAAAGAAGATTCGACATGTCCTAACGTATGTTTCTTAATTGCAATTTCAGCTTATTGTCTGGGCTCCAACAAGAGAGAGGGCAATTCAACGCATGAAAAGGGCTCTCAACGACACCATTATTACAGGTAAACTGGTGGCTTACATTAAGTTTACAAGTAGTAGCTGACTTGTGGTTTGTTGTGGTGATTCACTTCGTATAATGAAAACAAAATAAATCATAGAATAATAAAAGGAATAAACTAAATCAAGAATGCTTGTGTTTACGTGCACTTGTTAAGTTTTTTTCTTGTTATGCTTAGAATTCTACTCCCCAGTGATACCCTTTGGTGGGATGATTACATATACACCCCCCTTAGATTCAGCCTAATTACAAATATGTCAGTACTATTTGAATAATTACGGTTAGCATTCTAATTCCGAGCATATTGTGGACTTTAGAGCTCCCAATGTTTGAGTAAAAATCATCCCTTTGTTTGTAATTCTGTCAGCCCCCTCCTCCCCCCGCAAAAAAAAGTGTATCTTCTCTGAAACTGAAGCTAAACGATAATCAAATCAGTCTGGTAAGGTAACATGAGTCTTGGGGCATAATATTCTACTTTGGTAATGTTTCTTCTTGTCCATGATAATCAAACATTTCTTGTTTTTACGTAAATCTTATATGCATTGGTATTAGTCCAATATCTTCAATAGCGCTCTCCAGACTACAATAATTTCCTTCTCTTGTGGCCAGGGGTTCCAACAACTATTGAGTACCATAAGCTTATCCTTGAAGTTGAGGTGGGCATCTGTTGTAGTTATCTAAATTGGCACTTCATTGGGAGGACTTATATAAACTTGAATTTTGTCTCATGTTTTTGTCTTGCCATAGGACTTCAAAAACGGGAAGGTCGATACTGCTTTTATTCCAAAACACGAACAAGAGCTTGCTGCGGTAAGGAACTGGATATGTTACTTCTTGAAATATCTATCCTCTTTTTCATCTCTAGGCCACCAGTAATCATCCACCCCCCCCCCCCTGGCGCGCGACATCCTATGAAGTATTGGCCATATATTTCCTATGATGTATGATTCGCGTGTTCTCAGGTTCTTGGTACTTATCATAAATAGTAAAGTCTTACCGAAACTGGGTTGTATGTACACTGACATTCTAACGCACTGAACGCCTGTAGTTAATATCATCATTTCTTTGTGAATGATGTGACAAAATCATCAGTACAGTCATTTGAGCTAGACACACCACCCTTCAAAATCGCAAACACAAAGTGAAGATATACTATCTGTTAACACTTTTCATTCTAGAATTTGTACCCTTTATAAGCATCAAATTTTGCTGTGTTTTATGGGTTTGGTTAAAGAATTCTTGTGATTACTTTGTTATTGCAGCCCGTTACAACAGAAGCTGCATCTACTAAGAAAGAGTTGGTTAATGCCTCTGCTAAAGGTGCTCTTTGAGTGTTGGTCAATGGAACGAGTTCTCGATTTGGATATATTGCTGCGCCAAAGTGTGTTTGAATCCCTGCCCAGTTTTGTTCACATGTATCCGAGTGTGTGCACCTGTTAGCTTTGTTTTGGAACAACAAACATTTAACTTATAAAGATAGGTAGAATCATCCCATCAAAAATCAGTTCTCGTACTTGCCATTGAATCATATGTTCTTGGTTTCAGGCCTTGATGCCATTATACATATATTTTTTTCGTCCCTGCGAAGTAGATCACTCATTATTTCATAATCCTTTTAGCAGTTAATTGATATTATTTGGGCAAAAATCTTCTTTTGGTCCCACAACATTATATCTTAATCACAATTGGTCCGAAGGAATACTATAATCGTCTCAGTATTGAAAATTTGTTCTCCTCAAAAGTACTATCTTTTGGCACAAAGAAAATTTCGGCCACGAGGGCCATTTCAAAAACTTATATTTAACTGTTATTTTATTCTTTTTCTTTTGTAAGAACACATGTAAAATAACTGAATTATGTCTGCATTTGTAATTGTAAAGCTTACAGTTTAAAATGATGACTATTATGTTTCTGAAAATATGTAAGAAGAAATAATCAATTAAGCAAAACGATGAATTTATTGAATATATTTCCAACAAATATGATTAGGAGATGTAAAAAAAATAAAGTTAAAACAAAAGAAGACAATATTTTTTAATAATAAATGTTCAAAAACTTTTTTAGATACAAAATTACTGAGTATTCTTTTGAATTTAGAAATAGAACTTCAAAAATAGCGAAAGAAAAAGAAAAACAAAACGATTTTTCTATAAATTCTTAAGATTCAATGTTCGTTTTTGAACAAAAATATTAAGAAAATTCTTTAAGAAAACAAATAAGACGTAGGAATAAAAAAAAATTATTTTGTAATTATTCAAAAATTGAAAAAACTAAATTTTGTATAAATCTTAAGTTGTTTTAGTTTAACTTTCCTTTTCGATATGATACACTTAAGATATTTTGAATATTTATTGAAGATACTTGTTTTAGTTCATTACTAGTAATATAACGCACGCGAGACCACATGTAAATTTATATTAATTTTATAAAAATAAAATTTTAAAAGATAATGTTGGTAGGGGTTGCTACTTTATAGGGTGCATATGAGCAAAATAACTAAAATGACAATATAGCTCTGTTATTCTTTTAATTGAAGAGGGAGAAAGATGGATATTTTAGGAAACAAAAAGTCGGTATCTAAATAGCCATTTTATGCGTATGGGACTTTACGTCTAATGCCGTAATAGATCTTTTTTTTCGTTTTAATTGCTCAACACTTTCTGAAGAAAGTAACTTTCAATAAGTCCATCTCCCAAAGTAGTTTTTTTTTGTACCACCAATATTTCCAATTATTTTTCCAGTCTATTTATCTTTTTTTTTTTAAAAAGTCAAAGATAGATGTGTTTTATGTTGGTATCGCGTTGCAAACGTATAACAATAATAAAGAACAAATAACGACAAGAAAAACTTTTATATTCATGATGTTGATTTTCCAAAATAAATACATATGACAAACAATAAAGTTTACCGAAAATGTGTAAGAATGGATTGAAGAACGGTTTTAGGACGAGTTGAAAGCAAGCCTTCTCCCCTTAAGATCGAATTCCTCGGCTATCCTTCAAGCCCTCGTAAGGAAGAGATCTCCCAAGGTACAACGTCCACTCAAATAAACAACAAGTGAAGGACTCTACTGTTTTTCTATTTCGAACACGAACGGCATTTGCAAAACTCTGAGATTGTATATGAAAAATAAAATGCAGAATGCTATGTTTTTGTTGGATGCTTTTCTCCTTTGCGCAAAGGCCTTTAAATAGAAAAATATTTCATGTAACAACCAAGCCATTAAGGGGTGATTTTAATTCAGCCATAAAGCCAAATTCATTTCACATTATTATAACATTTAGGTGTGGTTTGAATTCTCAATTCAAATCTGATATTTATTAAATAAAAATCTTATTCATATAAATAAAATCTCACCAATTAGCTTCTCATTAAGCCAATACAATTCACACCATTAAACCCAAGTTGCTATAATATCAATTGGACTCAATTCCAATTTCTAAAATTATATTTAGCCTCATGCCAAATAATAATTTCTCCAACATTTTATACCAAGCGCATTTGCGGCCAAAGAATCGTCAAGTACAATCAAGGAATGCCCAAATACAAAACAAGAAACAAATTAGTGTTCCGCAAAAACTAAGTTTTGAGGATCAAGAATTTCTCCTAACGCCATGCGGGCTAAGTTGTGCGCCATCATGTTAGCATCACGACCGATCCACCTAATGAAAAACCCGCTATGTGACTCGAACATACGAAGGAAATCCGAAATGAATTAGCGTAGCTCGCGTCTTCTTGAATCCGATAAAGAATGTCGTGAATAATGTTAAGACAATATCTTCTTCTTGAAGCGTATCAAATTACACTTTTTCTTCACTTAGCACAATCATTTAATGGACCAATTACCCACAGGTTGGTTGTCCATCATTATCAAATTCATCCAAAAAGCATATCCAGATATCGTCATCTTAAAAATATACAAAAGTCAGATGAGATTGCCATCTCACGCCATCTCACGAATGATGAACGGAGCAAAAGTCGATCGAGAATTTAAACAAATTATGTGATGTATATTTATTTCTTTATTATTATTATTTTCTAATAAAGACGCTTCCATTAACGATGAAAGAAAATTACATCAAAACAGGATACACAAAAAAAAAACGTCTGGCATGGGTTATTCGTTTGCTGTAATGTTGAAGTAGAGCCTGATTGATCCTTGTTTCTTTTTCTATTGAGTTATTCGTTTGCTGTAATGTTATGTTGCATGGGTTTATTCATGCAGTACGTTTGGCTTTATGCCTTTGATCAATGATCATATTTTACCTTCAAAAAAAAAAAAAAAAAAAACGTCTGGCATTCATGATAATGAGGATGAATGACACCGTAGCAGCAAAATACGATAGCTCCTCCTAGAAAATACTCCTTTATCGCGATACTCTTACTAGATTACGGGGACATATTTCTGTTAGCTGAAAAGCTAAGCAAAGTGAGATGTAGATTGGCAGGTAAGCTTCCCCTTGGGAGTTGCTGCACGCAACCTCGAATCTTCATAAACGTACATGAAAGGAACAGGCAGATTTCCACTTAGAGCTACCTTGTACTCTTTCAACATCTCAAGTTTCTATTTTAACAATCTTCTTATCCATATTCTTCACAGTTCACAGATAACTCTGGTGCTAAAAAGGATGAAGGTATGTATTGCATTCCAGGGAGATATAAAGCAACAGAACTACTGGTTTATATCAGACAAGATCCACTAAACACACTCTTTAAACATTCATCTCTAAACAGAAAATTAGCGTATCATCACAAAAACGAGAAAGCACGCGTAACATCCTCAAGCGAGCGAGTAAATCCATTTCTCATAGATAAAGGTAACTAAAATTACAGGATACAGTGTTTCATGAAAGAAAGTAAAAATTTATTATATATACAGAAATATGTAACATGGCATGTCTACAAACAATAAGCTGTTAAATCCTCCACACCTCCATACATTTGTCTGATAAAATAATGTCTCTTCACAAATCAGCTTATGTTTGTGGAACTGTTGAAACATAATATTATGGCTTCACTGGTACAGGGAACTAACAACGGGCAGCTAATTCCAAATAAAACTACCTTATAGACAAGAGGATACAGAAATGAGGTACAAAAACATACATAATACATAGATTAGTCTATAAACAAATAAATGAAGCCACAAGCTCTTCAGCAATTACGGCTTTGAGGGCACACCTTTGCCAGGCGAAATTGTAGAATCTTCATACATACAGAGCTCTCCTTACAACAATTTACAGCTACTGCGATGCTCACTACTCATCCAATAATGAACTCAGCGTAAAACATCAGGCTCTGCTAAGCTCCCAGCAAAATTCACCTTACAGCCTTCCGGAAACTGCAATCCAGCTTCATGACATCTCACTTTATTTACATGAGGGCAAGAACGCACATCAAGATATTCAAGATATTCACAGGACGTTAAAAGTTTTGTGAGTCCATCAACCGTAATCTTCGGACAGTTACTTATCCTCAAAATTTTCAAGTTCAACTTAGTTTCCTCATCTCCCAACCCTTGAAAAGCAGCATCTGTTACCTCTTCACAGCATCCGACATCAAGCACCTCAAGTTTCTGGCACAAGCAAAGTATCCGGTCTACAGAAGAGCTAGAGACATTAAGACACCAATCCATACGCAGACCCCTGAGACTGCTGGAACACGCATCCGCCAACGACTTTATGGATTCATCAGACACGTTCCGGCAACCACCGATGACTAGTGTTTCCAGATTCTTGCAGTAAGTAGCCAACGACAGTAAAGAAGCATCACTAATCTTGTAACAATCCAGTAGCTTTAACGTCAAAAGCCAAGACGAACAAGCTTCCGACACACTCGAAACCCCAACGTCTCCGACATTGCTGCACTTATTAAGATTCAAATGCTTCAGATTCCGACAGCCCTCGACAAGAACGGTGAGGCCCGAGTCCGTTAAGTTGGTGCACCCCTCGAAATCCAACTCTTCCAGATCACGGCAGTTCACGGAAAGAGCGGTTAACAGAGCGTCAGCTACAAACCTGCAACCCGCAAGACGCAAAGATGTGAGATCAGGGCAACCGAGGGCGACAGAGGATAACCCCTTATCCGTGAGCTTTCTGCAGTAAGAGACATCTAACGACTGCAAAGAACGAAGCTTCGACCCAATTTCCGTCATTCCTTTATCAGTTATACCTGTTGGTTCAAATAAAAAAAGACCAATCTTTATTAAAAAAAAAACATATAAGCAGAACTTAAACCCTAAATATCAAAATCATAATTAGGGTTAAGAAATTGGACAACGGACCTTTGCAATTGTGCAAGTTGAGATTTTGCAAGGCGGAGAAGGAGGAGGCAATGACGGCGAGATCGGAGTCGGTGACGCCAGGGTAGAAGGAGCGAGAGAGGGACTGGGAGAGGTCGAGGTCACGGAGGCGAGTGAAACGATTGGCGATCTGACGGAGCATGTGTGGACCAGCTCTAGCGGAAAGTTTCCTGCGCTCGGTGCTCTGAAGTCGGAGCCACCTCTTGCAGACGAGGCCGAAAGCTTCTTTGTCTTTGTCGAGCTCCATTTTGGAAAGTATAGCACGAAGCTCGTCGTCACCAAGGCTCTCGTTGATGCAGCAGCACTCCATTTTTAGGGTATAACTTACTTACTTTCCTCGCTTGCCTGTAATTTTATCAGTATACAGAAGAAGGTGGTGGTGGATGACACTCTGGCTTTTGAGTGTGAACTACGAAAATGCCCCGCAAGATACGGTAGGTATCAAGACAAACCAGTTATGGTATAGAATAATAATTTGTTGGAATGAATCATTATTGTTGTATTAGTTTTCACGACCAAAAATTATATTGGTACCTTTATTTGACCGCTAAATATATTTGGTATCCTAACTTATTCAGCCTTTTAAATGGTACATGAAGTTTCAAGATCTCATCAAACTAAGTACTCCCGCGACGGAGCCCCAAAATCGTCGCTCCTAAAGTCTACGTTGATGCCCATTGACCCGTCAATAACCAATTTTTGACTTCATAATTAACATATGGCAATCCTGACTAGACAAAAAAATAAGGACTACAAAACCCACTTTCTCCCGTGCTCTGAGCTCATTTCTCCCTCTCATTATCAGCTCACTGCCCTTTTTCACTTTTTTCGCAACTCTATGCGTTCCACCACCACCATTGTTGAAGATGGTTGCTGTAAAACCCCAATTTTTACTTGTATTTCTTTCTTACTAAAACTGAAAATTTCGTTATGCATTTTGTTTTAATTTTCTTAAGGTTCTTAAAGGTTTAAGTATTTTAGTTCTTCTTAGGAGAAGGGGAAATATTATATATATTTGGAGAATGTTCTATTAGCAGCCGCATATCTTTTTAGAACTTTTAAGTGTATTAGGTCTCTTAATTAAGTCATAATTAATTAACAAAGATGAAAGATTAGATTATTTTATAAGTAGCCTTTTCTTTTAGCTATTAACTAAATATTAGGGCATTCAGTTCAACAGATTACATAGAAAATCACATGACTCTCTTCTTCATATTTATCACTCACGCCGCACTCTTGTTATAGGTATACTAGTAGTAAATATATACATATACATATACGCATTGCTTTTTAACGTGATTGAAGATACATTGTTAAAGTTTATCTGTAGATGATTGCTTGCTACATAGCATGTTAATTGATTGGAACCGATAACGTTATTGATTACTAGCACTAATGAATATGGTTCATGTGAAATAATTGTTTATTGCTTTAAACGTTTATTGTATTGATTGTTACTAACTGACTGAATTATTTGAAATAACCGAACGACTCAGTGATTGTTTGAAAACAACCGAACGACTGACTGATTGTTTTGAACGACTGAACGATTGACTGATTGACTGGCTGATTGACTGGAATGTTTTGAACGACTGAATGGATCCACGACTTGGTAAGCATGTTGTATCGCTGGGCAGCGGCGGGCTCGCCAGATGGTCTTCGTGCCCCATGGCCCCTCTCCCTTAGACCTACGGGAGTTTCGTAGTGTCTCTGTGGGGTAACCGACGAGCATGCATGTGTGGTATGTGGACTAATTTCAAGGTAGCTCCTTGAATGGGGGTAACAAAGACTGACTGAAAGGAGTTATAAGGATGGGTATTGTTTACTTAAGGTTGAAACTCTGTTCATTCTCGATTGATTGCCTGATTACCCGACTGTGTGGCTGCCTGAACGATTAATTGACCAATGTGCCTAATTTTTGTTTTCAATTGTTTTCAAAATAAAAGTGCACGTCATTCACTCTGCACACAAATGCACAAACACCACTGAGATTTTTATCTCACGCATGCATGTTTTTCCCCATTCCTTTCAGCTTTAGGTCAACCAGGACGAGATTTGAAGAACATGGAGAGTGGGTTCCGTCGGGTAGTTAGTTAATGTTTGTATTAAGTTCACCTTTTTCTTTATTGTAACAGTTGTAATTGTCGTGTTTTTGCACAATTAGTATTTTTTTAAACGTGATTCTTGTTATGATATTGTACTGTTTAGCCTCGAAATTCTGGGGCGTTACAGTTGCACACGAAGATGAGGGCTCGTCATCCTTCAAAATCAGACTAGCCGCTGCCACGTTACCGTACGTTTTTCTGACAAATCTGTTTGATGTTGTGTATTCGTTTGATTTGTGTATGCCATCACGATTCAAAAGCTACTCGTTAGGTTCTCCCCCAAATACCTCTTACCAGAAACCCTAATTTTTTAAATTTTGTAATTTTCTACTTTACCCCGAAAATTGGAAACCCTAATTTCAAAATTACAAACCCTAATTCACAATTTGAGACTTGCATGCTATTGCATTTGTGTGTATTGTGTATACCATTAATAATCTTGCTCAAATCGTCTCTTTTCCCCCAAATTGATCTATCCCGAAACCCTAATTTTTGAATTTCAAAATTGCGAATCCTAAACCCAAAATTGGGAACCATACTTTCAAAATTAGAAGCACTAATTTGAGAATTCTTACACTTTGCTCAACTTCGACGAATCTCCCTAATTCTAATTTTAATACTTTTATTATTTTCCAGGATCCTGCGAACTATAGGTTACTGTTCAATTCTTTTACGGAGGGAAGTTTGGTTATAACCCTATTGAGTATGCGGGTGGTAGTAGATGTGTAGTTGATTATTTGGGGCATGAAGATTTGAGCTTAAATAGGCTCTTCGCTATATGCAATGAACTTGGTTTCATGGTGGTTAGGGGCTTCTATTTGAAAAAGGATTCTGGCTTTGTGCTTGTGGTAGATGAGAATGACATTAGCTCATTGTTTTTGGAGAAGCAGAGTGGGAGGGTTATGGATATATATGTTAAATGTGAAGGGAGGGTTGACAAGCATTAACAAGCTCTGTATGAAGGTGATGAATTTCAGGAAACAAAGGTTTAAGTGGAAAATGTTGGAGTTGGAAGTACTATGGAAGAACTGAGTGATGGAGATCTTGATCTTGAGTACTTCAGTGATGGATCTTATGGGATGTATAGTGATACTGAGCAGGGTCCTAGTATCAACTGCAAAACTCTTGATAAATTGTTGGGGATTAATCGTGATGGTGAAGCAGACAATGGAGAGGGAGATAATGGAAAGGCAGACACTAGAGAGGCAGATAATGGAGAAGCTGATAATGAAGAAGCATATAATGGAGAAGTTGATTGGGACAGAATGAGAAATAAAAACAAGGCAAGGGGAAGGAACCTAGTAAGAGTAAAAGGGACAATAGTAAAGGTAAGGGTAAGGCATCTTGTAAGGGTGAGGGGTAAAGCTAAGGGTAAGGGAAAAAATGAGACATTGTGTTGGAAGGAAGGAAATGATGATTACTACAGCTCTGAGTCAGACCCTGGTGAAGAAAACATAAATGAAAGTGAATATGATCTCTTAAGTGATAGAGATTATGATCAGGAACAAGACCTTAGTGTTTATGGGGAGGTGTTCAATGAGAAGGATATAATGAACCCCATTATAAATCTGGGAATAAAGTTTACCTCCAAAAAAATGTTGAAGGATGTTTTGCAATCCCTTGCAGTTATGGATATGAGGACTGTTACATTTGCAAGAAATGACAAGAGGAGGATGTGGGTGAAGTGTGTTGACAAAAAGAGGTGTAAGTGGAGAATAAATGCAACAAAGATGGCTGGTGAGGTTGGAACTTTCAGAGTTGTGTATTTCAAGCAACCACGCAAATGTCCTCAACTCAGTAAAAGCAAGCAACTGACTGCAAAGTGGGTTGGGAAAAAGTTTGTGCCACTGTTCCAAAGTGATCCCAACATGAGTGTTAAAGGTTTTCATGATGATGTTGTTAAGGCTCTTAACACAAAATGATCATTACAATGTGCATACAGGGCAAAGAAGGAGTCTCTACTGCTGTTGCATGGATTTTCTACCGAACAATATGTTGCCTTACGGGACTACAAAGGAGAAATTGAAAGGACCAATCCAGGGAGCACAGTGATACTTGGTATTGATAACAGAGGGCAAGATAACAGGTTTGAGAGGATGTATGTATGTTTTTGGGCTCTGAAAAAGGGCTTTTTGGCTGGGTGTAGGAAGGTGATTGGGGTTGATGGGGCTCATTTAAAGGGGCCTCACAAAGGGGGTTTGCTAACTGCAGTGGGTATAGACCTAAACAACAACATTTACCCCATAGAATGGGCTGTGGTTGAGAAATAATATGGGGATAACTGGATATGGTTCTTGCACATTTTGAAGCTAGATTTGAACATTCAGAGGAATGAGTTATGGACATTCATGCCTGACAAATAGAAAGGTTTATTGTAAGCTTTTGAATTGGTGTTGCTTGGAGTAGGTCACAGATTTTGTGTCAGGCATTTACATGGGAAATTCAAAAGGGCAGGCTTCACTGGAGATGCACTTAAAGATGCATTATGGAAGGCTGCCAGAGCCACCACAAAATCTGGGTATAAGTATAGAATATCTGTTTTGGATAAACTTAGTCCAGATGCAAAGAAATGGTTAGTTGACAAACCACCTGAACATTTGAGTAGATCTCACTTCAAAAGTGGTCCTAAGTGTGACATTCTATTGAATAATGGATGTGAGTCTTTCAACTCTGTGATTCTTGAAGCAAGGGAAATGCTTATTCTTAGTATGCTAGAATGGCTACAACAATATGTCATGACTAGACATCAAATTAATAGAGATATGGCAAGGAACAGATGGCACATGTAGTGATGTCCCAAAATAAGGAAGGTGAATGATGAGTTCATAGGAACTCATGTTGAACATTGCATTCCAACTAAGTCAGATGACACACACAATTCTGTGCAATCTTGGGACCAAAGTGTGTGGGAAGTTGATTTGGAGAAATGGACTTGTGGTGTAGAAAGTGGGATATCAGTGGTATTCTTTGCATTCATGCAGTGAATGTTATAACTGCACAAGGACTGGATCCACTTGACTTCATTCATCATTGTTACAATGTTAACACATATCGTGAGGCTTATGACCATGCCATATTGCCAATAAATGGAAGGAAGGAGCGGAGAGAGACATGTTATGCAACCCCTACTCCACCTAATGAAGTAAGATCTGTTGGGAGGCCAGAGAAAGCAAGAAGGAGAGAACCTGATGAGCCACCACTTAAGAGAAAGAGGAAGTGTAGAGGCAAGCCAATTGTCCCATTGGCATCTGATCCAGATAGAGTGAAGAGACAATAACATACATTGCAATGTAGCTACTGTGGTGAATATGGACATAATATTAGGAGCTGTGAGATGAGGAAACAACATGAAGAGGAAGAAGCAATTTTGGATGCTGAAAATGCTGCATTTTGCTGCCCAAGCTCAGCCTACTGTTGATGAAGAGCCTGGAACTGTAGACTTGGAGAATGAACCAGTTGAGGATAGTGGTGATGCTGCTAGCATACCATGCGCTGCTGAAGCTCAGACTTCTATTAATGAACAGCCTGATAGCGTTGACTTGAATAATGAACCTACTAGATATAATGCTAAAGGTCAACATGCTTCTAGAGCACCTCCTAACATACAACCTAATGTACACAACTTTGAAGGTGGAACACCTCCTAACATACAACCTAGTGTACAAAACTTTGAAGGTGGTGCAAGTGGTCCAAAAATGGTGATATTAATGTTTTTAACATTGAATGGGATGGGAACTTCCTAGATGAGCTTGACAAATTGGAGGCAGCAACACATTGGAGGCAGCAACACAGTCTGGAATGTTGATATTAATGATTTTAACATTGAATGGGATGGGAACTTCCTAGATGAGCTTGACAAATTGGAGGCAGCAACACAGTCTGGAACTCAGCAAAAAGAGGTCAATCGCACATGTAGTCAACCATCTGTTATTCAAAGCCAGACTTGTGATGGAGCTTGGTGGTCAATCTCCCTATTAGTACATGTGGGTAGTTCCAAGAAGAAAATCAAGAAATAGAAAGCTGAGTGTAGTGCAGTGTCATCTGCAATTTTGAGCAGTTCATTTACCCTTTTGTGAATGAAAACAATTCTGCTAGATTGGCTGATTTTGGTTAGGATAAATATGTATCCTACTATATATTTTCATGATTTGATGGAATGGTTATCAGTCATGTAGTTATTATTGTTTTTATTGGTTATCATATTTAATGTGCTTCTTAGCTATGTGATGTCTGAATCATGGAGACAATTACTAACTGTCATCCAACCACCAATGGTCATAAAAGTAGTTCATGGAATAGAAAAAAAAAGACATAAGAATTAACAAGTTCATTGTTCAATAACTACTCCAAAATGATAACGTCAGGTTCCACATCTTCTTCTTCTGGAATTGCATCAACATCCAATGGATCATCTTCATCCAAATTTGCTTCCTCTGGGAATTTGGCACACTTCATTTCCACAAAAAAGTATGTGGAGCAGAGCACCATCCTCTAGACCAAAAAGCCTGAAGTACTTATCCACATCAGTCTCCTGCCAAAATCAAAGCCAAGTCATTAATGCACTTCAATAAGTTATGCATAATATGATCAGAAAAATTGAATCATCGTCATGGTTACCTATTGGATATGATCATAGTCTGGTCCAATAACAAGGTGGAATGCTTGGTCACAATGCACTCTAGGTAATTGAATAAACCTCATAAACAACTTATATTTGTTCCTCAACTAAATAATCCTCCTCCTCAGTTGATACCAATAGTATTTAGTCTTCAAATCATACTCAACTCACCGGTCACAATCTTTGTTGCTCTATACAAAGCTTTAATGTTACATAACCTATGCCTCTCCCCTTACCTAAGCAGAGTTTGTAACAATAATGTTTGACCTTGCATGGGAAAGTCCATGTCTAAAAATAGTGTAAGCTTCAACTGTTGAGAGCTTGTGTGAACCACCATTGCTAAAGAGTCATAGTTATTACATAGAAGAACAAAACATGTAAATAGAAAGAATTAAATAGTTTAGACATCACTAACATAAAAGTGATAGTTGCATTAGGTCCTTAGAGTTGAAGTAGCATACCTATTACATGGATTGAACATTGTAGATAAAATAATAGAAATTAAAAGACCAACACCCTAAGTCCATAGCCTACTAATGCCACTATTAAATCTTCTTAGAATAAATAGCAAACAACACCACCTCAAACAAACAAGTTACAATAGTCAGCAGAATCCATCCTAAACAACAACAAAATAATGCAACCTTTGTTGGATCAATTCTCTTCAGTGATTCAATTACATCTTCAGTTGTGGTATATCCATCTTTGGTAGCAACATTACTGATTGATGATTGTTGTTGCACAGAACAAGTTGAACCAAACACTTCAATTGATCTTTTCTTCATAATTGATTTTTTCTTCATTTTGGGAGAAGGGGCAAATGTTTCATTATTGTGGGGTGAGTTATTAGTGTGTATTATGGATTGGTAACGTTTATACCTATCCTCATGCTCACAATCAACCCAAATGAAACAGTCTACATGGTACATTGAGACAGGACATTTATAGTAGTGTCTACCAGGACTTTTTTTGAGAGTTTGACATAAGATAAATCATGAATCCACTTCCATAGAATCAAGGCAAATCATATGGGTGCACCAACATCTACAATCAAGCAAGGCATATCATATTGTTCAAGTACAAATCATATAGTTCAGCCATCTACAGAGAAATAAGCAATTTTAATTTGAACCTAAGACAACTACACAACAAACCCTAGTTCACAGATTCACAATACATATACAGTATATACACAAACACATGAACAATTATCAAATTCAAAAATATTAACCTCATAAACCCTAACAGTGGATAGATTTCCACAAAAGCATCTCAAACCTACACCCATTTATTTTGGGAACTTAGCATAAAAGATCGAGTAATTTTGAAAAAAAAGGCAAAAATATCTAACAACTTGAATAATAGAGCATTTTCGAACAAAAATAGTAACAGAGATTAAAGTGGTTACTAACCTTCGACCGAAGAGGAGACATGATTCTGATCGGCGCCGCGATTTGGGATGAAGGGTTGAAATGGTGTTTGTGACCGTTGAGGTGGAGAGTGGACGTTTTTATTGGAGGGAGTTGATGGGATGGAACTGTTGGTTGGTTAATTTTTTTTTGTCTAGTCAACATTGCCATGTGTTAATTATAAAGTCAAAATTGGCTATTGACGGGTCAACGGGCATCCGTAGATTTTAGGAGCGGCGATTTTGGGGCTCCGCCGCGGGGGTACTTAGTTTGATGAGATTTTGAAACCTGAGGTACCATTTAGAAGGTTGGGTAAGTTAGGGTACCAAATATGTTGAGAAGTCAAATAAAGGTACCAAGTATGATTTTTGCCCTAGTTTTGCCTGGACCTCGAGACGCGAACAACATAATAGATGTGATGGCCCCATGGGGTACAACCAAGCTTTGGTGAACTGCCCGACACAAACCATATTTTTGTGCGACTTGAACTTATTGTCCCCTTCGGACTAAAATATATTGGCTTGCATGATATTTGGTAATATTCGTAATAAAAGTTTCTAGAAGTAAAGTTAAAAACCATATCTCGTACAAAGTAGTAGCACTTAACCAAGACAAAGATGAAGATGAATGACTAAGAGTCTCTTGAAATTCTTATCCTACCATCAGATCTACATCTGCTCAGGACACCCGTCAGACTCCCATTCGATCATATATACACCGTCATTCGAGGAGATCTAATTACGAGTTGCCCGCAGTTATCTATATAAAGTCCTCTCCATCCCTCCCCATTTCCTTAGAAAGAGGAATTTATTTCTCTGAATAAAATTAGACAAAAAGGAGAATATTAGGTCTTTATCCTTACTATCATTATTGTTAACGGGTTTGGAATTATCCCTATTTAACGGAAGATATTTATATTGGGTCGGAACGCCCTGTCCGTGATTCAGAAACAATTGTGGATGGAAATGACTGGAAAGTAGCAAGAGATACAAGAATATTCCCTTCCTTTATTCACTGAACTTTTCCTCCTCTTATATTTGTGTATTTGTGGTAAGTTGTGCTAAGTTAAGCTTGGTCCTTTTCTTCTGTTGATCACCTCCCTTTATATAGACTTTGATAAGGGCAGGTGTCATTGTGCATGTGCTTTAGTAAAGACAAGTGTCATTTCACTAATACAGGTGTACAAATTAGGATAAGATTTATCTCTTGATCTACTGGATGCTGACTAGACCCGATTTTGTGCTTTCCGATGGCTTCGAGGATCTCCAATGAATGATTATTTTGGGGACGCTATTCTTCCGAGGGCTAGGCTTTTGTTGACACATAATAAGAATGCTCGTATGAAAGTAAGAACTGTTGTATATGCTTTTCGAGGGGTTTTACTTCTCTTTCTTGACTCGGGTTCATTCTTCAATGATCTGGGGTGATCTCCGAGTACATAATGCGATAGCGTAACAGGGTCTCTGATGGCATAATGTGATCTTCGTGGGCTTGAGTTGATTTCCGAGGGCTTGATTTGATCTCCGAGGGCTGTATTTGGTCTCCGGGGGTTGTATTTGATTTCCGAGGGCTGTATTTGCTCTGTTTGAAATGAGATTTTTCCGTCTGAGTTCTCGGAATACATTTATTGGGCGCTCTATTATTCATTTCTTGTTTTTCTCCGAAAACGTGTCCTCGGATGATCGTCCGAGTGCAGTTTTCTTCGAGGAGTGTTTAGCAAGGAAGTTTTCTTGTAAGTTCATGGGACTCGGGGTCCGTTGTGGTCCCTCTTGGCGCATTGGTGGATATCGGAGTCACGCGGATCCATCGGGGTTTGCTCTTTTTCCGATGCCGCGTTGATATCTGTTTTTTACTCACCATTTGACTTTCCAAGGGACGCTTATGTTCCTCCTCGTGTGCTCTTCTATGTCTTTGTTAGGTCAGTGACCGAGAAGTAGGGCAACATCCGATGGGGTCTCCTTATTAGGAGTGGGTACATCTCATCGGAAGTACTCGTGACAACTGTATTGTCCATTTATTGATTCTCCGATTAGGATTAACCTTCTTCTTTTCCTTTTTTTTTATTTTTTTATTTTTATGGTTAACAATTATCTTTCTTCCTATTCCTCGAATCGGGAAAATGCAACTCGCCCCGTGTAATTTTCTTTTTTTACAAATAATAATAAAAACTCTAATCATCAAATATTCGAACGAATAAAGAAAGTCATGGCCCTGTGCGAGTGGAAAAAATGAGAGGGAGGTCATGTGTTTCACTTAAATTAAGAAAAAGTTCTAACTAATCCCGCGCACGTCACCCCTTCGGTTATGTCTCTTTGAAGTCTGAGTAAGGCGAATGAAGGCCACCGCTCCATGAAGAAAGAAAGTCAGCTCAAGACGAAAAAACCACAATACGGTGCCGTCTCCTACAAAATCACTAAAGTTCATTTTCGAAGAAAAACTTAAATCGGATTACGCTCCAGAAAAGATAGAGTCAGCATAAATGAGTAACAACATAATGTAGTCATGAGTTCAAGATCCTCATACACTAGGAGGTTCATTCGATGCTCTACAATAAGAGACAAAAATGACAGAGGTTACCGAAAATCACGAGTAAAAAAAAGATACGCACGCTAAACCACTTTATACATAAAATTCGTATGTGTTTCTTACAAAAAAAAGCGTTGTCTTACCTCTCCCTCTTCAAAAACCCTATGCTAAAAAATCTGCCCCTATCTACAAAGGTTCATACCGATACTATACAAAGAGAGACGGGAAGAACCCTTCAAAACTGCCCAAACCAACCAAAGCATTATGCCAAGTTTGAAATGGGACGCTTCCCATCCCACACATCAGCCGGACGCACCTCCTCCGACATCTCTCCAAGGGAAATCGCTAAAGGAAAAATACTCGACATCGACAAGGCCCCCTCTTTCAATCCACGTGGGTCAGAGGCCCCCAACCCTGCGACCAACGAGGTTTGAGATACCGGGGGACCCTCTGAGGAAGAATCCACCACCAACTTGGGGATCACTAGATTTGGAGGGAACCTAGGCATCGATCGAACCACATCCTATTAAATGCCATAGCCCATCAACAGGAATTATCGCGCCTCCTCGCTGAAAGAGCTATCCAAACGTGCCGCACCTGACTCTCTTAACACTGCTTGGGCTTGTGCCTTAGCCAATTGCTACCCAAATCGATTATCCAAGTCCATTAGTAGACGTCTATGTTCGCCCCGTTTGGCTCTCACCGTACAAAGCAATTCACTCGTCTAACCCAGGCGATAAAGCAAACCTTCTAACAATTTTTCTGCCTGTTCTGGCCACTCTTGCATAAGCCTCAAATTCCTTTCTAGCGCTTCCTTACTTCGATCAGAATTCCATGTATCCATAGCTCAAAGAGCTTCAATCTCTATCTCTTTCCGCTTTAACTAACCTCGAGCTTCTCCCAAAGCCATTTCGAGCTCCTGTCAACGCCTTCCTAAGGCCACACCTCGAAAAAAGTAGTTCGAAAATGCTCACCCATAGCCTCTACCAAAATTGATAGTTGTTCACTCTCCAAAGCCAAGGATTAACAGGAGAGTCGAATGAGAAAAGATGACCATAAAAAGTCATGCGCGAAGACATATGGTACAAAAAAAAGGGGTCACGTACCTCGCAAGCATTCTTGCTAAAAATATCATGCAAGGCTAAAAAGGTGAAGGGAGGGAGGAGTTCCCTATCTCGCTCATTGCGCAGTCCGCACAAGTACGACCGACAATACTCTAGGCTCTCTGACACCTCCATGAAGAGAGAGAGAGGTCGTCCGTTATTCCTAGCTGAGAAGATTGGCCCACTTGATAGATAAGCCTCCAAGCCAGGAAGATCCCTACCCAAATTTGGTGAAAATTTGGAAAGCACCCCAACCGATGGAGTAGGAGAAGAAAAGATAAAGGTCATCAAATCGAACGCCCTCGATAACGACTTAATTGCCCCATCGTTGATTTATCATGGCGGATAAAGTAAAGAAGCTAGTGAGAAAGCCTCTCGAGCACGAACATTCATCTCAACCCCTAGGATCAACCCACTCGCGTTAGTGAAAAAATTGCCCCCTGAAGAGGAGAATAAAAGATAAAAAAAAACAAAAAAAAAACTAATAGAAACCGAGGGACACTTACTAAACAAGGGGCTCGTATGAAGAGGATCTTCTGGGAACTCTAATACCTCGGCAGTCTACTGAAGCCAAACCATGATCATAGCCACCAGATAATTCAGCATAGAAGACGTGTCGTAACAACCCGCATATAAACCTCTCCGTTCCAAATCTTGCCTCACTTTTCCTTCTAAAGAAGGAAGTAATCGTGCCACACCCAAGCCCCCACCACGTACGAATTCCCCACTCCGTAATCGCAAAATTATGGGGAGCTAAGTAAAAGAACTACTCTCGCCAAACATCACCCTCGTCTACGAAACCAACCTCCAAGAAGAAATGAGGACTCACCGGTTCAAAACAAAAGAAGGGAGGATCAGATGATGCGACTCGTAGGGGAAAAGCCGGTGAAAATTGAAAAGGAGAACACTCGATATCTAACAACCCACAACATAGTACGAATCCCACTACTCGATACCTAGTAACTGGCGCACGTATTCCTTTGACACAATACTAGACACACTCCCGATCCTCCCTGCACCCACTATAGAACCCAGCTCAAAATAACTCGACATTAGTTCAACTCTCGGAACATGAGGGTTATAAGGTTCACCCCGTAGAAAGGCCGCCCTCACTTCGTCCACAACATGAAGGGACGCTGATGACGAAGAAATACCTTTACCTGAATCCACACCCCCATTCGAATCTACATCCCCATTCTTTGATAGGCCCGAGCCCGCGAGATTAGAATGATGGCGCTGCAATCTAGCCATAGCAGCAAGTCAATCCGCCCGCTGACAACGGGTCCTCGAAGCCACACCAGAGTCCAGTGTTGCAGCTTCTCCCCATCCCGATACCGAATTTCTGCTCAAGCATTACGCCACCTTTACCGAAGAAGGAGAAGGCGTCGTAAGCAAACTAGAAGTGCCCGTTGAGTTTGAAATATTTGAGCCACCTCATACCTAAGGGTTGTTTTGTATTTTTCCATAAATATTTGAGTCAGGTGCTAAATTATAGAAATGATGAAGATATTGAACATTCATCAACATATATTATAAGTCTATTATACAATTATTGTGATAATTGGATGGCCATGAAGTTAGTTATTACTTTATCTGGAAGTTGGTGGTTGCAGCTAGACATGGGGTTGTTTGTGAGTCTAATAATAGGGGAATCTTTGTAATAATGTAACGTAGAATTCAAATTTTGTAACAATCTAGTTATATGTTTTTTCAGCCAACCAAGTATTGAACAGCTCATGCTCATGCTCATGCTCAAATATTATTTTTGTTAAGGTGGTGTTGGAGCAACTTTGCTGTATTAAATGTTTTTTGTACACAATGTGATGACGAGATGGTTGGGCAGATTTTAGCAAATATTTTATATAATAACAATGGGTTAGTAATATTGAAATGTTAAAAATGTTAGATACATTTTAGGGGTTGAGTTATCCGATCAGACGAAAGCTATAAAATCAATGCTCAATTGATCTTAACGCAAAAACACCATCCTTCATCAAGTTCTAAACTTGTTTCAAAATCTCCACCCTATAATTTTGTTGCACATTAGTCCCAAGTCCCAACCTAACACCAAAATCTATCTTATGCTGTACCAAAAAAAATACACAATCATGTGAGTTTTGTTGAGAACAAAATTGTCGATAAATTCTAGACGATCGGGAACTTTTTTTTTGACCACTCACTTTTGTAAAAATCTTTGGCGGCGAAGTGGTATATTAATTTTATATTTAAATAATTGATGTTTTTATATTTCTTTTGTAATATTTAAAATTACCATTACATAAGTATTGGGAAAAATAAACAGTTAACAATGTCGTATATGGCAACACAAAAAGAAAAGGTCGCCAAAATTATTTAATACTAAATTAGTGCAATTACTTCTTTTATCATTTTGTATTGATATGCTTTCACCAATAATTATATCAACAATCAAACTTTTAAACACTTAAGGGACTACATTATTGTACTTTTATATGTTTTTATCGTCAGAAAACAATATAATAATTCTCATAACTCATAAGTCTAGTTAATCATTTCTCTTGCACCTGGCTTGATTAAGGTTTTATGAATAAGGTTAGGGGAAATCTTTTGTCATTTACTATTTCAAAATTCAAATTAAGTAATAAACATATAATTTTATCCCAAAAGCAAAAGCATCACTTAATAGATATTTAAAACTAATTTGCAGATTTTACAAAGAGGTTCTATACATAAAAGAAAAAAAGAGAATTTGAGTTCATATACTTCAACATAAAGTTCTGAAATTGAACTTTCCTTTTTAAATAAAATAATAACCTATAAAAGTATTTATATACTAGAATAACATTCATTGGTAAAAAGTAATGAATAGATTTTATAACAATAATAATAATAATACAAAATACACTATATAGTGGCACTAAAACATATCATTCAACAAGTTCCATGTGTAGTCCACGTTAAACGTAATGCATGAATACAGAAGAAATATAATGTTTATAAAAGAACAATATTTTTGTAATGCATGAATACAGAATCATGAACTCCAAGGTCATGGAGAATATAATTAGGTACAATTGGTGTACAATGAGATGACACAACTAATCGTTTATTACTTCTAATACACATCGTGAATGAGATATGAGTGATTATTTTCTCTAATTTCTTTTTCTTAATCTCATTTATTAGTTGTAATACGTCATCTATAATAATTTTTTATGGTTAAATTAAGAGGCCCCGCTTTAGTTTATTTGGTTTTTAATTTCATTGCATTGATGATGTGGTAAAACGGACTATTCAAATTTAATGAAATTTAAGAAATATCTGAATCGTGCATTGGTAGTGACTATGTCAGCAATACAACGGTTTTCCAAAATAAACAACTTTTGGCAACTTTTTATGCAAGGATATAATTTTCAGTTTACGGGCACTCAAAATTTTTATTTTTGATGAATATTACGGGCCCTCATTGGCTCATGGCTGTTTTCACATTTATTTAAAGTAGAGTATTGATATTGCAATTTTACGTAACAAATCGTCAGAGAACCATAGTATTAGTAATTTAGTATAACCAAGTTCAGCCCATATACTTTAAAAGTTAAAACTGAAGTTCTCTTCTAAGACCATTTGATTATGTGGATCGACGTTCCCCAACTGCATAGCAAATGGTTCAGTCTACAATTACAACTGCATTTTCCCAGATTTGATCAAGTAACAAAAACGTCAAGTTTATATAGTCATCCATCACCACAATCTTAAAGTTTGCGCAAATATTACATATAAATGAAACTAATATTTCAAATTTGGATGGAATTTTAAGTGCTTTGGTATATAACTCAAACCTCGAACGATTTTCTTTTTTAAAAATTAGAAGAAATTCAATAATAAATCTAAATATTTACTGAAAAAATAGCAACATCTTACTTGAAGTGAATGCTAAAACTGTAAATTACATCAATACTGTTTAGTACATTCTTTGCACCCCCAATAAGGGTTGACAGCGGAAGCTTTACTGCCTTATTGCACAGGAATTTCGTTACAATCAAATCTTTGACCTATGTGTAAGTATTTCTTTTGACTGTTTTGTGTAGGAGGGAGAAAATGTGAAGAAAGTATGGATCTTTTTAACGCAACGGACAAAAAAATCGTGAAACAAATGGGCTAAAACTGAATCAGGATTTCGTTAGATGTCTCGTCTATTCAAGAAGAAGAGTATTTGCAATCGGTAGGCAACACACAGTCCTCAAAAAAATGCGTGAGCTGAGAAGAATACAAGTTCGGATCGTTCCGAAAATGATCAACATGCGGTGTGGATATAAAGTTACAGGCTCTGACCTCCCGTCCACCACGACGCTGCTCCTCTATGAAGGACTCGACCGACCCTGCAGGGATCACTTTGTCGGCAGAGCTGTATATGTATAATTGTGGACAACTCGGTTGTTCAGATGTTAGTACGCTGAGCACATCGGTAAGCCTCCTGTGATTTGAGATGGGAAATCTTATAAGTGGACAATCACCTCTTGCAGAATAAGTGACGAAGCATATTGTGTAAGAGACGAATGATGATAACAACCCTTTAAGTTTAGTCAAGTTATTCGACCTTCACTAGGAAAACACCCCACGGCTGCCTAAATTAATGATTTTCACTGCAGTAGCCAAAATGACGACGTAGTGTAAACTAAGTGCTATGGATCTAAGGGCTCTTGGTAATTTCCAACATGTGAAGGGGCATTACTTCTGACAACCAACCCCCCCCCTCCTTTCAGAAAACAATAGATATAGAATACCTTTGCATACCTACATGCCAAAATAACAAGTGATTCACATTATAGCATGTATAAATTTATTGTTGCTTACTGTTGTATTATTGCATTCTTTCAACAAAGAGATCAGACACAAACAATCAAAGTTCGACAAATATATAGAAAGCTTGTTACCTATTTACGGTAGGATAATTCAGAACCACTCCAAAAAACTTCTCGAGAAAGACGAGAAGAGCTGCCTCAGTTAGACCAGGTTTGACCTCAATGGAGGTTGTCCTAGTTCCAACTTTTACCTCTGCACCTGGTTCACTAACCAAACCTTTTGTTGCTACACTATTTTTCTTCAGAAATGCGGCAGAAAATCCATGAGCCCAAACCTGAAGACGTATTCAAGAAGAAGATGAGAGAGACTATTAAGTCAAACAGAACTTTGGGTGGGTGCTGAAGAAACATCTACAACTTCCAGCAGTGGATAAGGAGGTACACAATAGAAATCCAACAGTTGTTCTCATGAATTCTGTACAAAAAAACCAGGATGCTTTTTCTTGGAACTAGACTAGGAGGACAACAAAAAGTACAGAACAAACACGACGAAAACTGAAGAGTTATCACATTTATTGGCAAAGTAGCACAAACTTTGCAGAACTTGAATGGTGACAAAGTTACATTGTCTTCTACACCTATCTAAATTTGCCTTTTACGAGTAATTGTATAACAAGAGGATAGACAAAACAGATACAGCACAACCAAGAAAGAAAAGTATTAGAAAATGAATAGATAACAAGTAATTAAAATCATCAATTTATAGTTAGAATCATGACAAGGATGAGGCGAGACATGGGTTATACACTTATAGGAATGATTTTTTTTTTTACTTTGTATCAACATAATTGTAAACATGTTTTTTCCACAAATCTTTCGCACGGAAATAATCTCAAAAGAACACATATATAACGTAGCCAACACTGTCAGCAAAAGTTTACAGAAAGAACAGCCAGTTACCAAGGTAATAAAGAACTGCATTAGTGAATTTTCACTGCCTATCTCTACCCTAAGCTATAATAAAGGAAAAGTGTTCTCGGTGGGCTTACAGCGAACGTTAAAACCTTGTCACATCTTACAATATGAACCATTACGAATTTTTTTGGGACATCCCATAAGAATTCATGTGTTTGACTCGATGTCATTCTCGTATGATACAAATTGCCTACTTCAGTTATTTGAGATTAAAAACTTAGTAGTTGTTTATCTTTTTGTCCGTTGGTTTAATTAGGCAAGGGCAAAAGAACACTCAGCCGCATAAATTCAGCAAGCAACAGTACCTGTGGATCGGGGGCTGCAACAGGGGCAGAATCCACAATGCAGCCTTTAATCCTTCCTGTAAGAGCAGAATCCTTCTTCTGAAACTTTTCCAAAATGACTCCATATCTACAACAAAAAACAACATATACCTAACATCAGGATTCTCGGAGACAATTCCCTTAATGCCAGCTTTATTATATTTCTAACTTGATCTGAGATGAGCATGACATAAGGAAACTTACGTTAACCACCCGGTATTACTGAAGGTGTGAAAGACCAAGTTCTTGCGATCCTCTTCGTCCAACCACTCCGCTAAATGGTCCACCAGCAACTCAATATCTTGCTCCGCCTTCCCCCCTACTTTATAGCTAAGCACCTCAGACATAGGAAAAGTAAACGTAATGACATGAAAGCCCCTCGAAGTGTACCAATCCGCATATCTCTTCAAATGCTTCTGTCTTGCGCCTAACCATCCGAGCAAGACAACTACTGTCCTAGATTTAGCCGAAGAACAACTGGGATTCCCAGATACACCAACAGCATTAACCTCCGGCAAGTGCCATCTATATAAAACGTCGGAACACAACGACAAAGGCTCACTATCCGAATACGTAACCGGCTTAGCGGGTTTTGCCAAATCTGCTGATTTATACAAGTCGAGTAAAACTTGAGAAGACGCGACTAACGAGTAATTGGGGTCGAGTTTAGGAATGGGTATGTGTACATTAGGCATGGGGACTCGGATTCCGGTGATAAAAGACAGTTGGGTCAACCTGGACACCGAAATCCTCGACACCCATGAAGAATTTGTGTCTTCTTCCGAGGATACAGAAGGGCTGGATTGATCGGAAACGGAGCAAGTGTCAGAAGATTTAGAGCGCAATTTGTCGTAAAAATCGGCAGTAACGGAGGCTACGGCGACTGCAGAGGCCGCAAGAACAGGGCGTTGAAAGAATCCAGACAAGGAGGCCATTGTAATAACAAATAATCTACTACAATGTTCTCACAACCAATTAAAATGAATACTTTATCAAAAAAAAAATGGTATTGGAGTAAATAGAACCAGAACAAAGAATCAAACCAATCAACAACCCCACAACTTCAAAAACCAGACCTGAAATTTATATACAAATCACGTTAAAAATGAAACATTTACCAAAAAGGGGTTGAATTAGAAAAAGGGGTTTGACAAAATTTACCTGGTTTGTTTGTTTATTGGCGGGCGGCGTAATTAATAATTAATAATAAATAAAAATGAAAATTGAGGGAGCGGAGGGGAGGGGAGGGGGGCTGCCAAGAATTTGAACGATGACAGCCCGGCCTGGCCAACCAGAAGAGATTTTGCTATGAGTCAATTTCTTCAACGCGTTTGAATTTTTTTGGGTAAAACAAGAAAATTGTATTCTACTTTTTTATGACGAACCGAACCCATATTTATAGGCATGTGCTGTTAATCAAATTTGTTTAGTTTAGGTTGTCCAATGATACTATAAAATAGAAGATTTAACTATAACATAAAGTAATGGGATTAGTTACCTGTTTGGTTTCCCAAAAGATGGGGAATATAGAATAGGGGAAAGATTTGATATTACTTTGTAAGATACATATAATCACGTGTCCTCTTACCTATGAAAGGCAAAAGGTTACTTGAAAAGTTAAAACGAGGTCACATTCATGGCCGTAACATCTTTACTTTTTTTTTATATATATAATTTTCTCTTACTTTGTTGTTTTAGGGTTAGGAAAATAATATTTTAGGTGAACAATATATAAATCACCCACATTATATCTAATGTTAATTTTATATTCATTAAATTCATAAATGATAAATATTAATCAAGACACGAACTTGTAGATAAATTTCAACATTTTGTTCAGTTGCATGGTCAGAGTGAAACGGTAAACGACTATTCGCCTGATTCTGTGATGACAAGTTAGCTTTAGTTGTTACGTATTAGCATGGAAAAATAAATCATGGGCCCCACACCTACATCACATTTGTTTGCCTAGATTATTAGTGTGAACACCCATGTTAAGCATAATCTTCTATTATATCATTTGCATATGCGATTTCAACATGTTCGCCTAAATAAATAAATAAACATCTCAACATCAACGATATATGCCTTGCATGTAAGTAATTTTCAGTACTTCTGATTCGACATCTTTTCCAAACGTGATTTCATTTTCGACGTTCAATTTACATTTGTAATCTGAAAATGTTGTTCTCCAACAAAATCTACGATGTGCATGTCTCTCTTTCAGGCCCATGCAATATTATATGATTTATACACATAAGTCAAAGTAATTTGCATATGCAATATTATATGATTTATACACATAAGTCAAAGTGGCTTGCATAGAACAAGGTTATATCTTTTGGAACAAACTCAATTCAATTTTCGTGTTTTTTTTTATTAGAAGAACAAATTAGGTTTAGGGAAAAAGAGGAAAATGATTTACATAAGGGGGAATTGTGGTGAATGTGTGTAACCTAAAGGTTTTTTTTGTGCTCCAGTTTTAGGGCTAATTGTGGAAGAGCATCTAACTTGAGGAGTTTTTTTTTTTTTTTTGTAATTGAACGAGCAAAGTGTAAGTCACTATTACACCTAGAATTGAAACACGAGGGGTAAGGCCATTTTATATTTGCGGTTGAAGACCTGGTCAACAAGATTAAATCAACATTACTTGGTTATAAACAACAACAACAACAACAACAAGTTTTATTGTTTACTAAAAATAATTATCCGCTTGTCTACCTAATAAGGCGTACCAAACGAGCTCTTACATATACATCAAAGAAACCAAGACAAAAAAACCAACCCATATACTTTCACATTTTTTTTGAGCTAAACAAAATTCTAACTCTTTTTGGTTTGCTTGTACGCTATCACTTGTTTCATTTCTCGAGGGTCACTGAAGAGATTTTTTATTACCTTTTCTTCAAGATTCGTCAAGAATTTTTATTATTTGACAATTTGAGCGACATCTAAAATTATTTTTATCCGTTTGAGTATCTTGTTTCAAATTTCTAATATAAGGTTTGCAAGTTTTTCTAAAAAACTGTTGGTTGAAATTTGGGAGGGGGCAATTTGATTGATTTTGGTTTGCATGCACTATTTGTTCAAGTCTCATTATTTGAAGCTCCAATGCTCACAAAGAGAGTTTTTACTGCTGCAACTTTTAAGCTAGTTTAGAACTTCTTCTTTTTCTGGCTGCTAGAGCGTCATTTCAAATAATTTGTGTTTGTTTGAATATTTTGTTATAATTTTCTATTTTAAGGTTTGATAGTTTTTCTCTCTTGCACGTTTTGGGTAAGTCAGTTGCAAGTTGCAACTCTGATGGTCTTGCAACTCTGATGGTCCAAACAGAGTACAAATTAAAGTTGCCACTCCCAAAAGCCTATGGCTTGTGGAGATGGGAAAGGAAGACATGACAAAGCTTGAGCTTGAGAGAAGGAAATCGCTAAATTGATTTTAGCTCATTATATGGTGAAGCATAAGCCTTAGTTTAGTGTTCTATTTTTACTTGAAAGCTATGATGACTTTATATGGAAAAATTGAATCTTAAGTTGTTTTAAATTATGTTGCATAGCATTAATGGTATCTTTATATTAGAATTTCGATGAATGATAAGAGTAACAATAGTTTAGAATAATATACGAGCTCAAATGATATTGAAATATATTTTTGGCTTAACAAGAATTTGGTTTATAAGATTTTTTGAGGACTCCGCACTTACATGTGGATTTTTTCTGATATTCCATAAATGAAAGTAATCGACCTTTCTTAGATGGTGTATGCTCAAGTAGAAAAATTTGCAAGCAGTTAAGTCACCCGGCAAGTTTATATAGTACGCACAAAAAAATATAGTAGCTATAGGTTCTCAAGTGAGCAAGAAAAAGAAAAACTCCTTATTTTGTGATGTCTATTCTCCCTTAGGCTAGTATGGACCACTTCATTTCTTTAACCCAAAATTACCCACTACATTCCTAATTTTATACTCACACACACACACATAGTATTCTATTTTTACTTGAAAGCTAGGATGACTTTATATGGAAAAATTGAATCTTAAGTTGTTTTAAATTATGTTGCATAGCGTTGATGGTATCTTTATATTAGAATTTCGATGAATGATAAGAGTAACAATAGTTTAGAATAATATACGGGCTCAAATGATATTGAAATATACTTTTGGCTTAACAAGAATTTGGTTTATAAGATTTTTTGAGGACTCCGCACTTACATGTGGATTTTTTATGATATTCCATAAATGAAAGTAATCGACCTTTCTTAGATGGTGTATGCTCAAGTAGAAAAATTTGCAAGCAGTTAAGTCAACCGACAAGTTTATATAGTACGCACCAAAAAATATAGTAGCTATAGGTTCTCAAGTGAGCAAGAAAAAGAAAAACTCCTCATTTTGTGATGTCTATTCTCCCTTAGGCTAGTATGGACCACTTTATTTCTTTAACCCAAAATTACCCACTACATTCCTAATTTTATACTCACACACATACATAGTGTTCTATTTTTACTTGAAAGCTAGGATGACTTTATATGGAAAAATTGAATCTTAAGTTGTTTTAAATTATGTTGCATAGCGTTAATGATATCTTTATATTAGAATTTCGATGAATGATAAGAGTAACAATAGTTTAGAATAATATACGGGCTCAAATGATATTGAAATATACTTTTGGCTTAACAAGAATTTGGTTTATAAGATTTTTTGAGGACTTCGCACTTACATGTGGATTTTTTCTAATATTCCATAAATGAAAGTAATCGACCTTTCTTAGATGGTGTATGCTCAAGTAGAAAAATTTGCAAGCAGTTAAGTCACCCGGCAAGTTTATATAGTACGCACAAAAAAATATAGTAGCTATAGGTTCTCAAGTGAGCAAGAAAAAGAAAAACTCCTCATTTTGTGATGTCTATTCTCCCTTAGGCTAATATAGACCACTTTATTTCTTTAACCCAAAATTACCCACTACATTCCTAATTTTATACTCACACACACACATAGTGTTCTATTTTTACTTGAAAGCTAGGATGACTTTATATGGAAAAATTAAATCTTAAGTTGTTTTAAATTATGTTGCATAGCGTTGATGGTATCTTTGTATTAAAAATTCGATGAATGATAAGAGTAACAATAGTTTAGAATAATATACGGGCTCAAATGATATTGGAATATACTTTTGGCTTAACAAGAATTTGGTTTATAAGATTTTTGGAGGACTCCACACTTACATGTGGATTTTTTCTGATATTCCAGAAATGAAAGTAATCGACCTTTCTTAGATGGTGTATGCTCAAGTAGAAAATTTTGCAAGTAGTTAAGTCAACCGGCAAGTTTATATAGTACGCACCAAAAAATATAGCTATAGGTTCTCAAGTGAGCAAGAAAAAGAAAAACTGAAACTTAGTAGTAGCCTCATTGTGTGATGCCTATTCTCCCTTGCCATAGGCATATGGACCACTTCATTTCTTTAACCCAAAATTACCCACCACATTCCCAATTTTATACACACATACATATATATGTGTGTGTATCAATTGTGTAATTATATATATATATATATATATATATATCAATTGTGTAATTTTATACACAACAACGTGAAATATATTTGAAGTTTCCATTTTTTTTATAGTTTGTATAAAATTCATTTATTTTTACTGTTTAAATAATCATAACAAATATTATTTAAGATATATGCAATTTCTTTTGTAAAAAATCATTCGTTTTTTTTAATAAAATCTCTGAGGTGGTGGGGTCGATTTAGAGTATCAGAAATTGTACATAAGGTACTTTTCTTATTATAGTGGTTCTGAAAGTGCACATATTATAAATTTCTATCTTTAAACACTCATTATTCATCCACAATTTATTGCAATATGTTTTTTGTTATATTTTTTGTTAAGTTACAACTTATTAAGTTGAACAAAAACCTGACACAATATTCATATAAAAATTTAGAGCAATAAATATTTTTTTTCTATATTATATGTTGGATGATATATATTTTTTGAAATTTATTTTATTATTCAATATAATAACAAGATTGGCATCTTAATTAATGTCGTAGAATCATTATAACAACCAACAAACGGCTGTAATAAACAATGTGTTCAGTTTTTTTTGTACATATATGATATGATATAAACTACAAATGTTAATAAATATTATTAACAAGATTAATAAATCTTTTGGCTATTCCAAATTATATAACATTTGAAACTGCAAATTTAAATTTGGTAAATGAACCAGTATTATTAAAATAATTTAAACCGTGGATATAAATAGATTACAAACAAATTATCAAATGAATTGGCAACTTAAAAATATTATTTTATATGTTGCGTATATAATTACATTATTTTCATATTGATGGAAGGGGTACTTGCCAACGTTTGAAACTTTAAAAGGTATTTGGCAGAATTATTGGAGGAACCATTCATCTCTTTATTGATTTTCAATAAATTCGAGACAACAGGGGCTGTGGTCAAGTGGCGGATGAGGGAGATGTGTATTAAGTTCTGCAGCAACGCATGTTTCGTGACATAAAAAAAATTGATGGAGAAGGAGGTGGCGAGGCGCGGTGGTGCTGTGGTGACGCGCCACGGTGGGATCGGACTGTGGTGGTGCACAACTGTGGTGGTTCGCGATGGAGGAGAATCAATGGTCGTGTGAGACAGAAGAGAGACCGGTGGTGGTGTCGTGCGGCGAAGCACTACCTACGCTGGTGGTGGTGCTGCCATTTTCATTTCTTTTGTGTGTGTGTTTTTATTTATTTTTTATTTTGCTTTACCTCTTTTCTTTAACTCTCTTATTCTTTATTTTTTCAGTTTTTTTTATTAAAATACGTTAAATACCTTTTTTACCCCAGTAAAACACCTACACATTGAAGGGGTGCAAAGTGTCAAAAAAAAAATTTGAGGGTGCAAAGAGATGTCATTTCAATTTTGAGATGCAAAGTGTCAAAATGTGGCAATTGAAGGGCGCAAAGTGCTTTTCACTAATTATATATGTGCAATTGTACATTGATCAACTATTATGTTAACCATGAAAAATAAATACGAGATTAAAGAGAATATTAGTCATAAATATAGGAATTAATATATGGACAATACTATTGTCACGAGTACTTCCGATGAGACGTACCAGCTTCCGATAAGGAGGCCTATCGGGTGTTACCACACCCCTCGGTCATTGACCCGAAGCGGTATGAAGGAATACCCGAGGAGGCACCTAAGCGTCCCTTGGAAAGTCAAGATAAATTAAAGATAAGATATCAACGCGACATCGGAAAAAGAGTAAGACCCGATGGATCCGCGCGACTCCGATATCCATCAATGCGCCAAGAGGGACCACGACGAACTCCGAGTCCCTGAATCTCACGAGAACACTTCCTTGTTGAACACTCCTCAACTTAAACTGCCCCCAGAACATCACTCCGAAGGCCGAATCTGAAGAATAAAGCCAGGTCCGAATAGAAGAGTCACTCGAAGGCACACTACGGGGACCTAGACAAGAAAGCGCCACTCCGCGAGGACAAAAAAGCCCTCGGAGACCAAGTCACGGGCAGAAACACCACTCGGAGAGTATATCTAGAAGCTACTACACCCGGATGAACCCTTATTGGACCAACAACACCACCAGAAGAACATCCTAACTTGTCCATCAAGTCATTACCAAATATAGGACCCCTCGGAAAACAGAGCCTGGAAGAGCAATCCATCGGAGATCCAATGAGCTATCGGAAGAAACAAAGATCATCCTAGTCAGCGCCTAGTAGATTAAAGATATACCTTATCTTATTCTTTTACACATATTGCGACACATGTACCTTATTAAAACACATGCATAGCAACACCTGTCCCTAACAAACTCTATATAAAGGGATGTCATTTCACAATTAGAAAAAGGACTTTTACACACAATCATACACAGAAAACTTGGGAGTAAAGTTCAGTGAATAAAGGAAGGAATATTCTCGTATCTTCGTTCTCTTTTATAATATCATCACTTTTTGAGTCACGGGCAGGGCGTTCCAACCCTAAATAATTCAGTTAAATGGCTTATAATTCTAAACCTGTTAACATATTACATCTTTCTTATGTGAAGATAATACGATATATTATCATGTATAAATAAATCTAAGTGTTTTTGACACAACACCTTCGTATAACATGCAAAAGAGGCGCATTATCCCGCTATAGTAAAAAAATTATAGACATATTAGTCCATTGTAATCTTTAAACAGTTAATAGTACCATCTTTAAATATAATGAGGTGGAATTCACTTGTCAAGAGTGAAATTAACTTTCTTGTTAAAATTTTCTCTTAAAAATTAAACATTTTTTTTTATTTATGTTTACTTTAAATTACAATAAGATGATGTATATTGAACTAACTTACTAAATCTATAATAAAATAAATATTTAAATAATAAAGCTTGACAAAGTATTAGTTCCAAATACATGAAAAATTCTACAAGAAAGCTATGTCTTCCACTCTTAATATTACATAAAAGTAATTTGCTTATGTCAAGATTACAAGAGAATAATGCATGGGAGAATTTATCATTTGCACTAAATCTAAAGTACCCTCTATTTAGTTATTACAATTAATACAACTTATTCTTCACATTTCAACTCATTTGACGTGACACCACCAAATTATAATTTTGCTAAAGGAACTTCCATGCATCCAAGTTGCAGCAGATTAAATACTTTTTATTCTATTAATTCTACGCAGGTAATCGTGTTGGAAACAATGATTATATTCTACTAAAAGTATATTCGGAGCATGGGATCGAGGAAAAGAATATGGGATAAGAATATTCTAGAGTAATATCCTAATAATTGTCACAGCTTGCAAAGAAGGGATAGGCGAGGCTTTGGAACTCTTTGCCCATTACGTTTTTGGATGCTTGCTTTCAGACTTGGAAGCACATATTATTTTTTCACCATGTGACTTTTAATTTGTCATTATCACGCACAAAGATGCAATGATATAAATCTTTACTCTTTTCCTATTACTTTCAAAAGTTTTATTCTGTTATTAGATTTTATTTTAGATCTATTCTTAAGACAAGAAAAAAAACAGAAAAATTAGAATTATAATACAATATAACTGGTTTTATGAGCGTTTTTTTATACGAATACCCCTTGACCGCTATTCCGAGGCTCCCGTGGGAATTAATTCTTTGACTGAGGCGTGACCTATGATATATATATATTTTTTATGGATCATTGATATTTAAATTTCACGGATATAATATTTTATGATAATGATTTTTAAAATACTCGTTGGAACTCTCCAAATAATATTTTATGATAATGATTTTCAAAATACTCTGTGTTGAAACTCTCCAAATGGTCACGTGGGGGTTTACTTGAACTCAATACCTTTAGGACGATTCTTTCGGAACTTAACTTTTTTTTAACATGCCAAAGCAAAATACATTAACGGCACGCAAGTAAATAGTTTTAGTACAAAGAAAAATAAAATGCGAAAAATGAGATACAATCATAGAATAATCAAATAGTAACGAGTGTTGCAACGAGGTAGGGCATGCAATCCAACTATGATACGCTGGTGGTTCTTGTACATCATTTATGATGGAAGAAGCTCCTATTTCGGCGAGGTTTGCTGCTTGGTTCGTCTCTTTGTAGCACAAGTGTCTATTGTTGCCAGAAAGGTGGTCTGTGTAGTCTGAATCTCCTGAAGCATACCATTCAGGTGGGCAGGTGGGGGTTGTCTCCTGAAAAGACAATCAATCAGAAACATAGTGTCCGACGAGATGGTGATATGCGTGAGGTGCAATGGCTGAGCTAAGATAAGTCCGTCTCCAAGTTCCCAAAATCCAACCTAGTTGTTGGTCTTGTGCCCCACTGATGCAAAGAACGCCGCCACAAAAGTCCTACTAGAATCTCGAATGATGCCCCCAATTCATGTTTGACCTTAGTTACTGTACGATGAACCGTCTACATTTGAGAAGTAGGGTGAAGCGAGGAGGGTTAAGATGTGGGTTACTTGGCTTAATCTGCTTGTACCTGGCCTGGAGGTGGTAATAAAAAGAAAAAAAAATGTGGTAAATCGAGAAGACCTGATTATTGAAGACTAGAGAGTTGTGAGCGTTCCAAATAGTCCATGTTGGGTCGAACAATTCTCTTGAGTAATTTGGGGGAGTCATGTAAGGTGAATGAGCGGGTGGGTGTTAGTGAGGGTGGCATGTTTAGAAGAAGTTGTTGGATAACGGGCTGCATCACAAGACATTTGCCTATGAGATGATGAACAGTTTTTGGTGACCCAGAGAGGGCAATCAAGGTTTGACATGACCTGTTGATGGAGTAGATGTTGCTTGGTAGGCAGTCTGTCATGGCTCAAGATCCTGAAAAGGTACTTAACTCTTGGGTTAATTTTTAGTTTAGATACAGTGGACCAAGGCAATGGCGGTGACTCGATTTTGTGGCTTTGTTGAGTAATAGCTCGATAGGCACTAGATACTGAGAAACAACCATTTGAAGCTTACACTCATGCGAAGAAATCTTCAATGTCATTGGCATCCGGTAACGGCGAACCAAAGATATTATGGATGACATCATATGGGAGGAAAGTAGCAACTTGATGCATATTCCATGTGTGGGTGGAATGATTGATGACTTATGTTATTGTGAGTGTAGTAAAATGCTGAGGAATAAAGGGCACAAATTCTGCAATGGTAAAACTTCCTAGCCACTTTGTGTACCAGGAATTCAACATGTGCCCTTTGTTGATGTGTCATCAACTAGCCGTTGGCAAGGATTTGATTACATAATGAATAGATTTTC
Organism: Linaria vulgaris; assembly: GCA_948329865.1. Classification (NCBI taxonomy): domain Eukaryota; kingdom Viridiplantae; phylum Streptophyta; class Magnoliopsida; order Lamiales; family Plantaginaceae; genus Linaria; species Linaria vulgaris. Next base: position 69,724,322 of record OX415249.1, read on the forward strand.
GGCCCCAGTTGTGTTGCATTTTGAACGTGAGCCATGAAGAAATAAGTATTAGGAAAATAATTTTCTCTCATAACTCGGACTCGAAGAAAGTTGGGTTGAGTAATCACGCGCCACCCGAGTTTTAGAAGAAAAGCATCATCCATACTGATAAGTTTGCGAATCCCAAGGCCGCCGAGATCTTTAGAAAGGCAGACTTTGCTCCACGGTTCCCACCTGGGCTGGCATTCCAAAGGAACTTTTTAGTTCGTATCTAGACTTGATCAAGAGTGGTACGGGGTAGCCTGGCAACCGACATATGATGAGAAGGTATAGCTGAGAGAGAGGAGAATGAAAGAATGGTACGCCCTAAAAACGACAAAGTACATGTGTTAACTTTCATTTTATTTTAATGATATTATCGAACAGTACATGTGATTTTTGTTCGGAACAACCTACCCGAATTTTGAAAATATTATGTAGGTATCATAAGAGTTTCGATGGAGATGGGAGCATAAAGATAAATAGCAAGATATTCACGATGGTGATAAATGACGGGAGGAAGTAAAGGGAAAGTTAACTTGTTTTATTCAACTTGTCCGTAAATTATGAAGGGATTCTCCTATTTATAGGGATACATGGGCATGCATGTGTCGTGATGTATGGGTGTACCTTGACGGGTGATTAATCGGGGTATTTAGTAGCTGACTAACCCGTCTTGATATCGAGAGCTGGTTTCTGCATGACTACGTGTCTGGTTATTATGCTTCGTTACGTGGAGCATTTCTAAGCCATGCCGTGTTACAATGACGTGGATAAATCCTTTAGTATCGTGAGTGGGTTACTTTGTGTGCGTGGTATCTTTGAATGGGAACTGTGATAATATTGTTGGGCATTATGGGGGATCGTGGGCTCATCTAAGGTCCGTAGTACCTCGCGTGGACCTTGTATTCGGGGAGTTCCATCGTGACACGAAGATTTTTTATGGCGTATCTTTGATATCCTCTCGAGTCATCTAAGCTCTGGGGTGTCTAAGATTTTACCCTGACTGTGAAGTACGATGCTCTTGGCCACGATGCCCTAGTTAAGATGGGGTTAACAACGGGTATACCATGTGTCGGTTTTGTAGGATGCACGGTTGACTAACGGCGTGAGGCCGTGAACTTTAGATCGCCCAGACCAGACTGGCAAACCTAAGTATTTATCCTTATGAGACATAGTTTGCAAGTTAAGACTGTTCACGAACTTTTGTTTATGCCGAGGAGGAACATAGGGAGCAAACAAAACTTTAGATTTGGACCAATTAATAGTTTGACCTACTGATTTTGCAAACAAGTGAAGGTTTCGCTGAAGAGTGCACACCGTTCTTTTCGTGGTATCGCAGAAAAGGAAGCAATCATCCACAAAGCTGAGAATTGCACGAAGGACTTGCACTCATGACCTCATAGGTTTCATTTCGGGTACTCTGTAACGTAAGGTGAATGAACATGTCCACACAGAGTATAAACAAATAAGATGATAACGGTTAGAGAGGGTAGTCGTTTAATATTTATACATTATATCCAACACGCCCCCTCACGTACAAGTTGTAAATCGTTTTGTTAGGCCTGTCACATGACACTTTTTGATTAATGGGTGGCGTGAAATTCGAACCCAGAACCTCGTTGGCCTAGGCTCTGATACCATATTGAATTGTCATCTCATCTAAAACCTTAAGTTGTTAGAGAGGGCAGACATTTAATATTTATATGTTATATTTCTCCACTTAAAAGGCTTTGTTAGGTGGAGATGGAACTCTTCTTTATTAACAATAATCCAAGACCATACCAATGCGATTTCTCAACATGTCCCCTCACATATGGCCTGATAATTATCTTCGGTGACATCACGTGGGTAGGCTGCGGAGCTCAACATACGTCTTAGGCTGGTTCTGATGCCATGATAGAAATTTAAGCCCATCTTTCTCCACTTAAAAGGCCTTGTTAAGTGGAGGGGGAACTTCTCTTTATTAAGTATAATCCAAGACCATTCACAAGCGATGTGGGATATATTCTCAACACACCTCTTCATATGTGGCTCAGTATTATCTTCGATGCCATCAGTGGATAGGTCGCGTCCCACATATGTCTTGGGTTGGCTTTGATACCATGATAGAAATTGAAGCCCATATTTCTTCACTTAAAAGGCCTTGTTAAGTGAAGAGAGAACTCCTCTTTATTCACAATAATCAAGACCATACCTAAGCAATGTGGGATAATATTTCTCAACAAGTGATCACCATATCTTAGCCCTTTGTAAAAGGTTCAAGGAGTAGATGTGTCCCCATTTTCAGAAATCATGAAGGTGATTATGGTGACACATGTTGATTGCGTATTTTTGAGTGTTGCTACTATCATTCAACAGTAAACTAATACATACATTCGCAAGTATACGAGTTAAGTAAAAATAAAATGTTAAGTAAGTTTTACAAACCAAGTATCGTATCCCTCGAGAGTATGTATCTTGTGTTAGCAATCCTAATTGTTGAGAACTAGTGAAACAATGCTTTGAATGACTCATAAATAGAAAGGCCAAATTAAACTACGAGTATAGCTAAAAACAATAAAGACAAAGGTATAGCTTAATTGATTTATTAATTGGTTGGGTTGTAAAATAGATTAATAAAAATGTATCTAGGAGTTGGATTTTGCTAATCTTGAATGCATGTATTTTATAGACAAAATACCAATGATACATCTGTAGAGCCTCTTTCTATTGATTCTTGTTTTGTTCATAAGTTGACATCATAGATTAAGTGCACTTTCATATCACTTAAATAACCCTCTAATTCCTAGTGATGTCAGGCCGTTAAGCGCCTTCCCCTCTCCAGAAGTTCAACTGTCAAGGATCCATATAGAGCTTTTTAGAAGAGAATTAGAGTTGATAACTATAACCTAGATTCCTCGGTAGATCCTAGTGTTGATGGTCTAGAGATTTATTTACCTGATCTACTATGCTAGTGTTGTGTTATCAATCTCATATGCATAATTCAACATAATACAAGGTAAATTGACATCACTACACTGAATCAATGTGTGTCAAATATATCAAGTAGCATAAGCAACAATTTACATCCAACAAAATAAAGTTTCAATAGAATTAACAAACCGTAGGTTCAAGGTGCATTCAACTACATCCTATCCTATACACTGGGAGATTTAGCTACTCATGATCAAGGTTTCATAACAATAATTCATCATAAAGTTGTGAAATATAGAAAAAAATAATTAAACTCTTAATCTCGACGAGATTAAGACGTATCTTCCCCTTTTGACTATTTGTTGCCTTCCTTCAATTGATTACGTGCTTCTTTTGATCACCCCTCTCCATCAACAATGATTGCAGTGCTTTGAATGGTGGAATTTAATAATGTAATGATAGCTGAATATTGTGATGAACGCAATTGTTTGCTGCTAATGATAGCAATTGCCCTAACTGCTGGACGTCTTCCTATATTTATAGTCTTAGGCCCGTAAGTTGCAGCTCTAGGGTTTGTGAAAAACGACCCAAATATCCATGTTGCGCGTCATATCGTGCGTTACATGTGCAATCCACGTAGGTTGTTCAGCTACAGTGCAAGTCTTTGGTCGATCGGTGTAGTACATGTCACATTTTCTGATGCGCTATCTCATGTGCATCTGTTGTATTGGCTAGGTTATGGTCTGAATTCGCTATAAACCTTTGCCAAACTACTTTTCATTCATCCTTGTGCTTTTCCATGCTTATTTTTCTCAAATATGCCTCCTTTTGTTCCGACTCGATTAAAAAATGTAAAATGACAAAATAAGACTAAAACAAGTAAAAATGCTAAAAAAGTACAAGAAATCAGGTATTCAAGTCGCTATAAATAATCACTTATCACATTTCATAATATGTTGGATGACAATTGGATGGAATTTGAAAGCTTCCAGAGTTTTTTTGAGGATTTTCCAGCTAAGATTGTCATAAGCTTTTTCAATGTCGAGTTTACGAGCCATATGTCCCTATTTCCTTATGTGCTTAGACTGTAAGTTGTGGAGGAGTTCATGCCCCATTAAAATATTGCCACTATTTGGCGGTCAGGGACGAACCCATTTGGGAAGGGGGAGATGAGATCTGTGAAGAATGGTCAGATTATGTGCACCAGTATTTTGGCTATGATTTTATAGCTTACATTATAAAGGCTTATCGGACATAGTTTTGTCACAAGGGTGGGGTTGGGGAGTTTAGGGATGATAATGATGTTGGTATCAATGAGATGGGGTTGAAGAATACCATGGGCAAAAAATGATAAAAGAACATAAAGAAGATTGAAGTACTAGAAGGGAAAGTTTTTAATGGTGGTTATTGTGGCGATGGATTGGAAATAGGCTGCAAAGTTTCACAGAATCTGAGGGGTTTTCGTGATCTATTGGTCCATAGAGGTTTTGAAACCCCGAATCGAATTGGATATATGATAGTTAGTAGCATATGCATGGAGATACCTAGTGTTGCAGTCACGTCTTTGATCCACTTGTTTTTTGCTCTCTACGGCTAATATCTGACTTTTGGGATATCAGCCGATTAAGATATGTGCGTAAGTAACGCTCCGGAAGAGTGATGGCAAAGAAGAGGGGCTTAAATTTGTGAGAACAATATCGATCAGATTTTGAGCCTGAGTAATGCTATTATCTAAGTTGCCAAAACACTTTGTTTTCCATCGTTGAGCCACGATACCGAAATGCGAGCAATGTTGAAAGAACGATGCGATTATGGGAAAGAGTTATTGTACTGGTTCCAAGTGGATTACACAAGGGAGGAGGATGGGGCATTGGATGTTCGTCCCATGCAGCTTCACACCTGAAGGACCTGACCGGTTGGTTTCATGGGACACAATTATATTGTTGAAATCTCCCAAGTCAATCCATTTGCGGTTAATGAAAGTAGCTATTTGTGTTAATTCATACCATATCTATTCTTGGAGTGGTGGTTGTGGTGGGTTGTAGATGGCTGATAGGATAAAAGAATATGATGTGTTGTTGTCAACTGCTTTCATATGGATTGTTCTTGGCAAACTACCGATTGGGGGTGAGTGTGATATGCGCGGAGTTCCACAGTGTCCAAATACCACCTAAAAAGCCAACTGATGGTATGATAAAGTGATCAGTAAAAGAAATTCTCCTTACTGTCGACATGACTCGATTATGTGACAACCTGGTTTTGAGAACCGCTGCTACTATCAGTGTATGCATGTGGATGAGTTGGCGTAATTCATCACAGAATGTTGATCTGGCTGCTCCCCTACTATTCCATGATAGGCTTACCATCATTGGGTTGATTGTTGAGATGTGAGATCATACTCTACTAGAACAATTCGGGTATGTGTTGCCCCGTTCTCTTCGATGGTGATGTTAATGGCAATGGGTTTGATGGGGTGCTTTGAGTACTTGTTTTAAGTACGGAATTAGGTTTATAAAAATATCCGATTAACAATTGAATTGCTACACCTAAATTTCTACCCTTCACAAGTGCACGAGTCAAGTAATGATAAAATAACAAGTATAAGTACCGTATCCCAAGGGAGTGTTAGATGTAAGCTTGCATCACTTAAATGTAAGAATACTATTGATTCTCACAATTGTTATCTTTTGTGTATGAAGAATGATGTAAATGCACAATGCTTTTTGAATGCAGAAAATAATGAATGCATATTTTATGAAAATTGTTTTGAATGCCAATAATCACTAAACTAGAATGCAATAAAAATAATGTAAAAAGCGAAGACTGATTTTAATGCAAGAGAACAATTTGAATGCAAAAGAAACTAATAATGAAAATAGATTGAATGCAGAAATAAATCAATTGTACTAAGATAATCTAATGCAAGAATGTGAACAAAACAAAATTTAAGATGATTGAGGGGCTGAATGCTTTAGTTGTAAATAAATGATTAAAAGATGTTTGGAAGTTGGGTATCACAACTGTTTTAACCATAATAATTAATAGACAAACTACCTACATTTACTTGAGATGTTTGATGATGGTTTGAGTTCTGTGTGTCTAATGGATATGTGACCTCTAACTAAACTTATCTTAACTATAAAATCAGCCTCTAATGGCCTACCGCATGAGCAAAATCAACCGAATTGTCAGTTGTTTTAGTAAATATATTAAATTATTAATTATGCAATCCAATTAACTCACATGAATCGTGTGAACATAAACGTGCATAATCAAGAATGCTTTAATATGATCTAAGGGTTGCGCAATAGCTGCATTAGCGTACTAAAGTCACAAATCACATGTATATATAATTAGCTTAACAACTAGACTCTGGCGGTCCCAGGGTAGTGCATCAATGCATCCGTTCATCCAGCAAGTGCAAGCCTAATTACGCAGAATAAAGACTAATCATTTTAGACACATGAGCACATCAAACACAAATTAAACAAAATAAGTATACATATTCATAAATCAGAGCTACTCCCATGCTCTAAACACGGAGTAGTTTAACTACTCATAGTCATAAGTTCAACAATCAATAAAGAGTTAAATAACATAAACAAAGTACAATAGATAGAGAAAAGCTTCTCAGATCCGGTAGAACGTTGATGCTTTGCTATCTTCTTCAACTCCTACGTGCTATCTCCTTCTTCACGAACTATCAACTCTTGAATATGAAAACAAAACTAAAAACAAAACTCTAATGGTGTTTTATCTTTTGCACAACTTTCGCACAACTAAAAGAATAGTAACTACTCGTAATTGTAAGTCTTGAAAGTCGTATCTTAACTGCTGGCGTTCTCTCCTATTTATAGAAAAGTAGCGTTGCCTGGTTTCATAAATATCCGTAACTTAAACGGCAGAGAATGACGGCGTTGCCCTAGAGACACGCGACTTGGTATGTCGCGCATCTTTGTCTGCCGTAGCACGACTCTCTACCAGTTTGGCGTGATAACACAATATGCTCCGTGGGTCGCGCGACCTACTGCTTGTTGCGCGCTGTAGCGCGACTTTCTTCGCTATGGCGTAACTTCTTTCTCGACTGGGTCGACTGTTGGACTTCTTTGCTTAATGCGACTAGGGTTATCTCGATTTGCATGGTTTTGTAGTGCATGAAGTTGTGTTGTATCTCACCATTTGCAAGTCATTCCAAAAACATCAATTTGGCTCTTTTTCCTTCGTTTTGTCTGAACTCGACAAAATTCAACAAAATCATAAAAAAAATACTAAAACCAATAAATATGCACCAATAAGTCTACTACATAAGCTTAAGAAAACAAGTACCTATCATAAATCACTCTAAATAAACACTCATTAGGATCGCTGGCTGTTTACTCAGGAGATCAATCTGAAGTTGTACATTGTTTTGCGTGTGGCAGGTAGGGATAACGTTTGTTATCTCAGGCGAAAAACCACATTTGTACAGAGCATTTGATGTAGGAAAATGTGAGGTGAAAGGTTCTCCGACCGAATTATGAGATCTAGAAGGGCCATTACGGAGGTGGCACTTAGACGGGTTGGTATTATTGGATTCGGGTTTGGTGTGTAATTGATAGGGGTCATTGTTTGGAGGGCCAATTGATTTTGGATCATTTACTACTGGGCCAACTGGTTTGGGGGTAATAGTGGGTTTGCATTGAAGATATAACCCCCGTTTTGGGTCAAAATCAAGGCTAGAACTTAACTTTCAAGAGACATACAGAAGAAGTACGCACACAATATGCACCACAAACTATTGGACTTAATTACATCTTGAAGAAAAAGCATGGCTGATTTTGTTCATTTATTAAACAATATTTGTATTTTTTCTTACTTGAGATTCATCTTTTTCGTCTTTCTATAATTTAGAAACAAAAATATATTCATTCTTTACCTATGTTGTGAAAGGCGCGCCTCGAGGCTCGCTTGTGGCAAATTTGGCCTTAAAACGTCCATGGGCGCTGCATTGGAGTGTCATTTTTTTTGTGGCGCACGCCCCAAACGTTAGGGCGTGCGCCCGAAGTCCAAAAGGCGCCTGGACGAGCGCTCCAGATGATTGCAGACGCCCAACAAACTTGGGTGCATTTTTCTCTTTTTTCTTAATTACCCAGCGCAAAAGTGAATAAAAAGCATAAAATTGCCCACTCTAAGAACTCTAGACCCGTGAGAGAAGTAAAGAAAGAAAATAATAAGGGTTTGCAATTGTGATTTGTGCAAGAATATGATAAGTCATACGTGACCTGAGTTTTCTATTTTTCTTCAAATTTCTTTCCTTCCATTATTTTAAGGTTTATTCATAACATGATCATTTAAAAGTATGATATGAATATGATTACCTTCTTTGCTTAATTACCAAGGAGCCTCCGAACTACAATATTTCTTCTTATATGATTCTTTTGTAAAAATATTTATAAATGCTCTTTGTGACCTATGAGGTTCATTAATATTTTTAGGTTTTTGCATACGAGCAATTTGGTTTTAAGTTTTAACACATATATATTTCAAATATTCTCAAGGTTATAAGTTTATTTTTGATTTCATTCCATATTTCTTTGTATTATTATATACTCGTTCTATAATATTATGCATAAAATAAATTAAAATGCCAACATTTATTGGGTTTACGCCCCACGCCTCGCCTCTAGCTATGAAAAACGCTTCGCTTACGTCCCACGCCTTTAACAACACATACTATTACTAAGTATTTTATCCTTTGGCAATTACTATATCAATGCATAGATATGTAATTTGAGTTGTGTTAATAATGTAACAATAATAAAATAGTTTGCTCACAACTTGACTCAAATTGACACAATTCAAATTACATAACATATTAGCACAACAATTAAGACAGTTTATCAGAACAACTTAATCATTTGCTCAAAACAAAAATAAAATAGTTTGCTCACAAAGACAATAAGGTTTAAATACCAGTTTCAACTCGAGTAAATTTTGGCTCTATCAAGCAAAGAGTCAAAAAAAGACAACATGGTAACTTTATCACAAGTCAGAACACGCAAACTATTTATGCATTTGCCATTCTAGTATTACTACAAAAACACCCCTTTGAACTACACAAACACAAACACAAACACAAACACAAACACACGTCAGATCAGAAGACCTGATAACACCTAAAACTCACAATGCATGCTAATTTACCCTGGTGCTATTCCTCTTGCCCCACCATTTCTTTCTTATCGTATCAGGCGAACCTTGTTCATTACCAAGCTTGTGAATAATCACCTTTGTTTCCCTCAGTCGTGTTCCATAATCTTTCTTCCAAGCCTCAAACATTTGTTTCAACTTGTGAAGCTCGTGATCCGGGTCCAAACTCGCCTCAACTTGACCCGATTTCACTTCTATCAAGAACCCCGCATCGTCTCCAAATACTTGGCTTCTTTGCTCAAACTCATCAGCCAACCGTTCAATCACACTTAAACCTCCAACACTGATTGATTGGGCTCTGTTGCTTTCTTGTACCCCAGTATTGCTACCCAAGTCCCACATGGACTCTATCTCGTCATCGGAACTTCTCTGGGAACCTTCGAGAATGAGGCTCTTTCTGGCAATGCTAAGGCTAGACTGAAGTGATCTCATTTGTTTTTGCCACATTTCTTCCATGGACTTCATTTTTAGCTCGTATTCACACCAACGATTCTCATAATGTTGTAACCGTTGGTGAAGAATGTCATTCTCCTCTTCTTTTTCTCTAAGAGAAGCTTCGGCTTTAAGGACTCTACGTTGAAGTTCAGCAAGGAATGATGACTTCACAAGCGTCTCTTCTGGTTCGTTACCCTGAAATGCAATGTGAATGACATAAATGACAACTCATGCATTGTAGAATGTTACACATCATGGACAAAAGTACGGCAAGAGGTTGCAAACCCCATAAACTTTTGTATGTGTTTGTGAGAGAGAGCGAGAGAGAGAGAGAGAGAGAGAGAGAGAGAGAGAGAGTCATCCAATGATCCAATATTATTTTTCTTCTTTTTAATAGAAATTACAGAAAATTGTTAGGTTGTGGTAATCTGTATTTTGGGCTGCGAGAAGGAAGAGCTAAACTCCATCGAAAGAATTACGCCCCAATATTTTAATCACCTAGTCGTGTACTGTACAAAGCAATGCAAAAGAAAAGATCACTAAACAGTCTTAATTACCTTTCTTCCAGCAAAATGCAGCAATCCTATGTCTCCTGAGTATCTTCTGACCAACCAGCCGCGAATAACTAGAAAATCATAAAAACAAAGAATGGCAAAGCAAAGATGAACTCATGAATAGATGCACCACAAGTGTAGTGAAAATCAACATCAAATATGCCAGAGTGATTGAGGTTTGCACAGGGGACAGAGTCATAAATTAGCTCACTAAATTTAAAATCTGAACAACGTGATGATATAAAATTAAAAGAATGATTGTTACCTGACTGTATCACAGTTGATGCCTCGTTTAACCTTGTGAACCTTTTTCTGCAAATTCTGGCTTTAATATGCTTCTGGATGGAAATAATTGCTTTATACTTTTGCAATAAGATTGCATATTCTTTCCTCGCCTTTTCACCGAGGACAACTGCATTGAAACTTTTCACGTCACAAAGAAATAGGTAAGGTAAGACAAATGTCAAAGTAAGTTTGTCCAAGGAAACATACACGACTGCAGGTCGGCAATTCCCTTTCTTATTTTCTTGACATAGCAGCGAGCTCGATAACCTCTAAAGCACCTTTGCACATGCAAAACTCCATGGAGAGTACAATTTCTTATTTCTTCAAGTATCCCTATCTGGGAAAACAACAGGAAAAGCAAAGTATTACACCAACAGATTATCCATAAAACATGGACAAACTTAATTTCCTAAGTCAACTATACTACAATGAGAAGCTAAAAAATCATTGGTAGAGTGGTTAATTTTCTTGATACTTGTTTTTGTTCCAAAATCTTGAAGGTAGAATAACCAGAATACTTTCAGGTATTGTTTCCAGAAACAGTAGCAATTTTATCTTGTGTTCACTAGTAAAAAAAATCAGTTGAACTGCAATTGCAGAAAAGTATAATAAGCTCCTAGACATTGAGAATTCAGCTTTTCAAATTCATGCAATTTCCCGTGATGCAGGTAACAAAGAGATCAAAGAAGAAGCAATGATGAACCTATGCTGCAGAACAAGCTTCTTTGCAGATATGTGACACGTAGAAATTTAGGATTTATGAGCTTCTCATATTTTTTACTAAAATGTCTTATTAGAGGAGAGGGGGAAATTATTAAAGTGGAGAAGTTCAAGTTCATTTCCAAGCAAGGCAATCATCGACTTAGGTAGGCTTACCAAATCATTAGGAAAGGCTGTATGGACAAAAGGTAAATCAATCCAGTCGAACATATGAATCTTTCGTCTCTATTCATTCTGATTGAGCAACACGTCTTCGTGCAAGCCTCTAAGCTTCATGTCATTTTATTTGACCTTCAACACATTGTACTGAAGCGTCTATAGGTATTTGTTTTACATGCCTAAACAATCATAAGCGATTTTCTCGCAATACTCGTTAATGGGTGTCACATCCTATATATGCCAAATATGTTCAGTTCGTACGTTATCTCTACTAGTGTTACCACACATCCAACATAACATTCACATCTTAGCTATGCTCATCTTATGTGCATGGTTCTATTTAATGGAGATCCTTACTTAAAGGAATCTATTCCAACTATAATGATATATTTACCTTATCGTTTTACATTCCTTAAATAACAAAACAAATATTTTGCTGCCCTACCCAACGATTAACACAATCAAATATCCTACTTTCCATATTTTGGTAGATTAGTATGTATGAGTCTCACCTGTCCAGTACGGAAAAACAATTTTGTGTATCCAACTTGATACATCTCGGGTAGAATGTTAAACTGGTGAAGAATGGCTACTGAAACACTAAGCGGATCCGAGGATGCAACCTGGTCTAACAGAAGGAAACCGTACCTAAAGAAGAGAGCGAGTCAAATGAGCTGAATATGGTTAATGGGAAGATATAGTGCAGCATTTAGTATTATCATCTTACCTTATGCAAAACTTTTGATGGGAAATTCTGGTAGGAAAACCAGATCTTGATATTCTAACAACTTCCAAGACCCCACAACATCTTAGCTGTTGCAGTACTAGTCCTTGATTGTAGCTACCAGGAGACTGGAGGTTGTTGGGCTTTATGCAACGTATGAAATGTGGCGTTGTGCTCTCCAGACGTTGCATTAGTTGGAATAATTGGCCCTGACAACCAAAACAAATAACTAAAAAAGGATTTCTTGAACCATAACTTGTTTGATTTCTACATGATAGTAGTGCAACGTCAACATACAACAGACAGCCGATATCCATTGTCATAATTACAGGCCTGATTAAAAAGGACCACATTTGGGGCTAGTAAACAGGATTCAAATATGGTACCATATGAGACTGCATAGATGACCGTAATTTTGACTAGACATGGAACCTTTATAAACCTTGAATTAGCTCAAAAGGGATTTTGACTGAGTCAATAACAAAGAACACCATCATTATCTTTGTACACAAGGAAGGTACACGTTAGTATCCACCAAATAGGCTCTTTTGTAAAAGAAATGAGAATATGTTACAGTTGAAGCATATTTAGCTTTAAAAGAAATAGATTTCAACATTATTTCCTACAAGAATCCGTCAACACATTTCCCAGGGTGCACTTCGAACATTGTTAACTAAACAAGGTCTCCAGATCAAAATAATTTTAACATTGGCAGAACAATACTCAGTTAAAGGCCAGATATATTTGTCAATGTTCTCAGTCTCTGCTACCATATTGTGCAATTCCAATCAACATTGTGACTAAGATATCAGAATTAGAATTACACGTACATACTTCCAATAAATAAATTCTACCTTGAATTTAGTAGTAACGCTTAGTTTCTGTGAATCTGCACCACCAGACTTATGCAATGCACCTACTACAGGCTTCTCTGATTGAGAAAGCATACTGGAGGCAAAAGCCTGAGGAAGCTGGCACGTGCAGGAAGACAGAAGTTGGATGGAATCCAAATGAAGTAAATCCCGATTCTTCTCAAGAAACCCAGTTGTGTCATAGGTGACCTGATATCAGCAAGAAAGTTACAAAGCCTCTGAAAACAAAAAACTTGAAAAACTTTTGACTTTGACATGTTTATTAGCACTAGCAACTAAAGAGCTTATAAGCCTAATAAGCTCAGTGTGGATGTATGAATGGTCTGAAAGTGTTACTTACCCCAAAAAAATGATACATGTAAATTATACAAGTAATTAGATCATAGTGTTGATTACTCAAAGAAAGTGACTAAATTTTCTCTTGGATTTACACATTGTTATTTAGGTATAATTTGTAAGACAAGGAGGAAGGAGCAAAACTGCCGTTATCGACCATAAATGCCACTGAGATCAGTAAATACCTCTCCCGCATAATGGCACACAGTGAAAGATTTTCCTCTTTCTCCTTTAAAACAAGGATTAGAACTCAGATGCTGCTTGAGTTTATAGGCAAAGCTCAGATCTGAACCATTTGGAAAGGTTGATTCCTCATCTAGCAGAGACTGTAAACCCAATGGTTTCTGCAGAAAACAAAAAAATTATGTCTCCAAGAAAAAAACCAGGCCAATGACATGCTGTTCGTTTGTCAACAAAATGCGTAGAAGCCAAGACACAGCTGAGTTTGTACCTTCTCGAAGAGACTAAGACAATCTTGGTTGTCTTCAAAATCGATTTTTGTCCAATCAATGCCATCTTGAATATATTCCTTTAGTAAAAAAATAAAATTAAACTTTAGAACTTGAAAGAGGATAAATCATAGTCGGCGCAATCATTGCACCAGAAGATCCCCTCAAAAGTCAAAACTATTAGATAACTACTGTTGCCTCACGGTTTAATTTGGCAAAATTGACTTAAAACAAAATGCAAAGAGAAAAGCTAACAGTTAAAATGAGCACACCAAAATACTGAATTTTTAACTGATGGGTAACACAATTGCATAATATAGCATCAGTTCAGCCCTATGTTCAGCAACAACTTTAATCATGCCTTCCCTACAAAATAGCCTTGCATATTTGTTGTAATCATACAGAGTTTGAATAAAATTCTGCATATCCGTTGTAATACCACGGTTAGCTACAGAAATGGATATGCCAATGATAACAAATGAGTTGAAAAATGAACCACGAAGTCTGGGCTAGTCTTAGTTAATAAATGTTGGAAGACACAACACAAAGCTAGCAGACAGAACTAGAAAAGAACAACAAAGCATAATAGGAGATATGATATGTTCACCTCTTGCTCTAATTTGAACAAGTGACGGTTGAAGTGCTGTTGTAGTCTTTCATTGGCATAATTGATGCAAAACTGCTCAAAACTATTCCTCTAAGAAAGAAATAAAGTAATAAGAGCACATCCGTAGAATCACATGACGAAGAAACCGGAAAAAATAACCTATTTTGGAGAAAGGCACACACCTCAAATGATTCAAAACCATAAATATCAAGAATATTGATGGACCTTCCAGTGCGTCTTTTGCCTACTGACAGGGATTTGTTGATTTGTTCAACCAGCCAGTCAAACAAACAAGAATATAGTGATTTTGCCAATGCATCTCTTGTATCAATGGCCTGATTAATAACGGAAGAAATGAAAAAAATGGTGAGGAGACTTGGTCATGCATCCAGGATAGAAGTTCACAAGACCTGTTTCAGATGAATTGCCTAACCTGAGATAGGGTAAGCTTTTGAATAATTGTGTCATTCTCTTTTCCAACTCTCATTTTTCGAGTTGATAACGCTAGCTTTAGTTCACCAATATCACATCCAATCAATTCAGCAACGGTGACTAGACCTGAGAATTGCATAAACGACATGTAGCAAATCATTGAGAACTGCATAAGCTGAAAATATTTGAGAATGTATTAATATGCCTGTTTGCATGTATATGTTGACATTTTGAAACGAGTAAATTTTATCACATAAGAAGTAAACACACGAGGGACAACAAAAAGTCTGTTTCCAAGTACATGTCAAAAAAATTTATGGGCCAAAATGGGTCACAACGAAGTCCTCATAATCTGAAAAAAAAAAGATATTCCAACATTACCAACTTTTCAGTGAAAAAGGGAAAATTGAACATAAATAAAATTAGCATATCTTCCAGACGTCGTGCTAACACTCAATACTTACAGTCTTCAGCCACATAACTGAAATATAACAGTTTATTTATCAGTAATGAAATTAAACTCGGGAAATTCCTGTAATATCCTCACCTTCATCTACCACTGGTTCAACATGATTTTCACCATCAATCACCGTAAAGGAGACATTTCCCAACCACAATACCGCAGCTATCATTGCAAATGTACTATCTTGGTCTTCTTTTCCAACATGAACGATATTCAGAGCATCCTAGTTTAGGAAAACACATACAGAAGTTTGTTAGAGTTCACAGTTTACGATAGGTAAAAGGTTGGAGAATGATGAGATAAATCAAAAATGTAAATACCATTACTACACGGAACTGTTCAGCATCATTAACCCCGGAAATTGTGTAGCAATTACTTTGCTTCAAGTACTTGAAATCATCAGCATTTCTTAGGTTCAATTTTTCTGCATGAGGGAAAATATTAATTGAAGCAAATTATCACTGGACAACAAGAGAGAGAGAGAGAGAGAGAGAGAGAGAGAGAGAGAGTTTGAATACTGGAGAAAAAAGTGTAATCTTCTGAAAATTACAAAAAGTTTAATTCTGAATATGAAACAACAGATTGTATCAAACTATTGCAGGAATGCTGATATTAATGAGGATGCTGCACCTCTAAGGAGTGGTGGTGCTCCAGCACATAGTTGATAAAAGATATGATATGACCTTTCTCCCACCGAACACTGAACAACTCTGGACTGTTCACGAAATAGCCTGCTTGATCTTTTGATATGCAACTTAACATGATTTGAATCAAATTATTTAAAGTAGAGTGCAAGGTACCTTCTCAAGTAGAACTGTATGGTACAATAAACCGCGTTGGATGACAAAAACAGAGATAAGTTATTAATAATCATAACTCAAAAATCGATACAGTAATATGGTTTCAAGATCTATAGCGTGAGGCATCCTTACAAGTTTGAATCTTGGCACCCGATATTTTTCCAGCTTCACTGAAGTGAATTTCGATCAGCTTTCCCTGAAATGGGTCACATCACTTGAACTTAATATGGGATAAACCTCAGATACTCAATTCAATAAGAGAAGTTGAACCGGTTTCTGATGCAGCTCAGTCCCAAAACAAAGCAAGTATTGGCAAAAGAACTTACAAAACGACTTGAGTTGTCATTTCTCAATGTTTTTGCATTCCCAAAAGCTTCGAGTATTGGGTTCGTTTTCAATATCTCGTACTCAACCCCACTACCACCTCCCAGAGCAGCCAAATATTGCATTGCTATCTTTGCTGTCTCAGTCTTTCCAGCTCCACTTTCCCCACTGGATAAAAAAGAGAGGGTAAATCCAAATATTGTCAAGTCAAATATAGAGTTCGTCTATGTAAGATGGCCTGCACCAGAATACAAAGCAGCAAAAAGAGTACAAAAGTTCAAGTAATGGTTTGCAGACCTTATAATGATAGATTGACTTACTTCATCTGCAGATGGGGCCAAACCAAATAGCTAAGTTAAAATACTGCTAACAAAGTTCTCCTTAGCTTTTATTGGAGTTGTACATAAGATTACCTCGGATCATTGCACGCAAAGCTGTATCAGTGATGGCATATACATGTGGATTCTCCATTGATTTGTCCTTGTAAGCTTGAATATAATGATTCCCAAACAAATTTACTTTCTTAAAGGGATTAACTGCGACCAAAACTGGTCCCGCCTTGGTCTTAAATGAACAGAAAATGGAGAAATTAAGTATAAGAAAAGAACATCAATAAACCACAAATTTTCAGAGAACTCAAATGAGCATATACACTTACATATATCAAATCTCGGGTATATCTGTACTGCAGA
Source organism: Linaria vulgaris (assembly GCA_948329865.1). Lineage (NCBI taxonomy): Eukaryota > Viridiplantae > Streptophyta > Magnoliopsida > Lamiales > Plantaginaceae > Linaria > Linaria vulgaris. The sequence goes on from OX415249.1 coordinate 69,741,297, forward strand.
TTGTACAATACCGATGGTTCATTAAGGTAGCTAAGAGCCATTAGATCATCAACACCATCAAGTATGCCAGGATTTGCTGGCACCAGAGTTTCTGAATTAACTTTCAGAACCTAAACAGGGAATATATTAGAATGAGAAGAAACTTGGCAGAAGTAAAATCGGAGTACCAAATATTTGCTCACTTTTCCCTCAGCATATGATATCAATGACTCATTCACAGAGGTCCGAAGAATTGTTCCCAACTCCCAATTACCGTCAGGAAGCTGAAACCAGGACTGAAGCTTCTGGAAGTAAGAAATATAAGCAATTACATCATAAGATTAATGGAAGTCAAATCTATTGTGCCTCTGAGAGTGAAATCAACAGTTATTTTGTAATTAAGCATGATATAGATTTACAGCAATGGTACATGGATCTCATCCTTGTAGAACCAAATCCAGTTAAAGAACATTTAAAACTAACGACTTTTTTCTCGATCTAGGTGATAATGGAATTGTTACCTGCACAATATGCATACATAATGGATTTGTAATCCACATATGTATACTCAATATGTCCAACTGACAATTATTTACGCATCTTCATGTATGTCGCATCAAAATATGCTTATGCATTCTCCCATACACAGGCTTTTAGTTTTAACAGCTCCAATTTCCAATAATACAAAGAAGATTCATAATCTGAATCTACTGAAGATTCTAATACAAGAAAATCGTAATATATATTCAGCTCTAAGCAGCTTAAAGAAGATAGTTTCTCCATACAATGTTGAAGCTACGAAGCAATGGTGGCTAATATTCTAAATGTTGGTCTGCGGATTTAAGAAGCAAAAGGATTTATTGAAACGTGCTGAAATATATATATATATATATATATATATATATATATACATACATACATACATACATACACATATATGCATATATACGAGAAACCAGACTATAACTGCAACTGGTATGTGAAGCATTAACAAACTGTTTCAGACTAGAAGTACATTTGCAATCATACACAAAAGGCAGATTGTACACCGCTGCCTTCCTTTTCTTTCTTTTTTTATTGCTTTTGTCTTCTGTTTCTTTTGGGGCGAGGTGTCAATGAAGAATTGCAATCCAGAGCAAGAAATTTTATCAGCTATCATTCATATCAAGTATAAAATGAACTTCTGCACCAAAGGCATAAATGGTGCATCCTGTTTAAATGTTCAACGTGAACCATCAACACACCAAAAAGATATAACTATTTGCTATCTGGGCTTTGAGTTACCATCTTCAAATACTGCTCTAGAAAACCTTGAAGAACTAAAAGAATATCGCAAATGACTAACCTATAGAGCTGGGGCAAAGAGAATAAGGTGAACTTTTCGAATTGTATCTGCTCTTTCTATTGAGCTCAAGCCAACTTTACTCCTTTCACCCATATAATAGTGCTTAGTTCTAAAGGTTATTCTTAACAGCACAAAGAAAACATAAGTGACAACAAAATAAAGAAAAAGCAGAATGTGACATTCTCATGTTATTATTGCAGAACTTATAACAGAATCTAGTCGGTGCATGTAATCAAAATGTAAAACAATGCCACAGAATCAGATATTAAAGTGGAATTCCCATTCCTGAATTATACAAAAGCAACAGATAAGGAATGAGCATCCAAGAACAAGCATAGATCTTTAACCATCCAACAGTTCCCCCTCAAAGCATGTAACAGAATTCAACAAACATAAAGTTAAGGAAAAGTTTAAAACTCAATGTATATACCTTCTTGGATGCATATGGGGTGGTATCACTCCATTTAGAGTCCATATGCATTCCTTCAGACAAACGTGGAGGGGTACGCATACGCATATGCATACCCTTACCATCATCACATTCATCTACCAAAGATGTAACTACCGTATCCAAACTACTAAAATAAGGTGATTCATCATTAACTGAACCAACAGAACCTCTTCCATCCTCTGCAGCATCACTCAATACCGCATCATTTTTGGAATTCAAATCAGATAACATCATCATAGTTTCAAAATCAACAGGTAATGATTTGTTAGAACAAAGAGTCGTCTACTTTATGTTCATTCTGATTGAATGAACCCACACTGAAACACAAACAGTTACACAAGTGCAAAAATTGGATGAAAAAGGAAAAGAGCCTTTTTTTCCCACACCATGTGTTGTTTAAAAGTGAATCAAACTTTAGAAAGAGAGTCCCACAGGCTTAGCTGCCCAACTCAACTAAATGGAGGGGACCAGTCCAGTCCACATACATACTCTTACAGATCAACTTCACTAAACCTTAAACCCCAAACTTTCCAGTTACTACTTCAAGTCTTATTTTTACAAGCTAAATGTGAACCACACACACACACACACACACTTGAGGTTTAAACAAACAAAGTGTTTAACCGTGTGACTGAAATTGAATTGAATAGAAAAGCATTTGAGAGATCTTCAATGTGACCAAAAAATGGAGGGAAGTGGAAAAAGATAAAAAGAACTTAAAAGGATTTCAAAGCTTCTCAAGTAAATTAAGATACAACCTGGGTTTTACTTCAACTGGGGCCCATTGATAGATTTTACTGAAAAAGAGAGTTCTTTATAACAATAAAGGGAGAAAATATTTGAAAGAAGAAGCGGCAAGTTCCAGTGAAACGCATGGTAAATTCGAATTAATACAGTAATTAATAATGATGCGTATTACAAAAATGTATATAGGAAGTAGTGGTAGTTGAGGTGATTTGCAGAAAGTTGTTTAAAGGGTGGGGGTAAAGCAGAAAGCATTTTTTAACTTTGGGTTATAATTAATGTCTCCTTATCATTGCAGGAGCTCAGCAATCAGCGGGGAGAAACTGATTAGTTTAGTGATATAGTATCTAGTTAACCAACTCAAACAAATAAATAAACTATGATTACACAATTATATATAGTAACTCCCAAACACTTACATGGTTTTATCTTTTTATTCATGTTTGATAAAATCCAATTGAGTGTGAGTGGGCGAGGCGAGCCCATAACGATAATATTTGATTTGAGTGCAAAACACATTGTCTGATATTTTATATTTGCAAGAAGGACTTATGCATGGATCAAAATTTCGAAGTATCTATAGATTTACTTAAATATTAGAAACGTTTCGAGATATTTTAAGATCTTTTCGACACATTTTGAAAAATTCTTAAAAACTCTAATTGCAAATAATTTAAAAAATACTTATATGTTTCGTTTCGATAGAACTGAAAACGGATAAGGATAATGTGATCCTTCTTTCGACAGGATAATACATTTTTTTTAATAATAATAAAAAAATTCGTAAGCTTCTGGCCTGAAGCCGAAAAACTCCAATGTTTTTGATTCTCTCTTCCCGGAGTTCCTATGTTCTATCGAGCTAGTCTTCTGACTCATTTGCAATAAACACATGAATACCATATGTGACAATGACACTGTGAGTTGAGCTTCACAAAAAGACTTGACATTAGAAAGGAAAAACCTCTAAATAGATCAATAATCTTTGTACTTAACATTCATAACAATAATAATAAAAAAACTAAAGATATAGAAATACAATTATTACTGCATCACGATTTCATGATTGAATCGGTCAAACCAACAGAATATTACTGGTTGTATGATTTATTTTGTACTAAGACACTGGAGAATAAAGGAAGACCAAGGATCAGTTACTGTAATTACATTAACAGTTAAATATTACAAATAAGAGAGTATTCATCTGTGGACAGCTCAAATATACAACACCAGCAAGTAACAGATTTAGAATGTTAAGAAAATGAAACAAAAAGCTTAATTTTTCTCAACATACAGGTATATTTTATCTCTGACATCAAGGCGACGCCGCAAGAATTAGCTTGCCATGATGAAAAGTCTTAGACGGTAGATAACGACTGCAGAAATTTATCTACATACTCTTTCAGCTTGACCTTTGTTATTGCACCCTCTCTTCTGCTCTCTGGAACTTCCTCTCCATTTTGGAAAACAATCAGTGTGGGCAATCCATAGACCTTGTATTTCTCAATCAGCTTTGGGTTCGAATCATGATCAATTTTTACAATCATCAATTTATCTTCATACTCCTGAAAAACAAAAGTCCGTAGAATAAACTTCAAAACAGTTGAAACACATAGTAGATACGATTACAGTATAATCCCTAACTTGCCCAGTTTCTCATTATACACATAATTGTCGAAGTTTCATGAGGTCAAACATTATGTCATCATAGTAATCAATCACATTCTACACATGCACACAGAGAGGACGTGTTTTATGTTCAAACAAATATCATGTCATTACTCATAGCCGCATACAATTTTTCTTTAAAGAAAGTAACAAGTTTTTAACATGACAGCACTACGAAGCAATATATACAGAGATAATCAGATAAATGATTCCTCATGTGGGGTACAATGGGAATAATGCATTTTTGTGTACCCTCACAACGCTACCCCAATTAAGCGGAAGACGAGGTTTGCATAACACTGTAATTTAAGATCAGGACACGAGCTCCAACTATTATGCCAAAAATCAAATGAGATAGAAAACTGACCACAGCTAAACGCACAAAATTTGTTCTGTTACATTACATGGGCAAAATTTTAAAACACACTATCGTGGACTACTTGTAACCGTGAATGAACCCCATAATAATTTCCCAGTTTATTCACTCATATATTAGACATGTTGAACCATTATGTGTCCTCACCTTCTCATATAATTCACTTCAAAGGATATTCTAGATACCAGGACTTACAAATACTAGTGTTGACTAAAGAGGGTATATATATAGATTTAGATCAAACTACGTCTTAGAGGCTCACAAAACATACAAAAAAGAGCATTAGGAAAAAAGGAACCAGCCAAATAAAAGGGAATTTGACATGATATGCATAATGCCCAAGAGGGGATCTGGACAGGAGGGGAAAGGAGTGGTTAGTGCCCTGGTGCTAGTTGGTTGATGACAAAAGATTCTAGAAAGAGCAAGTAAAAGAAATTAGTGATAACAGCCGATATCTGGGGCGTCATCCGACCTTGTTAGGAAATGTAGCAATCAAAATATAGATCTTTAACGATTTGGTCCCTAATTAATTGTATTCCATTTCCAAAATTACTTCATAGATATTAAGATGGCTGTAGCTGTAAATTGATGTTTAGATGATAAATTTTCAAATTTAAGAAGTTTCAACCACTTACAAATATATACATAAACAGAAAGCACTGATCTCGTGAATCAATTTGGATAAGCAACCACCAGTATATTCTGGGAACGGAAGGCTCGCTCTTGAGGATTTTGAGTAGGCGTAGCGTAACAAGAAAGTTGCGCGATGGAAACGTCAGGTGATGGACGACATGGCACTAGGAAGTACATAAGTTACTTATAGTAATGTATATAAGGTGGTGCCGGGACTATATCAGATGTCACGGGGGGCGACGTGTAATGAAAACTGAGCTTGTATTAAAAACAATTAGGATCTCGAAACGGGGAGCCTTGGCGCACCGGTAGAGGTGTTGCTGTGACAGGGGAAGGCTTGTCCCTTATACACCCTTGTTGTGGGACCCTTCCCCGGACCCTCGCATTGCGGATATGCTTTCGCGCACTGGGCTGCCCTTTAGGATCTCGAGAAGGCATGCTCAAATGTGCATTTTGGGAGGGTAATAAATGAACAAGGAATTCTATAAGGAGCTTGAATTAAAAATAGCCCGATAGTAGCAACACAACACTAACACTAACAATCCAATAGTGAAGAAGGACAAAACAAATGCACACTAACTACATTATTAATAAGAGAACAAATCGAATAAGCACCAGTGACCTGAGCAAGCGCTTGAACGGCGGGAGCAATCAAACGGCAGGGGCCGCACCACGTGGCGACGAACTCGACGAGCACGGGGCGTTGGGATTTCAAAACGACGTCGGGGAACTCACTCTCGTTGATCTCACGAACTGTACCGCCACACCTTATAACAGAAGGCAAAGAAGAAGAAGAAGAAGAAGGATAATGCTTCCTCGACCAACTCAACGGCGTCGTTTTGGAACCACCTCGCCCCCAAACTAATGAAGAAGAAAAAGAAGAAGAAGAACTAGGGCCACAACTTCTGGCGGAGGTTAATACTGCACGAACCTGAGGAAGGGAGGAAACCCAAACCCTTGGAGGAGTCGGGGCGGAGGCGATAGGCATAATAGTCTCCATTGATGAGAGCTAATTTTGTGGATTTGACGACGATGATATTGAGTGAGTGGCTGTGGCTTCCATTTCTTTTGGCCACCAAAATAATAAAAATAATTCCGCGACTTTTTCTGTTATTTTATTATCCTTGCTTTTACGATTTCCCCTTTTTTTTTTTGAGTTAATTTTGTTCATTCAGAACTTAATCTTAATAATCATATGATTCATATCATAGGTCAAAATATCCAAAGGAATCGGACCGATCCATGAGTTGTTTTTTCCCATTTAGCAATGTTGTGAGCTTTTCTCATACAACAACAATGTTTGGGCCTTTCGTGTTGGCTTCGCAAGAGCCTAACGTGATTGTCTAAAATAGCCATTTATCCATGAGGAGACGAGCATCACTAATATCATTTATAGAAGCATTCTAATTTAGTGTACAACTTTGATTCGTACCTTTGTGAACAATTGCTTTGCAATCCATTTCAAGTTTCACTTAGGAATCATAAGCCTATCAAAACTTGGAAACAACAAGAGAAGATTCCTCGATTATGCAACATGCTCCACCTCCTCCTCCAAGGCCAGCTCCCGTGAGTCCTGTTATCCTCCCGCCAGAGATCATTGCTCAGATCAACGCCACTGTGTAGACAACTTTGAATGTTGCGTTAACTGCATTGATACCCCGCCAAGCTAACCAAGGGACCAGCAACCCACCCCATCAACCTTAGAAATCTAGGATGAGAGGTCCTGCAGAAGGATCCAGGGCTCAAGAGCGTAAGGGAGTGGCGAAATCCAGGAGGGAGCACCCAACTTTTAGAGCTCACGGCGAAAGAGCTCCCGATCACAAGGTTGAGATGAAGGACATATCTAGGAGAATGGAACAGTTGAATCAGGAAAAAGAAGACGTCAACTGTAGATTGGCACTAGTGAACGGACGCAAAAGATTGACCCTCTCCAATAAAGAGATTGAGGTTGAAGTATTAGAGAAAGAAGATAAGATCCCGCCACTCAAGACGTATGCCGAAAAGAGCTATCCTCGTGAACATCTATACTATGTGAACATAATACTGAACTTGCACCGTTTCATTGATAATGTACAAGCAAGGATATTCACCACAACCCTAACCGGGGTAACACTTGATTGGTTCACAAGGATAATTGTTGGCTCTATCGACAACTATGAGCAATTGAGGCAGAAGTTTGAAAGTCAGTTGAACTTTCAGCCAGAAAAGAATGCATACCAATATGAACCATCTGAACTCGGTCAAACAAAAGGACAAAGAAAGAATGGAAGATTTCATGAAAAGGTTCAATGAAGAATTTCTCAAGGTGGATGAGCCGAAAGGCGAGCAAGTGGCCCTCATCCTCTTCAACGTGACTTTCCACAAGAGGTTCACGACTGATTTACTCAAGATAATTCCCTACAGTTGATCAGATTAATGCATTGGCATATGAGATAATCTACCAGGACAACATGATGGCAACTAAACAGATGTCTTATCAGGCACAAAATCGACCAAAAGGAAAAAGGAAGGATAGAGTAGAGATAAGAACGACCTCAGGGGAGACAAATCCCTCAGGAGATACACTCATTTGAACAGAGACGCCATGACTGTGTTCGTCGTGGCCTAAAGAATAAGTGGTTTAATGAGCCAAGAAAGTTGAGGAAGGGTCGAGGGAGAAAATACTCAAGGAAGTACTATGAATATCATTGCCAAGCAGGGCACACTACCGAAGATTGCATAGACCTTAAGAATGAGGTTGAAAGACTCATCCGTGAAGGTAAATTGGTTGAATACATCTGAAGCTCCAAGAAAATGGAAGACAGGGAGGATAGGTCCCACTCACCTCGAAAAGATGAATCTCACTCACCTAGACGGGACAAGTACAAGGTCATTGAGGCTTCTATCGAGCGCGAAAGGGAAATTGCCAATGTCCTCTCAAGGGGAATGATTACTATGATCAATGGAGGACCATTGGGTGCAGATTCCACCGAAGGATGCAAAGAGATGACCCAGAGGGTGTAGGACGACATATATGCGGGTTTCACAACTATCGCAGACGAGGAAGAATTCCTAGATGGGGAGATCTCCTTTACTAAAAAGCACCTCATGCAGCAAGCCATCCAAGCAGGTAAACTTGATTGTCCTCTTGTTGAGGACTTGATATAACTAACTATGGGGTGAGGAAAGTTCTTATTGACAATGGCAGTTCGTCGAATGTCATATTTGCACATGCCCTGAGAAAAATGGTCGTAGAGCAAGACATAGTAGGCGGAATCTCTACCCCTCTACTAGGTTTTATAGGAGCAGAAGTGGTTCCTCTGGGACAGGTCACGCTGCCGACCTCATTTGGCGAGGATCCTTGTAAAATGATTATTGATGTCAAATACAGAATTATCAGTCAACATTTCGACCGTCCCACCCTTAATACAACGCAAGCAGTGGTATCAACCTACCATTAGAAGATGAGATTTCCTACCCATGGCGGAATAGGTGAAATCACGGGTGATCAAAGAGAGGATTGGCTATGCTACATTGCATCACTCAAACTCCCTAGGATTAGAGAGGGAGAGAGACATCGACCACCGCTACTCAATACCAGCCAAATACAAAGTAATCGCCCACGAGTCATTTCGGCTTATTAATTTATGCTTTTAATTATGTTGTAACAATTTATCTTTAACTTAATTGCCCCTCGTGGGCTGGCCTATAAGAGGGAACTACGTCGATTTGATTCCCATACCACGGGATAGGAGAATCAGATAATACCTGGTTCTCGGCCGTTATCTATCTAAAACTTTTATATTGGCATTATCTTGCATATATATTGTTATCCGTTTAACTGACAAGAACATAGATATCCTCCATCCACAAAGATAAGGAGGAGATTGCCCCCCCCCCCCCTCCCCATCCGCAGCGATACGGAGGAGAAAGAGAAAGAAAAGAAAAATATCTCCTATCCACAGAGATAAGGAGGAGAAAAAAAATATTCCCTATCCACAGAGATAAGATAAGAAAAATAAAAGAAAAATATCTCCTATCCACAGAGATAAGGAAGAGAAAAAAAAAAGAAAAAGAAAAAATCCCCTATCCATAGAGATAAGAAGGATAAAAAAAAGAAAAAAAAATCCCCAATCCACAGAATTAAGGAGGAGAAAAAGAAAAGAAAAGAAAAATATCCCCTATCCACAAAGATAAGGAGGAGAAAAAGAAAAGAAAAGAAAACTATCCTCTATCCTGCATGATACAGAGGAGAGTACCTGAAAAGGTCGAACATCTACTATCCTACAGGATCCTAACTCATATCCTATAAGATACGGAGGAGAGTACCTGAAAAGGTCGAATATCTACTATCCTATGGGATACTGACTCCTCTATCCTACAAGATACAGGGGGGAGTACCTGAAAAGGTAAAATATCTACTATCCTACGGGATATTGACCCCCTATCCTACGAGATACAAAGGAGAGTACTTGAAAATGTCGAATATCTACTATCCTATGGGATACTGACTACCTGAAAAGTTCGAATATCTACTACCCTACGGGATACTGACTCCACTATTCTACGAGAGACGATGGAGAGTACGTAAGAAGCATCGGATTTCCCCTATCCTATAAGCTATGGCATCACCCCTAACCGTAGGACGCCACTTCCTAATGTGCACAAATAGATGTCTGGGATGTGATCGAAGTAGAGATTTCATCCCAAAAGCAATATGAACAACATGCATTGTGAAATGTGCTAAACACATGCGAAAACACAACAACTTACGACGACAGCAGCCGAACAAGTTTCAAATCATAACGATCAACAACAATAAGCATAAGACAATTCGAGAAATAAACTTATCCAATGATTATTGCAGATTCATTAACACGGCGATGCAACGCCAACACTAATTCAGATAATCAGGTGCACCTTTCAGGCCAATCAGAACTAGACTTTTCTTCTTCTTAAGTTCTGCAAACACATCCAGTTTCCCCCCACTCTCGTCAGGAGGTCCACAGTCCTCAATGGGCTTGCCATCAGGGCCACACATAGAATCCAAATTTTGGGTATTAAACCCATCCTTCAACCCAACCTTCATTGCAATTTGCCCTATAATGGCATTCTTGGTATCCTCCCTCTCAAGAAAGCCACGCTCTGCAACGATATCTTTATACTATCACTCAAGAGAAACTTTTTTGCCACGAGCGCCATAATGTCATGAAATTTGTCCTAAGCTTACACGAATTGGTATATAGATTATATTACGAAAATAACACAATAGCATAACAAAGGATAAAGCGCTTACCGCAATCTCCAAATCACGCCGAGCTTGCATAAGCTCTGCCTCCCCAGACGCTCAGTCTCCACCTTCACCTTCTCAAAGCTTACACGAATTGGTATATAGATTATATTACGAAAAAACACAATAGCATAACAAAGGATAAAGCGCTTACCGCAATCTCCAAATCACGCCGAGCTTGCATAAGCTCTGCTTCCCCAGGCGCTCAGTCCCCACCTTCACCTTCTCAAGTTCCCGATCAACATCATATTTCTTGCTATTCTCGGCTGCATACTCTTTCAAGCTGCGAAGCTTGTTTGAAGTCTCTCATTTTCAGCACAACATGAATTATATTCATCATTGGCAACCCGTAATCAATGCAGAGCCTAATCTTTTTCGGAGACGATCTTCTCAACAGCCTTAGGATTAAATTCGCCCATCTTTTCGATGTCAGCCTCCATTTCGGCTATCGCCGCATTATTGTTTCCACATCGGCATTGTTGGCTATCATCATGCTCGTAGTCAAGAACTCGACAAACTAGATACATTTCAATCAAACGCTTCACACAATCAATAAATATGATCTATGGAACAAGGAAGATTACTTTAAACCACTTACATATTGAAAAACATGAATACCGCGACACACGTTTCGAGCACGATCAAGCTCTCCTAGCACTAACACATTGGCCACAGTAGGAAACACCTGCCCCATCATACGAACTGTTTCGCTCTCACTGAATTCATGGTTATTGACATTGATATTGGGACCTGGAACAACACGTCCTTGCGCACGCGACACCTTATGGGTTGCAGAACCTTCAGCTCGTGCCTTTTTATGTCCGGTCGACCCAGGCATCTCCCCAAGGGGCACAACCGACTTTGACGTGCGGCTGACGTCGATCCTTTCATCTCCTGATGACACCGAAGGGACAACACGGGAACTCTCATCACCCACCTGAGTCGAGTGAATAAGAGTAGACTATTCATCATCTAGAGCTATATGGACGTCAGCAAACCCTTATTCCTCAACTGACTAAGTTAAAAGAACCTAAGCAACCCCTGCACCCTTAAAGGCTTCATCCATAGAGATATCAATAGCTCTTCCATCAACAAATTCTTGACCCAGAGAAGAATCGGAGACCATTATATAATCTATTGGCAGCGTAGAAACACCCGCCCCAAGCATTTCATCTACAACATGGGACGATGATGGAATAACACCAACTTGTGAGAACCCCGTTTCACTATTCGGGGTCGTAGGCACCACAACCACCTCAGCTACCGCGACCTGAGCCGCCGCAACCTCCTCAACTGCCGCAGTCTGTGCCGCTGCAGACGCCTCAGCTGCCAGTCACTTAGTGGCAAGTTGCAGCATACGTGCACAAAGACCTATTGTGGTGTTGAACAAAGATAAGTGTACTCTTGTAACCCACGACCTAAAAAATGAGGAAGGACCAATTAGAATGGTCATACAACAAAAACCTCATCAATAACTAGATACAAGATTCCTGAAAAAAACATCCCTATATCAAACTTCTCTACATCGGGGATAAAGTTTCAATAATGGAGAATATATCGAAGCTTGGTGTAATATCGGGAGAAGAAATATCGAAGCTTACGAGTTTTTCATATCGAAAAGCAAAATTCGATATTGCTTTTCCTCAAATAGTATGCTTAAGCTATAAAGCAAATGATTTCTCTCTTTTCATAATATATATAGGCATCAGTGCGTGGGCTACCCCCACTATATCGAGGACCACAATTCAAAATTCCAACCAAATTTGATATAAAAATTCATTATATATTGGTCGTAATTCAAATGCATCCCACATATGGACCTCGCTCGTAATTCAAATGCAAACCTCAGTTCTACGAAAAATTATACTGCGGGTCCACCATCGTTTTCAATAAAATTCATGTATCCGAGTTCCTACATTTGAATTGGGGGGACAAGAGGTACTGGTAACACAAACTAAGTTTATGAATTATCATTTACAACGATATCTCCTAAAATGGGGGACTACATGATATGAGTGATTCTCGTAATGGGCTAGCCCGCTCAATTATATAAGCTAGGCCTAACAAATAGATGGTCCATCACTCATATATTGGGGATTGACACCCGATATACATTACTATATCGAATATGGCATTTGATATAATATATGGCACGCGGGGAATTGCGGGTGTGGTTTCCGCATCCCGAGGCTTATATATATATATCTACTCCGCTAATTAAGGCAAGTATTGTTAATTACCTTACACTGTTCACCAGCGTATCGAATACCCATATTTGATATCGAGTACACCTTGGACACATAGTACCCAACATACCTCGTGTTCGATATGGAGACTACCTCCAATATCACCTAACCCGATATACACTTCACCGACATACATCTTCGATATGCATAACCTTGATATACATACATCCTTGACATCTACCGGATCCCCGACATAGAAGATATTTGATATCCCCTGGATTCGATATAGCTTCCCCTTCGATATCCCTCAAGGCATCCTAACGTCAGTCTTAGGTGTTCCAGACTATGGTTAACCTAGAGCTAGTGATAGTTAACGTCAGTCTTAGGTGTTCCAGTCTTAGTGATAGTTTGGCATAGTTTGTACTTAGGTTAAGGCTATTCTTGTAATATACCGCACTCGTCTGTAATCTACAACTTTGTACTAAACTACACTCTTAACTAAAAAGGTTCCTGTACTCGAGGGAATCCAAAAAGGGGCGTTGGTTCCTCTAAAGGAAAGATTTAGATTTCTTGAATAGATCGTAGAAGCAAGAATGCCATAGTTTCATTGATCCAATTTTCATGTTGATGAGACTCAAAACATCCATTTGACCGAGATGGTTGAACCGAGGGATAAAGCATGAATAACAGAAATCCACGACACTTCCCATGTGCGAATTTGGGCGTTGGATGTAATAGTATAACATGCCCTCTATTAAAATATTGTCTCGTTCCTTCAGCATGTATCATCAAAGCCATGAGCATCCATTAAATTCCTTCCGACAATCCAAGAAATTTTGATTACCTTAATATTTGCAAGAAAGTATACAGTTCGTCAGGTTGTCGTATGGGACCTGGGCCATTTTCCTAGAGAGTTTGGCCACAAGTGCTTAATTTGTATCTTCTGTCCTACATAGCCCCAAGCCACCCCTAGTTTTAGGTTAGCAAATACAGTCCCGAGCCATAAGGTACAAGGTTTTTTTTTTTCTGGCAACGAGGACTCCGAAAATTTTATAACTCGGTCTATATAGCGACAAACTTTCCAGGGAAACAAGGTTGTATTCATAGAGTAAATGTGGGAGGATTGTGCCATTGATTGAGTAAAACGAGTTTATTTTGCATTAAAGTTTAGCGATAAACTCTCCATGTATATTATTGTGACCATGCAAGTTGCAAAACAACGTCCCAAGTGATTTTGTTGATGATCGCATTCCTGAAAGTTTAAAAGAACAAAAAATTTAGTACGTTAATCAGGGCTGCAATTCTTACTGAAGTGAACAACATATTTGGAGTTAGCATCCACTCTCGTAAAACGAGTCGATGCAGCAAGTAAGCGCAAAAAATCCTCTTCCGAGGCCCTACAAAAACAACTAGGTCGTCAACAAAACATTAAATTATTAATCCATGGAGGACTTCAACTAATTTTAACACCCTCGAGTTTTCCTTTTCTTTCCTCTTCAAAAAGTATTCTCGAAAGTAATTCTAAATAAACAACAAAGAGGATCACTTGGCGAATGCCCCTTGACTCGGTAAAGTGACCAAAAGAAGTAGTTGGCAAGGATCGAGAATGAGGTCGTAGAGATAAACTGGTGCACAATTGACAAACTTATTATCACATCCAAATCTCCGCAAAAGGTCACTCATCAAGTTCCAGTCCACACGATCATATGCTTTTGGCATATCAATTTCAATCGCCATGAATCCCTTTTCCCCCTTCTTATGATTGAGGTGTTGGGAAAATTTGGTTTTTCCAATTATTTGATAATTTATATTATTAGGTTCCTTTTTATCAAATTAGAGTTTCTTTAGCTTAATGAAATCTACTTTTTGTGTGGATGAACATAGTGTATTTAATTAGTCAAAACCAATTTGGGATGGATGAGAAATTAAATGCTAAAGTTAGCTAGTTGAAATAAGTTATCTTGAAGAAAAAATAATGAAATGGGAGGAAATGTGAAAAGTCACCATCCCATATTGAAAGTTTGAGTTAATATAGTACACATTATTTGTTGCTTGTTTAGGACAAGGGTTTGGGCCCCTTGGGATATCATTTGTCTTTGAACGGAGAAGACCTAGATGTTATGGGCTTGCGAACCGACGTCCTAGTTCGTTCGGCCCAGCCCAGCCCGACCTCAGCCTTTGTCGGGGTCGGGGTCCTGGGTCCTGGGCTTGAACTTAGGCTTCAATATTAATCTTTGCAGACAAGTTTAATTATGTAATTAATTTATTATTCAAAATTAACAAGTAACTAATTAAATATTAAATAAATAAGTGATAAGGTGTAAATATTGAGTCAACAAATAGCCACCTAGGCACCCAGTCAGCAACGAACCACCACCTTTCACACGAATGAATGCACAATCAACCCAAAATAATGTAAATTATGGCGGGAAAATTGTAACGTCGAAATGACATATCCGTCCAGTCACCCCTAGGCTGTTAAGATTGTGGAGCTTGAACAATGAAGATTGTGTACTGAATTTAAAGACTGGAGTTCTAACAAGAGTGAGAACGAAGAGCAGGCCATACGTGCAACTAGGGAGTGATGCTACGGTGAGGCACTACGACGGTGATCGCGCCTGTGGGGCGCTATCGAAGTCTGATCACGCCTGAGTGGCGCTATGTACTGGAGTTCGTCCAGAAATTGGTGCTACAAGAGCCACGCTGCTGTCTTTATCGCGCGCCTGGTTCGCTATGGTGCATGACGCTTCACAGTTTTGGCCCATCTCGATTTTGTTGCCCTAACAGCTATAAATATGTAATTTAGGCGTATTTGTAGAGTGCGACAGATATATAAAAATAAGAATAAGAGAGAAAAATACTTGTGAGATTGAGATACATTGTGAGAGATTGTTCTTAATCTGTGAGACATAGTTGGAAATCCTGGCTTGGATCGCCCCCAAGGTAGACATAATCAAACTGGATAAGCAAATTGTGTATTGTGTGCTGATTGTTATTTATCGCTTTCGATTGTGCATGTTTTTCTGTTCTTGTTGTGGTTTTGTAACTTTTTCCGTTGTGTAATCTATAAATAGACCCCCCATACTTCTTCATTTTTCACTCAATTCAATACATTATCTTTTTTCCTTCTGTTTTGCTCCGAGAGATCAAAACATTCTCAAATCCGAATTTTCTTTTGCGTCTCTTGATCGTCGAGCCTGATCAACGTTAATATTTGTAGTGCTACTATATTAAAAGTTAGTCGTTGAATCTCAGGAAAAGATTGATGATCAAGCCATAAGCACCGAGTGGGGCAAATATCATTTTAAAGAGAAAGAGTTCAACTCTTGCCTCGACTTTAAAATGTCGTTCTATTTTCCTGAATTACACCCGTTACGATTAGTAATTTTAAAATAATATTTTGTTTGTGTATTTTAGAAAAGATGGTGACGATATCGCCTGTTCATAGCAGAGAAAAGCAAGGGAAGTTTTCAAGCATTTACTTCAAAACGTGGCAACAAAAGATACTGTTTTACCTCACGACCTTGAACCTATCAAAGATGTTGTCCAAGGATGCCCTACTGTGCTAGAAGATGAATCTGATCCTCATCCTAGGGCTGCATTCGATGCCTGGAGTCAATGTGATTTTTCATGTAAAAATTACATCCTAAATGGATGAGATAATTTACTTTACAACTTGTATGGTACAATTAACACATCATAGGAACTCTGGATAAGAAGTGCAAGACCGAAGATGCTGGGCTGAAGAAGTTCATCATCGGTAAATTTTTGGACTTCAAGATGAATGACTCGAAGACGGTGAAGATTCAAGTTCAAGAGTTGCAACTGACCTTACATGGGCTGGATGTAGAGGACATAAAGATTAGTGAATCCTTCCAAGTAGCTACTATGATAAAAAAAAGCCGATGCCGTACATGAAGGACTTTCAAAACCACCTCAAGCACAAGTGCAATGAGATGGATTTTGAGGACTTGATAGTTAGAATTCAGATCGAAGAGGATAATCGAACGTGTGAGGCTATACCAAAGCAGATGCGTATGGCTGATAAAGCTAATGTAATAGGGCACAAGCCCAACTCTAACAAGAAAAAGGAAGAATCAAAAGAACGATGAAGGCCAACAAAAGAAGAAGGCTAAAAATTTCAGGAGGAACTTCTACAACTGTGGAAATCCAAACTGATGAGCGTTTATTTAGCGTGATTTTAGTAAT
Source organism: Linaria vulgaris (assembly GCA_948329865.1). Lineage (NCBI taxonomy): Eukaryota > Viridiplantae > Streptophyta > Magnoliopsida > Lamiales > Plantaginaceae > Linaria > Linaria vulgaris. The sequence continues at coordinate 69,758,154 of OX415249.1, forward strand.
TTTTTTGTTAGACTTTTGTACACTTCATGGTGCATATTTAATGGTTCTAGTATTGTTTTGTATTTTTATAGGATTTTGTCCAGTCAAGAAAAAACGATGGAAAAAGAGCACGAAATGGATGTTTTTTGAATGACTTGTAAAGAGGGCATCATGGCACGACTATAGGCGCTACAACACCGTGAACCAAGGCAACTCTAGTCGCATTAAGCAAAAAAGTGCAGAAGTCGACCCAGTCGAGGATGGAGCTGGAAGACAGTGGAGAAAGCCGCACGACTCGCGCGTAAGGGGCAGTAGGTCGCGCGACCCATGGAGGATTACATGTCACCATGTAGAACTGGCAGAGAATCGCGACACAATAGACAAAATTTGTGCGAGTCGCGCATCCTAGGAAACACCGCCATATTCTGCAAAAGAAGTGGTGGCTATTTTTGAGACGAAGGAAACACTACTTTCTTATAAATTGGAGAGAACAACCAACACTTACCATTCTACAATGCTGACAAGACTTACAATTACGAGTAGTTACTTTTCTGCTAGTTATGAAAAGAGAGAAAACACCATTAAAGTTCCGTTCTTAGTTTTATTTTCATATTCTAGAGTCAAAAGTTTGTGAAGAAGAAGATAGCACATCGGATTTAGAGAAGATAGCAAGGCGTTAATGTTTTATTTTGGTAGTTCTCGAATATTACTGCTATAAATTGATGAACTCTTTTATTTTGCGAGTGTTTTGTTAATTTCTCTTAAACTTTATATTTTAAAACCATTTTTAATCTTCACATAGTACATAAAGAATCATAAATCACCATTGACGACACATCAAATACGAGCACATCAAGCTTAATAAAATCACCGTCATGCCAATTCCATGTGCGCTCATGTATAAGAGTTATTTTCATATTGCAAATTCACAAAATCATAGCTCTTAACATTCAATCACTTCACTCTCATACTCTACTTTTCATGTTGTCTATAATTCATGTAGACTCCCTATGTTGAGGATTATTTAGAATTTTTTAGCTTGTAATCTTAGGCTCGTGTATGGGCTAAAATGGTAAAAAAAGACATATGAGTTTTAGAGATGTACGTAGTAAATCAACTCAATTTGTTTTTTTTTTCTTTTTTACTCCCTTATTTGTGTTTTTTTCATTGGACATACATTTTAGGCTCTTTTTGCATATTTTTCTTGCATTTTCATTTGCGCAAGTTTCCAACCACCGTATACTTTATGATTTTTCGAGAGGCACCACCAAACTTAGAGTTTTTTCATAAGGTTATTTGTGCTCTCTATTGTACTCATACTCCTTCAACCCTTTTCTTTTCATATTTTTTTTTGGTTTGTTTTTTGTTTTAAAGCACCTACCTTATCCCTCATTTGTTTCATCAACAATGGCTCATAAGAAAAGGCTTCAATGGGGTTCACTGAATAATCTTCATACATAGTTTTGGGCTTGAAAGGCTAAAACGTAATAATGGAAAAGATCGCATGTTTTCATTTTCTCAACACATAAATCTGCATTTATCTCTAACAACAATCAAGCAAATTACTCAAGATTTATAATTACATGCTCTTCGCTATTTTCTCATGAATGTAATACATGATTTTCACAATTATACACTTACAACGGATTGAAAGGTGTATATGAAAGAAAACATGCTTTTAATAATATTACTCAAGATGTACTAAAGGGCATTCATGTATTAGTCATCTCAAATTCGTACTATATTATGTATATTTCATCATTGATCCCACTTATTCATGCTTCCATGTTTCAAACTTGATTCTAATGGCTCAGTCCTAAAAAATAGACTATAAAACAGGATAAATATATAACATAGATAACAAAAAGCGAAGCGCCCACACCCCTAACTTAAAATTCTAAGATGTCCTCATCGTCAAATAAAAAGAATATAAAGCATAGATGAGAGTACTCCTCTGATCGAGCTCAAAGGACACTCGTCGGAGTGTTGGTGTTGGTGCTTTCTTCATTTGTCATCTTCCTCTCAATGTGTCTCAACTCCATCCAATGATGGCTATTATTGCTCTGTACTTTCTCTTTGATTTCCTCCAATTTGTTCACCAACTCAGCATTGTCATACTCCATGCTTTCCTTCGCCTCTAGCATTTATTCTTTGAACGTCTTTCGTTTCTTGTGCATAGGTGATCGGATTTATTCAATAGATTCAGCTGCTGAAGACTTGTTAGTGTGCAATGTGATTGATGTGATATGTATTTTGGTGATGAATATCTGTATCAAGTTCGGGACACTCTCATTTGATATAAAATGCAGTAATAAGTGCTCCAAAATGCTACAGTCGTGGTAGACCATCAACATTGTGATCTTCAATAGCCTTAACTATGATTTCTCCAATGTTAGGAGTATCTTCTCTTTTGATAGGCATCATAAGTTTTGCTTGTTCCCATGAAACTTTTCCAGAATCGACAAGCGGTAGAATCCTTGAACTTACAAACAAATAAAGCTCTTTGAAACGAGATTGGAGTATTCCATTATCAACTTCAAGCTCACCATTGGCGTTGAATTGGAACGCCCCTTTGCTGGTAGTTAGCTGGTTGGATGCGGCTTCTCGTGACATTGTTTTGTATGCGCCTCACATCTCCATGGACTTCTTCCTCAAGACATAATGTTCATTGATTCTTTGTGTAGTGAAACGTACTTCGTGGAGGCAGCCTCTTGTTGATGAGTCTCTTTGATCGTAGTGAGCATAAGACTCACGTACAAGATTATCATTAACTATCCCCGGTTTCTTCGCTACTTGCTCCATCTTCTTGCGCATGTTAACTACTGGAACTGAAAGTGCATGTTCATCCACAAAGTCATTTTTCAACAACTTAATGTACTTCTTATAGCATACTCTTGTTGTAAATTTGTCAGATCGTAGCTTGGTTGTGCTATGCTAAGCTTCTCCATAGTTGTGTATCTTTGGATCAATCGTGAAGTATCGTCCGGATGCCATATTCTTCTACAAATAATTAACAGAAATATAAATTTTCTTTCAAGAAAAATAGAGAGATAGAGAATTAAGAAGAAATAGTCTTATTAATTCTGAGAGATGTAATAATTATTAGGAGTGATTCGAGTTAAATAAATAAGAGTTCTTAAAATAAATTGGAGAATTTTCTTAAGTTGCATAACTCTTTATATTAATTGTAATTACGTTAGGAATAATTCATATACATCAATGGAATTTAATCATACGAGAAGTGTAAGTATACTTGGAAAGGTAAAAGAGAGAGACTGCTCAGCCAAATGCCATAGATTCTGATTTTGCATGCCTCATATTTCCTTTTGAATTGAGAAACGTGATCTGCAAGAAATCTGAGTCGCACGATTAGACGTGTCACGCTGCCTGTCGTGCTGCTGCCGCACGATAGTTTTACTTGTTGCACTACTCGCGTTACTCACTGGAAAAGTTGCACGACTCGCGCTGCTTATTGGAAAATTAACACGATTCACCCTCTTACGTGCTGCTGCATTTTCACAAAATATCGTCTTGTCTTTTACCTATTCATTTCTCTACTTGGTATCTTCTTTCATTTTTTTCTTTTTTCTATCTCGAAGGTTAGCTCAAAAACACATTGAACATTTGATGATATGTATGACCCAAAACAAAAATTAACCAAAAATTAAACTAAAGGCAAGACTCGATAAATAAAATTTTACTATTGTGGGTTGCCTCCCACACATTGCTTAAGTTTATTGTCAATTAGCTCGACACTTTGGTCGAGAAATTAGGGATCATTGGGTGCACCGTTTGCACGTTGATCTTTCTCCTCTTTTTCCTCTTTCTTCTCTTGGACTACATGTGAACCTTTTTCATTAGGCTATAACCCTTTGGATTTTGCCTTCATGTTGTTACCGTGGATATCTTCTTTTTGACTAGAGATGTATTTTTATGAGACTTGTCTTGTATTTCTCGCATCAAGTGCATGGCCTCACAACTTGGGATGTCGACAAAGAAATTCCAATATGGAGGTTTTTGACTTAGCTCGTCTAAGATATATTGGTTAAACCATGCTAAGGCCCAAATAGAAATTCTCCAAGTATTGCTCGTCTGTGGCCAATTTGGTGATATTGTCTGTGGCCAATTTGGTGACATTACCCTATAGTTGTGTTTTTCCCAATCTTTACTTATGTCATTTTTGATGATTTCCATGTCAGACCATGCTTCACTTAAGGTCGCTCCATGTTTTTGACGAAAAGTGAAAAGTTGTTCCTTCGATGTTTTCGCCAAGGGATTTTTCGAGAATGCTTGTGCAAACCTTTTCATGACTTCAATCCATGATGTTTCTTCATTGATGTTTTTGATGTACTATTTGTCTGACTTTCCAATCAATGAGTAAGGAAAGATTCCATAGACTTTGGATTCGTCCTTAAATTTGAATAATAGTAGATCTCCCGGAATTCCTCCAAGTGGTGAATGGGATCTTCATAAGGTTCCCATCTGAATTTCTTTTGCATCACCATGTACATCCATTCTGATTTTATCGGCTGTTATCAAATATTGATGGTGCTTGAGCCTTTTCTTCAACACAACTTGCTGGTCAATCTGAGCTTCTTTGTTCTGATTGACGGGTTTTCTTCAACACAACTTGCTGGTCAATCTGAGCTTCTTTGTTCTGATTGACGGGTTGTGGCTTAACTCTTACAATGTGTCGTTTGGTAGACTGTCCTTTGTTATACTTTCCCGGATCTCCAAAAAAGTTATCTTTTTTACCCACGACCACGAAGGTAAAATAGGCGATATCCCAATTTGATCAATTCCCATATCCTGCCAAAATAAGAAAAATCTTAGTGTTTTCACAAATGAGCTTAAGATTCAAAAAAGAAAACAATACCGTTACCCCCGACAACAACACCAAAAACTTGATGGGAACTTTGGTGTAGCGAACAAAGAATATAAAGTTAACAAATCCATTGTCACACTTAGATTCCAATTCTTGCAAGTGCACGAATCAAATAATAATAAAATGTTAGTATAGTAATGAACCAAGTATCGTGTCCCAAGGGAGTGGTGGATGAATGCTTATATCACTTAAATGCAAAATACTAATGGTTGTCACGGTTGCTATCTCTTGCGTTTACAGGATGAATATGCAATGTATGCAGAATGCTTTTAATGTAGAAAACTATGAATGCATGATTTATGAAAATAGTTTTGAATGCAGAAGATCAATAAACTAATATGCAATGAGAATGATTTAAATGCAAAGAGATTGAATTAAACTAACTAAAGATGAGTGCAAAGAAGATTTTATTATTAAATTAAGAATGAATGCTAAGAACTAATCTAACTAATGCAAGAAAGTAAATAAAATAGAATTTAAGAAAATTGGTTGGTTAAATGCTTAGGTTATAAATAATAGAATAAAAGATTGTTTAGAGGTTGAGTTTCACAACTGATTTAACTATAGTAGCTCATAGAAAAACTACCCATATTTGTGTGAGATGCTAGATGATAGTTTGAAGCTCGTACGTCTAATGTATCTGTGACCTATAACTGGACCTATTTTAACTATAGAATCTATGAGTTTTTAACCTACCGCGCTAGCGGGTTCAACCTAGTTGTTAGTTGTTTTAGTAGAGATTTCAAATCTGCAATCCAGTTAACTCATCCAAATAGTGTTAAACAAACGTACATAATCAAGATTGATCTAGTGTGATCTAGGAGTTGTGCATCGGTTGAGTTAGCATACCACAGTCACAAATCACATGTATATACACTCTAGCTGTCCCAAGGTAGTGCATCCGTTATTTCAGCGAGATAATACTAGTCACACAACATAAATAACTATTCAAACTAGACATACAATTTCATCAAACACACATCAAGCAAAACAAATAAACATATTCATAAATCGGAGTTATTCACCTACTCTAAAAAACGAGTAGGTTAACTCCTTATAGTCATGAGTTCAACAATCAACAAAGAGTAAAATAACATAATAAAGTAAAGAGATAGAGGAAAGCTTCTCATATCCGGATGAACTTTGACTCTTTAGCTATCTTCTTGACTCCTATGTGCTATCTTCTTCTCTAAGAACTATTGACTCTAAACAATGATAAAAACTAAACTAGAACATAACTTTGATGGTGTTTCTCCATGAAAACAGTTGTAAGCCACTGAGAATTGGTGTTCGTGGTCCCTTCTAAGTGCTCACCATCCCCATCTATATATAGGAAAGTCTTGATGCTCAAATTCTATGAACAACCGCAACTTAATCAGCAGGAAACAATGTTCATGTACTCAAGTCGCGCGACTAGATACGTCGTGCTGCTCTGTCATGTTGCTCAGTCGCGCTACAACCAGCACTTCTCGTGCTAATTTTTTACCTCTTCGTAACTCTCTGTTTGTCCTTTGTGATGTCTGCTTCCTTCTGTTCCTCACACTACATTCAGCTTTAGTGCGCTATCGCACAATGCTCCTTCCTTGACGTGGACCGACTTTTGGACTTCTTAACGTGTTGCGATTAGGGTTTTCCACCTTTGTGTAGCACCATGGCCGTTGAAGTAGCGTAGTGGTGCCTTGTTATAAAAAACATCCATTTTTTGCTTTTTTAGCTTCGTTCGTCGTGACTCGATAAAGTCCTAAGAAAACAAGAAACAATACTAAAACCATTAATGTGCACTAAGAAATATACAAAAGCACAAGTAAATGAGTACTAAAATGACGCTAAATAAATGCTCATCAGTCAGCTTCAAAATATCCTTTGACATTTATTTGAAACGCCTCATTGTCTGTTGTTAGCTGATTACATGCGACTTCTCAAACTAAATTGTGATATGTGCTCCACTTCTCCATGGATGACTTGTTCAAACTGTAGTATTCATTGATTCTTTGTGTAGTGAATCAGACTTCATGCAAATGGATAATTGTTGATGAGTCCCTTCGATCATAGTTAGCATAGAACTCATTTACGAGATTATCATTAACCGTCCATGAATGTCTTTGCTACTTGCTCCATGTAAACGTTGCATAGGTTTACTCCTGGAAGTGCAAATGTTTGCTCCCCCACGAAATCACTGTTCAAAACCTTGTTTACATGTTGAAACACTTTATTGTGGTGAATTTAGTCAAGTCATAACTTGGTTGTGCATCACTAAGTTTCTCTATGGTTGTTGGTCGTCCTGTCTTTGGATCAACCGTAATATAACATCCGAATGTTATGCACTTCTGTAAAGAGTAAAAATAAATAAAATATTTTCTCTAATGAAAACTATTTAATTGAAAAATAGGAAAAAGAGAAAAAGGTTAATTGATTCTAAGAGAAGTATAATTATTTATGTGATTAGTCTTCAATATATGGAATAAGAGTCCTTAAGTTTATTTTTTTTGGGAGGTTTGATAAGTTTCATATTCTTTAATCAATTTTAATCACACTTCATTAGCATCTTTGGAATTTAAATCAAATGAAAGACGTGAGTAATGCAGAAAAGGTAAGCGATAGAGATTTCTCAGCCAAATCCATAGATTTTCTGATTCTACAGATCTAAGTAGAAGTAGTAGAAAACATATAGAAAACATAAAAACTACATATACACTAGAAGATTTAGTTAAATTTGCAATGGACAGTAGATTAAGGGAGAAGTCTTGAACATAAAGAACACCATGAGATAATAGACCAAGGTATAACTCGACATTCTTGATTTGAGTGGCTCTAGTGGACTCTTGTTAGGCAAATGAAAAAAAATATCAATTAATGAAGGACTGCTATTAAAAAAGGTAGGATCACATATCATGTGGTTAGTGACACATGTATCTAATATCCATGCAGTATTAGCTAATGAATTGACAATTAAAGTAGTATTGAACAAGGAATGGATATATATACCAGCAGTTGTAGTTGCAACATAGTGAGTATCTGGTTCAAATTGAGGAGCAGTGTCGTACTTCAGTTTCTTCTCCTGTTGGAATGCCAACAATTGTTCAGTCCATATGAGAAGTGAAGACGAATGCAAAGGTGCAGATTTAGTAGCAGTGGTCATGTTGGATGCATGAGCATGATTAACCCTTTTACTCCTTGGACCTTCTCAAACAAGGGGATAACCAATAAGTTGATAGCACTTGTCAACTGTGTGGCGATTGTAGCCTCAATGAGTGCATTTTAAGCTTTCCTTCTCATTGTTGCCATGAGGTTTTCCATAGTTAGAACTTGTACCACTTGACTGACTACATAAGCCATTACCACCAAAATGGAGGTTATGCTCTGACGATTGTAACCAGATCTCTTTTGATTCTCCTAGTGGAATTATTTCTAGTAAAAATAACTAGCACATTTGGTGCATTAGAATTAGAAATACAAATCCCTCTAGTTTTCTTCTTGTAACAACATAGAACATACCATTGACATGCTGTGAAGAGGGTCACTCAAAGAGGATCTGACTACGTAATATAGTATATTAATCATTCAATCCAACTTTAAAAGTAATTATACAATCATACTGCTACAAAGTAGTCATCATTTTATAACATCACAAGTACAATTAACACAAGAACACACAATTATAGGCCTCTACCGCTTTCATTTTTCTCCATAACTCTTGGACTGAAAATATTGCTGCAAGAAAGCAAGCTTAGGAATGAATCTAATGGAAATTTAGGTCTTTGCTCGCCTTGGAAGATTATTCTTTCCTCCTCGGTGAAAGTGAAAGAGGGCAAATGTGTGTGGGAGAAAGAATTCTAAAATGAGAGAATTTCATAAAGTCACTCTCTCCAACCTTTTCTATCTATCTTTAGAAGTAGGGCGAGAAAAAGTCAATATGAGATTTTCGTTGGTTTTTCCAACGGAAACTAAGTAAATGGGTCGAGTAAACTCCCCCGGGACGGAAAAAGAACATAACAGGCAAAGCTTTACTTAGATAGGGCTTTGATTGGTATTGATTTTTCCTTAGTGATTGGAAATGAGGGCGCTTGGGTATGTTATAGAAAGGGAAGGTGGAGGCATCGAATAACGAAGAGAGGCGGCTCGGCAGGGAAGGAATGGGAATCTAAAAACACTGTAGTAGCTGTAATAGATGTGTTATCCTTAGTGATTGTGGATAATGACTTCTGCAGATGAAACACACGAAATTCATTCGTTTGATTGTAGCGAGTTTGTTCATGCCACATCATAAAATACCAGACTATTCTTGATATCTTTGGTGATTGAATTACCAAGTCATGACAAAACCAAACTATTTGCACGGATCCAACACTGACGATTGACTTGTCTGATTTCAAGGGGAATCGACAAGGTTCCATTAATAAACCGAGTTTTGTTCTTCACAGTAAGCGCGATGAGGACACTACGACACCGATAAACATATTTAGATCCCTTGAAACGTTCTCCGATAATGACAGCACATGTGGACTCGTTTGAACCCAAAAAATACACCGATGATGAAAGTCGTTACAGTAGTTGAACTTGATGAAGAAGTAGTCATGATCAAATTCAGAGAAGATTAACAACAAACACAACGAAAATCAATTGAAATGAGTGAGGCGATTCAAAAATCGCGATGATCAATCGAAAAACAAAGAATCGAAGAGCGAATGCTAATCGAAAACCTATGCGAATGATACTATAGCAGATTCAGCGTTTGATTGGTTGTTCGACAAACGAAAATGCAGCATAATTGAGAGAAACGAAAGGAATTGAACGATTCATTGATCAACGGTTAAGAGAGAGAAAGTTTATGTTACTTAAGTGTGTGTTGGTGGTGCTTGGATCACGTTATATAATGATCTTAGCTTGCTAATTGTGCTGTGAATTACATATTACATAGCACTAATCTAATTACAATCGGTAATTTTAAACTAACAACTAAAACTTACTAAAAGAGGAAATAGACTAATTAACATAATTAACTAATATTTGAGATTTTACTAATAATGGAAATAAATAAAATTGTGGTGAATTACGTTCTAATATATATATATATATATGTATATATATATATATATATATATATATGTACACACATATGAACTTATTTATGTGGTTTTTTTTGACATTTAATCTAATTTTATTTTTTAAGTTACGCATATAATATACTCCACAAACATTCAAAAAATATAACATTGTAATTTTATTTAATGATAATGTTTTTTTTTTTTTTTTTTTTTTTTTTGTAGTTTTTGGAAGCAACTACTAGGTTGTCTTCCTTGATAATATTGATTATTATGAGGAAGTGAGTTACCATACACAACCTTTCATTTCCCTTTTTGTTTTAGAAGAACGACTCAAGTAACAAAATCTATTGTTATTAAAAAACATTATTTTGGCACAAAGCTCCGACTGTGTTAAGTGAAATAGACACATTACCTCATCTAAGAATGAATTGGAAAAATTGTATTTTACTGAAAAATTAATAGACTAATCACCTACACTGCAGACGTAATGAACACCTTATCAAATAATAAATAGGTGCTTCGCTTATTTATCTTGCCAGAGAAACGTGCATGAATCACGAATGATAGTGGGAATACATATTTAAAAATCACATGTAGCAATTGCCACATCTCTCAATAACTTTTCTGGGCTGATTATTTTCCTAAAAGGTTACATGTGCGGCCGAGGCTCCATCGATTCTACTGTTGTACGATGTACTCACCCTTTTGATTAGTGAAGATATTTTAGCAAAAGTGTCGTAATCTAGTTTAAATATGACATAATTGGATATCAAATTTATTATGAAGTTTTATGTAATATAAAGCGGAACATTAAGGTTCATCCTATTACCAATTTACCATGATACTATCACTAAACATTGATTCATATAATTGGGGAAAAAGCATCAAACCTCATGACATTTGATTCTTTTTGCATCAAATTAAATTCCTATAACTATGGTATTTGCCGGTAATTCCCCAACATTTGCAATTTAGTTCAAACGTCCTCATTTGGCTAATCTAACGGTAAAAATTGCTGACACGTCTCCAAATCCTACGACAAAAATACGAATAAGAAGGCACTTCACACAAAATTACGAAGATTGGGGGTTGACCGCCAAATACCAAAGTTATAGGAGTTTGCTGCAAGTGCCCCCAAACGTCGGGGGGTTTGATGTTCCCCCTTATAATTCTCTTTCATATATTGTTCTCGTGATTAAGAATCTATTTTCGCACTACAAGATTTGGGGGTCAATAGTGACCCCCCAGTTGTGACTCAAGTTGAGTCACTTGTCTTCAATGACCTGCGAAGACAACTGCGACTCAACCTGAGTCGCAGATTTGTACGAGGACAACAACGACTCAAATTTAGTCGCTGTTGACCTCAAGAAAATTCAGCGACTCACATTGAGTCGCTGAATTCCATTATATGACTTGGGCCACACATTTTGGCCCAATTTGGGCCAAAGATACTGGACTCAAATGCGAGTCCAATATCCGGAAGCAATCAGCGACGCAACTTGAGTCGCTATTGGTAATGGCCGTTGTCAATAGTGACTGCAAATGTCAATAGTGACCGCTTTGCAGTCACTACAAAACATTAGTGACCGCAAAGCGGTCACTAGTGACATTTGCGGTCACTATTGACAACGGCTATTGTCAAGAGTGACCGCAAAAGTCAATAGTGACCGCTTTGCAGTCACTACAAAAGATTAGTGACCGCAAAGCGGTCACTACTGACATTTCCGGTCACTATTGACAACGACTATTGTCAATAGTGACCGCAAATGTCAATAGTGACCGCTTTGTGGTCACTATTGACAACGGCCATTACCACAATATCCGTTATCAATAGTAATAGCCGTTGTCAATAGTGACCACAAAGTGGTCACTATTGACATTTGCGGTCACTATTGACAATAGCCGTTGTCAATAGTGACCGCAAATGTCACTAGTGACCGCTTTGCGGTCACTAATATTTTGTAGTGACTACAAAGCGGTCACTATTGACAACGGCTATTACCAATAGCGACTCAACATGAGTCGCTATTGAAGTTGGCCGTTATCAATAGTGACCGCTTTGCAGTCACTATTGACATTGGGCGTTATCAATAGTGACCGCTTTTCGGTCACTACTGACATTGGGGAGTCAATAGTGACCGCTAAGCGGTCCCTAATGACACAACAATGACTGCATTGCGGTCCCTATTGAATCAACAGGGACCGAATTGCAGTCCCTACTAATATTCATACTTTAAAATCGATATTTTAAGATGGTTCGAGGTGCCGCGTTGTTTTTTTAGTTCATAATAACCATTATAAGAGTTAAAACAACAATAATTTCAATGACGCATTGTAAATCCAAACATTATGTAAATAGAACGGACCACTTTGACGATGCTCTTATTATTTTGTATGACGAATGTCATAATGACAAATTAATTGTATATACATATAAGTATAATGATTACTTGATGTGATGATTTATACCTCATAATCATATATATGCTAACATTAGTGAAGTAAAGCATAAAAACGAATAACAACTACAACTAACTAGCGATGATTAGTTGTAGAACATGAAATAGATCTCCAACGTTAATAACTCGTTCAATCTCAATCAATCTATTAATGCACAACTAAACTACTATGAGGTTGGTTTTGCAATCATTTATTACTTCAATTTACATGTTACAATGAGTTTGGTTACTAAGAATCACAAACACACCAAAATCAATTAAAAAAACTCGATTTTAAAGTATGGAAGACAATAGTGACTGCGACGCAGTCACTATTGAGTCAATTGGGACCGCAAAGCAGTCACTGTTGACTCAACATGGACTGCATTGCGGTCCCTATTGACTCAACAGTGACCAAATTGCGGTCCCTACTAATATTCATACTTTAAAATGGATGAATATTATTAGGGACCTAATTGCGGTCACTGATATGGCAACAGTGACCGCATTGCAGTCACTACAAAATATTAGTGACCTAATAACGGTCCCTAATATATATTAGTGACCTAAATGCGGTCATTGAAATCCAAAAATTTGAAATTGAGCGAAAATTTTAGTCGGGATTGAGAGGGAAATTTGAATTTGACGAAAATTTGAAATTTTCAACCTCCCCTCTATATATACTCACCACTATTACACATCTAAATTTCATTATCTCCAAAAATCACCAACATAATTAACAACACTCTCTTCTTTTCTCCAACACACCAACACACCAACACACCAACACAACAACATAAATCCAAAAAATCACTTTCTTTTTTTTCACTTTTTTTATTTTAGTTTTGATCTACACTTTATTATCTTTCTTTCTTTATTTTGGATCTACACTTTATTATCTTTCTCTATTTATTTTGGATCTACACTTTATTTTCTTTCTTTCTTTCACTTTTTTTTTTGTTTTGGATCTACACTTTATTTTCTTACTTTTCTTTCACTTGTTGTTTTATTCATTAATCTTTTTGTTTTCATTAATCTTTTTGCTTTCATTGATCTTTTTAATCATTCATTTTTTTGTTTTCATTCATATTATAGTTTCTATTATTAGACATTTTTTTAATCTTTTTACATTCATGTCATTATATTAACATTTTCTTCATTATTTTATGGTTTTGATCTTGTTAAAATCCTAATTTTACAAAAAAAACAATAATATTCCGGATTAAATCCGGAATATTAGTGTTTTTTTTTTATTTTTCGTACAGGTAATTAGTGACCGCAATTTGGTCCCTACTAATATTCATAGATATCTATGAATATTAGTAGGGACCGAATTGCGGTCACTATTTTTAAACTTAGTGACCGCAATTTGGTCCCTACTAATATTCATAGATATCTATGAATATTAGTAGGGACCGAATTGCGGTCACTGTTCTTAAAATTAGTGACCTGAAAGCAGTCACTAATGTTTTAAAATAAACAGGGACCGGAAGGCGGTCACTAAATTTCCGGTCACTATTGACCCTCATCAGCGACCTAATTGCGGTCACTGATGGAAAGTGACCGAGGTCAATAGTGACCGGTCATCTGCGACCCAAACGCGGTCACTATTGACCATCAGGGACCCCAAGGGGGGGTCAATAGTGACTGCATTTCGGTCACTATTGACCCCCAAATCTTGTAGTGTCGTCTCAATAGATCAAAGTCATCGGCCACCAAATCTGCAAATGCACTTTAAAATTCACCTAATTGTGTACCCTATAATTCCAAAATATTTCTCCTCTTCCCACCACAGTTTTCATATGCTTTTATTTAAAATTAAATTTAGAGATTTTTAGTAAAAAATAATTATTCATGAAATTAGCTTATAGAGCACATTACTGAATTTCATCATTGACTTCGCTGATTTGGGTAGCAAGTGTTGTTGTTCATACTCTTTTCTTCCTTAATATTTCATATCTTGAGCTTCTACAATAGGAAAAATGATAAAAGATTTGAATGTCGGACTAATTTTCATTAAAAGAAAGTTTAAGAAATATTGCAAATTTCATATCCAAGTTTCCAACATTTATGAATATATGAAAGGCAATATACATCTAAAGTTCCAACCTTATCCATGTAGCAAGCATAGAGAATGAATTGGGGAGGAAGAATGAGGGGGGAGAGAATGAGGTGTGATCTGTTGACCCCTCATTTGTTTGTTTCAAAATTTTATATATATTTTTTGTGTTTTTGATTAAATACGAAAATGAAAAAAATAAAAAGAAAATTCTATGTTTGAAAGTGGATGACGTATGGCGCTATGACGTGTTGACTAGCTAGGTAGATATTGGCAACTCGTGGCACTGTGTGCCAAAATTATTATCGATGCCAAGTTAGAAGACCAAAATTATTGTGTGCCAAATTAGTAGGCTAAAAATGAAAACAATGCCAAGTTAGTGAGCCAAAACTATTGCGTGTCAAATTAATTGGCTAAAACTGAAATAAAACAAAATTAGTGGGCCAAATTTATTAATTTCGTCGTAATGACTAAGTTTGGAGCTAATAATATTGAAGAGAGTAGATCAGCAAATAATTTCCAAGCCTAAACGCAATAAAGGCTGGAATAGTTTCCTTACAACTCCACAATTTTTTTGCATAATAATAATAATAATAATAATAATAATAATAATAATAAGAATAACCTACACTCTCTCAGAGTCGGCTCCATCTCTTCTACACGTTTCTCGCATTCTGGTGCAGACTGACTTGTAAGAAAGTGCAGCTATCTATTGCATTAAATCGGCACAATATGTGAAATGAATATCAAGCAATCATACAAATCAGAAAACCATTTTTCTTGGTCCAAAAGAAAAAAAAACAAATCATACATCACACCTCATTTAACAGCACGCGGGACCATCTCATTCCCCGTAATTAAGTGGTATGCACACATGCACAACTTTTATTGAATAATTATCCTTAAGTTGGTTGAAACTGATTAACACTCAAGTTAATCAACCTTTTAATGTAGCAATGAAGTTTTGAATGTTCGTATCCGAAGTCCCACCATCACTCACAGCTTCCTTAGCCAAGTCCCTCCAATTACTAGTATTGTTCTTCATTTCTTTCCCTTTCTCCCCTTCCATCACTTCCCTAATGCAACCCTCTACGTCTTCCTTTCCCACTATCCCGTCTGCGCCCACTCGAACCCTCAACCCCGTGTTCCAAACGTCCTGCACGAGCTTCGCATTTGTAGTCTGATCCGTCCATAACGGCATCACAACCATTGGCACCCCAAGGCTCAACGCCTCAAGCGTCGAATTCCACCCACCGTGCGAAAAGAAACACCCCACGGCCTTATTAGATAAAACTTTCAGCTGAGGACTCCAATTGACAATGAGCCACTTGTCGCTCAACTCTTCGACTATACTTTGAGGGAGTTTTTTCTCATGGGAGGATTTAACGACCCATAAGACGTTGAAATCTGCGTTTTTCAAACCAAGTGCCATCTCTTCCATTTGTTTCTCGGATAGACTACCCATGCTACCAAATGCCACATAAACGACCGAGCCTTGGGGCTTTGAGTCTAGCCAATTGATGCTAATGGAAGGGTCGAACTGGAATAGATTTATAACATAGTCATTGTCATTCTCAACTCGATTGTCCAGGTAGAAAGAAGGGACAGTTGGTCCAATTGTCTGATGAGTTGGACAAATTTTCGACATAGCGTCAACCACCTGTTTAGTTTTGTACAACAATCGTGGATTATAATTAGAGATTGGAAATGCTCCTCCGAAAGATATTCACTAATTAAAACTGATTGCTACAAAAGAAGTTACGTACTTACGTGTGATCAACTTATTATTCTATCTAAGTATCTAGAATTCGGTTAGAGATATTATCATTTCTCTTAGATAACGGTTGACCATTATTAATTGATCTCCCAAATGATTTCAAAAGATATTTCCAGTACTTTTGTCAGTAGGATTTAAAATTTGTACGAAATGTGACAGAAACTTCAACCACTCTGGCATGCAACTTATTTTGGTCTTATTTCGCCACGATAATAAAACACAGTAAAACAATACAATTTAGATATAAATAACTAAAATAATGCTATCCAACTTTATTATCGGACTAGCTTGGTCCGGAACACCTCTTACAAGCTTACTAAGTTGAATAAACATATTACAAGATAACTATAACGTGTCGAATCCTAGGCGTTCGATGCTGACGTATCGAATGACTCTGTTCGATATGAAATGTATAATAAGGATTCGATGCTGAACTCAAGGGTATCGAATTGAAGAGATTCGATATCACCCTCCGTATCGAATTCGATGCGTGCTTCGTCGTATCGAATAGAGCGAATTCGGTCCAATCACGTGTCGAATGGAAACCGTTCGATCCAATACGTCTCGAATGAGCAGTGGTTCGATGCTGACTGTGCTGAAGTGATTCTCCAATCAAAACGTACACGAATTACAAGGGGACGAGCTATATATAACAACCGTCCCGTGGGTCCCAATGCCAGATACGGAAAGCGCATCGAATCATACTGATTCGATGCGTGATTCGATGGGGTTATGGGCCAACCCAATATACAAGTATTGGGCCCATCATAAAATATACCCATCACATAGTCCCCCCAGTTTGGGAGACGATGTCAATCTGAGATCGATTTCCAAACTTAAATAATAAACCGCGGATTGATGAATGGTCGACGTTGTACCACCTCGATGAGGCTTATTTACCTGATACCAATCATTTTTCACTGGTTAGGGATATTCCTAATCATTTGTTACTTCGGAACAGATTGCGAATGTCCGCAATTGGTATCCGATAATTAATGAAACGCATCGAACATAATATATTATATGCGTTTGTATTGTTGCATCTTCGTATAGAACGCATTCGATGCGTTGATTTGATGCGCTTATGGTATGGGCCTAGTGGGCTGCCCGCTGCCTATATAAATGCTGGACTGCGGTGGAGGCTTCATTCTGCTCTTGCACGTTTAGTTCTCGAGGTAAAGCGCATCGAACATATGCAATTCGATGCAGATTGCATCGAACAACATAGATTCGATGCCCTTGGCATCGAACCGTAATTGTTCAATGCGGTGCCTTAGCCCTTAACATGTGATATTTACGATTCTTATCTCTGCTTTTTAATATTTTACATTTTGTCATTGTTTTATCAGATCAATTAATCAAGAAAAAGCTTTTCTCCTGGAAATTCAGTTAAGGTAAACGATATGCCCTTATTTACTTGATTTTATCTTTTCAATAAGTTAATTTTATTGCATGTTTGAGAGATATGTGAGAGCCTAGAGTGACGTGTTCGTCCTTAGTCAGCCTCCGTTTCTTTTAAATTTATTTTAGTTCGTTCTCGTCAAAGATGGTGAACAGTGAGTCAACGTCTGGGAGTGAGTCGAGTAGTGGCTCGAGCTCTAGTTCAATTAATATGGTGTGCCCACCTCATGCTCCCGCGGGTTTGAGCACAGTCGCGGTAGATGAAATTGAGTTAATAGACATAGAAACTATTGGTTTACCCGCGGGTAACAATCCTGATGCAAACACTTAACAATCCTGATGCAAACACTGAACAAGTAGCGCCTGAGGTTGAAAGCGATAATTCGCCAGCGTCATCCTCCTATTGAATCGTGCTCCCAACGAGGCCGACGAAGAAATAGATTATATCAACATGGAGTTTGATGATCATGTTGAAATTCCAGGAATGGCCTATCACATGTATGTGTCCCGCCTCCAACATAGTCGTAAATGGCTCCGCGAGAAATTTGACATACCTAATAAGTATAAAATCATTCTCCCCGGGCCAAATGATCGAGTGCATACCCCACCGCCCGGGCATATGACTGTGTTTGTCGGTCAGCTCCTCAATGGTCTTCGCTTTCCAATCTCCTTTGAATTAAGATAGCTTCTGAGGAAGATTAATCTCGTGCCGCCCAACTTATGCCAAACTCTTATGGGAACTTGATTGGACTCATCATTGTCATGAAGGCGTTGCGCCAACCACAAAGTCCCAATGAATTCTACGCACTTTTCGAGATTGGGGGCCGGGAAGAGGGGTTTTATCTTATCAAAGCTCAAACGCATCGCAAGTTCTTGAATGTTGGGGCGACCAAATACGGTAAAGATTGGAAGAGACGATATTTTTATATCGAGGAGACCTATGAAGGTGAGTTTAGGCAATACCGCCGTGAATGGTATAACGGTGCAAGGGTAATGATACCCGATGACTTTCAACGACATCATGGGATTGCGAGTTCATCCCAAATTTAGTTCAAAACATCAATTTGATGTCAAAAAATTAGTAGAAAATCGAGTCCTCTCGTTAGCTGGCTTGTCCCCAGTGAAATATAACGGGAGGATGATCCTTGGTATAATTGCGTAACTCTTTTGATATTTTTGATTCGCATCTAATGAGTATTCTAATGATATAATTTTCTTGCAATCGATTATATTATGGATCGCCATGCGAGGATAAACCGGACCGTTGCTGCTGATCAAGCTAGCTCGCAAACCAACACCGCTGCTGAGATTCCTCTCCCACGAAAAAGAAAGAATAAGGGCAAGAAAAACCTTGCCGGACCTTTAACTGCTGTTGCTACCGATTCAGCAGCCGATCCTTTCGATGATATATTGGGGTGAAATCGTGACGCTGTTCAAACTGCTGCTGAGGCTTGAAAGAGCATGGCAGCTGGTCTGGGCGACAATCTCGAAGGCGCCGTCCAAACGAAAAAGAGAAAAATGCATCAAACCCGGTCACAAACCGGTAGGGCTGTTACACCTACCGCCTAAACAGGTGGGCCAAGTGCTGCTAATGCCCCTGCCCACGCGACTGGACCGAGTGCAAGGATTGGGACTAACCAAGGCCCTCATGCTCAAGCTGGTGGATATATACGAGATTTCAGAGACCGAAGCTATCGATCACCTGAAGCCTCTTTTGTCTGGTCTTGCCGTTCCTCTTCTCGTCTCTGCCGATGAGAGAAGGATGGTGGACAGCGGTAATTATTTCTTCTCTATGTGCTAATTTTCTTATGACCCGAATTTTAAACGTTGATCTGATTGCTCATTAATTGTTAGGCGGGCGGTTTCGTGGACACCATGTTCACGGCGCTGATGGAAGTCCGAGAAGCGGCCACTGGTGGTGATACTGCTGCCTTAAAATCTGCCCTCGATGAGAAAGAAAAGGCCTTGCAAAAGGTCAAAGAATATGCTGCTAGGGCACATGCCGATAGGGAGGCAGCAAAACATGCGCGGGAGGAGGCTGATCAGCTTAAAGAAGAGCTGACCAAACAAATCTCCAAACTCAAGACGGAAGTGGCGGCGGCTAGAGAAGAAGCTTATAATGCCGACATCGCTGGATATTAGCGCGGCCTTGGCGAGGTAAAATATTTCCAACTCTTAGCGTTTTTGCGTTCTTTTTGTATTCTGTCTTATTAATATCTTTCGTGCCCCTATAGAAAGTGGAGATCGCCGAAGAATTTCTTTGGAGCAACACCTTCCGAGAAATTAGCACTCGTCGAGGCGATCTCGAAGCTCGCAAGGCTCAAGTTCTGACTGTCCGTCAATTCTATGCGACACAGTACGTCTGAGGCGGTTTTAAATCAAGTTGGTTGAGCCTGTCTCTGGGGCCCAACCGAGAACCTCTGCCGCCTCGAACAACTTCTGAGCCAGCAAAACATGACGAGTTCGCCTCTCTGCTCGAGAATGACAATCTTGTCCTCCAGGGACTCTCACTACTGCCTCCGATGCTTGAGCCATATCCCTCCTCTAAGGATGGGGAGAAAAATTGAAGCTTCAGCCCTAAGGCCTTTCTTTCTTTTTATGCTATCAACAAATTTTAATTTAGTTTTATCCGTGGCGCTGCGTCGCCTTTATGTGTTTGAACAATTTGATGATCAACAATATTACGTTTTTGAATTCCCGTCTTGAATTGCTTAATTATATAAGCTCATATTTGTTGCCTTTTATTTCAATTTCCTGTATTGGTTCTTTACTTTATTTTGACAACCTGTCGGTTCTTTACCGTTCATTGAATATTGTTCATTCAACGATGAAGTGTTGAATAATATTTTTTCCTACAGGGTTATAATCGTCATGTTTGTTGTTATTCCATCTAGGAAAAGGTTTTGCTCGTCGTTTTGGACGTTGTAATTTGTTTCCTTATACTTTCGTTCAGTCGTTATTACTCGCCTCTTGAGAGTTTCGTTCATGTTCTTTCGAACTGTGAGTTTTAAATAGCACTTACAGTTTTATATGTAGTGTTTGTTCCTTGTTTATTTTTTCAAGCAGTAGTGGTAATAGTTGCCACTCCGGAGAGAATCGTTCGTCCCTCCTCGTCATTTGTGTGAGATTCTGAGTGTCTTGTGGTACAATAGATAGAATCTTATCCATCCCTAGTATCCCTTGGGAATCGTGGTATCTCATATCACATTGGGTAGAGTCTCCGTCTTTCTTGATTGTCTTTCAAGGAATTGCAGTATCTCGTGCCACGATGGACAGAGTCTCTGTCCCTTTCGTTGCCTCTGGCTTTTTACGGTATCTCGTGCGAGGATGGATAGAGTCTTCGTTCTTCTCGTTCCTTTAGGAATTTTTGGTATCTCGTGCCACGATGGATAAAGTCTCCGTCCCTTTTATTGCCTCTGGCTTTTTTCGGTATCTCATGCCACGATGGACAAAGTCTCCGTCCCGTTTGTTGCCTTTGGCTTTTTTAGGTATCTAGTGTCACGATGGACAGAGTTTCCGTTCTTCTAGTTCCTCTAGGGATTTTCATTATCTCGTGCCACGATGGACATAGTCTCCGTCCCTTTTGTTGCCTCTGGCTTTTTTCGGTATCTCGTGCCACGATGGACAGAGTTTCTGTTCTTCTCGTTGCCTCTTGGACGTTATGTCATGCACACAATTTTATCATGTAGATTAGATGAATTTTACATAAATCAATTGATTAAGAAGAATCTTTTTGAAAGAACCGAATGCGATTATGTCAGCAGATTGGAGTTTGAGTTACAACTCGTTCACCCTGATTTCCTATGTCGCCTTTCAGACTCACGTTCTGGGTGTTCCTGTTTCAAGTTTATACATGTTTGCCCCTCACGCTTGTCATAGCAGTGGAGACGAATAAATATTTTTCAAAATATTCAAAATAGTGAGGACTCTTATAAACCGAAGTATCAATATGCTCCATTTGCCCATGAGCTAATGCCCTTGCTGCGTCTTCTTCCTGTTGTGGCCGTGTGCAGAGCGAAGTCACGTAGTACTTCCAACCTTCGATATGGTCTGCTATGACTTCGCCTGTACCGGCATAGGTTGAAAATTTTACCATTTGATGATAGGTCGACGATAATACTCAAAAAGCATTCAGCGCCGGTCTTCCTATGATTTCGTTGTATGCGAAATGCATGTCAACAATCACATAGTTCTCCAGAAGTGTTTTTCTCCGTGGCGCTGTACCCAATGATGTTGGGAGCTTAAGCATTCCTAGTGGTACTATATCTGGACCTCCGAATCCATGAAGAGATGTTCTCACTGGTTCCAATATTTGGTTATTCAATCCCATTTTAGCCAATGTAGAACTGAACAACACATTTACAGAGCTTCCGTGGTCCACTAACATCTTGGTGACTCCATAATTATCTATATCCACAGTTATTACCAGAGGGCAATTTAAATTTGACATTTGTATAGCATGTGCGCTCAGTTTCCGTAGGTCTGTTGTAGAGAATGTGACTTCCTTATGTGGCATCTCTTCAATTCTTAGTATACTGGCCATATTGACAAAGTTATCCGACTCGACAAGCCTCGTGATCCTTCTTCGCCCGTTGGTGGAATCCGCTCCTCCCGGTCCTCCTGATATCATATTGATCATTCCTTTCCTTGCGTTTCCATCTTCAATATGAGGATACTCGAATAAATGTGGTTCGTCGACCATCCTTTGCTTATCCTTTCTGGGGGATGGAGTTCTCTTTCTGTTGAAAATGTTTTCTTGTTCTTGAACCTTTTTAACAAACTCCACAAATTTGCCATCCATTACTAATTGTTCAATTTTATCCTTCAAGTTTATGCACTCTTCAGTATCGTGGCCTTTCTGATTGTGATATTTGCAAAATTGATTCGAATATCTTGTAGCTTTGGATTCCTTCATTGGTCTAGGATCTTTTAACCAACCTTTTCTCTTTGCTGCCCCAAAGACTGTCATGATATGAGCATTTAGTGGAGTATATTGTCTAGGAGAACTCTCCCGGTGTTTGTAATTCTTGCTCCTGTTGTTGTAGTTATTACGGTTGTGATCTTCTCTGCCTCTTTCTCTCTCTTTCACGGGCGCAATAACGGGTACTTTAGTTGCCATCATTTCTTCAAAATGAACCACCTCCTGTGCTATTTTATTGGTTTCTTCGATATTGGTGGCTTGCGTCTGAGTAAATCCCCACTAAACATCGTGTTGGTGGTTTCTTCGAATAGTATGCTCACGATCATCTCTCCTGACGGGCTATCAATCCTTAGCAGCTCCTTATTGAAACGTTTCATAAAGTCCTTCAGACTTTCATTGGCTTCTTGTTTCATCGTGTAGAGATGGGAGTGATCCAAAACCAATCTAGCTTGACTGGAGAATTGATCTTCAAATATCTTTCTCAGTTGGTTGTAGCTTTTGATCAGTCCTGGAGAAATCCAATTAAACCAATCCACAACTACTTCTGACAGAGTTGTTGCAAACATCCTGGCTTGGATATTGTCTTATCCAATTGAAAAAGATGATCTCGAGGATCAGACTTACCGTCGTAAGTTTTCAGGTTCGGGATCTTTTCCCCTTGTCCCAAGATATACGATTCTATTGCTTGACAAAATGGGCTACGATTAGAAATATTGTCCTCCTATACCATCTGACCTTCGACTATTGCTTTCTCTTTCTCCAGCCTTTCAATTTTTTTGGCCATTTTATCACGTTCGCTCTGTGAGTCATTACCATTCAGATGTCTTTTGTCATATCTATCTTTTCTCCTTCTCGGTTCTTCTCTTTTGTTTTCTTCTTCGTCATGTTCCCTTCTGGAGTCATGACTCTCCGGACGTCTCTTGTCATCCCTATCCTCTCTTCTTCTTAATTCATCTCTTTGGCTTTTTTCCTTGTCATGTTCCCTTCTAGAGTCATGACTCTCTGGACGTCTCCTGTCGTCCTTATCCCCTCTTCTTCTTGATTCATCTCTACGGTCTTTCTCCTTTTCTTTTTCTTTCCTCTCAAGGTGCCTTTTCGATTACACTTCGACTGATTTTAACTTCATTCTCTGATAGTCCCGATTCGATCTTTCTCTGCTTTGTGGTTCTTCCGACGCACGTTTACTTCTTGCGTCGTCTCTTCGTGATTTCTCTTTCTCTTTTCCTTTCAGTATTCTGGCTGCAGATCCTTATTCTTTTACCGCCTCTGGATGTCCAATAGCCGGTGTTGTCAATACGGGCGGTGCGAGAATTAGCACTTCCGCCAATACAGCCTTTACCATTGTCATGATTTCATTCCTCATAGTGTTTGGAATCGAAGCACTCGTCTCCGTTGCCCCAGTTGCTCCTACTTCAGTTCTTGGCAGCTCCGCACCTTGAAGTCCTTGCATTTCTCGTCTTGTGGGAGTTGGTACTCCTGCGAGTATTGCTGACGGTCTTGCATTGTCTGGGATTGTCTGTTCAGGAGTTGTCCGTTCAACTCCTTCATTAGTTCTCTCAACAACCTTACTACGAGATCTGGTAACTCTGGATATCATGCCTAATAAACTAATAAACTTAGTGTTCCCACAAACAACGCCAATATTTTGGTCTTATTTCGTCACGGTAACAGAACACAGTAAAACAATACAATTTAGATATAAATAACCAAAATAATGCTATCCAACTTTATTATCGGACTAGCTTGGTTCGGAACACCTATTACAAGCTTACTAGGTTGAATAAACAAATTACAAGATAACTGTAACGTGTCGAATCCTAGGCGTTTGATGTTGACGTATCGAATGTCTCTGTTCGATATGAAATGTATAATAAGGGTTCGATGCTGAACTCAAGGGTATCGAATCCAAGAGATTCGATATCACCCTCCGTATCGAATTCGATGCGTGCTTCGTCGTATCGAATGGAGCGAATTCGGTCCAATCACATGTCGAATGGAAATCGCTCGATCCAATACGTCTCGAATGAACAGTGATTCGATGCTGACTGTGCTGAAGTGATTCTCTTAACAAAACGTACACGAATTATAAGGGGACGGGCTATATATAGCAACCGTCCCGTGGGTCCCAATGCCAGATGCGGAAAGCGCATCGAATCAGTGATTCGATGCGGTTATGGGCCGGCCCAATATACAAGTATTGGGCCCATCATAAAATATACCCATCACAACTGTACCTAATTTTAGATAATCTTTGTTTTAATTCTAAAATTACTCGGTATTTCGTTTTCCTGGAAAACTAGTTTATTTAATTTAATACACCCCATAATATATGAATGATTGAAGTGAAGTTATATAGTTAATTATATTCAATGATAAAGGCCTGCCAGTCAATGTTAAACATGGACCGCTTAATTAAGGAACATTTGTAGCTCTTGGTAATTTTTAGTTTCTGACGTAATTACGTTTGATTTGTCCATTCTCGCTTTTTCTTTATCATTTTGCGTTCACTAACCTCTTCATGAGTTGGTGTTACCTCGTCGATTTTTAACCTTTGCGGCTGGAAGAAATATCCTTATAAATTTTGAGAAATGTCATTTTCCGTTCACTAGTACTAACGTCTCAATCATTAGGCTGGAAGATTCTCTCGTTAAGGTCATATAGTACTGGATGTACGGCTTAAAAGTTGGAACTGTTAAACAAAGGGGTACAAAACAGTAAAGCCTAACCTATGGTTCAACCCCATATATAGATACTTAAAAATCTGCATTAAATCCACAATAATTAATTCAATCTTTGCTTTTTGTCTATTAAATTTATATATTTTTCAAAATCAATACATTCGACTTCAAGGAGTTTAATTCAAATTTTTATACATTTGTAAACAGTTTATAAGAGGGTATGATTGGAGGTTTAATGATTTATACTCTCTATTCGTTTTAGATTCACAGTTTCGCCTAATTTAATTAGTCTCTTAATCTGCTAAGTCTAACATGTATGTCCAAAGAGCTTCAAACTTTCGGGCCTGTATATCTCTTTGTAATTAAGAAACAAAATAAGTAATAATTCTATGATTCCAGAATTAAATCAAAATACATATTAGCTGATTGATCTGCTATATGATCAAGTAATAAAATATATTTTTGAGTAAAGAGTAGAAAATGACTTACTTTGTCCTCCAACTTGTAGTACGTGTTGACAAGCACAAAATCAGCCTTCATCATAGTGGAAAACTGATTGAGTATGAGCTCCAAGTAAGCCGGATAAGATCCGTGCACGTAAATAAACGACGGCAAGTCCGGTGGATCAAGTGGCGGCAACGCTGGAATCTCCACCTTCGACGAAGCCTCGACCGGCAACTTCAACTTCCCATGATGCACATATTAATAGATATAGTTAACAGCACAAGCTTGAGTAAAAAAACTAGCTGTCTTAATACCAAACTCTTCAGCCACATCTAAAGGCCAGTGCAAACATGCGTCGTACACTATACAAACAATAGGATGGTCCGACTTGTGGTATTTTTCGACTAGTTCTCTGAGGGTCTTTTTGCCGGCAACTTCCATCCGTTTCAGGTAATCATGGACGCTGTCGGCTTCCATGAAACCGGCCTCGTCACAGCCATCAGAGATTGTCTCGATGGCGACGGTGTCGGACTTCGGGGACATGGTCTTGGAGATGTACTTGGTGATGGCAAGTGTGGTTTTAGCTCCTTTAGAGGCTAAGCGCTTACAGAATTGGAGCATGGGGTTCACATGGCCTTGGCTTGGATAAGGCAAACCCAGGATGTGAATTTCTTTCGTGTTGTTGTCCATGACCATCGTGTGATTGTTTGTGTGATCAGGTGCGTGTGCTACTTTGTGACTCCATCTTAGCAATGGATACTAATTTATAGACAAAATATAAAATTCTTTTTTGTTTTATTTGCAAATTACACCTTATCTTTTTAATAGGGGAAAAGACATCCAGTTCTGATAGTGTATGACCTACTTCGCAATTACATTCATGACTTGATTTTTAGCAAGTAACCCCAAACTTTTGCAAATAACCCAAATCTTTGCAAATATGCGCAGTCCCCCCATGATGCACATTTTTAAGGGTACGATTTGTACACGTATCTGCATTTTCTACCGTTAGATCGGACACATGAATAGTTTGTACATTTTTGCGTAAGTTGGAGGTAAGTTGCAACAAAATAAAGTATTATGAAGATAAACTGCAAAAGAGATTATACCTTAGGGATTTTGTGCTTTTCCCCCTTTTCTCAAAGCAAAAATGTTGTAAATGAGAGCATTATCAGACGAGGCGTATATTCCTTTTTAATATTTTAGATTTATTGCATTTTACTCCATGTACCTTGTATTATTCTTGCTACGGACTCTACTATATAAAGGGTCTTGTGCCAACTTTGTAAATATAATTTTTCATTATTCAGTTTACATAAACCCTAATGTCTCCCCCTCTCTCTCTCTCGTTACTTTCTTCTCCGATTCACTAACAAACCCAAAAGTTAACATGGTATCATCCGTCTAGGTTTCTTTGATCCTATTCTCCGTTCTTCCGCTGCTCTTTCTTCTCTTTTGCGGTTTTCAAATCTCCTGCGTGAAACCATCTCTTTCATGATCTCTCTCTTCGCACCGCCGCCTCCTTTTTTCCTCATTGAATCTGTCTTCTGTAACCAGATTCGGATTCTACTCCCCTTTGCGATTCTATTGATACTCGCATCGTCGCTTTTCCCCAAAATTTGTTCGAAACCCTAAATTTTCGGTTCCGCCGCTCATGACTTCTCCGGTCACCAGTTCCTCCGTTAGCGACTTCGCCGGTATATCTGCCACCACCACGAAGTGCAGCCCTAGCGAGGACCCTTCCTCGATCTTTTTTTTTGGGATCCAGTGATGTTCACGGTTCTTCGATCGTCGGTGAACAACTTACCGCCGATAACTATGTGTCCTGGAGCAAGGCGATCCGCTTAGCGCTCAACATCAAGAATAAATGGCGATTTGTGGATGGATCTCTTCTGATTCCGCTCGACAATGACGATTTGCGGATCTGTTGGATTAGGGCAGACAATTTGGTGCTCACATGGCTACTCAATTCCATTACCAAGCCGATTCGTAACACCCTACAGTTTCTGACCACGTCCTTAGAGGTATGGGATGAGCTTCAAACGAGGTATTCTTGCACTGACGGTTCACGGATATTTCATCTCCAAAAATCTCTTTATACTATCTGTCAGCATGCTTCTTCTGCGACTGATTATTATGGCAATTATAGATCTGTTTGGGATGAGTACGTTTCACAACGCCCCCTTACCCTTTGTTCTTGTGGCAATTGCGTCTGCAACATAAATCGTAACCTGTTGACTCTTCAACAACATGACTGTGTGTTGGGTTTTCTGATTGGGCTTAATGATTCTTTCACTGCTGTTCGTAGTCAAATCTTGCTCATGAAACCCCTCCCCCCTCTGTCCCAAGTTTATGCACTTTTTCTTCAAGAAGAAAATCAAGGTGCCCTTTCATCTCACAACCAGGCTGACACTCTTGCTATGCTTACTCGAAACTCAAACTTTTCTAACACTAACACCAAATTTGCTCCTGCAACTATTTCTTCCACTAATGCTAAACCTTCAAAGCCTTCTACCAAGAACACAAAGAAGCTACAGTGTACCCATTGTGGGTTTCATGGGCACACTGTAGACAAATGTTTTCAAATTTATGGCTATCCCCCTGGCTGGGATGGGCCTCGGTGAAAAAGATCCTTACAACCTAATTCTACCTCTGCTAACTGCAATATTATTGAGGAGCAACCTCCTGTTGGGACTTCTGTTGGGACTGATCTGAATCTTCAAAATCTTTTTGAACAATTTTTGCTGTTTACAAAATCAAAATCTCAGTCTCAGAACTCCCAAGCTGGTCCCTCTTCTGCTCCTCACACTGCAGCTACCACAATTGCTGGTACTGACTCTACCTTTCTCCTTAATTCTGCAGTTACTAAGCCTTCTTGCACTAGCACTTGTTGGGTTTTGGACACTGGGGCCACTGATCACATGGTTTGCACATCTTCATTTTTTAACAGTACTCCTCAACCTGTGAATATATCTGTTAAACTACCTAATAATAGTTTTACACCTGCCACTTTAATGGGAGACATCACTATATCTCAGTTTCTCACTTTGAAAAATGTTCTCTATGTTCCTGCTTTTTCCTTTAACTTGGTTTCTGTTTCTAAATTAACTTCTAACTCTAACCTTGGTGTGTTTTTCTACTCTTCCTTTTGCCTGATACAGGACATCTTCATGAGGAAGATGATTGGTTCTGCTGATTTGGTGCATGGCTTATATGTTTTGAAATTTGCACATTGTACTTTACCTTCATGTCATATGAACTCTGTTATTTCTTGTTCCTCTTCCATTATTTCTAGATGCCTTTGGCATAATATGCTAGGCCACCCTTCTTCACAGAAGTTGGCTCTTATCCCCTCTATTACTGTTTCCTCTGCTGATTGTAAGCCTTGTGATGTTTGTCATTTTTCTAAACAAAAGAAACTTCCTTTTCCTTCAAGTTCATCTGTTTCTTCTAAAGTTTTTCAACTTATTCATTGTGATGTATGGGGCCCTTTTTCAGTGGTCTCCCATGATGGTTTCAATATTTTTTAACTATTGTGGATGATCTTAGCAGATGTACTTGGATTTTTCTTTTAAGACATAAATCTGAAGTAGCAGGCAAAATTGAATATTTTGATAACCTTGTGAAGACTTAATTCTCTTCTAAAATTCAGGTTCTAAGATCTGATAAGGGCACAGAGTTTTTCATGCATTCATTCTTTCATAAAACTGGTATTGTCCATCAAACATCTTGTGTTGAAACACCTGAACAGAATGGTATTGTTGAAAGAAAGCATAAACACTTATTGCAAGTTGCTAGATCATTAAGATTCCAGTCTAATGTGCCTTTATCCTACTGGAGCAATTGTCTCTCTACTGCTGTTTTTTTAATTAACAGACTTCCCTCTCTTGGTCTTAACAATAAGTCTCCTTTTGAGGTCCTTTATGGTAAACCTCCTGATTACTCCTTCCTAAGGAGCTTTGGTTGCTTATGTTTTGCATCTACCCTATCATCTCACAGACATAAGTTCTCTCCTAGGTCAATTAAATGTGTGTTCTTGGGCTATCCCTTTGGCACCAAAGGGTATACTTTACTGGATATCTCTACTGGCAAAGTTTTTATTTCTAGAAATGTGGTTTTTTATGAGTCCGTTTTCCCTTTTCAGTCTAACTCTGTTAGCTCTAACCCTTTGGGCAAGACTCTCCTTGCACCACACCTTTTGTCTCTTTGCAGGATTCAGGGGTTGTTCCTGATTTGCTTCCTGATTCAGATATTGCACACACCACAGGTTCCATCCCTACAGTCCCTGTCACTCAGGCATCAACTCTTCCAGCCCCGCCACTGCCTTCCTCTCCTGCTCCTGCTTCTTCCCATGACTTAGGTCATGCTAGTAATGTTCACTTCTCTCCTCCTCTCACTACACATAGAAGATCCAGTAGGCATACTCATCCTCCTACTTATTTGGAACTTTATGATTATGATTTACCTGCATCATTGCATAAGAGCAATACCCTGTCATCCAACTTGACTGTCAAATATCCTATTGCATCTCATATATCTCTCGATCATATTAGCCATGCTCATAGAGTATTCACTGCTGCTGTGTCTTTTATTAAAGAGCCTAAAACATTTAAACAGGCTAATTCTATTCCTGAGTGGAAACTTGCCATGAAAAATGAGCTTGATGCATTAGAACAAACTAATACTTGGGTTTTAACTGAGTTGCCACCTGGTCAACACTGCATTGGTTACAAATGGGTTTTTAAGGTCAAACTAAAATCTGATGGCACCATTGAAAGGTATAAAGCTAGGTTGGTAGCCAAGGGTTACACTCAGGAAGAGGGTTTGGACTATTTTGAGACTTTCTCACCTGTTGCTAAGCTCACAACAGTTAGGGTTCTTTTAGCAGTAGCAGCATCTCATAATTGGCATGTTCACCAGTTAGATGTTAATAATGCATTTCTTCATGGGGATCTGGATGAAACTATATTCACGACTCCCCCACCTGGGTATTGCTCTGACAGTGACAAAAGAGTTTGTTTACTCAAAAAGAGCCTTTATGGCTTAAAACAGGCCTCACGACAATGGTATACCAAACTTACATCTTGTCTCCTTGCTTTTGGTTATAAACAAACTGTCTCTGATTCTTCTTTATTTGTTAAACAGTCTGGTGTGTCTTTTACTGTTCTCTTGATTTATGTTGATGATGTCATTGTGGCTGGTAATGAATTAACTCATCTTAAGAGTCATTTACATGACAAATTTACAATTAAAGATTTGGGTAACATTAAGTATATTCTAGGCATTGAGGTTGCTAGGTCCAAGTCTGGTATTTCCTTGTGTCAACGCAAATATGCTTTAGACATTTTAGATGATTCTGGTTATCTTGCTTCTAAGCCTTCTGTTATTCCTATGGACTCTAAACTCAAACTTAAATCTTCTGATTCTTCTGCTTATTTGCTTGACCATACTGCATACAGGAGATTGGTGGGCAGGCTCTTGTATTTGACAATTACAAGGCCGGATTAAAGTTTTAGTATTCAGTGTTCGACTCAGTATATGTCTCGGCCTACTGTGACCCATCTTGCTGCTGCTCATAGGGTCCTGCGTTATATCAAAGCAAGTCCAGGTAAGGGGTTATATTATCCTTCTAACTGTGAATCTCACTTAAAGTCCTTTTGTGACAGTGACTGGGCTAGCTGTCTGGACTCTAGGAGGAGTATAACTGGTTACGCAATCTTCCTTGGTGACAGCCTTATCTCCTGGAAAGCCAAGAAGCAGCCCACAGTCAGCCGCTCGTCGACAGAAGCTGAATATAGGGCCTTAGCTACCACCACATGTGAGATTCTGTGCTTGATCCAGTTGCTTGCTGATCTGCGCGTGTCTCAAACTCGCACTTCAGTCCTCTTCACCGATAGCAAAAGTGCTGCTGCTATTGCTGTCAACCTCGTACAACACGAACGGACAAAACACATCCAGATCGATTGTTTTTTCGTTCGAGAAAAAGTGCACCAAAGAGTTTTAAAGGTGCAACATGTGTGAGTGAACTTCAAATTACGGACCTACTCACCAAACCATTGCCAGTTCAGCCCTTCACAAGACTGATATCCAAGTTGGGCCTTACTGATATCCATGCCCCACTTGAGGGGGGTATTAGACGAGGCGTATATTCATTTTTAATATTTTAGATTTATTGCATTTTACTACATGTACCTTGTATTACTCTTGCTACAGACTCTACTATATAAAGGGTCTTGTGCCAACTTTGTAAATATAATTTTTCATTATTTAGTTTACAGAAACCGTAATGTCTCCGCCTCTCTCTCTCTCGTTACTTTCTTCTCCGATTCACCAACAAACCCAAAAATTAACAAGCATAATACAAGAAACACACAAATGTTACAAAGGATAATAGTTATTCATAACATAAAAGATGAGACTGATACTAGTTCACAATAGAAAATGGACCGATATTATTTGTGCTTTCCCCCCATTTTTCTAAGCAAAAATATTGTAAATGAGAACATAGTACAAGAAACACACAAATGTTACAAAGGACAATAGTTATTCATAACATAAAAGATGAGATTGATACTAGTTCACAATAGAAAATGGACCGATATTTCATGTACACCTTAATCTACTCCCATGCCCTAAGCTTAATAACCTTAATCAATCTGTCAAGATCATACGACACATTACATAAAATGATTTTATTTTGAACGTTCCACAAGGACCAAGCTATGATAAACCATAAACAACTCCACTCGCTTATGCCTTTCGCTAGAGGATAAATCTTAGTCTTTTTTTGAAAGTAATTAAATACACCTTTATTGATTTGCTATTTGCTTTCCAAACCATTGATAGAGATTCATCCAAACTTTATATGCCACTTTGCATTCATGAAATAAATAATTAGCTTTCTCTTCTTGTTCGCTACAAAGCACGCAAGTCCTCACTAAGATACGTTCGTCTTGGTAGTAAGTTTATTAAGAACCAATTTTCATGTGAAACTTTTCATCTTAAAGGGAGCATTAGCCTTAAATTACACCTTATGTCTCCGTTAATAACCTAAATAAATAACATTTTTTTTTGTTTTTTGTTTTAGTAGTTTCTCTGTCATTTTAAACTAAATTGTACTATTTCTGTCTCCTAATTAAGTAGAAGGGCGTATAAAACAAAAAACATAACATAGTTTTAATTTACTTTTTTGTTTTTCTTTATAATTTAAGTATAAACGAAAAGTCATACATACTTTAATTTTAAGTGATAAAAGTATCACGAACTTTTTTCTAAACAGAAAATCATATTTACAAGTGAAAATAAAGAACTTTGAATAATAGCTACAACTACGAACGAAGAAATTCACAACACGCGAAAAGCGACAAACAACGAAAGAGCATAAGACACAACTTGTTTACCTAGTTCGTCTAAGACTACATATAAGAGTGAACATGCAAGCCAGGATCTCCCGTATGCTGATTAGTTATTACAAATAAGATACAACATATGTCTCTGACAGATCTAGAACAATATCTCACAATGTATGTTAGGTCTCACACATGTTTACTCTCTTATTTTCAATCTCTTTCTCACACACTCTTGAAGGCCGTAAGGCCATGCCTCGCCTCACATGATTATACCTTGGAATATAAAGCCACGGTAAAAAATGAGCCCTAAACCTCTTTTAAATAAAGATTCAAATTCAAACTAGGGCAACAGACGGAAGCTGGGCCAAATCTCGGCCTTTCAAAATTGTGCGACCTACATGCCACATGACATGCGCGCAAGTCGCACGACAGCGCCTAAAGTAGCGCGACTTGTCGCTTCTCCTAGTAGAATTGCACAACACGTGCCCAAAGTTGGGCGGCCCGACCGCGCTAGGGTATGTGCAGCTCGTGTCACCCTTTTTGCCCATGCAACGCGACAAGCGCTCCGATGCATGCTGCATTCTTCTTCCGTCACCTTGTTCAGCTCCCTATATTCGTTGTTCAGGCTCCACAATCCTAACATATTCGAATTTGGACGATGAGCCATACAATTCGGTTGGGGTTATTAGAGTTTAATAAGGAAAATAATATGGATTTGTCCTGCATAACATCATGTTTATAGTTGGCCATAACTAATACCGAATTTTTGTCAGCAAACTTGGGACTCCATCCTCACTCAGGTTCTCAATATAGATTACACATACAGTGAGTTAATTCACATTTAAAATTTTCATACATGATATTTAAGTAAAAGACTAAAGGGTTTTGGGCAAATTATCTCCATGTGTTTTGGTAAATTGGTAAGTTACCTCCATGTGAAAAACGATTTGGCCAAATACCTCCCCGTTATCTCAAAAGTTGGCATTTTACTCCCTTATGCACGGGAGTGTAGTCCACTCTCACTTAAATGAGAGTGAGGGTTAGATTTTAAAAAAAAAGACTTTTATTCCCCTATTGCTTTAAAAAAATATTATATATTTTAATTCAATATTTTAAACTATCAAAAAG
Organism: Linaria vulgaris; assembly: GCA_948329865.1. NCBI lineage: Eukaryota > Viridiplantae > Streptophyta > Magnoliopsida > Lamiales > Plantaginaceae > Linaria > Linaria vulgaris. The sequence goes on from OX415249.1 coordinate 69,792,258, forward strand.
TATAAAACTAAATTAATTTATTTTAAAAATAATCTGAGATATATAAATGTAATGCCTTGTTTCTTAAATTTGGTTTTTATAAAAATACAAAAATACAGTAAAATCAAATTCGAAATTACACAAATGAAAATATTAGTATTGATAAGGGTATTTTAGTCTTTGAATATAAAACTTACAATACAAAATTTTCAGGGAGGTGGTGTGCCAACTTTTTCACGGGGAGGTAATGTACCAAAAACCCTAGACTAAATTATCCCTTACAATTTGGCATTCTTTTCCACACACTGTTTCCCTCTCTCACATACAATATCTTCCTCTTCTCCTATGTCTCCAACACTACAACCACTAGTCGCCATTATCGTTGTTGCATTGGTCGACACTTCTTCAACCACCAAAGGTCTTCAAATAAATCACTATAAGAAAATCGTGCATTAGAGACCAATATTCGCGACGGAGATTTGGTTATCTATATTTTTGTTCATTATTGACTGCTGGCCAATGGTATTGTCAATTGTTTTTGGTTCTCAATAATTCCAAGGATATCGACGATTGAACTTTTGTAGCCAATACCTTATATATGCAGGAAAACCGGCATGTAATAAAAAAGGGGAAAAACTATTATTAGCGTCCAAAGCTACCAACAATGGTTGCAAGTACTGGCAACCTAATTTTTGGCCATAAGTAAACTAGGTTAAGAGAATTTAGCGAAAAAAATTGTCGCTTAAAACTAAACCAAAAAGAAAAAAACAAAGAAAAAAGTTTTATCAACCGATTTAGAGATTGCCAATAAGCTGAAAGTTGTTGGTGACGGAAAATACGTCACCAATACCCAAAAAAGGCCAATACTAAAAAATATTTTTACCTAATGATTGATTAATGAACATTTAATCGATTATTACATCACTAATATAGATTTATATAATTAATTTCTTTATGGGCAAATGTATATTATCAAAAGAGAAAAAATCACATTAAACCCCCATCTATTAGCTGTTTATTAATTACCTCCCCATCCTAATTTTTTTTATCATTTACCCCTGCACTATGCTGATCTCATCACTTTACCCGTGCGATATGATTAACGTCTTAAACCGCCAAAAAATAGCAAGTGCCACACTCGTGTGTGGTAAGTGAGGGGTAACCCCATCTTTCACCATGCTACAACGATCAATTTGTATATACATCCAAAACAAAAATTAAAATTCCTAAATTCATTTACCCCCAAATTTACTATTCCTCAATTCGAATTATGGTTCTTCAAATCGATCATGGATAACATTCTCATTTGTCATTGCGGGCATGGGGCTATTGAGAAAATATTTTGGAGCACATATATTGTTTGATTTGTGAGTCGTGGGAGAGAATTGAATTTGGATATTTAGGGTTTAGGGTTTTGATTTGGGGATATGTGTGATTTTAGAGTGTTAAAGTGTTGAATCTGAAACTCAATCTTGTGTTTTATAGTTGTAACAAGGTGAAAGATGGACTTACTCCTCTCTTACAGGACATGAGTGTGGCACGTGCGATTTTTTAGTGGTTCAAGTCGTTAATCACGTTGCAAGGGGTAACGTGATGAGATTAGCATATGCACGGGGGTAAATGCTCAAAATAATTGGATAGGGGAGGGGGATATGTGATATAATAGGTTGGGGGAGAGGGATATGTGATAACAATCAATAGATGGGGGTGTCATGTGATTTCTTCCTTATTAAAATGCAGAAGGACGAGCATAACAAATACTCTCCAAAAAATGTAGATACAATAGAAAAAGCATTGGACATCAGTTTTGTTATACCCATATTATAACAAACAATCACAAGGTTGTGAGATCCAATCCACAAAAGTGAGAAAGGAAATCACTGGTATTTGCTATCAACTAACTCCCGAACCACCCTTGAAAAATTTCAACAGTCTTCCAAAGATCCACTCCCTCACTGTGTTGGTAATTATTTCAAGTATCTGGCAATTGCACATCGTTTGCTTCAATACTTGAAACTACCACCATTTTGTGTGAGATCATCAAGCTAAAACAAATACTGATAGATCTGTTGGCGCAAACAAGAGTCCCACATCGAAAATATGGAGGAGTTGATCTAGGTTTATAAGATTTGAGATATCTTAATTGGTAACGTGGTAGGTCCGGGTATACATGTCATTGATCCATTAGACACATAGAACTCAAACTAGCATCAAGCATCTGAAGTAAACATAAGTAGTTTATCTATGACCTATTATGATTAAATATGTAGTGAAACGCAACCTCCAAACATCTTTAATAATTGGTTTACAACTAAAGCATTCACCCAATCAATCATATTCAATGTTGTCTTGTTTACATTCTGTGTTGCATTAGTTTAGTTTCCCTTGCATTGAAACTATTTTCTTGCATTAAAACTAATCTCATGTCATTCACCTTGTTTTTCATTGCAATCTAGTTTAGTATTCATATGCATTCAAAACTAATTTTCAAAACCTTAATTTAAAGCATTCTTCTTTCACACTTCATTCATCCTGCAAACATAAAGATAGCAACCGTGGCAACTATTAGTGCAATTACATTTAAGTGATTCAAGCATTCGACCACCACACCCTAGGAATACGATACTTAGTTCGTAATTATACTTACCATTTTATTTCACTTGACCGTGCACTTGCAAAAGAAGAATTTTACATGGAGAAATTTAATTGTTAACTAAGTGTTCCTAAAAAACGATTGTACCAAGTTCTGCACCCATCAATCCCCTAACTCATGATTCTTGTGGGCGGGGTGGAAGGACATTCGCCTGTCACGCCTGCAGATTGAGGAGGGCAGATGCCACTGCAGCTTGCGCGAAAAAACTTGAACTGGTCCTTTATTGTGTCCTTTTTTTTCTTGGTCCTTTATTGTGCATCACGTTCTGTTTTAAGTTCCCCGGGGGATTTTTTAACCGGAAAGTGCAGGTGAGAGCACGTGCCAATGAAAATTCAAAGAATTATATTCACACGTGCGGTTCGCATGTGTGAAAGGAGATTTGCATTTGTCTTTTTCTTTTTTTCTTTTTTTAACTAGATCCAACATAAAGAACCCGACCCATTTTACTTGAAAGTTTTGTTTTTGCATAACCCATCACCTCTTGAACCGATCTGACCCAAAACAATAACTCTCCCAAACCTGTGAAAAGCCACACTAACACACACATTCAATACACAAAATTAATCAATTCAAAAACCCTAACCCCCAAATCCCTAATCGTGATGAACCCTAAACCCCAATAGTATGAGCCCTAACCCCCAAATCTTCAATTCGACGAAGTCTATGGCGTCGCTTCTTTAATCCTTGCAGGTTATTATGAATTTCGAGAACATTCTGAGCTTAATTGACTCCAATTTTGAAACAAGATTACGAGATGATTCAAAACTGGAGTTTCCTCTCGCGTCGGAGGACGAATACGACATACTTTTCTAGAATTAGTACCGATTGTAATGTTAGGGACTTGGGGATTCAAAGTTTTAACACGATTTGGATATTTGGGGGTTAGGGTTCATCACAATTTGGTGATTAGGGTTTTTGGATGAGAGAATTTTGGGGGTGATGAGTGTGTGAAGTGTGTTTTTTGTGTCGGGTTAGGGGAGGGTAATTGAATTGGGTCGGGTTGGTTCAGCTGAAATGGGTTATGTTGTGCAATACAAAAAGAAAAATAAGTCGTTCAGGTCGAGTTGTCTAGTTGGATCAGAATTATGAAAAAACAAAGATGCTAACCGGCATTCCCATGTGCGAATTCACGCTGGGAATTCAATTTTATGAATTTTTGCTTGCACGTGCTCCCACGTACAATTTCTGGCTGACCCAAAACAATAACTCTCCCAAACCTGTGAAAAGCCACACTAACACACACATTCAATACACAAAATTACTCAATTCAAAAACCCTAACCCCCAAATCCCTAATCGTGATGAACCCTAAACCCCAATAGTATGAGCCCTAACCCCCAAATCTTCAATTCGACGAAGTCTATGGCGTCGCTTCTTTAATCCTTGCAGGTTATTATGAATTTCGAGAACATTCTGAGCTTAATTGACTCCAATTTTGAAACAAGATTACGAGATGATTCAAAACTGGAGTTTCCTCTCGCGTCGGAGGACGAATACGACATACTTTTCTAGAATTAGTGCCGATTGTAATGTTAGGGACTTGGGGATTCAAAGTTTTAACACGATTTGGATATTTGGGGGTTAGGGTTCATCACAATTTGGTGATTAGGGTTTTTGGATGAGAGAATTTTGGGGGTGATGAGTGTGTGAAGTGTGTTTTTTGTGTCGGGTTAGGGGAGGGTAATTAAATTGGGTCGGGTTGGTTCAGCTGAAATGGGTTATGTTGTGCAATACAAAAAGAAAAATAAGTCGTTCAGGTCGAGTTGTCTAGTTGGATCAGAATTATGAAAAAACAAAGATGCTAACCGGCATTCCCATGTGCGAATTCACGCTGGGAATTCAATTTTATGAATTTTTGCTTGCACGTGCTCCCACGTACAATTTCTGGTTGAGATTTCCCCCAAGGACTTAAATCACATGTAATGCACATTAAAGGACCAAAAAAATAAGGACACAATAAATGACCAAAATTGTAACTACAACGCAATAAATGACTTGTTTCGGTATTTTCCCCAGTTTGCGCGGTTGCCATGATCTGGGTCGTCGATGGATGCGGTCCGACGAACGATGCTTAGGCCTCAGTAGTTTGGTGTTGTTGAGTGTCCTGTTCTGCCGCCAATGACTATTGGTGGACTTCAGTCGGGGGTTGATGCGGTTTCTGAAATGGTCGGTAAGTTATCCTGTTGGTCTCTAGTCATGGAGTTCTCTACTGCTGCTCTCTACGATCGTGTGGGTAATGAGTGTCATCCTAGAATTTTCATCTTGGCTTGTGGTCTTCTCACAGATGACGACAATGGTTCGGTACAATTTTTTCTAGGTTCCAAGGTAGCAAATACGATACTAAATTCATTTCCAATGCTAATCTAAACTAATTGACTTGAGTTTCAATTAGATTTGTCTGGAACACTTGTACATTCTAACGCTAGTAGGTTGACCAAACGTCGAGTGTAGGGATATGCTGAGTCTAAGGATATCGAATATGGGGGATATCGAGTGTCTGGACACGTCGATGGTGGTATGACATATGTTAGGTGCCAAGTACTATGTCAAATATATATACTCGACGTGTATGGGTGAACAATAATGTGCAATAATGGCTTGTTTTGAACCACGGGACGAAGGTATTTATATATAGGCCTCAAGATGCGAAGACCATTGCCACAATTCCGGGATATGTCGAGTATAGAAGCATGGAAAATATTAACATTCGACATGTTCTAGGGCATATCGACTATAAATACTCGACATGCTCATAATTATTGTTCGTTCATTGACCGGCCCATATTTTGGGCCAACATAATATCCGTATCAATATATGTTCCATCTCGATTGCTGAACAAAATCATAAAAGTCTTCTTCATCTATAGTAATTAATTGTACATATTAATGCGAAGAATTATGTAATTGCTCGTTCCTCTAATGTATTTTTCTATGAAGCTACTACCTCGCTCTAGCCTCTTTTCTTTACGTATAACATTTTCGGAAGAGAGATCTAGGACATTGAAGGGAAACAAGATGCTACAAAGTAGAGTAGTGCTCCTCACTGTCTCATTTACCGAAATGTCCTTCTCTTTTTATTTGCAAGAAAGGATTCTATTTTTTATGAAATTGAAATTTTACCCCGATAGATTAAATAGTACTATTTTTAGTATTCTATTCATGGAAATAGTCCCTTACGACCATATGAGGCTCAACATGCTTCCGTATTAATGGCTGAATATAAACTCTGAATTACCTCCTTTTGACCGTGACGCCGTCGAGTATCCCACCAGGTTTTACAAAGACTCCTCGCCTTCAACCACTCGATCGCAACTGATGGTTCTGCAATGGTTCCTTCAACGACGGGCAGCGCAACCCTGGTTCGTTTCCTACGCCGGGTGTGAGAGATAGCTTCTAGAGATATATTTAAAGAACACAATACTCGAACATACTGAGGCAAAAGCTTCGGATTTTATTTAAATTGGAAACTTATTTATTACATAACAACGATAACCACTTTAGAGAGGAGCCATCTGTTTAGCTACTCATGGTAGCCTTGTTTCTAACACACATACACTCGTAACTATTACAGTAGAACTGGAAATAAACACTCGAAATTTAAACACTCAGACTTATTACAATTCTATCTATTTTTTTGTAAGAAAACAGTGGAGAATATTTCGTTTCCTCTGTTTTCTTCAGCTTGTTTATATAGATGGAGTCCCCGGATTTCAAATGCGGACTTCACTGACATGTGGAAGTGGAATCGTCATGGCTTGTGTGTTCCACTGAGTCTTGGGGTCCGCCATTATCTTTCTGATAAGAGTGGTCTTTTAATCATATGGTTGCTTTTGCATCCACTTGGTCTGGTGGTCCCTCCATTATTTGTCTGATAGTGGAGGTTGTCCTGATTGTGCACCCGTCTCAATCGTTCACATGGGTGGACCTGGTTGTTCATATGGCTCCTTTTCCTTTGTCAGCAAAAGTAGCTCCTCTTCGCGGTATCTTTCCCTTTCGTGGAGGCCCCTCCTTGTCGTTATCCCATTTGTCCCGTTTCACTGGGAATCCTTTTCCGAAGAGGGGTTCCTTTTGGTCGGGACACTTGGAGCAGATCCGCTCGTTCCATCGGCTGGCGTGTATCATGTTGCATAGCTTCCAGCTTGTCTCAGATGTTGCTAGAATCTCGTTTTTCCACAATGTTTGCCATTTATTTTCGAACATTGTTTCTGCAAACCTTGTGGTGCTGCTTGTCATGCTGTTGAGCATGAACGATCCGTTCTCAGACTTTTGGAAAATCTTGAACGAATATTTAACCTTGTCCATCTTAGTGAGACAGACCCACAGGCCCCATGCTCTCCTGGTTGATATTTCATCTTCAGAGATAAGGGAAACCAGAAATTGTCCCTCTGGTGAAGGCTTGATATATTCCATCACTTTCATGTTTGGCCTCTGTAGTTTGATGAAATGAAAGCTCTGATGGAATCCTTTTCCTGCGATCTCTCGAGCTGTTGAGATAAATTTCAACTCCAGAGTATCTCCTCTTTCAAGTGTAGGATTCAATTTCCATGTCTCGTACACCTTCCCGTAAATCCATTCTGGTAATTTTGAAATTTCCAGAAATTGTGGTGATGTGGGGAATACTGAGGCCAGGCAGCCAAAGTCAAACCACTCTCGTATACTATCAGGTTTTGATCCTGGTAGTGCAGAGATTCTTGGATATTTTCCTGACCAATCGGCCACGGATTTCCCTGGGATTTATCCTATCCTTGTGTGAAGCTTATCCCATGTCCTTTGATATTCCATCAAAGGCACCCTCTGCTCATTTTTGTCAATCTTAGAGGATCTCGTTTGGGGTCTAAGACTAATCTCGTCCTCTTTCTTTTCAGAGGTAATTTTGGATTCTCTAGGTGTTTCCACCCTATAATCGTCTTGCTTGGTGGTGTCTTCCTCAAAAGGATCACCAGCCGGTCCTGTGTTGCTTGAGTCACCCTCATCAAGAGTAACGACTTTCAATTCTGCTTGTACCTTTGAGGTAGAAGAATCTCTGAGTATGGGTTCCATGAGACTATTCCATAGGCTTGTGCTACCAAACAAGGTAGTTTTCATCGCGTTTTGGACCTTGCTAAGATCCTTTTCCTGTATGTGACCTGAGGCCTTTGCATTGATTGCCAGACCATCTATCGACTTGCTGAGCTTCTCCAGGTTTTCCCTGTGGTGCCTCCATCTTGTAAGAATGGTATCGGCTTCATGTGCCTCCATCCCTTGTTAAAAAATATGTAAGAACATTTTCATGAGATTTTATCACAAGAACATCAAACTCGTAATATTGACATCCGGCTTGCCATCTTAATAATCTGGCTTTCTCGGGTTTGCTTTCTATTTTATTTTTCAAGAAAGCCTTGACACTAGTATTATCAATTTTTAGTGTGAATTTTTTAGCAAGTAAGAATAAGGGCCACTTTTTAAAGGCCTTTCGAACTGCAAATAATTCTTTCTCGTTGATGTGCCATCTTGATGCCTCATCGTTTGTAAAGAGACCGCTACAGTATCGGCATGACACTTCTCCTTTTGGTTCCACCTTTGTTAGAACCGCCGCCCGCCAATGATTACTTGCATCTGTATAGAGTACCAGGTCATCTTCATCATTAGGGATTGCAAGTTTGGGGAGGTCTTGACAGATGGCTTTAAGCTTCTGTACCGTTTCCTTGTGCTCCTCCGTCCATCTGAATTCTGCGTCCTTTTTAAGCAATGGACTGAATATTTTCCTGTAACTTGCCAGATTGTTAATAAACATCCCAGCAAAATTAACTAACCCCATAAAACACTGGAGTTGATTGACTGTCTTGAGATCGTCGGGAAAATCACGTTCCCTTTCCACTAAATGATTTTGGAGAATGATACCTGATTCGTCAATCTCAATTCCAAGGAACTCAATTTTCCTTGTTAGGATTACCGCCTTCTTTTCTGATAGCACCAATCCCTCTTTGTGACAAACATCTGAGAGATTTCCAAATGCTTGATATGTTCCTTGACATTCTTCGATGCAATGAGAATATCGTCAACATATACGAACATGAATTTGAAATAATCCTTGAAGAGATTATCCATCTTCCTTTGATATATCTGGGGCGCATTAGCCAAACCCATGGGCATGACATTCTAGATATAATGTCCTCGTTGTGTGGAGAAAACTGTGTATTTCTTGCTTTCTTCCTCCATCTTAATTTGATAGAAGCCGGACTTACAATCGAATTTAGAGAAGACCTTTGTGTTACGAACGCAGTTGATCAGGTGTTCTCTGTTTGGGATGTAATATCCGACGAATTCCAAGATTTTGTTGATCCCTTGGTAGTTGATCACTAATCTTGGTTTCCCTCTACTGACTTCTCCGTGGTTTCTAACTAGGAATCCTGGACTACTGTATGGAGAGACTCCTGGCGAGATAAGCTTAAGGTCCAAATGTTCTTTAAGAATTTTCTGCATGTCCTCTCGATCGTCTTGGTTCATCAAGATGGGCCTATATCTGACAAACTCATTCTCCTTTCCTTTTTGAACTCTTAGGGTTGCCTTGAGTTTATTCTTGTTCCACCATGCCAGAGGATCTTCTTCGTAGTTCCTTCGAATTTTTGCCTTGACAGCTTCTATCGAAATCTGTTCTTCGTTAGTGACGTCTACGTGAGAACTTGTTTCCAAGCTGGCCTTCAGGATCTCAATTATTTCATCTCTGATCCTTTTGGTCTTATGTCCGCCCAGGCTATCAATCCTGAGTTGTAGGATTGCCTCGCGATATTTCCTCTGATCTCTCATTTTTGGGTATAGAAGTTTTCCTTCATCACCACGCTTTCTGCGAAATTGAATTGGCAATTTGCGATAGAACGCTTGCGTTAATCGTTGCACCAAGATCTTATGATCACAACTGGTTGTGAGAATAAGATATCTTGTTTGATTATCCTGCGTAAAACGTTTGAATGTTTGCAGGAAATTGTTGCTGAGTAAGATATCGGCTCCGGTGTCATGGAAATAGATTGGACGCATCTTGACTTTGTACCACGGCGTACCTCCTGCTCCTTCAATTAATATTTCTGCCTGTTTTATTCCTCATCTGAAGACGATGATCTTCTTTGAGAAATCCCTTCGCGCAATTACCGGTAAATCTTATTCGAGTTCTTTTGGGAAAACTCCTGGTTTTGCTGTGCAAATTACTTCTCCCAAATCGAAATATGCTGCAAAATATTCAGCTCGGTATTTCTCGTATAACATCCCCATCGATATGTAGATTGAGAACGGGCTGGTGGTCATCGGAATCTGTGTCTTTTTCCCTCCACCGTGAACTCCATTCCTTCTGAAAGTTTTTCCCAAGGTTTATGATCCTCAAGAAAATCAATCCCGAGAACTAATTATTTTGGGATCTTTCCTGCTCGCCCGTTGATGACGAAATCCATTCCACCCAATTTTAGGTTTCCTTGATATCTTCCAACGAGGGGCTGCTTCAGATAATACAACGCATCGCATGGAAATGTATTATCTTTATGAGTGGTGTCGAAGATCACCTCGACCTCGCCCCACCCTACTGGACACTGTAGTTCTCCTTTAGTTGTAAACTTCTTTGGTTCGATTACAACTTCGACAATTGGCTTCTTTCCCCATGTAAGGCTGTGCATCCTATTTTCCTGGAAAGAAATTCTCCTGGGTTCGAACCTTTGGCTGGTATTCTGATTGAACACTGGTTGGTCTCGAATGATCATATCCATTTCATGGATATGGGGCAGATTTGAAATCTCCGGTTTGACTGCATGGGCAACCTTTTCAAAGATCTTTGGTATCTCGACAAACTCATTCCTTTGAAAAATATCTGAATGATGAGTGTTGGAGAGCGCATATGAGATGCTGTATGTGATGGATTAAGGCCTATTCCCTTCCTTCATAAACTCCTTGTTTTTAAAGTCCTGATGTAGAGTAAGGACCCTGTTGAAATCTCGATTGGCTAGATTGTATGCAATCTTCGGATAAACGAATGTTGCCACCTTTCCAGCAAATAGATTTCCTGAAATTCCTCCAAGACAGGCATCTCGCAGGTTCTGGATTCTTCTGTCAAAGATAGCAATATCGATTGGCGAATTGATACCTTCTTTGAATGTTGCCTTGATCAAGATTCTTATGGCACCAATATGGATCCATGACATCTTCTGGGCAACCTCTGGATTGAGTCATCTTAGTTCCTCTTTAATCTCGTTCATAGGAACCAGCCGCATTTCCATCACATTACTCGTTAGCTCCACTGGGATCGCAATTTCTCCCGTTGTAACATTGTATATGATGTGATGTTTTCTTTATCTGAAGCTTAGCTGGGCTAAGGTTCTTTCCATTTTTCCGATGGTGAATCCATCGTAAACTCGCAATTTTGGATCATCTCGCATGATTCTCATCAAGGCTTTGTGAGAAATGCTGGTTTGTGAGAAGAATCCCGAGAAGTCTTCATGCATCTCTTGATGGAAGGTCTCCTCGTTTTCAGTTTGATTTTGATCCCGATTCTGAAGACTCATCTTGTCCTTCATCTTCTTCATATATACTTTCGTCTGAAGGAATATCCTCAAACTGGTATACTTGAACGAGGTCCTGAAAGTAGACAGCTTCTTCGAACTCTGGTGTAGCTTCGAACTGCCTGACTCCTCTTTTATGATTCTCGGGACAGTCTGTTGAGATGTGTCCCCTGGTACCGCATGTCCAACAGTTCCAGTCTTTGAAGCTTTCGTTAGCACATGTATGTGCTCTTTTGAAAGTCCTCCTGGTTGGTGGTCTGCTGGTACTTCCTTGGCTGGAAGATGTCCTTCCACGGATGGGGCCTGGTAACTCCGGGCTTTCTGTTTCGACCAGAATCCCCTTGGTCTCCAGGAAGATCCTCTATGGAACCTTCTTCCTTTCTGCTCATAGGGGTGATCTCTATGTTTCTTTTTCTGATGTCTTTCTGGTGCTCCAATGACTGTTGGGATGTCATTATCGTCGCAGCAAAGACGGGCTGATTTATTGATTCTTTTCAGCCTCTTGAAATTCTTTTAAATTGCTGCCTTATGGCACCATTCGCTCAGCTTGACTTTGAGAAAGGACATCCTTTGGGCAATTGTGTCAACCCCAATGAGTGTATATTCTCGCAGTAACATTTCTCGCCATGGACTTGGTATTTTGGCAACAAACAAGGGGATAGTCGTGTCTTCATTCATTCGACTCTTCCATCTGTACTCGGTGAACATCTTGATGTATAAGTCGACGCTACATATGTCATGTAGCTCTAAGCTATACAGTGCTTGTTTATATCTTCTGACCTTCTCCTGGCCACCTCCTCCGGTTTGGGGATCAACAAAGTATCCCTCTTAGATGAAGTAAATCTTGAACAGTCTCGCCATTCTGTCCACAATGTCTTTGAGGGCATCGCCGGATAGAACCCCACCTCTGATTTTTGGGGTAGCATGTTCCCATCCGATCTTGACTGATCCTTCGAGGCTCATTTGTAACATCATAATGAAGCATTCTTTGTCGAGTTCCAGCGTTGCTGCTGCAATTCTCATTGCTGATGCCCATTCATCGATCAGGGCTTCGCGATTCTTGAAATCCAGGATATCAAGATTGAGCATAAGCCCATATGAGTGTATCGGATCAAGTTGGGATCTTCCATATGGTGTTCCATGAACATATGGTCTCCTTGCTCTTGATCTGGCTGGTACAGCCCTGTACATGGATCCTGCCACGAAGTCATGCGGGTGTGGCATGGGTTCTTCACGGATTGGCTCTGGATTTGGGATGGAAGATCCCACGCCTTCGGTAACCGTTGACTGTCCCAGGGGAGGGTCTTGTCTTGGCACAATTGCACTTTCATAGCCTCGAACATTTTCGAGGTTCAAACCTAAAAATGATTCTGCTAGATCGACAAGATCTTGCAGATTTTTGACGTTGAACTCGTCAAGCCTAATTCTGGACATGGTCTTACGCAGTGCTGGGTTTTCCACGTATCAGAGCTTCCATCTTCTCGTTTGTGGTTAACTCCCTTTTGTCCTCGACTGTTTTACCCTTTTCATGTAATAAGGGCTCCTTTCCAAAAGATGGTGGTAACCATCCTCCACGTCTCCTTTCAGATGTCCTTGGCACGGCTTCCAAGTTCTTCATTCTTCGCTGGATATCTTGTAGATTTTCCAAGATCTCCTTTTGACGTTTGGACATGGTTTCAAGTTTGTCTCAGAGGTCTTGAAGATGCTCGGGCATATGGTATTGATGGTTACCATATGTTTGGACTGTTTTTTGGACTTCCCCGAGGTCATGAGACAGCTTAGAGCCATCTGTCTCGAGCTCGTGACCGTCTGGCAAAGTTAGATTACTCATATATTATTTCTTTCAATGACTAATCTGTTTATTCTTGTAATCTCAGCTGAGAGGCCATTAATAGCTATGAACTTAGCTCTAATGCCCGGGAGATTGTCTGGTCTATGACTAGCTAGGTTAACTAACTTGGTCATCAAGAGTTGGAGCTCTTTTTCTAGGGTAATACCATGCATAATTAAAGGCTTAGTATTGAACTTTGTTTATTAGTTTTTTAAGGCTAATTTCTAGATGCTTAACTATTTCTAGTCTAGCTATATTGAAAAGACAAACTTTCCTTTGTTCTTCTAAGTCGCAACACAAGACATCATGGTGTTGGATTCTTGTTTTGTGATACTCGCGTTCTTCTGTTAAAGCAATGATATGTTTTTTAATATTCGCACACTTGTGTCCACCAAAGGTGAACTGATATGGGGAATCCCATATATTCTCCATGTTTGTAAATTACTCCTCTCATAATGGAGTTAGATGCTAACATAATAAATAATTTTCCACATAAAATAAATATACCTAGGCTCTGATACCATTTTCAAGTACCAAAAATAGATACTTTTAATATATGGGGTATAAGTAGAATATCATAAAAGTTAGAGACTCTTGGAAAGAAAAGATAGAGGGTATACCAGTAATTGAGATGGTGTTGGAGTAGTGTTCATCTAATTTACTTCGATAAGTGGTACCAAATATTGATTTTCTTGCAATGATGTCGTTGTTGACAAATAAATCACCGGTTTAGAGACTTCGAGCTAATTCAGGCATTTAACTGATAATTAATGTTTTTTCTGAGTCTGACACAGATTTATGCAATTGGTCCAGTGGTAGCTATATACATTTACAAGTACAACGACAAAACCCACATGAAATTGTTGGAATATTTTTTTAAAAAAAGGTATATAATTTGTTCTAATTTAAAATGGTCTACACTAGTTAGTTCTCTTATATGTGATTTAATTGTAATTTGTAAGAATTTCTACGTGATCAACTGATTCGTTACTTTCATCATTCATATTGATGAGTTACATATCTAGTGGGCCATTATTATATTCCAACATCAATTTTCTTTGGTCAAAACAAAAGTTATGTGTTAACGGTAGGGATGTGTTGCCGGATCGGGATTCGAAAACTTGACCCGCCAAGACGGGTTTTTCCCAGACGAGAAAAACCCATCCAATTGTCGTCCCGACTAGCCGGGAAAAAAGTTCCAGCCGGTTACTCCGCGGGTCGGGAACGGGATCCGATCAGATCCCGTTCTTGACCCGCAGGGTTCCGATATCTAGGGTTTCAGGCTATTTACCTCCACCACCAGTCACTCTTCTCACACCACCAGTCACTCTTCACACACACACAATACACACACACTCATGCACAAACGCCGCCCCACCATCACTCTTATCACACCACAGTTCTCACCGCCACCACCACGCACCACCACCGCTCATCCACCACCACCAAGCAGGGCACCGCCATCTCTTCGGCTCCTCCACCCTTGACGTCGCCGTCAACAACCACCACATCTTTTGAATTGGGAGTTTTGTGCAAATGGGCTTGGTGGAGCTCCAGGAATTGGGAATCTCGTTCCCGCCGAGATCTCGCCCTACCTGGACTATCGTTCCCGGCGGGAGGGAACGGAATCTGCTTAGCAGATCCCGTCCCATGTTAATCCCGGGGGACGGGGTCCCGAACCCACGGTATCCTGACCCATAAAAGGCCTAGTTAATGGGGCATTGTGATCTAGGGATATCATACTCTACACTAGGCAAAATCTTAGATACCCATGAGCTTAGATGTCTCCAAACGTTATCAAAGCTGCGTCGTTAAATGGAACTCCCAGAATACAAGGTCCATGCGAGGTACTACATACCTTAAATAGCCCTATGATACCCCATAATGACCAACAATATTCTCGCAGTTACCATTCAAAGATACTATGCAGACAAAATAGTTACTCCGACCAAGGGGTTTATATGCACCATCGTAACACGGTGTGGCTTAAAAATGCTCCACGTAATAGAACATATCAGTCAGACACGTGGTCGCGCAGAAACCAGCTATCGGTACCAAGATGAATTAGTCAGCTACTAAATCATCTAAATAAAACCACTCGTCGATATACTCCATGCATCACGACACCTGCATCCCCATGTACCCCTATAAATAGGAGGATTCCTTCACATATGTGGGGCAAGGAAAATAAAGGAAATCAACTTTATATTCGATTTTTCTTTTGTCTTTTACATTTATACCTTCTTCACCCCATTTTGAATTTTACGATACGCATATATTTCTAAATTCAGGTAGGGCGTTCCGGCTAAAATATACGTGAAATACTCCATTATCAAAATGGTATAAAATGAGTGTGTAATGACAAATTCTTGAATTCTTGAATGTCGCGAAGAACGCTTGAAGATGGTTGAAGGATACATTGAATGCCGTGAAGAACGCTTGATGATGGATGAATTTGGTGGAGCGAAAAAACTTAGAGATTTTCCCTCTTCAACTTGTGAATATTTTGTGTCTGTTTTTTACTTCTTCAATACCACCTCTATTTATAGTTGTGGAGTGAATCTCAATTAGAATCTCCTGATGAGATGAACTGTTGTGATCGCGTCTACAATTCATTGATATGGAAGACTTTATCTAAGAGAATCTTCTTTCCCTCTCTTGAAGATTGAGACTTGGTGGAGAATTCTTTCCTTGTGGAGATTTGGTGGAGAATTCTTTCCATCTCTTGAAGATTGAGACTTGGAGGAGAAGACTTTCCATGTCTTGAGATTTGATGAGCAATTATTTCCTTGTCTTATGATTTAATTAATATATTTATTTTGATCCCTCAAAATATTAAGATTAAATAAAATATATTTTATATTTCTTGCATCTTAAGAGTTACCATCATTTAATTTAATTAGACACAAAATTAATGTGTCTACATATTGCCCCCCTCAAGACTTGTTCACGATTTTTGTCGAAACGCATCAGTGAGTGGATAAGTCTCGACATCTTTCTTCGTCTTGTTCTCGTGCTTCAATTCAACCACTATAACTCCACTTCATGATTTTTGAACATTTGTGAGCTTCATAGATCCATCAACTTGAATGTTGCATGAGCATTTTTTTCCCGGATAAGACTGTGCTAAGAATGAACTTCTAGCTACCTGCATATCCAATGAAGGAATCAAGTCATGACGTAGTTCAAATGAAATCAAGATTGATTTAAAGGGGGTGCCTTACACAATTTCTACTCATGCGGGCCAGGAGTAACGTGCAGTTTAAGCTCTTGGGCCATGAAGCATTTGATTTGGACATTTCTAGACATTTTTATCTCATATCAAGGAGGCTTTCAAGACTTGAAGGATTTATAGACCTTTTGGCTCGTGTCTAGGAAACTTGCACATTTTATTTGAAGACTTTAAGGATTTCTAGACCTTTTGGCTCACGTCTAGGAGATTTGAACATTTGCTTTGAGGACTTGAAGGATTTGTTGACCTTTTGGCTCGTGTCTAGGAGACTTGGAGACTTGGATTATTGCTTTGTAGACTTGAACTTGAAGAATTTGTTTTGACTTCAAAATGTAGACAGTTTATACTCGTGTTAAGGAGAATGTTGATAGTTTATACTCTTATCAAGGAGTGAATATTTTGGCGCTTACTTTGAAGATCTGAGATAGATTAAGCTCGTATCAAGGAGCACATATTTTGGCAGTTAATTTGAGGATTTGAGATAGTTTAAGCTCGTATCAAGGAGCATATTGGTTGGCACAACAATTGACGGCGCGCCCTCTTCATTGTCATCGTCGTCATCTGTATCATCACTTTCAATATCAAGGCCATTAGCTGAGTTTTCTTCTTTAATAGAGTTTACACTTGTCTCTATGTTATGCGCTCTCGTTGCCAACTCTTCAAAGTTTCTTGGCTTGATTCCTTGAAGTATGTAATAGAGACTCCAATTCATCCCTTGAGTGCAAATCTCCATGGCTGAAGTTTCAAACAATTTCTCTTTGCAACTTAAGGATAGACTTCTCCACCTATTGATGTACTCAATCACTGGTTCGTCTTCTTGTTGATGAGAATTTGCAAGTTCAATCATGCTTACTGTACACCGAGTGCTATAAAAGCGATTAAAGAATTCGTTTTGTAGATCGTTCCAACCATCAATGGAGTTTGGTTCAAGATTAATGTACCAATCAAAGGCAAAATCTTCTAAGGATCGAACGAATTTCTTGACTAGATGATCTCCATAAGTTCCAGCGCTATAGCACGTCTCAATGAAGTGAGCAACATGTTGTCTTGGGTCTCCAGTCCCATTGAAACTTTGAAACATCGGAGGTTGATAGCTTTTTGGCATTTTCAATTACTCTATTCTTCGGGTATGAGGCTTTGTGTACGCTTTGGTCATTGCAGGTTGAGCTTTTAAATCCTTTGCAACTTCTTGAAGCAAGTTCTTCAATTGATCGATGGAGACGAGCCCTTTGGAAGAGACTTTAATTCCCTGTCTTGAGATTTTGCTACACCCTCCTACTTCAACCAAATTTTGAGTGGTTTCTCTCAAAGGCTTCGTCGCATGCGCCATTCTTTGATTGTCCTTCTTGAGAGAGTCGGATTTTGGAAGTGAAAAGTGGTTTGGCTTCCTTTGCCGAGGACTCCACCAAGTTCTTGAGTTTCGACCTCTTGAGCAACCTTTTCACGTGCCATGCTTTGCTCGTCGTTTTCCACAAGTTTTGTCTTTTGGAGGTGAGGAGAGACTTCAACTTCGTTGATTGTAGTCTTGATGCATCTTTGAACTCCAATGTTGTTGGTGACTTCTTTGGAATTTTTAACTCATTCTTTGCGCTCTAGCTTTTGTAGAAGGCGATTCAAGTGGTCTTCACACTTTTGAGCTTGAGTTGTGAGATTCGCAATGGCTTTTGTCAGCGCTGTAACTTGCTCTCCTAATGAGGATGTTTGATCATCTTCTTTAGCTTTATGTCTTGCCCCCAGTGCGAGTGAAACTCTTAACATCGATTGCAAAGAGCCTCCGCTTGTTGTCCCCATTGACTTGTCCATTGTTGAGCAACACTGACTTCTTGCGACTTCAAATTTGATACTTGTTGAAAAAGAGATGAAAGGTAGAGATGGTCCCACTGGGCGTGCCAAATTTGTAATGACAAATTCTTGAATTCTTGAATGCAGCAAAGAACGCTTGAAGATGGTTGAAGGATACATTGGATACCGCGAAGAATGCTTGAAGATGGATGAATTTGGTGGAGCAAAAAACTTAGAGCTTTACCCTCTTCAACTTGTGAATATTTTGTGTCTGTTTTTTTCTTCTTCAAGACCACATTTTTTTATAGTTGTGGAGTGAACCTCAATTATAATCTACTGATGAGATGAACGATTGTGATCGCGTCTACAATTCATTGATATGGAAGACTTTATCTAAGAGAATCTTCTTTCCCTTTCTTGAAGATTGAGACTTGGTGGAGAATTCTTTCCTTGTGGAGATTCGGTGGAGAATTCTTTACATCTCTTGAAGATTGAGACTTAGAGGAGAAGACTTTCCATGTCTTGAGATTTGATGAACAATTATTTCCTTGTCTTAAGATTTAATTAATATATTTATTTTATTCCCTCAATATATTAAGATTAAATAAAATATATTTTATATTTCTTGCATCTTAAGAGTTACCATCATTTAATTTAATTAGACACAAAAGTAATGTGTCTACAGAGTGTTAACAAAATGGCGCCGTTTGTGAGAACGACTTAAAATCTACCCTCGAGCGGTTTCAGAATATAGGAAGGAAACAACAACGGTTGTAACAATATGATGGAAGGATCCATCAGCCCGGAGTCAGATACCCACCATGACGTCGAAGGTAGAATGTTTTCCCCAGAGCCATCAGAAAATCCGCCCCCGACACCCAATACAGGTGATTTCATCAATATACCCAGATGAGTCTTCGAAGATGTGATGGATGTCGTCCTCATGGGAACACAGGGCGCCGCAGAGAGATCCGCTGAACCCCAACCCATCCAACCATATTGCTCGAGGTACCATGTAGAAGAACAATGATCGTGCATGACTTGAACCCCACACCGTACACTCTCTCACCACACGTCGATGCATAGGGGCAGAGGAAAGGAATGCATGAACCCAATTTACGATTAGAACAGGGAAAACCGTGTCACAAGGGGGAATCTTGCCACTAGAGTATGGACTAGATCCCCGCTATCGCTCTGGGGAGTGATCTCTCCCTCTAGAATGGAATTGATCACCTAAGAAGAGAGATGCAAGATATGAAAAAGGACAATCACCTCCAGGGAAGAGTTGGTCTACCATGGTTCCCCTTTCGTCCCTATTATCGCGCGTGCATTTGTCTAGATGGGCATGCGACCTGTTAACCTACCACTATATTCTAAGGGAAAGTATGGATGAGATCCGCATGACCACATTCATTAGTATCTAGCTAGCATAGATCTATGATCGGCACCCGACGCTGCACTCTGTCGGGTATTCAGAACCACCCTAATGGGGCGAGCACAAGCATGGTTTTTGCAAATTCCCCCAGATACGATAACTAACTTTGATCAACTAGCTAGTTTGTTTGTCCAACTGTTCGCGTACAATAAGACATACCATAAATCAGCATGCCATTTGTTCACTATTAAACAAAGAACAGACAAATCATTATGAGACTATATGAAGCATTTCTCCGACGAAGCTCTAGATGTCCCCATTTTCGAACCATCTATGATTGCCGACATACTAGTTTAGGGTCTTATAACGGGTGATTTTTTCAGATATCTTATCGGAAATCGGATAAGAGACATGTACAAACTCATGCAGAAAGCCGAAACTTACATTATCATGGAAGAAACTGAAAGCTCAAAGACTAAATCCGAAAACGATGAACAAGACGTAAAGGCTAAGGGAAGGGAGAACAAGGCTTCCTCCCATCGAAAAGATGACAAAAATATCATAAAGAACCATCTCCAGCCCGTTCCGCTACCGGCCCTAACAATCACTTAGGCCGAAGTGCTGAATGTGATGAAGGGAAATAAAGACCTACTATGGCCCCCACCAGTCAAGAAACCCTACAAAAAGAAAGATTCAGGAAAGTCTTGCAAATATCATAAAGCCTATATGCACACGATTGACAACTGCACCACCCTAAGGAAAGAGATACACTAGTTACTCGATATGGGGTATCTCAAGAAATACTTGGGAGGAAACAACGAGGGAAATAGAAAGCCTGGTACCAGAAAAAGTGCAAAAACTCAAGAGGAAGAGATAGAAGAGGAAGATGCCAGAGGAAAGCCCGCAAAAGAAGATGACGAGCAGGAAATTCCCCTACCTCCAGAGTCGTACGAGAACAATCATCCGTCTGGAAAAATGAGCAACATGATAGAAGGACTAGACATAGCAGTCATCCCGACTGGTAAGAAGAAGAGATATCTTAAAGAAGCAAGAAGAACGGAGAAAGGGCTCCAAGTTTGTTCCATCAAAGAGGCAAAGCTCCCCACCATCTATGTTGGACCCGGAGACTTGAAGGGACTCATGTATCCACATGATGATCCTCTTGTATAACAGAAACCATCTTCAAGATAGAAGTCCAAAGAGTACTCTTCAACACTAGCAGCTCGATAGATGTGTTGTTCATGCCAACATACTTGGAAATGGGACTGAAGAAGGAGTGACTGGAACCAGCAGAGTTCCTCTTGTAGAATTCTCTGGAGAAGCTAGTTGCTCCATGGGTACGATAACGTTTCCAATGTCTTGGGGAGAAGAGGCCCTAAGGCGCACCAAACACATACAATTTTGGGTAATGGAAGCATCGTTAAGAACATATAATGCTATATGCGGCATGCCATCCATTCATCTATTTGAAGAAATACGTTCCACCATCAAACCCCAGAAATGCCGAATGAGTGCGATCCCCGTGGAAGCTGAGGAAGGGATCACCAAACCAGGAAAAATGAGGAAATTGGAGGAGGTTAAAGTGACCTTCGTAGAAGAACATAAATGGTCGAGATCGTAGAAGGAGACCAGGAGAAGGTTGTCAAATTTGGGCCTGAAATGGAACCGAAAGTGGAGGTGCAAATCGCAGCAGTTTTAAAAAAGTATAGCCACCAGTTTGCTTGGGGGGAGGCCCTTCGTGGCGTATCAACGCTAAAGTTTGTGAGCACTTTTATAACGTGAAGCCAAATGCCTAACCGATACAGCAGAAGAAAAGCAATAAGGGCCTAAGAGGCATAAAATAATTAGATCAGAGATCCAACGATTATGGAGTCTCCGGCAAAAAAAGTAGGTAGTGTACCCCGAATGGCTTTCAAACGTTGTACTCGTCCCCAAAACTGGCAGAAGATGGCGGATGTGTGCATACGTCACCAACTTAAATGATGCTTGTCCCAAAGACTCTTACCCTCATGCCTATCATCGACCAGCTGGTGGACTCTACTGCTGCGCGCTTCTTTCTATGATGGATGGAGATCAGGGATATAACCGGATACCGATGGCTGAAATTGGCCAAGATAAAACTAGTTTCATCACGGATATCGGTACCTTCTACTACCTAATGATGCCATTCGGACTTAAAAACGCAGATGCCACCTACTAGCGACTGGTCAATCTCATGTTCTCAAAGTTAATCGGAGACTCCATGGAAGTCTGAAGAGTCGATGAGAAGAAGTTCATCCTAAAGATTTCAGGAAATCATGGGCCATAGTGGATATATTCGGAATGCAGATTAATCCAAGGAAATGTTCCTTCGGGATCAGGGGAGGAAAATTCATGGGATTCATGGTAACAAAGATGGGGATTGAGGTAAATCTGGAGAAGGCCAAGACCATTATAGATATGCCATCCTCGAAGACCATCAGAGATGTCCAGAAAGTAATTGGAAGGATGGCCTCCCTTAGCGGTTTTATTTCCCGATCGGCAGAGAAAGGGTTACCCTTCTTCAAAATATTAAGAAATATCAAAGATTTCTAGTGGAATGAACAATGTGAAAATACTTTTAAAGATCTGAAAGAATACTTGGTAAGCCCTCTAATGCTCGTCAAGCCGATGCCAGAGGAAGAATCTTTTGCCTACCTAGCCGTAGAAGAAGAATCTTTAAGCGTTGTGCTAGTAAGAGAACAAGGGAAGAAGCATCTCCGCATCTATTACGTCAGCAAAATGCAGTTGGAGCAAATGGTGCTAGCCCTCGTGGCGATGGCCAGGAAACTGCAATCCTACTTCTTCTCCCATCACGTCACGATTTTAACTCAATACCCCATGTGCTCTATCCTTGATAGGCTAGAGGAATCGGGGCGGTTAATAATAAGGGTAGTGGAACATGGAGAGTGACATTTTTTACGCCCCTCGAACAACTATCAATGCCAAAGTGTTGGAAGACTTTATAATGGAGATGATTAAGACCAAACCCATGGAACGTGTGGATGGATCTTTCGTTGGAACACATGGGGGAGCAGGAGTAGTGCCAAGGACATCGAAGCAGAGGAGGAAATCTTCAAGTTCTCTGTAAGGATTGATTATACCTTGTCTAATTACAAAGACAAATATGAAGCCTTGTGGATAGGAATGAAATTTGCTCGCGAAGGGGATGCCAAAAGAGTGATAATACACAACGATTCTTGATTGATCGTAAAATAAATCAATGGGGCCAATAAGGCCAAAGAGGAAAGGACGAGGGAGTACATACAAATGGTGCAACGAAGGAAGGAATGGTTTGAGGAGTTCAACGTAATTCAGATTCCACGACTAGAGAATCAAGAAGCGAATGCCCTGTCCAAAATCACTACCCAAGCGGTCGTACACACTCGACGTATCACCCTCCTACTATCCACTAAATCCGGGAAATCGGAGTATGAGTCAGTCAGCACCATCATATCCCCCATAAAAGAGGACTGGAAAGTAGAAATCATAGCTTATCTGAAAAACCGAGAAAGATACTCCGACGATAGGGTAGTACAAGAACTATGGCGCGAAAGACACCTCGGTACTTCACCCATAACGTCACGATGTACCCCATGTGCTACTCTCATTCGTATACCCAATGCCTCAACCCCACAGAGGCTTAAATAGTCATGAGAGAAATCCACGAAGAAACCTATGGGAGTCATACATGGGGCAAAGTATGGCACGCCGGATAATAGGACATAATTATTATTGGCCTACACTGGTCCACGAATGCATAGCATTCTCAAAGAAGTGCCAGCAATGCCAGGACCATGCGTCAAGAACCCATATGCCGGCGACACCTTGAGAACCAAACATTATGGCATACCTATTTGCAAAATGGGGTATCGATATTGTAGGTCCTTTTATCTCAGATGTAGGGCAGAAGAAGCTTCTGCTAGTTGCGGTTGATTACTTCACTAAATGGGTTGAAGCTGAACCAATGACTAAAGTCACTTCGGGAGAGTTATAAAATTCCTATGGAGTAACATCCTTTGCCAATTTGGCATTCCCCGATATCTTGTTAATGAAAATGGACTACAATTCACCAATTAGGAGCTTGAAAAATGGTGTGATCATTGAGAAATCAAACAATTCACCAATCCACAAGCCAACGGTTAGGTAGAAAAAACAAACCAAACGCTGCTAAAAAATATGAAAGCACGACTTGACTGGCACAAGGCAAAATGGGTAGAAGAAATTCCAGGCATCTTGTGGGCCTATCGGACCACTCAAAGAACAGCCACGCGAGAAATGCCGTATAGCCTAGGGAGCAAAGCTGTAATACCGCCAAAAAATGTGGCAGAAAGCTGGAGAGTCAAAAAATACGATACTGTTAATAATAGTTCTAACCTAGCCTTGTCCTTGGACTGCTAGAGAAAGAAGAACTCGGGCAGCTATTAAGGCAGTAGGTTACAAAGCTCGTACGACCCGAAACTATAATGCAAGGGTAAAAGTCAGAACTTTCCAAGTAGGAGATTTAGTTCTTAAAAGGGTAGAAGCATCTAAGAACGTGGGAAAACTCCAACCTAAATGGGAAGGTCCTAACAAGATAGCGAAGATCATAGGTCCCGCCACCTATCAGTTGGGAAACTTAGAAGGAGAAATATACCCAAAAGCCTGGAATGTGACCAACTTAAGGAAGTATTATGCTTAATGTAACTGCGAAACCACGAATGTACATAAATAATAAGTAGTGTTAAAGTGAAAAATAGTACTTTTTATTCATAATGGTGAACAAAAAAAGTACAAATTACAATCCCGCTAAAGGATCACAATGAGATACTAGCTTCACCTAACCGAAAGAAGTACACATCCTACACTAAACACATGTTTATTCACATTCTGTTGGTCATAATCCTGCACGAAAGGATTATGCACATCCATATCTACAAAAGATGTTATCATAGGCATAAAACCCTACGATTTCTCTGTGAGGCGTTTGCCATCCCGGATTACTCGACGACGCTGCTTGGGTGTTAGATCGAAGGGATCTGCATGGCTATCATTGGAACTACCACATTATTATGGGAACGAAGGGTCAAAGTAGGAGAAGGCGTTCGTTGAGCGTCCCGAATCGGGCAACGAATATCTAGCTCAAGAATCACTATGTCAACAGGGAATCCCGGTAGAGATCTGACCGCATATTAACATAACGAATATCCTATATAGACAATGTCACACATTTTCTCGCAAAGGGATTCCCGTATCTGTGAAGGGTTAGGCAAGTCCATCACCGCTTGGTCCTTCACCATCACCAAAGCAACTTCGTGTGTCTTCCTCATCTCCACCACTTTTCGATTAGCCGCATCCCTGTCTGTGGAAAGAACCAAAGACAACTCATCAGAACTCTTAATCTGGGTGCAGAGATTCTCAATCCTCTCCTCTAAGCACGCCACCCTTACCCTCTCTAGCACAAGACGACGTTCAAGATTCAACACCTTCTCTCTACGATCAACCCCTGTCTGGGCCTCCATCTAGCTAATCTTCTTACGTGCCTCCATGAGATCCTTCTCCAAGTCATCCCGATGGTGAAACAAGAACCCATCTTTGGAAGAAGAGTAGTCATTGTGAGATTTGATAGTATCGAATGATATGAACAACTGAAAATAGAAGACAATCGCAACATGGTGACCTATGACCGATGGAGGATAAAGGGCACAAAAAGAAGTAAACAGTAGAAGATACCTCACAAAGATCTTTACATGCCAGATCTTGCAGGAATAACATCGAGAATGTTCCCCACAGTTCATAATCTGCCCAGTTCAGCAAACCACTTATAAAGTTACGACAGAAACCAGCATCGGGTGATACCGAGGGAGGTACATTAACACGTGGGGAACCACAATTGGAACCCTTACCATGAGGAAGGGGTGTAGTGCGAGGGGGCGGATAAGAACACTCCTCCACCACGTTGATGATAGGAATTGAATCCGGGGCATCTGAACCCATGAGGGCCCCACCGCTGGATCTCACACCAATAGGTGAAGACCCAAATAAGGTCCCGTGAGAGGATGCAACCCATCATTAGGGACCACATTAGATGCAAACTCCCCTAATGAACAGTCAATTAAGAGAGCTCGTAACGCCTTGGTTAGTCAGCCGCTTTCTACCATGGTAGGACGAACACTAGAAATCTGTTGGAGAGGCACAATTTCAAATCCCGAATGGTATGATTCCTTCTTTTTCTCGGAATAAGAATTGATGTCTGGTATCGGAGCCAAAAACTCTTGGGCAAAGAGCTTGATGGCATACATATTCATCTCCGACCTTGCAACGGGAATCACATGAGTAGTGTTAACCCTAAAAAAATAATATAGGGATTAACCGAAGCGTTAACCCTAAAAAACAGGGGTTAACCTAAGGACGGTACTACCGTGACATCATTCCCGATGCCACGAAGTATTAGGAGGGCCCATCGAGTGCCGCAAACCCAAAGTGGTAAAAAAGCGACATCCGCGAAGAGGCACCTAAGCGTCCCTTGGAAAGTCACGAGGAATAAAAATAAGATATCCACGCGGCATCGGAAAAAGAATAAAATCACGATGGACCCATGAGACTTCGATATCCAACGAAAGCGCCAAGAGGGACCAACACGAGGACCCCAAGTCCCTCAAAATACGAGAACAAACCGAAGGCAACGAGCTATCGAAGCATATCTCACGAAGGATAAAACACAAAAACAACGCCCTATTGAGGTCGAAAAGCCATCGGAGCACATATTACAAAGAACAAAACACAAGAACAGCGCCCTATCAGAGTCAACCATCTATCGGAGTACATATCACGAAGACTAAAACACAAGAATAGACCCATATCGGGACTATAATGGTATCGAACGAATACCCAACCTCATGTATAAAGCTCTCCCAAGAAACTTAGCCCCTCAGAGAGAATAGCTAAGAACCAGCTTATCGGAGCCTTCTGACGATCCTCAGAAGAGATAAAAGTTCATCCCAGTCAATGCCTAGTAGATAAATAGCTTAAATATAAGATGTATGTTACCTTCCCGTGTACATTACGACACCTGTACTTTATTAAACACATGCACAGCGACACTTGTCCTTAAATACCTCTATCAAAGGGGTATCCTCCTTATCAATTAACGTGAGGCTCAAAAGAAAAAAGGGCACACACCAAAAAACACATACAAACAAGTTGGACTCAAAATAGGATTCAGTGAATAAAAAGAGGGGAAAATTATTATTTCTGCCGTATAACTTTGCAAAAAATTACTTTATGCCCTTTTTTTCCCGGTCCAATTTTTTATGTCCCTTTATTTACAAAAAACTTATTAAAAATGCCCAATTTTACCAGATCGACCTAAAATGCTGACGTGTCTGTCCAGTCACGTAAACGCTCGTTCAATCAATAAAATGCTATTGCCACGTCGAAATATTTGGCTGAGGATCACGTTTTTAAAAAATACCAAAAAAAAAACAAAAAAAAGAAAAATGGCGGACACCTCCCACGGCCAAAAATGGCAGACACCTCCATCTTCTTCACCTCCCAAGGACGCCACCACCACCACCACTGCCCCGCACCATCGTCCGCGGCGGACAACAACATCGAAAAACCCGCTCCAATTCGTGGAACATCCGATTCGTTGGACACCTCCATCTTCTTCACCTCTATCTTCTTCACCTCCCACAAACGCCACCACCACCACCACTGCGCCGCACCATTGTCTTCTTCTTCCCGATTCATCAACATCCGTTGTTGAATCCGATTGTATCCAATGTGATTGCATCCAATCTTCCAATTCATTTGTTGCAGAGATCCGCCATTATTTCCGGCGAATCTTTGGACTCCTGGTGGTGATTGTTGGTTGGGGGGCACCTGGCGGCAATCAATGGGTGTTTTTCGGAATGGGGAGAAGATTCTGCGGTGAATGGTGGGTCGAATTGGAAAATTAACCCGTGAACAGTGCCGTGAAAAGTGTAGTTCCGGCAGTGAACAGTGCGTGAACAGTGTATGAACAGTGCGCCATGAAAAAGATGACTTAATCCTTTTTTTAAAATCTATTTTCATTTGTTGCTTTTTAAAGTTATGGGGGTGAAAGTATAATATGAGAAAATGTGGGAAAGAGGGAAATAAAAGTTATGCGGTTAAATTATAATTTGCAAAAATTATAAGGGTTTGGTTAAAAACATTTTTTGGGGGAAAAAATATGACGTGGCAGTAGCATTTTATTGACTGGACTAGCACTTTCTTGACTGGACCGCCACGTAAGAAATTTAGCCCGAATAAGGCGAATTGGGCACTTTTAGTAGCAATTGTGAAAGTCATGGGGCACAAAAAATAGGACCGGGAAAAAGGGCATAAAGTAATTTTTTGCAAAGTTATAGGGCAGAAATAATAATTTGCCGTAGAAAGAGGGATGTTTTCGTCATAAGCAAACTTCTGAACCTTCGGACAGGGCTTTCCAACCCTTATACTCTCGTTAATTTGGTTAAAATAACAAACTTGTTAACAAAATGGTGCCGTCTTTGGGAACGCCATAAAATTGATATTTGAGCAGCAAGTGTTGAATATTATGGACAATTTATTTGACAGCGAGAGTCGCTGGACCCACGAAGAAGATTCGGAAAGTACCTTCTCGGTCCATCGGTCCGATGAAAGAGATTTTATCAACATTGACTCTACGGAGATCTGAGAATCCCCATAACATACCCTTCAAATCTCCTTATCGGAGAAGTTGCCCTTCGGAAGGAGGCAAACCCCATGAAGGATGGAGCCCTACCCCGGCCTCTTGGCACTGTGAACCCCTGCGAAAACCACGGATATACTATAATTATGAAGATGCCCCGAGGGTGGGCCAAAGGGAAGAAAGGCCATACCCCTCGGATTACCCTGAGGGTGGAGACAATACCCTGTGGGGAATACTGGACGGTCTACGCAAGGAGATGGGTGACATCAAGAAAACCATAGCTCCCAAGGAGGATCCGACATTTAAGACCTCCCCATTTGTTTATGAGATTGCCCTAGTGTCGATCCCCTCGGGGATGCGGCCCATCAATGTCCCATTGTACACCGGGGATACCGATGGACTAGATCCACAAGATCACATCCACCAATACTTGGCAGGGATGGACATGTCCTCTACTCCCGACCCTATGCCGTAAGTTCCCTGTTACTCTCGGAGCTTTTGCGAGGATATATAAAATGCTTCTCCGATGAAGCATTAGATGTCCCGAATGTTTGCCCAACTATCTTAGCTGACATACTGACTCAAGGACTCCGAACATGAGACTTCTTTAAATTCCTTATGAGAAACCATGTCACAGACATGAATGAGCTTAGGGAGAAGGCGGAAACTTACTTTTTTATGGAGGAGGCAGAAAGCACGAAGAGGCGTATGGAGAACGATGACAATGAACACCGTAAACACGCCGAATGGGAGGCAAAACCAAAGAGAAGGGTAAAGAAGGGAAACCCTCCCAACACAAGGATGACGGTGGTGTGGTCAAGAAGTACCTTTGGCCCGTACCCTTGCCCCCGATGACTATTGCTCCTGAAGAAGTGCTTGGTGTGATGAGAGGTAATAACGAATTGCATTGTCCCTTACCAGCCAAATTTCCCTACAGGGATAAGAACTCGGGGAAATACTGCAAGTACCAGAAAACCTATGGACATACCCCCGAGGAGTGCACTACTTTGAAGAGGGAAGTGCTCCGCCTCTTAGAGGCATGATACTTGAAGAATTACCTGAATGAAAACAACCCCGAGGAACCTAGACCAAATGTGTGGAAAAGGCCCTGAGAGGAGCAGAAAGAAGAAATAGTGACCCCTAGTAGGCGGTCACGAGAGAAGACCGCGAGGCATCAAAGTTTACCTCCCCCCGAAATCTTACGAAGACAACGCCACGTCAGGGCGAACGATTAACATGATAAAGGGTAAAGGGGGGAGACATCTCGATGACACCCCAAGGTAAGAAGAAATATCTAAAGGAAGAAAGGCGAGTGGAACAAGAAGTCCCCATGTCGGCCCGTTCAAGGAGCAAGGCTGCCTAACATCGCCTTCGGACCCGAGGACTTAAGGGGTATAATATATCCCCACGAGGACCCCTTGGTGACCGAAGCTACCATCTATGTATTTGGGATCCAACGAATCCGCATCGATACGGGTAGTTTTGTGGACGTCCTGTTCCAACCTACTTACTTTGCCATGGGATTGAAGAAGGAATAACTAGAGGTGGCTGAAGTCCCTCTATAGTAGGCTTTTCAGGAAAAGCCTGTAATACCCTCGGAACCATGATCCTTCCCATGTCATGGGGAGATGGGGCGCTCCGAAGAACGGAACCCACCAGATTCTGGGTGGTGGAGGCCTCATCAAGGACGTACAACGCCATATGCGAATGGCCCTCCATTCGGACCTTCGAAGTGATTCCCTCCACCCTTCACCTTAAGGTAAAATTCCCCACATGCTCAGGTATTGGAGAAGTCCGAGGGAGCCAAGCCAAAGCCAGTGAGTGCCGCATGAACGTTATCCCTCTGGAAGAGGACGAACCAGCCTTCGACAACAGCAAAAGGCGGAAGACTGAAGAAGTATGGGTTCAAACCGTGGAAGAGCTAAAGATGGTAGAACTCCTAGAAGGAGAACCCGAGAAGGTGATTAAGATGGGCATAAACATGGAGCCTGAAATGGAAGCCTGGTTGACTTTCATCCTAAAGTAATTTCACCATCTCTTCGCATGGGAAGGAGGACCACCTGGGCGAATCAGCAATAAGGTATGACAACATTTTCTTAACGTGAAGCTTGGGGCTATAACAGTCCAACAAAAGAATAGAAAGATGGGACCTTAGCGCAACAAGATTATTCGGTCGGAGATACAATGACTCCTTAGCTTAAAACAAATTGGAGAAGTCATATACCATGAATGTTTGGCTAATGTAGTCCTAGTCCCTAAACATGGGGGAAAATGGAGGATGTGTGTGGACTTTATAAATCTCAATGAAGCTTGTCCAAAGGATTGTTATCCCCTACCAAGCATAGACCAACTGGTCCACTCCACCGCCGGTTGCACACTCTTGTCAACCCTAGACGGAGATCAGGGATACAACCAAATCCCGATGGCAGTGGTCGATCAGGACAAAACTAGCTCTATCACCGACGAATGTACCTTTTGCTATTTAGTAATGCCCCTCGGACTCAAGAATGTTGGGGCTACGTACCAAAGATTGGTAAGCCTCATGTTTTCCGGACTTATCAGAAAATTGATAGAGGTCTATGAGGAGGACACAATCATCAAAAGCCACGCAGCAGAAGATCACCTCTAAGATCTGCGAAAGGCGCTAGTCATCATGGACAACTTCGGGATGAAGGTTAACCCATAGAAGTGCTATTTTGGCATCCGATGAGGAAAATTTATGGGTTTCATGGTCACAGAGAAGGGAATAGAAGTTAACCCCAAAAAGGCTGAAGGCATCGTAGGGTTACCCACTCAGAAGACAGTAAAAGACGTCCAAAAGTTGGCCGGCCAAATGGCCTCCTTGAGCCGGTTTGTTTGTAAATCGGCGGAAAATGGAATTCTCTTTCTCAAGATACTCTAAAACATTAAGGAGTTCCAGTGGACCGCACAGTGCGAAGAAGCTCTCAGAGAGCTAAAAAGTTACATGGTGAAACCGCCCTTGCTGGTAAATCCATCACCCCAAGAGGAGCTCTTCGTCTACTTGTCCGTCGGAGAGGAGGCCGTCAGCGCCGTATTGGTTAAAAAATAGAACAGAGAGCATCACCCAGTATACTATGTTAGCAAAACTCTCCTCGGAACAGAGACTAGGTATACCCTAACCGAAAAGCTTGTTTTAACTTTGATCACAACCGCGCGTAAACTGTGCCCATATCTCATTTCCGATCCGATTACTGTTTTGACCAAACACCCATTGCGTGCTATCCTCAATAAACCCAAGTCACCAGGGAGATTTATAAAATGGGCAATAGAGCTTACGGAGTACGATATTTCCTATGCCCCGAGGCCCTTCCTTAAAGCGCAAGTCCTGGCGGACTTCGTGACGGAACTAACGGGCATCAGAGCAGAAGAGAAGGCACCCCTATGGCATGCCTATGTAGATGGCTCCTCTGTAAGTACACACGGGGGAGCAGGAGTAGTCCTAGTAAACAAGGAAGTTGAAGAGGAAATGCTCCACTTCGCGGTTAGAATCGATTACCCCTATCCAATAATGAGGCCAAATATGAAACCCTTCTCATCGGAATGAGACTCGCACAAGAAGGTGGGATAAAGAGGATACTCATCCACAGCGATTCCCAGCTAATCATTCAACAAGTTAACGGTTCTTCTGAATCCAAAGAAGAGAAAATGCGAGATTACCTTCGGGTGGTCCACCAGAGGCAAGGATGGTTCGATGAGTACAAAGTCGTCCACATTCCTCGAGAAGAAAATCGAGAGTCTGACGGCTTATCCAAGATGGCTACTCAAATGACCACCATTCACACCTAAAGGATCACCCTCCTCCCTGTAAGCATGTCGGATAAGTAGAGAGCAAAGAAGTAAACGCCACGACGGATTCCCCGACGAGTTGGATAAATCCCATCAAAGCTTATCTACAAGATCCCATAGGCTATTCCGAGGAAAAATCCGTACAACGGACTATGTCTAAGAAAACCATATGATACTTTCTCAAGGATGGGATACTATTTTGGAGAACCTACTCTTGTCCTCATGCCCGATGCCTTAATGAGGAAGAGGCCCAACAAGTCCTATAGGAAATTCATGAAGGAACTTGTGGAAGTCATACCGGAGGTGAAAGCATGGTCGGGCGCTTGATTCGGCAAGGCTACTACTGGCCCACGATGGCTAGAGATTGCAAGGAACACGCCTAAAAGTGAAAGCTTGGCCAAGCTTACTCCCCGCAAAGTAGTGGGACCCCTCATCCCCGATGCCGGGCCAAAGAAATTCCTGCTGGTGGCGGTGGACTACTTCACCAAATGGGTAGAGGCAAAACCCCTAGCCCGAGTCACCTCGGGCGCGGTCATCAACTTCCTATGGAGGAATATCATATGCCGATTCGGCATTCCTCGGAGCCTTATGAGCGACAACGGGCCTCAGTTTACAAGCAAAGAGTTAGAAGATTGGTGTGACCATTGGGGAATCAAACATTGTTTTGCTTCAGTGGTATATCCCCAAGCGAACGGCCAAGTAGAAAGGACTAACTTAACCCTCTTTAAAAATATCAAGGCTAGACTAGATTGGCATAAGGCCAAATGGGTCGAGGAGATACTTGGCATCCTGTGGGCCTATCGGACCATACAAAGAATGGCCACGGGCGAGACTCCCTATAGCCTGGCATATGGCAGCGAAGCCGTCGTGCCCCTAGAAGTGGTAGTGGAAAGCTGGCGAGTCAGTGAGTATGAAGAAGTCGCCAATAGCTCCAACTTAGCCCTTGCCCTTGATCTCCTCGAAGAAAGGAGAGCACGAGCCGCCGTCTGAATGGAGAAGTACAAGGCATGGATGTCACGATACTACAACAACAAGGTAAAGTCTAGGACTTCCCAAGTAGGAGACCTAGTGTTAAAAAAAGTCGGAGCTTCCAAAAACATAGAACAGCTTGAACCCCAATAGGAAGGACCCTACAAAATCTCGAGAATCGTCGGACCCGCAACCTACCAACTTTCCAACTCCGAAGGCGCAACACTCCACAATACCTGGAACATACTTAAACGTAGAAAGTATTATGCTTAATGTAAAATTGAAGTTTGTACGTAAATAAAAGTTGTTGTTATATAGATGGTTCCTATACAAAAAAAATGGGGAAAATATGGTTGCACGACAAAATGATGACCCTATATGTTGTCATCTTGGTAACCCAATCCCAAGGGGCCATTTATTACAAAAAACAAACTCTCGCTCCATAGGTATATCAGACCATATCCTATACAAAGGTCCTTATACCATTAACGACCCTTACATACACTAAGCCTCCTATATCGGACGTTTTCTTTCCCTAATAAGACTGCTCATCGGACAAGGCTACATGATCGTCAATCACCACAGTCAGGACCACAAGGTCATTGGAAACCGCTGGGTAAACTTCTGGAAAAACTTGGCGAATGCTGAGCTCGGGGATAGTCAGGCCCAATGGAAACCCTGGCATAGCTTGAACGGCATCCCGACACAGCCGATACCCAATACAGACTAAGTCACGCATCTCTCCTTGTAAAGACTCACGAAGGACTGATGGACCCGCAATGTCCAATACGGCCTGGACTTGGGCCATCGCTATTGCCACCTCGCGGTCGCGAGTCATCTCCAATACCCTTTGATTTGCCGCGTACCTCTTCTTCGTGACGTGCAACAATTGCTCATTGGAAGATCAGATTTGGTCCCTCTGGTCTCCCATCCTCTCCTCCAAGCCCAACACCCGTGCCTTCTCTAACACTAAACTGCGCTCCAATTCCCAAGATTTGTTCCTCTCACCTTGCAACATCCCATCGTAAGCCTCCTGAGCGGTCTCACGATCTGCCTTCAGTTGAGATATATCCTCATGGGCCTCCAACATACCCCTCTTCAGCTAGTCCCAACGACGATACACTGAGCCAGTATCGGAAGAGGAGCCCCCTCGGGAGCCTATGGCATTTAGCACCATATAAATCTGTACGAATCAAACATATTACCACAGCGAAGGTGTAAGGGTTAGTGCTAAGTAGACTGAACGGACAAATAATATACCTTGCATAAGTCTTTGCAAGCTAGGTCCTGAAGGCTGGATAGGGGGAGAGTCTTCATCAACTCGCAATCCATTATGTTTAGTAGATCGCTCAAATAGTTCCGCCAAAAATCCGCTGCCGATGTAGCCAGAGGATCGAAACCACCGCCTCCCCTGAGGGGCTAAGAGCCCTCGTGACCAAGACCCTCTCCGACGGGTTAGACCCCCAGGAGTAGGAGAAGGAAGACCCTCATCTACCACGTTTATCGCATAAAAAACATCTCCCTTAGGAGAAGACCGCGACATCAACGTCGGTGTAGAAGGATCTATTCGAAGAATTGCAGCTATCGGATCCTCCACGACAGCAAGAGCCAAAAGGTTACTGAGGGGCTGCGATAGGCGAAGCCTTTGGACCCATCTCCTTCGAAGAAGTACTTGTCACTAACTTAAAGTTCGACTGATAGGAGCCCTCGTTCTCCAAAAAGGCGTATTCGCCGTTTGATATTTGCATCAAAAAGGCCTTATCGAAAGGCTTGATGGCATACATCTCCATCTCCGCACCTATCGGAAGCATAAGCATACTATAAGCCCAAAGTATCGAGGGGTACTATAAATAGAAAAGAGGAAGAAGAACTTACGAAAAAGAAGTTACTATACAGGGGCTGAAGAGCCCCCTCCTGAAGACCCGCAAGGATCAGGAACTCGGGAAGCTCCAACAAGCTGTTGATATCGTAAGTGCCCGAAAACAACCCAAAACCAGACAGTACCTCCCACTCACGCACCGATGTCTCAGGGTTGGGGATGACATACCCTAAACCCTATCGGATAGGCACCCCTCACAAACTAGCCGATAAGCCCTTCTGACGGACAAAAAAAAAATCCTCCGCCTCCAATCCCCTCAGTGAGAATGATGGTTAGAGACATGCGTGAAGGCCCTACTATTGTCTCGGTAGGCCAGGCTAAAAAATGGGGGGGCACCCGAACAAGGGCGCAGTATGAATATCGCTTCCGCCGGATAGGGAGACATAAAATATACCCCACCAAGTGACGATAGGAATTAGGCGTCAGTTGGCTAGGGTATATCTTCCAGTATTGGAAAAGAACTTGAAGAAAAGTGTGGAAAAACATCCGCATCCCACAACCCATTTGCTCACAATAAACGGGTCAGCGGATCCGACATACCCTTGGCCCATCAACCTTGAAGGACTCAAGGGAACCATATTAAACACCAATGAGTGTCATCCAGGGAATAAGGCTCTCTACCCATGACCATCTCCCTAATATGGTTCATCTGACGGGAATCTGCATGCGAATGCCTTGACGTAGCCCTCGCCAAATGGATTAGATAATTTACTTTACAACTTGTATGGTACAATTAACACATCATTGGAACTTTGGATGTCCCTTCACAAGAAATGCAAGACCGAAGATGTTGGGCTGAAGAAGTTCATCATCGATAAATTTATGGGCTTTAAGATGAATGACTCGAAGACGGTGAAGATTCAAGTTCAAGAGTTGCAACTAACCTTACATGACCTGGATGTAGAGGACATAAAGATTAGTGAATCCTTCCAAGTAGCTGCTATGATAAAAAAAGTCGATGCCGTACATAAAGGACTTCAAAAACCACCTCTAGCACAAGTGCAATGAGATGGATTTTGAGGACTTGATAGTTAGACTTCAGATCGAAGAGGATAATCGAATGTGTGAGGCTATACCGAAGCAGATGCACATGACGAATAGAGCTAATGTAATAGAGCACAAGCCCAACTCTAACAAGAAAAGGAAGAATCAAAGGAACGATGGAGGCCAACAAAAGAAAAAGGCTAAAAATTTTATGAGGAACTTCTACAATTGTGGATAGCCAAACTGATGAGCGTTTATTTAGCGTGATTTAAGTATTTTGTTTCTTAGACTTTTGTAGACTTCATGGTGCATATTTAATGGTTCTAGTATTGTTTTGTATTTTTATAGGATTTTATCGAGTCAAGACAAAACGATGGAAAAAGAGCATGAAATGAATGTTTTTAGAATAACTTAAAAATAAGGAATCATGACACGACTATAGGCGCAACAACACCGTGAACCAAGGCAACTCTAGTCGCATTAAGCAAAAAAGTACAGCAGTCGACCCAGTCGAGGATGGAGCTGCACGACAGTGGAGAAAGCCTCGCGACTCACGCGTAAGGGGCAGTAGGTCGCGCGACCCATGGAGGATTATATGTCACCATGCAGAACTGGCAGAGAGTCGCGACACAATAGACAAAAGCTGTGCGAGCCACACAGCCACACGCGTGACTTGTCAAAGTCGCGCGTCTTAGGGTAACACCGCCATATTCTGCAAAATAAGTGGTGGCTATTTTTGAGAAGAAGGTAACACTTCTTTTTTTATAAATTGGAGAGAACAACAAACATTTAGGGAGATAATTCTATAGCTCACCAACCATTCTACAATGCTCACAAGAGTTACAATAACAAGTTGTTACTTTTCTGCTAGTTGTGAAACGTTCTTAGTTTTATTTTCATATTCTAGAGTCAAAAGTTTGTGAAGAAGTAGATAGCACGTAGGATTTAGAGAAGATATCAAGGCGTTAATGTTCTACCGAATCTGAGAAGCTTTCCAGATGCCTTCAACTTTGTTTATGCTATTTAACTCTTTCTTGATTGTTGAACTTATGACTATGAGTAGCTAAACTACTCCGTGTTTGGAGTAGAGGAGTAACTATGACTTATGAATATGTTTATTTGCTTTGTTTGATGTGCTCATTTGTCTAGAATGATTAGTCTTTATTCTGTATTATTAGTTTAGCTCTCGTTGGAATAACGGATGCACTACCGTGGGACCGACATAGTGTAGATGTTAGCTAATTATGTATATATACGATTTTTGACTTTAGTACGTAATGCATCTGCTGCGCAACCTTTAGATCACATTAAATCAATCTTGACTAAGTACGTTAATGTTAACACAATTAAGATGAGTTGATTGGATTGGATTAAAAATCTAATATCTCTACTAAAACAACTGACACATGGGCTGAACTAATGTGGTAGGCTATTAAAGACTTGATGATTCTATAGTTAGGATAGGTCCAACTATAGGTCGTGGATCTATTAGTCAGACAGAACTCAAACTTTCATCAAACATCTCAAGTAAGCATATGTAGTTTGTCTATAAACTATTATGGTTAAAGAAGTTGTGAAACCCAACCTCCAAACATCTTTTAATCGTTTGTTTACAATTAATGCATTCAACCCCTCGCTCATCTTAAATTTTGTTTTGTGTACTTTCTTGCATCAGATTGACTTAGAATAATTGCTTATATTATACGTTCAATCTGCTTCCACTTTCAATCTACTTCCACATTCAATCTTTTTTCAATCTTAGTTCATTTGCATTCAAGCTGTTTTCTTGCATACAATCCATTCTTAATTTCTAATCATTGTTTCCATTGCATTCCAGTTTCATAGTAACCTACATCCAAAACCATTTTCATAAAATCTACATTCATTGTTTTTTGCATTTAAAGCATTCTACACGCACAAAGATAACCACCGTGACAACCATTAGTGTTCCTACATTTAAGTGATTCAAGCATACGTCCACCACTCCCTTGGGATACGATACTTGGTCCATAACTGTACTTACCATTTTATTATCCCTTGACTCGTGCACTTGGAAATTGTAGGAATCTAGGTGTGATACATAAGTCTAATTCTAACACTAGCAAAATGCCCATCAAGTTTTTGGTGTCGTTACTGGGGAGTAACAATATTATATTGTTTGAGTCATTGGGCTTATTTGTTAAGAAAACTAATCTATTTCTTGCTTGTGCAGGAGCAAAAATGAGTTCATTCCTGAACC
Organism: Linaria vulgaris; assembly: GCA_948329865.1. Lineage (NCBI taxonomy): Eukaryota > Viridiplantae > Streptophyta > Magnoliopsida > Lamiales > Plantaginaceae > Linaria > Linaria vulgaris. The sequence continues at coordinate 69,830,198 of OX415249.1, forward strand.
CAAAGTATTACAAAAAGAGAAGAAAATGAGATTACCAAAGTTTCCCAAGAACACTTTGGGAGCACTCTTTTTGTCAAAGGTTTCACAAACAATACGCCCCAGTACACTTTCGAGAGAGAGATATCAACAAGAAAATGCACATATTGTTCAACTGGCAGGTTGAAAAATATCGATTTGATGGAATTCAAGATGGGGACCTAGTGCAAGATGTGGCTCAATTTGAGAATCTTTATAACGTTTTGATTTTCAATAATTCACCTCGAAAACTGGTTGTTTTCCCATGTCCCTGTTAGGGAGAGCACTTAATTGGTTCACATATATCACGACTAAGGAAATAACATGGGAAGAGTTTGTGGAAAATCTCAAAGCAGAATTCTCAACCTCACCAGAAGAGAGGGAAAATAAGAAGAAAATTCTTAATTACTAGTAAGATGAACGTGACACGATCACAAAAGCGTGGGAAGAATACAATGAATTTATTCAGCAAGCAGAACCTAAATGGATACTATCAAATGTAACAATGCGACAAGTTTTCTATTATGGGATGACACCAAAAAATATATTCTTGCTTGACTATGCAGCATGAGAGGAAGGATTATTGAGGAAGCATGAAGATGAAATATTCATGATCTTGGAAACCTTTGCTGAAAAAGCACTCTTAAAAATTTCCAAGACACCCCAATGTCAATGCCTTGGCAAAAATAGAGAAGTCAACCTCAATGGAAACGAAGAATACTTCCCATAGAAATTGATAACATCAATGATGGAGATAAAAAAACGAAGAAGAGAGAAGCGACAAAAGAGGAGAGAGACCAAGGTGCAAATGGTGCACCCGTGACCACTAATACTTCACCATAGTATCGAGCTAACCGACGTAAAACTAAGCACTATGTGGGATGCAACCCACAATAGTATGTTTTAGTTTTTGAATATTTAATTATTCAATATTGAGTCATATATAGGGTAATATTTCTAGAGTATTCTTGAGCTTATATTTGAGATAGGGGGGGAGCTATAAAGAAAACGAACAAAGATTATAAGACAGAGACGAACAAGAAACCACCAACAAACATGGATTGCAACAGACTGTCGCGCGGCAACGCATAAAGATGCACGAGTTGCACGACTCGACCACTGAGTTGCGCGACATGCAACAACCTGCACGGGCGCTAACCATCCAGAAACACACGCAACCCGTGGCACTTCTGGCGCCATCGCGCTAGTACCCGCGTGACGTGACTTGCATGTCGCGCGTCCTAGTTTCTTGACAAACACGTTTTCTGGAGTACAAAAGGATGAAGGAGTCAAAATCTATTGAAGTTAGCTCAACAATCTCCATCTCTTACTTTTCATACTATAACTTATACTTCTCTTATGATTAAATTTCATTGATGTACATGAATTATTTTTTATTGTTATTACAATTAATATGGAGAGTTTGCAACTTATGAAAAATTGCCATTTTTTTAAAAAACTCAAACATATATATATATATATATATATGTTGAGCATTAATCACTTTTATAATTCTAACACATCTCACATAATTGATAAGATTTTATCTTCTTTTCCTAACTTCTTAATTCATCTATTTTTCTTGAAAGAGTTTTTTATTCTTTTCTTTTTATGAAGAAGAACATGACATCCCGATGTTACTCTAAGGTTGGTCCAATGATAGGAAAACCAACAACCATGGAAAAACTTAGTATAGCACAACATAGCAAGGAGTTGAACAAATCTTGAGAAGTACAAGAAGTTGTTGAACAATGATTTTGTGGATGAGCAAGCACTTCAGCTACCGTGAGTGAGCATGCGCAAGGTAAATATGGAGCAAGTGGTAATGAAACCGAGGGATGTTAATGATAATCCAGTACGTGAGTTTTACGCTCACTATGATCAACGAGACTCATTAACAAATATTTGTCTGCATGAAGTCCGATTCACAAGTGCAAGTGCAAATTCCACCGTTGTCAGCTGGCCCTCTGACTTTCTCAAAGTCGTAGTCTCGGCTTTTTCAAAGAGCAATTCTCAGGATTATTACTCCCTCGTCTTTTGATGATGTTTTTATTTTAGGTGACTTTTCGATGCCAATCTTATGGACCCGTCCTCCTCGTATTATAGGCACAATTGGCACATGTTCAAGCATGCCACCCATGTATCATCAACTAAAAATACGTGTTTATGATAAATTGATGATATCAACAAAAAAGGTAAAATTTATTATCATGTAAAAGATTGACTGACAATCATAATCAATAAAAACTATAAGTGCATCTGTTGTGACAACACCGAGGAGTTGGTGTTGTGACAACACTGGTTTACTGCACTTTGAAATTCTGCAAATTTATTTTCTTATTTTATGTTTTGTCTTTTTCTCCTTAAACTGCACATGTTTAGTTTATTTGTGAAAGACTTAAAATTCAGAAGAATTTTCTAAATAAAACATAGAGTTTATCCAAAAGATATTGAGAAAGAGACTGAATCCAACAAGGACTATGGAATTCAGTTCATAAAAGGAGTTGTAATTCAATAAAGAGATGTGAACGTGTGAGAGCTTAACGAAAAGAGTTCTTAATGAATTAGGACTCATATGCAAATTATAAGAGAAAAGATTGGTGTTAGTGCATGCGTTGTGACAACAAGAAGTTGGTTTTGACACAACACTATGTTTCCTCACTTAAAAGTTCAACATATTTATTTATTTATTTTAAGTCTTACATTTTTCACATCTGAACTAAACTACATGTTATCGTATGTTTGTGAAAGAATTTTAGTATCAAAATAGATCAAATTGGATTAGGCGTTGCTAGGAAGCTAAGAATTCGGAGTTATCCTAAGAATGGGAGTTGGAATATGAGAAGGACTCTATTCTAGAAAGAGTTTGAGGCGTGTGCAAAGAAGGATGAAAACTGATTCAAGATGATATATGTTGTAAAGATGTACATGAATTAGAAGAGATTATCCATTGAGGATGATTGACTTAAATCTAGAAGAGAGAAATCAAAGATTGAAGGCAATCGATGCATGTGCTAGAAGTCCTAAGAGCAAAAAAACGTGCCTATATATACAAGCATTGTACACCCAGTTTAATCACGAGTCTAGAGCAATATTTACGAGAGTTAAAATATGTATAAGGCGTGTGATCGAGACTTACATTTTTGATTTTTTTCTAGTTTAGTCTCTAATAGATTTAGAGTTACATTAGTTGTAAGAGTTGGTTCTCTTAAAGTCCTCGGATGTTCTACTATCAGAACTTATTGTGATTTTAGTTTTGTATATTCACCATTAGTGAATATTTTTCCTACCGACGGATTATATTTATAAAATCATCTAAAAGTTTTTTTTTCTCATGTTCTTTTTAATGTCCCTACAACTCAAGTGGTCCGAGAGGTGTTAATTTCAACATTTGATCATAACACTAGAGTGCATCCAAATTTGGTATTAAGTCCCAGTTCAACAATTTAAAATAACGGGAGATAAATCAGGGGGGATTTTACAATGGCCATGCTTCTGCTTATATTGAGAATTTATATAGGGAAAATTACATCAAACTCCCCATCATTTGGAGCCATTTTAAGTCAACCCCCTTAGGTGTGTTTTGAAGCGGTCAACCCCTTATCGTTTGGAGAAATATGCAACTTGCCCCAAGTCAACATTTTGCACTTTTTATCACGAGTATTTTCGTCAAATAATCTTATTCCACATTTTGATAGGTTAAATGTGCCTGCCTAACGTATTGAGTTGTGTGCAGATTGCCCCCAACCTATTTTTATAAAAATTACAACATTTTTTAAATATTTTTTTAAGACAAATTCAAAGATTTATTAAATTTGACCCACCTTTTTTTAAAATACCAAGGAATTTAGGCTTCTTTTCGACAATTTTTTTAAAATCTTTATACAATTATTTTTAAATAATTAGAATTTTTTTTTTCCAGAATGGTTAATTCCTCCAAAATAATTTTATTCCAAAGTAAATGCTTAAAGTCTAAAAACCGTTGAAAATGAATTTAGGCTTCTTTAAAAAAAATTGTCGAAAAAAAGTCTAAGTTCCATGGTCTTAAAAAAAATAAGAAATTAATAAGGTGGGTTAAATTTAATAAATTTTGTATTTTGTATTTTTTTTAAATGTTGAGTTTTTTGTAACAATAGGTTGGGGAGCAATATGCACACAATGCAATACGTTAGGGAGCACATTTAACCTATCAAAGGTGAGATAAGACGATTTGACGAAAATACCTATGATCAAAAGTGCAAAATGTTGACTTCGGGCAAGTTACCTATTACTCAATACGATAGAGGGTTGACCGCTTCAAAACAAACTTAAGTGGGTTGACTTAAAATGGCACCAAACGGTGGGGGGTTTCATGTAATTTCCCCATTTATATATATGGTGTATCTATGGAGAGAGTTTTGACTTACAAATTTACCATAATTCGTAACCTAAGATGAGCAAAAATTAATTGAAAAAAAAAACTACTTTTAAAGATCAATGTTGATATAAACTTACATTATTGCAAAAGGCAAAAAAATCTGAATGTGGTCCGAATATTTTTAGCTTCCAAAAAATAAAACTAAATTTTCAAAGAATAAATCTTTTTCTTTTTGATAAAAAAGGATTCTTTTGTGTTTGCAATTCTAAGCAAACACATTTCACTTGCCGAAACCTCGTTTTGGGATGAGGCTTGAGAGGTTTGAGTTGAATGTATTGTTCTTTTCTGGTTAGTTGTGAATTGGCTATTCTGATTTGGACTCATGAATGAGGGATGCTTCTGAATCATATCCACTTGGCATGAAAAGTGAAGGCTCCGAAGGTTTTGGCAGAGTTATAGAAAGGCTGTTGAGCATTAGAACAACCGACGCCATTGTTGGTCTGTTTGCAACGTTTTCTTGAACACAAAGTATGCCGATGTGGATGCATCTCAATATGTCTCGTGGAATACCAAAATTGCCTTGGATCAACACGGGATCTATCAATTTCTCAATCGTTCCTTCATGCCAGCATTCTCATGCCTTTGAAAATCCAACATATTAAAGTGAATTAGCATATGTGAACAATGCACATGATTGTAAATAATTTATGTATATTCAAAGATTTTACTCACACTGCTTACACTACAAGAAAATGGGGTCATCCGTGACCGCCACCTCAAGACCGTCGGGCGGTCGCCACCATCCGTGACAGCTCGGCGGTCGCGGATGACTGCCGTGACCGCTGAGCGGTCGCGGATGCCTCCCTGCCATCAGCGACCGCTGGGCGGTCGCGAATGAGGAGCATCCGCGACCGCCCGGCGGTCACGGATGCAGGGAGGCATCCGCTACTGCCTGGCGGTCGCGGAATCCTCCGTGACCGTTGAGCGGTCACGAAAGACCCCTCATTCGTGACCGCCCAGCGGTCGCGAACTCTTTCGTGACCGCCGAGCGGTCGCGACATGCTTCGTGACCGTTGGGCGGTCACGAAAGAGGGGTCATTCGTGACCGCCCGGCGGTCACGAATGATATTCATAAAAAAAAAATTTAATTTTATGGATCCATCTTGATGTGTTTATGGTTTTTAACAATAAGTCTCAATACTACATGTGAATTGAAGTAATAAATTAGTACAACATTAGTAATTAACATATTAAAATAGCGATTTAGATGTGATTAGGCGAGTTATGAACGAATAACATATTTTATGTTCTACAACTAATTCATCACATACACCAAGTTGTTTTAGATGTAATGTGTCATTTTGTGATAAAATCTATTTTAATTTACTTAGTAGTAACTATTTTATCAATTTAACAAACATCGCACCTTAATTAAACAAACGAAAATCAAAACTATCGAATGAGACTTATTCGTGACCGCTGGGCGGTCACGAAAGAGGGTCATTCGTGACCGCCCAGCGGTCACGAAGTAGGTTCGTGACCGCTGGGCGGTCACGAAAGAGGGGTCATTCGTGACCGCCCGGCGGTCACGAATAATATTCATAAAAAAAAATGATTTTATGGATTCATCTTGATGTGTTTATGATTTTTAACAATAACTCTCATTACTACATGTGAATTGAAGTAATAAATTAGTACAATATTAGTAATTAACATATTAAAATACCGAATTAGATTTGATTAGGCGAGTTATGAACGAATAACCTATTTTATGTTCTACAACTAATTCATCACATACACCAAGTTGTTTTAGATGTAATGTGTCATTTTGTGATAAAATCTATTTTAATTTACATAGTAGTAACTATTTTATCAATTTAACAAACATCGCACCTTAATTAAACAAACGAAAATCAAAACTTTCGAATGAGACTTATTCGTGACCGTTGGGCGGTCACGAAAGTGGGTCATTCGTGACCGCCCAGCGGTCACGAAAGAGGGGTCATTCGTGACCGCTCGGCGGTCACGAAAGAGGGGTCATTCGTGACCGCCCGGCGGTCACGAATAATATTCATAAAAAAAAATTAATTTTATAGACTCATCTTGATGTGTTTATGATTTTTAGCAATAAGTCTCAATACTACATGTGAATTGAAGTAATAAATTAGTAGAACACTAGTAATTAACATATTAAAATAGCGAATTAGATGTGATTAGGCGAGTTATGAACGAATAACCTATTTTATGTTCTACAACTAATTCATCACACACACCAAGTTGTTTTAGATGTAATGTGTCATTTTGTGATAAAATCTATTTTAATTTACATAGTAGTAACTATTTTATCAATTTAACAAACATCGCACCTTAATTAAACAAACGAAAATCAAAACTTTCGAATGAGACTTATTCGTGACCGTTGGGCGGTCACGAAAGAGGGTCATTCGTGACCGCTGGGCGGTCACGAAAGAGGGGTCATTCGTGACCGCCCGGCGGTCACGAATAATATTCATAAAAAAAAATTAATTTTATAGACTCATCTTGATGTGTTTATGATTTTTAGCAATAGGTCTCAATACTACATGTGAATTGAAGTAATAAATTAGTAGAACATTAGTAATTAACATATTAAAATAGCGAATTAGATGTGATTAGGCGAGTTATGAACGAATAACCTATTTTATGTTCTACAACTAATTCATCACACACACCAAGTTATTTTAGATGTAATGTGTCATTTTGTGATAAAATCTATTTTAATTTACATAGTAGTAACTATTTTATCAATTTAACAAACATCGCACCTTAATTAAACAAACGAAAATCAAAACTATCGAATGAGACTTATTCGTGACCGCTGGGCGGTCACGAAAGAGGGTCATTCGTGACCGCCCAGCGATCACGAATAATATTCATAAAAAAAATTAATTTTATGGATTCATCTTGATGTGTTTATGATTTTTAACAATAAGTCTCAATACTACATGTGAATTGAAGTAATAAATTAGTACAACATTAGTAATTAACATATTAAAATAGCGAATTAGATGTGATTAGGCGAGTTATGAACGAATAACCTATTTTATGTTCTACAACTAATTCATCACATACACCAAGTTGTTTTAGATGTAATGTGTCATTTTGTGATAAAATCTATTTTAATTTACATAGTAGTAACTATTTTATCAATTTAACAAACATCGCACCTTAATTAAACAAACGAAAATCAAAACTTTCGAATGAGACTTATTCGTGACCGTTGGGCGGTCACGAAAGAGGGTCATTCGTGACCGCCCAGCGGTCACGAAAGAGGGGTCATTCGTGACCGCTCGGCGGTCACGAAAGAGGGGTCATTCGTGACCGCCCGGCGGTCACGAATAATATTCATAAAAAAAAATTAATTTTATAGACTCATCTTGATGTGTTTATGATTTTTAGCAATAAGTCTCAATACTACATGTGAATTGAAGTAATAAATTAGTAGAACATTAGTAATTAACATATTAAAATAGCGAATTAGATGTGATTAGGCGAGTTATGAACGAAAAACCTATTTTATGTTCTACAACTAATTCATCACACACACCAAGTTGTTTTAGATGTAATGTGTCATTTTGTGATAAAATCTATTTTAATTTACATAGTAGTAACTATTTTATCAATTTAACAAACATCGCACCTTAATTAAACAAACGAAAATCAAAACTATCGAATGAGACTTATTCGTGACCGCTGGGCGGTCACGAAAGAGGGTCATTCGTGACCGCCCAGCGATCACGAATAATATTCATAAAAAAAATTAATTTTATGGATTCATCTTGATGTGTTTATGATTTTTAACAATAAGTCTCAATACTACATGTGAATTGAAGTAATAAATTAGTACAACATTAGTAATTAACATATTAAAATAGCGAATTAGATGTGATTAGGCGAGTTATGAACGAATAACCTATTTTATGTTCTACAACTAATACATCACACACACCAAGTTGTTTTAGATGTAATGTGTCATTTTGTGATAAAATCTATTTTAATTTACATAGTAGTAACTATTTTATCAATTTAACAAACATCGCATCTTAATTAAACAAACGAAAATCAAAATTATCGAATGAGACTTATTCGTGACCGCTGGGCGGTCACGAAAGAGGGTCATTCGTGACCGCTGGCGGTCACGAAGAAGGTTCGTGACCGCTGGGCGGTCACGAAAGAGAGGTCATTCGTGACCGCCCGGCGGTCACGAATAATATTCATAAAAAAAAATTAATTTTATGAATTCATCTTGATGTGTTTATGATTTTTAACAATAAGTTTCAATACTACATGTGAATTGAAGTAATAAATTATTACAACATTAGTAATTCACATATTAAAATAGCGAATTAGATGTGATTAGGCGAGTTATGAACGAATAACCTATTTTATGTTCTACAACTAATTCATCACACACACCAAGTTATTTTAGATGTAATGTGTCATTTTGTGATAAAATCTATTTTAATTTACATAGTAGTAACTATTTTATCAATTTAACAAACATCGCACCTTAATTAAACAAACGAAAATCAAAACTATCGAATGAGACTTATTCGTGACCGCTGGGCGGTCACGAAAGAGGGTCATTCGTGACCGCCCAGCGATCACGAATAATATTCATAAAAAAAATTAATTTTATGGATTCATCTTGATGTGTTTATGATTTTTAACAATAAGTCTCAATACTACATGTGAATTGAAGTAATAAATTAGTACAACATTAGTAATTAACATATTAAAATAGCGAATTAGATGTGATTAGGCGAGTTATGAACGAATAACCTATTTTATGTTCTACAACTAATTCATCACATACACCAAGTTGTTTTAGATGTAATGTGTCATTTTGTGATAAAATCTATTTTAATTTACATAGTAGTAACTATTTTATCAATTTAACAAACATCGCACCTTAATTAAACAAACGAAAATCAAAACTTTCGAATGAGACTTATTCGTGACCGTTGGGCGGTCACGAAAGAGGGTCATTCGTGACCGCCCAGCGGTCACGAAAGAGGGGTCATTCGTGACCGCTCGGCGGTCACGAAAGAGGGGTCATTCGTGACCGCCCGGCGGTCACGAATAATATTCATAAAAAAAAATTAATTTTATAGACTCATCTTGATGTGTTTATGATTTTTAGCAATAAGTCTCAATACTACATGTGAATTGAAGTAATAAATTAGTAGAACATTAGTAATTAACATATTAAAATAGCGAATTAGATGTGATTAGGCGAGTTATGAACGAAAAACCTATTTTATGTTCTACAACTAATTCATCACACACACCAAGTTGTTTTAGATGTAATGTGTCATTTTGTGATAAAATCTATTTTAATTTACATAGTAGTAACTATTTTATCAATTTAACAAACATCGCACCTTAATTAAACAAACGAAAATCAAAACTATCGAATGAGACTTATTCGTGACCGCTGGGCGGTCACGAAAGAGGGTCATTCGTGACCGCCCAGCGATCACGAATAATATTCATAAAAAAAATTAATTTTATGGATTCATCTTGATGTGTTTATGATTTTTAACAATAAGTCTCAATACTACATGTGAATTGAAGTAATAAATTAGTACAACATTAGTAATTAACATATTAAAATAGCGAATTAGATGTGATTAGGCGAGTTATGAACGAATAACCTATTTTATGTTCTACAACTAATACATCACACACACCAAGTTGTTTTAGATGTAATGTGTCATTTTGTGATAAAATCTATTTTAATTTACATAGTAGTAACTATTTTATCAATTTAACAAACATCGCATCTTAATTAAACAAACGAAAATCAAAATTATCGAATGAGACTTATTCGTGACCGCTGGGCGGTCACGAAAGAGGGTCATTCGTGACCGCTGGCGGTCACGAAGAAGGTTCGTGACCGCTGGGCGGTCACGAAAGAGAGGTCATTCGTGACCGCCCGGCGGTCACGAATAATATTCATAAAAAAAAATTAATTTTATGAATTCATCTTGATGTGTTTATGATTTTTAACAATAAGTTTCAATACTACATGTGAATTGAAGTAATAAATTATTACAACATTAGTAATTCACATATTAAAATAGCGAATTAGATGTGATTAGGCGAGTTATGAACGAATAACCTATTTTATGTTCTACAACTAATTCATCACACACACCAAGTTGTTTTAGATGTAATGTGTCATTTTGTGATAAAATCTATTTTAATTTACATAGTAGTAACTATTTTATCAATTTAACAAACATCGCACCTTAATTAAACAAACGAAAATCAAAACTATCGAATGAGACTTATTCGTGACCGCTGGGCGGTCACGAAAGAGGGTCATTCGTGACCGCCCAGCGATCACGAATAATATTCATAAAAAAAATTAATTTTATGGATTCATCTTGATGTGTTTATGATTTTTAACAATAAGTCTCAATACTACATGTGAATTGAAGTAATAAATTAGTACAACATTAGTAATTAACATATTAAAATAGCGAATTAGATGTGATTAGCCGAGTTATGAACGAATAACCTATTTTATGTTCTACAACTAATACATCACACACACCAAGTTGTTTTAGATGTAATGTGTCATTTTGTGATAAAATCTATTTTAATTTACATAGTAGTAACTATTTTATCAATTTAACAAACATCGCATCTTAATTAAACAAACGAAAATCAAAATTATCGAATGAGACTTATTCGTGACCGCTGGGCGGTCACGAAAGAGGGTCATTCGTGACCGCCCAGCGGTCACAAAGTAGGTTCGTGACCGCTGGGCGGTCACGAAAGAGAGGTCATTCGTGACCGCCCGCCCGGCGGTCACGAATAATATTCATAAAAAAAAATTAATTTTATGAATTCATCTTGATGTGTTTATGATTTTTAACAATAAGTCTCAATACTACATGTGAATTGAAGTAATAAATTAGTACAACATTAGTAATTAACATATTAAAATAGCGAATTAGATGTGATTAGGCGAGTTATGAACGAATAACCTATTTTATGTTCTACAACTAATACATCACACACACCAAGTTGTTTTAGATGTAATGTGTCATTTTGTGATAAAATCTATTTTAATTTACATAGTAGTAACTATTTTATCAATTTAACAAACATCGCACCTTAATTAAACAAACGAAAATCAAAACTTTCGAATGAGACTTATTCGTGACCGTTGGGCGGTCACGAAAGAGGGTCATTCGTGACCGCCCAGCGGTCACGAAAGAGGGGTCATTCGTGACCGCTCGGCGGTCACGAAAGAGGGGTCATTCGTGACCGCCCGGCGGTCACGAATAATATTCATAAAAAAAAATTAATTTTATAGACTCATCTTGATGTGTTTATGATTTTTAGCAATAAGTCTCAATACTACATGTGAATTGAAGTAATAAATTAGTAGAACATTAGTAATTAACATATTAAAATAGCGAATTAGATGTGATTAGGCGAGTTATGAACGAAAAACCTATTTTATGTTCTACAACTAATTCATCACACACACCAAGTTGTTTTAGATGTAATGTGTCATTTTGTGATAAAATCTATTTTAATTTACATAGTAGTAACTATTTTATCAATTTAACAAACATCGCACCTTAATTAAACAAACGAAAATCAAAACTATCGAATGAGACTTATTCGTGACCGCTGGGCGGTCACGAAAGAGGGTCATTCGTGACCGCCCAGCGATCACGAATAATATTCATAAAAAAAATTAATTTTATGGATTCATCTTGATGTGTTTATGATTTTTAACAATAAGTCTCAATACTACATGTGAATTGAAGTAATAAATTAGTACAACATTAGTAATTAACATATTAAAATAGCGAATTAGATGTGATTAGGCGAGTTATGAACGAATAACCTATTTTATGTTCTACAACTAATACATCACACACACCAAGTTGTTTTAGATGTAATGTGTCATTTTGTGATAAAATCTATTTTAATTTACATAGTAGTAACTATTTTATCAATTTAACAAACATCGCATCTTAATTAAACAAACGAAAATCAAAATTATCGAATGAGACTTATTCGTGACCGCTGGGCGGTCACGAAAGAGGGTCATTCGTGACCGCTGGCGGTCACGAAGAAGGTTCGTGACCGCTGGGCGGTCACGAAAGAGAGGTCATTCGTGACCGCCCGGCGGTCACGAATAATATTCATAAAAAAAAATTTATTTTATGAATTCATCTTGATGTGTTTATGATTTTTAACAATAAGTTTCAATACTACATGTGAATTGAAGTAATAAATTATTACAACATTAGTAATTCACATATTAAAATAGCGAATTAGATGTGATTAGGCGAGTTATGAACGAATAACCTATTTTATGTTCTACAACTAATTCATCACACACACCAAGTTGTTTTAGATGTAATGTGTCATTTTGTGATAAAATCTATTTTAATTTACATAGTAGTAACTATTTTATCAATTTAACAAACATCGCACCTTAATTAAACAAACGAAAATCAAAACTATCGAATGAGACTTATTCGTGACCGCTGGGCGGTCACGAAAGAGGGTCATTCGTGACCGCCCAGCGATCACGAATAATATTCATAAAAAAAATTAATTTTATGGATTCATCTTGATGTGTTTATGATTTTTAACAATAAGTCTCAATACTACATGTGAATTGAAGTAATAAATTAGTACAACATTAGTAATTAACATATTAAAATAGCGAATTAGATGTGATTAGCCGAGTTATGAACGAATAACCTATTTTATGTTCTACAACTAATACATCACACACACCAAGTTGTTTTAGATGTAATGTGTCATTTTGTGATAAAATCTATTTTAATTTACATAGTAGTAACTATTTTATCAATTTAACAAACATCGCATCTTAATTAAACAAACGAAAATCAAAATTATCGAATGAGACTTATTCGTGACCGCTGGGCGGTCACGAAAGAGGATCATTCGTGACCGCCCAGCGGTCACAAAGTAGGTTCGTGACCGCTGGGCGGTCACGAAAGAGAGGTCATTCGTGACCGCCCGCCCGGCGGTCACGAATAATATTCATAAAAAAAAATTAATTTTATGAATTCATCTTGATGTGTTTATGATTTTTAACAATAAGTTTCAATACTACATGTGAATTGAAGTAATAAATTATTACAACATTAGTAATTCACATATTAAAATAGCGAATTAGATGTGATTAGGCGAGTTATGAACGAATAACCTATTTTATGTTCTACAACTAATTCATCACATACACCAAGTTGTTTTAGATGTAATGTGTCATTTTGTGATAAAATCTATTTTAATTTACATAGTAGTAACTATTTTATCAATTTAACAAACATCGCATCTTAATTAAACAAACGAATATCAAAACTATCGAATGAGACTTATTTGTGACGGCTGGGCGGTGACGAAAGAGGGTCATTCGTGACCGCCCAGCGGTCACGAAGTAGGTTCGTGACCGCTGTGCGGTCACGAAGAAGGTTCGTGACCGCTGGGCGGTCACGAAAGAGAGGTCATTCGTGACCGCCCGGCGGTCACGAATAATATTCATAAAAAAAATTAATTTTATGGATTCATATTGATGTGTTTATGATTTTTAACAATAAGTTTCAATACTACATGTGAATTGAAATAATAAATTATTACAATTTTAGTAATTAACATATTAAAATAGCGAATTAGATGTGATTAGGCGAGTTATGAACGAATAACCTATTTTATGTTCATCAACTAATTCATCACATACACCAAGTTGTTTTAGATGTAATGTGTCATTTTGTGATAAAATCTATTTTAATTTACATAGTAGTAACTATTTTATCAATTTAACAAACATCGCACCTTAATTAAACAAACGAAAATCAAAACTATCGAATGAGACTTATTCGTGACCGCTGGGCGGTCACGAAAGAGGGTCATTCGTGACCGCCTAGCGGTCACAAAGTAGATTCGTGACCACTGGGCGGTCACGAAAGAGAGGTCATTCGTGACCGCCCGGCGGTCACGAATAATATTCATAAAAAAAAATTAATTTTATGGATTCATCTTGATGTGTTTATGATTTTTAACAATAAGTTTCAATACTACATGTGAATTGAAGTAATAAATTAGTACAACATTAGTAATTAACATATTAAAATAGCGAATTAGATGTCATTAGGCGAGTTATGAACGAATAACCTATTTTATGTTCATCAACTAATTCATCACATACACCAAGTTGTTTTAGATGTAATGTGTCATTTTGTGATAAAATCTATTTTAATTTACATAGTAGTAACTATTTTATCAATTTAACAAACATCGCACCTTAATTAAACAAACGAAAATCAAAACTATCGAATGAGACTTATTCGTGACCGCTGGGCGGTCACGAAAGAGGGTCATTCGTGACCGCCCAGCGGTCACAAAGTAGGTTCGTGACCGCTGAGCGGTCACGAAAGAGAGGTCATTCGTGACCGCCCGGCGGTCACGAATAATATTCATAAAAAAAAATTAATTTTATGGATTCATCTTGATGTGTTTATGATTTTTAACAATAAGTTTCAATACTACATGTGAATTGAAGTAATAAATTAGTACAACATTAGTAATTAACATATTAAAATAGCGAATTAGATGTGATTAGGCGAGTTATGAACGAATAACCTATTTTATGTTCATCAACTAATTCATCACATACACCAAGTTGTTTTAGATGTAATGTGTCATTTTGTGATAAAATCTATTTTAATTTACATAGTAGTAACTATTTTATCAATTTAACAAACATCGCACCTTAATTAAACAAACGAAAATCAAAACTATCGAATGAGACTTATTCGTGACCGCTGGGCGGTCACGAAAGAGGGTCATTCGTGACCGCCCAGCGGTCACAAAGTAGGTTCGTGACCGCTGGGCGGTCACGAAAGAGAGGTCATTCGTGACCGCCCGGCGGTCACGAATAATATTCATAAAAAAAAATTAATTTTATGGATTCATCTTGATGTGTTTATGATTTTTAACAATAAGTTTCAATACTACATGTGAATTGAGGTAATAAATTAGTACAACATTAGTAATTAACATATTAAAATAGCGAATTAGATGTGATTAGGCGAGTTATGAACGAATAACCTATTTTATGTTCATCAACTAATTCATCACATACACCAAGTTGTTTTAGATGTAATGTGTCATTTTGTGATAAAATCTATTTTAATTTACATAGTAGTAACTATTTTATCAATTTAACAAACATCGCACCTTAATTAAACAAACGAAAATCAAAACTATCGAATGAGACTTATTCGTGACGGCTGGGCGGTGACGAAAGAGGGTCATTCGTGACCGCCCAGCGGTCACGAAGTAGGTTCGTGACCGCTGGGCGGTCACGAAAGAGAGGTCATTCGTGACCGCCTAGCGGTCACAAAGTAGATTCGTGACCACTGGGCGGTCACGAAAGAGAGGTCATTCGTGACCGCCCGGCGGTCACGAATAATATTCATAAAAAAAAATTAATTTTATGGATTCATCTTGATGTGTTTATGATTTTTAACAATAAGTTTCAATACTACATGTGAATTGAAGTAATAAATTAGTACAACATTAGTAATTAACATATTAAAATAGCGAATTAGATGTCATTAGGCGAGTTATGAACGAATAACCTATTTTATGTTCATCAACTAATTCATCACATACACCAAGTTGTTTTAGATGTAATGTGTCATTTTGTGATAAAATCTATTTTAATTTACATAGTAGTAACTATTTTATCAATTTAACAAACATCGCACCTTAATTAAACAAACGAAAATCAAAACTATCGAACGAGACTTATTCGTGACCGCTGGGCGGTCACGAAAGAGGGTCATTCGTGACCGCCTAGCAGTCACAAAGTAGATTCGTGACCGCTGGGCGGTCACGAAAGAGAGGTCATTCGTGACCGCCCGGCGGTCACGAATAATATTCATAAAAAAAAATTAATTTTATGGATTCATCTTGATGTGTTTATGATTTTTAACAATAAGTTTCAATACTACATGTGAATTGAAGTAATAAATTAGTACAACATTAGTAATTAACATGTTAAAATAGCGAATTAGATGTGATTAGGCGAGTTATGAACGAATAACCTATTTTATGTTCATCAACTAATTCATCACATACACCAAGTTGTTTTAGATGTAATGTGTCATTTTGTGATAAAATCTATTTTAATTTACATAGTAGTAACTATTTTATCAATTTAACAAACATCGCACCTTAATTAAACAAACGAAAATCAAAACTATCGAATGAGACTTATTCGTGACCGCTGGGCGGTCACGAAAGAGGGTCATTCGTGACCGCCCAGCGGTCACAAAGTAGGTTCGTGACCGCTGGGCGGTCACGAAAGAGAGGTCATTCGTGACCGCCCGGCGGTCACGAATAATATTCATAAAAAAAAATTAATTTTATGGATTCATCTTGATGTGTTTATGATTTTTAACAATAAGTTTCAATACTACATGTGAATTGAAGTAATAAATTAGTACAACATTAGTAATTAACATATTAAAATAGCGAATTAGATGTGATTAGGCGAGTTATGAACGAATAACCTATTTTATGTTCATCAACTAATTCATCACATAAACCAAGTTGTTTTAGATGTAATGTGTCATTTTGTGATAAAATCTATTTTAATTTACATAGTAGTAACTATTTTATCAATTTAACAAACATCGCACCTTAATTAAACAAACGAAAATCAAAACTATCGAATGAGACTTATTCGTGACCGCTGGGCGGTCACGAAAGAGGGTCATTCGTGACCGCCCAGCGGTCACGAAGTAGGTTCGTGACCGCTGTGCGGTCACGAAGAAGGTTCGTGACCGCTGGGCGGTCACGAAAGAGAGGTCATTCGTGACCGCCCGGCGGTCACGAATAATATTCATAAAAAAAATTAATTTTATGGATTCATATTGATGTGTTTATGATTTTTAACAATAAGTTTCAATACTACATGTGAATTGAAATAATAAATTATTACAATTTTAGTAATTAACATATTAAAATAGCGAATTAGATGTGATTAGGCGAGTTATGAACGAATAACCTATTTTATGTTCATCAACTAATTCATCACATACACCAAGTTGTTTTAGATGTAATGTGTCATTTTGTGATAAAATCTATTTTAATTTACATAGTAGTAACTATTTTATCAATTTAACAAACATCGCACCTTAATTAAACAAACGAAAATCAAAACTATCGAATGAGACTTATTCGTGACCGCTGGGCGGTCACGAAAAGGGTCATTCGTGACCGCCCAGCGGTCACAAAGTAGGTTCGTGACCGCTGGGCGGTCACGAAAGAGAGGTCATTCGTGACCGCCCGGCGGTCACGAATAATATTCATAAAAAAAAATTAATTTTATGGATTCATCTTGATGTGTTTATGATTTTTAACAATAAGTTTCAATACTACATGTGAATTGAAGTAATAAATTAGTACAACATTAGTAATTAACATATTAAAATAGCGAATTAGATGTGATTAGGCGAGTTATGAACGAATAACCTATTTTATGTTCATCAACTAATTAATCACATACACCAAGTTGTTTTAGATGTAATGTGTCATTTTGTGATAAAATCTATTTTAATTTACATAGTAGTAACTATTTTATCAATTTAACAAACATCGCACCTTAATTAAACAAACGAAAATCAAAACTATCGAATGAGACTTATTCGTGACGGCTGGGCGGTGACGAAAGAGGGTCATTCGTGACCGCCCAGCGGTCACGAAGTAGGTTCGTGACCGCTGGGCGGTCACGAAAGAGAGGTCATTCGTGACCGCCTAGCGGTCACAAAGTAGATTCGTGACCACTGGGCGGTCACGAAAGAGAGGTCATTCGTGACCGCCCGGCGGTCACGAATAATATTCATAAAAAAAAATTAATTTTATGGATTCATCTTGATGTGTTTATGATTTTTAACAATAAGTTTCAATACTACATGTGAATTGAAGTAATAAATTAGTACAACATTAGTAATTAACATATTAAAATAGCGAATTAGATGTCATTAGGCGAGTTATGAACGAATAACCTATTTTATGTTCATCAACTAATTCATCACATAGACCAAGTTGTTTTAGATGTAATGTGTCATTTTGTGATAAAATCTATTTTAATTTACATAGTAGTAACTATTTTATCAATTTAACAAACATCGCACCTTAATTAAACAAACGAAAATCAAAACTATCGAACGAGACTTATTCGTGACCGCTGGGCGGTCACGAAAGAGGGTCATTCGTGACCGCCTAGCAGTCACAAAGTAGATTCGTGACCGCTGGGCGGTCACGAAAGAGAGGTCATTCGTGACCGCCCGGCGGTCACGAATAATATTCATAAAAAAAAATTAATTTTATGGATTCATCTTGATGTGTTTATGATTTTTAACAATAAGTTTCAATACTACATGTGAATTGAAGTAATAAATTAGTACAACATTAGTAATTAACATATTAAAATAGCGAATTAGATGTGATTAGGCGAGTTATGAACGAATAACCTATTTTATGTTCATCAACTAATTCATCACATACACCAAGTTGTTTTAGATGTAATGTGTCATTTTGTGATAAAATCTATTTTAATTTACATAGTAGTAACTATTTTATCAATTTAACAAACATCGCACCTTAATTAAACAAACGAAAATCAAAACTATCGAATGAGACTTATTCGTGACCGCTGGGCGGTCACGAAAGAGGGTCATTCGTGACCGCCCAGCGGTCACAAAGTAGGTTCGTGACCGCTGGGCGGTCACGAAAGAGAGGTCATTCGTGACCGCCCGGCGGTCACGAATAATATTCATAAAAAAAAATAATTTTATGGATTCATCTTGATGTGTTTATGATTTTTAACAATAAGTTTCAATACTACATGTGAATTGAAGTAATAAATTAGTACAACATTAGTAATTAACATATTAAAATAGCGAATTAGATGTGATTAGGCGAGTTATGAACGAATAACCTATTTTATGTTCATCAACTAATTCATCACATACACCAAGTTGTTTTAGATGTAATGTGTCATTTTGTGATAAAATCTATTTTAATTTACATAGTAGTAACTATTTTATCAATTTAACAAACATCGCACCTTAATTAAACAAACGAAAATCAAAACTATCGAATGAGACTTATTCGTGACCGCTGGGCGGTCACGAAAGAGGGTCATTCGTGACCGCCCAGCGGTCACAAAGTAGGTTCGTGACCGCTGGGCGGTCACGAAAGAGAGGTCATTCGTGACCGCCCGGCGGTCACGAATAATATTCATAAAAAAAAATTAATTTTATGAATTCATCTTGATGTGTTTATGATTTTTAACAATAAGTTTCAATACTACATGTGAATTGAAGTAATAAATTATTACAACATTAGTAATTCACATATTAAAATAGCGAATTAGATGTGATTAGGCGAGTTATGAACGAATAACCTATTTTATGTTCTACAACTAATTCATCACATACACCAAGTTGTTTTAGATGTAATGTGTCATTTTGTGATAAAATCTATTTTAATTTACATAGTAGTAACTATTTTATCAATTTAACAAACATCGCATCTTAATTAAACAAACGAATATCAAAACTATCGAATGAGACTTATTTGTGACGACTGGGCGGTGACGAAAGAGGGTCATTCGTGACCGCCCAGCGGTCACGAAGTAGGTTCGTGACCGCTGTGCGGTCACGAAGAAGGTTCGTGACCGCTGGGCGGTCACGAAAGAGAGGTCATTCGTGACCGCCCGGCGGTCACGAATAATATTAATAAAAAAAATTAATTTTATGGATTCATCTTGATGTGTTTATGATTTTTAACAATAAGTTTCAATACTACATGTGAATTGAAGTAATAAATTATTACAATTTTAGTAATTAACATATTAAAATAGCGAATTAGATGTGATTAGGCGAGTTATGAACGAATAACCTATTTTATGTTCATCAACTAATTCATCACATACAACAAGTTGTTTTAGATGTAATGTGTCATTTTGTGATAAAATCTATTTTAATTTACATAGTAGTAACTATTTTATCAATTTAACAAACATCGCACCTTAATTAAACAAACGAAAATCAAAACTATCGAATGAGACTTATTCGTGACCGCTGGGCGGTCACGAAAAAGGGTCATTCGTGACCGCCTAGCGGTCACAAAGTAGATTCGTGACCGCTGGGCGGTCACGAAAGAGAGGTCATTCGTGACCGCCCGACGGTCACGAATAATATTCATAAAAAAAAATTAATTTTATGGATTCATCTTGATGTGTTTATGATTTTTAACAATAAGTTTCAATACTACATGTGAATTGAAGTAATAAATTAGTACAACATTAGTAATTAACATATTAAAATAGCGAATTAGATGTCATTAGGCGAGTTATGAACGAATAACCTATTTTATGTTCATCAACTAATTCATCACATACACCAAGTTGTTTTAGATGTAATGTGTCATTTTGTGATAAAATCTATTTTAATTTACATAGTAGTAACTATTTTATCAATTTAACAAACATCGCACCTTAATTAAACAAACGAAAATCAAAACTATCGAATGAGACTTATTCGTGACCGCTGGGCGGTCACGAAAGAGGGTCATTCGTGACCGCCCAGCGGTCACAAAGTAGGTTCGTGACCGCTGGGCGGTCACGAAAGAGAGGTCATTCGTGACCGCCCGGCGGTCACGAATAATATTCATAAAAAAAAATTAATTTTATGGATTCATCTTGATGTGTTTATGATTTTTAACAATAAGTTTCAATACTACATGTGAATTGAAGTAATAAATTAGTACAACATTAGTAATTAACATATTAAAATAGTGAATTAGATGTGATTAGGCGAGTTATGAACGAATAACCTATTTTATGTTCATCAACTAATTCATCACATACACCAAGTTGTTTTAGATGTAATGTGTCATTTTGTGATAAAATCTATTTTAATTTACATAGTAGTAACTATTTTATCAATTTAACAAACATCGCACCTTAATTAAACAAACGAAAATCAAAACTATCGAATGAGACTTATTCGTGACCGCTGGGCGGTCACGAAAGAGGGTCATTCGTGACCGCCCAGCGGTCACAAAGTAGGTTCGTGACCGCTGGGCGGTCACGAAAGAGAGGTCATTCGTGACCGCCCGGCGGTCACGAATAATATTCATAAAAAAAAATTAATTTTATGAATTCATCTTGATGTGTTTATGATTTTTAACAATAAGTTTCAATACTACATGTGAATTGAAGTAATAAATTATTACAACATTAGTAATTCACATATTAAAATAGCGAATTAGATGTGATTAGGCGAGTTATGAACGAATAACCTATTTTATGTTCTACAACTAATTCATCACATACACTAAGTTGTTTTAGATGTAATGTGTCATTTTGTGATAAAATCTATTTTAATTTACATAGTAGTAACTATTTTATCAATTTAACAAACATCGCATCTTAATTAAACAAACGAATATCAAAACTATCGAATGAGACTTATTTGTGACGGCTGGGCGGTGACGAAAGAGGGTCATTCGTGACCGCCTAGCGGTCACAAAGTAGAATCGTGACCGCTGGGCGGTCACGAAAGAGAGGTCATTCGTGACCGCCCGGCGGTCACGAATAATATTCATAAAAAAAAATTAATTTTATGGATTCATCTTGATGTGTTTATGATTTTTAACAATAAGTTTCAATACTACATGTGAATTGAA
Organism: Linaria vulgaris; assembly: GCA_948329865.1. Lineage (NCBI taxonomy): Eukaryota > Viridiplantae > Streptophyta > Magnoliopsida > Lamiales > Plantaginaceae > Linaria > Linaria vulgaris. The sequence goes on from OX415249.1 coordinate 69,852,381, forward strand.
GTAATAAATTAGTACAACATTAGTAATTAACATATTAAAATAGCGAATTAGATGTGATTAGGCGAGTTATGAACGAATAACCTATTTTATGTTCATCAACTAATTCATCACATACACCAAGTTGTTTTAGATGTAATGTGTCATTTTGTGATAAAATCTATTTTAATTTACATAGTAGTAACTATTTTATCAATTTAACAAACATCGCACCTTAATTAAACAAACGAAAATCAAAACTATCGAATGAGACTTATTCGTGACCGCTGGGCGGTCACGAAAGAGGGTCATTCGTGACCGCCCAGCGGTCACAAAGTAGGTTCTTGACCGCTGGGCGGTCACGAAAGAGAGGTCATTCGTGACCGCCCGGAGGTCACGAATAATAGTCATAAAAAAAAATTAATTTTATGGATTCATCTTGATGTGTTTATGATTTTTAACAATAAGTTTCAATACTACATGTGAATTGAAGTAATAAATTAGTACAACATTAGTAATTAACATATTAAAATAGCGAATTAGATGTGATTAGGCGAGTTATGAACGAATAACCTATTTTATGTTCATCAACTAATTCATCACATACACCAAGTTGTTTTAGATGTAATGTGTCATTTTGTGATAAAATCTATTTTAATTTACATAGTAGTAACTATTTTATCAATTTAACAAACATCGCACCTTAATTAAACAAACGAAAATCAAAACTATCGAATGAGACTTATTCGTGACCGCTGGGCGGTCACGAAAGAGGGTCATTCGTGACCGCCCAGCGGTCACAAAGTAGGTTCGTGACCGCTGGGCGGTCACGAAAGAGAGGTCATTCGTGACCGCCCGGCGGTCACGAATAATATTCATAAAAAAAAATTAATTTTATGAATTCATCTTGATGTGTTTATGATTTTTAACAATAAGTTTCAATACTACATGTGAATTGAAGTAATAAATTATTACAACATTAGTAATTCACATATTAAAATAGCGAATTAGATGTGATTAGGCGAGTTATGAACGAATAACCTATTTTATGTTCTACAACTAATTCATCACATACACCAAGTTGTTTTAGATGTAATGTGTCATTTTGTGATAAAATCTATTTTAATTTACATAGTAGTAACTATTTTATCAATTTAACAAACATCGCATCTTAATTAAACAAACGAATATCAAAACTATCGAATGAGACTTATTTGTGACGGCTGGGCGGTGACGAAAGAGGGTCATTCGTGACCGCCTAGCGGTCACAAAGTAGATTCGTGACCGCTGGGCGGTCACGAAAGAGAGGTCATTCGTGACCGCCCGGCGGTCACGAATAATATTCATAAAAAAAATTAATTTTATGGATTCATCTTGATGTGTTTATGATTTTTAACAATAAGTTTCAATACTACATGTGAATTGAAGTAATAAATTAGTACAACATTAGTAATTAACATATTAAAATAGCGAATTAGATGTGATTAGGCGAGTTATGAACGAATAACCTATTTTATGTTCATCAACTAATTCATCACATACACCAAGTTGTTTTAGATGTAATGTGTCATTTTGTGATAAAATCTATTTTAATTTACATAGTAGTAACTATTTTATCAATTTAACAAACATCGCACCTTAATTAAACAAACGAAAATCAAAACTATCGAATGAGACTTATTCGTGACCGCTGGGCGGTCACGAAAGAGGGTCATTCGTGACCGCCCAGCGGTCACAAAGTAGGTTCGTGACCGCTGGGCGGTCACGAAAGAGAGGTCATTCGTGACCGCCCGGCGGTCACGAATAATATTCATAAAAAAAAATTAATTTTATGGATTCATCTTGATGTGTTTATGATTTTTAACAATAAGTTTCAATACTACATGTGAATTGAAGTAATAAATTAGTACAACATTAGTAATTAACATATTAAAATAGCGAATTAGATGTGATTAGGCGAGTTATGAACGAATAACCTATTTTATGTTCATCAACTAATTCATCACATACACCAAGTTGTTTTAGATGTAATGTGTCATTTTGTGATAAAATCTATTTTAATTTACATAGTAGTAACTATTTTATCAATTTAACAAACATCGCACCTTAATTAAACAAACGAAAATCAAAACTATCGAATGAGACTTATTCGTGACCGCTGGGCGGTCACGAAAGAGGGTCATTCGTGACCGCCCAGCGGTCACAAAGTAGGTTCGTGACCGCTGGGCGGTCACGAAAGAGAGGTCATTCGTGACCGCCTGGCGGTCACGAATAATATTCATAAAAAAAAATTAATTTTATGGATTCATCTTGATGTGTTTATGATTTTTAACAATTAGTTTCAATACTACATGTGAATTGAAGTAATAAATTAGTACAACATTAGTAATTAACATATTAAAATAGCGAATTAGATGTGATTAGGCGAGTTATGAACGAATAACCTATTTTATGTTATACAACTAATTCATCACATACACCAAGTTGTTTTAGATGTAATGTGTCATTTTGTGATAAAATCTATTTTAATTTACTTAGTAGTAACTATTTTATCAATTTAACAAACATCGCACCTTAATTAAACAAACAAAAATCAAAACTATCGAATGAGACTTACTCGTGACCGCTGGGCGGTCACGAAAGAGGGGTAATTCGTGACCGCCCGGCGGTTCGTGACCGCCGGGCGGTCGCGAAAGACCTTGGAATTGGGGGGAAATTCAAATTTTTTAAAAATTCAAAATTTTCACCCAAATTCTATATATACCCACCATTGCACCCATTAATTTTCATCACACTCAAATTATTTTCTCTAAAAAACCCAACACTTTCTCCTCCTTTCCTCATTTCCTCATTTCCCAATCCAAAACATAAACACCAACAATATTTCTTCTTCTCTTTTCTTATATCTCCAAAAAACAAAACACTAACAATTTTTCTTCTCCTCTTTCTCTATATCCCCAAAAAATAAAACACCAACTCTCTTATTTTCTTCTTTTCCTATTTTCTTTACTTATAACACAAATCATTCTCTTAAATGATGTTTATACAAAAAAATCGTCCAACCATACATTATATTCGCAAAAAATAAATATATATTCCGGTATTTTACCGGAATTTTTTTTTTATTTCGTTAAATGTCATTCGTGACCGCCGGGCGGAAACATGTATTCTTTTGACCATTTTACCGGAATGACCCTTTTTTTTTGTAGTGTTAGGAGGTCCTGGTCCTCTGTGTTCTCCCCATTGCGGAAACATGTATTCTTTTGACCACTTATAATTTCTAAGACGAGGACCCCAAAGCTAAAGACATCAGACTTCACAGAGAATTGTCCATGCATCACATATTCTGGCGACATATAACCACTGCAACATATGTACATGTTACTATATTTTCTAAAAATATGTGAAAAGTATTTATAATAATTATGTAAATTATTCAAAAACACCAACAAAAGAAAAGATGCAAATTATTATTGACTTCAGAAATTATATAGTACAAAGGGTGCTTACTATGTTCCAATACATGAGTTTCATTAGGAACAAATAACCTAGCCATGCCAAAGTCTACAATTTTAGGAATCATATCTTCATCCAAAAGTACATTACTTGCTTTGAGATCACGATGAATGATCCTTAGTCGGGAATCTTCATGCAGATATAAAACCCCTCTAGCGATGCCTTCAATTATCTTATATCGTCTATTCCAATCCAATAATGATCGTTTGGTTGTTCCTACATGTTCAATGAAGCATGTGTCATTACTATAACTTATAATGAGTTTCTGTAAATATTATAGTTTAATGAAAACATGAGAGATTATTACCAAACATGAAGTTGTCTAGGCTTGCATTGGCAACGAATTCATACACCAGCAACTTCTCATCTTTTTCTAGCGAGAAACCCAATAGCCTAACCAAATTTCGGTGTTGAAGGTTTGCCAAAAGGTTAACATCATTCTTGAACTCCAAATCACCTTGAAATGAACCCTTGGATAATCTCTTGACAGCAATTTCTTGCCCATTTTGAAGTGTTCCCTAATAATAGTTCATAGCAGCCAACTAAATTAATGTCTTAATAGATATGTTATTTTTTTGTAATCTTTATTTCATAAATAACTTTTAATGCAATTTTTGTAGGATATAAGCCCTTGTGAAATTAAAAAAATTGCATATTGGCTCCATCTGCAACTAAAAGAGCAAATAACAATAAGAAAGCTGGAGAACAAAATTTTCATTAAATCTTATATATCAGTGTTATAACATATAACTTTTATTTGAGTGAGTGCAAAATCAACAATGATCATGAGTTTCATTAACTATTCACCTTTTATTTTGTTTCTATTTTTAGTGTCTGTGCATATAAATACATGAAGGATGGATTATTTATGGAAAATGGAAATGGAACCTGGAAAGTAGGACAAATAATATTTTGCCATGTAAGACGTATTAACATTTTCTTCAAAAGAAATTATTTGGCGATTTATTATTTTTGCCCATTAATTTATATAAACTTCAAATTTTGCCCTTTTTTTTACCGGACATTTTTTTGCCCGGTAACTTAATTTGTTTATTTTAAATTTTCCATGTGGACTTCAATCTGGGCTTTTTTATTATATATTCATCTAAATTATAAAAAAATAGTATCAATTCAAGTTTATTAAAAAAGTTTATTTAAAATATTTACTAAATTTTTATTTACTAATAAAAACTAAAAAAAATATTTATATTTACTAGTAAAAATTAAAAATAATTTTTTTTACAAGAAAAAAATTAAAATAAATTAATATGCTATATTTAATTTTATTATATATTATTCTAAATCATAAAATATAGTACCAATTCAAGTTTATTAAAAAGGTTTATATAAAATGTTTACTAAATTTATATTTACTAATAAAAACTAAAAAAATATTTATATTTACTAATAAAAATTTAAAATAAATTTATATGCAAAATTATATTTAATTTTATTATATATTGATCTAAATTATAAAAAAATAGTATCAATTCAAGTTTATTAAAAAATTTTATTTAAAATGTTTACTAAATTTTTATTTACTAATAAAAACTAAAATAATATTTATATTTACTAGTAAAAAATTAAAATAATTTTTTTTATTAGTAAAAAATTAAAATAAATTTATAACAACTTTTTTTTAGAATAAAAAGAAAGAAAAATAAAAGCCCTACCCCTACCCACCCACCCCCTCCCCCCCACACCCCCACCACCGCCCCTCTCCTCCGCCCATCCGCCGCCGCTACCATCTTCCTTCTCAAATTCGAAGGCGATTTCTTCTCCATAGACGAGTTCGACGTTGTCGTCGAATCCGATTTCTAGGATGGATTTTGCTTTTGACGATCTTGCTATGCCGCCGCAACTTCGGGAATGACCGTCGCAACTCCTCTATCGCGACGCACCACTGTTGCATCACTACCATCGCACGTCACCATCTCCGCCACCTCTGCCACACCACCCACAACCATTTCGCGTTGGGTTGTGACGGATTAGGGGAAGATTGAGGAAAAACCCTTGCTAGCGATCGGGGGAGAGAGAGTGGGTGGTGGTGGTGGTGGTGGATTGGTGGTAGATAAGAAGATTGTGGTGGTGTTCGGTGATAGATCTGATGAAGATCGTGGTAGTGGTGGTGGCGACGGCGGTGGCGGGGTGGGAGGGAATGGTGGTGGTGATGAAGTTATTTATTTTTTTTGTTTTTTAGAGATAAACCTTTTTAATAAACTTGAATTGATACTATTTTTTTATTTAATTCTTATCTTACATCGCTTAGAGAATAATCTTGAATCTACCTCTTTTTTTAGTGAGGCCTACTAGAGTGAAATATGGGGATCTATTTCTAATATTAACAATGATAACCTGGGGGTGGTGTGAGTTCTTGAAGCCTAGTTAGATTGCAGATGGAATGAATATCGTAATAAAGTCTGCAGCTAGGCATGAGCAGTCTCGCTCTTACCGATTCATTACAACATCTGAACAGCCGAGCAATGCCTTCTAGTAGACAAGAATTGCAGTCGCCCATGCTCAAGTCAGGCGTACATTGTATGAACGCGTAAAGTGTCTCCAAACCAGTTGTACTCGTATTCCCAGCCGCCAGTTTTCTCAAAGAACCGTCATTACATGCCTGGACCCTGAGGCGGTCCAGTAGAGATTTCACATCCGCCATAAATCTTACTGGACTACTCGTTGCATTTCTAATGCCATGATCAGAAAACCCGGGGTCAGTCGTCAAGCTCCCGAGCATGGACTCATTTGAGTAGCGTATTATGTAGGATGGTAACCCCGGTAGAGAGCCGTAAGAAATTGCATCGTTTTTGTATTGGACAAGAACTTGCGATCTCAATTATAGCGTAGTTGACACAACTCCGACAGTTATCAAGCTGATCGTCGCCTCGGTAGAGGACGTTCATGTTGACTTTGTCGGGGTTTAGTCCACGTGAACCACTGTAAAAACCATTGTCATCCATTTTTTCGGACACACAGGACAAGAGGGCGTGAAGATTAGACTCATAGGTGCTATTACGCGTGAAATGTCCGTTAGTTCCACTGTATGATAGGGATGAAACAAAGGCAAGTTCAATGTTTAACAGAACGAGGAAAACTTGAACCAATGACAACTGTTGTAAAGTGGACCCTTCGGATAGAGCGAAAAAACACGACACTAAATGAAAGACGGAAAAATAAACGACTCACATATTTTACGTGGAAAAACCCAAAATACTTTAGGGTGAAAAACCACGGGCAAGGTAGAAGAACTTCACTATGAGTGTAAAATAGAAATTACAACTCTGGAACTTTTACCATAGTAAAGTCGCACAAACTCTCTATTTATACTTCACACTTACAACACACTAACAACGCTCTTTATATATTAATTACACTTAATTATATAACAGAAGGAATTGTATGTTTTGGGATGATATAAAATGGGGAAGAACTTGGTATTTATAGGCTAAATTCTAAACAAAAACAAAAGGTGTTAAGATAATGTGGTGATTATAAAACAAAACCTTCCACTAATCACCGCCCCAATATATTCACCGTCCCAACAATCTCCCACTTAAAGATTTGATTAGGGACTAATCAGATCTTCACACCATTCTTTTTACCTCGCCCTTCATGTTGCTTACGTTTTCACCAGACCACACGAGGACCGACACTGAACAAACTTGTCAGCATTAACACTTTTCGTCATGAAATCAACTATGTTATCTTTAGTGTGAATCTTCTGCACATCCACAGTACCCTCCTCGACTTTCTCACGAACAAAGTGATATTGCACCCGAATATGCTTTGTCTTGGATTCCTTGCAAGATGCAACGCACTCTGACTGTCACGGAATAGAGAAATACTCTCTAGTTTGTGGCCGAGTTCCTCCAGAACCATTTTCAGCCAAATTGCCTCTTTACTGGCATGCGTAGCTGCCACATATTCAGCCTCCATTGTTGATGTCGCAACAACTGACTATAACTTTGAAACCCAACTCACTGCACCTCCAGCAAGAGTAAACACATATCATGTCGTGGACTTGCGTTTGTCAAGATCACCTGCATAGTCAGAATCAACATAGCCCTTGACTGTAAAACCCGATCCTCCATAACATAATGCAACATCTGAGGTTCCCTGAATGTATCTCAGAACTCTCTTTACTGTACTCCAATGCTCTCTTCCCGGATCCGCCATGTATCGACTAACCACTCCCACTGCATGTGCAATGTTTGGTCTAGTACATATCATAGCAAACATTAGACTTCCCACTACTGATGCATACGGTACTTGAGACATCTCCTTCCTCTCTTCTTCACTGCTAGGACACATACTTGAGGATAATTTGAAATTAACAGGAAGAGGGGTAGAGATTGGCTTACAATTTTGCATACTGAACCGCCCAAAATCTTCAACAGATAGTTACTCTGAGAAAGCCAAATCTTCCTGCTATTTTTGTCTCGGTGGATTTGCATCCCTAGAATCTTGTTTGCTGGTCCTAAGTCCTTCATTTCAAATTCCCTAGCCACTTCAGGCTTCAATTCTTCAATACGAGCTTTGTTGGAGCCTGAATCCAACATGTCATCAACATACAACAGTAAAATAACAAAGTCATCACGAGATCTCTTGAAAAATGCACAAGAATCTGCATTCAGCCTGTTATATCCAAGGCTCATTATGAATGAATCAAATCTTTTGTACCAACACCTCGGTGCCTGTTTGAGACCGTACAAAGATTTGGTCAACCTGCAAACCAAGTTCTTCTTTTCTTCTTCAATAAATCCTTCTGGTTGGAGCATGTAAATTTCTTCTTCAAGATCACCATGAAGAAAAGCCGTCTTTACATCTAATTGTTCAAGATGTAAATCAAATGTAGCGCACATCGCTAGAACCACCCGCACAGTTGTCATTCGGACCACTAGGGAAAATTTTCCGTTGAAATCAATCCCCTCCTTCTGAGCATATCCTTTCACCACCAATCGTGCACGATACCTCTCCACTTGGTCATCACTGTTACGTTTGATTTTGTACACCCATTTTTTGCCAATGGGTTTCCTTCCTTGTGGTAGAGACAAAAGTTTCCACGTCTTATTCTTATGGAGTGCTTCGATTTCCTCATGCATTGCTGCCATCCACTGAGCTGCATCTGAACTACTCATTGCTTCTTAGAGAGTTGATGGCTCCCCGTCCTCAGTTAAAAGACAGTACACAACCGTGTTCTCCATTGAAAAGTCTGTGTGCCAGCCTGGTGGTCTCTTAACACGTGTCGATCAACGTATCCCCGAGACTCCAGACTCCGTTGTCTCTTCAGGTTCATCCTCTAGTTTAGCAGGACCCTCCTGCTCGGCATCCTTCTCGACTACTATTGTCGTAGTTTCTAGATCTTCCTCTGTGCTGCTATCATTTCCTTTCTTATCTTCCGTGAAGATAACATCCCTGCTTACAACAATCTTGTGGGCAGCGGGGTCCCACAAGCGATACCCCTTCACTCATTTAGCATACCCTAAGAACAAACACTTCCTGGATTTTGGGACCAGCTTTGTTTTTTCTTGAGTATTAAACATAACATAAGCGGGACTCCCAAATACATGGAGATTAGAATAATCAACTGGTTTACCTGTCCACACCTCCATTGGTGTTTTCAGCCCCAGTGCTGTTGACGGAGATCGGTTCACCACATAACAGGCGGTATTGACTGCTTATGCCCATAACGACTTTTCTAAGCCTGCATCCTGCATCATGGCTCTTGTTTTATCCAACAAGGTCCTGTTCATCCGCTCTGCCACCCCATTCTGCTGCGGAGTGTATGCCGTAGTAAACTGCCTCTTAATCCCAGTCTCTTTACAAAAGTCTTCAAACTCCTTGCTAGTATATTCCCCTCCATTGTCAGGTCTAAGGTACTTGATCTTTTTCCCAGATTCAAGTTCCACCAACGTTTTGTACGTCTTGAACATCGAGAACACCTCGGCCTTACTCTTGATTATGTACACCCAATATCTCCTGGAATGATCATCTATAAAAGACACAAAATACTTTGCACCTCACAGGGATAGTACTGGTGCTTGCCACACGTCAGAGTGAATCAATTCTAGAATGACTTCACTTCTAGAATCTGAACTACTAAACTTTATACGATGTTGCTTGCCAACAACACAATGATCACAAAAAGCTAAAGATACCTTTGTGAGGCCCGAAAGTAGTTTCTTCTCTGCAAGAACCTTCATACCTTGTTCTGACATATGTCCGAGCCGCTGATGCCAAATCATTGATGATTTCTCAATCGACTCAGATGAAGCCACTGACGCTTCTCCCACTTGCAGAGCCCTCCCCTATACCATGTATAAGTTTCCGGCAATCTTGTCTGTCTTCATCAGTACAAGCGCACCCCTTTTAACTTTCATGATCTTGTTTCGCGACCTAATCTCACAACCAAGATCATCCAGTTGTCCATAAGACAACATATTCTTGCATAATCCCTCCACGTGTTGGACATCTCGAATGGTCTGAACAATCCCGTCATGCATCTCCAACTTGATCATACCGATGGCAACAACTTTCAAAGGTTCATTTTTACCACTATACACAGATCCTCCAGAGATCGGTGTATACTCATGAAACCACTCCCTCCGGAGAGTCATATGAAAACTAGCTCTTAAATCAATAAGACATACATCATCGAAGCCACGCATACCTCGAATAGCTGTTGCTGCTTCACTGCATAGTACATCACCATCATCTGAAGTGCTAGCAACGCTCCCCTGAGAATCATAACTCTTCTTGTTCGAATCTTTAAGATTCCAACAATCCTTCTTCAAATGACCTTTCTTGCCACAGTGCCAACAATTGTCGTTGGTCCTTGACTTGGATCTCCCTTGTTTCTTACTCCCACTTGAACCGCGCTCCGTCGTTCTCCCTCTTGTCACCGACAAGGCACCTTCTTGTTACGAACCTGCCTCCATGTCTTCTTTGTTCTTGCGCCGACTCTCTTCTTCCAGAATAGCGGTTGCAACTTCGTCGAAGACCAAATAATCCGTGAGGACATTATTTGTTAAGTTGATGACAAGCTGGTCATACGAATCGGGCAGACTTTGCTGCAGAATTTCAGCATGTTCAACCACTTCTATTTTATGACTTAACGACGTCAATTGAGAAAATGGAGTATTTCAAACATTGAGGTGCTCAGTTACCGGGGTAGATTTCGCCATCCTTAGTGTGTACAATTTCCATTTAAGGAAAATTTTGTTGTGTAGGGACTTCGCCTCATACGGCTTGTTGAGATGGTCCCATATCTCCTTAGCTGTCCTCTTCTCCTCAACGCTTGACAACACGCCATCACCTAACACCAGGTGAATATTTGCGATAGCGTTGCCGTCCATCTCGTTCCACTTCGTATCATCTGTGATTTCCACCGGCATGTCGCCAATCGCCGCGAGACACCCATCTTTCCTCAAGATGGCTTTGATCTTCAGCTTCCACAACGAGAAATTACTCCTGTTGAATTTTTCGATCTCAAATTTTGCCGTCATTGCTTCTATCACATACCACCGTCACCGAAAAATAATTTCAGTACGACACCCACAGATATCACCGAGACCCCGGATATGAACCGAGGCTCTGATACCACTTGTTGTAAAGTGGACCCTTCGGATAGAGCGGAAAAACACGCAATAAATGAAGGACGGGAAAATAAACGACTCACAGATTTTACGTGGAAAATCTCAAATTACTTTACGGTGAAAAACCACGGGCAAGGTAAAAGAACTTCACTATGAGTGTAAAATAGGAATTACAACTCTCCGACTTTTACCGTATTAAAGTCGCACAAACTCTCTATTTTTACCTCACACTTACAACACACTAACAACACTCTTTATATATTAATTACACTTAATTATATAAGAGAATGAATTGTATGTTTTGGGATGATATAAAATGGGGAATGAGCTTGGTATTTATAGGCTAAATTCTAAAAAAAAAGGTATTAAAATAATGTGGTGATTATAAAAAAAAACCTTCCACTAATCACCGCCCCAACACCATTAATCACCGCCACAATTTACCGCCCCAACAACAACTTTGTTTGATAAGTATTCATTGCGTAAATAATCAAAACAAAAGTTGTTTGAAGTAAATATAAAGAAAGAATTGTAACGGAGGCCCAAATGTATATGATGAATTGTACTGGCCGGTATGCAATTAATTCACGTTAGTACGTTGTTGTCTAGTTGACGTGAAAAGGATCGGTCGCGTTGAGTTAACAGTTTACATAATAATATAAGGGATAAATGCATTAAACCCCCTGAACTATGCAGGTTTTTGCGTTTATGTCCTTAAACTAAATAAATAAGCGATTTGCCCCATAAACTATGCAATTCTGTGCGATTTGCCCCCTGGCCGGGTTTTCGGCTATTTTTGGCCATTCTTGGCCGGAATTTTTCTCCTTACCCGACACATATGTGTTGTACTAGATGTATATTAGTAGTTTATGACAAAAAGTAGGCGAAAAAACACCTCGAACGGGGCATATTCCAGCTAAAATACACTGAAGAGGAAATCACATTTTGGCCGGAATATGCCCCGTTCGAGGTGTTATTTCGCCTACTTTTTGTCATCAACTACTAATATACATCTAGTACAACACATATGTGTCGAGTAAGGGGAAACATTCCGGCCAAGAATGGCCAAAAATAGCCGAAAACCCGGCCAGGGGGCAAATCGCACAGAATTGCATAGTTTAGAGGGCAAAACGCTTATTTATTTAGTTTAATGATGAAAACGCAAAAACCTGCATAGTTCAGGGGATTTAATGCATTATTCCATAATATAATTCAGTGAAGGAGTATTTTCCTATCTCTTCCAGTAAAATAGAAGTGCCTACTTATAATTTACTGATATGATATTATCGTTATGTCCATGCGTTGGAACGTAACGTAGACCACATATGTCACTCTAACATGTACAGTAAGAGTTTTATCGGGGAAAATGTATATACTATCGATCATCTTATCTTATCGTAATAAGTTTATATGTGGACTACAATAAAATTCACTAGTAATTTTTTCATGGTATTAACTTGGACCGATCGGCATAAATTTAATTAATTGATGATCGCACAGCTGTCTATGACTGATCGAAGACCTTGCTTAATATTTGTAGCAAGCTAAGATTGAACCATTGGCCTCCACACAAATAAGGAAAAAGACTCCAACCACTTGAGCAACATTGTTTATTAGATATTAGATAATGGATGAAAAATATGATATATACATACACATATATAATAGATGTGAAGACATGCTTTGTTTGGTAGTTCTCGAATATTACTGCTATAAATTGATAAACTCTTATTTTGCGATCGAGTGTTTTGTTAATTTCTCTTAAACTTTATATTTTAAAACAATTTTTAATCTTTACATAGTACTTAAAGAATCATAAATCACCATTGACAACACATCAAATACGAACACATCAAGCTTAATAAAATCATCGTCATGCCAATTCCATGTGCCCTCATGTATAAGAGTTATTTTCATATTGCAAATTCACAAAATCATAGCTCTTAACATTCAATCACTTCACTCTCATACTCTACTTTTCATGTTGTCTACAATTCATGTAGACTTCCTATATTGAGGATTATTTAGGATTTTTTACCTTGTAATCTTAGGCTTGGGTATGGGCTAAAATGGTTAAAAAAGACATATATGAGTTTTAGAAATGTACGTAGTAAATAAACTCAATTTGTTTTTTTTCCTCCCTTATTTGTATTTTTTTCATTGGACATACATTTTAGGCTCTTTTTGCAAATTTTTCTTGCGTTTTCATTTGCGCAATTTTCAAACCACCGTACACGTTATGATTTTTCGATAGGCGCCACCGAACTTAGAGTTTTTTCATAAGGTTATTTGCGCGCTCTATTGTGCTCATACTCCTTCAGCCCTTTTCTTTTCATATTTTGTTTTGGCTTGTCTTTTGTTTTAAAGTACCTACCGTATCCCTCATTTGTTTCATCAATAATGGCTCATAAAAAAAAGGCTTCAATGGGGTTCAGTGGATAATCTTCATACATAGTTTTGGGCTTGAAAGGCTAAAACGTAATAACGGAAAAGATTGCATGTTTTCATTTCCTTAACACATAAATCGGCATTTATCTCTAACAACAATCAAGCAAATTACTCAAAATTTATAATTACATGCTCTTCATTATTTTCTCATGAATGTAATACATTTATTTCACAATTATACACTTACAACAGATTGAAAGGTGTATATGAAAGAAAATATTTTTAATAATATTACTCAAGATGTACTAAAGGGTATTCATGTATTAGTCATCTTAAATTCGTACAATATTATGCATATTTCATAGATAACAAAAAGCGAAGCGCCCACACCCCCAACTTAAGATTATAAGATGTCCTCATCGTCAAATAAAAAAAAATATAAACCATATATGAGAGTACTCCCCTGATCGAGCTCAAAGGACACTCGTCGGAGTGTTGGTGTTGGTGTTTTCTTCATTTGTCATCTTCCTCTCAATGTGTCTCAACTCCACCCAATGATGGCTATTATTGCTCCGTACTTTCTCTTTGATTTCCTCCAATTTGTTCACCAATTCAGCATTGTCGCACTCCATGCTTTCCTTCGCCTCTAGCAGTTGTTCTTCGAACGTCTTTCGTTTCTTGTGCATAGGTGATAGGATTTCTTCAATAGATTCAGCTGCTGAAGACTTGTTAGTGTGCAATGTGATTGATGTGATATGTATTTTGGTGATGAATATATGTATCAAGTTCGGGACACTCTCATTTGATATAAAATGTAGTAATAAGTGCTCCAAAATGCTACAATCGTGGTGGACCATCAGCAGTGTGATCTCCAATAGCCTTAACTATGATTTCTCCAATGTTAGGAGTATCTTCTCTTTTGATAGGCATCATAAGTTTTGCTTGTTCCCATGAAACTTTTCCAGAATTGACAGGCGGTAGAAGCCTTGAACTTACAGACAAATAAAGCTCTTTGAAACGAGGTTGGAGTATCCCATTATCAACTTCAAGCTCACCATTGGCGTTGAATTGGAACGCCCCTTTGTTGGTAGTTAGCTGGTTGGATGCGGCTTCTCGTGACATTGTTCTGTATGCGCCTCACATCTCCATGGACTTCTTCCTCAAGCCATAATGATCATTGATTCTTTGCGTAGTGAAGCGTACTTCGTGGAGGCGGATGCTTGTTGATGATTCTCTTTGATCGTAGTGAGCGTAAGACTCACGTACAAGATTATCATTAACTATCCCCGGTTTCTTCGCTACTTGCTCCATCTTCCTGCGCATGTTAATTCCTGGAACTGAAAGTGCATGTTCATCCACAAAGTCACTTTTCAACAATTTAATATACTTCTTATAGCAACCTCTTGTTGTAAATTTGCCAGATCGTAGCTTGGTTGTGCTATGCTAAGCTTCTCCATAGTTGTGTGTCTTTGGATCAATCGTGAAGTATCATCCGGATGCCATGTTCTTCTACAAATAATTAACAGAAAAATAAATTTTCTTTCAAGAAAAAATAGAGAGATAGAGAATTAAGAAGAAATAGTCTTATTAATTATGAGAGATGTAATAATTATTATGAGTGATTCGAGTTAAATAAATAAGAGTTCTTAAAATAAATTGGAGAATTTTCTTAAGTTGCATAACTCTTTATATTAATTGTAATCACACCAGGAATAATTCATATACATCTGTAGACACTTAAAATTTATGTCTAATAAATCTCGACACGTGGAGAATAATATATTAAATTTCAATTTGTTTTTCTATTTTATTTTGGATTTATAACAAATTTATTTCCAAAGTAAAGTAGTTAAATTTATTAATTTTAATATATATGATGGATAAATTGAATAATGTCTTATTTATTAATTGGAGTTAAATAATCCATTTAAATTAAATAATGGTAAGTCTTGTAGAGCAAGAAAAGGAAAATATAATATATTATTTAATCATAATATTTTAAAGGGTTAAATAAATATATCAAGACAAGGAAAATCTTCTCCTCCAAGATTGAATATTCAAGAGATATCTAGAAGATTCATTTAGATCAAGTCTTCCATATCAAGAAATTGTAGACGCGATCACAACCGTTCATCTTATCAGGAGATTCTAATTGAGCTTCACTCCACAACTATAAATAGAGGTGGTCTTGAAGAAGAAAAAAAAACACACAAGATATTCACAAGTTGAAGAGGAAAAAACTCTAAGTTTTTCGCTCCACCAAATTCATCCATCTTCAAGCGTTCTTCTCAGCATCCAAGAATTCAAGAAATTTGTCATTACAAATTTGGCACGCCCAGTGGGACCATCTCTACCTCTCATCTCTTTTCCAGCAAGTCTCAAATTTGAAATCACAAGAAATCAGTATTGCTCAAAAATGGACAAGTCAATGGGGGCAACAAGCGGAGGTTTTTCGCAACCGATGGTGAAGGATACACTCACACCGGGGGCAAGACATGATGCTAAAGAAGATGATCAAACATCCTCATTGGAAAAGCAAGTTGCGGCACTTGCAAGAGCCATTGAGAATCTTACAAAACAAGCTCAAAATTGTCATGAACATTTAAACCGCCTTCTCCAAAAGCTAGAGTGCCAAGAAGGAGTTGAAAAATCCAAAGAAGTCACCAAAAACATTGGAGTTCAAGGTTGCATCAAGACTACAATCAACGAAACTGAAGTCTCTCATCGTCTCCAAAAGCAAGAGCTCGTGGAAAGCGGCGATCAAAGCATGGCACGTGAAAAGGTTGCTCAAGAGGTCGAAACTCAAGAACATGGTGGAGTCCTCGGCAAAGGAAGTCAAACCACTTTTCACTTCCAAAATCCGACTCTCTCAAGAAAGGACAATCAAAGAATGGCGCATGCGACAAAGCCTTTGAGAGAAACCACTCAAAATTTGGTTGAAGTAGGAGTGTGTAGCAAAGTCTCAAGCCAAGGAATTCAAGTCTCTTCCAAGGGGCTCATCTACATCGATCAATTGAAGAACTTGGTTCAAGAAGTTGCAAAGGATTTAAAAGCTCAACCTGCAATGACCAAAGCGTACACAAAGCCTTATACTCAAAGAATAGAGCAACTGCAAATGCCGAAAAGCGATCAACCTCCGATGTTTCAAAAATTCGATGGGACTAGAGACCTAAGACAACATGTTGCTCACTTCATTGAGACGTGCAATAGGGCTGGAACTTATGGAGATCATCTAGTTAAGTAATTCGTTCAATCCTTAGAAGACTTTGCCTTTGATTGGTACATTGATCCTGAACCAAACTCCATTGACAGTTGGGACGATCTACAAAACGAATTCTTCAAGCGCTTTTATAGCATTCGACGTACTGTGAGCATGATTGAACTTGCAAATTCTCAACAATAAGAAGACGAACCAATGATTGATTACATAAACCATTGGAGAAACTTGAGTCTCAGTTGCAAGGATCGGTTGTCTGAGACCTCGGCTAAAGAGATGTGCATCCAAGGCATGCAAATGGGGGCTTCATTACATTCTTCAAGGAATACAACCAAGGACGTTTGAAGAGTTAGCAACTCGTGCTCATGACATGGGATTGAGTGTGGTGCCAAGCGGAGTCAATTGACCACCTATGCAAGATCCGAGAAGATTCAAAGACAAAAAAGATGCAAGGAAATGAGGTAAACCTTTCAACAAAGAACCTACCCAAGAGTCTATGGCGGTGAATGTTGCCCCGTTAAGAATCCAAGCCAAGGCAAATGATAACAGTGACCAACGAGAAAGCGTTGCGGTATCTGAAAAGACCGGTAATTCACAAGCTAATGAACAAAGGAGGACGACACTCAAGGAGATGCGGTCAAAGCGATATCCATTCCTTGATTCTAACGTTTCAGCCAAATTTGACGATTTGCTCAAAGCTAACCTGATTGAACTGCCCAAAATGAAGAGACCAGAAGAGGCCGGTCACTCTGATGATCCTAAGTATTGCAAGTATCACCGTCTCGTAGGACACCCAATCCATGATTGTTTCATATTCAACGATAAGGTGATGCGGTTGGCTCTTAATGGGAAGATCACTCTAGAAGAAGATGTTGCGTCATCAAACCGTGTTGCACTCTCAAGCCACGTTGATAGTCTGGACAACTCCCACATCGTCGTTTCATGCAATATGATTCACGAAGAAGAGAAAATTGCAGACTCTACTTCAAAGACTGCTCATGTCACGAACCAATGTATGTCCACTATATGCTTCACTGATGAAGACCTTCTACTAGGTTCCAAGCTCCACAACCGACCACTGTTTGTCGGCGGCTATATTCACACACAAAGAGTCAATCGAATGCTGATTGACGGAGGCTCTACAGTTAATATCTTGCCTCTACGCGCTTTGAATGAATTAGGATCTTGGTGGATGAGTTATCGAGTAGTTGTCTGATGATCCAAGGTTTCAACCAAGGGGGGCAAAGATCCATCAGCATCATAAGATTAGATCTTCTTATTGAAGATATGTCCTCCAGTACGCTGTTCTATGTCATCGAATCCAACACATCCTATAACATGTTATTGGGTCAACCTTGGATACATGAAAATGGAGTCGTTCCTTCAACATTACATCAGTGCTTTGGATATTACCAAGATGGAGTCGAAAGAAAGGTACATGGTGATGTAAAGCCTTTTTCTGATGATGAATCACACTTTGCGGATGCAAAATACTACATTGAAGGAAAGAGCACCGTGAGACTTAATGGAACCGAGCAACTCCAGCAGCATGGTGTAAACGGCTTCAATAACACAAGTGACACAGAGAAGAGTAAGATTACTGGATCTCCCATTGGGACAAAGACTTTGAAGGAACTTACATTTCCTCTTACAACACTTGAAAGGAAATGGCCATCTCCTCCACTTGAAGGATTTATTCGTCCATCCAAAGGACCCGAAATAGAGCATCGAACATTGCCCACAAAGAAGATTGAGGAATGCTTTGACCCAAAAGCTTTCAAGTTGCTAGTCAAAGCTGGATATGACCCTAATGAAGGATCACGACTGGAGGGCCTCGCTCTTGATGCTGCTGCAGAGAAGCCATACGGACTCAATACCACACAAGCCATGTTAAAGGAAAAAGGGCATACCATTCCAAACATTCAGATGGGCCTTGGCTACAAGCCACCAAACCCAGTTCGTATTGCTATAAAAAGAGCTAACACCAACCACGTGGGCGGAGTAGAGGGCTCAACCATAGGCCGTGAAGAGAAGATGCCACACATGTCGGTCTTTGATAGAATTGGTCCAAACAAAACGGTCTTTGATAGACTTGGTCCGTATAAAATGGTCTTTGATAGACTTGGTCCGAATAAAGCGGTATTTGATAGTCGTGGTCCGAATAGAATGGTCTTTGATAGGCTTGGTTCGAATAAAACAGTCTTTGATAGGCTTGGTCCAAATAAAAGGTTCGATTGGAAAAGTTTGAGCGTTCCTCATATGTCGACACACGCTAAGAGAAACCTCAAGTTATCAAACTCTAAGAAAGTTCAAAGTCTGATCCCATCTCGGATGACTTGCCGCAAAGGCTTGATAGTGTCTTGTGGTGAAACGCTCAAAGTCAAGTTGCAAACCGTGCTGCTCACGAAGACCAAAGACGGAGATGAAGAGAGTGTAGGGTCGTCATGCCATATCACTTTACATGAAGTAAATATTGAAGAAGACGCTGAAGATAGGCTTGGTCCAAATAAAAGGCTCGATTGGAAAAGGTTCAGCGTTCCGCATATGTCGACACACGCTAAGAAAAACCTAAAGTTATCAAACTCTAAGAAAGTTCAAAGTCTAATCCCATCTCGGACTTACCGCGAAGGCTTGATAGTGTCTTGTGGTGAAACGCTCAAAGTCAAGTTGCAAACCGTGGTGCTCACGAAGACCAAAGATGGAGATGAAGAGAGTGTAGGGTCGTCATGCCATATCACTTCTCATGAAGTAGATGTTGAAGAAGATGCCGAAGATGCGCCTGTTGAGTTGGAGGAGGGTGTCAAGGCCACTGTTGATGAGTTAAAAGAGGTAAACGTGGGCAGCGTCGATGACCCGAGGCCAATTTACATAAATGCATTGCTCGAAGCTGATGAAGAACAAAGTTACGTTGAGTTGTTACACGAGTTCAAGGATGTGTTTGCTTGGTCATACAAAGAAATGCCAGGCTTGGACCCGAAGATGGCGGTACACAACTTATCGGTAAATAATGATGTGTGTCCCGTCAAGCAAGCCCAAAGAAGGTTTAGACCTGACTTAGTCCCATTACTCGAAGCCGAAGCATGCGCTAAGGATGACTTTCCTCTATCGATTGCTGAACTAATGATTGATGCCACCATGGGACACGAAGCCTTGTCTTTCATGGACGGATCATCCGGATATAACCAAATTCGCATGGCTCCACGAGATGAAGAACTGACTGCTTTCCGTACTCCGAAGGGTATATATTGTTACAAGGTGATGTCGTTTGGATTGAAGAACATAGGTGTTACCTATCAAAGTTTAATGCAAAATATCTTCGACGACATGTTGCATAAGAACGTTGAGTTTTATGTGGATGATCTTGTCGTAAAGTCGAGGGAAAGGAAAGATAACATAAGTGACTTACGGAAAGTCTTTGAGCGACTGCGGAAGTATCAATTAAGGATGAACCCTATGAAGTGTGCATTTGGCGTTACATCCGGAGAGTTCCTCGGTTTCATTATTCGTCAGCGAGGCATTGAAATCGAGCAATCCAAGATTGATGCAATAGTTAAGATGCTGGAACCACAAAACATTCATGAACTCAAAATTCTACAAGGAAAATTGGCGTATCTCCAAAGGTTCATCTCAAATTTAGCCTGTCGTTGCCAACCTTTTAGTCACTTGATGAAGAAAGACGTTCCATTTAGGTGGGATGATTCATGTCGCAATGCTTTTGAACAAATCAAGTCATATCTGATGAAACCTCCCGTCTTAGCCGCTCCTGTGTCGGGACATCCCTTGATCCTATATATTGCTGCCCAAGAAAGATCAGTGGGGGCATTGCTCGCCCAAGAAAATGACAAAGGGAAAAAAAATGCTCTTTATTACCTAAGCCGAACAATGACGCCAAATGAGTTGAAGTACGCTCTTATCAAAAAGCTTTGCCTAGCCCTTGTGTTCTCAATTCAAAAATTGAACCATTACTTCCAAACTCATACTATTCGTCTTGTATCCAGAGCAAACCCTTTGAAGTATGTCATGACGAGGTCGGTGTTGTCTAATTGACTTACAAGATGGTACCTTCAGCTGCAACAGTTTGAGATTGCATATATCCCTCAAAAGGCTGTGAAAGGACAAGTATTGACAGATTTTCTAGCTGACAACCCTATTCCTGCCGAGTGGGAGTTAATGGACGACTTACCCGATGAAGATGCACTCGTGATTGAGGTCACTCCTCCATGGGAAATGTACTTTTATGGTGCCGCACATAGAAATTGAGTCGGCGTCGGTGTTATCTTTCTCATGTCTAATGGAGAGGTCTTCCGTATTCCTTCACATTAACTCAAAATTGCTCAAAAAATGTTGCCGAATATCAAGCTTTGATACTCGGGTTAGAAATGGCAATTGAGCTGAAGCAACCTCACGTAAAAGTATATGGCGATTCCAAGTTGGTCGTTAATCAATTGTATGGCGAATTTGAGGTTAAGAAGCCAGAGCTCCTACCATATGTTGAGTATGCAAGAAGATTGATCAAAACTCTTGGTGACGTTACAGTAGAACATGTGCCGATGAAAGATAATAGGCAAGCCGATGCGTTAGCTAAACTTGCTTTTATGTTGGTTACATCGAAAGATAAGACGTTCATACCTGTGTGCCATAAATGGGTACTCCCGCCTATTCTAGAAGATAACGGCGAACAAGGTGATAATAATGAAAGTCATGTTGTTGAGGTATACGAAATTGAAGTGGAAGATTGGCGACAATCATTCGTGGACTACTTGAAGCATGGAAAATTGCCCGATGATGTACGTCAAAAGATCGACATTAGGTGTCGTGCAGCTCGGTTCATCTTCTATAAAGACACACTCTATAGGCGCTCGTTTGATGAAGTTTTCTTGCGCTGCCTAGTAAAAGAAGAAGTTATGCAAGCTATGGAAGAAGAACATTCCGGAATTTGTGGAGCTCATCAGTCTGGTCCAAAATTGTATTTTCGCATCAATAGAATGAGCTACTACTGGCCTACCATGGTTTTAGATTGCATGAAGTCCGCACAAAGATGTCAAGCTTGCCAATTCTACTCAAACTTCATCCATCAGCCGCTTGAACCTTTACATCCGATTGTAGCTTCTTGGCCTTTTGATTCGTGGGGCTTGGACGATGTCGGTCCTATGACAAAGTCTTCTGGTGGACACTTGTACATCTGGGCTGCAACCGACTACTTCTCAAAATGGGCCGAAGTTGTGCCTCTCAAAGAAGTCAAAAAGGAGACTGTTGTCAACTTCATTCGTACCAATATCATTTACCGCTACGGAGTTCCCCGACGTATCGTCACTGATAATGGAAAGCCGTTTTGCAATAGTTTGGTAGACAAGTTGTGTGAGAAGTTTGGATTCAAAAAAAAGAAACTCTTCCATGTATTATGCTGCTTCTAGTGGCCTTGCCGAAGCATTCAACAAAACTCTCTGCCACTTGCTAAAGAAAGTGGTGGCGAAGTCAAAGAAAGATTGGCATAAAAGAATTGGAGAAGCTTTATGGGCATATAGAACTACACACAGAACGCCAACTCAAGCAACCCCGTATGCGCTGGTCTATGAAGTAGAAGCAGTTCTCTCTCTTGAGCAACAAATCTCGTCTTTAAGGATAGCTCTGCAAGAAGGACTCACCGAAGAAGAGAATGCTCATTTGCGCTTGCAAGAGCTAGATGCCCTTGATGAGAAAAGGCTAGAAGCGCAACAAAAACTTGAGTGTTATCAAGCTCGTATCTCCAAGTCTTTTAACA
This sequence comes from Linaria vulgaris, assembly GCA_948329865.1. NCBI lineage: Eukaryota > Viridiplantae > Streptophyta > Magnoliopsida > Lamiales > Plantaginaceae > Linaria > Linaria vulgaris. Next base: position 69,874,837 of record OX415249.1, read on the forward strand.
AAAGGTCCGCCAACGCTCCTTTCAAGTTGGTGACTTGGTTCTTGTAGTGAGAAGGCCCATCATTATCACTCATCGAATCGGGAACAAGTTCACTTCAAAGAGGGATGGTCCTTATGTCATCACAGAGGTATACACGAATGGCGCATATAAGTTGGTTACCGAAGATGGATTAAGAATTGGTCCTATCAATGGAAAATTCTTGAAGCAATACTACCCTTGATGATTGAAGCATTCTCCATGACGCACGAGCTTAAACTGCATGTTACTCCTGGCCTGCATGAGTATAAACTGTGGATGGCAACCACCAATGGTAAATTATGTGGTTAAAATGATAACTTACCCCACAAAAGGTGTTTTATGTGGTTAAATTTTAAATACCCCACTTTGTTCAAAATGGTTAAAGAATGAATACTCTTGGCCCGCATGAGTATAAACTGTGTAAAGCACCCCCTTAAATAAATCTTGATTTCTTTGAACTACGGTATGACTTGATCCTTTTATTGAGGTACGTAGGCAGCTTAGAAGTTTTCTAAGTTCAGTCATGAAATTTGCTTAAGTTGGTTTTGTTGCGTTATGTTACAGTATTCATGGGAAAGAAACATAATGCCAAATGCAAATGAATAACTCAAAATAAGGTAAATAAAGGTCTCCTAGACACGAGCTAAAAGGTCTACAAATCATTCAAGTCTTCAAAGAAAATGATCAAGTCTCCTAGACACGAGTCAAAAGGTCTCCAAATCCTTCAAGTCTTCAAAGCAAATGTGCAAGTCTTCGAGACACGTCGAAAGGCTGGAAATCCTTTAAGTGTTCACGTCTCCTCGACACAAGCACAAAATTTCTTCAAGTCAATTGCTCCATGATGCACGAGTCTAAACTTCACGTTACTCCAAGCCCGCATGAGCATAAACTGTGAATGCCACCCCTAAATCCAAATTCATGTATTTTGAACTACATCTTGACTTGATTCCTTTGTTGGATACGTTGGCAACATGGAAGCAATTCTAGGTTCAGTCATAATCTTTTGCCAAGTTATGTTTCATTGAAGATGTTACGTAAAGATCCTTGAGATACAATGCAACAACAAAGTTGAGTGAGCAACCAAGTCATGAATGCATCTCCTCCTTCGAGTTGTCTTTGAAGCCAAGTAGCGAAAAGAAGGTTTCCTCCTTTGAGTTGTCTTTGAAGCCAAGTAGCGGAAAGAAGGTTTCCTCCTTTGAGTTATCTTTAAAGCCACGTCGCGGAATGAATGTTTTCTCCTTCAAGTTGATTTTTGATACAGGGCAATGGAAACAATGTTCGTTCTTGTCGAGGTGTTCTTGATGTAGGATCAACAATGTCACTCTTGCCAAAATGTCTTTGATGTAGGGCCGTGAAAACAAGTCCATTCCCACTGAACGTCTTTAGCGCCAAGTTATGAATGCAATGTCTCTTCTTTTTGGATGCCTTTGAAGTCAAGTCTTGAAGTCAATGTCTCCTCCATGGCTTCTTTGATGCCGAGTTGTGAAAAGAATGTCTCCTCCTTCAAGCTCACCAATAAGGTTGTGTCAATTACGGTTTGAGTGTGCTCTTCTTGCAAGAGATCTGATCTTCATCAAGTTTTGTTACGCGCGTAAACTTTCATGAATACCAAGTTGCAATTTGTGTGAATAAAAAACGCATGGAACAAAGCTCTGCATGACCGCGGCAGATGATATTTGTCTTTTTCTTTGCCAAAAAGCTCTTTCTCGCTCGGTATGACTTCGTCATATAGGGATCCAAATATAGGCAGACCGGCAAGATGTTCCAAGTCCAATAAGGAAATAGAGAGCTCTCCAAGGAAAGTTACAAGGGTGTTGGTAGACGGTGACCATGCTTCGCACAAGCCTTTTAGGATTTCCAAATTGCACTCATATGTGAATAAGGACGCATAGACCGGGTCGTACGTATTGGTGGAAGTAAGTGTAGGCTTGCATCAAACAAGGACATCTTCTGTCCACTCCTAATATCTGGGGAAGTAATAGAATTCGCCGGGGAAGTGAAGAAAGGCATCGTCCCACATGGCATCTCCTTTGGCAATGCGTCGCTCCCAAGGTATCCAGAGGAAGATCACCGTTTGATACTCGGTGGTGAGGAGACTGGAGCACGAACGACAGCAGAGATCGATTGGAGGACTTGGAAAGCTCTTTGGTCTAATCTTTAGGCTTAGTGGTGTTAATCAAAGTGGGCCATCGGCTTGTAAAAATTCTGGCAAGAGGGGTACCAACTTCCAATATCGTGTCCCGTTGATTTTCATCGCCGGTGATGATTAGAGTCTCAATTCCCTTCGAATTATAGGCATGACCGAATTTCACCATTGTGCGTGAACTGTCAACATAAAGAAGGTGAAATTGTTGGACCGTGGATTGACACAACACTTTTTAAGAGTTAAGCTGGAATTGCCTTAACTCTATTTTGATCTTCTTGATAATAATAATGTGCAGCGGAAGTAAGAACGCAAGAAGATATAATTTTAAGAAGTTTTTAATATTATTAAAAACTTCCGAGCCTTAGGCCAAAGAACCATAAAGGTTTTATCAAAAACGTTCCTCACAACAATTCACTCACGCTATTTGTTGATCGGACTCAACGAAGCAGACAAGTAAGAACTACTTAACTTCTCTGAACTAGACTTAAGCAGTTGATACAAAAACTTTGCAAAACAAGACGAAGACAATACAAAGAATGATTAATCTCTTGGATTGTTTAGCACGATTGTCTTGTCTTCATCTTGATCAACTTCACATCTTTTATAGATTTCTTGAGACTTGCACGCCAAGATGTGTTGTTCACAGTTTTGGTAACTCTTGTTGTTTCCTTGTTGAATAATGCCTTCTTTGTGAACTTCAAATCTTTCCTGAATATGTGTTTCCTTTATTACTAATCTAACAAGGTAACACATCTTCTTCAATTGGCAGAATCCTGGAAAGAATCACAGTTGCACAGAATCCAATATTGTTTCCTTCTTCTGAAAGCGTTTGAGTTGACTATTCAACTTTGCTTGAATAATGGAATCTTCAAGCAAGGAATCTTCCATAGCTCTTCCTTATGATTTAGATACCTTCCTGGACATAAACATAAACAACTGAAACCGTGGAACTTGGTTAATATGTGAATAAAGGCAAAACTCAAAATATAGCAGTTAAAGGCAGTTTTCGCACAGACTCTCTGGTTTCAATGTTATCCTCAATGTTAACCCAACATCGTCTAACATTGCATCGTCTAACATTGACTCCAGAAAACCCTGCACTTTCAATCTCCTCCTTTTTGCCTTTTTTCACAAAACCAACACCTGTTCCAATCAAGTCTTATATCCAGAAAGTTATAATCAACAAGAAACAAATTAAACTACTAAACTGCTCCCCCTTAATACAAGATATCATATTCAAAGTTAAATTAACCAAGACAAGCATTAAGGTCATCACTACATTCACATATGTACATATGTTCAGACCTCAACATTCATCAATGTTGCCTCAGCATTGAAACCAGTAAGTTTCCTGCATAGAAGGTTAACCAGAAAACAGTTCAAAATGTTCCTTCATAAAAAATAGCAATAAAGGTCAGTTAGAGCAGTTCAACAGCAGTACTTAGATTTACAGGCCATAGCTAGATATCAAGGACAAGCCCCTTGATCAAATAAAACCAAACAGAGATTAATGTACCAGCAGTTCAAAGATATTAGCAGTTCATAGAAACAGACCATAAACTAGAAGACTAAAATTTAAAATTTAAAATTGGAACCTACTCTCCCCCTTTTTGTGAAGAAGGGAGTTTCTCCAAATTTTTCACAATGTCCTCCAGTTCTTTGAGGTGTTCCTTTCTTTCCTCAATCTCCCTCTGAGTATCAGCAATCTGCCCCATATACCAGTTCAGCATATGATCCACAAAAGCATAAGTAATGACCATGCAATCTTCCTCCTTGGACATAGGCACTGAAGTTCCAGCAAACTCCTGAGCCTTCTTTTTTTCAGTCCTTGGTCTCACCACTCCTTTTGGGTTCCATGGAAGGTCTCTCACTCTTGATCCAGACAAGTAGCTTGGGAGAATTGTCAGTTCAGTATCATTCTTCCTCCAGCCCACAGTGACACTTGTCTTCAATCCTTGACTGCCAAGGATTTTGCAGATGAGTGAGGGAAAAGGCAGCATGCCATTCTTCCTTCCAGCAACTTCAGACATAGACTTCACAATCCTCTCCCCCATGTTTACTGCCAGCCCATTCTTGATTTTGTAGACTAGGAGTGATGATTCCTTAGTGAAAACAAAGACATTTTTTCTTGGCAGCCAGTTGAAGCAAGCTATCTTGTGCAAGACAACACTCAGGGAGGTGAATTTTGTGGTTGGCAGAGCATCTCTCCAGGTTTTAACCAACCCTCAAGTCAAGTCTTCCATTACATCATCATAGTAGGGGTCCTCAGATTCATCACTAGTAGGGAATCCACATATCATATTGATGGTGTAGGGGTCAATGTTGAAGACTCTCCCCCTCACCCAAGCCTTTCCAAATTTTGGAGATCTGTAGTCCCTGATCCATTTTGAGAGATTTAGGTAGAACTCCATGACAATCTCAGGAGCATAGTCACTCAGCTACATCGCTGATTGTTGCAACCCTCTTGCCTCAAGCAAGTCCATCACCTTGTTCTCTTTGAAACTGGCCATCTCTATAGCTCTTTCAGTGTGAATCTCTCTTCTTTTGAAGGAATCTCACTTCTTCTCCAACTCTTGAGAGAGATAGTAAGGAGAAAAGTAGCTCCCCTCATCATCAGGATAGACCACATATAGCCCATATGTGTACTCCTCTGTCCCTGATGTTGCCTCAACATCAGCAGCAACATCAGCAGCATCATCCTGCTCTTCCTCAGTCTCCTCTTCCTTCTCTTCTTCTTCCTCATCCTCAACATCTACTACCTCAGTTTCCTCATCCACTACTTGCTTTCCTTTCCTCTTTCTCTCAGCAGCAGCAGCAGCAGCCTTCTTCTCTTCTTCATCCTTCTTCTTATCCTCAGCAGCCCTCTTCCTAGCTGATCTCTCAGCCTGTCTTTTCCTGACCTCAGCCCTAGCCTTAGCAGACTCAGACATATTTTTTCAATTTCTCCCCATTGCCCTTTCTCTTTTTCTTTTGAGCCCTAATCCACTTCCTCACCATCTTGTCTACAGACGCATCCACAGATTTCTCCACAAATTTTTCAACAGAGCCACTACCCTCCCCCTCAACAGGTATATCAGCATCAAATTCAGGGATGGGTTCAGCAGTGTTTACCTCAGCTTCTGGCTCATTGGTGATGGGAGTGGTTGGTTCCACTGTTGGCTCAACATTGGAGGTCGATTCTCCCTGTTTGGTCTTCTTTCCTCGTCGCACATAGGGAATCGCCTTCCTCTTAGCAGCAACAGGAGTATCAACTGTCTTTGCAGCAGCACCTCTAGTGTGTGAACGAGTGCAGCAGTGGGTTCACTTCCTAGGGCAACATCTTCAAGGGTTTGCATGGGAGACTTGCTTGCCATTGTTAATGAAGAAGATTTGTGAGAATTTGCAGAGAAAATTGAGAGAATTTGAGAGTAGAGAGAGTAATTTTGCAGTTTAAGCACAAATAATAATCTTGCAAGCACAAATAAGGGAAATAGGGTTTTAATTTTTGAATTAGTCGTGAATTAAGGAAAGAGAATGAATGTTAGTGGGCAGTTACCAAATTTGAACCAAGTAAAACTTTCCCACTATGTTTTCCCACGCACATGCTTTGATGTTTAATAAACAGTTAATCATAGCGATTTTCAAAAAACTGAAAACTTATAAGTTCATGTTTTCAATGTTGACCTGCGACTGTGCACAATGTTGGGATAACATTCAATAACATTCAAAACCGAAGGTGGAGGTACAGGCTTCACCAAGGCAAATTCATGTGAGAGCTTGAGATACATCCAAGAATACATCTAAAACTTAACCAATATAGCAAGTGAGTACCTCAGACATATTGTTCAGATCAAAATCATGAGTAAGCAACTTAGATAACAAGAAACACACATAGATAAGCAGTTATCAATTCAAGGAACAATTCATTTCCACAACATAGAAAGTCACAGAACTGTGTGTCACCTGCAGTATATCACCCAAATTGTATGCCTCAACACATGAATTATACTCCCCATAAGCCTAGACCTACACAACTCACAACAAGAAAGAAAACAATGTAGTTCTATATGAATGCAACAATGTAATGTCAAATAGGCAGATGGTAAACACTTATGAAGAACTTCTCAAAACAGCACAGTCACATCTCTTTATAATCTTTATTATTTTCATAACTCATCTGAACCAAAAACTGAAGGTTGCTAAACACAAAATTAATGTCACTACTGAATGAGGGCAGCCTGAACTCCACACAACCCAGTAACAACATTAACAGCAACAAGTTAGGCAGGTACAAAGGCCTTGAATGTTGTCCATTCATTTATCATGCACCCCAACACCCCAATTCTTTATGCATACTTGTTTACCAACCTGCATTCAAGAGAATCACCAAGTGATCAGTGCTACTAAATGTAAGAAATCGAAACCTCAAACACCCTAGTAGAAAGGATCACCCTCATGTGTTCCTTAGCCAAACAAACAGGAATATGTAAATAAGCACAACTGAGTAACACTGAAGCTGCAACAACATGCACCCCAACTTCTCCACATGTCCTGTACACCTTCCATATGAATAAGACACAACTGAATAGATATCAAAGTAGTGAACTTTGTGTACCCCAGCTTCTCCATATGTTAGGCAATCACAACCTCAGACAAACAGTAGAGTTTTATTACTTTTTCAAAACCAAAGATGTGAAACTGATAACTATAAGGAGTTGTTTATCAAAGAGTTCAACCACACAAACCAAATATGACAAGACACAGATGAAATGAGACTCACAAGAAAAAAAACTCAACAAAGGAATAACAACAGAATACCTACTACACCACAACCAATATACCAGTGCTAGTCAGTGGTGTTATGACAACACTGGTTTCCTCAACATTTTCACATATTGCACATGCCAATAGATTTCCTCAAACTGAAGAATCGCTCACTATCTAAAGGTTTTGTAAACATAACTGCAAGTTGATTAGTTATCTCAATATGTTCAATGTTGACCACTTTGTCCTCTACCATATCTCTTAGGAAATGATGTCTTATGTCTATATGCTTAGTTCTAGAATGTTGGGCAGGATTCCTAGAGATACTTATGGCACTTAGATTGTCACAGAACATGAGAAGTGTATCACTATCTAGCCCATAATCTGAAAGCATGTGTTTAAGCCACACAAGTTGGGTAACACAGCTGCCAGCTGCTACATATTCTGATTCAGCAGTTGATAATGAAACACATTTCTGCGTCTTGCTATACCAGGAGACCAAATTATTCCCCAAATAAAAACAACCCCCACTTGTGGATTTCCTGTCATCCACATCACCTGCCCAGTCAGAGTCACTGAAACCAACCAAGTTAGTGTTAGTGTCAAAAGAATACCAAAGGCCTAAAGGTGAAGTTCTAGAGATATATCTAAGAATCCTCTTCACAGCAATCAAGTGAGATTGCCTTGGCTCAGCTTGGTACCTAGGACAAACACATACTGAAAACATGATGTCAGCTCTAGAGGCAGAGAGATACAGCAAACTACCAATCATGGATCTGTACAATGTTGGGTCAACACTGCTGCCAGTGCCATATTTTTGTTATCTTCACTGAAGAGGACATAGGAGTTTTGCAAGGCTTAGACTCTTGTAGCTCAAATCTCTTCACCAGATTCCTTGCATACTTCTCCTGGTTCAGGAAGATACCATTTTCCAGTTGCTTAACTTGTAGTCCCAGAAAGTAGTTGAGCTCACCAATCATGCTCATCTCAAATGTTCCTGTCATAGACTCAACAAACTTCTATAAGGTAGACTTGTTAGTAGAGCCAAATACAATATCATCCACATAAATTTGAGCAATGCATATATCAGAGCTTTTTCTAAGGACAAACAAAGTTCTATCTCCATCTCCTCTATTGAAACCTAGGCCTAACAGAAAATCAGTTAGCCTCTCATACCAAGCTCCAGGAGCCTGTTTTAAGCCATACAAAGCCTTTTCAAGTTTGTACACATGGTCAGGATGTTTAGGATCAGCAAAGCCTTTAGGTTGTTCTACATAAACCTCTTTGTCAATTAAACCATTCAGAAATTCACCTTTAACATCCATTTGGTATAGTTTAATCTTAAGACAGCAAGCAATAGCAAGGAGTAATCTAGTTGATTCTATCCTAGCTACAAGAGCAAAAGTCTCATCAAAATCTATACATTCTACCTGAGTATAACCTTGTGCAACCAACCTACTTTGTTCCTCATAATTACACCATTCTCGTCAGTTTTATTTTGGAAAATCCATTTTGTACCTATTACATTCACATGTGATGGCCTAGGCACTAGATTCCAAACTCTGTTTTTTGGTGAATTGTAAGAGTTCCTCTTGCATGGCATTAATCCAGTAACTATCCTTAAGAGCTTCAGTTACATTCTTAGGTTTATTGGAGGAAATAAAACAAGATGCATTATCAACAGTACACGAAGAAGACATGCAAACACACAACTTAGCCATATCTTTGTAATTGACCCTTTCTTTGTTGCGTGTTCTAACTCTTTCAGTAATTTGTCCAATTACTTGAGAGGTTGGATGATCTCTTTGTATTCTTAGAGGGGGGGTCTCTTCTGGATACATGAACCACTTCTGCTATCGCATCCAGACTAGAGTACTCCACCAAATCGGCTGCGAAACACATAAAATAGAGGATGAAGAAAAAAATCGGGAGGAAGATATCAATTTACAAAGATATAACACTTACCGAGTGTAGAGGGGCCGTTATACCGTACGGGAGATATCCCACTTGCTCGCAAAACTATGTCACTACAAAGCAGGGTACCGTCGTACGGATGGTTAATCAATTTCCTCAGAAACTCGAGGTTGTGTGCAGTAGGCCCGACAGCGGCTCGTCTCTCATATTTGGTGTCTTCACACCACACACTAGGAAGCGCATCAAACTCGCCAGCCGTCCTCTCCTGGATGTACATATACGCGCACTTATTTTCAAATCCATAGCTAGATTGAGTATATTGCACGAACCTAAGTCCCGCATGGGCTCGCACACAGAAGAACCCCCTATCACCACCCTTCATGTTGACCAAGACACTGAAGAGTTCCCATAACTCATTAGCTTCGCAAGGGGCACCCAACGCCCTCATGACACAAATAAAAGCCACAATGTACCCCAGAGAATTGGGGGATAGCTGTCCCAAGCAGACCCCGATGCTTGCTACGATAGCACTAACCGCATGATCAATCGGGAATCGCAGTCCGTTGTTGAAATGCTTGGCATTAACAGTAATGCAGCCTTATGGTGGAGTATGCATTCGTTGATCCGCACTGGGGAATATGACCTTATACCCTCGGGGATGTCATACTCGTCGGAGTAATAACCAGCATGATGAGGAACATGAGACGCCATGTCCTCGTACTTCTCTGAGGTCTTATATTTCGGGGGGCTGACCTCAAAGCCCCATTCGTCCACATTAGGGCCGGCAGCTTCGGGCGGAGCAGAAAATTTAGCACCGCCCTGTTCGCCAGTCAACTGATCAGGCCCAAACATCTCGTTTTCGGAGTATTCCATTCCGCCCTCTTCGAAATCCATCTCGGGCAAACCTGCGCCAACGCTGTCCCCGGCAAACGACATATTAACGCGCCAAAGGATGAAAGTCAAAATCGAACGAGATATCGAAAAAGGTATCGAATACGATATCGAAAATTAAAATCGAATGAAGATATCGAAACCGAGATCGAATGCTATATCGGAAGTCAAATTCGATGTGCTTTTCGAATGAACAACGAAATTTTGCTAAAAGCCAAAGTGGGTTTTCACTTTCCTGACAGCCCTATTTATAGATATCGGAGATGCTAGATCGAAACACAGTTTCGATCTCACATCGGTACTGATATTCGATATAGATAAAAGGACACGGGCAAGGACAGATGCACATGGGGGATCACCAAAGTGCATCACAGAGCGCAATCCCGAGATGTGCGGGCAATTTAAAAATCCCGTGTGGCGAACTAAAAATTCAAATACGGACCTCAAATTATACATCCACTTTACTGGAGAGTCCAGCGAAATTTATCACAAACGGCATTCCTCGCAAATTTGATCTCCGTCATTTGAACTGGCGGGACGAAGGGGACAGGCAACCGAGGAATTTAAAATTAAATTTGCGAATTCTTATCTCTAAGACAAGAATCCCCAAATTGGAGGACTACATGATATGAGCATTTCCCGCATATTGGGCCTGGCCCAAACCAGGCCCATATTGGACCATATCGGGGGCCACTTTCGATGTCATATTGGACCATCACCGATATGTTACTGTGGTCCCCGGATCCCGAGGTCTATAAATACGCGGTACCCGGATCCCAAAGTAAGCATTTATTATCCTTGAGCTACCACGCATCACATCGAAATACATCCCCGATCTCACTCTCGATATCGCTTTCGATATCGGGATTACCTCGTGTACCTTTAATACGTTACACCACCACATCACCGATATCACGTCGGGGAGCATCCTCGATATCATGTCGAAGACAATCACTGACATACATCCGATCTAGTCACCGATATCCCACTGTCATCCAAGCATCGAGGCGTTAGTTCGAGGTGTTCTGGGCCAAGTCTACGCGAGATACATAGTGTAGGCCTGATTTGAGATAGACTCGTTGTATTACTAGACCATTCACTTGTAACCCACATGCATATATATAATACGATCTATTGTCAAATCAATATTATAATTTGGGCATAGAGATAGAATTATGAGGGAAATTAATGAATTTGACCCATTAACTTGGCTTCATTTAAGTTTTAGCCCACTAGTTTGGCACGAAATAGTTTTGGTACACTAAATTGACACTGTTTGCAGTTTTAGCCCACTAATTTGACACACAATAATTTTAGTCCACTAACTTGGCTCTGGTGACAATTTTGGCACCCCCGGCGTGACGAGTCGCTGCCACCAAGTTAGCACCTTCGTGGCACTAGCGCCACATGTCATCAACTTTCAAACGTGCCATATCTTTTTTTTTTCACATCTTAAATTTTTTTAATTAAAAAATTAAAATTCAAAATAAATAAATTATGATAAACAAAGGAGGGGCCAACGAGTCACACCTCATTCTCACTCCCCTCATTCTCTCTCTCCAATTCATCTGTCACCACTTAATTTGTCCCAATTTCAGCATAAACCCTTACCTTAAATCAGCCACCAAATCTGTAAATCCACTTTAAAATTCACCTATTGTGTACCCTATAGTTCCAAAATATATCTCCTCTTCCCACCATAGTTTTCATATGCTCTTATTTAAAATTAAATTTAAAGGTTTTTAGTAAAAACTAATTATTCATGAAATTAGCTTATAGAGCACATTACTAAATTTTCGTCATTGACTTCGCTGATTTGGGTAGCAAGTGTTGTTGTTCATACTCTTTTCTTCCTTAATATTTCATATCTTGAGCTTCAACAGTAGAAAAAATGATAAAAGATTTGAATGTCGGACTAATTTTCATTAAAAAAAAAGTTTATGAAATATTACAAATTTCATATCCAAGCTTCCAACATTTGTGAATATATGAAAGGCAATATACATCTAAAGTTCCAACCTTATCCATGTAGCAAACAGAGAGAATGAATCAGGGAGGAAGAATAATGAGGGAGGAGAGAATAAGATGTGATCTGTTGATCCCTCATTTGATTGTTTCAATTTTTTTTATATATTTTTTGTGTTTTTGATTAAATACGAAAATGAAAAAAATAAAAAGAAAACTCTATATTTGAAAGTGGATGACACATAATTTCAAAAAAAAAAAAAGAAGAAAGTGGATGACGCATGGCGCTACGTAGTGCTGACTAGCTAGGTAGATACTGGCAACTCGTGGCACCTGTGTGCCAAAATTATTACCTATACCAAGTTATTGTGTGCCAAATTAGTAGGTTAAAAATGAAAACATTGTCGAGTTAGTGAGCCAAAACTATTGCGTGTCACATTAATTGCCTAAAACTGAAATGAAACAAAATCAGTGGGCCAAATTTATTAATTTCGCCTTAATGACTAAGTTTGGAGCTAATAATATTGAAGAGAATAGATCAACAATGAATTTCCAAGCCTAAACGCAATAAAGGCTGGAATAGTTTGATTACAACTCCACAATTTATTTGCATATAATAATAATAATAATAATAATAATAATAATAATAATAATAATAATAATAATAATAATTGCAACCTACACTCTCTCAGAGTCAGCTCCATCTCTTCTTCACGTTTTTCGCATTCTGGTGCAGACTGACTTGTAAGAAAGTGCAGCTGCCTAGTGCATTAAATCGGCACAATATGTGAAATGAATATCAAGCAATCATACAAATCAAAAAATCATTTTTCTTGGTCCAAAAAAAAAATTAAAAAAATTCATACATCACACCTCATTTAACAGCACGCGGGACCATCTCATTCCCCGTAATGAAGTGGTATGCACACATGCACAACTTTTATTGAATAATTATCCTTAATTTGGTTGAAACTGATTAACACTCAAGTTAATCAACCTTTTAATGTAGCAATGAAGTTTTGAATGTTCGTATCCGAAGTCCCACCATCACTCACAGCTTCCTTAGCCAAGTCCTTCCAATTACTAGCATTGTTCTTCATTTCTTTCCCTTTCTCCCCTTCCATCACTTCCCTTATGCAACCCTCTACCTCTTCCTTTCCCACTATCCCGTCTGCGCCCACACGAACCCTCAACCCCGTGTTCCAAACGTCCTGCACGAGCTTCGCGTTTGTAGTCTGATCCGTCCATAATGGCATCACAACCATCGGCACCCCAAGGCTCAAAGCCTCAAGCGTCGAATTCCACCCACCGTGCGAAAAGAAACACCCCACGGCCTTATTAGATAACACTTTCAGCTGAGGACTCCAATTGACAATGAGCCACTTGTCGCTCAACTCTTCGACTATACTTTTCGGGAGTTTTTTCTCATCGGAGGATTTAACGACCCATAAGACGTTGAAATCTGCGTTTTTCAAACCAAGTGTCATCTCTTCCATTTGTTTCTCGGATAGACTACCCATGCTACCAAATGCCACATAAACGACCGAGCCTTGGGGCTTTGAGTCTAGCCAATTGATGCTAATGGAAGGGTCGAATTGGAATAGATTTATTACATAGTCATTGTCATTTTCAACTCGATTGTCCAGGTAGAAAGAAGGGACGGTTGGTCCAATTGTCTGATGAGTTGGACAAATTTTCGACATAGCATCGACCACCTGTTTAATTTTGTACAACAATCGTACGTCATGGATATAATCAGAAATTGGAAATGCGCCTCAATAGAGATATATATATATATATATCCACTAAAATTTATAGCTGCAAAAACGTTACGGGTAAATTTATATTTATATCTAAATACGGAATTGGGTTAGAGATAATTTATCATTTCTGTCAATTAATAACGGTTGAACATTATTAATTGATCTGCCAGAGGATCTCAAAATATATCTCCAGTATACTTTTGTCGGTAGAATTTAAAATTTGTACCAACTGTGAGAGAAACTTCAACTACTCTCTTAATGGCGTGCAACTGTATCTAATTTTATATAATGTTTGCTTTAATTCTAAATTTACTCGGTATTTCTTTTTTTTTTTTGGATAATTAATTTACGGTATTTCGTTTTCCTGGAAAACTGGTTTATTTAATTTAATAAACCGTATAATATCAATGATTGAATTGAAGTTATAATATAGTTAATTATATTCAATGATAAAGGCCTGCTAGTCAATGTTATAAACATCGATCACTTAATTCAGGATAATTTGTAGCTCTTGATAATTTTTAGTTTGTGAAGTTACGTTTGATTTTGTCCATTCTCGCTTTTTTTATAACCTCTTCATGATATGGTGTTGCTTCGTCAATTCTTAACTTTATCGGGCGGCACCTCTCAATCATTAGACTAGAAGATTCTCTCGTTAGGTCATATCTTTTGATGATGTATGACTTAAAAGTTGGAACTGTTAAACAAAGGGGTACAAAACAGTAAAGCCTAACCTATGGTTCAATCCCATATATAAAGATACTTACAAGTTAAAAATCTGCATTAAATCCAGAATAATTAATTCAATCTTTGCTTTTTGTTCATTAAATTTTACATATTTTTCAAAATCGATACATTCGACTTTTCAAGGAGTTTAATGCAATTTTCTATACATTTGTAAACAGTTTATAAGAGGGTATGATTGGAGGTTTAATGATTTATGCTCTATTCGTTTTAGATTCACAATTTCGCTTAATTTAGTTTGTCTCTTAATCTCCTAAGTCTTAACATGTATATCCAAAGAGCTTCAAACTTTCGGGCCTGTATATCTCTTTGTAATTAAGAAACAAAATAAGTACTAATTCTATGATTCCAGAATTAAATCAAATTCCATTTTAGCTGATTGATCTTCTCAATTTTTCTTCAAGGTGACATATATATGATCAAGTAATAAATATATTTTTGAGTAAAGAGTAGAAAATGACTTACTTTTTCCTCCAACTTGTAGTACGTGTTGACGAGCACAAAATCAGCCTTCATCATAGTGGAAAACTGATTGAGTATGAGCTCAAAGTAAGCCGGATAAGATCCGTGCACGTAAATAAACGACGGCAAGTCCGGTGGATCAAGCGGCGGCAACGCTGGAATCTCCACCTTCGACGAAGCCTCGACCGGCAACTTCAACTTCCCATGATGCACATAATAATAGATATAGTTAACAGCACAAGCTTGAGTAAAAAAACTAGCTGTCTTAATACCAAACTCTTCAGCCACATCTAAAGGCCAGTGCAAAAATGCGTCGTACACTATACAAACAATAGGATGGTCCGACTTGTGGTATTTTTCGACTAGTTCTCTAAGGGTCTTTTTGCCGGCAACTTCCATCCGTTTCAGGTAATCATCGACGCTGTCGGCTTCCATGAAACCGGCCTCGTCACAGCCATCAGAGATTGTCTCGATGGCGACGGTGTCGGACTTCGGGGACATGGTCTTGGAGATGTAGTTGGTGATGGCAAGTGTGGTTTTAGCTCCTTTAGAGGCTAAGCGCTTACAGAATTGGAGCATGGGGTTCACATGGCCTTGGCTTGGATAAGGCAAACCCAGGATGTGAATTTCTTTCGTGTTGTTGTCCATGACCATTGTGTGATTGTTTGTGTGATCAGGTGCGTGTGCCACTTTGTGACTCCATCTTAGCAATGGCTACTAATTTATAGACAAGATATAAAATCATACCGTCACCAAATGGAGCACGAAAGTGCATGCGTAAGCATTTAAAATCCTTTTTGTTTTATTTGCAAATTACACCGTATCTTTTTAATAGGGGAAAAGTCATCCAGCTCTGATAGTATGACCTACTTTGCAATTACATTCATGACTTGATTTTTAGCAAGTAACCCGAAACCTTAGCAAATAGGCGCATAGTCCCCCCGTCCCAACCCCCCCTCCGGGGACATTTTAAGGGTACGATTCATAGACGTGTCAGCATTTTTTATCGTTAGATCGGCCCCATGAATAGTTCGTACATTTTTGCGTAAGTTGGAGGTAAGTTGCAAGAAAAAAAAAGGACGAAATATTAAAAATGCCCATTAACTTTTTTTTAAAAAGTTAAAATGCCCATTTTTTTCGGGCCTTGCCA
This sequence comes from Linaria vulgaris, assembly GCA_948329865.1. NCBI lineage: Eukaryota > Viridiplantae > Streptophyta > Magnoliopsida > Lamiales > Plantaginaceae > Linaria > Linaria vulgaris. The sequence goes on from OX415249.1 coordinate 69,890,633, forward strand.
AAATGCCCATATGTTTAAAAAAACTTTCAAAAATGCCTTTGACCCTTATTCGGGTCAAAATTACCTACGTGGCGGTACAGTCAACAAGTTGTCAATGCCACGTCATATTTTTCAGTCAAAACACGTTTTTTACACAAACCCTTGTAATTTTAAATATTGTATTTACACTCCAAAATAAATTGCACTTTGCACCCCTATATATAAATAATAATGATAATATATAACTATTTTGTAAATGATAAATATATATATATATACAAACAATAATGATAAACGTATATATAACTATTTGTAAAAATAATATACATATATATAAAAATAATAATAAACTTTTATATATAAATCATAATAAACATTTATATATAAATAATAATAATAATAAACATATATATAACTATTTATAAAAATATAAAACATATATATAAATAATAATAACAAACATATATATAACTATTTATAAAATATTTAACACATATATATAAATAATAATAATAAACATTTATGTATGACCAATAAACATGTATATAAGTATTTATAAAAATAATAAACATATAGATAAATAATAATAATTAACATTTATGTATTAATAATAATAATCAACATATATATAACTATTTATAAAATAATAAACATATATATATATATATATAAATAATAATAAACATTTAAGTATAAATAATAATAATCAACATATATATAAATAATAATAATATAATTTTAACAATATATAAAATATAAAAAACAAAAAAAATTAATCATCATCTTCATCACCACCACCGCTGCCACCCCCCCCCCCCCCCCCCCCTCCCAAGCCGTCGTCGCTGCCACCGCTGCCCCCAAACACGATCTTCACCACCACCACCACCACCACCAAACGTCGCACACCACCACCTCCCCAAAATTCCCCCAAATGAAAACCCTAATTTTTTTTTGTGGTGGTGGTGGCGCGATTTGAGCCGCGACTTGCAGCGATTTGTGGCGCCGGATTGATTGAGGAAGGGTGGTGGCGTGATTGGGCAGCGATGGGAGGTGGTGGCGTCGATGAGAGCCGCAATTTGCAGCGATGGTGGTGGTGGCGCGATTTTGGTGGCGATTGCAGTGATGGTGGTAGGCAACGGTGGTGGCGCGATTTTGGGAGGTGGTGACGCCGATTAAGATGGTGGTGGTGTTCGGTGGTAGTGGGGAAGAAGATGGTGGTGGTAATCGGTGATGATCTGATGAAGATGGTGGTGGTGGCGGCAATGGCGGCGACGGGGTTGGAGGGTGGGAGGGGGGCAGCGGTTGGATGACGAAGATGATATGAGTAATTTTATTTTTATTTTGTATTTTTTTTGTTTTTTAATATATATATATATAATTATATATATATGTTTATATATATATATATGTTTATTATTATGTTATATATATGTTTATTTTATTATTATTATTTATATATATTTATTATTTTTTGGCTGAAAAATATGACATGGCGGAGCACTTATTGACGTGGCAGCCACTGTACCGCCACGTAGGCAATTTTGGCCCGAATAAGGGTCACTGGCATTTTTGAACGTTGTTTTTTAAACATATTGGGCATTTTGACAAGGCCCGAAAAAAATGGCATTTTAACTTTTTAACAAAAGTTACCGGGCATTTTTTATATTTCGTCAAAAAGCAAATATTATGAAAGTAAACTGCAAAGGAGATCATATCTCAGGGGTTTTGTGCTTTTCCCCTTTTTTCTCAAAGCAAAAATGTTGTAAATGAGAACATAAAAGAAGCACACAAATGTGTTACAAAGGACAATAGCTATTCTTAACACAAAAGATGAGATTCTTCATACTAGTTCACAATAGAAAATGGATCGATATTTCATGTACACCTTAATCTACTCTCATGCCCTAACCTTAATAAACTTGATCAATCTCTCAAGATTTGACGACACGTCACAGAAAATAATTTTATCTCGAACGTTCCAAAAGGACCAAGCTATGATAAGCCATAAACCACTGCACTCGCTTATGCCTTTTGCTAGAGGATAAATCTTAGTGTTTTATTGAAAGTAATTAAATACACCTTCATTGATTTGCAATTTGCTTTTCAAAACCATTGATAGAGATTCATCCAAACTTTATACGTCGCTTTGCATTCATGAAATAAATAATTAGCTTTCTCTTCTCGTTCGCTACAAAGCACACAACTCCTCACTAAGATACGTTTCTCTTGGTAGGAAGTTTATTACACTACAAGGCTTTCGGTCATTAGTGACGGCCGGTTCGGATGCTAATGACCCAAAAACTGTCGCTAATGATCTATTAGCGACCGCCCGACGGTCACTAATTTTCGGTTGGACTACCTGCGTCGCTAAGGCGTTGTGACCGAATCTCGGATGCTAATTTTCCTTAGCGACAGAAATTCGGTCGCCACTTGTTTTCGACGGCGGTGTTGTCGCCACCCAATAGCGACCGGAATCTTGTCGTAATTATTGGTTCAAAATTAGTGATGGATGGGCCGTCACTAATGTCCCGAATCACATTAGCAATCGTCGAGTCATCACTATTATTGTTCAACCCAATAGTGACCGAAAAACGGTACCTGCTAATATTTAACGTTGAATATTAGTAGTGACCGCAAAACGGTCACTAATATCGTTTCCAGAATTAAAAATAATAATATTCCAATTTTTTTTTTGAAATATTTGATTTGTTTGAAGCTTTTCTTCTTGTTACATCAAACAATATTATGAAATGTTTGCAGCAAGAAGAAAATACTTCAAATAAGAGGAAATAATAAACTTTTGGATAAATGTAAATTAAAAGATTTGAGAAATAAAGAGTTTGGAGACATGAAAAGATTATTGAGGAAATGTTTGAAGAGTTTGGGGTAGTAATTATAGTTGTAGATCGAAGTTTTTGAATTTTTAGAAATTTTGTATTTCCCGCTGGTCCGCGCCTCGTTTGTAACGGCTTAGCCATTGCAACTTTTTGAAATTTTCAAAATTTTTTGTTTTTCCGCTTAAATTCCTGGGTTTTGCGAAACTTAGCGACGAAAAAGACGTCGCTACTTACCTTCGCATCAGAGTAGCGACGATCGAGCCGTAGCTATTGATCTTTGAAGATTAGTAGCTACAGCCCGAGCGTCGCAACTATTCTATAACTAGTTTTTTTTGTGGATTACCTTGTGTGATCTTGATTTTTTATATGAATTAAGTTAAAAAAACTCGTAATAAATGTGAAATTAAGTATTACGTAAGCGGCATACTAGTAATTAGGTAATTTGGGGGTTATTTATATATTGCTAAATAGCTTCTTATGAATCAAGTAAAAAAACATAATTATATATTTATTTATGATCTACACTTAATCCTTCAATTGGTTATCGTACGTCTTATTTGATTGATAAGTCGTTACGACGTGATGTTATGATGTTTAATTCCTAAACACATAATTATGTAGATGTATGTATATAGTATTAACGTAAATCAACAGTAGTTATTAGTGTCTTTATTATTCCGCCCATAAATGACGCTAGATTGTGCAACTTAATCACTATTTTGTGTTTATTCAACCACTTAATACATTTCCTCCACTTATTGGATTCTAAACAACCTATTATATGTTAATTAATCGATGAAAAAGTGAAATTTAGGGACTTGAATATTAATAGTGACGGTCAGGTCGTCACTAATGACCCTCAATTGCGACCGAAATATGGTCACTACTGCTAGGTTATTTATGCTACAGCCGAGCCATCACTAATGACTCTCAATAGCGACGGCTTGGTCGTCACTACTGTTAGGATATTTTCTGAAATTCTGAAAATGTTCAATGGTATTCTTTCATAATTTCATTATTGACGATATTGAAAGAATACACTCACTTAGTGTTTGGAACATGTGGCGAAAAAAAAGTGAATTCAACGTTGTTGTGTAAATTTTACATATTTACACTTTCTCCTTCTAAGTTTTGTTTAACGTTTTTCGTTACTCAACTTTTGACGAGATTTAAAAGAACACACTCACTTAGTGTTTTGAACATAGTGGCGAAGAAAAAAGTGAATTCAGGATTATTTTGTAACTTTAGTTTTACAATGTTTAAGTAGTATGTCATATAAGTGTGTGTATACATATATATATATATATATATAGTATTAACATACACCGTCATTAAGTATTGGTGTCATTATGAGCCGATCTGTAAAAAGTTTATCAATAATTTGTATTTATTTAACTAATTAGTACTTGTTATTAACGCAGTTGATGATAACCAACCTATTACATGTGAAATAATCTTTTAAAAAGTGTAATTTAGAAACTTGAACATTAGTAGTGATGGCCAAGCCGTCACAAATACACTCATTAGCGACGACAACGCAGTCACTAATGTTGGGGTAGATTTACGACTGTCGTGCCGTCACTAATGACCATTAATAGTGATGGCTCGACCATCACTACTTTTTAGCGACGAAAAAGCTGCAGCTAATTAAGCTTGCGACTGAAATTTTCGTCGCTAACTACAATAGCGACGAAAAGCGGTCCCTACTGAGTAGCAACCACTTTTCGATCCCAAATTTCAGTAGAAAATGACCGATTTTCTTGCAGTGTTAAGAACAAATTTCCATGTGAAAGTTTTCATGTTAAAGGGAGCATTAGCCTTAAATTGCACCATATGTCTCCGTTAGTAACCTAAATAACATTTTATTTTTGTTTTAGTAGCTTTTTTTGTTATTTTAAATTAACTTGTATTATTTTTGTCTTCAAAGTAGAAGTAAAGTATAAGGGCGTATAACACAAAATATAACATAGTTTTAATTTATTTTTTTATATTTCTTTTTAATTTAAAGTATAAACGAAAAGTCATACATACTTTATATTTAAGTGATAAAAGTATCAAGAACTTTTTTGTGAACATAAAGTTATCTTTACATTATGTTATTCACGGAAAAGAAAGAACTTTGAGTAATAGCTACAACCACGAACAAAGAAATTCACAACACGCGAAAAGCGATAAATAATGAAAGAGCATAAGACGAAATTTGTTTATCGAGTTCGTCTACGGCTACCTTTGGGAGTGATCCAAGCAAGGACCTCCCTTATGATGATCATTACTGACAGATCTAGAACAATCTATCACAATAGATCTTGCACATTTTTACTCTCTTATTTTCAATATCTTCCTCACACATTATTGAAGGCCGCAAGGACATGCCTCGCCTCACATCATCACACCTTGGAATATAAAGCCACGCTGAAAAAGGTGCCCTAAACCTCTCTTAAATAAAGACTGAAATGCGAACTAGGGCAACAGACGGAAGTTGGGCCAAATCTGGGTCTTTTGGAATCGCGCGACTGATATGGAGGTTTCTAGCATGTGGGCCCATGTTGGGCCGCGGCCCATGATCAAGCATATCGGGGATCAACCCCGATATGACGTCGAAAATAGAATTCGATATAGGCCAGTCGCGCCTATAAATATCCCGCCCCGCACACTGAGAAAGGCAATCAATTCTTGCCTCGGTCATCCCGCATCACATCGAATAGAGATATTCGATATCATACCCGATATCGACATTGGACATAGTCTTGCCCACGTCGGCATTCTGCCTCCTATAACGAGGACCATCCTCGACGTTATATCGAGGATCATCACCGATGTTATATCGAGGATCATCACCGACGTTATATCGAGGATCATCACCGACGTTATATCGAGGATCATCACCGACGTTATATCGAGGATCATCAACGACGTCTTATCAAGGATTATCCCCGACGTCATATCGAGACTCATCCCCGACCTTGAGCAATAGCTTCCGGACCAAGTCTACGCAAGATACATATATTGTAGGCCTGATTTGAGATAGACTCGTTGTATTGCTAGACCATACACTTGTAACCGACACGCATATATATATATAATACGATATATCGCCAAATCAGTGGCGCCGTCTGTGGGAACCAAGGTTCTCTAGATCGGGGGCTCATCAGACAAGATGGCAGGGAAGAGGCAACAAAGTATTGAGGGGCAGGAACTGAACAAGACAAATCCCAATGTGATGAAGACTGGCAAGAGGTTGAGGCTTGATCATAAGGCGCAACACGCCGAGATGGAAAGGCCGATCATTCCTTATCAGAGTGAACCAAGAATGGAGCCGGCTGGAGATTTTATCACAATAGAGATCGACCTGGGACAACCGGAGCACACGTTGAGGATAGGAGCTACAATGCCGCCCGATATTCGGAAGGCATTGATTGAATGCTTAAGAAGAAATCTCGATATATTTGCCTGTAGTGATTCTGACTTCATCGGGATCGACCCGAAGATTATAGAGCATAAGCTGAATGTTGATCCACGGGCCAAACCGGGGCATATTTACGAATTGCGCTATTCGGAGTGGCTCAACAATATCGTCCTAGTTCTAAAGAAAGAAGCAGAGTGGAGAATGTGTGTGGATTACAAAGACTTGAACAAGCATTTCCCACGGGATCCTTTTCCGTTGCCAAGGATCGACCTTCTAGTAGATTCAACAGCCGGGTGCGCCCTATTTAGTTTCATGGATGCCAAGAGCGGGTTCCACCAGATTTTTATGGCAACGGAAGATCAACCGAAAACAGCCTTCGTTACGGACACGGGTGTATATTGTTATCGTGTAATGCCTTTCGGTCTGAGGAACGCTGGAGCGACGTTCCAGAGATTGGTGGCGAAGATGTTTTACAGCCTAATAGGAAAGTCGATGGAGGTATACGTGGATGATATCTTAATCAAAAGTTTGAGGGCCCAGGATCATGTAGAGCACTTGGAGAAGTCGTTTGCCATTATGAGAAACTATGGGATAAAGCTCAACCCCAAGAAGTGTACCTTTGGGGTGGCAGCAGGAAAATTTCTGGGATACATGGTTAACGAGCGCGGAATTGAAGCCAACTCAGACAAGATAGAGGCCGTGTTGAATCTTGCCTCCCCACGCTCGGTACGGGATGTGCAATGCCTTTTGGGACGTATAACAGCCTTGGGACGTTTTATTGCTACCTCAGCAGAGCGGATTCTTCCTTTCTTCAAAATCTTGAAGAAGGCCAAGGACTTCCAGTGGACCGAAGAATGCGAAAGAGCGTTTCAGCAGTTCAAGAAGTATCTGGTGGCACCACCACTCTTGGCGAAACCAGATCCGGGGGAGACACTTTATCTATATCTGGCGGTCTCCGCCAATGCCATTAGCACAGTATTAGTGAAAGAGGCAAACAGGAAACAATCTCCAGTTCATTACGTCATCCGTGTTCTTCACGGAGCATAAAAGAATTATCTGCAAATTGAACTATTTGCCTTGGCCGTCGTCATGACGGCTCGTAAGTTGAAACCTTATTTCCAAGCGCACCCAGTAGTGGTCATGACAGACAAACCACTCCGCCAGATCATGACCAATCCTGATACCTCGGGGAGATTGGTAAAATGTGCCATAGAATTGGGCGAATTCGGGATCGAGTACTGCCCCCGTACGGCCATTAAAGCACAGGTGCTAGCCGACTTTATGGCGGAGGCGCTAGGTAACAGCTTAGACCATTCGTGCCACCATATATTTCATGTAAGCCAGGACCCTGGTCCCAGTTCGAAAACCGCAGCGTGGCTACTTCATGTGGATAGCTCCTCCACGGCAAACGGCAGGGGAGCAGGAATTCACCTGGTGTCCCCAGATCGTAGGGAATTCGATTTTGCTATCAGTCTGAACTTTCCTATAACAAACAATGAGGCGGAGTATGAGGCAGTTTTGGCAGGAATCAGGATGGCTAAAACCCTCTGTTCAGAACATCTGGAAGTTTTCACGGATTCGCAGTTAGTGGCTAACCATTTCTCGGGATTCTTCGAAGCAAAGCAAGAAACCATGGTTTTATACTTGGCAAAGTTGAAAGAATTGGCGGCCGAGTTCACTACATTCAATCTGACACAAATACCTCGGTCGGAGAATGCAAAGGCCGATGCCTTATCGAAATTCGCTAGTTCCTCAAACGTCTTTGTGGAAAAGCATGTGACTTTGTTAACCACCTCTAGGCCTGCAATCGGAGTGACAAAGTCCAACAAAAAATGGGTCGATGTGGAGTTTATTTTTCCTATCGCAAGTAAGCCGTGTTGGAAGGACGAGATATATGATTACCTCGCAAACGGAACCCTCCCGGCCGACCCTAACGCCCAAAGACGACTTAAGCACAAGGCATACAGGTTACCATTTACCAGGGCGAACTCTATAAGAGATCTTTTGAAGGCCCGCTGCTGAGATGCGTATCACCAATGGACGCCCAGTACATACTGAGAGAGATACACGCAGGTAGTTGCGGAAATCACTCGGGAGGGAGAGCGTTAGCCCAAAAAATATTAAAACATGGATATTTTTGGCCAACGATACGACAAGACGCCACCTTGTACTGCCGCAATTGTGAGAGTTGCCAGTACCACGCCAAACTAGTACACAGGCCAGCTGTACTGATGCAGCCCCTAGAGATCACTTGCCCATTTGATCAATGGGGAATTGATATAGTTGGTCCCCTACCAATGGCCAGATCAGAAGAAATTTCTCTTAGTAGCCGTAGAATACTTTACGAAATGGGTGGAGGCCGAAGCTTTAATGCACATCACGGAGAAAAATATGATAGCCTTTGTCTGGAAGAACATTGTATGTCGCTTTGGACAACCCCGAGTTTTGGTATCGGACAATGGTACCCAGTTCAGAGGAAAGACAATGGTCGCATGGTGCAAAGAATTAAAAATATCCCAGCATTTTGCCGCGGTATCCTACCCGCAGGCAAATGGACAAGTGGAGTCCACCAACAAGAGTCTTAAACAGTATTTGGAACGGCGACTAGACGCCACAGGAAGGAGTTGGATCGACGAACTGTCAGGTATTCTATGGGCATATAGGACCACACCTAGAACATCCACAGGAGAGGCACCGTTTACTCTAGTATACGGGTCGGAGGCAGTAGTCCCAGTGGAGATTGGCATGCCAAAATACAGAATTGCGGAGTATGACCCGCAGCATGCTGCACGACTGCTAAAAATGGACTTAGAAATGATTGGTTCCACAAGAGAGCAAGCTTACCAACGGACGGTGGCATTCAAAGCAGCGATGGCCAGAAGTTTCGATAAACGAGTGCACCTTCGAAGCTTTCAAGTGGGTGACTTGGTGTTGAAAAGTGTGAAAGCAAGTAAACACGTTGGGAAACTACAAGCCAATTGGGATGCACCCTACAGGGTCACCCACCCCAACGCGAAAGGCTATTATTATCTCGAGGACATGCATGGCGAGCCCCTTCCCAGGCCATGGAACGTGCAACACCTAAGGCGTTTTTATTCTTAAGAAATTCAGCATTTCAATCACTATCAGCGATGTAAAGAACTACGCGAGGCTTGATTCCCTGTACGGGATACGTAGGCAACTGGATACGGTTCAGCACCAATCGATCGTTAAAACTATCATTAAAAAAAATCCATGTGATAACGGGGCCAGTCCAAGAAAAAATCCCCTTGTGATAACGGGGTCGATTCAAAAAATCCCTGTGATAATGTGGCCAATCCAAGAAAAAATCACCTGTGATAACGGGGTCGATTCAAAAAATTCCCTGTGATAACGGGGTCAATCCAAGAAAAAATCCCCTGTGATAACGGGGTCGATTCAAAAAATTCCCTGTGATAACGGGGCCAATCCAAGAAAAAATCCCATGTGATAACGGGGTCGATTCAAAAAAATCTCTGTGATAACGGGGCCAATCCAAGAAAAAATCTCTTGTGATAACGGGGTCGATTCAAAAAATACCCTGTGATAACGGGGCCAATCCAAGAAAAAATCCCCTGTAATAACGGGGTCGATTCAAAAAATACCCTGTGATAACGGGGCCAAGCCAAGAAAAAATCCCCTGTGATAACAGGGTCGATTCAAAAAATTCCCTGTGATAACGGGGCCAAGCCAAGAAAAAATCCCCTGTGATAACGGGGTCGATTCAAAACACTCCCTGTGATAACGGGGCCAATCCAAGAAGAACTTCCTCTGACTCCCCATTCAACGGGATACGTAGGCGGGTTAGGTTTACTTAGCCTTCGACCGTTATCCGTTATTACCTTTTTATTTGTTGCTTGGCACAATCTCATATTCGATGCAGGGATATGTCCTAAGCGGACATTGCAGAAGTGCAGAGAATTGCGCAAACAATTGGGGAATATCCCCCTAGATATATATTTAACACATCGCCCTCTTACAGGTACAAACAGGTACAACAGGTACAAACGGGTACCACGGGCATGATAGAGCACTACGGAAACACTATTTCTTGTGTAAAACATATATTCACAGATTGAGGGAACATCTCTCAAATAACACATGCACGTCATTTCGTGCTTTCGTATTAGCTTTTATGTCGAAAATTGTTCTTGTCTATGATGTTTTACAGGGCTCAATGACCTACATATTCAACGACGACAGAGTCACTAAGAGACATAGTCAAAAAGACAAAGGAAAGGCTCACCCACAACGAAAATGTCCCCTGTGATAACGGGGTCGATTATAAACATCTCAACGGTAACGGGTTCCCTGTGATAACGAGATGTGCCCCTACCCACGGGAAAAAATATTCTCTGTGATAACGAGGTTGATTATAAAACGGTAGCGGTTTTCCTGCGATAACGGGATGAACCCCTACCCGCAAGAAAAATATACCCTGTCAAAAGGGGATGGCTCTCATTCATGAGTGGTAACAAATCACCTACCAAAGATAGGCAATTCCATGCCCATGATACCAGACATTCATCAGGCTATCACAATTACTATACGACAAGGATAGAATATACATGATCACTGAAAGAATTACACAAGATAGGAATTCTACAAATAAAACGCCTTTCATAGAACATCATGAAAGCGGCTCCCAGTCAATAGCATGGGGCACACTTCGCATACAAAAAATTGCCCGAGGAAATAACTGCTACAATATCAAAAAATGTCACCAGCCGACAACACAACTACATATCGTAAAGAAACTCGTTACTCGCGAGATCAATGAACAACTCGGCCTGAATATCGTCCCGATGAAAGGACCCAAGCCCAGATACATTCATTTAAAATTCGGGAAATTTCCAGGGCTCGGCGCAAATATCGTCAGCAAGTTCATCCATTCCCCGAGGAGACAAAACTTATGTGTATTTATTCCATTTCGGACTACTACTTTCTAGATCAGATAATAACTGGGAATACCGCATCGCACGAGGGACCCTATAACGTTCCCTAATGTACGGTCCCGCGACAGCCCAAACTGGCACCCTTCCGCCATAAGGCTCGGTAGTCCCAATCATATCAGCCCCGACCGGGGTACACCCATATGATAGGGGAGAGTCTTCGAAGTTATAATCACTATCCTTTATAGAATCACCAGCACCTGCCTTGGTATAAGGCGAAGATACAGTTACCCTGTGGCGAGCCAAAGTTTCGGTTAATTTCGCATTCTGAATTTCCAAGTTTTCAAGGGACTCTCGATACGCATCGCATTCACGCTCCAACCTAAGATTACTGGCACGCAGACGTTGGGTCTCGGCCTGGCTACTAGCCAATTCATTTTTCATCTCTTCCTCAGCGACCAATGTTTTCCACGCTGCGTCACGGGCAATGCATTTCTGAGTTTCAGCAGCACGAGCCCGGATGTTAGCACGATAACGACTAATTTCACTACGCGCAATCATCGCGCGTAGTTCTTTCACCAAAGCATCGTGACGAGTCTGCACTTCGCCAAGCAGCATGTAATCTCTGCACAGTTCATGGAACGTGTGCCCAAACTGCCAAGGAACCGAATAATCATTAGTAACGAATAAGAAGTCATGAACATTAGTAACAGCCTACAAACAACAGGGCAAGCTTCTTACTGTATATAGCAGCATCAGACATATGCGTGGTGCTAATTCCACCCCCACATCTCGGCACAATTCAGAAGGATCAATATTTCCATAAATAGTTTCTAAGCCTCGAATAGCATCCTCTTCACGGATATTATTATTCCCAATCCGCATAATTAACCGTTCCGAAAGAGGATCATGGTGAAAAGAGTAAGCTTCCCTCAATGGCGCTCTACTATCAGATGGCCCCTCAGTATTAGTTTTACCAGGGGATGCCGCAGTACGCTTTGCGGCCGAAGAAGACGAGCTCGGAGCGGCCGGGGCAGCAGGGACCTCATCACAACTTTCTTCGTCAGGATCAAGCTCTCCACTCCCGGCACCGGGCGACACCGCAAAATGTTGAGGGTCAGAATGAGAACTTTCCCCAAGCCCCCCTGCCGATGCCTCAAAGCGAGCCCGAGCCCGAGGATGCCAATAGTTAACCGGTGCGCCTGCTGGCGGCAGAGTCACTTTGACCCGGGGAGGGTTGGCGGCTATATGTTGATGGGAAGCGTGATCCACGGTCATAGCATTAATTCTATCCTCTTCCAACCGAATACCTTCCGCTATGGCAGTGCTATCTCCAACAATAACGCTCCCACCATAAATATTTGACTGCATTACGACATACTTATCAGGGAACCGAGAGTTCCGTTCATGAAGACGGACTCGGGGTGACCTTATATTGGCAGAGATTCCAGAGACTTGCACTAAACCGTCATCTAATGACGCGTCCCTCGCAGAAGTTTCAGAATCAGAAGATTCATCGTCTGACACCACGAAAGCATTTCGCCTAGCACGGCCAGCTTCGTAATACTGCGGCGATACAACAAGTTTTTTCTTCTTCGGAGATTTCGTATCACGAACCATCCTCAGGCAAAACAACTAAGGAGACTTATTGCAAAAAACGCGCAGAATATCGAAAGCAATGTCGAGAAATATATCGAAATCTATATCGAATAAGACATCGGGGAAATTTACCGATGTATAATTCAATGTAGACCCGACAGTGACAACACGAGGAAATAAAATAAGTGAAGGATGACAAGGCAGGTACGGAATTTTATAAACAGACAAAAGCAGGGGCCCACGGCATTAAATGCGCTACATCGGGGATCACATCGAAACTCATATTCGATTTGATTTTTGACGTGAGATCACCGTACCATCACTACAACTTATAATTCAAACGAGGACCTCGTGCAATGCGGTAACTGCACTGGGGAACTGCACAACCCAGTTCCAAGTGCACTCCCCCCATTTTCGATTTTCGTCCTTCGAACTGAGGGGACGTGGGCTACAAGTAACCTGAAAATTCAAAACTAAATTTGCGAATTCTTATCCCTAGGATAATAATCCCCAAATTGGAGGACTACATGATATGGAGGTTTCTAGCATGTGGGCCCGTTTTGGGCCGCGGCCCATGATCAAGGATATCGGGTATCAACCCCGATATGACGTCGAAAATAAAATTCGATATAGGCTAGTCGCGCCTATAAATATCCCGCCCCGCACACTGAGAAAGGCAATCAATTCTTGCCTCGGTCATCCCGCATCACATCGAATAGAGATATTCGATATCATACCCGATATCGACATTGGACATAGTCTTGCCCACGTTGGCATTCTGCCTCCTATAACGAGGACCATCCTCGACGTTATATTGAGGATCATCACCGACGTTATATCGAGGATCATCACCGACGTTATATCGAGGATCATCACCGACGTTATATCGAAGATCATCACCGACATCTTATCAAGGATTATCCCCGACATCATATCGAGACTCATCCCCGACCTTGAGCAACAGGTTCCGGACCAAGTCTACGCAAGATACATAGTGTAGGCCTGATTTGAGATAGACTCGTTGTATTGCTAGACCATACACTTGTAACAGACACGCATATATATATATATATATATATATATATATATATATAATACGATCTATCGCCAAATCAGCGACCTACAGACCACATGACATGCGTGCAAGTCGCACGCCACTCGCGCGATAGCGCCTAAATCGGCGGGACTTGCCGCTTCTCCTGGTAGAACTGCACAACGCGTACCTAAAGTTGGGCAACTCGACCACGCCAGGGGATGTGAGGCTCGCCCGGCCCTTTCTGCCCGAGTAGCATGACGACTGCTTCGATGCATGCTGCATTCTTCTTCCGTCGCCTCGTTCAGCTCTCCGTCTTTGTTGTTCATGCTCCACAATCCTAACACATTTGAATTTGGACAAATGAGCCATACAATTTAGTTAGGGATATTAGAGTTTAATAAGGAAAATAATATGGATTTGTACCGCATAACATCATGTTTATAGTTGGTCATAAATAATACCGAATATTTTCAGCAAACTTGGGACTCCATCCCCACTCGGATTCCCAATATAGATTGCTCACACAGTAACTTAGATCACATGTAAAATTATCAAACATGATATTTAAGTAAAAGACTAAATACTCTCACAATTTGACATTCTTTTTCACACACTTTTTCACTCTCTCGCATACAATTTCTCTCTCTTTTCCTATGTCTATGTCTCCAACACTACAACCGCTAGTCCCCATCGTCATTGTTGCATTGGCCAACACTTCTTCACCCACCAAAGGTCTTTTTTTCCTCCTTAGACTGTCCCAAAATGTACTTCAAATAAACCACTGCAAGAAAATCATGCATTAGAGACCAATATTAGCGATCGAGATTTGGCTATCTATATTTTTGTTCATTAACGACTGACTTTTGCTCGCCAATAGTATTGTCAATTGATTTTTGGTTCTCAATAATTCCAAGGATATTGACGATTGAACTTGTGTAGACAATACCTCACACACACACACACACACACACACACACACATATATATATATATATATATGTATGTATGTATATGCAGGAAAAATTGGCGTGTAAAAGAAAGCAAACAAAAATGGGAAAAAGCATTATTAGCGACCAATTTTTAGCCACCAACAATGGTTGCAGTTACTGGCAACCTAAGTTTTCGCCATAAGTACACTATACAAATGAGTGGCAAAATTTGCCACTCAAAACTAAACCAAAAAGGAAAAAAAATGTTTTAGCAACCGATTTAGGGATTGCCAATAAGCTAAAAGGTATTAGTGAGGGAAACCCCATCGCCAATACCCAAAAAAAGCCAATACTAAAAAATATTTTCACCTAATGATTGATTAATGAACATTGAATCAATTATTAAATCACTAATATAGGTTTATATAATTAATTTCATTATGGGCAAATGTATATTATCAAAACAGAAAAATACACATTAAACCCCCATCTATTAGTCCTTTATCAGTTACCTCCCCATCCTAAATTTTTTTTATCAGTTACCCATGCACTATGCTAATCTCATCATGTTACCCCGTGCGATGTGATTAACGGCTTAAACCACCAAAAAATAGCAAGTGCCACGCTCATGTTTGGTAGGTAAGGGGTAAACTCGTCTTTCACCTTGCTAACACGGTCAGATTTGTATATACACCCAAAACAAAAATTTAAATCCTTAAATTAATTTACCCCCAGATTTGTAATTCCTCAATTCAAATTAGGGTTCGTCAAATCGATCATGAGTAACATTCTCATTTGTCATTGCGGGGATCGGGCTATTGAGAAAATGTTTTGGAGCACATATATTGTTTGATTTATGAGTTGTGGGAGGGAATTGAGTTTGGTTATTTAAGGTTTACGGTTTTGATTTGGGGACATGTGTGATTTTAGAGTTAAATTGTTGAAGTGTTGAATCTGAATCTCAATCTTTTATTTTGTAGTTGTAGCAAGGTGAAAG
Organism: Linaria vulgaris; assembly: GCA_948329865.1. Classification (NCBI taxonomy): domain Eukaryota; kingdom Viridiplantae; phylum Streptophyta; class Magnoliopsida; order Lamiales; family Plantaginaceae; genus Linaria; species Linaria vulgaris. The sequence goes on from OX415249.1 coordinate 69,906,326, forward strand.
ATGGATTTACCCCTCTCTCGCCGGACACGAGCGTGGCACGTGCTGTTTTCCAGCTGTTGAAATCGTTAATCACGTTGCAGGGGTAACGTGATGAGATTAGCGTATGCACGGGGGTAAGTGATCAAATCAATAGATGGGAGTTTTGTGTGATTTTTTCCTTATTAAAATGCAAAAGGAGGAGCATAAGAAATACTCGCCAAAAAAGCAGATACAATAGAAAAAGCATTGGACATCAAATTTGTTATAGCCATATTATAACAAACAATCACAAGGTTGTGAGATCCCATCCACAAAAGAGAGAAAGAAAATCACTGGTATTTGCTATCAGCTAACTCCAGAATCCCCCTTGAACAATTTCAATAGTCTTGCAAAGATCCACTCCCTCACTTTTATAATTGATTTTGTTTTGTAACCTTCATAATTTCGGACGACAAAAAAACATAGTTGCTCCTAGTGGTCAACACTTTTATTCAGTGTCAAAAGGTATAAAGATTGCTCATAATGGTTGCATGGTTTGTTATTGTGATGATCGTGCCCCACGAGCCATGATCCGATCCGAGTTGGTTCAATGGTGGCCAGTCACTTTACCCAAATTAGACTGAAACACAACTCCTAGGAAGGAGTGTCACTGTCCAAGATAAACCATACACATTATGATAAAAAAAAATTAATACACACAACGGAAGTCTTGAAAATACAAATAATTCGACAACTTTAATAATTACGTACTGATGATAAAACATTTCTAATAATCACACGAAATTTCCAAAAGGCAAGCTTGACAAAATTATTCATTTGATCCATTTTGCCACGTCGGTCTTATCATGAGGAATGGACAGACAGAAGAAACAAGGAATAAGTCTTTGATGACTTAGTGAGTTTCATGTAAAAGAACTGGCAATGAAAGAATTAATAGAGATTCGATTAATATATTTCTAAGAGTGACCTTACCGATAGAAACAATTTAACAAGATAATTTGATGTAGCAATAGTACCGGAATATTCTTAGAATAGTTTATGAACATGTGCTTAACAGTAATCAAATCAAACCTTATGTCTTCCAAATACTACCTTATACCTCCCAAGGAGAAGCGACCTCGCAAACAAAATAGGCGGCATGCTCGAGTACATGCCAATCTAGCACGCGGATTACAACCAACTCCTAACTTCAAGCGACGCCTAATAAATGGGTATTAAGTAAAATTACTTAAACCGACAGTCCTTACTACCCGACAGCAAATCGACTTAATCCTTGGGCCCAACTTCTCAAAGGCGTCTCAATTGATGATAAACAAATAAGCTAGTAAATCGACAAATATCTGTTGCTCCTTGAGCTATCCCGAACATAGTTTGTTGCTCTTTACACAGTTCAACAACCAGCAAATAAGATTATAATATCAGAGAATTCCATGATTATGATTCAATATGTGATAAATAATTGATAATTGGGTATGATTTAATGATGAGTACGAAAATCGTGTTATGAGATGAGATGCAAAAATAGGAATATGATGAAATATAGGTTGTTTGTGGTTCGGTAACAAAGTTGTGACTATTATGTCCAAGTTCCTCAGGGCCAGATGCCAAATAGGGCTAGAACGAAATCAGAAATCGAACATCACCTTTATTTGTACGGAGAATCTTACCCGTCGTTGATTTATTTGTCAAACCTTTAATAGATTAAGATAATATCAATTAACTGAACAATCATAAGTCACCACAATAAATATATGTCTTTTTCAACTTTCGTGTTGATGAAATTTGACGATTTTTTTTTAAAATGGTAGCTAATACTAATTTAAGTATATAGCACATATCATCGATGGAAATCTTATGCAATAAACTTTGATGTCATAAGGTTAAGTTAAATATCAAATATATTTTATATACGTAATTGACATCTCAAGATTTATCTTAAGCAAACATTTGTAAAATGTATAACTATAATTACCTATATATTTCTATTATTAGAAAACCATTCCAGATGTCAAGCAATAATATCAAGTAATATTTGATAAACTATCTAATTTAATGCATAATTAATTCTTAAAATATATTACTTAACTAGCTTTATGAAAGAGTCTTTTTTGAGCCTATAATTAATCCAAGATTATCTGTAATCACAACATCAAGCAACTATTCCATGAAGTAATGCCTTGAAATATACAACTTAGTTAATTAATATGTGGAATTACATTAAATCCCCCTATCGTATGGTCTGTTTTACAGTTAACACCCTTAACTTTGTTTTGTGATGGTCAACGTCCTATTGTATGCCGAAATACACACTTCACCCCAAGTCAACTTTCCGGCCACTTTTACACGGAATATTCTATTTTTGATACCCGCACATACCATCTTACGTGCCTTCCCAGGGGTAAAGTAGTTCGTTTACATCTTAGACTGATAAACAACACTTTACGCAAATAAATAAACTTGAGGGGGCAAAATAACAATAATTTACACAAAACCCACACATAGAAAAAATCAGATCGTCACTTTCATTTCCACACTTAGAAAAAAAAATTGAACTATCAAAACTAGGGTTTTTTCCATTTCGCTTGGTCACCACTTCAATTTGATCGTTTGCCCGTTAAATTCGCTCAATTGTTGCACTAAATGGGTTTGGAAACAAAGGGGTGACGAGGATCACATCCCACTGGGTCACATTACACCCGATTATGGTAAGGTTTATTTGTATTCGTATAAATTAGGGAATTGTTGCATGTAGCTTTGTTTACTTGTTTATTTGTGTTGTAACGTGTTATGAAGTTAGATGCGCATGTGTTAGGGTTTGTTGACAAAATAAGATTTTTGGGGTTTAGTAATTGAACCATAAAGTGGTCCCTGTGTTTGGGTGTTTAGCAAATTCCCATTATTTGTTGATGGTCCCCTGTGTCGGATGTGTTGCAAGTGAGATGATGGTCCCCTGTGTCAAACATGTGTATTGTACTCTGTGCATTAGATTCATTATTTACCATTCAAAATTGTTTATTAAAATACTATAGTTGTTTATAATGTGGGACATAGAAGGTCTGATGGAGTGTGGTAACTTAGTTTAAGCTTTCTTAAATATTTTTCCTGGTCTGATGGAGTGTGGTAACTTAATGACTTAGTGAGATTCATATAAAAGAACTGACAATGCAAGAATTAACTGTGATTTAATGGATACATTCAAGGAGTGATCTTACTCGTAAAAACAGTTCAACTAGATAATTTGATGTAGCAATAGTACTGGAATTTTCATAGAATAGTTAATGAACTTGTACTTAAAAATAAACAAATCTAGCCTTATGACTTCTAATATTCTACCTTATACCTCCCGGCGAGGAGCAACGAGGGGTGCTAACACGGCCATCCAACCCAGCATTGCAAACGAATCAAGAGACATGCTCGAGTATATGTCAATCCAGCACGCGGGTTACACCCAACTCTTGACTGCAAGCGGCGGCTAGATAGATGGGTATCAACCCAAATTATTTAAATTGACAATCCTTACTACCCGGTAGTACCTCGTCTCAATCCGTGGGTCCAAGTTCCCAAAGGCATCCCAATGGGTATAACAGATAAACAAATAAGCTAGTAACTGGATAATATCCGTTGCTCCTTGAGCTACATGTCCCGAACATAGTTCGTTGCTCTATGCACAGTTCAAGAACCAACAAATGAGATTAAAATATCCGAGAATTACCATGATATGAATCAATATGATAAATAATAAATGATTGGATACGATTTAACGATGAGTAGAAAAATCATGTTATGGGATGAGATGTAAAATAGAATTATGATGGAATATAGGTTGTTCGAGGTTTCATTATGGAGTAGTGGGTTTTCTGTCCAAGTTCCTCAGGGCCGGATGCCAAACGGGGCTAGAACAAATCAGAAATGGAACCTCACCTTTACTCGTGCGGGGAACCTTGAGGTCGTTGATTAGTTCGTCAAACCTTTAAAAAATTTAAATAATATTAATCAACTGAATTTATAATTCACCACAAGAAATATTAGTACTTTTTCTTCAGTTATCATGTTGGTGAGATTGAGAACGTTCTGGTTAAGAATGCTAGTTATAATGTAAATCTTAGTAAATAACACATAAGCTTACTTTATATTATTACACAAAACATGAAAATCCTAGATGATGAATTAAAGAAAAACATATGCTTCAATTGAATATTGAATAACTATTATTTTAACCACCTTATTTATACTTCAAAATTATCTTAAACAACCATAAATTCAAACTTGTGATTGTGAGTTTTTATGTTAAAGTCATTTCGATGACAAGTCATAGTCACAAGTAAAATTTGATTAACTATCCAATTTGAAGCATAATCAATCCTTAAACATATTACTTATGTAACTCTAAGAAAACTCTTCTTTTAGGCCCTTAATCAATTCAAAGATTTTAATAACCACGCATCAAATAAGTATTTTATGAAGTAACACCTTAAAAGGTATAACTTAGTCAATTATTACTTTATTTTACATAGTTCGTTTAAAATACATTTATTTATGTCATAACTTAAATATAAGGATATAAACATAGAAAGTTTATCAAAACATGTGATAAGGAATGTTTATTATGATGAATAATCTTATTTTATGGTTAGGTCATGAAGTGGCAAGAATAATCTTGTAAAACTTATGAAAGCAGTATGTTAAATATGATAAATCTATTATTTAAATGATATAAATAAAATCACAAAAATGTCAATTCATGAATATAAATTATAATATTATAATTATAACGAATACTATATCATGTTAAATTCATGTGTGTGATAAATACTTGAATTATGATGGTGATTTAACTTATAAACTAAGAAAATAAAAGTTGGCCAAATAAACTGAAAAATCACCGCAGTTTCGGTTTTACCATTGATCGGACATCCAAGTGATATTGTTTTTCAAATCCGTTTATGGTTTCTGATTTCTAATGTCATGATGAATGTTTGTACCCAAGATTTTGTGAAAGAAACAAAGGTTTGCTATGCTAAATAATTCTTGCAACCTAAGAGTTGCTATTGAATTTATTGGCAATAGTTTACGGTTTATGGATTACGGCCTCCTAGATCATATTATTTGGGAAAAATGTCTTCATACAAAATATAGAAGACTCCAATGAGGGTAATAATCCAAAAACCGATAGTAAAATAATGTTTCTACTATTTGATATGATTTTTCTAAGGTTTAGGGGCAGAATCGGTATTTTCTGCGCAGTAAAAGTTTTGGCGTCTTTTTCGGTAGAAAGTAACAAGATAAAAGTCTGGACAAATTCTTTTTCGAATGAAAACACAAAAAGGAACAACTCTTATTTCGGGAAACTTTTACAGAATCGGATTATTTTGGGTTGTATAAAATGTTGAACAATGGTGAGTATTTATATGCGAAAATAGTAGTTTAATCATAACTATTTATGTCCCACTTTGGTTATTTTATAATAAATCACAAAAATCTAACTTCAATAATGCTCTTAAAGATGTCATGGCTTACCTCATCAATTGGTTAATTGCATATCAAGTCCCTCAATTATTTATAATTAAAATTCAAATAGGTATAATTAGATTTCTTTTGTTACATACATATTTACTTATGTAATTTTTCTAGATAATTCGATCATCTTGGTTAATATTTGAATTGAAATATATATTTTAGGATTAGAGACCTATAAAATTAATAAAAGACTAACTTATAAGTTCAGGGACTAAAATACAAATTTTTCTAAGCATTTAGGGTCAAAAATGGAAATTTTTAAAAGTTCAAGTACTAAAGTATAAATTAATTAACAATTTATATGATTTTATTTAACTAAGATAATCAATCTTACTCATATATGATATTAATTAATATTTAATTTATAAACATATGAGTGATTGTTAAACCATTAAGGTTTGGTTAAAACATCAACCACTTGATAAATAGCATGACCCCCACCCCCATCGTTTTCTTAATATGGGTTCAACAGTATAAAGTGGTGTTTAATTAAAAGACTTATATACCCCTCAAATTAGCTGTAAAATCTACTAAAGACCTAAAGCTGCAAAATCATTCTTCTACCCTAATTTTTTGAGGTGAACCAATGGCGGCTGCATTTTTCCATACTCTGGTCGAGTCTGCCACCGCACACCACCACTGAAGGTCGAGTCCGCCACCGCACACCACCGCTGGAATATTTTTTTATTTCCCTCTCTCTCTCAAATCCGTTACCAGCAAAGAGAATTTTGATGGGGGCATCATTTCTTTTGGCTTACTACTACTGCCCCGAGACCAGGACGACGTGGATGAAAAGCAGCGAGGGCTTTACTGCCGATGTCAATTCTCCGAGATTTTTTTAGTTCGCGGAGAGATCCGATGGATGTATGTATTTTCATATGGTGTTGTCGTCGCAGTTGCTGCTCCAGTCGCCGGAGGTGGTGCCGCCACTAAGGAGAAGGAGGAGAGCGATGATGATATGGGATTCAGTTTTGGAAGTTTCAATTTTTGTGACATTTGGAGGCTTTTATGTGTTCTTAGGAATGATTAATTGTATTACTTTGTGTTGCCAAAAAAAAAACATATGGTGCTGGATTTAGGATATATCATGATGATCTCAAGATATGGCTTTGGAGGGGGTGAAGAGACAGTATGTTAAATCCCTTCTGTTTAGTAATATTTCCTAATGTTAGTATTATTTTCTAATGTGATCAAATTTATGAATCGTTGTTAATTGTTTCCTTTTGTTATACGTGTTCGATTAAGACTAATTAGTGGCATGCTATTATTTGTATTAGAAAGCAACGTGGCATTCACATTCATTTTTTAAATAGCAACATAAATTTGTCTTAATTTATTTCAACAAGTAAGTCTATGAAAGTTTTGTAACTTAAATTTGCCTTTCATTTGTGCAGAATTAGATTAATATATCTATAATTTATTGATAAGCATGGATCTAATAATTTGGAATTAATGTTACGATTTGGTAAAATGTGATACATAATAATTTTATTTAGTGTATGTTTGATAAAAATTGACTTGTTATAAGTTGATTGTAAATTATCATTAAAGGTTAAATTTGGAATTTTGCTCTAATATGAGTTAAAATGTGTAGATAAAAGTGCTATCAAAGTAAAGTAAAGAATAGGACCCCACAACTTAATAAGGGTAACAACATTACCCACCAAAGCAATTTTTATCGAAACCAAAATGAGTTATAGTAGCAACTAGTACTAAATGGGTTGAATAGTTAAAAACTAACCAAACGTGCTTTTTAAAATATGAACCACCTTCAGTAGTCCTTGTTAAACCTTTTCTGTAGAAAGAGTAATTTATTTGAGAGTGTTCGATGCAAAACGGGATTGATGGCAATGTACTAAGTGCTCTTGTTATTAGTGTGTAAAGGAGAGGAGTACGTGTGGCATAGATGACATATTTATATAGGGGCGTGCACAATAGATCGGATTGATCGAATCGTTTATGAAATCAATCAAATGATTCGATCTAAAACTCAAATCAAATATTTAATCCGACTTTTGATTCTTATCCTAGGATCGAACCCCTCTTCGATCGATCTTATCTTTTATAAATGAATAAAATATATGATAGTATATCAAATTAAGTTAAAAATAATAATAAAATAAATATAATTGCAATAAAGTACGTACCAACTGTCTAGTTTGGTTAGTTTTAATATAACAATAACTATTAAATATATTAATAAGGTTTCCTTTAATTTAGATGCAAAAATAAAGATTTTTTATATCACTTATTCTTTAAAACTAAAATAAGATTTAAAAAGAGAAAAGGATCTAATAAATCGTAATCAATAATTTTGGATCGAATAGGATCGTTCCAATTTGATCTGATTTTGATCCTTATTTTTCTATGATCGAAATCAAATACTACTATCGATTCGATTCCATTCTATCCAAACGCACAACCCTAGACCTTGTTAGGAATTGAAAAATCCACATTGGTATGATATTGTAAACTTTGAGCCTAAGCCCCAAAAGGCATTATACCAATTGAGATATCTTCAATTCTATAAACCTAGATTAACTCCTCCATGTTTCCAATGTGGGACTCTTGTTTTCCCCAACAATGCTCTCCTCAAATAAAAGACCACCAATTTGTCCTTATGTGTGCCTCACATGACTAGAACTTCGCATCCTTTCTTCAGTTTGTACTCTGGATATTGTTTTTGGCCTAACAAATATTTTCTCCCTTGAATGAAAGACCTCTGAGCCTCTCCTAAACTCGACTGCTCCCCACCCAAGGACACGCACACCAATAAGGAGCTTTGGCTCTGATACCAGTTGTTAGGAATTGTAATCTCCATATTGGTATGATATTGTGTACTTTAGGCGTAAGCCCTCTGGGTTTTATTTTTGGGTCTAACCCTCCAAAAGACCTCATACCAATTGAGATATCTCAAAGCCTAAAAATCTAGATCTACTCCTCCATTTTTTCCGATTTAGGGCTGTTGTTTGCCTCAACAGGTCTATCAATATTTGTTTTAACTAGATGATCTCACACGCAATGGTGGTACTTTCAAGTATCGAAGTAAACGATGTTCAGTTGCAAGATGATTGTTAGTAGGCTTGGACTTATATTGAGTAAATAAAAGGGTTCTTGAGTGGTGAAGAATCATCATTCTTTAACTTAGTAGTGCTATGCATAGAAGTTGTAGAGGGTTTATATCCTATGTAACCAGATTCACTTACCATATCCAATGTATATTTTCTTTGTCAGGCGGGTATACCATATTTCGTCTTAGCTATTTCAATACGTAGGATGTATTTAAGATCTATTAAGTCTTTGATAAGGAACTTGTCATTAAATTTTTGATTTTGTTGATTTCATCTAATTTATTGTCGTTGAGAATAATAAACGACGTCGGACACTTTAATGAAACCCATAAGTAGTTAAGTGTTGAGTTTGTTAGGCCACTGGCATGATGCTTGTTCCAGACCATATAAGCTATATTATAAGTAAAAAAACCTCTAGAGTTAGTAGGATCATAGTAGCCACGAGGAAGTTTCATGTAGATTTCCACATCTGAGTCTCTATGTAAGAAAGCATCGTTAAACTAGTTGTTGTAAGACCCAATTATAAGAAGGGAAATCGCTAGAAGAACTTTAACAGTTATTAACTTTTGCAACATTGCCAAAATATCAATGTATTCTAATCATTCTTCCTGAATGTACACATTTGCAACTAACCTAGCCTCGTACCTTTCTATGGACCCATCTGCTTTTCATTTTAAATTATAAATCCACTTACATCTTGCAACTGCACATCGTTTTCTTTGAAACTTGAAATTACCACCATTGTGTGTGACATCATCTAGTTAAAACAAATATTGATAGATCTGTTGGGGGCAACCAAGAGTCCCACATCGAAAAGATGGAGGAGTTGATCTAGGTTTTTAGGATTTGAGATATCTCAACTGGTAACGAGATAGGTAGTTAGAGACTTAAGGATTCTATAGTTAGGATAGGTCCAGCTATAGGTCGGATCCATTAGACACACAGAACTCAAACTAGCATCAATCATCTCAAGTAAACATATGTACTTTGTCTATGAACTATTATGGTTAAATCTGTAGTGAAACGCAACCTCCAAACATCTTTAACCATATGTTTACAACTAAACCATTCACCCAATCAATCATATTCAATTTTGTCTTGTTTACATTCTGTCTTGCATTAGTTTAGTTTCCATATTGAAACTATTTTTTTGCATTAAAACCAAACTCATTTCATTGACCTTATTTTAATTGCAATATAGTTTAGTATTCCTATGCATTCAAAACTAATTTACAAAACCTGGATTTAAAGATAGCAATCGTGACAACTATTAGTGCAATTACATTTAAGTGATTCAAGCATTGGTCCATCACATCATAGGGATACGATACTTGGTTTGTAATTATACTTACCATTTTGTTATTACTTCTCTTTGCACTTGTGAATGAAGAATTTTAGGTGTAGCAATTTAATTGTTAACTGAGTGTTCCTGCACAAAGCCTATTCCAAGTTCGGCACCGATCATGCCTCTAACTCGTGATTCTTGTGGTCAGGGTGGAAGGACATTCTCATGTCACGCCTGCAGATTGGCGAGGGCGAATGCGAGTGCAGCTTGCGCGGAAAAAAATTAAAATTGGTCCTTTATTGTGCATTGCGTTCTGATTTTAGTTCTCCAATGGGGTTTTTAGCCGAAATGTACACGTGGGAGCACGTGCAATGAAAATTCAAAATTTTTTAATTAACATGTGCGGTTCGCTCATGTGAAAGCTGATTTGCATTTTTTTAACTAGATCCAACTTAAACAACCCACCCCGTTTTACTTAAAAGTTTTGTTTTTGCATAGCCCATCACCTCTTGAACCGACTCGACCCAAAACAATAACCCTCCCCACACCCATGAAAAACACACTAACACACACTCAATACACAAAATTCCTCAATTTAAAAACCCTAACCCCCTAATCCATAATCGTAATGAACCATAAATCACAAACATGATGAGCCATAACTCCCAAATCATCAATTAGACTCAGCTAACGGTGTCACTTCTTTAATCCTCACAAGTTATTATGAATTTCGAGACTATTGTTGAGCTTAATCGACTCCGATTTTGAAACGCGATTAAGAGATGATTCAAAATTGGAGTTCCCTCTCGCGTCGGAGGACGAATACAACATCTTTTTTTCGAAATTAGTGTCGATTGCAATGTTAAGACTTGGGGATTCAAGATTCTAACTCGGTTTGAAGATTTGGGAGTTAGTGTTCATCACAATTTGGCCATTAGGTTTTTGATTGAGAGAATTTTGGGGGTGACAAGTGTGTGAAGTGTGTTTTTCGTGTCGCGTTTGGGGAGGGTAATTGAATCGGGTCAGGTCGGTTCAGCTGAAATGGGTTATGATGTGCAATAAAGAAAATGAAAACATATCGTCCAGGTCGAGTTGTCTAGTTGGATCAAATTATAAAATAAACTAAAAAAGAAAAAGAAAAATGCAAACCAGCATTCCCACATGCGAATTCACACTAAGAATTCAATTTTTTTTTTAATTTTTGCTTGCAAGTGTTCCCTCGTGCAATTTCTGGCTGAGATTTCCCCCTAGTGGGCTTAAATTGTAACGTAATGCACAATAAAAGGGCCCAAAAAAACAAGGACACAATAAATGACCAAAACTGTAACTACGACACAATAAAAAAACTATTTTGATATTTTCTCCAGCTTGCGCGGTTGCCATGATCTGGATCGTTATCTTCAGCGGGAGGACCATCGATGGTGGTGGTGCGGCAAGCGGTGCTTGGGCCCGAGTAGTTTGTTGTTGTTGAGTATCCTGATCTACTACCAATGATTATTTGTGGCCTTCAGTCGGGGGTTGATGTGGTTTCTAAACAGGTTGGTAAGTTGGGGAAAGTGTTTCTCCCATGTTAGCATGTTGGTCTCTCGTCATAGAGTTCTCTTATTCTCTACTCCTGCTCTATGTGATCGTGATTAGTTAACGAGTGTCATCCTAACGTCTTTGTCTAGGCTTGTGGTGTTCTGACAGACGACCCCAATAGTTCGGTACAATGTTTTCTGGTTACACTTCAGCAAATACGATACTAGATTCATTAACTATGCTAATACTAGAGCTTTGATTAGCTTTGTCCGGAACACCTGTGGGTACTGACGCTAGTAGGTTCACTGACACGTCGAGTGTGGGGATATGTTAAGCATAGGGATATCAAATATAGGGGATGTCGAGTGTCTGGACACGTCGATGGGGTATGTCGAAAGTTAGGTGTCAGGTACTATGTCAAATATATATGCTCGACGTGTATGGGTGAAAGATAATGTGCAATTAATGGCTTGTTTTAAACAGTGGGATGAAGGTATCTATAGGATCAAGATGTGGAGAGCATTCCCGCAATTCCGGGGTATGTCGCGTATAGAAGCATGTCAAATATTAACATTCGACATGTTCTAGGGCATGTCGACTATAAATACTCGACATGCTCAGAATTCTTTGTTTGTTCACTGAGTCGGCCCATATTTTGGGCCAACATAATACCTGTATCAATATGTGTTCCATCTTGATTGCTGATACGAAATTATAAAAGTCCTCTTCATGTATAGTAATTAATTGTATGTATTAATGCGAAGAATTATGTAATTGCTCCTTCCCCTAATGTATTTTTCTATGAAGCTAGCGACTTCCTCGCTTTAGCCTCTTTCTTTTTGCATGTATAACGTTTTCCGGCAAAAAATTATTTCTTTTATCCTCTCCTTTCGTCTGGCTACTACCCCGTGGTGGTTGTCGTCCTATCGTCTGGAAGAAAGATCGAGGACATTGATGATAGGAAAAATCTGAAGTATTATTTAGTTTTTCCTTTCTAACAATTGGGACAAAATTTTGCCACGATAGTCACTACTGATGGAGTGAAGGGTGCTATTACAAATTAATTGTTTGTGGTCGATAAGTGGTGCCAAATATTGATTTTCTTGCAATGATGTTGTTGTTGACAAATAAATCATCGGTTTAGAGACCTCGAGCAAATTTAGGCATTTAACTGATAGTTAATGTTTTTCTGAGTCTGACTTAGATTTATGCAATTGGGTCCAGTGGTAGCTATATACATTTACAGGCATTTCAATCGTTTCAGCGGTACTTAATGTGTTCTCATCAATTTGGGCAATCTGGAATTGTCTTAGTGGGCACGCCTCCTCCATATTACTTATCTTGTTGCTGTAACAAACTATTGATTTATGTTCTTAATGCACGACATCCAACTGCATCTTAGTAGCTTCGCATTGGTACTGGACACTTTTTCCTATCGGAAAACTAACTGACTGGTGGACTCTCTTGCCAGATAAGGCACCTCACTGACACCTGAATACTGAGCGTCCATCCTGTATTATGCTTTCCAACGTACTCACTACTTAGTAAGTGCAATGAAAGATTATGTAAGAGATGTTTTCCAACGTACTCACTACTTAGTAAGTGGAATGAAACACCATGCACAAACCATCATTTCTTTCTTTTATGAGTACTTTAGAACATTATTTTCAATTCTATAAATTTCCCTATGTCTAGGGATGGCTTGTAATTACGTTTCAGAATCACGAAAGTTTGATTGCCATATATTGTTGCGGGATACGTAAGCAACTTAGAAAGTCTTCAGGTTCAGCCTTATGTTTAAACATTCAGTACGTTCGTTCCTATTATGATTACTGCCTATAACATGCTCATTCTTTAAATTGCTTTAATGTCTAGGCTTGTAATCAAGTTTCAGAATTACAATGGCTTTATCGGATACGTAGGCAACCCAAAGATCCCTCAGCAACCCAAAGGGTCTTCGGGATCTCAGCCCTTATGTTTGAACATTAAGTATGTTCCTATTATGATTACTCTACATGTAACTGGCTCAATTTTTCGATTATTGAAAAAAGGGTACACACTACGATCTCCAACGTAGAAAGGGACATCAATTTCCCTCAAATGCGATGCACACCACAATCAAAATGAACGAGATGGATATCTACCCATTATGGTCCAAGTCAAGGATGCTGACCGAAGATGCTTATGTGGTGGCAGAAGACGTGAGTGATCCTCGTCCAAGGGTTGCCTGCGACGCTTGGAGTCAAAGTGACTTTCTGTGTAGAAACTACATCTTGAATGGATTAGACAACTCATTGTACAACGTCTATTCCACCATCAAGACAAGAAACTCCCTTGACAAGAAGTACAGAACAGAAGATGCTTGGTAGAAGAAGTTCATCGTTGGCAAGTTTCTGGACTTCAAAATGACCGACTCGAAGACGGTGACGAGTCAGGTTCAAGAGTTGCAACTGATCCTACATGACCTAGATGCAGAGGACATGAAATTCAGCGAATCCTTCTAAGATGCTGCTATGATAGAGAAGTTGTCACCGTCCTGGAAGAAGGTCAAAAACTATCTCAAGCACAAGCGCAAGGAGATGAATCTTGAAGACTTGATAGTCAGACTTTGGATTGAAGAAGATAATCAAATGTTTGAGTCCAAGCCAAAGCAGATGCAAATGGAGGCTAGAGCCAACGTGGTGGAACACAAGCCCAACTCTAAGAAAAGAAAGAATCAGGGCAATGGTGGAGGGAAACAAAAGAAGAAAAAGAAGTTCAAAGTGAACTGCCACAATTGTGGAAAGTCGAACCACATGGCTAAAGACTGCTGACTCCAGAAGAAAGACAACCAGAACCCAAACCAGTCCAACCAGGTTGTTGTGGTTTAGGACAAGGGCATTCCGGTCGACATGAGTGACATGATGTTTTTTAGCAGTTTTCTTCGAGGCCAATATGGTGGACCATCCAAATGAGTGGTTTGTCAACATTGGTGCCACCTACCACGTCTGTTCTGGCCGGGACATATTCTCCACATACTATTCGTTCAACAATCAGAAGTTGTACATGGGGAACTCTACAACGTCTGACATCATCGTAAGTGGAAGAGTGGTGCTCAAGATGACATCGGGCAGAGAGATAACTTTGGTTGATGTACTACATGTTTCAGATATTCGAAAGAATTTAATATCCGATTATGCACTTGATGCAAGTGGTCTTAGAATAGTGTTTAAGTTTGGTAAATTGGTGCTTACTAAGAATGGGTAATTTGTTGTTAAAGGTTACGCAGTCAACCGCATGTACAAGATGAATGTAATGACTGTAAAATGTGACCTTGAAAAGAATAATAAAACTATTACTTCTACTTACTTGGTTAAGTGTTCAAATTTATGGCATGTTAGATTAGGAGATGTTGACTTTAATACTCTACAAAAACTAGTAAGCTTAGAGTTATTGCCTTCATTCAATATCGAATCTCAAAATAAATGTGAGATTTGTATAGAGGCTAAATTAACCAAATTATCGTTTCCTTCTGTAGAAAGAAACACTGAACCTCTAGACTTAATTCACACTGATATATGTGACTTAAAGTTTGTGCAAACTAGAGTGTAAAAAGTACTTCATTACTTTTATTGATGACTACACAAGATATTGCATTGTCTACTTACTAAGAAGTAAAGATGGAGCTCTACAAGCTTTTAAAATCTACAAACTTGAGGTTGAAAATCAACTGGGCAAACAAATAAAAACTATCTGAAGGAATAGAGGTGGAGAATATGGAGCTCCATTTGACAAATTTTGTGCTACCTCGGGCATCATTCATCAAACTATACCCCCTTATTCACCACAATCAAATGGAATTGGTGAACGCAAAAATCATACTCTTAAGGAGATGATGAATGCCATGTTGATTAGTTCTGGTTTACCACATAACTTGTTGGGAGATGCAATCCTCTCAGCAAATCATATACTAAACAAGCTACCTCACAAAAGTAGAAACAAAACCCCTTATGAGTTATGTAAAGGTCGAAAGCCTTCTTATAAATACTTAAAAGTGTGGGGGTGTTTGTAGAAGTACCTAAACCTAAACAAGTAAAGAAAGGACCTAAGACTGTTGACTGCATATTCATTGGATATGCGCACGACAGTAGTGCCTATCGCATCTTAGTACATAAGTCTTCAATTCCTGATATTAATGAAAATATGATCATTAAATCAAGGAATGCAGTATTCGTTGAAAATATATATCCTTGCAAATAAAGGAAAGAATCTGGTTCCCTTAAACGAACCTATGAAGCTGCAAGGGATAATCATCAGGAAGATGAAGAACCTAGACGCAGTAAAAGGGCTAAAACAGCTAAAAGCTATGGTCCTTATTTTCTAACTTACATGTTAGAAAACGAACCAAGGACAATAAGTGAAGCCTTGTCCTCTCCAGAAGCTCCCTTTTGGAAAGAAGCTATCAATAGTGAAATAGTTTGTTTCGCACAACCACACGTGGGAGTTGGTTGATCTTCCAGCTGGTAGCAAACCATTGGGTTGCAAATGGATGCTGAAGAGAAAGTATAAAGCAGATGGATTGATTGATAATTACAAGGCCAGATTGGTAGCTAAAGAGTTTAGACAAATAGAAGGCCTTGACTTTTTCGACACATATTCACATGTGACTAGGATCACATATATTAGAGTACTCATTGATATTCTTGCATTGAAAGGTCTAGAAATATATCAAATAGATGTCAAGACAGCATTTTCAAAAGGTGAATTAGATGAAGAAATTTACATGGAACAACCTGAAGGGTTTGTTTCTCCATGAAAGGAGAAAAATGTGTGTAGACTCATTAAGTCACTATATGGGCTTAAACAAGCACCAAAGCAGTGGCACAAAAAAATTTGACACAACGATGTTGTCAAATGGTTTCAGAATTAATGAGTGTGATAAATACGTATACGTAAAATGCACACCTAAAGATTACGTGATCGTCTGTCTATACGTAGATGATATGTTAATCATGGGAAGTAATCATGACTTAGTCATGAATACCAAGAAAATGTTGACCAAACATTTTGACATGAAAGACCTAGGGGTCGCGGATGTCATATTAGGGATTAAGATCGCTAGGACATCAAATGGGATCGTGTTGTCACAATCTCATTATATTGAGACTGTAATTAAGAAGCACAATGCATATAACGGTCCTTCGACTAAGACGTCAGTTGACTTGAGTCTACACTTAGGCAAAAATCATGGTGAACCTGTCTCTCAAATAGAATATGTCAAGATAATAGGCTGCCTCATGTATATCATGAACTGCACTCGTCCGAATATTGCTTACTCGATCAATAAATTGAGTAGATTTACGAGTAATCCAAACAAAGATCATTGGAAGGCGTTGATTATATTACTTAGGTATTTAAAACACACCTTAGATTATGGATTACATTACAGCAGATATTTTGCTATAATAGAAGGATATAGTGATGCGAATTGCATATTTGACTCTAGCGACACTAAATCCACCAGTGGCTACGTCTTTACCATTGGACATGGAGATGTGTCGTGGCAGTCCTCAAAACAAACATGTATAGCTTGTTCCACGATGAAATCCGAGTTTATTGCCTTGGATAAGGCTGGTGAAGAAGCAGAATGGCTTCGCAACTTTCTTGAGGACATTCCTTGTTGGAATAAGCCAGTGCCTGCAATTTAAATACATTGCGACAGCCAATCAGTGATTGGAAGGGCACAAAGTGGCATGTATAATAGTAAGTCTAGATATATACATCGCAGACATAATACCATATGGCAGTTGATCTCTAATGGTGTCATTTCCATTGATTATGTAAAATCAAAGGAAAACTTATCGGATCTGTTGACCAAAGGCCTACCAAGAGATCAAACATACTGCTTATCAAGGGGAATTGGTTTAAAACCCATCACAAAAGAATCTTTATGATGGAACACAACCATGTTGATTGGAGATCCCAAGATCTTGGTTCAAAGGGACAACGAAATTGTAAGGATTCAGTAATAGCACTTTAAAGCTAACAACAACTCATTCCCGTGTATGATGAATGTGCTACCTGTAGAAAGGGTAAGGGTAAGTTTGACTTTTAATGATTACTAAGCTTAAATAAGCATAGTATAACAGGATACTCTTGGAAGGAGATCACCTATGTAAGTGTGAAGTTTGGCCGCTTCATAAGAAAACACTTATGAATCCTAAGAGCTGTCCAGGGCCAAAACGGACACAGCTATGAGAATCAAATGATGTTAGGGGAGTTATTGCGTGAATACAGTTCTCTTGGTTTACACCAACAGTTGGACGGTTCAAGACATCACGTTCACTGATCAGCTAAGTAAATTCGGTGTATTTCACTAAGAAAGGTTCAAAGCCAAAAGCTACCTATCGTGATGCAGTAAGCTCTTCGCCTAAACTCTCTCGAATGTACACATTGAATTTTCATTCATGAGGGGGATGGTTGGAAAATTTAGTATTTCACCAATATTAAATAATTTATTTCAATTGATTCCTATTTATGAAATTGGAATTTGTTTAGCTCAATGAAATCTACATTTTGTGTAGATGAACATAGTATATTTAATTGTTCAAAACCAATTTGGGATGAATGAGAAATTAAATGATAAAGTGAGCTAGTTGAGATAAGTTATATTGATGGAAGAAAATGAAATAAGTGGGAAGGTGAAAAGTCACAATCCCACATGGAAAAAAAAGAGCTAACTTTTACACCTTATTAATTGTTTGTTTGTGATAGGGGTTTGGGCCCCAACGGGTACCACAAGTCTTTGAAGGGGAGAAGACTTAGATGGGTTATGCTTCAATTCAAGCCCACACGCGCTCGCGCGCCGCCGCCGCCGTTCGTACCGGACCCAGGCCTGAGTCGGGGTTGTGGGTCGTAGGTCACGGGTCGTGGTCTGGGCCTGGGCTTGGGATTGGGCTTAGGTTTAGGCTTGAATTTCCTCACCTATTAATCTTTTGGACAATATTTAATTAAGTAATTAATTAATAGTCTGCAAAATTTATAAGCAAACAAATTAAATAATTAATTAACGTGATTAGGTATCTAAAATGAGTGTGTCCAGTGGCTGAAAATCTGGTGGGAAAATTCAGTCAGCGAATAGTCGCCAACACACCTCGTCAGCAGAAACCATGCCACCTTTCGTCCGAATAGATGTACAGTCAGCCGAAGTGGTGCAGATTCTAACAGGAAAGTTGTGACGTGGAAAGGATGTGTCCGTCCAGTCACCCCCTAGGCCCACTTTCGTCATCTATAAAAGGCAGCCTCCTCCTCTTCCAAAATCACTCAATCAAATACATTCTTTCTCACTTTCTATTTTGTTCCGAGAGTTCAAAATGTATTGTTTTGCCGTTCTTAATATTTGAATTGCTACTATATTAAGAGATAGTCGAGTCATCTTGGGAAACGAATTGCCGATCAAATTGTAAGCACCAAGCGGGGCAAATATCGTTTTAAAGAGAAAGAGTTCAACTCTTGCCTCGACTTTAAATACTGGTTTTTTTTCTATTATACACCTGTTACGATCAACCAAAACAACATCCAGCCAACTTGGGACGATGCGAACTTACCCAAAGCGGTATCGGCCCAAAGCACCACTATGAACATATACCCCTACGTGGTACAATACAACTTATCGAAAGTAGTATCCGCCTAAAGTGGCACCATAAACGCCAACACGAAGTGGTGTTTTATGAAATTCTACCATGTGTGGTACGATATCAACATACCCATGGCAGTATCCACCCAATGCTGCATCATAGAGTGCCTACCCAACACGCTGCGACATGAAAATATATCTTATGTACTACAAAATAAACCTAGGCAAGATGAAATTAGTCAAATGGAAACATTGACATTGCCTGACTGGGTACGACACAAACCTATCCAAAGAGGTATAGGGAAAGTCTATCCACGACATTCAGAGACAACCCCGTGGCTACGTCATGGAAAATAGATCACGAGTTAGAAATATTACGCACAAGTTTGCAATAAATAACGATATTACAAAAGAAACAAACATCGAACATATAGGAATCCCACAAAATGAAAAATAAAAAGCATTGTTCAACGGCGATGCAGCGCCCAAACTAATAGTGTTAAAAGCAAAAGTTTAATTATTCCCACGTAACACAAACTTAAAAATAATGGTTTTTTTTCAAAATAGTTCTTTATCGTGTTCTCGTTATGAAAATAGTCATGTATCGCAGTTATGTCCACATTTAGTCCTTTATCATGGTTTTTTATCCAATTTTGGTCCTCCGGCCAAATTTTTCGCTGGGCTTTTATGTTTTTCCCCCTTAAGTTATTTTTATTAGGAAAAAAAAAACCCCTCATATGATATTTCTAATTAGTAACAAGCTGCCGTGTGTTATATATTTATCTAAAAAAATATATAATAAGATAAAAATAATTAATATTCATCAAAAAATAAACAAAAGAAAATAAATATCAACTTAATTTTTTTTTAAAATAATTAATTGAATAAATTTAAAATATATATAATATGTCATTTTTAAGGTAACAACTCATACGAAATGTTACCCTAAAAACTAATAAAATGGCATATGCCTTATATCAATTAAAGATATAATTTATTTTATTATATATTATGTTAGTTATAAGAATTAGCTATATAATATTTTCGAAAGCATATTATCCAACTATATTTTAAATCCTTATACACTTAGATTTAATGCCAAAATAAAAAAATCTAAAATCCCCAAAATTATTATAGCAATAATAATTCTTAAAACAGACTTTGCAATTATAATTTAAAATCATTAAAAAAATCAATTTAATACTAAATGTTATTTAAAAACTAAAAATTTCCTTATAAACTGATTACTAAAGTATTTTTGCAACTCTAAACTATATTTTACAAGTTATAATTAATATTTAATCATATATCACTTTTATGATTATTTTTTTATTAATCATCTTGCGCAACCACCAACCATTTAATGAAAACATCATTAAATTGAAATATGATTAGATTTAAATAATAACAAATAAAAGATAGTTTAGAATTGCAAAAATAATTTAGTAATAAGTTTAGGATTTATTTTTTAGTTTTTAAATAACATTAGTATTAAATTGAGATTTACTCATGATTTAAAAATATAATTGCAAAGTATATTTTAAAATTATTATTGCTTTAATAATTTTGTGGATTTAAGATATTTTATCTTGTCATTCAATTTAAATTTAAAAGGTTAAAATTGTAACTGGATAATATAGTTTTATAATATTATATAATTAATTCTTATAACTAACATAATATATAATAAAATAAATTATATCTTTAATTGATAAAAAGGGTATATGCCATTGTATTAGTTTTTAGATCAATATTTAGTATTAGTTTTAATATTAAAAATAGCATATTATATATTTTTGTTAATATACTTTATTATTTATTTAAAGAATTCTTAAGGTAATGTGTAGTATTTATTTTAGTCTTATTATACATATTTTTTTAGCTTTTTTTAGGTGAGTATATAATTTTAGGTAAATATATTACACATGGGGGCTTTCTACTACTTAGAAATAACACATGGTGAGGGGGGGCTAATAAAAATAACTTAAGGGGAAAAAACTAAAAACCAGCGAAACATTTGGTTAGACGACCAAAATTAGATTAAAAATCACGATAAAGGACTAAATGTGGACTAACCTGCAATAAATGTCTATTTTCATAACGAGGCCACGATAAATGACATTTTTTGACGAAAAACCCAAAATAATGTAGTCTGGTACAAGTTCGTAGATTACAAACGAAATGAAAAATTACAGGAATAACAATGAACCTAATATAAACTAATGTCAATCCATAACGTATACAAGTATCTAGATTAACTTCGTTCGGAACGCCAATTGACTAAGCCTAAGAATGCACTTCCAGGATGTCAAGGATCTAAGACGTCGAGTTTGATGGATGCCGAATACGGAGGATATCGAATATTGTGGATGTCGGGCAGCTTAGATATCAGACAGGGTGTATGTCGGGTAGAGTGTATGTCAAGCTCATGAGAAGTCGAGTATTATCTCCATATCGAGTAAGGGTCTATATTGGGCGGAGTTGTATGTCGAGCGTCGATGTGGATGTAGGATGTTAGACTTTCAGTATCCAAATGTGAAAAATGCCGATAATTAATGAGCGTGTCTTGGAATGAGAAACGAGGGGTTTATATAGACCTCGGCGCATGGGGGACCACTTCCGTAATTTCTGGAATTAGCTGTACTATATCGAAGGTGGACATTTGATATACAAGAGCATATCGAATGCGGACATTCGATATAGAAGAACATATCGAATGCGAACATTCGATATACAAGGCCCATACCCGATATGCACCCATTTATCAAGATCTTTGGGCTTGGCCCAACTATTTGTTCGGCCGACTTATTGGACTTCTAGGAAGGCCCATATCATGTAGTCCCCCAATTTGGAGTCATCATTGTAGATGTAACCTATAAACTATAGTGTTGGTACCTTGTGTCCCCTAAATATATGAGAGTCGAAGCGAGAAGTGGATTTTCATATTCGAAATCTGGTGTCGAGTCGTTCCCCTAATATAAAAATTGTCTGGGAGCCAAGTCTTGGATGTAAAATGTCACGGAGACCATGTCATAGATAAACCTCCAATAACACCTTGAAATATTACACTCACCAGCCTCTGATACGTGTTGCCTGCGTTTTTTAGCCCAAAGGGCATGACCAGGTAGTAGAAGGTTGCGACATTGGTGATGAAACTAGTTTTCTCCTGATCATGTGTGGCCATAAGAATCTGATTATAAACCTAATCTCCATCCATAGTTGAGAGTAAGACGCACTCGACGGTAGAATCAATGAGTTTTCCAATACTTGGCAGGGGGTAACAATCTTTAGAACAGGCATCGTTAAGATCGGTAAAGTCCATGCACATGTGCCACCTACTAGGTCTTAGGCACGAGAACAACATTAGAGAGCCACTCAGGGTATCAGACATCCCTGATCTGATAGAGGTCCAGTAGTCGTTCCACCTCAGATCGAATAATCTTATTCCTCTCGAGTCCCATAGGCCGCTTCCTCTATTGCACGAGCTTTACCGTCGGGTAGACATTAAGCTCATGTTGGCATATCTCTTGGCCAATCTGACCAAGGGGATCTCCTTCCCATGCAAAGACGTGTTGTAAGTTGTAACTGAATTAGAGTGTTGACAGTTGCTTTTTCTATTTTCTCTACGATGTTGGTGTCGATCTTTACGATCTTACCTTGATCACCATTGGTGAGCTTGATCATCTTGAGTTCCTCAGCTGACTGGATCCTTGTTTCCTCTGTGCGAGGTCTCTTCTACGGACTCGAAAGTCATGTCCTTATGGCTTATGGGAAAGGTGTTAATACGACACTCTCGAGCTTGGGCTTGATCGCCCTTGACCTCTCTAATACCCAAATGGGTAGGAAATTTTACTTTCATGTGCAGTGTGGACGAGATGGCCTCAAAGGCCCAGAGGGATAGTATACCGTATATGGAGTTGTAGGTCCTTGTGAGGGCATTCACTACCCAAAATTTGATGGCTTCAAAACGCCTCGTGGCGCCCCCTCCCAAGACATGGGTAGGGTGATCGTTTCAAGTGTCTGGCAGTGCTCTCTAGAAAAGCCTATGAGTGAAACTTGCAGATGTCCCATCTGGAATTATGTTAGTTTGAGATCAAGATAGACAGGGAATAAAAGTACATCTACCAAGCTCTTCGTATCTACTAAGATTCTCTTCACGCCTGTTTCTAGCACTGTCGCTTGGATGACTAGCGGATCTTCATAGAGGCAGATGATACCTATCAGGTCCGACGGTCCAAAGGTGATCGTCGGTGAATGTTGGGCCTTAGTGGCATATATTTCCATTCTTCTATCCACTCTTTGCGCCTCGTTTATGTATTTCCTCTTGTGTCCCGCTGAATAGACAAACATGACACCGCCTTCAATCATGTTTACTATTCTCCATGTGGGTGGGTTCTCACGGTATGTGCGCAGAGCGGGAGGCGGTCTTGCCTCTTCGCAATAGTCGGAGGGATTGGAGAATCCAGGTTTGGTGGGAAGCGCAATACTTTCCTGAGTTCTGATATTTTAGGGGTTTTCTGTCGGGTCGTGGCCATTGAAGCTCTCTTCCTCCGCCTATGATATTTAGTCCCACGGACGCGGTAGCTGTCATGGTAGGGAGCAGCGTCGGTTCAGGAAGCATTTTCACCTTTTCATCTTTCTTGCCCGCCCCTTTGTTATCCTTCATGTCTTTGCCTTTCCCTCCAAAAGAGCCAGACTCTTCCATGGCCTTGAGAGTTTCTTTTATTTGCATGAAGGATTCGACCCTTTACATTAGATCCTCGAGGTCCTTTACATGGGTCGTCATCAGATAGCTTGAGATACCATCGGTTCGGAGGCCGTTCACCAGTATGTCTGATAGCATTCGAATGTCGATGTAGGGAATGTCTAGGACCTCATCGACAAATCTTCTCATGAGATCTAGGAGAGACTCGTCTTTTGTTTGCTTGACGTTGAACCGTTATCCTGTAGTTTTTGAAAAATGGCTATTGCAGGCGAACTATCTCGCGAGAAGCTGAATGAGCTCTTCAAAGGTATAGATGGATCCATTGGGCAATCAAGAAAGCCAAGCTTGTGCTCTTCCCGTGAGTGTGGTGCGGAACATCCAGCATAGGGCGTAGTCCAAAGCGGACACCAGATCCGTGCAGGCCATGTACTGTCTGATATGGTCGTGAGGGTCTTGATCATTTTTGTCGCCTGCATAAGTGGGTAAATCTGTGGGTTTTATTCCGAGGAGAATCTGAGCTTGCACCACATGTGACGCAAAGGGGGAGCCTTTGAAGGCAAATTCTTTGCACGAGTTCAGGTTGCGTCGAAGCTAGCGCAACTCTTTCTGCATTTCTTCTATGATTCGCTGCACGGCCCTCTCAGGGGCGTTCATTTTACACGGTTAGACTTCTGAATGTTTCTCGTCCGTCGAGTTTCAGCGTCTTTCTTTGTTCTCTCTTTGTTGGGAGCAACGATTTGGGGCCGATGCCCCTAGTCGACTATTCTCAGTAGCTTCTGAGCGTGGTGGTGATACTCGGGTAGTTCGGGGATGAGGGCAATTCTCTTGGGGCTCGGCTGAGATTAGAGCTCGTCGACCCAGTATTTTGAGATCGCAAACGAGAGCTAGCCCATGCCTAATATCCTCCTTCTTCTCGGGAAAATATTTTGCCTCATATGAGGACACCATTGTCATAAACATCCCTCGGAATGTGGACGTACTCCACTTTTGGTTCGTCTACATCAAGGGTCGGCGGGACTGTAGTTTGATGAGATGGAGTTGGTTGTGCACCGGGGGCTTCTGACGATGAAGCGTGGTTTTTCATCGTCCACCGATGTACTTATCTAAATGACTTTCTTTTCTTTCTCGGTCGAAATCGTTACATCTAGGCTTAACATGTTCTTTTCTGGCTACCTCAGGGATTCTGCAGCGTTCCTACAGACGGCGCCAATTGATGATACACTATTTTTTGGCGATTGAGATGCATCCAGAGATATCGATCGTATTTTTTTTTTCAGAATGTTGCTCTCGAGCTGAAAAGGAGTGAATGGTGCCTTTATTAATGATTACAAGGGGAACTCAGTCGGGGAGGGGAGAGTTGTCACGAATGACAGCTTCTATATTACAAGCATAACCTATCATTTAGTGTCAGTGTGTGAGAGCGTGTGACAAAGTGTTGAGCTATAAGGTTGAATGGAAGTGAGTGATAGTGCTATTCTTTTCCAAGTTTTTCTTATTGTGGGAGTGCTAACAAGCCTCTATTTATAGGACTTTCATGGGAGTCTTCAACCAATAGGTGTGAGCCTTCTGCTGAAAGTAATTGTCTTGACCAAGGACGCCAATGGGAGGAGGTCATCTCTATTGGGAGGTAGTTATCAGGGTGCGTTCTGCCATTCGAGAGTGATCTTGTACATGAATAGGCCCGTCTGACGACGGCAACCTATGGTGTGGTTTCTTCTGCACTAATGTAGGTTGTCGATTTAAGGGGAAATAAAGTGAGATCTTGTGATATCGATAGGGATAGTTTACTTCTATGAGCCAATGAGTATTGTGGTCTTCTGGCCCAATCACTAGAGTTTCGTGGGGGATGACCAATTAGGCTCGGACTTCCCTTTTTTTATGGTGGGCAATTGAGGCTTAGGAAATAAACTTGCACTGAATCCCTCTTTATAACCACTCATAGTTCTCCTTAGTTTTCATGTTAATTAGCACCATGGCTCTCTTCGTTCCTGCCAAGAGGAAAGATATCCGTTAGTAAAATACATTCTAAGTGTGGACTTACTCGTAAAGAGCTTCTGTCAGGAGATCTATCCAAGTGGATATGTTACGTTGTTGAGCCCGAAGGGAGCATGGCTAGAAGAGGCTCATTAAGTAAAGTGACCTTATGAAGTCGAGGCAATAGTGTTTCAAGTGGGAATCAAGGAACGAGTGTTTTAGAGGGGGTACCGCTAGGGTAATTTGTGTGTGACTGGTTCTTTTAAGGCCGTGCTCCTACGAAGGGGCGGGTGTGACAAGAGATATCTGCGAAAGGCGAAAAAAAGGGGGCTCGGCCCATTAGGTCCTAGTAGTGTGCTCGTGTATGTCCCCTGTTTGGGTGGAGTCGTAGGGCGTCGCCACGAGATGGACTTCGATGACCACACTTGTTTGGAGGAGGTCAGGGGGAGCGGGGGGCGGGGGGTGATCTGACACTCTCCACTGCATGTGTTTGCTGATTGAGTTTCGAGCACCTTATTCCCTTTCTTGGAATACCAAATGTCATTCCCGAACCATCCTACTGTAAGAAAAATAATAACATAATATAATATGCATCATCACAGTATAGTGTAAAACATTATATTGGGTAGTGGACATCGAGAATAGATGTCGTTATCGAGTTTCACGGCTTTCAATATGGAAGTCGAACGACCGTAGATTAAGGAATTTATTATGCAGGAAATATTATAAATAAGGGAAAGGAGGAGAGAGAAATCATTTATTTTCCTTCTAATCCTCTGCCTCCCTGATGGCCTAATCATACACCTAGTTGTATTCTACGCCAATTTCGGCGCCGGGGACGGATTTTAACTTTCACTTTTCTAACTGAACGAAACATGCCCATTTACGATGGTTTTGAGATATAAGTTGGTGCGGATTCACATCGAATACAATGGTTGCAATGACTACACGGTGGCGGCGGTGGATACGACGCAACGTACTATTTTAGATCCATAATCGTCGGGCTACATACGAATTCTCCGATGATGGGATGGTGCAGGGTTTGAAACCCAAACTTTGGTGGTGGTGGGGGCGGCTGTTGGAGGTGGTCAGTGGTGAACGTGAACGAACCATTATTAAAAACCACAAAGTATTTAAACTTTATTTAATTGATACTTTGTTATCAACTCTTATAATAACATATAATAAAGTTAATTTTGTTTTTAAATTGAAATATATATATATATATATATCATATGTTACTTTCTGGTTTTAAGGTATTATCTAATATTCAGTTTTTAGCTTAAAAACTAAGAACATGTCATAAGATACATTTGTTGATTTAAATAATGTATAATAAAATTAATTGTTATGCGTTGAAGAACTATATTATAAATTATTTTAAGAGTTTTCTTTTTATTTTGAAGGTAACATTAGTATTTTATGTTTATTGATATTTTAAGATTGAGTTATTAAATAATATAACATTGTAACTTATTAAATTAATAATTTTTTTATATATTTGTAAGCTTATTTAAATGAATAGATTTTTATTATATATTTTATAAGTTTATTATATATTGTTTTTAGCTTTTTTAAGTAAATATATAATTTTAGGTGAATATATAACACATGTGTGCTTTTTAATAATTATAAATAATATATGTTATGTTTGTTTGCTAATCAATATAATTTAAAGGAAAAAAGGGGGTTGGAGGACTAAAATAGTGAGGTCACGATAAAGAACTGTTTTTTTTTTTAAAAACAAACAAACAAACAAACAAAGGGGCACATGCATGCTTATCCTCGACCCACACACGCGAATATGCATTGAACTCCCCGGGAGTCTTTTCCTTAATATAGAAATATTTACGCTTCTATGTCTTTCCGTAACCGCTATGGGCCCCTAATAGAAAACTAGAATTCTTATTGGCTCTCACGTAATAAAACACTTTATCCCCCACCTTCGGGGTGAAAAAGATACTCAATAGATTACAAAATTTGGTTGGTTGACATGGTAATCTAAATGCTTTCATCACAAGAATGAACGATATTAGCGAGCCCATTGAGTTAGGGGTTAACGGTGTTGGACACAATCCTATACACCTTAGCAATACTTGCACGGGCTTAGGAATGGAGAACCT
This sequence comes from Linaria vulgaris, assembly GCA_948329865.1. NCBI lineage: Eukaryota > Viridiplantae > Streptophyta > Magnoliopsida > Lamiales > Plantaginaceae > Linaria > Linaria vulgaris. The sequence continues at coordinate 69,934,116 of OX415249.1, forward strand.
TATGCCATTAACAAAATGTTTTGCGAACTTCACTTTCTTCCTCTTCGAGGTTATACGCAATGACTCTGGGTCGCCTATCTACCTATCAACATCCACAGCTTGCTCGAAATTTTTCAAGTACGGTCAAAAGTGTCTTGGTAAACTGCCCCGTGCACAGGCTATAAGGGCATCAGTTGTGTTGAGGTAACTTTTGTTGTATGAGCTCGAGCTCGGTCTATGAATCTGACTCCCTGCTAGAACTTCTTGATTCATTACTCGATGTGGACCTACCTTCATCAATACTATGTTCTCCTTGATTCGACATGTCCAATACTGAAAATAAAAGAAAAACAATCTACGTTAAAAGAAAATGCTACAACACAAGATGCGAAACATGAAATATTACAAAAAACTACCTTTGATTTAGTAATTAAGAGGTTAGAATAACCAAAAATATCTTGCAATGAAAAGACACAATTAGGAATTTGCAAAACATCTGTTGAGCATGGATAGATTGAGTAAATCGTTACGTCAAAAATGAATTTCGACATACCTAAAAACTAGATGTACGGAAATACTCGATGTAAGGGCATAATTTATCTATTTCGCCAAAGTGTTTGGAAGATGAAGAATGAAGATCTACCCTTATTTATAGGTGCAAGTCCCGCCTCTTTCGTCATTAAATGTGCCATCAAATTAAGGCTATACATCGAAAACAACATTTGATGTATTCTGAGGAATTCTTTAGATGAGTTTCAAATTCGATATATTCTATTTTTATTTACTTTAATTTAATTTATGTTTGTACTACAGATATTTCATCGCCTAACGCATTTCCCGTAAACCAACAATTCATCAAGAAAATGCATTTAAATTTAAGACATGATCTTTACAAGAAAATCTCCCAAATTTACGACACGATCTTGACAAGAACATCTCCCAAATTGACACGATCTTTCGGTGCGTTCTGGACAAAGTTAATCTTAAAAACCTTAGAAAAGCTCAAGATTAACATAGTTGGTGTCTTTAGTTAACTCAGTTGTACCAAGACGAAAATACACTGAACTACCACTAGTTGATCCTATTTTATCTATGAATAATTCTATATAGGGGAAAATTCAGTTACGTAATCCAAACTTTGGCTCGTGTTGCAATTACCTATTCAAACTTATAAATTTTACAGTTTATGGTCCAAACTTTCATTTTTGACAGTTTACGGTCCAAGCTTTCATTGTGGCCTATCTGAGCCAAAAAATGTCACTATTCGACTGAATGACGTCATGATGACATCATCCGAGAGGGGTAAAATTAGTATTTTAGAGATAGAGAGTATAGTGCAAAATGTATAACTAATTTAAACACCCTAAATTTTATATTATTATACAATGCACCACAAATGTTTTAAAATTTTAACAAAAATATCATTTTCTCCAAATATTTTCCCTTAAACTTAAAATAATTATAAATATAAGGATATAATTTATTAATTAAATTATAAAAATATATATTACATGTAAAAACATATATTACATGCAAAAGCATATATTACATATATATTACTTAAGTTTAAGGGAAAATATTTTAATGATTTATATTTACATTTTTAATATTTTTTATTACTTCAAAATAATTCCAAAAAATTAAAAACTAATAAAAATTAACTCATCTAAATATAAAGTAAATTCTTTTTGTTTACAAATTTAATAGCAAATATTACCAAAATAATTTAAGGGAATGTGTCTTCAAATAAATTATATTTTTAGAAATCAAAACTTTTCCACAAACTTGATAAGTAATTTCTTAAGCTTGATTTATTAATTAGTTGATAATTAAAAAAAAAATCATCTTCTCCAACACCCCCTACCCCTGCCCCACCCCCACGCCCACAAAATCCACTAATATCAAACCCCAAAGTCACCTCAAATCGACCTAACTCCACCCCCGCGCTTTCAGAAACTTGGTTTTCGATTTTAAAGTTTTAAGAATCGACACCTTACAAAAAATCGTTCGAAAATGGTCACCAAAAAGCCCATGAAACCAGAAATTGAGGTCATGGAGCTGAGAGGGTGATGAATTTGGGGTTTGGTGGTGGTGTATTTGGTGGGTGTGGAGGGAGGTGGGGTGTGGGGGTTGGGGGGGAGTGTTGGAGAAGATGAATTTTTTTTATTAGTTTTAAATTATCAACTAATTAATAAAGCAAACTTAGAAAAATCAAGCTTAAAAAATTACTAATTAAGTTTGTTGAAAAGTTTTAATTTCTAAAATATAATTCATTTGAAGACACATTTTCTTAAAAAAAATTGATAATATTTCCAACAAGAAAAATATGGAAATGAAATTTGTTGTTATTATTTTTAATTTTTTGTTGTTTAAAGTGTATTATTTTGGAGAAGATGGTATTTTTGTCAAAAAGTTAAAACATTTGAGATGCATTATGTAAAAAAAAATATATATATAGTGTGTGTTATTTTGGAGAAGATGGTATTTTTGTTAAAAAAAATAAAAAATATTTGGGGTGCAATGTATAATAAAATAAAATTTAGGGTGTATGAATTAATTATACATATTGCACTACACTCCCTAATATATTATATAACAAAATTGCCCCCTCATAATGTCGTCAACGTAATGTCACAAGGCTGAATAGTGACTTCTTTGGCCGAGATAGGTCGGAATGAAAGTTTAGACCGTTTAGTGTCAAAAAATTGAAAGTCTGGACCGTAAACTGTAAAAATTATAAGTTTGTATAGGTAATTGCAATACGGGCCAAAGTTTGGATAGGTAACTGGTTTTTTCCCTTCTATATATACACTGAACTAATACACAATCGACCATATACGTATATCTCTTTATCCTAGAACAATTTAGCCAACGCTTGACAAAATATAGATAGTTGATCTATTTTCCCTTTTCCTAAAATTTAACAGGAGGATTCATATACGTGTTCCAATAACTGAATTAGAAAGGAATTTCTTAATAAATGTTAATGCAAGAATCAAGTTGTCGAGAAGTTCTTCTCTTTATTTTCTGCATAAAGAAGAATGGAAGTTGTGTGAGAGTTACGTTGGGGGTGTTTTTTCCTACAAAAAAAGAATAGCTTCTCCCTCCTAATTTTTTAATTTAAAAATAATACTGTTGGGTTTAGTTCACATGGGCGACCCATCCATTTAATTCATCACTTAGTATCCATGGGATATAATATTACTAACGTTCAGTACTTTCCTTTATCTCGACTTGCGCAGGGGTGTTTTACACCAATCATATACGTATACATAACAGTTCATAATATTCAAGTACAAAATAGGTTGATAATGTTTTAACATAATAATTGGGAAAAAAGACAAACTAGTCTCATTCTTTGGACGTTTTCACGAAATATACCCATCGTTTGAATTTTTACAAAACTATACCTGAATTTTACATTTCAACAAAAACTATATCCCAGCTATCTTTCCGACCAAATTTGAATTTTTACATGGACAAAACCGGTACTACACTTTCAATTTATAACAAAAAAAAGAATCATTATTTCACCTATTATTATTAAATCAAATGTAATAAAACTATTATTTCCTGAAAAGTATATCTTTATATATTAAAAATAATAAGATATTTAATTTCTTAATATATATAATATATAAAAAAGTATATCTTTATATATTAAAAACAATAAGATTTTTAATTCCTTAATATATATAAATATGTAAAAAAGTATATAATATATTTAATTCCTTAATATATATATATATAAATATATGAGAAAAAAAAAGTATATCTTTATATATTAAAAATAAAAATAGATTGAATTCCTTAATATATATATAAATATATAACAAAAAGAAAAAAAAAGTATATCTTTATATTAAAAACAATAATATATTTAATTCCTTAATATATATATATAACAAAGAAAAAAATTATTATTTCATAAATATAGTTTTTATTATTGAAATCCAAAAAAAGAAAAAATCGTCTTCTCCCCCCCCCCCCCCCACCTCCGCCACTTCTTCCCCACCCCATCCTCGCAATCCATCACCACCACAAAACCTCTGCGATCGCAAATCGAGTGGTGGTGGTGATGAATTGCGAATCGCACCACCACTCCCGGCGGTGGTGGGATTCTATTTTGGGGGGTGGGTTTGGTGATGAAGAGGTGGTGCAGCTTTGGGTTTGGGGGGGGGGGGTCTAGTTAGGAAGACGATTACTTTTTTGTTTTTTTTTTATTTCAATAATAAAAAAAATTATCTATTTTAAATTTAATGTCTTGTTATGTATATATTTTTAAAATGTCTATTTTGCCCTTGACTAAAACAGAGTGGTGATGTCATAACATCGAAATATGATATTTTTTGACCGGAACAATAGTTGGGGTATAGTTTTGTCAAAATGCAAAGTTCATGTATAGTTTTGCACAAATTCAAACGATGGGTATAGTTTCGCGAAAACGTCCAAAGAATGAGCCTAGTTTGTCTTTTTTTCCATAATAATTTGAAGAAAAAAACTAACTCACTGCAATTTGTTGAAGCCATGCTCTTCTCTTGATTGAGGATCGACGAGCATCCAATATTTTTCTTATGATTCTTCATTCTTATGTTTGATGTTTTTTGTGTATATATTCGATAAGCTCCTAGGAGCATTAGAAATAATCTTTGTTTTAATGGTAAGCAACATATCCTTAATGATGTTGTGGATCATATTAAGGTTAAGGTGTGGAGTTGGATCAAAGCCAAGGATAGGGCTTTCGCTTTTTCATTCTTTGAATGGTCATGTTCGCCCTTGCATTGTATCTGTGACTAATTGTGTGGAGTACTTCTTGTGCTTCATTTATGAATAAATTTTTTTCTGATCAAAAAAAAAATAAACTAATCTTATTTATTATAAGTTGGCAAAACGAGTGCGAGAGAAAGTGTTAGAATCATAATGAAAGTAAAATTACTCATTCCGGATTGAAATGAAGCTAAGTTCTACAAAAATGTAAAACTACCATAAAAGATGGGACACCTTTTGTGATAAGATTATAGGATCAAATCAAATCTCTCTCAAATCCCTCTCGTTCTTTCTTAGATATCATACATACGTACATATACATACGTAACATATATAGACATTTTATAGGACACACGAGACTCGAGAGAGATTTATACTAGAATCTCTGAACGATTGAACACACGAGGGAGATTTTTACTAGAATCTCCGAATGCACCAGTGCTTTAATCCATTATTCATCCAAGAAATTAATCGGGCACCAGATCTGATCTCAAAGCTTGGAGGCCTTCAATAGATGGATTCCATGATCTCCGTAGCACAACTTGTCGCCACAAGCATACATTTTCAATTTATGCAATCTTGTAGTTGGCATATATTTCATGTTCTCCTAGCCATGTTTAATGATTGTTTCTTACGTTAAAAAATAACTTTTGTCATTGTTCCAAAAAAGAAAAATGGAATGTGGAAGCTAAGCCCTTCAACATTGTCTGAAATAAATGAGACAACGACCGGGAAGAAAAGTAAACTCGAAGCTTATCATATCATTGAGCAATATAAATGTGAGCGGTAAGGTAGTTGGTTTGAAGGTCACTCCCTTCATCGCGGGAGAAGTACTCTTTTGTTTTTCTTGCCACCGACGAAACTCGGGAGAAGTATTATAGAAACCAATTGTTTGCGCCTCATAGTGGTCAGTAAAAAGTGGTGACAGGACAGTAATGGTTTTTTTTCTTGTAAATATATTTTATCACATCGGTCATCAACAATATAAAACAAACATTTTGAGAGATAAACCCACGAGAAAACTGAGGTGGTGAATGTTTTCTCATTTTGAATTTCAATATGTACAATTTGGCCAAGTCGTAGCTATATACACGTACAGCGCATCTAACACAAATTCACAACCAAATTCAAACAATCACTGCATATTAAAATGTTTTCTCTGTCACTTAAATATGTGATTGGGCCCATATGTAGCTAGATAACATTACAATGTGTTGGTAGTTTTCGTTCATGTCATTTGATTAACGAGTAAAATGCAAAAAACTACCTTGTGTTATTTCTAATTGGCAAAAAAACCCCTGTGTTATTTTTATTAGCAAAAACCCCCTCTGTGTTTTTTCAACCTTAGCACACCGCCCCCTACTCAAATTTAATAGTTGACCACTCGCGAAAGGACTATTTTACCCCTTTTTTAATTACCTCAAAATTAAACCCCACAAGGGTAAAATAGTCTCAAAAAAACTTTAAAAAGCCGAAATTGGGTAAATAACAAAAACTACCCCTGTGTTATCTCTAATTAGCAAATAACCCCATGTGTTATTTTAATTGGCAAAAAAACCCCTGTGTTATTTCAAAATTAGTAAAAAAAAACCCTACTACACTGAATTAATTCGCACATACTGAGATTGATCTCAAAATATGATTTTTATTGTATGTCTTTGATACATATGGAACTAATAATGTTCAAATTAAATTGTATGCATATTTTTGTTTATTAATTTTGAAGAAAACCTTAGTTTTTAGATCTGTAAAAATATAATTACGGTACCGACTAATTTTATTATGTTTTTATACAATTTTAAAAAAAAATCTAAAAAAATTATAACACGATGCATAATATTTATTGTAACAAGTATATGTTTATTATAAAATTGTAATACTTATAAATCCTTAATTATTGGTACTGTCATTATAAAATATGTCATGAAGGGGATTTTTGCTAATTTATGAATAACACATGGGGGTTTCTGCCAATTAAAATAACACAGGGGGTTATTTGCCAATTAGAGATAACACAGGGGTAGTTTTTGCTAATAGCTCTGCCGAAATTTAAAGTTCAAGTCGCAGTTCAGGCGCGTGACTCACAAAATTGTACGATATGGAGTTTTTCGCCTTTGACCAAATAACATAGGGGGGTTTTGCTAATAAAAATAACACAGGGGTTTTTTTGCCAATTAGAAATAACACAGGGTAGTTTTTTGCATTTTACTCTTTGATTAACTTAATACACATCGCATTTAATTTAGTTTTCTTTCAGTTCGACATCGAATCGATTTGACATATATGATTTATCAGTTACGTTATATTTTAGCCTTAAAAATTATGAAGTGGTTAAGAGCCCACCCTCAGCAAAGATCTACCACCAAGTTCCGCCAACCGTGTTAGTATAGTAAGAAACAGAGCAATTTCATTTTATGGATACGTCCACGAACCATGATGACCTGAATATATTGATTGTATCATGATCAGTTCAACTAGCTGTGAGGGATTATTTTAATTGAGGTTAATTACTATCATTAACTTTTTTTACGCGCTGGTTCTTACTCCCGAATCTTTTTTAGATCTTATTTTTCAATTTCAGAATTTAATATCCTTCAGTCCTCCTTCACGTTGATTTCATATTTATATCCTTTCCTTAATCAGCTAATCTTATCTTTTTAATTAGTTTCGATTGTGGTTAATTACGTACTAACACTAAAAGAGCTAAAGACAATAGGTCGTTCTATTGCAGATTCTTTTTTAAAATCTTACCTTTTCCGTTTCAAATTTAACATATATATTTTCACATTATAATAGGATAAGTTTTAACAATGTGATTTTATGTATCATTTACATATCAAATTAAGTTCAACAAAGGCTTACACGCATGCATCTTTAGGTTATTTTCATTCCAAAATCTTTTCTGAATCTTATCTTGTCAGATTCAAAACGTACGTTTGCGGCAAAAAAAAAAAATAGGCAGAAAACAATAGCATCTTTTTTGTTGTCTAATGTACCCTTCGGCCAATCGATTAAAAAAAACAATCTTTAATCTGCCATGGTGTCATTCTGCTACGTTGTTAGTTTAGTTATGAGTAGCGAAATACTTCCGTCAGATTCAGAAAGTAGGATTCACATCTTGCTGTATTATTCAGTTTCCTGTGCATTAATTTAACTATCAAAAAGAATAAGTACAGGAACGTAACTGCGGGAAATTATTCTAATCAAGTTTTTCCCAACTGCAAACGAGTCAAGTTATAATCATAACAACGCCAATAAACTTAATAATTTTCAGCAATAAACACGCAAGTGGAGTTCCATTCCATATTGGCTATCGCACAGACCCTACATAGCAAGTTCCCCAAAGAGAGAGCTAACGAAGTAAACAAATGATAAGAGAAAAAGCTGATCTATAGATATAAAAGTTGTCAACACATTCTACAACAACGTAATAACTAAGAGAACAAGCTAATCTAGATAGAAAAGATGTCAAACACATTTTATACTGGGAACATTAATTCACATTGTACATCATTTTTGAAAACTACAAACTAATAAAAGAACTGTGCATTCACAAGCTTGGGCTCGACTCTTACATTCAGGGCAAAGTTTGCACAAAGACCTAAATGCATCTATATTCCACCCTAGGGGTTGCTACATCCAGATTCAAACTGCACCTCATCACCGGATTGGATGATACTGTGTAATGCCACGTTTTGGAGGCAGCTTCCTCAATATGAAGAGCACAAGAAACGAAGGTAAAATCTCCACTAGCTGCAGTAGACGGAGTAAATTGATTTAAATTTGAACAGAAACTGCAACAAAAAGGAGGTACGCATGCAACACGATCACTGACCAAGAAACAGAGTCATATATAAGTTGCGCGAAAATGTAAAGCAAACAGTGTTGCCACCTTTTTGTCCCACTTGACAATTCAATACGGTTCCTTTTTGCCTTAATTGCTGCAATTGACTTTGTAGATAAAACTTCTCTCTAGGTTCCGAAGTTTTATTCACAGCCTTCTATTAATCCAACAGATTGGAACATTTTAAATTAACGAGGAGCTACAAATTTTTATTGTGGTGGCATTCTGTGAGATTCCAGGTTCAATCCTATAAATTTTAAAGATAATAATGTCTTACAAGTAGGATCCTCGTTCACTGCTTCAAATCCATATAAGATCATGTGCTTCAATCAGAAAAGAAAATATTACCAAGTTAAACACTGACGTTTTCACACCATGACGCTCCTAACTACTTGAAGAACTCAGGTACAAATATCTTAATGCTTCTCCTCGTGCACAAATGAAATGAATTCATCGACTATTTTCAAGCACAATTGAGTGAAAGGAAATGGCCATGGTCATCCTCATCAACTTGACAACACAAGTTCTACGTCTTCTCTAAAAGGAACGATTCCTACCATTTTGATGAGCAGAACAGTATCTTAAGAATGTAGCTTGACCATGTACTGTAACAGCCCAAGTTAAACCAATCAACATGCAAGATGAGCATCAAAGCTCAAAATCCAACTCGTATAGACAATCATGTGCTTCAATAAATTTAAAAATGAGAGCTGTATCAGCCGAAAGGCATTCAATAAGAAGGCAGCTAGAGTTGGCAAATACTAACGGAAAGTCACTGACAATTCACTCAATTAGCAATTCAAAAAGGCCCAAAAACATCTATAAGCCCTTATTTAAACCAAATCATCATTAACAGAAGCGAAAACCAAGTCATTGAGGTAGATAAAGTGAAAACCAAATCATTGTGGCGGTTATTTTATCTTATCTACCTGTGTCAACATAATTAAATGTAATTAACAAAATAAATATAACAGTAATCTAATACGACACCTAAAAACACCATAACTGGAAGCGTACCAGGTAGTATATAAAATTCAAGACAGGATGATAAAGGACATCCAGATCTGCAGCAGCATCAAATGCATTGAAGCACATCTGTAGTGTCGCACAGTCATATAAGTAAAAGTCAGACGACCAAAAATGGATGCAAGAATAAAGCACAGACAGTGAATAAGAAAATCACGATAATTATACTCATGTAATAAGACACGGATCAGAAGTGAGCATGACCGCAAGTGCAGGTGAGTGAGCATGAGTGCGTCAAATTTAAAATGTTCTCAAGCGGGTGGGGGGGGGGGGGGGCATAAACGTTCAGTAAACCACCGCTAGAGCTCTTTATTGCCATCACAAGAGTTGCCAACCACTAAAGGCTTCTGAAAATCATCCATGTCATATCATCAATGCCAAGAATGGCACAAATCTTTTTTCCTCCTTCCTCTTGAGTTCTCATAACTCATGATATTAAAAAACTTTACCAATTACAATAAGCCAACACAATACAACACTCCTGCTCCAAAGTCGCAAAATCATGACTGGTGCATTACATCGCATTTCCTAGCTAATTATGTGATGGCTAGAAGAATTACATATGCCAAAACAGAGATTCTATCTCTTTTCTTTTACTTTTGGTGAAAGATTTCAATTAAAATAGAACTCAAGAAACCGCCAACCGACTTTGGTAGCTAAGTGTGAAGATATTGTTAACCAAAAGAAGTCCATATTAGGAGTAACTATAGACAAGATTTCTGCTGAACTCTACAGATATACATGGTTAGCATTATTCAACTTTTATGTGTAGTATTCAGAATCCTTATAAAGTAATTAAAGTACCCACAACCGATTCTTTAAGTTCAAAACATAGGGACTTCTTTTGAGGAAGCACATGATGTAAGTTATAATCTTTTGTAAATGAAGTCGAAATACACCTTAATTGAACGTTCAAAGTAATAACTTTTGTTTAATTCGTTGAATATTACTTAGCAAAGTTATATGTACAAACAGTTTTTTCAAGACATCTACTTCCTCCACAAAAAAAAAGTTATATCAATGAATTTTTACTCCAGGCTTTAATCATTACTTGTTATACTTTTCTGCCGGTTTAAAAGAGGAAGAGGGATAAAGCATCAGTAAGAGGCAATAGACAAGGACAGAAAATGGAAAACAATTTAAGTTGAAACTACTTTACATACATAATTTTTTTTATTTTGCGATATAAAAGAAAACAGTCCGTACATTTTTGTGCAGTATATTTTCTCACTAACTACTAAAATATATTTAACCGCATATTTCATCCAGGAGCAGTACCACTAAGTTTAAAAACAAACATTAAACTTCTTGACAAAAGTACATGTGAACCTAAACTTCCTGAATAAGGCTATTATAACTAACTTAATTTACTAACTATGACTCTCTTAAGGTAGCCAAACAACCAAAAAACTAATATAATTTAATAGACAGCAATTTAACAAATCCATGGTGATTATACTAATCTTCAAACTCAAATTGGTCCACTTCATATTGCAAGTTAAGACCAATGAAAATCCGCTGAAAAGTATGATATGACTTACCATAATACATCTGATGAGGAAACATGAAAAGCATATAGTCGTCACGTAGCCAACCTGAGTGAGTGCGGTAAGAGAAAGTCAGAACAGTTTTTTTTCAACAAACCTTACTTACTTGGGAAATATACCTCCTGTAGCTTCTTTCGCCGTCCTTTTGATTCTACTGGGAATCGTTGCAACATCAAAAACAACCTGTGTAAAGAGGGAAATATTAACAAAAATCCGCATAACACTTTCAAACTGGAAGAAAAGAATATATGCATACCAAATCTATAAACCCACATATTACAAATTGCATGGTTTCTCTAAAAACATCTCTAGAAAAACCAGTTGATGAAAACAGATAATAGAAGGAGAAATGATTTTTCTTTTGGAATTCACCTCTACAAAAAATAAAATTATGTTATCATAAAAAAGCTCAATTTATGTTTAGGTAGCGGCTCTACCGGTTATAATTAGTATGTTCAATCACGTGTATTTTTAAGTGTGTTAAACTTAAACCAAAACAAAAAAAAATAGAAAAAGAAAAAAACTAAACAATTTTCGCCGAAAGCTCAATTCAACCAAAATAGAGAACTGACTTTCTTTCTCCAGCTTCTCTGCTTGAAAACATTTTTTAACAGGATGAGAAACGATCTTGAGCAAGTGAGTGACTCTAAAATCTGAAGCAGGAACGATAGGGTGCAAAGAGTAATTAAGTGAATCTCATCTAAAACAACAGCAACCAACCAAGCCTGTAATCACGATAGTGGGGTAGGCTGAGTGAATGTGAACTAAGAAGCAGGAAATATCCTATTTCTCTGCAGGTTATACCAGACAAAAGAATGACGGAGATTTGTGATGCTTACATCAATTAATAGCAAGTCGGGTAAAAAAAACTAATTATTTGGCTCTCAAAAAAAATGTATGGCATAATGTGATTCCACGCAAAATAACAGGGGCCCTTCCCCAAAGAAAAAAGTCTAGGAAATAAGCCACTTAACAAGCATCAAATGGCTCAGTCTCTGAGAAATTACAGGATCAAGCAATTTTTCGGAAGTCCTTTACGACACAATTTGCAATAAGCTCATAGCAAGGTTAGCAGAAAATTATAAGAGCACGCTCGAGGAAACACAGTTGGCCTCATTCATCTAACAGGACAAAGGAATTTTTTACCTTCCGCCATAAAGAAGAAACCCCATGGCTGCAAATAAAGAAACACCTGCCAATTGACACACATTTCTTAGCATACTACAAGTAATAATATTAGCATGCCTCATAACTCCATAAAGGTGTACAACAAAAACCTGCAAAGAACATTTTGGACAAAATGATCAGCACAGGAACGGGCTTCCACCACAGAACTAGCCATAAGATTATCTGCAACAAATACAAAGAAACATTTATTCAGAAAACAAGTAAAGATTCATGCCTCTTGAAGAAATATAAATAACATCTTTCATTTTTTAGTATAACTGTAACAGATTACATGCTTTTGCCCAAAAAATTATTACAAACCTCCCCAACTTAAAATATATTAGACCATGCAGATGGAGTAGCATCTGGTATTATGCTGTAAATATCTATCCAATTATTCTTTCAGTAGGAAGGGGAAACAACCACAACCACATTATAGTAAACCACAAGGATCCAGGCTTCAACCAACCTAAGAGAACTGCAGGGAAAAGGATCAGCTGCTGTATAATAAATTCTTTACAAATATCTTCAGAACAAAGGGCAGGATCTCTTCGACTCATTATTAGTTTGATTTTGGTATCCACTGTTGGACATGTAAATTTCCCTAATATTAATTTTTTTACGCTGTTCTAGTAAAGACAATACATGATTCCAATAAAAACTCCAAAATTTATGAATTTATCTCCATAATATTCTCACTATATTGTCAGCGCTTCAGGATTAAAAAGCCTTGAGTAATAAACTCAATGGCCACAATTTGCCATCTTTGAGAAGGGAGGGCATCTAATATGCCAAAACAGACACTAGAGACTAAATGGAAAGCGCAATCACCAGTTGACATTTTCATCCAAATATATCCACTGAACAGGACTAGAGAGAGAGAGAGAGAGCACAAATAATCTTTCGCGACGTCGAGAGAGAGAGAGAGAGAGAGAATACTATTTTACACTGTTTAAACCATCTCTGACCACACACACACACATACACACAGAGAGAGAGAGTCTGAGTGATGTAGGGCCTAAACTGAACAACCACAACTTGCTATCTTTTGGAAGGGAGGCTATCTACATGCCAAAAATGAGAGAGAGAGAGAGAGAGAGAGAGAGAGAGTTAGAGAGAGAGAGAGACGGCACAAATGATCTTTTCACTAAATAAGGTACCAATTGGCAGGTATCTTGACTTATTTATAATTTCCCTATATTCAATCACTGTGAATTCAGGATATATTGCCTTTTTTACTGTTTAAACAATCTCCGAGCACACAAATCACATTTTCTTAAAGGTAATATAGGACTACCACAAGTTCTATGAATCAGCATAACAGCTACTCCAGTTATGAGAGCATTTCCGAATGCAACACACAAAAACAATTATTACTAGGGGAATTCTATCGCATACATGCGATTTTGGAAGAAGACTCCTCTATGTTCACATTAAGACCAACCAACGCATCATAAAGCCATTAGAAGACATGTCCAAAGCTATAATCTGATAATTTGTCAGCTTTAGTTTCCCATACTGTCTAAATGAGGGACTTTATGATCCAGATATAAAACAGATAATTTATAACAGCACCTCGACAGAATTTGGGGTCAGAATAATCATCGCGCTAAATAATATTATACAGAGACCAAAAAGGTTTCAGCATGAGTTTTGTCCAGAGTTGTTCATTAAAATTTCAACATATCCACTTTAATTTAAACAAACGACTCTTAATGTGAATAATAAAGCATAAAAACAAAAGAGACATTAAACACGATCCACATGACCTCCTATCCCATACACTACACTGATCAAATTCCAAATCTCAGTATCCCCTTTCTCATGAAGGCGGCAGGATTGCCGCTCTATTAGTTGTTCTCTAACCAAGAAATTCTAACTTGTCAGACTGATGTTGCTCATCGAACACGTGCAATCAATTCAACTTCATGATGAGAGGAATCACAATGAACACTGAAAACAGGGGTAGCTCAAAAACTATTTCTCCTATTGTTTCTCACATAATAAAGAGAGCCCATCGAAAAGCCCACAGGTACATAAATATGTTAAATCTGCATCATTCAATCATTACAAACCCTGCAAAAGATTCAGGTCTTATATAGGGGTAAACAATGAAAGCGTGATACCAGATCCTACTGTCACCAGAAACCTCAATATTCCACAGGAGCTCATATCAAGAAAAGGAGATCTATAACTGCAACCGAAAGGCATTCAACATCAATCAAAGCCTAAAAGCCTCATTTCTCATTAACACTTTATTTCATTCCAATGGCCACATCAGCTACCCAAATATTTGAATCTCTAACAAGCTTGTGCACATCATTTAAGCAGCTTATAAAAGGTAAACCTCATTTAAAGCATGCATCTAACTGGCCATATGAATCCTGGTCTAATCATGTCATATCCATCATCCACTCACTTACATGACATGAACGTCAACATGATCCTCCAAATTGAATAAAAATTACGATTTACAAATTAATAAGGTAACAGAATACACTTGCTACTATATCAAGAAACTCCCATTATAAACATATTAATGCTCCGACTTGCTACCAAACTGCACATAGACAAAGCTAGATCTAGAACCTTATTATCCACTCGATAAATATACTCTTCGACTAAATAGATCCGATCAACAGTGGACTTTTGGCCAATATATCAAAAGGTCAAATACAAGTCTATTTGCAACTTTACATCTCCCACTTAACGCCGTATTGATTATCTTAAGAGATTATGGATGGAAGAGCAAAAGAAAAAGGAAATCCAACAAGATATTTAGCATTGGAATCGTAATTCATATGTACAAAGTACAACAGAACCCTGAATTGTCCTACGGCACATCATCCTACGAACTCTCCATTGAAAAGATAATATGAGAATTTTAATCTGAAAAAATAATTGCTACAGCCTCCAAGCATTTCAATTGTCAAATAAAATCACGCCAGTGCTCTTCCATGTTTGCAAGTATCAGAATCTGAATCTTGTGCATAAATTCTCAAGAGGCACAATAAGCATTACCTGGCATCAGGCCCTATGCAGATTCAGAAAATCACGCCACCACGATATATAATTTTTCTCTTAACTTACGTAACTTCAGTTTTCAACTATATGGCTGACAGTTTCCATACGGATGTTCATCCACAACACAGTTTTCCAAACAAACGCAAGGATCTTAGGTGCAACAGTACATGAATCAAGGCAAAACTAATAAACAATATCTGCATCAAAGCTTAAAGGAAATAGCATTAGGAATTACTTCCTAGCCAATTTGAGTATCATTTTAAGCATGTGCCAGCTCGAGCACCTCAGGCACTGTTGATTTATCACCCCCAGTTATATAGCTCTCACTCTCAACACTAATCATACTAAATCCTCATCTAATACCATCTACTGCATGGAGCCGATGGGGAAACTGATCTGCAATGATGTGCATTGAAAACATATCACTAGAGGCCTCCACAATGATTTGACCCAATAAGCATGACAATGTGCATCCACCTAAACTCATATTGTTTCTAAATAGTTTCAAAATTACAAATCGAGATTCTATAACCAAAAAGATCTATGTAACGACCATGCAATGCCGGATGGGTAACCAATATATCTTATGGCTGAAGATATCCAGAAACAGGGAGCCACCCGCCCCTACGCCAAACCACCACCACCACCACCTCAAAATGTAAACCTATCTTTGCAAAATACTAAATATATTCCCAAGCAATGCGACCTATGTCAACTCTCTAACTTACTAGAACAGACATGGGAAAGAAAATTCACCTGAATAGCATACACGACGCCATTAATTGTGTAGAAACTAGGCCTCAACCCATCAGTAGATACAGCACGTGCCTGCGAAAATTGTACAAAGGAAATGAGTGTCAATTCCAATAGCAAGAAGGCCTAAGATAATAATCAAACAACCTACCTGATAATAAATCTCAGCCCAGAATAACACTAGTAAGGCATATGTTGTGAAGAAGGCAAGACTTGGCATATCAAGCAAGACGTGTTGGACAATCTATACAAAATTATAAAGCCATATAAGGAAAATTAGCATTAATATCTCAAAATAACAATAAGAACAACAACAACAAAAAAAAAGGCTATATACCTCTGGATTCAACTTCTGAACATTCCTCCGGAACACAAACACTAAGCATCGAACTGATAAAAACGGTAAAGAAATGACAAAATCTAAGAAGCGAATCTCCACGATTTCACAAAAACATAATCAGAGAAGAAAAGTGCAGCAACAACAAACCTCCATTGACAAGAAAGTTAAGGAAGTGAAATACTTTCTGCGTAGTCCAACCATATTCAGGCACTCTTAATTGTATTCTTATCAATTGTACCTGAGTGATTGAGTTTCATCAACATTACAATTGCAAAACATCAAAATAATAAATAAATAATCATTATCAATAGCAATAACAATAACAATAAGATGATTAATTACAAGCGCAATAACAGCGACGAATCCGTAAAACGCGGCGAGGACGTGGAATACTCGATCCTGCCACGCGGCTGACTCGTTGATTACGTCCCACCAACTCGTGGCCTTTTTGAGGTGTAGGGCCACAACCGCCGCCGACGAACCCAAAAGCTCCGCCGCAGCCATCGCCGGTCGATCAGAAAACAACAACTCTTGTTACTGTTCTGATCGGAAAAATCGCAATTGGTTTTTAGTTCGATAACGATGATGATTATGACGAACAAGGAAGAATCTGAATCTGTTGCTTTTGGGGGAAAATTTTGGAGGGCGGTGGAGAGGAAGTTATGCGAAGCGTGTGAAGGCGACGCGCTGAAGTGGCAATTACACGTGGGTACGCCTCCTTAGACTTGAAACGGAGGGTATTTTGGGAATAATTGTTTTAATTGGTTTTTGTATTGATTTTTTTTTTTTTTGATGAATAGACGAAAACAAGGCCCTTAGGCTACATCGTTCGACAAAAATGAGACAATTTCGGATGGGGGATTATGTAGAATACAAAGACCACCATCCTTACTGATACGGAGTTTTGCAATAGCATCCGCAACTTTGTTTTTCTCTCGCGCAATCCAAATCAATTCACAGCTCCACGGTTTGTGAAGTAGAACGCGGCATTCCACAATCTTCTCTTGGATGATGGGGTCACTCACTTGTCCTTCATTGATCAAACGTACTGCTTCAAGCGAGTCCGACTCGACGATTAATTTTTGGATTCTTCTTTCCCACGCCACGGTGAGTCCGCGTCGAATGGCTTCTAACTCGGCTTCCAAAACGGTTGGACAGCGAATGTTTTCCTTGAATCCCCACTCCCAATCTCCATCTGCATTGCGTAGGACTCCGCCTATGGAACCACTATTATTCTTCTCCTCCACGCTACCGTCAACGTTCAGTTTTCTCCATCCCTCTCTCGGTTTCTGCCAGGGCTCGCGGGCAAGTTTTTTATTCCCTCTACAAGCTTTCATCATCTCAAAGCTTAGTCTCTTGATTTGACAAATAAGAGCATGGTTTTTCTCCCTCTTCCCTTTGAATATTTTGTTGTTGCGCGCTTTCCAAATGGTCCACAAGCCAACTGCAAATATGATATTCCATGGGATAAGTGGTAGAAGACTACATATCTTACCCTCCTTTTGAATGTTTCTCTTTAGCCAATTTTCATCTTCTAAAAGTCTGAATTCTCTCCACTCTTTTGCGTCCAGTAGCGTTTTCCAAACGTTTTGTGCGGCTGGGCAATGTCTCAAAAGATGTAGAGATGACTCCTCTGCCCGTTTGCATATTTCACACTCCGAGGACTCCGTGATTTTCCTTGTCTTTCTCAAGACATTCGTGGCGAGTCTATTTTGGTTCGCTAACCATATAAAGTAGCGGATTTTGTTGCTGCACGGAGCAGCCCATATCCATTCTGTCTTTCTACGGCTCCCGACGTTGCTTGCGGTTTCCCGGTAGATCGCTTTGTATGCACTTTGGCAAGTGTACAAACCATTAGCCGTTTTGCTCCAAATAATCTTATCCTCCTCGCCATTGAGTTGCGGTTCCTTTCCCTCAATTTTACTCAACCAGTTCTGGTGCAAAGCCGTGGTGACTTCTTCAAAATTCCAGCGTCCTTCTTCGTCTAGAACTTCACACAACTTGAGATTCTTGTCGGCCTCCTCAATATTCGGTACCACCTCGCATAAGCATCCGCTCCCCAACCAATTATCGAACCAAAAGGATATGTCATTCCCATTTCCGATCTTCCACCGGCAAAACTTTTTGATTAGATTCAAACACCGCATGAGCCCTTTCCACGTCGCGCTATCACTCGCTCTCGGTTTGTAATCCATCATTCGGTCCAATTTGAGGTATTTCGCCTTCACCAACTCGCACCATAAACCTCCTTCATTAATCAGCAATTTCCAACAATATTTGGCAAGAAGAGCTTGATTATTTATTCTTGCGGATCGAATGCCCAACCCTCCCTCATTTTTTCCTCTCGTTATTGTCGGCCACCCTACAAGATGCAGCTTACGAATATTAGGATCACTTGACCACAAAAAATCCCTATTCATCTTGTCCAATTTTTTGCAAATATTATCCGGCATCCAACAAGATTGCATCACGTGGATCGGAACCCCCGTAGATACCGCTTGAATTAGCGTCGCTCGCCCCGCGAGGGATAAAGTTTGGCTTTTCCACCCGGAAAATCTTGCACTTAGCTTGTCGAAGATCCCGTTAAAGTCCTCCTTTTTCACCCTTCCGTGGAACAGCTGCGCACCAAGATACTTCCCGAGATGGGAGGTTTGTGAGAATCCGAGCACCGCACAAATCCTCCGCTTAAGACTCCAGTCCCCCGGCTTAGAAAAAAATACTTTCGACTTTTCCGTGCTCAGTTTTAATCCCGAGGATCGACAAAACCTATCAAGAGTTAATTTGATGGTCCGAGACGTCTTCAGCGTGGCCTTCCCCATGAGAATGAGGTCATCCGCGAAAAAAATATGTGAGAGCTTTGGTCCCCCTCGACACGGAATAATCGGTTCCCATGTCCTCTCCTGTACTGCCTCCCGAATGAGATACGACAACCTTTCAATGCATATTACAAAAAGGTAAGGAGATAGAGGGTCTCCTTGTCGTAACCCGCAACCATGTTTAAAAGCGGCTAAAGGCTCCCCGTTCCAAAGGATTTTCGTAGAGGCGTTCGTGACACAAAACATGATCAGTTTTGTAATGTTCTCCGGAAAGTTAAACGCACGAAGACTCTCCTCTAAGAAACTCCAACTGATTTTGTCGTACGCCTTCTCCAAGTCGAGCTTGAGCATCATGCATCCAATCTTATTATTTTTCTTATTACGGAGCGAATGTAACACCTCTTGGACGACCAAAATATTATCTTGAGTCCCTCGTCCCTTGATAAAACTCGACTGGGTATATGCTATGATGTTGGGCATGTGTTCTCTAAGCCGCAACGTGACACTCTTCGTAATGAACTTGTAGATGACGTTGCAAAGGGATATCGGCCGGAATTGGGCCATAACCATCGGATTCGGTGTCTTTGGGATCAGACATAAGAACGCCGCGCAAACGTTGGGGTCAAATCTTCCTTCCCGAAACGCATTCTCTATGAATGTAAAAAGAGACTCTCCCATCCAACTCCAATATTTCTGAAACACCCTCGCTTGGAGACCATCCGGCCCCGGGGCTTTCGAGGGGTGCGTGGCCCACACCGTGGCCTTCAATTCCTCTCTCGAAATATTTCTCCCGATCTCTATGCTCGACTCGGCGTCTAAACGACATTGAAACGTTGAGACCGCAAGAGGATCTGTATTGTCGGCCGTGCTAGAGAACAGATTTTTGTAAAACGTGATTGCGTGTGCTTTTAGGACCGACTGGTCCTCACACCAGACGTCTGCAATTTTCAGCGAGACAATTTCGTTCCTCTTACGTCGGCTGATAGTCGCTCTATGAAAGAATTTCGTGTTGCGATCCCCTTCATCAAGCCATTTTACCCTCGATTTCTGTCTCCAAAACGTTTCTTCTCTTTTCAAAATCATACCGTATTCCTCCAAGAGTTCGCGTTCTAGATTCTCCAAGAACTCATTCGGGTGGCGCGCAAGGGCTTTTTGAGTCCCTTCGATCCGTTTCAAGATCCTTGTTTTTTTTTTTGAAGATGTCTCCGAATTGTGATTTATTCCACTGTATCATGCGGTTGGGAACTTCTGCTATCGCGTCCAGTATGTTGGGATTCTCTTTCCACACGGCTTTCATGTTCTCCTCGCAATCCGGATGTGTGTACCACATATCTTCAAAACGAAACGGACGGTTCACTTTAATTCTCGGCCGACCCGTGCACCATGTCATAATGGGGTGGTGGTCGCCGTGAGTACGAGGGAGGTGAGACACCATATAATTTGGAAATTTATGAATCCAATTGTCGTTCGCCAAGGCTCGATCCATTCTCTCACGAATATTGTCCTCCCCTCGTCTTTTATTTGTCCATGTAAAATCCGGACCTTTAAACCCGAGGTCGTGCATACCCCAAGAATTCATGCGTTGTTGAAACGCCATACACCTCGCGTTCACATCGTTGTTGCCCCCAACCTTCTCGTGTGCTGCCCCTATCTCGTTAAAATCGCCTTGCATGAGCCACGAGAGGGAGTTTATAGATGCGGTCCTCTCCAGGTTATTGAAGATGCGGACTTTGTCAACTGAATGTGGCTTCGCATATACCCCAGAGATTTTCCACATATCTTCTTTCTTCGGTCCAACCAAAGCGTGGATCACCTGATTATCGACTTCTTGGATGATAACCTCAATCATCTCCGAGTTCCATAACATCCAAATTCCCCCCGACATACCATCCGTTGGTGCAAGACAGAAGTTTGTGTACCCCAAGGTTGGCGCAATTTCTTTAGCTCTCTCCTCGTTAACCCGAGTCTCTAACAGAAATACCACATCCGGTTTATGAATTTTAACCAGCTCTCTAAAGTTGATTTTAAAATCCTCGTCCCCCACTCTCTGACAGTTCCACGATACGACTTTCATCTTCCTACTGATAAGGTGATAGGCTTGGATGGGGTTAACAATCTCCGTCCCCGTCCATGGTGAAATCATCTGTTTCAGTAATGTCAGTGCTACAACTTCCTGTCGCTGTCTTTCCCAAGCACTCAGTTGAATTTTCTGCCAACAGTTCAGGATATTTTCCACCCTCTCGACTATGAAGGTGCTGATTTCGAATTCCCAAACCGACGAGAGAATTTCCCTCACAACTATATTCCGTGGCTCGATTAGTGATATCTTTGAGGGGCCGCTGAAAAACTCCGTCCTTGTTTGGAAGTCCCACACCTCCGGTTGGAAGGCTGCTACCATTGCTCCATTCACCCAATTGATTTGAATATTTTCTTCCGGATTCATCACTGTCTCCCCGTATCCCTCTCCTCGGTTCAACTCTTAAGCTTTCAGATTCTCGATTATTCTCAGTTTCTAGTTCGGCCAATACACCAAAGGGATTTGATTTATTGTTGGCGCTTTTGCTATTTGCTTTCTTGCCTACGGCTCTTTTCTTCCCTTTGAGGTTCGTATTAGTAACCTTTCGTAAGGGGGCCGAGTCATTGACTTTCTCAACAATTGTTTCCTTACCCATATTAAATTCCCTAATATTGATAGAGTCCCTGTTCATATTGGAAGGTCGGGTTTCCTTCTTCTGTCTTTGCAAAATAGACCTGTTGTCACTTTCCTTCACGGCTTGACGTCCCTCAACATCTTTACCTTTTAATGTCGCGTTTTTACGCTTCGCGACTTGCATCCATTCCCCGTATTCGTCGGATTTAGCTTTCTCTAACAGCCAATCGCGTGCAGATTCGAGTTCCTTATGTGATGACTCCCCCGTTTCCATCGCTTTCGAATTTGCTGTTTTTGTTGGATCCGAGGATTTATCTCCGCATTTGTTCATTGCATGTCCCACCCTCCCACACGAATAACAAAGTGAATCGAGATTCTCGTATTGGATTTGGAACAGTTTATCTCCAATGTAAAATCCTCTATCCAGTGGCTTATCCGTCGATATTTGGACGCAAAATCGGGCGTATTTCCCCCGTGTCGCCGTGTATGTGTTCCCATCAATTTTTATCACTTCTCCTATGCTTTGCGCCAAAGGGAGGATACACGCCTCATGCATCATCTCGATCGGGATCCCCAAAACTCTGACCCATGTTACTACTTGGTCGTTATTATCTTCGCTCGCCACATATTCCGGGGTCCATTTTCGTATAGCGAGGAAGCTACCTGCAACCTGCCACGGCCCTTGGGTAAGAATCCTCTCCATTTGATTTTGAGTAATGCCTTTGAGACAATACGCACCAGATCCGAGGTCGACAAGTTCACTGTCCCCATTTAGATTCCACATTGTACTCAATTTGTTGACTAGACTCGGGTAGAACCATGAACGTCCTCGCACCTTGATATAAATCGAGTTCTTCCAAATTTCCCTCAGTGACTGTTGTAGCTCGTTCGACAGTTCAAGGGTTTTATAGGGCTTCCTGTCCGACGGGGGAAGAATCCTACATTTTCCCTGTACCTCCGCTAATTTCTCTTTGTCGATTCGAACATCTTGGGGTCGAACCTTGTTTGCATACGATGGTTTTGGATACACAGCAGGGGGTTGCGTCGCCCGTTGAGGATTCTCGTCCGGTCGTGTCGCACGGAATTCATACATCTTTCGGGATCTTTTGAGCGGGCCGAATTCGTCGTTATCTTCCGACGTGGTGCTGCGCATGGGGTCTGGATCGAGTTCCGGTAATGGGGTCGGAGACAGAATCTCCGAAGCCATGTCGGCGTTGAAAGATTTTTTCGTTTGCAGAATCGCTCTATTTTCGGAAAGAAAATCGCCTCAGAAAATCGCTCTGAAATTGTACCACGCTATTTAATCACTTATCGGTTTTTGTATTGATGATGCACTGCAAGAATCGGAATGAAAGTATTTTTGAAATTATAAGAATAAACTACATATAAATCTTATTTTATTTTGTCGTGTATTAGGTGTTATAATCGACTTCTTGTTTTTCTTTACTAGAAATTTGACAGACGCGGGAACCGCGTGTAAATTATATTAATATTTAAAAAAAAAAAATTAAAAGATAGATGCACGTAAATATAAATTGTTATGTTATAAGGTGGATAGTTGAGCAAAATATGAAAAATAACAATATTGCCGTGATATGCTTTTATTTAAAGAGAGAGAAAGATGAGTATTTTAGGAAATATAAAAATTGGTATCAAAACTGTCATTTTGCGAGTGAGAGGGTTTTGCTTTTAATATAACAATAGAAATATAGCAATAGATGAATATAATTGACTTGTTGTGTCATTACATCGTGCAACAATTGCAACTAAAAAAATTATCGGCATGTCCGTTAGGCCTCGAACTTTGTAAATGCCTTGATGGGTGTAATTTAGGATTGGCCCAATATAACATTATTGGGCCGGCCCATAAGCGCATCGAATGGGGACAATTCGATGCGCGCATCGAATCAGCAATATAGGCTTGATTTATTGGACCAGCCCAATAACGCATCGAATACGCATGATTCGATGCGCGTATCGAACAACAATGATTCGAGGTGCCTTTCTATATTGGAGTGTGGGTTCCACGGGACGGGTTCTATAAATAGCCCGTCCCCTTGTGTTCAGAGGGCTTTTTGGAATCTGAACCAGCTCAGCACAGTCAGCATCGAATCGACTCCATTCGACACGAGACATATCGAATTATCCTCCATTCGATACGTTCAGAATAACATATTTTCATTCGATACGCCAGTACGCATCGAATTCGATATCTGCAGGACACTTCGAATTCGATACCTCCAGAGTGACTTTTATCTAGTGATAACTATCCCGCATCGAATTGCCCCTCATTCGACACGACAGCATCGAATACAGCAAATTCGACACGCCATATTTATTCTGTAATTTAGTTATTTCTATCTAGAAAGCTTGTATTAAGTGTTCCGGACCAAGCTAGTCCGTTAATAATATTGGATAGCATTGTTTAATCTCATTTTGTACTATATTACTGTGTTCTATTACCGTGACGAAATAAGACCAAAACATTGGCGTCGTCTGTGGGAACACAATTATATTAGCTTGATAGGCAGTATGACTAGAATAACTCGGTCCAAGAGTAGAGCTCTAGAAGGTAATACGGGAGAAGAATGACCGGATACACCGGAACGGGGTATGCCAGATATAGTTGGACCATCAACATTACCCCCAGCGGTACCAACTCCGGCTAGGAAAGAAAATCAAGGATCTAAAGCTGAGAAAATACCCATTAATGAAGCCGAGGTGACTGGAGCTTCAACGACGAGTGCTGCAATTCCAGATAAATTCAAGAGTGAATTATTCGCAATGATAAAAGCAGTCGTGGCTGAGGTGCTCCCTACCGCACTTCCCGCTATGATGCCATCTCCTGTTGAATATTCTGAGAACTTGAGAGAACAAGGTTCAGCTATCCGAAAGCAGAAGGGAAAAGAAAAGGAAAAGTCACAGCAAGACGACCAAAGAAGCAAACATACTTCGGAGAGGACAAACAGCAAAGGGAAGTCAGTTCATGAAGAGCGAGGAAAGAAGCTAATATCAGTT
Source organism: Linaria vulgaris (assembly GCA_948329865.1). NCBI lineage: Eukaryota > Viridiplantae > Streptophyta > Magnoliopsida > Lamiales > Plantaginaceae > Linaria > Linaria vulgaris. Next base: position 69,959,047 of record OX415249.1, read on the forward strand.
GAGGTACAATCAAAAAGGCCTCATGAGAAGACACAAAAGGAAAGAGAGGCAGAATGTGCTGCTGAACGAACTAGAAGAGAAGACAGAAGACGGTCGGAGAGCCGTGATTCCAGAAAAGAAAGGGATGAGGAAGAGGATCAAAGAGAGGAATCACGAAGAAGAAAACGTAGAGATGACCGAAGACAGTCAGAAGGTCATGATTTGCGTGGCAAGCATAACACAGTAAGCAGAAACGTTGGAAGATTGGAAAAGGGGAAAGCAATAGCCGAGACTCAAACGACGAGGAAGGACAATTCTATGAATCGCAGTCCTTTTTGCCGAGAGATAGAGTCGGAGATTCTGGGGCAAGGAGATAAAATCCCGGAATTAAAAACATACAACGGGAAATCTGATCCCCGAGATCACCTCTTCCAATTAGACAGAAAACTGTCCCTCTACGGTTTCAGGGACAATATGCAAGCCAGGATATTTGCAACGACTTTATCAGAAGTGGCTGCTGACTGGTTTAATCGAATTCCTCATGGACATATTGAGAGTTATGCCCAGTTGAGAAAGATGTTCGAGGATCAGTTTTCTAGTCAGTCTAGAGTGGTTTTGGATCACTCCCACTTATACACGATGAAACAGGAAGTTAATGAAAGTCTAAAGGACTTCATGAAACGTTTCAATACAGAGCTATTAAGGATTGATAGCCCGACGGGAGAAATGGTTGCAAGTATAGTTTTTCGTGCAACTACCAACACCATGTTTGGTGGTGAGTTACTGAAACGAAAACCCACCACAATTGAAGAAATAAACAAGGTAGCTCAAGATGTGGTTCATTTCGAGGAAATGATGGCAACCAAAGTTCCTAACAATGTGGCTGTAAGAGATAGAGAGAGAGGCAGAAAAGATCAAAATCGCCACAACAGCAACAACAGGAACAGAAACTACAAAAGGGACAGTTCGCCTCGAAGGTACACCCCACTAAATGCTCACATTATGGCAGTATTTGGGGCAGCAAAGAAAAAAGGATGGTTAAAGGATCCCAGACCGATGAGAGAGTCCAAGGCTACGATGTATTCAAGTCAATTCTGCCAGTACCACAATCAGAAGGGGCACAATACAGAGGAATGCATAAATTTGAAGGATGAAATTGAGCGGTTGATAAAGGATGGCAAATTGGTGGAGTTTGTCAAGAAGGTGCAAGAACAAGAAAACAATTCCAACCGTAAGAGAACTCCATCTCCTAGGAAAGATAAGCAGAGGGCAATCGATGAACCGCAACTTTTTCAATACCCCCAGATTGAGGACGGAAACACCAGGAGAGGCATCATCAATATGATAGCAGGAGGACCAGGAGGAGCAGATTCTACCAACGGTCGTAAAAGGATCACAAGGTTTATTGAAGCAGATAATTTTGTTCATATGGCTAATATGCTGAGAATCGAAGAAATGCCACACGAAGAGATCACGTTCTCCACTGCAGACCTACGGAAACTAAGTGCACAAGCTATACAGATGTCAAATTTAAATTGCCCTTTGGTGGTAACTGTTGATATAGCTAATTTCGGAGTCACCAAAATGCTTGTGGACCATGGGAGTTCCGTAAATGTACTATTCAACTCTACGTTGCTCAAAATGGGATTGAACAACCAGGCATTGGAACCGGTGAGAACGTCGCTTCATGGTTTTGGAGGTCCAACGATAGTGCCACTAGGAATGATCAAGCTCCCAACTTCATTGGGGACAACTCCAAAGAGAACGACAATTTTGGAGAACTATGTAATCGTTGACATGCACTTCGCATACAACGGAATCATAGGAAGACCGGCATTGAATGCATTTCGAGCGCTACCATCAACCTATCATCAGATGATAAAATTCCCCACCATTGCTGGCACAGGAGAAGTCATTGCAGATCACATTGAAGGTTGGAAGTGTTATGTAAACTCGCTTCGGACGCAGCCGCAACCAGAAGAAAACGCAGCAATAGCCTTGGCTCCGGGGCGTATGGATCACATTGAATAAATATTCTGTTGAAATTTACAAGCATTTTTAGCATTTTGAACATTTTGAACAAGTTTTTATTCGTTCTCTCTGCTATAACACGCATGAGGGACAAGATGTATGAACTTAAAACAGGTACCTCAAATCCTGGATCTGAAGGACAGCACTGGAAGTCATGCAAATGAGCAATGATAAAAGCTCAGATTCTATTTACATAATCTGATTTGAATTATTCAAAGAAGATTATGTCGAATTATTTGATTTGCATAAATTTTACATATACTTTGCATAATGCAATCAGTGCAGGTCTAAAAAATCAGAAGATCGGAAACTCTGCCCCAAAGTGGCAAGAGATACCGAAAATCCCAGAAGAAATCAGAAGAACGGAAACTCTGCCCCAAAGTGGCACGAGATACCGAAAATCCCCGAAGAAATTAAAAGAACGAAAACTCTGCCCCAAAGTGGCAAGAGATACCGAAAGAAGCCAGAGGCAACAAAGGGACGGAAACTCTGCCCCAAAGTGGCACGAGATACCGAAAATCCCTAAATCAATCAAGAAAACGGATACTCTGTCCCAAAGTGGCACGAGATACCGGTAGAAGTCAAAGACGACATAAAGAACGGAGACTCTGCCCCAAAGAGGCACGAGATACCGACAAAAGTTCAAGACAAGAAGGATGGGAAACTGCCCCGAAGTGGCATGAGGTACCATAAACCCCTAGAATAAAATAAGGGAGGGACGCGCTATACTGCGACAAACTCGGAAGATCACGAACAACAAATTGAAACAAACAATTTGCTCCAAAATGACTAAGGTCATTGAGGTAGGAGGCAGATACTACGAAGAATATTGATAAACAATTTTCACTGAATAATAATGAACCAGCAGGTTGTCAAAATAAAGTAAAGGACTGAGATAAGAAATTGAAAGAAAAGACAACAGTCAGTATCCCACAAATTAAGCAATGGATATTAAATTGTTTCAAGCACATTAGAGCGACGCAGCGCCCAACACAAATTAAATTACAAATGAAAATTGTTTATAAACGGAGAAATAATTAACAGCCGAGCAATGTTCAGTCTTATTCTTCATCTTCTGATGAGGGATATGGTTCAGGCATTTCCAGCGGCGGTGATAACCCTTCGAGAATAAGATCCTCCCTATCCAGCAGAGGGGCAAACTCATCAGGTTGTGTAGCCTCAGAAGTTTGACGAGGTGGACGTTTCTTCAAATTTGGCCCCAGGGACAGGTCCAACCATTCTGGTTGAAATTTGCCACGAACATAGGTTGTGGCATAGAACTGATGCACCGTAAGAGCTTGAGCATTTCGAGCCACATGATCATCTCGACGAGTGCACAACTCTTGAAACATATTGCCCCGGAGGAACCTTTCAGCAATTTTCAATGTTTGCTCGGGGGAAACCTTTTACAGGGGTAAAGAAAGATATTAATGAGATTAAAAATAAGAGAATAGGTGCCAAATAGTAAGAATAATATATCTTACATCTTTGAGGCCTCGAATGTAGCCATTGAAGTCAGCATTGTGGGCTTCCTCCTTGGCCGCAGCAACCTCCTTCTTCAGCGCAGAAATTTGCTGATTGAGATCTTCTTCAAGTTTTTTAGCTTCCTCTCGAGCATCTTTTGCCGTTTGCAAAGCTTTTTCTTTGGCATCGAGAGCAGCTTGAAGTGCAGAATTATCAGCATTACTGGCGGTCTCCTTGAAATCCATTAAGGCTGAGGCCATAACGTCCACGAAACCGCCCGCCTGACAACAAACGAATGGTTAGATAAAAATTTACAAAGCAAAATCACAGAAAAAGTAAGTCAAATAAGACATCATTACCGCTGACAGCAGATGCAGTGTATTTCGCTCCAACCTTTTCCTCTCTTCGTCAGAAATTGGAAGAGGGACGGATAAACCAGGCAATAGTGCCTTCAAATGCTCGATGGCTTCGGCCTCCGAGAGATGGTATCCAGCGGCTCGAGCTCGAGGACCCTGGCTAGGTCCGGCCGCATGACTTGGACCAGATGCACCAGCAGGAGGGTTAGAGGCACTTGGCCTGGTAGTTTGGCCAATCGTAGCAGCAACCCCTGCGGTTTGCGACAAAATTGGCGGCATTCTTCGTCTTTTACGTTGAATGAGATTGCCGGCATCCTCGCCAGTCTCGGTTGCCCTGCTTTCCAACTCTTCGCCACCGTCTGGATTACCCTCAGGATTATTCCCCATTAAGTCCTCGAAAGGGTCCGCGGGCAAAACACTAGCCGCAGCAGCAGCAGTAGCAGTTGAGGGTTCAGAAACCTTCTTCTTACCCTTACTCTTTATCTTCCGAGGAGGAGGAATTTCACGCACGGTCTCGGTCTGGGAACTTTCCATGTCCGCAGCAACAACCCGGTTCATCCTTGCGTGTCGACTCATGAAGTATTTTTCTGCAACAAAGACAAATCGTTAGAATGCATAATAAACATAAACAAGAATCTCTGAAAGATCAGATATATACCAAGGGTCATTTCTCCCTTGTATTTCACTGGAGACAACCCAGCCAAAGAAAGGACTCGATTTTCAACGAGTTTTTAACATCAAATTGATGTTCTCTAACTAGAGTGGGAATAAACTCGCAATTCCACAGGGTTATGGCAACTCCACTGGGAATTGTTACCCTTGTACCAGTGAACCACTCCCGGCGGAATCCCAATAACTCGTTTTCATAACTCTCCTTAATGAAAAAGTATCTTCTTTTCCAGTCCTTTCCGTACCCGGTTGCTCCACCGTTTAAAAATTTTCGGTTAGTCTGAGCCTTTACATGGTAGAAACCTTCTTCGCGTCTCGCGATCTCGAATAACGCGTAGAATTCATTAGGACTGTGTCGTTCGCCCAAAGCCTTCATCACTATGATGAAACCAATCATGCTCCCGTAAGAATTTGGCGTGAGTTGAGCAGGAACGACATTTATCTTCCGCAGAAGCCATCTCAGCTCATAAGGAATTGGAAAGCGCAATCCGTTCAATAGCTGTCCGACGAACACAATAATATGACCGGGTGGTGGAGTATGCATCCGATCATTTGGGCCAGGAATGACGATTTTATACTTGTCAGGAATATTAAATTTTTCGCGCAATCCCCTACGATTATGCTGGAGACGAGACACGTATTGATCATAGGTCATTCTTGGAACCTCGATATGATCGTCAAATTCCCTATTAATGTAATCTACCTCTTCCTCACCCTCGCTCGAAGCACCATTATCTCTATAGGGCGAAGATTCATTGCTATTGATTTCAGTTGTTGGATTCAACTCTGGAACAGGATTATTATCCGCGGGGGAATCAATGGTTATTCTGTCTATTAAATCATAGACATCTGCATCGCCTGTGGTCGGAACTGCGGGTGCGTTTGACGGATTCTCTTTATTAATCGAACTGGTACTAGAGCCTGAACTCGAATCACTCCCGGAATGGGTCTCAATGCTCACCATCTCTGATGAGAGTTAACTGAAATATATTTAAAAAACGAGACTGACTAAGGACGCATACGTCACTACACACTCTCGTATATCACTCATATATATACAGTACTGAACGTGTTAAAAAACTAAACGACAAGGCGCAATAAATAACAGAAATTTTTTTACCTTAAGTATTTTCTCGGTAAAAGAAAGTCTTGCTTGGTTGCTTATATTCTACACAAAGTAAAACAGCAAATCAATAACACGCAACGGTAAGCTCATATCAAGGATGAGCGAAACTTTTAACGCATCGAATTTTTACAATTCGATGCTGATCGTATCGAATAACTTATCGTTCGATGCGAGACGCATCGAATGACACGAATTCGATGCGTCTTACCTGAAGAGCAGAGTCTGGTGGCAGAATAATGATCGTGTCAAAGCAGCAACCCCCTTATATAGGGGACGGGAGGCCCATCAGGCCCAGCCACGCTGCCGCATCGAATTACCGCATCGAATAGCTATAATTCGATGCGTGCTATTTCACGCATCGAATGCCTCACGATTCGATGCGTCAGAAATTATCTTACTATTACAAGAACTCTGAACTGATCAGATTTTACTATGATTAGAAATATCCCAAATCAGTACATATATATTTTTAAAAGTTTGGAAGACGTTCTCTAAATCGATATCGTCTCCCAAACTGGGGGGACTATATGATGGGTGTAATTTAGGATTGGCCCAATATAACATTATTGGGCCGGCCCATAAGCGCATCGAATGGGGACAATTCGATGCGCGCATCGAATCAGCAATATAGGCTTGATTTATTGGACCAGCCCAATAGCGCATCGAATACGCATGATTCGATGCGCGTATCGAACAACAATGATTCGAGGCGCCTTTCTATATTGGAGTGTGGGTTCCACGGGACGGGTTCTATAAATAGCCCGTCCCCTTGTGTTCAGAGGGCTTTTTGGAATCTGAACCAGCTCAGCACAATCAGCATCGAATCGACTCCATTCGACACGAGACATATCGAATTATCCTCCATTCGATACGTTCAGAATAACATGTTTTCATTCGATACGCCAGTACGCATCGAATTCGATATCTGCAGGACACTTCGAATTCGATACCTCCACAGTGACTTTTATCTAGTGATAACTATCCCGCATCGAATTGCCCCTCATTCGACACGACAGCATCGAATACAGCAAATTCGACACGCCATATTTATTCTGTAATTTAGTTATTTCTATATAGAAAGCTTGTATTAAGTGTTTCGGATCAAGCTAGTCCGTTAATAATATTGGATAGCATTGTTTAATCTCATTTTGTACTGTATTACTGTGTTCTATTACCGTGACGAAATAAGACCAAAACATGTCTCAAACACCTTAAATATTATTTTGTATCGTCTTTGCAGGTTATTAAATTGTGAAGAATTAATTAATACACTATCTTATCATAATTATGAATTATCGGGCAAAATCAACTATACGCGGTCAATAGTTACTTACTTAACCGTCATAATACGATCACTATTGCAAAATTTCTATTTTAAAACTTACAAACTTAAAGGAAGAGAGATTAGGTCGCTTTAATCACTAATAAAGTTCAATTTATGGTTTTCCCGTTTTTATATTTTGAATTGATTATCTCGGCACATACTCGATTTGTTTAATTGATTATTTATTATTATTAGAAAAAAAATTATACTATCGTTGAGCTTAAATTACATATTGGCTATGACATGGTAATTCATAGTGATAATTTTGTGTAATAGAATAACTAGTTTTTAAATCATATACGACAAACGTTCCATACACATAACAAACAAGTACGGGGATAATGGGTCTCCTTGTCGTAACCCACAAGTGTGCTTAAACGGTTCAAGAGGTGTACCGTTCCACAAGATTCGCATTGTGGCATTTCGAACACAAAACATGATGAGTTCAATTATATTTCCCGGAAAATCAAAACTTCTCAAAGTATCTTCTAAAAAGTCCCAGTTCACTTTATCATACGTTTTCTCAAGATCCAATTTTATAATCACCTCGCCTACTTTGTTCTTTTTCTTAGAACGTAGAGAATGAAGTATCTCTTAAAGTAGAAAAATATTGTCTTGAGTACTGCGACCCCTAATAAAGCTTGACTGTGTTGGTCCAATTAAACCCGGCATAATATCTCTAAGTCTCATCGTTATACTCTTTGTTATCAATTTGTAAGTGACGTTACATAACGATATAGGCCGAAAATTAGAGATGTTTACCGGATTAGGGATTTTTGGTATAAGACACAAGTGAGCCTCGCATATTTTCTCCTCAAATCTGCGTTCTCTGTATGCCGTCGACATGAACTCGAGCAACGAATCTTGAATCCAGCCCCATCCTTTTTGAAAAAATATTGCTTGGATTCCATCCGGTCCCGGGGCCTTGAGAGGGTGCGTCGCCCAAACAACCGATTTTAATTCCTCCAAATCAATCATTCGACCCACGACTTCCTTTTCTTCTCCAGTGAGTCTTTTTTGAAATACCGACAGCAGCAGCCCTTCCCCTCCACAACCCCGGTCCGACGAGAACAGCCCTTTGAAATAATTACGTGCGTGTTCCTCCAGGATATCATTTTCCTTCACCCACACGTCATTAATTTTCAGCAACACAATCCGGTTCCGCCTTCTCCTCGTCATCGTCGTGCGGTGAAAAAATTTAGTATTCCTTTCACCCTCCTTCAACCACTTCACCCGGGATTTTTGACGCCAAAACACCTCCTCTTGTTCCAAGATTTCGTTGTATTCCCGTATTAATTCGTTCTCAAGGCTCGCCAAATACTCATTTTCCCCTCGGCTTCTAACCTTTTGTACTCCCCCGATCCGAGCTATTACCCTTCTCTTCCTTTGAAAGATATTACCGAATTGGTATTTATTCCATGGTACAATTACTCTCGGCACTTCAGCTATTGCGTCAAGGAGTTTTGGTGTCGTCTCCCATATATTTCTTAAGATTCCCTCGCAATCGGGGTGGCGGAACCATGCTGCTTCGAATCTGAATGGTGCCTTCCCTCGCAACAAAGGTGCTCCTAAACAATGTGTGATGATCGGATGGTGGTCCGATTTGGTACGTGGGAGATGAAACACTATATTATCCGGAAACCGATCAAACCACAATTGGTTAGCCATAGCTCGATCGATACGTTCCTTAATAATAACCCCGTTGTAGCGTTTATTTGTCCAAGTAAAGGACGGCCCCCTAAAACTCAAATCCATAAGACCGCATTTATTCATATAATTGTTGAAGAATCTAAGACGGCTCACCGCTGCGACTCTTCCCCCTTTTTTCTCATGTGCGTATCTTATTTCATTAAAATCACCCGTTACGAGCCACGGGATTTCTTCTTCCTTGGCTGCCCTAACAAGATCATCAAACGCCCGTATTTTATCGACTCGCCGTGGTCTCGCATATACCCCGGAAACTCTCCATCTTTCCGTAGAATTAGGCCTTATTATAGCGTGAATCGCCTGATCCCCAATTTCCTTTATTTCTACGTCAGTCTCCTCCTCGTTCCACAACATCCAAATTCCCCCTTCCATTCCAGTTGTAGGTGCCATAACAAAATTAGAGAAACCGAGTCGCGGGATAATTTCGGCCGCATGTTCTCTATTAACTCTTGTTTCAAGGATGAATAAAACGTTCGGATTATGATCCCGCACTAGTTCGCGAACGTTTCTCCTAAACTCTCCATCACCCGCTCCTTGGCAATTCCACGAGATAATCTTCATCGGAAAATATTGGGTGTGGGGGCCTATCACGGGGTATTCAACTGGAATCCCCAACCATATCGACATCGATTGTGTCAAAGTTTCCAACATCAGGGACGCTTGTCTCCTTAATTCCCATGCACTCGTCATCAGCTTTTGTATCCATACTTGCGGTGCCCCTCCCTCCTGTGTGAGGCCTATTAACGCTTTTATTTCCCAAACCGTTGAGGGGATCCTCGTAACATGAACCAAGTTGGTCGTCGGGTTGATTCGTAATGTCTTGGAGACACCTTGAAAGAGATGTGTCAAGATCGGAATTTCTACCCACCTCGCAATTAGACTCCCGTGTCGAAAAACAGCCTCCACGTACCTCATTATTTTTGCTGCTCACTCTCGGGTTTTTCCCCTCCAAATCTCCAACAGCTGTATCGTTCACTAGTACAAGTTCAGCACTTTTTTGGCTGCTGCTCGGGAATGTATGCGCAACAGTGGCTGAAATATTCCCAGCAGTTTTTTCCTTCTCTTGTAATATTGTTTCCTTAATCACAAGTGCAGCGAATGGATTATGGTTGTTTGTTGATTGTGGAGGATTTTTTTTTCCTTTGTTAATTGCTTTCCCTTTATTCTTAACACTTTCTTTCCTAGTTAGCATGTAACTCGGTAGAATCCTTTTCCCATTATACTCCTTTACCGAAACGTTTTCCTTCCCGGGGTGGAATTGTGCTCCTTTTTTCTCCTTCCCATTCCGGGTATCAACGTTCGGTCTTTCTCTAATCGCGCCAGATTTTCCGAATTGCCCCAAAGATTCCGATGGCTTTCTACCGGTTGCCCCGACCTTATTTCCTTTTCGCGGCTTGACGACAACCCACTCACCAAATTCTTCTTTTTTGGCCTTCTATACTAGCCGATTATCCCGTGCCGTGGAGGTCCACAAATTTCACATCTATTCTTTGCCGATGACATTATTTTGATGGGGAAGGCGACAAAAGATATGGCGCACATTATAAATAGAGTCCTAAATCAGTTTTGTGACAAATCCGGGTTAAAAATCAGCCTACCTAAATCCAAAGTCTTTTTCTCGAAGAGTTCGGGATCGAGTTTGAAGAGACAAATCAGTGGGATACTTGGGTTTGAACAAACGCGCAATTTGGGAAAATATTTAGGAGTTCGCCTTGTTCATGGCCGAACCACGAGAGCAGATTTTGCGGAGATTATGGATCGTGTAATTAAAAGATTCAGTGGGTGGAAAGGGAACCTTTTGTCACTTGCGGGGCGCACCACGTTGATTCACTCGGTGTCGTCCGCATTGCCGATATATCATATGCAATCCTCGTGGATTCCGGAAAATGTTTGCGATCAGTTGGACAGAATGAATAGAGATTTTTTGTGGTCAAATAATATTGATCATAAAAGAATCCATTTGGTGGGTTGGGACCAAGTTATCCAACCAAAATCCGAAGGAGGATTGGGCATAAGAACAAGCAGGACGTGTAATGAAAGTCTGCTCGCAAAACTTGCGTGGAAAATTTTAAAGGAGGAAGAGACGGTGTGGAGCAAATTAATTCGGGCAAAATACTTAAGAGGACTCGAGTTTCTTAAGCATAGACCGAGAGCTGGAGCGAGTGCGGCGTGGAAAGGCGTGGTGCGATGCCTGGACCTTATGCGCCCATTTTTGAGATGGCGAATAGGAGATGGAAAATCATGTTCCTTTTGGAACGACTGGTGGCTAGGATAGGGGAAGCTCTGTGAGCTGATACAACACATTGACCCCGACGAAGAGGAGCTAAAAATATGCGACGTTGTGTCGGATAGCGGGGAATGGAAAATAGATCAATTGAAAACTGCTATCCCCACGGACATCGCAAGGAAAATCCAGAACTGTTGCGTCATATTGAGGGATAACAAGGATGAATTAATTTGGAGCGAATCTGGGAGCGGTCAGTTTACTTGTAACTCGGCGTATCGCGCGTTTCATGAACGCTATGGAGAAGATCCGAGAATAAAATACAAGAACAAATGGATTTGGAAGGTAAACTTGAACTCAAAGCTTCAATATTTTATCTGGTTAGCACATCGAAACAAATTGGCCACGAATCATCTCCGTAAAGGGAGAAAAATATCCTCGACGTCAATCTGTCCGGTGTGCGACAATTCGGATGAAACAGTTATCCACCTCCTAAAGGAATGCGACTTGGCGAGGGGAATCTGGAGTGGCCTACTCCTAGCTAATGACCTTCAAAAGTTCGACAATATACCGAATGAAAAATGGCTGGAAATCAATTTGAAGCGAATGAAATTCAAGTGCACAACAATGCCGAATGTGGACTGGACGCAAGTGTTTGCAGCAGCGATTTGGCACATATGGAAGGCAAGGAATTCGAGGGTCTTTCGTGGAATTCATGAGGACATAAGCAACATTCTATGTCAAATAAAAATTCTAAGTTATGAGCTGCAAAACGCCTGCCTGAGGAGAGGACAAACGAGAGGGAAAATCAGCAAATGGTTGCGGCCAAAGGAAGGATGGAGTAAGCTCAACGTGGACGAAAGTTTCTGTCCCAAATCTCTCCAGGGGGCTGCGGGATGCGTGCTTCGATCAGACACATGGAGCTGGATTTGGGGGATAAAAATGAAGATTACGACTCCGACGATTCAGGAAACGGAACTCGTAGCAATAAAGGAAGGACTCCAAATGGCGTGGGAACAAAGAGTTCACAAGATTGTGGTAGAAACGGATTCCAAAGAATGTTTAAATCTGGTCCTTGGGTCGAGTAGCGAACCTACAATTCATGACGGATTGGTTGCAAAATGTCGAGAGTTCCTACATTTTCCGTGGGAGATAGAGATGAAATGGATCCCTCGAGAGGCAAATACGCTTGCGGATCATATGGCTAAAATAGATATTGGCGATAGAGTGCGGGTTGTGTTTTCGGACTCACCACCGCCTAGTGCGATTAGCTTGTTAGAAGCGGATATGAGTTAGATGTTTTTTGTATCTCCCTTTTTACCAAAAAAAAAAAGAATAACTAGTTTATTATTCTGCATTCAGTAATTAGGATAGCTCGTATATCAATGAATTTCGTGTGACTTAATAAATTAACCGGTATTCTTGCTATACACATTAGGAGACTTGTAACGGCACATTTGGTTGCCCCATGAGCTGAAAACCCATATAATTTAGTGTCAAGATTATACTAAATAAAACAATTAATCTTACATTTGGTTGCCAAAAAAAATCCCACCTTGTATCCTTTAATTTTACTAAAACTCATGTTTGGTTGCACATACACGTCCACATAATTTCTTGAATTACCAAAACTACCCTTAAGTTGCTTCGTAATTCGTGATTTTACTTTATGTCATTCTATTGTGATGCAGGCACCTTTTTAGGGGTAGGAAAATGTAATTTTTTTTGAAAAAGCGGGAACAGAACTGTATTTAACTTGAGTGGCTGAAGTTGATGGTTGTGGTATTAAATTATCATAGGGGGAGGCGAGATTAGTTATATGGGAATATGCTCCAAAATGCAACTTATTTAGGGTTCCTCCTACCTTTTATTTGCCAATCAAATGTGGTATAAACCCACATAATTTAATTAATAAGGCCTATTAAGGACATCCAAATGTGCTGTAAGAAGTTGGGCTCAAAGATTCTGTAGATTATCGGACAACAAATGTTGTTGCTTTAGTAATTTCGCCCATAATCATCTGATGTGGACGTCACTTTCATATATGCATTGGTTGAAACTAGAATGCTTGTTGGACATATATACACTCAAGAGTGTATCTTACTTGCTCTATGGGGTCACTCCTCCTTAGGATGCATAAAGTGAATGGGGAATTACTTTTTTTGCCCTATAATTTGGGCTAAGTTTGCATTATGCCCGTTAACTTTTCGTGCTCCACTTTTGTCATGTAAGTCCAACAAAGTTTATCAAAAATGCCTGTTGGGCTATTTCTGAGCCCGGTTACTGTTTAGATGATGTGGCCTCTTACTAGGACGCCAGTGTACGGCCACGTGGAACCACGTAGGATTCTAGCTGGATTAAAAAAAAAACAAAATTGCAAATGAATAAAAAAAAGCTATAAAAATCAACAACATCAGCATGAGCAGTAGAGTACGACCTTACGATCCAACTTCAACACCTCCAAATTCCTCCCGGCCAGCGACGTCGCTAGCAGCGCGAGATCCGAATACTTGACAATCATCCTCCTAAAGTGCAGCGCCTTCATCCTCTCGTACCCACCCACGGCTCCGTGTACCCGCCTCACGCCTCCTGAATCAGGTTAAACATGGCGGCGCGTGACTTCCCCTTCATCTTCACCGACTCCAAGAGCGGGAACCGCCGCGATAACCGCTGCACTTTGGTGGTGTAGCAGTGCACGATGGTCACGTGGCGGTGCGTGCTAGCCTCAATGTCGTGCCATCTGTTACTGACCAGCGACGCGGCGTCGCGATATCGCGCGTCGTGGAGGTGGGTATCACGCACTCCCAAACGGTGTTGTATTGATCGATGATGGTGTCGATACGGCGGCTCTGGCTACTCTCGCCGTCGTTGCCGTTGAGTCGCTTCGGTTGAGCTTCGTCCATTTTTGGGGTTATTAACTTTGGGTGAAATGGAGCCTACCCAATGGGGTTAGAGAGGTGGTGGCGGTGGTGGTTGTGGTGAAGAAGATGATGGTGGCGGTGGGTTAGAGAGGTGGTGGTGGTGCGTTGTGATGAAGGTTTTAGAGAGGATTTTAGGCTCGACGTCGAGGTAGCGGAGGTCCTCGTCGGAGAAGGAGGAAAGAGAAGGTTTGTGGATGAATTTGTAGGCAAAGGCGGTGCCGGAGGAGGTGGAGTAGCAGGTCGGAATGATGCGAATCGGCCGGGTCGGGGAAGTTGAAATGTCTTTTTTATCATTATTATTATTTTTGTTGACATTTTTTTATTTATTCCACCTAGGATCCTATATGGCTCCACGTGGCTACACTGTAGCAGCCCAGTCAGCCGCCACGTGGCCAACATAGTAATCGGGCTTGGCTTTTGGCCCAATGACATTTAAAAAAAACTATAGAAATAAAGGGCAAAAATGAAGCCCGTAAAGTTAAAGGGCAAAAGACAAATTTAGCTCAAATTATAAGGCAAAAAAGTAATTCCCCCTAAATTAAATTTGAAAAGTTGTAAGGTTGGAACATGTAGCTTTTTGTTTAACTCCTGAAGTTAGTTAAACCCAATGTCTTGAAAATCACATCTCTTATGCTCACTCTTTCTCGCTCTCGTCTACTAGGTAACTAAACATTAGTGATGAAGGAGTGTTAGTATAGAAGTGTGCAATATATACCATTATACTTGAATAAATATATAAAAAAAAGGGTGAAAATAACATATTTTTCCCTAAAATGGAACGATTTTAATATTCTTTATATCGCCACCCGAAGTTTTAGTCCTCTATGTTAGCCATAAAGTTCAATTTTGGTACTTTGTTGCCGAACTTTAAAAACCGACGAATATCATCTACGTGGCAATCGAATGCCCAGAAACTTAAGATTTTGTTACCAATTTTAAGAAATTTCAAATTACGTGGCGGCCACATGGATGCCAACTAAGCCAATTCTTTTCTTTTTCTAAACCCATGCCATTATTTTAAATAGCTCTTAAGAAAACTGCAATAATTTAATTACAATTTCAAAAATAGTCCTAAAAGAGTTTTGAGGAAGTCGTTTCCCGTTGAATTCCCACTTTGCGTTGTGACCTTGCATTAGAGTTCCATTTGAGTGGAAGCTCACACCAACCACCACGAGGTCAACGGTCATGTGAGACACAACTAGGTAAATCAACAGTGAATCTAACACCACACCACTGACTCATCTACTCTTGTTCATTCTTACTTCTCCGAATCAAGGAAGATGTAGTCTCACAACAAAAAAGTTTTGTAAACTCCATGTTACAGTGCGAACATGTTTAGGGTAGTGCATTGAAAGTAATAGGATCTTGGTGTAGTGCCTCGAAAGTAATGGGATCTTCCAATACTTTGTACTTGCTTAGTTATATGCGATGAAACTTAGCTGCGCTCCTGGTTCCGGATGCTATCGTTGGTTGATACTCTTCTCAATTTTCATTTATTTATATGAGTTGCAACTCAATCCATGTATCTGGTTACTTATATGTGAAGAAGCTTAGTTGCACTCCCAGTTCCGGATGCTAGCGTTGGTTGATGCTCTTCTCAAATTTCATTTACTTTCTTTGAGTTTCAACTCAATTCATGAGTTCTCCACGATACAAAATTCACCTTAACGAATTGGTCTAGTTGCGTTATTTTGCTATTTACTACCCTTAACCTACGTCAATCCTGCACTAATTCTTTCCCAGACTAAACAAGTACATCTACATTTTCAAATGATATTGGAGAAAAATTAGTACAGATAATATGGCATGAATGCATTTTAAAGAAGTAAAGACCACAAATTGAGAACTATTTATTGCAAATTAAAATTCGATTATCCTCAAGTAATACTTTCACAGGGAAATGAAAGTTGAATGCTGCTATCAAAACGAGCAGCAATAAGTCTGTTAAACTCCGCATAAACAACTATACATCAGAAAACTACGCATACACAGCAAACAATCCTCTTTAACACTCAAATATTTGAGATGGTCACAAAGACAAGGAACAAAACTTGTCTTTCTTTTTATTTTTATTGGTTAAACGAGACGTGTCAACCCGGTCCATTAGGCTATATCACTCAAGTTGACCTAAATCATTGTTTTTTACGTCATTCTCTTGCTTTGAACACTAACCTTATGTTTAGAGCTTCAATGAATTGCATTGCTGCATTGAATAGGTTTATGCGCCACCATTAGAAGTTCTAATTTAGAACCAACGTAAATGATCGCATTCCCTCTTCTGTAAGCACTACACACCATTATAAATGACTTTCTCCCATGTTATCTTCTATAAGCACTACACCCATCGTGCTTTTAATATATCCAATTCTCATGAATATATCCAATTCTCACGTTGTCGCTTCTTGAGTCACCACATATCAAATGTCACATGTGCATTTCAACTATTTCATCCTTTGAGCACGACATCAGGATCATATAGAAAAGCAGGTCAAATAGCTGGTCGACTAGAACAACAAAACAGCAAATAAACATCTCTTACATTAATAATGAAATATAACAATGGTCAACCTTCTCCAAGCAATGATAAAGACCAGGAGTAAGACTTTTACATGCTACTTCCACCCTAATCTCCTATAACATGTTGTAATTGAAACCACAAACATGAATTATCAAAAAGCATTCATTTGAAAAATAAAATAAAAAACATAAAGTAGCCTCCTACTTAATAATCACCATTTCCTGATAGGAAGACCAAAACAAGGACCAACAAAGAGTACATTGCCCAAATCCCCAGTATGCGACAAGTCTATTTCTTTGACAGCATAAAACAATCTTTAAGGTAAGTGACTGTTCATCGTAAAACCTTGTATAGAGACTAGAGTGACTCTCATCTACAAACTAAACAATAAAAGGGGCATCTTTAGTCTTCCAATTAAAACTTTTAGCATTAGCAGTTAGCCTTATAATATCCTCATGGAGTAGGCTGTCTCCTAGCACAACAAATAAATGCTCATTGTTCACCACACCAAGAAACCTAAATCTAATATCCAATCTGGACCAAACTGATAATACAAAATAGACTACACAATAACTGACATAATATATGAAATATGTTGATCCAGTATTTTAAGTGTATAATCATGAAGCCACGAGAAAGACGAGCAGCAACTAAACTGGTAAAATTATACCAGTAAACATAAACGAACATCACATAATCTAGCTACATGTACCAAAACTGAGTAATGCTCGGAGTCCAAGTTCTAGTAGCATCACGGGACAACAGAAACAGGGCTCACCAAGTTAACTTGAAAACCAACTCTGCGACAGATTAAATCGCAACAACAAAGGTAAAACTCATCCACTCTTAGTCTCCCTCCGTTCCTTCTCTTGCTCATCCACTTTTAACAATGCACTTCTCTTCCTCTTAACCCCGACCAAACCATTATCAGGAAGTACAACGGGCTTATGCTCGTAAATAGGCAATGCCACAGAGTCAGAAAACTTCAAGTGGAGACACCTAACACCACCCCATTTCTTGGGAACAATCTCCAATACCTTATCAATAGCATCAAACACATTTTCCACAATCTCCTTCCCTTCATTAACACCCCACCTCCCAACTCTCACAGAACTGCAAGTCCCACCACTCAAACGCAACAAGCTCGAATTACACGCCCCCTCAATCTCCTCCTTCCAATTACTACCATCCCACATCAACGACAACGGCACCGGTATATTCCTCTTCTTCTTGTAAAACATTTTCCCCAAAATCGCAGGAAGCAGAGGGACCACATTCTTGGCAGCAAAAAACACGTCGAACGAATCGTAAAGCTTTTTCTTTGAAATAAATGTATTGTAATCCGATTTCAGCTTCGAGAGCTTCATTACCTGTACGGTGAAGGGAAAGGCGTGATTTTTGAGCAGGTTGAGTGCGGTTTGTGAAGTGATTCTTTTACCGTCAATGATGAGGCAGGTGTTTAACTGGGTAGGGAAAAGAGAGTGGCGGAGTGGGATTCTGTGGGGAGTGAGGGTGAGATTTGGAGGAGGTTTCTTTTTTAGGGTTAGTGAGAGATATATGAAATCGTCACTCTCTTCTTCTCTTTGTTCGTGTTTAGTTCGGTGGGAATGGAACTTGAGGAGGGCGTTGACTGCCTTACGGACGGCGGCCTCGCTGATTGTGTCCCTTGCAGCGGCGGCCATGGCGGAGGGTTGCGGTGGAGGTGACGGCGGCAGCTGTGTTTTGAAATACGCTACTCAACGATCAATTTTGTGGTTAATTGCAGATGGACTAAGAAAGTAAGAATAATAATATTGATATGTAATACTTATATTTAAAAAAATAGGAGGAATTACACAAACTACCCTTAACTATGGGGTAATTACACAAACTACCTTTCTTGTTTGAGAAATTATACAAACTACCCTTATCACCGATTTTTTGCATAATTTTTTTTTACATTTTATTGAATGTAAATTCATGCTCTTCATTTATTTCACGAAGAAAATAAAAATAAAATCAAAAATTGTTGCATTAAACCTCATTTATCTCGTTCAAAAAGAAAAAAAATTAAAAACAAATAATATCCTCAAAGAAAAAATAAATATCTGCAGATTTTAGTCTCTGATATGATTTGAAGTTGAAAGGTTGTCTTAATTAGTTTAATTTTTTCGGCTATAAAGGTAGTTTGTGTAACTACCCATAATTGACGGGTAGTTTATATAATTCTCCCTTTAAAACATGCAATACAAGTATACTACATAGTACAATTTATCTAGTAAAAATACAAACATACTGCAACCCTTGTTTGAAGTTTGAATATAGTTTTAACGATTTCATCCATTAATGTTTGGTTATAATTTTTCAAAATTCTTTTGAAAAAAGTGCAAAGCATTTTGAATATTGTTTGAATGTAATTGAGTATTATAGTTAGAGGAGAAAATTAGATATAAAGTTGCCAAATAATATACCAACTATTACACATTGGACTTAGAGTTAATTTTGGAGTAAAATGCAAAAATTTACCATGTGTTATATCGAATTGGTAAAAACACCACTGTGTTATTTTTATTAGCAAAAACTCCTATGTGTTATTTAGTCAAAGGCGAAAAACTCCCTGAAAGCCCAAAGTGCTCTACACGCGCGCAAAATGAAGGTGGGATTGGTGATTTTAATTACTTTTTTACCCTCAATTTGATTTTTTTAGGAGTAAATAGCAAAAACTGCCACTGTATTATCCCTCATTGGTAAATAACCTCATGTGTTATTTTAATTGGCAAAAAAATCCCATGTGTTATTTCAAAATTAGCAAAAATCCCCCTAGTATACTGAATTAATTCGCACTTACTAAGATTAATCTCAAAATATGATTTTTATTGTATTTCTTTGATACAATGGAACTAATGATGTTCAAATTAAATTGTATGCACATTTTTGTTTATTTATTTTGAATAAAACATTAGTTCTTAGATATGTAAAAATATAATTATGGTACCAATTAATTTTGTTATGTTTTTATACAATTTAAAAAAAATCTACAAAATATATAACATGATTTATAATATTTATTGTAATAAGTATATGTTTATTATAAATCCTTAGTTATTTGTACTGTCATTATAAAATATGTCATGAATGAGGTTTTTGCTAATTTATGAATAACACAGGGGGTTATTTGCCAATTAGAGATAACACAGGGGTAGTTTTTGCTAATAGCTCTTTTATTAGAGAGGCAAAGATGTTATTTTACAATAAGTCAAAGCTAAAAGTTAAAATGGATCGAGTGTGCTAATTATTGAATAACACATGATAGTTTTTGCTAATAAAAATAACACATGTAGGTTTTTGCCAATTCGAAATAACATAGGGTAGGTTTTTGCATTTTACTCATTAATTTTGCTTATGTAAATTTAATATTAGGGAGAATTACACAAACTACCCTTGAGGTATGGGGTAATTACACAAACCACTCCTCATATTTGGAAAATTACACGAACTACCCTTATGACCAATTTTTCGCATAAAAATTATTAACTTTCCTTGAATGTAAATTCATCCTCCTCATTTATTTTGCACAAGAAATAAGAAATAAATTAAAATAACTCAAAAACAGGCATTTTTTTAAAAAGACAAAAAAATAAAAAAAATAAGAAATATCTTCAACATAAAAATAATTTGTCTCCGAATTTTAGTCTCTACTATGATTTCAAGTTGTACGGTTGTGTTAGTTATTTTTATTTTTTTGACATAAGGGTAGTTTGTGTAATTTCTCATATATGAGGGGTGGTTTGTATAATTACCCCATACTTCAGGGGTAGTTTGTGTAATTTTCCCTTAATATTAATAGCACCAAAAATCAATTATAAAATTAATATTAGACGAAAAAATGCATAGATTATAAACAAGGTTAGTATAATTATATCATTACTTAATAGTATAGAAGTATAGAACTATAGATTATCAATAATTTCGGTTTTCAAATCAACCAAAATGGTACGAACTTTCGAAATATAATCTTGAGATGTTTTCCTTATTTATTTAAGATAATCTTTGATGTTTTCCCAATAATTTTGGGTTTCCTTAAGATGTAGTGGGTTAAAGATTATTAGGAGATATTTAACAACTTATTTGCTTTAACACTTTCTAACTACAATTAAAGGATATTAATTAAACAAATATATTAAGAGAGAAACTAGCTAGTTACCTGAAAGTTGCAGCTACTTTAAGAGAACTGGACCTATGTAAATTAGAAAAAGAAAAGAAAAATGACATGCCCAAAATAAACCCCACGTGCAAAAAATAAAGGAAAAGTTTATGGCCCAAACCCTCGCACAACTACGGGATCCTATCCCTAGATATCGCCTCTAAGGGAGAATCATGATCTTCCCTTAAAGCCCGTTTCACCAACAGATGTATATGGCTTACGAAGAACCGAGGGAATCGAGAAAACCTATGTACACTATAAAAAGAAGAAAATAAAAGAAAAATGTTGCTTCGACATCTGTGGCACTCACGCTTGTTCAAAAAGGGTTCTACCCCTATTGAAATACACATTGTTCCCTAAAAAAACCCCTCCTATGAAAAACCCCTTTTAAATCTATTATTATTCCTCCAAATATCTTATGCTGTTAAAATCCATTTTTTTCGGGCCTCACCTAACAAGTTCCCCGCCGTTCCTATCCTTTAGCAAGAATCCCTTAAATACCCCCGTTTACGAACCAAATTTAAGTATACAATCTTCGACAAAACTCTTTCTTTTTACTTTTAGCTCCCACATATATATAGCAACTTCGATAAAAAGAAAAATCTAACTGCTCGAAAGACCATTAAATTTTATTCATGGTACTAAGATACAAGGTACTCCACGATGCTCTGCCCACTTTAGCCTCAATGACTAAGATAGACTGTGGGGTTGTACTCACCAGACAAAACAAAAATACATGAAACAAGAAAAGATAAACTACACTATTCCAACAAACTATGAGGCCAACCGCTCCCCCCCCCCATTATCATGCCCGCATGATCCTCCCAATTTT
Source organism: Linaria vulgaris (assembly GCA_948329865.1). NCBI lineage: Eukaryota > Viridiplantae > Streptophyta > Magnoliopsida > Lamiales > Plantaginaceae > Linaria > Linaria vulgaris. The sequence continues at coordinate 69,980,381 of OX415249.1, forward strand.
TTAGCCTCCCCTCGTCCTCTTTCTCTTCCTCCTCTCTCTCTGCATTCGCCATCTCGGAGAACCGGGGTATTGCCAGAGTCATTCGCCCTACCGCTGGACTAGAAGGACTGCCCCTAGTCCCCAGCAAAGTCAGAACTTTTTATAGAGAAACCGACATCCACAACTCACGACGACGAAGCCTCGAAAGATCAGCATCCTCATTGTACAGGTCGAGCTCTATCCCTTTCTCCCGACAACCCCAGTAGCCGAACAAAACATGGCCGACATAGTAGCACTTGAGGACAGAGTCGCGCTTCTTGGACCCCTTGAACTGGTCCACCGTCCCCAGAGCAACTTCCTTCACCATCTCGTACGTATGCCCGTCGTGTATACGAGCCATCTTTGCCTCGCAATCGGTGTAATCCTGGTGAAAATGAGCTTTGGTTAAGGCCTCTTGCAAATGAAGCACCTCTGCAGCCTTAACTTTCGCTGCCAAGGTTAACTGGTTATTGGCCTGGTGTGCCCACCGACCCTCTACCAAGGCGTCCTCCCTCTCCGTCCTTGTAGCATCTAGAGCTATCTGCATTTCCTAGAGCTCATGTCTACGAACCTCGGCCACCTGAGCCGCCTTATCTCGCTTCTTTTCCACAAGTCAATCCCACTGCTCCAAAGAGACACTTTCCTGACGAGCATTCCGCGCCTCCAGTATAAGCACTCTTTCTTCCAGCTCCGTCAGCCTAGCCACTGCTCGATCATACAAGCCCCATACCTTCCTCATCTAAGCAAAGGCCTACCAAGGTAGACACAGTAAGTGTGCAAAATCTAAATAAATAATATATCTATTTCTGCATAACCTACAGAGGGTGTCCTCAAAGGAAAATACACGAGGAAAATTTACCTCGTCAACGGCTCGGCGTGAATTAAAGTGCAACATCTGCCGCCGCCGACGACTCTGCTACGGGAACAGAAACGGAAATCCCCCTCGACTTTGCCACTTCTCCAAACCCACATGAGCACCTGACGCCTCCCCTTGCTTCCCCCGTAGGTTCATCGCTACTCAAAACCACCAGACCTAGGGACCAGATTTGCTCCACCTCCATGCCCTCAGGAGGCCCCACTCCATCCATCGCCATCGACGGAGAAGGGGAAGAAGATACGACCGGAGCGCCCTTAGAAATACGAGCGAAGACGTTGCCAAAATCCCCATTCAAAATAGGTCCCCCCGAGTAACTAGACTGAGGAGTCTTTGTAAAGACCTCAGTAAAAGACTGTCGGAAAGACTCGAAACGTGTCCCCGTCTCCGCGTCTGAAAAAGGCCCAATCATTTCCCTCGGTAAAACTGCCATCGACTCCGAAGGAGCATCCTCCACCCTCCTTCTTCCCCGTCTCTCCGTCTCCCGATCCACCTGCAACCGAGGCACTTCCCCCGAAAGATACCATCATTCTCTTCCCGCCCTTCTTCTTACTCTTATTTTTCTTCTTCCTCACTTGGACCCGCACCCCTGACCTCCGACGCACCTCCCTGATCCCCTAATCGACTCGATCCATCTCCTGAGGTCGCTCCTTCTTCCATGTTATCTTTATTGAAGGTCGAACCTTTGGCACCCCCTTCTTCAATAACTCTACATCCACAAGAGCGTCTGGGTGTACCAACTTTAAAAATAAACATACGGGAATCATAAAAAGATACACACTCCAAGACCCTCGTAAAATACTTACAAATGATGCTCGAATCCACCCGCAGAAGCGTCCAACGACCAGGGCCCACCAACGGAAAATTGTTGCTCATATAAAAGAAGTCCAACACCTTGGAATCGAGGAATTTGGTAGAATCATACATGGTACTGAAGAACCCCTCGTCAAACGTTGTCTGCATCAGCATATCGACACGAGTAGAGTCCTGAACCAAAGGCCATCTTGCCATGCATAAAGAATCGACCACGAGGCCTTTAAGAAACGAACAAAAAAAACTGAGGCTTTCAGGCCCCAAAAGACGAGAAAGTATTGCACATAAATTGAGAGTGACCCTTTCGAGGAGTAAAATAAAAAAAGGGAGCACCTAAAGGTGATAAGCTCACCCCATACACTATCAGGAAATGCTCAACCGTGCACTCAACCCTCTTTATCAAGCACACAAAGACGAAACAGACCAGGCTCGAATAACCATTAGGCGCTACCTGGCTAGAAGATAACCCACGCGCCTGAAAGACTCTACAAAAGAAGGGGGAATCAATGCCCGTAACCCCGCCTTAAGTTGGGCCTCGTACACTGTCAGAAAGCCAGCATGAGGACTATTGGCCCTCTTGGAGGGAAGAGGAACCCTAACTTCCACCTTCGAAGCGTCCACCTCATACTCCTTGAACTTATCCACCATGAATGTCTCAAAAATGACAGAAGGAATGTCGCCAATCGAAACATGTCTGGCCTCCGCCTCTGATCCCCTCGTCGCAGGGAAGTTGACTCAACGCGGTGACCACCTTGCTCAAGAACCCGTCTTCTAGCCCCCGGCGGTGTCACACCTGCATTTCCACCAGAAGAAGCCATTGCAGCAGGAGTGTTGGAAGACATTAAAGATATAAAGAGAAACTGAGATGAAATTTAAGGACGAAGAAGAAATCGAAAGAACAAAGCTTTTTCTTTCAAAGAAGGAGAGAATCTGTCGTTTACGTGATGAGTATGAGAAATGGCGAAGTGCCCCCTTTTTATAGACGAAGTAACCGTGTCATTTAATTCTCGCCTAAAAGCAAATTTGTGGAGGGGCACGTGCCGAACCAAATGTTAAGAGTCCCGCCACCTTAGGAGCTCGTCATGATTACATCCCTAATCAATTTGTCTAATCCAGACGTCGTAAAATAGAGATTCACGTCTCGTTAAAGACTAACTTTTGAGTTTCCCAAATCAACGGTTTAAATTCCTCTTATATTCTACGAATATGAGAAGAATTGGAGGACTCCTAATAATACAAGTACATACGAATCCTCTTACGAAGCGGTATTTAACGCATTAAAGATAGAGCTGACAAGAAGCCCCTCGAAACCTTAACATATTTCAAGATTAGTATGCATTAAAGACGGAGCTGACGAGGAGCTCCTCGAAGCCTTATCTTACTTCAAGATCAGTGCGCATTAAAGTCAAAGCTGACTCAGGAGCTCCTCGAAATTCTTATCTTCTCATCAAGACCCACGATACGTGTCAAAATCTGATTAGAGCCAGCTCTCACCGCCATTCGAGAACATTTAACTATGAGCCTATTGTGAAAACCTATATATATATATATATATATATATATATATATATATATAGTCCCCACTCCTCTTTGTAATTCAGAGACTTGAGTCCCCCCCATATACCATTATCCATGAAATAAATACTTAAACTATTCTTCTATATATTTTGATCTTAATTCTTAATATTTTGACCGAGGAAAGACCAACCATTCGTTGTATTATAATTCATACATCATCAGTTACACTTGACTATCCAAAGTTTTCTCTGGTGACACTTTACTATCTCAACTTTGTAAAATCAATTACACGGACAAAGTGACATCACTTTTAAGCATTGTGACATACAAGTTGTTGCACTTTACTATCCAAACTTTCATTTCTTTTGCACCCGCGTATCTGAAGTGACGTCATGAATACTTGCCAAAAAGTGACGCCACTTTGCCCGTGTAATTGACTTTACAAAATTGAGATAGTAAAGTGTCACCAGAATAAACTTTGAATAGTCAAGTGTAACGTTTTAAAATTTGACCTTATAAGTGCAAAGATCATCAACTTTGGATAGTATTCTATAATTATTTCTTATTATATATTTCTCTGCAAAATGGTAGTGAGTACTTGAGTAAGGTTATAAGTTATAACTATAACTAACCGGCTTAACCGGCTCTAGCGTTCAAAGTTAAACCACAAGTCAATACAAAATTCAATCTCCTTGCTTTACAAACAAACTTTCTTGGATTTGATCAATTCAATTAACGCCCCTATTGTTGATTGCTCGGGACTAGGTATTGACTGATAAGTATTAGGACTTCGGAGTCATGAGCTACTTTCAAATTCCAATACATATAGTTGATATATAATTGACCAGCTCTAAAGTTCTTGACGAATTCTTATACCTCTAAAATATAATTCTATAAGATATTTGTCGATGCATTCTTTATCAGCATGACAAAATTGCAGTAGGGGAAGTATGAATATTTCCTTAACAACTAATTTATTGAGAAAATTTAGTTGAATTCAAAACTTGTAGCCATTAACGGATTAGACTACATGGAGCTTGTTCATACTTAGCAGAGTTTATGATCAAAAAGGTGTGGTGCATATATTGTCGTAACTACAGAACTACAAGCAACCATGCATGCAGCGTAAATGATACAAATAAATTCAATAGAGAGGATATTTGCAAGCGGCTTCTTCTTTACTTTTTTTACAAATTAGTTAAACTAAATTTTACTTAAATTTTAACAGTATTTGCAAATCTTATAAATAAAAGAAATTTAAAGCGTCAATTAGATGTTAATTAAGAGGAACCTTTTTAGCATCGTTCTATAATATGAGGTTCAAAAGAAGTATAATTTATATTATATATATTGTAGTATGAAAAAGATGCATATATACATATTACAAATATTACGGAGTGGAATTCATTACACACATTTAGACTTTTCATCGTAAATTTTATTTATTATTACAAAACTTCAGTCGGTCAATTACGTATTAAAAGAGTTGAGGGAAGCTTCCCCAACGCATTTGTATCTGGTTGGGCCGGCAAGTAAGAAAGAGCATTTAAGAATCAATTTAGTTTGCCTTAATGAAAGATTATTGTTAAACTAAGTTGGCCTGTTCATTAGATATGGTGGGGAGTGAACCAACCAGGTCCAAATGTCATCCCCATTTTGACCTATTCCCTAAAACCTTCTTTAACGTAACCAATAAATAAAGTAAATCATATCGAAAGATAAGTCTTTTCACGGTTTCAGTAACGTAAGGGATACTGGTTCTATAAAAAAAAAAAAGTAAAATTATATTGTGAAGCATCTTTGTCTCATGCAAAACACTTTATTATTAAACCAACTCAAGCTCTTGACTAATCATGAGCTAGTTTTGAGTTAGAAGATCCTCCACTAAAAAGTACATACACTGAGACAATTTCGACATTTGCACTCCGATACTTAAGTTAGATGATACTCGTGAAGAGTCGAACATGCTACAGGTCGCAATAATCAATTTATTCAGATTGAAAATACGAGTACAAAAGTGTCGGCCAAGAAAGCCTCACGATGGAACTATGAGGACTTCGAAAAGTGCACCAAATCAAAATACGTAGAGCATAACTTATGTGCTATTATTCGAAGTTGATATCCAATGTGGATTTCAAAATGTGTTGAGAATTATGAAAATATACTTTTAATGACTTATATGCCAAATATTATTTTAATTAACAGAGTATTTTGGGCAAGCTTTTAATGAGGCTAGGCCTCGAGGTCGAAAACTTGAATGAAACGACCTTTAACATTTCAGTCCTATCCTTTTCAGGATTTTGATGAGCAGTTTTATTGTGGGTGCCAATGTTAATTGAAATGTCCATTTGGCTTTATGGCGTAGTTGTTTGATTAAGCCATGTGCTTCCATGTGCTTATATGATGAGTCTTTGCAAAATTACGTACACCATAAGTCCCCCAAGGGCCACTTACTGTGATTGTGCTATAAACTTTGTAGTGTTTGATTTATTTCACTTCAAAGTTGTTGAAGAAAAGTGATGAGTATCCAAGTGTGGATTATTCCATGTGTTTCCACATGGCTTGAGGACGAGATTTTACAAAATTATGACACACTATAATATGTTCCTCATTTTGGAATAAGGCCACTTATTAAAGCGTTATAAACTTTGTAAGTGTCTGATTTATTTCACAACAAAATTATTGGAGAAAGCAAGTGTGGAGTATCCCACAACAAAATTATTGGAGAAAGCAAGTGTTGAGTAAAGTTAATGACATATTAGTAGAAATAACCCATAAACCTAATGACACAAGGTTTTGGGTGAAGATTGGGTGTCAAGCCGACTAATATGTGTTCTCACTTTGACTCATTGATTAATATTTCTCATTTGCTGGCTCTTCTAAGCCCAATAAGTGGAATCAGAGACAGGATATGGATGGAAATTCTATGAAGACGGTGATGGGGGTATGGACTCAGACAAGAATGGGAACACGTAGTGGTAGCGTGATCCTGGAGTTCACTTCGGAGAAGTTCAACTCTAGAGAAAAAGCCGTTCATAAGGATTTACACTTGAAGGAAAGATTATTGGAGAAAATCAAGTGTGATGTATCTCACACTGAAAACATATGAGTAAAGTGAATTCCATATTAGTAGAAAAGATACATGGACCTAAATGTCATAAGGCTTTGGGTTAAGATGTGACGACCGCGCCCCACGAGCCATGCTCCGATCCGAGTTGGTTCATGCTGCCATGTTGATTTTATCCTGAGGAATGGACAGAAAAAACGAGAAATAAGTCTTTAATGACTTAATGAGATTCATATAAAAGGACTGGTAATGCAAGAATTAACTGTGACCTACTGGATACATTTCGAGGAGTGATCTTACCGGTAGAAACAGTTCAACTAGACAATTTGATGTAGCAATAGTATTGAAATTTTCATAGAATAGTTAATGAACTTGTGCTTAACAATAAACAAATCCAGCCTTATGACTTCTAATATTCTACCTTATATCTCCCGACGAGAAGCGACATATCAAACAATCAAGAGACATGCTCGAGTACATGTCGATCCAGCACGTGGGTTACAACCAACTCCTGACTGCAAGCGAGGCCTATATAGATGGGTATCAAGCGAAATTACTTAAAATGACAGATCTTACTGCCCGACAATAACTCGACTCAGTCCCTGAGCCCAACTTCCCAAAGGCGTCCCAATGGGTATAACAGATAAACAAATAAGCTAGTAAACCGGACAATATCCGTTGCTCTTTGAGCTACATGTCCCGAACACAGTCCGTTGCTCTTTGCACAGTTCAAGAACCAACATATGAGATTATATCAGAGAATTATCATGATTATGAAATAATATGATTAATAAATGATTGGATATGATTTAAGAACGAGTCAGAAAATAATGTTATGAGATGAGATGCAAAAATAGAAATATGATGAAATATAAGTTGTTCGAGGTTTGGTAATGGAGTAGTGGTTTTTCTGTCCAAGTTCCTTAGTGCTTGATGTCAAACGGGGCTAGAATAAATCAGAAATGGAACCTCACCTTAACTCGTACGGGAACCTTGATGGCATTGATTAGTTCGTCAAACCTTTAACAAATTTAAATAATATTAATCAACTGAATTTGTAATTCACCACAACAAATATTAGTACATTTTCTTCAATTCCTAATGTTGGTGAAATTGAGAACGTTCTTGTTAAGAATGCTAGTTACAATGTAAATCATAGTAAATAACACATAAGCTTAATTTATGTCATTACACAAAACATGAAAATCTTAAATGATAAATTTAAATAAAAACAAATGCTTTAATTGAATATTGAATATTCATTATTTTAACCACCTTATTTATACCTCAAAATTATCTTAAACAACCATATTTTCAAACTTATGACTGTGAGTATTCATGTTAAAGTTATTTCGACAACAAGTAACGGTAACAAGTAAAGTTTGATTAACTATCCAATTCGATGCATAATCAATCTTTAAAAACATATTACTTAACTAACTCCAGGAAAACTCGCCTTTTAGTCTTTAATCAATTCCAAACTTTTAATAACCACACATCAAATACGTAAACGAAAGGTATACTTAAAAGGCATAACTTAGTCATTTATTACTTTATTTTACATAGTAAGTTTAAATTGCATATACTTGTTTTATAACTTAAATATAAAGATATAAACATGAGAAATTTATCAAAACATGTGATAAGGAATGATAAATAATCTTATTTGATGGTTAGGTCATGAAGTGACAAGAATAATCTTGTAAGACTTATGAAAGTAGTATGTTAAACATGATAAATCTACCATTTAAATGATATAAATAAAATTACAAAATTGTCAATTCATGATCATAAATTATAATAATCTATTCTATATCATGATAAATTCACATGTGTGATAAATACTTGAATTTTGATGGTGATTTAACTTATAAACTAAGAAAATAAAGGTTGTGCCAAATAAACTAATAAATTACCGCAGTTTCGGTTTTACCTTTGATCGGACAACCAAATGAACTTTGTTTTCAAATCATTTTATGGTTTCTGATTCATAATGTCATGATGAATTTGTGTATCCAAGATTTTGGAAAAAACACAAAGGTTTGCAATGCTAAATAATTCTTGCAACATAAGAGTTGCTATCGGATTTTTTGGCAGCAGTTTACGGTTTATGGATTATGGCCTCCTAGATCATATTATTTGAGAAAGATGTCTTCATACATAAGATAGAAGACACCAAGGAGAGTATGCAGCCGAAAATTTTTGTAGTAAAATAATGTTTCTACTATTTGATATGATTTTTCTAAGGTGCAGGGAAGATTCAACCTTTCGTGCGCAGTAAAAGTTTTGGAGTCTTTTTGGGTAGAAAATAACAAGATAAAAATTTGGGAAATTAGTTTTCAAACGAAAACACAAAAAGGAACAACTTTTATTTATGGGGTACTTTTGCAAAATCGAATTATTTTGGGATGTATAAAATGTTGAACAATTGTGAGTATTTATGGGCAAAAATAATAGTTTAATCATAACTATTTATGTCCCACATTGACTATTTTATAATAAATCACACATCAAAAGATGTCATGGCTTACTTCATCAATTGGTTAATTGCATATCAAGTCCCTCAATTATTTATAATTAAAATTCAAATAGGATATAATTAGATTTTTTGTTACATACATATTTACATATGTAATTTTTCTAGGTAATTAGATCAACTTGGTTAATATTTGAAATTGAAATATATGTTTTAGAATTAGAGACCTATAAAATAATAAAGTACTAACTTTTGAGTTCAGGGACTAAAATGCAATTTTTTCTAAGCATTTAGGGTCAAAAATAAAAACTTTCAAAAGTTCAAGGACTAAAGTATAACATTATTTTTTTCCTAATTTTTGGGGCGTTACATAAGATGTGTTTTTAGTTCGACTAACTTGTGTTCTTACTTTGGACTTGATAATGCATAAATACACCAGACATGGAAAAAGACCAAACCACCCTCGAAAAGAAGGTTCATTGTAATAGCCTTCGTAAACGGTACCAGTTATGACCCAGGGGTAAAAAAAAAAGATCGCTCGTGCTAGACGAAGGACCACCGACATCCCCACTTCAAAGTCACATGTGCCATAAAAGAATGTCAGACTTTATAAGTGTAGAACTCCCTTTACTCACGGGTGGTCCGCATTAAACCACTATCAGTAGATCCATCTACCACGAAGCAGTACTTATAGAAGCCCATACTCACCATTCAAGAGGGGCAGATGAGCAATGCCACTTGTACACACGAGACCTTATAAATATGAAGCTAGATCAACATTAAGATAACATACTTGTACTTTATATTTCACCTAAAAATAATATATTCCTCTTTATTTCATAATTCGGAAACCCTCCCTTGTATAAGCTCTTATATTCACACACTTTTGCTCTACGAATTACAAAAATTGCGTTCTGAACCACATCTTTTCGATAATTAATGAATCACCCAACCCGGTTAATTTGGTGTTATCATTTTGGCGCCATCATTGGGAACGCCACTAGACAAATTCCTTGAGTACGATTCCCAAAAGTGAATATGACGTCAATACATACTGCGACATTCACCGTCGAAGGGCCCGATCACCTATTTAGGCTCCTAACCTTAACGAGATACCAGAAGAATCCATGGTATATGTTGATCAAATGATCGACCCTCCACAATATCATAAAAGAAGCCACCGAAGAAGGGGCACGAAGAGCCTTCAAATGGACTGATCAGAGCCACCCCGACAAGAGGTCAATTCCTGCCCGATAATCTTGGAGTCACCACTCTTCCAGGCAAGGGGCGAGCATCGACTCCCAAATAGGTCTGAAACCCTTCAAGGAACGTCGTTCGATAGAACGCCTCGTCCTACGAATGGAGAAAGAGACCATCCCCTAGAAAGCTACGAAGAAGGCCCCCACAAGGAGACCCTCAATAAAGAAAGAAGAACTTGGGGAATGCCAATAAATACCCCAGAGAAAATGAAGGCCCCCATTGAGCGACGCGAGGGACACACACTCACAAGGATCCTCGTCAAAACCTCCACAGAATGATGGAGGAGTTACAACAACAACTCACAGATTTAAAAGGATCTCAAGGGGCACGAGATGTCACATCTCTTAGAGGAAGCCCATTACCGGAGGAAAACACGGTACTATTTCAAAATCGAACCCTTTATGAGGTCCATCGTGGGAAAGCCAGTCATGGATCTAGAAGACCTCATGAGGAGGTCAGAGAAGTAAATGCTCAAAGAAGAGGCAGAGGCTGCGCGAAACACTTACTAAGGATGAACTCGGGCATTTAGTACTACAACTAAACCAGTAGGCCCTGCGAAGGAGAAGCCAAGGCAAAAGGTAGGATTTAAAGAAGCAAAATGAGCGACCAACCTTGGGAAGGGACAAAGTACAGCCCCATTAAAACCACTCTCGCACACGTCATCTAGGTCTCCAAAGACGAACACTACTTTTAATGCCAGAAGACGAAGAGGCCAGGTGAAATACATGTAAATATTGTTAATTCCACCAGGCATGGGGACACGAAATAAGCAATTGTCGTCACCTAAAAATCAAAATCGAAAGATTATCTAAGCATGCCCTTTTACACAAACACATAGATGAAAGAGACCGTCCCATGAAAAAAAGAATATGGTCGCAGAAAGGATAAACGCTTCTCGACAAAATAAGGAAAGAAAGGAAAAACAACTAAGAAGAGGACATTTACACCGATAATATCTCCATACGGCGCACAGTACTAATGATCGAAGGAGTAAGGCTTCCATTGACCTCCCAAGGAAGCCCGTAGCATAGAGCGAAGGACCGAAGTATACTCCGTACGAGAAAGATCCACCCCCACCATTAGTTTTAGCCCTAAAAACCTTAAGGAAACCATATATCCACACGAAGATCCCATCGCCATACATGCCACCATCTACGAAGGTTAGGTACAATGGATACTCATAAACAGTGGAAGCGTCGTGGACATAATGTTTATGAACACCTTCGTCGCACTAAGGCTGGAGGCCTTACAGGCCAAACTAATAGCTTTCTCTCTCGTAAGGTTCTCAATAGAGCAGTTCACCACTCGAGGCACCATCACACTACCCATGTCATGGGGAAAGCCTCCGCATCAGCTTACCAAATCGATCAAGTTCTACATCATCGATGTACTCGCATGACCCTACAACATTATTTGCGGACGACCAACTATACGCAGTTTCGAAGCTATTGCCTCCCCCATACATTTAAAAGTAAAATTCTCAATGAAAGGCGAAATCGGAGAACTAAGGGGTAGCCAAACCAAAGTCGGAGAATGCAGGCTGAATGCACTCGACGAAGATGAAGGCGCAGGACGAAGCACAAAAGATAAGCTAAAAGAAAAAGGAGAAGAGTCCCTTTAATATAAAGAACGACCATAGCCTCGCGAGTGGCTGCAAAACGACAGCTTAAACAAAAGTCCTGCCAAAAACGTGCAAGTCGAACCCCCAATCATGGTACATTGAAAAAAAGACTAACCCATGAAAGTGATCGACAAGAAAAAAAATTAAAGAATCTACGAAAAAGCGTGCAAGCCGAACCCCCAATCATGGTACTTTGGGAAAAGACCGACTTGCAAAGGCAAGTGGGCATCGTAAGATCGACTTACAAACTAATTGGTGAAAAAGACCAACTTACAAACTAGTTGGTAAAGAGACGAATTAAAGTCAGAAAGCAAGACAAAGAAAAATAAAAGACAAAAGTACAAATTTCCATTACTACTGAAAAGAAAAAGTACATCCAAAGCAAAGATGCAAACAAGGGAACACTACATCAATCATCATGAGAAGATAAAGCTGACTCACCACCAGCAGTCCCCCCTTCATCATCAGAGATAGGGCGAATGATGTCCAGGAAATCCGTAGTATACACTTCCTTCAGTAAACTGGACTTCTTCCATTGGTGAGTGCTACGGTTGAAGCCTTCTCTCAGATAGCGAGCAAACTCATCAACAAGCTCCTCAAAACCCTTGATAGCCTCCAAAGTAGTATTCAAAACAGCGTTGATCACCTATTGACGATTTCGGAGGAGGTCCCTTATACTCTGCTATATCACCTCATAGTCACCCTGAAGAAGAAGCAGCTCAGCAAGCCTCGCCTTCTCAGAAGACAAGGCATCCAACACCACCTCCTTGTGATCGGCCACCTCCACCTCTAGCTTGCTCACATGTTCTTGAAGAATTACTAAACCTAATTCAGCTGTCGAGGCCCTTCTTTTGAGGTTTTCCTTCTTCGAAGAAAGCTAAAAGTCAACCCTTGTTTACGTTCAAAGGCCTCACGAGTGGATCAAATATCAGCCGTCTGGGACACCCGTACATCGACTAGCTCATTTTAGAAACCTACAACAGTAGTAGAAGAGGGACTCGCGCCCCGACCAGCTATAACGCAGCTTCCAAAGACTTCTCGGTTTTCCTTAATCGACGAAGAACCTCATAAAAATTCCCTTTATAAAAGTATTTGCGGTCAAACAACACCTCGTTCTCAGCAGCCAAACCTTCCACAACCACTGGAAGCTATAAGAAACCAGAGTACTATAAATAAAAAGGAAGAGGGTGGAGACTGATGGAAAGAAAGAGACTTACACAAGCAGCAAGAGAATAGGGCGTTTCTCGGCGCTAGGTGCCAAAAAGTCCACATAAATACTAAATTTCTTGCTCAAACACCATCTTCTTGCAAACTATCTCTCCAAACCGACCGTCCATATCCCTCACTTCCTGGGAGAATACAGAATTCAGCCTCGCAGGATGCAGAATTGCGGCAAGAATCAAAGACAGTGAACCAAAATTAGAAGAAGGTCCCAAAGGGGTATCACTAGGACTCTCGTATGGCCCCAAAGGAATATCGAAATCCCCAGTAACCTCCTTAGGCTGCGCCTCACCATCTCGCACTTGATCACTACACTCGGTGTCCATATCTAGAGGATCTTTGGCCGTCGTACCAACTGATAATTGTTTATTAAGCGTGATTTAAGTATCGATTCACTTATACTTTGATTACTTATGATAGCATATTTACTTGTTTTCGTGTTGTTTTGTATTTTCTTAGGATTTATGGAGTCATGATGAAACTAAGCTAAAAAGACCAAAATGGATGCTTTTGGAATGCAAAGGGTCAAAGTACTAATTTGGAAATTCAATGAAGAAAGACCTAAGTATAGGGCGATTAAAGAGAGGACATAAGAGGATCGCGCCGAAGAGGCAGAGACCAGCGCGGTGAAAAGAGCGCTGGAAAGGCAGATTGCGCAAAAGCTGCGTGATGTCAAATCGAGCATCCCTTGATCGCGCAACTATCGAAAGTTGGGCCAGAACGACAGAAACCATAGAATAAGACCTGAACATGAAAAAAAACTATAAATAAGAGAGTTCATTCAGCAACTCAAGAAAGATAAAAACTTGTGACAATAGAGACACGTAACACGGGACACAACAAGAGAACAACTTTCCGATAGAGAAACCCTAAGAGCCGACAGAGAGAGAGAGCGCCACAATATCTTAGTGCAGTAGAATTATTGTGTGGGAGAAAGCAGTTTAGAAGAAGAAAAGATCATCAAGGAGCGAAGAAGAAGAGTCAAGCAACGAAGTTCCACCAGATCTGAGAAGCCTTTCTTTACATTTTTATCTTGTTTATGTTGTTTACTTCTTTGATGATTGCTGAACTCATGACTATGAGGAGCTAATCTACTCATTGATTGGAATAGGGGAGTAACTCGGATTAATGAATATATTTTAGTTATTATATAAGGTGTGTACTTGGTGTTCTTGCATGTCTAGATAAAATAATAATATGATGTGTGAATAACCTTATTCTCGCTGAGATAAACAGAAGCACCAGAGTGGGGCCATCTGGAGTGTAGAATGCTAAGGATTGCCACACACATATATATATGTATATATTTGATTTGTGAATTTGGACTTGCAAAAACAACCGGAGCGCAATACCTAGATCACATTATATATGTCTTAATTACGTAGGTTTTGTTGACGCGAGACTGATGAGTTAATTGAGTTGCAGATTTGATATCTCTACTAAAACAACTGACAATTGGACCGATTCCGTTAACACGGTAGGTTATTAGAGACTCATAGGGGTGTGGTCGAGATAACTCCTCCCATATGCCTCAGATCCATCAGGCGTGCACCATCAAACAACTACCAAGGACTAGAACAGGAATATAGGAAGAGATCTTAATGAAACCCGACCTCTAAACAATCTTTCTTTATATTTCTTGCAAATTCAATTATGTTATAGTTTAGTTAATTTAGTTAATTCAAAGGTTTCGTAGTTTAATAGATTTAATTGCTTTCATTGCCTTTTATTGTTATTTTGCATTCAAAACCACAAAACCATAATTTACTATTTTCTTGCATCTTAGATAGAATTCATTCTTGCATCCTAGTTAGTAAGCATCTTAGATAAAGCATTCATACTTTAAACGCATTCATAATATTCTTAAATTAAACAGCATTCACCCTGCAAACACAAGAGACAAAAGTGACAGTAAGTTAGTATTCTGCATCTAAGTGATTCATTCAACAGTCCACCACTCTCTTGGGATTCGATACTTGGTTTGTGACTTTACTTACCATTTTATTATTAATTAATTCGTGCACTTGCGACACGGTGGGACTTAGGCGTGACAATTCGTTGTCAGCTTATATTCTATTTTGTTATCACACCAAATGCTCCATCACCTACCTTCACACGAGCGCGCTTTACTGCATGTGGGGATGACTAGACAATGATTTACCCTCCTTGGGGGGGGGGGGGGGGGGGGGGGAGAAGGCGATCAATAGACCGCATCGTGAATTCTTACAAAACATCCAAATGATCCTCAAAGTATACAAGACTAGAGTTAAACTAGGGCCCGGTAAAAGAATTAGGAAAGTGATAGAAATTGCCATCAGAAAATGCACACAGTCGCATTTGCTCTCGAAAAAGGTCGTCGCAACCTAAATCCTCCACATGAGGGAAAAATATTTTCGCCAACCTCTGGAGACCCCTGAACATAAACAAAAGGGGATTCTCTCTCAGTTTCGCCAAATATAAAAGCCCCCGATAAAAGGCTCGGAGGAAAGCTCGGGGAAGAGTTTCATGGATGAGTCAGGATCAAGATCACATTGAACGACCGTACCAACGCGCCATGCAGTAGACATTCCCTAATCACGTGTGGACTCCCCACCTTGAGCACAAATAAGAAGAAGCGACATTTCCAGGCCTCGTCGAGGGTAGGGGTCCCAATGAAAATACGCTTCTGGCCACGAAGAGCAAAGTGGTAGGTAGGAGTCGTTAGCAAGCCGTTTTCCACAAGGTGGGTAGACAAGAAAGACGAGGTCGTACATGCCATACCCAAGACATTGCAACACAAAAAGAAGCCAACTAAAATCTCATGTGAATGCGGGTGCAGTTGACTTAGACAGACGGCGCTATAATCAAAGGCCTCTATGAATCACCGCAGGAAGAAATGGCAAAGATTGCACTTGATCTGCTCTTCATAAACCTCTAAATGAGTGTCATATGGTTTATCTGCAGGATCCTTGGGGGATGGAATTCTCACATGTAGCAGGATAGATTCATGTGGTACTACATCAAAAATGCCTTAACCTCTTCCAAAGTAATATTGCAAGCTTCTTCGAAAATAGATACATGCGGTGAGGAAGGGGTCTTACCCTTCTTCCTCCGTAAAACACCTAACGAAGACTCATTGTTGGCCCCCACCATAAAAATAGAGCAAAAGGTGAGTGGAGAGCGGAGCAAGGGACCCCGAGTCAAAACCGCATTTCGTCACCAAAATAACAAAATAAGTTAAAGAAACATCTGAAGAAGAAGTTTCACTCGAGAACGACGCCATGAGAGTTAGAAGAAGCGAAGGAATAATGTTGACAGGGCATGCAATATGCTCTAATTACAGGTGTTGGGGACATCATAAATGGCAAGTGTTGTTATTTAAGATAAGAAATAAATTGAGTCGTAAGGGCAAACAACCGCCTTCTCACTTAGTTATTACCAATCTATAGAGTACACGTGTCCCACTCGCCCGGTAACAGTCTACCACTTGCAGGAACTGTCACGCGCAGACAAGTCATTTAAGGTAGAAGAGACATTGGCACATTCCCCGTTACCATCATCATAATGCAGCATCGATCCTCACAACAAATATCAGTCCCTAAAAACTTCCTCCCCCTTAAGTCGATCGACGAACGCGAAATGAAGGAACTTAAGAAAAGTAAAAAGCAAAAGGGCTCAAATAAAGTCTCCCACTTCGGAAATCGCTGAAGCAACGGACTTGGAGGACATCTGATAATGCATAAATATCGAACAGGGAAAAAGATCAGACGACCCTCAAAAAGAAGGTCCCATCGTAATACCCTTTGTAAAAGGTACCAGCTACAACCCGGATCCAAAAAAATATTGCTCGTGCTAGACGAAGAACCACTGACATCCTCACTTGGGGCAAAGTCATGCGTGCCATAAAAGAATGTTAGACTTTATTGGCACATAACCCCATTTACTCACGGGTGGTTCGTATTAAAACATTGTTAGTAGATCCATCCAACACGAAGCAATACTTATATACGCCCATACTCACCATTCAAGAGTGATAGATGAGCAATCCCACTTTTACACATGTGATCTTATAAATAGAAGCTAGATCAACATTGTAAACCAACTCAAATTGAGATAAAATACATGTACTCTATATTTTACCTAAAAGAAATATATTCCTCTTTATTTATCCGAGTTATCTCTATGTTTTTACACCTAAAAGGGCCTTCATAATTCGAAAACCCTTCTTTGTATAAGCTCTCATATTCACACACTTTCTCTCTATGAATCACGAGAATTGCCTTCCAACCCATATATTTCTGATAATTAAGGAATGGCCCAACTCGGTTAATTTCGTGTTATCAGGATTAATATCCTTCTGGTTGTTCCCTCTCACGGATCCAACAAGAACTAGTGCTCCAAATTCGCGTGGTATCCTTAGAGTGAATGAAAAGAAGCAAACTTTCAATCTTAAGAAGATGATTACTAGTGGTGAGCACCCATGGTTAAGGGGGGAGGCTCGAAGGATCTTTGTTCAAGGAGGAAGAGTTGTTGGGGCCATATACAATATCCTATTAATAAACAAAAAGGAGGCCAAGTCTCAATCTTTCTCGCGTAGGGACATATCGGTGGTCCTTTATTTGAGTGGAGGATTAATGAGGCAAACAAGAGCCCTACATCAGAAAGATGAGGGAGTTGATTTGAGTTTATATAGTTGATGATATCTCTATTGGTATGGAATCTTCTAAGAGTAACCCAAAGACAAAAATCACGAGGGCTTGGGTCCCAAAGTGATAGTATCAAGCCAATGTGAAGATATAATTCCTACCAACTTGTATCGGAGCTAGTAATGCCAATTCGAGTCGTTGTCTATGTGAATGTCTTTGAAGAGGACGGCAAAATGAGTTGAGCTCCCGACCCAAGGAGGCGTGGTCATACGTGGTGAGCAATCAGGTTAAAGGGGTATTCAGAGGTCATTTGTTAAAGAAAGGAAAAGTTGTAGGGTCAGATACAATATCAAGAAGCAAAATAAAAAAAAATGATTAAATCCTAGTCACGTGAGGCACATAGCTCTTAATTGGATTTATTCCGTAGCAAGATATTATGATTTTTCAAGTGTGTTCGTCTTATCATGCATTGATGGCTTGCGTAGGTAACTTGTAAAGGCGTATACGTGAGACCACCACCACCATGACTGTTGTCAGATTTTCTTCTCTCTCTAAATACCAAGCTTTTAAAAGAGTTTGAGAAGTTCCATAATTAACTTCTATAACTTGTGCTTTCAATTACTTTTTAACACAAGCAAAAGGAACATTTAGCGTTTCAAACACTTTAAAAGTGCTTATATGGGTCTAAAAGCCAATAATCGTATGTTAATGATCTTTCATGCGAGAATAAAATCATATCAATCGATTATTTTTCGATCACCCCATTACGACGTTGAATTTGGGCCTCTCAAACTGTATATCATGATGCAACTAGACTTGTCTAACTTTTTGAATACTATTGATTTTTTATAAATATTTAAAAGGCTCTAACAAATAGGTTAACCATCATGTAGGAGTTTACAGTAGAAGGGTCGTGATAAGAGGGTCTCGACATTAGAATTCGACGTCGCTTATTATCTTCCTTTGGAGGTGGTGGATACGTGTGGGAGGCACATGAAATTCGACGAAAGTCGTATGACATGTCACGTGGTAGTGCAAGATTAGTAAGGTCATAAACATTAATCAAAATAGTTTTTATAAATACTTGCAAACACAAATTAATTAGCAAACTATGCCTACTATGCTTTAGGAAAAGTACCAAAAAAAAGACTAAAATTGCCGTTCGTAATTGGAATCACCGAGGTACAAAATGTATATATAACGTTTTCAACCTTTCTCCCAAAGAAGTCACATCAGTTACATACGAAATCCTTAACCCAACAATAAATTAATTTCAATGTGCGTGAGTGCCAAATGCCAATATAACAACGAATTGGTCATCCTAGAAACTAAATCAACAAATTTCCATTTTGCTTTGTTATTATCACTAGGATAAAGTTAAATATGTATATATGTTCATTTTTCTATATATAGTGTTTTGAAATACAAACGTAACAGAAGCGCCTTTCCGTTTCCTTCGCTCATCTCTCTCTCTCTCTCTCTCTCCCTTACTCATTTCCCCTAAAAGCATTTAGAAGAATCAACAAGCAGTCTAGAATAGGTGCCCATCTCCCTCCCTCCCTGAGCTTGAGTTTTTGATTCCTATGGAATTACCTCAAGGAGGAGAGACCACCACCACCACCACCAAACCACCACTCCACAACATCAATATCAAAAAGAATGGTTTCTCTTCAATCATCCAGCCACACCACGATCTTCCAAAGCCCGAACCACCACCGGGGCTCACCGCGGAGGAGGACCGATCTCTCTCCTTCTCCTTCCCTGAATCTCTAGAGAAATTCATACGCGACAAGCGTACCAGCTTCGCCAAACGCATCTCCTCCTCCTTTAAAAACGACGACAACAACAACGACGACGGCAACAACAACAACAACAACGACGTCGTTTTGGTCACGGAGATCAAGCTGTTGGGCCTAAAAGTCACCAAATCGTTGAAACAGACGACGGAATTCGAACTCAGGGGGAGAGTCAGCTTCTTCTCGCGCTCCAACTGCCGAGACTGCGGGGCCGTGAGGTCTTTCCTCCGCGGCAGGGGGCTCAACTTCGTCGAGATCAATGTCGACGTGTATCCAGGTTTGTCTTTTTTTTCTCCAACCCATCAATAAAAAATGGAAAGTTTTATTTATAGAGAGATTGCTTATGTAAATATTCGATAAGCAGGGAGGGAGAAGGAGCTGGTGGAGAGGAGCGGTAGCACCGCGGTGCCGCAGATATTCTTCAACGATAAGTTGATCGGAGGATTGGTGGCGCTGAATTCGCTGAGGAACAGCGGGATGTTGGAGAGGAAAATGGAGGAGATGTTGGGAGGGAAGTGCCCCGACGATGCGCCCGAGCCGCCTGTCTATGGATTCGACGAGGCGGAGGAGGAGGAGGCGGCAGCGGAAGATGAGGTGGCGGCGGTGGCGAGGGTGGTGCGGCGGAGGGTGCCTATTCAGGATCGAATCAGCAAAATGAAAATTGTTAAGAATTGTTTTTCCGGTGCGGACCTTGTCGAGGCGCTCATACACCATTTTGACTGCGGCCGGAAGAAGGTATGTTATGTACCGATATTCTTTTTAGAAACACTAATTAGAATTTTCGAATTTTCATCAATAACTATATAAATTACTTGCTAATATTCTATAATGCACGCCTCTTTAAAAAACGAGAAATTATTATATACATCAGTTGCACGTACAACTCGCTGTTGAAATTAAAAAGAGATCCCTATATTGTAGGAATAATCACTCAACACCTCATCCCCACAGTATATTGGTAGTGTGCATTCAGATGCACCAAATAATCACTTTTAAAAAAACTACATGTGTTTGTGTTATGTCTATGTGTATAGTGCGAAGATATAAAATAGTAGAAAATTGTCTTAAAAATTCTTGTCGCCGTGTTGCATGTTCTTATTCGTGCATTATTATACGCATGTCGTGTTCTTGAATTGCTGTTATTTTGAACGGCTTTGTCTTTCGATTCAAAATCTGCAAAAATAGAAAAAAAATTACATTATAATTTAATAAAATCGCAAAAAAGAATTTCTAAAATTGGCAATATACCCCCTCCTATATTTCTATTTAAGTGACAAATACCTCTTTTTTGTTTTGTTTCAGTCTATTCCTTTAATTAGATTGTATACATTTTTGTGGGTTTTGGCCAAACAAGTTTAAAGGGCATTTTATTTATTTACCTCCAGCCAACACCTAAAATCAGAAAGCCGTCAGTGTGCTAAGCTAAGCTAATTGTTGCATCAATACATATGGGAGGTTTGTCATTTAAAATACCTAAGGAGTGTTTTGCTAAATAGAGATAACGCACGGGTATTTTTTGCTAATAGGTCATATAACTACTTTTATTAGTCTTAATTACCAGAAATTTGTTAAGCTTTTATCACATTTTTTGAATGAAAACGCTATGAAAGAACTAAGAAGGGTGAATTGAATGGACAAATATATTCTATGCCTTTTTTTTGACTAATATATGATTTTTAGAAATAATTTGGTAAGTTCTGACTTCGGATAATTTCTAATATTATTTGCACATCTCTATCAATGCTCAACATTATTGTAGACCGTTGGAAGTTGTTTAGCAAACTCGAGTCTGTTGCGTAACATCAATTTTTGGATAAAATAATAAAAAACAAGTGCCTTTGTCATCCGATAATAAATTATTTAGGTGTGCACAATATTTTGAAAAACGTTGAAGCACTAATTATAATGAGCACGAGCTGAGTATGATTGCAATTTTTCTAAAACCAATTACTTTGAGAAATGAGAATCCCGAGTAATGATGTGAGTAACCTGGGTGCCCGTGCCTTATTTTTTACTTCATTTCTCAATTATATTGTGAAATGATTGAGCATCATTATACATTTTCTTTTTCTTTCACAGGATTAATTATGGTACGATTTATTGATTAGAATAATGAATTATGGTACACCGTACACCAAGACGCTATATATCAATTTAATTTTAGAAAATTTGAGTAATTGATAGATTTAAGATTTTTCACCCCAACGGTTATGTAGTTACACAGGGAAGCGAATCTTGGGGGTATTTAATTGGTCAATATATTTCAAAATTAATATTTCTTATATTCTTTTTCGCAGCCTGCTGCGATTGTCGCGCTCACTGAGATCAGTATTGTATAGTCAATGCTATAAGTTACTAAATTATAAGTATGTTTTACTAACTAATTTATTCGACTCAAAAAAACAAAAAACAAAAAACAAAAAAATAACTAATTTATTTCTCACGCCCAATGTAGCAAGATTTTCGTTGTATTTTACGTTTTGCTGTTTCTTGTTTTTTTTTCAATTAAATTGATTAATCATAATTGTCAAGTTGGTTTCGCGGTCAGTTTCTTTTCGTTGAACTGTTAGTAATTAGTTCAGCAATAATCATGGCGAGATAGACGTGACAATTGATTTATTACAAAAGAAATAAAGAAATAAGTGAAAGCAACAGAGTTTAGACTTTAGACTTTTGAATTATTTAGAATGGAAAATTACTTTAACAGGACATTATGGGTCAATCTTGGATATTTAATTTCCATTTTAATTCAACCGTTTGGTTTTTCTGCAGATTAAGATTAAGTTGACTTTTTGGTGCTCGTGGCTGTTTTTCTTTCTCTAATTGTCTCGATCAATATGGAAACATAATTTGGGTTACTTTGACTACCTAAATTTCCATGTCAAAGCTCAAATTAGATTTTGTGTTATTAGTCCCTCTGCTGCAGAATTCTATTTACTTTTATGGCCGGTTTCAACTGACTTCTCATTAATTCTTGTCACTTTGTATTCTTTCAAAAATAATCAAAAGCTTTTCTTAGGGAAAAATGCACAGAATCTTTACGTGATTTAAAGAATTAAGCACAAAACTCTTATGGCTTTGAAATATTCCGCATAAAACCTCTTTTTGGTCTAACACTGTTAGAAAGTGACTAATACTTGCTATGCGCAAACGAACTTTATTTTTTGCGAATTTTTGTTTCTTATTACAAGGTCCATTGTACCCTTTAAAACTCATTGCGTGAGTTCCGTTGCAATTTGAAAAACTAAAACTCCTTGTCTGGAAAACTCTTCCCAAAATCCTATTTATAATATACTTTACTATAAAATAACACATAAAATTATTACGTTTACTTCCTCCTTCCATTTTTCTTAGAACATGATATTCACCTAACTTTTTCTATATTGAACTCCATTATAGGCCGTTGAGATTGGGAAGCAGCTTGCAAGCAAGCATTTTATTCATCATGTTTTCGGGTAATTATTATGCTTTCATATTTTCCGAAAAATATATTTAGATTTTAACTTTGAATATAATCTAATGCTAACATAGGTTTATTGTTATGCAGGGAGAACCAATTTGAGGATGGAAAACACTTGTATAGATTTTTGGAACACGAGTCGTTCATACAAAAATGTCACAATTTTCGGGGGTCAGTGAATGATTGTGAGCCCAAGGCTGCCGCTGTTGTGAGCCGAAAGCTGGCGAACCTAATGTGGGCAATTTTAGAGTCCTACGCCTCCGATGATCGGCGCCATCTTGATTACATTGGAATCAGCAATAGTGAAGAGTTCCGAAGGTACACTTTGCAACAACGTTGTTGATGCCGCTCCCTTTGCTTGTTACACAAAAATCGAAGATATATATTTTTCCATAATTATTATATTCTATCTCATACTGTTATTAAGCTATTTAATGAATTTGTGTTCTTGTTATGCTACTACAAATGCAGATATGTAAATTTAGTTGAAGATCTACAAAGGATAGACTTAGTTAGCCTTTCGGCAGAGGAGAAGTTGGCGTTGTTTTTGAATGTGTATAATAGCATGGCCATTCATGCGGTGATCAGAATAGGACACCCTGGAGGACTGATGGATAGAAGGTCCTTCTTTTCTGAATTCATGTACGTAATCGGTGGCCATCCTTACTCTTTAAGCTCTATTCTAAATGGCATTCTCAGAAGCAACCGAAGGCCGCCCTTCTCCTTAATTAAGCCCTTTGGCGCTGGAGACAAGCGTTTCGAGGTATGCTACTTAAATAGTGTTCTGCCAGTAGGTATCGATTTCTATGTAAATGAATCTTACCAATCTCATTCTCCCTGTAGTTGAGTTTCCCAAATGTTAATCCCTTGATTCATTTTGGGATCTCCAATGCCACAATAGGAAGCCCATCTGTGAGATTTTTCAGCCCCAAAGGCGTTGAATCTGAGTTGAGACACGCTGCTAGGGAGTTTTTCCAAAGGGAAGACGCCATGCACGTCGACCTTGCCAACAGAAAAGTCTACCTTT
Organism: Linaria vulgaris; assembly: GCA_948329865.1. NCBI lineage: Eukaryota > Viridiplantae > Streptophyta > Magnoliopsida > Lamiales > Plantaginaceae > Linaria > Linaria vulgaris. The sequence goes on from OX415249.1 coordinate 70,004,157, forward strand.
CCAAGATCATTAAGTGGTCAGTCTATTTCACAACTACCATAATTGCTAATCTTCTTTGAGTTTCACCATGCTTAGTTGAGGAATCTGAGGACTATTAATTACATTCACAAACCTCTAGCTTTGATCTAATTATGTAAAATTTCTCTTCATGCAGGTATAGTGCAGATTTTGGGAATGAAAATGAACTCCCTAAGTGGATGATGAACTTCTTGGATGCAAGTAAGGCAGGTCTGTTGACACACCTACTGAGTGATGGGGGCTCTATTAACATAGTTTATCACAACTTTGATTGGTCAATCAATTCTTAATTGTATCACCATTTTGTTAATGATTTTGATGAATTATATACATTAGTTTGTGTATGCAGCTAGACCAGGGTTTGGGGGAGTGATTGTTTTGGATGGGTATATTCACTTTAAGAAAGTTCAACTTTCTTTACTCAATAGTACCTTCAACTAAACAATAAGAACGGGGTGTTTACAAGCTTTTACTTAAAGCATAAGTGTTTGTAAACTTTTTTTTAAAAAGCAGCTTAAAGGAGTTAAAATTCATTTTATAGTGTTTGCAATAAAAAGTGAGAAGCATATTTTGTAATGCAATAAGACTTAATATCCTTATTCATCTATCATACAAATAATTAACATGCACTTAATTTAGCCAAATCTACGTTCATGTAAATATATATTTAAAATTGTAATAAAATGTTTTGATATAATTTAATGAATATTTATGATTATTACATCAAAATGCATAATTATTTGTATAAGTGCACCATCAAGTACCCAATCTTCTAAACAACGTTACTTAGAGATGTTAATTTATTAATATTCATATGTTGTGGTTAAATAAATTGAGGTCCTAAATAATAACGTTCAACATGAAAGAAAAGATTAGCTAAGATTTTTTCTTTCTAATTCTAAGGATATAAACGGCTCTTTTGAGGGAATTAGGGGAGAGAGAAACAAATAAATAATAATAATAATAATAATAATAATAATAATAATAATAATAATAATAATAATAATTAAAAGTTGCTTATAGAAGCACTCCCAACCCTGCTTTTGGGTTTGTGCTTTTTGTTTTTCCTTATTTTAAGATAAGGGGAAGCAAATAAAATGTTGTTTATAGCGTCTTAGCAATAACAAAGCCCACAAACTGCTTTTAAAAGCATTTCCAAACACTCCTAAGCCTTGTAACCGTTGTGAGGTTAGATAAGAAAGAACTAGAGGGAACACGAGCTAACCATTGAGTTGAATTCGAAGTTATCACCACACATTGTGCTTATTTCTAGCGTCGTTAAATTATATAAGAAGGTACCATACTCATTGACTTGAGCACTACAAAAAAGTACAAACAAGTGGCGAATAATTATAAGCAATTCCTGAATTGACCCCATAAACCTAGCAGCAAAAACAAAAATAATTGAAAATTGCTTCCTAAAGGTCATTTGCAGCCATATCCTTGAGCAAAAAGTGCAACTTTTATTTAGTACAAGAGTATAGGAGCAAAATATTTGTTGTTGAAACTCAAATACTCAATCACAGGTGTTGTTAAAATATTTTCAAGCTAGTATACTTTGATGGGGTGTTTTAGGTGGCTCAGAAATGAACTGGGTCGGCCGGCCCCACTAAAAGCTCATAAAGGCAAGAATCGAACAAGATTGGTTCGACTGTTTTGGGACAATGGAACACCCAAGTGCGATTGTTATTGCCCGCTTGTAGAGCAGGTCCTGCAGTCGGGATCAATAATACCATGTTCCCCGAGATTCACGCCACATATTAACTACTGTTCACCAACCCACATCAATCGAATCAGCTTGTTCGACTGTCATTGAGTTTGACAGTATGCCATCCGAGTTCGATTATTAACTACCCGCAGGGATCCGTTCGAGAGTTATCAACATTGAACCGTCCCTGGTTCGATTGTTCCCCAGTTCGAGAGTTATCAGCATCGAATTATACCCCGTTAGATTGTTCCCAGATTCGACCATTCAAGGTTACTTTAGTCATTTTAGGCTTGTTAACGTGTAATAGGTGTTCCAGACAAAGCTGGTGCATTCCTTGTAATAGGCTAGCATATTTTGGTTTGTTTCAGGCCCACTTGTATTGTATTTTCCGTGTATTGTAACTCAGGCTAAATAAGCCCAAAATATTAGCGCCGTCTATGGGAACGCCACGAGCACGGTAGCATAGGTAAGATGTTTAGAGTAACTTGATCACAGAGCAAAGCTGCAAATAGTACCACTTCTGAGATGCACCGTCTGGTAGGGCCCCGGCCCCGAGGGCAAGGGTGCCTTCTCCTATAACGTAAAAGATACCTCAACTACTCTAATAAGATCAACCAATGCCGAGAGCCGGGGACAGATCTCTAGCCCAGAACCGAAAATTACTAACACAACGAGATGGACATTGGACCTGATGAGGTCCAATGCAAACCTGAGATCTCAAAACACGACAGAGATGGACACTTAGCCAAAATAAGGCAAGTCTAAACCTAAAGTCTCACAACATAAAAAGAGATGGACACATCGCCAATATGAGGCATGTGCAAACCTGAAATCTCGAAACACAAAAAGAGATGGACACTTCGCCAAGATCCTGCAAACATGAGATCTCGAAACACGAAAGAGGTGGACACATCGCCAAAATAAGGCAAGTGCAAACCTAAAAATCTCGTAACATAAAAAGAGATTGACACTTCGCCAATATGAGGCAAGTGCAAACCTGAAATCTCGAAACACAAAAAGATATGGATACTTCGCCAAGATAAGGCAAGTGCAAACTTGAGATCTCAAAACACGAAAGAGATGGACACTTTGCCAAAATAAAGCAAGTGCAAACCTAAAATCTTGTAACATAAAAAGAGATGGACATTTCGTCAATATGAGATAAGTGCAAACCTGAAATCTCGAAACACAAAAAGAGATAGACTCTTGGTCAAAAAGAGATAGACACTTTTCCAAGATAGGGAAAATGCAAACCCAAGATCTCAAAACTTCGAAAGAGATGGACATTTCGCCGAGATAAGGCAAATGCAAACCTAAGATCTCAAAACACGAAAAAGACGGACACTTCGCCAGTGCAGAATAAGTGCAAACCTGAAAGCTCAAGGCACAAGAAGAGACACCGACGCACGCCCGCTATGGCTATAGGAGCCACCAACTTGGTAAACTCCATAAGGAGCGATTTTCGACAAAAGCAAACTCAAAGTGCCATAATACGAGGGCAAAAATATTGAAAAGGGTGCTCGCACACATGAGTACACAACATCATTAGGAAACGGTAATAATAAGCTGGCCAACGAGGCTAGATGTACGCCCACGCACGCTCGTACACGAGGCGCGAGGGTCATGAATTCAGAAAACCAAAATCATACGAAAACAAATTACAACATCCATATTCAAAGGCAATGCAATGCCCAATACCAAAACAGATTAAAATAAAAAATTGTTCATATGACAAGAAAATTAGACTGAGAGCACTCAGGCCTCGGTATCGTCCTCATCATCTTCAGATCGGGGATAGGGAGGAGGCAACGCAGGAGGCGAAAACATTCCGAGAGTAACCAACTTCCCTCTGTCCAGCAAACTCGCAAACTCGTCAGGAGGAGCGGCTTCACTACTGTCGACCCTGGGCAAGGGCCGCAAGTCGGGACCCAGTGCTAGATTCAGCCAGCTGGCGTCAAAACCACCATATAAAAATGCCATATAATGCGCATGGCGCCACGCGTTGTCCATGTGGACAAATTTGGTGACACGTGTCATTAGTGTGTAAATATTGACACCATAGCCAACATAGAGGGTTAAGTTTGGTGTGTGCCAACATAATGGATGTAATTTAAAAAAATGTCAACTTAATGGGCTAAGTATGATAAATATCCCACTCGTTTACATGGCAATTACAAATACAACCATTAACCTTTCTTAATTGTAATTAAGTACATATCTACTTATCCTATTTTATTGTATTGGAATTGGTATGTACGGAAAGGGGAAATCATTAGAAAAGTATCCGCTGATAAATTCGAACTCATGCGGTGGCACCAGGTAAATTCACATTCCACCAGTGAGAACTGAGGAACACATGAAAGAACATACCAACTAATTATTAAAAAAAGTAACAGAAAGTAAGAAACAAATAAAAAGTAAAAAAGAGGGGGCGGGAGGGGAACCATTTAATAAATTCGAATTTAACGATCCATAAAGTCCACAACCAAAATAAGAAAACATGAAGAAAACCTTGTCAGAGGAGTTTACAAAATATGGCCATCATGTTTTCCCTGCACCTCACATGAAGTATATACATATAGATAGATGAGTTTGTGCATGTCCCTTGCGCCCTTCTGCTCTTCTTCCATAGAAAAAACAAAAGGATTGGAAGATAAACTGTTCCAGAAGTCAATACCAACTCTCCAATGCAAGATATCCTGAAGTTGTAAATACAGGAACTCCTCGCAGTCCAAATTCACTCCCAAGTAACTGAAATCATCGAGTTGGCAAGACCAGATTCTTCGAACGTCAAATTGGCATCGAAGTCCAAAGACTTAGAGGCTCCTGGAATAGCATGGGACAGGCGAAAAGCGCGGCCCCCCTCTTCCTTCAGCTCAGAAGAGCAAAATGACCACAGAAGCTGTGGAAAATGATTTGACAGAATTCAGAAGTATTTGATAAATCAGGCACACATTATTCTAGATATTAGCATCTGCACACAACAAGATGATACATATTTGCTATATATATATATATATATATATATAATAGATAAAGCAGATATACTCATGTGGAGCTTTAGGCAACTTAATGTTATATTCCTGCATATGATTTTGAAGATCTGAATCGAATTCAATGAGATTTGTTATTCGGTAAAGAGATTCTCCATCTTTATGACCACAAATATTAAAAATTTATAAGTAATTTAGCATTTCCTATCTCATGTGTACTTGAAATTAATATATAGAGACCACAGAAACTATTAGGACCATCAGGCTGGAGATTCAGATTTAGCTGATAATAAGTTGGGACGACTTACCATTTTGCGACTAACTGGGTGAAGAACCTGAGTGAACTTAACAAGATGAAGGCAAAACGATAAAATCAAATCTATACAGTACTTTTCAATCATTTCCCTCATCCAAATGTGGCACTAATACTCGCACCATAACAACTAAATGCTTAACGAGCAGACTTCAATTAGCAAGAGACTGAAAGACGTATATTTTCATCCTCCATATCTCATCCAAGTTTATGACTAGATTCCTAACAATCTTCTTTTTGCTTTCCCCCTCATCATAAGTTAATGCCTGGAACAAACATCTTCCATTCTTCACGGATATGACAACTACAGAAAATGGATACAGTAAAACATACGAATAATCATATCATTTACCTGAACTGGATCAGTACGAAGGAAGTTCCTCTGAACTCTGCGCCCATCAGGGAGACGAAATCCAATCCTGCAAAGTAGGTTTTTGTCCCCCTTGGGTTCTTCAGGCAGAGGTAAATAAGCAGGTTTCTTTGCTTTCTGCGCAACATTGGTGTTATCCAATTTTACTTGGTCATCTCTGTTGATCTCAGCATTATTCTCCATAGAGACAGCCAGAGCTCTCTGCAATTCTTCATCCTCTTCATTATTATCATCTGCAACCAAGTCGTTTCAATAACTATTCTGAAAGTATGTTAAAGTCACTATGCATGAATAATTCTTAAATATGAAAAATAATGAAGCCATTTCAAATTACTGTCATCCTGGAAGTATTTAAGGTCACTATGCATGAATAATTCTTCAAAAATGAAAAGGCAAGTGAAGATAATCAGGCTAAACACTCCTATGATAGTTATTTGGACCCATGAATGGGAATTTACGTCTTCCATTAGCTGATAAAAAGTGCTTCTCATCATGTTGAAGGACTTCCATGATCTGCTGTTGCATAAGGATCTTTAAGGGCCCAGCCACCCCCTAACAAAAAAAGAAAAAGAAGTCCAAAACTTCTGCACGTCTTTAAAGCCAGTGACAGTTGAGCAGCTACTGTATCAAATAATAACACTGCTCATCATATGCCACTGCATTGCGTCGTCAGCTTTGACTGTCTTAGCCACGATGCAAGCAAATATTTATTGCCACTCACTTGCAGAAACAAAAACAAGGCTGCTAAGTTGCGCAAATGCATATGCAGACGGGAACCACACAAGAAGAGGATTCTTCAGAGATTTTAAAGGTAAATATTTTTATCATTCCAATTTGTGGAAACATTGCAACAATTCCCATCAATTTTCCATTGGGCTATCTTGTAGCCGTTAATGCTCTTTTTTACAGTTCGGTCAAAAACATACGAGTTCATGAGGTTAAAATAAGAAATCCCAGCAGAAAATTCCCAATGTTTTGACTATATGTTAACCAGCTTTTGAGCAATAACATCGTTGGATCCCTTAACCAATACATTTCTCTAGTTAATATGGGATAAACTGCATAGGAACCTCAGGTCAAACCCAATTAATGCTGTTTCCATTTTATTTATGATTTCTTGCAATTAGAGACTCTTTGATTCATCAGCAACTCACTTGTAACACCAGCGGGGAGTGACTGCTCCTCTCTACCTCCTTATTGTTTATTAATAGGCCATAAGGAGACAGACACCCTTTAAGTAAAAGAGCCATTTTATTTTAGCAGAAATAATGGAAAGAGTGTGTGGTTCAGGTGATACTTGATATTAAATAAATAGTAACTGAACTACTGAGAGGTCCACCACCATATTGGAGCATCAGAAGTGGAATCAGCCAGATTTGAAGAATAGTTATATTTCAAAGGAACCAAATAATGAAACCAAAAAAATGTGACATACATTGAGGATGAGGAAGTTGTGACTGCGAACTTTCTCTTGGGCGTTTATGAGATAGACTGACATGATGAACTGAGGGGCTGCCATCCATGAATGGCAACAGATCCTAAAAGAAGAATAAAGTTGGGTCAGAGTAAGAACAAAAATAATTTTTGTGGTACTCAATAAAGCGTGAAAGTATCCTATGGTGTGAACTGAAAAACGAACTAAAGAATGAAAAAGAGTTAATGGGTGTATGTACGTGCTTGTGTGTGTGTGTGTGTGTGTGAGAGAGAGAGAGAGAGAGAGAGAGGGAGTTGACAGCATGAAGAGCAGATATACCTCCAGTAAACTTTCTGGTTGAACCATTCCACGCCACAAACGCATTTTCTGACCTGTTATTGGATCAATCACTAGAATGACAGGGGCAGAGTCTAATTTGTAGTAAGTACAGACCTTGCTTCCTTCTTCTGTATCGTCATATATCTGCAGCGCATAGAGTGGGTAGAAAAAATCACTATAAAGAGAACTCATCTATCAAGCATAACATCTTAGAACTTCAAACAAGGAACAAATAAGATACAGCCAACTAAAGAGCCTCACTAAGATATTAACCAGCACAAGTCAGAAAGAGTAACTAGTAGAGTGAAAACTTGGAATTACAGAACTGACGGTGTTGTCTCTAAATTCTTTATATAGCTCCTCAAGTTATTAAGCAATATTGCTAAATGTTCAAAAGAAAATATGCAGTTGACAAGCAGAAGGGAGAAAATATTATCACGTGACACCGACCTTTCAATTGTTATATCAAGCAGCAACGTAAGACGGAACTTAGTCTCTTGTCTTAAACAAACAGCATTTGGTTAGATGACCAATCAAGAATAAAAACAGGCTTGCTGACCAGAATATGAGCAGATATCTTATAATTTTTTGTGATTGTTGAGTCGCTCAGTTTATATTCCACTTTTCTCTTTCACATTGTGCCAAATATGTAATTACAATACTTAACTGGAGCTGTTGATTATGGAGATAGTCACATTTCTAACAAAATTTTGCCCCATCAAACATCAACTTTTGTATTATCTATGAGGGAAAACAAAGTCCTCCTTTATTATTTAAAGGGATAGGAAACCAGTTGCTACGGATCAAGATTCCAAATATTCTCCATTGTTAACATGTCATGGAAATGAAGGCCAGGATTTTTTATTATTATTATTCTTTTTCTTTTTGTGCCACAGACATAACATTAACAGTCACTTCCACGTAACCTCCACGGTATCATTCTCAACGTGTTTAGATTATTGAGTTGCATGCAGCTTCATCTTTTTGTCTGTTTCTAGAAAACAAACCTCTAGTAAGCACACAGTACATTGCAAGACATGGCTCACTCTACATTCGTTAGCTTTTATAACAAGACAGCCTGATGTCATATTAAGGCAATAAGTGTTAGCCAATGGACTTTTACGTGTACAGTAAAAATGGAGAAACCAGGCAGGTTATTGACATAGGAGATATAAAATATGAATCCAAGGCTTCGAAATGAATGCTGGCTCATAAAATACGAACCTGCCAGAAGATGAAGTTATTTTTGATGGTCTGAGAAACAGCCTCATTTGCCCATGTGTCACGGTTAAGCTTCAGAGCAGGAAATAGAAAAACAAGTTATTATAAAAGTTGACATGCTTGGTGAAATCAAAACATGTGAGAGTTTGAGAGGAACGAAAACAATCACACGCACAAACACATATACCCGATATAGATAGATCGATGCATACATACATAAGATATACATATACAAATTTCTTATATATAAATATATTTATATTATATATATATATATATATATATATATATATAGAGAGAGAGAGAGAGAGAGGATTCCTAGTATAACTAATTGGCTTAGTTTGATGCCGAAATGTAAATTTGTCTTGTAGAAGGAGGTCTACTCAAAGGCATCACTGATTTTATCTCACATATTATAACTCTGACTAGATCTATTTAACTGTACATGCTCAGTTCAGATAACAAGTTTTTAAGACATAAATTAGATGATTCATCGTATTATATGTCGTGTCACCATGAACGCATCACGAGATATAAAGTACAATCAACAAGTAGGATCCAAAAGCTAGCTAGCTTGCAGTCACGACAACCAACCTGAAAAGGGAAGGTAAAGATTCAATCTTAACTATGCTCATCTCGAAGTTCAGATTTCCTGAAGATAACATAGAAGTTTATCAAACAGGTCACAGGGGTAAGGGGTTAAAAACCCTTTCTGGAAGTCTAAGGATCTAATGGTCCCCCAGACCAAAAAGTAAATTAGATTCAATTCATCTGGTTTTCCATCCATTGACAAATCAAGTATAATGCGAGGCGTCTTTTAACGAATTTTTGATAAATATGTGGCTCTCAGAAAAAGAGGCACATTGCCAGCTCTAAGATTAGCTTAATTGCATTAAAACAGACATAAAAGACACTGGAGGGCAAGGTTGGCCGACTTAGAATCAGAACGGAAACACCATTGCTAAGTTCTCTTTCGACGACCTTAAAAGGCCCATCACAATCTTGAGTAAGAGCAAAAGGCCCTTTCCAGTCAAAGAGAATCTTCCCACCACTTAAAAGATCCCCAGTTTTACAGAAAGCAAAAGCCACGAATAAAGAAATCCACCTCCCTGTCTCCCAAAGGCAAAACCAAATCAGGCATCCCGTCTCTTCCCACTTTCTCATGTTCTGTCAGAAAGGTCAGAAAGGTAAGGGAGAGGTGAAGCTGCAGAGCAAGGGAGGATGCAAGCACGGAGTTTTCTCTTTTCATTTCAATTTCAAACCCCTTGAAAATTCAAATCAAAGCGGGTAACTGATAAAGGGCTGTGCTTCTTTACTGGTCTGCCAGATTTCCTTATTTAATTGGGTATCCAATTCCTAGCATGCAAAAGAATCCAAAATATGTGCACGACCCACACTGTAGATATTTTTCAAATATCTCGTGTCCTTTGGTAAGCATACAATTCAAAATGGATGCTCACCCTACTTGCTGCACCATATGCAGGTGCAGGAACGTGTGCAGACACACACACACACACACACACACAGAGAGAGAGAGAGAGAGAGAGAGAGAGAGAGAGAGAGAGTAGTACCATGTGCGAGCTAAATTCCTTGGTGGATTGCATGTTTACGAGGAGCCACCTATTCTCCATCCTTGCGTTATCTTTAGCCTGTAACCAAAAGCAACCACAGAAATTCATTGGAGGAAATATATTAGCACTTGATATCAAAAAACACAAATCATAATTATGCAGGTTGCCTTGCAGCGGCTTAGCCAAAAAGATTTTCCTATACACAGTTACTGTAATACACGAAAGATGCCACAAAAATAACATAAATATCACGTTTCAAGCCAAACGGAAGTTACATCTTGTAATACACAAAACAATGAAAAGAAAAGAATTTGTTTCATTGTACTTCAAGGAAAAACCATATTACAAAACTGGCATTGTTTCAAAGGAATTCAACTTAGATTCCCCAAAAAGGCCCAATCTTTTCCTAACAACGTAAACCAATAAACAGGAACGAGACCTCAACAGGCATACCATAAATAGCCAGATTTATTACTTGATGTAAAAAGCTAATCAAATATTATCTTCTAATTAGACCAATCGCTGGTGGAGATTATGATCATCCAAAGACTAAACGAAGAATATGCACTAAAACCAAAGCGTAGGAGAAACATAATTCATGTCTTTAACTTAACATGATTCCTGTTTAGCTGATACAGCATAACTCAACTAAGTGGGGAGAGTAGAGGATAGATGTTGTTGTGTCTTCTAATACAAAAACTGTGTATGTGACATAAAAATGCTTGAAAAGCAAAGGAGAAAAAAAAAAAAAAAAAAAGAATCAGCAAAGCAAACAAGTCACAGGCCCCACCCAGAAAAGAAAACTCCCAGTAAGACACGGGATCTTTTAACAATAAACCCAGTTACCTTTTCGAATGGCCCTTGAAACATTAAACCAAATGGTGGACGATATAGAGATGCAAGATTGTCGTGAGTTTTATCTGCTATAGTAGAAGAGGAACCTTGCTCTCCCTCCCAGACTCCAGGACGTTTCATTTCCTCCTCAAAATTGCGGAAGGGGACTACAGAATGAGTTCCATGTGATGAGCCTTCCGCTATACGCGTTCTAACGGTGATAACAAACAGGATTAATTGCAGAACATATTCTCAACATAAAGTATTAGTCTATTAGAAAATGATACCAGTCACAGAGAGGAAATTTATCTGCTAAATTAAACAATAGACTTCAAGAAGTTCTATTCTAACAAAAAAGAAGACAATACTAGCGAAAAGTTATGGTTTTTTCAGATACAAATTCTCACAAATCATGAATGAGCATTTAAGCCAGAGCTATGCGTCATCTGTTATAGTGATGGAAACAAAGGCAGCTGAAAGAGAGCCATATTGAGTAAGTTAACTCTTCAAAGGCAGACAAAATATAAATATTTTTGTCTTCCTATACGACAGATCCCTTCTAATAAGGCCTAAAAAGTTTAACGGTTATCCAGGTCTAACTGTTGACTATATAACCTTAGAGGTTGTTTAGGGATCACTACCTTTCAGCTCTATGTCGAGGAATTCTAAATGCTGCATATTCTAGTGATACAGGTCCAAAACAAGATAAGCAAAGTTGAGTTATTTACAAAATTCAAGGCACAACGAAAAGGAAACAGGGAATTGGACGTATAGATTCAGCCAGCCAATAGACATACCTTAACACATGGATTGTCAAAAAATTCAATTTATTTGAGATTTATAGCAATACAATAACTTGCACCAAGTGACTCGCATCTTATTTGCCGGTTCGCATGAAAAAAGATGCTAACACTGTAATATATAGAAGAGCATTTTTTTATCAACTGATGTGGCAGAGCTAGAAAGATCTTAAAATTGAGATACTATCCCTTAGTCTAAGCATGAGCCTCTCCTCTTTGTCACCTTATACTCCGTCAGTCACTCAAAAGCACCTTAAGAGAGTTAAGGTTTCACCTGCTATAGCTTAAGGAAACCAAAACCATGTGCTAAAATGTTAATTAAAAAAATTAATTTCAGGACGAAATGAAAAACACTGATGGGTTATATTTCATTCCTTCTGTGGGGGAAGGAGCTAGTTACGAGCTTCCTGCCTCACAAATGTCAATGTGCATGGAAGGATTAAGTGTGCGACACGATTTACTGACAATGTACTTGGAGAGAATTATGTGTGCGATCCTTTTGTTTTTAGCTCGTGATCATAATTTTCCTCTATAACCAATCTATTCTGCATAGGAAGCATCTTGAGCCTGTATATCACAAGTATCTCCAAGCCAATCGTTCAGGTGCTATAGATGCAGACTCAAAAGGAAGATCAAAACATAAATTATAAGTAAAAACAAAAAGATAAGGGGCACACCCTTCGTTAGTAGGAACAGGAAAAGAAACAAAAGAAACAAAAAATAGTAGAAGCGTATTGACCACAAGAAAAGGGGATAGTAACAGGGCATTTAAAAACTAAAACTAAAACTAAAACAATACAGTTACATTCAAATATAACAGATATACCCAAAAACTAAAACAATATTGGTATTGAATTTCCAGGAAGAAGTGCAAACAACATATACCCAAGAGATATTACAAGTGTTCTCTATAAATCAGACGATACAGATTGAAATTTAAATTCCATTGCAGCAGGAATCAAGACTTGTTCCTCCAAAATCTTGGATTCTATATTTCTAAAATTCCTCGCCATTCATAACCTTCAACAACATCTACAGTTTCAGCTAACGTTTTTATGCACTTTTACGTAACTTTGCAAAAAGAATAGCCATCACAAACTGATGAAACAATTCCAGTCAAACAAATATCAAAAAATCAAAAGAGGCGCATTACATATATCAGTGTGTATGCACAAAACTCAATTATACCAATTATTTTAGCTATTAGAGAGTGCATTATATTATCAAGATATCCAGTCTCCAAACAAATGGTCATACTCAATAAATTAAGCAGATCTTACAGAGTAAATTAACCTCAAAAGCAATGTAAAAATCAGAATATATAGAAATTAAATGAAAATTATTAAGGAACTAAAACATAAAAAATCATAAGTACAATCAAACAAATAACCCAAAAAACATCAACTATCTGAAGAAACTTCATGAAAAATGATTAGCAAAGTACTTCATGAAGAGAAGAGAGACTCATTTACCCATAGAGCATCGGGCTATCATAAAGAACATCCCTTATAACAGGTAAAGGTGGCCGTATATCAATTCCATCATCTTGTATCACATTTTGACCTTCTACATTATTTTCTGCTTCACTGCATTAAAATAAAACAAAGAATAAATTGGGATAAATATAAAAGAATGAAGACAAAAAACAGAGAGAACAATTTATCTGTTTTTTCTCGAATAACATGCCTTAGGTCTGAATCATGGAGGGGCAGATTATTTTCCATAGGTGGAGAATATGCAGGCGCTGCAGCCGCCCCACCTTCATTTCCCACATAAAAAAGCTGAATAGCTTCCTCAAGCTGCCAGCCAGTGGCCTGCATCATGTGGACTTTTACATTACATATATCAAAGTAGGAATTTAGATCTATAGGTGTTTACACCATTAGACATCAAAAAGACAATTAATCTTGTCAGCCGTGAACCATGATGTTCACACTTTCCCACATAGTGGACTTTCTATAAGAAAAATATGTCATCATTCCAATGTGATTTGTTATTATATAGTAAAATTGTGCTGTTCAATGCATTTATTGCCCAATGCCCTTTCAAAAACCATATTTTAGTAGATCAGCTGCCATATAAGGTTTTAAACCTTTAATTACAAAAAGTTGGATTCCTTGTTTCCTCTGCACATTGTAAGACACCTGCAAGGCTCCTCAGATGGATGGCTGTCGTTCCTCGTCCCTGATAAGATGAGTCAATTTGTTTCCTTCTCCTACTTCTATCCTGTACTACACCACCAAGGGTCTCAATTGTGTGGCTTTCAGCAGTGTCTCTTTCATTAATATTGAACACTGGCTACCACATGTGTTCATGGGTTATTTCATGTCCCATATAATTAATTGATGTCAAGCTTTTTATAGGTTCACATGATTTTTACCTAATCCCACCAATTGCCCAGAAAGAGGCGCAACGTAATTCTGCCCATGAACACAAAGGCCAACCATATCTGGTTATGTGTATAGGTTTGTATAATTTAGTGATAGAGGCCAACATTTTCTGAACTATGATCAAACCTAAGGAACTTAATAACACAGACAGATATACCTGATAAAAATGTGGAGATAAGAAGAACAGGGGAATGAAAATTTGCGGAGGATATTCTAGTTATTCCAGGAAATTTTCAGAGTCAGATTCTCGGCACAATTATATCACCAATGAGAACTACCGGGTACAATCCGGTCCTACTTCAGTAATGCTACCCAATGCGTTAAGGAAATGATCTGTGAAGCTAATAATCAAATCTCAGATTCAGATCCCAGCATTACCTGCCTCTCCCATGACATTTAGTTTATCGAGTACTGAAGATTTCTATAATACATGTTTAGAGGCTTAAGGACAAAATCTATGTTACAAAGTGATGATAGATGCGTCTAAGACAAGTTGATGATAGAAAGACAAAAGAAGCAGTAGGGAAAAAACATGCGAGCTTCTGGGAAGTAGTACGTTTTTACTTCATCTTTCAGTACAATAAGCAAATTAGCTGGTTATATGGCAGCATCCCACTTACTCACTGTGTCACATAAGTGAGGTGCAAGCAGCAGGAATCATGGAATGTTTCCTACCCCCATAACCTGGGATCTTTCGACCAACGCTACACAAAGCAACTCTCGATATGGTTTCTTTTCACACAATAAGCTAAAATATTAACAACTACTACCAGGAGAAACTACCAAGGCGGGCCAGAATCAAAAAAAAAAAAATTTATTTTTTTATGAAATGGTAATAAACAAAAGAAGTAAATCGAATCTACCGTTTCAAACAAGTAAGCAAAAAAAGCACAAATCCGGGAAAAGGGAACAAAAGGCGCGGTCCAAAAATGAGGAGATCGATAACGAGGTGAAATGAATGGAATCGAATACAAAATTGACCTGGAGGAATTGCCGAGCGGTGTCGGAGGTTTGTCCGACGGCGATTTCGAGGAAGGAAGAGACCATGCTCTGCTGATCCGCAGCAGATAAAAGCCCACCACCCTCCATTTCTACCTTGCTTGCTTCCTCCAAGGATTTCGTTTCGCTTTTCTTCTCTTCCTCTTCTCTTAATAAGTTATACTATATTTATATATATAAATAAATGTAAATAAAATAGAGAGAAGAGAAAGACAATGAATGCCCCCAATTTCAATTTGTGGGTGAAGCTTACTTAACTTTTCCTATTCCTTTTGTTTCATTTTGGTCTTTTTTATATTCAACAACTTGCAATTATTAGGCAACAATTCCACCCATTGTGATTTTATAGAAACTTATAACTATATAGGTTCAAGAAATATAGTTGTGAGTTAAACTATTAATTGTATTAATTTTATGAACAAAATTGAGGATATTAGCTCATTATATTCGATGGCCTATTGCTCGTCTCAAATTCTTTTTTAACTCATCGTGGTTGTTTTATACCACTGACAGTTTGTTAGAACCTAGCATTTATAGGGATTATGGGCAACTAGGTGTCCAGGATTACACTTGAATAGTACAAAATTCATGTGATAATTCTTTTTTTATTTTATTGATAACAACGTTTCATTTAGTATGACAACTCCTTCAAAATTGGTTATGACTTCCGATTTTAGAACCAACAATTAGGAACTCTTTCATAAGTATGTTGGTTCTTTTTAGAACGGATGGGGTCAAAACAGTTGTGTTTGATCAATTCATATGTGATTATATATTATTGGAAAAAAGTTTATGATAAGGTGAGCATGACTTAGGTTTTTAGTGATTTATAAATATAATGATTTGATCAAGAATAAAAATGGTATTGTCAGTTTGGTTACGTCTTAGAGCTTTCAATGCATAGGTCAATGACGAGTGTCTATAACATCATATTTACGACATACTTTACTTGTATTTTTGGTTGCTTTCGTTACATTTTTTATTTATTTTTGGTTAGTTTTCATGCTTCACATATTAGGAGCACAGTAAAAAGCAGAACAATGAAAAACAAATGTAAAAGGCGAAAAGGCGAAGAGCTAGTGGGGTGTGACTGAGATGTTACTCACACTTGCACAAAATGAAAGAGAAATGAGGTATTGGACCAAGTTCGCTAGCATGCATTTCAGGGAGAGGACCCAAGCGTATTATAGTGTGGAAGGCGCGACTTGCACTCGATAAAATGTAACCCTAGAAGTTCAATCACCATCGAGTAAAGTGCACATCTTGTGCGACTCATGCAGAGCATGTCACAACTAGAGCGCGACTTGCACATAATAGGTTGTGAAGGAGGAGCGGAAGGAAGCGTTACTCGCGCTATGACCAAAAAAAAAAAACTCAAGACAAGACCATAATAGTTCCCTCTTTGACTGCCTTTAGAAGATTGAGGATTCAGACACATTCATAGCATAAAGAAGTCAATAAAAAAAATATCACTGGAGTAAAAACTTAGTCTAGACTTTCAGTTCAAGTCAAGATGGAGCAATAGGAGCTGAGCAACATGGATTGAAGATCAGAGATATCAACATCCCACTGGGATCTAGAGTTTTCTTATCATTTATCTTTAATGATTTTATTTCCATATAATTATGGTTTTGGACTTGTAATTCTAAGTAGTTAAACAAATACGGCATTATTCGAGCTCGGGATTATTCACGGTGAAGAGTGCTTACCACCTAACGGTGGAAAGGGGTTTACACAAAGGAAACTCAGATTTGGGGAGTGGAAGTAGCATGAAGATGGATTGGAATTTCTTGTGGAAGCCGAAGTATCTGACAAAAATTAATCTCTTTAGTTGGCGGATGTGTCATAATATCCTTCCTTCTCGTTCTGCATTGGTTAAAAGGCGTGTTGATGTGGTGGTGGACTGCCCGATTTATGGAGGAGAAATAGAGGATATTCGACATTGTGTGTGTGACACGTCATGTGGCTCGCCAAGTTTGGGCATTTGCTGTTTGTTGGGGATCCGACATTGTGGCGCGAGGGGGAGGACTATTTTACGTGGTTGCGACGGATTTTTGTAGACTACGGAGTCGATACAATGGCCAAGATTGTGACTACGTGTTGGGCATTATGGGAGAATCGCAACCACATTGTAGCTGGGGAAAACGCAGCGCAACCGCTATCCATTGCGACTTTCATGTGTGCAAGTCTTGAATTTTGGCAAGTCACGAGCGAGGGGCGACGAGAATCCCTGGATCTGCTGGGTCCGTCGTGGGTGATCATGACAACCCCGTGGTTTCGAGTTCGGGTGGATGCTGCTATTAATTGTGCGACAACAATAACAAGGCTGGGGATAATTGTGCATAATCACCTGGAGGAATTTGTAAGGAGTGAGCAACAGTGTCTCACGGGGTGTATGGATTCCCGTAATGCTGAAAAGCACGCGTTATGGGCTGCGGTTCGTATGGCGGAGGAACAACAATGGGAGAGAGTCATTTTGAGGGCGATTGTCTTGGCGTTATGAACGACGTTTGGTTTCCAGAGAATGTGAATGGAGACCATGCAGATTTTATTGGGAATATTGTGAGGACGTGGAAACGTGTTGGGCCACTTAGATGGAGTTTTTTTTGAATTTGAAGAGAAAGTAATGTGGACGCTCATACGCTAACTTGAGAAGCGACATTGATTAATCCAGGGGATACCCGTTTGCACGAGGAAGATAATCCATAGTTGTTGAAATTGAGTTTCTAGTTGCTATGTTTTTTGAAGCTCTGGTAGCTTAGTCTGTCATATCCTTGTATGAATTGGTGATTCTTGTTTTGCAATAATAATATGGGAATTTGGATGTAAAAAAAAAAAAAAAAAACCCTTCACATCTGGAGTAGGGAGTTGTTAGAGTGTGTGCACTATGAACCTTAGATTCTATTAATTCATATTGAGTGTTTAAGTGATTAGATCTTATTTGTTTCTTATGCTATATGAATTATTAAATCCTCAATAGATAAGTAATTGTTTTTATTGTGTAATGTTTATTAAATACGCCATGTATTATCTAAATTATGCATGATTATTACTAGCACAAACAATTTACATAGGATCACACAAATAAATCTCTAGTTATTTGACAGGTTGGTACATGAGAAATTTTAGATTGGTGGACCTGCTTTTAACTTTTCTAAAACCTTAGTTTGCAAGTTATGAAGCAATGTTATGAATAAAAAATTCATAGAAAAATGAATTTAACTATAGAATCATGAGTTTTGCCCCTTAAATATTTGCGATTATTTTATTTTGGAAAGTCCTAGAAAATTTGAAACTAAATCTTTGATTTTATTCTCTTTTCATAAAATTTCCATACACATCATTAATTATTTATTCTCTTTCCCTGTTCCCCCACCCACGAAAACACGTCCCCGATGATTACAACATGGCAAAAGTTTATCGAAAATCTCAGAACGGAATAAGAGTTCGAAATAAACAAAAGCCTACCAAAAGAAAAGGAAGAAAATAAAGTACATAACTATCTGTGAAACATAACTCATAACGAAGAACATTAACTAATTACTATGAAATATAAAAATAATAAATTTCTTCAAAAAAATAAATAATAATTTATTAATGTTAAAGATCTTAAAAGTTATTTAAAAAATAATCTCAAAAATCCTGATCAAATCCATAACAAAATGCCAAGCTTAAAGATCTTGACCAACAATTCAATATCATAAATCTGAATAAAATCCTTGTCAAAATAGAAGAAGCAGTAAAATACATTGAGAATGAAGAGTAAAGAATAAATTAAAATCATCTTGATATTCTACATTTAGGTTAATCCTTAAAAATCTCAATGTATATAACTAACCCACACACACGTTTAAAAAGTTTAGTAAAAAGTGCTAAAATATTGGAGTTAGATAAGGATTCAAAGGAAAAAAAATGAAAAAAAAATATGTAGAAAAATCTAAATCAGGAATTCAAATAGATCAAATGATCTAAAAAATAGAAAGTTTGAAAACCAATAAAACAACTACTCAATATCGCAAAGAGTGTTGGGGTTGGAAAATTCTTCATTCAATGATACGAACGAATTACAATAGGAGGAGCAACTCTCACACTCGACTATTACAAAAAATCAACCCTCAAATCTCTCAATTTGAACTCTACGGCTTTTTTTTCTTTCTTTTTTTCTCTATTTTGTGTTTTTGGGTGTATTTTTTCTGATCTTGTTCTAGCTAGTTTATAGACAAGAAGAAGTGTTGGTGATACATCTACTTCATACAATAGTTGGAGCCTTGTAGGATTGAAGTGACATGTTGGGCAAGATTCACGACTTGCCAGTTGGTGTGGTCCAAGTTGACGGCTGGACTCAACAAATCTCCCCCTTCAGCCCAACTATGTTCGTACACATACCAAGTTTCTCTCGTGTCACCGCCTTCGTTAGCATATCTGCAGGATTCTTGCTTGTGTTAATCTTAACCGGCTTCAACAGTTGTTGCTCCATCACTTCGCGTATCCAGTGATACCGAATTTCGATATGTTTTGTACGGGAATGATACATTGCGTTCTTGCTCAGGTCTAAAGCACTTTGACTATCGCAATGAATAATGTACTCATTTTGTGTAAAGCCCAGTTCTTGAAAAAAGAGCTTTATCCATAATAACTCTTTCCCTGCTTCCGCTACAGCAATGTACTCGGCTTCAGTGGTGGATAAAGCAATGCACTTTTGCAGCTTGGACTGCCACGAAACAGCTCCCCCTGCGTAAGTGAATATGTAACTTGATGTAGATTTTCTACAATCAAGATCTCCTGCCATGTCGGCATCTGTGTAACCATTCAGAACTAACTTTGCTCCCCCGTAACACAAACATAGATTAGATGTACCTCTCAGGTACCGAAGAATCCACTTGACCGCCTCCCAGTGCTCTTTCCCTGGATTTGACAGATATCTGCTAACAATACCAACTTCATGAGCAATATCTGGCCTAGTACACACCATCGCGTACATCAGACTTCCCACTGCCGAAGAATATGGTATCGCCTCCATTTCTTCTTTCTCCTTCATCGTAGAAGGACACTGTCTCTTGCTTAACTTGAAGTGATTTGCAAGCGGAGTCGAAACAGGCTTTGCTTTACCCATGTTGAACCTTTTCAGAACCCGTTCAACGTAATCTTATTAAGATAAGTATAACTTTCTCATTTTCCTGTCTCGCGCGATCTTCATGCCTAGAATTTGTTGTGCTGCACCCAAGTCTTTCATATCAAAGAACTTGGACAAATCTTTCTTCAAGTTGTTGATTAGCGATGCATTCTGGCCAACTATCAACATATCATCGACATAGAGCAAAAGGATGATAAATTTACCATCAACGAACTTCTTCAAATACACACACTGGTCTGCCGCAGTCCTGTTATACTGGTGACTCACCATGAAAGAGTCAAACTTCTTGTACCACTGCCTCGGAGCTTGCTTTAGACCATACAAACTTTTCTTCAATTTACAGACAAGATGCTCCTTGTCGCGGACTTGAAAACCTTATGGTTGTTCCATGTATATCTCTTCTTCTAGATCACGATGAAGGAATGCAATTTTCACGTCCATTTGTTCAAGCTCCAAATCCAAACTGGCAACTAACCTAAGTATAACACGGATTGATGTCATCTTCACCACTGGTGAGAATATCTCGTCAAAGTCAATGCCTTTCTTCTGTTGGAATCCTTTGACGTCAAGCCTGGCCTTATATTTCACAATATTCCCACGACCATCTTTCTTGAGTTTGAATACCCATTTATTCTTCAGTGCTCTCTTTTTCTTCGGAAGTTTCACAAGCTCATAAGTCTTATTCTTCTGCAAAGAATTCATTTCTTCTTCCATGGCTTGCCTCCAGCTTTCTTTGTCACTGTGAGATTGAATTTCTTTGAAACTTTCTAGCTCCCCCTCACTCGTCAGAAGGATATATTCTGATGCAGGATACCTTGTTGATGGTATCGACACACGTCCAGATCGTCGAGGTTCACCATTTTCTTGAAAAGGAGGTGAGAGCTCCCCCTACTCAGCACCTTCATCCTCGCCAGCATCGTCTACATTATCTTGGACATCCTCATTTTCAATATGAGATTATGGTGGTGAAGTAACTTCTTCCGGAGCACTAGTACGTTGTCGAGCTGGAGCAGCTAGAGTAAAGTCATAGAACTGATTTTCGTAGAAAATCACATCTCTATTGTGGATAACTTTCTTGAATTGTGGATCCCACAATCTGTAACCGAATTCTTGATCACCATATCCAATAAAGATGCATGGAGTTGACTTGGGATCAAGTTTCTGCCTGAGCTCCCTCGACACATGTGCAAAAGCCTTGCACCCGAACACCTTTAGGTGAGAATATGAAATATCCTTCCCTGTCCATATCTTCTCTGGAACTTCAAAGTTCAAAGGAACTAAATGTGTCATATTTGTCACATAACAAGCTGTAAGGACTGTTTCGGCCCAATATGCTTTAGACAGCTCAGCCATACTGAGCATGCAACGAACTTTCTCAACAATGGTGCGATTCATTCGCTCAGCAACACCATTATGCTGTGGGGTCCTCGGCACCGTCTTCTCGTGCCTAATGCCTTGTTCAGTGCAATACGCTGCAAATTCTCGAGAAGTGTATTCACCTCTATTGTCTGAGCGAAGGCACTTCAACTTCTTCACTGTCTGTCTTTCCACCAACGCATGAAATGCTTTGAAGCGATCAAAAACTTAATCTTTTGATCATAAACAATAGGCCCATAATTTCCGTGAAGCATCGTCAATAAAGGTCACAAAATATTTTCTCCCACCGAGAGATTCTTCTTCTTCTATCGGTCCACACACATCAGAGTGAACGAGACTCAGTAACTCGGAGCGTTGCTTCCTGGTGGAACTAAAACAAACTCTATGTTGTTTCCCGAACAAACAGTGCTCGCAAGGATCTAGCGCAACATCCTTCGCGAGATTGATAGCATCAATCTTGGCTAGTGTAGCGAAGCCCTTTCTCGCTCATATGCCCAAGTCTTTTGTGCCAAAGATTTGGTGACGCCTCTTCTTCCACGGCGTTGAGGCTTAACTGGCACAATTTTGTATGAGTTTTGAATAGCGTGCCACATATATGACCCCTTGCAACAACTATCACACCTTTCGACAACTTCCAAGTGCCATTTTTAAAATTACTTTCAAAACCCTGTCGGTCAAGGGCTAGTCCTGAGATCAGATTCAGCCTGAGATCCGGAACATAGCGCACATCCTTGAGGATAAGAGAACATCCTATGTTGGTTTTCACGTGCACGTCACCAACACCAACTACACTGGAGTAACTGGTGTTACCCATCTTTAAGGTACCAAAGTCCCCTGATTTGTATGTAGCAAACAAATCACGATGTGGAGTGGCGTGAAATGAAGCTGTAGAGTCAATCACCCACTCAATTTCTTGATTGCCTACATGTATGTCTCGTCTCCATAAGAAACATGAGCAATTTCCGATGATACTGTGACAATGGTTTCACCTTCATCCTTGTTGGAGCTTTGGCCGGTTTGGGGTTGATCCCTCAAAAGCTTTCGACAGTCCCTCTTCATATGACCGTAAATTCCACAATAATTACAGTTTCTGTTGAATCGACTCGAGTTGTCAACGGATTTACCTCTCTCCTGGGATCTACCTCGATCTTGAGATCGTCCGCGATTTTGACCTCGACCTCTACCTCTGCCTCTGCCACGACCTCTTCCTCTACCTCCACCTCTGCCTTTACTTTCCGACACTAGAGCATAAGATTGGCCAGCACTGACTTCTTTTCTTCTGGCTTCTTCATTAAGTAAAGCATATGTCACCATTTGCATAGATACTTTATGTAACGCCCCAAAAACTAGGAAGAAAATAAATTTATTCTTTAGTCCTTGAACTTTTGAAAATTTCTATTTTTGACCCTAAATATTTAGAAAAAGTTGCATTTTAGTCCATAAACTTAAAAGACAGTCTTTTATTATTTTTATAGGTCTCTAATCCTAAAGCATATATTTTAATTTCAAACCTTAACCAAGATGATCGAATTACCTAGAAAATTACATAAATAAATATGTATGTAACAAAGAAATCTAATTATACCTATTTGAATTTTAATTATAAATAATTGAGGGACTTGATATGCAATTAACCAATTAACGAAGTAAGCCATGATATATTTTTGATGTGGTAAGACATGACATCCTTAAGAGCATGATAAAAACGTTTTTTTTTTGTGATTTATTATATATTAATCAAAGTGGGACCTTAATTAAATATATTTTAACATGATTTTTGCCTATAAATACTAAGCTTTTTCCAACAATTTTCACACCCAAAATCATTTCGATTTTTCCTTCTTTATTCCTATGAATCTCTAAGTTAGTGAGTCTACTTTTAGGGAAAATTCATCCCAAGTTCTTATTTCATCATTTTCTACCCGACAATACCCCAAAACTTTTATTGCGCAGAAATTATCCATTCGGCCCTGCACCTTAGAAAAATCATAACTAATTGTATAAAAATCCTTTTTAATCAAGGTCAATGGCCAAATACTCCTCATGATGTCCTCTAACTTTCATATGAAGAAATGTTTTTCAAAATAATGTGATTTAAAAGGTCGAAATTCCTAAATCGTAGACTGTTGTCCATCCGAAAATAGGTTCTATGTTTTCAAGAATTATTTAGCATAGCAAACCTTTGGATTTTCCTTCTCATTCGAGTACACATGATCCTAGCAATGTTAGGGATCAGCTGCCAAAAAAATATTTGAAGACAAAGTTCATTTGGATATCCAATCAAAGGTAAACTCGAAACTCTGACGATTTTCAGCTTATATTACGTACTTTAAGTTCTTTGTTTATAATTGAAAATAGTCATCATAATTCCATGATTAATCACTCACACATGACTCCTACAAGATATAACAATCATTAGAATCGCTTTAATATGATTTGTATTCATGAATTAATATTTTTGAGATTTTTCAATAAAATATAAATAGTATATTTATCATGTTTAACATATCCTTACATAAGTTTAATAAGATTATCATATATACTTTTGAGGTCTGATCCTCTTATATGATTATGTATCGAAACTTAAACATTCTTTGGTTATTTACCTTGATTAGGTATACGTATTAATATTTTTATAAGTTATGAATACAATGTTATGTAATTTAAGATAATCTTGGAATAAAATTAACTAAGTTATACAATTTAATGGATTGCTTCATAAGGTAATTGTTTGATGTCGTTATTCCTGGAATTTTTGGATGTACTAGAGACTTAAAGAACTTCCTCAAATTTCATCAAAACGAAAGTTGAATAGTACATATGTTTATAGTGGTGAGTTATGATTATTCAGTTAACTGATATTATCTTAATGTTATTAAAGGTTTGACAAATTAATCAACAACGCGCAAGATTCTCCGTACAAATAAAGGTGAGGTTCCATTTCTGATTTGTTCTAGCCCCGTTTGGCATCCAGCCCTGAGGAACTTGGACAGAAAAGCTACTACTCCATTACCAAACCTCGAACAACCTATATATTTCATCATACTCCTATTTGACATCTCATCTCATAACATAATTTTCTTACTCATCGTTAAATTATATCCAATCATTTATTATTTATCATATCTATTCATAATCATGATAATTCTCCAATATTATAATCTCATCTCCTAGTTCTTGAATTGCGCAAAGAGCAACGAACTATGTTCGAGACATGTAGCTCAAGGAGCAACGGATATTATCCGGTTTACTAGCTTGATTGTTTATTTGTTATACCCATTGGGACGCCTTTGAGAAGTTGGGCCCAGGGATTGAGTCGAGTTACTGTCGGGCAGTAAGGACTGTCGGTTTAAGTAATTTCGCTTGATACCCATCTATCTAGGCGTTGCTTGCAGTCAGGAGTTGGCTGTAACCCGCGTGCTGGATCGACATATACTCGAGCATGTCTCTTGATTGTTTGCGAGGTCGCTCTTCGTCGGGAGGTATAAGGTAGAATAGTAAAAGTTATAAGGCTGAATTTGTTTATTGTTAAGCACAAGTTCATTAACTATTCTATGAAAATTTCAGTACCATTGCTACATCAAATTATCTTGTTGAATTGTTTCTACCGGTAAGATCACTCCTCGAAATGTATCCAGTAGGTCATAGTTAATTCTTGCATTACTAGTTCTTTTATATGAATCTCACTAAGTCATTAAAGACTTATTCCTCATTTCTCCTATCCATTCCACAGGATAAAAATCAACATGGCAGCATGGATCAAGTGAATAATTGTTCAAGCGTGCATTTTGGAATATTCGTGTTTTGTCACTAGTGCATAATCATTAAAGAGTCACATTGTTAGTAATACAAGACTTCCGATGTATATATCAAAATATATTTTATAAAATGTGTATGGTTTTGATCCTGAATAAGTGAGATCCCTTCCTATGAGTTACGCTTTAGTCTGAGTTGGGTAAAGTGACTGATCACCACCGAACCAACTCGCATCGGAACATGTCTCGTAGGGCGCGGTCGTCACAGTATGGTATCATTGCTTAAAAAAAATTGACAAACATTAATCACTCAAAGATGTTTTCACTAAAATATTCATATAGATTAAATATATATTTTTACATCAAACACATAAAAGAGTTACAATTGGAGTGTTGTATCTACATCTAAAGCACATTTCTTACCACGACTATTGTCACTACTTGTCTGCCCTTGAATTTGTGACGATATGGGATCTACTTTTGGTACATATGCTTTAAGTTTGTCAATCAATTCATTTGCAGTATATGCAGAGATGAAAATTTCACGAGCCGACAGCTTCATAAACTCCTGCTCCACACAATGATCTAGAAAGGACAACAACCTGTTGTAGAAACCATTAATATTATACAGCCCTATAGGTTTCTGATGCATGTTTAATTGAGCCCATGAAGCTATGCAATAAATCTCTTCTAGTGTTCCTAAGCCCCCAGGTAATGCTATAAATGAATCAGAATTATACAACATAGTCGCTATTCTTTCGTGCATGCTAGGTACAATTAGCTCTTCACCTATGATTGGACCATCGGGATTCATGTCCGCTAAGGCGTTTGGTATGATTCCTAACCTTTTACCACCTATAGAAAATGCGCTTTTTGCTACACACTCCATTAGCCCTAAACTTCCTCCTCCATACACTAGTTTTATGTTTCTCTTTGCCAATGTGTACCCCAGACTACTTGCTACCTCTAGAAACTCAGAATCTTTTCCAAAACTAGACCCACAAAAGACACAAATAGATTTTATTTCTCGAATTGGAGATTTTTCCATCTCATATTTTTTTTCTTCCTGATAATGTGGTATGTGTTAATGTGTGATCTTCGACATCATAAAACCGCTATTTATAAGAAAACATAGTAGGCATACCGATGAAGCTTTTGAAACAATAATAATACAACATCTTCAAAAATAAAAATTAATTAAATAGCGTCTCCAACAATCCTTTTTTTATATGAGCAACTTCCCCTACAATCCATTTTTCATGATATGACATTTACCAATCTAAGAAAACACATTCATAGCATTGTACCCCATCATCTATTATTTGTGCCTATTAAAAATAATATATATGTATATAAATGTATGTGTGTGTGTGTGTGACCGTCTAAGTTTTATTTAAGAACTAAATATATGCATAATTCTTAAAATACGTGCATGCACTTATAAGGAAAAATTATTTCACCTTATTTTCCTCCTGTGTTTTGTCTAAGTATCCAAATTTATTCATTTGAATACAAAATTTCCAAAATAATGATAATACAATAGTAATATAATAATAAATCACAAAAACTTACATGTTATATTACAATTAAAATTACTCGTGTTCTTTGTCATAGTTATTTTTTTTTAATTAGCATGATTTATCGAAAAAAAATTATTTTGAATTAAAAATTTTAGTACTCAAAATTTTAAGAATATTAAAGATTATTCTTATTTCTCTATATTATGATCATTAGTTAAATCTTTATTCTAAGATTTCAAAAACACAAACATATTTTACACAAATAAGTCACATATTTCTAATCTTAATTTTCGTCCCAATCATCATACCATTAAAAAAAAATCTCCCAACGGTTATAAACGATTGTAATAGCCATATCTCCTTCTATAAATACATCATTTTTATACTACAAAACATACACTCATCTTCATCTAACTTCTCTCTACCAAAAATGGATCATTTGGTTCAAGTAATTCTTGTTGTAATTTTTGTTATTTTTATTTTTATTTTTCTTCTAAATGATGAAGAAACATCATTTGAATTTGCTATTTTATTTTTAGGATTCGCAATACCTTTTCTATTTCTTGCTCTTGGTATGAGTTTACTACTATTATGTAAGTTCAATTGAAATACTGCATTTTGGATAATAAGACATTTATTTGAGTAATCTTCTTTTACCTATATAGTTGTTATAATGTGTGAAACGTAAAAAAGAAAAAAACTACTAAACTCTCGGTTATTATTAGACAAGAATCATAAGAGTTTAATTTTCTTCTTCCGAGAAAATGGGTTTACGACTTCCTATGGTGTTAAGTATTAGTCCTTAAGGATAAAATTAATCGAAATAATGGTTAGAAAGCCTTCTCTTTTGGGATACATTAGTCGTGTTCAAAAAAAAAAACAAAAAAAAAGGAAAGAAAAAAAAGGATGGACTTTTAGGTATCAATTATAAAGAGATATTCATATTAGAATATAGATTGACTATCCGATCTAGTTAATGAACTCTTTGGATTTGCCTAATATCTTTGGAATTCATTTATTTCTTTCGGGGCTGGCTTGCTTTGGTTTATAAGTTTGTAGTGGACACAAGACTAACAATTTGGAGGTGAAATCGTAATCTTTTATCTTCACAACAATTCCAATAAGAATCTGGGGACCAAATTCCTTTAAGGAGGGGGGATTGTAACGCCCCAAAAACTAGGAAGAAAATAAATTTATATTTTAGTCCTTGAACTTTTGAAAATTTCTATTTTTGACCCTAAATATTTAAAAAAAGTTGAATTTTAGTCCATAAACTTAAAAGATAGTCTTTTATTATTTTTATAGGTCTCTAATCCTAAAGTATATATTTTAATTTTAAACCTTAACCAAGATGATCGAATTACCTAGAAAATTACATAAATAAATATGTATGTAACAAAGAAATCTAATTATAACTATTTGAATTTTAATTATAAATAATTGAGGGACTTGATATGCAATTAACCAATTGATGAAGTAAGCCATGACATATTTTTGATAAGGTAAGCCATGACATCCTTAAGAGCATGATTGAAAGATTTTTTTTTGTGATTTATTATAAAATAATCAAAGTGGGACCTTAATTAAATATATTTTAACATGATTTTTGCCTATAAATGCTAAGCTTTCTTCCAACAATTTTCACACCCAACAATTCTTTCTTCCTATGAATCTCTAAGTTAGTGAGTCTACTTTCAGGAAAAATTCATTCCAAGTTCTTATTTCATCATTTTCTACCCGACAATACCCCAAAACTTTTATTGCGCAGAAATTATCCATTCGGCCATGCACCTTAGAAAAATCATAACTAATTTTAGAAAAATCCTTTTTAATCAAAGCCAATGGCAAAATACTCCTCATGATGTCTTCTAACTTTCATATGAAGAATATGTTTTCAAATAATGTGATTTAGAAGGTCGAAATTCTTATATCGTAGACTGTTGTCTGAAAATTCAAAAATAAGTTCTATGTTTTCAAGAATTATTTAGCATAGCAAACCTTTGGATTTTCCTTCCCATTCGGGTACACATGTTCCTGGTAATGTTAGGGGTCAGCTGCCAAAAAAATATTTGAAAAAAAAGTTCATTTGGATATCCGATCAAAGGTAAACTCGAAACTATGACGATTCTCAACTTATATTACGTACTTTAAGTTCTTCGTTTATGATTGAAAATAATCATCATAATTCCATGATTAATCACTCACACATGACTCTTACAAGATATAACAATCATTAGAATCACTTTTGAAATTGTTGGATCGGGACTTGATACTTGTCGCACAGTGTTAACCCTTCGATGTTAGTCTAACACTGATCAGCTCTTCCAATGTTAAGCTGATGTTGGACTCTCGATGTTATCTTAACATCCGTTTAACAGCAGTTAATCGTTAGCACAAATCTACTTGACAGAGAATATAACGCAACGGATAAATAAAGAACACAAGTAGATGTAATTTTAAGAAAATAATATATTAATATGATCTTCCGAGCCGTAGGCAAAATAACCCGTTAAGGTTTTAACAAAAGTCGTTCTCTCAATTTTCAAGCTCCTCACTCTCAAATTAATCGAACTAAGCAAAGCACACAAGAATTGCTTCGGTTATCTCTAAAAGCTCCTCACTCTTAGATCTATTCTAACAACTCACACCTTTGCTAAAGCAAGACAAAGACACTCGACTATAAAGATTTTCTCACGGGATATTTTCACTCTTGTCTTCGTGTCTTTTTCTTGATGCCCAACATGCCTATTTATAGTGTAGTCTTCCTTGATGGCCAAGACATGTTGTGCACGTTTTTGATTGCTATTAGATGTCCTTGTATGACTCTAATTTCGTTCATGGCAAGTCTCCTTCAATAGGGAAAGGTTTCCTTGTCCAACTTGAAGTCTTCAATGGAAAGGTTTCCTTCTTTGACTAGAAATCTTCAATGGAAATGTTTCCTTCTTTAACTTGAAGTCTTCTAAGGAAAGTATCCTTCTCCATCTTGTAGTCTTCTATGGAAAGAATCCTAGTGCAAGTAATCTTTTTTCCTTCTTGCAATTCACACAACTTGATCTTTCCATTGCACCGCACACATCTTTCCTTCTTTAATTACGAAAAGTTCTTCTTTGGAAACTTCTCTTTGAATGGCAGCTTCTCTTTAAGGAAATAGATCCTTCCTTGAAGTCTTTTGACCTGGAGCACACATAAAAACTAACTTTAACTCGTGGAACTGAGTTGGTAAGTGAATAAAGGCAAAACACAATTATAGCAATAAATCCCGAATGTGCAGTTTTTCTGTGTTCAATGTTATCCTAACATTGTAGTTACACTATTGATCTAACATTGACAAAATACTCGCACTTTCAATCTCCCCCTTTTTGCCTTTCTTCACAAAACCAAACCTATTCACTATTCATATTATGCACAGTGCTCCAGCAACACAACATCATTAATATCTTAAGCTACTCCCCCTTAATATGACATTATTAACCAAGTAGGTTTAAGATACTAATAAGAATCCACAACGAGTTAAACATCACAATTATAAGCATAACTAAGAAGGCATTAACTATATAAGAACTGTAGAACCAGTAGAATAAACATGAAGATCAAATGACTTACATGTCCCCCTTTTTGTGAGGAAAGCAAAAATCTTGACGAATCACTTCATACGAGAAAGTTCAATAGCTCTTTCTTTAGCCACTATTTCCATTTCTCTCTTTAAGAACTCTATCATCCACTGTTTCTTAAAATCCCCCATAGCCACAGTCTTATGTCCCAACATGAAATTAAAGTTAGCCTCAATTGTAGATATTACCTCAATGTTACCTCTGATGTTGAGTCAACATTGTTCTCCAGCGATGTTGTCGTAACAACTAGCTCAAACTCAGCATCATCAGACTTCTCAGAACCTTCTTCCTTATCCTCAGAACCATCTTTTTCTTCTTCACCACTTCATCTTCATTCTCTACCTCTCAATCCTCATTCTCTTTCTCATTCTCTTCATCACCTTGCTATCAAACTCAATGTTGGCATAACATTGACATCTATCAATGTTGTCATAATCACCAGACTGTATCAATGTTAACTTAACATTGAATCCAGAATGTTGTTCTAACATTGACGTTTATCAATGTTGTCTTAACATTGAAACCAGACTGTACCTGCACAAGAGTTTACAAAAACCAGAAATAAAACCACCATTATCACCCACATTAGTCTCTCCAGTAACTAACATGTTCTCCCCCTCAACCAAATCAGCTTTCTCTACAAAATATTCCTCAAGCACTGTCTCCTCAACTATGTTTGAAGTACCAACAAAAACAATACCTTGTTCCTCAGTTTTAACTAGTTTTGTCTCAGCAACAATGTTCGAAACGAGTGTTGTACCTACGAGAAAGAACTACAGGAGTAGGGGTGGGGGTTATATCCTTGATTCACCATACCACGGGCCACAATCAAGATTAGAGATGCATGCCAAAGATTTCGAAAACAATTGCAAGTGAAAATTCATAGTATTTCAGAGAATTGGGCACAAAGAGCTTAGAGATTTAGAATCACAAGTGAAAAGAAGTAATGAGCGGTTTCTTAAAATAAATCATGCATAATTACCGCTTGTTGAGACAACAAGTGACACCGAGTTACTTCACACATGACCAGAGCAGTTCACAAAAAAAACTTATGAGTCATAATGTTAAACTTGGATGTTGAGACAACATGCTTACAGACTGATGTTGGCACAACATTGACACCTGTTCTGAATCAACATTGGTTCTTGTGAATGTGGAGGTATTGAGCTTACCTTCAAGATATTTTCAATTAAAAGCATGAGCTAGATCTGAAAACATATATCTGAAACTTAAGACATTAGCAAATTAGTACCACAGATATATCAGACCTGTACACGGAAAGGAGAGTTAGTTAACAAAAAATCCAACATTTTGGGTATGAAGTAAATTAAAGGAGTTAATCCACTTCCAAATCATAACTAGAGACAACTTAGTGTGTCACCGCAGCTGAATCACCCAAAATATATGTCTTCACATGAGAACATAACTATTTCTCCCCCTTAAGCTCAAACTGACACAAACACATCAAGAAAGAAAGAATGAATGCAGGCCTAAATGAAATGCAGAATGCAGAATGTTAAGTCAACATTGGAAGATGGTAACCATGGAGTATCAGCTACATAGACTGGGAACATAGCATATCAACTCAAATCTTTATCAATTACCATAAACTCTTTTTGAACTAAAGCTGAGAACGGTTAAAAAAGAATAATATCAACACTGAATGTGGGCAGCACGGGACTCCACACACCCCGACAACTCTATTATCAGCTACAGATTAGGCAAGTACAAAGAAATTGAATGAGGACAATACGCTTATCATATATTTCATCACCCCAACTCCTTATGCATACTTGTTGACCAACCTGTTTACAAGAGAAACACCAAGTGATCAGTGCTACTGAATGTGAGGAAGTCGAAACTCCAAACATCCCAGTAGAAAGGATCACCATCATGCATTTCCTTGGCTAAATATAACAGAAACGTGAAAATAAGCACAACTGAATCACACTGAAACTCTCAACATCATGTACCCCAACTTCTCTTCATGTTCTGTTTAACCTAAACATGGATAAGTCACAACTGAATAACACCAAAGTAGTGAACTCTGTGCATCCCAGCTTCTCCTGATGTTAGGTTAACATTCTCAGACTAACAACATAGTTTTTACTTTACAAAACTTTTGACATGAACCTGTCCACCAGTAAACTAAGCTAATAATCCTGGTCAACCACACAAACCAATAATAACAAACATTCATGAAGACAAACAAGAACAAAATATAAATCAAATAGAAAAATCTAATGCAATCCTACACACCACAAACAGACTACGGTGTTAGCCAGTGGTGTTATGGCAACACCAGAATGCAACACTGAATCACAGAACATTCAAGCCAAGAGACTTCCTCAAATTGAAGAACCTCTCGCTATCTAATGACATCTTAAACATATCAGCTAACTGATTGTTGGTCTCTAAGTGATCAATGTTTATAACCTTGTCATCTACCAGATTTCTCAAGAAATGATGCAAAAAAAATGTATGCTTTGTTCTAGAATGATGCACCTGATTTCTTAATATGTTAATGGCACTAAGGTTATCACTAAACAACAACAACGTGTCACTTTTTATCCCATAGTCATGCAACATGTGTTTAAGCTATATAAAATGGGTAACACAGCTGCAAGCTGCAAATTCAACAGTTAACAATGACACACGGTTATGTTTCTTGCTATAACATGAAAAATGATTATTTCCCAAATAAAAACAACCCCCACATATAGATTTTCTATAAGCTAAATCTCCAGACCAGTCAGAATCAAAACCGACAAGGTTTGTATTTGCATCATGTGTATACCAAATGCCTAAGTCTACAGTACCAGATCTATATTTTAGTATTCGCATCACATCAATTAAGTGAAAAGCTTTAGGTTCAACGTAATACCTGGCACAAATACAGGCACAAATCGAGTTCATTAGATATGGGCGAGTGATGGATAGATATAGCAAGCTTGTGTCTTCTTTTCCAATCACCAGAGTAGAAGACATTTGAGTCTTGCTCAATTTTGACTCCTCCAAAACAATCATACTCATCCCATCCTCCTTTTTTCTTCACTTTCCAATCCAAGAAGAACTCTAGTTCACCAATCATGCTCATCACTAATATACCTGTCAAAGCCTCAACAAACTTGTCTAGAGTAGACTTGTTAGTATAAACAAAGACAATATCAATAGAAAATCTTTGAGCTAAACAATAATCAGAACATATGGCAGACATGAAAACACTCAACATTATCATATCTCTATAATTTACCCTTTTCTTGTTGTGTGTTTTGATGTCATTAATGACTTGAACCATAACCTGAGACGTAGGATGATTCCTTTGAATCCTATCAGTTGTATCCCTCCAAACATCTTGAACTTGGACCTTTTCATGTAAGTTTGACTGCTCGAATATTGTGTCAACATCAGGACTGGTCGATGTTGGCATAACATCAGTTTCTGGTTTATGTTCCAGTTCAAGTTCTGGATCTGCAGGTGATGTTGGAATAACATTGTCTGGAGTCAATGTTTGAGTAACATTAGAATCCAGTAGGCTTGGCATATCAGTCTCTAGCTCACCTGCAACACTTGGTAAATCATCAAAAGCCACATATATAGATTCTTGAACAATATTGAATCGTGTATCAAGCATTCTAAAAGCAGTATTGTTCAAGGAATAGCCATCAAAGATACATTCTTCACTTTTTGGTCATATTTGTTCAAAAAATCTTTATCATTTAAAGTATAGCAAACACATCCAAAGTCATGAAAATGAGCAACATCAGGTTTCTTCTTTTTCAACATCTCATAAGGAGTCATGAGAATAGAGAATTTATGAATATTTTCATTAAACACACATAAGTCAGAGAATGGCCAATTTTCAAATTCTCTATCATGATTCGACCAAATATTACCAAAAGAAGCATCATGTAAGTTATCAATACTAGCATGCAATGTTCTAAAGGTATTAAGAGCTTTTGATTTTTCATTGAAAGATTTAATCAAAGTATATCCAGAAAAATCATTCATAATCACACAATCATATTGTTTACCCCCAACTCTATTTACTTCAATAAGACCTAAGAGATCCATATGAAGTAGATGAAAACAATCAGAGGTACTTGTAACCTGCTCATCCACTTGGATTGGATTATTAGAAGCTTTGGTCACCTTACCTTTCGAGCAATCATAACAGACCATCTTACCAGTACCCGAGAGATAGGGAATGCCTCTCACGGTTTCAAGTTTCACCACCTTGCCCAGATTCTTGTTGTGCATGTGTCCAAGTCTCTTGTTCTTGGCAATTGAATAGTCCAACTTTGTTTGAAAGCAATTCACTTGATCCCTCGCCAAGTAGTTGTCTTCAAACCTTTTACCTATCAAAGCACACACATTTGCACAATCAGATACATCACAAGAATCTTTATTATACCTTACCAATAAGCTATCATCACACAATTAACTGATGCTTATATGGTTTTCATAGAATCCATCCAACAACATCTCATCCTTCAAGGGTGGGGATCCATCAACATTCAACACTTCTTTGCCAATGATTCTTCCTTTACTTCCATCTTCATATGTGAAGGTTCCAGTGGTTAGTGGTGCACACTTCTTCAAATTGGATTTGCTTTCTTTCCAATCATATGTCTTAAGCAGTTTTAAGGCAATACAATATGTTCTCAATGTTAAGGTAACATTGGTTATCTAGTGTTGTCTTAACATCGCGTATAACCATATCAAATCAGATTTGTATCCAGTCATATGCCTCAAACATCCACAATCAGAGTACCACTTACCTGCAAGGTTAGTATGCACAGTAGGAATATAAGCTTTAGGCAACCAAAGTCTAGTGTTTCTCATCCTATTATTCTGTTCAGCAATGTTGAAACTGGATGTTAAGGTAACACTGGAATAACTAGTATCAACATTGGAATGTTCAAATTCCAGTGTTGGCTTAACACCAGCATCAGCATTGCATGAATCCCTATTCCGTTCAACTATTTTATTTTTAAGAGACTTTCTGTATTTATAACAATATGGTTTAAAGTGTCCAAATTGAAAACAATATTGACAAATATAAGCCATTTTCTTATATTCTCTAGAAAGTACATTTGCCTTTTCAAAACCAGGAATAGTGGATTCAACAGAATTAGTGGAGTGAGTTACTTGACTTTGATATCCTAAACCAGAACTACCATCATTGCCTAAACATAAAACTTCATCAAGCTTGCAAGTACCTGTATTCCTCTTGGCAATGGTATGTTCAGCAATTCCTAGCTTAGAAGTTACCTTTTCTATTTCATCATTTTTTCTATCCAAACTAACCTCAAGTTGAGTGATTGTAGCCTTCAAGCTTTCATTATCTTCCATAGCCTTCTCAATTCTACTCAACTTGTCCTTCTCCTTGAGCAGGTCTTGGTAGATGATCTTCAGTTCATCAAGAAACTCTTCTTGAATCAATTTACCTTCAAGGACACTATCATCTTCCAAACCTATAGAATCATGGAAATACTCAAAGTCAGAATCATCATCAAACCCATCATAATCAGAAATCAAACATTCGGAGTTGTCTAAACAAATGGTTTCATCCCAATTGTCAACAAAAATCTACTGGACTGGTGTTGTCTTCTGGATGTTAACATAACATCGAGTTGTCTGGATGTTGGCAGAACACCAAGCCTTGACACCAGTGGGTCTGTCCACCTTTGCACACACTGTTGTTTGAGTTTCTTCAATCGTTGGCACCTGTCCATCACCATATTCTTCAAAACCTGTCTCATCATTATCATCTACACAAACCAAGTTAGAATTCCCTTTTGTTCTAAGGTTGTTACCACATTCATAAGAAAAATGGCCCCAACCTTTACATTCATAGCATTGAATATGTTTGATATGTGTATCATTATGATGAGTAAGTTTACAAAAATATTTGGCCATCTTTTCAGAGAAATCTTTATTTAAATCAGCAAGAATATTTTTATCAATTAGACTAAGCTTATTAAACTTTTCAAACACAGCTTCATTATAAGCTTGAATTTCTTCTTCATCATCTACTTTATCAAGATTCATCTCAAATTCTTTCAGAGTGCAAAGTAGAGTATAAAAGTCTAAAGTGTTCATATTCCTAGCTTCTTGCATAGCAATCACTTCAAATTTCTTAGAAAGAGTTCTCACAACTTTGTACGCCAATTGCTTAGTAGACATGGACTAACCTAAGTCTTGAATTTCATTACCAAGATCCATGAGTTTCAAAAAATAAACAGTAATACTTTCATCTTCCCCCATTGTTAAATTATCAAATTTGCTCAAAAACATGCATAGCTTAGTCTTTTGTGTGCATACATCACCTTCACAATAATTTTGTAAGATATCCCAAGCATGCTTTGTAGTTAAACAATTTTTAATTAACTTAAATATGTGACAATCAACCAAACTAAATATGGTATTTAGGGCTTTTTCATTGAATAAAGTGTTACTTAGCTCAGTTTCAGTCCACTCTGGCTTAGGAACAGCGTCATGATCTTCATCTGGATCTACAGTGCCATGAAAGTAATCAAAGTTAGATTCATCAATAATAGACAAGGAATCAGAATTAATACAAGAATTATATTTATTCCAAATTCTAAAGAAAAACTCATGTTCTGGTGTTGGATCCTGGATGTTAGAGTAACATTGAGATCCGTGGCAGTTTTGGGAGTCTTATTTTGTCCTATAAGTATGAGCGAGTAGCGCAGCTGTATGAATATCATTTGATTGTCCTTCAACCACAGTACGTGATCCATAATTGAAACCCTCACCATCGTTATTCCAAGCTCGCCAACCAAATAATTTAATGAGTGCACGAATTCTGACCTTCCAATAAGAATAGTTGGATCCATCCAAGACAAGCAATTTGTTGTTGTTTGGATTCCGGTTGTCCATCCTTTAATATCAAATCCAAACACCAGTAAAGTCGGTGCTTGGCTCTGATACCAATTGAGATTGTTGGATCGGGACTTGATACTTGTCGCACAATGTTAACCCTTCGGTGTTAGTCTAACACTAATCAGCTCTTCCAATGTTAAGCTGATGTTGGACTCTCGATGTTATCTTAACATCCGTTTAACAACAGTTAATCGTTAGCACAAATCTACTTGACAGAGAATATAACGCAGCGGATAAATAAAGAACACAAGTAGATGTAATTTTAAGAAGATAATATATTAATATAATCTTCAGAGCCGTAGGCAAAATAACCCGTTAAGGTTTTAACAAAAGTCGTTCTCTCAATTTTCAAGCTCATCACTCTCAAATTAATCGAACTAAGCAAAGCACACAAGAATTGCTTCGACTATCTCTAAAAGCTCCTCACTTTTAGATCTATTCTAACAACTCACAAACTTTGCTAAAGCAAGACAAAGACACTCGACTATAAAGATTTCCTCACATGATATTTTCGCTCTTGTCTTCGTGTCTTTTCTTGATGCCCAACATGCATATTTATAGTGTAGTCTTCCTTGATGGCCAAGACATGTTGTGCACGTTTTTGATTGCTATTAGATGTCCTTGTATGACTCTAATTTCGTTCATGGCAAGTCTCCTTCAATAGGGAAAGATTTCCTTGTCCAACTTGAAGTCTTCAATGGAAATGTTTCCTGGTTCTTGAATTGTGCAAAGAGCAACGAACTTTGTTCGGGACATGTAGCTCAAGGAGCAACGAATATTATCTGGTTTACTAGCTTGATTGTTTATTTGTTATACCCATTGGGAAGTTGGGCCCAGGGATTGAGTCAAGTTACTGTCGGGCAGTAAGGACTGTCGGTTTAAGTAATTTCGCTTGATACCCATCTATCTAGGCGCTGCTTGCAGTCAGGAGTTGGCTGTAACTCGCGTGTTGGATCGACATGTACTCGAGCATGTCTCTTGATTGTTTGCGAGGTTGCTCCTCGTCGGGAGGTATAAGGTAGAATAGTAAAGTTATACGGCTGGATTTGTTTATTGTTAAGCACAAGTTCATTAACTAATCTATGAAAATTTCAGTACCATTGCTACATCAAATTATCTAGTTGAATTATTTCTACCGGTAATATCACTCCTCGAAATGTATCCAGTAGGTCACAGTT
Organism: Linaria vulgaris; assembly: GCA_948329865.1. Classification (NCBI taxonomy): domain Eukaryota; kingdom Viridiplantae; phylum Streptophyta; class Magnoliopsida; order Lamiales; family Plantaginaceae; genus Linaria; species Linaria vulgaris. Next base: position 70,042,611 of record OX415249.1, read on the forward strand.
AATTCTTGCATTACCATTTCTTTTATATGAATCTCACTAAGTCATTAAAGACTTATTCCTCGTTTCTTCTGTCCATTCCCCAAGATAAAAATCAACATGGAAGTATGGATCAAGTGAATAATTGTTCAAGCGTGCATTTTGGAATATTCGTGTTTTGTCACTAGTGCATAATCATTAAAGATTCACATTTTTTGTAATACAAGACTTCCGATGTATATATCAAAATATATTTTATAAAATGCGTATGGTTTTGATCCTGAATAAGTGAGATCCCTTCCTATGAGTTACGCTTTAGTCTGAGTTGGGTAAAGTGACTGATCACCACCGAACCAACTCGGATCGGAGCATGGCTCGTAGGGTGCGGTTGTCACACTTTACCATTGGGGGCAGAATTACTGAGGGTGACAACAAGAGTCTCCCAATTGTCTGGCAGGGAACTTAGAAGTAGTATCGCTTGTTCCTCATCTTTGAGGTTCCAATCGACGGCAGCAAGCTGGTTCACGAGGTTCTGGAACTGACTCGTGTGTTCTGGTATAGACGTACCACTACGAAGCTTGTGGTTTACTAAACGTCTCATCAACAAGGTCTTGTTATGTGCCATCTTTGCCTGATACATGTTAGCAAGCTTATCCCACAACGTGTGGGCTCTCGTTTCCTGTGCGACATGATGGAACACACTATTGTCAATACACTGACGAATTTGAGCAACAGTCTTCTTGTTCAACTTTTTTCAATCGTCATCACTCGTCTTCTCGTGTTTGGCACCTTTATTTTCGATTGGCCTGGCTAAATCCTTTAAATTTAGCAAATCCTCCATGCGAGGCTTTCACATGTTGTAATTAGTAAGCGTCAATCGATCATCGTGTTCGACGTTGAATTTTCCATGTTAAAATTCAACAAGCTTGCTTGTACCAAAATTTAGAGGCTGAATTTGGGGAAACAGAGCACGCGGTTGGATCTGGAACAGTCTATAACCTTGGAAACCGTTCAGACCTTGTTGAAAACGGATCAAAAATGAGTTGAACCGGGACGAAACAAGTTGAAAGGAGTTGAACCGGATTGAATCCGGTTTTGACCAGAGTTGACCGGCTGACCGGGTTTGACTGGACCAACAGCTTTGATCGGGTCGGATCCTGGGTCGTGGATCCTTTGTTCTTCGCCAGTTTTGTGAGTTGGGCCGAGTTAACTCGCCGTTAACTCGGTCGGCATGGAATGGAGGTTTTCGGCGATCGAAAAATTCCAAAGAATATATATTCAGAATCCTTGCAACACGAGCTTCACAACGATAGTAACAAAACACAATTCCGAAACGAAAAATTTTGACATCGAATTGGGGCAACTTCGATCGTCACTTTTCGGCGATCGAAATAGCTCAAAAACTATATATTCGGAATTGTCGGACAGAGAGCTTCACAACCGTGATAAGAAATCACAGTTTTGGGACGAAAAATTTTGGACGAAAATTTACAGAGAACAGAGGAATGAAACTCGGGGCTCTGATACCAATTTGTTGGGGTTCGTAAATTCTTCATTCAACGATACGAACGAATTACGGTAGGAGGAGAAACTCACACTCGACTATTACAAAAAACAAACCCTCAAATCTCTCAATTTGAACTCTACGACTTTTTTTTTCTTTTTTCTCTCTTTTGTGTTTTTGGGTGTATTTTTTCTGATCTTGTTTTAGCTAGTTTATAGACAAGAAGAAGTGTTGGTGATACACCTACTTCATACAATAGTTGGAACCTTGTAGGATTGAGGTGACATGTTAGGCAAGATTCACGGCTTGCCGGTTGGTGTGGTCCAAGTTGACGGTTGGACTCAACAAAGAGAAAATCAAGTCCGCGTCAACTGATAAAACCAAAATATTAAAGATGTTTAATGTGATTAATAAAAAACTTCTTAAATCAAATATAAAATCAAGCGAACCTTAAATCAATTTGTTTAAAAAAATGTTAAAGATCCTAAAGTGGTTTTTATTAGAACAGTAAAACCAATAATTACTCAATTAAGATTCGAGAGCATGAAATAACGATCAAAACCATATATATCAAAATTATACCATATCAAAATAATTTAAAAGACCCTAATTGAAAAAAAATTACTGCAAAACAATGGAAGAAAATAATGAGTAAAAAACCAGATTAGAAATAAATATCCAATCACCTCCTTCAAAGTTGAACGGATTTCGTCCCTTCCACTTCAACTTGTTATGAATCTAATTAGAAACACTGCAACAAAAAATTAATAAGTAAGAAATAGAGAAGTCGAAAAATGATCAAAGTTTAATCATAACAAATTGAAGAGATAAAATTAAGTGTTCTGCATAATTTAATTAGTGCGAAAGCAACAATTAATCGAAAAAAGAAAATCAAACTGAGAATATAAGAAATCAAACTGAAAATATAAGAATGAAAAGATTTCAGGAAAAGAAGAAATATTCAAACTGAACGATAAGAAAAAGGAAAAGAAAAATGAAACAATTGAAATAGAGTAATGTACGCTGGATAATTGAAGATTTTCAAAAGTAACTGCATGAAGTGGGAGAAAAAAAAGGGAGTGGATAGATCATGAGGTTTTGGTATTACAATATTAACCTTTCTCATGTTTAATTATGTGTCATTAAGGAGGGGGTAAATTTGGAAAACACTTTATTGGACTCTCAACTACCCAAAAATGTGAGGAGTGCTTGTTTGCTTATATTATTAACTAGCTTCCGGACGCACGCGGGGACTGCGTGCGATGTTCTGAAATTGAAATTAATTGATATAAATACAAAGTATTTTCAAAAGATAGAGAGTCAATTAATTTGAAAATTAAAACCGAAAGAGGTTTAGAATTGAGTTTGAATTTGATTTAACCGAATTAGTCTCTCTTTTTCTTTATTTAATTACGTAAATTATATCAAAAAACTCCTAAGATCGTGGGGATTCCAAGTTTAAATTTCAAAGTTAAGAAAAGAGATTAAATGACACGATGTTAACCTTCTTTTTCTTTAATTAAATTGGCAAGGGAGGGGCAAATATGGAAAACACAATTTTGGTATAACAACTACCTTTTTGTGAGGGTAACTTCCGTATGTGAGGGGAAAATGCCTTTCTTTTTATATAGTAATAGATTTTATTATTAATATATATATATATATATATATATATATATGGAAAAATTCAGTTACCTATCCAAACTTTGCCCGCTTTTGCACTTACCTATCCAAACTTTCATTATTGACATTTTACGGTCCAAACTTTCAGTTTCGTTACACTTTACGGTCTACACTTTCATTCCGACCTATCTCAGGAAACAAATGTCACTTTTCAGCCTTATGGCATCACGCTGACATCATTAGAAGGGGTAATTTAGTTATTTTATATATTAGGGGGTGTAGTGCAATATCTATAATTAATTTATACACCCTAAATTTTAGGGAAAACGGGGATATTAGACCCAACCTATTCGCGCTTTTGCGATGTTGTACCCAACCTTTCATTTTTGACCCCGCTGTACCCAACCTTTCATTTTTAAAATATGTTGTACCCAAACTAATTTTCCGGCCAAAAAATGTCATATTCTGATCTTGTGACATCAGCAATCCGATTTGCACGAGGGCAAAATAGTCATTTCATTTATTTATAATAAAAAAAAATAAAAAAATAAGAAAAAACAAAAAAAAAGACCACCCCCCTCCTTCCCCGTCGCCCCCCACCCCCGCACCCCACCCCCATACCCGCCGATTTGCCGCCACCACGGCTGCGAATCGCGGTGATTCACCGCGATTTGCAGCCGTGGTGGCTGCAAATCGGCGGGTATGGGGAGTGGGGGTGGGGGTGGGGGGGGGGGGGGGACGGGGCAGGAGGGGGGGTGGTCTTTTTTTGTTTTTTTTAATTTTTTTATGTTTTTTCACCCTATAAGTGATTTGGCGATTTTACCCCTCAATTTTTAAAATTTTGGCCGAAAAATTAGTTTGGGTACAACATGTTTTAAAAATGAAAGGTTGGGTACAGCGGGGTCAAAAATGAAAGGTTGGGTACAACATCGCAAAAGCGCGAATAGATTGGGTCTAGTATCGTCGTTTTCCCTAAATTTTATTTTATTATACCTTTTACATTTTCCATATTTTATTTTTTTGTTACTTCAAAAATATTCAAAAAATTGAAAACTAATAAGCTTTAACTCATCTAAAACAAAGTAAATTCTTTTTGTTTACAAGTTTAATAGTAAATATTATCAATTTCATTTTGAAAAAAATGTGTCTTCAAATGAAATTATATTTTTAAAAATTAAAACTTTTCAACAAACTTATAATTTTTTAAGCATGATGTTTTTCAGTTTAATTTATTAATTAATTTATTGAGTTCATGAAAGTGCTAGGGTGATGGAGTTAGGTCGATTTGAGGTGGATTTGGGATTTGGTGGTGGTGGATTTGGTGGGTGTGGAGGGGTGGGGGGGGGGGGGTGTTGGAGAAGATGAAGTTTTTTTTTCTAGTCTTAAATTATCAACTAATTAATAAATTAAACTGAAAAAAATTATGTTTAAAAAATTACTAATTAAGTTTGTTGAAAAGTTCTTTTAAAAATATAATTTCATTTGAAGACACATTTTCTTCAAAAAATAAATTGATAATAGTTACTATTAAACTTGTAAACAAAAAGAATTTACTTTGAATATTTTTGAAGTAACAAAAAAATAAAAACTGGAAAATGTAAAATGCGTAATAAAATAAAATTTAGGGTGTATAAATTAATTATACATATTGCACTACACCCCTAATATGTAAAATAACTAAATTGCCCCTTCTAATGATGTCAGCGTGATGTCATAAGGCTGAAAAGTGATGTTTTTTGGCTGAGATAGGTCGGAATGAAAGTTTGGACCGTAAAGTGTAACGAAATTGAAAGTTTGGACAGTATAGTGTCAAAAATGAAAATTTGGATAGGTAACTGTCAAACAGGCCAAAGTTGGACATGTAACTGAAATTTTCTCATATATATATATATATATATATATATATATATATATATATATATTAGTTAAAAAGCTCACGCGGGACCGCGTTCAAAATTCTTAGTGTGAAGAGTATATTTGGTTCTAACTACTTCTAAGGCGTATTTGTGAGATATCGTATTTATATATGAGATACTAATCAATTTCGTTTGAATTTTGTTTTTTTTTTCTACTAAATTCGTATAACAGGCAGGTTATCGCGGATTAATGAAATGAATTCAGGTTTAAAAAGATTTGGAAAGATAAGGCATTTTCCAAAATCATGAATTTGTTGCACCTCAAGGTTTAGATACATTTTGATTTATTCCCTCACACTCTCCAGTGCCACTAAAACGCTTAAATCTTGGAATTGGATATCGGGAAAAAATCTAGGAATTGGATATGGATCTAGAGAATCAAAAATCCGGTAATAAATTTCAAAAAAATATAAATCATAGAAGTTCAAATAGAATAAATTATTCTAATTGAATATTTTAACTTTGGTTAATATTTGTAAATAACCCAAATCTACAACACAAATAAAATCATGTAAACGATCTTATCTTAGTTGAAAAAAAACCCTGCAAAAACCAAATTAAAAAATAAGGAAAGAGAATAATGAGTAAGAATCCGAATTAGAATCAATGTTACAATCAATGTCAATAAAAACAATTTAAAAGATAAAGATCCTACGGAGATTTTATTTATCAAATCTTAGGCCGCAGAGATTAGATAAAAAATTAATTATGTCAACGCTCTTATCTTTAATTAGTTGAACCAAAACCTGACAAAAAACCTAAAAAAAATTAAAAGGAAAAAAGAAAATGAAAAGAAGGAAAGAATAAAAAATCATTATTACAATTACCTATTTCAAACTACACCAAATTTCTTGCTCCTGCGGGATCAGCAACAAAAACACGAAACTAAGAAGTAGTGAGACAAAAACAACAATTAAATAATTTGTTAGACTGCATGAACCTATTAGAATAGGGACATTTCTATAATTTTACTTTTCCAGCTGTATTTATTAGTCTGTTATATAGTTGTTAGTTAGTTAATTGTTCTCTTAGCTGGTGTTAGCTAGCAGTATAAATACATCCCTTGTAACAGAATTGTACAGTGAGTTTATTCCATTTTCATTCCACCATTAATGAAATTTGTTACTTTGAACATGGTATCATGAGCTCCGATTCCTGATTTTTTTTACCAGTTTACACTGGTTTGTGATCTCCGATCATTTCCGATCACTTCTCTCGCAGTGTTGTTCACTTTCTGGCGGTGATTTTTGCTATTTTGCGATCAATTGTCGATCTATTTGCGATCGATTTTACGCCTAATTCACGCAATTGGTGCAATTTCAAACCTATTCTGACAATTTCACGATGTCAGGTGATGAAACGACGCCGAAATCTGCTGCTTCGGGGATCTCTGCCGCCCCCGCCGCCAGATCCACCTCAGGTTCGCTTCAGATGCACGGTGCAGATCAACCTGGTTTCAAGCTCACTTCGATTCTGCTCACTGGTATTCGCAACTACCTGCCATGGAGCCGAGCTATGAAGCTTGCATTAGGTGCTAAAGGCAAGTTAGGGTTCATCACTGGAACTTATCCAAAACCTGATGCGAATCACCCTTATTTTGAAGAATGGCTTCGTGTTGACTGTATGGTAACCTCCTGGATCTTATACTCAGCATCAGATGATTTACATGATGCTTTTCTGTATGCTGAGTCTGCTTAAGTCATGTGGCGCCAATTAGAAACTCATTTTGGATCTAGTAATGGTCCTCTGATTTACCAGTTGCAACGTGATGTTGCCCCCATCTCACAGGGTAACTTGACTGTCTCTGAGTACTATACTCAACTTAAACATCTATGGGATGAGTTAGCATGCTTAGTACCACCTGTTTCTTGCCATTGTAATGCTGCTAGCGTATGTTCATGTAACCTGAATCAGCATGCTTTGGATGCTGCTTTGAAAGTGCAGGTCTTTCTGGAATCAATGTTAGACGGTGAAATGTTAGACGATGTTGAGTTAACATTGAGGATAACATTGAAAGCCGAGAGCTTGTGCGAAAACTGTTCTTTAGTTGCCAAAATTAAGTTTTGCCTTTATTCACTTCTTAATCAAGTTCCACGGTTTTGGTTGTTTATGTTTATGTCCAGGAAAGTATCTTAAACATAAGGAAGAGCTATGGAAGATTCCTTACTTGAAGTTTCCATAATTCAAGCAAAGTTGAATAGTCAACTCACACGCTTTCAAAAGAAGGAAACAAGTTAGCTGTTCTCTGCGACGCGATTCTTTCCAGGATTCTCCGAATTGAAGAAGATGTGTTACCTTGTTAAATCAGTAATGAAGGAAACACATATTCTGGAAAGATATGAAGTTCACAAAGAAGGCAAATTTCAACAAGGAAACAACAAGAATTACCAAAGCTGTGAACAACATATCTTGGCGTTCAAGACTCAAGAAATCTATAAAAGATGTGAAGTTCATCAAGATGAAGACAAGACAATCGTGCCAATAATCCGAGAAATTAATTATTCTTTGTATTGTCTTCGTCTTGTTTTGCGAAGTTTTTGTATCAACTGCTTAAGTCTAGTTCATAGAAGTTAAGTAGTTCTTACTTGTCTGCTTCGTTGAGTCCGATCAACAAAGAGCGTGAGTGAATTGTTGTGAGGAACGTTTTTGATAAAACCTTTATGGTTATTTGGCCTAAGGCTCGGAAGTTTTTAATAATATTGAAAACTTCTTAAAATTATATCTTCTTGTGTTCTTACTTCCGCTGCACATTATTATTATCAAGAAGATCAAAATAGAGTTAAGGCAATTCCAGCTTAACTCTCAAAAAGGTGTTGTGTCAATCCACGGTCCTACAATTTCAATTGGCGTCAGAGGATAGAATCAATTAGATTTTGATGTATAGATTTCAATTGGCGTCAAAGGTGTATAGATTTTGATGAGACTTTTGCTCCAGTAGCTAGGATAGAATCAATTAGATTACTCCTTGCTATTGCTTGCTGTCTTAGGATTAAACTTTACCAAATGGATGTTAAAGGTGCCTTTCTGAATGGTTTAATTGACAAAGAGGTTTATGTAGAACAACCTAAAGGCTTTGCTGACCCTAAACATCCTGACCATGTGTACAAACTTGAGAAGGCTTTGTATGGCTTAAAACAGGCTCCTAGAGCTTGGTATGAGAGGCTAACTGATTTTCTGTTAGGCTTAGGTTTCAATAGAGGAGATGGAGATAGAACTTTGTTTGTCCTTAGAAAAAGCTCTGATATATGCATTGCTCAAATTTATGTGGATGATATTGTATTTGGCTCTACTAACAAGTCCACCTTAGACAAGTTTGTTGAGTCTATGACAGGAACATTTGAGATGAGCATGATTGGTGAGCTCAACTACTTTCTGGGACTACAAGTTAAGCAGCTGGAGAATGGTATCTTCCTGAACCAGGAGAAGTATGCAAGGAATCTGGTGAAGAGATTTGAGCTACAAGAGTCTAAGCCTTGCAAAACTCATATGTCCTCTTCAGTGAAGATAACAAAAGATGGCACTGGCAGCAATGTTGACCCAACATTGTACAGATCCATGATTGGTAGTTTGCTATATTCTCTGCCTCTAGATCTGACATCATGTTTTCAGTATGTGTTTGTGCTAGGTACCAAGCTGAGCCAAGGCAATCTCACTTGATTGCTGTGAAGAGGGTTCTTAGATATATCTCTGGAACTTCACCTTTAGGCATTTGGTATTCTTATGACACTAACACTAACTTGGTTGGTTCCAGTGACTCTGACTGGGCAGGTGATGTGGATGACAGGAAATCCACAAGTGGGAGCTGTTTTTATTTGGGGAATAATTTGGTCTCCTGGTATAGCAAGAAGCAGAACTGTGTTTCATTATCAACTGCTGAATCAGAATATATAGTAGCTGGCAGTTGTGTTACCCAACTTGTGTGGCTCAAACACATGCTTTCAAATTATGGGCTAGATAGTGATACACTTCTCATGTTTTGTGACAATCTAAGTGCCATAAGTATCTCTAGGAATCATGTCCAACATTCTAGAACTAAGCATATAGACATAAGGCATCATTTCCTAAGAGATATGGTAGAGGACAAAGTAATCAACATTGAACATATTGAGACAACTAATCAGCTTGCTGATATGTTTACAAAACCGTTAGATAGTGAGAGATTCTTCAGTTTGAGGAAATCTCTTGGCATGTGCAATATGTGAAAATGTTGAGAAAACCAGTGTTGACATAACACCACTGTCTAGCACTGGTATATTGGTTGTGGTGTAGTAGGTACGCTGTTGTTTTTCTGTTGAATTCATTTCCTTGTGAGTCTCATTTCATCTGTGTTTTGTCATATTTGGTTCGTGTGGTTTAACTCTTTGATTAACAACTCTTTCTAGTTATCAGTTTCACATCTTTGTTTTGAAAATGTAATAAAACTCTTTTGTTGTCTGAGGTTGTGATTGCCTAACATATGAAGGAGTTGGGGTACACAAAGTTCACTACTTTGATGTCTATTCAGTTGTGTCTTATTCATATGGAAGGTGTACATGACATGTGGAGAAGCTGGGGTGCATGATGTTGACAGCTTCACTGTTACTTAGTTGTGCTTATTTACATGTTTCTGTTTGTTTGGCCAAGGAACACATGAGGGTGATCTTTTCTACTAGGGTGTTTGAGGTTTAGATTTCTTACATTTAGTAGCACTGATCACTTGGTGATTCTCTTGAATGCAGGTTGGTAAACAAGTATGCATAAGGAATTGGGGTGTTGGGGTGCATGATAAATGAATTGCCAACATTCAAGGCCTTTGTACTTGCCTAACTTGCTACTGTTAATGTTGTTACTGGGGGGTGTGGAGTACAGGCTGCCCTCATTCAGTAGTGACATTAGCTTTGTGTTTAGCAACCTTCAGTTTTGGTTCAGATGAGTTATGAAAATAATAAAGATTATTAAGAGATGTGTGATGTGCTGGTTTGAGGAGTTTTTCATGAAGTGTTTACCATCTGCCTATTTGACATTACATTGTTGCATTCATGTAGAACTGCATTGTTTTCTTTCTTGTTGTTGAGTTGTGTTGGTCTAGGCTTAGGGGGAGTATAATTTATAATTCATGTGTTGAGGCATACAACTTGGGTGACATACTGCAGGTGACACGCTTTTCCGTGACTTTCTATGCTGTGGAAGTGAATTTCTCCTTGAATTCATAACTGTTTATCTCTGTGTGTTTCTTGTTATCTATGTTGCTTACTCATGATTTTGATCTGAACAATATGTATGAGGTACTCACTTGCTATATTGGTTAAGTTTCAGATGTATTTTTGGATGTATCTCAAGCTCTCACATGAATTTGCCTTGGTGAAGCCTGTACCTCCACCTTCGGTTTTGAATGTTATCAGATGTTATCCCAACATTGTGCACAGTCGCAGAACAACATTGAAAACAGGAACTTATAAGTTTTCAGTTTTTTGAAAACCGCTCTGGTTAACTGTTAATTAAACATCAAAGCATGTGCGCGAAAACATAGTGGGAAAGTTTTATTTGATTTAAATTTGGTAACTGCCCACTAACATTCATTCTCTTTCCTATTCACGGTTATTTCTGAAATCAAAACCCTATTTTCCTTAATTAAACTTGCAATTTCCTTATTTGTGCGTATTTTGCAAAATTGCTCTCAAAATTATCTCGACCTTCTCTGCGATTTCTCTCAAAATCTCTGTACTAACAATGGCAAGCAAGTCTCCCATGCAAAATCTTGCAGATGTTGCCCTGGACAGCGAGCCTACTGTTGCACGCACTCATTCACACACTAGAGGTGCTACTGCAAAGACAGTTGAAGCTCATGTTGCTGCTAAGAGGAAGGCGATTCCCTATGTGCGACGAGGAAATAAGTCCAAACAGGGAGAATCAACCTCCAATGTTGAGCCAACAGTGGAACCAACCACTTCCATCACCAATGAGCCTGAAACTGAGGTAAACACTGCTGAACCCATCCCTGAATTTCATGTTGATATACCTGTTGAGGGGGAGGGTAGTGGCTCTGTTGAAAAATCTGTGGAGAAATCCGTGGATGTGTCTGTTGACAAGATGGTGAGGAAGTGGATTAGGGCTCAAAAGAAAAAGAGAAAGGGCAATGGGGAGAAATTGAAAAATATGTCTGAGTCTGCTAAGGCAAGGGCTGAGGCCAGGAAAAGACAGGCTGAGAGATCAGCTAGGAAGAGGGCTGCTGAGGATGAGAAGAAAGCTGAGGAAGAGAAGAAGGTTGCTGCTGCTGCTGCTGTGAGAAAGAGGAAAGGAAAGCAAGTAATGGAAGAGGAAACTGAGGTAGTATATGTTGAGGATGAAGAGAAAGGAGAGGAGAAGGAATAGGAGACTGGAGAAGAGCATGATGTTGCTGCTGATGTTGGAGCAACATCAGGGATAGAGGAGTATATTGATGGGCTGTATGTGTTCTTCCCTGAGGATGATGAGGACTACTTTTCTCCATACTATCTCAACAAAGAGTTGGAGAAGAAGTGGGATTCCTTTAAGAGAAGGGAAATTCACACTGAAAGAGCTATAGAAATGGCCAGTTTCAAAGAAAACAAGGTAATGGACTTGCTTGAGACAAGAGGGTTGCAACAATCAGTGATGGAGCTGAGTGACTATGCTCCTGAGATTGTCATGGAGTTCTACCTAAATCTCTCCAAGTGGATCAGGGACTACAGATCTCCAAAATTTGGAAAGGCTTGGGTGAGGGGGAGAGTCTTCAACATTGACCCCCACACCATCAACAAGATCTGTGGCTTCCCTACTGCTGAAGAATCTGAGGACCCCTATTATGATTATGTGATGGAAGACTTGACTGGTGGGTTGGTCAAAATCTGGAGAGATGCTCTGCCAACCACAAAACTCACCTCCCTTAGTGTTGTCTTGCATAAGATAGCTTGCTTTAACTGGCTGCCAAGCAAAAATGTCACTGTTTTGACTAAGGAATCAGCAATCCTAGTCTACAAAATCAAGAATGGGCTGGCAGTAAACATGGGGGAGAGGATTGTGAATTCTATGTCTGAAGTTGCTGGAAGGAAGAATGGGATGCTGCCTTATCCCTCTCTCATCTGCAAAATCCTTGGCAGTCAAGGATTGAAGACAAGTGTAACTGTGGGCTGGAGGAAGAATGATACTGAACTGACAATTCTCCTAAGCTACTTGTCTGGATCAAGAGTGAGAGACCTTCCATGGAACCCTAAAGGAGTGGTGAGACCAAGGGCTGAAAAGAAGAAGGCTCAGGAGTTTGCTGAACTTCAGTGCCTACGTCCAAGGAGGAAGATTGCATAGTTACTTCTGCTTTTGTGGATCATATGCTGAACTGGTATAGGGGCAGATTGCTGATACTCAGAGAGAGATCGAGGAGAGGAAGGAACACCTCAAAGAGCTGGAGGACATTGTGAAAAATTTGGCGAAACTCCCTTCTTCACAAAAATGGGGAGAGTAGTTCCAATTTTAATTTCAGTCTTCTAGTTTTTGGTCTGTTTCTATGAACTGCTAATATCTTTGAACTGCTGGTACATTTTGGTTTTATTTGATCAAGGGATATGCTCTTGATATTTTAGCTATAGCCTGTAAATCTAAGTACTGATGTTGAACTGCTCTAACTAACCTTAATTGCTATTTCTTATAAATGAGCATTTTGAACTGTTTGTCTGGTTAACCTTTTATGCAGGAAACGTACTGGTTTCAATGTTGAGGCAACGTTGATGAATGTTAAGGTCTGAACATATGTACATATGTGAATATAGTGATGACCTTAATGCTTGTCTTGGTTAATTTAACTTTGAATATGATATCTTGTATTAAGGGGAAGCGGTTTAGTAGTTTAATTTGTTTCTTGTTGATTATAACTTTCTGGATATAAGACTTGATTGGAACAGGTATTGGTTTTGTGAAGAAAGGCAAAAAGGGGGAGATTGGAAGTGCAGGGCTTTCTGGAATCAATGTTAGACGGTGAAATGTTAGACGATGTTGAGTTAACATTGAGGAAAACATTGAAAGCCGAGAGCTTGTGCGAAAACTGTTCTTTAGTTGCCAAAATTAAGTTTTGCCTTTATTCACTTATTAATCAAGTTCCACGGTTTTGGTTGTTTATGTTTATGTCCAGGAAAGTATCTTAAACATAAGGAAGAGCTATGGAAGATTCCTTACTTGAAGTTTTCATAATTCAAGCAAAGTTGAATAGTCAACTCACACGCTTTCAAAAGAAGGAAACAAGTTAGTTGTTCTCTGCGACGCGATTCTTTCCAGGATTCTCCGAATTGAAGAAGATGTGCTACCTTGTTAAATCAGTAATGAAGGAAACACATATTCTGGAAAGATATGAAGTTCACAAAGAAGGCAAGTTTCAACAAGGAAACAACAAGAATTACCAAAGCTGTGAACAACGCATCTTGGCGTTCAAGACTCAAGATATCTAGAAAAGATGTGAAGTTCATTAAGATGAAGACAAGATAATCGTGCCAATAATCCGAGAGATTAATTATTCTTTGTATTGTCTTCGTCTTGTTTTGCGAAGTTTTTGTATCAACTGCTTAAGTCTAGTTCATAGAAGTTAAGTAGTTCTTACTTGTCTGTTTCGTTGAGTCCGATCAACAAAGAGCGTGAGTGAATTGTTGTGAGGAACGTTTTTGATAAAACCTTTATGGTTATTTGGCCTAAGGCTCGGAAGTTTTTAATAATATTGAAAACTTCTTAAAATTATATCTTCTTGTGTTCTTACTTCCGCTGCACATTATTATTATCAAGAAGATCAAAATAGAGTTAAGGCAATTCCAGCTTAACTCTCAAAAAGGTGATGTGTCAATCCACGGTCCTACAATTTCATGCTTCTCTCACAAAACTCATGCAGTTTTTGATGGGATTGACTGATGCATTTGATGCTGTAAGAAGCCAAATTCTTGGACTTGAACCTCTTCCCCTGGTTGAGAAGGCATATGCCATGGTTCTCAGGGTTGAGAAGCAAAAGGAAGTTCACTACCTCATAGCTGATTCACATGACTACTCTGCCTTACCAGTCAGGTCTCATGCTCCATCTCAAGCTAGGCCTCACTCTAGCTCTTTCCAGAACTTCACTAATAGAGATTCCAAGAAGAGACTCTCTGATAAGTTCTATGACTACTGTCAAGGAAATGGACATACCAGGGAATATTGCTTCAAGCTTATTGGTGTACCTGACTGGTACAAAGAACTCAGAGAGAAAAAACCCAATTCTAGTGTTAGAACATATGCCCACTCTGCATCCACTCCTAGCACTATGCACTCAGGTGTTCATCTTGGCAATACACAGTCAGCTACTCCTGGTGCAGTTCTACCCTCTGATCAATTTCAGATGGAATTCATGAAGATGATGAAACATATAATGCAGCAGGCTCCCTCCACTTCCTCAGATGCCCCCAGAGTTAATTTTGCTCACTTTGGAGATTTTGCTCATACAAGTTTCTGTCTCTCTACCATTGCCAGCCTTGATTCTTCTGTATGGGTTATAGACACAGGAACATCCAATCATATGCCTATGAATTTGAATTCTTTTACAGCTGCACAACCAGTGAATTCTTATATACATGTATCTTTACCTGATGGCTCTATTAAAAAGGTTACCCACACATGCCATATACAACTAACACCTAAACTAAATCTTCAAACAGTGCTCCATATCCCTGAATTCAAATTCCATCTCCTTTCTATCCCCAAACTCACTAAATCTGCAAATATCAAATTCACATTTTTACCTGATATTTGTCTCTTGCAGGACCTACAGACTGAGGAGATTCTAGATGTGGGTCACATCTTCTGCAATCTATACATTCTTTATCCAAATAACTGCTCTGTTGCTTCTTTTAAATCTGACTTTACTAGTTTACATGTTATCTCTTCTAGTAAAGGTCTATCTTCCCTTGTATCTCACAATGTTGACTCAATAAAACTATGGCACGACAGATTTGGACATGCTTCTTATGATGCACTTAAACACATTTATGGCATTTCTGCTTCTAAATTTGATTCAACAAAACTTCATGCTTGTGATATTTGTCATCTGTCCAAACAACCAAGACTGTATTTTCCTCATAGCTCTAGCTATTCTACTGCTTTATTTGAGCTTATACATGTAGATATTTGGGGCCCCTACAGATTACCCACCATGTCACATAACAATTATTTCATGACCATTGTTGATGACATGAGTAGATGCACTTGTACATTCATGATGCATTATAAAACCCAAATATCTGGTCTGATTAATGCCTTTACCACTATGGTTAAAAATCAATCCAGCTCTAACATCCTTACTCTTAGAAGTGATAATGGGTCAGAATTCACAAGTAATGATTGCCAGTCTATTCTACAGTCTTATGGGATCACACATCATAAATCCACTCCCTACACTCCTCAACAGAATGGAGTTGTAGAGAGGAAGCATAGGCACCTGTTGCAAGTGAACAGGGCTCTTCTCTATCAAGCAAATCTCCCTCTCAAATTCTGGGGATATGCAGCTTTAATGGCTACTTACCTTATCAACAGGACCCCTATTGCTACATTACAGTGGAAGACTCCTTTTGAGGTTCTACATGGTTATCCTGCTGACCTCAGTTCCTTAAAGATTTTTGGATGTTTATGCTTCTTTGCTAATACCAATCCTCACAAAGATAAGCTCACCCCAAGAGGTTTTGAAGGCTGTTATCTTGGGATTTCTCCAGGACAGAAAGCTTACAAGGTGTATGACTTCAAGACTAAACATGTTATCACTAGTAGAGATGTGATCTTTTATGAAGATCAATTTCCTTTTGCCTCTTACTGTGCTGATAAAGAAAGTACCCCTCTCCCAGTGGCCTTTCTTGAAGCTCCATACACTCCTCTCTCATTCACTGGACCATCTCCCACAACACCACCAGATAACTACCTACCTTCTTCCCCTACTATATTGTCTCCTCATGTTGATCCTTTAACCTCTGAAATTACTCCTCTACAACCCTCTCCTGTTATTCTCAGGAGAAGCAACAGAACTACCACACTTTCCTCTTACCTCAAAGACTTTGTGCTTTCATATCAAACTGACCCTATAGCACCCCACATACTGCCACCTACTACCTACTCTCAATACACTCATCATACTTTCCCTTATACTTATCCATCTAATTTCACTCCATCTTACCTCTCCTCTCTAGCTAACCTTGACACCATATCTGAACCTAATCTTACTCTCAAGCATGCAAAAACCCTCACTGGATTACTGCTATGCAAACTGAGCTCCAGGCCTTGGAATCTAATGACACATGGGAGTTGTTACCCTTACCTGCTGGCAAACATCCTATTGGTTCTAAATGGGGTTTTAAGGTCAAACTGAATCCAGATGGAATTGTGGAAAGGTACAAGGCTCGCTTGGTTGCCAAAGGCTACAACCAAGTGTTTGGATTGGACTACAATGACAGCTTCTCACATGTTGTCAAATTGGTCACAGTCAGGCTTCTCATTGCTGTTGCTGCTCACTATCAATGGCCCTTGCAATAACTTGACATAAATAATGCCTTTTTGCATGGGTTTCTTGATGAGGACATTTTTTTGGCTCCTCCTCAAGGCTATAATAAAGCTGGTCCAGGACTGTTTTGTAAACTCAAAAAGTCCCTCTATGGTTTGAAACAAGCTTCCAGGCAGTGGAACCTTGAATTTACAAAGTGTTTGTTGGATTTTGGGTTTAATTAGTCCCCTTATGATAATTGCCTCTTTACTATGGGCTCTGGTCCCTCATTTGTAGCACTTTTGGTATATGTAGATGATGTGCTACTCACTGGCCCCTCCTTGGCTCTACTATCATCTGTCAAGGACCACCTACATAAGGCCTTCACTATTAAGGATTTGGGGATGCAAAATACTTCCTTGGCCTTGAAATATTGCACAATCCTTTTGGCACCTTTATTCACCAGAGAAAATATACTCTGGACATACTTGCAGATGCTGGTCTAACTGGAGCTAAACCAGTGCCCCTCCATTGCTCCAAAGGTTTTAAACTCTCTGCTGAGGGGGAACCTTTTCCTCATCCTGATCAATACAGGCGCCTCATTGGTCGCCTCCTCTACCTCAACATGACAAGGCCTGATGTGTGTTACATCATCAACCAATTAAGCCAATTCATGCAGGCCCCTACTAAGTCACATTGGGATGCTGCTCATTCAGTCCTTCTATATCTTAAGGGCACTCCTTCTCTTGGCTTATATTATGATGCTTCTGTCCCTTTACAAATTACAAGCTACTCAGATGTTGATTGGGCTTGTTGTTCAGATACAAGTCGCTCAATTACTAGTTTTGCTATTTTCTTTGGTCACTCCCTTGTGAACTGGAAAACAAAGAAACAAGTCACTGTTTCCAGATCTTCAGCTGAAGCTGAATACCGCAGTATGGCAAGCACTGTCTGTGAACTGAAATGGATCAGTTACATTCTTAAAAAGCTTCTTGTTCCAGCTGCTCTTCCTATTCCTTTGTATTGTGACAACAAGGCCGCAGTCCACATTACTCAAAATCCTGTCTTTCATGAGCGTACTAAGCACCTCGACATCGATTGCCACGTCGTGCGAGACTCCTTCAAAGATGGATTTGATCTTCCTCTACACCTTTCTGCCTCACTCCAGATAGCTGACTTCTTCACCAAACCACTTGCAGCTCCATCTTTGTAGCACTGGATATCCAAGTTGTATTTGGTAGATCCTTACCAAGATACAACTTGAGGGGAGGATATTAGAATAGGGACATTTCTGTAATTTTACTTTTCCAAATGTATTTATTAGTCGGTTATATAGTTGTTAGTTAGTTAATTGTTCTCTTAGCTGGTGTTAGTTAGCAGTATAAATACATCCCTTGTAACAGAATTGTACAATGAGTTTATTCCATATTCATTCCACCATTAATGAAATATGTTACTTTCAACAGAACCAACAAAATGTTAGACGATATACGTACTCTAAGAAAAAAAATCAGTAAAATCTTTCATGAACTAATCTAGAGAAAAAGAGTGGCACGGCAATAAAGCTTAAGCATCACGATCACAAAACAAAATAGGAGAGTATTTTGTTCTTATTTCGTCTGGGTTACAAAACACCGTAAAATGTTACAAAGGGCCTATCAGCTGCCAAAATAATGCTAATCAAATAGAAATCGGACTAGCTTGGTCCAGAACACCTATTATAAGCTAACTGGACAATACAAGTAAAATTACAATATCTTGATAGTATATCGAATTCCAGGAAATCGATCTAGGCTGTATCGAATTAGGTATGTTCGATACAAGGAGTGTTGGGTAGTCCAATACCGAATCTGGGTCCTACGATATAGGAGTGAACTGAGTATCAAATTGCGAGACTTCGATGTAGAGTGTATCTAATTGAGGTCCTTCGATGTAGGATTGAATAGAGTTGCTGAGTATCGAATCGGATATCTTCATTCGAATGATGCAGGAGCTCCGATCGAATGGCGAGTATCGAATGCTAAGGGTTCGATATTGAGTAGGTGAGAGCTGGTCTTGAATGCGTGTTGAGAATATCAGTGAACGGGGTATTTATAAACCCGTTCCGTGGGCCCCAGTGGTAGTTGGAGAATGAGTATCGAATTGGGGTAGTTCGATGTATCCCTTAGATCAAATCTGGCGCATTCGATGCTCGTTCAATATCGAATTCCTCATGTTCGATGTATAATTGAATGGGCATTCATTCGTGGACCGACCCAATATTTATATTGGGCCATTCCTAAAATACCCCCATCATATAGTCCCCCCAGTTTGGGAGACGGTGTCGATCAGAAAGCGGGTGCCAAACTATAAAATTCTACCTTTATTTTGTCGCATTCTGTTTATAATCTGGATAATGATGAAAATCATGCCCCCGATTGGGAGACGATCTCGACCTGAGAGCGGGTTCCAAGCTTTAAAGACCTGGTTTTGTTTTGTTGAAAATCATGCTCCCGATTGAGAGACGGGGTCTCCAAGACGTGGGTCCCAAACATATTGTTTTTGATCTATCGAGTTGGGCCTTAAACCATATTGAAAACCTCTCGTGCGGATTTGCCGTTATATTCGTATCTATGCATGTAAAAAAATTAAATGTATATACTTTTTTTATGTTGGTGTTATTGATCGAATAGGTTTCATTCGATTTGAGTTTCTATATCGAATGGCGGCGGTTCAATTTACATTTCACCCTTTTTCGCACGTCGGTCGAATTGTCGTCGTTCGATGCTGGAATGAATATCGAATTTGCTCGATTTGATGCTCGTTCTCATGGGCCTGGTGGGCTTTTTCCACTTCTATATAAAGGGGGAAAAGTTCTGAAAAGCTTATTCTCCATTCCGCAAAACTCAGGCTCAAAAGTGAGTAACATCGAACGGACATGGCTCGATACATCCTGCATCGAATGTGATCAATTCGATGCTGGTTGTATCGAACATAGATTATTCGATCTAATACCTTAGTAAAAAAAATCTTACTTTTTATTGAAAATGCAGATTTTTGCCTCTGACTTTATTTAACATTGCTTTTCTTTTTGCAGGCAATTTCTTTCGCAATCGTTTGATGATTTTTCAGCTATAACCCAGGTAAATGATTATTCGCTTACTTTGTGTGTCGTTATATGCTTGCATAGTGAATGGTGTTTAAACATATTGCGCAATTGTTGTAAGTGTCGAGAGTGACGTATTCGCGTAGTCGGCTTTCTTTTCTTTTTTATTTTATTTCAGTTTGTGTCGATCAAGATGGTGAGTTCTGAATCGACGTCGGGGAGATGATAATGATTTAATCAACTCTGTGGGGGGGGGGGCCTGCAAGTGCTCCCGCGGGTTCGAACTTACCGCGGGGAGATGATAATGATTTAATCGATATCAATTCTATCAATTCGTCGAGGGAAGATCATATTGATGGTAATGCTAACCAACCGTCCTCACAAGGCGGGGAAGATGATTCGCAATTGTTTTCTACTGAGGATAATCGTTCCCCTAGTGAAGTTGGCGAAGACATTGAAATCATCAATAGGGAGATTGATGACTATGTGGAGGTCCCAGGGATGGCGTATAATGCTTATGTATCGCGGTTGCAATATAGTCGCCCTTTCTTGCGCGAAACGTACAATATAGAAAATAAGTATAAGTTAGTTATTCCTGGCCTAGACGAGCGCATGGATACTCCCCCCCTTGGTCACCTCACAGTGTTTGTGGGTCAGTTGACCAACGGGTTGCGATTTCCTATACCAATCGAGTTAAAGCTTATTCTTAGGTCCATCGGGCTTGTGCCGAGACAGATGACACCAAACTCGTTCGGGCACATTATTGGTTTCATCATCTTGATGAAGGCCTTAGGCGAACCGCAAGGTCCCAATGAGTTTTGGTCTCTTTTCGAGGTCTGCAGGAGGGAAATAGGCTTTTATCATGTTAAAGCATTGAGACACCACATATTTCTAAGTGGCGATGCCTCTAGTTATGGGAAGGACTGGAAAAGGCGGTACTTTTACATTGAAGAGAGCTATGGGGGCGAATTTGATACGTATCATCGTGATTGGTTTGCTGGTGCGAGAGTTGCGATACCACATGGTGTGCGCACTCCTTCGTGGGATTGTAATTTTATCGCGAACTTAGTTCGTGACCACCAATTTAATGTTAAAAGATTGGTAGAAAATCGTGTATTGTCTTTAGCGGGGTTGTTCTCAGTTCGTTATGACGGAAGATATACGCATGGTATAGATATTGTGTCTTTAGTTGATTTTCTGTTCTAGTTTCAACCTTATGATGTTACTAACGCTTGTTTATTTTTCCAGGCAAATTCATCATGAATCGTCACGCCCGGATAAGTCGAGCCCTTGTCGCTGAGAACGAAGGTTCTCAAACTACCGCCACTGCCCCAATACCACCCCCGAGTAAGAGGAAGAACAAGGGTAAGAAAGCCGCACTTGAGTCTTCCTCCTCTGCCCGCGTTGAGGCCTCGTCTGATCCTTTCGAGGATATTATGGGCCAGGGTCGGGTAAATACTCCTCCTCCCACTGAATTTAGTCATGCGGGAGGTTTTGATGGTGCTGGCGCTGATCAGGGTTAGAATGCCGAGCATACTGAGGTTGCAGCTTGTGCTAAATGGAGGAGAGTCCCGCAGACC
Organism: Linaria vulgaris; assembly: GCA_948329865.1. Classification (NCBI taxonomy): domain Eukaryota; kingdom Viridiplantae; phylum Streptophyta; class Magnoliopsida; order Lamiales; family Plantaginaceae; genus Linaria; species Linaria vulgaris. The sequence continues at coordinate 70,063,762 of OX415249.1, forward strand.
CGTTCTTAAACCGGGGGTGTTATCCCGACCATTGGGGAGTACGATATTTCCGAGGAGGAGGCGATTAATGCCTTAAAAGTCCTTCTTCCAAATCTTGCAGTTCCTTATGCTTCCGCAGAGGAAAGAAAGATGGTGGTGAGGAATGCTCTTCACATTATTGCCGCAGTAATATTTCATTCACCGGATACAATATTGTATATATGATTCGTTCTTTAATCATCTTTGTAATTTCTTTATATTTTTCCTTTAGGGTGGTGGAGTTGTGGACGCTATGATTGCGGGGTTGGTCCAGGCTCACGAGGAGAGGATGAGTGGGCAGCAACGCTTGAGGGCTGAATTCCGGGATAGTGATCCCGATGCTCTGAGAGCCGCATTGGATGAGAAAGAGAAGGTCATACAACAGGTGAGGGATTACGTCACTCGAGCTGCCAATGACAGGGAGGAGGTGAAACTTGCAGGAGAAACCATTGATCGACTCCAATTGCAAGTCAACAACCTTTCGTCCAGTAAGGGTGTGCTGGAGAAATGTGTTGCTGAGCTTGAGAATGATCTTGCTACCGAGAGAGAGGGAGAGAAAGAGAGAAGAAGAAGAAGAAGAACGCAGAGGCTGAGGATGTTGGATATGCCCGCGGTATTAGCGAGGTAAAGGATATTCTATGATCTTTAAGTAGCCATCTTTTATTCTTGATTGTCAATCTTTTTTTGTCACTCGAACAGGTTCCTACTGCACAGCAAAGGGTGGAAATTGCTGAGGAGTTTCTCCGGAGCAACACTTTTCAAGAGATCAGTGCTCAGAGGGGTGCCCGGGATGCCAAGAAGGCGCAAGTGCTCACTGTCCACCAGATTCATAGCACCAAGTATCTCCATGGCTGTTTGAACCCTCAGTGGCTCGATCTCTCGTTGGGGCCTAACAGAGAAGTTCTTCCGCCCACCGTCGCTGATCAACCTGCCGTTGTGGATGAATTTGCGAGCCTACTCGAGGGCGAGAACCTGATCTTTTAGGGAATATCTCTGCCTCCCCATATGCCTCCTACTTATCATTCCTCTGAGGATGAGGATGACGCCGACTCCTAAGGGCTTCGGTCTCACTTTTCTATATTTATGAACAGTTTTAATTTGTTTTGGCGTTGTGTCGCCTTTTTATGTTGAATAATTTGAATAATTGAATTGTTGTCGTTCTTTTCTATTTGAATCATGCGATATTTTGCATGCTGGTTTGGCTCATGTGTTGCCTTTTCTTTCAAATATTGTCGTCGCATTTTACTTTATTTTGACAATTTAACTGATGTTCTACATTCGTAGAGAGTCGCATGTTTTCCGTTTAACCAACTACTTTGATTGGTCGTTATGTTTTTCCACTCGTCTGTTGGATATCCCATAGACGAGTTTGCCCACTGTATCTTTTTCTTTTGGGATTTACGATTAGCACTCGTCGTTTTAGACATAGTGTTCGTCCCGTTCTTCATTTTTCGGGGTTTTTGGTTACCACATGTCGCTTTGGACAACGCGCCCATCCTATTCTTCATCTTTAGAGATTTGCGGTTATCACTTGTCACTCCGGATATAGTGTCCATCCCATTCTTCATCTTTAGGGATTTGCAGTTATCACTTGTCACTTCGGACATAGTGTCCGTCTTATTCTTCATCTTTAGGGTTTTGCGATTAGCACTTGTCACTTGGGACAGAGTGTTCGTCCCTACTTCATCTTTTGGGATTTACGATTAGCACTTGTCACATGGGATAGAGTGTTCGTCCCATCCTTCGTCGGGCCAAACCTTCTTTGGTTCTGCACTTTATCAATATTATGCATTTCACTGCATAACAAGATATTTTGCATTTTCCATTTGCTAAGACAGTAACATAACCGACAAATCAAAAGTGTCTCACGATGAGACATAATGATATTAATAAATAGGTCAAAGCTTGACTTCAAAGCCCATTTTCCTATGTTCCTCGAGGCACTCCTTGGGGCTCGAGTCTTCTTTGTCCCTGTTTAAAGTTAGTACATGTCTGCCCCTCATACTCATCAGAGTAGAGGGGACGAATAAAAGTTGTTTAAAATATTCAGAAAACTAAAGACTTTTCAAAAATGAGACAAGAGCAATTTAATCGATCTGCTCCATCTTCATTGGTCCCAGTGCTTCCATTGCTTCTTGCTCCTCTCGTGGTCGCAGTTGAAGCGATGCCACATAGCATTTCCAGCTTTCAATATGATCTGCGATGACTTCACCTGTTCCGGCAGGAGTTGGAAACTTAACCATTTGATAGTAAGTAGAAGGCAATGCTCGAAATGCATTCGGCGCTGGCCTTCCTAGAATGGTGTTGTATGGAAAATTCATGTCAATCACGACATACTCTGCCAACAGTGTTCTTCTTCGAGGTGCGGTTCCCAATAAAGTGGGGAGTGAAACCATTCCGCGGGGTACTAGCTCCGGGCCTCCAAAACCATGAAGCGAGGTTCGGGCCGGTTGTAGTCTCTCGTCATCCAGCCCCATTATCTCCCAAGTTGACTTGATCAGAACATTCATGGAGCTTCTTTGATCCACCAACACTTTCGTCACGCCGAAGTTGGCTATGTCAACCGTTATCACTAACAAAGAATTCAGATTTCCTGTCTGTATGGCTTGGGAGCTCAACTTGCGCATATCTGCCGTTGAGAAGGTAATCTCTTCCTGCGGTATTTCCTGGATTCTCAGTAGGCCAACAAAGCCGACAAAACTGTCTGATTCAACAAGCCTAGAGATCTTTTTCCTGCCGTGCGTGGAATCCGCCCCCACTGGGCCACATGATATCATATTTATCATCGCCCTCCTGACGTTGCTGTCTGCAATCTGAGGGTAGTCCAACACATGCGGATGGTCGACTATTTTCTTCTTTCCTTTCTAGGCGAGCGAGATCTGTCTATATCTGCGTTGTCCTCCTGCTCCTTCATCTTTTTAACAAACTCCACGAGTTTGCTGTCCTTTATCAATCGTTCGATTTCATCCTTGAGATACTTGCAATCCTCGGTTTCATTTCCATTCTGCTTGTGGTATTTGTAGAAATGGGTTGACAATGTTGTTGCCTTGGAATCCCCCATCTGTCTTGGCTCCTTCAACCACCCTTTCTTCTTGGCCATCCCGAACACCGTCATGATGCTAGCATTCAGGGGCGTGTATCGCCTCGGCGATGTTTCTCTATACATGTTGTTCTTGTTTCTATTGCTGTTGCGGTTCTGGTCCTCCCTTCCTTGCTCCTTCTCTTTTAGCAGTGAAACAATGAATGCCTTGGTCACCATCACCTCCTCACGGTGCACAACCTACTGTGCTATTTTGTTTATCTCTTCAATAGTTTTGGGGTTCAGCCTGAGCAAATCCTTGCTGAAGGCTACGTTGTTGGTTGCGTAGAAGAGTATACTCATGATCATTTTCCCCCTTGGGGCAGTCTATCATAAGCAATTCTGCGTTGAAATGCCTCATGAAGTCCTTCAGACTTTCTTTAGTGTCTTGCTTGAGAGAGTATAGATGGGAATGGTCCAGAACTAATCTTGCCTGACTTGAGAATTGATCTTCGAACATCTTTCTCAACTGTTTGTAAGTTTTGATTGACCCTGGAGCAATTCGAGTGAACGAGTCCATCGCTACTCCAGCCAAGGTAGTGGCAAATATTCTGGCATGTACGTTCTCCTTGAACCCGTACAGGTCAGCTTGTTGTCCAAATGAAAAAGATGATCATAGGGATCTGTCTTTCCGTCGTAAGATTTCAAATCGGGGATTTTTCCCCATTCCCCAGAATTTTCTGCCTCTATTCCCCAGAGCACTTCCCATGCGTTCCATCCGGCTTTCAACCAACACTTTGCTGTCACCTGTCGCAAACTACCATGTGATGGCTTTGCTTATAATATTAATAGATATGAGATTTATGACTTTGGATTTACGAACCTTCATATCCTACTAGATCACTCTTGATTATGTACGTTTTGTTAACACAAATCGGATGAGTTCATTGGATTTCAGACTTGACACCTTTGTAGGTTATTAGAGACTCATATATGTATGGTTGGGATAACTCATGCCAAATGTCAAGGATCCATTAGACAGACAAACATCAAATAACTATCGACTACTATAAGTAGATATAGGTATTTTGTATATAAACTATTATGTTAAACATTGTGAAACCCAACCTCTAAACAATCTTTCCAATTACCGTTTATAATCATTCTTGCTTTAGTTTAGTTAGTTAATTTAGTTTATCCATCTTTCTTCCAGTATTCTTAGTTTAATTGTTTACTTGCTTTAATTATTATTTTGCATTCAAAACCAAAAGCCATTCTTTAATTGTTGTTTTCTACATCATAGATAGGTTTCCATTGCATTATAGATCAAGCACTCTTAACATCAAAAACATTTAGAGCATCATTAATATAGAAAGCATCCATGACATTCATAAACATTCATTATATCCTACAAACACATAAGGAAAGATCGTAACAATCATTAGTATTTTGCATTTAAATGATTACTTGATTTGTGCACTTGCAAAAAAGTGGGAATTATGTGTAACATTTATGTGTTAAGTGATATTCTTTGTTTTTACACGCATTTAAATGATTCATTCATCAATACACCATTCCCTTGGGGATAAGATACTTGGTTCGTAACTATATTTACTATTTTATTATTACTTGATTTGTGCATTTGCAAAAAAGTGGGAATTAGGTGTAACATTTATGTGTTAAGTGATATTCTTTGTTTTTACACGCATTTAAATGATTCATTCATCAATACACCATTCCCTTGGGCATAAGATACTTGGTTCGTAACTATATTTACCATTTTATTATTACTTGATTTGTGCACTTGTTAAAAAGTGGGAAATAGGTGTAACATTTCTGTGTTAAGTGATATTCTTCGTGCTGCATTAGATCATTATTGGTAAAAGTGACCAATAATTAGATCATTATTGGTAAAAGTGACCTCTTCCTCGGGCAGCTCCTCGATCTCAAGTAGGGCAGTAAAACCCACATATCTTTCCTCCCCTATCTCTAGAGTAAAACCGACATATCTTTCATGCCCTATCCCTATCTTAAATACTTTGGATAAGTTTTCTTCAGCAAACTCCTCTTTAATGCTCTGATAGAAGGCTCTGCATGAAAATTTTCACAATGTCATTGAAAAAAAGTAATGCATATCATATGTGAGTGATAATAGAAGATGTAAATATCATTGATTTTGAGAATTCACACCTTTAATTATGAGTGTTCATCAACTTTGCAAAGATTTCTTGATAAACCACATTTTTGGTGTAAGACCCGTCATGACCAACTAAGTTTCCCTTCTTTACCAAAAATTTAGTTGTTGCTTCAGAAACACCTTTGGAAAGTGCAACACATAATTGGCCATGGCTGAAAACATGGTCAGGTAAGTAGATTCCAACATAAGGTATGGTTTGCCCTTGTGACTTATTAATTGTCAACGCAAAGCTCAGTCGAACTGGAAACTGTGTACATGTCATTTGAAAAGGTAGCCTAGCATCCTCCACTGTCTTTAAAGGTATTCGTGGCAAGAAAACTCTTGTACATTTGAATTCACGAGTCAAGACCTCTGCATCAATGACATTTCTCCCAAATATATGACAAATAAGTCTAGAGTGGAAATACCACGACCTTCAGTTGACGTGTTGCACGGTGGTATGCTAGTACCAGTGATTCCTTGCGCATCAACCTCTGTATTTGACGAATACATTTTATTTAGTCTAGAAAGTGTGTGAATTTACATATAAGTTGCATAACTTTAATTAATTATCGAACGCACGTGTAAATAAAAAAGATGACAGCAAAAGGTATTGAAAGTGGTAACGAACATGTAATCTTTTTTATTTTTACGCAAAGCTACAAAAAAAGAAGCTTAATAAGACATTATATAAGTTAGCCGTTTGTGATATTACCTCTATTAGATTGTAAGTTTTGGCTTTGGTCATTCATCATTCTTGCTCTTCGTGCAGGGTAATTTTAGCGCCGTCGAGCAAGATAAGTCTCCCTCTCTGCGGTGAAATTAGATGCTAGGGGCGAGACTTGTGCTCTCGCCCCGTTCAGATCTTGCCATGTGTACAAACACACACCCACTTTGTGCACGTAGCAAGATCTCAACGGGGCGAGAGCACAAGTCTCACATCTAGCATCTAATGCCCCCTCTCTGCGTTACTCATTGTTTCTATTCTTTCTATGTTATGTGATCGATCTCTTGCACGCACTTGTTCCACGTGATCTTTATGTGGCAAATATTGTTACAAAATATTTAAATGAAATAAATGAAGGTGTTAATAATTATTTAAAAATAATTCCTAATCATTATTTTGAAATATGGCCAAGTAATTGGTTCAATTACAACCAAAATAACTCAATATATCTTGTATCTACGCGGAAAAATGAATTAGTTTACAATGTACATTTGCCACATGCGGATAATGAGTTCAAAATATATTTGCCTCTTCACCCAATTATGGTTTCATTATAAAAAGTGATATTGGTGGAAAGCAGCAGACATGAATGAAGGTTATAATATAATGTAGCTTAAAACACCAGTGAACAATGTAGCATTACATCAAACCAACATATATAAGGATAAATTTTATCCAGTACATACCATACCACTAAATGTCTATATTCAAAGTAAGATAAGATGATAGCCTAGTCAAATAAGTTACACAAAAGTTTTATTTATGAACTAAATATACATGAATAATGCGGTTTAGATTTGTGAAATATCATGACCAGATTAATTCATTAATGATATATACTATCGAGCACAACATAGTAATCTTATTTATTAAATTGTAAGTACAATAACTGAAATGTGGCAGTTTAAATAGATTACGAAATGCATGTAAAAATACTTGCAAGAAAATATGATCATTTAAGCAACTAAGCATCTAGAAAGTGGACTATAAAACGTAGAACTCCTTTTAAAAAAAAAACTTTTTGGACTAACAAAATAAATGATTTGATGGTGTACATAAATTTCGGGTAACATTACCTCTACTAAGTTGTATGTTTTGGTTCAGTTCATTAACTACTCTTGCATTTCGTGCACGATAATTTGACGCATGCGAGCAAGATATGATTCTCGCTCTTGTGAACTCATTGATTGTCTTGTTTCTCTCTCTCTAGCAGAGGCTCTTGCTCTAATATGCTCTGCTTGAGCTGCTATATCGGAAATGGTGTTGGAAGAACCTTCCATGATTTGAATTAAACTTCAGAAATCCTGCAAACAATAGTGTAAGATTATTTACTTCATGTACGGTTAAATTTTATTTCGATTATGTGTTGCAATTAGTTTTGATGTTTTAGGCGCCAATTTCTGAGTTTATTTTGAACATGCCTCCTAATATTTGGTCATTATTTTTTAGATCTTCTGTAACACCCCAAGTTTTCTTGGAGAAATATTTATTTGAGGGCGATTTACAATTTTTGCCCTTTATTTTACATAAACTTCAAGTTTTGCCCTTTTTTTTATTGGGCTTTTTTTTTGCCCGTTAACTTTATTTTTTTGATTTAATTTTGCACGGTGGGCTTCACTGAGGGCTGAGTCGAAGCCCAGGTGACGTGGCGTCCCACGTGGCGTATAGACGACGGCCACGTGGCGCCACGTCAAAAAAAATTCTTTTTATTTTTTATTTACTCAACTTGTAAAAATTAAAAATAAACTAATATTCAAAATTATATTTAATTTTATTATATATTGATCTAAATTATAAAAAAATAGCATCAATTCAAGTTTATTTAAAATGTTTAATAAATTTATATTTACTAATAAAAATTTATATTTACTAATAAAAGTTTATCAAAAAATGTTTAATAAATTTATATTTACTAATAAAAATTTATATTTACTAATAAAAATTTGTATTTATTAATAAAAAATTATATTTACTAATAAAAATTTATCAAAAAATGTTTAATAAATTTATATTTACTAATAAAAAATTGTAATAAAGTTATAATTACTAGTATAAATTTGTAAAAAAAGTTATAAATTTAATCAAACAGCACCAACACCACCCCCAACCCCCAAGTGGCCGCACCACCCCCAATGTCGCAGCCACCCAACAAATCAAACATCACCAACACCACCCCCAACCCCCCAGCGGCCGCACCACCCCCACTGCCGCCGCCACCCAACAAATCAAACACCACCAACACCACCCCCCAACCCCCCAGTGGCCGCACCACCCCACTGCGAAGACGCCGTCGATTTTCGTCGTGGTAGCGGCGGCAACAAGCGTCGTCGAATCACATGGATTAAGGCAAAAAGTGAATTATCGACTTGTGAATCTTTTGAATTTTGGATTTTGTTGTTAATTGTTAATTGGTGGATTTGATTAGTCGATTTGGGTTTGAGGGGGATGAGGGTGGATGTTGAGAGGTGGTCGTGGTGCAGGGGAGGTTGGGAAAGATGTGGTCGTGGTCCAGGGGAGGTCGTGGTGGCTGTTGAGAGGTGGTCATGGACTCGTGGTGCGAGGGTGGTGGAGGAGAGTGGGGTGAGGTCGGGGGAGATTGGTGCGTGGAGTGGGTGGTGGTGGTGGTGATCGGAGAAGAAGAAGAATTTCTTATTCTTTTTCTTTTTTTCTTTTTTGGCTAAAAAAAGTTGTTATAATTTTTTTTTGTTTAAATAAAAAAATATGACGTGGAGGCCACATCAATAGCCACGTGGGTTGCCACATCACCTGGGCTTCGACTCAGCCCACCGGGCAAAATTAAATTAAAAAATTAAAGTTAACGGGCAAAAAAAAAGCCCGATAAGAAAAAGGGCAAAACTTGAAGTTTATGTAAAATAAAGGGCAAAAATTATAAATCTCCCTAATAGTATTGCTATATATGCAGAGAATCACATATAGTTGCAGCAGAACTCCGTAGAACAAAAAGAAAGGGAAATAGATTGATTATATATGTTACATAATGATTCATTAGTGTATTACTCATTCACTTGCATGTACTGCAGCATGCATGTTATATGGTCTCATTAGCATAGAAGAAAGAAAGTTTTATAAAAAAGAAAAGAGGGGGTACTACATATAAGACCGAGTGATGTACCCAATCACACGATCAATCAAAAGAAAATCAAGCATCTAAGGGGGTTTACAGGAGCACCCCGAATATTTAGCCGAATTGGCTAGATAAGTGTCATCAAAACTAATGGGTGCTTTTCCGCAAATATAATGACCGCCCGTGAGAGTAAAGTATCTAAAAGTCACACCCAAACATGAAGTTTGCAATCCAAGTACCCTCTCCCACATAGGGAGGCCAAGATATTTCCGAGATAAGCGCGCTTCCCCAAAATTGTATACACCGCCCGTGAGAGTAAGATACTTAGAAGTCACACCCAAGGAAGGACTATGCAATCCAAGCACCCTCTCCCACATAGGGAGGCATAGACAATTTCGATCGAAACAAGAGATACTAACACTATTACAAAAAAAGAGCTTATCTCAAAAGTGGATACCTCGTAAAATAAAATAAGCTAGGAAAATAAATAATAACATACGGCTTATTACAAGAAGTTTTCCATCTAAACCTATCAAGTTAGATCCTCCAACCAAGTCTTCGAAATTGTCCTTTGCTAGTTTCTCCAATTTTCATGAATTAGACTTAGGATTCTGAAGAGAAGTCCAACTAAGCTTGTCCTTTTCTAGTAGAACTCGAACCTTTTGACTCGCCAAATTGCTCGGATATCGGCCATTAATACGGAGGATGTACGCATCATTAGCAAGTTGATCCGCTACTTGGTTGCCTTCTCTATAGATTTGGTGCATGGAACCATTAACCAAAACTAAGAGTGTACGAATCTTCTATACTTGTTGAATAATCTTCCACGGGCCTCCGTTCCTAGCATTCACAATGGGAATGGTAATAAGAGCATCCATTTCTATATCCACATCATGTAATCCAAGAGTATGACAATGTTTAAGGCCTTGATGAATGGCCAAGAGATCCGCTTCCACATTGGTCATTGGCTCCAAAGCATTGTGATAAATGCAAGCACAATTACCTAAATGGTCGCGAAGAACCCCTCCACCTCCGGCCAATCTGGGATTACCCTTCGAGCTTCCATCCGTATTAAGCTTCCAACGACCCTCTCTTGGTTTCGTCCACATAACCACAATGGGGGGTTTGGGACGGGTCCTTGTAAGCTTAATCCCCCACAACTCCACCACATACTTGGAGCCTTGCAATAACTTCTCACAACATGGTTTGATGGTGAATAAATCAAGAACATGTCAAACCACCTTATGGATAATACTCTTAGCATCCATAGGGACACCATAATGTCGAGCCGCATTCTGTGCCATCCAAATGTACCACAAAACAAAGATAGGAACAAGAATGTGAATGTGACAAGGTGGGGTGTGATGTCTCTCATTTATCCAATAAGCAATTAAATTTTTCCAAGATATAAAAACGGGTTGCTTGATATGGAAAGTGCGAAAAAAATAAGACCATACCTCTTGAACAAGTTGGCTTGACCAAAAGACATGATTCATAGTTTCAACACTCCGACAACAATTGCGTTGTGACACTATCTCCATGCGTTTGGCAATCTTTTGATCCATATGGAGGAGTTTTTGCACATAACGCCAAGCAAAGAAAGATATGTTTGGGAGGAGGATATTGTGCCAAAGGAATCTATATATGCCGAATGGAACATGAGGTTCGCAAATGGAACGTCGGGCGGATTTAGTAGAGAACATACCATTAGCATCGAGCTTCCAAAGCGTTACGTCTCTACCCTCTTGCCAAGTGGGATGGCCCATAACCCTCATGACTTTATCATCATCAAACACCTCCTCAAGATTCACAATATCATTCACCATTCAACCAAAAATCACAAACCCGAGAATGGAACCTAAACCTCCACCAAAGCTTGAGACCGAATACTTCAACTAAGCAAGCAAGTGATGGATATTAAAACCTCCAATTGCAAACGGTTTGTAAATTTTCTCCTAACTTCTCCAATGTAGCCTTCTTCTTTCCTCGGTGGAGCCCCAAAGAAACTGAGCAAACAACCTCTCCTAATCATCAAGAACGCTCGCCGGAGGTTCGAGAACTTGACAAGATAGACCAGAATAGAACATAGGATACTTTTGATAAGGGTAAGACGCCCATCAAAATTAATGAACTTCAACTCCCAATCGCTTATAAGACCACGGGTTTAGTCAAGCCACCTAGTGAAGTATTACGAAGGATAGGAGCACCAAGGTAGGTCATGGGGAACTCACCTTTCTCAAAGTCGGTAAGATCGTGAATAGCATGAAAATGGGTGCCATTACCATAAGGCGATGGGATGAAGCAACTCTTAGCCACATTGATAAGTTGACCTGAGACCATTTCGTAGAGATGTAAGAAATCCATAAGCTTAGCCATGTTGTCCAACGTCCCTTCACAAATATAATGCAATCGTCCGCATAGGCCAAATGTGACACACTAATACCGCCCCCGAAATTGAGATAGAGGTCATGATTCCATTCGTAAGTTGGTTCAACCCTCTAGATAAGAAATCGACGGCAATAATAAAAGAGCGCGAGAAATGGGGTCACCTTGACGAACTCCATGTTTGGACTCGAAGAGACCATGTCTTTCTCCATTGACAAGAATGGTGAAGTAGCAATTCTCGACGCAATTCTTGATGAGCCAAATCCATCTTCGAGAGAAACCGAACTTTATGAGGCATTGGTGCAAGAACTCCCAATCCAATCGGTCATAAGCCTTCTCCATGTCAAGTTTCACCACTAAATTATGCTTGTTCCTTCTTCTATTGAGATTTGTAGCCAACTCTTGAGCAAGGAGGATGTTATCGCCAATTAACCGACCTTTGAAAAATCCGCTTTGATTGAGAGAGACAATGTTGGGTAAGAAAGATGCTAACCAGTCATTGAGGAGTTTAGAGATGATCTTGTAGCTCACGTTACAAAGACTAATCGGTCTATACTCCTTCCATTCCGTCGGGTCTTTCTTCGGAATAAGCACAATATTAGTAGCCTTGAAAATGCGTGGAAAGGCGGTACCTCGAAATAAATCCAACACCGCTTCAAGAATATCCTCCTTAATAACATCCCAACACGATTGGTAGAAATGAGCATTGAATCCATCCGGACCCGTCACACTATCCGGGCTTAGACCGAACACAACTTCTCTAACTTCCTCAAGATCCGGGGGGCGGCATAGCAAAGTGTTGTCATCGTCGAAAATGAGGGTGGGGATAAAATTAAGATTATGGCATGCCGGAATATCAATATTAGAAGCAAGAAGGTGCTCGTAGTACCTTACGGCCGAATTGCCAATCTCTTTCGGGTCGTCCACTAAAACTCCATCTTCATGAATACGAAATATTTTGGCCCTAGCTTGTTTCTTCTTCGCCATAGCTTGAAAAAGCCTTGTGTTGCGTTCCCCTTCAATAGCCCATTTGCATCTAGCTTGTTGTTTCCAATATTCCGATTCCATAATACGAGTAGATACAAATTCGGCATAGCATTTATTCACCAAGGATCGAGATGTAGGAGTTGGGTTTTTATTATGAAGGATTTCGGCTTGCTTGAGGCACTCTTCCTTTTCCTTAATGTTATGAAAAATATTGCCAAAAGCGTTCCTATTCCAACTCTTAAGCTCCTTCCTCAATCGTATAAGTTTAGCTCCAAGCTTGAATAGCCCCACACAAGGAGTATGTGGACCCCAACAATCCGCAATCTTCGTGTGGAAGTCCTTGTGCTTGATCCACATATTTTGGAAGCGAAAAGGTCTCGGCTTACGACAGAGTTCCCGATCGAAATGAATAAAATGGAGGGGGTATGGTTCGAATGTAACCGTGACTCATGGACAATACGAGTGCTAGCAAATGCCAAACTCAAATCATAGTTGATGAGAGGACGGTCAATACGGGTGCGTATGCCATTGTTCGCCCAAGTGAAGGAGTTTCCTTCATAACCGACATCTTGCAAACCGCAATCATCAATACATTTGTGGAAGTCCTCCATCTCACCAATGTTAGGAGGAACTTTGCCATTTTTCATCTTCTTTAAGAACAACATTGAAGTCACCAACCACCAACCATGGTTTTTGCTCATCACTTCTTCTCAACCCATCCCAAAGCGATCGACGAAGGACCCGAGATTGAGCGGCATAGACAAAGATGCATAATAATGGTTGAGGGAGGATATTAGAAGAAATGACACGGTGTAGAAATTGTTCATAATCATCTAGAACCTCAATATGCATATCACCATTCCCAAAAACCCAAATCTTGTTGTTGGAGTTAGAGAAAGCCGATTCGTAATGAAACTTTTTCCAGAATTTATGCGCATCTAATCTAGCTTTCGGTTCAAGTAGGGCAAGGACCTTAGGCTTATGACGAAGGACCATATTTGCAAAATTATCTCCATTCTTGGGTTTACCAACTCCACGCACGTTCCAATAAACAAATAACATTAATGGGATGGGGAGGGTTACGTACCATCACGGGAACGCAACTTGCGTTCAACTTTTTCCTTTTTTTTCCTTCTTTCTTTGGTTTTTGCTTTTTGATGAAGACGCACCATGATCATTTGTTTTGTTGTTGGAGTCCTCGAGATGATTTTGGTTAAGATCCGACTCCTCAACGATCGTATCATCACTCACGGCTTCTTCATTAGTATGCCAAAGTAGGGAGATTGGTGAGATATGAGGGGTGGAGATATCACACGAGAACGTATCATCATGAGGTTGCGCCCTTGGGGAAAGAACTCTAGATTTAGGTTGATAGTTAGAATCCGAAACCTAGCTTCATCATCATTAACATCCCTCAAAATCATATCTTCAATATCTTTCTCTTGAGCCTTTCTCAATGGTTCGGCAAGTTCCTCATCCCTTAAGTGTTGTTCCTTCTCAACATTTGTCATGACATCAATTTTTGCCAACTTGAGATGTATTTCTTTATCCACCTCTTCTGCCGCCTTAATCATTTCCTTGTGGAATTGAACTTCCTCTTCAACCATGGTAAGGGCCTTAAGAGTCCTTTCACTCAACTCTTGACTCAACATATTACCTCTTCCCTTACTAGTAGTTTCCTTATGATAATACGCTTCCTCTTCAACCGTAGTGATGGTCTTTAGCGTTCCTTCACTCAACTTGTGACTTAACATATTTCCTCCTCCATTGCTAGTTGTCTCCATTGTTCGGCCCTTGTCTTCCTTAATATTGGATTCTTGCTCAAGAATATTGAAAGGATTTGGATCCCCTCTCTTAAGAGTTTCTTCGGAGATAAATTTGGGACATGCGAGTTAGTTGGGGCGACGTTCCTCCTTGCCTTATCCTTCCAAACATAAGTAGTAGCTTCACTATGTTTCGGTTCTTGAGTACCCTCAACCTTCTCATTATTCCCTTGAGATTTATCCACACCACATTCCTCAAGCTTATGACCCACTCTTTGACACTTTCGACAATAGTTCAGAAGATTTTTCATATATGATCTTTTGCTTGACGATATCCACTTTTTCGTGCACATCTTCTACCCCTATTCTATTTATCGGGACGTGACATAGTGGCCGCTCTTTCATAGAGCCTCAAAGGTCTTCCAAAATAGAAACCAATGTTCATAAGGGCATTTATTTCACAAAAAAACACATATTTAGGTTTGGTAGACCGATCCACATGGGATCTATAGGAGGTTCAAGTTCGGGATCGAAATCCGGAGTCCATTTGTAGATCGAACCATCGAGATCAAGAAAGCGAAGGTTCTTCTTCAACCATAAACGAGTATAATCCTCCTTCATGGTCAATTTCAACATAACGTGTCGCGGGCCTATTGGACTAAGGGTGTATTTGCCTTTGAGTTTTAGTTTTGCCATCTTGTTGTGGATATAAGTGTAGCTCGGCTTAACAAGAGGGAAATGAAGGATTAAGACAAGCTTAAGCCTCTCATCAAGAGCATTAACTTCCTCCTTCTTGAAGACAATCATGGATTTTCCTTTGACAAATCGAAAATCCATTGTAGTGAGGGTAGAATCATCAATAAGAGAGCGGTTGATTTCATATTGTCTCGTGGGAGCACCCGCTTGCGCATAAGAGGCACGTCGAATAGGAGCACGAACTTGATATGGTCGAGGATTGTCCGGTGCCGCATTGGGGTTTCTTCTCAAAGTTAGGTGGAGCAAGTGAAGAAGTAGGAGCTAGCAATGGCATCGCAAATCTAGAAAATTTATTCGAAAGATGCGGGAAATGGCCAGAACCAATCTTAGATGAACTCGCAATGTTAGAAGCCTTGTTGGAATCCATTGCTTGCTTTAGCCTTATCAAGCGCATTTACATTTTCCAATCTTGCATTAACACTCCCTTTAGCTTGATCATACGCTATTTTCAATGGAAGATTCAGACTCCCCTTGCCAAAATAGGGGAGGGGGAGATCAAAGAAGAATTTTCATTTTCCAAGTTTGGTGATGTGGCGCCACGTGGCACAGTGGGGTCAAGGCTGACCGAAGTCAACTTATCATTGTTGGCACAAGAAATATTCATGATATCTTAAGAAAAGTTCAAACTACGAGAGAAATAGGTGAAAAAAAGGATATTGCCCGAAATGGCAAAATATAAAGCTGCGGCGCCCAGCAGCCCGTGCCGCAGGTGTGCCCGAAATAGGCATGTCGCCTGTCAGGAGTGCAGCAGGGGGCCTGCCTGGGCTGACAGCGACGTGACCTTTTGGGAGAATTGACCCCTGGGCCAAACGGCTAGGTATTGTTGACCGATTCCAAGTGCAAAATGATCACAAGAACCTTGGGAACAGAGCTAAAGAACTCTTCGGTTATTGGAGCGCCGAAAAAGTGATCGAGAAAATGCAAAAAGTGATCGAAACCCAACAAAAACCCTTCCAAACACGCGAATTCAAACGGGAAAACACAAGAAGACCACCTAAAAACGCTAAGAAGACCAAAAAAATACCAAAATAACAAGAAAGAAGAAAAAATCGACACACAAAAGACTAAATCTATGGAAGGAATTCGCACTCAAGCTAAGGGTTCCAAAGAACACCTTGGAGATTGAACAAACAACCACAAATCGATCTTCAAATGTCAAATGGGAGTGTCAAGACCATAGCAATGACCAAGGCCGAGAGAGAAACATAACACTCACAAGTAACAAATGGTGTGAAGATGAACAAGAAGGAGAGAGAGAGAGAGAGAGAGAGAGAGAGAGAGAGAGAGAGAGAGAGAGAGAGAGAGAGAGAGAGAGAGAGAGAGAGAGAGAGGAGAGAGAGAGAGAGAGAGAGAGAGAGAGAGAGAGAGAGAGAGAGAGAGAGAGAGAGAGAGAGACGAACTATAGACAAGAAGACCAAGAAATTCGAGCTAGAAAACCATATAGTCAAAAAATCTGAAAATCCTCCATGGATGAAGCTTGAATTCGTGGAAAGCTAAAGAAATCCGAACTAAAAGACCATAACATCAAGAAAGACGAAAATCCTCCATGGATGAAGCTTGAATCGTGAAAAACTAATCAAAACCCATGGATAAAGCAAAATTCCGAACCTTAGGCTCACAAGAGGGGAAACCAAGTCAACTGAGAAGACGTCGGTGTCCTCGTGAGGAGGTCACCGTGCTCCGATGATCGAAAAGAAAGATGACCGAAATGCCCTTAGGTGTGAACGCAAGGAGAGAGAAGAGAGCTTCTTGGGAAGGAATTCTAAAATCGTGGTGGGAGATGAATGAAATCGTGGTATGAGAGATTATTCTAGAGATTCTTTGTTAGGAAATAAAGGAAACGAGTTACGTTTTATGGTTCATTAGCATAAAATTATAATAACCAACTGCACTTAGTATTCTCATAGGAACAGTGCTCATGCATAGCCATTATAGCAAAAAATTAACAAACCCATTGTAAATTCGAAGTGTAACTTGAAGCTAACTATTAACTAAACATGTCATATTTTTATCGTATTACTTGTTAGTACTGAATAAGATAATATATTTAAATTATTTTTGGGTTGTAAACTTGTTAACACTAAGGAACGCTATATTATATTATTTATACTAATAGTTAAAGTTTAAATGAAGAATTTGCATGATAAGAATTCTTTGACTAGATTTCATATTTGAATATATAAATGTAATGGTTGGATACATCTTTGATCAAAGAGGTAGCTCATAGCAGCTGTTTGGTATTGGTGCTTTTTCCCCAATGATATTCACGAGCATGTTCCCAAAACTATATTATTTTACGGGAGAAATGTACGTGCTACGTATATTTTAGCAGTAAATATATGTATATCTATACATATTTTGATCAATTGAATTGTATAGTTAAAATCGGTGATAAAAAATGATTGCAGATATTTGGTTGAATGTGTTCATAGTATGTTAGTAAATTTCTTGTTTGAACGGTTGCTAGATTATTGGTACTTGTTACTTGCTTACTTGTGCTATTGTTTGACGACGTGTATTGCTGACTGAGTATTTGAGCTGTTACATGATTACATGAATTGTGATTTATTTACGTGTACTGAATGATGAGCGTGTATTTTTGCACGTAGAATTGAATGACGAGCATGTAGTTTCACATGTGGAATTGACGAGCGTGTACTAGTAAATGTGGAAAATAATTGACGAGCGTGTATATCCTTATACATGTAGTGATTGACGAGCATGCATTCTTTGCATGTGGAAAATGATTGACGAGCATGCATTCTTTGCATGTGGAATGATTGTTGAGCATGTCTTCTTTTGACGTGTGGTATTGACGAGCATGACTTCTTTGACATGTTGTGATTGACGAGCATGTATATCCTTGTACGTATGGTTTATGACGAGCATGTATTTTATACCTTGGAACTGATTGATTAGTATGTTCCTTTACGCGTGGAACTGATTGACCAATATGCACTTTTATGTAGAACTGATGAGCATAACTTGATTGCCTGATTGCCCGATTGTTTAACTGCCAATGTGCTTGTTTTCAATTGTTTCTAAAATAAAAGTGCATGGCATTCCCTTTCACACACAACACAAACACCACTGAGATTTTTATCTCACGCATGCATTATTTCTTTCTTTCTTCCTCAGCTTAGATCTGAACAAACAGAGGACGAGTACCTAGAGGAGTAGGGCGGCTGTCACATTATGTTATTTTGCTTTTGATCGTCTAGTTTGTTTAAGTTTTAAACCATGAAACTATAAAACGTTCTAGTTCAGTTATTTCGTTTATTAGTTTTGGATTTGTAAATGTTGAATCTTGTTAGCGTTGTGCGCGAATTATTTCACTGCAATTAGTTTGGTTATTTTTATTGGACTAGTTATGGGATTTGTTTAGCTCAAATTACGGTGCTTCACATCTTCCCATCTACCTTTCATTTTGTGATAACCTTATAAATAACATCTACGCAATGTCTTGCCTATCGAAAAGATTATTTGCACATTTATTGATTTTTTTTGAAATAACTAGGTTCTAATTTTTTTCCTTCTTTTTTTGGATAACTAAGTTCTAAAGCTTCTTCTAGACATGCATAGTATTGACTTTATCTTATATGGTTTCATAAGATACGTTAATCACTGAAAATAACAGTACATCGTTGTATATTATTTCATATATGTTCAAATGTTTAGCATAAATTGTGTAAAAGAAAAATCATATCAATTCAAAATATACTTTAAACTCAGTTACTAATAGCATAAGATCGATATATTGAGTTGGGACAAATAAAGAAATTGAAGATTGAATGTTAAACTAGGATGCACGGATACTCAAAAAAAGTGCTCGGTCAGCTCCGGATACGTATCGGACACAGATACGCGTCGGATATGCGCGGGATACGTATCCGATACTCCAAATGGAGTATCCTGAATTAAAATTAATTAAAAAATATGGATACGAGTATCGGATACTCTCTTGAGGAGTATCCGATACGTATCGGATACTCTCTTGGAGAGTATCCAATAAGTATCGGGGCCAATTTTTTTTTTTTTTATTAGCAAAATAAGGTTTTATTCAAGAGAAAAGAAGACACTCATGAAATGAGTTGGACCAAATGACATGAGAATGTGCAAACCCTTTAAACTTAGCATTAAACTATACCCAAGCTCTAATTTTGTTATTTGTTATGTTTTAAAAATATGCTAATCTAGTATTTTTATTTGTTATCGGATACTCTCTTGAAAAATATGCTAATCTAGTATTGTTGTTTGTTATGTTTTAAACTCTTTAACTTTTGTTGTTGACCATGTTTAATGTATTTAACATTTAGCCATTAGTATTTTGAGTTTTTTAGCTTATATGAATTGCCTGTGGCTATTAGGAATCTTTTATATATGTTTATATTTTTTTATTGTGTTGAAATTAATTTTGCAAGTGATTACATATGATATAATATATCATTTGACTTTTTTTAGTTATATATTTATATATTTATTATTTATTAATATTAAATATTTGAAGTATCCTACACGTATCGTATCTTGTAAATTTTAAAAAAATCGTATCCACGTATCCGTATCCTATGGATACGGATTCTCGTATCCGTATCCGTGCAACCTTGATGTTAAATTATCAAACTTGTTAATTGAATATGTATACACATTGTTTGCCTCTAAAAGAAAAAAAATATGTATACACACTGTTAGTATAGAATAGTGTCGTGAAGACAGATTATTACATCCACAAACAAAATTTACTTGTAATGTGAGAGTGATCTAGCTTCGAGATTTCCTTCAACAAACTGGCACACCCAAGGGACTGCAAGGGAGTTAAAAATAAAAGTTAAGTTTGATATGGTGATATTTTAGGAAAGGCCCAATATTTTATATTGGGCCAGTCCACAAGAAATGCCCAAAATATCGCATATCGAACATGAGCGTTTCGATGCTGGATGAGTATCGAATGCGCATAATTCGATCTAAGAGATAGATCGAATTAGTGTCATTCGATACTCATCTCCCAACTGCCACTGAGGTCCATGGGACGGGGTCTATAAATACCAGTCTTCTGGCATTCTCAGCATTCATTCTACACACACCTCATACTCACGTACGTCGAATTCACCAATTCGATACACTTTTGATTCGATACACTTCAGAGTTCGACCGTCCACTTAATTCGATACAGTCTTATTTAACTTTGACCAGGATCGAACCACTCCCATTCGAGGTTCTTCCACATCGAACCTGAATCATTCGATATACTTCAGCTTCGATCTACAGAAGCTTCGAATCGCTGCTATTCGACACTCGTAGATCGAACAACGCTGATTCGATCTATCTGGATTCTTTGTCTGAAAAGGATATCTAGGGTAATTCATTACTTGTAATAGACAGTAGGTGTTCCGGACCAAGCTAGTCCATATATTGTAATAAATTAGCATTTTTTGGCATTGTCAGGCCCATTTGTAACACTTTCACGTGTATTATAACCCGGGCAAAATAGGACCAAAATATTGACGTCGTCTGTGGGAACACCATTTAAATTGCTATTAGATATAAGTAGCTAGGATGAAAAAGAGATGTCGTGTGCAGTCAGATGGCACAGTCAAAGCAAGGAAGAAAACCCGGGCGGTTAGAGATGAAAATGGAAAACGACCCGAGTCTCAGGAGCAAAGTCGGGAGAAAGCAAAAAACCAACTACTAAAGCAGTGGCAAGAATGTAAAATGGAACCATTAGGAAAATTCAAAATCGTTTAGCTATTCAGGGAAAGTGCTGAGAAGATCATAAAGATTGGAGCAGCTATGGAACCGGTGATAGAAGCAGCATTGGTAGATTATCTCAGACGTAACTCATATATATTCGCTTGGACCGATTCTGACTTGCACATAATATAGACCCCATAATCATAGTACACCGGCTAAATGTGGATAAAAATACAAAGCCAGTGAGGCAGAAGAAACGAAACTTTAGTAAGGAGAAGAATGAAGCGGCTAAAAAAGAAGTGCATGAGCTTTTAGCGGCTCGACACATTTACGCATTGAGGTTTTTGGAATGGCTGAGCAATGTCGTTTTGGTCATGAAGAAGGAGGCGACCTGGAGGATGTGCGTAGATTACACAGATTTGAACAAGCATTGCCCGAGAGACGTGTTTCCTTTTCCTATAATAGATTTGTTAGTCGATTCGACAGCGGGATGCGCATTGCTCAGTATGATGGATGCCAAAAGTGGATTTCACCTGATCTTCATGACAGTGCAAGATCAGAGCAAAACGACGTTTGTGACAGATACATGAGTGTATTGTTACAGAGTAATGCCTTTTAGTTTGAAGAACGCGGGAGAAACTTTCCAAAGAGTTGTCGCAAAGATGTTTTACCATCAAATCGAAAAGTCCATGGAAGTGTACATTGACGATATGCTTGTGAAAAGCCTCAACGCTGAAGAGCATGTACGTCACTTGGATGAAGCATTCGCCATCATGAGAGCTTATGGAATGAAGCTGAACCCAAAGAAATGCACATTCGGGGTGACAGCAGGAAAAATTTTGGGATATGTCGAGAGAGGGCGAAGGAGATGCATTTCTGGTACTGGTAGTATTGGAGACCAACCCAGATAAGATCAGGGCAGTACTAGATTTACCCTCACCAAGGACGGTGAAAGATGTGCAGTGTTTGGTGGGCCGCCTAACTACTTTAGGCAGATATATCTCGACTTCGGCAGAAAAGAATCTGTCATTTTTCAAGGTCCTGTGGAAGAGCAAGGATTTCAATTGGGGACCAGATGGTGAGGAGGCATTATAGCAGATGAAGAAATACTTGGTGAGCCCACCGTTTTTGGCTTAACCGGAGGAAAATGAGATGTTATATTTGTACTTGGTGGTCTCTTCCCACGCCATCAGTACGGTTCTAGTAAAACAAAAAGGAATACAATAATTACCCATCCACTATGTAAGCAAAGTTCTGCAAGGGGCAAAGAGGAATGATTTGGAGATAGAATTATTTACTATGGCAATCGTGACCACCACACGAAAGTTAAGGCTGTATTTTCAATCTCACCTAATCATGATTGTAATAGATAAGCCGCTAAAGCAAGTGCTAACGGGACCCAAAACCTCTGGCAGATTGGTCAAGTGGCCAATTGAACTCAGCGAGTTCGATTTGGAATTCAAGCCACGAACCTCCATCAAAGCGCAGGTGTTGGCGAATTTCATGGTCGTAACACTGGGTAACAGCGTTGCAGGGTCAACGAATTACATCTTTTCTATATCAGACCAGGCAGGAATCAGCAGGGCCTCCAGTTCAAAATGAATGTTATTTCTTCTCAAATAATTTTCATGTCTAAATACTTCAAAGATTAAAACTTAAAAGTCAATCGAACTTATTACAATTATAGAATTTCAAACACATAAGAGAGAAAAGTTAAAAATTAGGAAAAGTCAATTTATTTTTTTGCATCGATTATTCCAAGGATACAGTTCGACTTCCTGACAAGCTCCAATCCAAGATTTACCGAACTTAAACCAATTCTAGTGATACAAATACATCAGAGAGAAAAACTATCATTAGAGAGAAAAACTATCATTAAGTTAACATAATTCTACACTGAAAAAAGTTCTGTATCGATTATCCCAAGAACAATGTCCGGGTTCGAGTCCCTGGCAAGCACCAAGTTATCCGCCATTTGCACATTCGTTCTAAACAAGAGAAACAAATTAGAAGGGAAAAGGAAAAACAAAAAACTCTTTGAGACAAACTAGAGAGACTTTTCATTATTTGAGTTTGTATTGAAAAATAAGGTCCAACTTATTTTACCACGTCAATGGGGTACCAACCAACATCTTGACTAGCTCCAAGTAACCCAACACCAATAAGTCATTCTAAACAAAAGAAATTAAATTTATTACACATAAACATCACGGGCAAGCCTGACAAATTTATAATGTTACAATTCTACCATCAACTCATCATTCTAAAGAAGAGAATTATATGTTAAAAGAACAATAGCCAAATTAGAGAAATATATAATTAAAAGAACTTGTACTAGAAAAGTGCAATTTATTTTTACCGCATTAATTTTCGCAAGGTCAAATTGTGATTTCCTCATTTCTGCCAACACTGCTTCATTCTAACCAAGAGGGGGAAAAAATGGAATTGTCATTCTAAAGAATTAAGTTTCGGAAAATGAGAAAACACGGTAGGCATATTTAGAGAAACAAATAATTAAAAGGATTTGTACTGAAAAAACCTCAATTTACTTTTACCTCATTGAATTTCGCAACATCAACTACTGAATTCTTGACTTCATCCAGGTCGTTGGCCTTCAATCTGTCATTCTAAACATGAAAAATATATATAAATTAAAAACAAAGGCAAACTTGAGAAATTTACATTTAACTGATATTGTATCGAAAAATGTCCAGGTAGTTTTCACCTGATCGTGGAGTAACTTGATTTTCTCCAAATTCTCCTTTATCAATTGGTCATTCTAAACAAGAGAAATAAATTTTACTTAAAAACAGACATGCTAAAGGAATTTATAGTTCAATATTTTGCAAGTACAAAAAGGTCTCGTGGTGTATTTCTACCGCATTAATTTTCCCAACGGCAAAGTCTAATTTTCTGATTAGTTCCAAGTTATCCGCCATCCATTTGTCATTCTAAGCAAGCAAAACAATAAAGAAAACGAGAGGTAAAAACTTGAGAAATTTATAATTAAAAGATTTTGTACCAAAAAATGGTGTGGTATTTATTACCAGATCAATTTTCTCAAAGCCAAAGTCCAATTCCCTGAGTAACTCCAAGTTTCTCACCGTCAATCCTTCATTCTGAACCAAAGAAATCCATCTAAATAAAAGAAAAAAGAACACCATAGGCAGATTACAGAAAATTTCATACTGGAAAACGTTACTTACCACATTGTGCATAATATTGTATGCCTCCGTGCTAGCCATCAATTTGTCTCCCTAAAAAAAACCCCATGCGCACAATAAAAACATGCTACAATTTAAAATCCAGTTTATTTAAGTCCCGAATATTTTTACCGCATCACTTTTCTCAGAAATAGAGTCCAATATCTTGATTAGCTCCAAGTTAAATGCCATCAGTTTGTTATTCTAAACAAGAGAATTAGTAATTGTAACAATATAATCAAAGACAAATTAGATAAACTTAGTACTAAAACATCGTATAGTGAAAAAGGTCCGATTTATTCTTACTGCATTAATTTTCCAAATGGCAAACTCATCCCCCGTCATTTCATCATTCTAAACAAGACAAACAAATTAGAAAAAACAAGAGAGGCAAACATAAAGAAATTCATAATAAAGGGATTTTGTACTGATAAAATATGTGGTTTATTTCTCCCGCATCAATGTTTCCAAAGAAGTCCAATTTTCAGACTAAAGCACTCTCCTTCTGAGATGGAGAGAAAGAGGCTGGCATAGAATTCGATCTTATCGACTATCGTTTCGTCATTCTAGATAGAGAAATAAAATAAAAAAGAAAACGAGAGGGGCGCCTAACTAAATTATTTCATAATTAACAGATTCTGTACTGAAAAATGTGAGCTTCATTTCTATAGCATCAAATTTTCCAAGGGAGAAGTCCAATTTCCTTTTATTTACTACTATTGCATCAATTTCCCCAAAGGAAAAATCCAACTTCCTGACCAGCGCTAAGTTATCCGCCATCCATTCGCATTCTAAACAAGAAATGCAAATATAAACAAAAACACCAGCGGCAAACTAGACAAATTTTTAAATTTAGCATTTTGTATCGTTAATTTATATCGAACCAAAATGGAAGAGCGCAACAAGAATTTTGTAGACCTCTAATCAGTCCTGCATTGTTAAATTGTGCGATGCTTTCGTGCACCGGGCTGTCCTTTTTTTTTTAGTTACCACATTAAGACCATAAGAATAATCTTTAAATAGTGGTAGAATAAGTTGAGTATAGGCAGGAAGAAATATACTACAAGTCAGTAAGTTAAGTGGCTGAAGCCGGGGGTGAAGGCCACAATCTTCATCATTCTCTGTTCTGTTTATTTCAGTTATTTTCGGAAGTTCATTTCAATAAGAGAGTTGTATAACTTAAGTTCCATCAATAAACAATTATTTATCCTTTTGATTAGCCTGGGTTCATAACAAATTGGTCCGGACCTGCCGCTGATTTATGCCAGGCAGCAACACGACCACAAATGGAGAATCGTGTGGAATCTCTAGAACGAGTTATTACTGATGTACAATCCGAGGTAAGCGATATAAAGACCCAACTGAAGTCCTTTCAATCAGATATGACGGAAGTTAGAGCAGTCCTGACTGATCTTCATCACGCGATCACAGATCCACATCTGACATGGCAAGTGTTCTCGCACGAAATTCTGCACCATTTTAGCGGAGGCTCCAAAACAAATCCATTTGAACAGCTTGCTTCTTTGGTGCAAATACCATCGGTTGATGCATACATTGAGGACTTTGAGGAGTTAATCGTCCAAATTCCAGCACTTACTGAAGATCATTACTTCCATGGTCTCCAGGACTCGATTCGTCGTCTCTTGAAGTCCCTCGATCGGCCCAACAAACTTGGCTCAAGCCTTTGAGTTAGCCCTACAGTACAGAGATCTACCCTACCACTCCAGCGAAATCTCATGTCACACGACAAACATGGGCATCTTCACAGCGACCCTCGTGGACGTTGGACTCACAACAGGTAGGGTTGCGACATCATTCAGACTTTGAGTTTGCTCATAACATGCTGGATTTACCATTATATTCAATTCATGCATGGTATATCATCCACGCACTCTCAAGTTAAATGGTGAAGTGAGCAACCTTCCAATAACTATTGTGGTAGACACGACAGTGGGGCAAGCCATTGCTTTTATATCTAAAACGTTGGTGAAAGAGCGGAACCTCCTGGTTAAAAACACTAACATACACTTTTCATGCTAGTTCAGCGCATCCCTTCACAGAGTATGATGGGTGAAAATTTGAATGTCAAAATTGGTGACACATCTATAACAGTGGAGTGGACTGCTTCCTATTTCCATTAGGAGGCGTTGATTTAATTCTTGGGGTCTCGTGGTTGGAGACATTGGGGGAAGTGCGTGTCAACTGGAGGGAAATGTATATGAAATGTACCCATCCACGGGAAATCAGTTTTTCTTCAGGGTGATCCCGCATTATATCGTACACCTGTTTCTCTCATCTCGTTGCTGAAAACAACTGAAGTGGAATTTTCAGCAATTCTATGGGACATTTCTACATCCACCACGGTTCCTAGAATTTCAGATGTACCTAAAGCAGCAAACTTTGAGTTGGATGAGATCCTTCAAGAGTTCTTATGGTTTTCAATGAGTCGATGGGGCTGCCACCGAATAAAAGTACAGATCATGCTATTATACTCGCTGAAGGGTCAGGGCCAATATTTGTGCGACCATATCGATACAATCATTTTCAGAAGAGTGAGATAGCAAGGTTGGTGAAAGACATGCTCTCCACAGGTATAATTCGAGCTAGTAACAGTACATTCTCTAGCCCAGTTCTCCTTGTTAAAAAGAAAGACGGGAGTTGCATTTTTGCGTGGACTATCGAGCTCTTAATGGAGTTACAGTGCCTGATAAGTATCACATCCCTATTATCGAAGAGTTAATAGACGAGTTACGTGGTGCTTCCTTTTTCTACAAAATAGATCTTCGATCAGGTTACCACCAGATTCGAGTAACGGAGGAGGACATTCCAAAACAGCCTTCCGAACACATGAGGGTTACTACGAATTCTTGGTGATGCCATTTGGCTTCATGAACGCACCGGCCACCTTTCAAGCAACGATGAACGATACATTTCGAGGTGCTCTTCGAAGGTATGTCCTCGTGTTCTGTGACGATATCTTGGTGTATAGCCCCACTTGGGAAGAGCATTTGTCGCACGTGAAAGAAGTACTGAAACTCCTCGAGACAGTAAGTTTGTGGCCAACATAAAAAAATGCACTTTTGGTCAAACCACCATTTCCTATTTGGGTCATGTGATCTCTAAGGCTGGTGTTGCAAGATCCTGACAAAATTCAAAGTGTCTTGAAGTAGCCTAAACCCACAACCATCCAGGGAGTTCGAGGATTTTTGGGTCTTACAGGGTATTACAGACGGTTCATTTGCAACTATGGCAAGATAGCTCGCCCTCTCACTGATCTGCTAAAAATAGACGACTTAAATGGTCTGACGAAGCTGAATTAGCATTCCAACTGCTAAAAGATCACCTCATTTCAGCACCAATGTTACGCTTACCAGATTTTTCTCAAGAATTTGTGATTGAATGTGAGGCGTCTGGCAGGGGCATAGGCGCTGTCTTGCACAAGAAGGACGACCAGTGGCCTATTTCAGCAAAGCCTTAGCGGACACCACTCTGAATAAATCAATTTATAAGAAAGAACTTATGGCGTTAGTGCTTGCCATACAACATTGGCGACCCTATCTGTTAGGACGAAGATTTAGGGTGATTACTGACCAGAAGAGTTTAAAGTTTTTACTCCAGCAGCGCATCATCACCCCTGCTCAACAGAACTGGTTAGCTAAGCTTCTAGGATATGACTTTGAAATAATCTACCGTCCAGGACGAGAGAACAACGCAGCCGACGCGCATTCTAGAGTTTATCAAGACACTACTCTGATGGTCATAACAATGCCAACTTGGATGGATTCACAAAAGGTATCGAGGGCGGTCCATGAAGATGAAAAACTTTCCAAGATCATGCAAACACTGAACTGTGGAGATGGATCAGTCCCGAGATACTCATTACAACATGGCATGCTATTCTAAAAACGCCGAATTGTGGTTCCAGCATCTAGTGATTGACCAGGTATCTTATTAAAATAGTTCCACACAAGTCCAATGGGCGGGCATTCTGGTGCATATCGCACATACCGCCACCTGCAGATAATGTGTATTGGTCAGGGATGAAGAACGACGTTTATCGCTTTGTGGCTGAATGTTCAGTATGTCAGTGTCATAAATATCAAACTACCTCTCCTGCAAGGCTACTACAACCACTGCCCATCCCAAAGAACATTTGGGAAGATGTCTCTATGAACTTCATTACTGGACTTCCTCGCTGGGACATGATGCTATTTTTGTTGGGGTGGATAGGCTGTCAAAGTATGCTCATTTCATGCTTATTAAGCACCCATATTCAGCAAGGCATGTGGCAGAAATATTTGCAAAGGAGATTGTTCGTTTGCATGGGATCCCTTCATCCATTGTTAGCGATCGGGACCCCACCTTCATTAGCCATTTCTGAACTGATCTTTTCCGTTTACAAGGCACTTTCCTACGTATGAGCTCCGCGTATCCCCTTTAGACGAATGGACAAACTGAAGTTCTAAATCGCTGCCTTGAGACATACTTGCGTTGTTTTGCATCTGAACAACCAAAGATTTGGGTCAGATACTGGCATTGGGCAGAACATTGGTAACTTTCCAAGATCATGCAAACACTTAACTGTGGAGATGGATCAGTCCCGAGATACTCATTACAACATGGCATGCTATTCTAAAAACGCCGAATTGTGGTTCCAGCATCTAGTGATTGACCAGGTATCTTATTAAAATAGATCCACACAAGTCCAATGGGCGGGCATTCTGGTGCATATCGCACATACCGCCACCTGCAGATAATGTGTATTGGTCAGGGATGAAGAACGACGTTTATCGCTTTGTGGCTGAATGTTCAGTATGTCAGCGTCATAAATATCAAACTACCTCTCCTGCAAGGCTACTACAACCACTGCCCATCCCAAAGAACATTTGGGAAGATGTCTCTATGAACTTCATTACTGGACTTCCTCGCTGGGACATGATGCTATTTTTGTTGGGGTGGATAGGCTGTCAAAGTATGCTCATTTCATGCTTATTAAGCACCCATATTCAGCAAGGCCTGTGGCAGAAATATTTGCAAAGGAGATTATTCGTTTGCATGGGATCCCTTCATCCATTGTTAGCGATCGGGACCCCACCTTCATTAGCCATTTCTGAACTGATCTTTTCCGTTTACAAGGCACTTTCCTACGTATGAGCTCCGCGTATCCCCCGTAGACGAATGGACAAACTGAAGTTCTAAATCACTGCCTTGAGACATACTTGCGTTGTTTTGCATCTGAACAACCAAAGATTTGGGTCAGATACTGGCATTGGGCAGAACATTGGTACAATACTGCATTTCATACAGCAGTGGGAAAGACACCTTTTGAAGTTGTTTATGGTCGTGCCCCTCCTACCATTAAGAGATGTGATTGGGGAAACACGATTGAAGCTGTGCAGCAGGAACTCTTAGACCGAGATGAGCTTTTGCGACAGTTAAAGTACAATCTGCAGCGTGCCCAAAGTCGTATGACAAAGTTGGCTAACGCCCACCGCAAGGACGTTTCATTTGATGAAGGAGATTGGGTATATGTCAAGCTTCGTCCACATCGACAACAATCTGTTGCAAAGCGCGTCAATTCTAAGTTGGTTGCTCAATACTGCGGCCCTTATGAAATAGAACGCAAAGTGAGAAACGTAGCTTATAAGCTCAAATTGCCAATGAGTTCCAAAATTCATGCTGTCTTCCATGTCTCACAACTCAAAGCTGCAGTTGGTACACATGTGGCAGAAAAAGACATTCCTGCAGGCTTGGCAACAGACGAGAGCCCGCTAACTGAACCATTTGCAGCCTTAGCCAAAAGAATTGTTACCAAAGGCGGCATCGACATACCACAGGTCCTAGTGCATTGGAAGGATCAACCTCTTCATGAAGCAACTTGGGAAGATGAGGACATGTTGATCAGCCTATTTCCCCATCTCAGCCTTGACGACAAGGCTCTTTCAGAAGAGGCGGGTATTGTTCCAGCTAGGAAATCAGCTGCAGCTAAGCAATCAAATCCCCCAATCATACACGTCTATAAAAGGAAGAGATTGACAGGGTTAGAAATGGAAGGAGTAAGTCATATCCTTGATTAGCGATCCTATGATTTGATTGGATAGAGTTACCACATTAAGACCATAAGAATGGTCTTTAAATAGTGGTAGAATAAGTTGAGTATAGGCAGGAAGAAATATACTACAGGTCAGTAAGATAAGCGGCTGAAGCCGGGGGTGAAGACCACAATCTTCATCATTCTCTGTCATGTTTATTTCAGTTATTTTCTACAGTTCATTTCAATAAGAGAGTTGAATAACTCAAGTTCCTTCAATAAACAATTATTTATCCTTTTGATTACCCTAGGTTCATAACATAAAACTTAAATGCAAATGTTAGAATAGATGTGTGGTTATACAAAAAGAGACAACGTACGAAATAAAGAGATTCACCATTAAGTGCAACGGCACCTATGACGAGAAGATGCAAAAAAATTGCTCACGATATTTAGGGTACATAATACAAAGACCATATGCGTTCAAACTCTTGACTTAGGGCATGCGAATACAACACGAGGAAGAGAGAAGAAAACTTGAATAGTATGAAAACACACAACGCTTAGAAGACCACGATTCACTATTGATAAAGCCTACCCTAACAAAGTGGAAATACATGCTTGATTGTTGTTTTGGTTGAACCAAATTTATTTTTATGAGAGTCTACCAGATGACCTTCGTGGAGCTAGTGCTGGAAGAACTAAGAAGCACGTTGGAAGAACAAAGACGACACATATACCACTTGAACCAAAATGAGGACTCGTGTTAAGAAGGTAGCTATGGACCTCATAGGTGAATAGGGAGGTAGTAGCGTGGAGGGAGGTAGTAGCGTGCCAGGTGAAGACACGTCAAGGTGAAATCGTCAAGGTGGAATGAAGAAGTGAAGGCAACAATCAAGACCATTGCAGGGTTTTGAATTTTGAAGAAAAACTATGATGGAGCAACCTTTGAGATGTATAAACTAGCAAGGAAATAAGCCAAGAAAGCTATTCGACTTGCACGAGAGACTATGTACAAGAAAATCTATGAGAAGATGGATAACAAAGAGGCCAAGAATGATATATACAAAACTAACCCCATTAAGGAGAGAGACTAAAGACTTGATCACAGTGAAATACATCAAAGATGAAGGGCCGCAAGTCTTTGTGAGAGACGATCAAATTAAAGAACAATTGAGAGAGTATTTCGACGGCTCGTTAAATGAAGTTTCCACCTGAGATGTGGGTGACATTACGTTGTCACCTTAGGATTTGAACCTCAACGACGGGTAAAAAGAATCTAAAGTCAAAAATATTTTGAAGAGGTTGAGAACACGCAAAGTCGTTAGCCCAAACGGTATGCCTATTGAAGCATGGAGAAGTATGAGAAAGGTGTGACATTTTCAACTAGACATGGACACGAAAAACAATAGATAAGTGGAGAAACGGTACACTATATGGAACGGTTGTATCTGTCGTGGGGTACAAGTTATTGGTATGCTATAGGATAGGAGATTGAGACCAATTCTTCCCCTAAGAACCAATTTGGATTCATGCTAGTTAGATCGACCACAAAGGCCATCTATTTGATTCATTAGCTCATTAAGCGATTTTGAAAGAAGAGTAAAATTTTGAAAGAAAAGTAAAGATTTATCCATGGTCTTTATCGACCTAGATAGAAGAAACATATGATAAAGTACCTCGGAGGTATTATAGTAGACCTTGGTGATGCGGAGAGTTTTGGTATGTTTGAGAATGTGGTGACAAATGTTTGAACATGTGAGGGTTTTACAAAAGCCTTTTCGATTATAGTTTGCTTACACCATGAATTAAATTAACTTTGAACACTCTTTTGTTTGCCAACAAACAAGAGCTATAGAGACAACATTCGAAGCACGAGATTTTTGAGTAAGTCGAACAAATAAAGAGTACCTCGAGTGCAAATATAGCAAGCAACAAAAATGCGGAGGGTCTAGTCTAGTTGGACGGCCATGAGATCAAAGAAGCTCACATTTGTTATATTAGGCTCCATTCTTCAAAAGGGTTGAGAACTAGATGGTGAATGTCAACCATTGTCATTCAAGTTGGATGGACAAAATGGACAGATGCGATACAAGTCATGTATGATTGTATCTTTCCCTAAAGCTTAAAGAAAAGTTCTATCGGACTGCGATTAAACCTGCATTGCTATACAGTTGTGAGTGTTGGACTATCAAGCAAAATCAAGCACACAAGATGAACACAAACTAAGATAGGAATGTTACGGTGGATGTGTGGTAATACCAAAAGAGACAATGAACGGAATGAAGATATTTGCCATAAACAGGGTGAGACACTCGTCGAAGAGAAGATCCAAGAAAATTGCTTAAGAAGGCACAAGTACGAACACAATATTTAAATCTCTGAATGATCTTCCCCTTCCCCTTTCAGAGGTTTTCTATTATATAGACAAAATTGTCCGACATACATGAAAAGCTAATTACATGGAGTAATTCTAGGAACTATATTCAGCAAGCTGAATTCTAGGTTTATAATTACTGTAAGCTACAATCTAGAAAACTAATTACAATAAGCAATATTTTAGCAAACGAATTATAGAAGTCAACTATGTTAGACATAATCTGTACACTTTATTGACATCCCCCCTCAAATTGATGCGGGTTTATCCATAAGCATCAATTTGTCAGTTAAGAAATCATGTCACTTTCTCGTTAGAGCTTTAATGAAAATATCAGCTACTTGAAGCTTGCTAGAAATATGGGGCAGAGAGATTGTTCCAGCCTCAAAAGCCTCACGAATGAAGTGGCAATCCACATCGATATGCTTAGTTCTCTCGTGAAACACGGAATTGGCTGAAATGTGTATAGCATAGGTATTATTTGCATAAAGAGATGTAGGACTACGTTGAGAAAAACAATTTCAGCGAGTAAGCCTCGAATCCAATGTATCTCAGCACAAGCTTGTGACATAGCTCAATACTCAGACTCAGCAGAGGACTTAGAATCACAATCTTGCTTCTTACAATTCCAAGAGATTAGAGCGAGGGCAAGAAACATACATCACCCTGTAAGAGAACGTCTAGTGTCGATACATCCAGCATAATTAGCATCACTATAAGCAACTAGGTCAAGAGATGTTCCAGTAAGATAAAAAATTCATCGTGAAGTTGTACCGAGGACATAATGTATGATTCTACGAACTGCTGCCATATGAAGGTGGCGAGGAGAAGCCACGAAGTGACTAACTTGTTGGACTGCATAAGCTATATCTCGTCTAGTGATAGTTAGATAGACCAAGCTACCAACAAGGGTGCGATATGTAGCTGAATTCGATAACAAAATTGTCAAACATACATGGAAAGCTAATTACATGGAGTAATTCTAGAAACTATATTCAGCAAGTTGAATTCTAGGTTATAATTACAGTAAGCTACAATCTAGGAAACTAATTACAACAAGCAATATTTTAGCAAACTAATTATAGAAGTCAACTATGTTAGACATAATTTGTACACTCTTTTGATATTGACAGGTACGACACCTCAAAACTCTCGACTTGGCCCATATCGATAAAAGGGAGACCGAAGAAAATGTGATGGAGGTCAAGCAAAACGACATAAAACTTAGAGACCTAAATGAAGATTTACTTCTCAACTCCAACATATGGAGACATAGAATTCATTTGGCCTACTCGACGTGATTCACTTATGGTTCACATAGTCTACCTCAATTTATTGAGATTACAAACTTGGCTATTCTTGGATCAATGTTCCAACAACAATGCCAAGTTTCCTTACAAGTTTTAAGAGAAAAACACCAGAGGATAATAGGTTTATAATTAAAGGATTTTGTAGTTAAGAAAAGGTGTGTTTTATTTTTACACCATAGTCTAATCTACGGACGAGTTCAATGTTAAAACAAAGAACACCAGCTGCTAAGTAGAAAAAATTATTTAATTTAAGATACGAAATTTGGTACTAAGAAAGTTGTGTTTTTTTACCGCATCAGTTTTCTCGGAGAAGCAGTTCAATTCCTTGGCTAGCACCATGTAACTCGGCATCAATTCGTAATTCTAAACAAGAGAAATAAATCTTAAAAAGCAATAAAGAGGCAGCCTAAAGAAATTTATAGTTAAAAGATTATGTAGAAAAAAAAGTCTAGCGTATTTTACCTTCTCAACTTTCCTAAAGGCAAAATTCAATTGATTGACTAGCTCCATGATAATCGCCATCAATTCTTCATTCTAAACCAGATAATTTAAATAATAAAAAAAAAATGACACCATAAGACAACTAGAGAAATTGAAAATAAAAAGATTTAGTTCATAATTATCACATGAGTTGATCACTCTAAGCTAGAGAAACGAAATAAACAAAATAAGCACGACGCATACTAGACAAAACTGCAATTAAAAGATTTGTCCAAAAAAGTCTAATTCATTTTAACAAAATCAATTTCCCTAAGAGCAGAGTCCAATATCTAAACTAGCTTCAAGTTTTAAGCCACTAATTTTTTATTCTAAACAACAGTAATAATAAAAAGGCCATAGACACATTAGAGAAATTTAATTAACAGCTTTTCTATTGGAAAAAGGTCAGACTTATATTTACCCCATTAATTATGGCTAGGTCCAAATTCTCCGCTATCTCCAAGTTCCTTGCTATGAATTTGTCCAGCTGAACAAGAGAAAAAAAATGAAAAGACCATCATAGGAAAACGACAGAAAACACGATTACAAGATTTTGTATAGAAAAACATCCGTATTATTTTACCAAGTTAAACCCAAGGGAGAAGTCCAATTTCTTGACTTGCTTTAAGTTATCCGCCATCAGTTCTTCATTCTGAACAAGAGTTGTACATTAAAATAGAATTCTAGAGAAATTTAATAATTAACACAATCCGCATGAAGATTATTTCTATAGGGAGAAATGGACGAGTGCGATAGAATTATATGCGATCATGATTTTCCACCAAAACTTAAGGCATGGATCAATGTTTCATGCCGGTATATATTTTGGATAGTTAAATATCAGAAACTTTTGTTAACGTTTCGTTGATATGTTGGATACATTTTGAGAGCATCATACCAAATTATAAAAGTTAAGAAAGAAATTAGAAGTTACTAAAGAATAAGTAAGAAATGTGTACAAATCAACAATTAAAATACTAAAACTCACGCAAGATCAAACAAAAGTAAGCATCCAGCAAAGAGAAATAATGCAATTTTTTGTGTGTCATCCCAAATTACAAGACCCACAAATCTGATAGTAGCTTAATATCTTACTAACGATCTAATCTGCAACCACACACATATACATATATACATTGATTATACGCGCACATTTACACACATATATATACTCATTGATATTGTAAAATAATTAGAAACAAATAGAAAATCAAACTCCTGCTCCAACCATGAAAAAATATTAAATTTGTCAATCAGAAAAAGAAAATAAATTTTAAAAAGGGAGCAGCTAACCTGAGGTAAATTAAAAGAAATTTATTTACAAATAAAAGACTTCATTGTGTACTTGGAAGTCCGATATAATTTTACCTTACATTCCAATTCCTTGATATGTGCCAAGTTTTCCGCCATCAATTTCTCATTCTAAGGAAAACAAAACAAAAATAAAAATAAAAAAAAGGTGAAGCAGAGGAATTTATAGATTACTGGATTTTGTAGTGAACAAGGGTGCAAGTATACTTACCCAGTTAAGTTTCCGAAGTAGAAGCTTCAATTCCTGGACTAGCTCCGAGTTATCCGCCATTGATTTATTTTTCTAAACAAGAGAAGTAAACTAGAAAGAAGAAACACAAGAGGCAAAAGTTTTGGTAAGGGGTAAAATCGAATTTTATGACTAGAGGAAAGTTATCAGGCATTGATTCTAGACAACTAATGAGAAAAAAAAAACATAAAAAAGATTTCCACAATTCCAGGCGTGTTCTACTTCCTATTTGGCCCCTCACCTTTGTAGTTAAGTGATTTGTCGTCATAGGTTTCGAAGCATTTAAATCCTGACGTGTATCAGAGTGTAATTCCCTGTATGAACCAAAGGATGCTCCTACAAGTGCAGGAATTAAGCAGTTAAGCAAACAACTAAAAAGCAAGTTACTTAAGAAACTTAATTAAGTTACCTTCCATCACTAACAGTATCTCCGCCCAATACAAAGCAACACAGAATAGAATAGAACAGATCGATACAATTCACCCAATGTCCAAAAAAAATAAAAGATTTTCTAACTTACTCTTTCTTCCCCAAGACTTGTAATTTTCGGCATCTTTCAGCTCCCTATTATTAATTCTCAGACTCATCAATTTCTCTCCCACAAAATTATTTCCATCTTTGATCGGATTCTCCTTTGTCTCGTTGGCACAAATTGAGGAAGGCAGAGTAGTATCAGAATCAGTACTTTCTCCAATGATCGATTGAGAAGTAATATGATCCTTTCCTGAGGAGCAAAGGTGGCGGAGGGAGTACCGATGGTGGGGGCGCAGGTGGACCAGGAGGCGTTTGGTGGTTGCCGCCAATGCCATCATATCGCAGCTTTTTTCTCTATCTTTGTTGAATGAATCAGAAAGACAGCAGCTTTACGAATTAGGGTTTTGAGATTTTTAAAAAGAAGAAGTCCAATGGAGGACTGAACATCATATTAGGAGAGACGCTTTGACAACTTATTATTAAATTGTTGAAATTAGAAGAGACGCAATTTGGTAACACGAGGATCACTCGACCAAAGGAAATCCCGATTTAGTTACGTGCAAATGGGTTAACAAGTACCAGAGAAGTCGTGAGCATCAAACACACTTTGAAAGATAAATCGAAAAAGAGAGAGGTGAAAATTCGAAGGAATTACCTATAAACGTTAGGTGGTGGACGATGTTGTGAAGTGGACCCTTCTTATAGAGCGTAAAACACGGCAATAATTGAAAGACGGGAAAATAAATGACTCACAGATATTACATGAAAAACCCCAAATTACTTTAGGGTGAAAAACCACGGGCAAATTAGAAGAACTTCACTATGAGTGTAAAATAGGAATTACAACGCTCTCTATTTTTACCTCACACTAACAACACTCTTAACCACTCTTTATATATTATTGTTTAATTATATAAGAGAAATAAAGATGTATTTTGGGATGATAAGAAATGAAGTGGAAGCCTGCTATTTATAGCCTCACTTCTAAACAAAAAAGTGTTAAAATAACGTGGATAATGTTGCACCATCAACCGCCCCAACACTTCCTTAATGTTGCACTATCAAGGAAATAATGTTGCACTTATTGATTAAAAATAATGTCGCCCCAACAATCTCCCTCTTGAAGATTTGATTAGGGACTAATCAGATCTTCACACCATTCTTTCTACCTCGCCCTTCATGTTGCTTACGTTTTCACCAGACCGCACGATGACCGACATTGAACAAACTTGTCAGCATTAACACTCTTCGTCATGAAATCAGTTATGTTATCTTTAGTGTGGATCTTCTGCACATCCACAATACCCTCCTCGACTTGCTCACGAACAAAGTGATATTGGACCCGAATATGCTTTGTCTTGGAATGAAACGTTGGATTCTTTGCAAAATGCAACGCACTCTGACTGTCACATAATAGAGAAATACTCTCTAGTTAAGTCGTGAGCATCAGACACACTTTGAAAGATAAATCGGAAAAGAGAGAGGTGAAATTCGAAGGAATTACCGATAAACGTTAGGTGGTGGACGAAAGTGGTAAGCAGTGAGGTGGCATCGTGCGATCGTGGTTGTGCGGTGAAGCGGCGTGGTTAAGGGTTGGTGACTATGATGCACGGATACTCCAAAAAAAAGGTCGGTCAGTATCGAATACGTATCGAATACGTGGCGTATCCTGCGTTAAAAATAATTAAAAAAGACGGATACACGTATCGGATATGCTGTGAAGCGTATCCGAGAAGTATCGGATACTTATCAGCAATTTATAAGAATAGTGTGCTAGTTTTCTTAAACTAGAAAAGACCCAACAAGAACCAAATTGCAATATCTTTTCAAAAACTTAAATATAAAATCGTGAAAACCCACTATTTCAAACCAAAAAAACAACAACACACAAAGCTTTGATATGCTTCACAATATTATGTGACTAATGACTGTGCAAGTGATTAGATATAATATTATTTGATATTTTTATTTAAATTATATCCTTATATACGATTATTAATATTAAATATTTGACGTATCTCATACGTATCGTATCTTGTAAATTTTAAAAAAATTGTATCCACGTATCCGTATCCAGGAGATACCAATACTCGTATCCGTATCCGTGCAATCTAGGTTGGTGGTGGTTACGCAAGCGGCTGAGCGTGGTGGACGGTTGGCAGTAGTTAGACGGTGGCTGAGCTTGGTGGAGGGTTAGGTGTCATAAGAGAGGTGAGATCTGGAGGGTTAGGGCGGGGTTGGCTGCTGAAAAGAAAACCTAAAAATGAGGAGGAAGTTTTTTTTTAAACCTTATGTATTTATGGGGCCGGTGGATGAGCTACGATTGCACACATTATCGGGCAGCCAACACATGACTGCATGATATGTATCGGGACCGCCGTCGAACTCGCTTGGATAAGGGTAGCTCTACATGACTGCATGATATATTATTTTAATTTTTATTTGTAAAATAACTTTGGGCATTAAATTGAGTTTAGTAAATATAAAGATAAAATAATAAAATACAGTAGTAAAATCTAAAAAACAAGAAAAAACAGACATAAGACAACAAATATTATAGTTATTTTATAGTATAATAATATTTAAAATTTATAAATATAATTATTTTAATATTTTGGGGGTGTAAATGTAATTACATGAAGTATTTTGAAGCAAAAATTATCAAACATATACGTCGGAGGACCAAACTTGAAAGCTTGGATACTCTAGAGGACCTAATTCGCGGATTTACACTATAAAGACCAAACTTGATAAGTAGACTTTAAAAGATCTACGTTGCAAAATTCTCTTCTATTTATATATGTTTATATTCATGGTGAAATTTTTCAATGGAATTTACAACATGCCTATATCCTCACTACCCATGAACTCCTATAATTAACAATAAAATTCTTTTTTGAATTACGAAAAATCATAGTTGTTCAAAATGAATGTTATTTCATCTCAAATAATTTTTATGTCTAAATACTTCAAAGATTAAATCTTAAAAGTCAATCGAACTTATTAAAATTATAGAATTTCAAACACATAAGAGAGAAAAGTTAAAAATTAGGAAAAGTCAATTTATTTTTTTGCATCGATTATTCCAAGGATACAGTTCAACTTCCTCACAAGCTCCAATCCAAGATGTATCGAACTTAAACCAATTCTAGTGATACAAATACATCAGAGAGAAAAACTATCCTTAAGTTAACATAATTCTACACTGGAAAAAGTTACGCATCGATTATCCCAAGGACAATGTCCGAGTCCCTGGCAAGCACCAAGTTATCTGTTGAAGCCGGTGGTGTACGCATATCTAGCCCTAATTTGGGATTCAACATGCTAGCATTGAATCCCGCCCCGAAAAATCCCATATAACCAATCTGCTCAACGGTGAGATCCATCCCAAATTTGATATCCTTCTCCCCACAGGCGTAGACGTTGATGACCATTGCTAACCTGAAAGAAACATACTTACACTTAGCACGACAAGGTAAACTGCCACATATCGAATTTCAACATGTTGAAATTATATATCGAAAGTAATAAAAATATAGAATATGGATGTCGAAAGGGCTACATTCGACATACCTCTAATTTTGATACACCATGGAAATTTGATATATCTCTCCAGAAAAGACAAAAGTCCAGCCAATAAAATAATATGACGTTGACAAGGGGGAGGACCATCTTATATAATGACAAGTGATGGCCCTCGGTGGGGCCGCCAATTATAAATTGCCCAGGGCAAATGAAATCGAACACCAACGTTCGATATCCAGACCCTTAAATCGGGGGTCCAATACCCGACATCATATTGAATTAGACAAATTAGATATGCAGACAAGTCGAGACATTTTCGACATCCAGGATGGTGTTGACTCACACAAATTTCAATCTCACAAGGGTCAAGTTATTTTCAATTCTCGTTAAAATTTCTGATTTGTCCTCACATTGGCAACTCCAAAAAATTGGAGGAGTATCAACGGTTTAATTTTTTGTTAGTCACCTCTTGTCTCGTATCATTCAGAAACCTGGGGAGTCAGGGTATCCTACAACATGAAATTTTGAAATACAATAGCTCACGAAAACAAGGAAGTTTACGAGATATCGTCTGTAAACGACATCTCCCAAATTGGGGGACAACATGATATGGATATTTACCGACATGTGAGCCGACCCAAGAGAAAAGCCAGGCCCAACCTAATAATTCAGTAACCTGCTCGATGTAGGGGATCCTATATCGGGGATTTATACCCGATATTCTTGGGCATCCAACATGACTATATGATATGTATCGAGAATCGCCGTCGAACCCGTTTGGATAAGGGTAGCTCTACCTGCGAGAGAAAGATTTTCATTACTCTTTCTTTGATTAGATCTCTAAACCTCTTTTATACTTGACGTAATATTCTTGTTCCATCTTTTGGTTTAGATGAATTGACTCCATCTGTTCTTGTTTTCCTATAGGGGCATACGTCAAGTACCTCCTCTTTTTTAATAATATATATTATTTTCCTTACAGAAAAAATAATTCGCGCACTACAAAAAATACAGTTTTCACTAACGCATTATTAGGCCTTTGCGAGCTCCCTTTTGCGCTTGTGAAAACTTTTATCAGCGTTGCCTAGTGCTGGTGTTGTTTGCACTAGGGATCCATACACCAACGCTATCTTTTTGGGTTATTTTAATAACATAGCGTTGGTGTATTGTGTGCCGAACGTTCTCACCAGCACATACAAGAGGTGCTAGGAAAACCAAGACGCTGGGGATGGAAATAATTCTTGTAGTGACGACACCCTTGGACTCCATGAATAGGCAATAACATTTTAATTTCATATTACGAAATACATAACCTTACCTTTGCATAAATCTATATTTGCGTTTACATAAAAGAAGATATATATCCATAACATACATAGTCTGAAGGTGTTGAGTGCACAAATTTGATCAAGCTAATCTTATTCCTTTAAATAAATAAATTTCATATCTAAATACTTCAAAGATAGAAAGTCAATCAAATTTGATACAACCATAGTAGTTGAAATACATAAAGAGAGAGAGAGAGAGAGAGAGAGAGAGAGAGAGAGAGAGAGAGAGAGAGAGAGAGAGAGAGAGAGAGAGAGAGAGAGAGAGAGAGAGAGAGAGTAATTAAAATTGAAAAAAGTCAGATTTATCTTCTCTGATCGAGTCATTTACGCGAAAGATACAATTCGACTACCTAACAAGCTCCAAGTTATGCAGAACTTAATACAATTCCAGTGATTCAAATACATAAGAGAGAAAACTTATATGAAATACTTGGCAAAAGTCCAATATGATTTTTCCCATCAATTATTGTTGTGTATTTTAGTTATGAACAATGTAGTATCCCACATTGGTAGGAGACAAGAGTTTTGAACACCCTATTTAGAATTGGACTCTTAAAGAGTTAGTTTTAGTATTTATACATTGTGTTGGACTAGGTCTATTTGGACTTGATATATATATAATATTATAAGTCTATGATAGACACTTGGGCACTTGGGGCACCTGACGGGCTTGGGGCAATAATAAAGTTCAAGACTTATACTTATAATATTTTATTTTCGAATTTTATTTTGTTTTAATTCGAAATAAATTGGTGAAGAGTTGCAATCCGTAGTATTTTTATTTTTCAGATTCTGTTATATTTAAAATCTGAATTAATTGGTGAAAGGGTGCAAATCTATCATACGAGACACAACCATTATGAAAATATATGTATGTTCATATATAACTTTTCGTGTTATATAAATATAATCATACAGATTCGCTTTTAATTCATTTCAGCCATTTTCTGCATCTCATAAATATTCTTAAATTCCTTTTTGTATCCTCTGAAGCAGATT
The DNA here is from genome assembly GCA_948329865.1 of Linaria vulgaris. NCBI lineage: Eukaryota > Viridiplantae > Streptophyta > Magnoliopsida > Lamiales > Plantaginaceae > Linaria > Linaria vulgaris. The sequence goes on from OX415249.1 coordinate 70,105,636, forward strand.
TTCTTATTATATAGTGAAAATATTGCTTTTAGGAAAGTGTTCTAAGTTCACGCCCTCAAGGAAATTCTCATATATTCGGTTTAGTATTCTTTTATGTTTTCCCATTCCTAACAATCTAAAAGCAATATGTTCAATGGCACCAGGAAAGAAAGCATTCCAGTTTCATGAAAATGGATCCATTAAAATAGATAGGTTTGATGGAACGAACTACCTCCGCTGGCAGGATCGCATGACTTGGTTTCTAACTTCGCTGAATCTGTTCTACATATTGGACCCAAATTTGAAGGATGTTGAAAAACCCAGTGTCGGCGCCACCGATGCAGAAAAGGCTAAATTAGTCAATGATCAAGCGAAGCGTCATACGAATCAGATGCTATGTAGGGGCTACATTCTGAATTCTCTTACAAGTAAGTTGTATGATATTTACAAAAACTATACGACACCAAAAGAAGTTTGGCATGCACTTGAAATTAAATACAAAGACTTGAAGAAAGGTACATATAGGTTCCTTGCTTTAAAGTATTTTGAATTTAGGTTTTTTTTGATAACATGCCTATAATGGATCAAGTTCAAGAGTTAGAAGCACTTGTCTCTCAAATGAATGAATTGCAAATAAGCATTCCGGATGCACTACAAGTGGGGGCGATATTATCTAAACTTCCCTCAACTTGGAATGTTTATAGAAGGAAGATTCTGCGTTCGGCATAACGTTTTCTATAGAGCAATTCATTACGCACATGCAGATTGAGTGTGATAATCGTACTAGAGATGAATTACTTATGGGTTCAAAAGTGAACCATGTGTCTGCTGTTCCAAATACTGGAAATTCATCTACTAGTGGCACTCCGAATAATCTGCAACCAAAGGGCAAGAACTTCAAGAAGAAGAAGAACAACAAAGCCGATAACGTCAAGAAGAATCGCCACTGTCATCATTGTGGTAAGAAGGGACACTACAACAAGGAGTGCAGATACCGAAACTACATCAATATGAATAATACTGGTGGTGGTCCTAATTCGGGTCAAAACAAAGCAAATGTTGTTGAAACAGAAAACAAAGATTTTGTGGCAATGATCACAGAACTTCACATGGCATCCGTTGCCGTGACGAAAGATTGGTGGCTGGATTCCGGTGCTACCGTTCATGTTTGCAACAACAAGTCTTTGTTCAAGACGTACAATGAATTGGAGGAACCCGAACAAGTGCTCATGGGAAATCATGTTGCTGAGTGATTGTAACCAAGCATGGAGTATTAGTTGAAAAATGATACTCATGTGATGACATGTTTAAACTATCTATTAATGAAATAATTATTGTTGCTTATGTTGTTGTGTATTCTTCTAATATATGGCATGATAGACTAGGCCATTTAAATTATAATTATGTGCACTATATGTCAAAAAATAATTATATTATAATTAATGATAAACATGATGAAAAATACGAAATCTGTGTAGAAGCAAAAATGAAAAAGAAACCCTTTTTAATAGTAGAAAGAAGTTCTGAATTATTAGAACTTATACATTCTGATATATGTGAATTAAATGGTCAATTAACAAGAGGTGGGAAACAATATTTTATCACCTTTATTGACGATCATTCAAGATATACTTGTGTATACTTAATGAGAACCAAAGATGAAGCATTTGATAAATTTAAGGACTTCATGTCCATTGTCGAAAATCAAAAGGAGAAAAGATCAAAATCTTAAGAAGTGACAGAGGTGGTGAATATTTTGCAGATTCTTTTAATAAATTTTGTGAGAATCATTGAATTATTCATCAAAGAACTGCACCATATAGTCCTCAACAAAATGGACTAGCAGAAAGAAAAAACAGATCCTTGGTAGAACTGATTAATTCCATGTTAACGAATGCAAAGTTGCCTTTCTCACTTTGGGGTGAAGCCTTGTTGACAGCATATCATATTTATAACCGTGTTCCATTTAAGAAATTTAAGTGTTCACTCTATGAACTTTGGAACAACAGTAGAAAGCCTAACTTGAATTGTTTTAAACTATGGGGGTGTGTTGCTTTTTATAAAGTTATTGATCCTCATAAGTCGAAGTTAGGACCGAGAGGCATTAAAGGTATTTTTGGTGGATATGCACAGAATTCAAAAGCATATAGAATATTAGATTTAAGTTCAAATGTCATTGTTAAATCCATTCATGTCGAATTCTTTGAAAATAAATTCATTCATGATTATGTTCCATCTCAAGATTGAAATGAAATACAAAATCAAGTTGTATCAAATAGACTAACTGTGGGGGTCGGTGAGAAAAGAAAAGAAATCGATAAACCTATGGAACCAATAAGAAGTCAAAGAATGAGAAAAGACAAATTCTTGGATTCTGATTTTATCTCACCATATTCCATTGCCTTTCTTGGTGAAGGAGATAGAACAAAAGTTCTAAACAAAATACCTATAGTGTTAACTTAGAAAATGATCCAAATACTTTTAATGAAGCAATGAATTTAAGAGATGCTCCTTTCTGGAATGAAGCGATAAACGATGAAATGGACTCCATAATGTCCAATGGTACTTGGATCTTAGTTGATAAACCAATTGGTAGTAAATGGATATTTAAAAGAAAATATAGAACTGATGGTTCGGTACAAACCTTCAAAGCACGTTTAGTGGCTAAAGGTTTTTCTCAAAGAGAAGGCATAGATTATTTTGATACTTATGCATCTATGGCAAGGACAACATCCATTAGAACATTATTTGCTTTGGCATCGATTCACAAATTATGTGTGCATCAAATGGATGTTAAAACTGCATTCTTAAACGGTGATTTAAGCGAAGAGGTGTATATGAAGCAACCTGAAGGTTTTGTTCTTTCAGGGAATGAATCAAAAGTTTGTAAGCTAGTCAAGTTATTATATTGCTTGAAACAAGCTCCAAAACAATGGCATAAGAAATTTTATGAAGTAATTTTATCAAACAGGTCCAGACACAATAATGCTGATAAATGTATCTATTGTAGAGTAACAAATGAGTATGGAGTAATATTGTGCATTTACGTTGATGATATTGTGCCTTTATAAGTCTATGATAGACATTGGCCACTTGGGGCACCTTGGGGAAATAATAAAGTTCAAGACTTATACTTATAATAATTTATTTTTGGTTTTTATTTTGTTTAATTTAAAATAAATTGGTGAAGAGTTGCAACCCGTAGTATTTTTATTTTTCAGATTCTGTTATATTTAAAATTTGAATTAATTGGTGAAAGGGTATTAATCTATCCTACGGGACACAACCATTTTGAATAAATATGTCTGTTCATATATAACTTTTCGTGTTATATAAATATAATCATACATATTCGTTTTTATTTATTTCATCCATTTTTTGCATCTCATAAATATTTCTGAATTCCTTGTTGTATCCTGGGAAGCAGATTTTCTTATTATATAGTGAAAATATTGCTTTTAGAAAAGTGTTATAAGTTCACGCCTTCAAGGAAATTCTCATATATTCAGTTTAATATTCTTTTCTGTTTTCTCATTCCTAACAATTATCCCATAGACACTATCCGACTTCCTCACACGCCCGCTATTAAATAATTTTAAAAGGAAAAAGAAAAAATAAATTGTAAACACAAAGAAATTACTCATTACTGGAGTTTGTACTGAAATGGAGGGCCAATCTATTTTACTGTGTTAAACAGTTCCAACATCTTGACTAGCTCCAAGTGACCTGTCACCAATGAGTCATGCTAAACAAAAGAATTATTTTTTAGGGATAAATGCATTAAACCCCCTGAACTATGCACGTTTTTGCATTTTCGTCCTTAAACTAATTTAATAAGCGTTTTTTCCCCTAAACTATACCAGTCTGTGCGATTTGCCCCCTGGCTATTTTTTGCCATTCTTGGCCGGAATTTTTTCCCTTACCCGACACATTATGTGTTGTACTAGATGTATTTTAGTAGTTGATGACAAAAAGCGTGCATAGTTCAGGGGGTTTAATGCATTTATCCTTATTTTTTAATGGATAAACATCAAATGCAAGCTAGAGAAATTTATAATGCTACGGTTCTACAATCAGCTCGTCATTTTAAACAAGAGAATTATATGTTAACAAAACAGTATCCCAATTAGAGAAATATATAATTAAATGAATTCGTACTAGAAAACAGAAATGGTGCAATTTATTTTTACCGCAATAATTTTCCCAAGGTCAAGTTGTGATTTCCTGATATCTGACAACAATGCTTCATTCTGACCAAGAGAAAGAAAGGAAAAACAATAAAAAACCATCAGTCTACAGAGGAGTAATGGAAAAAGATAAATTAGAGAACTACATAATCAAATCCAACTTATTTTTACCTCACTTATTTTCCCAACTGCAACTACTGATTCAGTGACTCGAGCAAAATGACCCGACATCAAATAGTCATTCTAAACAATAAAAATAAAATAATAAAAAACAAAGGTAAAGGTGGTATTTTAGGAATGGTCCAATATAAAATATTGGGACAATCCACAAAGAAAAGCCCATAATGTTGTATATCGAACAAGAGTAATTCAATACTCATCTCCTAACTGCCACTTGGGCGCACGGGACGGGGTCTATAAATACCTCGTCTTCTGGCATTCTCAGGATTCATTCCACACTCGATACATATTCATGTACATCGAATTCACTGATTCGATACACACTTGATTTGATACTCATCGGAATTTGATCTTCCGGTCAATTCGATACAGAACCTTATTTGACTTAGGCCAACATCAAACCATCCTCGTTCTAGGCTCAACATCGTCGAACCAGCGTAGTTCGATACACATCAGGTTCGATCTACGGCAACACCGAATCACTCTGATTCGGTATTCATCGATCGAACCACATCGATTCGATCTATCAAATTCTCTGTCTGAAAAGGATATCTGAAGTATTTTTATACTTGTAATTTACGGTAGGTGTTCCGGACAAAGCTAGTCCGTACATTGTAATATATTAGCATTATTTTTGCATTGTCAGACCCATTTGTAACAGTTTCAGGTATATTGTAACCCGGATGAAATAAGACCAAAATATTAGCGTCGTCTGTGGGAACACCATTTAAATTGATTTTAGATATAAGTAGCTAGGATGACGAAGAGGTGACGTGTTCAGTCGGGTGGGTTAGTCAAATCAAGGAAGAAAACCCGAATGGTTAGAGATGAGAATGGAAAACAACGAGAGCCACATAAGCAAGGTTGGGAGAAAGCAGAAAACCAACTACTAAAACAATGTCAAGAATGCAAAATAGAACCACTAGAGGAATTCAAAATAGTTCAACTATTTAGGGAAAGTGCCGAAAAGATCATAAAGATTGGAGCAGCTATGGAACCGGTGATAGAAGCAGCACTGGTAGATTGTCTCAGGCGTAATTCAGATATATTCACTTGGACCAATTCTGACTTGCACGGAATAGACCCCAGAATCATAGTGCACTAGCTAAATGTGGATAAAAATGCAAAACTAGTAAGGCAGAAGAAACGAAACTTTAGCAAGGAAAAGAATGAAGCGGCTAAAAAAGAGGTGCATAAGCTTTTAGCGGCTTGGCATATTTACGCGTTGAGATTCTCAGAGTGGCTAAGCAACGTCGTATTAGTTTTGAAGAAGGAGGCGACATGGAGGATGTGTATAGATTACACGAATTTGAACAAACATTGCCTGAGAGATTCGTTTCCTCTGCCCAGAATAGATTTATTAGTCGATTCGACAACGGGATGCGCACTACTTAGTATGATGGATGGCAAGAGTGGTTTTCACCAGATCTTCATGACAGTGCAAGATCATAGCAAAACGGCGTTTGTGACAGATACAATAGTGTATTGTTATAGGGTAATGCCCTTTAGTTTGAAGAACGCTGGAGCAACTTTCCAAAGACTTTTCGCGAAGATGTTTTACCATCAGATCGGAAAGTCCATGGAAGTGTACATTGACGATATGCTTGTGAAAGTCTTAAGGCGGAAGAGCATGTACATCACTTGGATGAAGCATTCGCTATTATGAGAGCTTATGGAATGAAGTTGAACCCGAAAAAATGCACATTCGGGGTAACAACAACAAAGTTTTTGGGGTATCTGGTGAATGGGAGAGGAATAGAGGCCAACCCGGATAAAATCAGGGCAGTACTAGATTTGCCCTCTCCAAGGACAGTAAAGGACGTGCAGTGTTTGGTGGGCCGCCTAACATCTTTTGGCAGATTTATATCGACTTCGGCAGAAAAGAATCTTCCATTTTTCAAGGTCATAAGAAAGAGGAAGGATTTGAGTTGGGGACCAGATTGTGAGGAGGCTTTCCAACATATGAAGAAATACTTGGTGAGCCCACTGCTTCTGGCTAAACCGGAGGAAAATGAGGTGTTGTATCTGTACTTGGTGGTGTCTTCCCACGCCATCAATACAGTTCTAGTAAAAGAGAAAGGAATTCAGCAGTTACATATCCACTATGTAAGCAGAGTTCTGCAAGGGGCGGAGATGAATTATTTGGAGATAGAGTTGTTTACTCTGGCAATCGTGGCCATCGCGCGGAAGCTAGGGCCTTATTTTCAATCACACCCAATAACGATTGTAACAGATAAGTCGTTAAAGCAAGTTCTAGCGAGACCTGAAACCTCAGGAAGACTGGTTAAATGGGCAATCGAACTCAGCGAGTTCGGTTTAGAATTCAGGCCCCGAACCTCCATCAAAGCGCAGGTGTTGGCGGACTTCATGGCCAAAACATTGGGCAACAGCGTGGCGGAATCCACAAATTGCATCTTTTCTATATCAGACCAAGCAGGAACCAGCAGGGCTGCCACCACATGGATTCTGCATACCGATGGCTCCGCCACGAGCCATGGAGGAGGAGTTGGGATTTATCTTTTGTCTCCATACTGTAGGGAGTTTGAATTCGCTATTAGTCTAAACTAGCATTGGCACTCAACATTGAGCATTTAGATGTATTCACCGATTCTTTGCTAGTAGCAAATCATTTTTCAGGTAAATACGAGACAAGAGAGGAAAGAATGAAATTGTATGCTGCAAAAGTTAAAGCACTGGCAACTCGCTTCAGTTTTTTTGACATTACTAAGATTCCTCGGGATGAGAACGGCAATGCCAATGCACTATCAAAGTTCGCCAGTTCTTCAGAAATTCTAGTTAAGAAACGAGTTACTTTGTTAGCAACAGACAAGCCGTCGATCAGGATATCAAAGTACAACTGCACTACGGCGAGAGTGGAATACATAATGTTAATTGAAGAGGATCCATCTTGGAAGAACTAGATTATGACATATTTGCGGGAATGAATAATCCTAATGGATCTGAATGCACATCGCATGATGCGTTATAAGACTTACAGGTTCACAATTCACAATGGCGAACTGTACAAACGGTCATTCAATGGCTCGCTGCTCTGTTGCCTGACTCCGAATTAGGCCGACTATGTAATAAAAGAAATCCACGCTGGATGTTGTGGGAATCATTTTGGGGGAAGGGCATTGGCCCAACGAATTGTGCGCCATGGGGTCTTACTGGCCAACCTTTCTAAAGGATGGCACAACTTTCTCGTGGTGTTGTGATAGCTGCCAGTACCACGCTCGCCTCATTCACAAGCCTGCACAACAACTACAGTTTCTCTACGTGGCATGTCCTTTTGATCAATGGGGAATCAACATAATTGGAACGCTTCTGTGGCCAAGGGTCAAAAGAGATTTCTAGTCGTGGCAGTGGAATATTATACCAAGCGGGTCGAAGCTGAGACCATGTCATCCATTACGGAGAAGAACATGATTGAATTCATATAGAAGAATATCATCTGCCGCTTCGGAATTCCTAGGTATATGATATGAGATAATGGCACCCAGTTCGTTGGCAAGAAGATCAAATCCTGGTTTGCGGAGTTGCGAATATCTCACAATATGACCCCAATCTATCACCCACAGTCGAATGGACAAGTGGAATCCACCAACAAGACACTGAAAGATTATCTTGAGAGGATATTGATAGACAGTGGCAAAAGCTGGACATAGGAGCTTCTGGGAATACTATGGGCTTATAGAACAACTCCAAAGACATCGACAGGGGAAACCCCGTTCGTTCTTATTTGTGGGACTGAGTCGGTTCTGCCAGCCGAGATAGGAATGTCAACGCACAAAATACACGATTACAACCCAGAGTAGTCAGACCGGTTACGCCAAATGGATCTGGATATGATAGGCACTATGAGAGAATACACTTACCAACGTACCGTGTCATTTAAAGCAGTAATGGCCAAAAGCTACGACAAAATAGTCTACTGCCGAAATTTTGAAGTAGGTGACTTGGTCTTGAAAAGCATAGCAACAAAGCAGCATATCGTAAAATTGGAACCAAAATGGGAAAGGCCTTACAAGGTGATACAAGCAAGTTCACGAGGCTATTATTACCTGGAGACTATGCAAGGTGTCAAGCTAAAGTGCACGTGGAATGTACAGCATCTCAGACACTATTATGCATAGGCGTTAAAACGAATTGCAGTCGAATGTTAACAAATTGTATGAACTTCGAAAGCTTGAGTCCCTTGCAAAGTTTAGGAAACGTAAGCACCTCAGTAAGAAACTGAGCTCAGCCCCTTTTCAAATTAAATCAAAATATGTTTCTATACTAACGCTGCAGGTGGAGTCTTAAAGAACTGGCGCTGCAAACCCAAACGAGGAAGCATGGGAACCAACAATATATTCACCCAGCATGCACAATAAAAGCATCATGCCGGAGGTTCGTTCGACCTCAAGAGGTTGAACGCCGATCAAATAATTCACCCCGCATGCACAGCTAAAGCGTCATGTCGGGGGTACATTCGACCCCAAGAGGTCGAATGCGGATCAAATAATTCACGCTGCATGCACAGCGAAAGCGTCATACCAGAGGTACGTTCTGCCCGAAGAGGTCGAACGCCGATCAAATAATTCACCCTGCAGGCACAACGAAAAGCGTCCTGATGGAGGAACATCCGATCACCAAGTGGTACAAGGCCACACAAACAATTCACTCCGCACAAACCTCGAAAAGCACCCCACCAAAATTCCATTCGACCCGAAGCGGTCGAACACAAAGGTCAGCCAACTAAGAGCACATTCGATTTACAGATCCCAGAACAAAATGCAATACCTTACATGGAAGATGCAAGTAAAGGTAGATGAGAGATAATCAAAGAAAAGATTAAACTTGGTCAATAATTCGGTAAACTATATAGTAAAGTATAGATCAAAACACTATGATATCAAGCAAAAAAATCGGCTTCCAAAGAAAACCGTTACAGAAATGACATGCAAAAAATTAAGAAAAACTAAAATGGCCTAATATCATCAAAATGGTATGTCCAGTTAACGCTACTCGGTGGACGACTAGGGGGACTCAAGACGCAGAACAACAGCCATAGACCGAGCAAAATTGGCATCGTTCCTCTAAATCTGATCCTCTGTAAGCACCAGTTCATCCGCTTGAGCCCATCCCTTAGTAATGCAGGTTCATCTTCTTCGGATGTACCGCTAAGATGTCCGCCGAGCTGATATTTGTTGGGGGATATCAAATTCCGTTCATTAAAAGTTTTTTCGGAAGCCGCAGTATTGGACACAACAGTCCTAACACCTCGAGGAGGATACATTCCAATCGACGATATCATCGGTCGGCCCATGAATATTCGATGCAGACAAATATCTTTTTTTCTTTTTCAAGAACCGCCACTAATGATCCCCGCATAACAGGTATCCCTCTGGGGACCGAACGATTTACAGTGGCCATAACAATCGAAGGTGACGCTATTCTCGCAGTAGGTGATGCTATTCTTGCAGAAGGTGAATTGACCTCATCATCATTGTTGCCAAAAGCAGCACGAATAGCGTTGTTTACCATATTCAAATCAGCTCGAGAATCGTCGCCAGCATACACATCAACATTTCCCTACCTCAATGGAGGACTCAGATCTAATGTGTCCAACTCAGGTACGCCGCTACCATTACATTCACGCCATAGAGGATAAAACGGATCGCCGATTTTTGGAGCACAAAATTCCTCTTCATCGTCATCAATGATTTATAGGGTCTCCATCTTGGGACCGCGACTAACGTCCAACATGTCCTTTCGGAAACCTTTCTTTAGAAATCCCAGATGATCAGCCTGGTCAACACCAAGTTCCATTCTGAATTTCACATCAACGGCACCTTGATGCAATTCGATCCACCGATAAACGTCACTTTTCATAAATGATCTAGCGATTGAGCATCTGTAATTCTGCGATTCAAAATATTGTACTCTCCGACCCAATCCAGCCATCGCAGTCTCAGCACCATCATTCAAAGTCTTGAGGGAGGTATTCTCCTGCTTCAAGGACTCATTCTCTTTCTTCAAAGAGGCGATTTCAGCATGCATAGCGGCTGCACTGTCCTCAGCCGTTTTGGCTACCATCCCTGCCTCAAGAGCATCTTGAACCGCTTTAGCACTGACTTTTGTAGAATTCTTGGCGCGGGTTATCGCAGTGCGTCGACTAAAGTCACTACTGTGGATACTCGCGTTCAGCTTGTCGACAACGGCATTGTGTTTATCCTGGACTTCCACCAACCCGCCATAATCCCTACACAGTTGATACATCACTGTCGCGGTAGCAGCAAAAATAGACGCCAAAAGCATGCTAGATCGAGATATCCTAGCCTATCCGCTACAGCACTGCGGTCCAATTGAGGCCACAAGCCCTTAACTATCTCAGTCGACTGCTCTCGGGTGACACAGCTGATTTCTTACGATTTTCCTCGCCATTAAAAAGGTCATAAACATGAAGAAAATATTTTTTCTAAAAATTCAATGTCGAATCGCCAAGATTCGATCCTAACTGATAGATCGAATTCAAGTTGTTCGATGTTAGTAGATCGAATTCGGACGATTCGACATAGGCAACAAAGCGGAAAAAAACCCCTCATCGGAAAAAAAAATGAGAATGAGGTGGAAATGGGCCTTTATATAGCCCCACCACCGCCTTTTCCCCAGATTCAATGCTGAAGTATCGAACGCATTGGATTCGACATTGCAAATTCGAATCAGCTAACATGTTAGTTTCTAGTAAGATCGAATTTCTGCAATTCGATCAAAACATAAATTTTCTCATTTTTAATATGATAAAAATAAATAGTATAATGATCCAAAAGTAAATGATCGGAAAGATTTGGTAACCGAGCATGATTATTCTGGCCACCAATTGGGGGAGTATTTTTTAAATAACATGCGATCTAGAAGAAGGTGTGATTTAAAATGACTAGAAATCAAGTCGAAGGCGGCAATAGTTGAGATTTGGAACCCAATATTGTACCAACACCGACTCCCACTCGGGGGCATGATTTTCAACCGTGGCATAAGTATCGAATACTTGACGGCGTAGTTCAAAAATAAATCTAGAGTTTGGAACCCACTCTCGGACCGAGACTAACTTCCAAACTGGAGGGACTATATGATGGGGGTATTTTAGAAAAAGGCCCAATATAAAATATTGGGTCAATCCACAAAGAAAAGCCCATAATGTTATATATCGAACAAGAGTGATTCGATGTTGGATGAGTATCGAATGTGCAGAATTCGATCTAAGAGATAGATCAAATTCTGCACATTCGATACTCATCTCCCAACTACCACTAGGGCCCACGAGACGTGGTCTATAAATACTCTGCATTCTGGCATTCTACGGATTCATTCCACACTCGATACATATTCATGTACATCGAATTCACTGATTCGATACACACTTAATTCGATACTCATTAGAATTCGATATTCCTGTCAATTCGATACAGAACCTTATTTGACTTAGGCCAGCATCGAACCATCCCCGTTCGAGGCTCATCAACGTCAAACCAGCGTAGTTCGATACATACCAGGTTCGATCTGTGGCAGCACCGAATCACTCCGATTCCGTATTCATCGATTGAACCACACTGATTTGATCTATCAAATTCTCTGTCTGAAAAGGAAATCTAAAGTAATTTTATACTTGTAATTCACAATAGGTGTTCCGGACCAAGCTAGTCTGTACATTGTAATAGATTAGCATTATTTTGTCATTGTCAGGCCCATCTGTAATAGTTTCAAGTGTATTGTAACATGAACGAAATAAGACCAAAATAAAAGGCAAACGAGAGGAATTTATAGTTAGCTGACATTGTGTCGACAAATGTCCAGTTAGTTTTGACCATTATTTGGCATCTCTCGACCAACTTCAAATTCTCCTTGATCAATCTGTCGTTCTAAAGAAGAGAAATAAATTTCAATTAAAAACAAACAGGCATAAGGAATTTATAACTCAATAGTTTGTAAGTACAAAAAGAGCTTGCGAAATTCTACCGCATTAATTTTCCTAACGACAAAGTGTAAGTTCCCCATTAGTTCCAAATTATCCGCCATCCACTCCTTATATCTGCAACACATTTCATGTTGGGCAAAAATACTCGACATACACAACGGTTGAACAAAAATCGAGAATTCACATAACATTACAAATATGAACAAATGGCGCATGAATTGATAACCAATCCTTACGGATGCGGCTCCCAAACGGGGGGCATGTTTCCAAGCCAAAAAAAATCATGTGACACCCAATCCTTATGGAGCATGTTTCAAAGCCAAGAAATTTCATTTGGCATCCAATACTTACGAATACGGCTCCCAAATGGAAGGCATGTTTCGAAGCCAATACATTTCATTTGGCATCCAATCATTACGAATACGACTTCCAAATTGGTGGCAAGTTTCGAAGCCAAGAAATTTCATTTAGCATCCAATTCTTACGTATACGGGTTCCAAATGGGGGCATGTTTTGAAGCCAACAAAATTTTATTTGGTAACCAATCCTTACGGATACGGGTCTTAAGTGGGGGGCATATTTTCAAGCCAAGAAATGCTATTTAGCACGCAAACCTTCATGGTTATGGTTCCCAAGTGGGGGCATGTTTTGATGCCAAGGACATCCAACACGTTGCAACATTTCTCAAGAGGACACATATATTAATTTGGCACTCGTTCTTTACAAGAACGACTCCCGAATGGGGGGACTATATGGTATAGGCTCATAGTTAGCTCCACTGATATATAATGGCACTGATCACCCACAATTGAGTCAATACGACTCTAGCACCTTATCATAGTTTGAAGTATGCTTGTGTTCTAAAATCACACTCCAAACTTGGGGATTAATGGTATGGCATAAAATAGTTTAGTTGTATTTGGTTCACCATTAATAATATACAACGAATTCGACAGTGAATAATATGTCATTATAAAGTCACATGTGTCTATGTTAGAACGCAACAAGCGGAATGCAATTTAAAGGTCTGGGGAGAAAGTTATACTCAAAATGGTACAATTGTGCAGATCTGGCGCAATTGCAGTATACTAAGTCCAAAAATTATCTCTAAGCCCCTCTATTGATGCCTATATATACCCCTAGCCCCCCTTTCCTCACAAGTGGAGGGGGGCAATGAAAATCTCCATGGTCAACCCAAAAAAATGGTCGAACCAAGAAAACAATCGAACAAAAAAAACAGTCAAATCGAGAAAAAAGTCGAACAGAGAAAATAGTCGAACTAAGAAAATGGTCAAACAGAGAAAAGTTTATAACCCTCGAACCCTAGAACCCAAAAAGTATCTAATCCATATGTGGGCTAAAATCTACATAATGGTCCCTAATGAAGAAGCGGCGGATCGAGGTTTCAATCAACCAATAGGGAGATATGATCAAAATCGTGATGTCGCGCAATGCAGTTCTATAGTAACCCTCGAACAGGGAAAAGTGTCAATCCCTCGAACCCTCAAACACAAACCATATGGAATCTATATATGGTCTGAGATCTAAGTGACTCAAGGTCCCAAATCAAGAAGCGGATCGAGGTTTCGATCAACCAATAGGGAGATATGATCAAAATCGTGAAATCGGGCAATACATAACCTAGTGAACCAAACAGCTCAACCCTTTGAAGGCTATTCAAAAGAGACAAATGAACTACGTTCGAATTGAACCCCTCTCATAAGTATCCAACCTCTCTTGTCGTGATGCTCGGAGTGCATGTGTGTAAATGACTAAGTTGATTCTAACACAACTATGAACCAGTCTGATGTGGAGTGTCTTATCAACCTGCCAAGTTAGTAGATGAAAGCACGCCAAATCAAATAGATTTGCACAAAATTTTAAAAAATCTAATTTAAAAGATAATAATTTACAACTTAATAAAACATTTTGAATTAAAACATGAATATCATACGAATAGAGAACTTCAATAGTTAATATCAATCATTTTTTCCATTATCTTAAAAAAAGCGAGTAAAATTCATGAAATATGAGTATAAGAAGAAATATAAGATGAAATACCCTTACCATATAGTCTCCTCAATTTAGGAGTCAGTCTTGATTCAAGAGCGAGTGCCAAATTCTATAACATTGTCTTGTTTCAAATATGCCTCCCATTTGGGTGTCGTGATCCGGAGGATCGGTTGCCAAATTAATACTATCTGACTTCAAAATATGCCCCCATTTAGGAGCCGTGCTCCAAAGGATCGGTTGCCAAATAAATAATATATGGCTTCAAAATATGCCTCCATTTGGGAGCCATGGTCCAGAGGATCGGTTGCCAAATAAATAATATTTGACTTCAAAATATGTCCCTCAGTTGGGAGCCGTGATCCAGAGGATCGGTTTCCAAATGAATAATATATGGCTTCAAAATATGTCCCCCATTTGGGAGCCCTGATCTGGGCGATCAGTTGCCAAATAAATAATACATGGTTCAAAATATGCCCCTCATTTGGGAGTCGTACCGATATTTATTAGATTTATAGTTACGGAGAGTCGAATGGACATAAATTCGACTGTTATGTCAGTATCAAATCGGGGTTGATTCGACCATTATGACTGCAATTGTTTATCATAATATTAAAATAAGTGTCGAACCTACAACGTTCGATGTGTTATGGAAACTATTGAATTAGTTCTGATTCGACAGTTATTGTCAATGTCGAATTCGGTGTGATTTGATTGTTCTTGGAGTGTCGAACGTTCATGGGCCATGTGGGTCGAATATTCTCTATATTTAGGTGTATGGAAGGAAATGAGGCTCATTTGCAACTCTGTGCGATTTTATGTGCTTTGGTGAGAAGTGTCGAACTGCACCTGTTCGATCATTCCTGTTGTTCGATTCTTTACATAGAAAGAATTTATGCAGCTTTTTCCCAACTGTTTATTTATTATTTGTAGTGTAATTTCTCATAAATTAGGTGTGCTTTACAACGTAGTTCCAAATGTAGTTTAATTGTGCGCCTCTTGTGTGTTTTTTATTTTCCTACACACCCTTGATTATGTGTGTGTTGTAGAGGTTAGTGGACCTAGTATAGTCAGCTTTTTGTTTTTTATTTTTATTTTTTAGTTCTGTAAGCAAGATGTCAGACCAGATTTGGAGTGTTGATGTTGCTATCTGGAGTTGCTCCTCTAGCACCGAGTCAAGTAGTTCGATGAGGGCTCCCAATGCAGAGGGTTTAAATAATAATTCGGTCGGGGAAGGTTCTCCAGACAGAGGTGATGACGAAGATGGGGGAAATAACTTGAGAATGGACCAAAGTCCTAACGCTCAACAAGGGTTGGGTGGTGAGCCTTTGCTTGACGTTGTCGACAGCCGGTCTGAAAGTGAGTCAAATAGAATCGATGAGAGGGGTGTCGATGATTCCGATGATGATGCGGAGCCTATTGACTTGGAATATACAGACTATATCTCGCGTTTGCATCATAGCCGTGCTTATTTGCGGATGACCTTTCATAAAGGGCGAAACTTTAAGGTTAAGATTCCTCAGGGTGGACAAAAGGTCCATACCGTGCCCCTGGGATTCCTTACGGTGTTTGTTGGGCAATATTAATTGTTTACGATTTCCCATCCCCCGGATGTTATGATATTTTTCCAACCATAGGTTTGGTTCCTAGCCAACTTACGCCAAATTCAATCGAGCATATCATGGGTTTTTTGCTCGCGACGAATTTGGTTTTGCAGAGCGTCGAGGGTGCTACTGACATTTGCTTTTTGATCTTTGTAGAGGCATTTGCTCCCGATGTTCCCTCCGCCGATGACATGGGGGTTGCAGGCATGGTGGAGCCGGCTGTTGCGGCTAAGAGAAGGAGGGTCCATCAGATTAGGTCCCTGACCGGCAGCGTCATGCCCCTTGGAGCTCATCAAACTGGGGATGCTCCAGTTGGCAGCTCAGTCCCCCTTGTCAATGGGACTTAAAGCGGGTGCCGCGAGGGCTCCTCAAGTTTGTGTCGGTGGGGTCGCGCAATCCGAAAATGAGGCAGTAAATGAACTGAGGGTGCTGTTTCCTAGCTTAGTTACGCAGTTCCCTACATCCATCGAGAAGCGGCGGAGTTGGAAAGGCTTGTGCTCCTCCTTGTTAGTACGGTAATTATATCTCTCCTTCTAGTTTTTTGGCACAACATTAAGTTTTTATTTCTTTAACTGACATGATTGACCTCTTTTAGCTAGGCGGAGTTATTGATGTGACCGCCCATGGCTTGGAACACGCGCACGAGGAGTGTCAGCTGGCGTTGAACGACTGAGGGCGAAGTTCAGTACAGCAGCCCTGAGGCACTTAAAGCCACGCTTGATGAAAAGGACAAAGCACACCAGCTCTCCACAGACTAGGTGTAGAAGTTGAGGGGCTAGAAGACCGTGTTGAAGACGCGCGTAGAGGAGCTTGGGGAAAAACTGGCGACACAGGAGGAGAAATATGGCACATGCGGAAGTATTGCGATACTCACGTGGCCTAAACGAGGTTTGCACTGCTCTTGTTGGTGTGTTTTGTATTGTAGCCGCTTACCGCCGTTTGGTGTACGCAGCCACCTACTCAAGTGCAGCGGCTAGCGATCACTGAGGAATTTCTACAGAGTAACACTTTCCAGGAATTCGGTCTTCGTCATGGCATAGAGGACACAAAGAAGGCGTAGGTGCTGACGGTGCATCAAATTCACAGCACGCGTTATTTGCGTGGTGATTTTGATGCCAACTGGCTAAGTTTAGCGATGGGCCCTGATCTGAAGCCCTTGTCCGTGGTTGTCGAAAGCGAAACTGCTCCTCCGAATGAGTTTGCAAATTTACTGGACAAAGGGGAGTTGGTTACCGTCGGGACGTCGCCACCTCCTCCACTGATTGCTCCATATCCCTCTTCTGAAGATGGCGAGGATGATACCGAGACCTGAGTGTTTTTTTTTTTTTAAAGTTTTTATGAATAATTTCGTATTTTTGATCTTGGGTATTTCTTTATAATGGATATTTCTATTTTCCTTTGCTTTTATTGTGTAAACTCATTGCTCTCGCTCCTCGTGCACGGGCGTGCATGGGGCTAGTTTTTCTTTCGCATGTCATGTGTTAGCATTTTACCTGTGCTTGTACTTTTCGAATCGTGGTAGGTGAGTTTGTTGACTCATATATCTTTCTTTTAGGATTTTTTGAAACCATTGGGGGCTTCTTTAGCCGTGGTCAGTTTATGCCACGATCGGGTTGAGTATATATTAGCTTACATTCACACCTTACGGTTTGCACTTGCCTTGTATTGGCGAGGTGTCTATGTCTTTAGGTTACGAGACTTTAAGTTTGCACTTGCCATCTATCGACGAAGTGTCTGTCTCTTTGTGTTTCGAGACTTTAGGTTTGCACTTGCCAACTATCGACGATGGTACTCTCTGCAGCTCTACTCTGTGATCGAGTTACCCTAAACATTTTACCTATGCTACCGTGCTTATGGTGTTCCCACAGACGACGCCAGTATTTTCGTCTTATTTTGTTTGGGTTGCAATACATCGAGGAAACAGTACAAAAGAGCCTGAAATAACCAAAATATGCTAGCTTATTGCAAAGAAGGGACCAGCTTAGTCTGGAACACCTAATACACGTTAACTAGCCTATAATGACTAAGATAGCCTCGAACAGTCAGATCTACAGATGGCCGAATGGTATAGGTTCAATGCTCTTAGAACCCTCGAACTGCTGAACAATCAAATGTGACACAGTTCGATGCTGATAACTCTCGAACGGGATAAGACTGATGCTTAACAATCGGACAAGCTCAAGAAACTGTAGAACCGAAGAACAGTCGGACAATCGAATAAGAGGGTTCGATTGATATGGGATGTTGAAGAGTAATTAATGTATGTCGTGAGTATCAGAGAACGGGGTATATATAGATCCCGGTCCACGGGACCCGCTCTGCGTACATGCAATATCAACCGAACGAAGACGTTTGATTGTCCCGAAAACAATCAAACCGCCTCAGTTCGACTCTCTTATTTTTTGAGCATTTGATGGGGCGGGGCGGTCCAGTTTATCTCTAGGCCACCTAAAATACCCCCACCAATCTACATGTAAATGAACATGACTATGTAATAATCAATCCCTAGCATTCCATGTGAATGAATTAAATAATAGAGATTATATGTTGACATTGATATTTTTTACCTATGAATGCATTATTGATTTCGACTTTTAGAAAGAAAACCTTGCATGTGTTACCAAAAACCATAAATTTAGTAAAAATAAATATATTCTTCATGTGTAAGAGCGATCAAATTGTCAAAAGACCATATATGAAGAAGAGATTATATGGTGCAACTGCTGCACGATGAGGTGGTACATCAAGTTGATTACTGCTATCGATACACTGTGTGGATGGGTGTTATGGGTGGTTATTCCCATGTAAGAAATATTTTTAATCTCAACCATTGGCTGCACCACATCATCAATACAACGACTGCACTTAATAATTTTTTTAAATCAAGAGAAGATTTCCATTATTGTCTAGAATTATGGGATGAATCTCGTTTAATTGTGGAAGATTGTCTAGATCTTAAATAGTTATTCTAGGTTAAAATTGTTTTATACAAAGTTGGCGAAAAATTCGTGGGTTATATTTCATATCACATTAAAAAAAGTTATGTTTTAAGGAACGCAAACCCGTACAGTCTAACATTATTCTTTCATTGAAGAAAACAGTCAGTTTTGTCGAAGATAGGATGATATTTGGATATCTTAATTCTATTATAACAGTTATCCCTTACAGAGGGGCGGGGTAATCTGCACCAACACCATGACTGCTATAATGGATATCCTCGTATTGAAAAAATGCAACTCAATGTTTTCTAGTTTTTTTTTTCTTTATTTGCTTATACTATTTTGAAGTAGATTTATGCATTAATAAATATTGAGTTTCGACTAGGGGTATATAAAGTCTTTTCTCATACGCATGAAGTTATAAACTTTTCACGTTAAAGATGAATTATAATGTTGTGTTGTTGTCTCATTATTTAGCTAGTACTCCACTATTTTTATTTTCATATTTTGTTGAAGTGTCTTTGTGAAATGAATTAAGATTTTTATGTTTGGCCCTCATGTGCGGGTAGTTGAATGGGCAAGCTGGTGTACGGCTCACAACTCATAACCCACCCGCTCAGGACGAGTTTCCATCTTCAACTGGTAGACAACTTAAAAAATAAAAGTATGCATGTAGCGAGCTATGCATTTCGAGTTTATAAGGGTAATTAGCGAATTTATGAACACCCCCAAGTATATATCATCGCCCTAACATAAAAGAATATCCATCCATAAGATATACATTCTTTAGGTGCTGAGTGGATATATAAACTAATAATTCTCAAAAAATAAAGTTCACGTCTAAACTAAGAAGGTTTCGCATCAGTTATCCCAAGGGCAGCATCCGACCTCATGACAAGCTCCAAGTTATCCGCCATTGACTCATCTAAACAAGAAAACTAAATTTAGAAGGAAAAAAATAAACACTTGGGAGAAACTAGAGAGACTTTTCATTATTAGAGTTTGTATTGAAAGAAAGGTCTAACTTTTTTTACCGCAGCATCCACCATGGACGAACCAACATCTTGACTAGCTCCGAGTAACCCACCACCAATAAATCACTCTAAACAAAAGAATTAATTTTTTTTACAGATAAACTTCAAGGGCAAGCTAGAGAATTTATATTGTTACGATTCAATTATCAACTCGTCATACTAAAGAAGAGAATTGAGAATTATAAGTTAAAAGAAAAGTAGCCAAATAAGAAAAATATATAATTAAATGAACTCGTAATAGAAAGTGCAATTTATTTCTACCGTATTCATTTTCGCAAGGTCCACTTGTGATTTCCGGATATCTGCCAACCACGCTTCATTCTAACCAAGAGAAAGACAAAAAAAAAAAAAAAAAAAAGGAATCGTTATTCTAAAGAACTAAATTTCAAACGGAGAAAACACGGTATAAACAAATAAGTAAAAGGATTTGTACTGAAAAAACCCCAATTTATTTTTACCTCATTAATTTTTGCAATGGCAACTACTGATTTCCTGACTCTTTCCAAGTTATCCGCCTTCAACTCGTCATTCTAAACAAGAAAAATAAAATAAATAACAAATCAGACGCACACTAGAGAAATTTATAGCTAACTGACATCGAAACGAAAAATGTCCAGTTAGTTTTCACCTGATCGTGGCATAACTTGAGTATCTCCAAATTCTCCTTTATCAAAGGGTCATTCTAAACAAGAGAAATAGATTTTACTAAAAAACAAACAGGCTAAAGGAATTTATAGTTCAATATTTTGTAAGTGCAGAAAAGTCTTGCGTATTTTTACCGCATTAATTTTCCCAATGACAAACTCTAATTTTCTGATTAGTTCCAAGTTATCTGCCATCCAATTGTCATTCTAAGCAAGAATAACAAATTAAAACAATAAAGAAAACAAGAGGTAAACTAGAAATAGTTATAATTAAAAGATTTTGTACCAAAAATTGGTGTAGTATTATTACCACATCAATTTTCTCAAAGCCAGAGTCCAATTCCCTGAGTATCTCCAAATTTTTCACCATCAGTCCTTTATTCTGAACCAAAAAAATCCATCTAAATCAAAGGAAAAGAACACCATAGGGAATAAGAGAAAATTTCATACTGGAAAAGGTCACTTTTACCACATTGTGCGAACTGTATGGCCCCATGCTAGCCATCAATTTGTCTTCCTAAACAAGAGAAGAAATTAAAAATAAAATAAAAAAAGAAACCCATGCACACAAGAAAAACATGCTACAATTAAAAATCCAGTTTATTTAAGTGCAGAATATTTTTACCGCATCACTTTTCTCAAGGATAGATTCCAATATCTTGACTAGCTCCAAGTTATATGTCATCAGTTTGTTATTCTATACAAGTAAAATCAAAGACAAATTAGATAAGTTATTACTAAAAGTTACTAGTGAAAAAGGTCCGATATATTCTTACTGAATTAATTTTCCAAAGGGCAAGGCCAAAGCTCTTGACTAGCGCTAAGTTATCTTCATCATTCTATAAAAGACAAACAAATTAGAAAAAACAACAAAGGCAAATTAAAGAAATTCATAATTAAAAGATTTTGTACTGTTAAAATATGCGGTTTATTTCTGTAGCATCAAAATCTCCAAAGAAGTCCAATTTTCTTTGTTTCAATCGCATCGAGTTTCTCAAGGGAGAACTCCAACTTTCAGACTATCGCTAAGTTTCGTAGGCAAGGGATTCCACTCTCCTTGTGAGATGGAGAGAAAGGGTTGGTATAGAATTCGATCATATATCGCTTTTGTCATTCTAAATAAGAGAAATAAATAACTAGGGAAACAAGAGAGGCAAACTAAAGAAATTCATAATTAACAGATTTTGTACATAAAATGTGAGGTTTATTTCTATAGCATCAATTTTCCCAAGAAAGAAGTCCAATTTCCTTCTATTTATTTCTATTGCATCGATTTCCCCAAGGCAGACGTGCAACTTCCTGACTAGCACTAAGTTATCTGCCATCCTTTTCCATTCTAAACAAGAAAAACAAATATAAACAAAAAACACCAGAGGCAAACTAGAGAATTTTTAAATTTAAACAATTTGTATCAAGTTAATGAATGTTGAACAAAATGGAAGAGCATGACGGAACCTAAGTCACCTAATCCTTCATGTTTAGAAAGTTGTAGACGCACCGGTCTCGCACTGGCGACTTCAGTGCCCGTGCTTCGCGCTAAGACGCTTTACAGATTTCTTAGTTCTTATGTTAAAATTTAATGAATAATCATAGAAAATTGGTAGAAGACAAACAATAGAGTGTCATTGAAGAAGAGTTGGAGCAAGAGGAGAACAAAACTAAGTCAAAAGCTAAATAATTACAAAAAATTGGAAGTGATTTAAGGCTTATACGGTTATACATTTATCTTCCCACCATAATAATTTAGAAAATATTATATAAAATTAATAACCATTAGAAGTTATGTACTTTTTTTTATTATAATCTATTTCTTTGTGTGAGAATTCTATACATACTTTTATTTTATGTGTTTATAATATACTAATTTAGGTTATAACTTTTTATTTTTATATATGTTATTTTTCTTTTTTTAAGAAGCGCATTATAGTGGCGCACTAAGACTGTAATTTTTTTAAATTGCCGCACTGGCGCACCCGCACCGGCACTCGCATTCGCACCCGCATCCGCCTCAGGTGACTTAGGACGAGACATTTGTCGACATCCTATCAGTCCTGCATTATTACATGGCTCTCAATTGTGGGCTATGTAGCATAATCATGCACGTAAGATAAGCATAACTCAGAATGCAAATGTTACCATAGATGTGTGGTTATGCAAAAAAAAGACGAGGTACAAAAAAAAAAGATATTCACCATAAAGTAAGTGCGGCGGTACCCATCGAATGAGAAGATGCAAAACCTTTGTTTACGATATTTAGGGCGCATAAAGCGAAGACCTAGGCGCACCAATACATACATTCGAGCTCTTGGCTTAGAAAAAGCAAATAGAGCACGAGAAAGGCCAAAAAGAAACATGAATAGCTGAAAACACGTGACGCTTAGAAGACTACATGAAGCCGTCCTACTTAACTAGAGGAAACGAATGAACGCATAAATCATATGTTCGACTCTACATGATTCACTTTTGATCGAGCCTACCCTAACAAATTGGAAATACATGCTTGATTATTAATTTTGTTTAATCAAATTTATTTTTACCACATTAAGGAGTCTACCAAAAGACCTTCATGGAACGAGTAGTTCAACAAGCACATCAGAAGAACGAATACGACGCTGATACCACTTGAACTAAAATGAGAACTTGCGTTAAGAAGGTAGCGAAAGGTTAACCGACACGTAGTTGTGTGCAAGGTGAAGACACGTCAAGGTGGAATGAGTAAGTAAAGGCAGCTATCAAAGGCCAAACATAAGTGCTGCAGTGTTCTTGATAGAGATTGACAACTAACGAGAAAGAACAGAAGAAGAAATTAAAGAAGAACTTAAACTAAATTAACTATCATTATCAATAATCATTAAAATTTCCCTCAAAACAAAGTCTTGGCTTATATTTATAGACTAGATAACCAAAACATACCACAACTAAAACTCTTAATAATAGCAACTTACTAGAATAATTAAATCCTAATTATTCAATAAAAGGACAAATAACTAAACAATACTACATGCAAAATTGATCCCATTGGGCCTACAGAGAGACTAAAGACTTTAGCACAGTGCAATGCATCAAAAATGACGAACAACCAGTCTTCATGAGTGAGGATCACATTAAAGAATGATGGAAAGAGTATTTGATGGCTAGTTCAATGGAGGTCACTCAAGAAGTAGGTGACGTTACGTTGTTCCCTCATAGATTTGAACCTCAACTTTATGCGACACGCAAGAAAATCTGAAGCCAAAGATGTAATGAAGAGGATGAAAAGATTCAAAGTCGTTAGCCCAGACACTGTGCTATTGAAGCATGGACAGTATGAGAGGTGTGACCTTTTCAATAAGATATGGACAAGAAATAAAATACCCGGGACTACTGAAGAAAGAGTACACTAATACCACCTCTATAAGGACAAGGGCGATATTTAAAACTGTTCTAACTATCGTGAGATGTGTGATTGAACACAAATTGAGACAAATTGTCCCCATATCTAAGAACCAATTTGAATTTATGCCCGTTACATTGACCACGGGGGCCATCCGATTGATTCACTAGCTCATTAAGCGGTTTTGGAAGAATAGTAAAGTTTTGTTCATGGTCTGTATTGACTTAGACGAAACATATGATAGAGTACCTTGACATGTACTAAAGGGAGTATCTATCAAATATATAGACATCATTAAAATATGTATTAGAAAGTGGTGACAAGTGCTGATTTTATGGACTCTTTCCGGATTAAAGCTCGCTTACACAATGAATGAACTTTGAGCCCTTTTTTGTTTGCGAGATGAAATCACTAGTAGACCTATCCAAGACTAAGCACATTGGTGTATGTTATTTGCAAAGGATATTGCTCTTATCGATGAGACGAATGCAAGGGTTAACAACCAATGAGAGTTATGGAGATAAACTTTGGAAGCACAATTTTTTCAACTAAGTCGAACAAGTAAAGAGTACCCCGATTGCAAATTTAGCAAACAAGGAAGATGCGATAAGGGTACAATTTAGTTAACGAGAAGCTCACATTTTTGAGAACTGGTCTCCATACTACAAAACGACGGTGAACTAGATGGTGATGTTAACCATCATCATTCAACGTTGGATGGAAATAAAGGAGACCCGCGATAGGAGTTTTGTAGATCGCGTCTTTCCCCTAAATCAAGCAAAATCAAGCACACAAGATGATTAGGAAACTAAGATAAGAATGTTACGGTGGATGTGTGCAACACCAAAAGAGACAAGATACCCAAAAAAATAATCGCCACAAACTGGAACTGATCGACGAGAGATTCGAGAAAATTGCATAACATGGTTAGGGCATTTTAAACGTAGACTTGAGGCACCGCTACAATGCACTGAGTCTCTAGAATTGGGTCCTACAGTTAGAGGAGGTCAAACAACACAACATAAAGCTTAGAGACATAAATAAAGATATACTTCTCAACTATAACCAGCGGAGACAGGGAATTCATGTAGCCGACTCGACGTGATTCACTTATGGTTCATAGAGACTCCCAAATTTATTGAGATTACATACTTGGTTGTTGTAATCAATTTTCCAAGGACAAAGCCTAGTTCCCAAAAGAACTTGAAAGTTATCCATCATCAATTTGTCACTCAAAATAAATATGAAAAGAAAGAGAAAAGAAAGAGACCAGAGGTGAATTGGAGAGATTTATAATTAAAGGATTTTGTAGCTAAAGAGGTGTCCATTATTTCTACAGCATAGTCTAATTCCCTGACGAGCTTAATATTAAAACAAGAAACACAATGAGAAAGCACACATTTTTTTATTCATTACGAGATTTTGTACCACGAATATTATTTTATTTTTACCGCATCATTTTTCTCGGAGACGCAGTTCAATTCCTTGACTAGCTCCATGTAATCAGGCATCAATTCGAAATCCTAAACAAAATAAATAAATCTTACGAATAGAACACGAGAGGCAACCTAAAGAAATTTATAGTTAAAAGATTGTATACAGAAAAAAAAAAAAAAAAAAAAAAAAAAGTCTAGTGTATTTTACCTTCTCAACTTTCTTGAAGGCAAAGTTCAATCGAGTGAATAGCTCCTTGATAATCGCCATCAAATCTTCATTCTACACCATAGAATTTAAATAATAAAAATAAAGACACCGTAAGACAACTACACAAATTTATAATTAAAAGGTTTAGACATTTCAACCACATACTAGGCGAGAGAAACGAATAATTAAAAGAAAAAAACAACAAAACTGAAGAGGCATACTAGACAAATCCACAATTAAAAGATTTGTAACAAAAACTCCAATTTATTGTGCAAAATCAATTTTCCTAATGGAAGAGTCCAATATCTTGACTAGCGTCAATGTTTAAACCATCAATATGTTATTCTAAACAAGACATATAATAAAAAAGCCATAGACAAATTAGAGAACTTAAATTAAAGTTGGGAAAAGGTCAAACTTATATTTACCCCATTAATTTTGGAAGGGTCCAAGTTCCTTGCTACCTCTAAGTTTCTTGCTACGTATTCGTCCAGCTGAACAAGAGAAATAAATTGAAAAAGAACAATATAGGCAAACGACAGAAAACACGATCAAAAGATTTTGTACAGAAAAACATCTGGCATCATTTTACCAAGTTAAACCCAAGGGAGAAATCCAATTTCTTGACTTGCTCTAAGTTATCCGCCATCAGTACTTCATTCTGAACAAAAGGCATAAAATAAAAGAAAAAAAATGAGGCAGTCTAGAAAATATATAATTAACACATTCTATATGAAGATTTTGTCTATAGGGCGAAATGGAAGAGCGCGACACAATTATATGTACGATTGTGATTTTCCACCGAAACTTCAGGCATGAATCAAAGTTTCATGCCGGTATATATTTGGGATAGTTAAATATCAGAATTTTTTTGTTAATGTTTCGTTAATATGCTGGAAACATTTGGAGAGCATCATACAAAAGTATAAAAGTTAAGAAAAAAATTAGAAGTTACTAAAGAATAAGTAAGAAATGTTTATAAATTAACAAAATATTAAAGCTCACGCAAGATCAAAAAATGTAAGCATCCAGTAAAGAGAAATAATGCAATTTTTTATGTGTCATTCCAAATTACAAGACCCACAAATCTGATAGTAGCTTAATATCTTACTTACGATATAATCTGCAAACACACTAACATATACATATATACATTGATTATACGTGCACATTTACATACATATATATAGATTGATATTGTAAAATAATTAGAAACAAGTAGAAAATCAAACTCCCGCTCCAACCATGAAAGAATATAAAATTAGTCAATCAGAAAAAGAGAGTAGATTTTAGAAAGGGAGCAGCTTACCTGAGGTAAATTAAAAGAAATTTCTATACAAATAAAAGACTTCATTGTGTACATGGAAGTCCGATATATTTTTACCTTACATTCCAATTCCTTGATATGTGCCAAGTTTTCCGCCATCAATTTATCATTCTAAGGAAAACAAAACAAAAATAAAGAAAAAGAAAAACAGAAAAAGGAAAAGTAGAGGGAATTTATAGATTACTGAATTTTGTAGTGAAAAGGGGTGTATGTATGCTTACCCTCTTAAGGTCGCAAAGGAGATGCTCAAATTCCTGAACTAGCTCCGAGTTATCCGCCATTGATTTGTTTTTCTAAACAAGAGAAGTAAACTAGAAAGAAGAAACACAAGAGGCAAAAGTTTTGGTAATGGGTAAAATCGAACTAGAGGAAAGTTATCCGGTATTGATTCTAGACAACTAATGAGAAAAAGAAACATAAAAAAGATTTCCACAATTCCAGGCGTGTTCTACTTCCTATTTGGCCCCTCACCTTTGTAGTTAAGTGATTTGTCGTCATAGGTTTCGAAGCATTTAAATCCTGACGTGTATCAGAGTGTAATTCCCTGTATGAACCAAAGGATGCTCCTACAAGTGCAGGAATTAAGCAGTTAAGCAAACAACTAAAAAGCAAGTTACTTAAGAAACTTAATTAAGTTACCTTCCATCACTAACAGTATCTCCGCCCAATACAAAGCAACACAGAATAGAATAGAACAGATTGATACAATTCACCCAATGTCCAAAAAAAATAAAAGATTTTCTAACTTACTCTTTCTTCCCCAAGATTTGTAATTTTCGGCATCTTTCAGCTCCCTATTATTAATTCTCAGACTCATCAATTTCTCTCCCACAAAATTATTTCCATCTTTGATCGGATTCTCCTTTGTCTCGTTGGCACAAATTGAGGAAGGCAGAGTAGTATCAGAATCAGTACTTTCTCCAATGATCGATTGAGAAGTAATATGATCCTTTCCTGAGGAGCAAAGGTGGCGGAGGGAGTACCGATGGTGGGGGCGCAGGTGGACCAGGAGGCGTTTGGTGGTTGCCGCCAATGCCATCATATCCAAGCTTTTTTCTCTATCTTTGATGAATGAATCAGAAAGATCACATTCACAGCTTTACGAATTAGGGTTTTGAAATTTGAAGTTTGAACACAGAGGAAGTCCAATGGAGGACTTAACATCAGATTAGAAGAGAAACTTTGACAACTTATTAAATTGCTGAAAAATTAGAAGAGACGCAATTTGCTAACATTAGGATCACTCGACCAAAGGAAATCCCGATTGAGTTTCTCGAGCCGGTGTTAAGTCGTGAGCATCAGACACACTTTGAAAGATAAATCGGAAAAGAGAGAGGTGAAAATTCGAAGAATTACCTATAAACGTTAGGTGGTGGAAGATGTTGTGAAGTGGACCCTTCTTATAGAGCGTAAAACACGACAATAATTGAAAGACGGAAAAATAAATGACTCACATATATTACGTGGAAAACCCCAAATTACTTTAGGGTGAAAAACCACGGGCAAGGTAGAAGAACTTCACTATGAGTGTAAAATAGGAATTACAACACTCCGACTTTTACCGTAGTAAAGTCGCACAAAACTCTCTATTTTTACCTCACACTAACAACACTCTTAACCATTCTTTATATATTATTGTTTAATTATACAAGAGAAATAAAGATGTATTTTGGGATGATAAGAAATGAAGTGGGAAGCCTATTATTTATAGCCTCGCTTCTAAACAAAAAAGTGTTAAAATAATGTGGATAATGCTGCACCATCAACCGCCCCAACACTTCCTTAATGTTGCACCATCAAGGAAATAATGTTGCACTTATTGATTAAAAATAATGTCGCCCCAACAATCTCCCACTTGAAGATTTGATTAGGGACTAATCATATCTTCACACCATTCTTTCTACCTCGCCCTTCATGTTGCTTACGTTTTCACCAGACCGCACGAGGACCGACACTGAACAAACTTGTCAGCATTAACACTCTTCGTCATGAAATCAGCTATGTTATTTTTAGTGTGAATCTTCTGCACATACACAGTACCCTCCTCGACTTGCTCACGAACAAAGTGATACTGGACCCGAATATGCTTTGTCTTGGAATGAAACGCTGGATTCCTTGCAAGATGCAATGCACTCTGACTGTCACATAATAGAGAAATACTCTCTAGTTTGTGCCCGAGTTCCTCCAGAACCATTTTCAGCCAAATCGCCTCTTTACTGGCCTGCGTAGCTGCCACATATTCAGCCTCCGTTGTTGATGTCGCAACAACTGACTGTAACTTTGAAACCCAACTCACTGCACCTCCAGCAAGAGTAAACACATATCATGTCGTGGACTTGCTTTTGTCAAGATCACCTGCATAGTCAGAAATAACATAGCCCTTGACTGTAAAACCCGGTCCTCCATAACATAATGCAACATCTGAGGTTCCCTGTATGTATCTCAAAACTCTCTTTACTGTACTCCAATGCTCTCTTCCTGGATCTGCCATGTCACTCCCATTGCATGTGCAATGTCTGGTCTAGTACATAACATAGCAAACATTAGACTTCCCACTGCTGATGCATACGGTACTTGAGACATCTCCTTCCTCTCTTCTTCACTGCTAGGACACATACTTGAGGATAACTTGAAATTAACAGGAAGAGGGGTAGAGATTGGCTTACAATTTTGCATACTGAACCGCCGCAGAATCTTCAACAGATAGTTACTCTGAGAAAGCCAAATCTTCCTGCTATTTCTGTCTCGGTGGATTTGCATCCCTAGAATTTTATTTGCTGGTCCTAAGTCCTTCATTTCAAATTCCCTAGCCAGTTCAGCCTTCAATTCTTCAATACGAGCTTTGTTGGGGCCTGAAACCAACATGTCATCAACATACAACAGTAAAATAACAAAGTCATCACCAGATCTCTTGAAATATGCACAAGGATCTACATTCAGCCTGTTGTATCCAAGGCTCATTATGAATGAATCAAATCTTTTGTACCAACACCTCGGTGCCTGTTTGAGACCGTACAAAGATTTGGTCAACCTACAACCCAAGTTCTTCTTTTCTTCTTCAATAAATCCTTTTGGTTGGAGCATGTAAATTTCTTCTTCAAGATCACCATGAAGAAAAGCCGTCTTTACATCTAATTGTTCAAGATGTAAATCAAATGTAGCGCACATCGCCAGAACCACCCGCACAGTTGTCATTCGGACCACCGGGGAAAATATTTCGTTGAAATCAATCCCCTCCTTCTGAGCATATCCTTTCACCACCAATCGTGCACGATACATTTCCACTTGGTCATCACTGTTACGTTTTATTTTGTACACCCATTTGTTGCTAATGGGTTTCCTCCCTTGTGGTAGAGACACAAGTTCCCACGCCTTATTCTTATGGAGTGCTTTGATTTCCTCCTGCATAGCTGCCATCCACTGAGTTGCATCTGAACTACTCATTGCTTCCTGAAGAGTTGATGGCTCCCCGTCCTCAGTTAAAAGACAGTACGCAACATTGTTCTCCATTGAAAAGTCTGAGTGCCAGCCTGGTGGTCTCTTGATACGTGTCGATCGACGTATCCCCGAGACTTCTGACTCCGTTGTCTCCTCAGGTTCATGCTCTGGTTCAATAGGACCATCCTGCTCAGCATCCTTCTCGACTACTACTATCGTAGTTTCTGGATCTTCCCCTGTACTGCTATCATTTCCTTTCTTATCTTCCATGAAGATAACATCCCTGCTTACAACTATCTTGTGGGCAGTGGGGTCCCACAAGCGATACCCCTTCACTCCTTTAGCATACCCTAAGAACAAACACTTCCTGGATTTTGGGTCCAGCTTTCTTTTCTCTTGAGTATTGAACATAACATAAGCGGGACTCCCAAATACATGGAGATTAGAATAATCAACTGGTTTACCTGTCCACACCCCCATCGGTGTTTTCAGCCCCAGTGTTGTTGACGGAGATCGGTTCACCACATAACAGGCGGTATTGATTGCTTCTGCCCAGAACGACTTTTGTAAGCCTGCATCCTGCATCATGGCTCTTGTTTTATCCAACAAGGTCATGTTCGTCCGCTCTGCCACCCCATTCTGCTGCGGAGTGTATGCCGTAGTAAACTGCCTCTTAATCACATCATCTTTACAGAAGTCTTCAAACTCCTTGCAAGTATATTCCCCTCCATTGTCAGATCTAAGACACTTGATCTTTTTCCCAGATTCAAGTTCCACCATCGCTTTGTACGTCTTGAACATCGAGAACACCTCAGCCTTACTCTTGATCATGTACACCCAACATCTCCTGGAATAATCATCTATAAAAGACACAAAATACTTTGCACCTCTCATGGATAGTACTGGTGCTTGCCACACGTCAGAGTGAATCAATTCTAGAATGACTTTACTTCTAGAATCTGAACTACGAAACTTTATACGATGTTGCTTGCCAACAACACAATGATCACAAAAAGCTAAAGATACCTTTGTGAGGCCCGAAAGTAGTTTCTTCTCTGCAAGAACCTTCATGCCTTGTTCAGACATATGCTTGAGCCGCTGATGCCAAATCATTGATGATTTCTCAATCGACGCAGATGAAGCCACTGGCGCTTCTCCCACTTGCAGAGCCCTCCCATGTACCATGTATAAGTTTTCGGCAATTTTGTCCGCCTTCATCAGTACAAGCGCACCCCTTTTAACTTTCATGATCTTGTTTCGTGACCTAATCTCACATCCAAGATCATCCAATTATCCATAAGACAGCAAATTCTTGCATAATCCCTCCACGTGTCGGACATCTCGAATGGTCTGAACAATCCCGTCATGCATCTCCAGCTTGATCGTACCGACGACAACAACTTTCAAAGGTTCATTTTTACAGCTATACACATATCCTCCAGTGATCGGTGTATACTCATGAAACCGCTCCCTCCGGGGAGTCATATGAAAACTGGCTCCTGAATCAATAAGCCATACATCATCGAAGGCACGCATACCTCGAATAACTGTTGCTGCTTCACAACATAGTACATCACCATCATCTGAAGTGCTAGCAACGTTCCCCTGAGGATCATAACTCTTCTTGTTTGAATCCTTAAGATTCCAACAGTCCTTCTTCAAGTGACCTTTCTTGCCACAGTGCCAACAACTGCCCTTGGTCTTTGACTTGGATCTCCCCTGTTTCTTACTCCCACATGTACCGCACTCCGTCGTTCTCCCTCTTGTCACCGACAATGCACATGCTTGTTGCGAACCTGCCTCACTGTCTCCTCTGTTCTTGCGCCGACTCTCTTCTTCCAGAATAGCGGCTGCAACTTCGTCTAAGACCAAATAATCCACGAGGACATTATTTGTTAAGTTGATGACAAGTTGGTTATACGAATCGGGCAGACTTTGCAGCAGAATTTCAGCACGTTCAACCACTTCTATTTTATGACGCAACGACGTCAATTGAGAAAATAGAGTATTTAAAACATTGAGGTGCTCAGTTACCGGGGTAGATTCCGCCATCCATAGTGTGTACAATTTCCGTTTAAGGAAATTTTTGTTGTGTAGGGACTTCACCTCATACAACTTATTGAGATGGTCCCATATCTCCTTAGCTGTCCTCTTCTCCTCAACGCTTGACAACACGCCATCACCTAACGCCAGGTGAATATTTGCAATAGGTTTGTCGTCCATCTCGTTCCACTTCGTATCATCTGTGATTTCCACCGGCATGTCGTCGATCGCCGCGAGACACCCATCTTTCCGCAAGATGGCTTTGATCTTCAGCTTCCACAACGAGAAATTACTCATGTTGAAATTTTCGATCTTGAATTTCGCCGTCATTGTTTCTATCACGTACCACCGTCACTGAAAAATAATTTCAGTACGATACCCACAGATATCACCGAGACCCCGGATATGAACCGAGGCTCTGATACCACTTGTTGTGAAGTGGACCCTTCTTATAGAGCGTAAAACACGGCAATAATTGAAAGACAGAAAAATAAATGACTCACAGATATTACGTGGAAAACCCCAAATTACTTTAGGGTGAAAAACCACGGGCAAGGTAGAAGAACTTCACTATGAGTGTAAAATATGAATTACAACACTCCGACTTTTACCGTAGTAAAGTCACACAAAACTCTCTATTTTTACCTCACACTAACAACACTCTTAACCACTCTTTATATATTATTGTTTAATTATATAAGAGAAAGAAAGATGTATTTTGGGATGATAAGAAATGAAGTGGGAAGTCTGCTATTTATAGCCTCACTTCTAAACAAAAAAATATTAAAATAATGTGGATAATGTTGCACCATCAACCGCCCCAACACTTCCTTAATGCTGCACCATCAAGGAAATAATGTTGCACTTATTGATTAAAAATAATGCCGCCCCAACAGACGAGAGTGGTGAGCCGTGAGGTGGCATCGTGCGATCGTGGTTGTGCGGTGAAGCGGCGTGGTGAAGGGTTGGTGGTGGTTACGCAAGCGCCTGAGCGTGGTGGACGGTTGGCAGTAGTTAGGCGGTGGCTGAGCTTGGTGGAGGGTAAGGTGTCATAAGAGAGGTGAGATCTGGAGGGTTAGGGTGGGGTGGCTGCTGAAAAGAAATCATAAAAATGAGGATGAAGTTTTTTTTTTAACCTTATATATTTATGGGGCGGGCGGATGAGTTACGGTTGCACACATTCTTGGGCAGACAACATGACTGCATGATATGTATCGGGATCGCCGACGAACCATAAGGGTAGCTCTACCTGCGAGAGAGAGATTTTCATTACTCTTTCTTTGATTAGATCTCTAAACCTCTTTTATACTTGACGTAATCTTCTTGTTCCATCTTTTGGATTTAGCTTAATTGACTCCATATGTTCTTGTTTACCTATAAGGGGCATACGTCAAGTACCTCCTGTTTTTTAATAATATATATTCTTTGCCTTACAGAAAATACATCCTCTTTTTTAATAATATATATTCTTTGCCTTACAGAAAATACAGTTTTTACTAACGCATTATTAGGCCTTTGCCAGCGCTCTTTTGCGCTGGTGAAAACTTTTACGAGCGTTGCCTAGGGTTGGTGTTGTTTGCGCTGTTATTTTAATAATACGGCGTTAGTGTATTGTGTGTCGAACGTTTTTACCAGCACATACAAGAGGTGCTAGGAAAATCAAGACACTGGGGATGAAAAAATTTCTTGTAGTGACGAGACCCTTGGACTCCATGAATAGACAATAACATTTTAATTTCATATTATGAAATACAAAAAACCTTACCTTTGTGCATAAATCTATATTTGCGTTAACATAAAATATATATATATATCCATAACATACATAGTCTGAAGGTGCTGAGTGCACAAGTTTGATCAAGCTAATCTTATTCCTTTAAATAAATAAATTTCATATCTAAATACTTCAAAGATAAAAAGTCAATCAAACTTGATACACTCATAGTTGTTGAAAGACATAAGAGAAAGAGAGAAAATGTAATTAAAATTGGAAAAAGTCAAATTTATGATCGAGTCATTTACTCCAAAGATACAATTCGACTACCTAACAAGCTCCAAGTTATGTGGAACTTAATGCAATTCCAGTGATTCAAATACATAAGAAAGAAAACTTTTATGAAATACTTGGCGAAAGTCCAATATGACTTTTCGCATCAATTACCCCATGGACACTATCCGACTTCCTCACACGCTCCAAGTTAGTTGCCATTAACTAATTTTAAAAGGAAAAAAAATGCACTTCAGCAAACACAAAGAGATTACTCATTATTGGAGTTTGTACTGAAATGGAGGGCCAATCTGTTTTACCGTGTTAAACAGTACCAACATCTTGACTAGCTCCAAGTAACCCGTCACCAACGAGTCATGTTAAACAAAAGAATTAACCAAATGACCTGAGGGCATTTCGGTCGTCTTTTTTTTCGATCATTAGAGCACGGTGACCTCCTTACGAGGACACTGGCGTCTTCTCCGTTGACTCGGTTTTTCTGTTTGAGCGCCTTGGGTTTCGTTCGTTCATCATCTTCATGGTTTTTGGTTAGCCTATTTTCTGATTCAAGCTTCCTTCCATGGCGGTTTTCTCAATTGTTGGCTTTCTCTTCCTTCATTTCGGATTTTGTGGGTTTATAGTCCTATAGTTCGTCTCTTTTTCCTCTCCTCGTTCATCTTCACACCATTTGTTACTTGTGAGTGTTATGTTCCTCTCTTGACCTTGGTCATTGCTTTGGTCTTGACACTCCCATTTGACATTTGAAGAGTTTTTTTGTGGTTGTTTATTCAATCTCCAAGGTGTTCTTCGAGCCCTTCGATTGAGTGCGAATTTCCTCCATTTTTTGGCTCTTTTGTGTGTTGATCTTTTCTTTCTTTTATTGTTGTTTGGGTCTTTTTTATTTTTATTTTTTGGTGTTCTAACTCGCATCACGGCTCCATTTCGCGCATTCCGATGGTTTTTTGGCCTTTTTCAT
Source organism: Linaria vulgaris (assembly GCA_948329865.1). Taxonomy (NCBI): domain Eukaryota; kingdom Viridiplantae; phylum Streptophyta; class Magnoliopsida; order Lamiales; family Plantaginaceae; genus Linaria; species Linaria vulgaris. Next base: position 70,140,961 of record OX415249.1, read on the forward strand.
ATTTTCCAATCACTTTTCGGCAAGCCTCTACCGGAAAGTGCTTGTGTCCCGTCATCTTCCTTTTTTTGGCCTTGTGGAGTTTGGTTCGGTCGCTTTCAGCTTTTTGGAGTACGGTGCGGCTACACCTAAGTTATTTTGTATGTGTGGTCACCATCGCCCGAGCCCGCACTGTTGTGCATCTGTTGTGCGTCAGCCTTTGCAGCGTACGGACGGGACAACAACAGTCCTAGTCCTTGTCGAATAGGGCAAATATGCGGACTTATTCGGGCTTTTTAGCGGTAGGTTTGAAGACTTGCTTGTGGAGGTCAAGGGCGACGATGACCGAGTAGAGGTTGCTCACCGCCCGCTTGGGGGGGGGGGGTCGATGAAAAAGACGCGCGTTTTTTTTTAGTTTTTGATTAATAAAAAAACCTTAGTTAAATAAAAAGAACACAAATGTAGTTGCTAAAATAATTTTATTAAGATTTATTTGGAAAAGCTAATGAACATCTATAACTTCAAGATTGTTTGTTTTTATGAGGTGAAATTTGTTTACGTAAATAAATAGTGTGTAAGCGTAATTATGTAAAGATATGAAAAAAAATGCAAAAAAAAAAAAAAAAAACCCTTGCACAATTTTATAACCTTTCGTTCTTTTCTTTTCCAAACGCTATATGTCTTGTTTATCATCTCGACACATTACACTAACCTTATTATCCGGGCACCACTTATGACTTACCTCGAGGTATGTGTTCTTTTCTCTATGTTAGTACACATAGATGAAGCCTAAGCCTCACATAATATAATTAATGATTATTTTCTTCTCAAATGACCAGATTGGGGCTACACAACTCTTCTTACTCATCAAGGAAGAAAGATCGCCGCAAACATCATTCTCTCCAACGCGAGCAATCAAGTTATGCTCTAATAGCAACTGTTGCAGATCACATGCATATCCAGATAAAAAGGGATATTACCTCGAGTAAATGTAACAATCTCAGTAATATTTAATCAAAACTAATTTTCTTCCTTCTCAATATATAAATTTCATGTCTACATACTCCAACGATTAAAAGTCTTTCGAACCTATTACAATTATAGCGGTTCAAATGCATATAACACTGGAAAAAAGTCGGATTTATTTTATTACATCGATTATTCCAAGGATACAATTCGACTTCCTGACAAGCTCCAAGTTTACACATTAAAATTAAGTAATTAACTGATCATTCTACACTGGAAAAAGTTTCACCCTAATTATCCCAAAGGACATTGTCCGACTTCGTGGCAAGCTCCACGTTATCCGCTGTTCACTCATCATTATAAACAAGAGAAGTTTTAGAAGGAAAAAAAACATTTGAGACAAACTAGAGGATTTTCATTATTCGAGTTCGTATTGAAAAAGAGTCCAATTCATTTCACCGCGTAAGGGGTACGAGCCAACATCTTGACTATCTCCAAGTAACCCGCCACAAATAAGTCATTCTAAACAAAATAATTAGATTTGTCACAGACAAACATCAAAGACAAGCTAGAGAAATTAATAATGTTACGATTCTACCATCTTCGTCAGTTAGAAGGGAATTATTATATGTTAAAAGAACAGTAGCCAAATTAGACAAGTATAAATTAAAACAATCTGTACTAGAAAGTGCAATTAATTTTACCGCAGTAATTTTCCCAAGGTCAACTTGTGATTTCTTGATATCTGCCCACAATGCTTCATTCTAACCAAGAGAAAGAAAATGGAAAAGGATCGTCATTCAAAACAAATAAATTTTGAAAAAAGAGAAGCCTGGTAGCCAAATTAGAGAAACACACAACTAAAAGAATTTGTACTGAAATACCACATTAAATTTCTTCACAGCAACCACCGATTTCCAGACTTTATCCAAGTTATCGGCCTTCAATTTTTCATTCTAAACAAGAAAAGTTACATAAATAAAAAACAAAGGCAAACTAAAGAACTTTGTGGTTATTAACTGACATCGTATCGAAAAATGTCCATTTAGTTTTCACCTCATTGCGTCTTTTCTTGACTAGCTCCAAATTCTCCTTTACCAATTTGTCATTCTAAAGAAGAGAAATTAATTTTAATTAATAACAAACAGGCTAAAGGAATTTATAATTCAATATTTTGTCAGTACAAAAAGGTCTCGCGGAGTTCTACCTCATTAATTTTCTTAACGACGATGTCCAATTTCCTGATTAGTTTCAAGTTATCCACAATCCATTTGTCATTCTATGCCAAAAAGCAAATTAAAAAAATATAAGAAAATGAGAGGCAAACTAGAGAAATGTATAATTAAAAGATTTTTACCGAAAATAGGTCTACCACATCAATTTTCTCAACGGCAACGTCCAATTTCCTGATTATCTCCAAGTTTTTCACTATGAATTCATTAGTCTGAAGCAAAGAAATCAATCTAAGTAATAGAAGTAAAAACGCCATAGGCCAATTAATTCCATATTGGAAATGGTCCCTTGTACCACAATATCCCGCTCCAGGCTAGCCATCAAATCGTCTTTCTAAAAAAGAAAAGCAATTTTTTTACAAAAACAATAAGAAAGAAAAGAAAAACACACATGCACAGAAGAAAAACATTTATTATTAAATATCCAGTTTCTTTAAGTCCAGAATATTTTTACCGCATCACTTTTCTCAAGGATAGAGTCCATTGTCTTGACTAGCTCCAAGTTAAAGGCCATCAGTTTGTTATTCTAAACAAGGGAAATAATAATAACAACAAAATCAAAGACAAATTAGAGAAACTTATAACAAAAAGCTTGTGTAGTGAAAAAGGTCCAATTTATTCTAACCGCATTAATTTTCCGAATGGCAAGGTCCAATTTCCTGGCTAGCTCCAAGTTATCCGCCATCAATTCGTCATTCTAAACACGAGAAATAAATTTAAAAAAGAAACACTAGGGCAAACTAAAGAAAACGTTAAGCTTAGTGTTGGCTTAACATCATCCAAAAACGTATCAATCCCGATCCAACAATTTCAGTGTGGTTATACAAAAAGAGACAAGGTACGAAATGACGATATTCACCATAAGTTAAGTGCGCGACACCCATCAATACGAAGACACAAAACGAATCTTACGATAATTGGGGCTAATAAAACAAAGACCTAAACGCAACTTACATGCGTCCAAACTCTTGACTTAGAACATGCGGATAGAGCAAGAGAAAAGACAGAAAAGGAACATGAACAGTATGGGAACAAACACGAGAAGCTTCGAACTACATGATGACAACCCACTTAACACAACGAATAACGCAAAGAATCATATTTTCGACTTGATAGCCTACCCTAAAGTATTGGAAATACATGCTTTATTGTTGTTTTTGTTGAATCAAATTTATTTTACTGCATCAAGGAGCCTACCAAAAGACCTGTGGAGCGAGAGCAATTGGATGAACCTTGAATTAAAAGTGAGGAGTTGTATTTAAGGAGGAAGATGAACACCTCCAAGGTGAACCAAAAGGTAGTTGCATGCATGTCAAGATGTCAAGACACGTCAAGGTTAAATGAAGAAGTGACAACAGCGATCAAGATCATATGTAAGTGATACATGGTTTTGAAGAAATATGATGGAGCAAGCTTTGACATGTATAAACGCTGGCAAAGACATAGGCCAATAAAGCTATTCAACTGACACGAGAGAGTATTTTATAGGAAATTTATGACATGATGGATAACAAAGAGGCTGGTAAACACATATACGAAATTGCTCGCATTAGAAAGAGAAAGATTAAGAGAAATTTCTTTTGATAATGAAAGACTATGACTTGGACAGTGAAATGTATCAAAGATGAAGATTTTCGTGCGTGAGGATCAAATCAAAAACCATAGACTTAGTATTTTGACGACTGGTTCAATGGAGGTCTTACCCGAGAAGTGGGTCACATTACGTTGTCCCCGTAGGATTTGAACCTCAAGTTTATGCGACAGTTAAAATCTCTCAACCTCAAAGATGTTTTGAAAATGATGAAGATACGCAAAGTCGTTAGCCCAGACAGTATGCATATTGAAACATGGAGAAGTATCACATAGATAGGTGTGACCAGCGGATAAAATACATAAAATACCACATGAGTGGAGAAAAAGTACATTAATACGCTTGGATTTATACAGAGGCTATTCGTTAGCTTATTGAACGATTTGGAAAAGTATAAAGGCTGCATATGGTCTTTAGCAACTTAGAAAAAACATATGATAAACTTACCCGAGAAGTAGGTCACATTACGTTGTCCCCGTAGGATTTGAACCTCAAGTTTATGCGACAGTTAAAAACTCTCAACCTCAAAGATGTTTTAAAAATGATGAAGACACGCAAAGTCATTGGCCCAGACAGTATGCATATTGAAACATGGAGAAGTATCACATAGACAGTATGCATATTGAAACATGGAGAAGTATCACATAGATAGGTGTGACCAGCGGATAAAATACATAAAATACCACATGAGTGGAGAAGTATCACATAGATAGGCTATTCGTTAGCTTATTGAACGATTTGGAAAAGTATAAAGACTGCATATGGTCTTTAGTAACTTAGAAAAAACATATGATAAAGTATCTCGAGAGGTATTATGGTAGACCTTGGTGAAGAAAGGAGTATCCGTTAAATATATCAATATCGTCAAACATATGTTTGAGAACATGGTGAAAAGTGTTTGAAGTTGTGGTTGTTTTTCACATGTCTTTCCAATTACAATTAGCTTACACAAAGAATCAACTTTGAGCCCTCTTTTGTTTGACAAATAAAATCTCCTAGACCAATGTTATTTGCTAGACAATGTTATTTGCAGACAGTATAATGCGACTCATATTATGGAAAAAAAATCACAGGGAGATTAAAGGACAGTCTTAGTACTACGCAAAAATCCAGGATCAGAAGACATTCCTATATATAGAGGAAAAATAATATGAGAAGAATTTACCGAGTTAGTCGGCTTAAGCAGGGGTGGAAAGTGATTTCCATCATTTGGGGTGGATCATTTTCTTTTATTGTTATTTCATAACCTATACACCATTTTTTTTCAGTATTTCATAAATAAATGTGGAAATAGCAGTTGGTATGTAACACGATATTGTCCTCGTCGATGAGTGGCAAGGGTTAAGAACAAACTAGAGCTATGGAGACAAACATTGGAAGCACAAGGATTTAAACATAACTCAAAAAAAACTTCGTACTTTGAATGCAAATTTAGCAAACAACAAAGATTCGGTGAGGGTACAATTGAGTTGGAGGGCCAAGAGATGTCAATAAACTCGAATTTTCGATAAATCGGCTTCATACTGCTAAAGGATGGAAAACTATGTGGTGATGTCCAACGTCATTCAAGCTGGATACATAAAATGGAAGAGCCGAATCAGAAACATGTGCCATCGTAATTTTCCCATAAAACTTAAAAGATAGTACTATTAGACTGCGATCAAATGTGCATAGCTATATAGCTCTAAGTGTTGAGCTATTAAGCCGAATCACGCACAAAGATGAACGTAACTAAGATGAGAATGTTAAGGCACGTAATGGAGATATTCGCCATAAATTGGGCTCGACACCCATGAACAAGAAGATGTGAGAAAATCACTTAAGATGGTTAGGGCATGTTAAACGTAAACGAGTAGAGGCACTAGTATGACAAGTTGAAACTCTCAACTTGGCGAATAGAGCGCGAGGGAGACCAAAAAAAAAATGTGGATGGACGCCATACAAAATAACATGAAGCTTAGAGACCTAAATGAAGATGTAGTTCTCAACTATGACGAATGAAGATTGAGAATTTATGTAGCCAACTCGGCTTGATTCACTTATGGTTCTTTTATTGGGACAATAGAATTGGTTGTTCTTGAAATAATTTTCCAAGGACAAACCCCAATTTCCTAACAAGTTACCACCTAAATAACTGAAATAAACTTTAAAAGGAAAACACCAAAGGTGAATCAAAGATTAAAGGATTTTTTAGTTGAAAATGTGTGCTTTATTTCTACCGCATAGTGCAAATCCTTAACGAGCTTAATTCTAAAACAAAGTACACCAACGACAATGTAGGAAAAAATTACAAATTATAAGATCTTGCACTAATACCTTGAGTAGCTCCATGTTATCCGGCGTAAATTCGTAATTCTAACAAAAGAAACAAATTTTATAAAACAAAATGAGGCAATCTATAGAAATTTATAATTGAAAGATTTTGTACAAAAAAGGTCTAGTTTATTTTACCTCCTCAACTCTGCTAAAGACGAAGTTCACTTCCGTGCTTAGATCCATAATAATTTCTGCCAATTCTTTATTCTAAACCAAAGAATTCAAATTATAAAAATATATAATGCATAAGACAACTCGAAAATTTGTTATTAAAAGGTTAGATTCATGTATAAATTATACCACATAGTCTAATTTCCTAGATAGCTCCAAGTTAGTCATCAATTGATCATTCTAAACCAAAAGAAACAAATTATTAAAAAAATAAGAAAACCAACACCGAAGAGGCATACTGGACAATTCTGCAATTAAAAGATTTGTAACAAAATGTCCAATTTATTTTAGCAAAATCAATTTCGCAATAGGAGAGTCCAATATCTTGACTAGCGTCAACTTTTAAGCCATGAATTTGTTATTCTAAACAAGAGAAATAATGCAAAGGCCCTAGACAAATTAGAGAAATTTAATTAACAGCTTTTAAATTAGAAAAAGGTCAAACTTATATTTACCCCATTAATATCGGAAGGGTCCAAGTTCCTTGCTATCTCCAAGTTTCTCTCCATGTATTCGTCCAGCTGAACAAGAGAAGCATATAGAAAAAGAACCATATCGACAAACGACAGAAAACACGATCAAAAGATTTTGTACAGAAAAACATCTGGCATCATTTTACCAAGTTAAACCCAAGGGAGAAGTCCAATTTCTTGACTTGATTTAAGTTATCCGCCATCAGTTCTTCATTCTGAACAAGAGTTATACATTAAAATAGAATTCTTGAGAAATTTAATAATTAACACAATCCGCGTGAAGATTATTTCTATAGGGAGAAATGACGAGTGCGATAGAATTATATGCGATCGTGATTTTCCACCAAAACTTAAGGCATGGATCAATGTTTCATGCCGGTATATATTTTGGATAGTTAAATATCAGAAACTTTTGTTAACGTTTCGTTGATATGTCGGAAACATTTTGAGAGCATCATACCAAATTATAAAAGTTAAGAAAGAAATTAGAAGTTACTAAAGAATAAGTAAGAAATGTGTACAAATCAACAATTAAAATACTAAAACTCACGCAAGATCAAACAAAAGTAAGCATCCAACAAAGAGAAATAATGCAATTTTTTGCGTGTCATCCCAAATTACAAGACCCACAAATCTGATAGTAGCTTAATATCTTACTAACGATATAATCTGCAAACACACACATATACATATATACATTGATTATACGTGCACATTTACAAACATATATATACATTGATATTGTAAAATAATTAGAAACAAGTAGAAAATCAAACTCCCGCTCCAACCATGAAAGAATATAAAATTTGTCAATCAGAAAAAGAGAGTAAATTTTAAAAAGGGAGCAGCTAACCTGAGGTAAATTAAAAGAAATTTATTTACAAACAAAAGACTTCATTGTGTACTTTGAAGTCCGATATATTTTTACCTTACATTCCAATTCCTTGATATGTGCCAAGTTTTCCGCCATCAATGTCTCGTTCTAAGCAAAAAAAAAAAAGCAACAGAAAAAGGTAAAATAGAGGAATTTATAGATTACTGGATTTTGTAGTGAAAAAGGGTGTAAGTATGCTTACCCCGTCAACGTCCCAAAGGAGAGACTCCAATTCCTCGACTAGCATCGAGTTATCCGCCATTGATTTGTCTTTCTAAACAAGAGAAGTAAACTAGAAAGAAGAAACACAAGAGGCAAAAGATTTTGTATTGAAATGTTCGGTTAATTTATACAACATAAGTTTTGGTAAGGGGTAAAATCGAATTGCAAACACACACATATACATATACATTGATTATACGTGCACATTTACACACATATATATACATTGATATTGTAAAATATTTAGAAACTAGTAGAAAATGAAACTCCCCCTCCAACCATGAAAGAATATTAAATTTGTAAATCAGAAAAAGAGAATAAAATTTTAAAAGGGAGCAGCTAACCTGAGGTAAATTAAAAGAAATTTATTTACAAATAAAAGACTTCATTGTGTACTTGGAAGTCCAATATATTTTTACCTTACATTCCAGTTCCTTGATATGTGCCAAGTTTTCTGCCATCAATGTCTTGTTCTAAGCAAAATAAAAAATAAAAAATAAAAGAGAAAGAAAAAGAAAAACAGAAAAAGGAAAAGTAGAGGGAATTTATAGATTACTGAATTTTGTAGTGAAAAGGGGTGTATGTATGCTTACCCTCTTAAGGTCGCAAAGGAGATGCTCCAAGTTATCCGCCATTGATTTGTTTTCCTAAACAAGAGAAGTAAACTAGAAAGAAGAAACACAAGAGGCAAAAGATTTTGTATTGAAATGTGCGATTAATTTTGACAGCAAAAGAATCGAATTTTATGACTAGAGGAAAGTTATCAGGCATTGATTCTAGACAACTAATGAGAAAAAAAAAACATAAAAAAGATTTCCACAATTCCAGGCGTGTTCTACTTCCTCCTATTTGGCCCCTCACCTTTGTAGTTAAGTGATTTGTCGTCATAGGTTTCGAAGCATTTAAATCCTGACGTGTATCAGAGTGTAATTCCCTGGATGAACCAAAGTATGCTCCTACAAGTACAGGAATTGAGCAGTTAAGCAAACAACTAAAAAGCAAGTTACTTAAGAAACTTAATTAAGTTACCTTCCATCACTAACAGTATATCCGCCCAATACAAAGCAACATAGAATAGAATAGAACAGATCGATACAATTCACCCAATGTCCAAAAAAAATAAAAGATTTTCTAACTTACTCTTTCTTCCCCAAGACTTGTAATTTTCGGCATCTTTCAGCTCCCTATTATTAATTCTCAGACTCATCAATTTCTCTCCCACAAAATTATTTCCATCTTTGATCGGATTCTCCTTTGTCTCGTTGGCACAAATTGAGGAAGGCAGAGTAGTATCAGAATCAGTACTTTCTCCAATGATCGATTGAGAAGTAATATGATCCTTTCCTGAGGAGCAAAGGTGGCGGAGGGAGTACCGATGGTGGGGGCGCAGGTGGACCAGGAGGCGTTTGGTGGTTGCCGCCAATGCCATCATATCGCAGCTTTTTTCTCTATCTTTGATGAATGAATCAGAAAGATCACAGCTTTACGAATTAGGGTTTTGAAATTTTTAAAAAGAAGAAGTCCAATGGAGGACTGAACATCATATTAGGAGAGACGCTTTGACAACAAATTATTAAATTGTTGAAATTAGAAGAGACGCAATTTGGTAACATGAGGATCACTCGACCAAAGGAAATTCCGATTTAGTTACGTGCAAATGGGTTAACAAGTACCAGAGAAGTCGTGAGCATCAAACACACTTTGAAAGATAAATCGAAAAAGAGAGAGGTGAAAATTCGAAGAATTACCTCTAACGTTAGGTGGTGGACGACGGTGGTGAGTTTTGAGGTGGCGTCGTGCGATCGTGGTTGTGCGGTGAAGCGGCGTGGTGGTTAGGCGAGCGGCTGAGCTTGGTGGACGGTTGGGTGTCATGAGAGAGGTGAGATCTGGAGACTTAGGGTGAGGTGGTTGCTAATCGTACTAAAGATGAATTACTTATGGGTTCAAAAGTGGAAATCGTACTAGAGATGAATTACGGGTTCAAAAGTGAACCATGTGTCTGTTGTTCCAAATACTGGAAATTCATCTACTAGTGGCACTCCGAATAATCTGCAACCAAAGGGCAAGAACTTCAAGAAGAAGAAGAACAACAAAGACGATAATGTCAAGAAGAATCGCAATTGTCATCATTGTGGTAAGAAGGGACACTACATCAAGGAGTGTAGATACCGAAACAACATCACTATGAATAATAATGGTGGTGGTCCTAATTCAGGTCAAAACAAAGCAAATGTTATTGAAACAGAAAACAAAGAGTTTGTGGCAATGATCACAGAACTTCACATGGCATCCGTTGTCGTGACGAAAGATTGGTGGCTGAATTCCGGTGCTATCGTTCATGTTTGCAACAACAAGTCTCTATTCAAGACGTACAATGAATTGGAGGAACCCGAACAAGTGCTCATGGGAAATCATGTTGCTGCAGAAGTTAAGGGGAAGGGAAGTGTGGATCTGAATTTTACTTCGGGAAATAAACTTACCCTTTTGAATGTCCTTCATGTACCCGATCTTAGGAAAAAATTATTTTCTACAAATTTGTTGTGTAAGAGGGGCTTTAAAATTGTTTTAGAAGCGGACAAAGTGATTGTAACCAATCATGGAGTATTCGTTGGAAAATAATACTCATGTGATGACATGTTTAAACTATCTATTAATAAAATAATTAATGTTGCTTATGTTGTTGAGTATTCTTCTAATATATGGCATGCTAGACTATGTCATTTAAATTATAATTATTTGCACTATATGTCAAAAAATAATTATATTACAATTGATGATAAACATGATGGAAAATACGAAATCTGTGTAGAAGCAAAAATGACAAAGAAACCTCTTTTAAAAGTAGAAAGAAGTTTTGAATTATTAGAACTTATACATTCTGATATATGTGAATTAAATGGTCAATTAACAAGAGGTGGGAAAAGATATTTTATCACCTTTATTGACGATCATTCAAGATATACTTATGTATACTTAATAAGAACCAATGATAAAGCATTTTGATAAATTTAAGGACTTCATGTCCATTATCGAAAATCAAATGGAGAAAAAGATCAAAATCTTAAGAAGCGACAGAGGTGGTGAATATTTTTCAGATTCTTTTAATAAATTTTGTGAGAATCGTGGAATTATTCATCAAAGAACTGCACCATATAGTCCTCAACAAAATGGACTAGCAGAAAGAAAAAATAGATCCTTGGTAGAACTGATTAATTCCATGTTAACGAGGCCTTTCTCACTTTGGGGTGAACCCTTGTTGACATCATATCATATTTATAACTGTGTTCCATTTAAGAAATTTAAGTGTTCACCTTATGGACTTTGGAACAACGGTAGAAAGGCTAACTTGTATTATTTTAAAGTGTGGGGGTGTGTTGCTTTTTATAAAGTTACTGATCCTCATAAGTCGAAGTTATGACCGAGAGGCATTAAAGGTATTTTTTGTGGATATGCACATAATTCAAAAGCATATAGAATTTTAGATTTAACTTCAAATGTCATTGTTGAATCCATTCATGTCGGATTCTTTGAAAAAAAAAATCATTCATGATTCAGTTCCATCTCAAGATAGAAATGAAATACAAAATCAAGTTGTATCAAATCGACTAACTGTGGGGGTCGGTGAGAAAAGAAAATAAATCGATGAACCTATAGAACCAAGAAGAAGCCAAAGAATGAAAAAAGACAAATTCTTGGATTCTAATTTTATCTCACCAGATTCCATTTCCTTTTTTGTTGAAGGAGATAGAACCAAAGTTCTAAACAAAATACCTATAGTGTTAAACTTAGAAAATGATCCAAATACTTTTAATGAAGCAATGACTTCAAGAGATGCTCATTTCTAGAAAGAAGCGATAAACGATGTGAAATTGTGGATCGGGTTGATACGTTGTTGTTGTTAACTTAACACTGGAGTGTTAACAGCAGATTTGTACGTTGTTAACTCAGCGATGTTACTTTAACAACAGACCAGAATAATAGTGCAGCAGAATAAACAAACACCAAGTTTAAGAAGTGAATATAGAATTATATTAACTTCCGAGCCGTAGGCAAAATAACCCGTAAAGGTTTTAACAAAGCTCGTTCTCTCAATTCTCAAGCTCTTCACTCTTAAATTGATTGAACTAAGCAAAGCACACAAGAATTGCTTTGACTATCTCTAAAAGCTCCTCACTCTTAGATCTATTCTAACAATTCACAAACTTTGCTAAAGCAAGACAACACTCAACAACTGTAAATTAATCTCTCGGATTGATTGGCTCTTGTCTCGTGTTTGTCTTGATGTACTTCACACCTATATATAGGTTCTTGATCTTGGACTTCAAGGTGTGTTGTACACGGTTGGTAATTCTCCTTGTTTCCTTCTCGAACTCCTCTTCCTTGTTCTCGCAGTCCTTCTTGAATAATAGTTCCTTCGTTAGTGATCTAACTAAGGAAAGACTCCTTCAAATCAGGACTTGATCTTGGAAAGCATTCCTAGTTCCACTCGAACTCATCTTTCCTTGTAGAGTGGTTTGCTTAATTAAGGAAACTTTCCTTCTTGGAAACTTGAGCGTCCAACCTATGACAAGTTTATTTCCTGAATAATAATCAAAGACAATTACAACTGTGGAACTCAGTTAGTTAAATGAATAAGGCAAAACAATAATAAAAAGATTGTAAATCGGATTCTGCTCCAGCAATGTTACTCTAACATTGACTTCTCAATGTTAAACTAACATTGACAGAATACATGCACTTTCAATCTCTCCCTTTTTGCCTTAATCACAAAACCTAAGAACCTGTTATAATCAGATCAAATTATTCAGACAAACTTTACTATCAGATCACAATGGAAAATAAGTACACTCCCCCTGAACATCAGAAGTGACCAACTCAATGTTATTCTAACATTGATACTTCCAATGTTGTCATAACATATGTCTTTGTCAATGTTAGCTTAACATTGAAACCAGACAGATGTTCTAACATTGAACATCTCACTGTTAACTTAACATCAGAGAACAGTTAACACCTGCAAAACAGAGTTAGTACTTTGTAACCAAAGTTCAAAGAGCATAAGCAGAAACACTAAGCAACAAGATAGAAAAGTACTTAATTACAGACCATACTTAGTAGCAAGGAACACACTCCTTGATGAAACAGATAAAACAAAGAAAATAGAATTGTTCATACTGACAGAAAATTAACATAACTAAGAAATTTTGAAATTTTGATTTACTCTCCCCCTTTTTGTGAGGAAGGTAGATCCTTCAGATGCTTCCTGAGGCTGTCTATCTCCTGCAGCCTTACTTGCTTGTCTGCTATCTCTCTTTGGGTATCTTTATACTCTCTGTCAAGCCACACCAGAGTCTCCTCCACAAAAGCATCAGCAATGACAGAACAACTGTCACCACTAGCCACAAGAACTGAAGAAGCAGCAAACTTGTGAGTCTTCTTCTTCTTCCTGCTTGGACCAGCTGCATCATTGGGATTCCATGGCAGATCTTGAATCCTGACTTGAGTGAAGTAGCTCCTGGTGATGATCATCTTGGCCTTGTTCTTGATCCAGCCTTCTGTCTTCTTTGTCTTGAAGCCTTGCTTCACCAGAATGCTGGATATCAGAGAGGGATATGGAATGATTCCCTTTGCCTTTGTTGTGACTTCCCTCATGTGCCTCAGAACCTTCTCCCCTATGTTCACACTCAACCCATTCTTCAGTTTGTACACCAACTTTGCAGATTCTTTTGTCATAACAGTGGTGTTGGAAGAGGGCAGCCAGTTGTAGGTAGAGAGCTTGTGAAGTATAACACTTAAGGATGTCAGCCTTGTAGTTGGAAAACTGTCATTCCATTTCCTTGTGAGTCCACCAGTGAGGTCAGTGATCACCTCATCCATGCTAGGATCCTCAGTCTCCTCAGGATCAGGAAATTCCCAAGCTTCATTGATCACAGAGGGGCTGATGTCATAGACATTCATCCTTACCCAAGCTTTGCCAAACTTGGGAGAGTCCTGGTGGCACACCCACTGAGAGAGGTTCATGTAGAACTCTCTGATCACATCAGAGACATATGATGACTGGTTCATCACAGAGCCCAACGCTCATCTAGCTTCAAGCAGCTCAAACAACCTATTTTCCTTGAACATCTCCTCATCAATGTTCCTCTTCATGTGAATGACCCTAGCTTGATAAGCCTCCCACTGTTCTTCTGCCTCAGCAGACACATAAAAGCCAGAATAAGGCTTCTTGAGGTACTCCTCCTCAAGCACATCAAAGTACTCATCACTGCCTGATGTTGGAGTAACATCAGCAGGGTCATCACCTACCAATTGGTCTTCTTCCTCAACTTCCTCATCTTTTTCTTCCTCCTTATCCTCTTCCTCCTCTTTTTCTTCTTCTGACTCAGACTCAGAAGTTTCTACAACCACCTGCTTCCCCTTTCTTTTCTTAGCAGCAGTAGCTAAGGCAGAGAGAGTCAGGCTCTCTTCTTCTTCTTCTTCTTCTTCTCTCAACCTCTTCAGGTTAAATGTCACCCCCATCATCCACATCTTGGTTACCCTCAGTAGTAACTTTCTCAACCACCGTCTCCTCGACCTGATCATCTTCCTCAGGAAGAGTATCCATCTCATCAGCAGTAACCTGCTCAGCAACATCAGCCTCAGCAGGCTCAACCACTTCCTCAGCAACAACCACAGATTCATCCCTAACATTACCCTCAGGGACCTCATGCACAACCTCAGACTCACCCACATCACCAACATGGGCCTCTTTCTCCCCCTCAATACCAACAACAGTAGTAGCAGGTATATCTAGTGTAGGGTTAGCCATCATTACCTCGTTTTCAGGGTTGGCGGGAGTGGAGGTTTGCTCAGGAGTTTTTGATGTTGAATCAACATCGCCCTTAGCGGCTTTCTTGCCCTTACGCCGTTGATAGGTGGATTTCCTCTTTGGTGCGGCGGCGACGACGGCTTCAGCGGTTGCACGTCTGGTGCTACGGCGACGTGGTTGCTCCATCTGCTCAGCAGCAGCTGCAAGAGTGTCAATGGAAGACTTGCGAGCCATTGTTAGAGTGATTTACAGAAGAAAAAATATAAACTTGATTTGCAGAGAGAGATGATTTTGCAAAAATTTTGAGCACGTAAACAATGAGAAGAGATTAGGGCAAATTATACAATTAATCAGCTGAAGAATAGAGATAATGGTGTTGTAACATGTTACCAACATAATCGGACCACTGTCACACGATCATACCCATGTTCACCTCACCACGTGTCAGTGTTGGATTAACACGTAACCAGAGCGGTCTTCAAACCTGAAAACTTATAAGTTACAATGTTTCAATGTTGAACTAACATTGGTAAGTTAACACCAGGGAGGGAAGTTGTAGGTGCATGGCTTTATCCAAGGCATCATCATGTGAGAGCGTGAGATATTCATGTATACTAATCTGAACCCTCACCCAAGTACATGGGTACAAAGACATAGATTAAGATCATCAGTATGAGTACGTAACACATCAAACAGAAAAACACACAGTGGATATACATATCCAGGGAAAAGATGTTCTCATAGCATAGAAGATCACAAAACATAGTGTTTTACCTGCAGTGAGTCACCCACAAAGTATGCCTCAACACATGATTCCTAGGATTACTACTCCCCCTAAGCTCAAACCGACAAGGAAAAACAAATGCAGAACTAGAAAGAATGCAACAATGTTAGATCAACATTGGGAGATGGTAACCAAGTACAAACAACTTTACTGACTGAGATCTGGACAAATCAATTTATCTTTATTTATGAACTCTTTTGAACAAAATCTAATGAATGTAAAAGGACAGTTTCATCACTGAATGTGGGCAGCACAAGACTCCACACACCCCAGCAACTCAACCATCAGCCACAGATTGTGCAAGTACAAAGGAACTGAATGAGGACAATACATTTATCATATACTTCTTCACCCCAACTCCTCATGCATACATGTTTACCAACCTGTTTACAAGGAAATACCAAGTGAACAATGCTACTGAATACAAGCAGTCGTAACCTCAAAGCACCCCAGTAGTAAGGGTCTATCATGCATAACCTTGGCCACAGACAAAAACACAAAAATAAGCACAATTGAATGACAATGAAGCTCTCAACATCATGTACCCCAACTTCTCTCCATGCTTTGTCTAACCTAACATGGATAAGTCACAACTGAATAACATCAGAGTAGTGAGCTCTGTGTACCCCAACTTCTCTCAGATGTTAGGTTAACATTCACAGACTAAAAACAGAGTTATTACTTTACAAGACTCTTGAAATGTACCTGTCCACCAGTCAATTCAGCTATTTGCACAGATTAACCACACATCCCACAGAAGCTCTAACAAAGATGTAAGATGCAAGAAAGAAGAATGCAGAAAGGAAGCATAAAAGAATTACAGCTACACCACAACCAATAACCAGTGCTAGACAGTGGTGTTATGTCAACATTGGTGAACTAACATCCCTAGACAATGCACATGCCAAGAGAATTCCTCAAACTAAAGAACCTCTCAGAATCTAAGGGTTTAGTGAACATATCAGCAAGCTAATTGTTAGTTTCAATGTGTTCAATGTCAATGAGCTTATCTTCTACCATGTTTCTTAGAAAGTGATGCCTTATGTCAATATGTTTAGTTCTAGAATGTTGCACAGGGTTCTTAGAGATGCTTATAGCACTAAGATTATCACAGAACATAAGTAAGGTATCACTGTCTAACCCATAATCCAGTAGCATGTGTTTAAGCCATACCAACTGGGTGACACAACTGCCTGCTGCTATGTATTCAGATTCAGCAGTGGAGAGTGACACACAATTTTGCTTTCTACTATACCATGAGACCAAGTTGTTCCCCAGATAAAAACATCCTCCACTTGTTGACTTTCTGTCATCAGTGTCACATGCCCAGTCTGAGTCACTGAAACCTACAAGATTTGTGTTAGTGTCATAAGAATACCATATACCAAGGGCCAAGGTGCCAGAAATATATCTAAGGATTCTCTTCACAACAATCAGATGTGACTGCTTTGGACATGCCTGGTACCTAGCACAAACACAAACAGAGAACATTATATCAGGCCTTGAAGCAGACAAGTAGAGTAAGCTTCCTATCATTGAACGGTACAATGTTGGATCAACATTAGCACCATTAACATCCCTGGATATCTTCACTGATGAAGACATGGGAGTCTTGCAAGGCTTTGAATCTGCCAATTCAAACCTTTTTACCAAATTCTTTGCATACTTTTCCTGACTTAGGAAAATCCCATTACCTGTTTGTTTTACTTGAAGACCAAGAAAAAAATTTAATTCTCCCATCATACTCATCTCAAACTACCATGTCATTAATTCAACAAATTTTTCTAGAATAGAATTGTTAGTTGAGCCAAAAACAATATCATCTACATATATTTGAGCTATACATACATGAGAATCTTTCTTCAAGACAAACAATGTTCTATCTCCTTCACCTCTAACAAAGCCAAGACTTAATAGGAATTTTGTAAGCCTTTCATACCATGCTCTAGGTGCTTGTTTAAGCCCATACAGTGCCTTTTCAAGCTTGTACACATGGTTGGGGTACTTAGGATCTGTGAATCCCTTAGGTTGTTCAACATATATTCCTTATCAATCAACCCATTCAGAAACGCACCCTTTACATCCATTTGGTATAGTTTTATCTTAAGACTGCATGTTATGGCTAGAAGTAACCTAATAGATTCAATCCTAGCAACTGGAGCAAATGTCTCATCAAAATCTACACCTTCAACCTAAGTGTACCCCTGAGCAACTAGTCTAATTTTGTTTCTAACTATGACCCCTTTCTCATTACTCTTGTTTTTAAATATCAACTTTGTCCCTATTACATTAACATTAGGTGGTCTAGGTACAAGTATCCAGACATTGTTCTTAGTAAACTGTAATAGTTCATCATGCATGGCATTAATCCAAAAGTTATCAAGAAGAGCTTCATTCACATTCTTAGGTTCTATGGTGGAGACAAAACAAGAGGCATTATCAACAGTACAAGTGAAGTTCATACAGACACACAACTTTACCATATCTCTATAGTCAAGTCTTTCTCTGTTGCGTGTCCTTACCCGTTCAGTGAGTTCAACTATTACCGAGGATGCTGGATGGTCTTTCTGAATCCTAGCTGGGGGATCTCTTCCAGGTTCAGAGGCAACTTCATGTTCTGAGTCAGAATCCTCTGCTGTTAGTCTAACATCAGATCTTGCTGGTGTTAGTCTAACATCGTTCCCTGACTCCTGTTCAGTGTTTCCAGCTTCCAGTTCCAATGTTGGTGTAACATTGTCAGGAGTAACATTCTCAGTTTCCACTGTTGGTTCAACATTGGGAACTAAGATGTCATCAGTACATGTATCAAGAGTGAAATCATCAAACACAACATTCACTGATTCCTGAATTGTCTTCAATCTAAGATTGTATACTCTAAAGGAAGTACTATTGGCTGAGTATCCTAAAAAGATGCATTTTTCACTTTTAGAATCAAATTTACTCAGATAATCCCTGTCATTAAGCAGGTAACAATCACATCCAAATTCATGGAAATATGCAACATTTGGTTTTACACCCTTCAAGAGTTCATAAGGAGTCATGTTAGTTCCAGGTCTAAGATACATCCTGTTACTAATGTGACAAACAATATTTAAAGCTTCAGCCCATAGTCTTTTGGATAAATCTTTAGCATTGAGCATAACTCTGGCCATCTCTTGAAGAGTCATGTTCTTCCTCTCAGCAATCCCATTCTGCTGAGGAGTCTTAGGAGCTGAATATTCATGGAAAATACCTTTAGCATTGCAGTAGTTATCAAAACTAGCATTTTCAAATTCTTTACCATGATCAGACCTAATCTTAGTCACAATGGAGCCATACAAGTTTTTAATACTAGCACAAAGAATTTTGAACTGATCAAAAGCTTCTGACTTTTCTTTAAGAAATTTTACCCAAGTGTATCTAGAGAAGTCATCTACAATCACAAAGGTATATCTCTTCCCACTTAGACTACTTACCTCAATTGGACCCATTAAGTCCATGTGCAGCAATTCAAAATACCTACTAGATCTAGGGTTAGCATTCTGTACCTGTAGGGGTGTATGAACTGCTCTGGTTTGCTTACCCTTGAGGCAATCACCACACACAAGCTTACCTGGACAAGACAGCTTTGGTAAGCCTCTTACAACATCAACTTTCTATAATTTCTCAAGGTTTCTGTAGTGAACATGTCCAAGTTTCCTATGCCATATAGAAGCCTCATCTATCTTGGCATGGAAACATTCTGCTTCCTCCTGGGCTAGGTAGCAGTTATCTTTGGATCTAGTACCTGTCATCACAAGAACATTGTCGCTATCATAAACATCACAAGATACCTTGTCAAATGTAACCAGTAAGTCATCATCACACAGCTGACTGATACTGATTAGATTTGCCTTTAACCCATCTACCAACACCACATCCTTCAAGGGTGGGAATCCATCAACATCCAGTGTCCCTTTGCCAATGATCTTTCCTTTGGTGCCTTCTCCATGGGTCATTGTTCCAGCACTCAAATGTATCATTTGCTTAAGATTCTCTTTGCTGCATGTCATGTGTCTTGAGCATCCACCATCGAAGTACCACTTACCTAAAAGGTTAGAGTACACAACAGAGAAAACAACATTGCATGCAACTTTAATCTTAGGGGTTTTAGCTTTTTCTATCCTAGTCCTACTTTTCTGTCCTGCACCTAATGTTAGTCTAACATCAGAACCTGTTGTAGTTTTAACGTTGGACACAGAGGCTATTTTCTTACCACATTCTTTTATGAATTTTCTACAGAATGGTTTAATGTGGCCTGGTTGAAAACAGTACTGGCAGATAAAAGTAGGTTTACTTTTTACAGTGTTAATGGTTCCAGAACTCATATTATCATATTCTTTAACAAAGCTTGTAGTTAAATAGGCAGAATTAACATTAGAAGAGGAAGGTTTCTCAACAAATCCCAGACCACATGTACCTGAGTTACTCATGTTCAGTACCTCATCAAGTTTAGAAGTACCTCCATTCCATTTGGCTATGATCTGTGAATCCTTTTTGAGTTTCTCCTTTGCCTCTTTCAATTCAGCTTCAACTTTGTCAAGGTCTCTCTCATAGAGTCTCAGCATGTTCTTCAACACATTCAATGTCATGTATCAGTGCTTTGTTACTCTTCATGAGTTTGACATTCTCTCTCTCAAGTCTGAGAAAGGTTGTATGTAGATCATCTAGAATTTCCTCCTGGGACATTTCTTCTTCATTGAAGTACTCTTCTTCTAGATCAACTGAGCCATGAAAACAATCAAAGTTAGTATCATCAGAATCAGAGAGCACATCATAGATAACATGTGTATCATGGTTGTTCCAGTCTCCAAAAAAGATTTTCGGTTTTGCTGTTGGTTCTCCAATGTTAGAGTAACATTGAGAACTTTGGCAGTTTCTGGAGTCTTCTTCTGACCAGGTGATCCGAGTGCAAAGCGCAGCAGTGTTGATTTCCTCTGATTGTTCATCGACACTTGTTCCAGATTCGAAGTCAGCTTCATTGAAGTCATCTACACAAACCCAATGAGAATTCCCTCTTGTTCTGAGGGTGTTAGCACATTCATGTTTAAAGTGACCATACCCCTTACATTCATAACACTGGACATCTTTCAATTTCTCAGTATCTTGAGGCGTGCTCTTAGATGCCATGTACTTTACAAACTTTGGGGGCAGTTTCTTATAACCAAGGGCAGCATTACTGGGTTGTTTTTCTTTATTTTTATCTTTGTAACCCAATTTACTAAACTTCCTAGTAATGTTACCATAGTTAGAAGAGATCAACTCATATTCATCCTCATCACTCCCTGTAGAATCTGAGCTAGTACCTAGTAAGGCTAAAGCAAGTTGTTTACTGGATTTTCGTAGGAATTCTAGTTCAAATTCTTTTAGAGCGTTCATCAATGTTTGAAAGTACATGTTGGCAAGATCTCTAGACTCATTCATAGCAATTCTTTTGACAGTAAACTTGGAAGATAATGTTCTAAAAGCTCTATAGATCATGGTTTGATTTGGGATGATAAAACCTAAGTTGTGACACTGATTAGCAATATCTAGAAGTTTCTCAAAATAGCTATCAATGCTTTCATCCTCACCCATCTCTATCTTCTCAAAGTTCCTCAAAAGTTTTCTATATTTAGAGTCGCTCACAACCACATCACCCTCACAATGTAATTCAAGAACTTCCCATGCAGCTTTAGCAGTAGAACAAGTTTGAATAAGTTTGAACATATGATTACCTACCCAGCTAAAAATAGCACTGAGAGCCTTTTCATTGAAGTTGTAGAGAGCAATTTCGTTGGTTGTCCATTGTCCTCTTGGCTTAGGTACAAGATCAGCATCTCCATCTCTTGGCAAGTAGGGGATGGTGTAGCCTTCTAGTACTGCGTCCCAAGCTCTTAGGTCGATTGATTTGATGTGGACTATGAGCCTGATCTTCCAGTAGGCATAGTTGTTGGGACCCTCCAATACAGGCAACCTGCTGGTATTGGGGTTGGAGTTGTCCATCTTGTCGTATCAACGCCAAACACCGGTGAAGTTGGTGCTTGGCTCTGATACCAATTGAAATTGTGGATTGGGTTGATACGTTGTTGTTGTTAACTTAACACTGGAGTGTTAACAACAAATTTGTACGTTGTTAACTCAGCGATGTTACTTTAACAACGTACCGGAATAATAGTGCAGCAGAATAAACAAACACCAAGTTTAATAAGTGAATATAGAATTATATTAACTTCTGAGTCGTAGGCAAAATAACCCGTAAAGGTTTTAACAAAGGTCGTTCTCTCAATTCTCAAGCTCCTCACTCTTAAATTGATTGAACTAAGCATAGCACACAAGAATTGCTTCGACTATCTCTAAAAGCTCCTCACTCTTAGATCTATTCTAACAATTCACAAACTTTGATAAAGCAAGACAACACTCAACAACTGTAAATTAATCTCTCGGATTGATTGTCTCTTGTCTCGTGTTTGTCTTGATGTACTTCACACCTATATATAGGTTCTTGATCTTGGACTTCAAGGTGTGTTGTACACGGTTGGTAATTCTCCTTGTTTCCTTCTCGAACTCCTCTTTCTTGTTCTCGCAGTCCTTCTTGAATAATAGTTCCTTCGTTAGTGATCTAACTAAGGAAAGAATCCTTCTTCAAATCAGGACTTGATCTTGGAAAGCATTCCTAGTTCCACTTGAACTCATCTTTCCTTGTAGAGTGGTTTGCTTAATTAAGGAGACTTTCCTTCTTGGAAACTTGAGCGTCCAACCATTGACAAGTTTGTTTCCTGAATAATAATCAAAGACAATTACAACTGTGAAACTCAGTTAGTTAAATGAATAAGGCAAAACAATAATAAAGAATATAATCAAGATTGTAAATCGGATTTTGCTCCAGTAATGTTACTCTAACATTGACTTCTCAATGTTAAACTAACATTGACAGAATACCTGCACTTTCACGATGAAATGGACTCTATAATGTCCAACGGTACTTGGATCTTAGTTGATTTACCTCTGGTTCTAAACCAATTGGTAGTAAATGGGTATTTAAAAGAAAATATAGACCTGATGGTTCGGTACAAACCTTCAAAGCACGTTTAGTGGCTAAAGGTTTTCTCAAAGAGAAGGCATAGATTATTTTGATACTTATGCACCTATGGCAAGGACAACATCTGTTAGAACATTATTTGCTTTGGCATCGATTCACAAATTATGTGTGCATCAAATGGATATTAAAACTGCATTTTTAAACGATGATTTAAACGAAGAGGTGTATATGAAGCAACCCGAAGGTTTTGTTCTTCTAGGAAATGAATCAAAAGTTTGTAAGCTAGTCAAGTTATTATATGGCTTGAAACAAGCTCCAAAACAATGGCATAAGAAATTTGATGAAGTAATCTTATCAAACGGGTTCAGACACAATAATGTTGATACGTGTATATATTGTAAAGTAACAAATGAGTATGGAGTAATAGTGTGCCTTTACGTTGATGATATTGTGCCTTTATAAGTCTATGATAGGCACTTGGGTACTTGGGGCACCTTGGGGCAATAATAAAGTTCAAGACTTATACTTACAATAATTTTTTTTTTGGTTTTTATTTTGTTTTAATTTAAAATAAATTGGTGAAGAGTTGCAACTCGTAGTATTTTTATTTTTCAGATTCTGTTATATTTAAAATCTGAATTAATTGGTGAAAGGGTGTTAATCTATCCTACGGGACACAACAATTACGAATAAATATGTTTGTTCATATATAACTTTTCGTGTTATATAAATATAATCATATAGATTCGTTTTTATTCATTCAGTCATTTTCTGCATCTCATAAATATTCCTGAATTCCTTGTTGTATCCTGGGAAGCAGATTTTCTTATTATATAATGAAAATATTGCTTTTAGGAAAGTGTTTCTAAGTTCACGCCCTCAAGAAAATTCGCATATATATTAAGTTTAGGGATAAATTCATTAAACCCCCTGAACTATGCATTTTTTTGTGTTTTCGTCCTTAAACTAAATAAATAAGCGCTTTGCCCCCTAAACTATGCCATTTTGTGCGATTTGCCCCCTGGCCGGGTTTTCGGCTATTTTTGGCCATTCTTGGCCGGAATTTTCCCTTACCCGACACATATGTGTTGTACTAGATGTATTTTAGTAGTTGATGACAAAAAGTAGGCGAAAAAATACCTCGAACGGGACATATTCCGGCTAAAATACACTGAAGAGGAAATCACAATTTAGCCGGAATATGTCCCGTTCGAGGTGTTTTTTAAAACTCGATTTGTCATCAACTGCTAAAATACATCTAGTACAACACATATATGTTGAGTAAGGGGAAAAATTCATGCCAAGAATGGCCAAAAATAGCCAAAAACCCAGCCAGGGGGCAAATCGCACAGAATGGCATAGTTTAGGGGGCAAAACGCTTATTTATTTAGTTTAAGGACGAAAACACAAAAATCTGCATAGTTCAGGGGTTTAATGCATCTATCTCTTAAGTTTAATATTCTTTTCTGTTTTCTCATTCCTACAATTATCCCATGGACACTATCCGACTTCCTCACACGCCCGCCATTAAATAATTTTAAAAGGAAAAAGAAAAAACAAATTGTAAACACAAAGAAATTACTCATTATTGGAGTTTGTACTGAAATAGGGGGCCAATCTATTTTACCGTGTTAAACAGTTCCAACATCTTGACTAGCTTTAAGTGACCCGTCACCAATTAGTCATGTTAAACAAAAGAATTATTTTTTAATGGATAAACATCAAATGCAAGCTAGAGAAATTTATAATGCTACGGTTCTACAATCAGCTCCTCATTTTAAACAAGAGAATTATATGTTAACAAAACAGTATCCCAATTAGAGAAATATATAATTAAATGAATTCGTACTAGAAAACAGAAATGGTGCAATTTATTTTTACCGCAATAATTTTCCCAAGGTCAAGTTGTGATTTCCTGATATCTGACAACAATGCTTCATTCTGACCAAGAGAAAGAAAGGAAAAACAATAAAAAAATCATCAGTCTACAGAGGAGTAATGGAAAAAGATAAATTAGAGAACTACATAATTAAATCCAACTTATTTTTACCTCACTTATTTTCCCAACTGCAACTACTAATTTAGTGACTCGAGCAAAATGATCCACCATCAAATAGTCATTCTAAACAATAAAAATAAAATAATAAAAAACAAAGGTGAAGGTGTTATTTTAGGAAAGACCCAATATTTTATATTGAGCCAATCCACAAAGAAAAGCTCATAATGTTGTATATCGAACAAGAGTAATTCGATGCTGGATGAGTATTGAATGTGCAGAATTCGATCTAAGAGTTAGATCAAATTCTGCACATTCGATACGCATCTCCTAACTGCCACTTGGGCCCACGGGACGGGGCCAATAAATACCCCGTCTTCTGGTATTCTCAGGATTCATTCCACACTCGATACATATTCATGTACATCGAATTCACGGATTCGATACACACTTGATTCGATACTCATCAGAATTCGATTTTTAAGTCAATTCGATATCGAACCTTATTTGACTTAGGCCAACATCAAACCATTCTCGTTCTAGGCTCAACAGTGTCGAATCAGCGTAGTCCAATACACATCAGGTTCAATCTACGACAACACTGAATCACTCCAATTCGGTATTCATCGATCGAACCACATCGATTCGATCTATCAAATTCTCTGTCTGAAAAGGATATCTGAAGTGATTTTATACTTGTAATTTACGGTAGGTGTTCCAGACCAAGCTAGTCCGTACATTGTAATATATTAGCATTATTTTTGCATTGTCAGACCCATTTGTAACAGTTTCAGGTATATTGTAACCCGGACAAAATAAGACCAAAATATTAACATCGTCTGTGGAAACACCATTTAAATTGCTTTTAGATATAAGTAGCTAGGATGACGAAGAGATGACGTAGTCAGGTGGGTTAGTCAAATCAAGGAAGAAAACCCGAACGGTTAGAGATGAGAATGGAAAACGACAAGAGCCACATGAGCAAGGTTGGGAGAAAGAAGAAAACCAACTACTAAAGTAATGGCAAGGATGCAAAATAGAACCACTAGGGGAATTCAAAATAGTTCAACTATTTAGGGAAAGTGTCAAAAAGATCATAAAGATTGTAGCAGCTATGGAACGGTGATAGAAGCAGCACTGGTAGATTGTCTCAGGTGTAATTCAGATATATTCGCTTGGACCAATTCTGACTTGCACAGAATAGACCCCAAAATCATAGTGCACTGGCTAAATGTGGATAAAAATGCAAAACTAGTGAGGCAGAAGAAACAAAACTTTAGCAAGGAAAAGAATGAAGCGTCTAAAAAAAAGGTGCATAAGCTTTTAGCGGCTTGGCATATTTACGCGTTGAGATTCTCAGAGTGGCTAAGCAACGTTGTATTAGTTTTGAAGAAGGAAGCGACCTGAAGGATGTGCATAGATTACACGAATTTGAACAAGCATTGCCTGAGAGATCCGTTTCCTCTGCCCATAATAGATTTATTAGTCGATTCGATAGCGGATGCACACTACTGAGTATGATGGATGCCAAGAGTAGTTTTCACCAGATCTTCATGGCAGTGCAAGATCCGAGCAAAACGGCGTTTGTGACGTATACAAGAGTGTATTGTTATAGGGTAATGCCCTTTGGTTTGAAGAATACTAAAGCAACTTTCCAAAGACTTGTCGCGAAGATGTTTTACCATCAGATCGGAAAGTCCATAGAAGTGTACATTGACGATATGCTTGTAAAAGTCTTAAGGCGGAAGAGCATGTACATCACTTGGATGAAGTATTCGCTATTATGAGAGCTTATGGAATGAAGCGGAACCCGAGAATATGCACATCCGGGGTAACAACAAGAAAGTTTTTGGGGTATCTGGTGAACGAGAGAGGAATAGAGGCCAACCCAGATAAAATCAGGGGAGTACTAGATTTGCCCTCTCCAAGGACAGTAAAAGACATGCGGTGTTTGGTGGGCCGCCTAACAGCCTTTAGCAGATTTATATCGACTTCGGCAGAAAAGAATCTGCCATTTTTCAAGGTCATAAGAAAGAGCAAGGATTTTAGTTGGGGACCAGATTGTGATGAGGCTTTCCAGCAGATGAAGAAATACTTGGTGAGCCCACCGCTTCTGGCTAAACGGAGGAAAATGAGATGTTGTATCTGTACTTGGTGGTGTCTTCCCACGCCATCAGTACGATTCTAGTAAACGAGAAAGGAATTCAGCACAGTTCTGCAAGGGGCGGAGCGGAATTATTTGAAGATAGAGTTGTTTACTCTGGCAATCGTGGCCACTGCGCGGAAGCTAAGGCCGTATTTTCAATCACACCCAATCACGATTGTAACAGATAAGTCGTTAAAGCAAGTTCTAGCGAGACCTGAAACCTCCGGGAGACTGGTCAAATGGGCAATCAAACTCAGCGAGTTTGGTTTAGAATTCAGGCTCTGAACCTCCATAAAAGCGCAGGTGTTGGCGGACTTCATGGCCAAAACATTGGGCAACAGCGTGGCGAAATCCACAAATTGCATCTTTTCTATATCAGACCAGGCAGGAACCAGCAGGGCTGCCACCACATGGATTCTGCATACCGATGGCTTTGCCACGAGCCATGGAGGAGGAGTTGGGATTCATCTTTTGTCTCCATACCGCAGGGAGTTCCAATTCGCTATTAGTCTAAACTACATGGTGACCAACAATGAAGTTGAGTATCAAGCTGTTATAGCAGGAATAAATCTGGCATTGGCACTCAACATTGAGCATTTAGACATATTCACCGATTCTTTGCTAGTAGCAAATCATTTTTTAGGTAAATACAAGACAAGAGAGGAAAGAATGAAATTGTACGCTGCAAAAGTTAAAGCACTCGCAACTCGCTTCAGTTTTTTCGACATCACTCAGATTCCACGGGATGAGAACGGCAATGCCAATGCACTATCAAAGTTCGCCAGTTCTTCAGAAATTCTAGTTAAGAAACGAGTTACTTTGTTAGCAACAGACAAGCCATCGATCAGGATATCAAAGTACAACTGCACTACAGTGAGAGTGGAATACATAATGTCAATTGAAGAGGATCCATCCTGGAAGAACGATATTATGACATATTTGCGGGAAGGAATACTCCTAATGGATCTGAATGTGCATCGCAGGATGCGTTATAAGACTTACAGGTTCACAATTCACAATGGCGAACTGTACAAACGGTCGTTCGAATGCTCGCTGCTCTGTTGCCTGACTCCGACTCAGGCCAACTATGTAATGAAAGAAATCCACGTTAGATGTTGTGGGAATCGTTTTGGGGGAAGGACATTGGCCTAACGAATTGTGCGCCAAGGGTCTTACTGGCCAACCTTTCTAAAAGATGGCACAACTTTCTCGTGGTGTTGTAATAGCTGTCAGTACCACGCTCGCCTCATTCATAAGCCTGCACAATAACTACATTCTCTCGACGTGGCATGCCCTTTTGATCAATGGGGAATCAACATAATTGGGACACTTCTTGTGGCCAAGGGTCAAAAGAGATTTCTAGTCGTGGCAGTGGAATATTATACCAAGTGGGTCGAAGCTGAGGCCATGTCGTCCATTACAAAGAAGAACATGATTGAATTCATATGGAAGAATATCATATGCCGCTTCGGAATTCCTAGGTATATGATATGAGATAATGGCACCCAGTTCGTTGGCAAGGAGATCAAACCCTAGTTCGCGGAGTTGCGAATATCTCACAATATGACCTCGGTCTATCACCCACAGTCGAATTGAAAAGTGGAATCCACCAACAAGATACTGAAAGATTATCTTGAGAGGAGATTGATAGACAGTGGCAAAAGCTGGACATAGGAGCTTCAGGGAATACTATGGGCTTATAGAATAACTCCAAAGACATCGATAGGGGAAACCCCGTTCGTTCTTGTTTGTGGGACTGAGTCAGTTCTGCCAACTGAGATAGGAATGCCAACGCGTAAAATTCATGATTACAACCTAGAGTAGTCAGACCGGTTACGCCAAATGGATTTGGATATGATAGGCACTATGAGAGAATATTCTTACCAACGCATCGTGGCATTTAAAGCAGTAATGGCCAAAAGCTACGACAAAAGAGTCTAATTCCAAAATTTCGAAGTAGGTGACTTGGTCTTGAAAAGCATAGCAGCGAAGCAGCATATCAGAAAATTGGAACCAAAATGGGAAGGGCCATACAAGGTGATACAAGCCAGTTCACAAGGCTATTATTACCTGGAGACTATGCAAGATGTCAAGCTAAAGTGCCCGTGGAATGTACATCATCTCAGACGCTATTATGCATAGGCGTTAAAACGAATTGCGGTCGAATGTTAACAAATTGTATGAACTGCGAAGGCTTGAGTCTCTTGCAAAGTCTGGAAAACGTAAGCACCTCAGTAAGAAATTGAGCTCAGCCCTTTTTCAAGTTAAATCAAAAACCTACCTCTATACTAACATTGCAGGTGGAGTCTTAAAGAACTGACACTGCAAACCCAAACAAGGAAGCATGGGAACCAACAATATATTCACCCCGCATGCACAATAAAAGCATCATGCCGGAGGTACGTTCGTCCCCAAGAGGTCGAACGTCGATCAAATAATTCACCCTGCATGCACAGCGAAAGCGTCATGCCGGAGGTACATTCGACCCCAAGAGGTCGAACGCTGATCAAATAATTCACACTGCGTGCACAACGAAAGTGTCATACCGGAGGTACGTTCTGCCCGAAGAGGTCGAACGCCGATCAAATAATTCACCCCGCATGCACAATGAAAAGCGTCATGATGGAGGAACATCCGATCACCAAGTGGTACAAGGCCACACAAACAATTCACTCTGCACAAACCTCGAAAAGCACCCAACCAAAATTCCATTCGACCCGAAGTGGTCGAACGCAAAGGTCATCCAACTAAGAGCACATTCGATTTACCTATCCCAGAACAAAATGCAATACCTTACATGGAAGATGCAAGTAAAGGTAGATGAAAGATAATCAAAGAAAAGATTGAACTTGGTCAATAATTCAGTAAACTATACAGTAAAGTATAGATCAAAACACTATGATATCAAGCAAAAAAATCGGCTTCCGAAGAAAGCCGTTACAGAAGTGATATGCAAAAAATTAAGAAAAACTAAAATGGCCTAATATCATCAAAATGGTATGTCCAGTTAACGCTACTCGGTGGATGACTGGGGGGGACTCAAGATGCAGAACAACACCCATAGACTGAGCAAAATTGACATTGTTCCTCTAAATCGGATCCTCTGTAAGCACCAGTTCATCCGCTTGAGCCCATCCCTTGGTAATGCAGGTTCATCTTCTTCGGATGTACCGCTAAGATGTCTGCCGAGCTGATATTTGTTGGGGGATATCAAATTCCGTTCATTAAAAGCTTTTTCATAAGTCGTAGTATTGGACACAACAGTCCTAACACCTCGATGAGGATACATTCCAATCGGCGGTATCATCGTCGACCCATGAATATTCGATGCAGACAAATATCTTTTTTCCTTTTTCAAGCACCGCCACTAATGATCTCCACAAAACAGGTATCCCTCTGGGGCCCAAATGATTTACAGTAGCCATAACAACTGTAGGTGACACTATTCTCACAGTAGGTGATGATATTCTCGCAGGAGGTGAATTAACCTCATCATCACTGTTGCCAAAAGCAGCACGAATAACGTTGTTTACCATATTCAAATCAGCTCGAGAATCGTCGTCAGCATACACATCAACATTTCCCTATCTCAATGGAGGACTCAGATCTAATGTGTCCGACTCATGCACACCGCTACCATTACGTTCACGCCACAGAGGATAAAATGGATCGCCGATTTTTGGAGCACAAAATTCCTCATCATCGTCATCATTGATTTATGGGGTCTCCATCTTGGGACCGCGACTAACGTCCAAGACGTCCTTTCGAAAACCTTTCTTTAGAAATCCGAGATGATCACCTTGACGCAATTCGATCCACCGATAAACGTCACTTTTCATAAATGATCTAGCGATTGAGCATCTGCAATTCTGTGATTCAAAATATCGTACTCTCTGACCCAATCCAGCTATCGCAGTATCAACACCATCATTCAAAGTCTTGAGGGAGGTATTCTCCTGCTTCAAGAACTCATTCTCTTTCTTCAAAGAGGCGATTTCAGCACGCATAGCGGTTGCACTGTCCTTAGCCTTTTTGGCTACCATCCTTGTCTCAAGAGCATCTTGAACAGCTTTAGCACTGACTTTTGCAGAATTCTTGGCGCGGGTTATCGCAGTGCGTCGACTAAAGTCACTACTGTGGATACTCACGTTCAGCTTGTCGACAACGGCATTGTGTTTATCCTGGACTTCCATCAACCCGCTATAATCCCTACACAGTCGATACATCACTATCGCGGTAGCAACAAAAATAGACGCCAAAAGCGCGCTAGACCGAGATATACTAACCTATCCAATACAGCACCGCGGTCCAATTGAGGCCACAAGCCCTTAACTATCTCAGTCGACTGCTCTCAGGTGACACAACTGATTTCTTACGATTCTCAGATTTTTTTCCTCGCCATTAAAAAGGTTATAAACAGGAAGACAATATTTTTTCTAAAAATTCAATGTCAAAGCACCAAGATTCGATCCTAACTGATAGATCGAATTCAAGTTGTTCGGTGTTAGTAGATCGAATTTGGACGATTCGACATAGGCAACAAAGCGGACAAAAACCCCTCATCGAAAAAAAAATGAGAATGAGGTGGAAATGGGCCTTTATATAGCCCCACCACAGCCTTTTCCCCAATTCAATGCTGAAGTATCGAATGCATTGGATTCGACATTGCAATATCGAATCAGCTAAATTCCATGTTAGTTTCTGGTAAGATCGAATTTCTGCAATTCGATCAAAACAAAAAATTTCTCATTTTTAATATGATAAAAATAAATAGTATAATGATCCAAAAGTAAATGATCGGAAAGATTTGGTAACCGAGCATGATTATTCTGGCCACCAATTGGGGGAGTATTTTTGAAATAACATGCGATCTAGAAGAAGGCGTGATTTAAAATGACTAGAAATCAAGTCGAAGGCGGCAATAGTTGAGATTTGGAACCCAATATTGTACCAACACCGGCTCCCAATCGGGGGCATGATTTTCAACCGTGGCATAAGTAACGAATACTTGACGGCGTAGTTCAAACATAAATCTAGAGTTTGGAACCCACTCTCGGACCGAGACCGACTCCCAAACTGGAGGGACTATATGATGGGGGTATTTTAGAAAAGGCCCAATGTAAAATATTGGGTCAATCCACAAAGAAAAGCCCATCATGTTGTATATAGAACAAGAGTGATTCGATGTTGGATGAGTATCGAATGTGCCGAATTCGATCTAAGAGATAGATCAGATTTTGCACATTCGATACTCATCTCCCAACTACCACTAGGGCCTACGGGACGGGGTCTATAAATACCCCGTATTTTGGCATTCTCAGGATTCATTCCACACTCGATACATATTCATGTACATCGAATGCACTGATTCGATACACACTTAATTCGATACTCATCAGAATTCGATCTTTCTGTCAATTCGATACATAACCTTATTTGACTTAGGCCAACATCGAACCATCCCCGTTCGAGGCTCATCAGGGTTGAACTAGCGTAGTTTGATACATACCAGGTTCGATCTACGACAGCACCAAATCACTCTGAATCGGTATTCATCAATTGAACCACAACGATTTGATCTATCAAATTCTTTGTTTGAAAAGGAAATCTAAAGTAATTTTATACTTGTAATTTACAGTAGGTGTTCCAGACCAAGTTAGTCCGTACATTGTAATAGATTAGCATTATTTTGTCATTGTCAGGCCCATTTGTAACAGTTTCAAGTGTATTGTAACCCGAACGAAATAAGACCAAAATAAAAGGCAAACTAGAGAAATTTATAGTTAGCTGACATTGTCCAGTTAGTTTTCACCATTATTTGGCATCTCTCGACCAGCTTCAAATTCTCCTTGATCAATCGGTCGTTCTAAAGAAGTGAAATAAATTTCAATTAAAAACAAACAGGCATAAGGAATTTATAACTCAATAGTTTGTAAGTACAAAAAGAGCTCGGGAAATTCTACCGCATTAATTTTCCTAACGACAAAGTGTAAGTTCCCCATTCGTTCCAAGTTATCCGCCATCCACTCCTCATATATGCAACACATTTCATGTTGGACAAAAATACTCGACATACACAAAGGTTGAATAAAAATCGAGAATTCACATAATTACAAATATGAACAAATGGCGCATGAATTGATAACCAATCCTTACAGATACGGATCCCAAACGAGGGGCATGTTTCCAAGCCAAAAAAATCATTTGACACCCAATCCTTATAGGGCATGTTTCAAAGCCAAGAAATTTCATTTGGCGTCCAATACTTACGAATATGGCTCCCAAATGAAAGGCATGTTTCAAAGCCAATACATTTCATTTGGCACCCAATCATTACGGATACGGCTCCCAAATTGGGGGCAAGTTTTGAAGCCAAGAAATTTCATTTAGCATCCAATCCTTACGTATACGGGTTCCGAATGGGGGCATGTTTTGAAGCCAACAAAATTTTATTTGGTAACCAATACTTACGGATACGGGTCTCAAATGGGGGGCATATTTTCAAGCCAAGAAATGTTATTTAGCACGCAAACCTTCATGGTTACGGTTCCCAAGTGGGGGCATGTTTTGATGCCAAGGATATCCAACACGTTGCAGCATTTCTCTAGAGGACACATATATTAATTTGGCACCTGTTCTTTACAAGAACGGCTTCCAAATGGGGGGACTATATGGTATAGGCTCATTCAGTTAGCTCCACTGATATATAATGGCACTGATCACCCACAATTGAGTCAATACGACTCTAGCATCTTATCATAGTTTGAAGTATGCTTGTGTTCCAAAATCACACTCCAAACTGGGGGATTAATGGTATGGCATAATATAGTTTAGTCGTATTTGGTTCACCATTAATAATATACAACGGATTAGACAGTGAATAATATGTCTTTATAAAGTCACATGTGTCTATGTTACAACGCAACAAGCGAAATGCAATTTAAAGGTTCGGGGAAAAAGTTATACTCAAAATGGTACAACTGTGCAGATCTGGCGCAATTGCAGTATACTAAGTCCAAAAATTATCTTGAAGCCCCTCTATTGATGCATATATATACCCCTAGCCCCCGCTCCTCACAAGTGGAGGGGGGCAAGGGAAAATCTCCATCGTCAAACCAAGAAAATGGCGAACCGAGAAAACAATAGAACAGAAAAAACAGTCAAATCGAGAAAAAGGTCGAACAGAGATAACAGTCGAACTAAGAAAACGGTCAAACAGAGAAAAGTTTGTAACCCTCGAACCCTAGAACCCAAAACGTATCTAATCCATATATGGGCTGAAATCTACATGAGTAATGGTCCCTAATCAAGAAGTGGCGGATCGAGGTTTTAATCAACCAAGAGGGAGATATGATCAAAATCGTGAAGTCGCGCAATGCATTTCCATAGTAACCCTCGAATAGGGAAAATTATCAATCCCTCAAACCCTCAAACACAAACCATATAGAATCTATATATGGTCTGAGATCTACGTGACTCAAGGTCCCAAATCAAGAAGCGGATCGAGGTTTCGATCAACCAATAGGGAGATATGATCAAAATTGTGAAATCCCGCAATACATAACCTAGTGAACCAAAGAGCTCGACCCTTCGAAGGCTATTCAAAAGAGACAAATGAACTACGTTCGAATTGAATCCCTCTCATAAGTATCCAACCTCTCTTGTCGCAATGCTTGGAGTGCATGTCTGTAAAGGACTAAGCTGATTCTAACGCAACTATGAATCAGTCTGATGTGGAGTGTCTTATCAACTTGCCAAGTTAGTAGATGAAAGCACGCCAAATCAAATAGATTTGCACAAAATTTTCAAAAATCTAATTTAAAATATAATAATTTACAACTTAAGAAAACATTTTGAATTAAAACATGAATATCA
The DNA here is from genome assembly GCA_948329865.1 of Linaria vulgaris. NCBI lineage: Eukaryota > Viridiplantae > Streptophyta > Magnoliopsida > Lamiales > Plantaginaceae > Linaria > Linaria vulgaris. Next base: position 70,175,430 of record OX415249.1, read on the forward strand.
TACGAATAGAGAACTTCAATAGTTAATATCAATCATTTTCCATTATCTTAAAAAAAAACGAGTAAAATTCATGAAATATGAGTATAAGAAGAAATATAATACATATATCTCTATATTTTAGTATTTTATTTGGATTAGAATACACCGAGGAAATAGTACAAAAGAGCCTGAAATAACAAAAATACGCTAGCCTATTACAAAGAAGGGACCAGCTTAGTCCAGAACACGTAATACACGTTAACTAGCCTATAACTATTAGATAGCCTCAAACAGTCATATATGCAGATGGTCGAACGGGATAGGTTCGATGCTCTTGGAACTCTTGAACTGCTAAACAATCGAACTGAACACGGTTCAATGCTGATAACTCTCGAACGGGATTGGGCTGATGCTTAACAATCGAACTAGCTCAAGAAACTTTCGAACTAAGGAACAATCGAACATGAGGGTTCGATTGATATAGGTTGGTGAACAATAATTAATGTGTGGCGTGAATATTAGCGGATAAGGTATATATAGATCCTGGTCCGCGAGACCCGCGTCGCGTACGGGCAATATCAATCGAACGAGGACTTTCGATTATCTCAAAAACAGTCGATCCGCCTCAATTTGGCTCTCATATTTTTGGGCCTTTGATGGGATGGGCTGGGCCAGTTCATTTTTGGGCCACCTAAAATACCCCCACCATATAGTCTCCTCAATTTGGGAGTCAGTCTTGGTTCAAGAGCGAGTGCCAAATTCTATAACATTGTCTTGTTTCAAATATGCCTCCCATTTGGGTGTCGTGATCTGAAGGATCGGTTGCCAAATAAATACTATCTGACTTCAAAATATGCCTCCATTTGGGAGCCGTGGTCCAGAGGATCGGTTGCCAAATAAATAATATTTGACTTCAAAATATGCCCCTCATTTGGGAGTCGTGATCCAGAGGATCGGTTGCCAAATAAATAATATATGGCTTTAAAATATGCCCCTCATTTGGGAGCCGTGATTCGGACGATCAATTGCCAAATAAATAATACATGACTTCAAAATATGCCCCCCATTTGGGAGCCGTACCGATATTTATTATATTTATATTTAGGGAGAGTCGAATGGACATAAATGCGACTGTTATGTCAGTATCAAATCGGGGTTGGTTCGACCATTATGACTGTAATTGTTTATCATAATATTAAAGTAAGTGTCGAACCTACGACGTTCGATGTTTTATGGAAACTATTGAATTAGTTCTGATTTGATAGTTATTGTCAATGTCGAATTCGGTGTGATTTGATTGTTTTTGGAGTGTCAAACGTTCATGGGCCATGTGGGTCGAATATTCTCTATATTTAGGTGTACGGAAGGAAAGGAGGCTCATTTGCAACTTTGTGCGATTTTATGTGTTTTGGTGAGAAGTGTCGAACTGGACCTGTTCAATACTCTTTTGTATCGAACAGATTGTTCGGTCATTTCTGTTCCTCAATTCTTTACATAGAAAAAATTTATGCAGCTTTTCCCCAACTGTTTATTTATTATTTGCAGTGTAATTTCTCATCAAGTAGGTGTGCTTTACAACGTAGTTCCCAATGTAGTTTAATTGTGCGCCTCTTGTGTGTTTTTTATTTTCCTACACACCCTCGATTATGTGTGTGTTGTAGAGGTTAGTGGACCTAGTATAGTCAGCTTTTTGTTTATTATTTTTATTTTTTAGTTCTGTAAGCAAGATGTCAGACCAGGTTTCGAGTGTTGATGTTGGTATCTGGAGTTGCTCCTTCAGCACCGAGTCAAGTAGTTCGATGAGGGCTCCCAATACAGAGGGTTTAGATAATAATCCGGCCGGGGAAGGTTCTCCAGACATAGGTGATGACGAAGATGGGGGAACTAACTTTAGAAGGGACCAAAGTCATAACGTTCAACAAGGGTTGGGTGGTGAGCGTTTGCTTAACGTTGTCGACAGCTGGTCTTAAAGTGAGTCAAATATAATCGATGAGAGGGGTGTCGATGATTCCGATGATGATGCGGAGCCTATTGACATGGAATATACAGACTATGTCTCGCGTTTGCATCATAGCCGTGCTTATTTGCGGATGACCTTTCATAAAAGGGCGAAACTTTAAGGTTAAGATTCCTCAGGGAGTCAGGGTGGACAGAAGGTCCATACCGTACCCCTGGGATTCCTTACAGTGTTTGTTGGACATAAATTGTTTACGATTTCCCATCCCTCGGATGTTATGATATTTTTCCAACCATAGATTTGGTTTCTAGCCAACTTACGCCAAATTCAATCGAGCATATCATGGGCTTTTTGCTCGCGACGAATTTGGTTTTGTAGAGCGTCGAGGGTGCTACTGACATTTGATTTTTGATATTTGTAGAGTCATTCATTATGAGTCACCATGCCCGCATGAACTAGGTTCTAGCCGTGGAGACCGATGCGCCCCAAGTAACGGTGCCTGCTGCTAGTCCCCCGCCTAAGAAGAGGAAAACCAGAGGGAAGAAATGGGTAGAAACCCAAAAACATCGGTTGGTGCATCTGCTCGAGCCAACACACTGTTTGATTCGTTTGAGGCCCCTAATCAAGGAAATATCGAGTTTTCACCCGCTCCCGATGTTCCCTCCGCTGATGACATGGGAGGTGCAGACATGGTGGAGCCGGCTGCTGCAGCTAAGAGAAGGAGGGTCCATCAGACTAGGTCCCTGACCGGCAGTGTCGTGCCTTTTGGAGCTCATCAAACCGGGGATGTTCTAGTTGGCGGCTCAGTCCCCCTTGTCAGGGGGACTTTAAAGTGGGTGCCGCGAGGGCTCCTCAAGTTCGTGTCGGTGGGGTCGCGCAATCCAAAAAGGAGGCGGTAAATGAACTGAGGGTGCTGTTTCCTGGCTTAGCTACGCAGTTCCCTACATCCATCGAGAAGCGGGCGGAGTTGGAAAGGCTTGTGCTTCTCCTTGTTAGTATGGTAATTAGATCTCTCCTTCTAGTTTTTCGGCACACCGTTAAGTTTTGATTTCTTTAACTGACATGATTGACCTCTTTTAGCTAGGCAGGGCTGTTGATGTGATGGCCCATGGCTTGGAACATGTGCACGAGGAGTGTCGGCTGGCATTGAACGACCGAGGGCGAAGTTCAGGACAACAACCCTGAGGTACTTAAAGCCACACTTGATGAAAAGGACAAAGCCCACCAGCTCGCCACAGACTATGTGTAGAAGTTGAGTGGCTAGAAGACCGTGTTAGAGACGCGCGTAGAGGAGCTTTAGGAAAAATTGGCGGCACAGAAGGAGAAATATGACACATGCAGAAGTATTGGGATACTCACGTGGCCTAAACGAGGTTTGCACTGCTCTTGTTGTTGCATTTTGTATTGTAGCTGCTTACCGTCGTTTGGTGTACGCAGCCACCTACTCAAGTGCAGCGGCTATCGATCGCTGAGGAATTTCTGCGGAGTAACACTTTCCAGGAATTCGGTCTTCGTCATGGCATAGAAGACGCAAAGAAGGCGTATGTGCTGACGGTGCATCAAATTCACAACACTCGTTATTTGCGTGGTGATTTTGATGCCAACTGGCTAAGTTTAGCGATGGGTCCTGATTTGAAGCCCTTGTCCGTGGTTGTCGAAAGCGAAACTGCTCCTCCGGATGAGTTTGCGAGTTTGCTGGACAAAGGGGAGTTGGTTACCCTCGAGACATCGCCGCCTCCTCCACTGATTGCTCCATATCCCTCTTCTGAAGATGACGAGGATGATATCGAGATCTGAGTGTTTTGGTTCTTTTTAAGTTTTTATGAACAATTTCGTATTTTCGATCTTGGGTGTTGTGTCGCCCTTTTTTCTTTATAATGGATATTTCTATTTTCCTTTGCTTTTATTGTGTAAACTCATTGCTCTCGCTCCTCGTGCACGGGCGTGCATGGGGCTAGTTTTTCTTTCGCGTGTCATGTGTTAGCATTTTACATGTGCTTGTACTTTTCAAATCATGGTAGGTGAGTTTGTTGACTCAGATATCTTTCTTTTAGGATTTTGTGAAACCGTTGGGGGCTTCTTTAGCCGTGGTCAGTTTATGCCTCGATCGGGTTGCGTATATATTAGCTTACATTCGCACCTTACGGTTTGCACTTGCCTTGTATTGGCGAGGTATCTATGTCTTTAGGTTACGAGACTTTAGGTTTGCACTTGCCATCTATCGGCGAAGTGACTGTCTCTTTATGTTTCGAGACTTTAGGTTTGCACTTGTTAACTATCGACGATGGTACTCTCTGCAGCTCTACTATGTGATCGAGTTACCCTAAACATCTTACCTACACTACCGTGCTTGTGGTGTTCCCACAGACGACGCCAGTATTTTCGTCTTATTTTGTTTGGGTTGCAATACATCGAGAAAACAGTACAAAAGAGCCTGAAATAACCAAAATATGCTAGCCTATTACAAAGAAAGGACCAACTTAGTCCGGAACACCTAATACACGTTAACTAGCCTATAATGACTAAGATAGCCTCGAACAGTCAGATCTACAGATGGCCGAATGGGATAGGTTCAATGCTCTTGGAACTCTCGAACTGCTGAACAATCAAACGGGACACAGTTCGATGATGATAACTCTCGAACGGGATAAGACTGATGCTTAACAATCGGACAAGCTCAAGAAACTGTAGAATCGAGGAACAGTCGGACAGTCGAATAAGAGGGTTCGATTGATATGGGATATTGAACAATAATTAATGTATGTCATGAGTATCACGGAACGTGGTATATATAGATCCCGGTCCACGGGACCCGCTCTGCGTACATGCAATATGAATCGAACGAGGACGTTTGATTGTCCCGGAAACAATCGAACTGCCTCGGTTCGACTCTCTTATTTTTGGGCCTTTGATGGGGCGGGTCGGTCCAATTTATTTCTGGGCCACCTAAAATACCCCCACCAATCTACATGTAAATGAACATGACTATGTAATAATCAATCCCTAGCATTCCATGGGAATGAATGAATTAATAGAGATTATATGTTGACATTGATATTTTTTACCTGTGAATGCATTATTGATTTCGACTTTTAGAAAGAAAACCTTGCATGTGCTACCAAACCCCATAAATTTAGAAAAAATAAATATATTCTTCATGTGTAAGAGCGATCAAACTGTTAAAAGACCATATATGAAGAAGAGATTATATGGTGCAACCGCTGCACGATGAGGTGGTACATCAAGTTGATTACTGCTATCTATCGATACACTGTGTGGATGGGTGTTATGGGTGGTTATTCCCAAGTAAGAAATATTTTTAGTCTCAACCATTGGCTACACCACATCATCAATACAAAGACCGCACTTAATAATTTTTTTTAAATCAAGAGAAGATTTCCATTATTGTATAGAATTATGGGATGAATCTCGTTTAAGTGTGGAAGATAGTTTAGATCTTAAGTAGTTATTCTAGGTTAAAACTGTTTTATACAAATTTGGCGGTGAATTAGGGGGTTATATTTCATATCACATTAAAAAAATTATGTTTTAAGGCACTCAAACCCGTACAATCAAACATTCTTCTTTCATTGAAAAAAACAATCAGTTTTGTCGAAGATAGGATGATAATTGAATATCTTAATTCTATTATAATAGTTGTCCCTTACAGAGGGGCGGGGTTATCTGCACCAACACCATGACCGCTATAATGGATATCCTCGTACTGAAAAAATGGCAACTCAATGTTTTCTAGTTTTTTTTTCTTTATTTGCTTATACTATTTTGAAGAAAATTTATGCATTAATAAATATTGAGTTTCGGCTATGGGTATGTAAAGTCTTTTCTCATACGCATGAAGTTATAAACTTTTCACGTTAAAGATGAATTATAACGTTGTGTTTTTGTCTCATTATTTAGCTAGTACTCCACTACTTCTTTTATTTTCATATTTTGTTGAAGTGTCTTAGTGAAATGAATTAAGATTTTTATGTGTGGCCCTCATGTGCAGGTAGTTGAATGGGCAAGCTGGTGTACGGCTCATAACTCATAACTCACCCGCTCAGGACGAGTCTCCATCTTCAACTGGTAGACAACTTAAAAATATAAAAATATACATGTAGCGAGCTATGCATTCGAGTTTATACGGGTAATATCGAATTTATGAACACCCCTCATCTCCCTAACATAAAAGAATATCCATCCATAGCATAGGTGCTGAGTGGATATATAAACTAATAATTCTCAAAAAATAAAGTTCACGTTTAAATACTTCAAGGAATAAAAGTCAATCGAGACTATTACAATTAGAAAGGTTTGTCAAATACATGAGATAGAAAAGTTGTAAATTAACACTGTAAATGTCAGATTTATTTTTTTGCATCAATTATTCCAAGGATACAGTTCAACTCCCTGACAAGCTCCAAGAGGTACCGTACTTAAATAATTAACAAATTCTACACTGAAAAAAGTCTCGCATCAGTTATCCCAAAGGCAGCATCCGACCTCATGACAAGCTCCAAGTTATCCGCCATTGACTCATCTAAACAAGAAAAATAAATTTAGAAAGAAAAAAATAAACACTTGGGAGAAACCATCAACTCGTCATACTAAAGATGAGAATTATAAGTTAAAAGAAAAGTAGCCAAATAAGAAAAATATATAATTAAATGAACTCGTAATAGAAAGTGCAATTTATTTCTACCGTATTCATTTTCGCAAGGTCCACTTGTGATTTCCGGATATCTGCCAACCACGCTTCATTCTAACCAAAGAGAAAGACAAAAAAAAAAAAAAAAAAAAGGAATCGTTATTCTAAAGAACTAAATTTCAAAACGAGAAAACACGGTAGAAACAAATAAGTAAAAGGATTTGTACTGAAAAAACCCCAATTTATTTTTACCTCATTAATTTTTGCAATGGCAACTACTGATTTCCTGACTCTATCCAAGTTATCCGCCTTCAATTCGTCATTCTAAACAAGAAAAATAAAATAAATAACAAATCAGACGCACACTAGAGAAATTTATAGCTAACTGACATCGAAACGAAAAATGTCCAGTTAGTTTTCACCTGATCGTGGCATAACTTGAGTATCTCCAAATTCTCCTTTATCAAAGGGTCATTCTAAACAAGAGAAATAGATTTTACTAAAAAACAAACAGGCTAAAGGAATTTATAGTTCAATATTTTGTAAGTGCAGAAAAGTCTTGCGTATTTTTACCGCATTAATTTTCCCAACGACAAACTCTAATTTTCTGATTAGTTACGTTCCAAGTTATCTGCCATCCAATTGTCATTCTAAGCAAGAATAACAAATTAAAACAATAAAGAAAACAAGAGGTAAACTAGAGATAGTTATAATTAAAAGATTTTGTACCAAAAATTATTACCACATCAATTTTCTCAAAGCCAGAGTCCAATTCCCTGAGCATCTCCAAGTTTTTCACCATCAGTCCTTTATTCTGAACCAAAAAAATCCATCTAAATCAAAGGAAAAGAACACCATAGGGAATAAGAGAAAATTTGTAACAAAACTGAAGAGGCATACTAGACAAATCCACAATTAAAAGATTTGTAACAAAAAGTCCAATTTATTGTGCAAAATCAATTTTCCTAATGGAAGAGTCCAATATCTTGACTAGCGTCAAGTTTTAAACCATCAGTTTGTTATTCTAAACAAGACATATAATAAAAAAGCCATAGACAAATTAGAGAATTTTAATTAAAGTTGGAAAAAGATCAAACTTATATTTGCCCCATTAATTTTGGAAGGGTCCAAGTTGCTTGCTATCTCCAAGTTTCTCGCTACGTATTGATCCCAATTTTGACTCACGGGGATTTACCATGATGGATGAGGAAATCAACGAAGTTGTGGCAAACTTTCCCTGTCTTTTGGCATTATACGACGTCCCGATCCCCTCTCGACCCAAGGATTTGTATGGAGATAATAGAGACACATACAGTTCCTCTTATTGATGTGTAGTTTAGGTTTATCTTTGTTAGATGTAACGTGATTGAATATCCAGTTCACTACAATATTGTAAAATATGCGCAATTTGCACACTTCTTTCTAATCTCATGTGTTTGCATCTCGTCACGTGGATGTTGGAGCATGAACAACGACGACGAAGATCAAAACACGGTGACGGAGTAGAAGACAAAGGGGCAAGCACAAGACGACACGACTTATCAGCGTATCGAAATTCCTTCGGAACAGTGGCACAGTCATAAACTCCTCCAGTGGCTCCATCTTCGAGTCCACCCATGGCCACGAAATCTAACGCTCACATTTCTCTCTTCCTTGCTCCTGAGGCCCTGTCTTCGTGTCGACAACCTTCTTATGGGTGGGTTCGTTGTCCTTGGTCTTCTTGTCTGTCATGCATGTCCATGCTCTTCTAGTGTCGCCTTCCTTTTCAATATCTCACTAGAGTTGCCTTACTGTGTGATTTGTTGTGTTCCCACAGACGGTGCCAATGATTTGGTAATTATTCCTCCGCGTTACACGTGGATAAGCAAGCGTACAATTGGACCTGAATTATATCAAACTATGCTAATCTAATCGACTCTAGACTAACTTTGTCTAAAACACGTTAAATACACAGAAGGTTCAACGTAGACATCTGCTAACAACTAACAACTAATAATATGTTGAAATCTATACTTCTCGAGAAAAAGGCACGTCTCGAAAGATTGGATAAGTCGAAAGCTCGGCAAAGTCGAATTACCTTGCAAGTCGAAATATCAAATGAATCGAAAGGTATCTCGAAGGATGCCTCGAAAATAATCCCTCTATACAAGAGTCAAGAGCTGAAGGAGTGAATAATAATATACATTGATTGTTGAATTTGAGGTATTTATAGTCATCGTGATGCTGGACTCGAACCACCTTCCAGATGAGTAGATTGTGTAAAAAAATGTGGATTCTCAAGTGCACTTTCGAAACATTTACTTTGTCTAGAAACATGCTTTCGAGACATTTCTCGATGAGCATTTACTGGTAGGGGTGTTTGGGCCGGGGCGGGATCTTGGACTCCCGCCCGACAGCCGGGTTTTTCCCGGATCAGGAAAAACCCGGCCAATTACCTCCCGGTCAAACCGGGAATTTGCTCCTGGTTTGACTCCCGCCGGGAGGTAGTGTCTCCTTAAACTCACGCAGCAGACTTAAGCACGGACTGGAGGAGGAGGACGAGGAGGTGGAGGAGGAGGACGTGGCGGTGAAGGAGGAGAACGTGGCGGATCTGGAGGAGGAGGAAGAGGCGGCGGTGGAGGCGGATCTGGAGGAGGAGGAGGACGTGGCGAATCTGGAGGAGGAGGACGAGGCGGCGGTGGAGGCGGATCTGGAGGAGGAGGAGGACGAGGACGTGGCGAATGTGGAGGAGGAGGTCGAGGCGGCGGTGGAGGCGGATCTGGAGGAGGAGGACGAGGACGTGGCGGTGGAGGAGGAGGACGTGGCGGATGTGGAGGAGGACGACGAGGCGGCGGTGGAGGCAGATCTGGAGGAGGACACGAGGCGGAGGGGAAAAAAAGTAGAGAAAATCAAAAAAAAAAAGCAACCCCACCTTTGCACACTGCTGGCCGGGATCCGGGATGTCTCCCGTCCCGGCCGGGATTCCCGGTCGCCGGGAACACCGTTCCCGGCGGGAGGGAACGGGAGCTGCCAGGTAGCTCCCGACCCGGCTAATTCCCGTGGGCCGGGGTCCCGACCCGGCGGAACCCCGGCCCATAACACCCCTATTTACTGGGTCAGGCCAGTCCAAGTCCAAGTCCATTTCTTTTGGGTCAACCAAATAAACCCATTGAATTTAAAATAGACCCATCTTTCATATTTACTGAAAGTTCTTAAAGAAGGACAAATAGACTTACTTGCATAAAGAGAAAATATCAGTTCAAAATCATATTTTAATCTATATTTCAATGGTTCCAGACTTCCCAAAATATTTTAAAATCAACTTTGCTTGTACACCACACTTGGGCAAAATTAGACACGTCCTGTGGATTTTGCGTGGAAGATTTGACAAAACTGCAACATTTAAAATTTCAAGAGTCTACCACTAATTGCAAGACTTAAACTCAATAGAGGATTCTGTGCAGATTTACAGAAAATTCATAGTTGTGATAAAAGATAAAATAAACCATTACAAAACAATTACTCCCAGTAACATACCATTCACAACTACTAACAACAAAATGTAAGTGGCAAGTCTTTTTCATTAAGAAAGGTCTTCAATCCAAGAAAAAGATGTTGAGTAGAATAAATAGCGATATCAGTGTTTTTACTTCTGAGAGGTAAGCCCCTGGAGAGTTATCTTAACCGCCTGAGACCATACCGTCTGCTGAGGCTTCAGACTCTCCCTCGGAATTCTTTTGTTCTCCACTAAATACAGATGAAGATTTTGCAGACGAACGCACAAACTACAAAGACAAATAACAAAATAGTTCTTGAAAGCCGAATCATTCACATGCCTATACTAAACTTGTAGAAAAATAAAGGACAATAGATAGAAATTTTGTAAAATAGGTTGCTACTGGATAGTGATGAGCCTCCAAATATGCTAGAGTAGTACATACAAAAAAGTAAATGAAACATATTTGATGAAAGATCATCCTGGCATAGTAAACAATTTACATGATATTTCGGTAATTTTGTATTTAAGTGGTGATTGTGATTTTCTAGAGAAAGAGAATGCAACTTTTGAGCATTCAGACCTTAATTTCAGCTTCAGAGAATCTAAAGTTTATCTTCTCACCGAGCTCCACATTTTTTTTTCTATAAGTTTATATGACTCACAACTGTGTATTGTACAGGATAACCTTTAAATCCAACCTAAGGATCGTCTTGCATCATATAATCAATAATAATGACATTTTGACAAAGTATAAACTCTCTATTATCATGTTCTCTATTCCATTTCATGGTTCCGTGGCAGTAGTCCTCCAGAAGGGGCTTACTGAAAGTGCAGGTCAATGACTCATTTATTATCTAACGATGCACGAATGTAATTATCAAGAGGAAAATTACATGCACACCTTGGGCAGGACCACTTCTTTTGACTTCTATTTGCAATTTTAGGCGAAAACATTTCCTGAAAATTTTGTGTCCTACTGGGCCAACAATAAAAAATTCTCCTTTGATTGATATGACAAATTTTCAGAGGCTTAGGTTAATGAGTAAATGATACGTGAATCAAGCTCGTTGAAAGAAAAGAAAAAATGTAAGCATAAAACATAAATTTCGAAAATCTCATAGATACAACCACAAAAACAGAAGTGTTGTTAAAAGCTAGACTATATTGTCCGCACATACAACCTGCAAACAAAAGGTGTAGGAATTAAACTCACATAATGAGACAGTTCACAGATTCATTCATTGCCCGCAAGCAAGATGAAAAGCTCCTCATCAGTTATTGCTCCCATCTCCATAGCCCTTTCCAAAGAAGTGAAGCCCCCAGCATCTTTGATAGATGCACGTGCACCTCTGATAACGCATGTTCAAATTAAAATGGAATTGTAAAAGAATAAGCAAACAACTACAACCACAACAGATACAAGTTAAGCTGATAAACTTAAACAAGAAGTACATATAAAATCTGATACAACTAACTTTTGCTCCTAGCGTATTGGAGTACAATATAAGAACCAAGATACTATTTTGAATCAAACACAGTAATTGTCTTCGCCACTTGTTCCGATTGCATGAAATGGCTTCATTAAGTCCTTTAACACTCATAGCATTCGTACCTCCCTTCAAGTTTTCCTCAGTCATCTTTTCGTTCTTTTTTAACTTCCCATTTGTTTGCGCACCCGAAGATCTATCTCTAACTGAACCATTGGAAAAACAATCAGCATCTTCTCTTTAATTGGTTTACGATTGTCTTAGCTCATACATGCTCGTGTCTCACTATATTTCTTCTACCACTATTATCTGTTTAGTATATATTATGCATGTCTCACCTATATTCATTGTTTGAGCACCATGGCGCCTACGAGGACAATGTCTAGTACCATATAAATATCATGGTCTAAGAGCAAACAAAGTTTCCCTCTCGTCTTATCATACAGTTGGTCCCATGAACCGCTGTGTTCCTCCATATGATCTACCCAGCTTAAATTTTATGATTGACATCAGTATTAAGTTTTCAATCCTTTTAGTAAATTAGATTCAGAAATTCTTATTGAGTGCACATATGTACAATTTGCCATCAAATATTACTCATGATTGCTAAAAAGCTTCCATTTACTTGGTGCCTCTCACAGACTCTGTTTCAGACCTACTGAAACTAAAATAAAATTATTATGAAAGCAGTTAACATTATTCCAATTTGTCATTAACTGCTCCTCTCGTCTTACTCATTATGTAATCCATGCACCTTTATGTACCTCATCCTCACCTGTAGCAATAGTGAGCTCATCCATTTATGCAAACATCAACAGGTATAAAGTAGATTCCCCATGCAAACGATTTATGATTAGAACGACCCACGTTACCTTACAATATTTGACACTACTTTGGCGTACATATTACATGGATCTACTTCCTCAGGTCTTTTTCAAAGATGCACGCCATAATAATCTTTTGGCATTTTGTGATGTACTTACTCCAATTTGATAAAGATAATATGCACATCTATATTCCTCTGACATGTTAAGTGGTGGCTTTCCTTAACCACCTCTTGGTCGCTCCACAAACCTTAGTGTATATGGACTTCCTTAAAAAAGTCCGATAACATAACTACACATGTTCTTGCGATGGTAGATTGATCTAATACAGAAAGAATCACTAAAATCAATATTGTTGAAGACAAGCACTTCTCTTGTAAGTGAAACTAGAATGACACAGGTTTTTGAATTTAAAATATTCATTAACAGAAAAGGCTTTTACCTTCTGAGTAAAAACTTCGCCAACTCATTGCTTCCTTTCGAGATGCAATGTTGCAGTGGAGTTCTACCATGAATGTCACATTTATTTATATCAGCACCTAACTGCAATAATAGCTCGAGCATCACCGAACTTCCACTGTGACATGCCCAATGTAATAAAGAACAGCCCTGGAGGCAACTTCCTGGATCACCGGAAGACTTGATCCTCTCACACGTTGCTGGATCAAACTGTATCTTTTCAGGACCATGAGAGCTTTTTTGCAACTCAAGTTCACCATGACATAAATCACAGCCAACTATTTCGTCATAAATTGAGTTGACTAAATCCATATCAGAAGTAATAGTGATACGATATACTTCTTGCAGATTATTGGTCTTAACTGCCTCCCAAATGGTTGTAAGCAACAGATCCCTGGATGGCGAGGTTTGTTTATTTACAAGCAGTTTCCTAACATACTGCATTTGGTAAATAGTGAATTCCAATCCACACAACTACTTGCAAGAGATAGTAAAGAACGAAACATAGTACGGTGAGAATTACTCAGATGTCCAAACTCAGTGATTTTGCTAGATAAATCATCTTGGCGTGTTCATGTCAGGAAGCATACTTCAAAAGGAAATCAGTGATGACCAAATTTTCAAAATTGCTTAGCAGAACATGAAACTGGCACCCAGGTAAGTTAAAAAACTAGGTAACTTCAAGGTTCCACATCCAACATAAGTCTTAGAAAATATCTTACTGAGAAGGCAATGCAAACATCTAAACACCTATGTTCACGATGTAGTTGTTAGTTAACCAATAAAATGTGTAAAGTACTTGATGGAACTCAAAACCCCCAAAATGGAGGTTTGAAAAATAACATGACAAACTTGAGAAACCATACCTTCGCTTGGATATACTTTTCCTTAAGATTTATTGGATCCTCGGGGCTTGGTTTAGTTACCGCTGGTAAGGATTCAGGTTCTATTCCTCTGTACATTGAGTTTTGAATAAATGTAAGTGATTTTCACTATAATCTTACAGAAAAACAGCAGAAAAGGATAAGCAGCCTATATGATCAAAAGAAATTTTATGTTCTTTCAGATTTGGCCAACCAATAAGTTGTCATTTTTTTTCTTTTTAAGTTTAATCCATTACTATATTAAACCCCGTCTCTATCTATCCACGTCCGCATGGTTGTTACAGCAAACCTTGGGCTTGAGAGTCAATTATAAGTTACTTAGGAGAAAATGCATAAAAGCAAATATAAGTCCAGAGGACTAGTAACAAGCGCCTTTTCCATTTATCTGTGATTGCTTGGACTTCCATTTCCCCCCCCCCCCCCCCCCCTCCTTATAATAAGCAAAGGATAATTTAATAAATTATAGAACAAAGAGGGTAAAGGCTCTCATAGCAAAGACAGAATCAAATACAAACATAACAACAAGTGTGTCTATATATATATATATATATATATATATATACATGTATATATACACACACACAACCACAACCACCAAGCCTTTAATCACAATTAGATGTGTCTAACTTTGAATAATACTCCACTATCATGAAGGCCTATGAAAACTTTGATTTTTAGTAATAAATTTAATAGACTAAAATCCCCCAACAGAAATTGATTCCATATCCCCACTACATTCATGCTCGAGAGTACGGAAATAGCTTTTTTGATTATGCAAAATAAAAGATTAGTCATCAATTACGTCAAATGCGCACTGAAATAATGAATAATAACCATATAAGACTGCTTAGCAGTATCATTAGGTTCGAGGAACTTACGAGTCATTGAGTAGATGAAGCAACTCTTCCCAGACAGAATTACAATGAGCATTACCCAGAGCACGGAATAAGTCCAAGATTGCGGGTTCCCAAACTTTCACATCTAAGGTGATAGACCGTACCTGGAGATTCGAGGAAAAATTAACAAAAATGTATTGTAATAGATAAAAAGTATTCGTCAAGCACGGATATTGGATATAGGACCCAAAAAGATCTTGAAGATTAAGTGAGTGTCTCACTGAGGCCTTAGTGTGATAATAAATCTGCAATCAGTATTGCACATAATCCCGGCATGATATGACAAAACACATGAAGTAGGCAGGAACTACATCAAAGAAGAGTTGGATAGTGGATCGATTTGTATGCCTTATGTTTCAATGACTTTCAACTGAAGTGTGTTTGAGAAACCTTATGTTGCAATCAAGTACCAAGCTGGGACTGTATAATACATATTCACCGGCTCCAGGGGGAGTACTGTAAGTATATACCATTAGTATAAGGGATAGTTACGGCAAAGCCTCTGAACTTGTGGGTGACTAGCGAAGTGCCCCCCCCCCCCCCCCCCAAACTTTGAAAAGAGAAAACATGCCCCTCAAACGTTCTTAAAATGTGCGGCTGCCCCCGGACCGTAGACCAGCCGTTCAATCACTTCACTTTCGCCCGGAAGATCTGACCTTGGTGAGGGAGGGGGGGAGTTGAAGGGGTGCTTTCACTTTTTCAAAGTCCACGAGCACCTTACGAATCACCGTAAAGTTCACATGGTATGTCGTGATTATCCCTTACTATAGTCTAGGAAGATATTGTAGTCTTAGATTGGAAGATTACATCCTCTTGATGAAGGGATCTATTTAAGGATATTAGATACTGACTCCAATAACCAATGGGATCTGTTACAGAATAGAGAACTTTTTATTTCATATATAGGGCACCTTTTCATGTGTATTTATATGCGTGTGTGTATATATACTGTTGTACCAGTTTATAGTAAATGAGAAATCAATGCTTTATTTAATTTCCACAAAAACATAGATGGAGGTCATCCGAAATGGTATGATCATCGAAAGACCAAATAAAGACGCTCTGCTAGACCAGAGTGGAGAAACGCAACCTGATTTTAGTTTTGTTAATATGGTCTACCCAAATTAATCAGGATTAGACGCTTGGTTTCTGTATTGGAAGAAATCTCTAAACAGCATATCGAGAAGAAGATATACCTTTGATATGTGAACACCAAGATTACGGTGAATGCCAGAGCACTCAATACATATTAAGATGCCAAGATTAAGAGAAGCCCAGTCAGGCCCAGAAGCACTGCAATCAGCACATTGGTCATTCCCTGGGATTTCTTGCAGAATCCTGGAAACGGAATCAACTTGGTTGACTCTTATGTCATCTGATGTACTTCCGTTGAAATCAAGTGGCTGACAAAAAGATGTGGCATGATCATAATTTCTGCCATTGTAGCTTCCCACGGAATCGACCTGCCAAAATTAAGAAAATGTACTTAATGTCAGAAGTCAGAAGAGGTTTTGCATGGTAGTTTCTGATGATCTTTTCATATGGAGTCTTGAAAGTCTAAAGTTACCTGCTGCAGTTGAGAACTCAGAAGGGATGCAATAACTCCTGTGATTTTGTTCATCCACTCATGCCTATCAGCTTCATTTTCAGCCTATCCAAACAAGTGTAGAGAGGTTGATAGTCCTGAAAACTTAGGTACTAGACTTTACCATTTAATTATCCATCAGTGAGGGAAACTGAAAATTCAGAATTTAGTGGAAATATTGGTCACAGGTGTCTCGTGCTGATAATATGATAAATCCTTTTCACCAAAATGACATTCACACGAATAGAACTATGGTCACCATATGACATGATCGTACACACTAATTCATGACTTCCATATCACTGAGATAGCCATTTGATTTTCAGAGTTTACACATGGGGACACAGATCATGCTGGACAATTAAGAAACATATTATACTCAAAAGAAGAATGTAGTTGAATTTATCACTGCTAGAGATATATGATAACACAAGAAGATAAAGTTGAGAAACAGAATAGTTTTTCCTATGGATTATTTAGCCACCATGGAAGAAAAGGTGCAAAAAATTATACCAATCACGTGAAACATATATATGTGTTTACCTTGGAATGATACTCATCTTCTTAGGTGATGGATAGATAGCGAAGAAATGACAAAAGAAAACTTGAATATACATAATGCAAAGAATATATGACTGCTAAAATTTTTAACGAGAACTAATGAAGAATGAACACACATGTAAGTTGTAACTGATCCAGCGTGATTGCCATTTATTTCATGTAGCCTGCACCTACTTAATTGGGACTTAAAGGCTGAGTTACTATTTTTGTTCAGTTAATCAAAGAGATCATATCTATCAACAAATAGACAGAGACCAAACTGCAGCTCTCTGTTTCTATGGCATTGGTTGAATAAACGACCCATATATTCTATGTGGCAGTTATAATTTTTCATAAGCCCAGTTTATGTATTTAACTCATGATACATATGATTTAATGATAAAAAAATATATACAAATTAAATTAAATTAAAGACGGTTATAGCAGTCACAAAAACCAGATCAAGAAAAAGTGCAGGTATAACTACCTACCCCTTATGAATATGTAACGGAACAGTACAAGAAAATGCAAGGAAAAAAAAAGGTACCTGTAAAGTGTAAGTTTTTGATGGTGAAATTATCCTGAAGCAGAGTCGTAGGTCAGTATCCTCTGCGTCTATTTTAATTGTTGAAGTTCGCAAGTCTACGGTACTATAGCCCAGAGTTTCATCTCCAAATGATGATGGTCTATGCTGCCTATTCCGGAATCTACCGAATACACGATTATTTTGTTCCAGTGACTGGATGGGATGTAGTGAAGGAGAAGCCTGGGAAGTGGATGAAAATAACACTCACTTCTTGGCAAAAAAAGTAATGAATAGATCATTAGAAAGGTATATATTCTAATTGTGCCTAGGGTAAGAGCAGGGAACAAAGGATATAACATATGTGCTATGGCAGTATCAACTGAATAAAAGATGTCTCATACAAAATGCTCAAACAGTTTAAATTCTTATTAGCAAATACCCAATGAAATAACTATTACCAACCAGACTAAGTATCTCTGTGCAACAGAATTCTGCACAAAGAATGAAACAATATACCAGGATGTCTATGAGAAAGATAATGTTGTTTCAGGGGACTATACAATTTGAATCGCATTAAGTACAAGAGAATCGTTTAAAAGAACATTAGTCGAAAGGATGACACGCTTCATATGACAAAGATTCAGGACCGTGGTACATGGTTTTGATCTTAATGGTTCGCTTAATCACGTTGATAAGCTTTAAGCAGCTAAATAACATTTGCAAGTGAGAACAAAGTACTCCTGCAAAAAAAGTCCATTGACAATGTACATCATAACGTCTGAAAACAATGCTCCATGGCAAATTAATCGTATGTAGGACACATATTTGTTACAAGTTACCAAATATAACGTTCTGTTAGAAAGTAACTACAAGATAACAAAAAATGTTTTAACAGAAATGCAAGTAATTTTGCCAGAAGATAAACTATAGCATACCCCTGGTTTGACACCTTTGTTTCTGTAATAATATAAAGTTCCCTGACTGTCGAGAATAAAAAATCTCCTCTTCCAATCTGCTCTCAGGCTTGAAGATCTTTTTAGAAGATATCCCTGCTTGATTGTCTGGACCTAAATAAATCAAGTGACTTCCATAAACTACTTGACAAGAAAATCTTGAATAGTTTTTTTGAACTCACAGTTAATAAATAAAGATGATGTAGAAAAACTTGTAGTAAAAAGATCTGAGAAAATTCATATACACTTGGTCTATGCCAGAACGACACTTGCTCTATATTATTCCCTCTCAAAGCTGCAATTTAACACCTTATCTGAATGCCCTATGCAAATACCAATGCCGTCATAACAAAAACTGTCTTTCCTCGGCAAATGGGTCCATCTAGGATTCTGCAGCAAATTCGCCACATCGTAGACAAAAGAAAACCAGTGTGCAGAAACTAGCTCCATGGACTTCCAGAATCTCAAGTAGAATATGTACTTAACTGTATCGGCAGGTACTTCTCTGTGATACAGTCATCGAGAGGGCTTACTTAACTTTCTTCTACTTTTTTTAGCAAGAAGTATTAGATCATGTCAAAGAAGTACATGGAGTGATGGTGTGACCTAACGTGCAGGCCAAAACTGGTAAATTCACCAATAATTCGCACGAGATTCAATAGATGGGAAGTAGAGGATTTGG
Source organism: Linaria vulgaris (assembly GCA_948329865.1). Classification (NCBI taxonomy): domain Eukaryota; kingdom Viridiplantae; phylum Streptophyta; class Magnoliopsida; order Lamiales; family Plantaginaceae; genus Linaria; species Linaria vulgaris. The sequence continues at coordinate 70,194,328 of OX415249.1, forward strand.
CTATAAAGTAGGCAGATGAAAGTAGCCCATTAATAAAGCTGGCACAAACTGGGTAGCCACCTACATAACACTCCAATCCACCTTTCACCCACAATGAAATGATGGATCAAAAATTTCACCGGACCAGTTCCAAACATAAAATACCAGTCATCTACCACCTACTTGACCAAATGACTATATTTCAGGGACTTAAACTTAGCCAAACACATCAAGCACCACCACAATGATGATTCTAATATACACACCACACTAAGTCAAAACTTGTACTTGGGCAGCGAGCTCATTCTGAAAGCAAAAATTATCAAAGAAGAGCTAAATTACATAAATTGCTTACGATGGAAGTAGTAGAAGGACGTAACAAATCATAAACCTCCTACAACATCATCTCTATATGATCACGCATACACCCCTCCCCAAAAACAAAAAACAAAAAAAAAAAAAAAAAAACCAACTCAACAAAGAAAGCAGAATATATTTTGAACCTCAAGTGCTCGTGATACCGCTTGAGTAAGATAACTCACCTCACCTTTAGCAGTTGATTGCATGATTGCCTCCATCTTTTTGTAATCATTCATTCCAAATCTGTTCATGCCAATAGTATTTGAGGAAGCTGCCAAATTACTGGATGCTTGCAACTGAGCCAGTTCTGACTGTGTTCTAAATTCCTGGATCCTTTTTGCAAGTTTATCTTGTTCAATGTTTGCCTGCTCTTTTGATTGTTGTGCATATGTCAATACCTGAACTTGTAGAAGCAAAAATTACAAGAATTTAATATTTTCAGGAAGGAAACCAAGCCTACATGCAATGTGAACTGAAAGCTGAAAATGGCATTCCAAAAAAGATCACAACACAGTTTAAATTAAAAGTATAACCTACAAATTTAGAAAATAAATTTCAAATAACCAAACTGGTGATCAAAACCTGAGCCCAATGGGTGATGTCTGGACCAGTTGAGATGCGGTATCGTTAAGCACAAGCCACGGTAATAACAGTTTTTAACTACCTTGATAATTGTAACAGTTCAAAATCGTTTTCTTTTCTATTGATTATGGAAGACATATAAACACATAGTAGGTCGTAAAGCTAGTGACGTAAAAGATGGAAATACTCCTAACACTATCACAATATTACTTCTAACACCCCCCCCCCACCCCCTTAACGCTTCCCCTCATGCTAGACTATACTACGCGTAGCTTGTTACAAGGAACACACATAACTGAAAAGTAACTCAATAACTTACAAAGTTTGATAACAGAAAATGAGCTACATAAGACATTTTAACATTTCCAAAGGTGGTGTCTCATTCACAAAATCGCATTCGAATGGTTCTCTGTCTACACACTGCGATTCAATTAATAGAGATCAACATGTTCATTGCCTTAAGAGAAAGACAGAAGAACATGTCCTTCACTTCCAATTCCATTTGTGCGTGTCTATTTCACTTCTGTTGGTACAGTATTCTTTGTACTTTATGTCCATGATGTTTTACTCACATGGTATGACAGGGAGGGAATTCAATGAAAGAAAGAAAATGGCACGGCGAGACTATGGATTATGGATATTTTAGGTACCCCTTAGGAATTGGAAATAGAGAGATTGCTACTGAAGTCAGTTCGGTTCAAATTTTGAAGAATCTCAAAGATTAATCAGTACTTATACAGATATACCAATGTTTGCAAGATGTAAAAATACTAACGCTGCTTGTGCTTGCCCCTTACCCAGAAAAAAAAGGAAAAAAAAAGTCTACTTCATGGTATTGTGTTTTCTTTGGAGGTCATATGAATTTCAGGAAAGGGCCAGAAAAAAGTTGAGCTCGTATCCAACGTGGAAGGCCATGGAGTACACCTCAAGGCCTATACCTCATTTGAATTGATGTAAATGAATAAGTAGCTAAATGAACTTGGATTTAGCAATCGCCTTCCCAAGATTTGACATATATATCGGCAACAGTCCAGGTTGCCAATTATCTTGATATCAAGAACACGTCAAGCTTGTGAGGTGGATTGTCATTCTAAGTGGGAGAAAATTTCATGTACACTTTATAAGTTAATTCTGGTAATCAGCTGGCTGAACTGTTGATAATAGCATTAAATAATTCAAGAATCAAGCACGCTGTAACAAGTTTGGGCAAAGCTTGACGGGCCAATTCTTATATATTATTTCATTGAATCGTAAGTTTCACATAAAAGCCTAGGTGGTCACCGAAATGAGACTTGACACATACTCCTAACTTCATGTCTTTATCACGTGTCTCTCAAGGTTCACAACGAACTTGATTGGGATATTAGGAGAATAACATACAAAAACACTATGCTTACTGGTTCATTCCTACTAATTAACCAGTTACCAAAACAAGTAGACGAATGAAGAATCTTCTGGAACCTTCCCTAAATGACCATGAGGACATACTGACTGCACACACTAAGAACTAATGCCAAAAAACAAAAACAAATTGAGCATCCAACCAGTCCTGTGGCACACTAGCAAATATTTCACCCAGAAGATATGATAAATAATGTACCTGGTGAATAAAAGGCTCCATCTTGTTCAACAGGTCAAACCCCTAAAACAGAACAATGGCATCGTAGTCAGATGAAAGACAGCAATGCCCCATTAGCAATGATTTTATACTAGTAACTTAAACAGACCAATTTGAAATATCGCAAATGAGCATCCATGATTGCGCTAAAAGATTCCAAAAACACGAACTTCTTTTTAGCTTCAACATTCATTAACGCATTCACCTGCAATTCACAAAGTCAATGCACCAAAGGTTAACACATACCAGGTGAAACAGAATATTTACTAGGAGCATCAAGAGATAGTAAATTTGTGAATTACAGTACCATATTAAACCGGCTTCTTTCAAATGCAGACTTTGAGTTGTGTAGATCCTGTCACACAATGAGAAAACACAATTCGTTGATTTCACATGGAAAAAAATGAAAATGATGTCATCCGTGACTTGGTTCAACCCTTGGAGATAAAGTAGGTTTCTCCAGTGAAATTGTACAAACAAAGGATACAATATGCATAACATTTATCTTCACATTTAATTAATGCCACCAAAATGACGATAAATACTGTCATTAACTCATTATTTAACACAATGCACCAAAGAAAGGGGGGGAAAGGACAATGTGAGATCAAGTAAAATATTTCAAAGAGAACTTGAAATTGACATGAAATATCAAATATTTAGCAACAAGACATGTAATCTAGCACATGTAAGAGATCTCTTCTTCTTCTTTTCAGAAGGCAATACATTGATACATACACACAAAACTTATCGAAACAAGTCTCCTTAAGCACAATCAAATGAAAAATGCCATCCCTTTCTTTTTCTCGAAATGCCTTACCAAAGACATAAGCACGAGAGTCAATCCCGAAAAATGCCTCTAATCAATCCTAGATGGATTAAGTGTAGTCATGACACACTCGGTTTGAGTATGAAGTAGTTTCTTGTGTTTAATAGCATGTCGAACACACGAGGTTTCATTGTTGTAGCTTTTCTTCGTATGGTTATTTTTGTTGGTTATATAGCTGTAGCTTTGGTTGTTCTGGTTTATCGTCATCGCACAAATATTTGAAAGATTCATCTATCTCTCATATATTGTTTTGTGGACGAAGTGACCAACAGTTGAATAATTGATTAGTTGCCAATCAATACCACCCAACAAAGTAATGATTGTTGCTTTGACGAAAACTAGAATTTAGAATATAAAGTGTGGATCAAGTGGGTCTATTCAGTTCACATTCCACCATAACAATCAATTAAAATTACAATTTATGCAGTCAAGTAGTTTAGGTTAAGTGTTTTATGTGTAACAAGCTTGGTGCATAGTACCATCTAGCCCAAGGAGGAGTGTTAGAAGTAGAGGAATATTTAGTGAGTGGTAATTTCCAAAACCTTGTGTTTATATCCTATTTCCATTCTGAATACAACACAAACCATTCTCCTTCTCTTTGCCTCTAACAATTATCAACCATGAGCACATGAGTCATGCCATGCCTAGTGTTCTATTTTAATTGATGAGTAGAGCTTCAATGACGCCCAACATGTATCACTTGACAATTTATACATGAAAGTCACAAACCGAACAACTAATAGAAGATGTAGATTTGATTAAAACAAGTTGGATAACATTCAGAAAGACTATTAAGATTTAAGTGCAGAACAGAGATGCATGACGCCACCTTCAGCATGACAGAATAATGCAATGACCAATCTTAAGCTTCAGTCAACACAGAAACCAATTTGATAAATTAATAGTAAGAAGCTAAACGGGAATAGGAAATATACTTCTTCTAATTCGGCAACAACTTCATCCCGTGCAGTCTTCTTTAAAGAAGCAACTTTTTCTCGTGCCTGAAACAAGAAGCTAATGTTAAGGCCCAAAATTGTGTTGGAATTTTGTACAAAAAGTAATGACAGGAAGTCTAGAAAGAAAATTAAATTGGGTACCAGTTATGACCATTGGACTAATGAATTAAATGTGACCATGGATGATGAGTTCAAAATATCTACTTTTCAAGTAGTAGGTGTTCAAGCTCATTGGGCTGTATTTGGAAAACTTAGATGTTTATAGTATTTACCCAAAAAGAAACATTACAATCATTAAGCCAACAAACTCTAATTGAAATAGAGACTTCAAATAAAATGAATGTGACATAAATGTCTTGCAAGAGCATATGCAAAACACATGATTAAGCTAAGGACCTTAAAGATGATTTAAATTTGTAACAATCTTTGAATAATAAATTAGCTTAATCCAAGATTCAGCGGCCTTCATAATAGAAACAAGTAACTTGATTGCTGAGTAAAATTGATAACTATCCGGTGGGTGAATTCACTATTGCAGATTCAAGGAGATTCTGAAGGGGAGCAAGGAGCTATTTACACGACCGTCATAAGGGTTTCTTCAAAAAAGAGCTATTTACATATTTAATTATCAAAAAAAAGGTAAAGTTTTTAATGAGGAGAATGAAGATCTCACTTTAGAATATGAGCTGGCAACAAAGAGTCCATGTCCTAGAAAATTACCCGATAATTCCTAACAAAGTAAATTGAGTGGGGACATGTACATGAAAGTGAATAAGATAAGCAAAAGTAACACAATGAATTTGGTTCATTGTCCTCAGTTGATTGTCAAAGAAATAATCAGAGCGGCGATGCATACTAAAAGAAATGAAATAGGCTTCCGCGTAGATTTGAAGCTCTGAGGATGTCAACCGTGGGAAATTCCAGTCCCAAAACTGACGCAGGCTAATAGAGTTGTTGATATGTATGGCTCTGGTTAGTCCTAACATTATATGCTAGCCGGCTGGTGGCATCACCTGGACAACTGTAGTTCAGAGGGTTAAGCAGCTTATCACTTCTGTCGATACTCAGTCACAAGGAAAGAACCCGAATATGGTACCGCTGACACCTTTTGCTTCCTGCCCTATGATAACATTCCTGTGACTCTCTGTCATATGGATTCTTCTGTTACTGAGTTTGTATAGCACATGGATGCTACTAATGGGTTAGTAAACCAGCCCCAAGGTTTTTCTCTTGACCATTGTTGGCGAGTATAAAAAAAAAAACAATAAATGTATATCCTCTATACAAGCTTAAGCTTTGAGCCAGCAATTTAATATAGAGTCATGCGTTCGAACTCTATTGCCACCCAATAATAAGTAATACTACAACCAGCCGGCTTAACAAAAAAGACTACACATTGAACGTGATGCAGAGTATCGGAGAATACATACAAAGCAATAATGTTAATCATATCTACAAGCTTAAGCTTTAAGATGAGGCGGCAATTCCATGGTCATCTTTTGAGCGTTTTTCGAGATCTGTGCATTATATATATATATATATATATATATATATATATATATTGCATCCCTTTACACCCTTGTCCGTCATATAAGATGATCACCTTTTTCTTCTTTTACTGAAAAAGGTAGGGTGGAAATGAACCAAGCATGGTTCTGCCTAATAAGTGGCACAAGCAAGCAACTTAGACTTGGTGCCATGAGAAATTAGAGAGGCACAATAAATGCGTTGATAAATTAAGTGTTCAGGTCAGCTGCAGCTCCGGCAAAACGGCAAGAAGGTGATATTTTTGCTCTTTATTTAAAGATTTAGCAAATAGAGAGTACATCCCTAATAATTTCAGAGCAGTTTTAGCAGGAACGACTGTTAGTCTGTATCTGAAAATACAAAAGCTTTTGGAATTGAGAATCCTGTATATGGATAGAGGAGGTGATGCCTCGCCATAGAAAATGTGTTCACCATTACTAACTATTTACTGTGTAACATACTTTGGTAGGAAAGCCGGTCTCTTCGCTGTTCCTGCTAAAATAACTTTACACTAGTCATAACTTCAGTACCTATGTAATTACATGACATCTTAAGCCAACGACAAATGTATTGAAGTGAAAACTCATTTTTGGAAAGGGCTGCTATACCTGGTCGTATGTATATATAGCCTTGTCAAATCGACGGCGGGACTCCTGCAGAAAGCCAAATGATAAGTATCAAGAGATGTATTTACCCTAAGTATATCTTGCAATTATTTGCTGGAAAGAGAAAGCAAAATTTTATATCATCCATTATCCTAAAAGGGACTGTAAAACAAAAATACCACCAAAAGTTTAGTTTCATATCGAACATAAAGTCAAATATTATATTAAAAGGGCACGAATGGGTGTCTCTCAAATTAACCAAAACAACTAATCTATTTACACATGGGTGTACACCATCTAAATGTCAGCTCAGACCCATCCCCAACTTCACATGATCATGCAGTGTACAGAGCTTGATCAAAGGACTTAACCAATCAAACTGCAAACTCAGAAGCAATTTCAACTTATATCTATGTGCAATCACAGCTACACATAGTTACATAATATATAGAACTCCACAGGCAATTCAGTTTGTGTTCAGAGATTGTTGCCTTAGATAAGTGCTTTGACATTATAAAGGATAACCCAGTGAACCTAATTCAATCAGTAGTCTCCACATCAGTCGGTTGAGTTGTCTGTCAAGCGACCTTTGAACTCCAAGCTTTAAGCACCAATTACACGGCCTCTCCAGATTTGAAGATTCAAACCTCTTCTACACCTTATGATGAATCGAAGGCTCGAAGCCTTATTGGCTCCACTAAGATTCGAGTGGTTTGAGTCCTATATATACATATTCCATGTGGAGTTGGTATTGCAAAATAACCCGTGGCTTAGTATAAGAGTAACAAAGAGCTTCAAAATTTATTACGAGGAGCTTATGATGATTCCACAAGTAACATGTAGCGATATACTTTGCCTCATTGTTTGGCTTAGCGTATTAAGTTGGGGATAGTTGTGGCTAATGGAAAAGAAAACTATTTTGACAAATCTATCTGCACAAATACATTAGTGAAACCACATTACCTAGGTGAGTGTGCTTAATGCAAGTTTAAAGAGATCTTTAATTTTCCTTTACACTAATAGATGTTCAACATTTTAACTGAAACCAGAATAGCACAATTCTTAATTTAATTTCGGCAGTTACCTAGTCCAACAAAAGGTTCAAATATACCAAGTACTGGAAGAAGAACAAAAACTTACAGAAGTGCAAATATAAGCAAACGCATAATAAATAATCCAAACAGACAGCACAACTGAATATTCAGAATCTTCCAATCCAAATTCCATGTCCCGCCTTAACAAAGTAACATTGTTTTTTTAACTACAATGAGTGCATGAATTGGGCTTACCTTAGCCTCCTGCAAATCGACGGTTAAGAACTGAGACAAACGGTCGACGAGAACATGCTCAATCTGCAGTTTAAGATTTGTTATAATTCAACAAAAAGATGCCTCAGAATACAGTAGAGAGTAGATGTGAAAACTGAGGACAAAGTAATCTAAATGTTAACTGCAAAAGAATGATAAGCATGGTGTTACATGCAGCCCCGTCAATCTCGATGGCAAATTTTGCTACTCGATTGAATTAGAATGAGTGTGAATGTGTGCATAAATCTTTTGCTTCATTAGAATCTAAGTAACATTTGAAGATACCCTTTGTCAAACTAGCCTTTAGAACTCAGTACAAAGCACTTGTGGCTCATTTAAGTCAACCATCTCTAGCACAAATGCTACCTTAGTGCATATACATATAACAGCACACTAGTCAACCAGGAATTTGAAAACTAACTCTAACGGGAAGTATATGAGAACTTGAGAAGCATTGCCTTAGTATTCCTGCATTTCAAAAACGGCACTTACTTGAGAACGAAGAAATTCCTTATACATAGCAAGCTCACTGAAAGCACTAATAAATTTTGATACAACTGGTCCTGTCATGAAGCAAAAAAATAAAAAATTATAAGACAAATTAATAGCCACAAGATCATCAGATTTGGCAAGACAATCCAATATATGGTGTCAAAACAATTATTAATGCTAACATTTCATTTTGCAAATGTAATTTATAACCTATTGCTACAAACCAGTACTGAAATTTGAGACCGCGAAAAATAGTTCCATTTTATCAAATTTTAGTATATATCGTGCCCTCTTGGGGTTCTGAAGATTTTCTTTACAGCTCCACTTTGTATACCTCCAACTGATACGCCAACGAGATCATCAATGCCACCTACAAAAGCTTCTAGGGATGCTGCAAAGTCCATATCGCCACTGCATGCTTCTCCAAGCACTTCCCTGAATCACAAAGCACCCAGAATAAATTTTTACTTGTTAGAAATCGTGCCCTTGAATCAATTAATCAAACAAGAAAACTTCATTTTTCACAAAAAGTTGTTTACTTCATACTGCATACACGCAATTCTATCAGGCTAGGCTAATAGCACACTGGAATATTTACAAGATGCTAATGTGTTTTAGTACCGTAGACAATTGAAGAAAAGGACTTTGGGCAAATCGAATTGAATTCGCCTCAAACCAATAATATATTAAATCCTTGACTCAAAAGAAGAAATTCTGAGCTTAAAACCTCAATCACTTCTCGTTCAAAGGAATAAGTGCTTGTTCCCTCACGAAACCCGCTGCCCATTTGCGGAAAAGGGGAGTTGAAAGGAAGAACAATTGTTCACCTTTGTTGAGGTGGCGGGTATGGCTAGGTAAACTCCACCCTTGGCCTTGAGGAGTGGTGAGCAGCAGGAATGATACCTTACTAGCATTTTCATGGGAAATCAAGCACCTTTATAATATTCTCTGTTTTTTCAAGCCTTTTGTTTCTCGAGAAAACATTTAGATATCCTCAGCCCTTGGCAATGTTGCCAGCTTCTTACGAATAAGGTGTTAAACTCTTTAGATATCTTTTTAGATATCCTTAGCCCTTGGTGTTTGTGATTTTCCTAAATATTCAGTGCAAGAATCCTATATATTTTTAATCTCTCTCCAAATTCCTTGAGTTCAAAGGTATCAACGGTTTTCCACACAGTCAATAGCCATGGTCAATACTTCTTAAGGACACACATGAAATTGACAGTGTCTCCATCTTCTAACAGGGCTTGGTGAGAGAGGGTTTCAATGAAGTTTTAGCAGCCTTGACTTCTATGGAGCGGACTGATGCTTTGTCTCTCAATACAACATCAACCAAGTCTTCAACCACAATTGATTGCCGTAAGCTATATGAATCAATGAGAATCAAGTGATTCTAACATATAGATTCTTTTTGGTTGAGAAGAACATCTTCATAAAAACTTCATGTCATTTTGAATGATCTACATCCGTATTTTCTTTGGTAGTCTTCATGCTTTCTACCCAATCAAAGATGGAGATCTTTTTGAATCAGTCATCCCTCATGCTGACGTTACATTGTTAATACTTCATTTCCTATGATGCTAACAATATCTTCTCAAAAAAGGATCAAACTTTTGCTGGTTTTTAGCTACCTATTTCATGATTCTTTAATTAATTTTTACATTTTTCTACTTTGTGTCCATGTGAATCAATACCCAACACTTACTAAGCGTCTGTAGGAATTTGGTGTGGGCTCGGGTGTACTATATTCCCAGTACAAGCATATATGTTTTGTCTGGCTTCGAAATTTGAGATACTATCATGGGCAGCTTCCTTCGCTTTCCTCCTCACCTTAACATGACTTTTCATCGCATGAAGCATTCATTGTCGGGGTGGTGGAAGAAATATTTCTCTTATGCGGGAATCTACTTATTAGCCAAGGGCCCAAGGCCCTCAAAATAGCTGCCATAGTAATTGATAAATAATAGGAAGCTCAGTACTTTCATTAAACTATTAGAACTGAAGGTGAGCATGAACGACCTTCCAAATGAGTTATAAGTGAGAAGGAGGGTTAGTTAGCAAGAAGTATACTGAGAATTCCCAATCAAAAGAAGATGGCATTTTACATAACTATTCTTATCGTCGAGATGGAAACTTGACAATGCATACTATTCAACATAAATAAAATCCAAAGCTACTAACAAACAGTGTCTATCAAAAGCACAATCTGCTCAGTTTGATCTAATTGGCAATTCGTGAGAAAAATGTACTCACGTGTATTTCTTACATCCCTTATAGAGTTTCTGGCATCGATCTCTTAACTCATCTGACGTATGCTCCAGAGATCGTACCTACAGCACCATCACAAAGCAAAATTTATATGCACGTATTATTTATTAATAAATGTGCATACACGCACGCACGTATACATATAATATATATGTGTGTGTGTGTGTGTGTGTGTGTGTAGAGTAGAAATGAAGAAAAGGGAGAGTTGCTTTTATGCCTGTTTGTGGAACATGGGAGAATCTTCAAGCTTGATAAACGCCGCCATTCTCTCTTGAGTTTCGGAGCTTCAGATCGCAGAGTTGTTGGAGAAGAAATGGATTTTCGCTCTCAAATACGACGTCGTTCCGGACCAGCACACGGCCAGATTAACGGCGCATTGTCGTCAGATTAATGAATAAACAAACTATTTTATAATTGTTTACTGCATTTCTTATAAACGTATCTGATAATAATAAGTTCAAAAATAATAGGGTGCGGCTATTTTTAAAATTATAAATGCACGGCTTTTTTAATGGAAGGCAAGTTAGGTGCTAAATCACCTAATCTTTCACACCGCCAATGTTCTCGGCGCATTCATCTTGCGCCGTTGACTTCCGTGCTTGTATAAGGATGTTCATAAACTCGCCCGCTTGACCGAGCCGCCTAAATCTGACCAACTCAAAATGCTACATGCATGGTTTTATTTTTTTAACTTGTGTAACATTTAGAAAAGATGAAAACCCGCCCTTGAGCGGGTGAATTGCGGGTTAAGTCGTACAATCGTCGGCCATCCGCGTGCCTGCAAATGGAAGGCAAGAATAAAAAATTTTGGTTCATTCCACTAAACATTACAATGAAAAAAAAAGTGTGTGCACAACATTATAGTTCGTCTAAAATGTGACAAGTTAATAATTTGGTGCTTATTAGGGAAAGACTTTATATACATATATGATGTGGGGTGAAGTTGCAAAATCGTCCGCCGACCCCGGGGTAGGTAATCAAAGGGGATTAAGATCATGTGAGTTATTATTCAGAACGCCAATCCCGACCCAAAGGGGATGGGGTTTTTTATGGATTTATGGCTGCACTCGGATGAGTTGCCTATGTATCCCTCGGAAAGGGAATCAAGTCATTCGTAGTTCAAGTGTGGTTTTTTGAGGGGGGTCGTGTTTGATACAACGAGTGTTGTTGGATTTTTGGTGTTGTAGATGTGGGTATTGTTATTTGTATAATGTTGGTAATATTGCAATAATGTGGTTTTGTATGTATATATACTTGTATTTTTCGTGGGAGAAAGTATATTGTAGTGGAAAAATTCTCTAAGGAGATAAATGGAGTTTTTTGAGGAGAGGAAATTTGTTGTATGGAAGATGATGAATCTTGTGTGTAGCTTGTTGGGTGTGTTAATGTGTATGTGTGATCTTCCATCTCCTCATTTATTTATAGTAGTCAATAGGTGATGCATGGTTGAAAAGTGTTGGTCTAATGAGTGACAAGTGTTGGTGTTAAAACCATGTGCTAGCAATACCATGGGTTGGTTTGTGGTTTGGTGGTTTAGGGTTTATCATGTTCCCTTCTGGAGATAGAGTATAATGTGAGAGCAAAGAGTCCCACGAGGGTCACGAACAATATATCGGGGGGGTCGAAGAATTATATCGCGAGGGTAGGAGAATTATACCGCTCAGGTAGGAGAAATATATCGTCCGGGGTAGAAGAATTATACCACGAGGGTATGAGAATTATACCGACAATGTAAGAGAAATATACAGTCTGGGTAAGAGAATTATACCGCGAGGGTAGGAAAATTATACTGCCCAGGTAGGAGAAATATACCGCCCGGGTAGGAGAAATATACCGCCCGACTGGCGATGACCAATGTTGTAGATGGTCTTTTGCGCCAATGGGGGTCGCGTGTCAGGGGACGACCAATGGCGGGAGTTGACTTCAGTTCGTCTGAGCGAGTAATAATGGTGTCTGCTCCAATGGTCTTCAGAGCTGATTCTGAACCAATGTGAGAGGATTTGTCTGCCCAATCATTGGTCTGCACCGGTAAGAGTTGTCGCTTTCTGCCCCAATGAGTGATTCAGGCCAATGAGGTGTGGTCTTTGGTTATAATGAGGGTGGTTGGGAGCTATGTTGAATAAGGTTAGTTGGTACATCTTCCGAGTCATGTATGTGTTGGATCTGTTATATTAGATTGTGGATGAGAGGTCTTTTTCCTTTGACCCATCCTTGTATTCACTCGCGTTCTTATTGTTTTGTATTGTCTTCCTTCCTCAAAGATATTTTGTCTTACTTCCACCAGGGGGTCCCTTATTGTGGGTCCCATAAAATCCAGGTAGAGTTAGCCGATTTAGGGGTCGGTACATTAGTCTGGGGGGCTCTCGTGACTTTCCTTGCGGGTACCCCGAATTGTAGGCGACTCGGGGCCGTGAGGTTAAATGTACTCGGGTCTTTTGATCCGAGCCGTATACCCATATTGGGTTGTTAGCTGGTCGTGACCCGAGGGTACCTTTTCCATAGCCCTTGGTTGTTTTTGTGAAATACCAGATTTGCCTCGTTCCGAGGGCGTGGCAAATTATGCATCATCACGAGATAATTTTGTCTACTAACTAAGCGATCCACGTCGTACTAACCCATGCTCCTTACTGGTGTTGAGTTAGCTTTTGAGGTTGGAAAACCTGCACCGTGAAACACCGTACGTGGTTTCAGAGTTTGTTGATTTAAGATTGAACTCGGGGGGGGGGGGGGGGCAAGCTGCCTACGTATCCCGTATAAGGAATCAAGTCGTACGTAGTTCATTGTTACTCTGTGGCAGCCACTGTTGTACCTCGGGCTAATAGGATGCGCTGAACAGGCATGTTGTATAGGACGGGGTGTATTGGAACTGGAGCTTGTTGGGCCGATGAACAATGTCCGATGAGATGTCGTATCCGACCAGAGCGGGCAGGACAAGCCACCAATTTGTACTAGATGGTGCGGCTAACAAGTTGGTCACGTAGAATGAGATTTGGGCTCTTAAAGTCTAGAGAGAGAGCTTTGACTTAAGGAGAAAAAGTAAAATTTGAATTGTGGGTCTATTACCTTTAAGGGTAGGGGTATTTATAGATACCTCATGGGCCTATGATGGGCTTGGGGCATCTTAGAGGCCTGGTCCAAGTTCAAGCGTGCAACATTGCTACCTTGCTAGCCTAAACCGTGTCACCTTGCTAATACACAATTGTGCTAATTCAACCATGTTACCGTGCTAACGTGCAACCATGTAACCTTGTTGTATGCAATTGTGCTAATTCAACTATGTTGCCATACTAGTATGCAACCATGTAACCTTGTTAGTATGCAACTATGCTACAATAAATTCAAGTCTTCAATTACTTAGAACATTTTTGGTGGTAGAAACTTCTAATGCCATGTGTTAGCGACTTGTGAGCTTACCATGTGTCATTACAATCTCCCTAACGTTGTAGTGTTGCTAATGTCCTAGCACTTACATCATCGCTAGCTCAAATGCGATATGGAACTGAGGGACTCCCCATATGAATGAAACAACTAAAACAAATTATTGCAACTATTTTTTTTTTAGACAAAATTATTGCATGTGAAATGTATTGTGAAGAAGAAAATGTATTTCATTCATATACAAGGTGGGTATATATATATATATATATATATATATATATATACATGAAGCTAGATCTAAGTATATAATTGATTATCCTTACACAGCACCTGTGACTCCTTTCACCCGTGACTACTATCTACCAACTATATTAAATATACATACATATTATTTATTCCACACTCCCCCTCAAGATGGTGCATACAAGTCATATGTGCCTAGCTTGTCATATATATATATATATATATATATATATATTTTTTTTTTTATTTGAGGACCACATAGGGACTTGGTGAGAAAATCAGTCAACTGATCATTTGAGTTAACAGACCACGTAACAATTTCCTTTGCAATCAATTTATCCCTGATGAAATGACAAACAACTTCAATATGCTTTGTTCTCTCGTGAAAGATGGGATTAGAAGCAATGTGCAATGCCGCCTCATTGTCGCAAATTAGTTTCATTGGTTTAGTGTTTCCCAATTTCAGTTCATTTAGCAATTGCTTTAGCCATATAAGTTCGCATGTTGCCAAAGCCATAGCACGATATTCAGCTTCTGCACTGGATCTAGCTACTACATCTTGTTTATTGCTTTTCCATGATATAAGATTACCACCAAGTAGAACACAATACCATGAGGTTGAGCGCCTATCGACAGGTGATCCTGCCCAATCTGCATCTGAATAGCCGATAATCTGAGTATGGCCATTATCTTTATACAGTAACCCTTTTCCAGTTGCTCCTTTAATATACCGCAAGATACGAACTGCATCATTCCAATGAGTGTCGCATGGAGAATCCAAAAACTGACTAATAGTGCTAACATAAAATGAAATGTCAGGACGGGTTACCCTGAGATAGTTCAATCGCCCAACCAACCTTCTATATTTTCCTGGGTCATCTAATGGCTCCCCTTCTCCTGGTCGTAACTTAATGTTTGGATCCATTAGAGTGTCAACTGGCTTGGCATCTAACATTATTGTTTCTTTAAGAATATCCAAAGCATACTTTTGTTGAGATATAACAACACCATCTTTAGATTGAGCTACTTCAATTCCCAAGAAATATCGAAGTTTTCCCAAATCTTTTGTTTCAAAGTGACGAAAGAGATGTTGTTTCAACTGTGTAAGTCCTTCTTCATCGCCTCTAGTAATAACAATATCATCTACATACACAACTAAATATATGTTGTGGCCTTTCGAAGAGTTCCGGTAGAATACATAATGATCGGATTCGCTCTGTTTCATGCCAAAACCTTTTACAATGTCACTAAAACGACCAAACCAAGCACTAGGAGATTGCTTTAGACCATAAAGTGCACGTCTCAAACGACAAACCATATGAGACTTCCCCCCTGAGCAAAAAACCCAGGTGGTTGCTCCATGTAGACCTCTTCTTGTAACGTCCCATGAAGAAAGGCATTCTTGATATCCAATTGATGTAGAGGCCAATGATATATAGCGGCTAAAGAAAGAAGAAGTCAGACAGAGGCCATTTTGGCAACCGGTGAAAAAGTATCTCCATAGTCAAGTCCATAGATATGAGTATAGCCTTTAGCTACGGGACGGGCTTTAAGGCGATCAATTGAACCATTTGGACCAACTTTGATTGTGTATACCCAACGACAACCAACAATTGTTTTGCCCGATGGTAACTGAACCAAATCCCAAGTACCACTAGAGTGGAGAGCAGTCATCTCATCAACAATCGCCTTATGCCATCCTGGATTAGTCATAGCTTCACCTACAGATTTGGGAATGGAAACAGAAGACAAAGATGCGAGAAATGTGTAATAACATGGAGATATACGATGGTAGCTCAAAAAATTATATATGGGATTTGAGTTACGAGTAGCACGAGTACCTTTTTTTACAGCAACTGGGAGACAATCAGTATGTGACGAGATCGGAGTAGGTACAGTAGTTGGTACAACGCATGAATCATCCTTATCCTTTGAGGGTACACCTGAGCGATCAATAGAACGACTTCGTCTAGAATATGTAAGAAGAGGCACTTGTGGAGGACACTCAGACTCAAAAGAGTGAAACGAAATTTCAAAAATGAAAAAAGATGGGAGAGTTTCTGTGACGGAGGAAGGGTCAGAATTAAGACTGAAGAAGGCAGTAGACTCAAAAAATGTGACATCCGTGGATATTATGTAACGTTGAAGATCGGGCGAGAAACATCTGTAAACCTTTTGGTTCCAAGAATATCCTAAGAAGACACATTTTAGAGAGCGAGCTGACAACTTGTCTTTACCAGGAGTGGGATCATGTACAAAACAAGTACAACCAAAAATTCGAGGAAGGACATGAGAGTGATCTTGGCTGGGGTACAAAACGGAATGGGGAACTTGATTTTGAAGAATGGAAGATGGCATGCGATTAATGAGATAGCAAGAAGTAATAACATCATCCCCCCAAAATCGAAGTGGAACGTTCATATATATGAGTAAAGTACGAGATGTTTTGGTTAAGTGTATGTTCTTTGGTTATGCTATCCCATTTTGTTGTGGAGTATGAGAGCATGATGTTTCGTGTAAGATACCTTGAGAGGTTAGGAAATTCTGAAATGATGTAGAGATATATTCACGAGCATTATCACTGCGTATAATGCGTACATATGTACTAAATTGGGTACGAATTTCTGACATAAAATTTTGAAAGATAGAAAAATATTTGTATCTATTTTTCATTAGATAAAGCCAGGTGCAACGTGAATAGTCATCAATAAAAGTTACAAAATAACGATATCCTAAGGTTGAAACAACACGACTCGGACCCCAAATATCAGAGTGAATGAGAGCAAACAGAGAATCAACTCTATTATTGAATTTGCGAGGAAAACTACTACGCGAGTGTTTCCCCAACTGACACGACTCACAATCTAAGAAAGATAATCCTGACAAAGGAGAAACCATATTCTTAAGTTTATTTAGACTCGGATGACCTAACCGACTGTGGATAAGGGATGGTGTTTCAGTGGGAGAGCACGTTATTGCCACTGGTGAAAGATGATAGAGACCTTGGGATTCATGCCCTGCGCCAATCGTCCGTCCCGTACTCCGATCCTGCACACGAACAAATTTGTCATCAAAGGTGACAGAACAATTGAGAGAATGACATAAATGATGATCTGATACTAAGTTAAACGGGGAACTTGGTAACTAAAGAATAGAATCAAGGGGTAAAGAGGGAAGAGGATTAGCGTGGCCAACTCCTTTAACCTGAGTTTGTGAACAATTGGCTAATGTAATGGATGGTAGTTGTCCAGTATTTCTAAATGAAGAAAAAAGTTCCTTATTACCAGAGATATGATTTGTAGCATCGGAATCAAGGATCCATGGTCTAAGTGACGGAGATCGAGAGGCACATGCTATGACATTATCCGTTTGAGCAATAGAGGCAGTGGTCGTGGAAGATTGTTTGGCTGCAAACCACTTCAGATTGTCCTCATAGTTTGGTTCTCGAGACATCGAGCGTGCAAGATTGTCGGGTTGAATAGTGGGGTTTCCGTGATCAGATGCAACATTTACGGTAGTGGGACGCCCGTGCAGGGAGTAACAACGCTCCTGGGTGTGTTCATGCCTATGGCAATAAGCACACTGAGGACGTGATATGTTGTTGCTGCGACCACCGTTACGACCTCCTTGTGCACTCGATTGAGAGGCTAAGATATAAGAATTAGTCGTTGAGACGTCAATATATACTGAGGCATGCGGAGGGACTCGTAAAAGACGTGAAAACGCTTGCGATAAGGTGGGAACAGATGGACTAGCAAGAATTTGATCACGAACTGAGCTAAATTCGTTCGGAAGACCAAAAAGGGCCAATAACATGAAGAAAATCGCACGTTGAGACAACTCCTCTTGTGGTGTTTTAGTAGGAGGAAGCAATTCACTGAAATATGCTAAAAGTCATTGAATGCGGCTGAGGTAATAGGTCATAGGCATATCCAACTTTTGTGGACCTACGAGCTTCATCAGATCCGAACACACTGCAAACATACGCGACACGTCATTTGTGTATAATGCTTTGGCCCAATCCCAAACGCTAAAGCAAGTTTTATGAGGGCGAAAAATTTGCTTGAGCGACAGATCAATAGTTTTCCATAGCATACTACACAACTGGGCGCAATTTTCTCTCACTTAGGACGATCAGTAGTGATACCATCAGCTTTTTGAACAAGATTATCTTGATATCCTTGCCCCATAAACCAGAGTTCGACATCGGCAACCCAAGTAGAGTAGTTAGAGCCATTCAACCTTTCTGTAGTAATCAAGGTCGAGCCAGCAATGGTTGGCACAATCAAACATGCTGTAGGGATGCTTTCAGTAGAGACACTATCTTTAACTTTTGTCATTTTTTTTTGTACCGAACAGAATATGTGGATATCTGTGAACCTAGAAATATGGAACAAAATAGAATATATATATATATATATATATATATATGATATATAATTAGAATAGAATATATTATAGCACACACATATATATAATATAAAAAAGATTGGTAAGCGGTGCAAAAGAGAAGAAGAACTGGCAGCGACGCTAAAAGAGAAGCGAAAAAAACAAACTGACAGCGGCATAAAGATGAACACTGAGGCGCGATCGAAAGCAATTTCAATCAGAAATTTGTAACAACCGAAATAAAGTGGTGACGCTGGAAACTGTAGCACGACAACAGTAGGCGCAATCGAAAATTGATTTTGATTGGAAAGTTGTAACATCGGAAGTCAATCGGTGATGCCGGAAAGTGTGGCACGACAACAACAGATTGGTGATTTCCGGATAAGAAGTAACACAGTAGAAGAAGAAGACCAGGAAAAAACATTTTGAAGTTAAATTATATTTTGGATCAGATTGTTTGGCTCGATACCATGTGAAATATATTGTGAAGAAGAAAGTGTATTTCATTCATATACAAGGTGGGTATATATATATACATGAAGCTAGATCTAAGTATATAATTGATTATCCTCACACACCACCTGTGACTCCTTTCACCCGTGACTACTACTCCTTTCACCCATGACTACTATCTACCAACTATATTAAATATACATACATATTATTTATTCCACAGCAACTATGCAAGTGATAGTCATAACACAAACGACAATCGTGTTAGACATTAGAACAACTATTTCAAATATCCACTTACCACTCTAAAAAATGATAAGAACAACTTTACGCTAACAATAGCAAAAATATTCAGCTCACGCTTCCACCTACAAGGGAATACCCTAGAAACAAGGCATGGACAAAACAAATATTGAGGAAGTTAAAGGTAGTAGACTGGAATTTGATTTTAGCATACGGCCAGCAGAAGGCTCAAATTCTTTCGTAGAACTGCTCCAATTGATCATTTTTCAAATGGAGTACCCTATATGGATGGAAATATTTATTAAACCCATTTCTTAACGCGACAAGTTAGGGGTCATTTGGACTTTTACAGATGGGAGTTATGGATGTTTTTCTGAGATTGCACATACTGCTTCAAAATCTGTCAAGTTAAAGTTACAATGCTCACAATTCTTTCATAAAATTGCTCAGATTGATAATGTTTAAGAAGACGTGCAATAAATGTATGGAAAGCTCTATGTGTAATTTACTTAATGCATCAATCTAGAGGGTATTTGGTATTTTCTAGAAGGAGTTGTGGATGTTTTTATGGGATTACGCTGACTGCTGCAAAGCATGTCAAGTTAAAGTTATGATGCTCAAGAATAGCTTCATGAATATTTAATGTGACACATCAAATGGTATGCATGTTCAAGATTAAACGTAATCGTAGAGAGGGTACACCCTGTTGAAGATTGAGTTCAACTTCAAGAGAGTGTGCTTAGATGAAGATTGAATGCGACTTTATAGAGAACATTCACCATATAACATTGAATGTAACCCCCCAAGCGGGTATGCATTATTGAAGATTGAATTGACCATTTAAATCTGAATGCGACTCAAAGAGAATATGCACAATGAAGATTGAATTCAACCTCATTGGGGACAATTTGAATAAAAATCTAATGCGACCACAAGAGGGTATGTGAAGCAAAGAACCGAGGAATGCCGCCTATGCTCTTACTGTAGACGAGGGCATCAACTCAAGCAAAGCCAGTATGTGCGGTTGCTGGATGTCAGCAGATCAACCTCCACAAATAAAAAAGTTGGATCAACTACATCAAACTACAAACTAGCATCTCTTCATCAAACTACAAAGAGTACCCCATGAAGCTACTTACGAATCAACAATGTTTGATTAAGTGACTTATGTGCTTCACTAAGAGACTTATGCGATAAAAATGCTTCATTAAGCAACTTATGCCCCAAAATAAAGCTTTATTAAGCGACTTAGCATCAACAATGCCTCGTTAATATTTACACCAAATTTGTGCTTTATTCAGCGACTTCCGCGTCAAAATCGCTTCACAAAGCGAGTATGCCAAAAGCGCCTCTTAAGGCACATGACACCTCTTTAGGGTTTGATCGCCTCTTGAGGCATTGAACGCCTTCATGACATCAAATGCCTCTCATGGCGCTATATGCCAACTATAACATCACCTCTTAAGTATCTATAATACATTTAGAAGTTGGGTATAATGTTCTAGAGAATAAATCAACTCATCAAACTGATGTACGTTGATCAAGTAATCAAGAAAAAGAGCCCAGTTCAGAACACACGATCTCGCAACAATCAAAAGGTGTGTCACTACCTCGTCACTCTACACAACGTGATAGAGCGCAATCACTGCATAAGGCACAACATGGACCTTCCAACCCTTATAGTGGAATTACAGATGAAGATCCCATGAGGTTGTAGTGGTGCAAATTGTCCTAGCGCTTACATCATTGTTAGCTCAAGTGTGTTATGGAACTGAGGGACTCCCCATATGAATGAAACAACTAAAACAAATTATTGCAGCTATGCAAGTGATAGTGATAACACAAGCTAACCATGCTAGACATCATAACAATTATTTCAAATATCCACTCACGACTCTCGACAATGATAAGAACAACTTTACGCTAACAATCCCCAAATTATTCAGCTCACTACTCCACCTGCAAGGAACCATGCTGATTTAGAGAAATAAGGAATGGACAAAGCAATCGGGGGAAGTTGAGTAAGGAACAATACAAGTTAAAGATCAAAAGTTAGGTGAAGAGCCTACTGAGTGAATATCCCATGAAGTAGCAAACAACGCAAGCCCTATCAAAATAAACTCGGTGAAGAGCCTATTGGATGAATGTCCCATAAATAGGCAAATAGTAACTCATACCAAATAAACTAGGTGAAGAGCCTATTGGCCGAATATCCAATAAAGCAGGCAAACAACGTAAGCCCTATCAAAATAAACTAGATGAAGAGCATATTGGACGAATATCCCATAAAGTAGGTGATAATCATAAATACACCAGACAAGGAAAATACCAAAATACCTCGAGCAGACGCTTCAGAATGTGTCCCTCGTACACATATCCCACAAACATTATGCCATTTGAATGAATAAGAAAGGTTCACAAAAACACCCATGTTGTACGAAGGACTTCACCGACACGATCAGACGTCTTAATAGACCATTTGGAAATATCACTCATGTAATAAAGGAATGCCAGTCATTATAATCACAACCACCCTTAAATCACAGATGATTCACATTAAATATTGTCAGCAAATCCATCTTCCACGAGGTAACTTTATTGGATGTCATCTCCAACATTAAAGACATCCAGTTGCACACTCATAACTACATTCGAGGTCCCATAAATAGAGGGGGGACTTTCACCATTATAACCAACTCAAATTCACTCATCACATTGTATTATAATTTCAGTTAAAGCAATAGATGTCTTTGAGTGTTTTTCATATTTTCATCTCTTTTCATATTTAAAGGGCCTTTGTATTTAAAGTCCCTTCGTATAAACATTGTCACTGTCTCTTTATGAATCACGAGAGTTGCGTTTTGAACCACATATCTCACGATAATTAAGGAATTACCCAACCTAGAGAATTACGTCTTATCATTTTGGCGTTGTATGTTGGAATATTGAGCGAATATCACATAAAGTAGGCAAACAATGTAAGCCCTACCAAAATAAACCAGGTGAAGATCCTATTGGACGAGTATCCCATAAAGTAGGCCACCAACATAAGCCCTACCGAAAAAAAACTTGGTGACAAAACCCACTGGTGAATATAATAAATTAGGCCAACCAGTTAGCCCTACATTTACAAGCAGGGTGACCGACTAGTGGGAATGGAACTGCAACACGCTTCATCATCTAAACAATAAACTCGATCGATGATCCGACATCTTTTGCACCACCATTAAGTACGGGGTTAGTTTGTCCATCATTTTTCCCCCGTGGTAACAAATCTAAACATTGTTGCCCCGTCGTGCTGCAAGTTCGCGAGTGATTTATATTCTTTTAAGTGGTTAGAAGGCGGTGCCGCCTGTAGGCTACGTCATTCTAGTTCCCTCTTCCTCACCGTTGAAAGTACCGTTGTGCTGCAATCTTGTCAACATTCTCGCTAGATTGTATAGCTGCTTGGAAGTCAGCTTTAACCTTTTGGAATTATGCTTCATGTTGCTCCATTGTCATAACAAAGGGAATATAGTTGTCAAACATGTTCTACATCTTGATGTTATTCAACAACAAAACTACAATAAATTATGAACACTAATGAAGTTTGCAATGCACTCGCCTACATTGAGCCCATTACAAACTGGGGGACTTATTAGTGTTCCATAATTTGGTAGTGACACATGACAAGCTCACAAGTCGCCAATGCATGGCACTAAGAGTTTCTACCGTAAAAAAATATTCTATGTTATTGAAGACTTGAATTCATGGTAGTATAGTTGCATACTAGCAAGGTAGCACGGTTGCATACTAGCAAAGTAGCAAGGTTTCATGCCTTAACAATGTTGAATTTGTTGTAGCACAATTGCATACTAGCAAGGCAACACGGTTGCATGCTAACAAGGTAGCAATGTAGCAAGGTTACCCGCTTAAACTTGGAACATGCTTCTAAGATGCAGGCCTATAAGGTATCTATAAATACCCCCTAAAGACAAAAAAAGGGGACAAAATTAAGATTTTACTTTCTTTCTCTAAGTTAGAGTTTTCTCTCTCTAGACTTTATGAGCCCAAATCTCGTCCGACGTAACCAGTTTGTCGGACGCACTATCCAGTACGGATTGGCGGCCTGTCCAACCTGCTCTAGTCCAACACGACATCATATCAGACATGGTCAATTGGCCCAACAAGACATGGGTTCAATACATGTCGTCCTACATGACATACCCATTCATCGCGACCCATTAGCTCGAGGCAAAAAAATGGTTGTCACATAGTAAAAATAAAGTGCATTTGACTTGATTCCCTATGCGGGATACGTCGGGAGCTTAGCCCATTCCAAGTTCAGTCCGAAATCAACAAACTCTGAAATCACGTATGGTGTTTCACGGTGCATGTTTCCCAAACTCAAAAGCTAACTGCGAGTAAGGAGCTTGGGTTAGTCTAACGTGAAGTGCTTCGTCAGTAGACAAAATCACCATGCATCAATATAGTTGAAACTGAACATTCATAATACATAAATTGGCTTGAAGTATACGAAAGCAGGAAAAAAAATATGAGAGGTTGCATTATATAACTTGTGTATCTTAAAACATGACAAATTGTTTTATTTTGAGATTTGATGTATAACATAACCCGCTAATCCAGCCGCTAATTTGTCGCACCCGTGTAACCCGTAACCTGCATCGTCTTAAAAATCAATTCACTAGCACGGTTGAAAAAATTGGTTACCCTCAAATTGTTGGTTATGATGTCTTTTCTTACGATAATCTGTCAAAACTCGTCCGCAAACACCTCTAATATATATAATATATATTCATAATTTCACCACAAACTCTCAAGTTCAATTAACTTGCTAGATGGTGAAGTCACGTGCTAGTCAAAGACATCATTTATTTTCTATTCCTTCAATATAGTTCCTTCCAAAAATTATCATGGCTTTGTTGGAAAAAGTAGTTTTAGGAATCGAGTTTGTACAATTGGCTTCAGGTTAGAGTCTAAGCATATTCCAGTTGTCGTTTTGACAAGTTTAAGATGGAAACATGTTTTTCTCCGTGAGAGGCTCAAAACGGTATATTACCCGCTCCAAATAATACACGAGTAAATGAGAAATTGATGCTCAAAGATGACTATTCAAAATTGAAAATACTCGAAAAAAGTTGAAAAACTAAAAGGTGGAGGTGGCTACCCCACATGAAAAAATGCTTACTTATTTTTTAGCGTATCTATAGGAAGCTACCTTACTTTGTAAAAACGTGTTCCATATATGTCTCCCCTCATGTGTGCTCTTGTAAGAGCGGGGCAAATCTTGGGTTAAAATCCATCAAAATTGGCTAATTCATGTTGAATGTCGATCCACTTGGCATGTTGGACTCCGACTCGTATGGGCCTTATTTTGCAATTTTTAATATTCATTTTACTATTTTGCTTAATATAATTATTTTGTTTTCTGATATATATTTTATATAACAGAAAATCGTCAACATCATTAAACTTGGTAATCAAAACTATCTTATAGAGAAAGATTTTGCAATCTGGTTAACTTGGTAATCAAAACTACCTTGTAGAAAAATATTTTGCAACCTGTTTTACACGTCCATTTCTCTAAATGTTTGCTTTAACTATGCTATGCCTAATTGGCAATTAGTATTCTTGTTGAGCAAGTCTTTCCTTCTTTCTTCCTATGACCTAATCAATACAAGGGGTCATGCCATAAGTTTTCGCATATCGAAAAAAACTCGCGCATGAACTCTTTTTTGGCCAATAAATATGATTCTCGAGTGAGGCGTGTCGGTATTAGAGGAAAAGTCATAGATTGAGCTCGCCGAAGCAATTCTTCTTCGTGAAAGCAGTTCAACTCGTAATTGTTGTGTCATTGGGAATAATAACTTCTCGTTTCTTTGTCGCTACCAATTGAGGTTATTAGTCCATCTATCTCTTTTCCTTATACCTGTCACGCTATCGTCTCCAACTCACACGGACAAATCACATATTAGACATCACAACATACCAAAAAGAAGAGTAAATAAAATAAAATATGGTTCACTGTTTTACTTATTATTGCGTTGGATTTTTTATTTAAAAAAAATAAATAAATATGATATCAACTAAAATGATTGAGTTTGCAATTTGCAAGTACAATGATTCAATTTCTTACTATGTTTTCAGTTCGTCAAGATAATAAGTAAAGACAAATTATGGACTACAATACTAACTTTGTTATAAAACGTTATAACTTTAATAATTCACTTTGAGAATATATGCACATTTTTTACATACTTGTACTTGATACTTATATTTTATGTTACTTTAAAAAAAAACAGACACACGCACAACGCCAAAGCTTGAAAATGCTTAAATGCACGAATAAAATTTTATTAAGCAACTTTAACAGAAGCACATGTGCAGAATTGACACTATATTTCATTATTCTGTGAAATTCTGCAAATTATTGTAGGGATAAAAGCATCAAGCCCCATGAACTATACACGTTTTTGCGACTTGCCCCTTAAACAAAATTAATAAGCGTTTTCCCCCTTAAACTATGCACGTCTGTTCGATTTGCCCCCTGGCCAGGTTTTCGGCTATTTTTAGCCATTCTTGGCCGGAATATTTCCCCCTACCCGACTCATATGTGTTGTACTAGATGTATTTTGGTAGTTGATGACAAAAAGTAGGCGAAAAAATACCTCGAACGGAGCATATTCTGGCTAAAATGCGATTTGCCCCTTCAGTGTATTTCAGCCATTTTTGGACGGAATATTCCCCCTACGCGACTCATATGTGTTGTACTAGATGTATTTTGGTAGTTTATGACAAAAAGTAGGCGAAAAAATACCTTGAACGGGGAATATTCCGTCAACAATAGCCGAAAACCCGGCTAGGGGGCAAATCGAACAGACGTGCATAATTTAAGGGGGAAAACGCTTATTAATTTTGTTTAAGGGGCAAATCGCAAAAACGTGTATAGTTCAGGGTTGATGCTTTTATCCCATTATTGTAATATAATTCCGGTAAAATCTTAAAGTATTTGCATTGTATAATGCATTTGTCGTCTTTCAAACTTTACTTATTTTCTTGTACAAGTAAAATTTATTTTTGACGTACAAACTTATATTATAATTTATAAGTAATGAATAAGAGAAATGGATAAGATCTTTGCCCCTAATCTTTGATACTAAATAATCAGTTCTGGCAACTTAATAACTTATGTAAGTGTAAGCAAAAACTCAGAAGCAACGCATAAGTTTTGAGACGACTTGACAATGAAAAACGATAACTTTAACTTTTTAAATTAATTATAGCGAGCAGATCAAATACTAGACCCGTATGCCTAGGAAAATCACGGGAAATCATTGTTAGTTTATGCTATGTAGACCAAACTATCGAATGAAATGTAAGCTTTATTTAGTTTAATTAATTAAATGAAGTTAAAAGCTTTGGCGTGGAGTTGAGTTAAGGTAAAAGCTAAGATCTAGATTTTACATCTTCGCGTTATGATTGTGGATTAAAGCAAGCTTCGATTTTTTTCTCTTCAAATGATCAAAATAAATTTAAATGCCGGGCAACTTGCATATATATAACGCGTTCCAAATATTAGTTCTGTATATCTGTCTAATCTTAAGAAAGCATGGAACATTGATGGTATAGAATATGTGAGCAAATAGAACAGCAAAAACAAAAAGAATCCTTTTTAATCGAAAAAGTGCAGCAACGAATCAGTGTGCAATTTCACGATATCTATTCTACAATTTTTTTGTTTCCTTTGCTATTGATCAAACAACTGAAAAGACTAATGGACGACAAAAAGTAATGAACCTTTGTCAGGTGAAGGTTATCAAATCTGGCAAATCTTGATATTTACCACTAATATGATTCCTCAAAGGGCTTGCAAATGGATTGCTCGGAACAAAATCTTCATCGAATCTCTCCCATTTATCCGTGATTATTGTCCTAAACTCCTCCCTCAACCGATCCTTCTCCTCGTAACATTCGATCTTCTTGTCCGCCTGATCGTTTGCCACTACAATCGCCTTCTCGTCGTGCTCCTCCTGAATAGGTTCCTCCGAGAATCCATATACTATTTGCTCGAGTTCCTCGATTCCTTCATCCGGTATCCGGTCGACAAACGCCAGCTTTGTTGCATTGGCAACTCCAATTTCTTGACAATAGTCGAAGTAGTAAGATAGCTCCTCCCCCTGGTGGGCGGCCTTACGCACGACCTTGAGCGCCTCAGCCGCTTCCTGCTTGTCCGCGGAATAAATATTCATGAGAACAATGGCTATCCCTCTGCACATTCGGCTGTAATAGTTGTGAATCTCTACGATGAATCCATCCATCACGTCGAGAACTAGAGGGAACAACGCAGCGCTGCCCCGTGGCTTGATACGTATCAACAGGTCGATTAAGGATTGCAATTTTCCAAGCAAGGCCAGCTCTTGCGCGATGGACATGGATCCTCGTTTTTCCTCCGTGTATTGGAAAATGAGGGCGGATTTATCGTCGAGGTAGGCGTAATAAGCACGAATAAACGCGTCTAGCGGCCTAGCCTTGTTATCGCGCGAATGACCGTCCTTGAAGTTAGATAGATCGAAGGGCAAGCGCCCCATTTTATTGATATAAGGGAGGTTGCTGTTTATGACGTTGTGCATGAGGTACAATCCCTTAAGGGTGACCACCCAACTTCTTGTTTTGTCCATGCGATTGGAAATGGACCAAAGGAAAGGCTTGACGTGGAAAGGTGAGATGCGAACCCATTCGCAGGCGCGATCAACGTTAGAGCGGTCTAACGAGAATTCGTGGTGGGTGGTGGCACGGATGATGGTGGCCTCGATGTCCGGGTTTCGGATGCCAGAGCGCTTACTCCTCGAAAGGGAAGCGATCCAAATGCTGTTATGATCTTTCAATACTCCGAACGCCTTTTTCCATAGCCTCATTGCCTTTCTTTGATGGCCCTTAAAGGCCTCGGCGCCTGATCGATCAGCTACGTGATTATATTTATATGTCTTATCAATTTTTGTTGTTGTTGTTCTATTTTTTGACGTTCCTTCTTTTTTAGGCAAAGGGAATTTCTTTTGAGATGTGTACAATTTATGTGTTGTCGGTCAAATATTCAATCATGTTTTGCGCTCGGTCAACTTTGTAAACGTGTTGTGACTTGTGATTGGTAGTGGACCTCCAAATACACGCATTATAGCCATCCAATTTATCAATTTTTTTGCTAGGTCTAATAAAATAATATGATGCTATTGCCATTTGTTATGTCGGAATTTTTTAAGGAAGAAATCTTTTTCTTTTACTTTTTCTAAACTAAACCTCTTACGAGTCTACTCAATTTTAAATTAATATACCAACCTGGCGCATTGTTGTACTTGCACATCAATATAGTTTTCGTAAAGCTGACTATCGATCTACTTGTGCTTTATATTTTAATTCTCACGAATTATAGTATATGGCTAGCTGATTTCCAATTGAACAAGTGCACGATTAACAAGTATAAACAATACAAATCTATTCAAAAAAAAAGTATAAACAATACAAATTTATATACAAGAGCTACAGAGAATCTTATGAGAGCAAGCCGAATCCTAGAAACATGGAGACTGAATAGTAGATAGAGGTCATTCGCTAGCCTATTGTATAAGATTACATAATACTTTGGAAAATATGATTTGGTGAGATAACCTATTAGTCCAACTCGAAGAGTGTTGATAACTGTTGGAAAGGCGCGATGTTAGCAGCATTTTTATTTTGTCTTTTATTCAACTTTGTAACATTTGTAGTAATTTATGCATTGTGTTGTTGTTTTTTGATTTGAGTCGAATTAAGGCAAAACGATTATTTTGGAGCATAAAATGAACTAAGGAACGAATACATCATTTAACAGACGAAAATAGGATAAAACGGGAGCTTGCCGTTCATGCGCTTAATTGAATTGACAACAATAATTCTATATATTTTTTTTCTTAGTTCGTTAGGATGTTAAGCTACCTGTAATTTTTAAAATTTCTCCTGCAAGGAAGAGTATAAACCGACACGAGCGCGGGCTGGCTTTAACAAATTAGGGTTTCAAGGGGAATCAATGTACCAATCAGAGGAGCAAAGGATGAGGATGACCTATGCAATCCTACTGAAGGAACCCAAGAAACAACAATAACGGGTATGGATGTACGACGAACACTAAGCGAGTAACATAGGATATCACCTCAATCTAACACCGCCTCATTTTAATTTGAGGGATATGAAGAACTACAAGTGGTGAAAATACATCAATTTGGGGGAAAATCCCAAGAACACCCAATTCAACACCTCGAATAATTCATGGATATTTTTCGTTGCTTTAAGGTGGATAAATATTACAGTATATTTGGAATGTATCTTGCACCCCTCAAATAAATAGCAAAAACTTGGGTTGAAGAGTATGCTCATTGAGGAATAAAATGAACACCAACAATCACATATTCAAAAAATATATTCCATGTAGGACCACGTACAAAATTCTTATGAGAGCAAATCCTCAACTTCAAACAAATGTATGGAGCCACACTTGTTGAAACATGAATTGAATACCAAAATTTAAGAAGAAAAGCAGGCATGAAGAAGATAGCATCAAGTGGTGACGAATTCTCACATACTCACTAGAGGGTCATCAAACAATTGACATCTTCTATATTGAATTAAATCCAATTGTTAACAGGATGATAATTCACCTGCTTGAAATAAACAATGAATCAATTACTGGAATTACCAAATATATTATATGATTATGCGACCTGCCTTCGCAATTCAGGTATCACGCCTCAAATATCCCTCGGAGCACATCTCCAACACATCAAATATTGGAGCAAAGACAACAGAAGGAATACGAGACCAAGGCAGAGTCTCACAGACTAACTGCTATCGAAACATTGGGCAAATACTCCGCCCCACTCATATTGCTTTTCCAAGAAATATGAACTCTCGGAAAGAATGAGCTAAAGGACCAATCTATCAAAGCCCACTGGAGCCATCGAAAAACAACAGAGTCCCAGAACCTTGACAAAAACCCTTCCTTACTATACACTCCAAACACGAAAGCTCTCGGAACACTACTCATGTCGACCAACCCAGAGGTCAGAACTTCACAAAATGACGCAACAATTACAGAACGACACTCTTCGGGCACTCCGGAAAAGAAAGCACCTACCCACGATAGCTAAAAACCTCTCGGAGATCAACCCATGAACGAACACCCCCTCGGAGAATATCCTGAAGCAAACACTCCAGAATACACACCTCTCGGAGAAGCACTATCACTAAAAGAACACTCAGACCCGGCCCTCGAGTCACCATATGAAGCAATGAGCTCTCGGAAGCAAAGAAGACAATCTACCCCTTATCATAAAAAAAGACAAAAGCTCTCGGAAGAAGATAAAATGATACAGTCAGCAAGATAGACGTTATCTTATTGGTTAAAAGACCATTGTAACGCGTGTAAAGCACCACCGCATGCATAACGACACCTGTAAACACATGCATAGCAACACCTGTCCCTAAAAACTCTATATAAACAAAAGAAGAAGGGAAAGAAAAGAGGTCGGACAATTGGGAAAAAATACACCTATAGACTCGGATAATACGAGGAAAGACTCGGAAAAGATAGTGGAATAGGGGTGTACACGGGCGGGTATTTGCGGGTTACCACAAAAAAGGACACCATACCCACGTATGGCGGGTTACCAAAATCTTCAACCGAGCGGGTCATTTTAATTTTGAAACCATGCGGGTGGCGGGTTAGGCGGGTTGTGCTTGTTAGCGGGCGGGTGGCGGGTTATAACACAATTCCTAGAAAAAATATTAAATACTAATCGTATCAAATTTACATGCATTAATCAAACAAATCATACAACAAATAATAGATTTAAACTAAAAAACATGTCACTGCTCATCAACAAAAAGAAGACAATATAATTCAAAGTATGCCAATACATTTTAGGTTGCACCAGTTGAAAAGTAGTTTCAACGTTAAAAGTTCTCCCACAAAGCAATATCAGATGTTTAAACAATCACAATGAGTACACGTATCTTGATAACACAGTATATAATAGCCCACATTTCTAAAAGAAATGTAAACAGATATTTGTAGAAACCAGTAGCCCGATATTCACTTGGCAAGAATGTTCTGATGAGCTAGAGCTGCTTCCTGCTGCTGCTGGTAGTTGAGTGGCCTCCTAAAGAGCATGATATGGGACTCGGGGCGATGAACTGCATAGTGAACCCACCCTCGGCTCTGCTGAACACTCCAATAGCACACCACTCATTCTACCAACAACAATAACCAACATCAATCAATATGCTAGCAAATCCATAGGAGAATACTGTCACCAAGTAGTTATATATACAGAAAAGTAAAAGGAATCTAAAGAAAACATATGATTATGGGATCAATCTTTGTTCATGGACGAGAAACACAACCACAGAAACTGCACATTGCTTCCAGTAAGTTCCTAGAAAGCAAATACCCAACAAAATACAAACCGTTTATAGCAAGCCAACAAATTAGCCATTACAGCTGAATGAAAAACATTATAAACAGAATCATTATTAACTGGTCACATTATTGGAACATTATTGGAACTGAACAAAGAAATTGATATTGAGTACGTTTCTAATAAGATATTCTGATAATCACAATTTAAACCGTTAATCACAGGAATCCAACATAATCGAATCTGATAAGAGTTAAACTTTAAATATAATCCAATCTGCTGACCACCACAAACTGGCTAGGGCAAAGCGCATCAGAAAAACATCATCTGGAATAAAACTATTTACGCACTAACAAACATGTGCAATCTATACATAATAATCCACCACACAAACAGAACATAAACGAACAAAGAGGAAGAGTGCAAGTACAAACCTCATTAATGATACCATCACCTCCAACACATATAATACCTGCAATGCCAGCAAATAATGCAATCAACTATTGATGAATGAAAAAGGCAGATCTCAATCTAGTAGAAGAAAAAAAAAACAAAAGTACCATTAGGTCATGTACTGAAGTCAATACTGACTGCAAGATTCCTAGCATGACAAGCTGAAGTTGTTTTGACAACCTCCAATTGGAACCCAGCAAGCTGCAAATCAGAACAAATATCAATAATTCAATACCAATTGGAACAAAGACTCGATTTTTACCGTCTTCGTCGGTTAAAACGGATTGTGATGCAATAAGTAGGGGAAAAAGAACTTACAGATTCAGATGGTGGTGGCGTTGTGGCGTCATGGCGTCGTGGAGCAGCAGTCGTGCCGTGGTGGAGTCGTGGTGGAGCAGCGGCGGATGGAGTGTTTGATGGGGTGGAGCAGCGGTGGATGGAGTGTTTGATGGGGTGGAGTCGTGGAGCTCATTCGTGGTGGCGGTGGCGGAGGTCGGAGAGGGGCTGGTGGCGGCGTGGCAGAGAGTGAGAGAGAAGAGAGCGTGGCGGAGAGGGTGTTTTTTGAGAGAGAAGATAGAAGAGAGGGCTGGTGGGCGGCTGAAAGAAACCCTAAATGAAGGACAGGGTACTTTTTTTTATATATATATTAAGTGGCAGACGGGTCGGGCGGGTAGATTGGGTAACCCGCGACCCGCCCGCCAGGCAATGGGTTACCACATTTTTAAACTGTTTTCTTTGCAAAAAATCACTAAACCGCGGGTTTGCGGGTGGTGGCGGGCGGGTGGCGGGCGGGTCGGGCGGGTCGCGGGTATTTGTTCACCCCTATAGTGGAATATAGTTAATAAAAGGAATGAAGGTTCTTGTCAATTTTTCTCTCTTGTTAGCATAGCATTTAGTTTTTGAACCACGGGCAAAGGCGTTCCAACCCAAATAAATAATTCAGTTAATAGGAAATAATTCCAAACCCGTTAACAAAATGGCGCCGTCTGTGGGAACGCCATAATATTTGCCTTCGAGAGCATTCAAAGGAGACGCGAAGCAGGGAAAATTTACTCTTGTTATCATTAAACTCGGAAAGGTTTGGGGAATTGTCGCCACAACAATGGAACGATATGCACCAAAGATAAGTATCCTTATTTCACTTGTTGTAGTACGAGTTAGATTATGGTATCTTCGTAAAGAAACCATAAGATTCTATAATTTGCTATGTAAATACTTGGGGGAAGGAAGGAAGACAGAGCCCAGAAACATAGGAGAATACTTCCGAGAGCGGCTACTCTAGGAAGCCTCTCTCGTACTCTCTAGCCAAAGGCTTTTCGAAAGTCTAAATAAGTAAAAGAGACAGGGATATGAACAATTCTACTAGGAATGACTCTTTCAAAGAACGTGAAAATACTCACTAAACTCTAAGCATCTATGCATACTTACGACCATTTCTTTGAACGATTGAATTAAGATTGAGCTGCCTAAAGCATACTGTAACAGGCTACGAGGGCGTGCCAGGGGATACTCCTACTTAGGAAAGTATATTCCCCCAAACTTGCACTGCAAATAGACACGCTATGCTAAGAAAGTTGCTTGGCCAGTAAGAATGGGATGCTCTCTCATTTCTGTAAACTCAATCTCAAAGTTCTACGATTAAAGGAAAGGAACCAAGTATCCATAATATGCTGAAAAGTTGTGTGACTATGAACACGGGAAAAAAGCTTTGTTCCAAATGAGAAATGTTTCATTCCAAATAAAACTAAGTACCAGTACATAAAAATATAAAAAATACAATGATAGAAAAACGAATTAAAAACCCCTAAGGCTGGGGGGTTGAGCACTCGAAGAATCAGGGGTTGGCTCGGTGGTAGGAGGAGTAGGAGCACCCACAGGAGAAGGAACACCAGAGGAGGTAGCCTGGACCCCAACTTGGAGAGGGGAGTGCGCTGAGGACCGAGGAAGGATATCAGTAAGAGGCACCCGATTCGGGGAAGAGGAGGAGGGAGGAAGTCGGGAGCTGCTCTTTTGAAAGAGGTCGTCGGCTTCCTCTAGAGTTGGCCTCTTCATCTCCGCGATATTAATCACCCGCGGGTCTAAGTTACGATTCACCTTCTATCATACCTGCCCGAAGCACTGAAGGAATCCCCACATAGCAGATCCTGCTAAGTACCCTGGATGCTTGCTGAGGTACAGATCCCTTACCCGAACAATAGTTTCCTCTCGAGCCTGCTTAACAACAGCATCCACCCTTTGTTGCATCTCCTCTGAAGTGACACCCCCCGAGATCGTGGCTTGTGCCAGCTTCTCATTGAGAGTGTCCACCTGGCCCAGTGCCTCCGACAGATGTTGCTCCAACTCTTTCTGCTTGGCCTCCCAAGCAACTTTTTCCCCCTCGAAGGAGGTCACCTTCTCCTTCAGCACGACCCCGGAAGCCTCCATCTCCTTTACAGAAGAGAGGAGCTGCTTATTCTCCTCCCTCAACTCGTAGTTTTGTTTCGAAATACTGACCCACGCCTCGTTATACTTCCCCATTCTCTCCCGCAAATCCTTGTTCTCATCCTCTAGCTTCCGAGATTTCTCTTCCGCCGCACTCGTCAGTTTTTGCAGCTTCTCGACCTCGAGTAACAGAAGAGGAAGCATTTTAGGTGCCTAAGAAAGCAAAACAGAAGAATAAAGATCCCGACGTAGGATCTTAAACGAATTAGATGAATAAAAACTTACCAACATAGCCACGTTGTTGGTACAAGCTCGGACGAATTGCCACCCGTCCGCTGGTAGAGAATTGGCGGCCGATAAGTATCGGGTGACCGTCTCAAGTGCCGCCTGGGCATCTTCCGAGCTGGGCTCCCCCTCTGAAACGGGAGCTTTAGAAGAGGAAGGCCTCTCAGGAGGTACCACCCCTGGCAGTGGAACCTGGGTGACTATAGGGCTATCGGACTGAATATCCACAAAAGATCTCGGGGAAGGAGCACTCGTAAGCGGGGTACCCGCGGCCAAAATCTCATCCAGCAAACTCATGGTATCGAATGCTGGAGGGAGAGCAGGGTCGGCAGGAAGGGATCCCCCTTCCAAACCAAAAAAATCTTCATCTCCTACAAAATCAGAAAGTTATCTAAGTAAAAATATCCTTTTGGCTATCTAAAGCATACTCCTAAACACTCTCTCTACTGTTTAAAGACTAGAAACACGTACCTTTCGGAGGGGTCGCCAGCAGGGCGTAAGAATCCCCCGATAACTCCGATGATGAGGGTATGTGGATGACACCGGGGGCTGGTGGAGCCATCCCCTCTATCCCAACCTCGTCTTCCCCATCCCCTATGGTGAATACCCCTGTAGGACCCGCATCGACAGAGGTCACGGCTAGCTCTGCTTCCTCAGGGGTATCGGAGGTCCCGCTAGACGACCGGGATGTAACTGCAGCAACCTTTGAAGGAGTTCCTCCTTGCTCTCCTTCCGCAGCCTCAACAGTTCTACCCTCTCCTAGGGTAGACTTCCCCTTCTTGCTCACCACGACCTCACTCTCCACCATAAACGGTCGTAGGAAATTCACTACCAAGACAGTCACAAGTTAGAAAAAATAAAAGAAAAACTCGTAAGATAAGAGATATAAGGGTAAAAGACTCACCAAATGTATCAAACAACTTCTCGGGGACAGCCAAAGGAGTCGCAAGTCTGTCTATCGGGGAGATGTACTTCAATCCTGCGGTCCGATAGAGACGAATAAAGTCCTTTGACTCCACGAGAGGCTTTGCGGAGAACACCGGTGAAAATACCAGTGTGTCGTCCATCACTCTGTCGGAGAAAGTAGGCACCCTCCAAGTCATGGGTATGTCCCACGACCCCACAACATGATTAATAAAGAAGAACTTGTTCTTCCACGAGCTGTGGGAGGTGACCATACCCTCGGAAATCCTGTCGTCCTTATCTCGGTGAGTAAAGCAGTAGAAAGGACCTCCCCCGGGAGACTGCTTCAACTTGAAAATAGCAAAGAATTTGTCCCTCGTGCACTCGATGCCTCTCACCAGGCACCAAAATACGAACAAAGCCAATGCCGTAAACGAATTCGGGGCAAGCTGACTCGGACAAAGGTTGCAATAATTGAAGATATCGCAGTAAAAGGGCGGGAAAAAAGTGCGCAGTCCCGCCTTTAGCTGCGGGTAATACACCGTCAAGTATCCTGACGGAGGAGCATCACCCCGGTGGTGGGCCTCCGGCACCGTTATTTCAATATTACGGCCGGAAGCGCCATGCTCCTTGAACAAATTCTTAATTTCCTTCTCGGTGGCGGTGCTAGCCATGTCACCCACCTTCTGGGTGGCTCGCGGAGCGCCACCTTTGTCAGCCTTTTTCTTCATCTTCTTTGATTTTCCAGCACCGCCACTGCCGCTCGCCCCCACCGCCGCATCACTCCTCTTTCGCGAAACTTGAAACCCTACCCCCGCCGTTCCTCCGGTACCCGAAGCGGCCGAAACCAGATTGGTGTTAGATTGTGACGCCATTAGGAATAATTTTTTAGAAGAAAGAGAATACTTTAGCAGAAATCTTTTGCAGAGAAAAAGGGTATGTGCTCAAAATTTTGCAAGTGATAATGATGGGAAGAGAAGAGGGTTTTAAAAACCCTACACCCACTAAGCGTCTTAAAAGACCACTAAGCCTGCCCACGCCCCACGATTAAAAGTCGTGTTTAATGACACGTCTCCTCGGTTAATAAAAGTATAACGGTCAAGACGCTTCGATTCCCGCACCCAACTTAAACGTGGCATTAAATTCACCACTAACTGCATTTTAAATTACAGTTAATTAAATGCCATAACTTTAAATTATAATTAATGCCCCAATAATGACCTACGAGGGCACATTTGGGAAATATGACGGGATCACTCGGAGAGAGTAATCACTATACTCCTCGCCTTTTTAAAGGTAATGCCAAGAACGAGGGAAACGTCGAACAAAACATAAATGTCACTGACGAGTGTTTACGACATCCCTGAAGAGTTCTACGAGGCCTTGTGAAACCTTCTCCGTATACTAACTGCACTACAAAATGCACGATACTAGAACTCTCGTACCCTTTAAACTATTAAGTTTCTAGTGCAGTAGGGATAACTAACTGCACTACAAACTGGGGGGTTTGTTAACAGGATGATAATTCACCTGCTTGAAATAAACAATGAATCAATTACTGGAATTACCAAATATATTATATGATTATGCGACCTGCCTTCGCAATTCAGGTATCACGCCTCAAATATCCCTCGGAGCACATCTCCAACACATCAAATATTAGAGCAAAGACAACAGAAGGAATACGAGACCAAGGCAGAGTCTCACAGACTAACTGCTATCGGAACATTGGGCAAATACTCCGCCCCACTCATATTGCTTTTCCAAGAAATATGAACTCTCGGAAAGAATGAGCTAAAGGACCAATCTATCAAAGCCCACTGGAGCCATCGAAAAACAACAGAGTCCTAGAGCCTTGACAAAAACCCTTCCTTACTATACACTCCAAACACGAAAGCTCTCGGAACACTACTCCTGTCGACCAACCCAGAGGTCAGAACTTCACAAAATGATGCAACAACTACAGAACGACACTCTTCGGGCACTCCGGAAAAGAAAGCACCTACCCACGATAGCTAAAAACCTCTCGGAGATCAACCCATGAACGAACACCCCCTCGGAGAATATCCTGAAGCAAACACTCCAGAATACACACCTCTCGGAGAAGCACTATCACTAAAAGAACACTCAGACCCGGCCCTCGAGTCACCATATGAAGCAATGAGCTCTCGGAAGCAAAGAAGACAATCTACCCCTTATCATAAAAAAGACAAAAGCTCTCGAAAGAAGATAAAATGATACAGTCAGCAAGATAGACGTTATCTTATTGGTTAAAAGACCATTGTAACGCGTGTAAAGCATCACCACATGCATAACGACACCTGTAAACACATGCATAGCGACACCTGTCCCTAAAAACTCTATATAAACAAAAGAAGAAGGGAAAGAAAAGAGGTCGGACAATTGGGAAAAAATACACCTATAGACTCGGATAATACGAGGAAAGACTCGGAAAAGAGAGTGGAATATAGTTAATAAAATGAAGGAAGGTTCTTGTCAATTTTTCTCTCTTGTTAGCATAACATTTAGTTTTTGAACCACGGGCAAAGGCGTTCCAACCCAAATAAATAATTAAGTTAATAGGAAATAATTCCAAACCCGTTAACACCAATTAACCGCTATTTAGTGGACGAGCTTTAGCGAATGAATACTTTTAGATATATCCCCAAACGAAGCATATGATTTGATGATAGAAATTACACTGGATGCAAAAGACCCGATCATGGTTAACGATAGAGCAAGTTTTGAAACAATGAGAGGATTTTTAAACTTTAACATCAACGAAGATGAACTAAATTTGAATATGAACTCGAAAAAACTAAATATTAATGATGCTTCAGAAAAGAAGAAGAAAGTTGCAAATAGTGCACCCGACAACTCATATGATCTTCACCACAACATCGGGCTAAGCCACGTAAAATTACGCGCTTATTGGGAAGCAACTCATGCAGTAAGTTTTATCGAGTCTTTCTTTTCAGTTTTTAGTTTAAGTTTTGTTTCTTTGAGTCTTTTGTAGCATTGACGCTATAACGTGAAACAAGTTTTAAGCTTAACCCAAGAGAAGGGAAACTTTTAAAGAAAGAAACGAAAGAGGGGTCCAAAAATTGTAGGACCGCGAGTCAGAATCAGGTACTAAGCACCAGCTTTTATGATCTCTGTTAGACCTTACCTTTTGACACATGGCAAAAAAGACACGCCATAGTTACACGTTTTCACCCATAAAACGTACGCCTTACAACACTAATGCTTCACACATAAGCGCATTTTATAAGGAAACGATCTCGTCACTGCCTTTAAAATACTATGTTTTGGTCATGCTTTTTGTATAGACTCCATAATTGTTACTACCGTATTTAACTGTTGGCTAACGTTCAAATGATCAATAAGTGGCATTTGCCGAAAACTTGAAACTTTATAGGGCCGTTTGCCAATACATGCAATCTTAGGTGGTGGATGGAAAAATAGGCCAACGCGAGATTTTGCCTTAGACAGTACAGAAGAGGATATTTCGGTTGACGACTCTCTCTCTCTCTCTCTCTCTCTCTCTCTGCTTCTTTTTCTCCCAGTCCCATCCCATGAAAGATGAACCTTTTTTGCCCTAACAGCACAACCACTCCTCATTTCATTTCCCGCGCATTGCCGTTCCTCTCAATCCGTACAAGCCACCATCGACCTCTCTTACCGAGTTGGAACATCAACTCCATTAGAGCACAATCGGACCAGAATAACAACGACAACAATGTCGTTAGTACTAGTACCAGTAAAATTGACAACGTTCGAAGTGGAGAATCTGACGATTATGTGGAGGTGATAGTTTTAGGGAGCAGGAAAGACGCTCTGCTTGATTTCTGTGCTGCCTCTCCTTCCCTTTCCCCTGCTTTCAGATTTTGGTATGTATATATATATATATATATATATCTTCTATTTTTAATTTTTTCCTAACTTCCTTTGATGTCATTGCACATTACGGTATGAATAGCTCGTAGGATTGTAGTTTCGTGTATTTCTCATCCTTGAGTGGATTACCAAGCTGAGACAATTTGGCGGGTTTATGCATACACATATATGTGATACTTACCTTGTTGTAGTTCTGCGTAATTCTTGTACAAACCTGGAAGTATCTAGATATGGACGCGTGTTCTTCTTCACGATGTTAGGTCATAATTCATGTGTTAAATTGATGTATACTTCGATTTATGGTATTTGTATATAGTTTAGATCATAGGAAAACCAGAACTCTTAATAATGTAACATCTTACGGGACGTTTGATTAAAGATCTCGTTGGTAAGATTTGAATGTGGGCGTGCGATATTGATTTATATTGTGTGGCAGAAACAACATAATACTCAATGGACTCGCATTCTGGAGAAAAAGTTCTGTTGCTTCTATAGATAGCAAGGACTAGTAATTGCTGAGAACACTGGTTTTGCTTACATGCAATGTGCTGGATAATCTACGTAAATAAGAAGAAAAAGCCTCTTCTGCCAATAAACTTGTCACGCCACAGTGTATTATAAAGATTTATGCACTTAGTACTTTACTTTTCTCCTATCTTGTCTGTAGTGAATTGCCCTGGTATTCACTGTATTTCACATCTTTTTTGGGCAATGATCATTCGTTTGTAGTTCCACTACCTATCTGGAATTGTCTGCATAACCCATTTGCACTACGTAACAGGAACATTCTCGCGCATGACTCACAGCAGGTGCAACTGCAACAAAGGTTTGCTAAACAAGGTGAGCATTTGAACTATAAGTTGCTCTGCTACCATATAGTTAAACGCTTCTATCTCAAGTTAGATATATGCTTGCTGTTTTTTAGTAGTTTCTCTTTGTTACATATTTCGATGAGTGCTATTTGTTGAAAGCATTAGCGGTACTTCTCGTGAGATACTAAGATGCATGTCTTCTACAAATGAAATTATGAGAGGATTAGCTAATAAAGTTGAATTAAGACACTCCTCATACATTACGCGGAGTCTACTTTCTATACTAAATTAACACTATAGTTATTACACTAGAAGAAAAAAAAAACATAAAGCAAAATCTGATTCTTTTCAATCGTCATCAGTTGTTGCTTTCATAGCTTAATTTCTGTCACCATTGTGAATTCCATATAGTGAAGGTTTGTCAATGTGATTAATGGCTTCCAATCGCTAATGTGCAACCCGTATTTAACTTCAGCTGGCGACAATTGTAGTGCTCTTCTACTCACTCTGGACCATTTGAGACAACTTTATGCATTCTCTTTAATGGAGCTTCTTATCAGCACTTTTAAGCGAAAATCTACATCTAAACAATTGAAAAGGTTTAGTAGTGCATTCAACAATGTAGAAGTCTTGATCGATTTTGAAATGTTGCCTCTATTTTGTGGATGCCACAAACTTCGTTATTGTAGCAACTTAGGATAGATTGGTGACACAATCATTAGAATGGTGCATTACTGTCATGATATTACACACTTTTGAAAGATATAACAACCGATTTATGATTGTCACACACATATTTGTGGGCATAGCTAGGGGAGGCCATTGTTGCTGTGGGAAAAACTCTTAGAAAACTCTAGTTTCTTATAGGGTCGCAATGTAGCAGTGACATTGTTCTAACAACTTGCAAATTCGATGCGAAGTTAATTCGTGAAGAAAATCTATGAGGTAGTGGTACTCAATCTTATAATTGTTATGTCCATTCTTCATTAGTACGGCCTAGGGGGATGGCAATTCTCGTTTTATTTTTTCACGTGAAACTAGATAAATTAGTCTGTTCTGTCCCTTAACGAATATAGTTCTGTCCCTCTGGAATTGGAGCTCCTCCAATTTTTTGAAGCATAGACGTGGATAGTTATTGCCATCAGAGTAATAATCAAGTAAATAAGAATCTGTGTGGCTAAAAGAAAGCCATTGAGCATTCCGATATGCAGTTTCTTTGGGACTGGGCGACTGGCTTTATGCAGTAGTTTCCCCCCTTCTGAACAGTGATTGAAATGAAACTGACAGAAGGTAGATTGTGTTTTGTGGCTGGAACTTCTTTAAGAACTTCTGTTGTACTGACTTCTGAGACATTCACTTAAGCTTCCTTTAATTGATCTTGTTTGGCTGACCTTGTTATCTTCTTCTCATGTTGTTTTGCAGATAGTTCTCCAAAATCTGTGGAAAATCTCTGGGCTCAGCAGTCTCCTTGTAAAGCTGTTATACTTGTTTGTACATTGCTGCTTCTCATGCTTATTATTCGAGTTTCATTTATTTTTGATTAGATTTACCTTTATTTGTTGTGGTATACTATTGGGCCTGGAGTTGAATGTCGCATTTTCATGTATTTGTTGTGTTTTATAAGTGACTGTATCTCTTTCAATTTCGTCATGTAATTGTTGTTGTTTTGTAAGTGACTGTATCTCTTACAATTTCGTGTTGTTGCTTTGCAACTACATCTCGATATTTTTGTTATGCCATTGTTTTAATAAATTCCCTTCTCTCTCTTTCTCTCTCTCTCGCTCTCTCTGTGTGTGTGTGCTGTCACATGATCTATTATGTGAGTTCTAGTCAAAAGTTTAGATCGTAGTATGCTCTAGCTTTAGGAGGAGTTTTAGAAGTAATATTCTTATAATGCTAGGGGTGTTTCAGTCTTTTGAATCGCTAGGATTACAACCCTATTATCTTCTATTATCAGAAGAACACAAGAAGTTATTACCTAATGTTGAATATAGCAAAAGGATCATGATGTTACATGATTTTTTTTCTTTTCCTGCAGTTAATAATTAACGCTGTTGGTGATATGTCTGTGACGGCACACATTAAATGGAAATATAGGTAATTTAAAGGAGATATATCTGTGACTGCATAAGCTTTTATATATAGACTAAATAATGCTGTAGCTTGAACTACTTGTGCTGGGTGTGCATTGGTCATTTTAGTCTGTATCAGAATCATTGGCTTTGTAATTGAGGCCGGTCTCAGTAAAATTTTGCCTGAGTTCCACTCTCTGAACAATTCCAGTGAACACTGTCTTCAAATTTTTTAGCTTTATACTTATATGTAGGTGGACCCTGAGCTACTTATGTTAGGTGGTTATTTTACTCTATCTAAACATCGTAGGTTTTATATGAGGCGGGCCTGTTAGTTTGCCTGACTTTGCTCTTTGGACTTTTGTACTTGGTAATTCACGTGTGCAGAAGCCAAATGGTTGTGAGTCTATCAGTCTTAGATAAATTAAATATTATTAACTTGATTGAGGAAAACTGTGGAATTATTACTCCTCTCATGATCTACTAGGACGTCATATACCAGTATGTCTGCTTAAATTACTCAAGTTCCTGTTAAGCGTTTGATCCGTGTAAATTACATCTCTCCAATCTGATATTGAATGATTTTATGTTAGAGCTTTTGGTTGAACATTACTTGTTCTCTATTTGAATTTCGGATGCTCAAGTGAATTTATTACATGTTAATAACTTGCTAGACAACAATCCCATTTCTCTGCTTTTTTTCTCTCCATTTGGGGTTTGGGGGAAAGGAACATGTTATTTTGTTACGTGCAATGTTAGTCTTCTTGCTTCTTGGATTTCATTGCACCTTCACGAAAGCTCATCAATTTCCCTGTCTTTTTCTTTTGTTTATGTGTTAAGGTTGCTAGCGCAGCTTATGGACCAGATCATGTGACAGCACTTAACATACTAAGCAGTACCAGTTCAGGAAATGGATTTGTGGTGGGGATAATAATGAAGCCATTTCGTTTTGAAGGACAAAGGCGCCAAGATGAGGTACAAGTTCCTCTTTTCCCTGTTGGTTTAAGATATAATTTTGTCGGATGCTCCTTCAAACTTGAATAAAAGTATTATCACATCCTGATCAAGACCCATGGCGGCATTAGTTTTACATTTCTGTAGTAAAATTACTGCACTGTTCTAGTGATTTGACTCCATCTGCAGGTCAATGATTTGGCGGGTAAACTTCAGAAACATGCAAATTTTTGTATTGGTGAGTAACAAGCCATCTCGTCAGTGCTTATGTTAAGTCTAGAAGCATTTCTTACATACATTTCGGCAGGTAAGTCTCTGACTATTACTGGATGAGTTATTGAATACTGAACACACATTAACTAGATTACATACAATATAAAAGATTTGTTTTAATTTTAAGAATTAGATTTAGTTGTCGAGCATGTTCCAATATGTGCATGTTTTCTTAGCCAGTCAAGCAACATTAATAAGGTTGATGTTATTTTAAGGCACACGGCGATTTGGTTGCCTGTTTATGCTATCTGTGTCTGTATTGCTGCTGAGAGTCAGTCCCATGGCTGGCCGACAGATTTATATTTATGGCATAAAATGGAATTAGAACTTACAATGCTGATGACTTGATATCGCTTTGCCACTATAGCTTCTTGAAGCTATGTTGTTGGCAAAATTTACTTTTCATTCCAGTAGACTACTTTAAAATCACAATTACTGCCATATAAATGCTAAAATCAAAAGTAATTCCAGTTTTTGAAACTTGTCATCACATGTAGTCCGAAACTCAATTTTTAAGATCGACAGTTTTGCACCTCAAATAGCATCTTATGTCAATTTTGGCAATGTACACCCCAAACCTAAAAGCAAATTATATTTTAACATTTTTTAATTTATTGTCTAGTAATTATACTAAATCATATTTGTAATTTTAAATTTGTAGTTTTAGAGAAT
Organism: Linaria vulgaris; assembly: GCA_948329865.1. Lineage (NCBI taxonomy): Eukaryota > Viridiplantae > Streptophyta > Magnoliopsida > Lamiales > Plantaginaceae > Linaria > Linaria vulgaris. Next base: position 70,238,745 of record OX415249.1, read on the forward strand.
ATGAATTCACCCAAAAGAATTTCTTCATAAAATATAAAAATACATATAAAAAGGAAAAGAAAACAGAAAAGTAGTAAAAGGTGTTGCCTTTGTCTCTAGTACCGTCTGCCTTTATTCTAGTAAGGGAGGCAGTGATTTGCTTCTTCAAGCCTTGGCATTTTGAATCCTTCTTCTTGGCTCAAATGTGTCATGAGTTGGGTCGCTCCTGGAAAAATGATGTTTGTTAACAGGATCCATCATCAAATCTCTACTCTTCTGCCCCTTAGATCAGCCAATGAACCTTCTCGAATAGAACTGTTTCTCTTTAAGAACCAAAGACTTGTGCCAAAACCACAGATGCCAGGAAGAACCAAAGACCTTGGGCTAGTAATCATCTCGAAGTCATATTTCCTTTTACATTCGTAAGGAACTTAGTGTAACGTTGCTGTTAGCTATAGTATTTATTATAGTCGATAAGGGGGATTTTATCAAAAGTAGCCCCATAATGATCTATTTTATCAATTTTAGCCCCATAATGAATTTTTCGTTTTCAATTTTGGTACGTTTGGCAAAAATTTAGGTACTTTCGGCAAAAGTAGCCCCATAATGATTTATTTGATCAATTTTAGTCCCATAATGAATTTTTCGTTTTCAATTTTGGTACCATAATGCCCTTAGCAATTTTCGCAGTTTTCAATTTTAGTCCCAAAATTTGGTGATTTTTGCCGAAAGTACCAAAATTGAAAACGAAAAATTCATTATGGGGCTAAAATTGAAACTCAAATCATTATGGGGCTAAAATTGATAAAATAGATCATTATGGGGCTACTTTTGATAAAATCCCGTTGATAAGGTAGTTGATTCATTATGTTAGTCACATGAATTGGGTGAATTCCCTCCTATATATGTGTACTTTTTAGTAGAATGAAAAACGACAACAACAAACAATGACTGACTCCCTAGAAATATAATATAAGATAAGGAATTCAGTACTAAGAAGTACTCATATATAGGAGGGAATTCACCCAATTCATGTGACTAACATAATGACTCAACTACCTTATCTACTATAATAAATACTATATCTAACAGTTGCAAATTTTATTGAGAGGTATCGGGAAGGTTAAGAAAAAAATGTTCAACAACATCTCAATGTATTTTAAGAGACTGTCCTGGAACTTTTGGCCAAAAAAAAACTAAAAAGCAACAAATAGGAGAATTTTGTTCAATAGTTGCAAAGGGTGCAGCCACATGCTGGCAAAAAAGAGATTTGGATAGGAGCGATTAGTAAAAAACAGATGAATAAGGTCCGCCCGATTCAAGTCATACGCAATTTAAATCACAGGGTAAGCCTTGTAACCTGTTGCAGAAAGAAAGATTATCGGATGTCACCTTTTAATTAGACATATGAACATGAAGCTTCGTCGAAACTAGTGTTTTTTTTTTCTTAATTATATGAAGCCTCTAAACATAATTAAAAGATCGAAGAAAAGGGGAAAAAGTTAAAGAACCAGCAAGGAAATGGATTGGATAGGATAGCCAAGTAAATAGCACATGGGGATTGGAAAAGGATAAAATGAAAAATAATAAGAAAACAAGAGAAGCCATATAAGAGATGCTACGAGAAATTGGAAATGTTGAATTATGGTATTGGTCGACCTAAAAAGTTATATTCCTACATAACAGTGATACCTATTTTCTAGTGTTACAAATTTTGTCAGAAGTAAGCAAGACTAGGATGCTCCACTCCAGTATGGGAGGAGGCAACGAGATAAGAGAGATGACGACTCCCCGCTCATCTCCAAGCATAGACTCGCCGTTCCTTAGACTTGAGAAGGAGGTGGCACTTTTGCAACCCTTTTTAAGGCAAACAGGGGCCCATTTCCCTATTCTCTCTTTTTTTTTATTTGCTAATATTTTTCTAGGAAAAATACTTGTGAGTAAATTCATCATCTTTTAAACTATAAAAGTTAGAATTACAAATACATAAAAAAGTTCATTTAAGTCATTAGTTTTTTATTTTTTTTTACAATATATTTGTTCTTTTGTTATAAAATACTTGGATGGCTAAGTACCAAAAATACCTTTTTGGGATTTAAATGTCAAAAGACAATATGTTGGAGAGACGAATATTACCATTTAGAGAAGTTGAACTTGGACCAAATGTGATGACAAGTTACAAAAGTTGGGACTACTTGTCATCTTAGTAATTTTATGGGACTAAATGTGATTTTTGATTAATTATGTGGTATCAAAAGGATTTTGCCCCATGTTTATTGCTTTCAATTTTTTGTCAAGAATGGTACTGACAAAAATATTAAATTTGCCTCTATGAATGCATGCATTTTATTCATGTGTAGTAACTAAGCACTCAATAAAGCCATTTTACGAGTTTATAATAAACAAATCGAGTTACTTTACTTTGGGTAGTGCAAAGACTGCACAAATTCTGGTGATTTTAACGTATTGCATTTCATATGTTTCTGATTCTAATACAGTACTAGAAAATGGTTTTTCACTACGGATTTTGCTTCTAACACGAGGCGTCAATGCATGACTGCTGCAGTTCTTGATACTGATGCACTTCTAGAAAATGATCTGGTAACTCTGGATGAGGCTTTGAGGACTTCTAGTAACGCAGCGTTAATGGCCATGAATGCCATCTCCATTCTTATTTCTGTAAGTAAGATCTTGTTTCCTTAATTTATTTTCCTTATATTTGACTTATCTCTTTCTGTTACTTCTTTTAATTTGTTTAGAGACTTATATTTTTTCATGTTATAACAGGAAAAACACATAAAACTTCTGAGCACAAAAAATAATCCAACCAGAGAACTTCAACTTCAGGAGTTTAAAGAAGTCAGTCTCCTTATCTCTGGCAAATACTTTCTCTTCCAAACACACATATGTCTGTGTGTATTACATCCTTTTTGCTGTTTTGAAGTTGAACAGCTACACTTATTGTGGTTTTCCTGAATTCTCCAAAAATTAATATTATTAACTGGGTTGCATTTGCTTTTCTGAACACCAGCGGATTTCATCTAGTTAGGGAGCAATTACAGTCATATGGATGCATATTCCGTTTGAAGCTAAACATTTCATTGATGTTCATTTTATTTGTTCTTTTTTGTTGATCTACTGAGTCTGAGCTTGAGATTTACAGATTTTTGGAAGTTTCAAAGAAGCAAGAATTGCATTTGGAGCTGGTTATGATGTCAAGACTTCATTTTTGCGAGCAATAAATGAATGCCCATTTTTGGGTGTGGATGTAAAGGTTTGAATCTATTTTTATGCTTGGGTGCACCCTTATGTTTAGATTTGGTTACCTTACTTCTCTGTTGTATAGTTTTTCTTACATTTGATTTTTTTTGCTTCTCCACTTAAACTTCTGTCTATATGCATTTCTTATTCAGGAACATGTTGGTGTAATTCTATGCATTTTTGCAAGCTCAGGCGCTATGGACTGCAGTGATGCAAATACCATTTTGCAGACACTTCGGCCAATTACGGGACAGACCTGTGAAATTATTGTATCTATTGTTCATGAGCCCAATATGGAGCACAAAGTGATACTGGCTACTGTTCTCGCTTTTGGGTGAGGTTCACAATTCTAACAAACTGATTTAGCGTCCATGTTAGATTTGTTCTATTTGTGCACTGTCTTTCACTATCTTTTTATTTAAAACCTCACTAAGAGAGATGAGGACTCTGGAGAACACTTAATTATGGCAAGAAATATAATCTGACAAATTCATTGCTCCGAATTGGAAATATAAAAAATGTAGTTGCATTATATGCATTGTAACCCGCTATAGTTGGTCACGTAGATGATGCCATCCATTTTCAGCTAATTACAACTTCTCGTTGATCACCAGAAATGCAGTCCATGAGTAAAGACCATGGTCTATGTTAATTTTCCTCTTGGATTCTCCTTACATGTGTGATGGTAATGGACAGAGCTGTAGTTCACCACCACATGCATCTCAATTTGGGATTCACTGAAGAAGTAAAAGATGAGGAAAGCGATTTTGATGATGTATTTTGGAACATGTGACGAGGAAAGACCATGGGTCATATTAAATTTCCTCTTGCAATCTACTCAGAAGTTTAGTGGTTATAATAGAGCTGAAGTTCTCAACTACACGTATCTCCGTTCTCTACCAGTGTGGCTACCTGATAAGTGACACCCTGCTCCAAGTGCGAGTTTATTTGGGCAAAAAACTTCTTAATGCATTTGGTCAGCAAAGTTGAATCAAAGATGCATATATTTTGTCTTTCAATGTACCGATTATTCCGTCATCCTACATATAAAAAGAAATTGAAAAATTGTCATGTCCATGTTGGATTATGATGATTTCACCGCATCATTGCTTTTCCATTACTCATTTCAAGTATCCATCCATGCATACTTTGAAGGGTAAAAAGCAAACCCCTGTAATATTATATCCCAATGCGCCTCCTGGGTCTTGAAATAAAGAAACTTGCCTCCTAAATTAAACAAAAATATGCGGTTTGCCCTAGTCAACTAGTCAGCTTTTGACAGAATAATCCACCAAATGTGGCACGTTCTGTCAACTTTAACAGAACATGCTGTGTATTATATAACCAAACCAAAAGTTGATGGAAGTTGACCAAGTGGCAAACCTCATGTTTTTGAATAGATTGGGGTAAGGCCGTTCATTTTTAAACCATGGTGCCGACTTTGCAATATAGTATATACCATAAGGGGTTTGATGCTCTTTACCCTACTTTTAATATGCTTGTTTACAACAGATATACCCGCATAGGTTTTCGTGTATTTTGTCTGCACATAGTAATTATTCTGAAGTATTCTCGAAGGAGGGTCTGACCTGGATTCTAGAAAATGTCAGGTTCAATACTTCTGTAGAATTGAGAATAGTTTTATTATCAACTTTAAGCATGTTCTGCGTAACTATTTAGCTCTAGTTCTGATTTACGAGGATTCTTGAACTAACCAAAGTTTTAAGCTATGGAAAAATGAACCCATTGTTTAACTTGCAGTTTGAATCAGCTTCGTTAAGCTTCCATCTATTTAATGTGATCATACATCTATAAATTTTATCAGGTCTGCCAGGCAGCGGTTGGCTCCTAGAAGTGGCCTATTCTCTAGCCTAGGTCAACATATCCCCTTCATATTCAACATCTTTAAGAAGCAGTATCGGCAGCCTGTCACCTCGGAGCAATCCTATTTATCGAACAGTCAATGTTCTCCCGATCTGATAACTTCACCTGTCACTGATGATATGCCTGATGTTAATTCACTTGATGTTGTAACTGAAGATCCTAGTGATTACTCTGGCAAGCCACTGTCTGGAAATACTGATAGGAAATTCTTTTCTTCAAGGTGTTATTTTAGTAGCTCCACCCCATTTCCCCTGTAAATTTCCAGTAATGCATTTTTATTTATTTCCCTTTTCTTGTATCGAGATTGCAGTAATTTTTCCGAAGAAAGAGAGGTTGAGTTACTTGAGGCTGACTCTAACTATTCCATTGGCAAGTTAAATGCTGGAGGTAGAACTTCACTGTACTGTTATTTCAATTCTTCTTCAATTGATAATGACATAGTAATCATTTTTGAGCAGTAAAAGCAATCTATTTCTCATAAATCTTTCTCCTGGTTGGACGAAATATTGTAGAACCTCCTATATTTAAGAGGGAGCTACTTAGACGAGGAAATCTAAGGTCCAGTCATCCTACTGAATTTTCCAAGGACGGGGCTAATTTTTCCGAGGTTACTACATTTGAGAATGTAAGCATCTGCAAACTTCCTGTGGGTGTAAAAATATTAGAAAAATTGGAAGATTCTCCTCAAGCCTCGAAAATAAAGCATGGAGCAGGACGGAGAGTTAAAGACAAAGAAACGAAACAGCATAATGCTCCACCAGTGGCGTTCTGGAGTGGATTTACGGAGGCAGCTGTTGATACTACTAAAGATTTGAACACTAAAAAATCCGGATCCAACAAAAGAGATTACACCAGTAATTCCACAAAGCAGGGAGGTCTTTCCGCTCGTGCTGCATCTATGTTGGTAAACTCTCTTGCTTTCCTATGCTTATTTTGTTACTTTTTAACTTACAGCTTTCCCAAGTAATGATTTTCTTCTGTCATGTACTCTTTATTAGTCTCTGGTAACATAAGGATTTCACCATAAGCTTGTCACGTGTTATCAGAGATGAAGGCACTGAGGTTCCTATGTTTTTCTTTTATTAAAAACACTCAGCAGTATTCAGTCCAGGAGTCTGATATAATTTTGTGGAAGATCTGGGTAAACATCTGTAGTGTTAACTTGACTGGGGTCACTTATTGCAAATTTTCGGGAATTAAGGCAACTCTCTTTAGAGAGGTATCTTACTAGTTTCTCTGGAACATGTGTAGACTAATTGAATGTCATGGTCAATAATGTATAGTTTATTTGTGGTCAATAGTGTTAATGCATAGATTTCAGAAATGTAAGACATACACAACTTTGCAGCTACAAGATGATTTGTTTTGTTACTTAACCCGTGGAAGTTTTTCTGGTCGGGCCAAAGAAAATGTATGATATTCTTTTGACAAATGGATCTGAATATTACTCCTTTTCTTAACTAGAGACTGTGATTAATGAGATCTATTTTCAATCATGATTGGGATTACAGGCTTGGTTGTTGTTGATTGGGATTCTGCATTAAAAAAGTAATTTATATTTATTAATCCTTTTCTTTTGGTGAAAAAGATACATAATTCTCCATTATGTTTCTGATCTTATCTCTTGCTTGTGTACAGGAATCAGAAAGAGATTCAGAGAAGAAATGGAATCGTGTGGTGAAAATAAATTATCGGGGAGGGATATACAGGGGTCATGCTCAAGGTGGACTTCCTGAAGGAAAGGTACGTAATATAGACCTGAAAATTCAGGAAAGATCATACTTTCAATGCCTTTAATATAATAGGACGGTATACTTGTGATTTTTTTCAGGGCCGCCTATTACTTGGTGATGGAAGCATATATGATGGAATGTGGCGCTATGGTAAGAAATCGGGTCTGGGAACTTTCTACTTCGACAATGGGGATGTTTTTCAGGGATCATGGAGGGATGATGTCATGCATGGAAAGGTAACAATGTTGCCTGATACACATAAGTTTTACTTTTGATTTCACAAGTTACTAAATTAAAATTGCTACATGCGTTTACTTTCTACTATTTATGCTAGTGGAATTTTTAATTCTTATTTAACTTCATACACGAACTGCTGTTAATGATGTATTTTATGAAGTCCCATATCTTAAAGCTTTTGGTCTCTTTGCTCGGAATTTAACTTGAAATCTGGATTTTTTTTTTTTTTTTTTTTTCTGGAATGGTGTCTGAATTCTGTTTCTCTGTGGATTACATAGGGTTGGTTTTACTTTCACACCGGAGATAGATGGTTCGCAAACTTTTGGAAGGGCAAGGCAAATGGAGAAGGTCGCTTCTACTCACATCTAGGCGATGTGTTCTTTGGCCACTTCCAAGAGGGATGGCGACATGGCGTTTTTCTTCATATAAATGTTGATGGAACAAGGTTTGACTCTTTAGATATTCATGTTCTCTATTTGGTTTTTCTTTATACTAGATGGTCTATATGTTGCCTTGTTGATGAGAACGCGTTTTTGTCTGTGTATGTCTTTTTGTCGAAAATGAACTATTTGTTGTCGACGTGAATACTATTTTGTCAATGTATGTCTTTTCGTGTGAATGAGTTATTTGTCGGATAGCTCGTTAGAAGTGTCAATCCATCAAGCAATTGCCAAATGTCAAGGCTTGAGCTGAGCTTTGAGCTGATGGCCTAAACTACTAGAGTTTATTAGATTGTGTTAAATGGATAATAATTCATATTTCAATTTTGTTGTAAAATCAGATATATAACCCTTTAAATGTATATTACATTTACATAATTTTATTAATCATATCATTGTTCAAAATAAAATGATGAGGAAGATAATAGTTAGAAATCAAAAAATGTATATTTCTGAAAAAACTGTATGTGTAAAAACATTGCATTTTGAACACCTCTTTTACTCTTTTAGTGCAGTAAGTGCAATTAGTCTTTTTTAATTGTTTTTGATCTTTTAATAAAACGAGAAATAATTAATGAAGTTGGGTTGACCTAAAGCTTGTATTAATTTTCCAAACCAATCATTAGCTTTTTAGAAAATCTTGTTGAGAATCAAGCATCGAGAAAGCACTTTTAATTAATGTGTGAGCGTATCCAAGCCCAGCTTGTAGACAGAAGTGTGCAGTTCTCTCTTGCATTGTTTGGTATTAGAATTTATATCAGATGTATGTTCATGCACTTTTACATAGATCAGATACGACTTTTACTGATAATATTTGCTTTCAACATTTTGATGAACGCTGCAAATGTTCCTACATTGACCTCAATCCCGTGAAACAGTTATGGTACTGCTTTTGTTTCTGGTTTGCCGTAGTTGTTCAAGGCATGTTAAGTACAGCTTCACTTGGGTTATGGGACAATTAAACCCAGTGCCCACGTTCGTAGCTGGTTGTCAAGAACTATTTCACTGCTTAATGGCATCTATGTTGGCGATCTACGGCTACCATAATATGGTACTAGATCCATCTTTGTGTAATAAAACCAATTGCTACTTTGAGTGTCCGGCTTTAGAAACTAGTCGCGACTCAGCATTTGGTTTATCACTTTCCGATGTTAATATCAAAGAACATATTTGGTTTGTCTTCTACTGTAGACATATAATGAATTAGGTATCTGAGGCAAACTTTGGCAATTTGTTCGTTTGAGCCGGGAATCGGCTGAACCCTTGAAAACAAAAGGCAGTTCATCATAGATTTGCAGCACTAACGTTTCTGGTTTGACTTAAAGCTGTTGTATGTCATCATTTTTGCATTTCATTAATATTCCAATTTAACTTTTTCTTCTCAACTTTTTCCGGTATCTGATTTCTGAGGTTTGCATCATCGTCATGTTTCACAGGTGCGAAGAGATATGGGATGAGGGTGTGCTTATCAGCAAAAAGCAATTGGATCTCAATGCCGAAGTAGGTTGATGTTTTTACTTTTGGTACTTTTGACATACGAAATTATGAATCACGAGATGGGTTGGTATATCTATCAGGACATATGTGCCTTCAATTTAATCTGGTGATATATTATGCCTCAGGTCTACATTGTATAGCAATACTTCCACGCGTGAGTGCGTAATTTAAGGCTTAATGGGTGTGTTGTTTGAAATAATATTGCATATATATGAATAACAATAATAAAAAAACAATTGTCGTGCTATACACACACACTAGAAAGAAACGCCTGCTACGCACATTTGAGTTAAATCTCTCGTATCAACATCGGCACATCATTCTGTTCTTTTCGAACACTAAAATCCGATTGCGAAAATAACCTGCACAATGAAATCGATTGCATAAGATGAGTCACGTATTAATATGAAATCAAGTTTCAGCTTCTAACATACTTGCTTGCTCCCAAATAAGCCGACTTGATCATTTGAATTTCATCCATCTTGAAATTGAATATCGCTTCAATAACTAACTAAAAATGACTAGTGTGTTCAGAATTACTTCAGATATTTTTTTTATTTTTTTGATAAATTTACTTCAGTCTGCCGTCTTTTATAATAGCCTAATGGAACAAGACTTCAAGAATTTTTTTGGCAATGTAACTGCGAGTAAATGATAGGGAAAATTTCAGTTATATATCCAAATTATGTCCGCTTTTCCAATTACCTATCCAACCTTTCATTTTTAACACTTTACGGTCCAAACTTTCAATTTCGTTACACTTTACGGTCCAAACTTTCATTCCAACCTATCTCAGCAAAAAAACGTCACTTTGCGAGTAAATGATGTATCGCTGATGTCATCCAGATGGGGTATTTTCAGCATTTTACTAATTATTTACTTAAAAATAAAATAAATTAACAAATCAGACATATAAAGATTTAGCGCACTATTTTCTCACACAACCCGCCAAAATCAGAAACCCTAATTTCCAAAATCGAAAGCAAATCCACGAAATCGAACCTCAATTTCTTGTTTTTTCCACTCAATCGACATAATCTAACAATGGTCTGGAGAGTAAGAACCCCCACTAACGTTATTCTTGAAGGACAAATTACACCCGATTATGGTAAGAATCCCCAAATCTAAAATTTAATTTATTTATTTGTTTGGAGTTACTTTTCGTCGTGTGATCCCTCCTTTTGGGTGTATTTGCCAGCATAGTTGAACACATGCGAAAGCGTATTAATTTTTTTTTTTCTCACTTTAATTGCCACTGTGATTAGTTTAAGTGTGTTTATGTATGTTAATATCACACTAATTAATTTTTGTCTATATTCAGCTGGAGATAGAGATGACCCCATTCACCATTATATTGCATCATTCTGGCAAATTAATGAATTTGGGCAAATGGGTTTATCTTGAGGAACAAGTGAGCTATATGGATTGGTGTAATGAGGATGAAATGTCCAGGCTAGAGATACTGGAAATGGTGAAAGAGGTGGGTGTTAAAACAGAGGGTTGTGTGATGAGAATATGTTACATTCAAGATTCTGCTCCAGGTGAGTATATTGAAGTAAATAATGATAAGGACTCACTAGATATGGCGTTGGAGGCATCTACAAGGAAATTAATAGATGTTTATGTTCTTACAGATGAGGTACCATCAAATGCTACTCAATCACAGAGTGAATTGCCTAATCTTCCTCCAATGAGTGAATGGTTGGATTTTATTGGTGATAACAATGGAGGTGCCAATGTTGGTAAAGATGAGAGGTTTGAAGAAGGCCTTGTCTGATGATGATGATGATGAATTGCCTGATGTAGAAGATGTGGCAATTCTGTTAAGAGATATGGCCACCAGAAAAGTAAGAGCAAGTGATATACCTATTAGACTAGATATTGCCTAGAATAGATATTGTGTATATCTTTTGTATATTTGGTAATTATCTTGATAGGTAGTTTACTTAGTCATCAAGAATACTCTTGTATATATATGACATGATTATTAATGAGAAGGCAAGGCCAATATTATAATCTTACATGGTATCAAGCCTCTCTCTCTCTCAATGACAAACTCTACCGACACCCCAACCCTAAAAGAATCGGCCGCCGCCGCCTCCTCCATGGCCGCCGCCACCAACTCCTCCTCCTCCTCTAAAATCCTACCGGCCCTCACGGTCACAAACATCCGTAACTTTATTCCTATAGTGCTTGATGTTGAATCCGGACAATACAATTCTTGGTCCGAATTATTCAAAATTCATGCACGAGCCTTCGAAGTCACGGATCACCTCTTTCCCGATGAGGCCGATCCTCCCTCTGACGACGTCATTGAACCACGCATATGGAAACGCGTCGACGCCATCGTCCTTCAATGGATTTATGGCACCATCTCGAATGATCTACTTCACACGATCATCGAGAAAGACGCCACCGCTCTCTCTGCTTGGGTCCGTTTGGCTGAACTCTTTCAAGATAACAAAAACTCCAGAGCCGTCCATCTTGAAAGCCAATTTTCGTCCACCACTCTTGATGACTTCTCAAACGTGGGCGCTTACTGCCAAAAATTAAAGATGATTGCTGAGCAACTTGCTAATGTTGGCGCCCCCGTTTCGAATCAGAGGTTGGTTCTCCAACTTGTGGCCGGACTCAACGAGACATACGGTGGTATTGCAACTCTAATTCAGCAGAGTGATCCCCTTCCACTGTTCTCCAAGGCTCGTTCTATGCTTACTCATGAAGAAACGAGCCTCGCCAAATAGGCTGCCCGCACCTCCACCGAGACCGCTCTTGTCACGGGTCCACCTTCCTTGGACGGATCCACGCAGCAAACTCCTCCTCCATCTCGTGACAACCGTGCTCCACGTGCGAGGGGTCGGGGTCGCGGCTATCGCGGTCGAGGCGGGCGCAACACGGGCCGCGGGGGTGCACCATACGCCTCCTCTCCTATTTGGCATTGGCCCTATCCGCCCTACCCCTCCTACGGGCAAGCTTGGACAGCCCCGCCTTCACCGTACCCGACCGCACCGCGCGCACCAGCATCGCGCAGCCCCGGCATCCTTGGCCCGCGGCCCGCCCAGTCCTACTGTTCGGTCACCGCTCAGTCCACGCAGCCATATGCCCCCACGGACATAGCCGCTGCCATGCACACGCTCTCACTCAACCCTCCGGATGAGTCGTGGTATATGGACTCCGCTGCCACGTCTCATATGACATCCCAACAAGGTACGCTCTCACCCTATTTTAATACGAGCACCAAGCATGGCATAAATGTTGGTAGTGGTCAATCAATCCCAAATTCGTGGTTACGGTAATACGGCTCTTACTCATCCTTTCCCACCCCTTGCTCTAAATAATGTCTTACATGCTCCTCATATTATAAAAAATCATGTGTCGGTTCGGAAATTTACTGTTGATAACTCTGTGACTGTGGAATTTGATCCTTTTGGTTTCTCTGTGAAGGATCTATGGACGGGCACCCGACTTATGAGATGCAATAGCACTGGTGACCTCTATCCCATCTCCACAATGGCCTCACTCCCTTCCGCTGCTCCACATACTGCCCTCACCGCTCTGTGTCCCTCTCTTTGGCATGCTCGCCTCGGTCATCCGGGAACAACCATCCTTGATTGCTTATGGCGTACAGATTCCATCTCTTGTCCTAAAGAGTCCACGTCCTTATGTCCCTCTTGTCCTCTTGGCAAGCATATTAGACTACCTTTTATTTCCTCGCTTTCTATTACGTATTTTCCTTTTGATATTGTGCACAGTGACTTATGGTCATCACCTTTTTGAGTTCTTCTGGGCATCGGTTTTATGTGCTATTTTTGGACAATTATTCTGATTTTTTGTGGACATTTCCCCTTTCCCATAAATCCCAAGTTTTTCCTACCTTTACTTTATTTAGTAACTTTGTCAAAACTCAATTTGAACGCAATATAAAAACGTTTCAATGTGACAATGGTACTGAATTTAACAAAAAATTATTTCACAATTTTTGTGCGAATCATGGCATGCAATTTCGATTTTCTTGTCCTTACACATCTTCACAAAATGGAAAATCCGAAAGAAAAATAAGAACAATAAATAACATGGTTCGCACTCTTCTTGCTCATGCATCCGTCCCTCCCTCTTTTTGGCACCATGCACTTCAAATGGCAACATATTTACTCAACATACTACCATCTAAACGCTTGGGGTAATAAAATGCCTTTACAACTTTTATATCAAAAACATCCATCTTATGCACACATTCGCGTTTTTGGGTGTTTATGTTATCCGCTCATCCCTTCCCCTCATAAATAAACTACAACCTCGCTCCACTCCTTGTGTCTTCCTAGGTTTTCCATCAAACCACAGGGGTTACAAGTGCTATGACATCTCGAGTCGGAAAATAATCGTGTGCCGTCATGTCCTCTTTGATGAAGGTAAATTTCCGTTCTCGACACTCAATAACCCCTCCCCTAGTTCTTATAATTTTCTCGATTGTGATTTATCACCACTAATCACTTCTCATATCCTTACTCCACCTCACGGCCCCATGACCGCCCCACCCGACCCCCACGGTCCCCACGGCCCCTTAAACACTCCACCATCCCAATACCGAACCCCCTCCACCTATATCGACCGCCGCCCCGGCTACCCGCCCACCACCACCCCCGACTCCCTCTCATCCCATGACCACACGCAATCAACGTGGTATTTTAAAACCAAAACAACCACTCAACTTATCAGCCACCCTCTCCCCTTCCCCTATTCCTCGAAACCCTGTAGCCGCTTTATCTGACCCGGATTGGAAATTGGCTATGGCTGACGAGTTTGATGCTCTTATTAAAAATAAGACGTGGGAGTTAGTACCTCATCCTAGGGATGTTAATGTGATTCGTTCTTTGTGGATTTTTCGTCATAAATTTAACTCTGATGGTTCCTTTGAGCGGTACAAGGCTCGTCTTTGTGGTGATGGCAGGTCTCAACAGGTTGGAGTGGATTGTGCTGATACTTTCAGTCCCGTGGTCAAACCCGCTACTATACGGACTGTTCTTAGCATTGTCGTGTCCAAATCATGGTCCATTCATCAGTTGGATGTGAAGAATGCTTTTCTTCATGGTCATCTTCACGAGACAGTATATATGCATCAGCCCCTCGGCTTTCGGGATTCCTCCCGCCCTGATCACGTCTGTCTCTTGAAGAAATCTCTTTATGGCTTGAAGCAAGCCCCTCGTGCATGGTACCAGCGGTTTACTGATTATGTTCGCACTTTGGGTTTCTTCCACAGCACCTCCGACCACTCTCTCTTTATTTATCGGCGAGGTAACGACATTGCATATCTTCTTTTGTATGTTGATGATATTCTCCTTATCACCTCCACTACTGCCTTGCGCCATTCTATTATGGCCTCTCTCGGCTCGGAGTTTGCTATGAAGGATTTAGGTCCTTTAAGTTTTTTCTTGGGCATTTCTGTCACTCGAGATTCTACGGGATTATTTCTCTCTCAGCAGAAGTACTCTATGGATATCCTTGACCGCGTTGGCATGTCTTCTTGCAAGCCATCTCTCACTCCCGTTGATACTAAGTCCAAGCTTGGTGCAGCCCTCGACAGTGTCCCTTGCTCAGATCCGACCCTTTTCCGCTCTCTTGCGGGTGCTCTTCAGTATTTGACGTTTACCCGACCAGATATATCTTATGCTGTGCAGCAAATCTGTCTCTATATGCACGATCCTCGGGAAGCTCACATGCAAGCACTGAAACGTGTCTTGCGCTATATTCAGGGGACACTTGCTCTCGGTCTCTACATTCGGCCGACCTCTCTCTCTACACTTAAAGCCTTCACCGATGCTGATTGGGGGGGCTGCCCCGACACAAGTCGTTCCACGTCGGGTTATTGTGTATATCTTGGTGATAACCTTCTTTCTTGGTCAGCCAAACGGCAACCTACTCTTTCCCGCTCTAGTGCTGAAGCTGAATACCGTGGCGTTGCCAATGTTGTGTCGGAATCCTGTTGGCTTCGCAACTTGCTTTTGGAGCTTCATTTTCCGGTTTCCCGTGCCACTCTTGTCTATTGTGATAATGTTAGTGCTGTTTATCTTTCGGGGAATCCAGTTCAGCATCAACGCACCAAGCATATTGAGATGGATATTCACTTTGTGCGAGAAAAGGTGTCTCGCGGTGACGTTCGAGTCCTTCACGTGCCTTCTCGTTATCAAATTGCTGATATTTTCACTAAGGGCCTCCCTCGTATTCTCTTTGATGATTTTCGAGACAGCCTCAACGTTCGTCCTCCTCCCGTTGCGACTGCGGGGGTGTATTAGACTAGATATTGCCTAGAATAGATATTGTGTATATCTTTTGTATATTTGGTAATTATCTTGATAGGTAGTTTACTTAGTCATCAAGAATACTCTTGTATATATATGACATGATTATTAATGAGAAGGCAAGGCCAATATTATAATCTTACAATACCTAGCTCTTCAAGGGTTAATGATGATATCCATAGCCCCCCTCCCAACTGAATCAAGAAACCAGAGACACGTACCCCAATGCTTAAGAGACAATACTAGTCCACTGTTGGAATCTATAGTTGATATAGTGGACAATGATGATAGTGATGGTGAGGTCTGATGTGGTGATGATTCACAATTTTCAGACACTCTCAATGATAGCGACAATGATGCAACTGATGATGAATATCTTAGGAGTGCTAGTGAGGCAGTGGGGTTTGAGGAGTAAGAAGTTAATGCACCACATGAATTTGTTCGAACTGCCGATGATGGAGTTGAAAGCTCTAGCATAAATGCTCCTGTGCAAGATGGGGCAGAAAATAATTTAAACAAATGGAAAGGAAACGAAAAAGGAGAGACTTTGACAGGAAGGAAACCACAAAAGCCAATACCAAAAAGACCTACACAACAAGGTCATACCATTTTTAATCCATTATTTGACATGCATTGTGTCAAATTTGAGCTAGAGATGCAGTTTGATACCACTGAACTGTTAAGGGATGCCGTGGTAACTTTTGCAATAACTGAGGGGAGGTCTGTTAAGTTTCCAATCAATTGTCAGTTGAAGCTTTAAACAAAGTGTGCACAGGCTAACTGTAAATGGGAGCTATATGCATCAAGGCCAAACAAAGAAGACACAATGAGGATTAAAACTCTGAAGGAACCACATGAATGTACCAGATAGGACAAAGTAAAACAAGCAACTACCAGATACTTGGTAAAGAAATACCATACAAAGATAAATAGTGATCCAAACAGGCCTGCTAGCTCCATGCTAACTATTGCTAACATGGATTATGGTATAGACTTCCATATAGCTCAAATGTACAGAACTAAGAAGAAGGTATTTGCTGATGTTCATGGAACTGAAGTAAACCAATATTCCTTGCTATGGAGCTATGCTGAGGAGATCATGAAGACTAATCCAGGGACTACTGTGAAGTTGAAGTGTAAAGTGATGGGAGAGGTGTGTAAGTTCAAAAGGATATACATATGATAGGATGCTTTGAAGAAGGGATTTCTGAGAGGTTGCAGGCCCATCATATGCTTGGATGGGACACATCTCAAAACAAAGAATGGAGATATACTTTTGGCAGCTGTTGGTGTTGATGCAAATAACTGCACATATCCCATTGCATATGCAGTGGTAGAGAATGAGAGGAAGAAATCATGGTATTGGTTTCTAAGTATTCTGGTGGATGATCTTAATATCACTAACAATTATCATTGGACTGTTATGAGTGATAAACAGAAAGGTTTGGTTGATGTTGTTCATGAACTGTTGCCTGACTGTGAGCATATGTTCTGTGTTTTGCACTTGTGGACAAATTTGAAGAAGGAGCATCCAGGTCTTGCAATGAAAAATATACTTTGGGATGCTGCAAGAGCTGGTAGAGTCTGTGATTTCAACAAGATCATGGATAGGCTGCAAAAGAGGAATGTCAAAGCATACAACTGGTTAGCAAGCAAGCCTCCAACTCAATGGTCTAGAGCATTCTTTATAACACATTGCAAAAGTGATCTTTTGTTGAATAACATGTCTGAGAGCTTTAATGCCTCAATTGTAAAGCCAGGGAGATGCCAATCATTGACATGTTGGAATCTATTAGGAGAACCTTGATGAAGAGAACAAGTATCAGGAATATTGCCATAAAGAAGAGCAACAAGGCTATTACTCCTAAGGTATGGGATATTCTTGATAAAATTAGGGGAAAAGCTGGAGGTTATAGGGCTCACTGGAATGGACACTTTGAGTTTGAGGTTGAGGCACCTTATAATGATACTTTTGTGGTGCACTTGGAGAAGAAGTTATGTTCATGTATGAAGTGGGAGTTGACAGGTATCTCTTGTGTTCATACCTGTGCTGCAATGAGACACATGAGTTGGAAGCCAGAAGAGCACATACATGCTTATTATTCAAAGGAGACCTATCTAAGGACTTATAGTAACTACATGTCTCATATGCAAGGAAAGAGTGCATGTCTTATGCCTCAAACTTAGAGGAACAGAATAAAACCTCCCCCTGTCCAAACTATGCCTGGTAGGCCAAAAAAGAATGGTAGGAAGATTGATCCTGAAGAACTCAGAGAGATACAGTTGAGGAATGAACTTAGTGGCAAACTAGAAAAGGATGGAATTAAGATGCATTGTGGTTATTGCCAAGCTGAAGGTCATAATGCTAAGAGTTGTCAGGCAAGGAAGAATAACCCTCTAGCAAGTACATGGGTTCCCAAGCCAAGGGTCAATGGTAGGGGTAGAATTAAGAAAGGGAGTGGGAAAGGTAGAGCCAAAAAAGGGAAAAATGTTAGCACATCTGCTGATGCTAGCACGTCTGCTGAAGTTCCTTCAAATGCAAATGTTCCTTCGGAGATAGTGAACAAGCTGAGGTGATTACCAGTCTAATTTAATTACTTTCTCAACAAAATGTGAAGCCAAATTTAACTTGTAATTTCTGTTGATAGGTTGCTGGAACACACGAGTCTATTGTTAATACTGGTGCTGTTGATGATGATGGGCAATGTCAACCTACTCAAAGAGCAAATAAAAGAAAAAAAACAGGTAATAAAGATAGGCTTAATCATTCTAGCTAACTAAATTATATCTCTGTGAACCATTTATAGATTATGTATATCTGAAATGTAGGCACATACTAAAGTGGCTCCTAAAAGAAAGAAGAGTGCAACAACTAATTTGCCACCAAGACCATTGAGTAGACAATCACATAATGTAGCTTCTACAAGTGAAACCTCTCAATTACAAGTTAGTCCTCAAGCAAGACCATCTACAAGGAGTAATCCAACACAGTAGCTCCTATTCCAATTTCTGTTGGTGGGGTACAGACTAGGCCACTTACTAGAAGTCAAACACCTGAAAGGTTTACTAGTTTATTTACTGAGAAACCTACATGTAAGACAAAGAAGCAGCTTGTGTTCTTAGAGGCGCCAACATCCATCAGTAATTTGACTATCACTCCTCCAGGCAGAAATATGTTCAAACCTCCTGCTCCAAAGAAAAAAATTGGAGTTCCAAAAAAGGCTGCTGAGATTATGTCTGTTAGTACTGCAGAAGATGGTACTAACTAATTGTGATGTATAATGAACATTAGTGATTGCCACTGTTTTATGTAATGAATCTATTAGTGAGTTGTACTGTTTTGTAAGGTTTTGTTGTCCATATGAATGGATATTTAATGTGGCTCTTTATGAAACAACTCCGAAAGAACATGCAATAAGTTAAAAAAACTCTAGACTATATATAAAATTACACTCGACAACATAATATTTTGACTATTTTTACACTTAACGGTCCAAACTTTCAAACTTTTACACTTTAAGGTCCAAACTTTGAAAAATTTGACACTTTGCGGTCCAAACTTTGAAATTTTTTACATGCGAAGATATAAACTTTGACAAGTCTGACATCCGCAATTCTGAACTTTAACATTAATTATTTATTTCCTTTTATTTGATAAGATGCATATATCAACGCAGTACATAACTTAAAGCAATTTTTTTTTCCTTTTCATTGATTAACAACAATTGAATAGATGTCAGCCAACATAAACAATATTTTTTTTTCATAATGCGTATTTATGTGGTTGCTCAACTACCAATTTGACTCGAGACTCGGTGCAAGTTAAACACGATTAGACATCTATTCCATTATCACCGTTGGATCAAACAAGGACCAGTGTAAGACATAAATGTCACAAGGCATAAACTATTCATATTCTACTATTTATATACCAAACGTCAACCCTAATTATTACATGCAAACAAACCCTCAAATTCCATAGCAAAAAAAACACCCCTCTCTCAAAATTCCCAAAAAACTAATGGCGGCCTATTACCAGTCAACCCTAAAAAACGAGAACGACGAGGTTAGCGAGTACCTTCCTAACATCTTCCCCAACTTTTGCTAACTACTCTCACATCGACGAAGCCTATCTTATAGATGAACTCCGTGCTCTCGTCCAGCATGACCTCTGGTACACAGAGGCAACTATGCAGTCAGTGTACGAGCAACTGGCTGCAAAATTCTCGGAGAGAAGGGGCGTTGAAGTTACCCATGTGGAGATTCTGGACCGTCTGCGGATAATGCAGATGCGCCTTTAACTCTTCACCGAGTTTTACGGGAAACCAGGGGTCACCTACAACTGGAGACGAGGGGTCGTGAACACAGACTCCAACTATGCGTGCCACTTCAAAAATGTAAGGGTACTACAAACTTTGCATATTCTGATAATAGTAATAATATTTTACGTTTTTTAATCTGTATTTCACACTTGATGCAGCCTTCCAATATGGAGAAGAGATTTGCAGAAGAGGGGTTCAGGAACTACCGCAGGTTGGACTACTATTTTCGGATCATGAGGCTTTCCATCCCACCCATTAGGTTCGTGTCCAGATTCTAAGTAGACTATGGCATAATCTAAAGTGGTGGGATTTTGTAATCCCTGTTGAAACCCCCTACCCTTTTATGTCAAGGGTTTTCAACCCCTACCCTTTTATGTCAATGGTTTATTTATTTCTGGGGATTTTTGAACAATGGGTTTTTAGGTTTTTTCTTTGTTTTTTTTATGAATGGTTGTAGTTTAATTATGTTTTTATTCTATTTCTGCTTCATTAATTATTATGTGCATCTATTTAACACATGCATCAAGTTACATAACAGAAATCCAACACTCTTTCATTCAACACACTTTATTCTCAAAATCAGAAAACAAAAGCCTACTTAAACAAGTTAGCATACAACACATAAAATAAGAAAAAACATAGGGCAATTCATAATTTCCTATTTTTGGCCTCTAAATTAGTAGCATGCTTTTTAAGCTTCTTCATCCTCTTCAACAGCTTATTATTTTCCAACTCCAACTCAATGTTCTTTTGCTGCAACTTAGGTTCAATTTTTCCCTTTTGGAATTCCTTCAATTTGGCTTCGGCCTTTTCAATTCTTCTCCTCAACGTCGGTATAACCTCTCTTGCACGATGACAAATGAATTCATCAAACCAAAACCACAACCCACAACCAATGTTTCCCTTTTAATATTGCGTAAATCGACGACCCGAATTTTTACCAGTTAAGAAGAGGTGGGTAACGACTGGAAACCCGCACTTGCAAGAAAATTTCTCCATAACAGTAGTCTCTGACATTAGTCGATTATGATTGTGGCGTTAATTTGATGAATTTGTTGTTAATTTTCGAAATTGGGTTTTTAGGGTTCGTGGAATAATTCAATTTGGGGCCTATTCTAGGTTTAAATTGGTTTTAAAAGAGTTTGAATGAGTTAGGCGTTGAAAAATAGTAAAGTATCGAAAATACCCCTCTAGATGATGTCAACGATGCGTCATTTACTCGCAAAGTGACGTTTTTTGGCCGGGATAGGTCGGAATGAAAGTTTGGATCGTAAGGTGTAACGAAATTGAAAGTTTGGACCGTAAAATGTCAAAAAAGAAAGGTTTGATAGGTAACTGGAAAAGCGGGTATAGTTTGGATAGGTAATTGAAATTTTCCATAAATGATATTATTATGTACGCATGGAGCCCCTGCAGATACTGATCATGAGTTCGTCATAAACATTAAATTTGTAGCATGCCCGTGTACATGGATCATGAAGGGCAAATAAAAATTTGCCATTTTTTGTGGTCGATGGAAATGTTTTCATATGTTACTATCTACAAACATTAATATTTTAATGGATAAAACAAATGTTCATAAATGAAATTAACGTCTAAGAAGTCACGGGATTATTACTATGCATTTTCATAATAACTTCGTTTTTTATTGTGCAAGGGTCACCCAATGTTGTTAGATGACATCTCCAGTTTTTAGCACTGTGGCCCTCTCAAGGTCGAGAAAGAAGGCCACACCTATAAGCTTATGCTACCAACAAGATGTTAGGTATTTGAGTCGACAAATACGCGCCCCCAAGATTTGTCCATCGTGGATATAACGAAGCAAACACGAATAAAATATGACGATCGTAACAACACAAGAATTTAACGTGGAAACTCCAAAACCGGAGAAAAAAATCACGGGCCCCAAACGAAAGTACACTATGTAGAAAATTGTTACAACTACACAATTTCTCGCTCAACCCAACAATCCCCACAAAGCCTTTTTACCCATAACACTCCCTAAATACACCTCACACTAATATAGAAATATTACAAGAGGACACAAGGAATATTACACTGCAAAAGCTACTCTGAATTGGATGATTTCAAATAGCACAAGTTTATGCCCTTTTATAGGCAAAACTTTGCCAAAATCGTGCATGGTTTCTCAAGAAACCATTGGCCAATTAAATGGCCTTAGATTCAATCTCACTACCCCATTAATTGGGGTAGTTCGGCCAACAATCTCCACCTTGAAGATGTGATTATTAGTGACTAATCACGTCTTCAAAATCATATTCATTCCGGCCTTGGGCAATTGCACACCCAACTCCGCGTCAGAAGATCTTCATAGCTCCCGCTATCACTGCAACCGCAGTCGTACTTTTAGAAGTACCATGCTACACCATAAAGCATAACCACTCAAAATAAACCAATTTTGAGCATTCCTTTTTTTTTTTTTCCGGCCCATGTTGAACATTTACTTGCTGATAGTATGGTGCAACTTCACCTTTTGGCTCATCTGGAAGTCATCAGCTCGCCGACATGAATATACCACACCTTGCATTAACGCCAAAAGCAATGCCCGTGTGGACACTAGACCCACTAACATTAACGTCCTGTCTTATAGCAACTTTTAGGGTCTCATGCCATCAGGACGAGCATGCCACTTACATAACTTCACTAGAGTCACTGCAATAAGCAATGTTAGTATCGCCTCCAATGTTTCCCTTTGATGCCTCAGAGCCATTTGTCGAACCGGCTCCCCTTGTTGGACAATTTCTTCTAATGTGGCCAGATTGTCCGCATCGATAACACACTTTCCTCATAGAGTTCGTCTTCCTGCCATCGTAAGCCACCAATGCATTGTTTACATGTGAACCGTTACCCCCACTAAGCCTCCTCTCTTCAGAAGCTTGCTAGTAACTTCAGAGAGATTGATTTTCTCCTTCCCATGAATCAATATTGGTTTCATGTGCTCGTACAAATTTGGAAGAGACCAGATGAGTCTCAAGGCTTGATCCTCCTCATCAATTGCAACTCCAATGGATTCAAGCTCATCAACGATTCCGTTCAGAACACTCAGATGATCGGAGATACTCGCACCATCCGCTATTCGCAGTGTATGAAACAAGTACACGCGATTCGACACGCCATTCCCCTGGTACAACTCCTCAGAGTCCCTTTGCCGAAGAAACCCCATGCACGTTCGCAAGAACGTTTTTGGCCAGGCACATGTGAATTGCGCTCGCTGCTCGCAAATCCAGATCCTCCCAATCATCATCGTCCACCACAACTTTTATACCAGCTGCCTCGAATGTCGTGCTAGTACTGACACTAGGGGTGTTCATAAACACGCCCACCCGCCCGACCCGTCTAAACCCGACCCGCTCAACCCGCCACCCACATGTTTTTAATTTTTTAACTTGTATCTCGGTTGGAAAAAATGGTAACCCGCCTTTGAGCAGGTGGGTTGTGGGTTGAGCAGTACACCCGCCCGCCCACCCGCTTACCCATCATATAAAACAAAAAATAGAGTTCTTAATATAATAACTATACCAAAAATGAAAAGAAAAATAAAATAGTTGTGTGTTAGTCAAATAATAGAGATAGTTACACAATATTTTAGTTCATATTTAAGTTAACGAGTTAATAATTAGACGTGAATGGAGGGAAGACTTTACATACGTATTGATATAACTCATTATTCATTAATACATGAATTTATTTGCATATATCATAAGCATACGACAAAAAATAAAAAAAAAACTAAGGAAAAAATGAGAGGATATTTCTTTAATACGAGAATATAGGATTATTGCACTATACAACTTGTGTTTCTAGAAACATGAAAAAAAAAGAATTTTATTTTGTGATTTGATGTGTAACATAACCTGCTAACCCGCCCGTCAATCCGTCTGCACCCGCCTAAGCCGCAACCTGCATGGTCATAAAAATAAATCCACCCGCAAGTATTGGGTATGGTGTCTTTTTCGACGACAACCTGCTAAAATCTGCCCGCGAACACCCCTCACTGACACTAAGTATAACGACAACCCTCCCATTTAAAGCCTTGTGTAACCCTGACTGAATCAACAAATCCATGACTTGAACTTGCCACAAGCCAAAATTGATTTTTCCGTCAAATTTCACCATATTCGTACCCTTGCTCCATGACATTGCACCGGCGAGCCTTGGTGAATTTAAAGTAGATCGAAATAGCACAAATTAAACCCTAAAAAAGAAATAGCTCGTCTTTCCAGACAAGGTTTCAAGGTTCCTAGATAATTGGTGGGATCACAACGGTCCCGCTTAATAACCAATTACCTTTGACAGAACCGCCTTTATCAGCGCTAGCGCTTATTCACACTGCTATCAACCAGAGCTCCACCCCAGCAAAAGCTCCACCTCCAGCAGGACCCAGGCTCTGATACCACTTGTTAGGTATTTGAGTCGACAAATACGCGCCCCCAAAATTTGCCCATCGTGAATATAACGAAGCAAACACGAATAAAATATGACGATCGTAACAACACAAGAATTTAACGTGAAAACTCCAAAATCGAAGAAAAAAACCAACTGCGCCCAACGAAAATACACTATGTAGAAAATTGTTACAACTACACAATTTCTCGAGCAACTCAACGATCCCCACATAGCTTTTTTACCCGTAACACTCTCCAAATACACCTCACACTAATATAGAAATATTACAAGAGGACACAAGGAATATTACACTGCAAAAGCTACTATGAATTGGATGACTTCAAATAGCACAAGTTTATGCCCTTTTGTAGGCAAAACTTTGCCAAAACCGTGCATGGTTTCTTGAGAAACCATTGGCCAATTAAATGGCCTTAGATCCAATCTTACTACCCCAATAATTGGGGTATTTCGGCCAACACAAGATAGATTAAAAGTTCACCCTTTCACAATTGAAGGCGAGATTAAAAGTTCTCGAGGGAACAGTTGTTAGAGCAGGAATCAGGGGTGAGATTAAGGAGAAACAGAGTCCCCAAATCCAACATATCTATAAAAGGCAAAATATACAAGAAACTGACATGGAAAAGCTACAAGTAAGACTTAATAAAAGTTACAGATTATTGCAAATTAGCAGAAAGAAATAACTCATTAAGTGTAGCAAGCTGACTTTACAAATAAAAGAGTGGTGAACTGAGATGAGGCAATAGCCAAGTGGCAATCAGCTGGGGCTGAAGGCTTTAAACTTCATTATTAACTTCCTGCATTTCTTCTTCCTTTCTAGTAAAACAAATTGAAATGTTCTGACTCTACGTAATGAATAAGAGTCGTTCTTTCTAGGGAGACACTGGTGTCTATCATATACAATCCAGTAAATAGTATAGACAAATTGGTAAACCCAAAGCCCCAGACTCTAAGAAAAGAGTATACTGGCAATAAAAGAAAATCAAATTTGCGAAAAGGTTCTCAGCCCCAAGATAACATTTAGGTGGATCATGGATATCGGACAAAGTTTTGTTGAAGAGCCATTAGAAGTCACTTCACTTAGTACACAGAAATCGTTTTTCATGATGATAATGCTTAACTGAAACAGATAGAAGTATGGGATACAAACGAAAATGCTTGGTTCTTTACAGATAGCCTTTCAATTGATGCTTATGCACCTTAATTGGACAACATTGAACAACCACCAACACACAACTAACATTTCAAAGATCACAAAAGAGAAAGCAGTCTCAATATACCCACAAATTTTAGCGGAACCAACCAATTACATTTTATGATGCTTCAGCCTTTGCAGGGAACCATTAATTGCTGCCACCACCCAACAGATAACCAAGGGAAGAACCTCCTCCAGGGGCAGCATGGACCTTCGTTGATGGTCGGTCCTGCAACAGACCGAATTGTTTCTTTTAGAACTTAATATTGAACGCAATTTTCAGGAGGCAAACACACATGATGCACAGGCCATGCATCGTCCTACTTTACCACAATTACATATGAATGGTCTAAGACTAAGATGCACCAAACCATACACGTACATGTTCTGTATTTTTAGTTTTCATTATCGTAAACGGAAGAAAGAACGAAGCATTTAGGTTTTTTTTTTTTTTTTTTTTTTTTTTGCAAACATGTGGTGATGCGATTGTCTATCCCAGTGAAGTTTGCCTAGGCTATGGTTAAAGAGAGAAACTGACCAAAAGGGATGAGATATATTTCACAAAGCAAATATATGGATGAAAATGGCTAAGGAGAGATATCGATCCATAAGCCTTCATAAATGTCTAGTTTATGAATGATCACTTCAACAACTATTTTATTCTGATATTAGTCTAAGGTAACCAGGAAACAGATTAAGGAAAGAGAAAAAGAACTAGAAAGAGGTGGTGAGAATGGCAATAGTTATAACTATGGCAATGACACCCAGACGAAGATAAAAATGAATGACATGAACAATCTGAGGTTCCTTTTCGGGGAAGGGCATAAAGACCTCATGAATTTCTAATTGTTATTATTTTGGTTAGACAAGTAAAATGATGCAAAATTTGTAACAGTTGTGTCCTGTGGAATTAAAGGTCAATTACGACATATTTCACTAGACAAATTGCTCCCAGTATTCTCAACAACAGGTCAACAACTCCGCCATAAATCAACTATGTTGGAGTTCTATCACTCAAGTAAAGTATGCCGATGGGCCCTAGCAACTGAGATGCTTGTCTTGGGTTTGTTGCTTCCGTTTCTGTAATTTGAATTTTATGTGGCACTTACGAAGAAACTGAATAAGACAACAGTAGCACATCCCAATTCCTAGGACTTCTCACAGAGAACTGATGCATAATTTTCTAAACCCCCTCCTCCCTTAAAATGTTATGTGAAGTTCTGAAAAGATGTATATCCATGACAATGTCATGATGGCAGACTTAATTAGCAGTTTAGCACTATTCTCAATGAAAAGGTGTATGAGGTGGCGACGTACTGTGATGAAATTGGAAGTGTTTTGACCATCAGCTCTAAAGTAGTTGTTTGTAGTGCTACTATGAATGCCTGCAGGAATCTGCTTGCTAACATCTACAGGCTGAGGAGCGGCATTAGGTTTTGGTGCAGGTTCTTTACTTGAAGCCTTAATTTCACTTGGGGCAGCTTCAGCCTTCTCATTTGATGGTTTTGGTGCCTCACCACCCCCAAACAAGTAGCCTAATGAGCTCTGTCCTCCGCCATAGCTGACTCCACGACCCATATTTCCTATTCTTCTTTTAAGATTTTGAATTCAAAACCTGTCCAAAAGCCAAGCAGATAAATAAAGACTACACTCTAAAAATAATGGAATAGTATATAATTAAAGTTTCAGCTGCTGAAATTCATGGATCTGTATCTGGACAACTTGACAGGATATATCATCGGACATGGTTTTCACTTCATGCTAGATGTGTATCATATGTTAATCAGCTCAACTGTGACCTAGCGAGTCAAGCCCTGACTCATGGATCAATCGGCTTTGTAAATTTTGAACGAGTCACTAATATTCAGGATTTTTCCAAGGTACTCATGTCAATAATTAAGAAATTCTTAGAAGGACTAATTTTGTGACTGCAACATTCCAGCCAGTTTAACATTATTCTCATCCTTTATTTTATTTCAAGATCTTATTTCAAAAGCCTTAAGAGTTTGAAGAAGGATTATGCATCACGGGTCTATTGTACTGGTTCCAACCTGCAGCTTTTAATGCCAAGCAATTTGAAGCCATTTCCACATCTAATTTAAGTCACTATCAAGATATCTTTCTTTCTTTTTAAATTACATTCCCAAATAACGAGATCAAAAGAAACTGATTGCAAAATTTCCACCTCTTACATCTTTTTTCCTTTCATTGCAACTACAAGCCCACCCACCATACAAAAGCCACTCCGTGCCAGGCAGGTACAGAGCCTTGTTAGAAGAATTAATTAGTTTTCTACTTCACTGGAGGACGATGTAATTTATCTTCTTAAAATTTCAAACTTAATAGTAAGAAAGTTAATCTAAACAACACCAAACTCAAAAAACAATTCTAGAAATCTTTTCTGAGTAAAATGACGAAGAATCACAACTATACTCCTTAAGAGATTGCCCTCCTGCTAGAAGTCAAAAGACCATCCGCCACACATCATCTTTGAAAGCTTAACATTGATTATTTAATAAAGCTTTGGAGAATCCTATGTGAGTGCCACTATAACAAGCTATTCAACTCGTAGCTTCCAGTCAACCACTAGCCAATACTTTCAACAACAGAATAACATATGCTCTTTAATACAACATGAGAAAAAAAAATAATGAGTCAGAACCTCTCCTATATTGGCTCACACATCTAAGATTACAGTAAAGTACACAAACGTTCAGGGACAAATTAATTCAAAGTTCATAAAAATTTATTAGCTATGTCACACAATATTAAACAAAGTTTTCCTGAAGTTAAGTAGACACAAGAACAAGTGACAACGTGTAAACCAATCACTAGATGAATGCTATTATTATTCCAACAAGTTTATATAACAATGTGCCAAACATTCTGTACTCATCTCATATGAGATCCATGAATCAATAACCAGATTTGTCTCAAATAATTTACTCTTTACTTTGCCTAGAACATTTACTTGAACAAAGCTCTTGGGGATCAGTTCAATCTCACATAAACATAACCTCACACCATAATCATAATATAAATACAAACGTCGGGGGTAAAAAAAGGGTCCGAATCTCAGAAACATCCACGTGTTAAGCTTAACCACGCGTGCGAGAGCGCGTTTGGAAATTGTAATATAAATATAAACATCTAATCTCTCGGTAAGCTTAAGCTTTTAAATAAGACGGCAATTCAATCGTACCAGTGTTGAGTTATAATCATATTTCGAATACAACAACTTAACCCTTCCTTCCTTCCACCTTTTGTTTCAATTATTAGAACTACAGATTACTCAGAGAATTCTTCTCAACATCACAGAGTTGGAAAAAAGAATATAATATTTTCAGATCATACATAATTCCAAAGCATTCATCAATTACAGGAGGAGAAATTAACAGACATGTCACAAATCACCACAAAAAATAACAGCCAGATCATCGATTCAACAGCATAAAAACATATATTATAGATACAAAAAATAGATACAACGGGAGTTGAGTTTTGTTGTCGGTTACCTCTCAGCGGCAGATCTACCACGCGATGAAAAAAAAATTCAGTCTTCAGAAAATTGAGTGTTCAATATATATTATTAAAGAGCCTGGTTTTTGCTATTTCCAGACCATTCTTCGTCCTTCCAGGTTACACGAGACTTGTACTTGTACATGTACATTATTAAACAGTGGGTAATTTGGGCGTGGAAGTAGCAAATAAGGAAATTGCAAAACTTATTCAACTACTACAATCTCAATTGCTCGCCAAAAAAAGAAGAACATACAATTGAACTAATTTGAGGTGCTTATAAAATAACATTTAGAAAAGTAATTTTTAAGTATTGATTAAATTATAGTAAGGTAAGACATAGTTGCTTTGCTTAAAAACATTTAGATGTTACTTTGACATATAGTCTAAGAGAAGAATCACACATTTAATATGTTTTGACTTTTGACTATAGAGAAAAAACTTACAAGTCAGTAATATTTAACTCTTACTTACAATTCTTTGCCATTATCTATAAATATATTATTTATATATAGTATCCATTTTTGTAGGTTGTACAACGTTCAAATCATACTTCCAATAAAATATTTTAAAAGTAATGAAAAGCTAGTTATAAATATAGAAACTCTCTCATTATCTATATATCTCTTTATATATATATGTTAATATATCCCATTTGTATTATTAATTTTCTATATAGAAACCCTCTCATTATATATATATATATATATATGTGATATATGATAACACATAAAAATACCACAACCAATTACGAAGCCTACCGCATCCAGTCAGTCTCTTGTGTTGTGTTTATAGGTAAAATCATTTGATTGTATCCATAATTAATAAATATATCATGTATATTTTTCGTTGGAAAATTTTGACTTTTCCATGATTTTGAAAGTTTATTTTAATGGGTTCCTCTTTATATAATTAGAACTTCTTTAACTTAATGAAATCTTCGTTTCATGCAGATAAATCTAATATATTTAATTATTCAATCCCAATATGGGATGAATGAGAAATAAGATGAACAAGTAAGCTAGTTGAAATAAGTAATCTTGAAGAAATGAAAGGAAATGGGTGGGAAGGTAAAAAGTTACCATCCCACATGAAAAGTTTGAGCTAAACTGCCTGATAAGTTGCTTTTTTTGTATAAGAGTTTGGACCCTTTGGGATACCACATGTCTTTAAATGGGGAAGACATAGATGTTATGGGTCATGCTACAAAGCCCAAACGCGCGCGCTGCCGTCCGTCCGGCCCGGCCTCAGCCTCGACCGGGTTGTGGGTTACGCGTCGTGGGCTTGACTGAGCTTGAATTTCCCTACAATATTAATCTTTTTGGACAAAGTTTAATTAATCAAGTAATTAATTGTCTGAATAAGCAACACATTAAATAATTAATTTAACGTGATTTGGTGTAAGAATCTGGTCGAAACATTGTGTCTAGTGGCTGAAAATCTGGAGGGAAAATTCAGTCAACAAACAATCACCTACACACCCCGTCAGCAGAAATGATGCACCCTTTCATCCGAATAGGTGCACAGTCAGCCGAAATGGTGCAGATTATGGCGAAAAAGTTGTGACATAGAAAGGATGTGTCCGTCCCGTAAAACCCTAAGCCAACTTTCGTAATCTATAAATAGGCCCCTCTACTTCTTTATTTTTAGTTCAATTCATACATTCTCTTCTTACTTTTTGTTTGGTTCCAAGCAGGGGCGGATACAGAGGGGGATCAGTGGGTGCAGCTGCACCCCCTCATTTTTTTAATTCTTTTAATTACTAGTATATATTATCATGTAAGGACCTCTAATTTCATCCAATTTACACTAGTATATATAATCTCGCACCCCCTCATTATAAATCCTGCTTCCGCCCCTGGTTCCAAGAGTTCAAAACATTATTTTTGGTTCGCCGTTTCTTAATATTTAAAGTGCTGCTATATTGAGAAGAAAGTCGTTGCATCTTGGAAAGCGATTGCCGATCAAATCGTAAGCACCGAGCGGGACAAATATCATTTTAAAGAGAAAGACTTCAATTCTTGGCTTGACTTTAAATACTGGTTTGTTTTTCTAATTTGCACTTGTTACGCTCAATATTTTTTAGATAAGGTATACTTCGCATTTCATCACATGTATTTCCAAAAACAATTAGATACCATAGCTAACTTAACTTGAAGTTCATTATAGTATCACAATGATATGTATAGAGCAAAATCCCTCCATACAGATCAATTTCGTATAATTTACTATTTTCTCCTTCAAAGCTAATTGTATAATGAGTTTTCCTTTTCAGTATCACCACATAATTAGCTAGTCTATATAAACGCAATTAAGGCTTGTTCATTTACATATAAAGATAAACTTTCATTAATTAAAGATTTGATTAACTGGAATATGTCATGGATGAAAATTAAATAATTAACTCATCATGCTCCCCACACGATAAAGAGTAATTCAAATAAATAAATAAAAGAGTAGAAAAGGCAATTGGAAAAACTTTATGACAATAAAATACGAAAAGAAGATTTAATCATTTTCCTTTTTTTTTATATTAACTCCTATTTATCTGTTTTATAATTATTTATGAGTCGTATATTTTTTGTTAAATTGCTGAACTCATAAAATATACTTTTGACTTTTTTTTTTGATTTTTTCCTTTCATATTTTGTTTTCTTTATCATTATTGTATATAATTGAAAAAGATTCGCAAAATTCACACAACGGATTAATATATGCATGTACATGCAAAAATAAACCCAAATAACAAATTCCATTATCAATTCTCTTGAAAAATCTCAACGAAATTATTGGTTTGTCAAAACTAAGAATTTTATAGATTGAATTTAAATAGACTGAATTTGGTGTATTAATTTATCAACAATAATTAAAGAGAAATGCAGCGGGGGAATAAATCACCATAACATGACCAAAAGAAAGAAAGAAAAAAAAAAGAAGAACTGCATGTGCAATGCTTTCACACGAAAACAAAAAACAAAAAACAAAAAAAAGAAAAGAAAAGAAAGAAAAGAGAAAACTATGCTGTAAATGATTTATTGGAATAATCAAGAAATTAATCTACCAACGTGAACTGTGGAGAATTTACAAATATATAACTGAATAATTTTATATTTTGTGTTTATGTTTGGAAAGAGAATATCAATAATTAATGTAAGAGAATATTTCTATTAATTTGATGATTGTAATGGGAGAAATCATGAAATTGAAAAATGAAGATATATAAAGTTGTTAGTTTGAGAAGGGTAAAATAATAAGTATCAGGAAATTGCTCTATATGGAGGAATTTTGCTATGTATATATCATCTCCCCAATGATATTAGCCATTAAACATCTATTTTTGTAAGCGTGTAGTTCCGAACTACATGTGAGGCTTATGTAATCATATCAAATTAAAGTTCCAGCTGTAAATTATCTCTTAACGGCACATTTGGTTGCCCCATGAGGTTAAAACCCATATAATTTAGTGTCAAGATTATACTAAATAAAACTTAATCTTACATTTGGTTGCCAAAAAAAATCTCACCTTGTAGCCTTTAATTTTACTAAAACTCATGTTTGGTTGCACATACACATCCACATAATTTCGTGAATTACCAAAATTACCCTTAAGTTGCTTCGTAATTCGTGATTCTACTTTATGTCATTCAATTGTGATGTAAACACCTTTTTAGGGGTAAGAAAATGTATTTTTTTTTGAAAAAGTGGGGGCAAAATGGTATTTAACTTGAGTGGATGAAGTTGGTGGTTGTGGCATTAAATTATCATAGGGAGGGGGGGGGGGGGTGTGGGATTAGTTATCTTGGAAAATGCTACAAAAAAACAATTTATCTTGGGCCCCTTCTACCTTTTATTTGCCAACCAAATGTGGTATAAACCCACAATATTTAATTAATATGGGCTGTTAAGGGCAACCAAATGTGCCGTAACGGCACATTTGGTTGCCCCATGAGCTTAAAACCCATATAATTTAGTGTCAAGATTATACTAAATAAAACAATTAATCTTACATTTGGTTGCCAAAAAAATCCCACCTTGTAGCCTTTAATTTTACTAAAACTCATGTTTGGTTGCACATACACATCCATATAATTTCGTGAATTATCAAAACTACCCTTAAGTTGTTTCGTAATTCGTGATTCTACTTTATGTCATTCAATTGTGATGTAAGCACCTTTTAAGGGGTAGAAAAATGTATTTTTTTTTGAAAAAGTGGGGGCAAAACGGTATTTAACTTGAGTGACTGAAGTTGGTGGTTGTGGCATTAAATTATCATAGGGAGAGGGGGGGGGGGGGGTGAGATTAGTTATCTTGGAATATGTTCCAAAAATGCAATTTATCTTGGGTCCCTTCTACCTTTTATTTGTCAACCAAATGTGGTATAAACCCACATTATTTAATTAATATGGGCTATTAAGAACATCCAAATGTGCCGTAAGTTTATGACATTATATTTAGAGATAATTAAAATAATATTTCAGTACGAAAACATCGTCATTATCGAAGCGCACGTATAAGCTTCAATTGTATTTGTGACATATGTTTTTGAATTTCATAAAAGATATATTTCTAAAGAAAAACACATAGAAGGTTTAACAATTAAAAAATAGGAACTTAATTATATTTTTGCAATTTATTCTCTTATAAGTATAAAGAGTGGCAGTCACGTCTTGCACATGCAAGACACTATGCATGTTCTTGCATCGACCCCAAAAATGTCAAATACATTCCACCATGAAGAACAAATACAATATTCGCATGGTGTAGCCTTTTAGTTCCGAAATTCGTGATTCATGGGAACAAAAAAAATATTATAACTATTAATATATGACCTAAAATACTCATGAATCATGATACACGAGAATTAATAAACGATTTAAAACTGTTAATGACGTATGCAGTTTTTTTTTTTTAACAACAACAATTTTATTTATATGCTAGGTCGAAGTCAAAAGATGTACATCGGAGGTACGGGGTTGAGGCTGGCTAGAGAGTCTCAGAATATGTACAAGTAATATCACACATGCCAAGAGACTCCAGTCCGGGCGTGCAACCATGCCAAGTTGCGCAAAAATGGTGGCTCCAGAAGACTATACAAGCTCGATTGACTCCCTCTTTTACCAGCACAACCGCGAGCCTGTTTGCCTTTCGATATATACATGAGATAAAAAAGGTGGTGCTACTTCCTTATAATCTTCGAACATCACAGAAAAAGGCTCGGCTCTCTGCCGAGGCCACCAGGCCCCCATTCCTAGTCAGATAACCGAACGTGACTTCCGAGTCAGTTTCTATAATAAGTGCAGGTATAGAAAGTCATAATGAGGTCATTAATCCTTGGCGAATAGCCCAAAGTTCAGTTGTATTGTTGGTGCTGTAACTCGTCGATTAGAAAAAAAGCACCAACTATGTTACCTACAAAATCACGTATCACGCCACCAATACCAGAGAAGCCGTGGTTGGCAGTGCCGAGCCATCCATGTTCTACTTGAAGATAACTCGTGGCGGCGGGATCTAGTGGATAAATAACCTATGACATTTGAGAGGTTTCAGGGGAGAACCTGGTGGACACTCTGCCAAGGTTAGATTAATACGGCGCGATATGTGCTCCGTAGAGAGTGCGTGTCCTCGAAAAAGAACTCGTTTCTGGCACGCCAGATAGCCCAACACCCAATGAGGGTGATGTTTGGGCTTAGGAGGCAGTAGGTGTGGAATGGAGGCTCCCCTCCCCATGGGGTGCGAACTGTAGAAAAGTGACCCAAACCTCTGCGAGTAGGGGGCACTCCGTGAAGAGGTGTGCCATTGTTTCTACCCTGTAAAGGCAAAGTGGGCATGTTTCGGAGATGGGAATGTGACGCTGTACAAGGTTGTCCCATGTGGGTAGAGCCTCGTGTGCTAAGAGCCAACCAAAGAATTTTGATACGGGGAAACTGGGGACTTCCAAAAGGTCGTCCAGGGGAGGTTGGGCGAGGGAGGTCCTGTACGTCTTGTGAGTGAGCCAACCATTGGAAGAGACATAAGTTAATGGATACCCAGTTGCCGAACATCCATCTCATGGATTCCAGGAGTTCTGGGAAGAAGCGGAGCAATGGATTTCCATATTCGGTTAGAGTTGGCGGGAATCATTGTCATGAGTGGGCTGTATTGCGGGAAGTATTGCCCCGACTACCCCCGCCCATAGTGTCTTTAGTTCATGTAGTAGGCGCCGCCTAAGTTTGAGCATGTATGCATTGTTGGGTTGCTCAAGGTGGTGGAAACTCTGTTCGCGCATTCGGGTCGAAGTGTAAATAGTTGGCCAAGGGACCAAGCCCTTGTAGCGGCTGTCGCCATCCGCATTCCAGAGGAAAGATTTGGACAGTTTGGTGAAAGTGGTTAGTGTGGTTTCGGGTAGGCGCAGGAAACTCATTTTATACCCTAGAATAGTTTAGAAGGTCATTAGTATGAAGAGGAGGCAACCAACCTATGACAAGTGCCGTGAATGCCACACCCCTAAGCGGTGGGTGAAGCGTTTCAAGACCGGGTCAAATAAGCGGGGGCAAAAACGCTCCTGCCAGATTGGGATACCAAGGTATTTGTCAGGGTTTGACATGGGTTCCATTTGGAGGAGGCGGAGGATAGGGTTGCAACACCTTCATGGTATATTCGGGGAGAAGAGCACGCAAGATGTTTCGTAACTGACTCCCGGGCCAGCTGCGGCATGGAAGGATTCTAGGAACTCAAGAAGGAGTTCCAGTGGGTGGTCCTCACAAAAGATGAAGCAGTCGTCGGCAAAGCTTAGGATGGGAATAAGAGGCCCACCTCGACTAACACGTGTGGCTCAAAAGCGACCATCTTCAGTGGCATGCACAAATGCGGCAATGAGGGGTTCCATGTAGAGGATAAAGAGGTAGGGCAGAGGGGGTCTTTCTGCCGCATACCATTTTCTGCCCGCCAACCCGGCGAACGAGTGTCATTGACGCAGACATTGTATTCCACCGAGCAAACACATTCCATGATCTAGTTAATGAGGCCAGAGGGAAGTGGAATTGCAGTAGTTTGTACTCAATGAATGCACAATTGACGTGGTTGTCCACCTTTACCAAGCCAATTTTAATGGGAAGTAAGCCCAAACGACCAGAACTTTGATTATTAATCGTTTGTATCAGTTCCTGAGCAATGATGACATTGTCACTAATTGAACGGTGGGGGTACAAATGCATTTTGGTATAGGGAAATAAGGGAGTTCATTACAAGCCTGAGTCGTGCCAGAAGTTTAGATGATATTGTAGCTAATATTGGAGAGGCTAATGGGATGGAAGTGATGGGGGGACTGTGGTTGGTCCCGTTTGGGGAGCAGAACAATATTAGTTTGATTAATGCAGTGAGCATCTAGCAAGTAGAAAAAAGTCCCGCACCAGGGTGGTGATGTGGGTGTGGACTTTATCCCAGTATTACTGGAAAAAATGGATGTTGAGACCATTCGACCCTAGGGCTTTCGTCGGTCCGATGCTGAATACTGCATGTGAATCTCTTTGTCGTCCGTCGAATGGAGTAGGAAGGGGATAAAGCTAGAGTCCATGATGAGAAGGGGAGAGGATAGGGTGTCATCAGGGTCATGCGGGGGTGTATATGGATTTACAATTATATCAGAAATTCTTGAGCCAATTATTTGAGACTGGAGAGCCGTTATAAATATGCTTCACCCACTAGCAACATATAGTTTTTTAGAATTGTCTGCCAGCAGAGTAAATATCTTTTCACCATATGCGGTGAAGAGTGTTCGCATTCCATTATGTTGGTTTTACGTTCTCAGCTTTTTTCTTTCTCTCCTTATATTATTTTAATATTTTTTATGAGTTCTCTGTGGCTTTTGTTATTTTAATTTAAAATTATTATGAAGGCGCTATTTAATTTATTTTAGAAACTCAGAAATGTTCATCAGTATACACGAGAGCAAATAAATAACAAACCATAGCAAATAGCGTATATAAATGATATTGCATCCATTAACTATCAAGATATGGAAAAAGACATTTTGCAAAATATTTTGCTATCTAATGTAACAAAAATAATACAAAGATAAGTCTAAGGAAAATTGTTACCTGCCTCGATTTAATAATCAATTATTACATTATAAGTGTAATAGATAGGATTTATTATCAGTAATTTGTTAATTATTTATTAGTGGAGAGATAGGTGTTATTAGTGCATAGGAAGTTAATTGTTTGAGGGAAGTATTTAGTGAATGGAAATAAGTTAATTTGTAAGATTATAAATATGTTAGTAGGTTATGCGAAATTGAAAGGTAGGAAATGAAATTAAATAATTTTAAATTCTATATTTCTCATCTCTATTATTAGGAGTTTTGTTTTCACTCGAAGTGTAACAACACGTTAGGATCCCTAACAATGGTGCTTTCATCGTTGGCCTCTCAAAGCCTCCCAAATCCACTCAAACACAATCCTCATTACCCACTCCATCAATGGCGACAATTCTTAACCATGTTCAAAACACATCAAAGAAATTCGAGTCAAGCGTCGCCAATTTTATGAAGTATTTAAGAGTTTTCTTATCGATATAAATCTCCAGTCAGTTGCTTGTAAGGCGACAACAACGACTTTCAATTGGTTGACAGTGACCTTTGCTCCACCACCACAACCTCCACTAATGCCACTCTCCAAGCCTCATACTGGTTTTATCGACAAAATCGAGTTCACAAATCGTACTCAAAACCTCAACATCATCCATAAGATTTTCCGACTCAAGCATTTCTTCCTTCACCATTTAACAAATCTCCATACACATCCATCCAAATTCAAATTCCAATTCTCAATCCACGACCACAATCCCAACCATTTCTATCATTTGTTGATGATTATTTCCCAATCCATATTACTCGCTCGGTTCCTACTCAGAAACCTACACCACTCAACGCCTTAAAGCCCCTTTTACTTACAACTGCACTCTCGGTTGAAAAGGAGCCCATCGCAGATCCATACAATCCTTTTATTATGTTAGCGTCATTGTTGTCATGCCAATTAAAAAACTAGCCACAAGAATGAACGGCTTGATTGAAAGAAGAGAAGGAAATTTCCTACTTTCTTGAATGTGCAAGAAGCGGCCCACTTTGATATTTATGAATACTCAACCGTCATGTGTAATCATAAGAAAAAGAACAAAACAAGTAAGGCATTCATTGTGGGAGAGAGAGCATGAGATCAGAAGGTAGTAATTCCTACGAGTGGAAGCCAAATTCTACAATATGTGGAATTGCATGATATGGACTTTTCTTTCAAATGTTTGCAAGCAAAGTTCTTCACTTTTGGGCCTCGAGGGCAAGCCCACTTTCAAGGGAAATGGAATATTCCAGACTAAAATATTAGATTATGCCTATTATAATATGTTATTATGTATTAGGATTTATTTGTTAATGGTGAGGTGGTAAGTTGTCTTGTATTATTATAAATATGACTAGATCTTTATGTAAGAAGTAAAATTAAAAGAATTAAACAAATTAATTAAAACATGTCCTCCTCATCTGAATTCTTACGAGATCCGTTCTCATTCGAAGTAGAACAACACGTTAGGATCTTCGGTCCTAACAATGGTGCTTTCATCATTGAACTCGCCAAAGCCTCACAAATCCACTCCAATGCAATTGTTTCCATCCTAATCGTCAACTCCATTAATGGCAAAATTTCTCCATCGTATTAAAAACAACACAAAAGAAATTCACGCTAAATATCGTCAATTTTTGGAAGAATTTTAGTGTTTTTTGTCTGATACGAGTCTCCCTTTGGTTACTTGCAAGGCAACGACAATGACTTTGAATCGATTGATAATGACGGTATCTTCTGCTACAACAATATCCAATCTTCACGTCACAACGTCAATAACTGCTGGTCAAGACTGTGTTTCTAAAGTTTTCTTCAATAAAACGAAGGACTCCACAAATATCAAGACAATTCTGAAAATGCTGAAATTCAACATCAGTAGAGCAATCTTATCTCACCCTCAAACTAAAATCAAAGGCAACTTTCTGTTTCATGAAGAGCATAGAAGCAATTCAAAGATGGTGGTGGTACATATGAGGAATCTGATGTTTTTTCATAAAGTCCATAACAGGAA
The DNA here is from genome assembly GCA_948329865.1 of Linaria vulgaris. Classification (NCBI taxonomy): domain Eukaryota; kingdom Viridiplantae; phylum Streptophyta; class Magnoliopsida; order Lamiales; family Plantaginaceae; genus Linaria; species Linaria vulgaris. The sequence goes on from OX415249.1 coordinate 70,277,634, forward strand.
GTTGCATGTGAGGAATGAAAAAAAAGAGAAGAAAATAAAAGAAAGAAACATAATAACGGGGCTAATGAAGGAAAAAAAAGCAAAAAAAAAAAAAAACAAAACGAAACAAGGTTAGCAGCAGACCGAGCATGACTTCTTCTCCTATTGACCAGTGGTATTTGCAAATGAGGGTCTATTCTTTTGGGTGCTTTGGTGCATAATCTTTTAAAGTTTTGGGTCTTGAGGACAAGACCCTGTTAAGGGGGAAGGAATGTTACGTGCCTCGATTTAATAATCGATTATTTTATTATGTTTATTTCATAATTATATATTATAAGTGTAATAGATAGGATTTAGTATCAGTTATTTATTAATTATCATTAGTGGAGAGATAAGTGTTATTAGTGCATATGAAGTTACTAGTGGATGGAAAGTTTGTAAGATTATAAATATATTAGCATGTAAATAGTTTTAGTTAAATTTTATATTTCTCATCTCCATTCTTAGGAGTTTTATTCTCACTCAAAGTAGAAAAACACATTAAGGATCTTCGATCCTAATAAAAATATTAAGATAATACATTTTTCTAACATACATTGGACCAAAGAAGCACATATTAAAATAGTTATGGTTCTCGACCAATAAGTTCGATAGACGATGTAAACATTATTCTACTAATGAAGAGAATGTATATAAATTTGAATTGAAAGCTTCCATTTTGATGTTGCGGGAATGATGAATTTTTTAAAAATCAAAATGACGCGAATCTCGATAAAATTTCCTACAACTTCCAAAAGGAAAAAAGTTTTAAACTTTAGATTTGAAAATATATTTACCTATTGCTTTGGAGGAAAATCAAAAGCATATTCTATGTCTTTCAAAATTTATCTTTATTTCTCAATTCTTTTGAGTTGTGAGAAAGTTGCAAGATCGAGTTTCTCTTCTGTATCAGTTTGAAAATAAAAAAAAAATTTATGCATCCGTTGCATAGCTTATGTGGTGCAACAACGGTCTAATTTAAATACGTATTAAGTTTTCCTAGAACATATGAAATAACTAACTCCCAGGGTTAGCAAAACGATATTATCGTATCATTGATTCAGTATTTGGATAAATAGTTTGATTCAGTAATTTTAAAACTCGATTTGCCAAACGAGTTACTTTGATACGATTCGTTAATTATCAAATTTAAATTTGATACTTTCGATCAATTCGGTATTTTTGCCATCTTTTTTGGAACATTTCCCGTTGCAAAAACAAAACCAAAAAATAATGAAAAAACTACATCATTATGACGGTTTAAAACTATTAGTCGAATCGAGAAAAGCATATGACAAATATAAGAAAATACATTTTCAATAACTCAACAAGATATTATTAATTTAACTCTAAAGTTCTATACTTTAACCATCAATGCATCCTTAATATAAGATGATATTTAACAAAAAGACAAACATGAAATCATCATAATCAAAGATATAACAAATTTGTCATTCATTCATAAGAAATAATGTGTATTCTCCAATGTTAAATGGGTCTTAAATATATAAGCGCACACACTCCAAAATCTAAATCACTTAATTTCTTTACTTAATTGATGATATACTTAATGGTAAGAAAATACTCATGCTTAAGAGTTGAAGTCCCCAACTTTAACATATAATATTATATTAGTTCGGTAATCGTCAAATAAAACCAAATATCGTATTAAACTATAATTCGGTATTTTACACCGGATCGTTTATCGGATTTAAATCATTCGGTAAACGATCCGTACAAATTGATACGATAATCAATGATTCGATCGATCTGGATTGTTTTGCACACCCCTGAACCCTCATTACCCCCATTGATATTGGTTGCACCACATCAACAATACAACGGTTGCATGAAATAGATTCTCTAAAATAAATCACAAGTTAGAACTCTTAAGGTGTTTGTAATTGATACGTATTACATATAAAATCAGCTGCAGTATCTGTTGTCAACAAAGCCTCCGTAGCATAGTGGTATTGCGTTCGCTTCGTAAGCGAAAGGCCGCGAGTTCGATCCTCGCCGGGGGCTTTTTATCATGTCAGTTTTACCGCGTTTTCCTTGTCTTCAATATGATATAAAATCAATAGGGAAAACCTGATCAGCTCTTGCCAAGCTGGAATAGCTCAGTTGGTTAGAGCGTGTGGCTGTTAACCACAAGGTCGGAGGTTCAACCCCTCCTTCTAGCGAATTGGATGTACATATTTTTTTAAAGTCCTTTCATATTAATTAAGTTTAAGTTACCAAAAAAGAAGAAGTTAATTGCTCTTTTAAAATGAAGGCCAACTAAAAGGAGGCTTCTTTCTCTGACGTAGTCACTTGACACTACCTACATTTTAAGTTTCATTGACTGTTGTTTCAAATCTTTTTGACAACCAAGGTAAGTTTTATCTATAATGCACTATAATATAAAATGTTTGCCTGTTATAGTATCAGATACAAATGCACACAATATACATATCGGATACACCGCTTGGCGTATCTTGCTATAAATAATTTAAAAAATGGATATGCATATTAGATACTCGTGAGCACGTATTCAATACGTATCAACAATTATTGGGGGTATCGTACCAGTTTTCTTAAATTAGAAGAGACCTAATACAATATACTTAGAATTCAAAAATAAAATAAAATAGTAAAGTGTTTGAGATGTTAGTCTAGTATTGTTATGTTATAAACTCTTAAATTTTGTTGTTGACTATGTTTAAGGGATTAATATCAGTACTTTGAGCTTTTAGAGTTTATGTGCTATTGGGGATAAATATTTTTTTTTTTACTTGTGTTTGAGTTGAATATGTATCATAATAGTAGTATGTGAATGTGAATGTCGAACGACTAACGAATGGTTATGCAAAATTAACTATAATATTATTTTGACATTTTATTTTATATATTTATATATAATTATTAATATTAAATATTCAACGTATTCCAAACGTATCGTATCTTGTGATTGGGAAAAGATCGTATCTTCGTATCCCTATCCGTGCAACATGGATTTTGACCTATGGGTTGTTTAATGTAAACAAACAGTTTTCCTTGGAAATTTTATAGTAATTGCTCCAAATATCATGTTAAAGAGGTATATTACTCCATCAACTAAAAGGTAGGCATATTACTTTATTATTTGTAAAATTTGCACACGACTTATAGAAGAATAATATGCTTATTTAATTGTCACGGGTTATCACCTATACCATAGAATGATAATGTATATTTTACGTAATACAAGAAGTGTTGTGTTAGAAACTTTTAATGTCTTAAAATCAACAGTAAACAAATTTACTTGACAGGGCCACAACGTTAACTTTAATCTTACACACTAAGCTGACATACAACTCATCTTAGTACGTGACAATGTATACAAACATTATATGTGCATTTATGCTTATAAGACATAATATGGAGAATCACATGGTCTGATCACCACAGTTAGTGCTCATTTTGTTAGCCTTTTCAAATAAGTTCACCATTAGTAATGATGTGATTTGAATGAGACTCTCAATTCCATAACTCACGTTTGGATATCAAGTTATCACATGGTCATTATCAATTTTTTAAATACTAAATTCGCATTTAGAATGTAGTTTAAGATGTAGATTGCATTATAATTCCCAAAATGTCCTTACTTTGTCAATCCATATAGAACGCTAATTTAGATAGCTTTTGTTATAAATACTCGCATTCCGATAACTTATTCTAACTTTATGGTGCTAATTTACAATGTTTTAACACCAGAATTTTGCACGGAAAAATCCATTGTTAGCGCCAAAAACAATTCACGAGAAATCTTCCACGAGAAAATTGATTTAATAAAACTATGACAAAAGAAATCTCTCACTCCAAATTTTTTTTTTGATTAGTATCAAAGAATAATAGTAAAAAAAACTAATATATTCATAAACAAGGAAAGGAAAAAAATTAACCTATAAACATGGTAGGGATAATTTTTTTGCCTTTGATTCATTGTCCGTGAGATGTAAAGGGCGATTTAAATTTAAAGATGGTATTTTTAATAAAAGGATATAAGAAATTTGGACAACACATTTTAAATAAAATTTTATAAGATCCTTTTATAAATTATGAAAATCAAGGAAAATTTGAAATAAATTGTAATTTATAAGGATAAAGTTGGAATGAGAAAAAAACAATCTTGGCCAAGATTCTGAAATTTGAGGTAGGAGGCACCAATTCATAATAATGCTTAATCACAAGATTATGCTACTAATGACGGGCTTTTATAGTTATTATAATATTAATCCAAATATAATTTTATGCTATACTAGGACTCTAATTATGCTTTGGAGTGCAAACCAAATGTGCCGTTATACATTTGACCGCTAAAATTAATCAAGAGTCACATGGTTTTAATATTGAGATCTATCTCTAACTTGATCAAATATAGGTCGATTCCTAATGCCAAACCATTCATGCCCTATGTCCTGGTTAAGCCAAAAGAACACCAATTGCAACAATGAGCATCAACGTCGGTTGAATCTGTATAACACAAACTGAAACATTGAACATCAACATATCAATTTTGTGACTAGACCATATATTTTTTTTCGTACACAAAAAGGGAAGACCTCAAAAGAAACTAAAAAATAACAAGACGTGGCATGTAGCCACCAACAACGCCATAGAGAAGGTAACTGGAAACGTGTCCAAAATCTGCACTCCACCGGGATGAGAATGGCCGATGTGAGCCAACTTATCAGCCACAATATTAGTTTTCCGATACCCGTAGTAAATTTCACAAGAGATGAGCTTTTTCATAAGTCTGGTGGGACATGAAGAAAGGAGGCTTTGATGAAGGTGAGAATCATGAATCACGTCTTTGAGAAGATAAAAAACAACTCATGAGTCGCATGCCAAAGTGACATGCTGAATCCCATGGCGAATAACGTCCGAAAGACCATAATGTACACCCCAAAGTTCAGCCGTAGTGACGCTTCCATGACCAAGATTGGCTGAGAAACCGAATAACTGATGGGAATACAAACGATGTTTATGAACTTAGTATGCAAATGAATTATTACACCTATGTTCATTTTTGAAAACTGCTTATAAAATGGTAAGTATAGTTACGAACCAAGTATCGTATCCTAAGAGAATGGTGAGTTGCTTATTAGAATTGCTTAAATGTAAAAACGCTAATGGTTGTCATGGGTGTTGTCTTCTATGTTGCAAGATGAATGCTATTCGCGTGAATGCATGTTTTGGAATACAATTTTGTATGTAGTGGGCTTCTAAACTGGAATCCAATGAAAATATTAAGAATGCAAAGAGAATGATTTGAGTGAAATGGAAATAATTAATGAGCACATTGAATGTGAGGAAAACAAACTATAACTAAATGCAGAAGTAAACAAGACATAATTTAAGATGATTGATGGGTGATTGCTTTAGTTGTAATGACGAATCATTTTTTCTGCCCTGTAACTTTGCCTTAAATTCTAAATGCTCTTTTTTGTTTCGGGCTGACTAATTTTGCCCCGTAACTTTCCAATTTTCCACAACATATCCCAAAACGTCTTATTCAGGCTAAATTGCTAATGTGTCAGTACAGTCAATAAATCGACCCATCCAGTCAATAAAACGTTGTGCCACATCATATTATTCACTGTCTGAAAAACCCTTTTAGTTGCAATGGTAATAAAACACAACTTAACACCTTTTCAATACTTAGAAATTTTCGAACCAATATTCTTTGTGACCCAAAAACCCTAATCCCCAAATGGAAGATCTTCAATTCGTGATTGCACGCTTATCTACTTAATCAACTGTAAGGGACTTACGAATTACACTTCAAAGATGTTGATTTTGCGACCCCCACTGGAAATGGGTTTACCCCACCCGATTATGGTAAATTACCCTACTTGTTAGCTTCGATTGTAGTGGGACTGCATTTTTTTGTGTTTACTTGTTACTTTATTGTTAGTGGGTGAGGTGTCCGATACGATTTGTATTTTTTTGGGTAAACTTTGTATCTTTGCAGTAGTTAGGTTTATTTTAGTGGGGCATTAGGGTTTGGCTGAAAGTGCATGGTCCCTACCACATGTTGCTTCCTTCATCTGGTTATTTTTTACATTCCAAGCATTTTTTAATTTTTTTTATCTATTTTGGTCCTCTCGTGTGGTACTCTTGTTGAAAGCCATTTTTTTGGGTAAAAGATAGTTTTTTTATTGTTGGTCATCTCATAAGTGTAATCCGTTATTTTATTGTAGAACCTAGAAGTAAATGCTTGACTCTAGTATTACACTATGAAGGGTGGTTTACCAAAACTCCCTTTCATGTTGGTGACTATGTAGGAGGTACTACACGTGTGTATGATTATGTGCATTATAGAGGTCAAAAGATCCTTTTTGGATAAGCTTGCTTCTGATATAGGAGTATGTGGGCGAACAAAATACTTTTTCCAGGTCAATGATTATATACATGTTATTAATAATGATGAATATTTTCATAATGCCCGTAAAGATGCTCAGAAGGGTGGGAGGGAGTTTCATGTGTATTTCGTTGAGCCTAATAATGATGCTGTTGTAGTAGAGAGGGTACTTGGTGAAAGACAAGAACAAAATAATCATGAAGGTGAACATGTGGTGGGAGATGACGTGGAGAACATGGTAGGGGAAGGAGATGGTGTTTTTATTGGGGAAGAGTACGAGGCAGTAGGGAAAGACAATGGTGTTAGTGTTGCTAATGACCATGTGGCTATTGATGAACATGGAGATGAGGTTGGTGAGGGTAATCCAGAAAGGTTGGATAAGGGTAAGGGGATTGCAACTGATATACTTGAGAGTGATAAAGATAGTGAGGATGCAATGTATGTAGCATCTAGTGAAGAGACAGACGATGTGTTTTATGAACATGTTGATGTGTTTGATGAAGAACCATTGGATGATGAAGATTTTGTACCTGATGAAAACCATGAAGGTGTTACATGGGATAATGGTGTGGATGTATCTCATGGTGTTGGAAGGGACAATGGTGTGGAAGGTGCCAATGTCAATGAACAAAGACCAGACTCAAATGATCCAGATGTATCATTGGTTAAGCATCTTCAGGCTTGGAATTTTACTAATTTTGTTGAGAAGGATGGAGAAATTGATGCTGCGGTGTTTAAAAAGATAGACAGGTTTGACATTGCCTTCAAACTGAAGATGTTTTTTATCAACAAGAAACAACTTCATCCTGTTGTTCAATCACATGCCATCAAAGACAGAAGAAGTATAAAAGTCCACAAGAGTGATCCACGCATGGTGTATTATAGATGTAATCAAGATGAGTGTCCATGGAGGATGCATGCACTGAAGGTTAAAGACCAGGAGTCCTATAAAATCGGGATATATAAGCCAGAACACACTTGTGCTGAGACATTCTATGTTAACAACTTGAAGTCATTCATGGCTGTCTGAAAAGTAATTGGATGTGTTCAAGGCAGATCTTAAAAGAGATACTACTGGTTTCTAGTTGGACTCTATAAAAAACCTGTATGTGCATGTGACCTTCAACCAAGCATACAAAGCCAAGACCATATCCAATGGGAGAGTTGGAGGGTACACCAGCCTACCAGTACTCCAAGTTGTTTGAATATCAAACTGAGTTGAGAAAATCAAATCCAGGAACCACAATAGTCATCTGTACATAAGATGTTGGGGGGGGGGGGGACAAGTTCATATATATGTATATTTGCTTTCAGGATTTGAAAGATTGGTACAAAGAAGGTTGCATGGTGCTCACCTTAAAGGGCCAAGTAGAGGGACCTTATTAGCAGCAGTTGCACTGGATCCTTCTAATATCATTTACCCCATTGCCTATGCTGTTGTAGCTATTGAGAACACTAATTGGATGTGTTATTTTGTATCATTACTGAGGTAGGATTTGGAATTGAATGATCCCAAAAAACTTACGTTCGTTCATGTCAGATAAACAGAAAGGTTTGATACATGCCTTCAATGAGTTTTTTCCTGGTACAAGCCATAGGGTTTGTGTGAGGCATATGATTGGCAATACAAGTCATACTAGATTTAGTAGTTTAGAGTATATCGATGCCATTTGGGATGCTGCTAACCAGACAACTGAGGCAGAGTGTGAGTCATCAATAAGGAGACGAGAGAGAATGTCTGAAAAGTTTGGGAGATGGTTTAATGACAAGGAGGAGGAACACTAGACCAAAGCTCATTTCACTACAAAAGCTTCTACTGATCTTATATTAAATAACATGTGTGAGACTTTCAATGGCATTATGTTTCCAGCTAGATAGAAACCCATACTTACAATGTTTGAGTGGATAAGGAAGTTCTCATGCAGAGGCTTACCAAAAATAGGGACAAGACAAATCATTCATATGGAAACATCGCCTGCATTTCTTTCATCAATAAAATGCCTAAATTGTTTCTATTATCTAGGTATTCAATTTGTTCGATGTAAAGCACAAGGGAGCACCAGGTTTTGAAGCGTTTGCACATGCTCTTTTAGTGTTCCACCCGAATACTCCAGTTGACGACAAGATCGACTGTAGATATCATTCATTCCAAATGCTCTCAACTGTTTATGTTTAAACTGTATCATATTTTTAATTTAGGCACTCCTTGAAGTAGATGATGGGCATAATTCTATTTTTGCAGTTACGTTCCAATTATACGCCTTCAAGCAGAAGGGATTTATCGATCAACAAGCGGTAGTTTCTTTTGTTATACTGGTTTTCACAAGTTCCTTCATATATAGCGGTTCGTCTTGCCTTGGATCCACGATCTCGTTGGATGTTAGCTTATCTATTATCTAACAGTTCTTGAGAAATATAAATTGAGTTAGTTAATACTTATCATCCACTGATTCAAACCCCACATTGTTAAATGTTAATTATGGAATGTATGAATGCTTATCACCTCCTTTATGATACATGGATCTGCATTTTGATATAACACACCCTTGAAATCCTCGCGCCACTCTATACTTTTGCATGTATATACTCACTTAAGCGCGTTTATATTGTGCATGTGTAAAATAGAGATCTTAGAATCATACTACCTTTCGTCCTTTCGTAACTCAGGAATATCTTCAATAGTAAGTTTTGATTTGTAAATAGGAATGGGATTCATCAGTTAAAAGCGTATTTTGGGATCACATGCTTTTGTTGTTTGTCGCACAGGTGAAGCAAATGGCGTTGGCGACACTGGCAAAGTCTGGCATGAGTTCTTGGATGATATGTGGCATGACTCCTATTATTTTGTTGAAGATGCTTTATGAGACAAATTCACAGTAATTACAATTAATCCAACGATTTTCATGTATGTGTCACCAATCCTAAACATGGAAAAAAATTTAAATTGTTACAAGTTCAATTTGTCATTTCTCCAACATACTTGTTGAAATTGCTTTTTTCCAATCTAACGGGGAAATTGCTTAAAAGCCCACCGTGGTTTTGGAAACCTCCTTGTGATTTAAAAACTGCACAAAACCCCTTATGGTTTCGAAAAGCCTGCACCAAACTACCTCGTGGTTTCAAAAAATCGAGATGCTAAGAATTAGCTATAAATAGTTAACTTTGCATTAGATGGATCTTAATGGTTAACCTAAAGCATCAATTATTCCTAATCGTTCTTATTATGTTTAGTAATCAAAACTTTCAGTTCTTTCGGTACAGGAAGGGAGCATTGTGAATTGTGATATCCTGTAGAGACCATGATGCATTTTCTAAGCGGTATGCGGCGTGTGCTTTTCACTCTTGTAAAATGTCGTGTACGTAATCACATCGTTTTTTATAGTTCATGTTTCTATACCTAAGAAAAATGTAATGTTTTAGCGCTAAATGTCTGATATTCACCACTTTGCCGCTCTGGTGCAGTCAGCGTTAGTGAAATAGAAGCCATACAAATTATATAACGACATTTGTGGAGGTTTGATCGACAATAGGCTTATTAACAAGGTAATGAATGAAATTTGCTTTGAATTTTGATTTATGACTTGTATTTTTTTATCATGGGTCAAAGTAGTAGGACTAAAACTTTCTTTGCTCTGTACGTAGTCTCTTGCTAGTATTTCATTTACTTGATCGCTATCTCGTGTATTTACTTAAGTCAAGAATGAGTTCAAGCGAATGCCATTTAAGGCAACCAAAAAGAAGACGTTCAATGACATGGTTAGTTTCATCATTTAACTGGCAACGTCGCCTCTATTTGTCTCATCAATAAAATGCTCAAATTGTTTCTTTTATCTAGGTATTTGATTTGTTCGATATAACGCACAAGAGAACACTAGATTTCGAAGAGTTGGCACGGCCTATTACAGTGTTCCACCCGAATGCTCTAATTAACCACAAGATCGAATCTAAGTATCATTCTTTCCAAATGCTCTTAATTGTTTCTGTTTAAAATGTACTGACTTTCTAATTTAGGCACTCCTTGAAGTTGATGATGGGCCTACTTCTATTTTTGCAGTTACTTTCCAATTATATGACCTCAAGCAGCTAGGATTTATCAATTAACAAGAGGTAGTCTCTTCTGTTATATTGGTTTGCGCAAGTTCCTTCATAGATAGCGATGCGTTTTGCCTTGGATCCACGATCTCGTTGGATGATAGCTTATATATTATCCAACAGTTCTTGATAAATATTAATTGAGTTAGTTAAAATTTATCATCTACTGTACGAATCACATAATGTTAAATGTTAATTATGAAATGAATGAATGCTTATCACCTCCTTTACAACACATGAATCTATATTTGAATATTACGCACCCTTCAAATCCTAGCGCCACTTGATACTTTTGCATGCCTATATTCACTCCATCGCGTATATATTGTGCATGTATATATATTGTGCATGTATAAAATACAGATCTTAGAATCATACTACCTTTTGTAATTCAGGAATATCTTATGTAGTTAGTGGTGAGTAGTAAATGGGACTGAGATTCATCAGTTAAAAGCGTATTTTAGGATCACATGCTTTTGTTGTTTGTCCTAGGTGAAGCAAATGGTAGTGGCGACGTTGGCTATGTCTGTTATGAGCCTCTCAGATGATATGTAGAGTGTATCATCGCTAAGGTGAAATAGTGGTCTGATTCAATATTTCAATAGTCTCTTAGATGATATGTAGAGTGTATCATCGCTAAGGTTGATATGGAGGTTTCTAGCATTTGGGCCCATTCTGGCCGCGGCCCATGAACGAGCATATCGGGGATCAACCCCGATATGACATCGAATGAAGGATTCGATATAGACCAGCCGCGCCTATAAATATCCCGCCCCCACACCGAGAAAGGCATCAATTCCTCACCATGATTTACCCGCATCACATCGAATAGAAATATTCGACATTATTCCCGACATAAGTACTCGATATGGTTTAGTCCGCGTCCCCACTCAGGTTTCCACAACGACCTCACCACCGATATCACATCGAAACTCACCACCGATATCACATCGAGACTCACCACCGATATCTTATTGGGACTCCTTCCTGATATTCGTTCGATACTCATCACCAACGTAGCATCAACGGGCAGTTTGGTGAGGCCCCGACCTCGAGCAACGGGTTTCGGACCAAGTCTACACTAGATACATAGTGTAGGCCTGATTTGAGATAGACTCGTTGTATTATTAGATCATTCACTTGTAGCCGATACACACACACACACACACACATATATATATATATATATATATATATAATACGATCTATCGCCAAATGAAAGGTGAAAGAGTGTAATCACATATTTCAATAGGCAGAGTTCAATAATAGAGGAAAAGTGGCACTAAGGATAATGTATCGACTAAAACAAATACTTAGATAAGGTTACATCTTCTTGAAGATCCTTTATGGGACACATTCACATTAATTACAATTAATCCAACGGTTTCCATGTATATGCCACCAATCCTAAACATGACTTACATAACACGACTGAAATCCATATAAATCATAAATTTATCAAACATGGATTCGTCAATAATTTGAGCCATACTACACGTATTTATTGATTTCAGACGTTTGAAGAATCAGGCACAAAGAAAGACGAAAAGATCGACTTAGACGGGTGGCGAAGCCTTGTAATGCGACATCCATCACTTTTAAAGACCTTGACCTTTCAATACTTCAAGTAAGTTAATAGCGCTAAGTTTTCTTAGGACGTGAACACAAACCTATGTTGAGACATCGACTTTTAACGTGAACTTTGAGCATTATTTTTATTGTTATTATCAGGGATATTACCACCACCTTCCTTAGCTTTGTGTTTCACACACAAGTCGTGGATGATACCTAAGCCGATCCGAGAAATTCTCTTGCCGCAAGCGCGATTATAACAAATTACAACTCATCCATAGAGATGAACATGTTGACCTTATTTGTAAAGACTAGTTTCTCTTCATCTTGTTGTTATAATTAATTATGTAGATTTTGTAAAAGCGTGTTTTTCAAAATTTAGTGTGTACATGCGCGTTAAGCCAACATGGAAACATTTTATATTGTTACAAGTTCACATTTTCATTTCTCTAGCATACTTGTTAAAATTGATTTTTTCCAATCTAACGAGGAAAATACGTAAAGCCCACCGTGGTTTCGAAAACTTGCACGAAACTTTCTTGTGGTTTAAAAACTACACAAAAACCCCCTTGTGGATTCGAATAGCCTACATCAAACTCTCTCGTGGTTTCAAGAAACCGAGATGATAATAATAGCTATAAACAATTAACCTCACATTAGATGGATTTTAACGATTTAACTAAAGCATCTATTATTCCTAATCGTTCTTATTATGTTTAGTAATCAAAGCTTTCAGTTCTTGCAGTACATGAAGGAAGCATTGTGAATTGTGATATCCTGGAGAGACCATGATGCAGTTCCTAAGCGGTGTGTGGCGTGTGCTTTCAACTCTTGTAAAAAAATGTTGTGCCCCCGAGATACAAAGAGTACCAAAGGTTCTTAAAAATCCCGAAGCAATATCAAGGGGGGCTATGTGTACGTAATTACATTGTTGTTCTAGTTCATGTTTCTAATCCTAAGAAAACATGTCAAGTATTAGCGCTAAATGTATGATAATCACCACTTTGTCGCTCTTGTGCAGTCAACATGAGCAAAATAGAAGCCTTGTACGAATTGTTTAAGAAGATTAGCAGAGCCGTGATCAACACTGGGCTTATTAACATGGTAATGAATGAAATTTGCTTTGAGGTTTTATTTTTGGATTTGTATTTTTATCATGTATCAAAGTAGTAGGATTAGAACTTCCTTTGCTATGTACGTCGTCTCTTGCCGATATTTCATTTACTTGAACGTAATCTTGTGTATATATTTAAGTCAAGGAAGAGTTCAAGCTAACGCCGTTTAAGGCAACCGAGAAGAAGACGTTCAATGACACGATTAGTTTCATCATTCATGTGGTAACGTCGCCTCTGTTTGTTTGATCAATAAAATGCTCAAGTTGTTTCATTTATCTAGGTATTTGATTTGTTCGATATAAAGCACAAGGCAGTACGAGATTTCAAAGCGTTTGCACGTGCTCTCTTAGTGTTCCACCCAAGTGCTCTAGTTGACCACAAGATCGAATTTCAGTATCATTCTTTCCAAATGCTCTAAACTCTTTCTATTTAAAATGTATTTCCTTTCTAATTTAGGCACTTCTTAAAGTAGATGATGGGCATACTTCTATTTTCGCAGTTACGTTCCAATACCTCAAGCAGCTGGGATTTATCGATCAATAATAGGTAGTTTCTTCTGTTATATTAGTTTGCGCAAGTTCCTTCATACATAGCGACGCGTCTTGCCTTGGATCCACGATATCGTAGGATGCTAGCTTATGTATTATCCAACAATACTTGATATATTTTAATTGAGTTAGTTTACATTTATCATCTATTGTATCGAATCACACAATGTTAAATGTTCATTATGGAATGAATGAATGCTTATCACCTCCTTTATGATACATGAATCTATATTTCAATATAACACACCCTTGAAGTCCTAGCGCCACTTCATACTTTTGCATGCATATATTCACTCCAGCGCACATATATTGTGCATGTATAAATTATAGAGCTTAGAATTATACTACCTTCCATAATTCAGGAATATCTTAAATAGTAAATTGTGAGTTGTAAATGGGACTTACATTCATCAGTTTAAAGCGTATTTTGGGATTACATGCTTTTGTTATTTGTCGCATGTGAAGCAAATGACAGTGGAGACGTTGGCGGAATCTGGCATGAGTCCGTCGAATGATATGTGGAAAGTATCATCGATAAGGTGAAATAGTGGCATGATTCACATTAATTTGTTGCATTGTTTCTAAATTTGAGAGAATGCACTTGTCAATCACATGTTTCAAAAGGCAGAGATCAATAATAGATGAAGAATGGAGCTAAGGATCATAGATCGACTACAACAAATATTTAGATAAGGGTACATCAAATTGAAGATGTTTTATGAGACAAATTCACAGTAATTACGGTTAATCCAGAGATTTCCATGTATATGTCACCAATCCTAAACACGACTGACATAACACGACTAAAATCCATATAAATTGTAAATTTATCAAACATGGCTTCATCAATAATTTGAGGAAAACTATGCGTATTTATTGATTTAAGACCTTTGAAGAAGCATGCACGAAAAGGACGAAAAAATCGACATAGCCGAGTGGAGAAGCATTGCGATGTGCCATCCATCACTTTTCAAGACCTTGACCCTTCAATACTTCAAGTAAGTTAATCGCGCTTAGTTTTCTTCGAACGTGAACATAAACGTATGTTGAGAACTCGACTTTTAACGTCAACTTGAGCATATTATTATTATTATTATTAGGAATATTACCACCACCTTCCTGAGCTTTACGTTTCACTCACAAGTCGTGGATGGTACCACTGCCAATCCGAGAACTTCTCCTGCCACAAGCGCAATTATATCAAAATGCAACTCTCCCGTAAAGATTAACATGTTGACTTCATTTGCCAAGACTAGTTTCTTTCATCTTGTTGTTATAATTTATTATGTAGATTTTGTAAAAATGTGTTTTTCAAAATTTAGCGTATAGATGTGCGTTAAGCCAACATGGAAGAAATTTAAATTGTTACAAGTTCAAATTTTCATTTCCCGAGCACACTTGTTAAAATTGCTTTTTTTCAATGTAATGAGAAAAATACGTAAAAGCCCACCGTGGTTTCGAAAACCTGCACGAAACTTTCTTGTGGTTTAAAAACTACACAAAACCCCCTTGTTGTTTTGAATAGCTAGCACCAAACTCCCTCGTGGTTTTAAAAACCGAGATTCTAAGAAATATCTATAAACATTTAACCTTATATTAGATGGATTTTAATGGTTTAACTAAAGCATCTATTATTCCTAATCGTTCTTATTATGTTTAGTAATCAAAGCGTTCAGGTCTTGTGGTACAGGAAGGGAGCATTGTGAATTGTGATATCCTGGAGAGACCATGATGCCGTTCCTAATCGGTGTGAGGCGTGTGCTTTCCACTCTTGTAAAATGTTGTGCCCTTGAGATACAAAGAGTATCGAAGGTTCTTAAAAATCCCAAAACATAGCAAGGGGGACCGTGTGTACGTAATCACATCGTTGTTCTAGTTCATGTTTCTATTCCTAAGAAAACATGTCAAGTTTTAGCGCTAAATGTATGATAATCACCACTTTGTCGCTCTCGTGCAGTCAGCGTTAGTGAAATAGAAGCCTTGTATGAATTTTTTAAGAAGATTAGCGGAGCTGTGATCGATGATGGGCTCATTAACAAGGTAATGAATGAAATTTCCTTTGAGTTTTTATTTTTGGATTTGTATTTTTATCATGTATCAAAGTAGTAGGATTAGAACTTCATTTACTCTGTATGTCGTCTCTTGCGAATATTTCATTTACTAGAACGTAATCTCGTGTATATATTTAAGTCAGGGAAGAGTTCAAGCTAACGCCGTTTAAGGCAACCGAAAAGGAGACGTTCAATGACACGATTAGTTTCATCATTCATGTGGCAACGTCGCCTCTGTTTGTTTCATCAATAAAATGCTCAAGTTGTTTCATTTATCTAGGTATTTGATTTGTTCGATATAAAGCACAAGGGAGCAATAGATTTTAAAGCATTTGCACGTGCTCTCTCAGTGTTCCACCGAGTGCTCTAGTTGACCATAAGATCGAATCTAAGTATCATTCTTTCCAAATGCTCTAAGCTATTTCTATTTAAAATGTATTGACTTTCTAATTTAGGCACTCCTAGAAGTGGATGATGGACACTTCTATTTTTGCAATTACGTTCCAATTTTATGACCTCAAGTAGCTGGGATTTATCGATCAACAAGAGGCAGTTTCTTCTGTTATATTAGTTTGCACGAGTTCCTACATTGATAGCGATGCGTCTCGCCTTGGATCTGCGATCTCGTAGGATGTTAGCTTATATATTATCCGACAATACTTGACAAATATTAATTGAGTTAGTTAACATTTATCATCTATGGTATCAAATCACATAATGTTAAATGTTAATTATGGAATGAATGAATGCTTATCTGCTCCTTTACGATACATGAATCTATATTTCAATATAACACACCTTTGAAATCCTAGCACCACTTGATACTTTTGCATGCATATATTCACTCCAACGCGCATATATTGTGCATGTATAAATTACATATCTTAGAATAATACTACCTTCCGTAATTCAAGAATATCTTAAATAGTAAATTGTGAGTTGTAAAAGGGAGTGAGATTCATCAGTTTATAGCGTATTTTGGGATTACATGCTTTTGTTGTTTGTCCCAGGTGAAACAAATGGTGGTGGCAAAGCTGGCAGAGTCTGGCATGAGTCCCTCCAACGATATGTGGAGTGTATCATCGATAAAGTGAAATAGTGACATGATTCATATTAATTTGTTGCATTGTTTCTAAATTTGAGAGAATGCACTTGTCAATCACATGTTTCAAAAGGCAGAGATCAATAATAGAGGAAGAATGGAGCTACGAATCATATATCGACTACAAAAATATTTGGATAAGGTTACATCAAATTGAAGATGTTTTATGAGACAAATTCACAGTAATTACGGTTAATCCAGAGATTTCCATGTATATGTCACCAATCCTAAACACGACTGACATAACACGACTAAAATCCATATAAATTGTAAATTTATCAAACATGGCTTCGTCAATAATCTGAGGAAAACTATGCGTATTTATTGATTTAAGACCTTTGAAGAAGCATGCACGAAAAGGACGAAAAAATCGACATAGCCGAGAGAAGCCTTGGGATGCAACATCCATCACTTTTCAAGACCTTCACCCTTAAATACTTTAAGTAAGTTAATCGCGCTTAGTTTTGTTAGGACGTAAACACAAACGTAAGTTTAGAACTCGACTTTTAACATCAACTTTGAGCATATTTTTATTTTTATTATTATTAGAGATATTACCACCACCTTCCTGAGCTTTACGGTTCACTCACAAGTCGTGGATGGTATCAAAGCCGATTCGAGAACTTGTCCCACAGCAAGCGCAATTATAACGAAGTGCAACTCGCCCGTAAAGATGAACATGTTGACTTCATTTTCCAAGACTAGTTTCTTTCATCTTGTTGTTATAATTTATTATATAGATTTTGTAAAAACGTGTTTTTTCAAAATTTAGTGTGTAGATGCACGTTAAGCCAACATGGAAGAAATTTAAATTGTTACAAGTTCAAATTTTCATTTCCCAAGCATACTTGTTAAAATTGCTTTTTTCCAATCTAATGAGAAAATATGTAAAAGCCCACTGTGGTTTCAAAAACCTGCACGAAACTTCCTTGTGGTTTAAAAACTGCACAAAACTCCCTTGTGGTTTCGAATAATCTGCACCAAACTCCCTCGTGGTTTCAAAAAAAAGAGATGCTAAGAATTAGCTATAAACAATTAACCTAGCATTAGATGGATTTTAACGGTTTAACTAACACATCTATTATTCCTAATCGTTCTTATTATGTTAAGTAATCAAAGCTTTCAATTCTTGCCGTATATGAAGGGAGCATTGTGAATTGTGATATCCTCGAGAGACCATGATGTGGATCCTAAGTGGTGTGAGGCATGCGCTTTCCACTCTTATAAAATGCTGTACCCCTGAAAAATAAAGAATACCAATGGTTCTTAAAAATCCCGAAACAATAGCAAGAGGGACTATGTGTACGTAATCACATCGTTGTTCTAGTTCATGTTTCTATTGCTAAGAAAACATGTCAAGTTTTAGCGCTGAATGTCTGGAATTCACTGATTTCTTGCTCTGGTGCAGTCAGCATCAGCGAAATTGAAGCCTTGTACGAATTGTTTAAGAAGTTTAGCGGAGCTGTGACCGATGTGGGCTTATTTACAAGGTAATGAATATAATTTTCTTTGAGTTTTTTTTATGGATTTGTATTTTTATCATGCATCAAAGTAGTTGGATTAGAAGTTTCTTTGCTCTGTACGTCATTTCTTGCCAGTATTTCATTTACTTGATCGTAATCTCGTGTAAATATTTAAGTCAGGAAGAGTTCAAGCTAACACCGTTTAAGGCAACCAAAGATGAGACGCTCAATGACACGGTTAGTTTCATCACTCATGTGGCAACGTCACCTCTATTTGTCTCATCAATAAAATGCTCAAGCTATTTTATCTATCTAGGTATTTGATTTGTTCGATATAAAGCACAAGGGAGCACTAGATTTTGAAGCATTTGCACGTGCTCTCTTAGTGTTCCACCCGAATGCTCTAGTTGACCATACGATCGAATCTATGTATCATTCTTTCCAAAGGCCCTCAACTCTTTATGTTTAAAATGTATTGACTTTCTAATTTAAGCACTCCTTGAAGTGGATGATGGGCCTACTTCTATTTTCGTAGTAATGTTCCAATTATAGGACCTCAAGCAGCTGAGATTTATCGATCAACAAGAGGTAGTTTCTTCTGTTAAGGGTTTGTGCAAGTTCCTTCATAGATAGCAATGTGTCTTACCTTGGATCCACGATCTCGTAGGATGTTAGCTTATACATTATCCAACAATACTTGATAAATATTAATTGAGTTAGTTAACATTTATCATCTACTCTATCGAATCACGCAATGTTAAACGTTAATTATGGAATGAATGAAAGCTTATTAGCTTTTTTATAATACATGAATCTATATTTCTATATAACACAACCTTTAAATCCTAGCGCCACTTGATTATTTTGCATTCATATATTCACTCGAGCACGCATATATTGTGCATGAATAAAATACAGATCTTAGAATCATACTACCTTCCGTAATTCCGGAATATCTTAAATAGTAAGTTGTGAGTTTTAATTGGGACCGAGACTCATCAATTTAAAGCATATTTTGGGATTACATGCTTTTGTTGTTTGTCGCAGGTGAAGAAAATGGCAGTGGCGACGCTGGCAGAGTCTAACATGAGTCTCTCGGATGATATGTGGAGTGTATCATCGATAAGGTGAAATAGTGGCCTCATTCATATTATTTTGTTGCATTGTTTCTAAATTTGAGAGAATGCACATGTCAATCACATGTTTCACAAGGCAGATATCAATAATAGAGAAAGAATGGAGCTAAGGATCATATGTCAACTAAAACAAATATTTAGATAAGGTCACATCTAATTGAAGATGCTTTGTGAGACAAATTCACAATAAGTACGGTCAATCCAGCGATTTCCATGTATATGTCCCCAATCCTAAACATGACTGACATAACACGGCTAAAATCTATATAAATTCTAAATTTATCAAACATGGCTTGATCAATAATTTGAACCGAACTATGCGTATTTATTGGTTTCAGACGTTTGAGGAAGAAGGCACGAAAAATGACGGAAAGATTGATATAGACAAGTGGAGAAGCCTCGCGATGGGACATCCATCACTTTCAAAGAACTTGACCATTCAATACTTCAAATAAGTTAACAACGCTTAGTTTTTTTTAGACGTGAACACAAACCTATGTTGAGAATTCGACTTATAACGTCAACTTTGATCATTATTTTTATTGTTATTATAAAGGATATTACCACCACCTTCTCGAGCTTCATGTTTCACACACAAGTCGTGGATGGCACCTAAGTCAACCCGAGAACTTCTCTTGCAGCAAGCGCAATTATAACGAAGTGCCACTCGCCCATAGAGATGAACATGTTGACCTCATTTGGAAAGACTAGTTTCTCTTCATCTTCTTGTTATAATTTATTATGTAGATTTTGTAAAAGCTTGTTTTTCAATATTTATTGTGTAAATGATAGTTAAGCGAACATGAAAAAAAACTTAATTGTCACAAGTTCAAATTTTCATTTCTCAAGCTTACTTGATAAAATTGGTTTTTTTTTTCCAATTTAACAGGGGAAATACGTAAAAGGCCACTGTGGTTTCGAAAACCTGCAAAAAACTCTTTGTAATTTAAAAACTGTACAAAATCCCCTTTTGGTTTCGAAAAGCCTACACCAAAATCCCTTGAGGTTTCAAAAAACCGAGATGCTAAGAATTAGCTATAAACAGTTAACCTTGCATTAGATGGATCTTAACGGTTTAACTAAATCATCTATTATTCCTAATCAATCTTAATATGTTTAGTAATCAGAGCTTTCAGTTCTTGCGGTACAAGATGGGAGCATTGTGAATTGTGATATTCTGGCCATGATGCGGTACCTAAGCGTGTGAGGCGTGTGAGGCGTGTGCTTTCCACTCTTGTAAAATGTTGTGCCCCCAAGATACAAAGAGTACCAAAGGTTCTTAAAAATCACGAAGCAATAGCAAGGGGGACTGTGTGTACGTAATCACATCGTTGTTCTAGTTCATGTTTCTATTCGTAAGAAAACACGTCTTGTTTTAGTGCTAATCTTCTGATATTCAACACTTTGTCGCACCTAGTGCAGTCAGCGTTGGCGAAATAGAAGCCTGGTACCAATTGTTTAAGAAGACTAGTGGAGTTGTGATCGACGATATGCTTATTAAAAAGGTAATCAATGAAATTTGCTTTGAGTTCTTATTTATAGATTAGTATTTTTATCATGCGTCAAAGTAGTAGGATTATAACTTTCTTTGCTATGTACATCTTCTCTTGCCAGTATTTCATTTACTTGATCGTAATCTAGTGTATATATTTAAGTCAAGGAAGAGATCAAGCTAAGTCCGTTTAAGGCAACCGAAAAATGGACGTTCAATGACACAATTAGTTTAATCATTCATTTGGCAACATCACCTCTATTTGTCTCATTAATAAAATGCTTAAGTTGTTTCTTTTATCTATGTATTTGATTTGTTCGATATAAAGCACAAGGAGCACTAGATTTCGAAGTGTTTGCCCATGCTCTCTCAGTGTTCCACTCAAATGCTCAAGTTGACCACAAGATCGAATCTAAGTATCATTCTTACGAAATGCTCAAAACTCTTTCTGTTTAAAATGTATTGACTTTCCAATTTAGGCACTCGTTGCAGTGGATGATGGGCCTACTTCTATTTTTGTAGTTACGTTCCAATTATATGACCTCAAGCAGCTGGGATTTATCGATAAACAAGAGGTAGTTTCTTTCGTTATATAGGTTTGCTCAAGTTCCTTCGTAGATGGCAGTTCGTCTTGCCTTGGATCCACGATCTCGTAGGATGTTAGCTTACATATTATCCAACAGTTATTGATAAATATTAATTGAGTTAGTTAACATTTAGCATCTACTGTATCCAATCACACAATGTTAAATGTTAATTATGGAATGAATGAATGCTTATCAGCTCCTTTATGATACATGAATCTATGTTTCGACATAACAAACCCTTGATATCCTAGCGCCACGATATCTACATGCATATATTCAGTTGAGCACGCATATATTGTGCATGTATAAAATACAGATCTTAGAATCTTACTACCTTTAGTAATTCGGAAACATCTTAAATAGTAAGTTGTGAGTTTTAAATAGGATTGAGATTCATCAATTAAAAGCGTATTTTGGGATTACATGCTTTTGTTGTTTGTCGCAGGTGAAGAAAATGGCAGTTGCGACACTGGCAGAGTCTGGCATGAGTCTCTCTGATGATATGTGGAGTGTATCATCGATAAGGTGAAATAGTGGCCTCATTCACATTATTTTGTTGCATTGTTTCTAAATTTGAGAGAATGCACATGTCAATCACATGTTTACAAGGCATAGATCAATAATAGAGGAAGAATGGACCCCACTTTGTCGCTCTGGTGCACTCAGCGTTAGCGAAATAGAAGCTTTGTACGAATTGTTTAAGAAGATTAGCGGGGATGTGATCGATGATGGGCTTGTTAACAAGGTAATGAATTAAATTTACTTTGGAGTTTTTATTTATGGATTTGTATTTTTATCATGCGTCAAAGTAGTAGGATTAGAACTTTTATTACTCTGAATGTCGTGTCTTGCCATTATTTTATTTACTTGATTGTAATATCGTGTATATATTTAAGTGGAAGAGTTCAAGCTAACGCCGTTTAAGGCAACCGAAAAGGAGACGTTTAATGACATGGTTAGTTTCATCATTCATTTGGCAACGTGACCTCTATTTGTCTCATCAATAAAATGCTCCAATTGTTTCTTTTATCTAGGAATTTGATTTGTTTGATATACATCACAAGGGAGCACTAGATTTTGAGGCGTTTGCACGTGCTCTCTTAGTGTTCCACCCGAATGCTCTAATTGACCACACGATCAAATCATAGTATCATTCTTTCCAAATGCTCTCTACTCTTTCTCTTTAAAATGTATTGACTTTCTAATTTAGGCATTCCTTGAAGTGGTTGATGGGCCTTGAAAGTGTAAGATGTTCTGTTATCAATGTTGGATGGATGTTGTGTCAACATCCAGAGGACAACATTGAAACCTGAGAACAAGTCTTAATCTGAAACATGTTCTGTTATCAATATTGAATGGATGTTGTGCCAACATCCAGAGGACAACATTGAAACCCGAGAACAGTCTTAACCTAAAACATGTTTCTGCACATAAGTAAAGTGTTCTGGATTAAATGTTGGATGGATGTTGAGCCAACATTCACAGGACAACATTGAAACCAGAAACTTTTCTGTCAATCTGTCTTTAACTGCTTTATTTTAGTTTTGCCTTTATTCACCCATTAATCAAGTTCCATGATTTTAGTTGTCTTTGTTTATGTCCAGGAACATCTCTTAATCATAAGGAAGAACATTACAAGTTTCCTAAGTTGAAGTTTCCATAATTCAAGAGGAGGAGATCGGCCAAGTCAACACGGTTTCAAAGAAGGAAAGTTTTGGAGTTCAAGTGTAACTAGGAATCTTTCCATGATCAACTCTGAATTGAAGAAGGAGTATTTCCTTATTAGAACTCAATCTAATAAAGGGAACTATTATTCAAGAAGGAGATCGAGTTCAAGAAGGAAAGAAGAGTTCAACAAGGAAACAACATAAGTTACCAAAACTGTGTACAACACATCTTGGAGATCAAGTTTGAAGAAACCTATATATAGGGTGTGAAGTACATCAAGATACAAGAGAAACAATAGAGCTTATAAATCCGTAGAGATTATATCTTAAGCATTGTTGCTGTGTTTCTTGTTTTGCAAAGTTTGTGAGTTTTCGAGTTAAGTCTAGGATTAGATTTAAGGAGAAAATTCTTGTCTGCTTTGCTGAGTCCAATCTACAAAAGAGCGAGAGTGATTTTGTGGTGAGGAACATCTTTGGTAAAACCTGCGTGGTTATTTTGCCGTAAGGCTAGATGGTTGATTATTTATAATAAACCATTGAAAATTTATCTTCTTGTGTTCTTTAATTCCGCTGCACATTATACTCTATCAAGAAGATTGTTTGAGATCAAGTTAAGGCAATGCCAGCTTAACTTGAGCTCTGAAACTTTGGAAAAGTTGTATCAATCCCGATCCAACAATTTCAATTGGCGTCAGAGCCAAGCACCGATTTCACTGGTGTTTGGAGGTGATACAACGCGATGGACAACATCAATCCCAATTCTGGTAGACTCCCAGGCTTAGAAGGATCCATCAATTATGCCTATTGGAAGACCAGGCTCAGAGTTCACATCAAATACATTGACATGAAAGCATGGGATGCCGTTCTTGATGGATATTCTGTCCCAAAGATTGAGAACGACAGAGATGCAGATATTGTACCTAAACCAAAGTCACAATGGACAGCAAATGAGGTAACACTGTACAACTATAATGAGAAAGCTCTTAATGCTATTTTTAGTTATGTTACCAATCAGATGTTTAAGTTAATTCAGAACTGCACCACAGCTAAATCAGCTTGGGATATCCTTGAACTTCATTGTGAAGGAGATATAGCAGTTAGGAACTCTAAACATAGACAATTGCTTAAAGATTTTGAAAAACTTGAGATTGGCGATGAAGAGAGTATAGATAGTTATTTTGAGAAAATCCTTGACATTACAAATGAATGTGAAAATCTAGGATTTCCTGTTTCAAATCAAACTATAGTCTATAAAGCTTTTAGATCTTTGTCACCTAGATTTTCTCTCAAGAGAATTGCCATGGGAGAGGCAAGAGATATTGCCAACATGGAATTTCAATCTTTGCTAAACACTCTTAGATAATTTGAGCTAGAGTTTCCTGCTAGGACTACCAAACAACAAGCTATTGCTTTGTTAGGAACAAATTATCATGAGAGTGAAGACGAGGATGAAATTATTTCTTCTAACTATGGAAATATTAGCAAGAAACTCAGTAGGTTGAACTTTAAAAATAAATCTAAAGAGAAACAACCTAGCAATACTTCCACTGGTTATAGAAAATTGCCTCCCAAATTTGTTAAATATATGGCAACAAAATCTAGTCCTGAAGAAATTGAAAAGTTGAAAACAACTCAATGTTATGAATGTAAAGGTTATGGTCATATAGCCGTTGAATGTGCTAACACCCATCCGTAAGAAGGGAAAGTCTCATTGGGTTTGTGTAGATGATTTCAATGAAGAGGATTATAACTCTGGATCAAGTGCTGATACTGAAGAAAACCTTGAAGAGACTCATACTGCTGCGCTATTTACTCATGTCAACTGGACAAAAGAAGATCTCCATAACTGCCTCGGGTCCCAATGTTGCTCCAACATCCAGGACTCAACATCAGAACATGAGACCTTCTTTGGGAATTGGACTGAATATGATACCCATATTGATTTCAATTCTTTGTCTGATAATGATGAATCTAACTTTGAATGTTTTCATGGCTCAGTTGATC
This sequence comes from Linaria vulgaris, assembly GCA_948329865.1. NCBI lineage: Eukaryota > Viridiplantae > Streptophyta > Magnoliopsida > Lamiales > Plantaginaceae > Linaria > Linaria vulgaris. The sequence goes on from OX415249.1 coordinate 70,302,866, forward strand.
TAGATGAAGAGTATTACTTTGAAGGTGAGATGTCCTAGGAGGAAATCATTGAAGACTTGAAGTCTACTTTTCATAATCTTATGAAAGAAAATCAGAAACTCACCAAAAAAAGTGAAGCTCAGAGACTGGAGATTGATGGACTGAAGAAATTGATGAGGATGTATGAAAGAGACCTTGACAAGACAGAAGCTGAACTTAAAGAGCTAAAAGGAAAGCTTGAAAATGATAATCAGATCATTGCTAAATGGAACTCAGGTACATCTAAACTTGATGAAGTACTGAGTATGGGTAATCAAGGAACAAATGGTCTTGGATATATTGAGAAACCTACCTCTAGAGTTGTTAATCATGTTTTCATTAAAGAAGGTTTTGTTAAGGAATCAAAAGACTTGAGTTGTGCTAATCCCAACAAAAGTAAACCTACTTATATCTGTCAATTTTGTTTTCAACCAGGTCACATAAAACCTTATTGCAAGAAATATTTGAAAGAAAATGTGAAGAAAACAGAAACTGTCTCTAATGTTGTGTTGGTCAGTGGTACAGATGTTATCCCAACATTAAGAACATGACAGAAAACAGAAACTGTCTCTAATGTTGAGCTGGTCAGTGGTACAGATGTTATCCCAACATTAGGAACATGACAGAAAAGTAGAACTTGGATTGAAAAGTTAAAGACTCCTAAGATAAAACTTGTATGCAATGTTGTCTTTTCTGCTATGTACTCTAACCTTGCAGGTAAGTGGTATTTTAATAGTGGATGTTCAAGACACATGACAGGAGACAAGGAAAATCTTAAACAACTGATTCCTCTCAATGTTGGAACTGTCACCTATGGAGGAGGCACCAAGGGAAAAATCATTGGAAATGGAGTACTAGATGTTGAAGGATTTCCACCTCTCAAAGATGTTCTGCTAGTTGAAGGATTGAAAGCAAATCTAATAAGCATTAGTCAACTTTGTGATGATAACTTGCTTGTTACATTTGATAAAAGTTCTTGTGATGTATTTAATAGTGATAATGTCCTTGTTATGACAGGTACCAGATCTAAAGATAATTGCTACCTTGCTCAGGAAGAAGCTGATTGCTTTCATGCTAAAGTTGATGATGCTGTTCTGTGGCATAGGAAGCTAGGACATGTTCACTATAGGAACCTTGAAAAATTACAGAAAGTTGATGCTGTAAGAGGCTTACCAAAGATATCCAGCCCAGGTAAGGTTGTATGTGGGGACTGCCTGAAGGGTAAGCAAACCAAAGCTATTCATACACCCCTCCAGGTACAAAGTACAATTCCCAGGACTGGTACTGATGAAGTTACTATCTCTGATGTTGCCCCAACATTGGAAATAGAGACTGTCCCAACATCAAGAGCAGAAGCTGAAGACACTAAAGTTGTGAATGGTTCTAATGTTGAGCTGACACCTGCTGCTGTTAGGCCAACATCCCCACAGTCAAATTCAGAGGACGACGTTGTTGATGAACCTAGAAGAGATCCCCTACTAGGATTCAAAAGGATCATCCAGCTTCACAAGTGATAGGTGAAATCACTGGACGCATGAAGACTCGCAACAAAGACAGGGTAGACTATAAAAATATGGTAAGGTTGTGTGTCTGCATGGCATCCACTTGCACTGTAAGTAATGCTTCCTGTTTTGTCTCAAATATTGAACCTAAGAATGTGAATGAAGCTCTTAAGGATAGTAAATGGATAAATGCTATGCAAGATGAACTGCTGCAATTCACCAAAAATCATGTTTGGAATCTAGTACCTAGACCTTCTAATGTGAATGTTATAGGAACTAAGTGGATTTTCAAGAACAAAACTAATGAAGATGGTGTAATTGTAAGAAACAAAGCTAGGCTTGTTGCACAAGGTTATACTCAGGTAGAAGGAATTGACTTTGATGAGACATTTTCTCCAGTAGCTAGGATAGAATCTATTAGATTACTTCTTGCTATTGCATGTTGTCTTAAGATTAAGCTCTACCAGATGGATGTGAAAGGTACTTTCCTTAATGGTTTGATAGACAAAGAAGTATATGTTGAACAACCTAAAGGTTTTGCTGATCCTAAACATCCTAATTATGTGTATAAACTTGAGAAAGCTTTGTATGGTTTAAAACAGGCACCTAGAGCTTGGTATGAAAGACTAACTCAATTTTTGTTAAGTCTTGGGTTCAATAGAGGAGATGGAGATAGAACCTTGTTTATTCTAAGAAAGAGTTCTGATGTTTGTATTGCTCAGATCTATGTGGATGACATTGTTTTTGGTTCTACTAACAAGTCTACTCTAGACAAGTTTGTTGAGTCAATGACATGGACATTTGAAATGAGCATGATTGGAGAGCTCAACTACTTTCTGGGAGTGCAAGTGAAGCAACTGGAGAATGGTATGTTCTTAAACCAGGAGAAGTATGCAAGGAACCTGGTAAAAAGATTTGAGCTACATGAGTCAAAACCTTGCAAAACTCCCATGTCTTCTTCTATGAAGATTACTAAGGATGGCACTGGAGACAATGTTGACCCAACATTGTACAGATCTATGATTGGTAGTCTTCTATATCTCCCAACCTCTAGACCATATATTATGTTTTCTGTTTGTGTTTGTGCTAGGTACCAAGCTGATCCAAAGCAATCTCACTTTATTGCTGTGAAGAGAATATTAAGATATATATTTGGAACTTCATCATTGGGTATTTGGTATTCCTTTGATACAAATACAAATCTTGTTGGGTTTAGTGATTCTGATTGGGCAGGTGATGTAGATGACAGAAAATCCATAAGTGGGGGCTGTTTCTATTTGAGAAACAATCTAGTTTCATGGTATAGTAGGAAACAGAATTGTGTGTCATTATCTACAGCTGAATCTGAATATGTAGATGCTGGCAGTTGTGTTACTCAGCTAGTATGGCTTAAACACATGTTACTGGACTATGGGTTAGATAGTGATACTCTCCTCATGTTTTGTGACAATCTTAGTGCCATTAGTATCTCAAGGAATCCTGTTCAGCATTCTAGGACTAAGCATATAGATATAAGACATCATTACTTGAGAGACATGGTTGAGGATAAAATGATTAACATTGAGCATATTGAGACAAATAATCAGCTTGCTGATATGTTTACTAAACCTTTAGATAGTGAGAGATTCTTCAGTTTGAGGAAATCTCTCGGCATGTGCAATATGTGAGAATGTTAGGATCCCAGTGTTGACATAACACCACTGTCTAGCACTGGTTAATGTTTGTGGTGTAGTATGTAACTTTTTTTTTTCTTTCTTTCTTTCTTTTCTTTTTGAGTCACATTGATCTTTGTTTGGCATATTTGATTGTGTGGTTGATCACTGTGGTTTACTAATCTTTCTAGCTTGCAGATTCACATCTAAGTTTTGAAAAGTATAAATCTCTAAAGTGTGTCTGAGGTTGTGTTAGCCTAAAATATGGAGAAGTTGGGGTACACAAAGTTCACTACTTTGATGTCTATTCAGTTGTGTCTTATTCATATGAAAAGGTTTTACAGGACATGTGGAAAAGTTGGGGTTCATGATGTTGACAACTTCAATGATATTCAGTTGTGCTTATTTGCATGTCTCTGTTTATTTTGGCCAAGGGGTACAAAAAGTGGTTATTTCTACTAGGGTGTTTGGGGTTTCGATTGCCTTCACTTGGTAGCATTGATCACTTTATTGCTCTCTTGTATGCAGGTTGGTAAACAAGTATGCATAAGGAATTGGGGTATTAGGGTACATGATAAATGTGTTGCCAGTATTCAAGGCCTTTGTACTTGCCTAACTTGCTGCTGATAATGTTGTTACTGTGGTGTGTGGAGTCTAGTGCTGCCCTCATTCAGTAATGTCATTATCCTTTTTTTAAAAAACAACCCTCAGTTTTTGTTCTAAAGAGATAATGAAAATAGTAAAGATTTGATGTGATGGGAACAATTGCTGGTTTGAAAAGTGATTCACTGTGTATACCATCTGTCAATGTTGTCATAACATTGTTGCATTCATTCTAGAACTGCATTGTCTTTCATCTTTGTTTAGTGTGGTTGACTAGGTTTGGGCTTAGGGGGAGTATATAGTCCCTTTCATGTGTTGAGGCATACTCTTTGGGTGACATTCTGCAGGTGACACACTATTTGTGACCTTCTATGCTGTGGAAGTGCTGCTTATCTCTATGTGTTTTCTGTTTGATATGTTACTTATTCATGATTTTGATCTAGATCTGATGTTTTTGATACTCGCTAATTTGGTGAAGTTTCAGATATACGTTTGGATATATCTCACGCTCTCACATGAAATTGTCTTGAAGAAGCCCAAAACCTCAAATATTATGGTTTGAAAACTTTCTGGTTTGAATGTTACTCTACTCTCTGGTCTGAATGTTATTCCAACATTGCCACACGGTCTGCCCAACATTGAGGTTAGTAACTTATAAGTTTGTTTAAAATTTTAAAAACTAAGTTTTTATTATTTTATTTGAACTGCTCTGGTTACTTGTTGTTTTTAAATGACACGTGGTGAAGTTCTTACGCGGGAATAGAGGAGTGGGAAAACTTAATTGATCATATTCCATAATCCCATTTACATTCATTCCTTCTCTCTCCACTCTTCACAACTTAAAAGAACAACTTGCCCTAATTTCTGACACTTGTGCAATTTGTCTTTCTCTTTGCAAATAATTATCTAAAAATCTCTCATATTTTTCTCTCAATTCTCAACTAACATGGCGAGCAAGACTCCTTTAGACACTCTTGCAGATTTGGCCTTGAATGTCAAGCAAACAATAACACGCACCAGGGCTGCTGTGCGTGAGGATCAAGGACGGCCTACTGCTCAAGTTGCTGCAAAACGACCAACGATTCCTTATCAACGACGAGCAAAGCGAGCTAAGAATGTGGAATCTGAGTCGAATGTTGGCGCAACATCAGAAGCCCATGCTCCTCAAACCAATGAATCTGAATCTGAGGTAAATGTGGCTAACCCTAAACCCCAAGTGAATAATGTTGATGATATAATTGAGGGGGAGGGATCTGGAGCTGGTTCTGGTAGAAAGAGAACACCTATTGGGTCTAGGCCAATGAGTAAAATAGCCTTGCAAAGAGCTGAGGCTAGAAGAGCTCTAAGAGAGAGACTTGAGAAGAAAAAGGATGAGGATGAGGCTGAGAGAGTGAGGAAAGGGAAACAGGTTGTGGATGAGGAAGTTGAGGTAGTTGATGTAGAGAAAGAAGAGGAGAAAGAGGAAGAGGAATCTGATGCTGAAGAGTTTGAAGCTAGTAGTGATAATGATGATGATAATGAAGAAGTGTACTGTGACACTCTTGCGTTATCCTATTATAGTAAGGAAGCTAGGTCTAGATACTATCTTAATAAGGAGATAGAGGACAAGGCTTATGAGTTTAGAAAGAGGGATTTTCACAAAGAGAGGGTTATGGACATGGACAGCTTTAAAAGAAACAGAGTTTTTGAGTTATTGAAAGCAAGAGGGGTTCATAATTCAATGAAGAAGCATGGTGATTATGCTCCTGAGCTTGTACAAGAATTCTACCTGAATCTCTCAAAGTATATCACTTGTGAGTTGTCTCCCAAATATGGTACAGCATGGGTAAGAGGACAAGTGTTTGACATTAGTCCTCAGAAGATAAATAAGATTTGGGGACTGCCACATGTTGAGGAATCTGAAGATCCAAAGCCAGATGAGGTGATTGAGGATATCACATGTGGTCTAGAGAGAACCTGGGTTGAACAATTACCAATAACAAAGCTCACCGCCCTAAGTGCTGTTCTGCACAAATGTGCATCTTATAATTGGTTGCCTACTAGAAATTCTACTGTTTTGACTAAGGAGTCAGCTTACTTGGTCTACAAACTGAAGAATGGGCTTGCTGTGAATATTGGGGTGAGAATTTTAAAGGCTATGGAAGATGCTGCTGGAAGGAAGCAAGGGATTCTACCATTTTCTTCTTTGATAACAACTCTGCTGCTAAAACAGAAGATGGACAAGAAAGAGTTTGGAGGAATGTCAGAGAACAAGGCTAGGTTCACCATCACTCAATCCTACTTGTCTAGCACAAGAGTGAAGGACTTGCCTTGGAATCCTGAAGGTGGAGTTGCACCTGGAGAGGAAAAGGAGGCTCAACAATTTGTTGGAGCTTCAGTGCCTCAATCTGATGAGGAAGAAACCAGGGTAACAACAAAATCGTTTGTGGATCAGCAGTTGACTTGGTATAGAAGTGCTTATGCCAATCTTCAGAGGGAAATTGATTTCAAGGAAAAACAAATGCAGGAGCTGGATGTCTTGATTAAGAACATGGAGGAGCTTTCTTCACAAAAAAAAGGGAGAGTGATCTAGTTTTTAATTTTTGATTTCTGGTTTTTATGTTTTTCTTTTTGATATGCTTTGAACTGTTTCTATTTAGTTGCTAGTTCTTTTTCTTTGTTTTGGTTTGTAATGATAATGCTACTTAGCTTTAACTGCTCTTAATGCTTTTGCTTATGAAGATAGTCTATATCTGCTGTTTCTGCTGATAAACTGATGTGCAGGTACATTCTGGTCTTAATGTTGAGACAACATTGATGAGTTAAATGCCTGAACAACTTGTTTTGAGTTATGGTGATGACTTTAATGATTAATGTTTGTTATGCCAAGTTAATACTTGATAGTTTGCATTAAGGGGGAGCAGTTTTAGTAGGTTTAGATTATTATGCTTAATTGATATTTGGACATATTATCTGTTATGTGAACAGGTTGAGCGGTTTTGTGAAGAAAGGCAAAAAGGGGGAGATTGAAAGTGTAAGATGTTCTGTTATCAATGTTGGATGGATGTTGTGTCAACATCCAGATGACAACATTGAAACCCGAGAACAAGTCTTAATCTAAAACATGTTCTGTTATCAATGTTGGATGGATATTGTGCCAACATCCAGAGGACAACATTGAAACCCGAGAACAGTCTTAACCTAAAACATGTTTCTGAACATAAGTAAAGTGTTCTGGATTAAATGTTGGATGGATGTTGAGCCAACATTCACAAGACAACATTGAAACCAGAAACTTTTCTGTCAATCTGTCTTTAACTGCTTTATTTTAGTTTTGCCTTTATTCACCTATTAATCAAGTTCCGCGATTTTAGTTGTCTTTGTTTATGTCCAGGAACATCTCTTAATCATAAGGAAGAACATTACAAGTTTCCTAAGTTGAAGTTTCCATAATTCAAGAGGAGGAGATCGGTCAAGTCAACACGGTTTCAAAGAAGGAAAGTTTTGGAGTTCAAGTGCAACTAGGAATCTTTCCAAGATCAACTCTGAATTGAAGAAGGAGTATTTCCTTATTAGAACTCAATCTAATAAAGGGAACTATTATTCAAGAAGGAGATCGAGTTCAAGAAGGAAAGAAGAGTTCAACAAGGAAACAACATAAGTTACCAAAACTGTGTACAACACACCTTGGAGATCAAGTTTGAAGAAACCTATATATAGGGTGTGAAGTACATCAAGATACAAGAGAAACAATAGAGCTTATAAATCCGTAGAGATTATATCTTAAGCATTGTTGTTGTGTTTCTTGTTTTGCAAAGTTTTGAGTTTTTGAGTTAAGTCTAGGATTAGATTTAAGGAGAAAATTCTTGTCTGCTTTGCTGAGTCCAATCTACAAAAAAGCGAGAGTGATTTTGTGGTGAGGAACATCTTTGGTAAAACCTGCGTGGTTATTTTGCCGTAAGGCTAGATGGTTGATTATTTATAATAAACCATTGAAAATTTATCTTCTTGTGTTCTTTAATTCCGCTGCACATTATACTCTATCAAGAAGATTGTTTGAGATCAAGTTAAGGCAACGCCAGCTTAACTTGAGCCCTGAAACTTTGGAAAAGTTGTATCAATCCCGATCCAACAATTTTAGGCCTACTTCTATTTTCGCAGTAATGTTCCAATCATATGACCTCAAGTAGTTGGGATTTATTGATCAACAAGAGGTAGTTTCTTCTGTTATATTGGTTTGCGCAAGTTCTGATGGAGATCATAAATGTGGGTATCTCTTGATCGAAAATAACAAACCCGAGGTTCAAGGAAGTCAAGGTTTGACCAGAAAGTCAATAGAGCCCGTTTTTGACAAAAGATACCACTTTTCCAAGTGGAAACGACCTCCTGAGCAAATTTGCAGTTTTATTATTTCCAACGAGATTTTTATGTTTTATTTAGTTATTTTAAGAGTCTTTTGTAATTTTGGCATTTTTCTTAGTTAGGGTTTTTACTTTATAAGTTAGTCGTCTTTGAGTCATTGTAGTGAGTTGTTGAATGAATAAAAAAAACTAAACTTGAGAGTTTTCTCAGTTTTCTTCAATTTTTCGGTATTCTCCGGAATCAACGAAACTTTGATTGTTGTGTTTTTTCATCTTCTCTTATGTCTTCCGCTCGCTACATCAGTTGGTATCAGAGCCAGGTTCGTTCCTTCACCATGCCGGCAAGGAGAAACCCTGAAGTCCATGATGTTCCGGTAGAAGAAGATAGATGTGATGAATACACAAAGTTACGTCAACAAATTCACTTGTTGAGGCAACGAATGGCGGTGATGGTTTGCGGATTTCATGGAGAATCCGTTTGTACCACTAGAACAACCATTGATTCCGCCTATTCACCGGAGACAAGATGATCTTGAGGAAAAACATTGGAAATCAGAGTTTCAAGGTGATATTCTTAATTTACATGGTGATTATGAAGAGGATTGTGAATCTTCACATGATATTGTTTATGACAGCGATGGTGACGGTATTGTTGATGAGTTTGAGATGTCTCGGTTAAAAGCTTTCATGGAGGGTTTGGATGAGGAGGTCCCGATGGCGCACCTAGTGAAAGAGATGGAGATGTCAGGAAGGTACGAGGTTGATAAAAAAGCTGATATGCTTGAAGATGTTGAAGAGGAAAAGAAGAATTTAGGTGTGATAGTGGTCGACGAAGAGAATAAACATATATTTGCTGTCACAATTGAAGATGTTCATCTTCAGGGTTTTACTTTTCCTCAAGTTTCAGATTTTTTTTTGTGTTGTGGCGATAAATTTATAGGTACTACACATGATTCAGATTCGAGGACGAATCTTTTTCAACCAGGGGAGAATGATGGAGATCATAAATATGGGTATCTCTTGATCGAAAATAACAAACTCGAGGTTCAAGGAAGTCAAGGTTTGACCAGAAAGTCAATAGAGCCCGTTTTTGACAAAAGATACCACTTTTCCAAGTGGAAACGACCTCCTGAGCAAATTTGCAGTTTTATTATTTCCAACGAGATTTTTATGTTTTATTTAGTTATTTTAAGAGTCTTTTGTAATTTTGGCATTTTTCTTAGTTAGGGTTTTTACTTTATAAGTTAGTCGTCTTTGAGTCATTGTAGTGAGTTGTTGAATGAATAAAAAAAACTAAACTTGAGAGTTTTCTCAGTTTTCTTCAATTTTTCGGTATTCTCCGGAATCAACGAAACTTTGATTGTTGTGTTTTTTCATCTTCTCTTATGTCTTCCGCTCGCTACATCAGTTGGTATCAGAGCCAGGTTCGTTCCTTCACCATGCCGGCAAGGAGAAACCCTGAAGTCCATGATGTTCCGGTAGAAGAAGATAGATGTGATGAATACACAAAGTTACGTCAACAAATTCACTTGTTGAGGCAACGAATGGCGGTGATGGTTTGCGGATTTCATGGAGAATCCGTTTGTACCACTAGAACAACCATTGATTCCGCCTATTCACCAGAGACAAGATGATCTTGAGGAAAAACATTGGAAATCAGAGTTTCAAGGTGATATTCTTAATTTACATGGTGATTATGAAGAGGATTGTGAATCTTCACATGATATTGTTTATGACAGCGATGGTGACGGTATTGTTGATGAGTTTGAGATGTCTCGGTTAAAAGCTTTCATGGAGGGTTTGGATGAGGAGGTCCCGATGGCGCACCTAGTGAAAGAGATGGAGATGTCAGGAAGGTACGAGGTTGATAAAAAAGCTGATATGCTTGAAGATGTTGAAGAGGAAAAGAAGAATTTAGGTGTGATAGTGGTCGACGAAGAGAATAAACATATAGTTGCTGTCACAATTGAAGATGTTCATCTTCAGGGTTTTACTTTTCCTCAAGTTTCAGATTTTTTTTTGTGTTGTGGCGATAAATTTATAGGTACTACACATGATTCAGATTCGAGGACGAATCTTTTTCAACCAGGGGAGAATGATGGAGATCATAAATATGGGTATCTCTTGATCGAAAATAACAAACTCGAGGTTCAAGGAAGTCAAGGTTTGACCAGAAAGTCAATAGAGCCCGTTTTTGACAAAAGATACCACTTTTCCAAGTGGAAACGACCTCCTGAGCAAATTTGCAAAGACTAATGTCTTTACGCCCAAGTGATTTTAGGCAAATTCAAAGGTTTAGAAGGTCAAATTTGTAGTTTATTATTTCCAGCTAGATTTTTATGTTTTATTTAGTTATTTTAAGAGTCTTTTGTAATTTTGGCATTTTTCTTAGTTAGGGTTTTTACTTTATAAGTTAGTCGCCTTTGAGTCATTGTAGTCAGTTGTTGAATGAATAAAAAAAAAACTAAAGTTGAGAGTTTTCTCAGTTTTCTTCAATTTTTCGGTATTCTCCGGAATCAACGAAACTTTGATTGTTGTGTTTTTTCATCTTCCCTTATGTATTCACCTCGCTACATCAAGTTCCTTCATAGATAACAATTTGTCTTGCCTTGAATCCATGATCTAGTAGGATGTTAGCTTATATATTATCCAACAGTACTTGATAAATATTAATTGAGTTAGTTAACATTTATCATCCACTACAAGAAAAAAGGGTCATTCGCGACCGCCCGGGCGGTCGCGAATGACCCATTTCCGGTCGCGGATGGTCATCCGCGACCGCCTAGCGGTCGCGGATGACCGGTCGCGGATGCCCTCGGTCGTGGAGGTCATCCGCGACCGCTCGGCGGTCACGGAAGTCATCCGCGACCGCCGAGCGGTCACGGTAGTCATCCGCGACCGCCGAGCGGTCACGGTAGTCATTCGCGACCGCCGAGCGGTCACGGATGACCCCGGGGACATCCGCGACCGCCCAGCGGTCACAGAAGTCATCCGTGACCGCTCGGCGGTCGCGGATGACCCCGTGGTCATCCGCGACGGCTCGGCGGTCGCGGGCAACACCGCGACCGCCTGGCGGTCACGGATGACCCCGAGGTCATCCGTGACGGCTCAACGGTCACGGATGACCCCGGGGTCATCCGCGACGGCTCGGCGGTCGCGGCAACCACCGCGACCGCCTGGCGGTCACGGATGACCCCGGGGTCATCCGCGACGGCTCGGCGGTCGCGCCAACCACCGCGACCGCCTGGCGGTCACGGATGACCCCAGGGTCATCCGCGACGGCTCGGCGGTCACGGATGACCCCGGGGTCATCCGCGACCGCTCGGCGGTCGCGCCAACCACCGCGACCGCCTGGCGGTCACGGATGGCCCCAGGGTCATCCGCGACGGCTCGGCGGTCACGGATGACCCCGGGGTCATCCGCGACGGCTCGGCGGTCACGGATAATATTTAAACCATCCGTGACCGCCGGGCGGTCACGAATAATATTCAAGTCATCCGTGACCGCCCGGCGGTCACGGATGACATTATACGAAATAAAAAAAATATTCCGGTAAAATACCGGAATAAATATTTGTTTCTTACGAATATAATGTATGGTTGGACGGTTTTTATATAAACATCATTTAAGAGAATGATTTGTGTTATAAGTAAGGAAAAGAAGAAAATAAAAGAGTTGGTGTTTTGTTTTTTGGAGATATAAGAAAAGAGGAGAAGAAAAATTGTTGGTGTTTATGTTTTGGATTGGGAAATGAGAAAATGAGGAGAAAGTGTTGGGTTTTAGAGAAGATAATGTGAGTGTAATGAAAAATTAATGGGTGGAATGGTGGGTATATATAGAATTTTGGTGAAAATTTTGAATTTTCAAAGAATTTGAATTTCCCCCCAATTCCAAGGTCTTTCGCGACCGCCGGGCGGTCACGGAAGACCTCGGAATTGGGGGGAAATTCAAATTTTGGTGAAAATTCAAAATTTTCACGATGAATGTTATTCGTGACTGCCGGGCGGTCACGAATGACCCTCTTTCGCGACCGCCCAGCGGTCACGAAAGACCCTTATTCGAAAATCAAATTTTCGTTTATGAATATTATTCGTGACCGCTGGGCGGTCACGAACTTGGGAGGAAATTCAAATTTTTTGAAAATTCAAAACTTTCGCGATGAATGTTATTCGTGACCGCCGGGCGGTCACGAATGACCCTCTTTCGCGACCGCCCAGCGGTCACGAAAGACCCTTATTCGAAAATCAAATTTTCGTTTATGAATATTATTCGTGACCGCTGGGCGGTCACGAATGAGTGTCTTTCGTGACCGCCCAGCGGTCACGAACTTGGTGGGAAATTCAAAATTTTTGAAAATTCAAAATTTTCGCGATGAATGTTATTCGTGACCGCCGGGCGGTCACGAATGACCCCCATTCGCGACCGCCCAGCGGTCACGAAAGACCCTTATTCGAAAATCAAATTTTTATTTATGAATATTATTCGTGACCGCTGGGCGGTCACGAATGAGGGTCTTTCGAAAGTTTTGATTTTCGTTTGTTTAATTAAGTTGCGATGTTTGTTAAATTGATAAAATACTTACTACTAAGTTAATTAAAAGAGAGTTTATCACAAAATTACACATTACATCTAAAACAACTTAGTGTATATGATGATTAGTTGTAGAACATAAAATAGGTTATTCGTTCATAACTCGCCTAAGCACATCTAACTCGCTATTTTAATAAGTTAATTACTAATGTTGTACTAATTTATTACTTCAATTCACATGTAGTAATGAGACTTATTGTTAAAAATCATAAACACATCAAGATGAATCCATAAAATTAAATTTTCTTTTATGAATGTTATTCGTGACCGCTGGGCGGTCACGAATGAGGGTCTTTCGTGACCGCCCGGCGGTCACGAACCCTACTTCGTGACCGCCCAGCGGTCACGAACATACTTCGTGACCGCTGGGCGGTCACGAAAGACCCTCATTCGTGACCGCCCAGCGGTCACGAATGAGTCTCATTCGAAAGTTTTGATTTTCGTTTGTTTAATTAAGTTGCGATGTTTGTTAAATTGATAAAATACTTACTACTAAGTAAATTAAAAGAGAGTTTATCACAAAATTACACATTACATCTAAAACAACTAAGTGTATATGATGATTAGTTGTAGAACATAAAATAGGTTATTCGTTCATAACTCGCCTAATCACATCTAATTCGCTATTTTAATATGTTAATTACTAATGTTGTACTAATTTATTACTTCAATTCACATGTAGTAATGAGACTTATTGTTAAAAATCATAAACACATCAAGATGAATCCATAAAATCAAATTTTTTTTATGAATATTATTCGTGACCGCTGGGCGGTCACGAATGAGGGTCTTTCGTGACCGCCCAGCGGTCACGAAAGCCAAAGGCTAGTTGGCATTCGCGACCGTTGGGCGGTCACGAATGCCAACGGCTAGTTGTCATTCGCGACCGCTGGGCGGTCACGAATGCCAACGGCTAGTTGGCATTCGCGACCGCCCGGCGGTCGCGAACGCCAACGGCTAGTTGGCATTCGCGACCGCCCGGCGGTCGCAAACTGCCAGATTTTCATTTATAAATATCATTTCCCTTACTTTTCTAATTCACAACAATCTTCACCATTTCTCTTAAGGTATTCTCGTTTTTTTTCATTTAGATGGTCAACTATATTTTTAAATACTAAATATTGGTATGATATGTTAACTTGTTTATTCATTTCTTGATAGATATTGACGTAAACACATCGAGGGTACTCGTAGAGGACACAAGATTCTTGAAGATCGTTTTTTTACGCTTCAAGAAGTAAGTTGATCAATTTATCACTCTTCAACCTTATCGTGCATGATAATTGTTACATTTTAAATTGTTAATTATTAATTGTTTGTAGTATTAATTGTAATTAATTATTTCCTTTAAAATTTACATCTTAGATAAATAATGGACTATCAAGTAGATAGGAATTGGATGTACGATAGATTCGAGAGCAGTGGTTATTTGCGAGATAGTTTTGTGGTTGGGGTTCGCACATTCATAGAATTTGCTTCGCGACAAGATGGCTATTTAGATCTAGGGGGCGTATTAGGTGCCCGTGCAAAAAATGTAACAATTCAAAGTTTTTCGATCGATACCAAGTCCGTGATCATCTTCATAAGTCGGGATTTACGCCTGGATATTTTGAGTGGGTTTTGCATGGAGAGCAGTTTACCACCACTTCTATGACGTTTATCGACGAACCTCTCGAACCATCACACGCCAATATTCCTGACAGCCCTATTCGTGCTGACGATTCGTTTAGACAGATGGTCGTGGATGCATATGGAGGCCGATTTGATGAGGACGCTGTGCGTAACGAGGATCCGAATCCCGATGCAAGAGATTTTTACGACTTGATGCGTCTAGGTCAGGTGAAGATGCACCCTAAGAAGAGCAAAACCGTCCTGCAGTGGATTGGAGAGTGGGTGAATTACAAAACTATTCACAAGGCGAGTAACATCGTTTCTGACCATTTTTTAAAGATGTCCAAAGATGGGTTCGACCCTGAGATTGAGAAGTTGTTACCTAAAGACACGAAAGGGATGCATAAGATGGAGCGAACCTTGGGGTTAGGGTACGAGAAGATCGATGTTTGCACAAATCAGTGTTTTCTGTTTTACGGGTTTGCGGCGAGCAATGACTTCCTAAAATGCCCGATATGCGGGGTTGATAGATACGAGGAAGGTAGGAAGTCAAAGGTCGCAAAGAAGCATTTGTGGTATTTCCCCCTAGGTCCTCGTCTTCAGAGGATGTATTATACCGTAGGTACTGCAAAGCATATGACTTGGCATTTGAAGTGTCGAGAGGCTACGGATCGAATGATTCACCCGGCTTCCAGTGAGGCATGGCGACACTTTGATCGGACACATTCGGATTTTGCAGCTGAGCCTAGGAACGTACGACTCGGCTTATGTACGGATGGATTCACACCGTATGGCTCATCTGGGAAAAAATACTCTTGTTGGCCAGTGATGGTAACCCCATATAACCTCCCCCCCGATCTTTGCATGAGGCAGGAGTTCATATTTTTGAGCCTTATCATTTCCGGTCCAGATAGTCCCGGGAAGAACTTGGATGTTTATCTTAGACCACTAATTAACGAGCTTAATGCTTTATGGAGCACTGGTTTGGAGACGTTTGATAGCTCAAGGAAGGAAAACTTTCAATTACGAGCGGCCCTGATGTGGACGATTAGCGATTTTCCAGCGTATGGAATGTTGTCTCAGTGGAGTACGCACGGGAAGTTAGCGTGCCCTTATTGCATGGAAGATACGAATTCATTTACGTTGAAGAATGGTGGTAAACCGTGTTGGTTCGATTGCCATCGTCGTTTTTTGCCCAAAAATCATAGGTGGCGGCATGACAAGAATTCATTCAAAAAAGGGGAAAAGTCACTAGAAGAACCTATTTGCAGGAAAATGGGCGACGAAATGAGGGAAATTGTGGAGGGACTTGGGGATGTTGGTTTTGGGGCCAAAGTGAACAATCTACCGGGTTTTCATACGGATCATAATTGGCTGAGGAAGAGCATATTTTGGGAACTTCCCTATTGGTCCACAAACTTGATTCGTCACAATTTAGATGTCATGCATTGTGAGAAGAACTTTTTCGATAACATCATCAACACAGTATTGGATGACTCTAAGACTAAGGACAACATCAAGTCTAGACATGATTTGAAGATTTGGACTATCCGTGAAGAGCTATTTTTAGAACAAACACGAGGAGGCGCATATGTGAAGCCAAGGGCAACCTATTGTCTCAAGCGGGATGAAAAGGTCAAGGTCTTGAAATGGTTGGGCGATCTGAAATTTCCGGACGGATACTCGCAGGTCCTCTCAACTCAGTGTTGTACTATGAAGGGTACATTGTGAATGGGTTCCGATTTCACACAGATATGCGTTTGGGCCCTAAGAAGAGTGATTGTAGTGGGGTTTATGTGGAGGGGGACATGGGAGGATCCCACGCCACCAACTTCTATGGGACATTGAACGAAATCATAGAGGTGGAATATTGGGGGCACAGAAGACCGCTATACATTGTATTCTTCAAGTGTAGGTGGTATGATATTAGAGCTCGAGGGACTCGTGTTCACGAGACGTACAAACTCGTTGATATTAACCCTCGATGGTCTCTCACAACCAACGAGCCTTTTATTTTTGCCAATCAGGCCCTTCAGTCGTACTACGCCCCGTATCCACAACTTACGAATGGTCGACCAGGTCAAAATGGATGGATGGCTGTATCTACTATACCGGCTAGGCACGTGATCGACATGTCGTCACTAAGTGATTCCAGCGACACAGAAACAGAAATAGGGATGCCAGCGGAAGTGTTCCAAGAGAACGCATCTGTAGGAATTAATATGTTCGTAGACTTTAGCGCATTTGATATGGATATACAATTGGGGTGGGCAAATGAGTTTGAGATCGTCGAAGATGTACAAGATAGAGGAGAAAAAGAAGCTGAAGAGGAAGACGAAGAAAGTGAAAACGTGGAGCTAACTAGTGATACTGAATAGTTCAAGTGTTTTGTAATAATTTAAAACATTACTTTGTGACGCACTTTAATTGTAACGATTTGGTAGTGTTGTAAAAGACATTACAATAATGAAAAATTAACAGTCAAACATTACAATAATGAAAATTTAACAGTCCAACATTACAATAATGAAAATTAAACAATCCAACATTACAATAATGAAAATTTAACAGTCCAACATTACAATAATGAAAATTAAACAATCCAACATTACAATAATGAAAATTTAACAGTACAACATTACAATAATGAAAATTTAACAGTCCAACATTACAATAATGAAAATACAACTAATCATCATCCGAACTATCATCCAACCCACATCCATTCCCGTCATCATCCTCCCCATCATCCTCACCATCATCCTCCCCATCATCCTCACCACTCCCAACACCATCCTCAACACCCAGCTCCACATAATCGTCAGTCTGCAAAGACGCCATAATATCATCGACATCGTCGTCACCATCGTCATCAGAGTACTCCTCGATATACGCAGGCCTATCGGAAGAACTTGGAGCAAATGGATCTGGCCTACGACGCGGCATACGAACCGGTGGAATCACAGCTCCGTTCCTACGTGCATGCCCCATGAATATAGAATCTGATATCGGTGGAAGGTCCACGTCCACCTTCTCATTAAGCAAGCATCTCCATAGCTCCATAGTGGCTTTCATATCAGTCATCCTTTGATCACTGCGATAGATAGTGCGGTCATTCTGCGTTTGTAAGTCGTCGATGCAGGCCTGTGAATAATCTTCTTGTTTCCTGTATTTAATCTTGAACGCCTCCGGGCGTGCATCCCTCGGCAAGCCTTTCGCCTTCCCCTTCTTCACAGGACCAAATGCCTCGGTCCAACAGTCGGGATCGAACACCGGGAGCTTAGCTGGGCGGGGATATCTTTTCCTCAATAGTTCCATGTAATTTTTCTGCATTAACATTTGAAAGAATCAGTACTTATATTGGAATAAATAATTTAAAGCTAGTTGAGGAAGATAAAAAGGAGTATGCGGTTGAAATAACTTACATATTGCGCTTTCGTCGCAGCATCTACCCAAGTCCGCCGAGCTGGAACTCCTGTGTTACCGCCCGTCCCCTTCACCCGCTGCGTGTGACCACGTCTGTAGGCCTCATCATATCGAATAGGGTCTGTTCGTGTTTTGTCCTCCTCAGCCTACACATTTCAAGAAAGAGTACGTTAAAATTGGCTTACGCATATATTAAGATTACTAAATTACACCCATATTGTTAATTTTCATAATTCATACCAGCAGACGTCCGAGCTCCTCTAGGTCGCGGGATCCACCAAAAAAAGTGGGAGGTGCCTTCACCCCCTCAATTGGCTCCTTGCCTCCTCTCCTGTTTTTCTTAGACTTATGCGACACCTCTTGATGATCCTCAGTGGCCCAATGCTTAATCGCCGCCGCCTCTAACCCGTCGTGCATCCAAGTTTTGTCTTTTCCGGTCCATTTTGGATCCACAACCCTCTCAAAGTATTGTTTCTTCGTGTTGTAAATCAAATTCTTATAACACAACTTCGCCTTCGTTTCGTAGGCCCGCTGTACTGCGTGTTTTTCTCTCTCACGAATACCATATATTTTCTGCCAATTAATAAAATTCGATTTATGAATATATTAAATTAAATAATATGATATAGTTGTGAAATAATTCCTCACCGTAAATTTAATAAACATTTTTCCTCGCACAGTTGCGGGCATCGTCAAGTAGGTAGGCCAGAACTCCTTCATGAACTGTCTGATCAACTCTGTGATCGTAGTCGCAACCTCGTTGCTAGAGGGGTTCATAAACAAGCCAAGAGGACACAATTTGATGATCTGCCTTTGAGTCTCGTCATTGGGTTGTTGTGCACCTTTGGAGGTGCCTCTAGTTGGGCGCTGTTGCGTGTCATTAAATACTCCCGATGCTGGAGTATCACTCGGCCTCTCGCTCGGGCCAGCTCCGGTGGAACCAGCGGAAGATGGTGCTCTAGCCCTAGATCCAGATGCAGTCGGTGCGGCATCGGGCACGGCAGCGACATCAAAAGAAAGTCGGCGCTGTAGTAAAGGCGTCAACGATGTAGACGCGTTGGGGATTGTGGCATCGTGACTACGACTGCCACGTGTGATAACTATACGAGGTCCAAGACTACCTCGCCCACTAGCAGTAGGGGGAACATCGGGAACATCCGCATCATCAGGAACATCAGAAACATTTGAACATTGTTGACCACTACCACCCCGACGACGACGACTGCCTGCCATATCGATTATATGCTAGAAAACTACGAGAAATTATCTAAGTTAGACGATTCTAAGAGATTCTCTAAAATTCAGTCGTTACTAAGTTATAAAGATTCCTTAAAGATCATTTGTACTAAGTTATAAAGAACCCATAAAGATTATTTGTTCTAATATATAAAGATTTTGTAAAGGCATAATTTCTAAGTTATAAAATTCCCTAAAGGCGTTATTTCTAAGTTATAATAGTTTAACATTAAATTACCGCGACGGATAATAATACATTAAATTACCTAAACTAACAATTTAATATTAAATAAATATTCTCTAAAGGCATCATTTCTAAGTTATAAAGTTCTCTAAAGATCATTTGTACTAAGTTATAAAGAACCCCTAAAGATTATTTGTTCTAATATATAAAAATTCCCTAAAGGCTTCATTTCTAAGTTATAAAGTTCCCTAAAGATCACTTGTACTAAGTTATAAAGAACCCCTAAAGATTATTTGTTCTAAAATATAAAGATTCTCTAAATGCATCATTTCTAAGTTATAAAGTTCCTTAAAGATCATTTGTACTAACTTATAAAAAACACCTAAAGGCACTATTCCTAAATTATAAAGATTTCCTAAAGGAATTATTTCTAAGTTTGACATTAATAAAAATAAACTTATAATTAAACAATTAAAACTATTACTAAAACATTAAATATAAAACATAATTAAAAAACTAGAAAGATAAATATTTAAGAGAGAGAGAGGAGAGGACTTACAAAGATAAGGATTGAGAGAGGAGAAGGAGGTAAGGAATGAGAGAGAGGAGGGGGGTTTATATAGAAAACCCCCTCCCATCCGCGACCGCCGGGCGGTCGCGGATGCCACTCGTCCGCGACCGCTGGGCGGTCGCGGACGCCAGTAGGCGGGAATTTTCCCGCCTAGTGGCGTCCGCGACCGCCCAGCGGTCGCGGAAGAGTGGCATCCGCGACCGCCCGACGGTCGCGGACGCCAGGGCGGGCAAAATCCCGCCACTGGTGTCCGCGACCGCCCAGCGGTCGCGGACTAGTGACGTCCGCGACCGCCCGGCGGTCGCGGACGCCAGTGGTGGGCAAAATCCCGCCCACTGGCATCCGCGACCGCCGGGCGGTCGCGGACGAGTGGCATCCGCGACCGCCCGGCGGTCGCGGATCCCAGTGGGCGGGCCATAGGCGGGAAGTTTCCCGCCTATGGATTCCCGTGACCGCTGGGCGGTCACGAGAATTATGTCCGTGACCGCTCAGCGGTCACGGGGCTATCCGTGACCGCTGGGCGGTCACGGACATATTTACCGCGACCGCTCGGCGGTCACGGTGGCATCCGCGACCGCCGGGCGGTCACGGATGCTCGCGACCGCCCGGCGGTCACGGGCCGGCGGTCACGAATGACCCCGGATTCTTGTAGTGATCCACTGTATCGAATTATACAATGTTAAATGTTAATTATGGGATGAATGAATGCTTATCAGCTCCTTTATGATACATAAATCTATAATTCGATACAACACACTCTTGAAATCCTAGTGCCAATTGATATTTTTGCATGCATATATTCACTCCAGCGCGCATATATAGTGCATGTACAAAATACAGATCTTTAAATCATACTACCGTCCGTAATTCAAGAATATCTTAAATAGTAAGTTGTGAGTTGTAAATGGGACTGAGCTTCCTCAGTTTAAAGCATATTTTTTGGATCACATGCCTTTGTTATTTTTCGAAGGTGAAGTAAATGGATGTGGCGATGCTGGCAGAGTCTAACATGAGTATCTCAAATGATATTTGGAGTGTATCATCGATAAGGTGAAATGGTGGCCTGATTCGCATTATTTTGTTGCATTGTTTCTAAATTTGAGAGAATGCTTTTGGTAATCACATGTTTCACATGGCAGATACCAATAATAGAGGAAAAATGGAGCTAAGGATCATAGATCGATTAAAACAAATATTTAGATAAGGTTACATCTTATTGAAGATCCTTTATGGGACAAATCCACAGTAATTACGATTTATCCATCGATTTTCATGTGTATGTCACCAATCCTAAACATGACAGACATAACACGACTAAAATTCATATAAATCGTAAATTTATCAAACATGGCTTCGTCAGTAACTTGAGCCAAACTATGCGTATTTATTGGTTTTAGATGTTTGAGGAAACAGGCACGAAAAATGACCGAAGGATCGACATAGTCGAGTGGAAAAGCCTTGCGATGCGACATCCATCACTTTTAAAGATCTTAACCCTTCAATACTTCAACTGAGTTAATCGCGCTTAGATTTCTTAAGACGTGAACACAAACCTATGTTGAGAATTCGACATTTGAAGTCAAGTTTGAGCATTATTTTTATTGTTAATATTAGGGATATTACCACCACCTTTCGATGCTACATGTTTCACTCACAAGTCGTGGATAGTACTTAAGTCGATCAAAGAACTTCTCTTGCCGCAAGCATGATTATAACAAAGTGCGACTCACTCGTAGAGATGAACATGTTGACCTCATTTGCAAAGACTAGTTTCAATTCATCTTGTTGTTAAAATTTATTAGGTAGATTTTGTAAAAGCTTGTTTTTCAAGTTTTTGTGTGTAGATGCGCGTTAAGCTAACATGGAAAAAAGTGAAATTGTTACAAGTTCAAATTTTCATTTATCCAGCATACTTGTTGAAATTGCTTTTTTCCAATCTAATGAGGAAAACATGTCAAAGGACACCGTGATTTCGAAAACCTGAACGAAACCTCCTTGTGGTTTAAAAACTACACGAAACTCCCCTGTGGTTTCGAAAAGCGTGCACCAAACTCCCTCATGGTTTCAAAAAACCAAGATGCTAAGAATTAGCTATTAACATTTAATCTTGCTTTAGATGGATCTTAAAGGTTTAACTAAAGCATCTATTATTCCTAATCAATCTTATTATGTTTAGGCTTTCAGTTATTGCAGTACAGGAAGGGAGCATTGTGAATTGTGATATCCTGGAAAGATTATGATGCGTTCCTAACTGGTGTGAGACGTGTGCTTCCCACTCTTGTTAAATGTTGTGCCCCCGAGATACAAAGAGTACCAAAGGTTCTTAAAAATCCCGAAGTAATAGCAAGGGGGATTGTGTGTACGTAATCACATCGTTGTTCTAGTTCATGTTTCTATTCCTAAGAAAATATGTCAAGTTTTAGCGCTAAATGTCTGATATTCACCACTTTGGCGCTCTGGTGCACTCAGCGTTGGCGAAATAGAAGCTTTGTACGAATTGTTTAAGAAGATTAGCGGAGCTCTGATCGACGATGGGCTTGTTAACAAGGTAATGATTTAAATTTGCTTCAAGTTTTTAGTTGTGGATTCGTATCTTTATCACGCGTCAAAGTAGTAGGATTAGAAATTTCTTTGCTATGTACGTCGTCTATTTCCAGTATTTCATTTACTTGATCGTAATACATTTAAATCAAGCAAGAGTTCAAGATAACGCCGGTTAAGGAAACCAAAAAAGAGATGTTCAATGACATGGTTAGTTTCACCATTCATGTGGCAACATCGCCTCAATTTGTCTCATCAATAAAATGCTCGATTTGTTTCTTTTATCTACGTATTTGATTTGTTCGGTATAAAGCACAAGGGAGCAATAGATTTCGAAGCGTTTACACGTGCTCACTCAGTGTTCCACCCGAATGCTCTAGTTGACCACAAGATCGAATCTAAGTATCATTTCTTCCAAATGCTCCCAACTGTTTCGATTTAAAATGTATTTACTTTCTAATTTAGGCACTCCTTAGCGTTGATTAAGGGCCTACTTCTATTTTTGCAATTACATTCCGATTATAGGACCTTAAGTAGTTGGGATTTATCGATCAACAAGAGGTAGTTTCTTCTGTTATGTTGGTTTGCGCAAGTTCCTTCATAGATACCGATTCGTCTTGCCTTGGATCCACGATCTTGTTGGATGTTAGCTTTTATATTATCCAACAACTCTTGATAAATATTAATTGAGTTAGTTATCATTTATCATCTTCTTATCGAATGACACAATGTTAAATGTTCATTATGGAATGAATGAATGCTTATCAGCTCCTTTATGATGCATGAATCTATATTTCGATATAACACACCCTTGAAATCCTAGTGCCACTTGATACTTCTGCATGCATATATTCACCCCAACGTGCATATATATGCATGTATAAAATACCGATCTTAGAATCATACTACCTTTCGTAATTCTGAAATAACTTAAATAGTAAGTTGTGAGTTGTAAATGAGACTAAGATTCATCAGTTTAAAGCGTATTTTGGGATCACATGCTTTTGTTGTTTGTTGCAGGTGAAGCGAATGGCGGTGGAGACATTTGCAGAGTCTGGCATGAGCCTCTCGGATGATATGTGGAGTGTATCATCGATAAGCTGAAATAGTGGCCTTATTCGCATTATTTTGTTGCATTGTTTCTAAATTTGAGTGAATGCACTTGTAAATCACATGTTTTACAAGGTAGAGATCAATAATAGAGGAATAATGGAGCTAGGGATCATAGATCGACTAAAACAAATATTTAGATAAGGTTACATCTAACTGAAGATGCTTTATGAGATAATTTCACAATAATTATGGTCAATCCAAGGATTTTCATGTATATGTCACCAATCCTAAACATGACTGATATAACACTGCTAAAATCCATATAAATCGTAAATTTATCAAACATGGCTTTGTCAATAATTTGAGCTAAACTATGTGTATTTGTTTCAGACGTTTGAGGAAGCAGGCAAGGAAAAGGATGGAAAGATCGACATAGTCGAGTGGAGAAGCCTTGCGATGCAACATCCATCACTTTTAAAGGACTTGACCCTTCAATACTTCAAATGGGTTAATCGGGCTTAGTTTTCTTAGACGTGAACACAATCCTATGCTGAGAATTTGACTTTTAATGTCAACTTTGAGCATTATTTTTATTGTTCTTATTAGGAATATTATGACCACCTTGTGGAGCTTCATGTTTCACTCACAAGTTGTGGATGGTACCTTAGTCGATCCGAGAACTTCTCTTGCTGCAAGAGCGAGTATAACGAAGTACAACTCACTAGCAGAGATGAACATGTTGACCTCCTTTGCAAAGACTAGTTTCTCTTCATCTTGTTATAATTTATTATGTAGATTTTGTAAAAGTCTATTTTTCAAAATTTAGTGTGTAGATGCGCGTTAAGCCAACCCGAAAAAAAATTGAATTGTTACAAGTTCCAGTTTTCATTTCTCCAGTATACTTGTTGAAATTGCTTTCTTTCAATCTAGCGGGGAATAGGTGTAAAGAAATTACTAATCGCTTTCTTGAAATTACTAAAACATCTATTATTTCTAATCGCTCTTGTTAAATTTAGTAATCAAAATTTTCAGTTCTTGTGATATAGGAAGGGAGCATTGTGATTGTGATATCCTGGTCAAAATCGGTACCCATCTCGCCGTAATAGTAGATATCGCTCATGCATTCCTTGTATCCATTGCCGTTATCAATGTCGCCACGTGCGCAGGCAGTATGCTTTCAGGTGTCAGACGCCAGGAACTCACCAACCACTTAGACATTACGGTCACAATACAAGGTTAATATTCATATAAAAGCCAAGTATAAATAAACATCTTCATATCAGATGACAATAGTAAATGATAATCAGTCTAATAAGAGTTCTTAAAGGTAAATTCTTACCGTAGACTATACTTCCTTAAAAGCTTCGTCCTGTGCCTTCTTGGCCGCCTCTACCTCACACTTCAACCTTCTAATGGTAGCATTATGCTCCTCCAAGGTTGCACGCCTAGACTCTAGAATAGAACGAGCTTTTATTAGCTCATCTTCTAAGGAAACCTTCACTTCGTTCACCACCGTTAAAAGCTTCTCTACCTTAAGAGACTTAGCTTCTTCCTCAACCAAGTGCTCTTCAGTAGCCTTGATCCTCTTCTCATGATCAGTGATGTTTCGATCAGCTCGTGTAACGACGGCTTGCTCCGTCTCCATCAACTTATCGTGGGCCTCTTGCCTCGTAAAGAGTCAATAATGCTCATTGATAAGCACTCGTGAACATAACATAGTTTAAAAACACCCAACCAAGCACAAGTAAGAGTATGTTCATCAAATAAGATATCATAAATCAAATAACGTGGTATATTTACTTACCAATGTATGGCTATGGCATACAAACCGCCTCAACCCCTCTCTTCTACCGACTTGCTGGATGACTTCCTCGTCATTCACCATCGATTTGATGCTTCCTACTAGCTCCAAAGCATAGGAATTGGTCAGCTCTTCACTAGGGCCGAACTTTGTGCTCATGCGCACAAAGATGTTTGGGTGGTCATTAGGATCTCTGGCGAGGTAATCTACGAACTTCCAACCACTGTTGCAAATACACCGCGCGATGAAATTGGGAAACCTCAGAAAGCTCTGCAGAAGCCCTCTTCTTCTTCTTTGCAGGTCCCTTGGTCCGCACGTCTGCAACCTCCTTACCTTTTTCTCGGGCAGTGACATTGTTAGCCAGTTTCTTGGCTCTATGATCATAAGGGACATAAGTATCAAACCTAACGGTACCACAAAGACCCTCTTTCCTTGTTGCGTCTATCCTGCCCACGAGACGTACCGGCGGTGCTACCTAGCTCAGCCTCTGGTCTAGGCGGCAAATCCTCTATCTATCTTGGCTTAAGAGCCTCATCATCAACACTAATCAGTCTGGGTTGATCCGCAACAATAAGAGGAACCCTCTTCTCATCTCTCGGGGGCGAACATCCATGCGAACCTCGCTCCACAATAGGAGAAGTCCTACCCTCTACGGGTACATCTCTCATCTATGTGTTAGAGGTAGATGATGCGCACATAGATGCGAAAATAAAAAATTATACCCAAAGTCTCAGTCCCCATGTAATCTACTAGTGAAACATTACTCACTCTCAGTATGTCTGGATGACCTAAGACAAGATAAAACAAGGGATCGGCTTGAAGTGCTGCTAACCTTCCTTTTTCTACCATCTCCGTCACTAGGCCTCTCATGCCAAACATCAATGTTTGTCCAATCCCAACTGAAGCAATAAAACTCACCGCGAGTACTCTATCTGATATAGAGGAAGTGTTGTTTCCAATCATGACCATAGCTGTCCTTTGCACCGTTAAGGTATGCACAGTTTGTCCTAGCTGACACATAATAAAAGCCTTAATTAGCACAACCCTTTTGGTTAATATTCATATGAACCTGATACTAAAAGTCATCAATATTACATTGAAAGCCCTTGGCCTTCATCGCCACCACAAAACCCACAATGGCTGCATATTCATTTGGGGTGAACTGAGGAGGATTTAACTCAATCCTCACGAAAATATCCAGTGCCTCAGGGACTACATGGAATCTTTGCCTCGTGGCTAGATAATCTGTGAAAATGGTAATGCAACCCCTCGGGGGAAGATGCATTCTATCTCTAGTCTCTATAATGATCACGTCATACCCAGTCAGTAGGTCGAACTCTTCCCTATGGTTCTCCACCAATTGCCTTATTTTAAGCTTGGAAACGATGTCCTCTATGGAGATAAGAGTTTGAAATATCCATGGAGGTCTATCATCTTCCTCATCATATATAGAATTCCCCTCATCACTATCCCCAACAGGGTCAACATGCTCCGTGGCATCCCCTACAGCATCGCCCTTCCAGCGTCTAACACGACAAGTAACCTTGTGATCATTATCATTCTCATCTCCTCCCTCAGAGAATGACTCATAGGATGCACCATCATCGAAATACAAATCGCCGGATGAACCAATACCATCAATTGAGGCTTCCCCTCTCTCACGGCTAGAAAGGCCAACCTTATCATAATCATCCTCGTAATCCGACCCGAGCTCGGAAAGTGAACCAATATGCTAAGATAAAAACTCCCTAGGGAACCATTTTCCTAACCCAATTTGGCTATTATCTGCGATTTAACATTGCAAATATAGTCAAATACAAGTTAAAAACCCACAAAAAAACTATGCGAGTAAAGAATGTAAGAATTCTACAAAACTGACAACAAGATCACACATTTAAACAAAGTGAGGTAAATTGAATATGCTCGAAAAACCATGTTCTTCTCTAAATTGAAAGGTAAGGAAACGCATCGAATTCCTATCACGCATTTCACGTTACTTGTGGGGGAGTAGGATTGTACCACATGGAACTTTGCACGAAACAATGTGGCCAAGTGATACATCACGCCGATGTTTGTCGATGCGATGCACATCGATCGAGTCATGACTTCCTCGTCGATCAAAACTGACGTGGTGACATCACCACCTCCATGTGGTGACGTCATTTCCTCGACGTGCCACACCTGGGGTGACGAGCTGCAAAAATGATGACACGTCGGTCGAAACCGGTGTGGCACGTCGAGGAAATGACGTCACCACATGGAGGTGGTGATGTCACCACGTCAGTTTTGATCGACGAGGAAGTCATGACTCGATCGATGTGCATCGCATCGACAAACATCGGCGTGATGTATCACTTGGCCACATTGTTTCGTGCAAAGTTCCATGTGGTACAATCCTACTCCCCCACAAGTAACGTGAAATACGTGATAGGAATTCGATGCGTTTCCTTACCTTTCAATTTAGAGAAGAACATGGTCTCTTGATCTTCACCTTACTCCTCTCATAGGTCACATAATTCGCGCACTCTCCCTCACGCACCGGCGCATGATTCGCGATCTCATGAATTGAGTGCGCGTGCGATGCTCTAGTGCGAATTAATATTTACTAATTCGCGAATTAATATATACTAATGTGCGCATTAAGTATACTAATTCTCGCACTTATAAGCGCTAGTTCACGAATTTATTTATATTGAAGCGTGAATTATATCTTGACATTTCTCACATTAAGCATTACTAAGTCGCGAATTAAGTATAACTATGTAATTTATGGACAAAATTAGCTTTTTACTTACTAAACGCAACACAACACACGTTTCTTAAAACATTAAAAAAAAAGAAGAAGAAGAACAAAACGTTTTTTACTCTATTGAAAAAAAAAATTAAGAAAAAAAATAAAAGAAAAGGGCCACGTGTATTAACTTACCAACACAATTCTCACTATGACCCTCTCACTTACACAACCCATCAGACCATAAGTCCATCACCGCTTCACCTAAAATGAAAAAAAAAAACCTTACCCTTTTCTTCCTCAATCCATGGCCATAACCTGAAGTTTCTGTAAAATCTCAAATTAGCGGAAGATTAAGGCACAAACCCACATCTAGATACTCGGGTATAATCTTTATTCTCTTTTTTCATTGTTATTAATGGTTAATTTTGAAATTTATATGAGATTTCTTTTACTTTGTAGTTCTATGTACTTGTTTAATTATATGTAATTATAAATTAGGCCACTTACTTGAAATTGGGACATGCAGGGTGTAGGCGTGTAGCATTTGTTACATTAATCTATAAAGTAAGCAAGATTGCAAGAATGGAGGAAGTACTGCTATTTGTTGCTCATAAATTTGATTAATGATGAGGTTAGTATGTAATGAATCTGAACTTTGGCATAAAGAAGAAAAAAAAAGATGGAGAGTTGCTGCTAACAGTTTATAAGAGTACTGAAAAGAGAAGAATTGCGAATTGTGTGTTTGTATGCTATTGTACAATCAGCAATATATGCTATAGTCTATACATTTAATTTACTTTATGTATCCTCTGTATAATTGTATAGTTACAAATTTGAATATACTATAACATAGACTACTTTTGTTATCCTTCATCTTTTTTCAAGGCTTTTTTTTTTGTATTCGTTGAAGCTTGGGAATGTATATTTTTGTTAATGCTTGCAAGTGAGTGAAATATAGCATGTCACTCATTTTTTGAATGTAATAGCAAGCATTGTAGATGAAGTGATGAAAAAATTGACACATTTTGATGAATGTAAATGCTTATCTTGTTTATGTTTAGTATTGTTTTGGTTGAAATAATCATTTTGTTATTTGATATTAAAATTTTCACTTAATATTATTGGTATTTTTATGTTTTTTTTAATAGGCACACTAGAGACGCATTAAGAAGTGAATTTTTGAAAATAGGCGCATTGGCGCACACGCACACGCTCTCGTTTACGCATTATGTGACCTAGCTCCTGTCCTTGAGCTCTCTCTTCTCTCCAACTTTCTCTCTCTAAAAAGTGAGAAAAAAAGGCTAAATAGAAGACCCATCCTCTTAAAAGGTAGCCCTAATGGACACAAAATGCCTTAAAGGCCCATAACTCTAAAAAGAGTCTCCTAGCCAATACACTAGAGGTCCAATCCAACAAACAACTAACGGACACATAATATATGGCTCGATAAAATTTCTTGAAGAAATATTTACGTCATGGCCCATTTTTTTTAAAATTGCAAAATTGGCTCGAATTTTTGCTATTTACCAAGAGCGGCTAAGATGCTAATTTTTGCAAAGGGAAAAAAACACCCAGTCCCCTATTCTTTCTGCCGTTTCGCACTTTACCCCCCCCCCCCCCACCTTTGTTTCGTTGCACCCGACACCCCCAACTTTGAAACCGTTAGCACATTACCCCCCCGTTAGACTTTTCGTCAATTGTAAGGGAATATTCCGTCGAATTTTATCACACCCCACTCACATGACCATTCGTTGAGGGTATTTCGGCTATTTCGTACAATGATAAATTACTGTTCATCATCTTCAACCCATCCCGTCACTACCCCCCCCACACCCCGTCGCCGCTGCAGCCGCCGCCATCATCACCACCCCCACCGCCATCATCACCACCCCCACCGCCATCATCACTACCCCCAATTTCATCACCACCGCCGCCGCCATCATCACTAGCCCCGTCGTCGTCATCACCACCCTCAATTTCATCACCACTGCCCGCCGCCATCATCACCACCCCCAATTTCATCACCACCCCCCGCCGCCATCATCACCACCCCCAAATTCATCACCACCGCCCCGGCGACTCCGCTTCGAACTCTGGCAAAAATCCTCACCATGTATCAACTATATATAGAAAATTTACGGTGAACAGTGAACATCGAAGCGTGAACAATGAATGGTGATTAGTGAACGGTGAACAGTGGCTGCAGGGTTGGGGGGGTTGTGGTGGGGGGGAAATGGCCGAAATACCCTCATAATTGACCCAAAGTCTAACGGCGGGAGGGGGGGGGGGGGGGGGGGGGGGGAATGTGCTAACGATTTCAAAGTTGGGGGTTTCGGGTGCAACGAAACAAAGGTGGGTGGGGGGGGGGGGGGGGTAAAGTGCGAAACGACAGAAAGAATAGGGGGCAAGGTGTTTTTTTCCCTTTTGCAAAATACCGATAAATATACATGGTAATTATGCCTAGTCTACTCTTTCTAGTTTGAAATACCCATCTCAAATTGGGGGACTTATGGTGTGCCATAACTATGACACTTTCAAAATACACGATCATCTTGGGGGTTAACTCGAAGTAAAGAGACATAAAGGCAATTCCCTCCTTATCCGATTAGATAACTGGGATATCAAATCAATCCGACCCTCAAGACAAAACCATTGACCTCGAAAAAAAGGTATGTTATGGCAGAATATCGGGCATAAGAGTCCAAACAATGCAACGTCATGTCACGACTCTAGACCCCTGCCACATTGGTCAAACCGACGTGGCACGTCGGTTGAACCCGTACCTTGTTGGTCAAACCGATGTGGCACTTCGGTTGAACACGGATACATCAATTAAACTGACGTGGCACGAATAACCAAGTTTGTCAACCCCGATGTGCCATGTGGCACGTTGGTCAAACTCGATGTGTTGTGGCACGTCTATCAAACTCCGACGTGCAATGGCATGTCGGTCAACACTGACATGCCACATGGCATGTCGGTCATCCAAACCACCCTGGGATTCAACGGTGTGGTGCGGGTGCACCCCTTTCACCTACTTCACCTTTAGTACGTGTAAGCATGCTCTCTCAAGCCTTACTCTTCTCTATTTTCTATAAATGCCCCATCACTTATTCATCTGGGGGGTTGGCCACTTGAGTCGTAGCTCACTTGGAAGCTTGGAATGCTCTAACTTCTCTCTAGAATTCTAGTGAGAGAAATCACTTTTTGCATTCCACGTCTTATAGAATTCTACGTCTTATGAAATTCCACGTCTTACGAAATTTAACATCTTACGGATTCCACGTCTTATGGAATCCATGTCTTGCATTCCACGTCTTACGGAATCCACGTCAATAGTTTCCACGTCAACACTTTTGGCACGTCACCAATTCCACGTCAACGAAAATACTTAAGAGTATTATCTCCTTCACTTTTCCATAAACATTAAAATGTCAACAATGGACTTAAGTACGAGAAAGCTTTGATCTAGGATTTGACCACTCTGTAGTGCAAATCACCCGAGGTCCAAAATCGAGCCTCTGAGACTCGATGGATTGCAATGTTGTTAGGCTGTTCAAATGATCCCCGATCTTGATAAACCTAACATGGGACAATACTACGACCACCCGGGCTTCGACTACGAGACATACATCTTTAGGGATAGTCCAAATCAAGCCTAAGCGCCAATACAATGCAAACAGCTGCGAGCTAGCATTAGGACAACTAAGACCATCCACATGCACAATTAATAATGAACTACATCTAGCTTAATTATTTCTTCTTAAAGAGATACGTAGGCAGGCCAACCCCGTGTTGTGCCTAGTCGTAAGAATACAATACCGTATCCTTTCCTAGAATAATTTACTTACTTATATAAACTGTTACTTATAACTATTAGGTTTTTAGTGCAGTTTTCCATCAAACCAACAACTCTTCCTGTGTTTCCCATAAGGGACAAGAGTGTCTGGTGGGGAGGTAATCTCGAGACTAGCGAAAACACTCAGTGGCAACAATGTTCTGCTCCAAACATTCAGTTGGTGCACTATAATCACACATTTTTCAATGCAAAGTTAGACGTGCAGAAGGTGAAGTTCACACTTGGAATGCAATTTGAGAACACTGAAATATTGAGAGATGCTATTAGGAAATTTTCAATAAATGAGGGGAGATTAGTTAAGTTCCTATTAACAGTTAACAAAAGGTTCAAGCAAAGTGTAAACAGCAAGGCGTATGCAGTTGGTGTGGATGCCAACAACTGCACATACCATGTTTCTTATGCAGTTGCTGACAATGAGAGGAAGAAATCATGGCATTGATTTCTTAGTATTCTAGTAGATGATTTGAACATCAGGAACAACTATCGCTGGACTATTATGAGTGACAAACAAAAAAGTTTAGCGGATGCTATAAATGAACTGCTACCAGATTGTGAACACAAATTATGTGTTATGCATCCGTGGTAAAATATGAAGAAGTTTCATCGGGACTGACCATGAGAAATATATTATGGACTGTTGTCAGAGCTACTAGAGTGTGTGACTTTAATAAAATAATGCAAGATCTTAAGGAGAGGGAGATTAAAGCATACAATTGGCTGGCAGATAAACCTCCAACTAAGTGGTCAAAGGCATACTTCAACGCTCACTACAAGAGTGATTTGTTGTTCAACAATATGTCTGGTAAGTTTAATGCTCAGATCTTCAACGCTAAGTGTATGGCTATAATAGATATGCTGAAGACTATCAAAAGAATATTGATGAAGAGAACTGAGTTAGGAAGACTGATATACAGAAGAACAAGAATATCATAAGTCAGAATATAAGGCCTATGTTGGATAAGTTGAAGGAAAATTATGCAGGCTACATAGCTTACTGGAATATGAACTGTGAATTTGAGGTTTGGCACCATATAGTGATATTTTGTTGTGCATTTGGAGCAGAAGACATGTAGCTGTAGAAAATGGGAATTGACTAGAATCTCGCTCACTCGAGTATGAACTATGAATTTGAGGTTTTGGCACCATATAATGATATTTTGTTGTGTATTTGGAGCAGAAGACATGCAGTTGTAGAAAATGGGAATTGACTAGAATCCCATGTGTACATGCCATTGCATCAATGAGGGTCATGAAATGGAAGGCTGAACAACATGTCCACCAATATTATTTTAAAGAGACATATATGAAGATATATAGCTACTACATGAGTCCAATACATGGAAAAATTGCATGGCCTTTGCCTCAAACACAATTGAGCAAGTTGTTGCCTCCAGTGCTAGGGAATATGCCTTGAAGACCCAAGAAGAATGAAAGAAAAGTTGATCCTGAAGAACTTAAGAAGAAACAGATGTAGTATGAAGATAAGGGCAGGTTGGGTAAGCATGGGGGTGGAAATGACTTGTGGTTACTGCCAACAAAATGGGCATAATGTAAAAGGGTGTAAAGGGAGGAAAATTAACCATTTGGCAGTAGGGTTGAGTGGGAAAAAGAAAAAAACAAAAGCAGATGGAAAAGGTAAGGGAAAAGGAAAGACCAAGATTGATAATGTTGTAGTATCCGAAGTGGAGCTCAACAAAATGTTGTATTTGATGGAGCTGCACATACTAAATCTACATCGAGATCATCCGTTGCACAACCACATGAGGTACATAAATGCATTATATTCTATTTGTACTTTCATATGTTAAACCATGCAATCTAGTAAATGTGTTAAACTGTCTTTCATCTTGTACTTTAATCTGTTGATGAAAGGTGCCCGCAACTCAAGGCTCAATGGTTGGTAAAATTGGGGTAGAAGGAGGCCTCAGTCAGACTAGAAAACCAGAGAGAAAGAGAAAATTTCAAGTACATCACCAGATTTTTATTAATGAAAATGATACTGCTGAAGCTCATGTAGCTCAAGCATTTATTCAAATTCATTACATTATCAGATGAAACGAAAGGAACAACTACCAATAATGAAAAGGGACAATCTATGTTGCCTAAAAAGCTAAATACTAGGAGTCAGCAATCTCCTATAAGGACAAAAAATAGTGTCCCTCCTATTAAAAGACTCATTGAAATATCAGCCAGACCTCAATACAGGTCAACGACCAGGAGTCAGTCTTTAGTTACAATGAAGGAGAGCACCTTTGTCATTAAATATGTACCAGGCAGGCAAGTAACAAGAAGATAAACACCTAATATAGGTATCACAAGATCTTCAATCAAACCTTCTGAAAAGAGGCAATTGTTCTCTAAGGAATCAAACAGCTCTAGTTTGACCCTCACACCCCAAGGCAAAAATAAATTTAGGCCTCCAACATCTAAAAAGAAGGCCGAGGTTCCTAAAAGGCCTATTCAGAGCATGGTTGTTGGAACTAGAGAAGATGCAATTGTGTAGGGGTCTATCTAATTAGTTTGTTAGTGTGCCTGTTGGTTCTTTATGTTGTGTAACCCTATTAAGGGCACCCCAGTTGTGGAGTCTTTTTGAGTTAACAACATGATAGGTTTTTGGTGAAATGGTTGAAACTCCATCTACGTGTATGGTTGTAACTTGTTAACATGCATGTTCAATGTACATTATTATTCCATGTTGAATTTTACCTAGCACTATATGGTGTTCTATATTGCAATGCAATATGTAGTAACTTAAAATATTGATAACATGACATTCTTTATTTTGGCACGTATGTTATACAAACTTTTTATAATTGCACCCGACTATCTATACTTTTACCACATTTTGAACTTTACTATCTAAACTTTTAATATAATTTGCACCCAAATATCTAAAGTAATGGATATGTCGCATTTTATTGTCCAAATAATACCAACAGTTGCACACGACTATTCAGCAAAAGACATGACGTTTCATATGTTCTAGGTTACAACCCTACCAAAACACTTCACATACTGGTTACTCTTTATCAGATTGCGTCGAATCTTCATTTTCATTTTGAAAGAATCAATCAGGGTGGTAATCACATTGACCCTTCTTTCACTTGCCATGCCGAAATCCTTTGTTGCACAGTCGGATCAAGTATGGTGAAAGGCATCGCTTAAGTGATATGAGGGCCTTAATGAGGGGTTTAAGGTTGATCAAGTGTGAACTGGATTGGGCCTGCTACACATATTATTTGATTCCGCATCTGCAAAAGAAGATTGTAAAGTTAAGGGTGAAGTTCCTCTTGTTTCAAAAGTTTTGCAATCATCCAGGGGCGCGTACACATGGCTCTAATTTCAAAGTGTCAACAAATCTAGCGTACGACCAGCTATACATGCACCAGGTAAAGATAGTGCCATTTCCCTTTGCTTTATTTCATAAAGTGTTTGTTGCAGTTAATCTAGATTATTATTCCATTTTGTAGAAGATGCAGTTTGACACATACTTTCGAATGTATGGTCTTGGGAATGCACAACTGTTGCATAAGTTATTTGTTGATTTTTAGTGCCCTTGTTTTGATGAAGAGGCTGGAATGATGAAGAATGAGGTGATTGTGATTGTAGATGGGGAAGAAGAAGAGCCTGAGCCTGAGGTTATCAACCTGGTGTCAGATGATAAGGCTGGTAATGTGCAGGCTAATGAATAGAAGATTTGGATTAGTGATAGGAGGATGTCTGAGTTGGTGAGGTTTATTTAGATGTTTTCTTTATGGTTTTCATTAATTATGTTGAGACAATAGTTTTCAATTTTGATTATGTATTTTCCAGTAATTATGCTTTGAGGTTTGGCAGTGACAATTGACAGTTTTAGTCTATTATGTTTTGCTATGTGTCATGTCTATTTTACTTTATTTTGCTATCATTTTTTTAGTAACCTCTTAATGCCTACTCTATTTGCCATCATTTGTGTTTGATCAATGTTGTTTTCAGTTTACATACGTCATTACAAACACTAATGTATAGCAATAAACCTTATAAACAACCTTACAAACCAGCATTACTACAATCTTACAACCAACCTCACAAACCAACCTTACAAACCTACACTACCACCACCTTACAACCAACATCAGAAACAAACTTTACAAACTAATGGTACTACCTTAAACAACAAACTTAACAACAACTACAACCACCTGTAGCATAAAAAAAATACTATATAAACAGACTTCAGTAAATACAACACAAATAAAAAAAAATAATACCAATCCTGTTAACTCTGGGGTGGGATTTGTATAGTTTTCAATTTTTTAGGAACGCCTTGCCCACATAGCCAGTAAAGAATTTTATCAAAAAGATAATACAGATAGATTTCTACTAATTTCCTGGGTTTACAGAATGATTTTTTTTTACTCTCCCTTTTTTTCCCCCTCTTTTCCTCTGCCTTTCTTCTTCCATTTACAGGAGTATTTATAGTGTTTTTGGGATTACATATCCCCTATCAAATGGCAGACACTCTAATGCTCACATGCTAACTCAGTTCCTAACCAAGTGAATACTCATCTCCTCTGGTGCTGAAGTGCTACTGGCGAAGATGACACCTGGTTATTTCGCAGCTGATTCATGCTATGCATGATGACACCTAGTTTTTGCCAAGCCATTGTATCAGGTAAGACGACACCTGGTTATTATAGAAGTGTTTCACTTTGTATGCATTTGGATGAATCCCCATGATCTTTCAGTTTAATTGTTCTAGAAATGTTATTCGTAATAGTGCCATCGGAGAATTTTTCTGGTACCGTGCTATCGGGATGTCTTCCCAATGATGCCATCGGGATGTATCCCTGGTGATACCATCGAGTAATACGAATACTATTATGCCCTCGGGGAATTTTTCCTCCGAGGCTTATAAACCACATTCTTTGATATGCCGTTATAGGGGTTTTCCCTCGGGAAGAGCATATTTAAGGTATCTCGTTTAGAAGATTGTTCACTAACTAAAGCATCGGCGATTATTAGGCATCGTAGAGTCATCCAAGACTGGTAGTGCCTTTAGCATCGGATGCTCTGGGAGTGTAGTAATCCGTATGTCATCGAAGACAATGTTTGCGGAGAGGCAATATTATCTTTCAACGATGAACGTTATACCTTCCCCCGATAGGGAAGGTTTTACTTGCCTCTCGACTGCCATCGTTAGTTCATTCCCCGATGGCTTTGAATTCCGAGGGTTGATATTTTCTCCATAGGTTTACACCAGTCCCCCCAGTTCCTGGTGTATTATAGGTAATCAACAGGAACTTATAGTGAATTGGTCTTTGGGAGTATACCCATCGGAGATCGTGGGGAACAGATTGGTTTCGCATTAATGGGAGAATTTCAAGGGTTTGTAACGGCCATTATTTACGGGGAATCGTGCTCTTTAATACGGGCGTGCATTAACTTCTCCCCTTTTTCAGATTAAACCCTTTAAAACGCCTTTCTTCTTCCCACTCTCATTCACCACTTCACTAATTTCCTCTCTCAAGCTTCTCCTTCTTTTGCAGCAAAAAATCCTAAACATCTTTTTACTTTCTTCCTTCTGCATCATGGCCGGTGACGCTTCCTCCGCCCCTTCTTCTCTAGCCGCTGCTCTGGTAGATGTTTCTGGTGCTCCTCCTGCCATTCTTACGAATTCCGCTGCTCTCCCTCCTGCTCCTTTGACGGCGGAGATGGATGCCGTCACCGTTACTGTTGCTACGCTGCCGGAAGTTAACCCCGCTGGCCTGGAAACTTACCGACGTAAAAGGAAAGGTAAAGCTTCTAAGGCCAAGGGAGATGAACCTGCCCAAGTTTCAAAAAAGTCCAGGAGATCTTCCGCTACTGCTGTCGTTCCAACTGCTCCTGTGAAGACGAAGAGCACTCGTCGCTATAAAGAGGTGGAGCAAGTGGTTAGCACGGCTACCGAGGAAGAAGTTAACCAACTCTTCCATGACTTTGGGGTGTCGTCTCTGAACATCCGTCGGGAGTTTCCTACCCAGGACGATAGGGGACATACTCCCCCCGAGGGTTACGTTACCCTTTATTTGGTTCAGGTACGAGCAGGCCTTCGATCTTTTTATCCTCCCTTTTACTGCGAGGTATTCAAAGCCTGTGAGGTGTGCCCTAGCCAGCTAACTCCCAATAGCTTTACTATCTTAGCTTCTTTCGTCTTCTGGTGTCTGTCGAGGAGGTTAGAATGCACAGTTAGGAGATTTTTTTCTATCTTCACGGTTAATGTTTCGTCTTCCGGCCACCCGTCTTACTTCTTCTCGCATCGGGATCCTGAGAAGAAAGTAGTCATCGGAACCACCTTATCCTATAGCAGCTGGAAGGATAAGTTCATCTTTATTAAGCCTATCGATGGCAAATGGGACTTTCCCTACTCCTGGAGTCGCCCCGAGGCCCCTTCTTACAAAGTGGACTCCTCTCTCTCCTTTAATCTTGCGCTTGATGCTTCTGCCTTGTTAAAGTCGGCCCACTACTTGCCTCTGTATGAGATCGCGGGGAAGAACCTCCTACGCCTTTCCGATGAAGGGCGCACTTCGTTTGGTGAGTTATAGCACTACTTCTTCATTTATATTCTTCCCATTGACACACTGTACTTTTCTCACTCGATTTTCTCTTGCGCAGTTTCTTACTTGGAGGAACACGAGAAGGATATGAGCGACATTTCCCGTCCTACGACCTCACGTGTTAAGGGTAAAGGATCTAAGAAGATCATGATGTCTTCCGACAGTGATTCTCGAACCTCCAATACCGGTTCTGACTCCGAGGGTTCTCACGAGGCCAAATCTCAAAAATCCGCGGAGCCAGGCTCCGATGATGAGAACTTTCAAATGAATGCTCCCGACACCAACGCGGTTCAAGAGGTACACCAGTCTCCAACGGACTCCCACGTATTGCCTTGTACCGAGGGTGAGAACCTCTCGAAGGACGTTCCTATTGCTGTCACTACTCATGAGGTGCCTGAGGCTCCTACTGATTCCGAGGCCTTAAACCCTTCGCTTCCCCTTTCTGTTCATCCAGAACAAGCAACGGAAATACCACTAATGCTTCCACACTCACCTCTTCGCGCTGTCAATACCCAAGAGAGGATCGATCCCCTTGCGGTTTCTCCTCCTCTAGGTATGTGTTAAATACTTTCGCTGATTGCTTATTATGTAGTATGTTTTAAATCCTTTACTATTCTGCAGCCGACCAAGAGAAGGTTATTCTGATAGAAAGTGGGGATGAAGACATTCGCTTAGGTTAATCCTTCTTTCTGTAACCTTTGCGTCACTTTTATTTTCTATGCTCTAGTTTTCGCATTCATTATCATTATCTAATTCCGAGCAGGTAACTCCCCCTCGGATGTCCAGAAGCACCCATCTTCGGCCCATCGGGATCTGTCTCTTGAAGATCTTTTTTCTTTCGAAGATCGAGTTTTTCCAAGTGAGGCTCTCGACCTTCCTTCCTCTGCTCACCCTCGTCCTGTTAACTTAGAGCTTTTGGACGAACTGCTGCCTTCGCTGGTGAAGCAACACGTATGGAATGCCCCTTCTGACATTCCTGCTGATACCTCTACGAGGCCTCACTTCGAGGGAATGCCATTTTCTAGCCGGTTTACTCCGACGGGCTCACCTTTTTTTATTCACACCACGGGGGCCAACGCCGAGTCTAGTGTGAAGCCAAGTAGTTCTGATCTAGGCTCAGCCCTCGAGGTGATCACTCATTACCTGAATACCACCTCAGCGGCTACTCCTCACGATGAGCATACCGCCAGGTTTTTCTCCGAGTTGATGGTTGCTATGGTAAGACCCTTTTTTTCTTACTTATCCTTTTTTGTTATGATTACTAGTTTTCATAATCATTAATTTTCTTTTCGCATCTTTTTAGGTTCCCAAAATCATCCCTGCTATATGGCGCGAAGTAGATGCCGCCCAAGCTATCGGGCAAACATCTATGGAAAAGCTATCTATGCAGAATGTTGCTTTAAAGAAAGCTGAGGATGAGCTGAAGAGCCTTCGGGAGGCATTTGCCCAGAGTCTGGCGAGGGAAGAACTACTGAGAACTAAGCTTGATGCCACCACCACCCATTTATCCAAGCGCACCTCTGAGTGCGACAAGCTGAAGGATGACCTCACCGTGCTATCGAAAGAGAAGAGTTCCTGGGGGGAACTAGAACACATTCTAAAGACAGAAGTTTCTACCCTTCGAACTCAGTATAGTCAGCTTAAGGAGGAGCTGAAGAAGCCTCTATCTCCGCCCTCAGGTTTCATTACTCAAAAGGTATTGGAAGATAAATTATCCGGGGCGATTCTTCTTACCAAGGATGAAGTTCAGAGGCATTGTGAAGAGAAGTATCAACAGAGGCATAAGAGTCATCTCCTAGGCAACTTCATACTCGGGTACTTGGGATGCATCAACCAATGCCGCGAAGACCAACTGTTTTCGAATCCTGAGAACTGGAGGCGTCTGAAACTTCAGTCTTTGATGATGCGACCCCCTTCCTCACAAGAAGCTCACGATGCCTACCAGAAAATACTGGGTCGGGGTCCCTCTCCTGCTTCCTCCTCTGGCTTTCCATCTCATCTCTCGGAGCGACCCTCTTAGATTAGCTTTCTAACTTGTTATATTTTTATCAAACTTGTAATAATATTTTGGACAAGTTATCAGCTTATTGTATGACTATTATTGCCTTATGAATTGCTGAACAAGTTTCATCATCTCCTTCTTTTTTTTTTATTTCGCCGTTTTGTCTTTTCTTGAGCCTTTCTGCACTGCTTTTTATGGTTGATGTCTGCCAATTCTAACAACATTCTTCTCACGTGTCTCTATCCCTTTTTTTTTAACCCATACCTTGAAAGTTCCAGGTGTCATCTTGACTTTGACACGTACCCTTTTGTTGTCTTCTGGTACTTCTATAAAATGCTTCATTCTTTCATCCACCCATAACATTCTCAGGATCTTGTTCTTGTCTTTTTATTGTCTCTGGTTTTCTAGTGCACTCTTATTGCAGTGATCATAATTTTTTTACTATTTTTCCCGTTCTTGCCCGAATGTCTTCTTTTATCCGTAGATCATCCTCATCTTCTGAGGAGACTCTCCCCTTCTACGCTCAGGATGGAACTTCCAATGGGCATGCAAGGGGCAGAACTGATGTGGATGATGATTTTTTTTTAAATGTTAGAGGTTCTCCTGTTACGCATGGAATGTCAACCCCTCTGTTTGGGTCGAGTATGGCAGACTCCCTTCGTATCACATTTCTTCGGAGGGAACCTTATTTCCCTCCTGATAGTTTTTCTATTTTTAATACCTCAGCCTTAAATGTTAATGCTATGATTGGAGGAAATAGAGTTGGTTCCTGCCAAAGCATAGAGTCGTCCGAGTCCATTTTTAGCACATTGCGTGAGTATGGTTTGAATCCTGATGACTACAGTATTATCGTTCCTCGTCCTTTCCATAGGGCCTTTGAACCCCCTTTTGGTTATCTGACTTTGTATTCTGAGCAAGTTCGATGTGGCTTGCGTATGCTTTTTCACCCCTTTATACATTCCTTATTTCAATATTGGCAGATCTGTCCTAGCCAACTAACCCCTAACTCATTTCGCTATCTGGTGGGTTTTGTTCCTTGCTGTAATCTTTTGAATGTGCCCCTGACTCCGTATCGAGTGTGTGCGGCCTTCATTTTGCGTCCGTGTCCCAACGGTCTTCCCTACTTTAGCCTGGTTTACCGAGATCAGCAGAGAAGTTTTCATGTCCCTCGCCGTTTGGCCTTTGTAGTGGATTGGAAGAAGAGGTATTTTTTTATTAAACCCCGAGATACTTCTGGAGACTCATGGAGTATACCTTTACGTTGGGTCTTGGGATACGTGATCCCTCGCCCTGAAACCGATGTACGAGAAATGGAGTATTTAACCTCCACTGGTCTTTTTTTAGGCAGTTACGATATATGCTCTATTCTTGCTAACTCATCGGCCTTAATCATGGCTGGTTTACAACATGGGGCAGAACAGCTGGATATTCCTCCGATGCCTTTGCACTCCAACCCTGCTTTTCGTAAGTCAGTTTACTCTTTATATTAACAACATCGTCATCTTTGCTCCGATGATTAACCTTTGACTATTTCTTTTAGGGAATGAAATGGCGCGATTTGCCATTAGGCGCTATCCTGAGGAAGTGTTGGTCCCTCTAATTTCTTTTCCAATGTATCCGAACACCCCTGGTTCATCCGTCGAGCACGATACATCCGCCCCTCATCCGGGCTCTAATGACCTCTGGACATTTTCTCAGTCCGATTTTTTATGGGATTCTGCCGTTCCTTCCATCGATTCTCTCTTTGGGGATTCTTTTCCCCCAGACTTAAACTTGGATCCTAACTATCCGTCCCCCTTGACCTTAGCGGTCCGATCCCCCCTTGATCCTTCAGTCAATGTTATTGATGGTGATAATATAACTGTGCCACCCTTAAGTTCTACTGACGTGATGCCTTCTCCTCCTAGGATGGTTCCACCTTCTGGGGAGGGAACGAGTGGTATAGCTGTAATAGATTCTCGTGACACTTTTCCTGTATTAACTTCAGATGTCTCCTACCATCGGAACTTCTTGAGTGGCTTGCTGAGTCAAGCTAATTGCGAGGCTCTTGGCTTGGTTTCTATGGATCTCCTTCAAGATCGATTATGTCGTAACTTATGTGAGGTATGTCATGCCCCTGTTTCTCTTTTGTGATGCTTATCTTATATTTCCTTAATCTTCCTTTTATTTTATGCAGGTGTTTTTGATTGCGGATGCCCTTAGTGCACATTCTTCCGATAAGGCTGGCTTCTTGTATCGACACCTCACCGATCTGGAGAAGAATTTAGACAATGCTCGTAATCAAATTGACAATCTGCATGCTCACTACGATTCCGACCAAGCAATATTAGAAGCTCTTTTAAAGGATGCCCAAGATACCATCTTGGATATGAGACAACTGATAACCTTGGGGCGGGATCATGCCAGAGAATTAGAGGCTCGTATAGACAATTTACTGAGCCAGAGCCGTACTTCCGATGCTTTGATATCCTCTCTATTGGCCGAAAGGGACTTATTGGCTACGAAGTTGTCAGATCTAGAGAGATCTCGTGCAGTAGATGCCTTGATTACCCGCGCCGAGGCTACCATGGCGGTTCCAAGTTTGGAGCAAATGAGGGCCACCCTACGTATAGAGATGCGGGAGATGGTGGTGATGGGTTTTCAGATTTGTCGGGAGGTTGTGAGAACACTCCCAAATTTTCCTTCACACCTGGACCTTCCCGACCTTGAATTCGTTACTTCTTCTCAAACTACAACTCCTTCGGCTTCTTCCCAAAGGTCTACCGTTCCGGTAGTAACTATTATGGATCCTACTGATCTTTCCGAAGAACAGCGCCGTTGCCTAATTCGGGAAGGCAAACGTCCTATGCAGAACTAATATAATTTTTCGTGTATTAAGTTTGTAATTGCACATGTAAATTGAACTACGAGTGGCTTGATTCCTTTGTATCGGGATACGTAGGCATCTCGGAATTTTATCCGAGTCCAGCCATATTAGTAAGTGTGTATGAAAGTTAGTCGGGTTAGATGGCTGTATCGGAATGGATTGAGTTTTGAGATTATATACACCTTCCATATAAATAAAATGCCATCTTTATTCCACCACAACTTTATTTACATGTACACTGATGTGATGTCCTTGCTTATATTGCTACCACTAAACATTAAGCATAATATTTTCTAAGATTTAATGCATTCCAAGTCCGAGTAAGCGCCATACCTTCTGGGGTACTTAACTGGTAAGTAGCAGGTCCGATGATTTTGATCACCTTGTACGGTCCTTCCCACTTGGGTTGCAGTTTAGCGACATTTTTGGACGCCCCCACTCGTTTGAGAACCAGATCTCCAACTTGGAATGTTCTAACCTTAACATTTTTGTTGTAATGTCTAGCCATTCGTGCTTTATATCCTTCCATGTGTACCGAAGCTCGATGCCTTTTTTCTTCCAACAAGTCCAAGGCTAGAGCTAGATTAGAGCTATTACTGACTTCTTCATACTCTCGAATTCTCCAACTTTCGGTTACGATCTCGGGTGGAATCACATCTTCACAACCATAGGCCATGCTGTAGGGTGTCTCCCCAGTGGCAGAGCTAGGAGTCGTGCGATATGCCCATAAAACCCCTGGAATTTCTTCTATCCATCGTTCTTTGTGATGATCCAGTCTAGCCTTAATGCTTTTTAACAAGGTTCGATTGGTTCTCTCAACTTGACCGTTACCTTGGGGATATCCGACGGAAGCAAAGCGGTGCTTAATCTCCCAATGCTTACACCAATCTTCCACCTTTTGGTCTTCAAACTGTAACCCATTATCGCTCACGAGGTATCGAGGAATTCCGAATCGGCATAGTATATTTCGCCATAGGAAATTGATGACTGCGCTTGCTGTGATTCTGGCCATCGGCTCTGCTTCTACCCACTTTGTGAAGTAATCTACTGCCACCAACAGATATTTCTTTTGCCTTGGATTAGGCA
This sequence comes from Linaria vulgaris, assembly GCA_948329865.1. Taxonomy (NCBI): domain Eukaryota; kingdom Viridiplantae; phylum Streptophyta; class Magnoliopsida; order Lamiales; family Plantaginaceae; genus Linaria; species Linaria vulgaris. The sequence goes on from OX415249.1 coordinate 70,347,116, forward strand.
TCAGGGGTCCTACTAGATCTATTCCCCATTTGGCGAAGGGGCACGCTAGTAAATTTGGCTCCCATGGTGCCGCTGGTTGATGAATCTGTGATGCGTGGGCTTGGCATGCTGGACATCGGCGCGCGTATTCCTGGCAATCTTGAATCATCGTAGGCCAATAATACCCCTGCCTTATAATACGATTGGCCATACTCGCTCCTTGCGAGTGATTTCCACATGTCCCTTCATGCATTTCTTTTATCACTCCCAACGCTTCTTGTCCATCCAAGCATCGAGTATGAGGATTAGAGTAGCAGCGTCGAAACAACACTCCTTTATGCAAGAAGTATCTAGCTGCTTTTCTTTCCAATCTCTTTCGCTCAATGTCGTCATCGTAGTATTGTGTAGGGTCTTCTAAATAAGAAACTATCTCTGACATCCACCCTGATGTTATGGGTGCTACGATGACGTGGACATCTTCCTGAGGCTCTTGCTGTTCTGACCCCATAGCTTGTAGCAAAGTGATTTGTCGTGTTCCGACCACGAATTGAGTTGCTATTTTTGACAATGCATCCGCCTCTTGGTTCTCTGACCTAGGAATCTGTCTCAATTGAAATTTTTCAAACATCCTTTGCCTATTCCGAACCGTCTGAGCATATGCTTTCAATCGCTCTTCTTTTATTTCAAACTTTCCTATTGCTTGCTGTACTATCAGTTGTGAATCACTGTGAATCACCATTCGACTGATGTTTCCTTCCATGGCTAACCTCATCCCGATTAGGAGGGCTTCGTATTCGGCTTCATTGTTAGACAAGGGGTAATTTATCCTGATGGCAAAGCATAGGTTTTCTTCTTCCTCGTAATTTTTTAGAACTACTCCTGCCCCACCATATGTTCCGACGGACGATCCATCTACATACACATGCCATAACGCCGGTGGTTTCTCATTTTGCATTTCTTTCATTTCTACCATGAAATCAGATAAAACATGTGCTTTGATGGCTGGTCGTGGAGCGTACGACAGGCTATACTCACTTAACTCTATTGCCCATTTTACCATTCGACCTGATGTTTCTGGGCGATTGAGTATGACTCGCAACGGGTGTCTAGTGAGTATCGTCACATGATAAGTCAAGAAGTATGACCTTAGCTTTCTGGCGGCAGTTACGAGGGCTAATATCAGCTTTTCTGTCTGTACATAATTTTTCTCAGCATTTTGCAAGGTTTTACTTACATAGTACACAGGATGATGGCTGCCATCCTTATCTTTTACCAAAATTGCGCTTACAGCTTCCTCTCCTGCTGACAAATACACAGATAATTTGTCTCCAGGTTCTGGTTTGACCAACAATGGAGGACTTACCAGATAATCTTTCAGATTATTGAAGGCTTCTTCACATTCCGTTGTCCATTGGAACTCCTTCACCTTCCTTAACACTTTAAAGAAGGGTAAACCCTTTTCTGCTGATCGTGAGATAAATCGACTAAGTGATGCCATTTTTCCTGTTAACCTTTGTACCTCTTTGATTGTTCTGGGGGACTTCATTTCTATGATAGCTTTAGCCTTTTCTGGATTGACTTCTATTCCTTTCTCCGTTACCATATATCCTAAAAACTTTCCTCCCCTAATTCCGAAAGAGCATTTCTTGGGATTTATTTTCATTCCAAACTTGTCCATGATGGCTAGAGCTTGTCTTAAATTCCTCGGATGATTTTCTGCTCTTTTGCTTTTTACAATCATATCGTCCACATATACTTCCATCGTATCTCCAATGACATTGGAAAACATTAGATTCACTAACCTCTGGTAGGTGGCACCAGCGTTCTTGAGTCCAAACGGCATGACCATGTAGCAAAATGTGCCCCCGTCAGTAATGAAGCTAGTTTTCTCCTGATCTTCTTCGGCCATCGGAATCTGATTGTATCCCTGGTCACCGTCCATTGTAGACAACAGTGCGCATCCTGCTGTCGAATCTACCAACTGGTCAATGCTAGGTAATGGATAACAATCCTTCGGGCAGGCATCGTTCAAATTGGTGAAATCCACACACATTCGCCATCGTCCCCCTGACTTAGGTACCAATACTACATTGGATAACCATTCAGGGTATATAACCTCCCTTATTTGCTGCAATCCGAGGAGTCGCAATATTTCTGACTTGATGATCCCATTCTTCTCTGGACCCATGTTTCTTTTCTTCTGTCGGATGGGTTTACATGCGGGATTAACGTTGAGATGATGTTGACACACCTTCGGGCTGATTCTTCCAGGCGGACCTCCTTCCCAAGCAAATAGATGCCTGTATTCTTTCAGAATGGAAACAATTTCTTCTTCTACCCTTAAACCCATTCCTGTTCCTATTTTGACTTTCTTCTCACCTTCTTCCAATTATATTAGTTTCAATTCTTCCACCGGATGGACTCGTATTTCCTCCATTTTCTGCTTCTTCCCGGGATGGTTAAGTTCTTCTTCCACGCTTGTTGGTAAGGCATTCATACGACACTCCCTAGCCTTGATCTGGTTGCCTCGAACTTCTCATATGCCTGACATCGTGGGGAACTTCACCTTGAGGTGAAGAGAAGAGGGTATGGCTTCAAAGGCGTGAATCGATGGCCTTCCACAAATAGCATTATAAGTTCGTGCAGATGCTTCAACGACCCAGAACTTCACATGCTCGGTGCGCCTCAATGCCCCTTCACCCCAAGACATCGGAAGTATGACAGTTCCCAACGTTCGGCTAGTTTCTCCGGAAAAGTCTATCAAGGGTATCTCTGTGGGATCGAGATGTATTCTTTTTAGCCCCATGGTTCCGAAGGTTGGGGTAAATAACACATCCACCGAGCTTCCCGTATCTATGAGGACCCGTTGTATATCAATCCCCATTATGGTCGCCTTAATTACTAACGGATCTTCATGAGGATATACAATTCCCTGAAGATCTTCAGGTCCGAAAGATATGGCGGGTAGCTTCATTCCCTGCACTGTACAAACCGATAGTCCTTGTCCCACTTTCCTGGCCTCTTTGAGATATTTCTTCTTTCTACCAGCTGGAGATGATGATATATCTCCTCCCTCAATCATGTTGATGGTTCTTCCCGATGGAGGGTTATCTCTGTATGTACCTGGGGGTGACGGTAACTGCTGGTTGAATTCCTCATGTTCATCATTCCTCGAGGGGGTCTCAACAACCATCTCTCCATCTTCATTCCGGGCTTTCTTCCGCTCCTTCGAATGATCTTCCTTGTTGCTGCTCAAGTAGTCTCTTAAATAACCCAAGTCTAGCAGCCTGTGAATTTCATTTCTCAAATTCTTGCAACCATCGGTTGTATGGCCATACGACTTGTGGTATTTGCAAAACTTTCCCGAGTCTTTCTTCTTGTATGGTTGTCTTACCGGCATAGGCCAAGAGAAATCCTTGTTTCCCCTTATTACGTTCAATACCTCTGATTGGGTGATGGTTAGAGTTGGTAGCGGTATGGGCTGAAGATGTCTTTTCACTACTCCAGGATTATCTCTTCGAGGGGGATGATTCTTAGATTCCTCCTTTTCTTTTGGTCCTGCATGGGCATCGGCGGTTTCTGTCTTCAACTTGGACTTTTCTGCTTCCTCCATCAGAATATACGTCTCTGCTTTCTGCATTAACTCATTCATGTCCTTTACTCGATTTCCTACCAGGTATCGGAAGAAATTCCCCGATCGCAATCCTTGAGCAAGAATGTCTGATAGCATGGTTGGATCTATATTGGGGACGTCCAACACTTCGTCTGAAAAGCGTTTCATGAAATCTCGTAAAGATTCGTCCTTTTGCTGTTTTATGGTAAACAGATGACATGCTGATTTGGGATAGCGTCGGTTACAGGCAAACTGCCTTACAAACAAACCAGCCAACTGGGAGAAGTTAGAAACTGTGCCAGGGGGTATCTGGGTGAACCAGGATTGTGCCCTTCCTGTTAGTGTAGCTCGAAAGATTCGGCATAACGCGAAATCCGGGGCTGATTGCAGATCCATCGTTGCGATATATTGATTAATGTGATCCTGTGGGTCTTTCCCATCTTTTTCTCCGGAATACATGGGTAGGTTGACTGCTCTTATATAGGCTGGAATTGTAGCTTGTGCTACATCCGGTACAAACGGTGATCCATGATAGACGGGCTCATCTTCCGGTGTGATGGCTCTTTTCATGCTGAGCATCTCCCGTCGGAGATGATTCAACATTTCCCAAAGAGCAGGTTCATTACTTGAATGAGGAAACACGTTGGGGCGGTAAGGAGGTACTCTGTCTTCGACAATATTACCAGGGGGAGGTATCACGCCAGGATATCGTTCTGGCCGATACCCTGGATGTGGTGGGGGTACTCGCTGCGGGGTCGGCGTCATTCTTGAGCCCTGCTCTTCCACTCGATACCTCTCTCCATAGGGTTGTATAGGTTGTGGTTCTGGGGGTCTTTCGTTAGCTTGAACCCTTCTCAAAGCTGCTTCTACCAGATCTTCAAACATTGTTCTGGGGATATTGATGTAATCGCCATTGGGTGGTGGAGTGTTTCTAGGGGAACTTTCAGCTGATTCTTGGTGTATACTTTCATCGTGGTTGTCCGTCCGATCTTCAGAATGAGCTGACCCTTCCATTGAATTGGTTGTTAATATGGCAAGTACTGAGATTCTTTTACCGGCGTAACTCAAAGGCAATAATTTATGGCGTTCCCACAGACGGCGCCATTTGTTAACTCTGGGGTGGGATTTGTATAGTTTTCAATTTTTTAGGAACGCCTTGCCCACATAGCCAGTAAAGAATCTTATCAAAAAGATAATACAGATAGATTTCTACTAATTTCCTGGGTTTACAGAATGATTTTTTTTTACTCTCCCTTTTTTCCCCCTCTTTTCCTCTGCCTTTCTTCTTCCATTTACAGGAGTATTTATAGTGTTTTTGGGATTACATATCCCCTATCAAATGGCAGACACTCTAATGCTCACATGCTAACTCAGTTCCTAACCAAGTGAATACTCATCTCCTCTGGTGCTGAAGTGCTACTGGCGAAGATGACACCTGGTTATTTCGCAGCTGATTCATGCTATGCATGATGACACCTAGTTTTTGCCAAGCCATTGTATCAGGTAAGACGACACCTGGTTATTATAGAAGTGTTTCACTTTGTATGCATTTGGATGAATCCCCATGATCTTTCAGTTTAATTGTTCTAGAAATGTTATTCGTAATAGTGCCATCGGAGAATTTTTCTGGTACCGTGCTATCGGGATGTCTTCCCAATGATGCCATCGGGATGTATCCCTGGTGATACCATCGAGTAATACGAATACTATTATGCCCTCGGGGAATTTTTCCTCCGAGGCTTATAAACCACATTCTTTGATATGCCGTTATAGGGGTTTTCCCTCGGGAAGAGCATATTTAAGGTATCTCGTTTAGAAGATTGTTCACTAACTAAAGCATCGGCGATTATTAGGCATCGTAGAGTCATCCAAGACTGGTAGTGCCTTTAGCATCGGATGCTCTGGGAGTGTAGTAATCCGTATGTCATCGAAGACAATGTTTGCGGAGAGGCAATATTATCTTTCAACGATGAACGTTATACCTTCCCCCGATAGGGAAGGTTTTACTTGCCTCTCGACTGCCATCGTTAGTTCATTCCCCGATGGCTTTGAATTCCGAGGGTTGATATTTTCTCCATAGGTTTACAAATCCACAATTTCCTTTTTTTTTTTTGCGTTCCAAATTGGAAGTAATCTTTTCAAGCTTATTATTCCTCTTATCTAGCTTACTGGTCATCATCTACAATTCCAAGTTCTTCTTCTACAAATTGGATTCTTATTTCACGTTTCAAAGTTCCCTCAATTTTGCTTCAGCAACTTCAATCTTTCTCCTCAAGCTCGGTATCACCACTCTTCCCCGCCCACACATAGGATCATCAACCTAGAATCACAACCCACACCCAAACCTTCCCTTGCAACACCCAGTGAATCGACGATCAGGATAAGCATTGGTTAGAGATAACTTCGTCATAACCATTTTTTCGCACCTACAATTAAAGTGCGCCACTTCAATCATTTCTGACATCGCATGCCTATGGTAAGATTCGGATTGGGAGAAATTGATGGGGATTGAGTAATTTTGATTTTTATGGTTCGTGATTATATTCGATTTTGGGCTAAAATGAGGTCTGAAAACGAGTTTGAATGATATAGTCGTTAAAAAAATGTAAAGTCCCATATTTTCCCTACGCGATGACATCAGTATTACGTCATTTAGTCTGAATGACGTTTTTTGAACGGGGAAGTACTTTGGATAGCAAAGTGACACCGGAGCAAAGTTCGAATAGTCGGATGCACAGTTTCAAAGTTTGGATAGGTAAGTGCCATAGAGGCTTAAGTTTAATTTAGATAGTAATCTCAATTCTTCTCTAAATAAAATAACAAACTTTATATATATATATATATAACACAAACAAGGTATAAAACACACACACGGTTTCTCTTCCCACATAATTGAAAATGCCCTCATAGTCTTTATGAAAATATAAAATAATACACAAAAAGTGAGAATGCTAATCATTTCTTCTCCCTCTTCTTCTTCTTCTTTTCTCCTTTTTTTTAAGAGGAAATACCCAACCAAATGATATGGGAACCGTCACAAAAAAAAAAAAAAAAAAAAAAAACTGATATGTGCAAACCTGCAAATCAAACCTTTTTTTAAAGAGGAAACATTCAATCAAATTTTATACATATCTCTGCAGGGTACATTGATAATATTAGTAGTATTTCTTTAGTTTATTTGTAAAAAAAATGGACTTGTATTTGTAGGCTTGCTATTAATCGTGATTAAATTATACTGCTTAGAGTACAATATAATATAATTAATGAATTATAGTCAAATTAAACTTATTCATTATGGTTTAATCCAAATAATTGAAAATATTATTGAAATTAACAAATACAAAAACTCAGGAAATTTCAAATCGAGGAAAGAAATAATAATTTCATATTATAGATTAGCTTATTTAATTTTGAGGAACTAATTTGGGGTTTATTTATGTTGGTTTCAAAATTGCACATGTCATTATTTGATTAGGGGAATAGAGAACTTAATAAGGAAGGAATTTTTTTTTTCCAAATACATATATTGCATTATACAACGAGCCGTATAATCTTTGACTCTAGCTCATACAAGAATACGTGAAAGTCAATCATAACAAAATAAGGAGAATTTTGGCAATATTTTCCAAGCCTAAACCTTTGACTTTCCTTTTTAGAACGTCCTTCTAAATTTGATTTAAAAGCTTAATTAATCACACCGTTATGTTAGATCAAATAAATCGATCATAACAAAGATTAATAGTTTTCGAACAAGTCTACATACATGATAAATCAACTAAATCATTCAGTATAAAGTAAGTCGCCGGTCCAACTTTAGTGATTTCCGATTTCAGTGAATAATTAATACTTTCGCTATTCAGGTTTCCTCTAAGATAACTCGAGATTACGTATTCACTACATTGGATTTCCGCTGTATACTTCTAAATTTTAAAATATTAAAATTATAAAGTTAGAAAAAAGAAGAAAAAACTAAAATGGTCCATAATCGTATCATGGATTCAGACAACATGTTCTTGATTTTCAGAGTATATATGGGTTATATATATAAGTAATGTCGGTACGTAAATTTTAAGTTATTCGATCAAATTTATGGTTACAATTTTGACAAACATTTCCATTAAAGTCAGAGGATTAGTGAAATCCTAATTACCCGTCATCAAAGTTTATCCAAATTTCAAAAGATTAAAATTATGAAGTTTTAGCGGATTACACATTTCATTCAAGTGTGCACCTATATAATAGGGTATTCCCCAAAGACCATTTTCATCATTTTCCTCGTAATTAATATATAGAATTCGTTGCAGGGTAGCAATTATGTCTAAATTGTGCATATTGTCCTTTATTATGAGTCTTCTGATTCTAATTAATACTAGTGCCTCCTCATTAGACTATGGAACAGCACTAAGTAAGTCATTGTTATACTATGAAGGACAAAGATCAGGTAAGTTGCCGGCAAACCAGCGCGTCCAATGGCGCAGAGATTCTGCTCTTAACGATGGCAAAGATGTCGGGGTAAATTCTGTGTTCCTTTAGTTAAAAATTCATGTTCATGTATATTTGCCAATGGTGAATTCAAACGTATACACCATGTATTTTTGTATATGTGTATGTTTACACATACGTTTACATATAGTTGAATAATGTTCGTTTATATTTTACGCATTTCAGGTAAATTTGTATATTTATGTCATTATAACTTATAACTATCAGCCAACACTTCAATTTTCAAAAAATGACGAATTATCAAAAATGCCCGCTAACTTTTGCCATTAATTCTAAATGCCCGTTGTTTCCCAACATGCTAAAAATATCTTGTATCTTTTAAAATTTCTACTAGAAATGGCCGAAATGAAAAATAAGCACAAAAAAACTTATTTTGTCTGAAAAATAATGCTAAAAATGCCCTATATCTTTTAAAATTCTATCAAAAATGTCCGAATTTTAAAACGCGACTTTTTGATTCAGCAGTGCGTCTCTTTGATTCGGATGCCACGTCGGATAAAAAGTCCGAATTTTTAAAATTGGGCATTTTTGTTAGAAAATTTAAAACTTAACGGGCATTTTCAGCAGGTTTGGAAATAACGGACATTTAGAATTAAAGGCAAAAGTTAGCGGGCATTTTTGATAATTGGTCCTTCAAAAAATTAACAAATATATATCCTAAAGTTGCTTGGGTGTGCGTCCGTGATGAGTCCGATTAGATAGGGCATATTATTCATCAAATCTACCTTAAAAAATCAAAATAAAAAAGTTAAAAGCATAGGACAGATTATTTATTCAGGTCCTAATTTTTTGTGTACCGCTATACTAGTATTTTGGTTTAACTGAACAAAAGTCTCATCCATTTATTTCATGAATTAAACATTTGAAATTAAAGTGACAAATATCTATGTATATTATTAGCTCTATAATGTGCATGGTAGACATATTTTCCTAGTAAAAGGAGGTATTTATTTGTATCTTTATATATGCTAATATATATACATAAAAGTAGTCTGAAGTTTGTAGATAACTGTGAGATGTTTACTGTTAGTTATTTGATACCCTTTTCACAGAAGTGACTAATGCACCTTAAACTATAACTCAATTTGATGGAAATAACCTTACCTATTAAGTCGATATGGAGATTATTGTAACCAATGTAAGAGAAAAAGCAAATGACAACTACACAAAAGACTTGAATTACTATAAACTCTTTGAATTTAGCACAACTTGATTTATGGCATAGGTGAATCTGGTGGGAGGATATTACGATGCGGGAGACAACGTGAAATTCGGACTTCCAATGGCGTTCACCGTAACAATGCTTGCGTGGAGCACAATCGAGTTCAGAGCCCAAATGGTTGCCAAGGCGGAATTGTCAAATGCGCTGAGAGCAATTCAGTGGGGAACAGACTATCTAATCAACGCCCACCCGCAGCCTGATGTGCTTTATGGACAAGTGGGAGACGGTGCTTCAGACCACGCCTGCTGGCAGAGGCCCGAAGACATGACTACTCCCCGTAACGCTTACAAGATTGATGCACAGCACCCGGGAGCTGACCTGGCTGGTGAATCTGCTGCTGCGTTGGCTGCAGCCGCAATCGCTTTCAAGCGAGTAAATCCTAGCTACTCCACCAAGCTTCTCTTTCATGCAAAACAGGCAAGGCAACCTTCTTTGCACTATACATTTACTGAAAATAAGTTTTAGGGATTTTGCTGATTTAACTTGCTTACAATTTTTTACAGTTGTTTGATTTTGCTGTAAAATACCCTGGCGTGTACCAGAACAGCATTCCAAGTGCCGGCAAATTCTATTTCAGCAGTGGTTACCAGGTGACACTTGCATCTAGTGCAGAAATAAATCGTTGAAAATTAATTTGTCAATGTTCATCACGAATTATATAACTGGTTGATTGTGACAGGATGAACAATTGTGGGCTGCTGCTTGGTTAGCGCTCGCCACGGGTGACAACACGTACACTAATTACATCAATCGTGCTACAAATACGGGTGGTACCCGGACAACGTTCTCATGGGACGACAAATTCATCGGTGCTCAGGTCTTAATCACGAAGGTTAATGTTTCCACATAATCTTTTAGTAATATCCTAGCAAAATACGTGAAATATTATTTCTGAAGCAACTACACACGAATGACAGAATGTTTTGCAAGGAAGCCTTCGCGGCATTGCAAACTTGGGGCAATTCAGGACCCCCGCCGAGCATTTTATTTGCAACTCCATTCAGAAAGGAAGCAGCAATGTGAAGAAAACAAGCGGCGGACTTCTTTGGTTTCAAGATGTTAACAACCTTCAATACGTCACCAGTGCTTCGTTTACCATCACTGCCTATGCCGACACTCTAGCATCCACTAAAAATAATATCCGCTGCCCTGGTGGTGTTGTTGGCGCTCCAAATCTAATCAATTTTGCTCGATCACAGGTTCCAAATACTGAAAAACTAATGAGTTGTTTCCCAACTTATATTAAGAGCTAGATAGTTAACTTGTTTGATTTGTTTTGTATATAAAAAAGGTCGATTACATACTGGGTTCAAATCCAAAGGGTCTGAGTTACATGGTAGGACTCGGGAAAAACTATCCAAAGAAGGTTCACCACAGAGGAGCATCGATTGTGTCCATTAAGAAGAATTCGACGTTCGTGAGTTGCCAAGGTGGGTACGCCATATGGTACCCGAGTAATGCAGAGAATCCTAATGTTATTGATGGGGCAGTAGTTGGGGGACCGAATGTGAACGACCAGTACACAGATATGCGCCAAAATTTTCAACAAACGGAGCCGGCCACTGCAAATACTGCACCATTGGTTGGAGTACTAGCACGCCTTGCGGCTTGAATAGTTTTTTTTTCATTATCTATTAGCTGTCTTTTTCTATTTTCATATAGTTCTTCCAAAATATTAGGTTAGTATGTTGTACAACGAGGTCATGAGAGAGAGGATCAACCTCACGAATTAAGAGAGCATAGTGAACAATATTTGTGAAATATCCTAATTAATCTAGGCAGAAGTGTCAAAAATGTCTATTATCTTTTGTCAACTTTACTTTTTGTCCGTTATCTTTTTAAGCTGCCAAAAATGCCCACTATCTTTGTCAAAAATGCCCGATTCACTGTTTGGCGCCTAATGGCAACCATGTCATCAAATATTAGCATATGTGGCCAAAATGTGGCTGACATGTCATAAAATGTATAATTATTAATTATCTTTATTATATAAATTATAAAAACTCATTTATAATTCTATTTTAAAATTTAAAATTTGTAATAACTATTTTGTTTAAAAGACTTATTAAAAAACTTATTAAAAATGTGGCTGGGAGCGGTTGACTTTGATGACGGGTTATTACTTTCATTTTTTTTAAGTTTTTTAATTCTTAAAAAAAATTAGTTATTAAAAATTTTAAATTTTAAAATAGAATTATAAATGAGTTTTAATAATTTATATAATAAAGATAATTAATAATTATACATTTTATGACATGGCAGCCACATTTTGGCGACATATGCCAATATTTGATGACATGGCTGCCACTAGGCGCAAAACAGTGAATCGAGCATTTTTTGACAAAGATAGTGGGCATTTTCGGCAGCTTAAAAAGATAACGGGCAAAAAGTAAAGTTGACAAAAGATAATGGCCATTTTTGACATTTTTGCCATTAATCTACGAGTAACATTAAAATTTACTAGAAAAACCTACCTGTCTTTTTTTCCTATTGCCAAAAAACTTCTGTGTTATTTTAATATCAAACTACTTGATTACCTCTGCCATAAGAAAATTGATAAAATGGCATTCTTTTAAATACAATTAAAGTGACAATGCTTACCTACAAAGAAAATGTTCCATAAATCAAATATAAATTCCAGTAGAAATGTAGAATGACTAGCCATATCTACTTAATTACGAAGTACCATATTATTCCACCCAAAGCTGATAAATTTACTGTCGACGACCTGATGAAGCCATAAGTACACCAATTGCTGCCATAAACAACGATAACATGGCTACGAGAAGAGTGTATGTTCTCCTTGATGATCTTCGGTACTCTCCAAACAAAATTATACCCCAAAATGTGCTCACAATTGGAAGTGCCTATAGTTATCACATAAATACGAGATAATAAGTTGATCACGATATGATTTTCAGAACAAATTCATGTCTTTTGCATGGATGTAACCTTGTAGCTACTTTGTGCGTAATTGCATAAAGTAACTAGTTAAAATGTTGCCTAACAAGTGGAGAAAATTATATTCATGTGGCAGAGCCAACAATATGATTCGAGCCAACAATATGATTCGAGTAAACGAATCATGTTGAATAACTAATCTTTTGCAAATATGAATAGTTTTTATAAGTAATATAGCATAATTTACCTAAAAATAATTTTACAGCAAATAAATTGTTAATAAGAAGTTATAAAAGCTATTCAAAAGTAACAAGCAATGAATGTTATAAGCCATATCGATATTTATAATACTTAACAAGAATAATGACAATGCACATTTGCTGTTAATTAATACTTCTCTATAATCTACTTTAACTTATGAATCATATATTTGTCATGTGATTATTTATGGTACTAATTCGAGATTTAGTAATGTTGCATTTTTAATAGGACAAATTATTATTTGTGCCCTGTATGTTTCAATTCTTTATAAAAATGCCCGTTATCTTTCGAATTATTGAAAATGCCCTGGATCTATGCCATTTGTTTTTGTAGAAACTGTCCTTTGCATAGAAAAAATGGCAGTTTCTACAAAAAATGGCATAGATCCATGGCATTTTCAAATATTCGAAAGATAAAGGGCATTTTCATCAAAAAGTGAAACATACAGGGCACAAATAATAATTCGTCCAAATCATACTAAATAAACATATAGTATTGTGAGTGGGACAAGGTGAGAACTTGTTTTTCTCAGGGAACGAAGATGATCCCACATTCTTCCGTGTTGTAACATGAGACGAATATGACGTGATTTGTTGGGTATGAAAAAACATATGGGGACTACTTCTAAGTCGAGAGTTCTATCAAGATAGACCCAATTTTTTGTTAACCTTGTGTCAAGAGTGATGTGTTGCATCACATTATTCATAGTTTCTTTTCAATGTTGTGACGCGTGAGATAAGAATTGAAAGCTTTCACACTGAACCTCTTAGGTGAAGTAGCTTTTTCCATGCAAGGAGATTTTCTTACACTGAACATTTTACTATTGCTTAAAGACTCAATAGGTGCATTCTTTTAGAGAAATTTATTTGTGCCCGTGATGTTTCACTTTTTGATGAAAATGCCCTTTATCTTTCGAATATTTGAAAATGCCTGGATCTATGCCATTTTTTTGTAGAAACTGCCTTTTTTCTATGCAAAGGGCAGCTTCTACAAAAAAGGGCATAGATCCAGGGCATATTCAATAATTCGAAAGATAACGGGCATTTTCATATAAAAGTGAAACATACAGGGCACAAATAATAATTTGTCATTTTTAATATCTATTAATATATTATACATAATTATCAGCACATATTCATCTTTTCCAACTCCCTAACTGTAGCAACACATTCTTATGTTGTTTAGTTTTGTCAGGAGTTGATTATTTCTTGCATTTTATAGTTATCTCCTACATGAAAATAGTTAAATAAAATAAAATGTAGACTTACCTGAACAGCAGCAGCCGCGGCGTATCCAGCGGCTTGGCCTCCCATAAACTGTAGACCGTTCCCAAGCCCACACAAGACTCCAGCCAAAAGAGCCCATCCTCTTCCATTCCAATCCCATAAATAAGCCTTTAGTGATGATCTAGGAACAATGTCCAACAAAGGGTAATACAAAAAGGTGAGATTTAGAGTGACAGCAACCGCAAAGAACGATACCGAGAAGTAGAAGAACGTCGTGTACACGCTTAAGTGTGCAACTTCGCCTTTCAATGTGTGCCATTGATCGTTTGTCGCTAAGTTGAAAGCCGGAGAGAACATAGAGAAACAAACTCCGCCAAAGAAAGTTATGGCCAACCCGATTGAAGTGCCTTTTTCAGTTACCTAATGCATATTCGTTAAAATTAGTAAAAGTTAAAGTTCGTGATCAACTGGAACAGACTATACGAGATACTACATTCATGTAAACATATCAGATAACATCCTCCATGCACGGGCATCAAAACTTGTAAGTTGTATTTTTATGCATATATGGTCCCGTTACATTAATTAAGAAATAACTTTCTATAGAAACATTCAAATACCTTATACGCACCATTTTGATATTTTAACACACCACTTTTGACTCGTATTTTATTATGTACGGATGAAAATACCGCCAAATTATAAATCTTCCATAGACTTAGAATGTGGTATTAGGTACCTTTCTTACTTCAGGCGAAAAGTACTACGTATACACATAATGATTTGTTATTTCTAAAAATTTAGGGGATTGTCCTGATAATAATAAAATGTAGCAACTTAAGAAATAGCTACTAGCTAGCTATCGCTGCACGCGAGAAAATACCTTTCCACAAATAAAACATAAAAAAAATTTGATGCGGAGTAATTTCGTCTGCTGACTAGTCACTCCACGTCAGACTAGCTCGAGCTCCTGATTGGTCCAAGCTAGCTATGAGTTCGGAAAACCTGAATTAAAAAACACGGCACGTGAATTGGGTCGAGGCTGACTAAAAGTAAGCGCTCTGATGCTGAGTCAGTTGATGCTCTTTGATGGCGTCTACGTCAGCTAGAAGTCACTGGTGTGGATCGAGGAGTTTGTGGATTTCAGACTGAACTTGGGGTTAAGCCAAGCTGCCTACGTATCCCATGTAGGGAATCAAGCCAAACGTAGTTCATTATTTCTCTATGGTGGCCGATCGTGGTCGAAGGTGAAGGTCGGACCTTCATCAATCTTGATAGGTCAACCTCCGTAGATCAATCTCTATAGGTCGCATTCACTATAGGTCCACCTCCGTAGATCAATCTTTATAGGTCCACCTCCGTAGATCAATCTCTATAGGTCGCATTCACTATAGGTCCACCTCCGTAGATCAATCTCTATAGGTCCACCTCCGTAGATCAATCTCTAAAGGTCGCATTCACTATAGGTCCACCTCCGTAGATCAATCTTTATAGGTCGCATTCACTATAGGTCCACCTCCGTAGATCAATCTCTATAGGTCCACCTCCGTAGATCAATCTCTATAGGTCCACCTCCGTAGATCAATCTCTATAGGTCGCATTCACTATAGGTCCACCTCCGTAGATCAATCTCTATAGGTCGCATTCACTATAGGTCCACCTCCGTAGATCAATCTCTATAGGTCCACCTACGTAGATCAATCTCTATAGGTCCACCTCCGTAGATCAATCTCTATAGGTCGCATTCACTATAGGTCCACCTCCGTAGATCAATCTCTATAGGTCCACCTCCGTAGATCAATCTCTATAGGTCGCATTCACTATAGGTCCACCTCCGTAGATCAATCTCTATAGGTCCACCTCCGTAGATCAATCTCTATAGGTCCACCTCCGTAGATCAATCTCTATAGGTCCACCTCCGTAGATCAATCAAAGGAGTAACTATGAGAAGAGAAAAATGTGTATCCTTTGTAAATGAGGAGGAGTCTGGTATTTATAGATGATCAACCTCCTTGATTGTAGTAGCAGGTATGGGCCTCTGTTGATGGGCCAAGCCCTTATATGTCATATGACATATGTCATAAGCGGTATTCATATGTCATATGGTATATCGGGCTTGCATAATGGGCTTTTGGGCCCCTTTGTTGGGACGATTTATTTGGGCCGATCTGGCTCGTGAATGGGCCTTTTGGGCCGATACATTTGTAGGACAATACTGTTTTGATAGGCCCACTAAGGGAATCACACCAAATTATGGTATAACATAAGTCCCCCAGTTTGTAAGGTGGTCGTAGCTTATGGACGCTGTAAGATCTTTGATCTATATTATTTATAATCGGATGCAGTTGCACTTGACAGTAGTTGCAACTGCAGTCGTAAGCAAGACAGATGACAATTCTTTAACGTTTAAAAGTTGTTTTACTGTTGCAACTGGTATTGGACAGTTAAACATAAAGCGATAAAGAACACAAAGGTTTTTAACGTGGTTCGGTCCAATTGGTCCTAGTCCACGGGGTTTTCACCCAAAGTTTGACTCAACCTGTTTCCTACTTAAGAATTACAATGAAGGATTTAAATCAACTCATATACTAGACTCCCTCTAACATATGCAGTTGCAACACCTAACCCTTAACTTATTTTCGGAAACACGATTGAATCGAAGACACATCAAGCTACTCCAGAGTTCCTCTGACTTGATGCTCTTCTCTAAAAGACTTTGACTCGATACAGGACTGAAATCACAAACTATCCTTTTCAAAGTGTCCTTCAATTATGTCGAGTCTTCTCCTTATATAGGCATGAGCAGAATCTCTACAGATCTTCAGTTGTAACCTCGCAGATCTTCTTTCCTTAACAGATAAGCTCAGCGTATCTCCAGTTGCAATCCACGCAGATCTTCTTTCCTTATCTAATATATTCTGCAAGATAAATCTGAATATATCCAATGTACATGCCTATTATATATGTCTAGATACATAATAAGGAGATAATGATAAACAAAGATAATCTTGGAAGATCTTGAAAGTCTATCTTAAAAAGATAAGAATAAAAGATAAGATCAAACAAAGATAATCTTGGAAGATATTGAAAGTCTATCTTTAAAGGATAAGGAAAATATCTAAAATATATTCCATAAAATTATTTGACTTTCTATATCTCAACAAAAGATATTTGACGAAGATTCTTCCCTAAACGATCAGATATCAAATTATCATTTTAAAGAAAAACGAAATATTTTCCTTTTAAATATAATTTCCAGAATATAGGATCAAGGGAATATTATGTTTCGCCAAAACGCTGATTTACGTAGTTGCAACTGAGATGTCTGGATGACGTTGCAACTGACAGATTCACTATCCGAAAATAGCGTGACTTTCCTGCATAAACAGACATTGAATACTTTCCAACATATAATCAATCAACATGTTTTAGGAAAGATATGCAACACAACAAGGAAAGTCAATTACATCACAATCCAAAGGGCAAGTCAATCAAAAGGAAAGTTTCCTTCTTTCAAGATTAACACAATAATAAGCATGGAAACATTTGACCTGCAAAAAAGATAATATTCCATAAATTGAGCTCCTAAATAAGGCAATCAAAGATTTTCTTCAATTAATGGAAACTATATCTCACTTAATTTCTTTTATTAAATCAATTGACATTGATTTAAATAATTTCCAAAACGATGTCAACATAATCTCCAATTTATTTACGTGGAAATAACATTGGTCCTAACAGACGCCTTGCAAACTTATACAGTCGAGATGCCATAATTTGCAAGTCCGAATTGTCATAATATAGGTTGAGACCACTATTGGTGAAAACTTTACCATTAGTGTTGAAACCGAACAAGTTCTCTTTGTCGAAGAGGCAAAACGTCTTGTATAAAGGGTGCTTGAGTAGCAAAAAACGTTATGCTCTTATTAAGAGGCCAAGAGTAGCAGAGGACGCCGCAAACGAAATTGTGCAAAGAATCACAAGTTGTTGCTAAAGAGCAGAAGAAAATATGCAAAAAGGCTCAAGTTGCGGTCGGAGCCCGGAGGAGCAAAGTTAGATACTCTAGGAGGCTGCTGATTAGGCAGCTATAGCCAAAGAAGACCTTGAGGTCGTTTGAGCCAAGCTTGCAAAGCTTCAAATTGATCATAAGTCTATTTTAGATAGGCTCGACAGGCGGGATAGAACCATCAACAAATACCGAGCGGCAAATAAGGCTTATGTAGAGGAAGGCTGTAAGTCGAAGGTGATCATCGCGACTTCGAAGAAACAACTTGTGATTGAGGTTACTGCTGTGGTTGTACCCTTCCTCGGGATGATCTTGTGGCATCCGACAATGTTGTTTTTCCTATTGCTAACTCTGGGATTATGACGAGTACCGCCCTTTCCACCGCTGCTGTCGTAGAGACAGAAGATGCGATGGTTCCTTCCTTGATTATTTCTGAGACAGTCGCCACCTCTGAGACAACATTGACTACTGCTCCAACTTCTTTTGTTTTAAAATCTCATCCTTATGGTCTTGTTTTGATAGCTGACATGCTCCGATGAGAGATCTAGAGGTAACTAGTCAATCGGTCAGTGTGAATCTCTTACTGGTTTCGGCTTGTGCCTCAAAGAAAATTAGGTTGGCTTCACTGCTGAGGATCATGCACGCATGGAGAAAGAAGTCGAGGAACATCGCCGTAGTTATTCCAAAGTTTTGGTTGGCGGTGGTCTTATAGAAGAGCTCTGCCTTGTCATTGATGCAATAGAAGTCTTGGAAGGTGTTACTTATGTGGGGAAAGATGATATTGCCAATGGTGGTCAGGCTTCTTGAGAGTGGAAGGTGGCCTTATTGGCCTTACTTTTTGGCACTTGTGCCTTTATTTTGCTCTTCAACTTCTTGTACATTTGATACTTAGTTCTTATCTTTTTGGGACAAGTATAGTTTTGTTCTTCGCGTTTTAATACTTCGATTTGGTTTCTTCTTTTCTTGATCTTCTTTTCTTTCTTTCTTCCTTTCTTGATCTTGGTTTCTTCTTTTCTTGATCTTGTTTCCTTCTTTTCTTGACCTTGCTTTCTTCTTCTATTTGATTTTGTTCTTCCTTTCTTGATCTTGCTTTCTTCTTTTCTTGATCTTGCTTTCTTCATTTCTTGATCTTCATTTCTTCCTTTCTTGATCTTGATTTCTTCTTTTCTTCATCTTGTTTCCTTCTTTTCTTCCTTGTTTTTGTTCTTTAATTTGCATAAGGTTGATTTCTTCCTTGCTTGTTTTTGCTTTCTTCCTTCCTTGATTTCTTGTTCTTCAATTTGTAGAAGACTGCTTTCTACCTTCCATGACTTTGGTTCTTCATTCCCTTATTTTGCTTTTCAATTTGTATACGAGTTCATGCACGCTCTTTAGCTTTTTTAATTTGGTAGGGCTTTTGCAGCTCGCCTACCTTATGAGATTTTCACCCAATAGGCTCTTCACCTAGTTTAGTTCGGTAGGGCTTACGATAATGGCCTACTTTATGGGATATTCGCCCAATAGGCTCTTCACCTAGTTTATTTCGGTAGGGCTTACGATAATGGCCTACTTTATGGGATATTCACCCAATAGGCTCTTCACCTAGTTTACTTCGGTAGGGCTTACGATAATGGCCTACTTTATGGGATATTCGCCCAATAGGCTCTTCACCTAGTTTATTTCGGTAGGGCTTACGATAATGGCCTACTTTATGGGATATTCGCCCAATAGGCTCTTCACCTAGTTTAGTTCGGTAGGGCTTACGATAATGGCCTACTTTATGGGTTATTCGCCCAATAGGCTTTTCACCTAGTTTATTTTGGTAGGGCTTACGATAATGGCCTACTTTATGGGATATTCCCCCAATAGGCTCTTCACCTAGATTATTTCGGTAGGGCTTACGAGAATGGCCTACTTTATGGGATATTCACCCAATAGGCTCTTCACCTAGTTTATTTTCATCATCTTGTGTGGTTTTTGTGTCTTCACTTGTATGGGTCTTGCCTTAATCTCATTGCCGATGCTTTGTTCTGATAAGCCAGCGATCATCAGTGTAGCTTTGTTTGCAGGAGAGTTTTAGCATTTGTGCATTTTAGCTCATTGCTTGTTGTGTTTTTCGAGTGCGCATGACTCCAATTTATGGAACTTGTAGCCTAAAAATTTTTGTCAGCCATGCCTTGTTTCTCCTTTCCACGATGCCCCTTTGTAGGTGAACATCGACTGAAATGTTGGAATAGAAGTGTTCTTTTGTCATTGTTGAGTGTGGTGACTGGATATTTGAAATAGTTGTTGTGATGCTTGACAAAGTTTGTTGCATGTGTTATCATCATCATTTGCATAGCTATAACAAATTGTGCCAGTTGTTTCAATCATATGGAGAGTCCCCCAGTTTCATATTGCAGTTGAGTTGACAATGATGAAAGTGTCAGGATGTTATCATCTCTACAGTTTGTGGGAGATTTTCGTCCGCCATTCCTTTGTAAAGGTCAGGTGGTCCATGATGTGCCTTGTGTAGTGTATGTGACTATGCTCTACCACGTTGTGTAGAGTGACGTCGTAGTGGAACGCCTCTTGATTGTTGTCAGATTGTGTTATGACTAAGGGATGCCCCAGGTTAACCCTAAGCAGGTGCCATGGGTTGACCCTTTGATTGTGATTAATGGGGGTATTTATAAGATGATTATATCCTTAGTTGTAGGAGTGCAATGTGCTTTCCTTTGATGGGTTGGGCCTCCATGTTGGCCCTAACAGTTGATGTGCATTAGGAGGGATGTTAACTCTAGGACTAATGTGGTTGACATGATAGGGTTGACGTGTCATTATCCATATTATGGCGCACCATTAAGCCCCCCAGTTTGTACTGTGGTCGTCGTAGTCGAGCTCGTTGCAAACTTCATAAGTGTCCATAATTTGATGCTTCACATGCAAGGATTTCTCGTTCGTCGAAGTTTTGCAGTTGTTCTCGGAGTTCGCACGTTGGGAGTTCAGTTGCAGATATGCTCGTGCATGGTGAATTTGTGACGGAAAAGATCGTGTTGCTGTTGTTCGTCGGTGCAAGTAGGTTACGCGGCTATTGTTCGTCGACACAAGGAAACCGTGTTGCTGATGTTCGTCGACACAAGGAAATCGTGTAGCTGCTGTTCATCGGCACGAGGGATTCAGGCGTGTTGTTGTTCGTAGGCGGCACAAGGAGGTCGAGCGGGCTGTTGTTCGTTGGCGCAAGGGAGATAGTTGCAAAGCTGCTCGTCGGCACAAGAAGGTTAGGTTTGCTGCTGTTTGTCGACGGAAGGAGATCGCACATCTGTTGTTCATCAACATAAGGAGATCGCGTGACTGATGTTTGTTGGCGCAAGGAGATTGGGCTTGCTGCAACGTTGTCGCGAGGAGTAGTCGTACAGCTGTTCCCCGAGGAGATCACTAAGGCTAATGTTCGTGTAAGGAGTTCCGGGCGAAGCTGCTGTTCGTTGGCGTTCATTCGAGTCGCAGTGAGGAGTTCGTACGCTGCAAATCTGTTTGGCGATGAAGATTGCGTATTGTGAGAGTTTTCTTGCGCCGCTGCTTGTTTCGAGTGAGGAGTTTGCTCAAAATCAGTTTGCACGTTCCAGTAAGTTCACAAGAAAAAAGTTATTCCTTATGAAATACTTAAATTGATTGTTTACTTCCTTCTAGTCTTTGGCAATGGGAATTACAGAACATGCATTTGTTTAATTCTTGATCATCATGGCGTCTTCTCTCGGGAATAATAGCAAAATGGAATCCAAGTTATTGAATAAGCAATCTGTTGTAGACTTCACATTTATGAATATGTCTTCTTTAAGTGATGATTCAACTGATGATGAGAGGTCTGGACAAGAGGGCTCTAGTGCTGAGTCAGAGTCTGAAAGTGGTGGTAGCGAGTCGAACAATAGCGAGTCCTCTTCTAGTGAAGGTGGTTCATTTGGTGATGCAAATAGTGTTGATTGTTGTAAGTTCGTGTGTTATGAGCTTGAACTTATTTCTTCCTCGGTAGATTGATTGCGCAACAAGTGACATTATTCCTCTTGAATTTGTTGTTCTGTTATCGTTGTATTGGGGGTCAATAGGTTCAGTCTCTAGATAGAACCTTCGACATGTTTGAGTAGTTGTGGTGGCGTTGGCCTCTTTTGGTTGCTCTTGTAGACCTTACCATAGTGATGAACACGGGTGTTTCTTCTACAGTGCACTTAGTGGTTTCCCACAGATGGCGCCACTGATGCGGTGAATTTCGTCTGCTGACTAGTCACTCCACGTCAGACTAGCTCGAGCTCCTGATTGGTCCAAGCTAGCTTTGAGTTCAGAAAACCTGCACTAAAAAACACGGCACGTGAATTGGGTCGAGGCTGACTAAAAGTAAGCGCTCTGATGCTGAGTCAGTTGATGCTCTTTGATGGCGTCTACGTCATCTAGAAGTCACTGGTGTGGATCGAGGAGTTTGTGGATTTCAGACTGAACTTGGGGTTAAGCCAAGCTGCCTACGTATCCCATGTAGGGAATCAAGCCGAACGTAGTTCATTATTTCTCTATGGTGGCCGATCGTGGTCGAAGGTGAAGGTCGGACCTTCATCAATCTTGATAGGTCAACCTCCGTAGATCAATCTCTATAGGTCGCATTCACTATAGGTCCACCTCCGTAGATCAATCTCTATAGGTCGCATTCACTATAGGTCCACCTCCGTAGATCAATCTCTATAGGTCCACCTCCGTAGATCAATTCTTATAGGTCCACCTCCGTAGATCAATCTCTATAGGTCCACCTCCGTAGATCAATCTCTATAGGTCGCATTCACTATAGGTCCACCTCCGTAGATCAATCTCTATAGGTCCACCTACGTAGATCAATCTCTATAGGTCCACCTCCGTAGATCAATCTCTATAGGTCGCATTCACTATAGGTCCACCTCTGTAGATCAATCTCTATAGGTCGCATTCACTATAGGTCCACCTCCGTAGATCAATCTCTATAGGTCCACCTCCGTAGATCAATCTCTATAGGTCCACCTACGTAGATCAATCTCTATAGGTCCACCTCCGTAGATTAATCTCTATAGGTCCACCTCCGTAGATCAATCTCCATAGGTCGCATTCACTATAGGTTCACCTCCGTAGATCAATCTCTATAGGTCCACCTACGTAGATCAATCTCTATAGGTCCACCCATGTAGATCAATCTCTATAGGTCCACCTCCGTAGATCAATCAAAGGAGTAACTATGAGAAGAGAAAAAAGTGTATCCTTTGTAAATGAGGAGGAGTCTGGTATTTATAGATGATCAACCTCCTTGATTGTAGTAGCAGGTATGGGCCTCTGTTGATGGGCCAAGCCCTTATATGTCATATGACATATGTCATAAGCGGTATTCATATGTCATATGGTATATCGGGCTTGCATAATGGGCTTTTGGGCCCCTTTGTTGGGACGATTTATTTGGGCCGATCTGGCTCGTGAATGGGCCTTTTGGGCCGATACATTTGTAGGACAATAGTGTTTTGATAGGCCCACTAAGGGAATCACACCAAATTATGGTATAACAAAATTATTCAAAGATTTATTACCTCGCTATTACTGGATTTTATATATGTTACCCATTGGTGTAGTGCGCAATCACAAACTGGTGAACCCCACATGTACCCCATGTGAGTGCACTAGGTACTTCTCACTTGGTAGCATAGATTAAATTTCAAACATAACCTTATCTACGGAACATTACGAGCATATAGAAGTGTCACCAACCTTAATTGCCCGTTTATTCTCAACTTGTATAAGAAAACTAATCGTTCCAAGTTTTGCCTTTGCTTTGTTAATACTTCCTTTCTCTATGTCTGCCACAAAAATATAATCACATCGATTAAATCAGTTGACGCACTGGTACATATTCAACGTAGTTTTTCCAAGTTCTTACCTTCTTGTGCACACATTTTTATTGTTGACGCATCCTTTGTCCTATCAAAATTGAGTTTGGTTTCGTATCAGTAAAATCATATGTCAATCGTTCTACGTCGAGAATAGTATTAGTAACCATAATCATGACTCAACAAAGTTTTGGATATATTAATAATTATATATTTATATAAGAATACTTCTAATTTTGAAAATTAAAATGTATAAAAAAGATATAAAAATTAATAGAAGTTGAAGTCCATATTTCTCCACTTAAAATGCCTTTTAAGTGGAGAATCACGGGCTTCAGTTTCTACCATAGTATTAGAGCCGACCCAAGACGTATGTTGGGCTCCGCGACCTACCCATGTGATGGCACCGAAGATAATTATCGGAACACAAGTGAGTGGGTGTGCTGATATGTACGACATATGGATAAAGCATGTATTGTATTGTTGTCAGAATTATTGTTTGACTAAACTTCTTATAGATCGAATTGTTAATATTTCAAATTATTTATGTTAATCCTATATATGTTTCATACCAATGAATCTAATATATATTTAATGCTCAAAACCATATTGTGTGAATGAAAAAACTAGATGCTAAAATTAGTTAGTATTGAAAGCGTTCAAATAAAATAGTTGTGAAGGTGAAAAGTCACCACTTCACGAAACGTTTGAAATCGTACTTTTGTTTTTATTAGTTTTTTGTTGCACAAGGGTTTGGACCCATGTACCACATGTTATTGAAATAGGAATCATCATGACCTATATACAATGAGCTATGCTTCAAACTCCACAAGAGAACATGTTTCAACACATATTTGCCTTATTTGACCAACCTCAGCCTGGGTCACAGGGTTCAACTAGTTTTTTCTCGATAAACTTTTTCGATAAAACTAATAAAAAGAATAATTTAGTTTTCAATCAATTAAGTTGTGACAAGCGCAAAAACTAATTCATGACATTTAACTCATGACTTTGTGTGACATGTTCGTGATAACAATCAATCATGAGCAATGAACACCATTATCACTATCAAAAACTATACTTACCAAGATGGAGTTAATCGTTCTAGATTATCTTACAAGCATGTTGTCCACCTCTCTGTGTACTTGTGATCAGAATTCATGAGTAACTATACTGGCAGGGATGAATAAGGCGGGCCAAGAAAACACGACAGGGCCGGCCCAATTCATAAAAAACCATATCTGGTAGAGTATCAAATTAGCATGATTCAATATATTAATGCGATGGAATCTCTTATCCCGAGAAATTCGGGAAAGGGGACCACATTTCTAGGCATATATATACCCTGGATCCCAAGGATCAGACAAGCATTCATTACTGTTCACCAACCCCGTAAGCATCGAGCGAGCGATTCGATACTCAATTCTATACTCATATTTGGATAGCCTTTCAGTTGATTCGATAATCTTACATGTCCCATTTTGATACATTTAGTATCAAATCTTATATCGTTCGATAGTTAAGTCTTTTCGTTTCAATCGTTCTATTTGGGCCAAGCCAATAGACCCAGTATCAAACCTTGGACAATTCAATATTCCTATTTTCGAGACTTATGTCGGCATCGAAGAGTGATCAGTTCGATAGTTCTGTCATAGGGCTAGATTAGTTATTTTGGGTTTTTTTTTCTTTTACCGTGTATTTGGTGTTCCGAACTAAGCTGGTCCATTTCTTGTAATAGATTAGCATTGGTTTGGTTAGTGTCAGGCCCATTTGTATTTTGTATCATTTCTGTGTAACCCAGACAAAAACACACCAAGCCATTGGCGCATTTTGTGGGAACACCGCAGGCACGGACACGCAATATCAAGGATGCAGAGGATGACTTGATCACAAAGTCGACCGGCTGATAGTATTACTTCTGAGATGTATTGTCTAACTAGTACTCAGCCCGCCCCTAGGCCACAAGTGTCGTCACCCAAGACTCAGCATGTCCCCCACCCATCGCAGCAGGACCAGCCACTGTCAGATCTCGAGAATACATTTGGATCGGACTTTGGCGCGGTAGCGGCCCCAACTATAGGCTTATCTCAGATGAGATCATGGAGATTATCCACGTTGCGATGGCCACAACACAGCCCCATGTGCCACCACCAGAAGATAGACACAAGGAGCCTAAGCGCAAGCAAGCCTCAGTGACTAGGCGTCATGCTGAGAGAGGGAGAGAGATGTGGTGCGTTAGAAGGTCATCGGGCATGGTCGAAATCGGTTGAAGTGGAGTCAAGGAGGCCCCATAATTAGTTGAGATGTGAGGTTAGCCCGGTTAATGCCAGCGACTCCAGAGCAAAACAAGCAGAGATCACAAGACAGATAGAGAGGTTAAACCGAGAAAAGAGAGGACTCCTAGGAGCATATTATTCACTACCGAGATTGAGGCTGAAGTGTTAAGACACGTGGAAAATATACCATAATTTAAGATATATGACGAGAAGCATGATCCTTTGGAGCATATCTTCTACGTGGATGGATTGTTTTCTCTCCACGATTTCAGTGACAATGTGCAAGCACGCATATTTACGACCACTTTGACTGGGGTGTCACCGGACTGGTTATCAAGGATCCCAGCTGGGACAAGAGGAAGTTATGAGGAACTAAGGAATAAGTTTGAGAATCAGTTTTCAAGACATAAAATGAAGGTTATGGATCACTCACACATGTACTCCATCAAGCAAGGGGAGAAGGAGTATTTGAAAGATTTCATCAAAAGCTTCAACTCATAGCTTTTGCAGATTGATGAGCCGAATGGAGAAATGGTTGCGAACATCATCTTCCACACCACGAGGAATCAGGATTATTTCTCGTGAACTGCTGCAAATAACACAGAGGACTATTGAGGAAATCAACATGTTGGCTTATCAGGTGGATCACTACAGAGAGATGGCCGCAAAAGCCGTTGACTACCTGGCTAGGACTAAGGAAAAGGGGAGGGATGATCGTGGTTGGAACAAGAACAAGAATGACAAGCACATGAACTCGTCTCCCAGGTGCTACACACCACTTAATGCGGACATCATAAATGTCTACGCAACAACAAAGAAGAAGGGATGGCTGAATGGGCCGAGAAAGATGAAGGATTTGTCGACCACGCGTCTATCACCCAAGCACTGCAAATATCACGACCATAATGGTCACTTGATTGAGGAATGCAAGGATTTGAAGGATGAATCGAGCACCTAATCAAAAATTGAAAGCTGGCATAGTATGTGAGGGGTTTGAAAGATGAAGAAGGTAGGTCCAATAGGGACAAGTTACGTTCGCCAAGGAAGGACAAGCAGAGAGAAACAAACAACCCACAGATAGGGGGTTACCCGCAACTGCTAGATAACCAGCCAAGAAAGAGGACGATCCACATAAATTCTGAGGACCCATAAGGGCCAATTCAGTAAATGAAAGGAAGACGGTTACTAGGGACATCGATGCAGACCGCTATGTCGGGTTCACATACCTCCTTAGGATTGAGTACATGGCTCCCGAGGACATCACATTCTCTAAAATGGATCTGATGAAGCTAAGCCCGCAAGCCATACAAGCAGGTAAGCTAGATTGAAAGTGTGATGAAAGTGTTGATAGACAATGGAAGTTCTACCCATGTGCTCTTCGCCTCCATATGGAAACAAGTGGCTTTGGGGGATGATAAGATGGAGACTGTTAGGACTCCGTTACGCGGATTTGGAGGGGTCAAGTTGGTCCCAAGAGGATTAGTCACACTCCCAACATCGTTGGGCACTTACCCAGAGAAGGACCACAAATGTCGATTACGTGGTCGTGGATATCCTTTCCCCTACAATACTATCTTGGGAAGTTCGGCGATCAATGCTTTCAGGGATGTGGTTTCAACTTACCATCAGAAATAAAATTCCCAACCAAACAGGAACCGGCGAGGGGATCAAATATCATCGACAAGGTTGTTTATGCTATGTCGCTTCTCTCAAGGTACCATGCAAGGAGGATGAGGCAAGCTTCATTGCGTTGGTGCCGGCAGATATGAAAATGAATGACTAACCCCTGCCGCACCGAGCATTTCTTTCACTAGCTTACTAGAACATTTGAACTATGTTTCTCAATTCTCTAAATTACCCCATGTGTACGGGGTTGGCATGTAAAACTTAATACATGAACTACAACAACTTGATTCATGAGGCACCACTCGGGAAATGAAGGTAACTCGGTTATATGTTGGGCTCGACCTTATCCTTATATATCTTATTTTCCTCATTACTTGTTATATCTGACTTAACTATAATATCTGCTTTTAACGACTATTTATGCTTTAACTGCAATATCTGCTTTAATTGCTATATCTTACCTTACCTGCAATACCTGCTTTAATACCTATATCTGCTTTAACTGCGGTATTTCTTCAAATACAATATCTGATTGGGATGCAATAGTTGGCCACATTAGCTATGAGAACTTGAACAATGAAGGTACCACCACCCCGCAGTCGCTAAACACAGACAGACATTTGACCTGAGGTGGTCAAATGCAAACCTTAAGTATCACAATGAAAGAGAGAAGGACATTTGACCCGAGGAGGTCAAATGCAAACCTAAAGTCTCATGAACAAAAAGAGACCGACATTTGTCCTAAGGAGGTCAAATGCAGACCTAAAGTCTCACGAATAAAAAAAGACGGACATTTGACCCAAGGATGCCAAATGCAAACCTAAAGTCTCATAAATAAAAGAGACGGACATCTGACTAGAGGAGGTCAAATTCAAGTTGAAACTGCCCCCCCCAGGTATTTAAGTTGTTGAATCTAATTTACCGTAAGCAAGTGCACTTTCCTAGCGTCAATAGCTACCCACGTATGATCATCTCTTGAAATGTTCTGCTCTGAATGAATTCCTCGACTATTGCAAGCCTTTATTCAGCTTTGGGTGGCTACAATCACAGTACAACAAATCATAATTGAGATTTATATCCAACGCGAGTCAATAACTCATGAAATCTATACATTCATAAAATAAATGTACCTCACTTAGCCCTCCAGCGTACGCCAATTGTTCGACTTCTTCCAAATTGTGCTTCTCAGCTTGCACCTCTTCCTCCAGGGCTTTGGCCTTGGTCAACAAAGCCTCATGTTTGGCTCGCGCTCCTCCTCATACTTCTTCACCTTCTTTCTTGCGATAGCCTTTGTCTCGCACAAAGCTTCTGTAAGCTTATTTGCACGTTTCACTAGATCTAGCACCTTGTGTTTTTCGGCAATAACCGCCTGCAAAGCAGCGAGGTTGCTATCCTGGAACTCCACCCTCAGACGAGCCTCCAGCTCATCTTTCTCATTGTGCACTCGATCCATAGTATCCAAGAACACAAGTTGTTACACATGATGTCCGACACCTAATTTCACATGTACAACAGAGCAACTCTTACCGAGGTAGTAAAAACAACGCCAGTCGCTCTAGCTCTTCCCTATTTGGCATGGACATGGCGGCATGGGTGGCCTATACGTGGAAGAGCACATGCAAGGCGTGGATGGCCACATCCTCGGTTGCTTGTAGCCGTCCATCTGAACCCTCGATCCACCCGTCCCAGTGGCATCTGAGACGGTAGCGCGCCTCGCAGCATCAGGGGTTCCAGGCACTGATGAGGTCCCCGCGGCTCCATTCGTTGTGGGAGTTGGTGCTTGGCCGATGAGAAGATCACCCGGGGACCCTAAGATGGTATGACTAACCATTCGGTCTGCTCCGGTCGCGGCATTCGCGCCTTGCCTCCTTCTGGAGCACCTTAGTTGCACGGTTGCCTTATTGTCGCCATTATATCACTCAAATGAACATTCACCATTATCACCTTCTTGAATATGGGGGGAATTCTCCCTTCTGTTTTGCACCGCGTTGGCGTATGGCTCTCCTCCTTGGCGTTGGTCCCTACCCTTGGTGTGTCGACATGTAACTGTGCCTGCATACCCTTTTTTTCCTTTTAAGACCCTCGTCTTCTTCTTCATCGGCATAGGAACGGGAGGACAACGATATCCTCCCCATGTGCGCCTTCGGCCGCCAGCAATTGGCCCATGCACACATGTTGACTCATTAGTGCCTCTGCAAGCAAGAAACATCACAGGTAAATGACGACACATTACCTCGCTACAATAGAAAATAAAGACTCCACATTAAATCCTAAGTATACTGAAGGTATCTTCCCCAGTATACTCTACGGGAGACAATTGGGTAACACTTAGGACGGTCACGGATAGTCTTTCACCAAAGTTTTTAGAAATCCGTTCCGCCAACTAGGGGCCCCTACCCCATGCAAAATCTCAATTCGGGGATCCTCCAACCATTCACGTCTCACAAACGAGAATTCCCCAGCGTAGCTCTCCTTGTGGTAGAAGTGTTGGTTCTTCCAATATTTTCGGATGTGCCTTCCAAACAAGAACTGAGTCCCTCTCCTTGACTTGATGTGGTAGAACCCAACCCCTCTTCGCCCTACCTTGAATAATTCCCAAAACTCATTGGGCTCACATTGGAGGCCAATATCTTGAAAGGCTAGAATAAACGTGAGAATATAACTCGTCGCGTTCGGAGTGAATTTACTTGGCACCACGTTGATGCTCTGCATTATCCAGCGCACATCTTCGGGAATTTGAAATCGCAACCGATTAATGCATTGACCCAAAAATATCGTTATATAAATGACGGTGAAGCATGCATCCAATCGGTTTCCCTGGGAATCTTAATCGCATACTGATTCCCGATGTGAAAGACTTTACGCAATCACGTCTGGCGATGCAATAAGAGCGACACGTAATCTTTGTAGTTCAACGCGGGCCCAACCGATTCATTATTCGGGATTTCCCTTCCAAAGTCATCTAGCTCTGATTCACTGTCAGCTCAATTATCCAGTTTATTCTAAATAGGGGCTCCAGCGGGCGACACAATATCATATGACGCCTCATCACCGCGACTTGCGATCCAGAAGCCCCGTCATCTGAATGGGCAATGGGAACATTATTCTGCTGACTATTGGTGGACCAACTTGAGTCGGTCTCAGACTCATCACCCGAACTACTTCCCGAATTACAGGATTCACTCATCTCTTGATTCGACATAACTCGTAAATGCTGAAAATAATATAAAAGAACCAATCTAACCAAACTACATTGACACTAAAAATGGATAATCATATTGTGTTACACTAAAGTAGACTACCTTGTGAGTACTCGAGGACAGATAAATGCCTTCAATCGCAAGTTACTGCAAAAAAACATCATTAATTAAGAGTATCGAATTGGCTGATGTAGCGAATAGCTAATTCGGCATTGAAAGGAACATCAAATTCTCACATATTTGATACACTTCTCCCCTTAACAGCTTCAGCACTCAGCGTGAAAATAAGCGCCCAAATATGGGGCATAGTTCGGAGCCAAATAACATACTTTGAAGTCTTCTACTAAGACCGACTCCCAAATTGGGGAGACTATATGGTGGGGATGAATTAGGTTGGCCCAGAAAAATAAGACAAGGCTGGCCTAATCCTTTAAAAGTCATATCTGGAAGAGTATCAAATCAGCGAGATTCGATATATTGATGTCCATCGAATCTCCATGATTTGATAGAATCTCTTACTTCGAGAAATCTAGGAAAGAGGACCACATCCCGGGGTCTATATAGGATCAAACATGCATTCATTATTGTTCACCAACCTTGTAAGCATCGGGTGAGCGATTCGATCTAAAAGTGCAAGATGTTCTAGAAACAATGTTGGATGGATGTTGAGCCAACATCCGCGAGATAACATTGAAACTAGAAACATTCATAACCAGAAACATTGTTCTTAATTCAAGAACAAGTGTAAAGTGTTCTGGATGCAATGTTAGATGGATGTTGAGTTAACATCCACATGACAACATTGAAACCAGAAACTATACTGGCAATCTATTTTTAACTGGGTTATTCTAGTTTTACCTTTATTCACCTATTAATCAAGTTCCAAGATTTGGTTGTCATTGTTTATGTCCAGGAACATCTCTTAATCATAAGGAAGAGCATTGCAAGTTTCCTAAGTTGAAGTTTTCATAATTCAAGAGGAGAATATCAGTCAAGTCAACACGATTTCAAGGAAGGAAAGGTTTGGAGTTCAAGTGCAATTAGTAATCTTTCCAAGATCAACTCTGAATTGAAGGAGTATTTCCTTATTAGAACTCACTCTAATAAAGGAAACTATTATTCAAGAAGGAGATCAAGTTCAAGAAGGAAAGAAGAGTTCAACTAGAAAATAACATAAGTTACCAAATCTGTGTACAATACACCTTGGAGATCAAGTTTGAAGAAACCTATATATAGAGTGTGAAGTACATCAAGAAGACACAAGAAACAATAGAGCTAATTAATCTGAGAGATTATATTACAAGCATTGTTGCGTGTTTCTTGCTTTGCAGGGTTTGTGATTTTTCGAGTTAAGTCTAAAATTAGACTTTAGGAGAAACTTCTTGTCTGCTTTCTTGAGTCCGATCTACAAAAACAAGAGTGATTTTGTGGTGAGGAACATCTTTGTTAAAACATGTGTGGTTATTTTGCCTACGGCTAGGTGGTTCTTTAATTTCGTTGCAGATTATACTTTATCAAGAAGATTGTTTAAGATCAAGTTAAGGCAACACATGCTTAACTTGAGATTTGAAAGTTGTATCAATCCCGATCCAACAATTTCAGATACTCTTCTCAGTTCAATACACGTGATTCGATATTCACAATTCGATAGCCTTTCAGTTTAGTCTTTTCATTTTGATCGTTCTATTTGGGCCCGGTTTGATAGACCCAATATCGAACCGCGGACAATTCGATATTCCCAGTTTCGAGACTTCGATCGGCATCGAAGAGTCATCAATTCGATAGTTTTGTCATAGGGCTAGATTAGTCATTTAAGTATTTTCACCGTGTATTTGTTGTTCTGAACTAAGTTGTTCTGTTTCTTGTAATAAATTGGCATTGATTTGGTTAGTTTCAGGGACATCTGTATTTTGTATCATTTATGTGTAACCCAAACGAAACCACACCAAACCATATATTACTAATTAAGAATCTAGAGTAGGGAGTGGAAGAGAATTGTGTTTATTTGAACTCTTCATTGTGGGAGTAAGGAGTGGTAGAGAATTGTGTTTCTTTGAACTCTTCATTTTGGGTTTGACATTCTGTTAACTTGTTTTATTTGTTCTGATCATAATGCTTCATAAGCAAACGGGCCCATATGCATGCCTTGATTTTCCTTTTTTTCGAAGAGGTAAGTTAAATGGCTTTTCATTGTGTCATAAGGATTTAGTCGGTTCATTGCAAAGATCCTTAGTTAGCTAATTAATATCTAAATATTTTGGAAGAATACATACATTGTCCCATGATTGTAACCATTTGAGAAACTGGAAAGCTTGGCCTTTTTGTCAGCAACATCGGATGAATGAACAGCATAGCCTAAACAAACAGCAATTAGAAAACATGCAACACCAGGAAAAAGAATTTGAGCTTTGTTGATCTTGTGGTCGAGGAAGTAATTCAAGGTTGTGCCTGGTTAGAACAGAGAAATTAATGTTTATATACATGCATGTGTATGCTTATATAATAATATTGAAAATTAACTTTGGATATACAAGATCAAAACAAGTCTAATAATTTGACACGAATATATAAATAACACATTAATTTTATGTGAAAAACTCTACGATGATATGTGAATTATAATAACGTTACGAAGGGTTGGTCTTTCCCCGGTCCAAAGATTAAGAGTTATAAAAAAAAAGACTTATGACTAAAAAAATGAATAATTTGGGAGTTTATTTATGAGTAGTAATACATAGTGGACCGAAATCCTTTAGTTTACAAAGAAGATCGGGGAGCTATATATATAGACTTTTAAATAAAATAGACTCGTAGATAAATGTCATATAATGGCGGTGAGAGTTGGCTCTAATCAGCTTTTGACACGTATCGCGGGTGGAGATAGAATTTTGAGGAGCTTTTGAGTCAGCTTTGACTTTAATGTGTATTGATCTTGAAATGGGATAAGATTTTCGAGGGGTTCATGAGTCGGCTTCGGCTTTAATGCGTACTGTTCTTGAAATGGGATAAGATTTTCGAGGGGCTTCTGAGTTAGTTTTGGCTTTAATGTGTACTGATCTTGAAATGAGATAAGATTTTCGAGGAGCTCCTTGTAATCTCCATATTTAATGTGTTAATTATCGCTTCGTAAGAGGGTTCGTATTTCCTTGTGTTATCACTCAAAATTATTTTGAAGAAAAAAAAACACACATGAAATGTATAAGAGAGTTATACTATGAGCTAAAATATATAGTAGAGGCACAAATTTATTATTTTATTTTATTTTTTCATGCAAAAACTCTATAATTTTATTTACTAAATATATAGAATTACACAACTTTGCATCTTTACCCTCACACTTAAGTCTCAAATACATTATAACACTTTGATTATGTTTATATGGAATGATTAAACATTGAAGTCCTACCTATATTTATAGGAAATTATATACCAGGTGGAATTATATATAACTACTCAATTTAAAACTGCTTGCATCAAAAATATAAATTACAACTGCTAATATTTGATATCTGCTCCTTTATATCTGCTTTAATTGAAAAAAGAAATGCTAATAATTGTAGATAGAAATAATTTACCACCATTGTCACCTATATAACTAGAGCCCCTACAAGTAAAATACATTAAAAATGCTCGAGCACACACTTGGCCCCGATATCAAATTTAATTTGGCCCCTCTATATGTGGCCCTTGCAATATAAATAGTTCTTTTTTTTTTGTTTGATAATTTACAAAAAAATAAAAATGTTCATTAATGTATATATATTTGTCATGCATCCAAATATAAGTTAAATACTTTCATCAAATATTGAGTAGGCTCAATTAATTAGGTACCTATGATCACGGCTATGCTGGCAGTGATGACCTCGGTGACCGACAAGCCGACAAATGCCCAAGCATACTGAGTTGCCAGGGTCCCAAGGCAAAGGACAATACCGCCACCCATTGCAATTAGTACGCTGGGCCAATTTTCCTGCATTAATAATATTATTAACTATTATTTTGATGAAATAATTGACTATATTGAACAAAACATTCATATATATATTTTCTAGTAATGCAGAACTTCACGAGAGTTATCAGAAAAGAAGTTGAACTGCAAATGAGCTAATTATGACTAAAAAGGTAACATGATACACAGCTAGAACGAACTCTTTTACTGTACAGTTGCGTTGGCAATATACTCCTGTAATTTAAACGTAGAGAAAAGAATACTGGTTCGTACAAATTAAAAACAAATAAAACTCTTGGTTTTGTGAGATTTCGAGTTAAACCATTTAGAAGTGTAAATTAGTAATTTTTTTGTTATTTAGAAGAAAAAAGGTCATTTTACCGTTTAAAAGAAGTGAAGGAAAATCGAGAAATAGTTGAATTCAGTATGTATCTTTTAACAAAAAAAAATTGTTTTATGCAATGGCCAAATAACTCGCCTTATTCGACGCACGAGCCTCCGCATGGAAGAGATAAAGGTAGGATTTTAACATATACGCTGGCAAAGTTTCAACAAATTAAATATATAGCAGTCAATATATAGCAAACTCTAATTAGCTGAAAAAAAAATTATTGTTGAATACTGCGCATAAAAGAAAAATGTGCTTCATATGGTCCAAACGAGGCATAGTACAAAACAGATCCCACTCGATAGTAGCCTACATCGTTCCGCCAGACCATTTTCACACAAGTTACAGGAAACTGCTAATAATGCATTTGGTGCTTAAATATATAGCAAGTCTGACCTGCGAGAGTTGATTGATAAAATTAGGGTTGTGAGTGGTGGTGTCTCCCATTTGGCCAAAAGTAAGAACAATGAGAAGAGCAGCCAAGAGATTAGTGATGGAATAATCAAGATAACTGTGCTGAGGCAGACGGCCGCGTCTTTCTAAGAGGGTCATAAGAGCAGGCCATGTCCCCAACATACACAAAGCAATCGACATGCATGCTCTTGCTCCTCCCTCGCTCTCCACCATATACATGATCTTTAGATCACTTTAATTAATTAATTACCTCTCCAAATGAAGAAACTTCAACGTACTTCTGACTATCCACATACATATATAACCGATGAAAATAACATGTATCGATTGGCTTAACGTAAATAAATAATGCTTAAGACAGTATCTTGCAAATATATTATTCATCAACTTGTTACCAAATCCATTAAGAATTTCAATATAATAAGGAAAAATACACGTTCGATCTACGAGTCATGAATAGTATATATAATAACCAGCACACCCAACTCTTTGCATGCAGACAGTACTCTGCCTTGGCTGAAGTGAAGGAATCTTTATTTTAATTATTTTATTTTTTAGTATGGTTATGTCTTTGTCAAGTTTGGGAAGCTGATGTGTCTATTGCATACAACACCCTATAATATATAAGAGCAAGTAATTCTTAAACTAGTGATCAAGGGATGATTTTGTTCATTCAACTTGTGGTGCTAGTTATGTGATGGGTGTGATTTAAGATTGTCCCAATACATTGTTAGTGAATTCGATGCGCGCATCGAATTTACAGTCTAATACGTCGTTATTAGGCCGGTCCACAAGCGCATCGAATTGACAATATTCGATGCGCACATCGAATAAGTATGATTCGATGCGCCTTTCCATATCGGTATGTGGGCTCCACGGAACGGCTGCTATAAATAGCCCGTCCCCTTGTATTCCGTGCACGTTTTGGGAAGACAACTACTTCTGCACAGTCAGCATCGAATCACTGTTCATTCGAGACGCATCGGATCGAATCGTCCTCATTCGACACGTGATCAAACAGTGTTTGCTCCATTCGATACGAAAAGAACGCATCGAATTCGATACCCGTAGATCCGTATCGAATTCGATACCCTTCAGCACACCATCAAATCCTTGACAGTCATATCGCATCGAACAGAGGCATTCGACACGTCAGCATCGAACACCAATAATTCGATACGCTACAGTAATCTTGTAATTAATTGAATTAGCCTTGTAAGTCTGTAATAAGTATTCTGGACCAAGCTAGTCCGATAATAAAGTGGGATAGTATTATTTTGGTTATTTATATTCTGATTGTATTGTTTTACTGTGTTCTATTACTGTGACGAGATAAGACCAAAATATTGGCGCCGTCTGTGGGAACACTAAATTTATTAGTTTATTAGGCATTATGTCTAGAATTACCAGATCTCAAAGTAAATCTCTGGAAGGAGCTAAGGGAGAAGCAGGACAAAACACACCTGAACAGATGACGCAAGATATTGCGGGACCATCAACAGTACCCGCAGCAGTACCAACACCAGCGAGGAGGGAGAATCAAGGACCTCAAGGTGTAGAGGTACCCGCCACTGAAGCAGGTGCAACGGGAGCAACTGCAACGAGTGCTTCGATTCCAGATAATATGAAGAATGAATTATTGGCAATGGTAAAAGCAGCTTTGGCCGAAGTACTGACTCCAGCACCACCCGTTTTAATACCATCTCCTGTTGAACATCCAGAAGCATTAAGGGAACAAGGTTCTGTTGCCCGAATGTTGAAGGGAAAGGAGAAGGAAAAATCCCAGCGAGATGATAGAAGAAGTAGACATGCTTCAGAGGGAACAAAAAGTAAGGGAAAGTCCACCCGAGATGATCAAGGAAAGAAGTTAGTATCGGTCGAGGTACAATCAAGAAGATACCTTGAGAGGAGAGAAAAGAAAAAGGAGGAAGACCGCATTACCGAACGGAGAAGAAAAGAAGATATGAGACAATCAGAGAGTCATGTTCCAGAAGGGAACGTAATGAGGAAGAGGACCAAAGAGAAAAACTACGAAGAAGAAGAAATAGAGATGACAGAAGACATCCAGACGGTCATGATTCACGAAGCGAGCGTGATAGAATGGCCAGAAATATAGAAAGGCTGGAGAAAGGGAAAGCTACAGTTGAGGCTCAAACGGTACAGGAGGACAATACAAATTGTCAAGAGATAGAGTCAGAGATCTTGGGACAAGGGGATAAGCTCCCAGAACTGAAAACCTATGATGGGAAATCTGATCCGCGAGATCATCTTTTTCAACTGGATAGGAAATTGTCCCTTTACAGTTTTAAAGACAATATCCAAGCCAGGATATTTGCAACAACTCTGTCGGGAGTAGCTGTGGATTGGTTTAATTGGATTCCTCCATGAGTGATCAAAAGCTATAACCAACTCAGAAAAATGTTTGAAGACGAATTCTCTAGTCAATCTAGATTGGTTTTGGATCACTCCCATCTCTATACAATGAAACAGAAAACTAATGAAAGTCTGAAAGACTTTATGAAACGTTTCAATACTGAGCTACTAAGGATTGATAGCCCATCAGGGGAAATGGTTGTAAGCATACTTTTCCGAGCAACCACCAATACAATGTTCGGTGGGGACCTACTCAGACGTAAGCCCACTACCATCGAAGAGATTAATAAAATAGCACAAGAGGTGGTACATTTTGAGGAATGATGGCGACTAAGGTACCTGTTATTGCGGCAGTGAAAGATAGAGAGAGAGGCAGAGAAGATCACAACCGCAATAACAACAAAAACAGGAACAAGAATTACAAAAGGGATAGTTCGCCTAGACGGTACACGTCGTTAAATGCTCACATCATGACAGTTTTTGGGGCAGCAAAGAGGAAAGGATGGTTAAAGGATCCTAAACCGATGAGGGAATCCAAGGCGACGATGTATTCAAGTCAGTTCTGCAAGTATCATAATCAGAAGGGTCATGATACTGACGAGTGTATAAATTTGAAGGATGAAATTGAACGGTTAGTGGAGGATGGCAAACTCGTGGAGTATGTCAAGAAGGTGCAAGAAAGAGAAAATTTTGACCGGAAGAGAACTCCATCCCCTAGGAAGGATAAGCAAAGGGTAGTCGATGAACCACATCTTTTCCAGTATCCTCAGATTGAAGATGGAAATGCCAGGAAAGGAATGATCAATATGATATCAGGAGGACCGGGGGGAGCGGATTCCACCAATGGACGGAGAAAAATTACAAGACTAGTGGAGTCGGGTAATTTTGTCAACATGGCCAATATACTGAGAATTGAAGAGATGCCACACGAGGAAGTCACTTTCTCGACAGCAGACCTAAGGAAGCTGAGCGCACAGGCCATACAAATGTCCAATTTAAATTGCCCTTTGGTAATAATTGTGGATATAGCTAATTATGGAGTCACCAAGATGCTAGTGGACCACGGGAGCTCAGTTAATGTGTTGTTTAGTTCTACATTGGTTAAAATGGGATTGAATAATCAGACATTAGAACCAGTGAGAACATCTCTTCATGGATTTGGAGGTCCAGAGATAGTCCCACTCAGAATGCTTAAGCTTCCAACGTCAATGGGTACAGCACCACAGAGAAAGACGCTTCTGGAGAATTACGTGATCGTTGACATGCATTTTGCATACAACGGAATCATAGGAAGACCAGCACTGAATGCTTTCCGAGATTTACCATCAACTTATCATCAAATGGTGAAATTTCCAACTTCTAGCGGTACTGGTGAGGTTATAGCAGACCATATCGAAGGATGAAAATGCTACGTAACTTCGCTCCGGACTCGGCCACAACAAGAAGAAGCAGCAGCAAGGGCATTGGCTCCTAGGCAAGTGGAGCATATTGATTAAAAGATTTCGTTTCAATTAACAAGTGTCTTTAGCATTTTGAATATTTTGAACAAATTTTTATTCGTTCTCTCTGCTATGACATGCATGAGGGACAAACATGTATGAACTTAAAACATGTACCCCAAAACATGAATCTGGAGGACAACACTAGAAGTCAGGCAAATGAGCAATGACCCAAGCTCATATCTGTTCACATAATCTGTTTTGGGTTATTCAATAAGGTTACGTCTAATTAATTGATTTACATGAATTCTATCTACTCTGCATAATAAAAATCTATGCAGGACCGAAAATCCCTGGGGCAAGGAGAAGAACGAAAACTCTGTCCAAAGTGGCACGAGATACAGATTAAAGTCAAAGGCAACAAAAGGGACGGAAACTCTGTACGAGATACCGAAAATCCCTGAGTCAAGGAGAAGAGCGGAGACTCTGTCCAAAGTGGCACGAGATACCGATAAAGCCAGAGGCAACACAAGGGACGAAAACTCTGTCCAAAGTGGCACGAGATATCGAAAATCCCTAAAGGAAATAATAGAACGGAAACTCTGTCCAAAGTGGCACGAGATACCGATTAAAGTCAGAGGCAGTGAAAATGACGGAGACTGTTTGCAATATGAAATGAGATACCACAGTACATTCAAAATCTCACAAAGGATGAGGAGGGACGAAGGATTCTCTCCGGAATGACGAATATTACCACGATTGCTTAGAAATACAAGCAAGTAACAGACCCTACGTATAACACTGTAAGTTTTCATTAACACTCACGACTTGAGAAAACATGAACGAAACTCTCAAGAGACGAGCACCAACGATTAAACTATGTCCAAAGAGACAAGAAAAACCTTTTCCTAAATGGAAAAATAATAAGTAGCACAATTATGATCGTGCAAGCAAAAACATTACTCAATTCTTCATAGCGGATGAAAAATAAAAAATCGACAGGTTGTCAAAATAAAGTAAAGAACCCAAATAGGATATTGAAATAAAAGGCAACAAATATGAGCATAGTAAATAATTAAACAACTAGAGACAAGCATTCAAAAGTGTGATTCCGCTAAGCATAAAGTGTTCAAACTCATAAGAGCGACGCAGCGCCACACATAAATTAAATTAAAAATAAAAATTGTTCATAAACATGGAAAGATAGAACATCATTAGGGCTACAATTTCAGATATCCTCCTCATCCTCAGATGAGGGATACGGCTCAGGCATCGGAGGCGGTGGTGATAGTCCCTGGAGAATAAGATTTTCATTCTCAAGCAGCGAGGCGAACTCATCGGGTTTTGCAAGCTCAGAAGTTGTACGAGGCGGCATAATTTCTCGAATTGGCCCTAAAGACAGGCTCAACCATTCTGGTTTGAAACCGCCACGGACATACTGCATAGCGTAAAATTGATGCTGAATAGTTGAAACCGCCACGGACATACTGCGTTGCGTAAAATTGATGCACAGTCAGAACTTGAGCATTCCGAGCTTCGAGATCGCCTCGACGAGTGCTGATTTCTCAAAAAGTGTTGCTTCGAAGAAACTCTTCGGCTATCTCCACTCTCTGATTGGGAGAAACCTACAAGGGAGTGAAAAATATTAATATGATAACAGGAAATTGGGATGCGAAATGCCATGAAAAGGAATATATTCTACCTCGCCAAGGCCTCGCAAATAACCATTGAGATCGGCATTATGGGCTTCTTCTCTAGCTTTACCCACTTCTTTCTGGAGTTCGGTAATTTGCTTGCCCAGCTCTTCTTTGAGCTTATCAGCCTCCTCCCGTGCCTCTTTAGCTGCCTCCCTGTCAGCATGCGCCTTCACATCGTACTCTTTGACCATTTGCAATGCCTTCTTTTTCTCATCGAGTGCAGTTTTTAGGGCAGCGCCGTCACTACCATTGGCCGTCTCCCGAAATTCCATTAGCGTCGAGAACATGGTGTCCACGAAACCGCCCGCCTAACAAGTAATGAGCAATTAGATCAACATTTACAAAGTCAGTTCAAAGGAAATTAACTCAATCAAAAGAGATAATTACCACTATCAGCAGATGTAGCGTGTTCCGCTCCACCCTCTTCCTCTCTTTGGCAGAGATAGGGAGAGGAACAGCAAGACCAGGTAGCAAAGACCTCAGATGCTCGATGGCTTCGGCCTCTGAGATTTCATACCCACTGGCCCGAGCTCGAGGGCCTTGGCTAGGCCCAATTCCTGCGATTGGCCCAGCTGCATTGGCCGGAGCATTAGAAGCACTTGGCCTGCTTGTTCGGCCGACCGGTGGAGCAGCCCCTCCGGTTTGTGACCGAGTTTGAGGCATTTTCCTTTTCTTGCGTTGATTGCCGACTTCAACATTGTCGCCTGAACCAGCTGTCAGGCTCTCAGAAGCTTCAACACCGCCCTGAATATTGTCACGGTTTTCCCCCAATATATCCTCGAATGGATCAGCTGCAGAATCAGCAGCAGCAGCAGTAGAGGGACCGACAATGTTCTTCTTGCCCTTACTTTTTCTCTTTCGGGGGAGAGGAATTTCGGGAACAGTGTTGGTCTGCGAGCTCGCCTGGTCAGCAGCAGCGACTCGGTTCATCCTTGCATGACGATCCATGAAATACTTGGCTGCAAGAAAAATAAATCATTAGAATACTTAACAGGCATAAATCAAAGATATCAAAAGAGTTGCTCAATTATACCAAGGGTCATCCTCCCGTTATATTTCACTGGGGACAATCCAGCTAACGAGAGGACTTGATTTTCAACAAGTTTTTTAACATCGAATTGATGTTCTCGAACTAAGTTCGGGATAAACTCGCAATCCTATGAAGTTATGGCAACGCCGCCATGAATCATTACCCTTGACCCGGTGTACCATTCACGGCGATAT
Source organism: Linaria vulgaris (assembly GCA_948329865.1). NCBI lineage: Eukaryota > Viridiplantae > Streptophyta > Magnoliopsida > Lamiales > Plantaginaceae > Linaria > Linaria vulgaris. The sequence continues at coordinate 70,389,259 of OX415249.1, forward strand.
CGCCCAAACTCGCCTTCATAACTCTCTTCGATATAAAAATATCTTCTTTTCCAATCTTTTCCATATTCGGTCGCCCCACCATTCAAGAACTTGCGATTCGTTTGTGCTTTGATATGATAAAATCCCTCTTCACGCCTCACAATCTCAAATAATGCGTAAAACTCATTCGGACTTTGTGGTTGTCGCAACGCCTTCATAACTATAATAAAGCCAATCAAATTTCCATAAGAGTTTGGCGTGAGTTGTGCGGGCACGAGATTTATCATCCTCAAAATGCCATCTTAGCTCAAACGGGATTGGAAAGCATAGACCATTGAGGATCTGACCTACGAATACAGTCATATGACCGGGCGGTGGGGTATGCATCTGATCATTTGGGCCCGGGAGGACGATTTTATACTTATCATGTATATCAAATTTTTTGCAGAGCCCCATACGACAATGTTGGAGACGAGAGATATATTGATCGTAGGCCATTCCTGGGACCTCGACATGATCATCGAGCTCCATATTAATATAATCTACGTCCTCTTCACCCTCGCTTGGAGCGCGATTATCCCGATAGGATGACTTGAACAAGTCATCACTATCCACTTCGGGCGCTGGTTCTTCAATATTTGCAACGGGGTTGTTACCCGCGGGTGAATTAGTCGTTTCCATATCTATTAATTCGTATTCATTTACTTCGACTATGCTTGGGCCTGCGGGAGCATTCGAAGGGTTTCCCTTATTAATGGAACTGGAGCTAGAGCCAGTACTCGACTCAATCCCAGAGTGGATTCACTGCTCACCATCTTTGACGAGAATGAACTGAAATAAATTAAAAACAGAGACTGACTAAGGACGAACACGTCACTCTAGACTCTCGCATATCTCTCAAACATACGTAAAGAAGAATTATTTGAAGAAATAATCCGGCAAAATAGGAGCAAAAATTTTTACCTTGATTGAATTTCCAGCAGAAATAGCTTTTGTTTGGTTAATATATCCTAAGCACAACAAAGAAACAAATTAAAAATGCCCTTGCAAACATTTAGATTTTGGAAATCAACAGCTTAAAATTTATATAAAGTATCGCATCGAATGATCACAATTCGATGCTGATCGCATCGAATTGATGATCGTTCGATGCAGAACGCATCGAATGACGACAATTCGATGCGTCTCACCTGGGAAATGGGGTGCGTGGGCAGCGGAATGAGCTCATCAGGGCATAATTCCCTTATATAGGGAGCGCGAGGCCCATCAGGCCCAGTTCAGCGACCGCATCGAATAATCGCATCGAACAAACATAATTCGATGCGATATATTTCACGCATCGAATCGACGATGTTCGATGCGTTTAGTTAATGTTCATAGAACTAATGTGAACCGCTCCGAACTAACATATGATTAGGAATATCCCAAACCAGTACAAATATTTGATAATATGTCTAAAGATTTCATTAAAGTGATACGGCGAAGACCGTTCAGAGCAATCCCAAATATATTCTTTAAGTTTGGAAGACGATCTCCACGTTGATATTGTCTCCCAAACTGGGGGGACTATATGATGGGTGTGATTTAAGATTGGCCCAATACATTGTTATTGGGTCGGCCCATAAGCGCATCGAATTGAGTGAATTCGATGCGCGCATCGAATCTACAGTCTAATACGTCGTTATTGGGCCGGCCCACAAGCGCATCGAATCGACAGTATTTGATGCGCACATCGAATAAGTATGATTCGATGCGCCTTTCCATATCGGTCTATGGGCTCCACGGGACGGCTGCTATAAATAGCCCGTCCCCCTGTATTCCGTGCACGTTTTGGGAAGACAACTACTTCTGCACAGTCAGCATCGAACCACTGTTCATTCGAGACGCATCGGATCGAATCGTCCTCATTCGACACGTGATTAAACAGTGTTGGCTCCATTCGATACGAAAATAACGCATCGAATTCGATACCCGTAGATCCGCATCGAATTCGATACCCGTAGATCCGCATCGAATTCGATACCCTTCAACACACCATCAAATCCTTGACAGTCATATCGCATCGAACAGAGGCATTCGACACGTCAGCATCGAACACCAAGAATTCGATACGCTCGTGTAATCTTGTAATTAATTGAATTAGCCTTGTGAGCTTGTAATAAGTGTTCTGGACCAAGCTAGTCCGATAATAAAGTTAGATAGCATTATTTTGGTTATTTAAATCCCGATTGTATTGTTTTACTGTGTTTTATTACTGTGACGAGATAAGACCAAAATATTATGCAAGAAGGAAATACAAAGTAGGAGTTTACTAATGTAGAATTACAACCAGCTGATAGCAATTTAGGTTGGTACAACTGGTGTGCTAGCAAATTAGATTGTTGCACTTGATGTTTTCGTAATTTATACGCCCTCAAAAGTTGTGTCGTCCGCCATAGTAATTTTTGAACAAAACAGTTACAAGTCGAAACGAGCATTGGCAAAAGCAATTGGTAATTAGGATTGGTGTCCACTTGCGTACTAATACAAGAAAGTAAAAGGAAATAGGCCACGATCGAAGTGGACATTAACAATAATATGTTGGCAGAGTGCATGTCGACCATGTGTATAGATATATAAACGCGTGACGTTAATATTATCACAAAATTATAATTGAGGGGGACGCAAATGAGGAGTACAAACTCCAAAAAAAGTTGTTACATCCATCATTTCATCTTACATCTGTCGCGATTGTGGCGAGGGCCCGTATTCAACTGAATTGATATCACAAGAAAACTAGACAACAATGACATTGGTTTCTAATAAGTTTTGGGCTTTAACAAAAGAAAAAGTCGTTGGTGAACCTTTAATCATCGTCTAAATTTCTACCATTGTTGCTCACTTGCTCATTTTGTTGGTAGTAGAAAAACTCCGCGTTCCATTGACAAGCAATAGATTTTGTTTAACATGGTACGAATGGACTGGGGTTAAAGGCCCAAATTATTAAGCGTGAGAACTAAAAAAACAGATACCAAAACATTTGATCCCAATCAAAAGTTCATAAACAAAACAACAGAAATTGGGGCATTCCGAGAATTGAACTCGGGACCTCTTGCACCCTAAGCAAGAATCATGCCACTAGACCAAATGCCCAGTTGTTGAGCGGGAAAGTAGAGTAAAAATATTTATTTAGTTTACGAAATATCTCTCATTCTAAGCCAGTCGGAATTACAATGCATTACCACAGTACTCAGGTTTCAAGAATTTAAAAAAACAGTCCCCTACCTCTCAAAAAAAAAAAAAAAAACAGTCCCCTAATATGGTGTGTTTTTACAACAGCCTTCAATGCTTTTTTCATTGTTTTTCAATCTCCTAAGTCCTAATGTGCATTTCGTCCAATTTACATCCTCGAGCACCGGAATCAAGCAAATTTGGCCGAAATATTGAATATGTAGCAAGCACATGCGGGTGAAACATAGGCATGTTTATCAAAACTAGTCTGACTTATTTATAATTTCGTCCTCACTCAAATAAAAAAGAAAAAGAAAAATCATTTTCAGTCCCACTATGTGCATTATTCCAATTTATTAAGTTAATTAAGGATCTTCACCGCAATAATATTTTAACATGATAAATAATTTGCATAGTTTATATAAAATGCCACTAACACATTTCTTTTCCCAGATTCCTAGTTCACAAGATTCCATCTGATTAACAAAAGGAATAAAAGAAATGCGACTTTCACACTAGTGAAACTGATCCTTTAACGGGTACTTTAACCTTTGCGTCTTGTTCTTTTTTATCCTTACATACATAAGCATAACAATTAGAAATAAGTCTCACAAGTTAAGAAGTGTAATAGCTAGACATTAAATAAATACAATGATTGTATAAAATAAATTTTCGCATGGTGACTCCTCCACCCGTTTAGTTAGTGCGGTAATCATTGTGACGAATTTGTTCACTGCCTCGTCGGTGGATTTGACCACCGTCTAAAGATCTTCAAGTCTCTAGTTTCGCATTTAGAGTCGAACAAAGTAAAAGTATCATTAAAGAGTTTGAAAGATCTTGGATCTATATTACTTGTTATCGAATACAGCTGCACTTGTCAATAGTTGCAACTGTACTTGTAACTAAGATAGATGATAGTTCTTTAGCGTTTAAAATCTGTTTTACTGTTGCAATTGATAAAAGACAGTTAAACATAAAGCGATAAAGTTTACGTGGTTTGGTCGAAATGGTCCCAGTCCACGGGGTTTGCACTCAAATGTTGACTCAAACAGTACTCTACCTAAGAATTACAATGAAAGGATTTACTTCAACTCAAATCTAGACTTCCTCTAATTTGCAGTTGCAATACTAACTCTTAAGTATTTTTGGTGTACTCGATTGAGTCGAAGAACATCAAGCTTGCCCAAAGTTCCTTTGACTTAATGTTCTTCACTAAAAGACTTTGACTCGATACAAGACTGAAATCACAAACTATCTTTTTCAAAGCTTGCCCTTCAATTATGTAGAGTCCTCTTTATATAGGCATGAGCAGAATCTTCAGCAGATCTCTAGTTGCAATTCTCGGAATATCTTCTTTCCTTATATGATAAGCACGCCGATAGTCCTGTTGCAGTTCGATCTGATCTTCTTGCCATATCCGATTGATTATGCATGATCATTAAAGGTATCCAACGAACATGCCTAATAATATGTCTAGATACATAGAGAAGATATCTTTAATATCTAGCAAGTTAATCTTTAGGACTAATTAAAATCTTATAAAGATAAGGTAATAAAATCAAGATAATTATCATCTAAAAGATTAACTTATCCTAATGATTTAAACAAAACAATAGCAATTAAACCCTAGTTGGGCCGATCGGACTTAAGCCCAAACCGTGGGAGAAAAATGGCCCTAACAGAGTTGAACAAACCTGGTCAAAGATTTTTCAAAACTCGTACCGATATACTCCACCACGACATTGAGAGATCTTGAGGGATCCTTTACGGCTTTCTTAAACACCTCTGTCGCGGTTCAGAGGTCATTAGCAACGATGTCGGTGACTGGCTTCGTTGATTCAAAAAAGCGGCGCAGAGCTCATTTTCGAGGTCAGCGACAACTTGGTTGAGCTCCCTTGAGCTTTTTCCAAGGGTGGTAATCGCCTCGTTGAGCTGCTCGAATGTTTTTTGGAAGACGACGAGGGCGGTGTAGAGGTTATCATTTTTTGGAGGGCGTTGGCGATTTTGAGGGCATCCGTCGAAGTCTTGATGACGGTGAGGAGGGTTGGAGGTAGCTCTTAGAGGAAGGTTTTCTTTGGAGGAGGAAGATGTTGTATTGGACTTACATGACTTTATACTGCCAAACATGGTAGTTTGTATGGTTTTCTGGGATAAAGTGAGAGAGATAGTAGGGAGTGCGCGAGAGGGTAGATAGTATCGTGCAATAAAAGCTACGAATAAATATCACACAATATGTCCAATGTTTATATAGTAACACCCACTCAATGGGGTGAATCCGATCATACGCCAATGGAGCAGTGCTCGCTATGGCACAATTAAAATCGTACATGGGGTGTATTATTTTAATAGGGCAGAGTAGTTTTTAAGTTGGGGGAGCAGTCTCCATAGCGCATGATAGAATTCACTGCATTATAACATAATTGTGATAATTGTGTTGAGGCCTACAAAATTTTATAGCTGCATAGTTCGTTTCTCATTCTCTTCCTCGGCCCGCTTGAAATGAACACGTTTTGTCGTGTAACAATATATATATATATATATATATAGAGAGAGAGAGATAGTCTCCTTCTTAATGGCATAGTGTGTGAATTGTGATACGGATTATTTTCTTCTCTAAGTCACCAGATTCCAATTAAAGAAAAATGTTTGTAAAAATCTTAGAAAATTATTCAATATATGATTCTGCTTTCTTATTTCTTATTCTCAGCTTATTGGGATTCATTTTTCATGATTGAATTATTAATTTTACAAAAATAAATATGGTAATTATCATAACAAGTATACGGATAAAGGTATGTATACAAGTTTGAAGTAAGAAAGTATAATTTGATGATCTATAACATACGTGATAATGATAAATAAATAGCTTTGCTAGCCTGACAGTTGGACCATTAAGATTGTCATATAGTCTTGATTACACTTATTGCAAAAAAAAATATAGCGACAAATTATCTCTCGTGCTTTTTCTTTTTCTTTTTAAAGTTTCAAAATCACCAATTATTTATGAAATTGTTGGGGGCAAGGGGAGAGGGAAGACAAATTATTCAGTGCAACTGTTGCACAATGATGTCACAACAAGTGGTTTATTTTTACTAATACACGGCGAGAATAAAGTTATTAGGTAATTATTTTCTTTAATTTATGAAATTATTTTTATTTGAGTCATTGGTTGCTCCACGTGATCTATGGGTGGTATAAAATAGTTTAAGAATGGGTTTAGTGTACAACTTGCGCATGATAAGGGCACTGAGATGTGTGTCACCTTTTAGCGCACACCGATAACGAGTGACTATAAAATGAACCAACAACCCATCAAAAGAAAAGGGCCTAGCCCTTAAATAAGAAAATACCCAATCTAAGTAAAGCAAGTCACACAAACTTTTTCCTCTCTTTTTTCCTAAGCGCAGCTATGCATCAAGCTTCTTCCTCTCTTTTTTTTCCTTTTTCTAATTTAATTGTTCAAGTAAGATTAATTGTTTATTGCATATTACCCTTCCGAATTCGCATATATTTTTTGTATTTTGCAAAAGATTAGTAGTGCACATAAGAGTTTTCAAGGATAAAAAAAAGAATTTTAATTTTTTTTGTAAAGAACCGGTTTTCAGAACGAATTGTTTCACCGATTCAAACGAGTTTTGGGTGGTTTTGAGCGGTTTTGAACGCTTTATCAGGACCGTGGTTTCTTGTGATGCTCTGGATCGGACAAAGCACCGGTTACCAGTTCAACCAGTCGAACCGGAAGGTCCGATTCGTATTTCAGAGCACTGCTTATTACTCAAAATATTTAATAACGGATTTTTAATAACATGTTTGGTTCGGTAAGATGCATTTTGTTATTACATTGTATCTAGTCCTAATAACGGTCTTGGTTCGACGTATAGACTTTATTCTGCAAGTAAGTCATGTGAAATACCTAATATACCCCCCCCCCCCCCTCAGATACCCCTATATTTCAACATGTCTTCTCATTCACCCTCTATACGGATCGATTTCACTTTTCCTTTTAGTGAAATACAAACACTAAATTTATCTCACTCGAAATTCTCTCAAATTCGACTATGAACACCCGAAATCATCGACTCCCACTTCTCAATCGATAAGTTTGCCATCATAACACATCCTATTATGTCTATGTCATTCTAGTTCTTGAACTAATGAGTCTCATTTAGTATTTATTGCATGTGAACGACCGGAAAACCCCACTTCAACTCATACCCTAACAATAGTAAAAACCATACAATAAGGTACTTTTTCAACTCATCTATTTCATTTTCGATTTTCAAGTGTTAATTGCCCAAAAATGAAATGATGTTGTGTTGGGTTAATTGTGCAATTTTTTATTCTTCATGCAGTGTTTTTAGAATCGGATCGGACGTCGAACCGATAACCTCACTGGTTACTGGTTTTAATGATCGAACCTGTCGAACTGGTCGAACCACTGGTCCGACCGGTACAACACAATATATTATAAAAATTATAAATATATATATATAAAATATATTTTGCTACATAATTTTGTTAGTATCAATTTTAGGAACGAGAAGTTATAAAATTTTTTCTTCACTCTTAATTGATATGTTTCTATCATAAAACTCATAGTTTAATTCATTTAGTTAATTTGTTATTAAAAATAAAGAAAATAAATTAGAGTATTTGATTAACGTATAATAATTAAAAGATTAAACTGCGCATGTATTGGTTAAAGTTTAAGCAAATATGCATAATATTTCATGAATTCTAATTATTAAAGTGTTTGGAAAAAAATAATACTAGTATAAAAACATCTACTATATAGAAGAAAATAACATAACAAAGATGCTTTATAATATAATACTACTAAGTTATAAAAATAATAGCATAATATATTTGTTTCATATGAGAAAAGTATATTCTAGCTATTTAATCTATATATTAATAAGAGTGAATACTACCAATTCTATTGTAGATCAATTGGTTAAAGCATCTAATATTTACTTAAAGGTCCAGTGTTCAACTCCACTACCATGAAAAAATTAAATTTTTATGAAGTAATATACAAATCGGTTCAACCATTACCAAATTGGGTCACCGATTCTCGGTTCTTACCGGGTTTGACCAGTTCTGTATCTCAACTAGACCGGTCAAGCTACCGGTTAAACCGGTTCGACCGGCCGGTCCGGTCCGATTTTAATAACACTCATGATCTGTTGTTACGTCCGATTATTATGTTCGTATGCTCTTCCGGTCTTTCCTTTTTCTAATACCCTTATTTGGAGACTTTATATTAGGGTTCTAAAGAATGTTTATATTTCGAAGTGTTGTATCCCTTGAATGTTGATGGAAGGGAAGTCAAACTAGAAAATTAGCTCTAATTAATGGGTCAATTGGCTCTAATTAATTCTTTTTTTTTTTTGCCTTGGTTTGCATGTTGGGTTATGGCGTTAATTAATTATCTTACGTACTCTATACGAGATTTCACACTTAGTATGTATGTATGTGATTCATCCCTCGTAGATGGCTGCCCCATACATGTTGCTTCTATCTATGGCAATGGACCAATGCTTTATCATATTGCGGGGGATACCACAACTTGCCCGGGTGTTATTACTACAAGTTTTATTTTCACGTTGACCACCCCTACTATTTTCTTTGGGCTGATCCTCCAAATCCTCCAAATATAAACACATAAAATGGTATCCAAACATCCAGTCGACCCAAAGTGCAACTAGGGGGAGACGATCATCATTTACCAAAACTGAGTTATCTTACATAGACAACAACAATGAAGCAATGACTAGCGGAACTGATATTGTTGGACACAATAGTAACTCTACAATTAACATGCCTAGTGTAGTTCAAAGTGTTAGTGATAGGATGGTGACTAGAGTAGGTGTCATTTGATATTATGTAGCTTGGATAATTGTGTTCTTATTGATGTTGGTTGTCCTGCCATGTATTTTCTTTTTTATAGCTAAGTAAGCACACGGCATATTGTGCGTGATGTATCATGTTAGGTGTTTATTATTAAATTATGGATATTTTGATTAACTTATTTGAAGTAATCTAAGTGTCGAATGTTTGCAATATTCTACATTTATTGGTATTATTGTTTTTGGATGTTAGTTGTATTTGAATACCACTGTGTCATGCATTTTATTGTTACTTTAAATTTGAACCTCATTGCGCAATGCATTTTACAATTTTGAACACCATTGTGTGAAGTCCAAATATTAGTGTTATGATACTATGTAGTACCAGTCCAAAATGTCTTTTACTAGCATGTAGTGCTTGCGCAAGTTCTTCAATGAACCCGATTACAGGAAAGATGGCAGCATGAATGTGTTGCTAATGCTCAGTGGGATTGGAGCCAAAGAAGATCTTTCAGATCCACTGGTTATGGAGAATGTCGTGGGTATGAAAAAAGGTAAAGAAGACCACTACTACGTTGGAGAAGTGAGGGACAAGTTGCTGCTCTCCGAGTACGATTTAAAGTTTTTTTAGACTTCATCAGGCTACGAAGTGTTACCTTTGACCTTGACACAAAGAAAATAATCTCGGTTAGCCCTGAATATGCACCACACATCAAGGAGGTGATTACAATATACATGAGCATAACATGTGATTCTCTATGAATACACTATTTTAGATATCATCTATGCAACTCATGCTTTTCTTTCCCTTATCGAACGTCACTTCCCATTGAGAGGGTTCCCTTATTGTGGTCTCTAATACGAAGTCTTCAAGAACAAGAAGGCTGCTTTGATGTCGGAGGAGAAGATTGGGAACATTGATAATCCATTGACCATTCTGAATTTCTTTGGTTCTGATTGGGTCCCAAGTAGCTCTTACAGTAGAGGTCATAGCCATGCGGGATCTAGCGACAACAGAACAGTGACTGAGAACTACTCGAAGGTCTATCTGACATGATTGCGCGTTCATCATGTTTCTATCTATGAATAGTAATTTATTTTTAAGTTTTTGTGGCTTGAATTATCTAAGAACAATATTATTATGTTTTGCCCAATTATGAATTGTTGGTAAATGCAGTGGCATATGCCCATACGCTTGGGTAGATTTTGATTTTGTTAGTAATTGACGTATTAACGAAGTATGTTACCGTTGTGTTTATTTCATACTATTATGCCTATTTTGATGTAATGAATATAATGTGTTCAGAATGCAACTCTATGTGAAATTTTCGTTTATTTGGCTATATGTCTTGGTTGATCTACATGTATTGGGTAATGAGATTGTTAATGGACTTGGATGCTTTTGAAGTTGTGTTTCATTTATAATGTGGGTTGTGAGTAATTTTTGATGCCATTGAGGTATGTAACATTCACATGTTGCCAACTTGGGTGATATCATGTTTGGAGTTGCATTTGATAGTACATTTCAGCATGCGCATATCACCTCCTTCTTGACCACTAAGAATCAAATATAATCTCATTTGTCTTTTTGAAACTATTGGTTTAATGAAGTACTTTGATGATCAAAATTTCTTGGAACCAAGTGAGAAGAGTGAGATGTTGGATATGTGTGGAAGAGTGATATACAACCCGTGAGGCTTTGTTGACTGTTGTACTCTAGTCATGTAGTTGCAAAAATTGCTTTATAAATTCAAGTATATTTTTTCATCCATTCTTCCAATCATTCTCACTTCCTACTATTTATATCTACAATAACCCATATGAAATTCCAACTTTAAATAAGTATATTTAACAAAGTCGAAAACAATTAAGCTTTAAAATGTGAAGTCTAAATCACCCGACCGGGTACCAAGCTTCCAAATTCTACAAAGGTGACTCGAATGCAGAGCTAGATATTGCCCTAATTGGTGTTTTGAAGTTAGAGTGTTTATCCGACTATAGATGCATTCCCCTATCCAATTCTAAGTATCTTGAGACGATCATTAACAACGATACTCATCATATTAAATACACGAAGGCGACTTCTTATACTAGCAATGAGATTCTTTTTCGTTATGAATGCCTAGCAAAAGCCATTTTTGCTTTATGAGTATATTGTTGCTGGAAGGGACCAAGTGGGATTCGAACAACAACATTGTTTGCATGAGTAATGAACTTTGGTATGACATATACAAGGTAATAACCTAAATATTTTATCCATTTCTCACACACTTATTTAATGTCACAGTGGACAAAGATGGAAATAACATTCAATTTGTTTTTGATAATTACATCATACCCCTGCCAACGTATGACCCCATTTTGACTTTGCACACATAAGTTTGTTTTTGAGTGGTTTGCCCCAAAAAAGAGCTCTGTATATTCGATTTTCCCCCACAAGCCTTTTTCTAGCCAAAAATTGCCAGAATATTTTGTTTTGATGTTGTCATATGATTGGCCATATGATCGGTAAAGGGCAAAATCGTCAGTTCAGTTTAATTTCGACCATTTTTCGGTCAAAAATGGCTCGAATTTAGTTCCATATTTTGTTGAAAATGCTTGTGGGTCAAATGGAAAGGCACAACCTTTTTTTGGGCCAAACCACTCCAAGACAAACTTATGGGTGCAAAGTCAAAAGGGGGTCATACGTTGGGGGGTTTGATGTAATTATCTTTAAAAAAAACCCAGAAACATAATTTGGCACCGTGTTACAAAGAGAAATGGGAGTTTGTGTGGTGGGTCTTACAATCATTGTTTGGAAAACCCAAGATTTGTGCCACTGTAATACGCGTGAGACCACCCATAAGAAAGTCGTACGTGGGACCAATTAAATCATAGACCTAACGAGTAATGGAATTTGTTATGTTTCGTTTAATTCATTATACCTTATAATGTCGCTTCTCATTGGCTCTATCATGACACTTTACAGGGTCCAGATGATCCGTTCCTCGTTTCTCAAAGGAACCTTATCCTGGGTCGGCCCCAAATACATGCTCAGATACTAATGGTGTTGGTAGAATGGTCCTGAAACCCAAGAAAGTGGCAAAGGTGATTGTCGATTACTACGACGATGATACGAGCTCGACAACTTCTTGTTCAACTAGGTCTTTTGATTTCCAGTCTACTACGAGTTGATTGGTGTTTTTATGTATTGCATTTCATTTTTCATTTGCCTTATTCTGACGTTTTGTAATCTATGTGAAGCTTTATTTTGAAGTGGTGTAATCAATGTCATTGTGTACCGAACTTTTAGGACCAAATTCAAATGACAATTAACAGCACGTTTTGGATAATCAAAAATCAGTTGAACTAGAAGGGCAAATGTATACCCCAAAAATGCACAAAACTAAATAAATAGACAAAGAAACGCACAAATTATGCTCAATATCAACCTCTACAATATCTCATAGCATAAGAAATAGGCAACCTGCACTGAAAATCAAAATTAAATTAAACGATGTTAACTCTCAACATAACGAGTTCACAATAATAGAGAACAATGATCAAAGTCTAACTCAAAACGTAAAATGGCATGCGACAATCATATGATCAAAGCCTAAGTGAAAAACTTGTAGGTATAGTTTATAACATGCGACACGCATATCATACCCACTGATAAACAACCAAAGTGAAATTGTTCAGCACATATTGACACTAGCCACATGCCACATACCACAAAACACATTGCCAATAAGCAACCCTCCCACCATCAGTTGACTACCAAAACATAATTAACGTATTTAGAATAGCATTTACTAGGAGAATAGTTCAAAACGTACGTCACGACCAAATCAGTCTCATTACCTAGACCCGCTCACCTAACTTGTCACCCTTTTTTTTCGAGAGCACCTTCAAGTACCTGCTAGGGGACGTTTTTTGGAGGGCGGCAAATACATCGACATCCTCCTTTGACTGGGTAAGCTTGTGAAGAAGTTTGATCGTATCATCCTCCTCAATATTGGTGACCTTGAGAAGGATATCATATAAACTCTTGTGTTGTGACGAAGTGGGATCTTCTTGAATTGGTTTGGGTTGAACCACCATGCTTGCTATCTACTCCATGGTCTCATTAGTCTTGTTCATGAACTCGTCCACATAAGTAGGGACCTCAGGAGAGGCAGAACTACTAGCGCCATTTGCGTTTATAGGTGGCTTCGAACCTTTCTCATTCTTAATCCTTTTTAGAAGGTGCTTTGGGGTAGACATCCTCGGGGCAGGGACATATATGATGGGGCCATTATTCTCACTGCCCCATCGTCCATGTCAACGCCAATATAGGCTGGCTCAGTTTGGGTGCTACCGTTGGTACCTTAGGTTGGCTCGTTTGTGTAGGACCCCGCGCCATCATCGGAATTGTTAATGACATCGTGAACGGCTGCGCTAATATCCCCAACTCCATTTCCCATTGCCCTATTCTTGCCAAACACCTTAAGACAATCGTCGTAGTACCATAAAACCTTTTTCAAGTGGACCTCACAGTAGGGATGCGCCAATACGCACTATAACACGTGAATTACTACCAACACTAGTAAACAAGAAGATACAAAACAAATAAATTAAGTATTAAATTTTGAGAACATCGTAATGTACCTTGATGTAATCTTTCCACCAGTCCTCGGATGAGTATTGAATTGTTTTCATATCCTCGTTCATCCAAGATCCTCCGCCACTACCATCATATATGCAATATAAGTGATGAAACGTTTTCTTCCAAACTGTCATCTTCCACCTGATCAGTGGAGTGGCCTTCAAATTTGTATTGGGCAGAATTGCCTTTATTGCCCGCTCCAATTTCTTCAGATAGCTAGCCCAAAAGTAGTTGTCAATCTTGTACCCGTGATCATTTTGCACATTCAGTACTGAAGTTAGAGCATTCTCCTCCTCACATGTCTATGCTCGACGACTCCCTTTGGTTTTCTTCATAGTCGGGGCAACCTGAGTCAAGGCGAAATTGCAGCTTAAAGGTATTCCTAAAAGCAAGTGAAAAAATAATTGACGAGATTATAAATAATTTTGAGGGCAGAAAACATTTAATGAAGGGTCCTCAAAGATCCTGAAAGCAAATGAAGAAATTTTATTATATGGCTCGTCAACAACTATCATTGAAAGAGTTAAATCGATAAACATGTAGAGTAGAGAGGTAGGTATATCTTGTTTTTTGAACTTAGTATTCCATACATTTTGTCTTTTATTTGCGGGTCCCACCATTTTTTTTTATAATTATCCTTATAGAACTTGAAATAAGTTTTCAAACATGTCAAGTATTAAGACTAATGTAATAAACTTATAATCACGCCACGAATCGAAATTCTTCTTGATTCTTAGCAGACCTTCTCTCTCCACAAACTCACTCGCCACATAATACATACTAATTCTCTTGCTTCATTACCACTTCTTTTCAAACAAGATGAAGAGAGTAACTCCAAGAAAGGTAGAAAAACATAAATAGAAGGAACAAAATGGAGGAGATGCCACCATTAGAGGAGGTGCCACAAATGGGGAAGAAACCATTATAAGTTTTGTTTAGAGGCATGTAGTTTTTCTCACTTGTTGTTTATTAGGCTTACTTTTGACAATGGGAGACGCTTTAGCCATGTTCTGAGGCATGCAAGGGTGTTACGACTCCTGCTCAATTTTTTAGTGATTGTATTTTTGTTCTATCAATGGTATATTTTATTTTGACTAAGTATGGTACTGGTATGCCCCACGTAGGAGTTTTCCTTCCTTTTATTACATTTATCTATTTGAATAAATTATGGGTCTCTGCGCACAATATAATTGAAGAATCACGTGTCACTTTAAGGGATAACGTTAAGGCTAGTGAAAAGTGGGAGTTTTTTCAGTCACTTCTGAGACATTTTTTGACTTTTATGTCTTTTTTGTTCTGCTTATATGTTTGCTCTTTTTGGATTTCAAGAGTACGATAATATGATCTTCACTGCCTTTCATCCCTTTTACTTCTACTGTTTTTCCTTAGTCTTTTAAGGGGTAATTCGAATGATTTTGCGGTATCTGGTTACGTTGTTGCAATATATCTTAGTTGGACTTCGACTAGAACCTTTAAGTTTGGGTCATTCTTAAAGGTTGCAGTTCCGCTCGTATTGGCTAGTAGGCATTCCTTATTCCATTTTCTTGATAATTTGGTTGACCCACCCATAGAGACAGAGCCTCTCATGGGATCCAGCCCTACCTCTACCTCGAGAAATAAGTGTATCTTTAAAAGATATTCTCTACACTCTAAGAGTTATGTGATATGTAACATCCCAAAATTTTGAACTTACAACAGTGTACTAAAACAAGAGAATCAACTCAAATATCTAAGAAAAACAAACAAGCTATACTACATGTAACAAGGTTTCTAGCATAAATACTCCAATTACATCTAATAACGGTCAACCCAATCTCTCAATCATCCCAAGTCTCGACTCGAATGATCTAAATCTGGGAGGAAGGAAGAAAACATATGATGAGACAAATATCTCAATTATGTTCGCGTGTGTGCGCAATAATTGTGTTCTTTTTTTTTAAAAAAAGGTATAATAAATAGCAAGAAGAAGTCATACATTACAATAACATTCAAAATAGTGACATTATGGCAGTCATGTTGTGCTCATCGATTCCACGTATAAAAGTGTGTTCTAGTTAATCAGTTCCACATGTAAAGAATACATGCTCGTCAAACATTTTCACTTGGAAAAAAAATACATGTTCGTCAATCACATACTCGTCAACCCCCCCATGTACAAGGATATGTAATGACAAATTCTTGATCTCTGTAATTAAAAGTCAAGAAAAGAGTACAAAATAAATTCGACAAAATTAAAAGTACAATTGTGGTGCAATCTCTATTATTCCTCTGAATATTTTCTATAACAAGTGATTTTGAAATTTGGTTGAATTGAGAGTGGATTTGATTTTGATCTCTTCGAGGTGTATTTGAGTTGAACGTTAATCCAAAAGCTTTTGAGCTTGATCTTGAATTAACGATCTACATGACTTGATCTTCACGACGAATAATTTGATTTGTTAAATATCAATCTTCTTTAGAGAAATCTTGATCTTCAAATAATTTGGATATTTGACAAACGTTGATTCGAGAGCTTGACAGCATAATCTAGGATCGAACGGAAATTTGATTTGGAATTTGATTTGAAGATTTGATGAAGAATGATATGATCTTCGTCTTCAGTTATTCAGATTTGTTGGGTTTTGATCTTCTTGAATTGACTTCAATCTTCAAAGATGGTTGTTCGAGGGTCTTGGGACTAGATCTCGGATTAAACGGATTTTTGACTTGAAGACGAATGAAGAACGGTTTGAACTTGGTTTTGGACTTGTTGAACTTCTTAGAGTTTGATCTTACTTGACAGAAGTGCGATCTTCAAAAATAGTTTTTGGATAGAATTAAGACTTGACGGCTGATTGAAAGGAGTTATTTACGAAGAACACCTTGAAGACTTTTGAAGAATGCCTTAAAGATTGTTGAGCTTGTTGGAGAGGATTTGTTGAACTTCCTTGCTCTGAATGCTTAAATGTTGAATCGTGCCTTTTCTTCTTCAAGACCACATCTATTTATAGTTGTGGGGTGAGTCGCAATTAGAATCTTCTAATGAGATGAACGGTTGTGATCGCATCTACAATTTCTTGATTTGAAAGACTTTATCTAAGTGAATCTTCTTTCCATCTCTTGAAGATTGAGACTTGGTGGAGAATTCTTTCCTTGTCTTGAGATTTGATGAGCAATTATTTTCTTATCTAAAGATTTTTTTAATATATATATATATATATATATATTTTAATCCCTCAAAATATTATGATTAAATAATATATATTTTGTATTTCTTGCATCTTAAGAGTTACCATCATTTAATTTAATTAGACACAAAATTAATGTGTCTACATGATATACATTGTAATGCCTCAGTATTTTTAAATAAGATTTAAATCCCAACTAACAAGTTCAAGATGGGATACACGAAATAAATAGCTAAAATAAAAGTGGTCTCTTACAAAACGTCCACGACTGTAGGCGCTCATTTTGTCAAACTAATAATGAAACTCAGTACAACAAAATAAAGTTTACAAAGTGTTCTAGCCGTATGCAATTAATCAATTAAATATTTTTTCCTTTTTTAATTAATTGAAATCATACCATTTTTGACATTTTAAGGGTAGCTAGGCAGTTGAACCAATAATCATTTTTTTGCAAGCCCTTACAAGCAATCAATGTTTATTGTTTAGAGAAAAAAAAAAGACAATGTGCTTATTTCTACTTTTGTAATAGAGATGAGGCTCTTGGTTTTTCTTGGAGTTGGTTAGACCTCCCAAAGCGAGAGGGATACTTGGATTGCATACTCCACCTTTGGGTATGATCTTCGTTTATTTCTTTCCCACGGGATGTTTACACAACATAAAAAAACTTCTATGGTTTTTGGGGCACGCTTTTAAGCCCGCTTAATCTCCTTCCTTTTTGGTATTGGTGATCGTATGGTTTGGGTACATTATACGGTCTCATTACGTAGTACCCCCTCCTCTCTTTCTTTTTTTTTTTTTTTTATAAACTTCTATTTTAGTGCTTATTTCACATCATAGAGATGAAATATAATGTACCTATTTTAACCTTCAACACTCGTGTGTTGTTTTAAGGGAAAAAGTACGGACTATACCCATCGTTTAGCCTCTTTTACGAAACTATACCCAACGTTTGAATTTTTGCAACACTATACACAACCTTTGAAAATCGTAACTATACTATGCCTATACTAAATTTTCGGCCAAAAAACGTCATTTCCAAACAAAGTGACATCAATTCTCGGCAAGTGAGGGGAGTAATATAGTCTTTTCGGGTAAAATAGAATTTTTTATTACTGAAAATTAAAAAAAACAAAAAAAAAAATAGAGCCCCCCCCACCCCCCCCCCCCCACACCGCTGCACCAGCGGGTTGCAGCAGTGGTGGATCGCCGCCACCACTGCTGCAACAGCGAGTTGCAGCGGTGGCGGCGTCAATCGACGCTGCGCCGCCACCGCTGCAACTCGCGGTTGCAGCAGTGGTGGATCGCCGCCACCACTGCTGCAACAACGAGTTGCAGCGGTGACGCCGCCACCACCGCTGCAACCCGCTGGTGCAGCGGTGTGGGGGGGGTGGGGTTGGGTGGTGCAGCGGTGTTGGGGGTGGGGGGGGGGGGTTGGGTGGGGGGGGCTTTATTTTTTTTTGTTTTTTTTATTTTATTTTTAATTTTCAGTAATAAAAAATTCTATTTTACCCGAAAATATAGTTGATACCTGTTTTACCCCTCAAAAATTTGAATTTTGGCCAGAAATTTAGTATAGGTATAGTATAGTTACGATTTTCAAAGGTTGGGTATAGTGTTGCAAAAATTCAAACGTTGGGTATAGTTTCGTAAAAGAGGGTAAACGATGGATATAGTCCGTACTTTTTCCGTTGTTTTAATCCTTACATGCAACAGTACAAGTCCTAGCTATCTATCCGACACAAAGCCATTTCGGAGCAACAATGGTGGTCGCCTCTCCAATTTTAAGAGTTGGAGCTCCACCACCATCATCATTATTATTATTCAGACCCCAAAGAACAACCAAGAAGCATAATGTATTGGCAGCCACAGCTACCGTAACAGAATTCCCCGGTTTTCTTCCAGAAGCAGTTGAGGATATTAAAGACCCATTTGCCAGAAAACTCGCTTCAAGGATTCACAGGCTACCTGTCCATGTCAGCCTTCCTTAATTTATTTGCTCTATTGCTTCTTCAATTCTCATTATTGATAGTGTTTGCATCGAATAACGCTCTATTGCGTGTTTAATTTTACTGGGTCTTTTGTGCTTTTAATGGGTTTTTTATGGAGCTCTACTTTTTGTTTGGTAGAAAATATTCGTGAAATTTTGGCTTTAAAGTATTTTTTTGGACCCTATCCCTATGCAATGTTTTATTTGTTCAGTTTCTGCATTTGGAATTCGTGGACTAATTACACAACATTTTGTTTCGAGCATAGGAGAGTTGTTATGAGCAAAATTCGGGAATAAGAACCAATTATATGGGAAAATACTTCAGGAAGTTATGCATTCGAGCCCGTTTAGTGGAGGGCCGTGCTATCTTTTTACATACATTATTCTCTTTTTTTCTACAGCTAAGCTCATCAAATGCTTCTGTCATGAGTAGCTGTGTAAAGCCGAAGCTAATGACAGACGCGAGTCCGCTTGTGCTTCTGCATGGTTTTGATAGGTATTTATCCTTCAAAACTTATATGAGCACGTGAGGATATCGCTTGTTCTCTTTGTATTTCTGCAGTTCATGCTTCTTATTCTCCAGCTCGTGTTTAGAGTGGAGATATACACTTCCACTGCTTGAGGAGGCAGGATTTGAGACTTGGGCTGTTGATATCTTAGGATGGGGGTTCTCAGACTTGGGCAAGTTTTTTTCCGTTGAGCCTTCTTTTTTTTTTTTCAAGTTTTATATGCTCTCAACCAAGATAATTTCTCATATTGTTTCACTTTTGATTTTTTTAGAGAAACGTCCATCCAGTAATGTGGCTTCAAAGAGGGAGCACCTCTATGAGGTATTTACTCTCATTGGTACATTGGGCATTGGTTATACGTATTACCTTTATTGTGTGTTGTTTGGCTGAATATTTGCTTCTTATTTCCTGTAGATGTGGAATTCCTACATCAAAAGGCCAATGGCATTAGTTGGGCCAAGTCTTGGAGCAGCTGTGGCAATTGACTTTGTTGCTAACTATCCCGAAGCTGTAAGTCTTGCCTGTTGTGAATCCACCTGGATAGTATATCTTTTGATTAAGTAAATTCCATTACGATTAACTATTCTTACCTTGTGGAGTTGGCTGTTCTTCCTCGCTTTAAGGTTGATAAGCTGATTTTGATTGATGCAAGTGTATACGCGGAAGGGACTGGAAATCTTGCAAAAATACCCAAAATAGTGGCATATGCTGGGGTAAGTTTGACAGTATTCGGATGCTGATTTTATTATTCATCAAACATTATTCCAGTTAAAACTAAAATTTTTTTTTTTGACTCTTGCTATGTTAAGGATAATTAGAGTTGTTATTATGTGTACACATAGACATTGTCACACACAGAAACACGTATATCTTTTGGATTAGCAACCACTGATGCAAAATGATAATTCTTTTCTCCGGAACTTTGCTTATTATAGTCTATATCCTAATTAGCTTTGCTGGGACTTATAGAATCTCAATCTTCCTGACGTGAAATAATGGAACCAAATTATTTAGCAGCGAGAAAAAAAAGAACTTCTTGAAGTTGCTTAAAATGTCTAGTTTTCTGACTGTGAATCAGTGTAGAGTAGTGGTTTTGATCGAAAATGTGCTGTGATTGCATCCATATGCTATAAGCATAATCTGTTCCAAGTAGAGAACGTAGTTTCATGGTTCTTAGAATACACTCAGGCTACCATACTCATTAACGCCTGAACCATATTCATCTGTTGGACAGGCATATTTATTAAAGAGCCTCCCGGTGCGCCTGTATGCAACTTCATTGGCTTTTAATGGTTTATCATTAGATACTTGCTGGGACTGGACTAATGTAAGTTGTTTCCCTTTACTTTTGAGCAAAGCGTTGAGCTCATATTGATTTTTTTGATGTTTTTATGCAATGCATGGAATGTGTAAACGATCACGTGTCTCACTCAGATTGGACGTCTGCATTGTCGATTACCTTGGTGGGAGGATACGACTGTCGATTTTATGACAAGTGGAGGCTACAACGTCATTTCGCAAATAGAATATGTATGTCTAAAAAGTGCCATGAAAGTTAACGATTAATTCTAATATTTTATCCTTGAAAATGATTAGCATGTCTTGGATGCTTTAGCTTGAGCCATTATATATGAACCTATGATTTTTATGTCTATGCTTTTCATCTGATATGTTAGATGCTGACAGGTGCATCAAGTTGCCTCTTGTTACTGCTCTAGTACACTCAAAACTCATTCTTCTAGTTGATTTTGTTGTGGAGAAAATGATAGTGTGATGCTAAGTCTCTATGTTTAGGCAGTCAAACAAGTTCAGAAAGCACATGCCCAAGTTAGTTATGTGATATCATAAACAGATTGTTGTACTTGATTACTTAAAACTTCCTCCTGATCTTCTGACCAGAATGTTTTGGATGCAAATCTTAGCTAGATCAACTGGGATTCTAGCCCTTCATACAGGACTGACCTTTAAAGCTGTAAAATTTCACAAGGGGTATTTTGCGGGGGGAAAAGAAATACGCAAGGGTTGTCTTTCAGTTAGACACTTTACTCATTAGTTCTAACTTCCAGAACTTGAAAATGGCAAAGTTTAAAACTTGCTTTTGCAATCCTCCCCATTGTTTTATTTAAAGCTAAACCATAAAAGGTAGTTCAAGTTTCCGTTGGACTTAAGTCTGAGCTGTGGTTATGATGAAATATCTTTAAAATCCTTTGTCTGTAATTCGTTTGAAAATGTTCCAAAATGTAAACCGAACCACTCCAAATCTATGCCTGAAAAGTGGTGACTGCGTAGCCTTTTTTGCGATTTACTTCTTAGTGACTCAAATGGGCAGATGATGAGGTCCAACAATTCTTCTCTGAAATTAGTTTTGTTTTTTTGCATCTGTGTGGATTAATCTACTGTTAATACTCCCTGCTTATTGCTATACTATGCAGGTAAAGCAGAGAACACTCATCATATGGGGAGAAAATGATCAGATTATTGACAATAAGCTTGCTGTGGTAAGTAACTACATAGTTTTCAGTTCAAATACATGTATTGAATGTTGTCCTGTTGTTGGGCGTCAGTCAAATGCAAGTGAAAAAATTACGACATGGGTTAGAGGTAGTCGGCAGAAATAAAATAAAGAAGCATTTGTGATTTCCAGTTTCCACTATTCGAATAAAATCTATGGACTGCTTAGTGCTTGCTACACGATAATAATGCACGACTCATTTTATTGCAACACAGAGACTGCACTGCGAATTACCAAATGCCATTTTACGCCAAATACCGGACTGTGGTCACATTCCACATGTAGAAAAGCCTGCTGCTGTTTCCAAGTTAATAACAGAGTTTATTAGATCTGAGATCAAGATAGACAAACGGGATTTTGTCGTCACTTGAGGACATGTATCGCTTTGTAAATGGACGACACAGTCACAGGCACCAAGAAAGGTAGTATCGTCTGTACTGATTTCTGGACTAAAAGTTATGCTTCGAACTTGAGGTCAATTTTTTTTGTCCTATGTTTCAGTAAGTTGTCGTCATGATTGCTTTGATTTATGGTCTTGAGTAGTGATGTTGAGAAAATATGTGTTTCTTATTTATCCAAAAAAGAGAAATTGTGTGTTTCTTTCTTAGGAAATGTAAATTGAGCTACAGTCTGGGGATCATCATGCCAATGGCATTAACTAATATAAATAGTGTTAGTTAATGCCTCTGTTTGCAATTCCTTTCCCTCTTCTTATTTACATGTTGATACACCTGTTGTTACATCTGTGCATGTTGATGCACCTGCTATTTTACTGCTTTGCCTGACAACTCGGTGCTACCTGTTCCCATTAGGAAGTCCGTAAGCGAATCGATACCCATGCTTACTTGCAAATTTATGACTATAATTTGCCTAATTCTCTACAGAAGGCTAACTGTGTTACAACTTACAACCAATTTAGAGTTAAATACCCCATTGAGTCTCATCTTTCTCTGTCTCTACTTACTGCCAAACATAAAGCATGTACTGTTGTTGTGTCTCAAATTATTGAACCCAAGAACTTTACCCAGGCTAGTAAGTCTAAAGATTGGCAGCTTGCTATGAAAACTAAATCAAATGCACTTGAAAAGGCCAATACTTGGATATTAATTGATTTTCTGATAATCAACACTAGGTGGAAGTGGGTTTGTAAAATAATATATAGGGCTTATGGGTCTATAGAAAGGTACAAAACCTATTTGGTTGCTAAGGGTTACACCCAAGAAAAAAGTCTTGACTACTTTGACACGTTTTCTCCTGTTGCTAAACTTACTACACACTTACTACTACTGTTGCGTGTTTTACTATCACCTTCTGCTTCAAATAATTTGTGCGTGTTTTACTATCCCCTTATGCTTCAAATAATTGGTTCCTTCATCAGTTAGATGTAAATAATGATTTTTTGCATGGGGATTTAGATGAAGTCATTTACATGAAACCCCAGCCCAATTATTGTTCTCTATTGGATAATCGGGTGTCTTTATTAAAAAGAGTCTTTATGGTGTTAAACAAGCATCGAGACAGTGGAACAATAAGCTTTCCACTTGCCTCAAAGCTTACCGGTTGTACAAATAGTGTCTGATTGCTCTTTGTTTGTGAAATCACATGCTACATCGTTTATCGCATTATGTGTTTACGTTGATGACATTATCCTCATGGGTGATGGCTTGCTTGAAATTCGGAATCTTAAGAAGTATCTTGATGATAAGTTTACTATTAAAGATTTGGGCCCGTTAAATTACATTTTAGGCATTGAGGTCGCTAGGAGTCATAAAGGCATTTCATTATGCCAAAGAAAATACGCACTGGACATTTTAGCTGAGTCAAGGTACATTGGGTGCAACCCCGCTTCCACTCCCACATATTGTTCCACTAAACTCAAGAAAAACTACCACCCTCTCTTAATGATCCAACTCAGTATCATAGAGTAGTTGGGCGTTTACTTTATCCTACTATTACTCGCCCTAACTTATCTTATAGCATTCAATGCCTTATCCAACACATGTCTCAACCTACTATCTATCATTTAGCCGATGCTCATCGTGTATTACGTTATATTAAATCTTCCCCAGGTAAGGGTTTTAACCCTCACAAATTGAATCTCACTTGAAGTCTTTTTGCGGCAGCAATTTGGCCACATGCCAGGATACTCGCTGCAACGTTACAGGCTTAACCATTTACATTGGACACTCACTCGTTTCCTAAGAAGCAAAGAAAAAACCAAAGGTTAGCCGCTCGTATCGTGGTCGAGTACCGTGCAGTTACTTATACCACGTGTGAATTACTATGGCTCAACCAACCTTTACAAGATCCCGAATTCAACAGACTCACACTTTGCTTCTCTTCACGCATAACAAAAGCGCTTATTGCATTGCCATTAATCTAGTCCATCACGAGATGGCTAAACATATTCAGACCGACTGCCACTTCGTTCAAGAGAAAGTACATGATGGTCTTCTCAAAGTGGTTTTGCAATTCTAACAAATACCAAATCACCGACATACACATACTTACGAAGTTATTAGAACCTCAACCATTTCATAAAATGATGTCCAAGATGGGCATCATTAATATTCATGCCTATCTTAAGGGGGGGTTGGGGGTCTTAAGATCTACTTAATTCGTGTTTTACAAAACACAACTCTTGTATTAAAAGGGTTGATAACCACACCATTTAGATGGTATATATAGCACTTTTATGTATTATTTTATTCACTTAATCAATAATATTAGATATTAGAGAGCATTTCTCTCTCAAATGTTCTTCACAAATTCTCGTCGCACACTCACTCTCAACATTTTGATAGATTTGCATGCTATTACTTAACTAATGAATTTACCTAGTGTGCATCGAAAAGATAGGGTATTGCGGTTCCCTCGTCATCTCACAAGAAAAGAAAAAAGGACCACAAATCAACATCTCACTAGTTTACCATGTGCTTGGAGTACCAACAAAATTCCACCTCAGATTATTCCAACCAAACAAATAATGGTGACTAGATCTAGCCTCTCTTTTCAATAGAAGTAAAAACTCTTATTCAAAGTTAGTCTACAAAACAAACTCTAAAAAGAGTGATGAAACTCATGAAACTGAGCAATCATCGCGCAAATAATGTTAACTATCAACCAGGAACAATACCTAAAGAAATGTAACATCCAGTACAACTAGTTGTAAATGGTCCGCGAAGATGCCTAACGGTGGTTGAGACTAGTCGTGTCGTTATTAAATTGTAACAAATTATTTTAAAACTCTTAAATGTCAGGTTCTGAGCTGTAATTTCGTTTTAAGACAACCGGAACCACAGAATGACTGTACAAATAATTTAAAAAGGACATCAAAACCCACATTACGTAATGTTATTTAAAAGTCTCACAATGTACGAAACTCATTGAAATAGACAAAAGAACAAGAAGAGGATAAAAATAACATTTACTTGCCTCACTATCTAGTTATACAGAGGAAAATTCCAAATAGTAGAGACTAGAGAAAGAGAACATAATAGCCACACCTCTCTCCACTAACAAAGGGAATCAAATCCACCTCTGACCTCCCTATTCTTTTTCTGTCACATGAAAGCAACAAAACAAAAAAAACAAAGAGAAAAGACCTTAGTGGAATTTTGACAAGATGAAAAGCTAGTTCTCCTCCTCCTTGTACAAATACAATTACCCCAAAAGTGCATCTAAGTTTAGCACTTTATATCATCCATCTAATAATCTTTCACACACAAACTAACTTCTTAGATCCTTTGGCACTTGGAAGCCAGTAAGGAGAAGAGTTAGTGAGAAAGCCATAAGCATTATTAAAGGTGTCCTTAAAGATAGCATTGTGACACCACTGCTGTCTGTGTTGCCAAATCCACTTCCCGTTGGTCCCATCCCGAAACTACTGCTCGACCCGGGAGGCACCATGCCACCAGTGTTGCCACCTGTGTTGCCGCCTGTGTTGGTCATTCCTCCAGTTGTTGGGGTTGCGCTGCCGGCATTGCTGCGAATGGTTGGAATAAAATCCAGATTATTTAACAAACAGGAATATAATCTAATGACAAAGAACTAGAGCCAAAAAATAAATGCCAGGGGACAATGAAGGCATGTTCAACGGCCCTAAAATGCGAATCTTACTTTTCACTAATAAACATGGTGTGGAAGAATCACGGATTAGGATTGTTTAATGTAGTACCAAAAAAAGAAGAGTAATAAATAGTAAACACACAACATGATGACTGACAGCTCAAATGACAATATCACTGATTGTATATGCCTGCCTCAACCAAACATATTTATTATTAAGACCTTAGAATAGCAATTAGATCTACCAACCCTTTTTCTATTCCACCCAACAAGAATCCAATTTCCTTGTTATCACTTGAAGCCATCACAAAAAATCAGCTAACTCCCTTTACTCTGTCTGCATATCAAATTTGTATCTTTAATCTATCATTAATCCCACAAAAGCAATTTACTTTCTTTCCACAAAAGACTGTAGTAATATGTTTTCACTTTTCACCAAGAAGAATACTCTGAATTCTGAAACATCTTTAAAAGGGTAAATCATCAAACCATTTTGTAAATTTGGCAAACAGTAAAGAATCTACAAACTCCAAGATCCAAACTTTAGCTTTTATAAAAGAAGAAAAGAAGATCAAACAAACCTGGCACTAGATGGGTACACACATCCAGAAGAAGCAGCTGTTAAAAAAGAAAAAAAAAACAAGTTGAAGTGAGTGCCTTTTACTTTATAATAAACAAAATGTAAAAGGGTGTAAAAGAGAAGAGACTGACTAGGGGCTGTTTGGGAAACAGTAGCAGTGCCAGCAAAATCACAGGCAGTAGCGAGTTGGCGTTGCTTTTGGTAATAACTGTTGACGGCATAATTGCAGTGGTCATGAACAGTGTTTGGGTTGAAACAAGGTGCATTTTGATGGATCTGTGAACAGTCAGCTCCATTTCCACAAGCATAGTCAATGTTCTTCTGAAGTACCTTCTCATCCAGACCAGTGTTGCAAACACAATAAGCACCATCTGCTTCAACAACAAAACAACAGGTTAACTTAATTACTACTGCACTAAAACAAGATTCAAGCTTTTCAGACCAAAATATGAAAATAAAAGTAACCCATGTTAAAAGAAGAAAAACCCAGTAAGAAAAGAAGGAGCTTTACCTGAATGAACAGCCATGGATAACAGCACCACTAAACCAACGGCAGCAAGAACAGCCATTTTTGTAAGAAATTATATAAAAAGGAGGTGGCTTTAACTATCACTTGTTCAATAGGGTTGTGGTTAGAAAGAGAGAGAGAGAGAGAGAGAGAAAAGTGAAAGATGAGAACGACGGCGTAAGTGAGTGTTAGTGGAGTGGGATTTTATACATGGTAATAATACCTTATACACATGATGTTTGCATTATATCTCGACAAATATTATTATTTAATTTATTATTACTCTCTGTATGTGTATGTATGTTGGTTGGTTATATAATAATAATTGTAAAAAAGAAGAGAGTACTGAGTAGTGAGTGTTTTACTGTTTATATGGGGAACTGAGCCGTGATAAAAAGTTGTTTTTCCTCTACTATACTATACTTTACTCTTTATTTTGACTGTTGTTTGATGTACTGTATGGTGTGACATGTCTGTGAGTGTGTCTTTCAAACGGTCCTAAACTCATCTGCATGGTTAACACTTGCTTAACCATAGTCAGGTTTCTTCTGGAGTTTACTGGTTTCATATCTTATAATCTGCACCCAAAAAAATAAAAAAGATAAAAAGAAAAGAAGTCGTCACACTTGATGACACGTCGATGACTTTCAACCTCTTTAATAAAATGGTCCTTATTCGTGCAAACGTTATGGAGAGTACAATTTTCAGGAAATATGATTGCAAGAGTTGAAACAGAGATAGGATAGGAAATTTTTCTGACTTAATTTACCATTACGATCACCTTATTATATATATATATATAAAATTTCAGTTGAGGTCTATATGCATCAAAAATAAAAAAAATCAAATCAAATCGAAGTCTCTATTTTCGGACAGGTGATAATTGATAAATATATATTTTTTTTAAAAATTAGATAGAACATA
This sequence comes from Linaria vulgaris, assembly GCA_948329865.1. Lineage (NCBI taxonomy): Eukaryota > Viridiplantae > Streptophyta > Magnoliopsida > Lamiales > Plantaginaceae > Linaria > Linaria vulgaris. Next base: position 70,417,179 of record OX415249.1, read on the forward strand.
AACTTTTCCTGCGCCTATGTGAAGGAAGATGAAAAATCCTGATATAATGAGAATTTACTAAAAGTATTGAGCGTGTGTCTCCACTCTCCATCTTTTGGAACTTCTCTTTAGCGAACAAAGCTATTTGTTAATAAAAACAACGTTTTAAACTTGATTTCAGACCTTCATATAAAAAAATTTTAAAAATGATATTCGACACCTCCAATTATTGAAGTATTTTTGTTAAAAAGGCTAAAATGGCGACCCTCGTGCTTTCGTTTAAAAAAATGGAAGCCCCAATTCTCGGCTGACCGAAAGAATCATTTAACTTCTGAAAATTGTGAGACACCAAAAGTCTAGATACTATACCCAAGCTTTGGTCTTATGAATAAAAACTACTGATCATTGGTTAAGCATGAAAGTAAATAACGTTTCAAACGTGCTCCTAAAAATTACTTAAAATAAGCAAATAGTATTTGCAAGTGTTTGAAGTATTTTCTAAGTTGCTTAATGAACTTATTATTATAATTTTTATTATTACTATTCACTACCATAACAAAGACAAGAAAACAAATTTCTATTTTGAGAAATCACAAACTTAGCCGTTCGAGGTTTCTTATCTGATGTGCAAAGACATAAACAAGTGATGCAAGCACTTAAAGTTAAAACTGCTTATCTGAGCTCAAAAGCAATAAACCTTTTTCTTTTTTAACAAAAATGTGGTGACACCCCTTAATCTAACCCAAAGAAATGTTAACTTCAAACCGGTTCCCCATCATGAACAATGTATATATGTGTGTGTGTGTGTGTGTGTGTGTGTGTGTGTATTGTATAACCTTTTCTCATTGCATAGTATGGTTCTTCAAAATACTTGAGTTCTCTCACATACTCGTGAAGATGTCATAGGAGTATTCTTAAGATTCATCATGAATAAACATGAAAAGAGGAAGGAAGGGGGACTCTAAACAACTCACAATACGGACTATGGCCGTTCATCTACAGCTGCAACCAAAAAGGATCATAAGCATGAACAATGGCCAAAGAGATTTAAGTCTGGTAGTCTTAAACGGTGCAAACTCCAATGGTGTCCACAAGAACCTCTTCATTTAACGACCGACCTACACACAGCAAATACATGTCTTAATCTGCAGAAGAGAACAACCATAATAACTCAAATTTAGAGTAACTATGCAAAGTAAGTACCTATAAAGACAATTTTGTTGATTCTGGTCTCCTCATCCTTCCACTTGCGAGTTGGAACAATCTCATATACTTCCCTCACACCCTGCAAACAATTGGAGGATTATTCGGAGAACATGAAGCAGTTGATTCTTCATCAGTGGTATGTTTTGGGCAACAAATCCGACCACACTCATCTAAGCAATAATTTCATTGAATAACATCAACTAAAAGTGGTTAAGGTACATGCATTTGCGTCCTTGCATGTACACTAAACTGCTAAATTTAACCCACGACAATCACTAATAGTTTTACAGATTCCTAAAGAATAATCTAAACTCCACGAATGAGCAGAAATAAATGCCTCAAAAAAGAATATGGACTGCACCTTGGTTGGAAACAAATTTAATACCAAGAAAATATTATGACTATTCACAAACTACAAAAACAAGGATCTGATTTTCTCATTCCAGCTAGTAGTGCGGTTACAGAAGAACCAATAAAGTCAACCCATTAAAGGAACACAAATTTCAGATCTAACAAGACCAAAATTTGAGTTAATTCCATATGATATTTGTGATAAACTGATATTACAGGAAACAACTTAAGGTGTGGTTGGTAGCCCGTAATAATCCCATTGTAGGGGTCTTATACTATGCATATTATGGGGTCGGATGATATTAGGACTTACTGTACACCCCTCTAATCAAGTAATGTCATATTGCAGTCTCCACTTACGACAAATTCGAACTTAATCAGTTATTCCTTACCAATGGTCCCTATTTGAATCAGGTATAAACACAAAAAATCATCTAAATTTGCATTAAAAGAACAAACTATGATGGCAAAATACCTAATAGAAGATTAACAAATAGAACTTGTACATCGCACATTGGACGACATAAGAACATGCTCAATGTAAATTACCTGTAAGGTATAAAGCTCATCCGAGTTTACAACACTTAGAACTCCTTTGCACCGATAAACATCCATGCCATATTTCTTTTCCCATAGAATCTCCTCAATCCACATCCTAACCTAGAAAGCACAAGCCCCATCTTAGGAGATTTTTTAACGTTAATATTACAAAAGAAAAAGACACAGATGCAAGGTGAGTAGAAAGCCATTTTATGAGCAGATAATAAAGTAAGAACCGTGAAGTCCTCATACATTCAAAAAGTATTTTGGTTAATATCTTAAAAGTAATGCATTAGCAAGACAACAAGAAGCAAATTTTACTTTTTATGATTCCCAAAATGCCCATAAAATTATTAAAATAACTTGTCTTCAAAAGACTTGATACATAATATGCAATGGAGATCATAGTCATCCTGACGGTGTCCTTATTTTGTTACCGATTAAATACTTACCTTCTCAAGATCAACTTTCTTTGGCTCACATATGCATAAGGTTCTTACACCACTCTCGTGTGTATCTTCAGTAGATAGAGTTCTATTTTCTTTCAATAATGCTTCCAAATGAGTTGCATGCTGAGACAAAGAGAACAAATACAGTTAATTTAATTTACTATTTACAAACAAGAACATTTTGCATATCGTGTGAAAAGAGAAAATGAAGTATGAACAAGAAACAAACAGTAGCATCATATGCTCGGCAGTTCAGTATCACTGAGAAGTCAACTTGGCAACGGACTGAGCGAATTATACTAGCAAGGGAATTGATACTGCGTATGTCCTTTTCCAGGTCATCTAGGACCCCTTCAGATTCTTCAGAAGAAACTAGATCAACCTTATTGAGAATCACCACATCCTATAAATATAAAAATAATAACTGTCATAACCATAACTACTGAACAGACCAGAAGCTGGTTCTGACAAATCTGGAACCTTGAGCAACCAATCACAAACATATGAAAGAGTTACCGCAAAAGCTATCTGATGATATGCTTCAGGAAATGAAGATGAGTCTTGATGTGATTTGAGTTGGTAGCGGAGATTTTTGGCATCCACAACCTAAATGAGGAGCAGAACCCATTAACTGAAAGATATTTTTATGAGATTGAAATGAAAGAATGCTTCGAATAACCAAAGATAAGAGTTCCGCCAAATTCAATATGTCACGATCATGAGAAAGAAGCTCACGGTAATAATGGAATCAAGCCTAACATCTGATTCCAACTGATCATCCAACCAAAGCACAGATGCCAGAGAAGCTGGATTTGCCAGCCCTGTGGTCTCTAGTAATATGTGATCAAGCCTGTGCACAGCATAGGTAAAATTCAAATCAATTACTATGATAATGCTTTACAGTTGTGCACATATAATTTCAAAATTATCCTATTTGGTTCAGTTTGCTCAGGCTTCACTATGAAGTTGACTGAATTAAAGCCTGAAACTTACTGCAACATTTTTTGATGGTTGCACAAGTTCAAATGCATCCCTCACGTGATTACTCCTTCGTCAAATTATTATTCCTTATTAGAGTCTAGCCTAGTAAAAAGTATACGTGAATGATTGGCCTTTGTTGTGCTTTGTTGTATTGTTTAACAATCAGTAAAATTTGAATTACATGTTTAATTTTTATCTGATAATACTTCATAAATTGGACATTTTCACAGCCATATAAATAAAGCACTGTCAATGCTCACATCCACCATCGACTACAATCTCCTTCTTTTAATCTTTGAAAGTGAAATTAGGAAATAAAAATGACATATATACTGCATTTTTTAACAGAAGTATCTTGTCGAGCTACATGGGACCACCAGATTGTACACAGAAAATCTGTAAGGATATAGAAGAACAACCTCACCTTTCTTTCCTCTGCACAAGTTGCTCTAGTGCCTGAACTAAGCTATGCTTCACAGTGCAACAGACGCACCCATTTGCAAGCTCAACCCATTCCTCCACAAGAGCTCCTTCTTCTCCTTCATTGATCATTGCTCTCTCCACTCCTATCTCCTCTCCAAATTCATTCAATATCACAGCAATTCTCTTGCCATGCTGTCCATTCAATATGTAACTCACCAACTATACAAAACAAAAGGCCAAAAAAGTTGGTTACCGCTCAATCAAGAATTGCGAATATAGAACTAAATAATATATGTGACAACTCTTTTAAGCGCAATCCACATATTTTAAGTTAAATGATCAAATACATGATTGGTAACTAGTAATCAACCTCTATTAGCATTTAACAACTAGAGGTCACTCATACATTCCAATACTTTTTTAGTCCAAATGGTGTGCGTCTGGATATCTTTTCAATACAAACAAAACTTGTTCCTCTTTGGAGCAAAAATTACAGTTGTGTTAGTTGTCAATAGCCAAAACAAGTGAAACATTTGAACATTGAGATGATTTAGTGCCTCAAAACTCACAAACTACCATTACCATACACCTTGTACATCTAATGTATATCCTACAATCAGAATGCATTTATAAATATGAAACAGCTCATAAAGGACTTGATTCCGAAGTTCACGTATACTTATACCATCCCATCCGCCACCTTAATATTAATGAACTCGACAGGTTGTGAATTTTCTTAGCACACTAATGCTTAAAATATATTTCCATGTTCTTGTAGCTAAAGAACAAAGTCACTTCTTTTAATGACACATTACTAAACACCTAGTTCTACAACATTCGCATCATCGCGTCTCGTTATTTTTACATAATGATCTTACGTATTCACAACATACAAGAGTTTAGGTCAAAACATGATTAAGGACAAATTAATCTCAGTGCACATAACCATGAATTGTGTATCTTAGCTACTCAGGTCGAAATGCTAAAAAACGAAAAAGATTTTTTTTTTTTAATTACGAAAAAAATAACTGCAAGCTCATAAACAGTTATAGGTAATGCTCTAGCCGTAGTTCAAGTAAAAGGCAGTGGCTTTAAATTACCGTGGACTTGCCGGCGCCTAGATAGCCAGTGATGACGGTGACGCCGACCTGAAGCTGAGCTAAGGACGGCTGCGATGAAACGCCGCCGATTGCGACGGCGGCCGGGGGTTCTTCTTCGTCTTCCGGTTCCATTTTTTTATTTTAATAAAGACGGACGGGCGGGCCTCCATGGCTGATTTTAAAAACGATATATCGAGTTTGCTCGATTGGGCCTGAAGATCTGTCAATGGGCTTTTGCCATCAAATTACTTTCATTTCATTCAAAATAAATGCAACACATATTATATATAGTATATATATAATATATATATACGTTTGCTTTTAACAACTTATTCACTAGCGTGGACAAAATTGAAGTAGGTTCTCTAAAGTGTGCCAAGTACAATTTTGGTCATCTAATGCTATGTGACAAGGCAGAAATTTGCAATTTGTTTTAGTGTAAGAGTTCAACTTTAGTCCTCCCATAAAAGGACTTGTGATTTTAGACAGGAAATGACACGTGACTTGTATATGTGTAGTTAATTTGAGATTCTAAAAACTTTCTCATCAGTTAGTCATTACCAACAAAACTTCGTTTGCCAATGACTCGGTGGTTTACCAACAAAAGGTTCTGTTAGTATTATCGTACACTCAGACTTATTTAAACAATGTTGATGATTTACTAGTGAATGCATTTGTAAATAATGGAGCAAACCATCATGGACATGGCAGTCGTGCCCGACCTTTTACTTTAGACTTGATTAATAATTACTCTTGGATAGAGAGAATCTTAGATTTAGTTGAACGCTTGTAAACTTTTTGTTTCTTATTTTTAATATAATTTGAGTGCAGGTAGTTTAACGTTACAAGAATGTCAACATCACCTTCCCACTACAACAAAACTGGGCTTCTCCAACGGCATAACCGCCGGAAAAGCCCCCAAATCTTGTCGCTAATGGCCGACGACCTTACCGTCGAAAAATGTCTCGTCGCTAGGGGCCTCTTCTGACGACCCATATCGTCGAAAAAAGACATTACCGATGGTACAATATAGTCGGTAATGTCTTTACCCTTTTTGACGGTTGTGCTCCGAAAAGGTGCTTTGCCGACAATATTGTACTGTCGGGCAAACTTTTTTGTATTTTTTTTATGATATACTTTCTCCGATAGTTTTAAACTGTTGGAAGTAACTTTACCCGACAGTTTTAAACCGTCAGAAGTAACTTTACCCGACAATTTGAAACCGTCAGAAATCACTTTTACTGACGACTATAAAACGTCGACTACTTTTTTTTAATAGAGATGGCCACCTTTTTCGACGGTGTACTACCATTGGTAAAAACATTTCAATTTTGTAAAAAAGAAAATTTGGCAAAAAATTATCGGAAAACCCCCAAAGATAAATATTGAAAAAATCATAATAACTTTAAAACTTTTTTCTTAAAATTACATTTAAATAATAAATATATATAATTCAAACAAAAAATCTTAATATCTAAATATTATAATATATAACATAAAAATATAACAAAGAATAAAACATTTGATTAAAAACAAAAGATGAGAAAATGAAGAGGAGGGTATTTGAAAAGAGAGAAGTGTAGAGAGACAAGTATTTGATGATGAATGAATGATTGGTTGGTGTAAGGTTTGGGGGTATATATAGATGTGGGGAAATGGGTGTACCATGTTAGCGATTCAGGTGAAAAAATTATATAAAAAAATCCCGTAAAAGTTGTTGCAACATTACGAAACCATCACAAAATACCTATTTGCGATGGCAAGGAGCCGTCGCAACAGTTTTTTATAAACCCTTTCACGACGGCACCAAGATATCGCAAAAGGGTCTTTTGTGACGATTTCGTACCATTACAAAAGGATATTTAAAAATAAACTACTCTATAAATATGAGACAATTTCAATAAGTTCAAATCACAATTCATATCAATACTACGTTATAAGGTTCGTTATTCCTCGTTCATAGTTTCTTGTAATATTTCATAAATTTATGTTATTTTAATTTAATTTAATCTATTTTTTTCTATGCAATAGCAACGGGTTGTCTTTGAGGCGGGTGTTATCGAAGCGCTATTTTTGAGTTGGTTCTACAAGAGGTACGTATTTCAAGACAGTTATAATTTTACCCGTTCCAAGTATACATATAATGCAATAGTGTAAAACTAGATACGTTGTCGTACTAATGGTTAAAATTATTAATATTGTAGATAATAATATATCCAAATGAGGATAGAAATCTGGTGGGGGGGGGGGGGGGAGTGAATGAAAGATTTTGTCAAGGGTGTGCTGTAATTTTTTGCAGTTTGCATTAATGCAGGGATGTTATTCTATACGATAGTCAGAATCTTAGATGTCTTAGTACAAAATGCAACAATAGAAAATATTTGAGTACAACCGATATAACAGTTCACTTGTATTGATGGGGTTTGTAGACGGGTATGATGTATGGGTATGCCACGATGAAAATTATAATGTGCGTAGTAGCCACGCATAGGTGGTGTCGTCAAGGCATGAAGTTAGGAACGAGCTCATAGTTGTACATGACAGGATTCCATTTGGGGCAGTACTTGACGATACTTTTGGAGGCCATTTGCCAGAGGCCGATTGTAGTGAGGATCCAAATCCCAAGGTAAAATAATTTTAAGAGTTATTAATATGGTTTGAGATTAAGTTGAGGAAAGATAAAAACAAGTCGATTTTTCGGCGGGGTGTCGAAGTTTTTACTTACAAAAACGAGTGTTTGGGGGCCATAAGAAGAACACTTACTCCCAGCGAATATGTACATTGCGGAGAATATGATGAAAGATTTAGGGCTAGCATATTAAACAATTGATGTGTGTGAAAACAATTATCTCTTGTTCTATGGAGAATCCGAATTTGTCGAATTCATAACGTGTCATGAATGTCAGGCAGAGAGATAATGGAATTGCTCGTAGAAAGAATCTCTTTACAAAGAAAAAATTATGGTTCTTCCCTCTGGCCCCGTATCTTAAACGACTCTTTTTGACACGAACAATTGCAGTGACGTGGCACTTAAAGTGTAGGTCGAACGACGATGTTATGATACACCCGGCATCACGGGAAGCGTGGAATGATTTTGACAGGACACACTCCTAGTTTGTTGTAGAGCCACAAAATGTTCGTCTTGGTCTTTGCACTGACGACTTTAGTCCATTTGGGAACTTATGGGCTCAATACTCACGTTTGCCTGTCTTCGTGACTCATCACAACCTTCCTCTAAATCTTTGCATGCGAGAGGCGTATATTTACTTGAGCCTAATTATATCGGGTCCTAAGAGCCCATGACAAACCATTGATGTTTTGCCTCAACTGCTAATTGACGACAAAACATTGATGTTTTGCTTCAACTGCTAATTGACGAGTTGAAGGTACAGTGGCACGAGGGCATTCATGCGTATGATAGCTTCAGACGACAAAATTTTCAGTTGAGGGACGCAATAATGTGGACTATTAGTGATTTTCATGCGTACATAATGTTGTCCTAATGGAGCACACATGGAAAGTTATCGTACCCAATGGAACATAATGATTTTCATGCATATGGAACAAAATGATTTTCATGCATATGGAAAGTTATACTGCATGGAGAACACAAAGTCGTTCACGTTGCCTTACGAAACCTACGTCATGGGGTGGCCATCGCGTTTCTTGCCATCTGATCACAAATCCCACCATGACGTGAGTGTCTTTGACGAGAAAAAAGAACTCGATGACGTGAATTTATTTATATTGTTTGTGGCAGTGATGCAATTGACATTCGCAGCGTTTATGATTTACAATATTTTTCGATCCACAAACTTTAGGGAGTGTGATCTATTTATATAAATGTGTAAATATGTACATGATATCTTGGAAATGATAGTTGCAGAGAGTTAAGTTTGAAAAATGGACGGTTCAACCACCTAAATTCTATCATAAAACTAAACTCCTAAATCAATGCATATTGGAGTCAATCCATACACCTCTTTAGGAATATATTTGAGCAGCCATGCATCAAATCACGAAAAGACACCTAGAGTAGGTGAACCGTTGAAATTTTGATGGAGAGTTGCACAATATTTACTAGGCGTCTCTTCATATTTAATAGATCAGACATTTTTATTGGTCACTTTACTACTATAAATACCTCCAATCTACCCCTATCTTCACACATTATTCCAAACCCTAAATTACCAAAATTAATATTAAACAAAGAATGGCGTCTAGCAGCATTACTTTGAAGGAAGTTTACGATTCCACCACGGTAACATGCAATGGATGTATTATGTTTTTGAATTTATAAGGGCTTATGGTTTCATTGTTTCATTATTGATAGGGTTTGATTGTTGCAGGACCACATCCATAACGTTTTCCTTAATTTTGATGATTTCACAAGTGATGATGAGTATATGTTGTTGTCGAAACTCCGTGAGTATATGGACCGCAAAATATGGTTAACTACTCAGATGATGGAGGAGATCCATAAGGAACTCGCGGAGGTACTCACGATATTCAAAGGGAAGGAAGTTACTCGTGCAATGATCAGGGATCACCTCCAGATTATCAAAACTCGGTTCATCCTCTTCAACCGATTTTACAAATGTCGGGGGTGAAATTTGATGAGGCATCTGGCAAGATGGAAGTTAATCACGGTATATATGATAGACTCGTGAAAACAGTAAGTCTATTTCCCTATGTATATGTGTATTCTTTAATCTGTTAATGTACGTAACACTCTTTTATAAACAATGCAGTCATCCATCATTGACCAGATGTTCGAGGGCCTGAAGTTCCACAACTATGGCTTTATGTGTTATTGCTTCATTGTTAAGGAACTCCTCATCCCTGAGATTAGGGTGCTGTCGCAGCTGGATGTTTTGTTAGGGAATGTATAAAACTATGGATAATTTATTTGTGGTTTGGTTGTTTTGGATAATTTTTGGAGTATTTCTCTTGAACTGTATTTTTTTTGGGTAATATTTAACTATGGATGATTTACGTGGTGCTTTTTATTTTTTAGAGCTACATTTAACTATGGAATATTTATGTGATGATTTATGTTGTGCTTTTCTTTTGTGGATTTTTTGATTTTCATTAATGTTCATTTTGGTTGTGGTACATATTCTAACCACAATGAGGAGGATATGTTGTTGGTTGTTTTACTTCATTGCGTACATGTATATAGATTAATGAATACTAAAGAAGAAGAGTTCAACCACAAAAGGTAATGAGACTGAATGAAGACAATGATAAGAAAGAGTCCATATGCTTGTTGCAGTGTTTTACAAAATGCGCCTCGGGGCCAAATACACTAAAAACACCCCAGAGCTTAGCTTTGGTGTAAATATTTCGCGGGTCTTACGCCCCAAAGATCATGGCTTACGCTCATGCCACTAAAGGCGCGTTTTTATGCCCCGAAAGAAAAACATACGCCTTGGGAACTCGACGAGAAAAAGAAAAATATTGTTAATGCCAAAACATCACTTCAATGAATATGATATTGAAACGATGCCCTGCATGATGTATTAGTTGGAGATGACGTAGAATATAAAGTAGATGGATTAGATGTCGTCAATGATATTGAGCTTGATGGTTTAAACGAGGAGACTTTTGAAAATGATTAAAATTTGATATTGAACTTAATTTTATCATATTAAGTAAGTTTTGGAAACTCTTCAGCTATTCGTAATTTTTGAGAGGCTAGTTTGAATAAGCAATAGTCTTTTTAGCAAATGAAAACATGCACTTGTTTCTTCTTGTTGGATGCTCTTTACTCAAGCATAAAAATTTATATATCAATGGATTAATGGATTATTTGATGTGATTGTGGAAGAGTTGAGTGACATAATATTGTTTTATTAGTTATTATCATTAAATATATGATTGTAAGTATTAAATTTTAAAATTCGTGGGGCTTACGCCTCGCGCTCCAAGGCTTACGTCCTCGCCTCTAGGAACATAAAACGCCTCGCCCTACGCCGCTGCCTTTTAAAACACTGGCTTGTAGTTTGGATGAGTTCTCTGGAGTTAACGACATAGTGTAATACTTTCGGATATAGTTATGCTTTTGTATGTAGAACACGCCAATTTGCTTATCATTTTGGCCTTATTGCAATAAAACATGTTACATGAATTATCATAGTATGTGCATATGTTTTTTTGTATTTTCCTGCTTAGTGGATAGAAATTATGTAACATGTAAATTGTCATAGCGTAATTATGAACTTGACATGTGAACCTCTTTAAGAGCATAAAACCTCATATCACATAACCAAAAGAACACATCATCGCCAACGCACATTCATTATGATGCATATTCACTAATAGAACATAATACCACATTTTAGAGTAGATGATGCAACATCTTTTACTACATGTTCTAGTTACTAGTGTAACCCGCAAAAGCTATCATTGATAATCCATTATATCCACAAAAAACATAATATAAAGCAAATCGGTGTTTAATTCAAAATAATGCTAAACATGTTCTTAATAAGTACTAAACATCATCAAAATCAGCATGCCAAGGCCATGCTATATCAAGGTGTTAATATTGATCACTTCCGGCACTATGTTACCCATACCGTCCACATTGTCATCACGAAGAACATTGACTAGGGCTAAGCATACTCCAAACACCTCTTCCCAAGCTTCATAGAAAGGAAGCTGCTTCCCCAAGTACCTCTCACAGTAAGGGTATTCTTGAATCAAATTTTTGCATACCGTCCACAAACATCCAAATAGGAAACTTTGAGTCCTAAACATAATTCTAAGTTTTCTAATCAGTATATGATTAGGAGAGGAAAAGGTCCAGTGACTTCAACTCCTCTAGTAAGAACTCCTACTACTCTGATCACAAGTAGTCAATCAAAGAGGATTATTCCTGCCTCTCTTAATCCTACTTTGAGGAAAGATTCGGTAAATGTCAAACGTGTGGCAGTTACTCGAATTACAAGGAAACCAACAGTCTCAAGTACAACAAAAGGAAAAGAAATGGTTCTGTAATGCCCCAAAAATTAGGAAGAAAATAAATTTATACTTTAGCCTTAAAATTTTGAAATTTTTTATTTTTGACCCTAAATGTTAAGAAAAATCTGCATTTTAGTCCCTAAACTTAAAAGTTAGTCTTTTATTATTTTTATAGGTCTCTAATCCTAAAACATATATTTTAATTTTAAATATTAACCAAGTTGATTGAATTACCTAGAAAAATTACATAAGTAAATATGTATGTAACAAAGAAATCTAATTATACCTATTTGAATTTTAATTATAAATAATTGAGGGACTTGATATGCAATTAACCAATTGATGAAGTAAGCCATGACATACTTTTGATGAGGTAAGCCATGACATCCTTGAGAGCATGATTAACTTCAAATTTTTTGTGATTTATTATAAAATAAACAAGGTGGGACCTAAATAAGTATGATTAAACTAGGACGAATTATCAAAAATTCCCGCTAACTTTTTTTTTTTCAATCTTAAATGCCCATTTTTTCAAAACATGCTAAAAATGCCCTGTATCTTTTAAAATTTCTACTAAAAATGGCCGAAATGAAAAATAAGCACAAAAAATCCTATTTTGTCTGAAAAATAATGCTAAAAATGCCTTGTATCTTTTAAAATTCTACCCAAAAATGCCCGAATTTTAAAACGCGACTTTTGATTCAGCCGCGCGTCTCTTTGACTCGGATGCCACGTCGGATAAAATGTCCGAATTTTTAACATCGGGCATTTTTGTTAGAAAATTTAAAACTTAACGGGCATTTTCAGCAGGTTGGGAAAAAACGGGCATTTAAGATTGAAAAAAAAAAGTTAGCGGGCATTTTTGATATTTCGTCCATTAAACTACTATGTTCGCCTATAAATACTCACCCTTATTCACCAATTTTTACATCCCAAAATAATTCGATTCTGCAAAATTAAGAAGAAATAAAATGTTCCTTTTTGTGTTTTCGTTTGGAAAATCATTTTTCCAGATTTTTATCTTGCCATTTTCTTCCCAAAAAGACGCCAAAACTTTTACTGCATAGGAAATGTCGATTCTGCACCTTAGAAAAATCATAACTAATTGTAGAAAAATCCCTTTTGATCAAGGCCTACGGCTGAATACTCTCCTTAGTGTCTTCTATCTTTTGTATGAAGACATTTTTATCAAATAATATGATCTAGGAGGGCATAATCCATAAATCGTAATCTGCTGCCAGAAAATCCGATAGCAACTCTTATGTTGCAAGAATTATTTAGCATAGCAAACCTTCGTGTTTTCACAAAATCTTGGATTTCCACATCTCTCATGATGTTAGAAACCATAAAGCATAAAAAGATTTGAAAACGAAGTTCATTTGAATGTCCGATCAAAGGTAAAACCAAAATTGCGGTGATTTTTCAGTTTATTTGGCACAACCTTTGTTTTCTTAATTTATAAGTTTAATCGCCATCATAATTCAATGTATTTATCACACACATAAATTTAACATGATATAGTTTTCGTTATAATTTCATGAATTGACATTTTTGTGATCTTATTTATAGCATTTAAATGATAGATTTATCATGTTTAACATACTATTTCCATAAGTCATACAAGATTATTCTTGCAACTTCATGACCTAACCATCAAATAAGATTATTTATCATCCTTTATCACATGTTTTGATAAACCTCTCCTGTTTATATCTTTATATTTAAGTTATAAAACAAGTATATGCATTTTTAAACTTACTATGTAAAATAAAGTAATAAATGACTAAGTTATACCTTTTAAGGTGTTATTTCGTATGATACTTATTTGGTGTGTGGTTATTAAAAGTTTGGAATTGATTAAAGACTAAAAAGATGAGTTTTCCTAGAGTTAGTTAAGTAATATGTTTTTCTTTAAATTCATCATCTAAGATTTTCATGTTTTGTGTAATGACATAAATTAAGCTTATGTGTTATTTACTAAGATTTACATTGTAACTAGCATTCTTAACAAGAACGTTATCAATTTCACCAACATGAGAATTGAAGAAAAAGTACTAATATTTGTTGTGGTGAATTATAAATTCAGTTGATTAATATTATTTAAATTTGTTAAAGGTTTGACGAACTAATCAGCGCCATCAAGGTTCCCCATACGAGTTAAGGTGAGGTTCTATTTCTGATTTGTTCTAGCCCCGTTTGGCATCCGACCCTGAGGAACTTGGACAGAAAAGTCACTACTCCATTACCAAACCTCGAACAACTAATATTTCATCATAATCCTGTTTGACATCTCATCTCATAACATGATTTTCTTACTCATTGTTAAATCATATCCAATCATTTATTATTTATCATATCTATTCATAATCATGATAATTCTCCAATATTATAATCTCATCTATTGGTTCTTGAATTGTGCAAAGAGCAACGAACTATGTTCGGGACATGTAGCTCAAGGAGCAACGGATATTATCCAGTTTACTGGCTTGTTTGTTTATTTGTTATACCCATTGGGACGTCTTTGGGAAGTTGGGCCCAAGGATTGAGTCGAGTTACTGTCGGGCATTAAGGACTATCGATTTAATTAATTTCGCTTGATACCCATCTATCTAGGCGCCGCTTGCAGTCAGGATTTGGCTGTAATTTGCGTGCTGGATCAACATGTACTCGAGCATGTCTCTTGATTGTTTGCGAGGTCGCTCCTCGTCGGGAGGTATAAGGTAGAATAGTAGAAGTCATAAGGTTAATTTTGTTTATTGTTAAGCACAAGTTCATTAACTATTCTATGAAAACTCCAGTACCATTGCTACATCAAATTGTCTAGTTGAACTGTTTCTACCGGTAAGATCACTCCCGAAATGTATCCAGTAGGTCACAAGTAATTCTTGCATTACCTGTTCTTTTATATGAATCTCACTAAGTCATTAAAGACTTATTCCTCGTTTCTTCTATCCATTCCTTAGGATAAAGTCAACATGGCAACATGGACCAAGTAAATAATTGTTCAAGCGTGCATTTTAGAAAATTCGTGTTTTGTCACTAGTGCATAACCCCTTTCTATGCACTAGTGACGAAACACGAATACTTTCGTTGTATATATCAAAATATAATTTATAAAACGTGTATGGTTTTGATCATGAATAAGTGAGACCCCTTCCTATGAGTTGCGCTTTAGTCTGGATTGGGTAAAGTGGTTGGCCACCACTGAACCAACTTGGATCGGAGCATGGCTCGTGGGGCGCGGTCGTCACAGTATCGTATCAGAGCCATTGGTTAAAATATTTGGACAAACATTAATCACTCAAAGATGTTTCACTAAAATATTCATATAGATTAAAACATATATTCTTACATCAAACACTGATCAACATAAAAGAGTTACAGTTGGAGTGTCGTATCTACATCTAAAGCATGTTTCTTACCACGACTATTGTCACTACTTGTCTGCCATTGAATTTGTGACAAAATAGGATGTATTTTTGGTACATATGCTTTAAGTTTGTCAATCAATTCATTTGCAGTATGTGCAGAGATGAAAATTTCACGAGCCGTCGGCTTCTTAAACTCCTGCTCCACGCAATGATCTAGAAAAGACAACAATCCATCATAGAAACCATTGACATTGTAGAGCTCTATAGGTTTTTGGTGCATGTTTAACTGTGCCCATGAAGCTATACAGAAAATTTCTTCCGGTGTTCCTAACCTCTCAGGTAATGCCATAAAAGTATCAGAATTATACAACATATTAGCTATTCTTTCATGCATGCTAGGTACTATAACCTCCTCCCATAAGATTGGACCATCGGAATTCATGTCAACTAAGGCTTTTGGTATGATCCTTAACACACTACCTTTATTTGAAAATTCACTAGTCGCAACACACCCCATTAACCTTAAACTTCCTCCCCACACAACAACTTAATCTTTCTCACAGCCAATATGTTTCCCAAACTACTTGCTACCTCCAGAAATTCTTGATCTATTCCTCTACTAGACCCACAAATGACATAAATAGATTTTATTTGTCTAGTTGAAGATTTTTCCATCTCAAATTTCTTTTTCTGATAATGTGGTATGTGTCAATGTTTGATCTTCGATATCATAAAACCGCTATTTATAAGAAAACATAGTAGGCACACCAAGGAAGCTTTTGAAATAAGAATAATACAACACCTTCAAAAATAATAATAATTCCTTCAAACCCCCTGAACTATAGCGAATTTTGGACACCACCCCCTGAACTTTATAAATAAACACTTTGCCCCGTAACCTTTGTCAACCTGTTCGAGTTGCCCCCTGACAATTTTCCGACCAAAATATCGCCGAAAAAAATTATTATTTTTATAATCTTCTCCTCGTCAAGACGGTTCCGGTAGTGGTGACGGTATCGAAAAATTCAAAGCCATTACACAGGAGATTTAGTTTTAATTTGTCGATTTTCCAAAAAATGTGATGAACACCTTCAAGTGTTCTTCATTTTTTTCGGATATTCGACAAAATAAAACTAAATTTCCCGTGTAATGACTTTGAGTTTTGCGATACAGTCACCACTACCGGAACCGTCTCGACAAGGAGAAGATTCTGAAAAAAGAAAAAAAATTCCGGTGACTTTTTGGTCAGAAAATTGCTGTGGGGCAACTTGAACATGTTGACAAATGTTAGGGGGTAAAATACTTATTTATAAAGTTCAGGGGGTGGTGTCCAAAAGTCGCTATAGTTCGGGGGGTTTGAAGGAATTATCCTATTAATTAAATAGCGTCTCCAACAATCCATCTTTTATGAATAGCTTCCCCTACAATCCATCCTTGATGATATGACATTTACCAATCTAAGAAAATGCATTATTATCGTTGTACCCCATCATCTATTATTTTTACATATTAAAAATAATATATATATATGTGTGTGTGTATAGATAAAACCGTCTAAGATTTATTTGTACGGAAAAACTAAATATATGTATAATTCTTAAAATACATGCATGCACTTATAAGGAAAAATTATGCCACCTTATTTTCCTCATGTGTTTTGTCTAAGTATCCAAATTTATTCATTTGAATACAAAATTTCCCAAATAATGATAATAGCAATAGTAATAATAAATCACAAAAACTTCTATGTTATGTTACAATTAAAATTACTCGTGTTCTTTGTGATAGTTTTTTTTAATTAGCATGATTTATCGAAAACAAATTGGATTAAAAATTTTAGTACTCAAAATTTTAAGAATTTTAAAGATTTTTCTAATTTCTCTATATTATGCTCTTCAGTTAAAACCTTTATTTTAAGATTTCGAAAACACAAACATATTTTACACAAACAAGTCACATACTTCTAAACCTTAATTTTCGTCCCAATCACCATACCATTCAAAAAAAAAAATCATCCTAACGGCTATAATGACCATATCTCCTCCTACAAATACATCATTTTTATACTACAAAATACACACTCATCTTCATCTAACTTCTCTCTACCAAAAATGGAACATTTGGTTCAAGTAATTATTGTTGTAATCTTTGTTATTTTTATTTTTATTTTTCTTCTAAATGATGAAGAAACATCATTTGAATTTGCTATTGTATTTTTAGGATTCACAATACCTTTCCTATTTCTTGCTCTTGGTATGAGTTTACTACAATTATGTAAGTTCAATTGAAATATTGCATCTTGGATAATAAGACATTTATTTGAGTAGTCTTCTTTTACCTATATAGTTGTTATAATGTGTGAAACGTCAAAAAACTTGAATTGCATAATTATATTAAGCTAATAAAAAAAACTAATAAACTATCGGTAAGAATCATAAGAGTTTAATTTTCTTCTTCTGATAAAATGGGTTTACAACTTCCTATGGTGTTAAGTGTTAGTTCTTAAGAATAAAATTAATCGAAATAGCGGTTATAAATACTTTATCTTCACAATAATTCAGGTAAGAATCTGGGGACCAGATTACTTTAAGGAGGGAGGATTGTAACGCCCCAAAAATTAAGAAGAAAATAAATTTATACTTTAGCCTTAAACTTTTGAAAATTTCTATGTTGACCTTAAATATTAAGAAACATTTGTATGTTAGTCCCTAAACTTAAAAGTTAGTCTTTTATTATTTTTATAGGTCTCTAATCCTAAAACATATATTTTAATTTTAAATATTAACCAAGTTGATTGAATTACCTAGAAAAATTACATAAGTAAATATGTATGTAACAAAGAAATCTAATTATACCTATTTGAATTTTAATTATAAATAATTGAGGGACTTGATATGCAATTAACCAATTGATGAAGTAAGCCATGGCATACTTTTGATGAGGTAAGCCATGACATCTTTAAGAGCATGATTAACTTCAGATTTTTTGTGATTTATTATAAAATAACCAAGGTGGGACCTAAATAAGTATGATTAAACTACTATGTTCGCCTATAAATACTCACCCTTATTCACCGATTTTTACATCCCAAAATAATCTGATTCTGCAAAAGTAAGAAGAAATAAAAGTTGTTCCTTTTTGTGTTTTCTTTCGAAAAATCATTTTTCCAGATTTTTATCTTGCCATTTTCTTGCCAAAAAGACGCCAAAACTTTTACTGCATAGGAAATGTCGATTCTGCACCTTAGAAAAATCATAACTAATTGTAGAAAAATCCTTTTTGATCAAGGCCTACAGCTGAATACTGTCCTTGGTGTCTTCTATCTTTTGTATGAATACATCTTTATCAAATAATACGATCTGGGAGGGCATAATCCATAAATCGTAATCTGCTGCCAGGAAATCCGATAGCAACTCTTATGTTGCAAGAATTATTTAGCATAGCAAACCTCTGTCTTTCACAAAATCTTGGATTTCCACATCTCTCATGATGTTAGAAACCATAAAGCATAAAAAGATTTGAAAACCAAGTTCATTTGGATGTCCGATCAAAGGTAAAACCAAAACTGCGGTGATTTTCAGTTTATTTGGCACAACCTTTGTTTTCTTAATTAATAAGTTTAATCGCCATCATAATTCAATATATTTATCACACGCATAAATTTAACATGATATAGTTTTAGTTATAATTTCATGAACTGACATTTTTGTGATCTTATTTTTGTGAATTAACATAGTAGAAGTCATAAGGTTGGATTTGTTTATTGTAAAGCACAAGTTTATTAACTATTCTATGAAAACTCGAGTACCATTGCTACATAAAATTGTCTAGTTGAACGGTTTCTACCGGTAAGATCACTCCACAAATGTATCCAGTAGGTCACAATTAATTCTTGCATTATCAGTTCTTTTATATGAATCTCACTAAGTCATTAAAGACCTATTCCTCGTTTCTTCTGTCCATTCCTCAGGATAAAATCAACATGGCAGCATGGACCAAGTGAATAATTGTTCAAGCGTTCATTTTTGAATATTCGTGTTTTGTCACTAATGCATAACCATTAAAATATTCACATTGTTTGTAATACCAAGACTTCCTCTGTATATATCAAAATATAATTTTTAAAACATGTATGGTTTTGATCCTGAACAAGTGAGACCCCTTCATATGAGTTGCATTTTAGTCTGGATTGGGTAAACTGGCTTGCCACCACTAAACCAACTCAGATCGGAGCACTTTCAGTAAATCGTAATTCTTTTGACATTCTGTCTTCAGAGATCACTCCTAAATTATCTGAAGAGAGTATCAGTGAGATAACTAAGAGTGCAACACACACACAATGGTTAAAGAACAAAATGGACATGATGGATTGGATTCATCAATGGAAATTCCTGACATTTCACAACCACTTCCAGGCACCATCCCTGATTTCGTGCATGAATGTGTGGGATCGAGTGGTCACAGTAACTTCAATTCCAGTAACCAACTGGGAGATCAAAGCATAAGTACACAAGGTGGATCACTGGGATGTCAACCACTTATGGTGGGAGAGATTCGACTTAACCCTTTGGGAGATGAGCAGACAAAGATCACCCACTCTGATGATATTGAGGCAATTGCTGGCGATATGGACATGGACTTCATATGAGAATCATGTTCTACATACTCATCTACTCAATTCTGCAATGAAGGTAGTGTCATGGAATTGTCAGGGTGCTGGTGATGAGAATTGTATAAGGAACTTCAGAGAATTGGTAAGAGTTCATCAACCAACTGTAGTTTATATTCTTGAAACTAGAGTTTATGAAGAACATGCTTGGAATATAGTACATTTTTTAGGCTACTAGAAACATTTGCACGCGGTTCCCGCGCGTTAATCTTTATTTTAAGTATAATATAATTAATATGTGTCGTAAAGATTGTAAGGTAAATATGGATATAGAATCCACACATCTTAACCTTCTTTTTTATGTAAGGGAGAATAATGTAATAATTGTTTCCTTTAATAAAAATATTTAAATAATAATAAAGCTAAAATAAATTACAATTATATCCTGGCTAATGACAAACTTTAATAATGTGTCCAAGGGTAAATAAGAAAATCAAAAAATTGGTCTCAACATGCCATCACATGGCTTCATTTATATAATAGTATAAATAATTGTTATGAAATTGCTCCAACTATTGGTATGGTTGGTGGCATTTGGATGTTATGGAATGACTTTGAGGTGGATGTGGAGATTACATGCACTGATTACCAGGCTATTCATGCCATCATCATGCCTCATATAAGAGAAAGGTGGAGGTTGTCAGGTGTTTATGCCCAACCTAGAAAAGCTGCTAAAATAAAAGTATTTGATGATTTAGCTAAGTGGAATGAGATCCAACCTATGCTATGGTTGGTAACCGGAGATTTCAATGAGGTCTCTTATGCTCATGTAGAACAAGATCACTTAACATACTACTTTTCTTTAGAAAGATTATGGAATGGTGTAGTCTCAAAGATCTTGGTTATGTTGGTCCTAAGTTCACCTAAACTAACAAAAGGGAGGATGGAGCTCTAAATCAAGCAAGACTAGACAGAGCTCTAGCCAATGCTAAATGGATAAATATGTTCACTGAGGCTGAAGTTGAGATTCTACCAAGGACACACAATGATCATTATCCCATTATCACTTGGTGTTTTGGAAGGTATAAATTCACTGGAATCAAACCTTTTAGGTTTGAAGAGATGTGGTTTTCAAACCTTGAATGTGACAACATCCTTAGAAAAATTTGGGAAGAGAAAGACATTCTCCTGGATGCAATTAATGAGGTTCCTAAGGTTATGCTCCCATGGAGCAAGTCCAGATTTGGTAATATCTTTAGGAGGAAGAAGATCTTGAAAGCAAGGATTGAGGGTATTCAAAAGTCTTTAGGATTTAGACCTAACCCCTACCTTTGTCAACTTGAAGATGAACTATTGAGAGAGTACAATGATGTTCTCAAAGAGGAAGAAACCTCATGGGTTCAGAAATCTAGAATCAAATGGATCAAAGATGGGAAAAGAATAACAAATTTTTCCATAGATCCACTCTGATCCATAGAAAGAGAAACACGATTACATGTCTAAAATTGATGGAGTGTGGGAAAAGACAGAAAGTATCCTTCATGATAACACCAGGGACTACTTCTCAAAAGTGTTCTCTGGAGATGATTCAACCCCAAACTTCTCTTAAGCTTATATTCTTCAGAGATCTAAATTCCAGATGAGACTAGCATATGAAGAATACAATAAGTTGGCAGCTAGGATTGAGCATGCTGAAATCAAAGATGCACTTTTTTTCTATGCATCCTCTGAAAGCTCCTGGTCAAGATGGATTGAATGCTAGTTTCTTTCAAAAAGGTTGGGCTTGGCTGGAAGAATCTGTTACATAATTTGTGGATGAGGCCTTTATTCACAGCTCCTTTGACAAGTCCATCTGTGAGGCTTTCATGTGCCTAATTCCAAAAGTGCAAAGTCCAGAGACTATTACACAGTTCAAACCTATTTCCTTACGTAATGTTCTGTACAAGTTGGTCACTAAATGCATCACTATCATACTTAGGGACCTGATGCCAAATGTTATTGTCCTCCAAGAAGTACTACACTCTCTGAGGAAGAAAAAAAAATAACAAGGTTGGAAGTATGATCATGAAGTTGGATCTGGAGAAGGCCTATGATAAGGTGAGCTGGGATTTTCTAGAAGTAACATTATTGGCCCTCCAGTTCCCAACTACACTAGTTGAGCTTATAATGTTCTGTGTGAGGAATGCCTCCACAAAAATTCTATGGAATGGATCTGCTCTGGAGTCATTCAATACAACTATGGATTGAGAGAAGGTGATCCTCTCTCACCTTATTTTCTTGTCCTCTGTGTGGAAAGGCTATCCTATCTAATTAATGAAGTGGTTGAGAGGGGGAAGTGGAAACCAAGGTGGTCCCAAGCTTTCACATTTGTTCTTTGCTGATAACTTGGTCCTCATGGGACAAGTCACAACTGGTACTGCTCATAGTATCAGGAACGTGTCGGATAAGTTCTGTAAAGCCTCTGGACTTAAATTGAGCAACCAGAAATCAAAGGTGTTCTTTTCTAAAACCCAGGGGGCTAATGTGGAGAGGCATATCAGTGAAGTTTTGTGATTTGGTCAGACTACCAATCTGGGAAAATATTTAAGAGTAACAGTGGTTCATGGAAGAATCAACAAATCTGACTTTGTTGATTTATTTGATAGAGTCATGAGAAGATTCGGTACATGGAAGAGCAAGCTTCTGTCTTTAGCAGGAAAAGAGACTTTGATTAGTCCTCAGCGTTACCTGTGTAC
This sequence comes from Linaria vulgaris, assembly GCA_948329865.1. Classification (NCBI taxonomy): domain Eukaryota; kingdom Viridiplantae; phylum Streptophyta; class Magnoliopsida; order Lamiales; family Plantaginaceae; genus Linaria; species Linaria vulgaris. The sequence goes on from OX415249.1 coordinate 70,439,889, forward strand.
ACAATGCAATCAACATATCTCCTTGATCATGTGTGTAAGAGTCTTGACAAACTTAACAGATATTTCCTATGGTCCACTGATATTGGACATAGGAAACTACATCTTGTTAATTGGCAGAATGTGATCAAATCAAAAAAGATGGTGGTCTTGGTATTAGAGTAACAAGATAAGCAAATGAATCTATTCTAGCTAAGTTAGCTTGGAAAGTGATGACTCTATTTGGACCATTCTTGTTAAGGCAAAATATCTACAACATCATAACTTTTCTAACTATGTTGTAAAGAGTGCTGACAGCCCAACATGGAAGGGAATTGTTAAATGTAAGACATTGATGTAACCTCACATTAGATGAAAGACTGGGAAAGGTGACATGATATCTTTCTGGTATGATAACTAGAGATGAACTGGTAGTATTTGTGAGGAAGAGGTGGTGATTCATGAATCTGAAAAACATATAAAGCTGAAAGATGTCATTGATTCTACCGGTACCTTTTCCTGTCAATCAGCTTATCATTTGTTCCAAGGAAAACATGAAGCTCCTCAAAGTAGACAGGTTCTCAATGACTGGGTCTGGCATGTGGATGAGCAATAAATTTCAGCATATTTCTTGTGGCTGCTGACTCAGGAACGTTTAACTACAAATTCCATGAGGTATAAGAGGTACACAACTTTGACTGCTATGTGTTCATTGTGCAATTATCATGAGGAAACTGGAATACACCTCCTGAGATACTACAAGGAGGCTAGAGAAATTTGGGTCCAGATTATCCACCGTGAAGACCTCATATTGTTTGATAGTGTAGGTGATGATCAGTGGTTGCAAAGTAATCTGGAAAACCTGCAAATCAAGAACACTCTGAGACATGATGTTTAGTGGAAATGGGTGTTCATGGCCACTCTCTGGACTTGCTGAAAGCATAGAAACTCAAGAGTATTCCATCATCAGGAACTTACTATCTAGGGTAGACTCTTTCAAATTCATCAGCTTAACTTTGAACTCCTTGCTAGTAGAAGGATAAATCAGCTAACACAGAAGCCTACAAAATGTACTAAACCACAAGGAGGTTGGTACAAACTGAATACTGATGGAAGCTTGTTCGTTTCTTCTAACACATGGATTGCAGCGGGCTTACTAAGGGCAGATGATGGTAGTTGGTGTTGGGGATATTCTGTTAGCCTTATATCTCCTACATTGGATGAATCAGAGAGTTGATGGCACTTAAACAAGGCCTGAGTATTGCATGGAGCAAAAGAATTCTTAATATAGAAGTGGAAGTGGATTCACTAGTTGTGTTCAAACTAGTATCAGGAGAGGTGGAACCACAACCTCGGTATACCAGCTTGGTTGAAGATTGCAAGAAGTTGTTAAGTAAGCCTTGGAATCATGCATTCAAATGGATCCCAAGAACTGCTAATAGAGTTGCTGATGCATTAGTTAAAGTTCATAGAGATTGTAATGAGGAGGTAATCTTGTGGGATTGCCCTCCTTTTAGGAGTATTAATAGTAGCTTTGTTACTAGTGAGATGTTGTAAGTTTGAATTTGCTTTATATATATATAAATCTATTTTGATTGTTGCATTAATTAATTCTCAAAATCTAGTCCACAAACCACACGTGCGGATTCTGAACCGGGTCATCGTATTCGGATCCTCTTAATTACCACCCTCTACAAAAACAGCTGACGAACCGCACCGAATTTCCCCCCAATTCTATCGATCACCTCCAATCTCACCATCAAAATTCCTAGAATTGCATTTATCAATCTTCAATTCAATAACATATTGATTCAATTACCTTCGTTCTCTTTCTATTGATCCTTTTTTCCACCAAATCTTTCGATGTTACGAAATTCTAGGTTTTCCCTTTGAATTTCCCGATCCGCTCAATTTATTCACTAAATTCTGTAAATAACTCCCTTTTTGTTAATAAATCTTGTTACCCTTCATTTCCCCTCTATCAATAGATTCAATTGTTGTATTTTTTCTGGAATCATTTCTAGGGTTTGTGTATCCGTGGTGATCTGAAGTTTAATCTTTGAATTGATTTAGGGCTATGGTACGTCTGTTTCTGAATTTAATTTACCCCTTGATTTATTTCTAGTAATTTAATTTTGTCGAAGCTAGGGTTAGGGTTAGGGTTAACTTGTCTTGATTTGGGGTGGGGGTGGGGGGTGGGGGGGGGTGTTGATATATTATTTTCGCTAACTTGTTAATTATTTGAAATTCAAGTCGATATGTTTTAATTACTAAGTTTACACCTTTAGCTCAATGGGTGCTAGCTTTTTCGTAGAAATGGCATAAAAGGGAAATTTGTATGAAGATCACATAATTAGTGTGTCGTTTTCTATTTTGCTTACGTACATTTAATTGATGTTAGTTGTAGTGCTAGTCTGTTTTCAGTTCTATTAGTATCCTCAAACTTTTGTATTAACCGTACTGATTTTTCTTTTCTGTTCACACCGTAGATTAATTGGAATTCAGTGAATGCGTCCTTGGATGTTTTCACTAAATCTGTTGCGAGTAGTATTTAATACAATTGTACAATTGTGCTTCCTACTTTTCTGACTGAAACGGCTTCTATGTTAAATTTTGTACCTATAATTGCAACTCTAATAGTTCTTTTTATGTGATTACTATAATCTGTGGATGCATGTGCATGTATTTTTCGAGTTATTCGATTTGTCTTACTATTTTTTTTCAATGTAGAGGGGTCCAATCTTGTGGGTGCACATAATCGCTGTGATATATGTTAACTATTATGAACCTCCCTATGTTTTGTTATTGGTGTATACTTCTATAGATATTTCTTGATCATCAATGGTATTACATCATTGGTCGTACGTTATTTATAAGCATTTGCTGTATTTCTTTTTAACCTTTTTATTCTTATGTCCTGTTTAACAGAATATGGGAGCCAAACGTCCTTTAGAAGAAGATGTTTTTCCAGATCTATCTTTCAAGCAACCAAAACAACTTGATAATAAAAATAAGCTGGTTCTAGACACAAGTTTTTTCCCTTTTCTCCAAAATTCTGTGGCAGTTGATTCCCCGGGTAAAATTCTGCTGTTTGAACCATATTTGTTAATACTTTTCTGTATAGTATGTGATTTTTCTTTGTGAAAAAGGTACTTATTGATACAGCAGTTTGGATTCACACATTAAGTAAGCTACTTTCTGGAGAACTTTGTTAATGTATGTAATAATGTATAATTACTTTTGTTTTCTGATCAAAAAAATAAATCTAAAAAAGTTTACTTTTGTTTTTGTTTTATTGAAAAGCTACTCTAACAAAGCTTATTAAAAGCAACTTAAGCATGTGTTCTTAGACAACGAGTGACACATTATTAGATAAAGTTGGTCTTTAATCTCTGATTATATGAAATGATACTTAATTATCATAGATGATGCAAGGAGCAGCTTTTGTAAGTTACACTATGATGGGAGGCTTGATCATGACAACATGGATGGCTCACTTATAGCCAACAAAGAATTGGAGGCAAGTGCACCTTTATCCTTGGTCACTGAAAGTGGTAGTCCAGAAGATACTGGAAATGAGGGCAGCTCTTTCTTGCCTAATTTTCCCAGATATGTTGGCTTTAGCTTACCAAGGCGACCTCCTGAACAGTTTGAGGATCCCTACATATCATTGTTAAATTCTTCTCCTCGGAAAGAAGTTCCTGTTGGACCCAGTCATCAGGCTGAAATCCCAGAATTTGGTCTCAATGCCCAAGGGAAAAGAAGTTCAGATTCCGATAGCTTTGTTGACAGAGAGCAAACACTAATGGGAACTTGTGTCATTCCAGTGCCCGGAGTAAATACTTCAACTATCAGTGAACTCGAGGTTGGCCGTGGTAGAACAGATTGTAGCTGCCTGGACATGGGATCTATGAGATGTGTGCAGCAACATATAAAGGAAGCAAGAGAAAATATAAGAGATTCCCTAGGAGAAGATAAGTTCACGGAGTTGGGATTTTATGATATGGGTGAGGAAGTGGTATCTAAGTGGACTGCTAATGATGAACGCCTATTTCGCGAGGTCATCTTCTCTAACCCCGTCTCCCATGGCAGGAATTTTTGGAAGAACCTCAGTGCTATGTTCCCAACTCGAACAAAAATGGAACTTGTCAGTTATTATTTCAATGTTTTTATGCTCCATCGAAGGGCGGTTCAAAACAGATCGCATTTGTCGGAAATAGATAGTGATGATGATGAAGTGCATAGAGACGGTCATGGAAATTTTCATCATAACAGATCTTATTTGTTGGGCTCGAATGATGATGAAGATGGTTATGAATACGATGATCGACAAGGTCTTCTTGGGTGCTCTTATATAGTTAGTGCACAAGACCGACACTCAACATTTGAGTCTTTTGCTGATCAGGACTTGGATGCAGGGTGGATAGATTCTTGGTCTGAACCTGAAAATGTGTACTGGAATATGGATGGCGACAACTGTCATGGCACATCTGAAGGCAATGTTCATAGGCAAGATGGTTGTGAGAAGGATGTGGCCAAAGAGACCCTGAAGTTACATGGTGACCCCAGTTTTGATTCTTAACTTCTTTATCCTTATACAAAATGACATAGTAAAATTAGAACAAATATATAATTAAAAAACCCTCGTTATTTTGATGCCAAGAAGTTCACAATAATCAATGCAAACATTATTGGATATATATGGAGTTCCCCTTGGAAGGAGTTATACTGGCGTGGCAGTCATGAAGTAAGCACAAATGTTTCATGAGACTGCAACTGTTGATGTAAAGTCTGAATCCCTTCGACTATTGGCGAGAGCTAATTTAAAAGCTTGCAGCAATCCTTTGATACTCCGCATCTTTGTTGCGTTGGTAAGAGAAGGATCTGAGGTGCTCCGGTTAATGGGGCAAATTTTAAGCTGTTTCCTTTTTTCTCTTTTGTATGTAGCTTTTCTTGGTAAACTCCAATTTTATACCCTTTTTCTTAGACTTTTCTGTTTACAGATTTACTGTGACTTTTGTTAGCTTCGGAAGAGTTTTCATCCAAACTCTATGTAAAAAGGAAAATATATGGGAAAAAAAGAAAGTAATGTGGTATTGTTGCTGACTTTGACTGTCCTAGTTTTTGATCAAAGAGTGGAAAAACAGTAATTATTTTTTAATGTAATTTTCATTGAAAATCCTTACTATTATCTGTATCAGGATTGTTTCATAAACAGTTTGACTTCTTGTATTATTTGTAAGGTCAAGATGAGACATTGAAAACTAATTCTTGCCACTCTTGAATAATAACAATTGCGAATACCCTTTCTGTATCTCTGGTCTTCTCTCCAAGACTGCATGCACTGCCAGAAGAATGACGACAGAAGGACGCTAGCTCTGGCACCTCTGAGTCCTTGTGGTGTGGTAGACACAAGGTCTAGCTTGTTGATGCCAGGAATGGGGCAAGCAGTATTGTGATGCAGTCCGACTGTTGTTTATCATTATGCAGGCACCTCAACTGGGTGGTGCTGCATTTGTTGTAACTTGCATGACACATGGCACCATCTTTGTCGTGACCTTAAGGCCAATTGTTGGTCCGGACTGCGGTAAAAGTGGTGGTAACACTTGCTATGTAACGGGGCGCAGTCGGAGACCAATTAAAAGTGGTGGGTAGACGCTCTGATTAAGAACACTATATACGCTTGAAATATTAACTAAAAACAGCAAATAGTAATTGACATCCAAAAAATATGACGATCTATCACAATTAATCTGAAATGTTATATCTAGAAGTGTGTGAAGTTTTCTCTATTTATTATTAAAAAATGACGATCTATATTCTATATCTAATTTTCTTGATAGATTTTGCTAAATATTTTATTAAATCTATTCGCTTTTATACATCCCAATGCATTGCACTCTATCCTTCTCAACCATTTGATGGAAGTCGTTTCTTTTTAATTATAAGGATCCTGTTAATTGTTTACTGTCGAGGAATAAAGTACAAAAGCTATTAAGAACGGAAGATAGAAAAACAAATGACTTTGCTATTTTCTTTTTATTTACAGAATGCATACAAATTATATTATAGTTACAAGACTTAAGTAACTTTCCAGTAACACATGTTTGCAGTATTAAGTCAGTAATACGGTATTACTGACTTAATACCTAATAATATATAATATATATTTATTATTAAGTTTATGTTATATAGCGTATGTATAGTCTAATAGGGAGAATAGCACAAGCTACCCCTGAACTATGGATTTACACAAATTATTCTTCATGTTTGAGAAATTACACAAATTATATTTATGTAAAAAAATTAAAAAATATAAGGCCACCTTACGCCTTCAGATCATAGCAGACACTATAGTTTGGAGACAATTTAATTTAACTTTCACGATATTATTTGTTTTGATTTGTTGACTTTTTGAACGAAATAAAGGAGGCTTAAGCAATTTTGATTTATTATCTATTTTTCGTGCAAAACAAACGAAGAGCATGAATTTACATTCAACAAAATTTTAATAATTTTTATACAAGAAAATGGCCATAAAGGTAATGTGTGTAATTTCTCAAACATAAAGAGTGATTTTATGTAATTACTCAATAATTCAAGAGTAGTTTGTGTAATTCTTCTTATATTAGATATTAACTAAACCCAAATCGATCCTTCTTCCACTCAAAATATGCGAGCCAACATCAAAATAAGGGTTACATGAGAATGAGAGTTGCGAATATCCCTCTTGACATTTTCCCGCTATATGTATATAACGATGAGTTAAATTTCTTCTTTCTTCCAATTCTTCAAATCTCCTCCAAAAGTAGATGAGTAAATTGAGTCGCATATGAGCGGAAAGACCCATAGACCTAATGGCTTATGGTTTTGCAGTCAAAATGTGGTGTCAAGCTAACTAGTATATATTACTGTCTCATTGATTTATACCTCACGGTTAGTGGCTCTACCGAGGCTATCAATTAACCCTAACTGAACATTCTAGCATGAGGGTCCAAGAGTCAATCCTTATTTGCCTTAAATATGTCCATTCTACTGTTGAAGAAAGACATGTCACTTTTGGCGATTTTTGCCTTCTCTATCGCTTTCATAGTGGCGTGCGTATCAAATGGTCTTTGATGGATTTTCCTAACAATCTAACAAGTTATTTTTAGTCGAACAAGTGTTTGAAAGTTTGACGTTGTTGACAAGTAGCCCCATAAACGTAGATTAGATTAGAATGACGGGAGAGAGCCCGACAAAATTGATTTGATGTACAAGATTAGTCAGCTTGGACATATAATTGATTAACATCACCAACAAAATCAGAGAGTATGATGATAGTTAAGGAAATAACTTGGCAACGACTATAATAAGTACTAAAATCGACAATTTGAAACTAAGATGAGTTTTACAGAGTTAACTGAAAAGGAATTCAAATTTACATTCAACTATTACAAATCTAAGGATTCAAGATAAATTGCCCTAATGATGTTTTCGTGTGTTACAATCTCGAAAGAAAAAGTTAAATAACAAAAAGGACATGTGAAGTTTAGATAAGCCGCTAGCTCTTGATATTCACGATCAATATTTACACAATTAACATAACTATAAATGGAAAGCAGTTTGTCGTTGGTTTTTTTTCTTCTCGATATCAGTTGATCATTATTGTTAATTCTAACGGCTACCCGAATTTTAATTTTTTGCGAAAAATAGAAATTCTTTCATTTTGTCTTTTTATAAGAAGTTTACATGGTAATCGTGGTTTATGGGCTTTTGCGTCAACCTAGAGGTCAATTTGGTGCAACTTAAAGCTAGCCCATACTCGTTTCGACGTCATAATAAGAAAAATGGTCAAATATAGTAGTATATAGATTTGAGTCTTGGCTTGAAATTCATTGGAATACATATACTTCATTCAATAAGATTGGCTCATTCTAACTTTAAAAGGAAAAACTTAATAGTTAGATTCATCAAATTTACAATTAATTCCCTAATTTAAATATGTAATATACAAAAAACCCAATAATTACAATATTGTTACCCATGTACGTAAATCAATTAATCGAGTCGACAGCAACAACGACTAGGCATTGAATTATCATATAAAGATTTTAACCTGAAAAAGTAATTCATTGGGATCCCATTTTTATACTTCAGATTAGCTCATTATACATTGTAAACATAAAATAAAAATTAAATTAAAACAACATATTTAAGTCTATCCATTAAAATGGAACACTAGTCGCGAATGAAGGTAGTTTTTTCTCTAAAACATTTTGGTGAAGTATAAAATGTTACGTTTGGTGCAAATTAATAATAATGGCAATGACGAATTATCAAAAATACCCGCTAACTTTTGCTTTTAATCCTAAATGCCCGTTGTTTCAAAACATGCTAAAAATGCCCTGTATCTTTTAAACTTTCTACAAAAATGCCCGAAAAGAAAAATAAGCACAAAAAAATCTATTTTGCCTGAAAAATAATGCTAAAAAAATGCCCTGTATCTTTTAAAATTCTACCAAAAATACCCGAATTTTAAAACGCGACTTTTTGATTCAGCAGTGCCCCTCTTTGATTCGGATGCCACGTCGGATAAAATGTTCGAATTTTTAAAATCGGGCATTTTTGTTAGAAAATTTAAAACTTAACGCGCATTTTCAACAGGTTTGGAAAAAAGGGCATTTAGGATTAAAAGCAAAAGTTAGCGGGCATTTTTGATAATTCGTCCTAATGTCAAATATTTGATTTAATGCAATAATCTGATAATGTTGTGGTACGTGTATGGTGATCTCGTTGCTTTTCAGGTAATTACTGTGTATCTTCAATTTTTCAAAGAGAGGGAAATGAGGGTGCCTCAAAAGTTCTTGAAATGTCGTGGAGGTAGCTCCAATAATAAAAAAAATCGAAGATGGAGTAATCAAGAAAATCTCAGATATGACCTTCTTGAGTGTGACAAAGTAAGTTTCAAGAGCTGCAAACTTTTGTATTAACCGTAATCCTAAAATAGATCTCATTCGATTTTTTCTTTATAATATTGTTAGATCTTTGTGCACATCCACCAAAATTACTATTGGTGTTTAGCGGTATTCAATAAGAAGGAAAAAAAGTTCCAGTATCTCGATTTACTTAAAGGAGTTGAATCTCCTACAGCATTTGCTGCTGAGAACCCATCTGATTTCGACCAAGCTTCCTTAACTGGTGATGATGGTGGTATAACTGTAACAATACAACTAACGATACTCATGTGTTACCATTCAGTTCTCCCCTTGGCATACCTTCAACAAAAACATGCTATTTTGAAAAGCCAAGGTATTATCCAGCTTCAACTAGTTTCTGTAGTTGCATATTTCGATATTTTAAAGGTATATATTTAATTAGAAATGTTACTGACTCCTTGGTTTTGTTTGTGGAAATATGTCATTGAATGTAGGTGCAAGAGCGGATCATGACCAACAATCAAAATTAGTATATAAAGCTTGGTAATGGAAATGGTCATTGTATTTCTTTCACTCGTAGATTCTTCTTCTTCGCGTGCCTTCATTCATATTCTTATGCGGGTTGCAACAGAAGATTTGAGTAATCATAGACGAGGAAGGAGTATAAAGTCTACAACAGAAGATAAAAAAAATACTTTTAAGAAAGATATGCTGAAGATTATTATCATCATTAGTACCATACATGGGTTATGTTTATGACTTGGGTGAACTAGATCAAGAACTTTTTTGATACCTCGATAGCCAAGATCAGTCAGCTTATCATCAAGATCACTATCGACGTAGTTTATCTTTCAAACAAATAGACGTTGTTGCTGGTGAAAAGCTGATAGACTGTTCCTCTCACATAAAAGATGAGGAGGTGCCATAGTTATACAACAAGAATTCTATTTTATTTTCTCAAAACCTTGTTTCTTTTTTCTCTTTCACATTTTGTATTGTACGCACAGAAGGAAATGAGCATTCGTATTTCAAGAAAGCTACTTATTTGATTACTATAAATTGTTTTGTGATATTTTTTTGCCATGCTGTGGGATGAATTTTATTTTGAACAATGATCATTGAGGAAAATAAAAATGTACATTAAAATATTGTTGATTAAATTAACTTGGATCATGATGGCCAAAGAATAAACGTTCCAAAAAGAATAATGGTCGCATAGAATTACTGAAAACTATAGGATTCTTAAATCTGTATTATATTGATCTCATCCCTTTTGTTAGGTTAAACCTAATCGATTTGATTGTCTTTCTCTCACATGAAGTTATATTTGTCTAATTGAAATGTCAAAAATGGATATATTATGCTCGAATTTTAACGGAAAAAACATAAAATCCCAATCGTTTTTTGGTATATAATTGTTTTCCTCATAATTATGTGTTCGGTGTAGCTAAAGAAATTATCATTAATAGTTCAAGAAAGGTGGTGAATTTATTCATGAACAAGTGGTGCCATGTGCTATTTATGTAGTAGATATTTTGCTCGAGCCATATCATACGCAAATTTACACGCAAAAAATGACTCTATTGTCAATTCGTAAAAATCCTTTTTCCAAACTATTGTACATAGTACACCAAGTGTGATAACCGATTACTAGATACTTCATCCCATAAAAGTAACCACGTGACGCCATACATTTAAATAGTCAGAAAGTCAAAATGGTGGGTTTGCTTATTTAGTAACCATGTGAGAATACTTCATTTACTGAACGAAAAATCAAGGTATTAGAGAAAATCAAGTGTGGAGTATCCCGCATTAAAAAGGAATGAGTAAATTGAGTCGCATATGAGCAAAAGACCCATAGAACGAATGGCTTATGGTTTTGTAGTCAAGATGTGGTGTCAAGCTAACTAGTATATATACCACTTTATCTCATTGATTTATACCTCATGGTTAGTGGCTCTACCGATGATATGGGCATTTCCCGCATATTGGGCCATGCCCAAACCAGGCCCATATTGGACTATATCGGGGATCATATTCGATGTCATATCGGTAATAATCACCGATATGTTACTGTGGTCCCCGGATCCCGAGGCCTATAAATACGCGGTGCCCGGATCCCAAAACAAGCAATAATTATCCCTCAGCTACCACGCCTCAGATCGAAATACATCCCCGATATCCCTTTCAATATCTTATTCGATATCGGGATTATCACGTGCACCTCTGACTCGTCACACCAGCTCATCACCGACATCAGATCGGGGGTCATCCTCGATATCACATCGAATAGAATCACCAACATCCGTTCGATTGAGTTATCGATATTCCACTCCTATCCAAACATCAAGGCGTAGGTTCGAGGTGTTCCGGACCAAGTCTACACGACATACGCAGTGTAGGCCTGATTTGAGATAAACTCGTTGTATCTACAGATTATTCACGTGTAACCGACACTCAAATATATATAAAACGATCTATTGCCAAATCAGTGGCGCCGTCTGTGGGAACACCAGTTCCCGGACAAGGACGCTAAGATGCAAGGAAGAAGGACCCGATCTGAAGTTAGCGGAGTTGTGACTAGGAGCGCCAGGATGGAAGACACGCAACCCCCTCAACACACAACTGACCAAGAACAGACAGTGGCTCAAGCCGAGATGGAGCTTCCTCCACCACCAGAGCAGCGAAGGTGCGGGCCCGGGAGGCCGCCGCGAGCTGCAAATGCAGGTCCGACCCTTGTTGCGCTAAGTGCGGCAGAACACGAGACTGAGGGCCCGCCCGCTGAGAACCACCCAGCAGACATTCCAATGACCGAGGCGCCAAATGCGAATTTTCCCGGCCTGGAGGAGACAATGCCCGCAGGACAAAGTGCCTTTAACCCCGCCGCCATAACCCCGAAAATGCAAGCACAGATCAACGCCTCCGTAAAAGCGGCACTGGATTCCACTTTGGAGACCCTGCTCCCTTGACTGGCGGAGCAAAGTACTAAGGACATTCGGGCAAGGCCCCGTGAATCCGGAGCGGGTGAGAGAAGGGCAAGGCAAGGGTACGACGAACAGGAGGATATGGGGGACTCTTTCAGGGAGATATCGCCCGCTGCTTACGACAGGGTGGAAAGACGGGACCCTAGATCGAGAGATAGCAAGATAGATGGAGCGGCTTGACCGCGAGAGGGCAGAAGTAGTCCGGAGAATGGAACGCGGTCATGACTGTGCCGAGGTTGCCTATTCAAAGAATGAGGATGCAGAAATGCTACGGGTAATCTCAAGAAGGATGGAACAGCTAGACCGCGAGAGAGCGGAATTGTCGAGGAAGTTGAGTCAGAGTAAGGGGAAAGGTCGCAGTAGGACCCCGTTCTCGGATGAGATAGAGGCCGAGGTATTGCAAATAGGGGACAAGATCCTAGTAATCAAGCCATACGACGGAAGAGGTGATCCTACGGATCATCTTCATCAGGTCGATAGCATCCTGAACCTGCACAACTACTCGAGAAACATAAAGGCAAAGATCATGTCCACCAATTTAACGGGCGATGCACTGGATTGGTTCGCTAGACTGGAGGCCAGATCCATAACGGACTACGAGCAGTTAAGGGAGAAATTCGAGAACCAATTCTCTAGCCAGAAAAGAACGAAGACCAACCTGCTACACCTTGGTGCTGTGCAGCAAAGGGAAAGGGAGAACCTCAGTGACTATATGAAGAGGTTCAATGATGAATTGTTGAAGTTGGACGAGCCGCATGGCGGGCAGGTCATGATGATGCTGTTTAAAGGTACGACCCATCGTAGGTTCGCCGGGGAGCTGATTAGATTGACTGAGCCCACCATAGCACAGATCAACATGCTTGCAAACCAAATGGTCTACGAAGACGAAATGATGGCAACGCGTCAGAGTTCGTTTTCCAGCAGGAACGCAGACATAGACCGCAACAGGGAAAGGCCCCCAAGGATGTACACCCCGTTGAATTGAGGCATCCTGGAGGTGATGGCTGTGGCGAAAAGAAACAGATGGTTGACGGAACCCAGGCCGTTGAATGAGACTCCCGGGATGAAGTCATCGGGCAAATACTGCGCGTACCACCGCCAACCTGGACACATGACGGAGGATTGCACACATCTGAAGAGCGAAATCGAAAGATTGATCAAAGAAGGGAAGCTGGTCGAGTTTGTCAGGAGCGCCAGGGAGGATGCTAGAGGAGCAGAACGTTCCTCATCCCCCAGAAGAGATTATTCACCTGGAAGAGGAAAGCAGAAGATGCTTGAGGCACCCGAGGAGCGAGGGAGGACCATAGTGAATGCCCCGAGCAGAGGCGTTATAAATGTGATCAACGGGGGAGGCTTCGGAGCTGACACGGCTCACGACCGAGAAATCATAACGCGAAGACTCCATGGTAGAGCCTATGTTGGGTACACCAACGCAATCATGCCGGAAGCATACTTGGAGCAGGAGATCTCCTTCACCAAGAAAGACTTGGAGCAGCTTAGTCCATTGGCCTTGACCGCAGGGAAGCTAGATTGCCCACTAGTTATCACGATTAATGTGGATGGCTATCAGGTGCATAAAGTGTTGGTGGATAGCGGGAGCTCCGCAAACCTGATATTCTCAAAGGCCTATGAGCAGATGGGGATAGCCCCGGACTGGCTAAAGCCGGTATCCACCCCGTTGACCGGATTTGGTGGAGCAGAAGTAGTGCCGCTGGGACAACTTATATTGCCCACCATGTTTGGCAGAAGCCCACGCACCCGGGTCACACCGATAAAATACACGATTGTCGACACTCCGTTTCCCTACCACGCCATTATTGGCCGACCGGTGCTCAACCAGATCAGGGCAGTGGTCTCTACTTATTATCAGAAGATTAAATTCCCGACGCCTCAAGGAGTTGGTGAGATTATAGGTGACCATGTACAGGGATGGATGTGCTATGTGGACTCGCTGAAGCACCCAAGAATCAGAAGGAGACAGGAAATATGAGTCCCACATCAAGAATACATTCTGCGCATGGAGTGATCGCCATGAGGAGCAAACAGAACAATATTTAAAATTTCAGTAGTTTTTAAATTACGCTTGAACATTTGAAACATTGCCCCATCGTGGGTTGGTCTGTAAGCTTAAAACAGGGGAACTACGCCGGTCTGATTCCCCACTCAACGGGATACGTAGGCGGGTTAGGTTTACCTAGCCCTAGACCTCTATCTCTTATTTTGCCCTTCGTGGGCCAGCATGTAACTTAAAACAGGGGGAACTACGCCGGTCTGATTCCCCATTCAACGGGATACGTAGACGGGTTAGGTTTACCTAGCCTTCGACCGTTATCCTTTATTACCTTTTTATTTGTTGCTTTGCGCAATCTAATATTTCATGCAGGGATATGTCCTAAGCGGACAATGTAGAAGTGCAGAAAATGGCACAAAGAATTGGGGAATGTTCCCCTAGATATATGTTTAGCACATCGCCCTCTTACAGGTACATGGCTCGAAGGATCGCACATTACTATATCCGAAAAGAACATAGAGTATATTAAAAGGGTGATTCAGGGGGCATTACCCCAGATTATCCAATATTATCTATTCAAACAGGCACAACAGGTACAATCAGGTACAACAGGCGCAATAGAGCACAATGGAAACACTGTCTCCCGTATAAACGGATATTCCCAAATTGAGGGGACACCCCGCAGATAACACATACACATCATTTCGTGCTTTCGTATTAGCTTTTACGTCGAAATTTTTTCTTGTATGATCTGTTTTACAGGGCTTAATGACTTACAGATTCAACGACGACAGAGTCACCAAGAGACATAGTCAAAAAGATAACGAAAAGGCCCGCCTACCCACAAAAAATATCCCCTGTGATAACGGGGTCGATCAAAAAAATATCCCCTGTGATAACGGGGTCGAACAAAAAAATATCCCATGTGATAACGGGGTCGATCAAAAAATATCCCCTGTGATAACGGGGTCGATCAAAAAAATATCCGCTGTGATAACGGGGTCGATCAAAAAATATCCCATGTGATAACGGGGTCGATCAAAAAATATTCCCTGTGATAACGGGGTCGATTAAAGAAAAAATTCTCTGTGATAACGGGGTCGACTCAAGAAAAAATTTCCTGTGATAACGGGATCGATTCAAGAAAAAAGTCCCTGTGATAACGGGACCAATCCAAGAAAAAAGTCCCTGTGATAACGGGGCCAGTGCAAGAAGAAATTCCATGTGATAACGGGGTCGATTCAAAAAAAAAAATTCCCTGTGATAACGGGGTCGATTCAAGAAAAAATTCCCTGTGATAACGGGGTCGATTCAAGAAAAAAGTCCCTGTGATAACGGGGCCAGTCCAAGAAAAAAGTCCCTGTGATAACGGGGCCAGTCCAAGAAGAAATTCCCTGTGATAACGGGGTCGATTCAAGAAGAAATTCCCTATGATAACGGGGTCGATTCAAGAAAAAAGTTCCGGTGATAACGGGGCCAGTCCAAGAAAAAAGTCCATGTGATAACGGGGCCAGTCCATGAAGAAATTCCCTGTGATAACGGGATCGATTCAAGAAAAAATTCCCTGTGATATCGGGGTCGATTCAAGAAGAAATTCCCTGTGATAACGGGGTCGATTCAAGAAAAAAGTTCCTGTGATAACGGGGCCAGTCCAAGAAAAAAGTCCCTGTGATAACGGGGCCAGTCCAAGAAAAAATTCCCTGTGATAACGGGGTCGATTCAAGAAAAAATTCACTGTAATAATGGGGCCCATTCAAGAAAGAATCCCCTATGATAACGGGGTCAACAATAAACAGTGCAACGACAGCGGTTCCCCTGTGATAGCGGGTCGTACTTTAAAGCACGGAAACATAGGCACCTTTACGCGATAGCAGTGATGACTCGACATAATCCGGGATGACCGATAGGTGACATAACAAGGAGAAGCAAAAATAACACGAGCAATCATACCATGGATTATGTATGAACAAATATATATCAGGACACGCAGAAAAGATTGATTCAATTAACAGGTAAAACTATGAACCATATTACAAGAGGCAACTGCGCCGAAAGAAAAAATACAGACTCCTAGACTCTAAACCAGGATAACGAGGGGCCCCCTTGATGTGTATTAACGCCAAACTCTTCTGCTCGACGATCTCGCGATACTCCGCCTCCGGTTCTAAATCTTAGTCGTCATCATCGGAGTCTTCAGGAAATTCCCCGTCCGACCCTTTCAGTGGATTTATGGCCGAAGGGTCGTAACCATCCTTGAAACCACCTTCTAGCTGAATTTGACCTATGACAGAGGCCTTGGATTCCTCCCGCTCCAGTAAGCCCCGCTCAGCACATATCATCTTATACGACCGACTCAGAAGGAACTGTTTGGCCGCACTGGTCAGTTGGCTTTTGCTCAGCGTCATGCAACGCATGTGCCTTTCAGCCTGGGCTAATTGGTCCTTCAGAATAGTGACCTCAGCTTCAAGTGCCTCCCGTCGAGATGCTTCTTGACCAGCGATAAGCCGAGACTCATCGAGCTTTGCGATCAACCTTTTATTATCATTCAACATGCCTCCCACATTACTCTCGCTGGCCTTCAATATATCCATAGCCTCGTCTCTCTCATGCTGGAGCTGTACGGCAGCAACATGATCGTATTCGCCCAATTTCTCGAGCAAACCATTGGTAACTCGGAGCGACTCGACGTGATCCGATTGGCCCTTAACGGCCATCGCCAGGAAACCTTTCAAAAAACCTGCTACCTGCACGTCCACAGTAAGGGGCCGATCGGTCAGTGCAATGAAAACCCAAAGGAAATACACATTCAATGACACAAAGACTACTTACAGAGCGGAAGAGACCATTGTGATCCCCACTTGAACGGCCCTCTTCCTTCTTTCTCTTTCGCCCCATGGACGTCCCAACATCAGCATCAGGTTGAGATTGCGAAGCACTACCCACCCCGGCAGTATTTTCACTCGAGGATGGAACATATTTCTTCGCATTCCTGCGCACACCCTCACGACCCCTCTTCTTCACGAGTGGAGGTGCGTCATCTGTAGCGGCTTCGGCCCCTAGCTGTCTATGTCCCGCTATCGCATCCAGACTACAATACTCCACCAGCTCGGCTGTGAAATACACAAAATAGAGGATCAAAAAATAAATCGAGGGGAAAATATCAACTTCCAAAAATATAACACTTACCAAGCATAGAGAGACCGTTATACCGCACAAGAGATATCCCACTTGCTCGCAAAACTACGTCACTACAAAGCAGGGTACCGTCATATGGATGGTTAATCAACTTCCTCAGAAACTCGAGGCTATGTGCAGTAGGCCCGACAACGACTTGTCTCTCATATTTGGTGTCTTCACACCACACGCTAGGAAGCGCATCAAACTCACTAGCCGTCCTCTCCTGGATGTACATATACTCGCACTTATTTCCAAATCCATAGCTAGTTTGAGTATATTGCACGAACCTAAGCCCCGCCTGGGCTCGCACACAGAAGAACCCCCTATCACCACCCTTCATGTTGACCATGACACTAAAGAGCTCCCAGAACTCGTTAGCTCCACAAGGGGCACCCAACGCCCTCATAACACAAATGAAGGCTACAATGTACCCCAGAGAATTGGGGGATAGCTGTCCCAAGCAGACCCCAATGCTCGTTATGATAGCACTAACCGCAGGATCAATCGGGACGCGCAACCCGTTCTTGAAGTGCTTGGCATGGACAGTAATGCAGGCTTTTGGTGGGGTATGCATTCGTTGATCGGTACTGGGGAATATGACCTTATACCCCTCGGGAATGTTATACTCATCTGAGTAATAACCAGCATGATGAGGGACATGAGACGCCATGTCCTCGTACTTCTCAGAGGTCTTATATTTCGGGGGGCTGACTTCAAAGCTCCATTCGTCCACGTTAGGGCCGGCAGCTTCGGGCGGAGCAGAAAATGCAGCACCGCCCTGTTCACCAGTTAGTTGTTCAGGACCAAACATCTCGTTTTCGGAGTATTCCGTTCCACCCTCTTCGAAATTCGTATCTGGCAAGCCTGCGCCAACACTGTCCTCGTCAAACGACATATTAACACACTAAAGAAGGAAAGTCAAGATCGAACTTGATATCGGAAAATGTATCGAATTCGATATCGAAAATGAAAGTCAATGGAAGATATCGAAACCGAGGTCGAAATCTATATCGAAAGTCAAATTCGACATGTTTTTCGAAGGAACAACGAAATTTCGCTAAGAGCCAAAAGTGGATTTTCACTTTCTTGACAGCCTATTTATAAACATCGGAGGTACTAGATCGAAACACAGTTTCGATCTCACATCGGTATTGATATTCGATAAAGATAAAGGACATGGGGACGGACAGACGCACATGGGAGATCACCCTACCCATAGACAGACGCCTCAACTACATCAAAATCATATCAAATATGCATTTCGACATAATATCGAACATGAAACCCGACATCCTACTCTACTACGCAAAGAGCCACGAGAGTATAACAACTGCCCCGGCAACCCCATCACAATTTTCAAGGAACCCAAATACCAAGGGAACTAGAATTCAAACGAGGACCTCAAACTATGCGTCCACTGCATTGGGAGACTAATTGAAGTTCATCACATGTGCATTCTCCGCAAATTTGATCTCCGTCATTTGAACTGGCGGGACGAAGGGTACAGGTAACCCAGAAATTTAAAATTAAATTTTCGAATTCTTATCTCTAAGATAAGAATCCCCAAATTGGGGGACTACATGATATGGACATTTCCCGCATATTGGGCCAGGCCCAAACCAGGCCCATATTGGACTATATTGGGGATCATATTCGATGTCATATCGGTAATAATCACCGATATGTTAATGTGGTCCCCGGATCCCGAGGCCTATAAATACGTGGTGCCCGGATCCCAAAACAAGCAATAATTATCCCTCAGCTACCACGCCTCAGATCGAAATACATCCCCGATATCCCTTTCGATATCTTATTCGATATCGGGATTATCACGTGCACCTCTGACTCGTCACACCAGCTCATCACCGACATCAGATCGGGGGTCATCCTCGATATCACATCGAATAGAATCACCGACGTCCGTTCGATTGATTTACCGATATTCCACTCCTATCCAAGCATCAAGGCGTAGGTTCGAGGTGTTCCGGACCAAGTCTACACGAGATACGCAACGTAGGCCTGATTTGAGATAGACTCGTTGTATCTACAGATTATTCACTTGTAACCGACACTCAAATATATATAAAACGATCTATTGCCAAATCAACCAATGCTATCAATTAAACCTAACTGAACATTCTAGCATGAGGGGTTGACTAGCCAATATTCAATCCTTATTTGCCTTAACTATACCCATTCTACTGTTGAAGAAAAAGACATGTCACTTTTGGCAATCTTTGCCTTCTCCACCGCTTTCATGGTGGCGTGCATATCAAATGGTCTTTGATGGATTTTCCTAACAATCTAACAAGTTATTTTTAGTTGAACAAGTGTTTGAAAGTTTGACATTGTTGACAAGTAGCCCCATAAACGTAGATTAGATTAGAATGATGGGAGAGAGCCAGGCAAAGTTGATTTGACGTACAAAATTAGTCAGCTTGGACATATAATTGATTAACATCATCAACGAAATCAGAGAGTATGATAGTTAGGGAAATAAGTTGGCCAAGACTATAATAAGTACTCAAATCGACAATTTGCAACTAAGATGAATTTTACAGAGTCAACTAAAAAGGAATACAAATTTGCATTCAACAATTATAAATCTAAGGATTCAAGATAAATTGCCCTCATGATGTTTTCGTTTGTTACAATCTCGAAAGAAAAAGTTAAATAACAGAAAAGATCGTGTGAGGTTTATATAAGCCGCTAGCTCTTGATATTCACGATCAATATTTACACAATTAACATAACTATAATTGGAAAGCAGTTAGTCGTTATCTTTTATTTTTCTCGATATCAGTTGGTTGTTATTATTAATTCTAACGGCTAACCGAATTTTAATTTTTTGCGAAAAATAGAAATTCTTTCATTTTGTCTTTTTATAAGAAGTTTACGTGGTAATTGTGGTTTATGGGCTTTTGCGTCAACCTAGAGGTCAACTTGGTGCAACTTAAAGCTATCCCATACTCGTTTGGATGTCATAATAAGAAAAATGGTCATATATAGTAGTATATAGATTTGAGTCTTGGATTGAAATTCATTGGGATACATATACTTCATTCAATAAGATTGGCTCATTCTAACTTTAAAAGTGTTAGGGCCGTGTGTTTCACACGTATCCGGACCCTGACCCGATCGGCCTATTCCTTATCTTTATTGATATTGTTTTGTCTAAATTATTAGGATTTAATTAACCTGATTTGGTAATTATCCTAAAGGATATTGGTTTATCTTAAAAGATGTGTTATCATCTAAACCATGATTTTTATTCCTTATCTCTTTATTGCACCTGGACTAATAAGCATGCAGGTTCATTAAGATCGGTTGGAATCCCCTTAATAAGGAAGGACAACCTCACGGATCTACAAGAACAGCTGTCGTGCTCATCTTACTTGGAAAGAAGATCGCTAGTGGATTGCAACTAAAGATTCGATAGAAGATTCTGGTGCGCCTATATAAAGAGAAGACTCGAGATCGCTACAAGACACTTTGAAAAGGATATTAAGCAGTCAGTCTTGTATCGAGTCATTTGAGAAGAACATTAGGTCAGAGTGTCTCTGGAGTAGCTTAGCGTGTCTTCGATTCAATCGTGTTTCTAAAAACAAGTTAAGGGTTAGGTGTTGCAACTGCATATGTTAGAGGTAGTCTAGTATATGAGTTGATTTAAATCCTTCATTGTAATTCTTAAGTAGGAAACAGTTTGAGTCAAACTTTGGGTGAAAGCCCCGTGGACTAGGACCATTTGGACCGAACCACGTTAAAAATCTCTTGTGTTCTTTACTGTTTATGTTTTACTGTTTTTCACAATTGCAACTGCAAAAACTGTTTCAAACGTTAAAGAACTATCATCTGTTATACTTCAGTGTACAGTTGCAACTATTGCTAAGTGCAACTGGACACAGTTACAAGTATTGCAGACCCTAAGATCTTTCAATTGGCATCAAGAGCCGTTCATTATATTTACATAGTGTAGATTCTGGTCTAAAAGATCTGTGTTTTGTTTAAATTGATTTACCTATGGAAGAAATGAGGGAAGGTCTGTCGACCATTAAGCCACCGATGCTAACGGCCACGAACTACTCCTACTGGAAGAATCGCATGCGAAACTTCATAAAACAACATGATCAGAAGGCCTGGAAGAGCATTCTAAAAGGGTGGACCCCACCGACAGATGATCAAGGACGAGTGAAATCCGAGCTGGAATGGACCGATGCTGAAGAACTCTTAGCAAACTACAACTCTACAGCTTTAAACATTATTTTAGTTGCTGTTGATTATGACCAATATAAGAGTATATCTAACTGTGAAATTGCAAAAGATGCTTGGCAAGCTATTGAGAATGTACATCAAGGAAATGACAAAGTGCGCGCATCCAAGTTGCAACTACTCAATGACCAGTTCAACTATGTACGCATGGAAGAAACAGATACCATCGCTCAGTTCCATTACAAACCCAGGCATCTCGCTAGTGAAGCCACCATCCTTGGAGCGGACTTCCCTGAATCCAGGATCGTGCTTAAACTTCTAGGATCTCTCCCTGGAAGGTTTTCAATGAAAGTCTCAGCCATTGAAGAAGCAAAAGATGTTAACACACTACCTCTGGCTCATCTCATGGGACCACTGACCGCATGGGAAATGAAACTCAAGAGAGAAGGAGACACCATTTCCAAAGGAGTTGCACTTCAGGCCAGTCTTCCATAGAACAGTCCCAACTCAGAATTAGAGCAATCCCTAGCACTCCTCACAAAGAAGTTCAACAGAATGAACAAACGTTGGAGTAGAGGTAACTCTTCAAACCCAGTTGTAAGTCCCTCTGATTTATCTAATAATAAGCCTTCCACTACTAATAGACTTGACAACAAAAGGTCTGGAAAGGGTATTCAATGCAGGGAATGCCAAGGCTTTGGACACATAAGGGCAGACTGTGCAAATCTGCTCGAGAAAAACAAAAGTCGTGCATTACTCGCATGGACTGAGGACGAATCTGATAACAGTGAAGATGACACAGAAGAAGCCGATGACGTTGCATTTTCATCGTTCATTCCTCTTAGAGCCAACATGGGAGTTACAATTCGCAGCAACTCTGACTCCGATTGCAACTCACTTGACAATAACGAGTTGGAACTTACAGAGGATTTGGAGGCAATCTGCAGAAGAAACTCCGAATTAGAGGCTCAACTCAAGATTGTTTCTACCTTTGGCAGCCCTGTGAGAATGAACAACAGAATCCTCGAACTCGAAAGAAAGGTTCTCGCCCTCACCTTGGAGAGAGATCTCGTGTCCGCTGATCTGGAATCGACACTTAAAGCCCACAAAGCCCTTGTTGAAGTATGCGATCTCACCAATAAAGAATTGGACACACTGGCTAAAAATGTGAAGTTGCTCACACCAGGCACAGAAAATTTGGAAAAAGTTCTGGACACCCAGAAAGTTGTAACTGGGAAAACAGGAGTAGGATATGTTGATTCCACCTCACCAAAATTCCTTGGTAATACCAAGATATCCGTTTCCAAAAAGAAGAGGACACCCAAGGGAGTTGAAATTCCCTTCGACTATCTCAATACCAACAATCAGGTACGTACTAATTGTAATATGCCAGCAACAGTATCTGACCGGAATTCCGTTTACAGGTTTGCTAAAGGAAGATTCATTCCTATCTGCCACCACTGTGGAGTTCAAGGACACATTCGTCCCTATTGCTATCAGCTATGGACACCTCAGGGCACACCCTCCCGCATTGTCCCCAGAGGACAGAAGAAGAAAAGGAGAAACCAAAGAAAGAAGAAGATCATACTAGACGCACCCACAGTTGCAACCGTCGTACCACCAAAACAAGTTTGGGCTAAGAAATCCTCTAACCCTCTTATTTGTCTTACTTCTTGCAACTCCACCTCTCAAGAAAGACCCTATTCTAACTCTTGGTACTTTGATAGCGGGTGCTCTAGGCACATGACTGGAAATAAGGACATCCTAATAAACTTTGTGCATGAACAAAAAGGGGATGTTATTTTCGGTGATGGAAACAGAAGAAAAATAATGGGTAAAGGAACCCTAAGTGTTAAAGGCTTTCCCAAACTAAAAGATGTTCACTATGTTGATGGACTATGTGCAAATCTTATTAGTATTAGTCAGTTGTGTGACGATGATCTCTTTGTTCACTTTACCAAAGATGAATGTGAAGTTGTAGATCAATTCCAAAATATAGTCTTGAAAGGACTAAGAAGCACTGAAAATTGTTATACTATGACTAACTGTATAGCTACTTTCAGGTCACTTACTTGCAACTCGAGCAAAGAATCTGTTGCAGAATTATGGCACCAACGGCTTGGCCACCTCAACTACAAGTCCCTGGCACAACTCTTCAACAATCAAAGTGTGAGAGGATTACCAAAGCTTGGAGCAAAGCCAATTGGAAAGTGTGGCTCATGCATTGAAGGAAAACAGATAAGAGCGAGCAATTGTGAGTTGCAACACATACCATTGGTAAGGATTCTGGAATTGCTACACATGGATCTCGTGGGACCCATCCAAAAGGAAAGCATCTCTGGTAAGCGTTACATTTTTGTATGCGTTGATGATTTCTCGAGATACACCTGGGTTGAATTCCTAAAAGACAAAAATGAATCCTTTGTTTTCTTCAAAAACCTGTGCAACACTGTTGCAACTGAGAAGGATCTAACTGTTAAAAGAATTAGAAGTGATCATGGTAGGGAGTTTGAAAACTCAAGCTTCGTTGAATTCTGTTCTGACAAGGGTATATTTCATGAATACTCGTCCCCCATCACACCACAACAAAATGGGGTTGTTGAAAGGAAGAACATGACACTAGTTGAAATGGCAAGAGTCTTGCTAAACTCAAAAAAATTAGCCATCAAGTTCTGGGCGGAAGCAGTGAACACTGCATGCTATGTCACTAACCGAGTTAACCTACGACCAGGTACAATTAAAACTGCCTATGAACTCTGGAAAGGTAAAAGACCAAATGTTCAACACTTTCATGTTTTTGGTTGCGCCTGCTACGTTTTAAATGATAGGGAACCTAAAGGAAAGTTTTAATCCAAATCTGATCTAGGAATTTTTGTTGGGTACTCACGGTATAGTCATGCTTATCGCGTATTCAATATGCGCACTCAAACTGTAGTTGAATCATCTAATGTTGAGTTTGACGATTACAGGGACTTTGCAACCACATCATCTGAAGCTCGGATCACTGAACTAACAGATGCTGATGATGAGGAAGAATCACACCGCCCGCATAAGTCTTCACCACCAGTTGCAACTGATACAGTTAACCAGCAACCTGAGGATACTCCCACGGATACAGTTCCAACAGAGACGAACCCTACCATTGCAGTGCAAACAGAGAACCCAGAAGCACCACCACACATCAGGAGGAACCACCCACCTGAAGCTGTCATTGGGAACATAAGTGACGGGATAAGAACGCGAGACATCCCTCGAAGGAGATATGACCAAATGATGCATTTTGTGAGTTACACCTCGAAGATTGAACCCAAGAACATAAAGGAAGCACTGCTGGAAGAAGCTTGGATAGAAGCCATGCAAGAGGAAGTGAATCAATTTGAACGAAATGATGTTTGGACACTTGTCCTTCGCCCAGACAAAGTGAACATCATCCGCACCAAATGGATATTCAAGAACAAGACAGACGAATTGGGAAATATAGTGCGCAACAAAGCAAGACTAGTTGCACAGGGATACACGCAAGTCGAAGGAGTCGACTATGACGACACATTTGCCCTAGTTGCAAGACTAGAGTCCATTCGTCTTCTTCTCGCAGTTGCATGTGGTTTGCACTTCAAACTCTTCCAGACGGATGTTAAGAGTGCATTTCTGAATGGATACTTGAACGAAGAGGTGTTCGTCAAACAACCTAAAGGATTCATAGATCCACATTTTCCTGACCATGTGCTGAAATTGAAGAGAGCACTATATGGCTTGAAGCAAGCCCCACGGGCGTGGTATGAAAGACTCACCGTGCACCTCCTTGAAAAGGGATACACGAGAGGGAGTGTAGACAGAACCCTGTTCTATAAACACTTTGGAACAAACATTCTTATTGCCCAAATTTATGTAGATGATATCGTGTTTGGGTCTACATCTCTGGATGAGTTGCAACACTTTATTTCTATTATGAAAAATGAGTTTGAAATGAGCATGGTTGGTGAACTGACCTATTTTCTTGGTTTGCAGGTCAAGCAGCAAAATGATGGAATATTTATATCCCAGGCGAAGTACGCTAAGAATCTTATCAATCGTTTTGGCCTTGAACATGCCAAACCAATGAAAACCCCTATGGGATCTACAGATCGCCTCAGCAAAGATGATAATTGCAACTCGGTGGATCCCAGTCTTTACCGAAGCATGATAGGAAGCCTATTGTATCTCACTGCTAGCAGACCTGACATTTGCTTCGGTGTTGGAGTATGTGCACGATATCAGGCCAACCCGAAAGAATCTCATCTCAAGGCGGTCAAGCGAATTATTCGTTACATCTCTGGTACATCAGATTTTGGGCACAGTTACAACTTCAATGATAATCTATCTCTTGCAGGATACAGTGATGCAGATTGGGCAGGATGTGCTGATGATCGAAAGAGTACCACATGAGGATGTTTCTACCTGGGAGCAAATCTTGTGTCCTGGTTCAGCAAGAAGCAACACTCAATCACCTTGTCCACAACCGAAGCTGAATACATCGCTGCTGGGAGCAGTTGCACCCAACTGGTTTGGATGAAACAAATGCTAGAAGATTACGGTATCTCCCAAAACGAAATACTCCTCTATTGTGATAATACAAGTGCCATTAACATCTCTAAAAATCCAGTCCAACATTCTCGCACTAAACACATCGATATTCGATATCATTATATTAGGGAACTGGTTGAGGCTAAAACTATTGAGTTACGACATGTGTGCACTGACCTTCAACTTGCAGATATTTTTACCAAAGCTCTGGATGTGACGCGTTTTGAGCACCTTCGCAAGTCGTTAGGGCTCTGCCTTATGTGAATTGCAACAGGAACCCGGTTGCAACTGAAGATGACCAGTGTCTGACCTTTTGCCTATTACTGATCTCAGACAGTCTCCTCATGCTTGTTTGTTGTAATCTTACTCAAAAAAAAAAAAGGGGACGGAGGGCTTCGCCCATAAGTTGCAACTGGAAAAAGCTACCTGACCTAAAAGCAGCAAGTGTAAAGCTAGCAATTCTTATCTCACGCGACTTCTCATTGCAAAGAGCTACCTTGCTCACAAATGTGTCAGTGTGAAAGCTACCAGTTGTTCACATCCCTGTACTTTAGTTGCAACTGAGTATTTTCCAATAACCCCCCTTGGCGAGACTGGATTGTTTCGATAAATGGAAAGATTCTCTCCACTGGTTACATTGGTTCTCGTGTTGCTGTATTTAATTCTACGTACACGCCGGAGCCCTAATTACTTGTGATTGGGCCTCACTGGGTGTCACATTGTGAGTCCAAGTTTTTTTTGCAAGTTGTTAGGATATGTCTCATACGCGTATCTTATGTTGATTTTATCCCTATCCTTCTCCTATTACATGATTTCGTATCTTGTGTAAAGAGTATCTAGGGCAGATTTAGTTTTGATGGGCCTTTATTTTTCCCTCCTTAATTTCTAGGGTTTTCGCAATTCCTTCTTTATTTATTCGTCTTTTTCTTGTCACACTCACCACAGATCTCACTTTCTCTCTCTCTCTCTCTCTCTCTCTCTCTCTCTCTCTCTCTCTCTCTCTCTCTCTCTCTCTCTCTCTCTCTCTCTCTCTCTCCCTCCGTCTTGTTTAGCATTCGTTTTTTCAGATGGGTGGATCTGCCAGAAAGACAGCCGCTACCTTCTCCGAGGAACCCATTGATATGGACCCTCTTCAATCGATTCCTCCGTCACCACCCCCGACACCACATGCGACTGACGATGATGAAGCGGACTCTCCTTTTGCTGAGGAGACCACTCCACCACCACAGGCTGCTGCTCCGGACACAGACAAACCCACAACCAGTCCCTCCACCACTCCTCAACCGGAGCCGGATGAAGAACGGGCAGTCCCCACTGCTGCCGCTCATTCTGGGGTTACAACCAGAAAGCGTACCAAGGTACCCGTTCGTCAGCCCCCCCGACTCTGCCGTTTGCACAAACTGTCTGAACAATCTGCTTCTGAGGAGGATTCCGCTGACGAAGATATTCAGGAGGTGGACCCTACACCTGAGCCTCCCAAAAAGAGGGCTAAGTCCAATGCTCCGCCTAAGAAAGTGAACCCTCCTGCTCTGGACTCTCACTCTGCCCTGCCTGATGTTGCACCTCTGACCACCGCTCTGAAATCTGCTCGCGCCTTGTCTGAGCGGTTCTACACCAAGGAGGCTCAAACCAAGTTTTTGGCGATTCGAAAACGCCCACTGGTTGAGGAGAGACCATTGGACCTCAAGTCCTATGCCAAATCTGATGTCATCACCCTGCTGAAAGGTCGAGGGTGGCTAGCTGCAACTCAGAAAGCTGACAGCTATGGGAAAGTCCTGGTCCAGGAGTTCTATGCGAACCTCACCACACAACTTGATGCGGAGGGGACGCTCCAGCGTCATGTCATCTATATCCGTGGTCAGGTATGCCCCTTTACTGCTGAACTCCTGTCACAGGAAATGAAGGTACCCCTTGTGGACACTGGCGCGCTGTCTGAGTTGCGCCTGGAAAAGAATTTGAACAAAGTTGCAAGTGAGCTCACTGGTGGCTCGGTTAAGCATTGGCCCTTTGATCCTCTCTCCACCAGCGATCTAACCCCAGGTACAACTTACTGTTCCGCATTCTTGTTAGCCATTGGTTGCCCTGCTCGCAGACCTCTACTATTCGTCCCGAGGTCGCTTGTGTCTTGTTCCGGATTGGGACTGACGTTGACATCGATCTTGAAAAACTGGTGTTTGAACGCATCTACAGGGAAGCCTTTCCCAATGTACACCTTTCGCTGGGCTTTCCCTCTCTTATCTACAGGCTCCTCACAGCAAGGTACCCAGCCTTAAAAGTGACCGGGGAAGACCTTACGGAGGTCCAGGCAATGCGCGCCAGCACGAAGATCTTGAACAAGCCGCCACCATCGCCAGTTGCACCTGGCTCTTCCTCCAAGCCCAACACAGGCTCCATTCCAGATGCATCCGCCAGTCTTGAAGGAGTTCATATGGAACTCTCTCGCTTGAACGACCTGGTTGATCGTCTCACCCAGTCTCACGAAGAGCTTCGCACCTCTCTGGCCTTCCGAGCATCCAAGCTCGATCGTCTGCTGGATATTGCTGGTGCTCGCACCCCTTGATTTGTGTTTCAAAAAGGGGGAGATAACTAGTTAGGGGGAGTTGAGTGAGTTGAGTTGCGGGTCAGGGGGAGCTCTTCGGTTATTTTGAACAATTAATTTTAAGTTTTGACGGATGGTTGCACCGGTGTTGCAACCACTATGTTTTTTGTACTTCTGATCCGCACTCTCATGTTTTGAACCCTATTGATAATCCTAACCATTGCAGGCTAGCCATTTTGTGCAGATTGGTAAACAATTTTGACAAAACAAATCAAAGGGGGAGATTGTTAGGGCCGTGTGTTTCACACGTATCCGGACCCTGACCCGATCGGCCCATTCCTTATCTTTATTGATATTTTTTTGTCTAAATTATTAGGATCTAGTTCACCTGATTTGGTAATTATCCTAAAGGATATTGGTTTATCTTAAAAATTTGTTATCATCTAAAACATGATTTTTATTCCTTATCTCTTTATTGCACTTGGACTAATAAGCATGCAGGTTCATTAAGATCGGTTGGAATCCCCTTAATAAGGAAGGACAGCCTCACGGATCTACAAGAACAGCTGTCGTGCTCATCTTACTTGGAAAGAAGATCGCCAGTGGATTGCAACTAAAGATTCGATAGAAGATTCTGGTGCGCCTATATAAAGAGAAGACTCGAGATCGCTACAAGACACTTTGAAAAAGATATTAAGCAGTCAGTCTTGTATCGAGTCATTTGAGAAGAACATTAGGTCAGAGTGTCTCTGGAGTAGCTTAGTGTGTCTTCGATTCAATCGTGTTTCTAAAAACAAGTTAAGGGTTAGGTGTTGCAACTGCATATGTTAGAGGGAGTCTAGTATATGAATTGATTTAAATCCTTCATTGTAATTCATAAGTAGGAAACAGTTTGAGTCAAACTTTGGGTGAAAGCCCCGTGGACTAGGACCATTTGGACCGAACCACGTTAAAAATCTCTTGTGTTCTTTACTGTTTATGTTTTACTGTTTTTCACAATTGCAACTGCAAAAACTGTTTCAAACGTTAAAGAACTATCATCTGTTATACTTCAGTGTACAGTTGCAACTATTGCTAAGTGCAACTGGACACAGTTACAAGTATTGCAGACCCTAAGATCTTTCAAAAAGGAAAAACATAATAGTTAGATTCATTAAATTAATTCCCCAATTTAAATATGTAATATACGAAAAACCCAATAAGGTAATTACAATCTTGTTACCCTTGTTACTTAAATCAATTAACCGAGTCGATAGCAACAATGACTGGGCATTGAGTCAACATATAAAGATTTTAACCTGAAAAAAAAATGCATTGGGATCCCATTTTTATACTTCAGATTAGCTCATTATACATTGTAAACATAAAATTAAAACAACATATTTAAGTCTATCCACTGTATCCTTAATTGACTTCGTAATTTTGTACAAAAAAAATTAAAAATTAGAGGAAAAGAAAAAAATTACTTGAATTTTTTTTCTTTTTCGTTTTCTCAATTAATACAATCTTGTTACCTGTGTTGTTAATCCAGAATTTGTGCCAATTATTCACCATTAATACCTCGAGATATTATTCCAAACATGCTACTTACTCTACTTTACATAGATTTTATCAATTTGATTTGCCATTTGTCCTATAAAACCTGATGTCCCTTTCAACAATTTCACCATTCGAACAAAACATCTTATTTTTCATTTTCAGGCTACATTGTTTTCATCGAATGCATCTGCAAATAACTTATTATTCTCTAATTTCAACAATCTCATTTCAGCAATAAAAATTCAATCTTTTTGTATTTCCTTAACAAATAGCTATTGAAGAAGATACATTGAACGAGCAGAGTTGAAGGGAGTGGCAATGAAAGGTTGGATGGTTGATGAATTTGATGGCGGAACACTAGTCGCGCATGAAGGTAGTTTTTTCTCTAAAATATTTGGTGAAGTATAAAATATTACGTTTGGTGCAAATTAATAATAATGTCAAATATTTGATTTAATGCAATAATCTGATAATGTTGTGGTACGTGTATGGTGATCTCATTGTTTTTCAGGTAATTACTGTGTATCTTCAATTTTCAAAGAGAGGAAAACGAGGGTGCCTCAAAAGTTCTTGACATGTCGTGGAGGTAACTCCAATAATAAAAAAAATCGAAGATGGAGTAATGAAGAAAATCTCGGATATGACCTTCTTGAGTGTGACAAAGTAAGTTTCAAGAGCTTCAAACTTTTGTGTTAACCGTAATCCTAAAATAGAACTCATTCGATTTTTTCTTTATAATTTTCTTAGATCTTTGTGCACATCCACCAAAATTGCTATTGGTGTTTAGCGGTATTCAATAAGAAGGAAAAAAAGTCCTAGTATCTCGATTTACTTAAAGGAGTTGAATCTCCTACAAAATTTGCTGTTGAGAACCCATCTGATTTCGACCAAGCTTCCTTAACTGGTGATGATGGTGGTATAACTGTAACAATACAACTAATGATACTCATATGTTACCATTCAGTTCCCCCCTTGGCACACCTTCAACAAAAACATGCTATTTTGAAAAGCCAAGGTATTATCCAGCTTCAACTAGATTCTGTAGTTGCATCTTTCGATATTTTAAAGGTATATATTTGGATATGTTACTGACTCCTTGGTTTTGTTTGTGGAAATATGTCATTGAATGTAGGTGCAAGAGCGGATCATGACCATCAATCAAAATTAGTATATAAAGCTTGGTAATGGAAATGGTCATTGTATTTCTTTCACTCGTAGATTCTTCTTCTTCGCATGCCTTCATTCATATTCTTATGCGGGTTGCAGCAGAAGATTTGAGTTATCATAGACGAGGAAGGAGTATAAAGTCTTGTAGATGTATAGCCAAACCATATTAACAACAGAAGATAAAAAAAATACTTTTAAGAAAGATATGCTGAAGATTATTATCATCATTAGTACCATACTTGGGTTATGTTTATGACTTGGGTGAACTTGATCAAGAACTTTTTTGATACCTCGATAGCCAAGATCAGTCAGCTTATCATCAAGATCACTGTCGACGTAATTTATCTTTCAAACAAATAGATGTTGTTGCTGGTGAAAAGCTGATAGACTGTTCCTCTCACATAAAAGATGAGAGGTGCCATAGTTATACCACAAGAATTCTATTTTATTTTCTCAAAATCTTGTTTTTTTTTTCTCTTTCACATTTTGTATTGTACACACAGAAGGAAATGAGCATTCGTATTTCAAGAAAGCTACTTATTTGATTACTATAAATTGTTTTGTGATATTTTTTTGCCATGCTGTGGGATGAATTTTATTTTGAACAATGATCATTGAGGAAAATAAAAATGTACATAAAAATATTGTTGATTAAATTAACTTGGATCATGATGGCCAAAGAATAATTGTTCCAAAAAGAATAATGCATGGTCGCATAGAAATACTGAAAACTATAGGATTCTTAAATCTTTATTATATTGATCTCATCCCTTTTGTTAGGTTAAACCTAACCGATTTGATTGTCTTTCTCTCACATGAAGTTATATTTGTCTAATTGAAATGTCAAAAATGGATATATTATCCTCGAATTTTAACGGAAAAAACATAAAATCCCAATCGTTTTTTGGTATATGATTTTTTTCCTCATAATTATGTGTTCGGTGTAGCTAAAGAAATGATCATTAATAGTTCAAGAAAGGTGGTGAATTTATTCATGAACAAGTGGTGCCATGTGCTATTTTTGTAGTAGATATTTAGCTCGAGCCATATCATACGTGAATTTATACGCAAAAAATGACTCTATTGTCAATTCGTAAAAATTCTCATTCCAAACTATTGTACGTAGTACATCAAGTGTGATAAGCGATTACTAGATACTTCATCCCATAAAAGTAACCACGTGACGCCTGATTTGGCAATAGATCGTATTATATATATATGTGTGTCGGTTACAAGTCAATGATCTAATAATACAACGAATCTATCTCAAATCTGGCCTACACTATGTATCTCGCGTAGACTTGGTCCGAAACACCTCGAACTAACGCCTCGATGCTTGGACGACAATGGTATATCGGTGACTAGATCAGATGTATATCGGTGATTGTCTTCGACATGATATCGAGGATGCCCCTCGATGTGATATTGGTAGTGTGGTGGTATGACGTATCAGAGGAGCACAAGGTAATCCCGATATCGAGTATGATATCGGGAGTGAGATCGGGGATTTATTTCGATGTGATGCATGGTAGCTTAGGGATAATAATTGCTTCCTTTGGGATCCGGGCACCGCGTATTTATAGACCTCGGGATCCGGGGACCAAAGTAACATATCGGTGATTATTACCGATATGATATCGAAAGTGATCCCCGATATGGCCAAATATGGGCTTGGTTTGGGCCAGGCCCAATATGCGGGAAATGCCCATATCATGTAGTCCCCCAATTTGGGGATTCTTATATTAGAGATAAGAATTCGCAAATTTAATTTTAAATTTCTGGGTTACCTG
The DNA here is from genome assembly GCA_948329865.1 of Linaria vulgaris. Taxonomy (NCBI): domain Eukaryota; kingdom Viridiplantae; phylum Streptophyta; class Magnoliopsida; order Lamiales; family Plantaginaceae; genus Linaria; species Linaria vulgaris. Next base: position 70,472,762 of record OX415249.1, read on the forward strand.
TACCCTTCGTCCCGCCAGTTCAAATGACGGAGATCAAATTTGCGGGGAATGCACTTCGTGATAAATTTCGCTGGACTCCCAAGTAAAGTGGATGTATAATTTGAGGTCCGTATTTGAATTTTTCGTTCGCCGAACGGGATTTTAAATTGCCCGCACATCTCGGGATTGCGCTCTGTGATAAACTTTGGTGAACCCCCCAGTGCGTCTGTCCTTGCCCCTGTCCTTTTATCTATATCGAATATCAGTACCGATGTGAGATCGAAACTTTGTTTCGATCTAGCATCTTCGATATCTATAAATAGGGCTGTCAGGGAAGTGAAACTCACTTTGGCTTATAGCGAAAATTCGTTGTTCCTCCGAAAAGTACGCCGAATTTGACTTTCAATATCGTTTTCGATATCACTTTCGATATCTCGTTCGATTTTGACTTTCATCCTTTAGCGCGTCAGTATGTCGTTTGCCGGGGACAGTGTTGGCGCAGGTTTGCCCGAGATGGATTTCGAAGAGGGCGGAATGGAATTTTTGGAAAACGAGATGTTTGGGCCTGATCAGTTGACTGGCGACCAGGGCGGTGCTGAATTTTCTGCTCTGCCAGAAGCTGTCGGTCCTAATGTGGACGAATGGGGCTTTGGGGTCAGCCCCCCGAAATATATGACCTCAGAGAAGTACGAGGATATGACGTCTCATGTTCCTCATCATGCTGGTTATTACTCCGACTAGTATGACATCCCCGAAGGGTATAAGGTCATATTCCCTAGTGCGGATCAACGAATGCATACTCCACCAAAAGGTTGCATTACTGTTAATGCCAAGCATTTCAAGAACGGACTGCACTTCCCGATTGATCCTGCGGTTAGTGCTATCGTACCGAGCATCGGGGTCTGCTTGGGACAGCTATCCCCCAATTCTCTGGGGGTACATCGTGGCTTTTATTTGTGTCATGAGAGCGTTGGGTGCCCCTTGCGGAGCTAATGAGTCCTGGGAGCTCTTTAGTGTCATGGTCAACAGAAAGGGCGGTGATAGAGGGTTCTTTTGTGTGCGGGCCCAGTCGGGACTTAGGTTCGTACAATATACTCAATCTAGTTATGGATTTGGAAATAAGTGTGAGTATATGTACATCCAGGAGAGGACGGCTAGCGAGTTTGATGCGCTTCCTCGTGTGTGGTGTGAAGACACCAAATATGAGAGACGAGCCGCTGTCGGGCCAACTGCACATAGCCTCGAATTTCTGAGGAAATTGATTAACCATCCGTACGACGGTACCCTACTTTGCAGTGACATAGTTTTGCGAGCAAGTGGGATATCTCCCGTACGTTATAACGGTCCCTCTACACTCGGTAAGTGTTATATCTTTATAAGTTGCTACCTTCCTCCCGATTTATTTCTTGATCCTATATTTCACGTGGCTTGCAGCCGATTTGGTAGAGTACTGTAGTCTGGATGGGATAGCGGAACGTAGACAGCTATGGGCCGAAGCCGCTACAAATGATGCACCTCCACTCGTCAAGAAGAGGGGTCGTGAGGGCGTATGACTAAAACATCTTATTTTTCATTTTCAGGCTACATTGTTTTCGTCGAATGCATCTGCAAAAAACCCATTATTCTCTAGTTTCAACAATCTCATTTGTATTCATAAAAAAAAAAACAATCTCATTTGAGCAATAAAAATTCAATCTTTTTGTATTTCCTTAAAATTAGTTGTTGAAGAAGATACATTGAACGAGCAGAGTTGAAACGAGTGGCAATGAAAGGTTGGATGGTTGAAGAATTTGATGGTGGAACACTAGTCGCGAATGAAGGTAATTTTTTCTCTAAAACATTTTGGTGAAGTATAAAATATTACGTTTGGTGCAAATTAATAATAATGTCAAATATTTGATTTAATGCAATAATCTGATAATGTTGTGGTACGTGTATGGTGATCTTATTGCTTTTCAGGTAATTACTGTGTATCTTCAATTTTCAAAGAGAGGAAAACGAGGGTGCCTCAAAAGTTCTTGAAATGTCGTGGAGGTAGCTCCAATAATAAAAAAAATCGAAGATGGAATAATTCAGAAAATTTTGGATGTGACGTTCTTGAGTGTGACAAAGTAAGTTTCAAGAGCTGCAAACTTTTGTATTAACCGTAATCCTAAATAGATCTCATTCGATTTTTTCTTTATAATTTTCTTAGATCTTTGTGCACATCCACCAAAATTACTATTGGTGTTTAGCGCTATTCAATAAGAAGGAAAAAAAGTTCCAGTATCTCGATTTACTTAAAGGAGTTGAATCTCCTACAAAATTTGCTGCTGAGAACCCATCTGATTTCGAACAAGCTTCCTTGACTGGTGATGATGGTGGTATAACTGTAACAATACAACTAACGATACTCATGTGTTACCATTCAGTTCTCCCCTTGGCACACCTTCAACAAAAACATGCTATTTTGAAAAGCCAAGGTATTATCCAGCTTCAACTAGATTCTGTAGTTGCATCTTTCGATATTTTAAAGGTATATATTTGGAAATGTTACTGACTCCTTGGTTTTGTTTGTGGAAATATGTCATTGAATGTAGGTGCAAGAGCGGATCATGACCAATAAACAAAACTAGTATATAAAGCTGGGTAATGGAAATGGTCATTGTATTTCTTTCACTCGTGGATTCTTCTTCATCGCGTTCCTTCATTCATATTCTTATGCGGGTTGCAGCAGAAGATTTGAGTTATCATAGACGAGGAAGGAGTATAAAGTCTTGTAGATGTATAGCCAAATCATATTAACAACAGAAGATAAATTTTTTTTTTTAAGAAAGATATCCCGAAGATTATTATCATCATTAGAACCATAATTGGGTTATGTTTATGACTTGGGTGAACTAGATCAGGAACTTTTTTGATACCTCGATAGCCAAGATCAGTCAGTTTATCATCAAGATCACTATCGACGTAATTTATCTTTCAAACAAATAGACGTTGTTGCTGGTGAAAAGCTGATAGACTGTTCCTCTCACATAAAAGATGAGTAGGTGCCATAGTTATACAACAAGAATTCTATTTTCTTTTCTCAAAACCTTGTTTCTTTTTTCTCTTTCACATTTTGTATTGTACGCACAGAAGGAAATGAGCATTCATATTTCAAGAAAGCTACTTAAATGATTACTGTAAATTGTTTTGCGATATTTTTTGGCCATTTTATAATTTCTGCCCGATAACTTTTCCCAAATTCAAGTTTTGCCCTTTTTTTAAACGGGCTCGAAAAATGCCCTGTAACTTTTTTTTTTAATTAATTTCTGCCCGACGGGCTCAAAACCAAGCCCAGTCAAATTTTTTTTATTATTAATTAATAACTATATTTAATTTTAATTATATTTTAATCTAAATCATAAAGAAATTGTATAAAATCAAGTTTATTAAAAAAAATTGTCTTAAAATGTTTACTAAATTTATATTACTAGTAAAAACTAAAAATAAATTATATATATACTAGTAAATTAAAAATAAATTATATATTGATCTAAATCATAAAAAATGTATATATTCAAGTTTTATTAAAAAAGTTTATCTTAAAAAGTTTAATAATGTACGAACTATACCCATCGTTTAGCCTTTTTTACGAAACTATACCCAACTTTTGAACTTTTACAATACTATACCCAACATTTGAAAACCGTAACTATACTATACCTATACTAAATTTCCGGCCAAAAAACGTCATTTCCAGACAAAGTGACATCATGTCTCGGCAGTCATTTCCAGACAAAATTCCTTTAATACTACAAAAATAATTCGAAATATTGCAGTTATGCCCTCAGACTTTATCAATTCAACTAATTTAGGTTATATTTTATAATTTTATTTAAATATTTATATTTTATAATTTTATATAAATCTTTGTATTTTATAATTTTATATGAATCTTTATTAAAAACAATATATATAATTTTTTATAACAAAAAAAAAAGTCATCTTCCCCAACCCCCCCGACCCACCCTCCCCGACCCACCCCTACCCCCGCCCCACACGCCCCCACCTCCCCGACCCACCCCTACCCCGCCCCACCCACCCCCACCCGCCCCCCACCTCCCCGACCCACCCCTACCCCGCACCACACGCACCATCACCGCGATTTGCAGTGGTGGTGGCGTCGATTTGATGCCACCGCCACTGTAAATCGCGGTGGTGGTGGCGGTGGCGGTGGCGTCGAATTGACGCCACCACCACTGCAAATCGCGGTGGTGGTGGAGTCAAATCGACGCCACCGCCACCATCATTGCGATTTGCAGTGGTGGTGCGTGTGGGGCGGGGTAGGGGTGGCTCGGGGAGGTGGGGGCGAGTGGGGGCGTGTGGGGCGGGGTAGGGGTGGGTCGGGGAGGTGGGGGCGTGTGGGGTGGGGTAGGGGTGGGTGGGGAAGATGACTTTTTATTTTTATTTTTTTTGTTATAAAAAATTATATATATTTTTTTTATAAAGATTTATATAAAATTATAAAATATAAAGATTTATATAAAATTGTAAAATATAAATATTTAAATAAAATTATAAAATATAACCTAAATTAGTTGAATTGATAAAGTCTGAGGGCATAACGGCAATACTTCGAATTATTTTTGTAGTATTAAAGGAATTTTATCTGGAAATGACTATATTACCCCCCTCACTTGCCGAAACATGATGTCAGTTTGTCTGGAAATGACGTTTTTTGGCCGGAAATTTAGTATAGGTATAGTATAGTTACGGTTTTCAAAGGTTGGGTATAGTATTGCAAAAGTTCAAAAGTTGGGTATAGTTTCGTAAAAAAGGCTAAACGATGGGTATAGTTCGTATATTTATTAAACTTTTTAAGATAAACTTTTTTAATTAACTTGAATATATACATTTTTTATGATTTAGATCAATATATAATTTATTTTTAATTTACTAGTATATATATAATTTATTTTTAGTTTTTACTAGTAATATAAATTTAGTAAACATTTTAAGACAATTGTTTTTAATAAACTTGATTTTATACAATTTATTTATGATTTAGATCAAAATATAATTAAAATTAAATATAGTTATTAATTAAAAATAAAAAAATTGACTGGGCTTGGTTTTGAACCCGTCGGGCAGAAATTAATTAAAAAAAAAAGTTACAGGGCATTTTTCGAGCCCGTTTAAAAAAAGGGCAAAACTTGAATTTGGGAAAGGTTATCGGGCAAAAATTATAAAATGCCCATATTTTTTTGCCATGCTGTGGGATGAATTTTATTTTGAACAATGATCATTGAGGAAAATAAAAATGTACATAAAAATATTGTTGATTAAATTAACTTGGATCATGATGGCCAAAGAATAATTGTTCCAAAAAGAATAATGCATGGTCGCATAGAAATACTAAAAACTATAGGATTCTTAAATCTTTATTATATTGATCTCATCCCTTTTGTTAGGTTAAACCTAACCGATTTGATTGTCTTTCTGTCACATGAAGTTATATTTGTCTAATTGAAATGTCAAAAATGGATATATTATCCTCGAATTTTTACGGAAAAAACATAAAATCCCAATCGTTTTTTGGTATATAAGTTTTTTCCTCATAATTATGTGTTCGGTGTAGCTAAAGAAATGATCATTAATAGTTCAAGAAAGGTGGTGAATTTATTCATGAACAAGTGGTGCCATGTGCTATTTTTGTAGTAGATATTTAGCTCGAGCCATATCATACGTGAATTTATACGCAAAAAAATGACTCTATTGTCAATTCGTAAAAGTCCTCTTTCCAAACTATTGTACATAGTACACCAAGTGTGATAAGCGATTACTAGATACTTCATCCCATAAAAGTAACCACGCGACGCCATACATTTAAATAGTCAGAAAGTCAAAATGGTGGGTTTGCTTATTTAGTAACCATGTGAGAATACTTCATTTACTGAACGAAAAATCAAGGTATTGGAGAAAATCAAGTGTGGAGTATCCCGCATTAAAAAGGAATGAGTAAATTGAGTCGCATATGAGCAAAAGGCCCATAAAACGAATGTCTTATGGTTTTGTAGTCAAGATGTGGTGTCAAGCTAACTAGTATATACAACTTTATCTCATTGATTTATACCTCATGGTTAGTGGCTCTACCGATGCTATCAATTAAACCTAACTGAACATTCTAGCATGAAGGGTTGACTAGCCAATATTCAATCCTTATTTACCTTAAATATATCCATTCTACTGTTGAAGAAAAAGACATGTCACGTTTGGCAATCTTTGCCTTCTCCATCGTCGCTTTCATGGTGGCGTGCATATCAAATGGTCTTTGATGGATTTTCCTAACAATCTTACAAGTTATTTTTAGTTGAACAAGTGTTTGAAAGTTTGACATTGTTGACAAGTAGCCCCATAAACGTAGATTAGATTAGAATGATGGGAGAGAGCCAGACAAAGTTGATTTGACGTACAAAATTAGTCAGCTTGGACTATAATTGATTAACATCATCAATGAAATGAAAGTGTATGATAGTTAAGGAAATTAGTTGGCCACGACTATAATAAGTACTAAAATCGACAATTTGAAACTAAGATGAATTTTACAGAGCCAACTGAAAAGGTATTCAAATTTGCATTCAACAATTACAAATCTAAGGAGTCAAGATGAATTGCCCTCATGATGTTTTCGTTTGTTACAATCTCGAAAGAAAAAGTTAAATAACAGAAAAGAGCGTGTGAGGTTTATATAAGCCGCTAGCTCTTGATATTCACGATCAATATTTACACAATTAACATAACTATAAATGGAAAGCAGTTAGTTGTTATTTTTTATTTTTCTCGATATCAGTTGGCCGTTATTGTTAATTCTAACGGGTAACCGAATTTTAATTTTTTGCGAAAAATAGAAATTCTTTCATTTTGTCTTTTTATAAGAAGTTTACGTGGTAATCGTGGTTTATGGGCTTTTGCGTCAACCTAGAGGTCAACTTGGTGCAACTTAAAGCTAGCCCATACTCGTGTGGATGTAATGGTCAAATATAGTAGTATATAGATTTAAGTCTTGGCTTGAAATTCATTGGGATACATATATTTCATTCAATAAGATTGGCTCATTCTAACTTTAAAAGGAAAAACTTAATAGTTAGATTCATCAAATTAATTCCCTAATTTAAATATGTAATATACGAAAAAACCCAATAAGGTAATCACAATCTTGTTACCCTTGTTACTTAAATCAATTAACCGAGTCGATATCAACAATGACTAGGCATTGAGTCAACATATAAAGATTTTAACCTGAAAAAGAAATGCTTTGGGATCCCATTTTCATACTTCGGATTAGCTCATTATACATTGTAAACATAAAATTAAAACAACATATTTAAGTGTATCCACTGTATCCTTTATTGATTTCGTAATTTTGTACAAAACAAATTAAAAATTAGAGGAAAAGAAAAAAATAACTTGAGTTTTTTTCTTTTTCGTTTTCTCAATTAATACAATCTTGTTACCCGTGTTGTTAATCCAGAGTTGGTGCCAACTATTCACCATTAATACCTCGAGATATTAATTCCAAACCTGCTACTTACTCTACTTTACATAGATTTTATCAATTTGATTTGCCATTTGTCCTATAAAACCTGATGTCCCTTTCAACAATTTTACTATTCGAACAAAACATCTTATTTTTCATTTTCAGGCTACATTGTTTTCGTCGAATGCATCTGCAAAAAACCTATTATTCTCTAGTTTCAACAATCTCATTTGTATTCATCAAAAAAAAAAAACAATCTCATTTGAGCAATAAAAATTCAATCTTTTTGTATTTCCTTAAAATTAGCTATTGAAGAAGATACATTGAACGAGCAGAGTTGAAAGGAGTGGCAATGAAAGGTTGGATGGTTGGAGAATTTGATGGCGGAACACTAGTCGCGAATGAAGGTAATTTTTTGTCTAAAACATTTTGGTGAAGTATAAAATATTACGTTTTGTGCAAATTAATAATAATGTCAAATATTTGATTTAATGCAATAATCTGATAATGTTGTGGTACGTGTATGGTGATCTAATTGCTTTTCAGGTAATTACTGTGTATCTTCAATTTTCAAAGAGAGGAAAACGAGGGTGCCTCAAAAGTTCTTGAAATGTCGTGGAGGTAGCTCCAATAATAAAAAAAATCGAAGATGGAATAATTCAGAAAATTTCGGATGTGACGTTCTTGAGTGTGACAAAGTAAGTTTCAAGAGCTGCAAACTTTTGAATTAACCGTAATCCTAAAATAGATCTCATTCGATTTTTTCTTTATAATTTTCTTAGATCTTTGTGCACATCCACCAAAATTACTATTGGTGTTTAGCGCTATTCAATAAGAAGGAAAAAAAGTTCCAGTATCTCGATTTACTTAAAGGAGTTGAATCTCCTACAAAATTTGCTGCTGAGAACCCATCTGATTTCGAACAAGCTTCCTTGACTGGTGATGATGGTGGTATAACTGTAACAATACAACTAACCATACTCATGTGTTACCATTCAGTTCTCCCCTTGGCACACCTTCAACAAAAAATGCTATTTTGAAAAGCCAAGGTATTATCCAGCTTCAACTTGATTCTGTAGTTGCATCTTTCGATATTTTAAAGGTATATATTTGGAAATGTTACTGACTCCTTGGTTTTGTTTGTGGAAATAAGTCATTGAATGTAGGTGCAAGAGCGGATCATGACCAAGAATCAAAACTAATATATAAAGATTGGTAATGGAAATGGTCATTGTATTTCTTTCACTCGTAGATTCTTCTTCATCGCGTGCCTTCATTCATATTCTTATGCGGGTTGCAGCAGAAGATTTGAGTTATCATAGACGAGGAAGGAGTATAAAGTCTTGTAGATGTATAGCCAAACCATATTAACAACAGAAGATAAAAAAAAAACTTTTAAGAAAGATATGCCGAAGATTATTATCATCATTAGAACCATACTTGGGTTATGTTTATGACTTGGGTGAACTAGATCAGGAACTTTTCTGATACCTAGATTGCCAAGATCAGTCAGCTTATCATCAAGATCACTATCAATGTAATTTTTCTTTCAAACAAATAGACGTTGTTGCTGGTGAAAAGCTGATAGACTGTTCCTCTCACATAAAAGATGAGTAGGTGCCATAGTTATACAACAAGAATTCTATTTTATCTTCTCAAAACCTTGTTTCTCTTTTCTCTTTCACATTTTGTATTGTACGCACAGAAGGAAATGAGCATTCATATTTCAAGAAAGCTATATATGATTACTATAAATTGTTTTGCGATATTTTTTTGCCATGCTGTGGGATGAATTTTATTTTGAACAATGATCATTGAGGAAAATAAAAATGTACATAAAAATATTGTTGATTAAATTAACTTGGATCATGATGGCCAAAGAATAATTGTTCCAAAAAGAATAATGCATGGTCGCATAGAAATACTGAAAACTATAGGATTCTTAAATCTTTATTATATTGATCTCATCCTTTTTGTTAGGTTAAACCTAACCGATTTGATTGTCTTTCTCTCACATGAAGTTATATTTGTCTAATTGAAATGTCAAAAATGGATATATTATCCTCGAATTTTAACGGAAAAAACATAAAATCCCAATCGTTTTTTGGTATATAATTTTTTTCCTCATAATTATGTGTTTGGTGTAGCTAAAGAAATGATCATTAATAGTTCAAGAAAGGTGGTGAATTTATTCATGAACAAGTGGTGCCATGTGCTATTTTTGTAGTAGATATTTAGCTCGAGCCATATCATACGTGAATTTATACGCAAAAAAATGACTCTATTGTCAATTCGTAAAAATCCTCTTTCCAAACTATTGTACATAGTACACCAAGTGTGATAAGCGATTACTAGATACTTCATCCCATAAAAGTAACCATATGACGCCATACATTTAAATAGTCAGAAAGTCAAAATGGTGGGTTTGCTTATTTAGTAACCATGTGAGAATACTTCATTTACTGAACGAAAAATCAAGGTATTGGAGAAAATCAAGTGTGGAGTATCCCGCATTAAAAAGGAATGAGTAAATTGAGTCGCATATGAGCAAAAGACCCATAAAACGAATGTCTTATGGTTTTGTAGTCAAGATGTGGTGTCAAGCTAACTAGTATATACAACTTTATCTCATTGATTTATACCTCATGGTTAGTGGCTCTACCGATGCTATCAATTAAACCTAACTGAACATTCTAGCATGAGGGGTTGACTAGCCAATATTCAATCCTTATTTGCCTTAAATATATCCATTCTACTGTTGAAGAAAAAGACATGTCACGTTTGGCAATCTTTGCTTTCTCCATAGTCGCTTTCATGGTGGCGTGCATATCAAATGGTCTTTGATGGATTTTCCTAACAATCTTACAAGTTATTTTTAGTTGAACAACTGTTTGAAAGTTTGACAATGTTGACAAGTAGCCCCATAAACGTAGATTAGATTAGAATGATGGGAGAGAGCCAGGCAAAGTTGATTTGACGTACAAAATTAGTCAGCTTGGACTATAATTGATTAACATCATCAACGAAATGAAAGTGTATGATAGTTAAGGAAATTAGTTGGCCACGACTATAATAAGTACTAAAATCGACAATTTGAGACTAAGATGACTTTTACAGAGCCAACTGAAAAGGAATTCAAATTTGCATTCAACAATTACAAATCTAAGGAGTCAAGATGAATTGCCCTCATGATGTTTTCGTTTGTTACAATCTCGAAAGAAAAAGTTAAATAACAGAAAAAAGCGTGTGAGGTTTATATAAGCCGCTAGCTCTTGATATTCACGATCAATATTTACACAATTAACATAACTATAAATGGAAAGCAGTTAGTTGTTATTTTTTATTTTTCTCGATATCAGTTGGTCGTTATTGTTAATTCTAACGGGTAACCGAATTTTAATTTTTTGCGAAAAATAGAAATTCTTTCATTTTGTCTTTTTATAAGAAGTTTACGTGGTAATCGTGGTTTATGGGCTTTTGCGTCAACCTAGAGGTCAACTTGGTGCAACTTAAAGCTAGCCCATACTCGTGGGGATGTAATGGTCAAATATAGTAGTATATAGATTTAAGTCTTGGCTTGAAATTCATTGGGATACATATACTTCATTCAATAAGATTGGCTCATTCTAACTTTAAAAGGAAAAACTTAATAGTTAGATTCATCAAATTAATTCCCTAATTTAAATATGTAATATACGAAAAAATCCAATAAGGTAATTACAATCTTGTTACCCTTGTTACTTAAATCAATTAACCGAGTCGATAGCAACAATGACTAGGCATTGAGTTAACATATAAAGATTTTAACCTGAAAAAGAAATGCATTGGGATCCCATTTTTATACTTCGGATTAGCTCATTATACATTGTAAACATAAAATTAAAACAACATATTTAAATCTATCCACTGTATCCTTTATTCATTTCGTAATTTTGTACAAAACAAATTAAAAATTAGATGAAAAGAAAAAAATAACTTGAGTTTTTTTCTTTTTCGTTTTCTCAATTAATACAATCTTGTTACCCGTGTTGTTAATCCAGAGTTGGTGCCAACTATTCACCATTAATACCTCGAGATATTATTCCAAACCTGCTACTTACTCTACTTTACATAGATTTTATCAATTTGATTCGCCATTTGTCCTATAAAACCTGATGTCCCTTTCAACAATTTTACGATTCGAACAAAACATCTTATTTTTCATTTTCAGGCTACATTGTTTTCGTCGAATGCATCTGCAAAAAACGTATTATTCTCTAGTTTCAACAATCTCATTTGTATTCATCAAAAAAAAAAAACAATCTCATTTGAGCAATAAAAATTCAATCTTTTTGTATTTCCTTAAAATTAGCTATTGAAGAAGATACATTGAACGAGCAGAGTTGAAAGGAGTGGCAATGAAAGGTTGGATGGTTGAAGAATTTGATAGCGGAACACTAGTCGCGAATGAAGGTGATTTTTTGTCTAAAACATTTTGGTGAAGTATAAAATATTACGTTTGGTGCAAATTAATAATAATGTCAAATATTTGATTTAATGCAATAATCTGATAATGTTATGGTACGTGAATGGTGATCTCATTGCTTTTCAGGTAATTACTGTGTATCTGCAATTTTCAAAGAGAGGAAAACGAGGGTGCCTCAAAAGTTCTTGAAATGTCGTGGAGGTAGCTCCAATAATAAAAAAAATCGAAGATGGAATAATTCAGAAAATTTCGGATGTGACGTTCTTGAGTGTGACAAAGTAAGTTTCAAGAGCTGCAAACTTTTGTATTAACCGTAATCCTAAAATAGATCTCATTCGATTTTTTCTTTATAATTTTCTTAGATCTTTGTGCACATCCACCAAAATTACTATTGGTGTTTAGCGCTATTCAATAAGAAGGAAAAAAAGTTCCAGTATCTCGATTTACTTAAAGGAGTTGAATCTCCTACAAAATTTGCTGCTGAGAACCCATCTGATTTCGAACAAGCTTCCTTGACTGGTGATGATGGTGGTATAACTGTAACAATACAACTAACGAGACTCATGTGTTACCATTCAGTTCTCCCCTTGGCACACCTTCAACAAAAACATGCTATTTTGAATAGCCAAGGTATTATCCAGCTTCAACTTGATTCTGTAGTTGCATCTTTCGATATTTTAAAGGTATATATTTGGAAATGTTACTGACTCCTTGGTTTTGTTTGTGGAAATAAGTCATTGAATGTAGGTGCAAGAGCGGATCATGACCAAGAATCAAAACAAATATATAAAGCTTGGTAATGGAAATGGTCATTGTATTTCTTTCAGTCGTAGATTCTTCTTCATCGCGTGCCTTCATTCATATTCTTATGCGGGTTGCAGCAGAAGATTTGAGTTATCATAGACGAGGAAGGAGTATAAAGTCTTGTAGATGTATAGCCAAACCATATTAACAACAGAAGATAAAAAAAAAACTTTTAAGAAAGATATGCCGAAGATTATTATCATCATTAGAACCATACTTGGGTTATGTTTATGACTTGGGTGAACTAGATCAGGAACTTTTCTGATACCTCGATTGCCAAGATCAGTCAGCTTATCATCAAGATCACTATCGACGTAATTTATCTTTAAAGCAAATAGACGTTGTTGCTGGTGAAAAGCTGATAGACTGTTCCTCTCACATAAAAGATGAGTAGGTGCCATAGTTATACAACAAGAATTCCATTTTATCTTCTCAAAACCTTGTTTCTCTTTTCTCTTTCACATTTTGTATTGTATGCACATAAGGAAATGAGCATTCATATTTCAAGAAAGCTACTTATATGATTACTATAAATTGTTTTGCGATATTTTTTTGCCATGCTGTGGGATGAATTTTATTTTGAACAATGATCATTGAGGAAAATAAAAATGTACATAAAAATATTGTTGATTAAATTAACTTGGATCATGATGGCCAAAGAATAATTGTTCCAAAAAGAATAATGTATGGTCGCATAGAAATACTGAAAACTATAGGATTCTTAAATCTTTATTATATTGATCTCATCCCTTTTGTTAGGTTAAACCTAACCGATTTGATTGTCTTTCTCTCACATGAAGTTATATTTGTCTAATTGAAATGTCACAAAATGGATATATTATCCTCGAATTTTAACGGAAAAAACATAAAATCCCAATCGTTTTTTGGTATATAATTTTTTTCCTCATAATTATGTGTTCGGTGTAGCTAAAGAAATGATCATTAATAGTTCAAGAAAGGTGGTGAATTTATTCATGAACAAGTGGTGCCATGTGCTATTTTTGTAGTAGATATTTAGCTCGAGCCCTATCATACGTGAATTTATACGCCAAAAAATGACTCTATTGTCAATTCGTAAAAATCCTCTTTCCAAACTATTGTACATAGTACACCAAGTGTGATAAGCGATTACTAGATACTTCATCCCATAAAAGTAACCACGCGACGCCATACATTTAAATAGTCAGAAAGTCAAAATGGTGGGTTTGCTTATTTAGTAACCATGTGAGAATACTTCATTTACTGAACGAAAAATCAAGGTATTGGAGAAAATAAAGTGTGGAGTATCCCGCATTAAAAAAGAATGAGTAAATTGAGTCGCATATGAGCAAAAGACCCATAGAACGAATGTCTTATGGTTTTGTAGTCAAGATGTGGTGTCAAGCTAACTAGTATATACCACTTTATCTCATTGATTTATACCTCATGGTTAGTGGCTCTATTGATGCTATCAATTAAACCTAACTGAACATTCTAGCATGAGGGGTTGACTAGCCAATATTCAATCCTTATTTGCCTTAAATATATCCATTCTACTGTTGAAGAAAAAGACATGTCACGTTTGGCAATCTTTGCCTTCTCCATCGTCGCTTCCTTGGTGGCGTGCATATCAAATGGTCTTTGATGGATTTTCCTAACAATCTAACAAGTTATTTTTAGTTGAACAAGTGTTTGAAAGTTTGACATTGTTGACAAGTAGCCCCATAAACGTAGATTAGATTAGAATGATGGGAGAGAGCCAGGCAAAGTTGATTTGACGTACAAAATTAGTCAGCTTGGACTATAATTGATTAACATCATCAACGAAATGAAAGAGTATGATAGTTAAGGAAATTAGTTGGCCACCACTATAATAAGTACTAAAATCGACAATTTGAAACAAAGATGAATTTTACAGAGTCAACTGAAAAGGAATTCAAATTTGCATTCAACAATTACAAATCAAAGGAGTCAAGATGAATTGCCCTCATGATGTTTTCGTTTGTTACACTCTCGAAAGAAAAAGTTAAATAACAGAAAAGAGCGTGTGAGGTTTATATAAGCCGCTAGCTCTTGATATTCACGATCAATATTTACATAATTAACATAACTATAAATGGAAAGCAGTTAGTTGTTATTTTTTATTTTTCTCGATATCAGTTGGTCGTTATTGTTAATTCTAACGGCTAACCGAATTTTAATTTTTTGCGAAAAATAGAAATTCTTTCATTTTGTCTTTTTATAAGAAGTTTACGTGGTAATCGTGGTTTATGGGCTTTTGCGTCAACCTAGAGGTCAACTTGGTGCAACTTAAAGCTAGCCCATACTCGTGTGGATGTAATAATAAGAAAAATGGTCAAATATAGTAGTATATAGATTTGAGTCTTGGCTTGAAATTCATTGGGATACATATACTTCATTCAATAAGATTGGCTCATTCTAACTTTAAAAGGAAAAACTTAATAGTTAGATTCATCAAATTAATTCCCGAATTTAAATATGTAATATACGAAAAACCCAATAAGGTAATTACAGTCTTGTTACCCTTGTTACTTAAATCAATTAACCGAGTCGATAGCAACAATGACTAGGCATTGAGTCAACATATAAAGATTTTAACCTGAAAAAGAAATGCATTGGGATCCCATTTTTATACTTTAGATTAGCTCATTATACATTGTAAACATAAAATTAAAACAACATATTTAAGTCTATCCACTGTATCCTTTATTGATTTCGTAATTTTGTACAAAACAAATTAAAAATAAGAGGAAAAGAAAAAAATAACTTGAGTTTTTTTCTTTTTCGTTTTCTCAATTAATACAATCTTGTTACCCGTGTTGTTAATCCAGAGTTGGTGCCAACTATTCACCATTAATACCTCGAGATATTATTCCAAACCTGCTACTTACTCTACTTTACATAGATTTTATCAATTTGATTTGCCATTTGTCCTATAAAACCTGATGTCCCTTTCAACAATTTTACGATTCGAGCAAAACATCTTATTTTTCATTTTCAGGCTACATTGTTTTCGTCGAATGCATCTGCAAAAAACCTATTATTCTCTAGTTTCAACAATCTCATTTGTATTCATCAAAAAAAAAAATCTCATTTGAGCAATAAAAATTCAATATTTTTGAATTTCCTTAAAATTAGCTATTGAAGAAGATACATTGAATGAGCAGAGTTGAAAGGAGTGGCAATTAAAGGTTGGATGATTGAAGAATTTGATTGCGGAACACTAGTCGCGAATGAAGGTAATTTTTTCTCTAAAACATTTTGGTGAAGTATAAAATATTACATTTGGTGCAAATTAATAATAATGTCAAATATTTGATTTAATGCAATAATCTGATAATGTTATGGTACGTGAATGGTGATCTCATTGCTTTTCAGGTAATTACTGTGTATCTGCAATTTTCAAAGAGAGGAAAACGAGGGTGCCTCAAAAGTTCTTGAAATGTCGTGGAGGTAGCTCCAATATTAAAAAAAATCGAAGATGGAGTAATTTAGAAAATTTCGGATGTGACGTTCTTGAGTGTGACAAAGTAAGTTTCAAGAGCTGCAAACTTTTGTATTAACCGTAATCCTAAAATAGATCTCATTCGATTTTTTCTTTATAATTTTCTTAGATCTTTGTGCACATCCACCAAAATTACTATTGGTGTTTAGCGCTATTCAAAGAAAGTTCCAGTATCTCGATTTACCTAAAGGAGTTGAGTCTCCTACAAAATTTGCTGCTGAGAACCCATCTGATTTCGACCAAGCTTCATTGACTGGTGATGATGGTGGTATAACTGTAACAATACAACTAACGATACTCATGTGTTACCATTCAGTTCTCCCCTTGGCACACCTTCAACAAAAACATGCTATTTTGAAAAGCCAAGGTATTATCCAGCTTCAACTAGATTCTGTAGTTGCATCTTTCGATATTTTAAAGGAATATATTTGGAAATGTTACTGACTCCTTGGTTTTGTTTGTGGAAATATGTCATTGAATGTAGGTGCAAGAGCGGATCATGACCAAGAATCAAAACTAGTATATAAAGCTTGGTAATGGAAATGGTCATTGTATTTCTTTCACTCGTGGATTCTTCTTCATCGCGTTCCTTCATTCATATTCTTATTTGGGTTGCAGCAGAAGATTTGAGTTATCATAGACGAGGAAGAAGTATAAAGTCTTGTAGATGTATAGCCAAACCATATTAACAACAGAAGATAAAAAAAAAGCTTTTAAGAAAGATATGCCGAAGATTATTATCATCATTAGAACCATACTTGGGTTATGTTTATGACTTGGGTGAACTAGATCAGGAACTTTTTTGATACCTCGATAGCCAAGATCAGTCAGCTCATCATCAAGATCACTATCGACGTAATTTATCTTTCAAACAAATAGACGTTGTTGCTGGTGAAAAGCTGATAGACTATTCCTCTCACATAAAAGATGAGTAGGTGCCATAGTTATACAACAAGAATACTATTTTATTTTCTCAAATCCTTGTTTCTTTTTTCTCTTTTACATTTTGTATTGTACGCACAGAAGGAAATGAGCATTCATATTTCAAGAAAGCTACTTATATGATTACTGTAAATTGTTTTGCGAAATTTTTTTGCCATGCTGTGGGATGAATTTTATTTTGAACAATGATCATTGAGGAAAATAAAAATGTACATAAAAATATTGTTGATTAAATTAACTTGGATCATGATGGCGAAAGAATAATTGTTCCAAAAAGAATAATGCATGGTCGCATAGAAATACTGAAAACTATAGGATTCTTAAATCTTTTTTATATTGATCTCATCCCTTTTGTTAGGTTAAACCTAACCGATTTGATTGTCTTTCTCTCACATGAAGTTATATTTGTCTAATCGAAATGTCAAAAATGGATATATTATCCTCGAATTTTAACGGAAAAAACATAAAAACCCAATCGTTTTTTGGTATATAATTTTTTTCCTCATAATTATGTGTTCGATGTAGCTAAAGAAATGATCATTAATAGTTCCAGAAAGGTGGTGAATTTATTCATGAACAAGTGGTGCCATGTGCTGTTTTTGTAGTAGATATTTAGCTCGAGCCATATCATACGTGAATTTATACGCAAAAAAATGACTCTATTGTCAATTCGTAAAAATCCTCTTTCCTAACTATTGTACATAGTACACCAAGTGTGATAAGCGATTACTAGATACTTCATCCCATAAAAGTAACCACGTGACGCCATACATTTAAATAGTCAGAAAGTCAAAATGGTGGGTTTGCTTATTTAGTAACCATGTGAGAATACTTCATTTACTGAACGAAAAATCAAGGTATTGGAGAAAATCAAGTGTGGAGTATCCCGCATAAAAAAGAATGAGTAAATTGAGTCGCATATGAGCAAAAGACCCATAGAACGAATGTCTTATGGTTTTGTAGTCAAGATGTGGTGTCAAGCTAACTAGTATATACCACTTTATCTCATTGATTTATACCTCATGGTTAGTGGCTCTATTGATGCTATCAATTAAACCTAACTGAACATTCTAGCATGAGGGGTTGACTAGCCAATATTCAATCCTTATTTGCCTTAAATATATCCATTCTACTGTTGAAGAAAAAGACATGTCACGTTTGGCAATCTTTGCCTTCTCCATCGTCGCTTCCTTGGTGGCGTGCATATCAAATGGTCTTTGATGGATTTTCCTAACAATCTAACAAGTTATTTTTAGTTGAACAAGTGTTTGAAAGTTTGACATTGTTGACAAGTAGCCCCATAAACGTAGATTAGATTAGAATGATGGGAGAGAGCCAGGCAAAGTTGATTTGACGTACAAAATTAGTCAGCTTGGACTATAATTGATTAACATCATCAACGAAATGAAAGAGTATGATAGTTAAGGAAATTAGTTGGCCACCACTATAATAAGTACTAAAATCGACAATTTGAAACAAAGATGAATTTTACATAGTCAACTGAAAAGGAATTCAAATTTGCATTCAACAATTACAAATCAAAGGAGTCAAGATGAATTGCCCTCATGATGTTTTCGTTTGTTACACTCTCGAAAGAAAAAGTTAAATAACAGAAAAGAGCGTGTGAGGTTTATATAAGCCGCTAGCTCTTGATATTCACGATCAATATTTACATAATTAACATTACTATAAATGGAAAGCAGTTAGTTGTTATTTTTTATTTTTCTCGATATCAGTTGGTCGTTATTGTTAATTCTAACGGCCAACCGAATTTTAATTTTTTGCGAAAAATAGAAATTCTTTCATTTTGTCTTTTTATAAGAAGTTTACGTGGTAATCGTGGTTTATGGGCTTTTGCGTCAACCTAGAGGTCAACTTGGTGCAACTTAAAGCTAGCCCATACTCGTGTGGATGTAATAATAAGAAAAATGGTCAAATATAGTAGTATATAGATTTGAGTCTTGGCTTGAAATTCATTGGGATACATATACTTCATTCAATAAGATTGGCTCATTCTAACTTTAAAAGGAAAAACTTAATAGTTAGATTCATCAAATTAATTCCCGAATTTAAATATGTAATATACGAAAAACCCAATAAGGTAATTACAGTCTTGTTACCCTTGTTACTTAAATCAATTAACCGAGTCGATAGCAACAATGACTAGGCATTGAGTCAACATATAAAGATTTTAACCTGAAAAAGAAATGCATTGGGATCCCATTTTTATACTTTAGATTAGCTCATTATACATTGTAAACATAAAATTAAAACAACATATTTAAGTCTATCCACTGTATCCTTTATTGATTTCGTAATTTTGTACAAAACAAATTAAAAATAAGAGGAAAAGAAAAAAATAACTTGAGTTTTTTTCTTTTTCGTTTTCTCAATTAATACAATCTTGTTACCCGTGTTGTTAATCCAGAGTTGGTGCCAACTATTCACCATTAATACCTCGAGATATTATTCCAAACCTGCTACTTACTCTACTTTACATAGATTTTATCAATTTGATTTGCCATTTGTCCTATAAAACCTGATGTCCCTTTCAACAATTTTACGATTCGAACAAAACATCTTATTTTTCATTTTCAGGCTACATTGTTTTCGTCGAATGCATCTGCAAAAAACCTATTATTCTCTAGTTTCAACAATCTCATTTGTATTCATCAAAAAAAAAAATCTCATTTGAGCAATAAAAATTCAATATTTTTGAATTTCCTTAAAATTAGCTATTGAAGAAGATACATTGAATGAGCAGAGTTGAAAGGAGTGGCAATTAAAGGTTGGATGATTGAAGAATTTGATTGCGGAACACTAGTCGCGAATGAAGGTAATTTTTTCTCTAAAACATTTTGGTGAAGTATAAAATATTACATTTGGTGCAAATTAATAATAATGTCAAATATTTGATTTAATGCAATAATCTGATAATGTTATGGTACGTGAATGGTGATCTCATTGCTTTTCAGGTAATTACTGTGTATCTGCAATTTTCAAAGAGAGGAAAACGAGGGTGCCTCAAAAGTTCTTGAAATGTCGTGGAGGTAGCTCCAATATTAAAAAAAATCGAAGATGGAGTAATTTAGAAAATTTCGGATGTGACGTTCTTGAGTGTGACAAAGTAAGTTTCAAGAGCTGCAAACTTTTGTATTAACCGTAATCCTAAAATAGATCTCATTCGATTTTTTCTTTATAATTTTCTTAGATCTTTGTGCACATCCACCAAAATTACTATTGGTGTTTAGCGCTATTCAATAAGAAGGAAAGAAAGTTCCAGTATCTCGATTTACCTAAAGGAGTTGAGTCTCCTACAAAATTTGCTGCTGAGAACCCATCTGATTTCGACCAAGCTTCATTGACTGGTGATGATGGTGGTATAACTGTAACAATACAACTAACGATACTCATGTGTTACCATTCAGTTCTCCCCTTGGCACACCTTCAACAAAAACATGCTATTTTGAAAAGCCAAGGTATTATCCAGCTTCAACTAGATTCTGTAGTTGCATCTTTCGATATTTTAAAGGTATATATTTGGAAATGTTACTGACTCCTTGGTTTTGTTTGTGGAAATATGTCATTGAATGTAGGTGCAAGAGCGGATCATGACCAAGAATCAAAACTAGTATATAAAGCTTGGTAATGGAAATGGTCATTGTATTTCTTTCACTCGTGGATTCTTCTTCATCGCGTTCCTTCATTCATATTCTTATTTGGGTTGCAGCAGAAGATTTGAGTTATCATAGACGAGGAAGGAGTATAAAGTCTTGTAGATGTATAGCCAAACCATATTAACAACAGAAGATAAAAAAAAAGCTTTTAAGAAAGATATGCCGAAGATTATTATCATCATTAGAACCATACTTGGGTTATGTTTATGACTTGGGTGAACTAGATCAGGAACTTTTTTGATACCTCGATAGCCAAGATCAGTCAGCTCATCATCAAGATCACTATCGACGTAATTTATCTTTCAAACAAATAGACGTTGTTGCTGGTGAAAAGCTGATAGACTATTCCTCTCACATAAAAGATGAGTAGGTGCCATAGTTATACAACAAGAATACTATTTTATTTTCTCAAATCCTTGTTTCTTTTTTCTCTTTTACATTTTGTATTGTACGCACAGAAGGAAATGAGCATTCATATTTCAAGAAAGCTACTTATATGATTACTGTAAATTGTTTTGCGATATTTTTTTGCCATGCTGTGGGATGAATTTTATTTTGAACAATGATCATTGAGGAAAATAAAAATGTACATAAAAATATTGTTGATTAAATTAACTTGGATCATGATGGCGAAAGAATAATTGTTCCAAAAAGAATAATGCATGGTCGCATAGAAATACTGAAAACTATAGGATTCTTAAATCTTTTTTATATTGATCTCATCCCTTTTGTTAGGTTAAACCTAACCGATTTGATTGTCTTTCTCTCACATGAAGTTATATTTGTCTAATCGAAATGTCAAAAATGGATATATTATCCTCGAATTTTAACGGAAAAAACATAAAAACCCAATCGTTTTTTGGTATATAATTTTTTTCCTCATAATTATGTGTTCGATGTAGCTAAAGAAATGATCATTAATAGTTCCAGAAAGGTGGTGAATTTATTCATGAACAAGTGGTGCCATGTGCTGTTTTTGTAGTAGATATTTAGCTCGAGCCATATCATACGTGAATTTATACGCAAAAAAATGACTCTATTGTCAATTCGTAAAAATCCTCTTTCCTAACTATTGTACATAGTACACCAAGTGTGATAAGCGATTACTAGATACTTCATCCCATAAAAGTAACCACGTGACGCCATACATTTAAATAGTCAGAAAGTCAAAATGGTGGGTTTGCTTATTTAGTAACCATGTGAGAATACTTCATTCACTGAATGAAAAATCAAGGTATTGGAGAAAATCAAGTGTGGAGTATCCCGCATAAAAAAGAATGAGTAAATTGAGTCGCATATGAGCAAAAGACCCATAGAACGAATGTCTTATGGTTTTGTAGTCAAGATGTGGTGTCAAGCTAACTAGTATATACCACTTTATCTCATTGATTTATACCTCATGGTTAGTGGCTCTATTGATGCTATCAATTAAACCTAACTGAACATTCTAGCATGAGGGGTTGACTAGCCAATATTCAATCCTTATTTGCCTTAAATATATCCATTCTACTGTTGAAGAAAAAGACATGTCACGTTTGGCAATCTTTGCCTTCTCCATCGTCGCTTCCTTGGTGGCGTGCATATCAAATGGTCTTTGATGGATTTTCCTAACAATCTAACAAGTTATTTTTAGTTGAACAAGTGTTTGAAAGTTTGACATTGTTGACAAGTAGCCCCATAAACGTAGATTAGATTAGAATGATGGGAGAGAGCCAGGCAAAGTTGATTTGACGTACAAAATTAGTCAGCTTGGACTATAATTGATTAACATCATCAACGAAATGAAAGAGTATGATAGTTAAGGAAATTAGTTGGCCACCACTATAATAAGTACTAAAATCGACAATTTGAAACAAAGATGAATTTTACAGAGTCAACTGAAAAGGAATTCAAATTTGCATTCAACAATTACAAATCAAAGGAGTCAAGATGAATTGCCCTCATGATGTTTTCGTTTGTTACACTCTCGAAAGAAAAAGTTAAATAACAGAAAAGAGCGTGTGAGGTTTATATAAGCCGCTAGCTCTTGATATTCACGATCAATATTTACATAATTAACATTACTATAAATGGAAAGCAGTTAGTTGTTATTTTTTATTTTTCTCGATATCAGTTGGTCGTTATTGTTAATTCTAACGGCTAACCGAATTTTAATTTTTTGCGAAAAATAGAAATTCTTTCATTTTGTCTTTTTATAAGAAGTTTACGTGGTAATCGTGGTTTATGGGCTTTTGCGTCAACCTAGAGGTCAACTTGGTGCAACTTAAAGCTAGCCCATACTCGTGTGGATGTAATAATAAGAAAAATGGTCAAATATAGTAGTATATAGATTTGAGTCTTGGCTTGAAATTCATTGGGATACATATACTTCATTCAATAAGATTGGCTCATTCTAACTTTAAAAGGAAAAACTTAATAGTTAGATTCATCAAATTAATTCCCGAATTTAAATATGTAATATACGAAAAACCCAATAAGGTAATTACAGTCTTGTTACCCTTGTTACTTAAATCAATTAACCGAGTCGATAGCAACAATGACTAGGCATTGAGTCAACATATAAAGATTTTAACCTGAAAAAGAAATGCATTGGGATCCCATTTTTATACTTTAGATTAGCTCATTATACATTGTAAACATAAAATTAAAACAACATATTTAAGTCTATCCACTGTATCCTTTATTGATTTCGTAATTTTGTACAAAACAAATTAAAAATAAGAGGAAAAGAAAAAAATAACTTGAGTTTTTTTCTTTTTCGTTTTCTCAATTAATACAATCTTGTTACCCGTGTTGTTAATCCAGAGTTGGTGCCAACTATTCACCATTAATACCTCGAGATATTATTCCAAACCTGCTACTTACTCTACTTTACATAGATTTTATCAATTTGATTTGCCATTTGTCCTATAAAACCTGATGTCCCTTTCAACAATTTTACGATTCGAACAAAACATCTTATTTTTCATTTTCAGGCTACATTGTTTTCGTCGAATGCATCTGCAAAAAACCTATTATTCTCTAGTTTCAACAATCTCATTTGTATTCATCAAAAAAAAAAATCTCATTTGAGCAATAAAAATTCAATATTTTTGAATTTCCTTAAAATTAGCTATTGAAGAAGATACATTGAATGAGCAGAGTTGAAAGGAGTGGCAATTAAAGGTTGGATGATTGAAGAATTTGATTGCGGAACACTAGTCGCGAATGAAGGTAATTTTTTCTCTAAAACATTTTGGTGAAGTATAAAATATTACATTTGGTGCAAATTAATAATAATGTCAAATATTTGATTTAATGCAATAATCTGATAATGTTATGGTACGTGAATGGTGATCTCATTGCTTTTCAGGTAATTACTGTGTATCTGCAATTTTCAAAGAGAGGAAAACGAGGGTGCCTCAAAAGTTCTTGAAATGTCGTGGAGGTAGCTCCAATATTAAAAAAAATCGAAGATGGAGTAATTTAGAAAATTTCGGATGTGACGTTCTTGAGTGTGACAAAGTAAGTTTCAAGAGCTGCAAACTTTTGTATTAACCGTAATCCTAAAATAGATCTCATTCGATTTTTTCTTTATAATTTTCTTAGATCTTTGTGCACATCCACCAAAATTACTATTGGTGTTTAGCGCTATTCAATAAGAAGGAAAGAAAGTTCCAGTATCTCGATTTACCTAAAGGAGTTGAGTCTCCTACAAAATTTGCTGCTGAGAACCCATCTGATTTCGACCAAGCTTCATTGACTGGTGATGATGGTGGTATAACTGTAACAATACAACTAACGATACTCATGTGTTACCATTCAGTTCTCCCCTTGGCACACCTTCAACAAAAACATGCTATTTTGAAAAGCCAAGGTATTATCCAGCTTCAACTAGATTCTGTAGTTGCATCTTTCGATATTTTAAAGGTATATATTTGGAAATGTTACTGACTCCTTGGTTTTGTTTGTGGAAATATGTCATTGAATGTAGGTGCAAGAGCGGATCATGACCAAGAATCAAAACTAGTATATAAAGCTTGGTAATGGAAATGGTCATTGTATTTCTTTCACTCGTGGATTCTTCTTCATCGCGTTCCTTCATTCATATTCTTATTTGGGTTGCAGCAGAAGATTTGAGTTATCATAGACGAGGAAGGAGTATAAAGTCTTGTAGATGTATAGCCAAACCATATTAACAACAGAAGATAAAAAAAAAGCTTTTAAGAAAGATATGCCGAAGATTATTATCATCATTAGAACCATACTTGGGTTATGTTTATGACTTGGGTGAACTAGATCAGGAACTTTTTTGATACCTCGATAGCCAAGATCAGTCAGCTCATCATCAAGATCACTATCGACGTAATTTATCTTTCAAACAAATAGACGTTGTTGCTGGTGAAAAGCTGATAGACTATTCCTCTCACATAAAAGATGAGTAGGTGCCATAGTTATACAACAAGAATACTATTTTATTTTCTCAAATCCTTGTTTCTTTTTTCTCTTTTACATTTTGTATTGTACGCACATAAGGAAATGAGCATTCATATTTCAAGAAAGCTACTTATATGATTACTGTAAATTGTTTTGCGATATTTTTTTGCCATGCTGTGGGATGAATTTTATTTTGAACAATGATCATTGAGGAAAATAAAAATGTACATAAAAATATTGTTGATTAAATTAACTTGGATCATGATGGCGAAAGAATAATTGTTCCAAAAAGAATAATGCATGGTCGCATAGAAATACTGAAAACTATAGGATTCTTAAATCTTTTTTATATTGATCTCATCCCTTTTGTTAGGTTAAACCTAACCGATTTGATTGTCTTTCTCTCACATGAAGTTATATTTGTCTAATCGAAATGTCAAAAATGGATATATTATCCTCGAATTTTAACGGAAAAAACATAAAAACCCAATCGTTTTTTGGTATATAATTTTTTTCCTCATAATTATGTGTTCGATGTAGCTAAAGAAATGATCATTAATAGTTCCAGAAAGGTGGTGAATTTATTCATGAACAAGTGGTGCCATGTGCTGTTTTTGTAGTAGATATTTAGCTCGAGCCATATCATACGTGAATTTATACGCAAAAAAATGACTCTATTGTCAATTCGTAAAAATCCTCTTTCCTAACTATTGTACATAGTACACCAAGTGTGATAAGCGATTACTAGATACTTCATCCCATAAAAGTAACCACGTGACGCCATACATTTAAATAGTCAGAAAGTCAAAATGGTGGGTTTGCTTATTTAGTAACCATGTGAGAATACTTCATTCACTGAATGAAAAATCAAGGTATTGGAGAAAATCAAGTGTGGAGTATCCCGCATAAAAAAGAATGAGTAAATTGAGTCGCATATGAGCAAAAGACCCATAGAACGAATGTCTTATGGTTTTGTAGTCAAGATGTGGTGTCAAGCTAACTAGTATATACCACTTTATCTCATTGATTTATACCTCATGGTTAGTGGCTCTATTGATGCTATCAACTAAACCTAACTGAACATTCTAGCATGAGGGGTTGACTAGCCAATATTCAATCCTTATTTGCCTTAAATATATCCATTCTACTGTTGAAGAAAAAGACATGTCACGTTTGGCAATCTTTGCCTTCTCCATCGTCGCTTCCTTGGTGGCGTGCATATCAAATGGTCTTTGATAGATTTTCCTAACAATCTAACAAGTTATTTTTAGTTGAACAAGTGTTTGAAAGTTTGACATTGTTGACAAGTAGCCCCATAAACGTAGATTAGATTAGAATGATGGGAGAGAGCCAGGCAAAGTTGATTTGACGTACAAAATTAGTCAGCTTGGACTATAATTGATTAACATCATCAACGAAATGAAAGAGTATGATAGTTAAGGAAATTAGTTGGCCACCACTATAATAAGTACTAAAATCGACAATTTGAAACAAAGATGAATTTTACAGAGTCAACTGAAAAGGAATTCAAATTTGCATTCAACAATTACAAATCAAAGGAGTCAAGATGAATTGCCCTCATGATGTTTTCGTTTGTTACACTCTCGAAAGAAAAAGTTAAATAACAGAAAAGAGCGTGTGAGGTTTATATAAGCCGCTAGCTCTTGATATTCACGATCAATATTTACATAATTAACATAACTATAAATGGAAAGCAGTTAGTCGTTATTTTTTATTTTTCTCGATATCAGTTGGTCGTTATTGTTAACTCTAACGGCCAACCGAATTTTAATTTTTTGCGAAAAATAGAAATTATTTCATTTTGTCTTTTTATAAGAAGTTTACGTGGTAATCGTGGTTTATGGGCTTTTGCGTCAACCTAGAGGTCAACTTGGTGCAACTTAAAGCTAGCCCATACTCGTGTGGATGTAATAATAAGAAAAATGGTCAAATATAGTAGTATATAGATTTGAGTCTTGGCTTGAAATTCATTGGGATACATATACTTCATTCAATAAGATTGACTCATTCTAACTTTAAAAAGAAAAACTTAATAGTTAGATTCATCAAATTAATTCCCGAATTTAAATATGAAATATACGAAAAACCCAATAAGGTAATTACAATCTTGTTACCCTTGTTACTTAAATCAATTAACCGAGTCGATAGCCACAATGACTATGCATTGAGTCAACATATAAAGATTTTAACCTGAAAAAGAAATGCATTGGGATCCCATTTTTATACTTCAGATTAGCTCATTATACATTGTAAACATAAAATTAAAACAACATATTTAAGTCTATCCACTTTATCCTTTATTGATTTCGTAATTTTGTACAAAACAATTTAAAATTAAGAGGAAAAGAAAAAAATAACTTGAGTTTTTTTTTTCGTTTTCTCAATTAATACAATCTTGTTACCCGTGTTGTTAATCCAGAGTTGGTGCCAACTATTCACCATTAATACCTCGAGATATTATTCCAAACCTGCTATTTAGTCTACTTTACATAGACTTTATCAATTTCATTTGCCATTTGTCCTATAAAACTTGATGTCCCTTTCAACAATTTTACGATTTGAACAAAACATCTTATTTTTCATTTTCAGGCTACATTGTTTTCGTCGAATGCATCTGCAAAAAACCTATTATTCTCTAGTTTCAACAATCTCATTTGTATTCATCAAAAAAAAAATCTCATTCGAGCAATAAAAATTCAATATTTTTGAATTTCCTTAAAATTAGCTATTGAAGAAGATACATTGAACGAGCAGAGTTGAAAGGAGTGGCAATTAAAGGTTGGATGGTTGAAGAATTTGATGGCGGAACACTAGTCGCGAATGAAGGTAATTTTTTCTCTAAAACATTTTGGTGAAGTATAAAATATTACGTTTGGTGCAAATTAATAATAATGTCAAATATTTGATTTAATGCAATAATCTGATAATGTCGTGGTACGTGTATGGTGATCTTATTGCTTTTCAGGTAATTACTGTGTATCTTCAATTTTGAAAGAGAGGAAAACGAGGGTGGCTCAAAAGTTCTTGAAATGTCGTGGAGGTAGCTCCAATATTAAAAAAAATCGAAGATGGAGTAATTCAGAAAATTTCGGATGTGACGTTCTTGAGTGTGACAAAGTAAGTTTCAAGAGCTGCAAACTTTTGTATTAACCGTAATCCTAATATAGATCTCATTCGATTTTTTCTTTATCATTTTCTTAGATCTTTGTGCACATCCACCAAAATTACTATTGGTGTTTAGCGCTATTCCATAAGAAGGAAAGAAAGTTCCAATATCTCGATTTACGTAAAGGAGTTGAGTCTCCTACAAAATTTGCTGGTGAGAACCCATCTGATTTCGATCAAGCTTCATTGACTGGTGATGATGGTGGTATAACTGTAACAATACAACTAACGATACTCATGTGTTACCATTCAGTTCTCCCCTTGGCACACCTTCAACAAAAACATGCTATTTCGAAAAGCCAAGGTATTATCCAGCTTCAACTAGATTCTGTAGTTGCATCTTTCGATATTTTAAAGGTATATATTTGGAAATGTTACTGACTCCTTGGTTTTGTTTGTGTAAATATGTCATTGAATGTAGTTGCAAGAGCGGATCATGACCAAGAATCAAAACTAGTATATAAAGCTTGGTAATGGAAATGGTCATTGTATTTCTTTCACTCGTGGATTCTTGTTCTTCGCGTGCCTTCATTCATATTCTTATGCGGGTTGCAGCAGAAGATTTCAGTTATCATAGACGAGGAAGGAGTATAAAGTCTTGTAGATGTATAGCCAAACCATATTACCAACAGAAGATTAAAAAAAAAAACTTTTAAGAAAGATATGCCGAAGATTATTATCATCATTAGAACCATACTTGGGTTATGTTTATGACTTGGGTGAACTAGATCAGGAACTTTTTTGATACCTCGATAGCCAAGATGAGTCAGGTTATCATCAAGATCACTATCGACGTAATTTATCTTTCAAACAAATAGACGTTGTTGCTGGTGAAAAGCTGATAGACTGTTCCTCTCACATAGAAGATGAGTAGGTGCCATAGTTATACAACAAGAATTCTATTTTATTTTCTCATAACCTTGTTTCTTTTTTCTCTTTCACATTTTGTATTGTACGCACAGAAGGAAATGAGCATTCATATTTCAAGAAAGCTACTTATATGATTACTGTAAATTGTTTTGCGAAATTTTTTTGCCATGCTGTGGGATGAATTTTATTTTGAACAATGATCATTGAGGAAAATAAAAATGTACATAAAAATATTGTTGATTAAATTAACTTGGATCATGATGGCTAAAGAATAATTGTTCCAAAAAGAATAATGCATGGTCGCATAGAAATACTGAAAACTATAGGATTCTTAAATCTTTTTTATATTGATCTGATCCCTTTTGTTAGGTTAAACCTAACCGATTTTGTAACGGCCCGATAATTTCGAGATAAACAGAACAATATCAGAGCAACTATTACATGTCTAACTGATAAATATCTGAAACAAATACACTGAAAGTACTAAACTAATAAAAAAAATTCAACTAACTCAATAGCCTACCAAACTTTGAACGCTCCCCAATGCCAAAGACTCCGAGGTCCTGACACGGTAGTAACCTAGATCGTCTTAATCTGGAAGGAAGGAAAGGAAAAACAAAATTTTACGTGAGATAAAAATCTCAGTGAGTGTTCATGCGTGTGTGCAAGTGTAGCGTTTTCCTTTCATTACTTTCTTTGAAAACAGTTTGATAAGGAACTTTAACGCATACAAATGCCATGCAATAGATGCATGAATCAAAAGCTTTCATGATTTAACAGAAAACCCTTTTTACATATAAAACAGAACCATATTCTGATGATCGGTGTCCACGTTTTTTTTCGATGCCAGTCAACCTTATCACCTCATAACAGTCCTTATCTCCCCGTCCAAGGAGCGACCTTGGAATCAGTAACGTATGCCATGGAACATACGGAAACAGTGTGCCCAACAAAGACACAACAACCTCCTGCTATGCCTGAGAGGAAATGGGCCAATGGGGATAACGGCCCATACCGGCAAGCCCTCTGCCGCCCGGCGGTACCCCCGCACTCCCACGCCAAGTTGGATCCAACTATATATCCGATCGGGACCGAGTAAATCAACGGGACACCATTCATCATAACAATTTCAATCATTTACGGCAATTAACCAATGTGCGGTTAACTTGATTTGATAAATCTGAACAGTTCAAGTACCCACTTTACAGAAACTTTCTTTCAAGAAATAAACATTTTCAGAAATAACTTTTTTTGAAGAAGTGACAGTTCAATGTGCCGAGATTCATGAATACATATATATAGGTATAGATATACATGCACGCATTCCTTCCAGTTTTGAAAATAATACAGTTTAGGAACACTCTAGGAACACTCACCTGAAACACGACTATCAAAAGCGGGAGAGCAATTACGCGACGACGTCTAGCTAGTTGTGACCACCTAAGAGGCCAATATAATTATCAATGAATATTACTTAATGAAATTCCTAGTTGAAATGGAGCAGTCCTCTAAATCTCTACTAATTCAAGACTTTCATCTATACACATACTTTACGATTTAATTGGTCCATGTCACTCCCCTTCTTTTACAGGTATTAAATTATGCTCAAAGTTAATATCGCAAGTAAAATTAAATAATTTATATGAAAAAAATATTCCTACAAGAACCACCCTTTTTACATAAATTAAATTATCTTTCAATAGATTAGTGTTATTGAACTCAAGTCTATATATAAATGTTTCGGCTAATTAAGAAAAGTACACATTATGGCTTCGTTAATTAAATGTAACCTGATTCACACCAATATCATCATTTATCAAGTCTCTTAACTCCCACATAGCTAGAGTCCATGTTAACAAATCAAAATGATGCACTCACTTTATTTACTCTCTCTTAGACATGTCCTGAACTCAAATCATAATTTATAGTACTATAGAATTTGAAGACACCAAATTAATGACAAAACATTAAATCAGAGTTGCATGTGACATAAATATGGTAAATAACTATAACCCTTCACGTTATTATACGATAGTCATACGCGCCGGGATTAACTTATTATATAGACATATATATACTATTACTAACTGCAGTAGAGAGAGACGTTCAGAATTGCACTAATTACTATTCAATCTTAATCCCTAAACTCTAATGAAGGCATAACATAATATTATCTAAAATACATGCCTAGTTACATTTAAATGAGTCTAAATCCTCCTCGAAATTACTGACAACTGTGGATACACCTAGTTAGTAACTAACTAAGCTATTTAATGGCTCAAAGGTCTTATTTTATTGTTAATCTCTAAATTTACAAGCCTAAAAGAAATCCATTACTACATCACTAAGGTCACGGTTGCAATATTTAGTTATCAAGTAGACATATTTGGTTCAACTCTTAAACTAAAATTTAATCCATCCGGTAAAGATCAATTATGAACATCAGCATAAGATTTATAACTACAACACCTATATTAGACTTAGACGTCCATTTTAACTCCAGATTGATTACTTCGTCTTTGTTAAGATCATATACATGTATTATAGAATTACTTGACTACAACCAATTACCTTGTAGATAATAAACAAATATATTTGGGTTACTCTCTTTTCAATGCATCAACTACTGTTTTGTTTATACAATCTGCATGTTTTATGAACAAGAGTGTTTTATGAAGCCATTTTTGTTAGATAACGACATAAATTGATTCATCCATGTAATCTTTCGAATTCTAAGGATGGAAAAAGCAAAGAAATGTTAAGGAGGTCTTAACCTGTTATTGACGTGTCTGCAGTTCTATTACCATCTATTATGAGTTTCAGCAACTATACTCCATGACGACTATGCCTCTAATATACAAAATTCTCACTTGCAGTCATATATGTGAGTGCGAGTGGAGAGAGTGAGTTGAAAAAATGGATAGTCAGTTAAAAGAGATGAAACGTGAGGGAATGATTAAAGTTAATCTCTTCAAGTATAAAAATGTGTGTATGTGCATGAATTATATATGTTGATGTCTGGTGGTGACGGGTGGAAAGAATATAGAGAGGTGGCAAGACAAGAATCATTCTTGGAAACAAGTTTATGAAAGGATTACTACCACTAATTATTAATACAATATGTTATGGTCACCTATTTGCAATTCAGATTTTTGTCCAATTGTAAAGCCAAATCGTTAGTTTATAGTTAAAAATCATAACTTCCAAAGAGTGTTAACATCTAACTGAATAATACTTTTATCAACATAAGTTACATGTAATTATTATATATATTTGCGTATTTATAAGTCATGTACTTACAATATATATTTTCTTTTGGAATAATTATTCTGCTGCGTGAAAAGAAAGAAAGACTAATCCATTTTATGCTTGAACTAAACCAAATAATTAACATATGAATGAGACTTCTAACTAATTAATCCCAATGTATTATTAAAACTGT
The DNA here is from genome assembly GCA_948329865.1 of Linaria vulgaris. Taxonomy (NCBI): domain Eukaryota; kingdom Viridiplantae; phylum Streptophyta; class Magnoliopsida; order Lamiales; family Plantaginaceae; genus Linaria; species Linaria vulgaris. The sequence continues at coordinate 70,505,549 of OX415249.1, forward strand.
TTTAAATTTCGTGAATAATTGTGGCAAGACTTTATTTTAAAAGGACATTAAGGAGTCGAAATAAATTAATAATTCGCAAGGAGCAATGCTGAATTCATGTTTAAACTATAAATCTTATATTATAGTCACGTAGCGAGACGGGGCATTACAGATTTGATTGTCTTTCTCTCACATGAAGTTATATTTGTCTAATTGAAATGTCAAAAATGGATATATTATCCTCGAATTTTAACGGAAAAAACATAAAATCCCAATCGTTTTTTGGTATATAATTTTTTTCCTCATAATTATGTGTTCGGTGTAGCTAAAGAAATGATCATTAATAGTTCAAGAAAGGTGGTGAATTTATTCATGAACAAGTGGTGACATGTGCTATTTTTGTAGTAGATATTTAGCTCGAGCCATATCATACGTGAATTTATACGCAAAAAAATGACTCTATTGTCAATTCGAAAAATCCTCTTTCCAAACTATTGTACATAGTACATCAAGTGTGATAAGCGATTACTAGATAATTCATCCCATAAAAGTAACCACGTGACGCCATACATTTAAATAGTCAGAAAGTCAAAATGGTGGGTTTATTTATTTAGTAACCATGTGAGAATACTTCATTTACTGAACAAAAAATCAAGGTATTGGAGAAAATCAAGTGTGGAGTATCCCGCATTAAAAAGGAATGAGTAAATTGAGTCGCATATGAGCAAAAGACCCATAGAACGAATGTCTTATGGTTTTGTAGTCAAGATGTGGTGTCAAGCTAACTAGTATATACCACTTTATCTCATTGATTTATACCTCATGGTTAGTGGCTCTACCGATGCTATCAATTAAACCTAACTGAACATTCTAGCATGAGGGGTTGACTAGCCAATATTCAATCCTTATTTGCCTTAAATATATTCATTCTACTGTTGAAGAAAAAGACATGTCACGTTTGGCAATTTTTGCCTTCTCTATCGCTTTCATGGTGGCGTGCATATCAAATGGTCTTTGATGGATTTTCCAAACAATCTAACAAGTTATTTTTAGTTGAACAAGTGTTTGAAAGTTTGACATTGTTGACAAGTAGCCCCATAAACCTAGATTAGATTAGAATGATGGGAGAGAGCTAGGCAAAGTTGATTTGACGTATAAAATTAGTCAGCTTGGACATATAATTGATTAACATCATCAACGAAATCAAAGAGTATGATAGTTAAGGAAATTAGTTGGCCACGACTATAATAAGTACTAAAATCGACAATTTGAAACTAAGATGAATTTTACAGAGTCAACTGAAAAGGAATTCAAATTTGCATTCAACAATTACAAATCTAAGGAGTCAAGATAAATTGCCCTCATGATGTTTTCGTTTGTTACAATCTCGAAAGAAAAAGTTAAATAACAGAAAGGAGTGTGTGAGGTTTACATAAGCCGCTAGCTCTTGATATTCACAATCAACATTTACACAATTAACATAACTATAAATGGAAAGCAGTTAGTCGTTATTTTTTATTTTTCTGGATATCAGTTGGTGGTTATTGTTAATTCTAACGGCTAACCGAATTTTAATTTTTTGCGAAAAATATAAATTCTTTCATTTTATCTTTTTATACGAAGTTTACGTGGTAATCATGGTTTATGGGCTTTTGCGTCAACCTAGAGGTCAACTTGGTGGAACTTAAAGCTAGCCCATACTCGTCAGGACGTCATAATAAGTAAAATGGTCAAATATAGTAATATATAGATTTGAGTCTTGGCTTGAAATTCATTGGCATACATATACTTCATTCAATAAGATTGGCTCATTCTAACTTTAAAAGGAAAAACTTAATAGTTAGATTCATCAAATTTACAATTATTCCCTAATTTAGATATGTAATATACGAAAGACCCAATAAGGTAATTCAATCTTGTTACCCTTGTTACTTAAATCAATTAATCGAGTCGATAGCAACAACGACTAGGCATTGAATTAACATATAAAGATTTTAACCTGAAAAAGTAATTAATTGGGATCCCATTTTTATACTTCAGATTAGCTCATTATACATTGTAAACATAAAATTAAAACAACATATTTAAATCTATCCACTGTATCCTTAATTGATTTCGTAATTTTGTCCAAAAAAAATTAAAATTAGAGGAAAAGAAAAAAACCACTTGATTTTTTTTCTTTTTCTTTTTCTCAATTAATACATTCTTATTACCCGTGTTGTTAATCCAGAGTTGGTGCCAACTATTCACCATTAATACGTCGCGATATTATTCCAAACCTGCTACTTACTCTAGTTTACATAGATTTTATCAATTTGATTTACCATTTGTCCTATAAAACCTGATGTCCCTTTCAACAATTTCACAATTCGATCAAAACATCTTATTTTTCATTTTCAGGTTACATTGTTTTCATTGAATGCATCTGCAAACACCTATTATTCTCTAATTTCAACAATGACGATTTATCAAAAATGCCCGCTAACTTTTTCTTTCAATCTTAAATGCCCGTTTTTTCAAAACATGCTAAAAATGCCCTGTATCTTTTAAAATTTCTACTAAAAATGGCTGAAATAAAAGCCTATTTTGTCTGAAAAATAATACTAAAAATGCCCTCTATCTTTTAAAATTCTACCAAAAATGTCCGAATTTTAAAACGCGACTTTTTGATTCAGCTGCGCATCTCTTTGACTCGCATGCCACGTCGGATAAAATATCCAAATTTTTAACATCGGGCATTTTTGTTAGAAAATTTAAAACTTAACGGGCATTTTCAGCAGGTTGGGAAAAAACGGGCATTTAAGATTGAAAAAAAAAGGTTAGCGGGCATTTTTGATAATTCGTCCTTTCAACAATCTCATTTGAGCAATAAAAATTCAATCTTTTTGCATTTCCTTAACAATTAGCTATTGAAGAAGATACATTGAACTAGCAGAGTTGAAGGGAGTGGCATTGAAAGGTTGGATAGTTGAAGAATTTGATGGCGGAACACTAGTCGCGAATGAAGGTAGTTTTTTCTCTAAAACATTTTGGTGAAGTATAAAATATTACGTTTGGTGTAAATTAATAATAATGTCAAATATTTGATTTAATGCAATAATCTGATAATATTGTGGGACGTGTATGGTGATCTTGTTGCTTTTCAGGTAATTACTGTGTATCTTCAATTTTTCAAAGAGAGGGAAACGAGGGTGCCTCAAAAGTTCTTGAAATGTCGTGGAGGTAGCTCCAATAATAAAAAAAATCGAAGATGGATTAATCAAGAAAATCTCGGATATGACCTTCTTGAGTGTGACAAAGTAAGCTTCAAGAGCTGCAAACTTTTGTATTAACCGTAATCCTGAAATAGATCTCATTCGATTTTTTCTTTATAATTTTCTTAGATCTTTGTGCACATCCACCAAAATTACTATTGGTGTTTAGCGGTATTCAATAAGAAGGAAAACAAGTTCCAGTATCTCTATTTAGTTAAAGCAGTTGAATTTCCTACAAAATTTGCTGTTGAGAACCCATATGATTTCGACCAAGCTTCCTTAACTGGTGATGATGGTGGTATAACTGTAACAATACAACTAACGATACTCCTGTGTTACCATTCAGTTATCCCCTTGGCACACTTTCAACAAAAACATGCTATTTTGAAAAGCCCGGGTATTATCCAGCTTCAACTAGATTTTGTAGTTGCATCTTTCGATATTTTAAAAGTATATATTTGGAAATGTTACTGACTCCGTGGTTTTGTTTGTGGAAATATGTCATTGAATGTAGGTGCAAGAGCGGATCATGACCAAAAATCAAAACTAGTATTTAAAGCTTGGTAATGGAAATGGTCATTGTATTTCGTTCACTCGTAAGTTCTTCTTCATCGCGTGCCTTCATTCATATTCTTATGCGGGTTGCAGCAGAAGATTTGAGTTATCATAGACGAGGAAGGAGCATAAAGTCTTGTAGATGTATAGCCAAACCATATTAACAATAGAAGATAAAAAAATACTTTTAAGAAAGATATTGATATGGGCATTTCCCGCATATTGGGCCTGGCCCAAACCAGACCCATATTTAACCACATCGAGGATTATTTTCGACATCATATCATCACCGATATGGTACTGTGGTCCCCAGATCCCGAGGTCTATAAATACGCGAAGCCCGGATCCCAAAAAAAGCAATTATTATCCCGCAGCTACCACGCATCACATCGAAAGAAATCACCGATCTCATTCTCGATATCGTATTCGATATCGAGATAACCCATGTGCTCCACTGACACGTCATACCCTCGCACTACCGATATCCTATCGAGAGCGGTCCCCGAGATCACATCGAAGATGATTAGCGATATACATCCGACCTAATTACCGATATACCCCTGCCGTCCAAGCATCGTGGCGTTAGTTCGAGGTGTTCTGGACCAAGCCTAATCGAGATACCTAGATTAGGCATAGTTTGTTAAGATAGATTCGTTGTATTTCCCTTGTACTCCATTGTAATCGACCCATACTTATATAAACGATCTATTGTCAAACTAGTGGCGCCGTCTCTGGGAACACCAGTTCTCGGACGAGGACGTCAAGATGCAAGGAAGGAGGACCCGATCCGAGTTTAACAGAGTTGTGAATAGAAACACGATGATTGAGGACACACCATTCCCTCAACAGCCGACTGATCGGGAACAGACAATGACCCAAGCTGAGATGGAGCTTCCTCCAGCACATAATGAACCGCGACGTGGGCGCGGGCTTGGGAGGCCATCGCGAGCCACGAATACAGGTCCAACCACTGCCGCACCAAATACGGCAGAACCTACTACTGAGGGCCCGACCACTGAAAACCCGACGGTGGATGTCCCAATGACCGAGGTGCCAAACGCGAATCTTCCTTGCCCAGAGGAGACGATGGCTGCAGGACAGAACGCCGTTCCCCCTGCCGCCATGACTCCGGAGGTGCTAGCGCAGATCAACGCTTCTGTAAAAGCGGCGCTTGACGCTACACTGAAGACTTTGGTGTCGCGCATAGTGGACCGAGGGACAAGGGATGTTCAAGCAAGGCCCCATGAATCTAGGGCGGATGAGTGGAGGACAGGGCAAGAGCGGTGCGAAGAGGAGACCCCGGAAGGGGGTCGAAAGCACAACACTGGAAGAGGGCGTTTGACAAGGGCCAGAAGTGAAGTGACGGTAGAAGTAAGTGATGATACAGAGAACAACCAGAGAGCTAGGACATTTGAGGAGGACAGACGTAACACGATAAGGGAGACAGCTAAAATGACTAAGGACATGGAAACCGGGAGAAGGAACGTAAACCGTGGAACGACAGCAGTTGGATACCGACGGTCGTCGACTCCCTTCTGTTGTGAAATCGAGAAAGAAGTGTGGTGCAGGGGAGACAAGATTCCGACTATGAAATCATATGATGGGAAGAGTGACCCAAGGGATCACATCCACGCCGTGGAGTATCTCTTGAACTTACAAGATTTTTCCGAAGGCATTAAGGCAAAAATAATGGCAACAACACTAATAGGAGCGGCGTTCGACTGGTTTAACAGATTCGAAGTGAGATCTATCTCTAGCTCTGAGCAGATGAAGGAGAGGTTGGAGAACCACTTTTCTAGTCAGAAGCGAATGAAGACAAGCATGTACCATCTGGAAGCATTAAAACAGAGAGAGGGGGAAACTCTCGGGGAATTCATGAATAGATTCAATGAGGAGCTACTGAAGGTGGACAACCCCTACGGAGGACAAGTGTTACAGACATTATTCAGGGCAACGACACACAACACATTTGCTAAAGAACTGATCAAGCTCACATAACCTACCATAAATCGGATAAACGAGTTGGCACATACCGTGATTTATGAAGACGCAATTATGGCAGCTAAGCTTAGACCCCAGGAATCCGGGAGGGAAAGGGGTAGATAGGCATGGAACAGGAGCAGGGGAGGAAGAGACAGGTCGCCAAAGAGATATACTCCTCTCAACCAGGACATTCGCACTATCTTGGCCGTCGCACAAAGCAAGAATTGGTTAAATGCGCCTCGGAAAATCAAGGAGACGGATTTCACCAAGAAATCAAGGCGCTTCTCTGAGTACCACCGCCAGAAAGGCCACGACACGAAGGATTGCTATGACCTGAAGGATGAGATCGAGAGGTTGATTAAGGACGGGAGGTTAATAGATTTCTTTAAGGCGAGCGGGCAGTATCCTGAATCGAGAGAGCGGTCCCAATCCCCAAGAAGGGAGGGTCTTAAGGCAATTGAGAGTGGACAATGACGCAATACAATAAATAACGCACCTTCGAGGGGTGATTAATGTGATAAGCGGCGGGACTGCGGGAGCATATTCCACCAACCAGAGGAAGAAGATAACCCGTGGACTGAACGAGGACCGTTTTGTCGGATTCACAAAGCTAATTGAGGAGCTTCCAGACGAGGTCATTACGTTTTCCAGCATGGACCTCTTGGATCTCAACCCCGAAGCCATCCAGGCAGGCAAGCTCGACTGCCCCTTGGTTGTTAAGCTTGATATCGCTAACTACGATGTACACAAAGTACTCATAGACAATGGTAGTTCCACCAATGTTATATTTGCACATGCTTTGGAGAAGATGGCACTCGGCCACCAGGTAATTGAACAGGTCCATACGCCACTGGTGGGATTCGGTGGAGCAGAAACAATCCCCCTAGGGCAAGTGAACCTTCCCACATCATTTGGACTAGAACCGCACAGGCGAACTATCAATGCTCAATATACGATCGTGGACCAACCATTCGCATACAATGTCATAATCGGCAGGCCGGCCCTGAACGCGATAAGAGCGGTGGTGTCCACATTCCATCAGACGGTGAAATTCCCAGCAAAAGGAGGGGTCGGAGAAGTGGTCGCTAACCAGGAAGAGGCTTGGTTCTGCTACATCACTTCTCTTACGTTGCCAAGAATTAGAGAAGCGGAGGAAGAAGAAATCGAGCCAAATCAGGATCAACAAGCTATGGAGTAATTACCATGAAAAGCAACCAGTACAATCGTTTAAGTTTCCTTAGTTTTTAAAATCATGCTTGAACAATTAGAACATTGCCCCATCGTGGGTCGGTTTGTAACTTAAAACAGGGGGAACTACGCCGGTCTGATTCTAATTCCCCACTCAACGGGATACGTAGGCGGGCTAGGATTACCTGGCCTTCGATCGTTATCCGTCATTACTTTTTATTTTGTCAGTGATATTACTGTATTGTTAAATCTCCCATTTCATGCAGGGGCACGTCCTAATCGGATATCATGAAAGTGCAAATTATGGCACATAGAATCGGGAAAAGTTACCCCGCAAATATGTATTTACTATATCACCTTCTTACAGGTACAAGCGTACAACAGGTACGTCAAAACATGCTGCGAGCATCACCTTTGCTCGAAAAAATTGAAATTCACAGGTTAAGGGAAAATTCGTCGGATAACAAAGCCACATCATTTCATGCTTTGACATAAGATGGTACAGTGCAAAACCTTTTTTGTCTATGTTATTTTACAGGTGCCTAACGACCTATCATCGTGACAACTACAAAGTTACCGAAGGGCGTAGACAAAAGGCAGGCTCCTACCCTTGAGCGGTAACGGGTCCCCTGTGATAACGGGCGCGGCTCCTACCCATGCGTGGTAACGGGTCACCTACGAAGAAAAGGCAGGCTCCTACCCATGAGCGGTAACGAGTTCCCCTGTGATAACGGGCGGGGCTCCTACCCATGAGTAGTAACGGGTCACCTACGACAAAAGGCAGGCTCCTACCCATGAGCGGTAACGGGTTCCCCTGTGACAACGGGCGGGCTCCTATCCATGAGTGGTAACGGGTTACCTACAAAGAGAAAAAGATTCCCTGTGATAACGGGGTCGATCCTAAACATTCGAACGGTAGCAGGCTACTTGTGATATCGGGATGGGCCCCTACCCACAAGAAAAAAATTTCCTGTGATAACGGGGTCGATCCTAAACATTTGAACGGTAGCAGGTTCCCTGTGATAACGTGATGAGCCCCTACCCACAAGAAAAAGATTCCTTGTGATAACGGGGTCGATCCTAAACATTTGAACGGTAGCAGGTTCCCTGTGATAACAGGATGAGCCCCTACCCACAAGAGAAAGTTCCCCTTGTGATAACGGGGTCGATCCTATACATTTGAGCAATAACGGGGTTCCCTGTGATAACGGGATGAGCCCCTACCCACAAGAGAAAGTTCCCCTTGTGATAACGGGGTCGATCCTAAGCATTTGAGCAATAGCGAGTTTCCCTGTGATAACGGGATGAGCCCCTACCCACAAGATAAAGTTCCCCTATGATAACGGGGTCGATCCTAAACATTTGAGCAATAACGGTTTCCATGTGATAACGGGGTCGGACTCTATAGAACAGAAACAAAAGCACCTCCTTGCGATGAGGGTGATTAACCAATATAATCCGGTATAACCTGATAGGTGACACAGCAAGGATGCGTAATAATAAGACAAGCAAACACACCATTGAATACGTATGAACGAATATAAATCAGAACACGCAAGAAGGATTGATTGAATTAACAGGTAGACCATCAAGTTACAGACAAAATGAGAAATTACAATTCCCTAAATTCTCAACCGGGATAACGAGGAGCTCCCATAATATGGATTAACGCAACACTCTTCTGGTCGATAATCTCACGATACTCCACTTCCGGCTCTAGGTCTTCGTCATCACCGTCAGAATCTTCAGGAAATTTTCCATTTGGCCCCTTCAACGGATTTATGGCTGACGGATCATAACCGTCCTTAAAACCACCTTCCAGCTGAATTTGACCTATAACGGAGGCTTTGGCCTCTCCCCGCTCGAGAAAGCCACGCTCAGCACATAATATCTTATAAGATCGACTTAGAAGGAATTGTTTGTCCGCACTGGTCAATTGGCTCTTGCTCAGCGTCATGCACCGTATGTGCATTTCAGCCTGGGCTAATCTGTCCTTCAGAACTGCGGCCTCGGCCTCGGCCTCAACTGCCTCCCGTCGGGACGCCTCACGACCAGCAATAAGTCGAGCCTCATCGAGCTCTGTGATTAACCTTCTATTATCGTCATACAGGCCTCTCACATTACTCTCGTTGGTTTTCAAAATATCCAAGGCCTCGTCTCTCTCGTGCTGGAGCTGCACGGCAGCAACGGGATCGTATTCACCCAGCTTTTCGAGCAAACCGTTGGTAACCCGGAGCGATTCTGTGTAATCCGATTGGCCCTTAACAACCATCTCCAAGAAACTTTTCAAGAAGCTCGCCACCTGCAAATTCACAATAAGGAATTAGCTACTCAAGTGAATAAAAACCCAAAAGAAATACGCATCCAATAGACACAAAGATTACTTACTGATCGGAATAGACCGCTATGATCCCCACTTGAACTACCCTCCTCCCTCCTTCTTTTTGCCCCCCTGGACGTCCCGGCATCAACATCATTTTGAGATTGTGAGACGCCACCCACGCCTACGGTATTTCCACCCGATGAGGGAGCGGTCTTCTTTGCGTTCTTGCGTACTCCCTCACGGCCCCTCTTCTTGACGAGCGAAGGTGCATCTTCCGTAGAGGCGTCGGCCCCTAGCTGTTTACATTCCGCTATCGGGTTCAGACTACAGTACTCTACCAAATCGGCTGCAAGATACATGAAACATAAGGTCAAGAGATAAATCAGGAGAAAGCTATCGATTTGTGAAGATATAGCAGTTACCGAGAGTAGAGGGACCGTCATAACGTACGAGGAGATATCCCACTTGCTCGCAAAACTATGTCACTGCAAAGCAGGGTACCGTCGTACGGATGGTTAATCAACTTCCTCAGAAATTCGAGGCTATGTGCAGTTGTCCCAACAGCGGCTCGTCTCTCATATTTGGCGTCTTTGCACCACACACTTGGAAGCACATCAAATTCACCAGTCATCTTCTCCTGTATGTACATATACTAACACTTATTACCAAATCCATAATTGGATTGAGTATATTGCACGAACCTAAGACCCCCCTGGGCCCGCACACAAAAGAACCCCTATCACCGCCCTTCCTGTTGACCATGACACTAAAGAGTTGTCAGAACTCATTAACTCTACAAGGGGCACCCAAGGATCTCATAACACAAATGAAAGCCACGATGTACCCCAGAGAATTGGGGGATAGCTTCCCCAAGCAGACCCCGATGCTCGTTATAATAGCACTAACCGCAGGATCAATTGGGAAGCGTAGTCCGTTCTTAAAATGCTTGGCATTAACAGTAATGCAGCCTTTCGGTGGAGTATGCATTCGTTCATCCGCACTAGGGAATATGACCTTGTACCCCTCGGGGATGTCATACTCGTCGGAGTAATGACCAGCATGATGAGGAACATGATACATCATGTCCTCATACTTCTCCGATGTCTTATATTTCGGGGGGCTGATGCCCAAGCCCCACTCATCTACGTTTGGACCGTCAGCTTCCGGCGGAGCACAGAATTCAAAACCAGATTGGTCGCTAATCAATTGGTCAGACCCAAACATTTCATTTTCCGTAAATCCCACACTGATCCCTTCGAAATCAATCTCGAGCAAACCTGAGTCAACATTGTTCCCGACGAATGACATACTGAGGCGCTAAGTGAGAAAAATCAAATTCAACGTTAAAGCCTGAAATGAATAAACATGGCAAGGTTAGTTATATATATACATAAATATGGAAATTAATAACTTGAGGACCGAAGCGGAAAATAAATCGGAAAACATATCGAAAGAGATATCGAAAACGATATCGAAAGTGAGATCCGACGTACTTTTATCGAAAGAGATATCGAAAACGGTATCGAAGGTGAAATTTGACGTACTTTTTGGAGGGACAACGAATTTTTGCTAAAAGGCAAAGTAAGTTACACTTCCCTGGAAGCCTTATTTATAGACATCGGAGATGCTAGATCGAAACAAAATTTTGATATCACATCGGTACTGATATTCGATATAGATAAAAGGACATTATAGTCAAGTTATGTGAAAAAACAGGTAAGGACAGACGCCCTGGGGGTTCACCAAAGTTTATCAAAGAGTGAAATCCCGATATGTGCGAGGAATTCAAAATCTCGTACGGTGAACGAAGAATTCAAATGAGGACCTCAACTTATACATCCACTGCATTGGGGAGTCCAGCGAAATTTATCACAAAGTGCATTCCCCGTAAATTTCATCTTTGTCATTTGAACTGGCGGGACGAAGGGTACAAATAACCCAGAAATTTAAAATTAAATTTGCGAATTCTTATCTCTAAGATAAGAATACCCAAATTGGGGGACTACATGATATGGGCATTTCCCGCATATTGGGCCTAGCCCAAACCAGGCCCATATTTAACCACATCGGGGATCATTTTCGACATCATATGGGTGATGATCACCGATATGGTACTGTGGTCCCCGGATCCCGAGGTCTATAAATACGCGATGCCCGGATACCAAAAAAGCAATTATTATCCCGCAGCTACCACGCATCACATCGAAAGAAATCACCGATCTCATTCTCGATATCGTATTCGATATCGAGATAACCCACGTGCTCCACTGACACGTCATACCCTCGCACTACCGATATCCTATCGAGAGCGGTCCCCGAGATCACATCGAAGATGATTACTGATATACATCCGACCTAATTACTAATATACCCCTGTCGTCCAAGCATCGTGGAGTTAGTTCGAGGTGTTTCGGACCAAGCCTAATCGAGATACCTAGATTAGGCCTAGTTTGTTAAGATAGATTCGTTGTATTTCCCTTGTACTCCATTGTAACTGACCCATACTTATATAAACGATCTATTGTCAAACTAGATATGTTGAAGATTATTATCATCATTAGTACCATACTTGGGTTATGTTTATGACTAGGGTGAACTAGATCACGAACTTTTTTGATACCTCGATAGCCAAGATCAGTCAACTTATCATCAAGATCACTATCGACGTAATTTATCTTTCAAACAAATAGACGTTGTTGCTGGTGAAAAGCTGATAGACTGTTCCTCTCACATAAGAGATTTTTTTTTTTTAAGATGAGGAGATGCCATAGGTATACAACAAGAATTCTATTTTATTTTCTTAAAACCTTGTTTCTTTTTTCTCTTTCACATTTTGTATTGTACGCACAGAAGGAAATGAGCATTCATATTACAAGAAAGCTACTTATTTGATTACTATAAATTGTTTTGTGATATTTTTTTGCCATGCTGTGGGATGAATTTTATTTTGAACAATGATCATTGAGGAAAATAAAATTGTACATAAAAATATTGTTAATTAAATTAACTTGGATCATGATGGCCAAATAATAATTGTTTCAAATAGAATAATAATCGCATATAATTACTAAAAAATATAGGATTCTTAAATCTCTATTATATTGATCTCATCCTTTTTGTTAGGTTAAACCTAACCGATTTGATTGTCTTTCTGTCACATGAAGTTATATTTGTCTAATTGAGATGTCAAAATTGATATATTATCCTCGAAGCTTAACGAAAAAAACATAAAATCCTAATCATTTTTTGGAATATAATTGTTTTCCTCATAATTTTGTGTTCGGTGTAGCTAAAGAAATGATCATAAATAGTTCAAGAAAGGTGGTGAATTTATTATTGAACAAGTGGTGCCATGTGCTACTTTTGTAGTAGATATTCAGCACGAGCAAGATCATACGTGAATTTATACGCAAAAAATGACTCTATTGTCAGTTGGTAAAAATCCTCTTTCCAAACTATTTTGCATAATATACCAAGTGTGATAAGCGATTACTAGACACTTCATGCCATAAATGTAACCACGTGACGCCATACATTCAAATAGTCAGAAAGTCAAAATGGTGGGTTTTCTTATTTAGTAACCATGTGAGAATACTTCATTTACTGAACGGAAAATGAAGGTGTGGGAGAAAATCAAGTGTGGAGTATCCCGCATTAAAAAGAGATGAGTAAATTGAGTCGCATATGAGCAAAAGACCCATAATCCGAATGGCTTATGGTTTTGTAGTCAAGATGTGGTGTCAAGCTAACTAGTATACATCACTTTGTCTCATTGATTTATACCTCCTGGTTAGTGGCTCTACCGATGCTATCAATTAAACCTAACTGAACATTCTAGCATGAGGGGTTGACTAGCCAATAGTCAATCCTTATTGGCCTTAAATATATCCATTCTACTGTTGAAGAAAAAGACATGTCACTTTTGGCAAATTTTGCCTTCTCCATCGCTTTCATGGTGGCATGCGTATCAAATGGTCTTTGATGGATTTTCCTAACAATTTAACAAGTTATTTTTAGTTGAGCAAGTGTTTGAAAGTTTGACGTTGTTGACAAGTAGCCCTATAAACGTAGATTAGATTAGAATGACGGGAGAGAGCCAGAAAAAGTTGATTTGATGTACAAAATTAGTCAACTCGGACATATAATTGATTAACATCATCAACAAAATCAGATAATATAATAGTTAAGGAAATAAGTTGGCCACGACTATAATAAGTACTAAAATCAACAATTTGAAACTAAGATGAATTTTACAGAGTCAACTGAATAGGAATTCAAATTTACATTCAACGATTACAAATATAAGGATTCAAGATAAATTTTCCTCATGATGTTTTCGTGTGTTACAATCTCGAAAGAAAAAGTTAAACAACAGAAAGGAGCGTGTGAGGTTTATATAAGCCCCTAGCTCTTGATATTCACGATCAATATTTACACAATTAACATAACTATAAATGGAAGGCAGTTCGTCGATATTTTTTATTTTTCTCTATCTCAGTTGGTCGTTATTGTTAATTCTAACGGCTAACCAAATTTTAAATTTTTTCCAAAAATATAAATTATTTCATTTTGTCTTTTTATAAGAAGTTTACATGGTTATCGTGGTTTATGGGCTTTTGCGTCAACCTAGAGGTCAATTTAGTGCACAACTTAAAGCTAGCCCATACTCGTTTGGACGTCATAATAAGAAAAATTGTCAAATGTAGAAGTATATAGATTTGAGTCTTGGCTTGAAATTCATTGGGATACATATACTTCATTCAATAAGATTGGCTCATTCTAACTTTGAAAGGAAAAACTTAATAGTTAGATTCATCAAATTAATTCCCTAATTTAAATATGTAATATACGAAAAACCCAATAAGGTAATTACAATCTTGTTGCCTTGTTACTTAAATCAATTAACCGAGTCGATAGCAACAATGACTAGGCATTGAGTCAACATATAAAGATTTTAACCTGAAAAAGAAATGCATTGGGATCCCATTTTTATACTTCAGATTAGCTCATTATACATTGTAAACATAAAATTAAAACAACACATTTATGTCTGTCCGTTGTATCCTTAATTGATTTTGTATTTTTGTACCAAAACAAAATTAGAGGAAAAGGAAAAAATAACTTGAATTTTTCTTTTTCTTTTTCTCAATTGATACAATCTTGTTACCCGTGTTGTTAATCCAGAGTTGGTGCCACCTATTCACCATTAATACCTCGAGATATTATTCCAAACCTGCTACTTACTCTATTTTACATAGATTTTATCAATTTGATTTGCCATTTGTTCTGTAAAACCATGATGTCTCTTTCAACAATTTCACCATTCGAACAGAACATCTTATTTTTCATTTTCAGGCTACATTGTTTTCATCGAATGCATCTGCAAAAAAACCCATTATTCTCTAATTTCAACAATCTCATTTGAGCAATAAAAATTCAATCCTTTTGTATTTCCTTAACAATTAGCTATTGAAGAAGATACATTGAACGAGCAGAGTTGAAGGGAGTGGCATTGAAATGTTGGATAGTTGAGGAATTTGATGGCGGAACACTAGTCTCGTATGAAGGTAGTTTCTTCTCTAAAACATTTTGGTGAAGTATAAAATGTTACGTTTGGTACAAATTAATAATAATGTTAAATATTTGTTTTAATGCAATAATCTGATAATGTTGTGGTACGTGTATGGTGATCTCGTTGCTTTTCAGGTAATTACTGTATTTCTTCATGTGGGAGTTAGTGACTTAGGCTCAGTGGTATTTCTATAATTCTACCAGCTTGGACGTAGTCGCAACTGTGGAAGCCTGTATCGCAGTGAAAGCTTGTATAGCTGTTGCAACTAGGTGATTGTTGCAACTGGGTGGCGAGAGTCAGATTAGGTCAGAGAGTTAAGCTAATGGGCCATGCGCCTTATGCGCGGTTTTAACAAACTACCTATATATACTCTGTTACGCAGCCAATTTCATAACGGTTTTTTGTTACCCATTGTACTCTATATCTCCTCGATAAAATTGGATCTTGATTTCTCCCTTGGATTAGGGTTCTTCATCACATTGATGCTAGAACGCCGAACCAAGTAAATTGCATGTTGTTCTTCGTGATTGTTTACTTTTCATGTTGCTTTGTTATTCGAATTTGTTCGTTCACTCTTTGCAATTTGTGCGATTCAATTGGCGATTTGAATTCGGTAAATTTTGCGTTACGATTTGACCTAATTCACTACAAATTGGTGCGGTGAACGTGGATTTGGTCATGGCGACGACAAGATTTGATGTAGAGAAGTTTACAGGGCAAAACGATTTCGGTTTGTGGCTGTTGAAGATGCGAGCAACGTTAGTTCAACAAGGATTGGTTGATGCACTGGATGAGATGAACATTGATAAGGATCTCGATGAAAAATCAAAGAAGGTTATGATGGAGAAGGCTCATAGTGTTGTGATTCTTTGTTTGGGCGACAAGGTTTTGCGACAGGTCTCGAAGGAGACAACTGCTGCTGGTGTTTGGTTGAAGCTGGAAAGCTTGTATATGACCAAATCATTGGTAAATCGTTTGTATCTCAAGAAAGCTCTGTATTCTTTCCGTATGCATGATGAAAAATCGATAGAGGAACATATGGATATGTTTAACAAGTTGATTCTGGATCTTGAGAACATTGATGTTGCAATTGATGATGAAGATCAGGCGTTGCTGTTGTTAAGTTCATTACGTAGATCTCATGCTAACTTTAAGGAAACTCTTATATATGGAAGAGATTCTTTAACACTTGATGAGGTGCAATCGGCTCTATATTCAAAGGGATTGAATGAGAGAGGGAATGCAGTGAAAGAACAATTAGGTGATGTTCTAACAGTAAGTGGACAGAATCAGGAAAGTAGGAAGGAGAAGAAGTCCAGAAAACAGAGTAGGAATGGGAAGAAATCGTTCGGTTATTATAGTTGCAACTTGGAGGGCCACACCAGGAGGTTTTGTCCTAAAAGGCAGGTTGGTGGTGGTGACAGAAAATAGGAGTCTGTCAATGTTGCAACTGTGCAAGAGGGGTATGAGTCTGCTGATGCTCTAATGGTTTCTGTGAGAGATTCAGAGAATGTGTGGGTGTTAGATTCGGGTTGTTTTTTTCACATGACTCCACATTAGTCTATATTTGAAGAATATAGTGAGATTGATGGTGGATATGTGTTCTTGGGAGACAACAGACCTTGTAAGGTTCAAGGTATAGGATATGTGAGGTTCACCTTTCACAATGGATCTCAGATGCTGTTGAGATTGATGAGATATGTCCCTGACCTAAAGAGAAACCTGATATCTCTTGGTTTATTGGAGAAGACGGGTTACAAATTCTTGGGAGAGAATAGTATGGTAAAGGTACTCAAGGGATCACTGGAGGTGATGAAAGGAACTTGGAAGAATGGCCTTTACATACTAGAAGGAAATTCTGTCACGGGTATAGTTGCAACAGCAGCTGTCCAGAGGGATGTTTCCAAGTCTGAGTTGGAACACAGGAGATTAGCACATGTGAGTGAAGGAGGTTTGTTAGAGTTGGGGAAACATTGTCTATTGGGAGCTGAAAAGTTGAAGGAGATTGGTTGTTGCGAACATTGTGATTATGTTCATACTGATCTGTTGGGACCCTCAAGAACTGCTTCATACTCTCTTGCAAGGCACTTCTTACCACTGGTGGATGGTTATTCTAAGAAGATGTGGCCATTTGTGTTGAAGACCAAGGACCAGACAGTTGGAACATTCAAGAGATGGAGGACCATGATTGAGAAGACTGGATTGCAACTGAAAAGACTAAGAACAAATAATAGTCTGGAGTTTTGTTCAGCTGACTTCAGTGAGTGTTGTAGGGTAAATGAGGACACTATTGCTGTTAAATGCAATGGTGATTTACTTGGGCAAGCTGTTGAGATTAACAATTGTGTTAACTCAGAAAATGAGGAAGATAGTGGTTACCAGCTTGAGGTGGAGCTTATGGCTGTCAGGGAACCAGATCATCCTGGCAATTGGTTACTTGAAGAAGAACCAGTTGCAACTGAGCCCGTGAATCAGGCTGAATCAAACTACTTGCTGACCAGAGGAAGAGACAGAGCTGAAGGGCTGTTGTACTTGTCTCAGGTAGAGTATCTTGAGAAGATACTGGAAAATTTTGGAATGTCTCGAGAACTGGGAGTTGCAACTCCATTGTCTCAATAATTCAAATTTGGATGTTTGGGCACCAGGGAATCAGTTACTGGGTTTGTCTGTACAACATTTAGAACTGATGTTAGATGGAAAGCTATGTTGCAGAGAGTAGTTGCAACATCAACTACTGAAGCGGAGATTATTGCATTGGTAGTTGCAATAGTAGAAAATCATGCAGATTTGATCAACATGGTTTTGCCCAGAAAGGTTGATCCTTGTCTGAAGTTGTTACAACTGAAGAGTTGTTAGTCTTCGGGACTAGTTGGAGGAGTTGAGTTGCTGATTTTGTGATTGAGGTAGAGTTACATAAATAGGGTGGAGAATTGTGGGAGTTAGTGACTTAGGCTCAGTGGTATTTCTATAATTCTACCAGCTTGGACGTAGTCGCAACTGTGGAAGCATGTATCGCAGTGAAAGCTTGTATAGAATTAACGATTCACTCTTTGCGATTTGTGGTATTTCTATAATTCACTCTTTGCGATTTGTGCGATTCAATTAACGATTTGAATTCGGTAAATTTTGCGTTACGATTTGACCCAATTCACTACACTTCAATTTTTCAAAGAGAGGGAAACAAGGGTGCCTCAAAAGTTCTTGAAAGGTGCTGGAGGTAGCTCCAATAATGAAAAAGTTCAAAGATGGAGTTATCAAGAAAATCTCGGATATGACCTTCTTGAGTGTGACAACATAAGTTTCAAGAGCTGCAAACTTTTGTATTAACCTTAATCCTAAAATAGATCTCATTCGATTTTTTCTTTTCAATTTTCTTAGATCTTTATTCCCATCCACCAAAGTTACTATTGGTGGTTAGCGGTATTCAATAAGAAGGAAAAAGAGTTCCAGTATCTAGATTTACTTAAAGGAGTTGATTCTCTTACAAAATTTGCTGCTCAGAACCCAACTGATTTCGACCAAGCTTCCTTAACTGGTGATGTTGGAGGTATAACTGTTAACAATACAATTAACAATACTCCTGTGTTACCAATCAGTTCTCCCCTTGGCACGCCTTCTACAAAAACATGCTATTTTGAAAATCCAAGGTACTATCCAGCTTTTACTAGATTCTGTAGTTGCATCTTTCAATATTTTAAAGTTATATATTTGGAAATGTTACTACTTGGTTTTGTTTGTGGAAATATGTCATTGAATGTAGGTGTAAAAGCGGATCATGTTGATCGTAACGTACCCGTATCACTATATTTAAGGAAGTAAAGGCTTTAGCTATACTAAATAATTTCCATATCCATATGTCTAAGCTAAGACTACGTGATTATGATCGTCTCATACTAACTATAAAGTCGAGTAAATAAAATAAGGCATGTGAATTAATTTAAAGAAAACAATCAGTTTTCATATGTCACGATATTGAAGAACAAAACTTGCATGACAAGTAAAACAATATTTTATGTTTCCATTAGAGCAATTGTCTAGAGCAACATAATTTATAATAATCAAAAGTTCTCATAATTCATAAATTAGCTAGCATGCACAGCTTCTTAAGGAGATTACACGTATAATACATATAATATAATAAGAGTTAAAGACACCCCATGTTATATCCTTCAGCATATATATAACGCATATATACATATATAATTCAAATTACATCAACTACATGCTCGACACAATTAAGGAACAAAAAAAAAACATGATTATTCTATTCATATTGCCGTCAAAACAAAAATATAATCTCCAAGGTTATACATGCTTCAGGCCTCATATTGATTACGCGAGGTGCATACAATAAAAATTAATCCGTAAAAATTTTAGTTCTTCGTGATAGTTAGAATCTATATATTTAAAGGACAATCATGCGTTCACTAACCTAAGCTCTGATACCACATGTTAAATATAATTTCACATGACTTTAATCGTTTTAAACTACATGACGTCACAAATAGATTCACACGTAAATAGAAAAGAAAAAATACATTTGTTCATCATGTCGTGGCAGAAAGCAGTGAGCACGAACCATCAACGAACAATTGATAGGAAGTCTTGGTTTCTCTCTTCTCCCTATACACCTTATTTATGTGTTTCTTGAGTATGATTTATGATGGGTAAAGTCATAGTATATATAGGTGAAGAGAGGACCAAGTTCCAGTTAGGGTTTAATTAGGACTTAAGTCCATCACTGAAGAGTCTTAATTGGAAATAACTCTATTATTTAATCATAATATAATTAGGTAACTAGAATATAGAATTAACATATATTCCTAGAAAACTAGGATTCCTTAGACCACAATTATGGAAAGATAAATACTAATAAAATTTATCTTACATGTAGGTGTAAGAGCTGATCATGACCAACAATCAAAATTAGTATATAAAGTTTGGTAATGGAAATGGTCACTGTATTTCTTTCACTCGTGGATTCTTCTTCTTCGCGTGACTTCTTTCATATTCTTATGCGGGTTGATGCAGAAGATTTGAGTTATCATAGACGAGGAAGGAGTACAAAGTCTTGTAGATGTATAGCCAAACCATATTAACAATAGAAGATAAAAAATTACTTGTAAGAAAGATATGTTGAAGATAATTATTATCATCAATATCATACTTGGGTTGTGTTTACAATTTGGGTGAACTCGATCAAGAACTTTGTTGATACCTCGATAGCCAAGATCAGTCAGCTTATCATCAAGATCACTATCAACGTAATTTATCTTTCAAACAAATTGACGTGTGTTGCTGCTAAAAAGCTGATAGACTGTTCCTCTCACATACAAGATGAAGGAGGTGCCATAGTTATACAACAAGAATTTTATTTTATTTTCTCAAAACCTTCTTTGTTTTACCTCTTTCACGTTTTGTATTGGACGCACACTACAAGATTTCGCGCCCATTCCCGACCGGAAAATCCCGACCGGATTTCGGTCGGGAGCCTTCCCGACCGATATTCGGTCGGGATGACTTTTCCCGACCGATATTCGGTCGGGCATTTTTAAAAAACAATTTCCGACCGCATATCGGTCGAGAAAGAGTATTCCCGACCGCATTTCGGTCGGGAATATTATTCCCGACCGAATTGCGGTCAGGAAACCCTGGGCGAGAAATTTCCCGCCCAGGATGTAACCCTAATCTCGGCCCAGCTGGGCCGAGCGTTCCTGACCGCATTGCGGTCGGGAAAGAGGGAGGTATTTCTATAAATACCTCCCTCCTCCTCTTTATTTCCACACTCTCCTTCTCTCTCAAAATAAATTGTCGACCGCCTTATAGCCTTTCGCGACCGGAAATCTGTCGGGACTCCCGATCCGGTAAGTATTTTCGTTTTTTCTTGTATTTTATATTTTATTTAATGTTTTATTATTATTTATTTATGTTATCTTTAATGTTTTAATATTAATTGTTACATATTGTAGAAGTTGTTGGAATTTAATTAAAAATGCTTTTAGGAATTGTTAGAATTTGGGAAAATATTAGATTTTTATGCCTTTAGGAATTGTTAGGTTTTAGGAAATATTATAATTTTATGATTTTATAATAATTATTATTTATGCCTTTAGAAATTGTTAGTCTTTGGGAAAATGTTAGATTTTTATGCCTTTAGGAATTGTTAGGCTTTGGCAAAATGTTAGATTTTTATGCCTTTAGGAATTGTTTGACTTTGGAAAAATGTTAGATTCTTATGCCTTTAGGAATTGTTAGGCTTTAGGAAATGTTATAGTTTAGTAATTATTTATGACTTTAGGAAAACTATATATGATTTTTATATGTGCTAATTTATTTATTTGGACGTTAATTATGGAGTTATTTATGTTATATTTAATTATGGATATTGTAGAAATTGTTAGGATTTAATTTGTAAATTCCTTTAGGAATTGCTAGGCTTTGGGAAATATTTATACCTTTAGGAAAAAACTATATAACTTAGTATTGATTATACTTAGGTCATCTCTACAATTAGAAAAATTCTAACTTAGATGCTTTTACTTAGTTCGTAGCACTCCTCTTCGACGACATGTCGTCCCGTGATAGCGATCGTGGCCAGCCTTCGAAGAGAGGGCGTAGTGGTCCATCGAGCCCTCCATCGAGTACTCCACCTACTGGTCCACCAAGGATAGGTCCTCGTGTACGAATTATTCATTCTGGCACTGCACCACCCGCTCATGTCGATGCACCTGATACCGATCTTGGCGAGACCCCTATACTTCTTCACATCCACATAGGCGTATCGGATCGAGCGGCGGTACTCCACCAGATCTATTAGTACCATTTCGACTAGATGATGATCACGTAGCATCGACGCCATCGTCATCATCTAGGCCACCGTCATCATCGAGGCCTACGGCACCTAGGCCACGCTCTACAGAGTCTACACCGACGGGTCCTAGTACTTCTTCCCCTGCAGACGTTGCCGGTGCAGGACCATCTTCAGTGACGCAGCAGAGACCGGGTCGAGGCATATCGAGAGGGCCGCAGGTTCCGGCTGATCGTAGAGCCCGTCGTAGGGTCGAGCTGGATGAGCACGGCGTATTTTTGGATGGGAGAAAGATAGCGACGGCGATTACCTCGATCATTAGGGAGTTTATGAAGAACTGTGTTTCTTCATACACCGAGGTGGATTCAGAGGTCCAGGGACTGATGTGGGCTAAGTTTAAGGTGAGATTTAGAAAGTTTACTAAATATATCGTGCACCTTGTTAGAGGAGCACGATATAATCCCAATATCGAATGAGATATCGAAAGTGATATCGGGGATGTATTTCGATATGATGTGTGGTAGCTGAGGGATAATAATTGCTTGTTTTGGGATTCGGGCACCGCGTATTTATAGGCCTCGGGATCCGGGGACCACAGTAACATATCGGTAATTATTACCGATATGACATCGAAAGTGGCCCCCGATATGGTCCAATATGGGCCTGGTTTTGGCCAGGCCCAGTATGCGGGAAATGTTTATCACATATCGGTGCATCCCGTTATCACAGGGAACCCGCTACCGTTGAAATGTTTATAATCGACCTCGTTATCACAGGGGATATTTTCTTGTGGGTAGGGGTGCATCCCGTTATCACAGGGAACCCGCTACCGTTGAAATGTTTATGATCGACCCCGTTATCACAGGGGATATGAGCCTTTTCTTTGTCTTTTTCACTATGTCTCTTGGTGACTCTGTTGTCGTGGAAGCTATGGGCCATTGAACTCTGTAAAACATCACAGACAAGAAAGATTTTCGATGTAACAACTAATATGAAAGCACGAAATGATGTGCATGTGTTGTCTGTGGGATGTTCCCTCAATCTGGGAATATCAGGTTTATACAAGAAAAGGTGTTTCCATTGTGTTCTATCGTGCATGTTGTACCTGTTTGTACCTGTTGTACCTGTTTAAATGGATAATATGGAATAATCTGGGGAAATGCCCCCTGAATCCCTCTTTTAATATTTCCTATGTCCTTTTCGGATATAGTAATGTGTGATCCTTCGAGCCACGTACTTGTAAGAGGGTGATGTGTTAAACATATATATAGGGGAATACCCCTCAATTCTTCGTGCCATTCTCTACACTTACATAATGTCCGCTTAGGACATATCCCTGCATGAAATATGAGATTCCACAAATCAACAAATAAAAGGGTAATGACGGATAATGGTCGAAGGCTAGGTAACCCTAACCCGCCTACATATCCCATTGAATGGAGAATCAGACCGGCATAGTTCCCCCTGTTTTAGGTTACATGCCGACACACGAAGGGGCAAAATAAGAGATAACGGTTGAGGGCTAGGTAAACCTAACCCGCCTACGTATCCCGTTGCATGGGCAATCAGACCGGCGTAGTTCCCCCTATTAGTTTATAGGCTAACCCGTGATGGGGCAATGTTTTAATTGTTCGAGCATAATTTAAAACTACTGAAATTTAAAGTGTTGTTCTGTTGTTCCTCATGGCGATCACTCCGTAGCTTGCTGATCCTGATTTGGCCCAATTGCTTCTTCCTCCGCTTCTCTAATTCTCGGCAACGTAAGAGAAGTGATGTAGCAGAACCAAGCCTCCTCCTGGTTAGCGACCACTTCTCTGACCCCTCCTCCTGCTGGGAATTTCATCTTTTATTTGAATGTGGATACCACCGCTCTTATCGCGTTCAGGGCCGGCCTGCCGATTATGACATTGTATGCAAATGGTTGGCCCACGATTGTGTGTTGAACATTAATAGCTCGCAGGTGCGGTTCTTGTCCGAATGATGTGGGAAGGTTCACTTGCCCTAGGGGAATTGTCTCTGCTCCACCAAATCCTACCAGTGGAGTACGGACCTGTTCAACTACGTGGTGGCCGAGTGCCATCTTCTCCAAAGCATGCGCAAAAATAACGTTGGTGGAGCTACCGTTGTCTATAAGTACCTTGTGTACAGCGTGGTTAGCGATATCAAGTTGAACAACCAGGAGACAGTCGAGCTTGCCTGCCTGGATGGCTTCGGGGCTGAGATCTAAGAGGTCCCTGCCGGAAAACGTGATAACCTCATCTGGAAGCTCCTCAATCAACGTCGTGAATCCGACGAATCGATCCTCGTTCAACCCACGAGTTATCTTCTTCCTCTGGTTGGTAGAACTCGCCCTCGCGGTCTCACCGCTTATCATATTAATCACCCCCTCGAAGGCGCATTATTTATCGTATCGCGTTCTTGTCCACTCTCAATTGCCCTAAGGCCCTCCTTTCTTGGGGACTGGGACCGCTCTCTTGATGCAGTATACTGCCCGCTCGCCTTAACGAACTCTAGTAACCTCCTGTCCTTAATCAATCTCTCAATCTCATCCTTCAGGTCATATCAGTCCTTCGTGTCATGGCCTTTTTGGAGGTGATACTCGTAGTAGCATCTAGATTTCTTGGTGAACTCCGTCTCCTTGATTTTCCAAGGCGCGCTTAGCCAATTCCTGCTTGCGCAACGGCCAATATAGTGCGAATGTCTTGATTGAGGGGGTATATCTCTTTGGGGACCTGTCTCTTCCTCCCCTGCTCTTGTTCTATATCTCTCTACCCCTTTCCCGGTCGGATTCCTGGGGTCTGAACTTGGCTGCCATCATCGCGTCTTCGTAAATCACAGTATGTGCCAACTCGTTTATCCGATTGATGGTAGGGTCCACGAACGTGATCAACTCTTTGGCAAATCTGTTGTGTGTCGTTGCCCTGAACAGGTTCTGCAACACTTGTCCCCCGTAGGGGTTGTTCACCTTCAGTAGCTCCTCATTAAATTTGTTCATGAACTCGCTGAGAGTTTCTCTCTCTTTATGTTTCACCGCTTCCAGATGGTACATGCTTGTCTTCATCCGCTTCTAACTAGAAAAGTGGTTCTCCAACCTCTCATTCATCTGCCCGAAGCTCGAAATACATCCTTGCTTCAATTCTGTTAAACAAGTCTAATGCTGCTCCTATCAGTGTCGTCGCCATTATTTTTGCCTTAATACCCTCGGAGAAGTCTTGTAGGTTCAAGTGGCTCTCCACGGCGTGTATGTGATCCATCGGGTCACTCTTCCCATCATATGGTTTTATGGTTGGAATCTTGTCACCTCTGCACAATACCTCCCTCTTGATTTCAAAACAGAAGGGAGTCAACGGCCGTTGGTATCCTACTGATGTAGCTCCACGACTTTCGTTCCATCTTCCGGCCTCCATGCCCTTCGTTACTTTAACTGTTTCCCTTAGCGTGTTACGTCTATTCTCTACGAATGCCCCGGTCCTTCCATCATCCTCAGTATCCTCACTTACTTCTACCCTCTCTTCACTTCCGGCCCCTGTCCAACAACCTTTTCCCGCATTGTCCCTTCGACCCCCTTCCAGGATCTCCTCTTCGCCCCGCTCTTGCCTTTTCCTTCGTCCCACCATGTGTGGCAACAAAGTATCCATCGTAGCGGCTCGCGCCGCTTTCACAGAAGCGTTAATCTATGCTAACATCTCCGAGCTTATGGTGGCGGGGGGAATGGCGCTCCGTCATGTGGTCATCAACCCCTCTGAGCCGGGAGGATTCGTGTTCGGCACCTCAGTCAACGGAACATCTGTCGCGGGGTTCTCCGTGGTCGGGCCCTCAACCGCGGGTTCCGTCGTATTTGGCGCGGCGAAGGTTGAACCAGCATCCGTGGCTCGTGGTGGCCTCCCGGGCCCACGCCTTCGTCGAGGCTCGTACTGTGCAGGAGGAAGCTCCATCTCGGCTTGGGCCACTATCTGTTCTTGGTCAGTTGGGTGTTGGAGGAGTTGCGTGTCCTCCATTTTGGCGCCCCTAGTCACAACTCCATTAAATGCGGATCGGGTCCTCCTTCCTTGCATCTTGGCGTCCTAGTCCGTGACATGGTTCCCACAGACGGCGCCACTGATTTGACAATAGATCGTTATATATATATATATATATATATATATATATATATATATATATATATATTAGCGTCGGTTACAAGTGTATGGTCTAGCGATGCAACGAGTATATCTCAAATCAGGCCTACACTACGTATCTCGTGTAGACTTGGTCCGGAACACCTCGAACCAACGCCTCGATGCTTGGATGGGAATGGAAAACCGGTACTAGATCGAACGTACATCGGTGATTGTCTTCGATGTGATATCGAGGATGACCCCCGACGTGATATCGGTGATGATGTGGTGTGACGTGTCAGAGGTGCACGATATAATCCCAATATCGAATGAGATATCGAAAGTGATATCGGGGATGTATTTCGATATGATGTGTGGTAGCTGAGGGATAATAATTGCTTGTTTTGGGATCCGGGCACCGCGTATTTATAGACCTTGGGATCCGGGGACCACAGTAACATATCGGTGATTATTACCGATATGACATCGAATGTGGCCCCCGATATGGTCCAATATGGGCCTGGTTTGGGCCAGGTCCAGTATGCGAGAAATGCCCATATCAATATGCAGGCTGCTTCTAGACCTCCAAGGGCCCCTCCACCTCGGTACGATGAGGCATATCGTTATCAGCACACACATGTGCCCAGTGGTCTGCCAGAGGGAGCTCCACGTCGCCGCGTTTGGGTTCACCCCAAGTATAGGGGTATCTATGTAAGTATTTAACTTGTATAGCATTCTTTGATTACTGTATTAATATATGTCTTCCTTAATTACGTACTAACAATTATGACAAAATGAACAGGAGGAGTACATGAGCCTTATGACCGAGAGGTACGAGGCAGATCGTTCTACGTGGCCACCACTAGATCAGGAGCTGTGGAGTCAGGTGATAGGAGGATTGAAGAAGGGGAAGGTTGCGGGTCTCCCTACGGATGCACGTCACGATCGGTTTGGTTTCTCGATGAAGAAGAACCTAGACACGACACATGATTATGCGACGGCGTTGGAGAGGGAGAACCGTCATCTTAGGACTGTTACTGATGCGAGGGTTGACGAGCTTATTACTCACGTAGAGTACTTGACCCAGCACATCAGCCAGACTACAGGTACTCCTCCATCTCGACCCATGCCTACAAGGGGACTCATGCGTGATGCTCGTCGAGCCGGCCAGCGTTCCTCGTCACCCCCTCCTGATCCTTTTGCGCATGGTGCTCCAGATTGCACGTTGTATGATGATGAGTACGAGGATGTCCCCGAGGATGACACTCTCAGTGGTGATGCAGTCGATCTTGCCGGTGATGGTGATGATGGTGCTGGACCCTCCACAGCTCCTGATACATTTGGATTTCATGACGTGGACTATGAGTAGTAGTAGTTTTATTTGTTTTAGGGTTATTTTAGTATTGAAAACTGTGTTAGTTGTTTGTATTTATGTAATTAATTTGATGCTTGGACCAATTATGTAATGTTAAACTAGTTTCGTATTTAATCTGTAATTATGCGGAGTAGTTGTGTATTATTTGTTCGTTTGATGCGACGTAGTAGTATTATTTGTTCGTTTTATCTAAGTATTGAAAACTGTGTTAGTAGCTTGTTTACTGGTAATTATGTAATATGAAATTAAACAACGTGAATCAAATTTTTTTATAAAATAGAAATCGACCACTAAACCATAATCGATGCTAGTCATACATACTATCCTCAGAATATGAGTCACTCATTATCTCTTCCTCTTCCTCTTCCTCTTCCTCATTGCCCTCGTCATCCTTGTAGCCCTCCTCTTCCTCGTTGCCCTCCGCTGTTGCCACCTCGTCAACCACATCAAATCCCTCGTTGGCCAATTGGATATTCATATCGAATGAGGAACGGTCCACGCATAAGTTAAACCCTTCAGATGCATTCTCTTCTAGCAGTTGGTTCGGCATCCCCGCGTCGACATCTTTTGATCCTGCAACTGATGACATATCGATTATGTGTCTGGCAGTAATAGTGGATACGGCCAACCATCCTCTCTGTCCCGGTCGCCCTATCGTCTTCTTTGGATAGGGCACATAGTACGCCTGTTTTGCTTGGTTAGCGAATACAAACGGCTCATTGGTGTTGAGGGTACGCCTCGGGTTGATGTCAACCAACTTGTACGTTGAATGCTCTTGCGTACCTGCGTTTATATCATACCAAACACATTTGAACAAGACTATGTATAGGGGCCGGATTCTGCCCCAATATTCAACATGTATAATGTCTTTCAACGTTCCATAGAAGTTGGTAGCATCAGATCCTCCCATGTCTCCCTTCACATAAACACCGCTACAATCACTCTTCTTCGGGCCCAAAATCATATCGGTGTGAAATCTGAACCCATTCACAATGTATCTCTCGTAGGTTGCCACTGAATAAGCCGGACCTGTGATTAGAGGATCTATTCGTACGTCGGTCTCGTATTTCCCACTTGAATATGTCTGCTTGAACCATGCTACGTACTCTTGGTTCCTCTTGGATTGTATCTCCATTGGACTTAGTCCACCGCACTCCTCTTCTACAAACAGTCTGCATAGGAAAATAATCATAAGTTAGTTGTCTTTAAAGCGCTTGATCATTTCGTTATTAAAAATAATTAATGACCACTTACTCCACCCATTCGTCAAGCTCTGGACAGTTTAGAAGCGTGTAAAGCTCTATTTGCTCCATCTCATCGGAAGTCAAGTATCTCCTTTTGTTTAGTGGCCCTATTGGCGCCCCTTTCTTTTGAAATATTGTAAGCTCATCATCCCACTCCGTGCTATCTAGTGTCTCGTTCCTGTTGAGTTTTTTATATTTAGTCTGGAAAGAAACATTCAAATATTGAGAACACATATTTGACAGCTCAGCAAGTAGGTATTGATTGGCTATGGATCCCTCCACCCTCTCCTTGTTCTTTACGGAACCCTTCATGTTGAACATCCGCCTAGTTCATAGAAATGAAAGATTAGGCAAAGAATCTATATTTGTAAAATATAATTGTTATTAAAAATATAAAATCGTACCTCTCGAATGGATACATCCATCTATAATGAACTGGACCACCAACTCTAGTCTCGTACGGAAGGTGTATTGCTAAATTCTCCATAGAGTCGAAAAATGAAGGAGGAAATATCATTTCCATCTTGCGCATGGTAACAATAAACGATTCCTCCAATCGCTCCATATCTTCGGCCGACACCTCTGAAGCGCAAATCGCCTTAAAAAAGGCTAATCTCTACTAAGGTCCCCCAAATCTCGGGTTCCAAGAATTCGCGAAATGCAATCGGGATCAATCTCTGTATGAAGACGTGTCAATCATGACTCTTCATTCCATACAATTTTCCTTGTTGTTTTTGCACACATCGTCCCAAGTCCGAGGCATATCCATCAGGAAACTTCAGTTCGGTCAGCCAATCAAGCACCATGTTCTTTTGATCCCTCGTAAGACAATATTTTGCCTTTGGCTTTATGTACTCACTTCCTCTGCCACTGGGTTTCAAGAACAATTCTTTACGGTTGGTCAACAACTTAAGATCGTGCCTCGACTTAATGTTGTCCTTCGACTTAGCATCGTCCAACACCGTGTTGATGATGTTCTCAAAAAATTTCTTCTCACAATGCATCACATCTAGATTGTGGCAAATCAAGTTCGTGGACCAATAAGGTAGTTCCCAAAAGATGCTTCGACGACACCAGTTATGAGTTGTGTTAAATCTTGGAAGCTTTGTGGAGTTTGCCCCAAATCTAACCGATCGTAGCCTATCCACAATTGCCCTCATCTGCGCTCCTGTCTTCCTTGGAATGGGCGCTTCAAGTACCTCCCTACCCTTGTAGAAATCCTTCTTGTTGTACCTCCATTTATGACCCTCTGGTAGAAACCGACGATGAAAATCGTACCACGAGGCTTTTCCACCATGCTTAAGTGTAAAAGAATCTGTCTCACCCATGCAATAAGGGCACGCTAGCTTACCGTGCGTGCTCCACTGGGACAACATTCCATAAGCAGGAAAATCGCTAATAGTCCACATTAGGGTCGCTCGCATTTGGAAGTTTTTCTTTCGTGAGCTGTCATATGTCCACAAACCATTACTCCACAAATCATTCAACTCATCAATCAACGGTCTCAGCAATAGATCCAAGTTCTTTCCAGGACTCTTTGGACCGGGTATAATAAGGCTCAGAAAAATGAACTCCGGTCGCATGCATAAATCCGGCGGAAGGTTATAAGGGGTAACAAACACGGGCCAACAAGAGTAGTTCTTCCCAGATGGCCCAAACGGTGTGAACCCATCAGTACATAGGCCGAGTCGGACATTTCTAGGCTCTGCTGCGAAGTCCAGATATGTACGATCAAAAGATCTCCACGCCTCGTCTGCAGCTGGGTGAATCATTCTATCTGTTGACTCTCGACACTTCAAATGACAAGTCATATGTCTCGAAGTGCCTAAAGTATAAAACAACCTTTGTAATCGAGGTCCTAGGGGGAAGTACCACAATTTCTTCCTTGCGACCGTGGACTTTCTACCAGCCTCGTACCTATCGGTCTTGCATATCGGACACGATGTGAGATCCTTGTTGGCATTATCGTCGTAGTACAAGAAACAAAAATTCCAACATACGTCGATCTTTTCGTACCCTAAACCCAAACCCGAGAGCATCTTATTCATGCCTGGAACCAAATTCGGTAGCGTTTCCTCAATCTCTGGGTCCATAATATCTTTAGACAAACTTAAGTACTTTTCGCAAGCGACATTAACTACTTTGTGCATCATCTTGGTAGTTAAGAACTCGGCAAACCACTGGAGCACAGTCTTCGACTTCTTACTGTTCATTTTTATGTCTCCCATCTGCATCAATTTGTAGAACTCCTTTGCCTCGGGACTTGGATCTTCGTTGCGCACCTCTCCCTCAACAAATCGACCCCCATACGCATCCACAACCAATTCTCTAAACGAATTATCGGCATGAACCAGACTATCAACGTGAATACTAGCAAACGGTGATTCATGTACATATGATGTAGATGCCTCCCTCGCCTTCTCTCCATGCAACACCCATATCTAATATTGATACACAAACCCCCACTTATGAAGATGATCCCGTACTACGTTTCGATCAAAAAACTTTAAATTGATGCATCTCTGACACGGGCACGTAATACGATTTCTTAGATCTACGTAATCTCTCGGTTGTGATGCATATTGTATGAATTCACGAACCCCAACCACGTAATGTTGATTCAAATAACCAGTGTTACTATCTATCCTATCGTACATCCAAGATCTATCGGGACGATAATCCATTTCTAATCTAAGAAAATTAAAAAGAAACTGTTACAATTAATTTCACCAATCAATATATTTATCATTTATATAAAAAATTTAAAACTCGAGTACGACGAAGCCAAGGCAATTAATACTTACTTGTTGTTGCGTAGAAAATACTTAGATCAAGTATTCTTTGCAAACACACGCCTCGTTGCATTTACCGCAATATCTAAAACAAAGAAACATTAAAAATAAGTTAATAAAAACGATCTTAATTGAGGAAAACTAACAAAAGCAGTTATAACAAGAGGAAATCGTAGATACCTTAGCAAGGGATGAATGTTGGAATGATTTCTCAAGTGGAATATGGAGGGGTATTTATAGGGGGCTGGCAGTTATTCCCGACCGCATTTCGGTCGGGAATAACAACGGTAACAATTATTCCCGACCGAAATTCGGTCTGGAATAAGAATTACCGTTGTTATTCCCGACCGCAATGCGGCCGGGAATATTAGGGTTTAGGGTTTAGGGTTTAGGGGTATTGGCGACCGACTTTCGGTAGGGAATAATATTCATATTCTTAATTTCACAATTTCGCTCTCAAATTTAGATAAATCGTTGATTTAATGATCAAGTAAATCAATATTAGTTATATATTACTAAAAATCTCAAAAAAAATTAAATTTAGTTGCACGTTGATGAATAGTTTGAAGCGTTGATTCATATTGTCACTTATAAATAGATTAGTATATGTAGTTGCTAATAATTTAACTACTTACGATTATGTTAAACATATGTTAATATATATATCACAATTAGCCTCTCTATACTAACGTTCGTAACAAACGTTAATCGCCAATTGTGAATACTCCACTATACTACGTATGATTATTATATGTAAAACTCCAAACTAACTTAACTTATACTCTAGTAAACTATATTAATTTAATAATTAAAAGTACATTAAACTAAGTAACTAATAGTGCAATTAATGAATTTAGTGAGATTCTATAGTTATACTTAACAAACACATCAAGATTTTCCAAAAGATCGAAAAAAGTCAAATTTACTATTTTTCCCGACCGCATATCGGTCGGGAAAAATATTCAATTTCATTCCCGACCGAGTCTCGGTCGGCATTGACACTTATTGCCGACCGAATATCGGTCGGGAATAATATTTAAACTTATTCCCGACCGTATTTCGGTCGGGAATAATGTTTAAACTTTTCCCGACCGGAGTGCGGTCGGCATTTCCCGCGTTTCTGGGCAACATAGTATTGCCGACCGAAATTCGGTCGGCAATTTTTGAAAATTTGGCGGTTTTTGAATTTTTTTTAAAATTTTCAACATTCCCGACCGATTTATCGAAAAAGTTGGCGGGACTCGGTGGGAAATTCAAATTTGACGAAAATTCAAAATTTTTTAACTTTTTCTATAAATACACTTCATTATTCTCCTCATTTTTTCATCTCCAAACATTTTTTTCATCTCCAAAAAAAGTCAAACACTCTTTTCATCTTCAAACACTTTTTCAAACACACTTATCATCTTCAAACACTTTTTCAAACACTTTTTTCTTTCAACTTCAAAATTAAATTTTTCACTTCTTTATTCAACATTTCAATAATCAAACACTTATTTATTTTTTTTGTGTTTTAGATTGAGGAATGAATCAAAAATTTAATTCCTCATCTAAAACACAAAAAAGCTAAAGAATATTTTAAAATATTTCAAAATAGTAAAAAAAAATAATATTCTGGTAATTATTACCGGAATATTAATTTTTTTATTCCGATGAGTTTTATTCCCGACCGAAAATCGGTCGGGAATAATATAAATATAATCCCCAACCGGAAAGCGGTCGGTAATAGTATGAATATTATTCCCGACCGATTGCCGGTCGGGAATAATATAAACATAATTCCCGACCGGATTACGGTCGAGAAAAAAATTGAAAAATTCCCGACCGCTCTTCGGTCGGGACAAAATTTGAAGCATTCCCGATCGAAAATCAGTCGGGATGTTTGAAAAAAACTTCCCGACCGAAAAGCGATCGGGATATACTGTTCCAACCGTTGACCGGTCGGGACTTTTCTCAACCGATTTTCGATCGGGATATTCGGTCGAGAATTTCCCGACCGGGTTCCGGTCGGGGTTGCCGGTCGAGAAACTTTTTCCCGACCGGCTTTCGGTCGAAAAACTTTTACCGACCAAAGAAATGCCGACCGGCGTGTCCCGACCGAAATAAGTTCGGGAATAGACAATTCTCGACCGCAAATTGTCATTCCCAACTGGCATTGCGGTCGGGAATGACCTGAAAATTTTGTAGTGGCAAGAAGGAAATAAGCATTCGTATTTCAAGAAAGCTACTTATTTTATTACTATAATTTGTTTTGTGATGTTGTTTTGCCATGCAACGGGATGAATTTTATTTTGAACAAAGAACCACTACAAGAAAAAAGAGTATTAGCAACGGCCATTGGCAACGGGTGTGGTTGCCAATGACTTTTTTCTATTGGCTACGGAAGAATCCGTAGCCAATGTCTTTATTTTTACTAAAAAAAAGAAAAATGCATTTTACAAGGGCAACGGACACTGTCCGTTGCCAATAGCCAAGGGCTACGGCTTGGTCGTAGCCCTTGGTTTAGGCGCCTAAATTTGGCGCCTAAACCAAGCCGTAGCCCTTGGCCGTTGCCAATAGCCAATGGCTACGGCTTGGCCGTTGCCCTTGATTTAGGCTATTGGCAACGGAAGATGCCGTTGCCCATGGCTATTGGCAACGGACAATGTCCGTTGCCATTATCCAAGGGCAACGGCATCGTCCGTTGCCATTGCGATTAAAAGAAAAGTGAAAAATAACTCTATAAATATAAATATATATATGGTTATATTATAAATGTGAAAAATAACTCCATTAATGGATATTTAATATTATATTAAATAATATTTACTATTGTGTTTAGTTTGGGTTCTATGAACTTTCCTTGTCATTTAAGAACTTATATTTGGTTGTTTTGCTTATTATTAATTTTAATATTCGTGTTTTAATTTTTATTTATTAGTTTACTTTTAAAAATCAAGTTATATTATATTATATTATATATATATATATGTGTCTTTCATTACTCCGTTTTTGACGAGATCTGAAAGAATACTCCTAAATTATGGTTTAGAAAATGTTGGTGAAAGAAAAAGTAAATTTCGAGTTGTTTTGCAACTTTTGAAAAATTACATTTGCACCCCAAAAGGTTTCTTTGCGCCTTTCATTACTTCGTTTTTGACGAGATTTGAAAGAACACTCCTAAACTATGGTTTAGAAAATGTTTGTGAAAGAAAAAGTAAATTTCGAGTTGTTTTGCAAATTTTGAATAATTCTATTTTCACCTCCAAAAGGTTTATATGCGTCTTTCGTTACTCCATTTTTTACGAGATTTGAAAAAACACTCCTAAATTATTTAAGTTCAATATTTGTTATAAGTGATACTTTAGATGCAGATAAATCATAACTTGTAAATGATTTCATTTTTGTCAATCGACCTTTTTATCCGTTATTTTGTGTTCCTTACTAACCAACTCTTAATAATGATAACATGTCCATTTCTGTCTTGTTTTGCTGCTCATTTTTTTTTTGAAAGATCTTTGATCTATATTACTTGTAATCGAATACAGTTGCACTTGGCAGTAGTTGCAACTGCACTCGTAAGTATGACAGATGACAGTTCTTTAACGTTTAAAAACAGTTTTACTGTTGCAACTAAGAGAATATAGTTAACCATAAAACAGTAAAGAACACAAAGAGTTTTAACGTGGTTCGGTCCAAATGGTCCTAGTCCACGGGGTTTGCACCCAAATGTTGACTCAAACAATATACCTACTTAAGAATTACAATGATAGGAATTACTCCAACGTAAATCTAGACTCCCTCTAATTAAGATAATTACCATCTAAAAGATTAACTTATCCTAATGATTTAACAAAACAATATCAATTTAAATCCTAGTTGGGCCGATCCGAATTGAGCCCAAATCGAATAGAAAAACGGCCCAAACATTTTCGATCATCACAATATCTTTCTCTCAATTATTCTTTTCTTGGCTATCGAAAAGGAGTACTTTTCATCTCAAAATTGGAATCATTTTCATTCCTTAAAATTACTCCTTCGGTCATTCATCGAAAGAAGACACTTGTTTGGAATTTGATGGATTGAGATATATGCAAAGATTTTTTTTCATTATTTCTTCATTCAAATTAGAAGTGGAGTCTTAGTCTAGTTTTGTATTCTTTCTAGATATTCAAACAAAATCACTAATAATAATAAGCAAAACAACCAAATATAAGTTACCATTAATATTCTTAGTTGTCAATTCGTGTTTCTATTCGTGTTTTTATTCTTAGTTGTCAATGCATGATACCATTACTATAAGATAAATGTAAAAGTCGCATCATAATTGAAGAAAAAGACTACTTAATCTGTCTTTTAGCAGCATCATATCTCACTTTGCATGTCTTATGCCAGAAGATTTCTCCAAATATTATTAATTAATAATAATATGAAATGATTTGATGCAAAGTTGAGTGTCTAATATGAAAAACATATTGATTTAATATGTCTATAATGATTCTTGTTAGAAAAGCCAATCCACAATTATACACCTCATGGAAAAGCACACTTCTACTTATTGTTTAGAAAATGATGGTGAAAGAAAAAGTAAATTTCGAGTTGTTTTGCAACTTTTGAATAATTATATTTTCACCCCCGAAATATTTGTTTGCATCTTTCGTTACTCCGTTATTGACGAGATTTGATAAAACACTCCTACTTATTGTTTAGAATATGTCGGTGAAAGAAAAATTTAATTTCGAGTTGTTTTGCAACTTTTGAAAAATTTGTGTTTTTCCCCCCGAAAGGTTAGTTTGCGTCTTTCGTTACTCCGTTTTTTACAAGATTTGAAAGCACACTTCTACTTATTGTTTAGAAAATGATGGTGAAAGAAAAAGTAAATTTCGAGTTGTTTTGTAACTTTTGAATAATTATATTTTCACCCCCGAAATATTTGTTTGCATCTTTCGTTACTACGTTATTGACGAGATTTGATAAAACACTCCTACTTATTGTTTAGAATATGTCGGTGAAAGAAAAATTTAATTTCGAGCTGCTTTGCAACTTCTGAAAAAATTGTATTTTTCACCCCGAAAGGTTAGTTTGCGTCATTCGTTACTCCGTTTTTTACAAGATTTGAAAGCACACTTCTACTTATTATTTAGAAAATGATAGTGAAAGAAAAAGTAAATTTCGAGTTGTTTTGCAACTTTTGAATAATTACATTTTCACCCCCAAAATGTTTATTTGCGTCTTTCGTTATTTCGTTTTGATGAGATTTGAAAGAACACTCCTAAATTATGGTTTGGAAAAGGTTGGTGAAAGAAAAAGTAAATTTCGAGTTGTTTTGCAACTTTTGAAAAAATTGCATTTTTCACCCCGAAAGGTTAGTTTGCGTCTTTCGCTACTCCGATTTTTACAAGATTTGACCCTAACTACGTCGCTTGGATTATAATGTCCAAGCTTGGATTTACTTTTTCTTTCACCAACCTTTTCCGAGGAAACACGAATATTAAAATTAAACTTCGTTTAATACTTGCCGAGGAAAATTCATAGAAGTTCTTACATGCTCAGGAAAATTTGTAAAACCTAAATATGAATATTTGAATATTTGAATATGTGCATCCACTTAATTTGCAAAAGAAAATGAGAAATGGTTAGCAAAAATATATTAACAAATTATTATGTAAATCAGATTTTATTGGCTACGGAAACTTCCGTATCCAATGTATTGGCTACGGAAGATTCCGTAGCCTATAGTTATTGGCTACGGGTGTCTTCCGTTGCCAATACATTTGCTACGGAAGTTTCCGTAGCCAATAGTTATTGGCTACGGGTGTCTTCCGTAGCCAATAGTTATTGGCTACGGGTGTCTTCCTTAGCCAATACATTGGCTACGGAAACTTCCGTAGCCAAAAATACTATCATATTCTATAAATACCCCAACCATTACAATCATATATTCATCCCCAACCATTACAATCATATATTCATCCCCAACCATTACAATCATATATTCATTCTCATCATCCAATTCATTCTCCAACAACTCTTCCTCAATTCATCAATTTTAATTTTAAATAATGATAATTTATAGAATTATAATAATAATCTAATTAATTTGTTTAGTAATTACTTCTACAATTAAAAAAGATCATAATGAAGATTTTTTGTTAATTGCAATAAATTAAATTTATTTAATTAATAGAAATAAAATACATTAATTTAATTAATTGAAATAAAATACATTAATTTATTTAATTGAAATAAAAAACATTTATTTAATTTGGATATGATTGTAATTTTTTATTTAATTAAAGAATTCGAAATTTAGAATTTTTTTTTATAATTTTAAATATTATTGGCAACGGGTTAAATTCTGTTGCCAATAATATTCATTGGCAACGGAA
Organism: Linaria vulgaris; assembly: GCA_948329865.1. Lineage (NCBI taxonomy): Eukaryota > Viridiplantae > Streptophyta > Magnoliopsida > Lamiales > Plantaginaceae > Linaria > Linaria vulgaris. The sequence goes on from OX415249.1 coordinate 70,543,087, forward strand.
TTTAACCCGTTGCCAATAATATTTATACGGCCACATTTAAAAAAAATAAAAAAAAAATCTGCTATTGGCTACGGAAATATTCCGTTGCCAATAGCCATTGGCAACGGAAACATCCGTAGCCAATAACAAAAGGGTATTTTGGTCTTCTATTATTGGCTACGGAAGATTCCGTAGCCAATAACCATTGGCAACGGCCACCCGTTGCCAAAAGTCATTAGCAACGAGGGTATCGGCAACGGCTATTGGCAACGGAAGGCCGTTGCCAATAGCTATTGGCAACGGAAAAATGGGTTATTGGCTACGGAATCTTCCGTAGCCAATAACCCATTTTCTTGTAGTGAACTTCGAGGAAAATAAAAAAGTACATAAAAATAATGTTGATTAAATTAACTTGGGTCATGATGGCCAAAGAATAATTGTTTCAAATGTAATAGTGGTCGCATAGAATTATTGAAAAATACAGGATTCTTAAATCTCTACTATATTGATCTCATCCATTTTGTTAGGTTAAACCTAACTGATTTGATTGTCTTTGTCTCATATGAAGTTATATTTGTCTAATTGAAATGTCAAAAATTAATATATTCTCCTCGAAGTTTGACGGAAAAAACCTAACCGTTTTTTGGAATATAAATTCTTTTTTTCCTCATAATTTTGTGTTGGGTGTAGCAAAAGAAATGATCATTAATAGTTCAAGAAAGGTGGTGAATTTACTCATGAATAAGTGGTGCCATGTGCTAGTTTTATAGTAGATATTCAGCACGAGCAAGATCATACGTGAATTTATACGCAAAAAATGACTCTATTGTCAATTGGTAAAAATCCTCTTTCCAGACTATTTTACATAATATACTAGGGGTCCGTTTGGTTTGTCATTACCAGGCCTATATGGCCCATTAATCCGGATTGAACAGTTGGACTTGCTGCTTTGGTTGGACATTTAAATACCCGGTTCGGCCCGCCTTAATATGACTGACCGGGATTTTAGTATGGAATATTATAGGGCCCTCACCTCCTCATTTTAGCAAAGTGACTTCTACAGTTAATTGCGGCGCCATGTAAAATGACCAATATGCCCCTTACTCCACGTGTAAAGCTAGCGGCTGAAAGAAGTTGACTTTCACTCTCATTTCCCCCCAACTCCGAGCAGTGCCCGTAACCCTAATCCATTTTGCGCCGCCATTGTTTCTCTCATTTCCATCCAGATTCATCGTCCCTCAAGTATAATCCATTGAAATTTGTATGTTTTATTAGTTTTCATTAACGTTTTTGTATCTCTCACTGATTTAGAACTCTATTTCACCTTTTCCTCCACGACTCATTGCCTTTCGAGCAGTGCCCGTAACCCTAATCCGATTTGCGCAGTCATTATTTCTCTCAGTTGAAGCCAGATTCATCGTCTCCTCAGGTATATACCATTGAAATTTGTATGTTTTAGTAGTTTTCATTAACGTTTTTGTATGTGTTACTGATTTCGACCTCTATTTCACCTTTTTTGGCACGAATCATTGGCTTTCGATATTATGAACTTTCGCGACATAATTGTGTGGGCATCTTATTTTCTTGATGGTAATTATCCTTTCCTTGTTATTTACCTATTTTTATTGTAATAATAACCTTGTGTGTTTGTTCATGCTCATGATTGTGCGTTTATTTTTTCCGTACACTGCAGATAGGTTTTTCGAACGAGGTTGAATTTGGGTTGGGATACTTTTCCAGTAAGCAAGGTGCGTTTTCTTCTTATTCGATCGACTTTTTTAATTACTTTTTATTGGGTGGAAATTGAAATCTCATTGCCATTTTATCGCTTTCATGTCATTCCTAATTGGATGGCCCCTGAGCTTCTCAATACAACAACTGCCAATCACTTCTAATCATGTAATCTCCTATATTGCAGGTTAGCATTTTATCATTGTTTACTTTTTAATATGTCGTATGACTATATTAATAGGCATTTATATGGGAGTTAACAACTTGTCAATATGTTGTATGAGTATATTTAGACATATGTTGATTTGTATGATCTGTTTGATTACGTGATGTAATCTATTACTAAATTCCAACAAATTGTGATTCCAATGAATGTTTTTTAGTCGGGATAGCTAATAATTATGTTTCACCAATTGATCACCTTGTTTCTGTCTTTGTGATGCAATATATGCCTTGTTTGACGCTTTTGACGATTTTCTCGTTATCAAGTAACTTGTTGTTGTTAGGATGGATTGGACAACACATGTCATGATACTAGCTGGTATCCAAATAATTTTGCATCGCCGGCGTCTAGTTTTGTTGTTGTTAAACTACCTTATGGCGCGGAGAAATCAATCACGTCACACTAAGCGTAAAAGGGGATACACTTACAGCATGCTTGCTCGATTACCCAAACAAGTTGACCATATGCATGACCTATTTCACATTAACGACCAGGATTGCATAGACATTTTGCGGATGGATAGAAATAGTTTCCATAAATTGTGTTATCTTTTAGAGCATGGGGGTGGGTTAAGAAGCTCGCGATACGTTAATGTCCAGGAGATGACTGCACTTTTTTTACAATCCCTTTCCCACCATCATAAAAATAGAGTCGTTCGTTTTGATTTCAAACGCTCGGGTCAAACTATTAGTCATTACTTCCATAAGACCATGGAGGCACTTTTCAATGTAAATGAGCATCTCTTCGTTACTCCAGTGCCCATAACTTTGAATTGCACAGATGAACGTTGGAAATCTTTTCCGGTAAGCAACAAAAACTCTTATAAATCGATTTATAATATTTTGATATCCTATACACATGTACCTAATAATCTGATTAATTCATTTTCAAATTAATATAGGGTTGTCTTGGTGCACTAGATGGTACCCACGTTAGGCTATGCGTCCCAATGAAAGATAAAGAACGATACTGTGGCAGGAAAGGAATAGTAACAACCAATGTCTTAGGTGTATGTGACATTAATAAAAACTTTATTTATGTCCTAGCTGGTTGGGAAGGGCCTGTACCGGACAGCCTCATACTTCGAGAGGCACTAGTGAGAGAAGACCCCCTAAAGGTGCCACCTGGTTAGTATAACTCCTATTGGTTAGGTTATTGTTTTACCAAATATATATTAAGAACTAAAATAATAATATATATGCCACAGGGAACTACTATCTATGTGACCTGGGTTATATGAATGGGGATGGCTTTTTGACACCATACAAGGGGAGGAGATATCATCTCAATGAGTGGGGTCCTACTAGAAACAGGCCCCAAGATCGCGAAGAATTTTTCAATATGAAGCATAGTAGAGCCCGTAATTTGATTGAGTGTGCATTTGGTTTGCTTAAAGCTAGATGGCCTATACTTGATCACCCAACTCATTTCTCCGTTCAGACCAAGTGTGATATTGTCGTTGCATCTGCGTTGTTACATAATTTCATCCGTTTAAATATGGATGTAGATCCCTTGGAAGCTAATGGTGTGGTCTTGCCGACTGAGCCACCTGATGATACCGAGTACATCGACTCAATTTCAACAACCCCGGCATGGAGTGCTAAGCGTGATGCTATGGCTGGACAGATGTTCAACAACTTGCGTTTCCGCCATTGATTTCACCGTTTTGTTACTTCTTATTATCTATTGCTTAGAACCTCTTATTCTCTATTGCTAAAAACATTGCAGTAATCTGGATAATTTTATTCCTCTTTTTAGAATGATTATATGTAATGGATACTAATTTACTAAACATCAACAATGACTTCTCGAATCTTATTGTGTTTGATATACATGTCTACTATTTATTTGCTTCAATTAAGGCATATGTGGTTTGATTTTGCGTTTTTAGATAATATGTAGTGGCTGGTTGACATGCAGATTTGTTCCTTGTATTATTGTAACACATTATCTCTTGCAGTGTGCTTCCCTTGCTTCATTCTGTGCTAATTACTTCAATCATTGTTCATTTCTGTTGGTATTGTAGAGTATTCATGGACTCCACAGGAAGTAGCAGACGTTCCACCGTTGAAACATCTCAAAAAGGTGGAACCCGTAAGACCTGGACCAAACACCAAGAGGATGCACTAGTTAATGTAGTCAAGGATCTCATTGTTGAAGAATGGCAATCTGGAAACGGTTGGCGCCCGGGTTTTAATTCCCAAGTAGCCAAACGTATTGTTGCTCTACTACCAAATAGCGATGTTCGTGGAGATCCACATGTCATTTCGAAGATGCAAGCATGGGTAGGGATTATCGCTCATTGGCAAAGTTGTTCGGTCGTAGCGGTAACAATGCAATAGCGCTAGACCCAAATGATTACTCTATAACAATTGTGGACACGGAAATATGGGAATCGGCTGTTAAGGTACTTGTTATTACTAGATAACAACCAACAATTATTTCTTTCACTACCAGATAGGGAAATTGCAGATTATCTTCTATTTATTAATATTAACTGCATGTATTCTTTATTTAGGTGAACCCCGACCTACTCAAAATGCAAACCAAATCATTTCCCTACTATGAGGATTGGGAGATTATATTTGGGAATAGTCGTGGTACAGGGGACTTTGCCGTTGACTTTGGGTATGCGCGCCGTCGAGCACAGAAGAAGAAGGATCAACTCCCGATGCCCCCGCAATCTGTCCCACACCACACTCCTTCTCCAGAAGAATATGTAACTGCGAATAATGCTGATGGCGACGCTACATCAACGACACCAAGCTCTAATGGAACTGGACCTTGGAAAAGTTCAGGTATTAAAAAAAGGAAGGTTCCCGATTCTGGAGTTGATGAAAATATTGTCAATTCTATATCTACCGCTTTGGCCAATAGTGATATTGCAATGGCTGAACTCTCAAATGCCATTCGATCAATTAAGGATGTTGATCCAATGGTGAACAAGGTTTTTGAGGCGCTTCGTATGTTGCCTGACTTTAGTATTACTGCCAGAATCCGAGCGGCTAAAAAAATTATCACTACTCAAATGCAAGTGGCCTTGTTTTTTAGCATGGACGAGGAGGAGAAGTGCGAGTTCGTACGCTCTATTCTCGCAGAGTAAAGGTGTATTCTTTTGTGAACAAAGTAACGCTTAAAATAGGACGCTCATTTTGGTAACGTCTAAGACATCATTTTGTCAACTTGGGGCTTCTCGCCTCAAACTATAAGTTACATTGTTAACTAATTTGTCTACTTTTTTAATAGCGTACCTTTATATGCTGAAGTGTCTACTTGATTAGGCTAACTTAGATCATGTTGTGTGTGTTTTTATTTGGTGAAAACTATTCGTTATGTTGCTTACCTCTTATAGAGGATCAAGTGGGATATTTATTTTTGGGACAATCATTTCATGTTCCTGTAAGGTTGGTTCAGACATAATTATGTAGTGTTAATGCCATTGTCTTATTCAAAATTAGTGTTGGATGGTATTAACGTTGAAATTACGTATGACAGACACATTACACATTATTTTAACTGGTTCTAATACATTTTCACGAAACCAACAACTAATATGAAGTCGCCTACTAAAATGACTTCACTATGATACAGATGATGATACACAAAAGTTATGGTTATAATACATTTTCCATGAAAATAGGCGCAAACCATCGTGTTCGAACATTGAAAATATACACGACGCAATGCACTTTAATTTTCACTAATCACTAATGGCGAAAATATAAACCAAAATACTTTAAGCAAACGGAAAACAAACCACGTTAATAGCACAATACATATACCGACTTTTACGACACACATTTCATTCATGTTGTCCCCTAGCCGCCCACATCTCGTTGAAGATCCTTTTGTACGCCTTGTTAAGGACTCTTTCAACGAAAGGTAGATCACATACCGGATAAGAATTAGGGACGTCAAATAATCCGTCATCTCTAGTAGGCAAAACAAATCGAGGATCGTACTCCCATAGCTCGGCCCTCTCAAACACGAACGACAATTTGTTGTAATCAGGCTCACCCTCGTAAAAGTATCTCTCCGATTCGGGTTTAGCCTAAAATAGAAACGATATAAACAAAAGAGTGGTTCCAAATTAGATTATTTTTTATTTCAAACATGGCATTATATTATGATATCAAAAATATCAACGATTATGGTGCTTACGTGCTGCATCGCCAACATCACCGTTAAAGGTATGGACATGACGTTTGATCGACGATCCCACTCAACGGAAGGAAATCCAACAACAAACTGAAAAAGATTGAAACGTTCGTTTAAAATCTGGTACTGCACCTTGAAGAATTCCTTCCCGTACGCACTTTTGAACGTGTAGTTCATGATGGTTGTTACAACGTCTAAGACATTGATGATTGTACGTGCGTCGATCATTTCAACGTAAGGCGAGCCTCGACCAACTCGTCAATGAACGAGTCGAGGTGAGTCCTGCCCCAACGAACGCGGCCATTTGTGGTGTATAATATTACTGCATCGTCGTCCGATGGATGAGCCATGCAAGAAGTTGAAGCGTAAGTAAATAAGTGTTAAATATAATGTTTTTTATGCGTGGAATGTAAGATTTGTTGAGGTGGTATGGGGTAGTGCAGTGACAGTCTCATTTATAGCAAGGTTATTCACTAGTTAACTCTTAAAATATGGTAATTAACTTGTCAACTCAATTTATTTCCATATAGCCATCAATCACCGCTTATATGAAGCCTCTGTCAGGCTTTGGTAAGTTCATTACCATAAATAAGTATGGTTGTGGCAGGTTTGTCTTCATTGCATAGTGGTTGTGTTATATAGCTAATTTTTGTAATATGTAAAAATAAGTTGAAGAAAATAATGTCATGAGAAGCCAAATTGCATAATAAAAATGAGCAAGAAGGAAGCCAAATCATAGTAAAAGTAGGATACAAAACAGGATATGATTATTGTAGTAATCATATTTATTACACTTCGATTCACACATACGGGTTACCCAAAAATAAGGAAAATACATAGCGTAAATTAGTGGGGAATGATATTCAAGCATTAAGATAAGTTGAATTATATATATTGGTATAAATCTCCGCTCTGCGAAAGTCAACGTCGTTCACGAGCTCAGATGATGGAATCATGTTGATGTCGAAAAACTCGGCCCGTGTAGTTGGGTGCAGGGCTCGTGGGTCCGGAATATATGGATGTGGTACGTCGAATAGAAATTGTAAATCATCCCACATAGGTTCTCCTTCTCTTACGTATCTAGACGCCTCTGGCCTCATCTACATGTAAACAATCGCATATATAATAGAATGAATAAATTTTAATAATGTGCAATATAGAAAAGAAAAAATTTTAAAAATTTGAACATACATGAAGGATGGACATTTCCATTCCAGGTGGCATGGTTACTGTATTGGTAGCCTTGTTGAAAACAACTAACGGGAATGCTATTACATAACCAAATAACTCATATCTTCTCTTGAAAGAGGGAAAACGTTCTTTCAAGGCAGCTATGTTAAAACGATGGTTTAAGGATTCAGATAGAATTCGACGGATGGTATTGAGGATTGGTACCCACAACTTTTTCTTCGTGTAGTGGGACAAACTTCCTACTATATAAAAGCTCCCTAATGAAAAATTGAGTGTGTTCCCCATCCGAAAATGCGTAACCCCATCCGGTATTCATGACTTCTTTTTCAAAAGAATAAAAGGTAAATAAATTTAACCAAATATTTTTGAGATATGATGAATGAACCTTTTAGGGGGTATTTGTAAGTAGAGAAAGTGGTACTTTTTATAGACACCGGTTGTCCATTTCAATTGTATATGGCATTAGTCAATATATTCATTATTTAGGCAAATTTGGAAGGTGGGACTCACCCAACAGTAGTACCCAATCAATTTATTTATTTGATTTAATAATAAATAAATAGTGAAATATGATAGATTTAGAATAACATAATATGACCAATATATAATGGTCATTTGATTGAATGGGAAACAACAAGAAAATATGCAACGACAAATAACAAAACAAGGACAATGGTAAAATGAGAGAAGGATTGCGCCGCGACGAGGAGGCTTCAAAACTCGACTCGGACGAAATATTGTAGAATAAGTCTGGTGTACGCCTTCTGGAGGACATTCCAACATTGGAACGGGGTGTGCTATGAGCAAAAGTGCGAGTATTATTTGATTGGTTCATCCTGGCACGAACTCTAGTGCGTCTTGCCGATTGTTCATCTATAAAATTACAAACAAGGTTTTAGGATGTCATTTAACAACTTCTGAACATTATAAACAATTTGTTGGAGGTCGTATATTCGATAAATATTAAATGCTTTGCATCAATACCTAAAGAGACATCGTTATCAGATGAAATGTATACAGGACCATTAGCTCGTGGTGGGCGCGGTACTTCTTCACGTACCGCAAAAATCGTTTTTAGATATTCCCAACAAGGTTCACCTTGATGCCGATACGCGTTCACCACTTCATTTGTCTGTATTTTGATTTGTAAAAATTATAGATTTATCGTCAAGATAATTGATCTATTTCAAATGAAATTTACGAAAATAATTACCATGCACATGTGAGCCCACGTTGAATCGGAGGCGTATACGATATTATTGCCTTCATCGTAGGTGAATTCTGGCATTTGTAGGAGTTCCTCGAAGGTGTCGTACCGCGCTTTTAGTTTCTCAAATCTTGCAATGCAATATGACATTGAAAAACAAAATGGTTTAAACCTTGTGTTCACTTCTAATTGTGCTTCTTGGATGCTATACAGTTGCGCGTTGTTCAGTGGACTTCCAATGCGCGTTGCTTCTTCTTCTAGTTTTATAACGAAACACAAATCCACGAACTCCGTCCAATATCCTGGGTAGAAGAAGGCACTTTGTGTGGGAATGTGTGGTGCCACCATAGGTAACTGTTGTTTCTAAAGCTTACTAATACGAGTGGTGTATTCTGTATTTTACCAACTTAGGAACGGATTGAAATGACACATTTATAAATTTTTAGCATGCTTATATACTATTCATAGTCACATTTCACTTACGATTTTTCCCACATATATCCAAAAAAAAGTAGTCATTTTGATACCCGTGAGTGAGGCACTGGGATAGAACAATTTCCTCCACTAGTGCAGCTACGTTATATACACGCCTTCTTTATCATATCATTTTGCATTGGATACCATTGAAAAAGGCTTTCATATATTACAATGGCATTGAAAATCCTGACAAAAGCATAATGTAATGCCAAAACCACAACAGAGTGGTTCAATTATTTCACATGTCGTGGGGCCTGCCTACTGTAATAAACATGAAAAAAACTACAATGATGGGAATAATATATTGGATCTTCCATTTGCCTAGTTGCATAGCGGAAATATCCATTCCAACCTGTCAATAATAGAAGAGAGTTAATAATTTGGTCAACTTTCAAAAAGTAGGACATCAAAAGGCTGAAACATATATTACAAAAATCAAACCCACTACTGCATAAATGCACCTACCTACTTTCTTTGTATATGTGGTTGCTACTTAACATTCTTCTTTTCATTTCATTACAGAGAAATCACCCTCAAAATTGCACTACCTAACAATGCAACAAAACAGATTCAAATCCACATCACAAAGCACTTTCAACAAGTATGGCGAAGACATCTTAATCAAGTCATGTCATTGTGGAGTGGAAATGGTGTTTAAAACACATTGGGGGGGAGACGACCCGGGCCGCAGATATCACAAGTGTAAATTCGTTGGGGTAATGTCAAACATGTAACATTATATACATAATTCCAGTTTACTTCAGTTTATATCATAACTTTTGCATATATTTATATAGACCAATGGGTTCGGGGCAAAGGAATGGTACGATCCACCGATGTGCGAACGAGCCAAAAGACTTATTCCAGGTCTATTACGGAAACTTAACCAATACCAAGACGATGTGTCATCTAGCCGTACAGACAAAAATAATGTAGCGCAAACCTTAAGTGGGGATGATGAATTGCCACAAAAACATCAGAATCAGATCAGCCATCTTCAGCAGTTATTGGTGATGGAACGCAAGAAGGTGCAGATGATGTGGGGGTTATTGGCTGGTGCATGGATTCTAACAATCGTTATCGTCATATTTAAGTAGTATTTAATCAAGTGTATTTTGCAATTCTCATATTTAAATCTTAACTTATGGCGTTAGCTATTTTAAACTACAACTCTTATGAACTATTTAATGCTAATGACATTAGCTATTTTCTATGGTTGTGGCTTATAAATGAAATTGATGGACCAAAGTGTAATGAAGTGCACTACGAAGCATATATAGCGAGAATTGCTCACACAAAACCACAAAGCTGAAAGTGCGCTAAATTTTTTATGTTCTTAAACTTTTTTAAGGTTAACTATAACAGAAATTAAAATTTGGTATAATACTTTTTAGATAATGTACCTTATTAAGAGCAACAACTCGTGGCTAAGAAAAAATTTCAACCCACGATCCATAATAAGGGAAAGGTTGTTCACGTAGACGTGCTATAGCAGGCACAACCTACATTTGTGGAGTTTGGAGTTAGACTGCAGCAATAGCAACTAAAAAAGTCTATATACTGATTTACAGACAACGCAAGGGACTTACCGCGATGTAATCTTCCCATGACTGTTCCTCTAGTACTTTGAGTTTATTTGTTGTGTCACTCATTCCTGTGAACCCATGGGTGTCATTGTAGGCCTTAAGAAGTGCAAAACTTGTTTTCCAAGCAGCAATCTTCCTGATTACTATGGTGTTTGTCTCAAAGTTCGATTGTGGGAACATATTCTGGAGAACTTGCAATACAAAATTGTAGAAGCCTGGACGCCACCCCGTGTTTGTTTTCCATCCTCCGGCGACACATGAAGTCATGGTTACAATTAAGGCCATCTCCTCTTCACATGTCCACAATCGTTGAATAGATCCAGACGGCATACTTGTTATCCAACGCGTCATTACAAACTAATTAAGATTAGTACCAATGAATATACAACCCTAAACACCATATACTAAACTAAATTAAACTAACAAACAAAATAAATGATAAAAACCAAAAAAGAGCATCAGGTTCCAAAGAAAAATACGTATGAAGGTTTCATATATACACTTATTTAAGGGGTAAATTATTCTGCAGGTCATATAAATCAGTAGTACCCAGATTTTTACACATGTTGTAATCATTTGTACTTAAATAGGCCCGTAACATAACGAGGATCCACGAGGGTAATTACAAACATAACCCGTCTATTTAAAACGGTAGAAATGGATAAACGCAAAAATCAACTAAATCAATACCTCGGAATTGAATTTGGTGATCTGTAACTGTAACCCCAAAGATAGCGCACCGATTTGGTAAGGACGTTTGATTCCCTTTGATGACCCTTGTTATTGTTTCTCTGCGAAATTAGGGTTTAATTTTTTTGGTATGGAAATGTGAATAGACAAACCCAATTACGCAAATGTGAAATAATGACTGAATAGGATGAGTAAGTAGTTTACATTGTTAAGGGTATTGTGGTCCTTTTGCATGGGATGATGACATAGCAACATCTTGTGCATGTGACCAAGCGTGATGTCAGTCCAACCATATGCTAGTGGGACAAGTAATTATGACCTTCTTCTAAGATGCAATCCTGCCTACATGAGTAAAATCCCCAATGTAAGATATAAGGAATTATTTCCGAACAACAACGCAGATCAGAGAGTTTTTATAGATCACAACATCACAACTCAACAATTTAATATTATAGAATTAAAGATGGCAAACCAAAGTATATAGTAACAAGGATGAACTTGATTTAAATAGCCATGTTACTAGAGGGCCACATGGAAGGCCACAAAATGTCATTACATCAAATGCATCTGCACCCCAAAATACTGGCACCATAATGACCAAAATGCGAATTCATGTCATCTCAAATGCAATGCTACTGAAAATTTGCATCTGGACATGGAATTTAAAGCACAACTACTTAGTAAGTGCAACTGGCACCCGAATAGTTAAAAGAGTCAACATAACTAACAACACCTAAATCAGTATTTTCAAAATAACCAACAACACTAAAAATCAAAAGCTATATCTTCGGCAGTGTAATGGAAACTGTGGGCCTCCAACTCCTCTGGTGTCAACGCTGCCTTTGCATCGATGTAGAAACGAATATGTCCAAGATACACCGAGCAGTTGACATTGTCGTAATACTCTTTCGCCTCTTTCTGTACAAGAAATTAAAGGAAACAGATAAACACTTAGCACCTTTATACAAGAACATGACATGACACCATTAAGCTTACAGTAGAGAAGTAATGAACGTTGAAGAGTACGAACCTTCATGTTAGGAAAGTGGCCAGCGAGGATACGGTCAATCTTCCCTTCGATCCAACTGTCTTCTAGATCATTGATATCAAGGAAGGTCTTGAAATAAAGGAAAGGCAGACGACGCCTTCGAATCTGCCTCCTAATCTGATCCTCTGATGCAACAAGTTTCTTGCTTGCATAGACAATTGCATCCAAAAGTCCTTCTTCAGTGGTTACTTCATGATCTCTAGAATAAGACACCAAAACTGCATAAAGCCATGCCTCTCGGTCAAGAGTCCACGCATACTTGTCGATCCTATGGAAAATTTCCTTATCACGGAGGAAGTAGTAAAGCTGTTCCTCGTCCAAGTAGGCAGCTTTTTCATCAAAGAAGAGAACAAAGTGCGAGTAGTACCCTACGAAGGCTTCCCTGCGGAATTTCTTCTCACGTTCTGACTCCTACAAACTCAAATGTGAATGGAAATATCAATTTCACTAATTGTAGCCAGTAACTCAGTAATGAGTTATTAACAGAAGTTGTAGATAATGCGAGTTTGTTATACCGATTCAAGATATGGTTCATACTCTGGATTGGTTATGATGACTCATGTCTCCGAATTGAAAGGAAGATTATGAGACATGACGAAATTCCAGTGCTCCAGGAACTTAGCACGCATTCTTATTACCTTGTGACGGCAATGCAGCTTTGTAGGAAAATCAAATGTTCCATTTAGAGTCAGAAAGTCGGATGCTGACTCCATTGCCAATTCTAACCCGGCAACAGTATTCACTGGATGTTCGCGGCAATATGTTTGAAGATGGTTGTAGAGCTGACTTTCTAAGAACGGAGACCATTCCTCGGCCTCAATATTGTCATTGTCATGGAAAACATACAACGAAAGCTGCATAACAATTAAAAGATTATCTCATGTATGTCTTCTGATTTATACAGAAAAGCGAAGCAATATAAGGGGTGTACATTTGGGGTTGTAGAAGTTAATCTTAAATTATACAGTGTACAAAAAATAAACCGCGCACACATAATTCTTTCAATATCGAAGGTTATGAGTAATGGTTCTATCCGCTCAAATTCTTCTGCCTAACAACGCACACATATTACAACTGGTCCAATTCACATTTTATACATTTATGCTTGAATATCACCCCGCAACGAAACACAACAAAACAGCGAATTAGAGTACGAAGGAGAAATACGAAATGAGGTATTCTAAAAATAGTTAGGATATGGTATTAAACAATTAATAATCACATATTATCTAGAATAAAGCCCTAATTAGCGGCTAACAAGTACTGTAATCAATTATAATTACTTGTAAAAATGGAAGATACCTGCATATTTGCATGCTCTTTTGCAAGGACTACATATTTAAGAATTGGTCCATCGGTGACATTTGGGTGGCGCACGATACATGTTCCGGGCATCGCATTGGCGGTACACCAGTCGTCGGTTTTCCCCCAGTTACGCGACTTCGACCGCGACGATTCCGCTTCAGAGTACATCAGCATCTTTCTGAACTTTATGGAGAGCAACCAGATTTGCACGAATTTTGGGCGAGAGATTTTGACTAGGGGGAGAAGAATCGAGAAAGGGAAGGGAAGTTAGGGTTTTTGATGGATTGGGGTTAAATGACTACTTAAATCTCATTGCAAGTGGGAGTGTAGCCTTGAGGGTATTTTGGGCCTTTCACTAGTTTTCAGGTTTTAAAGGGAACTAATATGTCCAACCAAAAGCTACACAAGGGTGCAATTCAACTGTTGATATTAGCTCCAAAATTAACAACCAAATCTATCAAATATGACCTTAATACGGAATATAGTAGAAGCTATAATAAAGTGGGTTAAATAGTGGATTTGCAACCAAACGAACACTAGGTGTGATAAGCGATTGCTAGACACTTCATCGCATAAAAGTAATCACGTGACGCCATACATTCAAGTAGTCAGAAAGTCAAAAGGGTGAGTTTGCTTATTTAGTAACCTTGTGAGAATCCTTCATTTACTGAACGGAAAATCAAGATGTTGGAGAAAATCAAGTGTGGAGTATCCCGCATTAAAAAGACATGAGTAAATTGAGTCGCATATAAGCGAAAAGACCCATAGACTTAATGGATTATGGTTTTGTAATCAAGATGCGGTGTCAAGCTAACTAGTATATATCACTTTGTCTCATTGATTTATAGATCACGGTTAGTGGCTCTACCGTTGCTATCAATTAACCCTGAGGAGTTGACTAGACAAGAGTCAATCCTTATTTGCCTTAAATATGTCCATTCTACTGTTGAAGAAAAAGACATGTTACTTTGGCAATTTTTGTCTTCTCTATCGCTTTCACAGTGGCATGCGTATCAAATGATCTTTGATGCATTTTCCTAACAATCTGACAAGTTATTTTTAGTTGAACAATTGTTTGAAAGTTTGACGTCGTTGACAAGTAGCCCCATAAACGTAGATTAGACTAGAATGATGGGAGAGATCCCGGCAAAGTTGATTTGATGTACAAAATTAGTTAGCTTGGACATATAATTGGTTAACATCATTAACAAAATCAGAGTGTATGATAGTTAAGTAAATAAGTTGGCCACGACTATAATAAGTACTAAAATCGACAATTGAAACTAAGATGAATTTTACAGGGTCAACTGAAAAGAAATTCAAATTTACATTCAACGATTAGAAATCTAAGGATTCAAGATAATTTGCCCTCATGATGTTTTCGTGTGTTATAATCTCGTAAGAAAAAGTTAAATAACATAATGGAGCGTGTGAGGTTTATATAAGCCGCAAGCTCTTGAAATTCACGATCAATATTTACACAAATAACATAACAATAAATGGAAAGCATTTAGTTGTTATTTTTTATTTTTCTCGATATCAGTTGATCATTATTGTTAATTCTAACGGCTAAACAGATTTTTAATTGTTGCGAAAAATAGAAATTCTTTCATTTTGTCTTTGTTAGGGCCGGTTACCATGAGTCATGTGGGCTTAAGTTGGGTCGGCCCAACACGCCTTATTGATTTTGTTTTGTTTAAATCATTAGGTTAAAGTTAAATTTTAGATGGTAGTTATCTTGTTATTATTTCCAAATCCTCATAAGATATTATTCCATCGTATCACTTAACTTACATATATCTCCTTATCATGCATCTAGACATATTTAGGTATGGATATCTTGTATGATATTGCATGATCTCTCAATAAGGCAAGAAAATATAATCGAGTTGTAATCGGATAATCAGACACGCTTATCTATAAGGAAGGAAGATATCTTGCGGATTGCAACTAAAGATATGATGAAGATTCTGCCTTGCCTACATAAGGAGAAGAATCGAGACAATGAGAAGGGACACTTTGAAAAAGATATTAGTGAGTCAGTCCTATATCGAGTCAAAGCTTTTTGAAGAGCATTAAGTCAGAGGATCTCTGGAGTAGCTTAGTTTGTTCTTCGATTCAATCGAGTATTCTGAAAATAGTTAAGGGATAGGTGTTGCAACCGCAAATATTAGAGGGAGTCTAAGTTTTGGGTTAATATAAACCTACATTGTAATTCTTAAGTAGGATACTGTTTGAGTCAAACATTTGGGTGCAAGCCCCTTCGACTAGGACCATTTGGATCGAACCACGTTAAAACTCTTTGTGTTCTTTACTATTTTATGTTTAACTGTTTTCTCTTAGTTGCAACAGTAAAATTGTTTTTAAACATTAAAGTACAGTTGTCTGTCTTACTTGCGAGTGCAGTTGCAACAACTGTCAAGTGCAACTGCATCCAATAACGAGTAACATAGACCTAAGATTTTTCAGTCTTCTTATAAGAAGTTTACGTGGTAATCGTGGCTTATGGGCTTTTGCGTCAACCTAGAGGTCAATTTGGTGCACAACTTAAAGCTAGCCCATACTCGTTTGGACATCATAATAAGTAAAATGGTTAAATATAGTCATATATAGATTTGAGTCTTGGCTAGAAATTCGTTGGGATACATATACTTCATTCAATAATATTCGCTCACTCTAACTTTTAATGGAAAAACTTAATATTTAGGTTCATCAAATTTACAATTAATTTTCTGATTTAAATATGTAATATACCAAAAACCCAATAAGGTAATTACAATCTTGTTACCCGTGTTACATAACCCAATTAACCGAGTCGATAGCAACAACGACTAAGCATTTAATCAACATATAAAGTTTTGAACCTGAAAAAGAAATGCATTGGGATCCCATTTTCATACTTTAGATTAGCTCATTATAACTTATAAACGTAAAATTGAAACCACATATTTAAGTATATCCATTGTATCCTTAATTGATTTCGTAATTTTGTACAAAAAAAAAAGAATCAGAGAATACGGAAAAATTACTTGAATTATTTTTTTTCTCAATTGATACAATCTTATTGCCCGTGTTGTTAATCCAGAGTTGGTGGCAACTATTCACCATTAATACCTCGAGATTTTATTCCAAATCAGCTACTAACTATATTTTACATAGATTTTATCAATTTGATTTGCCATTTGTCCTATAAAATCATGATGTCCCTATCAACAATTTTGCCATTCGAACAAACATTTTGTTTACCATTTTCATGCTACATTGCTTTCATCGAATGCAACTGCAAAAAAAACCTTTTTTCCTCTAATTTCAACAATTTCATTTTAGCAATAAAAATTCAATCTTTTTGTATTTCTTTAACAATTCTCTATTGAAGAAGATACATTGAACGAGCATAGTTGAAAGGAGTGGCATTGAAAGGTTGGATAGTTGAAGAGTTTGATGGCGGAACACTAGTCGCAAATGAAGGTGATTTTTTCTCTAAACAATTCTAGTGAAGTATAAAATGCTACGTTTGGTGCAAATTAATAATATTGTGAAATATTTGTTTTAATGCAATAATCTGATAATGTTGTGGTGCGTGTATGGTGATCTCGTTGCTTTTTAGGTAATTACTATTTATCTTCAATTTTTCAAAGAGATGGAGATGAGGGTGCCTCAAAAGTTCTTGAAATGTCGTGGAGGTAGCCATCATAATGAAAAAGTTCGAAGATGGAGTAATCAAGAAAATCTCGGATATAACCTTCTTGAGTGTGACAAAGTAAGTTTCATGAGCTGCAAACTTGTGTATTAACCTTAATCGTAAAATTAATCTCATTCGAATTTTTCTTTTCAATTTTCTTACATTTTTGTGACCATCCACCAAAATAACTATTGGTGTTTAGCGATAATCAATAAGAAGGACAAAAAATTCGTGTATCTCGGTTCACTTAAATGAGTTGATTCTCCTACAAAATTTGTTGATGAGAACCCATTTTATTTCGAGCAAGCTTCCTTAACTGGTGATGATGGAGGTATAACTATTAACAATACAACTAACGATACTCTTGTGTTACTAATCAGTTCTCCACATGGCACGCCTTCTACAAAATCAGGTTATTTTGAAAAGCCAATGTATTATCGAGCTTTTACTAGTTTCCGTAGTTACGTTTTTTGATATTTTGAAGATATATATTTGGAAATATTACTGACTACTTGGTTTTGTTTGTGGAAATATGTCATTGAATGTACGTGTAAAAGCGGATCATGACTTGGTTGACTAGGCGGGGTAGCAGTGTTGCCAATGTAGCATTCAGGGTTGTCTGGATCGTGGTGTTGATTTAATCCATAATCTCTAGCGAGAGGACAGTGGGGTTCACGGGCATAGGCCCAGGAGTCGCTGCTTGAGAAGGAAGTGGATCGCGTTGTTGTTCAATACTGGGCTCTGGCAGGGGATCTTGCGGTGGGGCATTCTCTGCGATCGAATTATCAATGGTAGGTCTTGCGGATCGTGATGGGGTCACCCTACACTGCATCTTAGCGTCTTTGTCTGGGAATGTGGTGTTTCCACAGACGACACTACTAACTTGACAATAGATCATGTATTGCTGAAGAAGCACGGGATCATAATAATATAATAATCAATCTATTACAAACTATGTCACATATCACTAATCCTAGTTCTAGGTAGACTTTAGTCTGGAACACCTTAGAGTAACACTAGGATGCTTTGCGGGATGTCGAGGATGAAGATATGTCGAATCCAGACGGATGTCGAATATCTTCTATGTCAGGGATGTGGTTGATATCGAGAGTATGTCCATATTTTGGTAGGTATATCGGTGGTGTATATCGGGTGGTAGATATTGGGTAGTATACATCGGGTGGTATATATCGAAGGGTGTGTCGGATGTGGATATCGGATATCTGATCGATATCGAATATGAGTATTCGATATGTGCATGAACAATGTTAGGTAATTAATGAAGCTTACATTGATTAGCAGAACCCGGATATATATAGGCTTCGGGATGTGGGGACCGCACTTATGATTTCCGCGTATGTTGTACCATATTGAATGTGGACATTGGATATCGGGATGTATATCGGGTGCCATCCCCAATATATCAGCGCTGCGCCGGCTTCTTGTTGGGCTCGCCCCTGCGACTAGACGAACTAGTCCAATACGGATATTATCAATATCACTTGTAATCACTCAATTTATGATAGTTGAGAATATATATATAAAAAAAAAAGAGATCTACATAATATAATGTAATCTTCTTCCACGAAGGTAACCTACTCATGCCACCGATTTTTTTTTCTTCTATATAAAATTTCCTCGCCTTTTTTTTCTTTTGTACAACGTATTTAGTGTCATGTCATCTTAATGATTCTCACACAAGGAACAAGTCCTTACTATTTCATTAAATATTTGTATAGGTGGAATAGATGTTCAATGCCGATTTAACTTAATTTCATGTGAATGTGATATATAAAAAGTCAATTATTACTTTAATTTGATTAATTGCCCAAGTCAAATTTACACTTTTGTAGCACTGGCCCATTTAAAACCCACATTGAGCTTTGATGTGTACTATTGATGAGAAAAGATACTGAAAGATTGTAAAGCTACTAAACAACTTGAGTAAAAGCAAACTTCAGTTACAAATCAAAACATCTTTTCAAGAAACAAATTACAAAAACATAATTATAAGGCTAATTTGCATTTGAAACTCCAATTTGAAGCACTTCCTTTTTCATAACATGGAAGAAAATAAGAGAAAAAAGATCCCCCCCATTTAATAAAAAGAAATACTTTATGCAATTGAATTAAATAAATTAAATCAATTATTTCAAAAACAACATTACATTATAAAAGTACACGTGGTTTCCACTATTTAATTACTCAGTCGAATATTTGGGTTCCATGCATGGATTTCTTTCTCCACCTACTATATAACTCACACGCGAACAAGAAATTAAATATAAGTTATAGAGATAGAGTTTTGTATGTATATAATTATATGTGTACAAAAAGGGAAGAAAGAGTCTTTTGGTTTTCTGTTTCGATTCTCAATGTTGATTGGCTGCGGCTACTTCAAGGCCATCATTAGCGACCCATCTGTTCAAAAGTTTGATTTTTTCCACATTAAATTCTCCTTAATCTTCCAAACATTTAATTAATATTGCTCTTTTTGTGAGTGAGTGTGTGTGTGTGTGTGTCCGTTTCTTTTTCTTTTTTTCTTTCTATTTCGTGAATGGAGTGTTTTCCATTTATTGTGGGTCTAATCTTTTACTTCCCTAAAACTGTTACATCTAATTAGTTCGAAGATCCTTTTCTTCTTTCACTCTGTGATTTGTGCAAAATCCCATGTTCAAGATTTGAGCTTTTTTTTTTCTTTTCTTGTTGAGTTGATTTCTGTAGTTTGAATGAAGGTTGAGTAGTTTTCTGATCTGGGATTTTGTTTATTTGGGTTCCTCTGTTTGTTGGACTGTTAGTTAGGTCAATAGATGCTTCATTTTGAAATAAGTTTAAGTTGGGTTGGTTGATTCTTCACTATTAGTTCTTGTTTGGTGGTTTAGTTGTGTCATATGATGGAGATGGACGAAGGGTTGGTGAAGTTGTGGAACAAAAAGCACCCATGTGGGAAGTCACTTAGGGGTCACATGAGGTCTCATGTAGTTGTGAATTCAGCTGAACCTGGGGAAAAAGTTGAGGCAAATGTGAAGAGTCTTTCAGTATTGTGTAATGGGGATGGGGAGCCCAGCATGATGAAAGATTCTAAACTTGGTGAATTTGGAAATGAGCAAATGAGTTATGGCCTTAGAGAGAATCCCAAGAAAACATGGAGGGCTGTGGATTCGACTCTCCCCTTGCCACGAGAGAGATTTTGCAAGCAATGTGGCAAAGGGTTTCCATCAATGAAAGCTTTGTGTGGTCATATGGCTTGTCACTCGGAGAGGGATAAGGGTCTGAGGGATGATCATTCTTGGACTAGTGAGAGTCAGAAGATTGTGTCTGATAGTCATTCGGACACTGAAGAAGTTGAGGAACGTATGCTTAGAACTAGATCTTCGTCCAAGAGTAAGAGGTACAAGAACATTTCCCCAAGCTTTCCGTTAGCTAATAATAATAACGGTTCTTCTTCTGTTTCTGAGATTGATTGCCCCGAACCAGAAGAGGCAGCTATGTGCTTAATGTTGTTGTCAAGGGATTGTGGGAACAAAGGTGGTGTTAATATTGTTGTTGAGTCCTCTGATAATAACTCAGCTGTGCTTGAAACTAAGTCTTCTTCAATTGATGGTAAAAAGGGAAGCTTAATGTACATCTATAACCAAGAAGAGACTCCACCAATGAAGAAAAATATGGATGCGAAGTTAAAGGGTTGTGCATTGGATGCTGATGTTACTCAAATGGAGAATTCTGATTCAGGGTATTTCTTGGAGGAATGTGGTGATAAGGCAGAGTCGGATTTATCAGTTGATGGGATTAGTAGAAATTTTGATTATGAGTTTAGGAAGAACAGAATGAATAACTTTAGAACCACATCCAGCAAGTTGATTAAGGATTATGATTATGATGATGCCATGGCCTCAAATTTTGCTGGGATTGAATCAAGAAAGAGAAAGAATAGTAATGAGATTCCTGAATTAAGCAATGATCCTCAAAAAAGAAGTAAGTATGAATGTTTCAACTGCAAAAAGACTTTCAAGTCTTATCAGGCTCTTGGAGGGCACAGACCGTGCCACAAAAGAAGCAAAGCCTTTTACGAATCAAGATATGAAAGTGGAGAAAACAGCCAAGACGATTCCATGGATATCAGAACTTATGTGGAGTCATCCAGCTACAGAAAATCATCAAACTATGCTGATAAAAAGAATAAAGCTAAGAAGAACAAAGGGCATGTTTGCCCATTTTGCGACCGAGTGTTCAAAAACGGTCAGGCCTTAGGTGGTCACAAAAGGTCACATTTCATCGGCGGACATGCAGAAACCATCAACCATAGTACAATGATAAGGCCTAATGCTCCTGATTTATTTGATCTTAATCTTCCAGCTCCAGAGGAGGATGAAGATGATCTCGGGGGCCATTTTTTCGCGCGGTAAGTTAATTTAGAGGCATGACAATTTGGAAACTCTGTTAAGGCAAACTGCATTAAGGTTTTGAACTATTAATCCCATCAAACATGGCACTAAATTTCAGTGGTTTTATATTTTGGACTGCCAGCAGCTTTCCAGTATCTCTTTGCTCATCCGATATTTAGTTTTGCGATGATTGTGCCTCCAATTTTGAACTCTAGATTTTACTTGGTTTATTTTGATGCATCAGCTTTTTGTTTTGAAAAGATGGTTGTAGCAGGATAATTGTTTTTAATTTGCTAACTGGTGGCAAATGTTCTTTTAGTTCAATTTTTGTTTCGTAATTCATTTCTTTCAGTTACTCAATTCAAAGACTTGATGAAGTTGATTCTCTTCTAGAGAGAAATATACAGTTTTAGTTATAGACACCAGAAAATTAGAAGATTTAAAAACTAGATTTGGGACATAGTTTATTTGATATTCGCATCATATGGCATATTTCTGATCATAGAAGTCATATCTTTTAACTTTAGTTTTAATTCTGTTTTTCTATCTAAACCTCTATTTTTCTTTTCCAACTCTGGCTTGCCATTTTTGTAGTTACATGGCTGCTGTTTTTTTTTTCTTTTTTTGTTTAAAGTTGTTGTACTTAGAATCAGTCCATGAAACTATTTCACATGTCTCTATCGTCATTGTCATTGTTCTTTACCAAATAGATAAAAAGTCTTTAGGCAACCATTCAACTGCTGAGGAGACAATAAAAAGTGAACCTCAAGTGTTTCGCAAGGATTGTTACCGACTTCCTCCCTTTGCTTTGGGTGGTATTTAGTTAGAATCAGTTCGACCTATAAACGAAGTCAGCTGGTCAACGCTACATGTTTTCTATATTAGACTAGCTCAATCATACTTCATATTATGTTCAATACAAATATTCATACATCACGGTTTCATAGAAAGTAACTTGTGTAGTTAGTTATAAGGGATAAAAGCATCAAACCCCCTGAACTATATACGTTTTTGCGACTTGCTCCTTAAACAAATTTTATCATCACTTTCTCCCCAAAACTATGCACTTTTGTGCGATTTGCCCCCTCGGTGCATTTCCGGTCAATTTTGGCCATTTTTTGGCCGGAATATTCCCCCCCTACCCGACTCATATGTGTTGTACTAGATGTATTTTAGTTGTTGATGACAAAAAGTAGGGAAAAAACACCTCGAACGGGGATTATTTCGACCAAAAATGGTTGGGAACGTGATTTCCCCTTCAGTATATTTCGGCCATTTTTTGCCGGAATATTCTCCCCTACCTGACTCATATGTGTTGTACTTGATGTATTTTAGTTGTTGATGACAAAAAGTAGGGAAAAAAAACACATCAAACAGGAAGTATTTCGACCAAAAATGCACTGAGGGGGCAAATCGCACAAAAGTGCATAGTTTAGGGGGGAAAGTGATGATAAAATTTGTTTAAGGGGCAAGTCGCAAAAACGTATATAGTTCAGGGGGTTTGATGCTTGTATCCCTAGTTATAAATATACATCACGGTTTTCGACTATGATTCATAAATCAGAACTTACAGCTCCACATTTAAGCAAAACGGTAAAGTGGTGCAAATCTAAAGCATGCTGCCCAACTAGCGCTGATTGCTCATAGTGGATCATGAGATTTTTTGCCTACCTTAAAGAGGAAACGCCTATAAATCAAAGGCTTATTATATATTATAAGCATCATATACAACCAAGATTGAGAGAGCCAACAAAAGCGGGAGAGAATTATAGAAATGTACAAAAATTACAAACTGTGAGAAGACGTACTAGAGAGATTGGAGATGGGACTGAGAATTTGCATATATAGAAGTGAAGGTATATATAATACAGTATACTAGAATGTGTTGACATTTTCTTTATCTTTACGTTTTAATTTATCTTTTGCTTCTATCGATCACGTGTTATTTGCATGTAGAATTAGGAGGTAGTTAGAATCGCAACTTTGTGGAATTCTATGTTCTGATTTTGATTTATTAAGTTTAGGTGCTAAGTTTCTTATTTGGCCAAAATATGGTAGAATAGATTTAGATGTGAAAATGACTAAAGGATTTTGACAATCTTTTACTTCAGCGTTCAGCCATGATGCTTCCACTCTTTAATCTGATATATGGACATAAAAGCCTAGGGGTTAGTTGGGCCGGATTCCCGCGGGGATTGGGAATCCGGCCCCCGGGAATCGGTGGGGATCGGGAGCTCGCCGCGGCTCCCGATCCGCACCGCGGATTACGGAACTCCCGCAGTCGCGGGAGTTCCACGGATTTCGGGATCCCGTCGGGGTCCCGCGATCCCGAAATTGTGGCGATTGGTGGTGGCGCGACTGATGTGGTGGTGGTGGTGGTGGCGGTGGCGTCGGGTTGCGATGGCGCGGTGGTGGAGGTGAAAGGTTGCTCGGTGGTGTTGGTGGGCGTTTTGGTGCCGAGAACAATGGCATTGTGGATGACGGTGGCTGAAGAAGATGGTTTTTGTTGTGGGACGTTTGGGCAGTGGATCCAATCGGGTTTTGGCTTTTATTGATGGGGCGTAAGGTGTGGGCAGTGAAGGGTCGGCATGGTGTTGCAGAGGTGGGCGACGGTGGTGTAGTACGTGAAAAGAGGAAGGAAGGGTGAGGACTGATCTGGACCGTTGGGATTGATTAGATGGTGAGGACTCATCTGGACCGTTGGATGGGGAGGGCTGATTTGGGCTAGGGTTTTTGGAATTATTGGGTTGTTGAATTAATTGAGGCCCAATAACTTATGGGCCCAATATTTTTTTTTATTTTTTTTATAATAACAACAGGGAGTATTCGCATCTCCCTGGAATTTTCGGGAGTTGGGGTCGGATTTACCCCAACTCCCGACCCGACCCGCGAGTTACGCTGCGGGAGTAAAAACCCGCAGTTGCGGGTCGGGAAATGGATCGGATTTTTCCCGCCCCGGGAAAAATCGGGTCGGGTCGGGTCGGGTCGCGGGAAACCGACACGGCCCTCCCACCCCTATAAATAACTAACAGGGGAAAAGTCTTGATTGACTTAGTACCTTCATATACAAAATAATCAATGCAAAAAATAAATAAGTTTCAATACATAAGTGGCAGGACTAATCTCATCACGACATATAATCATATATAACTATTAGGTACACATAAATAAGCAAAAAAAAAAAAAAAAATCTATCTTTGTGGCTACAAAAAATTAAACCCCAATCCTTTCTACCACAAGCAACCTCGCTAATATGAACAACGCGATATGCTCGACTACATGATTATCTAGTATGGTATAGATCCAACTTCAACTACAATCGAGGCCTAAGTTAGTGTACAAAGATAAATTATGTAGCTAGACTCACAACTTGTTTTCCCGTAGCAGATCAGAACAATCTCACCACAATTCGTTGCTTTATTTTGCAAATCAAGAACCAAAAGATCTTTTATCATCTTAGAACAGATTAATATAATTACGGATAATCTTGTAATAAAGAATGAATATTGATTTGTCAATTCCATAGTAGTAAGTTGAATGATGAGATGTGACTAACAAAACACTCTGTTGTATATAAGATGACCCGTGTAATGGCTTTGAATTTCTAAAAACAATTATTGAATTAAAATTAGATTTCGCATGTAATGACTTGGAATTTTGACATACCGCCACCATCACCAGAACGTTCTCGACGAGGAGAAGATTGTGTTTGAAATAATTTTTCTAGTATTTTTTGGTCAAAAAATCGCCGAAAACATGTATTGGGGCAAAACGAACTGGTTCTCGAAGGTTAGGAGACATACCGCTTATAAAAGTTCTCGAGGGGGTATAGTGCGAAAGTCGTAATAGTATAGGGGGTTTGATGTTTTTATCCCTAAAATGTAATAGGAAGAAAACTCATGAATAAAGATTGGGCGAATTTTTTTTTTTTGCCCGTTAATTTATTACATCTTCAAGTTTGCCCTTTTTTCAAACGGGCTTGTTTTTTGCCCTCTATCTTTTTTTTTTAATAAAATATGCCCATCGAAGAGGTATTTTGATCTTTACATAACGCGTTTAGTTCAACTTGGTTGAAGCTGTGTCGACGTGGCTAGCCACGTGGCATATAGATGATGACCACGTGGCGCCATGTCAATTTTTTTTATTGACTGGAGGTGAGGTGTAATTAAATAATTACCCTCGGTAAAAAAATTGATATTTACTCAACTAGTAAAAACTAAAAATAAATTGATATTCAAAATTATATTTAATTTTATTATATATTGATCTAAATCATAAAGAAATTGTATAAATTCAAGTTTATTTAAAAAAATTATCTTAAAATGTTTAATAAATTTATATTTACTAGTAAAAATTTAAAATAAATTTATATTTACTAGTAAATATTAAAAATAAATTGATATTCAAAATTATATTTATTTTTATTATATAGTGATCTAAATCATAAAAACAAATTATATAAATTCAAGTTTATTAGAAAAGATTATCTAAAAATGTTTAATAAATTATATTTACTAATAAAATTTGTAAAAAAGTTATAATTACTAGTAAATATTAAAAATAAATATAGTAAAATTATACAAATTTTTTCTTAATAACTTAATTTCTCAATAAAATAATAAACTTAAAATAAGATAAAGTAAAAAAACAAATGAATTTTGAGCCCCCTAATCGAGATTCTCTTCTCTGTTGAGACCCCCCCCCCCCCCACCCCCATCCCCCCAGCGGCCGCACTACCCCCACTACCGCCGCCACCCAACAAATCAAACACCACCAACACCACCACCCTCCTCCTCCGCCCTACTCGCCACCGCCCTCTCCACCCCCTCCCCCCCACCGCAACTAAAAAAAACACCATCATTTCCGATCATCTGAATCAAATAAATCCGACTTGTCCTCTCCGCCAGAGTCGCAATCGCCTCATTAATCATTTGAACCAAATAAACCCCAAACGGCACTCACCGTCATTCAGCTTCACGTCGTCGTACGACACAGTAATCGTGCCGTTTCTCAAGTAATAGATCCCAATTTTACCGTTAGTGTTTTTTGCTGTGATGGTGACGTTGAATTTGGGCGAAATCGGGGCAAATGACGGGGAGTTGAGCCCGTTGATTGTGAGGTTCGTGACGGTGTAGTTGGGTGATTTGAAGCAGAAGACGAGGTAGAGCACTCTGGCGGAGATGGCGGCGGAGATTACGAGGAGGAGGAGGATGCAGAGGGAGTAGCAACAGCATCGCCGGCAGCAGCTCCGGCGGTTTTTGCGGCGGGTTAGGGTTGGGAATTTTTTGGCATTTTTTAGTGGTGGAGATGGCGGTGGTGGAGAGGACGGCGGCGAGTAGGGCGGAGGAGGGTTGGGGTTGGAGGGTGGTGGTGATGGTGGCGCCAGTGTATAGGACGAGGGAAAAGAATGAGGGAGAAGAGGGAAAGTTTTGATGTCGGCAGGGATAAATTAGTAAATTTATGCATGGGTCCAGCTATAAAACAAATTGACATGGCGCCACGTGGCCATCATCCGTATGTGACATGGCTAGCCACATCGACTGGGCTTCGACCAAGCCCAGACCTGAGCCCGATGGGCATATTTTATTAAAAAAAAAAGATAGAGGGCAAAAAACAAGCCCGTTTGAAAAAAGGGCAAAACTTGAAGATGTGATAAATTAACGGGCAAAAAAAATTGCCCATAAAGATTCTCTGTGATTTTAACAAGAAATCATCATCATTATGTTCATTTTCTTCATGAGTGTCTAACGGGGCTTGAACAAAAAAAAACTGAATCTCATGAATTTTTCGTGTACGAAGAATCTTAACTCTGTGTTATATTACACGTATGTTTTTGTTTAGTTAAAAAATATAACCTTAATCAATTAGTCGCAATTAATCTTTTTGATACATTTAAGTTATTAACTAAACATTATGTTTTTATTAGTCTAACTGAAACATTAATAGCTAAAGTTGACGCAACTATTCTTCTTGTCGTATTTTTAATTAGGGCGAATTATTATTTCTGCTCCGTAACTTTGCAAAAAATTACTTTTTGCCATTTTTTGCCCGGTCCTATTTTTTCTGCCCTGCTAGTTTTCATTTTTCTATCAAAAATGCTCAATTTCAGCCACATCAGCTAAATTGCTGATGTGGCAGTCCAGTCAAGAAAGTGCTACGCCTAGTCAATAAATTGTCACGCCACGTCATATTTTTCAGCCCAAAAAACGTTTTTTGGACTAATCCTTGTAATATTAAAAATTACACTTGCACCCCAAAATAAATTGTACTTCGCCCCCCAAAATATATATATATATATATATATTTATAAATAATAAAAATATATTAAAAACAATAACAAATTTAATTCCTTAACATATATAAATATATAAAAAAAAGTATATCATTATATATTAAAAACAATAAAAAAAGTATATCTTTATATCTTTATATATTAAAAATTAAGATATATCATTTTTTTATTGAAAAGAAAAAAAAAAAGAAAAACACCCAACCCTATCCCCCACCCCCCCCCCCCCCCCACCATCCCCGACCCCCCCTCCAAACCTCTACCCCGCCCCCACGCTGTCGCGTACAGAATCGCGGCGGCTTCACAACCACAGCAGTGGTGGTGGCGTCGATTCGACGCGGCCACCCCTGCAGTGGTGACCCGATTGACGTGATATTTATATTTTGGGGGCAAAGTACAATTTAATTTGGGGTGCAAGTGCAATTTTTAATATTACAAGGATTAGTTTAAAAAATATTTTTTGGGCTGAAAAATATGACGTGGCGTGACAACTTATTGACGTGGCATAACACTTTCTTGACTGGGCTACCACATCAGCAATTTAGCATATGTGGCTGAAATTGGGTATTTTTGATAGAAAAATGAAAACTAACAAGGCAGAAAAAGTTGGCTCGGGCAAAAAAGGGCAAAAAGTAATTTTTTGCAAAGTTATAGGGCAGAAATAATAATTTGCCCTTTTAATTATGATAAACTATTTAATAAATAGAAAATTAAGTATATAAATTGGTGTATAATATCAATCACACTCCTTTGAAATTAATATAATAGCAAGAATATCCACGGAGGTTTTGTTAACATCAATAACACCCGTTATTATTAAAAGTCATCAATAAAATCATTTGATTTACTTATAGTGACCCGTTTTACCCTCATGTTGATTCCGAAATTAAGTCTACAAACATAGAAATTAATTTAAAATAACGCAAATCTCAAAACACTATTAGATTCAAATACTAGATGAATTAAATTCAAACATGTATTGGATCAAACCTACATAAATGAAGGCACACGAAATAGTTTTGGATCGAAGTCGGAGCTAGTGTCGGGCTTAAACAAATTTTGATTTTTCTGGATATATCGACAAATTAAAGAAAGGGCAAATGTTTGAAGGATTACAAATCAGTTCTTTTCACTCATATTTTATGAGGGCAATATGCCCATTATGCTCAAACCAAACATCTTTTTGCTCTAATATCGACCTGATCCTAGTATAATCTCTACTCAATATTCAACTTGGCTTGAGTTGCATATTACGCCAGATTTGTTGTATGCTTATTAGTGACATTCCTAATACACCGCCTACACGTTTCTTTGGGACATTAGACAAAAAATACAACGATATGGGGAAGAGTAGCATGTCCCTTGACACTCATCAATTGAGAAATTGTCTTACACCATACTTGGTGAACTCTTATGTATAGTATCTTGAATTAAAGCTTTTCAATTCAAAAAAGTTGCCCTTACACTCTACCTTTCTTTTCATGAATGGAGTAGCCCCTTCCAGACCCGCAGTTCACACGTCACAACTACATCACAAGCTTATGTTTGCTTCTAATTCTCTCTAAAATGGGGCAAAAATCCATTTGGGCCTTTATATTGGCTACCTCGCCAATTTCGTCCACTAACTTGGCAATCCGCCAATTTCGTCCACTAACTTGCCAATTTACTTCACGTTAGTCCACTTCACGGGCGATTGCAAATTTTCGCCGATAAACGCTGACGTGGCGGTGATTTGACTAACGCCCCTCAATTTTGACCACTTTTTCTCGCCACATATCACGCCCAGTCAGCAAAAATATAAAAACAGAAAATGAGTATATGAACCGTTCGAACCTATTCACTCCCACCCAACTACCCATTCATCTCTCCCACCAAAAATCCCAACAGTCACTTCGCCATTTCATCAGCAGGAACAATCTTCCCCTTTTTCTCCAAGATCTTGCATTTTTATCTCTCCTTTTTCAACTCTTAATTAGTATTTCACGAATTCCTTCTTAATTTTTTGTCCATTTAACCCCAACAGTGACCATTTCCTGTAGCAGTGAAGAAGCTTAAGGTCGCGTTAGATTTTCACTAAACTAAAGTATGTTTTTTCTTTCTCAGACTATGGGTGTGGTTGCATGTTTGATTTCGTGATTTTGAAACATGTTATAGTTTACGGGTTGGTGAAATCTTGTCCCGATTTAGGGAAACATTCTTAGTGAGGGCTTCAATTTTTGAATATATGCATGTTTTTTATGTTTAAGGTTGTAAGAAGTTAGGGTTACTCATTTGTATGGTTTAAGTAAGGAATTCTTTGTTGTGTGGGTTTAGGATTATAAGTGTACTGATTTGTGTGGTTTAAGTAAGGACTTTGCCTGTTTCGTTTTGTAAGAGGATAAATGTTATGAGTTTGTGAATAGCCTTAAAAGCATATGATTTGTTCAATTTAGATGGGGCATCCTTATCGACTTCCATGTGCATGTGGTCGAGGCCTAATCATCTATGGTTTGGCTGGTAACACTTCAACTCGGCCTGGAATTCATTACTATATTTTCCCTGCAAGTAAGCGTCACCCAAATTCATTTGTTTGGGCTGATAAGCTCCATGAGGAGGTTAATGAACATCTTCACCAGTTCATGTTTGACCATAACCCCCACTCTTCAATGAAAAAAAGAACTGCTGGTTTGGATGAAGTTTCTGGGAATTCTGAGCCAGTTAAAACTTAATCAATGAGTCAAATGTCTACCACCACTGATGGGGTTGCAAGGGGCTTACAATTTGTTGATGCATTGAAGGATATCAATCTTACCAAGGCTGCAATTATATGTTGTCTCATAGGATGGCTGCTTGCATTTGTGATTTTTATAATATTTGTTGGTCTGCTCTGTCTTGTTTATTCAAGAATGTAACTATCTATTCTAATTTTCAGAATTATGTTATGTAATTGGACTACCATATGGTGTAGTTTCTGTTAAAGTACTATTTTGTGTTTTATTTGAGGTTGTAAGGATCTTATTTTATATTTAATGCAGACTTTGTTTTCAACTATTAATACAATCTATTTGCTCTACTTATTTGTTTAATTATATGTTTCTATTATAAGAATGGTGGTTGTGACAACTACAAACCGGCTGAGGATAGTCTTTATGGGGTCTTGCACTTGTCCAAGGTCATAGCTCATTATGCTGCAGAGTTTGGCTTCTTATGCTGTTAGGCATAGGATAAGTGACTTGAGAGTATTGATGAGGGATTTGAGGTTTGTTAAGAGTGATCTTGAGACTGCATTTTATGTCCCTGGTGAGCCCAAGGTGGTGTTTTCTATCCAGAGAATCAGAAAGATGATCAAGTACCATAGGAATAAGCTGAGGTTGTTTGAGAAGTTTAGGTGGAGGGCAGGAGTTCAATGCTATGGAGTAGATTATGATGTTGAGATTGATGAAACATATGACAAGAGAACTGTAAGTTTGTTATGACTCTCTGTTCTCTTCTAGTGAGTTTTGTATTTCTTTCATTTGATTGTGGTTGGTTGTTTAACTAGATCTCTTTTAAATTGCAGGAGACCATATATGACAAGTACTTTAGGAGATTTGGATTGGAGAATGCAGCTCTGCACTTTGAGGTGTATAAGCACTATAACCTGGCATTACTACCAGAAGAAGCTGGAAATGATATAGAAGCACCAATGGTCATTGAAGATGGTGAAGAAGAACCAACTGCTGCGCCTGAATTAATTGTGTTGGATGATTAGATGTTACTGTTATGAGACCTTAGTTATTGCATTTTGAATCATGGCTTTCAATTGATCCTAAGTGATCATATTTTGTTTCTGACAGTACACTATGACCCTATGTGGTCTCTTTTGAACAATGTGTAGTGCTTTGGTTAGGGTCCTAAGTTGATCTTGTTGAGTTAATCTTAGTTATTTTTGCATATGGTCCTGGTTCCTGTCCTATAGCTATTTTTACGTATGTTCATGAATGAAATTGCAATAGCCACATGCAAAAGTTCTATATGAAAGGGAGAGTGTAAGCAATACTAAAATAACTCAGAAACATACACATACAAACAATGAGTTAAATAGCATATAAGAGAGCATCAAGATCTAAGGACTGATACTCTGTTACACAAAACAGGTGACTAAAACACTCATTGTAAGACAACCCTTATAATCTAAGGCTTCCAATGTCTCTTCTTCTTTTTCTTGGTGGTATCCCCCTTATTGGTTTCACCCACCCTAAACATAATTGATCTCCCACTTCTGCCTCTTATTTTCTTCATTTTCTTCTGGCCTTGTCTACCTGCTGCCTGCATCTGCTCTCCTATAGTAGGGCATCCAGTGGTCACTTGCCTTTTGTTATGGTCCAACTCTGTGATGTATCTCTCCACCTTCTTTCTCTTTCTTTTGCTCACAACAGGAACATCGGGCATCTGAGACTCTCCAACCACTTGTTCATCTTGTTCCTGATTATTTTCACTTTCTTCTACTTCCTGTTCCACATTCTTAGACCTTTCCTTTCTCCTTATCTACCATAAAATAAAAAGACATATAAGATATATATTTTGCATAACTATGTAATGCTGATAATCCACTCATTTTTTTCCATGAAAACAAAACATGGTTAGTAAATTATCAATAGAACATAAGTTTTAATCAATGAATACAATATATAAGACTTACTTTTCTCCTTTGCAAAGAAGGCTGTTCAGTTACTATGGGTTCTGATGTAGGTTGAATTTCATCAGGATTCACAACTGGTTCAGTTTGGTCAGTAGGATTGCCTTCAACATCTTCAACTACTATCTCTTCATCAACATCAGGATCACCTTCTTGAACATCAATGTCTTGTGTGAGATCTGGTGGTGGCTGTGAGCTACTGTTATCCACTTCAGTCTGTTTATCATGAATGCCATTATCCCACTCTCTTGCTATGTCATCATTAGCCCACTCCATAGGAAAATCAGTGGCCACATTTGCAGGCTCAGGCACCAACACACCAATTTCATCAGGTTCCAATTGCTCCACAATCAGATCTTGAAGTTCATTCTCATCTGATGGTATTTGTTGCTGAGGTTCCTCCATTCTCACATCATGTAATTGATCTGGATCTACTAGTAGTTCATCATGCTTCCTTAACACACATCCATTTTTGTTATGACCCAGTACATTGCAATAGCTACATTTAACAGTCTTCTGCTCTCTTGTCAGTCTAGTAGGATCAATCTTAGAGATGGTGACAGGTTTTCCCCTACATTTTCTTGGTTTTTTCCATGGCTTCTCTCCTGGTTCACCTCTCCTCACCCTCTCAGGTCTCCCAACACCTCTTCCAGCATTTGGTGGTTCTATAGGCATCATTCCAGTTGGTATCCAATCCTTTCTTCCATTCATGGGTATCACTGGCCTCTCATATGACTCTAGATAGTGCCCAACTGAATAGCTAGGATCAATGAAACTATATGCATCCAACCCTTGTGCATTGACTGCACTTACAGCATGTATGCATGGGATACCACTTATATTCCCTTTCCTGCAACCACAACTTTTTGCCAACTGATCAACTGCATATTCTATCTAATTCCATTCCTTTACCAGATAGTGAGTATCATCAGACTTCTTAGGGATACATACTCTTGCATGATTGTCCTGGAATGCTTGCACTATCTTACTGATTTTAGGGCACCACTCCCCATGCCATTTGTTGATAGCTAGATCTCTGTTCTTCTGGTGTCTTGTCATAACATATTGCATCATCCATTCAACCATAGACAGGATTGGCATCTCTCTGGCTTGTAGAATGCAGAAGTTAAAAGCTTCACATCCATTGTTTAGGAGCATGTCACATTTTAGTTTAGGATTGAAATGTGCCCTGCTCCAGTGTTGTGGAGGCTTGTCCTGTAACCACTTCCAGGCAGCAGGACTGATTTATTTTATCTCCTTCATCTTCTCATCAAAATCATTAACAGTAGTGGCCCTTGCCGCCCTCCAAAGTGCATCCTTCAATGCATCCCCAATGTAGCCAGCTTTCTTATAGTTTCCATGCAAGTGTCTAACACAGAATCTATGATCTGATCCTGGAAACACACTTTGGAAGGCATTTAACAAACCCTTTTGTTTGTCACTCATGAATGTCCATTCACCATTATTTGTGATGTTGAGATCAATTTTTAGCACAGCCAAAAACCAATGCCATGTGTCTGTATCCTCCTTCTCTACAACGGCCCATGCAAAAGGATATATATTATTGTTGGCATCAATACCAACTGTTGTCAATAATATCCCCTTGTGTGGACCTTTAAGGGGGGCACCATCCACACCAATAATTGGTCTGCAACCAGTGAGAAAGCCCTGCTTCAATGACCACCAGCACATATACAGTCTATCAAATTTATTCTGACCATTCTCTATCTTTGTACCAAGTAATACAATTGATCCAGGGTTTGTCCTCTCAACTTCAGCTTTAAAATCCCATAATCTGGCATACTGTTCAATGCTGCTACCATTCAACTCTAGCAATGCTTTCACTTTTGCTTTGTAACCCATATTAACTAAGACGTCAATTCCAAGATCCTTCCCAGCTTCCCCACAAAATGCCTTAACATTCTTCTTTGGATCTGATTTAAAAACATGTAAATACCTTTTTGCAAGCCATCTGGACCTCAAAATTGTGGATTTTGATGAGGTTGGACACCTGTGTTTGGGTGTGTAGCTGTTAATAATGAAGGTACCTTGTTCTCCTTTCACCTTCTTACCATGACATTTCCAGAAGCATCCAACTCCATCACACTTAGCATAAAGTCTTGTCTTATTGTTCCTGGGGAATGATATGTTCCTCTGGAGATTAATAGCATGTGAAGTGCAGGCATCTTTCAATATTTGTTTTGAAGTGAACCCCATCTTCAAATCCAGGACAGGGTTCATGATATTTCTCACATCAAATAGCACTCCTTTGTTCCCAGTATCTACTACATCATCATCAGAACCGTGAACACTTTCAAACTCATCCTCACTTATGTTGATATTCTCTTTATCCCCTTCATCTGTATCAGATTCGCCACCAACTCTCTTCTTACTTTTTCCTCTAGCTTTCTTATTTGTATTCACTGGTGTTGGATCAGGCAAATCATCATCTACTATCTTTGGCTCTTCATTATTGTTTAAGTCTGAACCATGTTCTTCAATACTATCAGCATGAGTTTGGAATATGCTATTCATTACACTTTCATTAACTCCAGGAATATTATCAGTGTCATCTTGCATTCCATATTCTTCATCTGAGAAATGATCCAGATCATCATTATCAACATCACTTCCATCAGCAACTTCCCCATCATCATCATATTCATCATCATCATTTACTGTTGTTTCAGTACCACCCTCAAATCTCATTTCTTGTTCTTTATCAACCTTTCCCTCACACTCAATGTAAATATCCATGACATGACAGCTTTGACAAGCTAAATAGTATAACTTGAGCTGACTATCTTCATCAACAAGTTGAAATGAACCATGTTGCTTTATAAACATACCTCTCACCAATATAAACCCCATCTGATCACAAAGCTGATGGAAACATGCTAATGAAATGTGTGTGTGGTCTACATGATCAACAACACATCTGTGACCTCCCTCATAGGCTCCACCAGTTTGCATAAGGCCTCCATGATGGATGTAGAGCTGCATGAGCAAACAAGAGGGTTAGGTTACATTATCAATGAATTAAGTATTAATTAGAGCTTAATTGGGGTTTAATAAATTCAAAAATAGGGTTTATTCAGTTCAAAAATAGGGTTTATTTAATCCAAAATGTCAGGTTTAACCAATTGAAAATTAGGGTTTAATCAATTACTGTAAATTAGGGATCTTCAAACATTAAGACTCATTCGAAATTAGGGTTCAATTCGATTTGAGGAAATTAGGGTTCGGTTCAATTTGGGGAAATAGTTTCGAATTACAGTAAAATTAGGCTTGGTCAAAAATTAGGGTTCTAACAAATTTGGGGATTCGGGTTCTACATCAAAGAAATTAGGGTTTCAGTCGAAAATTTACTCAATACATGATCGTTGAAGGAAATTATGCAATTACACACACTTAACATACACATGCAGGTACTAACCGTAAATCGAAAGTGGGTCATCGATTTTCGAAGAATGGCGGATGAGTGGCTTCGGTTTTGTTTTTTTCGTACGACGCGCCATTCTTGATGCTATCTAACGCCGGAATTTCGCCGAAAAACGGGTTTGTGATTTTCTTTGTGAATGTATGTCGAAAACGAGCGGGAAAATGTAGGGTGGAAATGAGTAATGGCGGGACTTCGACAATATATATAGCTGCCTTTTTTTATATTTTTGCTGACTGGGCGTGATATGTGGCGAAAAACAAAAGTGGTCAAAATTGAGGGGCGTTAGTCAAACCACCGCCACGTCAGCGTTTATCGGCGAAAATTTGCAATCGCCCGTGAAGTGGACTAACGTTAAGTAAATTGGCAAGTTAGTGGACGAAATTGGCGAGGTAGCCAATATAAAGGCCCAAATGGATTTTTGCCCCCTCTAAAATCCTTAACTACAATAATAGATCCCACCATGAAATAGAATCTTGGGAGAAAAAGTTAAATTCAGTCAATCATTGTGTTGTTGACGTGATGTCGCAACAATTTTACACCTTGAGAAAGGGTTATGGAACGGTTATTCTCAATACCTGAAGAAAATAATTAATTTAAATTATTGGTTACACTGCATAAGCAATACAATAATTGAATAGAATATTTTTTCTCATGGGTAGACAAATCCACTTGTTCTCTCCTTTATTATGTTACAAAGCTATTTTTTAGAAAAAACTGTAGCCCTGGCTGATGTTATTTTATTTCATATTTTGCTTGTATTTGTAATTTTCAGTATTTTAAATATTTATTGTGAAAAGCCGATAAACTTTATTTTAATATAAAATTTTCTTTTAATTAAATAAATAAGATGTTTTATTGAAGTATTAAATCAAAATGAAATAGAAATGCAAAGTTTTTTATAATACTAGCCAAAACTTTCTTAGGGCTGTTTAATTTGGTCATCTATACTATTATAAAGGAAGCCATGTTGAGACCAATTTTTTTATTTTCTTATTTACCCATGTTTACACTATTAAATTTTGTTATTAGTTGGGTTATAACTGTAATTTAATTTAGATTTCTTATGATTTAAATCTCCACATTAAAGGAAAAAAAATCAATACCTAATTCACTTCTACATAAAAAGAAAGTTAAAATATATAGAACTTTTAATCTTTACATATTTAAGTTGTAATCTTTAACATAAAAACTAATCATACAATAAAATTGTAATCACGCGCCGCGTGCCAAAATTTCTAGTTGAACATAAGTCAAAATAAATTAAACACAAAACAGTCTTCTTAACAGAATATTCATAGTTGCATTTAGAATTTGAATTTATATTTAACTTGTTTGATATATCAAAGCTTAAGGGGCGCGTGGTCGTTATCAAAACCTACCCTAAATTTCAAGGTTTATGAGTGATATTATTCCTATGATAAGAATATGGACGAATTATCAAAAATGCCCGCTAATTTTTTCCTTTAATCCTAAATGACGGTTATTTCCAAACCTGCTGAAAATGTCCGTTAAGTTTTAAATTTTCTAACAAAAATGTCCGATTTTAAAAATTCAAACTTTTTATCCGACGTGGCATCCGAATCAAAGAGACGCACTGCTGAATCAAAAAGTCGCGTTTTAAAATTCGGGCATTTTTGGTAGAATTTTAAAAGATACAGGGCATTTTGAGCATTTTTTTTTCAGACAAAATAAGTTTTTTTATGCTTATTTTTCATTTCGGGCATTTTTAGTTGAAATTTTAAAAGATACAGGGCATTTTTAGCATGTTGGGAAACAACGGCCATTTAGGATTAAAGGCAAAAGTTAGCGGGCATTTTTGATAATTCGTCCTAAGAATATTAAGGTTAGTGATAAATGAACCGAAAAAAAATGAATTGTCGGTTCTTTATGATCCGATCTTTAAAAACACTGCCTATTATGCGGGATATATTTGATGTACACTCACGAGGATTCATCATTTTCATTTAAATTACAAACCTCCTGCACAAAACAAGATCAATTCTCCCTTCTCTTCCCTTTCAAGTTTAACCAATACCTCCTATCTTTTTGTGGGTAACACATTTAATTAATGAAGAAGTACACGAACACAATTCTTTTAACTTTCCTTGTGATTCTTGTACTACTCATTACACCGTCCACTACTACTAGTAGTAGTAGTAAACCCGTGGTGCATGTGGGGCGGAGCCATCCAATTACTTCCACCATCCGTTTCCACCGCGGGCCACCGCCACATCCGCCGGATGACATTGATCCACGATTTGGTGTTGATAAAAGATTAGTGCCCTCTGGCCCCGATCCTCTCCACAACTAATTAAATTGTACGCATATTACCAATAACATTTTATTTTATTTTTTATGCTTTCTGCCCCATAAATCAGTGGAAGAAAACCTTGAATGTAATTTATTATTCATCAGCCTAAACCATGATATTATTACCTTTTCTTGAACTTATTTTGAGGTGAGTTTTTGTCTGAATTTGTTTCTGTGATCAAACACGCCATAGCGTGGTGTTGGAATAAAGACACTCGTCTTTGTTGGTTTCTGTTAAATTGTTCTTTTTCTTTTTAATAAATATTGCCAAATGTGTTTTCATTTAGACTTGATTCTTCAATAAGTCAAAGAAAATAGAGAACCACTCTGAAGAAATGGTGGGGCTGGGTCATGTTGTAGCAGCCATTAAAACCGACCTAGGAATAATTTTAGGATAAATCCCGTTAAATCTCTTGAGCTATAAAGTGTTTTGCAAAGTATTCTCAAACTTGGTCAGCCATTATTAGTTCTCGATACATTTTGACATTTTTGTCGATTATATTTGATCAGCCATTAGTTTTGGATACGTTTTGACATTTTTGTCGATTATATTTAGCTTCAGGTGTATCCCCACATTTTCTATAACTTATGCCTTGTTTTCATTTTTGCAATGATTTGGGAGCATTTTGCAAAACTCTCTATAGCTCAGAGGATTTGACGAATTATATCTCATTTTTTATGACTTAGTTACGTATTACTAGGCCGATAGGTACGTAGATAGCTTTCTTTGCCCTTAATTAGCTTATTCCAAAACTGCCACCGTAATAGCTTTTTACAAAAATTGAAATGAGAATTGGACTCCATTAATAATTTTGCATATGCCTCACTCAGTGAGTTGGTAATAATGAATGGTGTACAAACTACAAATTATCGATCAATTGAATAGGTTGCGTCACGTTTAGTTACATAGCTCAATAAATGAATTTAATTTGCCTTAATCAATTGCTTGAGTTTTTGCACATGTTTGTTTCAGAGTACCCTTTCTTGTGTGTGTCTCTGTCTGTGTGAGTGACGCTTGGTTACATATATAGCGCAATAATGAATTTATTTGCCTCAATCAATTGTTTGCGTTTTTCTTCACATTTTTGTTTCAGAGTAGCTTTTATTTTTATGCAGGATGTACCCATTTTTTACTTCTTATGTGGTTTGAGTGTGACGACATTGAATTTGAAGGACCAAAAGTCATTGAGTTGTGAATTAAGTTAAGAGATCATGATGGATACCATCCAACTATCCAAGTCAATAACTGCTTCCGTCTGGCACCTTTGAAAGAATTATTTCGCATCCCGGTTCCATTAATTCATCCAATACGTTTAATTATAATTAGTGGGAGAAACCTATATAATATGCAGTATTTCTAATTATTTTGAGATATAGATGTAACCGTCAATATAATTCGTAGACTTTACTGAAAACCCACACAGTAGATGTATTTAACTAACAATATCTTCTGGCTTAAGTAATATATAAGCATTTAATTTGTCGATCGGTTAGCATTTTTTTTTTTGGTAAATAAGAAGTTTAAATAATTACATCAATTCCTTAACAACTAGGCTACTAATATAACTAGAAGGAGGCTTGTCCCATAGCACAAACTCTTCACATGCAGTGCCATACACTTTGGATAAAGCATCAGCAAGCTTATTACAACCTCTACGAATCCATCGAAACTTGTGATTCCATGGCATTCGCAGGAAACTTCGGCAGTCCTCCACTAAGGTCCGTTGAGCAGGCATGCATCAACCTCACCAGAAACAAGTCGAAACACCACAAGTGAATCCACCTCGATTTCAATGTTTTGAATTCTCTGTTGCCAAGCCAATTCAAGTCCAGTCTTGAGAGCAGTAAGCTCTACTTCCTCCACAGTAGGTGCTGAAATATGCTTGGAGTATCCCCAACACCAGCGCCCATCATCTGCTCTTAGCACCCCTGCTCCTCTACCTGAATTGAAGTTGTAAGTGATGCTGCCATCAGTATTGAGCTTGAACCAACCAGCACTTGGCTTCTCGTAATGATCAACCTCCTGAGAGACATTCTGTTTCCTTCTGCCCTTAAGGAGATCATAACTGAGTGTCTTAATTTGAAGTAATCTGCCCTGCACATTGCACTCCTGATTATGGAAGACTCTTGAGTTCCTGTGTTTCCAGCATACCCATAATGTGGCCATGAAAATCCATTGCCACTGAGAGGGAGGCACCGGAGAGTTCCTGATCTGCAGGTGCTGAAGATTCTCCTGGAGCCACATGTTGTCTGCTACTGAATCAAAGATCAGGATGTCTTCTGGAATAATAATCTGCTCCCATATCTCCCTTGAATCCTTGCAATGTCTGAGGAGATGAAGTCCAGTTTCCTCAGTGTGATGGCAGAATGTGCACATTGCAGTGAGTGCTATCTGTCTCTTAAATCTTAGAGAATTGGTTGGTAACCTGTCCAGAGATAGTAACCATAAGAAATGCTGCATTTTGTTACTGACATCCACTCCCCAAATCCACTTATCATGATCATGATTAGGAACAGTGGCCTCATGTCTACCCTGGAAGAGTTTGTAGGCAAATTGACATGAGAACAAACCATTTGTTAACCAAAGAAATGATGTTATAATGTTACGACCAGTAATTAAATTTGCCTCTTAATTTTTTTTTAAAAGTTAATATGCCTTTTTTTTCGGGCCTTGAATAAATGCCGCACATGTTTTAAAGTTTTTAACAAAAATTCCCTCGCCCCTTATTCTGGCCAAAATTGCCTACGTGTCGGTACAAAATTGCACTTTGCACTCTAAAATAAATTGCATTTTGCACCCTAAAATATTTTGGGGTGCAAAGTACAATTTTGTACCGTCACGTAGGCAATTTTGGCCCGAATTAAGGGTCAAGTGCATTTTTAGTAGACTTTTTAAAAGATATGGGGCATAAAAGAAAGCCCGAAAAAAAAGAGCATATTAACTTTTTTTTTAAAAAAAAAGTTAAGGAGCAAATTTAATTATTCGTTATAATTTATTCACTAGCTAATTAGTGAATTTCACCTTAGTATAAATGGTTATAATAAAATAATTAATTACAAAGAAAAATACTAGCATGTCAGAATATCACATGGTTTTTTACTCGAATAATACTATGCACCACTCACGATGTCAAAAAGAAAATAATTACTCGAATATTGTCTACTTACATTCAGCATTCACCGAAGTCTGAGCATAACACTCATTGTTAAAGGTTGCTTTGCATCATAATTCGGGTCATATAAGTATAAATATAAGGAATAAAAGCTTCAGATCCTTTGAACAATGACTTTTGCAACATACCTCCCGAGAAATTTAATAAGCAATTTGTCCCCTAACCTTTGTCAACTTGTTCAATTTACCCCAATGTGTACTTCAAAAAAAATTTATTTTGAGCAGGATCTTTTGCTCGTCAAAAGGATTCCGGTGGTGGTAACGGTATCGCAAAACCCATAGTTGTTACATGGGAAGGTGTTCTTCACATTTTCCCAAAACTTCTTAAATTAAAATTAATTTTTTCGTGTAATGGCTTTGAATATTGCGATACTGTTACCACCACCGGAA
Source organism: Linaria vulgaris (assembly GCA_948329865.1). Taxonomy (NCBI): domain Eukaryota; kingdom Viridiplantae; phylum Streptophyta; class Magnoliopsida; order Lamiales; family Plantaginaceae; genus Linaria; species Linaria vulgaris. The sequence goes on from OX415249.1 coordinate 70,585,009, forward strand.
CCATCTCGGCGAGAAGAAGATTGAGTTCAACTATAGTAATTCCGGCAACCAAATTCTGGGAACCCGCCACACCGTCGTCGCCAATCGCCGGAAAGTATTTGTCGAACTTTAGCTAACAAATTCAATATGATGAACTCTGCACCATTTAAAATGGTATCAGATGTGTGATTTTTCAGTGTCGCGTGTACTAACTTCCTAGCTTTCGCCGTCCTTTTTCTTTCTCGATCATCTTCTCGTCAACTATGAAGAATCCAACATAACAACCCGCAATGGTGGTGACTCGACCCACTCAAGCCACCACGGGGAGCCATAGTGCTCTCGATCATTATGATTACTTTTTTTATGCACCACGGGAAGAATCTTGGACATTCACATGTGAGCCATCCTCTCACAACTCAGAACTACCATCGTTGGAGTTGCGCCATGTACGTAACTCTACTCTCGAAGAACAAAGAATGATTCATTGACGGAAAACCAACAGTCACATATCCATCTTATTCCAAATGAATATGAGCTGCAATTTCCCGGTAGTGGGGTGGATTTCTGCTAGCATATCTGATGAACTCGGAGACTACACGCTCTTCTCTGACAATGCTTTTCAAGTATGGAAGGAATTAAAAATGAGGTTTTCCAGATCTAGCAATAATTGCATTTATATGTTGTAACAACAACTTGTTAGCACAAAACATGATGAATCTACTCTTGCTTTATATTTTTCTAAGTTAAAATCTTTTTGGGATGAAATCATTGTATATGAGGTTCCTTGAGTATGTTCTAATCCTGATTGTGGTGTGATTCTGTGTTGAACAAAAAGAATGAACATATGAGGGATCATGCAGTTTTTGATGAGGTTTGATGATTCATTTGGACAAGTTAGAAATGAAATGTTGTTGAGAGATCCTCTCCTTGTGTTGGATGATGTTTTTAGTGTGATTTTGCAAGAAGAATCTAATAGGGGTTTGTCTAATTCTTTTCAATCCCATGTTGATTCCACTGTTATGAGTGTTAAAGCACACGTTAGTCCACAACCCTTTGTGATGGTTGTTAATTACCAAAATAAACCACATGGAGAAAAGCCTTGGAATAAGCCAAATGGTAACAAAACAATGCCTTATTATGCTAAGGGTGGTAAGAACAAACAAACTATTGACAATTGCTATGAAGTTTTTGGATACCCACCAGGTCACAAATACTCTAAGTTCAAACATGGCAATCAAGGAGGGAGCAGTCTTATGGGTATGTGAATCAGTTAGCTAATGGAGTTCAAGTGCAGAGCAAGTTGTAGCTCTTATCTCACATGAACAATTTCAGCATTTGTGCAATCTCTTTCAGGTAACACTTTCGGTTAAACCAAATCTTAAAGGTTCACAACCTATGATAACAGATCACTCAGATAATAACCTCACTGTGAGTTTCTTATCTTCCACTTTTACTAATTTTCAATCACCACACTTGTCTTCTTTTCTGGATTCAAATACTTGGATTCTGGACTGTGGATTCAGGAGCTATAGGTCATATTATCAATAATTGTCACTCATGGTTCCTTTGTTAAAATCACTTATGGTAAGAAATCTCATGTCACTAAGATAGGATCAGTAAAATTTAACAAAGATATTACATTCACGCATGTGTTATTTGTTCCCTCTTTCTCCTTCGATCTCATGTCAGTGAGCAAACTTATACAAGAAACCAATTGCTCACTCATGTTTTGGCCTCGTTTTTATATCTCATTTTTGTATCTCGCAGGAAATCAAAAGCTGGAGAATGATTGGGAAGGGTGAGGAGAAACAAGGCTTGTACTACATAGGAGAAGATAGGAATTCCTCTAATATGAATAATACTCTAACTTCTAGCAATAGTTATTTTGTTTTTTTCTATTTTATGGCACAATATAATTGGCCACCCCTCTGTATCTAAACTATCTTTACTTCATTCCATAAGTGGAATTTTTCCACAAAAATCTGATAATTTAGTTTGTGATACTTGTTATTTATCAAAGCACACTAGATCACAATTCATTTTAAATCCTCGTAAAATTTGTGACATCTTTGACTTGATACATGTAGACATCTGAAGGACATCCGTAGTTGCCTCCCTTAATGGATCCCATTACTTCCTCACAATAGTAGATGACCATAGCAGATACACTTGGACCTTTCAAATAAAAAAATAAGGACGATCTAGACAACTGGTTATTAATCTTTTCCAGTATACACTCACTCAATTTACAAAAAAAATTAAAACACTCAGATTAGATCAAGGCGAAGAAATTGATATGCCTAGTTTTTATAAATTAACAAACTTGAACCTACACTTCACAGCAAAACTCAGTGGTAGACAGAAAACACGTACACCTTTTAAATATAGTCAGATAAATGCACATCTTGATGAGTGTCTAAATTATGCACTTGTATACCTCATTATAAGGGGTTAAATGAAGAGTTACTTAAGTAATTAGCATATTTTATTATGTTTTCGTGTATTTTAGGTTTTCAAAGGCGTTTGGTAAAAATATAGCATTTTCATGGAAAAACGAGCTACAAGGGAGTGAATTCATACATGGCTATAAAGGAGGACCAAATCAAGAGTCCAATGAATGAAACGACAAGTGATTTGGGCAAGGAACGAATAATGAAGAGCCAAAGAACCAAAAGCTACACAATAAGACGAAGCCGAATGAAGCCATTGATTCAAAGACATGGTGAAAAATTCATAGAAATATTCAGAGGACTTGTTACATAGCATTAGAAATCCACAACAGTTTGTGTTCCAACGCAACAAGCGAATCTCAATTCCTACATCGAAACAAAATCGTGAAGTTACGCAGAGAAAGAGCAACCTCGCGCGACCCGCATGCACCAGGCAGAGATCCCCCAATAACCCTGATACACCCGTGCACTACCCGCACGACATGGCCCTAGACGCGCGACATGGCCTACAAATATACAGAAATCCTGTTTTTGGCCCAGTTGCTACTTTACCTATATATAATATTAGCACTACGAATTTCCAGACATCTCACCTCATTTCACACGCCCACAACATCTTGTGAGATCATTGAGAAGAATATTCAAGACACGATTCAGCCAGGAAAAGCAGAGCAATGGACATTGAAGACTAAGTTTATCTTATCTTTACTCTTTTATTATGATGTTCTCTTTTGTTTGTTTGTTTTTTTACTTGCCATCGTTACGTGGTAATCTTCTTCATATTTGGAGAGGAATAATGATTATTTATGCACAATGAACATTTAGTTACGAATTCATGTTGTATTTTATGCATTTAGATGTGATTCGTTTATATACTACATGTTTGATTTATACGCTCGATGGGCGCTAACGTGTCTCATGGCTAAGCTACATGTATGATTTTTGTGCTAAAAGTAGGCTACGCAACTCGCAAATGAACTAGATCACACGAATCTATGTCTTTGGTTACTCAATATAGTTAACACTTGAGAAGGTAGAATTGGTACCAAAATTTAATTCTTTTATATTGATCACCCTTAGGTGCATATCTTTAGAAGGAGGCGAGGGAATTTATTGTCACTAGTGTTGCACTAGAATTTCGGTAATTCCATTGAACACATATGAACTTAGCATGATGAAACTAAATATGGAGAATTTGGTGGTTTGTCTATTAATCACATAATAACTAGTTATGAAGCCAATCTTTAAATACACTTCATCAATTTGATTAAATCCTTGTTATTTACTTCTTTTATAGTTGCAATCAAACCCTTTTATTAAATCTTCTTTATTATATGCTCAATGTTGTCTATTAAGCGAACACTAGAGTTACACACTCTCTGTAGGGTCGATACTTGGTTAGTAACTATACTTACCATTTAAATTACTAGATTGTGCACTTGCAAACATGTATGTGTAGCAACTCATTGCATTCATAAAAACTACTCGCTCGTCACGCATCAAGTTTTTAGCCCCGTTGTCGGTGAGTGTTAGTGAATTATAGTGTTTTAATAGTAGACGTTAAACTTACTGTTTTTCATCTTCTTTTCAGTTGATCGAGTGCATTGCCCAAGGTGATAGAAATTGGACCGATTGCCCAAAAATTGCATAAAAGAGAAATCATGTAATGGCAACAGAGATCTCGGAAGGAGAGTCTTACAAGGATAACTCCTTAATGGAATACATATCTACTTGGGAAAAAGGGTTTTCAACGGTCTAAAGAGTTAATACATAATCTATCACGTTTGAGAAATGCTTGGAAGAAGCCAAATAGTATATGAAAATGGTTTATATGTAAAAAACTATTCTCAATCCAAACGACTTCGAGCTCATGGTAAAAACGAGATGTGTCCTCTCATTTTCACCTGATTTTGAAGAAGATGTACTGACCATTGTGGAAACCGAAGTGAGCAAAAACGTGTAAATGGAGGATTACAAATCATCAAAGATTGACCATGAACCACTTCCGAACGACGCAATGGAGATTCAAGAGGTAGTGGAGATACATGTGAGTGGTTCAACACTCAAGGCGAATGGTGAGAATACCGAGTTCAACTTAGAATCCGGCATTGATGACCATGCAAAAAACCGAACTACTCATACCAATTGAAGACATGTTTGCATTGAAGGAGATTTTAGTGTGGCAAGTGAGGAAAGAGGTGATCGTGGATCTAGATACTAAATGGCTATTTGATTATACGCCTACAATTGAAGAGTCTATAATGGAGAGTCATATGAGGAACGACTACTATACTACCCAATGTGTTGAAGTTGAAAGTTTGACGTATGGAAAATTGGGATAGAAAAGTGGAGAGCCACCTCATCGCAAGACAAGAATAAAGAAAGCATTGTATGCCAACACCATTATGCTGATATCTACAAGGTTGCAACATGGAATTCATAAGCCACTTCATAGGAAGGCCAAACGAACGAGAGTTTGTATGCAATCAACGATGGAAGAAGACATGAGGTCCGAGAACAAGGTTATGCAAAAGAGTCTGAGTTGGAAGAAGGTGAAGAAGTCACTTAAAGGTGAAACATTGGCATCATTCATCATTTGGAGTCTCATCAAGTTATTTGAACCTCTGTGAATCCATTAATAGCGTTGAGCTAACCGACATAAAAACAAGCGCTTTATGGGAGGCAACCCATAATAGTAAGTTTATATTTTGAGTTTTTAATTTAGTTTATTTCTTTGTTATTTAATATTCTTGCTCGAGCCATATATAGCAATCTTATGAATTGTGTTTGAGCTTAAAATTGAGAAATGAGAGATATTATAAATAAATGAAGAAAGATGATAAAGTAGAGAGACGAACAAAAAACCAGCAGACGAGATAACACGCGATACAGGAAGCACAGCAATGTGCGTGTCGCCCAGACCATCTAGAAGGTCGCATGAGTCGCGTAACTATATGCGCGAGTCGCGCAGGTCATCCAGTGAGTTACGCGGGTCGCACAACTGGTTCTGCCATAGTGCAGACACGCGCAACATGGCACGCGACCTGGATGTTGGACTTCCCCGGTTTCTTGCAGATTGTGTGTCTCATTTTGTATGGAAAGAGGAGACATGCAAAAATAGAATCTACGAAACTGGGTTGAGCAATCTTCATCTCTTATCTTTTCTACATTACTTATACTTCTCTTATGATTTAAGTTCCGTAAGATATATGTGAATTATTCCTAGAGTGATTGCAATTAATAAAAGAGTAGGAACTTATTGAAAATTTTCATTTTTTAAGGTTTCTCACCACTATAAATTGAATATTACCACATACATATTTCATATTTTTCTTAAAATTCATAAGACTTTTTCTATTGTTTCTGGGTCTCAGTTAAATTATTTTCTTTAGAAATGTTTTTCTATTTTTTGTAGAAGAACATGGCATTCGGATGTTATACACCATTGATCTAGCAAGAAACATCGAGGATAGCATCCAAACTGTCACTAGCATCAACAAAAGGCATAACAATGCAGAGCTAGTGAATTAATTGGAAAAGATCAACGAGCAAAGCCGGAACACCAACAACCATCAATAGATGGAATTAAGACACACTAAAACAAGATAGCAAATGAAGAAAGCACCAACACCCACAGTTCAAAGAGCTTCCTTTAAGCATGAGGCTCGATCAGAGGATTCCTCTTAGTTATGCTTTATTTTATATTTTGACGTTTACGGCATCGTCTGATTATAAGTTAGGGGTGGGTAAGCTTTGCTTTTTATTATCTATTCTCTATATTTATTCTAGAGTCTAGTTATTTTTTTAGGATCGAGTCATTAGATTCAAGTTTGAAGCATGAAAGCATGAATAAGTAGGGATCAATGATGTTATATGCATAATAGGTATGCATTTGAGATGCAAAGAGTATATGTGCGTGAATTGAGTAGATTTTGTGTAATACTGTCAAAAGCATGTTTTATCAATCTGTCCCAAGTGTACAAGATGTGAGAAAAGTGTTGTTTGTTCATGACAAATGACTGGATGACATATGATTATGAAGCCCGAGTGATCTGATTGATTGTTGTTGATATGATTGTAGACATACAAGCGTTGAGGAAATGAATTGGGCCATCTTTTCAATTGCGTTTTAGCCTTTTCAAGACCAAAAATTTCACAAATAAAACAATCCTCAATACTACATTGAAGTATTTTTTGTTAATTAGCCACATTTGCCTACCATTGAGCCGAATCAAAGTATGTCCTACCTTTTTCTAGATGTGGATGTATTAAATCTAAAGAAATAAAGGAGAGATAAGGAAGGAGTGTGAAAACAAAATGCACAAGCCTATAAAAAAATAAAAAATAAAATCTGAAAATCAAAATGAGGATGAATATGATAAAAGAGCATATAATAACCCCCACATGAAAATGTAAGTGTGGGGAGCATCTCTAAATCAATGTAGTATAGGATCGATTGATCTTGAGCAAATAAAAACGCAAGAAAAAAGAGAAAAGAGCCTAAAATGTAAGGGCCAACAAAATAACAAACGAGTGAGGAAAAAAATAGTGAGTTGATTTACTACATGCATCTCTAGAACTCATACATGTCTTTTCCACTAAAGTCCGCACTCTAGCCTAACATTACAAGCTCATAAAAGTCCTAAAAGATCCTCAACATATAAAGTTTGCATGATTTGAAGATGGCATGAAAAGTAGAAAATAAGAGTGTAGTAGTTGCTTGTGAAACTCTATGATTTTGTGGATGTGCAATGTGACGTTTACTCTTATGCATGAGCAATAGTGGCACCCACTTTTGAGCACATGAAATTTCGCATGACAATTATTAAACGTAATGTGCAATGCTCACCTCTTGTTTTGACCATATGTCGCATTTTTCTGAGAACATATCCATATACATAAGTGTTGACATGTTGATGATTTGAGTTCTAATTTAGTCAGTTTTTAGTTTTATGTTACTCGAGGACGAGCAACAATAAAGTGTAAGGGTATCTGATGAGTGTCAGAAGTATGCACTTTTATACATCATTATAAGGGGTTAAATGAAGAGTTACTTAAGTAATTAGTATATTTCAGTATGTTTTCGTGCATTTTAGATTTTAAGAGATGTTTGGTGAAAACATATCATTTGTATGGAAAAACGAATTAAAAATGAGTGAATTCACACAAGGCTATATGGAATACCAAGTCAAGAGTTCAATGATAAAACGACAAGTGATTCGGGCAGAGAACGAAAGATGAAGAGCCAAAGCACCAAAAGCTACACAATGCGAAGAAGATGAATGAAGCCATTGATTCAAAGACATGGTGACAATGTCAAACAAGGATTCAGAGAATTTTCTACATACCATTGAAAATCCATAGAAGCCCTTGTTCCAAGACAATGAATGTACATCAATTCCGACATCCATAGAAGAAGTCATAGCCAAAACCGCGAAGCCCGCAAAGTAGAAGCAACCTTACACGATGTGCCAATACCTGCACGACCCACACGTACTAGACAGAGAACTGTGCTACAGCGCTGAAACCTGCTCGATCGGCATCACTACCAGCATGACCACCCATGCGACATGACCCAAGACGCGCGAAACGGCCCAAAAATATTCAGAAATCCAAATTTCGGCCCAGCTTCTACTTTACCTAGAAATAACACTAAGGTTATGAATTTCAAGACATCTTACCTAATTCCACACGCTCACAACATCTTGTGAGATCATTGAGATGAGTATTCAAGTCACGATTCAACCGAGAGAGACGGAGCAACGAAGATTGAAGTCTAAGTTTATCTTATCTTTACTCTTTTATTATGATGTTCTCTTTCGATTATTTTGTTGAACTTGCCATCTTTATGTGGTAATCTTCTCAGTATTTAGAGAAGAAATTAATGGCTATTTGTGCACAATGAACCTTTAGTTATGAATTCGTGTTGAGTTTTATGTGTTTAGATGTGATTTGTTCTATATTCTACATGTTTGATTTATACACTTGATAAGCGGTAACGTGTCTCGTGGCTAAGCTACATGTTTGATTTATGTGTTAGAAAGGCTAACGCAACTCGTGCATAAGCTAGATCATACGAATTCATGTCTTTGGTTATTCAATATAGTTAACACTTGAGAAGGTTGAATTGGTACCAAATTTTATTTCTTTTAGATTGATCTCCCTTAAGTGCAGGTCTTTAGAAGGAGGTGAGGGGAGATTTAGTGTCACTAGCGTCGCACTAGAATTCCGATAATTCCATGGAACACTTTTAAACTTAGCATGATAAAACTAACTCTCGGGAATTTGGTGTTTTTACATGAATCACATAATAAATATTGATGAAACCAATCTTGAAATACACTTCATCAGTCTGATTAAATTCTTGTTATTTTCTTGTTTTATTAGTAACCATCAAAATCGCCTTTATTCTTTGTTTATTATTGTCTATTAAGTGGACATTATAGTTACACACTCTCGGTGGGATCGATACCCGGTTAGTAATTATACTTATCATTTTATATTACTTTACCGTGCACTTGCAAAAACGTAGGTGTAGCAATTCATTGCATTCATAAGAACTACTCGCTCGCCACGCATCACGTACAAGCTCACTTACCTATCTCATTATGGGGTCATTGTGTTGTTACTTCTACCTATCTAATAAATTGAACAACTACCATCTTCTTGATAACCTTACCTCCTTCTATCACCTTCATTCTAAGCACCCCCCCCCCCCAATACTCTTATACTAGAACCTTTGGTTGCTTGTGTTTTGCCACAACATTACCCAAGCCTCACAATAAACTCCTTCCCAGACCAACTAAATGTATCTTTATGAGGTACCCAACTAACATTGAGGGCTACAGGTTGTATGATCCCCAGACTAAGGATGTATTTGTCTTAAGATATATCACATTTTATGAGAATTTATTTCCTTTCTCTGCTACTCCTCCTAACCACTCTACTTTTGATCATATGTTTTCTGTTTCCTTTTCCATGTTCCATGATACTGATCTCCCTTATAGTCTTATTACTAATCACACTGATGACACTCCCATTGATCGTTTCACTGAGCCACCATCTCTTTCACCTAGTTGGCACATCCCTGATAGTCCTACTCCTTCTACTCAGTCTGCACCTCATGATATTTCTTCACCTCTATCTCATCATAATCATCCTACTTCCCCTGATCTTGACAATGCTTTTCTAAGAAGATCTACTCAGGTTTTAAAGGCTCCCTTACATCTTTAGGATTACCAGTGCAAGCAGCTTCACTCTCTCAGCTGCTCCAAACATTCTCCACCTTCTGTTGTCCTTTCTGGTACTGACCATCCATTGCACCTTTGTTTTAATAAATTCTCTCTTTCCCACCTCAATTTCGTCTTATTCGTTGTTTCTCTTACGGATCCTACTTCATATGAGCAAGTTAAGTTGGACTCCTTGTGGAGAGATGCCATGAATGTTGAGCTTTTTTCCTGGCATGAGAACAAACCTTGGTCTCTTACTATTTACCTCCTAGCAAGACCACCATTGAATGCAGATGGGTGTATAAGATTAAGTACACCTCCTCTGGTGTTGCAGAGAGGTATAAGGCTAGGTCGGTAGCCAATGGCTACAACCATTAGAAAGGTTGGGATTTATTTGAGACTTTCTCTCTAGTAGCTAAGGTCACCACTGTGATGTGTCTCTTGGCTTATGTAGCAGCTAATGGTTGGCATCTTACACAACTTGATGTGAATAATGCCTTCCTCTATGGTGAGGTATTTGCATGGTTTCACCCCCTGGTCTTGCTAATGAAGGTGAGAATTTCATTGCCATATACACAAAACCCTATATGAATTGAAACAAGCAAGCAGGCAATGGAATCACAAATTTATTTCCATCATCACTAGTCAATGTTTGATTCAATCAACAATAGATCATTCTTTGTTTATTGAATATTCTAATGACAACATCACTGCACTCTTGGTCTATGTTGATGATATAATAATAGATAGAAACAACAAACAAGACATCGATGATCTCAAAGAATATCTATAACACCACTTCAAACTGAAGAATCTGGAAGTTCTAAAATATTTCTTAGGACTTAAGGTTGCTTGATGCAAGAAAGGTATATCAGTTAACTAGTATGCTTTGGAAATTATTAATGATTGTGGCCTTGAAGATCCTAATAAGTGTAGAAGACTGATAAGTATACTTCTAGCTATCACCAGGCCAGACATATCATATGCAGTGCAAAATCTGAGTCAATATATTGGTGATCCTAAACACTTAAATATGGAGGGAACACTCAGAATTGTCAGGTATCTGAAGAAAGCACTAGGACACGGACTATTCTTTTCAAATTGCAACAAAATTCACATTAAAGCATATTGTAATACTAATTGGGGTGCTTGCATTGAAACTAGAAGATCAATGACATGGTATTGTGTGTTCTTAGGAGATGCTTTATTGAGCTTTGGCTTCTATTGTGTGTGAAGTTGTCTGGATGAAGCAGTTACCAAAGGACTTGATAAGTAGACTTTGTGTTTAAGGATTTTAAACTTTAATATGGGATGATTTTATGTGCTATGTGTTCTATATTTGTTAGTTGCGTGTTATGTGCTTCCCTAGATGGATATTACATATTTTTGATATGTGTGGTTAGGAGTTTACTTTGGGTATCCTCAACTGTCACTTGTATTTTTTATGTGAACTTGCAGGTGCCCTGCCGATGATGAGTCCTTTGATTTCTGCATCCTTAGTGCACCATCTTGGGCCAAAGGTGGAATTTCTAGTTTATTTGGTTCCCAATAGAGGCCAACTCCCTTTATGCTTAATATAGTCTTGTGAACCCTAACTTCCAAGACAAGCTTCTTTGTGTAAGCCATCATTTTCTATCTTAGTTAGAGAAATATTTGGAGAGAGAGAAGAGAGAAAAGAGAGTCTTTGTGGGTACTATTCACCTTTGTAGGTTTTCTTCCCCCCACCCCCCCCCCCCCCCCCCACCCCCCACTCCCTACACCTAGACACTTCGTGTGTTTCCCCTGCTTCACCTAGTCACTTCATGTGTACTTGTGTGAGTGAGAGATCTACTTTGTGTAGAATGTAAGCTACTTAATGTGGCATTATTAGTTAGTGTAGACCTTGAGGTCTTGGTGGTGCACTTGAGAGGAGCGGGAATTCGAGGCGAGAGTTTATGAGCTAGAACGAGCGAGAAGACCGTACACCCAACAAGTTGGCTATCTAAGTATCCATTTATTTTGTATGATAAAGATTTCTAGTTGAAAAGGAAGCAAAATAATTTAATTAAATATGTATGATTTTGATCCTTATAAATAAGACCCATCCCTAAACGGAGCATTTCAAGCTGAGTTGGGTAGAACATCCACATATATTAAACTAATTTACATCGGAATAAGACTCCAAGTTGTATAAAGTATTTAGTTAGCTCCTTGAAAATGGGGGCAAAGAAAAAAGGAAATATAATTAAAAATATATAAGATTCTCCAAGAAAACATGTATGAAAAGTAAAATTTATTTTCTTCTTGCTTTCCATGCGATCGTTACACAGTTGAAGGTTTACGGCTTGTTTTAGAGACATTTTTTGGAAAAAGTATCAGTGCCATTTTCTTTGAAAAATAAAGTAAGTTCTTGCAACTAAATATTATTTAGTTTGTTTTTTTAAGAACGTATTTTACACTCAGCAAGTATCACACGATAAAATCATGTCATATCCTTTTTATAACTAACTAAAACGATACTCGAGGAAGTTAATTAAATCCACAAGTAAATCCAAACATGGATAGCTATAAGGTTTCAAATCCACAGGTAAATCCGAGCATGGATAGTTTAGAGTTTGAAATACAAAATGGATAATGAAAAAGATTTGTGCTTATCAATGAGCAGTGAACTTTAGCTTTATATTATTCTATAAAAGCATGAGAGGATGCTTTAGTTCACTAAGAATCCTTCAAAGATAATTTCTTTATGGGATTAATGATAACAATGGGGTGGTCGAAATCTACAGTTTGTTGCATTATTCTGTCTTCATGGTTTTGTGTATCATTGGCAGAAGAAGTGAAGCTGACAGTGAAGGGAGTGACCACCATCGGAAAGACAGACGACAACTTCGTATGTGCGACTTTAGATTGGTGGCCTCAAACGAAATGCGATTACAATCAGTGCCCATGGCACAAAGCTGGCATTCTCAACCTGGTAATTATATTATGATATCACACTGTTTTTTACTTTAACCAATTTGCGTTTCTTAATTAATTTTACTTTGTGTGTTACAGGATTTGGACAATAAGATTCTTGCAAACGCCATCAAGGGTTAGTTCATCACTATTTTGTTTCATTCATTTTGGCAAATTAGATGTAAAACATTGCTAAGTTAACATGATGTGCTTGATAGTATATAAACTTACCTTGCTGTTAATGCAATGCCATGATATACGATGATCGATCAGCGTTCAGCCCTCTTCGGATGAGAATTGGGGGTTCACTGCAAGATCAAGTTCTTTATAAAGTTGGAACAGCAATCAAAAAATGTCCACATTTCAAAAGACAAGACGGGGGCCTGTTTGGATTTACAAAAGGTTGTTTTCACATGGACAGATGGGATCAATTGAACAAATTGTTCAATGAAACAGGGTAACTCTTTTGTATATATATACGCATGCGAATAACTTTTTTATTTTTGTATTTTTGTAGTTACACTGAAGAACACTTTCTAACCAGGGAATTTGGTAATTACATGCAGGGCTCAGGTAACCTTTGGCTTGAATGCCCTCATTGGAAGGAAGCCTTCCAAAGACGATAATGCACTCATGTTAGGGGACTGGGACTCAACGAATGCGTATGATTTCATGAACTACACTGCTTCTAAAGGATACATGATTGATTCATATGAACTTGGTAAATCTAACCTCCCTCACTCACATATATATATATATATATATATATCTAGTACCAAATATATATCTGTGTGATGTTGAACGACTCAATGTTGTGCAGGAAACGAGCTGGCGGGAAGCGGGGTTTCCAAAAGAGTGGCTCCCGAACAATATGCCAAAGATGCAATTGAACTTAAAAGAATAATTCAGGAGTTGTACCCTGATCCTGATACTCAACCAAAGGTATTAGGTCCAGCCAGTTACTACGATGAGGAGTGGTACAATAAATTCCTACAGGCCACAGGACCAAATGTTGTTGACGGTTTAACCCACCACATCTACAACCTTGGTGCAGGTAATTATTACGACAAACATGCACTTTACATTCTGTTTTCTGATGTGTTTATGCATGTTTAGTTTAATCCTGAACTTGATTAATAATCTTTAGTTTTTCCATTTATTGATTAGGTGTCGACTCAACTCTCATCGACAAAGTTCAAGACCCTTACTTCCTGGATCAAATAGCTCAGACATACAAAGATGTTTCAAACAGCATCAAGTCATTTGGACCATGGGCTGGAGCGTGGGTTGGGGAAGCCGGTGGGGCTTATAATAGTGGCGGAAAAGATGTTTCCCACACTTTTGTTAATGGCTTCTGGTTTGTATTCTCTGCATTTTTGTATATGTAGTTCATAATCATTTAAAAAAATTGAATATTTATACTTGTGGACTATGTTGATCATGAGATAATCAAATAACAGGTATTTGGATCAACTTGGAATGACAGCAGCATTCAACCATAAGGTTTACTGCAGACAAGCCTTCATTGGAGGGAACTATGCTCTGCTCAACACAACTACGTTCATCCCTAATCCAGATTATTACGGGTTAGTAATTTTCGCTAAGCAATATTCGAATAACTTCATATGCTAATTTTTGCTAATTTTATTTCGAATATACATAGTGCACTATTATGGCATCGGTTGATGGGAAAGCATGTACTCGCTAGCTCTCACAACAGCTCTCCTTACCTGCGTGCCTACACTCATTGCTCCAAGAAATCCGTACGTTTACTCACACTCTAAAGCCATCAAATATCAAATACTATTATACTTATGTAACGGTGTCTGAACTCTGTAATTGAAAACACCATTGCTATTGCAGGCTGGAGTTTCTGTTCTTCTAATCAACATGTCGAATTCCACGACATTTGAAGTTTCGGTCACGAATGACATGAACTTGTACTCTGAAGAATTCAGCCCAATGGACCACAGCGATGATACAAATCAAAGAGAAGAGTACCATCTCACACCGAAAGATGGAAACATTCAAAGTGATGTGTTGTTGCTAAATGGTACGCCGTTGAAGCTTACTGAGTCATCTGATATTCCAGCCATTAATCCACAGCTCGTTGATGGTGCGCTGCCTATCACAGTCGCCCCTGATTCAATTGTTTTCGCGACGATCAAAGGCTTTAAAGCCCCGGCTTGTGCTTCTTAGAAGTTTGTTAGGATTTTTTGATTTGTTTTGTTTTGTTTCTTTTAATGATTATTTTAGAGTTAGAAGTAGACTAATAAGTGTCCGTTTCATTATTGAGTTAGCTTTTTACTGGAGGAGCCTTTAGCTTTTGGAATTCATTATGACGCTACAGTTACTTGAATTCTCGCCTTTGATGTTTATTAAAAAGTTGTGTTGATTTTACCAACAAAAATCTCTTGTACTCGGATGATTTTTTACACATTGGTATCTGACGGAGTGCCTTTATGGCCCTCAAACATGTCTTTCGGGGAAAAAGGTGTGGCGAGATGGATTTGGATCTAGGGGTCAAACCAACTCCAAATCGTATACACCGGAGTTGATCCATCTTTGATCCAGTCGGATTCAAATCTAGGTTGGATTCAATGAGTCCATGTCAACCTTGAATGTGTTGTAGAGCAAGAACGTAATATATCGGCCATGATCAGCAAGGTTCTGGGGCCAAGTAACTAAGACAGATCTGTCAGCACATTCACAACTAAAGTCTAAACAATTAAGCCAAGATTTTGGGATGATAGAGCGCCAATAATAGGTGAATTTAGATGCTAGGGGCGAGACTTGTGCTCTCGCCCCGTTGAGATCTTGCCATGTGTACAAACACCACCCACTTTGTATATGTGGCAAGATCTCAACGGGGCGAGAGCACAAGTCTCGCCCCTAGCATCTAATGTCCCCAATAATAGATGGGAACATAATTTGAACTATGAAAAAGTATACTAATATTCAATCATGCATCAACTTGACTAATGAAGCTCCTATTCAACAAAAAAAAGATTCTAAACTAAAAAGCTACTATAACTCTCTTATTGCCTTGCAGCGGTTTATCCTTTTAGCACTGTATATGGCAACTAAAAGCTACCATGAATTGCATAGCACCCAGACTTACTTTCTCAAAATCAAGTCGGTGAATCAACTAACTACAAGTTTTGCACTAACAGCAAAAACAGGATCAGAAACGAAAAATGAAAATATTGTCTCCAATTATCACTGCAAGAAACCCGACTTCCTCAAGTCTTAGATTTTCAAATCCATCGAAAGTGGCTAACATTGTATTTACAGCATCCTAAACATTTATATCCCTATAATCCAGCATCAAACTTCCAAGAGAAAAAAAAAATAGAGACAAAATTATCACCACATACGAAAGTCCTCGTCCTAGAATCAAACTACAACCTATTATAAACAGATAGAGTCCAACGAAGGTGATTCAGTTTCTGATCTCTCGTCCCAGCCAATCCAACGCAGGGTACGCAAAATACAGCACCAAGAAAGCTGGGAGGGCGAAAACGAGCGTTATTACCAAGTACAGCATGAGGATGGCAGCACAAGTAGGAAGCGCAAATATGACAACAAGAAGCAGGATGATTAATGGAAACTTGGCTGTCAGGCGAATTAAAAAATCAAGGGATTTGTGAAACGATAACTGACTCCTTTCAGTAGCCACTCTATTATTATTCAAGTTGCGACTATTGCTTGAACTAGTGCAACCAAGGCGGCGCATCCTCCTTTGAGTAGGGTTGGAAGAATTATTTCCAATAACTGAAGTACACCTTGGAGACCATACTTGTTGACGGTCTCTGCAGATTGAGTATACAGATTTTACTCTGTCACCGTTCCTGCTCTCAACCATCCACAGAAGGAAGAAATTCTTGCTGGGAAATCTCAGATTGCCTCTGTAAACCAATCGAAATGTCAACAGATTGCACCAAGGACATGAGACAAAAAAAGGGATCTGAATCTGTTGAGCAGAGTACTTGACAGCAGCGCATTGAAGTCCCAGGATACAGTTTTTGCATAGCGTGTGACCACACCACAAGACATAGGGCACATTCTCAACGATATTAAATGATTCGCAGCATATTGGGCATTCCAGTCCTTCATCAGTGCTAGCATTTGAAGAAGTCTCATCATCCGAGTCAAGGCCAGCTCTACCAAGCTCAGCGAGGTTCTTTTTTGACCCAAAGCCTGCAATGGAATGCGATATAGACCTCCACATCATTCAGAGATCAATACAAATTTCTTCAATCTCCAGCTGTTCTGAACTTTAAAATGGCAAAGGCTCATGAGTTTTCAAGATGAAATAGTTCAAGCACCGTAATCAGGAAGCTGATAGTTAACACTGGCACGACTCAGGCTTCAATCGCTAAAACCTAGTACAAGAAAGCAGAGAGAAAGAAAGTTAATACACAATCATATCTCCTTAGATATCAGTAATTAATCTATCTAACAAGATGTTGCATTCGATGGTTTGAAATCTATAACCCACAATTTTCCTAGAATGTAAATTACAGATGAAAAACGTGTTCCTTGTTTCTTCTTTCATCGTGAAGGAAGATTGCTTACCCAACTATCGTCTCTCTGGGATAAAGTCCTCCTAGCCAAATACTTTCTGAAACAAACCTCACCCTAGTTGGGTTGAAAATCTAGAAAGAGGGTGCTGCCTATCCCACCAGCTACTCCAGTGACACATCAACCAATGTCATATCGTATATTGTAGCTAACGAAATGACTTGGTAATTTCACTTGTTGCATCCTTCCCCCTCCTTCCCAAACACAATCATCACATCGGATAACCACTACCACTACCTCTCAGGGACTTGGACCACAACTGTTTTATAAGAGAATAACAGCTCACATTCATCCATGTAACAGAATCAAGAGACCACAAGATTGATTAAACTAATGAACTCTTAGCTCCAAAGCCAAACAACAAGAAAACACTTAGTTAAGACTGTTACCACTTTTCAGGCTGTTTTATGATCCTAATGCCACACTCAAATATTTATTTAGCGGTATACACATGAAACGTTGTTTCTTCATATATGAGATCATACCAACCAGAGAAGCTTGCTATTCACTAAATGAATGAATTGACCTTTTCGTCGTAAAGTGACAAATGATACAGTTACTGATTGTGAAATGCACCAGGGGCGCCCAACCACAGGTTATTCGCATATTGCACATCAGCATTCCCACAGGACAGATTCAGAAACATAATTCAACAAATATTAGAATTAAACAGAAATCAACAACCATAAGAAAAAAAACCGACATTTTCCAAAATAATGTGGAACAAATCACATTTCCTAATTGAGCAAATCGTATCATAATAATCGACCCTATATTCGTCCTAAATGTCGCAAATCGAGAAGACTGAAGACTATATTATTCAACCCCATTCCAACAAATTATAGTAACGCATGATCGCAATGTTATTTGAATAAACTTGAATATTATTTATTGAAATAACAATTGAATAAAAACAGTATTCCATTCCGGTAAAACATGTAAAATACAATAATTATATACCTCAAAAAAGGGGTGTTTGCATGTCAATGTGCGATTTCGATAAACGCCGAGGGTTCTAAAAATATGGGATGGGATGTATTTATTATATATTTAGTAAAAAGTGATAGGGAAAGAGAGAGGAATTGAATCGAATCGGGTCACCTTTTTGTCTCCCTCTCCTCTCCTCTCCTCTCTCTGTAATTTTGAAGAAAATTATTTGGGAGCTGGTAGATATTTTTCAATGAGTGTAACGGCGTCGTATTTGTTGTTGGGTGTGGCCCACGATGCGCTTACTAAAAAGAGTTGCGGGCTTGGGCTAACATTAAAATAGTAGGTCCAGGTCAAGCCAGTTTAACTAAACTGGAACAAAAAAAATATTTACTTCTTTTGCCATTCTGGCTCCGTTTGGTTGAGAAAAAAAAAATGGGTGAAAGAAATGTAGCCAGCCATACAAGGTAGGTGATGTCTGATTTAATTCCTTGATCACTTCTGAGCAATATCCTCTGAGTCCATCTTGCAAGAGTGTTGCTGCCATAGCCTCCAAACCAAACCACCCTTGATCCTCCAACAAATTCAAGCCAAGCATAATGTGCTGCCAATTCACCTTCCTTGGTCCTTACCAAAAGTAGCTCTATCCAAGTTTAATTTAAAGGAGCATGACGGTACGTGTTTGCTCGTTAATCTCAATCTTTGGTCCTTCTATAAACTCAAGGTACGTCACAAAAAAAATTTATGCAAGTCACCGCTAGTTAAGACTTCGTTTCTATTACCTAATGATCGAGGCCCGTGAAATGCACACATATCTTCCCATGCATCATAAAATCATTCAAATGTAGACGTGTGAGATATATATGGTTCAACTCATGTGGAAATTGTGAAATGGCCCATGTCTGTCGCGCTATGTCGCAAGTAAAGATGGGGGATGATTTTTGTAGTTTCTGTCCTGCATCCACAAACAAGGCATGTTTCATCCTTAATTAAGTAAGTGCCTTGCTTTTAAAATTTCAGCACTAGGCATATAACACCATGGCATGCCCTCCAAATGAATACCTTAACTTTATCGGTTTAGGGTTTAGGAAACTGACATTCTTCTCATCAACGTGCAATATGCACTTTTCGCTGTCAGTACCCCACTCTTTGAGGGATGAAACTTACATAGACCAGGTCCATAGTGAAAACTATGGACCATGTGGTCTCAATTAGTCAAGGTCCCACCTTCAAGTCACAAACTTGATAAGAAATCGAATAAATAACTTTTCAGAATTAGAATTTGACCCCATAAGTAATCTAAATTTTCATTATCGGGACCCCAATTTGGGAATAGTCCATTACGACCATATCAGGCCCAACATGCTTCCGTCCATATAAATAAACTGTCAAAATTTAAATAGTACCTCCTTTTGACCAAACTGTCATCGGGTTTCCACCAGGTTTTACAGCTAACCACTCGATCGCAACCGATGGTTCTGCAATGGCTCCTTCAACGACAACTAGCACAGCCCTGGGTCATTTTCTACACCGGGCGTAAAAGATACTATCTCGATATCGACTAAATATTTAAATAGGGAAACACTGTTTAAGGAAAAGCCAGGATTTTATTCATAAAAATGGAAACTTATTTATTACAACAACATAACCCTTATAGAGTAGAGTTACTTGTTTAGCTACTCATGGTAGCCTTGTTTCCTTCACACATACACTCGTATTTAAAACAGAATTGAAAACTTAATACAAACTAGGCTCTCAAATATTTTTCTGATAGAATTTATTTAAGAGTAAGAAAACAGAGGAGGTTGTTCGATTTCTTCTGCTTCCTTCAGCTTGGGTATATATAAAAGCTCATCCGGATTTTAAATTGCGGACTTCACTTTTCTTTTTGGATTAATTCGTCATGGCTTACGTTTTAATCCACTAGCTTTTCTTATCTCGTTGTCAGTGGGAATCTGGTCCCTCCATTATCTCTGAGTGGAGGTTATTTTGTCTCGATTCTTCACATGGTTTCATTTGCTTTGCCAGTAAAATTCGCCCACTTTCCACCTTTCGGCATCTTTCCCTTTTTTAGAGGGCCCTCTTTGTCGTTTTCTCCTTTGTCTCTTTTCACATGGAATCTTTTGCCAAAGAGTGGCTCTCGTTGATCTGGACATTTCGCACAGATCTGTTATTTCCATCTTCCAACATGCATCATATGCAGAACTTCCTACTGGTTTCAGATGTTGAAGGAATCTCGTTTCTCCATAGTTTTTGCCTTTTATTTTCAAATATTCTTTCGGCAAAATCGGTGGTTGTCCCCGTCATGGAATTGAGCATGAATGATCCATTTTCGGACTTGTGGAATGTTTTGAACGAGTATTTGACTTTGTCCATTTCTGTCAGACAAACCCAAAGTCCCCAGGCCCTTCTTGTAGTAATATCATCTTCTGATATTGGAGCAACTAGAAGTTGCTCTTCAGGTGGTGGCTTTATGAAATCTAAAGCCTTCATTTATGGTCTCTGCAGCTTGATGAAATGAAAGATGGGATGGAAACCTTTTCCATTAACTTCTGGTGCGACTTAAATGAATTTCAATTCCAGAGTTTCTCCTCGTCCAAGTGTATTATTATTTTTCCACGATGTATACACTCCCTCGATTAACCATTCTGGTAATTTTGAAATTTCCATAAATCCCGGTGACGTTGTGAAGACTGAGGCTAAACAGCCGAAGTCAAACCATTCTCGTACACTCTCTGGTTTTGCACCTGGAAGAGTCCAAACTCGTGGATATTTCCCAGACCAATCGGCCAAGGATTTACCTGGGACAAGTCCCATTTTTGTATATAACATTTTCCATGTTCTTTGGTATTCAATCAATGGGGATGGTTTTAGGTTATCATTCTTGACCTTAGGGTTTTCAATCCTTGGTCTAAGATTAAGCTCGTTAACTTCAGTCTCTAATTTTTTAGACTGAGTTGATTCTTCTGATGTTTCCATCTTGGAATCTTTCTCGTTTTTTGAATCCTCTTCATAAGAATCCTCTCTAGTATTTGGGTGAATTGTGCTTGAGTCACCTTCCTCGATTTTTACGTCTCGTGCTCGTAGTTCATAGCAAAGTTTAGACTCTGAAGTGTCTCGCATAAGGGGGCCATAAAGGTTGTCCCATAACATGGTTCTGTGAAGCCTTGCGGCTTTCATTTCAGTCTGGACCTTGTTAAGGTCCTTCTCTTGTACATGTCCAGAAGCCTTTGCATTAATTGCTAGGCTGTCTATTGCCTTGTTTAGTTCTTCAAGGCTGTCGCTGTGATGCCTCTACTTTGTAAGAATGTTTTTGGCTTCACTTGGCTCCATCTCGTGTTAAGAAATCTGCAAGAACATTTTCATGAGATTTAATAATTTCAACGTCAAAATCATAATATTGACATTCTGCTTGCCATCTTAAAAGTCTGGCTTTCTCTGGTTTACTTTCTATTTTGTTTTTTAAGAAAGCCTTGACACTTGTATTATCAATTTTTAGGATAAATTTCTTTGCGAGTAAGAACATGGGCCATTTTTTAAATGCGCTGCGAACTGCAAAGAACTCCTTCTCGTTCATATGCCATCTTGCTGCATTATTGTCTGCAAATAATTCGCTGCAATATCTGCATGGGACTTCCCTTGTTGGTTCTATTTTTTTTAGAACAACTGCCCACCAATGGTCACTAGCATCTGTGTATAGCACCAGATCGTCTTCATCGTTGGGTATCGCAAGTTTGGGCAGATTTTGGCACAACTTCTTTAGTTGTTGGACTGCTCCTGTATGTTGTTCTGTCCATTTAAATTCTGCATCTTTTTTTAGCAGAGGACTAAACACTTTCCTGTAGCTCGCAAGGTTATTAATAAACATTCTTGCAAAATTAACTAAACCCAAAAAACTTTGAAGTTGTTTAATCGTTTTGAGATTGTCCGGGCAATCACATACCTTTTCCACCAAATGTGTTTGGAGGATGATACCTGATTCGTCAATCTCGATGCCAAGGAATTCATTTTTTTTTGTTAGAATAACTGCTTTCTTTTGGGATAACGCTAATCCATTCTTGAAACAAATGTCTGAGAAAATCTCTAGATGTTTGAGATGTTCCCTGACTGTTTTGGAGGCTATGAGGATATCGTCTACATAGACAAACATGAAACTGAAGTAATCTTTAAAAAGATTATCCATTTTCCTTTGGTATATTTGGGGGGCGTTGGCGAGACCCATTGGCAACACATTCCAAATGTAATGTCCTTGTGGAGTGGAGAAGGCAGTAAACTTCTTGCTTTCTTCCTGTATCTTTATCTGATAGAAACCAGATTTACAATCGAATTTAGAGAATACATTTGCATTTTGGACGCAATTGATTAGGTGTTCTCGACTTGGAATGTAATAGCCATCAAATTCTAGGATCTTGTTGATGCCTTGATAGTTGATGACAAGTCTTGGTTTTCCCATTTTCACCTCGATATGGTTTCTAACCAGAAAACCTGGGCTGCTATAAGGTGAGACTCCTGGTGATATCAACTTAAGGTCAAGGTGTTCCTTAAGGATCTTTTGCATATCCTCACGATCCCTTTGATTCATCAGGATTGGCTTATACCGTACGAACTCATGCTCTTTTCCCTTTTGAAGTTTCAAAGAAGCTTGGAGTTCATTCTTGTTCCACCATGCCAAAGGATCTTCGCTGAAATTCCTTTGAATCTTGTTTTTGATATCTTTTAGTGATATTTGTTCTTCACTTGTGGTATCTGTTTGCGATACTCCTTCCATACTGACTTTGAGAAGCTTGATTGGTGTTTCTTTGATCCTTTCTGTATCTGGATCATCTTTTCCTATTAGGTCTGCTTTCAATTGGAGTATTGCTTCTCCATACTTGTGTTGGTCTCTCATTTTTGGGTGTCGCAGTTGTCCTTCACCACCACGCTTGCTGCAAAAAATGAAAGGCATTTTACGGTAAAATGCTTCTCTGAGTCGTTGAATGAGAATCTTATGGTCACAAAGAGTTGTGAGAATAAGCCTTCTTGTCTCATTGACCTGGGTGACCCTTTTAAAGGCCTGCAGGAAATTGTTGCTCAGGAGAATATCTGCCCCTGTATCATGGAAATAAATAGGCGGCGTTTTGACCTTGTACCAAGGGCGACCTCCTGCGCCTCCGATGAGTATTTCTGCTTGCTTAATTCCTCTTTTAAAGATAATAATCTTTTTAGAGAAGTCTCTTCCTGCAACTGCTAGTAATTCTTCTTCAAGATTGGGAGGAAACATGTTTTTTTTTTGCTGTACATATTCCAGCACCTGAATCAATGTATGCTGCAAAGTACTATGCCCTGTATTTTTCATATAACATCCCTACTGAGATGTATATGGAAAATGGACTAGTGGTCATCGAATTCGGTATCTTTTACCTTCCACTGTAAATTCCATCCAATCTTGTATCCTTTCCCAAGGTTTGTGTGCCTCGAGGAATTCTAGTCCGAGTATTAAATTCTCGGTTAATCTTTCTGCAGTTCCCTGTATTGTAAAATCCATACCTCCCAGTTTTAGATGTCCTTGATATCTTCCTGGTAAAGGTTGTTGGAGATAATACAAAGCATTGCTTGGAAAGATATTATCTTTCTGAGTAATATCGAAAATTACTTCAATTATACTCCATCCTGCTGGACATTGAAGTTCTCATTCGGTAATGAACTGTCCTGGTCCAGTGATAGCTTCAAGAATAGGTCTATTTCCTATTCTTTGGCTGGTCCTTTGGGTTGTCATTCGGTTTTCACTGAATGAAGCTCGCATTTGCTCAAACCTGTGACTGGTTGTCTGATTTAGCACTGGTTGATCTCTGATAATCATGTCCATCTCTTGGATATGAGGTAGGTCAGAAATTTTTGATTTGACCGCTTGGGCAACTTTCTCGAATATTTCTGGAATCACAACAAACTATTTTCTCTAAAATACCTCAGAATGATGGGTATTAGAGAGTGCGTATGAGATGTTGTATGTAATAGAGTACGGTCTATTTCCTTCTTTCATCAGATCTTTGTTCTTGAAATCCTGATGAAGGGTTAGCGCTCTATTATAGTCTCGATCTGCCAGGTTATAGGCAATCTTCGGATAGATGAACATCGCCACCTTTCCTGCAAACAGGTTTCCTGAGATTCCACCTAGACATGCATCTCTCAAATTTTGAATTCTTCTATCGAAGACAGCAATGTCAATTGGGGAATTGACTACTTCCTTGAACGTTGCTTTAAGCAAGATTCTTATGGCTCCGATATGGATCCATGACATCTTCTGGGCAACTTCCCTGTTGAGTCTGTTTAGTTCCTCTTTGATTTCCATCATGGGAACGAACTGCATCTCCATCACATTACTGGTCAGCTCCATTGAGATTGCAAGCTCTCCCGTCGTGACTTTGTAAATGATATGATGCTTTCTTTGCCTTAGACTTAATTGTGTCAAGGCTCTCTCCATTTTGCCAACTGAGAAGCCGTCATAAATGCAAAGTTTTGGATCCTCTTTCATGATTCTCATCAGAGCTTTATGTGATATGCTCGTTTGTGAGAAAAATCCCGAGATATCCTCTTGCGTCTCCTGATGGAAGATCTCTTCTTCCTCAGTCTGAATCTGATTCAGAAGACTCATCGTTGTATTCTTCTTCTTCGTATATGCTTTCGTCTGAGGGGATGTCCTCGAACCGATATACTTGAATAAGATCTTGATAGTAAACGGGTTCCTCGATCTCTGGCGTTGCCTCGAACCATTTTACTCCTTGGTTTTGATTTTGTGGGCAATCAGTAGAGATGTGGCCTCGAGCCCCACATGTCCAACAATTGCAATCTTTGAAACTTTCATTGGCTCTGGTGTGTGCCCTTCTGAAAGTTCTCTTGGTAGATATCATGTTGGATCTATCTCGGCTTGTGGCTGGACGTCCTCTGCTTGGCCCTGAACGATGTCCTGATTTGTAACTTCGGGCTTTTTGTTTGGACCAAAATCTTCTGGGTTTCCATGAAGACCTTTCCTTGCCCCGCCTTTCTTCTCTGGCATAAGGGTATTTCTTTCTCTTCTTATGCTCTCTGGTTTCCCCGACAATTGTTGGGATGTCGTTGTTTTCGCAACAAAGAGTAACATTTTTGTTGACTCTTCGCAGCCTCTTGTAATTCTTTAGCTCAGCTGCCTTTTGGCACCATTCGGCAAGTTTGCTTTTGAGGAAAGACATACGTCTTGCCACGGTATCGATACCTTAGGGCAATTCGTACTCCTTTATCAGCATATCCCTCCATGGACATGGGATTTTGGCGAAGAAAAGTGGGATGGCCGTAGCATCATTCACCTTCGACTTCCATTTGTACTCGGTGAAGAGTTTTATGTATAAGTCTACGTTATATATGTCGTGTAACTCGAGACTATACAATGCTCTTTCATATCTCTTGGCTTGCTCTCGGCCTCCTCCAAAGTTTCCTTCTGAATCCTCGAAGTAACCAATTCCAATGAAAAGTATCTTGAATACTTTTGCCATTTTATCTAGGATATGTTTCATAGATTCTCCGGCCGCAACTTCTTCTTTGGTTCACTGGTCTGTTTGGTCCCAGGGGATCTTGACTGACCCTTCCAAACTCATATTAAGCAGCAATATGAATGCTTCTTTGTTGAGATCAAGGTTCCCTGCTGCAATCCTCATTAATGAGGCCCAATCATCAATCAGAAGCTCTCTGTTTTTGAAATCAAGGGTATCAAGATTGAGCATTAACCCATACGGATGTATTGGGTCGAGCTGGGACTTGACATATGGTGTTTCCCTTATGTATGGCCTTCTTCGAGATCTGGTTATGCCTGGTTTTATGAAATCTGGATGTAGATTCCCTCCAGGAATAAAATCTCCTTGGTGCGGCATGTGCTCATCTTGCTGAGGGGGATTGCTCACTCCGCTATTCTCTGGTACCGTCTGTGGAGCATGACCGGAAGACTCTGCATATTGAGTCACTTGATTGGTTTTGAGGTTCACCAGATTCAATCTGGCGAATGATTCTGCAAGGTCGTTTAGATCCTGCAAATCTCCGAAGTTGACCTCGTCCAGATGGATACGGGCGGTCATGGCTTCTTTTGAGGGACTGATTCTCCTCTCAATAAGGCCCTCATTTTTTCTCCTTCTGTCAACTCTCGTTTTACTTCTACAGTCTTGCCTTTCTTATGTAGAAGTGGCTCTGTTCCATAAGATGGTGGTAACCATCCTCCTTGTTTTCTTCCCGGAGAATTTGATTGTGATTTCAAAATCTTTATTCTTCGCTGGATATCTTGCAGATTTTCCAAGATCTCCTTTTGACGCCTAGACATGGTTTCAAGCTTGTCTTGGAGTTCTTGAAGGTGCTCGGGCATATGGTATTGAAGGTTACCATATGTTTGAACTGTTTTCTGGACTTTCCTGAGGTCCTGAGACAGCTTAGAGCCATCTGTTTCGAGCTCGTGAAACTCTGGCAAGGCTAGATTACTCATCTATTATTTCTTTCAATGATTAATCTGTTTATTCTTGTAATCTCAGCTGAGAGGCCATTAATAGCTATGAACTTAGCTCTAATGCCCGGGAGATTGTCTGGTCTATGACTGGCTAGGTTAACTAACTTAGTCATCAAGAGTTAGAGCTCTTGTTCTAGAGTAATACCAGGCATAATTAAAGGCTCAGTATTGAACTTTGTTTATTAGCTTTTTTAAGGCTAATTTTTATTCGCTTGACTCTTTCAAGTCTAGCTGTATTCATGGGACAAGTCTGTTGTTCTAAGTCGCAACATAGAACCTCGTGATGTTCAATAAAAGTCTCCTGAACCGCAAGGCATTTAGTTAAAGCATTGATAAAATGCTTAACACTTGTAGTTTTTGGTCCTTTAAAAAAGAACTGAATTGGGGGAAACCAAATGTCATCCATAACTGGATTATTCATGTTTGTAAAATACTCTACTCATAAAGGGATAAGCTATAATGAAAAGTTTCCATTTTTATGAATAAATAAACTGCCTCTGATACCATTTTGGATGGTCGAGATAATTGAAAAATTTATCAAAAACTTATCTTGGGGTCTTATTATAATTTTACTAAGTAAAATATCAGATTTATTATCTTTTAAACTTTAGGGACTAAAAGGCAAATGTCCTGACAAATATGGACAGCATGGTCCATACTATTCATATGGACCTGGTCCATGTAAGTTTTTTCCCTCTTTGAGTAATGTCAGATTACCTTATCGGTGTAGGGGCTGGTAATATGTATTCCTCCTATTTATATATGCACTTTCATATCAATAAAGAACAAGTTATTTCACCATAATTCAATTTGACAGAATTAAGTAATATCGAACGGAATTAACATCCCAGAGCTGCAAACACATAAGACCTGTGCTTGCTGTAATCGATCACTTATCAGTATTGTTAAAACAAGTTCTTTTGATCGATTTTAATTGTAAGACTAATCTAACAAAGAAATAAGTGAGAAATATAAACTAAAGTTAATTCAACTGAGATAAGTATATCTAGAGCCTCGTTTTCATTAGGAGTACTGGTCATGTCGATTCATTAAACACCATCTTCAAATCATCAATCGTCATGGGATTTTATAGAATTTAATTACCTAATGCATTCTCGTATGTTATCCTAACACATTTGTTGCTAGAATAGTAGAGTTTTTGAATATTCTCCTACTCAACAGTGCAAGCGCTCTAGGTATCTTCTTGGTCTTAGTAAAGTGGAGACATGCGTTCTTCGTTTTGTGAATTCTTTTGTTATGAATTAGAGTTAAGTCGTTATTTCTTCACCATGAAGTGGTCTACAGTTTATCTATTCTATGAGATCTATTATGTGTACTTCTGTAGTGTTGAAATGTATACACAGAACTTGGCAATCATATGATGGTTAACAATACAAAGCGTTAAGAGCAAAATACATAAAACTAGATAAAAACTCAAAAATAAACTCGCAATAATCAAAATCAAATAAACAAAATTCAAATGACATTCTTCCTAACAACTCTAGATACAAAGTAATTAACTATATATGATATCCCAAACGGTAGAATAAATTGACATCATGATGAAAAGATAAACTAGACCACGAACGAATTGTCTTTCTTGACACCGGTTAATTTTTGGTCTTGCTTTGAAGCGTTAATCGTCTTCTTGTTGTTCATACTTGGGATCTCATCTTCCTTCTGTATCTGAAACTATATTACTAAAATATAAAACTCTAATCTACGTTTGAAGTTATAAGGATGTGTTTCTAAAGTAACGTGAGAGATGTGACCCGTGATTCAAGTTGATTTCGACGCTGGCTAAACAATTCACCCAACTCAGATTGATTCACAAGCCTTAAGAAGCTACCTCACTCCTTAAATGAGTTGAATCGGCAATCATTTACTTCAAGGGTTGATGCCTCAAACTCTTACTCTGTGGAACGGACAAACATAAAATGAATAAGTGGTTCAAGAAATAACAAGACTTAATGAAAAAGGATTGCTAGAAATTATATTTCTCATCTGCAGAAACCGGGGAATAATATAATAAGTTATAGCATATAAAAGCATCAAAACAAGAAAAAGCAATGACATTGATTCAACAAACGAGTGATCTTTGCAGTTGAAAAATAATGTAATATATATAAGCACACAATCACAGGGTGAAATGGGATGGAGTAAAGGAATTAAGAACCTGGAAAACGTGAATATATCTGAAAGGTCTTGTTCAAAACTACCACTACATCCTTCATGTTCATCCTCTCATTTGGACTTTCCATAGAGCACTTCAAAGCCAAATCCATTATGGCTGATAAGCATTCTAATTTCTCACTCGACTGCGTTTCCTTTTCGTCCGTAACTAATCTAGGATCTAGTATCCGCATTATCTCGTTATGCAAACAAGAATCGTACACCAGCCTCCTTAGGCTTAAATCCCCAGAAAAAGTTTCACTGCTCGGCTTCTTTCCCGTAAAAACTTCCATTAACATAATACCGTAGCTATACACATCGCATCTTATCGAAACTAGGCCTTCTGATCCATACTCTGTCAAAAAAAGCACAACCAACACCAGTGAACTTATAATATTATATAAAGAACATGTAACAAGTTGTTCAAGATTCAGACATACCTGGCGCAATGTAGCCCAATGTTGCGAAGGTCGTGGTTTGTTGTATGTTGTCTCCATTGCTCAACAACTTAGCGATCCCAAAATCACCCAAGTGAGCCACCATATCTTCATCCAGTAGTACATTTCCAGGTTTTATATCACAGTGAGCTACCGGTACAGAGTAACCGTGGTGGAGATATTCCAACGCACAAGCTACGTCTATCATTATGCTTATTCTTTGTTTTATATTTAAGAGGTGCTCCTCTGAATGTAGCCACCTCTCGAGGCTCCCATTCGACATGTATTCCATAATCAAGGCCTTGAAGCTCTCGTTGGAGCAAGCTCCGGTGATTTTGCAAAGATTTCTATGACGAAGGCTTCGTAGTACTTCACATTCCGCATCAAAACTCTTAAATGCACCTTCTGTTTGTAAATTGAATACCTTTATAGCCACATGCTCTCCATTTTGAAGTGTCCCTTCATAAACGGAGCTGTAGCCTCCGGTCCCAACCAAATGGCTATTGCTTAATCCATCAGTTGCGTGCATAATATCATAGTACGAGACTCTTAGGGGGGTTCCACCAGATGCGGGGTCTTCTCTGCTTTCTACTGCTTCTTTTCTTCGGTATCTTATAAATGCAATTGCCAAAGCCATTATAGAAACTAGTACTGAAACTCCTACGAAAGCATAAACAACACGAAGAATGACTTTTCTTCTCTTTGATCCACCAATTACAGTTTTTCGGCATGGCGGGACACCATATCTTGGATCACCGCAGAGTCCATCATTGGACGAGAAAAATTGGCTGTTGAAGCTCTTGAAAGAACCGTTAGATGGGATTCGGCCACTTAAATCATTGAAAGACACATCGAAGTAGGTGAGATATTTAAGTGCTGCCAGTGGAGTTGGGATGTTGCCAGAAAGATTGTTGTGGGACAAATTCAGCATCTCCAAGCTGACTAGATTACTAAATGATTCTGGAATTGATCCTGTAAATCCATTTTGTGCCAAAGAAAGATTGTTTATATTTTGCAAATCTCCAACTGTGTTTGGAATGGTGCCTGAAAAGTGATTCATTGACAAATCAATAATGGTTGCAGCCCTCAGATTTCCAATATCCGGGGACAAGATACCACTCAGAGAATTGGATGAGAGATTCAACTCCAGCAGGTCATTAAGTTGCCACAAGCTTGTAGGTACACCAGAAATTAGTCTGTTATTCATTAGGTAAAGAGACCTTAGAGTAGTAAGTTTGCCTATGCAATCTGGTATAGTGCCTGTTATTTGATTTTGGTGCAGCTGCAGTCCGTTCAGATTCGGTAATTCACAAAGTGCAGCAGGAATTATTCCACTTATTCTGTTGCGGGAAAGTGCTAATCCTTGAAGCTCTTGCAAACTCATAAGAGTGTTTGGAATTGCTCCCGTCAGTTGGTTTCCGTATAAACTCAAAATTATCAAACTGGTAAGATTGCCAATCTCATCTGGAATGCTGCCAACTAGACCAGATTCATAAACATAGAAATACTCAAGAGAGGAGGAAAGATTTCCAACGCTAACGGGAAGAGTTCCATTGAAAGGATTGCGTTGCAATCCCAAGAGCTCGAGATTTCTACAGTTTGTCAAGAAACTGATGAAGCTCAGGTCAGCACTTTCACTAGTAAACTCGTTTGTGGACGCATACAACCTTTGCAAAAATCTCAGCTCACCGATTGATTCAGGAATTGTTCCAGTGAGTCTATTTGAATCAAAGTTTATCACCATAAGCTTAGAAGAATTCGAGATTGATCTTGGGATTTCTCCATTGAAGTCGTTGTCGTTAATATAGAATTCTTCCAAGTTAGGTAGACCATAACCAAAACTTGAAGGAAGACTGCCTGATAGTTGATTCACTGATACTGAGAACATTCGTAGTGTTGAGATGTTAAAGATTTCCATTGGAAAGGAGCCACTTAAGCTATTAACTCCCAAGTAAAGAACCTCTAAATTGTAAAGATTTCTTATCTCTTCCGGCACCGTGCCTACACATTCAGGAAGTTCTTAGATTTCACGAATGGAAAAGTATATGAACAAAAAAGCTCTGTCAATGTGATAAGATGTTAGTTCAATTCTTGTTTAAACTACCTACCTATCAAGTTGTTATAGCCAACACGGAATTCCCGCAGCATGGTTAAAGTTCCAATCCCTCTTGGTATGACTCCTGTTATGTTGTTGTATGATAATGCAAAAATCTGAAGGGCCAAGCATCGGCCGAGTTGTGCTGGGAGCTGACCTACTAATTGATTCTCATGGAGATGAACCTCTTCAAGTCGTGAAGAATGAGAGCACATTTCAGGTGGGAAGGCACCAGTTAAGTTGCAGCGTGCAATATTTATGTACCTCAAGAAGGAAATGTTAAAGATAGAGGCTGGTATAGAGCCAATAAAAAGATTCTCTCCCATTCCCAACTCTTTTAAGTTCTGTAGGTTCCCCAGCTCTTTTGGGATTTCACCTTCAATTTAGAAACTTCAATATATTTAGGGCGATTGCGAACTGTCGATAATTTAAATTTTAAAAAGACTTGTAAGATTTTTAATAATTGAGAGGGAAGCTAGATAGTACCTGTCAGATCATTTGAACCAAGATATAGCAACTCCAGTTCCCTTAATTTCCCGATTTCTTTTGGTATCGGACCAGCAAAACTGTTGAATGACAACGAGAGGGTACGCAGTTGCGAGCATTTCGAAATACTTGAAGGTATTAGGCCACTAAACTCATTTGAAGACAAATACAGCTCCTTGAGTCTGGGAAGGCCATCGCATGTATCTGCAGGCAGATCACCAGAGAAGCGATTCCCAGTAAGAGTAGGAGATTCCAAGTCCGACATGTTGAAGACTTGTGTTGGTATTAAGCCACTAAACTCGTTATATTGCAAGTTCAACATCTTTAAGCTATAGGCTTTTCCTAACTCTGCTGGTATGCTCCCATGCAGGGAATTGTACGATAAATCGATAGTCTCGAGTTTTGATGCATTTGCAATGGACTTGGGGATTAGCCCCGTGAAACTGTTGTTTCTGAGATTTAAGTACTGAAGCTTCGCCAAGAATTCAAACCACGGTGGGAAGTCTCCTGTAAAGTTGTTGAAGCTGAAATCAAGAACTTCCAATCTTCGCAACTGAGCCAACTGTCGGGGTAGGCTGCCGTTAAAATCATTGTTGCTCAAGTTGAGCGAGACGAGAAAAGACAGATTTTCCATTTCTGAAGGCAAAATTCCAGCAAGTCCCATTGAAGAAATATCTAAAGCAGTCACTCTATGATGACGAGAAGCGCAAGAAACGCCAATCCAGCTGCAAACTGAAGTGGAAGCAGACCAATTTGTTGACATAACATGAGATTGGTTTAACACGAGTCGAGATTTTAAGGCTAGAAGTGCGGATCGATCACTGGTTATATTAGTTATTGCTTTGGTTAAATGAGCTTCAAGAGACAGTACCAACAATACTAGTAGTGGAAACATGTTTGCTCTACTCATGCTCATTATCACTTTCAAACGATCACAGAGCCTCTCTTTTTGTACTTCTTTTGTTATCATATTCATCTGATGTTTGGTTTGAAGAATAAAATAAGAGGAGAGGTAATCAACTGATGAAGTAGTCGTCAGTTCACTGAAGTCAATACAAAATGGACATTTTAGGCCATACAAGTCAATATCAACAATCATAAAATTCAACTGAACTAATAATTAGGCAGCCTCCAACTACGTACTTGTCCGAAAATGATGACTAACTGTGAAAATGCCCAAATACGATGCTTTTAATTACGTTGCGCGGGTGACCAACACCATATAATACGGTGCATGTTTATTTTGGAATTAAATGTTGATTTTACATGCATTATGTGTACATTATTCCATAAGTTGTGATGACATGATCATATATCGCATAATACAACATAGATTTAAGGGAGAATTACACAAAGTACCCCTCAATTATGGGTAAATTACACAAAGTACCCCTCCTCTTTGAGAAATTACACAAACTACCCTTATGATCGATTTTTCGTAATTTTTTTATTTCAAAATATTGAATGTAAATTCATGCTCTTCAAATATTTTACACAAAAAAAGAAAAAATAAGTCAAAGTTATTGCATTAAACCTCATTTATCTCGTTTAAAAAGACAAAAAATATTGATAACAAATAATTTCTTCTAAGAAAAAATAAATTATCTGCGAAGTTTAGTCTCTGCTATGATTTGAATTTGAAAGGTTGTCTTAATTATTTTAATTTTTTTGACCATAAGGGTAGTTTGTGTAATTTTCCAAAGAGAAGGGATACTTTGTGTAATTTACCCATAGTTGAGGGGTACTTTGTGTAATTCTCCCTAGATTTAATTCTGATTTTGAGTAAATTAGAATCAGAATATAAGCGTTTTAGCTCTAAATTAAGGATGCATATTTTCCGGTTTTATTTACTTGCGAATTATATATATACCTTAAATATTATCAAATGAGCCATTTAATTTTTTGGCATTCGACAATGTTAACTGTCAAATAAGAGTTTATTATGTAAAATTAGAAACGTTGGCACGCAGTCCCCGAGCGATTAAAATTTATTTTAATTTGTATGGTGAAAAAAATAACTTAAATAAGTAAAGATTACATATATAAAATAGGAAATTTATATATAAAGTTGTAAATTTTAGGAAACTAAATCCCCAATCACAATAATGATTGTAGTAATGGTTCTACTTAAATTAAGGCTAGATTAGGAACTTCATAATAAACTATTGTTCCAACAATAAAAATATAAGGCTAAAATCAGAAATCAAAAGTTTGGTGTCACAGTTTGTCTTTCTTTATATAATAGTATAGATTATTGAACGTGGACAAGCAAAGGTAAACACTCTAAATTTCGTACAAAATCCATTCTTTTGGTTTTAGACCACTTTAGTCGCATGAGAATTATGAGTTTTAAGTAAAAGACAATGACTCGGGAATTAACATGTTTTTGTTGTTTTCTTTCCTATACCATTGCACTACAACGTGAGATTAAATACATACGTAGTAATAACGAAAGTAAGGTTGTGCAAAAAAAAAATGGATCGATCGAATTTATTGAAAATCGATCAAATGATCCGATCCGAAAATTGAATCGAATGTTTGATCCGACTTTTGGTTTTTTCCTTAGAGTCGAACCCCCTTTTGATTTGATCCTCGATCTCACAGGTTAAAATTCAGATCGAATCGAATACTCATCTTATTTTTCTAAGAAAAGTATATATAATATAATATATATATATATAATGTTAATTATCGGCCCTATTATGACTTATAATTTAACTACTTAGAATTGTAATACTTTTATGTCTAGTATATATGTACAATCTTGAATTATAACCTATTAATTACTAAGCACTAATTATCCTTGTCTTTTTTTTGGGGGTTTCTATTTGAACATTGGGTTAATATTTTGTAATAAGAAACCCGCTAATGCATGTTAATTTGTTATAAACTATCGTTCTATTCATGTGTATTCAAGTTTTCTTTAATTTTAGATGTTACAAGGTTAATCACGTATGTTTGTTCCGTCGTTATAAAAATAAATAGGGAAAAGTAAAAAAATAAAAAAATAAAAAAAATGAAATCGAATTAAATCAGATCGAAATCAAATGATTTTAGATCATCGGATCGTTTTAAATTGATCTAATTTCAATCTTCATTTCTCCAGTATCAAACTCGACTTCTAGCCTTGATTCGATCCAAATGCACAGCCCTAAATGAAAGAAACGAGGGAAAAAGTTAAATGCTCGGAAATATCAATACGTGTGCCAATATACAACTTATAGGGTTCATAGAAAAAATTATTCACATATCTTACCTAATATATTATATAAGCTACGTTGAATATTTCTATGATCCTTCATTCCGCATATTATAAAATTAGGAAAACGACACTTACCCCCCTGAACTTTTAGCCCGCGAGCGCTTACCCCCCTGAACTTTTTTTTTTGGAGCACTAACACGCCCAAACTTAATTTTTCAAAGTTTTGCATCCCCCGCGACACCACCCACACGTGAGAACGGGAATATTCTACGAAATCTTTGACTCCGCGTGCACGTGTTCGCAAACACTAAGGGCAAATTTGGTAATTCAAATAATCAACGGCTCTTTCACTGTTTCACGCCTTTATATAACCGAGAATTGGTTTAATCCCCAAATTCCTAATTTTTTCAAGAACCCTAATACCCAAATTCAAAATCGATCATCAAATTGAGTTCGCTTTTAGTGTAATTTCTGCTCGTTTACCAAACCCTTCATGGAGTCGACCAAAATCTGCACTTGTGGAAGAAAAACAACCGTGAAGACCTCATGGACGAACCAAAATCCGGGGAGAAGATTTTCCCCTTGCAAAAAGTACCCGGTAATTTCTGTATTTCGTTGTAGTTAATGGCTGCAAAAAGCCAAAATCTTCTCATTCTTGTATTCCGTTGATCTAACGAAATTGTTTGATGCTTGTTTGATACATAGGGTCACGGTGCATGTGAGTTTTTTTCATGGATCGACCCTCCAATGCGCGACAGGTCTCGTGTTATCATTCCTGGGTTGCTGCGGAGGATCAACAACTTTGAGGAAGAATTAGCTCGGTCCAAGAAAATGCAACAGAAGTTATGGGCTGCAATTGTGCTGATTTTGGTGGTTTTTGTGTTTCGTTTTTGAGAGGTTTGCATAAAGGTTCTGGAGGTGTTGTAGTTTGGCAGTGGTTTTTGAGGTAGTCTGAGCATGTGGTAGCGGTGTTGTAGTTGGGGGTATTGTGGTAGTCTGATCATGTGTGTAGTACTTAGAACAAGTATTGTAATGTGGTGTAGTTTTTGTTGAAATGTTGTCAATTATTTTGATGAATGAATTTCTATAACACAAGACAATGAAGTGTGTGTTAGTTTGATTAATGAATTTCTGCTTGGCAAGCCTGATGGTGTATGTAGTTTGGTAATGCAACTGTTAATCAAGTGCACAAAGGGAATATATGCCCTCTTGAAATCAAAACAAGGGAACAGAGCATACCATAACACATAACACTATACACATACAATACATCACTGCCCAGTACACAAACACAAAGCAAATGCAGACACATCACTACACATAACCATAAGAAAAGGGATAAATACCATAACGATTCATAACATCAATATTCATTGACCAATACATATAGGGAAATAGTTTGCAAGATTCTTCATCATCAAGCCATAATCAAAATACTCTGGTAGCAAACTATACCAGGGACAAAATAGCCATTAGTTCAAAATGATGACTGACAAATCTCAGCACTATTTCACCAAAATAACTTATCAAATACCATTAACTTAACATTGCTTCTAAAAAAAGGCATCCTCTCATGTGCCAGTTACCCTCCTCTGCACTTTTCTTTTTGGAACACCTATTGTTTTCTTTGGTGACAAAGTTTGCTTCTTTGTTGGCTCAAGTAGAGTTGAGTCTGGGTTGTTACTATTGGCAAATGTTGCACTCCTAGTTGCTGTTGAAAAAACCATGGGTGATTTTTTGTTTTTAAATGAGTCC
Source organism: Linaria vulgaris (assembly GCA_948329865.1). Classification (NCBI taxonomy): domain Eukaryota; kingdom Viridiplantae; phylum Streptophyta; class Magnoliopsida; order Lamiales; family Plantaginaceae; genus Linaria; species Linaria vulgaris. Next base: position 70,621,759 of record OX415249.1, read on the forward strand.
CATCCAGGCAAATTATGGGCCAACAACCACTTAGAAACCCAGCCTTCAATGCTCCCCAGCATATGTATAGTCTCTTAAACTTAGCCTCCTCCCAGAATCTTACATTTCAACTTGACAGTGGAACCAGGATTTGTTTTCATTATTTCCTCTGCATATACTCCAAGCAGCCCATATTGCTCATTTTATTACCCAATCCTTGTGCAAACACTTTCCTCTTTGCTCTATACATCTGATACTTGCTGAAATCGAGAGATGCATCTTTTTTTATAACTGTGATCATGGATTCCACTGACCAATTGGGGTCAGTGCCTATCTTATCAAAGTACTGTTTGGCAATCCATCTGGAGTTGGCTTGTGTACAAACATCTTGCCTAGAACATACATGTTCTGGATCAAGTGACTTAATCTTCATGGCGTCTTCTCCATTGATCTTGGAGGCATAAACTCTCCAGGAACAATGAGCCTGCTTGCACCTTGTATCTATCTTTTGCTTGTCATTCTTCTTAAAGAAAACACTTTTACCATGATCAATGGCATACTTCTTGATTGCCCCCCTTAGTGTGTCTGCATCAGAGAACACAAGACCTAACTTGAACTGAACCTTGTCCATGTCAACTTTAGGGTTGAACACAGGATCACCTCTATAAAGATAGGAATCCCTGGGAGTTGTTGGGGCTACAACATTCTGGGATGCAACTTTCTTGGCTGCTGCTGCACTCCTTGTTGTTGGTCCAGTAGCTTCTGAAGGTTCCTTATTCTATGGCAAACCTCCAAACTCAACATCCAAATCAACATTATCATCAAAACACTTGTTATCCTCAGTGTAGTCATTATCATTATCATAAAGATGTTCAGAGTATACAGAATCATCACCCACAAACACTTCCCCATCACTGTCATCACTATCAACTACATCCAAGATGGCTGCTAATTCTTCACTACAATGATCTCTCATGAAACTTGGCAAATGAGAAGTATCAGTTGCATTTTTTGTTTGAGTGACACATGGAGAAGCTTCAGTGTTATCTTTGTCTTTGTCTTTCTCTGCTGTTGCACTAGGAGAGGCTTCAGTTGGTAGAGGTGTACTTATAGATGGTGGTGGTGCACTTGTTGTTGGAGTGTCACCATAACAGTTTGATTCAATATGGTGATCATTTACTGCTTCTTCATCTTCATCCCTTCCAACACAAAACTCACTTCTCTCCTCCTGCAATTTAAGTACAGCATAGACAGATACAAGTCTATCTTTACCAAACACACTAGCCATCTGCAGAGCTGCTTCATCATCAGTTATAGGAACCAAATCACCACAGTTATCCCATCCAAATGCATTGTAAAACAACACAACATCCTTTGGAGCCCCAACTTCCTTTAACATTTCTAAAAGCTCCAAATGAGACATCCCATCTTCTTCACAGTAATCTACATGATCTACCTTTCCAGCTAAGTAGCATTTTGACCCTAAATTGTACAAGTTTCCATGATGGTGGAGTCTATGGTGAAAAAATGTTTATGGTTACCACGGATGTTTAATCAACATTGTACTTGACAAGAAAGAAGGTACAGTGGTCCTAGAACAACATTATAGCCAACTTTACACACATGCATACATGTTAGACCACCAAAACAATTAAGTTTAACAACAAATGGAACAACTGACTATAAAAAGGCTACAAACTCCAAGATTTAACACTAAATGCAGAACCTTTAATCAAATGATTCCAACACATGCACTGCCAAACGCTACATGACAAATGTTTTACAGTTACCCTACTTGTACATCATAACACAAAAAAACACAATTATTAAACAACTAACACACAAAAAACACACAAATTAAAATTTTAGGTTATACTAACCATAATCGGGCGTCATTTTGTCGTGTATTATAAGGTCCGTCGCGGCCCGAATTCGCCAACCCATTTCGCCGGAAAGTACGAAGCAACAACGTACAAAGTGAATTTTGGGAACAATTTGGGAGAATTTGTGTTTTCGTGGGTAAATCGTGAGTGTGGAGTTTGGTGTAAATTAGGGTTTCGAGTGTGGGTCGAAATGGGGTTGATTTTCCTTCCCTTCAATGATTGTAGATCGCTGATTATTTGAATTACCGAATTTGCCCTTAGCGTTTGCCAACATGTACACGCGGAGTCAAAAATTCCGTAGAATATTCCCGTTCTCACGTGTGGGGGGTGTCGCAGGGGGTGCAAAACTTTCAAAAATTAAGTTTGGGGTGTTAGTGCTCCAAAAAAAAGTTCAGGGGGGTAAGTTCTCGCGGGCTAAAAGTTCAGAGGGGTAATTGTCATTTTTCCTATAAAATTAGCTAAACAATCTTATTGTTAAGCTTATATTTTGAAATGTTCTACTTCAGTAAATTACAAATAACCGCTCTGTGTTATTTTTATTAAAAAAACATTTGTAGTGTTTGGGAGTGTTTATTAGTGAATCCTCCTTGTGAATTTAAAAACTAATCAATTAAAAACTAGCAGTGAAACTCGACTTCTTTTCATGCTTATTGTCTTATTGATGCTTGACAGGTTGAGATACATATACGAATATGTTAACACATATACATTGTACTAGCATGCAATGACACGTTTTTAAAATAATGGATACGGTACGAGAACGAAACAGTTACTTATTTAGATATGGACGAATTATCAAAAATGCCCGATAAGTTTGGCTATTATCTTTAAATGCCCGATTTTCCCAGACCTGCTGAAAATGCCCGGTAAGTTCTAAAAACTCTAACAAAAAATCCCCGATTTAAAAAATTCGGACATTTTATCCGACGTGGCATCCGAATCAAAGAGGCGCGCTGCTGAATCAAAAAAACGCGCCCGACACCTTGGATTTTTTTGGTCCAAAAAAACGTTTTCTAAAAATTGTAAAAAACAAGTAAAAATAAAATAAAAAGGTCAATGTACATAGGGTCACTGTTCATCGGGTCACTGATAATCGGGTTCCTGTTCATCGGCCTCAGTCGAGTCACTGTTCATCGTCTTCAATCGAGTCACTGTTCACGGCCCAAATCGGCGTTGCTATTCACGGCGTCACTGTTCATCGGGTTGCAACTCGCCGTTGCAGTGGTGACGGCGTCAATCGACGCCGCCACCGCTGCAACGGCGAGTTGCAGCGGTGTGGTGGGGGGGGTCTCGCCGTTGCAGTGCGACGGCGTCAATCGACGCCGCCACCGCTGCAACGGCGAGTTGCAGCGGTGTGGGTGGGGGGGGGGGGGGGGTTTGCGGGGAAGATGATGATGATTTTTTAATTTTTTTTATTTGTTAAAATGTTTATTATTATTATATATATATATCTATTATATAGATATATATATATATATGTGTGTGTGTGTGTGTTTTTATATCTTTATTATTGTTAAGGAAAAACGTTTTTCAGACAATGAACAGTGAACGCGACTTTTTGATTCAGCAACGCGCCTCTTTGATTCGGACGCCACGTCGGATAAAATGCCCGAATTTTTCAAATCGGACATTTTTGTTAGAAAAGTTAGAACTTACCGGGCATTTTCAGCAGGTCTGGGAAAATCGGGCATTTAAAGATAATGGTCAAACTTATCGGGCATTTTTGATAATTCGTCCTTTAGATATTAAGATGTAATGTTGCATATTAGTAAAATAATTTATTTGTTGTACAATCAAATTCAATCTTACCTAAAGAATGTGTGCATTAGTAAAGAAACACATAATTCGTCAGAAATCAGAATAGGTACTAAAAGAATGCATGCAACATAAAAATTATGAAAATGTCATGTATTTAGAGTATCGAATAAGTATTAATTTAGTATGATATGAGACGAAAAGCATCAGCTACGTCAATGTGATTTTTTAAAGTATTCCTGCAACATAGTTAACAGATCAACAGTATTCAAATTTGAAGTACTTCTTCACTGCACTTCCATATAAAACTAATTATACAACATTTTTAGGATTATAATGACAAACATAAATTATTATTATTATTACAACTATAGATATATATATATATATATGTGTGTGTGTGTGTGTTTTCAAAAAAATAGAAAAACATAAAAAATATAAATTAGATTTTATAAATAAATATTTCTCAATCTTGTAGTAATACAAAAAGAAATCCTTGATTAAATATCCAGTTTAACATTATGTAATGCATGACAGCTAGGGGTGAGTTGGGCCGGACTCCCGCGGGGATTGGGAATCCGACCCCCGGGAATCGGCGGGATCGGGAGCTCGTCGCGGCTCCCGATCTGCACCGCGGAGTGCGGAACTCCCGCGAATGCGGGAGCACTGCGGATTTCGGGATCCCGTCAGGGTCCCGGGATCCTGAAAATTCCAGTGGGCACCTGCCCACTGAAATTTTGCCCAGTCACAAAAAAGCCACAAACGACAAACGACAATATCCAAACGAGAATTCCAGTGGGCACCTGCTAATGTTTTTGCCAAACGACAAAAAAAAACTCATCCCTTAATCATAGAAAACATTGTCAATAACTCAATATTCATCCAACAACACGACATCACAAAAAATAAAACCATTCATGAAGAACACAATAATAAGGTCCAATATCCCCTCATCAATATCCAACCATAAAAATAAACCACCATTCATCAATATCCATCCAACAACACCAAATTAAAATTCAATATTCAAAACTCATAAACATACATAAATTAAAAATTAGTCTTAAAAGAACCCAAGACACTAACGGGAACTTATCAACCGTTAATGTTTTCACTCAATCATGAATTTGCAATAAATTGGAATCTTCACCCATATCCGCAAATTCTACACGGAAAAAACAAAAACTAATCAATGAATAATTCACGTGATATTAACAAGAATATAGAGAAATAATTGTTAACTATTAAATTAACTTAAACATATACATACCTCTATCATGTTCCTCCAACTCCGCTAAACACTCCGCAATTTGGATTGGCGTATCATTGTCCCTTATCCAATTTTGTGAGCAAACTAATCCTTGAACTATTCTCGGCGTCAACGAGCTCCTAAACCGATCAAGGACGCGTCCTCCCGTACTAAACGTTGATTCAGAAGCAACGGTGGAGACCGGGATCGCCAATAAGTCTCTAGCCATTTTGGCAATTATTCGATAGCGTTCGGAGTTCTTTTTCCACCAATTCAATATGTCAAAGTTTACATCATATGGCTCGACCCTATCTTCAAAATATTTCTCAAATTCGTGCTTCGGTATAGGTTCATTAGCATCCACGTTCCTAACAAAAGTTACATTCAATCGTTAATAAATACGAAAATAACAAGGTGTATTATAAGTAAATCAACGTTTTATTCGACATAATAAAAGATTACCTAAAAAAAGTGTCGTGCTTCGACGACAATAGGTTCGTCGGGATCCAAGGATAGGTAGATACGGGGGTAGGCCTTTGAGTTTGCCTAATGGTTGAACTTTCGTCGTACTTTTCTTTGTACTCATCAAATAAAGCCAAGAAACCATCCCTCACTTTTCGTCGCAACTCTAAGTCATAGTCTAACATAGTCTCGACGTACTTCCACTTCAATTGGGGATCCACAATGGCAGCATAGTAAAGTAAATAGTTCATCTTCCCATTTGTACCCCAATACTTATCATACTTCTCTTTCATTATCAATGCCATTGCCTTCAAATCATCGGGTTCCTTGGTCTCCTTGTCATCCGGACGGCTCGCCCACCCGGCCAAAACTTCATCGATGCAAATTAGTTGTGTTAGAACCTTGTTTGAAGTCACATATGTGGTATGTTTTCTTGTGTTTCACAATGGCATTCGCTAATAAAAGTTTTATAGTGCTAGCATGTCAATTATCATTTTTGGATACAATGGAAGGGGAAGAAGACCCAGGGGGGGACAATTACACTAGAAATGAGCGATAACTGACTCCACCAATAATGTCAAACAAAATGAATGGGGAAACCGAGCTAGGAGGCTCCGCGAACGACTGGAAACCAAAAGGGAGAGTGTGGCCGAGGTTAGCTAGCTTGTCGGCAACAAAATTTGTTTCCCTATATTCATGCTTGATCTAGCACAAGAGGAAGCTCGTCATGAGCTTACGACAAGAATCAACAAGGCTTCTGTGAGGGTGATTTTCATGCAGGTCTCCCAAGAGTAACTGCACTACAACTTTTGAATCACAAGCCAAAGAACTGTGTTGAATTCCACGAGAGGATGCTTCACTTAGCCCATAAAAAACTCCCCAAAGTTCTGCCGTAGTTATACTCCCAAAGCCGACATTGGCGGCAAACCCAAAAATCACGGGCCACTCCGCCGCAAGCAAGATTCCCCGGATTTCCCCGTGCACTTCCATCGACATTAACTTTAATAATTCCAGGGTGAGGACTTATCCATTTTAGACTACGCGAGACTCGCGAGAGACCTGGATGTTGCAAAGCTTGGAGTTTGTTCCAAGCATCGGTATCGGCTTTAGCAGATTGACAGATCCAAGGGATGGCTCTGATAGGGACAAGATCCGTGCCTTCAAAAACTTTCTTACAACGCCAACTCCACACTTTCCAACATGCGGTAGCAAAAACAATTGCCCAAAGAGTGTCATGGTTTTCAAAGTTTGTTTTTTGATAAAGGTTTTCACACAGCCACTCATGCAATCGTGGAGTGAAGAAACGATGTGTGTCGTTTGTTCGCAGCAGGCCTGTCCAAATAGCACGACTAGTGGGGCAGTCCCTTAATAGATGAAGAAGTGATTCACTCTGTTCGGAACAACGAGGACAAGATGAATCATCTGTTAGATGCCGGTGTAATCTTTGTTCGTTGCTAGGAAATTTATCGTGAAGTGCAAGAACGAACGTTCGAATTCTCTGTCGGGTTCGCAACTTCCAAGCCAAACTCCAAGATGAGGAGCGCGGCTGCGGGGAAGAACAAAGCATCTCACAGGCTGAACGAACCGAAAATATCCCATCACTAGCCAGACCCCAACACGGTGTGTCCGACATAGCCCCTTGCTTATTACAAAAAATACTTGCAATTTCCGCGAGTTGGCGTGAAGGCAAGAGGTGCTGAAAAATGTGCCAACACCATTGGTTATCATCATTAAGGTAGTCGAAAACCGTCGTATCGGTGAACTCTTCTGGAATAGGACTAAGAACACAAAGATAAAGAGGTTGAGAACCAACCCACCAATCTTCCCAGAATCTAGTCGCATTACCATTCCGAACAATCCATTTCAGGCCGCGGGAAAGTGGCACAACGCATGCTTGAATTTGCCGCCAAAGAGGGGAGCAAGATGAGATTTTTTTGGCTGCCACGAGATTGTTGTCCAGGGTATATTTTGCAAGAAGTAATCTGACCCATAAAGTGTCTTTCTTGAGAACAAGGTCCCACGCGAGTTTCATGAAAACAGCAGTATTCAATTCTTCCATACGAAGAAGGCCCAAGCCACCTCTGTCCTTCGGAAGGCAGACTGTATGCCAATTAATAAGGTGAAGCCGTTTTCGTGTACCTGTACTGCCCCAGAGGAAGTCTCTGTTAATTTTATCAAGCTTATTATTGATCGCCTTCGGCATTTTGTACGTCTGCATAGTGTGCAAAGGGATAGCCGATGACACCGATTTAATGAGAGTGTGCCTTCTCGCGAGAGACAAAAATTTAGACCGCCTCGAAAGAGTACGTTTTTGCACTCGCTCCACCACATTAGCAAATATGGGCTGCACAATGCGCCCATCACATATACGGATGCCCAAGTAACGACCGAGGGAAGAGGATTGGGGAATCCCAGAAAGAGAACTGATTTCGCGGCAAAGGTTCCGTGGCACATTCGAGGAGAAAAGGATGATTGACTTGCTCAAATTAATTTTTCGATCAGAAGTCGCAGAGAAGAGGTTTAGACATTCGAGAACGACACTCATTTGTGAAGTAGATGCTCTAGCAAAGAGAAGTAGGTCATCGGCAAAAAATAAATGGGATATTTTTGGCCCTCGTCGAGAAGCAGAAATAGGGATCCATTGTTGGTTCTCGACTTTTTGCTGGATGAGGTGAGGAAGGCGTTCCATGCAAATAATGAAAATATAAGGCGAAATCGGGTCACCTTGTCTTATCCCACGCGAAGGCTTAAAGGACTCAGTAATTTCTCCATTCCATATAAGTCTTATGCTAGAAGTGCGAATGCAGAACATCACGAGACGAATAAAATTAGTGGGCAGATAAGCAAGAGTAAGGGTCTTCTCAATGAAATCCCAAGAAATTCGATCGAAAGCCTTTTCTAAGTCGATCTTAATAGCCATATAACCATGGCGTCCCAATTTCTTTCGCATAATGTGCACTAATTCCTGTGCTAATGATATTGTCCCTTGTCTGTCTCCCAGGTAAAAAGCTGATCTGCTTCGAGCCAATTGTTCGCATAAGAATAGGTTTCCATCTCGTTGTGAGCACCTTAGTAATAGTCTTATATGCGACATTGCATAAGCCGATGGGTCAAAACTGTCGTATAGTTGCAGGGTGGTCGACCTTCGGAATTAAGTGGAGCAAAGTTTCGTTAAGAGACGTGGGAAACGTGCCACTCTGGAGAGCAAAAGAAACAAGGCGATACAGATCATGACCAACCACGTCCCAAAATTTTTGAAAGAAAAGAGGCTGGAAGCCGTCCGATCATTTTCTCCACTTTCCCACAACAATTCTTGATTTTCTTCTTTCAAATAACACCCTAATTTGACTAGAAACGTGGACCTCACCCTGTCTTCATCAATTGCCACTACACCCCATCCAAATTGCCAGTGCTCAAAACAGCCAACCCTCTTACCAAAAGAAAAAGTAGCCAACCCAAAGAAAAATCAACACGCATATAAACAAGAAAAATTAACACACATATTAAAAACAGAAATACTTACAGCTATACTCCTACAAATTTAATGCAATTACAAAAAGCTATCCTGAAATTTGGAAAATTACAAGGCTCAATACAAACTAACAGAAGTTGAAAAGTGGATGGAATGTGTAGACATGTCATAATGATTAGAGATTTTGACAAGTTACTACCCCCCCCCCCCCCTCATTCTATTATCTATACAACAGTTATACTTAGATTGACAAAATACGGGTTTTTGTCAAACTTAGCCCACTAAGTTGGCATCTTTTTATTTTATACCCACTATATTGGCACACTCCAAACTTAGCCCACTAATTTGGCATCTTTTCATTTTATACCCACTATGTTGGGCGACTCCGAACTTAACCCTCTATGTTGGCACTGTTGTCGATATTCACCCTTTATGTTGGCACACTTGATGGGCGAATATCGACGATGGTGCCAACATAGTGGGTTGAGTTTGATAAGTGTGCCAACATAGTGGGCGTAAAATGAAATGGTGCCAACTTAGTGGGTTAAGTTCGGAGAGAGCCAATATAGTGGGTATAGAATGAAAAGATGCCAACTTAGTGGGCTAAGTTCGGAGTGTGCCAACATAATGGGTGTGAAATGAAAAGATGCCAACTTAATGTGCTAAGTTTGATAAAAACTCACAAAATACCCACCTTGGAAAATAAATATAATAGGTAAGGTACCAATTGTGATTTCAAAAACTCGCGCACTTCCTCCCTAAAAAAAAACTGTATTATGGTTCCTTATATTCAATAATCAAGACATCTTCATTAGTTCTAATACTATTTTATGCGATTTCGAATTTAGTTTTAGTACATTTTTTCTGTACTTTTTATCTGGAAGTAAGTTTATATAATAAATTTAGATAATTTGATTTTAGAATTATGTTGCAAACCACTCAAAAAAATACTTGGAATTTGGTTCTTAATTTAAGATGGCCTCCTTTTTTTTGGGGAGGGGGGGGGGGGGGGGGGGGGGGGGTTACCTTGTATTCTCATAAAAATAATCCTTTACTTTTAACTGTATTTTTTTTTTGCAATTTCAAACTGACGAGAATTGCTTAAAGTCACATGAATTTGTACATGTTTGACAAAAAACCTTAAAATCAGGATTTTGGACTTTAAAAAAAAAAAAACACATGTCAACACATGATGATAGTGGGAGTACACAGCTAGTATTGCAGGAATTCAACACATGTCATTATGTCAACCAACGGGCTGAAGCTGCAGGCATAAGCAAAAGGAGAATTGTCAATTATTTTAATTGTATTTTGCATAGAAGAAGATAATAATAATAAACAATCCATAAGAAAAAACGAAAATTTCCCTCGATGCAGTGTAAAGTCTTTGAACAAGATTGATTGATCATAATGGAAAAGCTATGTTGCGCACACACGGATACGTGGACTCGTATCGGACAAGATACGAATATAAAGATACGAATTTTTTGAAAATTACATATTGAGATATGTCAAGACGTCGAATATTTAATATTAAAAAATTATATATATATATATTATTTAAGTAAATATAAAATAATGAATATTAAACACGTATAAAATTAAAAAATCAACATATAGCCATATACAAAGATCCACTATTCCACAAACTCAAATATTAATTGATAAATATATTCAACACGAAAAGTTTCATAATATAACAAAGATTAATATTGCAATTACTTATTTATTGTTAAACAACATCATTAACAAATAAAATCAACTCAAAGTCGGGTTCATCAAGTGAAAAGTGAAAATGATGAACTATTATATGAGTTAAATGAATTAATAAATTAGAAAATTGTATTTTGGTGTTTGTAGTATAAATAAATTACTTTTTCACCCCTAGATTTTTCAAAAATAGTAAAATAACCTACTTTATTGAGGACACGTATCGGATATGCCTTAGAATAGTATCCAATACGTATCTAATTTATTAAAAAAATATTTAAATAGGATACGCCGCGTGGCATATTCGACACGTATTTGAGGCGTATTCGAAGCATATCCTTATCTGTTTAGTATTCGATACAGGATACGGAGTCATTTTCGAAGTATCCGTGCAACATAGTAGAAAAGAGACACATACATGTATTCCGAATTGAAGGCATATACATATATGAATCACACCTCGAATCCAGTAATTGACAGAATATCAATTCCAAATGAATACGAACAAAAAACAGCAACTTAATATATTATTAAATCAAATGATTCTGCATTCATTCATAAAACAGGAAAAGGAAAGAAGGTAACCAACCGTAAATCAGGGTTTGTAAACGTTTGACAAAAAACCTTAAAAATTTAAAATCAGGGTTTTGGACTTTAAAAAAAACATAAAGAGGTAAAACGAACTAAGGAAGCAAGAAGAAGAAGAAAAAAAATCAGAATTTAAGGTTCTCAAGTCAAAATCACCAAAATTTAAGTTCAAATAGTTAATTTTAAGATTATGCACTGAACATGTCCGATTTTCGCGACTACACACTATAGATCTTAAAGTAGGGAAGCTTATTTCTTGTTAGACTATTTTCGTGAGAATGCAAACCGAAGAACCAAAGCGAAAACTAAGCCAACTTAGACAAACGAGTGTTGTTTTTTTTTTTTTATCTAAATGGAACTTAAGTGAGCTCTCTTTGCTTGAAAGCCCCCAAAACCCCACCTATAAGCCACGAGAAGGGTGGTTGACGTTTATTAAGTGTCAACGAGTGTTGTAAGAATCAAATCAAATTGGAGGGTCGAATCTATATAACCTTAGAACAGTGCTACATCCACTTCGAATGAATGCTCTAGCAGACTTTTCTTCGAAAGTAGTTTTTTGGATCAATCGAGTTTAACCAGTAAATCAACTAGAAATAGGAAATATTTTTTTGTTTTAACATTTGTTTAACTTTCGTTTCAAAGTACTACATTGTGCTGAGGGGCGGATCTATTATAAGGGGCTAGGGGGCATTACCCCGCCCCCGCCCCCCAAATTTTTTGAAAAAAAAAATCTACCTATATGTATTGTGAAAGAGAAGAGGAACACTAACGGCTCAATTATCTATTAGACAATTATTATTACAAAGAGAATACTACAATAATGATCAAATACAAAAAGGAATAACTACATATATTCTTAATAAAAAGAGTGATAACTACAAATAAGATATTTAAATACAAAGCTGCGGATGTATATCATGTAATATTTGAATTGGCAAGCTTTAACTTATAAAGTTTTCTTTTCCTAAGATCTTTAACTTATAATTTACAAAGCTTCACATGCATATCTTATAGTAAATTGCCAAACTTCCTTTTCTTTTTACATAAAGTAAAAAAAATAACTCTTTTTGTTATTATAATTTAGCAAAAAAAATCATTGTGAATTTATTTTTCTTTAGTATTCTTCTACGGATTCATAGTTCGATTCTTTCTCCTCTTATGTGTTTTCTATTGTTCTTTATAAATAAATAAAAAAAATAGTCCCTCAAGATTCGATTCCTGAATACGCCACTGATCGTGCTTCGCTTTAGTCACGGTTCAATTGCAATGAATGAAAGGATAATGGCTATTCCATACTTTCATTTTGAATTTAGGTATCGCATTTCATTGGTTCTTGTTGCTTTTGTCCAAAGTTAATACTTATTAGTTATTAATAATGATTAGTTAACTTTGAATTTTTTTAATGGATACTTAATTTGATTTTATTACACCGATAGGTTAATAATAATCGTTAATTTGATATGATTTCAGGCTGGAACTTTCAGTTAAAAGTTATATTATTAATTAATATTTTATAGGGATAAGATAAGTAAACAAATCAATCAAAAGAAATAAAAACAAATTGAACTGAACCCTCCTTCTAAACCCCAGCTACCATAAATAATTATTACACACAGTAAGTAAAGTAAAGTAAAGCCATGGAAATGGAGATCGACGGCAAAGCAATTATTTTCGCTTCTATTATGGGATCCATTTCAGTTCCTAGTTTGACTCGCTTGTTACCTTCACCTAGCTCTACCAATTTTAATTCTTCAACGGGTTGTACTCGGATTTCCTCCATCTTCTGCTTTTTCTCTGGAGTATCAAGCTTTTCTTCCACCTTCAATGGGATAGCGTTCATACGACATTCCCTTGCTTTGACCTGATTGCCTTGAACTTCCCTAATACCCGACAGGGTAGAAAATTTTATTTTTAAGTGCAAGGTAAACGGTATGGCTTCGAAGGCATGTATGGATGGCCTTCCACATATGACGTTATATGTTCTGGAAGATCCTTCTACAACCCATAATTTTACATGTTCTGTTCGCCTTAACGCTCCTTCTCTCCATGACATGGGTAATATTACTGTTCCTAACGTACGGCTGGATTCTCCTGAGAATCCTACTAACGAAGTTTCTGTAGGTTCAAGGTGTATCCTCTTTAATCCCATCGCCCCGAAGGTCGGGGAAAACAATACATCCACCGAGCTCTCGGTATCTATCAAGATCCTTTGTATTTCGATCCCCATGATGGTGGCTATGATTACGAGTGGATCTTCATGAGCATAGACTATCCCTTTGAGATCCTCGGGTCCGAAAGATATCACAGGTAATTTTATTCCTTGCAGAGAACATACCGGTACTCCTTGCTCAACTTTTCGGGCCTCCTTTAAATATCTTTTCTTTTTTCCCGAGGGGGTGATAGATATGTCCCCCCCCCCCCTTCGATCATGTTAACTATTCTTCCTGGAGGGGGATTATCTTGATAGGATTCCGGGGGTGAAGGTAAACGATTCCCAAAGTCCTCCTGCTCCATTTTTTCTGTAGGGAGTTCCATGGTGCTTTCTTTTTCGTCGTTTTTGAGTTTTTTTTCTCTCGACTGTATGATTATTTCTATTATCACTCAGATAGTCATGTAAATATCTCATATCCAGCAATCTATGGATTTCATTCTTTAGGTTTTTACATCCATCGGTAGTGTGTCCATAGGCCTTGTGATACTTGCAGAATTTCCCAGTATCTTTCTTTTTAGAAGGTTGTTCGCTTTTTATAAGGTTGTCGAACAGGCATTGGCCAGGAGAAGTCTTTATGCCCTTTCATTACATTAAGTACTTCCGTTGGAGTAATAGTTAGTATGGGTAAAGGCGTGGGTTGCAAGTGTCGTTTTACCACCCCCTCGATTGTCCCTTCGCGGCGGGGGCCCCTTAACATCTTCTTTTTCTTTTGTATCAGCATTTTCTGCCTTCAATTTTGAGCTTTCTGCTTCTTCCATGAGAATATACGTTTCTGCTTTTTGCATGAGCTCATTCATATCTTTTACCCTATTTCCTATCAGGTATCGAAAGAAGTTACCTGACCTTAGACTTTGCGCCAGAATGTCAGCTATCATAGCCGGGTCTATATTGGGTACATCCAATACTTCGTCAGATAAGCGTTTCATAAAATCCCTGAGTGACTCATCTTTTCGTTGCTTGATAGTGAACAAGTGGCATGCTGATTTAGGGTAGCGCCTGGCAAATTGTCGCACGAATAGGCAAGCTAATTGAGAGAAGTTGGATATAGTGCCAGGCGGTATTTGTGTAAACCACGACTACACTCTCCCAGTTAACGTTGTACGAAATACTCTACAAAGTACAAAATCAGGAGCAGATTGCAAATCCATTGTGGTTATGTATTGATTGATGTGATCCTGCGGATCTTTCCCATCTTTTTCTCCAGAGTATGCGGGTAAGTTGACAGACCTTGCATTAGCTGGAACTATAGCCTGGGCCATTTTGGGTACAAATGGAGAACCATAATACACTGGTTCATCAACAGGTATGAAGGCCCTTTTCATGTCAAGCATTTCTCGCCTGAGGTAGTTCATCATTTCCCATAAGGCTGGATCATTGCCCTGATGGGGAAACGTATTTGGTATCTGCCCTAGAGGCATCCTGTTGCCGAATCCGCTTATCGGGTTGGGCACCCTATCCCGATATCCTCTATCTTGATATGTTGGTTGTTGTGGTGCTTGCAACGGGACTTGCGTCATTCTAGACCCTTGCTCTTCTACCCGATACCTCCCCCCATAAGGCTGCAGGGGTTGAGGTTCTGGGGATCTTTCATGGGTTTGTGATGCCCTTCGTAAAGTTGCTTCCATCAAATCTTCAAAAATTGCCCTGGGAACATTTATGTACCCGATATCCTCTATCTTGATATGTTGGTTCATTTATGTATTGGGCATTAGATAATGGGGGATTTTCTAGGGAAACTTTTGTGGATTCTTGAGGCAAGTTTTCACTTTGATTCTCTGTTTGGCGCCCCGAATTAACAGATCTCTCCATCTATTTGGATTTTTGAAGGTGTTGCAATTCTTTTATTGGCGTGACTCGAAGGCAATGATTTATGGCGTTCCCACAGACGGCGCCATTTGTTAACTCATAAGAGTAAAATTTATTTAATATTAGGAAACGCCTTGCCTAAATAACCAATAAAGAATCACGATACTATCAAATTTCCCTTTCTTTAATAAAATAATTAATATTATTTGTCAGTATCCTCACTTAGTTGTCCTTCCTCTTTGGCAACATAGGGGTATTTATAGATTGTCAATAGATTTGAGATATGATTTGTGTGTCGAGCTGGAGGACACTTGTCATGTTTATGAACTGACAAAGCTTTTGCTGTATTGACACCTAGCTTCTTTAACGTTGATACACCGGTTCTGGTAATGACACCTGGTTTTTATGATGCTAATATATCCTTGTTGATGACACCTGGTTTCTACGATGCTGATATATCTTTGTTGATGACACATGGTTTCTACGATGCTGGTTTATCTTTGCTGATGACACATGGTTTCTACGATGCTGATATATCCTTAATGATGACACCTGGTTCCCACGATGATGATATATCTTGGCCTCCACGATGCCGATGCTAATATATCTTGGTCTCCACGATGCTGATATATCCTTTTCAAGGATCGAAGGAATCTTTCATGCCATCGGGTAGATAGCTTTGTACTCCTATCGGAGAAATTGTGTTTGCACCTTACGTCACTCTTGTGAATACATTGCCATTGGATCGTTCACGTGCTAAAGCATCGGCGATTATTTTAGGCATCGTATAGTCATCCAAGACTGGTATTGCCTATTGTATCGGATGCTTTCTGAGTGGTTTGATCATGTGTACATTCATCATTCATGCAATCCGATTCCCATAATAGTCATGTCCGGTGGTTACTAGTATCACAAGGGATTAACATTGCGGATGTATATCATGTAATATTTGAATTGGCAAGCTTTAACTTATAAAGTTTTTTTCCCTAAGATCTTTAACTTATAATTTATAAAGCTTCACATGCATATCTTATAGTAAATTGCCAAAACTTCCTTTTCTTTTTACATAAAGTAAAAAAATAACTCTTTTTGTTATTATAATTTAGCAAAAAAAATTATTGTGATGTTAAAAAATAGCAATCAACCTCGTACTACACTTAATTAATAAGCATGTGCATCAAATCTTTACCGTGTTTATTTGACACATAAATAATTAATGTTGTTCAAATTAAAGATGCACGCACCATGTTATCATTTTTGTGAAGAAAAAACTAGTTTAAAAGTACGTTAAAACAAAAATCAACAGGGATTAGTTATTGATAAACAAAATGCAATGCATAAAAAATAATCTTGCACGCATTCATCTTCTTTAAACCAAAAATTCTTGTATGAGTTTATTTTTCTTTAGTATTCTTCTACGGATTAATAGTTCGATTCTTTCTCCTCTTATGTGTTTTCTATTGTTCTTTATAAATATATATATATATATATATATATATATTAGTCTCTCAAGATTCGATTGGATACGCCACTCATCGTGCTACGCTTTAGTCACGGTTCAATTGCAATGAACGAAAGGATAAAGGCTATTCCATACTTTCATTTTGAATTTAGGTATCGCATTTCATTGGTTCTTGTTGCTTTTGTCCAAAGTTAATACTTATTAGTTATTAATAATGATTAGTTAATTTGAATTTTTGTTAATGGATACTTAATTTGATTTTATTACACCGATAGGTTAATAATAATAATCGTTAATTTGATATGATTTCAGGCTGGAACTTTCATTTAAAAGTTATTTATTATTAATTAATATTTTATAGGGATAAATAAACAAATCAATCAAAAGAAATAAAAACAAATTGAACTGAACCCTCCTCCTTCTAAACCCCAGCCAGCTACCATAAATAATAATAAATTACACACAGTAAGTAAAGTAAAGTAAAGCCATGGAAATGGAGATCGACGGCAAGGCAAAGGCAGTTAAAAAAATCAAAGAGAAGGATCTATTCAAAGCAGCAGAATCCGGCGATTTGTCTCTCTTTCAATCTCTTACCGACGAACAGCTCATCAAAGCCCTTTCCCTCCGCAACGAAGACGCTCGCTCCCTCCTACACGTCGCCGTTTCCTCTTCCCAATTCGAGGTTCCATTATCGTCTTATTATTATTATTTAATATTTATGTTTTAATTATTATTTGTCCATTTGTTGGTCGGTCCTTAAGGTACTTGCTTTCTAGTTTAATAAGGTACAACCGCTCTGATTTGTTTGGATGAATTTTCAGGTGGTGAAGTTCCTCTCTGCTGCAACTCCATCGGTTGTAAACAGTTGTGATGAAGAAGGGTGGGGCCCTCTGCACTCTGCCTCTAGCAGTGGCAATTTCGAAATTGTGGAGATTCTGCTCAATGGAGGTCAGTCAATCGCTTCACATGATTTTATTTTCTTTTTTTAAATGATGGATGTATGCTTCTGTAATTGAAATAGTTTGATTGGTGGATTTCATTTCAGTTTTTGACTGTAAATTAAATTGTCTCTGAAATTGGAGTTGATTTAACAGGAGCCGACGTTAACTTGAAGAACGACGGTGGTCGAACAGCTCTTCACTATGCTGCTAGCAAGGGTCAGTTAAAAATTGCTCAGATTCTCGTTTCGCACAATGCAAAGCTCAACGCAAAAGACAAGGCTTGTAGCTTCTTCTTTTTCCTTTTTCAGTTAGTACTATTTAGGATTGTCAAAGACTACATGTAGTTTCCGAGGATGTGAAGTGGGAGACAATTAGTTTATGCAGGTTGGATGCACCCCTCTGCATCGTGCAGCAAGCACGGGGAACACGGATTTGTGTGAGTTCCTGATTGAGGAAGGAGCAGAGGTGGATGAAGTTGATAGAGCAGGGAAAACTCCACTTATGATCGCAGTAGAATGCGATAATAAAGAGGTTTGATCTATTTGGCATATCTTCATTTTCTTAAGCTTATAGTTCCAACTATTGTATGAGTTGACACGTGGAGTTTCCTTTGATAACTTAGTTATGATTTTGGTCTAATTACAATTTCATGAGCACTCCATGAAATTTGAAAGAACATTACAGATAAATCCTTTTTAAGTTTTAAATAACTAGAGATAGAAAAAGATTGAACCTCTTGTTTGTTGTACATGTGTTTTGAAGTTTTAGAGGGGCGTCTTTGTAATTATTTAAACAGTAAGTTGTATGTAGTTAAACCAAACTTGATGATGTGAAGGTGTAAACACGACCCTTGTTATGGGTCTAACTGGTTCTTTCGGATCTCTGCCGTTTGCTGTTGAAATCAAGTGATTGTGGAATGGACGTGCATCATGGCATCTAAGTGTATTTGTTCTCCATCTTGTATATATAGACTAACTTGAATTTTAATGTTGTGAATAAAAATTTTACGGTGTTCTTGGGTTGTTAAAGAAGAGTGATGATGGAGTGGTGGCTTTGCACACAAATTTAAACTTTTATTTGTATTTGTGCAGGTATCTCTTCTTCTCATTAGACATGGAGCTGATGTGGATGCCACGGACGAAGAAGGGTACACTGTCCTTGGTCGGGCCTCAAATGATATACGACCAATTCTTGTAGAGGCTGCGAAAACCATGCTTGAAGGTTGAGAAGTGCTGATAATAATTTCCGTTGCTACGGTTCACAGGAGGTTCTACTGGATTTTGAAGTTTACTAACATAGTTTTCAGACTATTTTTGTTGTTGACGGTGCTTGTGCTTGGACTTTTTCGGTCTTATTTATGAGGAATCAAGGATTATAAAAATGCAAAAATACCTCTGTCGCAAAGGTGAATTCAACAAATCTTCAAATAACGATTTACTCAACCTGGTTTCTAGTTTTCAAGTTTACCTCAAAGTAATTGTTTCATTTTCTTCTCTTGACATTAGTATCCTCATTCCGGATGTCAGTTTTGTAATTTATTATTTTGCTACTGCTAAGTGCTTATCATTCACCTCCGATCTTTGACAAAAATAATTGATCAATTTCGGAAGATCTAATCATAGTTCATCTTTTCTTAAAGAGAAACGCGGATTAGAATGTCCTGGTTATTAGTCAAGGTAATGAATTCCGTGTGCCCACCCCTGAGGCCTTGATTAATGAAGCATTTCCGTATAACTTAGGTCACATAAAATGGATGGGGGTGCGCGAGTTTGTCAAACTTGAAAAAATACGAGTTCTATATGCGCTCATTAAAAATAATAAAATGTTGAATATTGAAATATAATTTTGTGAATATTTAGGGTATTGTTAAATATATATTCATGATAATTGATTTTGTATAATATATTTTAAATTATAATGATGAAAAGACGACTGATAATTATTTTATTTTTAACTTAGTTTTGTTCTTCTCTTGCTTTAATCTTCTTCAATGTCACTTTTATATATTGTTCTTGTAAAAACTTTTACAATTATCCATTAGATTTGAATGTATGAACTAGGAAATTTTAATGTGAAAACTAAAAATTGTAGAGCGTCTTAGAGTAAAACACGAACACCGAAGTCACCAAAGTCCGTCCGGTACACAGAAAAGTTTGATGGGTTGTAGAATTATCTGACTGGTCATAACCTTGCATGCAATAAAGCATTGTAGAAGCTGCAATTATCCTATATTCGGTTATACCATTGGTAGTATATGGCCCGTATTTTCCAGCAACTTGTCTAATACGGATTAACGAAAGGGTTACCCTTATTTTGATATAATTTCATCAATATCCCCTGATACCTAGTCAATCTATAGGTTTCTCTGTCTAAAACTTGAATAATTACAATCAAAGTTGCTATAATTTCAAAACGGAAGTATAAAAATTTGACCATCTATGTTTTATGACATTAATATTTTTTCATATCTTAGGGCTTACCCAGACTTCAAGGAAGTCAACCTGTAACATTTTTTATAAATCTCAAGAAATATCCATACAATTATTGAAATGGAAGGAGGAAATTCCTACAGTTGGACCAAATTATGTGATATAAAAAACATATAATTATGTAAACCTTTGAATAATTTTTTTTCAAAATAATCTCGATTTATGAGGCGTTTTCTTTTCCATTGTTCTAAACTTGCTTGCGATTGGTGATTGGTCTTCAAGTGCTAATATGCAAATGAGCAAATCTATAAGTCTATTAATAGGTGCATTCGTACTACGATTAGACATATTTTTATAGAGATAGGGTCGTCGGGTTGTTATTCCCATTCATTTTGATCTTAACTCTTAGTTGCACCACGTCATCAATACGCTGACTATATAATAATTTTTCGGCACTTAGGAAAGCAGCCCCTTTTTTGACAGGACCTTTCCGTAAGAAAAGCATCCCCTTTCAAAACTTACAAAATGTAGAAGCTATTGTAATGCTTGTCGTACTTGTACAAGTTGTAAAGATACTTTTGTAATTATTATTCTAACATGACTCCTGAAAACTCAGAGTTCACTCCATGTTAAAGACGCACAAGAAGTTCAGCTTCAACCTCTTCATTCATATTATAACCTAAAACATTGATAACCTCTTTCCAAGAAAAGGAGCGCACAGTCTCAAAATGAACCTGTGAGTATCATGAGACACCATATCAAACCTAATCAACCAATCCAAAAAAAAAAGAATAAAAACAAGGTAAAAGCGCGCACCAAAACAATGTTCTGTATATATATCAAGATCAAGATCAAATCCTGCCACATTATTCTTAACAATACACGAAGAAATAAATCACCAAGACTCGAATCATGAAACTATAACATATACAACGACACTACTCTCAAAAGTCACTTAAACAAGCTCCCCGGTATCCAAATTCCCTCTATAAATCAAGAAAGTAAGGCCTCTTTTTATTATTAAGTTAACACAACAGTAGGAGTAATACCTGCAGGAGGACACCGTTGTCTGCGAGGCCGTCTAGTTGTCTTTCCCCATCCTGTTAGGCTGCTGCTATCTTCCAAATTGGCTTCACTGACGTTAAGTTTCTGCATTGATGGACCGTCGCTGCAAACTGGGGTTGGAAGTGCTACTATAGGTTCAGGCTTAAATATGGCTCGTCGCCTACCCCTACCGCCCCTGTTTCTTGTGCCGTTCCTTCCCGTTGATCCCATGTTCCAAGAATGCCCTGTCGCTCTCATCATCCCTCCAAATGTCTGTAGATCCTCAGTCATCTCGTGCCTTGACAATGATGTAAGACCAGGAAGAATGTCCCGTTGAAAGTTCCGCGGCCTTCCTCTCCTTGCCTGACCTCTTCGTGGTCTGGTTGTATTTGCTCTTGTTTCCTCTACTTTCGGGGCTTCAGGAATAAAGGGTGTTGGCATGTAGTCCTCTTCTTTTGTTTCTTCTATTTGTAGTGTCATAAGCTCAAACTCATCTACTTCTTCGGGAATTTCCGAACGTCTGCATAGAGATTCATTCTCAGTTACATTTTGGAGCTCATGTGCGCATGCATCAACAAACCAGAGGAGTGAATCCTCTAAGGACGCTTCAGTAGGAAGGCAAATGCTATTTTCTGGTTGTATTTGTGGAAAAGATGACGAGATGGAAACTAATGCTTCCGCTGCATTTGTATCAATGTCATCCTGTATTTGTCCCACTATATTCTCCACCGATGGCAAGATTACCTCGTTTGGCTGACTTTCTCTAGAGGGCATATTATCATCATCCTCCATCTCCGGGAACGCTGGAGCTTCAAGATCTATCTCGAAGGTTCTCTTAACAATGACACTCTTGCTTTCAGAAGTAAGTGTTGAAGGATCTTCCCAATCACTAGCACAAGAGTTCAAATCGATTTCATCTCTGATACGGGTACTGCTTTTCTCCCTTTCCTTTTTCTCAGTCAGTTCTTCAGCAGGTATCTGCTCATCTGGCTCGCACTCCAGATTTATATCAATCATTAGTCTTTTCTTCCTTTCACTAACAGCACTTTTTCCTGAAGAAGAGCAATCGATACTTGCCAATGTGGAAACTTGAGATGACGGCTTATTTTCTAAAGTTCCTGTTTCAAAAACAGGAAAGACGGTATCTTTTTTCCTTGTATTTTCGCAATCAATTGTAAACGGTTGATTAAGATCTCTAATTGTTATACTATTTGTATACAACTGATTGGAAGAAGCTTGAAGATTGGTAAAATTACCCAGGAGTTCTGACCTTCTAGCACTGCTAGACTTACGTTTAAGCCAAGGCAACGCTGATAGATGATCTTCCACGATATTTTTTCCGTCTACCGCGTTAAGATCTTGCAAAGTAACTGCCTCTTCTGATGACATCACCTCATTCAAATTGATATCTAGTGCAGGTTTTGAATCCAAACGACCCGAGCCCTTTACATAATTCCCAAAACCATGGTTAGTTGCGGAGTCAGATGCTACATTATCGCCCCTACTGCATTTCAGATATTCAAACCCAACAGATCCTGAGTGAATATTTTGTTTACTGGATCCTGAACCAGATCCACAGTAAAATCCATTGTGCAAATTCTTGTCTTTTTCTGCCACGGGATTTGAAGATGATTCAAAAGTAGTAATCTTTTGAGTAAAGCTACTTGTTGACTTTGCCCACGATGAGACAGAGTGAGCCCATGAACTTGCAAAACTGGAGGAACGAACAAATGGATATGTATCGGGGGCCTTAAGATGCCTGTTATTGGAGTTATCATAACCATCAGGATAAAATCCATGAGGATGACGCGCTGACCACCTATCGCGCTGAAGACCTTGACATACGCCACTAATGTGGCTTTGACTAGGAGCTGCAAGATTTAGAAATGTATTAACATTAAATCAGATAAATGCAGTAATAAGAGCAAGTATAAACCAAATAGAAATGATGGGTGAGGTTATTTTGTATTATAACATCTGATTAATAAACAAAGTTCAACTTCTGGTTCCTCATAACAAGAAAATTTATATCATATCTGTTGAAAAAGTTCCACAAAAAAGTTAATAGAGGTTATGCATGACTTAAAAAAATTCTGACGTATACAATGTGATCGACAATGCGAGAAGAGATTTGAATCCAATACTTCTTTTTCATTTCACGTATAGGTAATATTTCTAAAAGATATGCTATATTTGGACAAAGTCAAGAATTCGAGCCTCATAAGCTGATAGCAGATGGAATAAAAGAAAGGGAATATGATGACGAGTTTATAATAAGAAGGGGCATAAGAACTCATACCTGCTTTATAAATATGGGTTGGATGTCTCCTTTCATTAACCCCATTTTCAGTAGATGGCCTTTTCAAAAATCCATCATGGATATACATAGGTTCTCCAGTAAAATTACATGTCTTAAATTTAACAGGTTGATTTATGCCGTTACACTCTCCATTCATGGAAATATGACCCATATAACCAACAGAAGATGGAGTTGTTTCTTCTTCAATCTGAATGGGTTCATTTAGATCAGCCAACACAACAGAATTCTTCAAAGTGGAAGCGGAAGCTGAAGTATCTCTTCGCCAATCAGTTTTTACACCAGTAAGACCACCAATGGGTAAGTTCATACTACTTTCACGGTCGCTTTCATGATTCCCATGTTTTCCTTCTTCAGTATCGACATATTCATCAGCTGGGAGTTGAAGATCAAAAAGTTTCTTTCTCACCTTAAACGGTCTTGAATCCAATGCATCGGCATCCTTTGAGGTCGACACGTTTCGGAATGGAGACCGACCAGTCTCCATGTCATACCCTTTTGTACAAGTCATTGGAGAAATAGATGTGCCGTAAACAGCATTTGGCAAAGGAAATCCCGCCATGTGCCATTTCCAAGCATCTTCCGAAGGCACCTGAGACCCATGAAAAGTTGAAGATGATGATGGTTCCAGTGATGCACGTCTGTGGAGCCCTTTCCTTTTGACTTCTTCCATCATGTCCCTTTGAACTCGGTAAAGACGGTGGAGTTCAAAAACCTGGATGCCAGGAACAACCAATGATAGAGATTCTGAAAAAGGTCATATGAATAGATATGATCAAAACAAAACAAAGCAGAAATACCTGATTCTTAAAAGTTGCCTCATGTTCGAGCATTTTCTGCTTCAACGCATCCTTGTCATACTCCGGATGTCCATCTATTATATTTTTTGGCATGAATCCATTGTAATAAGGCCCATTCTTTATGCCCTTATCACCAAAAAGGGACCAACTACTGCTGCTTGAGTCCTCATTAGGATCTCTCATGGAGTGATATCCTGGCACGTAGCCTTTGGACTCTACCTTTGCTCCCATTCCTGAAGAGGAGATATAAATCAGTACGACAAGTTGTTTCTTTATCTGTACATCATGATTTAAGTTTTCCTTCAACCGATTAAGAAAAGAAAGTCACTTGTATAACCAAAAGAGAAAAAAAGAAAACAGAAAAGAGAGAGAGAGAGAGAGAGAGAGAGAGAGAGAGAGAGAGACTTGCAGGTCATAAATGATAATGGTAGAAACCCAAGATTTCGCTAATAATGAAGGAATCAAGCAACTCTTTGTACTAGGACATTGACTTAGGACGAGAACTAAGCTTTGAAATCAAACTAATTTCAATACTGTACAAATAATGCAGTTTCCACCAATCACTGGACACCTGAGCCAATAAGCCTATATGAAATCATATCTGCTATAAATTATGAACGTAATACAGCATACATGTGAACAATTTGGCCAGTGGAGAGATACGGACGTCCCAGCTTTTGAACACAGGTAATAAGAATAGCATTTCTACAAGTTTCTAATTTTGGAATTTCCACCAGTATCAACTAATTTATAAGACCTCAACAAACGAAGTAACATCAATCTGCATGCAAATATATATTACAAGAGGCAGAAAGGCACATTGATTCCAAAACATGACCAGGGGTGGGTTGTCCGCTTAAACCAAATGAAAGGTGCGATTTTTCATAGGAAGATGTGGTTTTGGTTCTACCTAAAAGCAAACCATGCACCAGACGGTTTAAGATGGTTTGGTCTGGTTTAAACCATCACCGGTTCGGTTTAATCGACTCGATTTTGGTTTTTGCTTGTCCCTTCTTCTTTATATAACAAAATGTGGGAGGGAAATAAGCACACCATTAAAGAAAAAACCTTGATATACAACACAGAATAAATAAATAAAATCTAATAGTCCATCCATTACTTAATCTATAAAGGACGTTCGTTAATTACGAAGTATCAAGGACGTTCGTTAATTACGAAGTATCAAGTATCATGATTCACTAATGATGCACAATAACGAACCACAAAGATATTCAATATAAATCACAATTCGAGAACATATGCATTACAAGCCACAAAATAAAGACTTTTGTGGTTTTAAAAGAAAAAGAACGCCTTGGATAAAAGTAAAAAACATTACATAATCCGGTTTTGGTTTGGGCTATTAACCGGAGCAATAAACCAAAACCACACCATATGTAATATAAGTTTTCTATCAACACCAATTATTTTTTTGGTTCAGCTTTTACCGAACCAACGGTTCGTTAAATAGCCAGTTTAGTTGGCTTTGGTTTACGTGCCCACCCCTAACCTGGAGCCATCCAGCATACCATTTTGATTGGTTAACCAGAAGGTCATCTGAGAGGTACAGGTAATATTCGACTTAAAATAACATATACTTCAGATAACACGAAATTGACAGGGGAATGGAGGGAAAGAAGTTTTAGCTACAGATCTGGTTTTAAATCAGAGAAGTCTATGCGGATCTGTTGGGTAAACCCAGCCAAAAACACACACATATAGCAACCAGGCATAGTCTGGCTTCGATATAAAGGAAGAAATAGTTTCCAAAATGAAACAGATATAAATTTGGAAAGATAACACTTAGCCAAGACATAGATTATATAGCAACAATAAAGAGTCGGATCAATTGAAGTTTGCATTCAGAAGGGACGGCAGAAACAAAACACAAGCTCTAAACTCAAAAAAAATAAAATAAAAATAAAAAAGATCAAATACCAGTTTGATGGAAGTGGTTGGACATGAAGATAAGAACTTTGGATGTGGGGGTGACTGCTGATGGTGGTGCTCGTCTGGGATTAGATGGCGATACAGACGAGATAGTTTTGGCCTGGCTTTGTGAGAAAGGAGGTGAAAAGAGGAATAATATAGGTACGAGAGAGGTCGAATTAATGCGGAATTGAAGGCTGCCAGAAAGGCCAATGGGTAATGGACGACAAGCGGCAGAAAGGGCAGAATGCCAGTAATGACCTTATATCGAGATAAGCGCTTCTATCAACCAAGAATACCTTTACAACTGTTATTTTCCAAACTTTACACGTGCCATTAAACACAAAAAACGTTTGGTGGAGCAGGTCGTTCACAAAATTAAAGAATGCTGAATAGGTTGTTCCAGGATTCTTCTCATATTGCAATAATATTAAATGTCCGACTAATAAATTTCGACACGCAAATGCTCTCAACTTATTTTCTCTACGCCTGCTGTACCTAGGATGTTAATGTCAAATTTGTGCAATCAAGATACTAAACATAAACTACTGAAATTGATGCAAGAAACATTATACAATGATCTTAATGCAAAAACGTATAGTTTTCATAAACAGAGATAAAATGGTAATTAGTTCGTAGAATACATCACCCTACGCAGGTACATGGACAAATATGAATATAGAGAAAAGAATTGTCTTTCATGGTTTTTCATCCAGCAAACAGTATATGATATATATTTAATTCTACGGATAACGGGAAATAAAATGTTAATTTTAGTGAATTTGATTCTACCATTCAGGAATGCTGAATATGATAAAGTTGTTAGCTTATACAAATAATATTACATGAAAAGGTATTAAATCTAGCAAAAGAAATTCAACAAGTATGCTTAATCTCGTCACTAGGTTACCAAGTGAAAGCCACATTTGCATTTTCTGCACTTTCAGTGTTCACTGGTGATCCATCATAACTTCCGATATTTATGATTTAGTATTGACTACAGGAGCAGAAAAACTTTTGAACAAGCTTCATTTTGGACATATATTCGTATTAAAGCTAGTAAGGCAAAAGAAAGTTAATGAAGCCAAGAGAAAGCAATAATGACATAACTAGTAGAAAAAGACTGCAAATATGAAGTTAAACAACTAGAATCAAAAACTACTCTGAAACAAAACTCGCGATAGAGTACGAAAGGCTGTTTATTTGAGAATTTCCATGGATCAATGTAATGAGTAAGACAAATATATGTAGAAATACAACATAACATTATTCTGACGCTACTGAACACACAGATAAGAAAAACTAATCCAGGACGATTTCTCACATGGTGCGTCTTATTTTTCGCTTTCAAGTTGATAGCCTCAAATACTAATCTAAAATGCCGTGCAACAGAATTTAAATTTGTAATCTGCCAATCAGTGAAAGTCCAAATATAAATTCGCCAAGGAAGCTAGCAAGGCAGAAATCAGACAGTAGAAATGTTTTGGACTATTACCGCAAGAAGTTAGTGCTACCTCAAGGCTGCATCAACATCCATGCTCACAGCGAGACACATTAAGATATCAAAAAATTATAACTATTGAATTTGATCATAATGCAACATGAGATGGTTCTTCATATCGTATTTTACAATATGGGTAACTAATACAAAATGAACTCCAGATAGATCAGAAATTCAGGATACCGTTAACGAGTACTTTGCTTCTTTAGAAGCCAATACCAAAACAACCCCAATACTCGAGGTGGGCAAGTGAGAATAGAGAGAATGTAGATCCAATATGGAAATAATCACAACCCATTAAATATCATCAATTAGATGTCAATGAACAGCCTAATACAAGAATACCTATGGCTTACTAAGCAAATACAGAAATTCAATTCTTGCAGTTAATTATGACTCTACATCATTCAAAACAAAATTGGAATAAAATGCAATGACTTTTATTGTTCTGGGTCAACAGTCAAAATTAAATTAAAATAAATAAACAAAAAAGATGATTACCTCAGAAGCACATCCTGAAACCTCCTCCTCAAAAACCCTTCATGGGTTCAACATTTTCAAGAAAATAACATTTGAAATTCCAAGTCTTTCACACTAATAACCAACCAAAAATAAGAAATGAAAAAATAAAAGACAAAAGTAATAATAATATTAATAACTGGCAATTGAAAATAATATAAAGTTAGTGGCTTGGTAACTCCATTGAAGAAGCTCAGATCCTCATGAAAAACCCCAAACCCAAACCCAAGATTAGAGATTTTCCGATCTGCTGGGCCACAAACACTTTCTCTCTCTACAATTGGAGAAAAAAAGGTAGCAGCTTTAGAGAGAGAAAGAGAACGATGGGAAAAAGATGTGTGTACAAGGATGGAATTCTTGCAACAGTAACTAATTTACATGTAATGTAAGTAGTATTAATATACTTTTTTTTATTTAAAAACAGATTTGATTTTTTTTTTAGTTTATAAATTATGACTTATGAGATATAGAGAGAGAAAGTGAGAGATCCCAGATAAAGAAATCTTTCCCACAAACAAAAGACCTTCTTCTAAGAACAACAATAGTGACATGGAAATTTGTCAACATCCGGTCTGCTCTCTCTCTCTCTTTTTATTCTTTGTCGCGGCTTTCTCTCTCTATAAAATCAACCATCTCTTTTATTAACTATATATATTTATTAACATTCCTTTTATTTAGCTAATGCATCTTTATTAAAAATATATATATATATATATATATATATTTTAGGTTATCTTAGGAAATGAAAACATATGGGCTTATCTAGATTCTCTCCACTTTCCTTGCTTTTGGTCAATATATATATACATTATGAATTGGAAGTTCATACCATATATATAATAATCTTTTTACAGTCTGCACAAAAAAAAAATTATTACACACAACAATCGAATAGCCACATGGTGCATAGAGTCGATTAACTGAGAATCTGAGATACGCGTTTGAAACGAAAGACTATGTGTGCAATCTAAGATTCATATCAAAATAAGTTCTTAAGTTATATATGATAACCTGATTATAATTGACGATTATGTATCTATTATGCAATAACTCACTATGTGCAACACACCGTTATACAATAGTTGTGTGAAATGAGTTAGTGTTTGAGACTGAAATATGTGGAAATTGACAATAATCTAAGAAAATATTTTAGCTTAAATTTTCTACCCATACATGGTAAATACTCGCTCCATACAATTCGAATTTTAATTAAGATTTGCACATAAAACTTACCGAATCTGACATTTAGTTTGATCTAGATATATTTGTTCAGATACGTACCATACAATACAAACATTAGTTTTATAGTTTATCATGAATGCATTTCATGATATCGGGAAAAAAAATCCCTACGTCCGTGCAATATAATTGGAAACATATTAAATGTATACTTATTGGCTTGCTTACTGTTTCAAAACAAACACAACCAACTTGCCTACTTATTAACCTGTTTGTGTATCTTAAGGGCATTTTGACTTTGACTATTTTTAGAGCTAGAATTATGAAGAAAGAAAAGAAAACTACTATGATATATATCGTAACGAAGATTGGATGCACCAACCAACATGATTAGACAGTGAATGATGTATGAAGAAAAATCATTTCTTACTACAGATAGTGGGAAGATAATTGCCTACAT
This sequence comes from Linaria vulgaris, assembly GCA_948329865.1. Taxonomy (NCBI): domain Eukaryota; kingdom Viridiplantae; phylum Streptophyta; class Magnoliopsida; order Lamiales; family Plantaginaceae; genus Linaria; species Linaria vulgaris. The sequence continues at coordinate 70,651,456 of OX415249.1, forward strand.
CTTATAGTATGGCACTAATTAAAAGGACGATTGAGAGTCTATAGATGTATCAATACTATACTATGTACTAGAGATAGCATATAACGATATACTTGTGAAAGAATAAATACACTTTACTTAAATTATATATAAAAAAAAACGCTTTACTTGATCAACTAAAAGAGAAGAAAAAGAAACGTAGGACATCGACATGCAATAAGTTTTCTAATTAAGCTTATTTTTTATTTCTTTTTATATGATTAATATGTACAGTCTTATTCGTCCATCAAAAAAAAGTATTGTCTTATTCCGTAATATCATGCATTCAGTAGGTCCACTAGTGACATGGTGGGTTGGGTAAGGATTCTGATGAGTTATAACTTCTAACTTCCTAATACGTTTTCATGTTTTCCTTTCTTTTTTTACTGCTTTTATTTTAGGATTAATGACTTATTATGCAACTGACCACGACATTAGGGTATAATTACAGAAACGGGATCGATATCGTGGTCTAATCTGATTGGCTGGTGCTCTCATCCGTACAGAAGAGAATGCAGGAATATCTGATATGGTGTAGAATCTACCCCTGGCATCCTTTTGCAGCAACCACATACAATTTGTTGCTCGCTCAAATGGATTTTAAGTTTTAATTTTTCTTGGCTTTGATAAAGTTTTTTTTTTATATAGTGAGATTGGTTTTGATAAGTTGGAGAATGAATGAGAAACTAAAGTCATTACAAAAATTCGTAATTGGATATCCTCTTGACAAAAGCAGCTAACAGGTATGATGGTATAGGATCCCATGTCTAACAACAAAAAAGGTTGTGGCCTTGTGGGCTGCTAAATCGGCTTCGTGAGGTCTATTTTTCACAAACTCCTTGAATAAAGGAAAAAATAACTTTTCTTTACCTAGATAGATAATAATTAAGAGCACGTTTGCTTGCTCTTTTAACAACTCTCAACATTTACTATATGATACACACTATCCAGCCATATTTAATTAATATAATGTTTGGTTCCTAAATATACCACCCCATAATCCGGTCATTAGTTGTCAATTCCATGTTTCCTTACTTTGGTTTCGACTGATATATGGTGGAATAGGCTATTTTACCCTTCACTTTACAAGGAGAAAATTCCACCCCTTTCATCGTTCAAAAGAACGGTTACCCACACTCTCCTCAAACCCTACCCCCCCCCCCCCCACCCAAATTGCGTAATCACCTACCAACAACATGTTGATAAACTCCACCAATCCGGAATCAAACGCCGTGATCGGAGCACTCAAGTATGGTGCAACACCCGGTGGTGAAGCACGCCTAATTTGCCCGTCACTCAGCCCTTCCACACATTTGTAATTGGGTGAATTAGGGGAAATTATTGTCACCTTCAGTTTTGGGTGAGAAGATGGTAGTCTCTCCTGCTATTCGAAACCATAGCTTGAGGAAGAACAAATGCAATTGAAAAGTGTGGCGGAACTGATTTTCTCACCTCTTCAATTGGTTTAAGCCGGAAGTTTTGACGAAATTAAGGGCATGTTGGGATTTTTGCGTGGCTTGGAAAAGCACCACTTAGAATCGGGGGGGGGGGGGGGGGAGGGGTCCGACTAAAAGTTGGGAGATAAGCCAATGAAGTGACACATATAACGGGCTTCAGCACAATTACTAATGGGATCCAAACGCGAGTTAAGAGCACGATTTGTAAATTATAGGTGTAAGTAAACGTGCTCTAGATGTATACACAAATGCAAAATATGTCACGAATTTGAGAATGTAATAATAACTTTCATAATATTGTGCATTCTTTTGTCCACTTAGCCGAACGGACCTTTAATTTATCATATATTCCTATGTTCTCTTCAAAAAAAATTAATATCGAATTTCATAATCCAAGCATGAAGTTAACATTCAATTTATTGAAAGATTAACGAGAATCAAACGATTACAATCATTTTGTTCATGATCACAGTTGATCGAGAAAAAAACATAATGCGGAAGCTTTTAAGTTAATTTCGTAATGTACAAGTTAAATTAAGTCATGTATTTATACTCCAACTAATCCTCAACTAATTGGATGAAATTGTAGCAAAAATCAACTGGACCGAGTGCCTATAAGTTAGAAAAAAAAGTAACTTTCCTTTTCTGGCAAGTCGTTGACCAAAAACTTTTCTGAAATAGAAAGTTTTCATTTTTGAATAGTTTAAGCCCCCCCCCCCCCCCCCCCCCCGTCCTCTCATGATGTGTGTGGATATTGATCACACCCATCTTGGACATCATTGGCTGAAAGGGTTGGAGAGCTAGGGGTTTGGTTAGTATGTCTGCAATTTGATGAGAGTTTGAGACATGTTGAATTTTGAGTCGGCCTGCGTAAAATCTTTCCCTGGAAAAATGACAATCAATAGTATATGTTTTCTGCGCTCATGATGCAAAAGATTATTGGCAATACGCATCGCATTGTTGCTATCAGTGAAGAGGAACTAGAAGTTTGACTTGAACTTGATGCAGATCATTGAGTAGTTGTGAAAGCCAAATGATTTCACATGAGGTTAAGGCAAATGCTCTATATTCTGCTTCAGTGATGGCCTACTAACTATAGGTTACTTCTTGGATTTCAAGGAGATTAATGAATTACCAAGATAAATAGCAAAACCAGTTATACTTCTTATGGTTTTAGGGCAGCAAGCCCGATCATAAAAGGATTTGAGTTGAAGGTCTAAATTGGCAGGGTAGAATAGTCCTTTTCCTAGGCATGATTTAATGTATTTGAGCACCTTGTGAGTTGTTGCTAGGTGAGTAGTGGTGGGTTTGGCCATGAATTGAGTGAGACACTGAATGCTGAAGTTGAGGTCAGGTCTGGTGATTGTAAGGTATAGTAGCATGCCCACTAATCTTCTGATGATGGATCTTCCAGTGGAGTAGCATCTGATGGAGAAGCTTAGGAGTTGAGTCCATGGGAGTGTTGCAAGGTTTGCAGCCCAGATAGCCTGATCTAGTGAGATTGTCAAGGCAATATTTTCATAAGTTGATTCCATGTTTGCTCCTTGCAATTTTAATGCCCAAGATGTACTTCAAATCTCCCAGGTCCTTGATGGTGAATTTTGAGTTCAGATGCTGCTTAATGTGATTGATTTCATCAATGTCATTTTCAGTAATATTATGTCATCTACATAGACATAAAGAATATTGAGTTTATGATTTCTGGTTTTCACAAATATTGAGTTGCCATATATAGTTTGTTTATATCCAGAATCGAAGAGAGAATAAGTGAGCTTGTGAAACCACTGGTGTGATGCTTGTTTTAAACCATACAAGCTCTTTTCAGCAGACACCCTATGTTGTCATGAGGATCACAGTAGCCTGGAGGAGGTCTCATGTAGATCTCTTCATTGAGATCACCATGTAGAAATGAAATATGCAAAACATCCAATAGTTTCAAGTGCCAGTTGTGTGCAGCTGCTAAGGCTAGAATAACTCTGACTGAAGTAATCTCGACTACTGAATAAAATGAGTCAAAATAATCCAGACCCTTTTCGTGTGTATAATCTTTTGCCATCAATATGGCTTTGTATCTTTCAATGGATCCATCAGGTTTATACTTTATTTTGTATACCCACTTGCGACCTATGCAGTTGTGACTAGGGGTAGTGAAGTGAGCTGTCATGTATTGGTATTTTTAAGGGCATCAATCTCTTTTTTTATAGCTTCCTTCCACTTAGGAAACTAATTGGCTTAAGTAAATGTCTTTGGCTCAGTAAGCTATGAAATGGTTGTTGTGAATGCTTTGTGTTTAGGACCTAAACACTCAGTGGACAAATAGTGAGAAATAGGATATTGTTTACAAGTGTTCACAACATTGTTAGATTTGTGTATTGAGGTAGGAAGTGAGTAATCATAAATTTGTAAGTAAGAGGGAGGAGTAATCATAAACCTTAGTGGTTAGATTAGATCTGACAATAGATTGTATGTGAAAGTAGGAACAAAGAGAACATCATGCATAATAGCATCTGCATATAACTTGACAGAACCAACATGAGTGGCATATGTGAAGCTATTTCTAGGCATTTAAATCTTGGTGTGAATAGATGTAAGGGGTGCAAAAACATAGATAAACTATAGTTCATATGGTCAATGGCTCCAGTGTCAATGACCCAATTATTAAGATGAGTATTAATGTTCACAGAAGACACCGATACAACACAAGATTTAGAAATACCAGTCAGAATAGTGGTTGCGTAGTGTGGAGGGGTAGCAGGATTTGGAGTTGCACTATGAGCTGGAACCTTAGTTTATTAAAAGGCCAACACCTTCTTGAAACAACTCCATTTGAGATTGCATTCTTGTAGAAAGCTGAGGGTTTTTAGAGTTGACAAATGAAGTAGCACCGTCACTAAAATGAGATAGAGCACTTGTGGAGTTAGCAAAGTGAGTTCTGAGGGATCTTCTTCCAGTGGGACCATCCCATCCAGGAGGGTATCCATAAATCTAGATGGATTTGTCAATTGTATGACCATTGTAGCCACAGTGAATGCATCTCAACTTCTTCTTTTCCTGCTTAGACATTCGGCCAGGTTTGTTAGCAATGGTGTGACGACCGCGCCCTACGAGCCATGCTCCGATCTGAGTTGGTTCAGTGGTGGCCAACCACTTTACCCAATCCAAACTAAAGCGCAACTTATAGGAAGGGGTCTCACTTGTTCAGGATCAAAACCATACACATTTTATAAATTATATTTTTGATATATACATCGGAAGTCTTGGTTTTACAAATAATGTGACTATTTTAATGGTTGTGCACTAGAAACAAAACATTCCAAAATGCACGATTGAAAAATTATTTACTTGGTCCATGTTGTCATGTTGATTTTATCCTGAGGAATGGACGGAAGAAACGAAAAATAAGTCTTTAATGACTTAGTGAAATCCATATAAAAGAACTGGTAATGCAAGAATTAACTGTGACCTACTAGATTTATTCCGGGAGTGATCTCACTGGTAGAAACAGTTCAACTAGACAATTTGATATAGCAATGGTACTGGAGTCTTCATAGAATAGTTAATAAACTTGTGCTTAACAATAAACAAATCCAGCCTTATGACTTCTACTATTCTACCTTATACCTCCCGACGAGGAGCGACCTTGCAAACAATCAAGAGACATGCTCGAGTACATGTCGATCCAGCACGCGGGTTACAGCCAACTCCTAACTGCAAGCGGCGCCTAGATAGATGGGTATCAAGCGAAATTACACCAACAGTCCTTACTGCCGACAGTAACTCGACTCAATCCCTGGGCCCAACTTCCCAAAGGCGTCCCAATGTGTATAACATATAAATAAATAAGTTAGTAAACCGGATAATATCCGTTGCTCTTTGAGCTACATGTCCCGAACACATTTTGTTGCTCTTTGCACAGTTCAAGAACCAACATATTATATTATATCAGAGAATTACCATGATTATGAATCAATATGATTAATAAATGATTGGATATGATTTAAGGGCGATTTAGAAAACATTATTATGATATGAGATGCAAAAACAGAAATATGATGAAATATAGGTTGTTCGAGGTTTAGTAATAGAGTAGTGACTTTTCTGTCCAAGTTCCTCAGGGTCGGATGCCAAATGGGGCAATAACTAATCAAAAATGGAACTTCATCTTTACTCGTACGGGGAACCTTGATGTCGTTGATTAGTTCGTCAAACCTTTAACAAATTTAAATAATATTAATCAACTGAATTTATAATTTTCTACAACAAATATTAGTACTTTTTCTTCAGTTCTGATGTTGGTGAAATTGAGAACGTTCTGTTAAGAATTCTGGTTGTAATGTAAGTCTTAGTAAATAACATATAAGCTTAATTTATGTCATTACACAAAACATGAAAATCTTAGATGATGAATTTAAAGAAAAAACCATATGCTTAAATTGTATCAAATATCTATTGTTTTAACCACCTTATTTATCTCTCAAAATTATCTTAAACAACCATATTTTTTAAACTTATGACTGTGAGTATTCATGTTAAATCCATTTCGATGACAAGTAACGGTAATAAGTAAATTTTGATTAACTATCCAATTCGATGCATAATCAATCCTTAAAAAAATATATTACTTAACCAACTCTAGGAAAACTCGTCTTTTTAGCCTTTAATCAATTTAAAACTTTTAATAACCACACATCAAATAAGTATCATATGAAATAACACATTAAAAGGTCCAACTTAGTCAATTATTACTTTATTTGACCTAGTAAGTTTAAAATGCATATATTTGTTTTATAACTTAAATATAAAGATAAAAATATGGGAGATTTATCAAAACATGTGATAAGGAATGTTTATTATGATAAATAATATTATTTGATGGTTAGGTCATGAAGTGGCAAAAATAACCTTGTAAGACTTATGAAAATAGTATGTTAAACATGATAAATATACCATTTAAATGTTATAAATAAAATCACAAAAATGTCAATTCGTGATTATAAATCATAATAATATAATTATAACCAATACGATATCATGTTAAATTTATGTGTGTGATAAATAATTGAAGTATGATGGCGATTAAACTTGTAAATTAAGAAAACAAAGGTTGTGCCAAATAAACTTAAAAATCACCGTATTTTTTGTTTTACCTTTGATCGGAAATCCAAATGAACTTGGTTTTCAAATCTTTTTATGGTTTATGGTTTCTAGAATCATGAGAGATGTGGGAATCCAAGATTTTGTGAAAACACAAAGGTTTTCTATGCTAAATAATTCTGGCAACATAAGAGTTGATATCGGATTTCTTGGCAGCAGTTTACGGTTTATGGACTATGCCCTCCTAGATCGTTTTATTTGAGAAAGATGTATTCATATAAAATATAGAAGACACTAAGGAGAGTATGCAACCAAAAATTGGTAGTAAAATAATATTTCTACTATTTGATATGATTTTTCTAAGGTGCAGAATCGGCATTTCCTGCACAGAAAAGTTTTGGCGTCTTTTTGGGTAGAAACTGGCAACATAAGAATCTGGAAAAATTACTTTTCGAACGTAAACACAAAAAGGAACAACTTTTATTTCTAGTTACTTTTGCAGAATCAGATTATTTTGGGCTGTAAAAAATGGTGAAGAATGGTGAGTATTTATAGGCGAAAATAGTAGTTTAATCATAATTATTTATGTCCCACATTGACTATTTTATAATAATTCACAAAAAATCAGAATTTAATCATGCTCTTCAGGATGTCATGGCTTACCTCATCAAAAAATGTCATGGCTTACTTCATCAATTGGTTAATTGCATATCAAGTCCCTCAATTATATATAATTAAAATTCAAATAGGTATAATTAGATTTCTTTGTTACATACATTTTACTTATGTAATTTTTCTAGGTAATTCGATCAACTTGGTTAATATTTGAAATTGAAATATATGTTTTAGGATTAGAGACCTGTAAATATAATAAAAGACTAACTTTTAAGTTCGGGGGCTAAAATGCAATTTTTTTAAACATTTAGGGTTAAAAATGGAAATTTTCAAAAGTTCAAGGACTAAAGTATAAATTTATTTTCTTCTAAAGTTTTGGGGCATTACAAATGGGCTGTTGAGGAATGTTGTTTTGCTGGTATGAATTAGCAGGTTTGCTTTGATTATCCTGATAATTCATGTTCCTTGTGAACACTGTTAAGGCATCATTAAAGCCAATTGGAGAGCTGAGATCATTTTGATGCTCTTTTTGCATGAGCATGGAGTAGATCTTTGAAAGACCATGTAGTGAGGGCATCAAAAGGATTTGGCTCCTTAAAACAGCATAAGAGTCATTTAGGCCAATCAAGAATTGGATGACAGGGTCATATTGCATATTTGCCATTGTTTTATTCATATTACAGGTGCATAATGAGCATGCCACAATTACCCTTGGGCTAACCAATTCATCTCATAGACTCTTAAAAACATTGTAGTACTTAGTAATAGTCATGGGATTTTGTGCAATATTAGAGAACTTAAGATGATACACGTAAGAACCATCGGTTTTATCATAACGTAGCTTCAACTCACTCCAAAGATCAAGGGCAATGTTAAAATTAGTCAAACATTGTATGACTTCATGAGTGATAGATCTCCACAACCAAGATAAAACCAGGTTATTTGCCATGATCCAACACATATTCTCAACAGCATCAGCCATAGCTGGAGCACGCAATGAACCATTAATGACTTTCCCTTTGTTCTTACACTCAGTGCCATATTGATGCTTTTACACCACTTGATAAATGAATTATTATAGAGATTTAAGTACATGATTTCCTAGGATTTTGTACAATCCTTGTGGCAATTTCACTTGTTTTAGTATTATTTCGTTGTTTTTGTAGTTTGAGTCTAGTCGGAGCAAAATGATGCTTACTTAGAGCATTTTAGCACTTTTAAGTAACAAAGGGGAGTAGAGCTACGAAGCTACCAACCATGCTACTAAAGAAACCAGAAAACAGAATGCAGGGCGAGCATGAACATGATCATGCAATGAAGTTGGAGAGACGGAATGGCGCGTGATCAGTGGCACATCAGGCGCCAAGCACGCGATCATGATGAAAAGTGGGTCGATATTAGAAACCCTAAAACAAAGCCCAGAGCGAAGAAAAACTATAAAAAGGAGGCTACCTTCAGCAGCTAGGGTATGGTTTGCAGAAGCATTAAACACCACTTACAAACATTCACAAAAGTTAGGTGAGCAAAAATTCTACTGTTCGTAGCGCTATAATCATAGTTGAAGGAGAAATGTGAACAAGAGGAGTTAGCAATCAGAGTAGAGGAAAGCAAGTGCAAAATTAGGAGTTTAATCTTTTCTTTTCTTATTTGAGTAATCTATGATGAATTGTTGTGATTTGAATATGACTATGAGTAGTTAATCCTCTCAGTATTTGAGAGAGGATGTAGTTAATCTCATACGGATGCACCTTGAACCTATTTTTTGATTATGTTTATCAGTGTTTTAAAAAGCGGCGGTGTAGGGCGAGGCATTTTATGTTCCTAGAGGCGAGAGCGTAAGCCCCACAAAATTTAAAATTTAATATTAAAATCATATGTCTAATGATAATAACTAATAAGACAATATTATGTCACTCAACACTTCCACAATCACATTAAATAATCCATTAATCTATTGATATATGAATTTTTATGCTTGAGGAAAGAACATCCAACAAGAAGAAACAAGTGCATGTTTTCATTTGCTAAAAAACTATTGCTTATTCAAACTAGCCTCTCAAAAATTACGACTAGCTGAAGAGTTTCCAAAACTTACTTAATATGAGAAAATTAAGTTCAATATCAATTTTTAATCATTTTCAAAAGTCTCATTGTTTAGATCATCAAGTTCATTATCATTGGTGGCATCTAATCCATCTACTTCATCGTTTGCGTCATCTTCAACTAAAACATCATGAAGAACATCATTTGAATATAAACTTCATTGAAGTGATATTATGGCGTTAACAAGATTCTCCTTTTTCTCATCGAGTTCTCAAGGCGTACGTTTTTTCTTTCGGGGCATAAAAAACGCGCCTATAGTGCCTTGAGCGTAAGCCTTGATCTTTGGGGCGTAAGCTCCACGAAGTTTATGCCCCAAAGCTAAGCCTTGCAGCGTTTTTAGTGCACCTGGCCTCGAGGCGCACCCACAGCGAGCCCCGGGGCGCGTTTTTTAACACACTGATGTTTATTTATGACTTAGTTTTGTTTGCTATTATTTGTTGCTTATGTTACTAGGTTTATTTTAATGCGCATGTTTCTACGAGGCACACAAGTGATATTGAACAACCTTATTATGTTGAATTATGCATAGGAGCTTGTTTGCGCAATACTAGCATAGTAGATCAGGCAGATAATTTTTTGGACATTCAACATTAGCGTGTTCGTGGAATCTAAATCATGGTTGGTAACTCTAATTCACTTCTTAAATACTATATGGATCCTATGACATGGTGAACTTCTGGTGAGGGAAAAGTGCCTAACAGTCTGACATCATTAGGGATTAGAGGGTTCTTTAGTACATTGAAAGGTGGCTAATTTGCTACATCAACTTGGAAATAAAACAATCATCAATAGATAGCGTCTTGCATAAGAGTCATTGGTATTTTGTCTATGAAATACAAGCATCCGAGACTAAAGAAATCAATCTCTTAGATACATTTTACTAAATTTGTTTCACATCATTAGATAGCAACCAATCAATCAATTTAATTTTGTTTTAGTTAGTTAGTTTAGTTTTAGTTATTTTACGAATCTTTCCAATTGCAATCTTTAGTTAATCTTACTTCAAGAATTCTATTTTAGATCCTTAGTTGTTACTTAGTTAATTAACATTTTTTTTATCTTTATTTATTTCCCCAAGGATAAAAGTAAAAAGAAAAGAAATTCAACTCATTGAGCATGCAACAATATAATTGCTAAAGTTATAAATATATACTCTCTGTTAGGACTGTTCATCGGCCGGTTCGGTTCGGTTTCGGCCGGTTTCTGATAGAACCGCATAACCGAACTTCGAATATATGGCCGGCCGAAACCGAACCGAATGTAGTTTGGTTCGGTTTCGGTTTAACCGGTTCAGTTCGGTTTTCCGGCCGGTTCGCAAAAAAAAAAAAAAAACTTCTTGATGTAATGTTCTTGTAATATTGAGGCATAATGTTTTAAGAACGTTTTTTGTCCATTTATGTGTGTCATTACTTGAAAGTTTAAGTAACAATCTTTTTTTAGCAAGCATTAAGAGAATTGAATCTTCTTGAAATAAATTAATGATTGCTTGAATGTTTTTTTCTCAAGAATCCAAGGATCTTCGTCATATATGATTTAATGATTATATCCAATACGAGTTACGACATACATGATACAACTATTAATTAGTTATACTATTTTTTTAAGATCGGCTAATTAGTTATTACTATTATAGCAATCCATAAACAAAGTAACCAAATCCAATACTATTATACTAAGTAGTTAGTACTATTGTACCATAAAAAAATGTCCCATCACCAACGGCAAGTTGGCAAGGCACAATCACGATTCACGATTCACAAATTCAATCCCATCTCATAACGTTAAATAATCTAATAATGCAAACTCAATCCACAAATTAAATACGAAACATCCATAAATATGCAAATACCGAATAATCCAAAATTTATGTCGGCACATAAATAAGCCTAACATAGGCATAACCACATAAGCTAATGCTTAATCAAAATCAAAACATCAGTATTCATAACTCATTAAGAAACAACAAAACATCGTGATAACTGATAATTAATATGCCTCAATTTGCTATGAGTCTATGACAAGTTGGCAACCGTCGCCTCTTTTTGGATCACGAGCTCCTACGTAACAAAAATACAAGATTATAAAACAGAAAATTAATCAACGAACAATACAAAAAATACATTAAAGCACTAAGTTCACAAGTAACATATTCTTACCTTTTCAATAAGGCTTAACTCTTCAAATACCTCCTCAATAGGTATCAAAGGTGACTCCTTTAGCTAATTTTGTGCTGAAAACTGATTCAGAAGCCACACTTGATATAGGCATAGCAAAGATATCCCGAGCAATCTTGGCCAAAATTGGATAGCGAGGACTTAGTACTTTCCACCATCCTAAAATATCAAACTCCTCGCCACCTATCACCTCGGTCCACCTTTCTGGCATCTCCGCGAAATACTTATCCACCTCGGTCACTTCATCAACACCCATACTAGTCCTTTGACTCAACAATTTCATCCTATCAACTTGTTTTTGCATACTTCTTCGCTCAGATTCAGTAATGTTAACGAGTTTAGAATTATTTCCTATTAACTGAATTATTTATTAAGGTTGGAACGCCTTTGCCCGTGGTTCAAAGGCTAAATGCTATGACAAGAATTTTCCTTCCTTTTATTGACTATACTTCATTCTTTTATCCGAGTGGATTTTCTTACAATTTTCAGTCTCCTCCTCTCTCCCTTTCCTTGATATCTTCCTTTATATAGGTTTTGATAGGGGCAGGTGTCATGGTGCATGTGTTTACAGGTGTCGTTATGCATGTGGTTATGTTTACACGTGTTACAATGTTTATTCAGCCAATAAGATAATGTGTTCACTTTGAGTGCTGACTGTATCCTTTCCGAGGGCTTTGGTCTTCTTTGTGATACGGGGTAGATTACTTTCTTTGCTGTCTCTAATGGTAGCTTCGAGGACCAAGTTTGGAGCATTCCCGTTTAATGATAGTGCTTTTCCGAGAGATGCGTATTCTGAAGTAAGTGTTTCAAGGTATTTTCCGAGAGGGTGGGGGTGAGTTGGTTTCCGAGAGGTTTTTGAGCTATCGTGGGTAGGTGTTTTTCTTTCTCCGAGTGTCCAGAGAGGTTAATTGAGTAACGTTCTGATTTTTAGTCTGATCGTTGAGAGTAGTGTTCCGAGAGCTTTCGTGTTTGGAATGTATAGTCAAGGAAGGTTTTTTTTGTCAAGGTTCTGGGACTGTTGTCCGTTGGGGCCCTGTTTCTGAGAGCTTTACTTTTCTTGGTCAGTAGCATGAGTTCCGAGAGCCTTCATTTATGAGATTCTGCCTTAGCCTTGCATTCTTCATGTTGGCTTTTGTCGGAAATGCGCTCCGAGAGGTGTGATACCTGTATTGCAGAATTAGGTCGCATAATATATTTGGTAATTCCAGTAATTGGTTCATTGTTTTATTTAAGCAGGTGAATTATCATCCTGTTAACAAACCCCCCCAGTTTCTAGTGCAGTTAGTTATTGCTACTGTACTAGAAACTTTTGAGGGGTAGGGGAAATCTAGTATCGTAGATTTTGTCTTGTATGCGGGGAACAGTTCACAAGGCCTCGTAGAACTCTTCAGGGGTGTCGTAAACATTCGTCATTTGACTAGTCAGTGACATGTATGTTTTGTTTGACAATTCCCTCGTTCTTGGCTTTGCTTTTAAAAAGGCGAGGAGTATCGTGATACTTTCCGAGTGTTTTTCGTCGTGTTTTCCAAGTGTACCCTCGTAGGTCATTATTTGGGGTCATTAATTATAATTTATGGTATAATTTTAATTGTCTGCAACTTAAATGCAGTTAGTGGAGATTTTAATGCCACGCTTTAAGTTGGGTGCAGAAATCGAAGAGTTTTAACCGTTATTCTCTCATAAACCGAGGAGACGTGTTATCACGCACGATTTTCAATCGTGAGGCGTGGCACGCTTAATGGTCATTTAAGACGTGTAGTGGGCGTAGGGTTTAAAAACCCTCTTTTTCACCCATTACTTTCACTTGCATACTAAGCAAATTCTCTCAAGGCGCACTTTTTTCCTCTCTGCAATTTTCTGCTAATCTTTTCTTTCCTCAATTCTGTTTTGATGGCGTCGCAATCTACCACAAATTTGGTTTCGGGTGCTTCCGGTACTGGAGGGGCGGCGGGTTTAGGGTTTCAATCTTCGCGGAAGCGAAGTTCTGCGGCGGTGGGGGCAAGCGGTAGTGGTGGCGCAGGGAAATCGAAAAGGATGAAGAAGACGGCTGAGAAAGGTGGCGCTCCACGCGTTACCCAGAAAGTGGGTAACACTGCTAGCACCGCCACCGAGAAAGAAATCAAGAACTTGTTTAAGGAGCTTGGTGTTTCCGGCCGTAATATTGAGATAACGGTGCCGGAGGCTCATCAACGGGGTGATGCTCCTCCTGAAGGGTACCTGACAATGTATTACCCGCAGGTAAAGGCGGGGCTACGCACTTTTTTCCCGCCTTTTTTCTGTGACATCTTTAATTACTGCAATCTTTGTCCGAGTCAGCTCGCTCCAAACTCGTTTTCGTCACTGGCTCTGTTCGTGTTCTGGTGCTTGGTGAGAGGTCTCGAGTGTACGAGGGATAGGTTCTTTGCTGTATTCGAGCTGAAGCAATCTCCCGGGGGGGTCCTTTTTACTGTTTCACCCACCGAGACAAGGATGATAGGATCTCCGAGGGTATGGTTACCTCCCATAGCTCGTGGAAGAATAAATTCTTCTTCATCAACCCAGCTGTGGGGTCGTGGGGCATACCTATGACCTGGAGGGTGCCCACATTCCCCGACAGAGTGATGGACGACACACTGGTGTTTTCACCGGTGTTCTCCGCGAAGCCTCTTGTGGAGTCAAAGGACTTTATTCGCCTCTATCGGACCGCAGGATTAAAGTATATCACTCCGATAGACAAAATCGACACTCCTTTGGCTGTTCCCGAGAAGTTGTTTGATACGTTTGGTGAGTTTTTTACCCTCATATCTACTATCTTACTGGTTTTTCTTTTCACTTTATCTAACTTATGATCTCTTTGATAGTGAGTGTTCTACAGCCCTTTATGGTGGATAGTGAGGCTGTGGTGGGCAAGAAGAAGAAGTTTACCCTAGGAGAGGGTGGAACTGCTGAGGTCGCAGAAGGGGAGCAAGGAGGAACTCCTTCCAAGACTGTGGAGGTTACGTCCCGGTCGTCTAGCGGGACATCCGATACCCCCGAGGAAGTAGAGTTAACTGTGACCTCTGCCAGTGCAGGTCCAAAGGGGGGATTCACCATAGGGGATGGTGAAGATGAAGTTGGGATAGAGGAGACGGCCTTACCAGCTCCTGGCGTCATCCGCATACCCTCGTCGTCGGAGTTATCAGGGGATTCTTACGCCCTGTTGGCGACCCCTCCGAAAGGTACGTGTTCTTGAAATATTTTGGAGTATAGAAGTGTGCTTTAGATAACTGCTTTTAGGTAGTCAGAAAGGTATTTTTATTTATACTAACTTTCTGATTCTGTAGGAGGCGAAGAGTTTTTTGGTGTGGAAGAGGGATCATTTCCTGCCGACTCTGCTTTCCTTCCAGCATTCGACACCATGAGCTTGCTGGACGAGATTTTGGCTGCGGGTCCTCCGCTTGCGAGTGCTCCTCCCCCGGGACCTTTCACGGCCGTCCAATCCGACAGTCCCATAGTCACCCATATTCCATTGGCGGGGGTGGTATCTTCTGAGAGGCCCTCATCTTCCAAGGCTCCCGTTCTAGGACGAGAGCCTAGCACCGAAGATGCTCAGGAGGCACTCGAGACGGTGACTCGATACCTCACTGCCGCCAATTCCTTGCCAGCAGACGGGTGGGAGTTTACCCGGGCTTGTGTCAACAACGTGGCCATGCTGGTAAGTTCTTTATCTAATTAATAATTTACTTTAAGATCCTTTGTCGGGATCTTTATTCTTCTATTTTGCTTTCTTAGGCACCTAAAATGCTTCCCCTTCTGTTACTCGAGGTTGAGAAGTTACAAAAATTAGCGAGTGCGGCTGAGGAGAGGTCTCGGAAACTGGAGGTAGAACAGAATAGCCTGCTGGAGAAGGTAGGGAAGTATGAGGTGGCTTTTGCCAAGGTCTCGCGGCACAATCAAGACCTGAGGGGGGAGAACAAGCAGCTTCTCTCCTCCGTAAAGGAGATGGAAGCTTCTGGTCTAGTGCTGAAGGACAGGGTAGTTTCTCTCGAGGGCGAGAAGACGGCTTGGGAGACCAAGCAAAAAGAATTGGAGCAGCACCTCTCGGAGGCACTGGGCCAGGTGGATATTCTTAACGCGAAGCTGGCACAGGCTACGGCTACGGGAGGCGTTCTTCCTGAGGAGGTGCAACAAAGGGTGGACACGGCGGTTAAGCAGGCCCGTGAGGAGACTGCTATCCAAGTGGGGGATGTGTACCTCCGTAAACACCAGGGGTACTTGGCGGGATCTGCTATGTGGGGATTCCTTCAGTGTTTCGGGCAGGTACGGCAGAAGGTTAACCCCCGTTTGGACCCGCGGGTGGTTAATATCGCGGAGATGAAAAGGCCAACTTTGGAAGAGGCCTTCGACCTCTATCAGAAGAGTAGTACTCGACGTCCTCCCACTTCGTCCTCTCCATCTCGAGTGCCTTTTTCTGCTATCCTCCCGCGATCCTCGGCGGACTCCCTCCACGTTGGAGTTCAAGCTACCTCCTCGGGTGTTCCTTCTTCAGTGGGTGTTCCTACCCCCCCTACTTCGGAACCAATCCCTGATTCATCGAGTGTTCAACCCCTCCAATCTCAGTAGTTTTTAATTTGTGAACACTTTTTATGTAATGGTACTTAGTTTTTTTTTTTTTTTTTCTTGTAATGGTATTATTTTGGAATGAAACATTTCTTACTTGGAACAAAACTTTTTCTTTTCCGTGTTTATAATCACACAACTCTTCTGCATATTATGACTACTTAGTTTCTTTCCTTTTATTGTAGAATTTTTTAAGATTGAGTTTACAGAAATGAGAAAACTTCTCACTCTTACTGGCCAAGTAACTCTTAGCATAGCGTGTCTATTTGCAGTGCAATTTTGGGGGGGATATACTTTCCTAAATAGGAGTATCCCCTGGCACGCCTTCGTAGCCTATTATACTTTGGGCAGCTCAATCATAATTCTATCTTCGAGGAGAGAATCATAGGTAGTCGTTGATGCTTAGAGTGGTAAATATTTTCACGTCCTTTCAAAGAATCATTCCGAGTAGATTTGTTCATACCTTTCTCTTTTACTTATTTAGACTTTCGAAAAGCCTTTGATAAGAGGGTGAAATTTCCTAGAATGACCGCTCTCGGAAATACTTACCTGGGCTTTGTTCCTTTTCCACGTATTTACATGAGTCGTGATTTCTTGACAGAGATATTATAATCTAATTTATCATATAATAGTGAGAGAAGAATACTTATCTTTGGTGCGTGACTGTGTTAATACTGTAGCACTCGCTAATTCCTTCGAATTTGGACGTCCCTGGAGACAAATCTTGTGTAGTTCCCACAGACGGCGCCATTTTGTTAACGAGTTTAGAATTATTTCCTATTAACTGAATTATTTATTAAGGTTGGAACGCCTTTGCCCGTGGTTCAAAGGCTAAATGCTATGACAAGAATTTTCCTTCCTTTTATTGACTATACTTCATTCTTTTATCCGAGTGGATTTTCTTACAATTTTCAGTCTCCTCCTCTCTCCCTTTCCTTGATATCTTCCTTTATATAGGTTTTGATAGGGGCAGGTGTCATGGTGCATGTGTTTACAGGTGTCGTTATGCATGTGGTTATGTTTACACGTGTTACAATGTTTATTCAGCCAATAAGATAATGTGTTCACTTTGAGTGCTGACTGTATCCTTTCCGAGGGCTTTGGTCTTCTTTGTGATACGGGGTAGATTACTTTCTTTGCTGTCTCTAATGGTAGCTTCGAGGACCAAGTTTGGAGCATTCCCGTTTAATGATAGTGCTTTTCCGAGAGATGCGTATTCTGAAGTAAGTGTTTCAAGGTATTTTCCGAGAGGGTGGGGGTGAGTTGGTTTCCGAGAGGTTTTTGAGCTATCGTGGGTAGGTGTTTTTCTTTCTCCGAGTGTCCAGAGAGGTTAATTGAGTAACGTTCTGATTTTTAGTCTGATCGTTGAGAGTAGTGTTCCGAGAGCTTTCGTGTTTGGAATGTATAGTCAAGGAAGGTTTTTTTTGTCAAGGTTCTGGGACTGTTGTCCGTTGGGGCCCTGTTTCTGAGAGCTTTACTTTTCTTGGTCAGTAGCATGAGTTCCGAGAGCCTTCATTTATGAGATTCTGCCTTAGCCTTGCATTCTTCATGTTGGCTTTTGTCGGAAATGCGCTCCGAGAGGTGTGATACCTGTATTGCAGAATTAGGTCGCATAATATATTTGGTAATTCCAGTAATTGGTTCATTGTTTTATTTAAGCAGATGAATTATCATCCTGTTAACAAGTAACATTCTCCACATTAGCTTCAGGAGTTTGAATATACGACGAAGAAGTAGTAGAAGGTGTTTGTGATGGCCTAAGAGCATACCTATCTTTGTACTCGAAGTATAATTGCTCAAGACATAACTTTTCCTTATTTGCCATTCGAATCCCAGGAACCACACCATGCATCTCAGTCAAGATCACCTCAACATAATCTATCTTCTTGCGAGGGTCTAAAATGATCGGGATGTACAATAACATGTTCATATCAGCTTCCCCCCCCCCCCCCCCCAATATTTGTCAAATTTTTTCTTCATCTTAAGTGCAACCTATATTGAGTAATAACAAAATTTAGAAAATTAATATATCATTACATTAACTCTTTGCAATTCTAAATTATTTTACATAGTAATTACTAATTAGTAAGTAGACAAATTGCTAACCTCCTGCAATTGTGGATCTTCGTCCTGTGCTACAGCATCCTTGATCACGTTGTACACATTTGCAATTTCATCTAAAAAAATGTTTGAGGTCACATACGATGTACCTGATACCTTTTCTGTAAGCTTTTCAAAATGTTGCAAAACCTTCGTCAATTTTTCCACTGAAAGCCAGTCAACTCTTGTTGGAGGGCCAACATCTTTGTATGTACCATTTTCACCACAAAAATCTTGCTGAAAATGTGAATCCAATCTCGCGTACCTGCCAAATAAAAGGCTTATAATCAGTTAACTTACTCACAATATGAAATACATGATAAGTAAAATATTGACAATTATTTATATTAAATACCTCTCGAAGGCTGCCTGATACTTTAGTGCAACATTCAACATCTTATAAGTTGAGTTCCATCGTGTTGGAACATCCAGCACCAAGTGTAACTTGCAATCAATGCGTTCATGCTTGCAATATTCAGCAAACTTCAACTCTCTCATAGGTGACTGTCTAACATACCTCACCGTAACACATCTCTCATAGGTGACTGTCAAGATTGAGAATGTGAGCAACACATCTCATTTGTAACATTGAACCACCTAAAGGACAATTATTTCTCGCCCCATATCGATCCGCCAAATACTTCAAACAAGAATCATTTGAAGTTGCATTGTCCACCGTTATTAAAAAAATTCTTGTTATACCCCATTCATCCAAACAATTCTCGATCAAAACCCCGACATCCAATCCTTTGTGACTTGGGCATGGGATAAAATTTAGAATCCTCTTACAAATATTCCAATCATCATCAACAAAGTGCCCCGTCAAACAAAGATATGTCAATCTCTGGTTTGATGTCCACGTATCAGTAGTCAAACATATCATTACATCAGCCTTTGCAAAGTACGCCTTCAACTTTTCTTGCTCCATCGCATATATTTCTAAGCAGTCTCATGTGGTTGTCGATCTGAGATTATCTGAAACATAGTGCACACAATCATCATGAATTTCCTAAACCCTTCATTCTCCACAAATGAGAACGTCAACTCGTCCATAATTATCATCTCCATTAATGCCCTTCTAATAGCCACTAGATCGAGCTCCCAATGTTTACCCAATTGTCTACTACCTTCGGGTACATTCACCCATGTCATTTGCCCCATATAAGATTCAAGCGTGTTGTTGACTTTTGCTTTTACATCTTTATATATCCCACAATTCCTTAAATGATTCAACAGGCTAGATGTACCATTTCTCGACGAGTCGGCAGCATAGTGTGCTACCTTGCAATGCAGGCAACGTGCCCTCCACTTTTTCTTCACGTCCCTATACTTTTCAAAATGGGCCCACACCCACGAACGTGTTCTCGACTTCTTTCTGTTTGATGTTTTAGTCTTTGACTTTGAAGCCTTAAACTGTTTTGGTGTTACATGTGTCCGTGAGCTAGAAGCCTTTTTTGAACCACGGGGTGGAGGCGGTCCCATTGATTTGGAAGCACGAGGTGGTGTCGAATTTGTTGTCTCAGTAGGTACTGAACTCGGAACCTCTATATCCATGCAATCACCTGAATCTTCTGAACTAGAAATCATAACATCCATGTCATCACTATTGGTTTCCTCGTTTGAGAACTCGTTTTCTTCTAAATTGTCGGAGGAGCTTGATGATTCTACAATATCGACACATTACAAAATCAAGACAGATATAACACTTCACAAGCATCACTTAACACTTAACAGAGTTAGAACTAATCAACTAAGTGATTTACAATGCATGAAGAAAATATTATCCTTTCCAAATAAATTCACAATTGAGAGTGTAATATCAACTACAAGTTTACAAGTTACAACACATCCCCTATCACAAACAAATGCGAAAGTTTAACAATTAACAGGAAAAAAAAAATTAGGGATTTTTATCAACAAAACAAAATTACCATAAGTTTGAGGGCTTTTCCCCTTTGCTGAACGGGATGGCTTTCCCATAGAGCGGCGGTGGCGGCGTAGCGGCGGAGCGGCGACCCTTCTCCTTTCTTTTTCTTTCTTTCTCTCTTCTCTTTCTTTTTCTTTCTTTCTCTCTTCTGTAAGTTCTGCCTTCTGCCTAGGGGTGTGCATTTGGATCGGATCGGATCGAATCGGATCGAATCGAGGCTAGAAGTCGATTTCGATCCTGGAGAAATGAGGATCGAAATCGAATCAATTTAAAACGATCCGATTCGATCCAAAATCATTCGATTTCGATCCGATTCGATTCGATTTCGATCCTTTTTTCTTTTTTTCTTATTTAATTTAATATCAATGAGACCAACCAAAACATTCAAACAGAGTTACTGAATTACAAAATTCACTTTCAAATGATGAGAGAAAGGTGTTACAAATTTATAATTGTATATGTTTCTCAAAGACAAAAACGTGTCCTTCAAATGGACCAAGAAAAAGATGTTAGGTATGTGTATATATAAAAATATAATATTAACATTATATATAGAAATATCTTAGTAGCATTAATAGGCTTAGCTTTATAGATAAAAATATAATATTATATATACTATTATATATTTATTTATTTTTAAAAAATAAGATGAGTATTCGATCCGATCCGATTCTCAGCCTCTAAAATCGAGGATCGAATCAAATGGGGGTTCGATCCTAAGGCAAAAATCAAAAGTCGGATCAAATATTCGATTCGATCCTCGGATCGAATCATTCGATCGATTTTCACCCGATTCGATCGATCCGATTCTTTTTGCACAGCCCTACCGTGTTCTCTTCTGTAACTATTGCCAATACATTTTTTTTTGGGCCAAAGTTTAAATGGGCCAAAGTTTAAAATTAATTAAAATTAAATTAAAAAGGTTATATTGAAGCCTAGTCCAAGATGTAATGAGGATGAATTAATTAATTAAAATGGGCCAAAGTTTAAAATTAAATGGGCCTGACTCAGCCCAATCATTTATTCGGCCGGTTTCGATTATTTGCGGTTTTTCGGTTCGGTTTCCGAAAGAACCGCATAACCGAACTTCGAAAAAATGGCATACCGAAACCGAACCGAAAGTAAACCGGTTCGGGTTCGGTTAGCGCGGTTCGGTTCGGTTTCGGCCAGTTCGACCGAACCGGCCGAAATTTGGACAATCCTACTCTCTGTGGGATCGATACTTGGTCAGTAACTATAATTTGCATTTTATTATTTTTGACTCGTATACTTGCAATAGAGTGTGTATTGAGATAAAATCAGAACACATACAAAATACGCATCACACCAATCAGTGTAGTTTTTTCCATTGAATTTGTCACCAACAATTGAAGATCCAATAAAACTGTGAGATCCAAGGAAATAAACCAAACTCGAATATTCACTAGGATTCTTTGAAATAGTACTGAAGGAAGTAGATGAAGATGCAAGAGACATCATTGCAACAAATCACAACAAGAACATAGAAGAATATAGGGTTTCGAGCGCAAAATTGGGGAAAAACAGATCGTGACCAGAATTTAGATCAATTTTCACAATCTTGATAGAAATCACGACGTGCAAAACAAAAGCCATGCAGTAATCGACAAAAGAAAGCAATCACAACCTGGATTCAACACAATGTAATGAATCACGAGCTAAGAATAGAGATACGCATTGAAATTAAGATCGATTTAACCAGTGAATGATACCATATCAAATTTCATAATCCAAGCATGAAATTACCATTCAATTTATTCAAAGATTAATGAGAACCAGACAATTACAATCAGTTCGTCCATGATCACACTTGATCTAGAGAAAAACATAATGCGGAAGCTTATAAGTAAATTTTGTGATGTACGAGTTAAATTAAGTAGTGTCTTATTACTCTAACTAATCCTCAACTAATTGGATGAAATTGTAGCAAAAATCAGCTGGACTGAGTGCCTATATGTTAGCAAAGAGTAACTTTCTTTTTCTGGCAAGTCGTTGACCAGCGGCTATAACGGATATTTGAAAACTTTCCTAAAATAGAAAGTTTTCATTTCTATATAGTTTAATAACTAGCATACATAACTTAAAAATAGTCGTGCACCAAATAGGATAAATCGTGTGCTACCTCGGATAATAAAAATAGAAAAACCATTTTCTTTGATCCATTTTAGAAACCCACCAAAAATTCAAAACATATATCCCTCAGTTTGAAACCCAAAATCCACTTCCAATTCAAAATTTGTAATCCGCTTGAATCTACGAAACTTCTTTCAATGTCGGATTAGTTGTGTGACTATAGGAAGGCGATCAAAGCTAGTGTCTCTTTAGTTGGTTCCAGGTTGTTGACTTCATGGACATCGAAAGGAAGAAATTGTAAATTATAAATTTCGCCCACTAGCTTGGCTCTTTTAGTTTTGACCCAATAATTTGGCACGCAATAGTTTGGTTCACTAACTTGGCACCATTGGTAATTTTAACCCACCAGTGCAACGAGTCGTTCTAATCCACCTAGTCAACACTTTGTGGTGCCATGCGTCATCAATTTTTGAAAGTGGCATTTCCTTTGAATTTTCAATTTTCATGCTATTAAACTCTATATAATTTAGAAAGAAAAAAAACAGACAAACAAGCAAACAAAAGGGTTAGTCAAGTCAATATAATTCACTAATTCTCTCATTCTCTCTCCCCACTTTTTCCCAAATCAGAAACCCTAACTCCTAAATCGCCCCCAGATCTGCAAACCAACACAAAATTCATCGTATTTTTAGCGTACAGATTCTCAAAACATGTGTACCTCTTCCTCCCATGCTTCACCACTAAGGTTGAAGTGTCCTTGCAGAAAATGGGCTACCTTTCAGATGGCCACATTGGTCCAAAATGTCAGTAGACGATTCTACAAATGCCTGAACTACAATGTAAGAATCATTTATTTATTTGGCCGAATTTTATGATAGATTATGCAAAAAGGTATATAAATCATACAAGACCCATACAAATAATTCAGAGGTGATTCTCGTGACCGTTTACACATTGCATGGTACAAAATTCGGTTGAATCATTATGTAGATTTGGGGGACATGGATTAAAGTTTCGATTTTGGAGTAGATTTCGGACAACTAAAAATTAGATACATATCGTAATATTTTGAGAACTTTTCGGCATGTTTCGGAGAATTCATAAAAATTGTGGTCATATCTAACATGGAAACTACATGTATTTTCGCTTCGATAGAGTAAAAAATGAAAATATTTCGGTACTTGTCGAGGAAACACACAGAGTTTTTCATCCATGTTTGGGGGGGGGGGGGGGTGATTTACGGTTAAGGTTTTTGTTCGAATTGAGGAGAGAGAATGACGGAAGAAGGAATGAGGGGAAAGAGATGTTAGATTTAGTTTCCAAAGAAATAATCTTGTGAGCGATTATCCCACATTGCGAATGTGCAGATGCGATGCAGATGTAAGGCTTTATAAAAGCATTTTGAGTGTTATCCCACATTGATAAAATATGTTGGGCTCTAGCTCAAGTTTCTATAAAGGTTTTTATAGGCTTGAAGAGCCTTAGCTCTTATAGGACAATTATTTAAAAGTGGCTTAAGTGTCTCACATAGAAAAGTTAAAAGCTTCTTTGTGGGTTTATATATGTTTGCACTATATTACTTGGGTAATTAAAAGTGCAAGACATAGTTGGTGCACATGCACACACAAGCGTCGAGTCGAGCCCATGTCCAGATCCACGCCTGCGCGCATGCGCGTGACTCTTAAGCGACGCTTTTATTTGGTGCACTTAAAAGTATTTAGCATTTAGCACTTTGCACGTATCGCGCATCGATCTAAACCATAGATTTTATTTAATTAAGTAAATAAAATTGACCGTTGTGATTTAATCTGGATATTATATAATATAGATTAAATTGGATGGTGCAGATTTAATCTTATTTAAGATTTAAATCCAATGGCTCACAGGAATTAAATGGAGGTAATATTTAAAAGTCATTTTTTTAACAGCAAACAACTATATATAAAAACTATGGTCGGAGCCTTGTAATGTACATAGGGATACGGGGTTGGGGCCAGCGGGATAACCGCGTATATATACAATGCACATCAGACGTGGCTATATGCACTAGATCAGGCGGGCAACTTGTCCAAACCGCACAAAATGGTGGCGATAGTGGGCAGTCTACGCGGGCCTGGTCAGATCCCATACGAGCCAGTGTGTCCGCAAAGTTGTTCGCCTCCCTATATTTACACAAGATGAACATGTTGTAAATCTGTCCTCCTAGACTCCATATATCATGGAGTAGGGTATTCATCTCTGCTGAGGTCGGAAGGCCATGCCTTCTAGTCAGTCTGCTAAACACAACTTCCGAATCAGTTTCAATGATAAGGGTCGTAATCGAAAGGTGTGAAGCAAGCATCACTCCTTGGCGGATAGCCCAAAGTTCGGCTACGTTATTAGTGTTGCATCATGTCGCTTTAGAAAAAACACCTACTCCCGTGCCTGCAAAATTATGTAACACGCCACCGATACTTGTGGGATCGGGGTTGCCTAAGGTTGAACCATCTGTATTGAGTTTCATGCCCCCCCCGCGGAGGGGGGTCCCATCGGTTAGGAAATCTGTAAATTTTGGGAGGTTTCAGGGGCGGGGCAAATGAGAGTTCTGACATCGTCTGCAAGATGAGGGATATGATGGAGGTTTAAATTAGCCTCTCTTGTAAAAGGAGTTCATTCTGCGCACGCCACAGAGCCCAACATCCAATGAGAGTGGTGGTTAGTTGAGGAATGCGTTGAAGATGCGAGATGATGTTCTCCCCCGGTGTCAGGGGGGATTTAAAAGGGGAAATGCCCGACAGACGTCCGAAAATAAGGGCAGTCAGCAAGCAGGTGTGCCATCATTTCAATAGCCGAGCGGTAGAGGGGGCACATATTAGAGACCAGGACATGTCGACGACAAAGGAAGTCGCGGGTGGCTAAAGCCTCATGTCCCCATAGGCAGCCAAAAGATTTAATACGCAAGAGAACTCAGGACTGCCACAAGGTAGCCCATGGCAGGTTGGGTAGTTGTGACCTAGAGGTCGCACGGGCTAGCCAAGTGTAGGCAGATTTTACCGTGAATCGTTCATCAGGGTCCCACGCCCAGCACGTGCGTGCTATCTGAGATGTCTTCACTTGGGAGTGGGATGCCCCTAATGTAGTCCACGATATCATGTGAAAGGTATGGGCCAACGATTAAAAGATCCCATGAGCCTGGTGGTTGGATGACGTCCTGAACCTTGAGCGTGATAAGTTGCGGGGGGAATGGAGGTGACGTACTCAACTATTGTGAAAGCGCCCAACTAGCGGGAGTTCCAAATATTGATGTACGCCCCGTTCCCCACTGCCCACCTCATCGAGGAGAGGAGGCTCGGAAAGAGGCGAGCGACAGACTTCCACGTACGACTGAAGTTGGAGGGGATCGTGGCAGTGAGCGGACTCCGGTCCGGATAGTACTTGGCTTGCAGAACCATAGGGAGTCAGGGTTCTCCAAGAGACGTCAACCAAGTTTAAGCATAAATGCCTCGTTGAGTTGCTCGAGATGGAAAAAATCGAGGTCGTCCACGTATGTGGGGGAGCAAACTGTGTGCCACGACACTAGTCCTTTTCGTCGTCCCTGCCCGTCGGCATTCCAAACGAAATATTAAAAGTCAATTTTTTTACATATTAACAGTCACTTAATTTAAACCATCAAATCCTCTATTCACATGATCTAACAGTTGAGATTTGAACTCGAAAGTTGTACCTTTCTATGAAATGTTTCCTGGGACAAGTTTTGTCTTTCATAACACCAGTTCAACATCTATAAATTTGATTCGTAGGATTATCATAGAGAGATATCATCAATTTTCGTACTCTTTCGGTCTCATTCAGTTTTAATTGCTCCAGAAATTACTTTTGTATTTTCTTTGCATTCTTGTTCTTATTTCTGTTTTATTGACTTCGTAAGTCCAAAAACTCAGTCAATTGTTTTTCATTTCTGGGCTTAAATTATGGGTGTGCAAAACGATATTATCATATCAGTAATTTGGTATTTCAAAAAATGATTTGATTCGATAATTTCATAACTCGAATCGTTTTCCAAATCAAATTACTTTTATACGATTTAGTAATTATCAAGTTTGACTTCGGTACTTTTTATCTATTCGATAATTATCGAATTCAAAAAAAAAATGACAAATATAAGAAATATTCAGGAACTTAACAAGTTTATCATTAATTTAATTCTATACCTCCATACTTAACCGTAAATACATCATAACTGCCACCACCTAACTTTCAAAGAGAAAAAACAGCTTTACTTAACTAGTCCGAAATATATTATATATGTGCATGAGTGAGTTTAAGGGTAGGTGTTTTGTAATGTGTCAGTATATTCTCCAATTACCTTTAGACAGACTATATATGCGCGGACACTCCAAAACGTAATTCCCTTAATTAATTTACTTCATTAATATAAATTACTTAATAGTGAGAAATAAAATACACGTGCTTAAGACTTAAGAGTTAATGTGGCCGACTCGACATTAATATATATATATATATATATATATATATATATATATATTGTTTGGTAATTTTGTACGATCCAGTAATCGACATACAAAACCAAATATCATATAAAATTATAATTTGGTACTTCATATCAGATCGTCTATCAAGTCATTTAATTGATTCGGTAAACGATCCTTACCAAATGATACGATTATCAATAATTTGATCGATCAAGATTGTTTTGCACACCCCTAGCTTAAAATATTGGGAAGCGGTTCGTTGTAACCTTTTTTGGCAAACACGAGGTGGGGTGAATTACGCTTTAAGAAAAGTGTCTCTATTTCGCGACTTTCAAGTTTCAGATTGTGACATTTTCGAATAAACTTAACAACAAGAGATTTGTTGACCCATTTGTTTTTATTATTATTATATAGAATTTAATGACGTGGAAAACGAGAAAAATTAAAAGGAAATGCCATGTTCAAAAATCGATGAGACGTGGCGCCAGAAAGTGTCGACTTGGTGGATTCCGACAACGCGTGGCACCAGTGGATCAATATTGTGATTGGTGTCAAGTTAGCAGATCAAAATTATTGCATGCCAGGCTAGTAAGCTAAAATTGAAATGGGGCCAAGTAGTGGGCTAAGTTTGTTTGTTTCCCGCTAGAAAAGCTAATGAAGCCAAAATTAAAGGAATGCCAAATATAATGTATTTTTGTGCTGGAGATGAGAAATGAGATGAAGAATATTCACTATCGGGAAATATGCTAGAAATGGAGATATTAAGAAGTATTCATAAAAAAAAAAAAGAAGTTGGAATTTGAGAATTAGAAACTTAGAATTTGGCTAACAATTTTGTGGATGGTTATTTTCGTGTAACTATAACTAGTACGCCCGTACTTGATTCTATCTTTTGAATGTTACATGCAAGTAGCTAAGTACGAATTTAAAGCTGGTTCAGAATTTAAAAGGCCCACACCAAATTATTGATTATGAGTCAAATTGATAATTATTAAACATTATATGATTCCTCTTATAAATGCAGATTTGTGGTGTTTGCATCGTTTGATAGATTTCGCGTGAGGGCATACATAAAGTTAGAAAATGAAAAAACATCAACTTTTTAGAAAATTTCAGTCATTTTTAAGTATTATTGTCAAACAACAAGACGCTCTCATAGTCTCATTGTGATAAACGAATGACTCCTTTTGAAAATCACGGTAATTACACTTATGAAAGTACTTGAAAAAAGTTGTTCTAGCCATGAGTTATCTTTCATGCAACTAGTAAAGTAGAGTAGTAACTCTTAGAATTAAATTTTATTTTGATCAATGAAACATAGAAAACTTCCCGGTTGCATAAATATAGGTATGCATGCAACATTAGTGATCATGATCATTTTGAGCTTCTCTTAAAAGTATAAATCGTAACTTTGTACCACCTTGTCAGAATATTATTAAACTCAAATGTAATCTAATGTGTACTTGGGTTTTGGAGGAAAAGCTTGTAGAAGGGCTTGGTTGTAAAAGTGTATTTGACCTTCGATACATATTATAGGCGTCACCGCATGGGCATTGTTGTGTAACACACCATATTGATGATGCTTTGAAAAGTGCCTAAAAAGTTTAGAACATTCCTTGTCCACTTATTGGTAATAGCGTCTTTAATTGTTTAAAAAAATGTCATTTTACAGTGAAATAAGGTTGAAGTGGTCAATGCAAGTGCCAACGATTTAGTGAAAGAACGATGGTTCTTGTGCGCCTTTGGTGTTCCAAACGTGCCAAAAATCACGTGTGAGCCCCATCAAATTTACCTTCGCAATAAGAAACCGCCACGTGGCGTCAGGAGTCGAGACTAGTGAGGCTGTCAAGTTTTTTAGAACATTGTAACCCTTATTATATAATTCTCTTTAATCTCTGCCGCTGGCTTGTTACGCACTGAAATGTTTCACATTGTAACAAACACACCTAAACTAAATTTCACATATAATTCCAACTCGTTCTTTTTGGTGTTACGCACCGGTTACCATACGACACCTCTCCATGAAGCCAACTAAATTTCCAAACTAACCAAAGACCAGGATACATTTTCATGAGAAATCTACAAACAGAAACGAACACACGTGTCGTGAAGAATTGCCATTGACAATGATCATAGGACATTCAGGTTCAAAGTTGGATACAAGTAAAATGCTCCTAAAGCTAGCCACGGCATTACATCATACTTAATCTCAAACCGGGCAAAGTACATATATTTCAAATAGCCAATCTATATTGACATCAAAAGGAAAATAAAATTTGAGAAATAAAACCATATCCTATTTCAGACAATATATGAACTAAAATATGTATTTGTTGATTTCCCACTGTACGGGATCCAAACTACTTCAGTATGTAACATGTAAGAACGCTCACCTATAATCTTCTTGAAGAGTAATGAAGGTATAATTACACAGGTACATGAGTCCACGGTGGTTTCAGTTTGATGGCATTATATGATGAATACAAACATCTATCAAGGACCAACTTCCATGTACCTCCACAGTCCTATGTTCGTTGTACAGTACAAATAGTTCTGCAATGTCAATTAATCTGCAGCCCCAAGCCTCTCAGACTCGACAGACGTTACAACGGACGACGATGTTGGAGATGATACAGCCTTCCCCTTGCTGTCAGACATTTCCAGATCAGTAATCCTACTCTTGTCATCATTCGATGTCTCCAGAATCTGCAGATGGTGCTGTAAAAACTGAAAAGAATTGGGATACCATGTAAGACATTAATTGTAGCTTTCGGCATACCAATTAGAAACCAAAGATAACATTAGTACATAATTGATGGAGGGAGGGGGAAAGGAGACTAGTGACCGCCTTGCGTGGCATTATCATAATTGTAGTACTAATTTTTTGAATCATAGAAGTGACGTGGATCTGAATACATGCTCAGAACGTATTATTTTCCTGACATTTCACTATATGCTATATAATAAGCAATAACAAGATAAAAAAAGCGAGGGTCCTGGGATTTTGCAAAGTGCATCACAACTTTTAAAATATAAAAACGACCACCAACTTTCAAAAAGTGTGCAGATTGGCCCCCACCCAACTTTGCGGCGATATTTTTCACCACATTTTAAAGTGGAGACATGGAGTTCATATCGTTTTAGCCCTAATTTCAATAAATAGCCCTCTTTTCAACTCAATTCCCAAAAACTAGGATTCAAAAATCATTATCAGAAAATAGGATTTTAAATTGGAAATGTAAAAGAAATACTGAAGGAATAGAGGGTTCTTTCTTGAAACAAGGCCTAAATCGATTTCCACCAAAACCATTCTGACAGAAAGTAGGCTTAGCAGGCAATCTGCACAGTTATTAAAGTTGGAGGTTGTTTTCTCTTTCTTAATTGTTGGGAACCAGATTGTGAAACGGGGGGAGGGGAGGGGGTACTGCACCATAGATTTTATTCCCCCACAATTCCTTCGGAAAACCAAAGAATGCATGATCTCTCTCCCTTTCTCCATCAGATTATAATTCCAAATGAAGATTTCTGCCTCTCGTTACCACTAACCACCCTGAGCGGTTCTCATGCTTGCTAGGCACTCAAACAGAGTTATACATGGACAACTAGAGCACTTAGTCTGAAGTCTTTCTACTCTACTCCACCCCACTTCTCTTAAGTTTCAAAAAGATCACGTTTCTCTGACTGGCATATTCTCCCAGGATAAAAGACAATCATGAGCCTTTCATCAACAATTATATTCATGAAATAAATAACCAAATCCCAATTATCTAGGGGTAGGTCATATGAACCAAGTGGTTAGATGCAAACATATTGTTCTAAAAAAAGCACCTTAATCTGGTGCTCAATCAATTTCCTTTGTAAATCAAGTTGAGAGTCCGATGCACTCCCTGCTCCTGCTTGGCTGTTGACAAGCGGGAACTGTGAAGGGACATAAGTATACTGTGGCAACTGACCGGCTGGATATGGCTGGTGTGATCCATAATTTGGCGTTCCAATGCTGCCAGGATAAGGAAATGATTGAGCAGGTGTACATCCCGATGACCTGCAAGCAAAAGGAAATCCACAGTCAGCTAATTTCTCTTGTCTGTTGTAAGAGAATACTGGAACACCTTCAAGCAAGATGTCAAAAGCGCATGTCTAAAAAAGCAGTCTGCAGGTCAAAAGTCTTTCCAATATATGAGATCTTCAAAATATTACATAACTATGATCCTCTAGAGAAATATGTAATTTGTCAGAATCTTGTATAGGAAAATTTCATATATCAGTGTCATAACACAGAAGTAAATGGTCGTGAACTATGACGTAATTACAATAGCCAAAAACAGCAGAACTACAAAAATGGGAAGTTCATAAGTATCGAAATTATCGTTCCGAATGTCTTTCTAGCTTTCACATTGAAACAACATTAAAATCTAGAAGCCAATATGAAATTGGAGATAATCATATGATGGAAGTTTACAGAGTCAATACCACGCTAGACCATTTGGAGAAGGATAAACAAATGATTTCTCATATATCGCGGCGGCAGCAGCAGCAGCCTGGAGCCTTGTCTGATGCTGGCTGACATTATCATTGGCAACAGCATCACCAGTAGAGCCATGAGAAGCCGTACCAGCTGTACTACTTCCTGTGTCCCAAACAAAACAAGTCAGGCATATCTAACAAAGGAAATGAAATCAACAAAAAACAAAGTCAACTTTGTGATTATATATTCATAGGAGGAAAGCTGAATCAAATTTCAAACTCGGAAATGCTTGATCAAAGCTTGAACCAGCAGCGACTGAGCTCTCCTGCTTATAACCCTCAAATACCAATAAAAGCTGAATCACTCTAAAAAATATCATACCTTGCTGATGACTGTCAGCCCTTGAACCAGTGGTAGATGTCCCATTTTCAGGCGGAACAACAAGTGCTCTGCATGTAGGACATGTGTTCTGTCTTTCTAACCATGACCTAAGGCAATGCACATGGAAAAGATGCCCACAAAGAAGTTTCTTGGCTGTAGTCATCTCCTCACGACATATAATGCAGGTTACGTCGCTTCTGAATACATCGGGAACAACAAGAAATGTGAATAAGAGTTACCAGTAAAGAGAAAACGAACAGTTTTCACTGGGTTGCTTACGCATTGAGCTCTTCTGGCGTAGCATCTGGGAAACGATCATTCATATTTGAAGTGATCTTGCGATAACGTATATAATCAGCCACACGGATTTTAAAGTTGCGGAATGTCTCATATAGCTCGCGAATTAAGTGAAGAGGAACGCCATAATTTCTGGAAAAGACAGAAATAGCACCGCAGTATGATGTTATCAAGTCGTGATTGATCAGAAGGGAGAGGTATTCAATGTTGATAAAACAATAAAGTTACTCAACTCAGGTACGTAAATATTTCTTTAAGTTACAAACAGCCACAGTGATGAACTGACATTTACATCGCAAAAAAATTAGCATCACCCAAACACACACACACACACACACACACAAAAGAGACACAAGATCGGCATTGCGACATAAAAAAACACCCACAAAAATGATATCTATTGCAACCAAGAATATAGATGTCAACCCGTATATGCAGAATCAAGCATACCCAAACACTTATCAAAAAATATATAACAAGTTAAGCTGAAAGGTTGCTTACACAAATATGACAAGGAAGAAACACATGTACATAGTCAAGTGGAGCAAGTCTCGGATAAGCTCCAAGTAGAAGGTATAGACAGCCTTCTTTTCCCATTGTCCTTCCATCATCATATCACTGACGTAAAACGTATATTTCACAAAAGTTGATACGGTTGTTGTTGCAAGTATCATGTATCTGAAAGGAAAGGATTTCAAAAACATATGATTTGTTTAGGTACAAATCTCAGCGGTACACTAATATTCACCACATGAAACTTTTTCCAACAGAATATAAAGCAAACTAGACACTCTAAGAAACTTACTCAAATGCAAAGAAAAGAGAAACTGAGGCCTGTCTGGTTTCTAGCAAATGCTTGACTGAGTTGTACAGAAATATGCTGTCAACAAGAAGGAGGAATCCCATGAAAGATACAATGCGAATGTGAGATAGCTTGGGAACAGATGGAGTGGTTTCAATGTATTCAACCCTCTTTTGGGCCAACCAATGCAAAGCCTTAATCAGAAGTAAAGCAGTAACCATCGCAAGAAACGTAACTGAAAAGTCTAGTCGGAAAATAGTGATTGCAAATAGTATCTCCATGACTTCTCGCCATGATTGTTCATTCAGCCTCTCAACTTCTGCTTCTCGGAGTGTCCCCAGGAAGATTTTCTTAGTCAATTGCCACAAGATGCACATAATAACCAAACCCATATTCAAAAGTAACACCAAACTGATCTTTGAAGTTGACAAGTAAACCATTGCAGGATAAAACTGGCCTCTGCTATTAAAGGCATGATAAATAACAGCCAATGCAGCTACGAAGCTAAGCCCGGCATAGGTTTGCAGCTTCATCATGCCACTTTGTTCTGTTGAACAAATTCAAAAGATTAATCCCAACCAGATATTAATTATAAAGACATGAAATATTTGTCTGTGCCAGATATTTTTACGTCTCATTCGGCTGATACTTTATTACTAGTCCTACATAAAGCAGATGACTGATAAGAATTACTAGATTTTCCAGCAATAAACAAGATGCATCATCTCAAGGCCATGGTCACCACTCAAACAAATCATTTCACCACAACAAATAGAAAAAAAAATATCTGGAAGATGTATATATAGTTATCTATGAAAATGAATGGTGGGGATGAACTCATCATTCATTCCACACAATGAATGCTGTTGAGGATATTGCTGAACTTCAAAAGTATCTAAAGAGGCATAATGAAGTATCTTGAAGTATGTAGTTCTTTTTCTAAGACCACAAAATGAAATCTCTTGATTTATATGTTAAAAATAATAATAAGCTCAGATAAAATGAGATGATTTGCTGGAGGAGAGAAGGGCATCGAAAACAACCTACCAAAGATACAGTAGATCAATGAATGTCCGGGCAGGGACTTGATAGGGGATAAAAATTATTTTGCAATAGATTGCATGGTGTATGTGTGCGCTTTAAATTGTAAAGCCAAAGTGGTCTCGGCATATAGTTAATAACGAATTAGGCTAGTACAACGATGAAATGCAATGGGAAAATTATAAAAGCGGTCCGTGGCCAATCAGAAAGAAATATTTCAAAGGAAAGTACTTATGCTGCTTCACGTGTAATGCATGTAACAATAATGACTCGGCAAGTAACTTGGCCCCACAGAAATTTTGAAATGCATATAAATCAGCAAACAACTCCTACATCACGCACTTGCACAAAAATGCTAATAAAATGGGGAACCGCAGGTTTAAAATGCATCTTCATCGAGCCACTTCTACAGGATTTATGAATGTAACTCGTCCAATTACCATAAAATGTTTGTAGCATTACATAATCCAGTGTATAACGAAAAAAGCAGAAATGAGAGGAATTAAACCATGTTGGTTATATAAACACTCACGAGACTGACGTGCTGATAAGACTAATAATAATAAAAAACAATAACAGAAAGAACAAACGAATAGACAACTAACAGAGAATTGGCGTCGTCCAGAGGGAGAAAAAAAAAAAACTTTGTGCCTCCAAAACTAGATAAAAGGCAAAGGAAGTAGGATGTCATCAAATCAAATAATGTATAAATAATTTCCACAAGGAACCACCATATAAATATAGTTGCCACGAAACAAAAGTAACAATCAATGTAACTTAATACAAACAAACAAAAGAACTCTATCGAGACAACTGGGAAATCTGATCACTAAATTTTAATTGATGTATACACCTCAGATATCAACCGTCCATTCACACTCCCAAAAAACAATAAAACAACTGGATTATTAGCAGAATTCCAAGATGAGAATTCTTATAATTTTGACATTATATTCACATTCATCCACAAATATAATTTTGACTATAGAACATATCAGACATTCGTAACGCGAATGCTCTTTCTGGGCAAAGCAAAGAAATGATAATAAAAAACAAAACAAATCTCGGATATCCCAGATAAAATGCATCAAATAGCATAATATATATATATAGAGAGAGAGAGGGCATACTTGCAGATAAGCGAGGTAAGAGATTTAACAGAGAGGAGAAAAAACGCCACGCCCTGTTTTTCTGCGTAAAATTGGAAAACAATTTGGGGAAGGCAAACCCTAGATAGAGTCAACAATTTGGGGAAACGAAATTCCAAGCTCTTAACGGGATTAAAGTGGAGGGTGGTAGATCTGAACCATTTTCATCACTGGGAAAATCTTTGGGGTCGGGGGTGGGGTGGGGTGGGGTGGGGTGGGGGAACTCCAGATGATTCCTTTCTTCTTCTTTCTTTCTTTCTTTTTTTCTTTTTTTTTTGAATCTATTTCGACTTTTTTGTAGTCAAAACATTCTTTTTAACTATTTTTTTGTTTTATTTTTAAGTACACATTCGATCGTATTCAAAATTTATTCATGATAATTTTACAATTAAAATAGGATATCCTTATCCTTAGTAGTCCTTACTATAAGTTTTAAAATTAGTGTGCGTTAATTTTTGCGCTTCTAATTTGCCTTTAATTAAAACAAATTAAAACTACATATAACAGTTGCATTATCAAAGTGGAAGTTTGACTCATGAACCGACTATCGAATTGTTCGATATACCTGATTAATTTCTATTTATTTTAGTACGAGGTTTCATATCAACTCTTTTTCTAAGACAAACACTAAGACATATGTGACATTTATTTTATAATATTAAGTAAATACTATATGAAATTAATGTGATGTATCTTGTGATTATTAACATAGGAGTTATATCACATAATTCGCGCTTTCTAAGGCAAAAAAACGTACATGTCGGGCACCAATTCAGTGCGCGTGCGCCGCACTAAGACACACTAAGAATTCTTAAGTCGCGACTTAAAGTCTGTTAGTGCGCGCCTTAGGTCTTCTTTTTGAAAGCTGCATTAGCAAATTAACCCCCCCTCCCCCACAAAAAAAAATTATATTAATAAAAAGGCTATGGACTACCGTAGTTTTTTGTCTTTACTATTTTATTTAGCTTACTTTTTTTACTCACTTGCTCTGGTTTGACAAGTGAATTAGGTGACGATATGTTTTGTTCTTGTTAATACTTTTGTTATTTTGCCTTTAAGAAGTTTGGTTCTTTTTTATTGTGATCTATCTTTTTGAGAAGTTTGGTCCTTTTTTATTATAATCCATCTTATTAGGAATATTATATAGATATTCTGCTTTTTTTTTTGTTAACAATTTACATTTTTCCAGTAATAATGGCTTTTTATATATATAAATCGACATACTGTCTTATGTGATGTAGCATAGGAGTAGTTTATTATTCGAGATACATTTGATGGAAAAAAAAAAAAAAAAGACTTAACGCGATAGAGGCTTGAAGTTGGCGTGTTGGCACGCGCTAATGTACTCCATGTTCTGAGTCTCAGGTAAACCAAATCCCTTTACCTAAACTAAAAACGACGTCGCATTCCGCTCTGCTGAAACCATTCCACCATCACTAGAAATAGACAACAACTGGTATAACCAAAAATGGCGATATCAGGAGATCTTAGGGTTTCTGCAGCTCTCACTGCATACAATTTCAACCCCCTCCGCACCTCCACGCGTTTCCCCCCATCTAAGGTATATTTCACTCTACTTACCCTAATTCATCATGTTTTTGTTTTGTTCGATTACGTCACCAATTTAATTTGTATACCTGCAAAATGTTTGTGTGTGTGTGTGTGATTATGTTGGAGATTAATGAATTCCTCCTAATCAAGTGGCCGTTGTGGTGTGGGGAGTTCAGTGTCTTAGTCAACCCTCAAGTTTTAAGTCAACAAAATTCACCTGTTGTTATCTTCAATTTTACGTTTAACCGTTAAACGTGCCATTCAAGGTCACGGAAACATGAAATTTGCTTCTAAGATTGTTGTTTATGTAGATAGATGGTGTTTTCATGGGCACGTAATCAGGCTTATTGGCTACCATGCTTGTGCCTCGTGAGTCTTTACGTTTTGCACAGTAGGGTTTCTGAACTATTGTTAAATCGTAGTATGCTCGAGCTGAAATGGTTAAAAAAGGCGTATGTGAAACAAAGCATTGTGGTGGAAACGCATTTTTTTTAATTTGTTGGGCGTTGGTCCGGAGCTGTCTTCAAAAGTATTAGGTGCTTCCCATGTGTAAGCCTTATACCCTTTGAAATTGGCAACAACACTACCTCGAGGCAGTTAAACTCTGCTATGCCTCGGAGGTGTGTCCCGTAAATGCTCTTTAAAACCCCACAAATAATGGGATTATTATTCGTTTCCTATCAGAAACTTGTTTCCTACTGATTTTTGTTGAAACTTGAAAGTAGACTCCATTTTGCACCCAGAAAATGCTCTTTAAAACCCCGCAAATCATGTGCTTAATTTGTTTCTGTAGAAAGACTTTGTATTACTAAAGATATTTCTACTGATTTATTTTTGGTGAAAGCAGACTCCATCACTATGGCTTAAAAAACAGGTGGCTTATGAGATCAAGTTTTGTTTTGATACTTCGTTTTTACTAATTCCCCATTATTTTTCTACTTTCCTCAAGATTTGGCTAGGTGTAATACGTTAGATTGAAAGTGGCTAGGTGAACATAGTTTAAGCATGGTGTTGTACCTGATACTTAATATTGTCGTTTTGAGCTCGTCTGTACTGAACATTTTTTGTGTTGCACTATAGGTGGACTGCAGTGTGTTTGGTAATGGCTCACCTAATGTTTCGCGTTCCATATTAGATGGCCATGCCATTCGTTGCCACTCAAAACGCCCTCTCGGAATTTTGGATGATTATAATCTCTCCTCAAATTCCTTCAGCCAGGAGATTGAGAGCTTCCTCGTAAATGCAATCAACATGAACTTCTTTGAGCGCTTAAACTTGGCGTGGAAGATAATATTTCCATCGCCTGCATCAATAAGAAATTCCAATGCAAATATTGCGAAGCAGCGTTTGAAAATGATCCTCTTCTCTGACCGATGTGCGGTTAGTGATGAGGCAAAACAGAAGATAGTAAGCAATGTTGTGAATGCGCTGTCTGATTTTGTCGAGATAGAATCACAGGATAAAGTCCAGCTGAGTGTCTCGACTGATCCAGATCTTGGCACCATTTATTCTGTTACTGTACCTGTGCGGCGGGTGAGATCAGAATATCAACTTGATGATGAAACTGGAGCAATAACAAATATTGAATATAAAGACCGGGGAGAAACTTCCGGTTCTGTTGATGTGAAGTTTGATTTCTATCTTCCGGGTGATGAATTCAAAGATTTTAGTGTGTGAAGTATCGGACTTTTTGAGCTTTAGGTGGAGTGGAGACGGGAAAAAGATGGCATAACTCATTTCGTATTCTCTCTCCTTCTCTGTGTTGCTTGCTCTCTCCTCTCCCCTTGGTACTAGCCTAGTGCTTTATTCTGTTGATTCGATACTGTAATGAAACAAAGTCAGCCCTGTTATGTGTATATATTTGCTAGTTTCTTCTTAAATGGATTGGAAATCCGCAAATGGTAGAATGTTTTTATCTTACATTTGAGGTTACTTTTGGGAATCGGTTGTTACTGAATAATCCCAATCCTTTTTCTGGAAATACCTTATCATCATTGCTGATCCATAACTATTGGGCGTTTTAACTCATTTTAGATCTTGTTGACCCATTCATGAAATCTGTGTACGAATACCTTTTCATCATTGCTGATTTTATTATCATCTCTGCTGGTACGAATATGATCCCCCATAACATCTTCCATAGTTTTGAGTTATATGCTGTTACGTGTGCCATTGGGATAAGTGAGTTAAGGGTAGAGGTTGCTGGTTTGTGAATAAAGCGGTGAGCAAGGGCATGGCCGTGGGACTGTGGTGGTGAGGAAGTGACTTGACATAAAAAACGATTTAAGTTGTTGAAGATGTTACCTTTTTTTAAGCATGTATGGTGTGTGACCGTCAAATGACATTCTTACTCAAATTTTACTCTATGAAATTAACCTACCTGACATCTAAAAGTTGTGTATATATATCATATACGATGGTTGATGGTTGTGTATCCGGTGCAATTTTCAGCTCACAACCAAACACGCCGTTCTTAGTGCGTGCACACACATGCTCGCGAACATAATTATCACATGACCACCCCTCATGCAAGTAACGTCTAAATTTTTCTTTAACTGTAACGTCTAATTTGATTTTAAAACATGTTTGCACGTATGAAGTTATCCTAACTAGATAACAATGTATAAAGCTGAATGATTTTTCAATTTGTTTGAAAAATGTGTATGTTACAATTAAATCATCAACAAGGAAAATAAGGGCGTTCGCGTGTATCAAACTTCACAATAAACAATTTGTTAAATTTGGCTTTTATTAACTTATGCGAGGTTTCTGCTTCTTTCCCATTATACAAACGATTCTAATAAGTATGGGTATAGGATCTGTAAAATTAGACCTTACCTATGTATATTGCACAGCAAAGTATAGTTCAATAGCTCAAACCCGAAGGTGGGGTGGTATCTTATGTGGAAAAAGACATATATATGTACAATTTTTTATTCTCGAAATGTAATTATTTATCTTTGATGCAAACGAGATATATTTAGAGGTAATAGAATTACAAATAGTCGGTTAGGATTAGGAATCAACCCCTCGCAAAAAAAAAAAAAATATGGAAGAAGGGAGATTGGACTATCTCAAATGTCCAAAGTCATTAGACAATGGCAGTCATGTTACAAAGGGTGTGCGCAGTTGAGTTTGCATTATGATGCACAAAACGTCAACTTTCTATTTGTTCCAATCCCGAGTGTTAAGAATACGGATCATCCAATCTAACTGAATGAGCCATATTAGATTGCAACAACACATAGGCTTTAATTTCTTTCGATAACCGTTCCATCAACTTTGACAGTTTAAGTAAAAATTAAAATTAGCAAATAGCAAAAGCTTCGAAGAAGGAGGAGAGGGCTTTTATAATGAATTACCAAAACATAGAAAACAAAATTTAGAACTTGAAATAGAGGTACAAATATATCTTGTCCATACTCTTTACTTAAATAATTTCTTAGAAATAAAATAACAAACACATGAATAAGAAGAAATAAGGTGTAGTACTCTTTACTTCGCATCATCCAGATGCATTTTGACAGGGGGGACTGTTAAACCCCACATTTCTCATTTGTAATTGTTTTTTCTTTATGATATGATTATTCTTACTCATCAAAAAAAAAAAAAAGTAAGTATCTTTCTTGGCTACTAATAATTTATACATATATGGCACATTTGGATGCTCTTAATAGGCCTTATTAATTAAATTATGTAGGTTACCACATTTGGTTGGCAAATAAAAGGTGGGAGAGGCCCTAAATAAGTTGCTTTTTTGGAGCATATTTCCATATAACTAATCTCACATCCCCCTATGATAATTTAATACCACAACCATCAACTTCGGCCACTCAAATTAAATACTGTTATGCCCCTGCTTTTTCAAAAACAATTACATTTTTCTACTCCTAAAAAGGTGCCTACATCACAATAGAATGACATACAGTAGAATCACGAATTACGAAGCAACTTAAGGGTAGTTTTGGTAATTCCCAAAATTATGTGGATGTGTATGTGCAACCAAACATGAGTTTTAGTAAAATTAAAGGCTACAAGGTGAGATTTTTTTTGGCAACCAAATGTAAGATTAATTGTTTTATTTAGTATAATCTTGACACTAAATTATACGGGTTTTCAGCTCATGAGACAACCAAATGTGCCGATAATACATGAATTTGATTTTATGACTAGTTATCAGCCATTGGCGAAAATAGTGGGTTTTGAAGCCAAAAACCCTAGAATAGATAGAAGAACCTAGAAAGAAATAAATTGGAAACAAAATTAACATGATGAGGTTGGAATGTTACTGACCTTTAGGCGGGAAAGTTTCTTCTGGTATACAAAATTATTACAATTGAGTGATACTTTTTTTTGTTCATATCTGATTCATTCAATTAGTTACCAATGAACTCATCATCTCGTCTGGAGTTGAATGAACCAATCGGAGACGCCATTTCTAGGGTCCGATTCGCTCCGCTCTCCAACAATCTCCTAATCACCTCTTGGGATTCCGTAAGTAAATGTAAATATAATTCCCCTGTTGGCTTGGCTGGCTGGGGCTTATGTTAAAATAAAATGTTATGTGATGATGATGGTGTTTTTTTTTTTTTTTTTTTTTTTTTTTTGCAGAATCTTCGACTTTATGACGTGGACAAGTGTAAGCTCAGATTGCAAGCTCCTGGTGAAGCCGCGCTCCTGGATTGTTGTTTCGAGACTGAATCCGTCGCTCTAACTGCCGCCTCTGATGGCTCTGTTCTCAGGTTTGTCAAGGATTTATTTCCATTTGATTGGATTTTAATAAAGGGATTTCAGGATTTGGGTGTTAAAAGTTAAAAGAGGCATGCTTTAATGTTGATATTCTTTTTGAATCTAAACTTTCCTAGATATGATATGCATTTGGGAACCAGCAAAGCAATAGGGAGTCATGACGACTTAGCAACATGTGTTGAGTACTCTGAGGGAACACGTAAGACATCGGTATCAATATCACCCTCGCTCATACGCATTTTACTTGCCTTATGAATTGAACCTTGTCAACTGAAGTATTGTGCTGGTAACTGTAAACCAGGGATCATTTGCCTCAGTCTTACTTTAGGCTCGCAGAACATTACTTGCAGCTGCTTTTCCCAAGAATCCATTGAGGTTATGTGTCACCAAGAAATAAGAATAGTCTCCATGTCCACAAGGACTTGG
Source organism: Linaria vulgaris (assembly GCA_948329865.1). Lineage (NCBI taxonomy): Eukaryota > Viridiplantae > Streptophyta > Magnoliopsida > Lamiales > Plantaginaceae > Linaria > Linaria vulgaris. The sequence continues at coordinate 70,692,945 of OX415249.1, forward strand.
TTGAACAGAGATCTAATCTCTCCTACTCTAATTGCCAAGAATACAAATAGATCAGCAGAAACATCAAAGAATAATTGTAGTTTAACTGAAACAGTCACTGAAAGCTAGAGTAGTTTTTTAATTTGTATTTCGTTGAACTCGCATATGTTTTTATACTGATAAATTGGTGAAGTGGCTAAACCTCATTGTCTTCTGTGATGATCTGCTGCAGTGATACATTGATTTTATTTGAATTTCTTTGGATTCATATATGTTATACTGACAAAGTAGTGAAGTGGTTAAACCTCAGTCTTTTGTGTCCATCTGCTGCAGTGACACAGTGATTTTATTTGAATTTCTTGGGTCTCATACATGGCATACTAATAAATCAGTGAAGTGGCTAAACTTCATTGTCTTTTGAGGCAATCTCCTGCAGTGAGATATTGATGAAAACTAGTTAGTCTACGCTTTATATTTACAAGAGACCACCAAAATTCGTGTTGATTTCTTACCAAAAAAATGGGGAAAGAAAAGGGACACAACCAAGATAATTTCATCAGGATTCATTACCATATTATTCTTTCATTGCATGTCGTTGTTGTAAATCATTGGGATGGTAATTAACAGCTTATGTAGGCTTTGTATGTCTGAGATTTTGATGAATATAATCAGTCCTTAAATGCTCCTTGAACTTATATTTAACGTCTACCAAACTGAACATGATGATCAGATATGGGTAAATAAGAATTTCTTCTTTTTATTGGTCGTGTGAAGTACTGTAATTCTATGTGAATCAGCAGTATATCAATGAGCTCATTCTCGTTGTAGTTCTTCTTTCTTGGACAGAGAATTAGTCAACTGTTATCTTCTCAGGTCAAACAATCTCTGCTGGTTGGGATAGAAAGATTAAATTTTGGGATGCACGGTTGTCTAAGCCTACTGGGTGCTTGAGGAGTTTAGGCCTGGAGGTTGAATCTATGGCCCTTTCTGGGTTCAATTTGATGGTAGCCGCCAGATCATCAGTTTACATTTATGATGTGCGTAACTTTGACGAATCAGTACAAGCAAAAGAGTTACGCATGGACATTTCCATAAAATGTGTTCGTCCAATAACTAATGCTGAAGGTACCACAACTATGTCCTTGTTTGGCATGCATCACATCATTATTTAGCTGATAATACTACATTGAAATGGCATAAATTACAGTGATTTACATGGTAAGGGAGTTTCTTTCCCTCTTTCATATTGGTTCTTATAAGTCAATTTACTTTGGGTGTAATTAGCTGTCAATATGCCGATGCTGAAGTTTTAAACTTTTATTCTTTACTTATTCGCAGTTATTTTTTATTCTGTTTTTAACAAACTTATATGACAATTTCCATATATCACACATCTTTCATTTATATTTGTTAATTTCATCTGTTAGTCACTTTAAATTTTGGTACTAACTGAAGCAGGGTTTGTTGTCGGATCAATTGATGGACGTGTTGCTTTGGAGTATCTCTTTCCGTCCAACCCACGTAATGAAGGGTCAGATTGTTTTTATGATCTTATGGATTCTAACCATTTCTACTAATAGTATGCTTGATTTTAATTGCTCTTGCAATGAAGTTCTTAATCATTGTTTTTCTCTTGGCTTTCATGCTACTGACTTATGTACAGCATGCATTTTATAAATATGATGATAATGACTAGTGGTTTGTATGATCTTCACACTATACTGGATCATTGGCAAGATTATACATTGCTCTAAATCCTCTCTATTTTCTTTCCTTTTGTTTTGCCCCACTATTCTTCTATATCCGAAAGGTGAATGACATCCTGTATGTTTTCCTTTTCAAATTCTACAGATATGCTTTCAGATGTCATCCAAAGGACAAGAATGGAAGACATCGTCTTGTGGCAGTAAATGATATCAGTTTCAACCCCTCGTATGTGTCCCTTCCATTTTTAGCTTGCTATTGTGATCTATAAAAGCACATAATTGGTGCTCTTTGCTGATTCAGCATAGATGGTGTTTTTGTTACTGGCGACAATGAGGGCTATGCTGCAGTATGGGATGCTCTGAGCAAGAAGCGCCTCTTGGAGGTAAATGTTTCTTTCTTTAGGAGATAGATTTTGCTGCCATATGATTGTCATAATGCTTTACTTATCATCCTTTTGCATACAGATGCCCTCTGCGAGGTCCTAATAGGATCATTGGATTAGTTCCATATCGAGTATTCTATGAAATAAAGCATAAACTCGGGGCTTTTGTTATTATATAAATAAAGCATAAATGTGATGGTTGAGACGACCTTGTTAAATCTTCAATTATCTGTTAATAGCTTGGTCCATGCTAGTAGTACACTTTGTTCCCCCTGTAGAGTTTTAACAAACAGATTACATATTTTAATGGTCATCTTCCAAACCACTGCCGTGTTACCAAAATGCGAATTACAACAGCTAATATGTATTTGATTTACTTTCCTTTTTGAGTTAATTTCTGTATTGGAAATTTTATTTTGTGGAACAAAACTTAGTAGCACGTGCATGTTCTCTTGCTACCTGACAGAACTAAATGAGTCTTTGAAATGATGTAATCCTACTCTTATGCATCCGTATTGTGCCCCAAGAACTATATTTCATACTTAATTGACAGGAGATCCGACTTTATACCAATTACTATAATTTATACTTAATCGACATGACATCAATTTCATGAGAAGTTTGAGTATGTTTCTCATGAAAAGCAATATTGCACTTTCAGTTTCCAAGATATACAAACAGTGTTGCATCTTTGGCATACAACCAAGACGGACATGTTTTAGCTGTTGCATCAAGTTATACTTATCAAGAGGCCAGTGAAAGGTTAGCTTGTCTACTTCGTTGACCTAAGGTTTTGCCGAAACCTTATTTCCCAAGCCTCTTTAGTAAATTCTCAATGTTCACACCTCACCATGGTCCACAAATCACACTTCGTTCTTGTCTGGAGAATTCGTCAAGCAATATAATCTCATTGTCCAATTTTTATCCATCTCAGCCTATGAATGACTTCATCATATTTTTTCTTTTGTTTCTATTATTTAGCCTCTAATTTTATGCAGCCAAAGGGGATGCTATGCTTTTCCAGTACTGAGTCTATTTGTGTGCAGGAAACCTTGGTTCTTGACGGAAACTAATTGTTTGGTACTACTATTTGGTGCACAACAATTAAAATGTTAGATTCTTGATGGTTAATGATTGAACAGTAATGTATAAAAAATGTCAAAGAGCAAAGTCAGTAGGGATTAATAAGCAGTGACCATGAGAAGATACAGAAGTTATCCTAAACTATTTCTAGGCAACAGCTGATTACTAGGTCAGGGATCCTTAGTGATGATATGAAAATTAATATTCAAATTAGCTGGAGTAAATTCATTTTTCAGGCATGTCGTTTGTTATGTTAAAGAGCATCATGATTTCCTATTTAATGCTTTCATGCATAAACTCTCTAGTACATGTGAGGAATTTGAGCCCAAGACCATGAGTAGTGTAAATGAAATTTTAATGATGAGTTTACTTTATCTGTCAACAAAATTCAGTCATCCATAGTCTTTCTATGTCACCAAAACCCAGTCATCCATAGACTTTCTGGAGTTAGAATCAAGATTTAGGGATGGCTTGGCTCGGTCATGGATGCAATATTCTTTTTTGATAAATTGTCGTGAGGAAATCCTTTAATATCTTGCAACAGCAGCATAACCACTAACCAATTACTGATTCGATCCCAAACTTGCACCATAAACATGTATTGACATTTGTCTGCAGCGTTAACTTGATTGCATGAACATTTTGCTTGTAACAGAGAAGAGATGCCTCAGATATTCGTGCATCAGATGGATGATAGCCAGATCAGATCAGCTTCTGCCAGCAGTTCAAGCAGGAAATTACTTCAGACAAGATGATAGGAGGTTGGTCACTGAACATCAATTTTGATCCATTTTTCGTTTTCGGATCATAACGAATTAAGCCATAACATGTGTTGGTCATTTTTTCTATCCTCCATTTTAAATATTATATAAATTATGCATTGTGAAGTTGAAAGTGTATTTTGTGGGTCAATGATTTTTGCTAACAATATACTCGAGATGGTCATTTGCGGAGTGACTCTTCATCAAATGAAACTTCTAGGGTAGACAGACTATTCGGAAAAACTTCCAAGATCTTGTGCTCATTTTTTTTTTCTTGACAGGCTCTCGCAGACTATATAGTATGTTGTATTGTATCCTGGAGGGCATCTAATTTTATGATAATTAATCATTGAGTATTCTTCTGTAATCTATCTGATAGTTGATACAGCTACTCTAGATTTTGTTTTGTGCTTCTTTCTGTACAACCACTACAGTCAATACCGTAAGATTTAGTGACATTTGGTGTTTTATCTGGATGGCATTGAAAAATAAGGTCTGAGTGATTCTCTTAATGTGAAAAATGTGCCTGAATTGTGTTACTAATGTGTGATGGTAGAATTTACTATGTTGGATGTTGAAATGAAAATTACATGGTTGAGTTAATTTCAGTTGTATGCGTTTTATGAACACGTGAGGTTAAGATTCAGATAGTGGTGTCCAATTAAGAAAAAATATGTTGCTTATAATTTTGTACTGGGTTATATAAGTAAAGTTCATAGTGCTAGAAAACATAATGCAAACAGAAAAATAGAAAAAAGTTTGCTTTGAGTTGTGTGAAAAGATCATTGTCCTAAAAACAACATTTCTGATTTCTCTGAGTATCGATTGAAGAAAGTATTAGCCTACAGGCTCAGCTAGCAAGAAGTCTTATTTATCGATCACAAGACATTGTAGGAAGTTGCCATTTTTTGTTTAAATTACAAATCCTTTTTTAGAATAAAATAAAACAATATAAATAATTTAAAATTCAAAAAAAAATTGAATTAATTAACTAGTTAATATATTAATTAATCTGAATTTACAACAAGCCCCAAGTTGCACCCAAGTGTTCAATCTTGATTAAAGGCTAATATAAAGTCTTAACGCCAACCCAAAAGTTCAACACGTGACTTAAATCTACATATTTTGATGTTTTCTTCCAATTGTGGGATGAAACAAAATTTCTTTTACGCACAAAATATACCAACAATTTCCCACTAATTTGTGTGTAAAAGTTTTTGCACGATTTTCATTATGCATACAAAGAGGTGTCTTTCGATTTAGACCCTAATTAGTGTACGTACATTAAGTCCTAAGAAACTCATGGGTCTCCGGAGATTTGAACATTATTAAAACGAAGACTAAATACACACGCCACATATCTTTAAGTCTCAAAAGATTCATAACACAACATTAGCACGGTTACATATGATCATGTGCTAATTTTGCTCTCGTGAACATGTATAAGAGTAACACAACTTTGATGTTCATATAGGTGTAATATCAACTTCGTCCTAGTTACTATGGACGACATGCAGTAAGACAAGACTTCATTAAGAGCGCAAAGCTCGTCCTCTTTTCATCACAATTGTTGGCACTACCTTCTTCTAACTTGGTCATAGAACTTTTTCAAGTGGTTCCGCGCAACTACAATAATTCGTTTGAACTCTTTAAGCTTTTAAATCAGCTTTTACTAATTTAAATTGTGTTTCCATTGTTGTTGCTCAATATATTTTTAAGTCCCATAGCGCTTGTTGAATGTCTTAGTAAATCTCTTGAAAGTACCTTAGTGAGAGGATGAACAAGATTATCTACATATTTCACATAAATTATGGTGATCACCTTATTCATGGTTAATTTTCGCACGCATGAATATCTTAAGCTCAAATGTCAGGATTTTTCGTTAGATACTTCACTATATCTAGACATTGAAGGTTCAATGTTGCAGTACAAATACATGGCCGACATTGGTTGCGGCCAAAACTCTATTTCTGACAATAATTCTCAACTCTCTGGTATATTTTAAGTATCCAAAGATTCTCGCAACAACTTTTCAGCGTAGGGTACTAGGTTTACTTGTAAATCTTAACGTCATGTAAACAACAAAAGTTATATCTGGCCTCGTACGGTGCATAGTACACATAAGAATTCCAATATCACTGGCATGTTCAAATTGTGCAACAAAACTTTAATTGTTTTATTGAGTTTATATGCTAGAATCTTAAGAGGTTTGCCTATTTATATTGACATACTAAAATTTATCAAGCATTTTATCAATATAACCACTTTGAGTTAATGCATAGCCTTTCTCATGCCTCCTAACATCTTCAAATAGTATCTACCTCTTTTAAATCGTCCATTTAAAAATAGAAGTTAGATATTTTTTGGTCTCCTAAATACTTTTCATGTAATCGCATATCATCTACAGACATAAGATCACTTCATATTCATTAGTCATTTTATAATAGATGCATTTATCAACAACGTTATGCTTGAAGTCAGTGGCTAAAATCAATGAATCCAACCTTTTTATGCCGTTACTTTGGAATTTATTTTGAGCCGCGACTTAACCAACTACAAACTTTATCTTTATTTCTCGAAAGTACAATTCCCTCGGGTTGCTCCATATACAATTATTCAGTTAAGACGCCATAAAAAGGTTATCTTAACTATCTATCTGTTGTTAATAGATGCTAATACAGTTAAGATTCTTATTGATGTTATTTTAGAGCATATGTTGATGGGGATATTTTAGGAGTGGCCCAATACTAATATTGGGTCGGCCCAAAGAGAAAGGCCCACTGCAAAAGAATATCGAACAACCACAATTCTATATTAATCGAGTATCGAACATCTTCGATTCGATCTAAGGGATCGATCGAACTACCCCAGTTCGATATACATCAGTCAGTCGCTACAAGGGCCCACGGGTCTATAAATATCCCGTCTCTTCGCCTTCTCATCATTCAATCAACATTCATTACCTACACCAGTATATCGAACCGACTCTGCTCGATACACTTTATTGTTCGATACTCTAACTCAGTTCGATACTGTCCACATTGACGTTGACCAAGATCGAACCGCAACTGTTCGAGATTCACGATATCGAATTCACATCATTCAATACATTGCAGGTTCGATCAACAGTATCATCGAATCACCACAATTTGATACACATAGATCGAACGCAATTGGTTCGATTGACCCAAATCTTTGTCTAAATAGGATATCAAGAGTAATTGTCTACTTGTATTATATAGTAGGTGTTCCGGACCAAGTTAGTCCGTTTATTGTAATAGACTAGCATTATTTTGGCAATTGATTAATCCTTTGTAACGTTTTATGGCATTTTGTTACCCGAACGAAATAAGACCAAAATATATGTATAAAAATAATCTATAAATTTTTTGGGTTTGTAGCCTTTGAAACTGATTTGAGTGTTTTAAATTACATCTGACTGAACTCATAAACTTTTTCTTTCGACTCATTTCAATTGATTAAAGTGTTTTTATTTAACTTTTTGACAATAATAAGTTATGTACGTTATGACCAATAACCACACTTTCTTATATCATTGTCGAATGTCACACATATGTTTGTTTTCAATTGAGAATCTTAATGTATATTGTGCTTCTACGACTCAATTAAATTATAGAGAGTGAGTATTCCGCACCTTGTTGTTTATAAGTACACATTTTTTTTTTAAATATGAACTTAATTTGTTTCTTGTCATATTAGTATATATTTAAAGAAACATTTTGAATGTGAACTCAAGTCTAAGTAGATACTCTAATAACATTTTGTCAAATATTTATAAGTATATTTTTCAACCGAAACAAATAAAGGCAGATGATTCATATGAACGATTCAACGTGATTTATTCATGGTTCATATAAACTATCACAATCTAAGATTACATGCTTGGTTGTTCTTGTTGTTGTATTTATATGTATTATATATAAATATTGAAAAATAAAGGAGTGACTTGAGGTTATACTCCTCAACATATAAAGTTTCTTCCCTAATGATGATTTGAGGGATGAATTATCATTTTGTTTTGTGTCATTTTGTGATCTTGGTAGACATAAAAGGAACTCTATTAGCATGGGGCTTATTCGTGTAACTTTGCTATCCATTTCTCCACAAAGATGCCAAACAAACATAAAAACATAAAAAAGTGCTCAACAGATCAACTTGGTCATTAAAAGCCCATCTACAAAGTACAAAATATGTTTGCCCACCACTTAGTTGGCTTAAATGCAATAAAGATTCTTCCTATGGAGATCGCAAGTCCTACACAACATTTATCATCAAAGACGGTTGGGATTTTGTATTATTTTCTCATTTGTTTAAGACCTCTTATTGGCTCCTTATTTGATGCATCAAGACCTAAATGTTCACACTTACTAAGTCCACGCTAAGTAGCTCACACTGAAGGTGAAGATGAGGAGGAAGAAGAAACACCACAAAGATGAAGAGTGCACAATGTATTTATTTTCATTCTTCTTGCAAACTCTATGTATCTCTCTTTCCCACTACAATGAACAACCTTACACTCTACTACACAAAGAAGTCTCATACATGATTGGTTTAAAGGAGAATTTGCCTAGGGTATAAGGATATTTGGGACAACAACAAAAAACAAAATGGTCAATGGATCTATTATTTTTGTATCACCAGATATTCTCTTTGCTCGGATCTTTCGGTAGTGGAAGCTTTGTCTTTTCTTCATTTATGCCAACGACTTAATGTAGCTAACACTCCGCGTGCAATCCTCAAGTAACTCATTAGTTGCATCACAAATCGAAGAGGTCTTATCACATGGTCGATTAGATCCTTTGGTGATTGATACTTGCAAGCTTCGAAACCTTTGACCGATGTAAAAATTTAATTACCTAAATCGGCTCATAAATTTGTCCAATTGGCCTTTTGAAATAATTAGACTTCACGTTTTTAGCTTTATATCTTCTCTCGAGTCGTTGTCCCTTATGTTAGGGAAGGTGTGAACACACTATTATTGTAATTCGTCTCCTCATTAAGAAAATTTATCCCTCTAAAAAGGTGCAATCTATATGGTGCATGGTTAGAAAGGTGCACGAGCTCGCAGGCTAGAAACTCTTCACAATAACAACGATAAGAAGAAGAAATGGAATCATTGAGCTAATAAATATTATATAGGATATAAACAAGATAAAGCCCCTCGGCGTCGTTTTGACGCAAACTCTCTCTGAGAATCCTAGCCGTCAACCGCTTCATCAAAACCAATCGGACGGTTCATAATCAATTTACCCTTTCAGAAAACCCTAAAATCTCCCTCCCACTGAGTCAGCACACGCTGAGTAGCAGCTTACCTAATAATATAATATATACACGCAAAATCATTACGGTTTAGTTTTTCTCTCGCCCCTCCCTCCTTCAACACTCACTCTCTCTCTCTCGCTCTAGAATTTATACATACAACATATTAATTAATATATATTTCGCCGTTGAACCGTCACCGCCGAAGATGTCGGACGAGGAGCATCACTTTGAATCGAAGGCCGACGCCGGAGCGTCCAAAACCTATCCGCAGCAGGCCGGAACTATCCGCAAAAACGGTTATATTGTTATCAAGGGTCGCCCCTGCAAGGTTTTTATTCCTTTTTCATTTTAGATCTGGACCTCAATCTTCTCTGATGATGGTCAATTTCTAGCTTTATTTTACGGATTAAATTTCAAATTTGTGTTTTTATACGGTCATCAACGCAGTGGATATATATATATATATATATATATTTTGATTTGGTTGTTCGTTTTATTGTAATTGGGTTGGAGTGAATTCTCAAGTTCTGACTGGTTGAATATTTTTGAGTGGTTTGCTTTGCTTTGCTTTCAAAAGTAAAAGCTTTTGTATAATAATAAAGAGTTGATGAGGCCTCAGTTGCTAAAAATATCTGACTTTGATTCTAAATATTATTATTGCTTTAGCTGTTTTCTCGTAAAATATTCTGTAAACAAGCATTCAGATGGACAAAAGGTGATATGATCAGATTGATCAAAGCGCTAGTTATTTATTATATATAGCATGGCGTGGAGACTTCTTTTTGGCAGGGTGGGTGTATTGAATTTTACCCAATTGTAATTAATTAATGATTGCTTTATTCTGCAAAACGTGTTACAGGTTGTGGAAGTTTCAACCTCCAAAACTGGAAAGCACGGACATGCTAAATGTCACTTTGTTGCAATTGATATCTTCAATTCAAAGAAGCTCGAGGATATTGTCCCTTCCTCCCACAATTGTGATGTATGTAATTATGTTTATGTTTTTCCACTTTTATATGGCTGCTCTGCTAAATTAGGTGGTTTTGGTTTCTTCTTCCTATTTCAGGTTCCCCATGTTAACCGTGTGGACTACCAGCTGATTGACATCTCTGAGGATGGATTCGTATGTGGCCACAAAGTTTCTCTTTTTTTAAATTGTACATTGCATTACTACTACATTAAACTATAACCGCAGCGGCGGAATAATTCTGTAGGTGAGCTTGCTGACCGAGAATGGCAACACCAAGGATGACCTCAGGCTTCCAACTGATGATGCTCTGCTTACCCAGCTCAAGGATGGCTTTGCTGAGGGGAAGGACCTTGTTGTGAGTGTTATGGCTGCTATGGGAGAGGAGCAGATCTGTGGACTCAAGGACATTGGCCCCAAGTAATTTGGTGTCTGTCCAGGCCAGCCAATCATTAGAGTCTTAAACCAATACACAATATATTATATCCTAGGTTTCTCTTTCCATGATGGAGGATTGTGGGCCATCTCGTGCAGGATTACTTACTACTATGAATAATGGTCTTACATCCTCATGACTATCAAGAAACCTTTTCCTATTTGCTCGGATCATGTGTGTTAAAGTGTATGTTCTGTTTTTTCTTCACTTTTTTATCTTATATTTGTCTTCCAAGCTATATATGGATTTCAACTTTTTTTCATGTTGTGTGATGAATTGGATTTTCCTGCAATTTGGTTGATTATGATCATTGATCTTTGCTTTCTGTTCAGTTAATTTGATGGTTTATCTAGTTTACTTCTGCAATGTTTCTATCTGTTCACCTCTTTTGAGTATCAATAATTTGCGGTATGATGATAGTTTTTAGTGATCAAATAGCTGCTACCATAATTAAGTACTCAGCTCCTGCGTGTTTCTTATTTTATTTTTGTTAAAAATTTATTGTTTTGGATTTTAGTGTTTGATTTAGGCCAATCTCAGCTGTTGATTTCATCTGAAAAGTCGTTTAGTTACAAGGTTACTAGTTATCTTGTATTATACTGAGTTCTTATGAAGACGCATATATGTTTTCCACACATTTGGTAAGAAAAATGATCTCCAATGGTATGATGATCTTTTCTGAGCTTTTGTAATTTAGTTAAACAAGGTCAGGGCCATGGTTCGGGTCATTGATGGATTTGCGCCAAGATTTCTTTTTTTATTTTTTTGTTGTTTATCAGGGATTTGTAGTATTTTTAATTGTACTTTTATGTTGATTTATTGAACTGCATCTAGGGTTGTGCGATCCGGTATATTAGAAGAAGGATTTGGTTCAGTGATTTTATCGTTTACCAAATTAAACTCATTCAGTATGATTTGTTAATTATTTTCATTCAGTACGAGTTGGTAATTATTTGTTCGGTTCTGTATTTTTGTCAAATTTTAGTTGAGTTTTAACGATAAGCAATAAAAATCTGATAACATAACTCTTTTAAAATTAAGAATTATAACAAACAAAATACAAAATGAATAAACAAATAAGTGTCCACAATCAACGCTAACAAATATAATATCAAAAGGTAATATTCGACATCAGTAAAAAGTAAAAAACTAATGATCATAGTCTTTCGGCAATTTATAGTTTTAGATCTTAAGAGGGAAATTGTATGAAATAAACAAAAATTACAAAATATCTTAATTCACTTGTAAAATAATATTAATATTTTAAGTCATATATCTAGCATTTCAACTTTTATCTTTGCGTTTCACTTGAGCCTATTGTCAACATCACTGTTTATCTAATGGCTTATGTGTAATTATGTTTGTTTAATTATTTTATTTTTGAATTAGGTAATATTAATCTAGTAATTTAATGAAGTTTTAAACTTTATTTAATGAGTATTCAACATAAGAAATTAATAATAACGACTGATTTTTTTAAAGAAGGTAACTAGAAAATATATTTTAATATTTATATTAAAAAGAGAAAAAAAGAGTTGGTAATCGGTACCGTTTGATTACTGTTTACTGAGCCCTCGTACTAGATACCAAATCAAATGATAATTTGATATTTGAAATGTGATCGTTCGCCGAATAAAAAAAAATAAATTAATGAGTATTCAACATAAGAAATTAATAATAACGACTGGTTTTTTTAAAGAAGGTAACTAGAAAATATATTTTAATATTTATATTAAAAAGAGAAAAAAAGAGTTGGTAATCGGTACCGTTTGATTACTGTTTACTGAGCCCTCGTACTAGATACCAAATCAAATGATAATTTGATATTTGAAATGTGATCGTTCGCCGAATAAAAAAAAATAAATTGGTACATCAGTATGGTACATTTGCATCAATACCCATTGGGATTGACCATGACATATAAGTCTCAGTACATGATCTTTTAGTTACGTCTATCAAAAGCATTTAACCCGAACTCTAAATAAAGGGTTCTGTTGTCTTCAAACTGAGTTTTTTTTTTTTTGATAGGTAAAAAATAATAGGCTGTTAAACACAAGCCGTAGTTACATAGTTCAAAAGAGGGAAGCCTCCATCTCTAAATACGGAAGATGGTAAGACCTCTGGGGGAATGAGACCAAAATGATTAGCTTCAATAGCCCAGTGGGCTAAGCTATCAACTGCTGCATTACAATTCCTATGCACAAAATAAAATTTCCAAAAGGGGTGGTCACTCCATAGCTTCCTGATGTCTTTGATCAGGCTGGAAGCTGTCCAGTCCGGAGTAGCATCGTTGTTGTTAATGAGGTTAACTGCATTTAGGCTGTCAGACTCAATGATCACCTTTGATAGTTTCAGTCTAATGCACCAGAGGCACGCTTGCTCAATGGCAAATGTTTCTGCTGCTAGGACATCATGGTTGAGTTTCCCATGGGCAAAAGCAAACAAGATCGACCCATTTGAGTTTCTGAGAATGCCTCCTACTGTAGTTTTTCCTTGTTTGAATGCTGCATCGACATTGACTTTAGTGTAGTTCATGTGGGGGGGCCTCCAATGGTTTGAACAATTCTGCTCTTTTCTGCTTTGGATTCTAATCTGATGTGCTTCAATATGATCTCCAGCTTTGAAGTTGAGATCTTTAAGTATCTGGAAGTTATCAACAGTGGCATTAGAAAATAAAACTTCATTTCTCTTCTTCCAGATAAGATCAATACAACAAGTATAAAAAATAACAAAGTCCTCCCTGTTAGCATTTGAGTTGAATAAGTTGGATTTTTTGTCCAGCAATATTCTGATCAATTGTATAAAGTTGCACAATTGTATAAAGTTGCAGTGAGAGAATTTGTCAATTCTAAATGACCATTTAGATGCAAAGCAAAGTGATCTGATGAGGGGACATTCCAGGAACATATGATCAATGGATTCCTCACCCTGCAAACAAAATTTACAAGTTAGGTCATGGACTTTAAACCTCGAATTAACTCTACATGAAGTGGGGATAATGTTGTGAGCAACTCTCCACAAGAATAGTTTCAATCTATTGTGAAGTTTTGAAGACCAGATTAGTTTCCACAGGTTATCATCAGCAGTTGGTGATTGAGAATCAACAATCAAGTGGTAGGCGGCTTTGGAAGAGAGGACTCTTGTCGAAGAGTAAGTCCAGAAAAAGGTGCCATCTAGAGGAGATTCACAGAACTCAATTTTGAGGATTGCCTGAGCAATTGGTTCATCAAAATTTTTACCAAGGAGGTCTGAGTTCCAATTATCTCCAGAGGGCAACACAAGATCCCCCACCACCAGGGGTGTGGGGGTTGAATTATTGGCTGATATATGTGGTGTTGGTATGAATCCTTCAATACTAGGAATCCATGGAGAATTCCAAATTGAAATTGAAGAAGTGGAAAACACCCTACAACAAGCTCCCTTAGCAAGGATATCTTTACACTTTAACACATCTCTCCAGAACCAAGAGGAGTTACTTGGGGCAACAATGTTATCATCAGTAAAATTAAAATTTGTTAAATACTTGAGAGAAAGGAATTTCACCCAGTTTTTATGCTTTGCCACAACAATATTCCAAGCTTTCTTAGACAATAAAGCAATGTTAAAGTCTTCCATTTTCCTAAAACCCAAACCACCTTTAACCTTTGGCAGAAAAATGTCATCCCAAGACTTTAAAGCAAACACATTATCATTCCTATTAACACCCCACCAAAACCTCATACATAGTTGATCAATTTTTTCACAAATGTTTTTAGGCAGGAGACAAGTTTGCATAATATTGACAGGAAGAGCTTGAGCTACAGATTTAATGAAGATAACCTTACTAGCTTGGGGTAGGTTGGATTCTTTCCAGTTAGAAAATTTCTCAGCTATCTTAGACACCAGATCATTAAGAGCCAATGTTTTGGATTTAGGCTTACAGAAGTACTGCCCCAAGTGTTTACCTTTATGGTCACATTTTTCCAGATTGATGAGAGAAAGGATACTTTGGGAGACCTGTGGCTCAACATTTGAGCTAAAATGGATATAAGACTTTGCTTTATTGACTTTTTGAGAGGACCAAGTGTGGAACTTTTCAAGGCAAGTTTCCACATTGATTGCATCTTCATCAGTAGCTCTACAGAAAACTGTAAGGTCATCTGCAAAAAAGATGTGAGAGATAGCATGAGTATGTCTAGAAATTTTTATCCCTCTAAACAATGATTCAGCTTCAGCTTTATAGAGCATTCTTGATAACAATTCAGCATAGAAGAGAAAGAGATGGGGGGAGATTGGATCTCTTTGCCTAAGTCCTCTAGTTGGTTTCAAATACCCATAAGAAGCACCATTGATGATGAAAGAGAAGCTGCATGAAGTCACACACTCAGAAATCCAGTCAATGAATTTAGAGCAAAATCCTAGGTTTCTAAGGATAAGAAAAAGCAATTTCCATTCAACTCTATCATAAGCTTTAGTGAGATCAAGTTTAAGGGCCAAGACACATTTTTTACCTTTCTTTTTAGCAATATAGTTCATCACTTCCTGGGAAATAATAGCATTATCACTCATGTCTCTACCAGGGATAAAAGCTGATTGGTTAGGACTAATTCACTTATCCAGACAAACTTTGAGCCTATTTGCAAGTAATTTAAATATAACTTTATATGACACATTGCACAGACTTATAGGTCTATAATTCTCAACTTTGCATGCACTGTCACTTTTAGGAATGAGAGAGATAAAGCAGTGATTACCTGATTTCAAGATTTTCCCTGATTTGAAGAACTCAGTAACTGAGTTGATGACATCTTTACCTGTTGTGGCCCATAAATTCTTGAAAAATCCAGGAGAGAATCCATATGGGCCTGGGCTTTTAAAAGCCTCCATATCAAACATGACCCTCTTAATTTCCTTAGGAGATGGAATACTGCACATCATAAGGTTACCATGATCATTAATAACACTAGGAAACAAGTTTTCCAGATTAGATGGAAAGGGGAGGGGTTCTGCATCCACAAAGTTAGAGCAAAACAATTTATCATAGTAGTCCAAAAAGCTTTGACCAATGCCTTTCCAATCAAAGATAAAATTACCATCTTCTTTTTTCAAGAAGTGAATTCTATTATTTCTAGCTTGATAGATAGCAGTAAGGTGGAAGAATCTAGTATTTGCATCTCCATCACAAAGCCATTTCACTTTTGCTTTTTGTTTCCAAAGTGTTTCAATATTCAGACTAGTAGCACCAAGTTCAGCAGAAAGTTTCTTATTCTCAATTTGGTTTTCTATTGATTGGTCTAGGTTTTGAATAAAACCAATTTTAGACTTAAGCACATTAACTTTTGTTTGGCAATGCTCAAACTCCTCAAGATTCCAAATTTTAAGTTCCCTTTTAATATTAGAAAGTTTAGAAGCAAGTTGATATTGGCAAGATCCAACAGTTTGCACACGCTAGGCTTTTTCCACAATCTTAACACAGTTAGGGTGAGAAATCCACATATACTCAAAACGAAAAGGTTTTTTTACCTGCCAAGGAGTAAGAATCAGTACACATAAGGAGGGGGGGGGGGGGGAGTGATCAGATTCGATGGCAGGTAAATTGGCAATTGAGGCATTAGGGAACAACAAGTTCCATTCCGAATTCGCCACACCTCGGTCAAGTCGTTTCCTGATGTTAGCTTCTCCCAACCTGTTGTTGTTCCAAGTAAAAGCAACTCCTTTTGCACCTAAATCTGAAAGACCAATGGCAAGGAGTCTAGCACTAAAAGGATTGTTAGTAGGGGGGGGGGGAGAAAATATTACCTCCCTGTTTTTCAGATTGGACAAGAATATCATTAAAATCCCCTAAAACAATCCAAAGGCCCTCACATATAACTACAAGGTTATTCATTTGTTCCCAGAAATCTGGCTTCAGGCAATTAATAGGAGGGCAATAGATACCCGAAAGATACCAAAATTTATCAGACCCAAGGTTAACTGATATAGTAATATTCCAAAAAGACGAATAAATAACAGAAATAGAGAGGGAGGATACCCAAGCCAAAATAAGACCACCTACTATGCCCACAGGAGGAATGATGTGGTGGTTGGAGAGATTTGCCCGGTTGAGAATACGAATAATGGAATTACTTTTTTTTTTGTTTTTACTTCACTGAGGAACAAAAAATCCGGCGAAAAATCGTTAAGAAGCGATTTTAGCGCCGTTACTGCCTCCGGTTTCCCCATGCCACGGCAGTTCCATGTAATTGCTTTCATAGCTCAGTTGTTGACTCTCCGTACAAGACAAACTCTACATTGCCAAGTCCCTGCAAGCAAAAAGTTTCTGACTCACAACTTTGAGTAGATCGGACCCCATACTAACAATGAAAAGAGGTAAATAAAGAACTTAAAATAAAAATTAAAGAATGAAAGGATGATTGATGTAGGCCATGGAAGATTAGAGCTTTTAGAAAAAGGTAAAGAGGCTGTGGAACACGGATTAAGAAAGAAGATCTGAGATCTTGGAAATAAAAAAGAGTTCTGGTAGAAAGAGACCAGTGAATAATCAAGAAGACCAAACTAATGCTGGTGGAGCTGCCGCTAATGTGGCGGCGGAAAACCCTAACAAGAGGAAAAGAGAAAAAAAGTCTTCAAACTGAGTTGATTGATGATCTCTTGCATGTTTCCTTAAGGTTTGGTAAAGTATGAATCTTTTATTGTTGTATTGCAGGAAGAGATAAACGACAAATAAAATATTCCCAAAAGAGGGCCGCCTGCAATTTTAACAATAAATTGAGTTTCTTCACAATTTTATTATATCAACTATTATCCTTTTCTAATTTAATCATTGTATCACATATTAATATCAATACCTGTGATTTTTTTTTATTATTTTTGCTTCAATTTTGTTTAGAGTTCATGTGTTGCTAACTTTAACATTTAAGTAGATTATAAATATAAATTTTATTTGTTATACTTAAAATTAGAGAAACAAAACATCAATTGTCTTTTATTCTTGAAAAGCAAGAATAAAGGAGATTGTTTTTTTAAACAAATGTAAATCAAAAGCCATTAGCAACATCATTTTTCAACAAAGAGATAAATGTGGGTGGGGAGTAAGCATAAAACTCGATCCTCCATCTTGCGAGTACTTGGCAATTGCATCGGCCATTTTGTTACTCGATCTAGCAATCCAACGAAACTCTTTCGTCCATGTCTTTTGGAGCAAGCATCGACATTCTTCAATCTTATCCTGTAGAACACGACCTCTCAAAGTGCTACCTGATATAAGCTTGAAGGCTTTTTGACAATTCGTCTCAATTTCTAAACGTTGTATACGTTTCTCCCATGCGCATGTTAAACCAATCTGCAAGGCTTCAATTTTGGCTTCCAAAACTGTAGGGCTAGCTACTTTTTCCACAAATCCCCATATCCACGAGCTCTGTTTGTCTCTTAGAATTTTCTCAACACTTTCGCTGTTCCTATGAGCATGCACGCTGCCGTCAACATTTAACTTGTACCAATTCTCCTTTGGTTTAATCCACTTGCAACTATCTTTCTTTTTAGTCCTCTAGTAAATCTTCAACAAATCAGCACTCATCTGCTTAAATTGGCAAACGATGGATAATGTTGTTTCCTCCTTTCCGTTAAAAACACGTGAGTTCCGAGCTTTCCACAACATCTAAATGCTCGCGACAAATAAAACACTCCACGTCGCGACAAATAAAGGAGAAATTTTGCACATCACACTATGTTAAACTTTGTCGTTATGATTGCATTCGAAAGAATTTCTTGTCATAATGGGACGAAGTGTTCTTACACGTTTCATAATTTGGAAGCTATAATGCTATAATGATTTTTATTTTATGCTCAATCTAGTTGTGGGTCCCGTTTGCTGAATTATTATCCTAAAACATATGTATTGTTGAAAAAGTTAACAAAAGCAACTTATATATATAGAGTAAAATGCAAAAAACTACCCTGTGTTATTTCTAATTGGCAAAAAAGCCCCTATGTTTTTTTTATTAGCAAAAAACCCCCTGTGTTATTTGGTCAAAGGCAAAAAACCCCCTATGAGCCGAAATTGTAACACACGCGCTGCACATGCGAATTGAGTTAGGTTTTTTCACTGGAAATTACTATTTTGCACTCAAATATGTTTAAGAAAATAAAATGAAAATGTAAGACAAAAAAAATGAAAAATAAAAAATTAATTATGCAGAATAATTAAACCTATTCAATAAAGTACTGAATAATAAAAGAGGCTTTTATTCAAAAGAAAAACCAAAAATACAAACTGGAAATAATTGTAGGTTTCTAATAAGGGCAAAAATGACATTACACAATAAGTCAATGCTAAATATGATTTTGGGGCAGTTTGCTAAAGAAATAATAACACAGGGGGGTTTTTGCTAATAAAAAAAACACAGGGGCTTTTTTGCCAATTAGAAATAACACATGGTAGTTTTTGCATTTTACTCTATATATATATATATATTAAAAATAAAAACCAACGTGATTTTGAATTCGAGGGGGAGAGAGTCGGGCCAATTTTACAAATTTGATATTTCTATTGAATAAATTGAAATAAGTAGAACATGAATTTTAGGGGCAAAAAGGGCAAACCAAAAGATGAACATGGAAGGAATGGATCCATAGTAGAGGTGGAGATATAAGTACAAACGTATATATATGGATTGTATATAAAACACAAATTTATGCATTGTATTGACTATTTTTACTATATTTTTTGTACTTTTTATTATCATATAGTAAAGATGTTGTGGTCCAATTATTTTCAGATTGACGTTCTAGGCACAATCACGCGTGGTCTTAGCCAGGGGCGAAGCCAGGATTTCATATTAGGGGGGGCGATATTCGTTAAAAAAAAAAAATTATACGCACACAACTTATTATTTTCCGGCAGACAACTCTAGAGTGAAGAATCGTTACCTAGCACCAATAGAAAGTTGTCGATTTCGATGAATCTGAGCTAGGCTTTAACTTAGCATAAAATTTAAAACCATGCAAAATATTATTACGCTAAAAAAATTGTATCAAAAAATACCTCAACAAATATATATTGAATAGAGAAATACAACTTTGATTTCTTTATAAATGTCATGTTATATAATCCACAGAGTATCATAAAAACATTAGTCAATTTTATCATATGCTTCTATTGAACATATGTATTAATCGTGTTTAGTGTATATTCAAACTATCTCGTAGATAGTTTTAGTAATATAAACAATATAGCTTATTTATAAAGTATAATAATATCAAAAAATGTGCATATCTCTTAATACGCATTATTAAAATCATAGGAAATTAAGTATTGTTGTCCATAGTTCTGCATTCACTTGATTTATTGAAGAACTAATCGAAATGCCTTTGATAATTTAAACTAACTCATCTACTATATAAGCTCGATAGTATTAATTTGAGGTCATATTTGTTTTTAGTTTAAGCTTTAGGCTTTAAAAATGAAAGACTAAGTAAGACACAAATAAGAATATAAACCCGGAACAATTCAAAAGGTTGTTAAAACTACTCCAGTAAATTATATATATAATTACTATAAACCAATAGTAAGATAAATTAAGTTTAATATATGTGGAAAGTAGCCAAACACTCATAGTGGAATTGGTAGGTCCATTTTCTTCTCTTCTATGGGTAGCAGGCTATTATTGGGGGTGCAAAGATTATCACAATGCAACAAATTATATTTTATTTATACATGTTAATTAGAGAATCATGAGAGGCTGGGGGGTGCAGGGGCACCCACATGCACCCCCCGTGCCTCCGCCCCTGGTCTTAGCGTGTCCCTAAACTTAATGGAGTTTCGTAGAATTAATGTTTTGAGGATAAAACAAACAAAATAAAAATTGGACATTTGTTGGGGCTTAAATAATTATGAACTTTTGGATTATTATGCTATTTAGAAATTAAATACTTTTAAAATCAGTGGAGCCTTTATCCAATTGTTAAAGTTTTTTTTTTGGTGTATTTAAGAAAGTCGTGAAGTTTTGTGGGTTCTTTTGCAATTTATGGAGGTCCAAGATGGAAATAGCAAATACTATAGGACAAAGAATAAATAAAATGATATCTAAATATGACTACAGTTTTATATGAGAGAGGGAGACAGTTGGCAGCTAGTACACTTGGCCGCCCAAAGATGAAAAATGAAGGACAAGAAGGTGCAAAAATGTGATTTTTTTTTTTTTTGACTTTTGAGCATGGAGAAACCAAGTTTTGTTATAAAGAAAAAGAATGTTTGTATATAAGATACATTTACTGTGGTATGGAGGTACTTTATGTATTGTTAGATTTAGTTTTCAAATAATAAATCTTGTGAGAGATATTTCACATTGGTTTTGTGTTGATATGATGTGAATGCAAAGTACAATGAAAATATTTTTTGAGTTTTATCCACATTGGTAAAGTATGTTGGCCTATAACTCATGGTACCTATAAAGACTTTTATGAGCTTAAGAGCTTTAGTTCTTATATGCCAATTTTACTAAAGTGGCTTAAGTGTCCCAAATAGGAAAAATAAAAACTATTTGTGAGTTTATATATGTTTGCACTATATTAATTGGATAATAAAAAGTGCAAGACATAGGTGGTGCACATGCACACACGCGCCTAGCCAAGCCCGGCCCGCCGCGTGCGCGTGACGCTTTTGTTTGGCGCACTTTGCACTTAACACGCTTGCATCGCTCATCGATCTAAGCCGTAGATTCTTTGTAATTAGTTAAATAAGATGAACGACATTGATTTAATCTGAATATTAAATTAATATAGATTAAATTGGATGGTGTGGATTTAATCTTACTTAAGATTTAAATCCGACGGCTCAGATTAATCCGAGAAAATATGAAGGGAATATTTAAAACTCCGATTTTAAATATTAACAGTCGCATATTTTGGAGCATGAGAGTTGTGACTTTCTGTGAAAGAATACCAGTGGAAAAGTTGTGACTTTTCCATACAACTTCTCTACGTCTATATATTCGTGGGATTATCACAGGCAAAAGCGATCACATTTTCGTATCTCTCATATACCATACAAAAATAATTGTTGTAGAAATTGTTTATGTATTAATTGCATTCTTGTTCTTAATTCTGTTTATTGATTTCGTAAGTCCAAAACGCAGTAAATAGTTATTTTATTTTCTGGACTTAAATTGTATCCTGGGAGGCGATTCGCTCTAACCCTTTTGGCACACGAGGTGAGGGCGAATTACGCTTTAAGGAAAACGTCTTTAGTTCACGACTTTCAAGTTCCAGATTATGGCATTTTCGATAAACTCATCAACAAACTTAAAGCGTAATTTTGCGTTTTCAAAAATGTCTGAAGAAGGATCGTTGAAGGAGTTCGTTACCAACATTGTGAAATTGGAGAAGTTCAATGGAGACAACTTCAGGCGCTGACAGAAAAATTTGCACTTCCTTTTGGCGCAACTCGGGGTAGTGTACGTTATGACAACTCCGAAACCAGAAGCGAAGGACGATGAGACCGTTGTTGAAACCAGAAGCAGGCTGAAATGGGAAGAAGACGACTACTGTTGCAAGGGACATATTTGCAACTCGCTATCAGACACACTGTTCGACATGTGCCATGAGAAACCAACCGCTTTAGAAGTCTGGGACAATCTGGAGAAAACAAATCTGGTGGAGGACGCTACTCGTAAGAAATTCATCACCAGTAAGTTTTTTCGTTATTTCATGGTGGATGGCAGAAAGGTACTTGAGTAGTTTTATGAGTTAAAACAAATAGTTAATCAGTTTAAACAACATGCTTTGAATATGGATGAACCTATAATTGTATCTGCTATCATAGACAAACTTCCTCCTTCCTGGAAAAACTTTAGGAAGGAACTTAAGCACAGGAAAGAGGATATTTCTCTTGTAGATCTTGAGAGCCATCTTAAAATCGAAGAAGAAGGCAGAAACCGAGATGGTGGAGTTGGTTCCAAGGTCATGGTGCTTGAGGGAGGAAGTAGTAGCAAGCAGAACAATAATTCGGGCAAAGAAAATGGTAAGAAGAACTCCAACCAGAATCCCAAAAAGAGAAAAGCGAGTACCAATAATGCTTGCTGGCAATGTGGAAAAGAAGACCATCAAAAGAAAGATTGTCGTGGCAAATCTAAGAAACAGAAAAAAGAAAACAATACAAACAAGCAGAAGTTTGTGGCAATGATTTCTGAGATGTTTGCTGAGATCAATCTTGTTGGGAATGACCGATCATGGTGGATTGACTCTGGAGCAACAAGGCACGTCTGCAAAGACATGCCCATGTTTGTGGAGTATACACCAGAAAATGATTGCTCTGTCTACATGGGAAATGGCGCAAGCGTTGCTGTCAAGGGAAAAGGAAAAATGCTGATGGAGTTTACTTTGGGGCATGAACTGGAACTCACTGATGTTTACCATGTTCCAGAAATTAAGAAAAATCTTATCTGAAAGCCTTCTTAATAAATTTGGCTTCAAACTTGTATTTGAGTCGGATAAATTTATTTTAACTAAGGGTGGATCCTTTGTAGGCAAAGGATACTTGTGTGAGGGAATGTTCAAACTCAATGTAACTGAGAACGCTATTAATAAAGTATCTTATTCTGCTTATATGCTTGACTCTTGTTCTTTATGGCATGATAGACTTGGGCATGTTAATTTTACAAAATTATATCATATGTCTAATCTGAATTTAATTCCCAGTATTTATAAAAATGTGAATAAATGTAATATATGCATCCTCACAAAAATAACCAGAATGCCTTTTCCTAAAGTCGAGAGAACAACAGAAATATTAAACTTAATACATAGTGATTTATGTGATTTTCATAGCACTCTTAGTAGAGGTGGAAAAATTTATTATGTAACTTTTATTGATGATTACTCTCGATTCTGTTACGTTTATCTTTTGAATCACAAGCATGAAACATTAGATAAATTTAAAATATTTAAGGCTGAAGTTGAAAATACATGTGGAACCACCATAAAACGTTTAAGAACTATAGAGGTGGTGATATTATGATCCTGCATTTTTTGAAAATGTTGGTATTGTTCATGAAGTTACTGCACCCTATACTCCACAACATAACAGAATTGCTGAAAGAAAAAATAAGAGATTAACTGAAATGATTAATGCTATGTTGTCCAAATCTGGACTTAACAAATGATTTTGGGGTGAGGCACTTTTAACAGCGTGCCATGTGTTGAGTAGAGTGCCTACTAAGAAAAATTCTACAACTCCATATGAATTATGGAAGAAAACAAAACCGAACTTGAAGTATTTACGAGTTTGGGGGTTGTAGAGCTATA
This sequence comes from Linaria vulgaris, assembly GCA_948329865.1. NCBI lineage: Eukaryota > Viridiplantae > Streptophyta > Magnoliopsida > Lamiales > Plantaginaceae > Linaria > Linaria vulgaris. The sequence goes on from OX415249.1 coordinate 70,716,824, forward strand.
GTTAGAGTTCCTGATCTTAAAAGAAAGAAGTTGGAAGAAAAGGGTGTAGAATGTATTTTTCTTGGTTATGCACTAAACAGTAAAGCTTACAAATTAATGGTTATTGAGAAAAATTACTCGATTGAAGTAAATACAATAATTGAATCAAGAGATGCCATATTTGATGAAACCGGGTTTCTTCTAACCCTAGAATTCCAGAAAATAATAATAATGAATTTATAAATATAAGAAATTCTAAAATGGAGAATGAAGAACTTAGGAGAAGTAAAAGACCTAGAGTACAAAAAGACTTTGGGCCTTATTTTCACATATATCTTGTTGAAGGTACACGGGAAAAAGAAACAAATCAAGCTGTTATCTTTACATGCTGAATCTGATCCAAAAACCCATGCATGGGCTATGAAGTCTCAAGATGCTAGTTTTTGGAAAGAGGCCATACAAGATGAGATGGATTCCATCATGGGAAATGACACTTGATTATTTGCAAGATTAGTTGCAAAAGCCTTTACTAAAAAAGAAGGACTTGATTATTTCGACACTTATGCTCCAGTGGCTAGAATTGCTACAATTAGGATTTTAATATCCTTGGCCTCCATATATAAATTCAAAATTCACCAAATGGATGTCAAAACTGCATTTTTGAATGGTGAATTAAAAGAAGAAATTTATATGCAACAACCTGAAGATTTTGTTGTGAAAGGACAAGAGCATAAAGTGTGTAAACTTGTTAAGTCTTTGTACGGACTTAAACAAGCACCGAAACAATGGCATGAAAGGTTTGACTAGGCTATTTTGTCAAACGGATTCAAAATCCATGAATCTGATAAGTGTGTTAATAGTAAATTTAAAAACAAGTAAGGTGTTATTATTTGTTTATATGTTGATGACATGCTTATATTTGGTTCTGATCTAGATCAAATCAATAATACAAAGAAATTTCTATGTGAAACATTTGATATGAAAGATCTAGGTCAAGCTGATGTTATTTTAGGGATTAAAATAATTAGATGTAATGAAGATATCATATTATCACAGTCTCATTACGTTGAAAAAGTATTGAGAAAATTTAATCATTTTGATTGTACACCAGTTAGTACTCCGTTCGACCCTAGTACTAAATTAATGTCAAATGATGGAAGAGCATTTTCCCAAAATCAGTATGCTAGTGTAATAGGAAGCCTAACGTATTGCATGACTTGTACTAGGCCAGATATTGCGTTTGCAGTTGGTAAACTGAGTCGGTATACAAGTAATCCTAGTAGAGAACATTGGAAAGCAATCTTTAGAGTCTTCAAGTATCTTAAGAAGACTATTGAGTATGGCTTATGCTATAGTGGCTATCCAAATGTTTTGGAAGGCTATACTGATGCTTGTTAGATTACTGAGAGTGATGACCGCGCACCAACTAGTGGTTGGATATTCACTCTTGGTGGAGCCGCAATATCATGGGGTTCTAAGAAACAAACATGCTTGGCCGATTCAACCATGGCATGTGAGTTTATATCATTAAACTCTACAAGTAAAGAAGTAGAATGGTTGAGAAACTTGCTATTGGAAATACCAATATGGCCTAAACCAATACTTCATGTGTTAATATACTGTGACAGTCAGTCGACTTTGTCTAGAGCTTATAGTCATGTCTATAACGTAAAATCTAGACATAATGGTTTAAGGCATAGCTATGCGAGACAATTAATAAGTGATGGTATTATCACAATTAACTATGTGAGGTCAGCAAGTAACTTGGCTGATCCTTTGACTAAAGGTCTTGCCATAGATATGGTGCATAAGACTTCTAGAGCGATGGGACTGAAAGCCCATATATACTACGAGTGGATCAATTATCCTCCACTGCATCATCCTCAACCACCTTGTCTTGTGCGAGTGGATCAATATCACAGAGTCAAAGACTACGGCGACTCTTCAGACTGCTAAAAGCAACTGAACCCTTTGCGACATGATCATCATTGGCCTCCTCTTTAGGACCAGGTACCACATAATCCTCATCCAACAATCTACACCCAAAGTAGTATTGGGCAGGATCAAAATCCAGGTCCTTCTCGTCATAATATGTGATATCACTCACACAAGCCTTGTACCCATTGCTATTATCAATGACGCCACCAGCATATGTAATATACTTCAAGGTATTAGACACCAGAAACTCACTAACCACATCGACCTTACGATCATCATCCAAAGGCTGTTATTCAATAAAAGTCAAGTATAAATAATTATCTTCATGAAAGATAACAATAGTAAATGGTAACCGGTCTATTAAGAGTTCTCATAAAGAGAAAATCTTACCGCAGACTGTCCTTGCTTGAAAGCTTCGGCTTGAGCCTTTTTGGCCGCCTTTAGCTCATGCTCCAACCTTCTAATGGAAACATCATGCTCCTCCAAGGCCACGTGCCTAGACTCCAGAATAGAACGAGCTCCTATCAGCCTTTCCCAAGGAAACCTTCTCTTTGTTCTCCACGGCTAAAAGCTTCTCTAACCTAAGAGACTTCTTTTCTTCTTCGACCAAGTGCTCCTCCATAGCCTTGATCTTCTTCTCATGATTTGTAATGTTCTGATCAGCCCGTCTAGCAGTGGCCTGCTCCATCTCTATTAACTTCTCATGAGACTCTTGTCTTGTAAGCAGACGATCATGCTCATTGATAAGCACCCTTGAACATAACATAGTCTGAAAATGTCCAAAAAGCACAAGGAATGTCATGTTCACTAAATAAGGTACCAGAAATCAAGGAGACATGGTCAAGTTACTTCCCACTGTCTGGCTATGGCAAGCAAACCATGTCAGCCCCTCTATTCCATCGACTTGTTAGATGACTTGTCTGTCGTTCACTGTCGATTTGATGCTTCCAACTAAAGCCGCAAGAAGATATGGTTAAAATCGAGAAGTCGCGCAATGCATATTGAAGTGAATTAAACGGCCCGATGGGAAAACGTAGGCAGCTTGATTATCCCAATGGGAAAACGTAGGCAGCTTGATTATCCCAAAAGAGACAAATGAACTAAGTTTGACTTGATTATCCCAATGGGAAAACGTAGGCAGCTTGACATATTTCCAAGCCCAGTCCGAGATAATTGAAGATTCAACCCCTCTCGTTATGTTGCTTAGAGTGTAGATGTGCGAAGGACAAAACTAGTATATTAAAGCTCAAATTAGCATATTTTAGTGTAATTCATGCCCAATTGTACTTTTATTCATTTATCTTGTAGTCCAGACGAATTATTACCAAAATATTGAAATACTGGAGATTATAGCAAACAATGTACATATAATTAAATAACATATCACATGAGCATATTAGAAGATAAATTCTGGATTCAAATTTTAATCACCTGATGCTTGAATTCTGAAAATGTTTTAAAACACAGGGGACACATAAATATCATAAATTGATCTTAAGAATATTGGAATATGTGTGCAAAAACAAATGTTAAACTAAACAATATAATTCCAGAATACGTAGCGAGATCAAAGAAATTGTAGATATAAATTAAAATGCAACAAAGAATGTGATATACCTATCATCAACTGTTAGAAAATCCTTGGAGTGGATTGGAAGATTTAGAAGTTCAACCCTTCCCCTTAGGATAAATTTGTCAGCTCAGTTTCGAACCCTCGATGGCAACCGACCTCCCAAGTTACAACGCCCATCGTGGTGGAACAACTTTAAAGCCAAAAACTATTCCTCTATCGAAATCTATGGTATTTGCAGAACTCTAAAAGATGTGTATGTCTATGAATGCAAGAAATGGCTTTGTTTTCGATGTTTTTCCCGTTCTGCAAAACGTTTTTTTTTTTTTTTTTTTTTTTTATATATATATAGGGAAATGAAAGAAGCAACAACCACTACACCACCATTATGGGAAGAAGTAATTCCATCAAACGAATTAATTGGTCATTATGTGTGATTTTAAATTTCAAATATGTAAGTGACAATTTAAATCCTCACTTTATTACCTAAATAAATAAATTTGATACACTTTCTCACTAGACGTCTTAAAATATACATGTAAATAAAAATGTAGAATCTTTTTGGCTTCTCATAAGCAAATGTCATTCACACTCTTATTTTTTTTTTCGTTTTTTCACACTCTTAAATTATTTGAGCTCACTTCCCAATTTTAGTTTCATTTTATCACTCTCCGACGATAAAAGAATAGATGAAGCATCTGCAACAAATTAGACACGCCATCAATCATAAGATTGCGAAAAAATCGTTATTATGATGATTCGATTTGTAGACGAAGCGATACGACACAATGAAGTTTAATCAACAGACGCACGGTAATAGTCGGAGGATGTATGACACAAACTAGACAAGCCTAAACAATAACACTCCTACTCAAATTAAAACGAATGAAGAAAGAAAACATTTTTATCTGACTCGACGTGATTCTCGTCTTATTAATGCAGCCTACCCGATATCAATATGTTTCCTGGCTGTTTGGTTTTAATTATTTAAAAAAAATAGAGAAATTCACAGTCCGACGGAACATATGGTCGGAATGATATAAGAATCCTTAATTTATGCGATGCATTAAGTGGAATAAACATAATTTCCTGGGAATAAATATAGTCCATCGAATTTTAGAAATAGATATTTCAAATTTGTGAATAGTTGACATGTTTAGGTTTGCTACAAAGTAACCATAAGGATGAAACAATTGCGTTTACAATTTTTTTTTCTTTTTTTAAGGAATTGAGTTTACATTTAAAGTTTACTTATTATTATGTTTTTTTATAGATAATTACAGTTACACTCCTTGAGGTTTGGTGTAATTACAAAGACCTCTCCTAAGGTTTGAGTAATTACAATGACATCTCCGCTAACAAGTAATTGTAGGGATGATTACAATTACACCCCCTGAGCTTTGTTGTAATTACAAGGACCTCCCATCTAACTAGTAATTGTAAATGCATTTTCAACTTTGCCCTTGATAAATTCTATTGTTTAAATGAATTTAAATCTCTTATTTAAAGTACTTGATATTTTATTTAATTTCAAGAGCTTGAATGTAATATTAGATAAATTAATAACTGGATAAAAAGTATTAAAGAATACTAAATTAATTTTATTCATTCTCACATATATTTAATTTTATTACTCATTATTTCTTGACGAAAAAAAATCCTATTGGTGCGAGAATAAAAGATAAACCCTTATGCCATAGAGGTAGAAATATTAATTGTAATTTTATATTATAAAATAATTTCTTTAATAATAAATATTTTTTAATGTAGTTTAAAAGATATTCTAACAAATGTTTAAAAGTGGAGATAACTACATTTAAAAAAATATTTTGTTGAAGAAATTATGTTGTAATATAAAATTACAATCAATAATTTCTACCACTATGACATAAGTGTTTATCTTTCATCTCGCACCAATATATTTTTCTCGTCAAGAAATATTGAGTAATAAAATTAAATATTTTTTTGATAAGAGCAATAAAATTAAATATATGTGAGAATAATTAAAATTAATTTAGTATATTCTTTAATACTTTTTTATTCAGTAATTAATTTATTTAAGATTACATGCAATCAAATAAATTAATATCAAGTATTTTCAACAAGGCATTTACATTCATTTAAACAATATAATTGATCAAGGGCAAAGTTGGAAATGCATATACAATTACTAGTTAGAGGGGAGGTCATTGTAATTATTCAAACATGAGGAGAGGTATTTGTAATTACACCAAACCTCAGGGAGTGTAATTGTAATCATTCCTTACCATTAAAGGGGAGGTCATTGTAATTACTCAAATTTTAGAGGAGGTCTATGTAATTACACTAAACCTCAGGGGGTGTACCTGTAATTATCCCTTTTATTTATAAAAAATTAAGGGATGACGTCTTTCAAAAAAGAAAAAGAAGAAGTAAGGGATGACGAACTAAATAAAAAATAAAATAGAACATTTAATACAAAAATAATAAACTCCAAAGCGAAGACTTTATAGAAAAGACCCGTAATCCATTTTCATTCGCAACACGATCGATCACGAGAGAGAAAAACAAAAGTCAAAAGTATAACAGAATAGAATCTAACAATGGCCGGCAACAAACCGGCGGCGAAACCGACGATAAGTCTGCCTCCTCGGCCAAGTTCATTTGACAATATATTTACTAGCGGTGGCGGAGGACAGAGCCCAGGTCCATTGAGTTTGGTGTCGAGCTTCTTTCAGCAGCCTGAAGAAGAAGAAGAAGCAAATGACTACCGCTCCTTCTCTCAGCTTCTCGCCGGAGCTATCTCTCCAGTTCCACCACCACCACCGGGATTGATGTTTACTCTCCCGCTCGATTCCCCTAACCTTTTCTCTTCATCGCAATCGCAGGTCATTTTTTTTTATTTTCTTTTATTATCAATGCAACCTGTGTGTGTTTTAAGGTGTACTAGAAACCTTTTTGGAACATTATTAATAAGATATTCTTGAAGTTTTTACCTTCTTGGCTTCTTGCATGAAATAGGGTCCCTACGGAATATCTCAGCAACAATTCTACGCTGCTCAAGCTCAACTCCAGAGTACACATATACAAATACAACAGCCTCAGTACCCATCTATGTCATCGTCTCTTCCTCAAAATACTTCTTTGCAATTGCAACAGAAGATGATGATACTTCATCCTTCATCAGACCCTGATTTTTTGTTGTCATCTCGCTATGATCAGAAACCTCAACCTCCCGTTGATAAACCTATCGACGACGGATACAATTGGCGAAAATATGGGCAGAAACAGGTTAAAGGCAGCGAGTATCCTAGAAGCTACTACAAATGTACCCATCCAAATTGCCCCGTCAAGAAGAAAGTCGAACGCTCGCTTGATGGTCAAATAACTGAGATCATATACAAAGGCCAGCACAATCATTCACCACCTACTAAGCGTACAAGAGATAATGGAAATGTAAACGGAAACGGAAACATGAATCCTCTGTTCTTGTCGTCTACTAAAGATCAAGAAACCAGCCAAGTCACACCTGAGCATATATCTGGATCAAGTGACAGTGAGGAAGTGGAGAATGCTGAAAATGGAGTCAATGGAAGGGATGAGGATGAACCTGAATCCAAAAGAAGGTATTATTTGATCAATATTTAATAAGAATGGCAATCAATATAATAGTTTTGTTTTTCCTGATTTAGTATGACATGTTTGACAGGAATATCGGAGTTCATACTTCAGAGCAACCATCATCCCATCGCACTGTAACAGAGCCTAGAATTATTGTTCAAGCGACCAGTGAAGTTGACCTGTTAGATGATGGTTATAGGTGGCGAAAATATGGCCAGAAGGTTGTTAAAGGAAACCCTCATCCAAGGTGAGCCCTTCTTTTTCTTTTTCTTTGCCTTCTTGTTATAAGACCTAGCATGTGGTACTATCAACCAAGAAAAACCAAATGCCCAAAAATCTTGCAAGATGAGTTGTAATTGAGAAAATAATGCGTCAAATCGCATGAGTCCTTTACGTGAATCTCAATCATGTTGCTTGTATTTGCAGAAGCTACTATAAATGCACCAATCCCGGGTGCAATGTCCGGAAGCATGTTGAAAGGGCTGCAAGTGATCGAAGAGCTGTTGTGACAACTTACGAGGGGAAGCATAACCATGATGTACCTGCTGCCAAAAACAGCAGCCACAGCACTGCCAATTCTGGTTCACAATTGAGACCACACAACACAATAATTGATCGCCAACTGACAAACAGAAGAACAGAATTTGGCGACAATGATCAGCAGCCCGTTGCTCTTCTCCGGTTTAAAGAAGAACAGATAACATTAAGGTAATGGATTGTGTAATGAACAGATAAAGGAAAAGCGATTATGGGTTGGAATGTGGAGAATGTCTTTTTGTGAGATTGATTATGCTGTGCTTAGCCAAACATACCATGTAGAAACTACGCTATACGAAATGCCATCATAACGGAAAAACAAAAACTGAAAAAAGAAATATGTGAATTGCATAGAATTTGTGAATTTCATGAATAGGTTATACGAAATACTGCTTGTAATGTATTGTTATTGCGTTCTTTCTGTAAATTTATTGTATACTGTATCACTTGTATTTGAAAAGAATGAAGATTTGGGTATAAAACCATGTACTGTTATTGCTCTTCTTTGTTCTGAGTTCCGAGCTTTTATCTCATAACAAACACTATGATGAAATGGAGTGCAGAAGTGAATCAAGGCTGAGACTGGTTTTGATTCTTTATTTGTGATATGTACTTATTGAACTGCTTTGGCCCATTGACTTGATCCAACGTCTAGAAACCTGGTTCGGATAAATATTCCATGGAGTCGTCATGCATGTGTTAGTACAAGTCCACAGTTATGTTGCAGAATTCTCAGACAGTCGACAGGATAATCATATCAATAGTGTCAATCAAAGCAAAAGAAGGAAAAGAGCTGGATTATTTGCTCCGTGCTATACACTATAACGCAGCCTCCTATGTGGTTTCACAATGTTAATAACTAGAGATAATTTATAAACCATGATGCGACGTACTTACGTTTCCTTCATTTGTTACAAGACATAGTACTTAGTTTTTCCTTTGACGACTAAGCAGAGTTTTCGTCTTTACATATTCATCTCAAATGTTCCTTAAAGAACCAAATACATCTATCTACTATCCCAAGTTACTGTTACGTTTTACGGAAACACCATTTCCGTACAGATGCATCTAGAGATTGCATGTGGACACTGAAAATTTCCGTACAGATGCATCTAGAGATTGCATGTGGACACTGAAAATGGTGTTTCTGAATAATATGGATAATGGAGGTATTATTACACATAATTGCGATAGGATGTGTAGTGCAGCTAATTCGATTACCACTGTAGATGTGCTCTAATCTGGGCTGCACGGCTGCACCAAGTTACGTTTTAAAGATGTCATGCAATCAGTGTTTTAAAAAGCGAAAGCGTAAGGTGAGACGTTTTATGTTCCCAAAAGTGAGGCGTAAACTAAGTATTATAAAAAAATGATTGTTGCTAAAAATATGAATATATTGTTATATAAATATGTTCTGAGTATAATGTAAATGCACTTTTGGTCGTAATATTATGCATAGTTTAAATAATATTGTGAAAAGAGGTGTTGTGGCTTTTTTTTGACTTATGTTTAAAAACCGCATACTTTTTTGTCAATAAACAAAATTTTAGTTTTTACCTTTGAAAATATAAATATATTCAGTTTTTGCCTTTAATTTAGTGAACAATTCTTTATTATCAATATATAATTAGGCGTTGGTTTCTTTATCAAGGCGTAAAGTGCAAAAAGCTCACTCAAAGTGTAAACATAATAAAGCGTAAGCCTTACAACACATAAGCTTTGTGCATGAGCCTTGAGGCGTTTTAAGAGGATTTTGCTTCAAAGTGAGCGTCAAATAAGCTTTTTAAAACATTGAATTACTTAACTTGAATCAAAGGCGGCAAATTTATAAAATATTCTAGTTAATAGAAGTAATAATTTTGTATGATATTTTAACTGACGAGACATTGTATTTTCCTTTTAGTACTTAATAAATTGAAACATAAAACCGTATATGAACTTAAATGCGTGTTGTAACTTGTAACCAATGCTGGACATTGGTCGGTGTTGCGCCTTTATTCATCCAGTCTTCTTGTCAATGTATATACACATTCAAAAAAGAAGAAAAAGCATTTGTACATGAGTCCAAATCTAACTACTGTGGACTTCACAGAAAAACTATGTCACCAGCTTAATATAGTTTGAGTTGAATTAAGCGTTGTACTTGGTTTAGTTGGTTAGTATTGAGTGCATTGATATACAGATTATAGAGACGTTTTCTGACTGTCCTTGCGACAAGGAAATATAACCACACCACAGAATCACAATTCCAAGAAAGCGTCTTTGCAATTAAGCTAATATTATATATCTTAAAGCTTATAAAACTGACATTTTCCAAGAGGCACTTCTTAGGGAATACAGAATAATTGACAGTCATGCTGCTAATCATATCGAAGGAGCTTTAACCAAACAAGAAAAGAAATATTGATTTTGTTACTCGCACCATGATCAACCAAATAATAGTCATACAAAAAAGTCAAATCCCATCCTAAACCTCATTAACATTTTTTAATGAGAAAAACCATAAACCATTACCACCACAACCTGATGTTTCACAGGATGAGAGTAGCTCAAGCTAAAATACTATTTTCTTGTGAACTGATTAAAATCTAATCCAATTCCATTTTATCTAGAAAAATACAGCTTCAACGGTCATCATCAGTTCCTACCAAATACTGCACATTAAGTGGCGGTGCTCGTATTTACTGTAACATGGTATACAGTGTACAATAACAAAATGTTTGTGAATGTCATAAAGTTAAGTCAGATTTCAGTAACCGGTAGCTGGAGAATCTCTCTTATTCCTTCACAGACCTGCATACCAACAAATAAAATTCACTGTAAAAATTGCCAATTCAGGGTCGCAACCAAGATATTGTTGTCGAAGTGTGAATGCTTTTCTGAATTACTGCCTTAATGTGTGAAAACTTCAACATGACTTTGGTAGATATTGGATTCAATGAGGACAACAAGCATCACTCATTGTCGTGAGTTGAGTAGCAACAATGTTGCATATAAAAATGAAAGGACATTACAGAAGAAAATAGCAGCAAACCTACCATCTTAATCTGAGCTTTGATTGATGCAATTAAGCGAGTATATTCCTCTATTTGCCTGCATAGAACAATTAAAAGTGATTGATTTAATTGTGCAACACTTAGCATCAGCTTTCATACGTTCAAGTAGCAAAACGTTAATCTTTTTAATTAGAGAAAGGAATTCTAAGAAACTTTGATGATTAAAGAATAGTGAACATTGCACAGAGGACCTACAATAGGCTCAGATGGTTCAGCTAATGGGGGAAAAGGACTTCTGATTGAAATTCGAGTTCCATTTATTTGACCTCAGATCAAGTTAAATAAATGTCAAAGAAAAAATACCAGAATGTTCTTTGGAGTGATTGTGTCATAGCTCTAGAATTTGGGATAAGGTTTATCGTTGGATGAACTGCATTGCTGATATTGACCCCAAAAAAAGACGGCAGGTACAGCTAGGCCGTGAACAACCAACCATCGTACTGTAAAAATGGGATAGGTTCGATCTATAGTCATTTGAATAGGGCCTCCTAAAACGATCTACTGGATTCATCGAGAGTTATTCCAAAGAATCAAAGCGGCCAGGTATTAACGGAATTCCTTGTCGGCTCTCTGTGAAATACTCGTTTGGCCGACGGCTTCCAAATACATCGTAAGCTGAACTGGTACTGACGAATAACCAACCCGTAATAAAACAGGGAAGGTATAGTAATGCTATGAATGGCCCAATATCGAATATTGGTAATAATAACAGCAGCTGTATTTGAGGTCAGTTAACCTGGCTGTTATCTTTCGAGAACCTTTACACACACATGACACAACTTCTAACAGGGAATATAACATCATTACAACTCTTGAGGAGATGTTACCTGGCAAACTTTTCTTCCCTGACGGCAATGAAGTTTAGAGCTTCTGACCAAGTAAACTCCACATGAAATCCAAGTCCAACATCTACAAATATATGTCGAGTATCTGGCCTGGAATATGTCAAAACAAGCAATCATATTCACAAGTGTCATTAATATACAAATGGTATAATAAGTTTCTTTATAATAGGACAAACTAAGTTCTACAATCTAAAAACAAATAACAGTAAAAATAGATAATTTCATATGTCCTAGCCGCTAGAATTGAGTATTGATTGGCAAGTAACCGATTCTACTGAAGTTAAACGTATATCATGTTCCATGTAATCTCAACTTTGATTATTATTTAGCTGTAAGTGCTAGTACAATATGCCATGTTTTTCTCCGTTTCTTTTATACTTCAAGTCCCATGCTTATAAATCTGACTAGCCAATTCCTTGTATTGCAAGTATATCTAAATCTTGGAGAAGCAAACGAACTTACTCATAAAACAAGTGAAGTTCAATTATTTGGCAAGATATAATGAAACAACAACAAAAAAAATAAATAGAGAAATTATAAGACTGCATACACATCAGCTTGCATATAGACTTCTGAACCAAGGTTGACCAGTGTCCTCAAGCTAGTCACACTGTTCTTCTCCAAATTCTCAATGTTTCTCCTCAAATCAGAGCTATAGCATAACAAGTTAAGAAAAGCAAAGGAGACAATTGGTTGCCAATTGGCAATTTTTCTAAATGCATCAAACTTTATTTTCCAATGTGGATAGCAATGCAATTAATTGTGGTACTTTGAAGAATGGTCTTAAATACACAACTCAACGAGATCCGATGAATTAAAGGAAATAAGGATACAATATCTTCTGTTGTTCAAAGATTTTGTCCCTGCAAAATAGTTAAAAACATTACAATTATTAGAAACTGTTTTCAAAGCATTGCCATTGCAACAACTCCAAGTATGAGGCTCTAATGGCCTTGCATAGTCATCAGTTTCATACATAATGGGCAGAATCGACTTCAGATGAAATAAGTATTTTAATGAAAATGGCAGAAACAGAACGAAGTCCTATAATAGAATCTGGATGGCTCGATACCAAATTGAAATAAAATTTAGGTATTAAAGTTATAGGAGCAAGAATGGGGATGAATGTGGAAAGGTGGAGGGAGATTACCTCTGAGCTATAGCATGTACAAGATCAGGCTTCAAACGCTGGTCGACGAACTCCTCAAACTTTCTAACTTTATCTTGTCGCACGCTATCCATCACAGCTCTACTACATGATAAAATGAGGTTTATCAAATCATAGTTATACTAAAAAACAAGATCAATTAGGACATCTAAACAACATAGTAGTAAATGCTAGGGGTGTACACGGGCGGGTATTTGCGGGTTACCACAAAAAAGACACCATACTCACGTATGGCGGGTTACCAAAATCTTCAACCGAGCGGGTCATTTTAATTTTGAAACCATGCGGGTGGCGGGTTAGGCGGGTTGTGCGGGTTAGTGGGCGGGTGGCGGGTTACAACAGTAGGTGGTGAGCTGAGCACGCGGTGTGGTGGGGGGGCTGCTGGTGGTTGTGAGAAAAGACCGAAACACAAAATTTAATTATAAAAAGGAAGAAAGACAAAAGACTTGCAAGTTCCGAAACAGCATCTGGTAACTCAATGCAAATATAATGAGCAGTACAAAATACTAATACCCTCCAAAATAATTCATCAACCTGAGAAAGTAAAACAACACCAAAATTGTCCCTAAGCACACGATCCAACTTAGACCTTAATAGCAAACTTTCTCAAGGGGAAGTACATCTCCTTCTTTTTCTGCTTCTCAGTCTTCAAAGATGCCTGATGAAGGAAACAGAAACAAAAATCAACAACAATCCAGAAGGGAAATGTAGAAACTCTGCAAAAATCAAAGTTAAGGAAGGATAATATGCCATTAATGTCTTTAAGCCATGTGAACAAGGCTAATCAAGGAATGATTTTCATAATTCGTCACCATAAAAAGAAGAAATATGAACCTTGGCTGAGAATATGTAGGTTTAGAAAGATCAAGTGGCTTGGCTGAAAATACGTGATATAAAAAAATAAAACATTTTTGATGCTCATCTTGAAATATTAAATCATCAGCTAAATATGGTTAAACCCAAGGGGTTCAATATCGCCAAGACAAGCCGACGGGTTGGAAAAGGTCAGTTGGCTGCCAGACTGGTATCACAAAAGAAAGGCTTGCAAATTTGGAGCACCATCATATCACCGCTCATAAAATGCTAAAAGATCAAATTTAACACACAAAAAATGACACCAGAATGAGTTATGAACTCATCGTATCTTAAGATCTGAATGTCGACACCAGTAGCTCTTTGAACCAAGTAATGTGCAGAGAACACAATATCCAAATTTGGGAAATCAAGTTCTCTCACTCAAACCAAACATTTGTAAAATGCCACAATTCTACATTACGCAAACCGAAAGCACAAATTACATGCCATACCAGGCTACATACCCCTATTATGGATGCTGGTTAAAAACAAGGTCATAGAGCTTCATTCTACTATCCATCAAACGGAATAAAACAGAGCAAATTAACCGAACAGCAACCCATATAGAGAGAGAGTATATATATATATAACAAGAGCCTCTGTAACAAATAGAACCAATATAGCAGCACCAAACACACATACCAAAATATAATTGAAAAAGCCACACAAATAAATACCAACAAGGAGATCAACAATACTCATTAATAAAAAAGGGTAGGTACCTGATGCTTGGTGAGGCGGCGGCGGATGGCACGTGTCTTCTTAGGGCGGAGATTAAGCGGCAAGTACTTTTTGTTCTTGTACACTTCCCTCAGTGCGGATTTATGCTTCTAAGAGATAACGGTCAAAACCTGAGCAATGGCACGTGAAGAGAGTGTTTGTTGTATGATGGTGGTTGTGCAGTGAGGTGGCGTGGCGGAGAGCTGGTTGTGGTCGTGGTGAAGCGGTGTAGACGCGTGGTGGTTTTGCGATGGTGATGATTGCACGATGGTGGCAACGAGCTTGGTGGAGGGGACAGTGGTCAGCGTCGAGCGTGGAGGGGGCAGTGATTAGCAGCGGCGTGAGAGAGGTGGGGGTGGCAGCTGAGTTTGTGACCTAGAAAATGAGGGGTACTTTTTTTTTAAGCTTTTATACTTATCCACCCGCCCGCCCAAGGTAACCCAAGGCGGGTTACCACAAATATAAACTGTCAGCCCTCCTTTTTTTGTAAACTGCGGGTTGGCGGGTAGCGCGGGTCGGGTGGCGGTTTTATATACATCCCTAAAAGCCAAGTTTTAGCATAAGTTAAAGCTTAAGTATGCTTCCCCGCTGTCCATGCATTTTGTAGGATTGCACAAATTCTAGATCTCAAAACTTCCTAAATATGCACACGTTCTTGTTTAAGGCTACTTGTTTGGCAGATTCTCTCTAATCATTCTGTTTTTCCCCTTCTAATAAAAAAATATAGTATTAAGTTGCAAATATTGAATTGTGGGATATCCTAAACCTTTGCAATCGAAAATGGCATACCATAACAACACTAGTACACATTCTATTTCTCCAAGTGACAACTGAAATGTTACGGTTTCATTATATACGACCATTGTGATGATGATCCACTCAAAATACAAGACTCAAAGGGTAAAGGCTTTATGGACTTGATATCTATTATCATTCATGAAAAAACGGTACATATTAAGCAGTAGGTAATTTGGACCTCTAATCAAATCATGTATTGCTAGGGGTGGGAACGGGACAGGAAAAATCTTGTTCCCGTTCCGTCCCGCGGGAAATTTCCCGTGCCAGAAAAATCCCGCCCCGCGCCCGTTCCCGTCTCGACAAACGGGACGGGATTCCCGCCGACCGCGGGACGGGAGCGGGAAGCATTTCCAAAATCCCGCGGGAGACGGGAATCCCGCCAATTTCCAGTCCATATATTATTTAGAGGGGGTTTAGGTTTAGGGGTTTATTGCCAAAAAAAAAAAAAAAAAAAAAAAGTGGAGAATATAAGTAGATAAACAACACATTGGGGCAAAAAATAAAAAAAGAACACATTTATATTAAATTAAGAACATCCCCAAATCTTTGTATTCTCTCTCTCCTCTCAATCTCAACCCGTCGGCCGTCGCCCACAACCCCATCTCTCTCACCGGCGCAGCCGTTCCTTCTCCCTCACCGGCGCCACCAGCTATTGTGAACTTGTGGTTAGTTAATTTTTGATATTTGTTATGTACTTATGTTGTGATTCGGGGGTTAGGGTTTGAAATGAGCTGTTATGGTAGTAAAATTAGGATAAGATTCAGACAAACAAACCTCAAAAATCATATGCACTCCCTCAGCTCGTTAAATGTTTGTCCAATCCAATCTCACAAAATAGCTTTCTTCTGTGGAGCAATTACACAAACACCAAACATGCAAACTACTACTGTCATCACATTTTCTTAATTGTTACTGAATTGCTTTCGTATTAGTGTTTGTTTTTAATAATTCACGCATGGCTGTGATTGTACTAAGTCCTTCTGGGGTATGCTGTTGTAGTCACAGTCACATTTCCTTTGCATATGACAATAGTATACCTTGTGAGGCTTGTGTTCTGAGTTACAGTAATAGCTATTTTGAATGACAGCTCTGATTGAGACCGACAAGTCTTGCACAGATGTTAATATGTTATTGCTCAACATGAGAATAATATGTTATTGCTCAACAAATATTAGTCAGGCAAATTTAGTTGAGGTTGGGCTTGGGCAGGTTAAGAGAATAATGATACTCTGATCTGAAAGTATGATAGCTAATAATTGAGTTTGTTGTACTGTATTATATACTTTGTGGTTGGATGTTTAATGTTGATGGTTGTGAACTTGTAAGTGTAATATGAATAGGATTATTGTCTATTGATGGTTTCTTGGTTTGGACTTGGACAAATTTTGGATTCTAGTTATTTGAATTGTGATATTTGTAATCGTTAAATAATCCTTGACTTTTGAGCCGCGGAGTCTTTTTATTTTGTGATTTGTGAGCCGCGGAGTCGGAGGTTTTATATTTTTTTCGTGATTTGTAAGCAACACTAAGGAAAAAAAGTGGGGAAACATTTTTCCCCACTTTTTCCCCAAATTACTAACTGGAAATTGGCGGGAAATCCCGCCGATTTCCAGAAATTCCAGTGGTCTGGCTTTCCAGGCCACTGGAAATTGGCGGGAAACGATGGGATCCCGTGAACACGGGATCCCATCCCTCCCGCTGGGGACGGGAATGCATTTCCCATTCCCGTGTTCACGGGATCCCGTGGAACTTGATCCCATGGGACGAGATCCCGTCCCGTTCCCACCCTAGTATTGCAAGATGAGCAAAATTTCCAACTAGACTAGATAAATTGAGAGATATATATCAGAGCATACCTTCGATATTCAGAAAAATAAGAATTAATTCCAACTTGTGCACAAAAACTATAACCTTATTAAAAAAACAGATGGAGAGAACAAAATAGCGATCTTATCACAGATTTGGTGCTTCACCAGAATATCACTTATTATTAAATTCTATAGTTTCTAATGGTTAAAAAGAAAAGAAAGAAAGTATTTTGATACTAAATAAACGACACATTATTCTGGAAAAAGGCTTTGTAGCATACCGTAAGGCGCTGAGGAACAACTGTCTGTAGCGCAGTAGCGGTGGTGAGGTGATGATGGTCACCACTCACCAAAGTTGTTATATAAGAAAAAAAAGGGTTTTGGACTTATATAATAAAGGGTAAAATGGTCATTCAATATTCTTCTTTTTTTGTTGTTAATAATTATTTATTACTATGGGGTTCCGTCTTCTTCTTCTTCTTCTTCTCTAGATTAGATTAATATCGCCAACTCCTCAAGGATCATCGGAGGTTTGTATTCGCAATAATTTTTAATACTTATTATTGAGAACGATTCATTAGATTAGATCCATCTTTTGCTGTGTGTGTATATATAAATTTGTGTTTTTCTTCTTATGTCTCATGTTTATTCATCACAAACTACTACTGTTCATTATGTTTGAATTAGTCAATCTAAACACCTTCTAATCAAATCCTCTGATCAATTTGTTTCTTTTTTCATTTATTGGATTTGGGTTTGCAGTGTGAAATTCAAATGCTCTTGTTTTCCTCGTGAGAGTTTTAGTGAGAGAATGGGCGAGTGTGATGATGGTTCCAATAATAAGTCCAAGAGGGTCGTCTTTGTGACTGTTGGGACAACTTCTTTCGATACTTTGGTTAGAGCTGTCGATACCAAGGAAGTTAGACAAGCTTTATTCCTAAAGGGCTATACCCACCTTCTCATCCAAATGGGCCGTGGCACCTACTTCCCCACTAAGGTATATTCAAATTCTACAGACACTCCAGCGCATGATATATGTTAGATTATTAGATTCTTGACCATCAATAATGTGAACATCAGTTAAGTATCCGGAAAAAACCGGCCTTCAACTCATGTTTGCATTTCATTCATCATGAGTCGTTTGTTTAAATTTCATTCATCCTGCCTACCTCTGGAATACTTAAGTGTTGCCATTTGAAGTCTAATGCTCTCTGTCAATTGCTTCTTTTCTTTCCTACCACCATACCTTTTGTAATTCGGATGCATACAATGTTTCTTCTGCAACACCTGAAACCAAAAGTGATAACATCGTAATATCATGACATGGATATACTCTCTACTGCATCTGTTTTGTGTTTCGTGCTTTCTGTTTTACCATTGCTACCGGTTATAACTTTAATATGGCTGTATTAAATTTTCAGTACGCTGGAGAAGATGGGTCCTTATCTGTAGATTATTTTACATTTTCGTCGAGCATAGCTGAGTTTTTGAAGTCAGCATCTCTTGTTATCAGTCATGCAGGTAATTTTCAGCTTTTCTTTTTCCTCTCAAACATATATCTGTTGGGTTTTTTTTTCCTCGTCTCCTATCATGTGTACTCTCATATTAGTTTGTTTTATCCTCCAGCCAATAGTCGCTATAGCTCCAAGTCATTTGAGTACGTGTTGACATATGATCCGATAATGCCCCATCTCAAAACTGATTGTTTTCTTTTCCTTCTTTATTTCTCTACTATTTGTAGCTTTAAAATTGACTTCACTTAGTCTCTTGCTGTAATAATAATAGCACTTTCCAATCCCGTTATTTTGCGAAATGAAGGTGTCCAGTTTTGTGGCTCTTGAGTTCTTGTTGAAGATACCTTTTAAGAAAAGAGCTTCTGTTATGTACTGAAGGTTACCTTTGTTCTACTTACAGGTTCAGGGAGCATTTTTGAGAGTTTGCGACTGCAAAAACCTTTGATTGTGGTAGTTAATGAAGACTTAATGGACAATCACCAAAGTGAGCTGGCGGAAGAACTGGCAGAGCGCAAGCATTTGTTTTGTTCTCGTCCTCAGACACTGTACGACACCATTTCAGCTATGGATCTTGATTCTTTGGCAGTTTATCAACCCGGTGATGCGACCCCAGTTGCTAAATTTATTAACAGGTTTCTAGGTTTCACTGATGAATGATAAACTTTTTTGTTTGTCAAGACCAATTTGATCTGTGGTATACTTTCGGTGTACTTTCTGTACTATCATACCAGATTAAATGCTGAATGACACTCATTTCATGATTATATACAAACTCATTTACGTTTTCTCCAAATACTATACATGTTAATAGAGCGTCCAATTAAACTTGAACAGTCATTTACATTATGGAAATGGACTATAGTTTACTTATTATGATGTGTATAATAGCAATTTGAGAAATATTAAACGGATAACTGATACTATCAAAGCAATTAGAGCCTTAGAGGTTATTCTCATCACCAATTTTAGTAAATTCTTTTCCAGACACGCAGGCCGCAGGCCTATAATTTAAACTGTAAAACTGGTATGAGCGATATTATGAAACCAGAAGTGCTGAAATCTTGTGATGCTCATATAGCACAATATCATTATTTTACCGAATGTACTTCCGTTTTTATCCATATTTAGTTAGATAAATAATCTAAAGTCATTGTTAGAGCAATTGAAAAGTGAAATACGTTTATTTGAAAAGTAATCTAAAGTCATTGTTGATTGCCCATTGACCCTAAGTACATTATCGAGTTAGGGCCCATTCGTTAACATAGTTATGTGTTTTTTCGTATGGTATTTGGAGCCAAAAGAAACATTATCCTTACTAAACTTATCAGTTTCTAAAAAGTTGAATTAAAAGATAAGTGCATGTAAGTCATTTTTTCATTTAAAGTTTGGATGACCAGACTAACCCCCATCATGAATTATCGTTGATATAGATTATAGACTCAACTTATTACAAAGATACTCGCTGCCAGATAGTGGCGTATCCAGGAATCGAATATGAGGGGGGCTAAAAATTTTTTTTTGGAGAATATGAAAGAAAATAAGAGAAAAAGTCGAAATAATAAGTGAAGAAAAAAATGTTGTTTTGAACCGATTTTTTTTGAGATTTTAGAGAAGATGACGTACAAAAAGTTTTTTTATTCATCTTTTAGGTTTTAAACAAAAAATCCACTAATAAATATGTTTATAACCGTATCAATAACCAAACAAATGTATTGCAAATTTACTTTTTCAAATATACATTGGTTAAGTAAATATTAAAGACTATATTATAGTTTTTTTTAGATTTATTTGGGCAAAAAACAAAAAGCTAATCCACGTATTTTTTTACATATTAAGAAGCTAATATTTTCTTTACAAATATGAGAATTGCCATAGATATATAAAGATCTTATTTGTACTTATCTTTTTAATTCTTTAGGCAATATAACTATGCTGATTGAAGTTAATCTTCTCTTTCTCTTTCACTAATTAATACATATAATATATACGTTGATTTTTTTTTAAATGGGGGGGGGGGGGCTAAACAGATCCGCCCCTGCTGCCAGAAGCCATACATACGTCCAAAATGCCTTGTGATATTTCTAGCTAAATATCTCTTTAAGAAAAGATATATATATATATATATAATATTTATCAATTTGTTTTAACCAAGTCCTCAGAAAATAGATATATGTTTTGCATAATGATAATCTGCGCCATACTTTAATCTAAAGAGATGGAAAACAAGCATGTTCCAGAAGAATTGACTGAGTGGGAGCAAATTCAGACACCAAATTCCACCATAATTATACCTCAGTCCAACAGTGATAACACCAACCAACTTGAAGATCAGTTGCCAGTGAATACTCCACATGACAACAATCAACACTTGCAAGAACCAAGATCCAACAACTTATTACCACCACCTCCGGCCAATGATGTTGGTGTAATAAGGCTGTACTGGAAGCTCCTAAAGTCCGAGATTTTATGGATTGCTTGCACGATTAAAAAGTATGCCACTCATAAAGTTGGGTTATGCTCATTTTCATGGGCGTTGGCTGGAGTTTCTGCAGTGTTACTCGCCTTCCTTTTGCGTTTAAGAGCTCGGCTACAGTGGCGGAGGAGGCGCTTGAAGCTGGAGGACAGCAGGGAGAGCCTCATGCTTCTCATCAAAGAAAAAGACAAGGTTGGACTAACATACTCTTCAGATAGAGAAGGAAATGCTTCTTTCCTTACATATTTTTCATTGTTTTATCCGAACAAATATTCTTTACTCGGCAATAGTTCTTCTCATTATCTTACTGATACAACAAAAGAAGTTGTATTACTTGGAAGTTGGGATATCTAACCACTCACATTTCTGCTTATATTCGAATAACTTCTACAAATATAAAAATAGAAGACGAAAATGTAGTCTTGTGTGTATATTGGTATCTCTGTTCTACTAATCATTGGTTGTATAATTTCTGCAGAGAATCAACCAGCTTTTGCTTCAAATCGCACACATGAATGAAATCTTACTAGCACGCAGGCGGGTTCAAGTTATTCGAATGAAATGTTGATAATGAGTTCATAACATAAGATGTATGCCCTTAGCAGTTCATTTGGTGTAAGCATGTAAAAATGGTACATAAAAGCATATATTGTTTACAATTTACTCCAGTTTCGTCTGATATATACGAGGCACTGCGCTCTTTCTTCCTAACATTGGTTAGTTTCAATATTGTCGTATATACACACGTATTTCTAGCATAGATCAACGTTTATTTGAGATCAAGAAATGCCCTGAAAATATTCCACAAGTGTATAACTTGTACAGGAAGAGTTATATACACTGATTCAGAAACTACTACAAGTTCAGAGGCCTACTTGTTTGGTTTCTTATCCTCTTCACATTCGGACTCAAGAGCCCTTTATGACCAAAACCATACAACTGTAGCACCTGATTATCTGCAAAGTTGAAAGCTCTCTCCATGTTTTTTAAACACTTCTCAAATGAATGATCTCCATCTCCCCCTCCACAAGGTTTACACCCCACAAAATGAGTCACAAATGGCCAACTTTCATCGCCTGATCTAGATCCATGGCCCTTTTTAGTATACTCTTCGTATCGATCAACTAACTCCACCCAATAACCTTGTAAATAGTAAGAATCTTCTAAAAAAACCTTATTCATCCACTTATCTTTTCTTGAGATTAGCAAATATATCAATGCCGACTGATCATCCGCCTCAAATGAAGGCCTACCCTTCAAATTTGTTGTCAAAATCTTCCCAGCCTCATCGCGTGGACGACCCTTTCGCCCCATTGGTGCCCAAGCATCAAGCAAATCCAAAGACCACTGGCAATTTCTAAGAAGAAAACTGCCGGTGCTCAAAGCAATCCAAGATTTTTCGTTGAAAAGTAAACTGGGATATCCATGAACAACCATATTATAGCCATGATATTTAGAAACCGGGATTTCAAAATGTAAATCGGTAAATATTGCATCGTTATCCATCCACCATATCCATTCAACTTCTGGATGTGATAACATCATACTCCTGATAAGAGGCAGTTTAGCCCACTGCCCTGATAATTCTTTATCAAGATTAGCCATATTATACACAATTTCAATATTATGGATTCTAGTATAATCAATTTTGTTCTTTATAAACTTCAACAAGTAATGGTCACCAATGGGATTTGCACAAGAATTCGGTTGAGAACCCGTGCCAAGTAAAATCCGTGGTTTTCCATTAACATAATTTGGGAAACCAGGATTTTGCCGTAGCCATTTTTTCCTTGAATCCTCCCAATCAATGATCTTGGGGCCTAAGGCATAGGTACTGTTGGAACTGATTTCCAGCGATTGGGAATTTTCATTATCATCGTTATCGTCATTTGACCTTATTTCGGCTATGATTCGATCAGTGCCTTCAAGATGTCTTTCCATTCCTGTTTCAGGAAAGCTGGAAAGATACGTGATGCCAATGGTACCCGCGAAAGACAAGTATTGTGATTACGCCACATAACATTGTAAGACTGAGGTTGGAGAATCTTGGGCGGCGCTGGGCCGCTCTTCCACCACGGGTGGTT
Source organism: Linaria vulgaris (assembly GCA_948329865.1). NCBI lineage: Eukaryota > Viridiplantae > Streptophyta > Magnoliopsida > Lamiales > Plantaginaceae > Linaria > Linaria vulgaris. The sequence goes on from OX415249.1 coordinate 70,739,769, forward strand.
GGTAGGGTGGCGGAAATCTTCTTTGGGGCCATGTAACTGTGCCACTCTGTATGTGTGTGTGTGTGTGTGTTTCTTGATTCTGGAAACTCTGAGGGATGATGAGGTGATGATACATAAATGATTTGTACATGTTATGCGTGCATCCAATGAATGAGTTCGTAAATTATGTTTGTTTTTTCTAATCCTTCATGTAGGCGTGCATGGATTTCTGCATCATGAGTTACACACACATACATACATATCTATGTGTGTAGGAGAGTTGTCACATTTTGCTCTAAGCCTCTAACTGACAAGATAACCTGTAAATAGTAAAACTGTACAATTCCTTATTTTAGCCTTTCATAAAAAGTACTTAAAGTTTGCTGGTTCTTTTTTTCTTTTTTACTAGTAAGTAGTAATCGGGTGGTAGTTAATTTTTCCATAAATCTGATGTAACAAACTGTAGACCGTGGTATATCTACGGATCCGCACGTTCTGGTTATATTTTTCTTTCCCCTTACATTAGTACATATTAGGCTATCACTTATTTTCCTGGGTATCTTTCTCCTAGCTGTTTCTCTCCATAATATCCAATTTCTCATCCCACTTGATTTAAACTGTCATTAAAGAACAAATAATCAAATATAAAATTAACAACTAATAACAAACGAATATATATATATATATATATATATATATTCCCTTTCTGACATAGTACAGAACAGGAATTCATCCTCTTATTATCCTAAAAACTTTCATCAATTCATCTTGAAATATCTTCGATAGTATTTTATGCCTTTTGAAGCATTAGTATTACCAGATAATCACAAGAAATTGAGAATATCATAGAAACATTGCATTTTGCCTGCGTGTTACAGCCCAGTAAGTCTGCAGTCAAAGTGAAATACGTAGATTGCGCATCTGAAAGCTTAGCACGTTAGGAAATTAGGACGGTTCAACGAATTGCAACTGTATACTTATTTCTTCCAATTCCTGTGAAATGAAACGGAAATAGTTTACAGAGTCGCAACTCGCAACAGATAAAGCTGAAAATGCATCTGAAATGGAAATCACTCATTTAAGAAACCAAAATATAAGCACTTAAAGTTGAGTAGTAACTTTACGCGCAGAGCCACAACAACAAGTATAACCACACAAAGAGAAAACTTAATTTGCAAGACCTTTCCTAATCCTAATGCTTATTTATAATGCCCAAACTAAACAGTAAAGTAAACTGCAAAGCTCCATATATCAATTTGGTGGTGGAAAGAAGATTTCCTCTTCCTTCCTCTTTGAGCTGAACTGCTGCTCCACTTTTACTGGGACATTCAAAGAAGCCTGGAGCACTTCTGGAGACAATGCCTTCCAAACAGAGGTCTTTCCAGCCAAATGAGTGAAAATTGGACTGCATTTCAAACAATATATATACGCGTTAAGATACTAGGAAAGAATATACATAGATTTTTTTTTTTAAAATAACAACGGAATACTACGTACTTGGGAGTTGTGATGATAGAGAACCACTCCATACCCTCAGGGGAAGCAATCTTGGACACAACAAAAAACCTTGGGACAATGAAAAGATTACCGGCCTTAATAGTTGTTTCCAATACACGCTTGCCATCAACACCAACCACCTGAACACGACCGCTTCCCCTGACAATGTAAGTCACCTGCAAAGCCGAGTCACAAGAGAAACCTGGAGAGCACATGGCATTGCCATCCAGTCTTACGAGATCCGCCCCAAGTCCAACCACACCCACCAAAGGCAGGTTGTTCGTATTAAGAACCACAACCTTTCCACCATCCTTGATGTCAACGTCCAAAGGAGCTTCCTCACAGTTGAGTGCCATGCCAGTGTAGTGTTCCTTGTTGGGCTCAGGCATGTGGAAGCCGGGATCAAGCTTGACAATACCATTTCCTGATTGATTACCTACAAGGGTCTTGACAACATCCTCTTCCAAGTCCCATGCTCTGCCAACAAATTCAGTAGAGAAACCGGTGAAGATGCCATTGGTACCAGTCAAGAAGAAGTCGGTGAATGAACCAGATTTGTGGGCTTTAGAGGTATCGCCAAGGAAAAGAATGACTAGCTCGGTGTCCTCTTTGTTGTACCACCAGGTGACAACACCAAAGGGTAGTGCAATGGCATCACCTTTCTTAATTGCGAGCACCTTTTCTTCCTTTTCAGGAAGGACAACACCAGCTACTCCACTACCTAGAACATACAGGTTTAGAATTCCAAGATGAATAAGCATGGCTATTGGCATTGGTCAATAGGACCGTTTGAGTGATTATCAAACTAGACTATATAAAAACACCAGAATAGAAAATAGGTAGATAGGAAGCAACACCGAACAACAAAAACTTAACGTAAGTAACTGCGGAAGACTTGATCATTACGCTCAATACAAAATCCAGTGATTCATCCACCTGAAGGTAAAAGAACACAGTCTCCTACACCAATACCATTGCAGATATAAGATATTATTTAGCTCTTCTAACTGATTGCAAAAGCTCGATTACGCATCATAATTTGTTCGTCGTAAAACGAAACATCAGTACAGAACTATCTTGCTATATCCGAATCACTGCTCTGAATATAAATATGACATCCAAAAAACTACTGAAAATATCAGCTATAACGATTATATGCAAATGATTCATAAATCAACTCGAGGATCGAAACGAAAACTTCAATTTCGAGGAACCACAGACACCACAAATAAACTAATAAATAAATCACAAGGATCGATCATCGAATGGAAGATGCACGTACGGCTGCGTTTGTAACCACCGATGAATGATCGATAAACAAAATGCAGAGCCGTAATTGAAATTTGAAGCTGATGAGAGTAAATAATACACATATACCTTGAAGAACGTAAGCAACTTTAGCAGAATCTGAGTAGCGAGGCAGAGCGAATCCATTCTTCTCAAGCGAGAGCTTAGCGGCGCCGATGTTGCCCTGCCGGAGCATCGGCAGCTCCTCCGGGGACCACGCGTAGTACGCGCCGCCGTCTCCACCGTACACTTTTTGCGCCAACTTAGGTGACAAATCCATTTCCATCGGACTCTCCTTTCTCTCTCTAGAATTTCACTATTGTATTTTCTCTCTCTTTCTTTGTCAACAACAAGAAGAATTAATTCACCTATTTTCAGGTGAAATGCACTCCCGTATATATATATATATATATATAGTAGTACAGTAGTGATTGTGGATTTGTAATGGGTGATAAGTGATTACTAATTTTTATTTATCTATTTAAACAAAGTACCCCTCAACTATGGAGTAATTACACAAATCATTCCTCGTGTTTGAAGAATTACACAATCTATCTTTAGGCCAATTTTTTTTTTATAAAAATTATTAAATTTTGTTCAATGTAAATTCATCCTCCTTATTTGTTTTGTAAAAAAAAAATCAAAATTGCTTAGAAAACAAGTATTTATTTCGTTTAAAAAGACAAACAAAAATTAAAAACAAACAATATATTGAAAGTAAAAATATTTTATGGGGTTTTTAGCACAACACACCATGTAATGTGCAAAAGAGGTGCATTATCCCTTTGTTAAAAATAAATAGGCATATTACCCCCTTGTAGTCTTAAAATTGTGCAAAATACCACCTTATGGAAGAAGGTGTAATTCACTTGCCAAAAATTGAGAGATGGGTTAACTTTCTTGTTATCATTTCCTATTAGAAATCTAATTTTTTAATTATTTTTTTACTTTAAATTACAAAAATATGATATAATATTCCACGTACTAAATATACAAAAAATAGATACTTGAATAATGAAATTTGACAAAGTACAAGTACAAATATATAAAAAAAAAATTGACAGGGAGGCGGTGTGCACCAATTTTAAGATTAAATGGGGGTAATTCGCCTATTTTAAGATTGTAGTGGGGTAATGTCCCTATTTCATATATTACAGGAGGTAATTTGCCATTTGCTCTCTTTTGTCTGCGAATTTTAGTCTATGTCATGATTTGAAAGTGTAAGATTGTCTCAATTATTTTATTTTCTATTTACATAAGGAGCGTTTTGTGCAATTTGAAGGTGTAAGATAGTTTGTGTAATTTCTCAAACATAAGGAGCATTTTGTGTAATTACTCCATAATTGAGTGTAGTTTGTGTAATTCCTCCTTTTAACAATACTCATTTTTAAGAGTAGTTGTAAGTTGTTTGCTCGTCTGGTGCGATGAGATAATTGTGTGTTTTTTAATTAAATACGAACAGCAGAAATGATTGGGTCGTGATTGGATCGTGATTATATTTAATTATTTATATGTATATGGTGTGTCATGTGTTGATAAAACTACAATTCTACTGAAATCTGAATCCTTCACTTTCGTGAATATATTCTTAATTATTGCTAAGGCTGTGCAAAAAAAATCGGATCGATCGAATCGGGTGAAAATCGATCGAATGATCCGATTCGAGGATCGGATCAAATATTTGATCCGACTTTTGATTTTTGCCTTAGGATCGAACCCACATTTGATTTGATCCTCGATTTTAGAGGCTGAGAATCGGATCGGATCGAATACTCATCTTATTTTTTAAAAATAAATAAATATATAATAGTATATATAATATTATATTTTTATCTATAAAGCTAAGCCTATTAATGCTACTAAGATATTTCTATATATAATGCTAATATTATATTTTTATATATACACCTACCTAACATCTTTTTCTTGGTACATTTGAAGGCAACGTTTCTATCTTTGGAAAACATATACAATTGTAAATTTGTAACACATTTCTCTCACCATATGAAAGTGAATTTTGTAATTCAGTAACTCTGTTTGAATGTTGTGATTGGTCCCATTGATATTAAATTAAATAAAAAAAAATATCGAAATCGAATTGAACCGGATCGAAATCGAATGATTTTGGATCGAATCGGATCGTTTTAAATTGATTCGATCTCGATCCTCATTTCTCCAGGATCAAAATCGATTTCCAGCCTCGATTCGGTCCGATTCGATCCAAATGCACACCCCTAATTATTGCTGATTTATTTATTTTTCATGTTATACACGTTCCTCAATTTATTATGATACTATTATAAAAAAAAAATGTATTATGATACAGCCTCGTCATGACAACATCCTTTCATCAATGCGATTTAAAATAAATGATACTTATAGAAGGTTTTGGCTATGATAATGACAACGAGTTGGGTTAATTTATTATCACGACATATACACGTTATGTTTTTTAAGCACAAAAATCCATTGAAGGAATAAAAAAGAAAGTCCATTCGCAATAATTCTTGTTTTAAACTAGGATCACCTAAATTAGGTATTTATATTTTTGTATAGTGGAACGTAATTTGAGTTCGTGCTAGGAGTTTCTTACTTGGATCCAACAAGGTTTATCCTTAAGAAAAATACTGGAAGTCCTTATCCTTAATTATGAATTAAACTAAAGAAACGAACAAACAATTTTCACTACATGAGTACATGAACCAGTTATTATTTCTTGCATGAAGAATGTGATAAGAGCACCGTTTATGGGCCGATATAAACAAAAGTAGAAAATGATTGAGGGATCCTAGTATCCTACCACCAAACTCTTTTACGATTTTAATGGTAATATTCTTCCTAAAAGGATAAAGTGAAAAAGGAGAGTTCAACATTTGGAAAAGTAATTGACTTTATTTTCGTACTTGACCTTTTCCCAATACTCCCGAATTTCAAGAAATCTACAGAGTTAGACAGGCATTAAAATATAACCTACAGGCTACAGGCTAATGTAATCATTCATAATAGTTTTCTGACTTCTGTTAACTAAAATATAATATTATTTTCATAAGATTTTTTCTGTAGCAACAAAAAGAAAAGAATAATACAATATATCGTTAAAATGCAATAAAAAGTTTATGAATTTGATAGGGGTTTACCGGAAGGAGGGCCGACCCAACGGAGAAAATTAGGCCCAACCCAATAAGCGCATCGGTATGTTGATATCTGGGATTTTATCCTATATCAGAGATTTTTACCCGATATCCAACTAGATATCGAATACTGATATCCGATATAGTACAACCGCTTCGTGATTGGCGGAGTCAGACTCAAATATCGAGGCCTATATATGTCACCCCGCTCCGCATCCCGAGCAGATTCATTAATTGCACACATCACCACTCACGGACATTGAACTGGGCATTCGATATCCTGCATTTGACATCCGTACTTCCGATATCAGGATACCCGATATACACGCAATTCGATATATTTCCTTTATTCGATACAAGTACACCCGATATATTCCATTTCAATATACGAACCATATTCGGCATACGACTCAGTTCCACATCAGACAATATTCGACATCTGATAGGTTTGATATCGCTAGAGTCCTGAGTTGTTGCTACGACGCCTCAACTTACCCGCGTCATTAGAGAAAGTGTTTCGGATAAAGCTAATCCCACCCGTGTAATAGATTAACATATTTTGTGCTAGGTTGAAGGCTATTTCTGTAATTCCCTGTTTTGTATAAAAGTAACGATCTTGTACCAAAATATTGGCGTCGTCTGTGGGAACACCAAATCTCTTGACGAGGGTAGTCGCGGACTATAGCAATGAAGAGGTCACGAGGTAGCGTCGGATCGGCTCAGAAGGAAGCGAAGAAAGGGACTAAAACGAGAGCACCAGAGCGTTCGATGGCTACGGAATCAACTAAGAGGGAGAGGGCACTTGTGCCTTTTAAATGGAACCTAAGAAGGAACTTGTGGGGGAGTTCATCACTGTTAGTTTGGAACCGCGTAACCCCGATAGAAAACTCCAGATTTGGATCAACCGTGCCCCGACGCATCAGGGATACGTTAATGAATTTCTTGAGGAGGAATGCAGATATATTTGCTTGGTCAGATTGGGATTTAAAGGGTATCGACCCTAAGATTATTGTGCACTGATTGAACGTCGATCCAATGGCGAAGCCGGCCAGACAGAAAAAAGGAATTTAAGTAAAGAGAAGAACGAAGCAACAAAAAAAAGCACGCCACGTTATGAGGTACGTTACTCGAAATGACTCAGCAACATCGTCTTGGTTCTAAAGAAGGAGGCAACATGGAAGATGTGCATTGACTATACAAACTTGAATAAGCATTATCCTCGGGACCCATTCCCTTTGCTGATGATAGATCTATTGGTGGAATCAACCGGGTGTTGTGCCTTGTTCAGCTTTATGCATGCTAAAAGTGATTTTCATCAAATATTCATGGCAACAGAAGACCAAACTAAGACAGGTTTTGTTACAGATACTAGGGTTTATTGTTACAAAGTAATGCCTTTTAGTCTGAGGAACGCGGGGCAACGTTCCAGAGGTTCGTGGGCAAGATGTTCTACAATCAGATTAGGAAATCTATGGAGGTATACGTGAATGATATGTTAGTGAAAATTTTGAAGGCAAAAGATCATGTTAAGCACTTGGAAGAGTCTTTTGGAATTATGGTATGAGGCTCAACCCAAAGAAATAGACGTTCGGTGTACCGGTGAGCAAATTTCTGGGCTATATGGTTAAAGAGAGCGGCATAGAGGCTAACCCCGATAAAATTCAGGCAGTTATCGACCTACTGTCACCCACTCTGTAAGAGATGTGCATTGTTTAGTTGGGAGGATTACCGCATTAGGGCGGTTTATCGCGACTTCGGCTGAGAAGAGTTTGCCTTTTTTTAAAGTAATTAAGAAGGCTACTAGTTTCTAGTGGACTGAGCAATGCAAAAAGGCTTTTTGGTAGCTTAAGAAATATTTGATGTCGCCTCCGCTCTTGGCAAAATCGGAGCCAGGGGAGATTCTCTATCTCTACTTGGTCGTTTCCGCCAATGCCATTAGCACCGTCCTTGTAAAGGATGTGGGTGGAAAGAAACTCCCTATACACTACGTCAGTTGTGTGCTTGAGAGAGCAGAGAGAAACTATTTACAGATTGAGCTATTCGCTTTGGCAATAATTATGACAACTAGGAAGTTGAAGCCTTACTTCCAATCCCACCCAGTGACGGTGATAACCAACAAACCACTCCGGTAAGTGATGTCACATCCTAAGACTTCGGGTCACTTAATCAAGTGGGCTAGTGAACTAAGCAAATTCGGCTTTGAGTTTGGCCCTCGAACGGTGATCAAGGCGCAGATCTTGGCAGAATTCATGACAGAGACTCTAGAAAATAGTGTCGAACATTCGATTAACCTCATCTTTAACATAGCATTGGACCCTGGTCCAAGCCGATCACACTCAACTTGGTTATTACATGTGGACGGTTTGTCCACCGCAAACGGCGACGGTGTAGGAATACATCTAGTCTCACCCGACCAAAGAGAATTTGATTTTGCAATCAATTTGAATTTTCTGATCACCAATAATGAGGCAGAATATGAGGCGGTTCTGGCTGGTGTGCACATGGCAAAGACTCTGAGCGCCGATCATTTAGAGGTCTTCACGGACTCCTAGTTGGTTGCTAATCATTACTTGGGATTGCTCGAAGCTAAGAAGGAGACAATGGTCATGTACTTGGCTAAGCTGAAGGCATTGGCGACAAAATTTCAGGTGTTCAACTTATCGCAGATTCTGAGATCTAAAAACGCGAAGGTGGATGCACTCTCCAAATTCGACAGCTCTTTGGATAACTTTGTGGAGAAGAGGATAAATCTGCTGGCTACTAGCAGACCAGCGATAGGAATATCCAAATTTAGTAAAGTCTGGAATGACATTGAGTTCATTTTCTCGATCCAAGAGGACCCAAGTTATAAGGATGAGATAATCCAGTACCTATAAAACGGGATGCTGCCGCATGATGCCAATGCCCGACGTCCCCTAAAATATAGGGCATTTAGATTCACAATCCATCAAGGAGAGTTATATAAGAGATCATTTGAGAGTCATTTACTCAGATGTGTATCCCCCTATCAAGCGAAATATATCATGGCTGAAATTCCTTTGCTCAGATGTGTATCCCCCAATCAAGCGGAATATATCATGGCTGAAATTCACAGAGGAAGTTGTGGTAACCACTCGGGGGAACGCGCATTGGCTTAGAAGATATTGGGCCACGGATATTATTGGCCGACACTATGGAACAACGCCACACGGTTTTCTCGCAACTGTGAGATTTGCCAATACCATGCTAGATTGATACATCGACCCTCAGAGCCGATGCAACCTCTAGAGATCACTTGTCCTTCTGACAAATGGGGCATTGATATAGTGGGACCCTTACCCATAGCCAAAGGTCAAAAGAAGTTCTTACTAGTCGTGGTGGAATATTTCACAAAATGGGAGGAAGCAAAGGCTTTGGCAACCATTATAGAAAATAAGATGATAAAGTTCATATGGAAGAATATCATTTGTCGTTTCAGACTTCAAAGGCCACTAACCTTTGGTATTGGTACTCAGTTTTGCGGAAAAGAAATGGCAACATGGTGCAAAGAGTTAAAAATTGCACAACACTTCGCGGTGGTTGCACACCCGCAGGCTAACGGACAAGTAGAGTCTACGAACAAGACTCTAAAGGATTACTTAGAACGACGACTACATGCCTCAGGTAAAAGATGGGCGGATGAACTAAAAGGCATCTTATGGGCATATCGAACCACACCTCGCATCTCCACAGACGCGGCACCATACACATTAGTCTACGAATCATAGGCAGTTGTCCCGACAGAGATAGGGATGCCTACGTATCGCATAACATAGTATGATCCCGAACAATCGGCACAGTTACGACAGATGTATCTAGATAGGATCGGTTCTACAAGGGATCACGCATATCAGAGAACTATAGCCTTCAAAGTTGCCATGGCCAAAACTTTTGATAAGTGGGTCCACTTACGCAATTTCCAAGTTGGGGACCTCGTACTAAAAGATGTGAAAGCGAGTAAGCACGTAGGAAATCTTCAACCAAATTTGGAGAGACCCTATCGGGTCACCCGAGCAAGCCCTAAGGGGTTATTACTACTTAGAGGATTTGCGTGGAGATCCTCTACCTTGCCCTTGGAACGTACAACACTTGCGGAGTTTCTATAGTTAAGATTACCATAACTTGTAATAAGAACTACGAAAAGCTTGATTCCTAATTAGGCATACGTAGGCAGCCATTTCCTTGGCCAGCACCAATATATGATCAACCTTTATCTTAAAAGAAAAACGCAGACGGATGATTATATCCCATTGGTAAGTACGATGATAACCTTCACGAAAAAATGACTCACTCGGCGAATGATTATATCCAAGTGGTAAATATGCTGATTAACCAGCATAAAGTGATGCCTTCGCGGCAAAATACCTACACTCGACGAATGATTATACCCTAGTGGTAAATATGATGGTAAAACAGCATAAAGTGATGCCTTTGCGGTAAAATGCCTACACTCGGCGGATGATTATACCATAGCGGTAAATATGCTGATAAAATAGCATAAAGTGATGCCTTCACAACAAAACTCCTTCGCTCGGCGGATGATCATACCCTAGTGGTAAATACGATGATAAACCAGTATAACGCGATGCGTTCACGGCAAAACGCCTTCGCTCAGCGGATGATTATACCCTGGTGGTAAATATGCTGATAAACTAGCATAAAGCGATGTCTTCACGACAAAATGGCCACACTCGGCGGATGAGTATACCCTCGTGGTAAATACACGGGCACAACATACATTCGGCATAAATTTCAACCTATACGGGAAATACATCAATGCTAAAATGGATGATAACCCATATAGATTTAATTGCGTACCAGCAAACTCAAGAGACGCAAGGATTAACAAATCCAGTAATATAGACCCACAGTTTTTTTTAAACGGAGGAGCATATAAATCAAATGCATCAAACACACAACGCGCCTTTAGATGAAAAATACATGACAAAAAATAGTAGTAAAAACATCTATGCGGTAACATAATATGCAGATTATGTAGGTCAACATCGCATATCGACGTAATCCCTATACTACTCCTTGAAGACGTTAGCGCGATAACCACCATATATCTCGCTATGGATCCTTTCCGACATCAACTCCAAGGCCGTCGTGGAATTAAGGCCGTTTTTGCCGCCAAATAACCAAGGCGCAACATTCATTAGCTTGGCCAATTGACACATTGCAGCCATAGAAATTGGATTGGTAACTCTTGCTACTCTCCGGGCATTAAGTACATTCGGTCCTGGAAGAGGGATAACACCTACAAACGTTGTTGGATTCGCATTCACCAGAACCTCTACATGAGGATCAGAAATGTTCACTCCATCTCTAGGCACTTGATCACTCCTAACACTACGACTCTGATTAGTGCCGAACGCTTCGTGCAACACCGGTTGAACATCAGAATCTCTTAAATTCTGATCGTTGTTTGTAGGAGACATGGGCGGTTCTTCTTCCCTCCCAGGGGTTGGAGTAAACCCAACCATATACAATCCACTCTCTTGAGTAAGGGGAAAGAACATATCGTTAGGATTGGGCGATATAAAAATATCATCAGTGTCAACATACTCGCATTAAATCACGCACCCAAGTATCCAAGATGACCAATTTACCCAACGGTAAGGTCCATTTCGAACTTGATATCCTTCTCCCCACGAACAAAGCCAATGTAATTAAAGGTCGACGACTTCAAAAATTCCCTGGCTACTTTTTGCTCATAACGATTGGATTTGAGATACCTAATGCGCTCCATCAAACTTGCATTTCGCGTCTCCAACTTCTCAACTGATGACCTGTACGCATTCCTCTCTCTTGCCAATGTCTCATTACGCTTGCGCAATTTCTTAGATTCTTCCTTCACACGTTTAAGTTCTCTCTGTAACTCTTCTTTTTCAATTAGCGCTTTACGAGCTTCATCCTTGGCCTTTTACTCTTCGCCTTCGGCTTTTCGGCACCGAGCATGGGCCTTGTCCCGAGAAGTCTCTACTAAAGAAATTTGGTGGCGCATATGATCCATTATCCCATCATGCTTAGTTTGAGTCTCTGCCAACAGTAAATGATCCTGACAAAGCACGTGAAAAGTATTCCCGAGCTGTAAGAACAAGGAGACCTACACTGTCAGAATATCATATGAGCTAATAACTTAGCACAAAGCGAAAAAACACTCACCGCATAGTATAACATGACATACATACGGAGGACGCCAAATGGACCAATGTCACGAATCAACGTCGCAGGACCTACAAACGAATATATTCGATCCATGCAAGCAATAACATCTGCTTTTCTAAGCACATGACCTCTCATCCTCATAGACAATCGCTCTGAATTAGATTCGGTCACAAAGTTATAATTGGGCCTCTTTGATCGAATACATGTGTCATCGGAGGGGCAAGTGCGGCATTTACGTCGAATCCCACACGTTTTTAGTATATCAGTAGATGCAACACAACTTGGCGGTGCCTCCGCCCCGCTGGTGGTCCCAACGCTTGGCCTTGCCTCACTCTGCGGTGATGCCTCTGTCTCATTCCGCGGTGGCGCCTCCGCCCCGCTATTGGTACCAATGTTGGGCCCCGCCTCACTTCAAACTGCGCTAACCCCTTTCGTCCCCATCACTTGGTGCGATGGAGGTTATAGGTATAGGGTTAGTCGGTGGCTCGGTGATGGATGGCCCGCTAGGGCCTCTACTGGAGAAAGTAACCTCGTCATAATTTGGAGCAATTCTACTAGAGCTAGCCCCATCGTTTTCCCCTAGTGCTATCAATATGTCGCTCACGAGCATGGGGATACTAATAATTATGAAGAGCATTAAGGGGTAGCAGCGAAAACGCTGGTATACGAGGTGAACTCGTCTTGAGTCGTGCTTTTGAAACAGCTTTGATACGTGCATTGCATAGAACGTTATCTTCTAAGCTCATATCATGCAGCACTTGACTTTGGGCCCCTACGAAAATGCAACTTTTCTCTTATGTCGGTTTAATGACCAGACGTCGGTGATGGAAATGTGATTCTCGCTCATGTGATCGAAGTCGGAGTACTCTAACATGTGTAGATATTCTTGGGACTACCATTGTGACATTATCCAAAGGATCCTCATTTTGAGGGATCAGGGTGGTTCTTTTTCCCTCGGGACGTTATTAGGAGGGGGCACTGGATCACGTGCATTCCTAGTATGATCCTCTGCCACATATGGTCGCGGAGGGACGACCTCCTTGCAAAGAGGGGGTTCTTGGTGCGCACCATTCCTAAACTTGCAAAATATATACACTAACACTTAGCGCAACTCAGTAAACCCTCAAGTATGGAAGAACGACATATCGAATTAACATATCAAAGTTCAGCACTTCGAAGCATTATGTCGAATTAAACAAGGTATATCGAATATCTTTGTCGAAAAGGATATTCAAGATACTTCTGTATTCGATATGTCCAGAGAATTTGATATCGCTATGCAGAAAAGATAAGAGTTGGCCAATAAAATAAGTGACGCTGACAGGAGGGGACCATCTTATATATAATCACAAGTGTGGGCCTCGTGGGCCTGCCACTAATAAATGCTCGGCTATATCGGTAATGGATATCGAAAAAGAGTATTCGACATCTGGTCTTCGAGATGTCAAACGAATATGTTCGATATCAAGTCACTTGTATTGGTAATCGATTCCTTGACATTACATCAAATCATCCAGATTCGATATCAGGACATTTTCGGCATAGAGCAAAAATTGACTTGCATGTTAGCACGATAGGTTTTTGCAATAATCGAGAAAGTTTCTAACTTCTCCTCAAACTGGCGACTCCAAAAATTGGGAGAGTATCAACATGTTAATTTTTGATCAAGTCACCTTTCGTTTCGCATCACTCGAAAACTTGGGGGAGCCGAGGGGACCATACAACACGAAAATATTAAAAAGACAATAGCTCACGAAGACGAAGAAGTTTATGAAGTTTACAAAATGTCACCAGCAAATGACATCTCCCAAACTGGAGGACAACATGATATTGGGGTTTACCAGAACGAGGACCGACCCAACAAAGTTAGGCCCAACCCAATAAACCAGCGATCTACTGGATGTTGAGGATTTTACCCCATATCGGGGATTTATACCTGATATCCAGCTGGACTGATATTTGATATAGTACAACTGCTCTGTGATTCGCGAAGTCGGGCCCACATATCAAGGCCTATATATGTCACCCTGCTCTGCATCCTAAGTAGATTCATTAATTGCACACATCACCACTCACTAACATCGAACTGAGCAATTCAATATCCTGTATTTGACATCCATACTTCCGATATCAGGATACCGGATATACACACAATTCGACATATTTCCTTTGTTCGATACAAGTACACCCGATATATTCCATTTCGATATACGACCCATATTTGACATACGACTCAGTTCGACATCAGACAGTATTCGACATCCGATAGGTTTGATATCACTAGAGTCTAGAGTTGTTGCTACGGTGCCTGAACTTATCCACGTCATTAGTGAAGGTGATCCTCACAAAGCTAATCCCACCCGTGTAATAGATTAACATATTTTGTAATAGGTTGAAGGTTATTTCTGTAATTCCTTGTATTTGTATAACAGTAACGATCTTGTACCAAAATAGAATTATATGTATAATCCTTACGTTTAGAAATTTTTAATAATAATTTAAATAGAGCGAAATGTATAAAAGACACTGAAATCCCAAGGCATGCTAAACACAATAAAAAATATTGAAAGCACATGGTATTCGCGGAAAGTTGTCTTGTGCTACCACTTCACGATCTCATTGTGCAACAATTCAATTGTTGTTATCAATACACATGAGGTTATGAGATGGTTATTGTCTATAAGGTAGAATATTACTGTCACTCGATTCATTGGTTGCACCACATCTATTTTATAAAATAGCTTTTTGTGTGCGCGGGAGTTTCTCTTTTTCCACCTTGAATAAAAAGATAGTTTTTGTCAACTGTTTACTGCATGGGGGGTAACCCTTATAGTGTTGTTTAGGTGAGCTCGCGTCAAAATAAGTAAAAGGCCTCACACCGAAATTTGCGTCCAAGCATTTATGTTTTTGTTTGTGGCTTAACTTTAGAAGGCCTCACACCGATATCACTATTCTATAAACAAGGTCTCACTCCTTCATCTTTTCAATGAGAGATTCTTTTTTGTCCCAACAACCATCTCTTTAAACTAGCGTTGTTAGAATCAAACCGGTCACCGAATTAGTGAGGCTACTGATTACTGGTTCAGTTGGTCGGATCGATCGAACAACTGGATGAACCGATTTCGTTAACGATCAACAAAATATATAATTTAAAATTTCAATTATATAACAAAAGGCATAACAAAATACTCTATCCCCCAAATACGAAACCTCTAACTAAACATATCATGTTAATATCACAACTAATCACTAAATAAGCAAATAAAATATTAAACAACTCCAAAATTCAAATCCATAACTCAAATTCATTATACCAATATAACTATGTAACGAACAAAATTACAAAATAGTCCACAATAAGAAAACCAAACACATAATTCTAAAACCAAAGTTTTAGCATGTCAAAAGTAAAATAAAATAATAAAGTAGCAAAAAGATAACATTCATCACGAGGCATCATGATCATCCACATCTCCATCCGGAAGCAAACTTGACACCTTCCCATACAATGTCAAATCAACTGCATCATTTCCCACCACACTTGCACTTGAACTTGCAAGATTTTCACCATCCCATCAAACATATCAGCAATCTCTTAATTAGTAAAGTCTACACTTGGATCTTCTTCTACTATCCATTCGTCGACTCTATCAATACATTCATAGTCAATTCGATCATATGCCTTATTTTTCTTCATGCCTCTACAAATAACATCAAGTAATAAGTTGGATTTACTAATAAACTTACACAAAACTTGAATATAAGTGCTTGTACAAAAGAAACAAAATAATTGAAAATCTTACCTCATCTTCAAGCGTAGGTTCTACTGCACAAATTCAAGATCACCTTTAATGTTTCAACCTAGTTCATTTTTTTGTGTGTATACGTTCAAATACACTCTAATTGCGCTCACATCCAGAAGATGATGATGTTTGATTCAAAACTTTAATGACAACCTTCTGCAATGTTGCGCAACAGAAAATTTAAAATCACAACAAGAACAGAGAAACACGCACAAATATAAAGCGATAAATCATAATCAACACGTAAGACACAATTTATTTACCTAGTTTGACTATGTCTACCTCTAGGGGCGATCCAAGCTAGGATTTTCACTATGATGATGATGAGCGACTTTTGATTACAAATAAGATATAGTTGTGCCTCACAGATTAAGAACAATCTCTCACAAGTGATTTTCTCTCTTGTTTTTATCTCTCCATATCCGCTGCACATTAAAAAAACATCCAAATTACATTTTTATAGCTACTTGTGCATTAGAATAGATGGGCCTAAATTGGGCCAAAACTGTCAGGCGCGATCTGCACGCCGTAGCGCCTGACAGATTTGACTTGTGCCGCATCGCGGCTCTTGTAGCTCCACTCTTTGGAAGAAATGCGTAAGTAGATCCACTAAGGAACAATCAACCTCCATAGCACCTGACTGGTGCAATCACCACCGTAGCGCCACTCCCTGGTTGCACGTCTTGATCTGCTCTTCATTCTCATCAATTTCAGTACACCGTCTTCATTGTTCAGGCTTCATAATCCTAACATGCAAAGTGACGCATCACCACAAAATAGGCTCCACCAAACATCTAAAGAATTAGATCATATTGATATTAGTGTACATTTCATCACACCAATGATATAAGAATTAGCAAGATTTAACATATAACAACCATAACATGGAATAGAAGTTTGAACACCCGCCAGGGCATACTTACGCCCTAAACTCCAATGACGCTCTTTAAACATGGTCACTTCTACTATATTCGGCTAATCTGGGACAAGCTTCCTTAAGACATCACAAAAAGCCTTCATCACCTGAGTATTTAGATCATCTGAGTGTTCTTAATGGAATCATTGATGAGCTTGAATACATTGGAGATGCAATTGATGAGGAGGATCAAGCCTTAAGACTCATCTAGTCTCTTTCACGTTCGTACGAGCACATGAAATCGATATTGATTCATGAGAAAATAAATATCTCTGAAGTTACTGGGAAACTTCTGTCTAAAGAGAAGAGGCTGGGTGGGGGTAGTTGTTTACATGAAAACAATGCAATGGTGGTTTACATTGGCAGGAAGACAAACTCTGGGAGA
This sequence comes from Linaria vulgaris, assembly GCA_948329865.1. Taxonomy (NCBI): domain Eukaryota; kingdom Viridiplantae; phylum Streptophyta; class Magnoliopsida; order Lamiales; family Plantaginaceae; genus Linaria; species Linaria vulgaris. The sequence goes on from OX415249.1 coordinate 70,756,956, forward strand.
AAAGTATGTTGGTGAGGCAGAAAAGCTCTGAGGTAGAAAAAAGGAGATACGAGAGGCGATACTATCACTACTTAGTGCAATGACTCTAGTGAACTTCTGTAAGCGGCATGCTTGTCTAGATGGCATGAAACCTTAGAGTTTCCATGGGATAGGACGTTAATGTTAGTGGGTCTAGTTTGCACATGAGCGTTGCTTTTGGTGTTAATGCAAGGTGTGTAGTATATTCACGTTGACACGCTAATAACTTACAAATGAGCCAAAAGGGGAAGTTGCACCATACTACCAACAAGATTATGTTTCACATGGGCCAGAAAAAAAATATTTGGAATTGGTTTATTCTGAGTGCTAATGCTTTTTAGTGGAGCATTGTACTTTTAAAAAGCATGACTGCGTTGCAGCGATAACGGGAGCTATGAAGATCTTCTGAGGCGGAGTGGGTATGTGTTCATCCAAGATCAAGTGAAGTTGGTTTTGAAGGTGAGATTAGTCACTAATAATCATATCTTCAAGGTACAAATCGTCGGCATCTACCGCTAATTAAGAGGTAGATGGGAGATGAACCACCTCTTATTAAAGAGGTGGTTGGAAGCCTTGGAGGAAAGTGCATGACCCTTTCTTCTACTTCAAATCCTCCATATATAGGGGTTTGGGTTGTGAAAGAAAATCATCTAATATAGAGTGACTTTGTGTAATATTCTTTTGTTTCCTCTTGTAATATTTCATATATTTGTGTCCCGTGTGTTCGGGGGGTGTTGGGAGTAAAAAAGCTATGTGGGGGTCGTTTGGCTGAACGAGAAATTGTGTAATTGTAATAATTTTCTACATAGTGTATTTTCGTTCCGAGCTCCAAAGGTTTTTCTTCCGTTTTTGAATTTTCACGTTAAATCCTTGTGTTGTTACAATCGTCATATTCTCTTCGTGTTTACTTCGTATTTTCACAATAGACAAATCTTGAAACGCGTATTTGTTGGCTCAAATACCAAACAGTACGGGCCATCATCTCCAGCTTACACATTTTAGGCTAACTTTGAGATAAATTAATAACAACCACTCCCTTGTAGACTTTCACTTTAATCAACTGGTTTTCATAAGAAAAAAAAAACCTTTAATCAATTAGTAAACTCCCATGACTATATAACATGAAGGATGCACTAAAAATATAGTATTAATTAAAGCGATTGTTTTATGGAGTGGGACTGGGAATTGTTTGCTTGTTTTGGAATAGAATAATGTCTTTAGATTAATTCTAGCATAAATGAGTCGTTATGATTAGATTATGAAGATATGGCCGGCGGATAAACTAAAATTGTATTGATTCATTGACGTTTAGGATAATGACTGGTTTTTCTTTTTCCTATTTTTAACGTCGATCACGTTTCGCAATATTTATACCCTTCACACCTACCTCCCCTCCTTGCTTCTTAGTAGCGAATACATGTGGATACAAAATGATGGATATAAATAAATATTGTATTTTAAAAGTCCAAATACTCAAGTTTTGCCAAGTACAAAATACAATATAAGATGGCTACAAAATATTATTTATAAAGAGTATATTTAGATATACCACACCAATAGAAGAGACATTACACACTGTAGCTTTCTAATGTAAAAAAATAATAGACTAGGGGTGGGCACACAAATCGAAACCGTTTGAACCGTGGTTACTAGACCGCTGATTTGGTAAAAAAAATGAACCGAAAGAATGGTTTGGTGCTTGGTTTGGAAAGAAAACCCGATATTACATATGATGTGGTTTTGATTTATTTTCCCCGTTAACCGCACTAAACCGGAACCGAATTATATAAACTTTTTTCTTTTTATCATAAGTATTTTATATTTTAAAAACTATAGAAGTCTTTACTTTATGGCTTGCTCAAGTTTTCATTTACATCAAATGTGTTTGTAGTTTGTTGTTATGCTGGTGAATCATGATGGTTAAAATTTTATATTTTTTATTATTTATGGTTGATGATGGTTCATGATTAAGTAATGAATTATTTATTAGATTATCTTTTTTTTTATTTTATGTGTTGTATATCAAGGTTTGTTTTAATGGTGTACTTTTATGCTATTATATTTTTTTTCTCACTTCTTGTATAAGAAAAAGAATGAAAAGGAAAAATCAAAACTGGCGCGATTAAACCAAACTGGGGACGGTTTAATCGGACCGAACCATCTCAAATGGTTCCGTGCATGGTTTTGCCTTTGGAAAGAAACAAAATCGCACCCTCTATTGGAAAATCGCGCCAACGATTGGGTTTAACCAAACCGCCCACCCCTATAATGACAAGAAAATATATTATTTAGATGTTATGAATGCTATTTTAAGTAAAAAAAAATGATAAATTAAAATATTGGTTTTAGTTACAAACTGAAAAGTGAAAAACGGTAATAAACAAAAAAAAGCTACACTAAACATGAAATTTTGCTTTGCTTCGTTTTTTGTCGTTTTTTAATTTTATTATTGTTATTGTTATTGTTATTTTATGATTTAGCTTTGCCAATGAATTTTAGACCGTACCAAAACCTTTTTCAAATAACAGTTGTACATAACACGACTAAACGCACCCTTAATCCATATCAAACCCAACTTCTTTATTTTGTTTTTTGTTTTTTTTTTTGGTGAAAAAAAGAAGAGCGCCCTTAGGCTACATTGTTCAAAAGAAAATCAGTAATAACATGAGAGGGGTAAGAAACAAGCTTGTTCCTCCATTGGCGTTATTTTGCAGCTTTGTCATGGCATCGTCGACTTTGTTTCCCTCGCGACCAATCCATCTAAACTCGTGTGTCCACGGCATATGAAGAAGCTTGCGACACTCCTCAATCTGTTGTTGGGGCTCATGATTTTTAATCGACTCATCAGAAATAAGTGTAAAACTTCCAACGAATCAGTCTCCACTTCCAACATTTGAATCCGTTTATCCCATGCGAGTTGTAACCCGACTTTGAGCGCCTCAATTTCAGTTTCAAGGATCGCCGGGCATCGAACCGTGCCGGTAAATCCCCAAGCCCACTGACATGTAGCATCCCGTAGCACACCACCTACCGATCCGTTATTGGTGGCCGTTATAACGCTTCCATCAACGTTGAGCTTGAACCAATCTTTTTTTGGTTTAGTCCACTTCACACTTTTTCGGCCTTTCGTAGGATTTCTCACTGCTATCATGAGGTTGGAGCTGAGTTCCTTAATCTGATTCAGAGTGATCATCGTTGGCTCCCGTTTTTTCCGGAAAACTCCATTGTTTCGGGCTTTCCATATCGACCAGATAGTTGCTGCGAATACAAGCTGCCACGGTGCAGCAGCCTCGAGGATCAAATTCTGCCTATTATCCTTTACCATATTCGACTTTATCCACACCTCATCCGCTGTTTGCTCGAACTCCATCATAGAGGATGGTGGTATAATTTTTTTCCAGATTTTCTTAGCGACTGAACAATGTCTGAGGATATGCAAGACTGGTTCCTCATCCGCATGGCAGAAAGTACATGCTCCTGAGTCCGTTAATTTGCGAATTTTCCTCCGCTTGTTGGTTGCTAATCAGTCTTGGCTTGCCAACCAGATAAAGAACTTCAATTTATTGCTGCACGCAAGCTTCCAGATCCACGCTATGTTACCATCGCTGTATGGTCCATTTGAATGCTCACGATGGATTGCCTTGTACGCGCTTTGACAGGAGAAGTATCCATTCGCGGTCTCACTCCACATGATTCGGTCAGCCCTGTCAGTTGGTTCTACCCGAAACTCCAGTATTTTCCTCTTCCACTCCGCTGGGATGTTGGTTCTAATATCACTCAAGTTCCAGTAGCTCGATTGATCCAACATATCATCCACGGTCAGGTCTACTTCCTCCTCAACAATCTGTCCCGAAACGTCGCAAAGTCTTGTACTACCCATCCAATTATCAAACCAAAACAAGACGACACACCCGTTTCCTAATTTCCATCGAATGAAAGGCTTAATAATTCCCATGCACCTAACAGTCCCCTTCCACGTCGCACTATCCCCGGGTTTTGCGACATATTCCAAAAGTTTCGAATTCTTGAGGTATTTTGCCTTCACAATATTAGACCAAACGCCGTCTTGGTTTCTTAATATTTTCCAACAAAACTTTGATAGGAGAGCTTCATTATTAAAACGTGTCGTTCTCACCTCGAGGCCTCCATCCTTCTTCTCTCGAGTCACCCTTTTTCCATTCTACTAGATGAAGTTTCTTCTCATCGGGATCATTAGACCATAAGAAACTACGATTAATTTTATCCAAGCGTTGACATATGCTCTTCGGTAGCCAACTCGATTGCATGATGTGAATAGGAACCGCCGTAGACACCGATTGAATGAGAGTTGTTCTCCCCGCTAAAGAGAGAGTTTTGCTCTTCCACCCCGTAAATCTTGCTAGGAGTTTGTCCAGGACATCATTATATTGCTCTTTACTCACCCTTCCGTGAACTAGAGTTGCGCTAAGGTATTTTCCCTAACTCGCGGTTTGTGCAAACCCGAGTATACCGCAGATACCCCTCTTCATCCGTGCACCCCCTAAGTTCAAAAAATACACCTTAGATTTTCTGGTGTTAAGCTTTAGTCCTGACGCACCACAAAACAAGTTGAGAATGCGCTTGATCTCTTTCGCCGTTTTCATATTGGCTTTGCCCATAAAAATCAAGTCATCGGCAAAAAAAGATGAGAGATATTAGGCCCTCCCTACAAACCAAAATTGGACCCCACCTCTTTGATCCCATCGCTTCATGAATCATATACGACAACCTTTCCACACAGAGCACAAATAAATATGGCGACAATGGATCCTCCTGACGAAGCCCGCAACCATGCTTGAAAGATTCAAGCGGTTCCCCATTCCATAGAATATTCGTAGAGGCGTTTCGTACACAAAACATAATCAACTTGATAATATTACTTGGGAAATTGAACGCCTTAAGCGTATCCTCCAAATAGGTCCAGTTGATTCTATCGTAGGCTTTTTCTAAATCCAACTTCAAGATCATACTCCCAACTTTATTTTTCTTTTTTTTGCACGCAAAGTATGCAAGATCTCTTGGATGGCAAAGATGTTATCCTGTGTACTCCTCCCTTTTATAAAACTAGATTGGGCCAGGGCAATGAGCGTCGGCATAATATCTTTCAAACGCAAATGAATTTGGTGATAAATTTATATATCACATTGCACAGGGATATTGGTCGAAATTGAGAAATAACTGTTGGATCTGTAACTTTCGGAATCAAACATAGGTGAGCTACGCATACCTTCGGGTTGAAGCTACATTCCTGAAACGTGTTCTGTATGAATTCCAACAGCGAAGTATTAATCTAGGCCCAAAACTTTTGGTAAAATATGGCTTGAATCCCATCGGGCCCCGAGGCCTTTAACGAGTGCGTCGCCCAAACCGTCCGTTTCAATTCCTCCATACTCACTTCGTCACCCACACGTTCCATCTCTTCAATCGTGAGTTTATGTTGGAACCGTGATATATGGAGGTGTTGCATAGGATCACCCGAGACCGAAAAGAGTTGCTTGAGAAATTCAATCGCATGGGGTCTAAGAATTTCTTGTTCACGCACCCATATACCGTCAATTTTCAGCAACAATATACGATTGCGTTTTCTCCTTGTAATTGTTGAACGGTGAAAAAAGGTCGTATTTTTATCCTCCGCCTTTAGCCATCCTCCTCCTTTAGCCGTCAATTTTCAGCAACAATATACGATTGAGAATTACGTTATACTTCGAGAGTAAATCCTTCTCCAGAATTTCGAGGGAAGAATTGGCTCGCCTCGCCAAAGATTTTTGTGCTCCCTCAATACGCTTCAATGTGTTTTTTTTGGCGAAAGATGTTGCCGAAACGCTGCTCGTTCCATGGCATCATGATATCCGATATTTTATCGATCGCCTTAATGATGCCCCCTGATCATCCCATGTGTTTCTAATCAACTCCTCACATTCGGGATGGTCTAGCCACATCGCCTCGAAACGAAATGGTCTCGCGCCCACCCGTATGGCTGCCCCAAGACAATTTGTGAGGATGGGGTGATGATCGCCATGTGTACGCGGTAGGTGAAACACTGCGTTTTTTGGAAATTTCTCAATCCATCTCGTGTTAGAAAGTGCTCTATCGATCCTTTCTTTGATAAGCGCGCCCCCTTCCCTCTTGTTGGTCCAAGTAAATTTTAGGCCGCGGTATCCCAAATCTTGCAAACCCCAAGATAGCATTCTGTTTTGGAACGCAATGCACCAATTTGCCGAGTTGGTATTCCCTCCTTGCTTCTCGTGGGTGAAACCAATTTCGTTAAAATCCCCTTGCACCAACCACGGGACATCAATATGCTGCGCCATCTGCGCTAATTTCCCAAAATTGCGATTCTTATCCTTATGAGGTTTCGCATAAATCCCCGAGACCATCCACTTGTCTTGTTGTTTAGGTCCAATGAGCGTGTGGATGTCTTGATCGTCCACGTACAGAATATCCACATCAATTTTTGTTGAATTCCACAACACCCAAACCCCTCCATCCATACCCGACGTAGGCGCAATACAAAAGTCCGTATATCCAAGAAACGATGCAATCTTGTACGCCCGTTCGGGTCCAACTCGGGTTTCAAGAAGGAATACAACATCCGGTCCGTGAATACGGACTAAATCTCTAAAGTTACTGCGGAAATCTACGTGTCCCGCTCCCTGACAGTTCCAAGAAACAATCTTCATAGGGGCGTTAAATATATGGACTAGATAGACGGGGTTTTCAAAGTTCCACCCCATCCATATCGACATCAATTGTCGTAGTATTTCCCGTACCATATGGTAATGTCGAGTTGACTCCCAAGTACTCAGTTTGAGTCTTTGCCAACAAATCGGGATGTTCTCTATCCTTTCCCGAATATCCGTTTTGTATCTCAAACTCCCAGATGGTGGGTGAGATCTCCGTCACCATTGATTGTACGTGGGTCTATTTGAGATATCGTTGAGGGGCCGTCGAACCTCCTTCTCACTGTTTGATGGTCCCAGAAATTCGGAGGTAGGAGGTATGTGTGCTACTGGCATCCCGTTCACAAAGTTCAATTCCAGTTCCCCGTTCTGATCCATGGATTCGAGTATTACTTTGGCACAACAATGCCCTTAATATAGGAAAGATGCACATTATTCACAAGAATAATCCCTGTAATCAGAGGAAATAAGCACATTACTCTCCCTAGCTAAAAATACTCAAATTACCCACTGCCTTATGTTAAAGAGGCATACTACTCTCTTTGTATTTTTATAAGGTGCAAGACACCACATTCTTATACACATGTTTAAGGGATTTGAAAATCCTAATAGAGCAATAAACCTATTTCAGGAGATATTTTCCTTCTTTTTACATGGATAATATGCCTATCTTCTTTGTCAAGAGCGAGGGAGAATGTGCCTATCTTCTATATGATGATGAAAGGGAGGTGAAATATCATTAGCTCTTTCTTTCATTGGATAAACGATGTGGAGCAACATGAGGTACCCAGTATTTACTATATATTTCGACACTAAATAAGTTATATTGCAAACTATGCTCAAGGAACATTACCACGGTCCTATCAAACTTCATAAATGGTTCCGAATACATGTTATCCAGTCGAAATAACACAAAAATGGACTGAACCCTAATCTCAATCTATAAGAACACCTCAACAATATCTAGAGTTTTATTACAGTTCGTATTCTCGAGTTAAGAAAAAATTGCATTTTAGCCTCTTACCTATGGTGCTGGGAAATTTTACAATAAGTCACTACAAAAAATCATATAAGCTTCTTTTTCTCAAAGAAAGACTTCAAATACCATAACTGCAGTCCTGCCACAGATAGACACATCCCAACAGAGAGAAAACTAAACCAGAACATTTTGGAGTTGGTAGACTTATTCAGTAACTGCATTTCTTCTTCCCTGCAACAAAATGTAGTCAAGGGTGTATGAATGCACCCGAAATCGAATATCACATTGCAAAAGCATTTCGAATCAGAACTTAAATTAGCTTACCTTTCACGTAAATAAAACATCTCATCGTGAATGGATTGGATTGTGTCAAACATTTGCTTCAGCTCTAACTCCATTAACTGGTGACAAGGAACAGAAAAGGTTAAAGTTTGATGATAAAATGAACGAGGGTATTCATCATATGGTTAATTTCAAATTACCACAAAAGAAAGAGACGAGCATAAAAACCACAAAGATTTTTTATCCAAGTCAATTATCTATAATAAATATATAAGTACAAACAGGAAATAATAGTCTGATATATTATACATAATCAATAGAAATATAGAACTACAGACCTTACTTAGCGGGATTATTGACTACAAGTTCTATTTTACAAAGTCATTCAGACTGTAAAAATTAATGATGCACAAATTTGATAACCAAAACAGCTCATGCGTGATCAACAGAAGAGAGCACATAACCAGTCAATTACTATGTCTGAGGTGTACATATAAGGGTAGGGTGAAAAATGCCTACTCATGATCGAGTTCGCTATTCATAGAAGAATGCGAATTAAATTACATAAAAAATGACAACACAAATTGGGTTTAAAATATAGAGGTGAAAGTGAAAAAAGACAAAGCACAGCATCATGAATCAACTCATGTGTTTTTACCCAAAAACATTTACGAGACATATGATAATAGCATTTAATATAGAAAATGTCAAGTTGAACACATGCATTTATAGTATCACTAATTACCATACTAAATAGTAACAGCCTTCAAGGTTAAAATAAGATTTCACCATTTTCCAGCTTTGAATCAGACTATAATAGGAAGGAAAAATAACTATGACAGTTTTAAAAAAAGAGAGGAACTAAATGGTCCACTAGATTCACTGTTTGTACAAATTTGGAATATAATTTAATAGTTATATTTCTAATCGAGGAACATCATTTGATAATTAATTTTTTGATCAAGGAACATAATTTTGATAATTCTTGGGTCACAAATAATTTCATTTGTTTCTTCTCAAACAAGCGAAAAGAAGGACTACGTATGATATATGTTCTTATTCAAGCTTTTCGATAAAATACAAGCCACGTTATTGCACCTACCAACTTTGAATGTGCAACATCATCTACAAAGGCAGGTTTTCAGAAGACGGGGCCGAATCCTTTCAAAATACTTTTTAGATTTTGGGAACATAATAATTGTTCTCCTGATTAACCAATTAAGTATGGCAATTTAGCATTAAAATAGAAACTAATGAGAACATGCAACACATAAATAATATAGAGATAAAAGCTTCAAACCCCCTGAACTATGACCACTTTTGTAACATACCCCCCAAGAAATTTATTAAGTGGTCTACCCCTTAACCTTCGTCGACTTGTTCGTTTTGGCCACTAGGTGTTTCCGGTTACTTTTCGATCAAAAACTCGCCAGACACGCATTGGTAAAAACCAAACAAGTTGGCGAAGGTTAGGAGGCAGACCGCTTATTAAACTTCTAGGGGGGTATGTTGCAAAAGTGGTCATAGTTCAGGGAGTTTGAAACTTTTATCCCAATAATATAATAATATCTAAAAATCACTAAGCCACTCTAACGAGTGCAATATTATTTAATAATTAATATTTGTCAACAATAAATCTGGACATAACAACGAAAGTTGATCTAATGGTAACTTTTACCCAAATTCAGTTTAATTGATATTTATAGAGTATCACAATGTACAAATATATTATCATTTATTCCTAGAAGTTGTTCATTGGTTACTCAGATTGATCTCCAAATCTTGTTATAGTGTTTTTGTGATAGTAATATTGTTATACTAAAACCAATGTTAAAATTTGACGAGTTTCTTCTCACTTATATTGCTAGAATATTATACAGACCTGACAAGACTAATTTACTACTTACTCTATCTATGAACTAGCATAGGGGTTGGGGTGGGGGCGACTGTCCCCACTTCATCTGCCTCTGGAGATTATCTGTCTTGTCTTTCTTACAACTAAATGAAGATGTGGATAAATGAACGGAAAGTAGAGACATGGGAAAAGTTGACATCAGGGAAACAAAGGAAGGAAACACTAAAAGCAAAAACAAGTACCCTCTATATCGTGATAATCATTGATACGTACCATCGGTTTCGTGTTAGTTTCTAGAGGATTTCTCTCATTCCTATTCTTTTCCATCCAATAAGTTTGATATACATTTTATACACCTTACAGAAACTAGATGTTTACTCATATGATCTTAAGATTTATCCAGTTCCACGTACCCTTAATTGTAGTTTGGTTCAGTTTACTAAGGGTTTAATGTAAGCTTATTAATTACCTCCAGCCGCCCCAGTCTATTTCCTTTTAACTTTTCTCTTCAGTCTTTTAGGCCTCTTGTCTCCTCTCACTGTCTGTACATTTTTAATATGATTTATAATAAATATAACATAATTGCAGAAGAGTGGAATTTAACTAGTAGAAGAGCATATAAAGCAGTATCCTAATCATATGAAAGTTGGCTACTTAGAGAAGAATTAGATGGGCACATAAAAACCCACCCTGTTCTACTTGTTGCTAAACAAAAGCTCAAACACATGAATTTCCTAAAAGAGGGTGGTGGCACAATCAAGTGGGCTCTCCCAGGTTCTTAGCCACATTACAAACTAATTCATCGTAAAAAAATCGAGAAAAAGTTTCAGTCTCAGGTCCAGTATGTGTTTGGCAATTGTAGATGTCTAAAAATACCGTTTTCAGGTGAAGGAGGTGAACCCTGGTGTGACTTGTCTCTGCTAATATCTCTTGTTTTCACCTTTTGTTTTGTGATTAAGGATCTTGAATTATTCACTAGTTACTAGAAATGCACAACATTGTTCGTCGATGATAATCCTTCTTACTAAGGCTATATCCATTAGATTACCATTGATTACATTGGATATATAAACAACTCATGGCTTGAATATCTTAGGCTTCTAGTAAGTTGACAAAACCTGATTCCTTAAATCCACAATTGACAATAAGCCAAATTCTCCATAAGTCAACATAACAAAGGGATCGTTCGGCTACCCTAAAACCATTTCGATGGGAACATGTAGTTATGCAATCTACGTAACCAACGTGGCGTGGGTCATCAAAGAAGTAGAAACACAATCGAACCAAACCACAACACAACACAACACAACACAACACAACACAACGGGGAAAAAGGTTTGAAGAGAAAGACTCTTACTTCAACAGAACCTTTTTTGGCAACATTGCTCCAGTCCTTAGCCGCAATGCCCGTCTTCCACTCAAGGTCAACGGTCATGGTAATAGAAGGCTTGTGATCAGCAGCGAAGAAGCAAGCCATGTAGTCGCCGGCTTCCACTGCTTGAAACGCAAAATTCCCCTCGCTGACATGGTCCGAATAATGATAGTTATTCCCATGAGCCGATGTCACCTATTTATTTGTTCAACCGCAAAATCACAAGTAAAGTAAAAATCAAAAAGAACAGCAGCTAACAATAAAACCCATATGAGAAAAAAGAGAAATAAATAGTACCCTTACTTACCCTTAGAGTGATTTTGTGGGAATCAGGTAATGGGTGACCTTCGAGAGGATTAACAATGTGATACTTTCCGACAGTCATGGCCTTGCTCTTTATATCCTCCGATATGCATTTCGTCTGACCCGATTCCAGATCGAATCGGATCGACTCCACCCGCCTCCATAACAACAACAAAACTACTAATACGAGGTAAAGACTCTGTCTTTCGACTTTCATCATCATTGTAATTTATTATTAACAACTAACAAACAAACAAACAGCGATTACACGAATTTGCAGAAAGGGTTTCTTCTCTTTCTAGATTCGGGAATTTGGATCAGGTGGGGTTTTTTTTTTTCGTTTTGTCGGAAAATTCGCTGTAATATTTTGGTCTATCTAAGGTAATAATTTGGACAGTGTTTTTAATTATGAATGAATCAGCAGTACTCGATCGACAGTGTTAGGATTATTGCCAAACAGAAGTTTCTAAAATAGTATAGTTCTAAGAGCGTTTTTGGTTCGCTGGATTAGCTTGTAATCCAACCCCGTTTTGAGCTAATATGTGTAATTTGGTTCGTTAGATTAAATTTTCAGGTTTTTTGTCAAACTTTGGATAATAATAATCTCAACTTTGGATAATAATAACTTACCCACGAATAAAAACTAATTTTATTTCCAAACTAACACCCCAAAATAATTTTATTAATTAAATTTAATTATGTTACTTCAAAAATACTCAAAAAATAAAAACCTAATAAACTCTAACTCCTGTAAATATAAAGTAAATTCTTTTTGTTTATAGATTTAATACTAAATATTATCAATTTTTTATTTACAACATGTGTCTTCAAAAAACATATTTTTATAAATTAAAACTTTACTAACAAACTTAATTAGTGATTTTAAGCTTAATTTTATTAAGTTTTACTTTCAATTTTTTTCCCGGCCGTAATCTGGTCGGGAATTATGTTTATATTATTCCTGATCGGCAATCGGTCGGGAATAATATTCATACTATTACCGACAGCTTTCCGGTCGGGAATAAAACTCATCAGAAAAAAAAAATATTATGGTAATAGTTACCGAATTTTTTTTTTACTATTTTGAAATATTTTAAAACATTATTTAGCTTTTTTGTGTTTTAGATGAGGAATTAAATTTTTGATTCATTCCTCAATCTAAAACACAAAAAAATTAAATAAGTGTTTGATTATTGAAATGTTGAATAAAGAAGTGAAAAATTTAATTTTGAAGTTGAAAGAAAAAAAATGTTTGAAAAAGTGTTTGAAGATGAAAAGAGTGTTTGAAAAAATTTTTGGAGATGAAAAAAAGTTTTGGAGATGAAAAAATGAGGAGAATAATGAAGTGTATTTATAGAAAAAGTTAAAAAAATTTGAATTTTCGTCAAATTTGAATTTCCCACCGAGTCCCGCCAACTTTTTCGGTTATTCCCGACCGATTTCCGGTCGGGAATGTTGAAAATTTTCAAAAATTTTCAAAAACCGCCAAATTTTCAAAAATTTCCGATCGAATTTCGGTCGGTAATACTATGCTGCCCAGAAACGCGGGAAATGCCGACCGCACTCCGGTCGGGAAAAGTTTAAACATTATTCCCGACCGCTATGCAGTCGGGAATAACGTTGAATATTATCCCCGACCGAAATACGGTCGGGAATAAGTTTAAATATTATTCCCGACCGATATGCGGTCGACAGTAATTATCAATGCCGACCGAGTCTCGGTCGGGAATAAGTTTAAATATTATTCCCGACCGATATGCGGTCGGGAAAAATAGTAAATTTGACTTTTTTTCGATCTTTTGGAAAATCTTGATGTGTTTGTTAAGTATAACTATAGAATCTCACTAAATTCATGAATTGCACTATTAGTTACTTAGTTTAATGTACTTTTAATTATTAAATTAGTATAGTTTACCGGAGTATAAGTTAAGTTAGTTTGGAGTTTTACATATAATAATCATACGTAGTATAGAGGAGTATTCACAATTGGCGATTAACGTTTGTTACGAACGTTAGTATAGAGAGGCTAATTATGATATATATATTAACATATATTTAACATAATCGTAAGTAGTTACATTATTAGCAACTACATATACTAATATATTTATAAGTGACAATATGAATCGACGCTTCAAACTATTCAACAACGTGCAACTAAATTTAATTTTTTTTTGAGATTTTTAGTAATATATAACTAATATTGATTTACTTGATCATTAAATCAACGATTTATCTAAATTTGAGAGCGAAATTGTGAAATTAAGAATATGAATATTATTCCCTACCGAAAGTCGGTCGACAATACCCCTAAACCCTAAACCCTAAACCCTAAACCCTAAACCCTAATATTCCCGACCGCATTGCGGTCGGGAATAACAACGGTAATTCTTATTCCCGACCGAAATGCGGTCGGGCGGGAATAACTGTTACCGTTGTTATTCCCGATCGAATGTCGGTCGGGAATAATTGTTACCGTTGTTATTTCCGACCGAAACGCGGTCGGGAATAACTGTCAGCCCTCCTATAAATACCCCTCCCTATTCCACTTGAGAAATCATTCAAACATTCATCCCTTGCTAAGGTATTTACGATTTCCTCTTGTTATAACTGTTTTTGTTAGTTTTCCTCAATTAAGATCGTTTTTATTAACTTATTTTTAATGTTTCTTTGTTTTAGATATTGCGGTAAATGCAACGAGGGGCGTGTGTTTGCAAAGAATACTTGATCTAAGTATTTTCTACGCTACAACAAGTAAGTATTAATTGCCTTGGCTTCGTCGTACTCGAGTTTTAAAATTTTTATATAAATGATAAATATATTGATTGGTGAAATTAATTGTAACAATTTCTTTTTAATTTTCTTAGATTAGAAATGGATTATCGTCCCGATTGATCTTGGATGTACGATATGATAGATAGTAACACTGGTTATTTGAATCAACATTACGTGGTTGGGGTTCGTGAATTCATACAATATGCATCACAACAGAGAGATTACGTAGATCTAAGAAATCGTATTAGGTGCCCGTGTCAGAGATGCATCAATTTAAAGTTTTTTGATCGAAACGTAGTACGGGATCATCTTCATAAGTGGGGGTTTGTATATCAATATTGGATATGGGTGTTGCATGGAGAGAAGGCGAGCGAGGCATCTACATCATATGTACATGAATCACCGTCTGCTAGTATTCACGTTGATAGTCTGGTTCATGCCGATACTTCGTTTAGAGAATTGGTTGTGGATGCATATGGGGGTCGATTTGTTGAGGGAGAGGTGCGCAACGAAGATCCAAGTCCCGAGGCAAAGGAGTTCTACAAATTGATGCAGATGGGAGACATAAAAATGAACAGTAAGAAGTCGAAGATTGTGCTCCAGTGGTTTGCCGAGTTCTTAACTACCAAGACGATGCACAAAGTAGTTAATGTCGCTTGCGAAAAGTACTTAAGTTTGTCTAAAGATATTATGGACCCAGAGATTGAGGAAATGCTATCGAATACAGTTCCAGGCATGAATAAGATGCTCTCGCGTTTGGGTTTAGGGTACGAAAAGATCGACGTATGTTGGAATTTTTGTTTCTTGTACTACGACGATAATGCCAACAAGGATCTCACATCGTGTCCAATATGCAAGACCGATAGGTACGAGGCTGGAGAAAATCGAGGGTCGCAAGGAAGAAATTGTGGTACTTTCCTCTAGGCCCTCAATTACAAAGGTTGTTTTATACTGTAGGCACTTCGAGACATATGACTTGGCATTTGAAGTGTCTAGAGTCAACAGATAGAATGATTCACCCAGCTGTAGGCGAGGCGTGGAGATCTTTTGATCGTACGTATCCGGACTTCGCAGCAGAGCCTAGAAATGTTCGACTCGGCCTATGTACTGATGGGTTCATACCGTTTGGGCCATCTGGGAAGAACTACTCTTGTTGGCCCATGTTTGTTACCCCTTATAACCTTCCGTCGGATTTATGCATGTGACCGGAGTTCATTTTTCTGAGCCTTATTATACCCGGTCCAAAGAGTCCTGGAAAGAACTTGGATCTCTTGTTGAGACCGTTGATTGATGAGTTGAATGATTTGTGGAGTAATGGTTTGTGGACATATGACAACTCATGAAAGAAAAACTTCCAAATGCGAGCGACCCTAATGTGGACTATTAGCGATTTTCCTGCTTACAGAATGTTGTCCCAGTGGAGCACGCACGGTAAGCTAGCGTGCCCTTATTGCATGGGTGAGACAGATTCTTTTACACTTAAGAATGGCGGAAAAGCCTCGTGGTTCGATTGTCATCGTCGGTTTCTACCAGAGGGTCATAAATGGAGGTACAACAAGAAGGATTTCTACAAGGGTAGGGAGGTACTTGAAGCGCCCATTACAAGGAAGACATGAGCGCAGATGAGGGCAATTGTGGATAGGCTACGATCGGTTAGATTTAGGGCAAACTCCACAAAGCTTCCGGGATTTAACACAACTCATAACTGGTGTCGTCGAAGCATCTTTTGGGAACTACCTTATTGGTCCACGAACTTGATTCGCTACAATCTAGATGTGATGCATTGTGAGAAGAACTTTTTTGAGAACATCATCAACACAGTGTTGGACGATGCTAAGTCGAAGGACAACATTAAGTCGAGGCACGATCTTAAGCTGTTGACCAACCGTAAAGAATTGTTCTTGAAACCCAGTGACAGAGGAAGTGAGTACATAAAGCCAAAGGAAAAATATTGTCTTACGAGGGATCAAAAGAACATGGTGCTTGATTGGCTGACCGAACTGAAGTTTCCTGATGGATATGCCTCGGACTTGGGACGATGTGTGCAAAAACAACAAGGAAAATTGTATGGAATGAAGAGTCATGATTGTCACGTCTTCATTAAGCGCATTAAAGACAACTAACTTATGATGATTTTCCTATGCAGACTGTTTGTAGAAGAGGAGCGCGGTGGACTAAGTCCAATAGAGATACAATCCAAGAGGAACCAAGAGTACGTAGCATGGTTCAAGCAGACATATTCAAGTGGGAAATATGAGACCGACGTACGAATAGATCCTCTAATCACAGGTCCGGCTTATTCAGTGGCAACCTACGAGGGATACATTGTGAATGGGTTCAGATTTCACACCGATATGATTTTGGGCCCGAAGAAGAGTGATTGTAGTGGTGTTTATGTGAAGGGAGACATGGGAGGATCCGATGCTACCAAATTCTATGGAACGTTGAAAGACATTATACAGGTTGAATATTGGGGCAGAATCCGGCCCCTGTACATAGTCTTGTTCAAATGTGTTTGGTATGATATAAACGCATGTACGCAGGAGCATTCAACGTACAAGTTGGTTGACATCAACCCGAGGCGTACCCTCAACACCAATGAGCCGTTTGTATTCGCTAACTAAGCAAAATAGGCGTACTATGTGCCCTATCCAAAGAAGACGACAGGGTGACCGGGACAGAGAGGATGGTTGGCCTTATCCACTATTCCTGTCAGACACATAATCGATATGTCATCAATTGCAGGATCAAAAGATGTCGACGCGGGGATGCCGAACCAAGTGCCACAAGAGAATGCATCTGAAGGGTTTAACTTATGCGTGGATCTTTCCACATTCGATATGGATATCCAATTGGCCAACGAGGGATTTGATGTGGTTGACGAGGTGGCAGCAGCAGAGGGCAACGAGGAAGAGGAGGGCTACGAGGACGACGAGGGCAATGAGGAAGAGGAAGAGGAAGAGGAAAATATAATGAGTGACTCAGATTCTGAGGATATTATGTATGACTAGCATCGATTATGGTCTAGTGGTCGATTTCTATTTTATAAAAAAATTTGATTCACGTTGCTTAATTTCATATTATAGTTTGTATTAGTGCTTGTAGTAATAACAATATTACATAATTACCAATAAACAAGCTACTAACACAGTGTAGCTCCGGGACCCACTAGCATGAGTAGCTCGTGCAGGATGATCAGGGTCTGGTGCCTCTCCTCCTAGCCTGTTCTTCTGGCCTGACTCTGATTTCTTCGCATGGTCAGCCGACTCCCAGTGCGTCACGAACATCCTCTCTAACTTGTCGCTCATCCAACTGTTCTTCGGACGATTCGCCCACTTCGGATCATCGAGCCTGTCGTAATAGTTCTTCTTGGCATTGTACGTGATATCCTTGTAACAGTGCTTAGCCTTCGCATTGTATGTGGAATGTGCACGAATCATGTCATCCGGATCAATGTAGTATATGCTCTACAATTAAATAAGGTTTTTAATTAAGGTTTCGTTAAAAAAATCTTAATATTTATATATATATATATATATATATTTAGTAAACTTTCTAAATCTCACCTTAAACTTAGCCCACATCAGTCCCTGGACCTCTGAATCGACCTCGGTGTATGAAGGAACACACTTCTTCATAAACTCCCTAATGATCGAGGTAATCGCCGTCGCTATCTTTCTCCCATCCAAAAATACGTCGTGCTCATCCAGCTCGGCCCTACGACGAGCTCTACGGTCAGCCGGAACCTGTGGCCCTCTCGATATGCCTCGGCCCGGTCTCTGCTGCGTCGCTGAAGATGGTCATGTACCCGCAACGTCTGCAGGGGAAGAAGTACTAGGACCCGCCGGTGTAGACTCTGTAGAGCGTGGCCTAGGTGCCGTAGGCCTCGATGATGACGGTGGCCTAGATGATGACGATGGCCTAGATGATGACGATGGCGTCGATGCTACGTGATCATCATCTAGTCGAAATGGTACTACTAGATCTGGTGGAGTACCGCCGCTCGATCCGATACGCCTATGTGGATGTGAAGAAGTAGGGGACTCGCCAAGATCGGTATCAGGTGCATCGACATGAGCGGGTGGTGCAGCACCAGAATGAATAATCAGTAAGCGAGGACCCATCCTCGGTGGACCAGTAGGTGGAGTACTCGATGGAGGGCTAGATGGACCACTACGCCCTCTCTTCGAGGGCTGGCCACGATCGCTATCACGGGACGACATGTCGTCGAAGAGGAGTGCTACGAACCAAGTAAAAGCATCTAAGTTAGAATTTTTATGATTGTAGAGATGACCTAAGTTTAATCAATACTAAGTTATATAGTTTTTTCCTAAAGGTATAAATATTTCCCAAAGCCTAACAATTCCTAAAGGAATTTACAAATTAAATCCTAACAATTTCTACAATATCTAACAATTAATATTAAAACATTAAATATAACATTAATAATTAATATTAAAACATTAAATATAACATAAATAACTCCATAATTAACGTCCAAATAAATAAATTAACACATATAAAAATCATATATAGTTTTCCTAAAGTCATAAATAATTACTAAACTATAACATTTCCTAAAGGCATAAAAATCTAACAATTTTCCAAAGCCTAACAATTCCTAAAGGCATAAAAATCTAACATTTTGCCAAAGCCTAACAATTCCTAAAGGCATAAAAATCTAATATTTTCCCAAAGACTAACAATTTCTAAAGGCATAAATAATAATTATTATAAAATCATAAAACTATAACATTTCCTAAAACCTAACAATTCCTAAAGGCATAAAAATCTAATATTTTCCCAAAGTCTAACAATTCCTAAAGCATTTTTAATTAAATTCTAACAACTTCTACAATATCTAACAATTAATATTAAAACATTAAAGATAACATAAATAAAGAATATTAAAACATTAAATAAAAATATAAAATACAAGAAAAAGCGAAAAAACTTACCGGATCGGGAGTCCCGACAGATTTCCGGTCGCGAAAGGCTATAAGGTGGTCGGCAATTTTTTTTGAGAGAGAAGGAGAGTGTGAAAATGAAGAGGAGGGAGGTATTTATAGAAATACCTCCCTCTTTCCCGACCGCAATGCGGTCGGGAACGCTCGGCCCAGCTGCACGGCCCAGCTGGGCCGAGATTAGGGTTACATCCTGGGCGGGAAATTTCTCGCCCAGGGTTTCCCGACCGCAATTCGATCTGGAATAATATTCCCGACTAAATTGCGGTTGGGAATACTCTTTCTCGACCAATATGCGGTCGGGAATTATTTTTTAAAAATGCCCGACTGATTATCGGTCGGGAATGCTCCCGACCGAAATCCGGTCGGGAATGGGCGCGAAATCTTGTAGTGGGTCTACAGATCCTCTCTCATGTACTTTTGAGTAATTTTTTTCTAGAGTATTACTGATACCCCATTAATAATATCTCTACAGCTACACACTGATAAAAGTAATAATATAGAGTAACTACAACTACACACTTAGAAGTTTTGTGTAGTTATAGAAACCTCTCCTTTGGTCTGGAAAATTATATTGACCAACCTTCTAACTAAAATATTAGATTGTATAATAATAAACTTGGAATTTTGTCCTTAACCCATAAATGTTTTAAGGAGTGTAAATGTATTGTTAAAAAAAGGGATGTATTTTGTTATTTTTTAAAGGGATTATTCCATCAAACCCCCTGAACTATGGCCACTTTATGGGTTCAGGTCAGATTTTTAGTTTTAGACTTAGTCAGGTCTAAACTTTGGTAGTTTGTGCGAATTGCCTCATTTTCCAGTGTTTTGCAATTTCCCGGCCAAAAATGTCGAAAAAATTATTTAAAGTTTGACTAAAACCTTCCTCTCGTTGAGACGGTTCCGATGGTGGTGACAGTGTCGCAAAATTCAAAGTCAATACATGGCAAATTTAATTTAAGTGTATTGCACTTAAATTAGAATTTCCGTGTTATAACTTTGAATTTTGCAACACCGTCAGCACCATCGGAACCGTCTCATCGAGGGGAAGATTCTAGTCAAATTTTAAATATTTTTTTCGGTGATTTTTGGTCGAAAAATCACCAAAAAGTAAAAAATAGGGCAATTCGCACAGACTACCAAAGTTTAGACCTCACTAAGTCTATAAACAGAGATCTAGCCTTGTTTGCATAAAGTACCTATAGTTTGGAGGTTTAGTGGAATAATCCCTTTTTTAAATTCCAACAACGTATTTGCAATAATCTATAAATTTATATTATATTGTCTTAAAACCTCCTGAAATATTGAACATATTAGAACTAAAATAATATTATGAAATCCTCATTGAACGTGTATATCAAGTGACTTGATGCTTGAGGTTTTATACTTTCAATTGATTCAATCTTTGCATATTTCTCTGGTCACTTATACAATTTAACCATTTAATTAAGTATATTAAGATGTTTGAGAAATATAAATCTATATATAGTATCAAATGACGTTATTGTAATATTTTATTAATAATGAACTAAATCAAGTGCACGCCGCTCATTTAGCCTTAGATTTACACTTCTTAAAAATCTTATAAACCTAGGATGAACTTAGAAACTCATTATTATATATACAATAAAAATTTTGAGTTGATGGAAGGTTATAGTAATTTTTGAAACTTCACGGTTGTAGCGTAATTATTATCTCATACGATTTTGTATGTAAATGATCGAGAGTTCTCTCTAGCATCTTGTTCATCATCCATCTCTTAATATCACATTAAAAACTATCTAATCTATTAAATGGGTTTAACACGCATAGTTGCTAACAATATGCTTAACGATGTCTGGTTGCAACTTGATTGGAGTGTGACCTTTTATTTTGATGATCAGAAAAATTTGAACGATTGACTGAAATGAAGGTTTCAATTCACCCTAAGACACTCTAAGTATGCAGCTCATCATCTTGCCGCATGGTCATAAGTCTATGATTATAAATTTGTAAATGATTTACCTTG
Organism: Linaria vulgaris; assembly: GCA_948329865.1. NCBI lineage: Eukaryota > Viridiplantae > Streptophyta > Magnoliopsida > Lamiales > Plantaginaceae > Linaria > Linaria vulgaris. Next base: position 70,778,210 of record OX415249.1, read on the forward strand.
TACCGTGTTTTGTGACAAGGTGACCCATGGTGAACTCTCTTTAGAGCCTATTTCATATTTAAAAAGAAAAAGAAAAAAAAAGGAATGATAGTTTCAACATAAGTATATTTTTAATTTGTTCGATACACCATTTGTCGGATCCATCTCAAATAGTTTAGCATATGTGATTGTGCCTTCATCATAGTATTAAACTCAATTTGAAATGCATAGAGCCACAACTCAAACCTAATTGAACATTTTATGTTAATTAAGAGCTTATACAGGACTTAATCATTTATCTCGTGTCACATTGAAGAACGCTATACAATAATCTAATTATGTGACATACCGATAAACATATTCTATATATTACACGAACACAAAGGCATCAAGAAATAGGCGATATATAAGATAAAGAAAAGAATACTTGCCAGTTTTTCATGAATGTGTAGCTAGCAGAAAAGAAAATATAGTACAAAACATTCGGTCTGCAGTCTGCACCACTAGACAAAAAAGCTACTATATATAAGCTTAATGAAGTTGCACTAACACTGCCACTACCATTTCACTATCTGAAATTATTAATGAGTAAACACAAAAAGCACAAAAATGTTTATAAGTACAGTTCTATGAAACTAGTTAATCAATTGAATTAATCAGGGGAACGTGAATCCTCCCCCTATACCACCATCTTCACTATTAGGTGGATTGAGAGCTACCCAAAGTAAGGAAAGAGTAATAGCAATGAGACCAGCCCACACAAACACAATTGTTGGTGTTTTCCCTTTTCTTCCCATCAGCCCTTTGGCAAATGGATATAAATGTGACAACACCCAAAAACAAAAGAAGCCTCCAATCATAAACCTGCTCCATTGTGGGATAGTCTGATATATTGTTCTGTATAGCGCCACAACAATGGAAATAATGTTTATCATGCCAATCACTAGAGGAGGGATCATCAAAGAACTCCATTTCACCAGGTACAAATCCGCGTACAGATCCACGTCTGGGTCTTGCCCGTCGGGTTTGGGAATCGGGGTAAATGAGAAATCCGCCCCGAAAATCGCTCTTACGAATCCTTGAACCACTGCGGCCAAATGCGCGCTAACGCCACTAATGACCCAAAATTGTTCATTTCTCCACCATTCTTCTAAGGCTATTCCCGACCACTTCACTTCCAAGATCCCCAACGTCACTATGCATAGGCACAGGATCAAAAGCAGGACAAGGAACGGCGTCGTAAAAGTTTGGACGATGAACAGTCCCGAGAAGAGGCAGATGGCCGGGAGGAAGCAATAGACTAGGATGAAAAACGAAGAGAAAGGCGAAAAGGACACGTTGAAGTAAGCCAGGCGTTGGAGAAACTTGAGTTTACGAGACCCCAGCAATGCATTGTTTCTCGAGAAGAATATTTCCACTGATCCTGTAGCCGATCGGAGTACCTGATGGAGCCTGTCTGTGAGATTTATTTGAGCCATTCCACGGAAAGCGTCGCGCTTCACCACATAGTAGACAGAGCGCCATCCACGGTTATGCATTTTGTATCCCGTCAGTACGTCTTCTGTCACTGACCCGTAAACCCACCCGACTCTATCACCCCATTCCGTCTTCTCCTCGTACCAACATGAAATGACACGGACAGATTCAGCAACGATGGTTGCATCAAGCGGTTCACGAGGGATCCTAAGGATGCCTGGTGGTCTTCCATATTTAATTGCAGCATGATCTGCTATGGGTCGGCCTTGGAATTCAGCTACTGGAATGGTCTCAGCTAGTAGAGCTGAGTTTCCAAAGCGCTTCGGCAATGATTCCACATCAAGCTCAGGATCATGAATTTCTGGCGCGGTTACAGCACCCACCAGCATCTCAGCTTCTTTATCAGACATTTTATGATCAACCTTTGGAGGATCAAAACCATAAAGAGCAAATCTGCGAAAGATGCACCCCGTTCCACAATTAATGGGACCCTGAAAATCAAATACTTGTTCATGCCATCAAGCTATATATATACATAGGAATAATTTTATCATGTAGTACTAGAAATACTAAATGTTTTACCTGGAGGCCGTCGAGTGCTCGCATAGTTGCATCAAAAAACACATTATTGTGATTGGCGTATCGGTCTGAGGGATCGATTCCTTCAAACCTATGAGGAAATTGAACGTAGGCTATATTTTCACCGCCTCTATCCATCATAAAACACATGGATTCACGAAGCACCTTGCAATTATTGATGTAATGATCGCATGCGAGGGTAAGTATAAAGGGTCCATTGGACAACAAGGCAGATGCTCGCACAAGAGCGTTCAACGCACCAGCTTTCCTATTGTGGTCATACCCTGGTCGCTTTTCACGAGCAACATACACAAACATTGGAAGACGTATATCAACTTCAGTGAAGTCCATCAATTTGTCTTCGCTACTTCCTATGAGTGGGTCATCACTAGGTTGCTTCAACATTACCTGGAGAATTCCTGAGTGATCTTCTCTCGTATGTTCAACTGATGGAGACTCCCAACTTCCCGGCCAATGCGTGCCGTCAGCCATCCATGTAGCTTTTTTCACATTGATTGGCTCTAAAGGATCAGACCCAACCTCTCTCATATGCTTTATCATTTTCATCTCTTCTCTTGCATTAAAGGCATCTGATCTTCTTCTAATGGTATCTGTTAGTCCATTTATTCTAACCTTAAATTCGTCGTATTCTCTCTTAACTCTTCGTCTATCCTTCACAAACTCGGTTCTTGTCTTATTCTTTGTAGGGTCTGTCTTGATATTAAAGTAGGCCTCTGGATTTCTTGGCTCTATTTCATGTTTCCTACAAAAAGGCACCCATAAGTTGGCGAAACTTGCTGCCTCAGCCATTGCTTCAAAGTTGAAAAGGGCACCGCTATCGTCAGAAATATAAACAGCGAGTTTCTCCACAGGGTAGTCCACTGCTAGAATTGATAGGATAGTGTTGGCCGTGACTAGGAGTGGCTCATTTTCAGGATCATCTGAGGATACACATATATCTACTCCAGGTAGGTCCGAACGCCCCGTGGGATTTGAAGGTGATGGCATATCAAATTTGTCATGCAAAACCTCCAAATCGGTGATTCTGTTAATCGGAAACATTTTGGGTACTTGGTCAAAAAACCAAGAGATCCCAAACCATACCTCACAAACAACTGCCATACACCATAGCCATACTGCACTAGTATTTGGATTTCTGATCCTCCATGCTAAGAACAACACCATAACAATGAGTCGAACAAATATCAATAACCTATATATAGAAGTAACACATGGATTAGCTATTATCATCAGTAACAAGCAAATGTAAAAGAATTTAGATAACTAGGTAGCTAGCTACCTATAAGGACTTATTATGCTAGTGGAGACATTGATTACGCGACTAAGAGGCTTCCAGGGTTTATCTGATGAATCCAACATGTCTGGATGCAATACTCCATCCCCATCTTCTCCACCCATGTCGGGAGGTATATAGGCATTACCATAACCATAAGTACCTTGTGTCTCAAACAGCCACTTGTTATGATCAAATTCTGCGTTATGACCTCTTTTCATCATCGTCATGGTTTGGCGATCTCTTCTATACCCTTCTGGTTCAGGGAGGGATAGAGCTCCATTTGAATAATTTGGTATGTCACCATCTTCGAAATCGCCTATTTTGTATTGCTCCTTGCATCCTGGACATATACCTGTGTCCTTTTGAGCTTCCATGTAGCAATCTCGACATATTTTGAACCTGAAATATGTATTTCGTTTTCCTTAAGTAAGCTAGCTACCTGAACGAAATCTTGTGTGCAAAGTTTATGCATTATTCTTAAAAGTAACTGAGTAAATGCCAATTCTTTTATGCAGAAGGAAATTTGGTGTAGTATGTGTCTACCATAATCAAGCAAGACACCAACCAATACTAAGAATAACCGAAGATCGTACTTCTTCCGTTTTGAACATCAATTTTGTAGGAAGATTTGGGGAAGATAATACATCCAATACGTCGTTTTCTCAAGAGTGTATCTTCTTTCAAACTTACATTCTGAAAATATGAGAACACGGGTGTTCACATTTGTTGGTAAAAAATCATTTAATTTTTTGTCAAATATATGTGACTGAAACACACCTTTTTTTTTTTTTTAATAAAATTGTACCAATTTGATCTAAAGATTGAAAATAGAATCCTTTCAGACGAAACTAAATCCTCTCAGTTTTCATCCATAAAACTTAATTAAACAAGATTCCAACAAATACTAACAACTAGTGAAGGAATAGTACTTTAACACTCATGCTTTTTTAAGTTTTGTTAGATGCGAATCATCTCCATGATAAAGTATTCATGACTAAAATATGAAGGATATTATTTTGATAAGAATTTGGATAACACGATTAAACATGAAGACGGTTGTTTTTATTATTGCGACATTGCTTTTATGATATTTTAAGACAAAGAAACATGGACAAGAAAATAAATTATTTGCCAACCTAAACGTAACAAAGTGTTACTCAATTTCCTCCCTCTAATTACCAAATGAGAAAAGATAAAGAAATATAAAACTACCTGCATTCACAAGGTAAGATATCGTTTCCTCTCTCGTCTTTCATAGCTTTACCATCACAAGCCGTCCTGCCACAAGAAGAGCCTTTTGATCCAGCCATTTGTGGATGAGTGACCTCAGAATCAATCACCTTGTCCATCAAATGTGCACGAGTGACGCTATTAAATCCACCCGTAAACAAAGAACTAGATACGTATTGTTCTTCGGCTTTTGCAGCCACGGAGGTATCCATTGGTTGATTATCCGGCGTTGGAGGAATGTGAACGGTGTAATTCATATAATCACTCCCTGACAATTCTCCTGAAATGTCTAACTCGTCTCTCGACAAGCTAACGTACCTCCCACTCGAAGTTCTTCTTGCGAATTTAACGGTCTGACCGTTTGAAGCACTTTTTCCATGCGAGCTTGAAGAATCCGTAGCCATTCTCATTCCCTTTTTCGATGGCTGATTCGACAAGCTCGCCATGTCAATTATTTGTAATGTGTTGAGTTATAGGACACTTTCGTTTATTCATATATTGACATGATCAAAAAATATGTTTTGTGAAACTAACTCTCCCCTTCACTCTAGGTAAGGTTGCGCCTATGTATTTGGAGAAGTTGATGGTCCAAGAATAGAGGAGAATGCATCAACATGAAAAATATGATTGTTAATGCTCAAGTATTATTCCAAGTATGTCGGAGGAAATGTATGGAGGGGGAGTGAAGTATAAATGGGAGAGAGGAATAGTAAGACAACTATTAGTAAAATATATCATAATTCTTTCTTTATGTGTTGCCATTGACTTATCTTCCTTGTTTGTTACCGGTATTCAAGGACAATTTTTCTGGTCGTCATAGTTACAACCCACGTACGTAATCTCTCTCTCTCTCTCTCTCTCTCTCTCTCTCTCTCTCTCTCTCTCTCTCTCTCTCTCTCTCTCTCTCTCTCTCTCTCTCTCTCTCTCTCTCTCTCTCTCTTAATAATGAATCAGATATTATTTTTTCTCTGAATTATGAAAACACATTGACCATTGCTATTGTCTCTAACTAATTGATAAGAATACTTAGCAAATTAAGCCACGCTCCTAAATTAAGAAAGTAAGGAGTATGGTTCCCAATGAGGTAGGGAGAGTAATCAATCCACGAGGCACTATCTCTGGACCTCCAAATCCATGAATCGAGGTTCTTACCGGTTCCAATATCTCGCCATTCAGCCTCATTTTTCCAATGTGGAGTTGAATAGCACATTAACTGAGCTGCCATGGTCTACCAGCATTTTAGTTATGCCGAAGTTGGCTATGTCCACCGTTATCACCAACGGGGAATCCAGATTGGCAGTTTGAATGGCTTGGGGGCTCAGCTTGCGCAGATCCGTTGTTGAGAAGGTGATCTCTTCCTGTTGCATTTCCTCGATTCTTAAAATATCAGCGAAATCGACAAACATGTCTAATTCAATGAGCCTTGAAATCTTCTTTCTGTCGTTCGTGGAATCCGCCTCCACTGGGCCACCTGATATCATATTTATCATTCCCCTATGTCTATCGCCAAGAGAGAGTATATAATCAAATTACTAGAGTAAAATTCCCCAAAAGAATTTTTAACTTGCCTAGGTACAATCAGTGTTCACAGAGCAAAAGCACAAATTGTTTTTTGGTGAGTAGGCAGAGGCGGCAACAAGTAAATGACCTAACATCTCACTGTTGAGATCTTGCACTTCTTATTATGGGCTTAGGGGATCAGTGAGTTAGTAGCTGTGCTTGGTGGGTTCAAGTAGATGAGGATTAGGTATAGAACTACTTATTTTCAAATTGTGTTAGCCATTTGGAGACCTTTCTGCTCTACGCTTGATTAGACATTCACTTTCGACAAACATTCGACGTGTTTCTCTTCCCTTCGGTCCATCCAGCCAGGCACCCAGTCCTTTGGAAATATTGGGAGCAGCGAAACATTACATAAAGGCTGGAGGGATCAGGCTTACCTGGACAAGGTCCATAAGAAAAACTATGTACCTAGTGGTCCTTATTGGACTTGGTCCCACCTTTAAGCTCCACTTTCTTTTTAATAAATGATAAATCAGATAAATAATTTTTCAAAATTAATTATTGACCCCAAAAGTTTTATAATCTTCTCATAGAAATTGAAGCTCATATTTCTCCACTTAAAATGTTGTGTTAAGTGGAGAGCGAACTCCTCTTTATTAACAATAATTCAAGACCATACTCAAGTGATGTGGGATAATATTCCTCAACACGCCCTCTCACGTGTAACCCGGTAATTAATTTTGGTGTCATCACGTGGGTAGGTCGCAGAGTACAACATACATCTTGGGTTGTCTCTGATACCATATTGAGTTGTCATCTCATCTAAAAGTAGTATCAAAGCTCAGGCCACAAGAGGTCATGGGTTCGAATCCCACCACCACCCAATTATCAAAAACAATGCCACGTGACAGGCGTAACAGAAATATTTACAGCATGCACGTGAGGGATGTGTTGGAGATAATATATATAAAATATTAAATGTCTACCCTCTCTAACCACTTAAGCTTTTAGATAAGATGGAAATTCCATATCTTCTTTTTCAAGACCTCAAATTTGGGAATAGTCCATAACGACTATATCAGGCCCAACATTCTTCCGTACAAATAGCTAAAATCATAATTCGAATAGTACCTCATTTCGATCAAACTTTCATCGGGTATTCCACCGATTTTTACGAAAATCAACTGCCTCCACCCACACGATCGCAATCTATGGTTTTGGAAATGATTCATTCAAGCGGTAAACAACACAACCCTACTTCGATTCCTACTTCAGAGTGTAAGAGATAAAATTTGAGATGTATGATTAAGACAATGATGCGTATGCAGGTTTAAGCAAAGCCAAAATTTATTTATAAGTGGAAACGTACATATTACATAATAGATAACCCCTTTTGAGAAGAGTTACATATTTAGCTACTCATGATAGTTATGTTTCCTAAGTACATAAACTTCAAAACTAGAACTGAAATAATTACTACAGTACTTGTTTGTAGAATGGAAACTAAAAACATGGGGTAATGTTCGATGTCTTTTGCTTCCTTTTGCCTGTTTGTTTATAGAAGTCCTTCTGAATTTCAAATCCAGACTTCAGCACTCTTTGATGGATTGGTTCCTCACTACTTACGTCTCAGCCCATTATCTATCACGGTCCCTCCATTTTTGGCATGACTCCCGTTAGTGGGGGTGGTCCTCTTTAGCGTTAAATGACCTCTTCACATAGCTCCCTTTTCTCTTGTCGGGCCGAATTTTGGCCGCTTTTCTCTTGGTGGAATCTTTTCTCGTTTTGAGGGGCTCGCCTTTGTCATTATACCACTAGTCTTTTTTCATTGAGAATCCTTTAATGAAAGAAATCAAGTGAGATATAGTTTTCATTAATTGAATGAAATCTTTGATTGCATTATTTAGGAATTTAATTTATGGAATATTATCTTTTTTGCAGGTCAAATGTTTCAATGTTTATTATTGTGATGATCTTGAAAGAATGAAACTTTCCTTATGATTGACTTGCCCTTTGGATTTTGATGTAATTGGCTTTCCTTGTTGTGTTACATATCTTTCCTAAATCATGTTGATTGATTTATGTTGGAAAGTATTCAATGTGTGTTTATGCGGGAAAGTCATGCTATTTTCGGACACTGAATCTGTTAGTTGCAACGTCATTGAGACAGCTCAGTTGCAACAACGTAAATCAGCGTTTTTGGCAAAACGAAATATTCCCTTGATTCTGTATATTGGAAATTATGTTTAAAGGGAAAATATTTCGTTTTTCTTTAGAGGGATAATTTGATATCTGATTGTTAAGAAAAAAATCTTCATCAAATATCTTTTGTTGAGATATAGAAAGTCAAATATTTTTATGGAATATATTTTAGATATTTTTCTTATCCTTTAAAGATAGACTTTCAAAGATCTTCCAAGATTATCTTTGTTTGATCTCATCTTTTATTCTTTATCTTTTAACATTGACTTTTAAGATCTTCGAAAATTATCTTTGTTTAATATTATCTCCTTATTATGTATCTAGACATACTTAATAGACATGTACATTGGATATATTAAGATTTAATTTGCAGAATATATTAGATCAGGAAATAAGATATGTGTGGATTGCAACTCGAGATACGCAGAACTTATCAGATAAGGAAAGAAGATCCGCGAGGATTACAACTGGAGATTCGCAGAGATTCTGACTATGCCTATATAAGGAGAGGACTCGACACAATTAGAGGACAAGCTTTGAAAGATAGTTTGTGATTTCAGTCCAGTATCGAGTCAAAGTTTTCTAGTGAAGAACTTCAAGTCAAATGAACTTTGGGTAATCTTGATGTTCTTCGACTCAAAAGAGTACACCAAAAATAGTTAAGGGTTAGGTATTGCAACGGTAAATTAGAGGTAGTCTAGATTTACGTTAAAGTAAAACATATCATTGTAATTCTTAAGTAGGATAGTGTTTGAGTCAACATTTGGGTGCAAACCCTGTGGACTAGGACCAATTGGACGAAACCACATTAAAAACATTGTGTTCTTTATCGCTTTATGTTTAACTGTTTCTTAATCACAATTACAACAGTAAAACTGGTTTTAAAGTTTAAAAAACTATTATCTGTATTATTTTCAGGTACATTTGCAATTACTGTCAAGTTCAGTTGTATCTGTTTACAAGTAATATAGATCTAAGATTTTACACTTGCAACTACTATTAAGTTCAATTGTATATGTTTACAAGTAATATAGATCTAAGATTTTACGGGTTGGACCTAGTTTTTAGCTAAGCCTAAACATCCAACAACGATGAGTTTTTAAAGACCTCTAACTTGTTATTCTTGTTTATTGTAACTTTTAAACTTTAACAATTAGCAACCCAATTTTCTCTCTATCACTCTCACTAAAACATGCTCTTATGAAGGAACAAGTGGTAGAGACAATTGGTTTCCAAATGTTTGTTTAAATGAATCTTAAGGAGATGAACAACGACAACTAATATAGCAACTTTATTGGGGATGAGTTTGAGGAAAACATGAGCCACAGCATTGAATGTAATTAAATCGTGTTTAGTATATTACTATATAGACATTTCTTTTACCATGAAAGATGTATCATTAATAAATATAATGGATAATGGCCACATCAATCACCATTCATTTTGGAAATTATACTAAGGTATTGTATTGTCATGTAACGAGAAATGTAGATGCATGTAAGTGCACTCCTTTTTAGAAATGGTTCTGCTGATATTTACAGAATATGATAAAAAGAAAGAAAACTTACAAAACTTAATGAATGAGAAGAGAAAGTAAGCTGGAAATTATATTGCATTAACTTGTTTTCAATCAGTACAAAATGCTCCTCTTATATAACAAAGCTGATAGCTTATTCTAATGTTGAAAGGGAATAATACAGCTCATATACTTTTCATAGTGCTGATACATGTGTTGTATCAGCACATATGCTTCATAGTGCTGATACATGTGTTGTATCAGCACAAATGTTTCATAGTGTTGATACATGTGATGTATCAGTACATATATTAAGTTAATAGTTTTCATACTCCCCCTCAAGATGGGAATGGATGTTGTGTATTCCCATTTTGATTACAAAATCTTTAAACTTCTTTGTTCTCAATCCTTCAGTGAGTATATCAGTTATTTGCCCTTCAGAGGAGACATGGAACATTTTAAAAAGGCCATGTTGCAGCTTTTCCCGCACAAGGTGACAATCAATTTCGATGTGCTTTGTGCGTTCATGATATACGGGATTGGAAGCAATATGGATGGCTGCTTTGTTATCACAGAATATGAGAGCTAGTTGGGGGTGCTTGTCACAAAGATCATTCAACAAAGTTTTCAGCCATGTCAGTTCACAATCAGTTGCTGCCATTGATCTATATTCCGCTTCTGCAGAAGATCTGGAAATGGTATGTTGTTTCTTTGATTTCTAGAAAATCAAAGCATCTCCTAAGAATATACAATATCCAGTGACTGATCTTCTGGTGTTTACACAAGATGCTCAATCAGCATCACAGTAAGCCTTCAAATGGATATTGTTAGTGCCAGGAAAAAATAATCCTTGACCTGGTGAAAGTTTGAGAAATCTGACAACTCTCAGTGTTGTTTGCATGTGCACTTCTCCTGGCTTAGATAGAAATTGGCTCATTGTGTTAACAGTGTAAGACAGGTCTGTTCTTGTTACTGTTAACTACAATAGTTTTCCTATGAGTCTTCTGTAGATTGTAGGATCCTTAAGAGGTTCTCCCCCTTCCTAAGATAACTTCAAATTATGATCAATGGGAAATTCTGAACTCTTGGCATCTGTCATTCCACAATCTGCAATGATATCCAAGGCATATTGCCTTTGACTTATGGACATTCCATATTTGTTTCTTTATACTTATATTCCTAAAAAGAATTTCAGAGGTCCAATATCCTTTAATTTGAAATGCGCTTTGAGATATAGTTTCAGATTGTTGATCTCCTCATCATTATTTCCTTCCATCACTATATCATCCACATAAACAAGCAAAGTGGTTGTGCTGGTTTTTATACGCTTAACAAAGAGAGAGTGATCAGCTGTGGACTGAAAGAATCCTTTTTAAGTTATGATCTTTGTGAGTTTGTGATTCCATTGGAGAGAAGCCTGCTTCAAGCCATACAATGATTTCTGTAACTTGCAGACCATGTTTGATTGTGTCCCTTCAGTGATAAGACCAGGTGGAGGTGTCATGTAGACCTCATCATCAATAGTGTCATACAAGAAGGCATTATTCACATCCAGTTGAGAGATGGACCGGTTTTGAGCAACAACAAAAGCAAGAAGTGTTCTTACAGTAGTAAGCTTAGCCACATGAGAAAATGTTTCAAAGAAGTCTAAACCTTCCTATTGATTGTAACCTTTGGCTACTAACCGAGCTTTAAAACGCTCAACTGCTCCAGTAGAAGTGTATTTGATTCTATACACCCATTTGCAACCTATAGGGGTTTTGCCAGGGGGCAGCGGTTGTAGAGACCAAGTATGATTATCATTAAAAGCAGTTAGTTCATCAGTCATAGCAGATTGCCATTGGGGATCCAAAGCATCTTGTGAATAGGTAGAAGGGGTAATGTGAGAGGCAATGGAAGAGATAAAAAGTAAGTGTGAAGGAGAAAGAGGACAATTAGATATAATAGTAGTAGAGTTAGGATGACTACCTGGTGAAATGGAGGGCACTGAAGGAGGAGGATGAGTTGCTGTAAGTGGAGCAAGGTTGTGATTGTAGTCATTGAGATAAGCAGGAGGGTTCTTCACCTTGGTTGATCTTCTAAGCATAGGAAAAACAGGTAAAGAAATAGGAGGAGGTGAAGAACTGTGTGAAGTAGGTGAAGAGGAAGGTGAAGAAGAATCAGGACTGAAGATTGGATGCGGAGAATGATGAGAAGGAGAATTAGATGAAGGAAAATATCGAATAGCTGGTGTATGAAGTGGTGAAATAGAGGCAGATGTATCAGGCAATGAGGGAGCAAAGGGATAGGTGCTTTCATGAAATGTGACATCTCTAGAGATGAAGATTTGATGAGTGGAGAGGTTGTACAGTTTGTAACCCTTGATGTGTGTTGGGTAGCTAATGAAGATACATTTTACAGCCCTGGAGTGCAGCTTTGTAGATGGATGAGGGAGGACAGAAGCAAAGCATAGACACCAAATACTTTGAGATGACTGTAAGAAGGTGGTATGTGATGAAGAAGTTGAAATGGAGAAATATTTGATAGGATGATAGAAGGAGTTCTGTTAATGAGATATGTGGCAGTGGTAACACATTCACTCCAGAATTTTAGTGGAAGATGAGCCTGTAATCTAATGGCTCTTGCTACATTAAGAATGTGCCTATGTTTTCTTTCAACAACTGAATTTTGTTGAGGGGTATATATGCAGCTTTGTTGGTGAAGTATGCCATGCTCAGTGAAGAAATCAGTCATGTTGAATTCCATCCCTTGATCAGTTCTAAAACCCTTAATGGCTTTTTTGAATTTAGTTTTTATAAATTGATAGAATTGTTGTATAAGTGATCTGGTTTGCCCTTTATTTGACATTAAAAATATCCAAGTGAATCTTGAGTGATCATTAACCAAAGTTAAGAAATATGTGGAGTTGTTCAGTGAGTTGATGGGAAAAGGTTCCCATATGTCTGCATGAATAAGATCAAATGGAGAATCACTTCTATGTGGATTAGCAGGGAATGGGAGCATGTGTTGTTTGGCATAGTGACAACAATCACATAAGATGGAAGAGAATTTTTTAGGCAAATCTTTATTAATAGCATGAAGCAAAGATAATCTGGATACAGGTGCATGACCTAATCTAAGATGCCAAAGTAAACTTGTTGAATGAAGAGGGACAACAAGAGCTTGGTTGATACAATTAGGGCTGGAAATCTTCTACTCTAACTCCATGTAATACAACCCATGCTCCACTTTAGCAGTCCCAATCCTCTCCCATGTGCTGAGCTCATGTATCACACATAGGTTAGACCACATAACAATACAACAGTTCATATCTTGTATGAGTTTGCTAGAAGAAACAAGATTAAAAGTGAATGAAGGCACACATAATACATTAAGGAGAGTGATTTTAGAGTTTAGCTGCAATGATCCTGTGTGAGTAACAGTTGCAATGTTACCATCAGGGAGTTTGACAAATGCATTGTGTAGTGTGTGTTTGTTCAAAAGAACATTATGTGTGCAAACAATATGATCAGATGCACCTGAATCAAGGATCCAGATGCTAGAGTTCATAACATTGAGGCAATGAGCTCCAGGTTTAAAGGAGAAAGTGCAAGTGTAGATGTGAGGTTTACCTGAAGATATGTTAGAGGATGAAGTATTACCATGTGTATCAGACTTATTCTCATTAGGATTGAGGGTAGATTTTTGCATCATAGCAAATAACTGATTGAACTGCTCTGTTGTGATAGGCATAGTTGGCTCCACAGAACTTGTGATTTGAGAAGTAGAGTTGATGTCGTTGGTATTGCTTCTGTTTCCATTGTAAGTTGGCTTGAATCTGGCAAGTTTGTGGCCTGGTGGATAACCATATATCTCATAGCATGAGTCAACTGTATGATTGGTCTTTCCACACTTTGTGCAAGGAGCTCTATATTTTGATCCAGATCCTTTGTTGAGTCATGGTTTGTAACCTGGCTTTTGCCCTTGATTATTATAAGCAATTTGAGGCAATTGTTGTTGTTGTGTTGGACCTTGTCTAGTGTTATAACCAAAATAAGGTGATTGTGGTCTAAGTCACCTGAGGCGGATGCGGGTGCGGGTGCGAGTGCCGATGCGGGTGCGCCAGTGCGGCAATTTTAAAAAATTACAGTCTTAGTGCGCCATTATAATGCGCTTCTAAAAAAAAATAAAAATAACTTATATATAAAAATAAACAGTTATTACCTAAACTAGTATATTATAAACACATAAAATAAAAGTATGTATAAAATTCTCACACAAAGAAATGGATTATAATAAAAAAAAATACATAACTTCTAATGATTATTCATTTTATATAATATTTTCTAAATTATTATGGTGGTAAGACAAAGGTATCAGCCTTAAATCACTTCCATTTTTTTGTAATTATTTAAATTTTGACTTAATTTTGTTCTCCTCTTGCTTCAACTCTTCTTCAATGTCACTCTTTTGTTTATCTTCTACCAATTTTCTATGATTATTCATTAGATTTATACATAAGAACTAAGAAATCTTAGTGCGAGAACTAAGAATTTGTAAAGCGTCTTAGTGCGAAGCACGGGCACTGAAGTCGCCAGTGCGAGACCGGTGCGCTTGCAACTTTCTAAACATGGAGGATTAGGTGACTTAGATTGTGGTTGCTGAAATTTAGGAGCCATAGCAGATGAATCAACTGCTCTAGCAGAAGCAGCTGATAGTTCCATGTTTGCTTCACCTTGAAGCACTATGTTAAATATATCATCTAATTGAGGCAGTGGATCCCTTAAGAGGATCTTATTTCTTACCTACATACGAACATCATCTAATCCCATTAGGAACTGCATCACTATTTTATTTTCAAACTTCTTATGCATTTCTGGCAAAACACCACAGTTGTTGTTACCACAAGTGTATGTTTGATCATAGATACTGATATCATCCCATATGCTTTTAAGTTTCAAAAAATATAAACTGAGTGTATCTTCATTTTGTTTAGTGCTGATTAACTGTTGCTCAAGCATGTATATTCTATTGTTACTGATTTTTGAGAAACGTTTCTTTAAATCATTCCAAATTTCAAAAGCAAAATCTGAAAATAGAGCATAATCTGATATCTCATCTAAGAGGCTAGCAGAAATCCATCCCAATACAAAGCAATTGCAACGCATCTATGCTCCATAAGTTGGATCATTTGTTGCTGGTTGTGGCAGTGAACCATCAACAATGGCAAGTTTATTTTTGGCCACAAGAGCAAGGTGCATAGATCTGCTCCACTTCTGATAGTTTTGTGGTGTTAGGTGTTGATTAACAATCATTGCACCTGGATTTTCACCATGATGTATGTACAGAGGATTTGATGGATCCTCTGCCATATTTTGTTGCCGTTGTAATGGTGGCCATGCTGATGTACCTAAAGTATTTCCTGGAGTTCCAGGTGAAGTTTCTGTGTTGGGAGAATCAGGCATTTCAAAGGAAAATTTGTTGGAACAAAGAGAAAGATAATGTAGTTGCGGAAGCTGGTTTTTCAGAAACAAGTGAGATCATTTCTCACTGCTCTGTTCTGCTGATATTTACAGAACATGATAAAAAGAAAGAAAACTTACAAAACATAATGAAAGAGAAGAGAAAGTAAGCTGGAAATTATATTGCATTAACTTGTTTTCAATCAGTACAAAATGCTCCTCTTATATAACAAAGCTGATAGTTTATTCTAATGTTGAAAGGGAATAATACAGCTCATATACTTTTCATAGTGTTGATACATGTGCTGTATCAGCACATATGCTTCGTAGTGCTAATACATGTGTATGTATCAGCACATATGTTTCATAGTGCTGATACATGTGTTGTATCAGTACATATATTAAGTTAATAGTTTTCATACTCCTACCATTTTATAATTTGGCAACTACCCCCTATCCTTTACAGTTTTTCTGCAATTTAATGCCAAATCAACTTTCCGACTAAGGATTCATTGGAGATTCCCTACACCTGCCGGGAACATGTTAGACGCGAGAGTATTTTTGTCCACAAAATTGGATGTTGTGCAGATAAGAGTACCACCAAACCTGCTAATATTGTTTCGAGAGTACTCTCAATACAATCATATTGCGCCGGAATATCCACTTCAACCTTTCACCATGTACTCCCTGACATGTTGAATATTCTGGCACCAAATCTTTGTTAGAAAGCTGACTGGGCAAATCGCCACAAACCTGCAAAGGTTGGGGGATCGGATAACCGAAAAGCAAAGTTATGGGTTACATAGAAAATAGGGTCATAGACTCATAGTAATGAGATTGATCCTTTTATCCCTGGCAAAATTTGTTAGCTTTCGAGTACAAGCAAATGGTTTTTTGCTCAATTCTAGTTCAACATTGGATGATGGCAGCTAAACAATTTATTATGATGTTACTATTTCAAAACCTATTGGGCCTGTCACTACAAGAAAAATGGGTCATTAGGGACTGCCTGGGCGGTCCCTAATGACCCCCCCTGCGGTCGCTATTGAGGGGGGTAGCGACCGTCTAGCGATCGTTATTTTATGGTCGCTATTGACCATGGTCGCTTGCCAATAGCGACCATTAAGCGGTCCCTATTGAGGTCATTAGGGACCGCAATTTAGCGACTGTTAAGCGGTCCCTAATGACCTCAAGAGGGACCGCAATATAGCGACTGCTTACCGGTCGCTATACTTTTGAAAAATAGGGACCGTCTGGGCGGTCCCTAATGTAGGCGGTCCCTAATTTATACAATAGGGACCGCTCAGACGGTCCCTAATGTAGCACATTAGGGACCGTCCGGTCCCTAGTTTTTACAATAGGGACCGTTTGACGGTCCCTAATATCAAAAACAGGGACCGTTTAACGGTCCCTACTAATATTCATAGTATGAATATTAGTAGGGACCGTTAAGCGGTCCCTAATGACCTCCAGAAAAAAAAAAATACAATTATATTCCGGATTAAATCCGGAATATAATTTTTTTTTTTTGTAAAATTGTAATTTTAACAAGATCAAAACAATAAAATGATGAATAAAAAGTTAATATAATGACAATTGATATGAAAGAATAAAAGAATGTGAAAAGATGAATAAAATGAGTAATAATATAAAATGAATGAAATAAAAAACATGAATGAAATCAAAAACATGAATAAAATCAAAAACATGAAATCAAAAGTGAAAAATAGTATATGAAGATCCAAAATAAAGAAAGTATAAGAAAAAAAGATTGTATTGGTGAAAAAAAGAAAATGAAAATCCAAAATAAAGAAAGTGATAGAAAAGAAAATGAAGAAAAGATTGTGTTGGTGAAAAGAAGAAAAGTTTTTGTGTTGGTGAAAAGAAGAAAAAAAAGATAGTGTTTTTGTGTTGGTGAATAGAAAAAAGAAGATAGTGTTTTTTGGAGATAGTGAAATGGGTATAAGAGTGGTGAGGTTATATATATATATATATATGATGGGATTTAATTAGTTTTTGTCCGTTGGATGATTTTAGATGATCGACGGTTTGAGATGGCGATCCGTGTTAAACACATGATGGGGTACTTATGACCGTAGATTAGGATTTAATCGACGGTTGAGAATTGCTTTGGTGAAATTCAAATTTCCCCCTCATTTCCGCCAAAAAAATTTGCCAAAAATTCAAAATTTACGATTTTAGTGACCGTTAAACGGTCCCTAATATCAAATTAGGGACCCCTTAACGTTCCTATTGTCAAATTAGGGACCGTAATTTGACATTAGGGACCGTTTAACGGTCCCTACTAATATTCATACTTTTGATGTATGAATATTAGTAGGGACTGCCAAGCGGTCCTTAAATTAACAATAGGGACTGCTAGGCGGTCCCTAATTAGACAATAGGGACCGTTTGGCAGTCCATATTGTACAATTAGGGACCGTTTGGCAGTCCCTACTAATATTCATATTTAAAAATCGATTTTTTTTTATTGATGTTGTTGTGTTTGTGATTGTAAGCAACCAAACTCATTGTACTATGTAAATTGAAGTAATAAATGATTGCAAAACCAACCTTATAGTAGATTAGTTGTGAAATAATAGATTAATTGAGATCGATCGAGTTATTAACGTTCAAGATATATTTCACAAATGTACAACTAATTATCATTAGTTAGTTGTAATTGTTATCCGTGTTTATGATTTACTTCACAAACGTTAGCATAGATACGATTATGAGGCATAATCATTAGATCAAGTATTCATTAATTATACGTATATATGTAGATCGAATTAATTTGTCATTATGTCATTCGCCGTACAAAATAGTAGGAGAATCTTCAAAGCGGCCCGTTCTCCTTGTATAATGTTTGGATATACAATGTGTCATTGTACTTATTGTTATTTTAACTATTCCAATGGTTATTATGAACTAAACATACAACGCGGCACCTCGAACCATCGAAAAATTCATAATTTTGATGTATGAATATTAGTAGGGACTGCCAAGCGGTCCCTAATTTTACAATAGGGACTGCCAAGCGGTCCATAATTCAAATTAGGGACCGCTTAACGGTCCCTATTGTCAAATTAGGGACCGTTAAGCGGTCCCTAATTTGACATTAGGGACCGTTTAACGGTCCCTACTAATATTCATACTTAAAAATCGATTTTTTTATTGATGTTGTTGTGTTTGTGATTGTAAGCAACCAAACTCATTGTAATATGTAAATTGAAGTAATAAATGATTGCAAAACCAACCTTATAGTAGATTAGTTGTGAAATAATAGATTAATTGATATCGATCGAGTTATTAACGTTCAAGATATATTTCACAAATGTACAACTAAACCGAGTAGGAAAATCTTCAAAGCGACCCGTTCACCTTGTATAATGTTTGGATATACAATGTGTCGTTGTACTTATTGTTATTTTAACTATTAAAATGGTTATTACGAACTAAACATACCACGCGGCACCTCAAACCATCGAAAAATTCATAATTTTGATGTAAGAATATTAGTAGGGACTGCCATGCGGTCCCTAATTTCCACATTAGGGACTGCCAAGCAGTCTCTATTTTCACATTGGCAGTCCCTATTTTGACATTAGGGGCCGCTTAACGGTCCCTATTAAACTTACAGGGACCGCTTAACGGTCCCTATTAAACATATAGGGACCGTTATGCGGTCCCTATTGACAACGGATACTGTCAATAGGGACCGCCTAGCGGTCCCTATTGACAATGGATAGTATCATTAGGGACCGCCTGAGCGGTCCCTAATGAAAACGACTATTATCATTAGGGACCGCCCAGACGGTCCCTATTGTTAGTATCCGTTGTCAATAGGGACCGCCCAGGCGGTCCCTAATGATACCATCCGTTGTCAATAGGGACCGTTGGACGGCCCCTAATGTCAATAGCGACCGCAATGCAGTCGCTATTGACCCGTTGCCAATAGGGACCGCGATGCGGTCCCTATTGACAATTAGCGTTGTCAATAGGGACCGCAAACAAATAAGGACCGCTTTGCGGTTCCTATTGGCAACGGGTCAATAGGGACCGCATTGCGGTCGCTATTGACCAATGCAGTCGCTGAAGCGGTCGCTAGTTTGCGGTCCCTAATGACCCATTTTTCTTGTAGTTTGTAGTGTGTATATTAGGAAACTTGGATTGGCTTAATTAGTTGGCAAACCATGTGAGTTTGCTATGCTAAATTCGTTCTTTTCCTGTGGTGTGTTGTATGGATGAAGTTATTTTGGAGGAGGCAAATAAATAACGTAGCACAATTGATATTTGTGGTGGATATTTATTTAGCGCGGTTCTTAAGCTCTTGAAAGTGAGTTTGCTGAATGAAGCTCTAGATATCAAATGATATTCCTCCTGCATACACTTTGCATGTTTTTTTTTTTTTTTTGGTAAAGTGGACTTCGTTAGCGAGTCGATCAATCAAATGATGGAATATAATATTCTTCAATGTATATAGAAGAATTGATTAGTACATTCCTCTTCAAGAACAACTTTATTGAATGAAAGACCATGACCCAACAAATATAGTCAGTATACACTAAACTCATTATAGAAACAAGATAACAAAGCAAACCAATTAATGAATTATTTCCTCTTATTTTCGTCATCATGATGAATTGGTGGTGGTAGATTCTGAAATGAAAGCTTGGAGATCCTTAACTACATCGAAGCCCCTTGGCCTGTCATACTTTTTCACATACTTACTCCCCATCTCAGCAGTGTACTCACTGTACCCTCTCTCACCGCACCTCTCCCACAAGGCCTTCTCGAAATCCTTGTGCGCAAAGTAGGCTTCCGCGTCCACCAGCCATCTGGCCCCGTCCTTGGCCATCGCGAAGATGGTGACCTGACGCATCTGGTAGTGGCCCTCTTCGAGATTTCTGAGACATATGCGGCCGACACCGGTGAACATGTAGAGCTCGCCCTTGACGCGGTGGCCGGAGCCTGGGAGATGGATCATGTAAGGGGTGCCGTGCGGCCCGATCACGAGAGGGAATGGTGAGAGGGTGGTGTAGGAGCCCATCATGAGGCCGTGGTACATGCCGCACATATGTTCGGCCACGTAGTGGTTGGGGAACCCGGTCTTCACTGTGCCGTATACAAATATGAATCTTGCATCGTCGTTGGGGAATCCGACATAGCGCTCATCCATTCTCTCAGGGTATTCCATTTTTAGTAATTATTTATCTACGTTCTCGTGTTGGGAGATCTCTGAAATTATTAACACATTCAAGTGTGTTAACATTTGTGCTTTGTTTGTTTTATACCACAAAGGAGAGGGCGAAGATCCTCTTTCGCCGGTTTTGCAAACAAGTTATATTATAAGCAGCCACGTGCACCTT
Source organism: Linaria vulgaris (assembly GCA_948329865.1). Classification (NCBI taxonomy): domain Eukaryota; kingdom Viridiplantae; phylum Streptophyta; class Magnoliopsida; order Lamiales; family Plantaginaceae; genus Linaria; species Linaria vulgaris. The sequence goes on from OX415249.1 coordinate 70,798,805, forward strand.
GAAGGCCAAGATCCATAAAATTATTTCATATAAAGGTTCTGAGATGCCAATAATGACATTATACAATGAAAAGTACTTTTATTGTTTTTCAAAATAAAAGAAATTAATGATGTCTTTTTTAAAAAATAAAAATAACTATTTACACGGCATCCTAATTGTGCATACAACCTTATGTTACCAGCTGGTGCACCTCATAATTTCTCATCATACTTTTCACTATCTCAAAGTATACTGGTCCTAGCTAGAGTACCGCGGAAATATCTTCTATTCTTTTCCTTTTTTCTAAAGTCAATAATTAAATATCTTATTAAGAAAATTTCCAAATTGCTAGAGTTCCCAAATTCGTTCATTAATTTTCAACAGATTAATACAGTCCAGTATTATTATATATATGATATTAGTATTGTCGTGTACAGTTTGATACTACTCTATTTCATAAGGTTTTATTGCATTTCATAATTAAGTACTTGTATATTTATAAATCCCAGTTAGCAACAGTGACATGCAGTTTCGGCTAAACTGAAATTTTGGCATCGTTAAAAAATAGATCTACATATGTAAATTCTTAAATAAGTTAGTCATAAATTATAATTATTATGAATTTAGTACATATTTTGGCACGTGCCCACACACATAAAACATAGAGACAAATAAGTATAAAAGAGTAAACATATATGAGATAATTAATATGTTAATTTTGAAATCAAAGGAAACATCTGCCAAATTGTTTTTCATTCGTTGGTATAGCATAACAACTGATTTGCCAAAATCCCAAGAGAAAAATAAGAACGAATTGGTTTGTTTACAAAACAAATAAACTTTGAGCAGGAATCCTTTTATATTATTAATTATTCCACTCAGTACTGACGTTCCCATTCCTTCATTTCCTCTTTCGCCATATAGTATCCGGATTACGTAATTGACATGATTCGGAAAGGTAATCTTATCTGTTCCATTTTAATTATATTATTAAGTTCAGTTTTTAGCACGGATTATATCTGTAAATCTTCAGTAACTAGTTTCACTTTCAAGTAAGTAATTAATCTGGTATTATTATTTTTAGTGTTATGAAAATATATGTGTATGTCCTTGTCCCACATAGAAAGACTGTAAAGTCTTTCTCAAGGACTTTCTATAAATAGAAAGCTCATTAGCTTTGTAAATACACTTCACATTTTTGGAATAAGAAAGAGTTTGATAACTTAATATTATTCTCTTTTATTTTCCTTATAGTTCTAAACATTTATAACACGTTATGAGCACGAGAGAATCGATATTTTGTCGACATTCTTGTTTGAGTTCCAAAAAGAAAAAGGTTCACAATTTGTTATTTTTATTAATTATTACCCTTGTTATAAATAGGAGGCTATAGCCTTCCATAATAATATAGTAATAACCGCAATATTATAAATGGAGGCATAACCATCCTTATTTATAACAAGGGAAATAATTAATAAAAATAAAAAAGTGTGTACCTTTTTCCTTTTGGAACTCAAACAAGAATGTCGACAAAATATCGAGCCTCTCGTGCTGATAACGTGTTATAAATGTTTAGAACTAAAAGCAAAATAAAAGAGAGTAACATTAGTTATCAAACTCTTTTTTATTTCAAAAATGTGAAGTGTATTTACAAAGCTAATGAGCTTTCTATTTATAGAAAGTCCTTGAGAAATACTTTATAGTCTTTCTATGTGGGACAAGGACATACACAATACAATTATATTTCATAGCACTCCCCCTTGAATGTTCGTTTGAAGGCTATATTATTATGGAAGGCTAAAGCCTCCTATTCATATGAAGGCTTTGCCTCCTCTTTATTATGTTATTAATTACATGGACGACTTTGTCGCCTCTATATCATATTATATGAATGACTTAACTACCGGCTTATTTGAAAAATATGTATATATGTTTATATGCAAGCAAATAATTTTCAAAATTATTGAATTAATTATTATAAAATTATATGATTATAGACATCACTAGTGGCTCATTAACGCCCAACAAACAACTGCATTTTTTCAATATATAATTGCAAAGTTTTGATCGTATTCTCCATTCACTTTTATATTCTAAAATCTTTATTACCGAAGAAAAAATATGATGATTAAGATATTCCTCACTTTTTTCGCCATCGTTCCACTAATCATGCTTTTTATTGGTGAATACTCTCGAACAGAATACCCAATTCTTGTTACTCTATGTTGGCATAATTTTACCTCTTTGGCTTGTAGCAATGGCATTCAACTAATATTGTTATTTTTATTCATGTAATAATGTTTGTATTATTTCTTGAAATAATAAAATTATGATTCTAATGTTATTATGTTTGCATTATAGTTATCATGTCAAACATTACAAACGTAGACTTTACTCCATTGGATGCATCTGGTGAAAATTATTTACAGTGGATATTGCATGTAGAATTGTACTTGGATGCTAAATGCCTTGGCGATGCTATTAAAACTGGTAACAAATTACCGAAAAATGAAAGGTCAAGGGCTACAATTTTCATACTTCACCATCTTTCTCCAAAATTACAAGATGAATATGTATCACTCAGAGATCTTGCAGAACTCTGGACTTGTCTCAAAGATAGGTATGAGCATCAGAAGGCTGTTATCCTTCTTAAAGCTCGATATGATTGGATACACCTTCGATTACAAGATTTTAAAATTGTGGGAGAATACAACTCCGCAATATTTAAAATTACTCAGCGACTGAAATTATGTGGTGAAACTATTATTGATGCTGATATGCTCGAAAAAACATTCTCTACTTTTCACGCCACGAATATTATTCTTCAACAACAATATCGTGAAAAAGGTTTTAAAAAGTATTCTGAACTTGTTCATGTCTTTTGGTGGTTGAACAAAATAACGAGCTGCTAATGAAGAACCATGAATCTCGTCCTACTGGTTCTGTCCCATTCCCTGAAGTGAATGCAACATCACACAATAATTTTGGCCATAGTTCTTACCGTGATCGTGGTAATGGTCGTGGGCATGGTTATGGACGTGGATATGGTTGTGGTCGTGGACGTGGTCAAGGCCGAGGAAGAGGTCGTCATAACCATTTTAAAAATGGATATAACAAAAGAGCATACAATGAGACCGAGAAAAATGGAGATGATGGCTCAATGAAAGGGTTCGTGAAAGCACTTGTCACCAATGTGGTATGAAAGGCCATTGGTCAAGAACCTGCAAAGTAGCAAAACATCTTGTTGACATTTACCAAGCATCAAAGGCGAGGGGTGAAAATATCGAAACGAATTATGTTCAAGATGGACAGTTTGGCATGGCACAACTTGATGTTGCCGACTATCTTGACCGCCCTGAAGGTGGAATAGGAGACATGGTGTTTTCTGAGAATAACTAAATGGTCTTGAAGTCTAGTTTTTCCATTTCAGCATGTTGTTTTGTTTTAAGTTCAATATTATCTTATATGTACCTTTGTTTGTTGTCATGTGTGTTTTTTGAATTTCTTTGTAACCATTTTAAGTTCAATAAAAGTTTTTAATATACATCTCCTTACTCTTTGATTTTTAGAAACATGAAATTGATTTGGCAACATCTTCAAACAACGAAGGAGAAATATGTCTAGCAGATTGTGCTACTACTCACTCCATATTCAATGATAGAGAATATTTTTCTCACTTAAATATGGAAAATGCAAATGGCAGTACTATAGCTAGTACTACAAAATTAATTGAAGGCTCTGGAAGAGCAACTATTTTACTACCGAAAGGAACAAAGTTGGTAATGGAATATGCATTGTTTTCTCGAAAGGCTCGAAGAAATTTATTGAGTGTTAAAGATATTCGTTTGAATGGATATCATATTGAAACACAAGAGGAAGGAAATAATGAATATTTCTATATTACTTATACTGTTTTCGAAAAGAAACGTGTCTTAGAAAAATTGTCAACTTTGGTACCTGGATTGTATTTTACCAAAATCAAAGTTATTGAAACTTATGCCACAGTAAACCAGAAGTTTACTAATGACTTTAAAATTTGGCATGACCGGTTGGCCCATCCTGGTTCAATAATGATGCGAAAATTATTGAGAATTCAGTTGGTCACCAATTGAAAAGCCAAAAGATTTTTCAATCTAATGAACTTTCATGCGTTGCTTGCTCTCAAGGCAAACTAATCACAAGGCCATCACGAGCCAAAATCAAACATGAAAATCCTAAATTTCTTAAACGTATTCAGGGTGATATATGTGGTCATATCCATCAACCGTGTGGACCATTTAGATACTTTATGATATTGATTGACGTGTCAACTAGATGGTCACATGTGTGTTTGTTATCCACTCGCAATTTAGCATTTGCGAGATTGCTTGCACAAATAATTCGTTTACATGCACAATTCCCTGATTATACTATAAAAAAAATTCGTCTTGATAATGCTGGTGAGTTTTCATCCCAAGCCTTCAATGACTATTGCATGTCAATTGGAATAGATATTGAACATCATGTTGCTCATGTTCATACACAAAATGGTTTAGCTGAATCGTTTATTAAACGTCTTCAGTTAATTGCAAGACCATTAATTATGAAATCTAAGCTTCCCACTTCTACTTGGGGACATGTTATTTTACTTGCAGCAACACTTGTACGCATCAGACCAACAAGTTATAATACTAATTCCCTTTTACAAATGGTTTTCGGTCTAGAACCAAGTATTTTCCATCTGAGAATTTTCGGTTGTGCGGTATATGTTCTGATATCTCCACCACAACGCACAAAGATGGGTCCACAAAGAAGACTTGAATATATGTTGGATATGAATCTCCATCTATAATAAAGTATTTAGAACAATTGACTGGAGATTTATTTACAACAAGATTTGTTGATTGTCATTTTGACGAATCTATTTATCCAACATTAGGGGGAGAGAATAAACAGTTGGAAAAGACTATCCCTTGGAGAGAATTATCGCTATCAATTCGATATCCTCGTACAAAGCATAGTGAACTTGAAGTTCAAAATATAATTCATATGCAAAATCTTGCGAATCAGTTGCCAGATGCATTTACTGATCCGAAACGAGTGACTAAGTCTTATATACCAGCTGTAAATGCTCCAATTAAAATTGATGTGTCTGAAGGACAACCAAGTATTGTAAATGAGTCTGTAACACGACAAAAGCGAGGTAGACCTATCGGTTCCAAAGATAAAAATCCTCGAAAAAGAAAAGGAGCACGTGTTGAAAATGATCAAAAAGAGGAACAACAATTCTCGCAGAACCTGTTGACATAGATGACAAGGTTTCAGAAGAACCTCAGTCGCCAAAACCTATTGAAAATGAAGAAATGTCAATTAACTATGTCACAACAGGCAACAAATGGAATCGCAATAATATTCACATTGATGAAATTTTCGCTTACACTGTAACGGTCAACATTATGGAAGAATGTGATGATTTTGAGCCTACATCTATTTCAGAATATGGGTAGAAAGGATTGGCCCTTTATGGAAAGACGCAATCAATGTTGAATTAAATTCACTTGCCAAACGTCAAGTATTTGGATGAGTGGTTTGCACACCAAATAACGTACAACCAGTAGGATATCAATGGATATTCGTACGTAAGAGAAATGAAAATAACGAAGTTGTGCGATACAAGGCAAGGCTTGTGGCACAAGGATATACCCAAAGACCGGGTATTGATTATAAAGAGACATATTCTCCAGTAATTGATGCAATTACCCTAAGGTATTTGATTTATTTGGCAGTACGTGAGAATCTTGAAATGCGATTAATGGATGCCGTTACAGCCTATCTCTACGGATCCTTGAAAAATGATATTTATATGAAAACCTCTTAAGGATTTAAGTTGCCTGAAGCACAAGCTTTAAATCGTAGCGAGATTTATTCAGTTAAACTAAATAAATCTTTATACGGATTAAAGCAATCTGGGAGAATGTGGTACAATCGCTTGAGTACATTTTTGTTGAAAGAAGGTTATAAAAATGATCCTATATGCCCTTATGTTTTCATCAAAAGATGCGGATCTGAATATGATATCATTGTTGTCTATGTTGATGATTTAAATATTATTGGAACTCATGAAGGTTATCAAAAATTACGAATTCTTTGAAAAAGGAGTTTGAGATGAAAGACCTTGGAAAAATAAAATTTTGTTTAGGTCTTCAAATTGAGCACTTAAATGACAGAATATTTATTCATCAATCTAATTATGGCACCGTTTGTTTCCCGGGAAAATAGGGGAAAAGGGAAAAAAAAATGGGGAAATGAGAGAAAACAAGGATTTCCAGGAATTTTTTTTAGGGAAAATAAAAAATTTTCCATTATTTTCCAGTGTTTGGCTCATAATGTTTTTTCACGGAAAATTCTTATTATGTGTAAATGCTTTTTGTATTTATTGTTAATCTAAATGTTTAAAAATCATTATTATATTTAATGCTTTGAAATATGTATTAAAAGTAATAGACCAAAAAATTCTATAAAATTAGTTAATGTTTTTATTTTTGAAGTTCTCCTTAAAACTAATTTATGTAAATTATCAATGTACATAAATCAATATTTATCTTTACTTTTATATATTTTAATATCTTAATATTTTCAATTAACTCAAAAATCAAAGAACATAAATGATACTCATCAAAATAAAATAAAAAAAACCATAAATGATAAAGATTCAAAAGTTTCTTGAATTCGTTTATATAGAGCTAAAAAGAAATTCAAATTTTCTTGATGGTTGTAAAATCATAAAGTTTTGTAATGTTTGAAAGATCTAAGAATATATTAACAAAGTTTTTCCCACCATTTTTGTAGGAAGGGGGATTAAAATTAATTTTTTTGGGATTAAATTTATAATTCACACAGTTTACTTATAGGAGGAAAATTTAAAAATATTTTTCTATCTTTTCCAAAGATTTCCTTTCTTTTTCGAGAAAATCTCAAATTGCCAAACAGTAGGAAAAAAAGATTTTTCTTCTTTTTTTTTCTTTTCCCCTATTTTCCGGGGAAACAAACGGAGCCTATACCTCAAAAGTACTTAAGCGGTTTTATATGGATAAAGCACATCCATTAAATACACATATGATTGTGAGATCTCTTGATGTGAAAAATGATCCATTCCGACCATCTGAAAATGATGAAGAACTACTTGGTCCAGAAGTATCATACCTTAGTGCAATCGGAGCGGTAATGTATCTTGCTAATAATACGAGGCCTGATATATCATTTGCGGTGAATTTATTAGTAAGGTAAAGTTCTTCCCCAACCAGAAGGCATTGGAATTACACAAACTACCCTTATGGTCAAAAAAATTAAAATAATTAAGATAACATTTCAAATTCAAATCATAGCAGAGACTAAAATTCGCAGATAATTTATTTTTTCTTAGAAGAAATTATTTGTTATCAATGTTTTTTGTCTTTTTAAACGAGATAAATGAGGTTTAATGCAATAACTTTGACTTATTTTTTGTTTTTTGTCAAAATAATTGAAGAGCATGAATTTACATTCAATAATTTGAAATAAAAAAATTACGAAAAATCGGTCATAAGGGTAGTTTGTGTAATTTCCCAAAGAGGAGGGGTACTTTGTGTAATTTACCCATAGTTGAGGGGTACTTTGTGTAATTATCCCTTGTTTTAATAACCTCCATGCAAATATTAGGTAAAACGAAAATCATGCCCAACACTTTCACTAAAATATATAATATTATATTAAGATAAATGAAGGATTGAGCCCAATTGCCTTTCATAACAGAACAGAAGAGAGCTCATTCTATGAAGTTAAGGAGAGGATAGCGGCTATTAAGAAAAGGAACATTGATGTAAAGTTAAGCTTGGTTTTGGACATATTCCATGCAGAAGATGACATTGCATGGGCACTCATATCATAAGCATTTCCAGTTGCTTCATCTTTTATTTTGATGCTTGATGAACCTGAAATGAGGACCAAAAGATTCCATGATCAAACACCATTTTCGAAAGAAACAGAAACTAACTCTGCCTCACTAAGTAAATCTGGATAACTGCAATACATGTTTGGTTTGATCATATTGTGTACAATCCAACGTGATTCTCATTTCCATCTATTATAGCTTTCAACCAAAAATCTCGCATTAAACACTTGGTTGTTATCATCTTCTACTTGTTCTCGATGGTGAATCTTTCAGTGCCCACTCAAAAGACTGCACTATAGGGGTGTGCAAATGGTGGCAGAAACTACAACATCATAGAAAAGAAATATTGATGTAACACTAAAGTTTCTACCCAAGTACATTGAAAATCAATTTACCTTATTGTTTCGATAAAACCCATCAAACCTCAGGAACTATAGGGTGTTTCGCAATGTACACCTAAACATTTGAGAAAATGAAAAACCACACCCTAATCTTGATAAAATGTGCAAGCTCCCCCGAGACCATTGACCCGTCGACCAAGTTTTGCATTTTCCAACCGTTAAATTAACCTCAGGAATTAGAGTGTTTTAATAGGTTAGGGGTTGCTTTCACTTTTTTAAAATGTTTGTTTTAATTGTTATGGAAGAGTGAAAAGCGATATGCAGAGAAACTTCAAATAGAGAACGTGATGTTGCCCATATTCATGCCAATACACAACCAGATATGCTTCTACTGGAACCATTTTGATAATGAACTATATATATATACTCACAGTTGTAGTTTGCCCATCCAATGGTCTGATTTTCAAGGTCATACAAAACAAGCTTGTCTGATAACACAATATCTGCAAAAGATAACAAATTGAATGTCAAGATTTTCCAGATATCAAGTAAGTTGTCATAATGTTTTATAGTTCCACCTTAAACTAATATTGCAGAAGAAAACTACCATACAACAGGTAAACCAGCTAGCACGACTTTGATGTATTAGGACACTATACAAATAAACTATAGAAAGTAACAAATAGCAGAGAAATTCTGAAAAGGAAAGGCAAGGGCAAAACTGCAAGTTACCAGGTAAAGCAGTCAATAATCAAGAATGATCTAACCAATGAAATGCAAAAGAATTTGAAAAATCTTAAACGTGCATAAAACACGAGTTACGACTGTACCCTCAGAGGTTGAATGAAACTATTAAAAAGTAAAGTTAAGTTTACAAGTTTTTTCTCAACAAGAACTAAGCAAGACCTGTACTTCCCCATAGCAACAAAAGGAAAGAGTGTCTTCAGCAGAATATTAACTTCATAAATTATGTATCAAGAAACTAAACAAGAAATGTACCTCCTAGCAAAGTCATTTGTCTTCCATCCCTGCTCTGCACCGCGCTGGTCTGCCAACCTATACAATACTCTCCATCCTGCAAATTGAAGTTATTGATACTAAATTTTATTTAAATATTAAGATGACAGATTAAAAAAGAGAAGCTACGCAAACCATGTTACAAAACATGCAGTCCTCTTTAAAAGCGCAAAGTAACCCAAGTCAACAATAAAATATCCAACAAAAGCAATCCAGTATACTTACATGGACTTCAAACAAATAATCATGGGGATAAACTGGCAAAGGAGGTGAGTCTTCAAAATGAAAATTGACCACTGGAAATCCGTCATCTACTCTGCAAAAGAAGGTCAAACTAAAATTCTTTTGATTTCCAAGAAAGACGACGTCCGTCAACACGACAAAAAGAACAAAAACAAAGTTAAATCAGCAGAAAATTAAGAAATTATAGAATCCCAGTAAACTCTTACAAACTGATAAAGCAGCCTCCAGTAATCATCTCTCAGATTCTAGCTATAAAAACAGAAAACTATCAAACTAGTACACTAAGAATCAAAAATACCACATGGCTAGAGTTTCTACAATTCGCCTTCAACTACACATACGGAGGACAACCATCTCTAGAGCCACAAACTTCCACAGAAAACAAATCTGACATTGGTACAAGCAAATGACTTCGATCAAAGATTAAAAGTTACTAACCACTAACCAGTCTCTTCAGCGGAGCTAATTAAGAAAATATCAGCATGTTTACTATTTAATCATTAGCAATGCTGATTGTTAAACAATTGATAGCGTGAAGTGACATAATTAGCCACTAATATCAATTTATTTTACAATGAACCTTTATTTAAAAATTAACTCTACAGTTGATCCTAAGCAGTTGTTCCACCAGTTCTGAAACGGGATGTAACCGTGCGTCCCAGTCAGAACAAAGACAGAGTGTTTTGGTAATGCTGTGAATGTTAACGTGAATCCTTTCACATCTAATGATATGCTCCACACTAAAAATGTCATTGGAGCATTTTCATTCATATCCTGGCTTAGCGTGATTATCAATTTAGTTAATATAACACATCCTAGTTACGTGGTATTTAAGGCTTTCACTTTTACTTAGTTAGAAAAGCCAAATAACAAGATGAAGATATGGTAGCCAAACAAAAATTGGATGGAGGTGATGCGGAATGATATGGTAGCCAAATAATATAATGAAGATTCATCACTCACATGAATTACCTGGGGAAATGCTCAAATAAAAATGATCACCATTTTGGTATTAAGAACCTCTCCAAATTAAATTGTGAGTAGAGCTTAGAAGTATAGTTTTCGAACTTTATGCTAATGCTGAAGCAATAACTATAACAATGCATGTAATCATGTTTGTCACTCTCTTCAACAATAAAATGTCAAGTGAACTCTGGACATCTATTGGGCAATGCTCAAGGCCTAAATATGCTTAAGGTCTCATTTTATTCCATGGCGCTCATACGCGTATCTTTTCTTAATGAATTTCCATATATAACAAATTTGAAACTAGAAAATCAATTTTATCACAGCAATCCAAATCCTACTATTCACAAGACACTGAAGTTCCTGGTCGGTGCTATTAATTTGATTCTGGCAAACCATAATTGACAATTGAATCTATTTGATATCCTCCCCCCGAAGACAAATCTGGAATAACCATATTTTGATCAAAATGAAACCTTAAATAAATTTATCATCATTTGCATCCTCATCTTTTACCTGTTCAAAATATCATGTCAGACAGTCCATCATTATGCATTCAAACACCTAAAGACATATAGCAAATTCCATACAACCCGATGCCACACATGATCACATGACAGAAATAAATTAGAGCAGACATGATTTGGATTTTTATCCATAAAAACGCAAGCAACATAGTACGTTAACTCATTATAAAGTGAGGTGCTAATCAGTTAGAAACTAATATATCATTAGTTATGTTATTGTGCAGATAATCTTTTTAAGCTTGATATCTTATCTAACCCTCCCTCCCAAATCCAACATTTTGAGCCTCTAAAATATTAGTTCGAAAAAGTATCTTTTTTTTTGTATCAGATCTGCATCTGATCCATAAACCAAAGTTCTTAATTGCGTTCTAGGCTTATCGTATGAACCTAATACATTGATTTTTGCCACAATATTTTAATTTGAAGAAATGAAGTGGCAACAGACAGCACTGACTATAATAAGCAGAAAACAATACATTTAGCAAATAAGTAATAGCTGTTCAATCACATATCATGACATATATAAAGAACAAGCACTCTGTCTTGTTTGTGCCAGTGAGTGATAAATGAATGTGTACAAAAGATTTTCTTTCTTAGTAACGAAACTTACTTGCCGCTGTACCAAAAGCATTTGAACTGCTCCTCAACTGTATGAATTTTCAGAGTTGGTTGCCGAACCATCATCTAATGACACAGATATGTAGGAAGTCAATGAGAAAAAGCATCCAGAGTAGTTTAGAATTGAAAGAGACATAAAAGTCACACGCAAACAAGACAATGAAGAAAGTAACATCAAAATAAAGTGGGAATCGGATTTTTTTATGGCACACCCAAATAAGATATAATTAGACTTCGTGAAGCACCTTAACTACAAGCTGTTCGTAAACCTCAGTTGGAAGATAGGCCAAGGTTGTACCACTGTCTATTATAGCAACTTTATTGGTGATCGCATCAAGTAAGCTAAATGGAAGTTTTAGCGGTTGGCCACCCACATCTATTGCCTTCAGAACAACATTATAATGTACCCTAAAATAATAATAAATGTTTAATCAGAAAACGTGTTGTAAACTACGTGAAAGGAAAAGTGTAGATGTACATTTAGAAGTCAATAAATGAATGGTGTATTCAGCAAGCCCCGAACCAGTGCTAGATGCTTAAACAGGTTTTGCGAAGAGTAAATAGCTAATTTGGTAGACCATGATTGCTTTAAAGTTTGCAATGATAGCCGATAGCAGTAACACCAATAAACTCTAGTTACTGGAAATAATGCACATTCAACATAAAGTCTTAAGCCTTGTCACTGTGTTTTCATACTTTCAGATTCTGGCTTGAGTATCAGCCGCAGCTTATGTCCAAAAACTTGACAGCATACATGAGACAGGACCTCAATAATAGTTTTCTCTACCACATTAACATTAAGACCATTTCTAAGACTATAAGGTAATACAAACTCCAGTATTTAGACACAACATTCTGTCTTATATATCTTTTTCTCCGCATAAATATTAGTCAATTGATACCTCGACTAACATACAAGAATGTGTCGACGCTCAAGGTTACTAGCACATTTGTTTTATAGATCTTGAAGAAACAGCTTATTGGAGATCATTGGTGGTCCTCAGAACCTTTAATTTTGCAGCAATCATAGAGATGAGTTGTTATATGTGCACTTGGTTGGAATTTGGAAACCAACAGTTTTCGGAATGACATAATGAGGAAAAATGGCCACGTTGTGGCTTCAAACATAACAGATAAAATCTTATTATCATTTACATATCTAGAGAAATCTGCAGGAATAATTCCATGTGCAGTAATTGAAATGGGAATAAGTACTGGACAGGGATTTAGTGATTCTGTAAGACAAAAACACAGTAGTAGAGAGAAAAAAAAAATCAAAAGAATACTAATATTCTCTCTGTTCAGGGGGGAAAAAATGTCTTTAGAACTTCAAACAATTTCCTGCAAATATCTGAAGGGGCTATGTTAAGGAAACAGATTTATATGGTCTCTACATATTCAGCAAACAGGATTATGTAAACAAAATATAAATATCTCGAACAACTCCATAATCATCACAGCTGTCAGAACACAAACAAGTTATGAAGCTACATACATGTTTGGGACCATTGGAGTTCTATTTACTTTTGGCTGCACCACTTCTCCGATAGCAAAGATGCCACCTCCCTTGTTGCCATCCAAGCAATGTGAAAAAACCTTTTTCACCTTTTTGGACAAAGAAAGCTGTGACAGAATGGATGTATTTGACTGTCCAAAACCAATTATTCCATCCACTGCCTGAGAAGTTGAACCTAAGTCCCCAGATTGTTTAGCTGAACACCTATCTTCAATCAAGACATGATAAATAAATAAACAAGTTGTTCGTGTAACTCAAGATATGGTATAGCCAAGCAATCCAATTGTAATTTGTAACAAAGTTCAGACAAAACAAATGAACGGTGCACTTCTGATTAGGATATATGTGCTCAAACAAATTGTTAGAAATTTTAACTAAACTAAAAATGTTAAATATTTCCCTTTTTCAGCTTGATAATAACAAATAACTGTTTCTGTAATATCTTCAAAAAGTTTCTAAAAAGCTCCTGCATTTTGGATTTTAATATTCAGTAACTTAAAAAGTATACTGGAGAATAGAAGTTAATACGTGGAATAACAAGGCTAACAGAGAAATGAAGGGTTTTTCTTTTTTGATACGGAACAGAGAAAGGAAGTTAGGATGGTATTTGCGATTTTATGTACTCTTAAGAACTGAATATGGAGGTATTTCCGATTTGAAATAACATGGAGTCATCTTTGCAATATACTAGAACCGGGAACCATGAGACCTTAAGTGAGCTTTAGAATTAGATGGAAACCCACCCAAATACAATGGAACCATTAGTTGTTGCGGTCTGACGATTCCCAACCACTTGATCAAATCTGAAGTAATCTCTGACAAAGTGTCCATCTGTTCTACTCCCATCGCCGTAAGTAACAGAATACTCACAGTTCATTCCCACCTTACAATTAGGATTTGGACCACCAAATGCAGCATCACAAAAATCTTGATCACAAGTAACTACCTTTCCAGTGGAAGAGGCTGTCAAATCATACTGCCTCAAGGGTATCTGGATTGAATAACACTCGAATCTTCAACTTAACTGATAACTCTCTAATATTGGATATGAACAAAGGAACAAAAGAACACAAGAGATAACAAGAAACATACCTTAAGATCACTTTTTGTTGGACACTTTTCACAGTTTTTACAGTTCACCCATAAAATATCGCTTCCTGTATCGATCTGCACGTGGTAGTCCACTGGTGGAGTCCCGATTGTAATTTTGGTGTAATATAAACTGCACCAAGATACCAACTAAACAAATAAGATTTAGAATATATCTAATAATATTTACCAGCACAGTATCACATAATAATATAACACGAAGAATCAATGCAACACAAAATAAAAATAAAAAAAGAACGTACGCGGTGTTAGTTGGGGAACCGTCACCGCCTAACTGAAACTCAATGGAGGAGACGAGCATTCTACCGTGGCGGCGCGCATCGTGGGCCCTGAGGTCTTTCAACATGGAGGGATGAGAAGCCTTGGTGCGAGCACCACCGTACTTGTGGTGGACTTGAAACACCATATTGCCCCTCACAACAACAACGCACATTATCAGCCCAACCAACAACAACAGAAGCAAACGCCTCCCCCAAGAATCCAACGTCACCGCCATTTATTTTATTTTGTTAATTTTTTTTTTTTTTTTAAAATATGGAAATGGTGATCAAACCAAATATTCCATCATAAAGAATTCAAACCAAAAGAAGAAGAACAAAAAAAACCCAAGTCGTATATGGGAAAAAGATTGGAGCTTTTTAAGAAAATGTTGAATTCTCCGTATTGTTATTATTTATTATTTTGTGGGTGGAGGGAAAAGAGAATGTGAAAATATTTGGAGGATGATGAAATGGCGTGAAGGGAAGAGAGGAAACAACGGAGAAAAATGATTGGTGCCTTAAATTTAGCATATTTGCTATTCTTTGAGAGAAGACGAAGAGAGAGAGAGAGAGAGAGAGAGAGAGAGAGAGAGAGAGAGAGGAAAAGAATCTCTCCTTCATGTGCGTGCATGCGTGTAGGTATTATTGTATTAATGTGTTGTGCTTGAAAACAAAACAGCTTTTCATCAGTCAGCACAGCAATGCACCTCGGTCACTCAGGGAGATGGTTTTCTCTCTTCCTCTTCAATTACAAGTTTACAACATTACACTTTTATTTCAATGTCTGAATTTTATATTCTTTTCTTTTTGCTACTTTAATCCAAAATTTTTTTTTAAACACGTCAAAACTAGTATCTTTCAATCAACTCTTGTTCTTCAATACAAAATTCGAGCACACTTAATACATTGCGCAATTGCACTTAGACCCAAACATATGAAGCAGTTTTTACCCTTGAACTGTTATTTTGTGATATTTTGTGTTTCTTCTTAAAATCAACAAGTCATAGGGGATTAATTCGTGATTTTCTTTGTTGGACATCATCTTTTGGGTTTTTGCCCCTCCTTATGTTCAATTAAGCGGATAAATTATATTCACCTCTTCAAATTCTATCTCTCTATTCACCTTCGTTCTCTCTAGTTCTAAGTTTCTTTTTTATCTTTCCACGTTGGCTTTGATTAGGGGTGGGCGGGCCGGGTTGGGATTCCGGGTCCCGACCCGACCCGGAGGGGGGAAACCCGTCACTTTTTCCTCCCGTTGCGACGGGAAAAAAGTCTCGATCCTGGCTCCCAATGGGAGGAAACGGGAGCCAAGCTAGATCCCGGCCCGACCCGCGGGATCCTATGCTCCAAGGAGTTCTCTAATTTTTTTTTTCTACCCATAACATTACGCTCTTTTTTTTTCTAACACTCACACTCACTCACTCATTGAAAAACACACACTAGCTCACCACAAAACACACACATTCTCACCGCTTACTCACCACCGCACCACCACGTTCGCCTCCCGCTGCACCGTGCCACCATGTTTAACAACAACAACAATTCATTCAAAATCAAAAGGTATAATCTCAATTCCTAATCCCTAATTTTTTTTGTCAATCTTTAAATTATTGTTTTTGGTTTGTGAAGTCTTAGTTCCTTACTTACTTATTAGTTGTTACATTGATTTACATATAGGAATTAGGGTTTATGAGTTTCGAATTAGGGCTTACAAATAGGGGGTTTTATGCAATTCGAAAATTTGTGCCATTAGAGGCATTAAAGTTTGTTAGATATACATTGATTTTGTTTTTTCATACAATGTGAATTATTTGGGACAATGTAAAGTTTGTTAGATATAGATTGATCAATCGTTATAAGAGGTGTAAATCTAACTATGCCAATTGAAATGAGTTAATTGATGGATATCACATTGTGTAGATTTATAGTTAATGAGTTAATCGAAGTAGATTATGTTTGTTGAAGCTTTTGTGTTGATATGATTGAAATGAGTTAATTGGTGTTTTATAGATATTGTATTCTTATTCCTTGGTATTGAATCTTGTCTTTTGGTTGTTTAGATGGCAAAAACAAAAAAGTCAACAACGTCCAACGCTGGAGCTTCTGCAGGTACCGCAATTAGAGTTTCTCCTCGTAAACGAGCCATTACTTCCACAAACCGTCTACTTTGATGGCGGTCAAGGCTTTCAATAAATCCACGGCACCATCTACTTCTCGTGGCAATTTGGTTAAGTCTTCACGTCCTCCCAAGCCACCATCTACTACAAAAGCCCAATCTCGGGAACTTTCTTGTCAAGAGCAAATCAAAGCAATGAGGGATGAGGACGGGTCGTGTGATACAGAAGATGAGGTGGCGGGAGAGATCGAACAACCGCCACATGAAGATGGCGAAGAAGAAGTGGAAGAATATCATATCTGATTCTACACTACATACGATATTCCATTCCGGCCCATTTCTAATAGAATGCCATCTTTAGCAAAAGTAAATGAGGAATTATCTACGAATGCCTTTTTTATTACCCGAGCTGAGAAGTCTAATCACTAAAAGTGGCACGTTGTCTAGAAGCAGCCACCCTTGAAAGAGTGCGTAATAGTATTGGGGAGACGATATTAGAGATGAAGGGGGAGAAGAAGGGGGATAAGAGGCCTTTGAATATGACGACGAGAAGGTACAAAAGACTTGCATTACTCACGAGTGGAAACTTAAAGATGATAAGAAGCAATGGGTACCTATTACCCATAATCTAACGTCAAAATGGTGGATGGAGTTTCAGCCATTCGAGGATATAAAACTACACATTGTATGCGGTCGGTGCCTTCATTGCAGCAAGGTGATAAAAGTGGATGGCAATACACACGTCATGAGAGGATTGAGAAGTCACACTGAGAGATGTAGGGTGCTAAAAGGAAAGAAGGCGAAGGGGGGAAGACAACATAAACTAAGAATGAAGGCTAATGGTGCAATTGATAATTGGGAGTTTAATCAAGAGTGGGTGCTCGATGGCGTGGTTTTGTACTTGATTCAAAATGAGATGCCTTTTGTAACGGTTGAGAAGGATTCATTTAAGGAAATGATGTCTCGAGATTGTCCGAATTTGAGACTACTTTGCCGCAAATCATACGGGAAAAGTGTTATGTGTTGTATCTTAAGGAGAGGGAAAAGTTAATACAATTTATGAAGGACAACGCACAAATGGTTTGTCTGACCACTGACATTTGGACATCGATATCGAGGGACAACTACATATGTGTCACGGTCCACTTTATTGACACTAAGTGGAATTTAAATAAGAAAATATTAAGCTTTAGCTTGACGTCCGGTTATACAGGAAAAGCTATAGCCAATTATATCCGTGTGGTGTTGAGTGAATACGAGATTAACCGAGTTTTCACGATCACAGTTGACAATGCCTTCTCCAATGACTCGGCTATTGGTGATTTGGTGACTTGGTGGGTGGAGAAAGGCGACATATCGAAGGAAAATGGAGCTCTTGTGCAGATAAGGTCCGTTGCACACATTCTTAACCTCGTGGTTCAAGATGGCTTGAATTGTAACGACGGTGACATATCGGTAGACCGCATATAATGTGGCAAATGGCTAAGCTTAGACGTCCCAACACGTTGGAACTCTACGTACACGATGCTTAGTGCCGCTTATGACTTGAGGATCACTTTCCTTGGATACAAGCAAAAAGACAATACATATGCCAATGAGTTCAAAGGTCGATATCCAGCCGATGAACATTGGGAGAGGGCGAAGTTGTTTATCGATTTCTTGGATCCTTTCAAGAAGTTAACATATATTGTTTCAGGCACGACTTATGTGACATCGCATATGATGCTAACCCAACTTTGTATTATCGATGATCGCTTGGGTATGGGGTTAAGACGTCCTTTTTTGATGCTAAGACCAAAAAGAAGGATAGTTTGAAAGCAATGGCATTGATTATGAAAGAAAAATATGACAAGTACTGGGTGTTGTGGGGAAAATGAATCACTTGTTCTATTATGCCGCCATGGTAGATCCCTGCCTCAAGTGTAAATATGTCGAGGCAATGTTTGAAGACGATGTTACATTTCTTACGATAATTAAGAACGAGTTCCGTTGATTGTTTGAAGACTATAAGGTCATAGTCGAAGCAAATGCATCAACAAGTACCGCTCCTCCATCTTCATCTTCCACCTCTTTTGCGAGTACGACTCCTTAGATTCAAGAGGACCTCGTGACTACGAGGCACGAGCGGTGGGTAAGGTACACTCAAATCATCTCTAAGTTTTCTATGTTTTTTTAAAACTTCTCAATTTGTGTCATTAATGATCATGTATCAAATTGGTAGGACATTGGATACCGAGGAGGAGGCCCCACACTGCGAGATGGATATACTTTGGAGATAGGCTCGAACCTAATTAAGCTGATTTCAATATCCTCGATTGGTAGAGAGCCAAAATAGCTTTCGATATCATATTATTGCTAAGATGGCTCGCCATTTGTTGGCTATTCTGGTCTCAATAGTTGCCTCTGAATCAACATTTAGTACCGGGGGTCATGTCTTTGACCATTTTAGGAGTTCATTAACTCCCACAATAGTTCAAGCACTTATATGCTCTCAAGATTGGCTAAGAAATGATACTACGCCAATTCAAATTGAGGAGTGCTTGGAGGACTTGAAGACACATGAATCAGGTATACAACGTTAATAGTTAATCGAATTGGGTTAATTATTATATTTTGGAATGCTAATATTTTGATTTTCATGCACAATTTGCGGCGATGGGTGCGAATGCGTCCTTTTTGGGTGGATTTGAATGAAAGGCCAAGTTTGTTTGGATTTTTATTTTTATGCTGGATATTTTGATAAGTTAAATTAAGTTTTTATCTTGGTTTGTTATGTTGGATTTTATGATTTATACTTCGTTGGTATCAGATAATATTATATGTTATGGACTTATGGTGAACTTGTGATGAGTGTTGATTCAATTGTGTTCTTGTTGGTGATTAGATGTTACGATGATGTATTGTAGTATATTGTGGAGATTAGTGTTTGTAAATGGTATTGGTGATGTGATATGACGAGGTGTTAAATTATAATTGCTTAGGCCGTCATGATAATTGATGAGTACGATTGCATTTAGGGTCGTGTGTTGATGAAGAATAGAGTGCACAACATAAGCAAAATAGGGGCTAGATTAGTAGCTAAAAAAGTGAGGTTAAGGGGCTGGAATTTCCCAAACCCTATGCACTATGTCGGCCGGGACCCCGAAAATCCCGGCCGCCGGGACATCCCTTCCCGGCGGGAGGAAACGTGAGCTACCTGGTAGCTCCCGTCTCAGGTAGCTCCCGTGGGCTGGGGTCTTGACCCGGCGGGACCCCGGCCCATTACATGCCTAGCTTTGATTGATAGTCGACATTTAACATAACGATTTTAACATAATGACATTATTGTCATTATTGTCCTTATTTTTAACAGTTGACAGGAGGTCACCTAACAAAATGGGGTGTTTACCAAAGTGTCAAAACTTCATGGGGATGTTTACCAAAGAGCCAAACCTCAAGGAGGGGGATGAAAAATACCCCAATATATATCGTTGGATTTAGAATGGACTTATCCAATAACGGGTGGCTCCATGTATTAATTAAAGCGAAAAAGATACAAAAGGAAAATATATATCGTTAGATAAAATCATTCTCGTCAAAATCTTATATTTATAAAAAATCTATACATCAAGATTTTTATTTGTGTTCTTTTTATTTACAAAAATTATAAATGCACAAAGATTAACATGTCTCAGTAAAGATTACCATTAATTTTCAATAGTGGAATAATATTTTTTAAAAAATTCCATAGATTATGCTCTTATCACTATATGCAAAACCAAAACTATGTGGTATATATAATATAATACATGAAAGATGTTGGCTACAACGTTTTTAAAAGTCAACTCTAACAAAAATATTCGAAACTTTGTAAATAATACCTACGTAAAGAGAGGGACCTATCGTTTATTGTTACAGGTATATAGCTGAGAAGAATGGACTATAGTTTTCACCTTACCCATATGTATTCTTCTCCTCTCATCTAGCCCCCCAAAAGAAGCTAACTGATCGAGAAGCAGATCATCTCATGAAAGGAAACAACACTGCACTTTAGACATGCGGGGATTGGTCACAGTCTTGACTGGAGTCAAGGGAAGTGGGTTGTCAAAGCCAGTTTGTTTACTGGACACTCAAGGAGTATAGAGAGATTGTTGTCGTGTTTGTGGGCTTTAACTCATGTCATATACATAGTCTAGAGCGTGGCTATTCCTATGCTGAGTAGTTTGATCGTTGTATTTTTGTCATTATTGACATTGCCTTTTGGGGCTTGCCCCTTGTTCTGTAAAACTCTCCGAGTTGGGCTTCAACATATTGGTTTAATTTTCTGCAAAAAAATATTGTGATCACTTAATGGGTTTTCAAAATCTTAGCTATTATAAAAAGTAAAACATTATAATTATCTTGTTTTGATCGAAATAATACAATCTGGTTGCATAATAGTGTATATGTAATAAATATATTGAATGTATTATTCCTACAATTGACTATTGACTAGTAGTCAAATCAACGACGGGGTGGATGAGAAATTAGTGCTTGTGCTTGATAGTTTCAAGTGATATTGTTCTCTTTCCAAAAAGTGACCAGCATTGGGAAACTGTAGCAGCCCACTACTTAACCCAGGAAACGAGAGGGAATTTGCAAGTGTGTTCATAAGTTGCTTGTGTATTTTCTTTTTCCTATGATCATTTGTGATAAAAGTCATAATAATTAAAATTCACCCCTTGGGGTGGCCTAGTTGGTTAAAGAGGAGGGGTTTCCTCTCCTTGGTCTCGAGTTCGAATCCCATTGGGAGCGAATTTGATTCTATGTCTTCTAGGTCTGAGCCTGTCACACATGGTTAGCCTAGTTGTGGCTTAACTGGTTGGCGCGGTTTGCAGGCTATTTCGTCAACCCGTGGGTTTTACCCGGTGCGCACCCAAAGGGTAGCGGCTGAGGGTTCCCACGTCATTAAAAAAAATAGTAATTAAAATTCTCTAGATTAATGTTTCACTTAGAAGCAAAATAAAGAGCGCGGGATGACTGCAATTCTCGAATAAGTGCGAGGAAGATTCAGGAATTTATCTTGCACCACTTTTCTATGCAAAAAGGAGACATTTTTAAAATTGGCCCACTATATTGGCACCATTTCAATTTCAACACATTCATTTGGCAAATTCCAATTTAAGTTCACTAATTCGGCGCCCATGTCAACCTTGACCTAATTTTGACATGTATCGCCGAAATTGCCACGCAAGCAATGCCATGCGAGCAGCTCAGTGGATCTAAACTGAAAGTTGCTAATACAGTGGGTTGAAATTGACATGTTGTCTACATAGTGGGCTAGTTTTAAAAATTCAGCAATTCTGAAGACAATATTTTCAACATATAAAAAGTGACCTCGTAGCGCTGCTTGGGTGGGCATTCCAGATATACGTATCAAAATTGGGTCAAAATTAATACGAGTGCCAACTTAATTGACTTAAATTGGACTTTGCCAATAAAATGTGTTAAAATCAAAATGATGCCAATATGATGGGCCAACTTTGAAAATTCTCGGAAAAAGTTTGAGTTTTTTCATAGCTTCTTGATTTCCAATTAATATTCCATATTAAGTTATGCTCCTAAGGCAAGGCAGATGAGGGGGGTAATATTAAACAAAAACATTCACTTACACGAATTAAAATTATTATAATTAAAAGATTCTTTCGTAATAATTAATGATTATAGAAATACATTTGTTTTTGGAAAAGATCACAAAATAAATCTCCTAGAAGCTAAAAGAGACATGACCGAATAAAAAAACGCAATCTTTCATTTTTTTCTGAAAGCTTCAACAATTTCGAATTTAAAAAATAAATATATTCTCCAAACCCTAGCGCAATTGGCTTCTGTAAGAACAACTTTGTCAACTATATATAGAGCCAAAAAAGGTTCGCTGAATTTAAGCTTACTCACTCACTCATTCTTTAAGCTCTCCAACAATGGCGGAAGCGTATCTTCTCTCTCAAACCCTCCCTTCCAAAACCCTCAAACAGTTACCCAACATCTTTTCTCCAATTCCCATTTTGCCCTTCAAGCTCAAGAAGCCCATTTCAAGAACTCCAGCTTCCCTTCGAGCCCGTTTCCCAAGGGCAGTTCTGTCCACTTCAGAACCCAAAACCCAGAATTTTAAGCACTGTTTCAAGAAATCGGGAGATGGGTTTTTGTACTGCGAGGATATTAAGGTTGAACAAGTGATGGAAATCGCGGAAAAGAGGCCCTTTTATTTGTACAGCAAACCGCAGATTACTAGAAACGTGGAGGCGTATAAAGAGGCGTTGGAGGGGCTGAGTTCGATTATCGGTTACGCGATTAAGGCTAATAATAATTTGAAGATTTTGGAGCATTTGCAGAATTTGGGATGTGGGGCTGTTCTGGTTAGCGGGAATGAGCTTAAATTGGCGTTGCGTGCTGGTTTTGATCCGACTAGGTATTATTATTGGTTTTCAGTTTTCTTCTAATTAACTGTTGCTTGCTTTTGTGTGTGTGTGTTTACGTCTTTTCTACCTCTTAATGCTATTTGTATTGTTTAACTTGTGAAATTGCACTGGAAGTGTGTGTGTGTGTGTGTGAATAGAAGAAGTGCATTTTGTCGCATTATTAACTAGAGTTTTATTGAAGAAAGTTGCTAATTTGAGAAAAAGCTGAAAGCTTATGTTTTGTGTGTATTTTGTGACCTGATGAAGAAGAGGGAATGTAGAAAACTAGTCTTCCATGATTTTGATAAGAGAAAAGAGTGTCGAAGAGTCATAAGGATGTTAAACTTCAGATATTCGGTCTAGTTGTAATAAGCCGTGTGAACTTTCATCGGGAAAATGAGGTAGATTTTGGAATTAAATATGCCATGAAGTTCAGGAAGTTTTGTATCTTGAATGATTAGCATTTTAGGGTCCGTATGATAGCAGCAGCTAATACACCCTTTCTAGCAGCAGATAATTCAGGTGACATATTATTAGTTCTTTTGGTAAGCCTATTCGAGTAGTGGGTCAGACATTGAACTATTCTGGGGATTTGGTACGACATGGGTAGTATAATATGCCCTTATATCCAAGTACCGATGGCTCATGTTCAATAAAACTAATATTTTTGCGTTCAAGATTCGTATGTTTATTACAAAACGACAAAGTAAATAAAAGTTTTATTGGGAGATGAACTGTGTTACTAGATGACCATGTAATGATACACGTCATACTTTAATCTCTAGCTATCTAACGCATATATAAAGGACAAAGTGACTGTAGAACAAAGGAAATTTTGTTAGCTGGCTAGAGATGGTGTGATAGACTGCTATTGTGTTTTGATTTTTAACTTACACGTAGGAGTGGTGTAATATCACATTGTTCTTGATGATATATATTTTTTTTCTTCTTTTTTTCTCAGATGTGTATTCAATGGAAATGGAAAGATATTGGAGGATCTAGTGTTGGCCGTCGAAGCAGGCGTTTTTGTTAATATTGACAGCGAGTTTGATTTGGAAAACATTGTGTCTGCTGCAAGAATTTCTGGGAAGAGGGTTAATGTTCTGTTACGTATTAATCCTGATGTTGATCCACAGGTATTTAAGTTTGTCTCAAAACATATGAGACGAATTTTGATTTCAAAATTACAATGCTAAAACTTGAACGTATCAGGAAAGTTGGTTATAATGGCCTTAGCTTGTTATAACTATCTAAGATTTCTATCATCTTCACTCCTTATGTGATTGTTACTTATTTATCGAATAGTGAATGCATCTAGTTGTTATCTTGATTTCTGTTTTCCCATTCAAAAGAATTTCTCCATGTGATTTTTTTTACCTGCACCGATGCATTTAAATATCTAACATTAAGTCCTTGTGTAAATAGGTCCACCCATATGTTGCCACAGGAAATAAGAATTCCAAATTTGGCATCAGAAACGAGAAGCTGCAGTGGTTTTTAGATGCTGTGAAGTCGCACCCTAAAGAGCTTAAGCTTGTTGGAGCGCATTGCCATCTTGGCTCTACTATTACAAAGGTACTTTATATCAACAGCCAATAATTGCTTACTCAAATTTGAATTTCACATTTGGTTCATGTAGCATTCAATGCTAATTAAATTTGATGAAAAGCTTGGTTCTATATTACCTGTGATAATTTTGTTGTATATACATCAACATTAAAATGGTTGGGGGCTGTTATGCGTTGCAAGATTTAACTTTGTTATTATAAATAAGTGAAACTTGGGATAAATGACGCTGCGGTTTAGTGAAGTTTATCCTTTGGGAATTAAAAAGTAGAAGATGAAAGTTCCTGTTCCACTCTAAAGCAACTTCATAGTTCTCCAGCTTTGAGAACGACATTTTCTTAGTTTTGGATGGTTTTTCTTTCTGCATTTGCTAGAATGAATTTTGACTGTACTATGAAACAGTTGAGATATATGATACTGAGTTTCAGTAACATTTACCCTTGAGAATTTTATGAGTCTGTAGTATGACTGAATTTTGGGAAATATCTCATTAGGATCCAAGTTTTCTGTAAAAAAGAGTTAACGAAAAGCAATTGTAAAAACATTGTCAATCCACGTTGAATGAGTAGAAATCTTTACTTTTAAGAATTAAAATCCCTGTTTCATTTTTCCAGTTTTCATTCGTTGGTAAAACCATGATCAGCATTTGCATTTGCTCGTGCTGCGGTTTCTAATATGATTGCTTTTTCTTGAATTTGTGTTTTCTTCATATGTAGACCGACGTTTAATAATCTGATAATATTTAAATAATTCTCCAGGTAGACATTTTCCGAGATGCTGCTGCCTTGATGGTAAACTACATAGATGAGATACGAGCTCAAGGCTTCGAAATCAATTACCTAAACATTGGAGGTGGTTTGGGGATTGATTATTATCACACTGGAGCTGTCCTGCCTACTCCAAGAGACCTTATTGATACTGTAAGTAAAAAAATTCATCGATCAATACCTGAATCATATTATATTACCCTTCCATCTTCCTGTTCTAACCTAAACCCAAATTCAAGTCGATTTTTGGCCTCCGTAAAAATTGCCTCATCACTCTGTCATTGTCACAATGCACAGAATGTTGAATTCTGTCAAAAATAATTTTTCGTATACTGTAACATGCATATTTATGGTTGAAAAGTTATTAAATATCGTTTCTTTATGGTTTTGGTAGGTCCGTGAGTTGGTTCTTTCACAAAATCTGAATCTCATAATTGAGCCTGGTAGATCACTCATTGCAAATACTTGCTGCTTTGTTAATCGAGTAACTGGAGTCAAAACCAATGGGACAAAGAATTTTATAGTAATTGATGGGAGCATGGCGGAACTTATTCGTCCAAGTCTGTATGGAGCCTACCAAGTGAGTTCTATTATTGTTGCTCCTCCAATCAATTTATTGAATACAAATTGCTAGCTTATGCCTAAATATTATCACTTTTTCTTTGGATATTAGTGTTATGCAATAAGAATAACCACAGGGGTGGACCCTTTCTCCTTGTTTCTTTAACTTTGATCATGGAGCATTCTATATCTACCGCTTATACATTATGAGCTTCTAATGAAATTTTAAATTTGTTGCTTAACCAGATTTAATGAGTTCATTGATGCAAAATGCTGGGGTATTAAGTTGCAATATCTTTTTCAATTTTCATTTTACTACTGCTACTTACGGAGTCACTTGTTCTCGCAGCACATAGAGTTAGTTTCCCCTTCAACGCCAGATACAGAGGTTTCTACTTTTGATGTGGTGGGTCCAGTTTGTGAATCTGCGGATTTTTTGGGTAAGGATAGAGAACTACCAACTCCAACTAAGGTAAATATTTTATTCCCATCTCAATCCACACCAACCATGGCAGCACATTGGATATACTGATTTAAGGTCTTGGTTTTAGGGTACTGGATTGGTAGTTCATGATGCTGGTGCTTACTGCATGAGCATGGCTTCAACGTACAATCTCAAGATGCGTCCACCTGAGTACTGGGTTCGTATTTATTCTTGGCTTACTTTTCTATCAACTCATATGTTTTAACCCCTATCCAGGCTGCTTTTTCACAACATACGAGTTGAACTATAGGGTTACTGCATCTACACCCCTATATAGTATTTGAATAGTTATAGAAACACTGCTTACAAGCTTAAATTTTTTGAAGTTTTTTTGAAGTGTTATAAGTTTGTTATAAGTTTTTTTGAAGTGTTGTACATCATAGAATCGATCTATGGATACTATTTTCTATATATAATGGAGTGCTGTGACGGAGAGGTGCTTGTAAATTATAGGAGAGGTGTTTGTAAATTATGTAGTCCTTGAGTTCATACTAAAAGTGAGTTCATTTTCTAGGTTGAAGATGATGGATCAGTCTCAAAAATCCGGCATGGCGAGACGTTTGAAGACCATTTAAGATTTTTTGAGGGCCTTTAGAAATATTGTAATTGTTATTTATCATTCCAAGTGACGGGTAAGAATTTTGAGTTTTGATTGGCTGCTTTGCTGCATTCTTGATCTCTTTATACAAAATTGAATCTGAATCTGCTTTGCTGCTTTGCTGCATTCTTGCTGTATCTGAATCTTTTTGTTGGTCTGTAAAACAAAATTGATTCGTCTGTCTGTTAATTTTGGTAGAAAGTTGAAATTTTTACTTGCACGTTTTGTCGAAATTCTGGACTTTGCTCATCTGCTTTTCCTAAGCACAGGACAAGGAAGTGGTAGCTGCTTAATAGATGTATAGCAATGAGAGGGTGATTTTTTTATTGTTTTCCAAAAACAAGCGTATACCTACATTTTTTCACTAAACCCAGTTCAATATTTGTCAAGTACAATTGGATTTAAGCCCGCAATTTTGTGAGAAATTGAAATTTTGGTGACTAAAATTTGAACTTCAATAACTTGCAAATTTTGTACAAATATGACATTAATGTTTAATCATATAAAATAAAATTGAGAATTGAAGTGACAAAGCAATATGAAATGCATATGAGATTTGAAGTGATAATATTTCGTGGACGTTCACAAATTTTCTTGATGGGATTTGAGAATTGAGATTACACAAAGCTTTACGTGAGAGATCGCAAAATCCATTTGAGATCAATATACAACCACTAGGGACTGGTTTTCAAACGGAAATTACGTTCTTACCTCATAATGAAAAGACATTTGTGTCACCTTAAATCTCCCCTTAAAGCTAATTATAAATAAAATAAAAATTCTCTTAAGACTTCTTCTCTATAGTAGGAAATAGAACTTATTGATTAAAAAAAAAATTGATTACTTACCCTCGGCTGATGTCTTTATTCTTGCTATTGTCTATTAGAGCGTGCATGGATTGAGATATTCATACATGCTTGCCATATGTTAAAAACTTTATTGACTGCAGCCTTTCATATATTTATTATTTATGGCCACCCCACCTCTAATCGGAGCCAGATCCTATCCTACAAAAAATAATTACATCTTCTCCTACATTGTTTGGATCTCCGCCATGTGTCTAATTTGCCAAAATAAGTTTGATCTCTATTTGCTAATTGTCCGTGAATTTCTTCCCAAAATTGCTGGAATAATATCCCCGCAAATAAGGAATGAAAACCTTATCAAATAGATTGCAAATACTAAATTTATGCATAAATAATTTAAATTAAAGATTTGCCAAAAAAGAATTCCGCTAAATTATGAAACCTTATTTGAATTTCTTTTTAATAAAAAACGCTATTTGATTTTTCATTCTTTCTTTTGTGTTGATAAGAAGCAATATTTGATTTTTCAGTAATCTTGTTCTCATTTTTCATTTCTTGTACAGTATAATTAACTAAAGCTGGTCATGATTTTTTATAATATGCTTGTTTTAATTATAAGATTTTAAGTTATATATGATAACACAAATATTTCTAAGAAAGATAGCATGCATTGGTGATTAAAAAACATCTCAAAAATAAAATAATTTGCTTTAGATGTTATTTATTATGTGAAAATATTTTTGTGCACGTCTAGCACCAAATAATGGTAGCGGAAAAAAAAATATCAACCAACAAAACAGTGTACATACTTTATGAATTTTCATTAAATAATATCTAGCTTTTGGAATGTATGGGTTAAAACTTAAAAGCATTTCCCTCAATTGAGAATCTCTACTGATCTAAATTATTAGAAAATTCGTTTACTATACTTTTAAATTTAAAATAAAAAATATACATACTTAGTTTTACGTTATTATACTTTTTAAGCTTTGTGAAATATGTTTATGAATTATGTATACATAAATTTCGAGTTGCAGCCTATTCAATTTGATAAGGCTCCATTCCTTATTTGAGGGATATGATTTTTCAAAGAGATTGGAAGAGAAAATCTTGGTAAATAATTAGTAGATAATTAGTAGATAGAGATTAAACCTTATTTAATAAATTAGACACATGTCGTTCATCTAAGATATGTAGGAGAAGATGTAATTCCTTTTGTAGGAGAAGATCCGGCTCCCCTCTACTCTTGAAGAGGAACACTTATTGCTAGATACAATGCACAATATGAATAAGATGATGAAAAGATTAGGACTATTACGAAACAATTGATGTGTGTACAAACAATTGTTTCTAGTCCTACAAAGATTTTAAAGGTGCTGAATACACTATAGTCCAGTAGTCC
Source organism: Linaria vulgaris (assembly GCA_948329865.1). Taxonomy (NCBI): domain Eukaryota; kingdom Viridiplantae; phylum Streptophyta; class Magnoliopsida; order Lamiales; family Plantaginaceae; genus Linaria; species Linaria vulgaris. The sequence goes on from OX415249.1 coordinate 70,828,007, forward strand.
TGACTGAAGTCGATTGCTGGATACGGTTAATGACCATTATTCTAATTGGGCTCTTTTCTAACTTATTGGTCTAATACGGTTAATGACCATTATTCTAATTGGGCTCTTTTCTAACTTATTGGTCTAATATTTCAATATCAATTATCCTTCTTTCGTACCAAACTAACTTTTAACCAATTTGTATTGTATAAGTGTTTTGACCAGGTGGTGTGCATTGAATTAGAGGGTGATGAGACCCACTAGAGACGCAATGAACATTTTGTGAAATGGTTCAAGGATATGGTATTCTCTAAATCGTATAATGTTGATCCATGCCTAGCTGCCTTCGCTCTTGGACCAAAGATCACAACAATATCTTGAAAGAATGGCTACGTGATTAACGGTCTCCATTTTCGCACTGAGGATTACAATTGGAAAAAAAGAAGAAGAACAACGGAGTATGCATCAAGTGGTGCAGTGGTGACGAAGATGACACTTACTTCTATGGACTTTGACAGAGGTGCTTGAGCTAGTATACTTTGATGAGCCATCAACCGTGCATTTCAAGTGCATATAGCATGATACAAATGATCGTGTGACACGAGTCCACCTTACGTACCATTTGTCTGAGCTAGATCCATGCCGTCGTCTCCCATCAGAGTGAAGCAGAACCATTTATTTTGGTTAGCCAAGCACAACAAGTGTTCTACACTTCGTATCCTTGCAAAAAAACAGACAAAGAAAGGAATGGTGGGCTGTGTTTGACACACTTGCTAGACACGTTGTTGACATTAGTTTTATGAGTAAAAAGGCTGCTGCTCCAGGAGCTCTCAAAATTGTATACCAAGAAGAAAACGTTCATGTAACGGGCTTGGTCGTTGACATGAATTCTTTAAATTTGACCCAGTTAGCCGTGGAGGGTGAATTTGTCTAAGTGGCAATCAAAAATGACCTTATTGCAGTGAGCAGTGAAGATGAGGATGAAGTAAAAGATAAGGGTGGGCAAGACGAGGTCGAAAATGATGATAGTAGTGATCCAGATTATGAGTTGCTTTTTAAATATGTTTACGAGTTTATAATGTTGTTTAATGTATTTCAAACTGGACATTCTAAGTAGTAGAATCTGGAGTTGTTTGGGCTTATGTCTTTAAGTGTTTAATATATTTGTTTAAATTTTAAAAGGTCCCATTTTGAAAATTTAAAAACATAAAAGGATGGTCATGTGGGTACAACATATTACAACATAAATAACATAATATTATATGCTTATATGCTCATTTGCACAAGTATCAATCCACCTTATACTTCATTGGTTTAGAGACGCTCCCCCACACTTACATTTTTGCATGGGGGTTATTATATGCTCTCCACTATATTCATCTTCCTTTAGATTTTTCAGTCTTATGTATTTTCTTTTAGGCTCGAACACTTTTATTTTCCACACCCCATCATTCTTCTCATTTTCTTTTCTTTCATAAGATTTAATCAACGCACCTTTAGAAAAGGATGGAATCGTATAGCATCCGGCTCAAAGAGTAGGTAGATGTGCGTAAATAAACAAAAGACTTACATAGAAAAGGCTTCAGTGGGTACTGAGGATTATTTTATTTGCAAAGGGTTTTGGGCTTGAAAGGCTCGAAGGAGATAGAAAACATTGTATATTTATTTATTATGTTTTTTTTATTTCTCACTGGTGTCCACATATGCGACTAATCCAGCCGAGCACTGTCGGACCCTTTTTAAGGGGACGACTCTCCCAGCGGTGTTTTTACATCCACAAGGCTCAAACCCGAGACATTGCTTAAGTGAACTCAAGTCCCTTACCACTTGATCCAACAACCGTTGGTGGCCTATTTCATTTCCTCAGCAATTCAAATTCACACTTCTTTCAAATAGCAATAAAGTAAATTACTTGAGATTCATAATTTCTATGCAATTCCCCATTTGCTCATAAATTCAATACAATTATCTCAATATTTTCTACTTATGCCCATTGTGAATGGTGTATAAGAAATAAATCACACTTTTGACACTATTACACAAGATGTACTCAATTCACTCACATATACTCTTTGCATCTCAAATTCAAATCATTTTATGCATATATCATCATTGATCCCTACTTATTCATGGTTTAACGCTTCAACCTTGAATCTAATGACTCGATCCTAAAAAAAACTAGACTCTAAAACAAGATATATATAGCATAGATAACAAAAACGAAGCTTTACCACCCCAACACAAAATCAGACGATGTCCTCATCGTCAAAACATATAAAATAAAGCATAGATGAGAGTACTCCCCTAATCGAGAACAAGCTCATGGGACGCCCATTGGACCGTGAGCGTCGGTGCTATTTTCATTTGTTATCTCCTTCCAATGTAGTTCAACTCCATCAAAGATGGTGTTGGTATTCTAGAGTTGTTCCTTGATCTCTTCCAATTTGTTCACTAATTTCGCATTGATGTCCCATTAGTTGATGCTAGTGATACTTTGCATGCTCTCCTTCTTGTGGCTAGATCAATGGTGTAGTAACTTACAGACTCCATATTCTTCTACAAAGAAACAATAGAAAAATAAAATTTTCTCTCAAGAAAATTGATAGATAGGAGAAGTAGAGAAAAATTATCCTTATGAATTCCGAGAGATAAATTATAAAAGTGATTACAGTTATATATAAAAGAGTTCTTAATTATAATTTGAATATTTTTCATTAAGTTACATAACTCTCAATAATAATTGTAATCACATACGGGATAACTCATGTACATCAATGAAATTAATCATAAGAGAAGTATAAGTATAGTAGGAAAGGTAAAGGATAGAGATTGCTCAACGAGTTTTCGTAGATTATGATTGCTGCATGTCTCCTCTTTCCATATGCAATGAGAAACGTGTTGTGCAAGAAAAGTATGAGGCGCAATATGGCCATCGAGCGTGTGGGCTACGATGTAACTTGGGTGCTATTTGACGCGGTGTCTTCTGTAATTCTGGTGCCACATAATCAAATTGCGCGCCTTGATCGCGCGTGTGAGGTGTGATGTAAACAGTGATCGCGCCTACTTCTGAAAAACCTATTTTACGTGCTCTGGTTTTTCCTTGGCTTACCTTTGTCCAATATCGTCTTGCTTTTGTCATGTTCGTCTCTCCACTTATATCTTCTTTCACTTTCTTCATTTTTCCCATCTCAATTGTTAGCTCAAAACATATTGGAAGAAAAGTATGCTATATATAATTTAAACAAAACAACTAAAAATTGAACTAATTGAAAGACTCAAAAAATAAAAACTTACTATTGTGGGGTGCCTCCCACACAACGCTTATTTTTACGTCAGTTAGCTCGACGCTATTGATGGATTCATGAAGTTTCAAATAACTTGATGAGACTTCAACTGATGAAGGATGTCAATGTATCACTTTTAAATGGCCTCTTCACCTTCTTCCAACCAAGACTCTTGTAGATAACTTCATTCTACGAATCCATATCTCTTTCCTTAAAGGCTTGTACATGACCTCTGTTTCTTTTAGTCTTTCTATGAGGTGGCTCATGAGTTCCATGTTGTAGTTCTTTGGATGTCACCATTGTGGCCTCAACATTAAGAGATATTTTCTTGCCCCACTCCTTCTGATGAGTTGACTCACCTTTTATCCCTATAGATATTTGTGTAGAAACTCCAACGGACGTGGTTGATTTCTTCTTCTTGACTTTCCAGTGAGATGGCTCACTTCTTCCACCTCTCAATTGTTCACAAGTAATAGCTTTAATTTCAGCACCTTGAATGATACATTTTTATTCGCTCCTCGATGCTACCACACCTTCAATTGAGGGCGTTGGCTCATGACTAATCACGTGCATCTCTTCTTTCATATAAACGAATGGTGGTGGATTGGGCTATTCAATTTTAAGAGAGATGGTCCACACTGTTAGTTGATGTTGCACTATGGATTTTCTTTTTTGTTTACGCTTTCTCCTTTTGAAATTAACTTTCATGCTAGTGTATCTTTTCTCTGACGTTCTTCATACTCTTTTTCCATGTGTCATCCTTGGCTTCAATGGATTCTATTGCGGCAGCTTCTTCTACAACCCTTTTCATTTCCAAATTCCACTCCTCTTGCTTTCGGGGTTCGTCAAGCCGTTTCTTCTCTTCTTGCCTTTGCTTTTGCTGCATCCGACCAATTTTATCTACCATTCAAACTTGGTAATCTTTTAAATCAACAAGCTCTTCCTTCCAGTTTTCTGAAAACTGATAGTCAGAGAATTCTCCAAGCCAAGTACTGACTTCTTCCAACCTTTCAATCATGATGCTCTAATAAAATCAAGGAACTTACGACTTGAGTGCAAAAAAACAGACACTTCGTCGTCAATTTTTTTTGGTTCAGAAATTGTTCTCTTCATGTATTGTTGCACAACTACGATCTGGTACTTCACTTGAGAGTACATGTCTCCTAGATTGGCCAGCTCAACCCTTCTTTCTTCTGGTAATGGATATTTAGCTAATTCATTGAACGTTTCTTCAAATTTATCCATCACAATAACTTCATCCTTTTCATCATAATTCTTCTCTCCTAAGTCCATTAAAGTAAGAGTGAAGCGCATGAAAATCGTATGACAATTTTTTCTCCAAGTTAAGCTCAAAGGAATCTTGGTCCTCCATTGAAAGTTTTTTTTTGTTTCTTTCTGCAGTTGTGGACAAACGAACGATTTCTGCCACCTCGGGCGATGCACTCGATCAACTAAAAAAGAGAATTGGAAAACAATCAAGTGTACTATTAAAACACAATGATCACTGTCACTCCCCGACAACGGCGCCAAAAATTTGATGCGTATCTTCACGAGCTAAATTTTATATGCAATATTCCTCTAATATGCACGTTTAAATAATAATAAAATAGAAAGTATAGTTACTGACTAAGTATCGATTTCATAGAGAGTGTTGAACTATAGCGTTCGCCTTATAGACACCGATAAAATAAAGAATAAGAAGAATAATTTTGTAAAAGATGGTTTTAATTATAACTAATAAAGAAAATAAATAACAAGAATTGAATAGAGTGGTTTTAATTATAACTAGTAAAGCAAATGAATAACAAAGATTTAATCAGATTCATGAAGTTGTATATGAAGTCGGGTTTTATAACTACTTATTATGTGATTCATAGACAAACCACCAATTACCCTATAGATAGTTTCATCATGTTAAGTTTATGAGTTTAATGAATTATCAAAACTCTAGATGCATCATTAATTACAACTACAGTCCCCTCGTCTTCCCTAGAGACCCAGCTATGCAGCTACCCAAGTGCGATCAATCTAAAAGAATTAAAGTTTGGTAATTAATTCAACCTTCTCAAGTCAAAGACATGGATCCGTGTGATCTACTTATGCGCGAGTTACGTTAGTCATACTTCTAGCACATAAATCAAACATGCAGTTTATCTACGAGACACATTAATGCTCATCAAGTGTATCAATCAAATATGTGGAATATAAAACGAATCACATATTAACGCATAAAATTCAACATGAATTCATAACTAAAGGTTCATTGTAGCTGTAGACACTTAAAATTTGTGTCTAATTAAATGACAACCCGTGAAAAATAATATATTAGTTATCAATTTAATTTTCTATTTTATTTTGGATTTATAACAAATTTATTTCCAAAGTAAAGTAGTTAAGTTTATTGATTTTAGTATATATGGTGGGTAAATTAAATGATGTCTTATTTATCAATTGGAGTTAAATTATCCAATTAAATCAAATAATGAGAAGTCTTTTAAAGAAAGAAAAAGAAAATAAATATATGTATTATTTAATTCTAATTTTGTAAAGGATTAAATAGATATATTTATCAAAATTCAAGATATCAAGAAGATTCATCTAGGTCAAATCTTCCAAATCAAGAAATCGTAGACGCGATCTCAACCGTTCATCTCATTAGGAGATTCTGATTATGATTCACTCTACAACTATAAATAGAGATGCTCTTGAAGAACAAAAATGACAATTCAGCATTGAAGAATTCAGAGCAAGGAAGTTCAACAAATCCTCTCCACTAAGTCCATCAATCTTTAAGGCGTTCTTCACAATCTTCAAGGTGTTTTTCGTAAAGAACTCCTTTTAATCCGATCACAAGTCTCAAGTTCATCCAAAAACCAAGATCACACTTCTGCCGAGGTAGATCAAACTCCAAGAAGTTCAACAAATCCAAAACCAAGTTCATACCGTTCTTCATTCATCTTCAAGTCAAAAATCCATTTAATCCGAGATCAAGTCACAAGACCTCGAAAAACTGTTTTTGAAGATTGAAGTCCATTCAAAGAAGATCAAAGCCCAACATATCCAAAGAGTTGAAGACGAGGATCATATTGCTCTTCATCAACCTTCAAATCAAACTCCAAATTAAATTTTCGTTCGATCCGAGAGCAAGCCATCAAGCCCTCGAATCAACGTTTGTCAAATATCCTTTTGAAGATCAAGATTCCTCTAAAGAAGATTGACATTCAACAAGTTCAAGACAAAGATCAAATTGTTCGTCGCAAATATCAAGTCAAGTAGACCGTCAATTCAAGATCAAGCTCAAAGACCTTGGATTAACGTTCAACTCGAATACATGTGGAAGAGATCAAAATCAAATCCACTTTCAAGTCAGACCAAATTTCAACATTGTTCTTGTAGAAAAGAATCAGAGGATTAAATACAGATTAGACCACAATTGTACTTTAAATTTATTCAAAATTATTTTGTAATCTTTTCTTGTCTTTTAATTTTAGAGATCAAGAATTTGTCGTTACAAATTTGGCACGCCCAGTGGGACCATCTCTACCTCTCATCTCTTTTCCAACAAGTCTCAAATTTGAAGTCATAATAAGTAAATGTTGCTCAACAATTGACAAGTCAATGGGGGGCAACAAACGGAGGCTCTTCGCAACCGACGATGAAAGATACACTTGCATCGGGGGCAAGACAAGAAGTAAAAGAAGATAATTAAGCATCCTCACTAGAAGAGCAAGTTGCGGGGCTTGCAAGAGCCATTGCAAATCTTACAAAACAAGCTCAAAAACGTGAAGACCACTTGAATCGCCTTCTCCAAAAGCTAGAGAGCAAAGAAGGAGTTGAAAATTCTAAGGAAGTCACCAACAACATTGGATTTCAAGGATACATTAAGACTACATACGCCGAATTTGAAGTCTCCCCGTACCTCCAAAAGAAAGATCTCGTGGAAAGCGACGATAAAAGCATGGCGCATGGAAAGGCTGCTCAAGATGTCGTAACTAAAGAATTTGGTGGAGTCCTCAGCAAAGGAAGCCAACCACTTCTCATTTCCAAAATTCAACTATCTCAAGAAAGGAAGATCAAAGAATGGTGCGTGCGATGAAGCCTTTGAGAGAAACCACTCAAAATTTGGTTGAAGTAGGACGGTGTAGCAAAGTCTCAAGCCACAGAATTCAAGTCTCTTCCCTACAAGGCCTTGTCTATGCCGATTAATTGAAGAAGCTCATTGAAGAAGTTGCAAACGATCATAAAGCTCAACATAAGACTTCTAAATCTTACACGAAGCCTTATAATCAAAGAATAGAGCAATTGCAAATGCCGAAAAGCTATCAACCTTCAAAGTTTCAAAGATTTGATGGGACTGGAGACCCAAAACAACATGTTGCTCACTTCATTGAGACGTGCAATAGTGCTGGAACTTATGGAGATCATCTAGTCAAGCAGTTCGTTCGATCCTTAGAAGATTTTGCCTTTGACTGGTACATTAATCTTGGACCAAACTCCATTGACGGTTGGAACGATATACAAACCGAATTCTTCAATCGCTTTTATGGCACTCGACGTACTGTGACCATGATTGAGCTTGCGAATTTGCATCAACAAGAAGACGAACCAGTGATTGAGTACATCAATAGGTGGAGAAATCCATCATTAAGTTGTAAAGAGAAACTGTCTGAAACTTCAGCCATGGAGATTTGCATTCAAGGGATGAATTGGAGTCTCTCTTACATACTCCAAAGAATCAAATCAAGAAACTTTGAAGAATTGGCGACACGAGCGCATGACATAGAGACAAGTATAAACTCTATTAAAGAAGAAAACTCAGCTCATGGGCTTGATATTGACAACGATGATACAGACAACGATGATGACAATAAAGATGGCGCACCATCAAGTTTTGATCCAACCAATATGCTCTTTGATACGAGCTTAAACTATCTCAAATCCTCAAATTAAGTGCCAAAACATATACTCCTTGATAAGAGTATAAAGTATCAACATTCTCCTTAACACGAGTATAAACTGTTTGCATATCCAAACTCAAAGCAAATTCTCTAAGTCTTCAAAGCAAATGCACAAGTCTCCAAAACACGAGCCAAAAGGTCTGCAAATCCTTCAAGTCTTCAAAGCAAATGTGCAAGTCTTCGAAACACGTCAGAAGCCTGTAAATCCTTCAAGTCTTCAAGTCCTCCTAGACACACAAGCCAAAAGGTCTGCAAATTCTTCAAGTGTTCATGTCTCTTCGGCACAAGCACAAAATTTCTTCAAATCAAATGCTCCATGATGCACAAGCTTAAAATTGCACATTACTCCAAGCCCGCATGAGTATAAACTGTGACGTTACTCCAAGCCTGCATGAGTATAAACTGTGAATGGCACCCCTAAATCCAAATTCATGTATTTTGAACTATGTCTTGACTTGATTCATTTGTTAGATACGTAGGCAACTTAGAGATTCTAAGTTCAGTCATATTCTTTTTCCAAGTCATGTTTCATTAAAGAGATACATGAAGCTCCTTGAGATACGACGTGCCAACAAGGCTGAGTGTGCAACCAAGTCATGAATGCATTCCCTCCTTCAATGTGTCTTTGATATAGGGTCAACAATGTCCACTCTTGCCAAGGTGTTTTTGATGTAGAGTCATGAAAATAATGTTTGCTCCTTCAAGGTGTCTTGGAGGGTCATGGAAATAATGTATCTTCCTTCAAGTTGTCTTTGATATAGGGCAGTGAAAACAATGTCCGCTCTTGTCAATGTATCTTTGAAGTAGGGTCAACAATGTTGCTCTTGCCAAAGTGTCATTAATGTAGGGCCGTGAAAACAAGTCCATTCCTATTGAACGTCTTTGGCTCCAAGTCATGGATGCAATGTCTCCTCCTTTCGGATGCCTTTGAAGTCAAGTCTTGAAGTCAATGTCTCCTTCATGGTTTCTTTGATGCCGAGTTATGAAAAGAATGTCTCCTCCTTCAAGCTCACCAATGAGGTTGTGTCAATTACGGTTTAAGTATGCTCTACCTCTCCTTGCAAGAGATCCGAACTTCGTCAAGTATTGCTACGCGCATAAAGCTTTCACGGTCACTAAGGTGCAAATTATATGTGAGTAAGGAGGCTTGGATTGGCTCATGCATTTTCGTGGAAGTCATTCGCTCTACTTGGGTTTGCCTTCAACAATTCTTCGTCCTAAGTGAGAAAAAAGAGTCACGTCGACTGAGTGATGATGAGAGACATAGCCCTAAATGTTTGCTTGGTGGTTTATGTGAACGCCTTGGCCACAACTTTGACCAAATTTTGTCAACTTGCATACCTCCTTGGACCGGGGTGTCCACTTTCAAGATTATGTCGGGCTTAGGTGATCGATGCTCGGCGTCAATGATGATCAAGTTTGCGGTGCTCGATGAAGAGACGTGCTCAAGTGAACAAGTCCATTGTACTAAAAAAAAATTTCTCCTTCTTGATGCCCGGATGATTACTGTCCACGCCCTGGAAGTGCTGCAAAAGAAACAAAAAAAGGGGACCGTTAGTAATTCTGTGACCAAGGCTGACAATAAAAAAAAAGGGAAAAGGGAAGGAAACGTGAGGCGTGCAGTCTCTTTTCGGAAACTTTCCCGCATGTATATGAAAGAATGTTTCCCAAAGCTTATCAGATTCTCGTCAAAGGTGACTGGAGCAGCAGGGGAAAGGACTTTCGGCTTTCGAGCATGCACACGCTGATCGCTGAATAAAAGAAAAAGAGAAAGGAAACTTTAATAGCAAACCAGGGGCGGATCTGTTAAGGGGCTAGGGGGGGCTGTAGCCCCCCCCCCCCCCCCCCCCCCCCATTTTTTTGAATTTTTTTATTACCCCCTATATATATGTGTGTAAAAGAACTAGGAAAAAAAAAACTATGTGATGTAAACAATTCTATTAACTAAGATAAGGAAAAGATAACAACAAATCACAGTTCACATCTTTAATATAACTACTGTAAGATACATAATTATAATCAGAATCGAAGGCCATAACTCATAGTATATTGCAAAAAATGCCCCCTTTGTTATATCTAGTTGTGTTATTTTAATTAGCAAAAAAATCTTTTATGATGTCAAAAAATAGCAAACAACCTCATTCTAAACATAATTAATACATTTTCTCATATTTTTAAATAAAGACATTAATTTCTACATAGGTAAAAACATAATATTATTTATTTGGCTTTTATCTAGTTTAAATAATAAAGAGATTTTAACATACTCTATAATGTTCACTTTCATAAACATATGTTTAATAAAAAAAATGCAATGCATATCTTTGGTTATTGATATGTTATTATAAAATATATATTAGTCGTATTTTGTTTGTTGAACACTTAATAGTAATAAAAAACACTATTCACATTTATCTTCTTTTAACCCCCAAAATTTTAATTCAAAACAACAGTATTTTCTTCATTTTTTTATTCTCCTTCTATAATTTCATCGATATTGTTGTTTTAAAAAAAAAATTTAGCCTCCCCTATATTCGATTCCTGGATACGCCACTGTAGCAAACAAAGATTTTCTGTTAATGAAGAAAACAGACTACACGACTGTTGTTATATAGGAAGGAAAGAAGAAGGAAAACCAGAATTCTCCTCGAAAGGAAAAGAAATAAGAAAGAATGGAAAGAATTGCTGCTGATGAATTCTCACTGAAGAAAAGGCAAGGAAAGTTTTTGTTTCTGCCATCAAATATCTCCTTCTCAAAATCTAAGAACTGGAATCGAGAATTGTGGAAAAAAATGGAATTTCCTTTCAAACAAAAAAAAGAAGAAAGAGATTGTAGCGTGCAAAAAAAGGGGGAAGCCTCTGTTTTAGAAGGAAAGACCCGTTAGTTTTAAACAAGGAAGATGAAGATGAAGGATCCGAATTTCGAACGAAATTTTCTATAACATGCTAATGGAAGGAAAGGAGTAGGCAGCAAGAACTACCTTTCAAAATTGGCACATGAAGCCTTGAAGGAAAGTAAATCTTGATGCAGGTCTCTGTTTTGAAAGAAAAGAGGAAAGATCCGTTAATTTCAAATGGAAGAGATGGTGGAATTATCCACTACGCCTGGTCTACATAGACCACATGTGGTGGGCCCTACAAATGAAAGAAAGGACAAAAACAAACAAAAAAACAAAACAAAAAAGGGCAAAAAGCTGCTCTCCGTCAAACTTAAATAAGTGAGATGGGAGAAATTTATCTCTTGCTCGTGGTCCACCTAAATGCTCCATATACATGCCAAAAAAAATAGTGGAAATTGAGCCATATTCATAGCAAAAAAATTGTGACTCGTCCATGACATGTATCAAGACTCCGCGAACAAGTCACAAGAGGGAATTTTGAAGACACTTAAAATTTATGTCTAACTAAATGACGACCCGTGAAAAATAATATATTAATTATCAATTTAATTTTCTATTTTATTTTGGATTTATAACAAATTTATTTCCAAAGTAAAGTAGTTAAGTTTATTGATTTTAATATATATGGTGGGTAAATTAAATGATGTCTTATTCATCAATTGGAGTTAATTTATCTAATTAAATTAAATAATGACAAGTCTTGTAAAGAAAGAAAAACAAAATAAATATATGTATTATTTAATTCTAATATTTTAAAGGATTAAATAGATATATTTATCAAATTTCAAGACATGGAAAATCTTCCTCTCTAAGACTCAATATTCAAGAGATATTAAGAAGATTCATCTAGGTCAAATCTTTCAAATCAAGAAATCGTAGACGCGATCTCAACCGTTCATCTCATCAGGAGATTCTGATTATGATTGACTCTACAACTATAAATAGAGGTGCTCTTGAAGAACAAAAATGACAATTCAGCATTGAAGAATTCAGAGCAAGGAAGTTCAACAAATCCTCTCCACCAAGTCTATCAATCTTCAAGGCGTTCTTTACAATCTTCAAGGTGTTCTTCGTAAAGAATTCTTTTCAATCCGATAACAAGTCTCAAGTTCATCCAAAACCGTTTTTAAAGATCGCACTTCTGCCGAGGTAGATCAAACTCCAAGAAGTTCAACAAATCCAAAACCAAGTTCATACCATTCTTCATTCATCTTCAAGTCAAAAATCCATTTAATCCGAGATCAAGTCACAAGACCTCGAAAAACTGTTTTTGAAGATTGAAGTCCATTCAAAGAAGATCAAAGCCCAACATATCCAAAGAGTTGAAGAGGAGGATCATATTGTTCTTCATCAACCTTCAAATCAAATTTTCGTTCGATCCGAGATCAAACCATCAAGCTGTCGAATTAACGTTTGTCAAATATCCTTTTGAAGTTCAAGATTCCTCTAAAGAGGATTGACATTCAACAAGTTCAAGACGAAGATCAAATTGTTCGTCGCAAATATCAAGTCAAGTAGATCGTCAATTCAAGATCAAGCTCAAAGTCCTTGGATTAATGTTCAACTCAAATACATGTGGAAGAGATCGAAATCAAATCCACTTTCAAGTCAACCAAATTTCAACATTGTTCTTGTAGAAAAGAATCAGAGGATTAAATAGAGTTTGGACCACAATTGTACTTTAAATTTATTCAAAATTATTTTGTAATCTTTTATTGTCTTTTAATTTCAAAGATCAAGAATTTGTCATTACAGTAGCATAAATAATCATTACTCCCTTCTCCAAATACAAAGAAGATTAGCACATGACGAAAACAAGTTCAACAATATAAACGAAAGAGAATATCATAATAAAAGATTAAAAGATAAGAATAATCTCCCAATCTTTGTTGCTCTGCTCCTTCCGACAGTGGTGGTGGCGTGTTGCATTAAAACATTGACTTACTTTGCCTTCCAATGATACGTTGCACATCTTTGGTTCCTATGGATCTGTTAATATGTATTTGAATCAATAGCTTTATTCAGATTCTTCTCATTTGGCTCTTCCTCCTTCATTCCTTACCCAAATCACTTGTCGGTTCTTCTATTGGCCTCTTGATCGGGTCTTCCTTTATAGCCTTGTACTATTTGGATCTATTTTAACTCATTTTTCCGCTAATAAGCTAGGTTTTTACCTTTTGTCACTGAAAACCTAAAATTCACAAAAACGTACTTAAATATGACTATTTACTTAGATAAGTCTTCCTTAAACCCCAAATAATGATGGCTAAAAGTGCATACTTTAGACACTCATCAATACTATATAATAATCTCAACTTGTAAATTAAATTCATTATATGACTAGATTACTTACGTAAGCTTTTTCCGTCTCTTCATTTACCCATATTTCCCTTCTGTCTTTTCCCCTTTTCTATCGGTCTAGCTTATATATCAATGGCATAGACAAGTCTTTCAACATGACCCTCCTCCGCGCCGCCTGTGCAGAACACAATTATCAAATCAATAAAGCAATCCACTTATAAATTCAAGACTAAGAAATTAGAACAAAAGATTAAACTATTAAATTAAAAGTTACCACTTCCCAACCCAACTGCTTGGCAGAACACCTCTAGCCATACCAATTGACAACCCGACCCTATTTTGGTGCTCTTCACTATCCTAGTAGGCTCTAAAGTCAGCGTGCCACTCATATGGAATCCATATCTTGTGCCTAGCATGCAATTCTAGTTTTTCAACTATCTTGTTGAATATTGCCTTCAGATTGTTCAACGATTGGTAGAATTATTCATTGCCTATCCGTTTACAAAGGTTTTTAGTATGTGTCTAATCTTCTTTATCCCACTGATATTGTTTCTGCATATTTCAAATGAATAAAAAAACTTTAAAATATTCATCTTAATTAAATGTCTATTACTTAATACTCAATTTTAAGTTAAGAAATTAGCCCAAAGGTTTCCCATGCATTATCTCGTTCTGGAGTCGACAATTTCTTGAAAGAAGTCCTCTTACCCTTCAACTTCATCTTCAAAGTAGCTGAAATAGATGCATCAATGCGGGGATATCAATCCACAATCACGCATATGGACAAAATGCAATCCATTTTTGATCCTCGGAGTTCTCAGGAATACTTTCCCCCATTATCTGACCACTCCCTAATATAACTATGTCACTACCAGAATCATATCATGCGTCTGGATCACCCGTGGAAGGTTGGGAGGGTCCTGCATCATCTACTCCGAGAGATGATGTTGGCCAAGGGGAACTACTAGAGAGGTGATGCGATCCTCTGCATATATCAACACTAGAAACGTGAGACGAGCCATGGGGTGACTCGACTAGAACAGTGCTGGGCTTCGACAACTTTGGTGCCCGACTCATAAACGACCAGAGGTCCTCGTCCATAAATATCGTCATAAAGCATCTCGTAGGAAAGTGTCGTGCCCGATCTACCTCCCCGTCTACCTCTAGATGGTGCCATTCTCTTTGCCCTACTTCTCCCCTAGAAGACGGTCCCGCGTCTCTATCTGCCATCTAAAAGCCCAACAAAAAATTCAATTTAATTGTCACTAGATTCCACTGAATTATATTTCAACCAAGAAAAAGTTTAATCTTGACAATTGAATCCTAATAAGATATCTAATGATATTTCTACCCTAAATGTTTCTTAAATAACTAAACATTTGCAAACTTAGACCATAAATACCATTTCAATCCCAACATAAAGTTTAATATTGACCATCGAATCCTAATTTAGACATCTAATTATATTTTCTACCCTATAGTTTACTTAACTTACTAAATATTTGTAAATTAGCCAAAATCATCCAGAAATCATATTCTTACAAGAAACTCTCAAAATTACATTTCAACCCCACAAGAATTTTAATCTTGACAATTGAATCTAATTTTTTATTAAACTAAACTAACTACATTTTCTACTCCACATCCTATTCTAAACTACAGATTAATCCCTAAAAGGTAAACTTTTCTAAAGAAGCCCCAAATTAATTATAGTATCGAGCATAAACAACAATAATCATATCCAAGTAATCGATAATCAACAATAACAACAAGTTTAATCACAATAAAAACGAAAACAATTGAAACATTAAACTCTAAAAATTATCAGAGGAAACTCGAATTTGTTTTACATGAAATTGATTGTTGTGGTGAGTAGAGTTGATTACCGATATTGTTTGGTGAAAGGCGGTGGCCCACAACGGCGGCCATGCGTGCAATTTATTGCGTTGAATGTGGTTTGCGAGCATGGAAGGAGTTCGATGTATTTCTCTAATTAAAAGGCTGCATCGAAATATTTCAATGCAACGTGGTGGACGTATGCTTGGATTACTCAAATGCAAGAACCTAATGGTTGTCATGGGTGCTATCTTTGTGTATGCAGAATGATGTGAATGTATAATGATTTGAATGCATAATGATTTGAATGCAGATTACTATTAAACTAGAATGTAAAGAATGTAGTAAATGAATATTAAGAATGAGTTCAGTGCAAGGAAACAATTTGAATGCAAAGTAACTATAAGTGAAACTAGATTGAATCTGAAAATAATTAAGTGATGAAAACAGATTTAACTTAGGAAGAAAGCAATTATATTAAACTAATCTAATGCAAGAAAGTAAATAAAATAGAATTTAATATGATTGAGGGTTTGAATGCTTTAGTTGTAAACAATTATTAAAATATGTTTAGAGGTTGGGTTTCACTACCAATTTAACCACAATAGTTCATAGACAAACTACCTATATGAGTACTTGAGATGTTTGATTATAGTTTGAACTTTTGTGGGTATAATGGATTCGCGACCTATAGCCGGACCTTGCCTAACTATTAAATCATTAAGTGAAAAGCCTACCACGTTAGCGAAATTGACCCACTTGTCAGTAGTTTTCGTAGAGATATTAATTTTGCAATCCAATCAACTCATCTAAACCGTGTTAACACAAAATGTACTTAGTCAAAAAATGATGTAGTGTGATTTAGGGGTTGCACATCAGCTGCTTTAGCGTACTAAAGTCGCAAATCACATGTATACATAATTAGCTAACATCTACACTCTGGCGGTCCCAGGGTAGAGCATATGTTATTCCAACGAGAGATAAACTAATCATGCAGAATAAATACTAATCATTCTAGACACATGACCACATCAAACACACATCAAACAAAACAAATAAACATATTCATAAATCAGAGTTACTCCCCTACTCCAAGCACGAAGTAGTTTAGCTACTCATAGTCATAAGTTCAACAACCAATAAAGAGTTAAATAGCATAAACAAAGTTAAAAATATAAGCAAAGCTTCTCAAATCCAATAACGTTGACGCCTTGCTATATTCTCCAACTCCTACATGCTATCTTCGTCTTCACAAACTATCGACTATAGAATATGAAAACTAAACTAAGAACATAACTTTAATGGTGTTTTCTGTATTTTCAAAACTCTCTCACAACTAGACTAACAATTTATATGTCTCAAAAGCAATAAAAGTAGTGTAGAACGGTGTCTCGAAGTGCTGGACATTCTTTCCTACATATAGGAAAATTATTTTGCCCTCATCTCAAAAAATACAGGAACTTATTCTCCAGTGAAAGGGCATGTTGTTTCATACGTACGTAAAACATCTATATTTGAGTCTTGATTATGAATGCGATAATGTTCGATCCTTGATATTATGTACATTTTAGTTACGTTTTGTTTTATTCCAGGTTAGAGTTAGTTGAGTCAAATCATTGCAAATTTGGGTGAATAAAGAATGAGGACTTTGTCTACCATATAATGAGTTTTGACAAGGCATGCAAGTTTTATATATCAGCACATCTCAGACATAATTGCTAGAAGCTGAAGAAATTTCATCAAACTCTAGTTGGAGCAGCTAGTGATTGGTATATGGGACTTGATCCATTAAGTGTTAGCACGTGAGAGCAAATGACAAAACTATTTATGGGACAATATTCTTCGCCAATTTTTGCAGTGCCACATCGTAGAGAGGTTATGAGCTTTTCACAAAAGCCAGGTGAACAAGTACATGATGCATGGCCTAGACTTAATCTACTTATCAAAAGATGTCTAGTTCATGGAGAAACCTTAGCACAACTACTAGAATCATTTTATATGGGCTAGATTAAAAACACATGAACATTTTGAACTCAATAGCTGGGGGATGCTTCATGAAACTTACAGACGAAGCAACAAAGAAAATTCTAGCAGACATTACTCTAAACAATGTCTATTGTGGAGATCATCACTTACATTCAAAGCTAGAATCACAACAACCCAACACAAGAAAGCAACGAAAAGTAAATGCTATTTCATTTAAGGAGGAACTGAGGGATAACCAATTGATGTAATATCCAATCCAACAACTAGGAACACAATCTCACTAAATTAGCCCCGTGCCGATTTTTTAATTTGTTTTTATGAGGATTGTTTTAACATTAACAATGGATTAAGCCTTGATAATGAAGAAATTATTTCATGCAACTGTTGTATTATTGACGTGGTGAAACCACTATCAATACACATATAGGATGGGGCGATGAGGATGATTATTTCCTAAATTTTAGAAGACTTAAATTTGTATTAAACTGGGATCGTTGGTGGCACTACGCACCAATACAACGGTTGAATATTTTTCTTTATAATAATGAAGCAATGAAAGTATTTGTGCAAATTATTGCATTGCTTAAGGATTAACTATAGTGATAAATTGATATCTAAATTTTAATGAAATTACTATTATGCTTAGACAAGTTGACACGAACACGACAACACTAATTTCTAAACAAATTTCTTATAACTTGGTGTGCCAGCACAATCACACAAATGTGAATAAGATAAAAATACAACAACTAGAAACACATAACAGCCAGTGCCTGCAGTTACATTAAAAAGCGGGAGAGGAACAAAATCTTCTCCACTATCCAATCAAGACGAAGAAGAAAGGTATACATCACCAAATGCTCAACATGTAGCCGAAGAAATCAAAGATGACAATGAGGAAATGCCGACTATGGTACCACCAAAAGAGAGAGAATGCCTAGTGGCAGCACCATATCTACATAGACCGAGTGAGAGGAAACAAACAAGGCATACAAAGTGTTTATGAAGTCATTAAATGGAGCATCACTTGCAGTACCGTTCATGGACGCAATCAACCATATTCCAAAGTTCAATAAATTTATAAAGAGTTCGGTCACATAAAAGAAGAAGACCGATAATGTGAATTTTGTGACATTAGTAAGAGTGCACTATGTAACACTCAAGCCAATAAAGCCATAGAAACGGGAGTCCCATGAAGTTTTTCTATCCCTTGCCTAAATAATGATAGACACATGCCTGTTGATTTTGTTATACTAGATACTGTTGACGAGGAAGGACCTAATATATTAGGAAGACCGATTTTAGCTACTACTAATGCTATTATAAATTGTGCAGACAACCAAATAAAATTGAAAGTTAATAACAAATAAGTGAACTATGATATGTCTCAGGCACTTAAACAACCAGAGAGGCAAGAGGATTGGTACATGGTGGATGTCATCGAGGAAGTTATAGAAGAACATCAAGAGGACATCATTATCGACAACCCGCTGAACATATGTTTGGTAAGATCTATAGAAGAGGAACAAGATAATGCAAAAATTTGGGAAGATGTCAATAATTTAGAAAGAACACAACAACAGTTTAGCAGATTCAAATGAAAAGAACCACTAGAGAGGGGAACAGAGGAAATATTACTATCATTAATTAAACCTCCTAAGTTAGAACTCAAGCCTTTACCACCACACCTAAAATACGTATTTTTGAAGGGTGAAGGGGAATTTCCTGTATAATCTATGCAAATTTAGAACCAAATTATGAAAGAAGGTTGATTAAAATATTTAAGAAACAAGCATGAGCAATTGGGTCGACAATGGCTGATATAAAAGCTATGAATGCTCCAGTATGTATGCATAGGATATTAATAGAAGATAGTTATAAGCCGACTGCCTAACCTAAAAGACGACTGGATCTAACAATGAAGGAAGTAGTAATGAAAGAAGTAATTAAATTACTTGACATGATATATGTTAATTTTTTTCCAACGAGTGGGTAAGTCCAGTACATGTAGTTCCAAAGAAAGGAGGCACAACTTTGGTGAAGAACGAGAACAACAAATTAATTCCTACAAAGCAAGTCAAATGATGGTGTGTTTGCGTGGTTTACCGAACTTTAAATAAAGCGACAATGAAAGATAACTATGCTTCACCTTTTATTGATCCGATTTTAGAAAGGTTAGCATGTCATTCTTACTATTGCTTTTTTTATGGATATCCAAGATATAACCAAATTATGATAGACCCTAACCATCATGAGAAAACTACTTTTACTTGTCCTTTTCGGACATTTTTTTTTAAAATAATGCCTTTTGGATTATGCAACGCCCCAACTACCTTACAACGTTGTATGACATCTATATTTTCCGACATGATTAAAATTACTATAGAAGTTTTTATGGATGATTTTTCGGTGTTTGGAGATTCATTTGATCAAATTTGGATAAAGTTTTAGAAAGATGTATTCGAAACAAACTTTGTTTAAATTGGGAAGAATGTCATTTATGGTACAAGATGGAATTGTTCTTGGTCATCGAATTTCCAAAATGGGCTTGGAGTAGATAAAGCTAAGGTAAGTGTAATTTAAAATCTATAACCCCCTATGAATGTACGAGGTATAAGAAGCTTCGTAGGTCATGCAAGTTTATATAGAAGATTTATACAGAATTTTGCTGAAATAAGTAAGCCGTTGTGTACTCTTCTAAATAAAGATAACCCATTCGATTTTAATGACAAATGTTTGGAGGCTTTCACTAGGATTAAAGAAAAAGTAATTACAGTCCAATTATGACAACAACAGATTGGTCGTTCCTGTTTGAAATTATGTGTGACACTAGTGACTACACAGTGGGTGTTGTGTTCGGACAAAAGCATGGCAAAATAATGAAGGTTATTTATTATGCTAGAAAAAACGTTAAGATATGCACAAGTTAATTATGCAGTAACAGAGAAAGAACTGTTAGCGATAGTTTATGTTTTTAAAAAATTTAGATCATATCTGATCGAAAATAAAGTTATTATTTATACTGACCATTCAACTTTGAGGTATCTGATGGATTCTTTTACTGCAATAATCTGATGTTGAAATTAGGGATAAAACAGGGACAAAGAATGTGATAGTGAATTACTTGTCTCGACTGGATTGGGGAACTCAACACCATGAAGAAGACGAAGAAATAAAAGAATCCTTTCTAGTCGCTACTCAGGTAACAAAAGAACCATGGTTTTCCGACTTTGCAAATTATAAGGTATGTAAAATTCTACCCCAAATGTGCCATACAAGAGGAGAAAAAGAAATTCTTTCATTACTTAAAATATTATTACTGGGATGATTCGTAATGTATAGTCATTGTCTTGACGGCATTATTAGAAGATGTGCCATAGAGGAAGAAATACAGGATATCTTGAAAAAATATCATGGCGAAGTTGGAGGACATTTTGGAGGCCAAAGAACAACAGCTAAGGTATTGCAGTGTGGCTTTTATTGACCTACAGTTTATAAGGATGCTTTGTGATAGATGTCAACGAACAGGTAATATTTCAAGAGGACATGGAATGCCTCTTAAAAGTATTCTAAAGATTGAGTTATTTGATGTTTGGGGAATAGACTTTATGGAACCATTTTCGACCTCACGTGGTATGCAATATGTGTTAGTTGTTGTGGAATGTGCATCAAAATGGGTAGAAGCAAAGGCACTTCCAACTAATGATAGTAGAGTAGTAATTGATTTCTTAAGATCTAGAATATTTTCAAGATTTGGTACACCTAGAGCCTGAATAAGTGATGGAGGAAAACATTTTAGGAACAAATATTTAGAAACCTTGTTAAGAAAATATGGTGTCGCTCATAGGATTGCCACGACATATCAACCCACAAACTAGTAGGTAGGTTGAACTATCTAATAGAGAAATAAAAAGAATTTTAGATAAGACAGTAGCACATTCACGCAATGGTTGGGAAAAGAAACTAAAAGATGCTTTATGGGCATACATAACTACTTTTAAAACACCAGTAGGAATGTCACCATATCGTCTTATTTTTTGTAAAGCTTGTCATTTGCTCGTTGAATTAGAACATAGAGCTTTTTAGGCAATGAGATTTTTAAATTTTGATGCTAAAGTCACCGGTGAGCTAAGAAAGTTTCAATTAAATGAATTATGGGGGAATAAATATGAAAGTTCTAAGATTTACAAAGATAATACTATGGCATGATAAAAGAATCTTACGCTGGAACTTTTTACCCAGACAACAAGTGTTATTATTTAACTCGCATTTAAGGCTGTTTCCAGGTAATTTACGATCAAGATGGCCAGGACCCTATAAGGTGGTTAATGTTAATCCACACGGGGTCATCGACGTAGAAACAGAGGATGAACATATTTCTATGGTCAATGGACAAACGTTGAAGTATCATTTTGCTATGTACAAGAAGAGGACCCGTTGACCGTCACTTTGGATTCTATTCATTAAATAGAAACAGGTGTTATGCCGATGATACAAAAACAAGCGTTGAATGGGAGGTAACCCATTATGCTATTTCTTTTTCTTATTTATTTTGCATTAGTTGATTTATGTCGTTCATGTTAAAATTTATGCCTATTATTGCAATTGTTAAGAATTAGTACATCTAAATAAGCAAGCGCGAAGAAAGGAATTTAAAAAGAGGTGTAATATGTTTCTCTTAATTTACTTGTTTTATTTTTAGAATTTAATTTAATTTATATTTATAAAAAAATTATGATGTCAGCAAATTTGTGACGCACGATCTCATCGCGCCATGTGGCGCACGATGTACCAGATTGCCCGCCTCTCTGTACCTATAAATATTGTGTTGTCATTTTTGTGATTTCAGTCATTTTTCTAAATTCAACTTTACATTTTCTCTCTAAATTCCTCCCTAAACCTTATTCTTCCAACTGCAATTCACACTTCAAGATGACTAGGAGTCATGATTCACATGCTGCACATGTACCGATTCGCGATTAGCCAGTCGTCGTCTGAGATGACGTGTACCATGATGAGAGATTTGAGTCAGTGGAGCCAGCCAACTTTTATCACTACATCATGGACACCAAGATTTACGAGAAGCAAGCAATGACTTTTTACTATGATGAGTTGAGTAGAGAAGGATTGCTCCACTTTGCTTTGGAAGACTTGAACGAGGTCTGCGAGAAGTGGGTTCGTGAGTTCTATGCTCACTACAACCTCAAGTGAAGTGATACACATATTTGTGTGCGAGGGCATATGGTCCCTTGTTTGGCATGTGACATTGATCGACTCTTCCTCTATGAGATTCCGCCATCAACACCAGGATAACTAGTTGAGCAGCAATATGTCAGAGATATGGGCATTTTCCATTATGGCTGAACTGACTATCGGCTACGTCACACGGATAATGGTGAGGAGGAGCTCCAATACATGGACATGAATACAGAGCTCAAGTCATGGTACAAGTTTACGAGTAGCAAACTTTAGCCTACCTCCAACTTTGAGTACATCACACCTTATCGCACACGACTCCTCTATGTTTGGTACGTTGGCAGACATACAACCCATGCGAGGTTATGAGGAGCAGCATGGACCAAAATGTGCATGGGAAGACCACAATTAGACTTTACTTTGGAGGCATGATTACCAAATTGTGCCTCACAACATATGTTCCCAGATGGCGAGAGGACAAGTTCATGAGGCAAAAGACGAGTTTGATCAACACAGTTGACGTTGATTGTCAATGAAGTTTTATTTTCCTTTCTTTTGAAATTTTTTATTTGCTTTAATTGTTTTAAGTCGTATCACCTCACAATGAGGACATTGTAGAATTTATGTGTGTGTGTGTGCTTGGGGTGGAAAGGGGGGGGGGGGTATAGGTCGTAGTTAATGCACATTTTAGGATTTTTAGTCTTTTTCTTTTAATTTTATGCTTCATTTTAATATTAAGTCTAATTGAGATTATCACGTGTTTATGCAAAGGTAAATACCTATTGCATTCTGAGATTTTATCCCTGATCCGGTATGGGGTACCCTAGTAGAGATAAGTATCTTCTTCAGAGCATTGTGCGCCACAGAGATTAGGAGATCGGACATGGCGTTGTTAGAGGAATCTATCGTGGTCACATTATGCAAATTAGAGAAGATATTTCCACCAGGATTTTTTTATTCTATGTAGCACTTGTCGATACATCTTCCCTACGAGGCCAAAGTTGGTGGACCGATTCAGTATCGTTGGATGTACCCTTTCGAGAGGTATTGGCATTATTTATATCTTTCCTTATATATTTCAATACGTATTGGGATTATTTGTATCGATTCTCAAGTTATATACATGGATTTCCTTGCAGGCAAATGAACGGGTTGAAGAAATCTGTTTTGAACAAAGCTCGTGTTGAAGGTTCAATTGCTAATGCTTATCTAATGGCAGAAGTCACATTTTTAACCTCGCGCTATTTCGGCAATAGTGTTGAAACAAGGTACAACAGGCTTAGCAGAAATGGAGCTGAATTACGTGGTGATTTCTTTGGTGCTCTGCCGATTTTCCATAGAAGAGGCAGAGGACTCAATCCAGATAAGAACCAGCGGTATATTTCTCCAGAGGAGTTGAACCAAATCGAGCTTTACACGTTGATGAATTGTTCGGAAGTCGACGGATGGGTCACGTATGTTTCAAACTATACGGATGGGTCACGTATGTTTCCAATTAGGGGCCTCTTAGCCTCGTCATCAGTCGCAGCTCGGCCCTTTCCCTGTCCCCTAACAGCAATCGGCGTAGTAGAACCACTTGTTGAGCCACCAAAAACCGGGGAGCCTTGCGACGACGAACCTCCCCCGTCGTTGTCATCTGGAACTTCGTCCATCAGGGCGAGCAGAAATGTCGGAGCTGCAGGAGTCATTGACGGCGGCGGGACCGAGACTTGGTCACGAACTCGGCCCGGAGGCGGGGCCCGATTTCGGGTTGCAGTGGGCCCTTGTGGTAGTTCCGTCGGCAAAGCGGACCGATTACGGGTAGGCCCCTGTTGCTGTGCAGCGGGGACAACTGGAGTCTCCCTTTTTGGTTGCATAGTATCCTCTATCGGCTGCATAACCTCGTTAGGATCTGAGGTTGCTACATCTTGATGAGCTTTATGGCCTAAAATAGTTGTGAGGGCCTTAATGTTTTTGAACAAGTTTGTATTCGAAATATATTTTGGAAGTTTTTTGAATTTGGATTTGACGAGTTTTCCTTTACCTTTGTCGGTAACGTTACGATTATTTTCGTTATTCATAACGAAATAACGAAAATGAACGAATTTTGTCGACAGAAAAAAAAAATTATCGAATATGAGAGAGAGAAAGGATTGTTATCGAGAGTGAGTCGAAGATTTGGATACTGAAAATGAGAAGAGAAGCTCGTTATTTATAGAGTTTTTTAATTTTTTTTTCACCCGGTCAACAGTACTGTTGACTAGGCCCAATGGGCTTTACCGTCGGCCCAAAGCAGACGGTAAATGTATTTAATTTTTTTTTTAAATCGAAAAAGCTGCCGACATCATTTTAATAAATTTTTTATTATTATAAATATCCTGCCGACATGATTTTATTAATTTAAATTTTTTTTTGGGCTTTACCGTCGACTTTGGGCCGATGGTAAAGTCAATTAATTTTTTTTTTAATTCAAAAATCTGCCGACGGTAAAGGCCCAATTCGCCGGGCCCGACGGTAAAGGCCCAATTCCTTGTAGTGGTGGTGAAAGTCTAGAGGTACATCGAGGGGGAGGGGACGAGCCCTATTATGTTATAAACTTCCTATAAGGATACCCAACCTAGGGGCTAGAGATCCTACGAATTAGGTTAAAGGGACAAACGAATCTGATGGGGGTAATTCCAGATTGGCCCAACACTGTATATTGGGCTGGCCCAATAGCGTATTGAATAGACATTATTCGATGCGCGCATCGAATCGACCTAATTCGATGCGCATTCCACAGCTGTCTGGGGGTCCCGCGAGACGGGGCCTATATATAGCAAGACCCTTGACCTTCCAGAGGCGGATCGAACCTAAGTCCAAACACTACCACATCGAATGAGCCTATTCGATACGTTTATTCGTTCGACACCTTATTTCATTCGACACACTGCATTCGACACCAACATTATTGGTTCATATTGACATCGAATCAATCCAATTCGAGTTGTAGCGACATCAAATATTAGTGATTCGATATACTCGCATCGAACCGGCGTTAATTAAATGAACTCAGCATGGAATCGACCCCATTCGAGGCGCACTTCAAACATTCATAATTCGATACGCTCATTAATTTGTCTTGTTAGGATATCTAAAGCAATTAAGTATCTGTAATAGATATTAAGTATTTCGGACCAAGTTAGTCCGTTCATTTTATTGGATTAGCATTATTTTGGTTATTTATATTTCAATTGTACCGATTTACCGTGTTCTATTACCGTGACGAAATAAGACCAAAATAGAATCATATAGAGGTTTGGAGAATATATATGTAGTAAAAAGATCTTATGATCATATGTTCCTCCCTGTGGTGTAAATATATATTCTTATGACGTATATTATTTTATCTCTTAATGAGTTCTTTATCTCTTATGGGTGGGATGTAAATAGGCCATTATAATGCTCAGACTACAGTTTCTTTTGTGAGTAAATATGCCATTAATCTATTGACCATATTTAATTGCAAATGACTACTAACAACGGTTAGTGAATGTATGTCTGAATGAATCCGTGTGTATATATATCCAGTGCCATTTAGCCTCATAAAGAGAGGGAAAAATATATATATTAAGTAGGGCGAATTATTATTTCTGCCCAATAACTTTGCCAAAAATTACTTTTTTTTTTCGAGCCGACTTTTTCTGCCCTGTTAGTTTTAAAAATCCTATTAAAAATGCCCAATTTCAGCCACATCAGCTAAATTGCTGATGTGGCAGCCCAGTCAAGAAAGTGCTACACCTAGTTAATAAGTTGTCACGCCACGTCATATTTTTCAGCCCAAGAAATATTTTTTTGACTAATCCTTGTAATATTAAAAATTGCACTTGAACCCCATAATAAATTGAACTTTGCACCCCTAATATAACATATATATATATATATATTCATATTTTATATCTTAAAAATATTTTTAAAAAATTAAATATTTTAATAATTTCTAAAAATTGTAAAAAACAAATAAAAATAAAATACTTTAATTAAAAAAATAGTATGTCATCATCTTCGCTCAACCCCCCCCCCCCCACCCCTCCACCCAACCCTGCACTATTCACGGATGTTCACTGTTCACGACTGTTCACTGTTCATGCTCAACACCGCCACAGTTCGCTCCCAGCGCCGCCACTGTTCACGAGTCGCCGCCACTATTCACGACACTCATCACTGTTCACGTCGCTCGTCAATGTCGAAATCCGATTCGCCGCACCCCGCCGGAGTTTTCGATTCTTCTCGAAATTGCGTCCGATTTAACGTTATCGGTCAATTTTTCCACCGTCGTTCAACGTTAGCTTTGTTGTTCAATTTCTCCGCCGCGTTCAACAATGGTGGTGATTGGGTTGATGTTGACGGGGCAACAGTGGTGGTGATTGGGTTGATGGTGGTGGAGGCAGGGTGGTGGTGACGGTGGGGGTGGGGGGGGGGGGGGGTACGGGATAGTGTGAGGAAGATGATGACTTTTTCTTTTAATTTTTTTTTTATTTCATTTTTTTTCTATTTTTTATTTTTATATATTGTGAAAATATTTATTATTTACAAATAGTTATATATATTTATTATTATTATATAAATAGTTTTTTTACTATTATTTATATATATGTTTATTATTATTATCTATATATATAGCTTTATTATTATTATTTATATATATATATATATTATTTTTACCAAATAATTATATATAAGTTTTTATATATAATTTTTTTTATTATTTATAAATATATATATTTTGGGGGGCAAAGTGCAATGTATTTTGGGGTGCATTACAAGGATTAGTCCAAAAAATGGTTTTTGTGCTGAAAAATATGACGTGACGTGACAACTTATTGACTAAGCGTAGCACTTTCTTGACTGTACTGCCACATCAGCAATTTAGCTGATGTGGCTGAAATTGGACATTTTTGATAGAAAAATGAAAACTAGCAGGGCAGAAAAAGTGGGGGCCAAAAAAAAATGACAAAAAGTAATTTTTGGCAAAGATATTGGGCAAAAATAATAATTCGCCTTATTAAGTATACACTATATACTATATGAGCGTATTATGTGCAAAATCGGGCAAACGTTGGATCGGTTTCTGATTTTTTCCCTACTTTTTAATATATTTATATCTGCAAAAAGAGCATAGTGTCGTGCGAGCTTCCAACTTGTTTCTAAGTGTGCCATTTATAAATAAGAATTTGCGGTGTTGTTGGGCTGTTGCATCCTGGAGACAACGCGTTGTGTGTGGCCCTACTGCATGTTGATGTATTACCAACTAGGGGCGCGAATTGTGTTAAAGAGAGCTGGCATAGTACGCGCCTCAGCCTAGCTCTTATACTTCACAACAGACGTGAACCGTTGGAGTTACGGTAATATCGTCACTTTATATTTTGTTGTTAACATTCTTGATTGTTCGAGGTTATATTCTATTTTTTATTCCTTTCTTTATTTAATTATTGTGAATTAGTAAATAGAGGAACAACAACCTGTTGGAAAATTGGTGTTGCACCAATATTATATAATTTATTTCAATAAATTCCTATTTATGAAATTGGAATTTCTTTAGCTCAATGAAATCTACATTTCGTGTAGATGAACCTAGTATATTTAATTGTTCAAAACCAATTTGGGATGAATGAGAAATTAAATGATAAAGTGAGCTAGTTGACATAAGTTATATTGGTGGAAGAAAAGGAAATAACTTGGAAGGTGAAAAATCACCATCCCACATGGAAAAAAGGAAGCTAACTTTTACACCTTATTAGTTGTTTGTTTGTGATAGGGGTTTGGGCCCCAAGGGGTACCACAAGTCTTTGAAGGGGGGAAGACTTAGATGGGCTATGCTTTAATTCAAGCCCACACGCTCGCACGCGCCGCCGCCGCCGTCCGTCCGGACCGGACCCGGGCCTGGGCCGGGGTCGGGGTCAGGGTCGTGGGTCACGGGTCCGGGCCTGGGCTTGGGCTTCCCTATCAAATACTTATCTTTTTGGACAAAGTTTAATTAAGTAATTAATTAATTGTCTGAAAATAAATAAAGCAACAAATTAATAATTAATTAACTCGTGATTATGTGTAAATATCTGATCGAATGAGTGTGTCCAGTGGCTGAAAATCTGGCGGGGAATGTCCAGTCAACAAACAGTCACTTACGCACCCAATCAGCAGAAACAATGCCATCTTTCATCCGAATAGGTGTACAGTCAGCCGAAGTAGTGCATGTTCTGGCGGGAAAGCTGTGACGTGGAACAGATGTGTCCGTCCAGTCACCCTCTAGGCCCACTTTCGACATCTATAAAAGGCAGGCTCCTCCTCTTCCAAAAACACACAATCAAATACATTCTTTATTACTTTCTGTTTTGTTCCGAGAGTTCAAAACGTTCTTCTGTTTTGCCTTTCTTAATATTTAAAGTGCTGCTATATTAAGAGATAGTCGAGTTATCTTGGGAAACGAATTGCCTATCAAACCGTAAGCACCGAGCGGGGCAAATATCGTTTTAAAGAAAAAGAGTTCAACTCTTGCCTCGACTTTAAATATTGGTTTGTTTCCTGTTATACACCCGTTACCATTAACAATTTTAAAACGATATTCTACTTGTTGTATTTCAGAAAAATGGTGACCATATCGCCTGTCCACAGTAGCGGCGAGAAGCCGGAAAAGTTTTCCGGTACTGATTTCAAAAGATGGCAACAGAAGTTGCTGTTCTACCTTACGACCTTGAACCTGTCAAGGATGCTGACCGAAGATGCTCATGCGGTGGTAGAAGACGTGACTGATCCTCGTCCAAGGGCTGCCTTCGACGCTTGGAGTCAAAGTGACTTTCTGTGCAGGAACTACATCTTGAATGGATTAGACAAATCACTGTACAACGTCTATTCCACCATCAAGACGTCAAAGGAACTTTGGACGTCCCTTGACAAGAAGTACAGAACAGAAGATGCTGGATTGAAGAAGTTCATCGTTGGCAAGTTTCTGGACTTCAAAATGACCGACTCGAAGACGGTGACGAGTCAGGTTCAAGAGTTGCAAATGATCCTACATGACCTTGATGCAGAGGACATGAAACTCAGTGAATCCTTCTAAGTTGCTGCTATGATAGAGAAGTTGCCGCCGTTCTGGAAGGAGTTCAAGAACTATCTCAAGCACAAGCGCAAGGAGATGAATCTTGAAGACTTGATAGTCAGACTTCAGATTGAAGAAGATAATCGAATGTCTGAGGCCAAGCCAAAGCAGATGCAGATGGAGGCTAGAGCCAACGTGGTGGAACACAAGCCCAACTCTAAGAAGAGAAAGAATCAGGGCAATGGTGGAGGGCAACAAAAGAAGAAAAAGAAGGTCAAAGGGAACTGCCACAACTGTGGAAAGTCGAACCACATGGCTAAAGACTGCCGACTCCCGAAGAAAGACAACTAGAACCCGAACCACTCCAACCAGGTTGCTGTGGCTCAGGACAAAGGCATTTCGGTCGACATGAGTGACATGATGCTTACTGCAGTTGTCTGCGAGGCTAACATGGTGGACCATCCAAATGAGTGGTTTGTCGACACCGGTGCCACCCGCCACGTCTGTTTCGACCGAGACATCTTCTCTGCATACTACTCATTCAACAACCGGAAGTTGTACATGGGGAACTCTACAACGTCTGACATCATCGGAAGTGGAAGAGTGGTGCTTAAGATGACTTCGTGCAGAGAGATAACCTTGATTGATGTACTGCATGTTCCAGATATTCGAAAGAATTTAATATCTGGTTATGCACTCGATGCAAGTGGTCTTAGACTAGTGTTTGAGTCTGGTAAATTGGTGCTCACTAAGAATGGGCAATTTGTTGGTAAAGGTTACGCGGTCAACCGCATGTACACGATGAATGTAATGACTGTAAAACGTGACCTCGAAAAGAATAGTAAAACCATTACTTCTGCTTACTTGGTTGAGTGTTCAGATTTATGGCATGTTAGATTAGGACATGTTAACTCTAATACTGTACGAAAACTAGTAAGCTTAGAATTATTGCCTTTATTCAATATCGAATCTCAAAATAACTGTGAGATTTGTGTACAGGCCAAATTAACCAAACTACCGTTTCCTTCTGTAGAAAGAAACACTGAACCTCTAGACTTAATTCACACCGATATATGTGATTTAAAGTTTGTGCAAACTAGAGTTGGTAAAAAGTACTTCATTACTTTTATTGATGACTGCACAAGATACTGCATAGTATACTTATTAAGAAGTAAAGATGAAGTTTTACAAGCTTTTAAAATCTACAAACTTGAGGTTGAAAATCAACTTGGCAAACAAATAAAAACTATCTGAAGTGATAGAGGTGGAGAATATGGAGCTCCATTTGACGAATTTTGTGCTTCTTCAGGCATCATTCATCAAACTACAACCCCTTATTCACCACAATCAAATGGAATTGCTGAACGCAAAAATCGTACTCTTAAGGAGATGATGAATGCCATGTTGATCAGTTCTGGTTCACCACAGAATTTGTGGGGGGATGCAATCCTCTCAGCAAATCATATACTAAACAAACTACCTCACAAAAGTAGAAACGAAACCCCTTATGAGTTATGGAAAGGGCGAAAGCCTTCTTATAAATACTTAAAAGTGTGGGGGTGTCTAGCAAAGGTAGAAGTACCTAAACCTAAACAAGTGAAGATAGGACCTAAGACCGTTGACTACATATTCATTGGTTATGCGCACAACAGTAGTGCCTATCGCTTCTTAGTACATAAGTCTTCAATTCCTGATATTAATGAAAATATGATCATTGAATCAAGGAATGCAGTATTCTTTGAAAATATATATCCTTGCAAAGAAAGGAAAGAATCTGGTTCCCTTAAAAGAACCTATGAAGCTGTTAGGGATAATCATCAAGAAGATGAAGAACCCATACGCAGTAAAAGGACTAAAACAGCTAAAAGCTATGGTCCTGATTTTCTAACTTATATGTTAGAAAACGAACCAAGGACAATAAGTGAAGCCTTGTCCTCTCCAGAAGCTCCCTTTTGGAAAGAAGCTATCAATAGTGAAATAAAGTCTATTTTGCACAACCACACATGGGAATTGGTCGATCTCCTAGTGGGTAGCAAACCTTTGGGCTGCAAATGGATACTGAAGAGAAAGTATAAAGCAGATGGATCTATTGACAAGTACAAGGCCAGATTGGTAGCTAAAGGGTTTAGACAAATAAAAGGCCTTTACTTCTTCGACAGATATTCACCTGTGACTAGGATCACATCAATTAGAGTGCTAATTACTATTGCTGCATTGAAAGGTCTGGAAATACATCAAATGGATGTCAAGACGACATTTCTAAATGGTGAATTAGATGAAGAAATTTACATGGAACAACCCGAAGGGTTTGTTGCTCCAGGAAAGGAGAAAAAGGTGTGTAGACTCATTAAGTCACTGTATGGGCTTAAACAAGCGCCAAAGTAGTGGCACGAAGAATTTGACAGAACGATGTTGTCAAATGGTTTCAGAATTAATGAGTGTGATAAATGCGTATACGTAAAAGGCACACCTAAAGATTACGTGATTGTCTGTCTATACGTAGACGACATGTTAATCATGGGTAGCAATCATGACTTAGTCATGACTACCAAGAAAATGTTGACCAAACATTTTGACATGAAAGACTTAGGGGTTGCCGATGTCATATTAGGGATTAAAATCACTAAGACATCAAATGGGATCGTGTTGTCACAATCTCACTATATTGAGACTGTACTTAAGAAGTACAATACATATAACGGTCCTCCGGCTAAGACGCCAGTAGACTTGAGTCTACGCTTAGGGAAAAATCATGGTGAACCTGTCTCTCAAGTAGAATATGCCAGGATAATAGGCTGTCTCATGTATATCATGAACTGCACTCGTCCGGATATTGCTTACTCAGTTAATAAATTGAGTAAATTTACGAGTAATCCAAACAAAGATTATTGGAAGGCGTTAATTAGAATACTTAGGTATTTAAAACACACCTTAGATTATGGATTACATTACGGTAGATATCCAACTATATTAGAAGGATATAGTGATGCGAACTGGATATCAGACTCTAACGACACTAAATCCACCAGCGGTTATGTCTTTACCATTGGAGGTGGAGCTGTGTCGTGGAAGTCCTCAAAACAAACATGTATAGCTTGCTCCACGATGGAATTCGAGTTTATTGCCTTGGATAAGGCTGGTGAAGAAGCAGAATGGCTTCGAAACTTTCTTGAGGACATTCCTTGTTGGAATAAGCCAGTGCCTGCTATTCTAATACATTGCGACAGCCAAGCAGCTATTGGAAGGGCACAAAGTGGCATGTACAATGGTAAGTCTAGACATATTCGTCGTAGAGATAATACCATAAGGCAGTTGATCTCTAATGATGTCATTTCCATTGATTATGTAAAATCTAAGGAAAACTTATCGGATCCGTTGACTAAAGGCCTACCAAGAGATCAAACATACTGCTTATCGAGGGGAATGGGTTTAAAACCCAACACTAAAGAATCTTTGTGATGGAACCCAACCATGTTGATTGGAGATCCCAAGATCTTGGTTCAAAGAGACAACGAAATCATAAGGATTCAGTAATAGCATTTTGGAACTAACTCCAGCTCATTCTCGTGTACGATAAATATGCTACCTGTAGAAAGGGTAAGGTTAAGTTTAACTTTTAATGATTACTAAGCCTAATTAGGCAGAGTATGACAGGATACTCTTGGAAGGAGATCACCTATGTAAAGTGTGAAGTTTGACCGCTTCATAAGAAAACACTTATGAACCCCAAGAGCTGTCCAGGGCCAAAACGGACACAACCATGAGAATCAAAAGATGTTAGGGGAGTTACTGTGTGAATACAGTTGTCTTGGTTTACACCAACAACTGAACGGTTCAAGACATCACGTTCACTGATCAGCTAAGTAAATCCGATGTATTTCACTAAGAAAGGTTCAAAGCCAAAAGCTACCTATCCTGATGCAGTAAGCTCTCCGCCTGAACTCTCTCGAATGTACACATTGAATTTTCATTCATGTGGGGGATTGTTGGAAAATTGGTGTTGCACCAATATTATATAATTTATTTTAATAAATTCCTATTTATGAAATTGGAATTTCTTTAGCTCAATGAAATCTACATTTCGTGTAGATGAACCTAGTATATTTAATTGTTCAAAACCAATTTGGGATGAATGAGAAATTAAATGATAAAGTGAGCTAGTTGACATAAGTTATATTGGTGGAAGAAAAGGAAATAAGTGGGAAGGTGAAAAATCACCATCCCACATGGAAAAAAGAGAGCTAACTTTTACACCTTATTAGTTGTTTGTTTGTGATAGGGGTTTGGGCCCCAACGGGTACCACAAGTCTTTGAAGGGGGGAAGACTTAGATGGGCTATGCTTTAATTCAAGCCCACACGCGCGCGCGCCGCCGCCGCTGTCCGTCCGGACCGGACCGGGACCTGGGCCTGGGCCGAGGTCGGGGTCGTGGGTCGTGGGTCACGGGTCACGGGCCCGGGCTTGGGCTTGGGCTTCCCTATCAAATACTTATCATTTTGGAAAAAGTTTAATTAAGTAATTAATTAATTGTCTGAAAATAAATAAAGCAACAAATTTATAATTAATTAACTCGTGATTAGGTGTAAATATCTGATCGAATGAGTGTGTTAAGTGGCTGAAAATCTGGCGGGAAATGTCCAGTCAGCAAACAATCACTTACGCACCCAATCAGCAGAAACAATGCCACATTTCATCCGAATAGGTGTACAGTCAGCCGAAGTGGTGCATGTTCTGGCGGGAAAGCTGTGACGTGGAATGGATGTGTCCAGTCACCCCCTAGACCCACTTTTGGCATCTATAAAAGGCAGGCTCCTCCTCTTCCAAAAACACACAATCAAATACATTCTTTATTACTTTCTGTTTTGTTCCGATAGTTCAAAACGTTCTTCTGTTTCGCCGTTTTTAATATTTGAAGTGCTGCTATATTAAGAGATAGTCGAGTTATCTTGGGAAACGAATTGCCGATCAAACCGTAAGCACCGAGCGGGGCAAATATCATTTTAAAGAGAAAGAGTTCAACTCTTACCTCGACTTTAAATACTAATTTATTTTCTGTTATGCACCCGTTACCATTAACACAACCGGTACTTAATAAATTTGTCAAGTAATGGTTGTTTGTCAATTAATGGTTGTGGTTTTATACTTTTATGATGGCAGTCTCGAGATACGTCGATAGCCAAGTGGACTGTGAGACCCGCACGCCATTTGTCGATCGCTAAAGTCTTTTCCTCTTAACAGAACGGTCACTAAAGTCTTACGGATGCTTCCACCTTTTTCATTCTTATGATATTATATTTTATATCAACACCTTTTTCATCAATCAAGAATTTCGATATTTTTGGGGCATATATGTAATTCATCGTTCATTTTCTTAGACGTAAATATAGCAGGAGATTTGTCTTGGAGCCCTCAAGAACCTCATGGTTCACGGAATCGGTAATTTCATCAAAATAACTATTGTTAACTATTGCACAGTGACATTAATATATGTTCATGCATGCACATATTCAATCCTTTTTCATAACATTCTTGATGGATGGTCATGGCATGGCACGCTAAAATTTTATTTCCGTCGTCTTTCCTCTTAAGCTTCAATTCAGTATGAACTTCTTATTATGTTAGATACTTTATTTCATTTCTTAATGTACTAGAAACGTTGGCTCGTGGTCTCCGCATGATTAAGATTTTTTTTTTTGTATAGCAAAAAAAAAATTAAATAAATAAAGATTAAATATATTGGGGCATAGAATTTATTATCTTATCTTCTTTTTATATAAAAGAGAAGAGAATTAAGTAAGGTACTTTTTTTTTTCCTTTAATGAGAACATTTCAATCATGGTAAAAGAGGAAATTTACAGTTGTAATCATGTTTTAATAGTTACAACAAAATTTTTATAGTGTATTGTTAATTGGGATAAATATGAAAATCAAAAGATTGGTGTAACGTATGGTTCCCTTTATATAATACTTAACAAATAACTGTTGGTTCGTTGCAGAATAATAACTTAACAAGAAAACAGAAAGAACAAATATACACAAAAAATCCTCTTAATTTTCACATTGCGTTTCATTTACATTTTTCTTCTTTTTGCTTTCTGCATATATTCACATATACAATAAGTTTATTCTTTGTCTCCTTTCTGGTAACTGGTGAATATTTTTAATTACAGATTTCATATATATATATATATATTGGGTTTATTTTTATGTGGTGTTTACTTTGATGTTGTGATCGTGAAATATGGAATTTATATATATTACGTACATATTTGAGAAATAACTTCTAAATGTGTCACAGTAACAAATTATTACCAATAACTTTTATGTTTTATATTGGTTTTGTCCAAAATACAATTTTGGATTTTATAAGAATAATTTTATGAATAAACAAAGTATCCTTCTTAAATACACACAAATGTTGTGATAGACTAATTATTTGTTATTATTATTACACTAGATCAAGAAAAAATTAATGTAAAACTTAAATGTAGTCCGACAAAAGTTATCATGAAACTAAACAGTGAAATAATTAAAAGAACAAAAAAATGAGAGTAAAATTAAATAAACACTGAGTTAGAAAAATACACAATATTTTATACATAGTACATTTTCTGCCTACAGTTGCGAAATCAAATAGTTACTTTATAATTTCCATCAACTCTAATTATTATTTTTTGTTATGTACATATATATATATATATTTATATTTTTGCACATATGAATTGTGTCTTGCGAAATAGTTTGTGCGCAAATCATATGTGGATAATTATTATAGAAAAATAAAAGCATTGACATTGAATGGTGATGAAATTAAGAAAAAGTCGTAGCCAATAATATATAAAACTGTAGAGAATATTTATTCTTATATCATAAGAGGCTTAATTACAATTGTGTAGTATATCATCTATTTATACAACTACAAACTTAATGAGCAAGACTAGTAAATTTAGGAAATGATTAGTACAAGGAAAGTGAATCAAAGATTAGCTCGTATCTTTGGGAGGGATATCCGGCCCCTCAAAAGTGTCGTGCCATCGGCCAAGGCAATTTTGTCACAAAGGAGAAGAAAGCGAGCGCGTGGAAGAGCCTTTGTAAGGGTGTCAGCGAGTTGATCACGGGTGCTAATATGAGAGATGAAAAGATGACCTTTTGCGACAATGTCGTGAACAAAATGGACGTCAATGGCGATATGCTTCATCCGTGAGTAAAGAACAGGGTGAAGCGATAGGTGTGTCACACCAATGTTGTTGCAAAAGACAGTCGGAGGTGCGCGAAGTGGAACCTTGAGCTCGGATAATAAGTGCTAAACCCATTGGACTACGAATGATGTCGTGGCGAGGGCTCGGTATTCAGCTTCGGTGGAGGATTGTGCAACGGTGCGCTGTTTGCGCGAGGATCAGGATATCGGTATAGACCCAAGGAAGATAATGTAGGCGGTAGTCGAGGTGCGGTCACGAGGGTCCCCGGCCCAATCGGCGTGAGAATAGGCGCTGAGAGTGTTGCACGGATTCTTGCGTAGTAATAGACCGTGAGCAACAATGCCTTTGAGGTATCGAAAAATCTGTTTGACCGCGGTCCAGTGATGAGACAGATTGAGCTAGGCGGTTGACGGAAAAGGCAATGTCGGGACGAGTGAAAGCCAAATATTGTAGTTCACCAATAGCTT
This sequence comes from Linaria vulgaris, assembly GCA_948329865.1. Lineage (NCBI taxonomy): Eukaryota > Viridiplantae > Streptophyta > Magnoliopsida > Lamiales > Plantaginaceae > Linaria > Linaria vulgaris. The sequence continues at coordinate 70,865,166 of OX415249.1, forward strand.
GTCTATAAAGATGAGCGTCACAAGGAGAGCTAGATGTAATTGAAGCATCTGATGTGGACATAGGCGTGGTAACAATTTTGGCAACGTCCATTTTGTGTCGCACAAATAAATCACAGATGTATTTGTGCTGCGAGAGAAATAAACCTTCGGCGCATGGGATAGCTTCAATGCAGAGTAAGAAGGAGACCGAGCCGAGGTCATTAACTGCAAAAGAATCCCAAAGTTGGCTGATGAGCCGTGAGATAAGGGCTGCGTCATTTCTAGTAAAGAGAATATCGTCAACGTAGACAAGGAGGAAGAGAATGACGGTGTCGGGGCGATAAATAAATAAAGAATAGTCCGACTTGGACTGTATGAACCCGAAAGCAACGAGAAAGTTACGAAGAGCCCAAAACCATTCATGTGGGACTTGTTTAAGTCCATAAATGTATTTGTACAAGCGACAAACATGAGAAGGTTGAGATGAATCAATAAAGTCGGGGGGCTGTTGCATATAGGCGACCTCAGATAATTTCCCATGTAAGAAAGTGTTGCTGACGTCTAGTTGACGAATACCCCAAGAGCGAGAGACCGCGAGTGCAAGAACAATTCGAACAGTGACTGGTTTTACAACGGGGCTGAAAGTTTCCATATAATCAATCTCAGGACGTTGATGAAAGCCTTTGGCAACAAGGCGGGCCTTGTATTTGTCAATGGACCCATCAGGATGGCGTTTGATGCAGAAAACCCATTTGCATCCAATAATGTTGGTGGCGTGATTACGAGGGACGAGATCCCACGTTCCATGAGAGACTAGAGCATTGTATTCTTCGGACATGGCGGCACACCAATTCGGATCTTTGACGGCGCTAGAAACACAAATGGGTTCAATGGATTCGGGAAGTGGATGATTGGAAGTGGCGGTGAGAACTTTGGCCTTGTAAATATTGTTCTTCGCCCGAGTGACCATAGGATGGGTGTTGGTTGGCGGTAGCGGGACGGGTGGGACGGGCCGAGACATAGAGTGATCCAAAGGAGACGGCCGTGGTGAGGGAGGCTGATCCGTAATAGTGCGAGACTCGGAAGGTGACGGCCCAAGAGGAGAGATGGGTTGCGGTGGTATAGAGGGCCGAGACGGAGGCACAAATGGTTGTGCTAACTTGAGAATTGGTTGAGGTGGCAACACGGATGGAGAAGGTGATGATGATGGCAGTGAGATAGACGGAAATTGGTCCTCACAAAAACGGACATGGCGGGACATGTAGAGACGATTTGTGGTCGTGTCAAGACACTTATATGCACTTTGAGACGTCGAATACCCAAGGAAGAGACAGCGTCGCGACGGAAAGGAGAGCTTGCTAGTCGAGTAGGGATGGAACCATGGATAACATAAACAACCGAAGACCCGAAGTTTGAGATAATTAGGCGTCTTGTTGAATAATTTAAAAAACAGTGTAGTAAAATCCAAGGCTGATGACGGAAGACGATTGATAAGATATACCGCTGTTTGAAAAGCAAAGCTCCAATAAATGCTAGGAAGGTTAGCACGATGAAGTAGTGCGCGCACAATATATCTATGATGACGTTCAACCATACCATTTTGTTGAGGTGTATGTGGTGCCGTGGTTAGCCAACTTATTCCCTCTTTGACAAAAGATTGTTTGTGTGACAAAAATTCACCGCCGTTATCACTATAAAAATTGACAATCTTTTGTTCAAATTGTTTTTCCACAAGACTTTTAAATTGGCAAAAAATTGTGTGAACTTGAGATTTGTGCGTTAAGGGAAATAACCAACAATAGCGACTAAACATATCAACCAAAATCAAATAATAACGAAAGCCATCTACCGATGGTTTAGTAGGTCCCCACACATCAGCAAAAACATAATGTAACGGCCTTAACGCCACAAAAGAAGTGTCCACAAAAGGTAAACGATGCGATTTGCTCGAAAAACACGAGTCACAGAAATTGTCCTTTGAAGAAGAAGTACGAAGTGGTAATTTAAGACAAACAATAAGTAAAGAATTCGTTTTATAGGTCGGGTGTCCAAGCTGAGAGTGCCAAGTGGAGGTAGTCGTCCGAACGCCAAGATTCACAAACTTTTCCGGATGCTTCAGATAGTACGATGGAGGACGTATATGATACGTCCCATTACGACATGTTTTTGTCGCCAGTTTTGCCCCCGAAGCTAGATCCTTAACATCAAAATACGAGGGAAAGAATTCAAACGAAACATTATTATCGCGAGTAAAGAGATGAACATATAGTAAATTGTGCTTGGCAGTGGGTACGCATAAGACATTGTTAAGATGGAAATCACGCGACGAAAAAGAAATAATAGAAGTACCAGTGTGGGTGATTGGCATACCATCGCCATCGGCAATTTGGACCTCATCCGTGCCGTCATACTCCGAGTGATAGGGGAGATTGTTTAGGTCTCCAGTAAGGTGATGAGAGGCTCCCGAATCCATCATCAAAGATTGAGAGGGGTTGCGAGGCGCATGTGGCGGTGGGGTATGCGCAACATTGATGGACGGATTTAGGAGGGACTGGAGTTTGTAGCAATGAGACGCCACATGAAATTGCTTGCCACAAAATTGACATATCACCTATTTACTAGTGGATGTACTTGGATTAGTAGAAATAAAAGAACCATAGCCCGAAGGCGGCCTACCTCGACCAGTATGAATAGGACCGCGAGAGCCACGGTAAGAACCACGACCGCGAGAAGGGGCACCACGGTTGTGGGATGCGTTATTAGCCGTGGCGACGAGGGTCGCGGTCTCGGACTTAAACCGTTTGATGTATGATTCATGGATGACAAAAGTGAGAGCTCATTCACAGAGGCGAATGGACGTGGCAATGTCGTGGTAGTTCGCCGTGAGTCCGGTAAGGACATAGAGTGTGATGTCGTCCAGGTTCAATGGACGATCAAGCATGGCGATCTCATCAATTTTGGACTTCATGTCCGTGAGGTACTCCGTCATGGAGCAATGCGCTATTGAGGGCATCTTTGAGGGCCATGATGCAAGTGCGGTCCGATCTCGAGAAAGCACCCATTAAAAGGACCCAAGCTTCCGACGATGTGGAGGCAGAGTGAATCTAAGGGATGATCTCCGTGACATTGACCCAACGAGGGCTGCTAAGATGAGTTGGTCTTGTTGATACCACATAACATGACCGAGGGGATTAGTTGGAGCGGGTCGGGGCACGGTTCCTTGAAGGAAACCGAGGAGGTTGAGGCCGTTAAGGGTCGAGACAACCTGAAGCCGCCAAGATAGGTAGTTGGTCGGGGTTAGGCGGAGAGTGAGGTGGTGGTGAGAGGATATGTTGACGACGGAGATTATAGGAGGGGCGACAGGGTGGGGGTTGGATGTAGCGGTGCTATTGCCCGATGAGTTATTGCCGGAGTTGTTTTCGACAGAGGCGGAGGCTTGAGACATGGTGGGCGGAGGTTAGGGTTTTGAGAGAGAGAGAGGCGGGTCGTGTGAAATCGGAAGATTATTGGTGGCGGATTGATACCATGTAGAGAATATTTATTCTTATATCATAAGAGGCTTAATTACAATTGTGTAGTATATCATCTATTTATACAACTACAAACTTAATGAGCAAGACTAGTAAATTTAGGAAAGGATTAAGGAAAGTGAATCAAAGATTAGCTCGTATCTTTGGGAGGGATATCCGATTAGGATATCGGATAATCTCGTATAAAAACCACTCTTGTACAGTTGCTTCACGTTTTATGTACAAGGATATGTGAACATTTTAATGCACTAATGGAATAGTATTTTCCTTAACTTGCTAGACTTTGTGTAGATGGATTGGGAGCCGAATCTTCTCCTACATATAAAACTATATTTTCTCCTACACACCTTATATGTTTGCCATGTGTCTAATCATCCATTAAATAATATTTATTTGCTATATTTTATATTGGTAGTTTCCTTGATTTTCTCTCCTAATATCCTTGTAAAAATCACTTCCCCTTAAATTAGGAAAGAAAACTTAGAAGTATTGACCGCACAACTTAAATATTTAGAAGGACGAATTATAAAAAATGCCCGCTAACTTTTGCTTTTAATTCTAAATGCCCGTTGTTTCAAAACATGCTAAAAATGCCTTGTATCTTTTAAAATTTCTAATAAAAATGCTCGAAATGAAAAATAAGCACAAAAAACCTATTTTGTCTGAAAAATAATGCTAAAAATGCCATGTATCTTTTAAAATTCTACCAAAAATGCCCGAATTTTAAAACGCGACTTTTTGATTCAGCAGTGCGCCTCATTGATTCGGATGTCACGTCGGATAAAATGTCCGAATTTTTAAAATCGAGCATTTTTGTTAGAAGATTTAAAACTTAACGCCCATTTTCAGCGGGTTTAGAAAAAGGACATTTAGGATTAAAAGCAAAAGTTAGCGGGCATTTTTGAGAATTCGTCCTATTTAGAATTTGTACATGGAACAAAATGTAAATTATTTTGTATCACGTTTAATTTATCTTAAAAATAACAAGTGATCCGTAATTGTCTCATGACTCACATGCTTCAAGAGTACATTCAACTATAATAATATTTATTTTTTAGCAGATTTTTTTTATGTGTATTATTAATGCAAAAGATAGTAAATTATTTTAGTTGTATGTCATTTTTTCGCCACAACCCACAAGCTTTACTTACGCAAAATGTTTAAAGCTGCATGTTTTCGTTTTTCTAGAATTATCCCGAAAAAGAAAAATTATCCTAAAAATTAAATATGCCCACAATAAATGCTATATGAATTATTTTTTATTTAAAAACTTGCCACATGAAGAGTATAAGAACAAATTTTGATAAATATAAGAAAAGTGTATTGCAATTAAGTTACAAATACGTTGTTACATATATAATTAAGCAACTGAGTATGTAAACAAAAGAAAAAAAATATTGGGTGTTAACTGTTAACTGAAGTGAATTCTTCATATTATAGAAATATATACATTCTAATGTTTATATGTATATATCGTTATATACACATTTTGAGTTATATAAATTCAAAGAAAACTGAGCTAGATTAACGTTGATATTGTATATTAACTAATCAAATTTAGTTGTGAAATAGTTGTTCTCTTGATTTAAATAGTGGCTGCCACGTCATAAAATTGTTCCGCCACGTCATATTTTCAGCCAATAATAATAAATATATATAAATAATAATAATAAACATATCTAGATAATAATAAACATATATAATAATAATAATAATAAATATATATGAATAATAATAAACATATATGTATATAAATAATAATAATAAACATATATATAAATAATAATAATAAACATATATATAAATAATAATAAACATATATAATAATAATAATAAACATATATATATAAATAATAATAATAAACACACACACATACATATATATATATATAACATAATAATAAACACATATATATATACTTTATTAAATAAATACTTTAATAATTTATTAAATTACAAAAAAAAAACCCTACCCCACCCGACCCGAGAACCCCCCCCCCCCCCACCTGGCGACCACGATTGACTAAATCGCGGTGGTGGTGCCGCCGCCGAGCACCACTACCAAATTCGCGGTGGTGGTGACGACTGACGCCCAACCACCACCGCAAATTTGGCAGTGGTGCTCGGCGGCGGCACCACTGCCGCGATTTGAAGTGGTGGTGGCGTCAGCTCGACGCCACCACCACTGCAATCGCAACCACCACCTCCGCGATTTAGTAGTGGTGGTGGCGGGGGGGGGGGGGGGGGGGGGGTTCGATTGGGCAGTGGTGCTCGGGCACGGCGCGAGGGGGGGGTGGGTGGTTGGGGACGAGATTTTTTTTTTATCATTTTGTTTTTTATTTATTTTATATAATATTAAAATATTTATTATTTTATAAATAGTTATATATATATATATATATGTTGATATTATTATATATATATATGTTTTACTTTTACAAATGATTATATATATATGTTTATTATATATATATATATATATTTTAGGGGGCAAAGTGCAATTTATTTTGGGGTGCAAATACAATATTTAAAGTTACAAAGGTTTTGGGGTGCAAATACAACTTGTTGACGTGGCAGCCACTGTACCGCCACGTAGGCATTTTCGGCCCAAATAAGGCAATCGGGCATTTTTGCAAGATTTTTCAAGACTTACGGGGCAGTTTTACAAGGCCCGAAAAATATACAAGAATCGATATTTAATATTTTTTATTAATGGTAGCCCAATCAATTGGAATGAAAAACTGATCCATTATACTTTTCGGTCCCTGGTTTTTTTAGCTTAACCAACCTCAGCCCTAGGTAGATACGTACGTAGTACATACTACATTGGAACAAAATTTATTTTTAAAAAAAAAATTCTTTTTTCCTTTTCATGATTGCTTTAATTATATTCTTAAACAATCTCGGCCCGAATATGCACTTTCATTGAACTTATAAGAAGCTTTAAGAAAATTATCTAATACATGCAGAATTCTTTACAATCATGAAGCTTCCCTTTTGGAAATCTCATCCGTTTAAAAGAATAAGCTTAAATCTAAAGTAGTACAAATGGCAGCCTTCAATCCTCAAGGATTTGAGTTACAAATCCGGTTATTGCTAGAATGCAATGAAACCACGACAGAAAAAGCTAAGTGTGACGAAAACTGAACTCTGAATCATTTTCGTAAAATAATTGGAAAGAGAAAAAAAGTTAAAGAGAATAATATGTCCAAAAGAGTATTTAGGGCGCCCTGACCACGGATCCGGAAAATTAAGGGGACATACTACGTACCGCTTTAAATTTGTCTGTTCTTCTTAAACATATGTGTGTGTTAGTTTGTATATGCATTATCCATAGATCTTCTCAAGAAATCCATGACATGTCGGAGACTCGGAGCTGAATACTACTATCCAAAACCTATGGCTAGAGGGTTGTCAGAGCAGGGAAAATCTTTTTGTTTTGTAACTATTATTAATAAATACTGTTTATGTGAAAAAGAACAAAAAAATAATGAAGTGTAGACAAATGGGTCTTAATTATAAGAATTGTGTTTATAATTTTACTTAAGTATATATTATGTTATTTGTCAATCGGGTTTTAGGACAACACCCCCTTTAACATAGGAATGGTAAATATTACTAGAATAAGTATATTATTATTCATTATAAAGAATTAAGTAAATTATTTCCATGTAATTAATCACACAAAATAGGCACATCATCCTGTACGTTGTAATTAAAGATAAATAAAAGATCCTCATATGTTATGTTATATATATAGGCACATTAACCCCGTATTTATTCTTATAGGTGCAAAATATCTTCTTATAGGCATATATTAAGGTCGTGGCACTATTAAAAAATCGGGGGGAAGGGAGAGTTTCTTATTTTGTATTTTACAAGGGGTAATTTTCTTATTTTCCATATGTTATGTTATATATAGGCATACTAGCTCCCTATATATAAATAAGTGCAAATATCTCCTTCTTATACACATGGTTAATTTTAAAGTGATGGTGTACAACTGTTAAAAGATCATGAGAATGGGGTTAATGTACTTATTTGGTATTGGGTAATTTAGTCACGATATTTACAATTATTATGCCATTTAGTACATAAATAACTATGAATATCACTTCATTTTAGTGATTTTCATCAACAACAACCAAGCTTGTAATCCCAATTAAATTGTGGTAGACTATATGAACCATTAATTAATCGCGTCGAGTCGTGAACATGAATTTTCTGCCTCCATATGTTTCGGTTGACGAGCATGTCTTCATTTAGATCTTTTAGCTTCATGTCGTTCCGTATGACCTCCATCCACGTCTTTTTCGGTCTCCCACGAGCTCTAGCCGTCTGTCCTAAGTCGAGACCTTCAACTCGTCGTACCGGTGCATCTATGGGTCTGCGTTTAACATGCCCAAACCATCTTAAATAGTTTTCTCGCATTTTCTAGTCGATGGCCGCCACACCCAATTTATGCCGAATATCTTCATTGCGCACCTTATCTCTCTTGTTGTTACCGCACATCCAACGAAGCATGCGCATCTCTGTAACGTTCATTTTATGTGCATGACTTTGCTTAATAGCCTAGTACTCGGAGTCATAAAGCAAAGCAGGTCTAATAGTCGTACGATAGAACTTTCCTTTAAGCTTTAAAGGAAAGTTACGATCGCACAGGATTCCTGTTGCACTCTTCCACTTTGTCCATCCAGCTTGGATGCGGTGATTGACATCTCCATCTAACTCTCCATCCATCTGTAGTATGGAGCCTAAATACCGAAAATGCGTACTTCTCGGTATCTCTTGGCCATCCAACTGAATCTTGCCATCGTTGTTTCTACGTTGTTTGCTAAACTTGCATTCGAGGTACTCTGTTTTTGTTCGACTTAGTCGAAATCCTCGTGCTTCTAATGTTTGTCTCCATCGTTCTAATTTAGCGTTAACTCACATTCTTGTCTCATCAATGAGGATAATATTGTCTGCAAGTAACATACACCATGGGACTCGGTCTTGGATGGTTCTCGTGATTTAATCAATTACAATAGCAAACAAAAATGGGCTCAAAGCTGACCCGTGATGTAAGCCAATTGTAATTGGGAAGACGTCTGTTAAACCGCCACAAGTTCGGACACTTGTCACCACATTCTCATACATATCTTTTATGATGTTGATATATTTAATGGGTACCCCCTCCTCTTCACCAAAGTCCACCATAATACCTCTTGAGGTACTTTGTCATATGCCTTTTCTAAGTCGATAAAGACCATATGCAAATATTTACTCTTTTCTCGAAAGTGTTCAATGAGCTGACGAATCAAATGGATGGCCTCTATGGTCAACCTTCCGGGCATAAATCCAAATTGGTTCTCAGGTATGGGAACAATTTGTCTCAATCGATGTTTGATCACCCGTGTCCATAGCTTTATGGAATGAGACATAAGCTTTATCCCACGATGTTTAGAACTGTTTTGGACATCGCTCTTATTCTTATATAGAGGTATTAGCGTACTCTTCCTCCACTCTTTTGGTATTTTATTTTCTCGCCATATTTTGTTAAAGAGGTCCGTCAACCAGATCGCCCCTATCTCTCCCATGCTTCTCCAAGCCTCGATAGGGATACCATCTGGGCCAACAGCTTTTCGAGTCTTCATCCTATTCGAAGCATCTTTGACTTCCGATCTTCTATTATGACGCATAAAATTGCGGTTCAGATCCTGAAGGGACTGCGAGATGTCACCCACTGCTTGGGTGGGGCCTCCATTGAACAGACCCTCGAAGTACTCCCTCCACCGTGCTTTGACCTGATCCTCACGCACCAAGACATACTGACCTTCATCTTTGAAGCATTTCACTGCATCTAGGTCTCTAGTCTTCCTCTCACTAATGCGAGCAATTTGTATATATCCTTCTCAGCCTCCTTGCTATCCCTCTTCTCATAAATTTCCTTGTACACAGCCTATCACGCTAGTCGAACAACTTTCTTTGTTTCTTTCCTGGCTAGCTTATACTTTTCAAAGCTTGCTCCATCATAGTTCTTCTTCAAATCCATGTAGCAATCTCGTTTGGCCTTGATTACCGCCTTCACTTCTTCATTCCACCATGACGTGTCTTTACCTGTCAGGCTACTACCTCGGGATTCACCTAAGAGGTCTTTAGCTACCTTCTTGATACAACAAACCATTTTGGTCCAAGTTGCATCTGCATCATCGTCAATCTTCCAATCTACCTCTTGAACCACTCGCTCCACGAAGGCCTTTTGGGTAGACTCCTTAAGTCGCCACCAATTAATTCTAGGTTCCACCCGGTGCTTACTCCTCTTCAATCCTTGCCGCAGTCTAATATCCAAAACTAAAAGCCTATGTTGCGTAACCACACTTTCTCCGGGGATGACCTTGCAATCTAAGAAACGGCTTCTATCCGCCCTTCTAGCTAAGAAGAATTCTATCTGGCTGTTATTTGACCCACCCCTATAAGTAACCAAATGAGATTCTCTCTTCTTAAACTATGTATTTGCTACAAGCAAATCATAGGAGCGGGCGAAGTCTAACATAGCGTTGCCCGGCTCATTGCGATCCCCAAAGCTATACCCGTCGTGGATGTTCTTGAACACATCACGGCTAGATCCTGCATGACCATTAAAGTCACCTCCAATGAAGAGTTTCTCGCTACTAGGGATCCTTTGTACCATCTCGTCCAAATCTTCCCAAAACTTACGTTTCACAACTTCGTCTAGTCCTATCTGCGGTGCATAGGCACTAATGACATTCAAGATATCCTCGCCTATGACCAACTTGACCAGTAAGATCTTGTCGCCCTTCCTTTTGACCTCCACCACGTCCTCGAGCCAAAGCTTATCTATCATGATCCCAACACCATTTTGGTTCGTCTCTATCCCGGTATACCAAAGCTTACAACCCCAATGGTCTACTACTTTGGCCTTCTCACCAGCCCACTTGGTCTCTTGCACGCATAAGATGTTGATCCTCCTCATGTACATTGCCTCAGCTAACTCGGCCAATCTTCCTGTGAGTGACCACACATTCTACGATGCAAGGCAAACTCGTCGTTCCTGGACTAACTTCTTTACCTTCACCCGTCCTGGAAGGTAAGGGAACCCTTGCATACCTGATACCACACCCAGGCGTCGATGTGGCGCATCGCTTCCGGGCGACGACCTAGCAACCCTTGCCCATTTATCACTACACCCGGGGTCCGATGTAGCGCGTCACTGAGTAGGTAACGCCCCAACGAAATTCATAGTTTGGTTCATATCATAGGATGTGACAGGGTTTTTACGTTGGATATCACAAGCCTACCACAACCCTCCTCCTTTATCCTGGCTTGTCACATGCAGTGATTTTCATATATCATGAAATCAATTATTATTGTACGATTACTTTAAAAGGCATGTCAACAGTTAGTTCAGACATTTTCTCCTGTTGGAGATAATTATTCATTGTAACCTGTTCAGCACCTCTGGGGGAAAAAATCGAAATTGGTCCTTTACTGTGTCTTAGTTACAGTTTTCGTCATTTATTGTGTCCTTGTTTTTTTGGTCATTTATTGTGTATTGCATTACGATTTTGGTCCTCCAGATGAAATCTTAGCCGAAAATGTCATGTAGGAATACGTGTTGCCCTAAATTCATTTTTTTAAATTTTTCGCAAGCAAATTCACACGTTGGAACGACAATTTTTTTTTACATTAAATTCTGACCCGCCCGATCCGGAAAACCCGGTCAAATCGGGTCGGGTGGGTCAGAATTTAAAGTAAATAAAAATTAAAAAATTGAAACCAACATTTTCACATGTGAATTTGCATGTGGGAATTAAAGAAAATTGAATTTTGGCCGGCAAGTACTTCCACGTGACATTTTCGACTCAGATTTCTTTCGGATGACCAAAATCGTAACGAAATACACAATAAATGACAAAAAAAAAAAACAATAACACAATAAAGGACGAAAAATGTAACTAAGACACAATAAATGACTAATTTCGATTTTTTCCCGCACCTCTGGTGCTTTATCAATTAATCATTTTCCTATAAAAAAAATGACTACACTTTAGTTGACAATTAGTTGAATAATTATAGATATCTTACTTCGTATTGAGTTCAGTGGGCTGCTTCTGGTAAGGCTTGAGCTTCATAGTTAGTCGACGTACACGAATCATATTAAACATGAGAAACACAACTACACAAGGCAATGCGTTGCTCGAGGTATTACTGCCATTACGATATATTTGGTTGATTCCTGCTATAGATTGTTTGTGGGCATGCTCTGTATTATATATTGACATGCGTCGATGCCAAATTATGGAACGCCAAGTTCTATTTACATTTGCACGAGAGCCATTGATCGTCATGAACAGCTTTTCCTCTGTGTTGATCAGTTGATGTTTTAGATCCTCAAATAATACATTTTCCTCATCACACCTTATGTTATAATCATCAGATTTGCGCAACGAGTCGTTTTCAATTACACACATCCATACATTTAGAAAAAGAATTATTAGATTTTCAATTTATATGCAGATCTTATCATACGTCGACACAAATATTCAGATTTAGGTAGATTATATTTTATTCAAACGAAAATATATATATGGTGTTCTAAAGCAAGGTAAACCACCCATGCATATATTTTACTATCCATGTGATATAAGAACACTCTTTTACGATAAAAAATAACATAGTACTGTAATACATGTTGGATCCGAGTCACCCCATTAAAAAATAACATAGTACTTTAACATAAAAAATAACATAGTACGAAAATATATATATGTTGGATCTGAGTCACCCCATTAATGGGGAGGTAGTGCACCATTAAATCATAAGTGCACCATTAATTCATAATGGTGCACTATGATTTAATTATACATTTTAGGTTTAGTATCTTGGCTATAAATAGTTGATTCCTCCTTCATTAAATTCATCCCAATTCAGAGTTTATTTCTGTATTTCCTAAATATACAATGTAGTACCTCGAGTACTTGTGCGGGGGTAGTTTAGGGAGCGGTGAAAGTGAATAGGCTCTGTGGGGGTTGTTCGGGTTGAGTGAAAATTATGTAGTTGTACAAATTTTCTACATATAATGGATTTTACTCGGGTTCCCGTGGTTTTTCTCCGGTTTTGGAGTTTCCACGTTAAATCCTTGTGTTGTTACTATTGTCAATATTTTATTTGTGTTGCTTCGCAATTACCTCATGGGCAAATCCTGGGGGCGGTATTTGAGGCGGTTCAAATACCCAACACATACGTCGACACAAATATTCAGATTTAGGTAGATTATATTTTATTCAAACGAAAATATATATATGGTGTTCTAAAGCAAGGTAAACCACCCATGCATATATTTTACTATCCATGTGATATAAGAACACTATTTTACGATAAAAAAATAACATAGTACTTTAATGTTCATCAGGAGCAAGGTGATATCTTGGACGCTATTGATGATATTGAGAATCCTTTTTTGTTGGATCATCATCAGTGTGGTTTCATGGAGTATATAGATAAGGACTTGGCGGACATATCATTTGGTAGTCATCCCCAAGAATCTCCAAACACTTTATCGTCTCACGCCTCTTCGTCAACAGTATTTGGCAGTGAACAACAAACGGTGAGCCTCGAACCACCACCACCACCACAGAAAAAAGTTTCATCTCATCATGGTCCCATAATTCTAAATTTTGGTGAAAAGAGTATTACTACTAATCATCAATATTCGAGCTGGTTGGACCCTGTGGAAGTGGCATCAGCTTTGAGCAATGAAAAAGGAAAAATAAGAAGCAAAAGTAGTACTAATAGTGGTGGGAGACCAGCATCGCTAACATATGGTCACGTACTTTCTGAGAGGAACCGCCGAAGGCTGCACACTGAACAATTCCTCACTCTGTCCGGAATGCTTCCTGGTCTCAAAAAGGTATCTTTCTATCTATTTGTATTCGGTTTGTAAAAAGTAGTGGCGATAAAAAAACCCTCCACTTTATATATATGTTTATAGCTTTCATTAATAAAAAATTATAGTTAATCCTAATTTCATTTTTTTTATTAATGTCATATATGAATAATGAAATTAGAACAAAATTCTGTAGCACAAAAATCGAACATATCTTCAAATTTAAAGAATAATTAACTAGCATATGACTAACATATGTGACATATCATGATTAAAATAAACATTGATAAAGTAAATTTCAACTCTATAAACTTGAGATAATTAACACTACAAGCTTGGTAAATAGTAAAATCGCTTCTGATTTCAAAATACCAAGCTAAATTATGGTCACCAGGTTTCCCAGCTAGAAAGCAAATTTTTGATTGAAAGTTTGAAACACATGACGTGGAAAACTACCTAGCGATAAAGCAGCTAAAAGAATCCAACAGGGATTACCAAGCGAATTCTCGCTTGAATCCTACATGGAACTTATTACCTAGCGAAAAAAACCGATGACAGTGTCCAGCAAGGATTACCAAACGAATACTCGCTTGAAAGGCGACGTGGAAAATAATTAAATTATATGGGTACTCAGTATTAGTACAGAGTTACCAAGCGAATTTCCGCTCGACAAATGTTTACATATACGTTGAATATTCCAAAATTGGCACGGAAATTTACGCTTGAAAATCGTTTATACATACCAAAAAATAAAATAAATTACGTGGCAATTATTTACCGAGTTTATGTTTGAAGAAAATCACCAAGAAAAATTTCGCTTGCTAAATTTAGTTTCAGATTAATAAAAAATGGCGCATAATAACGCGCCATTATAATTAATTTGAATGTAAATTATATATATTAAGAGCAAAATTAACAATATTTATATTATATAAAAACTATATACACGATTTAGTTATAAATATATATATATATATATTAATCATTAGCAAAAGTAACAATTATACAAAATTAAACATAAAACTAATGACAAGGATAATAACAAGGTTTAGCAAAAGCTATCACTAAAGTATTATGCATAAACCAACAAAAACTATAAAATGTAAGAAAAGATATTAAAGAAATAAAGATGTAGAAAGAAGAATCAAGGTTTAAAAAATAAAGTGTAGCAAAAGTCAAAGTTTAACAAACATAAAATACTAAAATAAATCACCAAAATTACCAAAAATTAAAAATATAAAGATAACTTTTTTTCAATGATAACTAATTAAAGATAACTTGATAACATATATTGAGAAAGTAGGTACAGAAGAAATATGTGAGTTGTGCTTTGTGATTTTGTAAAGAAAATGTGTTGTATTTATAGTGGATAACTGGATATATACAGTTTTTTTTTGTTTGTTTGTTTGTTTTTTTTTTTTTTGCTCGAGCAAGGAAAAACTACGATAAAGTGAAGCACAAGGAGTGCTTCAACGCCTTACAAATGTCAAAAAATATTCAACAAAAGAATACTAAATTCACCAACTAAAAGGAAGAAGTCACCAATACCTACCTATTCTAGTCCATGCTAATACAGGGGGTTAACACATCATTCAAAGAAGGAGAAAGAAAAGTTTTTAAGGTTAGCCTTCACCCAACTCTAAGATCTAGTTTAAATGTTCTCCAAGATCTTGCACTTGTTAAATTCATCACCTTGAAACACAATTTTGTTGCGGCTAGACCATAAGCACCGAATGACCACTCACCATAAGCCCTTCCCCACGGACACCTTCGAAAAGCCCGATACCATTCCACCGTTAATCAGTGATTCGTTGGGACGAACCACTAAGAATCAAATCCACCTATAAAACACTACAAGAATTGACCATCTTTCCAGATCGAAAATTTCCGACCGGAATCTGGTCGGGAGGTTTTCCGACTGCTCTCGACTGGGTTGCGGTCAGAAATGATATTTCTGACCGGAGTTCAGTCGGGAAACTGAATTCCGGGTTTCTCGGCCGGAATTCGGTCGGGAAAATTATTTCTCGACCGGTTTCTGGTCGGAAAAAATTATTCCCGACCGGATCCCAGTCGGGACACTTTGGCGGGTTATTTTCGACCAAAATCCGGTTGGTAATATTAGGGTTTAGGGTTTAAGGTTATTTTCGATCGGAATGCGGTCGGAAATGCATGAATTTTCGACCGGAATGCGGTCAGTAATAATATTCATATTTTTAAATCAACCATTTCGCGTTTTTGGTCGGTAATATAAGGGTTTAGAGTTTAGGGTTATTTCCGACCGAAATGCGGTCGGAAATGCCTGAATTTCCGACCCGTATGCGGTCGGTAATAATATTCATATTTTTAAATCAAGCATTTCGCGCTTCAATTTTAGATAAATCGTTGGTTTAATGATAAATTACAATAATATTAGTTATATATTAGTTACAAAATCAAAAAAAAAATTTGTTGCAAGTTAAATAATTATTTGAAGCGTCGGTTCATAATGTCACTTGTAAATAGATTGGTATATGTCGCTAATAACTACTTATGATTATGTTAATTTCACGTAACATCTAAACATATATATATATATAGATATATATATATAATATATATATATATATATATATATATATATATATCACTATTGTCTTCCCTATGCTAACGTTTGTAACGAATGGTAATCGCAAATGAGAGAGTACTCTATACTATGTATGATTAATATATGTAGAACTTAAAACAAGTTTAGTAGTAAACTTACTATGTTAATGAATATTAACTAATTATTAGTCCAAAAGAACATTAAACTAACTAGATATTAGTTCAATTCATATTTTTAGTGAAATTCTATAGTTAAACTCACAAACACATCAATAATTTTCTAAAATCAAGCCAATAATCAATTATTTTGAGTATTTTCGACCGGAGTTTGGTCGAAAATAATATTCATGATTATTTTCGACCGGAATCCGGTCAGAAAAATATTCATAAGGAATTCTGACCGGATTCTGATCGAAAATCTGGGCAGAAATACAATTCCGACCAGATTATGGGCCGAATTGATTTTTCGACCAGATTCCGGTCGAAAAATCTGGAAAAAAAATGGCAGGTTTTTTAAATTTTCAAATTTTAAACTTTTTCCGACCGGAATCCGGTCGGAAAAACTCAAAAATTTAGGCGGGATTCCGAGAGAAATTCAAATTTTTTCTCCAATGTCTATATATACACTTCATTTTTCACACCATTTTCATCGAATTTACACAACACTTTTCTCTTCATTTCTTCTCTTCATCTTTGAACAATTTTTTCACCAACATAAATATTTCAACATAAACATATTTTTCCTCATTTCTCTTCATTTCATCTTTAAATAACACTTCATTCTTCATTTTATCTTTATATAAACACTTTATTCTTCATTTCATCTTTAAATAAACATTTTTTTTCTTCATTTCTTTTTCAAACACTTGTTCTAACATATCTTCCATTAATTCAACACTATTTTGACTAATAATCACTTTTGTGTTTTATATTGGGATAATTAATCGAAATCTTTCAAACAAGCAAAAACAAAAAAAGTATATATTGTTCCGGTAATTATTACTAGAATATTCTTTTTTAATCTGTTAAATATTATTTTCGACCGCACTCCGGTCGGAAATACGTTGAATATTATTTTCGACCGGACTCCGGTCGAAAAAGATTGAAAGACAATTTACGACCGGATTTCGATCAGAAATGTATTTTCCGACCGGAATGCAGTCGGAAAAAGTTTTGACCGGAATGCGGTTGGAAAAAATGTGTTCCAACCGGGGTCCAGTCGAAAAAAGATTTTCGACCGAAGCAATCCCGACCAGATTTTTTCGACCGGAATGCGGTCAAAAAAAGATCATTCCCGACCGAATTCGGGTTATTTCCGACTAGATTTTCGATCGGGAAAAGCCCTATTTTCTTGTAGTGAAACTTCATCCACACACGATAAGCCATTGTGCATTCCAAAACAAATTTGTTAGTAGACTCCGACACACAACCAAAAAAACCACACAAATCATTATTTTCCAAACCATGGACTCCTCTTCACACCATATTAGATTTTGTGGGGATTCAATCCTAGATAACTCGCTTGGCAAAAATGGACACTTTTGGAGCAGATGAGTGATTCCAGAATTCCCTGAATGAATCAACAACTAATCGAACACCAAAATGCGTAAGAAGCCAATACGCAGACTTCACAGAGTACCTACCTGAAGGATCAATAGTCCACTTCCAAGTATATGTTTCTGAATAGTCATTTTTAGTCCTCTAAAGTAACAAAGTTTCAAGTTTGGTCTTCCGGTGAAGAAATATTCCTTTGTTTCCCAGAAATTGGCATGTCCCATGTATATGACATTTTTTTTTTCTATCCAAATACTTTATATTACTACACTCAGACCCCAATATAAATAAGCATATTTTGCTCCAAAATTAGGTTTATTTTTTCTTTATGTTCTAAATATTTTACATAATTACAGTCAAGCCCAACTTTTAATAAAGTGTTAGTATTTTCTTAAATTTAAGAATAAATAAGTTTATTTTATCTTAAACTTTTATAATCTTTTATTCCTATCACCATCATCACTCAATATCATCACCATTACTATTCATTATCACCTTCGACATTTCTTAACAATCACCATCACCACAATTAGTATTCATCACCACTTTGACTTTTAAAATTTTATAGGAGTAAATATAATTTCAAAAGTAATTACATACACACATACAAGATCGATCAATCACATTGACAAACATACTTTAACATACAAAAACGGTGATCTACATCGGCAATCTAATAAATGGCATCAGAAGAGAAAATTCTGCCACCACCAATGACGATGCGCCGCCTCCCTCCGCCATCCCCAATCTCGAATCGACGTCGGAGAAGAAAATGGCTGCTCGGATCAATGGCGAATTTCCGATGCCCTCTTGATGTTAATTTGGATCTTCAAATCCGACCAATTTTGTGGTGGAGGAGTGGGCAGTGATGGGTTTGTATGTGGAGTTCGGGGTGGTGGTGGTGGTGGTGGTGGTGGTGGGCGGGGACGTTGGAGATGAAAATGGTTTAATTATCTAATTAGATGGAGATAAAAATGATTATTTTCTTTTTCCTCTTATTAACTGTTAGAAAATTAAGCTAATTTTTTTGATATATTGAAAAAGGTTTTTACAATTGAAGTAATAAATATAAAATTATTGTATTCTTAAATATTATTTATTATTAAATTTATATTTAAAATTAAATTTAAGAAAATATAAATGGTTTAAGAAAACAAATTATATGAGGTCTTTAATATAAAAAAATGTTTACACTTTATTAAAATAATTTGAGCTTGAGAGTATAATTATGTGAAACATTTGGAGCAAAAAGAAAAAAATAAACTCAAATTTAGAACCAAATATACTTATTTAAAAATATTGGGCTTGAGTGTAGTTATAAAAGTATTTGGATAAAAATTACAAAAAAAAAAAGAAGTCACGTGCATTGCACATGCCAATTTTCCAGGAATAAAGGAATATTTCCTTGCCGGAGGCCCAAATTTAAAATTTGGTTACTTTAGAGGACTAAAAATAACTATTTACACTTTAAATGAGCAATCTTGAAAAGTGGTTATTATAAATGACCAACTTTGTAAAATTTTCTAAAAAATCCCAACAAGATTTAATCATAGGTGCAGTTCTGATGTACCTAAAGGAATTTGAAAAATCATATTTTCATCAAAATAGGACATTTTAGTACGACAAATTCAGTCCAAACGTTTCGTACAGTAACAAATCGGAACCCACTTACGGATCTAGAGAAAGCTTTTCCCGCAAGTTTCCACGGTCCCTCTATTAGGATAAATTCTCTTCTTTTTTTTTTTTTTTTGCAATCTTATACAACTGAAATTATGTTGGAGCGACCTCATTGTGTCGAGTTTAGCCAGTAGAGCAAGGTAGGAGTGTATGACCACAGCTTCCCAAGAACTCAAACGATAATGGTATCCTTCCATTGATGGTCTATGATACCTAACAGTTCGGATGTAATGTGCACTTGCTTAAACGGAATTTTGTCGCTCAGCCCCGAAATACGGACATTCCGTCGTTCTTTTGCCGTTTTCAGTTAATTCAAATATCTTTGTCCTTCGTCCTCGATTTAATGATGTCTACATAGGAATTCTCCATGAGCAGTGGTGCATCTCCCATTAGGGTATCGCTCGAATTCTGATCTGAAGTCGTTTCATTCATGTCCCTAAGGTGTCTAATTCTTTTCTGGCATCTAGCTGCCGTGTTGATCAGATTTTCAGCAGCACGTGGAGTTTCATCCGATGGTGGCGGCGACGCGGTGTTATTCATCCAATGGTGGTGTCGACGTTGGGGTTTTTTATTGAGTATATCATAAACGTTAGAGTTAACGGTAAATTGTCCTCATCACAACATCTCAGTACAAAAGATTGAAAAAATTGTATTCCTCTTTTTTTTTTTTTTTGGCCTTTCTTTGGTTGTTGTTGTTGTGATTTTTATAGGTTGGAAAATACCAATTCCTTGAACATATATGTTAGGAGTCGGTGGTAATGTTCCATATTTAACCTAATCGGGGGATAATTTGTCAAAACTCATCACATAAGGAGTAGATTGTCTATTCCTTTTTCGCCAGAGATAATGTGACTATTTTCAATATATAAGAATAAAATAACATTAGTTCTTTTTTTCCGGTAGATGTAATGTTAAAAAGAATGCAAAAATATATATCTATATATTGTCGTGAAGACTCATTAAGGAAATGTGATTGTCTGTAACAGACAGATAAAACGACAGTTTTAGGGGAAGCCATAAAGCATGTGCAAAATCTCCAGGAGCGAGTACAACTGTTGGAGGAGAAACAGTTGAAGCAAACTGTGGAATCTGCAGTGCTTGTAAGAAAATCGCAAGTATCAGTGATAGATGAGGAACAATATGTGACAGAGAAGCCATTAATACCCGAAGTGGAAGCAAAAGTCTGCAACAAGGAAGCGCACCTCAAAATCCATTGCGAGAAACAAAAGGGAATTTTGATGAAATTACTTGGCCAGCTGGAGAAGCTAAATCTGAATGTTCTTCACATGAACATTACATCATTTGGAAAATTGGCCCTTGATATTTCCATAGTTGTGGAGGTACGGTTTACATATATCATTCATCATCATATTTATTGGTTTCTTTCTTAAGAAAAAAATTTGGATTGATAAGAGTATTTTAACCTCTAACTATGACTTATATTGCATTTCACTTACAAAGGATTAGCAGTATATGAATCTACAAGTTCTTAAGCTAAAAAAAACGTTTTGAAGAAGCAATACTACTACATACTGTTTTGACCACGTTTTTATCGAAGATGTGTTACATTTGTAAATCAATCAGGGGTAACTGTAAATGATCAAAAAAAAAAATCAGGGGTAACTGTACTTACCATTTTAGTTGTATGAAGTAAGAAAATCAAGTGTTGCATTCAAACAAGGTGATGTGCGTGAAGTATGCACTGATTTTAAATAATGAATATTTACATCTCGTACATCGTTTCTTGACATAGTATCTTTCTCTGTCTCTCCTGTGTGTGGACGTAGGTGGATAAAGAAAGTACCCAGATGGCAAATGAAATTGTTCAAGCTCTTCATTCTTCTCTTAGAACTGCTGCTTAATTATTGAGTAAAATGCAAAAACCTACCCTGTGTTATTTTTAATTGGCAAAAAAAACCCCTGTATTATTTTTATTAGCAAAAACCCCCCTGTGTTATTAGTTAATTAGCACACTCAGCCCAATTCTCTTTTTAGCTTTGACTTTGCAGTAAATGACATTTTTACCCTTGTATAAATATTTTAGATTAAAGTTTTAGGAGCTAAATGGTTTTTTTTTTGTGTAATAGATATGCTATAAATTGTTTAGATTCAGTTTGAATATATAAAACAAGAATAGACAAAAAAAAATTTGGGGTTTTTTTTTTGTATATTTAATTAAATAATTCATAAATGAGGGTAAAAAGGTAATATTAAGCCAAAAATACCAAACCCACATGCAGAAAGGGCGCGTGTAATGCAAACTTGGGCGTTAGGGGGCTAGCTTTTTGCCTTTGACCAAATAACACATGGGGGTTTTTGCTAATAAAAATAACACAGGGGTTTTTTTGCCAATTAAAAATAACACAGGGTAGGTTTTTGCATTTTACTCCTTAATTACTATTATTATTACCAAATTAAAATGCTAGTTGTGCCATCAACTTTAATCAATAAATATGTAATATTGTTTCATGATTCGTTTCCTCGTTTTTGTAGAAGTCATTTTTCACTTTTATATAAGATTTATGAAGGTGTTAAAGCAGATTCAAATTCTATAAACAATATCATGATCAACATTTATTAATTCGGGAAAAAATGCATTAAACTCTCATGTGGTTTGAAAACATGCACCAAAACTCAGCTTGTGGTTTGGTAAATGTCAAGAACTTCCTTTTGGTGTTAATGACTCTACATAAAATTTCATTCTAATTTCGTACTTACATAATCTTTTTTTGTTAGAGAGTAGTGTACAATCGCTCTATATGAGAGTGGCTTAATTTTTGTGTTTCTCTTTAAAATGTCCAATATACTCTTTAACCCTATTTTCATAAAATCCCCTTGTCACTTAGAAACATTCGTGAAACTTATGCACCAAAAAAGCGGATTTTGTTTTGAAAATTGTCCTCTATTGTGGCTCTTGCACGCTTTTACTCCTCTAGTTTGGCAAAACCCGATTTTACTCCTTTCTTTTGGCTCCTCTATGATTTTAGCCCTTTGATGTGGCAAGTTTTGGTTTTAGTCATCTAGTGTCCAACAAGTCTACTTTTCGTCCTCTGGCAATTGTAATCCCAATTTCTTGCCAGAATTCGTCATGAGACATTCGACAATATTTTTTAGCAGGGTGAAGCTCACATGTGCGAAAACACGCTTTTGACACCTTCATGTTCATTACACTACAATTTACACTACAAAATCGAAATATTACAAAACGTTTTTAAATTTTAATGGAATGAAACCCACTTCAAAATCAAACTTTGTGACTAAAAGTTAAATGAGAGTTTCCTGTTTGAAAAGAAAGTTGTTTTCTTGGTCATAATGCATAGATTCATTACCTCATGCCTTACTTTGGGGATATGTGCGTCTCTTATAAAATTGGTAACATAGCTATACACAATTTCGGTTGTTGATTATGTTATTTCACTACAAGATTACATTGCGGTTGCAAAAGACCCAAATCCGGTTGCAGATAGTCATTTGCAACCGCGATGCGGTTGCAGATGACGAGGTCTCGTAAAGCCTCGGTTACTTGTCATCCGCGACCGCATCGCAGTTGCAGATGCCCATCTGCGACCAGAAAATCTGCAACCGCGATGCAGTTGCAGATTTTGCAACCGCAATGCGGTTGCAGAAACTAGGAAAAGCATCTGCAACCGCATTGCGGTTGCAGAAAGCCCATTAAGCATCTGCAACCGCAACGCGGTTGCAGAAAATATTCAACCCATTTGCAACCGCAATGCGGTTGCAAATGACCTGCGAACGAAAATAAAAAAAAAACCAATAATATTCTGGTAATTTACCGAAATATTATTGGTTTTTGTTAAAATTACAAATCGATAATGGCAGCAAATCAATATAGTGAATATACAAGAACAAGTGTAATTAAATAACGAAAAACAATGAATAAAATGAAATGAAAAATGAAAAAAAGTTGAACAAAAAAACATAAAGAAGAAGAGAAATAAAAAAGCAAAAAATGAAGTGTTAGGAGTTATTTGTTTTGGATTTGAAAAAGAAAAGAAGAGAAGTGTTGGTGTTTTTTTATTTTTTGGATTTGGAAAAGAAAAGAAGAAAAGTGTTGGTTTGTTTTTTATTTTTTGGATTTGGAAAAAGAAGAGAAGTGTTGGTGATTTTTTGGATTGGAAAAAGAAGTGAAGTGTTGGTGATTTTTTGGATTTGGAAAAAGAAGTGAAGTGTTGGTGATTTTTTGGATTTGGAAAAAGAAGAGAAGTGTTGGTGGGTATATATAGAAAATGGGGTGAAAATTTGAATTTTTGCGAAAATTCAAATTTCCCCCCCTAGGCCGCCCAAATTTTCAAAAAAATTGAACAATTTGCAACCGCAAAGCGGTTGCTAAAAGTTTTAAAATTTTTAAAAAAATAGCTTTTGCAACCGCGATGCGGTTGCAAATGCCCTCCTATAGGAATTTGCAACCGCATTGCGGTCCCAATAGCCCCTTTCTGCAACCGCACTGCGGTTGCAAAAGCTATTCATACATGAAAATCGCAATTTTATGGGACTTTCTCAATGTGTTTCTGATTTTTAACAACAAATTTCAATGCAACATGTGATATAAACTAATAAATGGTTACAAAATAAGTAATTGAGGAATGAAAGAGTAGATTGAATGTGAGATGATCGAATGAGTTATTAGACCATGCATGAACATATTGTATTTTCTATTTACTACTCATCATCATATTTCTTCTTGTTATTATGATTTGCTTCACTAATAATATGATTAATTGATTGAATTAGTAGACAATTGTTTCACATTACGTTTATTCCTATATGTATCTAGTGATGATATATATATATATATATATATATGTGTGTGTATACGAACGTTATCTTTTGAAATCATAGATATCACGGCTTGTCCCACATATATAATGCTTGAAATTGTTATGAGGATTGTAATTATGGTTGTTTTTATCATTATTAGGATAGTTATCAACCAAAATAACAATGTGGCACCTCAAATCATAAAAAAAAATGGCAATTTAAAAGTATGAATGTTTTCAGCAACCGCATTGCGGTTGCAAATACTAGCTTTTGCAACCGCGATGCGGTTGCAAATGCCCTCCTATAGGAATTTGCAACCGCATTGCGGTCCCAATAGCCCCTTTCTGCAACCGCATTGCGGTTGCAAAAGCTATTCATACATGAAAATCGCAATTTTATGGGACTTTCTCAATGTGTTTCTGATTTTTAACAACAAATTTCAATGCTACATGTGATATAAACTAATAAATGGTTACAAAACAAGTAATTGAGGAATGAAAGAGTAGATTGAATGTGAAATGATCGAATGAGTTATTAAACTATGCATGAACATATTGTATGTTCTATTTACTACTCATCATCATATTTCTTCTTGTTATTATGATTTGCTTCACTAATAATATGATTAATTGATTGAATTAGTAGACAATTGTTTCACATTACGTTTATTCCTATATGTATCTAGTGATGATATATATATATATATATATATATATATGTGTGTGTGTATACGAACTTTATCGTTTGAAATCATAGATATCAACTTGGCAAACAAATAAAAACTATCTGAAGTGATAGAGGTGGAGAATATGGAGCTCCATTTGACGAATTTTGTGCTTCTTCAGGCATCATTCATCAAACTACAACCCCTTATTCACCACAATCAAATGGAATTGCTGAACGCAAAAATCGTACTCTTAAGGAGATGATGAATGCCATGTTGATCAGTTCTGGTTCACCACAGAATTTGTGGGGGGATGCAATCCTCTCAGCAAATCATATACTAAACAAACTACCTCACAAAAGTAGAAACGAAACCCCTTATGAGTTATGGAAAGGGCGAAAGCCTTCTTATAAATACTTAAAAGTGTGGGGGTGTCTAGCAAAGGTAGAAGTACCTAAACCTAAACAAGTGAAGATAGGACCTAAGACCGTTGACTACATATTCATTGGTTATGCGCACAACAGTAGTGCCTATCGCTTCTTAGTACATAAGTCTTCAATTCCTGATATTAATGAAAATATGATCATTGAATCAAGGAATGCAGTATTCTTTGAAAATATATATCCTTGCAAAGAAAGGAAAGAATCTGGTTCCCTTAAAAGAACCTATGAAGCTGTTAGGGATAATCATCAAGAAGATGAAGAACCCATACGCAGTAAAAGGACTAAAACAGCTAAAAGCTATGGTCCTGATTTTCTAACTTATATGTTAGAAAACGAACCAAGGACAATAAGTGAAGCCTTGTCCTCTCCAGAAGCTCCCTTTTGGAAAGAAGCTATCAATAGTGAAATAAAGTCTATTTTGCACAACCACACATGGGAATTGGTCGATCTCCTAGTGGGTAGCAAACCTTTGGGCTGCAAATGGATACTGAAGAGAAAGTATAAAGCAGATGGATCTATTGACAAGTACAAGGCCAGATTGGTAGCTAAAGGGTTTAGACAAATAAAAGGCCTTTACTTCTTCGACAGATATTCACCTGTGACTAGGATCACATCAATTAGAGTGCTAATTACTATTGCTGCATTGAAAGGTCTGGAAATACATCAAATGGATGTCAAGACGACATTTCTAAATGGTGAATTAGATGAAGAAATTTACATGGAACAACCTGAAGGGTTTGTTGCTCCAGGAAAGGAGAAAAAGGTGTGTAGACTCATTAAGTCACTGTATGGGCTTAAACAAGCGCCAAAGTAGTGGCACGAAGAATTTGACAGAACGATGTTGTCAAATGGTTTCAGAATTAATGAGTGTGATAAATGCGTATACGTAAAAGGCACACCTAAAGATTACGTGATTGTCTGTCTATACGTAGACGACATGTTAATCATGGGTAGCAATCATGACTTAGTCATGACTACCAAGAAAATGTTGACCAAACATTTTGACATGAAAGACTTAGGGGTTGCCGATGTCATATTAGGGATTAAAATCACTAAGACATCAAATGGGATCGTGTTGTCACAATCTCACTATATTGAGACTGTACTTAAGAAGTACAATACATATAACGGTCCTCCGGCTAAGACGCCAGTAGACTTGAGTCTACGCTTAGGGAAAAATCATGGTGAACCTGTCTCTCAAGTAGAATATGCCAGGATAATAGGCTGTCTCATGTATATCATGAACTGCACTCGTCCGGATATTGCTTACTCAGTTAATAAATTGAGTAAATTTACGAGTAATCCAAACAAAGATTATTGGAAGGCGTTAATTAGAATACTTAGGTATTTAAAACACACCTTAGATTATGGATTACATTACGGTAGATATCCAACTATATTAGAAGGATATAGTGATGCGAACTGGATATCAGACTCTAACGACACTAAATCCACCAGCGGTTATGTCTTTACCATTGGAGGTGGAGCTGTGTCGTGGAAGTCCTCAAAACAAACATGTATAGCTTGCTCCACGATGGAATTCGAGTTTATTGCCTTGGATAAGGCTGGTGAAGAAGCAGAATGGCTTCGAAACTTTCTTGAGGACATTCCTTGTTGGAATAAGCCAGTGCCTGCTATTCTAATACATTGCGACAGCCAAGCAGCTATTGGAAGGGCACAAAGTGGCATGTACAATGGTAAGTCTAGACATATTCGTCGTAGAGATAATACCATAAGGCAGTTGATCTCTAATGATGTCATTTCCATTGATTATGTAAAATCTAAGGAAAACTTATCGGATCCGTTGACTAAAGGCCTACCAAGAGATCAAACATACTGCTTATCGAGGGGAATGGGTTTAAAACCCAACACTAAAGAATCTTTGTGATGGAACCCAACCATGTTGATTGGAGATCCCAAGATCTTGGTTCAAAGAGACAACGAAATCATAAGGATTCAGTAATAGCATTTTGGAACTAACTCCAGCTCATTCTCGTGTACGATAAATATGCTACCTGTAGAAAGGGTAAGGTTAAGTTTAACTTTTAATGATTACTAAGCCTAATTAGGCAGAGTATGACAGGATACTCTTGGAAGGAGATCACCTATGTAAAGTGTGAAGTTTGACCGCTTCATAAGAAAACACTTATGAACCCCAAGAGCTGTCCAGGGCCAAAACGGACACAACCATGAGAATCAAAAGATGTTAGGGGAGTTACTGTGTGAATACAGTTGTCTTGGTTTACACCAACAACTGAACGGTTCAAGACATCACGTTCACTGATCAGCTAAGTAAATCCGATGTATTTCACTAAGAAAGGTTCAAAGCCAAAAGCTACCTATCCTGATGCAGTAAGCTCTCCGCCTGAACTCTCTCGAATGTACACATTGAATTTTCATTCATGTGGGGGATTGTTGGAAAATTGGTGTTGCACCAATATTATATAATTTATTTTAATAAATTCCTATTTATGAAATTGGAATTTCTTTAGCTCAATGAAATCTACATTTCGTGTAGATGAACCTAGTATATTTAATTGTTCAAAACCAATTTGGGATGAATGAGAAATTAAATGATAAAGTGAGCTAGTTGACATAAGTTATATTGGTGGAAGAAAAGGAAATAAGTGGGAAGGTGAAAAATCACCATCCCACATGGAAAAAAGAGAGCTAACTTTTACACCTTATTAGTTGTTTGTTTGTGATAGGGGTTTGGGCCCCAACGGGTACCACAAGTCTTTGAAGGGGGGAAGACTTAGATGGGCTATGCTTTAATTCAAGCCCACACGCGCGCGCGCCGCCGCCGCTGTCCGTCCGGACCGGACCGGGACCTGGGCCTGGGCCGAGGTCGGGGTCGTGGGTCGTGGGTCACGGGTCACGGGCCCGGGCTTGGGCTTGGGCTTCCCTATCAAATACTTATCATTTTGGAAAAAGTTTAATTAAGTAATTAATTAATTGTCTGAAAATAAATAAAGCAACAAATTTATAATTAATTAACTCGTGATTAGGTGTAAATATCTGATCGAATGAGTGTGTTAAGTGGCTGAAAATCTGGCGGGAAATGTCCAGTCAGCAAACAATCACTTACGCACCCAATCAGCAGAAACAATGCCACATTTCATCCGAATAGGTGTACAGTCAGCCGAAGTGGTGCATGTTCTGGCGGGAAAGCTGTGACGTGGAACGGATGTGTCCAGTCACCCCCTAGACCCACTTTTGGCATCTATAAAAGGCAGGCTCCTCCTCTTCCAAAAACACACAATCAAATACATTCTTTATTACTTTCTGTTTTGTTCCGATAGTTCAAAACGTTCTTCTGTTTCGCCGTTTTTAATATTTGAAGTGCTGCTATATTAAGAGATAGTCGAGTTATCTTGGGAAACGAATTGCCGATCAAACCGTAAGCACCGAGCGGGGCAAATATCATTTTAAAGAGAAAGAGTTCAACTCTTACCTCGACTTTAAATACTAATTTGTTTTCTGTTATGCACCCGTTACCATTAACACAACCGGTACTTAATAAATTTGTCAAGTAATGGTTGTTTGTCAATTAATGGTTGTGGTTTTATACTTTTATGATGGCAGTCTCGAGATACGTCGATAGCCAAGTGGACTGTGAGACCCGCACGCCATTTGTCGATCGCTAAAGTCTTTTCCTCTTAACAGAACGGTCACTAAAGTCTTACGGATGCTTCCACCTTTTTCATTCTTATGATATTATATTTTATATCAACACCTTTTTCATCAATCAAGAATTTCGATATTTTTGGGGCATATATGTAATTCATCGTTCATTTTCTTAGACGTAAATATAGCAGGAGATTTGTCTTGGAGCCCTCAAGAACCTCATGGTTCACGGAATCGGTAATTTCATCAAAATAACTATTGTTAACTATTGCACAGTGACATTAATATATGTTCATGCATGCACATATTCAATCCTTTTTCATAACATTCTTGATGGATGGTCATGGCATGGCACGCTAAAATTTTATTTCCGTCGTCTTTCCTCTTAAGCTTCAATTCAGTATGAACTTCTTATTATGTTAGATACTTTATTTCATTTCTTAATGTACTAGAAACGTTGGCTCGTGGTCTCCGCATGATTAAGATTTTTTTTTTTGTATAGCAAAAAAAAAATTAAATAAATAAAGATTAAATATATTGGGGCATAGAATTTATTATCTTATCTTCTTTTTATATAAAAGAGAAGAGAATTAAGTAAGGTACTTTTTTTTTTCCTTTAATGAGAACATTTCAATCATGGTAAAAGAGGAAATTTACAGTTGTAATCATGTTTTAATAGTTACAACAAAATTTTTATAGTGTATTGTTAATTGGGATAAATATGAAAATCAAAAGATTGGTGTAACGTATGGTTCCCTTTATATAATACTTAACAAATAACTGTTGGTTCGTTGCAGAATAATAACTTAACAAGAAAACAGAAAGAACAAATATACACAAAAAATCCTCTTAATTTTCACATTGCGTTTCATTTACATTTTTCTTCTTTTTGCTTTCTGCATATATTCACATATACAATAAGTTTATTCTTTGTCTCCTTTCTGGTAACTGGTGAATATTTTTAATTACAGATTTCATATATATATATATATATTGGGTTTATTTTTATGTGGTGTTTACTTTGATGTTGTGATCGTGAAATATGGAATTTATATATATTACGTACATATTTGAGATATAACTTCTAAATGTGTCACAGTAACAAATTATTACCAATAACTTTTATGTTTTATATTGGTTTTGTCCAAAATACAATTTTGGATTTTATAAGAATAATTTTATGAATAAACAAAGTATCCTTCTTAAATACACACAAATGTTGTGATAGACTAATTATTTGTTATTATTATTACACTAGATCAAGAAAAAATTAATGTAAAACTTAAATGTAGTCCGACAAAAGTTATCATGAAACTAAACAGTGAAATAATTAAAAGAACAAAAAAATGAGAGTAAAATTAAATAAACACTGAGTTAGAAAAATACACAATATTTTATACATAGTACATTTTCTGCCTACAGTTGCGAAATCAAATAGTTACTTTATAATTTCCATCAACTCTAATTATTATTTTTTGTTATGTACATATATATATATATATATATTTATATTTTTGCACATATGAATTGTGTCTTGCGAAATAGTTTGTGCGCAAATCATATGTGGATAATTATTATAGAAAAATAAAAGCATTGACATTGAATGGTGATGAAATTAAGAAAAAGTCGTAGCCAATAATATATAAAACTGTAGAGAATATTTATTCTTATATCATAAGAGGCTTAATTACAATTGTGTAGTATATCATCTATTTATACAACTACAAACTTAATGAGCAAGACTAGTAAATTTAGGAAATGATTAGTACAAGGAAAGTGAATCAAAGATTAGCTCGTATCTTTGGGAGGGATATCCGGCCCCTCAAAAGTGTCGTGCCATCGGCCAAGGCAATTTTGTCACAAAGGAGAAGAAAGCGAGCGCGTGGAAGAGCCTTTGTAAGGGTGTCAGCGAGTTGATCACGGGTGCTAATATGAGAGATGAAAAGATGACCTTTTGCGACAATGTCGTGAACAAAATGGACGTCAATGGCGATATGCTTCATCCGTGAGTAAAGAACAGGGTGAAGCGATAGGTGTGTCACACCAATGTTGTTGCAAAAGACAGTCGGAGGTGCGCGAAGTGGAACCTTGAGCTCGGATAATAAGTGCTAAACCCATTGGACTACGAATGATGTCGTGGCGAGGGCTCGGTATTCAGCTTCGGTGGAGGATTGTGCAACGGTGCGCTGTTTGCGCGAGGATCAGGATATCGGTATAGACCCAAGGAAGATAATGTAGGCGGTAGTCGAGGTGCGGTCACGAGGGTCCCCGGCCCAATCGGCGTGAGAATAGGCGCTGAGAGTGTTGCACGGATTCTTGCGTAGTAATAGACCGTGAGCAACAATGCCTTTGAGGTATCGAAAAATCTGTTTGACCGCGGTCCAGTGATGAGACAGATTGAGCTAGGCGGTTGACGGAAAAGGCAATGTCGGGACGAGTGAAAGCCAAATATTGTAGTTCACCAATAGCTTGTCTATAAAGATGAGCGTCACAAGGAGAGCTAGATGTAATTGAAGCATCTGATGTGGACATAGGCGTGGTAACAATTTTGGCAACGTCCATTTTGTGTCGCACAAATAAATCACAGATGTATTTGTGCTGCGAGAGAAATAAACCTTCGGCGCATGGGATAGCTTCAATGCAGAGTAAGAAGGAGACCGAGCCGAGGTCATTAACTGCAAAAGAATCCCAAAGTTGGCTGATGAGCCGTGAGATAAGGGCTGCGTCATTTCTAGTAAAGAGAATATCGTCAACGTAGACAAGGAGGAAGAGAATGACGGTGTCGGGGCGATAAATAAATAAAGAATAGTCCGACTTGGACTGTATGAACCCGAAAGCAACGAGAAAGTTACGAAGAGCCCAAAACCATTCATGTGGGACTTGTTTAAGTCCATAAATGTATTTGTACAAGCGACAAACATGAGAAGGTTGAGATGAATCAATAAAGTCGGGGGGCTGTTGCATATAGGCGACCTCAGATAATTTCCCATGTAAGAAAGTGTTGCTGACGTCTAGTTGACGAATACCCCAAGAGCGAGAGACCGCGAGTGCAAGAACAATTCGAACAGTGACTGGTTTTACAACGGGGCTGAAAGTTTCCATATAATCAATCTCAGGACGTTGATGAAAGCCTTTGGCAACAAGGCGGGCCTTGTATTTGTCAATGGACCCATCAGGATGGCGTTTGATGCAGAAAACCCATTTGCATCCAATAATGTTGGTGGCGTGATTACGAGGGACGAGATCCCACGTTCCATGAGAGACTAGAGCATTGTATTCTTCGGACATGGCGGCACACCAATTCGGATCTTTGACGGCGCTAGAAACACAAATGGGTTCAATGGATTCGGGAAGTGGATGATTGGAAGTGGCGGTGAGAACTTTGGCCTTGTAAATATTGTTCTTCGCCCGAGTGACCATAGGATGGGTGTTGGTTGGCGGTAGCGGGACGGGTGGGACGGGCCGAGACATAGAGTGATCCAAAGGAGACGGCCGTGGTGAGGGAGGCTGATCCGTAATAGTGCGAGACTCGGAAGGTGACGGCCCAAGAGGAGAGATGGGTTGCGGTGGTATAGAGGGCCGAGACGGAGGCACAAATGGTTGTGCTAACTTGAGAATTGGTTGAGGTGGCAACACGGATGGAGAAGGTGATGATGATGGCAGTGAGATAGACGGAAATTGGTCCTCACAAAAACGGACATGGCGGGACATGTAGAGACGATTTGTGGTCGTGTCAAGACACTTATATGCACTTTGAGACGTCGAATACCCAAGGAAGAGACAGCGTCGCGACGGAAAGGAGAGCTTGCTAGTCGAGTAGGGATGGAACCATGGATAACATAAACAACCGAAGACCCGAAGTTTGAGATAATTAGGCGTCTTGTTGAATAATTTAAAAAACAGTGTAGTAAAATCCAAGGCTGATGACGGAAGACGATTGATAAGATATACCGCTGTTTGAAAAGCAAAGCTCCAATAAATGCTAGGAAGGTTAGCACGATGAAGTAGTGCGCGCACAATATATCTATGATGACGTTCAACCATACCATTTTGTTGAGGTGTATGTGGTGCCGTGGTTAGCCAACTTATTCCCTCTTTGACAAAAGATTGTTTGTGTGACAAAAATTCACCGCCGTTATCACTATAAAAATTGACAATCTTTTGTTCAAATTGTTTTTCCACAAGACTTTTAAATTGGCAAAAAATTGTGTGAACTTGAGATTTGTGCGTTAAGGGAAATAACCAACAATAGCGACTAAACATATCAACCAAAATCAAATAATAACGAAAGCCATCTACCGATGGTTTAGTAGGTCCCCACACATCAGCAAAAACATAATGTAACGGCCTTAACGCCACAAAAGAAGTGTCCACAAAAGGTAAACGATGCGATTTGCTCGAAAAACACGAGTCATAGAAATTGTCCTTTGAAGAAGAAGTACGAAGTGGTAATTTAAGACAAACAATAAGTAAAGAATTCGTTTTATAGGTCGGGTGTCCAAGCTGAGAGTGCCAAGTGGAGGTAGTCGTCCGAACGCCAAGATTCACAAACTTTTCCGGATGCTTCAGATAGTACGATGGAGGACGTATATGATACGTCCCATTACGACATGTTTTTGTCGCCAGTTTTGCCCCCGAAGCTAGATCCTTAACATCAAAATACGAGGGAAAGAATTCAAACGAAACATTATTATCGCGAGTAAAGAGATGAACATATAGTAAATTGTGCTTGGCAGTGGGTACGCATAAGACATTGTTAAGATGGAAATCACGCGACGAAAAAGAAATAATAGAAGTACCAGTGTGGGTGATTGGCATACCATCGCCATCGGCAATTTGGACCTCATCCGTGCCGTCATACTCCGAGTGATAGGGGAGATTGTTTAGGTCTCCAGTAAGGTGATGAGAGGCTCCCGAATCCATCATCAAAGATTGAGAGGGGTTGCGAGGCGCATGTGGCGGTGGGGTATGCGCAACATTGATGGACGGATTTAGGAGGGACTGGAGTTTGTAGCAATGAGACGCCACATGAAATTGCTTGCCACAAAATTGACATATCACCTATTTACTAGTGGATGTACTTGGATTAGTAGAAATAAAAGAACCATAGCCCGAAGGCGGCCTACCTCGACCAGTATGAATAGGACCGCGAGAGCCACGGTAAGAACCACGACCGCGAGAAGGGGCACCACGGTTGTGGGATGCGTTATTAGCCGTGGCGACGAGGGTCGCGGTCTCGGACTTAAACCGTTTGATGTATGATTCATGGATGACAAAAGTGAGAGCTCATTCACAGAGGCGAATGGACGTGGCAATGTCGTGGTAGTTCGCCGTGAGTCCGGTAAGGACATAGAGTGTGATGTCGTCCAGGTTCAATGGACGATCAAGCATGGCGATCTCATCAATTTTGGACTTCATGTCCGTGAGGTACTCCGTCATGGAGCAATGCGCTATTGAGGGCATCTTTGAGGGCCATGATGCAAGTGCGGTCCGATCTCGAGAAAGCACCCATTAAAAGGACCCAAGCTTCCGACGATGTGGAGGCAGAGTGAATCTAAGGGATGATCTCCGTGACATTGACCCAACGAGGGCTGCTAAGATGAGTTGGTCTTGTTGATACCACATAACATGACCGAGGGGATTAGTTGGAGCGGGTCGGGGCACGGTTCCTTGAAGGAAACCGAGGAGGTTGAGGCCGTTAAGGGTCGAGACAACCTGAAGCCGCCAAGATAGGTAGTTGGTCGGGGTTAGGCGGAGAGTGAGGTGGTGGTGAGAGGATATGTTGACGACGGAGATTATAGGAGGGGCGACAGGGTGGGGGTTGGATGTAGCGGTGCTATTGCCCGATGAGTTATTGCCGGAGTTGTTTTCGACAGAGGCGGAGGCTTGAGACATGGTGGGCGGAGGTTAGGGTTTTGAGAGAGAGAGAGGCGGGTCGTGTGAAATCGGAAGATTATTGGTGGCGGATTGATACCATGTAGAGAATATTTATTCTTATATCATAAGAGGCTTAATTACAATTGTGTAGTATATCATCTATTTATACAACTACAAACTTAATGAGCAAGACTAGTAAATTTAGGAAAGGATTAAGGAAAGTGAATCAAAGATTAGCTCGTATCTTTGGGAGGGATATCCGATTAGGATATCGGATAATCTCGTATAAAAACCACTCTTGTACAGTTGCTTCACGTTTTATGTACAAGGATATGTGAACATTTTAATGCACTAATGGAATAGTATTTTCCTTAACTTGCTAGACTTTGTGTAGATGGATTGGGAGCCGAATCTTCTCCTACATATAAAACTATATTTTCTCCTACACACCTTATATGTTTGCCATGTGTCTAATCATCCATTAAATAATATTTATTTGCTATATTTTATATTGGTAGTTTCCTTGATTTTCTCTCCTAATATCCTTGTAAAAATCACTTCCCCTTAAATTAGGAAAGAAAACTTAGAAGTATTGACCGCACAACTTAAATATTTAGAAGGACGAATTATAAAAAATGCCCGCTAACTTTTGCTTTTAATTCTAAATGCCCGTTGTTTCAAAACATGCTAAAAATGCCTTGTATCTTTTAAAATTTCTAATAAAAATGCTCGAAATGAAAAATAAGCACAAAAAACCTATTTTGTCTGAAAAATAATGCTAAAAATGCCATGTATCTTTTAAAATTCTACCAAAAATGCCCGAATTTTAAAACGCGACTTTTTGATTCAGCAGTGCGCCTCATTGATTCGGATGTCACGTCGGATAAAATGTCCGAATTTTTAAAATCGAGCATTTTTGTTAGAAGATTTAAAACTTAACGCCCATTTTCAGCGGGTTTAGAAAAAGGACATTTAGGATTAAAAGCAAAAGTTAGCGGGCATTTTTGAGAATTCGTCCTATTTAGAATTTGTACATGGAACAAAATGTAAATTATTTTGTATCACGTTTAATTTATCTTAAAAATAACAAGTGATCCGTAATTGTCTCATGACTCACATGCTTCAAGAGTACATTCAACTATAATAATATTTATTTTTTAGCAGATTTTTTTTATGTGTATTATTAATGCAAAAGATAGTAAATTATTTTAGTTGTATGTCATTTTTTCGCCACAACCCACAAGCTTTACTTACGCAAAATGTTTAAAGCTGCATGTTTTCGTTTTTCTAGAATTATCCCGAAAAAGAAAAATTATCCTAAAAATTAAATATGCCCACAATAAATGCTATATGAATTATTTTTTATTTAAAAACTTGCCACATGAAGAGTATAAGAACAAATTTTGATAAATATAAGAAAAGTGTATTGCAATTAAGTTACAAATACGTTGTTACATATATAATTAAGCAACTGAGTATGTAAACAAAAGAAAAAAAATATTGGGTGTTAACTGTTAACTGAAGTGAATTCTTCATATTATAGAAATATATACATTCTAATGTTTATATGTATATATCGTTATATACACATTTTGAGTTATATAAATTCAAAGAAAACTGAGCTAGATTAACGTTGATATTGTATATTAACTAATCAAATTTAGTTGTGAAATAGTTGTTCTCTTGATTTAAATAGTGGCTGCCACGTCATAAAATTGTTCCGCCACGTCATATTTTCAGCCAATAATAATAAATATATATAAATAATAATAATAAACATATCTAGATAATAATAAACATATATAATAATAATAATAATAAATATATATGAATAATAATAAACATATATGTATATAAATAATAATAATAAACATATATATAAATAATAATAATAAACATATATATAAATAATAATAAACATATATAATAATAATAATAAACATATATATATAAATAATAATAATAAACACACACACATACATATATATATATATAACATAATAATAAACACATATATATATACTTTATTAAATAAATACTTTAATAATTTATTAAATTACAAAAAAAAAACCCTACCCCACCCGACCCGAGAACCCCCCCCCCCCCCACCTGGCGACCACGATTGACTAAATCGCGGTGGTGGTGCCGCCGCCGAGCACCACTACCAAATTCGCGGTGGTGGTGACGACTGACGCCCAACCACCACCGCAAATTTGGCAGTGGTGCTCGGCGGCGGCACCACTGCCGCGATTTGAAGTGGTGGTGGCGTCAGCTCGACGCCACCACCACTGCAATCGCAACCACCACCACCGCGATTTAGTAGTGGTGGTGGCGGGGGGGGGGGGGGGGGTTCGATTGGGCAGTGGTGCTCGGGCACGGCGCGAGGGGGGGTGGGTGGTTGGGGACGAGATTTTTTTTTTATCATTTTGTTTTTTATTTATTTTATATAATATTAAAATATTTATTATTTTATAAATAGTTATATATATATATATATGTTGATATTATTATATATATATATGTTTTACTTTTACAAATGATTATATATATATGTTTATTATATATATATATATATTTTAGGGGGCAAAGTGCAATTTATTTTGGGGTGCAAATACAATATTTAAAGTTACAAAGGTTTTGGGGTGCAAATACAACTTGTTGACGTGGCAGCCACTGTACCGCCACGTAGGCATTTTCGGCCCAAATAAGGCAATCGGGCATTTTTGCAAGATTTTTCAAGACTTACGGGGCAGTTTTACAAGGCCCGAAAAATATACAAGAATCGATATTTAATATTTTTTATTAATGGTAGCCCAATCAATTGGAATGAAAAACTGATCCATTATACTTTTCGGTCCCTGGTTTTTTTAGCTTAACCAACCTCAGCCCTAGGTAGATACGTACGTAGTACATACTACATTGGAACAAAATTTATTTTTAAAAAAAAAATTCTTTTTTCCTTTTCATGATTGCTTTAATTATATTCTTAAACAATCTCGGCCCGAATATGCACTTTCATTGAACTTATAAGAAGCTTTAAGAAAATTATCTAATACATGCAGAATTCTTTACAATCATGAAGCTTCCCTTTTGGAAATCTCATCCGTTTAAAAGAATAAGCTTAAATCTAAAGTAGTACAAATGGCAGCCTTCAATCCTCAAGGATTTGAGTTACAAATCCGGTTATTGCTAGAATGCAATGAAACCACGACAGAAAAAGCTAAGTGTGACGAAAACTGAACTCTGAATCATTTTCGTAAAATAATTGGAAAGAGAAAAAAAGTTAAAGAGAATAATATGTCCAAAAGAGTATTTAGGGCGCCCTGACCACGGATCCGGAAAATTAAGGGGACATACTACGTACCGCTTTAAATTTGTCTGTTCTTCTTAAACATATGTGTGTGTTAGTTTGTATATGCATTATCCATAGATCTTCTCAAGAAATCCATGACATGTCGGAGACTCGGAGCTGAATACTACTATCCAAAACCTATGGCTAGAGGGTTGTCAGAGCAGGGAAAATCTTTTTGTTTTGTAACTATTATTAATAAATACTGTTTATGTGAAAAAGAACAAAAAAATAATGAAGTGTAGACAAATGGGTCTTAATTATAAGAATTGTGTTTATAATTTTACTTAAGTATATATTATGTTATTTGTCAATCGGGTTTTAGGACAACACCCCCTTTAACATAGGAATGGTAAATATTACTAGAATAAGTATATTATTATTCATTATAAAGAATTAAGTAAATTATTTCCATGTAATTAATCACACAAAATAGGCACATCATCCTGTACGTTGTAATTAAAGATAAATAAAAGATCCTCATATGTTATGTTATATATATAGGCACATTAACCCCGTATTTATTCTTATAGGTGCAAAATATCTTCTTATAGGCATATATTAAGGTCGTGGCACTATTAAAAAATCGGGGGGAAGGGAGAGTTTCTTATTTTGTATTTTACAAGGGGTAATTTTCTTATTTTCCATATGTTATGTTATATATAGGCATACTAGCTCCCTATATATAAATAAGTGCAAATATCTCCTTCTTATACACATGGTTAATTTTAAAGTGATGGTGTACAACTGTTAAAAGATCATGAGAATGGGGTTAATGTACTTATTTGGTATTGGGTAATTTAGTCACGATATTTACAATTATTATGCCATTTAGTACATAAATAACTATGAATATCACTTCATTTTAGTGATTTTCATCAACAACAACCAAGCTTGTAATCCCAATTAAATTGTGGTAGACTATATGAACCATTAATTAATCGCGTCGAGTCGTGAACATGAATTTTCTGCCTCCATATGTTTCGGTTGACGAGCATGTCTTCATTTAGATCTTTTAGCTTCATGTCGTTCCGTATGACCTCCATCCACGTCTTTTTCGGTCTCCCACGAGCTCTAGCCGTCTGTCCTAAGTCGAGACCTTCAACTCGTCGTACCGGTGCATCTATGGGTCTGCGTTTAACATGCCCAAACCATCTTAAATAGTTTTCTCGCATTTTCTAGTCGATGGCCGCCACACCCAATTTATGCCGAATATCTTCATTGCGCACCTTATCTCTCTTGTTGTTACCGCACATCCAACGAAGCATGCGCATCTCTGTAACGTTCATTTTATGTGCATGACTTTGCTTAATAGCCTAGTACTCGGAGTCATAAAGCAAAGCAGGTCTAATAGTCGTACGATAGAACTTTCCTTTAAGCTTTAAAGGAAAGTTACGATCGCACAGGATTCCTGTTGCACTCTTCCACTTTGTCCATCCAGCTTGGATGCGGTGATTGACATCTCCATCTAACTCTCCATCCATCTGTAGTATGGAGCCTAAATACCGAAAATGCGTACTTCTCGGTATCTCTTGGCCATCCAACTGAATCTTGCCATCGTTGTTTCTACGTTGTTTGCTAAACTTGCATTCGAGGTACTCTGTTTTTGTTCGACTTAGTCGAAATCCTCGTGCTTCTAATGTTTGTCTCCATCGTTCTAATTTAGCGTTAACTCACATTCTTGTCTCATCAATGAGGATAATATTGTCTGCAAGTAACATACACCATGGGACTCGGTCTTGGATGGTTCTCGTGATTTAATCAATTACAATAGCAAACAAAAATGGGCTCAAAGCTGACCCGTGATGTAAGCCAATTGTAATTGGGAAGACGTCTGTTAAACCGCCACAAGTTCGGACACTTGTCACCACATTCTCATACATATCTTTTATGATGTTGATATATTTAATGGGTACCCCCCTCCTCTTCACCAAAGTCCACCATAATACCTCTTGAGGTACTTTGTCATATGCCTTTTCTAAGTCGATAAAGACCATATGCAAATATTTACTCTTTTCTCGAAAGTGTTCAATGAGCTGACGAATCAAATGGATGGCCTCTATGGTCAACCTTCCGGGCATAAATCCAAATTGGTTCTCAGGTATGGGAACAATTTGTCTCAATCGATGTTTGATCACCCGTGTCCATAGCTTTATGGAATGAGACATAAGCTTTATCCCACGATGTTTAGAACTGTTTTGGACATCGCTCTTATTCTTATATAGAGGTATTAGCGTACTCTTCCTCCACTCTTTTGGTATTTTATTTTCTCGCCATATTTTGTTAAAGAGGTCCGTCAACCAGATCGCCCCTATCTCTCCCATGCTTCTCCAAGCCTCGATAGGGATACCATCTGGGCCAACAGCTTTTCGAGTCTTCATCCTATTCGAAGCATCTTTGACTTCCGATCTTCTATTATGACGCATAAAATTGCGGTTCAGATCCTGAAGGGACTGCGAGATGTCACCCACTGCTTGGGTGGGGCCTCCATTGAACAGACCCTCGAAGTACTCCCTCCACCGTGCTTTGACCTGATCCTCACGCACCAAGACATACTGACCTTCATCTTTGAAGCATTTCACTGCATCTAGGTCTCTAGTCTTCCTCTCACTAATGCGAGCAATTTGTATATATCCTTCTCAGCCTCCTTGCTATCCCTCTTCTCATAAATTTCCTTGTACACAGCCTATCACGCTAGTCGAACAACTTTCTTTGTTTCTTTCCTGGCTAGCTTATACTTTTCAAAGCTTGCTCCATCATAGTTCTTCTTCAAATCCATGTAGCAATCTCGTTTGGCCTTGATTACCGCCTTCACTTC
The DNA here is from genome assembly GCA_948329865.1 of Linaria vulgaris. Lineage (NCBI taxonomy): Eukaryota > Viridiplantae > Streptophyta > Magnoliopsida > Lamiales > Plantaginaceae > Linaria > Linaria vulgaris. Next base: position 70,905,935 of record OX415249.1, read on the forward strand.
TTCATTCCACCATGACGTGTCTTTACCTGTCAGGCTACTACCTCGGGATTCACCTAAGAGGTCTTTAGCTACCTTCTTGATACAACAAACCATTTTGGTCCAAGTTGCATCTGCATCATCGTCAATCTTCCAATCTACCTCTTGAACCACTCGCTCCACGAAGGCCTTTTGGGTAGACTCCTTAAGTCGCCACCAATTAATTCTAGGTTCCACCCGGTGCTTACTCCTCTTCAATCCTTGCCGCAGTCTAATATCCAAAACTAAAAGCCTATGTTGCGTAACCACACTTTCTCCGGGGATGACCTTGCAATCTAAGAAACGGCTTCTATCCGCCCTTCTAGCTAAGAAGAATTCTATCTGGCTGTTATTTGACCCACCCCTATAAGTAACCAAATGAGATTCTCTCTTCTTAAACTATGTATTTGCTACAAGCAAATCATAGGAGCGGGCGAAGTCTAACATAGCGTTGCCCGGCTCATTGCGATCCCCAAAGCTATACCCGTCGTGGATGTTCTTGAACACATCACGGCTAGATCCTGCATGACCATTAAAGTCACCTCCAATGAAGAGTTTCTCGCTACTAGGGATCCTTTGTACCATCTCGTCCAAATCTTCCCAAAACTTACGTTTCACAACTTCGTCTAGTCCTATCTGCGGTGCATAGGCACTAATGACATTCAAGATATCCTCGCCTATGACCAACTTGACCAGTAAGATCTTGTCGCCCTTCCTTTTGACCTCCACCACGTCCTCGAGCCAAAGCTTATCTATCATGATCCCAACACCATTTTGGTTCGTCTCTATCCCGGTATACCAAAGCTTACAACCCCAATGGTCTACTACTTTGGCCTTCTCACCAGCCCACTTGGTCTCTTGCACGCATAAGATGTTGATCCTCCTCATGTACATTGCCTCAGCTAACTCGGCCAATCTTCCTGTGAGTGACCACACATTCTACGATGCAAGGCAAACTCGTCGTTCCTGGACTAACTTCTTTACCTTCACCCGTCCTGGAAGGTAAGGGAACCCTTGCATACCTGATACCACACCCAGGCGTCGATGTGGCGCATCGCTTCCGGGCGACGACCTAGCAACCCTTGCCCATTTATCACTACACCCGGGGTCCGATGTAGCGCGTCACTGAGTAGGTAACGCCCCAACGAAATTCATAGTTTGGTTCATATCATAGGATGTGACAGGGTTTTTACGTTGGATATCACAAGCCTACCACAACCCTCCTCCTTTATCCTGGCTTGTCACATGCAGTGATTTTCATATATCATGAAATCAATTATTATTGTACGATTACTTTAAAAGGCATGTCAACAGTTAGTTCAGACATTTTCTCCTGTTGGAGATAATTATTCATTGTAACCTGTTCAGCACCTCTGGGGGAAAAAATCGAAATTGGTCCTTTACTGTGTCTTAGTTACAGTTTTCGTCATTTATTGTGTCCTTGTTTTTTTGGTCATTTATTGTGTATTGCATTACGATTTTGGTCCTCCAGATGAAATCTTAGCCGAAAATGTCATGTAGGAATACGTGTTGCCCTAAATTCATTTTTTTAAATTTTTCGCAAGCAAATTCACACGTTGGAACGACAATTTTTTTTTACATTAAATTCTGACCCGCCCGATCCGGAAAACCCGGTCAAATCGGGTCGGGTGGGTCAGAATTTAAAGTAAATAAAAATTAAAAAATTGAAACCAACATTTTCACATGTGAATTTGCATGTGGGAATTAAAGAAAATTGAATTTTGGCCGGCAAGTACTTCCACGTGACATTTTCGACTCAGATTTCTTTCGGATGACCAAAATCGTAACGAAATACACAATAAATGACAAAAAAAAAAAAACAATAACACAATAAAGGACGAAAAATGTAACTAAGACACAATAAATGACTAATTTCGATTTTTTCCCGCACCTCTGGTGCTTTATCAATTAATCATTTTCCTATAAAAAAAATGACTACACTTTAGTTGACAATTAGTTGAATAATTATAGATATCTTACTTCGTATTGAGTTCAGTGGGCTGCTTCTGGTAAGGCTTGAGCTTCATAGTTAGTCGACGTACACGAATCATATTAAACATGAGAAACACAACTACACAAGGCAATGCGTTGCTCGAGGTATTACTGCCATTACGATATATTTGGTTGATTCCTGCTATAGATTGTTTGTGGGCATGCTCTGTATTATATATTGACATGCGTCGATGCCAAATTATGGAACGCCAAGTTCTATTTACATTTGCACGAGAGCCATTGATCGTCATGAACAGCTTTTCCTCTGTGTTGATCAGTTGATGTTTTAGATCCTCAAATAATACATTTTCCTCATCACACCTTATGTTATAATCATCAGATTTGCGCAACGAGTCGTTTTCAATTACACACATCCATACATTTAGAAAAAGAATTATTAGATTTTCAATTTATATGCAGATCTTATCATACGTCGACACAAATATTCAGATTTAGGTAGATTATATTTTATTCAAACGAAAATATATATATGGTGTTCTAAAGCAAGGTAAACCACCCATGCATATATTTTACTATCCATGTGATATAAGAACACTCTTTTACGATAAAAAATAACATAGTACTGTAATACATGTTGGATCCGAGTCACCCCATTAAAAAATAACATAGTACTTTAACATAAAAAATAACATAGTACGAAAATATATATATGTTGGATCTGAGTCACCCCATTAATGGGGAGGTAGTGCACCATTAAATCATAAGTGCACCATTAATTCATAATGGTGCACTATGATTTAATTATACATTTTAGGTTTAGTATCTTGGCTATAAATAGTTGATTCCTCCTTCATTAAATTCATCCCAATTCAGAGTTTATTTCTGTATTTCCTAAATATACAATGTAGTACCTCGAGTACTTGTGCGGGGGTAGTTTAGGGAGCGGTGAAAGTGAATAGGCTCTGTGGGGGTTGTTCGGGTTGAGTGAAAATTATGTAGTTGTACAAATTTTCTACATAGTGGATTTTACTCGGGTTCCCGTGGTTTTTCTCCGGTTTTGGAGTTTCCACGTTAAATCCTTGTGTTGTTACTATTGTCAATATTTTATTTGTGTTGCTTCGCAATTACCTCATGGGCAAATCCTGGGGGCGGTATTTGAGGCGGTTCAAATACCCAACACATACGTCGACACAAATATTCAGATTTAGGTAGATTATATTTTATTCAAACGAAAATATATATATGGTGTTCTAAAGCAAGGTAAACCACCCATGCATATATTTTACTATCCATGTGATATAAGAACACTATTTTACGATAAAAAAATAACATAGTACTTTAATGTTCATCAGGAGCAAGGTGATATCTTGGACGCTATTGATGATATTGAGAATCCTTTTTTGTTGGATCATCATCAGTGTGGTTTCATGGAGTATATAGATAAGGACTTGGCGGACATATCATTTGGTAGTCATCCCCAAGAATCTCCAAACACTTTATCGTCTCACGCCTCTTCGTCAACAGTATTTGGCAGTGAACAACAAACGGTGAGCCTCGAACCACCACCACCACCACAGAAAAAAGTTTCATCTCATCATGGTCCCATAATTCTAAATTTTGGTGAAAAGAGTATTACTACTAATCATCAATATTCGAGCTGGTTGGACCCTGTGGAAGTGGCATCAGCTTTGAGCAATGAAAAAGGAAAAATAAGAAGCAAAAGTAGTACTAATAGTGGTGGGAGACCAGCATCGCTAACATATGGTCACGTACTTTCTGAGAGGAACCGCCGAAGGCTGCACACTGAACAATTCCTCACTCTGTCCGGAATGCTTCCTGGTCTCAAAAAGGTATCTTTCTATCTATTTGTATTCGGTTTGTAAAAAGTAGTGGCGATAAAAAAACCCTCCACTTTATATATATGTTTATAGCTTTCATTAATAAAAAATTATAGTTAATCCTAATTTCATTTTTTTTATTAATGTCATATATGAATAATGAAATTAGAACAAAATTCTGTAGCACAAAAATCGAACATATCTTCAAATTTAAAGAATAATTAACTAGCATATGACTAACATATGTGACATATCATGATTAAAATAAACATTGATAAAGTAAATTTCAACTCTATAAACTTGAGATAATTAACACTACAAGCTTGGTAAATAGTAAAATCGCTTCTGATTTCAAAATACCAAGCTAAATTATGGTCACCAGGTTTCCCAGCTAGAAAGCAAATTTTTGATTGAAAGTTTGAAACACATGACGTGGAAAACTACCTAGCGATAAAGCAGCTAAAAGAATCCAACAGGGATTACCAAGCGAATTCTCGCTTGAATCCTACATGGAACTTATTACCTAGCGAAAAAAACCGATGACAGTGTCCAGCAAGGATTACCAAACGAATACTCGCTTGAAAGGCGACGTGGAAAATAATTAAATTATATGGGTACTCAGTATTAGTACAGAGTTACCAAGCGAATTTCCGCTCGACAAATGTTTACATATACGTTGAATATTCCAAAATTGGCACGGAAATTTACGCTTGAAAATCGTTTATACATACCAAAAAATAAAATAAATTACGTGGCAATTATTTACCGAGTTTATGTTTGAAGAAAATCACCAAGAAAAATTTCGCTTGCTAAATTTAGTTTCAGATTAATAAAAAATGGCGCATAATAACGCGCCATTATAATTAATTTGAATGTAAATTATATATATTAAGAGCAAAATTAACAATATTTATATTATATAAAAACTATATACACGATTTAGTTATAAATATATATATATATATATATTAATCATTAGCAAAAGTAACAATTATACAAAATTAAACATAAAACTAATGACAAGGATAATAACAAGGTTTAGCAAAAGCTATCACTAAAGTATTATGCATAAACCAACAAAAACTATAAAATGTAAGAAAAGATATTAAAGAAATAAAGATGTAGAAAGAAGAATCAAGGTTTAAAAAATAAAGTGTAGCAAAAGTCAAAGTTTAACAAACATAAAATACTAAAATAAATCACCAAAATTACCAAAAATTAAAAATATAAAGATAACTTTTTTTCAATTATAACTAATTAAAGATAACTTGATAACATATATTGAGAAAGTAGGTACAGAAGAAATATGTGAGTTGTGCTTTGTGATTTTGTAAAGAAAATGTGTTGTATTTATAGTGGATAACTGGATATATACAGTTTTTTTTTGTTTGTTTGTTTGTTTTTTTTTTTTTGCTCGAGCAAGGAAAAACTACGATAAAGTGAAGCACAAGGAGTGCTTCAACGCCTTACAAATGTCAAAAAATATTCAACAAAAGAATACTAAATTCACCAACTAAAAGGAAGAAGTCACCAATACCTACCTATTCTAGTCCATGCTAATACAGGGGGTTAACACATCATTCAAAGAAGGAGAAAGAAAAGTTTTTAAGGTTAGCCTTCACCCAACTCTAAGATCTAGTTTAATTGTTCTCCAAGATCTTGCACTTGTTAAATTCATCACCTTGAAACACAATTTTGTTGCGGCTAGACCATAAGCACCGAATGACCACTCACCATAAGCCCTTCCCCACGGACACCTTCGAAAAGCCCGATACCATTCCACCGTTAATCAGTGATTCGTTGGGACGAACCACTAAGAATCAAATCCACCTATAAAACACTACAAGAATTGACCATCTTTCCAGATCGAAAATTTCCGACCGGAATCTGGTCGGGAGGTTTTCCGACTGCTCTCGACTGGGTTGCGGTCAGAAATGATATTTCTGACCGGAGTTCAGTCGGGAAACTGAATTCCGGGTTTCTCGGCCGGAATTCGGTCGGGAAAATTATTTCTCGACCGGTTTCTGGTCGGAAAAAATTATTCCCGACCGGATCCCAGTCGGGACACTTTGGCGGGTTATTTTCGACCAAAATCCGGTTGGTAATATTAGGGTTTAGGGTTTAAGGTTATTTTCGATCGGAATGCGGTCGGAAATGCATGAATTTTCGACCGAAATGCGGTCAGTAATAATATTCATATTTTTAAATCAACCATTTCGCGTTTTTGGTCGGTAATATAAGGGTTTAGAGTTTAGGGTTATTTCCGACCGAAATGCGGTCGGAAATGCCTGAATTTCCGACCCGTATGCGGTCGGTAATAATATTCATATTTTTAAATCAAGCATTTCGCGCTTCAATTTTAGATAAATCGTTGGTTTAATGATAAATTACAATAATATTAGTTATATATTAGTTACAAAATCAAAAAAAAAATTTGTTGCAAGTTAAATAATTATTTGAAGCGTCGGTTCATAATGTCACTTGTAAATAGATTGGTATATGTCGCTAATAACTACTTATGATTATGTTAATTTCACGTAACATCTAAACATATATATATATATATATATATAGATATATATATATATATATATATATATATCACTATTGTCTTCCCTATGCTAACGTTTGTAACGAATGGTAATCGCAAATGAGAGAGTACTCTATACTATGTATGATTAATATATGTAGAACTTAAAACAAGTTTAGTAGTAAACTTACTATGTTAATGAATATTAACTAATTATTAGTCCAAAAGAACATTAAACTAACTAGATATTAGTTCAATTCATATTTTTAGTGAAATTCTATAGTTAAACTCACAAACACATCAATAATTTTCTAAAATCAAGCCAATAATCAATTATTTTGAGTATTTTCGACCGGAGTTTGGTCGAAAATAATATTCATGATTATTTTCGACCGGAATCCGGTCAGAAAAATATTCATAAGGAATTCTGACCGGATTCTGATCGAAAATCTGGGCAGAAATACAATTCCGACCAGATTATGGGCCGAATTGATTTTTCGACCAGATTCCGGTCGAAAAATCTGGAAAAAAAATGGCAGGTTTTTTAAATTTTCAAATTTTAAACTTTTTCCGACCGGAATCCGGTCGGAAAAACTCAAAAATTTAGGCGGGATTCCGAGAGAAATTCAAATTTTTTCTCCAATGTCTATATATACACTTCATTTTTCACACCATTTTCATCGAATTTACACAACACTTTTCTCTTCATTTCTTCTCTTCATCTTTGAACAATTTTTTCACCAACATAAATATTTCAACATAAACATATTTTTCCTCATTTCTCTTCATTTCATCTTTAAATAACACTTCATTCTTCATTTTATCTTTATATAAACACTTTATTCTTCATTTCATCTTTAAATAAACATTTTTTTTCTTCATTTCTTTTCAAACACTTGTTCTAACATATCTTCCATTAATTCAACACTATTTTGACTAATAATCACTTTTGTGTTTTATATTGGGATAATTAATCGAAATCTTTCAAACAAGCAAAAACAAAAAAAGTATATATTGTTCCGGTAATTATTACTAGAATATTCTTTTTTAATCTGTTAAATATTATTTTCGACCGCACTCCGGTCGGAAATACGTTGAATATTATTTTCGACCGGACTCCGGTCGAAAAAGATTGAAAGACAATTTACGACCGGATTTCGATCAGAAATGTATTTTCCGACCGGAATGCAGTCGGAAAAAGTTTTGACCGGAATGCGGTTGGAAAAAATGTGTTCCAACCGGGGTCCAGTCGAAAAAAGATTTTCGACCGAAGCAATCCCGACCAGATTTTTTCGACCGGAATGCGGTCAAAAAAAGATCATTCCCGACCGAATTCGGGTTATTTCCGACTAGATTTTCGATCGGGAAAAGCCCTATTTTCTTGTAGTGAAACTTCATCCACACACGATAAGCCATTGTGCATTCCAAAACAAATTTGTTAGTAGACTCCGACACACAACCAAAAAAACCACACAAATCATTATTTTCCAAACCATGGACTCCTCTTCACACCATATTAGATTTTGTGGGGATTCAATCCTAGATAACTCGCTTGGCAAAAATGGACACTTTTGGAGCAGATGAGTGATTCCAGAATTCCCTGAATGAATCAACAACTAATCGAACACCAAAATGCGTAAGAAGCCAATACGCAGACTTCACAGAGTACCTACCTGAAGGATCAATAATCCACTTCCAAGTATATGTTTCTGAATAGTCATTTTTAGTCCTCTAAAGTAACAAAGTTTCAAGTTTGGTCTTCCGGTGAAGAAATATTCCTTTGTTTCCCAGAAATTGGCATGTCCCATGTATATGACATTTTTTTTTCTATCCAAATACTTTATATTACTACACTCAGACCCCAATATAAATAAGCATATTTTGCTCCAAAATTAGGTTTATTTTTTCTTTATGTTCTAAATATTTTACATAATTACAGTCAAGCCCAACTTTTAATAAAGTGTTAGTATTTTCTTAAATTTAAGAATAAATAAGTTTATTTTATCTTAAACTTTTATAATCTTTTATTCCTATCACCATCATCACTCAATATCATCACCATTACTATTCATTATCACCTTCGACATTTCTTAACAATCACCATCACCACAATTAGTATTCATCACCACTTTGACTTTTAAAATTTTATAGGAGTAAATATAATTTCAAAAGTAATTACATACACACATACAAGATCGATCAATCACATTGACAAACATACTTTAACATACAAAAACGGTGATCTACATCGGCAATCTAATAAATGGCATCAGAAGAGAAAATTCTGCCACCACCAATGACGATGCGCCGCCTCCCTCCGCCATCCCCAATCTCGAATCGACGTCGGAGAAGAAAATGGCTGCTCGGATCAATGGCGAATTTCCGATGCCCTCTTGATGTTAATTTGGATCTTCAAATCCGACCAATTTTGTGGTGGAGGAGTGGGCAGTGATGGGTTTGTATGTGGAGTTCGGGGTGGTGGTGGTGGTGGTGGTGGTGGTGGGCGGGGACGTTGGAGATGAAAATGGTTTAATTATCTAATTAGATGGAGATAAAAATGATTATTTTCTTTTTCCTCTTATTAACTGTTAGAAAATTAAGCTAATTTTTTTGATATATTGAAAAAGGTTTTTACAATTGAAGTAATAAATATAAAATTATTGTATTCTTAAATATTATTTATTATTAAATTTATATTTAAAATTAAATTTAAGAAAATATAAATGGTTTAAGAAAACAAATTATATGAGGTCTTTAATATAAAAAAATGTTTACACTTTATTAAAATAATTTGAGCTTGAGAGTATAATTATGTGAAACATTTGGAGCAAAAAGAAAAAAATAAACTCAAATTTAGAACCAAATATACTTATTTAAAAATATTGGGCTTGAGTGTAGTTATAAAAGTATTTGGATAAAAATTACAAAAAAAAAAAGAAGTCACGTGCATTGCACATGCCAATTTTCCAGGAATAAAGGAATATTTCCTTGCCGGAGGCCCAAATTTAAAATTTGGTTACTTTAGAGGACTAAAAATAACTATTTACACTTTAAATGAGCAATCTTGAAAAGTGGTTATTATAAATGACCAACTTTGTAAAATTTTCTAAAAAATCCCAACAAGATTTAATCATAGGTGCAGTTCTGATGTACCTAAAGGAATTTGAAAAATCATATTTTCATCAAAATAGGACATTTTAGTACGACAAATTCAGTCCAAACGTTTCGTACAGTAACAAATCGGAACCCACTTACGGATCTAGAGAAAGCTTTTCCCGCAAGTTTCCACGGTCCCTCTATTAGGATAAATTCTCTTCTTTTTTTTTTTTTTTTGCAATCTTATACAACTGAAATTATGTTGGAGCGACCTCATTGTGTCGAGTTTAGCCAGTAGAGCAAGGTAGGAGTGTATGACCACAGCTTCCCAAGAACTCAAACGATAATGGTATCCTTCCATTGATGGTCTATGATACCTAACAGTTCGGATGTAATGTGCACTTGCTTAAACGGAATTTTGTCGCTCAGCCCCGAAATACGGACATTCCGTCGTTCTTTTGCCGTTTTCAGTTAATTCAAATATCTTTGTCCTTCGTCCTCGATTTAATGATGTCTACATAGGAATTCTCCATGAGCAGTGGTGCATCTCCCATTAGGGTATCGCTCGAATTCTGATCTGAAGTCGTTTCATTCATGTCCCTAAGGTGTCTAATTCTTTTCTGGCATCTAGCTGCCGTGTTGATCAGATTTTCAGCAGCACGTGGAGTTTCATCCGATGGTGGCGGCGACGCGGTGTTATTCATCCAATGGTGGTGTCGACGTTGGGGTTTTTTATTGAGTATATCATAAACGTTAGAGTTAACGGTAAATTGTCCTCATCACAACATCTCAGTACAAAAGATTGAAAAAATTGTATTCCTCTTTTTTTTTTTTTTTGGCCTTTCTTTGGTTGTTGTTGTTGTGATTTTTATAGGTTGGAAAATACCAATTCCTTGAACATATATGTTAGGAGTCGGTGGTAATGTTCCATATTTAACCTAATCGGGGGATAATTTGTCAAAACTCATCACATAAGGAGTAGATTGTCTATTCCTTTTTCGCCAGAGATAATGTGACTATTTTCAATATATAAGAATAAAATAACATTAGTTCTTTTTTTCCGGTAGATGTAATGTTAAAAAGAATGCAAAAATATATATCTATATATTGTCGTGAAGACTCATTAAGGAAATGTGATTGTCTGTAACAGACAGATAAAACGACAGTTTTAGGGGAAGCCATAAAGCATGTGCAAAATCTCCAGGAGCGAGTACAACTGTTGGAGGAGAAACAGTTGAAGCAAACTGTGGAATCTGCAGTGCTTGTAAGAAAATCGCAAGTATCAGTGATAGATGAGGAACAATATGTGACAGAGAAGCCATTAATACCCGAAGTGGAAGCAAAAGTCTGCAACAAGGAAGCGCACCTCAAAATCCATTGCGAGAAACAAAAGGGAATTTTGATGAAATTACTTGGCCAGCTGGAGAAGCTAAATCTGAATGTTCTTCACATGAACATTACATCATTTGGAAAATTGGCCCTTGATATTTCCATAGTTGTGGAGGTACGGTTTACATATATCATTCATCATCATATTTATTGGTTTCTTTCTTAAGAAAAAAATTTGGATTGATAAGAGTATTTTAACCTCTAACTATGACTTATATTGCATTTCACTTACAAAGGATTAGCAGTATATGAATCTACAAGTTCTTAAGCTAAAAAAAACGTTTTGAAGAAGCAATACTACTACATACTGTTTTGACCACGTTTTTATCGAAGATGTGTTACATTTGTAAATCAATCAGGGGTAACTGTAAATGATCAAAAAAAAAAATCAGGGGTAACTGTACTTACCATTTTAGTTGTATGAAGTAAGAAAATCAAGTGTTGCATTCAAACAAGGTGATGTGCGTGAAGTATGCACTGATTTTAAATAATGAATATTTACATCTCGTACATCGTTTCTTGACATAGTATCTTTCTCTGTCTCTCCTGTGTGTGGACGTAGGTGGATAAAGAAAGTACCCAGATGGCAAATGAAATTGTTCAAGCTCTTCATTCTTCTCTTAGAACTGCTGCTTAATTATTGAGTAAAATGCAAAAACCTACCCTGTGTTATTTTTAATTGGCAAAAAAAACCCCTGTATTATTTTTATTAGCAAAAACCCCCCTGTGTTATTAGTTAATTAGCACACTCAGCCCAATTCTCTTTTTAGCTTTGACTTTGCAGTAAATGACATTTTTACCCTTGTATAAATATTTTAGATTAAAGTTTTAGGAGCTAAATGGTTTTTTTTTTGTGTAATAGATATGCTATAAATTGTTTAGATTCAGTTTGAATATATAAAACAAGAATAGACAAAAAAAAATTTGGGGTTTTTTTTTTGTATATTTAATTAAATAATTCATAAATGAGGGTAAAAAGGTAATATTAAGCCAAAAATACCAAACCCACATGCAGAAAGGGCGCGTGTAATGCAAACTTGGGCGTTAGGGGGCTAGCTTTTTGCCTTTGACCAAATAACACATGGGGGTTTTTGCTAATAAAAATAACACAGGGGTTTTTTTGCCAATTAAAAATAACACAGGGTAGGTTTTTGCATTTTACTCCTTAATTACTATTATTATTACCAAATTAAAATGCTAGTTGTGCCATCAACTTTAATCAATAAATATGTAATATTGTTTCATGATTCGTTTCCTCGTTTTTGTAGAAGTCATTTTTCACTTTTATATAAGATTTATGAAGGTGTTAAAGCAGATTCAAATTCTATAAACAATATCATGATCAACATTTATTAATTCGGGAAAAAATGCATTAAACTCTCATGTGGTTTGAAAACATGCACCAAAACTCAGCTTGTGGTTTGGTAAATGTCAAGAACTTCCTTTTGGTGTTAATGACTCTACATAAAATTTCATTCTAATTTCGTACTTACATAATCTTTTTTTGTTAGAGAGTAGTGTACAATCGCTCTATATGAGAGTGGCTTAATTTTTGTGTTTCTCTTTAAAATGTCCAATATACTCTTTAACCCTATTTTCATAAAATCCCCTTGTCACTTAGAAACATTCGTGAAACTTATGCACCAAAAAAGCGGATTTTGTTTTGAAAATTGTCCTCTATTGTGGCTCTTGCACGCTTTTACTCCTCTAGTTTGGCAAAACCCGATTTTACTCCTTTCTTTTGGCTCCTCTATGATTTTAGCCCTTTGATGTGGCAAGTTTTGGTTTTAGTCATCTAGTGTCCAACAAGTCTACTTTTCGTCCTCTGGCAATTGTAATCCCAATTTCTTGCCAGAATTCGTCATGAGACATTCGACAATATTTTTTAGCAGGGTGAAGCTCACATGTGCGAAAACACGCTTTTGACACCTTCATGTTCATTACACTACAATTTACACTACAAAATCGAAATATTACAAAACGTTTTTAAATTTTAATGGAATGAAACCCACTTCAAAATCAAACTTTGTGACTAAAAGTTAAATGAGAGTTTCCTGTTTGAAAAGAAAGTTGTTTTCTTGGTCATAATGCATAGATTCATTACCTCATGCCTTACTTTGGGGATATGTGCGTCTCTTATAAAATTGGTAACATAGCTATACACAATTTCGGTTGTTGATTATGTTATTTCACTACAAGATTACATTGCGGTTGCAAAAGACCCAAATCCGGTTGCAGATAGTCATTTGCAACCGCGATGCGGTTGCAGATGACGAGGTCTCGTAAAGCCTCGGTTACTTGTCATCCGCGACCGCATCGCAGTTGCAGATGCCCATCTGCGACCAGAAAATCTGCAACCGCGATGCAGTTGCAGATTTTGCAACCGCAATGCGGTTGCAGAAACTAGGAAAAGCATCTGCAACCGCATTGCGGTTGCAGAAAGCCCATTAAGCATCTGCAACCGCAACGCGGTTGCAGAAAATATTCAACCCATTTGCAACCGCAATGCGGTTGCAAATGACCTGCGAACGAAAATAAAAAAAAAACCAATAATATTCTGGTAATTTACCGAAATATTATTGGTTTTTGTTAAAATTACAAATCGATAATGGCAGCAAATCAATATAGTGAATATACAAGAACAAGTGTAATTAAATAACGAAAAACAATGAATAAAATGAAATGAAAAATGAAAAAAAGTTGAACAAAAAAACATAAAGAAGAAGAGAAATAAAAAAGCAAAAAATGAAGTGTTAGGAGTTATTTGTTTTGGATTTGAAAAAGAAAAGAAGAGAAGTGTTGGTGTTTTTTTATTTTTTGGATTTGGAAAAGAAAAGAAGAAAAGTGTTGGTTTGTTTTTTATTTTTTGGATTTGGAAAAAGAAGAGAAGTGTTGGTGATTTTTTGGATTGGAAAAAGAAGTGAAGTGTTGGTGATTTTTTGGATTTGGAAAAAGAAGTGAAGTGTTGGTGATTTTTTGGATTTGGAAAAAGAAGAGAAGTGTTGGTGGGTATATATAGAAAATGGGGTGAAAATTTGAATTTTTGCGAAAATTCAAATTTCCCCCCCTAGGCCGCCCAAATTTTCAAAAAAATTGAACAATTTGCAACCGCAAAGCGGTTGCTAAAAGTTTTAAAATTTTTAAAAAAATAGCTTTTGCAACCGCGATGCGGTTGCAAATGCCCTCCTATAGGAATTTGCAACCGCATTGCGGTCCCAATAGCCCCTTTCTGCAACCGCACTGCGGTTGCAAAAGCTATTCATACATGAAAATCGCAATTTTATGGGACTTTCTCAATGTGTTTCTGATTTTTAACAACAAATTTCAATGCAACATGTGATATAAACTAATAAATGGTTACAAAATAAGTAATTGAGGAATGAAAGAGTAGATTGAATGTGAGATGATCGAATGAGTTATTAGACCATGCATGAACATATTGTATTTTCTATTTACTACTCATCATCATATTTCTTCTTGTTATTATGATTTGCTTCACTAATAATATGATTAATTGATTGAATTAGTAGACAATTGTTTCACATTACGTTTATTCCTATATGTATCTAGTGATGATATATATATATATATATATATATATATATATATATATATGTGTGTGTATACGAACGTTATCTTTTGAAATCATAGATATCACGGCTTGTCCCACATATATAATGCTTGAAATTGTTATGAGGATTGTAATTATGGTTGTTTTTATCATTATTAGGATAGTTATCAACCAAAATAACAATGTGGCACCTCAAATCATAAAAAAAAATGGCAATTTAAAAGTATGAATGTTTTCAGCAACCGCATTGCGGTTGCAAATACTAGCTTTTGCAACCGCGATGCGGTTGCAAATGCCCTCCTATAGGAATTTGCAACCGCATTGCGGTCCCAATAGCCCCTTTCTGCAACCGCATTGCGGTTGCAAAAGCTATTCATACATGAAAATCGCAATTTTATGGGACTTTCTCAATGTGTTTCTGATTTTTAACAACAAATTTCAATGCTACATGTGATATAAACTAATAAATGGTTACAAAACAAGTAATTGAGGAATGAAAGAGTAGATTGAATGTGAAATGATCGAATGAGTTATTAAACTATGCATGAACATATTGTATGTTCTATTTACTACTCATCATCATATTTCTTCTTGTTATTATGATTTGCTTCACTAATAATATGATTAATTGATTGAATTAGTAGACAATTGTTTCACATTACGTTTATTCCTATATGTATCTAGTGATGATATATATATATATATATATATATATATATGTGTGTGTGTATACGAACTTTATCGTTTGAAATCATAGATATCACGGCTTGTCCCACATATATAATGCTTGAAATTGTTATGAGGATTGTAATTATGGTTGTTTTTATCATTATTAGGATAGTTATCAACCAAAATAACAATGTGGCACCTCAAATCATCAAAAAAATGGCATTTTAAAAGTATGAATGTTTTCAGCAACCGCATTGCGGTTGCAAATACTAGCTTTTGCAACCGCGATGCGGTTGCAAATGCCCTCCTATAGGAATTTGCAACTGCATTGCGGTTGCAAAGTATTTGCAACTGCGATGCGGTTGCAAATGCCCTCCTACAGGAATTTGCAACCGCAATGCGGTTGCAAATTTTGCAACCGCAAATGCGGTTGCAGATTTCCGGTCGTAAAAGACCTGGAAATCTTGTAGTGTTTATTGCTCAACATAAATTAAAACTATTTTTAGATATGCACTACCAGGAGCTTACACACATCACATCCAATATAAAAAAGATTAGGATATGACTATAGAATGGGAGAAACACAAATACCGAGCCTTGTCACCTTATTGGTTTACTATTGAACAATATGTGGAGAGTTTCTATATTGGTCTGAGTACAGTGAATGAATGCTTATTAGATGAAATTAGTCTGAACTCACCACATCAAAGTATCTTTGTCAACATCCCTGGTTACGAGGCTATGCATTTACTGTAATAAATACAAGAGAGGTCTCGTAACATGAATTAATTTTTAAAGAAAAGGAATTGGAAAAGAAAAGAAGATGAGAGAGTTAAGAAAGGAACAAAGGAGGAGAAAGACCACGGTGCAATTGGTGCACCAAAGGACCCATGACTCTTCACCATAATTGTCGGGCTCACAGACAATAAACTCAGTGTTGTGTGGGAAGCAACCCACAATAATAAGTTTTTAATTATTACGTCTTTACTTTAATTATGTTTTGAGTCATACATAGCATTTTATTTCAATTTCTTGTTGAACTAAAACGTTGAGATTGAAAAAATGAAGAAAGTGAAGAAACCATAAGTGGAGAGACAAACAAGACAAAAGCAAGATGATATTGGACGAAGTAAGAATAACACAAATCAGAGCAAGCTGAGCAGGTTTTCCAGTAGATCGCGCGATCACTGCTCCCATTGCGCCTCACACGCGCGATCAAGTTGCGCGATATGATTAGGTGGCACCAGCATTCCAGAATATATCGCATTCAATAGCGCGTCAAAGTTCCAATCGCACCCCATCTGCGCTATGAAGACGCACGATTCAGCTTAATCGCGCGCCAACTTTTTTTTCCAGTACACGTTTCTCAATACGAAGGGCAATAGAAGACATGTGGAAACCAAATCTACGGAATTGGGCTGAGCAATCTCTATCTTTACCTTTCCTACTATATCTATATTTTCCTTATGATTAAATTCCATTGATGCATGGGTTATTTCCATTGTTATTTTATTTATTATAGGAGAGTTATGCAACTTAATGAAAATTTCTAAAATTCTAATTAAGAACTCTCTTATTTATAATTCTAACTACTTTTACAATTCTATTATGAACAAATTAATATTTGTGCCCTGTAAGTTTGCCTTTTTGAAGAATATGCCCATTATCTATCGAGTTTTTAAAAATGCCCTGACTTATGCACTTTTCTTTAAAAAAAATGCCCACCCGCTGCCACATCAGAAAAATTGCGTTTACGTGGCTACCACATGGGAAAAAGGCACACGCCATATTAATATATTTAAAACAAAAATATATCTTTTGTGTTATGTGGCTGCCACATGGAATATATATATAAAATATATATCTTTATGTATTAAAATATCAAAATATATACAAATATCAGAATATATATATATATATATATTTATATATATATATATATTTATGTATTAAAAACAATATCATATTTATATCTAGAATATATATATATAAATACTATAAAAAAATATCATTATGTATCTAAATATATCTATATCTAGAATACATTTAAATATATAAAAAAAGGAAATATCATAAATACCATTTTTTATTACTAAAAATTTAAAAGAAAATTATTAAAAAAAATCAAGAAAAAACAAAAAAAAATAGAGCCCCACCCTCCCCCCCCCCCGCCCCGCTGCAACTCGCGAGTTGCAGCGGTGGCGGCGTCGCCACCACTGCACCTGCGGGTTGCAGCGGTGGTGGTGTCGATCGACGCCACCACTGCTGCAACTCGCGGTTGCAGTTGTGGCGGCGTCGATGTGCAGCGGTGGGGGGGGGGGGGAGTGGGGTTGGGTGGGGGGGCTCTATTGGTTTTTTGTTTTTTTTTTATTTTAAATCATGAAGATATGTTTTTATATTTATTTATATATATAAAGGATATAAATATATGTTCGTTTTAAATATATTCAATGTGGCAGCCATGGCATGTGCATTGACATCCACATCGACTGACACGTCTGCATTTTTTCTGATGTGGCAGCGGGTGGGCATTTTTTTAAAGAAAAGTGCATAAGTCAGGGCATTTTTAAAAACTCGATAGATAATGGGCATATTCTTCAAAAAGACAAACTTACATGACACAATTATTAATTTGTCCTTCTATTATCTCTCATAATGTATAAGGCTATTTCTTCTTTACTTCTCCAATCTATAAAATATTTTGAAAGAAAATTTATTTTTCTGATTGTTCTTTGTAGAAGAACATGACATTTGGAAGATACTACACTTTTTGAGCCAGCAACTGAAACACCAATAAGAGCATCAAAACTCTCTTCAGCTCAACTGAAATTTGATCGCTATCGATTCCTCAACGACAACTGTTTCAACCTGCATTAGGAACTTTTAAAAAGCTTGTTGATGAACAAGAAGTACAAGGGTTGGAGGAGACATTGAAGCAAGCGGGATTAGGCGGCATGATGAGATGACTGTGCATTGGGAACGACACCATTGTTTGCGAATACGATGCTCATTATAAAGACGGCAATGGTAATGTTGGCTTAGGGGAAGATCAGCTGCAATCATAGAGAGAGACATAAACAAATAATAAAAATTGAAGTCATATCAGATCGGCTGTACGCTTGTGCATGAGGCCGTAAAGAAAAGAGAGGTTACTCTTACCCTAGTGTTATTACTTTGCTGCAGCGACTCATCATTAAGTTAACAGCCAAAAAGCATTATACTCTGGAAATAAGTGAACATAATCAATACACGACATACGCACAAATCACAAAAAGAAACAAAAATATTATAAATCGCGCTTTGGAAACATCAACACCGATAGAAAGAAGTTAAAATTACCATCAAAAGAATATCTAACGTTTAAAGTTGCTTACGCTAGTGCAACATCATAACTTACAACCAGATATTTTAATCAAAACGCATAAAAACTATCATACGAAACACAAAGGGCAAAGCAGAATGAAATATCTAACTAAGAGAAACAGTATTCAGAATGAAATAATGGGGGAGAGTGCTAAAAGGAAAAACTAAAAATCATTAAAACTTAAATCTTGATTCTCAACCTCAGGTAAGTTAAAGAAATGACATCCTTTAATGACTAGTAATTTCAACATTTTCATCCAAAATATCCATATTGCGAAACTCGTGTAAGTTTGAGAAATTGTCATTCTCTTCCCCCCAAAGGTTAGATAAGGACTTTCAACATTAGCACCCTCTTTTTCATCCAGTTTGTCCTTTCTCCCTTCAGAACGATCTACGATTGCAAAAGACGTTAGACTCGTGAATACATTAGAAAATCATAGCAATCTAAAACTATACTTAGCATAACACACACCTTCTACCACCTTTTGTTTTCCGGCCTATGGACTATGATTAGTACCTTGACTAACTTTTTCTTCACACGTCACAAAGTCTTGTGGGCTTGCGCTGCGTCGTCCTTCCATATTATGGTTCCTACTCTCACATTTGTAAGGGTCTCTACTCTTGATTTGTGTTTCCTTGGCAACTGCTAGAGTTTCTATTTTCACTAGGAAGGCTAATAATGTCGCCATCATCTTCTTTTGTTGACAAATCCTTTGTCGCCTCGATAACGTTGACTACTGTTGGGATTTCTCTCTCGTTTGGTGGGATATCCATATTCAAGTTCTCAGCACTGGCACCATTACTTAGCTCGAACGACATCTCCATAACCCCGTCAACATGATCCGCCACCTGTGACCGCCACATATTGAAAGTTCATAATCAGAAATTTTTGTCAACGTGTGAAACTAAATAACCTTGACGCTAAAGCAGCATAAGAAAATATTACGGATAAACACATGCACTTTCCATTGAGAAAAAATATTTTGTTGGTAACTCACTTGGACAACCTCTGATCTTTCAAAGCGTAGTTTTTTCAGATCGTTCGGCCTACATGAGTATAAAATATACTTGCGAACCTCAACCATCGATTGAAATCGTCTTTGCATATGGAAATAATACTTTTTGAAAATAGAGTTGTTTCGCAACGGGAAAAAATGTTAGTTCCGATTCGCAAGTCCTCTTTTACACATAAATAACGCAAAGACACTGCAATGTACTGAAAACTAAAATGGAAATATGCGTGCAAACTTTCTCGGTTTGCAAAGGAAGAAAAAGCCATGTTACATTCCACTCTCAATCTTTTCAACTCCACTTTACATAGAATCTTATAGTAAAACATTGAGATTTTACTCAAGCACCATATATGGAAATTCTGCTTGTCTGTGAGAACATTTTCGGACCATGCTAACAACCAAGGATTGATCAAAAAGAAAGAAAAATATAGTTATGCAATGCATGAAGAAAAACATAACCTTATCCTTAGCGCCAGTACCACGTGTCTAAAGCTCTACACGCCATTTTGTCAGACGTTCCTGCAATCCTAACTTATACCTCTCAAAGAATACTGGAGGGCAAGGGTCTTGCACCACAGGTTGTGTGGCATGCTCTCCATCCGGAGACAATCTCACATTCCATAATACTTCCTTCCCACAAGCTAACAAATAATATCCTCGCATTTTTCCTGTTATGACCTAAAAAAGGAAAACCATATGTTTGTGTTAGAATATGTGTAGTGGTGTAGTAGGTGAAGTGGTGTAGTAGGTATAGTGGAGATAATAGTGATTCATTACCTGAATCCTCTTGTATATATAGTTGTATCTGTGATTTGAATTGAATACAACAATTTCTTCTTCCAATTAATAACATGGTATAAGAGCAAAGATCCTTCGGCTCAAATTTGTTTTTTTTCTGGTTGCCGAGCAACCAGTCAATCCGCTTCTGCAACCGCCACCACCAGTTCTGGCGTCAAATCGTTGGTGTTCTATTCTGAAAATTCCGGCTTACCATCGTCGGTGTTCTGTTTCGATTGACGAAACCTTGCTGATACCTCCACACTCCGCGTCACCACCACCGTCCGCCGCAGCTCTCTCCGCCGCCGTTGATCTCTCTATCCGCCGCTGCTCTCTCTCCGTCGCCGCCACTGCTCTCTCTCTCCGCCACCGCCTCTGATCTCTCTCTTCCCGCCGTCGACGCCGCCATGCTCTCTCTCTGCAGCCACTGTGCTATCTCTCAGTCGTCGCCGTCTCCCTACCGCGCTGCTCTCTCTCTGTTATTTCCATTGTCAAATTAGGTCACTGACGTAGGGAATCAAGGTTAATCTTCTTATTTTGCCTTTTAGTTCCTCAATCCTTAAATATTCCTATTGGGCTCTCATCTATTAATATTTGCAGTTTTGCCCTTGCAAATATTTTTTTTATTACAGTCCATCCGTGTTTGCATTAATTTAAAAAAAAATAAAAAAAAAATGAGTGACGATACACCCAAACTAGAAAAACAAACTCTTGTCATGACTGATGTGGTTCCCGTTATGTCCCGTATCACGGAGCTTAAACTTACGGGAGCTAATTATCTCGAATGGGGAAGGACGATCCGCATATATTTACGCAGTATTTCAAAGGAAGATCACCTCACTGATGACCCCCCGCAGATGAAACTCGAAAGGAATAGTTAGAAGATGATGCCCGATTGTTTTTGCAGATACGAAATTCCATCGACACGGAGGTTGTTAGCCTTATTAATTACCGTGAGTACGTTAAAGATTTGATTGAATATCTTGATTTTTTGTACTCTGGAAAAGGCAATATCTCTCGCATTTATGATATCTGCAAAGAGTTTTACCACCCTGATCAAAGTAGTCACTCCCTTCAGACTTACTTTATGCACTTTCGCAAAATTTATGAAGAATTAAATGTTTTCCTACCATTTAGTGCCGACATTAAAGTACAACAATCCCAACGGGAAACCATGGTTGTAATGAGTTTTCTGGCAGGATTGGATCCTCAGTTTGACATTGCTAAGTCCCAAATTCTTCCGAGCACACATATCTCCTCTTTAAACGAGGTGTTTGCACGTGTACTTCGAACAAATTCCAGTTCTGTAATGGATTCTGCTACTCATCCATCTAGTGCACTTGTCTCTCGTAACAATGTATCAGTTGCATCTCCACCAACCGATCCGAATAGGGCCAATCTCCAACACCACACATCGGGGGGAATTGAATGTAATTACTGTCATAAACGGGGTCATACAAAGTAAAATTGTCGAAAACGTTTGAGCAAATAAGGCTTACAGGGGTCCTTAACTCCCTATCAGAGTTATCAGAATTATCAGGCCCCGCCTCAGCCTCCTCATCAAAGTTATCGGCCTACATCTCAGCATCTTAGGTCCTATTCTCACTCGGCCAATATTGCCTCTGCATCCCAGGATTCACCTTCTGGCCAAGTCCTAACAGTCTCTGCCGATGAGTTTGCTAAGTACCTTCAGTACCAAAAAGCAACAAAGCATTCTTCTCATCCTATCACAGCCATCGCGGAGTCAGGTAACCCGAATACGTGTTTGCTTTCATCCACATCCAAATGGGTCATTGATACCGGGGCTACTGACCATATGACACGTAACCCTAATGTTTTCACTACTTTTCAACCCCACACTTCTCCCTCTCCTGTCACTTTAGCAGATGGCTCTTCTTCACATGTCTTAGGATCTGGCACTGTTCACCCTATTCCATCTCTCCCACTTTCTTCTGTTTTAAGTCTTCCTAATTTTTCTTTTAATTTGGTCTATGTGAGTCAAATTACTCATGCCTTGAATTGTTGCGCCTTATTTGTTTCCTGATTATTGTCTATTTCAGGATCTCTTGACGAAGCAGATTATTGGTAAAGGACATGTTTCAGGCGGCCTGTACATTCTGGATTCTACTCAACCATTACCCATGCCCATTGCTTGTTCCGCTGTTGCCACACCTTTTGAAGTTCATTATCGACTAGGTCATCCATCTCTTTCAGTGATAAAGAAACTTTATCCTCAATTTCAAAGCTTGTCGTCCTTAGATTGTGAGTCGTGTCAGTTTTCCAAACACCATCGTCAGTCCTATGTCTCTCGAGTCAATAAACGAGCTTCTGCTACCTTTGAGTTGGTACATTCAGATGTTTGGGGTCCTTGTCCGGTTGAGTCAAAATCTGGTTTCAGATACTTTGTTACTTTTGTTGATGATTTTTCTCGAATGACGTGGTTATATCTAATGAAAAATCGTTCAGAGGTGTTCTCTCATTTTACTACATTTTGTGCCGAAATTCAAAATCAATTTCATACATCGGTGAAGGTCCTTCGAAGTGATAATGCCAAGGAATATTTTTCCAACTCTTTTACATCTTATATGACACAACAAGGCATTCTTCATCAATCATCTTGTGCAGACACACCTCCTCAAAATGGTGTTGCTGAACGAAAAAATCGGCACCTTCTTGAAACAGCCAGAGCACTTATATTCCAAAATCAGGTACCGAAATATTTTTGGGATGAGGCTGTCTTAACAACTTGTTTTCTAATTAACCGGATGCCTTCCTCGGTTCTTCAGGGCTCAATTCCTTACAGCACCCTATTTCCCACTAAGGCCTTATTTCCTATTGAACCACGTATATTCGGTAGCACATGTTTTGCTCGGGATATTCGACCAAATGTAACAAAGTTAGAACCCAAGTCGATTAAATGTGTCTTTTTAGGGTATTCTCGTTTACAAAAAGGGTACTTGTGATATTGTCCCCGCCTTAACAAATTCCTTGTATCTGCTGATGTTGCATTTGCTGAACATTCACCATTTTTCACTACCACCTCTAATAGTGATACTAGTCAGGGGGAGACAGATGATTTGTTGGCTTAACACATCACATATCAAACACATAATGTGGAGTCACCCACACCACCAATTCATCATGTGTATACCAAACGTCCGCGTCCTCTTGTTGCATGTCCTGATCCAGTAGCTCCTTCTTCATCGGATCCGTCAGGCAGTGACCTTGAGCTTCCTATAGTTGTTCGCAAAGGTAAACGCCAATGCACCTACCCCATTTCATCATTTGTCTCATATACGCATTTATCTTCCTCTTTCTGTTCATTTATTGCTTCCCTTGATAGCGTGTCACTTCCTAAAACAACTAATGAAGCATTGTCACACTCTGGCTGGCGTGCCGCTATGATAGAGGAGATGAATGCTTTAGATGCTAATGGTACTTGGGATTTAGTGACTTTACCTGTAGTTAAGCATGCTATTGGGTGTAAATGGGTTTTTGCTATTAAAGTTAATCCGGATGGCTCTGTTGCTCGACTAAAAGTGTGTCTTGTTGCTAAAGGATATGCTTAGATTTATGGGATAGATTATTCTGATATATTCTCTACAGTGGCTAAGTTGACTTGGGTTCGTCTATTTATCTCTTTGGCAACTACTCATGATTGGCTATTATATCATCTTGACGTGAAGAATGCTTTTCTTCATGGGGACTTACAAGAAGAAGTGTATATTGAGCAACCACCTGGTTTTGTTGCTCAAGGAGAGCATGGAAAAGTCTGTTATCTTCGTAAATCTTTATATGGATTGAAACAGAGTCCGCGTGCTTGGTTTGGTAAATTTAGTCAAGAGATTGAAAGTTTTGGTATGAAAAAGAGTAAGTCAGGTCATTCTGTATTTTATCGGCACTCTTCGGTTGGCATCATCCTTTTTGTTGTCTACGTGGATGATATTATTATTACAGGGAATGATGCTCAAGGAATAACATCCCTGAAGACTTTTCTTCAGAGTCAATTTCACACGAAGGACTTGGGATCATTGAAATACTTCTTAGGAGTAGAGGTGATGAGAAGTAAGAAAGGCATTTTCTTGTCTCGGCGAAAATATATTTTTGATCTCTTGACTGAAACAGGAAAATTAACAGCCAAACCATCTAATACCCCGATATTACCTATTGTACATTTGTCTCAGGATGGAGATTTATATGAAGATCCTGAAAGGTACATGCGACTGGTTGGAAAACTAAATTATCTTACAGTCACACGGCCATATATTGCATACTCAGTTAGCACTGTAAGTCAATTTAGTTCTTCTCCAACAGTTCATCATTGGGCAACTTTGGAACAAATATTGTGTTATTTGAAAGGAGCACCCGAACGAGGCATACTGTATAAAAAGCATAATCATAAACGTTTAGAGTGCTTCTCAGATGCAGATTGGGCAGGATCCAAAATTGATCGGAAGTCTATTACTGGATATTGTGTTTTCTTTGGAGGAAACCTAATTTCTTGGAAAAGCAAGAAACAAAATGTTGTGTCTCGATCGAGTGCTGAATCAGAATACTGCGCTATGACTCAATCAACTTGTGAGGTAATGTGGATTCATCAACTACTGACTGAAGTTGGCCTTCAAACTTCGGTACCTGCAAAGCTATGGTGTGATAACCAAGCGGCACTTCACATTGCCTCCAATCCCGTGTTTCACGAACGAACCAAACATATTGAGATCGATTATCACTTCGTCCATGAGAAAATACAACAGAATTTGATTTCTACGGGATATGTGAAGACTGAAGATCAACTTGGAGACATTTTCACAAAGGCTTTAAATTACGGCTCGTATTGATTATCCTTGTAACAAGTTGGCATGACTAATATCTATGTTCCACCTTGAGGGGGAGTGTTAGAATATGTGTAGTGGTGTAGTAGGTGAAGTGGTGTAGTAGGTGAAGTGGAGATAATAGTGATTCATTACCTGAATCCTCTTGTATATATAGTTGCATCTGTGATTTGAATTGAATACAACAATTTCTTCTTCCAATTAATAACAATTTGAAAATAGAATCCTGGAGGTAACTTCAATGCAAGGCGAAGAAACACCTTTTGTCTTGTTGCCAATCACTAAAGAAACAAGTCACCATGTATCTGTAGTTCATGTTTCCTGAAAATGAGCATTTTCTATATTGTGGGGTGCATTGGGGGATTTGGGGGATGGATGTTATTGCGTAGTTTGAGATACCTCATGCTTCTCCTGGATGTATTCTTCTTGTGCTCTTTCAGACCTTAATAGTTTAAAGAGAAACTCGTGACTTTCTGTTACATTAGCTGCAGTCAGATGCAGATTCTTCCCTTATGGTGCTCGGCTGTACACTTGTGTATGAGGCTGTAAAGAAAATGGAGGTTACTGTTATCCTGTTGTTATCACTTTGCTGCAGAGACTCAACATTAACTAAACAGCCAAAAAGCAGTATACATTGAAAACAAGTGAACATAATCAATACATGACATACGCACAAATCACAAAAAGAAACAAAAATATTACAAATCACGCTTTTGACACATCAACACCGATAGAAAGAAGTTAATGTCTTACGTTTAAAGTCGCTTACGCTTGTGCAACATCATAACTTAAAACAAGATTTGTGAATCAAAACGCATAAAAACTATCATATGAAACACAAAGGGCAAAGCAGAATGAAATATCTAACTAAGAGAAATAGTATTCAGACTTAAATAATGGGGAAGAGTGCTAAAAACTAAAAAGAAAAACTAAAAATCATTAAAACTTAAGTCTTGATACTCAACCTCAGGTATGTTAAAGAAAAACGCATCCTCTTTGTCGAAAATTGACTAGGAATTTAAACATCTTCATCGAAAATATCTAGATTGGGAAACTCAGGTAAGTTTGAGAAAATGTCATTCTCTTCCCCAAAGGTTAAATGAGGACTTTCAACACTTCCATTTGTTGTCTAGAACTGAATCCGCAATAAGTTTGAGAAAATATTATACTCTTCCTCTAAAGTTCGAGGAGAACTTTCAATATTTTCGCCCTCTTTTTCATCAAGTTTGTCCTTTCTCCCTTCAGAATGATCTACGATTGCAAAAGACGTTAGACTCGTGAATACATTAGAAAATCATAGCAATCTAAAACTATACTTAGCATAACACACACCTTCTACCACCTTTTGTTTTTCGGCCTATGGACTATGATTAGTACCTTGACTAACTTTTTCTTCACACGTCACAAAGTCTTGTGGGCTTGTTGTGCGTCGTCCTTCCATATTATGGTTCCTACTCTCACCTTTGTGAGGGTCTCTACTCTTGATTTGTGTTTCCTTGGCAACTGCTAGAGTTTCTATTTTCACTAGGAGGGCTAATAATGTCGCCATCATCTTCTTTTGTTGACAAATCCTTTGTCGCCTCGATAACGTTGACTACTGTTGGGATTTCTCTCTTGTTTGGTGGGATATCCATATTCAAGTTCTCAGCACTGCCACCATTACTTAGCTCGAACGACATTTCCATAACCCCGTCAACAGGATCCACCACCTGTGACCGCCACATATTGAAAGTTCATAATCAGAATTTTTTGTCAACGTGTGAAACTAAATAACCTTGACGCTAGAGCAACATAAGAAAATATTACGGATAAACACATGCACTTTCCATTGAGAAAAAATATTTTGTTGGTAACTCACTTGGACAGCCTCTGATCTTTCAAGGCATAGTTTTTTCAGATCGTTCGGCCTACATGAGTATAAAATATACTTGCGAACCTCAACCATCGATTGAAATCGTCTTCGCATATGGAAATAATACTTTTTGAAAATAGAGTTGTTTCGCAACGGGAAAAAATGTTAGTTTCGATTCGCAAGTCCTCTTTTACACATAAATAACGCAAAGACACTGCAATGTACTGAAAACTAAAACAGAAAATATTCGTGCAAACTTTCTCGGTTTGCAAAGGAAGAAAAAGCCATGTTACATTCCACTCTCAATCTTTTCAAATCCACTTTACATAGAATCTTATAGTAAAACATTGAGATTTTACTCAAGCACCATATTTGGAAATTCTGCTTTTCTGCGACAACATTTTTAGATCATGCTAACAACCAAGGATTGATCAAAAAGAACGGAAAATATAGTTATGCAATGCGTGAAGAAAAACAGAACCTTATCCTTAGCGCCAGTACCACGTGTCTAAAGCTCAACACGCCATTCTGTATGACGTTCCTGCAATCCTAACTCATACCTCTCAAAGAATACTGGAGGGCAAGGGTCTTGCAGCACAGGCTGTGTGGCATGCTCTCCATCCGGGAAAGTAGACAATCTCACATTCCATAGTACTTCCTTCCCACACGCTAACAAAGAATATCCTCGCATTTTTCCTGTTATGACCTAAACAAGGAAAACCATATGTTTGAAAATAGAATCCTGGAGGTAACTTCAATGCAAGGCGTAGAAACAAATTTTGTCTTGTTGCCAATCACTAAAGAAACAAGTCACCATGTATCTGTAGTTCATGTTTCCTGAAAAGGAGCATTTTCTATATTGTGGGGGTGCATTGGGGGATTTGGGGGATGGATGTTATTGCGTAGTTTGCGATACCTCATGCTTCTCCAGGATGTATTCTTCTTGTGCTCTTTCAGACCTTTGTAGTTTAAAGAGAAACTCGTGACTTTCTGTTACATTAGCTGGTGTTAGATAAAGATTCTTCCCTCATGGTGCTCGGCTGTACACTTGTGTATGAGGCTGTACGTAAAGAAAAGGGAGGTTACTGTTATCCTATTGTTATTACTTTGCTGCAGCGACTGAGCATTAACTAAACAGCCAAAAAGCAGTATACATTGAAAACAATGGAACATAATCAATACACGATATACGCACAAACCACAAAAAGAAACAAAAATATTACAAATCGCGCTTTTAACACATGAACACCGATAGAAATAAGTTAATGTCTTACGTTTAAAGTCACTTACGCTTGTGCAACATCATAACTTACGTCAAGATTTGTGAATCAAAACGCATAAAAACTATCATGTGAAACACAAAGGGCAAAGCAGAATGAAATATCTAACTAAGAGAAATAGTATTCAGACTTAAATAATGGGGAAGAGTGCTAAAAAGAAAAACTAAAAATCATTAAAACTTAAGTCTTGATACTCAACCTCAGGTAAGTTAAAGAAAAAGGCATCATCTTTGTCGAAAAATGACTAGGAATTTCAACATCTTCATCAAAAATATCTAGATTGGGAAACTCATGTAAGTTTGAGAAAATGTCATTCTCTTCCCCAAAGGTTAAATGAGGACTTTCAACACTTCCATTCGTTGTCTACGATACTGAATCTACGATAAGTTTGAGAAAATTGAGAAAATATTATACTCTTCCTCTAAAGTTCGAGGAGAACTTTCAACATTAGCACCCTCTTATGATCCAGTTTGTCCTTTCTCCCTTCAGAAGGATCTACGATTGCAAAAGTCGTTAGACTCGTGAAGACATAAGAAAATCATAGCAGTCTGAAACGAAATTTACCGTAACACACACCTTATACCCACCTTTTGTTTTTCGGCCTATGGACTATGATTAGTACCTTGACTCTACGACACAATTCTGGGAACTTGCGCTGCGGTTGTCCTTCCATATTCTGGTTCCTACTCTCACCTTTGTGAGGGTCTCTACTCTTGATTTGTGGTTCCATGGCAACTGTTAGAGTTTCTATTTTACTTGGCAGGTTATTAATGCCGCCATCATTTTCTTTTGTTGAAAAATCCATTGTCCCCTCGATAACGTTAACAATTGTTGGAATTTCTCTCTCGTTTGGTGGGATATCCATATTCAAGTTCTCAGCACTTCCACCATTACTTGGCTCGAACGACATCTCCATAACCCCGTCAACAGGATTCGCCACCTGTGACCACCACATATTGAAAGTTCATAATCATAATTATTTGTCAACTTGTGAAACTAAATAACCTTGAAGCTAGAGCAGCATAAGGAAATATTATGGATAAACACATGCATTTTCCATTGAGAAAAAATCATTTTGTTGGTAACTCACTTGGACAACCTGTGATATTTCAAGGCGTAGTTTTTTCAGATCGTTCGGCCTACATGAGTATAAAATAAACTTGCGAACCTCAACCATCGACTGGAATCGTCTTCGCATATGGAAATAATACTGTTTGAAAATAGAGTCGTTTCGCAACACGAAAAAAATGTTGGTTCAGACTCGAAAGTCCTCTTTTACACATAAATAACGCAAAGATTGTGCAATGTACAGAAAACTAAGACGCAATTGCAAATTTTCTCGGTTGGCAGTGGACGAAAAGGCATTGTTACAGTCCACTCTCAGTCTTTTCAAATCCACTTTACATAGAATGATATAATAAAGCATTGAGATTTTACACAGGCACCAGATCTGAGAAATTGTGCTTGTTTGCGAGAACATTTTCCAATCATGCTAACAACCAACGATTGATCAAAAAGAAAGGAAAATATAGTTATGCAATGCTTGAAGAAAAACAATACCTTATCTTTAGTGCCAGTACCACGTGTATTACGCTCTACACACCATTCAGTCAGAAGTTCCTGCAATCCTAACTTATACCTCTAAAAGAATACTGGAGGGCAAGGGTCTTGCACCACAGGTTTTGTGTCATGCTTTTCATCAGCGAAAGTCGACAATCTCACATTCCATAGTCCATGTTGCCCATACCCTAACAAAGAACATTGTTGTATTTCGAGTGTTGTGGCTAAACAAGGAAACCATATGTTAGAACCGACATTTTCTACATTGTGGGGTGCATTGGGGGATTTGAGGGCTGGATGTTATTGCGTAGTTTGAGATACCTCATGCCTCTTTAGGATGTATTCTTCTGGTTCTCTTTCAGACCTTAATAGTTTAAAGAGCAACTCGTGACTTTCTGTTACATAAGCTGTAGTCTTATGAAGATTCTTCCTTGATGGTACTTGGTTGTACACTTGTGCATGAGGCTGTAAAGAAAAGGGATGTTATTGTTACCCCATTGTTATTACTTTGCTGCAGCGACTTAGCATTAAATAAACAGCCAAAAATCAGTATACACTGAAAACAAGTGAACACAATCAATACACGACATACACTCAAACCACAAAAAGAAACAAAAATATTACAAATCACGCTTTTCACACATCAACACCGATAGAAAGAAGTTAAAATTAACATCAAAGAATATCTTACGTTTAAAGTTGCTTACACTTGTGCAACATCATAACTTACAACAAGATTTTGTGAATCAAAACGCATAAAAACTAGGGATAAAAACATCAAGCCCCCAAACCTATGGGTGTTTTGCACTTTGGTCATTAACCTATGTTTATCAGCACCTTGGTTCTTAAGCTATAGGGTGTCTGTTCGATTTAGTCCCCCAGTGGTTCTCGGCCAAAAATCGCCAGAATATTTCGTTCACATGCGGCCCATGCGCATGTCAGAATGGCATTTTCGTCCATAAATACGGGAGTTTATTCTGTAACGTTTCACCCCTAAACCAATTAGAATATAAGCGCTTTGCCCCCTAAACCTATTAAAATATGAGCGCTTTGCCCTCTAAACCTTATTTCAGGGGGCAAATCGCTCATATTTTAATAGGTTTAGGGGGCAAAACGCTTATATTCTAATAGGTTGAGGGGTGAAACGTTACAAAATAAAGTCCCATATTTATGGATGAAAATGCCCTTTACACGTGAACGAAATATTTCGTCGAATTTTGGCCGAGAACCACCTATAGCTTAAGGACAAAAGTGCTGATAAACATAGGTTAAGGACCAAAGCGCAAAAAAACCCATAGGTTAGGGGGCTTGATGCTTTTATCCCCAAAAACTATCAAACGAAACATAAAGGGCAAAGAATAATGAAATATCTAACTAAGAGAAATAGTATCCAGACTGAATGGAATAACGGGGAGAGTGCCAAAAAGAAAAAAACTAAAAATCTTTAAAACTTAAGTCTTGATTCTCAACCTCAGGTAAGTTAGAGAAAATGGCATCGTCTTTGTGGAAAAAGGACTAGGAATTTCAACATTATGCCATTATTGAGAAAATGATATTCTCTTCCCAAGGTTAGATGAAGACTTTCAATACTTCCATTCATTATCTAGATACTGAATCTGCGTTAAGATTGAGAAAATGCCATCCTCTTCCTCTGAAGTTCAAGGAAGACTTTGAACATTAGCACCCTCTTTTTCATCAGTTTGTACTTTCTCCCTTAAGAAGGATATAGGAACGTTAGACTCGTGAAAACTTTAGAAAATCATAGCAATCCAAAACAATATTTAGCGTAACACACACCTTCTACCGCCTTTGGTTTTTTGGCCTCTGGACTATGAGTAGTACCTTGACTAACTTTTTCTTCACACGTCACAAAGTCATGTGGGCTTGCGCTGCGTCGTCCTTCAATATTCTGGTTCCTACTCTCATCTTTTTTAGGGTCTTTACTCTTGATTTGTGGTTCCATGGCAACATTTAGAGTTTCTATTTCACTTGGCTGGCTATTAATGCCGACATCATCTTCTTTTGTTGATAAATCCATTGTCGCCTAGATAACGTTGAGAACTGTTGGAATTTCTCTCTCGTTTGGTGGGATACCCATATTCAAGTTCTCAGCACTGCCACCATTACCTGGCTCGAACGACATCTCCATAACCCCGTCAACAGGATCCGCCATTTGTGACCACCACTTATTGAAAGTTCATAATCAGAAGGTTCTGTCAACGTGTGAAATTTAATAACGTTGACGCTAGAGCAGCTAAAGGAAATATTACTGATCAAATAATGAAAAGACTGAAATAAACGCAAGCATTTTCCATTGAGAAAAAATCATTTTGCTTCTAACTTACTTGGACAACCTATGATCTTTCAAGGCGTAGTTTTTTCAGGTCGTTCGGCCTACATGAGTATAAAATACACTTGCGAACCTCGATCATCGATCGAAATCATCTTTGCATATGGAAATAATACTATTTGAAAAAAGAGTCGTTTCGCAACAAGAAAGAAATGTTAGTTCAGATTCGCAAGTCCTCTTTTAAACATAAATAACGCAAAGACTGTGCAATGTATTGAAAACTAAGGCGCAACTATTCGTGCAAATTTTCTCGGTTTGCAAAGAAAGAAAAAGCCATGTTACATTCCACTCTCAATCTTTTCAAATCCACTTTACGTAGAATGTTATAATAAAACATTGAGATTTTACTCTAGCACCATATTGGAGAAATTGTGCTTGTTTGCGAGAACATTTTCTCATCATGCTAACAACCAAGGATTGATCCTAAAGAAAGGAAAAGATATATTTGCAATGCATGAAAAAAACAGAACTTTATCCTTAGCGCCAGTACCACGTGTATTACGCTCTACACACAATCCTGTCAGACGTTCCTGCAATCCGAACTTATACCTCTCAAAGAATACTGGATAGGAAGGGTCTTGCACCACATGCTGTGTGGCATGCTCTCCATCAGGGAAAGTAGATGATCTCACATTCCGTAGTCCATGCTGCCCACACCCTAACAAAAAATATCGTTGCATTTTACCTACTGTGACCTAAACAAGGAAAACCATATGTTAGAAAATAGAATCCAGGGGAGGTAACTGCAATGCAAGGTGTAGAAACATCTTTTGTATTGTTTCCAATCACTATTCCCTAAAGAAACAAGTCACTGCGTATCTGTAGTTCAAGTCTCATGAAAAACCGACATTTTCTATATTATGTGGTGCGTTGGTGAATTTGGGGAATGGATGTTACTACATGGTCTGAGATACCTCATGCTTCTCTAGGATGTATTCTTCTGGTGCTCTTTCAGACATTAATAATTTAAAGACCCACTCGTGAGTTTCTAGTACATTAGCTGCAGTCTGATGAAATTTATTTCTTGATGGCGTCAGTTGTATGCGTGTGCATGTGGCTGCAAAGAAATGGGAGGTTACTGTTACCCTATTGTTATGAATAATCTGCAGAGACTCAGACAGCCAAAAAGCCGTATACACTGAAAACAAGTAAACATAATCATTAAGAAATAGAGTAAGAGGTACAGATATACCACCACATTTTCATCAATTTGAGATGCACTTGGATTACGTATTTTTCTTGTTGAGACTCGAGATGATTCTGGCTGCTACCACAAATGTAAACCATAATTAGAGTAAGTGAACTGTTCAAAGTGAAATGCATAATGACACCGGCACCATAGCAGAAATTTCAACAAATATGATTTGACAATAGATCGTAATGTATATATATGCGTGTGTCGGTTACAAGAGTATAATCTAATAATACAACGAGTCTATCTCAAATCAGGCCTACACTATGTATCTCGTGTAGAGTTGGTCTGGAACACCCCGAACTAACGCCTCGATGCTTGGATGGCAATAGTATATCGGTGACTAGATCGGTTGTATGTCGGTGATCGTCTTCGATATGACATCGAGGATTACCCTCGATGTGAGATCGGTAATGTGGTGGTATGATGTATCAGTGGAACACAAGGTAGTCCCGATATCGAATGTGATATCGAGAGTGATATCGGTAACGTATTTCGATGTGATGCGTGGTAGCTGAGGGATAATAATTGCTTACTTTGGAATCCAGGTGCCGCGTATTTATAGACCTCGGGATCCGGGGACCACAGTAACATATCGATGAATATTACCGATATGACATCGAGAGTGATCCCCGATATGGTATAATATGGGCCTGGTTTGGGCCAGGCCCAACATACGGGAAATGGCCATATCATGTAGTCCCCCAATTTGGGGATTCTTGTCTTAGAGATAAGAATTCGCAAATTTAATTTTAAATTTCTGGGTTACATGTACCCTTCTTCCCGCCAGTTCAAATGACAGAGATCAAATATGCGGGGAATGCACTTTGTGATGAACTTCGATGGTCCCCCTAATGCAGTGGGCGCATAGTTTGAGGTCCTCGTTTGAATTATGTGTTCCTTGGAGTTGACTTTCTTATAAATATGGGAGTCACACTTTTAGGCTTTTTGCGTAATAGGATAAGATGTCGGGGTTCATCGTCGATATTGCGTCGAAACTCATATTCGATATGATGTCGAAAGTATATTTCGATGATTTGGTGTGTTGTCGTATGCTGATGAAAGGTTGTGCTGGAGCCAGCTTTGTCCTTTACCCACATGTACTCCAAGCGATGTGGTGAGGGGACAGATGGATCGTTGATGATTCCGAACTGAACTCGGGTTATCCCAGGCTGCCTACGTATCCCTTTGGGGGAATCAAGTCGGACGTAGTTCATTTGTCTATTCTGCACTGTGCGGCTTGGTTTGGACCATATCTCCTTGCAGGAAGGTCCAAATCTCAAATCGCTTCTTGATATGGAAAGTAGACTCCTTTAGCTTTCCAAGCATATAAGGTACTTGTTGGGGAGATAAGTATATCGGTAGTGACATCCGATATAAGATCGGGTATTCTGGCACATCGGAGATATTTCGAGGTTCCACCATATCGACCATATCTCGAGATCGGTATATCGAAACCTCGATCTGCTTCTTCCTATGGGTAGCTGACACATGTAGCTTTCCATACATATATTATATATGTCGAATGGATAAGTACATCGGTAGTTATGTTCGATATAATATCAGGTATTGCAGTATGTCGAAGGTATGTCGAAGGTATGTCGGGGATCTATGTCGAATATGGCATATCGGGGATGATATTCGATGTATATTTCGATATAGACATGACGGGGTGATCCCTAGGTGTTTTTCCACGGTCGTTGAGAAAAATATTGAAGGGTCCCTGTGGGAGTAGCTGTCTGCTGCCCTTATTGTAACTTGAATTTATCCCCTTCCGGATTATTTCCGATTCGTGGTTCTGTAAATGAATATTTATTTCTCTGTGGTCTTCATAATATGTGACTCTTCATGGCCCTATTGTCTGATAACTTGTTGAATTTTTATTGTCATGACGATAGCATATGCAGTATTCCGCTATATGAGTCGTATTCATTTCGTTCTCGTATTTGATGAGATTTCTTTAATCTGCTTGTTGTCAACAAGGAATGATTAGAATTTCCTCGGGGTTGGTAGAAACATGGGTAATCTGCTACCGTTCAAATGTTTATGGTTGAGCCCGTTATCACATGGGATGTTTTTCTTGTGGGTAGGGGTGCATCCCGTTATCACAGGGAACCTGCTACCGTTGCAATGTTTATGGTCGACCCCGTTATCACAGAGGAACCCGTTACCGCTCATGGGTAGGAGCCTTTTCTTTGTCTTTTTTGTCTATGTCCCTTGGTGACTCAGTCGTCGTGGAGTGTATGGGTCATTAAGCCCTGTAAAACATCACAGACAAGAAAGATTTTCGATGTAAAAGGTAATATGAAAGCACGAAATGATGCGCATGTGTTATTTGCGGAATGTTCCCTCAATCTGGGAATTTCAGTTTTATGCAAGAAAAGGGGTTTCCATTGTGTTCTAACGGGCCTGTTGTACCTGTTTGTACCTGTTGTACCTGTTTAGACGGATAATATTGGATAATCTGGGGGAATGCCCTCTGAATCCCTCCTTTTAAAAAGCGAGGGTTTAAAATTGCATATGTCCTTTTCGGATATAGTAATGTGTGGTCCTTCGGGCTATGTACCTATAAGAGGGCGATGTGCTAAACACATATATATGGGAATACTCCCGGATTCTTCGTGCAATTCTCTGCACTTCCGTAATGTCCGATTAGGACATATCCCTACATGAAATATGACCTCCCACAAAGCAAAAAATAAAAAGGTAATGACGAATAACGGTCGAAGGCTAGGTAAACCTAACTTGCCTACGTATCCCGTTGAATGGGGAATCAAACCGGCGTAGTTCCCCCTGTTTTTTTCTTGGATCGACCCCGTTATCACAGGGGATTTTTTCTTGGATTGGCCCCGTTATCACAGGATTTTTTTCCTGGATCGACCACGTTATCACAGGGGATTTTTTCTTGGATTGTCCCCGTTATCACAGGGAATTTTTTCTTGGATCGACCCCGTTATCACAGGGGATTTTTTCTTGGATTGGCCCCGTTATCACAGGGAATTTTTTCTTGGATTGACCCCGTTATCACAGGGAATTTTTCTTGTGTTGGCCCCATTATCACAGGGAAATTTATCGTGGATCGACCCCGTTATCACAGGGGATTTTTTCTTGTGTTGGCCCCGTTATCACAGGGAATTTTTTCTTGGATTGGCCCCGTTATCACAGGGAATTTTTTCCTCGATCGGCCCCGTTATCATAGGGGATTTTTTCTTGGATTGGCCCCGTTATCACAGGGAATTTTTTCTTGGATCGACCCCGTTATCACAGAGGATTTTTCTTGTGTTGGCCCCGTTATCACAGGAAATTTTTTCTTGGATCGACCCCGTTATCACAGGAGATTTTTTCTTGTGTTGGCCCCGTTATCACAGGAAATTTTTTCTTAGATCGACCCTGTTATCACAGGGGATGTTTTCTTACTTAGCGCCTCAGTATGTCGTTCATCGAGAATAGTGTTGGCTCAGGTTTGCTCGAGATGGATTTCGAAGAGATCGGAGTGGAATTTTCTGAAAACGAGATGTTCGGGTCTGACCAGTTGATTGGCGACCAGTCTGGTGCTGAATCCTCTTCTCCGCCGGAGGCTGACGATCCCAATGTAGGTGAATGGGGCTTGAGGATCAGCCCCCCGACATATAAGACCTCGGAGAAGTACGAGGGTATGACGTCTCATGTTCCTCATCATGTTGGTTATTACTCCGACGAGTATGACATCCCTGAGGGGTATAAGGTCATATTCCCTAGTGCAGATCAACGAATGCATACTCCACCGAAACGCTGCATTACTGTTAATCCCAAGCATTTTAAGAACGGACTGCACTTCCTAATTGATCATGCGGTTAGTGTTATCATTGCGAGCATCGGGGTCTGCTTGGGGCAGCTATCCCCCCATTCTCTTGGGTACATGATGGCTTTCATTTGTGTCATGAGAGCCTTGGGTGCCCCTTGCAGAGTTAATGAGTTCTGGAAACTCTTTAGTGTCATGGTCAACAGGAAGGGTGGTGACGAGGGGTTCTTTTGCGTGCGGGCCCAGACGGGTCTTAGGTTCGTGCAATATACACAATCCAGTTATGGATTTGGAAATAAGTGTGAGTATATGTATATCTAGGAGAGGACGGCTGGTGAATTTGATGTGCTTCCTAGTGTGTGGTGCGAAGTCACCAAATATGAGAGACGAGCCGCTGTCGGGACAACTGCACATAGTCCCGAATGTCTGAGGAATATGATTAACCATCCGTACGACGGTACCCTGCGTTGCAGTGACGTAGTTTTGCCAGCAGGTGGGATATCTCCCGTACGTTATAACGGTCCCTCTACTCTCGGTAAGTGTTATATCTTTACAAATCGATAGCTTCCTCTCAATTTATCTCTAGATCTTATGTTTCATGTATCTTGCAGGCGATTTGGTAGAGTACTGTAGTCTGGACGCGATAGCGGAACGTAGACAGCTGGGGCCGAAGCCGCTACAGATGACGCACCTCCACTTGTCAAGAAGAGGGGTCGTGAGGGCGTACGCAAGAATGCAAAGAAATTTGTTCCCTTATCGAGTGGTAATACTGCCGGGGTGGGTAGTGCCTCGTAGTCTCAGCATGACGTTGATGTTGGGATGTCCACGGGGCAAAAAAGAAAACGGGAGGGGGTAGTTCAAGTGGGGATCACTCCGTGCCCGGAATGTATTCTTGGTATGAGACTTGTATTTCAAGTCTTTTTCTGATTTTAGGGTGCTTCGGCGAGTCAACATAGCACATCCATCTTTGTACCTGGTCACCTAGAATTTTGCCGACTCCTTGAGGTGTCGGGAATTTGATCTTCTGGTAATATGTAGAGACCACTGCCCTGATCTGGTTGAGTGCCGGTCAGCCAATGATGGCGTGGTAGGGGAATGGGATGTCGACTATTTTTTATTTTATCGGCGTCAGCCGGGTGCGTGGGTTTCTCCCAAACACTGTGGGCAATATATCGTGTCCGAGTGGAACTACCTCTGCTCCGCCAGATCCGGTCAATGGGGTGGATATCGGCTCTAGCCGTCCCGGGGCTATCATCATGTGCTCGTAGGCTTTTGAGAATATCAGGTTTGCGGAGCTTCCGCTGCGGTCAGGGCCAACGGACTAAGTTGCTCCAAGTCTCTCCTGGTGAAAGAGGTCTTCTGCTCCACGTACGCTTCTGGTATGATTGCATTTGTGTACCCAATGTAGGCCCCGCCTTGGACTCTTCGTGTTATAGTTTCTCGGCTGCGAGCAGTGTCAGCTCCCAAGGCACCTCCATTGATCATGTTTATGACGCCTCTGCTCGGGGCATTCACTATGGTCCTACCGCGCTCCTGGGGTGCCTCACTCATCTTCTGCTTTCCTCTCCTGGGTGAGTAATTTCTTCTAGGGGATAAAGAATGTTCCGCCCCTCCTAGCATTGTCCTTGGCGCTTCTGACAAACTCGACCAATTTTCCTTCTTTAATCAATATTTCAATTTCATTCCTCAGGTGCGTACAATCCTCC
The DNA here is from genome assembly GCA_948329865.1 of Linaria vulgaris. NCBI lineage: Eukaryota > Viridiplantae > Streptophyta > Magnoliopsida > Lamiales > Plantaginaceae > Linaria > Linaria vulgaris. The sequence continues at coordinate 70,944,723 of OX415249.1, forward strand.
GTCATGTGTCCAGGTTGACGGTGGTACGCGCAGTATTTGCCCGACGACTTCATCCCGAGAGTCTCATTCAACGGCCTGGGTTCCGTCAACCATCTGTTTCTCTTCGCCACGGCCATCACCTCCAGAATGCCTCTATTCAGCGGGGTGTACGTCCTTGTGGGTCTTTCTCTGTTGCGATCTCTGTCCGCGTTCCTGCTGGAAAATGAACCTTGGCGCGTTGCCATCATCTCGTCCTCGTAAACCATTTGGTTCGCGAGCATGTTGATCTATGCTATGGTGGGCTCAGTCAATTTGATTAGCTCGTCGGCGAACCTGCGATGGGTCGTACCCTTGAACAGCATCATCATAACCTGCCCGCCATGCGGTTCATCCACCTTCAACAATTCATCATTGAACCTCTTCATATATTCCCGGAGGTTCTCCATTTCCCTCTGCTGCACCGCACCGAGGTGTAACAGGTTGGTCTTCATTCTCTTCTGGCTAGAGAACTTGTTCTCGAAATTTTCCCTTAGTTACTCGTAGTCCGTTATGGATCTGGCCTCCAGCCTAGCAAACCAATCCAGTGCAGCCCCGTTAAAGTGGTGGATAGGATCTTCGCCTTTATGTTTCTTGAGTAGTTGTGCAGATTCAAAATGCTATCGACTTGATGGAGATGATCTATAGGATCACTTCTTCCGTCGTATGGCTTGATCACTGGGATCTTGTCCCCTCTTTGCAATATCTCAGCCTCTATCTCATCCAAAAACGGGGTCATGCTGCGACCCTTCCAATGACTCTGAGTCACCTTCCTCATCAACTCCGCCCTTTCGCGGTCTAGTTGTTCCATCCTCCTCGATATTACCTGCAGTACTTCTGCATCCTCATTTTTTGAATGTGCAATCTCAGCGCGGTCGCGACTGCGTTCCATTCTCCTGATTATTTCCGCCCTCTCGCGGTCATGTCGTTCCATCCTTCTTGCTATCTCTCGGTCTAGGGTCCTAGTGTCCCATCTCTCCGACCTGTCGTAAGCAACGGGCGATATCTCTCTGAATGAGTTCCCCGTATCCTCATGTTCATCATATCCTTGCCTTGCCCTTCTCTCACCCGCTCGGGATTCATGGGGCCTTGCCCGAATATCCTTTGTCCTTTGTTCCGCCAGTCGTGGAAGCAAAGTCTCCAATGTAGTGTCAAGCGCCGCTTTTACAGAAGCATTGATCTGCGCTAGCATTTCCGGGGTTATGGCGGCATGGGGAACGATGCTCTGACCTGCAACCATTGTCTCCTTTGAGCCGGGAAAATCCGAGTTTGGCACCTCAGTCATCGGGACATCAGCTGCCGGGATTTCAGTGGTGGGGCCCTCAGTAGCGGGTCCCACCGCATTTAGTATGGTAGTGGTTGGACCAGAATTTGTGGCTCGCAGTGGCCTCCCGGGCCCGCGCCTACGTCGCGTTTCATTCTGTGATGGAGGAAGCTCCGTCTCAGCTTGAGTCATTCTCTGTTCTTGGCCAGTCGGCTGTAGAGGGGGTGGTGTGTCCTCAATCCTCGTGTTTCTAGTCGCAACTCCGTTAAACTTGGATATGGTCCTCCTTCCTTGCATCTTGGCGTCCTCATCAGTGAACTGGTATTCCCACAGACGGCGTCACTGATTTGACAATAGATAGTATTGTATATCTATGCGTGTGTCGGTTACAAGAGTATAATCTAATAATACAACGAGTCTATCTCAAATTAGGCCTACACTATGTATCTCGTGTAGACTTGGTCCGAAACACCCCGAACTAACGCCTCGATGCTTGGATGGCAATAGTATATCGGTGACTAGATCAGTTGTATGTCGGTGATCGTCTTCGATATGATATCGAGGATTACCCTCGATGTGAGATCGGTAATGTGGTGGTATGACGTATCAGTTGAACACAAGGTAGTCCCGATATCGAATGTGATATCGAGAGTGATATCGGTAACGTATTTCGATGTGATGCGTGGTAGCTGAGGGATAATAATTGTTTACTTTGGGATCCGGGTGCCACAGTATTTATAGACCTTGGGATCCGGGGACCACAGTAACATATCGGTGAATATTACCGATAAGACATCGAGAGTGATCCCCGATATGGTATAATATGGGCCTGGTTTGGGCCAGGCACAACATACGGGAAATGGCCATATCAAAGTACTTATAGACGAGATGCATATATATACATGTAAGTAAAGTTATGATGGCCAGAAGCTCTACCTATTTTTTTTACAGACAAGTTTTACTCTTTAGATTAAATAAGCCATACCTCAAGCTCTAATTCAGCTTCAGGGCATGACGTGGAGACAGTTTCAGTGCTCAAAATCCATTCTTAATTACAACATCAAATAATTCTGATGGATCTCCCTGTGAACATATGCATTTAAACCAATGTTGTCAAAAGCACTGTTAGAGCGCGCCCCGAGCGAAAATCAAAGAAAAACGCGCAGGAGCGCTGCTGTTGGGCCTATTTTTCCTGAGGCGCTGTTAGAGCGCGCTTGGAGCGCAAGTTCAGCTTTTTCTCTTCTTTTTTTTTCGGAGCCCAGCCTAGTTCTGCTTTCTTTACCAGTTTAGAGTTTAACTTTAGCCCAATAAAGTGTAGGCTACGGAAAGAAATAGTGGGTTGTTCAGTTAAAGCCCAAAACCTACATTAAATGAAGTAGAAGAAAAAGGTTTTTGGCAAAAAATGGTTCCCAAATTGCAATTTTAAGTATTTCTTTAATATGTTTTTTTATATTTTATATTTTTTGTGAAAGCGACTATGAATGATCTTTATGGATATTTTTGAATCTGAGAAATATTGGTTTTAGACTTTTAGTTGAAATATGTTTTTGAACATTCTGAAGATTATATTATTTGATATTTTTGTTCTAGTCAATATTTTTTCCAATGTTGTTTACGTAATTATATTTTTATATTTGAAATAAAATAAAAATGCCAACATTTGTGGAGCTTACGCTTAACGTCTCTGAGCTTACGCTTCGCTTCTAAGTATGAAAAACGCTCGTCCTGCGCTTTTCGCCTTTCACAACACTGATTTAAACATATTGATGGCTCTCCCTGTGAACATGCATTTAAACAGATTAAAATGCCTCATACCAGAGGAAAAATTTACAAAAGGCTTTTAAGACCATGAAAACAACATGCGACAAGGCCAAAAAAGGTACCTCATTGAGAATCGCTTCATTAACTTCCAATGGAGTAGATTTTTTCTTCGAAGGGTATGCTAATAACAGCTGACTAGGCTTTTATTCTTGCTGTTGGCTGGCCTCTGATTTATTCAAACCATGAAAGGTTTGAATCTCTAAAACTGGGACTTCATTCAAATTTCTCTCCAGATCAGAACTCATTTTCAGAATTATAGTTTTTTAGGATAAATGATTTATCTGTACTTAAAGAAAATCACACAAGTTGAAGATGAAGAGAGAGTGATGAATGCAACAATGTGTCTCCACTTACGTGTATAAACTCTTTATGTGAACACTGGTTAATTTTGCTCACTAGGTCTAAATACTTCAATGGAATAAATATTAATGGGGTTATATCCTTTCGAAAAATATGGTTAGAAGATTCACCTAAAAAATCTGGTAATATGAGAAAAAGACAAGATGCAGTTAATTCTAGATAAATTTTCAAGTTTAGGAAAAAGAGTTAAGAAAATATCTAAAAATCCTAACTATAGTTATATATACGTATATAAATATCTAAAAATTTCGTGTACGGACATGAGGAATAGCAATCTACTTCAATGTACGTAACTCAGAAAATCCGAGACATCCTTAACGCGGAACCTTTTGCATAGGCATTCACGTTGCATTTAATTAATATCCAACATCCAGTTTCCGCAGAAACTGTAGAAAAAGGTGTAATGTATTTAAGTTGTGGATTTTAAAACCTTGAAGGCCATAAGCAAATTAAGCTAGGCACTTAAAAGTAAAAAATTAAACAAGCTTCTATAAATGTCGTGTATTCTACCCATACAAGCCACTTTGAACTATGGTCCGCTTCATTTAATAAACGAATGCCTGACCATCAAAAAGAAGAGGATAATTTTCAAGTTTCACAGACATTAAGCATCACTTAAAGAATAAATACTACCCATAGAAAGTACAGAGTTGCTGAATTTCTCGGCTTTCTTTCACTAAAAACAACTACGGATAAAACAAGAGTATTACAATTACCATATTGGAATGCTCATCATTTCACCCGGTAGTACTAGTAACCAATGTGGTATAAAAGTTGTATTCATATTGATCCCCGTTCACAAAAAAAATTGTGGCACATATGGACAAAAGAATAGAAAACATTGTGATTATCTTAAGAGAAACTTGTCAAAACAATACTAGAAAAGAAGAAAAAGGGAAAAATAAATATACAGAGCATATCGAATTTCGAAGATATTCATCCCTCCCGACCAATAGTGTACAAGCCTACAACATGTATATCTCAAATTCTCAATATATGTTAAGAAACCGAAAAAAGTTTGTCAAGTATTTTGTACAAAAAGAACATTAACAATCAGCAATAACTTTAATCATTTTTGGGTAGCTAAACGAATGATGTCGTAGACACATATAGGGGTGGGGAAGGGATGGGATCCCACGACGTGGGATCCCTCGTCAAGGGATCCCATGTCGTGGGATTCAAAAACTCACTCCCGTTCCCGTCCCTCCAATTGAAGGGATCCCTCGCCGAGGGATCCCTTGCCGAGGAATCCCTCACCAAGGGATCCCTTAATCCCGCCATTTTTTAGTCGCAAATTAGTCACTTTTTAACACTGGAAATTGGAAGGATTCCCGCGAGAATCTCTCCGATTTCCAGATTGTATCTAGCACAAAATATGTGCTTTTTTCTCCTTCTCCACTTTCCCCCCTGAATATTTCATCTTTAAAAGATGTCTTATTTTCGACATTTATAACGAGTATCGACATGTTAACACGAATCACAATCCAATAACTAGATCACATTCAAAAATCGCATTCCGCTATCACAAATCCCAAAAGAAAATCCTTCGCGGCTCAAAACTCACATGACACAAGACACAAGTCACAAATTATCTAACCATTACAAAATAAATAAATATCACAATTTAAATAACTAGCAATAAAAAGTTGTCCTATTCTTAATATTTCTCATACGCACTCACATCACATGTGTTTTATTTTTTTGCAACTAACCCCCCAATAGGCCTAGTAATTATAGCTTATAAAAATTGGTGGGATTCTCTCCTCCCATGGGAATCGGAGAATGACTCCCGTTCCCGTCCCTCGACTGAAGGGAATCCCGTCCCTCGCGGGAATATTTCCCGTGGGTAGGTACGGGTAAGAGAATTTCCCTTACCCGTTCCCACCCCTAGCCACATACATACATACTTGGAAACAAAAAAGTGACAAAACCTACTGCCACGCCACAAATCCAAGTCCTCCAAACTAAACATGGTGCGGAAAGCAAACAGTTCCAACATAAACCTCAAATACATAATTTTTATGTGTACCTGATAAAATAGACCTAATCAGAATGAATCATGAATGAAGGATTATCCTATTCATTGAGACGAAAGAATCCCACGTTAAGCCTCTTCAAGTGCCATCATATAATTACCTTGTCCAAGAATTCAACCTAAACTTGTATAAAAGCATGAAAACATCTAATTTGTAAAACAAGAAATTTCAACTTCCAAAGCCTGATCATGATATAGCAGTTAACCATATATTCAACAACATTCGAATTCAACATACAAGGCAATACTTTCATCAAGACCGTTATTCTTGAACGTATATAATAGCTTTGCATGCCAACGTGGTAGATTCAGCATTTTTGGCCAAATCTGGGAGGGCCTTCAGCTCTACGTCAATGGTTCAAAGTTGCCCTCTAAAGCAATAAACATAAAACCAAGCATAACTTCAAGGGTCTCAGCAACATTTAGGTAGAAATAACCAGTAAAATATTAGTATATTTGGAATGTAAATACTAGGATCCTGTTTTGAAAAAAGTTACATTATGAGTTCCAAGAGTTGAGCGATTTATAAAGTTGATGTTGCACGCAGTATAGATTTTAAAGCCACAAATAATTCATTATCAAGTATTATAGCATGAGACTTGGCAACAGAATGACAGTATGAATTACAAGAGTCCAATAGGCCACAGAAGTGAGGGCCAAGAAATTTAACCGGAGTTTATGAACCCTGTCATCTTTATTATTAATATAAGAGTAAACGGAACTCGTGTCGTGACGTGACGTGAAGTATATATATATATATATATATAGGGAAATGACAGCAGTACTAGGAGGATAAAGCTAAAAGAACCTATGCCAATAATCCTCAAGTCAATAAATTAAACCCCTTGAAGCTCATCCACATGAGTTCAAGCATAGATCAATAGGCGAGACCGACGAGCAACTTCACCACCACAATAGTAACAAGATACTTCTCATTGTTTAGACATTCAATTACTCAATTGAATGAATATACACGAACCAAACTGTAAAACCCTAACTCGATGAATTTGTGCCTAATTATATCTTAAATGAAATTCAAAGTGACCAAAATCCATCAATTAAGTCAACTATATGATTGATTGGGTGGTACAGCAGTGTAGTGCACTTTTAGGCTCTTCTTTGAACAGTAATAATTTACTTCAGTATTTTAGTTAAACTCAAAATCATTACAAGGAAAATGTGAACACCTTCCATTCCGGCCCTTGAAGGTGTTCTTTACATTTTCTGAAAATTTAGCGAATTAAAATTACATTCCTCGTTTAATGGCTTTGAATTTTGCGATACTGTCACCATTGTCGGAATCGTCTCGGCGAGGAGAAGATTCCAAAAAAAAAACGGCGTGTTTTTGTTGGGAAAATTGACAAGGGCAACTCGAACAGGTTGGGAAAGATTAGGGAACAAAGTGTTTATTTACAAAGTTCGGGGAGTAGTGCCCAAAAGTTGTTATAGTGCGAGGGGTTTGATGTTTTTTTTCCTAATTTTTATAATAGAGAATCTTTGTCATGTCCAAGTGAGAATTTCTAATATGAAATTTTGTAAATTAAGGGATTCCTTAATATCCTTTGATTGATTGAAAATGGCATAACAAAAAATAATGAAATGTTGCTCTTTTTTTCTAATTTATCGCATCCCATTTTGTTGTAGTAAATATGCCCATCACGAAATAGAGTTACAAAATAAAAGAAGATTTGACGTTGTGCTAGATATATATCATTGCGCATATAGCTTAAAAGGCTTAACATGTACGTAATCAAAATGTGACTGAAAATGTTCGCATAATATGTAAATTGCATTAAACATATACACAAATTATGCATAATCATATTCTGACTCATTTGCTAAAAGATGATGAATTTCACGTGTTTATGTAGGTTGAAGGGTAAATAATAAGTAGAAAACAATCATACATAATTGGTTTTAGTTGTCATATTCTTAACGTCATTTTTTACCCTTTTTTTTGTCCAAAAAATGAATGCAAATCTAGTATCTTTGGCCGTACTAGGTTTAAGTAATTAGAAGTGAAGGTGAACTAAATAATAATTTTAGAAGGGTTATAGAAAACAATATACAAAATGTCTCTCTACTATTAGAAATTTGGCTCTCGCCTCCCATATCTTTAACTTTTTTTGCTTTATAAATTTAAATTTAATTTCATAACTACTCAAAATACACGATAACTATGTTTCTTTGTAAACTTTCTAGAAATTTTGACACAGGGTCGTGAATCGTGATTAACAACTTATATTTAGTATAATATAATTAATTTATTTAAAAAATTATAATTTAAACATGAATAGAAATCTAATCATATATATAACTTTTTTAATGTAAGAGAGAATTAAGAAACAAATTTTTTTCTTTGATGAGAAGCTTCAAATAATAATAAAACTAAAATAGACTATAGATTAAAATTGTATTCCAACTTATAACAAAACTAATAGTAAAAAATCAGTATCAACATAACTAGTAACTATCTTTATATGATAATATAGTTTATCGAATTTGTCAATACACGGCATACCACAAAAAGCAATGAAAATATTACAAATCGCGCTTTTGACACATCAACACCGATAGAAAGAAGTTAAAATTAACATCAAAATAATTTCTTAAGTTTAAAGTCCCTTACGCTTGTGCAACATCATAACTTAAAACAAGATTTGTGAATCAAAACGCATAAAAACTCTCATATGAAACACAAATGGCAAAGCAGAATGAAATATCAAACTAAGAGAAATAGTATTCAGCCTGAAATAATGGGGGAGAGTGCTAAAAAGGAAAACTAATAATCATTAAAACTTAAGTCTTGATTCTCAACCACAGGTAAGTTAAAAACATATTGCATCCTCTTTGTCGAAAAGATGACTAGGAATTTCAACATTTTCATCCAAAATATCTTAGATTCGGAAATTCAAGTAAGTTTGAGAAAATGTCATTCTCTTCCCCAAAGGTTAGATGAGGACTTTCAACACTATCATCTGTAGTCTAGATACGGAATCTGCGGTAAGTTGGAGAATATGTCATCCTCTTCCTCTGAAGTTCGAGGACTTTCAACATTAGCACCCTCTTTTTGATCCCGTTTGTTCATTCTCCCTTCAGAAGGATCTATGATTGCAAAAGACGTTAGACTCGTGAATACTTTAGAAAATCATAGCAATCTAAAACTATATTTAGCTTAACACACCTTCTACCGCCTTTGGTTTTTCGGCCTCTGGACTATGATTAGTACCTTGACTAACTTTTTCTTCACATGTCACAAAGTCCTGTGGGCTTGCGCTGCGTGGTCCTTCCACATTCTGGTTCCCACGCTCATCTTTGTGAGTGTCTCTAGGTTCTATCGCAACAGTAAGAGTTTCTATTTCACTTGGCAGGCTATTAATGCCGCCATCATCTTCCTTTGTTGACAAATCCATTGTCGCCTCGATAACGTTGACAACTGTTGGAATTTCTATCTCGTTTGGTGGGATATCCATATTCAAGTTCTCAGCACTGCCACCATTACCTGGTTCGTCCGACATCTCCATACCTCCGTCAACAGGATCTGCCACCTGTGCCACCACATATTGAAAGTTCATAATTAGAATTTTTGGTCAACATGTGAAACTAAATAATGTTGACGCTAGAGCAGCATAAGGAAATATTATTGATCAAATAATGAATAGACAGAAATAAAACACAAGCATTTTCCATTGAGAAAAAATAATTATGCTGGTAACTTACTTGGACAACCTGTGATCTTCCAAGGCGTAGTTTTTTCAGATCGTCCGGCCTACATGAGTATATAATATACTTGCGAACCTCAACCATCGACCGAAATTGTCTTCCCATATGGAAATAATATTGTTTGAAAATAGATCGTTTCGCAACAAGAAAACAATGTTAGTTCAGATTCGCAAGTCCTCTTTTACACATAGATAACGCAAAGACTGCGGAATGTACTGAAAACTAAGACGCAAGTATTCGTGCAAATTATCTCGGTTTGCAGAGGAAGAAAAAGCCATGTTACATTCCACTCTCAATCTTTTCAAATCCACTTTACATAGAATCTTATAGTAAACATTGAGATTTGACTCAAGAACCATATCTGAGAAATTGTGCTTGTTTGCGAGAACATTTTCTAATCATGCTAACAACCAAGGATTGATCAAAAAGAAAGGAAAAGATATATATATATATATATATATATATATGCAATGCGTGAAGAAAAACAGAACCTTATCCTTAGCGCCAGAACCACGTGTATTACGACGCTCTACACGCCATCCTGTCAGACGTTCCTGCAATCCTAACTTATACCTCTTAAAGAATACTGAAGGGCAAGGGTCTTGCACCACAGGCTGTGTGGCATGCTCTCCATCAGGGAAAGTAGACAATCTCACATGCCATAGTCCATCACACCCTAACAAATAATATCAAATAATATCGTTGCATTTCACCTGTTGTGACCTAAACAAGGAAAACCATACGTTAGAAAATAAAATCCAAGGGAGGTAACTACAATGCAAGGTGTAGAAACATCTTTTGTATTGTTTCCAATCACTAAAGAAACAAGTCGCTGCGTATCTATAGTTCAAGTATCCTGTAAAACCGACTTTTTCTGTATTGTGGAGTGCGTTGGTGGATTTGGGGGAATGGATGTTACTACATAGTCTGAGATACCTCATGCTTCTCCAGGATGTATTCTTCTGGTGCTCTTTCAGACATCAATAATTTAAAGACCAACCCGTGAGTTTCTACTATATTAGCTGCAGTCTGATGAAATATATTTCTTGATGGCGCTCGGTTGTATGCTTGTGCATGTGGCTGAAAAGGAAAGGGAGGTTAATGTTACCCTATTGTTATTAATTTGCTGCAGAGACTCAGACAGGCAAAAAGCAGTATATACTGAAAACAAGTAAACATAATCAATAAGAAATAGAGTAAGAGGTACAGATTTACCACCACATTTTCATCAATTTGAGATGCACTTGATTTACGTCTTTTTCTAGTTGAGGCTCGAGATGATTCTGGCTCCTGCCACAAATGTAAACCATAATTAGAGTAAGTGAAATGCATAATCACATCGGCACCGTAGTAGAAATTTCAACAAAGACTTATGGGCCAGATGCATATATATACATGTAACTAAAGTTATGATGGCCAAAAGCTCTACCTATTTTTTTTACAGACAAGTTTTACTCTTTAAATTAAATAAGCCATACCTCAAGGTCTAATCCAGCTTCTAGCCATGACTTAGAGACGAGTTTTAGTGCAGATAAACCATCCTTAATGACAACATCAAATAGTTTTGATGGTTTTCCCTGTGAGAATGCAGTTAAACAGATTAAAATGCGGCATACCAGAGGACATACATACAAAAGACTTTAAGACAGAGAAAAAAACGTGCTACAAGGCCAAAAAAGGTACCTCATTGAGAATCGCTTCATTAACTTCCAATGGAGTAGATTTTTCCTTTGAAGTGAATGTTAATGGGACCTCACTAGGAATCTCTTCTTGCTGTTGGCTGGCCTCTGATTTATTCAAACCATGAAAGGTTTGAATCTCTAAAACTGGGACTTCATACAAATTTCTCTCCAGATCAGAACTCATTTTCAGAATTATAGTTTTTTAGGAGAAATGATTTATCTGTACTTAAAGAAAATCACACAAGTTGAAGATGAAGAGAGAGTGATGAATGCAACAATGTGTCTCCACTTACATGTATAAACTCTTTATGTGAACACTGGTTAATTTTGCTCACTAGGTCTAAATACTTCAATGGAATAAATATTAATGGGGTTATATCCTTTCGAAAAATATGGTTAGAAGATTCACCTAAAAAATCTGGAAATATGAGAAAAAGACAAGATGCAATTAATTCTAGATAAATTTTCAAGTTTAGGAAAAAGAGTTAAGAAAATATCTACAAATCCTAACTATAGTTATATATACGTATATAAATATCTAAAAAATTCATGTACGGACATGAGGAATAGCAATCTACTTCAATGTAGGTAACTCAGAAAATCCGAGACATCCTTAACGCATAACCTTTTGCATAGGCATGCACATTGCATTTAATTAATCTCCAACATCCAGTTTCCGCAGAAACTGTAGAAAAAGGTGTAATGTATTTAAGTTGTGGATTTTAAAACCTTGAAGGCCATAAGCAAATTAAGCTAAGCACTTAGAAGTAAAGAATTAAACAACACTTATAAGTAAAAAATTAAACAAGCTTCTATAAATGTCGCGTATTCTACCCATACAAGCCACTTCGAACTATGGTCCGCTTCATTTAATAAACGAATGCCTGACCATCGAAAAGAAGAGGAGAATTTTCAAGTTTCACAGACATTAAGCATCACTTAAAGAATAAATACTACCCATAGAAAGTACCGAGTTGCTGAATTTCTCGGCTTTCTTTCACTAAAAACAACTACGGATAAAACAAGAGTATTACAATTACCATATTGGAATGCTCATCATTTCACCCGGTAGTACTAGTAACCAATGTGGTATAAAAGTTGTATTCATATTCATCCCCGTTCACAAAAAAATTGTGGCACATATGGACAAAAGAATAGAAAACTTTGTGATTATCTTAAGAGAAACTTGTCAAAAAAATACTAGAAAAGAAGAAAAAGGGAAAAATAAATATACAAAGCATATCGAATTTCGAAGATATTCATCCCTCCCGACCAATAATGTACAAGCCTACAGTATGTATATCTCAAATTCTCAATATATATTAAGAAACCGAAAAACGTTTGTCAAGTATTTTGTACAAAAAGAACATTAACAATCAGCAATAACTTTAATCATTTTTGGGTAGCTAAACGAATGATGTCGTAGCCACATATAGGGGTGGGGAAGGGATGGGATCCCACGACGTGGGATCCCTCGTCAAGGGATCCCATGTCATGGGATTCAAAAACTCACTCCCGTTCCCGTCCCTCCAATTGTAGGGATCCCTCGCCGAGGTATCCCTTGCCGAGGGATCCCTCACCAAGGGATCCCTTAATCCCGCCATTTTTTAGTCGCAAATTAGTCACTTTTTAACACTGGAAATTGGAAGGATTCCCGCGAGAATCCCTCCGATTTCCAGATTGTATCTAGCCCAAAAAAATGTGCTTTTTTCTCCTTCTCCACTTTCTCTCCTGAATATTTCATCTTTAAAAGATGTCTTCTTTTCGACATTTATAACGAGTATCGACATGTTAACACGAATCACAATCCAAGAACTAGATCACATTCAAAAATCGCTATCCGCTATCACAAATCCCAAAAGAAAATCCTTCGCGGCTCAAAACTCACATGACACAAGACACAAGTCACAAATTATCTAACCATTACAAATAAATAAATATCACAATTTAAATAACTAGCAATAAAAAGTTGTCCAATTCTTAATATTTCTCATACGCACTCACATCACATATGTTTTATTTTTTTGCAACTAAACCCTCAATAAACCTAGTAATTATAGCTTATAATAATTGGTGGGATTCCCTCCTCCCATGGGAATCGGAGAATGACTCCCGTTCCCGTCCCTCGACTGAAGGGAATCTCGTCCCTCGCGGGAATATTTCTCGTGGGTAGGTACGGGTAAGAGAATTTCCCTTACCCGTTCTCACCCCTAGCCACATACATACATACCTGGAAACAAAAAAGTGACAAAACTTACTGCCACGCCACAAATCCAAGTCCTCCAACCTAAACATGGTGTTGAAAGCAAACAGTTCCAACATAAACCTCAAATACATAATTTTTATGTGTACCTCATAAAATAGACCTAATCAGAATGAATCATGAATGAAGGATTATCCTATTCATTGAGACGAAAGAATCCCACGTTAAGCCTCTTCAAGTGCCATCATATAATTACCTTGTCCAAGAATTCAACCTAAACTTGTATAAAAGCATGAAAACATCTAATTTGTAAAACAAGAAATTTCAACTTCCAAAGCCTGATCATGATATAGCAGTTAACCATATATTCAACAACATTCGAATTCAACATACAAGGCAATACTTTCATCAAGACCGTTATTCTTGAACGTATATAATAGCTGCGCATGCCAACGTGGCGGATTCAGCATTTTCAGCCAAATCTGGGAGGGCCTTCAGCTCTACGTCAATGGTTCAAAGTTGCCCTCTGAAGTAATAAACATAAAACCAAGCATGAGTTCAAGGGTCTCAGCAACATTTAGGTAGAAATAACCAGTAAAATATCAGTATATTTGGAACCTAAATACTAGGATCGTGTTTTGAAAAAAGTTACATTATGAGTTCCAAGAGTTGAGCGATTTATAAAGTTGTTATAGTGCGAGGGGTTTGATGTTTTTTTTCCCTAATTTTTATAATAGAGAATCTTTGTCATGTCCAAGTGAGAATTTCTAATATGAAATTTTGTAAATTAAGGGATTCCTTAATATCCTTTGATTGATTGAAAATGGCATAACAAAAAATAATGAAATGATGCTCTTTTTTCTAATTTATCGCATCCCATTTTCTTGTGGTAAATATGCCCATCACGAAATAGAGTTACAAAATAAAAGAAGATTTGACGATGTGCTAGATATATATCATTGTGCATATAGCTTAAAAGGCTTAACATGTACGTAATCAAAATGTGACTGAAAATGTTCGCATAATATGTAAATTGCATTAAACATATACACAAATTATGCATAATCATATTCTGACTCATTTGCTAAAAGACGATGAATTTCACGTGTTTATGTAGGTTGAAGGGTAAATAATAATTAGAAAACAATCATACATAATTGGTTTTAGTTGTCATATTCTTAACGTCCTTTTTTACCCTTTTTTTGTCCAAAAAATGAATGCAAATCTAGTATCTTTGGCCGTACTAGGTTTAAGTAATTAGAAGCGAAGGTGAACTAAATAATAATTTTAGAAGGGTTATAGAAAACAATATACAAAATGTCTCTCTACTATTAGAAATTTGGCTCTCGCCTCCCATATCTTTAACTTTTTTTGCTTTATAAATTTAAATTTAATTTCATAACTACTCAAAATACACGATAACTTTGTTTCTTTGTAAACTTTCTAGAAATTTTGACATAGGGTCGTGAATCGTGATTAACAACTTATATTTAGTATAATATAATTAATTTATTTAAAAAAATTATAATTTAAACATGAATAGAAATCTAATCATATATATGACTTTTTTAATATAAGAGAGAATTAAGAAACAAATTTTTTTCTTTGATGACAAGCTTTAAATAATAATAAAACTAAAATAGACTATAGATTAAAATTGTATTCCAACTTATAACAAAACTAATAGTAAAAAATCAGTATCAACATAACTAGTAACTATCTTTATATAATAATATAGTTTATCAAATTTGTCAATACACGGCAAACCACAAAAAGAAACAAAAATATTACAAATCGCGCTTTTGACACATCAACACCGATAGAAAGAAGTAAAAATTAACATCAAAATAATTTCTTAAGTTTAAAGTCGCTTACGGTTGTGCAACATCATAACTTAAAACAAGATTTGTGAATCAAAACGCATAAAAACTCTCATATGAAACACAAATGGCAAAGCAGAATGAAATATCAAACTAAGAGAAATAGTATTCAGCCTGAAATAATGGGGGAGAGTGCTAAAAAGGAAAACTAATAATCATTAAAACTTAAGTCTTGATTCTCAACCCCAGGTAAGTTAAAAACATATTGCATCCTCTTTGTCGAAAAGATGACTAGGAATTTCAACATTTTCATCCAAAATATCTTAGATTCGGAAATTCAAGTAAGTTTGAGAAAATGTCATTCTCTTCCCCAAAGGTTAGATGAGGACTTTCAACACTACCATCTGTAGTCTAGATACTGAATCTGCGGTAAGTTGGAGAATATGTCATCCTCTTCCTCTGAAGTTCGAGGACTTTCAACATTAGCACCCTCTTTCTGATCCAGTTTGTTCATTCTCCCTTCAGAAGGATCTATGATTGCAAAAGACGTTAGACTCGTGAATACTTTAGAAAATCATAGCAATCTAAAACTATATTTAGCTTAACACGCCTTCTACCGCCTTTGGTTTTTCGGCCTCTGGACTATGATTAGTACCTTGACTAACTTTTTATTCACACGTCACAAAGTCATGTGGGCTTGCGCTGCGTGGTCCTTCCACATTCTGGTTCCCACGCTCATCTTTGTGAGGGTCTCTAGGTTCTATCGCAACAGTAAGAGTTTTTATTTCACTTGGCAGGCTATTAATGCCGCCATCATCTTCCTTTGTTGACAAATCCATTATCGCCTCGATAACGTTGACAACTGTTGGAATTTATATCTCGTTTGGTGGGATATCCATATTCAAGTTCTCAGCACTGCCACCATTACCTGGTTCGTCCGACATCTCCATACCTCCGTCAACAGGATCTGCCACCTGTGCCACCACATATTGAAAGTTCATAATCAGAATTTTTTGTCAACATGTGAAACTAAATAATGTTGACGCTAGAGCAGCATAAGGAAATATTATTGATCAAATAATGAATAGTCAGAAATAAAACACAAGCATTTTCCATTGAGAAAAAATAATTATGCTGGTAACTTACTTGGACAACATGTGATCTTCCAAGGCGTAGTTTTTTCAGATCGTCCGGCCTACGTGAGTATATAATATACTTGCGAACCTCAACCATCGACCGAAATTGTCTTTCCATATGGAAATAATACTGTTTGAAAATAGATCGTTTCGCAACAAGAAAAAAATGTTAGTTCAGATTCGCAAGTCCTCTTTTACACATAAATAACGCAAAGACTGTGGAATGTACTGAAAACTAAGACGCAAGTATTCGTGCAAATTATCTCGGTTTGCAGAGGAAGAAAAAGCCCTGTTACATTCCACTCTCAATCTTTTCAAATCCACTTTACATAGAATCTTATAATAAACATTGAGATTTGACTCAGGCACCATATCTGAGAAATTGTGCTTGTTTGCGAGAACATTTTCTAATCATGCTAACAACCAAGGATTGATCAAAAAGAAAGGAAAAGATATATATATGCAATGCGTGAAGAAAAACAGAACCTTATCCTTAGGGCCAGTACCACGTGTATTACGACGCTCTACACGCCATCCTGTCAGACGTTCCTGCAATCCTAACTTATACCTCTTAAAGAATACTGGAGGGCAAGGGTCTTGCACCACAGGCTGTGTGGCATGCCCTCCATCATGGAAAGTAGACAATCTCACATCCCATAGTCCATGCTGCACACACCCTAACAAATAATATCGTTGCATTTCACCTGTTGTGACCTAAACAAGGAAAACCATACGTTAGAAAATAAAATCCAAGGGAGGTAACTACAATGCAAGGTGTAGAAACATCTTTTGTATTGTTTCCAATCACTAAAGAAACAAGTCACTGCTTATCTATATTTCAAGTATCCTGTAAAATCGACATTTTCTGTATTGTGGAGTGCGTTGGTGGATTTGGGGGAATGGATGTTACTACATAGTCTGAGATACCTCATGCTTCTCCAGGATGTATTCTTCTGGTGCTCTTTCAGACATCAATAATTTAAAGACCAACCCGTGAGTTTCTACTACATTAGCTGCAGTCTGATGAAATCTATTTCTTGATGGCGCTCGGTTGTATGCTTGTGCATGTGGCTGAAAAGGAAAGGGAGGTTAATGTTACCCTATTGTTATTAATTTGCTGCAGAGACTCAGACAGGCAAAAAGCAGTATATACTGAAAACAAGTAAACATAATCAATAAGAAATAGAGTAAGAGGTACAGATTTACCACCACATTTTCATCAATTTGAGATGCACTTGATTTACGTCTTTTTCTAGTTGAGGCTCGAGATGATTCTGGCTCCTGCCACAAATGTAAACCATAATTAGAGTAAGTGAAATGCATAATCACATCGGCACCGTAGTAAAAATTTCAACAAAGACTTATGGGCCAGATGCATATATATACATGTAACTAAAGTTATGATGGCCAAAAGCTCGACCTATTTTTTTTACAGACAAGTTTTACTCTTTAAATTAAATAAGCCATACCTCAAGCTCTAATCCAGCTTCTGGCCATGACTTAGAGACGAGTTTTAGTGCAGATAAACCATCCTTAATGACAACATTAAATAGTTTTGATGGTTTTCCCTGTGAGAATGCAGTTAAACAGATTAAAATGCGGCATACCAGAGGACATACATACAAAAGACTTTAAGACAGAAAAAAACGTGCTACAAGGCCAAAAAAGGTACCTCATTGAGAATCGCTTCATTAACTTCCAATGGAGTAGATTTTTCCTTTGAAGTGAATGTTAATGGCACCTCACTAGGAATCTCTTCTTGTTGTTGGCTGGCCTCTGATTTATTCAAACCATGAAAGGTTTGAATCTCTAAAACTGGGACTTCATACAAATTTCTCTCCAGATCAGAACTCATTTTCAGAATTATAGTTTTTTAGGAGAAATGATTTATCTGTACTTAAAGAAAATCACACATGTTGAAGATGAAGAGAGAGTGATGAATGCAACAATGTGTCTCCACTTACATGTATAAACTCTTTATGTGAACACTGGTTAATTTTGCTCACTAGGTCTAAATACTTCAATGGAATAAATATTAATGGGGTTATATCCTTTCGAAAAATATGGTTAGAAGATCCACCTAAAAAATCTGGAAATATGAGAAAAAGACAAGATGCAGTTAATTCTAGATAAATTTTCAAGTTTAGGAAAAAGAGTTAAGAAAATATCTACAAATCCTAACTATAGTTATATATACGTATATAAATATCTAAAAAATTCGTGTACGGACATGAGGAATAGCAATCTACTTCAATGTAGGTAACTCAGAAAATCCGAGACATCCTTAACGCGGAACCTTTTGCCTAGGCATGCACATTGCATTTAACTAATCTCCAACATCGAGTTTCCGCAGAAACTGTAGAAAAAGGTGTAATGTATTTAAGTTGTGGATTATAAAACCTTGAAGGCCATAAGCAAATTAAGCTAAGCACTTAGAAGTAAAGAATTAAACAACACTTAGAAGTAAAAAATTAAACAAGCTTCTATAAATGTCGTGTATTCTACCCATACAAGCCACTTTGAACTATGGTCCGCTTCATTTAATAAACGAATGCCTGACCATCGAAAAGAAGAGGAAAATTTTCAAGTTTCACAGACATTAAGCATCACTTAAAGAATAAATACTACCCATAGAAAGTACAGAGTTGCTGAATTTCTCGGCTTTCTTTCACTAAAAACAACTACGGATAAAACAAGAGTATTACAATTACCATATTGGAATGCTCATCATT
Organism: Linaria vulgaris; assembly: GCA_948329865.1. NCBI lineage: Eukaryota > Viridiplantae > Streptophyta > Magnoliopsida > Lamiales > Plantaginaceae > Linaria > Linaria vulgaris. The sequence continues at coordinate 70,963,514 of OX415249.1, forward strand.
TCACCCGGTAGTACTAGTAACCAATGTGGTATAAAAGTTGTATTCATATTGATCCCCGTTCACAAAAAAATTGTGGCACATATGGACAAAAGAATAGAAAACATTGTGATTATCTTAAGAGAAACTTCAAACTTGTCAAAAAAATACTAGAAAAGAAGAAAAAGGGTAAAATAAATATACAGAGCATATCGAATTTCGAAGATATTCATCCCTCCCGACCAATAGTGTACAAGCCTACAGTATGTATATCTCAAATTCTCAATATATATTAAGAAACCGAAAAAAGTTTGTCAAGTATTTTGTACAAAAAGAACATTAACAATCAGCAATAACTTTAATCATTTTTGGGTAGCTAAACGAATGATGTCGTAGCCACATATAGGGGTGGGGAAGGGATGGGATCCCACGACGTGGGATCCCTCGTCAAGGGATCCCATGTCATGGGATTCAAAAACTCACTCCCGTTCCCGTCCCTCCAATTGAAGGGATCCCTCGCCGAGGGATCCCTTGCCGAGGGATCCCTCACCAAGGGATCCCTTAATCCTGCCATTTTTTAGTCGCGAATTAGTCACTTTTTAACACTGGAAATTGGAGGGATTCCCGCGAGAATCCCTCCGATTTCCAGATTGTATCTAGCACAAAAAATGTGCTTTTTTCTCCTTCTCCACTTTCCCCCCTGAATATTTCATCTTTAAAAGATGTCTTCTTTTCGACATTTATAACGAGTATCGACATGTTAACACGAATCACAATCCAATAACTAGATCACATTCAAAAATCGCAATCCGCTATCACAAATCCCAAAAAGAAAATTCTTCGCGGCTCAAAACTCACATGACACAAGACACAAGTCACAAATTATCTAACCATTACAAATAAATAAATATCACAATTTAAATAACTAGAAATAAAAAGTTGTCCAATTCTTAATATTTCTCATACGCACTCACATCACATGTGTTTTATTTTTTTGCAACTAAACCCCCACTAAACCTAGTAATTATAGCTTATAAAAATTGGTGGGATTCCCTCCTCCCATGGGAATCAGAGAATGACTCTCGTTCCCGTCCCTCGACTGAAGGGAATCCCGTCTCTCCTGGGAATATTTCCCGTGGGTAGGTACGGGTAAGGGAATTTCCCTTACTCGTTCCCACCCCTAGCCACATACATACATACTTGGAAACAAAAAAGTGACAAAACTTACTACCACGCCACAAATCCAAGTCCTCCAACCTAAACATGGTGCTGAAAGCAAACAGTTCCAACATAAACCTCAAATACATAATTTTTATGTGTACCTGATAAAATAGACCTAATCAGAATGAATCATGAATGAAGGATTATCCTATTCATTGAGACGAAAGAATCCCACGTTAAGCCTCATCAAGTGCCATCATATAATTACCTTGTCCAAGAATTCAACCTAAACTTGTATAAAAGCATGAAAACATCTAATTTGTAAAACAAGAAATTTCAACTTCCAAAGCCTGATCATGATATAGCAGTTAACCATATATTCAACAACATTCGAATTCAACATACAAGGCAATACTTTCATCAAGACCGTTATTCTTGAACGTATATAATAGCTGCGCATGCCAACATGGCGGATTCAGCATTTTTGGCCAAATCTGGGAGAGCCTTCAGCTCTACGTCAATGGTTCAAAGTTACCCTCTGAAGCAATAAACATAAAACCAAGCATGAGTTCAAGGGTCTCAGCAACATTTAGGTAGAAATAACCAGTAGAATATCAGTATATTTGGAACCTAAATACTAGGATCCTGTTTTGAAAAAAGTTACATTATGAGTTCCAAGAGTTGAGCGATTTATAAAGTTGATGTTGCACGCAGTATAGATTTTAAAGCCACAAATAATTCATTATCAAGTATTATAGCAGGAGACTTGGCAACAGAATGACAGTATGAATTACAAGAGTCCAATAGGCCACAGAAGTGAGAGCCAAGAGGTTTAACCGGAGTTTATGAACCCTGTCATCTTTATTATTAATATAAGAGTAAACGGAACTCGTGTCGTGACGTGACGTGAAGTATATATATATATATATATATAGGGAAATGACAGCAGTACTAGGAGGATAAAGCTAAAAGAACCTATGCCAATAATCCTCAAGTCAATAAATTAAACCCCTTGAAGCTCATCCACATGAGTTCAAGCATAGATCAATAGGCGAGACCGACGAGCAACTTCACCACCACAATAGTAACAAGAAACTTATCATTGTTTAGACATTCAATTACTCAATTGAATGAATATACACGAACCAAACTGTAAAACCCTAACTCAATGAATTTGTGCCTAATTATATCTTAAATGAAATTCAAAGTGACCAAAATCCATCAATTAAGTGAACTAGTATCATACCTGCACAGCCGCCGACGATATCATATGATTGATTGGGTGGTACAGCAGCGTAGTGCAATTTTAGGCTCTTCTTTGAACAGTAATAATTTACTTCAGTATTTTAGTTAAACTCAAAATCATTACAAGGAAAATGTGAACACCTTCCATTCCGGCCCTTGAAGGTGTTCTTTACATTTTCTGAAAATTTAGCGAATTAAAATTACATTTCTCGTTTAATGGCTTTGAATTTTGCGATACTGTCACCATTGTCGGAATCGTATCGGCGAGGAGAAGATTCCAAAAAAAAAACGGCGTGTTTTTGTTGGGAAAATTGACAAGGGCAACTCGAACAGGTTGGCAAAGATTAGGGAATAAAGTGTTTATTTACAAAGTTCGGGGAGTAGTGCCCAAAAGTTGTTATAGTGCGAGGGGTTTGATGTTTTTTTTCCTAATTTTTATAATAGAGAATCTTTGTCATGTCCAAGTGAGAATTTCTAATATGAAATTTTGTAAATTAAGGGATTCCTTAATATCCTTTGATTGATTGAAAATGGCATAACAAAAAATAATGAAATGTTGCTCTTTTTTCTAATTTATCGCATCCCATTTTCTTGTAGTAAATATGCCCATCACGAAATAGAGTTACAAAATAAAAGAAGATTTGACGATGTGCTAGATATATATCATTGCGCATATAGCTTAAAAGGCTTAACATGTACGTAATCAAAATGTGACTGAAAATGTTCGCATAATATGTAAATTGCATTAAACATATACACAAATTATGCATAATCATATTCTGACTCATTTGCTAAAAGACGATGAATTTCACGTGTTTATGTAGGTTGAAGGGTAAATAATAATTAGAAAACAATCATACATAATTGGTTTTAGTTGTCATATTCTTAACGTCATTTTTTACCCTTTTTTTGTCCAAAAAATGAATGCAAATCTAGTATCTTTGGCCGTACTAGGTTTAAGTAATTAGAAGCGAAGGTGAACTAAATAATAATTTTAGAAGGGTTATAGAAAACAATATACAAAATGTCTCTCTACTATTAGAAATTTGGCTCTCGCCTCCCATATCTTTAACTTTTTTTGCTTTATAAATTTAAATTTAATTTCATAACTACTCAAAATACACGATAACTTTGTTTCTTTGTAAACTTTCTAGAAATTTTGACATAGGGTCGTGAATCGTGATTAACAACTTATATTTAGTATAATATAATTAATTTATTTAAAAAAATTATAATTTAAACATGAATAGAAATCAAATCATATATATAACTTTTTTAATGTAAGAGAGAATTAAGAAACAATTTTTTTTCTTTGATGAGAAGCTTTAAATAATAATAAAACTAAAATAGACTATAGATTAAAATTGTATTCCAACTTATAACAAAACTAATAGTAAAAAATCAGTATCAACATAACTAGTAACTATCTTTATATAATAATATAGTTTATCAAATTTGTCAATACACGGCAAACCACAAAAAGAAACAAAAATATTACAAATCGCGCTTTTGACACATCAACACCGATAGAAAGAAGTTAAAATTAACATCAAAATAATTTCTTAAGTTTAAAGTCGCTTACGCTTGTGCAACATCATAACTTAAAACAAGATTTGTGAATCAAAACGCATAAAAACTCTCATATGAAACACAAATGGCAAAGCAGAATGAAATATTAAACTAAGAGAAATAGTATTCAGCCTGAAATAATGGGGGAGAGTGCTAAAAAGGAAAACTAATAATCATTAAAACTTAAGTCTTGATTCTCAACCACAGGTAAGTTAAAAACATATTGCATCCTCTTTGTCGAAAAGATGACTAGGAATTTCAACATTTTCATCCAAAATATCTTAGATTCGGAAATTCAAGTAAGTTTGAGAAAATGTCATTCTCTTCCCCAAAGGTTAGATGAGGACTTTCAACACTACCATCTGTAGTCTAGATACTGAATCTGCGGTAAGTTGGAGAATATGTCATCCTCTTCCTCTGAAGTTCGAGGACTTTCAACATTAGCACCCTCTTTTTGATCCAGTTTGTTCATTCTCCCTTCAGAAGGATCTATGATTGCAAAAGACGTTAGACTCGTGAATACTTTAGAAAATCATAGCAATCTAAAACTATATTTAGCTTAACACGCCTTCTACCGCCTTTGGTTTTTCGGCCTCTGGACTATGATTAGTACCTTGACTAACTTTTTCTTCACACGTCACAAAGTCATGTGGGCTTGCGCCGCGTGGTCCTTCCACATTCTGGTTCCCACGCTCATCTTTGTGAGGGTCTCTAGGTTCTATCGCAACAGTAAGAGTTTCTATTTCACTTGGCAGGCTATTAATGCCGCCATCATCTTCCTTTGTTGACAAATCCATTGTCGCCTCGATAACGTTGACAACTGTTGGAATTTCTATCTCGTTTGGTGGGATATCCATATTCAAGTTCTCAGCACTGCCACCATTACCTGGTTCGTCCGACATCTCCATACCTCCGTCAACAGGATCTGCCACCTGTGCCACCACATATTGAAAGTTCATAATCAGAATTTTTTGTCAACATGTGAAACTAAATAATGTTGACGCTAGAGCAGCATAAGGAAATATTATTGATCAAATAATGAATAGTCAGAAATAAAACACAAGCATTTTCCATTGAGAAAAAATAATTATGCTGGTAACTTACTTGGACAACATGTGATCTTCCAAGGCGTAGTTTTTTCAGATCGTCCGGCCTACATGAGTATATAATATACTTGCGAACCTCAACCATCGACCGAAATTGTCTTCCCATATGGAAATAATACTGTTTGAAAATAGATCGTTTCGCAACAAGAAAAAAATGTTAGTTCAGATTCGCAAGTCCTCTTTTACACATAAATAACGCAAAGACTGCGGAATGTACTGAAAACTAAGACGCAAGTATTCGTGCAAATTATCTCGGTTTGCAGAGGAAGAAAAAGCCATGTTACATTCCACTCTCAATCTTTTCAAATCCACTTTACATAGAATCTTATAATAAACATTGAGATTTGACTCAGGCACCATATCTGAGAAATTGTGCTTATTTGCGAGAACATTTTCTAATCATGCTAACAACCAAGGATTGCTCAAAAAGAAAGGAAAAGATATATATATGCAATGCGTGAAGAAAAACAGAACCTTATCCTTAGCGCCAGTACCACGTGTATTTCGACGCTCTACACGCCATCCTGTCAGACGTTCCTGCAATCCTAACTTATACCTCTTAAAGAATACTGGAGGGCAAGGGTCTTGCACCACAGGCTGTGTGGCATGCTCTCCATCAGGGAAAGTAGACAATCTCACATCCCATAGTCCATGTTGCCCACACCCTAACAAATAATATCGTTGCATTTCACCTGTTGTGACCTAAACAAGGAAAACCATACGTTAGAAAATAAAATCCAAGGGAGGTAACTTCAATGCAAGGTGTAGAAACATCTTTTGTATTGTTTCCAATCACTAAAGAAACAAGTCACTGCGTATCTATATTTCAAGTATCCTGTAAAATCGACATTTTCTGTATTGTGGGGTGCGTTGGTGGATTTGGGGGAATGGATGTTACTACATAGTCTGAGATACCTCATGCTTCTCCAGGATGTATTCTTCTGGTGCTCTTTCAGACATCAATAATTTAAAGACCAACCCGTGAGTTTCTACTACATTAGCTGCAGTCTGATGAAATCTATTTCTTGATGGCGCTCGGTTGTATGCTTGTCCATGTGGCTGAAAAGGAAAGGGAGGTTAATGTTACCCATATTGTTATTAATTTGCTGCAGAGACTCAGACAGGCAAAAAGCAGTATATACTGAAAACAAGTAAACATAATCAATAAGAAATAGAGTAAGAGGTACAGATTTACCACCACATTTTCATCAATTTGAGATGCACTTGATTTACGTCTTTTTCTAGTTGAGGCTCGAGATGATTCTGGCTCCTGCCACAAATGTAAACCATAATTAGAGTAAGTGAAATGCATAATCACATCGGCACCGTAGTAGAAATTTCAACAAAGACTTATGGGCCAGATGCATATATATACATGTAACTAAAGTTATGATGGCCAAAAGCTCTACCTATTTTTTTTACAGACAAGTTTTACTCTTTAAATTAAATAAGCCATACCTCAAGCTCTAATCCAGCTTCTGGCCATGACTTAGAGACGAGTTTTAGTGCAGATAAACCATCCTTAATGACAACATCAAATAGTTTTGATGGTTTTCCCTGTGAGAATGCAGTTAAACAGATTAAAATGCGGCATACCAGAGGACATACATACAAAAGACTTTAAGACAGAGAAAAAAACGTGCTACAAGGCCAAAAAAGGTACCTCATTGAGAATCGCTTCATTAACTTCCAATGGAGTAGATTTTTCCTTTGAAGTGAATGTTAATGGCACCTCACTAGGAATCTCTTCTTGTTGTTGGTTGGCCTCTGATTTATTCAAACCATGAAAGGTTTGAATCTCTAAAACTGGGACTTCACACAAATTTCTCTCCAGATCAGAACTCATTTTCAGAATTATAGTTTTTTAGGAGAAATGATTTATCTGTACTTAAAGAAAATCACACAAGTTGAAGATGAAGAGAGAGTGATGAATGCAACAATGTGTCTCCGCTTACATGTATAAAATCTTTTTGTGAACACTGGTTAATTTTGCTCACTAGGTCTAAATACTTCAATGGAATAAATATTAATGGGGTTATATCCTTTCGAAAAATATGGTTAGAAGATTCACCTAAAAAATCTGGAAATATGAGAAAAAGACAAGATGCAGTTAATTCTAGATAAATTTTCAAGTTTAGGAAAAAGAGTTAAGAAAATATCTACAAATCCTAACTATAGTTATATATATGTATATAAATATCTAAAAAATTCGTGTACGGACATGAGGAATAGCAATCTACTTCAATGTAGGTAACTCAGAAAATCCGAGACATCCTTAACGCGGAACCTTTTGCATAGGCATGCACATTGCATTTAATTAATCTCCAACATCCAGTTTCCGCAAAAACTGTAGAAAAAGGTGTAATGTATTTAAGTTGTGGATTTTAAAACCTTGAAGGCCATAAGCAAATTAAGCTAAGCACTTAGAAGTAAAGAATTAAACAACACTTAGAAGTAAAAAAATAAACAAGCTTCTATAAATGTCGTGTATTCTACCCATACAAGCCACTTTGAACTATGGTCCGCTTCATTTAATAAACGAATGCCTGACCATCGAAAAGAAGAGGAGAATTTTCAAGTTTCACAGACATAATTAAGCATCACTTAAAGAATAAATACTACCCATAGAAAGTACAGAGTTGCTGAATTTCTCGGCTTTCTTTCACTAAAAACAACTACGGATAAAACAAGAGTATTACAATTACCATATTGGAATGCTCATCATTTCACCCGGTAGTACTAGTAACCAATGTGGTATAAAAGTTGTATTCATATTGATCCCCGTTCACAAAAAAATTGTGGCACATATGGACAAAAGAATAGAAAATGAAATTGTTGGATCGGGATTGATACAACTTTTCCACGTTTCAGAGCTCAAGTTAAGCTGGCGTTGCCTTAACTTGATCTCAAACAATCTTCTTGATAGAGTATAATGTGCAGCGGAATTAAAGAACACAAGAAGATAAATTTTCAATGGTTTATTATAAATAATCAACCATCTAGCCTTACGGCAAAATAACCACGCAGGTTTTACCAAAGACGTTCCTCACCACAAAATCACTCTCGCTCTTTTGTAGATTGGACTCAGCAAAGCAGACAAGAATTTTCTCCTTAAATCTAATCCTAGACTTAACTCGAAAACTCACAAACTTTGCAAAACAAGAAACATAGCAACAATGCTTAAGATAAAATCTCTACGGATTTATAAGCTCTATTGTTTCTCTATGTATCTTGATGTACTTCACACCTTATATATAGGTTTCTTCAAACTTGATCTCCAAGGTGTGTTGTACACAGTTTTGGTAACTTGTGTTGTTTCCTTGTTGAACTCTACTTTCCTTCTTGAACTCGATCTCCTTCTTGAATAATAGTTCCCTTCATTAGATTGAGTTCTAATAAGGAAATACTCCTTCTTCAATTCAGAGTTGATCTTGGAAAGATTCCTAGTTGCACTTGAACTCCAAAACTTTCCTTCTTTGAAACCGTGTTGACTTGACCGATCTCCTCCTCTTGAATTATGGAAACTTCAACTTAGGAAACATGTAATGTTCTTCCTTATGATTAAGAGATGTTCCTGGACATAAACAAAGACAACTAAAATCGTGGAACTTGATTAATAGGTGAATAAAGGCAAAACTAAAATAAAGCAGTTAAAGACAGATTGACAGAATACTCTCGGGTTTAAATGTTGTCCTGATGTTGGCTCAACATCCATCCAACATTTTTTCCCGAATATGTTCTCGAATTTTGGAACAATGTTTCAGGTTAAGAATGTTTCGGCTTTCAATGTTCTCTGGATGTTGGCACAACATCCATCCAACATTGATTCCAGAACATCTTACACTTTCAATCTCCCCCTTTTTGCCTTTCTTCACAAAACCAATCAACCTGTTCACATAACAGATAATATGTCCAAATATCAATTAAGCATAATAATCTAAACTACTCAAACTGCTCCCCCTTAATGCAAACTATCAAGTATTAACTTGGCATAACAAAGATTAATCATTAAAGTCATCACCACAACTCAAAAAAAGTTGTTCAGACATTTAACTCATCAATGTTGTCTCAACATTAAGACCAGAATGTACCTGCACATCAGTTTATCAGCAGAAACAGCAGATATAGACTATCTTCATAAGCAAAAGCATCAAGAGCAGTTAAAGCTAAGTAGCATTACCATTACCAACCAAAACAAATAAGAAGAACTAGCAGCAAAATAGAAACAGTTCAAAACATATCAAAAAGAAAAACATAAAAACCAGAAATCAAAAATTAAAAACTAGATTACTCTCCCCCTTTTTGTGAAGAAAGCTCCTCCATGTTCTTAATCAAGACATCCAGCTCTTGCATTTGTTTTTCCTTGAAAGCAACTTCTCTCTGAAGATTGGCATAAGCACTTCTATACCAAGTCAACTGCTGATCAACAAAAGATTTTGTTGTTACCCTGGTTTCTTCCTCATCAGATTGAGGCACTGAAGCTCCAACAAATGGTTGAGCCTCCTTTTCCTCTCCAGGTGCAACTCCATTTTCAGGATTCCAAGGCAAGTCCTTCACTCTTGTGCTAGACAAGTAGGATTGAGTGATGGTGAACCTAGCCTTGTTCTCTGACATTCCTCCAAACTCTTTGTTGTTCATCTTCTGTTTTAGCAGCAGAGTTGTGATCAAAGAAGGAAATGGTAGAATCCCTTGCTTCCTCCCAGCAGCATCTTCCATAGCCTTTAAAATTCTCACCCCAATATTCACAGCAAGCCCATTCTTCAGTTTGTAGACCAAGTAAGCTGACTCCTTAGTCAAAACAGTAGAATTTTTAGTAGGCAGCCAATTATATGATGCACATTTGTGCAGAACAGCACTTAGGGCAGTGAGCTTTGTTGTTGGTAATTGTTCAACCCAGGTTCTCTCTAGACCACCTGTGATATCCTCAATCACCTCATCTGGCTTTGGATCTTCAGATTCCTTAACATGTGGCAGTCCCCAAATCTCATTTATCTTCTTAGGACTAATGTCAAACACTTGTCCTCTTACCCATGCTTGACCATATTTGGGAGACAACTCACAAGTGATATACTTTGAGAGATTCAGGTAGAATTCTTGTACAAGCTCAGGAGCATAATCACCATGCTTCTTCATTCAATTCTGAACCCCTCTTGCTTTCAACAACTCAAAAACTCTGTTTCTCTTAAAGCTGTCCATGTCCATGACCCTCTCTTTGTGAAAATCCCTCTTTCTAAAGTCATAAGCCTTGTCCTCTATCTCTTTATTAAGATAGTATCTAGACCTAGCTTCCTTACTAAAATAGGATAATTCAAGAGTGTCACAGTACTCTTCTTCATTCTCATCATCATCACCACTAGCTTCAGACTCTTCAGCAGCAGTTTCCTCTTCCTCTTTCTCCTCTTCTTCTATATCAACTACCTCAACTTCCTCATCCACAATCTGTTTCCCTTTCCTCACTCTCTCAGTCTCAGCCTTAGCCTTAGCCTTTTTCTTCTCAAGTCTCTCTCTTTGAGCTCTTCTAGCCTCAGCTCTTAGCAAGGCTATTTTACTCATTGGCCTAGACTCCATAGGTGTTCTCTTTCTTTCAGAACCAGCTCCAGATCCCTCCCCCTCAATTATATTATCAACATTATTCACTTGGGGTTTAGGGTTAGCCACATTTACCTCAGATTCAGTGGTTTGAGGAGCATGGGCTTCTGATGTTGCGCCAACATTCGACTGAGATTCCACATTCTTAGCTCGCTTTGCCCGTCGTTGATAAGGAATCGTTGGTCGTTTTGCAGCAACTTGAGCAGTAGGCCGTCCTTGATCCTCACGCGCAGCAGCCCTGGTGCGTGTTGTTGTTTGCTTGACATTCAAGGCCAAATCTGCAAGAGTGTCTAAAGGAGTCTTGCTCGCCATGTTAATTTTGAGAATTGAGAGAAAAATATGAGAGTTTTTTAGATAATTATTTGCAAAGAGAAAGACAAATTGCACAAGTGACAGAAATTAGGGCAAGTTGTTCTTTTAAGTTGTGAAGAGTGGAGAGAGAAGGAATGAATGTAAGTAGGATTATGGAATATGATCAATTAAGTTTTCCCACTCCTCTATTCCCGCGTAAGAACTTCACCACGTGTCACTTAAACACAACAAGTAACCAGAGCAGTTCACAATAAAACAATAAAAACTTAGTTTTTAAAATTTTAAACAAACTTATAAGTTACTGACTTCAATGTTGTGCAGACCGTGTGGCAATGTTGGAATAACATTCAGATCAGAGAGTAGAGTAACATTCAAACCAGAAAGTTTTTAACCCATAATATATGAGGTTTTGGGCTTCTTCAAGGCAATTTCATGTGAGAGCGTGAGATATATCCAAACTTATATCTGAAACTTCACCAAAGTAGCAAGTGAGTATCAAGAACATTAGGATTTAGATCAAAATCATGAATAAGCAACATATCAAACAGAAAACACACAGAGATAAGCAGTCATGAATTAGAGAATTAATCCACTTCCACAGCATAGAAGGTCACAAATAGTGTGTCACCTGCAGTATGTCACCCAAAGAGTATGCCTCAACACATGAAAGGGACTATATACTCCCCCTAAGCCCAAACCTAGTCAACCACACTAACCAAAGATGAAAGACAATGCAGTTCTAGAATGAATGCAACAATGTTATGACAACATTGACAGATGGTATCCACAGTGAATCACTTTTCAAACCAGCAACAGTTCACATCACTTCAAATCTTCACTATTTTCATTATCTCTTTAGAACAAAAACTGAGGGTTGATTAAAAAAGGATAATGACATTACTGAATGAGGGCAGCACAAGACTCCACACACCCCAGTAACAACATTATCAGCAGCAAGTTAGGCAAGTACAAAGGCCTTGAATATTGGCAACACATTTATCATGCACCCCAATACCCCAATTCCTTATGCATACTTGTTTACCAACCTGCATACAAGAGAGCACTAAGTGATCAATGCTACCAAGTGAAGGCAATCGAAACCCCAAACACCCTAGTAGAAAGAACCACTCTTATGTACCCCTTGGCCAAAAAAACAAACAGAGACATGCAAATAAGCACAACTGAATATCATTGAAGTTGTCAACATCATGAACCCCAGCTTCTCCACATGTCCTGTAAAACCTTTCCATATGAATAAGACACAACTGAATAGACATCAAAGTAGTGAACTTTGTGTACCCCAGCTTCTCCATATGTTAGGCTAACACAACCTCAGACACACTTTAGAGATTTATACTTTTCAAAACTTAGATGTGACCCTGCAAGCTAGAAAGATTAGTAAAACACAGTGATCAACCACACAATCAAATATGCCAAACAAAGATCAATGTGACTCAAAAAAGAAAAGAAAAGAAACAAACAAAAACGAAAAGTTACATCCTACACCACAACCATTAACCAGTGCTAGACAGTGGTGTTATGTCAACACTGGGCTCCTAACATCCTCACATATCGCACATGCCGAGAGATTTCCTCAAACTGAAGAATCTCTCACTATCTAAAGGTTTAGTAAACATATCAGCAAGCTGATTATTTGTCTCAATATGCTCAATGTTGATCATTTTATCCTCAACCATGTCTCTCAAGTAATGATGTCTTATATCTATATGCTTAGTCCTAGAATGCTGAACAGGATTCCTTGAGATACTAATGGCACTAAGATTGTCACAAAACATGAGGAGAGTATCACTATCTAGCCCATAGTCCAGCAACATGTGTTTAAGCCATACTAGCTGGGTAACACAACTGCCAGCAGCTACATATTCAGATTCAGCTGTAGATAATGACACACAATTCTGTTTCCTACTATACCATGAAACTAGATTGTTTCCCAAATAGAAACAGCCCCCACTTGTGGATTTTCTGTCATCTACATCACCTGCCCAATCAGAATCACTAAAACCAACAAGATTTGTATTTGTATCAAAAGAATACCAAATGCCCAATGATGAAGTTCCAGATATATATCTTAATATTCTCTTCACAGCAATCAAGTGAGATTGCTTTGGATCAGCTTGGTACCTAGCACAAACACAAACAGAAAACATAATATCTGGTCTAGAGGCAGAGAGATATAGAAGACTACCAATCATAGATCTGTACAATGTTGGGTCAACATTGTCTCCAGTGCCATCCTTAGTAATCTTCATAGAAGAAGACATGGGAGTTTTGCAAGGTTTTGACTCATGCAGCTCAAATCTCTTTACCAGGTTCCTTGCATACTTCTCCTGGTTTAAGAACATACCATTCTCCAGTTGCTTCACTTGCAATCCCAGAAAGTAGTTCAGCTCTCCAATCATGCTCATCTCAAATGTCCCTGTCATTGACTCAACAAACTTGTCTAGAGTAGACTTGTTAGTAGAACCAAATACAATATCATCCACATAGATTTGAGCAATACAAACATCAGAACTCTTTCTTAGAATAAACAAGGTTCTGTCTCCATCTCCTCTATTGAACCCAAGACTTAACAAAAATTGAGTTAGTCTTTCATACCAAGCTCTAGGTGCCTGTTTTAAACCATACAAAGCTTTCTCAAGTTTATACACATAATTAGGATATTTAGGATCAGCAAAACCTTTAGGTTGTTCAACATATACTTCTTTGTCTATCAAACCATTAAGGAAAGCACCCTTCACATCCATCTGGTAGAGCTTAATCTTAAGACAACATGCAATAGCAAGAAGTAATCTAATAGATTCTATCCTAGCTACTGGAGCAAATGTCTCATCAAAGTCAATTCCTTCTACCTGAGTATAACCTTGTGCAACAAGCCTAGCTTTGTTTCTTACAATTACACCATCTTCATTAGTTTTGTTCTTGAAAATCCACTTAGTTCCTATAACATTCACATTAGAAGGTCTAGGCACTAGATTCCAAACATGATTTTTGGTGAATTGCAACAGTTCATCTTGCATAGCATTTATCCATTTACTATCCTTAAGAGCTTCATTCACATTCTTAGGTTCAATATTTGAGACAAAACATGAAGCATTACTTACAGTGCAAGTGGAAGACATGCAGACACACAACCTTACCATATTTTTATAGTTTACCCTGTCTTTGTTGCGAGTCTTCATGCGTCCAGTGATTTCACCTATCACTTGTGAAGCTGGATGGTCCTTTTGAATCCTAGTAGGGGGATCTCTCCTAGGTTCATCAACACTGTCATCCTCTGAATTGGACTGTGGGGATGTTGGCCTAACAGCAGCAGGTGTCAGCTCAACATTAGAACCAGTCACAACTTCAGTGTCTTCAGCTTCTGCTCCTGATGTTGGGACAGTCTCTGTTTCGAATGTTGGGGCAACATCAGAGACAGTGACTTCATCAGTACCTGAATCAAAGGTGGAATCATCAAACACTATATTTACTGATTCTTGAATAGTCTTCAATCTTGGATTATAAACCCTGAAAGCAGAACTATTCACAGAATAACCAACAAATATGCACTTTTCACTCTTTGGATCAAACTTACTAAGATAGTCTCTATCTTTCAACAAGTAACAATCACATCCAAATTCATGAAAATGAGCAATATTTGGTTTCAAACCCTTCAAGATTTCATATGGTGTCATATTTGTACCAGGTCTAAGATAAGCCCTATTACTTATATGACATGCAGTATTTAAAGCTTCAGCCCAAAGTCTTTTAGATAGATTTCTAGCATTAAGCATAACTCTGGCCATCTCTTGAAGTGTCCTATTTTTCCTCTCAGCTATCCCATTTTGCTGAGGTGTCTTAGGTGCTGAAAACTCATGGAAAATTCCATTCTTATCACAGAAATCACTGAAACTTGCATTTTCAAATTCTTTCCCATGATCAGACCTAATCTTACAAACAGAGGAACCATACAGATTTTTGATGCTAGCATGTAAGATCCTAAAAGTGTTGAATGCATCAGATTTTTCTTTAAGAAACTTAACCCATGTATATCTAGAGAAATCATCTACAATAACAAAGGCATATCTCTTACCATTTAGGCTGCTCACCTCAATAGGACCCATGAGATCCATGTGTAATAATTCAAAACACTTACCAGTCCTGGGAATTGTACTTTGTACCTGGAGGGGTGTATGAGTAGCTTTGGTTTGCTTACCCTTTAGGCAGTCCCCACATACAACCTTACCTGGGCTGGATATCTTTGGTAAGCCTCTTACAGCATCAACTTTCTGTAGCTTCTCAAGGTTCCTATAGTGAACATGTCCTAGCTTCCTATGCCACAGAACAGCATCATCAACTTTAGCATGAAAACAATCTGCTTCTTCTTGTGCAAGGTAGCAATTATCTTTAGATCTAGTACCTGTCATAACAAGGACATTATCACTATTAAATACATCACAAGAACTTTTATCAAATGTAACAAGCAAGTTATCATCACAAAGTTGACTAATGCTTATTAGATTTGCTTTCAATCCTTCAACTAGCAGAACATCTTTGAGTGGTGGAAATCCTTCAACATCTAGTACTCCCTTTCCAATGATTCTTCCCTTGGTGCCTCCTCCATAGGTGACAGTTCCAACATTGAGAGGAATCAATTGTTTAAGATTTTCCTTGTCTCCTGTCATGTGTCTTGAGCATCCACTGTCAAAGTACCACTTACCTGCAAGGTTAGAGTACACAGCAGAAAACACAACATTGCATACAAGTTTCATCTTAGGAGTCTTTAACTTTTCAATCCAAGTTCTACTTTTCTGTCCTGTTCCTAATGTTGGGATAACATCTGTACCACTGACCAACTCAACATTAGAGACAGTTTCTGTTTTCTTCACATTTTCTTTCAAATATTTCTTGCAATAAGGTTTTATGTGACCTGGTTGAAAACAAAATTGACAGATATAAGTAGGTTTACTTTTGTTGGGATTAACACAGCTCAAGTCTTTTGATTCCTTAACAAAACCTTCTTTAATGAAAACAGGATTAGCAACTTTAGAGGTAGGTTTCTCAATATATCCAAGACCATTTGTTCCTTGATTACCCATACTCAGTACCTCTTCAAGTTTAGATGTACCTGAGTTCCATTTAGCAATGATCTGATTATCTTTTTCAAGCTTTCCTTTTACCTCTTTAAGTTCAGCTTCTGTCTTGTCAAGGTCTCTTTCATACATCCTCATCAGTTTCTTCAGTCCATCAATCTCCAGCCTTTGAGCTTCATTCTTCTTGGTGAGTTTCTGATTTTCTTTCAGAAGATTATGAAAAGTACACTTCAAGTCTTCAATGATTTCCTCCTGGGACATTTCACCTTCAAAGTAATACTCTTCATCTAGATCAACTGAGCCATGAAAACATTCAAAGTTAGATTCATCATTATCAGACAAAGGATTGAAATCAATATGGGTATCATATTCAGTCCAATTCCCAAAGAAAGTCTCCTGTTCTGATGTTGAGTCCTGGATGTTGGAGTAACATTGGGACCCGAGGCAGTTATGAAGATCTTCTTCTGTCCAGTTGACATGAGTAAATAGCGCAGCTGTATGAATCTCTTCAAAGCTTTCTTCAGTATCAGCACTTGATCCAGAGTTATAATCTTCTTCATTGAAATCATCTACACAAACCCAATGAGACTTTCCCTTCTTGCGGAGGGTGTTAGCACATTCAACAGCAATATGACCATAACCTTTACATTCATAACATTGAGTAGTTTTCAACTTTTCAATTTCTTCAGGACTAGATTTTGTTGCCATATATTTAACAAATTTGGGAGGCAATTTTCTATAACCAGTGGAAGTATTGCTAGGTTGTTTCCCTTTGGATTTATCTTTAAAGTTCAACCTACTGAGTTTCTTGCTAATATTTCCATAGTTAGAAGAAATAATTTCATCCTCATCTTCACTCTCATGATAATTTGTTCCTAACAAAGCAATAGCTTGTTGTTTGGTAGTCCTAACAGGAAACTCTAGCTCAAATTCTCTAAGAGTGTTTAACAAGGATTGAAATTCCATGTTGGCAATATCTCTTGTCTCTCCCATGGCAATTCTCTTGAGAGCAAATCTAGGTGACAAAGATCTAAAAGCTTTATAAACCATAGTTTGATTTGAAACAGGAAATCCTAGATTTTCACATTGATTTGTAATGTCAAGGATTTTCTCAAAATAACTATCTATACTCTCTTCATCACCCATCTCAAGTTTTTCAAAATCTTTAAGCATTTGTCTATGTTTAGAGTTTCTAACTGCTATATCTCCTTCACAATGAAGTTCAAGGATATCCCAAGCTGATTTAGCTGTGGTGCAGTTCTGAATTAACTTAAACATCTGATTGGTAACATAACTAAAAATAGCATTAAGAGCTTTCTGATTGTAGTTATACAGTGTTACCTCGTTTGCTGTCCATTGTGACTTCGGTTTTGGTACAATATCTGCATCTCGGTCGTTCTCAATCTTTGGGACAGAATATCCATCAAGAACGGCATCCCATGCTTTCATGTCAATGGATTTGATGTGAACTCTGAGCCTGGTCTTCCAGTAAGCATAATTGATGGATCCTTCTAAGACTGGGAGTCTGCCAGAATTGGGATTGATGTTGTCCATCGCGTTGTATCACCTCCAAACACCAGTGAAATCGGTGCTTGGCTCTGACGCCAATTGAAATTGTTGGATCGGGATTGATACAACTTTTCCACGTTTCAGAGCTCAAGTTAAGCTGGCGTTGCCTTAACTTGATCTCAAACAATCTTCTTGATAGAGTATAATGTGCAGCGGAATTAAAGAACACAAGAAGATAAATTTTCAATGGTTTATTATAAATAATCAACCATCTAGCCTTACGGCAAAATAACCACGCAGGTTTTACCAAAGACGTTCCTCACCACAAAATCACTCTCGCTCTTTTGTAGATTGGACTCAGCAAAGCAGACAAGAATTTTCTCCTTAAATCTAATCCTAGACTTAACTCGAAAACTCACAAACTTTGCAAAACAAGAAACATAGCAACAATGCTTAAGATAAAATCTCTACGGATTTATAAGCTCTATTGTTTCTCTATGTATCTTGATGTACTTCACACCTTATATATAGGTTTCTTCAAACTTGATCTCCAAGGTGTGTTGTACACAGTTTTGGTAACTTGTGTTGTTTCCTTGTTGAACTCTACTTTCCTTCTTGAACTCGATCTCCTTCTTGAATAATAGTTCCCTTCATTAGATTGAGTTCTAATAAGGAAATACTCCTTCTTCAATTCAGAGTTGATCTTGGAAAGATTCCTAGTTGCACTTGAACTCCAAAACTTTCCTTCTTTGAAACCGTGTTGACTTGACCGATCTCCTCCTCTTGAATTATGGAAACTTCAACTTAGGAAACATGTAATGTTCTTCCTTATGATTAAGAGATGTTCCTGGACATAAACAAAGACAACTAAAATCGTGGAACTTGATTAATAGGTGAATAAAGGCAAAACTAAAATAAAGCAGTTAAAGACAGATTGACAGAATACTCTCGGGTTTAAATGTTGTCCTGATGTTGGCTCAACATCCATCCAACATTTTTTCCTGAATATGTTCTCGAATTTTGGAACAATGTTTCAGGTTAAGAATGTTTCGGCTTTCAATGTTCTCTGGATGTTGGCACAACATCCATCCAACATTGATTCCAGAACATCTTACACTTTCAGAAAACATTGTGATTATCTTAAGAGAAACTTCAAACTTGTCAAAAAAATACTAGAAAAGAAGAAAAAGGGTAAAATAAATATACAGAGCATATCGAATTTCGAAGATATTCATCCCTCCCGACCAATAGTGTACAAGCCTACAGTATGTATATCTCAAATTCTCAATATATATTAAGAAACCGAAAAAAGTTTGTCAAGTATTTTGTACAAAAAGAACATTAACAATCAGCAATAAATTTAATCATTTTTGGGTAGCTAAACGAATGATGTCGTAGCCACATATAGGGGTGGGGAAGGGATGGGATCCCACGACGTGGGATCCCTCGTCAAGGGATCCCATGTCATGTGATTCAAAAACTCACTCTCGTTCTCGTCCCTCCAATTGAAGGGATCCCTCGCCGAGGGATCCCTTGCCGAGGGATCCCTCACCAAGGGATCCCTTAATCCTGCCATTTTTTAGTCGCGAATTAGTCACTTTTTAACACTGGAAATTGGAGGGATTCCCGCGAGAATCCCTCCGATTTTCAGATTGTATCTAGCACAAAAAATGTGCTTTTTTCTCCTTCTCCACTTTCCCCCCTGAATATTTCATCTTTAAAAGATGTCTTCTTTTCGACATTTATAACGAGTATCGACATGTTAACACGAATCACAATCCAATAACTAGATCACATTCAAAAATCGCAATCCGCTATCACAAATCCCAAAAGAAAATTCTTCGCGGCTCAAAACTCACATGACACAAGACACAAGTCACAAATTATCTAACCATTACAAATAAATAAATATCACAATTTAAATAACTAGCAATAAAAAGTTGTCCAATTCTTAATATTTCTCATACGCACTCACATCACATGTGTTTTATTTTTTTGCAACTAAACCCCCACTAAACCTAGTAATTATAGCTTATAAAAATTGGTGGGATTCCCTCCTCCCATGGGAATCAGAGAATGACTCTCGTTCCCGTCCCTCGACTGAAGGGAATCCCGTCTCTCCTGGGAATATTTCCCGTGGGTAGGTACGGGTAAGGGAATTTCCCTTACTCGTTCCCACCCCTAGCCACATACATACATACTTGGAAACAAAAAAGTGACAAAACTTACTACCACGCCACAAATCCAAGTCCTCCAACCTAAACATGGTGCTGAAAGCAAACAGTTCCAACACAAACCTCAAATACATAATTTTTATGTGTACCTGATAAAATAGACCTAATCAGAATGAATCATGAATGAAGGATTATCCTATTCATTGAGACGAAAGAATCCCACGTTAAGCCTCTTCAAGTGCCATCATATAATTACCTTGTCCAAGAATTCAACCTAAACTTGTATAAAAGCATGAAAACATCTAATTTGTAAAACAAGAAATTTCAACTTCCAAAGCCTGATCATGATATAGCAGTTAACCATATATTCAACAACATTCGAATTCAACATACAAGGCAATACTTTCATCAAGACCGTTATTCTTGAACGTATATAATAGCTGCGCATGCCAACGTGGCGGATTCAGCATTTTTGGCCAAATCTGGGAGAGCCTTCAGCTCTACGTCAATGGTTCAAAGTTACCCTCTGAAGCAATAAACATAAAACCAAGCATGAGTTCAAGGGTCTCAGCAAAATTTAGGTAGAAATAACCAGTAGAATATCAGTATATTTGGAACCTAAATACTAGGATCCTGTTTTGAAAAAAGTTACATTATGAGTTCCAAGAGTTGAGCGATTTATAAAGTTGATGTTGCACGCAGTATAGATTTTAAAGCCACAAATAATTCATTATCAAGTATTATAGCAGGAGACTTGGCAACAGAATGACAGTATGAATTACAAGAGTCCAATAGGCCACAGAAGTGAGAGCCAAGAGGTTTAACTGGAGTTTATGAACCGTGTCATCTTTATTATTAATATAAGAGTAAACGGAACTCGTGTCGTGACGTGACGTGAAGTATATATATATATATATATAGGGAAATGACAGCAGTACTAGGAGGATAAAGCTAAAAGAACCTATGCCAATAATCCTCAAGTCAATAAATTAAACCCCTTGAAGCTCATCCACATGAGTTCAAGCATAGATCAATAGGCGAGACCGACGAGCAACTTCACCACCACAATAGTAACAAGAAACTTATCATTGTTTAGACATTCAATTACTCAATTGAATGAATATACACGAACCAAACTGTAAAACCCTAACTCAATGAATTTGTGCCTAATTATATCTTAAATGAAATTCAAAGTGACCAAAATCCATCAATTAAGTGAACTAGTATCATACCTGCACAGCCGCCCGTGCCGCCGACGATATCATATGATTGATTGGGTGGTACAGCAGCGTAGTGCAATTTTAGGCTCTTCTTTGAACAGTAATAATTTACTTCAGTATTTTAGTTAAACTCAAAATCATTACAAGGAAAATGTGAACACCTTCCATTCCGGCCCTTGAAGGTGTTCTTTACATTTTCTGAAAATTTAGCGAATTAAAATTACATTTCTCGTTTAATGGCTTTGAATTTTGCGATACTGTCACCATTGTCGGAATCGTATCGGCGAGGAGAAGATTCCAAAAAAAAAAACGGCGTGTTTTTGTTGGGAAAATTGACAAGGGCAACTCGAACAGGTTGGCAAAGATTAGGGAATAAAGTGTTTATTTACAAAGTTCGGGGAGTAGTGCGCAAAAGTTGTTATAGTGCGAGGGGTTTGATGGTTTTTTTCCTAATTTTTATAATAGAGAATCTTTGTCATGTCCAAGTGAGAATTTCTAATATGAAATTTTGTAAATTAAGGGATTCCTTAATATCCTTTGATTGATTGAAAATGGCATAACAAAAAATAATGAAATGTTGCTCTTTTTTCTAATTTATCGCATCCCATTTTCTTGTAGTAAATATGCCCATCACGAAATAGAGTTACAAAATAAAAGAAGATTTGACGATGTGCTAGATATATATCATTGCGCATATAGCTTAAAAGGCTTAACATGTACGTAATCAAAATGTGACTGAAAATGTTCGCATAATATGTAAATTGCATTAAACATATACACAAATTATGCATAATCATATTCTGACTCATTTGCTAAAAGACGATGAATTTCACGTGTTTATGTAGGTTGAAGGGTAAATAATAATTAGAAAACAATCATACATAATTGGTTTTAGTTGTCATGTTCTTAACGTCATTTTTTACCCTTTTTTTGTCCAAAAAATGAATGCAAATCTAGTATCTTTGGCCGTACTAGGTTTAAGTAATTAGAAGCGAAGGTGAACTAAATAATAATTTTAGAAGGGTTATAGAAAACAATATACAAAATGTCTCTCTACTATTAGAAATTTGGCTCTCGCCTCCCATATCTTTAACTTTTTTTGCTTTATAAATTTAAATTTAATTTCATAACTACTCAAAATACACGATAACTTTGTTTCTTTGTAAACTTTCTAGAAATTTTGACATAGGGTCGTGAATCGTGATTAACAACTTATATTTAGTATAATACAATTAATTTATTTAAAAAAATTATAATTTAAACATGAATAGAAATCTAATCATATATATAACTTTTTTAATGTAAGAGAGAATTAAGAAACATTTTTTTTCCTTTGATGAGAAGCTTTAAATAATAATAAAACTAAAATAGACTATAGATTAAAATTGTATTCCAACTTATAACAAAACTAATAGTAAAAAATCAGTATCAACATAACTAGTAACTATCTTTATATAATAATATAGTTTATCAAATTTGTCAATACACGGCAAACCACAAAAAGAAACAAAAATATTACAAATCGCGCTTTTGACACATCAACACCGATAGAAAGAAGTTAAAATTAACATCAAAATAATTTCTTAAGTTTAAAGTCGCTTACGCTTGTGCAACATCATAACTTAAAACAAGATTTGTGAATCAAAACGCATAAAAACTCTCATATGAAACACAAATGGCAAAGCAGAATGAAATATCAAACTAAGAGAAATAGTATTCAGCCTGAAATAATGGGGGAGAGTGCTAAAAAGGAAAACTAATAATCATTAAAACTTAAGTCTTGATTCTCAACCACAGGTAAGTTAAAAACATATTGCATCCTCTTTGTCGAAAAGATGACTAGGAATTTCAACATTTTCATCCAAAATATCTTAGATTCGGAAATTCAAGTAAGTTTGAGAAAATGTCATTCTCTTCCCCAAAGGTTAGATGAGGACTTTCAACACTACCATCTGTAGTCTAGATACTGAATCTGCGGTAAGTTGGAGAATATGTCATCCTCTTCCTCTGAAGTTCGAGGACTTTCAACATTAGCACCCTCTTTTTGATCCAGTTTGTTCATTCTCCCTTCAGAAGGATCTATGATTGCAAAAGACGTTAGACTCGTGAATACTTTAGAAAATCATAGCAATCTAAAACTATATTTAGCTTAACACGCCTTCTACCGCCTTTGGTTTTTCGGCCTCTGGACTATGATTAGTACCTTGACTAACTTTTTCTTCACACGTCACAAAGTCATGTGGGCTTGCGCTGCGTGGTCCTTCCACATTCTGGTTCCCACGCTCATCTTTGTGAGGGTCTCTAGGTTTATCGCAACAATAAGAGTTTCTATTTCACTTGGCAGGCTATTAATGCCGCCATCATCTTCCTTTGTTGACAAATCCACTGTCGCCTCGATAACGTTGACAACTGTTGGAATTTCTATCTCGTTTGGTGGGATATCCATATTCAAGTTCTCAGCACTGCCACCATTACCTGGTTCGTCCTACATCTCCATACCTCCGTCAACAGGATCTGCCACTTGTGCCACCACATATTGAAAGTTCATAATCAGAATTTTTTGTCAACATGTGAAACTAAATAATGTTGACGCTAGAGCAGCATAAGGAAATATTATTGATCAAATAATGAATAGTCAGAAATAAAACACAAGCATTTTCCATTGAGAAAAAATAATTATGCTGGTAACTTACTTGGACAACCTGTGATCTTCCAAGGCGTAGTTTTTTCAGATCGTCCGGCCTACATGAGTATATAATATGCTTGCGAACCTCAACCATCGACCGAAATTGTCTTCCCATATGGAAATAATACTGTTTGAAAATAGATCGTTTCGCAACAAGAAAAAAATGTTAGTTCAGATTCACTAGTCCTCTTTTACACATAAATAACGCAAAGACTGCGGAATGTACTGAAAACTAAGACGCAAGTATTCGTGCAAATTATCTCGGTTTGCAGAGGAAGAAAAAGCCCTGTTACATTCCACTCTCAATCTTTTCAAATCCACTTTACATAGAATCTTATAATAAACATTGAGATTTGACTCAGGCACCATATCTGAGAAATTGTGCTTGTTTGCGAGAACATTTTCTAATCATGCTAACAACCAAGGATTGATCCAAAAGAAAGGAAAAGATATATATATATGCAATGCGTGAAGAAAAACAGAACCTTATCCTTAGCGCCAGTACCACGTGTATTACGACGCTCTACACGCCATCCTGTCAGACGTTCCTGCAATCCTAACTTATACCTCTTAAAGAATACTGGAGGGCAAGGGTCTTGCACCACAGGCTGTGTGGCATGCTCTCCATCAGGGAAAGTAGATAATCTCACATCCCATAGTCCATGATGCCCACACCCTAACAAATAATATCGTTGCATTTCACATGTTGTGACCTAAACAAGGAAAACCATACGTTAGAAAATAAAATCCAAGGGAGGTAACTACAATGCAAGGTGTAGAAACATCTTTTGTATTGTTTCCAATCACTAAAGAAACAAGTCACTGCGTATCTATATTTCAAGTATCCTGTAAAATCGACATTTTCTGTATTGTGGAGTGCGTTGGTGGATTTGGAGGAATGGATGTTACTACATAGTCTGAGATACCTCATGCTTCTCCAGGATGTATTCTTCTGGTGCTCTTTCAGACATCAATAATTTAAAGACCAACCCGTGAGTTTCTACTACATTAGCTGCAGTCTGATGAAATCTATTTCTTGATGGCGCTCGGTTGTATGCTTGTGCATGTGACTGAAAAGGAAAGGGAGGTTAATGTTACCCTATTGTTATTAATTTGCTGCAGAGACTCAGACAGGCAAAAAGCAGTATATACTGAAAACAAGTAAACATAATCAATAAGAAATAGAGTAAGAGGTACAGATTTACCACCACATTTTCATCAATTTGAGATGCACTTGATTTACGTCTTTTTCTAGTTGAGGCTCGAGATGATTCTGGCTCCTGCCACAAATGTAAACCATAATTAGAGTAAGTGAAATGCATAATCACATCGGCACCGTAGTAGAAATTTCAACAAAGACTTATGGGCCAGATGCATATATATACATGTAACTAAAGTTATGATGGCCAAAAGCTCTACCTATTTTTTTTACAGACAAGTTTTACTCTTTAAATTAAATAAGCCATACCTCAAGCTCTAATCCAGCTTCTGGCCATGACTTAGAGACGAGTTTTAGTGCAGATAAACCATCCTTAATGACAACATCAAATAGTTTTGATGGTTTTCCCTGTGAGAATGCAGTTAAACAGATTAAAATGCGGCATACCAGAGGACATACATACAAAAGACTTTAAGACAGAGAAAAAAACGTGCTACAAGGCCAAAAAAGGTACCTCATTGAGAATCGCTTCATTAACTTCCAATGGAGTAGATTTTTCCTTTGAAGTGAATGTTAATGGCACCTCACTAGGAATCTCTTCTTGTTGTTGGCTGGCCTCTGATTTATTCAAACCATGAAAGGTTTGAATCTCTAAAACTGGGACTTCATACAAATTTCTCTCCAGATCAGAACTCATTTTCAGAATTATAGTTTTTTAGGAGAAATGATTTATCTGTACTTAAAGAAAATCACACAAGTTGAAGATGAAGAGAGAGTGATGAATGCAACAATGTGTCTCCACTTACATGTATAAACTCTTTATGTGAACACTGGTTAATTTTGCTCACTAGGTCTAAATACTTCAATGGAATAAATATTAATGGGGTTATATCCTTTCGAAAAATATGGTTAGAAGATTCACCTAAAAAATCTGGAAATATGAGAAAAAGACAAGATGCAGTTAATTCTAGATAAATTTTCAAGTTTAGGAAAAAGAGTTAAGAAAATATCTACAAATCCTAACTATAGTTATATATACGTATATAAATGTCTAAAAAATTCGTGTACGGACATGAGGAATAGCAATCTACTTCAATGTAGGTAACTCAGAAAATCCGAGACATCCTTAACGCGGAACCTTTTGCATAGGCATGCACATTGCATTTAATTAATCTCCAACATCCAGTTTCCGCAGAAACTGTAGAAAAAGGTGTAATGTATTTAAGTTGTGGATTTAAAACCTTGAAGGCCATAAGCAAATTAAGCTAAGCACTTAGAAGTAAAGAATTAAACAACACTTAGAAGTAAAAAATTAAACAAGCTTCTATAAATGTCGTGTATTCTACCCATACAAGCCACTTTGAACTATGGTCCGCTTCATTTAATAAACGAATGCCTGACCATCGAAAAGAAGAGGAGAATTTTCAAGTTTCACAGACATTAAGCATCACTTAAAGAATAAATACTACCCATAGAAAGTACAGAGTTGCTGAATTTCTCGGCTTTCTTTCACTAAAAACAACTACGGATAAAACAAGAGTATTACAATTACCATATTGGAATGCTCATCATTTCACCCGGTAGTACTAGTAACCAATGTGGTATAAAAGTTGTATTCATATTGATCCCCGTTCACAAAAAAATTGTGGCACATATGGACAAAAGAATAGAAAACATTGTGATTATCTTAAGAGAAACTTCAAACTTGTCAAAAAAATACTAGAAAAGAAGAAAAAGGGTAAAATAAATATACAGAGCATATCGAATTTCGAAGATATTCATCCCTCCCGACCAATAGTGTACAAGCCTACAGTATGTATATCTCAAATTCTCAATATATATTAAGAAACCGAAAAAAGTTTGTCAAGTATTTTGTACAAAAAGAACATTAACAATCAGCAATAACTTTAATCATTTTTGGGTAGCTAAACGAATGATGTCGTAGCCACATATAGGGGTGGGGAAGGGATGGGATCCCACGACGTGGGATCCCTCGTCAAGGGATCCCATGTCATGTGATTCAAAAACTCACGCCCGTTCCCGTCCCTCCAATTGAAGGGATCCCTCGCCGAGGGATCCCTTGCCGAGGGATCCCTCACCAAGGGATCCCTTAATCCTGCCATTTTTTAGTCGCGAATTAGTCACTTTTTAACACTGGAAATTGGAGGGATTCCCGCGAGAATCCCTCCGATTTCCAGATTGTATCTAGCACAAAAAATGTGCTTTTTTCTCCTTCTCCACTTTCCCCCCCGAATATTTCATCTTTAAAAGATGTCTTCTTTTCGACATTTATAACGAGTATCGACATGTTAACACGAATCACAATCCAATAACTAGATCACATTCAAAAATCGCAATCCGCTATCACAAATCCCAAAAGAAAATTCTTCGCGGCTCAAAACTCACATGACACAAGACACAAGTCACAAATTATCTAACCATTACAAATAAATAAATATCACAATATAAATAACTAGCAATAAAAAGTTGTCCAATTCTTAATATTTCTCATACGCACTCACATCACATGTGTTTTATTTTTTTGCAACTAAACCCCCACTAAACCTAGTAATTATAGCTTATAAAAATTGGTGGGATTCTCTCCTCCCATGGGAATCAGAGAATGACTCTCATTCCCGTCCCTCGACTGAAGGGAATCCCGTCTCTCCTGGGAATATTTCCCGTGGGTAGGTACGGGTAAGGGAATTTCCCTTACTCGTTCCCACCCCTAGCCACATACATACATACTTGGAAACAAAAAAGTGACAAAACTTACTACCACGCCACAAATCCAAGTCCTCCAACCTAAACATGGTGCTGAAAGCAAACAGTTCCAACATAAACCTCAAATACATAATTTTTATGTGTACCTGATAAAATAGACCTAATCAGAATGAATCATGAATGAAGGATTATCCTATTCATTGAGACGAAAGAATCCCACGTTAAGCCTCTTCAAGTGCCATCATATAATTACCTTGTCCAAGAATTCAACCTAAACTTGTATAAAAGCATGAAAACATCTAATTTGTAAAACAAGAAATTTCAACTTCCAAAGCCTGATCATGATATAGCAGTTAACCATATATTCAACAACATTCGAATTCAATATACAAGGCAATACTTTCATCAAGACCGTTATTCTTGAACGTATATAATAGCTGCGCATGCCAACGTGGCGGATTCAGCATTTTTGGCCAAATATGGGAGAGCCTTCAGCTCTACGTCAATGGTTCAAAGTTACCCTCTGAAGCAATAAACATCAAACCAAGCATGAGTTCAAGGGTCTCAGCAACATTTAGGTAGAAATAACCAGTAGAATATCAGTATATTTGGAACCTAAATACTAGGATCCTGTTTTGAAAAAAGTTACATTATGAGTTCCAAGAGTTGAGCGATTTATAAAGTTGATGTTGCACGCAGTATAGATTTTAAAGCCACAAATAATTCATTATCAAGTATTATAGCAGGAGACTTGGCAACAGAATGACAGTATGAATTACAAGAGTCCAATAGGCCACAGAAGTGAGAGCCAAGAGGTTGAACCGGAGTTTATGAACCCTGACATCTTTATTATTAATATAAGAGTAAACGGAACTCGTGTCGTGA
The DNA here is from genome assembly GCA_948329865.1 of Linaria vulgaris. Lineage (NCBI taxonomy): Eukaryota > Viridiplantae > Streptophyta > Magnoliopsida > Lamiales > Plantaginaceae > Linaria > Linaria vulgaris. The sequence continues at coordinate 70,991,922 of OX415249.1, forward strand.
CGTGACGTGAAGTATATATATATATAGGGAAGTGACAGCAGTACCAGGAGGATAAAGCTAAAAGAACCTATGCCAATAATCCTCAAGTCAATAAATTAAACCCCTTGAAGCTCATCCACATGAGTTCAAGCATAGATCAATAGGTGAGACCGACGAGCAACTTCACCACCACAATAGTAACAAGAAACTTATCATTGTTTAGACATTCAATTACTCAATTGAATGAATATACACGAACCAAACTGTAAAACCCTAACTCAATGAATTTGTGCCTAATTATATCTTAAATGAAATTCAAAGTGAACAAAATCCATCAATTAAGTGAACTAGTATCATACCTGCACAGCCGCCCGTGCCGCCGACGATATCATATGATTGATTGGGTGGTACAGCAGCGTAGTGCAATTTTAGGCTCTTCTTTGAACAGTAATAATTTACTTCAGTATTTTAGTTAAACTCAAAATCATTACAAGGAAAATGTGAACACCTTCCATTCCGGCCCTTGAAGGTGTTCTTTACATTTTCTGAAAATTTAGCGAATTAAAATTACATTTCTCGTTTAATGGCTTTGAATTTTGCGATACTGTCACCATTGTCGGAATCGTATCGGCGAGGAGAAGATTCCAAAAAAAAAACGGCGTGTTTTTGTTGGGAAAATTGACAAGGGCAACTCGAACAGGTTGGCAAAGATTTGGGAATAAAGTGTTTATTTACAAAGTTCGGGGAGTAGTGCCCAAAAGTTGTTATAGTGCGAGGGGTTTGATGTTTTTTTTCCTAATTTTTATAATAGAGAATCTTTGTCATGTCCAAGTGAGAATTTCTAATATGAAATTTTGTAAATTAAGGGATTCCTTAATATCCTTTGATTGATTGAAAATGGCATAACAAAAAATAATGAAATGTTGCTCTTTTTTCTAATTTATCGCATCCCATTTTCTTGTAGTAAATATGCCCATCACGAAATAGAGTTACAAAATAAAAGAAGATTTGACGATGTGCTAGATATATATCATTGCGCATATAGCTTAAAAGGCTTAACATGTACGTAATCAAAATGTGACTGAAAATGTTCGCATAATATGTAAATTGCATTAAACATATACACAAATTATGCATAATCATATTCTGACTCATTTGCTAAAAGACGATGAATTTCACGTGTTTATGTAGGTTGAAGGGTAAATAATAATTAGAAAACAATCATACATAATTGGTTTTAGTTGTCATATTCTTAACGTCATTTTTTACCCTTTTTTTGTCCAAAAAATGAATGCAAATCTAGTATCTTTGGCCGTACTAGGTTTAAGTAATTAGAAGCGAAGGTGAACTAAATAATAATTTTAGAAGGGTTATAGAAAACAATATACAAAATGTCTCTCTACTATTAGAAATTTGGCTCTCGCCTCCCATATCTTTAACTTTTTTTGCTTTATAAATTTAAATTTAATTTCATAACTACTCAAAATACACGATAACTTTGTTTCTTTGTAAACTTTCTAGAAATTTTGACATAGGGTCGTGAATCGTGATTAACAACTTATATTTAGTATAATATAATTAATTTATTTAAAAAAATTATAATTTAAACATGAATAGAAATCTAATCATATATATAACTTTTTTAATGTAAGAGAGAATTAAGAAACAATTTTTTTTCTTTGATGAGAAGCTTTAAATAATAATAAAACTAAAATAGACTATAGATTAAAATTGTATTCCAACTTATAACAAAACTAATAGTAAAAAATCAGTATCAACATAACTAGTAACTATCTTTATATAATAATATAGTTTATCAAATTTGTCAATACACGGCAAACCACAAAAAGAAACAAAAATATTACAAATCGCGCTTTTGACACATCAACACCGATAGAAAGAAGTTAAAATTAACATCAAAATAATTTCTTAAGTTTAAAGTCGCTTACGCTTGTGCAACATCATAACTTAAAACAAGATTTGTGAATCAAAACGCATAAAAACTCTCATATGAAACACAAATGGCAAAGCAGAATGAAATATCAAACTAAGAGAAATAGTATTCAGCCTGAAATAATGGGGGAGAGTGCTAAAAAGGAAAACTAATAATCATTAAAACTTAAGTCTTGATTCTCAACCACAGGTAAGTTAAAAACATATTGCATCCTCTTTGTCGAAAAGATGACTAGGAATTTCAACATTTTCATCCAAAATATCTTAGATTCGGAAATTCAAGTAAGTTTGAGAAAATGTCATTCTCTTCCCCAAAGGTTAGATGAGGACTTTCAACACTACCATCTGTAGTCTAGATACTGAATCTGCGGTAAGTTGGAGAATATGTCATCCTCTTCCTCTGAAGTTCGAGGACTTTCAACATTAGCACCCTCTTTTTGATCCAGTTTGTTCATTCTCCCTTCAGAAGGATCTATGATTGCAAAAGACGTTAGACTCGTGAATACTTTAGAAAATCATAGCAATCTAAAACTATATTTAGCTTAACACGCCTTCTACCGCCTTTGGTTTTTCGGCCTCTGGACTATGATCAGTACCTTGACTAACTTTTTCTTCACACGTCACAAAGTCATGTGGGCTTGCGCTGCGTGGTCCTTCCACATTCTGGTTCCCACACTCATCTTTGTGAGGGTCTCTAGGTTCTATCGCAACAGTAAGAGTTTCTATTTCACTTGGCAGGCTATTAATGCCGCCATCATCTTCCTTTGTTGACAAATCCATTGTCGCCTCGATAACGTTGACAACTGTTGGAATTTCTATCTCGTTTGGTGGGATATCCATATTCAAGTTCTCAACACTGCCACCATTACCTGGTTCGTCCGACATCTCCATACCTCCGTCAAAAGGATCTGCTACCTGTGCCACCACATATTGAAAGTTCATAATCAGAATTTTTTGTCAACATGTGAAACTAAATAATGTTGACGCTAGAGCAGCATAAGGAAATATTATTGATCAAATAATGAATAGTCAGAAATAAAACACAAGCATTTTCCATTGAGAAAAAATAATTATGCTGGTAACTTACTTGGACAACATGTGATCTTCCAAGGCGTAGTTTTTTCAGATCGTCCGGCCTACATGAGTATATAATATACTTGCGAACCTCAACCATCGACCGAAATTGTCTTCCCATATGGAAATAATACTGTTTGAAAATAGATCGTTTCGCAACAAGAAAAAAATGTTAGTTCAGATTCGCAAGTCCTCTTTTACACATAAATAACGCAAAGACAGCGGAATGTACTGAAAACTAAGACGCAAGTATTCGTGCAAATTATCTCGGTTTGCAGAGGAAGAAAAAGCCCTGTTACATTCCACTCTCAATCTTTTCAAATCCACTTTACATAGAATCTTATAATAAACATTGAGATTTGACTCAGGCACCATATCTGAGAAATTGTGCTTGTTTGCGAGAACATTTTCTAATCATGCTAACAACCAAGGATTGATCAAAAAGAAAGCAAAAGATATATATATATGCAATGCGTGAAGAAAAATAGAACCTTATCCTTAGCGCCAGTACCACGTGTATTACGACGCTCTACACGCCATCCTGTCAGACGTTCCTGCAATCCTAACTTATACCTCTTAAAGAATACTGGAGGGCAAGGGTCTTGCACCACAGGCTGTGTGGCATGCTCTCCATCAGGGAAAGTAGACAATCTCACATCCCATAGTCCATGTTGCACACACCCTAACAAATAATATCGTTGCATTTCACCTGTTGTGACCTAAACAAGGAAAACCATACGTTAGAAAATAAAATCCAAGGGAGGTAACTACAATGCAAGGTGTAGAAACATCTTTTGTATTGTTTCCAATCACTAAAGAAACAAGTCACTGCGTATCTATATTTCAAGTATCCTGTAAAATCGACATTTTCTGTATTGTGGGGTGCGTTGGTGGATTTGGGGGAATGGATGTTACTACATAGTCTGAGATACCTCATGCTTCTCCAGGATGTATTCTTCTGGTGCTCTTTCAGACATCAATAATTTAAAGACCAACCCGTGAGTTTCTACTACATTAGCTGCAGTCTGATGAAATCTATTTCTTGATGGCGCTCGGTTGTATGCTTGTGCATGTGGCTGAAAAGGAAAGGGAGGTTAATCTTACCCTATTGTTATTAATTTGCTGCAGAGACTCAGACAGGAAAAAAGCAGTATATACTGAAAACAAGTAAACATAATCAATAAGAAATAGAGTAAGAGGTACAGATTTACCACCACATTTTCATCAATTTGAGATGCACTTGATTTACGTCTTTTTCTAGTTGAGGCTCGAGATGATTCTGGCTCCTGCCACAAATGTAAACCATAATTAGAGTAAGTGAAATGCATAATCACATCGGCACCGTAGTAGAAATTTCAACAAAGACTTATGGGCCAGATGCATATATATACATGTAACTAAAGTTATGATGGCCAAAAGCTCTACCTATTTTTTTTACAGACAAGTTTTACTCTTTAAATTAAATAAGCCATACCTCAAGCTCTAATCCAGCTTCTGGCCATGACTTAGAGACGAGTTTTAGTGCAGATAAACCATCCTTAATGACAACATCAAATAGTTTTGATGGTTTTCCCTGTGAGAATGCAGTTAAACAGATTAAAATGCGGCATACCAGAGGACATACATACAAAAGACTTTAAGACAGAGAAAAAAACGTGCTACAAGGCCAAAAAAGGTACCTCATTGAGAATCGCTTCATTAACTTCCAATGGAGTAGATTTTTCCTTTGAAGTGAATGTTAATGGCACCTCACTAGGAATCTCTTCTTGTTGTTGGCTGGCCTCTGATTTATTCAAACCATGAAAGGTTTGAATCTCTAAAACTGGGACTTCATACAAATTTCTCTCCAGATCAGAACTCATTTTCAGAATTATAGTTTTTTAGGAGAAATGATTTATCTGTACTTAAAGAAAATCACACAAGTTGAAGATGAAGAGAGAGTGATGAATGCAACAATGTGTCTCCACTTACATGTATAAACTCTTTATGTGAACACTGGTTAATTCTGCTCACTAGGTCTAAATACTTCAATGGAATAAATATTAATGGGGTTATATCCTTTCGAAAAATATGGTTAGAAGATTCACCTAAAAAATCTGGAAATATGAGAAAAAGACAAGATGCAGTTAATTCTAGATAAATTTTCAAGTTTAGGAAAAAGAGTTAAGAAAATATCTACAAATCCTAACTATAGTTATATATACGTATATAAATATCTAAAAAATTCGTGTACGGACATGAGGAATAGCAATCTACTTCAATGTAGGTAACTCAGAAAATCCGAGACATCCTTAACGCGGAACCTTTTGCATAGGCATGCACATTGCATTTAATTAATCTCCAACATCCAGTTTCCGCAGAAACTGTAGAAAAAGGTGTAATGTATTTAAGTTGTGGATTTAAAACCTTGAAGGCCATAAGCAAATTAAGCTAAGCACTTAGAAGTAAAGAATTAAACAACACTTAGAAGTACAAAATTAAACAAGCTTCTATAAATGTCGTGTATTCTACCCATACAAGCCACTTTGAACTATGGTCCGCTTCATTTAATAAACGAATGCCTGACCATCGAAAAGAAGAGGAGAATTTTCAAGTTTCACAGACATTAAGCATCACTTAAAGAATAAATACTACCCATAGAAAGTACAGAGTTGCTGAATTTCTCGGCTTTCTTTCACTAAAAACAACTACGGATAAAACAAGAGTATTACAATTACCATATTGGAATGCTCATCATTTCACCCGGTAGTACTAGTAACCAATGAGGTATAAAAGTTGTATTCATATTGATCCCCGTTCACAAAAAAATTGTGGCACATATGGACAAAAGAATAGAAAACATTGTGATTATCTTAAGAGAAACTTCAAACTTGTCAAAAAAATACTAGAAAAGAAGAAAAAGGGTAAAATAAATATACAGAGCATATCGAATTTCGAAGATATTCATCCCTCCCGACCAATAGTGTACAAGCCTACAGTATGTATATCTCAAATTCTCAATATATATTAAGAAACCGAAAAAAGTTTGTCAAGTATTTTGTACAAAAAGAACATTAACAATCAGCAATAACTTTAATCATTTTTGGGTAGCTAAACGAATGATGTCGTAGCCACATATAGGGGTGGGGAAGGGATGGGATCCCACGACGTGGGATCCCTCGTCAAGGGATCCCATGTCATGTGATTCAAAAACTCACTCTCGTTCTCGTCCCTCCAATTGAAGGGATCCCTCGCCGAGGGATCCCTTGCCGAGGGATCCCTCACCAAGGGATCCCTTAATCCTGCCATTTTTTAGTCGCGAATTAGTCACTTTTTAACACTGGAAATTGGAGGGATTCCCGCGAGAATCCCTCCGATTTTCAGATTGTATCTAGCACAAAAAATGTGCTTTTTTCTCCTTCTCCACTTTCCCCCCTGAATATTTCATCTTTAAAAGATGTCTTCTTTTCGACATTTATAACGAGTATCGACATGTTAACACGAATCACAATCCAATAACTAGATCACATTCAAAAATCGCAATCCGCTATCACAAATCCCAAAAGAAAATTCTTCGCGGCTCAAAACTCACATGACACAAGACACAAGTCACAAATTATCTAACCATTACAAATAAATAAATATCACAATTTAAATAACTAGCAATAAAAAGTTGTCCAATTCTTAATATTTCTCATACGCACTCACATCACATGTGTTTTATTTTTTTGCAACTAAACCCCCACTAAACCTAGTAATTATAGCTTATAAAAATTGGTGGGATTCCCTCCTCCCATGGGAATCAGAGAATGACTCTCGTTCCCGTCCCTCGACTGAAGGGAATCCCGTCTCTCCTGGGAATATTTCCCGTGGGTAGGTACGGGTAATGGAATTTCCCTTACTCGTTCCCACCCCTAGCCACATACATACATACTTGGAAACAAAAAAGTGACAAAACTTACTACCACGCCACAAATCCAAGTCCTCCAACCTAAACATGGTGCTGAAAGCAAACAGTTCCAACATAAACCTCAAATACATAATTTTTATGTGTACCTGATAAAATAGAACTAATCAGAATGAATCATGAATGAAGGATTATCCTATTCATTGAGACGAAAGAATCCCACGTTAAGCCTCTTCAAGTGCCATCATATAATTACCTTGTCCAAGAATTCAACCTAAACTTGTATTAAAGCATGAAAACATCTAATTTGTAAAACAAGAAATTTCAACTTCCAAAGCCTGATCATGATATAGCAGTTAACCATATATTCAACAACATTCGAATTCAACATACAAGGCAATACTTTCATCAAGACCGTTATTCTTGAACGTATATAATAGCTGCGCATGCCAACGTGGCGGATTCAGCATTTTTGGCCAAATCTGGGAGAGCCTTCAGCTCTACGTCAATGGTTCAAAGTTACCCTCTGAAGCAATAAACATAAAACCAAGCATGAGTTCAAGGGTCTCAGCAACATTTAGGTAGAAATAACCAGTAGAATATCAGTATATTTGGAACCTAAATACTAGGATCCTGTTTTGAAAAAAGTTACATTATGAGTTCCAAGAGTTGAGCGATTTATAAAGTTGATGTTGCACGCAGTATAGATTTTAAAGCCACAAATAATTCATTATCAAGTATTATAGCAGGAGACTTGGCAACAGAATGACAGTATGAATTACAAGAGTCCAATAGGCCACAGAAGTGAGAGCCAAGAGGTTTAACCGGAGTTTATGAACCCTGTCATCTTTATTATTAATATAAGAGTAAACGGAACTCGTGTCGTGACGTGACGTGAAGTATATATATATATATAGGGAAATGACAGCAGTACTAGGAGGATAAAGCTAAAAGAACCTATGCCAATAATCCTCAAGTCAATAAATTAAACCCCTTGAAGCTCATCCACATGAGTTCAAGCATAGATCAATAGGCGAGACCGACGAGCAACTTCACCACCACAATAGTAACAAGAAACTTATTATTGTTTAGACATTCAATTACTCAATTGAATGAATATACACGAACCAAACTGTAAAACCCTAACTCAATGAATTTGTGCCTAATTATATCTTAAATGAAATTCAAAGTGACCAAAATCCATCAATTAAGTGAACTAGTATCATACCTGCACAGCCGCCCGTGCCGCCGACGATATCATATGATTGATTGGGTGGTACAGCAGCGTAGTGCAATTTTAGGCTCTTCTTTGAACAGTAATAATTTACTTCAGTATTTTAGTTAAACTCAAAATCATTACAAGGAAAATGTGAACACCTTCCATTCCGGCCCTTGAAGGTGTTCTTTACATTTTCTGAAAATTTAGCGAATTAAAATTACATTTCTCGTTTAATGGCTTTGAATTTTGCGATACTGTCACCATTGTCGGAATCGTATCGGCGAGGAGAAGATTCCAAAAAAAAAAAAACGACGTGTTTTTGTTGGGAAAATTGACAAGGGCAACTCGAACAGGTTGGCAAAAGATTAGGGAATAAAGTGTTTATTTACAAAGTTCGGGGAGTAGTGCCCAAAAGTTGTTATAGTGCGAGGGGTTTGATGTTTTTTTTCCTAATTTTTATAATAGAGAATCTTTGTCATGTCCAAGTGAGAATTTCTAATATGAAATTTTGTAAATTAAGGGATTCCTTAATATCCTTTGATTGATTGAAAATGGCATAACAAAAAATAATGAAATGTTGCTCTTTTTTCTAATTTATCGCATCCCATTTTCTTGTAGTAAATATGCCCATCACGAAATAGAGTTACAAAATAAAAGAAGTTTTGACGATGTGCTAGATATATATCATTGCGCATATAGCTTAAAAGGCTTAACATGTACGTAATCAAAATGTGACTGAAAATGTTCGCATAATATGTAAATTGCATTAAACATATACACAAATTATGCATAATCATATTCTGACTCATTTGCTAAAAGACGATGAATTTCACGTGTTTATGTAGGTTGAAGGGTAAATAATAATTAGAAAACAATCATACATAATTGGTTTTAGTTGTCATGTTCTTAACGTCATTTTTTACCCTTTTTTTGTCCAAAAAATGAATGCAAATCTAGTATCTTTGGCCGTACTAGGTTTAAGTAATTAGAAGCGAAGGTGAACTAAATAATAATTTTAGAAGGGTTATAGAAAACAATATACAAAATGTCTCTCTACTATTAGAAATTTGGCTCTCGCCTCCCATATCTTTAACTTTTTTTGCTTTATAAATTTAAATTTAATTTCATAACTACTCAAAATACACGATAACTTTGTTTCTTTGTAAACTTTCTAGAAATTTTGACATAGGGTCGTGAATCGTGATTAACAACTTATATTTAGTATAATATAATTAATTTATTTAAAAAAATTATAATTTAAACATGAATAGAAATCTAATCATATATATAACTTTTTTAATGTAAGAGAGAATTAAGAAACAATTTTTTTTCTTTGATGAGAAGCTTTAAATAATAATAAAACTAAAATAGACTATAGATTAAAATTGTATTCCAACTTATAACAAAACTAATAGTAAAAAATCAGTATCAACATAACTAGTAACTATCTTTATATAATAATATAGTTTATCAAATTTGTCAATACACGGCAAACCACAAAAAGAAACAAAAATATTACAAATCGCGCTTTTGACACATCAACACCGATAGAAAGAAGTTAAAATTAACATCAAAATAATTTCTTAAGTTTAAAGTCGCTTACGCTTGTGCAACATCATAACTTAAAACAAGATTTGTGAATCAAAACGCATAAAAACTCTCATATGAAACACAAATGGCAAAGCAGAATGAAATATCAAACTAAGAGAAATAGTATTCAGCCTGAAATAATGGGGGAGAGTGCTAAAAAGGAAAACTAATAATCATTAAAACTTAAGTCTTGATTCTCAACCACAGGTAAGTTAAAAACATATTGCATCCTCTTTGTCGAAAAGATGACTAGGAATTTCAACATTTTCATCCAAAATATCTTAGATTCGGAAATTCAAGTAAGTTTGAGAAAATGTCATTCTCTTCCCCAAAGGTTAGATGAGGACTTTCAACACTACCATCTGTAGTCTAGATACTGAATCTGCGGTAAGTTGGAGAATATGTCATCCTCTTCCTCTGAAGTTCGAGGACTTTCAACATTAGCACCCTCTTTTTGATCCAGTTTGTTCATTCTCCCTTCAGAAGGATCTATGATTGCAAAAGACATTAGACTCGTGAATACTTTAGAAAATCATAGCAATCTAAAACTATATTTAGCTTAACACGCCTTCTATCGCCTTTGGTTTTTCGGCCTCTGGACTATGATCAGTACCTTGACTAACTTTTTCTTCACACGTCACAAAGTCATGTGGGCTTGCGCTGCGTGGTCCTTCCACATTCTGGTTCCCACGCTCATCTTTGTAAGGGTCTCTAGGTTCTATCGCAACAGTAAGAGTTTCTATTTCACTTGGCAGGCTATTAATGCCGCCATCATCTTCCTTTGTTGACAAATCCATTGTCGCCTCGATAACGTTGACAACTGTTGGAATTTCTATCTCGTTTGGTGGGATATCCATATTCAAGTTCTCAGCACTGCCACCATTACCTGGTTCGTCCGACATCTCCATACCTCCGTCAACAGGATCTGCCACCTGTGCCACCACATATTGAAAGTTCATAATCAGAATTTTTTGTCAACATGTGAAACTAAATAATGTTGACGCTAGAGCAGCATAAGGAAATATTATTGATCAAATAATGAATAGTCAGAAATAAAACACAAGCATTTTCCATTGAGAAAAAATAATTATGCTGGTAACTTACTTGGACAACATGTGATCTTCCAAGGCGTAGTTTTTTCAGATCGTCCGGCCTACATGAGTATATAATATACTTGCGAACCTCAACCATCGACCGAAATTGTCTTCCCATATGGAAATAATACTGTTTGAAAATAGATCGTTTCGCAACAAGAAAAAAATGTTAGTTCAGATTCGCAAGTCCTCTTTTACACATAAATAACGCAAAGACAGCGGAATGTACTGAAAACTAAGACGCAAGTATTCGTGCAAATTATCTCGGTTTGCAGAGGAAGAAAAAGCCCTGTTACATTCCACTCTCAATCTTTTCAAATCCACTTTACATAGAATCTTATAATAAACATTGAGATTTGACTCAGGCACCATATCTGAGAAATTGTGCTTGTTTGCGAGAACATTTTCTAATCATGCTAACAACCAAGGATTGATCAAAAAGAAAGCAAAAGATATATATATATGCAATGCGTGAAGAAAAACAGAACCTTATCCTTAGCGCCAGTACCACGTGTATTACGACGCTCTACACGCCATCCTGTCAGACGTTCCTGCAATCCTAACTTATACCTCTTAAAGAATACTGGAGGGCAAGGGTCTTGCACCACAGGCTGTGTGGCATGCTCTCCATCAGGGAAAGTAGACAATCTCACATCCCATAGTCCATGTTGCACACACCCTAACAAATAATATCGTTGCATTTCACCTGTTGTGACCTAAACAAGGAAAACCATACGTTAGAAAATAAAATCCAAGGGAGGTAACTACAATGCAAGGTGTAGAAACATCTTTTGTATTGTTTCCAATCACTAAAGAAACAAGTCACTGCGTATCTATATTTCAAGTATCCTGTAAAATCGACATTTTCTGTATTGTGGGGTGCGTTGGTGGATTTGGGGGAATGGATGTTACTACATAGTCTGAGATACCTCATGCTTCTCCAGGATGTATTCTTCTGGTGCTCTTTCAGACATCAATAATTTAAAGACCAACCCGTGAGTTTCTACTTCATTAGCTGCAGTCTGATGAAATCTATTTCTTGATGGCGCTCGGTTGTATGCTTGTGCATGTGGCTGAAAAGGAAAGGGAGGTTAATGTTACCCTATTGTTATTAATTTGCTGCAGAGACTCAGACAGGCAAAAAGCAGTATATACTGAAAACAAGTAAACATAATCAATAAGAAATAGAGTAAGAGGTACAGATTTACCACCACATTTTCATCAATTTGAGATGCACTTGATTTACGTCTTTTTCTAGTTGAGGCTCGAGATGATTCTGGCTCCTGCCACAAATGTAAACCATAATTAGAGTAAGTGAAATGCATAATCACATCGGCACCGTAGTAGAAATTTCAACAAAGACTTATGGGCCAGATGCATATATATACATGTAACTAAAGTTATGATGGCCAAAAGCTCTACCTATTTTTTTTACAGACAAGTTTTACTCTTTAAATTAAATAAGCCATACCTCAAGCTCTAATCCAGCTTCTGGCCATGACCTAGAGACGAGTTTTAGTGCAGATAAACCATCCTTAATGACAACATCAAATAGTTTTGATGGTTTTCCCTGTGAGAATGCAGTTAAACAGATTAAAATGCGGCATACCAGAGGACATACATACAAAAGACTTTAAGACAGAGAAAAAAACGTGCTACAAGGCCAAAAAAGGTACCTCATTGAGAATCGCTTCATTAACTTCCAATGGAGTAGATTTTTCCTTTGAAGTGAATGTTAATGGCACCTCACTAGGAATCTCTTCTTGTTGTTGGCTGGCCTCTGATTTATTCAAACCATGAAAGGTTTGAATCTCTAACATTGGGACTTCATACAAATTTCTCTCCAGATCAGAACTCATTTTCAGAATTATAGTTTTTTAGGAGAAATGATTTATCTGTACTTAAAGAAAATCACACAAGTTGAAGATGAAGAGAGAGTGATAAATGCAACAATGTGTCTCCACTTACATGTATAAACTCTTTATGTGAACACTGGTTAATTTTGCTCACTAGGTCTAAATACTTCAATGGAATAAATATTAATGGGGTTATATCCTTTCGAAAAATATGGTTAGAAGATTCACCTAAAAAATCTGGAAATATGAGAAAAAGACAAGATGCAGTTAATTCTAGATAAATTTTCAAGTTTAGGAAAAAGAGTTAAGAAAATATCTACAAATCCTAACTATAGTTATATATACGTATATAAATATCTAAAAAATTAGTGTACGGACATGAGGAATAGAAATCTACTTCAATGTAGGTAACTCAGAAAATCCGAGACATCCTTAACGCGGAACCTTTTGCATAGGCATGCACATTGCATTTAATTAATCTCCAACATCCAGTTTCCGCAGAAACTGTAGAAAAAGGTGTAATGTATTTAAGTTGTGGATTTTAAAACCTTGAAGGCCATAAGCAAATTAAGCTAAGCACTTAGAAGTAAAGAATTAAACAACACTTAGAAGTAAAAAATTAAACAAGCTTCTATAAATGTCGTGTATTCTACCCATACAAGCCACTTTGAACTATGGTCCGCTTCATTTAATAAACGAATGCCTGACCATCGAAAAGAAGAGGAGAATTTTCAAGTTTCACAGACATTAAGCATCACTTAAAGAATAAATACTACCCATAGAAAGTACAGAGTTGCTGAATTTCTCGGCTTTCTTTCACTAAAAACAACTACGGATAAAACAAGAGTATTACAATTACCATATTGGAATGCTCATCATTTCACCCGGTAGTACTAGTAACCAATGTGGTATAAAAGTTGTATTCATATTGATCCCCGTTCACAAAAAAATTGTGGCACATATGGACAAAAGAATAGAAAACATTGTGATTATCTTAAGAGAAACTTCAAACTTGTCAAAAAAATACTAGAAAAGAAGAAAAAGGGTAAAATAAATATACAGAGCATATCGAATTTCGAAGATATTCATCCCTCCCGACCAATAGTGTACAAGCCTACAGTATGTATATCTCAAATTCTCAATATATATTAAGAAACCGAAAAAAGTTTGTCAAGTATTTTGTACAAAAAGAACATTAACAATCAGCAATAACTTTAATCATTTTTGGGTAGCTAAACGAATGATGTCGTAGCCACATATAGGGGTGGGGAAGGGATGGGATCCCACGACGTGGGATCCCTCGTCAAGGGATCCCATGTCATGGGATTCAAAAACTCACTCCCGTTCCCGTCCCTCCAATTGAAGGGATCCCTCGCCGAGGGATCCCTTGCCGAGGGATCCCTCACCAAGGGATCCCTTAATCCTGCCATTTTTTAGTCGCGAATTAGTCACTTTTTAACACTGGAAATTGGAGAGATTCCCGCGAGAATCCCTCCGATTTCCAGATTGTATCTAGCACAAAAAATGTGCTTTTTTCTCCTTCTCCACTTTCCCCCCTGAATATTTCATCTTTAAAAGATGTCTTCTTTTCGACATTTATAACGAGTATCGACATGTTAACACGAATCACAATCCAATAACTAGATCACATTCAAAAATCGCAATCCGCTATCACAAATCCCAAAAGAAAATTCTTCGCGGCTCAAAACTCACATGACACAAGACACAAGTCACAAATTATCTAACCATTACAAATAAATAAATATCACAATTTAAATAACTAGCAATAAAAAGTTGTCCAATTCTTAATATTTCTCATACGCACTCACATCACATGTGTTTTATTTTTTTGCAACTAAACCCCCACTAAACCTAGTAATTATAGCTTATAAAAATTGGTGGGATTCCCTCCTCCCATGGGAATCAGAGAATGACTCTCGTTCCCGTCCCTCGACTGAAGGGAATCCCGTCTCTCCTGGGAATATTTCCCGTGGGTAGGTACGGGTAAGGGAATTTCCCTTACTCGTTCCCACCCCTAGCCACATACATACATACTTGGAAACAAAAAAGTGACAAAACTTACTACCACGCCACAAATCCAAGTCCTCCAACCTAAACATGGTGCTGAAAGCAAACAGTTCCAACATAAACCTCAAATACATAATTTTTATGTGTACCTGATAAAATAGACCTAATCAGAATGAATCATGAATGAAGGATTATCCTATTCATTGAGACGAAAGAATCCCACGTTAAGCCTCTTCAAGTGCCATCATATAATTACCTTGTCCAAGAATTCAACCTAAACTTGTATAAAAGCATGAAAACATCTAATTTGTAAAACAAGAAATTTCAACTTCCAAAGCCTGATCATGATATAGCAGTTAACCATATATTCAACAACATTCGAATTCAACATACAAGGCAATACTTTCATCAAGACCGTTATTCTTGAACGTATATAATAGCTGCGCATGCCAACGTGGCGGATTCAGCATTTTTGGCCAAATCTGGGAGAGCCTTCAGCTCTACGTCAATGGTTCAAAGTTACCCTCTGAAGCAATAAACATAAAACCAAGCATGAGTTCAAGGGTCTCAGCAACATTTAGGTAGAAATAACCAGTAGAATATCAGTATATTTGGAACCTAAATACTAGGATCCTGTTTTGAAAAAAGTTACATTATGAGTTCCAAGAGTTGAGCGATTTATAAAGTTGATGTTGCACGCAGTATAGATTTTAAAGCCACAAATAATTCATTATCAAGTATTATAGCAGGAGACTTGGCAACAGAATGGCAGTATGAATTACAAGAGTCCAATAGGCCACAGAAGTGAGAGCCAAGAGGTTTAACCGGAGTTTATGAACCCTGTCATCTTTATTATTAATATAAGAGTAAACGGAACTCGTGTCGTGACGTGACGTGAAGTATATATATATATATAGGGAAATGACAGCAGTACTAGGAGGATAAAGCTAAAAGATCCTATGCCAATAATCCTCAAGTCAATAAATTAAACCCCTTGAAGCTCATCCACATGAGTTCAAGCATAGATCAATAGGCGAGACCGACGAGCAACTTCACCACCACAATAGTAACAAGAAACTTATCATTGTTTAGACATTCAATTACTCAATTGAATGAATATACACGAACCAAACTGTAAAACCCTAACTCAATGAATTTGTGCCTAATTATATCTTAAATGAAATTCAAAGTGACCAAAATCCATCAATTAAGTGAACTAGTATCATACCTGCACAGCCGCCCGTGCCGCCGACGATATCATATGATTGATTGGGTGGTACAGCAGCGTAGTGCAATTTTAGGCTCTTCTTTGAACAGTAATAATTTACTTCAGTATTTTAGTTAAACTCAAAATCATTACAAGGAAAATGTGAACACCTTCCATTCCGGCCCTTGAAGGTGTTCTTTACATTTTCTGAAAATTTAGCGAATTAAAATTACATTTCTCGTTTAATGGCTTTGAATTTTGAGATACTGTCACCATTGTCGGAATCGTATCGGCGAGGAGAAGATTCCAAAAAAAAAAAAACGGCGTGTTTTTGTTGGGAAAATTGACAAGGGAAACTCGAACAGGTTGGCAAAGATTAGGGAATAAAGTGTTTATTTACAAAGTTCGGGGAGTAGTGCCCAAAAGTTGTTATAGTGCGAGGGGTTTGATGTTTTTTTTCCTAATTTTTATAATAGAGAATCTTTGTCATGTCCAAGTGAGAATTTCTAATATGAAATTTTGTAAATTAAGGGATTCCTTAATATCCTTTGATTGATTGAAAATGGCATAACAAAAAATAATGAAATGTTGCTCTTTTTTCTAATTTATCGCATCCCATTTTCTTGTAGTAAATATGCCCATCACGAAATAGAGTTACAAAATAAAAGAAGATTTGACGATGTGCTAGATATATATCATTGCGCATATAGCTTAAAAGGCTTAACATGTACGTAATCAAAATGTGACTGAAAATGTTCGCATAATATGTAAATTGCATTAAACATATACACAAATTATGCATAATCATATTCTGACTCATTTGCTAAAAGACGATGAATTTCACGTGTTTATGTAGGTTGAAGGGTAAATAATAATTAGAAAACAATCATACATAATTGGTTTTAGTTGTCATGTTCTTAACGTCATTTTTTACCCTTTTTTTGTCCAAAAAATGAATGCAAATCTAGTATCTTTGGCCGTACTAGGTTTAAGTAATTAGAAGCGAAGGTGAACTAAATAATAATTTTAGAAGGGTTATAAAAAACAATATACAAAATGTCTCTCTACTATTAGAAATTTGGCTCTCGCCTCCCATATCTTTAACTTTTTTTGCTTTATAAATTTAAATTTAATTTCATAACTACTCAAAATACACGATAACTTTGTTTCTTTGTAAACTTTCTAGAAATTTTGACATAGGGTCGTGAATCGTGATTAACAACTTATATTTAGTATAATATAATTAATTTATTTAAAAAAATTATAATTTAAACATGAATAGAAATCTAATCATATATATAACTTTTTTAATGTAAGAGAGAATTAAGAATCATTTTTTTTTTCTTTGATGAGAAGCTTTAAATAATAATAAAACTAAAATAGACTATAGATTAAAATTGTATTCCAACTTATAACAAAACTAATAGTAAAAAATCAGTATCAACATAACTAGTAACTATCTTTATATAATAATATAGTTTATCAAATTTGTCAATACACGGCAAACCACAAAAAGAAACAAAAATATTACAAATCGCGCTTTTGACACATCAACACCGATAGAAAGAAGTTAAAATTAACATCAAAATAATTTCTTAAGTTTAAAGTCGCTTACGCTTGTGCAACATCATAACTTAAAACAAGATTTGTGAATCAAAACGCATAAAAACTCTCATATGAATCACAAATGGCAAAGCAGAATGAAATATCAAACTAAGAGAAATAGTATTCAGCCTGAAATAATGGGGGAGAGTGCTAAAAAGGAAAACTAATAATCATTAAAACTTAAGTCTTGATTCTCAACCACAGGTAAGTTAAAAACATATTGCATCCTCTTTGTCGAAAAGATGACTAGGAATTTCAACATTTTCATCCAAAATATCTTAGATTCGGAAATTCAAGTAAGTTTGAGAAAATGTCATTCTCTTCCCCAAAGTTTAGATGAGGACTTTCAACACTACCATCTGTAGTCTATATACTGAATCTGCGGTAAGTTGGAGAATATGTCATCCTCTTCCTCTGAAGTTCGAGGACTTTCAACATTAGCACCCTCTATTTGATCCAGTTTGTTCATTCTCCCTTCAGAAGGATCTATGATTGCAAAAGACGTTAGACTCGTGAATACTTTAGAAAATCATAGCAATCTAAAACTATATTTAGCTTAACACGCCTTCTACCGCCTTTGGTTTTTCGGCCTCTGGACTATGATTAGTACCTTGACTAACTTTTTCTTCACACGTCACAAAGTCATGTGGGCTTGCGCTGCGTGGTCCTTCCACATTCTGGTTCCCACGCTCATCTTTGTGAGGGTCTCTAGGTTCTATCGCAACAGTAAGAGCTTCTATTTCACTGGGTAGGCTATTAATGCCGCCATCATCTTCCTTTGTTGACAAATCCATTGTCGCCTCGATAACGTTGACAACTGTTGGAATTTCTATCTCGTTTGGTGGGATATCCATATTCAAGTTCTCAGCACTGCCACCATTACCTGGTTCGTCCGACATCTCCATACCTCCGTCAACAGGATCTGCCACCTGTGCCACCACATATTGAAAGTTCATAATCAGAATTTTTTGTCAACATGTGAAACTAAATAATGTTGACGCTAGAGCAGCATAAGGAAATATTATTGATCAAATAATGAATAGTCAGAAATAAAACACAAGCATTTTCCATTGAGAAAAAATAATTATGCTGGTAACTTACTTGGACAACATGTGATCTTCCAAGGCGTAGTTTTTTCAGATCGTCCGGCCTACATGAGTATATAATATACTTGCGAACCTCAACCATCGACCGAAATTGTCTTCCCATATGGAAATAATACTGTTTGAAAATAGATCGTTTCGCAACAAGAAAAAAATGTTAGTTCAGATTCGCAAGTCCTCTTTTACACATAAATAACGCAAAGACAGCGGAATGTACTGAAAACTAAGACGCAAGTATTCGTGCAAATTATCTCGGTTTGCAGAGGAAGAAAAAGCCCTGTTACATTCCACTCTCAATCTTTTCAAATCCACTTTACATAGAATCTTATAATAAACATTGAGATTTGACTCAGGCACCATATCTGAGAAATTGTGCTTGTTTGCGAGAACATTTTCTAATCATGCTAACAACCAAGGATTGATCAAAAAGAAAGCAAAAGATATATATATATGCAATGCGTGAAGAAAAACAGAACCTTATCCTTAGCGCCAGTACCACGTGTATTACGACGCTCTACACGCCATCCTGTCAGACGTTCCTGCAATCCTAACTTATACCTCTTAAAGAATACTGGAGGGCAAGGGTCTTGCACCACAGGCTGTGTGGCATGCTCTCCATCAGGGAAAGTAGACAATCTCACATCCCATAGTCCATGTTGCACACACCCTAACAAATAATATCGTTGCATTTCACCTGTTGTGACCTAAACAAGGAAAACCATACGTTAGAAAATAAAATCCAAGGGAGGTAACTACAATGCAAGGTGTAGAAACATCTTTTGTATTGTTTCCAATCACTAAAGAAACAAGTCACTGCGTATCTATATTTCAAGTATCCTGTAAAATCGACATTTTCTGTATTGTGGGGTGCGTTGGTGGATTTGGGGGAATGGATGTTACTACATAGTCTGAGATACCTCATGCTTCTCCAGGATGTATTCTTCTGGTGCTCTTTCAGACATCAATAATTTAAAGACCAACCCGTGAGTTTCTACTTCATTAGCTGCAGTCTGATGAAATCTATTTCTTGATGGCGCTCGGTTGTATGCTTGTGCATGTGGCTGAAAAGGAAAGGGAGGTTAATGTTACCCTATTGTTATTAATTTGCTGCAGAGACTCAGACAGGCAAAAAGCAGTATATACTGAAAACAAGTAAACATAATCAATAAGAAATAGAGTAAGAGGTACAGATTTACCACCACATTTTCATCAATTTGAGATGCACTTGATTTACGTCTTTTTCTAGTTGAGGCTCGAGATGATTCTGGCTCCTGCCACAAATGTAAACCATAATTAGAGTAAGTGAAATGCATAATCACATCGGCACCGTAGTAGAAATTTCAACAAAGAGTTATGGGCCAGATGCATATATATACATGTAACTAAAGTTATGATGGCCAAAAGCTCTACCTATTTTTTTTACAGACAAGTTTTACTCTTTAAATTAAATAAGCCATACCTCAAGCTCTAATCCAGCTTCTGGCCATGACTTAGAGACGAGTTTTAGTGCAGATAAACCATCCTTAATGACAACATCAAATAGTTTTGATGGTTTTCCCTGTGAGAATGCAGTTAAACAGATTAAAATGCGGCATACCAGAGGACATACATACAAAAGACTTTAAGACAGAGAAAAAAACGTGCTACAAGGCCAAAAAAGGTACCTCATTGAGAATCGCTTCATTAACTTCCAATGGAGTAGATTTTTCCTTTGAAGTGAATGTTAATGGCACCTCACTAGGAATCTCTTCTTGTTGTTGGCTGGCCTCTGATTTATTCAAACCATGAAAGGTTTGAATCTCTAAAACTGGGACTTCATACAAATTTCTCTTCAGATCAGAACTCATTTTCAGAATTATAGTTTTTTAGGAGAAATGATTTATCTGTACTTAAAGAAAATCACACAAGTTGAAGATGAAGAGAGAGTGATGAATGCAACAATGTGTCTCCACTTACATGTATAAACTCTTTATGTGAACACTGGTTAATTTTGCTCACTAGGTCTAAATACTTCAATGGAATAAATATTAATGGGGTTATATCCTTTCGAAAAATATGGTTAGAAGATTCACCTAAAAAATCTGGAAATATGAGAAAAAGACAAGATGCAGTTAATTCTAGATAAATTTTCAAGTTTAGGAAAAAGAGTTAAGAAAATATCTACAAATCCTAACTATAGTTATATATACGTATATAAATATCTAAAAAATTCGTGTACGGACATGAGGAATAGCAATCTACTTCAATGTAGGTAACTCAGAAAATCCGAGACATCCTTAACGCGGAACCTTTTGCATAGGCATGCACATTGCATTTAATTAATCTCCAACATCCAGTTTCCGCAGAAACTGTAGAAAAAGGTGTAATGTATTTAAGTTGTGGATTTTAAAACCTTGAAGGCCATAAGCAAATTAAGCTAAGCACTTAGAAGTAAAGAATTAAACAACACTTAGAAGTAAAAAATTAAACAAGCTTCTATAAATGTCGTGTATTCTACCCATACAAGCCACTTTGAACTATGGTCCGCTTCATTTAATAAACGAATGCCTGACCATCGAAAAGAAGAGGAGAATTTTCAAGTTTCACAGACATTAAGCATCACTTAAAGAATAAATACTACCCATAGAAAGTACAGAGTTGCTGAATTTCTCGGCTTTCTTTCACTAAAAACAACTACGGATAAAACAAGAGTATTACAATTACCATATTGGAATGCTCATCATTTCACCCGGTAGTACTAGTAACCAATGTGGTATAAAAGTTGTATTCATATTGATCCCCGTTCACAAAAAAATTGTGGCACATATGGACAAAAGAATAGAAAACATTGTGATTATCTTAAGAGAAACTTCAAACTTGTCAAAAAAATAGTAGAAAAGAAGAAAAAGGGTAAAATAAATATACAGAGCATATCGAATTTCGAAGATATTCATCCCTCCCGACCAATAGTGTACAAGCCTACAGTATGTATATCTCAAATTCTCAATATATATTAAGAAACCGAAAAAAGTTTGTCAAGTATTTTGTACAAAAAGAACATTAACAATCAGCAATAACTTTAATCATTTTTGGGTAGCTAAACGAATGATGTCGTAGCCACATATAGGGGTGGGGAAGGGATGGGATCCCACGACGTGGGATCCCTCGTCAAGGGATCCCATGTCATGTGATTCAAAAACTCACTCCCGTTCCCGTCCCTCCAATTGAAGGGATCCCTCGCCGAGGGATCCCTTGCCGAGGGATCCCTCACCAAGGGATCCCTTAATCCTGCCATTTTTTAGTCGCGAATTAGTCACTTTTTAACACTGGAAATTGGAGGGATTCCCGCGAGAATCCCTCCGATTTCCAGATTGTATCTAGCACAAAAAATGTGCTTTTTTCTCCTTCTCCACTTTCCCCCCTGAATATTTCATCTTTAAAAGATGTCTTCTTTTCGACATTTATAACGAGTATCGACATGTTAACACGAATCACAATCCAATAACTAGATCACATTCAAAAATCGCAATCCGCTATCACAAATCCCAAAAGAAAATTCTTCGCGGCTCAAAACTCACATGACACAAGACACAAGTCACAAATTATCTAACCATTACAAATAAATAAATATCACAATTTAAATAACTAGCAATAAAAAGTTGTCCAATTCTTAATATTTCTCATACGCACTCACATCACATGTGTTTTATTTTTTTGCAACTAAACCCCCACTAAACCTAGTAATTATAGCTTATAAAAATTGGTGGGATTCCCTCCTCCCATGGGAATCAGAGAATGACTCTCGTTCCCGTCCCTCGACTGAAGGGAATCCCGTCTCTCCTGGGAATATTTCCCGTGGGTAGGTACGGGTAAGGGAATTTCCCTTACTCGTTCCCACCCCTAGCCACATACATACATACTTGGAAACAAAAAAGTGACAAAACTTACTACCACGCCACAAATCCAAGTCCTCCAACCTAAACATGGTGCTGAAAGCAAACAGTTCCAACATAAACCTCAAATACATAATTTTTATGTGTACCTGATAAAATAGACCTAATCAGAATGAATCATGAATGAAGGATTATCCTATTCATTGAGACGAAAGAATCCCACGTTAAGCCTCTTCAAGTGCCATCATATAATTACCTTGTCCAAGAATTCAACCTAAACTTGTATAAAAGCATGAAAACATCTAATTTGTAAAACAAGAAATTTCAACTTCCAAAGCCTGATCATGATATAGCAGTTAACCATATATTCAACAACATTCGAATTCAACATACAAGGCAATACTTTCATCAAGACCGTTATTCTTGAACGTATATAATAGCTGCGCATGCCAACGTGGCGGATTCAGCATTTTCGGCCAAATCTGGGAGAGCCTTCAGCTCTACGTCAATGGTTCAAAGTTACCCTCTGAAGCAATAAACATAAAACCAAGCATGAGTTCAAGTGTCTCAGCAACATTTAGGTAGAAATAACCAGTAGAATATCAGTATATTTGGAACCTAAATACTAGGATCCTGTTTTGAAAAAAGTTACATTATGAGTTCCAAGAGTTGAGCGATTTATAAAGTTGATGTTGCACGCAGTATAGATTTTAAAGCCACAAATAATTCATTATCAAGTATTATAGCAGGAGACTTGGCAACAGAATGACAGTATGAATTACAAGAGTCCAATAGGCCACAGAAGTGAGAGCCAAGAGGTTTAACCGGAGTTTATGAACCCTGTCATCTTTATTATTAATATAAGAGTAAACGGAACTCGTGTCGTGACGTGACGTGAAGTATATATATATATATAGGGAAATGACAGCAGTACTAGGAGGATAAAGCTAAAAGAACCTATGCCAATAATCCTCAAGTCAATAAATTAAACCCCTTGAAGCTCATCCACATGAGTTCAAGCATAGATCAATAGGCGAGACCGACGAGCAACTTCACCACCACAATAGTAACAAGAAACTTATCATTGTTTAGACATTCAATTACTCAATTGAATGAATATACACGAACCAAACTGTAAAACCCTAACTCAATGAATTTGTGCCTAATTATATCTTAAATGAAATTCAAAGTGACCAAAATCCATCAATTAAGTGAACTAGTATCATACCTGCACAGCCGCCCGTGCCGCCGACGATATCATATGATTGATTGGGTGGTACAGCAGCGTAGTGCAATTTTAGGCTCTTCTTTGAACAGTAATAATTTACTTCAGTATTTTAGTTAAACTCAAAATCATTACAAGGAAAATGTGAACACCTTCCATTCCGGCCCTTGAAGGTGTTCTTTACATTTTCTGAAAATTTAGCGAATTAAAATTACATTTCTCGTTTAATGGCTTTGAATTTTGCGATACTGTCACCATTGTCGGAATCGTATCGGCGAGGAGAAGATTCCAAAAAAAAAAACGGCGTGTTTTTGATGGGAAAATTGACAAGGGAAACTCGAACAGGTTGGCAAAGATTAGGGAATAAAGTGGTTATTTACAAAGTTCGGGGAGTAGTGCCCAAAAGTTGTTATAGTGCGAGGGGTTTGATGTTTTTTTTCCTAATTTTTATAATAGAGAATCTTTGTCATGTCCAAGTGAGAATTTCTAATATGAAATTTTGTAAATTAAGGGATTCCTTAATATCCTTTGATTGATTGAAAATGGCATAACAAAAAATAATGAAATGTTGCTCTTTTTTCTAATTTATCGCATCCCATTTTCTTGTAGTAAATATGCCCATCACGAAATAGAGTTACAAAATAAAAGAAGATTTGACGATGTGCTAGATATATATCATTGCGCATATAGCTTAAAAGGCTTAACATGTACGTAATCAAAATGTGACTGAAAATGTTCGCATAATATGTAAATTGCATTAAACATATACACAAATTATGCATAATCATATTCTGACTCATTTGCTAAAAGACGATGAATTTCACGTGTTTATGTAGGTTGAAGGGTAAATAATAATTAGAAAACAATCATACATAATTGGTTTTAGTTGTCATGTTCTTAACGTCATTTTTTACCCTTTTTTTGTCCAAAAAATGAATGCAAATCTAGTATCTTTGGCCGTACTAGGTTTAAGTAATTAGAAGCGAAGGTGAACTAAATAATAATTTTAGAAGGGTTATAGAAAACAATATACAAAATGTCTCTCTACTATTAGAAATTTGGCTCTCGCCTCCCATATCTTTAACTTTTTTTGCTTTATAAATTTAAATTTAATTTCATAACTACTCAAAATACACGATAACTTTGTTTCTTTGTAAACTTTCTAGAAATTTTGACATAGGGTCGTGAATCGTGATTAACAACTTATATTTAGTATAATATAATTAATTTATTTAAAAAAAATTATAATTTAAACATGAATAGAAATCTAATCATATATATAACTTTTTTAATGTAAGAGAGAATTAAGAAACATTTTTTTTTCTTTGATGAGAAGCTTTAAATAATAATAAAACTAAAATAGACTATAGATTAAAATTGTATTCCAACTTATAACAAAACTAATAGTAAAAAATCAGTATCAACATAACTAGTAACTATCTTTATATAATAATATAGTTTATCAAATTTGTCAATACACGGCAAACCACAAAAAGAAACAAAAATATTACAAATCGCGCTTTTGACACATCAACACCGATAGAAAGAAGTTAAAATTAACATCAAAATAATTTCTTAAGTTTAAAGTCGCTTACGCTTGTGCAACATCATAACTTAAAACAAGATTTGTGAATCAAAACGCATAAAAACTCTC
Organism: Linaria vulgaris; assembly: GCA_948329865.1. Taxonomy (NCBI): domain Eukaryota; kingdom Viridiplantae; phylum Streptophyta; class Magnoliopsida; order Lamiales; family Plantaginaceae; genus Linaria; species Linaria vulgaris. Next base: position 71,017,267 of record OX415249.1, read on the forward strand.
ATATGAATCACAAATGGCAAAGCAGAATGAAATATCAAACTAAGAGAAATAGTATTCAGCCTGAAATAATGGGGGAGAGTGCTAAAAAGGAAAACTAATAATCATTAAAACTTAAGTCTTGATTCTCAACCACAGGTAAGTTAAAAACATATTGCATCCTCTTTGTCGAAAAGATGACTAGGAATTTCAACATTTTCATCCAAAATATCTTAGATTCGGAAATTCAAGTAAGTTTGAGAAAATGTCATTCTCTTCCCCAAAGTTTAGATGAGGACTTTCAACACTACCATTTGTAGTCTAGATACTGAATCTGCGGTAAGTTGGAGAATATGTCATCCTCTTCCTCTGAAGTTCGAGGACTTTCAACATTAGCACCCTCTTTTTGATCTAGTTTGTTCATTCTCCCTTCAGAAGGATCTATGATTGCAAAAGACGTTAGACTCGTGAATACTTTAGAAAATCATAGCAATCTAAAACTATATTTAGCTTAACACGCCTTCTACCGCCTTTGGTTTTTCGGCCTCTGGACTATGATCAGTACCTTGACTAACTTTTTCTTCACACGTCACAAAGTCATGTGGGCTTGCGCTGCGTGGTCCTTCCACATTCTGGTTCCCACGCTCATCTTTGTGAGGGTCTCTAGGTTCTATCGCAACAGTAAGAGTTTCTATTTCACTTGGCAGGCTATTAATGCCGCCATCATCTTCCTTTGTTGACAAATCCATTGTCGCCTCGATAACGTTGACAACTGTTGGAATTTCTATCTCGTTTGGTGGGATATCCATATTCAAGTTCTCAGCACTGCCACCATTACCTGGTTCGTCCGACATCTCCATACCTCCGTCAACAGGATCTGCCACCTGTGCCACCACATATTGAAAGTTCATAATCAGAATTTTTTGTCAACATGTGAAACTAAATAATGTTGACGCTAGAGCAGCATAAGGAAATATTATTGATCAAATAATGAATAGTCAGAAATAAAACACAAGCATTTTCCATTGAGAAAAAATAATTATGCTGGTAACTTACTTGGACAACCTGTGATCTTCCAAGGCGTAGTTTTTTCAGATCGTCCGGCCTACATGAGTATATAATATACTTGCGAACCTAAACCATCGACCGAAATTGTCTTCCCATATGGAAATAATACTGTTTGAAAATAGATCGTTTCGCAACAAGAATTAAATTTTAGTTCAGATTCGCAAGTCCTCTTTTACACATAAATAACGCAAAGACTGCGGAATGTACTGAAAACTAAGACGCAAGTATTCGTGCAAATTATCTCGGTTTGCAGAGGAAGAAAAAGCCATGTTACATTCCACTCTCAATCTTTTCAAATCCACTTTACATAGAATCTTATAATAAACATTGAGATTTGACTCAGGCACCATATCTGAGAAATTGTGCTTGTTTGCGAGAACATTTTCTAATCATGCTAACAACCAAGGATTGATCCAAAAGAAAGGAAAAGATATATATATGCAATGCGTGAAGAAAAACAGAACCTTATCCTTAGCGCCAGTACCACGTGTATTACGACGCTCTACACGCCATCCTGTCAGACGTTCCTGCAATCCTAACTTATACCTCTTAAAGAATAATGGAGGGCAAGGGTCTTGCACCACAGGCTGTGTGGCATGCTCTCCATCAGGGAAAGTAGACAATCTCACATCCCATAGTCCATGCTGCCCACACCCTAACAAATAATATCGTTGCATTTCACCTGTTGTGACCTAAACAAGGAAAACCATACGTTAGAAAATAAAATCCAAGGGAGGTAACTACAATGCAAGGTGTAGAAACATCTTTTGTATTGTTTCCAATCACTAAAGAAACAAGTCACTGCGTATCTATATTTCAAGTATCCTGTAAAATCGACATTTTCTGTATTGTGGAATGCGTTGGTGGATTTGGGGGAATGGATGTTACTACATAGTCTGAGATACCTCATGCTTCTCCAGGATGTATTCTTCTGGTGCTCTTTCAGACATCAATAATTTAAAGACCAACCCGTGAGTTTCTACTACATTAGTTGCAGTCTGATGAAATCTATTTCTTGGTGGCGCTCGGTTGTATGCTTGTGCATGTGGCTGAAAAGGAAATGGAGGTTAATGTTACCCTATTGTTATTAATTTGCTGCAGAGACTCAGACAGGCAAAAAGCAGTATATACTGAAAACAAGTAAACATAATCAATAAGAAATAGAGTAAGAGGTACAGATTTACCACCACATTTTCATCAATTTGAGATGCACTTGATTTACGTCTTTTTCTAGTTGAGGCTCGAGATGATTCTGGCTCCTGCCACAAATGTAAACCATAATTAGAGTAAGTGAAATGCATAATCACATCGGCACCGTAGTAGAAATTTCAACAAAGACTTATGGGCCAGATGCATATATATACATGTAACTAAAGTTATGATGGCCAAAAGCTCTACCTATTTTTTTTACAGACAAGTTTTACTCTTTAAATTAAATAAGCCATACCTCAAGCTCTAATCCAGCTTCTGGCCATGACTTAGAGACGAGTTTTAGTGCAGATAAACCATCCTTAATGACAACATCAAATAGTTTTGATGGTTTTCCCTGTGAGAATGCAGTTAAACAGATTAAAATGCGGCATACCAGAGGACATACATACAAAAGACTTTAAGACAGAGAAAAAAACGTGCTACAAGGCCAAAAAAGGTACCTCATTGAGAATCGCTTCATTAACTTCCAATGGAGTAGATTTTTCCTTTGAAGTGAATGTTAATGGCACCTCACTAGGAATCTCTTCTTGTTGTTGGCTGGCCTCTGATTTATTCAAACCATGAAAGGTTTGAATCTCTAAAACTGGGACTTCATACAAATTTCTCTCCAGATCAGAACTCATTTTCAGAATTATAGTTTTTTAGGAGAAATGATTTATCTGTACTTAAAGAAAATCACACAAGTTGAAGATGAAGAGAGAGTGATGAATGCAACAATGTGTCTCCACTTACATGTATAAACTCTTTATGTGAACACTGGTTAATTTTGCTCACTAGGTCTAAATACTTCAATGGAATAAATATTAATGGGGTTATATCCTTTCGAAAAATATGGTTAGAAGATTCACCTAAAAAATCTGGAAATATGAGAAAAAGACAAGATGCAGTTAATTCTAGATAAATTTTCAAGTTTAGGAAAAAGAGTTAAGAAAATATCTACAAATCCTAACTATAGTTATATATACGTATATAAATATCTAAAAAATTAGTGTACGGACATGAGGAATAGCAATCTACTTCAATGTAGGTAACTCAGAAAATCCGAGACATCCTTAACGCGGAACCTTTTGCATAGGCATGCACATTGCATTTAATTAATCTCCAACATCCAGTTTCCGCATAAACTGTAGAAAAAGGTGTAATGTATTTAAGTTGTGGATTTTAAAACCTTGAAGGCCATAAGCAAATTAAGCTAAGCACTTAGAAGTAAAGAATTAAACAACACTTAGAAGTAAAAAATTAAACAAGCTTCTATAAATGTCGTGTATTCTACCCATACAAGCCACTTTGAACTATGGTCCGCTTCATTTAATAAACGAATGCCTGACCATCGAAAAGAAGAGGAGAATTTTCAAGTTTCACAGACATTAAGCATCACTTAAAGAATAAATACTACCCATAGAAAGTACAGAGTTGCTGAATTTCTCGGCTTTCTTTCACTAAAAACAACTACGGATAAAACAAGAGTATTACAATTACCATATTGGAATGCTCATCATTTCACCCGGTAGTACTAGTAACCAATGTGGTATAAAAGTTGTATTCATATTGATCCCCGTTCACAAAAAAATTGTGGCACATATGGACAAAAGAATAGAAAACATTGTGATTATCTTAAGAGAAACTTCAAACTTGTCAAAAAAATACTAGAAAAGAAGAAAAAGGGTAAAATAAATATACAGAGCATATCGAATTTCGAAGATATTCATCCCTCCCGACCAATAGTGTACAAGCCTACAGTATGTATATCTCAAATTCTCAATATATATTAAGAAACCGAAAAAAGTTTGTCAAGTATTTTGTACAAAAAGAACATTAACAATCAGCAATAACTTTAATCATTTTTGGGTAGCTAAACGAATGATGTCGTAGCCACATATAGGGGTGGGGAAGGGATGGGATCCCACGACGTGGGATCCCTCGTCAAGGGATCCCATGTCATGTGATTCAAAAACTCACTCTCGTTCCCGTCCCTCCAATTGAAGGGATCCCTCGCCGAAGGATCCCTTGCCGAGGGATCCCTCACCAAGGGATCCCTTAATCCTGCCATTTTTTAGTCGCGAATTAGTCACTTTTTAACACTGGAAATTGGAGGGATTCCCGCGAGAATCCCTCCGATTTCCAGATTGTATCTAGCACAAAAAATGTGCTTTTTTCTCCTTCTCCACTTTCCCCCCTGAATATTTCATCTTTAAAAGATGTCTTCTTTTCGACATTTATAACGAGTATCGACATGTTAACACGAATCACAATCCAATAACTAGATCACATTCAAAAATAGCAATCCGCTATCACAAATCCCAAAAGAAAATTCTTCGCGGCTCAAAACTCACATGACACAAGACACAAGTCACAAATTATCTAACCATTACAAATAAATAAATATCACAATTTAAATAACTAGCAATAAAAAGTTGTCCAATTCTTAATATTTCTCATACGCACTCACATCACATGTGTTTTATTTTTTTGCAACTAAACCCCCACTAAACCTAGTAATTATAGCTTATAAAAATTGGTGGGATTCCCTCCTCCCATGGGAATCAGAGAATGACTCTCGTTCCCGTCCCTCGACTGAAGGGAATCCCGTCTCTCCTGGGAATATTTCCCGTGGGTAGGTACGGGTACGGGAATTTCCCTTACTCGTTCCCACCCCTAGCCACATACATACATACTTGGAAACAAAAAAGTGACAAAACTTACTACCACGCCACAAATCCAAGTCCTCCAACCTAAACATGGTGCTGAAAGCAAACAGTTCCAACATAAACCTCAAATACATAATTTTTATGTGTACCTGATAAAATAGACCTAATCAGAATGAATCATGAATGAAGGATTATCCTATTCATTGAGACGAAAGAATCCCACGTTAAGCCTCTTCAAGTGCCATCATATAATTACCTTGTCCAAGAATTCAACCTAAACTTGTATAAAAGCATGAAAACATCTAATTTGTAAAACAAGAAATTTCAACTTCCAAAGCCTGATCATGATATAGCAGTTAACCATATATTCAACAACATTCGAATTCAACATACAAGGCAATACTTTCATCAAGACCGTTATTCTTGAACGTATATAATAGCTGCGCATGCCAACGTGGCGGATTCAGCATTTTTGGCCAAATCTGGGAGAGCCTTCAGCTCTACGTCAATGGTTCAAAGTTACCCTCTGAAGCAATAAACATAAAACCAAGCATGAGTTCAAGGGTCTCAGCAACATTTAGGTAGAAATAACCAGTAGAATATCAGTATATTTGGAACCTAAATACTAGGATCCTGTTTTGAAAAAAGTTACATTATGAGTTCCAAGAGTTGAGCGATATATAAAGTTGATGTTGCACGCAGTATAGATTTTAAAGCCACAAATAATTCATTATCAAGTATTATAGCAGGAGACTTGGCAACAGAATGGCAGTATGAATTGCAAGAGTCCAATAGGCCACAGAAGTGAGAGCCAAGAGGTTTAACCGGAGTTTATGAACCCTGTCATCTTTATTATTAATATAAGAGTAAACGGAACTCGTGTCGTGACGTGACGTGAAGTATATATATATATATAGGGAAATGACAGCAGTACTAGGAGGATAAAGCTAAAAGAACCTATGCCAATAATCCTCAAGTCAATAAATTAAACCCCTTGAAGCTCATCCACATGAGTTCAAGCATAGATCAATAGGCGAGACCGACGAGCAACTTCACCACCACAATAGTAACAAGAAACTTATCATTGTTTAGACATTCAATTACTCAATTGAATGAATATACACGAACCAAACTGTAAAACCCTAACTCAATGAATTTGTGCCTAATTATATCTTAAATGAAATTCAAAGTGACCAAAATCCATCAATTAAGTGAACTAGTATCATACCTGCACAGCCGCCCGTGCCGCCGACGATATCATATGATTGATTGGGTGGTACAGCAGCGTAGTGCAATTTTAGGCTCTTCTTTGAACAGTAATAATTTACTTCAGTATTTTAGTTAAACTCAAAATCATTACAAGGAAAATGTGAACACCTTCCATTCCGGCCCTTGAAGGTGTTCTTTACATTTTCTGAAAATTTAGCGAATTAAAATTACATTTCTCGTTTAATGGCTTTGAATTTTGAGATACTGTCACCATTGTCGGAATCGTATCGGCGAGGAGAAGATTCCAAAAAAAAAAAAACGGCGTGTTTTTGTTGGGAAAATTGACAAGGGAAACTCGAACAGGTTGGCAAAGATTAGGGAATAAAGTGTTTATTTACAAAGTTCGGGGAGTAGTGCCCAAAAGTTGTTATAGTGCGAGGGGTTTGATGTTTTTTTTCCTAATTTTTATAATAGAGAATCTTTGTCATGTCCAAGTGAGAATTTCTAATATGAAATTTTGTAAATTAAGGGATTCCTTAATATCCTTTGATTGATTGAAAATGGCATAACAAAAAATAATGAAATGTTGCTCTTTTTTCTAATTTATCGCATCCCATTTTCTTGTAGTAAATATGCCCATCACGAAATAGAGTTACAAAATAAAAGAAGATTTGACGATGTGCTAGATATATATCATTGCGCATATAGCTTAAAAGGCTTAACATGTACGTAATCAAAATGTGACTGAAAATGTTCGCATAATATGTAAATTGCATTAAACATATACACAAATTATGCATAATCATATTCTGACTCATTTGCTAAAAGACGATGAATTTCACGTGTTTATGTAGGTTGAAGGGTAAATAATAATTAGAAAACAATCATACATAATTGGTTTTAGTTGTCATGTTCTTAACGTCATTTTTTACCCTTTTTTTGTCCAAAAAATGAATGCAAATCTAGTATCTTTGGTCGTACTAGGTTTAAGTAATTAGAAGCGAAGGTGAACTAAATAATAATTTTAGAAGGGTTATAGAAAACAATATACAAAATGTCTCTCTACTATTAGAAATTTGGCTCTCGCCTCCCATATCTTTAACTTTTTTTGCTTTATAAATTTAAATTTAATTTCATAACTACTCAAAATACACGATAACTTTGTTTCTTTGTAAACTTTCTAGAAATTTTGACATAGGGTCGTGAATCGTGATTAACAACTTATATTTAGTATAATATAATTAATTTATTTAAAAAAATTATAATTTAAACATGAATAGAAATCTAATCATATATATAACTTTTTTAATGTAAGAGAGAATTAAGAAACAATTTTTTTTCTTTGATGAGAAGCTTTAAATAATAATAAAACTAAAATAGACTATAGATTAAAATTGTATTCCAACTTATAACAAAACTAATAGTAAAAAATCAGTATCAACATAACTAGTAACTATCTTTATATAATAATATAGTTTATCAAATTTGTCAATACACGGCAAACCACAAAAAGAAACAAAAATATTACAAATCGCGCTTTTGACACATCAACACCGATAGAAAGAAGTTAAAATTAACATCAAAATAATTTCTTAAGTTTAAAGTCGCTTACGCTTGTGCAACATCATAACTTAAAACAAGATTTGTGAATCAAAACGCATAAAAACTCTCATATGAAACACAAATGGCAAAGCAGAATGAAATATCAAACTAAGAGAAATAGTATTCAGCCTGAAATAATGGGGGAGAGTGCTAAAAAGGAAAACTAATAATCATTAAAACTTAAGTCTTGATTCTCAACCACAGGTAAGTTAAAAACATATTGCATCCTCTTTGTCGAAAAGATGACTAGGAATTTCAACATTTTCATCCAAAATATCTTAGATTCAGAAATTCAAGTAAGTTTGAGAAAATGTCATTCTCTTCCCCAAAGGTTAGATGAGGACTTTCAACACTACCATCTGTAGTCTAGATACTGAATCTGCGGTAAGTTGGAGAATATGTCATCCTCTTCCTCTGAAGTTCGAGGACTTTCAACATTAGCACCCTCTTTTTGATCCAGTTTGTTCATTCTCCCTTCAGAAGGATCTATGATTGCAAAAGACGTTAGACTCGTGAATACTTTAGAAAATCATAGCAATCTAAAACTATATTTAGCTTAACACGCCTTCTACCGCCTTTGGTTTTTCGGCCTCTGGACTATGATTAGTACCTTGACTAACTTTTTCTTCACACGTCACAAAGTCATGTGGGCTTGCGCTGCGTGGTCCTTCCACATTCTGGTTCCCACGCTCATCTTTGTGAGGGTCTCTAGGTTCTATCGCAACAGTAAGAGTTTCTATTTCACTTGGCAGGCTATTAATGCCGCCATCTTCTTCCTTTGTTGACAAATCCATTGTCGCCTCGATAACGTTGACAACTGTTGGAATTTCTATCTCGTTTGGTGGGATATCCATATTCAAGTTCTCAGCACTGCCACCATTACCTGGTTCGTCCGACATCTCCATACCTCCGTCAACAGGATCTGCCACCTGTGCCACCACATATTGAAAGTTCATAATCAGAATTTTTTGTCAACATGTGAAACTAAATAATGTTGACGCTAGAGCAGCATAAGGAAATATTATTGATCAAATAATGAATAGTCAGAAATAAAACACAAGCATTTTCCATTGAGAAAAAATAATTATGCTGGTAACTTACTTGGACAACCTGTGATCTTCCAAGGCGTAGTTTTTTCAGATCGTCCGGCCTACATGAGTATATAATATACTTGCGAACCTCAACCATCGACCGAAATTGTCTTCCCATATGGAAATAATACTGTTTGAAAATAGATCGTTTCGCAACAAGAAAAAAATGTTAGTTCAGATTCGCAAGTCCTCTTTTACACATAAATAACGCAAAGACTGCGGAATGTACTGAAAACTAAGACGCAAGTATTCGTGCAAATTATCTCGGTTTGCAGAGGAAGAAAAAGCCCTGTTACATTCCACTCTCAATCTTTTCAAATCCACTTTACATAGAATCTTATAATAAACATTGAGATTTGACTCAGGCACCATATCTGAGAAATTGTGCTTGTTTGCGAGAACATTTTCTAATCATGCTAACAACCAAGGATTGATCCAAAAGAAAGGAAAAGATATATATATGCAATGCGTGAAGAAAAACAGAACCTTATCCTTAGCGCCAGTACCACGTGTATTACGACGCTCTACACGCCATCCTGTCAGACGTTCCTGCAATCCTAACTTATACCTCTTAAAGAATAATGGAGGGCAAGGGTCTTGCACCACAGGCTGTGTGGCATGCTCTCCATCAGGGAAAGTAGACAATCTCACATCCCATAGTCCATGCTGCCCACACCCTAACAAATAATATCGTTGCATTTCACCTGTTGTGACCTAAACAAGGAAAACCATACGTTAGAAAATAAAATCCAAGGGAGGTAACTACAATGCAAGGTGTAGAAACATCTTTTGTATTGTTTCCAATCACTAAAGAAACAAGTCACTGCGTATCTATATTTCAAGTATCCTGTAAAATCGACATTTTCTGTATTGTGGAGTGCGTTGGTGGATTTGGGGGAATGGATGTTACTACATAGTCTGAGATACCTCATGCTTCTCCAGGATGTATTCTTCTGGTGCTCTTTCAGACATCAATAATTTAAAGACCAACCCGTGAGTTTCTACTACATTAGCTGCAGTCTGATGAAATCTATTTCTTGATGGCGCTCGGTTGTATGCTTGTGCATGTGGTTGAAAAGGAAAGGGAGGTTAATGTTACCCTATTGTTATTAATTTGCTGCAGAGACTCAGACAGGCAAAAAGCAGTATATACTGAAAACAAGTAAACATAATCAATAAGAAATAGAGTAAGAGGTACAGATTTACCACCACATTTTCATCAATTTGAGATGCACTTGATTTACGTCTTTTTCTAGTTGAGGCTCGAGATGATTCTGGCTCCTGCCACAAATGTAAACCATAATTAGAGTAAGTGAAATGCATAATCACATCGGCACCGTAGTAGAAATTTCAACAAAGACTTATGGGCCAGATGCATATATATACATGTAACTAAAGTTATGATGGCCAAAAGCTCTACCTATTTTTTTTACAGACAAGTTTTACTCTTTAAATTAAATAAGCCATACCTCAAGCTCTAATCCAGCTTCTGGCCATGACTTAGAGACGAGTTTTAGTGCAGATAAACCATCCTTAATGACAACATCAAATAGTTTTGATGGTTTTCCTTGTGAGAATGCAGTTAAACAGATTAAAATGCGGCATACCAGAGGACATACATACAAAAGACTTTAAGACAGAGAAAAAAACGTGCTACAAGGCCAAAAAAGGTACCTCATTGAGAATCGCTTCATTAACTTCCAATGGAGTAGATTTTTCCTTTGAAGTGAATGTTAATGGCACCTCACTAGGAATCTCTTCTTGTTGTTGGCTGGCCTCTGATTTATTCAAACCATGAAAGGTTTGAATCTCTAACACTGGGACTTCATACAAATTTCTCTCCAGATCAGAACTCATTTTCAGAATTATAGTTTTTTAGGAGAAATGATTTATCTGTACTTAAAGAAAATCACACAAGTTGAAGATGAAGAGAGAGTGATGAATGCAACAATGTGTCTCCACTTACATGTATAAACTCTTTATGTGAACACTGGTTAATTTTGCTCACTAGGTCTAAATACTTCAATGGAATAAATATTAATGGGGTTATATCCTTTCGAAAAATATGGTTAGAAGATTCACCTAAAAAATCTGGAAATATGAGAAAAAGACAAGATGCAGTTAATTCTAGATAAATTTTCAAGTTTAGGAAAAAGAGTTAAGAAAATATCTACAAATCCTAACTATAGTTATATATACGTATATAAATATCTAAAAAATTCGTGTACGGACATGAGGAATAGCAATCTACTTCAATGTAGGTAACTCAGAAAATCCGAGACATCCTTAACGCGGAACCTTTTGCATAGGCATGCACATTGCATTTAATTAATCTCCAACATCCAGTTTCCGCATAAACTGTAGAAAAAGGTGTAATGTATTTAAGTTGTGGATTTTAAAACCTTGAAGGCCATAAGCAAATTAAGCTAAGCACTTAGAAGTAAAGAATTAAACAACACTTAGAAGTAAAAAATTAAACAAGCTTCTATAAATGTCGTGTATTCTACCCATACAAGCCACTTTGAACTATGGTCCGCTTCATTTAATAAACGAATGCCTGACCATCGAAAAGAAGAGGAGAATTTTCAAGTTTCACAGACATTAAGCATCACTTAAAGAATAAATACTACCCATAGAAAGTACAGAGTTGCTGAATTTCTCGGCTTTCTTTCACTAAAAACAACTACGGATAAAACAAGAGTATTACAATTACCATATTGGAATGCTCATCATTTCACCCGGTAGTACTAGTAACCAATGTGGTATAAAAGTTGTATTCATATTGATCCCCGTTCACAAAAAAATTGTGGCACATATGGACAAAAGAATAGAAAACATTGTGATTATCTTAAGAGAAACTTCAAACTTGTCAAAAAAATACTAGAAAAGAAGAAAAAGGGTAAAATAAATATACAGAGCATATCGAATTTCGAAGATATTCATCCCTCCCGACCAATAGTGTACAAGCCTACAGTATGTATATCTCAAATTCTCAATATATATTAAGAAACCGAAAAAAGTTTGTCAAGTATTTTGTACAAAAAGAACATTAACAATCAGCAATAACTTTAATCATTTTTGGGTAGCTAAACGAATGATGTCGTAGCCACATATAGGGGTGGGGAAGGGATGGGATCCCACGACGTGGGATCCCTCGTCAAGGGATCCCATGTCATGTGATTCAAAAACTCACTCCCGTTCCCGTCCCTCCAATTGAAGGGATCCCTCGCCGAGGGATCCCTTGCCGAGGGATCCCTCACCAAGGGATCCCTTAATCCTGCCATTTTTTAGTCGCGAATTAGTCACTTTTTAACACTGGAAATTGGAGGGATTCCCGCGAGAATCCCTCCGATTTCCAGATTGTATCTAGCACAAAAAATGTGCTTTTTTCTCCTTCTCCACTTTCCCCCCTGAATATTTCATCTTTAAAAGATGTCTTCTTTTCGACATTTATAACGAGTATCGACATGTTAACACGAATCACAATCCAATAACTAGATCACATTCAAAAATCGCAATCCGCTATCACAAATCCCAAAAGAAAATTCTTCGCGGCTCAAAACTCACATGACACAAGACACAAGTCACAAATTATCTAACCATTACAAATAAATAAATATCACAATTTAAATAACTAGCAATAAAAAGTTGTCCAATTCTTAATATTTCTCATACGCACTCACATCACATGTGTTTTATTTTTTTGCAACTAAACCCCCACTAAACCTAGTAATTATAGCTTATAAAAATTGGTGGGATTCCCTCCTCCCATGGGAATCAGAGAATGACTCTCGTTCCCGTCCCTCGACTGAAGGGAATCCCGTCTCTCCTGGGAATATTTCCCGTGGGTAGGTACGGGTAAGGGAATTTCCCTTACTCGTTCCCACCCCTAGCCACATACATACATACTTGGAAACAAAAAAGTGACAAAACTTACTACCACGCCACAAATCCAAGTCCTCCAACCTAAACATGGTGCTGAAAGCAAACAGTTCCAACATAAACCTCAAATACATAATTTTTATGTGTACCTGATAAAATAGACCTAATCAGAATGAATCATGAATGAAGGATTATCCTATTCATTGAGACGAAAGAATCCCACGTTAAGCCTCTTCAAGTGTCATCATATAATTACCTTGTCCAAGAATTCAACCTAAACTTGTATAAAAGCATGAAAACATCTAATTTGTAAAACAAGAAATTTCAACTTCCAAAGCCTGATCATGATATAGCAGTTAACCATATATTCAACAACATTCGAATTCAACATACAAGGCAATACTTTCATCAAGACCGTTATTCTTGAACGTATATAATAGCTGCGCATGCCAACGTGGCGGATTCAGCATTTTTGGCCAAATCTGGGAGAGCCTTCAGCTCTACGTCAATGGTTCAAAGTTACCCTCTGAAGCAATAAACATAAAACCAAGCATGAGTTCAAGGGTCTCAGCAACATTTAGGTAGAAATAACCAGTAGAATATCAGTATATTTGGAACCTAAATACTAGGATCCTGTTTTGAAAAAAGTTACATTATGAGTTCCAAGAGTTGAGCGATTTATAAAGTTGATGTTGCACGCAGTATAGATTTTAAAGCCACAAATTATTCATTATCAAGTATTATAGCAGGAGACTTGGCAACAGAATGACAGTATGAATTACAAGAGTCCAATAGGCCACAAAAGTGAGAGCCAAGAGGTTTAACCGGAGTTTATGAACCTTTTCATCTTTATTATTAATATAAGAGTAAACGGAACTCGTGTCGTGACGTGACATGAAGTATATATATATATATATATATATATATATATATATATATGGAAATGACAGCAGTACTAGGAGGATAAAGCTAAAAGAACCTATGCCAATAATCCTCAAGTCAATAAATTAAACCCCTTGAAGCTCATCCACATGAGTTCAAGCATAGATCAATAGGCGAGACCGACGAGCAACTTCACCACCACAATAGTAACAAGAAACTTATCATTGTTTAGACATTCAATTACTCAATTGAATGAATATACACGAACCAAACTGTAAAACCCTAACTCAATGAATTTGTGCCTAATTATATCTTAAATGAAATTCAAAGTGACCAAAATCCATCAATTAAGTGAACTAGTATCATACCTGCACAGCCGCCCGTGCCGCCGACGATATCATATGATTGATTGGGTGGTACAGCAGCGTAGTGCAATTTTAGGCTCTTCTTTGAACAGTAATAATTTACTTCAGTATTTTAGTTAAACTCAAAATCATTACAAGGAAAATGTGAATACCTTCCATTCCGGCCCTTGAAGGTGTTCTTTACATTTTCTGAAAATTTAGCGAATTAAAATTACATTTCTCGTTTAATGGCTTTGAATTTTGCGATACTGTCACCATTGTCGGAATCGTATCGGCGAGGAGAAGATTCCAAAAAAAAAAAAACGGCGTGTTTTTGTTGGGAAAATTGACAAGGGCAACTCGAACAGGTTGGCAAAGATTAGGGAATAAAGTGTTTATTTACAAAGTTCGGGGAGTAGTGCCCAAAAGTTGTTATAGTGCGAGGGGTTTGATGTTTTTTTTCCTAATTTTTATAATAGAGAATCTTTGTCATGTCCAAGTGAGAATTTCTAATATGAAATTTTGTAAATTAAGGGATTCCTTAATATCCTTTGATTGATTGAAAATGGCATAACAAAAAATAATGAAATGTTGCTCTTTTTTCTAATTTATCGCATCCCATTTTCTTGTAGTAAATATGCCCATCACGAAATAGAGTTACAAAATAAAAGAAGATTTGACGATGTGCTAGATATATATCATTGCGCATATAGCTTAAAAGGCTTAACATGTACGTAATCAAAATGTGACTGAAAATGTTCGCATAATATGTAAATTGCATTAAACATATACACAAATTATGCATAATCATATTCTGACTCATTTGCTAAAAGACGATGAATTTCACGTGTTTATGTAGGTTGAAGGGTAAATAATAATTAGAAAACAATCATACATAATTGGTTTTAGTTGTCATATTCTTAACGTCATTTTTTACCCTTTTTTTGTCCAAAAAATGAATGCAAATCTAGTATCTTTGGCCGTACTAGGTTTAAGTAATTAGAAGCGAAGGTGAACTAAATAATAATTTTAGAAGGGTTATAGAAAACAATATACAAAATGTCTCTCTACTATTAGAAATTTGGCTCTCGCCTCCCATATCTTTAACTTTTTTTGCTTTATAAATTTAAATTTAATTTCATAACTACTCAAAATACACGATAACTTTGTTTCTTTGTAAACTTTCTAGAAATTTTGACATAGGGTCGTGAATCGTGATTAACAACTTATATTTAGTATAATATAATTAATTTATTTAAAAAAATTATAATTTAAACATGAATAGAAATCTAATCATATATATAACTTTTTTAATGTAAGAGAGAATTAAGAAACATTTTTTTTTCTTTGATGAGAAGCTTTAAATAATAATAAAACTAAAATAGACTATAGATTAAAATTGTATTCCAACTTATAACAAAACTAATAGTAAAAAATCAGTATCAACATAACTAGTAACTATCTTTATATAATAATATAGTTTATCAAATTTGTCAATACACGGCAAACCACAAAAAGAAACAAAAATATTACAAATCACGCTTTTGACACATCAACACCGATAGAAAGAAGTTAAAATTAACATCAAAATAATTTCTTAAGTTTAAAGTCGCTTACGCTTGTGCAACATCATAACTTAAAACAAGATTTGTGAATCAAAACGCATAAAAACTCTCATATGAATCACAAATGGCAAAGCAGAATGAATTATCAAACTAAGAGAAATAGTATTCAGCCTGAAATAATGGGGGAGAGTGCTAAAAAGGAAAACTAATAATCATTAAAACTTAAGTCTTGATTCTCAACCACAGGTAAGTTAAAAACATATTGCATCCTCTTTGTCGAAAAGATGACTAGGAATTTCAACATTTTCATCCAAAATATCTTAGATTCGGAAATTCAAGTAAGTTTGAGAAAATGTCATTCTTTTCCCCAAAGGTTAGATGAGGACTTTCAACACTACCATCTGTAGTCTAGATACTGAATCTGCGGTAAGTTGGAGAATATGTCATCCTCTTCCTCTGAAGTTCGAGGACTTTCAACATTAGCACCCTCTTTTTGATCCAGTTTGTTCATTCTCCCTTCAGAAGGATCTATGATTGCAAAAGACGTTAGACTCGTGAATACTTTAGAAAATCATAGAAATCTAAAACTATATTTAGCTTAACACGCCTTCTACCGCCTTTGGTTTTTCGGCCTCTGGACTATGATTAGTACCTTGACTAACTTTTTCTTCACACGTCACAAAGTCATGTGGGCTTGCGCTGCGTGGTCCTTCCACATTCTGGTTCCCACGCTCATCTTTGTGAGGGTCTCTAGGTTCTATCGCAACAGTAAGAGTTTCTATTTCACTTGGCAGGCTATTAATGCCGCCATCATCTTCCTTTGTTGACAAATCCATTGTCGCCTCGATAACGTTGACAACTGTTGGAATTTCTATCTCGTTTGGTGGGATATCCATATTCAAGTTCTCAGCACTGCCACCATTACCTGGTTCGTCCGACATCTCCATACCTCCGTCAACAGGATCTGCCACCTGTGCCACCACATATTGAAAGTTCATAATCAGAATTTTTTGTCAACATGTGAAACTAAATAATGTTGACGCTAGAGCAGCATAAGGAAATATTATTGATCAAATAATGAATAGTCAGAAATAAAACACAAGCATTTTCCATTGAGAAAAAATAATTATGCTGGTAACTTACTTGGACAACCTGTGATCTTCCAAGGCGTAGTTTTTTCAGATCGTCCGGCCTACATGAGTATATAATATACTTGCGAACCTAAACCATCGACCGAAATTGTCTTCCCATATGGAAATAATACTGTTTGAAAATAGATCGTTTCGCAACAAGAAAAAAATTTTAGTTCAGATTCGCAAGTCCTCTTTTACACATAAATAACGCAAAGACTGCGGAATGTACTGAAAACTAAGACGCAAGTATTCGTGCAAATTATCTCGGTTTGCAGAGGAAGAAAAAGCCCTGTTACATTCCACTCTCAATCTTTTCAAATCCACTTTACATAGAATCTTATAATAAACATTGAGATTTGACTCAGGCACCATATCTGAGAAATTGTGCTTGTTTGCGAGAACATTTTCTAATCATGCTAACAACCAAGGATTGATCAAAAAGAAAGGAAAAGATATATATATGCAATGCGTGAAGAAAAACATAACCTTATCCTTAGCGCCAGTACCACGTGTATTACGACGCTCTACACGCCATCCTGTCAGACGTTCCTGCAATCCTAACTTATACCTCTTAAAGAATATTGGAGGGCAAGGGTCTTGCACCACAGGCTGTGTGGCATGCTCTCCATCAGGGAAAGTAGACAATCTCACATCCCATAGTCTATGCTGCCCACACCCTAACAAATAATATCGTTGCATTTCACCTGTTGTGACCTAAACAAGGAAAACCATACGTTAGAAAATAAAATCCAAGGGAGGTAACTACAATGCAAGGTGTAGAAACATCTTTTGTATTGTTTCCAATCACTAAAGAAACAAGTCACTGCGTATCTATATTTCAAGTATCCTGTAAAATCGACATTTTCTGTATTGTGGAGTGCGTTGGTGGATTTGGGGGAATGGATGTTACTACATAGTCTGAGATACCTCATGCTTCTCCAGGATGTATTCTTCTGGTGCTCTTTCAGACATCAATAATTTAAAGACCAACCCGTGAGTTTCTACTACATTAGCTGCAGTCTGATGAAATCTATTTCTTGATGGCGCTCGGTTGTATGCTTGTGCATGTGGCTGAAAAGGAAAGGGAGGTTAATGTTACCCTATTGTTATTAATTTGCTGCAGAGACTCAGACAGGCAAAAAGCAGTATATACTGAAAACAAGTAAACATAATCAATAAGAAATAGAGTAAGAGGTACAGATTTACCACCACATTTTCATCAATTTGAGATGCACTTGATTTACGTCTTTTTCTAGTTGAGGCTCGAGATGATTCTGGCTCCTGCCACAAATGTAAACCATAATTAGAGTAAGTGAAATGCATAATCACATCGGCACCGTAGTAGAAATTTCAACAAAGACTTATGGGCCAGATGCATATATATACATGTAACTAAAGTTATGATGGCCAAAAGCTCTACCTATTTTTTTAACAGACAAGCTTTACTCTTTAAATTAAATAAGCCATACCTCAAGCTCTAATCCAGCTTTTGGCCATGACTTAGAGACGAGTTTTAGTGCAGATAAACCATCCTTAATGACAACATCAAATAGTTTTGATGGTTTTCCCTGTGAGAATGCAGTTAAACAGATTAAAATGCGGCATACCAGAGGACATACATACAAAAGACTTTAAGACAGAGAAAAAAACGTGCTACAAGGCCAAAAAAGGTACCTCATTGAGAATCGCTTCATTAACTTCCAATGGAGTAGATTTTTCCTTTGAAGTGAATGTTAATGGCACCTCACTAGGAATCTCTTCTTGTTGTTGGCTGGCCTCTGATTTATTCAAACCATGAAAGGTTTGAATCTCTAAAACTGGGACTTCATACAAATTTCTCTCCAGATCAGAACTCATTTTCAGAATTATAGTTTTTTAGGAGAAATGATTTATCTGTACTTTAAGAAAATCACACAAGTTGAAGATGAAGAGAGAGTGATGAATGCAACAATGTGTCTCCACTTACATGTATAAACTCTTTATGTGAACACTGGTTAATTTTGCTCACTAGGTCTAAATACTTCAATGGAATAAATATTAATGGGGTTATATCCTTTCGAAAAATATGGTTAGAAGATTCACCTAAAAAATCTGGAAATATGAGAAAAAGACAAGATGCAGTTAATTCTAGATAAATTTTCAAGTTTAGGAAAAAGAGTTAAGAAAATATCTACAAATCCTAACTATAGTTATATATACGTATATAAATATCTAAAAAATTCGTGTACGGACATGAGGAATAGCAATCTACTTCAATGTAGGTAACTCAGAAAATCCGAGACATCCTTAACGCGGAACCTTTTGCATAGGCATGCACATTGCATTTAATTAATCTCCAACATCCAGTTTCCGCAGAAACTGTAGAAAAAGGTGTAATGTATTTAAGTTGTGGATTTTAAAACCTTGAAGGCCATAAGCAAATTAAGCTAAGCACTTAGAAATAAAGAATTAAACAACACTTAGAAGTAAAAAATTAAACAAGCTTCTATAAATGTCGTGTATTCTACCCATACAAGCCACTTTGAACTATGGTCCGCTTCATTTAATAAACGAATGCCTGACCATCGAAAAGAAGAGGAGAATTTTCAAGTTTCACAGACATTAAGCATCACTTAAAGAATAAATACTACCCATAGAAAGTACAGAGTTGCTGAATTTCTCGGCTTTCTTTCACTAAAAACAACTACGGATAAAACAAGAGTATTACAATTACCATATTGGAATGCTCATCATTTCACCCGGTAGTACTAGTAACCAATGTGGTATAAAAGTTGTATTCATATTGATCCCCGTTCACAAAAAAATTGTGGCACATATGGACAAAAGAATAGAAAACATTGTGATTATCTTAAGAGAAACTTCAAACTTGTCAAAAAAATACTAGAAAAGAAGAAAAAGGGTAAAATAAATATACAGAGCATATCGAATTTCGAAGATATTCATCCCTCCCGACCAATAGTGTACAAGCCTACAGTATGTATATCTCAAATTCTCAATATATATTAAGAAACCGAAAAAAGTTTGTCAAGTATTTTGTACAAAAAGAACATTAACAATCAGCAATAACTTTAATCATTTTTGGGTAGCTAAACGAATGATGTCGTAGCCACATATAAGGGTGGGGAAGGGATGGGATCCCACGACGTGGGAACCCTCGTCAAGGGATCCCATGTCATGGGATTCAAAAACTCACTCTCGTTCCCGTCCCTCCAATTGAAGGGATCCCTCGCCGAGGGATCCCTTGCCGAGGGATCCCTCACCAAGGGATCCCTTAATCCTGCCATTTTTTAGTCGCGAATTAGTCACTTTTTAACACTGGAAATTGGAGGGATTCCCGCGAGAATCCCTCCGATTTCCAGATTGTATCTAGCACAAAAAATGTGCTTTTTTCTCCTTCTCCACTTTCCCCCCTGAATATTTCATCTTTAAAAGATGTCTTCTTTTCGACATTTATAACGAATATCGACATGTTAATACGAATCACAATCCAATAACTAGATCACATTCAAAAATCGCAATCCGCTATCACAAATCCCAAAAGAAAATTCTTCGCGGCTCAAAACTCACATGACACAAGACACAAGTCACAAATTATCTAACCATTACAAATAAATAAATATCACAATTTAAATAACTAGCAATAAAAAGTTGTCCAATTCTTAATATTTCTCATACGCACTCACATCACATGTGTTTTATTTTTTTGCATCTAAACCCCCACTAAACCTAGTAATTATAGCTTATAAAAATTGGTGGGATTCCCTCCTCCCATGGGAATCAGAGAATGACTCTCGTTCTCGTCCCTCGACTGAAGGGAATCCCGTCTCTCCTGGGAATATTTCCCGTGGGTAGGTACGGGTAAGGAAATTTCCCTTACTCGTTCCCACCCCTAGCCACATACATACATACTTGGAAACAAAAAAGTGACAAAACTTACTACCACGCCACAAATCCAAGTCCTCCAACCTAAACATGGTGCTGAAAGCAAACAGTTCCAACATAAACCTCAAATACATAATTTTTATGTGTACCTGATAAAATAGACCTAATCAGAATGAATCATGAATGAAGGATTATCCTATTCATTGAGACGAAAGAATCCCACGTTAAGCCTCTTCAAGTGCCATCATATAATTACCTTGTCCAAGAATTCAACCTAAACTTGTATAAAAGCATGAAAACATCTAATTTGTAAAACAAGAAATTTCAACTTCCAAAGCCTGATCATGATATAGCAGTTAACCATATATTCAACAACATTCGAATTCAACATACAAGGCAATACTTTCATCAAGACCGTTATTCTTGAACGTATATAATAGCTGCGCATGCCAACGTGGCGGATTCAGCATTTTTGGCCAAATCTGGGAGAGCCTTCAGCTCTACGTCAATGGTTCAAAGTTACCCTCTGAAGCAATAAACATAAAACCAAGCATGAGTTCAAGGGTCTCAGCAACATTTAGGTAGAAATAACCCGTAGAATATCAGTATATTTGGAACCTAAATACTAGGATCCTGTTTTGAAAAAAGTTACATTATGAGTTCCAAGAGTTGAGCGATTTATAAAGTTGATGTTGCACGCAGTATAGATTTTAAAGCCACAAATAATTCATTATCAAGTATTATAGCAGGAGACTTGGCAACAGAATGACAGTATGAATTACAAGAGTCCAATAGGCCACAGAAGTGAGAGCCAAGAGGTTTAACCGGAGTTTATGAACCCTGTCGTCTTTATTATTAATATAAGAGTAAACGGAACTCGTGTCGTGACGTGACGTGAAGTATATATATATATAGGGAAATGACAGCAGTACTAGGAGGATAAAGCTAAAAGAACCTATGCCAATAATCCTCAAGTCAATAAATTAAACCCCTTGAAGCTCATCCACATGAGTTCAAGCATAGATCAATAGGCGAGACCGACGAGCAACTTCACCACCACAATAGTAACAAGAAACTTATCATTGTTTAGACATTCAATTACTCAATTGAATGAATATACACGAACCAAGCTGTAAAACCCTAACTCAATGAATTTGTGCCTAATTATATCTTAAATGAAATTCAAAGTGACCAAAATCCATCAATTAAGTGAACTAGTATCATACCTGCACAGCCGCCCGTGCCGCCGACGATATCATATGATTGAATGGGTGGTACAGCAGCGTAGTGCAATTTTAGGCTCTTCTTTGAACAGTAATAATTTACTTCAGTATTTTAGTTAAACTCAAAATCATTACAAGGAAAATGTGAACACCTTCCATTCCGGCCCTTGAAGGTGTTCTTTACATTTTCTGAAAATTTAGCGAATTAAAATTACATTTCTCGTTTAACGGCTTTGAATTTTGCGATACTGTCACCATTGTCGGAATCGTATCGGCGAGGAGAAGATTCCAAAAAAAAAAAAAAACGTCGTGTTTTTGTTGGGAAAATTGACAAGGGCAACTCGAACAGGTTGGCAAAGATTAGGGAATAAAGTGTTTATTTACAAAGTTCGGGGAGTAGTGCCCAAAAGTTGTTATAGTGCGAGGGGTTTGATGTTTTTTTCATAATTTTTATAATAGAGAATCTTTGTCATGTCCAAGTGAGAATTTCTAATATGAAATTTTGTAAATTAAGGGATTCCTTAATATCCTTTGATTGATTGAAAATGGCATAACAAAAAATAATGAAATGTTGCTCTTTTTTCTAATTTATCGCATCCCATTTTCTTGTAGTAAATATGCCCATCACGAAATAGAGTTACAAAATAAAAGAAGATTTGACGATGTGTTAGATATATATCATTGCGCATATAGCTTAAAAGGCTTAACATGTACGTAATCAAAATGTCACTGAAAATGTTCGCATAATATGTAAATTGCATTAAACATATA
Source organism: Linaria vulgaris (assembly GCA_948329865.1). Taxonomy (NCBI): domain Eukaryota; kingdom Viridiplantae; phylum Streptophyta; class Magnoliopsida; order Lamiales; family Plantaginaceae; genus Linaria; species Linaria vulgaris. The sequence continues at coordinate 71,039,755 of OX415249.1, forward strand.
CACAAATTATGCATAATCATATTCTGACTCATTTGCTAAAAGACGATGAATTTCACGTGTTTATGTAGGTTGAAGGGTAAATAATAATTAGAAAACAATCATACATAATTGGTTTTAGTTGTCATATTCTTAACGCCATTTTTTACCCTTTTTTTGTCCAAAAAAATGAATGCAAATCTAGTATCTTTGGCCGTACTAGGTTTAAGTAATTAGAAGCGAAGGTGAACTAAATAATAATTTTAGAAGGGTTATAGAAAACAATATACAAAATGTCTCTCTACTATTAGAAATTTGGCTCTCGCCTCCCATATCTTTAACTTTTTTTGCTTTATAAATTTAAATTTAATTTCATAACTACTCAAAATACACGATAACTTTGTTTCTTTGTAAACTTTCTAGAAATTTTGACATAGGGTCGTGAATCGTGATTAACAACTTATATTTAGTATAATATAATTAATTTATTTAAAAAAATTATAATTTAAACATGAATAGAAATCTAATCATATATATAACTTTTTTAATGTAAGAGAGAATTAAGAAACATTTTTTTTTCTTTGATGAGAAGCTTTAAATAATAATAAAACTAAAATAGACTATAGATTAAAATTGTATTCCAACTTATAACAAAACTAATAGTAAAAAATCAGTATCAACATAACTAGTAACTATCTTTATATAATAATATAGTTTATCAAATTTGTCAATACACGGCAAACCACAAAAAGAAACAAAAATATTACAAATCGCGCTTTTGACACATCAACACCGATAGAAAGAAGTTAAAATTAACATCAAAATAATTTCTTAAGTTTAAAGTCGCTTACGCTTGTGCAACATCATAACTTAAAACAAGATTTGTGAATCAAAACGCATAAAAACTCTCATATGAAACACAAATGGCAAAGCAGAATGAAATATCAAACTAAGAGAAATAGTATTCAGCCTGAAATAATGGGGGAGAGTGCTAAAAAGGAAAACTAATAATCATTAAAACTTAAGTCTTGATTCTCAACCACAGGTAAGTTAAAAACATATTGCATCCTCTTTGTCGAAAAGATGACTAGGAATTTCAACATTTTCATCCAAAATATCTTAGATTCGGAAATTCAAGTAAGTTTGAGAAAATGTCATTCTCTTCCCCAAAGGTTAGATGAGGACTTTCAACACTACCATCTGTAGTCTAGATACTGAATCTGCGGTAAGTTGGAGAATATGTCATCCTCTTCCTCTGAAGTTCGAGGACTTTCAACATTAGCACCCTCTTTTTGATCCAGTTTGTTCATTCTCCCTTCAGAAGGATCTATGATTGCAAAAGACGTTAGACTCGTGAATACTTTAGAAAATCATAGCAATCTAAAACTATATTTAGCTTAACACGCCTTCTACCGCCTTTGGTTTTTCGGCCTCTAGACTATGATTAGTACCTTGACTAACTTTTTCTTCACACGTCACAAAGTCATGTGGGCTTGCGCTGCGTGGTCCTTCCACATTCTGGTTCCCACGCTCATCTTTGTGAGGGTCTCTAGGTTCTATCGCAACAGTAAGAGTTTCTATTTCACTTGGCAGGCTATTAATGCCGCCATCATCTTCCTTTGTTGACAAATCCATTGTCGCCTCGATAACGTTGACAACTGTTGGAATTTCTATCTCGTTTGGTGGGATATCCATATTCAAGTTCTCAGCACTGCCACCATTACCTGGTTCGTCCGACATCTCCATACCTCCGTCAACAGGATCTGCCACCTGTGCCACCACATATTGAAAGTTCATAATCAGAATTTTTTGTCAACATGTGAAACTAAATAATGTGAATCAGAGAATGACTCTCGTTCTTGTCCCTCGACTGAAGGGAATCCCGTCTCTCCTGGGAATATTTCCCGTGGGTAAGTACGGGTAAGGGAATTTCCCTTACTCGTTCCCACCCCTAGCCACATACATACATACTTGGAAACAAAAAAGTGACAAAACTTACTACCACGCCACAAATCCAAGTCCTCCAACCTAAACATGGTGCTGAAAGCAAACAGTTCCAACATAAACCTCAAATACATAATTTTTATGTGTACCTGATAAAATATACCTAATCAGAATGAATCATGAATGAAGGATTATCCTATTCATTGAGACGAAAGAATCCCACGTTAAGCCTCTTCAAGTGCCATCATATAATTACCTTGTCCAAGAATTCAACCTAAACTTGTATAAAAGCATGAAAACATCTAATTTGTAAAACAAGAAATTTCAACTTCCAAAGCCTGATCATGATATAGCAGTTAACCATATATTCAACAACATTCGAATTCAACATACAAGGCAATACTTTCATCAAGACCGTTATTCTTGAACGTATATAATAGCTGCGCATGCCAACGTGGCGGATTCAGCATTTTTGGCCAAATCTGGGAGAGCCTTCAGCTCTACGTCAATGGTTCAAAGTTACCCTCTGAAGCAATAAACATAAAACCAAGCATGAGTTCAAGGGTCTCAGCAACATTTAGGTAGAAATAACCAGTAGAATATCAGTATATTTGGAACCTAAATACTAGGATCCTGTTTTGAAAAAAGTTACATTATGAGTTCCAAGAGTTGAGCGATTTATAAAGTTGATGTTGCACGCAGTATAGATTTTAAAGCCACAAATAATTCATTATCAAATATTATAGCAGGAGACTTGGCAACAGAATGACAGTATGAATTACAAGAGTCCAATAGGCCACAGAAGTGAGAGCCAAGAGGTTTAACCGGAGTTTATGAACCCTGTCATCTTTATTATTAATATAAGAGTAAACGGAACTCGTGTCGTGACGTGACGTGAAGTATATATATATATAGGGAAATGACAGCAGTACTAGGAGGATAAAGCTAAAAGAACCTATGCCAATAATCCTCAAGTCAATAAATTAAACCCTTTGAAGCTCATCCACATGAGTTCAAGCATAGATCAATAGGCGAGACCGACGAGCAACTTCACCACCACAATAGTAACAAGAAACTTATCATTGTTTAGACATTCAATTACTCAATTGAATGAATATACACGAACCAAACTGTAAAACCCTAACTCAATGAATTTGTGCCTAATTATATCTTAAATGAAATTCAAAGTGACCAAAATCCATCAATTAAGTGAACTAGTATCATACCTGCACAGCCGCCCGTGCCGCCGACGATATCATATGATTGATTGGGTGGTACAGCAGCGTAGTGCAATTTTAGGCTCTTCTTTGAACAGTAATAATTTACTTCAGTATTTTAGTTAAACTCAAAATCATTACAAGGAAAATGTGAACACCTTCCATTCCGGCCCTTGAAGGTGTTCTTTACATTTTCTGAAAATTTAGCGAATTAAAATTACATTTCTCGTTTAATGGCTTTGAATTTTGCGATACTGTCACCATTGTCGGAATCGTATCGGCGAGGAGAAGATTCCAAAAAAAAAACGGCGTGTTTTTGTTGGGAAAATTGACAAGGGCAACTCGAACAGGTTGGCAAAGATTAGGGAATAAAGTGTTTATTTACAAAGTTCGGGGAGTAGTGCCCAAAAGTTGTTATAGTGCGAGGGGTTTGATGTTTTTTTCCTAATTTTTATAATAGAGAATCTTTGTCATGTCCAAGTGACAATTTCTAATATGAAATTTTGTAAATTAAGGGATTCCTTAATATCCTTTGATTGATTGAAAATGGCATAACAAAAAATAATGAAATGTTGCTCTTTTTTCTAATTTATCGCATCCCATTTTCTTGTAGTAAATATGCCCATCACGAAATAGAGTTACAAAATAAAAGAAGATTTGACGATGTGCTAGATATATATCATTGCGCATATAGCTTAAAAGGCTTAACATGTACGTAATCAAAATGTGACTGAAAATGTTCGCATAATATGTAAATTGCATTAAACATATACACAAATTATGCATAATCATATTCTGACTCATTTGCTAAAAGACGATGAATTTCACGTGTTTATGTAGGTTTAAGGGTAAATAATAATTAGAAAACAATCATACATAATTGGTTTTAGTTGTCATATTCTTAACGTCAGTTTTTACCCTTTTTTTGTCCAAAAAATGAATGCAAATCTAGTATCTTTGGCCGTACTAGGTTTAAGTAATTAGAAGCGAAGGTGAACTAAATAATAATTTTAGAAGGGTTATAGAAAACAATATACAAAATGTCTCTCTACTATTAGAAATTTGGCTCTCGCCTCCCATATCTTTAACTTTTTTTGCTTTATAAATTTAAATTTAATTTCATAACTACTCAAAATACACGATAACTTTGTTTCTTTGTAAACTTTCTAGAAATTTTGACATAGGGTCGTGAATCGTGATTAACAACTTATATTTAGTATAATATAATTAATTTATTTAAAAAAATTATAATTTAAACATGAATAGAAATCTAATCATATATATAACTTTTTTAATGTAAGAGAGAATTAAGAAACATTTTTTTTCTTTGATGAGAAGCTTTAAATAATAATAAAACTAAAATAGACTATAGATTAAAATTGTATTCCAACTTATAACAAAACTAATAGTAAAAAATCAGTATCAACATAACTAGTAACTATCTTTATATAATAATATAGTTTATCAAATTTGTCAATACACGGCAAACCACAAAAAGAAACAAAAATATTACAAATCGCGCTTTTGACACATCAACACCGATAGAAAGAAGTTAAAATTAACATCAAAATAATTTCTTAAGTTTAAAGTCGCTTACGCTTGTGCAACATCATAACTTAAAACAAGATTTGTGAATCAAAACGCATAAAAACTCTCATATGAATCACAAATGGCAAAGCAGAATGAAATATCAAACTAAGAGAAATAGTATTCAGCCTGAAATATAGGGGGAGAGTGCTAAAAAGGAAAACTAATAATCATTAAAACTTAAGTCTTGATTCTCAACCACAGGTAAGTTAAAAACATATTGCATCCTCTTTGTCGAAAAGATGACTAGGAATTTCAACATTTTCATCCAAAATATCTTAGATTCGGAAATTCAAGTAAGTTTGAGAAAATGTCATTCTCTTCCCCAAAGGTTAGATGAGGACTTTCAACACTACCATCTGTAGTCTAGATACTGAATCTGCGGTAAGTTGGAGAATATGTCATCCTCTTCCTCTGAAGTTTGAGGACTTTCAACATTAGCACCCTCTTTTTGATCCAGTTTGTTCATTCTCCCTTCAGAAGGATCTATGATTGCAAAAGACGTTAGACTCGTGAATACTTTACAAAATCATAGCAATCTAAAACTATATTTAGCTTAACACGCCTTCTACCGCCTTTGGTTTTTCGGCCTCTGGACTATGATTAGTACCTTGACTAACTTTTTCTTCACACGTCACAAAGTCATGTGGGCTTGCGCTGCGTGGTCCTTCCACATTCTGGTTCCCACGCTCATCTTTGTGAGGGTCTCTAGGTTCTATCGCAACAGTAAGAGTTTCTATTTCACTTGGCAGGCTATTAATGCCGCCATCATCTTCCTTTGTTGACAAATCCATTGTTGCCTCGATAACGTTGACAACTGTTGGAATTTCTATCTCGTTTGGTGGGATATCCATATTCAAGTTCTCAGCACTGCCACCATTACCTAGTTCGTCCGACATCTCCATACCTCCGTCAACAGAATCTGCCACCTGTGCCACCACATATTGAAAGTTCATAATCAGAATTTTTTGTCAACATGTGAAACTAAATAATGTTGACGCTAGAGCAGCATAAGGAAATATTATTGATCAAATAATGAATAGTCAGAAATAAAACACAAGCATTTTCCATTGAGAAAAAATAATTATGCTGGTAACTTACTTGGACAACCTGTGATCTTCCAAGGCGTAGTTTTTTCAGATCGTCCGGCCTACATGAGTATATAATATACTTGCGAACCTAAACCATCAACCGAAATTGTCTTCCCATATGGAAATAATACTGTTTGAAAATAGATCGTTTCGCAACAAGAATTAAATTTTAGTTCAGATTCGCAAGTCCTCTTTTACACATAAATAACGCAAAGACTGCGGAATGTACTGAAAACTAAGACGCAAGTATTCGTGCAAATTATCTCGGTTTGCAGAGGAAGAAAAAGCCCTGTTACATTCCACTCTCAATCTTTTCAAATCCACTTTACATAGAATCTTATAATAAACATTGAGATTTGACTCAGGCACCATATCTGAGAAATTGTGCTTGTTTGCGAGAACATTTTCTAATCATGCTAACAACCAAGGATTGATCAAAAAGAAAGGAAAAGATATATATGCAATGCGTGAAGAAAAACAGAACCTTATCCTTAGCGCCAGTACCACGTGTATTACGACGCTCTACACGCCATCCTGTCAGACGTTCCTGCAATCCTAACTTATACCTCTTAAAGAATACTGGAGGGCAAGGGTCTTGCACCACAGGCTGTGTGGCATGCTCTCCATCAGGGAAAGTAGACAATCTCACATCCCATAGTCCATGCTGCCCACACCCTAACAAATAATATCGTTGCATTTCACCTGTTGTGACCTAAACAAGGAAAACCATACGTTAGAAAATAAAATCCAAGGGAGGTAACTACAATGCAAGGTGTAGAAACATCTTTTGTATTGTTTCCAATCACTAAAGAAACAAGTCACTGCGTATCTATATTTCAAGTATCCTGTAAAATCGACATTTTCTGTATTGTGGAGTGCGTTGGTGGATTTGGGGGAATGGATGTTACTACATAGTCTGAGATACCTCATGCTTCTCCAGGATGTATTCTTCTGGTGCTCTTTCAGACATCAATAATTTAAAGACCAACCCGTGAGTTTCTACTACATTAGCTGCAGTCTGATGAAATCTATTTCTTGATGGCGCTCGGTTGTATGCTTGTGCATGTGGCTGAAAAGGAAAGGGAGGTTAATGTTACCCTATTGTTATTAATTTGCTGCAGAGACTCAGACAGGCAAAAAGCAGTATATACTGAAAACAAGTAAACATAATCAATAAGAAATAGAGTAAGAGGTACAGATTTACCACCACATTTTCATCAATTTGAGATGCACTTTATTTACGTCTTTTTCTAGTTGAGGCTCGAGATGATTCTGGCTCCTGCCACAAATGTAAACCATAATTAGAGTAAGTGAAATGCATAATCACATCGGCACCGTAGTAGAAATTTCAACAAAGACTTATGGGCCAGATGCATATATATACATGTAACTAAAGTTATGATGGCCAAAAGCTCTACCTATTTTTTTAACAGACAAGTTTTACTCTTTAAATTAAATAAGCCATACCTCAAGCTCTAATCCAGCTTCTGGCCATGACTTAGAGACGAGTTTTAGTGCAGATAAACCATCCTTAATGACAACATCAAATAGTTTTGATGGTTTTCCCTGTGAGAATGCAGTTAAACAGATTAAAATGCGGCATACCAGAGGACATACATACAAAAGACTTTAAGACAGAGAAAAAAACGTGCTACAAGGCCAAAAAAGGTACCTCATTGAGAATCGCTTCATTAACTTCCAATGGAGTAGATTTTTCCTTTGAAGTGAATGTTAATGGCACCTCACTAGGAATCTCTTCTTGTTGTTGGCTGGCCTCTGATTTATTCAAACCATGAAAGGTTTGAATCTCTAAAACTGGGACTTCATACAAATTTCTCTCCAGATCAGAACTCATTTTCAGAATTATAGTTTTTTAGGAGAAATGATTTATTTGTACTTAAAGAAAATCACACAAGTTGAAGATGAAGAGAGAGTGATGAATGCAACAATGTGTCTCCACTTACATGTATAAACTCTTTATGTGAACACTGGTTAATTTTGCTCACTAGGTCTAAATACTTCAATGGAATAAATATTAATGGGGTTATATCCTTTCGAAAAATATGGTTAGAAGATTCACCTAAAAAATCTGGAAATATGAGAAAAAGACAAGATGCAGTTAATTCTAGATAAATTTTCAAGTTTAGGAAAAAGAGTTAAGAAAATATCTACAAATCCTAACTATAGTTATATATACGTATATAAATATCTAAAAAATTCGTGTACGGACATGAGGAATAGCAATCTACTTCAATGTAGGTAACTCAGAAAATCCGAGACATCCTTAACGCGGAACCTTTTGCATAGGCATGCACATTGCATTTAATTAATCTCCAACATCCAGTTTCCGCAGAAACTGTAGAAAAAGGTGTAATGTATTTAAGTTGTGGATTTTAAAACCTTGAAGGCCATAAGCAAATTAAGCTAAGCACTTAGAAGTAAAGAATTAAACAACACTTAGAAGTAAAAAATTAAACAAGCTTCTATAAATGTCGTGTATTCTACCCATACAAGCCACTTTGAACTATGGTCCGCTTCATTTAATAAACGAATGCCTGACCATCGAAAAGAAGAGGAGAATTTTCAAGTTTCACAGACATTAAGCATCACTTAAAGAATAAATACTACCCATAGAAAGTACAGAGTTGCTGAATTTCTCGGCTTTCTTTCACTAAAAACAACTACGGATAAAACAAGAGTATTACAATTACCATATTGGAATGCTCATCATTTCACCCGGTAGTACTAGTAACCAATGTGGTATAAAAGTTGTATTCATATTGATCCCCGTTCACAAAAAAATTGTGGCACATATGGACAAAAGAATAGAAAACATTGTGATTATCTTAAGAGAAACTTCAAACTTGTCAAAAAAATACTAGAAAAGAAGAAAAAGGGTAAAATAAATATACAGAGCATATCGAATTTCGAAGATATTCATCCCTCCCGACCAATAGTGTACAAGCCTACAGTATGTATATCTCAAATTCTCAATATATATTAAGAAACCGAAAAAAGTTTGTCAAGTATTTTGTACAAAAAGAACATTAACAATCAGCAATAACTTTAATCATTTTTGGGTAGCTAAACGAATGATGTCGTAGCCACATATAAGGGTGGGGAAGGGATGGGATCCCACGACGTGGGATCCCTCGTCAAGGGATCCCATGTCATGGGATTTCAAAACTCACTCCCGTTCCCGTCCCTCCAATTGAAGGGATCCCTCGCCGAGGGATCCCTTGCCGAGAGATCCCTCACCAAGGGATCCCTTAATCCTGCCATTTTTTAGTCGCGAATTAGTCACTTTTTAACACTGGAAATTGGAGGGATTCCCGCGAGAATCCCTCCGATTTCCAGATTGTATCTAGCACAAAAAATGTGTTTTTTTCTCCTTCTCCACTTTCCCCCCTGAATATTTCATCTTTAAAAGATGTCTTCTTTTCGACATTTATAACGAGTATCGACATGTTAATACGAATCACAATCCAATAACTAGATCACATTCAAAAATCGCAATCCGCTATCACAAATCCCAAAAGAAAATTCTTCGCGGCTCAAAACTCACATGACACAAGACACAAGTCACAAATTATCTAACCATTACAAATAAATAAATATCACAATTTAAATAACTAGCAATAAAAAGTTGTCCAATTCTTAATATTTCTCATACGCACTCACATCACATGTGTTTTATTTTTTTGCATCTAAACCCCCACTAAACCTAGTAATTATAGCTTATAAAAATTGGTGGGATTCCCTCCTCCCATGGGAATCAGAGAATGACTCTCGTTCTCGTCCCTCGACTGAAGGGAATCCCGTCTCTCCTGGGAATATTTCCCGTGGGTAGGTACGGGTAAGGGAATTTCCCTTACTCGTTCCCACCCCTAGCCACATACATACATACTTGGAAACAAAAAAGTGACAAAACTTACTACCACGCCACAAATCCAAGTCCTCCAACCTAAACATGGTGCTGAAAGCAAACAGTTCCAACATAAACCTCAAATACATAATTTTTATGTGTACCTGATAAAATAGACCTAATCAGAATGAATCATGAATGAAGGATTATCCTATTCATTGAGACGAAAGAATCCCACGTTAAGCCTCTTCAAGTGCCATCATATAATTACCTTGTCCAAGAATTCAACCTAAACTTGTATAAAAGCATGAAAACATCTAATTTGTAAAACAAGAAATTTCAACTTCCAAAGCCTGATCATGATATAGCAGTTAACCATATATTCAACAACATTCGAATTCAACATACAAGGCCATACTTTCATCAAGACCGTTATTCTTGAACGTATATAATAGCTGCGCATGCCAACGTGGCGGATTCAGCATTTTTGGCCAAATCTGGGAGAGCCTTCAGCTCTACGTCAATGGTTCAAAGTTACCCTCTGAAGCAATAAACATAAAACCAAGCATGAGTTCAAGGGTCTCAGCAACATTTAGGTAGAAATAACCAGTAGAATATCAGTATATTTGGAACCTAAATACTAGGATCCTGTTTTGAAAAAAGTTACATTATGAGTTCCAAGAGTTGAGCGATTTATAAAGTTGATGTTGCACGCAGTATAGATTTTAAAGCCACAAATAATTCATTATCAAGTATTATAGCAGGAGACTTGGCAACAGAATGACAGTATGAATTACAAGAGTCCAATAGGCCACAGAAGTGAGAGCCAAGAGGTTTAACCGGAGTTTATGAACCCTGTCATCTTTATTATTAATATAAGAGTAAACGGAACTCGTGTCGTGACGTGACGTGAAGTATATATATATATATAGGGAAATGACAGCAGTACTAGGAGGATAAAGCTAAAAGAACCTATGCCAATAATCCTCAAGTCAATAAATTAAACCCCTTGAAGCTCATCCACATGAGTTCAAGCATAGATCAATAGGCGAGACCGACGAGCAACTTCACCACCACAATAGTAACAAGAAACTTATCATTGTTTAGACATTCAATTACTCAATTGAATGAATATACACGAACCAAACTGTAAAACCCTAACTCAATGAATTTGTGCCTAATTATATCTTAAATGAAATTCAAAGTGACCAAAATCCATCAATTAAGTGAACTAGTATCATACCTGCACAGCCGCCCGTGCCGCCGACGATATCATATGATTGATTGGGTGGTACAGCAGCGTAGTGCAATTTTAGGCTCTTCTTTGAACAGTAATAATTTACTTCAGTATTTTAGTTAAACTCAAAATCATTACAAGGAAAATGTGAACACCTTCCATTCCGGCCCTTGAAGGTGTTCTTTACATTTTCTGAAAATTTAGCGAATTAAAATTACATTTCTCGTTTAATGGCTTTGAATTTTGCGATACTGTCACCATTGTCGGAATCGTATCGGCGAGGAGAAGATTCCAAAAAAAAAACGGCGTGTTTTTGTTGGGAAATTTGACAAGGGCAACTCGAACAGGTTGGCAAAGATTAGGGAATAAAGTGTTTATTTACAAAGTTCGGGGAGTAGTGCCCAAAAGTTGTTATAGTGCGAGGGGTTTGATGTTTTTTTTTCCTAATTTTTATAATAGAGAATCTTTGTCATGTCCAAGTGAGAATTTCTAATATGAAATTTTGTAAATTAAGGGATTCCTTAATATCCTTTGATTGATTGAAAATGGCATAACAAAAAATAATGAAATGTTGCTCTTTTTTCTAATTTATCGCATCCCATTTTCTTGTAGTAAATATGCCCATCACGAAATAGAGTTACAAAATAAAAGAAGATTTGACGATGTGCTAGATATATATCATTGCGCATATAGCTTAAAAGGCTTAACATGTACGTAATCAAAATGTGACTGAAAATGTTCGCATAATATGTAAATTGCATTAAACATATACACAAATTATGCATAATCATATTCTGACTCATTTGCTAAAAGACGATGAATTTCACGTGTTTATGTAGGTTGAAGGGTAAATAATAATTAGAAAACAATCATACATAATTGGTTTTAGTTGTCATATTCTTAACGTCATTTTTTACCCTTTTTTTGTCCAAAAAATGAATGCAAATCTAGTATCTTTGGCCGTACTAGGTTTAAGTAATTAGAAGCGAAGGTGAACTAAATAATAATTTTAGAAGGGTTATAGAAAACAATATACAAAATGTCTCTCTACTATTAGAAATTTGGCTCTCGCCTCCCATATCTTTAACTTTTTTTGCTTTATAAATTTAAATTTAATTTCATAACTACTCAAAATACACGATAACTTTGTTTCTTTGTAAACTTTCTAGAAATTTTGACATAGGGTCGTGAATCATGATTAACAACTTATATTTAGTATAATATAATTTAATTTATTTAAAAAAATTATAATTTAAACATGAATAGAAATCTAATCATATATATAACTTTTTTAATGTAAGAGAGAATTAAGAAACATTTTTTTTTCTTTGATGAGAAGCTTTAAATAATAATAAAACTAAAATAGACTATAGATTAAAATTGTATTCCAACTTATAACAAAACTAATAGTAAAAAATCAGTATCAACATAACTAGTAACTATCTTTATATAATAATATAGTTTATCAAATTTGTCAATACACGGCAAACCACAAAAAGAAACAAAAATATTACAAATCGCGCTTTTGACACATCAACACCGATAGAAAGAAGTTAAAATTAACATCAAAATAATTTCTTAAGTTTAAAGTCGCTTACGCTTGTGCAACATCATAACTTAAAACAAGATTTGTGAATCAAAACGCATAAAAACTCTCATATGAATCACAAATGGCAAAGCAGAATGAAATATCAAACTAAGAGAAATAGTATTCAGCCTGAAATATAGGGGGAGAGTGCTAAAAAGGAAAACTAATAATCATTAAAACTTAAGTCTTGATTCTCAACCACAGGTAAGTTAAAAACATATTGCATCCTCTTTGTCGAAAAGATGACTAGGAATTTCAACATTTTCATCCAAAATATCTTAGATTCGGAAATTCAAGTAAGTTTGAGAAAATGTCATTCTCTTCCCCAAAGGTTAGATGAGGACTTTCAACACTACCATCTGTAGTCTAGATACTGAATCTGCGGTAAGTTGGAGAATATGTCATCCTCTTCCTCTGAAGTTTGAGGACTTTCAGCATTAGCACCCTCTTTTTGATCCAGTTTGTTCATTCTCCCTTCAGAAGGATCTATGATTGCAAAAGACGTTAGACTCGTGAATACTTTAGAAAATCATAGCAATCTAAAACTATATTTAGCTTAACACGCCTTCTACCGCCTTGGGTTTTTCGGCCTCTGGACTATGATTAGTACCTTGACTAACTTTTTCTTCACACGTCACAAAGTCATGTGGGCTTGCGCTGCGTGGTCCTTCCACATTATGGTTCCCACGCTCATCTTTGTGAGGGTCTCTAGGTTCTATCGCAACAGTAAGAGTTTCTATTTCACTTGGCAGGCTATTAATGCCGCCATCATCTTCCTTTGTTGACAAATCCATTGTCGCCTCGATAACGTTGACAACTGTTGGAATTTCTATCTCGTTTGGTGGGATATCCATATTCAAGTTCTCAGCACTGCCACCATTACCTGGTTCGTCCGACATCTCCATACCTCCGTCAACAGGATCTGCCACCTGTGCCACCACATATTGAAAGTTCATAATCAGAATTTTTTGTCAACATGTGAAACTAAATAATGTTGACGCTAGAGCAGCATAAGGAAATATTATTGATCAAATAATGAATAGTCAGAAATAAAACACAAGCATTTTCCATTGAGAAAAAATAATTATGCTGGTAACTTACTTGGACAACCTGTGATCTTCCAAGGCGTAGTTTTTTCAGATCGTCCGGCCTACATGAGTATATAATATACTTGCGAACCTCAACCATCGACCGAAATTGTCTTCCCATATGGAAATAATACTGTTTGAAAATAGATCGTTTCGCAACAAGAAAAAAAAATTTAGTTCAGATTCGCAAGTCCTCTTTTACACATAAATAACGCAAAGACTGCGGAATGTACTGAAAACTAAGACGCAAGTATTCGTGCAAATTATCTCGGTTTGCAGAGGAAGAAAAAGCCATGTTACATTCCACTCTCAATCTTTTCAAATCCACTTTACATAGAATCTTATAATAAACATTGAGATTTGACTCAGGCACCATATCTGAGAAATTGTGCTTGTTTGCGAGAACATTTTCTAATCATGCTAACAACCAAGGATTGATCAAAAAGAAAGGAAAAGATATATATATATGCAATGCGTGAAGAAAAAACAGAACCTTATCCTTAGCGCCAGTACCACGTGTATTACGACGCTCTACACGCCATCTTGTCAGACGTTCCTGCAATCCTAACTTATACCTCTTAAAGAATACTGGAGGGCAAGGGTCTTGCACCACAGGCTGTGTGGCATGCTCTCCATCAGGGAAAGTAGACAATCTCACATCCCATAGTCCATGCTGCCCACACCCTAACAAATAATATTGTTGCATTTCACCTGTTGTGAACTAAACAAGGAAAACCATACGTTAGAAAATAAAATCCAAGGGAGGTAACTACAATGCAAGGTGTAGAAACATCTTTTGTATTGTTTCCAATCACTAAAGAAACAAGTCACTGCGTATCTATATTTCAAGTATCCTGTAAAATCGACATTTTCTGTATTGTGGAGTGCGTTGGTGGATTTGGGGGAATGGATGTTACTACATAGTCTGAGATACCTCATGCTTCTCCAGGATGTATTCTTATGGTGCTCTTTCAGACATCAATAATTTTAAAGGACCAACCCGTGAGTTTCTACTACATTAGCTGCAGTCTGATGAAATCTATTTCTTGATGGCGCTCGGTTGTATGCTTGTGCATGTGGCTGAAAAGGAAAGGGAGGTTAATGTTACCCTATTGTTATTAATTTGCTGCAGAGACTCAGACAGGCAAAAAGCAGTATATACTGAAAACAAGTAAACATAATCAATAAGAAATAGAGTAAGAGGTACAGATTTACCACCACATTTTCATCAATTTGAGATGCACTTGATTTACGTCTTTTTCTAGTTGAGGCTCGAGATGATTCTGGCTCCTGCCACAAATGTAAACCATAATTAGAGTAAGTGAAATGCATAATCACATCGGCACCGTAGTAGAAATTTCAACAAAGACTTATGGGCCAGATGCATATATATACATGTAACTAAAGTTATGATGGCCAAAAGCTCTACCTATTTTTTTTACAGACAAGTTTTACTCTTTAAATTAAATAAGCCATACCTCAAGCTCTAATCCAGCTTCTGGCCATGACTTAGAGACGAGTTTTAGTGCAGATAAACCATCCTTAATGACAACATCAAATAGTTTTGATGGTTTTCCCTGTGAGAATGCAGTTAAACAGATTAAAATGCGGCATACCAAGAGGACATACATACAAAAGACTTTAAGACAGAGAAAAAAACGTGCTACAAGGCCAAAAAAGGTACCTCATTGAGAATCGCTTCATTAACTTCCAATGGAGTAGATTTTTCCTTTGAAGTGAATGTTAATGGCACCTCACTAGGAATCTCTTCTTGTTGTTGGCTGGCCTCTGATTTATTCAAACCATGAAAGGTTTGAATCTCTAAAACTGGGACTTCATACAAATTTCTCTCCAGATCAGAACTCATTTTCAGAATTATAGTTTTTTAGGAGAAATGATTTATCTGTACTTAAAGAAAATCACACAAGTTGAAGATGAAGAGAGAGTGATGAATGCAACAATGTGTCTCCACTTACATGTATAAACTCTTTATGTGAACACTGGTTAATTTTGCTCACTAGGTCTAAATACTTCAATGGAATAAATATTAATGGGGTTATATCCTTTCGAAAATATGGTTAGAAGATTCACCTAAAAAATCTGGAAATATGAGAAAAAGACAAGATGCAGTTAATTCTAGATAAATTTTCAAGTTTAGGAAAAAGAGTTAAGAAAATATCTACAAATCCTAACTATAGTTATATATACGTATATAAATATCTAAAAAATTCGTGTACGGACATGAGGAATAGCAATCTACTTCAATGTAGGTAACTCAGAAAATCCGAGACATCCTTAACGCGGAACCTTTTGCATAGGCATGCATATTGCATTTAATTAATCTCCAACATCCAGTTTCCGCAGAAACTGTAGAAAAAGGTGTAATGTATTTAAGTTGTGGATTTTAAAACCTTGAAGGCCATAAGCAAATTAAGCTAAGCACTTAGAAGTAAAGAATTAAACAACACTTAGAAGTAAAAAATTAAACAAGCTTCTATAAATGTCGTGTATTCTACCCATACAAGCCACTTTGAACTATGGTCCGCTTCATTTAATAAACGAATGCCTGACCATCGAAAAGAAGAGGAGAATTTTCAAGTTTCACAGACATTAAGCATCACTTAAAGAATAAATACTACCCATAGAAAGTACAGAGTTGCTGAATTTCTCGGCTTTCTTTCACTAAAAACAACTACGGATAAAACAAGAGTATTACAATTACCATATTGGAATGCTCATCATTTCACCCGGTAGTACTAGTAACCAATGTGGTATAAAAGTTGTATTCATATTGATCCCCGTTCACAAAAAAATTGTGGCACATATGGACAAAAGAATAGAAAACATTGTGATTATCTTAAGAGAAACTTCAAACTTGTCAAAAAAATACTAGAAAAGAAGAAAAAGGGTAAAATAAATATACAGAGCATATCGAATTTCGAAGATATTCATCCCTCCCGACCAATAGTGTACAAGCCTACAGTATGTATATCTCAAATTCTCAATATATATTAAGAAACCGAAAAAAGTTTGTCAAGTATTTTGTACAAAAAGAACATTAACAATCAGCAATAACTTTAATCATTTTTGGGTAGCTAAACGAATGATGTCGTAGCCACATATAGGGGTGGGGAAGGGATGGGATCCCACGACGTGGGATCCCTCGTCAAGGGATCCCATGTCATGGGATTCAAAAACTCACTCCCGTTCCCGTCCCTCCAATTGAAGGGATCCCTCGCCGAGGGATCCCTTGCCGAGGGATCCCTCACCAAGGGATCCCTTAATCCTGCCATTTTTTAGTCGCGAATTAGTCACTTTTTAACACTGGAAATTGGAGGGATTCCCGCGAGAATCCCTCCGATTTCCAGATTGTATCTAGCACAAAAAATGTGCTTTTTTCTCCTTCTCCACTTTCCCCCCTGAATATTTCATCTTTAAAAGATGTCTTCTTTTCGACATTTATAACGAGTATCGACATGTTAATACGAATCACAATCCAATAACTAGATCACATTCAAAAATCGCAATCCGCTATCACAAATCCCAAAAGAAAATTCTTCGCGGCTCAAAACTCACATGACACAAGACACAAGTCACAAATTATCTAACCATTACAAATAAATAAATATCACAATTTAAATAACTAGCAATAAAAAGTTGTCCAATTCTTAATATTTCTCATACGCACTCACATCACATGTGTTTTATTTTTTTGCATCTAAACCCCCATTAAACCTAGTAATTATAGCTTATAAAAATTGGTGGGATTCCCTCCTCCCATGGGAATCAGAGAATGACTCTCGTTCTCGTCCCTCGACTGAAGGGAATCCCGTCTCTCCTGGGAATATTTCCCGTGGGTAGGTACGGGTAAGGGAATTTCCCTTACTCGTTCCCACCCCTAGCCACATACATACATACTTGGAAACAAAAAAGTGACAAAACTTACTACCACGCCACAAATCCAAGTCCTCCAACCTAAACATGGTGCTGAAAGAAAACAGTTCCAACATAAACCTAAAATACATAATTTTTATGTGTACCTGATAAAATATACCTACTCAGAATGAATCATGAATGAAGGATTATCCTATTCATTGAGACGAAAGAATCCCACGTTAAGCCTCTTCAAGTGCCATCATATAATTACCTTGTCCAAGAATTCAACCTAAACTTGTATAAAAGCATGAAAACATCTAATTTGTAAAACAAGAAATTTCAACTTCCAAAGCCTGATCATGATATAGCAGTTAACCATATATTCAACAACATTCGAATTCAACATACAAGGCAATACTTTCATCAAGACCGTTATTCTTGAACGTATATAATAGCTGCGCATGCCAACGTGGTGGATTCAGCATTTTTGGCCAAATCTGGGAGAGCCTTCAGCTCTACGTCAATGGTTCAAAGTTACCCTCTGAAGCAATAAACATAAAACCAAGCATGAGTTCAAGGGTCTCAGCAACATTTAGGTAGAAATAACCAGTAGAATATCAGTATATTTGGAACCTAAATACTAGGATCCTGTTTTGAAAAAAGTTACATTATGAGTTCCAAGAGTTGAGCGATTTATAAAGTTGATGTTGCACGCAGTATAGATTTTAAAGCCACAAATAATTCATTATCAAGTATTATAGCAGGAGACTTGGCAACAGAATGACAGTATGAATTACAAGAGTCCAATAGGCCACAGAAGTGAGAGCCAAGAGGTTTAACCGGAGTTTATGAACCCTGTCATCTTTATTATTAATATAAGAGTAAACGGAACTCGTGTCGTGACGTGACGTGAAGTATATATATATATAGGGAAATGACAGCAGTACTAGGAGGATAAAGCTAAAAGAACCTATGCCAATAATCCTCAAGTCAATAAATTAAACCCCTTGAAGCTCATCCACATGAGTTCAAGCATAGATCAATAGGCGAGACCGACGAGCAACTTCACCACCACAATAGTAACAAGAAACTTATCATTGTTTAGACATTCAATTACTCAATTGAATGAATATACACGAACCAAGCTGTAAAACCCTAACTCAATGAATTTGTGCCTAATTATATCTTAAATGAAATTCAAAGTGACCAAAATCCATCAATTAAGTGAACTAGTATCATACCTGCACAGCCGCCCGTGCCGCCGACGATATCATATGATTGAATGGGTGGTACAGCAGCGTAGTGCAATTTTAGGCTCTTCTTTGAACAGTAATAATTTACTTCAGTATTTTAGTTAAACTCAAAATCATTACAAGGAAAATGTGAACACCTTCCATTCCGGCCCTTGAAGGTGTTCTTTACATTTTCTGAAAATTTAGCGAATTAAAATTACATTTCTCGTTTAATGGCTTTGAATTTTGCGATACTGTCACCATTGTCGGAATCGTATCGGCGAGGAGAAGATTCCAAAAAAAAAAAACGGCGTGTTTTTGTTGGGAAAATTGACAAGGGCAACTCGAACAGGTTGGCAAAGATTAGGGAATAAAGTGTTTATTTACAAAGTTCGGGGAGTAGTGCCCAAAAGTTGTTATAGTGCGAGGGGTTTGATGTTTTTTTTCCTAATTTTTATAATAGAGAATCTTTGTCATGTCCAAGTGAGAATTTCTAATATGAAATTTTGTAAATTAAGGGATTCCTTAATATCCTTTGATTGATTGAAAATGGCATAACAAAAAATAATGAAATGTTGCTCTTTTTTCTAATTTATCGCATCCCATTTTCTTGTAGTAAATATGCCTATCACGAAATAGAGTTACAAAATAAAAGAAGATTTGACGATGTGTTAGATATATATCATTGCGCATATAGCTTAAAAGGCTTAACATGTACGTAATCAAAATGTGACTGAAAATGTTCGCATAATATGTAAATTGCATTAAACATATACACAAATTATGCATAATCATATTCTGACTCATTTGCTAAAAGACGATGAATTTCACGTGTTTATGTAGGTTGAAGGGTAAATAATAATTAGAAAACAATCATACATAATTGGTTTTAGTTGTCATATTCTTAACGCCATTTTTTACCCTTTTTTTGTCCAAAAAATGAATGCAAATCTAGTATCTTTGGCCGTACTAGGTTTAAGTAATTAGAAGCGAAGGTGAACTAAATAATAATTTTAGAAGGGTTATAGAAAACAATATACAAAATGTCTCTCTACTATTAGAAATTTGGCTCTCGCCTCCCATATCTTTAACTTTTTTTGCTTTATAAATTTAAATTTAATTTCATAACTACTCAAAATACACGATAACTTTGTTTCTTTGTAAACTTTCTAGAAATTTTGACATAGG
Source organism: Linaria vulgaris (assembly GCA_948329865.1). Classification (NCBI taxonomy): domain Eukaryota; kingdom Viridiplantae; phylum Streptophyta; class Magnoliopsida; order Lamiales; family Plantaginaceae; genus Linaria; species Linaria vulgaris. Next base: position 71,059,644 of record OX415249.1, read on the forward strand.
GTCGTGAATCGTGATTAACAACTTATATTTAGTATAATATAATTAATTTATTTAGAAAAATTATAATTTAAACATGAATAGAAATCTAATCATATATATAACTTTTTTAATGTAAGAGAGAATTAAGAAACATTTTTTTTTCTTTGATGAGAAGCTTTAAATAATAATAAAACTAAAATAGACTATAGATTAAAATTGTATTCCAACTTATAACAAAACTAATAGTAAAAAATCAGTATCAACATAACTAGTAACTATCTTTATATAATAATATAGTTTATCAAATTTGTCAATACACGGCAAACCACAAAAAGAAACAAAAATATTACAAATCGCGCTTTTGACACATCAACACCGATAGAAAGAAGTTAAAATTAACATCAAAATAATTTCTTAAGTTTAAAGTCGCTTACGCTTGTGCAACATCATAACTTAAAACAAGATTTGTGAATCAAAGCGCATAAAAACTCTCATATGAATCACAAATGGCAAAGCAGAATGAAATATCAAACTAAGAGAAATAGTATTCAGCCTGAAATATAGGGGGAGAGTGCTAAAAAGGAAAACTAATAATCATTAAAACTTAAGTCTTGATTCTCAACCACAGGTAAGTTAAAAACATATTGCATCCTCTTTGTCGAAAAGATGACTAGGAATTTCAACATTTTCATCCAAAATATCTTAGATTCGGAAATTCAAGTAAGTTTGAGAAAATGTCATTCTCTTCCCCAAAGGTTAGATGAGGACTTTCAACACTACCATCTGTAGTCTAGATACTGAATCTGCGGTAAGTTGGAGAATATGTCATCCTCTTCCTCTGAAGTTTGAGGACTTTCAACATTAGCACCCTCTTTTTGATCCAGTTTGTTCATTCTCCCTTCAGAAGGATCTATGATTGCAAAAGACGTTAGACTCGTGAATACTTTAGAAAATCATAGCAATCTAAAACTATATTTAGCTTAACACGCCTTCTACCGCCTTGGGTTTTTCGGCCTCTGGACTATGATTAGTACCTTGACTAACTTTTTCTTCACACGTCACAAAGTCATGTGGGCTTGCGCTGCGTGGTCCTTCCACATTCTGGTTCCCACGCTCATCTTTGTGAGGGTCTCTAGGTTCTATCGCAACAGTAAGAGTTTCTATTTCACTTGGCAGGCTATTAATGCCGCCATCATCTTCCTTTGTTGACAAATCCATTGTCGCCTCGATAACGTTGACAACTGTTGGAATTTCTATCTCGTTTGGTGGGATATCCATATTCAAGTTCTCAGCACTGCCACCATTACCTGGTTCGTCCGACATCTCCATACCTCCGTCAACAGGATCTGCCACCTGTGCCACCACATATTGAAAGTTCATAATCAGAATTTTTTGTCAACATGTGAAACTAAATAATGTTGACGCTAGAGCAGCATAAGGAAATATTATTGATCAAATAATGAATAGTCAGAAATAAAACACAAGCATTTTCCATTGAGAAAAAATAATTATGCTGGTAACTTACTTGGACAACCTGTGATCTTCCAAGGCGTAGTTTTTTCAGATCGTCCGGCCTACATGAGTATATAATATACTTGCGAACCTCAACCATCGACCGAAATTGTCTTCCCATATGGAAATAATACTGTTTGAAAATAGATCGTTTCGCAACAAGAAAAAAAATTTAGTTCAGATTCGCAAGTCCTCTTTTACACATAAATAACGCAAAGACTGCGGAATGTACTGAAAACTAAGACGCAAGTATTCGTGCAAATTATCTCGGTTTGCAGAGGAAGAAAAAGCCCTGTTACATTCCACTCTCAATCTTTTCAAATCCACTTTACATAGAATCTTATAATAAACATTGAGATTTGACTCAGGCACCATATCTGAGAAATTGTGCTTGTTTGCGAGAACATTTTCTAATCATGCTAACAACCAAGGATTGATCAAAAAGAAAGGAAAAGATATATATATATGCAATGCGTGAAGAAAAACAGAACCTTATCCTTAGCGCCAGTACCACGTGTATTACGACGCTCTACACGCCATCTTGTCAGACGTTCCTGCAATCCTAACTTATACCTCTTAAAGAATACTGGAGGGCAAGGGTCTTGCACCACAGGCTGTGTGGCATGCTCTCCATCAGGGAAAGTAGACAATCTCACATCCCATAGTCCATGCTGCCCACACCCTAACAAATAATATCGTTGCATTTCACCTGTTGTGACCTAAACAAGGAAAACCATACGTTAGAAAATAAAATCCAAGGGAGGTAACTACAATGCAAGGTGTAGAAACATCTTTTGTATTGTTTCCAATCACTAAAGAAACAAGTCACTGCGTATCTATATTTCAAGTATCCTGTAAAATCGACATTTTCTGTATTGTGGAGTGCGTTGGTGGATTTGGGGGAATGGATGTTACTACATAGTCTGAGATACCTCATGCTTCTCCAGGATGTATTCTTCTGGTGCTCTTTCAGACATCAATAATTTAAAGACCAACCCGTGAGTTTCTACTACATTAGCTGCAGTCTGATGAAATCTATTTCTTGATGGCGCTCGGTTGTATGCTTGTGCATGTGGCTGAAAAGGAAAGGGAGGTTAATGTTACCCTATTGTTATTAATTTGCTGCAGAGACTCAGACAGGCAAAAAGCAGTATATACTGAAAACAAGTAAACATAATCAATAAGAAATAGAGTAAGAGGTACAGATTTACCACCACATTTTCATCAATTTGAGATGCACTTGATTTACGTCTTTTTCTAGTTGAGGCTCGAGATGATTCTGGCTCCTGCCACAAATGTAAACCATAATTAGAGTAAGTGAAATGCATAATCACATCGGCACCGTAGTAGAAATTTCAACAAAGACTTATGGGCCAGATGCATATATATACATGTAACTAAAGTTATGATGGCCAAAAGCTCTACCTATTTTTTTTACAGACAAGTTTTACTCTTTAAATTAAATAAGCCATACCTCAAGCTCTAATCCAGCTTCTGGCCATGACTTAGAGACGAGTTTTAGTGCAGATAAACCATCCTTAATGACAACATCAAATAGTTTTGATGGTTTTCCCTGTGAGAATGCAGTTAAACAGATTAAAATGCGGCATACCAGAGGACATACATACAAAAGACTTTAAGACAGAGAAAAAAACGTGCTACAAGGCCAAAAAAGGTACCTCATTGAGAATCGCTTCATTAACTTCCAATGGAGTAGATTTTTCCTTTGAAGTGAATGTTAATGGCACCTCACTAGGAATCTCTTCTTGTTGTTGGCTGGCCTCTGATTTATTCAAACCATGAAAGGTTTGAATCTCTAAAACTGGGACTTCATACAAATTTCTCTCCAGATCAGAACTCATTTTCAGAATTATAGTTTTTTAGGAGAAATGATTTATCTGTACTTAAAGAAAATCACACAAGTTGAAGATGAAGAGAGAGTGATGAATGCAACAATGTGTCTCCACTTACATGTATAAACTCTTTATGTGAACACTGGTTAATTTTGCTCACTAGGTCTAAATACTTCAATGGAATAAATATTAATGGGGTTATATCCTTTCGAAAAATATGGTTAGAAGATTCACCTAAAAAATCTGGAAATATGAGAAAAAGACAAGATGCAGTTAATTCTAGATAAATTTTCAAGTTTAGGAAAAAGAGTTAAGAAAATATCTACAAATCCTAACTATAGTTATATATACGTATATAAATATCTAAAAAATTCGTGTACGGACATGAGGAATAGCAATCTACTTCAATGTAGGTAACTCAGAAAATCCGAGACATCCTTAACGCGGAACCTTTTGCATAGGCATGCACATTGCATTTAATTAATCTCCAACATCCAGTTTCCGCAGAAACTGTAGAAAAAGGTGTAATGTATTTAAGTTGTGGATTTTAAAACCTTGAAGGCCATAAGCAAATTAAGCTAAGCACTTAGAAGTAAAGAATTAAACAACACTTAGAAGTAAAAAATTAAACAAGCTTCTATAAATGTCGTGTATTCTACCCATACAAGCCACTTTGAACTATGGTCCGCTTCATTTAATAAACGAATGCCTGACCATCGAAAAGAAGAGGAGAATTTTCAAGTTTCACAGACATTAAGCATCACTTAAAGAATAAATACTACCCATAGAAAGTACAGAGTTGCTGAATTTCTCGGCTTTCTTTCACTAAAAACAACTACGGATAAAACAAGAGTATTACAATTACCATATTGGAATGCTCATCATTTCACCCGGTAGTACTAGTAACCAATGTGGTATAAAAGTTGTATTCATATTGATCCCCGTTCACAAAAAAATTGTGGCACATATGGACAAAAGAATAGAAAACATTGTGATTATCTTAAGAGAAACTTCAAACTTGTCAAAAAAATACTAGAAAAGAAGAAAAAGGGTAAAATAAATATACAGAGCATATCGAATTTCGAAGATATTCATCCCTCCCGACCAATAGTGTACAAGCCTACAGTATGTATATCTCAAATTCTCAATATATATTAAGAAACCGAAAAAAGTTTGTCAAGTATTTTGTACAAAAAGAACATTAACAATCAGCAATAACTTTAATCATTTTTGGGTAGCTAAACGAATGATGTCGTAGCCACATATAGGGGTGGGGAAGGGATGGGATCCCACGACGTGGGATCCCTCGTCAAGGGATCCCATGTCATGGGATTCAAAAACTCACTCCCGTTCCCGTCCCTCCAATTGAAGGGATCCCTCGCCGAGGGATCCCTTGCCGAGGGATCCCTCACCAAGGGATCCCTTAATCCTGCCATTTTTTAGTCGCGAATTAGTCACTTTTTAACACTGGAAATTGGAGGGATTCCCGCGAGAATCCCTCCGATTTCCAGATTGTATCTAGCACAAAAAATGTGCTTTTTTCTCCTTCTCCACTTTCCCCCCTGAATATTTCATCTTTAAAAGATGTCTTCTTTTCGACATTTATAACGAGTATCGACATGTTAATACGAATCACAATCCAATAACTAGATCACATTCAAAAATCGCAATCCGCTATCACAAATCCCAAAAGAAAATTCTTCGCGGCTCAAAACTCACATGACACAAGACACAAGTCACAAATTATCTAACCATTACAAATAAATAAATATCACAATTTAAATAACTAGCAATAAAAAGTTGTCCAATTCTTAATATTTCTCATACGCACTCACATCACATGTGTTTTATTTTTTTGCATCTAAACCCCCACTAAACCTAGTAATTATAGCTTATAAAAATTGGTGGGATTCCCTCCTCCCATGGGAATCAGAGAATGACTCTCGTTCTCGTCCCTCGACTGAAGGGAATCCCGTCTCTCCTGGGAATATTTCCCGTGGGTAGGTACGGGTAAGGGAATTTCCCTTACTCGTTCCCACCCCTAGCCACATACATACATACTTGGAAACAAAAAAGTGACAAAACTTACTACCACGCCACAAATCCAAGTCCTCCAACCTAAACATGGTGCTGAAAGAAAACAGTTCCAACATAAACCTCAAATACATAATTTTTATGTGTACCTGATAAAATATACCTACTCAGAATGAATCATGAATGAAGGATTATCCTATTCATTGAGACGAAAGAATCCCACGTTAAGCCTCTTCAAGTGCCATCATATAATTACCTTGTCCAAGAATTCAACCTAAACTTGTATAAAAGCATGAAAACATCTAATTTGTAAAACAAGAAATTTCAACTTCCAAAGCCTGATCATGATATAGCAGTTAACCATATATTCAACAACATTCGAATTCAACATACAAGGCAATACTTTCATCAAGACCGTTATTCTTGAACGTATATAATAGCTGCGCATGCCAACGTGGCGGATTCAGCATTTTTGGCCAAATCTGGGAGAGCCTTCAGCTCTACGTCAATGGTTCAAAGTTACCCTCTGAAGCAATAAACATAAAACCAAGCATGAGTTCAAGGGTCTCAGCAACATTTAGGTAGAAATAACCAGTAGAATATCAGTATATTTGGAACCTAAATACTAGGATCCTGTTTTGAAAAAAGTTACATTATGAGTTCCAAGAGTTGAGCGATTTATAAAGTTGATGTTGCACGCAGTATAGATTTTAAAGCCACAAATAATTCATTATCAAGTATTATAGCAGGAGACTTGGCAACAGAATGACAGTATGAATTACAAGAGTCCAATAGGCCACAGAAGTGAGAGCCAAGAGGTTTAACCGGAGTTTATGAACCCTGTCATCTTTATTATTAATATAAGAGTAAACGGAACTCGTGTCGTGACGTGACGTGAAGTATATATATATATATATAGGGAAATGACAGCAGTACTAGGAGGATAAAGCTAAAAGAACCTATGCCAATAATCCTCAAGTCAATAAATTAAACCCCTTGAAGCTCATCCACATGAGTTCAAGCATAGATCAATAGGCGAGACCGACGAGCAACTTCACCACCACAATAGTAACAAGAAACTTATCATTGTTTAGACATTCAATTACTCAATTGAATGAATATACACGAACCAAGCTGTAAAACCCTAACTCAATGAATTTGTGCCTAATTATATCTTAAATGAAATTCAAAGTAACCAAAATCCATCAATTAAGTGAACTAGTATCATACCTGCACAGCCGCCCGTGCCGCCGACGATATCATATGATTGAATGGGTGGTACAGCAGCGTAGTGCAATTTTAGGCTCTTCTTTGAACAGTAATAATTTACTTCAGTATTTTAGTTAAACTCAAAATCATTACAAGGAAAATGTGAACACCTTCCATTCCGGCCCTTGAAGGTGTTCTTTACATTTTCTGAAAATTTAGCGAATTAAAATTACATTTCTCGTTTAATGGCTTTGAATTTTGCGATACTGTCACCATTGTCGGAATCGTATCGGCGAGGAGAAGATTCCAAAAAAAAAAAACGGCGTGTTTTTGTTGGGAAAATTGACAAGGGCAACTCGAACAGGTTGGCAAAGATTAGGGAATAAAGTGTTTATTTACAAAGTTCGGGGAGTAGTGCCCAAAAGTTGTTATAGTGCGAGGGGTTTGATGTTTTTTTTCCTAATTTTTATAATAGAGAATCTTTGTCATGTCCAAGTGAGAATTTCTAATATGAAATTTTGTAAATTAAGGGATTCCTTAATATCCTTTGATTGATTGAAAATGGCATAACAAAAAATAATGAAATGTTGCTCTTTTTTCTAATTTATCGCATCCCATTTTCTTGTAGTAAATATGCCTATCACGAAATAGAGTTACAAAATAAAAGAAGATTTGACGATGTGTTAGATATATATCATTGCGCATATAGCTTAAAAGGCTTAACATGTACGTAATCAAAATGTGACTGAAAATGTTCGCATAATATGTAAATTGCATTAAACATATACACAAATTATGCATAATCATATTCTGACTCATTTGCTAAAAGACGATGAATTTCACGTGTTTATGTAGGTTGAAGGGTAAATAATAATTAGAAAACAATCATACATAATTGGTTTTAGTTGTCATATTCTTAACGCCATTTTTTACCCTTTTTTTGTCCAAAAAATGAATGCAAATCTAGTATCTTTGGCCGTACTAGGTTTAAGTAATTAGAAGCGAAGGTGAACTAAATAATAATTTTAGAAGGGTTATAGAAAACAATATACAAAATGTCTCTCTACTATTAGAAATTTGGCTCTCGCCTCCCATATCTTTAACTTTTTTTGCTTTATAAATTTAAATTTAATTTCATAACTACTCAAAATACACGATAACTTTGTTTCTTTGTAAACTTTCTAGAAATTTTGACATAGGGTCGTGAATCGTGATTAACAACTTATATTTAGTATAATATAATTAATTTATTTAGAAAAATTATAATTTAAACATGAATAGAAATCTAATCATATATATAACTTTTTTAATGTAAGAGAGAATTAAGAAACATTTTTTTTTCTTTGATGAGAAGCTTTAAATAATAATAAAACTAAAATAGACTATAGATTAAAATTGTATTCCAACTTATAACAAAACTAATAGTAAAAAATCAGTATCAACATAACTAGTAACTATCTTTATATAATAATATAGTTTATCAAATTTGTCAATACACGGCAAACCACAAAAAGAAACAAAAATATTACAAATCGCGCTTTTGACACATCAACACCGATAGAAAGAAGTTAAAATTAACATCAAAATAATTTCTTAAGTTTAAAGTCGCTTACGCTTGTGCAACATCATAACTTAAAACAAGATTTGTGAATCAAAACGCATAAAAACTCTCATATGAAACACAAATGGCAAAGCAGAATGAAATATCAAACTAAGAGAAATAGTATTCAGCCTGAAATAATGGGGGAGAGTGCTAAAAAGGAAAACTAATAATCATTAAAACTTAAGTCTTGATTCTCAACCACAGGTAAGTTAAAAACATATTGCATCCTCTTTGTCGAAAAGATGACTAGGAATTTCAACATTTTCATCCAAAATATCTTAGATTCGGAAATTCAAGTAAGTTTGAGAAAATGTCATTCTCTTCCCCAAAGGTTAGATGAGGACTTTCAACACTACCATCTGTAGTCTAGATACTGAATCTGCGGTAAGTTGGAGAATATGTCATCCTCTTCCTCTGAAGTTCGAGGACTTTCAACATTAGCACCCTCTTTTTGATCCAGTTTGTTCATTCTCCCTTCAGAAGGATCTATGATTGCAAAAGACGTTAGACTCGTGAATACTTTAGAAAATCATAGCAATCTAAAACTATATTTAGCTTAACACGCCTTCTACCGCCTTTGGTTTTTCGGCCTCTGGACTATGATTAGTACCTTGACTAACTTTTTCTTCACACGTCACAAAGTCATGTGGGCTTGCGCTGCGTGGTCCTTCCACATTCTGGTTCCCACGCTCATCTTTGTGAGGGTCTCTAGGTTCTATCGCAACAGTAAGAGTTTCTATTTCACTTGGCAGGCTATTAATGCCGCCATCATCTTCCTTTGTTGACAAATCCATTGTCGCCTCGATAACGTTGACAACTAATGGAATTTCTATCTCGTTTGGTGGGATATCCATATTCAAGTTCTCAGCACTGCCACCATTACCTGGTTCGTCCGACATCTCCATACCTCCGTCAACAGGATCTGCCACCTGTGCCACCACATATTGAAAGTTCATAATCAGAATTTTTTGTCAACATGTGAAACTAAATAATGTTGACGCTAGAGCAGCATAAGGAAATATTATTGATCAAATAATGAATAGTCAGAAATAAAACACAAGCATTTTCCATTGAGAAAAAATAATTATGCTGGTAACTTACTTGGACAACCTGTGATCTTCCAAGGCGTAGTTTTTTCAGATCGTCCGGCCTACATGAGTATATAATATACTTGCGAACCTCAACCATCGACCGAAATTGTCTTCCCATATGGAAATAATACTGTTTGAAAATAGATCGTTTCGCAACAAGAAAAAAATGTTAGTTCAGATTCGCAAGTCCTCTTTTACACATAAATAACGCAAAGACTGCGGAATGTACTGAAAACTAAGACGCAAGTATTCGTGCAAATTATCTCGGTTTGCAGAGGAAGAAAAAGCCCTGTTACATTCCACTCTCAATCTTTTCAAATCCACTTTACATAGAATCTTATAATAAACATTGAGATTTGACTCAGGCACCATATCTGAGAAATTGTGCTTGTTTGCGAGAACATTTTCTAATCATGCTAACAACCAAGGATTGATCCAAAAGAAAGGAAAAGATATATATATGCAATGCGTGAAGAAAAACAGAACCTTATCCTTAGCGCCAGTACCACGTGTATTACGACGCTCTACACGCCATCCTGTCAGACGTTCCTGCAATCCTAACTTATACCTCTTAAAGAATACTGGAGGGCAAGGGTCTTGCACCACAGGCTGTGTGGCATGCTCTCCATCAGGGAAAGTAGACAATCTCACATCCCATAGTCCATGCTGCCCACACCCTAACAAATAATATCGTTGCATTTCACCTGTTGTGACCTAAACAAGGAAAACCATACGTTAGAAAATAAAATCCAAGGGAGGTAACTACAATGCAAGGTGTAGAAACATCTTTTGTATTGTTTCCAATCACTAAAGAAACAAGTCACTGCGTATCTATATTTCAAGTATCCTGTAAAATCGACATTTTCTGTATTGTGGAGTGCGTTGGTGGATTTGGGGGAATGGATGTTACTACATAGTCTGAGATACCTCATGCTTCTCCAGGATGTATTCTTCTGGTGCTCTTTCAGACATCAATAATTTAAAGACCAACCCGTGAGTTTCTACTACATTAGCTGCAGTCTGATGAAATCTATTTCTTGATGGCGCTCGGTTGTATGCTTGTGCATGTGGCTGAAAAGGAAAGGGAGGTTAATGTTACCCTATTGTTATTAATTTGCTGCAGAGACTCAGACAGGCAAAAAGCAGTATATACTGAAAACAAGTAAACATAATCAATAAGAAATAGAGTAAGAGGTACAGATTTACCACCACATTTTCATCAATTTGAGATGCACTTGATTTACGTCTTTTTCTAGTTGAGGCTCGAGATGATTCTGGCTCCTGCCACAAATGTAAACCATAATTAGAGTAAGTGAAATGCATAATCACATCGGCACCGTAGTAGAAATTTCAACAAAGACTTATGGGCCAGATGCATATATATACATGTAACTAAAGTTATGATCGCCAAAAGCTCTACCTATTTTTTTTACAGACAAGTTTTACTCTTTAAATTAAATAAGCCATACCTCAAGCTCTAATCCAGCTTCTGGCCATGACTTAGAGACGAGTTTTAGTGCAGATAAACCATCCTTAATGACAACATCAAATAGTTTTGATGGTTTTCCCTGTGAGAATGCAGTTAAACAGATTAAAATGCGGCATACCAGAGGACATACATACAAAAGACTTTAAGACAGAGAAAAAAACGTGCTACAAGGCCAAAAAAGGTACCTCATTGAGAATCGCTTCATTAACTTCCAATGGAGTAGATTTTTCCTTTGAAGTGAATGTTAATGGCACCTCACTAGGAATCTCTTCTTGTTGTTGGCTGGCCTCTGATTTATTCAAACCATGAAAGGTTTGAATCTCTAAAACTGGGACTTCATACAAATTTCTCTCCAGATCAGAACTCATTTTCAGAATTATAGTTTTTTAGGAGAAGTGATTTATCTGTACTTAAAGAAAATCACACAAGTTGAAGATGAAGAGAGAGTGATGAATGCAACAATGTGTCTCCACTTACATGTATAAACTCTTTATGTGAACACTGGTTAATTTTGCTCACTAGGTCTAAATACTTCAATGGAATAAATATTAATGGGGTTATATCCTTTCGAAAAATATGGTTAGAAGATTCACCTAAAAAATCTGGAAATATGAGAAAAAGACAAGATGCAGTTAATTCTAGATAAATTTTCAAGTTTAGGAAAAAGAGTTAAGAAAATATCTACAAATCCTAACTATAGTTATATATACGTATATAAATATCTAAAAAATTCGTGTACGGACATGAGGAATAGCAATCTACTTCAATGTAGGTAACTCAGAAAATCCGAGACATCCTTAACGCGGAACCTTTTGCATAGGCATGCACATTGCATTTAATTAATCTCCAACATCCAGTTTCCGCAGAAACTGTAGAAAAAGGTGTAATGTATTTAAGTTGTGGATTTTAAAACCTTGAAGGCCATAAGCAAATTAAGCTAAGCACTTAGAAGTAAAGAATTAAACAACACTTAGAAGTAAAAAATTAAACAAGCTTCTATAAATGTCGTGTATTCTACCCATACAAGCCACTTTGAACTATGGTCCGCTTCATTTAATAAACGAATGCCTGACCATCGAAAAGAAGAGGAGAATTTTCAAGTTTCACAGACATTAAGCATCACTTAAAGAATAAATACTACCCATAGAAAGTACAGAGTTGCTGAATTTCTCGGCTTTCTTTCACTAAAAACAACTACGGATAAAACAAGAGTATTACAATTACCATATTGGAATGCTCATCATTTCACCCGGTAGTACTAGTAACCAATGTGGTATAAAAGTTGTATTCATATTGATCCCCGTTCACAAAAAAATTGTGGCACATATGGACAAAAGAATAGAAAACATTGTGATTATCTTAAGAGAAACTTCAAACTTGTCAAAAAAATACTAGAAAAGAAGAAAAAGGGTAAAATAAATATACAGAGCATATCGAATTTCGAAGATATTCATCCCTCCCGACCAATAGTGTACAAGCCTACAGTATGTATATCTCAAATTCTCAATATATATTAAGAAACCGAAAAAAGTTTGTCAAGTATTTTGTACAAAAAGAACATTAACAATCAGCAATAACTTTAATCATTTTTGGGTAGCTAAACGAATGATGTCGTAGCCACATATAGGGGTGGGGAAGGGATGGGATCCCACGACGTGGGATCCCTCGTCAAGGGATCCCATGTCATGGGATTCAAAAACTCACTCCCGTTCCCGTCCCTCCAATTGAAGGGATCCCTCGCCGAGGGATCCCTTGCCGAGGGATCCCTCACCAAGGGATCCCTTAATCCTGCCATTTTTTAGTCGCGAATTAGTCACTTTTTAACACTGGAAATTGGAGGGATTCCCGCGAGAATCCCTCCGATTTCCAGATTGTATCTAGCACAAAAAATGTGCTTTTTTCTCCTTCTCCACTTTCCCCCCTGAATATTTCATCTTTAAAAGATGTCTTCTTTTCGACATTTATAACGAGTATCGACATGTTAATACGAATCACAATCCAATAACTAGATCACATTCAAAAATCGCAATCCGCTATCACAAATCCCAAAAGAAAATTCTTCGCGGCTCAAAACTCACATGACACAAGACACAAGTCACAAATTATCTAACCATTACAAATAAATAAATATCACAATTTAAATAACTAGCAATAAAAAGTTGTCCAATTCTTAATATTTCTCATACGCACTCACATCACATGTGTTTTATTTTTTTGCATCTAAACCCCCACTAAACCTAGTAATTATAGCTTATAAAAATTGGTGGGATTCCCTCCTCCCATGGGAATCAGAGAATGACTCTCGTTCTCGTCCCTCGACTGAAGGGAATCCCGTCTCTCCTGGGAATATTTCCCGTGGGTAGGTACGGGTAAGGGAATTTCCCTTACTCGTTCCCACCCCTAGCCACATACATACATACTTGGAAACAAAAAAGTGACAAAACTTACTACCACGCCACAAATCCAAGTCCTCCAACCTAAACATGGTGCTGAAAGAAAACAGTTCCAACATAAACCTCAAATACATAATTTTTATGTGTACCTGATAAAATATACCTACTCAGAATGAATCATGAATGAAGGATTATCCTATTCATTGAGACGAAAGAATCCCACGTTAAGCCTCTTCAAGTGCCATCATATAATTACCTTGTCCAAGAATTCAACCTAAACTTGTATAAAAGCATGAAAACATCTAATTTGTAAAACAAGAAATTTCAACTTCCAAAGCCTGATCATGATATAGCAGTTAACCATATATTCAACAACATTCGAATTCAACATACAAGGCAATACTTTCATCAAGACCGTTATTCTTGAACGTATATAATAGCTGCGCATGCCAACGTGGCGGATTCAGCATTTTTGGCCAAATCTGGGAGAGCCTTCAGCTCTACGTCAATGGTTCAAAGTTACCCTCTGAAGCAATAAACATAAAACCAAGCATGAGTTCAAGGGTCTCAGCAACATTTAGGTAGAAATAACCAGTAGAATATCAGTATATTTGGAACCTAAATACTAGGATCCTGTTTTGAAAAAAGTTACATTATGAGTTCCAAGAGTTGAGCGATTTATAAAGTTGATGTTGCACGCAGTATAGATTTTAAAGCCACAAATAATTCATTATCAAGTATTATAGCAGGAGACTTGGCAACAGAATGACAGTATGAATTACAAGAGTCCAATAGGCCACAGAAGTGAGAGCCAAGAGGTTTAACCGGAGTTTATGAACCCTGTCATCTTTATTATTAATATAAGAGTAAACGGAACTCGTGTCGTGACGTGACGTGAAGTATATATATATATATATAGGGAAATGACAGCAGTACTAGGAGGATAAAGCTAAAAGAACCTATGCCAATAATCCTCAAGTCAATAAATTAAACCCCTTGAAGCTCATCCACATGAGTTCAAGCATAGATCAATAGGCGAGACCGACGAGCAACTTCACCACCACAATAGTAACAAGAAACTTATCATTGTTTAGACATTCAATTACTCAATTGAATGAATATACACGAACCAAGCTGTAAAACCCTAACTCAATGAATTTGTGCCTAATTATATCTTAAATGAAATTCAAAGTAACCAAAATCCATCAATTAAGTGAACTAGTATCATACCTGCACAGCCGCCCGTGCCGCCGACGATATCATATGATTGAATGGGTGGTACAGCAGCGTAGTGCAATTTTAGGCTCTTCTTTGAATAGTAATAATTTACTTCAGTATTTTAGTTAAACTCAAAATCATTACAAGGAAAATGTGAACACCTTCCATTCCGGCCCTTGAAGGTGTTCTTTACATTTTCTGAAAATTTAGCGAATTAAAATTACATTTCTCGTTTAATGGCTTTGAATTTTGCGATACTGTCACCATTGTCGGAATCGTATCGGCGAGGAGAAGATTCCAAAAAAAAAAACGGCGTGTTTTTGTTGGGAAAATTGACAAGGGCAACTCGAACAGGTTGGCAAAGATTAGGGAATAAAGTGTTTATTTACAAAGTTCGGGGAGTAGTGCCCAAAAGTTGTTATAGTGCGAGGGGTTTGATGTTTTTTTTCCTAATTTTTATAATAGAGAATCTTTGTCATGTCCAAGTGAGAATTTCTAATATGAAATTTTGTAAATTAAGGGATTCCTTAATATCCTTTGATTGATTGAAAATGGCATAACAAAAAATAATGAAATGTTGCTCTTTTTTCTAATTTATCGCATCCCATTTTCTTGTAGTAAATATGCCTATCACGAAATAGAGTTACAAAATAAAAGAAGATTTGACGATGTGTTAGATATATATCATTGCGCATATAGCTTAAAAGGCTTAACATGTACGTAATCAAAATGTGACTGAAAATGTTCGCATAATATGTAAATTGCATTAAACATATACACAAATTATGCATAATCATATTCTGACTCATTTGCTAAAAGACGATGAATTTCACGTGTTTATGTAGGTTGAAGGGTAAATAATAATTAGAAAACAATCATACATAATTGGTTTTAGTTGTCATATTCTTAACGCCATTTTTTACCCTTTTTTTGTCCAAAAAATGAATGCAAATCTAGTATCTTTGGCCGTACTAGGTTTAAGTAATTAGAAGCGAAGGTGAACTAAATAATAATTTTAGAAGGGTTATAGAAAACAATATACAAAATGTCTCTCTACTATTAGAAATTTGGCTCTCGCCTCCCATATCTTTAACTTTTTTTGCTTTATAAATTTAAATTTAATTTCATAACTACTCAAAATACACGATAACTTTGTTTCTTTGTAAACTTTCTAGAAATTTTGACATAGGGTCGTGAATCGTGATTAACAACTTATATTTAGTATAATATAATTAATTTATTTAGAAAAATTATAATTTAAACATGAATAGAAATCTAATCATATATATAACTTTTTTAATGTAAGAGAGAATTAAGAAACATTTTTTTTCTTTGATGAGAAGCTTTAAATAATAATAAAACTAAAATAGACTATAGATTAAAATTGTATTCCAACTTATAACAAAACTAATAGTAAAAAATCAGTATCAACATAACTAGTAACTATCTTTATATAATAATATAGTTTATCAAATTTGTCAATACACGGCAAACCACAAAAAGAAACAAAAATATTACAAATCGCGCTTTTGACACATCAACACCGATAGAAAGAAGTTAAAATTAACATCAAAATAATTTCTTAAGTTTAAAGTCGCTTACGCTTGTGCAACATCATAACTTAAAACAAGATTTGTGAATCAAAACGCATTAAAACTCTCATATGAATCACAAATGGCAAAGCAGAATGAAATATCAAACTAAGAGAAATAGTATTCAGCCTGAAATATAGGGGGAGAGTGCTAAAAAGGAAAACTAATAATCATTAAAACTTAAGTCTTGATTCTCAACCACAGGTAAGTTAAAAACATATTGCATCCTCTTTGTCGAAAAGATGACTAGGAATTTCAACATTTTCATCCAAAATATCTTAGATTCGGAAATTCAAGTAAGTTTGAGAAAATGTCATTCTCTTCCCCAAAGGTTAGATGAGGACTTTCAACACTACCATCTGTAGTCTAGATACTGAATCTGCGGTAAGTTGGAGAATATGTCATCCTCTTCCTCTGAAGTTTGAGGACTTTCAACATTAGCACCCTCTTTTTGATCCAGTTTGTTCATTCTCCCTTCAGAAGGATCTATGATTGCAAAAGACGTTAGACTCGTGAATACTTTAGAAAATCATAGCAATCTAAAACTATATTTAGCTTAACACGCCTTCTACCGCCTTGGGTTTTTCGGCCTCTGGACTATGATTAGTACCTTGACTAACTTTTTCTTCACACGTCACAAAGTCATGTGGGCTTGCGCTGCGTGGTCCTTCCACATTCTGGTTCCCACGCTCATCTTTGTGAGGGTCTCTAGGTTCTATCGCAACAGTAAGAGTTTCTATTTCACTTGGCAGGCTATTAATGCCGCCATCATCTTCCTTTGTTGACAAATCCATTGTCGCCTCGATAACGTTGACAACTGTTGGAATTTCTATCTCGTTTGGTGGGATATCCATATTCAAGTTCTCAGCACTGCCACCATTACCTGGTTCGTCCGACATCTCCATACCTCCGTCAACAGGATCTGCCACCTGTGCCACCACATATTGAAAGTTCATAATCAGAATTTTTTGTCAACATGTGAAACTAAATAATGTTGACGCTAGAGCAGCATAAGGAAATATTATTGATCAAATAATGAATAGTCAGAAATAAAACACAAGCATTTTCCATTGAGAAAAAATAATTATGCTGGTAACTTACTTGGACAACCTGTGATCTTCCAAGGCGTAGTTTTTTCAGATCGTCCGGCCTACATGAGTATATAATATACTTGCGAACCTCAACCATCGACCGAAATTGTCTTCCCATATGGAAATAATACTGTTTGAAAATAGATCGTTTCGCAACAAGAAAAAAAATTTAGTTCAGATTCGCAAGTCCTCTTTTACACATAAATAACGCAAAGACTGCGGAATGTACTGAAAACTAA
Source organism: Linaria vulgaris (assembly GCA_948329865.1). Taxonomy (NCBI): domain Eukaryota; kingdom Viridiplantae; phylum Streptophyta; class Magnoliopsida; order Lamiales; family Plantaginaceae; genus Linaria; species Linaria vulgaris. Next base: position 71,076,947 of record OX415249.1, read on the forward strand.
GACGCAAGTATTCGTGCAAATTATCTCGGTTTGCAGAGGAAGAAAAAGCCATGTTACATTCCACTCTCAATCTTTTCAAATCCACTTTACATAGAATCTTATAATAAACATTGAGATTTGACTCAGGCACCATATCTGAGAAATTGTGCTTGTTTGCGAGAACATTTTCTAATCATGCTAACAACCAAGGATTGATCAAAAAGAAAGGAAAAGATATATATATATGCAATGCGTGAAGAAAAACAGAACCTTATCCTTAGCGCCAGTACCACGTGTATTACGACGCTCTACACGCCATCTTGTCAGACGTTCCTGCAATCCTAACTTATACCTCTTAAAGAATACTGGAGGGCAAGGGTCTTGCACCACAGGCTGTGTGGCATGCTCTCCATCAGGGAAAGTAGACAATCTCACATCCCATAGTCCATGCTGCCCACACCCTAACAAATAATATCGTTGCATTTCACCTGTTGTGACCTAAACAAGGAAAACCATACGTTAGAAAATAAAATCCAAGGGAGGTAACTACAATGCAAGGTGTAGAAACATCTTTTGTATTGTTTCCAATCACTAAAGAAACAAGTCACTGCGTATCTATATTTCAAGTATCCTGTAAAATCGACATTTTCTGTATTGTGGAGTGCGTTGGTGGATTTGGGGGAATGGATGTTACTACATAGTCTGAGATACCTCATGCTTCTCCAGGATGTATTCTTCTGGTGCTCTTTCAGACATCAATAATTTAAAGACCAACCCGTGAGTTTCTACTACATTAGCTGCAGTCTGATGAAATCTATTTCTTGATGGCGCTCGGTTGTATGCTTGTGCATGTGGCTGAAAAGGAAAGGGAGGTTAATGTTACCCTATTGTTATTAATTTGCTGCAGAGACTCAGACAGGCAAAAAGCAGTATATACTGAAAACAAGTAAACATAATCAATAAGAAATAGAGTAAGAGGTACAGATTTACCACCACATTTTCATCAATTTGAGATGCACTTGATTTACGTCTTTTTCTAGTTGAGGCTCGAGATGATTCTGGCTCCTGCCACAAATGTAAACCATAATTAGAGTAAGTGAAATGCATAATCACATCGGCACCGTAGTAGAAATTTCAACAAAGACTTATGGGCCAGATGCATATATATACATGTAACTAAAGTTATGATCGCCAAAAGCTCTACCTATTTTTTTTACAGACAAGTTTTACTCTTTAAATTAAATAAGCCATACCTCAAGCTCTAATCCAGCTTCTGGCCATGACTTAGAGACGAGTTTTAGTGCAGATAAACCATCCTTAATGACAACATCAAATAGTTTTGATGGTTTTCCCTGTGAGAATGCAGTTAAACAGATTAAAATGCGGCATACCAGAGGACATACATACAAAAGACTTTAAGACAGAGAAAAAAACGTGCTACAAGGCCAAAAAAGGTACCTCATTGAGAATCGCTTCATTAACTTCCAATGGAGTAGATTTTTCCTTTGAAGTGAATGTTAATGGCACCTCACTAGGAATCTCTTCTTGTTGTTGGCTGGCCTCTGATTTATTCAAACCATGAAAGGTTTGAATCTCTAAAACTGGGACTTCATACAAATTTCTCTCCAGATCAGAACTCATTTTCAGAATTATAGTTTTTTAGGAGAAATGATTTATCTGTACTTAAAGAAAATCACACAAGTTGAAGATGAAGAGAGAGTGATGAATGCAACAATGTGTCTCCACTTACATGTATAAACTCTTTATGTGAACACTGGTTAATTTTGCTCACTAGGTCTAAATACTTCAATGGAATAAATATTAATGGGGTTATATCCTTTCGAAAAATATGGTTAGAAGATTCACCTAAAAAATCTGGAAATATGAGAAAAAGACAAGATGCAGTTAATTCTAGATAAATTTTCAAGTTTAGGAAAAAGAGTTAAGAAAATATCTACAAATCCTAACTATAGTTATATATACGTATATAAATATCTAAAAAATTCGTGTACGGACATGAGGAATAGCAATCTACTTCAATGTAGGTAACTCAGAAAATCCGAGACATCCTTAACGCGGAACCTTTTGCATAGGCATGCACATTGCATTTAATTAATCTCCAACATCCAGTTTCCGCAGAAACTGTAGAAAAAGGTGTAATGTATTTAAGTTGTGGATTTTAAAACCTTGAAGGCCATAAGCAAATTAAGCTAAGCACTTAGAAGTAAAGAATTAAACAACACTTAGAAGTAAAAAATTAAACAAGCTTCTATAAATGTCGTGTATTCTACCCATACAAGCCACTTTGAACTATGGTCCGCTTCATTTAATAAACGAATGCCTGACCATCGAAAAGAAGAGGAGAATTTTCAAGTTTCACAGACATTAAGCATCACTTAAAGAATAAATACTACCCATAGAAAGTACAGAGTTGCTGAATTTCTCGGCTTTCTTTCACTAAAAACAACTACGGATAAAACAAGAGTATTACAATTACCATATTGGAATGCTCATCATTTCACCCGGTAGTACTAGTAACCAATGTGGTATAAAAGTTGTATTCATATTGATCCCCGTTCACAAAAAAATTGTGGCACATATGGACAAAAGAATAGAAAACATTGTGATTATCTTAAGAGAAACTTCAAACTTGTCAAAAAAATACTAGAAAAGAAGAAAAAGGGTAAAATAAATATACAGAGCATATCGAATTTCGAAGATATTCATCCCTCCCGACCAATAGTGTACAAGCCTACAGTATGTATATCTCAAATTCTCAATATATATTAAGAAACCGAAAAAAGTTTGTCAAGTATTTTGTACAAAAAGAACATTAACAATCAGCAATAACTTTAATCATTTTTGGGTAGCTAAACGAATGATGTCGTAGCCACATATAGGGGTGGGGAAGGGATGGGATCCCACGACGTGGGATCCCTCGTCAAGGGATCCCATGTCATGGGATTCAAAAACTCACTCCCGTTCCCGTCCCTCCAATTGAAGGGATCCCTCGCCGAGGGATCCCTTGCCGAGGGATCCCTCACCAAGGGATCCCTTAATCCTGCCATTTTTTAGTCGCGAATTAGTCACTTTTTAACACTGGAAATTGGAGGGATTCCCGCGAGAATCCCTCCGATTTCCAGATTGTATCTAGCACAAAAAATGTGCTTTTTTCTCCTTCTCCACTTTCCCCCCTGAATATTTCATCTTTAAAAGATGTCTTCTTTTCGACATTTATAACGAGTATCGACATGTTAATACGAATCACAATCCAATAACTAGATCACATTCAAAAATCGCAATCCGCTATCACAAATCCCAAAAGAAAATTCTTCGCGGCTCAAAACTCACATGACACAAGACACAAGTCACAAATTATCTAACCATTACAAATAAATAAATATCACAATTTAAATAACTAGCAATAAAAAGTTGTCCAATTCTTAATATTTCTCATACGCACTCACATCACATGTGTTTTATTTTTTTGCATCTAAACCCCCACTAAACCTAGTAATTATAGCTTATAAAAATTGGTGGGATTCCCTCCTCCCATGGGAATCAGAGAATGACTCTCGTTCTCGTCCCTCGACTGAAGGGAATCCCGTCTCTCCTGGGAATATTTCCCGTGGGTAGGTACGGGTAAGGGAATTTCCCTTACTCGTTCCCACCCCTAGCCACATACATACATACTTGGAAACAAAAAAGTGACAAAACTTACTACCACGCCACAAATCCAAGTCCTCCAACCTAAACATGGTGCTGAAAGAAAACAGTTCCAACATAAACCTCAAATACATAATTTTTATGTGTACCTGATAAAATATACCTACTCAGAATGAATCATGACTGAAGGATTATCCTATTCATTGAGACGAAAGAATCCCACGTTAAGCCTCTTCAAGTGCCATCATATAATTACCTTGTCCAAGAATTCAACCTAAACTTGTATAAAAGCATGAAAACATCTAATTTGTAAAACAAGAAATTTCAACTTCCAAAGTCTGATCATGATATAGCAGTTAACCATATATTCAACAACATTCGAATTCAACATACAAGGCAATACTTTCATCAAGACCGTTATTCTTGAACGTATATAATAGCTGCGCATGCCAACGTGGCGGATTCAGCATTTTTGGCCAAATCTGGGAGAGCCTTCAGCTCTACGTCAATGGTTCAAAGTTACCCTCTGAAGCAATAAACATAAAACCAAGCATGAGTTCAAGGGTCTCAGCAACATTTAGGTAGAAATAACCAGTAGAATATCAGTATATTTGGAACCTAAATACTAGGATCCTGTTTTGAAAAAAGTTACATTATGAGTTCCAAGAGTTGAGCGATTTATAAAGTTGATGTTGCACGCAGTATAGATTTTAAAGCCACAAATAATTCATTATCAAGTATTATAGCAGGAGACTTGGCAACAGAATGACAGTATGAATTACAAGAGTCCAATAGGCCACAGAAGTGAGAGCCAAGAGGTTTAACCGGAGTTTATGAACCCTGTCATCTTTATTATTAATATAAGAGTAAACGGAACTCGTGTCGTGACGTGACGTGAAGTATATATATATATATAGGGAAATGACAGCAGTACTAGGAGGATAAAGCTAAAAGAACCTATGCCAATAATCCTCAAGTCAATAAATTAAACCCCTTGAAGCTCATCCACATGAGTTCAAGCATAGATCAATAGGCGAGACCGACGAGCAACTTCACCACCACAATAGTAACAAGAAACTTATCATTGTTTAGACATTCAATTACTCAATTGAATGAATATACACGAACCAAGCTGTAAAACCCTAACTCAATGAATTTGTGCCTAATTATATCTTAAATGAAATTCAAAGTAACCAAAATCCATCAATTAAGTGAACTAGTATCATACCTGCACAGCCGCCCGTGCCGCCGACGATATCATATGATTGAATGGGTGGTACAGCAGCGTAGTGCAATTTTAGGCTCTTCTTTGAACAGTAATAATTTACTTCAGTATTTTAGTTAAACTCAAAATCATTACAAGGAAAATGTGAACACCTTCCATTCCGGCCCTTGAAGGTGTTCTTTACATTTTCTGAAAATTTAGCGAATTAAAATTACATTTCTCGTTTAATGGCTTTGAATTTTGCGATACTGTCACCATTGTCGGAATCGTATCGGCGAGGAGAAGATTCCAAAAAAAAAAAACGGCGTGTTTTTGTTGGGAAAATTGACAAGGGCAACTCGAACAGGTTGGCAAAGATTAGGGAATAAAGTGTTTATTTACAAAGTTCGGGGAGTAGTGCCCAAAAGTTGTTATAGTGCGAGGGGTTTGATGTTTTTTTTCCTAATTTTTATAATAGAGAATCTTTGTCATGTCCAAGTGAGAATTTCTAATATGAAATTTTGTAAATTAAGGGATTCCTTAATATCCTTTGATTGATTGAAAATGGCATAACAAAAAATAATGAAATGTTGCTCTTTTTTCTAATTTATCGCATCCCATTTTCTTGTAGTAAATATGCCTATCACGAAATAGAGTTACAAAATAAAAGAAGATTTGACGATGTGTTAGATATATATCATTGCGCATATAGCTTAAAAGGCTTAACATGTACGTAATCAAAATGTGACTGAAAATGTTCGCATAATATGTAAATTGCATTAAACATATACACAAATTATGCATAATCATATTCTGACTCATTTGCTAAAAGACGATGAATTTCACGTGTTTATGTAGGTTGAAGGGTAAATAATAATTAGAAAACAATCATACATAATTGGTTTTAGTTGTCATATTCTTAACGCCATTTTTTACCCTTTTTTTGTCCAAAAAATGAATGCAAATCTAGTATCTTTGGCCGTACTAGGTTTAAGTAATTAGAAGCGAAGGTGAACTAAATAATAATTTTAGAAGGGTTATAGAAAACAATATACAAAATGTCTCTCTACTATTAGAAATTTGGCTCTCGCCTCCCATATCTTTAACTTTTTTTGCTTTATAAATTTAAATTTAATTTCATAACTACTCAAAATACACGATAACTTTGTTTCTTTGTAAACTTTCTAGAAATTTTGACATAGGGTCGTGAATCGTGATTAACAACTTATATTTAGTATAATATAATTAATTTATTTAGAAAAATTATAATTTAAACATGAATAGAAATCTAATCATATATATAACTTTTTTAATGTAAGAGAGAATTAAGAAACATTTTTTTTTCTTTGATGAGAAGCTTTAAATAATAATAAAACTAAAATAGACTATAGATTAAAATTGTATTCCAACTTATAACAAAACTAATAGTAAAAAATCAGTATCAACATAACTAGTAACTATCTTTATATAATAATATAGTTTATCAAATTTGTCAATACACGGCAAACCACAAAAAGAAACAAAAATATTACAAATCGCGCTTTTGACACATCAACACCGATAGAAAGAAGTTAAAATTAACATCAAAATAATTTCTTAAGTTTAAAGTCGCTTACGCTTGTGCAACATCATAACTTAAAACAAGATTTGTGAATCAAAACGCATAAAAACTCTCATATGAAACACAAATGGCAAAGCAGAATGAAATATCAAACTAAGAGAAATAGTATTCAGCCTGAAATAATGGGGGAGAGTGCTAAAAAGGAAAACTAATAATCATTAAAACTTAAGTCTTGATTCTCAACCACAGGTAAGTTAAAAACATATTGCATCCTCTTTGTCGAAAAGATGACTAGGAATTTCAACATTTTCATCCAAAATATCTTAGATTCGGAAATTCAAGTAAGTTTGAGAAAATGTCATTCTCTTCCCCAAAGGTTAGATGAGGACTTTCAACACTACCATCTGTAGTCTAGATACTGAATCTGCGGTAAGTTGGAGAATATGTCATCCTCTTCCTCTGAAGTTCGAGGACTTTCAACATTAGCACCCTCTTTTTGATCCAGTTTGTTCATTCTCCCTTCAGAAGGATCTATGATTGCAAAAGACGTTAGACTCGTGAATACTTTAGAAAATCATAGCAATCTAAAACTATATTTAGCTTAACACGCCTTCTACCGCCTTTGGTTTTTCGGCCTCTGGACTATGATTAGTACCTTGACTAACTTTTTCTTCACACGTCACAAAGTCATGTGGGCTTGCGCTGCGTGGTCCTTCCACATTCTGGTTCCCACGCTCATCTTTGTGAGGGTCTCTAGGTTCTATCGCAACAGTAAGAGTTTCTATTTCACTTGGCAGGCTATTAATGCCGCCATCATCTTCCTTTGTTGACAAATCCATTGTCGCCTCGATAACGTTGACAACTAATGGAATTTCTATCTCGTTTGGTGGGATATCCATATTCAAGTTCTCAGCACTGCCACCATTACCTGGTTCGTCCGACATCTCCATACCTCCGTCAACAGGATCTGCCACCTGTGCCACCACATATTGAAAGTTCATAATCAGAATTTTTTGTCAACATGTGAAACTAAATAATGTTGACGCTAGAGCAGCATAAGGAAATATTATTGATCAAATAATGAATAGTCAGAAATAAAACACAAGCATTTTCCATTGAGAAAAAATAATTATGCTGGTAACTTACTTGGACAACCTGTGATCTTCCAAGGCGTAGTTTTTTCAGATCGTCCGGCCTACATGAGTATATAATATACTTGCGAACCTCAACCATCGACCGAAATTGTCTTCCCATATGGAAATAATACTGTTTGAAAATAGATCGTTTCGCAACAAGAAAAAAATGTTAGTTCAGATTCGCAAGTCCTCTTTTACACATAAATAACGCAAAGACTGCGGAATGTACTGAAAACTAAGACGCAAGTATTCGTGCAAATTATCTCGGTTTGCAGAGGAAGAAAAAGCCCTGTTACATTCCACTCTCAATCTTTTCAAATCCACTTTACATAGAATCTTATAATAAACATTGAGATTTGACTCAGGCACCATATCTGAGAAATTGTGCTTGTTTGCGAGAACATTTTCTAATCATGCTAACAACCAAGGATTGATCCAAAAGAAAGGAAAAGATATATATATGCAATGCGTGAAGAAAAACAGAACCTTATCCTTAGCGCCAGTACCACGTGTATTACGACGCTCTACACGCCATCCTGTCAGACGTTCCTGCAATCCTAACTTATACCTCTTAAAGAATACTGGAGGGCAAGGGTCTTGCACCACAGGCTGTGTGGCATGCTCTCCATCAGGGAAAGTAGACAATCTCACATCCCATAGTCCATGCTGCCCACACCCTAACAAATAATATCGTTGCATTTCACCTGTTGTGACCTAAACAAGGAAAACCATACGTTAGAAAATAAAATCCAAGGGAGGTAACTACAATGCAAGGTGTAGAAACATCTTTTGTATTGTTTCCAATCACTAAAGAAACAAGTCACTGCGTATCTATATTTCAAGTATCCTGTAAAATCGACATTTTCTGTATTGTGGAGTGCGTTGGTGGATTTGGGGGAATGGATGTTACTACATAGTCTGAGATACCTCATGCTTCTCCAGGATGTATTCTTCTGGTGCTCTTTCAGACATCAATAATTTAAAGACCAACCCGTGAGTTTCTACTACATTAGCTGCAGTCTGATGAAATCTATTTCTTGATGGCGCTCGGTTGTATGCTTGTGCATGTGGCTGAAAAGGAAAGGGAGGTTAATGTTACCCTATTGTTATTAATTTGCTGCAGAGACTCAGACAGGCAAAAAGCAGTATATACTGAAAACAAGTAAACATAATCAATAAGAAATAGAGTAAGAGGTACAGATTTACCACCACATTTTCATCAATTTGAGATGCACTTGATTTACGTCTTTTTCTAGTTGAGGCTCGAGATGATTCTGGCTCCTGCCACAAATGTAAACCATAATTAGAGTAAGTGAAATGCATAATCACATCGGCACCGTAGTAGAAATTTCAACAAAGACTTATGGGCCAGATGCATATATATACATGTAACTAAAGTTATGATGGCCAAAAGCTCTACCTATTTTTTTTACAGACAAGTTTTACTCTTTAAATTAAATAAGCCATACCTCAAGCTCTAATCCAGCTTCTGGCCATGACTTAGAGACGAGTTTTAGTGCAGATAAACCATCCTTAATGACAACATCAAATAGTTTTGATGGTTTTCCCTGTGAGAATGCAGTTAAACAGATTAAAATGCGGCATACCAGAGGGGACATACATACAAAAGACTTTAAGACAGAGAAAAAAACGTGCTACAAGGCCAAAAAAGGTACCTCATTGAGAATCGCTTCATTAACTTCCAATGGAGTAGATTTTTCCTTTGAAGTGAATCCTAATGGCACCTCACTAGGAATCTCTTCTTGCTGTTGGCTGGCCTCTGATTTATTCAAACCATGAAAGGTTTGAATCTCTAAAACTGGGACTTCATACAAATTTCTCTCCAGATCAGAATTCATTTTCAGAATTATAGTTTTTTAGGAGAAATGATTTATCTGTACTTAAAGAAAATCACACAAGTTGAAGATGAAGAGAGAATGATGAATACAACAATGTGTTTGCACTAACATAAATAAACTCTTTTTGGGAATACTAGTTGATTTTGCACATTAGGTCAGAAGACTTTAATGGAATAAACATTAATGGGGTTATATCCTTTCGAAAAATATGGTTAGGAGATTTACCTAAAAAATCTGGAATACGAGAAAAAAGACAAGATGTAGTTAATTCTGGATAAATTTTGCTTTTCAGGAAAAAAAAAAGCTAAAAAAATATCTACAAATCCTAACCATATAAATACATATATATATATATATATATATTATCATTTGCACAAAAACACATGTCTATGAATAACAGCTAAAATACCTATTTTCCATTTTCAGTACAACATGCACACAAATAGAAGAAATAAAACATATTAACCGACCTTCCATAATATGCCAAAAAAGAGATATCCATCGTGCAACGGAGTACGGACCTGAGGAATAGCAGTCTTCTTTAATGTAGGTAACTCAGAATATCCGAGGCTTCCTTAATGTAGAACCTTTTGCATATTGCATTTAATTAATCTCCAATTCAGTTTTCGTAGCAACTGTAGAAAAGGTGTAATGTATTTAAGTTGTGGATTCTAAAACCTTGAACGCCATAGGCAAATTAAACCAAGCACGATTGGAAGTAAAATATAAAAAGCTTCTATACATGTCGTGTATTTTACCCATACAAGGCACTTTGAAGTATGGACGGCTTCTTAAATTAAACCAATACCTGACCATCGAAAAAAAGAGGAAAACATTTTCAAGTTTGACCGACATTAAGCATCACTTAATGAATCAATACTATTCACAGAGAGTACAAAGATTCTGAATTTCTCGGCTTTCTTTCACTAAATATAGTTAGGGACAAAACAAAAGTATTAACTATTACCATATCAGTATGCTCATCATTTCACCCGGTAGAACCCAATGTAGGATAAAAGTTGTTTCTTTATTGATCCCTGTTCATACAAAATTGTGGTACATATGGACAAAGAATATCAAACTATGTGATTATCTTAACATAAACTTTTCAAAAAGTACTTGTAGAAAAAGGCAAGAAATTATACAGAGCATATCAACTTTCGAAGATATTCTTTCCTCCCAGCCAATAGTGTACAGCCTACAGAATGTATCTCTCGATATATTAAGAGCTCAAAAAATGTTTGTCAAGTATTTTTTACAAAAGAAAATCGTAACAATCAGCAATAACTTTAATCATTTTGGATAGGTAAATGAATGATGTCATAGTGACATACATATTTGGGAACAGAAAAGTGATGTAACTTACTTCCACACCTCAGATCCAAGTCCTCCAATCTAAACATGGGGCTGAAAGCAAGCAGTTCGGACATAAACCTCTGATACATAACTTTTATACGTACCTGATAAGATAGGCCTAATCAGAATGAATCAAGAATGCAGCATTATCCTACTCATCGAGACGAAGGAACCCCATGTTATGGTGTCACACAATTGCCCACAGCCTCTTGACATACCATCATTTAAATTAAGCTGTCCAAGAATTTAACCTAACCTTGTATTATGTAAAGCATGAAAATATCTACTTTGAAAAACGACAAATTAAAACTTCCAAAGCCTGACCATAATACAACAGCTAACCATATATTCAACAACATTCGAATTCAAAGTATAAAATACCTGCGGATGCCAACGTGGCGCAGCATGTTCGGGCGAATTTGGGAAGGGCTTCAGCTTTACGTCAATGGTTCAAAGTTGCCCTCAGTTCTAGCTCTGAAGCAATAAACACAAAACCAAGTATGAGCTCAAGGAGCTCAGCAAGGTAAGCACATTAGGTAGAAATGAACAACAAAATATAATTATATATGGAATGTAAGTACTAAGTTCATGTCTTCAAAAGAGGTAAATTATGATGCATTCATTATGAGTGCCAAGAGCTTGCACGCAGTATAGATTTTAAAACTAATCGCTCCAGCCACAAATAATTAATTATCAAGTAGAGCACGATGCACCAAATCTACATCAATTACAATAGTCCAATAGGCCACAGAAGTCGAGGCTCCACGATATTTGCTGTTAACGGTCGGTAGTTTATGAACCGTAAGCATAGTTATTAATAAGAGTGAACTAATCGCTGATGGAGCTTGTGTCGCGAAGTGTATAAATGACAACCCTGACAAATGATCAGCAAGTAATAAAGATAAAGCTAATAGGCAAGACCGACGAGCAACTTGTATTAAGCAAACTTTTGTGTTTGAGGACAAACTTGTGCTAACAATATCCAATAAATTTCCATGTCAACAGCGATAGAAATACAAATATTATCACAAAAGTAAGAGAAAATTCACATTGTGTAGACATTCAATTACTTGTTGATTCTCAATTGTAACAGCGCATTGAACATACAGGAACAATTGTAAAACCCTAACTCAATAAATTTGCATTGAACATGTGCCTGATATCTTCAAAATGACCTAACTCAGTTAAGAAAAATCAACAAGTTAACTAAACTCATACTTGTTGTAGTTACGGCTGCACTTCCGCCACAGCCGGCCGTGACGCCGGAGGGATAGTTTTGCCGATTCCTTTTACATCTCTATTTTGATTTAAAATATTGATTTAGTGGGAAGAAAAAAAAACACATGATATGACGATTTCGCTCCTTTTTTACTATTTCATTTATATTCTATCAAAATATTTATTGAAAGAAAAAAGATAAAAATATAGTTATGCACCCAAAAGATCCAATATCACACGAAAAATATTAAAATTAGTTATACAAAACTTTTATATGTGGAAATGAAATTTGTATATTTATATATATATATATATATATATATATATATATATATACATGTAAAATATCCTATATTTGGTAAATGATATATCATTTAGGATAAATTATTACACTCGGTCGTGGTAGGGCAATCAATGGTTGAAATATGAATTAATTCTTAATTCCATCTACACGTGTATTGGTAGCAATAACATACTGGTTGTGCCACCTCATTGTGCACCATATGCGCCAACTCTTTTTCGTCATTTAAGTCCATGCGGCACCCTATTTCATCCACTTAATGACAACTACATTTCATTTGTCTTGTTGGTTAGAATTGCTCGCCCTATCTATTTAGTTAGATGATTCTTGACGTAAAACACGTGTCGGCCCAAGTTAGGTGAGTAAGTCTTTTCATGTATATGTCATATGGTGAGATTCGACACACTAGCGACCCTAGGCTACCAATTCATCTAGACTACCAAGCCACCTAGCATGATATGCACTCACCCGCAAGTCAAAATATAAGTCAACATACAATTCACGTTATACTCTCACTGAAGAAATTTATAATTACATTCGCACTTTTGGAAGAGAAAGTTGTCATTAATGCTATTTTCAAGCACAAAATTTGAACCATGTTGACTAATTTACTAAGCTTAGTGTTGGGGAATCTTTGTTGGATTCATCTCCGACAAGTCTAACGACTTTTATAATAGATGATTATGTCATAATGCCAAACTTTGTGTACTGACTAAATATGAGTTATCGGGTGTTTCATAGAATATCAGAACATTCTTTTCTTAGTAAAGAGATAAATTATTTTGTCAGAATATTTTTTCCCAAAGAGAGAATAAAGTTAAATATGCAGGGATTCACTTACCTACCCTGCGAGGTACAACACATCGCCTCGCAGTCACATGCACGTGGGACCCCACATGCACGAGTCTCACACACATTTGAATGTGATGTGGCATATCTTTTTCTAGATCTTACTTGTACTCAAAGAAAGCCGTGCGCGTCCATTTGATTGTCTTACTTGCACTTATGCACATGCTACAAATACATGTAACTCATATTATATATTGGAAAAATTGGTTTTTCCACATATTTAATAAATTATCGGACGAAATATTAAAACTGCCCTATAACTTTTTTTCAAAACTAAAAATGTCCGTTTTTTTCGAGCCTTGAAAAAATGCCCCGTAAGTCTTGAAAAATCTTGCAAAAATGCCCGATTGCCTTATTTGGGCCAAAATTACCTACGTGGCGGTACAGTGGCTGCCACGTCATATTTTCAACCAATAATAATAAATATATATAAATAATAATAATAAACATATATATAAATAATAAAGATATATATAAATAATAAAGATATATATATATATAGTAATAAACATATATAAATAATAATAATAAACATATATATACAAATAATAAAGATATATATATAAAATAATAAACATATACATATAAATAAAACAAATAACAATAAAACACAAAAAAATTAAAAAAAAAACCTACCGCACCCCCCCCCCCCCCGACCCCTTACCCCCCCCCCACCCCCGCCACCCAACGACCACGATTGCAGTGGTGGTGGCGGGGCGGGGAGGGGGTGGCAATTTGGTTGTGGTGGCGGGGCGGGGAGGGGGGTGGGGATGGAATTTTTTTATTTAAATTTTTTTGTTTTTTATTTATTTTGCATAATGTTAAGATATTTATTATTTTATAAATTAGTATAAATAATAAAATAACATAATATTATTTTTATATATATATTACAAATGATTATTCTTTTACATATATAAATGAATATTTACATATAAATTATTCTTTCCATTACATTCTTTTACAAAGGATATTTATATATATATATATATATATTGGGGGGCAAAGTGCAATTTATTTTGGGGTGCAAATACAATATTTAAAGTTACAAGGGTTTTGGGGTGAAAATGCAACTTGTTGACGTGGCAGCCACTGTACCGCCACGTAGGCAATTTTGGCCCAAATAAGGCAATCAGACATTTTTGCAAGGCCCGAAAAAAACGAGCATTTTTAGTTTTGAAAAAAAGTTATAGGGCAGTTTTAATATTTCGTCCTAAATTATTTTAACAAATTCCTCTTTGTAAAATAGGGATTAGTTTAGCTTAATGAAATCTACATTTTGTGTAGATTAATCTAGTATATTTGATTGCTCAAAACCAATTGGGATGAATGAGAAATTAAATGTTAAAGCTAGCTAGTTGAAATAAGTTATATTGAAAGAAGAAAATGAAATAGGTGGAAAAGTGAAAAGTCAACATCCCACATGGAAAAGTTGGAGCTAGATCGTACACTTTATTTGTTGCTTGTTTGAGACAAGGGTTTGGACCCAAGGGGTACCACAAGTCTTTGAATGGTGGAAAACTAAGATTAGTTATGCTTTAATTCAAGCCCACACGCGCGCGTCACCGCGATTTGTCTGGCCCGGCCTGGACCTGGACCTGGACTTGGGCTGGGGTCATGGGCTGGGCTTGGGCTTGGGATTGAACTTCTCTACCATATTAATCTTTTTGGAGAAAGTTTAATTAAGTAATTATTTATAGTCTGAAAAATTAATTAGCAAACAAATCAAATAATTAATTAACGTAAGTAGGTGCCTAAATATGATCAAATAAGTGTGTCCAGTGGCTGAAAAACTAGCGGGAAGCTCCAATCAGCGAACAGTCACCAACACACCCCGTCTGAAGAAACTATGCCACCTTTCATTTGAGTAGGTGCACAGTCAGCAGAAATGGTGTAGATTCAGGCGAGAAAGATGTGACGGAGAAATGATGTGTCCGTCCAGTCACCCCATAGACCGACTTTCGTCATCTATAAATAGCAGCCTTATTCTCCTCCAAAACCATTCAATCAAATACTTTCTTTCTGTTTTGTTCCGAGAGTTTAAACCATTATTTTGCTTCATCGTTTCTTAATATTCGAAGTGCTACTATATCAAGAAGAAAGTAATTGCATCTTGAGAAGAGATTGCCGATCAGACCTTAAGCACCGAGCGGGGCAAATATTATTTTAAAGAGAAAGAATTCAACTCTTGCCTCGACTATAAATACTAGTTTGTTTTTCTGCTTTACACGCCATTACGATCCACAATATTGAAACGCTATTTTGCTTGTGTATTTCAGAAAAATGGCTAATATTTCGCCTGTTCATGGTAGCGGGGAAAAGCCATAAAAGAAGTTTTTCGGCACTGATTTCAAAAGGTGCAACAGAAGATGTTGTTCTACCTTACCACCTTAAATCTGTCGAGGATGTTGACCGAAGCTGCCCTATGGTGTTAGAAAGTGGGAGTAATCCTCGTTTGAGGAATGCCTTTGATGCCTCGAGTCATAGTGACTTTCTATGCAAAAACTACATCTTGAATGTATTGGACAACTCACTCTTCAACGTCTATTCCACCATCAAGACATCAAAGGAGCTTTGGACGTCCCTTGATAAGAAGTACATAACTGAAGATGTTGGGTTAAAGAAATTCATCGTCGACAAATTTCTGGACTTTAAAATGGCCGACTCAAAAACGGTGGCGAGTCAGGTTCAAGAGTTGCAACTGATCCTACATGACCTGGATGCTGAGAACATGAAGCTTAGTGAATCCTTCCAAGTTGATGCTATGATAGAGAAGTTGTCGTCGTTCTGGAAGGTGTTCAAGAACTATCTCAAGCACAAACGCAAGGAGATGAACCTTGAAAACCTGATTGTCAGACTTCGGATTGAAGAGGATAATCGAATGTACGAGGTGAGGCCAAAGAAAATGCATATGGAGGCTAGAGCCAACGTGATGGAACACAAGCTCAACTTTAACAAGAAGAGAAAGCATCAGGGCAATGGTGGAGGCTAACAAAAGAAGAAAAAGAAGTTCAAAGAGAATTGCCACAACTGTGGAAAGCCGAACCGCATGGCTAAAGACTACCGACTCAAAAAGAAAGACAACCAAAACATGTCCAACCAGGTTGATGTAGTTCAGGATAAGAGCGTTCCGGTCGATATGAGTGACCTGATGCTTATTGCAGTTGTCTTCGAGGCCAATATGTGACCTGATGCTTACTGCAGTTGTCTTCGAGGCCAACATGGTGGGCCATCCAAAGGAGTGGTTTGTGGACACCGGGCGCCACCCGCCATATCTGTAATGGTAGAGACATGTTCTCCACATACTACTCGTTCAACAATTGAAAGCTCTACATGGGGAACTTTGTAACGTCATATATCATCGGAAGTGGAAGGGTGGTGCTAAAGATGACTTTGGGCAAATAGATCACTCTGATTGATGTGCTGCATGTTCCTGATACTCGAAATAATTTAATATCTGGTTATGCACTTGATGCAAGTGTTCTTAGACTAGTGTTTGAGTCTGGTAAATTGGTACTCACTAAGAATGGGCCATTTATTGGAAAACCGAATGTAAAAGATGAATGTAATGATTGTAAAACGTGACCTCGAAAAGAATAATAAAACTACTACTTATGTTTACTTGATTGAGGGTTCAGATTTATGGAATGTTAGATTAGAACATGTTAACTTTAATACTATACGTAAACTAGCAAGCATAGAGCTATTGCCTTCATTCAAATTCAAATCTCAAAATAAATGTGAGAGTGTAGAGGCTAAATTAACCAAATTATTGTTCCTTTTGTCGAAAGAAACACTGAGCCTATAGACTTAATTCACACTGATATTTAAAGTTTGTGCATACTAGAGGTGGCAAAAAGCATTTTATTACTTTTATCTATAACTGCACTAGATATTGCATAGTCTATTGGATCTTTTAAAGTCTACAAACTTGAGGTTCAAAAAAAACTTGGCAAAAAAATAAAAACTATCTGAAGTGATAGAGGTATAGAGTATGGAGCTCCATTTGACGATTTTTTTTGCCTCTTCAGGCATCATTCATCAAATAGCAACTCCTTATTCACCACAATCGAATGGCATTGCTGAACATAAAAATCGTACTCTTAAGGGGATGCAATCTTCTCAGCAAATCATACACTAAACAAGTTACCTCATAAAAGTAGAAATGAAACCTCTTTTCAGTTATGGAAAGGCTGAAACCCTTCCTATTGTGGGGGTGTTTAGCAAAGATAGAAGTGCTTAAACCTAAACAAGTTAAGATAGGACTTAAGACCGTTGACTGCATATTCATTGGATATGCGCACAACATCAGTGCCTATTGCTTCTTAGTACATAAGTCTTCAATTTCTGATATTAATGAAAATATGATCATTGAATCAAGGAATGCAGCATTCTTTAAAAATACATGCCCTTGCATAGAAAGGAAAGAATCTGGTTCCATTAAAAGAACCTATAAAGTTGTAAGGGATAATCTTGCGGAAGATGAAGAACCCAGATGCAGTAAAAGGGTTAAAACAGATAAAATCTATGGTCCTGATCTTCTAACTTATATGTTAGAAAATGAACCAAGGACAATAAGTGAAGCATTGTCCTTTCCAGAAGCTCCCTTTTGGAAAGAAGCTATCAATAGTGAAATAGAGTCTACTTTACACAACCACACATGGGAGTTAGTTGATCTCCCAGGGGGTAGCAAACCTTTGGGCTGCAAATGGATGCTGAAGAGAAAGTATAAACAGATGGATCTTTTGATAAGTACAAGGCTAGATTGGTAGCCAAACGGTTTAGACGGACATAAAGCCTTGACTTTTTTTTTGACACGTATTCACCTATGACTGGGATCACATCTATTAGAGTGCTCATTGCTATTGCTGCATTGAAAGGTTTGGAAATACATCAAATGGAGGTCAAGACAACATTTCTAAATGATGAGCTAGATGAAGAAATCTATATGGAACAACTTAAAGGGTTTGTTGCTCCAGGAAAGGAGAGATAGGTGTGTAGACTCATTAAGTCATTGTATGGGCTTAAACAAGCACCAAAGTAGTGGAACAAAAAATTTGACAGAACAATGTTGTCAAATGATTTCAGAATTAATGTGTGATAAATGTGTATACATAAAAGACACACCTAATGATTACGTGACTGTCTGTCTATACGCATACGATATGTTAATTATGGGAAGTAATCATGACACAGTCATGAATACCAAGAAAATGTTGACCAGACTTTTTGACATGAAAGACTTAGGGGTCATCGATGTCATATTAGGGATTAAAATCACTAAGATATCAAATGGGATCGTGTTTTTCACAATCTCATTATATTGAGACTATACTTAAGAAGTACAATGCATATGACGGCCCTCCGGCTAAGACACTAGTAGACCTGAGTCTACACTTAGGCAAAAATCATGGCGAACATGTCTACTCATGTAGAAATTATGCAAGGATAATAGGTTATCTCATGTATATCATGAACTGCACTCGTCCGGATATTACTTACTCAGTTAATAGATTGAGTAAATTTACGAGTAATCTAAACAAAGATCATTGGAAGGCGTTAATTAGCATACTTAGGTATTTAAAACACACCGTATATTATGAATTACATTATGGTAGATATCCAGCTATATTAGAAGGATACAGTGATGCGAATGGATATCAGACTCTAACGACACTAAACACCCTACCATTGGAGGTGGAGCTGTGTCGTGGAAGTCCTCAAAACAAACATGTATAGCTCGCTCCACAATGGAATCTGAGTTTATTGCCTTGGATAAGGCTAGTGAAGAAGCAGGATGGTTTCACAACTTTCTTGAGGACATTCCTTGTTAGAACAAGCCAGCGCCTGCAATTTTGATACATTGCGACATCCAATCAGCTATTGGAAGGGCACAAAGTGACATGTATAATGGTAAGTCTAGAGATATATGTCGTAGGTATAATACCATATGGCAGTTGATCTCTAATGGTGTCATTTCCATTGATTATGTAAAATCAAAGGAAAATTCACTGGATCCGTTGACTAAAGGCATACCAATAGATCACACATACGTCTTATCGAGGGTAATGGGTCTAAAAATCAACATTAAAGAATCTTTATGATGGAACCCAACCATTTTGATTGAAGATCCCAAGATCTTGGTTCAAATGGACAACGAAATTGTAAGGATTCAGAAATATCACTTTGGAGCTAACTCAAACTCATTTTCGTGTACGATAAATGTGCTACATGTAGAGAGGATAAGGTTAAGTTTAATTCATAAGCTTAATTAAGCAGCGTATGACATGAAACTCTTTGAAAGAGACTACCTATGTAAGTGTGAAGTTTGGTTGCTTCATAAGAAAACACTTATGAACCCAAGGGCTGTCCAGGACCAAAATGGAGACAACCATGAGAACCAAGAATTGCTAGGGGAGTTAATGTGTGGATACAATTATCTTGGTTTACACCAATAGATGAACGATTCAAGATATCACGTTCACTAATCAACTAAGTAAATACGATGTATTCCACTAAGGAAGGTTCAAAGACAAAAGCTACCTTTCCTGATGCAGTAAGCTCTCCGCCTGAACTCTCTCGAGAGGATGCATTAAATTTTCATTCATGTGGGGGATTGTTGGGAAAATTGTTTTTTTTTCACATATTTAATAAATCATTTTAACAAGTCCCTCTTTGTAAAATAGGAATTAGTTTAGCTTAATGAAATTTATATTTCGTGTAGATTAATCTAGTATATTTGATTGCTTAAAACCAATTTAGGATGAATTATCGAGGGGAATGGGTCTAAAAATTAACATTAAAGAATCTTTATGATGGAACCCAATCATGTTGATTGGAGATTCCAAGATCTTGGTTCAAAGGGACAACAAAATTGTAAGGATTCAAAAATAACACTTTGGAGCTAACTCAAACTCATTTTCGCGTACGATAAATGTGCTACATGTAGAGAGGGTAAGGTTAAGCTTTACTTTTAATGATCCATAAGCTTAATTAAGCAGAGCATATAGGGATACTCTTTGAAGAAGATCACTTATGTAAGTGTGAAGTTTGGTTGCTTCATAAGAAAACACTTATGAACCCAAGAGCTGTCCAGGGCCAAAAACCAACACAACCATGAGAACCAAAATTTGCTAGGAGAGTTAATGTGTGGATACAGTTATCTTGGTTTACACCAACAGCTGAACAGTTCAAGACATCACGTCCTTCTTGAAAAAGGTAATGCTTAGGCTAGGCTTTGACTCAAATTTTGTGTCGTTAATCATGTTAGGAGTTCGTGATATCTCTTATTCAACTCTTATTGATGGTAGAGATTCTGCAATTTTTTACCCCGAGAGGGGCATTAGGCAGGGGGGATCCGTTATCCCCCTACCTCATCTTATTTATTTCTGAGGTTTTTTTAACTATTATATCAAAGGTGCTGGCGCGAGGAACTTTACGGGGCTTGGCTATTAGTAGAACGACCCCTTGTATTTCACATCTATTATTCACGGACGACACATTATTATTTTGTAAGGCGACAAGGGAGACGACAATGGGAATCCGTGTGCTGCCTGGTCGATTTGAACCAGCATTGGGGCAACAAATAAATCTCCAAAAATCGGTTGTTGTATTTTATAGAAACATAAGCGAGCTATGGGCGCATGAAGTGGGCGCGATTCTTGGGGTGGAAGTGGCGGAGATGCACGAAAAATACGTAAGGCTCCCATCAGTGGTCGAAAAGTTGAAGCGAGAACTACTTGATTTTATTTGTGAACGAGTTTAGAAGCGTGCACAGGGGTACAAGGGAAAGACATTATATGGGGCGGGGAAGGAAGTGTTAATAAAAGCGGAGAAGGAAGTTTTAATAAAAGCAGTGATACAATCGGTTCCCACTTTCGTTATGAGAGTCTTCCGTCTACCGAATTCATTGACAAGAGAGACAATTCCATTATCAGTAATTATTGGTGGGGAAGTGGTACGTGGAACAAAATTCATTGGGTTGCCTGGAATAAATTGTGTAAAAAGAAAGAAAATGGTGGACTTGGTTTTCGAAATCTCAAAGCGTTTAATATGGCTTTGCTTGCTAAACAAGCGTGGCATATATTTCATAATCCAGAGAGCTTGGTGAGACGGCTATTTAAAGCTAAGTATTTTTTCGGATACATTGTTTTTGGAGTCAAGAATTGAGAGTACGTCCATTTTTTTCGTGGAGATATATTTGGGAGACGATTTTGAATATCAAAAGAGACGTTAGATGGCGAGTGGGGAACTGAGCCTCGATTTAGATTTGGGACGACCCTTGTCTGCCCCGACCGATCACTTTCCGCCCTATTACCACACACAGTCATCACTTGGGGATGGAGAGGGCCAGTGACCTTTTTAGTTTGGAGACGGTTTGGTGGGATCGGAGTTGGTTCGAAACACATTCTGGGACATGGATGCTAACAACGTTTTGGCCATTCCGTTGAGTAGTTTGGAGCACGTGGATAGCCATATTTGGCACTATGAAAAACATGGACGGTTCACAGTTCAGAGCGCATACCACATGATCATGTCGCAAGGGCTGACCGTTCGTGGTAATTGGGAGGTGGAGAGCTCAAGCGATCAGATTAGTTGGAAGAAGATTTGAAGGTTGAGGTGTGCGAACAAGATTAAATTATTTTGGTGGAGAGCTTGCTTGGATATCCTTCCGACTCGATCAACCTTGCGTGACGGAAGATTGGGGATAGTATGATGTGCATTTCGTGTAATGAAAGGGATGAGAACACTCAACATGTGTTCTTTGAATGTCACGTGGCGTGACATTCATGGGCGTTGGCCAACTTCTCGACGAAATCCATACGTCATACGAACGAGGGATCGCTTGAATGGTTTCATAGAATTTGGCAAGAAGAGGGGAATGAGCGGGTGAGCATTGCAATTACGCTTTGTTGGGCTATTTGGCATAACAAGAATTCGATACTTTTTGGGGAGGGATACCGTAATGTCGCTGAAATTGCTGAGTTCACTTTGAGTTACGCAGTTTCGTGGCGTGAGTTGGGGTAAGAATCACAAGGTGTTGCACGTATTGGAGGGACTGATTGGGAAGCACCACCAGAGGGTTGGTACAAGATTAATTTTGATGGTGCACGATTCGAGGAGGATATGGCGGTTGGAATTGGTGTTACTGTCCGATATCATGAAGGTAGCACTATCGCACGGTTTCAAAAATGCTTCATGGCAACTTTCACTCCATCGGGTATTGAGGTAGTGGCAGCGTTGTGGGCAATTAAATTGGCGATTGGTATGGATTGGAAGCAAGTTATTTTTTAGGGAGATTGCCTTAACTTTATCCATGACATTCTTTATCGGACTCAAGAAGACGCGAGCTACGCTAATATCGTTGTGGATTTCCTTCGAATGTTTGAGCCACGTAACGGTTTTTCATTCGGTGGATCGGTCGTGATGCTAACATGGTGGCTCACAACTTAGCCTGCACGACGATAGGAGAAGTTCTTGATCCTCATGACTTAGTTTTTGCAGAACACTAGTACTGCTTTCTTGGTTTTTTATGGGCATTTTCTTCGATTTTAATTGACGATGTTTTGGCGCGAATGCGCTTGGTACGAAATATAGTTATCTTCTTAAAAAATAATAAAAAGATAAGGATGACTAATTCTACAAGATTTCATAAAACTTAGCTTTACAATAATGTGCAAATAAAAGAACTTTATATGACTAATAAATCAAAGATCACGAACAACGGACACGTAGTTCCCAATTTTCAATTTATTTAATATAATTTTAGAGGACTGAGAAATAACAACAAAGGTGAAGTTTAAATATGAGAGCATCTAATTTGTTTTATAAAAAATGAATAAAACAAAGGGCATGTAATTTATATTTTTTAGTTTATTTAGTGCAATTTTGGAGGACATAGAAATAACAAAGTATTGGAGTAGGGTGATTTTTCATGGGTAAAACAAAATGTGGGACCCGTTGGATGCTAACCTTCATGTTAGCTAAGACGTTCCCCATAATAAGAATTAAAGAATGAGCGCTACGATGCACCTACACTCTAATGTAGTGTCCATTGTGTGTTACACTCAACATGCAAAAAGTTTTTGTTGTAGTGTTCGAGACGTAATGTGTTCTCAATAGAAAAATACAGACACAACGCCAGACACTTGACAGACACTTGAAAATGGTGTAACGGGTAAAACTTACATTTATATATATATAAGGCTTACAAGTTGAAAACTTATAAGTAACAGACTAAGATGACAAATTTCTATAAGTTGAAGAACTAACTAGACCCAAAAAAGCCCTGCATTTTACAAACCGTAAGTACTGAGAATTGAGTTTGTGTTATTTGTTGGTGAAGAATCAAAGAGTAAATCGAATACTGTACAGCTATTTGGTTGTTATTTAATTTGATCTGTGTGAATGTGTAACGATTAAACATCATAGTAGTTAGTAACTTTATCTTTACAAAACATATATATTTTTAGTTACTACTCAAACTTTAAAATATTATTTGTGTAGGCTTCAGTGATCTTGAATATAATTCAAGATAAAAATACGGCAGCTAGGATGCACCGTGGCTTGTAATTACTTACGGTGCTCACATTTCTAATCTACTTGCATGGTAAATTGTATTCTGATCCTTTACTTGATCCTTTTCTTTTTGAAAATAAATTATATTATTATCTTTCAATACCGAAAACCACACACAACGTCGATACAACTGTTGAGGGGCTGAAGATTCTTACATCATCAATTCATCACTACAAAGTGAGAACAAATGAAAATGGAAAATCGAAATGATTGAATCATTAATGTTGAGTTGCATAAAATAGAATAGTTTCAGCACAGATAAGTCGATTCAGAAAATTTAAAACAACAACCGTGTAAAATGAATGTCCAGACTATTTTCATCGAACATATCTAAATAGTCTCCATCACAGGAAATCATGCAGCAGAGCAGTATAGATCATCAAAATGTTAAGCTCACTTCAACAAGAAATGTTTAACAATGAAAGAGTGCGATATCTCAACAAGAAAATGGTTTATTTTTCATAAAAACAGAGATACCCAAACATTGAATATAGTCCTGGCTTTGGAAGCAGGAAGAAATGAAACAAAAAAATAAGCAAGCTTGACAGTCTCGCTATTTTGCCTGGGGATGAGAGGCAATAAAGTCAACGGCAAGATTGATGGACGTGATCTTGTCGGCTTCATTGTCCGGGATCTCGAAACTGAACTCTTCTTCAAGAGCCATCACAATTTCTACAGTGTCTAAACTATCTAGTCCAAGATCACTCTGGAAATTAGCACTTGATGTAACCTAAAGCATAATAAAATCCTGAATCAACTATAAGTTAAGATATCAATGCGTGATATTAGGTATATTAGAAAGGCATCAAAATATTTGAGAGAAAGAATGACAAGAATCAGGAATACAGCGTCCCGTCTAGAGTATAAACAGCAATTAATCATATGCAGAAAAGTAATTGAAGTTTAGAAAGAATTCAAATTAAAATAGAAAAAGAATCCCCAAATTTCGACTGGCATATTACAGAAAACTCTAAAACCATTTAAACTTTATGTTATACATCGACAAGGCAGTCATATCTGAGCAGCAATGTGGGACAGCGTCTACTGATTATATATAACGCAGTTTATTACGTTCATCAGCATTGCAATAACAGTAAATTTCCATTTCTTGATTTGTTTAAGAACTACAATGAAGTTCAAACCCAACCATTAAACTGTCCGACAATTCACCTTTCCAGGTACTGAGTTGGATCATACATTTCTCCTTTTATCCTCCTTTAATGCATTGAACTAATAAAATTAATAGCAATACTTCAATGATAGTCTGCTATCACAACCCCAGGAGACCTGTTAGGTAATTCCAGGCTGAGACCCCTTAGCAATCCCCAGATTTCATGCAATCTCAGACATGATATGAATGGTTCAAATACTACTAAGAACTCAAGCACCAATGATAATAAAAAAGATTGATCACTGCACTATCACTAAGTTACCATAAACTTTCTCATAAAAATCCTTCAGAGCGACTACGAGCATACTCGAAGCTGAGAAAAATAATACAGGCACCTAGTTTTGGGAAAATATTCCACGCAGTTGAATGATGTCGTGCATGGCAAAACAACTCAGCATTTCCTAAATTCCCAATTATCAATCCAATCATGTATTTTCAAACATAACTAAATTAATAGCTCCACTGAATAGCATACATAGGGGCACAAAGTTCCAGGTTATGACGAAACGTCTTCCAAACATCACAATTTTTCCCAGGCTAATAACGCTAGCGTTGGAGCCACTAAACACTTAAAAATGAAAACTACCAGTCTATGATTCCCTTCACCAGCACATACATTGCAGGATCGTAAAGATTAAAGTAGATTAAACAAAAGTGTTATTCTAGTTTAGAATAACAAAAGCGTATTTCCGTAACATCATTTAATAACCACAAACGATAAAGACGCTGTATAAGAAACATTGTTCTTTTAATGTATTGTCCCCTGCTCTTCTAAAATCTAACTTGATCATTGCCATTGCTACTAAAATGCACCAAATAAACAGAATGTGGCACTATCGTCAATTTTCGATACGATAGCATAACGCAGTGCACATCGATATAACATTTGAATCTATTTTTAAACATGATATATATATAGTAGTACAAACAAATGACCTAGAATAGAATCTCACATATATGAGTCAAATTCATACCTTAGAGCCATCAACTTTCTGAAAGTTTTTGACGACGGAGAGGACACGATCGTTGACCTCGGATTTGTCGAGGAAAGAGCCCCTCGCTTCCTCGGAAAAGTGGCGTCCGATGATCACCTGCGATAAACCGGGTCCACCGTTTTGAACTGATAGCGACACGGGGGGGCTCACCTTCACCCTCAGGTACTTTATCAACGCGCTTCTAACCGCCATTAGAGTCTGTAAGTAAGTGTGAGCTGGGGTTTGAAATGAATTTAGGGATTCGATTTGAGTGACGATGAATGTACGTACGTACAACTTATGAAGCGTGATGTATGACTTGTGGTCAAATGACAATTCTATCAAAGTTTTGGGGCTAGTAACCACATTCTTTTGCAAATGGAATAGATATTTAAATAAAATCTTTTTAGGTAAGTACCAAGCAGTGTTCTGAAATTCGCCCGATGAGGCTACCGGGTAGTGGGTCAACAGGTTTGACCGGTCGAACTACTAGTTCGACTGATTTGTTGACTTTAGTCAATATTTAATAAAATATATAAAAAAATATAGTCTATGTACAAAATGCATTGAAAAATTTAGTAAAAGAGTTAATGAGTTCAAGCCCAATTAAAGTGGGATGGCTAGGCCCAAAAATTATTAAAGTCTTATTAATATAAAATGACTAAGCCCAAAACTTGTTGAATCCTTATTAATTAATATAAAGTAGAAAAAAACCCTAATCAAACTCCTCATTCCTCATCATCCGCCAATTTCTTTCAACTTTAATCTTTTTCATTTTTTTTTTCAAATTCTCATGTGCCGATGTTGTTCAAACAAAAAAAAAAAAAAGAGGAGAAAGCTACTACTTCGATTCGGTTCAACGGCGGTCCAACGAGCAAGGGTGGTGAATCCGGTGCCGATTTGTAGAGAAAAGCTTAGGATTTTTTTTATTATTTCCCCCCATCGTGAGCTGAGAGTCATGAGTTTTTTTTTTTTTTGTTTAAGGCTGACTTTTAGTTTTAGCTCGGCAAAATTTCATTTAAAAAAAAGGATTGAACCGGTTCAGCGGGTCGTCGGGCGAACCAGCGAAATTCGCCAATTCGCTCTCTGCAGCGCGCGACCCCCTATAGCAAGAGAACCGGCCCGAACAAGGCTCCGGTTCTCGGTCGAACTGGTCGAACAGGCCGGTCCGGCGTGAGTTTAAAAACAGTGGTACTAAGTACAATAAAACAAATTTTTGTTTTGTTTTGTTTTATTTAGCAGCATTAACGCAATGTAACAAATGAGAAATAATAATGATTGTTTTTGGGGAAAAAATATAAAATTGAAAATGTTAACAGGATGATAATTCACCTGCTTAAAATAAACAATAAGTCAATTACTGGAATTACCAAATATATTATTATATGATTATGCGACCTACTTCCGCGATACAGGTATCACACCTCTTGGAGCACATCTCCCACACAACAAACTACTGGAGTAAAAGCCAACATAAGGAATACGAAACCAAGGCAGTCTCAAAATACGAAAGCTCTCGGAACTCATACTACTTTCCAAGAAAATTAAGCTCTCGGAAAGAATGAGCCAACGGACAACAGTCCCAGAACCTTGGCAAAAACCCTTCCTTGACTATACATTCCAAACACGAAAGCTCTCGGAACACTACTCTCGGCGATCAGACTAAAAGTCAGAACTGTACAAATAACTCAACAAACCTCTCTGGACACTCGGAGAAAGAAGAACACCTACTCACGATAGCTCAAAACCTCTCGGAGATCAACTCACCCACACCCTCTCGGAAAATATCTTGAAACACTTACTCCAGAACACACATCTCTCGGAACAGCACTATCATTAAGGGAATACTCCAACTCGGCCCTCGAAGTCACCATTAGAGACAGCAAAGAAAGCAATCTACCCCGTATCACAAAGAAGACCAAAGCCCTCGGAAGAAGAAAAGATACAGTCAACACTCAAAGTGAACACGTTATCTTATTGGTTGAATAAGCATTGTAACACGTGTAAACATAACCACATGCATAACGACACCTGTAAACACATGCACAATGACACCTGCCCCTATCGAAACCTATATAAAGGGAGATATCAATAGAAGAAAGAGGGCCAACTCGTGAAAAAGACTCGGAAATGTAAGAAAATCCACTCGGAAGAGAGAATGAAGTATAGTCAATAAAAGGAATGAAGGTTCTTGTCAATTTTTCCTTCTCATGAACATAGTATTTAGCTTTTGAACCACGGGCAAAGGCGTTCCAACCCTAATAAATAATTCAGTTAATAGGGAATAATTCCAAACCCGTTAACAAAATGGCGCCGTCTGTGGGAACTCCACAAGATTTGTCTCCAGGAACATCCAAATTCGAAGGAGAGGCGAGTGCTACAGTAATAACACAGTTACGCACCAAAGATAAGTATCCTTCTTTCACTTGTTATATTAGGGATTAGATTATAGTATCTTCGTAAAGAAATCATAAGATTTTATAATTTTAAATACTTGGGAAAAGAAAAAGGACAGAGCCCAGGAACCCAGGTGAGTATCTCCGAGAGCAATTACTTTAGGAAACCTCACTCATACTCTCTCATCGAAGGCTTTTCGAAAGTCTAAATAAGTAAAAGAGAAAGGTATGAACAAGTCTACTAGGAATGATTCTTTGAAAGGACGTGAAAATATTCGCCATACTCTAAGCATCAACGCCTACTTACGACTCTTTCCTCGAAGATAGAATTACGATTGAGCTGCCCAAAGTATACTATAATAGGCTACGAAGGCGTGCCAGGGGATACTCCTATTTAGGAAAGTATATTCCCCCAAAATTGCACTGCAAATGGACACGCTATGCTAAAAAAGTTACTTGGCCAGTAAGAGTGAGACGCTCTCTCATTTCTGTAAACTCAATCTTAAAAAATTCTACAATAAAAGGAAAGAAACTAAGTAGTCATAATATGCGGAAGAGTTGTGTGATTATAAACACGGAAAAGAAAAAGTTTTGTTCCAAGTAAGAAATGTTTCATTCCAAAATAATACCATTACAAGAGAAAAAACTAAGTACCATTACATAAAAAAATGTTTACAAATTAAAAACTACTAAGACTGGGGGGGTTGAGCACTCGAAGAATCAGGGGTTGGCTCGGTGGTAGGAGGGATAGGAGCACCCGCTGGAGAAGGAACACCCGAGGAGGTAGCCTGAACTCCAACTCGGAGAGGGGAGTCCGCTGAAGATCGCGGGAGGATAGTAGAAAGAGGCACCCGAGACGGGGATGAGGAGGTGGGAGGAAGTCGAGTACTACTCTTTTGGTAGAGGTTGAAGGCTTCCTCCAAAGTTGGCCTCTTCATCTCCGCGATGTTAACCACCCGCGGGTCCAAGTGGGGATTCACCTTCTGCTGTACCTGCCCAAAACACTGAAGGAATCCCCACATGGCAGATCCCGCCAAGTACCCCGCATGTTTGCTGAGGTACAGATCCCTCACTCGGATAGTAGTCTCCTCTCGGGCCTGCTTAACAGCAACGTCCACCCTTTGCTGCACCTCCTCGGGGAGAATGCCCCCCGTAGCCGTGGCCTGTGCCAGCTTCACGTTAAGAGTATCCACCTGACCCAGTGCCTCCGAGAGATGTTGCTCCAACTCTTTCTGCTTGGCCTCCCAAGCAACCTTCTCGCCCTCGAGGGAATCCATCCTATCCTTCAGCACCAGACCAGAAGCCTCCATCTCCTTTACAGAGGAGAGAAGCTGCTTATTTTCCCCCATCAGGTCTTGATTGTGCCGCGAGACCTTGGCAAAAGCCGCCTCATATTTCCCCACCTTCTCTAGCAGGTTCTTATTCTCTGCCTCCAGCTTCCGAGACTTTTCCTCAGCCGCACTCGCCAGTTTTTGCAGCTTCTCAACCTCGAGTAACAGAAGGGGAAGCATTCTAGGTGCCTAAGAAAGCAAAGTAGAAGAATAAAGATCCCGATAAAGGATCTTAAATAAATTAGTTAGATAAAAGACTTACCAGCATGGCCACATTGTTGACACAAACTCGGGTAAATTCCCACCCGTCTGCTGGCAAGGAATTGGCGGCGGTGAGGTATCGAGTCACCATCTCGAGTGCCTCCTGAGCATCTTCGGTGCTAGGCTCTCGTTCTGAAACGGGAGCCTTAGAAGACGAGGGCCTCTCAGAAGATACCACCCCCGGCAGTGGAACCTGGGTGACTATGGGGCTATCGGACTGGATAGCCACGAAAGGTCTCGGGGGAGGAGCACTCGCAAGCGGAGGACCCGCGGCCATAATCTCGTCCAGCAAGCTCATGGTATCGAATGCTGGAAGGTAAGCAGAGTCGGAAGGAAGTGATCCCCCTTCCAAACCAAAAAACTCTTCACCTCCTACAAAATCAGAAAGTTATCTAAGTAAAAATACCCTTTTGGTTACCTAAAGTAGTTATCTAAGGCGCACTCCTATACCACTAAGTATTTTAAGAACACGTACCTTTCGGAGGGGTCGCCAACAGGGCGTAAGAATCCCCTGATAACTTCGATGACGAGGGTACATGGATGACACCGGGAGCTGGTAAAGCCGTCTCCTCTATCCCAACCTCATCTTCACCATCCCCTATGGTGAATCCCCCCTTAGGACCTGCATCGGCAGAGGTCACAGCTAACTCTACTTCCTCGGGGGTATCGGATGTCCCGCTAGACGACCGGGACGTAACCTCAGCAACCCTGGAAGGAGTTCCTCCTTGCTCCCCTTCTGCGACCTCAACAGTTCTACCCTCTCCTAGGGTAAACTTCCCCTTCTTGCCCACCACAGCCTCACTTTCCACCATAAATGGTCGTAGGA
Source organism: Linaria vulgaris (assembly GCA_948329865.1). Taxonomy (NCBI): domain Eukaryota; kingdom Viridiplantae; phylum Streptophyta; class Magnoliopsida; order Lamiales; family Plantaginaceae; genus Linaria; species Linaria vulgaris. The sequence continues at coordinate 71,107,613 of OX415249.1, forward strand.
CTTTCACTATCAAAGAGGTCATAAGTTAGATAAAATAAAAAGAGAAACCCGTAAGATAGTAGATAGAAGGGTAAAAGACTCACCAAATGTATCAAACAACTTCTCGGGAACAGCCAAATGAGTCTTGATTTTGTCTATCGGGGAGATGTACTTCAATCCTGCGGTCCGATACAGACGAATAAAGTCCTTTGACTCCACGAGAGGCTTCGCAGAGAACACCGGTGAGAACACCAGTGTGTCGTCCATCACTCTGTCATGGAAGGTAGGCACCCTCCAAGTCATAGGTATGTCCCACGACCCCACAACTGGATTGATGAAGAAGAATTTATTCTTCCACGAGCTATGGGAGGTGACCATACCCTCGGAGATCCTGTCATCCTTATCTCGGTGAGTAAAGCAGTAAAAAGGACCCCCCCTGGGAGACTGCTTCAACTCGAAAACAGCAAAGAACCTGTCCCTCGTACACTCGATGCCTCTCACCAGGCACCAAAACACGAACAAGGCCATTAACGAGAACGAATTTGGGGCGAGCTGACTCGGACAAAGATTGCAGTAATTGAAGATGTCGCAGTAAAAAGGCGGGAAAAAAGTGCGCAGCCCCGCCTTTAGCTGCGGGTAGTACACCGTCAGGTACCCTTCAGGAGGAGCATCACCCCGATGATGGGCTTCCGGCACCGTTATCTCAATGTTACGGCCAGAAACACCGTGCTCCTTGAACAAGTTCTTGATTTCTTTCTCGGTGGCGGTGCTAGCCGTGTTACCCACCTTCTGGGTGACCCGCGGAGCACCACCTTTGTCAGCCTTTTTCTTCATCCTCTTCGATTTTCCAGCACCACCACTACCGCTTGCCCCCACCGCCGCAGCACTCCGCTTTCGCGAAGCTTGAAACACTAAACCCGCCGCTCCTCCGGTACCGGAAGCAGCCGAAATCAGATTGGTGTTAGATTGTGACGCCATTAGAACAGAGTTTTTGAAAGAAAAGATTAGCAGAAATCGATTGCAGAGAAAAGAGAGTGCGTTTTGGGAGAAAATGCTATCCGCTCAGTTTGCAAATGAGAATGATGGGTGAAAAAGAGGGTTTTTTAAACCCTACACCCACTAAGCGTCTTAAAAGACCACTAAGCGTGCCACACCTCACGATTGAAAATCGTGCTTAATGACACGTCTCCTCGGTTAACGAAAGAATAACGGTCAAGACTCTTCAATTCCCGCACCCTACTTAAACGTGGCATTAAAATCACCACTAACTGCATTTACGTCGTAGTTAATTAAATTACAGTTAATTAAATGCCATAAATTACAATTAATGCCCCAAACAAATGACCTACGAGGGCACATTTGGAACATACGACGGGAAACACTCGGAGAGAGTATCACGATACTCCTCGCCTTTTTAAAGGTAATGCCAAGAACGAGGGAAATGTCGAACAGAGCACACATGTCACTGACGAGTATTTACGACACCCCTGAAGAGTTCTACGAGGCCTTGTGAAACCCTCCCCATATACCTGATGAAATCTACGATACTAGGACTCTCATACCCTTTAAACTCTTAAGTTTCTAGTACAGTAGTGATAACTAACTGCACTAGAAACTGAGGGGGTTTGTTAACAGGATGATAATTCACCTGCTTAAAATAAACAATAAGTCAATTACTGGAATTACCAAATATATTATTATATGATTATGCGACCTACTTCCGCGATACAGGTATCACACCTCTTGGAGCACATCTCCCACACAACAAACTACTGGAGTAAAAGCCAACATAAGGAATACGAAACCAAGGCAGTCTCAAAATACGAAAGCTCTCGGAACTCATACTACTTTCCAAGAAAATTAAGCTCTCGGAAAGAATGAGCCAACGGACAACAGTCCCAGAACCTTGGCAAAAACCCTTCCTTGACTATACATTCCAAACACGAAAGCTCTCGGAACACTACTCTCGGCGATCAGACTAAAAGTCAGAACTGTACAAATAACTCAACAAACCTCTCTGGACACTCGGAGAAAGAAGAACACCTACTCACGATAGCTCAAAACCTCTCGGAGATCAACTCACCCACACCCTCTCGGAAAATATCTTGAAACACTTACTCCAGAACACACATCTCTCGGAATAGCACTATCATTAAGGGAATACTCCAACTCGGCCCTCGAAGTCACCATTAGAGACAGCAAAGAAAGCAATCTACCCCGTATCACAAAGAAGACCAAAGCCCTCGGAAGAAGAAAAGATACAGTCAGCACTCAAAGTGAACACGTTATCTTATTGGTTGAATAAGCATTGTAACACGTGTAAACATAACCACATGCATAACGACACCTGTAAACACATGCACAATGACACCTGCCCCTATCGAAACCTATATAAAGGGAGATATCAATAGAAGAAAGAGGGCCAACTCGTGAAAAAGACTCGGAAATGTAAGAAAATCCACTCGGAAGAGAGAATGAAGTATAGTCAATAAAATGAAGGAAGGTTCTTGTCAATTTTTCCTTCTCATGAACATAGTATTTAGCTTTTGAACCACGGGCAAAGACGTTCCAACCCTAATAAATAATTCAGTTAATAGGGAATAATTCCAAACCCGTTAACAGAAAAAGTTGTAAAATGATAACTACCACAGGTAGGTAGTTAAATTCAGAGACATAACAACAATTGTTATATTAGATTGCGATGGCTACTAATTTACAAAAATAAATAATTTTTTTTATGATTTTAGTTTGTTTCAAACACTCTAAAAATACTTAAATTAAATTAAGTTAAAAGTGACTTGTATTGTGTCTTTAAGTAAATGGTAATTTATGTAGATGATTATTATAATAATAATTTTTCGATTTTAAAGTTTTAATCACAAAAGAAAGGGCCAAGCGGCAGCCATATTTCTCATATTTGTATTTGAATGCGGGGGTAGGGGTAGGGGTAGAAGGGGGAATTCAGCGAACTAGGGTTTTAGTCCTTTGATCCTTAAGTAACAACAAGTAACAAAACAGGTCGGAGAAGGATTTCGGCCCCCAGCTCTCACTTCCAACAGCCGAGAAAAATGGTACGTGCTGCTGCTTGTAGCTGCTAACCTTCACTCTTACGCTGACTGTTGAAGTTTAATTTGGTGTGGATTCTTTCTTTATTTTGATGAGAAAAATCATATAATTAATTATACTGTCGCCATTATTCATCGTTTGTACAGTCATCTGAAAATCTTTCTTGTTGTGCCTGTTAAGTTTGAATCTATCTAAACCGTGATTATTATTATTTAGATTCAAATTTTAGCTAGCTCAAAAGTTATTAAAGTTGTTTTATTGTTAATTAATTTATATATAAATGTGAGAGTTACTTAGCATGAATGGTTTAAGTGAGAATGGGAGTTGAGCATGCTGAAAAATGTATTTGTTGTCAAAGTTACTTGAGTGGAGAGTACAGTACTCTGTTTGCTTTAGCAAGCTCTGAATACATCCTAGTAAATAAATCTTGTTTGCCAATATTTGTGGTTTACAGCCTAAGCAAATCCATGAGATCAAGGATTTCCTTCTCACCGCAAGAAGGAAGGATGCACGCTCCGTCAAAATTAAGAGAAGCAAGGATGTCGTCAAGTTCAAGGTTCGCTGCTCCAAGTACCTCTACACCCTTTGTGTCTTTGACACTGAGAAGGCTGACAAGCTCAAGCAATCCCTCCCACCAGGTATTATTATTATTAATTACTCTTTCTTTCGTTCGTTGTCACCTCTGCTTTGCACTTCATTCTTATAGCTGATCGATTACCATGTATGTTAGAAATTTTGTGTGAACAAAGTGGCATAACTACTTTAAACACATTTGGGCAAATCAGAAGTACATTGCTTTCTTTTATTTTGCATTTGCTTGTATAACGACGACTGTGTAGAGCATTGATCCAACTTGCTAAGCGTTCTACATTTGCCTTTTGTAGGTTTGAGCGTGCAGGATCTTTAGATGGATATATGAAAAATCAACAAACTTCTTATGTAGTGGGGAGATTCATTCGACCTTCTTGCATTGTTATTTTCCTAATGAGCTCTATATTTGTGATTTGTTCTCTAGTTTTCTCTCATGGATATTATGTAGACAAGACAATTACTGGATCAATTTTGAGTGGTTATCTTCAATTAGTTACTATTTGTTTTTTGTTTCGTTTTCTTGGTCGATGTTTTGGAATTGAGAAGCAAATTGTTCTTTGTGGTCTTTTGCTAAACTGGTAGTAAACCTATCTTTAGATGAAAGAGGTCAGATTTCTTTTCAAGCGTAAGTAGTGATTGTGTGTACACCAAACAACTAAGAATATGAAGTGTCAATCCCATAATGAACTTACTGCTGTTGCAATTTAAAACGAAGTTGTTTTACCGATATGGGAGTGCATTTAGAAGGGATTTCAATCTGTTCTGATATTTGAGTATCGTGTAATGTGTTGAACAAAACCTATTAACTAACTCTCTTAGCTGAATAGTCTTCTTCGCCACCTCCATCTCTCACGCATGTCTCTCTCCCTTTCGTTGCACAAATAAAAAATCGTGGCCTCCTTTTAGTTTAATGGCAAAAGCCTTGGGAACCTTGATTCCAGACTTGCGTTACCAGCCACAGATCTATCCAAAATAACTTCCCTTTCCCGTTTCCAACTTTCTAATAATCCCCTTAATAAATCAATCATCATCACATTATTCTTCCGTGTAATTCAGTAAAGTGGCGCCACCACTTGGAGTATTTATGTTGCTACGTTTCCTGCTTTATCGGATTTATTGATACAACTTCATCACCATATTTAGATCTCAGCACTATACTCTACAACGGATTCTTCTCCGTGAGTAATCTCCATTTCATTTTCCTAGCAAAGCTTTGTTAAGAACATGTAGGTCTCTAATGTTTAAGCCACCTTCTTTTTTTTCTCTGCACACCATTCTCCAACTAATCCACGCGATTTTCTTGCCTCATGACTTTCTTGCCCAAAGAAATTGCCTCTGGAGATTAGTGAGTTTATGAATGAAATTCTTACGTGCTTTATAAAATGAAAAGCAGTAAATTGGTATCCCCGACAACACTGATTTAATCAAAGTAGCCCGGCTACTCTGTGGCAAAAATATATTGCCCCAGTTGTTCATTCTTCTATCCACAATATCTGCGACGTTTTGCCATGAACTCGCCTTCCCTTGAAGCCAACATGAATACCTAAGTACTTGAATGGAAGTGAACCTTTCCTACAGTTCAACACATCAGCATAGTAGTTTAGTCTACTCTCTTTCAAATTAACTCCATATTACACACTTTTCCAACAGTTAACTTTGAGCAAAGAGGAGTTCAAAGAGCTGTAAAATGCATTTGTATGCCCATGCATTTTGCTTCGATGGTTCACAACATGATATAATATCATCGGCAAATTGGACATGTGTGATTTGAATCTTGGACCTTCCCACTTTAAATCCCTACAACAATTTTTTCTCAACCATTTTTTTTTATTATAATTACACGTAGACCCTCGGCCACAAGAAGAAAAAAGAAAGGTAAAAGTGGGTCCCCTTGTCTCAGTCTTCGTTGCATTTACTGCCATTAACGAGAATTGAAGTCATGGCTGTTTTGAGGCATTCTCTATCCCCCCCCCCCCCTTCTATTTACTACAAATCCCCGTCTTATCCATCATGGTATCAAGGAAATCCTAGGAAACACAATCATAGGCTTTGGCAAAGTCTGTTTTGAAGATCAGACATTATTTTGCTTCCTCCAAAACCTCATTCGTCACCACAACACCATACAGAACTTGTCTCCCTTTAACAAAATTAAATTACTCCTCAAGAGCACAAGTTCCTTAAACCGATTGGCCAGATCTTCTCTAGACTTTATACACGTCCAATAAGCGAAATGGGCCTAAAGTCGTTGAGGTTTTGTGGTTTATTGTTCTTAGTTTCAGTCATCAAGGATTTCCTGTACAAAAAAATTAATAACAGGTAAGAAGACATCGTCGTTTTCGGATATAGCATGTGCCATGATTATATGGGGCGGAGGGAGAGGGGGTGCACTTTTCATTTTTTTTAATAGTAATATTATAGTAGTTTAAATAGAAAATGGTGAGCCGCTCTTTCCTTGCACCCTCTCAAGTAATTTGGGCCTTTCAAGACCCCATTATCAAATATAAATACAATATGTATTAGCCCATGTAGTACATTGATATAAATACAATAAGTTTTACTGGCCCACCCCATAATTCAACTAAAATCAAAATAAAAAAATGGGGAGAATTACACAAACTACCCCTCAACTATGAGGTAATTACACAAAACACCCCTCATGTTTGGGAAATTACATAAACTACCCTTATGACCGATTTTTTGCATAATTGTTTTTACATTCTATTGAATATAAATTCATGCTCTTCAATTATTTTACAAAGAAAATAAATATTTAATCAAAATTGTTGCATTAAACCTCATTTATCTCGTTCAAAAAGACAAAAAAAATTAAAAACAAATAATATCTTCAAAGAAAAAATAAAATATCTTCGAATATTAGTCTCTGCTATGATTTGAAGTTGAAAGGTTGTCTTAATTATTTTAATTTTTTCGGCTATAAGGGTAGTTTTGTAATTTCCCAAACAGGATGGGTAGTTTGTGTAATTACCCCATAGTAGTTTGTGTAATTCTCCCTAAAAAATAAAAGAAGAAAAAAGTCAAAATTGAATAGAAACTAGAAGCAAACACCAAACCCTTTCTTCTGCCCAACCTCTTGCCCACGCAGCTCCTGCTTCTTCCTCTGTAAGTACACATCTCCTTGTTTTTTATTTTTCTTTTTGTCATCTTGTTTGTAGTTGCAACATAGAAATAATAGACTATATGCAATAGTTTGTTAAAGTAAATCATTCTTTTGCCCAACCCATGCCCACGTTTCATCCTTTGTAAGTACAAATTTAGTTGTTTTTTGATTTTTCTTTTTGTCATCTTTTAGACTATTCTTTAAGTTTGTGAAACAGTTAGTATTTGATTATTTGAATATGTAGTGTGTTTGTATAGGGTTTAAATATTGTCATACCAAATTGTAATGTTAATTGTGATTTGCGATGTCATACGGATGTTAAAACTTAAAAGTATTATATATGATTTTGTTTTCTTAGAATGAGTTTTGGATTAACAAGATTTTGGATTGATAAAGTAGTTAACTAATGAATTATTTTATATCACTAGGACCTAGTGTTACACTTATTGTTATGTGATCAATTAAAGAAGTAACGTAGCAACTAATTAATTAGTTAACTTTTTATTTATGCAAGTTTTGGCTTGATGGGTAAAAAAAGAATTGACTCGTATTTTAAAAAGAGTAGTATTCCCGATGTTCTGCTACTTTTATTAATAATTTTGATGGTGATGACACTCCTCCTGAGGATACAAATATATGTCAATCTCAAGTTGAGCACGAGAATTCTCCTCAATCAAAAATCCAAAGGATTGATCAAAATACAGACATTGTAATTGAACGAGATCCAGGTAAGCGCCAAATGATATGGACTTATGGAGTAGATAAGATTGATCAAATTCGGCGATCATATTTGATAGAGGGACCTATCAACCAATTCTTGAAAAATCTCCTGATCTTGTTGACAAATATGGTAGAAAGTTTCTCGTATCTTGGTACAAACTATTTCCTGATTGGTTAGAATATTCCCCTACAACGAATGATGCTTATTGTCTTCACTGTTATCTATTTGTAAAGTAATCAACAATTTGCAGATCAAATGCTTTTGTTGTTAATGGATTTCAGTCTTGAAAAAAAAAGCTAATTTACTAAAAATATTATATTGAATTAATCAAAAAAAATTATTTAGAATAATCTGGCCCACCCTCCCTCAAAATCCTGGCTCCGTCCCCACTCTCTTATAACTCGGAATTCCTCTAACAAATATCTAGCAACAAGTAGTTACAAAAGTTAACTGTGAAATTCAACTTCAAAATAGTCTAGCTGAAAAGAAGGGAATCGTAAATGAATTGCCCGCAGACGTATGAATATTTTTTTAACTATTAACTTATTATTAAGCCCTGCCCGCAGAGTTATCGGTGAGTTATATCGTCACAAATAATATAGGTAAAACAAAACACAAAAAGAAAGCTTTAAATAATACACCTTAAGAGTTTTAAAAATAAATAAATAATAAAATACACCCTTAAAAGAACATAAACATGTATGACTTAGAAAACTTCTTCTAATGAGTTAAAAATCGTAAAAAAAACAAATTAAACACAAAACATTGCAAAAAATACAATTTAAAATTATGGTAAAGTGTATTGTAACATATCTCTTAGTTCTAGAATATGTATTGATTTGGTGTGTGCTATGAGAGTGCCTTATCGACACTTTGTCAAAATAAGGATTTTTCTTTTTTCTCTAAAATGTTGCGTGTGTTTTTAGGTGATTAAAATATTTTTCTTTAGTTGTATTTGTTTTGTTTTATAAATAGTTTATATTGTGGTTTTTGCAGAAGTTAGGGCTGCATAATGAAAGTGTAAAAATTGAATTTATTTCTTCGATCCAAGGAAGCCAAAATCCAAAAAAACGTTCACTCTGAAATCCGGATGAGCCCCATAATATAAAAGTGAAACATTTTGAAAAATCATTGTACCGTCCTTAGTCCTCTCTATTATGAAATGAAGAAGAAATATTGATGTATAACAGAGATCAAAATTGAAAAAGTATATATTAAATTAATAATCAAACAATGAATGAAATTAATATTTAGACAAATACATCCGCCAGCAACAACATATATATGAAATCAACAATTACAAAATAAGTAATCATCTTAGTTTAGTAGTAATAAAATAACCATATTATATCTCCAAATTATCAAACTTGGAAATTCCATGGCAAAGTCTTCAAATCCTCATCACCATCTTGCACTTTCCCACTCCTCATTGCATAGCTATTATTGCCACCATTTCCATTTTCACCACTCCTCTCCACGTAAGCATAGTAATTCAAGAAGAACGCCAATGTCAGCACCACCCACTCCAAACAAAACATGACCACACACAAACCCCCGGCCAGCTTCAGGATCAGCACGCCGTCCTCTTCCCTAACATACGACTTCAAGTGCGACAAAAAGTCAGCGGGGCTGGTGAACACGAGCACCGACACCGAGCCCTGGAAGATGGCGGTGAGGACCGTGGCCACCATGTGGGCTCCGTAGAATTTGCGGGAGGATCTAGCGGCTGCGGCGCACCCGGAGACGGCACCAGCGATGGTTATGACGTGGAGGAGGATAAGGAAGAACCCGACGAGGGACGGGATGAGGCGGAGGGAGAGGGTGAGGAATATGCAGCTGGAGGCAGCACCCAAGAGGATGTAGTTGCTCAGGATGAATATCTTGTGTGTGTGAGGGTGTGATGAGAATTCGCTGTTGTCGATTGAAAGACCACCCATTTTTTTTTATTTATTAAAAGGAAAAGAAAATCTCTGTTTTTAATTAAATAGAGATTACTAATCAGAGAGAGTGTGTTGTAGATGAATTGAGATGGTGGTGAAGGGGGGACGAGTGTAGGATATATATAGGGGGGAAGGTGTAACGGTCATCTTCAAATATGACCGTTGTGAATCTCAATCATATAAAGAAAATAATAAAAATAAGGGGGCCTACCTGGTGACAAAATCATCAGCAATTTTAAGTTACTTACGCGCATTTTATATTTTTTTCCTTTCTTTGCTTAATCACCTTTCTGATGACATTTTGTTGCTACTTTAGTTTTTCCCGTTGTGCCTTGGGTCCCAAAGGCTGCTTTTTCAAAAAGTTTTAAATTTGTTTTCACCTAATTAATAGCAATATTATCGTTTTAAATCAATTCTAACTTTACAAAAATATATTTTTATCACTTTTAGCTTAAATGCTTAGTGACCACATTTTCTCATCTACTCGGACGGAATGGTCAGTTGTTTGGAGAAATTAGCTATGAAGCCTAATGATACTTGTAATCCAAAGAACAACTTTTGAATCCAATTGAGCGGACCTATATTAATTTAAGTGCGAATTGTAATTGTTAAAACAATATTAAAGCGGGATTTGTATCACATCGACAAACACCTAAAGGACTTCGAGTTGCAGGCTGAACCACTCAAGGGTGTACCGCACATGTTCTCAAGAATTTATGTATGACCGTCTCATCCCATAACTTTTATCAACCCAGAACTATTACGTGATTAAAAACCTATCATACAATGAAACAAGCAATTCTGTTCCAGCCTTTTAATAAATTTCCAGACTTACCTTTCAATTTATGAAGTAATGTTAAGAGTTAGAACCAATTTTATAAATTACTTTAGATAACTTTTAAATCATGGGATTGGAAAGGAAAAGGCATTGTCAAGTAGCACTTCTGATAATTTGTTAGCAAATTCTAGAAGCTCAACAATGAGTAAAAAAAATAAAATGGATCTGCACGTTTCATATAAGGAGACTAACGCGTTTCTCAAAAATTATGTAAGCAACTAGCCCCTATTTTGAAAGTGCACTCCAACACTGAGAAAATCATTTGTTCTAGACTTAAAAACCAGGAACAATCCGTGTAGATTAACAATAAAAATAGGCCTAGGGCTATACTCCTCTTCTCTCGACTACACAACAATTTCCAGTTCCTATGTCTAACACATGCCCTACACACGAAATGCAAGTTCGTACGAATGTTGAATTCGCCAACCTACCGCTAACACCAAGCACACAGCTTGATAAATTGACTAAAGCTACGCCAATAAGTCATAAAACACATTGACAACAATTTCATAGGCTCACCATAGCGGATCTGATTTAACCACCTTTTCACAAGTCGGTGTCACAAAGTTTCAACCATAACTATACATTATAATGTATTTTCATTTCCTTTCTTTGCTGATCATTCAAAATGCGGTTAAAATAGTTTATTTGTTTAAACTTCGCAAATTATATAACCCAAAATACCAATTTCGCCATAACATGGACACTATGGCACTGTTCTTTATATGCTCGCTAGTTATAGAACCATTGCATTACAACAATTGGAAAGTGTGCATGTCCTTCACTGGGAGGGATAAACAAATTGGTCTCTACAAAATTGATATGCATTGCACTGGGCTCCGACATACATGACAAATTGACATTATGCAGTAGCTCTACTCTTTAGGGAAGCACAAGATTTTATATAGAATAATTAGTACATGAATCAAATAAAACCAGAAAGCAACAGCAGTTGGCACGGGACACGCGATTGGTTCATGTAACAAGCACCGGATTGCCCAACTTGAACACAACTCCCACTGAATATTCATAAGAAAAATCTCCTGCGACTGGTATCCATTTCAGGCTGACAATGGAAAAAGTCGGGAAACAATATATGTAAGAAACTATAATAATGTGTATGGAGTGTTCGATGGATAGATAAATAATGAAACAAACCAATTAAGTTGAAGAATTTACCTTGTGTACCCATTCATATTCACCTCCTTTTGTGTCAAATGTTCCATGCTGAAGACTAATTAGCTTCAATGTGAAACGAGGCCCACATTCCTGCAGGTTTGACAAATCACACAAACGGCAGGCAATTAATAATTCAGTTGGCATGCACAAAACTATCGACAGAAGTGGCTTAGGTGCAGAATTAAAACAAATGAAATTGACTGCACTCTCAAAAAAGACACAACACTGCATAAGGCTATCAATCGCATAAGTCTGACATTTACACATACAAAGTTTGAGAAATTATACTGTATGTTTTGACCAAATTGCATGGTGGGACTGAATCTTCAGTGAGGTACACTGATACTAAGATATGAGACAAGCCTACCCAAGGTTGAATCATGCATTTTGACAGCCAAACAGACCTAAGTCTCAAAATTGTACTGGAAATCTAAACTCACATTGAAGATTATTAATAGCCATCAGCCAAATCAAGAGCTAATTGCTCATAACCATTTATGGTGCTTGATAATCGTCACAAAATAAATATGTTTTAGGACTGACGACGCAAACTAAAGCAGGGCACATGCAGGGTATTCTAATCTAGCTTTCACAATAAATAAGCTAAATAGCAGGTTTAATCATAGTAGTGTCCTGAATTTGGTCAAAGTAATAAGATATTCCAACAAAAACTAATTTACTAATGAGTCCAATATGTCCAAGTGAAGACTTAAACAAAGATAAGCAAGAGAAATTAGGTTGCCACATGAAGTGAAATGATGCAATAATATGAATAGAGCTACTTAAGTTGAACAAGACCCGTGGCTCATTTCAACATACTCAACGACTTCTTAGTGTCCAGAATTAAGTAACAAGATATTCCAACAAAAAATAATTCACTAATTGAGTCCAAATATGTCTGATTGAAGACTTAAACAAAGGTAAGCAAGAGAAATGAGGTCGCCACATGAAGTGAAATGATGCAGTAATATGAATAGAGCTACTTAAGTTGCACAATATATCAGACCTCATTTCAACGAACCACAACTTCTAAGTGACTAACTGGTTATAGAACGCTCAAACAGGAGTGACAGTAGATCATTATCTTGTTCAACGGCATGGGAGTTACGGATCAGAAGAACAAACCTGAAGTCGGGCGACAACTTTTTCCCCAGCATCCTTTTTATCTTTACCTTTTGAATCTGCCTGTTTACTTTCTTTGGTGTCAAAAATGTAACTGATGCATAGAACAATAACAAAATCAGATTTCAGACATAACTGAACAAATATAGAGCAACATACACGAAAAGAGTACAAACCGGTGATGTCGGAAGAATATAAAATCACGTTGATTGTGGAAAGTAACAACTCTCCGACCACGGAAATTAGGGTCTTGCGGGAACACCGACTGTATCAGCCTAAATCAAATGAGCATGGATAGCTTCTGTCAATTTCAATTGAAATATACCTATGCAGAGACATAATATGTGCGCGTAAGGGTGGTGGATTGGCAGCTGAATATGTTGTGAAACACTGCCAAGTATATCTCAATAATACCATATTTATATTTCAGATCAAGCATTTGTTAGAGTCTACTGACATATATAGCAATATTTGTAACACATCACTGAAGCACAAAACACAAATACAGATTGCAGTATACGGCAAAAAGGGAAGAAAGGTTCAGAAGGAAAGGTAAAGGAAAGAGATGCCGAAATAGATCTGGACTTGAGGGGAAAACGTGAAAGATTTGTCGAAAATAACACTCCTACAAACCTCATTAGGGTCAAGCCAGCATATTTCATATTTAGTAAATCTTGATTACCGGTGTCTGAAAACCCATTAATATCATGTCTCCGCAACGGTATGGGAGTACCTAGGATAAATAATAACCCCCGAGAGATAGGCCAATGTGCAATGCACGACCAACTTTCTCTAAAACATAAGGAACAATATGCCCGCGTGTTCTTAAAAATAAGAAAAGGTAAAGAGAAAAAGTATCAACTAAAGAGAAAACACTGTATACCTGCCTACACGATGCCCCAGGCGTGTGGTAAAGTTAGTTAAGACCAGCTCAGGTTGATGACTGGTTGGATTACCATGGTTCTGTGAGAAAATGGTAAAAGTGATTGATAGAGAATAACTGGTAGCATATTTAATCGCATTATACATAAGTAATAGAAAACAAATCATATCCATAAAAAAACATAGCAGTGTATTATACAGGCCATAAACTAAAAAAATGAGACAACCTGAGCTTAGAAGCCAAAAAGTGCCCTCAACTCTATTCTTTATTTCCCAAATTTCTATCTACATATGAAGAAAAACGGGATTAAACCCAAACGATAGTCTCACCTTAATTTCCTTGCGTAAAACAAGCTTCGAGAGTTTGAAGTGTGCAGTAGGACCATCAGGTATCCCAATAATTAGAAGACCATCTGCAGCAACATAACAGAGTTAAAAGAAAGTGAAGTTTCAGGATAACGCCAGAATGGCAAAAATTTATTAAACCTTAACCGGTAATAAACGCTTGCATCCACCCCCACTTCATTAAACCACTCAACTATATGTTTGTAAAGTATAGAAAAGATAGTTGCTCCATTCAGTACGTTGGCCCTTCGTAGTGTAAACATGAAACGAGAAGCGTATTACTAATTGCAGTGCTTGTTTCCAAATAAGCAAAAGATGCTTCTGCCCCAATCGTATCAACCCTTATCACCTGTTACAACTAGAACACACTGACAAACACATTTATTCTTTTTAAGTTGCTCTCTTTTAAGCTGGCAAATCTATTTCCCAGAGTCATGGTGGCTGTTAATGGCTTGCTCTGGATGGTTATTACTTCTGTTTTTATATTCTTTTCAGCAAGCTAACTTTTGCTTTGCATCTTCACAAATCCTCTCAACAAAAGCATGCAAATGGAAGTGCTCAGCTCTACCCCCAAAAAGCATGTGATAATTTTTTCTCAACCTAGGTGAAACAGAATCTAGTATCAATTTTATACCCTTTAGTTCTCAGTGCCTCAAGTCCACATCGAAATGGAAAGCAATTACAGAAAAAAGTATCATACTCAGCATACAGTGTAATTACTGCAATCTCTGCCACAATCATAGTGGAATTGAAATTAAAGCACATTCTACTCAGTCACACTCTGAGAAGGGATCAACCTGGTTCACGGCGGTTGGTGTGGACAACTATGACAGAGGTGAAATCTTTATTTTTGGCATATTCAACAATCTGCAGGAGAGACGGAAAGTCAAAAAAATTGTCCCTGGGGTAACCTATGCAGACCAATTTCTACATCATTTCAGTGAATGAACAGGAAAAAAAGAAATGATGATTTAGTAACCTTTTTTAAGTCATACGTTCCTCTCTTATAGTAGTGAGAATTGGGAATCACAGACTGAAGCTCCGAGATAAAGGCGGGCCCTCTCTACAGTTCATTGTTCGAAAACATAAGAGACTGAAGTGATCAATTTAAAATCTTAACAGTACAACATAGCAGTGAGTCGAGGACACACCGAGGAATTGAAGCGGGATGTAGTGATCAAGACTTTAGGGATGTATTCTTGCTTAATAATAGAACTGAATTCATCCGCATCATTACCAGCAAAGAGCTCGTCGTCATCGGGGCGACACACGGTCTCGTCAGTTTCACGAGTATTCTCGATGGTGCGAGGGATACTCCTGGGAGCAGGCTCCTCTCCCAACTCAAGGGCTCTCTTATCGGCAGCTTCACGAACCTTAGCCTTCTTCTTCTTCTCTAACTTCTTCTGCTGCTTCAATTTGGCGTGGACAGCGGACCTCTTCTCCTTGTTTTTTATTGTTGACGGAAGCAGAGTTTCCTTCGGCATCGTGATCCTCCTCGTTTATCGATTCCGTTCTATTACACTGCCTAAGACATATCAACAACCAGCATCAACCAAACTATAGAAGCAGAAGTCAAGTTACATTTAGTACTATGCATAATAATTCATACGAAGAAACCTAGGACTGAATAACGAGATACAAACAACAGAAATGTAATGCAAACTAACTGACATCGAAATTGATCAATAGTAGTAATAATTAACGAATACACGAACAAACAAGCACACATTAAATAGCCATGGAAATAGTGGTAAAAGTGCGCGCCTAGCGAGGAGCACTCACCTGAGTCGACGATGGGTAGGCGGCGGGAGGACGGCAGACGGCGGCGTGAAAGGACAAGAGGGAGGCGAGGGTTTGAGACGTTTTTGCTTTCTGCTGCCTTATAGTTCGGAATTGGATTACTTAATTTAGGAGCAGCGTTTTTTTTTTTTTTTTTTTTTTTTTTTATAATGACATTCAAAATACCAATATATCAAACATCTCTAACAAAAATACTAAAGGAATTTATAAATATACTAGTAAATAAGCCCGTGCGGTACAAATTTCTGTTAATCTTTAAATTAGTATTATTGAATTGCTAATTAATAATATGCATATACTATTTTTTTTATATAAAACAATAATAAGTCACAAAATGATTATATTTTCAACGTAAAAATTATCGATGATCAATCTTAATATCTCAACCTGCTGCTATGACACACTTTATAACTATAGCATCTTATAAATGTATTAGTATAACTTTAGAATTTTATTTTATAACGTATAAGAATGATACCGATTAATTTTATGACGAAGTAAGCCTGCAATCCTAATGAATTAGGGTAGGCTATATGAACTATGAAAGAATTACGTCGAGTCGTGCACATGAATCGTTTGCCTCTATTCGTTTCGGTTGAGAAGTAAATCTTCACTTACGTCTCTGAGCTTCATGTCGTTCTGTATATTCATGTATTTTTCAGTCTCCCACGATTTCTAGTCGTACCACCCAAGTCGAGATCTTTAATGGGTCTGCAATTAACAAGCGGGTCCCATAAGTGTGTAACAGAAAACTTTCGAGAGAAAACTGAAAAAAAAAAATAGAATTACAATGAGGCCCATAAGTAAATAACATAAAATATTTGGAGAAAATTTAAAAGATTTAAAAAACAAAAAGGACCATACGTCAATTTACAACGGGACTATAAGTGTACATCATAAAACTTTTGGGACAAGATCGAAAGAATGCAAAACTTAAAGGACAGTTGTGTAATTTACAGTGGAACACAACGCTATTTAATGTGATTCAATTTTAAATTATGCGGGTCCTAATCTATTAATGCGCACGGACCCACATGTTATTATTACTGGAAAACAAAATAAATTGTAGTAATTAGTTGAACTTATAAAGGCAAAACGGGTAGCAAAAGTTAATGCCCCAAAAACCTATGCATTTTTATATAATAGCTAGGTAATTGGCCCGTGATTCGCACGGGCGCATTTTATTGTATTCGATAATTTAATTTTTATTTTTAAAAATGTTGTTCTAATTTTAACGATAGTTAATTTGAGTATATATTTAACAAATTTTAATATAACTTTAGAGTTTAATTTTTTATGTAGGTATTAGTATGGTATCGATTAATTTTATTACGAATCAAACATGCAATCCCAATAAATTGAGGCACGTTATATGAACTATAAAAGAATCACGTTGATTCTCGTGCACATGAATCCTTTGCCTTTATTTATTTCGGTCGAGAAATAAATTTTCACTTAGGTGCATGTGCTTCATGTCGTTCCGCTCTACACATGTCTTCTTCGATTTTCCACGAGCTTTAGCATTACGTCCTAAGTCAGATCTCCAACGCATCTTATCAGTGCGTATATGGGTCTGCATTTAACAAACGGGTCCTATAAGTGCGTATAGTAAAACTCACAAGGTAAAACTGAAATAATAAAAAATTAAAAGGAATGTTCCAAAATTTAATACGGACCACCACCTTATCAAGAGTTAATCGATTTTATATGAAGCGAATCCCGGTTGTTAATATGCGCGAGCACACAAGTTATTTATCACTGCAAAACCAAAAAGAATATAATAGCTAAACTTTTAGAATGAAACTGAAAGAATTTAAAAATAAAAGGACCATTTAATAATTTGCAGTAAGGCCCATAAATAAATAAACTAAGATTTTTGGGCGAATTTGAAATAAATAAAAGAAATTAAAGCACCATTCGACAATTTACATTGGGCCCACGAGTGCACAATGTAAAACATTTGAGGCAAAATCAAAAGATTTAAAAAATTAAACGAACTGTGCTGCAATTTACAACGGACCCCAATGCAATTAACTTTAAAAATAATTTATATTTAGCGGGTCCCAATCGATTAATACGTGGGAGCCCACAAAGTATTTATTACTGTAAAACAAAACACAATATAATATATTAGTTGAACTTATAGGGACAAAACCGGTAGCAAAAGTTAACTCCTGCAGCTTGGATCCATTCTTATATAATAGTAGAAGATTATGCGAGCCACCAAGTATTGCTACGGGAAAACGTTCTATACAATAAAATTATGGATCTTTTGTGTAATTTAAAAGTTTTAGGGGTATTTGGAGAATTTGCAATATTTTGTCGGGCCCTTTTAAAATTTATAACCTGTGGGATTTGGCAAAAAATTATAACTTGTGAGGAACATTTTAAAGTATTTAGGCATCTTTTGAGAATTCTCGATATTTTGTGGAGTTGTTTAGAAATTTAAATTTGTAGGGTCCCTTATGCAGTATTGGGATTCTTTCTTCCTTTTTCTTCTCAATCAAAACCTGCGCCTTTTTTTCCTTTTTTTTAACATCAGAGACAAAATAGGTAGGAAAAGTGAACCACGATTTTTTTTTTGATTCTTATAATATAGTAGATATAAAATTTATAACCTGTGAGGTTTTTTAAAAATTTATAACTTGTGAGGAACATTTTAAAGTATTTAGGCATCTTTCGAGAATTCTCCATATTTTGTGTAGTTGTTTAGAAATTTAAATTTGTAGGGTCCCTTATGCAGTATTGGGATTCTTTCTTTCTTTTTCTTATGTCAAAACCTGCGGCTTTTTTTTTTCTTTTTTTTTTTTAACATCAAGGACAAATAGGTAGGAAAAGTGAACTAGGAATCTTTTTTTCTTTTTTTTTTTTTAACATCAGGGACAAAATAGGTAGGAAAAGTGAACTAGGAATCTTTTTTTGATTCTTATAATATAGTAGATATAAAATTTATAACCTGTGGGATTTTGTAAAAATTTATAACTTGTGAGGAACATTTTAAAGTATTTAGGCATCTTTCGAGAATTCTCGATATTTTGTGTAGTTGTTTAGAAATTTAAATTTGTAGGGTCCCTTATGCAGTATTGGGATTTTTTCTTCCTTTTTCTTCTGTCAAAACCTGCGCCTTTTTTTCCTTTTTTTTACAACAGGGACAAAATAGGTAGAAAAAGTGAACGAGAAATCATTTTTTTTATTCTTATAATATAGTAGATATAGATAATATAACAATCATTTTTTATTATTTAATTACGACATATCATTTGCCGAATACATGCAAAATAAACCATCATAACCTATCTGCTACGTATTTGTGGCGTTTTTATTTAATTCTTAATTAGAATGCGCCACGTGGTATATCATATATCTATCTGAGGTGTATTCGTATTTGATACGAGAATATATGTGCATGTACTTTTGATTATCCTGGTAGCAAATTTATTGATTTTTGTTTTATTTTATTATTTTGTAGTTTAGAATCGAGTTGGGAAAAAATCGAAACTGGTCATTTGTTGTGTCGTAGTTACAATTTTGGTCATTTATCGTGTTCTTGTTTCTTGTTGGTCCCTTATTCTGTATTTGGTTCCGATTATGGTCCTTCTTCGGGATAAATTTCAACCAAAAATGTCACGTGGGAGCACGTGCTGGTCAAAATTCGAATTATTTGAATTTCAACATGCGAATTCGCACGTGTGATCGTTTGTTTCAAATTTCAATTCTTGTTTTATTTGAAATTCTAACCCATCCAATCCGGTCAACCCAGTCAAACATTTTTAAAAAAATATTTTTATTGCACTACTTCATTTAAGAACATGACCCGCCCCGCCCCATTTGAGATTAAGGCTTATCGGATTTGAGGGTTAAGGTTCATAGCAATATGGGGGTTAGGGTTTCGCGATTTGTGAAAATTAGGGATTGAGAGAAAAATGAGAGTGATCAGCGTGTGTGTGTTCCTCCACCGGGTTGGGGGTATGTCAAATGAGGCGGGTCCAGTCAGGCTGTTAAATGGAGAAGTGCAATAAAAATTAAAAATAATTAAAATGCTTGACCGGGTTAGCAAGGTCGAATGGGTTGAAATATAAAAAAATAAATCAAAATAGGTGTTCCAACGTGCGAATTCGCACGTGGGAATTAAAAAAAAATGAATTTCGGTCGATGCATGCTCCCACGTGACATTTTCGGCTCAAATTTCTCCCAAAGGACAAAAATCAAAATAAAATACACAATAAATGACCAAAATCGAAACAAAATACACAATAAAGAACCAAAAATGAACAAGACACAATAAAGGACCGATTTTGATTTTTTCCCGAGTCGAGTTGGAGCAAAACGGGGTATAATAGGGGTGCATTGAGCATACAAACAAAGGGAAGGGCAAAATAGAAAATTTAGTAGCGCCAGTTGATCTAATTTGGACGAGCTGCCACCAAGTGACGCAGCGGGACATGCGGTGTGCAACCCGAGAGCAGCGCGGTCGGCGCACAAGATACAACGCGACGCGAGATGAATGTCGAACACAGCACGACCCGTGCCAGGACAACGACGAGACCAGTGCTGGGACTAAACAACATCGTGACTTAACTAAAGGTGCGACTATGATCTAAACCCAGAGCAACACCTTTACATAACAAAAACTATAAAAGGGGAAGGTCGGCCACCACATTAAGTATCGTGAAAATACTGTAAGGAATTAGAATCTCCACATTGTTATGATATTGTCCACTTTGGGCCCAATCCCTCATGGTTTTGTCTTTTGGTTCAACTCCCAAAGGTCTCATACCAATTAAGATGTCTCAAATCCTATAAACTTAGTTCGACTCCCTCATCTTTCCGATGTGGGACTCTTGTTTGTCCCAACAATCTTCCCCTCAAACAAAGGATCACCGAACTGTCCCTACGTGCGCCTCACGTGACTGAAAATTCACTTCCTTTTTCAGTTTGCTCCCAGGATATTATTCTTGGCCCAACAAACTTTTTTCTTCCCTTGAGAAATGGATCTTCAAGCCTCCCCTTAACCCGACAACTCACCACATGTGATCGTCTCTTCAGGCCGGAGCTCACCTCATTTTTCGTTCACTCCAGGGACACCCACATGGGTCGGGAGCATTGGCTCTGACACCAGTTGTTAGGAATTAGAATCTCCACATTAGTATGATATTGTCAACTTTGGGCCCAAGCCCTCATTATTTTGTTTTTTGTGTTCAACTCTCAAAATGTCTCATACCAATTGAAATATCTCCAGTCCTGTAAACTCAGTTCAACTCCCCCATCTTTCCGATGTGGGACTCTCTTGTAAAATTTTAGGAGTCTGCCTAATATAAATAGCCTCTCTTGTAATTGTAACCCTACAACATAACATATAGTGAAAATCTTGGTTTGGTTGCCCCAAGATGTAGGCAACAAATTGGGTAAACAAATATACGTGTTATTTCTTGCTTTTCGTTTGTGTATGATTTTCTGTTTATCGTATTGCTGCACAACAAGTGGTATCAGAGCAAAAAACACCTTCAATAGCAAAAACACACACCACAATTCATCCATTCATTCATAGTGATCATAGCTTAGGAGAAAGGTGATCAAAGCATGATCATAATTATTAAGAGCAAAGCAAAAGAGAATCAAAGAGAAGACACGCCGACATCTCACTGAGATCAAGGGTTTAATCTTTCCTTAATCTTTCTTGTGTTGTTCTCAATGAAATATTGTCTTGAATTTTTTATCACGACTAACTGAATTACATAGTATTTGGGATATGATGTAGTTATCACGTGATGCACCTTGAACCTATGTTTTTGATTATTTCTATCAAATTTGAGCTTTGGTTGATATTGTTTGTTTCATATGCTATATGGTATGATTAACACATGCGGATTTATGAGAAGCCAAAGTACTGATGTTAGACTGTCTTGTGTTATCCAAATTATGTATTGAATGACTATTAACGCAGTCGGTACATAGTGGATCACACGAACAAACCTCTAAATATTTGTCAATAGCGTCTAACGGGGATTTTAGACTAATCACCAACTCTAGTTCTTTTTTAAAACTTTATATGGATCCTAGTGATCTAAGAAATTAAGGGTTAGACAATTTTCTAGGCATTGCGAAAGTAAGCATAATTAATTACGGGAAGTTAGGAACGAAACAAGAACTCAACAAAAAGAAGCATAATATATGAACATTAACACTTTGTCTATGTAGTACGCGCATCAATAAACAATGAACCCCGACTCCTAGATACGCTTTTCTCTTACTGATAACAAACTCCATTATTCAATTTAATTTTGTTCTCTAGTTCAATTAGTTTCATTAGTTTAAATCATTCTATTAGTTTCCTAGATTAATGCATTGTATTCATGAGTTGTTGTTCTTATTATTCAATTCTACCATTGGTAACTAGATATAACAGACTCTATGTAGGATGAATACCAGGGGCGTAATTATTCTACATTTTATTATACTTGATTGTGCACTTGCGAACACGTAGGTATAATTTAATTATTGCTTACATCATAAAACTACACATACAAGACACGCATCACATAGCATACATCTAACAAGTAACAATATAGGCATGATTGAATTATTAGCTAGGGTAATGTTGGGGATAAAAGTGGAATAACTACTAAATTAGCAGGAGAATGGGAAAGGATAATAAGAAAATAATAAGGACTATTTTCTACAGGTCGGACCGATGCTCTGCGCTCTTTCTTTCTGTGTGGAATAATACTAGGCTTTTTGTTGATCAGGCGACACCAAATTCTGAATTGGGGGAAAAGGACTTGCAGTCCCCAACCTTACCACTCGGTCATGCGTCGAAAGGATAGAAAATAAATGAATATTTTCTCTGGATTGCTTAATTTCTATTGTTCTTGCATTTTAACTCATGTTTTTTCTTGATCATTGTTTTCTAAAATAGCCCTTGTTTGGTTTGGGTTCGATCTATCCCTTCGATGTATTTTATATAATATAAAAATATACATTTTATTTTTCGAATAAGAATTAAGAAAATTTAGCATGGTAGTTTTTCAGTTGACAAACTTGCCACAAATTTTTGAGAAAATCCCACGACTTATAAAGTGTTGAACAATACATTTAAACAACCTTATGAGGTGTTCTTTTAGAAATTTTTAGAGGATCTTTTGAATGGGTGATTTAATGGTTTTTATATTCTCAGAGGAAGGTTAAGTTAATTTATGTTGAATGTTCCTAAATAATGTAAAGGAGTAAGTCATTCATTTGTTATCTGAAAAGGGTGATATTGTTTTTTTTTCTTTTTCTTTTTACGTATATGAGAGGGTATAACTCCGCCAGTGAGCTTTCACTGCCTGTCCCAAGCCAGGATAAAGGAGGAGGGTTGTGGTAGACTTGTGACAGCCAACGTAAAAATCCCGTCACATCCTATGATATGAACCACACTATGAATTTCGTTGGGGCGTTCCCTACTCAGCGACGCGCTACATCGGACCCCTGGTGTAGTGATAAATGGGCAAGGGTTGCTAGGTCGTCGCCCGGAAGTGACGCGCCACATCGACGCCCGGGTGTGGTGTCAAATGAGCAAGTGTTCCCTCACCTTCCAGGACGGGTGAGGGTAAAGAAGTTAGTCTAGGAACGACGAGTTCGCCTTGCATCGTGGAATGTGGGGTCACTCACAGGAAGATTGGCCGAGCTAGCTGAGGCAATGTTTAGGAGGAGGATCAACATCTTGTGCGTGCAAGAGACCAAGTGGGTTGGTGAAAAGGCCAAAGTAGTAGACCCTTGAGGTTGTAAGCTTTGGTATACCGGGACAGAGAAGAACCGAAATGGTGTTGGGATCATCATAGATAAGCTTTGGCTCGAAGACGTGGTGGAGGTCAGAAGGAAGGGCGACATGATCTTACTGGTCAAGTTGGTCATATGCGAGGATATCTTGAATGTCATTAGTGCCTATGCACCACAAATAGGATTAGACGAAGCTGTGAAACGTAAGTTTTGAGAAGATTTGGACGAGATGGTACAAAGGATCCCTAGTAGCGAGAAACTCTTCATTGGAGGTGACTTTAATGGTCATGTAGGATCTAGTCGTGATGGGTTCGAGGACATCCACAACGGGTATAGCTTTGGGGATCGCAATGAGCTGGGAAACGCTATCTTAGACTTCGCCCTCTCCTATGATTTGCTTGTAGCAAATACTTGGTTTAAGAAGAGAGAGTCTCATGTGGTCACTTATATGAGTGGGTCAAATAAGAGCCATATAGATTTCTTCTTAGCTAGGAGGGCATATAGAAGTCGTTGCATAGATTGCAAGGTCATCCCCGGGGAAAGTGTGGTTACGCAACATAGGCTTTTGGTGTTGGATATTAGACTGCGGCAAGGAGTGAAGAGGAGTAGGCGCTGGTTGGAACCGAGAATTAACTGGTGGTGGCTTAAGGAGTCTACCCAAAAGGCCTTCGTGGATCGAGTGGTTCGAGAGGTAGACTGGAAGACTGAGGATGATGCAGATGCAACTTGGACCAAAATGGCTTGTTGTATCAAGAAGGTAGCTAAAGACCTCTTAGGTGAATCCCGAGGTAGTAACCTGACAGGTAAAGACACGCCATGGTGGAATGAAGAAGTAAAGGCGGCAATCAAGGCCAAACGGGATTGCTACAGGGATTTGAAGAAGAACCATGATGGAGCAAGCTTTGAAAAGTATAAGCTAGCCAGGAAAGAAGCAAAGAAAGCTGTTGGACGAGCGCGAGAGGCTGTGTACAAGGAAATTTATGAGAAGAGGGATAGCAAGGAGGCCGAGAAGGATATATACAAAATTGCTCGCATTAGAGAGAGGAAGACTAGAGACCTAGGTGCAGTGAAATGCATCAAAGATGAAGGTCGGCTTGTCTTAGTGCGTGAGGATCAGGTCAAAGCACGGTGGAGGGAGTACTTCGAGGGCCTGTTCAATGGAGGCCCCACCCAAGCAGTGGGTGACATCTCGCAGTCCCCTCAGGATCTGAACCGCAATTTTATGCACCGTATTAGAAGGTCGAAAGTCAAAGATGCTTTGAAGAGGATGAAGACTCGAAAAGTTGTTGGCCCAGATGGTATCCCTATCGAGGCTTGGAGAAGCATGGGAGAGATATGGGTGACCTGGTTGACGGACCTCTTTAACAAAATATGGCGAATAAATAAAATACCAGAAGAGTGGAGGAAGAGTACGCTAATACCTCTATATAAGCACAAGGGCGATGTCCAAAACTGTTCTAACTATCGTTGGATAAAGCTTATGTCTCATACCATGAAGCTATGGGAGAGGGTGATCGAACACTGATTGAGACAAATTATTCCCATATTTGAGAACCAATTTGGATTTATGCCCTGAAGGTTGACCATAGAGGCCATCCATTTGATTCGTCAGCTCATTGAGCGCTTTCGAGAAAAGAGTAGAGATTTGCATATGGTATTTATCGACTTAGAAAAGGCATATGACAAAGTATCTCGAGATGTATTATGGTGGACCTTGGTGAAGAAGGGGGTACCTATTAAATATATCAACATCATAAAAGATATGTATGAGAATGTGGTGACAAGTGTCCGAACTTGTGGCGGTTTAACAGACGCCTTTCCAATTACAATTGGCTTACATCAGGGGTCAGCTTTGAGCCCATTTTTGTTTGCCATTGTAATTGATGAAATCACCAGAACCATCCAAGACCGAGTCCCATGGTGTATGTTGTTTGTAGACGATATTGTCCTCATCGATGAGACGAGAATGAGAGTTAACGCTAAATTAGAACGATGGAGAGAAACATTAGAAGCACAAGGATTTCGACTAAGTCAAAAAAAAACAGAGTACCTCGAATTCAAGTTTAGCAAACAACGAAGAAACAACGATGGCACGGTTCAGTTGGATGGCCAAGAGATACCGAGAAGTGCGCATTTTCGGTATTTAGGCTCCATACTGCAGATGGATGGAGAGTTAGACGGAGATGTCAACCACCGCATCCAAGTTGGATGGACAAAGTGGAAGAGTGCGACAGGGATCCTGTGCGATCGTAACTTTCCTTTAAAGCTTAAAGGAAAGTTCTATCGTACGGCTATTAGACCTGCTTTGCTTTATGGCTCCGAGTGCTGGGCTATTAAGCAAAGTCATGCACAGAAAATGAACGTTACAGAGATGCGCATGCTTCGGTGGATGTGCGGTAACACTAAGAGAGATAAAGTGCGCAATGAAGATATTCGGCATAAATTGGGTGTGGCGGCCATTGACGAGAAAATGCGAGAAAATCGTTTAAGATGGTTTGGGCATGTTAAACGCAGACCCATAGATGCACCGGTACGAGTTGAAGATCTCGACTTAGGACAGACGACTAGAGCTCGTGGGAGACCGAAAAAGACGTGGATGGAGGTCATACAGAACGACATGAAGCTAAAAGATCTAAATGAAGACATGCTCGTCAACCGAAACCTATGGAGGCAGAAGATTCATGTTCACGACTCGACGTGATTCATTCATGGTTCATATAGCCTACCCCAATTTAATTGGAATTACATGCTTGGTTGTTGTTGTTGTTGTATATGAGAGGGTATAAACCCAGGGGTAAGACCATTCCAAAATAGTTCGGAGTGTGATGCCACCTAAAACATCAAACAAACAGTAATTGAGAAATAAATTGGGGAGGATGCTCCAAAATCTCGTCGTCGTAGTTGAGTGAGTGACCATAGTGATCCATTTTATCCGTGACAAAGTTAGTCTCTCTAAATCATTGCTTAATGACACAAGAGTCGAACTTGTTGATGAGGTCCCGACAAGGAGAAATGATTCCAGCATGTGAGTAAAATCAGATTTACCAGATTTAAGAACCATAATCTATGAATCGCAAGACAAAAGAATGTGATAAAAGTTGCGCTTGAGGGCCTCGGAAAGACCGTAATATACACCTTCATAATTCAGCATCGGTGATAGCGTCGAATCCAAAGCTTACTTCAAATCTGAAGTGCCAATGTCCTTTTGAGTCACACATTGTTCCTCCACAAGTAATACTCCCTGGATTTTCAAGAGCACTACCTTCAATGTTAACCTTTATAACCCCATTTGGAAGCCTGGATCAGCTTAAACTTTTAATCACTTTTGTTTTATCAGGGAACTGAATTGCCTGTAAATTTTCCAAGCTATTGTATCATCACTTGCTTGTTGCATGATGCCGTAACACGGACAAGAAAGATTCATGTCTTGATTTTTGATGACTTTTTTGCAATGTCAATTCCAAATGCTCCAACATGTTGTTGCAAAAATAGTTGTCCAAGGTGTGATAAAGTCATCAATTGGTGAAAGCTTCCCGAA
The DNA here is from genome assembly GCA_948329865.1 of Linaria vulgaris. Taxonomy (NCBI): domain Eukaryota; kingdom Viridiplantae; phylum Streptophyta; class Magnoliopsida; order Lamiales; family Plantaginaceae; genus Linaria; species Linaria vulgaris. Next base: position 71,134,490 of record OX415249.1, read on the forward strand.
GTTGTCCCTTAACCATTCATGAAGCTCAACTTGGAAAAAATTATGCATAAGACTATGTGGAAGGAGTGAGAGCCATATTCTCCAGCTAGTAGGACAATCTCTAAGCATATGAAGTAAAGATTTGTTGTCTCAACTGCATCTGGGGCACAACGAGTCGTCAGTCAAATACCTTTGATGCCTCATCTCATTTGTAGAAAGTTTGTCATGAAGCACAAGCCATATAAACAAACGTGTTTCATCTTGAATTTCCATGCAAGGATCCAACAGAACAATCGAGGAGTGTCTATGTTAGTAAGCATCTCGCAAGTGAATTTTACAAAAAAGTTTCCATCAGTTGTAAATCCGGGACTCGGAGAATCTTCCATTTCACCATTCTTATCGATTCTTATGTTAGCAATTTCAGCAATCTTACGAATATGGAGTAGGTGTTGGAAAGAACTCCACTTCCATTGATTATCATCATCCACAAAATCAGCCACGATTGAACTCTTGAGATTTTCTGGAATTACGGTATTCATGACATTTACAATAGGTCCGTCCCCCACCCACCAGTCAGTCCATTAGTGTGTTGACCATTGCGAATGATCCATTTTGTTCCCTTGTAAATCGGTTGAATGTAATCGTGAATATGAAGTCACATAAGCGATCATGAAGTAGGTTTCTTTGCTGTCCAAAGATTATCGTCCTTAAGATATTTTGCTAACAACATATTTATCCATAGAGTGTCCTTCTTGTTGATCATCTCCCACACAAGATTCATAAGAATTGATTGGTTCATAGTGTCCATGTTAGGTAATCCCAATCCTGCCTTGTCCTTCGAAAGACAAACCGTCTTTCAACTAATAAGATGGATGCGTTTTCTGCCTTTCGTACTTCCCCAAAGAAAATTTCGGTTGATTTTGTCCAACTAAATAATCAATGACTTTGGAAAGTAATAAGTTTGCATTGTGTACAATGGTATGGACAAGGAAATCGCCTTTATGAGAGTATGTCAACCAGCCAAGGAAAAAAATTGGTCGCCTAGAGAAAGCACATTTTCCCACCTTTTCAGTAACTCTTGCAAAGATATTTTTGGTAATGAGCCCGTCACAAGTGTGTATTCCAAGATAATGCCCTAAGGATGCGGCTTAAGGAATCCCAGAGATGTTAGATATGGTACAACAGAGGCGACTATCAACATTAGGTGAGAAAAGAATCACCGACTTGTCGCGGTTTATGTTTAGATATGAGGCTTTCGAAAACTAGTTAAGGCAATTTAAGATGGTATATATCTGTTTTATACTTGCCTTTGCGAATAATAGCAGATCATCGGTGAAGAATAAATGTGAGATTTAAAGACCGTTGCGTGATGCAGCAACCGTTGTCCATTTATTTTCCTCTACTTTGGTTGTTATAAGATGAGCATGCATAGAGTAAATATGTAAGGCGAAATCGAATCGCCTTCTCTCACTCCATGAGTAGGCTGAAATGCTTCCATAAGCTCCCTATTCTAAATTAGTCGAATCGAGGGGGTGGTGATATAGAACATAATTATCCTGATGACCTTTGGAGGAAGTTTCGCGAGAAGAAACGTCTCATCACTGGAACTCCATGAAAGTCAATCAAAAGCTTTCTCAAGATCAATTTTAAGAAGCATTAAACTATGCTTTCCTATTTTTCTACTCATAGGGTGAAGGAGTTCTTGCGCCACAATTATGTTATCACATGTCTCGCTTCCCGGAAGAAAACTACTCTGCCAATATTATGATTTAACACAAGTTTGAGTCGTGTCACGAGAACCTTTGTTAGTGCGTTGTAGAAACATTGCAAAGTCCTATTGGCCGAAACTAATTGATCATCTCTGGGTTGTCAACTTTTGGAATCAGATGGAGCAGAGTTTCATTAAAGGTGATGGAGAATGTTCCATTCTCAAAGGCTTGAGAAATAAGTCGGTGAAGATCGTGGCTGATGATGTCCTAATTTTTTTGGAAGAAGATTGGATGAAATCCGTCAGGTCCGAGGCTTTTAAGAGGCCCCGTGTAGTAGATTCATGTGCATATCTCATTCATCGGTATTTTCTTTTCTAAGTCTTCAATCTCCTCAAAAGAGAGTGCTGGAAAACAGCTAGGGAGTTTGTGACTTGTGCTATTAGAGGCCGAGAAGATGCGAGTGAAATAATCAATAGCTAGACATTCAATTTTAGCTTATTGCCTTCAAATCTATGTCGAGAGGTGAACGAACTTTGTGTTTCTATCTTATAAGGTTGCCGAATTCTCTTTCGACTTTTGGAACCTAAGAAGTTGCTCTTCAAAAAAGACTAAATTATCTTCACTAGAGAGTTTTTGCTCTAATTTGGTAAGACTGCTGGTAGGATTAGTTTTTATAGCGCTTTGGATGCCTAGAATTTAAGGAAATTGTATATGTGTACTATCGGATAACATTTTAAGGACATCTGTTCCAACAATTGATTTCTAAGTTGATTATTCTAACCTCTCCATTCATAGATATCGATATCATACCCCTTTGCTTTTGTATCAATTGTCCAACTCATGCTTATAATATGATCAAATATATATATGTATATATGGGTTTTTGGCAAATTACCTTCATGTGTTATATGGTAAATTGGTAAGTTACTTCTCTGTGAAAAATAAGTTGGTCAAATACCTCATTATGATATCAAAAGTTGCACACCACTTCCCTGAAAAACTTTGTAGTGTAAATTTTATATGAAAATACAAAAATACCCTTACCAATATTAATATTTTCATTTGCATAATTTCGAATTAGATTTTACTGTATTTTCCTATTTTTTATAAAAATAAAAAGTTTAAGAAACAAGGCATTACATGTATATATCTAAGATTTTTTTTTATTTTAAATTTACATATAGTTTTACATTTTTTGATAGTTTAAAATATTAAATTAAAAGATATAATGTTTTTTTAAAGTAATGGGGGGTGTAAATGTCTTTTTTTTAAAAATCTAGTCCTCACTCTCATTTAAAGGGAGAGTGAACTACACCTCCATGCATAAGGGAGTAAAATGCCAACTTTTGAGATCACATAGAGGTATTTGGCCAAGTTATTTTTCACAAGGAGGTAACTTAACAATTTACCATAACATATGGAGGTAATTTGTCAAAACCCCTATATATATATATGTGTGTGTGTGTGTGCGCGCACGCGCGTGTGTGTGTTGTGTTTACTACCGGATATCAATGAATTTATATACGTTCAATGTAACCATCACATATGAATTCACAATAAAATGAAGTATATTCTCAAATCATGTGAATGAAAGAGTACAAAATGTATACAAAATTGATTTATTGGACTTCCCAACTGACGATTCAAGGCTTCCATGGAGGTGGTGGTGGTGGGCTACTTGGATACAAAGGTGGCACTCCCGAAAAAATGGTGTTCTTGTCAACTCCAAGGCCCCCGCTGGAGGTTAGGGACACCAACGCCGCTACGAGACCAGCATTACCAGCAATTGTTGGTTCAGTGTAGTTATAATTTGTACGAACATCTTTAAATTGGTCGTATCGATCAGGACCGCCAACCATTGCACCATTGATGATGTTGGGATTCGGGGTGCCGGCATCACGCCACCGCCAACCTCCGGTGCATGTGTATTTGACTCTGTTACTAGGAATGGAAGCTCCTCGGTGGTGCACGTGTTTTGGGTACTTCGAACCAAAGCCCACGATGTAGCTCATTTTCAATGGATTTGCACCTAATATATAGTTCATCTGCACAAAACAATATAATACACAATGCTCTCAGAATATTATGGACTAAACACTTTCATCATTGATAAATATTTACATTTAAGTTCACAATAAAAAAATTGTGATGGCAATTTTTTATTTACATGCTCCCCAAACATATTTTCTATAATTCTTATTTTTGGGATTCTGGTAAACGAAGCCCCATCAAAATATTATGGCAAAAAACCTCGTATTCTTATGCATAATTTAATAGGAAAGGAGAAAGAAAAAAGTTTTGGCTAATCCATGTGTAATGCCAAATTGATAATGAAGCCTTGTGAAATAGTTGACACTTGACAGATTAGTGATTACTCCATGCGTGGAGTAACTCATCTAATTTTTAAGTAGAAAAAGTTGCCTCTATCTTGGTATAAACTCACCTAATTAAACTTCCTGGTGGGGTAAATCTTTGCGCAAAATAGAAAAAGAAATACTATTTTTCTATAAAAGATGAATGTATTTTTCTTTTCTATACGATTAAAATTACAAATTAATAAACAAAAAAATAAAATAAATTCTTACGCTCCAATTATTTTATACCATTTTAGTTAAAAAAAATCAAGATTCTTTTACGCTTAATCTTTTTACGAGATTTTTATCAGATACGTTTAGGACATTTTTTTTTATCATAAGCTCTTCTTTTTACTAATTAAGACACTTAAGGAAATTCTTAAATAAGGATCAGTACCTGAGATGTGGCAAAATCTTTTAGAACACTGATTGGATGAAAATCTGGTCCACATGTCCATCCCGGAACGCCAGTAGCATTCAAATAATCAGCAAACAAAGATGCCAAGAATGCTGCATTTGTCACATACTGCAAATTTTGTGGTCTCCCATGACTCAGCTCTATCATTCCCCCTGTATACAAGGTATACAAGAGAATTACATTCAATAGAAGCAATTTATTAATTAATTCTAAGACCGTTGTAATTCAAAAGCGTTAATTAAATATAATGGTGTTGTTAATTTACCTTTAGTGAAGTTAAAGACTTGATATTTTTGAAGATAAGAGCACATGGTGAGTCCGGTGACATTATGGTACACCCTCAACATATCCTCGTACGGGTATCCAGGGCTAAGAAAGAGCCTCATTCTGGTTAAAAGTAACATCGCAGCAGGCAACTTATTGTCCCAACTCAACACGCTCAAATCTGGGATCATGTAAAAAGCCTTGGAGTTGGTAGGCAAGCCCGGATCCGTTGCTAACGAGAAATAACTAATGTTTCCCGTGGCGTAGTACAGCCATGCCGCGCCCCACATGTACTCGTCGAAGTAGTTTGTAGAGTTGTAGTAAGAGTCGATATAAGGGTTGCCACGAGAGTAAGGCCTCCTCTTGTTTTTGTCACGTGCGAATTCAAAGACAGTTTCGGCCCCTTTGGAAAGCCTTTGGGAGTAGGAGGCGTCGTCCCTAAAAACGATTGAGGCGGCGGCCATTGCTGCTGCCATCTCGCCCCCGAGGTCGGAGGCGCTGGACGCGGTCTGCACTGGGCGAGTGTAGTCCATGTCTTCGGGCTTCTGCCAGCAGTAATGGTCGTTTGGTGTTGTGTCGTTGATTCGTGATCCACCAACCTTAAATTAGTCATGGAAGAAACTCTATTAGTCGGTGTAACAATCCATAAAAAGAACATCAACACCATATATAACTAGAGATACATATCAATTGCAATTCTACTAAAATACTATCTACATAGGCTAATACTCTATCAATGAAAGTACATTTCAACGTTTTAACATGCATATATGTGTACCTGGCTGTAGATTTTGTCAATATTAGTGGCTGAGGAGTTGAAGGTGAGGAGCAAATAGTCAGTGCCCCATTTGATAAGGTCTCTAACATGATCATACTCTCCAATGGCCCTATACTTGTGCTCGTATTCAATCACACTCCAACTCAGCATTGTCATCGCAAAAGACATCGGAAAATGAAACTTTATATTGTCACCGGCGTCGTAGTAACCTCCCACCAGCCCTCCTTTAATATCCGTCAGATCTGACCCGTCTTGCATCCCGGAGTTGCCTCTCCATGATATACCATTGTTCTTCGACAAATTTCCAGCTGCATGATTATATATGAAAAATCAAAAAAATAATATAAATAAAAGTTTTAGTAAAAAATTTAGTGCATAACTCACATCAAGCATACACACACATATATATATATATATATATATATATATATATATATATATATATATATCTAAAAGAAACCAACCATTGCAATTTTGAAGTTCTTAAAATAATTTACAAATTTTTTGAAAACAAAAGCTTCATTGGGTGCTAAAAATGTCAAGAAGGTTAAATTTGTTTTATGGATATATAGTTAGTTGAAACTCAAACCAATTATAAAATAATTTTTTAAATTATTACTATTACGGTATTACCTATAATATTTTTCCAAACTTGGCCCTATAAATTTCAAAGTCCATATGCAGAGGTATATATATTGATAGTGGTTCAAATTTCAGATGGTGTTTACTTATCACTTATCAGGATATAATGTTATTTGTGAAAATATAAATATTGATAAAAGGTTTAGAACATGGTATAGACCAAATTAATTTCTGAACTATATAAAATGGTGTTGGTCGAGAAAATTGTCAATAAAAACTATTTCGATGAATGATCGAGATTCGAGATATAGATGCCAAAAATGGATTGGAAGGACACGGAGGTTTTTGAGATAGAGTCAAAAGTTCTCTTCCAGATAACTACGGGCCACAAAAGAACAACTCTAGTTGTTGACAGAATCAAAGATGACCTTCCAACTAAATACATGTAACAAATCATAACACATAATTGTGTAATAAAAAAAGAAGCAAATTACAACGCATAAAATATTTAGTAGAATTGTACGTTGTAAATTATTTTTATGTATCTTCACCAAAATGTTATCTTCATCAAAACGTAGTACATTGTAGGTTTGTACTTTTTACTAATCTAATATAATTAATCGACCACAGTATATAAGTATAAACGAAAAATTCACTTACTTGACCTGAGGCAATTTCGATCTAGAGCTGATAACATCTGTATTTAATATTTGTTTGGTACAGGTACCCTGTAAATCTATGTGAACTACCGAAAGATTATAAAAGAAGCACACGACCACTACCTCTAAAGATTTTTGTTATGATTTGGACCGTACAGATTAAGTAATATGGGCTTCAATTTCTATCATGGTATCAGAGCCAACCCAAAGACGTATGTTGGGCTCCGCGACCTACCCACGTGATGGCACCGAAGATAATTACCGGGCCACACGTGAGGGGGCGTGTTGAGAATATATTGTCCCACATCGCTAGGGTATGGTCTTGGATTAATGTTAATAAAGAGAAGTTCCCCCTCCACTTAATAAGGCCTTTTAAGTGGAGTAACATGGGCTTCAATTTCTATCATGGTATCAGAGCCAACCCAAAGACGTATGTTGGGCTCCGCGACCTACCCACGTGATGGCACCGAAGATAATTACCGGGCCACACGTGATGGGGCGTGTTGAGAATATATTGTCCCACATCGCTTGGGTATGGTCTTGGATTAATGTTAATAAAGAGAAGTTCCCCCTCCACTTAACAATGCATTTTAGTGGAGAAATATGAGTTTCAATTTCTATCATCTAGGGCATATTTATTTGAAAGTATATCCATATTTCTAAATAAAGTGGAATCTACGTCCTGGTTAAGCTTTTTTTAAAGTGAAAAAGAAAAACATATATCTAATTAAACCTCGAAGGCTGACCCAGACTCTACTTTAACAAGATATATATATAGTTTTATTTTGACCGTAGTAGACTAATAATTTAACGTCACAATTAGTTATCAGTTACTAATTTGCGAGAAGGACGTCTAAGTACGAAAATTAGCAGCTATGAGTCTATGACCAAGTATACAACACGCCATTAATTGGTCTTTTACACAATAAAACTTAAAATGGGCGGCCAATATATATTGCTAATATTGTCAACGTTAATATATAAAAAGTAAAAAGGCTGAAAGCATAAGCAATGACGACGCATAATCTGGAATATCATGTATTCACCGCGTATGATAATATTAGCAAAGGCCGGCGTGTTGGAATTTGGAACTTGGAACTGTTAACCACACTGACATACCATTGTTAGAATTATTATGTTAACTATCTTGTAACACTTAGAACACATTTTCATTTAGACAGTAAACGATTTGAGAATTTAAAAAAAATAAAAATTGATTGTAGAAATCGATAAGTGGATTACCATAATAATCTGATTGGATTATCATCTCAGCTACGTAAACATGGTTCTCGTTGTCATATATACAACTAATATACGCATGATCACATAGTTGTATTTCATAAGAAATAAATCATATAAGATATCCGGGAGCACTTTTCGCACGAATGGATTTGGAACAAGAAAATACATTTTCAGATTGCATTTTGCCCGCTCGGTGATATATATCAGTGTTTTGAACAATCACCATTAATTAAATTTAAATTTGAGAAAGTTGAATGACTTGTAAGTTTTTCTTATTATATGGTAAATCTTGTCTTTCCCCTTTTGTCTCTAGAACTCAATAATTTGAACTATATATTTAATTTGTTTTTGAAAGAAAACAAAGTACTTTTATTGTAACTAATTTTATTTTTTCTAGTGTAATCAGTACAGTTCGTTTTAAAAAAAACGCATTAGATAATAAAGATAACATTTTCTATATATTTTTCATTATGCTCTAACTAGCTATGTCATTGTTGTCATGTAATTACATTTGCAAACCCCGTATAAATAAACAAAAACACTTTTGAAAAGAAAAATACTTAGAAAGTGGAAAACCACATATGCACTTATTTACACACAGGGGAAAAAAGTTACATTGAGGGCAAGCAACCAATAAAAAAGTTACATTGAGGGCAAGCAACCAATAAAAATCCATCAAAACAAATTTAGAATTAATTTATTTGGCTAATCCATGAAGAAACCCTTTCTCTGAATTATATTTACTGTTTGACCTTACTTTTCGTTTTTCTTTAACTAATTGCTGTAATTTAGTTTTTCTGTACCCATTCATTGTTGTTAAGTAACGTCCCTAAACCTCTAAAAGTAATTAAACACAACACTTAGAAAATATATGCGCAATAAATTGCATGAAGAAAAAAAATATAAAAATCAACCAATAATAAAGTCGTACTTACACTTTTGGGCGTTGAAGAAGAGAAGCGCCTTGTGGAGCGCAGCCGTGTAATTATCCGGCGGCGAGGGCGGCGATTTGTGCTTCGGCAGCGACTTGGATATGATGATCGGAAGCCCAATCACCACAAACGCGATGGCGATCAAAGCAAACGTCCATTTAAGCGCGGTGCGACTACATACGATGCACCCGAGGTCCACGTACTTTTTCTTCTTTTTATTCCGATCGGATGATAATAGCCAGCTTTGTTGCGTCTCATCCAGATTACTATAACGTTGTTGATGTGAAAATGAAGCCCTATCCCAATCCATGTTCCTACTCTTTTCATCGTCCGCCAACGTCGTCGTCGTTAACTCTCCCCCGTGGATTTCCAATGCTCCTCCTCCCCATTGATTATGCATTTTTTGTTTTTGGCTTTCAAATTGGAATTTGGAAGACTAAAGGGATATATTTTTTTTGTGATATTAATTAGAAATGTGTAGGATTGCATTTATGATTTATGAGTCAAAAGGGATATTTGAGTTGGTACTGAGAACAAGAAATTTATTGAATGCGGGGCTCATGGATTTAAGAGCTACTCACCTTTAATTTTATTTCCCTCTTCGATAATAGAAATCTGTATTAATTGATGTTTTTATGGATGAGAGGAAAGAAAGAAAATCTGGGATTGGTTATTAGTATCAGTGGAATTTACTACAATGAAATTAATTCAATCGGGAGTATCGTATATATATGTATATATAGATGAATTTATTTGATGGTATTAATTGAAATATTACAATAATAAAGCAAAAGTTGACCTGGTTGGGTTTTTCAGTTCTCTGATATGAGAATTAGTTCCAATTGTTTTACTCCAATGTGTTTTTTGGGGATATATGAAAAAGACTGATAGCTGGAGAGTGATTGTGAAATGTTAATAAGTAAACAGTTTGCATCTTGCTAGCTCATGTATACGTAACTAATTTGCAATTCGTAGGGTTATATTAAAAGATGACTTTTGGCTGGGCAAAAGTAAACATTCCTTTAAAATCCTGATTAATGTGACAATCGATAATAGTATATTCGGCCAAAGTATTGATTTTGAGTGGTGCTAGTTCTTGTGCATGTTGTGTGGGCAATTAATTGGTATTTTGTCACGTCAAGTTGCTAAAATAATACAGTTTGTGTCTAAAAGGAAAAAAACTATCACTGTTTCAATTTCGTGTGATTGGAACGTACCATAAATTTTAAGGAAGTTCCATTTTTAACTGCGGCGAAGGAATTAAACTATAGTTACTATTAAAACTAAAAACGAAAGTTATTATTAGTGAGCAATAATTGTATTTCTGAATCTCTCTACACTCTACAGAGATATCTGATTGCAATTAGAGCGTGATCAGTGAGCAATTATTGTAAGTGATGAGCAATTATCGAATTGTTAGGAGGTAAAGATGTACCTAATATATGCATATTAATTATTTGAGGAAATGTGACAGATCATGGGCTGCAAAAACTACCATATAAGCACGTCCTTGTTTTTTAAGAGCGGTGCTTGTTCTAACAGCCAATCAGTCTGTAATTGGAATTGCAATGATATATATTCAAAAGTTCTAACAAATAACTCTTACTTTAAACCGGAACTAAACATTATATGTAGACGTTGTTATACGCTGCTTGTCAATATTCTATTATTAAATTGATATAGTTACGGGTTAATAGTTTGTGATTCTTGAATGTACTAAAACAAATTATGTCCCCTTTTTATTTAATTTCTAGTTTCGCGATATAAAGGGGGAAGTAAATTTAAAGAAAAGTAGTATACTTCCTACATTTGTCTAATATGTACGTACTGGAACAAATTCAATGCTATCTGGTGGAATGAGTCTCAACTAATCTCCTTAATGTAATTATTTATCATATAATAATAATATATATAGGCACATTAAGTCATTAACATATTATGTCTTGACTTGGTGATATATATGGATTTCCTCGGTCATTCTATCATTGTTTGGTAGAAGGCTTAGATGTGAGTGACAAGCATGTTGGTCAATTATTCGAGGTTTTATAAGTTATTCGAGGTTTTGTAAGTTAAGGCCCAAATAGAAAAAAAATATTAAACTGACTGCAAGGTTCAAATTTCGTCAAATTTCGCTTCAGCCTTCACGCATTGATTTAGTTAAATATCACTAATATTTGAAATTTCAATAATATCAATGACACATCTTGCAACTTAATAACATATCAAACGGGTTCATATTTTTATAATATCAAATAAAATAAAAAAAGCAGAGAAGAAAAATTATTCGTCTCTCCGCATGAGAGTTCCGAGTCTCTATTTTTTAGGGCATCGTCTTTCTTCTATTGAAGGGCATTAGCGATCGTGGGTGTTGCGTAGTCTCCAGCTTTGACGCCAGTACCTCGTAATCTTGGCAATTGGGGGAGCTTCGGGTTCGGTTGTTTCGGTTCCTTGTTCCTCACGCTAGGGTTTTGGCGTTTTTTTTCTTCTCATTATTCTCTTCGTTTGCTCTCTTTCTCGGCCGATCACCTGGATTCGGGGCTCTTTTGGAGTCTAACCTTTTGTTTTTTGTGCTTCCTGTTCAGGTGTGTTTGGTCTTGCTCTCAAAGGGATCGCTTTCACCTCTTGGCTGCCCTGACCGTAACCCACCGCAACACATTCTCAACTGACTGGTACTGGGGTAACAATGGACTAAGAATGTCGTAAACTTCGTAACGGCCTTGCTTTGACTGAGGAGGAGGGTGAGGGGGACGGTTTTCTCATCCCAGATATTACATGGCAACATGATAACGTGGAATCAAAATTGGTGTTAGTAGGACGTCTCTTGTCCGGTAAAACAACAAATTTTACCTCGTTCTGCATGATGATTAAGACATTGTTCAACATTGTTCAAGGCAGGAAAGGGCTTTGAGATTACACGCATCAACGAGGATAGAATTTTGTTCAAGTTCTTTCACAAACTGGACATAGCGAAAGCACTTCAGGGTTGTCCATGGTCGTTCGACAAGAATGTGCTTGTGCTAGCTTCGGTTGATGAGAATGAAACTCCTATCGCTACGTACTTGGATTACTGTAGTTTCTTTGTTAGAATATATGACATACCATTGGCACGACAAACAAAGGCAACCGCATATCCAATCAGCAACTTGCTCGGTATAATGGAGAATGTCGAGTTAGCGGAATCGCGGGGACTCAACATGCGGATTTGGGTTAAGATCAACATTACCACACCTATACTTTGCTTCATGAAAGTGAGGGGTAGCGAGGGACAAAAAATGGTGGTTTGTTTCAAGTACGAACGCTTACCGAACTTTTGCTACCTCTGCGGGTTGTTGGGACACATAATGGCGGACTGTGATCTGAAATATAAGGTGAATCATGAGGAGGAATCATCGCTGCCATACGAGGATTCTCTCTGAGAAAACTCAAACAGGGCGTGTACATATGTTGGAGAGTTTTTTTCGGACAAATGATGGCGAGGGGGTCCGAACCCATCGAATGGAGGATGGTTCTCACCAGGGGGTCGAGGGTTTTTTGCTCACAATAGACCCCGACATTCTAACCAATTGTGGCATCTTAACCGGGATGCTTCCTCACAATCCTCCGAGCAAACACACACAACAACTTGTTTTCGCGAAGGTTGCGTGGGTGGTGAACGACATGATCAAATCCAGATTTTACGAGCGGGGTTGGTAAAGAAAATCCTGAGGAGGGCAATGATGAGGACCGAATGGGGATAGTCATTGGGGTGCAACATATTTTTAGTCATCTCACAAAGGATTTAGATAATACGACATTAAGCAGAACGGGAGTTGGTTCAGAGGGAATCGGTCGAGGTCACCGCAGCAGTTGCTACTAATTTCTGGGTCACTAGCGAACGAAAACGGGATGGAAGTCGAGTGGTTCGGCGCGAAGGGATCACGAATCGGAGTGTTGTTATTCGGGAGGCTAGGAATGGTCAGAAATGTCTCTTTAATGACGAAGGTACTGAAGTGCAACGGGTATATAAAAGGGAGAGATTGGAAGAGCTCACAATGGAAATTGATGACCTTTTGGCGGCGACTGCAGAGCAGTCCTGCCCTTCTCAATGTGTCTCCTATGCTGGAACTGTCAGGGATTGATAAACCCTTGGACAGTTCAGGAACTACGTCAGTTAGTTTCGAGTTTCCACGCATGTTAGAAAACCATATTGATGTCGTAATTGTTGGCAACGAGGGTGATTAAGATTGGCAATTATCGGGGTTTTATGGAGAGCCGGACGGGACTAAGCGCATGCGTACGTAGAACTTACTTCGTCAACTTCGACGTGTCTCATCGCTACCGTGGGTTTGCGCAAGGGATTACAACCAAGTATCTAATCATGAGGATAAAAAAGGCGGTGCGCGTCGTCCTAGCTGGTTGCTTAGGAATTTTTTAGATACACTGGTGGACACGGGGCTGAGTGAACTTGATTTTTTTGGGCCACAATTTACGTGGTGTAGTAGGCGGCCAACATTGCATACAGTGTGGGAGAGGCTGGACCGAGCCTGTGCCGATTTACCTTGACGTGATTTGTTTCCAAAAGCAACAGTCGAGGACGTCTTTACCATACGGTCGGATCATCATGCGATTTTGATACGGTTGAAAGAGAGTCAGGAAAAGGCTCGACCTTATTCTTATTTCAAATTTAAGGCGAATTGGCTATTGAAAGCCAAATGTGAGGAGGTGGTGTCGCGCCGTTGGAGTGATTTTGGGGACAGGGAGCCGCGTGATAAACTAGAGGGGTGTCGGATCGAACTGAGGCGCTGGAATAAAGTGGATGGGCTCGACATGAAGCGTCGGATTGAAGGCTTAAGGAAAGAGTTTATCCGACTTCGAATGGGAATCATCACAACCGAATCTAAATTAGAGGAGCAGCGCATCAGTGGGAAACTCGAGGAAATTCTGGATTCGAAGGAGATCTATTAGAAGCAACGGGCTAAGGTTCAATGGCTTCAGGAAGGGGATCGGAACACTGCATATTTTCTCAGACGAGCCAGTGAAAGGAAAAAGAAGAAGGAAATTAAGGGTATCCGGGATGAGGAGGGCGTTCTTTGTACCTCTCCTTATGAGATTGATCGGGCCACTATTGAGTATTTTACCTCTATTTTTCAGTCCAGTGGTCCTTTAGAGGCGGCTATTGAGGATGTGTTGCGAGAGATCGACGTGCGGGTCAGCCCTGAGGTGAACGAAAGCTTATTGCAACCATTCACAGCGGAGGAGGTACGCAAGGCTCTAAAAGATATGTATCCTTTTAAGTCTCCGGGTCCAGATGGTTTTTCTCCTATTTTTTATCATAAATTTTGGCATATTGTTGTCGATGATGTGATTCGTTTTGTTCCGTCGTTTCTCAATGACCGTGTTCTTGTTCGTAGCATAAATCTTACTCATATATCGCTTATCCCTAAATGTCCTAACCCCAAAGTAATGACTCAGTTTCGACCAATTAGCCTTAGCAACGTGAGTTTTAAGATTGCGTCGAAAGTTCTAGCTAACCGTCTAAAACCATTCTTTCGTCTACTATTTCTCCTTCCCAATCCGCTTTTGTGCCAGGTAGCCTCATCACAGAAGTTAACCATTTTTTGAAAAATAAAAGGACAGGAAGGCGTAGTTTCATGACGTTGAAGCTGGATATGAGCAAAGCTTACGACCGTGTTGAGTGGCCTTTTCTGGAGAAGGTAATGCTTAGATTAGGATTTGATTCGAGTTTTGTGTCTCTTATCATGATGGATGTCCTATCGGTTTTGTATTCTATTTTAATTAACGGACGTGAGTCGTGTGGTTTTTCCCCGAAAGGGGCATTAGGCAGGGGGACTCCTTGTCCCTACCTCTTCTTATTTGTTTTTGAAGTTTTTTCAGCTCTTATTGCCAAAGTAGAGGAACGGGACGAATTACGGGGTGTCAAAATTTACCGCCAAACACCGGTAGTATCGCACTTGCTTTTTGCGGACGACACAATTATTTTTTGTGAAGCGAATGTGGATTCGGCGAGGAGTATTAAGGGGATTTTTGGATCACTTTGAGAGTGAGCTGGGACAAAAAATAAATCTCGACAAATCCGTGGTTGTCTTCAGTAAGAATACGGGGGCGCAAAGTAGGTTGGACGTGGGGAATTTATTGGGTGTGGCGATCGCAGAAAAATATGATAAATATCTTGGCATGCCCTTCGTGGTTAGAAAACCAAAGAAAGAGATTTTTGAGTTTATTAGGGAAATAGTGTGGAAAAGAGCGCAAGGGTATAAGGGCAAAACCTTATCAGGGGTAGGGAAAGGGGTTCTTGTGAAAGCCGTCATGCAATCTATACCGACGTTTATTATGAGTTGTTTTCGCTTACCGGATACGTTGATAACATAAATTGACTCTATCATATGCAACTATTGGTGGAGTAGTGGCACTCAGAATAAAATTCATTGGATTGTGTGGGATCAGATGTGCCGTCGAAAGAACGAAGGGGGACTTGGTTTTTGGGATTTATGAGCTTTTAATTTAGCTTTAGTCACCAAACATACATGGAGAATTTTCACGGATTCTTCGAGTTTGGTAAGTAGGCTAATTAAAGCAAAATATTTTTCGAATAACGAGTTGTGTGATGCACGGCTTGGAGCAGCACTATCCTTTTCATGGCGTGGAATTAGGGAGTCGCTCGTGATTTTGAAGAAAGGGCTTCGGTGGCAGATGGGGAACGGAAATTCTATCACAGTTTGGCACGGCATGTGAATTCCATAATCGACCACCTTTCGTCCTATCCCTCCCGTGTGTCAAGATGAACCTTTCCTTATGGTTAGTGATCTTATCGACAATAACACGGACATGTGGGATATTGAGGTGTTGAGGAATTATTTGTGGGAAGTGGACGTCAAATTAATCCTCTCTATTTTGCTAGGTGAACCGAGCAACAATGACCGTCAAGTTTGGCATTATGAAAAGAAAGGCATTTTTACGGTTAGAAGTGCATACCACCTTGTTAACCCTAAAAAATAATATAGGGATTAACCGAAGCGTTAACCCTAAAAAATACGGATTAACTTAAGGACGGTACTATGCCACGAAGTATCAGGAGGGCCCACCGAGTGCCGCAAACCCAAAGTGGTAAAAAAACAACACCCGCGAAGAGGCACCTAAGCATCCCTTGGAAAGTCACGATGAATAAAAATAAGATATCCACGCGGCATCGGAAAAAGAATAAAATCACGATGGACCCGCGAGACTTCGATATCCATCGAAGCGCCAAGAGAGACCAAAACGAGGACCCCGAGTACCCCAAAATAAGAGAACATCCCCTCACTGAACAATTCGAAGGTAACGAGCTACCGGAGCATATCTCATGAAGGATAAAACACAAGAACAACGCCCTATCAAGGTCAAAAAGCCATCGGAACACATGTTATGAAGAACAAAACACAAGGACAGTGCCCTATCGGAGTCGACCATCTATCTGAGTACATATCACGAAGACTAAAACGCAAGATAGACCCCTATCAGGACTATAATGGTATCAGACGAATACCCAACCTCATGTATAAAGCTCTCCCAAGGAATCTAGCCTATCGGAGAAAAGAACCCGAGAATCAGCTTATCGGAGCCTCCTGAAAGTCATCGGAAAGGATAGGAATTTGTCCCAGTCAACGCCTAGTAGATGAATGGCTTGGAGATAAAGTGTATATTATCCTCTCATGCACATTGCGACACATGTATTTTACTAAAAACATGCACAGTGACACATGTCCCCTAAATACCTCTATATAAGGGGTACCCCATGTCAAATTATTATCATTTTCAATTCAACTCAACACAAGCAAGACCTACAATTCTCAGTGACTAAAAAGAGGGATGTTTTCTTCATACCCAAGCTTCTGAACTTCCAGACAAGGCGTTCCAACCCTTATAATCTCGTTAATTGGGTTTAAATAACAAACATGTTAACAAAATGGCGTTGTCTGTGGGAACGCCATAAAACCTGTCTTTGAGCACGTTCAGCAAGTGCTAACATTATGGACGACTTGTTCGACAGCAATAGTCCTTGGACCCACCAGGAAAATTCGAAAACTACCCCCTCGGTACGTCGATCTGAGGAGAGAGATTTTATCAACATCCCTAGGTCCGTCTTCGAAAGGCTCGTGGAAGCCACAACTCGGAGAACACCACGAAGATCTGAGAATTCCCCTAATCCACCCTCCGAGTCACCATACCAGAGAAATTACCCTTCGAAAAGAAGGGAATTCCGTAAAAGATGGAGCCCTACCCCCGCCTCTTGGCATCACGAACCCCTATGAAAACCACATATGTGTTATAACTATGAGGAAGCCCCGAGGGCCGGTCAGAGGGAGGAAAGGACATACCCCTCGGATTACCCGACGCCTTTTCCCCCTACGGGCGTAGATCACACCCTATGGGGGAATACTCGACGGTCTACGTAAGGAGATAGGAGACATCAATAAAACTATAGCCCCCTAAGGAGTATCCGACATACAAGACCTCCCCCTTCGTCCCCGAGATCGCCCTGGCCACGATCCCTTCAGGGATGCGGCCCATCAACGCCCCTTCGTACACAGAAGACAATGACAGAAGAGATCCACATGATCACATCCACCAATACTTGGCAGGAATGGACATATCCTCCGCCCTCGATCATGCCATATGCCACGTTTCCCAGTTACCCTTGAAGGGCGAGCTCAAGCTTAGTTTACCCATCTTCCACCTAACTCTATAGTTAGCGTTGTCCGATTGGCCAACCTGTTTGTACGACAGTTTGCCTGTAATCGACAATACCCTAAATCCTCTACGCACCTCTTTACGGTTAAGCAGCAGAAGGATGAACCCTTGCGAGGATACATAAAATGCTTCTCAGATGAAGCTTTAGATGTCCCGAATGATAGCCCAACTTTCCTAGCTGACATATTAACCTAGGGACTCCGAATAGGTGATTTCTTCTGATACCTTATGTATAACCATGTTACGGACATGAACGAGCTTATGCAAAAAGCAGAAACGTATATCTTCATGGAGGAAGCTGAAAACTCGAAGAGGCACATGGAGAATGATGACAACGAACGACAGGAACGCACCGAACATGAGGCGAAGGCTAAAGAGAAGGGTAAGGAAGGGAAGCCATCTCAACGCAAGGACGACGACGGCGTGGTCAAAAAATACCTGCTACTTGTGTCCCTGCCCCCGATGACCATCGCCCCCGAAGAGGTACTAAATGTGATGAGAGGTAATAATGAATTACGCTGGCCTCTACCGGCCAAATTTCCTTACAGAGATAAAAACTCGGGGAAGTACTGTAAGTACCATGAAACCGAAACCTATGGACATACCACAGAGAAATGCACCACCCTAAAAAGGCAAGTGCTTCGTCTCCTAGAGGCTGGGTACTTGAAAAACTACTTAAAGGAGAACAACCCCGAGGAGCCAAGACCGAACGTGTGGAAAAGGCCGCGAGGGGAGCAGAAGGAGGAAGAGGCGACCCCTAGCCAGCGGTCCCGAGAAAAAATGGTGGGGCATCGAAGCCTACCTCCCCCACCTCCCAGAATCCTATGAGGATAACGCTCATTCGGGGCGAACGATTAACATGATAGAAGGGGGAGATATTTCGATAACACCCCAAGGTAAGAAGAAGAAATATTTAAAAGAAGCAAGACGAATGGAGCAAGGACTCCATGTTTGCTCCGTTCAGGGAACAAGGCTGCCCAACATCACCTTCGGACCCGAGGATTTGAAGGGTATAATTTACCCCCCACGAAGATCCCTTGGTGATTGAAGCTACCATTCACGGAATTGAGATCCAGAGGATCCTTATTGATACGGGCAGTTCAGTGGATGTCCTATTCCTACCTATCTACCTACCTTTCTATGGGACTAAAGAAAGAACGACTAGAGATGGTGGAGGTCCCCCTAGTAGGCTTTTCGGGAGAAGCTTGTAATACCCTCGGGACCATAATTCTTCCCATGTAATGGGGAGAGGGAGCCCTACGAAGAACAGAACCCATAAAATTCTGGGTGGTGGAGGCCTCGTCAAGGACGTACAATGCCCATATGCGGACATCCCTCTATTCGGTCCTTCGAAACGATTCCCTCCACCCTGCACCTTAAAGTAAAATTCCCTACCTGCTCAGGTATCGCAGAAGTTCGAGGGAGCCAAGACAAAGTTAGGGAGTGCCGCATGAACGCTATTCCTCCAAAAGAGGATGAACTAGCCCTCGACAATAGTAAAAGGCATAAGACCGAAGAAATATGGGTATGCCCTCTGATCGGGATGGGGTATAACAACATCATATTTGTCAAAAGCCAGATTATACTCAGCAAAAAGAGTCATGATGAACTCTCCATACTCAGTACTAACAGCGGACCCAACACATCCTCTGCCCATCATCCTCGAAGGGCTCAAAGGGAGCATGTTAAACACCGAAGAGTGATCGGCAAAAGAATAAGAATCCGCATGCGAATACCTTAACATCGCCATCACCGAGGAGCTCCCCACGATGGCCGACAGACCCTCATCGGTCCCACATCTCGACCCATGGGAAAACTCTCGGAGGATACGTGGCGAACGCCTAGCAGCAACGAAGGATTCTGTGTCGAACTCCGAGGGGAAGTCCTCAAAGAAACCGAACCCCCTGCTTAAAGTGCGGAGGCATCATCTTTTCAGGTAAGTCCCTTACTACCCTTTATCTTGCTATAATAAACTTAGTTTAAAAACTAACTTTGCAAAGAAATAAGTGAATAGCTCAATACAATATCTGAAAAGGAAATTTGGAAGTAAGTGCGAATATTTACTGACTCCAATCATATATATATATATACTCAGGACATTATCCTTTACCGAGTTAAGCTTGAGTTGTCCAAGTAAAATTATAGCCAATGCCACGTGCCAGTGGATGTCTCTATTTAGAGAAAAGTAAATCCAGAGTTTGCCATGCAAACGGACACATCCAGCTAAATAATTTACTTGGCCAGCAAGAATGTGATTTAATATTAACTCTGGAGTTAAAGGAGGGGGTCCCAGTATTTATTTATGCTAAAAAGTTATAGTAGCTATAAATACGAAAAAGACGAAATAAAGAAAAAATAATAAACTAATCGTCCATTCATGAAAAGGCAGAGGAGTCCTCGGAAAATAAGTACAAACATGAAAAATACTTACAAATGCCAAAAGTTCGAAATTTAAAAACCTAAACATTAAAATACTAAAATTCAAAACAAAAAAATACTAAGCTACGTTGTCGTAGTCGGTGGATGTGGGGCCGAAGGAGTGGAAGGAGTAGCTTCCCCGGACGGAAGAGTTGTCAGACTCAGGATGTTGGGCGGCACAACTATCAGAGGCAACTGGGTATCAGGAGGTAGAACACCCTCGGAATCGGCAGGCCTCGGGATCACGTCACCAATCCCAGGCCTCGAAGGAGAAGGCGAGGGAGACACCTGGGGAGACAAACCACTATGTTTCTTGAAGAGATCATAAGCCTCCTCGGAGTTGACTGGCTTCTTCATCTTACGGAGGTCAAAAGCCTACTGTAAGTCAACGCCCGGCCTCAGTAACCCCATTGCCAACTTAGCGCACTCAAGGTATCCCCACAACAGATGCCCCGTCAGAAGCCCTTGGTGCCGTTTCTCAAAAAAGACCCGAGCATTGTCGCACAGTCTCCTTCTGGATATATCGAACTGCCGCATCCACCTTAGTTTGTAATTCCTCGGAAGAAATGGTTGTGGCTAATTTCTCCGAGACTGACTCTGCACGGTCAAGAGCTTGGCCCTGCTGCACCTGAAGGCTTCTTTCCCGTTTTTGCGCCTTCTCTTTCTCCTTCTCGAGGAACACAATTCTAGCCTTCGAAGCTTTCTCCGAAGCTTCCAATTCCGCGAATGCGGTCTGCAGACGCTTCATCTCCTTGTCCTGCCTCTTCATCTCATTCTGATCCTCCACCCACCTGAAATCATAAGACGCTATCTTCTCCCGAAGAACCCTCATCTCGTTCTGGTCCTCCTCCCTACTGGAATTGAAGGACGCTACCTTCTCTCGAAGAACCCTCACCTCGTCCTTGTCCTTATTATAACCCTGCTTCACCACGATAACAGCTTCTCTAGCCTTCCCGACCTAAAAAGAGGAAATATTTGGCGTAAGATCATATGAAGATAAGATACAAATAAGGATAAATAGAAGGGAAAAAAACACTTTACTGTCCAATCTTTGGCCCGTTTTGCACTTACCTATCCAACCTTTTTTTTTTTACACTTTACTGTCCAACTTTGCATTTTTTGACACGCGACTGTCCGATCTTTGTTTTCCGGCAAGTCTCCACCGAAAAACGTCACTATGCGACCAATGACGTCACTTAGTAAGGGTATTTTCGGTACTTCCAATTAAATCTTAAAAAAAAAAGCAAAGTATATAAAAAAACAACAAAAAAATACATTAATGAAGAAACAACAAAAAAATACATTAAAAAAACAACAAAAACGGGCCAAACCTTGAAAACTATTTATAAAACATAATAAATAATTTAATAATTTATAAAATTATAAAAAACAACAAAAAAAAATACATTAATAAAGAAACAACAAAAAACACATTAATAAAAAACACAACAAAAAAATACATTAAGAAAAAAAAATCTCATCTTCACCACTACCCCCCACCCCCTACCACGCCGGAGCGCGACGATTCGAGCTTTGGACTTTGGAGGACTGGTGGAGAATCAATTTGTGGATTCGAGCATGAGGCTGATTTGCTCCAAGGAGATCGACGGTAGGCGGTGGAATTACTTCGAGGAGAATAGCGCCGGTGGTGGTGGTGCGAAGCAGTGGAAGAAGAATTCAATTCGTGTTGTGAGCTTGTAGACTCCTCAGGCGCCTGTTGATGGTGGTGGCGGCTGTGAGTTTAGGGTGGTGGTGGAACCGGGGGGTTGTTGTTGGTGGTGAAGATGATATTTTTTTTTGTTTTTTCTTTATTAATGTATTATTTTTGTTGTATATTTATAATTTTTATAAATTATTAAAGTATTTATTATGTTTTATAAATAGTTTTCAAGATGAGATTTGTTTTATTAATAAATATTTTTTGGTTTTTTATTAATGTCTTTTTTTTTGGTTGTTTCTTTATTAATGCATTTTTTTGTTGTTTTTTATAATTTTTGTAAATTATTAAAGTATTTATTATGTTTTATAAATAGTTTTCAAAATGAGAATTTTTTTGTTGTTTCTTTATTAATGTATTTTTTTATTGTTTTTTATAATTTTAATAAATTATTTAAGTATTTATCATATTTTGTAAATAGTTTTTCAAGGCCACGAAATTTTTTTTTATTAATTTTTCTTGTTTTGTATTTCTGCCCCTCAACTTTTTTTTGTGTAAAAAATGTTTTTGGCTGAAAAAATATAACTTGGCAGGGCGTTTTTCGACTAGAATACCTGCTTTTTTGTTGTTTTTTTAATGTATTTTTTTGTTGTTTCTTCAATAATGTATTTTTTTGTTGTTTTTTTATATACTTTGCTTTTTTTTTTTTACGATTTAATTGGAAGTACCGAAAATACCCTTACTAAGTGACGTCATTGGTCGCATAATGACGTTTTTCAGTGGAGACTTGCCGGAAAACAAAGATCGGACAGTTGCGTGTCAAAAAATGCAAAGTTGGACAGTAAAGTGTAAAAAAAAAAAAGGTTGGATAGGTAAGTGCAAAACGGGCCAAAGATTGGATAGTAAACTGCATTTTTCCCTAAATAGAAATGAAAAGATAAACTTACCATAAGCCCCGTCCAGTTGAGGCAAGTCTGCATAAAATGAAAGCCATCGACATGAGTGGCATTAGAAGAAACAAAGAAGCGAAGGACTTCTCCGAAGGCTTGATCCAAGGTCTGCATCGATGGAAAATCCTTCAAACGGGGAGGAACTCCTGGAAAAGGCATCCCAAAAGAAATACCCCCTGGGGAAACAGTCACCGGAACTGTGGTAACAGCAGCGAAATCGGAAAACATGGCTATCTGAGAGAAGAGAGTCAAGCCAAACATAGTTCATTATTCAATTAGATCCGTTGAGAGTCTTAGATGATATCATGCTAGCTTAGAAGTTGTGTGCATTAGTCATGCCCTTAGGCTCGGCTGAACAACCTCGTAGGGTGTTCATCTTGTTGAAGAGGCCTTGTTGGCTGTTGGTATAACCCCAAGGGGTATTAGTCTCGTTTAGATATTATTGTCTAAGTACATGGGTAGTTTTAGTCATCAAGCTCATAAGAGGCTCAGGACTCGGACTTTGAGTGATTTGCACTATTAGGTAGTCAAATCACGATGCAAAGGCCATATTGTTGACGTGAATGTCATATTCATCTTGTAGTCAGTCCAATTTTTGACATTGTTATGTCTATGGAAAAGTATATGTGAAAGGTTGGTGCACATTGATTGACATACATTAGTTGACGTGCTCTGAATGACTTGCTACTAGTTGACATGTCACTAGTTGATGTGCCACAAATTGACGTGCTTTTCGAGGGAGAGAAAGCAATGCCTTACTGCCCCTAAAGGTCTAATCTCTCAAATGAATGAATGATGGGGTATTTATAAAAGTATAAGAAGGCCTAAGGGTGGTGGGACCCACCGTTGGGGTCCCCACCTAGAGAGAACATCGGTTGACCGATGTGCTCCTCTGCTACGTCAGTTATTGAACGATGTAGTTCTGGGGGTGGCCGACGAGCTACGGATCTTGGTTTTGCCATCTAGAGAAAATGTTATGGTCAAAATCATGAACCCTTGCAGAATAGGATAAAGTATCTTGACTCACGCCTAGAGAGCTATGCAACTCGCGCGGATTAGGTAGTAACCCGACGCCTCAAAACCGTGAGATTTGTGCCCTGCTAAAAGAGCCACGTGACATGGGTCGCGCCACATGGCCCATAAATGCCTAAAATCGTAATTTTGGCCCAACACCTACTTTTACCAATACATAACACCAAGGTTACTGATGCGTATTCTCCGTGTTGTTACTAATATGTAACAGTAAACTACTATACATGTTTGCAAGTGCACGGTCAAGTAACAACAAAATGGTAAGTAAAGTTCACCGACCAAGTGTCTGTTAGGATTGTAGAGCCTAAATTGTGAAGAAGCAGTACTGAAGTTGAAGACTAGGGTTCTAACAACAGAATACAATGTAGAAACGGAAGAAAAAACAACAATGCAAGCATAAGACGGTGCAGTGAGTCGTCTCAGGAGTCGTGCATGCGGCAAGTTGGTGACGCGTCGCGGGGGTCGTTTATGGAATCGCGCATGCGACGCAGGTTAAGGGTTAGCGCATCTTCTGTTTTGGCCCAGTTTCAGCCCATCTGGATTATGATCCCCTAGCAGCCATATATATGTTATTTCGTATGTTTTTATGGGAGTGGCAGAAAAATGGGGAGATAAGAATAAGAGAGAAAAATGCTTCCGATATTAAGAGTCATTGTAAGAGATTGTTCTTACTCTGTGAGGCACAATTGTATCTTATTTGTAATCGTAAATCGCTCATCATCATCATATTGGAAATCCTTGCTTGGAACACTCCCAACGGTAGTCATAGACGAACTAGGTAAACAAATTATTATCTTATGTTGTTGTTTTGTATTTTACATTGTGCAACGGTATTGTATCCCTCGAGAGTATGTATCTTATATCAACAATCAAAATTGTTGAAAACAAGTGAAACAAAGCTTTGAATACTTTCCAAATTAAAATAACAATTAATCTACCGCTATAGCTAAGAAAAGTAAGGACAAAAGGCTGAGCTGAATTGATTGATTGGTTTGGTTGTAAAATAGATTAAGGAAAACATGTTTAGGAATTAGATTTTTTTTTTAATTTCGAGTGCTGGTACTTCATAGACAAAATACCAATGAACCCTATGTAAAGCCTCTTCCTATTGCAGTTATTTTATTCTCAAGTTGACATGATAAATTAGGCGTACTCTCGCATCACCTAAAGAACCCCCTAACTCCTAATGGTGTCAGACCGTTAGGCATTTTTCTCTCTCCAGAAGTTCACCTTGCCAAGAATCCTTACAAAGTTTTATAAGAGAGCTAGAGTTTGTCTACTTAATCTAGATTCCTCGGTATGTGCTGATGCCTAAGGTCTAGAGATTTATTTGCTTGATCTACTATGCTAGTGTTGCACAAACAATCTCCTGTGCATAATTCAACATAATACTTGGTAATTCAACATCACTACTCTGATTCAGAGAAACATTTGTGCCAAATATACCAAGTAGCATAAAAAACAACTCAAATCCAACAAAATAAAGTCTCAATAGAAATAATCAAAATATAAGTTTATGGTGCATTTATTGAGATAACTACATCATATCCCAAATACAAGGGGATTTAGCTACTAATGGTTGTTGTATAATAACAATAATCATCATAAATTAATGTAATAAAGAAAAGAAAATATTAAACTCTTGATCTCAATTAGATCTCGGCGTGTCTCCTCTTTTTGCCTCTGCGCTGTTGCTCTTCAGATGATTACTTGCTCCTAATAATTACATTTCTCCCTCAATAATGATCGCAAAGTTTTGAATGGTGGAAATATGATGGCTAGTGTGTAATGAGTGATAGTAAAGCACAAAAGTCTCGTGGTGTTCGTGATTGAAAGCGATGATAGTCTTGCACCCTAGTTGTTGGGCGTCTCCCCTATTTATAGTTTTAGGCCCATCAGTTGCAGCCCTAGGCTTTTCTAATAAGCAGTGCCATTTCTCCTATCGCACGTTCTACGCGTGTCTCTTGCGCTAGCCATGCAAGTTGCGCATCTTGTGGCGTTGTCGCACAACTTCTGTCATTTGTCCCGCTGGTTGTGCAATTGCTGCCTCATATGAACTCATGTGCAATTCCATGCTCTTTTCCCTCAAATATGCCTTGTTTTGCTCCGACTCGACTCAAAACTGTGTAAAATGACAAAAAAAGAGTAAAACCAATAAAAATGTTACAAGGAATACTCTAAAGTAAAATAAAATAAGCACTTAAATCACACTAAATAAACGTTAATCAGCCATGTGATCTTAAGTATCTCAAACGCCATACACGTCCACAAACACATCAAATGCCTCCATCATCATCTTCAAACATCATCACACGTCCATCCATCTTTTAAGATCATTAAAGGTGATACAAGCCAAGATCGAGTCAGAATGAGCGTATCGGCATAGATTGAAGACATAGACGCCAAATCCCTGCGAATTGAAAGTTTTTCTTTCTTTTACACTTCCATTACGATGTTCTTTTTTGTTTGTGATGTTGAACTTGGGATCATGAGAAGCTCATTCATTATGTGTAGATTTAAGGCGTAATTGGATCAAAATCTATGGGATTTCTTATGTTTTGAATAAGACTAGTTGTTTTCGTGTTTATTCCTCTATCTTTATCTCAGTGCTTTTGTGTATGTGACTAATACATGAATGATTAGAAGTTATGGTTGATCAATAACGTCATCAGATAATACGTTCTATAGGATAGTTGAGCCTGAGAGTGTGTGGATATTAGAGGGCGATGTCCTTTCGAAGCTTTGAAAAAAGCCATGAACACGTAGATCAATACTTTATACAATGCATGTGATTGATATCCAATGAAACCAAAACATCTAAACATCCACCCGTCATCTGATAAAGTTAAACTAGTACTTACTCATCTCCAATTTAATTGAAGTTTTGTTTAGTTAAGTTTTGTTAAGTGAGAAACCCCTACAACTCCACTTTATTAACCACGTGAGAATATAATAAAAGTAGTGAAATTGATTCGTATTTTTTCTGAGATACTATACTTGGGGCGTAATTTACTAACCACATTATTACTTGACTGTGCACTTGCGAACATAGTAATATTCCTATTGTATTGCAATACACACATCAAATAACCGGCATAAGTGTTACAACCATTATATGAGTCAAGCTGTCAACGTTAAAGGTAATAATAATGTGATTGAATTCTAGGTGCACTGGGCGTAGCGAGACCTCATTAGCTTGTGGTGCTTGCTACGTCACCCCTCCATTTTGGTTATGAGAGATGCTGGCTTCTCGTGGCTCTCTAACTGTGATCAAGTCATACTTGTGACAACGATCACTTACACAATAAGTAGCACACATGAACTAAGTCTGGGTGGCCCCATGAGGCTATTTTTATATTATCGGCACATTTGGATGCTCTTAATAGGTCATATTAATTAAATAGTGTGGGTTTATACCACATTTGGTTGTCAAATAAAAGTTAGAAGGGGCCCAAGATAAATTGTTTTTTTGGAACATTTTCCAAGATAACTAATCTCACCTCCCCCCTATGATAATTTAATGGCACAACCACCAACTTCAACCACTCAAGTTAAATACTATTGAATGACAATTGAATGACATAAAGTAGAATCACGAATTACGAAGCAATTTAATGGTAGTTTTGATAATTCACGAAATTATGTGGATGTGTATGTGCAACCAAACATGAGTTTTAGTAAAATTAAATGTTATAAGGTGAGATTTTTTTTGTCAACCAAATGTAAGATTAATTGTTTTATTTAGTATAATCTTGACATTAAATTATATGGATTTTCAGCTTATGGGACAACCAAATGTGCCGATATTAAATAGAGAGACATCGAGCCTTATTTTGTAGATCCCAACAACAATTGAGAAAAGAATACTCGTGAAAAACAAAGCAACAAAACGCTGAGTACAACAAGTACAACTTACTAAAAGAAAGGAAACCTCTCTCCGGTGAGCATCACCATGAAACCACCACCACTAGGCGGTGTACTCACTTCCTCTTCTTCTTTCCCCACTCTCCTCCCCAACAAGATCACGCGCTCGCCTGGCGTCTTCAGCTACGCACTAACTCTTAAACCATCGACACGACGACGTTTTCGCCTCGGGTTCTCGTGCTCGTTGGAGGCGAAGGCAGTTTCCTCTGTCGTATCGCCTGGAAATGAAGAATCGTTAAATATTGAAGTTAGAAGTCCTTTAATTCCAGCTAATTTCATTTCGGCCCCTAAATTGAGCTTGAGCGACCAGGCTTTCTTTCTGTTCGCCTTCATCGCTTGCACGGTAAAATTTTGCTTTTATTGTTTCCGATTCAGATAACTAACCATCATAAGCGGCGGCCTAATTCAGTTCAATTGTTGATTTGCAGACTTGTGTTGCTTTCACCAGCCTCGTTGTTGCGGCCGTGCCGACGTTATTTGTAAGTGTTGTTTTTATGTTTACTCATCATGCTCTTTGCTGTTTCGTATTAGACATAGAGCTCTAGCAAATACTCATGTCCTGCCTGCTTGTTTTAAGAATCTGAATGTTTTGCTATGTTTGAAATATTTCTCGTAACTTAGAAAGAATCGTGAAGCTGTTTGAGCTAGAAGATAACGCGTGTGTGCGCGGTCTTAACTTAAAACCGATCTTGTCATTGAGGCTGTTTGAGCTAGAATATAACACCCGTGTGGGGACAAGATCATTACCTGCCTTCCATTATATCGTCTGAATGATACCTATTTGTTTTTCTATTTTTTTTTTTGATTTGGGTGGGTGGTGATTTGTTGCGAGGAGTTGTTTAATTTGAATGTCTTCAGTTCTGGAGACGTAGGGCTTGGCATTAAATCTATGGGTTTCCTGTTTGATAGGCAATGCGTAGGGCAGCAATATCCCTTTCTAAATTAGCTGATACTGCTCGTGAGGAGCTTCCCAGCACGATGGCTGCAGTCAGGCTGTCTGGCATGGAAATCAGTGATCTCACTCTAGAATTGAGTGACTTAAGGTACTTAAGCTTCTTCCTTCTCTTCTAAAATGTTGTGGAACGGAAAGGGAATGACACCATGGCTTTGATGGTTTAATTTCCTCCAATGAAATCTGAAGGAATATTTAACTTCTGTCTAGAACCTAATTGATATTGGTTGGATTTGAGTAAAAGCTTTATTATTGAGTTAGCAGGATTACCTTGTATATTATATCTCATGGTGGAAGTACTTTATGATTAAAATCTTTCTCGTTCTTAGCTCTCAACATTTTGGAAACTCATTGAACGAGGTTCACATAGGAAATACTGGTGTTGTCTGTATTCTGCTTGAAGCCCTACCTTTTAGCAAATATGTTGTTTAACCATGCACTTTACTTGACTTTTTGTTATGTTTTGCCCTTCTATCCGATGAGGATTTCCATGTCATAAAATTGTTCCCGACTCAGAGCAAAATGCAGCTAATCATTTTAGATGATAAATGAAGTGCAAAATTTACATTCAAATCTCTGAAGAAAATTGAGGTGAACAATCAAGTGCAAGGCAGAAGAATTGTACTACGGCGAATAATATGGGATTATAACTCCCTGATTTGATTATGAACAGGAGTAAAATAATACATTCTCTGATTTTTCTCTCACAAGTATCAAGCAATGTTAAACGTAGAAACAACGATGTTTGCAATCCAACTGAACCGTGCCATCGTTGTTTCTTCGTTGTTTGCTAAACCTCGAATGCAAGTTTAGCAAACAACGAAGAAACAACGATGGCACGGTTCAGTTGGATGGCCAAGAGATACCGAGAAGTGCGCATTTTCGGTATTTAGGCTCCATACTGCAGATGGATGGAGAGTTAGATGGAGACGTCAACCACCGCATCCAAGATGGATGGACAAAGTGGAAGAGTGCGACAGGGATTCTGTGCGATCGTAACTTTCCTTTAAAGCTTAAAGGAAAGTTCTATCGTACGGCTATTAGACCTGCTTTGATTTATGGCTCCGAGTGCTGGGCTATTAAGCAAAGTCATGCACAGAAAATGAATGTTACAGAGATGCTCATGCTTCGGTGGATGTGCGGTAACACTAGGAGAGATAGAGTGCGCAATGAAGATATTCGGCATAAATTGGGTGTGGCGGCCATTGACGAGAAAATGCGAGAAAATCGTTTAAGATGGTTTGGGCATGTTAAACGCAGACCCATAGATGCACCGGTACGACGAGTTGAAGATCTCGACTTAGGACAGACGGCTAGAGCTCGTGGGAGACCGAAAAAGACGTGGATGGAGGTCATACGGAACGACATGAAGCTTAAAGATCTAAATGAAGACATGCTAGTCAACCGAAACCTTTGGAGGCAGAAGATTCATATTCACGACTCGACGTGATTCATTCATGGTTCATATAGCCTACCCCAATTTTATTGGGATTACAGGCTTGGTTGTTGTTGTTGTTGAAGTATCAAGCAATGTATTTGTTTTTGTTTTTTGGCTGATATTGTATGGCATGATCTTGAAATTAGATTTCTGTGTATAAGAGATTTTCAAGGGAGAAGCCGAGTTACTCATCCATTTCCCATGACCAAGATCATTCATATTAATGCGTGTTCCTTGTTCTTTGCACATCCATTTCTCGTGACAAAACCACATGCGTATTAGTGCATGTTCCCACTACTATTATTTGGTGGTTGTGGACAATCTTCCACTTGAAGACTTGATTAACCAAGTCTTCACACTATCCTCCTATCTCACCTTCTTATGTTGCTTAAGTTTCTTCAAGACAACACATTCTGGATTGGTTTGTCAACATTGATGTTCTTCGTTATGTAGTTAGTATTGTTAACCCTAATGTGAATCTTCAGCATGCACACTTTAAAGTTCTCCGACTTTTTGCTAACTAAGTGATACCAATCTCAAATGTGCTTCGCTTCATCTTCGAATGAGAAACTGGATTTCTTGACAGATGCAATGTGTTACTACATGATAGAGATTTTTCCAGTTTGTTGGTTTCGTCCCAAATCAATGGAATCTCTTCTTTACTAGCTTCTATAACAATTAGTGTGGTACATTTGTTGTTAACGTTGCCAGAATTGGCTGCTATCTTGGAACCTAACTTATAGCTTCTCCAATAAAAGTGAAAATGTATGTTGTTGTAGATTTAATTTGACAAAGATTACATGAACCATCAGGATTAACATATCCTATAATTGTGAAATCCAAGCATCATAGCATATTGGAACACTTGAGGTTCCATTGATATGTCTTAGGATCTATTTTCTTCACTATATGAAGATGTTTACTAAGAAAATTCGCCATGTATTGACTAGACAATCACATTGCATGTGTTTTATCTGGTCTACTACAGCATATCAATATAAACTTTCCAGTACCGATACATACAATACTCGATATGTCATGTTTTTCTCTTAAAATGTACAAGTACGTGAGCTAAAGATTAGCTAACAGTTTTTCAAGTTGAAATGCTGTGACATCTTTGCCAAATAGTTCTTTCAAGAACTCTCCTTTTTCTTGTTTGTGTCTATAAATTTGCATCCCTCTAATTTGGTGTAGTTATATTTACAGGTCCCAAGTCCTTGCGACCTAATTGGGCTTTTAGTTTTAAATCCAACAAGTAAAGACAAGATAGAAGAATGATGTGAAATTTTAAATAATCACTAGTTTTCCAAGTAGGAAAAGCTGGTAACCATCACTAAATCATGGTAGTGAAAACACGCATGCGTTGTTACATTCATATATACGAGATGTTGTCAAGAGATGGATGAGAACAGATCATGCATTAGCATGCACAGGGTTTTTCACATGGGGAATTGATGAGCAACTCGGCTTCTTCCCTGACAGTTTCTAAGAAATGACATCCACTTTTATTGCCCCATTCAACCTCAGCAAAACAAGTATTGCTAAATACTCATAGTAATATCTGTATATCTGCGAGTTATTATTATTATTTTAATTTTTATTTTTTTTTTTATTTTTTTTAAGATGTGTTATTTTGTTCTGATAAAAAACCAGGTTGTGATTTCTATTTTTTCTCATAGTCAATTCCTTTATTTTGGTTTCTTACCTCAAATTTAATTGGAGTTTGTCACCTAAGAAAATCTGTCATTTATTGTGTTATTGCTTAAACTGTGGTTCATCTTTACAATAATCCGACTATTGTGATTATGACTTGTTAATGCTCCATTAAAATGTACTCAACTCATTGGTGTTTTATAAGGTTGCAATTCAGGGCTAGGTTGTGTTAGTGAATACATCAAAATCTTGGGAAAAGGCTCAAGTGTGACGATAATGTTTTGAAGTATTCTCCTTACTCCACTCCTAAGAGCTGTCCGATTGAGCCTATAGCTCATTAACTTATCTGAATCAATTCCAAGTCGTAGTATGTGGTCTGTAGGGCTACAAATAGTACAAATAGGACTGGCATCCTAGCTTAAGCTGGGAAACTTCTCAATTCTCATTATGCTTCTCAATAATGATGACTGTGATGTTTTAAAGCTATAATCTCGGTGTCAACCAACATGAATGTGTTCTTTTCCATCTCAGCCAAGAAATAGCAGACGGGGTCAACAAATCTGCACAAGCAGTGCAAGCAGCAGAGGCCGGAATTCGACAAATAGGTTCACTTGCTCGCCAGCAAACAATGTGTAAGATGTTTAACATTATGTATTCTGGTTCCTTAGCGTCAACTTTGAAGTAAATTTTTGTTTTTGTGAAAAGCTATGATTCAGGAAAGGGCTAGCTTGCCAATCATCTCAATTCAGCCAGTGGTGGTCGGGGCTGCGAAGAAAACTTCTCATGCTGTTGGACAAGCCACAAGAAGTTTATTGAATATCATTTCACGGCGTGAGGGCGAAGATGATGATCCCGTGGACAGGATAGAAAGTTAGGAAAATCCACTAGAATATTAAATCACAGGGAAGGCAAGTGCTCATTGTGGAAGATGAGGTGCAAAGTGCACCTCTAAATTTCCGCCTTAAGTGCTTAAATATTGCTAAACAGAACTTTTGGGACTAGTGCATATATTGATTTTTTTTTATTCTCAATAAGATTTTGATTTTGATGATGGAATTGTGAACTAACTGTTGGGAAAGCGCTTTGCTGAAATTTAAGTACTCAAAGATAATGTAAAAGCAAAATGATGAAGTATTTTGTAACTTGAAGATCTCTGACAATCATTCTGTGTTCAATTCAAATTTGAACTACTGTTTGACGTGTCGTTTATAATGTAAGCCTTTTTATCTGTGAAAGTGTTAGCTCTAGTAAGAGAATTATTGTACTGTAATCGTTACAACATAGTCGGAATTTACATTTTGAAATTCTGGTTTTAATTGGTTATTCAAAACATAGTCGGCTTATTTCCAATTGTAATTGAATCTAAAACATGTACATCGCCTATAACATGCATCTAAGTACGGTAGCGACACAAACATTTAGGAGTGGGAATGGGACATGTACTAGAAAATGGGTACCCATTTTCGCCCATTCCCATATCCCACTTATTTGGGAACCTGCCAAACGGATTTCTAAATATTCTGGGTTACCCAATTGGGTACCTAGAAATTCTCATGAGTTGGAGAGAACAAAACATAGTATTTTTTCTCTCCCACTCCATGCAAATGAGTTTTTTATGCAATTCATTGCTTTTCGTGCCGCAATTGACTAGAGTGAAATGAGAATGTGTGAATTATGATTTATTTTTGTGTATTTCATATTTTTGTGTAGTTGAATTCAACCCTATATTTAATTAAATTACTACAAGTTAGCCCTATATTTAATTATTTATTTTTATTTTTATTTTTTAGGTTGGGTACCCGTTTCCCGTGAGTATCCAAAACGATTTCCGTCTCCCATCTCATTTATCGGGACGGGAGGCAGGAATTCACAATTTTCCCACTTTGGCGAATTGAGAATTCCCAATTAAAAAATACTCGCCGGGTATGGGACGAATACCCAATTTTCCATACCCCCTCCCACCCCTACAAACATTTAACACAACCTAGTCATTTGACTATTCCACAGAGCTACATGCCCAATCAAATATCAGTGCTATAAAGTCGATGGTTAATTGGAATCTTGATGGAATTGCTTCACTCAAAACACGCTCAAACCACATTTTGTGCTTGTGTCACCACAATGATATCTTTGACCTCGTCTTCTTGTCCTTTGGTTTGTGTGGACGTGTAAGCCTCATGCTCGACTTTTACTACATTTTTATCCACTCCATTCGAATGCGACTATGCAAAAATGCAATAGGTTCAAACCTAAACTTCTCACTATCACACTTTACGCGCACAAACAAAGTGCTTTAATTATATTATGTATCAAGGGTAGTGGGATAACGTGAGCTTTGATATGCCATAATACGTGCCAAAGTGATATTGCAGAATCTATTGATCATTCCTTATTGTAATCCGGTTGCACATATTAGCTTGCGACTAGATAGGAATTCTTATTATGTTCAATATGCCGTTTGATCATTTTGATCTTGTCTTAAGATTCTAATCTCCAACTTCAAAAGGTAAGTCCTATTAATTTTGATTGTCGATAAGAAAGCTCGACTTTATTGCTTCTACTGTTTATTTCGGACCAAAATCTAAACTAGCCAGCATATGTATTCTCATCATATCAATTGGAAATAGTAGTATAAAATTAATAGTGAAGAAAAGTGTCATGCCAATCGATGTGAGGTATCTTCATCCGCAAACTTGCCAAGCAGATTAGATGGTCCATGTTATTGAATCAAATCTTCGTAGAGTCCTTAATAAACACTGCATGTAAACTAACTCCTGTAGGCCTAAGTAATTAGATATAGACGAAATCGATGGTTAGATTCGTTTTGGATCAAATGATCTTGCTATTAGCATATTGTAATGAAGATAGAATTAGATTACGCTCAGACTCGTGTTAAGAATCGAAATGGAGAAGACCAGTCAAGTAAAGACCATGTGGCTCAGAATCAAAAGCATGCTGCAGGGTCAAATTCGTTCTTCTATAACTGAATTTAGCACCAGTGAATGCTCCAAATGAAGCACTCTTTTGTGGAGAAACGAGGTATAATCAGAAGTGTATATGTATTAGTTTCAATGTACACACCTCAATTCTCAATTTATTTATCATCCAAATGTGTGATTTTTTGAGACTGATCATGTACGTTAAATGAAATATATTCTATCAGATCTCGTTGAAATTCTCTCTGAAGATTAATTTTGACCTTTGAGAGGTATTTTTCTTGTGGTTGATCCGTTTCTTCACTTCCATGTCAATTTGTTGTTGAGTTGGTATGCATACAACCAAATTATGGCACACTGCCAACCAATAATACAAAAGTTAGAGAAAAATATTTGGCATTTTTTTTTCTCTTTTTATAATCTGATCATTCTTAGGGGACAGTAAACTGCCATCACCTCATTCCTTTCTAAGGCATGACTTTACGGGAACTTATGAGCACTACCTCCAAAAGATAACATCAAATAGCTTCTAACAAAAGTTCGTCCTTTGAAATAGTAATATAGATTCTCTTTTTTATTCTTTATTATTCTTTATTATTTCTTTGTATCATATGTCAATCACATATGTCTTTTCTACTGGTCATATAAAGATGAAGTGAAGTTCAAAGTGTGTTAAAAGTGTGCGCGACGTTCGGGCGAAGCATTTTCAGAAAAGATCCAACACTGAATTTAGTAAGGCCAATCTGTAAATGCGTTTTCTCTCAACTCACACTTCACTATTCAAAAAGGTATTTTTTCTACAACCTCAGCTCAAATTCCTATTGTACTAAACATATTACGTATATGACATTGAATTAACAGCTCATATATTATCGCTTGAATTTAATTTATTTCAGCACTGTCATGCACATCAGCCGCGTGAAACAATAATTACTCTTAATTACCCCACCTAATTCATTAACTTCTCATATATGTTATGCTTTCAGAATTACTTAATCCAAACGCATCTTGAAAATCAAATGGGTTATACAGCTGAATATATGACTGAAAAAAAGGTCACTTTTTGATCAATGTTAGTGTGGAAGTTAGACTTTTTCTACTACATATACTTATTTAAGAAAAAAAATATCAGTTTTCAACTCCTATAAATAAGCCAGTCACCTCTATTTTCAACCAAGTATAAATCAACATATATCGACACCCACAGGCGCCTATATATATTGTTGAGAAATAGAAGACGAAGAAGAGGAGTTTGCTGCAACATGGTTACAGTAAGTTCCATAATCTTTATCCTACAATATTTTTTCTTCTTCATGTGAAGTGTTCATTTAATTATTTTACATGGTGAAATCTAATGCAGGAATATTGGAGTGGTCATATTCCTGCATTTGGTGAGTGGGAAAACTATACAAACATAGTGCCAAGCACTCGGCACTTCGAGTGTAGATATGAACCTGAACATACCGTGGATATGATGTATACTACTACTGTTGGTTTTCACAAACCTTTGCCTCCTCGAGTTCTTAGAACGGCTCCGCCTCCGGCTCCGCAACCTAAGGTTGAATTCCAGTAAAATTGCTGCAATTAACTACATCCAATATTCGATTTCTCATATGTTAATTAAATCACAATGTTTATTTAGTGACACTCGTACATTATGATAATGTAGGAGACAGTAAGGGGAACCTTAGTAAATAAGGGATGCCGCAGTACTTGTAAGGAGCCGAGAAGGCGAGCTGCAAACCAGCAGCATCCATTCACTCGGAACCAGAGCCACTACTACTATTCAAATAACAGTAATGACATTGTTACTGGCAGTAAACCTGCAATTGCAAATCTCACTGTCAAAGTGAAACCAGTAGATGAAGATCTTTACAAGATCTCTCCTGAACTTCTGAAAAAATCCAACTCGGTAAGTTACCATTGGTAAAACTCATGACAAAAAGGCACAAAGTAATAGTCCATAAACGTTCGTCAAGACCAAAATCTTAATTCATGCTTACATTACATCATTCAACTACTTTTATAAAATTTGTTTTCTTCTTTATTTGAAGATTTTA
Organism: Linaria vulgaris; assembly: GCA_948329865.1. Lineage (NCBI taxonomy): Eukaryota > Viridiplantae > Streptophyta > Magnoliopsida > Lamiales > Plantaginaceae > Linaria > Linaria vulgaris. The sequence continues at coordinate 71,171,154 of OX415249.1, forward strand.
TGTTTGATTCTTGCTTTTAGGAAACGTAATGGTCGATATGTATTCATGTACTCGACAAAACGAGTAACATATGCTTTCAACTAAGAAGCAAAAATTATTGTTGTTTTCTCAAATCGTCTGCTATCGAATTAATGAAATAATTGACCATGCAATATTTTTCTTTCTATTTGACATATGAACCTTCTTATCTAAAACTAAAGTATTATTACAACCCTGACTGACCAGTTTCGTTTTTCTCATGCAGAAAAAAATACTAGGATTCTTCTCCAGGTGCATGTTTCCCATGTGTTCTGCATGAGACTTCATTTGCAAATTCCATGACTTCAAGTAACATCACATCTTCAAACATGCCTTTCAGCAGGGATATAATGTATTAGACATAACATCTATTAACTTTTTATGTATGTTTTCTATATTCAAATTATGATATAACAAAGAATATTTAAGATCGTCTCTCTCTCGAACCCCAAAGCTTGTCATGAGTTTTTACACCAAATTCACTTGACTATATAATGAGAAATACTCAACTTACATGCAATATGGCCTGAACCGGATGTTCTGTTTTTGTCTCGAAATGACATGGTACTCAAGGTATATTGTGTGATTTTAACTTCTCAAACACTTCATGGCTTTTGAATTTTAGACAACAATATCCTTATGACAAATCAAAAGATTTACGAACAGACTATACAGCTCTGCACTCAAGATACAACTGACTTCGAAAGATGTATAAACAATTAAACACGCTTAATCTATGTGCAAATACGTCTGCATTACGGTATAATTGGTGTGTACTTGGATGATGAAACAATTTTACAAGTGGGGTTGAAAATTAATTTTACAAACTAAGCCGTATGTGCCAAAAAAGCAAACCTATTCAATCTTTCAAGAATGCCATTTGCTTTTCTCTTTGCCCTCGAAGTTCCAGTTCTCGCAACCTGGGACAGAGTTTCTTGAGCATTCTCCACTTCCCTTACCTTCCGTACTTTTCTGCGATCATTAAAACATATTGTATAAAGCATCGCAACACAAGTTTCCTTATTCCGTTCGCTGGTACTCTTCTCCCTCAGTAAGCTAAAGAGCAAGAATATCACCCCATGCTCTTCCATTTCATCGATTGTCCTTTGGTGGCTTGACAGAATTGCAAGAATTTCCAGCATTTCATCCATCAATATACGGTCAATTATCTTGCTCATAATAACAATTACAGCTCCTTCAGACACAGCTCTTTCCCTGTTTTCAACCAAAGTACATAGTTTTTTAAGAGCAGAAACAGCGTCTTTTAAGGCCAATTCATTCCCTTCTTCTATGAGATCAATGAAGAACTTAACTGCCCCCAATTTCCCTATAATGCTTTTGTTCGAGTCAGTTTCTGAAAATGCAGACAGTGCTGCAACAGCATGGCTTCTAGTTTCAATTCTTTCATCTTTCAAAGAATCAATTAGAAAAGAAACAGCCGATGGAATCTCTTGTACCAGCTGCTTTTTGATTTTTTCGTGAACGGAAATATTCAAAACTACAGCAACCAAATCTTCACGAAGACCCTCATGAAAATTGGCCCTTTCTATCAAAAGTGGGTGGAATAGTAGGGAAAAGGGATCAAGAATATCGCCAAAAAGATCTCGGACAGAGGGCAATCTATTTGTGAGCATTCTGAGCTCTTTTATCGCCCCTTTAGCATCAGAGAGGGAAGGGGATGAAAGTTTTTCGAGCAGCACAATAAGATATTCTTGATTTGCATGCATTGTAGTAAATTCACGGTCGTCATCAAGAAGAGTGTCGGGGGTCTGAATATTGTGTACATTGCACCATTTCAAGATCATTTTCTTGATTGAGTGATTTGGGGTGAGGGCAGTATGAGTGAGTAATTGATCAGTCTGGGGGCATCGCTGATGGCCATCATCCAGCCATTTCTTGATAAATGGCTTATCATAAGTCTGCAAAAAGATCGAGTACAAATCTCAAGATACGCACCAACAAACATGTATAGTGAACTTAACAATGGGAAAACTTCAACCACCATTAGTGTACACCTATTAGGAATACATATATTATCCATTACTTCATTTACCCAACTCCCCTCCCTATTAAACAAAAGTTGTGGCAATTCAAGACACATACATACCGCAAAAGCAGAGAGCCTATGAGATAATCAAGAAACAGAGGATTGATGGAGTAGGCAATAAATTAATCGAACCTGACCAGATGCTAAAACAACAGGGTCTTTCATAAGGAACCCAGAAATGGGACACCTAAATTCAGGAGGTGGGCCATCAGCATCACTAGTATTATTATTATCCATAATTTCAACATGAAGAGGAGGAGGAGGAGGAGAGTCTTTCAATTTGAAGTCTTTAAGAGCAGATAAAGAGCTAATGGCACCATCAATTGCTTCCAAACTGTAATCATCACCATCATCATCACCATCATCATCATCATCATCATCATCATCAACAACAACTTCAACTCTTCTCTGCAACTCCTTTTTCAGCTCTTTAGTTTCTAGCATGATTTGTATCCTCTCTGATTTAATTTTTGGCCATTCTTTTTTTTTTTTGTTGTTGTGTTTAATCAGTTTATGGATTTATTATTACAAGATGGATCGGAGAGTACAAGGAAGGAAGTAGTGGTGGTTGAGAAGAATGATGAGACCGTTGAACGGAGCCTCTCTCACTTTCATGCTTTTCGCTTTCTTCCACGAACCAATTCACGACACAACAACACTTTGTGGTGGCTTTTCATTTAAAAATTATATAAAATAAAATATAGATTGCGTCCGATACTCTACCGTCATTTTAAAGGTTAAAAAAATTTTTGATTTAACTTTTTAACATGCTTTCATATTTATATTTTTTTTTTACTTACTTGGAATTTAATAAATTGGGAAGTAGATGTTGTGCGCTGTGAATAACGTTTATTTGAGCATTTTTTATTTGGGTGCTAGTATAAATCTTATGTCCTATATATCTATAAAAATTTGAATTTGCGTAGCTTGAAAGCAACTGATTTTGACCATACAATTAGCTGATAGGAGTGTGAGTTATCCTAAAGGGATAATTGAAGATGTTTTGTGAAAAAAATGGTGAGTTTACTATTTTTCACTGATTTTGTGGCAATTGATACAGGTGAAAAGTATAAATTTTCACTAATTTTATTAAGATTTTAGCAATTTCTAATGCTTTGATTGATGTAGAAGGAGGAACTGTTACTTTAAAAGTTAATAACGAACACGTTAGTTTTTAAGTAAACAAACGAATCTATTCTAACGAACCACCAATCAAGAATGAAGCATGTGAAGTGAATGTAGCGCATCCATCTAACCATGGTGGAGTGATGGCCACACCCTAGAATTAGTAGCGTCGGGCTAGACGTCGTAAAAACTAAGCGTTGTTTGGGAGGCAACCCAAAATTTTATTGTTTTTTACTCATTTTTTCTAAGTACATTTAATTTGTCCAATTTTGATCATTTTTGATTTTTGATGCATGTCCAATTTTGATCTTTAACTTGCGTGCGACATGATGCGCGGCACGTGGTGTCGCCCGTCTCTGAAAACGTGTTTTTTGCACTGCTAATCCGGAATTAAGTTTCCTTAATTTATTTATGGTGATGTAATACCATCTGGGGACCCGAAGAGGGGTGAAATCGAGGATACAATCAAGTGAGTTTTTTCGGAACATCGATCCCGAACTTAAGAGAGAAAAAGCAGTGTTATTTTATTAAAGGAGTAGAGACGGTTTACAAAAAAAGAGGTCGTGTCTAAGGGAGGGATTTTTTTAGGGCCCGTAGAATGCTACAAAATTTATCTAAGTACAAAGATTATCTGATTGTTGAGAGTGAACTCTCTTATTTTCTTCCGCTTGAATATGTCTTCGGTTGTTGGATAGGGTGTTATTTATAAGAGTCTTCTAGTGTCCTTTGCCCAATGGTCATTAGTCTTTCTTAATTACTTCTAAAAATGGGAATGGCCAATATCGAGAGATGTTTTCTGCACCAACGATGGGGGCCGGTAGAGAGCGCCCAATAGTGGAGGTTTGACGAAGCTTTCCTTGCCAGACGTTAAATGCGTCGGCTCCAATCGTCTTGCAGGGTATTGTGAGCCAATAGGGGTAGGCTCATTGTGCTCCAATAGTTGTCTTCGGTGTGAGAGGACAAATGTAGCTGATTGTTAGAAGGTCCAATTGGAGCCTTGACCAATCAAGTAAAGTCGTATATATTGATGACACATAGTTGAAAATTGTCATTAATGCTGTTGGTTGCGTGATATCTCTCCGATGGTCCTTCCCCGAGGGTAAGTGTTGCGTTCCCTGGGTAGTACGAGTGATTCCCTTGGCTACGACCCTTCTTGTATCCGTTCTTTCCTTGTTATTTTGCACTGCCTTTCTTTTTCTTGAACTCTAAATTTGGCTTAAGTGTTGGGCAATGGTGTCAACTGTTTGAATGACGAGGCAAGCTCGTTGTATGTCGAGATCTTGCACGCCCGGGGGGTATATCCTCAGCTCCCACATGAGTGGGTCGTAGTAAGTACTGGTTGACTAAGTTAGATAATCATCCAGGGCTCTCGAGTTGCGTCCGGGTGGTCACTCGGAGGTCGGAGATCTGCTTTTCTTGGTGCCTCAGGTGGTATGAGCAGTTTCTTTTGAGTGAAACGTACTCGAGGTATTGGCTTGACACCTCTTAGCAATTTTGTAGGGTACCCATTTTCTCCTCGTGAGTACATTTTAGATGTGTTACGAATATGCGTCATCGGGAGTCCCCCCAGTTCGTAGTGCATTTTGTAGAAATCATTGGGAACTAAGAGGGTGATGAGTTTTCGTTCATCCCAGGGGTAGTGGGTTAGCATGGACCACGTGGAGCTTAGCTGTCCACGCGTCTTGCTATGGCGATTGACCTTCTCCCCTTATAAATTGGACTCGACCATTTTTTCTTTATTCCATACGAGATCTAGCCCTTTTTGTTTTCCCTCTCTTCCTCTCTTCTTCATTTTTTTAAAAATTTGGCTTTTATTGTAGTCCAAAAGTCGATTTGGTGAGGGTGGTGCTGGAAGGAGAGACGCAGAGTCGTCTCTGACAGAAGGCTGTGAAGAGGCAGTAAGCGCAATAAAGTTGCATGAGGAGGCTGTGAACAAATTCACCTAACTAGGCATGGATTACTGCGACCTGGAGATTGCGGTGCCCCGAGGGGACTAGCGGGCTACGGCCTCTCGCAAGGGTTTCCTCACTGTTTAATACATCCAGCCCAGGTTAGGGCTACGATCTTTTCTCCCGAGTTTTTACCGCGAGGTTTTCAAGGTATGTTTACTCTACCCGAGTCAACTTTATCCCAATGGATGAGCCAATTTAGCCAATTTTCTTTTTATTTGCTTGACCAAAAAATCAACCCATGTACCGTGGCTTGATTTTTTGGAGCCTTTGATTTGGCGAGTTCCTCCTGGAGCAGAAGGAAACTTCCCGAGTCCTGTATAACCTCCCGGAGTCTCACAATAGATGGAAGGACAAGTTTTTCTTTGTCCGACCAAGGATGAGCGTGTGACATGGGATTTTCCTATGGACTAGAACGAGGATCCCAATGTTTCAAAGGAGTATGACTCTGAAGGTGAGGCTGAGGAGTTTTTTGCCAATGGGTTCAATTGAAAAGAGATGATGAAAGGCAACACCTTTATGTATCTTTATACTGCGTGCGGTTTATGCGATGTGATTGCAATGGCCGTTTTTAATTGGGATCAACGACCCCAGATAAGTAAGTTTCTGCCATGGGTCTTTTCTTGTTTTTTGTTTTCGGTTTATTAGCTTATTTTATGTCCTTGCGCAGATGACGTTATGGATAAGCTGAAGTGCGAGGCTTCACCTCCTCATTCGACCAAGGGAGGGAAGGCCCCGCCCTTAAGGTTTGACAAAATTGGGGTTCTGACGCCTCCGCCGGGGGTAGGGATGTGAGTGCCATTCGGGAGGAGACTCATACAAATCCTAGCCAGGGGAGTAGTAAGGAGGGTGGTCCTTTGGGTCCCACTTTCCCTGTAGATCAACCAGAGGTTAGCTGAAAGGATACTACCATCCATGTGCTGGACTCAGATGAGAAAAAAGGTTTGTCGGCTCATAAGGATGAAAGTCGAAGAGATTCACAATTTTTCGAAGAGTTCCCTAAAGATTCGAGGAATGAGGCGGGGACCCATTGGCTCAGAGATTTCCTGGGGTCGGATCCCCTCGACTGTTTTTGAGTCCTGATGAAGGGTTTCTTAGTCAGCATGCCTTGCCGAAGTCTATTTCTCCATCCAGGGCTTCCCTCACTCGGGGGGTGATTGTGCCTTCTTCCTTGCACTCTTTCTTAGAAGGCGATGTGGGTTTGGGTGAAAGATCTCTGGAGATGTCTGGTCAAGTAGCTGCCTTATTGGCCTCTTCGACCTCTTCCTTCTTTTGGTGAGCATTCTTTTCATTATTTCGTTGTTTATTTTTTGTTTGATCATGCTTCTGTATTGACTTGCGACATTCATTTTTTATTTGTAGGCACCCGTGGGAGCGAAGGGGATCGTGGGTTCTTTCAACAAGGTGTCCCGTGAACGAGATTCACTGTGAAAAAGGTTACGCAAGGTTTAGGAGACGGTTAGGCTCACTTTATCCGTTGTTCAGAATGGTTCGTGGAGGCAGAGAGCCGATGGACTCGTACCAAAGAGCTAGAAGAGTATGAGCCCCTCTTGAGGACCCAGCTGTTGGAGTCGAAAAAGAGGAACGAATCCCTTCTGGAAAAGGAGGTGGGAACGACTTGAGAGTGACAAAAGTCCACGAAGTTGGTGGAGTTGTTACGCAGGGCGGTCTCCGCCACCGTTTTGGAACACAACAAGAAGCTAGTGGCTTAGAAGTTGGCTTTAGAAGAAGACTTCCAGCAATGTCTTGGCCGATATTACGCTGGGCATTTCTTATGGGGATCCAAGACCTACAAAGATTTGGGTCATAAGCCTAGCGTTTTTTGCAAATGAGTGGATCTTTAAATGCTAGCTTGCCAAAGGATGGCCCGTCCCCCCACCCCTGAAGCAACACGGGGCTTGGTTCGTGCTGGAGTGCCTGTCCATAGCCCGAAAAGCTCTCCCACCCATTTTTCTGGCCCGAGGACTTCTCTCCCAGGCCCCAACCTCTTAGTGGTAGGTAGCATTACATGTTATTTTGCGGCCCGAGGGCCTTCATGTTGCAAAACATTTTCTTGGGGGTGTACCGAGAAGTTCCTCGACCAATTTGAATGAGATTTTCGCAATTTTATCGCCATTCTTCTGTTTTATATAACTCGGCATGAATGCCCAACCTGTCTTTCTTCGTGGATAAACCCGTTGTAGATATTGGCAATAATTTGCCGTAAATCAACGTGGATGCCAAACATAGGAAATTTTTGATTCCTTGCATTGATAACCGTAGGCGTCGTACTTAGAAGATTCTCAATTTCCCGCATAAATAGCCGTGGTCACCATACTTAGAAACTTTTCGATCTCTTGGTAGGGTTGGGAATGGGATTTTGAATCCCGTTTCCGTCCCTTGCTAGATGAGATGCCGTTGTGGCGCGGGAATCCCTCCATTTTCTAGTAGCCTTAACAATCAACAATCTTAAAGAAAAAGGGGGGAAAAGGGGAAAAAATCCAAATTCAACAATCCCAATTCCCTCGCGGCGTGCGTGAGAGAGAGGGAGAGAGTGGTGGACTGGTGGCGCGGCTTGTGTGAGAGAGAGAAGCTCGGCGTTGAGGACTGGTGCAAGTGGATTGTGGTGGTGCGACGTTGATGAGTGGTGGTGTGATTTTGAGAGTGGACCGGCGGTAGCATGCTTGAGAGAGGGTGGAGATGTGGTGGACGGCGTACAGTGCGTGCGTGAGAGAGAGAGAATACCACAATTGCGGTGGCGTTGAGCGTCGTGTCGTGGTGGAGCGGCGGTGGCAATTTGAGAGAGGGAGTTGAGAGAGTGGCCGAGCGTGTGAGTTGAGAGAGAGAGAGAGGTGAGAGTTGTGTTTGTTTTTTAATTTTGTGACTATAACATGAATTTTCTTTTTGGCCCATAGACTTTCTTATATTCTAAAACTATCCCAATTTATTTATTTTTTAACATAATACCCCCTATATAAAAAATTAAAATATAAAAAATACTGTTTTTTGGCGAGATTCCCGCCTCCCGCGGGAATCGGAAGCGGACTCCCCGTCCCGTGGGTGACGGGAATTCTCGTTCCCGGCGGTTTGCCGGGAAAGCAAACTCCGAGAATTTTCTTCCGCGGGTAGGGTCGGGTAAGGGAAATTCCCTTACCCGTTCCCACCCCTATGTCTTGGATGGAGACCCGTGGGCATGATATTTAGGAGTCTTTTGATCTCTCTTATGAATACCCGTGAGTGCCATGCTTAGAAGACTCTTAGTTTTCGGTACAAATACTCGTGGTTACCCTACTTAGAAAATTTTCGATATCTTGTACGGACACCTGTGGATATCCCACTTAGAAGACTTTTCATTTCCTAAATGGGCACTCAAGAGTTGGAATTTTTTACCGCTCGTTTTTTAAAAATACTCATGTTAGCCTTGGGAATAGGCAGACATTTAATGTGAGGGAAGGTGGGGGTTAAAGCGCTGATTTGAATCCCCTATGGTGATGCATGACGTTCTAGAGTAGCCATGATATGCAGAACGTGTGGGTACGAGCAGCTGTGAGTGGACAACTGAGGGGTCCCACCATTTGAATGTGGGTGGGGATTCGAGCCGGTTCTGAATGGGAACCAACCCATGTACCTATAGAAAGGGGTCCCTCATGCTTTCTTCCTCACATTCCTCAACTTTCTCTATTTCTCCTTCTGCAAATTTCCTAGTTTTCTTCCCAAATATGGTTTCTCGCTCTACCTCTGTTCATTCCCGCAACGGAATCTCCCGGAGTTCTTGCGATACACCCCTTCCATAGTCGAAATGCCAATCTTTGGTTATTAGTGGCGCAGAGGTTTTCCGGCACACTCTGCTCTATTGAGTGTTTATTTAATATTATGTTAATTCTTACATTGAATATTTATATCACAGAAGATGAACATGGTAAATCCGAGCAACCCTATACTGACATCCCCATTCAAGCCTCCCTCACCAATAAACAAGAGGAAGAAAACACTCACGTTTGAAAACATGGCTCGTGAGAGTCAAGCATTACTTACCTAGTGCATAATTAAATAAGTCATCCTTCTTGGTCAATTGTTAAAAGTCATTATTTATGTGTATAGATGTCAAGCACCATGGATAATCCGAATAGAGTGAAGGTCGCTGGATTTGAAGAAATTATGCCATAACAACAAACTCCACCAAGTGCACCGCTCGTAGGTTCCAGTCCATCTATGCTTCAACAATGCTCCAACGAAAGAACTTATGTATAGTAGGCCAAACTCAAGGTCCTATTAACATATACGAAAACTCAATTTCGGTTAGAGTAGTCAAAGGCATCAACGTCAAAAGGAAAGCCGTCTATGATAAAATGGGGGAAAATTAATGTTGTCGTGGTTATAATTTGAACAATGTGTTGTGTTTTCTTTTGATGATCTTATGTGAATCATTTCTATGGTTGTGAACAATGTTTATTTATGTTTAGGTTGTTGTGAAAGGTGATTTGATCATGGTGATTTTTAGGAGGTTGTGAACAACCATGAGCACATGTTACTTGGTACCTTTTTTGTGAAAGTTGATGCATTTGTAAAACAATCACTTGATTTTGTTGTGAACTGGGATCAATATAAGCACTTATTTTATTTTTTGTTGGTTCTCAATTGATTATTGTGTGCCATGTTTGCGTGTCCATGGGTTAATTTCTATTCATTTGGGCACATGTTGCATTTGGGCAGAATTTCATAATAACATCAACAAATTATCACACACATAAAAGATAATGTCATAAATTAGAAGATCAAAGTGAAAACCGCACAACTAGATTGATTTCCAAATATAAAACCAAAAGAGTACTACCACAACACAATTTCAAACCCACATAACTCATGCTCATCCTATCTTGTAGATAAAAGCAAATTACATGACAACCACCGCAAATAAAACCCAAAGAGTACGTCGCATAACCACATTTTTTGCTTGCATTTGCAATAACCTCGCTTTCACAATCCTTACCTTCTTATTTAACCTCTTCATCTTCTCTCTTTCCATCTTCAATTCGATCATCGAATCTTCAACCAAATGTTCATGTTTAAAATACAAGAACTCAAATCCGCCATGATTTTCTTCAAATTATTTATATCGTAATGCAAGTCGACGTTGCTAGTTGTCGAATTACTAATCGTAGGGTCTTCCCAAACAAAGATTTTACACTAGTGGTTCTATGAAACAAAGCAAACCATGAGTATGCTATCAATTAAATTTTAGGGAAAAAAAATTTAGAAATCAACACAAATTATTTTCATAATTTAATTAAACTATCCTCAACCCTAATACCTTTGTACCAGAGGACGGGCATCAATGGTAACTTCGTCTAGGATTTTCCCCTCTTGTCGTTACCTTCAAACTTGTGATTTTGTCGAAATAACACATGTGTGGTGATTGATAGCTCGAACCCATCGACCTTGTATCTTATTATTCTAAATTAGATCAAAATTGCAAACGTTTGATAGGATTCCATATTAGGTGCGGTTTCGAATAAAATTTGGTGCAAAATTACGAATTTCTAAAATTGGGACAAAAATCATGGTTCTTAAGAAAATGGGGTTGGGGATTGATGATTAGGTGTTAATCTTGATTTGGAGCAGATTTCAGCGATGATCTCGTGAGGAATTTCAAAACTTATGAGCAAAATTAGAGTTTTCACGATTTGGGGGGGGGGGGGGGGGGGGGGATTAGGAATCTTCGTGATTTAAAAAACTCGGGATTAATGATTAGGTGCGAATCGTGATTTTGAGCGGATTTGAGTGATGGTGTCGTGAGGAATTTCAAAACAAATTGGCAAAATTGGGGTTGTGGCGATTTTGGTCGAAACTATAGGCTAAATTAGGGTTTTTGGCGATTTTAAAATCTTGGGTGTATGATTTTGGGTGATTTTAGTTTTTGACTGTTAGTGGTAGTGTATGCATAGCATGTTATTAGTTTTTTTCTTTTTTTCTTTTTTTACCGTCAATTTTAATCCAATTGTATTTGAACAAAAGAGAGAAATACGTTTTTGTTGAGCTGAGCATCAACCGCACGTACAAAGAATTTAAAAATAATAAGAAAAACAAATATAGCTTCGGTGGATTTCCTCGCCTCTTGACCAAAAGTGAGAATGCTTGCAACATACGAGACCTTAAATGGCCGAGGACATTATAAAATACCTTCTTTGAAAAGTGGTTACTATCGAGGACTACAATACGAAAATCCCATTGGATTATGGTCATTGAAGACCATTTTACCTTCATAGTTCATAGTTCCTTATATGTAGACGTGTAAATCCGAGTATCTTTTTTCTATATTGATTATTTTGGATTAACGTCTCTCTTTGGGTTATTCTTTGATGTCACGATTCACGATTATAACACCCAGTATTTTGATGGCGACCAATCTTGATTTTCCTTTAGAAGTACTAGTTTACAGTGAAGATATTGGGACGTTGTTCAAAATTGTCATAGAACATTTCATGATTTACTATGTAGAACCAAATTAAACAAGGAAATCCAATCAGTTCAAGATTTACCTTTCTGCGTTTTCAACTTACACAATTATAAATATTAGAAATTAAATATAAACTTCTACGGAAGATATAATGAGGAATGATATTTCTTTGCACCGTACGTGATGCAACATGCATTAATTCACCAAACAATATATCCCGCTACTACAAGTAATTCGTCATTACCAGAAATTCAGCTAAAGACAATTTCCCACATCAATTTTGATACTGCAAAGATTTTGTCGTCGACGAATCACCCACGGTGCAGAAACACAGATATTCGTTAACAACATTAGCGGGGACAACCAGGTTGACTTTTAGAGCATTCGTCTGATCACAAACAGGTAACAATATGTAGTACTTGTCACAGCACACCGGTCCCACCTTAACTGGCTTTCCCATTCCAAAGTCAATGTCATCCAGTCCTAGCCTTGACCATTGCGTCATGATCAACACACCAACCAAGTCAACCATACTTCCTCGACTCACCGATTCCACCACCTCTCTAACATACAAAGCTCCCAGTCTCTCATTTGCCCTCCTAACCAACTCCACCGCATAATCCAAACCCCCCTCCACCAAATCCTTATTCCGTGTTTGTGCACATCCTAACACGAATGCGTTATCGTAATATCCGCTTGGGATGCTTGCCTTCACTCGGTGTCGCACGTTAACATTGAACACGAGTTTCAGAGTTTGGTTATGAGGCAGCTTAAGTGCTTTTGCCCAGCTTCTCCACACGTGCGCGGCCACCACGTCAAATGACGTTGCCCTCTTGCATTTCCATAACTTCTTGAGCTCCACAAATTTACTCATGTCAAACGTGATTGAGGTAGGCGTTAGTCTTTCTTGTATGGAACGAGAACCGAACCCGTAAAGATCGGGTACCTTTTTGAACTTTGGATGGTTCCCACGATCCGACTCGAACGCTAGGGGGTCAAAAATGTGACGACACCATATCGGTTTTGGACGCCGCTCGGTAATCCCTAGTTCACTACCGTCGGCTAGCTCTGTGAATGAGTTGAGGAACTTACCACTGCCAATGCCGTCGCAGAGACAATGTTTGATGTAAGGTTTTGTGGAGCCCGAATTACCAAAGTTTCATAGTTTAACTGAGAGTTGTAGAGACCTAGTTTCCTGGAAATTGCAGAGTTTGAGTAATTCTATAATTAGGAGTTGCCTAATATTAGGAGTGTGTCCTTATTATAAATAGCATCTCTTGTAATTGTAACCCTACAACATAACACATAGTGATAATCCCGTCTTGGTATCGCCCTCACATGTAGGCAACAAACTGGGTAAACAAATAACGTGTCTTTCTTTCTTTTCGTTCGTGTATGATTTTCTGTTTATCATATTGCTGCACAACAAGTGGTATCAAGAGCATCAGGTTCAGTAGGAGTAGTTACAATGGAAGCAGGGAAATCAATCGAGAAGTTTGATAGGTCTGATTACAGGTTCTGGAGGATGCAAATTGAGGATTACTTGTACAACAAGGATCTCTGGAAACCTCTGAATGATAAAACGACAGACATAAAAGATGAAATCTGGAAGGTTCTGGATAGTAAAGCGATGAGCGCGGTGAGGTTATCGTTTTCGCGAAACATGGCATTTCACACTGCAAAAGAAACGACTATGAAGGGTGTGTTGAAGGTTCTGGCAGATATGTTCGAGAAGCCATCAACAGCCAACAAAGTAAATCTGATGCGTCGTCTGTTTCATCTTCATATGACAGAGACAACCGAGGTGTCTGATCATCTGAACGAATTCAGTTTAACTACACAACAACTGAGTTTTGTGAATATCGAGTTTGATGACGAAATTAAAGCCCTAATTTTGTTGTCATCTTTACCGAAGAGCTGGAGTGGAACAGTAACGGTTGTTAGTGCCTCCGCGAGAAGGGTAAAGCTGCAGTTTGATGATCTGATAGTTAGTGAAGAAATTCGCAGAAGAGAATCAGGTAACTCGTCGGGAAATTCTGCAGGCTCAGTTTTGAGTACATGAATCAGAGGCAGATCAGATAAAAAAAGTCGAATTCAAATCGGGGTAGATCGAAGTCGAGGAACAGAAAGTCGACGAAGGACAAGAGTTCCATTGAATGTTGGAACTGCGGGAAAAAAGGGTCATTACCAGAATAAGTGCCAAGCACCAAAGAAAGATGATAGCTCAGTAAACGTGACCACCGAAGATGATGGTGAAGCACTAATTGTGACAACATGCAGTCCAATAGAGACTTGGGTTTTGGATTCTGGAGCATCGTTTCATGCATGTCCTGACAAAAGTTTGATGATGAATTATGTTGCTGGATATTGTGGTAGAGTCTATCTTGGCGACATGTTTCCTTATGATGCTGTGGGGAAGGGAGATTCGTGTTAAATCTCCTAATGGATCTGTTTGGACGATGCGTAATGTGAGGCACATACCTGGTCTTAAGAGAAATTTGGTCGTTGTAAGGAAGTTGGATGATGACGATTATGATGCTAAATTCGTTGGAGGTGCTTGGAAAATAGTCAAAGGAGCTATGGTGGTAGCTCAGGGTTTGAAAAAGGGCACTATGTATATGACTGACATCAAACATGGTAGCATTGGAGTTGCTGCAGTACATAGTGAAACTGATTTGTGGCATTGTCGACTTGGCCACATGAGTGAAAAAGGAATGAAGCATCTGTGTTCGAAGGGTAAGTTGTCGGGTCTGAAAATAGTTGGTATGGGTCTCTGTGAGGACTGTGTGTTTGGGAAACAGAAACGGGTTAGTTTCGTAAGAGGTGGCAGAACTCTGAAAGAACATAAGTTAGAGCTGGTGCACAGTGATCTGTGGGGACCAACTCATGTCACGTCTCTCGGTGGAGCTTCGTATTACATGACTTTCATTGATGATGCAACGAGAAAGTTATGGGTATACTTCTTGAAATAGAAATCTGAAGCGTTTGAGGTTTTCAAGAAGTGGAGAGCACATGTTGAAACTGAAACTGGTCTGCGTGTAAAGTATCCGAGATCTGGCAATGGTGGTGAGTATGAACTTGCAGAGTTTAAGAAGTATTGTGCAGATAATGGCATTCGCATGGAGAAGACAGTTAGAGGAACACCGCAACAGAATGGGGTTGCAGAGCATATGAACAGAACTTTGAATGAGAGAGCTAGATGCATGAGGTTGAAATGTGGGTTGCCTAAGATGTTTTGGGTAGAAGCAGTTAACACTGCGGCTTTCTTGATCAACCGAGGACCATCCGTTCCACTGGAAAACGGCATTCCAAAGGAAGCTTGGAGAGGAAAGGAGGTAAACCTATCTTACCTTAAAGTATTTAACTGTGTTTCTTACATTCATATTGATGCTACTGCTAGGAGCAGGTTAGATGCAAAACATGTGAAGTGTACGTTCATTGGATATGGCGGTGATGATTATGGGTATCGATTTTGGGATGACCAAAACAGTAAGGTTATTCGTAGTAGAGATGTTGTGTTTAATGAACAGGTTTTGTACAAAGACAGATTCGGTGCATCAAACACTGTGGGTGTTGATATTCGGGTTAAAGACCCAAAGATTGTGGAATTGGATGTCTCCAGTTCTGGTGAAGACAAGATTATGGAAAACGAGGTGACTAATGAGGAAGAACCACATACTCCAGAGCCTACTTTGAGGAGATCAAGTAGGGAAAATCGTGCTCCTGAGAGGTATTCCCCTGCCTTACATTATTTGTTATTAATTGATAGTGGTGAGCCAGAGTGATATGTAGATGCAGTGAAAAGTGTTGATTCGCGCAAGTGGGAGCTTGCAATGGATGATGAGATGGATTCCTTGAAGTGGAACAACACGTGAGATCTTGTTGAGCTTCTAAAGGGAAAAACGGCGCTGCATAACAAGTGGGTTTACAGAATCAAAGAGGAAGCACATGGTAGAAAACGTTATAAGGCAAGGCTAGTTGTGAAGGGTTTTCAACAGAAAGAATGGGTTAATTACACTGACATATTTTCTCCCGTGGTGAAGTTGACGACTATTAGGAAGGTTTTGAGCATAGTTGCAGTGGATAATTTATTATTAGAACAAATGGATGTGAACACAGCTTTTCTTCACGGTGATCTTGAAGAAGACATTTACATGAAGCAACCAGAGGGGTATGTGCTTGAGGGTAACGTTGAGCTAGTTTGCAAGCTGGAAAAGAGCTTATATGGTCTGAAACAAGCTCCTAGACAGTGGTACATGAAGTTTGATGGCTTCATGCATGGGATTAGCTTTGGTAGATGCAATACTGATCATTGTTGTTACTTTATGAGGTTTGATAGTAGCTTCATTATTTTGCTGTTATATGTTGATGACATGCTGATAGCAGGTTCATGTGTTCAACAAGTGGACAAGTTGAAGAAGCAACTATCTGAACGTTTTGCCATGAAGGATCTTGGCGAGGCAAAACAAATGTTGGGTATACGGATAAATCGGGACAAGGTGGCGGGTAAGTTGTATCTTTCGCAGTCTGATTACATTGATAAAGTGTTGAGGAGATTCAGTATGCAAGATGCAAAACCAATAAGCACTCCTTTAGATAGTCAGTTTAGATTATCAAAAAAAGGAGTCACCTACTAGTTATTTGGAGCATGCAGAGATGAAGAAAACTCCATATGCTTCAGCAGTTGGGAGTCTTATGTATGCTATAGTGTGTACAAGACCAGATATTGCGCATGCAGTGGGAGTTGTGAGTAGATATATGACTAGTCCGGGAAAGCAACACTGGAAAGCAGTGAAGTGGATCTTTAGGTACTTGCATGGTACTTGTGACATGTCATTGTGTTTTGAGGGAAAACACAATGACTTGAATGGTTATGTAGATGCTGATTTGGCGGGTGATCTTGATGGAAGAAAGAGTACTACTAGTTATGATTTCACATTGGGTGGTACGGCTATTTCATGGGGATCTAAGTAGCAGAAGTTTGTGGCTTTGTCTACTACAGAAGCTGAATATATAGCGGTGACGGAAGCTAGTAAAGAAATGGTATGGTTGCAGAATTTCTTGTGTGAATTGGAAAAAGGGCAAACAAATAGTATTATATACAGTGACAGTCAGAGTGCTATTTTCTTGGCAAAGAATCCGGCATTTTATTCGAGGACAAAGCACATTGAGTTGAAGTATCATTACATACGGTATCTCTTGGAAAAGAAGACTTTGAGACTTGTGAAGATTCCGGGAAGTGAGAACCCCGCTGATATGTTGACTAAGGTTGTGATCTTAGAGAAGTTGAAGCTTTTCATGGCTTCAACTGGACTTGGTGCTTGAAGAGTCCAAAGATGGCGGTACCATTGTTAGAGGATTGTTATGTGGAAGAGTGAAGATGTGGTTACGATGACATTAGTCTCCAAGTGGAAGATTGTTAGGTTTTATGGAGCCTGGATTACCAAAGTTTCCTAGTTTAACTGAGAGTTGTAGAGACCTAGTTTCCTGAGAATTGCAGAGTTTGAGTAATTCTATAATTAGGCGTTGCCTAATATAAAGAGTTGCCTAATATTAGGAGTGTGTCCTTATTATAAATATCATCTCTTGTAATTGTAACCCTACAACATAACACATAGTGAAAATCCTAGCTTGGTATCACCCCAGATGTAGACAACGATCTGGGTAAACAAACAACGTGTCTTTCTTGCTTTTCGTTCGTGTATGATTTTCTGTTTATCATATTGCTGCGACACATTTGAAACCACACGCCAAGGTGGCGCCGCCATCGGAGAGCCAAGTCAGCTGGGCCACAAGAGGCGGCGCACCTTTGAGGACGTCGCCCACGTGTAAGGACAAGAGTTTCCTCCAATGCGCTACACGCTTGGGAGCTTCTTCGAATTCGGAAACAGTGAAGTCAGAAGTTGCTAGAATGAATAACGCACCTTGGCCCCGACATACGACCTCGAGACCCAACCCGTCTGCCCGGTTCCTGACCCTGCCAGCTAACGGGTAGTAAGGGACCAAGACTCGGCCCAGAGCGAATTTTGAGGTTTTCAATGGTGGCAGCTCTGTTAAGTAGTGATGCATGGTGTGGTTTGTACACTAGCAAATATTCAAAAGTGAAACGTACGAAGAGCTGAGAATCTAAAGCAGAAAGAGGAAGGTGGAAGGATTTGATTTGGCGTTGGGTCGGAAGGAGTAATCAAGGCAGCGTCTTTTACATGCACATAGCTTGATGACATTTTATCTTTTTTGTGATGAATGATATATTGTATTTTGTGTTTAGACCACATATATATATATATATATATATATATATATATATATATATATATATATATAAAGGACCGGATTCCATGACGTCATTCATATATAATTGGAGAGCGTAGAATTTCTATATAATATATAGTTAGTATTTTTTTTGGTAAATATATAATATAGTTTGTAAGTGTATGACAGTCTATTAGTGAACAAATGTAATAAATGGAAAAGCTGATTGATATCATTGTGTATCTCTCACTCAGATTTCTCATCATATAAATTTGGATATAAACTTACCGGATGACGTTTTACAAGAATGTGAATCCGGTAAATTAATTAATTACCCTTTCTTGTTTTTGATTAGGTACACGTATCAACTCTGCATCCCCCTTGGGTATGTATGTACATGATCAGTAATAGATATCAAAATCCATTAGTTTTAATTGACAAAGACTCTATCCGTTATTTTTATTGAGTTACTTTGAGAGATTATTAAGTGCAACCGTTGTATGTGTATCCACTACCAATACACGGTGGGGATGGGGTGTTGGATGGTTATTTTTACAATTTAGGAATCTCCTTTTAATCTCAACCATCGGTTGTACATACAACGGATGTATATAATAATTTCTCTACTTGCAGACCTCTGGAAATATAGCAAATATACCCCCCAAAAAAAACCAAAACAAGAAAACGACGCCTCTACATTGCGTTAATATTCCATATTATCCTCCTAGCTATAGTAAATAAGCAAGTTACCCCTATATTATGCTACATATGCACCTCGTATAATTTACTCGTTCCAAAATATCCATTTCTTAAATGCATGCGTGCACAAGAAAATCCATTATAGATGGGTAATTTGCCTTGTTTTAACTGGGGGTGTTCACGGGTGATTTTTGGCGGGTGTGCACAAGAAAATCCACCATACTCAAATTTAGTGAGTTACCAATTTTTCAAATAGTGTGGGTGCATTTATTTGCAACCCGTGCCGGTTGCGGTTGGACGGGTGGCGGGTTTTAAGGCTAAAAATAAAATGTGAATTTTTTTTAATATGATTATTTATCAAAAACAATCATGTAACACTAAAAATAAGTACTCACAAAAAGAAAACTATAGTGTTATGGACATATAACTTCTTTATTTATAATATAATTGATGATGCATAATCCATTCCCCCTCGAAATAGGCAAAACGGGTACCCCACGAAAATGACCAATGGCTAGGAAAAAGACACCACCGGGTCACGACCAATTAACACCTCAATAAGGGTACATGGTCTGGATAAAAAGACTCGGATACGCACCTAACCGCCCAAAGTCACTCATATTTTGGGGGTACCCCAAAGGAAGCTAGAGAGCCCCCCACCACGGGCCATCAAACAACCCACCAACACGCTAACTCCACAGCTCGGATCTCACAGGACCCGCGGTAAGGGACCCCCGGGTGGTGGCATGCAACATTAGCCAAAATATCTTTTGAAAAAATAAGGCAATATAAAACAATAAGGCAACGAGTGAATACAAGGAATGGTCATACAAAGAAGACCTCTCATCCACAACCCCAACATAACGATTCCGAGACAGACACAACTCGAAAGATCTGACAACTACCCAGAGGGAATATAACTCAAAGACCCCTCTCAGATCACACAAAGATGAACGCAACTCGGGGGATCCTATCACCCGAAAAATGGAAACAAGCACGACTCTGGCACAACCCGACTCAAAAGAGTATCAACTACCCACGTTAAAGACATCTCCCAACCACCCCTCATTATGACGAAAGACCACAACCTGTTGGTTTAAGCCATTGGGGCAGTAGGCGAAAAAAACTTACCGGCCCCCTCTTACCCAAAACAACCATTAAAGCAGAGTAAGCTCGCCCTCATTTGCTCGGAGAGCCCCTCAAGATGGTTGGAGCAGAAATAATCATTATCCGATCAAGAGAATTTAGTCAAGCTTATAACATTGGACATCTTCTCCCGACCAACCCTCATTGGTGCAGAACACCCTTTACATCATTGGACATCGCCACCACCCAACATTATGTGGGAAGACCAACCCTCATTAGACAAAAACCCTATGTTCAACACTATAAATAGCACCTCATTCAACATCAAATGGACAAATGCATTCTCGCCAAATTCCCTGCACGCATCTTTGTACTTAGAAAAGTACTAAGAGCATTCTCTATTAGAGAAAAGCTATCCTCCACACGCGACCCCCTTTGTAATTCACTTAAAATTCTTAATAAAATAATATTTTTTCCTTTCTCAAACTCGGGATAGATGTTTCGAACAATATTCTATGATAATATTCCCGAATTCTCCCGTCTTTACGGATCTCGAACGATATTGCATCACCAGAACGCCGTAAATTCCTTGAGAAAAGTTTGAGAAAATCGCATGGCAAAAAGAAAGACAAGAAAAGTAAAAGCACGTGCAAGCACATCGTCCCAACCTATTTCTGATCGTGAATCAATGGAGAATCATGACACGAAAATCGAGACGTAACAGAGTCCCCCTGCCTCACGAGGGTAATGCTCGAACCTGAACCGGTCCAGGCCCTATCCCAGATGCCCCAGGGCCCCAAAAATAATGTGGTCAACATCATTACACAAAAATAATGTGTTGGGTATGTAAAGCAAAGAGCGGTGAGGACACACCAAAGAAACCAAAGGCGACCGCATATGTAGTGATGAAAGCATTTACAGAGCACACGAAGCAGATCAAGGTGTTCATTAGAGCCGAAATCAAAAGGGTTCGAGATGACTTAGATGGCCAATGGAATGTTGAAGAGAATAAAGAATAGGCGTTCAACATAGCACCCTCACACGCACCAGAAAAATAAATTAACCCCAATGGAGTCCTCTGTTTTGTTTTATTTTCTTTTCTACTTTGGAGTTAATGAGGACATTGACAATTTTAAGTTAGGAGGTGAATAGCTTTTCTATTACGTTTATCTTTACTCCAACTTTAGTTCTGAGAGCCTGTTTTTCTTTTTTAGAGTCTGTCGAGAGTCAATTTTGAAACAATAAAAGCATGCAAAAGTATCTATGATATATGTATAATATAGAAGGAAATTGGGAGAAAGGAATTATGCTTGGATGACAGGAATACACTTGTTTAATTTTGTTAGCGTGTTTATTTCATATACACCGTTCAAGATGAGCATTAGTAGAAATTGATAAAATTGTATTGAGTTTATGAAAAAGTAGGGAATTGCATAAAAATTATGGATCTCAAGTAATATACTCTATTGCTATTTGAAAGAAGTGTGGATTTGGAGTGTTGAGGAAATAAAATAGGCCATATTTTCTATTACATTTTAGCCTTTCAAGCCTAAAACCCTTAACAAATAAAATAAATCCTTAGAACCCCGTTGAAGCCTTTTCTTGTGAAGTCTTTTGTTGGTAAAGCCCCAATTACCTATCCTGAGCTGATGAATTATATCCTACCCTTTTTCTAGAGATGGATGTAGTAAATATTAAGGAGGGATAAGTAATGAGCTAAAAACAAAAGCATGATCCTATGAGACATGAGAAAGAAAGGCTGAAAATCAAAATTATGATGAATAAAATAAAGAGCACAACTAACCCTATTGAAAAATTTAAGTTTGGGGGTGTATATTGAAAATCTATGAAGTATAGGGTGGATAGATACTTGCATAAATGAAATTGAAAGGAAAAGATAAAAGGGCCTAAAATGTAAGGGCCAATAAGAAAATTGCAGATGAGGGAGGAAAAAGAAATAATGAGTTGATTTACTACGTACATCTCTAGAATGCATAAATGTGTTTTTCCCACTATAACTCATACTTTAGCCTAACATTACAAGCCATGTAAAGTTCTAAATGATCCTCAACAAAAAAATCTCACATACATGGAGAATAATGAGAAAGGTAAAAAACAAGAGTGAAATAACTATGCATAAAACTATATATTTTTATGATTTCTTTATGAGAATCTTGTCTTCTATACTAATGTATCCATGAGCACACCACTTCGAATAGTAAAATTCTAATGAAGACAACTTTATTAGCCTTGGTATTCAATGATTTACTTGTGTGATTCTAATTATTCTATTTTCCAAGCGTATGTGGCATTATGAGACGAAATCTTGACTCGCGTGTGTTAGCATTATTAGAACTTGATTTCTTTTGTTTCGAATCTTGCTCGAGGACGAGCAATGGGTTAAGTTTGGGGGTATTTGATGGGTGATTATTTAACCTGATTTTTTGTACTTTTGATTGATCATTGTAGCATTTTTACTAATTTAGTCTTGTTTTGTCATTTTACAGTGTTTAGCCGAGTCAAAGCAAAACGAGGTATATTTGAGGAAAAAGAGCATGGAATAACACAAGGATGAATGAGAAGCAATTTGGCAAGGTTAATAGCGGTTTCACACCATGCCATAGACGATACAACTGATGACACGAGACAGCGCATCACCATAAATGACTAGATAGCTTGCGTGACCACAGTAGTGCAACTAACCCCGCGGCTCGCGAAGATCAAATAATAGGTTGCGCAGCTAGCGCAACATCATGCGCCACCACGCCGAGTGACCAGAGACTTGTGCTACAATGGACAAACCTACACGTATGCGCGACACTAAGATTTAGGTCATTTTGTATGAAACCCTAGAAGTTGCAACTTAAGGTACTAAAGCTATAAATTGAGGAAGAATTCCAATAGCTAAGGCATTCGCGATCAGCAGCATTCAGTAGAAAACAATCACGTTCATCACAATATTCCATATTGAATTTTTCCATATGAAGCATTGCAACCATTATTGAGGGAGAGCGGTGATCGGGATGAGCACATAACCAATTGAAGGAAGACAACTAAGAGTCAAAAGGGGAAGACACGTCGAAATCGCACTGAGATCAAGAGTTTAACCTTTTCTTTTCTTTATTGCACAACGTTATGGTAATTATTATTATTATTATAATAAATTGATCATGAGTAACTAAATCTCCAAGCGTTTAGGACACGGTGTAGTTATGTCAATGAATGCACCTTGAATCTATATTTTGATTAATTTTATTGAGTCTTTGTTTTATTGGATGTTATTTGTTGCTTATGCTACGTGGTATATTTGGTACACGTGTTTCTTTGATTCAATGTAGCGATGTTGAATCACTTGTATTATGTTGAATTATGCGTAGAAGATTGTTAGCATAACATGAGCATAGTAGATCAAGCCAATAAATCTCTAGACCTTCGGCACTAGCATCTACCGAGGAATCTATGTTATAGTTGTCAACTTTAATTCTCTTCTAAAACTTTGCTTGGATCCTTGACAATGCGAACTTTTGTAGAGGGGAAAGTTCTTAACGTACTGACATCATTAGAAGTTAGAGGGTTCTTTATGTGATATAAAAGTGCGCTTAATTTATCGCGTCAACTTGAGAACAAAATAAGAACCAATATAATGAGGTATTACGTAGGGATCATTGGTATTTTGTCTATGAAATACCCGTATTAGAGATCAACGAAATCCGACTCGTGGGTTTTCCTTAATAAGTTTTACAACCCAACTAGTCAAGCAATCAATTTAATAATGTCTTTGTTTTTAGTTTCTTAGATATAGTTGTAGTTTAATTAGTTCTTTTAATTTTAAAATCATTCAAAGCATTGTTTCATTGGTTCTCAACAATTTAGATTGCTATACAAGATACATACTCTCGAGTGATACAATACTTGGTCAGTAAATATTACTTACTATTTTATTATTACTTGACTCGTATACTTGCGAACGTGTATAGTTGTTTACTATTTTATAGTATTAATTACAAGCAAGTAATACACTTCATCAATACCCATACATGCAACATTATGCGTAGATCAAAGCTTAATACAACTATCCTATCCTTTTTCAGCTGTCCATGGGGCGAATTAGATCATTCTTCTAAAATGCTTTCCTTGGTAAGACATGTGAACAATTTGAATAAGTTAGCATTCTGCTATAAATACTTACTCGAAAGAGGAGTAATAGACACAGTATGTTGACATGATTCAATGGATTTATAAGATTGTTTTGGTCATAGAAAAGGGAGAAGGAATGGAAATCTCTTTGATTTTTTGTTGTTTGGTCAATTTGGCGTCTTAGAAACGAAGTGGTCTTCAAAGGAGTGCAAATGGATATCTGCAAAACACTTGAGCTCATCAAAGCTAGAATTTCAATATGGTATAATGCTAAATTTAGGGAGTTTTCTTTTTCGTTTGTGGACTAGCTTAACTCTCCATTTGATTGTATTTTTTGATTGTTCTTTGTGGAGACCGTTGAACTTTTTTTGTGCTAGAGTACCTCTGGTACTCTGAGATTGTCCTGATTCAGTTTTATTTGCAATAAAATTCTTGCTATCCAAGGAAGAAAAAAAAAGACATGTGCCATACAAGTTCTGCAAAAAAGTTTCAGATGAGGGCATATTTTTTTTTTCTTTTGTGAAATGATATTGTAAGAAATGAACTCATTGATTCTCCTCCGCCATTTTTCGCTCTCTGCAGTAGGATTTCTGTCGCCGAAATTTGGTCGTCGGATTTCTGTTGTTGGATAAGCTCGAATTACACCTCTATAAATATACTATTAACTTGCGTTGATTGTTTGATGAATACAAAACTAGGTTGCACGTATACTCAAAAAAATCGCTTGTTACAATATCAAATACGTATCAATATAATTCCGTATGCGCATATGATAAGCCTTGGATACATATCGGATACGCCACATGACGTGTCCTGATTTAAAATTAAGTACCTGAACCGGCAATTTATAGTGGAGTTTTGGTAGTTTTCCTAAGCTAAATTGGCCTAGCACGATATACTTAGATTGAATATGCAATTTACTAATGACTATACAAATGATTAGACATTATTTGATATTTTTATTTAGGGGAAAAATCATCAAACCTCCCAACATTTGGGGTCATTTGCAGCAAACCCTCATAACTTTGGTCTTTGCAGTCGACCCCCTAATATTTGCAATTTTGTGCGAAGTGCCCCCTTATTCACATTTTTTCAGTAGGATTTGCAGATGTGTCAGCATATTTTATCGTTAGATTGGCAAAATGGAGCACTTCGCACAAAATTGCAAAGGTTAGGGGGTTGACCGCCAAAGGCCAAAGTTATGGGGCAGAATAGGGTCAAACGTTAGGGGAGTTGATGCTTTTCCCCGTTTATTTAATACAATCATTATATATAATTGGGAAATTATATCAAACCCCTTAACTTTCAGGCTATTTGCAGTCAACCCCCTTAAAAACGTTTTGAAGCGGTCAACCTCTATTGTTTGGAGAAATAGGCAACTTGCCCTAAGTCAATATTTTGTACTATTTTCGCCAAATCATCTTATCTCACATTTTAATAAGTTAAATGTGCCCCCTAACGTATTGTATTATGTGCAGATTGCCCCCACTTGTTATAAAAATTTCAACATCTTTTTTAATAAAAAATTAAGAGAAAATTAAAAACTTATTAAATTTGACCCACCTTTTTAGTTTTTTTTTTTGTTTTTTAAGACCATGGAACTCAGGCTTCTTCTTCGACAAAATTCTTTGTTTTTTTAAAAGAAGCCTAAATTCTTTTTCGACAGTTTTTAGACTTTAAACATTTATTTTGGAGGACTGTTTTACAATTACTATTCTGATAAAGAAAAAAAACATTTGCACAAAGATTCAAAAAGAAAAATAATTTTGTCAAAAAAGAAGCTTAAATTCTTTGGTCTTAAAAAAAATAAAAAACTAAAAAATTTGGGTCATATTTAATAAATCTTTAGTTTTGTTTTGAAAAGAATTTTAAACTGTGTTGAAGTTTTTATAACAATAGGTTGGGAGGCAATCTGCACACAACTCAATACGTTAAGGGGCACATTTAACCTATCAAAAGGTACTGTTAACGGGTTTAGAATTATACCCTAATTAACTGAATTATTTTTGAGTTGGAACGCCGATCCCGACCCGAGGAGATTGTTGGTTTTTATTGATTTGCGGCTGGACCTGGGTATTTTCCGAGATGCCTACGTATCCCCCGATTGGGAATCAAGCCACTCGTAGTTCCTATTTTTGTTCGGTTCTCGGTGTTGGTTATTTGGTGCATGTCGATTTTATCGATTGCATATGTTGGAGGAGTTGTCTTCGTAGAGAGTTCTCCGAGGGGAGGGGAGAGTTCTCCGAGGGGAGGAGTGTGTTCTCCGAGGGGAGGGGAGTGTTCTCCGAGGGGAGGAGAGAAAGAAGGAGTTTTTTGTTCGCAGGTTGCGTGTATGTCTCTCTTTTTCTCTCCATCTTTTCTCCCTCTTTTCTCCCTCCTCCCGAACTTGTCTCTGTTCTATGGTTCTTGCCCCCTTTTATAGAGGTCTTTTAAGGGCAGGTGTCATTGTGCATGTGTTAATACACGTGTTGTTATGCATGTGTGAGTACATGTGTCGGTATGCATGCGTGAGAAGATATCTCTGTTGACGGGGCACTGACGAGGATAAATCTTATCTTATCCGAAGGCTCCGAGGGGTTCCAAGGGGCCGACTCTCCTGTTTTTTGTTCTCCGAGGAGTGCTTTTTGCTTGGATCTGGACTCCGAGGGCTCCTTTGTCCTCGTGGAGCAGTGCTTCTTTGTCTAGGTCCTCGTAGTATGTTTTTTGATGTCTTTTGTATCTGATTATGGCTCCTGTCTTTGGATCCGGCCTTCATGATAGGGGCTCCGAGGGCCGTAGGCCTTCGGGATAGGGGCTCCGAGGGCCGTAGTGCCTCAATATGGCATTGTTCTTCGTAGGGACCTTTGTGGCAAGTACTTTTGATGGCTCTCGGTCTTCAATAAGGCATTACACTTTGAGTTTGGCTATCAAAGTGGATGGTCCGATGGCATCGAGGCTTCGGAGAGGGGATGTTCCCGTATTCTTTAGCTATAAATCCGATTGATAGGCGTGTGTCGTGATTTACGATATATGAATAGTATAATTTTTAACGAAGTATACCGGTATTTAAACCGTGTTATAATGCGGTGTCATTTATGAATATAAGTTATATACCAAGTAATTTCGGTAATTGAATAATCGCTTATTTTAAGCAGGTGAGTTTCTACCCTATTAACAAAGCCCCCCAGTTTTTAGTGCAGTCGGTCATTATGACTGCACTATAAACTTAAAAGTTGGGAGTTGTGAGGGTTCGAGTATCGTGGATTTTCTAGAGAGGTATCGTAGAATTATTTAGAACCTTGTAGGTCCTTGTCGGTTATTGCGTCGTGATTGTCCCGTAGATCCTCGAAAGGCATCCGAGTCTCATATAGGACTCGGAAAGCCTTGGTAAGGTATCATGGAACTATTTTGGAGTATCGTAGGCCTTTGTCATTCGATGTTTATATCCGTTTAAAATAAGCCCCCCCCCCAGTTTTTTGCTTACCTTAGAAGAGGCGAGGGGAATATCGTGGTTGCCTTCTTAGAGGCGAGAAGTTTTTTATTTTCGATGCCTTCATTGAGTCGTGCCTTCATTGAGGCGAGAAATTTTTCACCCCTGATGCCTTCTTTGAGGCGGGAGGATTTTTCTTTCTTCGTGTTGCCTTCGTTGAGGCGTGCCTTCATTGAGGCGAAAAAGTTTTCACCCCTGATGCCTTCTTTGAGGCGGGAGGGTTTTTCTTTCTTCGTGTTGCCTTCGTTGAGGCGTGCCTTCATTGAGGCGAGAGGTTTTTATTTTTTTTTTTTTTTTTTTAACCTCTGTAGTGGTCCCTCTTGGCGCATTGATGGATATCGGAGTCTCGCGAATCCATCGGGGTTTACTTTTTTTTCGATGCCGCGTTGATATCTTTTCTTTATTCATCGTGACTTTCCAAGGGACGCTTAGGTGCCCTCGTCGGATGACCACTCATACCGCTTTGGGTTAGTAACCGAGCGATATTGGTCACACCCGATGGGCCTCCTCGTCGGGAGTGTGTTCTGGGACTCGAGAGTCCATTGGGGCCCTGTTCGGTGTCGTGATGGATATCTGAATCAGGTGGATCCATTCGGGTTCGCTTTTTATCCGATGCCACCCTGATATCTGGTTTTGACTCATCGTGACTTTCCGAGGGACGCTAGGTGCCCTCGTCGGATGGCCACTCCTACCGCTTTCGGTTAGTAACCGAGCGTTATTGGTCACACCCGATGGGCCTCCTCGTTGGGAGTGGGTACAACTCATCGGAAGTACTCGTGACAATAGTATTGTTCATTTATTAATCCTTTTGATTTAGGACTAATATTCTCTTTAATTGTTTACTCATTTCTTTCTTCGGGAAGTTTTATATTCCCGTTATTTTGTGCACGCAATGCCTTGGAAAAATATAGTTTGTTTGTTCAAGACCGTGGAGTTCTCGGAGCAGGGTCTATCTTCTCGGAGTGGGAGGAGGCGGCTTAGGACGTTGGCCGCGATTCTGCCTCGCTCTTCTAGTGGGAGTTCATATGCTCTCGAGGAGGGTGAGATTTTTTGAAGAGGACCAAACGTTCGCGGGGGATGACGTTCTCGAAGACGAGAGCGATGCATCTAAGGATTAGGATCATAATCCGATGGAGGAGGATAGCTCTACTTTCACTATCGGGGAGGGGGTCCGAATCGTAGGCTTTTGTATCTTAGGACTAGTTGTTTTATTTATTTCGGGAGTAATTATTGAGTTGGAAGAGTTAAGGTTAATCCTTAACTTGTTTTGCAAGTTTTTTTTTTTTTTTGCATAACAAAGTCGAATTGACAAGTGTTTGTCTCCTGCGCACGCTCGGAGGATGACTCGGGTAACTTCTCCTCTAAGTCGGGAGAGTACCGGGTACGTGGAGGTCATAGTTGACCTTATCGGGCAGCTCCACTTTAGGGCTTTATTTGTTTATAAATCTTTTTGGGGATATTCTCTTAGTATATATATTGGGATTAGTGAATGTTTTCACTTAATCCTAAAGGTTTCCATTGCAAGCTTTCACTTTTGGAGTTTGCTTGTTTGGAAAGATAAAGTTATGTCTCTCTGTTGAATTTTATACTTATAGTATAAGTTTATCGAAATCAAAATTGCATAAGAGGTTCGTAGCACTTATCTGGAGTCCAGATGCCTCCTCATTCCATGCGCGCTAATTCATTATCAAGGAATTCTCCTCGGAACTCCCTTCGAAACCCCTTTCTTCTATACGGCGTTCGTCACGCTACATCCGAGGTTCTATAATGCCTGCATGTAGCTTAAACAAATAGCTAGCTTTGCTCGAAGTTTCCTCCGGCAACGTCAGTGTTCAAAAATATATAGAGCATAGTCCATATTTAAGCACGAAGACCTCATGGATTATAGATTTTGGGTATATTTATACTCTCTTCGTGTTTCCGATGGAAAAACTATTTATCTGATGATAAAATTATACAACGATCTTGGTGAATGGGTGCGTATTCCTCGTAAAGTCCGAGAATAAGACCCGTTGAATTTGGTTTGGGAAGAAATACATATTGGCAATAATTTGTACTTTTTCTGCCATATTTAGAGAGTTTTTGATTCCTCGTGTAAATACCCGTGAATCACTCTCGATTTCCCGCGTGGGTAGCTGTAGTCATCGTATTTTATATATATATATATATATATATATATATATATATATATATATATATTTTGACTCCTTTGGGGGTGGTCACCCGCGAACCTCGTGGTCGGGGTCGTTGCGAGCTCCCGTTTACCTCGTGGGTAGGGGTCGTCGCGAGCTCCCATTTTGAGTGTTCGTAAGTGCCATGCCCTGAGAGTGCTTAGTCCTTGTTCCGATGCTCAAAGCTACCACACTTTAGAAAAGTTCGATTTCATACATGGATACTCGTGAGTATCATAAGAGGTTAATAAACTTTACTCCTAAATATAGGGTTTAGTATTGTCATAAAGCAATAGAAGCTTGTCCCACTGGTATGAGCAGGAGATTTTATTAGAGAGGTCTCGTGTTCGAACTCCTCTCGGAGAAACTTCTCTTCTCTTTATTTTATTTGTTTTTCTTTGTTCTCTCATTTTCTTTCATTCTTCATTTGCAGATTTTCTCTGCAACTCTCAGGCAGTAGGCCAAAAAATCCCCTTCTGCCCAAGTTTATTTACAAGTCTTTTACAGACTTCGTATATATACACTTATATATACTTATATAGCAATTTAGAAAATTTATGATTTTCAAGGAGATATCCAAGATTGGAATCGAATCACGCAATTGTGGAGAAAGGAAAACTTAGCTTCGGAGCGTATCGCCCCGTGGCTGTAGCACCTGCTTTCCCTTTTGGTTTTCGCAGCGATCTCTTCGGGCTTGCTCAAGGATTCAACGGCGTTTCCCACAGACGGCGCCATTTTGTTAACGGGTTTGGAATTATACCCTAATTAACTGACTTATTTTTGGGTTGGAACGCCAATCCCGGCCCGAGGAGATTGTTGGTTTTTATTGATTTGCGGCTGGACCCGGGTATTTTCCGAGATGCCTACATATCCCCGATTGGGAATCAAGCCACTCGTAGTTCCTATTTTTGTTCGGTTCTCGGTGTTGGTTATTTGGTCCATGTCGATTTTATCGATTGCATATGTTGGAGGAGTTGTCCTCATGGAGAGATCTCCGAGGGGAGAGGAGAGTTCTCCGAGGGGAGGAGAGTGTTCTCCGAGGGGAGGGGAGTGTTCTCCGAGGGGAGGAGAGAAAGAAGGAGTTTTTTGTTCGCAGGTTGCGTATATGTCTCTCTTTTTCTCTCCATATTTTTCTCCCTCTTTTCTCCCTCCTCCCGAACTTGTCTCTGTTATATGGCTCTTGCCCCCTTTTATAGAGGTCTTTTAGGGGCAGGTGTCATTGTGCATGTGTTAATACACGTGTTGTTATGCATGTGTGAGTACAGGCGTCGGTATGCATGCGTGAGAAGATATCTCTGTTGACGGGGCACTGACGAGGATAAATCTTATCTTATCCGAAGGCTCCGAGGGGTTCCAAGGGGCCGACTCTTCTGTTTTCTGTTCTCCGAGGAGTGCTTTTTGCTTGGATCTGGACTCCGAGGGCTTCTTTGTCCTCGTGGAGCAGTGCTTCTTTGTCTAGGTCCTCGTAGTATGTTTTTTGATGTCTTTTGTATCTGATTATGGCTCCAGTCTTTGGATCCGGCCTTCGGGATAGGGGCTCCGAGGGCTGTAGTGCCTCAATATGGCATTGTTCTTCGTAGGGACCTTTGTGGCAAGTACTTTTGATGGCTCTCGGTCTTCAATAAGGCATTACACTTTGAGTTTGGCTATCGAAGTGGATGGTCCGATGGCATCGAGGCTTCAGAGAGGGGATGTTCCCCTATTCTTTAGCTATAAATCCGATTGATAGGCGTGTGTCGTGATTTACGATATATGAATAGTATAATTTTTAACGAAGTATACCGGTATTTAAACCGTGTTATAATGCGGTGTCATTTATGAATATAAATTATATACCAAGTAATTTCGGTAATTGAATAATCGCTTATTTTAAGCAGGTGATTTTCTACCCTGTTAACAGGTACGATAAGATGATTTGATGAAAATACCCCTGATCAAAAGTGTAAAATGTTGACTTGGAGCAAGTTGCATATTTCTCCAAATGATAGGGGGTTGACCGCTCCAATACAAACTTAAGGGGGTTGACTGCAGATGGCCCCAAACATTGGCGAGTTTGATGTAATTTCTTCGATATGATTATTCATATTATGTCTTCGACGTATCAATACATCTCGTATCCTCGTAACTGTATCATCTAATACGGATACTCGTATCCCATATGCGTGCAACCTAAATAAAAGAAGGAGGAGATGAGTTTATAGTAGAGAATTGAGGACCGTTTTGGATTTTTTCTTGAAGAAAGGCAAGAAATCTGTAACTCAACTGCAAGATTATGTCCAAAAAGGCCTCACAGCCCTCACAAGTACCAAATAAAGGTCCTCTGAAATATTGGTTGCACAAGATATAACTGAAAGATATAATTATTTTCATCCAATTCTGCGCTTCGGGAAGGAAGAATCGAGTAAAAGGCAAAATTTTATGTCTAACATTTGGCTAATTGAGGAAGCCGTATGTTTTCTGGTACAGTACAAGTAAAGAGGTTGAGGTTATTGCTTGATGCTAGTTTACATAAACCCCTCTAATGGGTTCCACTTTAGAGACAAGAATATTATGGTGATTTTGGCATTGGTCATGCTTTATGTTAGCCACTTGTCAAAAGACGTCATTTGTGTTGACATTAATTATATGACGTCATATTCGTTGTATCAATTATCAATTTTCGTCCTCCAAAAACTTCGGTAAGGGAATGTTATAATATATTAGTAAATATATTGTATATATCTTTGATTGATTTGTACTTATTTAGATTAGGTAGTAATAAAGAACTCATTCAGCAAATTACCTTCCTACAAAATATTCTCCGGAAAGTAGCATGTGACTAGCGCATGACTCATAGTCTTTGTAATTTCTTCTCAAACTTTTTATATAATTACAATTGCACCTCAATATATTTTAAAGTAATCACACTCCCCCCGTCTCCCTTAAAAAAACTCAAGGATATTTAAATAATCTATTTTAAAATAATTCATGATAGTACGAAAATTATTTTTGTCCTTGTTAGTAACTCTATCAAAAATAAACTATTAGAATATCTATTTTAATAGATTTACTAATAGGGACAAAAATAATTTTCAAACTATCACGAAATATTTTAATATAAATATAAATATTCTTGAAATATAAAAAGTCAAAAAGTTATTAATATAATTATTTTTATTTTTTTGAGAAAAGTGTGATTACTTTAAAATATATTGAGGTGTGATTGTAATTATATAAATAATTTGAAAAGAAAATGCAAAAGACTAGGAGTCACGTGCTAGTCACATGCTACTTTTCGGGAAATATTGGAATATTTCCTTGTCGGAGTTTTGCGGAGGACGAAAATTGATAATTGATACAATATATAGGACCTCCTATAATCAATGTCAACATAGAAGACTTCTTTTGGAAAATAGTTAACATAAAGGACGACCAATATGAAGATCCCGAATATTATGTATCTTATGTTTGAAGTTTGACCTTTGCATTCCATATTACAGTGGACCACTCTAATCGTTAATTTTGTTTTTGTCATGAGACTCTTAAAAGTGATAATTGCAAGAAGACCCTAAGACAGTCATTGTAGCAGACCCCCTTCACGCGGGAGAATTCCAAAACACGGTGAAAAGTTTCGGATACAAAGAGGAGACCCAAAGTGTTACAAATTAAAAGACAAGTCTCAAATGTTTCAAAATATTGAAGAAAGACCTTTAAAAGGCTAAGACTCAGACGTGTGATCTTAATGATTCCTCTACAAACAAAACTCTCATAACAAGAAAACTAAGCTCAAGTATCAAAGATTTATCTTATTTAAAGCTCAAGCATTGACGACTTAGCTTTTTCAAAGCTCAAGCACTGAAGACTTAGCTTTTCCAAAGCTAAACAAAAAAAATCCCAAAGCTCAAGCATTGAAGACTAAGCTTTTTCAAGGCTCAAGAAAACTTAGCTTCTCCAAAGCTCAAGCGTTAAAGACTTGTATAGATTTTACAAAGCTCAAGAAAGCTTAGCTTTTCCAAAGGTCATGCGTTGAAGATTTAGCTTTTCTAAAGTTCGAGAAAGCTTAGCTTTTCCATAGCTCAAGCATTGAAAACTTAACTTCTCCAAAGCTCAAAAAAACTTAGCTTTTTTAAAGTTCAGCCCTTGAAAACTTAGCTTTTCTAAAGTTTAAGCCTTGAAGACTTACATTTTTCAATGCTCAAGCATCAAAAGCTTAGCATTTTCAAAGAAATTAAACACCACTTGATTAACTTCCGAGTGTATTCCCCTTCTAATAATACACTAGCTACCAAATGAGGGGGGTGGGGATACTCTGGTCAAAAACCTCGAGATAATGTGATGGAAGGTCAGAGACTCCATGGTGAGAGGTTCGAGATGAAATGACATTTGTTCAACTGCCTTAGCTATAGACCTTGAGGTGGGAGGTCAAAGACTAAAAGGTGATCATCTTGAGGCTCATCTATGGGTCAAGCCCATCAATGGCCAATGAAAATATCTATAAATACTCTTTTCAAATGTTGAAAATGTGCCTCATTTTTCACTTTCACTTTCTCTCTCTAGGCTGTCATAGTCTAAGTTTTCTGACTTAAGCATCGTAGTGTCTTTGTCATGCCACCAACTTAGCTTACGTATCTTGTTGGACAACAGGTTTTTCGAACGAAAGATGCGGATTTCGTATTCTAGGAGCTAGTCCACGAAGAGATTCTCAGTCGTCTAATATGGAGTTTATATGGAGTTTTCAAGTAAGCAGATGAAGATACCTGCATTAAATTTAATTTACAGAATAATAATGACCAACATAGTTCATTGTAATGCGTACTTCTTGGATTTGAAGCGGAAAGAATAGTGAACAACTTTTTCGTGATATTTTGCCAATTATAGAAGAGTTTTAGAGAATAAAATGCGTTTGGATATTTTATTTAAAGAATATGATGTACTTATAACCAAATTTGTATGCTCAGTGCGGAGATATTGAGCTTTTGTTGTTTCATATTTGATACGCAGGCTCCTTATCAAGAAATATAGTTGATATGGTTCAAATGAGATCGCCAAAAAAATATTGGCGCAAATAGATACAAATTATTTGTAGATATCGGTCGTTATCAAAATACTTGGAACATTAATGCTATACACCAAAAGTTTTTTTGCAGAAGTATTGAACCAAAAGCCTTTAATTTAACAAAAAAGTACACATGAAATCCTTAAGTTCTCAGTACAAGTACCTCTGACAAGTAGGTGGTAAGGATATTTCGCACCTACATACTTTTTGGTAGGATGGGGCATGAATGTTACGTTGTATTTCTGGCGGAATAATTATTGAACATTTCTCGGCAGAAAAATAGTATAGAATTACAATATTAGAATACTCTTCTACGTATTACCCGGTGCGCACCCGAAGGGTAGTGGCTGAGGGTTCCCACGTCATCAAAAAAAAAGAATACTCTTCTACTAATAATAACCTTCTTCTCTTAGCAAAATCACAAACATTGATCTTTTTTCTTCTTCTTCATATCTTCTATAATTATCTCATAGTATATCGATTTTTAAACCTTTTTCAAAACATATGATTAATTTATTCAATTTAATTTTTAAACTGTTTTCTGATTTATTTTTGGATTAGTTTTTTTTTTTAGTAATTTCAAATTGAAAATGTTTGTACTTTTTGAACTATTAGAAAACTGGTAATTCTTCTTAAAACCTCATAATTATTAATTATTAAAGCTTATAATAATTAGGCAGGTTTGGTTTATAAATAAATTAGTTGTTGTTCAAGAAAAGAAATTTAGGCAGGTTTGATTTGTATACCATAATCAATTTACAAATGCAGGATAACTAGTTGGTCGAACCCGTACCCGTTTCAAGTACTTGGTATTGGTATTGCTATTCCGTGCGGAGTGTTATCTTATTAATCATAAAAAAAGTTATAATTAAAATAACGCGTTTGTGACGACTCTCGCTTTTACCAAAAGATTGTGTGTTTTATATATAAGTTTTGCACAACTATATTGTACATACATATACTGCACAGGTAGGTTGTTGTTGCATTTTACTCCATTCTTATCCGTATGTTAACACCTACTACTGGGACCTGCATTGTTGGTAATTAGTGTAGAACACTGCAAAATTATTATGTACAAACTGACTTGGTAAAAACAACCGCTTCACATGCGACTGTACCTACTAATTTTATTAGGTAGCAATATATCTATGTAAAAGAACTAATTTGCTAATATTAGATACCTAAGAAGGAATTTTTTTGTGCCATATTAAAGCTAATCTTGATAGCAATGGTGTCTATATTCTAATTACTAACAATGAATCTAAAATTTCAATGCAGTCGATCAATACTCGAGTGAGTCACTATTGCTATTATATTAGCTTATTTATGCACTTGTTTGACTTCAAAATTTTCAATTCACCTTATTGAAAAGTCATTTAAACGTTAATTTTTCAATTCAAAGAAGCCAAACTTGTGCCAAATTAAATCACACCCTATTTCCCACCAAATAAATACAAGGTACACCTCAACTTTTTTGTCTTTTCACGTTATTTAATCCACCTCTAACTGACAAAAATGATCACAATAAAGTATTTAATTTTTCATCATTTAATTTTTTGATTATCATGTTTTTCTTATTAAGTGATTTACACATTGTGTTCATTACTACACTGTGTATAGCGAACTTATTATTTTCTTTAATTAGTCATTTTTAGATATATATATATATATATATATATATATATATATATATATATATATGCCGATGTTTACTAATTACAAAAACTCTCATGTGGGTTTTATTACTTGGCATGCATTACCTTGTTAGCTTAGCTTCTTACCCCATGTTTTATATTTTCTTGGATATACGTATATATATATATATATATATAGTAAAATAGAGCCATATTTTACTATACAAGACCCATAAAAGTTTCAGTAAAACACATCCTCACACATATATATATATATACGTATATATATATAGTAAAATAGAGCCATATTTTACTATACAAGACCCATAAAAGTTTCAGTAAAACACATCCTCACACACACACACACACATATGTGTGTGTGTGAGGATGTGTTTTACTGAAACTTTTATGGGTCTTGTATAGTAAAATATGGCTCTATTTTCTTGAAAATATATATAGTCAAACAATAATATTCTACATTCTAAGTTTTTAGTAATTAATAAAATCAAAATAATGTTTGAATTTACTTACTTTTCAATAGTTTAGTGTACGTAAATCAATTTTTTTGCTTTATAACTTGGATATTCGTCAAAATAATATTACACAGCATGTTCTTTTGTATCTCATATATAATTATTCATTCTCTATATATTAAATTTTATGTCGTCATTAGGATAGAGTGACGTACATATTATATTTTACAGAAAATATAGAACATGTAACAATTTTTTCTTTCGAATCCATCCTTTAATTTTATTTTCAAAAAAGCAAATATAATCCCCAACCGTCAAATTTAAGTTTTAGGTGTAGCCGAATATTTACTACACTTTATGAGATTTCTTGTCTTTTAACCACTAAGTGCACCAGCATTAGGTGAAAAGTTTCATGCATATATAGCGAGGCCCTCGTCTCTGATCATTTCAAGCAAAAAACACATACAAATCTCCACTCTCGGAATTCAATTTTCTACTTTGACTACTCTTTATGAAAATGGTTTCAATTTGTGATGCTGTTTTTCTTCTAGTTATTTTCACATTCAAAATTCTTAGTAGCGAAGCAGAAACAAAAGCATTTTTTGTGTTCGGGGACTCATTGGTAGACAATGGCAACAACAACTACTTGTTCACCACGGCAAGGGCAGACAGTCCGCCCTATGGCATCGATTATCCGACCAGCCGACCTACCGGCCGTTTCTCCAATGGACTTAACATTCCTGATATTATTAGTACGATTTTTTTTATTAATTCAATTTTCTTGGTATGGCAAGATAATGATTTGCTTGAACTGGTTGTTGATAGACATGAAATGCATGAAAGAAAAGCATAAACTTCAAGATTTTTTTTACCGTCTCTGAGTTTTGGTGAGTTGACAACCATTTTTAAAAAGATATAGTCCCATACATATTCATACATATGTACACATTTTTTTAGGGAGTCGATCAATCAATGTCCGTCATTATATTTACTCATCACGGACAAAGTTATTATGTACATATATGAGTACATACACATATTTATATATATAGCATGTATAACTCTCCCTCTTTAAAATACATATATAATACATATTTGATCGATTCATGCACATGGTGATTTCTTATTGTTTTTTATGTTGTATGCACCCATATTAGTTGTATTGTAAATCACATTTAGGCCTAGTTTGTTTTCCCAGAAAATGGGGAACATGAAAAGGAAAAATAAAGGAAAACACGATTTTCCTTAAGAATTCTTATGAAAATCTTATTATCCCTTATTTTCCAGGTGTTTGGCTGATAGTGATTTTCTGGAAAAACTTATTATAATGTGTAAAAGATTTTCTTCTCTTTTCCAAAAAAAATCCTAGATTTCCTCTATTTTCTTTCTTTGCTAGAAATTTTAAATTGCCAAACAACAAGAAAATAAAAATTCCTTCATATTATTTTCTTTTCTCCTATTTGTGGGGAAACAAACTAGGCCTCAATCAAACTAGTCCTCTAATTAATATAATAATATTTACTATTAATTCTTCTTTATTTATTATTATTACTACTATCATTTAAACTTTTTATGTAATATGGCTAGGTGAAAGGATGGGTTGGGAAGCAACATTGCCATACTTGAGTCCGGAGCTGACGGGGCAGAAACTACTAGTCGGTGCTAATTTTGCTTCTGCTGGGGTTGGAATACTCAACGACACAGGAATTCAATTTGTAAGATTATAATCATTAAATCGATTCGTAACCTTTATTGTCGCCAGTCTCATTATTTCTCAACTTATTATCAATGAATTGCTCCATAATGAAATTAATTCTTCTCTGTTTTGTTTGTTTGGCCCAATAGTTAAAATGTATACTTGACCATATATACAATATATGGAGTTGATTACCAAATTTTCAGTATAAAATTAATTTAAATAAATCAATTATAAGTAACGTGTATATATGTACATTTTTTTTGGATATGGTATGCATCAGGAAATAATATAGATAACTTTAACCAATAAAAACTTCTTTTTTTTCTTTGAAATAGAAACTTAAAAACATTTCTAAGAAGAAATGTTTTGAATACACAAACATATACATACATAAAAGTAAATTAAAATAAGAAGCAATGTACATAAGTTCTACTAATGGTGCAGGCGAATATCATACGGGCTTACCAGCAATTGACGTTTTTCGAAGAATACCAGGGGAAACTTAAGACATTGATTGGGGCAAATGAAACACAGAAACTTGTGTCCGAATCACTAGTTCTATTCACGTTAGGAGGTAATGATTTCGTCAACAACTACTTCCTGATACCTTTTTCACCAAGGTCTCGCCAGTACTCCTTAAAGGATTACGTCCCATACATCATAAGCGAGTATAAAAATCTTTTACAGGTACGTACATACCCACATTAATCTCAATGTTAATGTCAAGTATAGAAAGATATATTCTAACTACAATACGTACTGCAGAGATTGTATACCCTTGGGCCTCGTCGGGTTTTAGTGACTGGAACAGGGCCGTTAGGGTGCGTACCTGCTGAACTTGCAATGCATAGCACATATGGTGAATGCGCCGACGAGTTGCAGTTGGCTGCATCACTCTTCAACCCTCAACTCGTTCAGATGATTGATGGCCTCAACCAAGAGATTAACTCCACTGTGTTCATAGCAGCTAATACTAATCAAATGCACATGGACTTCATCTCGGATCCTCTAAGTTATGGTATGTAACTATTTCATTATTCAAAAGCAGCTTGCTTCAGTTCATTCTTACTACAACGATTTGTGTGTGTGTGTGCGTGTGGACATATAGGATTTAAAACATCAACGACAGCATGTTGTGGGCAAGGGCAATACAATGGGTTGGGGCTTTGCACACCCTTCTCCAACTTGTGTGCTAACAGATCTGAGTACGTGTTCTGGGACGCATTTCATCCGACTGAAAGGGCTAACAGAATGGTCGTGGACATAATCCTGAATGGCACTGAGCCTTACATGTCTCCCATGAACCTCTATAGCCTCATGGCTTCGTATCCAGGCGCCTAAATGCATTTGTTTATTAAGTGTACGCGTATGTGCAATTTCTAGGAAATTAATAAACAACGTATGTTACGAGTTTCTTTCATGTATCTAAATTTGGCACTTTGACACTTATTACCTTTATTTTGAAACATATCTTCATCAGGCTTGTGTCTTCTGTCTTTTGGTAGATTTTAGGATCTCAGAAGGTACCAATCTCTCAACTTCAGATGATCTGCAATGAGCATTTTCAAATCATCCGTACTGAACAAGCAGTTAAAAGTATAATAAATCATCACAATAGCATTCCTATTCGTATTTTTCAGTAGAGTGTTTAAGACTAACATGTTCCACAAAAATAATATATCTTTTGCCAACTATATTTGATAAAAACCATTACACGTGAAGTTTAAGCAATGACATCCTTGAATATAGGCAAACGGCCTTTTCTTTTCCTAGCACTTCAAAGCCATTTTGTATCACCTTCTTTTATTCTTTGGAACTTTATACATATATATTTTCCACAGCTTATAGTCCATAATCAAAATAATGAAAAGAAAATCCCATTGCCCGCAAAGTGGACCAAGTCTAAGAATAAATATGAAATTTGGAGTATATATAATGCAGCAACGAAAGAGAAAGAAAGGGGTTTCCATAGAAAACACAAAAAATATGTTCTTGACCTGGTCATCACAAAATTCTAGTTGTTCTGCCACAATTATCTTGTAGCCATCAGCTGTCATTTTCTTTTTCAATTATTTCTACTATATCGCTATTATAAACTGATCGTGGAAGAATAAGTAATATCGGTACTGCACCAAAAGGACCGGGACGTAAGGCCAAAATAAAACACAAATGTTAGTACACGCAGTTCACCATGAATAAAATCTAATCAGCAGGAGAACTCATACACTAGGTCTGACACCATTGAATAGTTTACTACATAAAATCTGTTGAATATCGAAGGCGTCAAATGGGACATGGAGGAAAAAGCAGTTACTAGGGAATCTTAGCTCCAAAATCTGATGGATTCCCAGGAATAAACTGACAGGATGTCTTCTAAAATGTGCTGAAAAATAAAAGATGGATCACTAGATGGCAAAAACAACAGCTTTGGGTGTCATGTGAGAATCTCACCATTTCAGAGTGAACAGCTTTAATAAAGATCACGCACAATTATTTGCTTTAGAGCCTGTAAGTTGTAAGATAAGTTTGAGCACCAGACAGGCAAGGATATCAGTATTTCTTTTCTTTTTATTGTTTTAATAATACTCCTCTTTATCAACAAGAAACTAGATTGTGGAAACTGAATAAGAAGGATAGTGACGTAAGAGTTTCAAACAATGCATAGACAAGGAAGTGACTCAACAATACAAAGTAACAACCTTGAAGCTTCTGGAATGACCGAGTGTTCTCTGAGGAGGCACGCCAAATATTATAGTTGATGCGAGCCAATTCATTCTTACCATGATTCATATCCATCACGATATCAGGCTGCAAAAGGCATTAATATCTGGATCCACAAACAGAGAATCTGCAGACGCGAACATGGGACACTATTAATATCTGCGAAAAATGCCGTACTTTGGAAGTATGCTCATGCATTAAGACATGAAAGAAGGGACTTGAGGAAATGAAGAGAAGTGCAATACACTGCTGCTTGGAAGAACGGTCGTCATTTTCATTGTAGTGCTTGGCTTTAATACATACTTTGCATCATTACAGTAGGGCAGGAGTTGGGTGTCGAAACCGTACAAGAACAAGGTGACAAACTGACCAGGAGGACACGAAATTAAATCAGATAAAAAGGGCTCACATTCATGATTTCACAATTGAGTACAAAAAATGTATGCTACTTTGGTTTAGATCTGACCACATCAAATTAAAATCTGTTAATTCCTTAATTATCGTAGGAATTCCACTATCTCCACATGTAAATTAGTATGTGGTGCAAATCACCAACACTCTAAGCATAGCTATAAAATTTCACCTCAAAATAAATGGAAATGTGACTGAAACACCTGCTCAGCCCCCTTTGATCACTACATTCAGCTTCCTTCACCGCAGAAACCCTGATCAATGCAAGTATTATCACCTTTCTCCCTTCTTCTGCAACTCCTTTCCCTCTCTCTAACAGAAAAGTGACGAAGTAGGGACGAAATCGGGATATTGTATCCTCTACTCAATATTGTTGTTAAATTACAGTTCTATCCCTTAATTCTCAGCTGTATACACCCACCCTGCAGTCTTAAGCTCTGTATTTAACCCTAGTGCCCAATATTAAGTTCAATCAAGTCCAATCAGGTGTGACTTAAATCTAAATTG
Source organism: Linaria vulgaris (assembly GCA_948329865.1). Taxonomy (NCBI): domain Eukaryota; kingdom Viridiplantae; phylum Streptophyta; class Magnoliopsida; order Lamiales; family Plantaginaceae; genus Linaria; species Linaria vulgaris. Next base: position 71,213,023 of record OX415249.1, read on the forward strand.
AGTCAGCATGTCAAGAATATAGTCTAAAAGCTTAACTATAAGTCAAATACGTACATATAAACAGGCTGTTTATCCACGAAAATCAATGGCAACGATGACTTGACGGTGGCATCAGAAACCTAATGCAACAGTTATAGAAGCGAACAATTTAACTCATACAACACATTTTTAATCAGGAGAGTCTCTAAGAAACTTATGTCAATTTCACATCAACAAGTGGAATCAGAGCCTCAAATGAAACCCATGGTGAGAATAATTCCTACTAGACAAGCACATGCTAACCTTGTGATGTCATACATCGTAACAGCTTTCCCAATTAAATTTGATAAATTGATGTCTTTTTTGTTTTCAGATGAATCAATATAGGAATTTCATGTTCATTTAACATGAAATTGCGGCAGATGCCAAAGCATGAAGTGCATTTGATGGCATCCTAAAATATCAACAAATCTGCTTTCTCCTCAGAGCTCTTCGAAGCCATCTTCATCACCTTCTTCTTCCATCCTTTGGAACTCTCTCCTCCACGTGTCCATCTGCACATATTTGCACAATTTAGTATCTGTATTTAAAATGGTGAGACGAAATCTAATGAACATAACTAGACTATATAATAAGTTTCGAAGTATAATGCAGCAAATGAAAGAGGAAACAAATCGAGAGATGTTGTCGCATTCTTTACGAGGTGCAAAACTTTTTATCAAGGAAAAGCATTTTCATGGAAAGAACAAAAGAGACGTTCTTGACCTGGTCATCAGAAAATTGCAGCTGCTCTGCCACAAATAATGCGTTCTTGTAGTCATCCACGATCAATTCTCTCCCAGGGTTTCGTACAATTTCATCATACTCAATAATCTCCACTCGAAGACCATGGCTCATGAATAGCTTGTCCATCCATCTTGCCGTTTCTGACTAAATTAAAACAAGAAAAGTATGGCTTACTATCCAGTAAAGGAGGATCAAGATGTAAAAAGTCATTTCTCTGGGTAACTATATCAAAGCTCACTAACTTTGAACTCTATGTCAGTTTCAGCCAACCAAACAGGCAGCTCCCCGATGAAAAGACACCCTTTCATAGCTAAGTTACTGACGGCAACCAAAATGTCTTTAAAATCAGTTAAAGTCAGTATAGGTAGTCCCTGCAAAATAAAAACAAAATCATGTTGTAAACCAATCATGGAAGGATAAGAAACATTGTTGAATTGGTGTTTGAACCAAATCTTTCGAATAAAGGGGCAATAGAAAGCATCAAAACTCATAAGTGGAGTTCACCAGTAAAAAAATGTATCACCTGGAGAACCCATAGACTAGATCTGCCACCTTTAAATCCTTTACTACGCAAAGCTTGTTCAATATTAGATGTGGCAGACGGGACATGAAGGAACAAGCAGCTTCTTGGTATCTTGGCTCCAACATCTAATGGTTATTGTGAGGACATGTCACATCACATGCACACAAATGCAAGAAAACACTTATCATGTGGTGTCTAGCTTCAGACATTCCTTGTAAGTTACAAAATAACTCTGATAACCCAGATGTAAGTATTCTCTTTATATTCCTTTGAACAAATACAAACCTTGAAGCTTCTGGGATGAATTTGTGAACATTGGATCAGGAGATACATCAAATATTACAGTTGATGGGGGCCAATTGATTCGGTAAGGCCGAGTATCCATCCCATCTGTCAACAAAACAACCTGCAGTGTGTGAGACCACAACCATCCATCCGCCTTTACTACGAGAATTCAACTGTTTTTGTGTGAATTTCTACCTGCCTAAGCCCCTCGTCTGCTTTCATCACATGAAGCAATTTATCATCAATGAACTTGGTTCCAACGCAGTGCTGGTGCAAACCCTGTCGTTTCACATCCATTCCGACACCACCAGGACGCACAAGGCATTCGACATATGGATCCACAAACAGAGGATCTGCAATTGATATCAGACACGACCCACAAATAATCTCAAAGAAATGTGTGATTTTAAAGAACGGTTTAACTGCTATACCTGAAGCAAGGGTCTCGAGGAAACGCAGAGAAGTACGATACATTGCTGCATTAAAGATAGAGTCCTCATCGTGGGGTATGGCTTTAACACGTAATCGAACAATTCTTTTAATCCTTAAAATCTGCGATACGGATGGGATTTGGGAGGTGGGCAACATTGCAGTAGGCATAGGAGTTGCGTTTGCGGGTCGAAACGACAAACAAGCCTCCATTACAACTAATCATCAGGAGGAAATGAAGATACTTCAGATTAAATGGGTTCATAGTCATCATTTTGTCAGAGGTACTACAAATAAATAAAATTAGATTTGAATCTGATTATTCCTTAATTCTGGTTAGGATGCCATGCCACTACTTTCGCATTTATTTAATTACAAAACAAAAAGCCCTAACTAAAAAAATAAATATGGCTATAAGTAACAGAAAAATAAATGCGAACCTCACTCAATCAGCTGCTGCAGCTCTCCTTTACCCTCTCCCAAGTGAAGGACTGTAGTGAAATGGAGATGATACAGAATCCCCTGTTTTCTTTTCATATTGTGTTTAGATATTGCATTTCAGACCCTGAATGCTAAACCAATTTACATTTACGGCCTCGAGTCTTAAGAAACTATTTTTAGCCTTAATCCCCAACATTAAGAGAAAAGTGCAAAACTAGACCCAACCTATAGGCCTTTTTGCGAAACTATACCCAATGTTTGAAAAGTTGCAAAACTATGCATTCTGTTCAAAACTAGACCTAACGTTTAATTCTGGCTACTTTTTAAATTTAAAGGCAAAACCGGTACTACACTTCTAATTTATAAAAAAAAAAGGAAAAATCATTATTTATTATTGAAAAAGAAAAAAAGAAAAGAAAAACCTCCCCACCCTAACCCCCGACCCACCCCCACCCCCCGCCCCCCACCCCTACCCCGCGCCCACCCGTCGCGTCCAGAATCGCGACGACGTCGATTTGACGCCGCCACCACTGCAGTGGCGGCGGCGTCGATTTGAATGAGATGAAAAATGAATGAGATGATTTTTGACAGTATGACACGTGGCGGATCTGCTTTATCGGAGAGCAGTTGCCGCCGGCAGAACGCCGAGGCCAAACGAGCTGAGCGGCTCCGCCGCAAGAGAATGGAGCTCCGGCGGTTGAGGACCGTCGCCAAGGAAAAAAGCTACGGAGGAGAAAACTTTCGATTCGTCGTCGTCGTCGGAGAAGTGTTCGAATAAAGTACGCACCGAAATTGAAATTGAAATCGAGCCTTCGATAACAAAATCGAGTTTAATCCTAACCGCTGAGTTGCTGAACCAGGTGCTTCACAAAAACGACTCGAAATCGAGTAATCGAGATTCGCACGGGACGATGTCGGTGATCGGGAGGCGGAGGGAGATGGAGGACACGGGTTTTGGGGGGTGGGGGGGCTCATTGATTCTGGTGTCGGGTGGGGGTGGGACGCTGGTGGCCCGATCTGGTGGTGGGGGTGGGAGGGCTGGTTTTCCGATCTTGGGGGGGTGGCTGGTGAGAAAGATGAAGTTTATTTTTTTTTTTGTTTTTGTTTTTTTTTGTAATAATAAAAAATGATATATTTTAAATTTAACGTTTTTTATGTATATATTTGTAAAATGTCTATTTTGCCCTCATCCAAAACAGAATATGACGTCATGACGTCGAAATATGACCTTTTTTTGCCGAAATTAAACGTTAGGTCTAGTTTCGAACAGAATGCAAATGTTAGGTATAGTTTTGCAACTTTTCAAACGTTGTGTATAATTTCGCAAAAATGCCTATAGGTTGGGTCTAGTTTTGCACTTTTCTCCAACATTAATCAAATGTTTCTTTTACACAAGACTTTTGAGTCAACTTGTCTACACTCTACACTGTCTAGTTTAAAATCTTCTATAGTAACTTAGTAAGGACTAGTTTGGATGCCAAATAAAGTCCTACTATATTCTTAGTTGTAACTTGTACATATAAATTTGTTAGCTTATCATGTTGGTTAGTAGTTTTAAGGACGAATTATTATTTTTGTCCTTTAATTTTTTTAAAAAATTTATATGTCTTTTTTTTTGGGCCCAGAATAAATGTCCGCTTAACTTTGAAATTTTCAATCAAAAATGTCCCAAACTGCTTATTTGGGCTAAATTGTCTACGTGGCGGTACAGTCAACAAGTTGCTAAGCCTAGTCAATAAGTTGCTACGCCAAGTCATATTTTTTAGCCAAAAACCATTTTTTACACAAACTCTTGTAATTTTAAATATTGTACTTTCTCCCATAATATTTTTTTTGGTATTTTATTAATTTTTATATATTCTTAAAATATTTATTATTTTTAAAAAGTTATATATATATATGTTTTTAATTTAAGTAAATATAACAAAATTAAAGTTAAGGAACTTTTTTCTTTATTGTAAGATATATATATAAATACATTTTAAGAAATATATACTATGGGGTGCAAGTGTAATTCAAAAAATTATAAGGTTGTTTTGGAATTTGTTGTTGGAAAATTGTGTAATACGAAGAGTTTTTAAAAACTTTTTAGGGAAAAAAAACGTTTTTAGGTCACAAAAAAATAGCAACATATTGAATGTACCGCCACGTAGAATTGTTAACCCGAATAAGTAAAAAGGGGCATTTTTGATAGAAAGTTTAAAAGATATTGGGCATTTATTTTGGGCCCCAAAAAAAGGCATATAAGTTTTAAAAAAAAGAGTTAAGGGGCAGAAATAATAATTCGTCCTAGTTTTAACCGACATTTAGTTCTATGTGGCAATTTAATCTCCCCATTATTATTAAAAGCTCATTTCCCCTCCTTTTAATCCTTCAATAAGACACACCTCAAAAGTCAAATATGTCCCTCACTTTTGATGTTTTATAACTAAATGGGTGTTTTCAAGAGTTTTTATAAGCTTCTTATGGACTTTAAATCACTGAAAAATATTTAATGAGTATTTGCAAATGCAGCATGTCATTGGGTGCTTCCATAAAGAGCTTCTCCCACAAATCTTGGTGAATATCTTATTTAGATTTATCAATTCTTTAAAATTTTCTAAATATCTATTTTTAACCTCAAATAAATTCCATGATTTCTCTCTTTCCTTATCAATGCGATCTTCTTCTCCATAATCTTATATTTTTAGAATAAAAGTATAATTAATAAAAAGCAATTAAAGAAAAAACAATAACGAAAATAACAGGAAAAAAAATATTAAAGATGATTTACTTAAGAACGACATGTATAACATTATTATATTAACATCTTTTAGATATAGTTATTATTTCTATAAGATATACGCGTCATGTAATTATATTTAATAACTTGTATATTGTAATGTAATATATATATATATATATATATATATATTGATTACTCTATATTAAAATTTAAATTGTTTTAATTTTTACTATATAACTATAATAATTAAGGTTCAAAAGACGCTCTCTCTAGTTATTGCAAACACCACAAAACTAATTTTATCTGTTTTAAGTTACTTTCGAATAAAGATTTACAAACACTCATAGTTTTAAGTCAAACGCAACTTTAAGTAGAAGCTAAGAAGCATGAGCTTTCATAAGCTCTTGCAAACACCCCCTAAATTGCAAGCCCAAAATTTACATAAATAAAAGAATGGTATAATATAGAAAAAAATTAAAAGTTGAAAAGATTCAACACTGATTTTGTGTAGTGAAAAATAGGATAATTTACATAAATAAAAGAAGGCTATAATAGAGAAAAATAGGGCATTGCGTTGTTTGGAAGGATTTTTCTATGTATATATCATTTGGATTATACATAAGATTTCACTTTTATGAAAAAATATAAGATAATGGACATGCATAATATGTGTAAGACCTAACAACAACAATTTAGGGGGCTTAATTTGTCACAAAGTCAATATTTTAAATTTAAAATATATGGTACTTTTGTGTTATTATTTTTTGCCCATTACTTTGAATGGATAAATATAATATATAGTAGGGATAAAAACATCAAACCTCCGTACTATGACGACTTTTGGGCTCTATCCCCAAAAATTTATAAGTAAGCATTTTGTCCTCTAACGTTTGCCAACTTGTTCGAGTTGTCCCCCGGCAATTTTTCGACCAAAAAACCACCGAAAAAATTAATTTTTTTTTCAGAATCCTTTTCTTGTCGAGACGGTTTCGCAGTGGTGACGGTATCATAAAATTCAAAGTATTACAAGGGAAATGTAGTTTAAATTTGATAAATTTTCGAAAAATTCGAAGAACGCCTTCAAGTGTTCTTCGTAATTTCCAGAAATTCGACGAATTAAAATATACATTTTCGTGTAATGGCTTTGAATTTTACAATACTGTCACCACTACCGGAACCGTCTCAATGAGGAGAAGAGTCGACTTGAATAAAAGAAGCTTGGCAAAAAAATTCAGCCAATCAGCGTCAATGTAGTGGCGGGTTACTGAAATTTTTTTGCTAGGAATTATGTACATTACTTGAATGGATAAATATAATATATACTAATTACAAGTTGAATGTAAACATGGCACTTGAAATCTACCTTTCCATTTTCACGATTTCACATTATTTGTTTTGAATTTTGTAAACTTTAAAGATGCACTCGCAGTATTTTTGAAATGTTTCCAAAAAATAAATACATTAAAAAGAATTACTTGTTCAAACCAAAGTACAATTTTTATTCATAGAAACAATTTGAAAATACTTTTTTTTTTGCATAAGTTGTCCGATTGGCTATGCATAACAGTACAAAAATTTACTTATCAAGCCAACAATGAAATACTCGTTCGACGTATTTAAAAAATAATACATATGCATCACGCCATAAGAAATCTTCGAGTTGGTATTTTCGAGTTGGGGTGTTTTTTCGTGAATAACAAGGCACATGAGAAGGGTTTTGATTATTTGGGTGTGTGTGATTTGGTGGATTTCTATTATGATTTATGAAGGGGTAAAAATAAGGACAAAAAAACAGTGGCTCAACATTAGAAGGCTAATGGACAAAAGATGGAAGACGTATGCTTATTTGGTTTAATTGGCTTATTTAGAATGTTTTATTACCCAACAATGCTACAAAAAATGTTGAAAAAGTATATTAGTATGGTTTTTTTGGTAGGAAGGGACAAACAACAAGGTCCTTAGACCATATCAAAGTCTAAATAAACTCTAATATGTGAGGGTTAAATTTCCCAGAAAATCTCTCGCTCTCCATTGGTCAATGGGATTTTTGTAAGCCCATCTGCAACTCTATTAGCCACTCGAGGTATCAATTTCAATGTGATCGCCCACAGCAATTCGATTTTCTCCTTGCAAGCATCCACAATCTCTTTAAGTTGTAACGACGTTTCCACCTCTCCATTAATCATCTTGATGGGATCTTTTGAATCAGTTTCCACCTCAATCTTAGGTCTCCTTTGTTCCCATGCCAACTTCAAACCCCGGTGTAGTGCAATAAGTTTATTCTCGTCAACTGTAGGCGATGCGATACTCTTCTTAAACCCCCAAATCCAGCATCCCTATTCATCACGCAACACTCTCGTAGTCGTTCCACGATTTTCATCCTTCATCACACTCCCATCCACATTTAATTTCACCACTCAGCATCAGGTTACTTTCACTTGGCCATACGTCACGACTTCATCTTATTTTCGCATGCACTCTGTAAACTGTTCAATTTGGAATATGCAGCGGCTAATATTCTCCTTCTTACCTTGAAACGCCTCAGAGTTGCGTGCCTTCCATATCGTCCATATTGTTGCGATAAAAGTCCAGCTCCAATGCGACCTCCAATCTCCCTTCATTATCATTCTATTTCGGATGTTATTTATCAGCCATATCTCATCCGAAATTTCACTGAACTCTTTCAAATACTCTAAAGGGACTATTCGATGCCATATATCTCGTGTTGCATTGCAATAATGGAACGTATGAACAATAGTTTCCTCCTCGTCATCACAACACCAACAGTCAGTAGTATGAGTAATCTTATAGGATTCCAGTAGGTGCTATGTGGCAAGCCTATTCTGTAAATCCAACCACAAGATATACCTAAATCTTGTTGTTGAATTTTATCTTCCAGATCCACTTAATTTCTGGTTTCGCGACAACTCCTCTGTGTAGTTTTTGAGATATGTTTTATACGCCGATCCACAACTAAACTCCTCGCTTGCAGTTTCACTCCAAATTATGACATCCTCCCCATCACATAAACTAAATTTTTAACTTTGTAGCTCGGTTATCACACCCTTTGAATGCGATCGAAGGCCAACAAAATTCCACAACCCAAAGTCCCCTAGAGCATCACAAAGTTGCATTCACGCCTCTTTCGGATGGATAGTCACGTCCTCCTCACAAAGTCTTCTAGATCCTCTCCAGTTATCGTACCAAAACAATATCAATTTCCCATTCCCAATCCTCTATCTTAGAAAATGTTTCATAAGGTTCATACATCACACAACTCCTTTCCATGTTGCACTATCCTACGGTTTTGTCGAATAATCTAGAAAATCTGAATTTTTAAGGTATTTGGCAAGAATGAGATCTTTCCTAACAGACTCCTCTTTTCTAGAACTTTCCATGCAAGTTTTGAGAGTAATGCTTTGTTTCTAATCCTCAAACTCCATATTCCCAATTCTGCTTGACTTTTGGCCTCATAACTTTTTTGCACCCAACTAGATGGAGTTTCTTCTTTGACAAATTTGTCGACCAAAGGAAGTCAAGGTTCAACCTATCAAGTTGATCACATACATGCTTCGGATCCATGCCGTTTGCATAAAATTAATGGGCATATTTGTTAGTATCGATTGGATGAGAGTTGCTCTACCCACAAGTGTCAGGAGTTTGGTTTTCCACCCGTTGAGTCATTTCAGAACTCTGTCGAAAATCTTCGGATATGTATCCCTCGTAACACAGACATGAATGAGATGAACTCTGAGATATTCTCCAAGGTTTGTAGTCTGACCAAATCCAAGAATATTGCTGATATTACGCTTGATGCCCAACCCCTCGCTCTTGGAAAAATAAATCTTGGACTTTTGCAAGTTTATCTTAAGCCAGGATGTTGCGCAAAACGTGTCTAATATATTTTTAATCATGCGCGATGTCGAGACAGAAGCTTTCCTCATAAGTATCAAATCATCCGTGAAAAACAAATGCGACAATTTAGGCCCCGCCGCGGCATGACACAACTAGACTCTTTTTTTTATCCACTACTCTTGTATTAAATATGATATGTCTCAATACACAAGACAAAAGATATGGATAAGGATGATATCCATGTCTTAGTCCACAAGTATGATTAAATCCCTCAAGAGGTGTTTCATTCCACAAAATCCTCGTTGACGCGCTTTTGAGAAATGAACATAATAAGCTCAATAAGTTCACAAGAAATTTAAAAGAAACTAGTGTTTCTTCAAGAAGTTTCAATTCACTTTATCGTACGCTTTCTCCAAATCGAGCTTCATAATCATGTAGCCACCACTTTCCCATGATCTTCAGGCATGATCATAACTTGGTATTCTAAGATCCACATGAGTCGTGGACCCATATGCGACCTAGTATTGGTATTATCCGTGAATAACCTCATGAAATACTCGCGACTGTGGCATTGGAGCTTCTCGACATCATTTACCTATTCATCATCAATTTCAAGCTCTTGAATTCTATTTTTCCTCCATCGCAACAATGTGGATCGGTGGAAGAATTTTGTGTTTCTATCACAATTTCTAATCCATTTCATCCTCGACTCTTGATACTAGAAAACCTCTTCTTGCTTCAGTACTTCATTATACTCTTTAATCAAATCGCTCTCCAACCGACTTAGGTATTCATTAGGCCGACGACAAATAGTTAGTTGTATCCCCCCCAGACGTGCCATCAATCTTATCTTCCTTTGAAATATATTTCTGAAGTTCTCTTTATTCCATGGTATTACGTTTTTTAGAACTTTGACAATTGTTGATTCAATATTTTCCTCCACATCCCAGATATCTTGAGCATAGATTCACATTCCCGATGGTAAAACCATGCTGCCTCAAACCTGAATGGTTTAGGCCCAGTAAAACTCATCCAACTATGGCAGTTAATAAGGATATGGTGATGATCTGGGTGAATTAGTGGCAGATGACGAACTGCATTTTTCGGAAATGTGTCGATCCAAGCTTCATTAGCAAGTGCTCGATCGATTCTTTCTCTAATCAGTACACCATCCTCTATTTTATTAGCCCAAGTAAAATTTGGTCCAGTTAAACCCAAATCAATTAATCCTCTCTTAGTCATATAGCTTTAAAAAAATCTTAGCCTACAAATTGAAGTCATACGCCCCCCCGACTTCTCGAGAGCGTATCCAATTTCATGAAATCCTTGGTAGCCATCCAAGAAGCATGGAAGTCTCAACAATCTTCAACAATCTATCAACAAATTGGAAATGTTTTTACCAACTCAATTATGCGTATATACGAGATAACCGCCACCTATGATGCGTACTCAAACTATTGATGGCGTGAATCCCTTGTTCCTCAACCTCTGTTATATCAACCTCTACCTCATCTTCGTTCCACGACATCCAAATTCCTTCTCCAATCCCATCAGTCAAGGCGAGTACATAATTTGAATAACAAAGGAACAAAGCGATATTGCGTTCATGATCCTCACGCACTGTAGTCTCGAGGATAAAAACAATGCAGGTCTATGAATACAGACTATTTCTTTGAGATTGCTACAAAATTCCTCATCATCAGCACCTTGACAGTTCCATGAGACGATCTTCATAGTTGATCTATAGAGGTACAACAAAGTACTGGATTATCAAGAGACATCCCTATCCATGTTGCAACTATCTGTCTTAGAGTTTCTAAAACCATGAGTTTAGGTTATTGTCTCTCTGCACCAAGTAGTTTGACGTTTCCACCTCCCACACTGTTGGTGGTACCTCCAACACGTTGATTAGCCATTCTGTTGAACTGTAGGTGTTCTATCACAAACTCCAAATTCAAACCCCAATTCACAACTAGCATGTCGTTCAAAAAATTGGCCTGAATTTTGTTTTCGTAGAATGCCATGCTAAATGCGATGAATCTCCTTGCTCTCCTTCGAAAAAAATCAAGGTATTTCTTCAACTTCAACTCGCGCTAGGATATTAAATTTGTTTAAACTCCTAACCTGATCAAAATTTCCGTCCTTATGTGATTGGAATCTCTTATTAGAATTCCTCCCATGCCAGCTTTGACTCCTTGTTTGTTTCCTTTTTTAATTTTAGCCCTAATCTTGCTGGAAGTACTCTTTTACCCCTCACATTGGGGTTTTGCATCGTGAACAATTAATAAGTATATTCAGCGCATTCACACTTGGCACTTGATTCTTTGTGTGCATTTCCACATCACAACTTGAATTTCTAGTGTCGTGATTTCGGGTTTGAATCACGTTTTCCTTGCTTGGGGTCTCCTTCTTTTTCTTATGTGTGACCTTTATCCAATCACCATACTCCTTTCTATCAACCAATCCCAGTTATCCTGGGTTTGTTTAAGATCTACCATCTCATTAGTATTCATGTTGCCATGAGTCAAAGTAATGTGTACTTTCGTTTCCATGCACTTAACCGGGCATAGCACTCGAGACAAAGTGATGACAGATTTTCGTATACCACTTGGTATACTTCTCCTTTAATGCATTTTCCAAGTTCGAGAGGTTTATAAGTACGTACTTGGACGCAAAATCTCTCAATTTTTTCTCTAGATGCGTTGTATGTATTTCCGTCTATTTTGATCGAGTCCCCAATGCACCATGGGAGAGCTTTGATTACTGATGTCCTAAAAAATTGAACTGGGAGATGGAGGATCCTCCTCATGTTATTGCGCTTTCAATCCTCTTAGTATTTGCCCATAAATTCGGAGTCCACTTCCAGATCAAGATAAAGCTTCCCCCCAATTATCATGGTTCTGCTACCAAGATCATCTCACGCTTTTGATCATTTAGCCTTTTTTAAAACAATAGCATCCGAACCCAAGATCCACAAGCTTGAATTTGTTTTGTAACGACCACATAAGGTCAAGTTGCATGTGAAGTGCAGAAAAATACCAAGGCCTATCGAAGATTTTGATGACTATCAAATCTTTCCATTGGTTATACATGATTTCATCCAATTCATTCGAAAACTCAACCTACTTAAATGGCCATTGATCATTCGCTTGTGTGATTTGGATATTTAGACTTTCCTTTGTATCATCTCGCTCATCGATCCTGACATCTCTATTGATGCGTGTTTTCACTGTGATCGCATCATTTGTGTGTTGAACTGCATTAGGTCCCCCCTCGAAGAATTTCCCATTCGCTACCTCGCTTGTTTCATCAATTTCGTCTAGATGACGAAGTCTTTTTGGTTGTCGTAACGTTCCACTCATCTTGTCCGGAGGGACAAACTCTGTCGCGGCAGTAATCAAGTTGGCCAATGATGGTGGTGTTTTTTCTAGTTTTTCGCTCATATTCGTGTCTTTTATTTTTCGTTCGAGAAATCTTTGGTATTTAATATTAGTAGGGGGTTTAACTATTAGGGGTTTTAATAAATTTAAAACAAACGAGTCGTTACTCATACATTTATTTATGTTTATCGTCACACTTATTTAAAAGGAAAAAACACTTAAAGTTCTTCATAGAGAGATTTGGATTTTTTTTTCTTTTTTTGGGTACAAAAGGAGAATCAAAAGCCCTTAGATAATATCCTTTGACAAAATAGTAAAACTTCAGAGGGAGGGAAAGAGGTGGATAAAGAACAAAACTAAATCCTCCATGTCCGGTTCTACTTCATTTCTGGGCTACTGAGCTCTAGCGAGCGAACTGGCAAATTTGTCGGTCAGACCGGTTCGCCCGGTTGACCGATTCGGCTAGCGAACCAGCCCCTAATATTCTTGCCAAATACTAACATACCTTGAAATTTTTTAAAAAAAAAAAAAAAGAAAAAACATGCAAAACTTTGAAAGTCCATAACTTTGCGTAGAACGAACGTTTTTTTTTGTATTTGGGGTATCTCGACGAGATCTATCCACTACAAACCTCTTTTGGGCCACAAAATTTTCAAAAAAACTTTGTTTTTCATCTTTAATTTTATTTTAAAGCAAAATGAGCATCCATCACACATTTTCATGCCTAGGATTTTTTTAATGCGGGGTTTATTTTATGGATTTTAGGGTTACATATGGTTGTTCTTGTAGTAATTTTTTTTATACGATTGACCAACATTCAAAAAACCAAACAATCTTTTAGCTTTTGTTAAAATATATGGTTTGTTGGATTATTTATTACATTGTTGTGGGAATTTTAATGGTTTGGTCTCATAACTTGGCTCTTTTTTGATTTTGGTACAATAACTTGGCACACCTTGATTTGGTCACTCGACTTGGCATATTGACTCAATTTTGGTCCCATGACCAGTGCTTCGCCCAAATTCGCCAGAAAAATCATACGTTACACCCGTTGACCACCCATTGACCTATTTTGACCCAATTTCTGACCCCGCCTGCACACATGGCACTCATGTGAAAAACAAACACCTCACATCACTCTTGTATCTAATAACTTATTAAATTATAAGTAATATTACTTTCAATAACAAAAATACTAAAAATATGTATACTTTTCATAATTCAAAAATATATTTAAGTTATTATATATAATCTAAAATTGTAAAAAACTCACCCATGCTTGATCTATGACGGTGGGTAGAGAAGAGAGCAGTGGGAGGGGCAACAGTGGGAGGTGGTCCGATTGGGGAGGTTGTGGTGGTGGTGGTGGTGGTGGTGAGAGGCGGGCGAGTTTGGGGTGGTAGAAGTCGGATTGGGGAGGTGGGACGCGGTGGAAGGCGGGTTTGTGGTGGTGGAGGTCGGATTAGAGAGGTGGTGGTGGTAGGAGGTGGGTTTGGGGTGGTGAAAGTTAGATTGGGGAGGTGGGAGGCGGATTTGGGATGGTGGAGGTCGAATTGGGGAGTGGTGGCGGGTGGAGAGTGGGAGGAGGAATGGAGAAGATTGTGGATTGAATAGGTGGAGGTTGGTGGCGGAGGTTGGTGGTAGAGGAGGGGCGGGTGAAGAAGAAGATGATTTTATTTTTTAATGTTAAGTGGCAAATTAATATTATTAAGTTTTTTGGGTTTGTTATTTATAAAATGTAAATACTTATAAGTGAGTTACTCAATATTAAAGCATATTTATAAAATAATTACTTTTATAATGGGATAAAAATTTGTCATTTTTAACATAATATAAAAACTAGCAATATGAAAAAAAACAATCTTATAGTCTTGAATAGATAATTATTACTTAACATTATATAAAAAAATATTTAACTTTAACAATACATTTATCTTTTTTTAAAAAATTTACATGTATGCCACGTGGGTGCCATGTGTACATGTGGGGCCAGAAGTTGGGTCAAAATAGGTCAGTGGGTGGTCAATTGGTGCCACATGATTTTTTCGGCGAATTTGGGTGGAGCAGTGGTCATGGGACCAAAATCGAGTCAATGTGCCAAGTTGAGTGACCAAAATCAAGATGTGCCAAGTTATTGTACCAAAATCAAAAAAGAGCCAAGTTATGGGACCAAGCCATTAAAATTTCCCATTGTTGTATAGCTCAATGGATTCCCTACTTTTCAAAAACTTATTTAGTTGGAGCTCACATGTTCAACTCCTAGTATTGTGGTATCCATGTTTTTATTTTTCTTATAATACAACAAAATATTGGTCACTTGGATTATTTCTCATGGTATTATGCAAATTGAGTATTTTTATATATATGATTGAAGTTTGAATTGCATATTTCGTTGATCGTTGACTAACTGGTTCAACTAGTGGTTCGACCGGCTCGACCTATTGAACTACTAACCAGTAGCCTCATCAGTTCAGTAATCGGTTCGCTTCTTAAAACATTGCCTCCGTGTGTGTCACATGGTTGTTTTGCAATGACATCAACTAGTTTATTTCTTTCTCTGAATTCATGCGTCCACGACATATGGAGTACTAATCTCATTCTTCAATGTTTTGCTGAAGATCGTGGTCACACGCCGATTCTTCTGAAATTAGAGTAAAAGCCTCATTTGAGTCCGTCTCATTTTCCACTCTCGGCACCCATTTTTTCTAAACCAGCTGGAGTTCCAACCTAATAGCCTCAACTTACGTTACAAGAACCATAAACGGTCTATTTTTTAACAAACCCCCATAAGCAATTAACGCCTTCATCTCAGAGTATGCCACTTGTCGCACCACAATTGTTTTTTTTTTTTGAATCAAAACTCGACCATCTACGTTAAGTTCGGTCATCCACAATTGTTTAAGTGACGTAATTTTGAGTTAAGGGATTACAAAAACTTTTACATTTTGCTGAAATGATACATTTTTTCTTTCGGCAAAATTTTAACTCTTACAATGCAAAACCTTGTCGAAGTTGTTTTCATGGACTTTAACGTAAAAGCATGTTTAAACTCTCCGACTTTAAAACATTAAAAGAATTGAAACATTTCTCCTAATAGATCGTTTGGTTATAGTGATTAGGTGAAATAACGGGGCTAATTCGACTTAGTACCCCGTGTGGTTTGATGGAATAAAAAACTCAACAGTGTAATAACTAGGTCGCGTCAATTTTGGCCTTTAATACCGCATATTACAATCGCTACCCCCTAGCGATTGTTTAATCTTCGTTTTGACACAAAATTCGATACATTTGAGAAGACTATTATGCCCATGATATTTAAACTATTTTCCTCAATTCAGATAACATTTTTCATTCCACACATTAGGGTTCGTGGAGCGAGTCTGACGGCGATTTTGAGTGCGACTCTTGAAGACTCGGAATTTCGGGGTCAATCTGTAAGTACAGCTTCATCTCATGATAAATACACTTATGGCGATATAATACAGTCGATTATCTGTGGTGATGGTTGTAGTTAAACACTTTACATTCATAATGTTTGCAACTGATGTTCTATGATGTGTGGATTTCATAATGTTATTTTGATTTCACGATGCGTAGTTAGGGTTCTTAGGTTGACAGTCCAGAAATCCTAATTTCTACAATTTAGGGTTTAATTTGTTGGTTTGTTTAGATTGAGCAGCAATATAGCAATTCATTGGTTGAGAAACGTTAAACACGTGTCGTTCATGCATAGGCATCGTTAAGAATAATTACTCTTTTCAAATTCCAGAAATTGTTAAGTTTTTGAGTTTCTTAAATTTGGGGTTTTGTGCAGATTGAGCAAGAATTGCGCAATTCATTAAATGTTAATCCTTAAGTTGGTTTTGTTATTACAAAGATGTGACTTTGAGGAGTTGTAGACACATTAATTTTGTGTCTAATTAGATTAAATGACGGTAACACTTTAAATGCAGGAAATATAAAATATATTTTATTTAATCTTAATATTTTGAGGGATTAAAATAAATATATTAATTAAATTTTAAGACAAGAAAATAATTGCTCGTCAAATCTCAAGGCATGGAAAGTCTTCTCCTCCAAGTCTCAATCTTTAAGAGATAGAAAGAATTATCCACCAAATCTCAACACAAGGAAAGAATTCCCACCAAGTCTCAATCTTCAAGAGATGGAAAGAAGATTCTCTTAGATAAAGTCTTTCATATCAAAGAATTGTAGAAGCGATCACAGCCGTTTGTCTCATCAGAAGATTCTAATTGAGATTCACTCCACAACTATAAATAGAGGTGGTCTTGAAGAAGAAAAAACACACACAAAATATTCACAAGTTGAAGAGGGAAAAGCTCTAAGTTTTTCGCTCCACCAAATTCATCCTTCTTCAAGCGTTGTTCGCGGCATTCAAGGCATTTTTCAACAATCTTCAAGGTGTTCTTCGCAAAGAACTCCTTTCAATCCGACGTCAAGTCTCAATTCCATCCAAAACCCGCTTTTGAAGATTGCACTTCTTCCGAGAAGATCAAACTCCAAGAAGTTCAACAAATCCAAAACCAAGTTCATACCGTTCTTCATTCGTCTCCAAGTCAAAAAATCCATTTAATCCGAGATCAAGTCCTAAGACCCTCGAAAAACCATTTTTCAAGATTGAAGTCCATTCAAGAAGATCAAAACCCAAAAAATCCAAAGAACTGAAGACGAAGATCATACCAATCTTCATCAACCTTCAAAACAAATTCCAAATCAAATTTCTGTTCGATTCGAGATGAAGCCATCAAGCCCTCGAATCAACGTTTGTCAAATATCATTTTGAAGATCAATATTTCTCTAAAGAAGATTGAATTCAACAAGTTCTAGACGAAGATCAAATTGTTCGTCACAAATATCAGGTCAAGTAGATCGTCAATTCAAGATCAAGCTCAAAGCCCTTGGATTAACGTTCAACTCAAATACACGTGGAAGAGATCAAAATCAAATCCACTTTCAAGTCAATCAAATTTTAGCATTGCTCTTGTAGAAAAGAATCAGAGGATTAAATAGAGATTGAACCACAATTGTACTTTAAATTTATTAAAATTTACTTTATAATCTATTCTTGTATTTTAATTACAGAGATCAAGAATTTGTCATTACAGGAGTATTACAATGTTTAGATATGTTTTTTGGCATAATTCCTTTGTTGATGTTCTGGCTGGATCTGTTAGTATAGTTGATTCTTAAAGGCAGATTACTTTTTGCAATATATTCTTGAGGTTGATCATATGTAAACTACATACATTGTTAGGCAATGAAATATCCCTAAATCATTTGTGCTTGGCAGCTTATTTTTTGCAATATATTCTTGAGGTTGATCATATGTAAACTGGATATATTGCTAGGCAATGAAATATTTGTGTTTGTTAACTTGTATCCAAAAATTGGATGGCAGATTTAACCAACACAACTGTTCAACCACAACCGTCTGAAGATGCGATTGATTAGAAACCAAAGAGGCGATCATGGACCCTTAATGAGGAACTAGCTCTGATTGAAGTGTTGAAAGGTTTGCGTCAACAAGGGATTACAATTGATGCATTTCGTCGGGCTGCACTACTTTGTAGGTTGGAGGAAGGGATAAAGGCGATAATACCCAATTCGACTTTGAAGCCCATCCCCCAAATCAAGTCTAAGATTTGTGTTTGGACGAAGAACTATCATCATTTGTATGAATTAATGGACTGTAGTGGTGGTGGCTGTTATCTTGACCCTGAAACTAAGGAGCTTGTGGTTGCTGATGAGTTTTGGTGGAAGGATTATGTAAAAGTAATTTTTTTACATAATTTTTGTAGATTACAATGCTCAATTCCCCCACATTTTTCTGTTTTATGCTGATTACTTTTGTATTTCTTCTTAATTGTAGCATCATCCCTATATCAAGAGCTATAGGAATAAGGCGTTCCCTTTCTTCGACGACTGGAATGTGATCTTCGTCAGGAACCAGGGCGTTAATTCATAGATTGTGATTGGGTTTTTGTGTGTCAGTGAATGTTTAAATTTATGTGATTCCCTTTGGAACAACGTAGTATAGTCATGTGATGCCTTTAATTATATTTCTTATGTTGACTTTTGTGAAACTCGTTTAGACAATCAATGAGTTATGTATGAACTAGTTGAAAGTCCTAGATTTTAAACTTATTTTGTCAAATGAATGCATGTCTATTGCTTATTTTGTGATTACCGGGTTGAGTTTTGATGTGATTTTTTACAAGCCATTGTTGATTAGGTTAGTATCCTGATACCAGTAATGTTTGTCTGGAGTGTTGCGCAATGAATGTTTATGCCATATCCAGAATGTGCATTTTTAGTTGTGTACTACTTGTGACCATTTCCAAGTGAGTATAACCTGTATCTGTTAAGTCTAGTCTTGTGATCGTAGAATTCATGCCATACACACATGCTTGTGTTACTCTGTCGAATTTATAGCTATTCTATAGGATACCCCAGAATGTGCATTTTTGGTTGTGCACCACTTGTTCAAGGGAAATATAGTGCATCATTACCTTTATATGTGTATTACTATGTCGATTTAAGAGCTATTTTTTTTAAGTAAGGTTGCTATTATCCTCGTGTTATCAGGGCAGAAAATAAGTAACAATCATTGACAAGAACAATCGTAATTCATTAAGGACGATGAAAACATACTACAAAATATTCCATCAACATGTTCCAGAAAAAAAAAATAGAAACCGAAAAAATGACCAAAACAACAAAATCATAACAATCCTATCAAGGATTCTGCAAGTAATACTCCATGCGGGATAACACAGTCACCGCGGTTATTGGGAGATCATGAACAACGAATAGATACATGCATACATCGTAGTTCGGGAATCCCAGTTTCCTAAAGTAGCCATTAATCATGGTACATTGTGATATTTAGCACAATGTAAGTCAACAATGATAGCAATCAATCGTTATGTGGAAATTCATATAAATAGGTACTTGGAATATGTAAAGATCGAAGAGAGTGGGGTTTATCGTGAACTCGTTCTGTTTGGGATCAAATTCAAGACCTGGGGTCCCGTAGAACTGGAGGAAGAGATGAAAGCGTGTCTTAATCATTGTAAGACGGTCCTTCACCATCTGAGGAGTCACCTCGACCCCCCAAAAGCTCAGTAATATCAGGTGCAAGTTCTGCATCGATCTCTTGCATCTGGGCTTCAGTGAATCATTTATCATGGTTCAACATCTCCTTTAGATCATGGAGTATTATTGTTTCTATTTCGGTTGTCCATATGTTGTGGTCACAGAAGATGCCAACAATATCATCATGATTAAACAAAGATGTTAGAAGAAGAACAAAACTAAAGCAACTTCAACACAATGAATCTTAAAGTTAAAGATCAACACCTTACAGTCACAACGTTGTAGATCCTGCCAACCTCAATTCTTGCAGATGCTTAAAATGTTGCTGAGATGTATTGATATGCAATCACAACCCCTCTATTTATATTGATGTAACAAAAAAGAGAAGAGACATAACCCTTGGTCAACGAGCAGTCGCCAATTACACCAGTTAGAATTCGGACAACCTTATTTCAAGCTAAGGGCCTTTACATGCAGCCATTGGGACACATGAGTTATGTTCACCAATAGACACAACATTTGGGAAACGTAATTGCAACAATAGTCCAACACGAATTCACATGTGTATTATAGGAACAATACATGACAGTGTAGATTAGTAATATGCATAAAATTTCAACAACTAACCATCAAATATTGACTTTACATAACATCCGAATTCATAACAAACTCAAAGAGTCAACAAACAATTAACAACTACAAAAGGTGTCAGCCAAACTTAGATAAAATACAAGGTAAATTAACTCTTCATAATGAAGAACATACAGGGGGTGACCACAAAGGTCAAGAAGAATACTATGAGCCATGCCACCACACACCTTATCACTGCCCACTTAGTCACCATCATGTCGTCTACACCATGAAATAAACTTGAAATTACATCGTAATGATCCCTATGTTGTGCTATGTTTTGAGGGCTGCTACTGTTCTCTCAACTCTTGTTGCTAACGAATGATGATTCACACCTCGAAACGAATGTACGCCTCACAGTGTTTGCACCTTGTGTTGGACATGTAGAATGCTATCATCTTATATGTGCATATTTTGCTATGTTAATTTCATCAGCCCAAATAAACGAATTTGGATGTTTACGGTGCAACAGACACTTGTAATAATATCGACTGGGACATATAGAGGTATCCCCTGCCATTAGGTATAGCATACTTCCAACTCCACATACACAAGCCACATTGTAAGGTGCAACCATCTACAAGGTTATACTCAAACTTTAACTATAGTCTCAAGCAAAATTGCTGCTATATCATCATAACTATGACTATTTCAAAGTACATACCGAAAATGAGTAATAGTAGAAATCTCTCAATTCATGGATTTTACTAAAATAGGTGATGCAAAAATCACTTGAACTATACATCTAATAAGATTCAAACGCATGCAGACATAAATTCGGTAAGTTTCAAACAATTAACATGTTTCACACAATTAACATGAAGTTACGTAAGTTGATAAACCCATAAAAAGGATGACATACCTCTCTTTTTGCAAAAGTATAGTATGATTGATAGCTACAAGCAAAACATTGAGGTTAGTACAATTCAATTTAAAGGAATTCAACCTTCTTCATTATAGAATAGAATAACATTACATGCAGAGTGTTGATGAAGCCTACCATGTTCGCGTTGAGTCGATGTGCAAGAATTGTTAGATTTCACTTTAAAATTGACTCGATTTCGTGTGAAAGTGTATGTTTGATTGTGTTAAAGGAGGGTTTTGTTGGGTTGAGGTTTGAGGGCTTTGCATGAGCGGAGAATTGAAATGACTGTTGTAATGTGGGGATAGTTGGGAAGCTAAAATTGGAATTTCGCACATGATTACGGGTTATTATTATTGATCACAAAGCAAACGGGATACTAAATTTTGGTTATTACAATGTTGAAATTAACAGCACTAACCAAACAGGTTATAAAACACCAATTTTTATATTATCCGAGATATAGTGCGACTTCCAGTAACTTTCGCTTTTCGGCAATATCGAAACCAAACACGCTCTAAATAAATTACAAAAGTATAAAAAGCTTCAAAGCATTTTTGGTTGGAGAGTAGATTTTAAGCCGCGCTTATTATGAGGTCTGGAAAGTAAAGTCGACTTATTCTCCCTTGTTTAGAAATAAAAATATGTAACTAGATAAAAATCACTCATTAAAACTTCATTAATTTCAGCATTTTAGAATGATTAGTAGTTAGGAGTTACGATTACTTTACTTAATTGCACTGCTTATAAGAACGGTTTCTATAAACAGTAGACATCTTCTACATTCTACATATTCTATACATATCAAGCACCAACTAAATTCAGCACTTTCAGGTCCTCAAATCACTGCTTTAGAATCTGTTGCCAAGGACTTAAAATCACGGCATGCTGTTAAGAGAAAATAAACAAGAAAAGGTGACCCTAACAATACATGCTCCCTTTTCAGGAAATGCAAAATTTTGGTATAATTGGACAGACATGAAAGGCGTTGACGATCGTCTCTCTAATGACACTCATGTAATGTTACCAACCTTTCATGTGAAGTTCACAAGCATAAAACTTGTTTCTTGCTGCTACGCTACAATAATATCCCACAATCAGCTTCGGGTGACGTTCTGCAAATACGAAATATATCGTGTCCTTTTCACATATGCCAAGGCTTGAGAACTTCTCCTATCATCTAGCAGGAAGCAAGAAAACATCCCATTCCTGTTGACACAAGTTCCAAAACCACTAAGATGAAGATTAATGTTAAGTCTGTACTCTTATTCCAGTACCAAATCGAACTTCAAAAGGTTTCATAGGTTTTCAACTCTGCATGCCGTCAAGGAAAACAAACGAACAACCCCAAGCAAATAAATATTTATTATTAATTCATATTCATACAAATTATCTGACTGTTTGCAACGTACAGTTTATCAAAATACAACCAAGTCATCTCACACCTGACTAAAACAGTATGCAGAATTAGAATATTAGTTGTTGTCAAAAGTGTGTCCCAAACTCCAGAATAAAAAAAACGAAACTTACCGCGGCATAAACAAAAGGTTGTTATATTCAAAAGCCGAGCTTCAAAGGACAGCTTAAAGTACTTAAAAATAGTGTATAGATCCATAGAGAGGAGGTCCAATTCATCCAGTATCTCTCTTAGGTACTTCAGATGGTCCTATCGAAGAAAAGGGTAAGCTCGCCAGCTCTAATGACCTCTATCACCAACTTCATTTTCTCTTGCCTTCCACCATCGGTAGGTAGGCGTGCAGAGGCTGTCGCTCCCCCTCCACCTCAAATTCTTACTGAAATCGATTAGGGAATTTATAAGACAAGAGCAATACTTGATTATATCAAAGAACAAGAGGTATCAACCAGCTTCTACTTTATTTCAGTAATGCTCATCAAAATAATGCATTGCCCAACTTTTTCCAGTTTCAGCATCTATGTGCTTTTCAAAAGGAAGTGAAGGGAAACCAGGCAATGCACATATTTATCAGAAGTGATCTTCGGGCCCTAAAAGCTGAAAGGCATATTTCATGAGCTTTTGCAAGCACCATTTTGTATTACTGCTGAAATCAAATTATGCTACACGACATTTATCATGGGTACAAGAAGAAAACCTGTTAAAGCACTTCGACATAATATCTGGAAGAAATTTACTGCTGGTTCCCCTTGCTCTGTCTCAGTACCATACAACGGTCAATTTAATCATGAAATGATTGTTGGCTAGAAATGATGCTTCGGACAGGAGTTGAATTCAGCCAGTTATGTTTCATACGCTCGTCACCAGTAATCTCCACATGAGCAAGCCCCGTCTTTGAAATGATGGAACCTACTTGAATCCCTGACAGTAATCTCCCTTGG
Organism: Linaria vulgaris; assembly: GCA_948329865.1. NCBI lineage: Eukaryota > Viridiplantae > Streptophyta > Magnoliopsida > Lamiales > Plantaginaceae > Linaria > Linaria vulgaris. Next base: position 71,236,389 of record OX415249.1, read on the forward strand.
CACAAATTTTGAAATCACTTTTATAGCAGCATGACAATCTATGCAAGCTCTCAAGTTTTTCATCACAAGTATAGGGGATCCCTCCGGCAAACTGATGAGTGCAAAGGCAATTGCTAACCGTTCACTGTGATATTTAAGTGATTCTGCTTTAATTTCATCATCCACATTTTGAAGGGCACAACTTATGTCGGGTTTATAGCCTTCCTCTTCCATCCGCTTCCCTAATTCGTTGATCTTCCGTCTTATCTCCTCATTTAGTGGATGGGTCCTATCATTGGCAGTGAAGACATGAACCTTACGCTGAAATTCAACCCAACTATACGCAGGAACTTTTTGAACTCCACGCTCTCTCATGGCTTTTTTTACCTCCGCAACATGTTTCCAGTCACCTGCTTCTGCGTAAATATTAGACATAGTGACATAGGAGGCGGCATCTCTAAGCACATCTAGGTTAAAAAGCTTATCAGCAGCTATCTTTGCAAACTCCTGGTTCTTATGGATCCTGCACGAATTCAGAATTGACGACCACATGATTTCATCTGGCTCAAATGGCATTTGAGCCATCAAAGACTCTGCTTCCTTGAATCTTCCCCTTCTACAGAGCACATCAACCATAGAAGCATAGTGGTCTCTCCTTGGAACAAGTTTGTAAGTTTCTCTCATCGAATTAAAATACTCTAACGCCTCATCAACAAGTCCACAGTGGCTGCAGGCAGTTAAAACACAAAGGAAGCTAACAGGATCAGGATGAAGACCAGATTCAATCAACTCACTGAAGGATCTCAGAGTGGCTTGGCCATCTCCATTCTGTGCAAATGCTGATATCATCGCGTTCCATGAGACAATGTTTCTATCAGGCATCTCTTTAAAAATTAGAATTGCATCCTTCAAAGATCCACATTTTGCGTACATGTCCAAAACTGCACTTCCGCAATACACATTTGACATGAATCCCATTCGGGTTATGGACGAATGCAGTTGCTTTCCCAAGGAAAGCAAAGCTAAGTTTGATGAGGCTTTCACTGTACTTGCAAAAGTTGCTTGGTCCACACAAACATTTTCCTTACGCATTTCATTGAAGAGTTTAAGGGCTTCATCATTAAAGCCTTGCTGAACATAGGCCGATAGCATGGCTGTCCACGGAACAGAGCTTATGCCAGCCAAATTACCAAATACAATACCAGCTTCATGAAATCTGCCACATTTGGCATACATGTCTACAAGGGAATTCCCAACTTGAATGTCCAAAAGAGCTGTAGTCACTAATGCTTGTGTGTGAATTTGCCTTCCCATCTCCAACTCCTGTGTATTTGCTGCTATGCTCAACAGAGTAGCAAAAGGGAAATTTCTTTTACTGAATTTGCTTAATCTCAACTCTCTGAAGAGATTAAGAGATTGTTCTAGTTGCCCATTCCACGCGTAACTTGTTATCATAATATTGTAGGATACACCATCCAACTCTGCCATTTCATCAAAGAATTTTGCCATATCTTCAATATAATCATGTTTCGCATAAAAGTCGAGTAATGCATTACTAACAAATACATCCTGGACAAAGCTGGTCTTGATGACTAGTCCATGGACCTGTTTCCCAAGCGTAAAATTCTCCAACCCAACCGCCGCACGTAAGATTGCTGCAAAAGTGAAATCTGAAGGCCTAAACCCATGATGCTGCATATCCGAAAAGAGCTCAATTGCCTGTTTATCCAGCCTTTCTTTTGAACAACCAGTTATCATAGTATTGAAAGTAATGGTATCTCTAGTAACCATGCCCTTGAAGAACTGAAAAGCCGAGTCAAGACTTTGAGATTTGCAGTAAGAATCCAGCAAGCTATTACAAACTGTAAGCTCGACATCAAATCCTAATCTCGTGATATGAGCATGGACCTGATTTATGTCTTTAGTAGCTACGGATTCATCGCAGCCCGATAAAAGAGTGGCAAAGGTAACATGATCAGGCTTCATCCCTGATTCGCACATCTCAGCGTAAAGATTAAACGCTTCCACGTGCTGTTTGTTCTGTGTATACCCTCCAATCATTATTGTCCAAGAGACCGCCGTCCTGTCACCCATGCTGTCGAACAACTCTTTCGCGGAAGAGAGATTGCCCGACTTCAGATAACACGAAATCATCATGTTTATGGAGCACGTATTTTTACGAGGCATTTCATCGAACAGGTGGCGCGCTTCGGAAACCTGATTCCTCCTTAAGAAATCTTTGAGCTGGTAATTGTAGCGACTCGTTTGCGGGTCAAATGCGGTTTTGAAGGCGCGGGCGTCGATCAAATTAACTTCGCATGAGCTGCATTTTCAATGAAAGTTAAAGAAAAATAACAAAAAGGTCGAAACTTTACGGCGATTGTTAAGCAAAGGTGTGGCAACTGACCTGGTTGTACAGTAGAATCGCTTCATACCGGCCATTAATTTATGCCATGAGCTTTTTTCTGCCATGGAACCTCTTTCTTTTGCAGTATTTCTCTCTTCTAATTCATTTTTTTCACGCAATAGCAATTAACAATTTTGGACGACCGTGGAAACATGTTACTGAACCGGAGAAGAATGGAAAAAGCGTTCCTCGGAGAACATATGAAACAAGAAGTTTGGTCGGTATTTCAAACAGTAATGCCGTTCCCGCGATTGGTCTTTTCACTACAAGTCATATATTTCAACCTATGATGATGCAGGGCAATAACTCGATTCGGACACGACCATACGAGTTTTCAAAATAAGTTATTATTTAGTGTGTGCAATACGGTGTTGGACGAGTCGATAATATGCAACATAATACTAACATTAAAACATGTTTTGAAGTATTGACTTAGTAGGTTTCAACTTTCAAGGAGAAAAATCAACATTTGCGCCTTAACTTGGTCCCATAGCAGAATTGGTACATTAACTTATCCAGCCTCACCCTAAAGTTTCTATTTCTTTTAAAAGTGGTACCCAAATGGTGGAGCTGCACAATTTTTTGCCCCAAATGCACATGTTGACCTTCGTTGACCTTAGAATTACGGACTTTAACCATTTTAATGGACTTGCTAACTATATTAATAAACAAAAATAAATTAAATAATAAGATGAATAAAACTGTTTTCTCCCTCTTATAAGATGAACAAAAATAACTCTCCCCCCCTCCTCTCCCGGTTTCAGCTCACAATCGCTTATTCTAAGGTCAACGGAGGTTCACGTGTGCATTTAGGGCAAACATTGTGCAGCTTCCGCCACGAGGGTACCACTTTTGAAAAGAAATTAAAACTTAGGGTACCATTTGCGAGACTGGACAAGTCACGGTACCAAATCTGTTTAGTGGACAAATTAAGGTACCAACATTGATTTTTTTCTCAACTTTCAACAAAAACATTAGCGATGATTTACAACTATAACCTTGAGGTTGGTGTTGTAATTGTCAAAACCTCTGTAAAGGTTGGAAATTAACCCTCTCTTACATTAATGTCGTTAAATAATTTTAAAAGATCTTAGTTCTTTAATCTTTGAGAATCATTTAATTGTTGCAAGTAGAGACAATTATAATAGTTAAATGAAAGCAATGAAGAACACAATGTTTTAACGTGGTTCGGTTCAAATGTCCTAGTCCACGGGGCTTTCACCCAAATTTGACTCAATTCTTGTATACCTACTATAGAATTACAATTTTGGGATTTATTCCAAAGTAGAACCAGACTCCCTCTATTTTACTCTTGCAACGTCTAAGCCTTAACTATTTCGATATACTCATTTTGAGACTAAGACAACTCAAAGTTCCTTTGACAAGAAGTTTCCTAACAAAACACTTTGACTCGATACAGGACAAATGACTACAAACTATCGTTCAAAGCTTGACCTCTTCACGTCTCGAGTATTCTCCTTTTATAGGATTGGAGAATGCTTGTAGATCGCTGTTGTAACTTACCTTGTGATGCGAAAGAACACAGAGGCAATGGTGGAATTAATGGTAGAATTCTGAGTGTATGGCATCCAATGGCAAACAAGAGTGCAAAACAGGGGCTTGTACCTTGTTGTGAGGTCACTGATGGTCAGTGAGGAGCCACGAGGCCAACAAGTGACAACACCACCAGTTAGTTCAGTTGCAACTTTGGCAAGGTTCTTCTCCACATGCAACTCAGACTGATCACATGTATCAACTCCAGGGACTCCCATTGTGGCGGACGGAAGCTTTGGAGTGATAGTGAAGATGTGATGGCGATCAACACCTTGTACTGCTACAAGGAACCCTCAACATCCAGTTGGGTGGTGAGATTGGCATAAATTCAAGGTCAATGTTGTTAACATAGCCCGCATCCCGTTGGGTCGCCGTCAGCTAGCCTATTTTCCTTAGAAGAGGGAGAACATCAGTGTTCTCAAACGACTCCATCACCAGTGCCCGTTCATCCACCATGGTCCTATTTAGATATTTCTTAAGAATATCCTTAGCCTAAACAGTGTTAAATTGAGGGGAGAATACCATTGAAACCTTTAAAGGAGTAGATGCAAGGAGGACATCAGGGTGAATGCTATATTCATCAAGAGAAGGAAGATTACCCTTCTTCATAGGTGGAGTAGGTGTGGCGCCAGCGGAGGCGGTCTAGCTCTTCTTTGCAGGAGGAGGAGACGGTGAGGAGTCAATAGCAATGGTTTCATCTTCTTCTTCATCAGACGAGGAATGGACAACAATTTTGTGAAGATTGAGAGCCATGGGTGGTATCTACGCAATAGCTTTGCGACGGGTCTTAGGTGCAACACCAGAGGAGGCAGTAATGTGTTGAGCAGCAGGTTTCACTGAGGCAGCAGCAGGGGTGCCAAAAGATTCACCAACCTTGGTTTTTCCCTTATCGAAAACTGAGGATCGTTTCTTGGTTGGTGGCGCTTGATGAGTGTTTATTTATAGACATTTACGTACTCGTTTTTTTAGGCTTTTGTATAATTCTTATTGCATATTTATTGGTTTTAGTATTGTTTCATATTTTTCTAAGATTTTATCGAGTGAAGACAAAACGAAGCTAAAAGAGGCTAAAATGGATGTTTTTGGAGACAATAGTCGAGACACTACTTCGGGACTTTTAGGCACTATGAGAGGCGCTACAACGCTATAAAGACCGAATGTAGGGCGAGCAAAATGAGAACATCATGTGACCGTAGGTAGAAACACGAGGTGGCACGACCATCAGACACGATGGCACAGTGATCGCGCCGAGCACACGTGATTCAGGCACGATGTGGCGAGATCACGCCTGACGAGGATCGAACGTTTATTCTGTCTAATTAATTTACTTCTGCTCATGAAATTAGGGCATCAAGACTCTTCTATAAATATAGGAGGATGGCCATCACCTCAAAACATAACTTACAAGAGTTTATAAACACTTGTAAAAGCTTACAAGAGTCTATAGAAACCTTGTGAGAATTGATCTCAGAGAGAAACACCATTGAAGTTTTGTTCTAGTTTAGCCGAGTCATTGTTTGAGAGAAAATAATTCGTAGAGAAGAAGATAGCACAAATAAGACAAGAAGATAGTCGAGCAACGAAGTTCCATCAGACTGAAGAGGCTTTTCTTATTCTCTTTACTTTGTTTATGTTATTTAATTCTTTATTGATTGTTGATCTCATGACTATGAGGAGCAAACCTACTCATTGTTTATAGTAGGGGAGTAACTCTGATCAATGAATATGTTTATTTGTTTTTCTTGATACGCGTTTCATGATCTTAAATGTCTAGATTGAATAGTTATTTATGTTGTGTAACTAGTCTTACTCTCGCTGGAATACCGAAAGCAATTCCAGAAGCACTAACAAGGGACCGGAAGAGTGTAGATGCTAAGTTATTTATATATATATATATATATATATATATATATATATATATATATATATATGATATGGGTAATTTTCGTATTGGACTGGCCCATAGGCTAAGCCCATCTTCAGTTATATCGGGGATGGCCCCCGATATGTATATTAAATGTAATATTCGATATAGTACAGATCACATGTACGTCACATGTGCGGTCCCCGCATCCCAAGATCTATAAATACCCGGGTTTCGCTAATCAAGGTAAGCTTTAATTATACACATACACCACACCTCCAATATAGAATATCCCCGATATCGAGCCCGACATAAGACTCGATATATATCTTCGATATATATCACGTATACCATTATCAACATCATTCTCGACATCGCACCCGGTATCCAATTCGACGTCATACTCGACATCAGCCCCGACATCATCCCCGACTTATAAGGTCCTCGATATCATCCCCAATATCACATTCGATGTAACCTTTGACATTCCATCGACATAGATATTCGATATCCACGAGATATTCGACATACCATTATACTTGATTGTATACTTAACCTATCACTAATGAACAACGTCCGACTTGATTCCCTCAAGGGGACACGTAGGCAGCTTGGGATAACCCAAGTCCAGTTTGAAATCATGAAAGATCTATCCGTCCCCTCACTGCGTGTGTTAAGGACAAATCTGGTTCTAGTGCAGCCTAGAACCAACATGATGTGGAGTGTTTCGTCAGCCTGCCAAGTTAGTAGACGACAACGCACCAAATCAATATATATATATATATATATATGCGATTTGTGACTTTGGCGTGCTAACGCAACTGATGCACAACCTCTAGATCACACCAGATCAATCTTAATTATGTATGTTTTGTTAACACGATTTGGATGGGCTAATTGGATTGCATATTTGATATATATACTAAAACAACTCACAATTGGGCGGATCGCTTAATACGGTAGGTTATTAGAGACTCATAGTTTTGTGGTTGGGATAACTTCTGCTATAGGCCAGATATCCATTAGACATGCATGCATCAAATTATCGTCAAGCATTGTAAGTAAATAGAGGTAGAATGTCTATAAACTACTATGGTTAAGTTATTGTGAAACTCAACCTCTAAACAATCTTTATTATTATTGCTTACAACCACAACCAACCAACCAATCAATCATTCAATTCAATCTTTAGTTTAGTTAGTTTAACTACTCTCTACTTGCTTTCATTAGTTTAATTGTTTAATTGCTTTAATTGTTTTCTTGCATTCAGTCATCAAACCTGATACTTATTGCTTTCTTGCATCACATATAGACTTCCACTGCATTCTAGACTAGCCATTCTCTGCATTCTTAGTATAAAAAGCATTCACTACATTCATAGCATTCATTACATCCTGCAAACAGAAGAGAAAAGATCGTGACAACCGTTAGTATTTTGCATTTAAATGATTCACACATAAATGCACCACTCCCTTGAGATACAAACTTGGTTCGTAACTATACTTACTATTTTATTATTACTTGATTCGTGCACTTGCGATAAGAGGAACTTAGGTGTAAACATTTAATTGTTAACTTCTATTCTTTGTGCATTACATAAAGGTTTTCCTCGCATCAAGTTTTTGGCGCTGTTGTCCAGGAGTATAGTATTATTTTTTTGGGAATCATTAAGCTTAACTGTTGAGGCATTAATATACTCTTGTTATTTGCAGTTGAGGAGCACACATGGAGTCATTCGATGATCTTTCTTTGAGGAGGCACCCATCGGAATTAAGGAAGACTGCAACAAAGCGAAAAGAAACAACTTTGGCGAGATAGGAGAAATTAGGGCAACTTAACAAACCAATTACAACCGAGTGTTAAATAGGCTCAATTCCCTTTAAAGATAAGCCCAACAAAAGGGAGGGAAGATTCCCACCAAAATTCCAACACCAAACAAAAAAACATAAAAGGCCCAATGATCCATCTAGGTACATTATTATAGGATAAGTACACGAGAGATATGGGATCCACAAAATATGCTTAGAAAATCATGTATGAAAAGAAGATCACGATGCTTTCCAAAATTGCGCTTGCAACAACGTACACAATTTTAGCACAAGAAAAGAGGATCATGAAGGATCTTTCTCATGCAAATCCACTTAGCCTTGCATATTGACAGCCAATATCTGATAATTCAAAAAGATTTCCAATATTCAACACAAAATTGAGTTCAATCAAGTTCACTAGCACGACATGAGGAGCACGGGTTGAAAAAAAACATTGGTTGGTAGCTTTCTCATTAACTCATTTTTGAGATAAGGTAGCTATTTTCAATAAGATGACGCATGAGATAAGAATTGAAAGCTTTCACACTTATCTCTTTGAGGTCAGTAAGATTTTTCTAGTTGTAACAGCTGATCACAACATACACTCAATATGAAATGCCTTTCATTCATTTTTTTTTTGTTTTTCTTTTTTTTGAGTTTTTTTTAACCAAGAGTGTGCTCACAGGACAAAACTTGAGGGTTAACAATCAAGAGAGAATGATAGGAAAAACAAACATGAATGATCACCCTTGGTTGTAACAGCTCCGCTTTTGCAACTCACATGAGGCAGATTCTCAAAGACTTTCGCAAGTGCTCAAATATCATAGCGCCAAGTGCCTTTGTAAAAATGTATGCAAGTTGAAGTTCAGTGCAAAAATGATTTAGTTCAAGAGTTTTGTCCTCAACCAATTCTCTAATATAGTGATATCTTATATCAATGTGCTTTGTTTGAGAATGTTGAACATGATTTTTGGAGATATTGATTGCAATAGTATTATCACAAAATAAGATAAGGTAATTTTGTTCCATACATAGTCTTTAACATCCAAACTAACTGAGTACAACAACTCCCTTGAGCAATATATTCAGCCTCTGTTCTTAAAAGAGTAATAGAGTGTTGTTTCTTACTAAACCATGAAACTAAATTAGTTCCAAGATAAAAGCGTCCTCCAGTGGTGCTTTTTCTATCAACACAACTTGCCCAGTCAGCATCGCTGTAACCTGTAAGACAAGCATTGTCATTAAAGTTGTAACTCAGACCAAAATCTGTTGTACTAGAAATATATCTGATAATTCTTTTGACAGCTTTGAGGTGTGATTCTTTGGGACAAACTTGATAGCATACATACACTCCCACACTGAAGCAAATATCGGGACAGCTGACAGTGAGGTACAACAGACTCCCAATAATACTTATGTAGAGACTTGGATCAATGGAGTTACAAATGTCATCTTTACTGAGCCGGTCAATAGATCCCATGGGGTCTTCATCGGTTTAGCACGATCAAGTCCGAATCTCTTCACAAGATTCTTTGCATACTTTGCCTGAGATATGAAGATTCCTTCATCACCTTGTTTGACATGTAATCCAAGAAAATAAGTTAGCTCCCCAACCATACTCATTTCAAACTCATTTTTATAACTACAACAAACTATTGCAACTCCATGTTAGGGGTAGAACCAAAAACAATGTCGTCAACATAAATTTAAGCAATAAGAATGTGAATACCAAAGTGTTTAAGAAAAAAAAGTATGATCAACAGTTCCTCTAGAATATCACATTTCAAGAAGATGAAGAGTTAGTCTATCATACCCAGCATGAGGTGCCTGTTTGAGCCCACTGAGAGCCCTTTTCAATTTCAGAATATGTGATGAAAAATGAGGATCAATGAGCCCTTTAGGTTGTTCTACAAAAACCTCTTCATTTAAAAAATCATTTAAGAATGCACTTTTAACATCCATCTGAAAAAGTTTAAAACGTAAAACACATGCAACAACTAGCATAAGACGAATGGATTCCAGTCTTGCAACTGGAGCAAATGTGTCATCATAGTCTACTCCTTCCACTTGGGTGCAGCCTTGAGCAACCAACCTTGCCTTATTCCTCACAATGTTACCAAGTTCATCTATCATGTTTTTGAAGATCCACTTAGTGCCGATAATGTTCACATTCAGAGACCGTGAAACAAGTTCTCATACATTGTTTCTTTCAAATTAATTTAGCTCTTCTTACATAGCCTCAACCCAAGCTTATTTTAGTAGTGCTTATTTGACATTCTTTTGCTCAATTTGGAGGTATAATTGACAAATTAGACCATTTGATCATACCTTTTTGGAGGAAGGTCTCTAGTCCTAATACCTTTTTCCGTATCGCCAATTACCGATTCAGGTGGATGGTTCCTCTTGATATGAGGAGGAGCTTCCCTGGGAATCATTTCAGTATGTCTTCAGCTTCTTATGTGTCAAGTGCATGTACAGTAATATGAGTTATATGTTCTTCTTCAAAGTCTTCGTCGTCAGAATCCTTTTCAAGGTGATTGACTTTGACCATCTCAGTGATTTCAACCTCAAAAGATGCATATGCAAAGTCCCCAAAATCATCAAATTCAACATTAGAGGATTTAACAGCAGTCTGAGTATGCTTATTATATATTCTATATGAGTGACTGTTGCGAGAGTACCCAACAAATATGCCTAAGTCACATTTTGATTGAAACTTACCTCTTTGCTCATGATCATTAAGAACATAACAAGTCCATCAAAAAATGTGGAGAATGTGCACACTTAGGCATTTACCATTCCAAACCTCATAGACAGTCATGTTTGTACCTGGTCCCAGGTATGCTCTGCTGATGACGTAGCAAAGCAGTGTTAACTGTTTCTACCCAAACTCGTAGAGCCAATTTTTTAGAGTTAAGCATGACACGAGCCATTTCAACAATATCCCTGTTCTTACCTTCAACCACACCATTTTGTTGTGGTGTAATGGATGCTGAGCACTCATGAAAGATTCATTTATCATTGCAGAAATCATTAAACTGGAAGTTTTCAAACTCTTTCCCATGATTATTTCTAATTCTCTTGACTTTTAAATCTTTCTCTGTTGTAACAGTGTTACACAGGTTTTTGAAAACAACAAGAGATTTATTTTTTCCTCTGAGAAAATCAACCCACGTGAAACGGGAGAAGTCATCAACACATACAAAAATGTACCGTTTACCAGAAATGCTTTCCTTTTGAATAGGTCCAACCAAGTCCATGTGAAGAAGCTCTAAAATTCTCTCGGAACTTATGAATTGGTACATCAGAAGTCGTCATATATCTTATTCTCTTGCCATTTACCAAGTCTCTTTTTTCTCAAATGCAATAATAAAGTCATGCAAGGAAGTGGTAAGATTAAAAGTATCGTTAAGCACATGATTTGTACTTTCGCTTCGTGAAGTGTACTCAACTTTGAACACATCATTGTTCAGTGTCGAGTTCCATCTATGTCGAATGTTATCTTTATCAAGGCTTTTTATCTCCTTCCATGTCTCCTAGCCTTTTTTTTCGGTGTGACATTTAGAGTAGGACTTATGTAAAAAAATCAAAATTAGAGGTTCCCACTGAGGTTGCCAATATAGGGTGGAACATTTTGGCTAATATTCCACTAACATAAACAATGTCGAGTCTTTGGTAGCTTCATGTCAACAACTTTAATGTTTGCTTGAGCCAGATCGTTAAAGAAAACCAGTTATTTCCCGCCCATTAATTGCAAGAAGGTACTAAACAACCATTAAAATGACTTGGTTGTCTCCTACTAAAAGAATGAACACCCAAAAATTATATGTTTTCAATGATTATTCACCTTCAACAAATACCGCACATTTCAGACTATATTTATTTGTTTAATATATAGTGTCGAGGCTAACAACATCTTCAAAAAAGTCATAAGCTACCCTTGACTTTCCATCCCTCCAAATAAATTTACTAGTCCACCCTCAATGAATTAAAAAACGAAAATAGAAGAAAAAAAATATGTGGAGAACTCAAAAACAAATGAAAAACTAAGCCGCGTGGCGCCACACGCCGTCCACGTGGACAAATTCGACGATACGTATCAACGATGGATGAATTTAGACGCCGATGCCAACATAGCGGATAAAGTTCAGAGTGTGCCAACATAGTGAGTGAATATCGACGTTGGTGGCAACATAGTGGGTTAAGTTCGGAGTTTACCAACATAGCGGGTGAAGATCAACGCAAGTGCCAACATAGTGGGTTAAGCATGCCAACATAGTGGGTGTAAAATGAAAAGATGTCAACTTAGTGGGCTAAGTTTGATAAAAACTCTGAAAAGATTGATGAAAAAGGATTGTGCTTTTGGCCACAAGATTTACAATGTGTGGGTCAACAACTATTTTTATATTATGATAATTCTGAAAGTATAATTTATACAACGTGTCCCAGATGCAACGAAGAAACTTACGTCACCAAGGTAAGGAAAACATGGGTGCTAAAAATAATTCTTTGTGCATAAGAAGTTATGGTATTTGTCGTTGAGTTCGTGATTGCAAGTACTGAACATGTCATGTAAGATCTTTAGACATATAATGTGGTATTTGAAATGTCGGATGACAATATAAATGACTCATCTTGCATCTAGAGAATCCTATATATATACACAACAAATTTATTAGTCAAAAATATCTAAATTTTGTTTATGAAACATGATATGGTAGACTTGGTATTTGTACACATATAACTTTTGTTTAGAAACTCGTTTTGTATTGGCCAATCTTCGTGACCTCGTATAATTTTCCCCCATATTCTTACACGTGTCAAGAGTATATTTCTCTAAATTCAATAATATCATGATCTAGAAGTCTCGAGGAAAATATTGGCATGCTACTAGAACCCCTTATGGAAGAATATCGAATGGACTCATTACGGAGGATGGTGTTCATACATATAACACATCTAAGATACAAAAGTTCCAAATGAAAACATGTATATTATCTACAAAATAAGGGCAGATGATCCTCTATCCCACTTTGTGTCCCACTACTACTAATAGTATTAATTAGTTTTAACCAAATTGAAACTCATTAAACCATGAATAAATTCTCTCTCCTCCCTCCTCTCTTTACCTCTTGCTTTCTCTCCTCTCTCCTCTCTCTTATTCCTTTCAAAAAATAGTTTTCATTTTCACTTTACAAACTTTGTTTGTAATACATCAAAAAATAATAAAAAAAAATTTGCTTGTCGTCTATTGAGATGTAAATTTCTTCTACAAAATTTATTATAAGATCAAAAGTACAAATTTTAATTAGAGAAATTAGCAGTAGAGTTCATATATTTGTAATGATGGATTAAATCTTCGAAACTTTTCAAATGAAAATCCAAAAATTTCCAGTTTAGTTTCTAGCCAAAAAGAAATTGTGAAAATTATTTATTCCCTTTTGTTTCGAAACTCAAGGAATTTTAATTTTGCTCCTTTTACTACAACTTTTTTTTGCTGATAAAAAAAAAAGATTTGTCAAGAATCTTATATATCAAAAGTGAGTAATTCATTGGCCATTGAAGTTTGAATTTCATTTGTTTTCCCACCTTGGATTTGAATATTTATTCTTACAGAATATTTATAAGTAGTAAATATGTTCCTAGTTAGTACCTTTAAACATTTAAAAAAAAACATACGCCACAAAATTAAATATGACAATTTTAAGTATTAGTAATTGAACGTGATACAAAACTTATACATGAATAGTAAATATAAGAAAGTGGTTACTTATTTAATTTTTGTGATATTAATTTTTTATTTTTTATTTGTAATTTCACGTCTCGTTTGTCAAAAGTTTGGTTGTGGGAGAAAGAGTGAAGGATTTTTAAAGAGTGTTTTGAAAGATTCTTGCAAGTTCTTTTAGTTTAATGATCTCTTTTTGAGATTTTAATAGATTAGTCTATAATGTTACTAATCTATGAACTCTATAACTCATTTATATTAAAAAATAATTAGTAAGTGTAGTTTTGAAAAAAACATTGTACATTAGATATACATCTCTTTTTTTTCGATGAATAAGAGATTTAATAAATCAAGACGAGGCCAAAGAAAGGCAATATCCGTCACAAAAAGAGTTTACATGCATATTAAAAATTGAAACAGGTCCCAACCTGTCTCGGGAACGAGCCGACGTAGCCAAATTGTGGGCTGCACCGATAGTAGATCTAGAAATAAAGTTAAACATCTCAACATATTACAAGTATGTGACTTTTTTGTGGTACACATAACAAGTAATGTTTGCTAAAGTTAAATCAACATATTATATGGACAAACACAATACACTTCAAAAAATTCGGATCTTCCGCCAGGCGGTCACGTGATATTGTTGGTGATCGCCCGTCGTACACGAAAGACCCTTCTTTCATGACCGCGTAGCGGTCACTAATAACAAATGTTTTTGATTTTATGGAACGATTTTGATGTGTTTATGATTTTTAACAAGTCTCATTAATACATATGTATTGAAGTAATATATTAGTAAAACATTAGTAATTAACTTATCAAAATAGCATATTAAATGTGATTAGACGAGTTATGAACGAATAACCTATTTTATGTTCTACAACTAATCATCATATGTACCTAGTTGTTTTAATTGTTATATGCGATTGTGTGACAAAATCTTATAATTTGCCTCGTTTTAACTACTTTATCAATTTAACAAACAACTCGGGTTAAATAACTTAAATAAACAACCTAAAAGCAAAAAAAAAAAAAAACTAATGAGGCTTATTCGTGACCGTTGGACGGTCACGAATGAGGATCTTTCGTGACCGTTTAGCGGTCGCGAAAAATGTTTGTGACTGCTAGGCGGTCGCAGATTCTTTTGTGACCACCAGACGGTCACGAGATATTGTTGGTGACCGCCCGGCGGTCACGAAAGACCCTTCTTTTGTAACCGCCGAACGGTTACTAATAACATTTATATAAACATTTTTGATTTTATGGAACGATCTTGATGTGCTTATAATTCTTAACAACAAGTCTCATTACTATATGTGAATTCAAGTAATAAATTAGTAAAATATTAGTAATTAACTTATCAAAATAGTAGATTAGATGTTATTAGGCGAGTTATGAACGAAAAACCTATTTTATGTTCTACAACTAATCATCATATAAACCTATTCGTTTTAATTGTTATATGCGATTGTGCGACAAAACCTAATAATTTAATTCGTAGTTCCTATTTTATCAATTTAACAAACAATGTGCCTTAAAAAACTTTAAAAAAACAACCTAAAAGCAAAAAAAACAAAAACTAATGAACCTCATTTGTGACCGCTCGGCGGTGACGAATGAGGGTCTTTCGTGACCGCTTGGCGGTCGTGGAAAATATTAGTGACCGCTAGGCGGTCACGAGATATTGTTGGTGACCGCCCGACAGTCACGAAAGACCCCTCTTTCGACCGCCGAACGGTCACTAATAACATTCATATAAAAGTTTTTTATTTTATGGAACGATTTTGATGTGTTTATGATTTTTAACAGTAAATCTCACTACAACATGTGAATTGAAGTAATAAATTAGTAAAAATAAGTAATTAACTTATCAAAATAGTAGACTAGATGTGATTAAGCGAGTTATGAACGAAGAACCTATTTTATGTTCTACAACTAATCATCATATATACCTAGTTGTTTTAATTGTTATATGCGATTGTGTGATAAAACCTTATAATTTGTCTCATTTTAACTGCATTATCAATTTAAGAAACAACACGACTTAAATAACTTAAATAAACAACCTAAAAGCAAAAATAACAAAAAAAAAACTAATGAGCCTTATTCGTGACCGCTAGGCGGTCGTAGATTCTTTCATGACCGCCAGACGGTCACGAGATATTGTTGGTGACCGTCCGGAGGTCACGAAAGAGGGGTCTTTTGCGACCGCTGGGCTATTGCTAATAGTATTCATATAAAATTTTTGGATTTTATCGAACGATTTCTATGTGTTTTTGCTTTTTAACAACAAATCTCATTATTACATGTGAATTGAAGTAATAAATTAGTACAACATTAATACTTAACTTATCAAAATAATAGATTAGATGTGATTAGACGAGTTATGAACAAATAACATATTTTATGTTGTACAACTAATCATCATATATACCAAGTTGTTTTAATTGTTATATGCGATTTTGTGATAAAACCTTATAATTTACTTAGTAGTAGCTATTTTATCAATTTAACAAACAACACACCTTAAATAAACAAAAAAAAATAATAAAAAAAAATTGAATGAGGGTTATTCGTGATCGCCTAGCGGTCACGAATAAGGGTCTTTCGTGACCGCTGGGCGGTCACAAAAGTTTGTTCGTGACTGCTCGGCGGTCACGAAAGAGGGGTCTTTCGTGAACTCCAGCGGTCACTAATAATATTCATATAATATTTTTGACTTTATGGAGCGATCTCGACGTGTTTATGATTTTTAACAATAAGTCTCATTACTACATGTGAATTGAAGTAATAAATTAGTACAACATTAGTAATTAACTTATTAAAATAGTAGATTAGATGTGCTTACGCGAGTTATGAACGAATAACATATTATATGTTGTACAACTAATCATCATATATACCAAGTTGTTTTAATTGTTATATGTGATTGTGTGATACAACCTTATAATTTACTTAGTAGTAACTATTATCAATTTAACATACAACGCACCTTAAATAAACAAACAAAAATAAAAAAATGTTGAATGAGGGGTATTCGTGACTGCCCAGCGGTCACGAATAGGGGTCTTTCGTGACCGTTGGGAGGTCACGAAGAATATGGGGTGACCGCCTAGCGGTCACTAAAGACCCCTCATGACCGCCAAGCGGTTGCGGATGATATCGTGACCGCTGGGCGGTCGCAAAATTCCAGGAATTTTGAAAATTCAAATATTTCGTGACCGTTCGGTGGTCGCGAAAGACCTTAGAATTTGGCGGGATCCAGGGGAAAATTCAAATTTTTCGAAAATTTAAAATTTTCACCAAATTCTATATATACCCACCATTCCACCCACAAATTTTCACTACACTCAAATTATCTTCTTTAAAAAAGCCTAACACTTTCTCCTCCTTTCTTTATTTTCCAAATCCAAAACAAAAACACCAACAATTTTTCTTCTCCTCTTTCCTTTTCTTATATCCCCAAAAACAAAACACCAACTCTCTTATTCTCTTCATTCATTTTCTTATAACCCAAAATTAAAACCAAAAGTTTTTTTTTCTTAAATGATATTTTATATCAAAAAATCGACCAAACATTCATTCTATTCGCAAAAAAAAAAAATCGGTAAATTACCGAAATATTTTTTTTTTATTTTGTTTAGTGGTATTCTTGCCCGCGGGGTGATCACGAATAGTTTGAATATTATTCGTGACCGTCGGGCGGTCACGGATGACCCCAACGTCATTGGTGACCGCTCGGCAGTCACGGATGCTGCCTGGGTCATCTGTGACCGCTAGACGATCACCAATGACCCAGACAGCATCCGTGACTGCCGAGCGGTCACCAATGACCGCCGTGACCCGTGACCGCTTAGCGGTCATGAAGGACCCACGACCGGTCATCAACGACGGCTGGCCGGTCGCGGATGGCCATTCGCGACCGCAAATGTGTCATTCGCGACCGCCCGGGCGGTCACGGATGGCCCTTTTTTTGTAGTGATAATTTCCTTTAAAAAAACCAAAAAAACAGCTGGAAAATGTTGCCGGATCACCGATGGAGAATGAGCACTACTAGTTTCCCAAACGATAAAATCGAGGGAGATTCACCTCTATCGAGAAGATTGGTCCTTGAAACAAAAGTGCAATTTAGTAATAATCAAAAATGTATTGAGGGATTTGCCTAATTTTCTATAACTAGTGTCGTAGAAATATTTTGGGAGCTCCCATATTAATATACCAACTTAATTCGTTGTCACTCATTGATGATGTATTGCAATGAGAACCTCATCAACAATGACTAAAACACTGTGATGGATGATCCCCATTAAACACATGACAACATGAATATTATTATAAAAGATTTGATGAAGTTGCTGGATAAGCGATCGAAAGGACAAGTTTTGAGGTTAATTAGGACGATAACCGTACAAATGCAAAGCGGTGTGTTGTCTAAGTAAATAAGAAAAAAATGATCGTATGTCCAATGGTTGTGGTCTACAAACATCTGACAAGTCAAGGTTGCATTCATATTTTTTCTTAACGGACAACATATTTGTATGTATAGAGTATATAGAACAATCTTTAGCCACATATATTAAGTCTTATATTATTTTTCTTACATATAAACAACATGTCAGACTATTGAACTTGCTATCGAAATTATTTAAAGAGAAAGGGGAACTCGTGGAAAGGCACTAAAGCAATCAAATATAACGCACACAAAAGCTGAAGAATTAATAGAAAAGTTTTAACCACCCAACAATTTTCACTACAATTTTCTATGCAGTCCTAAGAAAAAGAAAAGCCTAAACTAGGAGAAAAAAATGGTTAACGTTTGATCTGTATCTACAATCACAATGAATTAACTAACTCACATTTTGCATGTCATCTGTCATAAATGTATAAACACAATCGGACAAGCATCAGCGTCACATAGAATGGACACACAAAGTGGTAAATAAAAGTGGTATACAAGATCCGCAATTGGGCAGAATTAGGCCGAATTAGCGTGACTAGCAGTAGGCTTCCTATTCTTTCCATTCTTGGATTTATGGTGGTCATTTTTGCTCGCACCACACACAATTCTGAACTCAATCCTATACGCAGTTCCAAAACAAGAAAACAAACCCCCGTCCGAATTCCGCCTGCCACGCCTGCCCCCAGCGTCTAACAACTCCGACTCATCATCCGTTGTAGTCGAAGCACTACTATTATTTGATTCCTTTTCCGACATTCTCTCTCTGTTTCGTATCCTATACCCTTTCGCTTTAGCTTCTTCCATTGTTAGATCCTCCAGAATTGAGCTCCCCGTTTCTTCGATATCTTCTCCATTGTTATGTTTATTTCTGTTCACCATCCTTTGTTCCACAAGTCGGGTTGGCTGTGGTGGTTGCGACTTGTGCGCCATTTCAGCCGCCACGATGGAAGCCGAGGGCCCGATGTCAGAGCATAATTCCGAGCCGTTCACTAGGGACCCGTTGCAAATCGACCCATTTACCATCGAACCGTTGTTATTGTACATTGCTCCTGGTTTGATCACCTGCAAATCCTCATTCGTAATATCCTCGAAACTCGTGCTTAATGATCTCCATAGGTGGTGCTTACCGTTTATTGGTATGTCTGGCCCCTTCACTATTACACCTTCGTGATTATCGAGATTGTTGTCTTTCTCTTTTTTCTCCTCGTCGACGTAGATATTGTTGAGGGGCATGCTTCTCATGGTGCTATCCACAATGGCGACTCCCATGTTTAAAATACCTTGAGGATTCCCGGAGGGGCGGCGGACTTGGAGAGCCACGAACCGTGTTTGTTTGGCGATTCTGGCAGAAGGCGAGAGGAGATCGTTCATGAGGACGCGCACTGTCCCCACTAAGATGTCACGAAACCAAGAAACGGTGTAGATTTCAACCGTGACAGTGGTGTCTTCGGATGTTAGGGATTCGTTGTCGAGGCGAAACTCGAACTTTTCGTTCCACGTTGGGTTTGTGTGGCCGTGTTGGTCCGTGCGGGTGGTGAGTTTTCTATTTGGGTGGATCCATGCGATGGCGTACGTGCGCATGGATTTGGTGACGGGGGAGAGATCTTGAGCGGAGATGAGGCTGATTTCAAGGAGTTGGAAGGGCGAGTTGGTGGCGGCGGATAAGGAGGAGGAAGCGGTGGAGGAAGAAGTGACGGTGGAGGAAGGCGGCGACGGTGTCGGTGTGGGTGATGATGGTGGATCCATCTTCTGCATGCTAATGCAAGGACATGGAACGAACCATGGAACGGGGAAAAGAAAAGTTCAGAAGGTGGCGGAGGGAGAGTGTCTATGTGGTTGTTTTTGTTCAAAATGCATGGTTGTTAATTGGTTTTTTCTTTTTGTTTCTTTTTACTTTTGGATGAATTTAGGCCATCAATTCTTGAAGTCGACATTCTTTCAAAATGGATGGTTTTAAATTAACCAATTATTTACTATTTGTGAAATTGATGAATATGTTCTTATGTTTGTGACTTTTATAAAATAACTGAAAATTTTCATAAACCATCTTAGAACATGAATTAAGTCAGCAACTTTCCATTTCTAGAAAGAATTCATAATTCAGTTAAAATTGTTACTAAATACTTGCCATAAATAGAAAGTGTAACAAACTGAAAAGACTTGAGATGTGTAGTTCGATTCATTCCCTGTATAAATAGAAACAATTAGACTTCATCTGAATCATGCAGTTGAATACAAAATGTTGAACAATCACTCTCTTATAATCGTTGATCACAACATTCAATAAAGTTCATTCTTTTTCTTTTCTTTTTCAATCTTGTTATTCAATTTTCATGGTATCAATCGCCAAATTGAGATTTGTTTCCATTATACAAATCTTCCCTACTTGTTTCGGCGGATCATATTGGTCAGATTCTTGTTTGTTGAGAGCGGTTTATGCACATTATTCTTTTTTCTTGTGTGTATACTTCGGTTGATCATTACTGATGTTAAACTGTGGCATGCCAGATTTGGGCACCTTTATTTTAGAAAATTGTGTTGTATTTCTAAAATCGATTTCAAACCTTGTAATAGTTCTGAGCAATGCAATACTTTGTCATATAGCTAAGCAAATAAAGCTTCTTTTTCAACAAAGTACATTTTATTCTTTAGTTCTGTTTGAATTAATACATATTGATGTTTGGGGGCCATTTGCTAATGTGTCACATGACCTTACCATAGTGGATGATTACATCAGGTGCTCCTGGATTTATTTATTAAAAGCAAAATCTGACGTGTAGCATAACTAGAGCAGTTCTACAATATGATTAACACTCAATTTACAACCAAAAATAAAACTATTAGATCAGATAATGGGGCATTATTCTTCATGAAAAATTTCATAAACATGGGAATCACACACCAAATATCTTGTGTTGACACACCTCAATAAAATGGACTGGTAGAGAGAAAATACAAGAACCTTCTCCTGATAGCTACAACTCTCAGATTCCAGTCAAACTTGCCCGCAAGTATTGGACAAAAATGTGTAGCTACAACTGCATTTATGATAAATAGGTTATCAACTTATTATCACCTACAATTAAGAATAAGACCCATTTTGAGATGTTATTCAACAGACTGCCTGATTACACCATTTTAAAAACATTTGGATGTATGTGTTATGCATATTGCATTCACTGAAAACTGCCAACATGAACAAGTTTGATGCAAGTGCACACACATGCATCTTTCTTGGATATTCTAGAAACACACAAGGATACATGTTGCTTAACTTGACCACCTACTCCACTATTGTTTCTAAAAATGTTATATTCTATGAAACTGAGTTTCCATCTCAGTCTATAATGATTTGCAACATACTAACACTAATCTACAAAAGAGTGTTTGTATAGATAACGTCATATCAATACAAGAGAATAGACTAGCTGACATAATTCAACAACTTTGTGCAACAACAAATTCAACAACAAACTTTGATCTTGTTGATGTTCAGTCACAAGTAGCTACTCCAGAAACTGACAACCATATCGATCAGGATGCTCGATACACTGATAAGACACTCATCATAACACTGCAACATTAAGTACCTTGACCCCTATATCTCGATACATGAATCAGACGAACATGATAATTCTAATATTTATGATAATACAATATAATTTGATAACCTTATTGCTGATAATACAATAACATCTGATAACTTGCATCATGGCATTGCTCATGTCCTTTGCACTAGAAAATCAAGCACATCAAAAGCACCACTTACATATTTACAGTGCTATGACTATTCACTACCACCCTCTCTACATAAAGCCAACTCAACATATTTCCACTGACAGACTCAATTCTCCACATAAGGCATTTACAATAGCAGTAACCAAGTCATTTGAACCAAAGACCTACAATCAAGCAAACAAACATATTGAATGACATGTAGCAATGAACAAGGAAATAACAGCCTTATAGAAAACTAAGACCTCGAGACTCACTGATGGCGCAATTGAAAGACATAAAGCAAGATTAGTTGCAAAGGGTATACTTGAGAAGAGGGCTTAGATTATTTTAGAACTTTCTCCCAAGTAGCAAAACTTACAACAATTACAGTACTCCTTTCTTGCATCATCTCATAATTGGTTTCCAATCAACTTGATGTAAATAATGCTTTTCTTGATGGTGACTTAGGTGAAGAAATTTATATGACCCCAACCCTGGATATTGTACACCTAATGATAAAAGAGTTTGCTTGTTAAAGAAAAGTTTAGATGGCTTTAAACAAGCCTTTAGACAATGGTGCACAAAGCTCACCACTTGTTTGCTTACTTTTGGTTATTCTCAAAGCATTTCTGATGTTTCTCTAATAATAATGACAACTCTTTTACAACCCTCTGTGTTTATGCAGATGACATAATACTGGCTGGAAATTGCATGAATGAAATAGAGAAACTAAACCAACACCTTGATGAGCAATTTACAATTAAAGATATTGACACACTTAAATACATACTTGGTATTCTAGTGGGTAGGAGCAATAAAGGAATATCTCTATGTCAAAGAAAATACACACTTGACATTCCCAATGAATCAGGTTACATTAACTGCAAGCTAAGTTCCACACCCATGGACACATCAACCAAACTAAAGAGTAAAAATTCAGTTCTACTTGAAGATCCCACTGCCTATAGATACATATTAGGAAGATTATTGTGCTTAACAATAACTAGACCAGATCTATGCTTTAGTATTCAAGCTCTAACACAACATATGTCACAACTCACAACCAACTGTGTCACACTTGGTAGCAGCCCACATGGTATTGAGAAACTGAATTCAACAACTTTCCATTTTTTGGAATGAATTCATCATTCACTAACGTTGTTACTAACTAGCCATAAATAGAAACTGTAACGATTTTTGTTTTTTGGTAAACGAGAAAGCGCGCCCCTTAGGCGAGGTCCAAACTAATAAGTTTAACAATCGGGGGAGGGGGGATATCCAAAAATATCTCACTTTCCCTATTCTCAAGACTCCCTCGCATTGCGGGGATGCTTTCGTGCACCGGGTTGCCCTTTTAGCCTTGGCGCACTGGTAAAGGTGTTGCTGTGTGACTGAGAGGTCACGGGTTCAAGTCCTGGGAGCGGCCTCTTGTCAAATTTGACAGGGGAAGGCTTGCCCCTTATACACCCTTGTGGTGGGACCCTTCTCCGGACCCTCGCATTGCGGGGATGCTTTCGTGCACCGGGTTGCCCTTTCCCTATTCTCAAGACTCAATTTTGCTAGGCCATCGTCCATATTATTCGCCGAACGAGGGATCCAACGTACTTTAATCTCCCAAGGCTTCCTAATAAGCTCCTTGCACTCCTTAACCAATTCCGTTGTGTATCCCGTGTCGATGTTCGGTCCCATAACCATGTTATACACCATGAGAGAGTCGGTCTCTACCTCTAGCTTTTGGATGCGTCGCTCCCATGCCAATGCGAGTCCTATCTTGAGCGCTTCGAGTTCTGCTTCGTTAATAGATGGTGAAGTAAGCTTCTTGTAATATCCTCCTAGCCAAGCTCCTATGTCGGATCTCAATAGCCCCGCAGCTGCTCCTGAATTCGTTTCCCCTTGCACACTCCCATCGACATTTAGCTTGGTCCATCCTTTCAAAGGTTTCCTCCATTTTTCCATGATATTGCGGTTCCTTTCCTTTTCCTGTAGCAATCATTCATTAAGATACTCATTTGTTTAACTCGAAAAAAATTTGGCTTGCTATGTTTTCCTCCTTCCCTCTAAATATAAACTTGTTGCGCCCCTTCCATATCCACCATATCACAGCAGCGGAAGTCCAGTGCCACTCCGAATTCGGCAAAGCTTTGCATCTCTTTTCTTTGCTTCTCAAGTTCTCTTTCAACCAAGCATCATCCGAAAGATTATCGAACCATAGTAGCTCCACTTTCGAGAGCAGTGATGTCCATATACTCCTTGCGGCTGGACAGTAGCGGAGTATGTGCAAGATTGTTTCGCTCGTCGCTGCGCACCGTTGGCATTCAGCGTCATGCGTGGATTTTCTTACCTTTCGTAGCTGATTCGTTGCCAATTTACCATGGGAAATCAGCCATAAAAAGTGCTGAATGTTGCTGCTATAAGGCAAGTTCCATACCCACTTGTGTGCTCGGTTCGGCGGCAAATCGTCACTATACAATTTGTGGAAAGCCTTGTAAGCCGATTGGCAAGTAAAGTCTCCACTTGCTGTTTCGCCCCACATAATGATATCCTCACAGGCTTGGAGATTAATTCGGGTGCTCAATATGGCCTGTTTAAGTGTTTCAGGAATTTCCGTTGATAATTCATCCAATCGCCAAGTGCCGTCATCCTCCAAGATGTCTCTAAGTGTTAGATTTACTTCCCCCAGATCGACGGTGAGATCCTCGTCGCATAATCTTCGCTTTCCCAGCCAATTATCATACCAAAACAACACCGAACGTTCGTCCCCAATTTTCCAATGCAAAAACGGTCTCATTAAACCAACGCAGCGTACCACTGCTTTCCAAGTCGAACTCCCCACATTATGCACCGAATAGTGGAGCAAACTTCTACCTTTGAGATATTTTGCTTGGACCAACGCCATCCACAACGTATTTTCTTTCCGTAGTATTTTCCATGCCAATTTAGCCAACAAAGATTCGTTGCTCGTGCGCGTTACCCGGATGCCCAGCCCTCCCTCATCTTTCGGCCTCGTTAATTTTTTCCACCCAACGAGGTGAGTTTTCCTTTTCGTTACATCCGTCGACCAAAGAAATCTCCGATTCAGCCCATCAAGTTGCGCACATATATTTTCGGGTAGCCACGTCGATTGCATATGGTATATAGGCATCGCCGTGGCGACGGATTGAACTAGAGTTGTGCGGCCGGCAAGCGTTAAGATTTTATTCTTCCAACTCAAAAGTTTCCGCATTACCCTATCAAACACATCCGAGAAAGTTGTGCGCATCACACGACCATGAATTAATTTTACACCCAAATACTTTCCCAAGTCCGTCATTTGGCCAAATCCGAGTACCTCGCTGATTTTCCTTTTTAGCCGCGCGCCTCCTCGATTGGTAAACAGCACTTTCGACTTTTGGGGACTTAATTTCAGTCCCGAAGCTCGGCAAAACAGGTCCAATATTCCCTTTATTGTCTTCGCTGTTTTTATGGTCACTTTTCCCATTAGCACTAGATCATCAGCGAAAAATATATGAGACAACTCCGGTCCACCGCGACAAGGGATGATAGGCTGCCATTTTTTCTTTTCCACCGCCTCATTAATAAGGTACGAAAGACGTTCGACACATAGCACGAAGAGATACGGAGATAAGGGATCTCCTTGCCGAAGGCCGCAAGTATGTTTAAAGGCCGTCATAGGTTCTCCATTCCATAAAATTCTTGTCGAGGCGTTACGCACACAAAACATAATCAATCGCACTAGAGCTTCCGGGAATTGAAATGCCCTAAGCGTGTCTTCCAAAAAGTCCCAACTTACTTTATCGTACGCCTTCTCTAAGTCCAACTTCATAATTATACACCCCGTTTTGTTTTTTTTCTTAGAGTGCATGGAGTGAAGGACTTCTTGTAAGACAAAGATATTGTCTTGTGTGCTCCGGCCTCGTATAAAGCTAGATTGGGTCGGTGAAATCAACCTCGGCATTATCTCACGCAACCGTATGGAAACACATTTTGTAATGAATTTATAAAGAACATTACATAATGAAATTGGGCGAAATTGTGATATGAGCTCGGGGTTTTGTACCTTCGGAATAAGACACAAATAAGCCTCACAGAGTTTGGGGCTAAACTCCGTTTCTTCAAAAGCCTTCCTCATAAATACCAACAAAGAATCGCACACCCAATCCCAGCCTTGTTGATAAAATATTCCTTGGAGTCCGTCGAGTCTCGGGGCCTTGAAAGGATGCGTTTCCCACACTATACGTTTCAGCTCTTCCATATTTATTTCCGTTGTCAAATTTAACGCCTCCTCCCCACTGAGCGTCATTTGAAAAATAAAAATTGGGAGTTTTCGAGCTTGTCCCTCTCCTGTTCCGTGCGCCCCAGCTGAAAAAATGTTAGAAAAATAGCTCCTTGAATGCTCACGCAAAGTATTTTCCTCCTTAGTCCAAATCCCATCAATCTTGAGGGTTATGATTTTATTCCTTCTTCGTCGTGCCAAGGTTGATTTATGGAAAAACTTTGTGTTGCGTTCCCCCTCCTTAATCCATTGAAGCCGGGATTTTTGGAACCATAGAACCTCTTCTTGCTTAAGGATTTCATTGAATTCCTTAATGAGCTCAACCTCAAGATTCGCAAGATAACCGTTGAATCTTATGCTTTGCGCCTTTTGTATCCCGTCCAGCCGTGCCAACACCTTCTTTTTCCTATGAAAAATATTACCGAATACATCTCGGTTCCAAGGACGCATAATCTCTGGGACTTTCTCGATAGCCTCTATAATTTCCGGAAATTTTCCCCACAAGTCCGCCAACATGTCGTTGCAATCTGGGTGTTGAAACCACGCCGCCTCAAATCTAAAAGGCCTGTTGTCCCCCGCGTGTATAGGACCCTCGCATAAAGTGAGGATCAGATGATGATCCGAATGAGTACGGGGCAGGTGTATCACTGCGTTATCCGGGACGCGGTCGATCCATTTTTGATTCGCAAGGGATCGATCTATTATTTCCATAATATTGCCTCCACTATCGTGTTTATTCGTCCACGTATACTTCGGCCCATGATATCCCAAATCTATTAGCTCACACTTCTCCATCGCCTTTTGAAAAAAATTTAGTCGGCCTAAAGAAGTCGTTCGGCCTCCCCGTTTCTCGTGTGCATATGCCATCTCGTTAAAATCACCTGTTACGAGCCATGGCGTATTTTCGGCTGCTGCGTGTCTCGCCATACTTTCAAAAATTCTAACTTTCGCCTCCCTCCTTGGTTGAGCATAAATCCCGCTCAAACGCACTTTTCTTGCACGTTCGTCCCAATTTTGATGTGGATACCTTGTTCTTCCACTTGTAGAATTTCCACGCGTGTGTCTTCCTCGTTCCATAGTAACCAAATTCCTCCCTCCATTCTGTGGGTAGGGGCTATCACAAAATTTGAGGATCCTAAGCGAGGTGCGATCTCGTAGGCATTCTCTTTGGATACACGCGTCTCCATGACGAAGACCACTGCAAGACTATGACTCCTTACCAATTCTCTGTAATTCCTTCGAAATTCTCCATCTCCCGCACCTCTACAATTCCATGAAATAATCTTCATTGATGGATTATGTATTTGGGTTGGTAAGACCGGGTTATCAAGCGGATTCTCCATCCATATCGCAATCAGTTGACGAAGAATTTCCAGCGTTAGCACTTGTTGGCGACGAAATTCCCACATGCTCGTTGTAGTTCTCTGCCACCATACATTCGACTGCTCCTCTCTCGGTATCACATACATTCGCGTTTCCACTTCCCAAATCGGCGAGGGAATCTCGAGGATGCGGATCAGATTCTCGTCCTCTGTGGTTCGTAATATCATTGAAGATCCGTTGAAACGATGAACTAAGGTTTCGGGTGCTGGTGGTATTATCCAGTTCACTACTAACGCGCCGTTCACAAAATTCACTTGGATGTCGTCGGGATTTATCGCCATCTGTTCCTTTTTCCTTAGTAAACTGTGTCCTATTGCTGAGTGTATGTGGTTCCAAGTTCTCACAGTCCTGTAGTATATCAAAGGAGTTTTTATTTATGAAGGGGTCTCCATCAGTACTTTTATTTCCTTCCTTTCCTCTTGGAGTTTGAGTTTTATTAGGATTCACTTTTCCACCCCTGCTCATTACTTTCCTTCTTGTGCCAATAATTGAGTTTGATAAGATTCTCTTTCCTTCCAAAGTTTCCTTCCTCACCCCACCTGTTCCTCTTGTATCAAGACACGTTCTATCTTCTCGTCGAGCGCTGGAGTTTTTCCCCACTCGCATGTTTCCCATTTGCTCATGCAAATCAGTGCTTTGCTTATTAGCTTGCATAATTTTGTTTCTTGCCAAAACTGTTGGGTTCGCAGCAATTTTCCCCACGCCGCTATTAAAAGCCACGACAGCCTTTGCATTATTTTTCCTCCCTCTCGAGACCTTCATCCAGTCCCCGTACTCGTTATTCCGTACCTTCTCAATAAGCCAAGCCGCCTTATCATTCCTAGGTGGCGGTATAGGATCAACGGTTCTCGGTGTTGGTGTATTTGGCTGTGAGTCCGACTCACATTGCGAGTCGACATGTCCGACCTTTCCACATTTATAGCAAAGTGAGGGGAGGTTTTCATACACCACTTGATATACTTTTTCCCTGACTCCTAGGGCCAAAGTGAGGGGTTTGCTCGTACTCACCTCTACACAAAAACGTGCAAATTTACCTCGCGATGCATTCAACGTATTGGTGTCAATTTTGATAGGGTCGCCTATGCAACTTGCTAACCCGTGAATTATGCCTTCGGACATCATCTCCATTGGTATATCAAGAAGTCTAACCCACGTGATAGCGCTTTCGATTTTGTCCGTTTTCGCGTTGAAATCCAGAAACCACTTCCGGATAGATATGAAACTACCCGCTAAGCGCCACGGACCTTCGGTTAATATCATCTCCATTTTTTGCGTATTGAGCCCTTTGACACAGTAGCATCCATTCCCTAAATCCATGAGATCACTTCGATTTGAGGGCCTCGTAATACCACGACCTTCCCATAACCTGAATAATTAGTCGATCCTTCCATTCATTCCTAATTATCTCCTCCAATTCATCCGAGAACGTCACCTTCTTGATCGGGAATTCCTTCGTGGGTTCGTGGATGAGCATATGTTTCCTGATTTCGGCGGTGCGCGCTTCATCGAATCTCGTCTCCTTCTGATTGCCCTTCGCCTTGATAACGGCCGCGTATGATAGTGGTGCCCAATTAGGGCTTGAATTCAATATTGGTGTGTCATGCATGGTAGTGTCCCCTTCGTTCACCACTGACCGAGATCTTTTCTGTTGTCGTGCCGTGAACGTAAACTCGTCCGGCGGGACGAATTCCGTCGCCGCTGGTTGGAGGTCGTTCGTGATCGCGTGGGTGTTAAGTTCGCTCATTCCAATTTGTTTTTAGTCTGAAACTGTAACGAATTTGACTAAGACTTGAATTGGGAAGTTCAATTAATTCCTTGTATAAATAGCAATAGTTAGACTTGTTAGATTATTTCTAATAATCTATTTAGCGGACAAATAAATTGAGGCAATTATATTTAAGCTAATAAATATATTGGGCTATTTAAGTGATCTAAATTGAGGAGCCCAATTGGCATCTAATTAAGTATGGACTTTGTAATGTGTAATACCCAATAGGAGTCTAATTAGGGTTTATGGGGTTCTAATTAGATTACTATATAAGGCTCGGGTTTTGGTCCCCAAGACAATTCTTGAAACACTCTCCTCCTCTTTTCCCATCAATTGAGCGAGATCCCATCGAGAGCTAAAATTTGTCTGTGGAAGACCGAAATCCTCACCGTTCTCTCGTAAAAGCTAATCTGTATGGATCAATGTACGCTTCTCGATTCATGACTTATGAATTTCTTTATAGTTTAACATGTGGTGATCTTGGATACGTGATTTAATTCATGATAAAGTTTTTAATCCAACAAGTGGTATCAGAGCCACCATGTTAAATCATATCGGAAGTTTGAGATTTGATTTTTAGAATTCTTGACAATAATCCTTCTCCAGATGCAGATTTAGTGTTTTATTCTGTTGAATAAAATTATGTTATTGGCGTTAAAGCCATTGTTTACGATTTGATGCTTAATTGCTTAAAGAAATTTCATGCTAATATAACGTAAGGTGGTTGCTTTTGTTTTTGACGAATTACGTGCAAACCTTAATTCTTTTTGGATTGTTTTGTTATGCTATTTGGAAAGAATTTGCCTTTCTCATGTTCTGTTAAGTTGAAGTCGGATTGGTCACGCTGATATGATCATATAAGTTGAACTTTACTTCTCTTGCTACTATAGTGCATTAATTGGACAAAGAATTCTAGATTAAATTTTAACACAAGGACTTTTTTGATAAGTTTTTGTTTTCTTTTGGAGAAGGAAAGTTTCTTTACGTTCCTAAAAGGAAATTGTGTGGCTGTTTCTACTTTTACTTAAAGTAGTCCTTTAAATTACGTTTCTTTAGGAGGCCTATTAGGTAATTTACTCAAAACAAAAATAAGGAAAATCTAGTTTCTTCATCAACACAAGACTTTGAAATTTCTTACGTTGCAACTAAACCAAAGGTTTTCCGTCGACGGCGCCGCTCCGACCACCGCCTAAGTAACTTCTCATCACCATCCGGTTACGGTGTGTGTTTACTAATATCAGGTGGATACGGACCGCAAGGACGGGAGAACTCATGGGTTTCAGTCTTAATCGGGGGGAGAGGCATTCGGTTTCACCGTTCTCCTCCAGTTCAGTCGCCGCGAATGGAATAAGGACTCGCCGTCTTCACCGCTTCACGATCGGAGAAGATGGACGACTTAGGGATCCCATTTGGAAGTGGCGGTATGACGTTGGCTGTTATGATTTTCGTTCTATTTCGAGCAAGAACAAACTCCTAAGAATAAAATTAGAGAGAGAAGAGAGCTTTAAAGGAAAAAAATAAATTATGCATTATTATTTCTTGAAAAAAATGAGTACAGACTGTGTCTTCTTAAATAATGCTAGAGAATAACTGAATTGCTAGACTTATTGGATAATATTAAAATAACAGCTATTTTATGGATAATAGAGATAATAATTGAATTAAGTGATAATTAATCTCATGGCTTTAAATCTTCAACGACATGATGAGGAATAATTGACTACTTCAACAAATAGTCATCAAACCAAATAGGGCTTTTCTTGTATCTGTTGGGCCTTGATTTATTTCCCTGAAGCCCATATCATTGGCCGCATCGTCCCGAAACATCTATCAACGCCGGCTGTGGCGTGGTGACCATTGGGTGGCAGGTCATCCTTGACAGCGGCGGAAGGTGGTGCGACGGCGGTGTTGGCTGCCATTATGTGTTGAAGAAGATGAAATCGCTGGGCCATTTTTTTATTTATTGGGCTGAAAATTAATTTCTAGATTGAGTTGTTCTTGGCCCGACATTTTAGGTTCAAAATGAAAGAATATTGAGGCCCAATGCACTAACTTCAATTTCAGTAAATTAAGTTATTTAATCCAAATTCTGTTTCAAAATTGGATGATTGAATTATGTGATTTTTGTGTACTGTCTAAAATCTATGCGGAAATTAATCGGCCCAACAGCAAGATTAATTTTTGGCTAGATACTAAACATTAATAGATAAATATTTGACTAGTAAGGGTTTATCTATGCATATAATATTTTGGCCTAAAGGAAGTCATATTATTGGTAAGATTTGGTTGTTAATATTTATCAATGAAAAAAAAATGTGATAATTAAGGTATTCATGCATATAGTATATCGGCCCAACGGAAGATGTATTATTGGCATAAATTTATTATCAATATTTATATTTTGGTTTGAGAGTACTACTTACAACTGTTATTTTTGTCTAAGGACTAAATTTCGGTGTTGTGTTCGGTATCTCATAAGGACTCACATATCTTTAGATCTTCACAGAATTCAAATCATTGGTGTTATCGTTGTAGGGTTGCATAAAAATAAAGTTGATTTATATTCACTTGTATTAAGTGTCCTTTTATGTGTTTAAAAGCATGTTACTTGTTTTTAACTTTTAAATTAGTAAATTTGGTGTATATGTCAAATTACATGATAATGCATGTATAATGTTCATTGGGTGTTTTTGACATAGTGCGTGCTTTTGTTTGTCTATGAATTACCTCGTTCATTTGTGTATGAAGTTGTATGGTAGTGATACAGTTCATGACTATGTTTTTATAGTCATAATTTGGTATTTTGGATTGGGCACTTTCTTAAAACCCCCTGTCCTATATTTTGAGATAAGTGAATTTAAGTAAAATGTTGCCAAAGTAACCTCTTATGCTTGAATTTATTTAATTTGAGATAATAGGATGCGTGTATTTCTTGTTTATGCGATTGATGATCGGCCCAAAGGAAGGTCATTGGTTGGCCGAATAAGGAATGCACATGTGGAAATGGTGTGTGATGATTATAAAGTTTCCATGTGAACAACATGCCGGCCCAAAGGAAGGTTGTTGTTTGACAGGATTTATTATCAACATTTGATCTCTGCGTGGAGAGTACCACTTACAAGTTGATGTTTCTGTCCAAAGACCGAACTTCGATGTTGTGCTAGGTATCTTGTTTAATGGGCCCACCACACTTCGGTTGATTGAAATTTATGTCTTACGTGATTATTTTAGTAAACTTTGCATGTTATGACATGATTTTATATTAAGTGAGCTTATGCAATCTGTTTGTTTTTCGTTAGTTAATACTTCTGCTGTTAATATAATTGCCAACATTAACTTAATCTTGGTGCTTAATGGCACAACTTTAAGAGCTGGAAATAGAGCATTCTGTTAGTTCTCTGCTGCATGAATTTGGACTTAGTGTTAAGGAAAGAACAACCTACTCCTCTTACAGAGTTAAGTTCCATTCAGGTCAAAGTGAACTTTGAGAAGTGGGAGGGTTCAAATCACTTGAGTCTGACTATACTAAAGCGCAGCGTTCCAGAAGTATTTAGGTTTCGTATGTCATATGTGGTATTAGTGAATTTTTTCCTTCAAGAAAATAAAACGTTTTGTAACGAACGAAAGAGTTGTGACAAGCATGCTTTTAGCTAAACTTGTCCACATAAAGTATAAGGATGAAGGAAACATTAGGGAGCGCACTTCGGAGATGTCTAACATTGCTTCAAATTAAGGCACTAGCTTGATCTTCTTGATCACTTGCTTGTGCATTTGGTACTTATATTCTTTCCTGCACACTTCGGTCAGTTTATAGTTTAACTATAATATTAATAAGGATAAATGGACTCTGAATGGTTCATTTATATTCTATGCAAGAAGGGGATAGATTGAAGCATGAAAAGACTAAAGGTGCTCGAGTTGCAATTACCTCCAAGAGCCTTAAGCAAAAGAGGACTGAAAATAAGGTTACTACAGTGGGAACTTCACAAGTCAAGACTCAAGATAAAGAATTTGTTTGTTTCTTTTGCGAGACACTTGGGCATGTGAAGAAGGATTGTTCCAAATATGCCAAATACGTCTTATGGCGTGCAAAGAAAGGGTTGCATTTAGAGTCAATCGTCAAGTGATGATGAAAGAATCATCTATATGAGGCGTTGACAAAATAGTTTCTTAGTTGAAGAAATTGACATTCTTAGAATATCTTTTGAGACTAGTCATTTAGTTGAATTAAGAAAGACTTATGTAGTTCTGTCATTTAGACGGGTATGGTTATCTCTTTTGAACAAATTTGGTAATTCTTGTTCATTTAAAAATAATAAATTTAGTCTTTTACTTAATTCTGTTTTGGTTGCGACTAGTACCTTGATTGATAAACTATGTATGCTAAAACAATTGCTTCAACTAATAAAACCCTAGAAATAAAATCAAGAGGCACTAAAGGTCTGTAGTATAAGTACTCTGTGATTTAGAATATGAGTCCTTCTTTGAGACAGGAAATCTGAGATATCTTGAGGATGTTGTATTTGAGGGGGGAGATAGTGTTGTCTTTGCAAGATAACAATGAGGACTCATCTATGGAAATCCCTACCCAATGTTAAGAGCTTACTTCAAAAGAGCAAACACAACAACTTCAAGAGAAAGTGTCACGTATGTGATACAAATAAGTATTCCTGTCAGTGGGATCACAAGTATTATCAAGTCATTGCCTTGTGCAATTTTAAGCTTAATACACTTGATACTTGTGTATATCATTATTTTAGTGGGAGTAATTTATACTCCTAATGCTCGGTGTTAATGACATACTTTTCTAATAAAGGAGATACAAAAGATTCTTTAAAAATTGAAACTTTTGTATGCTCAAGCTTGTATGCATCTAGATTTAGCGTACATAATTGATATGTTGGGCAATTACTTAAGTGAACCCATATGAATCGTTGGATTGCAGCCAAATGGGTTATAAGGTACTTAATAGAATAAAAGATTACATGC
Source organism: Linaria vulgaris (assembly GCA_948329865.1). Taxonomy (NCBI): domain Eukaryota; kingdom Viridiplantae; phylum Streptophyta; class Magnoliopsida; order Lamiales; family Plantaginaceae; genus Linaria; species Linaria vulgaris. Next base: position 71,270,315 of record OX415249.1, read on the forward strand.
TCATCAATTGTAAGTCAGAAAATTAGGAGATCATTTGGTATTCTGACTACAATATGGGGTTGCCAAATGATCCAATTCTTGTTATTTCTATATGTTGTCAAATGAAGCTATATTCTGGGAAGGTGTTCAGCAGACACTTATAGGTTCTTTCAGGATAACATTATAGTTTATAACTTGTCATGTGGTAACCAATTTTGTGATATGACTGTGAAATTTGTCACAAGGATGCAAGTTGTGGATAAGTTTTGAAAGACCGTTAAAGGTTTATGGTGACAATATATTACAGTTATATATTTTAACAATAGGAGTTCTTCAAGGTCTAGCCACATAGACATTGAAGTACCTAATTGTTATAAGAGGATTCAGAGTTAGTTAGTGTTTAATGAGCGTATAGAAACAAACGTAATGCTAGCTTACCCACTTATAAAGGTTTGACACTCAAGGTCTTTCATGAGCATACTGCTTACACGAGTGTTGTCTTATTTTATGATATGCAGTTTTAGTGAGAGTTTGTTTCATGTGTTTGGCTCATTCATTGACACAATACATTAGTTTATGTATGTTCAGTTTTCTGCAGAAAATGTTGATGGTTTTCTTATTACGGCTCTGAATATTTTATTTGTTTTATCTTTCATTGTGGTTTGACATAAGGTTTGAAAGACTAAGGCTGATCTCACTAAAGATTTAGGATCGATTGGAAATAGGCATGATTTTGATCACATTGCATGTAATTTCCAGTTACACATCCATGCTTGATCTATGTCATTGAATATATTTGGCATGTGTGATCATTGAGGGTCGAGTTACGATAAATGTAACAAAGGCCGCTTTGGTTCCATGTTGGTATAGGAGATGGACCAGATTGATTCAAGAAGATGCTTCAGTATTAGCAAATTTGGTGCTCACCTAGGGTTATTAATGTAATTGTCATTTGAATTCAATTTATAGTCCAAGTGGGAGATTGTTAGATTATTTCTAATAATCTATTTAGTGGACAAATAAATTGAGACAATTATATTTAAGCTAATAAATATATTGGGCTATTTAAGTGATCTAAATTGAGGAGCCCAATTAGCATCTAATTAAGTATGGACTTTGTAATGTGTAATACCCAATAGGAGTCTAATTAGGGCTTATGAGGTTCTAATTAGATTACTATATAAAGCTCGGGTTTTGGTCCCCAAGATAATTCTTGAAACACTCTCCTCCTCTTTTTCCATCAATTGAGCGAGATCCCATCGAGAGCTAGAATTTGTCTGTGGAAGACCGAAGTCCTTACCGTTTTCTCGTAAAAGCTAATCTGTATGGATCAAGGTACGCTTCTCGATTCATGACTTATGAATTTCTTTATAGTTTAACATGTGGCGATCTTGGATACGTGATTTAATTCATGATAAAGTTTTTAATCCAACAAGACTACATCTAAATCATTCGGTTGAATACATAATGTTGAACAAACACTCTCTTGTAAGTGTTGATCAAATCGTTCAATAAAGTTCATTCTTTTTAGTTTATTTTCAATCTTGTTAATCAACTTTCAGAACATGTTGTTTAGTTGGTACGTGTATAAACTCACAGTAAACAAAATGTAAAGTTTCAAAGGTCTTTTCACATATTCTTCCGAGTTTAGATTGTTACTTGTTAGACATTGAGCCAAGTTCATGTTATTAATTTATTATAGATTCTTTTGGGTAATACATGTTATGATAGATTTATAGCTCTTTTAAGTTGCACGCAAAATGAATCTACACCTATATAAGAAAATGATTTCACCACAATTTGTATGCTAACAAACATATTTTCAACCTATATAAGAAAATGATTTCGCCACAATTTGTATGCTAACAAACATATTTTCACCGCTTCATTAGTTTTTCGTACACGTTTAATCGGGATAATACATAAATCCACACATATACTAATACAATAATACAAAAACACTTGATGGATGGGCAACTTGTTTTTCGTTTCACCCTTTTACCCTTTTTCTTTCGTACTGTCTCACTCTATCTCCTTATATTATTAAACAAAAAAAACAAGGGCTAGTATATAGCTATAATAATAATGTGGGATCCACAATTTACATTTACAATAAAAAAATCAATTACCAATAATGGAGGTTTATCCACTAATTAAACAAAAGAAGAATTAGGAGCCTCTCAACTCAACTGAATAACTGCAGCTGCCACAGTCAAAATCAACACAGCAGCACCATACACACAAACGGCTCAAAAGTCACTAGACGACAAACAACAAATTGAACACACACTCAAACACCAACAAATACAATCAATCATTCAGTTCGGTTATAATAATAATATAATAAAAGATGTTTTACTTGCAATCGTCATAACAAGTATTTATTTACTTACGAGAATCATATATTTCAGATGCCAATCGTCATATCTACTCAGCCGCCGGGTATGTCTATTGTCCGTCAGATTCTCAACCTATTCGAAACTTCATAAGGTTCAAAAATCCAACCTTTACTCAACTTCATGCTCCTTACACACAAAAATGAAAAACCCACTTTCATTTTTACTTTTTTATTTGGTTTCGATTTGTGGGTTTTATGAATCTTGTGTTTGGTGCGGTTAACTGCAAGTTCTTGTGTTGTTATTTTATTAATTATTTCCTTTTAATTAAAGTAAAGGAGCTAACTTTCTTTAAGCTTTTGTGCATTTTTGTGGTAATGCTTGTGTTAGAATGGAAATGAGGATGTGGGTTACTGAGTTTTGTGGTTCATATTGTAGATTGAATGGTAGATGGATGAGACAAACAAATAAACATGATGATTTAGCTTACTTTTGAAATGAAATGTGTATTCAATTGATTGCGAAACCTGGAGGTGGTAAGAAGCCCTTTGATGTCGACTTGAATTGTTGAATTTTGGAATAAAAATCTCCCTATGGCTAAGCTTAGAAGTGAAAACTGCAACTGCAAGGGGGGTTGTGGAAATGGTGGTTAGTTATGTATGACCTCTCCTTGCCGAATAATGACACAAGTCTCGTCAGTTGTATTGAAAAACATTATTTTCTCCATTGGTACCGTGTCCTACTTTCATTACTTATGTTGAAATGTGTAACTGCGCGTTAGGTTCTCAAGTTTCATATCTTTTCAGGGATCTTGGTAAAATGTGATGGAATGTAATATCTTGCAGCTCTATAAAGTTTTTTTACTGCTTTTGTTAGTAAACCACAGATTTAGTGATTCAACAGAAGTTTGTTTTGAGTTTTAATAACACGTAGTTTGGTATTTTCTATGCCAGATGAAACGAGTGATAAACTTTCGGTGATGCTATATTTGAAGGTAGAAATGGATGGATTTTGGAAATGGTGACTGCCTTGAGCTCACCATAGTCATGCTATCTACCAATCTATTATTGGTTTTCTTTAAGCAACTTTTAGGACAAAATTGAAAACCAGATCGAATGAAATGTCGTCAAATGACATGGAAACTTTCCGTGGCGTGTCAAGACCTTTGCACATTCTTCCTCCTCCGCTTGAAGAAAAGTTTCCAAAGCTGCCAGATTCACCTCATATTAGTGTAGCGCATGAACTGACTAAGCATACTAGTTCTTCTTGCCCAGTTAAACTTTCGTCTAGTGACAAAATGGTAGGGCACATATTTTCATCTGACCCCATTATTTGTTCTTCTTTGTCACCCAACACGAGTTCACTTAAAATCTCTCCATCTAATTCTCTGTCACCAAGAGATGGCGTTTCTTTTTCATTAAGCCAGTGCTCCCATTCGGTTATGCAATCAAAACAAGTAAAGGGTCATGCCATACAGGACAATGATGATTCCTGGAATATGGATGAGTGTGAGACATATAATTTTCTTGATAATCCCATAGATGTTCCTGTTCAGAATGGCGAACTAGACAACTGTACTTCTGTAATGGCATCAGAAGACCATGCCAAGAAAACGGATTGGCAGGAATGGGCTGACCAGTTGATTAAAGTTGATGACACAATTGAATCAAATTGGAGCGATGTACTCATTGATATCAATGTTCCTGATCCAGGCACCGAGGTTTGTTTCCGAATACCAAATCTGGCCTTATCAGTTAAAAAATACTTGCCAATATTATTTTAGATTCTTTTGTTATCTGTGATTATCATCTTAATTCCCTTTTCCTTCGCTTTATTCTTGTTCTTGTACAAACCTCCCTGTGTTACACGTAATCTGTAAAATCTGCCTCTGAAGAAAAAGGCAAAAAGGTTGTTATGTGGCAATTACCTCAATTTGCACGAAACGGAAGTTCTCTCACGGAGAAGTGTGAGTCAGTTTGACTTTTTCTATAAAAAAAACTTTTGTTCCTTGTACTAAAAAAATATATCTTGTTTCTACACCTAAATGTACAAAAAGGATGGAAAGTTTTGTAAGACTAGGGCAAAATTTATGAAAATTAAAAGATAATGAGGAGGGTAATTTGCTACCCTTGTACAGGGGGTATTTACCTCTTTTTCTTTACAGGGGGTTATTATGACACATGTCGATATTTTGCTATTTTCTGTTAATTGTTGTTATTCCACATTTTGCTACCTATTCCCAAACATTTTGGTAGTCAGAGTCCTCATAAACAACCATATTCGTTGCTTTCTTCCTTGTACACAATGTCTTAACTTCTCTCATGTAACTTTTTCAAAATATGATTGGAACTAATAATGACCTATCAGCTGCTGGAACTGCCACCTGATTTTTCAACGTGCCAGCCACAAATTCATCAGCTGCCGGATAGTCCCTTACCTAGTAAACTAAGTTATAAGGCAATTGGCTGTCCTTCTCCAAGCTCGGCCAAAGGAAGAATGCGTTGGACACCAGAACTTCATGAGGTCTTTATGGGTGCTGTGAACAAACTCGGTGGTTGTGAACGTTAGTATCTTGTTCATAGTTTATAAGAATCACTTTAACCAACTTTGTGTGTTGTCAATTGGCAAATAGTATACACCTCTGTGAATCTCATCATCTTTATTACCCCTATCCTTCTTGGTCTATGTGTGTCGAAACAGAGGGCAAAATCGATCTTCACTTACATTTGTATATGGGCACAAATTGGTGTTATTAAATATTTTAGGTTTTGCATTTTATTAGCAAATATAGGTTTACTTATATTTTAGCTCAATACAAACAAAATAACCACATCCAACCTTTTAAATAATATATTAGAAAAGTTTGGAATCACTCTTGACAAGTTTCAAGATATTTTAATGTTTAGTATGTTAGAATGCACAACATGGAGTTAATGGAAAAGGTAAGGTTGGCGTGTTATTTGCTGATTCAAATTTCATGAGGTGGTAAGCGCTAGTAATATAAGTTCACTTAAGTTTGCTCCTTTATTTATTTTATGATGATATAAAATTTCAGGAGCTACACCAAAGGGTGTTCTGAAGATAATGAATGTAGATGGACTGACAATCTATCATGTCAAAAGCCACTTGCAGGTTAAGAGAACCACTTTTACTGAGATGTTTTACGGACGCGGTAATTTCTCACTACTTTGTTGTTTTGGAATTTCAGAAATACAGAACTGCTAGATTCAAGCCAGAGTCATCAGAAGGTAGAACTGGACTTTGAGTTGCTTCTTGCATCTATACATTGATACTACTTATCTTGCTTCCAGACCCTGTTAGATTTTTTATTTTCGTATACTTTGTGCTTTTATGGCTCATATAATGTTCTTGACTGTTGCATTTGACAGTAAAATGCAGCAAATGCCATAGTTTGCCGTATCAATATGAAAAATCTCTATATGCTTGCTGTTGGTCTTCCTTTTACAGATTCTGACATTTGCTAAACAAGTGAATTATTATATGCACTTGGACAGGAACTTCCGAAAAGAGGTCAAACGCTGCAGCGGAGAAGGCATCCCTGGACTTGCAGACGTAACTCTCTCTCTCTCTCTCTCTCTCTCTCTCTCATACACATGCACACACACACATTATACATATATGTGTACATCTGATCTGTGTTTAGGATGAATCGTCGATACTCGCCACAATTGGCGACAAGATCGCCTCACTTTTAAGAAATATAGTTAACATGAAGATGGGATGGAAGTAGCAAAAATAAAATACTTCCAACATCATGCGTCACGACAAGGGTAGTATTCTGAAGAAGGAAAATAAAACAAAAAACAAAACAAAACAATCTTAAGGTGGAAATACCCGAGGAAAAGTTAAACAATGATCTTTACATGTATCTATATACTTCAAATACGCCATGAAATTTGTCTTAGCCCCGTAGAATCAGGAGCCAGATCAAAATTTCATAATTTCATAACTTAGCCAACATCCACACATAAGAGAGAATTTTTGTAGCTTTTAAAATGTGACAGGTTTTTTTCTCTAATTGACAGAATGCCATATAATCAATTTTCTAGTTGCAGATATCTCAAAACTTGCGTAAACACATTACGTTTTCCACTTTAACCCTCAAAACACAATCCTTGTTTACATTGGAAGCCTTTGGAAACAAAACATTGGTTCACATTTTCAATTATAATTTTGAGAGCCCCTGAAATGGAGCTTAGTTACTTTTTCTTACTTATCAATTTTTCCAAAATCTTGTGAGTTAATAGTGAAAATTGGCAGCAATCTTTAATATGCCACAATGCAAGAGGTTCCCAGTAGTTTTGTTGCAAATGCAATATAAACTGTTAAGTCATTAAGCGTGTAATATGTTTGATGGCAGGAGCAAGGGGCTAACTGAAGCTCTCAGACTGCAGATAGAAGTACAAAAGCAGCTCCATGAACAACTTGAGGTGTGTATAAAAGGCCTAAAGTTTCCAAGAAAGATGAATAATTGTCACATTCCATTTAGACAGCCATTTGCCATTTCTTCATATTTGAAATATCGCGAAAAGAACGTCTACATATTTTACTGGGTGAAAATATTGATTGACGTCCAATTTAATAGCTCAAGCTTATAGAAGATTGACTCTCACGTGGTCCATTATTTTCACACAGTCAAGCTTGTAGTCCATTATTTAATAGCTCAAGCTTATAGTCCAATATTTTGCCTAAGAGGCCATTGATCATTCATTCCGGACTACACGTGAAAAATAAGGGCTTTGTATATCATCAAAATTACCGTCTCCTCTTAACGGCCTTTTTGGGAAAACATGTGGGGGGGGCTAAATTTCTATTAGTAGATATATATGTCATATAATTGGGGAATGGTCAATTATATGTATCAACTGGATCTAATGTTTTCATCTTGCGGAAACTATCAAACAAAAAACCAATCCAATTGTATCACATAATAGCCGCCTCCCTCGCATATGTAAAAAGAGAAATGCAAAGACAAATTCATGCCTGCATATCATTCTGTGTGCTGTGTTTTTTTTCACTTTTCAGTAAGAATGGCTACAGTTTTCACTTTTCACTTTTCAGCCTTTTTTTTTTGTTTTGAAAAAAAAAAATGTAAGGTTTGTAAGAGTATTGCAGAAGCCATCCGTATGTTATTGTATGGGCATATACTTGTGTTTACTTTTATTAGCATTTATCCTTCGTGATACATAGACAATGCTACCAATCAATTTTCATATTTCTTTTATAATATTCCAAAAACTCCCAAATAAAAACTCGAAATACTTGAATAGAATTTCAATCCATTAGTGCCGTCAATTATTAATGCCATAGGACATAAGAATGAAGCCATGAGAATGAGGTCAATGTGCCATTTGCAATATTTTGGAATTCACATGGTATGAATATTAATAAAATTACACAGGGCAATGTTTGCCCAGTCAGAATAAATAGACTTGGTTTTTGCAATTTACTTATACTTTACTCTATAATGGATATCATTGACAATTGACAATGAGTACCTACCTTTTCAGATCCAAAGAAATCTGCAGTTGCGAATTGAAGAACAAGGAAAGTACCTTGAGTTGATGTTTGAGCAGCAAAAGAAGATGGATGAAGATAAACGGATGCCATCATCGTCTAATTCTGACGAACTTTTATCCAAAGAGAAGCAGCCTTCCTTTAATAACAATAAGCCAGAATCGATGGATCATGTTATTGCCACTGTCATAGATGCCCCAGCTGATGTCTGCACTTCAGGAGGGAAATGTTCAAATACGTTGGAAACATTGTCTGAAGGAAAAAGAGAGGAAGACCGAGAACAAAATGTTGGTAGTGAACTTTGTCCGCCATCAAAACGGGTGAAGGTCGATGAAGTTCTTGAATGAATTCTTATTTGTGGGGTGCCGCATTTGTGTTTTCAAAGGACTTATGAAGAAACTTAGTTAGCAAGGTTGATTTTTTGTGTACATTGATTGAAATCTCTCCAATTTGAATAAGATGTTGCTTTAGGTACTTTAAACAAACAGAATGCCTTGCGGACTAGTCCTTGTATATAGTTTTGATGTGACCTCGTTGTTGTATTTAGTTTGTCTAGTTAAATATTCATAAGGATTTCTGCATTTGCCCTACTTTATGTTAACCACTTTTCAAAAGACATTCTCTTTGTTGACATTCGTCACATGAAGTCCTATATGTTGTATTAATTATCAATTTTTGTTCTCCGCAATATTTCGGCTGGAGAATATTCAAATATTTCTCGGAAAGTAGTATGTGTCTAGTATTGGGTACGTGCTGCACATAAACATGTGAATTTATAAATATAAACATACACATAAACATGATTATATTTCTAGAATCATAACAACATAAAATTAAACAATAACGTATATGTAATTAAACAAATAATATACAACATGTATTGCAAATTGAAAATTAAATACCGATAATAAAATAAATTCGACCTCTCAGCAACTGTAGAAAAATTCTTGGAGTGGATTAGACGAGTCAGGAAATTCCGTTGAAGCATAGGACGAGTCGAAGGCTTAGCCCTCTCCCCTTAAGACCAATTTTCCCGGCTACCCTTCAAGCCCTCAGTGGGAAACGACCTCCCAAGGTACACCGTCCTCACACATTAAGGTAGTAAGTGAACGACAATACTACCTTCTCAAATCGGACTCGAATAGTATTTGCAGAACTCAGAAAAAGAAAATGTTTATGCTATGAGTATGCAAAAAATATTTTGTGTTTAGGATGCTTGAATTTGGATGATTTTCACAAGACTAGAGGGGCCCCTATTTATAGTTGAGAAAACATGTAACCACCACAATACATTAAGGGGAATATTTATTCTTGTCATTGAAGCCATTTGATTTTATTCAAATGTTTTTGACCACCATAAGTGTGTGATATAATATCCAATAAATCTGAATATTAACTCTTAAATATTATTTAATAAAATAAATAATATCTCATTTGCTTCTCATTAAGCAATTTTTAATTCACACACAAAATATTTGGACTCAATTCCAAATATCTCCAACATCTAGCACATAACTCCTAGTCTGAGTTTTTTATTCGTATTTTATTACCAAATTATTTGTATAATTATACTCACACCTCAATATCACCAAATTTTCTTCATAGATGATGGGGTTTTAATTTTCTTCGTATCCTTTTTTTATCAACGTCTTAATTCAAAATGAAAAATAGCAAAATAACCTGCTCTTAATTTTAAATCCAGCAATACAAATCTTTTCCTATTTTCATAAAATAACTAAAATGTCATCCTTTTTTATTTCTGTAACTTTGTAACTACCAAATATGTAACTTTGTGTCTCTTAACTAATCTATAAATATAAAATAAATTTTTGCAATTGGAACAATATATAATTAAGTCAATTTTTTTGAGTAAAATATATGCCATTTGGCGTAACGTAGGCTGAAAGCCTTATCGGGCTGGGATTAAGCAAAAACTCAATCCCGAGTCACGAGTCGTAGTCTTTTTCCAGCCCAAAAAGATATAGGACAAAAGTGACTAAATGGTAGAATTAGAGGGATATTTAGCAATACGGAAAAAGAAATATACATGACAAGATTCGGTTACTTACATATGCAGCTTGCTTTTACAATGTAATACCGTGATTATCCACTGCTTATACAGAAAAAAAAAACTCATTACCATATTCTAGTTACTCAATTATGAATTAGGAATTGCTAACGGTATTCTTGTATAGGCGAAGATAACTATGATTAAATGAAATTTAAATCCACTTGAAATATTAATGATTTCATTCACATATGGACAAGTACTTTCAGCCTATGGCTTTTACAACTATAGTATAATTATTTCATGGGTAAATCCCGCCCCCCCCCCCCCCCCCCCCCCACTTCAACGTTTATGGGTTTTTATAAGGTGTCCCCGAAGGTTTGTGAAAATGAAATGCCCCCCAAACATTTGCGACTTTGTGTGACAGCTCCCTGGCTAGACCAAATCTAACGAAGAAAAATTTGGACACGTGTTAAAAAATGAACGGCTGATTAATGGTTTAGAAGGTGTTCGCAAACACATAAAAAGAAATATGCATTACCATATTTCGGTTACTTAAAAAGAATTATATATTACCTAAAAAGTAAAACTTATTCATAATGAAATATATCTCTCTTTTTTCGCATAATTTACATAATCCATACCTCTTTAAGTAAATCTCTTAAACATATTTTTCGAAGGCATCAAATCTATTAATATTAATTTCAAAGAAGACTTCTAACTTTTTGTTGAACTTTAATTAGTGTCACCATTATTATTTTTGGATAAATTCTTTCAAGTCCCCTAACGTATAGTATGTTTTTTCCTTTACCCCCCTAACGCTTCAAAATTAGCATTGTATCCACAAGGTATTGGTAATACCCCCTCACCGTTCATCAACCGTTAATTTTGGACACCTATTCATATTTTTGTTCGTCAGATTTTGTTTAGGCGGGTACAACAAATGTTAGGGGGCAAATCGCTAATTTAAAAACGTTATGGGCAAATTTAGAAACACACTATACGTTAGGGGGCTTAACATGATTTACCCTTTTTCATATATATAAATCAGCCCATACACAAGTTACATTCATTATTCTCTCGCCACCTTCACATTGTGTGTTTTTTTTTTTTTTTCTAATTACAGAACACTTGGGAATATTGTTTCTACACCAAAATAACTTTACTTCAGAAAATGAGTTCTCATCTGGAAGAAAATCCGCATGAAGTTTCTCTCCATCTTCAGGTTGTGTTAGTGCTTTATTTTATTCAAGTAGAAAAGCTACTTAGTAAAAAATATGAGTATATCTTCTGCTAGTTAGATCTACTCATGAATTTGCATTCTTGTGTACTCGGTCTATAAATTCATCGTTTAATTTTTGTGTTGGTGTTGATATGCTCGTCAAGTTAAATATTTCATATTCTCTCTCTATGTTTTAAATTTTCAGATGCAGTCAGATTCATCTCACGCAGCAACAAGGAAGAGACGTAATCGAAGCTCATCTCAAATTGATGAAATGGTAGATTTATATTAGTTTTATTACTATATATATTAATTGATTTTCGGTTGTACTTGATGCTAAGTCGCTCTAGAAAAAAATTTAAATCGTACCCTAGCTTGTCTTCTTAGCCGTTTTAGTACCCTTATTCAGCCTCAATTTTGGTACATCCGTGACAGAGCTCTCAAATCGCCGCCTCAAAAAAGCACATGGCATGCCATTGTCTTCAAATTGGGGATTTCGACTCTCAGTTTCCACCTGGATGTTGGCTTGTATTTTGTAACAATTAAGAAAAAATCTTTAATTTTCATAATAAAAAATCACTTAAAAAAAAACTTGATCAATTCTTATACTTCCCAAATGTTAAAAAAAATGTATTGCTCATAGCTTTCTCGGCTTCACAAATTCTCCACACATCTCGTATGAGTCTGTAATGGGTGGGGGTAGCGGTGGGAGTGGAAAGGTAAGGGACCAATGCGGGTGATGGGTATGTGATGGGTGGGTGTGCGGAGAGTAGCAGCGGTCGTGGATCTCTGACGGGCGAGGGTGCGGGGAACAATGAGGGTGGTGGACTTGCGATAGGTGGGTTGCGGTGGGGGCTCTGTTGTTAAAGGCGCACCCTGAGGCGCGCTCGGGGCGCGCTCTGGGAGTTTCAGCCTCAAATCGCCTAAAAGCGTTCGAATAAGGCGAAGTCTTTATTAAGCGCACGCCCCAAGACTTCAGGCGTGCACTCAAGGCGCATAATTTAACGCTTTTGGGGCAAATTGCGCCCCTACTTCCAAGGAATGACAGCTTTTGCATGAATGAGCTTATAATATAATAATCAAAATAAAACAATATGGCCCGCATGCCTCGTTAAGAGCAAATACTTCCAGTTCTTTTGCCCTGCCCATTAAATGATTATGTAGTTAATGGCATTTTTTTATTATTTTGTTTTTCTAATCAAACGTGCTAGTAAATATTTTTATTTAAGGATTAAACTAGGAAAAATAAAAAAATATTTGCTTTTGTCGTTATTATAATAGTTTCTTAGTTTCAAATTCTATAAGCATTAAACTAGTACATGAGTAAACTTATATATTTTACGCAGAATATTGCTTTAGGCTTCAGATTTACTTTAAAAAAAATATTATATTAGCTATTTATTATTATATGTATTTTTAGAAAAAAATATCTAAATTTATGGGGCTTACGCCTAACGCTCAAGAGCTTACGCCTCGCCTCTAAAAGCACGTAACGCCCCGCTTACGCCTTTTGCCTTTCACAACACTGGGTGGGGGTGAGAGTGCGGGGAGTATTAGGGGTGGGTGAGGAGGAAGAACTTTTATCTTTTCAATTAATATATTGATATTTTACTCATTGATAAATGGTTTTAATAAGAATTTGTTTACTTGATATGTGGTGTTCATAAGAAATTACATATTTATATTTGAAGAACATACCATTAAGATTAGTAATTTATTAGGATATAAATTTAAATATTTAAGAATTTGTTTATTTTAATTTTTAGGACTATTATATAAAAAATTAAGAATATTTTTGTTTATGGTTCAGAGATATTAACTACAAAATATTTTGAAAAGATTTAATCATGTTTCAAGGATAAAACCTTAAACTTTTAAGGATTTGTTAATTATTCTTTTATTAATATACATTTTAAAATCTTGTCAAAAAATTACCAATTATGAGGAACGGCATGCCACATGTGTTTTTGAGGCAGCAATATGAGAGCTCCACTGCGGGGTAACAAAATTGAGGGCAAAATGAAGAATAGGTTACCAATCGCGAGGCTGGACAAGCTAGGGTATCAACTCTGCTAAGAGAAAAAGTTAGGGTACCAAAGTTAATTCCCGTCGCTCCATCAAAGTAATAACAATTTCTTAACTCCATATCTCTTTTTTTTTTTTTTTCAGTCTCATGAACAAGCATACGATCAAGCGCCACTGGTAGAGAGATATCATCATGCTGCCCCCAATGTTGAAGAGTTTAACAAGTTGGTCTTTCATCTTGTTATGTCTAGAAGAGCTCCAGAAGAATACATTCTGGAGAAGTTCGAGGTGTGTAAAATTATGCGGTAATACGCATCGCCTAATCCACCTACATTCATCGGACCTATAAATAAAGTGTAGTTTCGTGGTAGACTTGAATTACAGTTGCGTTAACTTGTTTGTTATCTGAAACGATAAATGGAAAATATGTTTATTCGCTTAATGTTGCATTTATATTCCCTGCATTGTTCCTTGGATTATGTCTCCTAACATGAGTTTCCTTGCTTAGGTGAAAACTGGTAAAATTGAACTATATAGCTTGGTAGGGTGTGGAGAGGCTGGTGGTTGGGATGTGAAACTGCCAAAATATTCTGGCAAAGCTTATGCCAAACACCCCGTCCTGGAGGATCCTTGCCCTCCAATATTTTATGCGAAGCACAAGCTAGAACTCCAAGATCGTCTTAGAGGATGGAGTGTTGAAGAACGCGGCCATAGGAAGGATAAGGTTCTCTTTCATTCACACCAAGCATGCATAAATTCCCATTCAATTTGAGCAGTCTAGTGGTTGGAGCAAGTAAATAGTCTACATGCAAACATAATAATTTCTTTGCGATAGCTAAATCTTCATCGTATTATCATGAGATACCAATAGGACCTGAAAAGATGGAGTCTTGGTGCACAACATAGCTTTTATGTCTTTTTGCAGATTGAGAAAGATCAAAATTAATACTTTCCTCGTTATTTGAATACGCTGCACTACCATCATACTGGCAAACATCGTGCCGTTTATGTTTAAAAGAAACATTGTGTTGTTTATTTGTAAATATGATGCGCAAACATTGTATGATTTATGTGTAAAATAAACTTCATGTTGTTTCTGTGTAAAAGAAACATCATGTGGTTTATTTGTACAAGAATTTCTTTTGCATAAAAACTAACAAAATCATCTAATGCAACTTATTTGTCAAACAGCTATATTACCACATGGGAAAACAGTACCGCTCGTTGCTAGAGGTTGGAAAGTTTATCCTCTATTCCTGTAGGAAGAGTGACTTAAAACAACTACAACCTAAAAGATCACGAGACGTCCGCGTAAGTTTCTCCCATAACTATGAGCTTTTAGTTGCATTTCTTGTTTTGTGTAGCTTGAACTGTCCGACATTTTGATTAATGATACAATTATGTGTTTCTCTATCATATACTTGGATTAAGTTCCACTCACTGACAAAAAACATAGGCTAGTTTGCTAAAATTGCAATGCATTTGTTACTCTTCGCCACTTTTATGCTGTAGTTTTTTGGGTCGAAAAATTAGGACATGAACTCCTGATCCGGGAGAGATTATTTGGTGCAGCTGCTGTATGTGCATCCACTACCAATACACGGTGGGGATAGGGTGTTGGGTAGTTATTCCTACAATTTAGGGATCTCCTTTTAATCTCAACCATCGGTTGTACATACAGCCTATGTATATAATAATTTCTCCTGATCCGGGCCTTAGTTATTGTGCAATCCCAGCCTGAACGGTGCGTTCACTCTACATGTATGCCAAGTTGCATATATTTTCTTCAAATAAAGATAATTAATTTAATTACATATCATTTCACTTACAAAATTTAACTTTATATTTATAGATTATATAAGTAATTAAGAGACAAGAAGGTACATATTTTAAAATTACAAAGTTATAGAAATAAAAATAGGATGACTTTGTACGTGGTAATTTTATGAAATTAAATAAATGTATTATTGCTTTGAAAATTCAAGAACAGGTATTTTTTTTTCTTTTCTTTTTTTGAACTACAATGATAATAAACAAGAAATACAAAAAGAAAATTAAAATCCATTCGTCTTCACAGACCCCCTCCCCCCTTTCCTTAATTTCTTTTAAATTAAGAGGTTATAAAGAAAAAATAAAAAGAAATAAAGAACATTAAAAAGCCAACTCGTCTTCCTCTCCACTAGTTCTTTTCTTTTTCCTTGTCTTCAAGTTCATGTGCGTCTTCCTCCCCCAACTCCCCACTGGTTTTTTTCTTTTTTTTTTTCCTTGTCTTCAAGTTCATGTGCGGCTACCGCAGCAGAGTGCGGAGTTACCCACGGAGCTTATGGATTCAGTCGTGGCGGCTTTGGTGACTGGGGTGAAAGGAGTGTGTGGGTTGGAGGGGTGGGGGAGGAAGATGACTTTAATATTTCTTTTTAAATAAAAATATTGTAATTGGTATATGTATGTGTATAAATATGCAATGTAGTTTTCCATGTTGGGGCGATATTTTATGACGTGGAGTGAGACTTGTGGGGCGGTTAATTGTTTTAATCATGGATGGGGCGGTAGTGCTGCATTAATTCCTTGATGGTGCAACATTATCCCCATTATTTTATCACTCTTATGTTTTGAAGTAAGGCTATAAATAGCCGGCTTGTTACTTCATTTTAACCATCCAACAATTCAGAGTTCTTTTGTAGTATAACTCTTATATTTCCTCTTGTAATATTTCTATATTTGTGTGAGGTGTATTCGGGGAGTGTTACGGGTATAAAGGCTCTGTGGGGATCGTTGGGTTGAGCGAGAAATTGTGTAGTTGTAACAATTTTCTACATAGTGTATTTTCGTTCGGGCCCCGTGGTTTTTCTCCGGTTTTGGAGTTTCCACGTAAAATCCTTGTGTTGTTACGATCGTCATATTTTATTCGTATTTGCTTCGTATATCCACGATGGGCAAATCCTGGGGGCGCGTATTTGTCAACTCAAATACCTAACAAGTGGTATCAGAGCCCGGGTACTGCTGGAGGTGGAGCTTTTGTTGGGGTGGAGCTCTGGTGTGATAGTAGTGTGAATACGCGCAGATAAAGGCGGTTCTGTCAAAGGTAATTGGTTATTAAGTGGGACCGCTGTGACCCTACCAATTACCTGGGAACCTTGAAATCCTGTTTGGAAAGACGAGATATCTCTTTCCGGGGGTTTACTTTGTGCTATTCTGATCTACTTGAAATTCACCAAGGCCCACTGGTGCAATGTCGGGAAGTAAGGGTACGAGTGCGGTGAGATTTGACGTTGAAAAATTTGACGGAAAAATCAACTTTGGCTTGTGGCAAGTTCAAGTCAGGGATGTGTTGATTCAGTCAGGGTTACACAAGGCTTTAAAAGGGATGGTTGCTAAAGGTAGCGGCCCTACTAGCTCGAGTTCCGAAGCAGCTGGTATAAAAGCTGTGGTGGACAATGATGACTGGGTGGATCTAGATTTGCGAGCGGCGAGCGCAATTCGTCTGTGTCTGGCCAAAAATATTCTTGCGAACGTGCATGGAATTTCTTCGGCTAAGGGACTCTGGGAAAAATTAGAGGAGTTGTACCAGGCGAAGGGCGTATCGAATCGCATGTACCTAAAAGAGCAATTTCACACACTGCGAATGGCAGAGGGTGCGAGTATCTCAGATCATCTGAGTGTTCTGAACGGAATCGTTGCTGAGCTTGAATCCATTGGAGTTGCAATTGATGAGGAGGATCAAGCCTTGAGACTCATCTGGTCTCTTCCAAGTTCGTACGAGCACATGAAACCGATATTGATTCATGGGAAAGAGAAAATCAATCTCTCTGAAGTTACGGGCAAGCTTCTGTCTGAAGAGAGGAGGCTTAGCGGGGGTAACGGTTCACATGTAAACAATGCATTGGTGACTTACGATGGAAGGAAGACAAACTATGGGAGGAAAGTGTGTTGGTGGTGTGGACAATCTGGCCACGTTAGAAGAAATTGTCCAACAAGGGGAGCCGGTTCGGCAAATGGCTCCGAGGTATCAAAAGGAAACACTGGAGGAGATACTAACATTTCTTATTGCAGTGACACTGAAGTTCTGTAAGCGGCATGCTCGTCCTGATGGCATGAGACCCTAAAAGTTTCCATGAGATAGGACGTTAATGTTAGTGGGTCTAGTGTGCACACGGGCATTGCTTTTGGCGTTAATGCAAGGTGTGGTATATTCATGTCGGCGGACTGATGACTTCCGGAGGAGCCAAAAGTGGAAGTTGCACCATCCTATCAGCAGGTTAATGTTCGACATGGGCCGAAAAGTGAAATTCTTGGAATTAGTTTATTCTCAGTGGTTATGCTTTATGGTGGAGCATGGTACTTCTAAAAGTACGACTGTGGTTGCAGTAATAGCGGGAGCTATGGAGATCTTCTGATGCGGAGTGGGTGTACGATTGTCCAATGCCGGAATGGAGAAGATTTTGAAGACGTGATTAGTCACTAATAATCACATCTTCAAAGTGGAGATTGTGGGGCGGTTAATTGTTTTAATCATGGATGGGGCGGTAGTGCTACATTAATTCCTTGATGGTGCAGCATTATCCCCATTATTTTATCACTCTTATGTTTTGAAGTAAGGCTATAAATAGCCGGCTTGTTACTTCATTTTAACCATCCAACAATTCAGAGTTCTTTTATAGTATAACTCTTATATTTCCTCTTGTAATATTTCTATATTTGTGTGAGGTGTATTCGGGGAGTGTTACGGGTATAAAGGCTCTGTGGGGATCGTTGGGTTGAGCGAGAAATTGTGTAGTTGTAACAATTTTCTACATAGTGTATTTTCGTTCGGGCCCCGTGATTTTTCTCCGGTTTTGGAGTTTCCACGTAAAATCCTTGTGTTGTTACGATCGTCATATTTTATTCGTATTTGCTTCGTATATCCACGATGGGCAAATCCTGGGGGCGCGTATTTGTCAACTCAAATACCTAACAAGACTTACACTACAAGAATCCGAGGTCATTCGTGACCGCCGGCTCGTGACCGCCGGGCGGTCGCGGATGCCACCGTGACCGCCCGGCGGTCGCGGATGCCACCGTGACCGCCGAGCGGTCGCGGTAAACAACGCCGTGACCGCCCAGCGGTCACGGATAGCCTCGTGACCGCTGAGCGGTCACGGACATAATTCCCGTGACCGCTGGGCGGTCACGGGAATCCATAGGCGGGAAACTTCCCGCCTAGTGGCGTCCGCGACCGCTGGGCGGTCGCGGATGCCACTCATCCGCGACCGCCCAGCGGTCGCGGATGCCACTAGGGTCATTCGTGACCGCCGGGCGGTCACGAATAATATTCATAAAAAAAAATTAATTTTATGGATTCATCTTGATGTGTTTATGATTTTTAACAATAAGTCTCAATACTACATGTGAATTGAAGTAATAAATTAGTACAACATTAGTAATTAACATATTAAAATACCGAATTAGATGTGATTAGGCGAGTTATGAACGAATAACATATTTTATGTTCTACAACTAATTCATCACATACACCAAGTTGTTTTAGATGTAATGTGTCATTTTGTGATGATATCTATTTTAATTTACTTAGTAGTAACTATTTTATCAATTTAACAAACATCGAACCTTAATTAAACAAACGAAAATTAAAATTATCGAATGAGACTCTTTCGTGACCGCTGGGCGGTCACGAAAGAGGGTCATTCGTGACCGCCCAGCGGTCACGAAGTAGGTTCGTGACCGCTGGGCGGTCACGAATGAGGGGTCATTCGTGACCGCCCGGCGGTCACGAATAATATTCATAAAAAAAAATTTGATTTTATGGATTCTTCTTGATGTGTTTATGATTTTTAGCAATAAGTCTCAATACTAAATGTGAATTGAAGTAATGAATTAGTACAACATTAGTAATTAACATATTAAAATACCGAATTAGATGTGATTAGGCGAGTTATGAACGAATAACCTATTTTATGTTCTACAACTAATTCATCACATACACCAAGTTGTTTTAGATGTAATGTGTCATTTTGTGATAAAATCTATTTTAATTTACTTGGTAGTAACTATTTTATCAATTTAACAAACATCGAACCTTAATTAAACAAACGAAAATCAAAATTATCGAATGAGACTCTTTCGTGACCGCTGGGCGGTCACGAAAGAGGGTCATTCGTGACCGCCCAGCGGTCACGAAGTAGGTTCGTGACCGCTGGGCGGTCACGAAGAAGGTTCGTGACCGCTGGGCGGTCACGAATGAGGGGTCATTCGTGACCGCCCGGCGGTCACGAATAATATTCATAAAATTTTTTTTGATTTTATGGATTCTGCTTGATGTGTTTATGATTTTTAGCAATAAGTCTCAATACTACATGTGAATTGAAGTAATAAATTAGGACAACATTAGTAATTAACATATTAAAATACCGAATTAGATGTGATTAGGCGAGTTATGAACGAATAACCTATTTTATGTTCTACAACTAATTCATCACATACACCAAGTTGTTTTAGATGTAATGTGTCATTTTGTGATAAAATCTATTTTAATTACTTGGTAGTAACTATTTTATCAATTTAACAAACATCGAACCTTAATTAAACAAACGAAAATCAAAATTATCGAATGAGACTCTTTCGTGACCGCTGGGCGGTCACGAAAGAGGGTCATTCGTGACCGCCCAGCGGTCACGAAGTAGGTTCGTGACCGCTGGGCGGTCACGAATGAGGGTCATCCGTGACCGCCCAGCGGTCACGAATAATTTTCATGGTGAAAATTTTAAATTTTCAAAAAATTTGAATTTCCCCCCAATTCCAGGTCTTTCGCGACCGCCCGGCGGTCACGAAAGGGTCTCTCGTGACGGCCGGGGCGGTCGCGAAAGACCTTGGAATTGGGGGGAAATTCAAATTTTTTGAAAATTCAAAATTTTCACCAAAATTCTATATATACCCACCATTCTACCCATTAATTTTCATTACATTCAAATTATCTTCTCTAAAAAACCCAACACTTTCTCCTCATTTCCTCATTTCCCAATCCAAAACATAAACACCAACATTTTTTCTTCTCCTCTTTTCTTATATCTTCAAAAAACAAAACACCAACAATTTTTCTTCTCCTCTTTCTTTATATCTCCAAAAAACAAATCACCAAACTCTTATTTTCTTCTTTTCTTTACTTATAACACAAATCATTCTCTTAAATGATGTTTATATAAAAAAATCGTCCAACCATACATTATATTCGCAAAAAACAAATATTTATTCCGGTATTTTACCGGAATTTTTTTTTTATTTCGTTTAATGTCATCCGTGACCGCCGGGCGGTCACGGATGACTTGAATATTATCCGTGACCGCCCGGCGGTCACGGATGGTTTAAATATTATCCGTGACCGCTTGGCGGTCGCGGATGACCGTCGAGGTCATCCGTGACCGCCAGGCGGTCGCGGGGTTGTCCGCGACCGCTGGGCCGTCGCGGATGACCCCGGGGTCATCCGTGACCGCCAGGCGGTCGCGGGTGTCGCCCGTGACCGCTGGGCCGTCGCGGATGACCCCGGGGTTATCCGTGACCGCCGGGCCGTCGCGGATGACCCCGGGGTCATCCGTGACCGCCGAGCGGTCACGGATGACTGCCGTGACCGCTGGGCGGTCGCGGATGACCCTGGGGTCATCCGTGACCGCCAGGCGGTCGCGGATGACTGCCGTGACCGCTGGGCGGTCGCGGATGACTGCCGTGACCGCCCAGCGGTCACGGATGACCTCCACGACCGAGGTCATCCGCGACCGGAAATGGGTCATTCGCGACCGCCCGGGCGGTCGCGAATGACCCTTTTTTCTTGTAGTGTTACCCTACTTGGCTTACACATAAACTGAAAGCGGTTCGGGCTAAGATTGGGCAAAAAGTGAGGCCCGGATCAGGAGTTGTCCTACAAATCCAGCCCCAAAAAAGATGCACGACAAAAGTGATGGGACCAATAAGTGCATGACATTTTTAGCAAATTAGCCAAAAACATATTATGAACTTTCTATCTGTTATAATGCAGGAGGTAGATGCAGCTAATGCGCTAATCATATTGTCGTCTGAACCAGCTGAGGACAGCGCCGAGGACGTAAGGTCAATAGTGGAGACGCCACAAAAGAGACGGGGAAGTCCAACAGGAATAAGAGCAACAACCCTAGCCGACGACAGTCACTTTGCTGCTCAGATATTGGCAGAATGGAAAGGATGCTGAACAGAATTTGGTGGAAGAAATGTTTACTTAAATGTTACAAACTTTAATATTTCCTTGAGTATGTCGTAATAAAACTTAAACTTGATGTTTTAACCATTACTAAGACGAGTATTTCTGCAATGTGCTTTTGGTTTCAGTATACTATGTGAATTGTTTAAGTTTTCAAATTAAGTCTAATATGCAGCAGTAGATCCTCTTGAACATAGAGAAGACGAACTATAATATAATAGGGATAAAAATGTCAAAAGTCATAATCGAACTTTTGAGAATAGGAGGACATCTTCTTAAACTTTCTTGAGATAGAGAATCTAGCTAAATGTGGCGATTTAAATGTTGTAACTAGCCATCAAACTTTTGAGCAAGGGAATGAGATTGTCTCAAACTTGCATGAGATCGAAATGCAGGTTCTTAAAAATGAGGATGGAGGCGCGCATTGAATGTCCTTGTTGTACTTTTGAGGAAGAAAATTTCATTGCCTCAAACTTACCTGAGATTGATAATCTAATTTTAGTGGTTTTTAGATTTTTTCTTTAACATACTCCATGATTATTACGTCAACACTGATACAATTTCTTACAGTTTGATTTTTCATCTTTCTCTTGAAGTTTTGAGGATAGTTTGGGTGTTTTCTGCGTTAAACATCGAATTATTTGTTCATTATTGCACAAGTATAAGTTGATAAGTAATATTTAGAAGTGATTATGTTTAACTTATCACGTCTCTTTCTTTAGCAAGGATACCCAGTTGGGTTTTCTTTTTCAGATTGGACTAGTATGTATTCTTGAAGTCATGAGATGGGTAATTGGTTTTACTAAACATGAATGTATATATGGGGAAAAAAATTATGTTTCATACCACTTGACACCTTACCAATTTTGGTACCATAACTTGTCACTCATCATTCATCAAGTTTGGTACCCAAAGTTGACAATCTGGCCGCATTTCAATACCCCAACGGTGTACCACCCTAATTGTCGCCCCTCTGCTCCTACGTGGCACCCAAGATTTGAGAATTTTGACCCAAGATATCCTCGTGGCTGCCAACTTGCAATTAAAAAGATAAAATCACAATATATAACACTACACCCGACCCACTAATTTCACATTAACAATTTATTCTCAAGCATTTATATTTACATTTTCTTGGAACTGAAATAACTTTCTATTGCCAAAAAACAAGTAAGTACAAACCGATTCGAAGATCCAGGTAAAGAATCCAAACCTCTCCTATGTATCTCATAGTTATCAATTAAACTAGTATGAGTCATATCTCAAGCGCTCACTAATAGAATAACAAAATGTTGGAGTTTCTTAAACATACGTGCTCTATGATAAATCACTTCTCTTATCTGCTAGGTAATATGTAAATCCATATGTTTGTTATTAAAAATAACGTCATTCCTCATTCTCCATATAACATATATCGTCTCTGCTATAGCCATGCGGAGCATCATCTTTTTCGATCCATTTACATTTTAAAAAAGAGAAAAAATCACATACCCCCTATCCTATTGCCCAAAAATCACTTACCCACTATCATATATTTTTTATCACTTACCCCCGTCATATTCTAGTCTTATTACATTTCCACCAAAACGAAATTAACCTATTAATCTCTCCAAATTGCGCATGTGCGGCTCGTGTGCCACACTAATCAAAGTCAATTTCGTCCATTCAAATATCCCAATACATTACAATCGAGAATGCCTTCCAATTCACTCAAATCAACACTTACAATGTTTTTTCCCAAATTCAGAAAACCCTAAACCCCCAAATCCAATAACCCGTCTCTTGCACATGGGTGGATCAATCCACACCCAATACTCACACGACCCATTTTGGTATGAAAATACACATTACAAACTTAATTGGAGTAATTCACACCACAAGAAAAATGCCCATTTTCGACGGCCTCCGACCGAATCGGCCGTCGAAAATGGGTAAAAACATTTACCGTCGGCACTTGGCCGACGGAAAAGGCCTTTTCTGACGGCTTAACCAATCGAAAAAGAAAGAAAAAAAATAACAAAAATTAAGGTCTTTTTCGACGAGCACCTGGCCGTCGGAATAGACCTTTTTCGTCTGCCAGGTGCCGACGGAAAATGTATTTTACGATGGCTTAACCCGTCGGAAAAGAAAGAAAAAAATAACAAAAAAAAATTAGGTCTTTTCTGACGGCTTAACCCGTCGGAAAAGAAAGAAAAAAAATAATGGTCATTTCCGACGGCATGGTGTCGTCGAAAAAGCCATTTCGGGGTGATTTTTCACCCGGATCGGTGACGTAGCACCATTCTCCTTCCCAAATCTATAAATACCCTCAAATTTAACACCTAAAATTCATTCATTCATACACAAATAGTCAATTATATCTCCCTAACTACATTTCTTCTCCCAATTCTTTCTTCAAATATTTTTCTTACTTATATTTTCTTTATATATATTTTTTATCTTATCGTATATATTTTGTTTTCTTACATTATATATTAATACTTTCATAATAACCCATTTTTATTTATCTATATATATATATTACAAATTAGTTTATATTTAGGTTTTTCGTAATAAATAATTTTTTTTTATTTTATTAACTATATATGCAACAAAAACTATTTTTATGGATTTTTCAAAATTTAACAAAAAAAATAGCTATTTTTTCGTAAAAACTAAAAAAGTGTGCCTTTTTTTATGAATATTATTTTCGACGGCATATTGCCGTCGGAAACAATATTTAAATATTATTTCCGACGGTTTTAAACCGTCAAAAATGATATTTTAATATTTTTTTTAAACAATTTAATACGTATTAACAAATAGTAATACATAATTGTTTTAAAATACGGTACAATTAAAAATATATTTTTTAAAAATAGTTTTTGACGTCTTTTCCTACGGCATTGTACCGTCGGAAAAGATCTTTTTCGACGGTATGATGCCGTCAAAAAATACCGTCGGAAAAGGGCATCGGTATTTTCGACGGCACTTGACCGTCGGCAAAGAACTTTTTCGACGGCATTTGGCCAACGGAAAAGCTCGTTTCCGACGAGACCTTTTTCGACGGGAAATGCCGTCGAAAATGCTCTTTTCCGACGGGAAATGGGTCTTTTCCCACGGTTTTTGTGCCGTCGGAAAAGGCCGTTTCTCTTGTAGTGTCAAAATAAGATTACACGAAAAAAAAGAGAGAATGAAATTGAGGCTTTACTCGATTCTTGGAGCATGTAACAAATCTTCTTACGGGATTAAGATTAGTCCATGATATTTTTTGAGTTGCCCGACGCTCACAACGACAAATGTGGGAGTTAGAATTCATCAATTTCGCTGATTTTATGAACCTAATTTGAATTTGGGATTTTTTTGGGGAAAACTGAAACTTTTTTTAAATATATGACCGTTATAATGTGTTGGGGTATTTGAATAGACGAAATTGCCCCTTATTAGTGTGGCACACGAGCCGCACATGCGCAATTTGGAGATATTAATGGGTTAATTTCAATGAGATTAGAATAGGATAAAGATCTAAGTGATAAAAAACAATAGGATATGGGGTAAGTGATTTTGAGGCAATAGAATAGGATGTGATTTTTTCCAAAAAAAAAATTAAAACTATTAATAAGTTAAACTAATAATAGCTCTTCTTATCATAACCAACTGAAATAATAATATATGTTTTCTGACGTCTTAAATACTACTACTTTATGTTTTAATTAATTTAAACTACAAAAGCAAACTGATCATAAGTCATAATATGATTTTTGTACTCTTCAAATTTATTTCTTAGGGTTCAATAAATTTTTATTTCCAATTTATGAACAATGAAAATAGAAGACAAAAAGTTAAAATGGAAAGGATGAGAGTTTTCTTCTTCCCCAGCCCCTACCGCAACGGCTGCCGCTTCCCCAAGCCCTTCTTCACGGCAATCACCACCACCCAATTTTATTCCTTCGTACTATGCAACTCTCTCGCCACCATTATTGACGGCAACTGAAGTATAGATTGAGACCCATCACACCATGAGAACTCCTTGCAGTTGCATACCAACGGACGTATGGAGAGACAAAGACTGTGGCGGTGCAGTGGTCGAAGGAGAGGCGTGGTGTGTCCAATTTGTAGAAGAAGAAACTGTATTTGGAATCCCAATTCAGATATGATTTCGAAGAAAATGTAGGATGGTTGGAGGCTGCCAGCCCGCCATGGCTGGGTGGTGAAGAACTGAGGAAGAAGCAACTTGTTTTTTGTTTTTTTTTTAAACTTATTGTATTACTTAAAAAACCTGTAGCTCCTCCAGCCAGAGTAGAGGAAGCCAAATCCAAACAATCAAAATAATGTGTCAAAAGCTGCGCACAAGTCTAAACAAATCGCTCAAAATAATAAATCTCTCATTAAGCATCAAATCCATCGGCATCATCGACTACATTCCTTTGCAAGGGCGTGCGCCACCGCGTTTGCATCTCGCCGTATCCATCTAAAAATGAAACCTATATTGTCCCGCAATTTTTACCTAACCTCCTTGACAATATTCGCAACGTGCGCATTTTTCTCCGTGTTGGACATAATGTTGTGGATAATGCCTAAGCAATCTCCTTCAAATAACACGTCGCACCACCCCTTAAAAATAGCCCAATGAACAGCCCCCAAAGCTGTCGTGGCCTCAACCCCACTCAAGTCCATAAAAGAAGCAAAACGACGTTGGCGCCAAGCAAGTAGCTGTCCCTCGCTATCATGTGCCACCAATTCGAACCCCACCTCCCCTTCGTCACTAAACCGCGCTCCATCAAAATTTACCTTCACCACGTCGCCAACCGGAGCAGTCCACGCCGTAGGCTCCCTGGTAATCTGATCCCTCCCCTTCATACCGTGGGTAGTCGACCAAGTCGTAGTAAACGCTTGAGCAAAATTCGCCAATTCGTCCTCCCGTTTTTTCTTCTCCCCCGCTAGGATACAATTACGATTGTGCCATACAATCCAACAAATTGTGCACATAAAACTCACGACCTCTGGTCGTGATGACTGAACTATGCGCACAAGCCAATTTCCCACCAATTCCATATCCCGAATCCATAGAGACATAGGAACGTTAGACAGTGCCCAAACCTGACGAGCTAAGGGGCAATCAAAAGGCTATGCCGCAAGGTTTCCTCGCCCTCCCTACGCACAACACACGCCTTCTCCATGCAAATTCGTCTCTTCTCCAACTTCCAACGAGTCGGTAAAATATCCTTACAACACCACAAAAAAAGCTTTATTTTATTCGTGTAATCAATCCCCCAAATTCTCGTCCAAGCCGCATGTGGTTCGGAGCTTGATGTGGGTTCACCTGTTTGTCTCACTAAACCATGCGCCATAAGGAGATGGCAGGCGCTACGAATCGAAAAACCCCATTCTTCTCGTAATGCCAAATACGCCTATCACGACAACTACTATCTCCCAACGGAATTGATAAAATAAGCTCCACATCCACTTCCCACAAGAACTCACTCAGCAACGCGACATTCCACTGCCCTGAATTGTCGTCGATTAAGTCCCGCACCATGAGGAATTGCTCGTTCGGATGTACTGGAGTAATTGGTTGAAAGGAGGTCGGCCTCGGGATCCACTCATCATGCCACACGGAGATATCCGCCTCGTTCCCCACCTGCCATCTCACCCCTCTCTTCACCATAGGTATCGACTCCCAAATACAACGCCACGAGAACGAAGGGGCATCCCCTAGTTGTGCGTCAAAGAAATCCGAAGTTGGGAAATACTTAGCCTTGTAAATCCTGCTAACTAAGCTGTCTGGATTTGTAAGAATACACCACGCTTGCTTGGAGAGTAACGCAAGATTAAAAGCTCGCAAGTCCCGAAATCCAAGTCCACCCTCCACCTTTCTTCCACACAATTTATCCCAAGCGACCCAATGAATTTTGTTTTGCTCTCCGCTACCCCACCAGTAGTTGCTGATAATCGACTCCATCTCTTCTTTAAAAAAATTCGGCAATCGGAAGCAGCTCATAATAAAAGTAGGAATATATTGCATGGTGGATTTTATCAACACTTCTTTTCCCGCTCCGGATAATGTTTTGCCCTTGTACCCCTCAACCCGTTTCCAAATCCGTTCTCTAATAAATTCGAACAGCTCCTCTTGGATTTTCCCACCACAGATGGCATCCCAAGATATTTTTCATGTCTTTCCGCCACCGTGACACCCAGAATCTGTCCCACCTTCTATCGCGTTGCTTTATCTGTATTCTTATTGAAGACTACCACTAATTTTTCAATATTGATTTTCTACCCCGAGGCCACCTCAAATCTCTCCAAAATATCCCAAATACAAGTCGTTTATGCCACGTCCGCGTCGCAAAAAAAGAGAGTATCATCTGCAAATAATAAATAAGATACGGGCGGTGCATCACGACTGATCTGAACTCCTCAAATGGTTGCACGCTCCTCTGCTGTACTTTTAAGGGTTGAAATAACCTCAGAAACGAATAAGAAAAGGTAGGGGAAAGCGGACCCCCCTGCCTAATGCCCCTTTCAGGGGAAAGAACACTCGATTCATGGCCATTAAGTAAAATAGAATAGGAGACAGAGCGAACACCAAGCATAATAAGAGATAGAAAGCTCTAATCAAAACCTAGTCTAAGCATTACCTTCTCAAGAAAGGGCCACTCGACTCGGTCATATGCCTTACTCATATCCAGCTTCAGTGTCATGTGACATCACTTCCCTGTTCTCTTGTTTTTCAAGCAATGGTTAACCTCAAAGGCCACAAGAATATTATCAGTGATAAGACGTCCAGGAACAAAAGCTGACTGAGATGGAGAGATAATAGTTGATAGAAACGGCTTCAACCTATTAGCCACAACTTTGGATGCAATCTTAAAACAAACATTGCTAGGACATTTGGGAATAAGAACAATGTGGGTAAAATTAATGCAAAAATCAAGCACCCGATCATTCAGAAAAGAGAGAACAAAACGAGTAACACCCCCCAACAATATCCCAACATTTGCGATAAAAAATCGCAGAAAATCCATTAGGCCCCGGAAATTTAAAAGGATACATATCTTTGATAGCTTTTCGTACCTCGTCTGCAGTGAAAGGCTGGAGCAAGCTTTTATTCATCTCCCGATTGACTCTTATGTCCACTACTTGCAACACATCCTCAATGGCTTCGTCAGAAGGAACGCTGGTGCAAAATATAGAAGCAAAATACTCCGTTGCTAACTAGTCAATATCACCCGGACTAGTGCGTAGTATACCACCCCCATCACGCAAACCCTTAATTTCATTTTTCTTTCGTCGTTCGTTCGCCCTCCTGTGAAAGTAGGCAATGTTTCTATCCCCTTCCCTGAGCCATTGCACCTTCGCCCTTTGCTTCCAATAAATCTCCTCCGATTCTAACAGCTCTTCAAGTATCTTGCTGATTTTCATCTCCTCTTTTTTCGTATCCGGAGTAATAATCCATGAACGAAGGTCAATAAGTTCCTTTCGCAGCGCCTCTATGCGTTTCTTAAAATCGAGCCCGTCGACCCCGTGCCACCGATTCAGCCCCACATGGCAATCATCAAGCTTTGTTTTAAGCTCCGTTCCGCTACTGTCATTCCATCACCTCTCAATCACCTCACGACAATCACCCTTCATTAGCCAAGCCACCTCAAACATAAAACGCCTCGGTTTCCAGACTTTTGGTTGCGACCCCTGCGTATGGATTAGGATAGCGTGATGATCCGATTTCACCGTTACAATATGATCCATCCATGCCAATGGAAACTTGTCTTGCCAACGATCATCCGCACAAGCTCTATCAAGTCTCTCCCAAATCGTGTAAGGGGTTGAGCGGCGACTGCACCACGTGAATCGAGGCCCTGTAAATTCAATATCACCCAGACCAGTATCCACAAGAGTATTTCTAAAGTTTCGGATCAACCAATTCGGACGACTCGGGCCCCCTTTCTTATCTTGTTGACACGAAATCTCTTTGTAATCTCTTGCGCATAACCATGGCAGTCCCGACACCCCCCGAAGTTGACGTAACAAGTTCCACTTGTGAATTCTCTTAGTCCCATCCGGTTCCCCATAAAAGCCCATAAAACGCCAATCAAGATACGCCCCCTGTCCCACAATCGCTGTATCAATATGATTAGTCGACATGCTGAGTAACTGAACATCCCATCCTTTTTCCCAGACTAACTCCAATCCTCCCGAAAAACCATTAACCTCAACACAAACACCAAACAAAATCAAACTAGCTTTCAACTCCTCTATTTTCCTAGCTTTGCACTTAGTCTCAGACAGGAAAATAAGGGGGGGGGGGGGCAAAATTTGGAAACCATCTCC
Source organism: Linaria vulgaris (assembly GCA_948329865.1). Classification (NCBI taxonomy): domain Eukaryota; kingdom Viridiplantae; phylum Streptophyta; class Magnoliopsida; order Lamiales; family Plantaginaceae; genus Linaria; species Linaria vulgaris. Next base: position 71,299,951 of record OX415249.1, read on the forward strand.
CGTAGTTCCCGAACTGTCCAAGGTTCCCCAAGCCCTAACAGTTCCAACATAGCAGACTCATTGGAATTGGCGGGACTGCTCAGCAGTTGCCGCCAATAGTTCATCAATTTCATTTGATATCACCTCAAGACGTGCCTTTTTGTCTGTCAGTTGCTCCTCTTGTGCATCCTCCTCAAAAAGGCGTTTCTGACCCACTTCTGTAGCATGCACCACCACCCTACTGTTAGTAACTGCTCCTCGCCGCACAATTCTGACTCCCCTATCATGTTGTTTGCGCATAACCTCGACCCGGGTTTCCACGGGTTGTGGTGACATCCATTGCCCCTTCAAACACTGTTCTTTCTTGCATGAAACAATCCATGTTTAAGTTCGTCATAAGTGACTCATAAATGCGCTGAACCGCAACCAAACGACCCCCCTGATCCTTGGTAATCCTTGGCTCTGACCTTCTCAAATCTCGTGGCTCTGCATGAACATTACTCCCTTGTTGAAGACCCGATGTGACCTCCTTCATATTATCATGACGTTCACGTACGAAGCTAGCGGACCGTGTATGCCCAGATGAGTGTGACGATGTAGTCTGGGTGTGTCTCCATGATTGCTCATTAACGCCTGGACTCCGTTGTGCATGAGAGCCTCGACCCCTGTTGGCAAATCGACCCCTACCAGCATTACCACTCCAGCCTCTATCCATGAACCGGTGTCCATAAGAAGAACTCGACCCTGCTGCGTTCTCCCTAGCCAATTGCCATATGGTAATTGAGAGATGTCCTCTATATTAATGTCGTACTTCGTATTGCAGTCCGCCATGATATGCCCGAGCCTTCTGCACAAATAACAAAAATTTGGTAGTTGTTCATATTTGAAAGAAACTGTCATCTCTTGTCCCTCTTTACCCCCGAGCTTCATGAATCACAGTAATGGTTTTGTGACGTTGATTTTAACGCGAATTTGCATGCTAACACCCGAGGATTCCGCAAGATCAAATTCTTCCATGATACCCAACAACCTACCAATAACGTGTGCCGTTGTACTCGTTCGACAGACCAAAGGGATGTTATATATGCGAACGAAGAAACTGCAGTGATCCAAGTTTGTCTCCATCGGATTTTCATCCTTGTTCACCTCTGCCAAGACTAACACATTCTTGTCAAAAGACCACGGGCATCGCTGAAGAGCATAGTTCTTGTCGAGCTTATGGAAAAACTGGAATAAGAATCGATTCTCATCGATCTTAGTGATCTCAATACCCTTTCCCGCCTTAAACAAAGATTTTATCATCGTACATAAAGAAGCAAAGTTTGCTGTTTTTCCCAAAATCAGACGACCCACCACTACCAAATCTGAGTTTGCATTATCTACCAAATCTGGTAGGAGAAAGCCACCCCTCACCCTCAATGTACGTTAGAGAGAGACCCACACGCAACATGTTGCATGTGTCGTCCATTGTTACCTTGACGGAACCTGTAGAAGATGTATTGCAATTAGCGTCGATGAAATCTGTTGGGAGATGAAGTTGAGCTCGCTCGATCCAAGTCATACCGAAAAAGGAAACAAAAAGAAACAAAGTAAGAACCAATTAAAGCCATAACACCTACTGTATTAAGAACTCACAGTAAAGAAAAACGAAAGAAAAACGAAAGAAACGCGGACACAAGGAACGCAAGAACGCGTAGACAAAAGGAAACGTAGAGAGCAAGAAACCAACGAAACCCTAACACCCCGACCACGACCGACCACAAAAGCGGGAACCAAGGAATTGATGTTATTGACGCTGAGATTTTGAATACGACGCTATGCCGAGATCGCCGAGGACCTTACCTGAGAAGATACATGTGTTTAATTAAAAAATTATTAAACTTACTTTCATAATTTTAAATTTAAGTTGCAGTGTATTTTGATTGGAAGGTATTAATATAATTAAACGCAACACCTTAAAATCTTGTGTTTATTTATTTTATATCCATAAATAAAATCAATCTAAATAATATTTAAATTTAGTTTTAAGAAATTTTCAGTAAAACTTTTTTCAAAGAGGGGCGGGCGGTGAGTCAAATTTGAATCAAAATCCCCAAATTTCGGGTCAATTGCGAGCCACGTAGGAGCAGAGGATTATGGTGGTTCCTCGTTGGGGGTATTGAAATTCGACCAGATTGCCAACTTGGGTACCAAAGTTGATAGGTCACAAGTTAAGGTACCAAAGTCGGACAAGTGCCAAGTTATGGTATGAAACATGATTTTTTTCTTCTAGTTAATGTTGTGAGACTCATGGGAATTTATCAAAAATCGTCCTTTATCTATACGCCATTCTAATTTTAGTCCTTTAATTAAGGTCTTTTTTAATTTTAATCCTCTAACTATCAAATCTTATTAATTTTTGTCCGCTAAACCCTCAATGTTTTGGAATTTACTCTCAATTTTTTTTAATTGCACATGCATCCATTATTTTTTTTAAATAATTTTATTTGTACTCTAATAATTCTTTTGTACTTTGAACTACATTCATGCCTGGATAAATTATACATATCTCTTGAATGATATTCAAATTTATAATTTTTCGAGATTTTTTAATTTTTGTATTATATTTTAAAAAGAGAGTACCCTTTACTTTATTTTACTTAATATATATTTAAAATAATTTATTGTTATATTTACATAAACTTAACAGAAAAAGAAGAAGAATAGCCATTTGATGAGATGTACCTCTTTGTAATCTCATTACATCAATCATAAATTATCCCAACATTAGAAAAGTGTTCGATGCAGCGATTTAGCATAATTTAGTGAGAAAAAAAATTATATATATGAGAATAGTCTTGTTTCTCTTCATAATACCCAACTTTTTGCTATGCATATTTCAAGGGAGATGATCTCGGATTTCACATACTAACTCAAAATCAAGAATTTACTTGGGACTTTAGCGAGAGTTTTAACAAAAACTACTCAAATGATTTTAAATATATTAAGTAAATTAAAGTATTGAAAATTTATGGTGGTATGTGTAATTTACCCATAATTGACGGTAGCTCAGGTATAAAAAGTTATTAGATTATGATTATAATTATTTACAAAAAATAATGGATGCAGGTGCAATTTTAAGAAAACATTGGGGGAAAAATTCACAGAATCCAAAACATTGAGGACCTGAGGACGAAAATTGATAATAATTGATAGTTAGAAGACTTAAATTAAAACGACCTTAATTAAAGGACTAAATTTGTAATGACATATAGATAAAGGGCTTTGTTAATCCAAATGGTGTTTTTTTTTTTTTTACTAACAAGTAGCAATGTGTAATAATCATGATATATACTTAATGTATTTATTGTTAATATTAGTATTGCATAGTTGCATACATATGTAAATTTACTAAAAAAAATCACTTTGAACACTCATCTATTGAGATTATCACATTACCCTGTAATGAGATTAAACCTTATTAAAACCATTGAAAATAGACCCGTTCTGTTTCCTGTTATAAGAAACAAAATTATAAGGAATGATAAATACTATTGGGCAAGGGAAAAAGAATTCCCCAGTTTCGCATTTGTTTGTTAATTTAATAAATATGTGTGCAACTAATTGAAGTTCTGTTTTAAATATATATTTTAATTTAACTGACTATAAAATAGGGAGAAAGTCGAATAAAAAATAAAAAGGGAGAATTACACAAATTACCCCTGAAGTATGGGGTAATTACACAAACACCCATCATATTTAGAAAATTACACAAACTACCATTATGGCCGATTTTTCGTATAAAAATTATTAACTTTTGCTGAATATAAATTCATCCTTCTCATTTATTTTGCACAAAAAATAAGAAATAAATTAAAATAACTCAGAAAACAGGCATTTATTTCTTTTTAAAGGACAAAAAATATCAAAAATAAATAATACCTTTAAAATAAAAATAGGTTTTCTACGGATTTTAGTAGTCTCTACTATGATTTCAAGTTGTACGGTTGTGTTGCCTTTTTTTTTTTTTTTTTGACATAAGGATAGTTTGTGTAATTTTCCAAATATGAGGGATGATTTGCGTAATTACACATACTTCAGGGGTAGTTTGTGTAATTCTCCCTAATAAAAAATGAATGAATGGGACTGGTTGGTTGGGGACTGGTTTCTTGTCCTTATGTTTGTATGGAGTCTTATTCACATTCAAGCTCTGGCCATTACCACAAATATCTTAGTATTTGATATAGTTTCGACTTACTAAAACCGCAATCTTAACAGATTGAAATTATAGAAATACAATAATATGCAATCTGCTTCTGCCTAAATATCTATAGCAGTGTTTACTTAGTTGGAAATTGGAATTAAAATGTATGGCAGGCTACACCATTTCTGGCTGGCATTGCTGTAGCTGCTGCAGCTCTTGCTGGTAGATACGGAATCCAGGCGTGGCATGCCTTTAAAACACGACCACCAAAACCTAGAATGCGCAAATTTTATGAAGGTGGTTTTCAGACAACAATGACAAGAAGGGAAGCGGCCCTTATTCTTGGCATAAGGTAACCACTAAGTTTTGTTGTGTTGCCAATCCCGGACATTGGTCCATAAGAGGGGCTACATACTATATAAGCTTTCGCTTGAAATATTCAGTCGTGCTACTGTGTCACCTCTATCTTTATTACCCACCCTGTTCATTGGCTCTCGTAGTATATCGTCTTTAATCTATTTGTGGATCATGTAATGTGAATATGTGATGGCTGCACAAGAAAGAAGGTTCCTTCGAACTCCACCGGTTCTGTTCCTATTTCTTGAGTTTTGCAACTTACCATCACACATTTATGCCCATAAATATACCTTGTTATATCAAACAACCTTTTCCACTGGAAAGTTTGATTAACCTCACTTCATTTTTTCTTTATATGATGAAATCAATCTGTCTAAATGGCACCAGAAGCACCACAACAGAGCTTCTTAACCAACCTCGTTTTATCACCAGGTACATCAGATCTTGGATATCCATTAGTATGCCGTTGGCTTTCTGTTAATGTTTTCATATAGAATCTCTTTCTCAAGGGAAAAATGGAATATTACAACTTATAAACAGCTTTATGTTCCAACATTGATATAGAGCAAGGTTGACGGAGCAATGAGAATCTGACTCCTCAAAAGTGTGAAAGATGGACATCTTTAGGAATGTGTTGCACTTGTACATAGTGGACTAAGTTTGTCTCTAATGAGAAGCATATAACCATAAATTATACTATAAATGGTAGTTCTCTTCTGTTTATGTCTTCAAGATACTTATTACTATCGATTCGATTTATATTGTTTGTAAGGGAGAGTGCGACTCCAGATAAAGTAAGAGAAGCACACAGGAGGGTAATGGTTGCGAACCACCCCGACGCTGGTGGTAGTCACTATCTTGCTTCCAAAATAAATGAAGCTAAAGATGTGATGCTCGGAAAGACCAAAAGCAGTGGCTCTGCATTTTAGTTTCTTTGTGCAAGCTGTATGAGGTGAGAATCGCACTTACAGCAACAAGGGGGGTTCGTGTCTATATGGAGATATTGCAAGCAAATGGGCGGGCACCATTGTTACATTTTCTTATCAATTTAACAATTTCTACTCTAAAACGGGTACGGAAAATGTTATTTACTTTTCTCAAAGGGGATGTTGATACTTAAATAATTCCTTTGTATATTCATACTCCATTGTTTTATACCCTTGTAAATTCCTGTTCTATAACCTTTAACGAACGAAAGAGTTATGATGTCATAATTTGCCTAGAATCATGAGATATGATTTGTGATGGGCGGAACGAATATGAGGACACAGATAAATATCATATAATTGAGTGTAATTTGTAAATAGAATATGACGGGATTGTCATTTGTATATGTATCTTAAAATAGTATATATTATATTTCATCAAAATGAAAAAAATAGTTTATATTATATCTCATCAAAATGATGCACGAACAAATAATATTTTAAAGCTCAAGTTAAAACTAAAATTAAATATATGTAAATTCTAGAAATTCAAAAGAAACGTACTCATACAAATTCAAGTTTCAAGTTAAAGCACATAGTAAATTACGCAATGATCAAAGAGTTATATATTTTAATCAAATTGTTGGAGAAATTCAATACAAAAAATGCATGAAAATTATTGCAATTCCTGAAATGGAATGAGGGTAGACAAGAAGCAAACATCGTTTTTAAATTTTACTCAAGCTACTTAATTAATACACTACAATTGAACGTTGATTTATAGCAGTGCAAAACTGATATTCTGCATAAAATAAAAATTACATTTAGCATAAAGTATATCATAGCCGTATCTAATTGATGTGGGGTAATTTCTTCTGCAGACTAAGCTCTCCACGTCAGATTAATTCAAGCTTCCTATTTGTCCTGAGCTAGTTTAGAGTTTGGGAAACCTGCACTGAGAAACATGGCATATAAACTAGGTCGGGGCTGACTCGACGTAGGCACTCTGATCATAAGTTAGTTAATGCTCGTTGAGGGGTTAGACTATAAACAATTTATAGCTCAAATACGATGTAGATATAAAATAGTTAAGTAAGTCGAACGTATCTGCTAGGTCGGGCCGAAAGCAACTGATCCCGGTTGAGAGTTTGTTGATTTCAGACTGAACTTGGAGTTAAGCCAAGCTTCCTACGTATCCCGTGGAGGGAGTCAAATCAAACGTAGTTCATTATTGTATTATGGTTGTCGATCGTGGTCGGATCTCAGAAGTCAGATCTTTGCAGTTGGGCCTTTGCACATCTGATACTAGTTGGTGGCTCATTATCTCATATAGATGATTGAGTAGCGCTCAGCCTTACGATTTTGTCCATAACTATTTCGTTAGAGGCCAGATTGACAACCCGCTTCTTGAACTGCTAATTAGACTCTGAGAGGTTTCTATGGATATAAGCCTTGACAGTTCGTTCCTGGAATCAGTTTGCCTAGTCTGGTTAGTTCACAGGAGAGGATAATGTTGATGGATGAGTTCGTGGAGATGAACCAAAATGAATGAACTCTTTGCATATGAACTTTTAATTTATGAACTTATTGTGCATGAAGTCCACATGTATGAACTGAATACGTATGAACCGAATTTGTATGAATTCAATACGTATCAAGTTAATATGTATGAACTGAATACGCATGAATTTAATATGTATGAAGTGAATACGTACGAACTAAATATGTATTATTTGAATATATATGAACGGAATACATATGATCTCAATACGTATGAACTCAATATATATGAACTCAATACCTATGAGCTGATATCAAAGCTTAGAGAAAGGAAAATCCTCTTTAATGATGATTAGATGGGGTATTTACAGGCTATTTGTTAGGTTATCCTTGATGGGCTTGGCCCATCTTGTTCATTATACGCAAGTTCACTAATTTGATCATTACTTCTTCAATCCTCTTCGAGATTCAGATATGTTCTTTTTTGTTATAAACTAGACATCCATGTCTTTTTGACGACGTATGGCCAATGGCTTGATTTGTTCAACCCAGGCTATCTTTGCTTGTCATTTTTGAAGCTCGTACGTGAGTAATACAAGTTATGATACAACATAAGTCCCCCAGTTTTTGAGGTGGTCGTAGTAGACGAGAGCCTTGCAAACTTATATGGTCTACAAGCCATAATTTGCGATTGTTCTAAAATAGGTTAAAACTTAATATGTCAAAACTCTATTGTCAGTTTTGATGTTGAACAGTATGTCGAAGAGGTAAAGCGTCTTACATACGTGGCGCTTGAGTAGCAAAGTGAGGTATGCTTACAGGCTCAGTAAGAGGCCAAAAGGGTAGTAGAGGATGTCGTAATAGCATGAGCAGAGACCCAAATTGTGATAAAAGATCATGCGACCATGACTAAACATGTTAAGAGTTGTGACGCCACACTTAACAAGTGGCGCAATAGCCATCAAGTACTTAATACTGAGATTTTCATCTTGAAAGCTTTTGTTGGAAATATGGTTGTTGTTTGAGCACTATGAGAGATTTAAATGACCATGTTAGCATGATTTATGCGCTTGTGCAACCCTTGTCCTTTTTCCTACCTTTCTCAGTTTGCCTTATGTCTTGCTTTTGATGACCCATTTTCTTGTTTTGGATGGTTGAACTTCGTACTCTACATATTTGATTTATAATGTTTATGCCTGTTTTGCACGTGATACCACATCTCTTTACATCTTTGATCGCAGTTTATGTAGCGAAGTGATTAGTTGTTGAAGGGCTTAGATATATAGCATGTTTTATGGGATATTCGCCAAATGTTTTTGCATCCATCTCTGATATGTAAGGCCTACTTTATGGGATATTCACCCAATAGGCTCTTCATCTAGTTTAGTTTGGTAGGGCTTACGTTCCTACTCTATGGGATATTCGCCCAACAAGCTCTTCACCTAGTTTATTTCGGTAGGACTTACGTTCATTGCCTACTATATGGGATATTCGCCCAATAGTCTTTTCACCTAGTTTATCTTTTGTGAGGCTTACAGTGGACCTACTTAATGGGATATTTGCCAAATAGGCTATTCATATAGTTTTTTTGTATGGCTTATAATGGGTCTACTTTATGGGATATTCGCCCAATATGCTTTCTACCTAGTTTATTTTTTGTAGGGCTTACGGTGGGCCTACTTTATGGGAATTTCACTCAATAGGCTTTTCACCTAGTGTACATTCATGAACTTTTGTGATTTTGTGTCTTCACTTGTTTGTGTCTTGCCTTAACTTCTTTGTTCGTGGTTTGTTCCAATATGCTAGCGATCATTAGTGTAGCTTTGTTTGGAAGGACACTGTTGGAATTGATGCATTCCTAGTCGTTACTTGTTGTGTTTGTCGAGCCTTAGTGGCTTCGATTTATGGGAATTTCACCCAAAGGCTTGTCGCATGTGTACATGTCGAGCACTTGTAGCTCTAATTTATGAGAATTTCACCCAAAAGCTCGTCGCATGTGTATTTGTCAAGCATTGGTGTCCAAATCTTCATTCCTCCCCATTGTTGCTTATTTGCGTATCTTTCCGAGTTTTGGTGCCTTAACCTTGTTCAATGTTCTGCTTGCACGCTTTTTAAAGGTAATCATCGTTGATTGATCCATTTGGTGTCGGATTGATAAACAATTATTTGCACATTCTTACGTAAAGTATCGGTACAAAGAGGAAGGTTTTATATATATTTTAAGACTGTACTTGGACGCTTTTCGATAGTCTTGAAGATAGTGGTAACCTCACTTGAATTAGTTTTTTCGTGCGCTCTTGAGCTAGAGTGCAGTGAAGGATAAAAACTTGTTTGGTCCATTAACTTGGCCTCCTCACCAATTTAGTCTATTTACTTGTCACCCTGCCAAATTAGTCCCCAATTCTCAAAATTTCTACCAATTTAGTTCCTTTGTTGCCAGATTTTTAGTTTCGACCAAAAATGCTGACATGGCATCCCTTTGACCAATGTTCATCAATTTTGACCAAATTATTTATTATTTAAAATGCCATTTAATTAGCCATGTTAGCAAAAAAAATTAAAAAATTGGAAATCCGAGATATAACCACCTACAATTTCCTGCCATTATCACTTCACCCCCCCCCCCCCCCCCCACACACACACAATTTCCCGCTCTTAGCTCCTCACGGCGGCGAAACCCAAAAACACCTACACCTCTATTTTTTATCCAATATTTTGGCGAAGTTCCGTTCTTGTGCAACTCCATCAATGGAACTACGCGGAAAGAAGTAGAAATTGAAGCAAGTCATCTAACATTCTTCGAAAATTGCAGACCTAATTCCGATTACGGTGAGAATTTGCATGTGTTAATGTTAAGTGTGAATAATTCTACCATTTACTCAAATATTTATCTATGATTAAATTTCGTTTGGAAACCCTAATTTCCCTTCGTAGAACCCTAATCCCCAATTTCCTTAGAACCCTAATTTTGGTGAATCCTAATTTCCCAAAATTAGAAGTGACTTTCTCCAAGTCTAGTTGAACCCTAATTTCCCCTAATGAATTTGATCCCTATTTAAACCTCAAATTCCCCAAGTCGACTTAAGCCCTAATTTTCCCAACTAGTATTAAGCCCTAATTAACCCTAACTCCCTTTTGTAACCTAACTCTCATTTTTTATTATGCAACACCTGGTGATCTATATGTTATTATCTACTTCCGCTATGGAGGCAATGTGCAAACTGTTGGAGTGGTTGAGTATGGGGAAGGACATAGGAGTTTTGTTGATTATGTAGGGCACACACTCATTTCCTTGGCATGTTTCCATCAGCTTTGTGAGCATATGGGTTTTATGTTGATGAATGGCATGTTTATAAAGCAACATAATGATTTTCTTCTTATTGAGCAAGACACTCAACTGGAGACATATTAACTAGCTTGTCAAAGTAGTAGAGTGATGGATATTTACATTGAGTGTGAGGTTGATATTGACAAAGATCAAGAAGTAAGATTTGAAGGTGGTATGAAACAACACTTGAAGGTGATATTGTAAATGTGGATGACGACAATCAATCTGAAGATGAAGATGATAGAAATGGTGATGAAGGAAATAATGAGGATAATATTGAGTTGGAGTACTTCTTAGATGGATCATATGGAATGCAAGATGACATTGAAAACATTCATATTGTTAATGAAATTGTTGTGAACAACATATTCCAAGCTCATGTTGACAACCATGAAGTCCCTGAACCACCACCAAATGACACCCAAGCTGCTAAGGCCAATGGACCCGATGAAGAAGAGCCTACACATGTGAATAGAAAGAAGTCCAGAAAGGTTTTAGGGAGTTTTAGAAACAGTAAAGGTAAGGAGTCTGCCAAAAGTAAAGGGAATGGTAAGAAGAAAGTGGTAGATGAAAAACAATATGCGAGTGGTGATTCTGATTCAGATGAAGATGCATTTGAAAGTGTTCACGGTTCAGGTGAAGAAGTAGATGATGGGAAGTAAGGTGTACTTTTTGATGTGAAAAATACCATGAACACTATCCTGGAGTTGAAGATGAGGTTCACATCAAAGCAAATATTTGAAGGATGCCATAACTTCACATGCAATTAATATCCAGAGGAACATCAAATTCACCACGAACAATAAACAAAGATTGTGTGCTAAGTGTATTGGAAATTATTGATTCTAGAAAGTACATGGTGTGAAGGCGAAGGGTGAAGAAGGAACTTTCATAACTAACAGGTTCAGATTCAGACACATGTGTCTAGCCTCATCAAAATCCACCATACTAAAGTCCAAATGGCTAGTAAAGAAATATATACATGTGTTTAAGTCAGATCCAAAGAAAAATGTTAAGGCCTTTTGTGGGGAAGCTGGAAAGGATCTTGGCATTGATTTCTCAAAAAATATAGCTTACAAAGAAAATGTCAAAGCATTATTGGAGCTGAATGATAACAACACAAAACAATATGCCATACTCTAGGATTTTAAAGTTGAAGTGGAGAGAACAAATCCTGGATCTATTGTGCTACTGGGTACAAGGATAGAAAATGGCCAGAATAAATTTGATAGACTTTATATGCGTTTGTGGTCATTGAAGCAGGATTTCTTGACTGGTTGCATACCTATTATACGTGTGGATGGTGCATATTTAAAAGGCCCACACAAGGGAATCTTGTTGACAGCTGTAGGCATTGATACTAACAATAATATATACCCATTTTCCTGGGCTATTGTGGAGAAAAAAGATATTGACACTTGGAATTGGTTCCTGGCAGTTATCAAACTTGATCTCAACATCAATAATAATAGAGAATTGAACTTCATGCCAGATAAACAAAAGGGACTGTTAAATGCCTTTTAGAGTGTATTCTCAGGCTCAGACCACAGATTTTGTGTTAGACACTTGCATAGAAACTATAAGAAGGCTGGATCTATTGGTGATGCCTTGAAGGATGCCATGTGGAAAGAAGCTAGGCAACAACTATCAATGACTTTTACGAGAAGATGAAGGAACTCAAAAAAATTAATGCAAGAGCTTGGAGATGGTTGCACGACAAACCTGCTGAACATTTGAGCAGGTCCCATTTCAATGCTAAACTTAAAAGTGACATTCTCCTCAACAATGTATGTGAAGCTTTTAACTCATGCATTCTGCAAGCCAAAGAAATGCCTATTATGTCAATGGTTGAGTGGTTGATGCAATATACCATGACCAGACATCAGAAGAAAATGGGATGGAGAATGGTGCCCAAAAATCAGTAAGATTGTCAAAGCATTCCAGGACAATCATGTAAGACTTTGTATCCCTAAGCCTATATGGCACACATTTTTTGGTAAAAGAATGGAACTCAATTGAATACGCAGTTGATTTGGGGGCAAAAACATGTAGTTGTTGGAAATGTGATATAAGTGGCATCCCTTACATACATGCAGTCAATGTAATCAATGCTCAAGGGTTAAATGCATATGGTTTCATTGACCCTTGTTACTTAGTTGACCATTATCTAGAGGCATATGAGAGGCCTATTATACCTATGAATGGGAGAAATGATTGGATACAAACTGGAATGATGCCAATTGAGCCACCAAATGCTGAAAAGGGTGTTGGTAGACCTGAAAGGGTGAGAAGAGGTGAACCAGGGGAGAAGCCACTGGAAAAACAAAAAAAAAAGTGTAGAGGAAAACTAGTTATGTTTCAAAGCATGATCTATTAGGTGGACAAGGAGGCAAGAACAGTGAAGTGTGGCTACTGCAATGTACTGGGTCACAATGCTAAGGGTTGTGAGTTAAGGAAGCATGATGAATTGCTAAATCCACCAGATGATTTGCATGATGTGAGAGTTGAGGAAGATGAAGGTGTCATGCGTGAAGATGAAAATGATCTTTATGATCTGATAGTGGCGCAGTTGGATGGTGATGAAATTGGTGAGTTGGTGCCAGAGAATCCACATGTTGATGATGAATTCCCTATGGAATGGGCCAATGCTGAAATAGTCAGAGAGTGGGAAATGGCAGTCACAATAATCAAACTGAAGTTGATTATACTGGTTCCCATCCAGCACCAAACTGTACTCAAGACTTTGAAGCTTCACAAGATAAACCCCTCAAGAGGTTGAGGCTAATAAAGATGAAGTTGTTCATGTTATACCATAGCCTCTACCAACTAAAAATCCTAATGTCCACACATCATCAGTAAGTCATACTCCTTTGAAACTCAATATGTATTCATTCATCAATAATTCATAGATCCACATGCTTGCTAATGTTATGTCCCACTCAAAGAAAAAAAAGCAAATGGCCTTTTCAAAGTGACATTGAGATCATTGAGCTGAATGGTGGTGATGATGTTCCAGTAGCTGACTTGCTTAAATGGCCTGAAAAGGAGGCAGAGGGTAAGTATGATTAAATGGCATGATCATGTGGCGGGGGAGGGGGGGTTGTACAATATCTACATTAATGATATAACTATAATTTTAACCTATGCTTTTTGATGATTGCATATTAGAAAATAAGCAAATGTGCTACTCAGTCTGTTAATGAAGTAGACATTTAGCTTGACTTGAAAAAAAATGCCAAAAGAAGAAGAGGAAGAAGTAAGTAAGTTATGTGCTTTTAGACTGTAATCAATTTAGTGATAAGAGCAAATTGGAATATTGACAAAGGTTATTTGTGCCTTGATAGAAAAATGGTAAAGCCAAGATAAGTGACATTACTCAAACTGTGGATGTGACTGTACCAACGAATGTGATAGATGAGCCAACTGTTTTGCCCAAGAATACTCCAGTAAGAAGGATTTTCATTTTACTTAAATGAATAGTATTGTTGATCTATGGTTTGGTAGTTAAAATTCCTCACAAGTTAATACATATTTCATAGACTAAAGGCAAGGAGAAGGAGGCCGGAGAGACTGTTGATCATGTGGGAACCAAAAGAAAGAGGAAAAGAGTAGAGGGGTACATTACAAAGCTCGACCATAAGCAAGTGAAAGGATGCCCTTCTTTGATAGAGCATATGTAGGAAACAAGAAGACGGGGCCAATAAAAAGTGAAGAAAATTAGAGGTAGGAGTGGAAGGTCAGTGATGTTCATAGTGGGTGAGAATAAAAATGGGGACACAACAAAGAACATGAAGAAAAAATCATCCAAGAAGAATTAACACCTTTGGATTATAACTGTTAAACAACTTTTGTTTGTTGAGTACCACCTATTTTGTGTAACCTTTTGTCAATCCAAACTTCTTGAGGGTACTTGTTTTGGTTCCAAGTTAGATATCATAGGGTTTTATGGGATACCACTTTGAATGGTGATCACGTTTTGATGAAACTTCTTGGACTGATATTAGGATGTTGAAATGTGGTAACAACATGTTGGTTTTAGTTTATTATGATTGTGCACTGGTTTGCATGTTTAGTTTTATTTTATAAATTTTCTGTTACGATTGAGTATTCTGGTTTGCATGTTTAGTTTTAGTTTATATATACCTTTTATGCTACTTATTCAAAGACTATGCTATTATACTCATACACATGTGAATACATGTATATATATGGCACATAAGGTAACAAAAGCCACAATGATCTTTTATTTCATTTTTAGTTGATTAAATCAACATGATCAACTTAGGATCCACCAAAAAGGTACATCAAACCATTCTCAATGTTCAAACCACACTTAGGATCAAACAAAAAGGTACATTAAAATAAAATTATGGTTCAGACCAGATCAACTTAGGATCTATCAAAATAAAAACATACTAGTTTCACTCCAGAATTATCAGTTCAGGTTCTTCAGACTTAGCTTCTTCACCATGTTCGATGAACGGGGGGCTTCAATATAAATCCCAGCTTTAATAGGGAGCAAAGCCAAGTTATTCCCGCATCAATACACCCAACTCACTGGTCCTATGCTTAACACCATATGAATTTAGACTTTGCAGTAGTATCAACTCTGTTTGGGAGAAGTGCAAGTGCCATGAAAACAACCGCAACCGATTGCTACTTGTGACGACCATTCTTATAATAATGGAAATGTATTTAAACAAAGGAGTCAATCAACTAGAATATATGAAAGTTAAATAGAAACAAGTATGCATTAAAGTTAAATAAAAGATACGTGTCACATCCCTACAAACAATTGAGAAGGAAGAGTTAGTGGATCGGAAGAAATCAATATTAGGGTTCAAAATCGAAGAAGAAGAAGAGAAGGATCACATACTTAAAGGTGAAATGTGTGCATCTGATAATATTTATATGGGAAGCAGCGACGTTGTTTTGGGAGAGGCTGAGTTGGCAGATGAGTAGGCGACAAGTGGGCTTATTTTTAAACACTCAGCAATTATCTAATTTTTAATTACTGCATTTTATGTTTTCCTTATTTTCAATTAAAGGGATTTATGATGTCAGCTGATGCCAGGGCTAGCACATGTTGTGCACCTGAGTTGGTTATGCTATTTTGTTTTATTCTCTATATGTACTGATCGAGTGGTATTGTTTTATTCAATCCGAATATTCTCCAAAAATATCTTCTTCTCCCCCAGGTTTCTTCTCTCCCTTTTTCATCTTGCTGTACTTTATCTTTTTTTTCATATTTTGGTACATCTGTACGCTACATTTGGTATCACGAGACCTACTCCTGGGTACTATCATGGTGGACACCAACAGACTTAAAGAATTACAAGATAACCAAAAAAAATAGATGAAACACAAAAAAATATTGTCAAAAAACTCCAAAATGAACAGATCCGTCGTGAATCTGCTGAGTTGAACCTTCAGGACCAAATAAACTCCATCAATCAGGCCCTGAACGAGCAAGCTGCGATTGGGAATGACAGACACCAACTGATGAACTCTTCATTGGGGTCACTCACCTCTGTCATGCAATCCCTTCAAATCTAGGTCTCCAAGCTGGTGGAGAAATCGGAGTCACATGACAGAGAACACTCCATTTTGCAGGGAACGCCATTTGGAAGAACAACATGAACATCATCAGTCACAAGTCAATCATTTAAATACACTAAACCCACTGGGGAGCACACTTTAGTCCCAAATAACATACACGATATATCCCCTATACCCAAAATTGATTTCCCTAGATTTGATGGCTCTAACCCTCGAGACTGGGTCATGAAATGCACTGGGTATTTTCAGCTCATTCCCAATATTCCTAACTCTCAGAAAGTCACACTTGCATCCATGAACTTTGAGGGAATGGCTGCTACATGGTTTCAAAATTATAATCATGTATTGCAGGACATTACATGGACTAATTTCTTGAAATTAATTGCTGCACGATTTGAGGAACTTAAGGAAGCAAAAATCATTGTTGAGTTTAATAAACTCACACATACAGGCCCTTTAGAGGATTATATTGAAAAATTTGAGGAGTTAAGCTCCTTCATGGTTTTGGTCAGTGGAAGAGAAATTACTGAGAGCTATTTGGTGGCTAGTTTTCTCAGTGGTTTGCAGGAGGAACTCCAGTCTTTTCTCTCACTTTTTGACCTGCATACTGTTCAAGAGGCTATTGATTTAGCAAAGAAACAAAATAGAACTATTGAAGCTATCAGAAAACCCAAACAGAAATACAATCCTTACCATAATTTCACCCCACAGAAGAGGTTTGAACACCCTCAGCCTAAACCCCTACTTACACCTCTAATCCTGTTTTCAGTTCCCAAAATAGGAAAATGCTCACTCCTGCTGAGATGAGAGCAAGGAGAGAGAGGGGTCTCTGCTATAACTGTGATGAACACTATGAATTTGGTCACAAGTGCAAGGTGAAGCAATTTTTCCTCATTCTATCCCCTGAAGAAGAGGAAGCTTATTTGGGAACCATGGATGTTACTACTGAGGAGCATGAGCACAGTGAGGAACCTGGTGAGGTTTCATTGAATGCTATTACTGGTAGTTATGGTGAGAAAGTTTTCAGGCTGACTGGGGAATATGGCAAGCAACCTCTCCGCATCATGGTTGATTGTGGCAGTGCTTGTAGTTTTATTGATGAAGAAATTGCACTCAGTTTAGGCTGTCAAACTGAGGAAGCCTCTGCTATCTTGGCCAAGATAGCGGATGGGAGAAAGTGTGAGCAACAAAAGAGTCAAGGATTTTGCTTGGACTATGTAGAACATGGCTTTCAAGTTTCTTCTGAGGTTACTTAAACTTGGAGGTAGACATGTCATTTTAGGTGGGGATGTCTCGGGATTATATAGCCCTGTTATTCTGGACTATAAGCTTATGAAGTCTGGGCTTCATTTTGGGGAACAGAGAGTGGATTTTCAGGCTATCAAGGGCATTGCTCCCTGCCACATGATCTCCACTTCTTCCCTACACAAATTATTGAGGGACAAAGAAGGGGAAGTCTACCAACTATTTGCTATCACAATAGTGCAGGAGGATGAGCATGAAAATCCTACACTTACTCACTTGTTGGATGATTTCAATGATATTTTTGTTGAGCCCTACTACTTTACCTCCTGACATGGACATTGAAAACCACATAGTGTTGAAACAAGAAAGTATTCCTAGACACTTGAGCCTCTACAGGTACTCCCATGCTCACAAAAATGAGATTGAAAAGATTGTGAAGGACTTGCTGAACTCTGGTATGATTCAGGCAAGTAGGAGTGCTTTTGCCTCCCCAGTTATCTTGGTTAAGAAGAAAGACTCTTCTTGGAGAATGTGCATAGACTATAGATATTTGAACTCTTTGACTGTGAAGCATGAATACCCCATTCCAGTCATTGATGAGTTATTGGATGAACTTTTTGGAGCCAAATTCTTTTCTAAGATTGATCTCAGATCTCGATATTTTCAAATTAAGATGAGAAGTGAGGATATTCACATGACTGCTTTCCAAACTCACCATGGACAGTTTGAATTTAAGGTCATGCGTTTTGGGCTTTGTAATGCCCATGCCAGTTTTCAATCTTTGATGAACAGGGTATTTTCTGAGTATTTGAAGAAATTTGTTTTGGTGTTCTTTGATGACATTCTCATCTATAGTGCTTCTTGGGAAGAGCACTTACATCATCTGGAACTGGTTCTTTTGAGATTAAGGGAAGAACAACTTTATGCCAAAAGGTCAAAGTGTGATTTTGGCAAAGAGAGCATTGACTATTTGGGACATATTATTAGTTTTAATGGAGTTGCTACTGACTCTTCAAAGATTTCTAGCATGGTTGATTGGCCTACTCCTAAGACTGTTAAAATTTTGAGGGGTTTCATGGGCCTTACTGGCTACTATAGAATGTTTATCAAGGGATATGATCATATAAGCAAACCATTGACCCAACTTCTCAAGAAGGATGGGTTCAAGTGGTCCATTGAGGCTGATATTGCTTTCAACCAGCTTAAGACTGCCATGACCACAACCCATGTGCTTGCACTACCAGACTTCTCCAAACCTTTTATAGTGGAGACTGATGCCAGTGGCACAGGGATTGGGGATGTACTCATGCAAGACTCTAGACCTATAGCCTTTCTCAGCAATGTCTTATGCCCAAAGAACCAACAACTCTCTATTTATGAAAGGGAGTTCCTGGCAGTTCTATTAGCAGTTCAGAAATGGAAACACTATTTGGAGGGCCATCATTTCACTATAAGGACTGACCAGCAAGCCCTTAAGTATCTGTTAGGGCAGAGAATTACTTCTGCATTCCAACATAGGTGGATCAACAAACTGATGGGATTGGATTATGACATCCAATATAAGAAGGGCATAGACAACAGAGTGGTAGATGCACTGTCTAGAAGGGGTCCAAAAGTGGAATGTTCTGCCATTTCTGTTATACAACCTACTTGGGCTCAGTTGGCGGTTAAGAGTTATGACGGTGACAATTTTTTTCTCAACATCATTGTTGTGAAGACACTAGACTCTACTATGTTTGTTCACTTTACTTACACCAGTGGTATATTGAGGTTCAAAGGTAGAATTTGTGTGGGGGATGACAAAGCTTTAAGGGGCCAGATTCTAGAAGCTATGCATTCTTCTTCTGTTGGGGTCACTCAGGTATACATGGTACTTATATGAGATTGAAGTCTGTTTTCTATTGGCCTAAACTAAGAGAGGATGTCACCTAGTTCATTCAAACTTGCCACACTTGTATGCTCAACAAATCTGAGCATACCCCTTACCCTGGACTCTTGTAACCTTTACCTGTGCCTAACCAGGCTTGGTTCCCATGTTTCTATGGACTTTGTGGAGGGCCTACCTAAATCAGAGGGCATGTCAGTTATTTTGGTGATTATTGATAGATTTACCAAGTATGGTCACTTCATTGGTTTATCTCACCCTTTTACAGCTCAAAAGGTTGCTAAGGTCTTTTTTGATTGTGTTTACAAGTTACATGGCTCACCAATCAATTTAGTTACTGATAGGGACAAAGTCTTTACTAGTGGATTTTGGTGGGAATTATTTAAATTAATTGGAGTTAGTTTGGATATGAGTACATCTTACCATCCCCAGACTAATGGTCAAACAGAGAGATTGAATCAGTGTTTGGAAGCTTATCTCAGATGTATGATCAGTGACATGCCAAAGAAGTGGGCTCAATGGCTGCCTCTTGCAGAATTTTGGTATAATACCAATTTTCATACAAGTTTGAAGCTTACTCCATTTCAAACTTTGTATGGGTACTCTCCAGGTCAATTCTCACTGAATACCTACTTGGACAGTCCAAATGAGGAGGCTAAAGACTAGATTGCTGAGAGAGTTAGGATTACTCAACTGGTGAAAGGGAATCTAACTAGAGCTCATCAAAGGATGAAATTCTATGCTGACCAGCATAGAATTGAAAGGACATTTGAGATAGGTGATGAAGTATACCTCAAATTACAACCTTTCAGGCAACAATCATTGCAATTGAGAACTAACCTTAAACTATCCTCAAGATACTTTGGTCCCTATAAAATTCTAGCTAGAATTGGGGAAAGGGCCAACAAATTGGACCTACCAGCTGGCTCACAGATCCACCATGTGTTCCATGTCAGCCTTCTCAAGAAAAAACTTAAACCTACTGCTCATGCATCACTCACCCTACCACCTACTGATGACCATGGCAATTTTCGAATCTCTCCACTTATGGTACTTGATAAGCGCTCTGTACAAAAGAGGGGGGAACTCGTACCTGAAATTTTGGTGCAATGGTCCACGGGGAGTCCAGAACAAGCCACTTGGGAAGAATTCCACGAAATCACCCGCAAGTTTCCATCTTTCGACCCTTGGGGGCAAGGGCCTTTCCAGCGGGGGTGTATTGTCATATCCCTACAAACAATTGAGAAGGAAGAGTTAGTGGATCCGAAGAAATCAATATTAGGGTTCAAAATCGAAGAAGAAGAAGAAGAGAAGGAGCACATACTTGAAGGTGAAATGTGTGCATCTGATAATATTTATATGGGAAGCAGCGACATCGTTTTGGGAGAGGCTGAGTTGGCAGATGAGTAGGCGACAAGTGGGCTTATTTTTAAACACTCAGCAATTATCTGATTTTTAATTACTGCATTTTATGTTTTCCTTATTTTCAATTAAAGGGATTTATGATGTCAGCTGATGTCAGGGCTAGCACATGTTGTGCACCTGAGTTGGTTATGCTATTTTGTTTTATTCTCTATATGTACTGATCGAGTGGTACTGTTTTATTCAATCAGAATATTCTCCAAAAATATCTTCTTCTCCCCCAAGTTTCTTCTGTCCCTTTTTCATCTTGCTGTACTTTATTTTTTTGTCATATTTTGGTACATTTGTACGCTACAATACGTAACAAAACAATAACCACACACTAACTTATTCCATCCTTAAATCAACAAAACATGTAGAAATTCACAACAAATAACCCCCCACAAACAATGTTTCCCAAAATAGTCACAAATTGTACAACCCTTAAACTAAACATGCTCAAATCGAACAAAATCGTACATGCAATCAAACCCAGAGTTCGTGAAACCCATAACATACCTTGCCGTTGCGCAAATCGAACACCTTCTTCAAGTGTGTGATTGTGAAAGAAAAACAAGAACACATGCGGAGTTAGGGTTTAATGGAGAGCAGATTACGATGTATTTGCAAGAAATACTAAGTTATATTCAAAGAAAAGAAGAAAAAATGTGACATTTCAAAAGAAAAAGGAAAACAAAATTACCTGGTAGAGATGAAGAAGGTGATTGTTGGTTTTTTGGTGCGAGAGAAGAAAATGTAGTTGGGACAAGTAAATTCGAATGGTCAAATTCAGGCGGTTAGATTTCCATTTTGTTTTTTTTTTGCTGACATGGCTAATTACGTGGCATTTTAAATAATAATCTTTTTTTGGTCAAAATTGATGAACAGTATTGAAAATCGAGCGACAAGGGGACTAAATTGGTGGAAATTTTGAGAATTATGACTAAATTGGCGGGGTGACAGGTTAATAGACTTAATTGGTGAGGAGGCCAAGTTAATGAACCAAACAATTTGTTTTCCGTGTAGTGACAAGTGTCTTTTGTGCCTTGTATGAAATTGCACTCTTTTAGATCACTTATTTGATTTTTTTTTCAATAGTTTTTGACATGATTGCAGGGTTGTTGTATGCGTTATCATTGTTACTTACATAGTAACAACAGTTTGCATAAGCTATTTTGGCATATGGCGAGTCCCCCAATTCTGTATTGTAGTTACGTTGAGAATGAATGAAGTGCCATGATATCAACATCTCGATGGCCTAATTGTTTCTGAGGGAGATTTTTATCTGTCACCCCTTTGCAAAGGTTGTCTTATATGTGGTGTGTCTTGTGATATGCTTGTAAATGCATTTTATCAGGTTGTATAAAGTGACGAGATAGAGAGGCCTCTTGATTGTTGTCAGATTGTCTGTTATGAGCTTGAGCTTCTTTTCTTCATGGGTTTATTGATTGTGCAACAAGTGTTGTTGTTCTTCTTGGATTTTTTGTTCTGTTGTCGTTGTATTTGGGGTCAACAGGTTCAGTATTTGAAGAGGATCCCTTATTGAGTAGTTGTAGTGGCGTTGGCCCTTCAGTTGCTTTTGATTATTGTAACTTTGTGTGTTATGAGCTTGAGCTTATTTTCTTCCTAGGTTTATTGATTTCCGAATAAGTGATGTTGTTACTTTGTCGTTGTATTGGGGGTCAGTTGATCTAGTATTTAGAGAGGATCCTTGATGTTATTGAGTAGTTGTGGGGGCGTTGGCCTTTTTAGTTGCTCTTGATTGTAGTAACTTTGTGTTTTTAGAGATTGAGCTTCTTTTCCTCATTGGTTGATTGATTGTGCGACAAGTGATGTCGTTTCTCTTGAATTTGTTGTTCTGTTGCCGTTGTATTGGGGGTCAACAAGTTCAGTCTTTGGATAGGATCATTGACGTTGTTGAGTAGTTTTCTTGCTACATACTCCTCAACCGATGCAAAAATGTGCGAACTTCATCATGAGTTCAATAATGGTCAAAAATATTGACACATCTGAAAATTCAGTCTTTGGATAGGATCATTGACGTTGTTGAGTAGTTTTCTTGCTACATACCCCTCAACCGATGCAAAAATGTGCGAACTTCATCATGAGTTCAATAATGGTCAAAAATATTGACACATCTGAAAATAGTACTGTAAAAATATGCATAAGGAGGAAGTAGCATATTTTTACAAAGGTGAGAGTAATTTCCAAAAAAGGTTATGAAATAAAACACTAAACGGGTCATACTATATGGGAGGTTTGATGTCTTTTTCTCAAAGGGATTTGTAATACTCAATTTATTATGTGAAAGTGAAAGTTACTCTAGAAATCTGAATAACGCTCCTCTACAAAAATTGAATAAAGGTAGGATTGTTGCACTAATGAGTGGAAACTAGCTATTAGATCAATGAGATATTTTTGTCCCAATTTTTCATGACTCACATGCTATAGTTTTGATGTGTTTTGTCAACATTTATCCCTTGCTTGTATTAATTCTACAATAACAAATGATAATGGGATAAATGCATTAAACCCCCTGAACTATGCAGGTTTTTGCGTTTTCGTCCTTAAATAAATAAATAAGCGCTTTGCCCCCTAAACTATGCAATTATGTGCGATTTGCCCCCTGGCCGGGTTTTCGGCTATTTTTGGCCATTCTTGACCAGAATTTTTCCCCTTACCCGACACATATGTGTTGTACTAGATGTATATTAGTAGTTGATGACAGAAAGTAGGCGAAAAAACACCTCGAACGGGGCATATTCTGGCTAAAATACACTGAAGAAGAAATCACATTTTGGCCAGAATTAGCCCCGTTCGAGGTGTTTTTTTTGCCTACTTTTTGTCATCAACTACTAATATACATCTAGTACAACACATATGTGTCGGGTAAGGGGAAAATTCTGGCCAAGAATGGCCAAAAATAGCCGAAAACCCGGCCAGGGGGCAAATCGCACAGAATTGCATAGTTTAGGGGGCAAAGCGCTTATTTATTTAGTTCAAGGACGAAAACGCAAAGACCTTCATGGTTTAGGGGATTTAATGCATTTATCCCAATGATAAATAGGTCAAGTCTAGACATCTTCTGACCTCTCACAAGAAAGTCCGTATTGTGTACCGAAAGATTTTCCAGATCCAAACTTTATTTGGTAAATTACCTTGATGTAGTCATTACTACCTACCACAGATGCATTTCTGTATTAGTAAAACCATCAACAAACTTAAAGAATTTAACTCTTTAGAGTAAGTGTTAATTACTTTTCTTTAAATATTTTAATTATTTGAATGAAAATACACCCAATTTCACTTAGGATCATTGCTACAAAATGTTAAATTAATGATATATACTGAAATCAGTACAACGAGGTAAGGTGCAAATGTGGTAAAAAGGTGTAAGAAATTTTCTTTATTTGCCATAACATTCTGAATTCTGTAACTATAAATCTAGCACCATATCATTCTATATTCTTCACCAGAGAAGTCTTTAATTAGTTTTAACAAAAAAATGGGAAAAAGTTATAACACGAGGTCGAGGACACAAGCTAAAAAACAGAACAACGAGTCGTACCCTTTAACACAGATTACTTTTGAAGAAAGTGAGAGTCTTCAAATTCTATTAAAGTCATTTGGCAATGATTTTGAGACCAAAACCTTGCAAGACATCGGCTTTGAGTTCATTTTGTTACCTGAAATGATGTATATTTTTCACCGTTCATCTTTGCTTTAGGCATATATGATTTAGGCATATATGATTGTTG
Organism: Linaria vulgaris; assembly: GCA_948329865.1. Taxonomy (NCBI): domain Eukaryota; kingdom Viridiplantae; phylum Streptophyta; class Magnoliopsida; order Lamiales; family Plantaginaceae; genus Linaria; species Linaria vulgaris. The sequence goes on from OX415249.1 coordinate 71,324,072, forward strand.
ACGGGAATTTAGATGGTCCATGCGCTTCAAGTGAAATTCAAGGCAATAGTAGATGAATTTCATAGCAAAGTTACGTTCTTGCTATCAAATCTTTAGTAACCTCTTTTGGTGTTTCATCATTTATTTAGTAATTTATTGAGCTTTGTGGGTCTTGTCACTAAGTTATCGAGTGTGTTCGCTTTTAAGAAGTTTTTGTTTGGGTATTATTATTTATTTGTGTAATAAAATATGCGCCGTGTTGGTAATTCGCCATTAGTCAAGATGAAAAGAACGTGCTTGTTTCACATAAATCTTGTCGTTATTCCTTATAAGCTAAACTCACAAATTAATTACTTGTTGCGTTGATTGGTGAAAATATACTGATGTGTAATCATCACTTTGACTTTTTGTTCCAATCGTCGTAGAAACAGACGCAAGAACAAGAATGGTCAGGGTGGAAACGCGTAGAGATATTGCACTCCAAAGAATAAAGAAACACAATGGAATCAAGAACCTAACAAATGATACCATGAAACTAATAATGTGAATCTTTTTTAAGATCCTAGTAGAGCATATGAAAGAGAAGAGAGTTGAAAAACGATTAGAGGAATATTTCCATTTTGCTTAATTAATTAAAGAAGGTATTGTGCATGATGATTGTTCAAATTCATCTTCCCTCTTAAATGAAGGCTAATAACGAAAGGATCTTTAAAACCTTGACAAAAGCATTCTTGAGCATAAATTTTTCAACAAATGAAACGGTTGTGCTTCTAACATATGCCCACAATTTGGACAAAAGTCTTTCAGTTGGGTTTTATTATCATTTTCCTCATATTGATATAGCCATATAGGTTAAAAGCTTCACCTAGTTTTTGTCAACTGTGTTATATTACATTCATCATTTAATTAAGGGATAATTACATTAAACCCCCCATCGTATGGTCCATTTCTCAGTCAACCCCCTTAACTTTGTTTTGACTCAGTCAACCCCCCATCGTTTGCAAAAATCATCACTTTGCCCCAAGTCAACTTTTTTGCATTTTTTCCAGGGGTATTTTCGTCAAATGTTAAAAATTTTAATATTTGTTTTAAAAAATGTAAAATTTTAAAAAATTTAATATTTGTTTTCCGAAAAAAAAAAATTCATCAAATTTTTATTTTAGCCAAATTTATTTCCGAATATTTTTTTCGGTAAATATTTTGTTTTCGAACAAAAATTTTTTTCGACAACATTTTTATTTTCGAAAATATTTTTTTTCAGAAATTTTTTTCCGACAATTTTTTTTCGAAAAAGAACTATGTCGAAAAAAAATTTGTTGAAAAAAAAATTATCGAAAAAAATAATTTATGAAAAAAAAAATTTCGGAAATAAAAATGTTGTCGAAAAAAATTTTTGTTCGAAAACAAAACATTTGTTGAAAAAAAAAATTCGGAAATAAATTTGGCTAAAAAAAAATTTCGGAAAACAAATATTAATATTTTTAAAATTTTTCATTTTTTAAAACAAATATTAAAATTTTTAACATTTGACGAAAATACCCCTAGAAAAAATGCAAAAAAGTTGACTTGGGGCAAAGTGATGATTTTTGCAAACGATGAGGGGTTGACTGAGTCAAAACAAAGTTAAGGGGGTTGACTGAGAAATGGACCATACGATGGGGGGTTTAATGTAATTATCCCTTTAATTAATCATGGTTGATTTGTGTCTAAAATACTTGTCCTCGCCATATTAGTTATTTGTGTGTGAGTTTTCAACATCCTCTCACGTTATTTTATTTTTGATTTCTGATTTTCTAGGTTTGCAGCCGATTAAGTCAAAACAACGAATGTAGTTTCAACTGAGACGAGTTTTAGTAGTTGCACCAGTTGTCGTGCAACCAGAATAAAGACATACTACTCTTGCAATGGCTAGAAAAGGTCTAAGTTCACTTCCCAATTCAGGCAACTTGCTCAATCAATTGACAGACTCACGCAAGAGGTTAAACAAGAGGGCGACTCAAACAAAACGTGAAAAACTCGCATGCAATGAAACCTATATATCTGCCACATAACTTTGAAGATCACACGAGCAAGGGTGACTCACCCACCTACGCAAAACAACAAGTAGCCAATACATTAATACAAAGTCAAAATAGCTACATGTCCAAGTTGTTAGAAATATTGCAACAGAAACAGAAATAATATAAGTGTTTGCCTTAGTCGCGAATAATCACTGTCTTAAATGCAATATTTCTCGTGCTATATTTTTTAAAGAAAGAAATTAGCCTACAGGATAAACAATGCTTAAGAATTGAATTTGAGACAAGTGCAGATATTGGATGATTAATTCGTCCATCAACAACTTATATTTATAGGTTAGAAGACAACTTTTCCAGCAGATGCAACTTTTCAAAATTGGTGGGAAGATTCAAACAAATGCAACACTACAAAATGCAACTTTTCGTATAAATTACAATAACGTTGTTTCATATTTAAATAGCATAATTAATTCAAAATTTAAAAAATAATAATTTGAATTAATTAATTAACGGATATACTAATCTGAATTAATTAACAAAGCCCCAAGTTGCCCCCAAGTGCCTAATCTTGACTTTTAAATAAGGGATATGTTCAAAGCCCAAAGGTCTTAGCCAAACTAAAAGTCTAACACATGAATTAAACATACAAGTGAGCAACTATAAATAAACACTTTTATTTTGTTGTCTTTTTCCTATGTGGGATACTACACTCTTTGCTTTTACACAGAAAATATTCAACGTAACATTCCCCCACTATTTTGTGTACAAAGTTTCTGCCTGATTTGCATTATGAATACTTAGAGGTATCTCTCGATTTGGTCCTCTAGTTAGTGAACCCGCCTTAAGTTCTAACAGAGTCACAGGTGCCCGAAGATTGAACCTTGACTTCATATGTTAAAACAAAGACTAGGCACACACAATACATATCTATAAGTCTCAAAAGATTCTCAACACAACGTTAGCACGATTATATATGGTCATGTGCTAATCCTGCTCTCGTGAACAATTATAAGAATAACACACTCTTATGGAAACAACACAACTTATATGTTCACATAGGTGAAGTCTCAACTTTGTCCTAGTTGCTTTGGACGACATGTAGTAAGATAGACTTCATTAAAAGCACAAGCTCATCCTATTTTCATCGAAACTATTGGCACTAGCTTATTTTAACTTTCTTATGGAACTTTGCTAGTACTCTCAAGCAATCACAATAATTTGTTGTTACCCTTTGAACTTTTAAATCAGCTTTTACTAATTTAAAGTTGGGTTTCCGTTATTCTCAATAAATAATTTAAGTCCCATACCACTTGTAGTACTTCTCACTAAGTCTCTTGAGAGTGCCTTAGTGAGAGGATCAACGAGATTATCTCCAAATTTTACATATATTATGGTGATCACCTCATTTGTTATTAATTCTCGCACATATGCACGTCTCAAGCTTAAATGTCTGGATTTTCTATTATATACTTCACTATATGCTCTAGACATTGTAGCTTCGCTATCGCAGAACAAAGAAACGGCGGACATTGGTTGTGGCCACAACTCTATTATAGACAATAAGTCTCTCAGCCATTCTTCTTCTTTGCCTGCTGCAGATAGGGCTATAAACTCTGACTACATGGTCGAATGTGCAATGCAAGTTTGTTTCTTAGATGCCCAACTTATAGCCCCTCCTCCTAGATAGAATATTCATCCAGATGTCGACTTACTTTCATTCATAGTAGACATCCAACATGCATCACAATAGCCCTCTAGCGCACTTAGACAATCCTTGTATATGATGCTCAACTCTCTAGTGTGTTGTATGTATCCAAGGATTCTTGCAACAGCTTTCCAGTGTGAAGTGCTAGGTTTGCTAGTAAATCTTGACATCATGCAACCAACAAAAGCTATATTTGGCCTCGTACAGTCCATGACATGCATAAGACTTCCAATTTCGCTAGCATATTCAAGTTGTGCAACAACTCTTTCATTGTTTTCTTGAACTCTTATGCTAAAATTATGAGGAGTGTTAGCCTCTTTTATATTGAGATACTTAAACTTATCATGTACCTTATCAATATAATAAGTTTGATTTAATGCATAGCCTCTTTCATGTCTCCTAACTTTAATCCCCAAACTAGTATCTACCTCTTCCAAATCTTTCATTTTAAAGACATAAGTTAGATAACTTTTGGTATCTTCAATGTCTATCTTGTTAATACTAACAATCAGGATATCATCAACAGAGAGACATAAGATCACTCCATATTCACTTGTCATTTTGCAATAGATGCATTTATCAACGTTGTTATGCTTGAAGCCATTGGCCAAGATCACATAATCAAACTTTTTATGCCATTGTTTTGGAGCCTGTTTTAAACCATATAACGACTTAACCAATTTACAAAATTTATTTTCATTTCCCAAAAGAACAAATCACTCGGGTTGCTCCATGTACATTCTTCAGTTAAGTCACCATTCAAGAAAGTCGTCTTAACATCTATTTGATGTATATTTAACTTATAAATAGATGCCAATGCAAACAGTACTCTAATTGATGTTATTCTTGCCACAGGAGCAGACGTATCAAAATAATCTATACCTCCCTTTTGTTTGAAGCCTTTCACTACTAGTCTTGCTTTAAAGGTTTGAATAGTGCCATCGGTTTTACACTTTTTCTTGAACACCCATTTACACCTAATTGCTTTTGAACTAGGTGGTAGATCCACTAAAACCATGAATTATTGGACACTATAGAGTCAATCTCATCATTGACTGCTTCTTGCCAAAAAGAAGCGTCCCTTGAAGTCATAGCTTTCTTATAGATTTTAGGATCATCATCAACATGTATGACCATAGGAGTAACCTTTAAGACTTAACTTCTAGTTACTTCAACAAGGATAACAATAGAATCTAGTGAAACCAAATCAGAACTCAAGTGTTTTTCTTTTGGAGCCCGTTGGCTCCTTCTTGGCTCACTTGGTTCATTTAATTGCAACCTTTTTTCATCAAGTTCTTTATCAACGCCACTACTTGATGTTTCATTATTTTCAACATGTTTAGGCTCCACATAATCATGCAAGAATTTATTCTCAAATAATTCTACATTTATAGATTCTACAATAACATTGGATTCTAAATCCAATAATCTATAAGCTTTAGAATTTTGTGCATAGCCAATAAAAATACTTTTAATTCCCCTCGGACCTAACTTGGTTTTGTGAGGATCAATAACTTTATAAAAATCTATACACCCCTACACTTTAATAAAATTTAAGTTAGGCTTTCTACCATTATTCCACACTTCATAAGGCGAAGCACGAAATTTCTTAGAAGGAACACTATTATAAATGAGGCATGATGTTAATAAAGTTTCACCCCATAAATTAAAAGGCAACTTTGCATTCATAAGCATTGCATTCACCATATCAACTAAGGATCTATTTTTTCTTTCAGCCAACCCATTTTGTTGAGGGGTATATGGGGCTGTTCTTTGGTGAATGATACCATTTTCTTCGCATAAAATGTTAAAGGATTAAGGAAAATATTCCCCTCATCTATCACTACGAAGCACTTTGATATTTTTATCCTTTTGATTTTCAACTTCGGATTTAAACTCCTTAAACTTATCAAATGCTTTGTCCTTGGTTTTTATTAAGTACACATATGTGTATCTTGAATAATTGTCAATAAACGTGATGAAATAATATTTTCCACCCCTTGTTAATTGACCATTTAACTCGTAAATATTAGAATGCACAAGTTCCAATAATTCAGAATTTCGTTCAACTTTAGAAAATGGTTTCTTAGTCATTTTGGCTTCTACACAAATTTCACATTTATCAACTCGTTCATCTTTGAAAATAATGTAATCATGCTTAGATATATAATGTAAATATCCCTAATTTAAGTGTCCTAGTCTAGCATGCCATAAAATAAAAGAAGAATCAACAACATAAGCAACATTACTAGTTTTATTAATAGATAACTTGAATATTCCATCAACAGAGTATCCTTTGCCTATGAACACTCCCTTATTAGTTACAATCACTTTCTCAGATTCTAGTACAACCTTAAATCCTTTCTTACATAACAGATCAACATAAAGTAAATTCTTCCTCAAATCTGGAACATGTTCACAAGGGTGAGTTTTTGTCTAGATATGAAGTTTAACTCCGCATTCCATTTCCCCATAACTTTTGCAGTAGCATGGTTTCCCCTCAGAACTTCTACAGACTCCCTCAACTCGTTGTAGTTTTTCAACATACTCTTATTGTTGCATTCATGAACAGTACCAGAATCAAGCCACCAATCAGGAGATACAACAACAGATGCCATATGCAACTCTGTTATCATTGCAACAAACTCTTATCCATCAGCCTCAACCACGTTTGCTTTGTTGTTGTTGTTGCCCGAACCAGAATTCCTATTTGAATTGGGATTCACTTGATTGTTCTTGAATCTACACTCTTTTATGTAATGCCTTTTTTTTTACCACAGTTGTAACAATGACAATGTTTCTTCACATTCGATTTTTTTAAATTTTTTTCTATGGTGCAAGGTTGTTTTGAACAGCCTGAATCGTGCCATAGGAAGTCCCACAATTAGGAACACTTTCAGAAACATGATTCACTTTAGAACCCATAAAGGATATGCTCTTGCACGATTCTCACTTTCAATTTGCAGATGAGTGGTGAACTTTTCAATAGTATAATTTTCAGAAGAATGAAGTACTTTCTTTCTAAATTCATGCCAAGTGGGAGGAAGTTTTGAAAATATTACCCCCACTTGAATGGCACCAGGTACACTAATTAGCAATTCACTCAATTGTGAAACTAGAATCTACAAGTCACGAACATGATTCATAATTGGCATATTTTCGATAAATTTAAATTCGAAATACTTCAATGCCAGAAATATGTATGTATCTTCTTTCATGTATTTATATTTTGATTCGAAGGCTGACCATACCTCTTTTGGCATTTTATAATTGCGATAGACATCATACAGCCTGTTGGTGAGTGAATTCAGAATGTACCCTTTGCACAACATCTCATCCTTCTCCCCATTCTTCTTGTCTATTTTCGCTTTCTTTTTTACTTCAGTAGTAGCATCTTTGGCCGGTTCTGCAACTGGTTCAAGTTTTGGATCCAACAGGTAATACAGATTCAAAGACAGCAAAAGCCATGACATGCGGCCCTGCCATCTGGTGTAGATTGTTTCATCAAAGTGACCGAATTTGTTGGATTCTTTCTCTTGAAACTGAACTTCCATCGTAGGATTCATGCATGTTTCCATGGCTATATATTGCCTTTAGATTGTTAGAAATATTGCAATAGAAACAAAAATAATATAAGTGTTTGCCTTGAGTCGTGAATAATCACTGTCCTAAAGACAATATTTTATGCGCTATAATTTTTTAAGAAAGAAATTAGCCTACATGATAAACAATGCTTACGAATTCGATTTGAGACAAGTGCAAAATATTGGATGATTAATTTGTCCATCAACAACTTATATTTATAGGCTATAAGACAACTTTTTCTGCAGATGCAACTTTTCAAAATTGGTGGGAAAATTCATACGAATGCAACACTATAGAAAGTTGCAACTTTTCGTTTAAATTACAATAAATAACATAATTAATTAATTCAAAATTCAAAAAATAATAATTTGAATTAATTAATTAACGAATATACTAATCTGAATTAATTAACAAAGCCCCAAGTTGCCCAAAGTGCCCAATCTTGACTTTAAATATGGGATATGTTCAAAGGCCAAAGCTCTTAGCCCAATCTAAAAGTCCAACACATGAATTAAACATACAAGTGGGCAACTACAAATAAACATACAAGCTTCTGCAGATTGAAGAGATGGGCAACTGAAGATATCACATTCACCAAGTCGGACCTTTTGGGACTCACTCCTCAGGCCATATAAGTTGGTAAGTTACAGTTCCTTATAATAGTAACATTTGATATGTGATGAGTGTCAAAAGTATGCATTATTAGACCTCATTATAAGGGGTAAAATGAATAACTACTTAAGTGATTAGTTAATTTCAGTAAGTTTTCGTGTATTTTAGGTTTTTATAGTTGTTTGGTGAAAACCTAGTGTTTTCGTGGAAAAACAAGCTAAAAGAGAATGAATTCACACAAGGCTATAAAATAGGATGAAAGAAAGAGTCCAATGAATAAAATGACAAGTGATTTAGGCAATGAACGAAGGAGTTAGAGCAAGAGCACCAAACATTACGCAATGTGGAGAAGCATAATGGAGCATTCAATCCAAGAGATTGTGACACAAGAAGATAGAGAATTACAGTTCAGGAGACATACCATTGGAAATCCACAGAAGTCAATGTTCCAACGCAAAATGTGGATCTCGATATTGACATCCAGAGAAGAACTTATAGCCAACCCCGTGAAGCTGCATAGAGTAGAAAAGACTCACGCAACCACCGCGCAACTAGCACCGTTTGGGTAGAAAGAGGCGCGACCCATGTGACTCGCACCTAGGCGCTCGACATCGACCGTGCAATATGCCAAAGCCACGTGACATGGTTCAGAACATCTGAAAACCCTAATTTTGGCCAAGCAACTACTTTTATCCATAAATAACACTAAGGTTGCATGCTTTTCACCACCAACGATTAACAACATCCATATCAATAGTACCACAATCAACCAGAATCATTCAAAAGCATTCAACAACACAACACACGCTTATTGAGATCATTAGCAAGGATTCAAGTCAAGATTCAGCCAAAAAGAGCGGAGCGACAGAGATTTAAGACTGAGACGCCAAATCCTTCCAAGATTGAGAGTTTATCTTTTCTTTACACTTTTCATTACGACGTTCTTGTCTATTTTTTATGTTGAACTTGTGATCATGAGTAGCTAATTACTTGTGTTTAGAGTTAAGGCGTAAATGAATATAAACCTATGGGATTTCTCACGTTTTGATTAAGACTTTTTGTTTTCGTGTTTATTCATCTATGATCTCAATGCTTTTGTGTATCTGTCGAATATATGAATGATTCAAAGTTATGGTTGATCACTACTGTCGTCACATAACATGTTATGTTGATTATTGAACATGAGAGTGCGCGGAAAGAGTATGATTTGACAATAGATCGTATTATATATATATGAGTGTCGGTTACAAGTGAACGGTCCAGCAATACAACGAGTCTATTTTAAATCAGGCCTACACTATGTATCTCGCGCAGACTTGGTCCGGAACACCTCGAACCAACGCCTCGATGCTTGGATAGCAGTGGGATATCGGTGACTAGATCGGACGTACGTCGGTGATTGTCTTCGATATGATATCGGTGATGCCCCCCGACGTGATATCGGTGATGTGGTGGTGTGACGTGTCAAAGGTACACGAGATAGTCCCGATGTCGAATGCGATATCGAGAGTCAGATCGGTGATGTATTTCGATGTGATGCGTGGTAGCTGAGGGATAATAATTGCTTGTTTTGGGATCTGGGCACCGCGTATTTATAGACCTCGGGATCCGGGAACCACAGTAACATATCGGTGATTATTACCAATATGATATCGAAAGTGGTCCCCGATATGGCCTAATATGGGCCTGGTTTGGGTCAGGCCCAATATGCGGGAAATGCCCATAGCGTGTAGTCCCCCAATTTGGGGATTCTTACCTTAGAGATAAGAATTCGCAAATTTAATTTTAAATTTCTGGGTTACCTGTACCCTTCGTCCCACCAGTTTAAATGTCGAAAATTAAATTTGCGGGGAATGCACTTGTGATGAACTTCGGTGGGCTCTCTAGTAAAGTGGATGTATAATTTGAGGTCCGTTTTTGAATTTTTAATCCGCCACACGGGATTTTTAAATTGCCCGCACATCTCGGGATTGCGCTCTGTGATGCACTTTGGTGATCCCCCTGTGCGTCTGTCCTTGCCCATTTCCTTTTATCTATATCGAATATCAGTACCGATGTGAGATCGAAACTATGTTTCGATCTAGCATCTCCGATATCTATCAATAGGGCTGTCAGGAAAGTGAAAACCCATTTTGGCTTTTAGCGAACTTTCGTTGTTCCTTCGAAAAGCACATCAAATTTGACTTTCGATATAGCATTCGATCTCGGTTTTGATATGTTCCTTTGATTTTAATTTTCGATATCGTATTCGATACCTTTTTCGATATCTCGTCCGATTTTGACTTTCATCCTTTAGCGCGTTAATATGTCGTTTGTCGGGGACAGTGTTGGTGCAAGTTTGCCCGAGATGGATTTCGAAGAGGGTGGAATGGAATACTCCAAAAACGAGATGTTTGGGCCTGATCAGTTGACTGGCGAACAGGGTGGTGCTGAATTTGCTGCTCCGCCCGAAGCTGCCGGCCCGGATGTGGACGAATGGGGCTTTGAGGTGAGCCCCCCAAAATATAAGACTTCCGAGAAGTACGAGGACATGAGGTCTCATGTTCCTCATCATGCTGGTTATTACTCCGAGGGGTATAAGGTCATATTTCCCAGTGCGGATCAACGAATGCATACTCCACCAAAAGGCTGCATTACTGTTAATGCCAAGCATTTCAAGAACGGACTGCGGTTCCTGATTGATTTTGTGGTTAGTGATATCGTAGCGAGCATCGGGATCTGCTTGGGACAGCTATCCCCCAATTCTCTGGGGTACATTGTAGCTTTTATTTGTGTTATGAGGGTGTTGGGTGCCCCTTGCGGAGCTAACGAGTCCTGGGAACTCTTTCGTGTCATGGTCAACAGGAAGGGTGGTGATAGAGGGTTCTTCTGTGTGCGAGCCCAGGCGGGACTTAGGTTCGTGCAATATACTCAATCTAACTATGGATTTGGAAATAAGTGCGAGTATATGTACATCCAGGAGAGGACGGCTGACGAGTTTCATGCGCTTCCTAGCGTGTGGTGTGAAGACACCAAATATGAGAGATGAGCCGCTGTCAGGCCTACTGCACACAGCCTCGAGTTTCTGAGGAAATCGATTAACCATCCGTACGACGGTACCCTGCTTTGTAGTGACATAGTTTTGCAAGCAAGTGGGATATCTCCCCTACGGTATAACGGTCCCTCTACACTCGGTAAGTGTTATATCTTTGTAAATTGATATCTCCCTCCTGATTTATTTCTTGATCCTCAATTTTATGTGTTTCGCAGCTGAGCTGGTGGAGTATTGTAGTCTAGATGCGATAGCGGAACGTAGACGGCCGGGGGCCGAAGCCGCTACAGATGACGCACCTCCACTCGTCAAGAAGAGGGGTCGTGAGGGCGTGCGCAAGAATGCGAAGAAATCTGTTCCCTCATCGAGTGGAAATACAGTCTGGGTAGGTAGTGCTTCGTAGTCTCAACCTGACGTTGATGTTGGGATGTCCATGGGGCGAAAGAGAAGGAAGGAAGAGGGTAGTTCAAGTGGGGATCACAGTGGTCTCTTCCGCTATGTAAGTAGTCTTTGTGCCATTGGATGTGTATTTCCTTTGGGTTTTCATTTGACTTAGCAATCGACTCCTTGTTGTGGGCGTGCATGTGGCTGGTTTTTTGAAAGGTTTCGTGGCAATGGCTGTTAAGGGCCAATCGGATCACGCCGAGTTACCAACGGTTTGCTCGAGAAACTGGGCGAATACGATCCTGTTGCTGCCGTACAGCTTCAACATGAGAGAGACGAGGCCATGGATATTTTGAAGGCCAACGAGAATAATGTGGGAGGCATGTTAAATGATAATAAAAGGTTGATCGCAGAGCTCAATGAGTCTCGATTTATCGCTGGGCAAGAGGCGTCTCGTCGGGAGGCACTTGAAGTTGAGGCCGCGATTCTGAAGGACCGACTAGCCCAGACTGAAAGGCACATGCGGTGCATGACGCTGAGCAAAAGCCAATTGACTAGTGCGGCCAAGCAGTTCCTTATGAGTCGGTCGTATAAGATGATGTGTGCTGAGCGGGGCTTGCTCGAGCGGGAGGAAGCCAAGGCCTCTGTCATAGGTCAAATTCAGCTGGAAGGTGGTTTCAAGGACGGTTACGATCCTTCAGCCATAATCCGTTAAAGGGGCCGGACGGGAAATTTCCTGAGGACTTCGACGATGACGACGAAGATTTGGAGCCAGAAGCGAAATACCGTGAGATTATTGAGCAGAAGAGTTTGGCGTTAATCCGCATTAAAGGGGCCCCTCGTTATCCCGGTTGAGAGTTTAGGATTCTGTATCTTTTCTTTCGGCGCAGTTGTCTCTGTAATATGACTCATTGTTTTGCCCGTTAATTCAATCGATCTTTTCCGCGTGTCCTGATATATATTTGTTCATACGTATTACATGGTATGATTGCTTGTGTTATCGTTACTCCTCCTTGCTGTGTCACCTATCGGTTACACCGGATTATGTCGACTAATCAAGCTAATCGCATGAAGGTGTTTCTGTTTCCGTGCTTTAGAGTGCGACCCCGTTATCACAAGAAATTTTTTCTTGGATCGACCCCGTTATCACAGGGGATTTTTTCTTGGATCGACCCCGTTATCACAGGGGATTTTTTCTTGATCGACCCCGTTATCACAGGGTATTTTTTCTTGGATTGGCCCCGTTATCATAGGGATTTTTTTCTTGGATCGACCCCGTTATCACAGGGGATTTTTTCTTGGATTGACCCGGTTATCACAGGGAATTTTTTCTTAATCAACCCTGTTATCAAAGGGGATTTTTCTTGGATTGGCCCTGTTATCACAGGGAATTTTTCTTGATCGACCCCGTTATCACAGGGGATTTTTTTCTTGGATTGGCCCCGTTATCACATGGAATATTTTCTTGATCGACCTCGTTATCACAGAGGATTTTTTCTTGGATTGGCCCCGTTATCACAGGGAATTTTTCTTGATCAACCTCGTTATCACATGGGATTTTTTCTTGGATTGCCCTGTTGTCACTGAGATTTTTTTCTTGATCGACCCCGTTATCATAGGGGATTTTTTCTTGGATTGGCCCCGTTATCACAGGGAATTTTTCTTGATCGACCCCGTTATCACAGGGGGTTTTTTCTTGGATTGGCCCCGTTATCACAGAGAATTTTTTCTTGATCGACCCTGTTATCACAGGGGATTTTTCCTTGGATTGGCCCCGTTATCACAGGGAATATTTTCTTGATCGACCCCGTTATCACAAGAAATTTTTTCTTGGATCGACCCCGTTATCACAGGGGATTTTTTCTTGGATCGACCCCGTTATCACAGGGGATTTTTTCTTGGATTGGCCCCGTTATCATAGGGATTTTTTTCTTGGATCGACCCCGTTATCACAGGGGATTTTTTCTTGGATTGACCCCGTTATCACAGGGAATTTTTTCTTAATCAACCCTGTTATCACAGGGGATTTTTCTTGGATTGACCCTGTTATCACAGGGAATTTTTCTTGATCGAACCCGTTATCACAGGGGATTTTTTTCTTGGATTGGCCCTGTTATCACAGGAAAATTTTTCTTGATCGACCTCGTTATCACAGGGGATTTTTTCTTGGATTGGCCCCGTTATCACAGGGAATTTTTCTTGATTGACCCCGTTATCACATGGGATTTTTTCTTGGATTGGCCCTGTTATCACAGGGAATTTTTTCTTGATCGACCCCGTTATCACAAGGGATGTTTTCTTGGATTGGCCCCGTTATCACAGGGAATATTTCTTGATCGACCCCGTTATCACAGGAAATTTTTTTTTGGATTGGCCCCGTTATCACAGGGAATTTTTTCTTGATCGACCCCATTATCACAAGATTTTTTCTTGGATTTGCCCCGTTTTCACAGGGAATTTTTTCTTGATCGACCCCGTTATCACAAGGGATTTTTTCTTGGATTGGCCCGGTTATCACAGGGAATTTTTTCTTGATCGACCCCGTTATCACAAGGAATTTTTAATTGATCGACCACGTTATCACAGGAATTTTTTTTTCTTGGGGGTAGGGGCGCATCCCGTTATCACAGGGAACCCGCTACCGTTGAAATGTTTATGATCGACCCCGTTATCACAGGGCATATTTTTCTTGTTGTAGGTGAGCTATTTCTTTGTCTTTTTGACTATGTCTCTTGGTGACCCTGTCGTCGTTGAATTTGCAGGTCATTAAGCCCTGTAAAACAGCACAGACAAGAAAGATTTTCGATGTAAAAGCTAATATGAAAGCATGGAATGATGTGCATGTGTTATCTGCGGGATGTTCCCTCAATCCGGGAATATCAGTTTAATACGAGAAAAGGTGTTTCCACTGTGCTCTATTGTGCCTGTTGTACCTGTTTTTACATGTTGTACCTGTTTAAATGGATTATATTGAATAATCTGGGGCAATGCCCCCTGAATCCCCCTTTTAATATTCTCTACGTCCTTTTCGAATATAGTAATGTGTGATCCTTCGAGCCATGTACCTGTTCGAGGGCGATGTGTTAAACATATATCTAGGGAAATACTCCCCAATTCTTAGTGCCATCCTCTGCACTTCTGTAATGTCCGCTTAGGACATATCCCTGCATGAAATATGAGATTCCGCCAAGCAACAAATAAAAAGGTAACGACGGATAACGGTCGAAGGCTAGGTAAACCCAACCCGCCTACGTATCCCGTTGAATGGGGAATCAGACCGGCGTAGTTCTCCCTGTTTTAAGTTACATGCCGACCCACGAATGGGCAAAATAAGAGATAATGGTCGAGGGCTAGGTAAACCTAACCCGCCTACGTATCCCGTTGCATGGGGAATCAGACCGGCATAGTTCCCCCTATTTTAAGTTATATGCCGACCCACAAAGGGGCAAAATAAGAGATAACGGTCGAGGGCTAGATAAACCTAACCCGCCTACGTATCCCGTTGAATGGGAAATCAGACCGGCGTAGTTTCCCCTATTTTAAGTTTACAACTTAACCCGCGATGGGGCAATGTTTCCAATGTTCAAGCTTAATTTAAAAATTACTGAAATGTAAAATATTGTCATGTTGTTCATCATGGTGATCACTCCATAGCTTGCCGATCTTGATTTGGTCCGATTGCTTCTTCCTCGGCTTCTCTAATTCTTGGCAACGTAAGAGAAGTGATGTAGCAGAACCAAGCTTCCTCCTATTTAGCGGCCACTTTTCCGACCCCTCCTCCTTCTGGGAATTTCATCTTTTGATGGAATGTGGATACCACCGCTCTTATCGCGTTAAGGGTCGGCCTGCCGATTATGACAGTGTATGTAAATGGTTGGTCCACGATTGTGTATTGAACATTAATAGTCCGCATGTGCGGTTCTTGTCCAAATGATGTGGGAAGGTTCACTTGCCCTAGAGGAATTGTCTCTGCTCCACCAAATCCTACCAGTGGCGTACGGACCTGTTCAACTACGTGGTGGCCGAGTGCCATCTTCTCCAAAGCATGCGCAAACATAACGTTGGTGGAGCTACCGTTGTCTATAAGTACCTTGTGTACAGCGTAGTTAGCGATATCAAGCTGAACAACCAGGGGACAGTCGAGCTCGCCTGCCTGGATGGCTTCGGGGCTGAGATCTAAAAGGTCCCTGCCGGAAAACGTGATAACCTCGTCTGGAAGCTCCTCAATCAACGTTGTGAATCTGAGGAATCGGTCCTCGTTCAATCCACGAGTTATCTTCTTCCTCTTGTTGGTGGAATCCGCTCATGCGGTCCCACCGCTTATCATATTAATCACCCCCTCGAAGGCGCATTATTTATCTTATCGCGTCCTTGTCCACTCTCAATTGCCTTAAGGCCCTCCCTTCTTGGGGATTGGGACCGCTCTCTTGATTCAGCATACTGCCCGCTCGCCTTAACGAACTCCATTAATCTCCCGTCCTTAATTAGTCTCTCGATCTCATCCTTCAGGTCATAGCAGTCCTTCGTGTCATGGCCTTTTTGGCGGTGATACTCGCAGTAGCGTCTAGATTTCTTGGTGAAATCCGTCTCCTTAATTTTCCGAGGCGCGCTTAGCCAACCTGCTTTGCGCGACGGCCAATATATTGCGAATGTCCTGATTGAGGGAGGTATATCTCTTTGGGGACCTGTCTCTTCCTCCCCTGCTCTTGTTCCATAGCTCTCTAACCCTTTCCCGGCTGGATTTCTGGGGTCTAAACTTAGCTGCCATCATCGCGTCTTCGTAAATCACAGTATGTGCCAACTCAATTATCCGATTGATGGTAGGTTCCGCGAGCTTGATCAACTCTTTGGCAAATCTGTTGTGTGTCGTTGCCCTGAATAGGGTCTGCAACACTTGTCCCCCGTAGGGGTTGTCCACCTTCAGTAGCTCCTCATTGAATCTGTTCATGAACTCGCCGAGAGTTTCTCTCTCTTTCTGTTTCACCGCTTCCAGTTGGTACATGCTTGTCTTCATTCGCTTCTGACTAGAAAAGTGGTTCTCCAACCTCTCCTTCATCTGCTCGAAGCTCGAAATAGATCCTGCTTTGATTCTGTTAAACCAGTCTAATGCTGCTCCTATCAGTGTTGTCGCCATTATTTTTGCCTTAATACCCTCGAAAAAATCTTGTAGGTTCAAGAGACTCTCCACGGCGTGGATGTGATCCCTCGGGTCACTCTTCCCATCATATGGTTTAATGGTTGGAATCTTGTCTCCTCTGTTGTAGCTCCACGACTTTCGTTCTGTCTCCCGGCTTCCATGCCCTTTGTCATTTTAACTGTTTCCCATAGCGTGTTACGTCTGTACTCCTCGAATGCCCCGGTCCTCCGGTCATTCTCAGTATCGTCACTTACTTCTACCCTCTCTTCACTTCCGGCTCCTGTCCAACAGCCTCTTCCCGCATTGTCCCTTCGACCCCCTTCCGGGATCTCCTCTTCGTCCCGTTCTTACCTTGTCCTTCGTCCCACCATGTGTGGAAACAAAGTCTCCATTGTAGCGTCTAGCGCCGCTTTCATAGAAGCGTTGATCTGTGGTAACATCTCTGGGCTTATGGTGGCAGGGGGAATGGTGCTCCGTCTTGTGCTAACTTTTTGTTTTCGTGTTTATTCATCTATGATCTCAATGCTTTTGTGTATATGTCCAATATATGAATGATTCAAAGTTATGGTTGATCACTACTGTCGCCACATAACATGTTATGTTGATTATTGAACATGAGAGTGCGTGGAAAGAGTATGATTTGACAATAGATCGTATTATATATATGAGTGTCGGTTACAAGTGAACGGTCTAGCAATACAACGAGTCTATCTCAAATCAGGCCTACAATATGTACCTCGCGTAGACTTGGTCTGAAACACCTCGAACCAACGCCTCGATGCTTGGATAGCAGTGGGATATCGGTGACTTGATCTAACGTACGTCGGTGATTGTCTTCGATATGATATCGGTGATGCCCCCCGACGTGATATCGGTGATGTGGTGGTGTGACGTGCCAAAGGTACATGAGATAGTCCCGATGTCAAATGTGATATCGAGAGTCAGATCGGTGATGTATTTCGATGTGATGCGTGGTAGCTGAGGGATAATAATTGCTTGTTTTGGGATCCGGGCACCGCGTATTTATAGACCTCGGGATCCGGGGACCACAATAACATATCGGTGATTATTACCGATATGATATCGAAAGTGGTCCCCGATATGGCCTAATATGGGCCTGGTTTGGGTCAGGCCCAATTTGCGGGAAATGCCCATATCAGAGTAATACAAGACATGTCCTCTTTTGTCCTCGAAAGAAGCATTTAACACATAGTAAATAACTTATTCAATGCATGTGAATGATATGAGAAAATCCGATAGAACCTGAATATCTAAACATCCATTCATCATCTGAATAAAGTTAAGTATTATTCACTAATCTCTTATTCAGTAAAAGTTTCGTTTTATTAAGTTTTGTTAAGTGAGAAAATCTACAACTCTGAATTATTAACCTTCTAAGAAAAAATTTAAGAGTAGCAAGATTGATTCATAGTTTTCGTGGGATAAGATGTTTGGGACGTAATTTATGAAATAGCTTATTACTTGATCGTGCACTTGCAAAGTATAGTAGTATTACTATTGCATTGTAATACACGCATCAAGTTTTTTGGCGTCATTGCAGTGCACCTCACTAGACAAGTCACGCGAGCAACGCGCGACATGGTGCGTGTCGCGCGCCGCATTGGACGACCAACATGAGCTATGCGCCACCACGCCTGAATTGCATTTCACAAAAAAGGAAGAAGAAGAAGAAGAGTTGAAGGAAATTAGAACTGCTGACAAAATTGGAAGAAGAAGAAGAGTTGGAGGGAATTAGAACTGAAGACAAGACTTCGTCATATTCTTCATTACCCTTTTCTTTTCTTACTCGATTTATTACTTTGAATGCATGATATAGCGCCTGAGTTTTTATCTTTTGATCACTATAGAATTGCTTGATTTCTTAATGTGTCCTAGATGTTCTTGATTACCGTTAGGTACATTTTTCATGATAGAGTTGTTATTATGCTAAGTAAACAAGAGTTATATTGTCTTCATCTAGTGATGATGATTCTAGGATACACACTTTCATGCTTTATAGGTTTTGCATTCTAAAGTAGTTCTCTCTTGTTTCTTCAATTTTTAGTATTGATGCATTCTACATGTGTTATTAATGTCTCTCAAATTTCAAGAACATGAGTTACATGAAATTTGATGTACGCACATATAACTTCTCTCCGCCGATCGACACCACCTTGGAATGGATGTATTATGTGGCAAGTATGATATTTGAGGAGATCAATCTGCTAAGAGGCATGCACTTACACTCACCAACACAAGTGCTACAGTTAGAGCTTTTAGCTCGCAATGAGAGTACTTTTGTTCTTATCTTTCTATTTGATGGAATGAAGACATCAAATATTTTAAGTGTGGGGGTGTGAGAGTTGTTACTCTGAGAAAATTGATATGAGAGTCTGCATCTTTTCTAAGAGATTTTCTGTAATCATGAATTTTGGTAATCTTATATGGTGTTGTTTTGATGAATATGATGGGAGTGGTTTTAATTCTTAACATTTATCAAAGTATGTACACATCCACACCAAATACACATGCTTGCTTAGTGAAAAGTGAGGATATTTGAGAATGGTGGACAAACTAGAAAACTTGAGGGTAGCTTTATGACTTTTAGAGCCTAAGTAATCCTTTCATGAAGTGAAAATGAAGGAAAATAAAATGGCCAAAAATTGAAGAGCCATTAAAAAAATGGAAGGCTAAAAACAAACAAACAAACAAACAAAAAAAAAAACCCAAGAAAACTAAAGAGCAAATAAGCCTCGTATAAAAACATACATGTTGGGAGTGGGGGGGGGGGGTAGTAAAAGAAAAAGAAAGAGTCCCACCTAGATAAGAGGAGAGGAGGCAAGAAAAGTAGAACTCTAAACTTTAGAATAGTCAACTCGGTGGAATACTCATAAGTCAGTCAATATAAGAAACTGAGCTGATCTATCCTTACATAATTACACACATGCTTCACGTGAAGCATGTTCTTGCATCTCTGTCTAGACTTATCACGTACATTGTCACTGATTTATATATCTCGATGATTTTAGAATTTTTAGACGAAGAGAGAATCAATCAGAAATTTCAGCACACTGGTTTTTAGTTGTGTTACTCGAGGACGACCAATAAGTTAACTGTGCAGGTATTTGATGAATGTCTAAAGTATGCATTATTAGACCTCATTATAAGGGGTTAAATGAAGAATTAAGTAAGTGATTAGTCTATTTCATTATATTTTCGTGTATTTCAAGTTTTTAGAGTCGTTTGATAAAAAACGAGCGAGAAGCAGAATGGTGCATTTATTCAAAGAGATAATGACAGAAGGAGACGAATAACTATAGTTGTGCAACATATCATTGGAAATCCACGGAAGTCAGTGTTCCAATACAAAAAGAGGATCTTGATTCCAACTTTCAAAGAATAAGTTATAGCCAAAACCGTAAAGCCGCGTAGAGCAAAAGAGAGCCACGCTACATTAGTCACGTGACTCGCGCTGTTTGGGTAGAAAGATGAGCCACCCACGTAACTCACGCCCCATGCGTGTAACATGTCAAAGCAGGGCGACATGGCCCCGAACATCTAAAAACCCAGATTTCGGTCCAGCAACTACTTTTACCTATAAATAACACTAGGGTTGCACGCTTTTCACCACCAACGAGCAACCACATTCATCTCGAAAGTACCAAAACCTACCACAATCATTCAAAATCATTCTATAACATAACACACACTTATTGAAATCATTAGCATGGATTCAAGTCAAGATTCAGTCAGAAGGAGCGAAGCAACAGTGATTGAAGACAGAGACGCCAAATCCTTCTAAGATTGAGAATTTATCTTTCCTTTACTATTACGATTTTCTTGTCTGCTTGTGATGTTAAACTTGTGATCATAAGTAGTTAATTCCTTATATTAGAGTTAAGACGTAATTAGATATGAACCTATGGGATTTCTTATGTTTTGATTAAGACTTTTTGTTTTTGTGTTTATTCATCTATCTTGATCTCAATGCTTTTGTGTATCTGGACAATACATGAACAATTAAAAGTTATGGTTGATCACTAGCATTATTACATAACACGTTCTGTTGTATAGTTGAACCTGAGAATGTGTGGAAAAAATAAGTCAGACCGTGTCCTGTTGTGGCCTCGAAAGAAGTTATGAACACATAGTCAATAAATTATTCAATGCATGTGAATGAAAGGAAAAAATCCAATGAAACCTGGATCTCTAAACATCCATCCATCATCAGATTAAGTTGAAGTATTATTCACCAGTCTCTTATTCAGTTAAAGTTTTGTTTGGTTAAGTGAGAAAGCCTACAATTTCGAATTATTGACCATCTGAGAATAGAATAAAAGTAACGAGATTGATTCATAGTCTTCGTGGGATAAGATACTAAGACGTAATTTGCGAACCACTTTATTACTTGACCGTGTACTTGCTCAGTATAGTAGTATTACTATTGCATTGTAATACATGCATCAATATCACTAATTATGACGTAATGAAGGTACTTGCTGACAACGGGAGTTCGGCCAACATAATTTTCTCCTGAACACTCCGCCATGATAGCACTTGGTGATAACAAGATTAAGCATGTAAGCACTCTATTCCATGGCTTCGGCATGGAGGAGGTTCTACCAGAGGGATCAGTCACTTTACCGACCTCTTTCAGTATCTACCCTAGGAGGAGAACTTTAAATATGAATGACCTGGTGGTCAATGAGCCATTTGCTTACAAGACCATAATTGGTCGCACAACTCTCAATGACTTCAGGGTCTTGGTCTCTACCTACCATGAGAAGATGAAGTTCATATTGCCTGGAGGTACTGGTAAAATGGTAGGAAATCACCAAGCAGCCAGGCTTTACTATGTGGTATCACTCAAACCGCAGCATAAGAAGGTTGAAGTGGCTCTCATTACTTTGGCTCCAGGAGAACAACCATTTTGGAATGATCGTCCCTTTGCTTTCATATATTATTAGACCTTGTTGACTCTTGAACAATGAACTATGTTTATTTATTCCCTAAATTCACCCCTCTTGAGGCTGGATTGTAATACTAAAAATAGGAACTATGACTACTTGAATCTTAAGTGATGTTGCGGGAAGCGCATGCAACTCGGATGTTAACCAAGCTCAACCCTATATTTAGCGATTATGTGATCTTTTTACTCCTGAACTTACTTGTTGCCTTTTTCAATATAGCTTTGAAAAGGTGCCTTACGACAACGAGATGAACGGATTCAACCATGAAATCTCAAAGAATGAATATTTCCCTTACGTTACATGTTTTTTTATAGATGGATAATTGTTGTAGCATGGGCAGATGCAAACCTAAAATCTCAAGGATGTGGCATTGTCCATCCCTAAAATGATCTGAGAGATGTACATTTGCTCTAAATACAGACAGACAGACGCAAAACTGACATATCAAGAAAGGTACTCTTCCCTAAGTAAACGATGAAGAAATGGACATCAGCCTGACATGGCTACATGCGAACCTGGGAGATAATGGTTATGCGTGACACAGATAACTTGATTCGAACATTGGCTGGTACAAGATAAAATCATTCAAAGCTATCAAGTGGAGTGCAACTTAGAATTTAACCAGAAAAAGAGACATATCTCGCCCAATAGCGTGTGTTCTAGAAACTCGAGAAGGTGACTGGCTTCATCTTAGAAGAACTTGTTTGACTTAAAAAAGTCACAAAGAGCACCCACGCTATAATAAATGCAAAGAACGGGATATAAAGAAAGACAATCGAATAAGCATGCAAAATCTTTAAATAGTTTAAGGAAAGTTAAAATTAAAAATATCACGACGACGCAGCACCCAAATAAGAGGATATCTAAAGAGTGATTAAAATTTCAAAACTTAAGAAAGTTTTTCAATCCCTCAAGTCGGTGCCCCGCCATCGCCTATCCTAAAATTATCAAAGCTAGAGGGTCGTCTTCTTCGTCGAACTCTTCGTAAGAGGAATGAGAGACGGAGTAGGAGGCATCCCAATCATAATAAGCTCTTGGTACTGCAACAACGACGCAAGTTGTTAGGTCCAGCAATGTCATCCTCGTCATCTGAATCTTCAAGGGGCTCTATATCAATGCCTAGTACAAGGTTCACACACCAAACATCAAAGCTACCCTTAAGATAGGCCATGGCATGAACTTTCCCCAAAGTGGCGACTAGAGCTTTCTTCAAATCCATAATGCGCCACTCTATGCTGATCTCTTGGAACGTGCGACTGCACACGAATTCTTAAGCAATGGCAATCCTCTGCTGAGATGCTTAAAGGTTGCATTGAAACACAACATGATAAATAAGCACGAAATTATGAATTTGAAGATGCAATTATCAGCGATATTCTTCACCTCATTAATGCCTCGGGAATAACCCTAGGCCTCTGCCACTTTCGCATCTTCCTTCACTTGCGCCAGCACACTCTCTAGTTCTTTTACCCTGGTAGCTAGCTGATCCTTCTCGACCCTAGCTTAATGACCTCTTCCTCATACTTCTTCTTCACATTTTTAGCGATAAGAGTCGCATCCCAATCAACAATAGCTTTCTGCAATGCCTCATCGACACGTTTTAACACTTTTTCCTTCTCTGCGTTAACAACCCTAACTAGCTCAGGATCACCGCCCCCGCAGCCTTCCAATCTCTTCCCACATCCTATTGATCTCTTCCTTATGATCGATGTCAATCTCATCTATGATTTGAGCCATGGTATCCACAACCCCACCAATATGTATCGATGAGCAACTTATCAAATTACCAACTTATGAAATCATACACAATAATAGTACATGACTCACCATAGTCATCATATGAAGCGTGACTTGGTGCAACCTGGCCCTGCTCCCATTCGACGCATACTTCCGTTGGAACCATTTTGGGAACATCATGCGCATATTTTTCAATGCCTCCTCCTCCGACAATGTGAATCCATCAAATTGAACAGCCGGTCCTCTAGCCCTTTGCCCCTCGAAGTCCTGCCTCTGACCTGACCACGACCACCACCAACACCACCTCCCTTCACCGTGGGTGCGATGGGGTTGGGCCTACGACCAATATTAGCCTCCTCACATCTTAGAGCATCAGGTTGGCTCCTCTTCTGCTCAATGATGTGTGAGGATTTGGAATCATCCCTGAGATCCACAATATCATTCTGTCTAGTTTCATCTAGGCTACCCCCTGAGCTCTCATTTCCTTGCATTAGGGAGCGCTCGACTCCATGCCCATGCTCATCCTTATCCAGGCGACCCCCTTGAGCTCCCCCAATGTCAAACACATTGTCCGCGAGAATAATCTGCGAACCCTTAGTACTATTCCCTCCCCTCACCTTTTTTAGAGGCAGAACTTGCACTGATACCGTCGCCTCAGCCTGAGCACAAGCAAGCTCGGTCAACAACATCTTCCACATGTGTGATTAATGACCCATCACCACTCTGCAAGTGAAAGAAGTTATGAGTTAGTCAAGTTGCAGACCAAA
Organism: Linaria vulgaris; assembly: GCA_948329865.1. Classification (NCBI taxonomy): domain Eukaryota; kingdom Viridiplantae; phylum Streptophyta; class Magnoliopsida; order Lamiales; family Plantaginaceae; genus Linaria; species Linaria vulgaris. The sequence goes on from OX415249.1 coordinate 71,347,997, forward strand.
AATAACTTTTCAACATATTATTATTACACAGGTTCTACCCAAAAGTTTCAATTCCATCATATGGACTTAGAGACAAGCCCCCGTCCCCCCGTCCCTAATAACCACCTCTTCAACTAGGAATGTCATATCAAACTCGTGATTTAACACAGATCATGCAGAAACCCTTCACTCTATCACGTTCTCCCAGTGATAATCTGCAAACTCCTAAGGGCACTCTCCTTGATGTAAAGGTATCGTTGCTTCCATTCCCTCCCATATCCAGTCTGGGCACCAATAAGGAACTTATAATTCTTGTGTGCCTTCAAGAAATAAAATTCATTTTCTTTGGAGTGCACTTGAAAGAGGCTTCAGAACTCTACTAACATACAAGGAGCACCCAATGCGTTCATTACAATAATGAATGGGATAATCGAGCCAATGACATTGGGAGTAAGTTGGCCAGGACAAACGCCAATGCTCCAAATTTTAGCCCGAACTGGAGCAGGAATGGGGAGTCGCAACCAATTGACTAGATGTTCGACAAAAGTTGTCATCCACCCTGGTTGTGGAGTATGCATCCTCTCATGCTTTGCTAGCATACGCAGAGCACAACTATCATTGATATTGTACTGTTTACTGTAATTTATGCGATCTTTTGTATCCAATGATATTTGATTTGTACAAGGTATCTCATGCCTCTTTTCTTTAGAGGCAGCATGCACAACTATTTCTTCGCTTTCATTGAATTCACTAGTCGCCCTATTGTCCGCCTAATTGTCAGTAGGGACGCGTTCATCACGTCCTTATACCTCACGATCGAAACTATCTTGGGACATCGAATCCTGAGTATTTCCAGATCCAGAAGATGACCACGTTATTTCTCGGGTTGTACGCAAATCACCTACACTATTAGATTATGAACATGAACTACTCGAACAACTATTTAAGGAACTTTTAACCTCACCGATCGTAGGCTCTACTTGGTTGGACATATCTTTAAAGAACTAGGAATGCAAGCAAAAAATGAACTACGCTAAAGTTTACGCTATTGTACATGATAATTAAATAAGTAAGCACATAGCTACATGCGCTTAGGCTGCAAAGAAAAAGACCTTGAAATAAAATAGAACTCTGCATTTCAAACAATCATAAATCTTAAATTTTTTCTTAGGCAAGTATCTCGAAAAACTGTTATATGAGAGTGTGTCTCGACTCACCTGAGTTTTGAGTCACTGAACTTTCCAGACATAAAACTTTTTAGATAAGAGCCAGTGACGCAAAACTTATTTGGAAGTAAGAATGACAAAAATGAGCTCACTAACTCTCTAGGTGTTGACCCAACCGCTTCCTGCATTTATTGTAGGTCTCAAAAGATTGTTTCGAAACCGACTCTCAACACATTATGAAATCCATATATCTTGAAAACATATTTTTGAGACAAATTCAAAAATTCTTACATTTAGGGGCATACATTGATTCAGGAATGACCAAAGCCAGTTAGCTAATTTGGCATTCGCTCATTACAAGACTGACTCCAAATAGGGAGACTATATGATATGGGCTTATTTGGTCTACCTATAAGAAATGAACTTGGACAGGCTCGACCTAAGAAAGGCCCACCGAAAGTTATCTTGAAAGTATTGTTTCGAGATAACCCTGTAAATGTCTCGAAAAACGTTTCGTAACACAACAGTTTTGACACACTTATGAATCCGAAGAGTAGTTCCGCATCCCGAGAACTATAAATACACCGGACCCGATAATTAAGGCAATTCATTAATTACTGTAGAAACTCTCACCTCTTGTATCGAGAGTTCGATCTCGACACATTCTTACTTTCGAGACAACAAGACTTTCGAGTGATTGTAACGGGGGTCTAGTATTTCGACTCAGACTCATCTTCGAGAGACATCCAATTTTGAGTGAAGTCGAGTTTCGAGAGAAGCCCCTTTTCGAGAGAAACTCAGGTTCGAGAAGTTTAGTTTCGAGGCCTGAGTGTTTTCGAGTTATTGGAGGACTCACTTCATATATAGTTACAATTCTACCATGCTTTCACGGTGTTCCTAACAAAGTTAGTTTATCTTGCGACTAGAAATGTCGAAAAATGTCGAAAAAATCTCAAAATAATACGGCTAAGAAATCTTAAAACCAAAACATTGATCCATGTCTATAACTTGAAAATGATAAATTTATACTCTAGACTTCTGAAAATGTGCAAACTCAACCACTAAATTAATTTAGCTGACAAAAATGCAATCACATTTGCAAATAAAACAACGAGATTTGGTATTAGGAGGAAGTATTTTGCTAATGTTGACAGGATAAAATTCTCCTTTCAAAAGTCATATTGGCAAATTGCATAACTGCCCCATTTGGTTGATGTCTTCTCTTTAGTTATTTATGTTCGATTCCCTCAATAATCCGATTAGAAGGAAAGCAATCATGTCGACAGTACCTTTGAATTTAAGCTGCTATTGTTGTAAGCCTAGTAGTACTAGTATTATCCACTATTACTCTCCCAAATTTGTTCATAGAGCTTCTCAACAATCACGAGTACAACCCATCATCTCCTTCAGTAAACCATCAAATGGGAAATTTCAAATTTGTTATGGAACAAGAGGGATTGTATCAGCAATGGCTTCTTCTGGGTAACCCATGTTTTTTTTTCTTTTTTTCCTTTCAGAATAAAGTGGAAAAACCCATCATAGAAATAAAAAATAATTTTCTCATATTTTGTTTATGGCCATTTTTTTTTTTTTTTGGTGTATAAAGTTTGGATCTTTAATGGCAGAAGTGTGAAAGAGGCCCTTCCACCAGCTCTTGACTCATCATCAGACCCACCAGCCATTTTTGATGGAATCCCCAAGTCAGCATCTACTACATTAATTCTGTTGTTATTACTCGATTATACTGTTGGTTTTCTGCACTTTGGTGTGAAGTAGAAAATGGCATTGCTACTCTAATGCTCAAGCTGCTTATGGATATTGTTCTTACTAATTTTGTTGATATTAGGCTATATATATCTTACTCGTGCCCATATGCTCAACGTGCGTGGATTACCCGGAACTGTAAGGTTGTCTATTGTTTTGCTTCTGCTGATATTCCTTTCCAAATATTATTTCAATTGGCTTACGATCAATGTATTTCTTATATAAAGTTTGTTGTCGGGTTTCTTTTATCAACAGGGATTGCAAGACAAAATAAAACTGGTTCCTATTAATCTTAAGAATAGGCCAGCATGGTACAAGGAGAAAGTTTACCCCCAAAATAAGGTATAAATTATGTTAATGCAAAATAACTACATTAATTTGTATGACGTCTAGTACTCTAAAGAACACAGTGTAATTGGTTTATAACAGGTATAAATTATGTGAAATTTCTAGGGAATATTTAGATGGTGTAGAGTTACCGAGACATTTTGGATGTAATCTAAAGTTATCAACTTCAGTTGTTTGTTCATATGTATTTTATGCATATTTTGTCCAGGTCCCTTCTCTTGAACATAATAATGAAGTCAAGGGGGAGAGTCTGGACTTGATTCGGTACATTGATATCAATTTTGAAGGGCCTTCACTTTTCCCTGATGTAAGATACTTTCAAACGCCTTTTTTAGATCAATTTTTAGTCCATTTGTTTCCTAATGCTACTTGTGGTAAAGCTCACATACTGAACAATGTAGGATCTAGAAAAGATAGAGTTTGGGGAGGAGTTACTGGCTTTTACCGGTCGCTTCAGCAAAGCTGTACTGTCTGCTTTGGAGGAAAACAAAATTAATGAAGCCGGTAATTTTTCCTTATTTGTGAACAAATGGAGTCCTGTTTGTGGAAGAATGATTTAGTAAAGTGCATGGTACAATTTTAATAGGTGCTGCTTTTGATGACATTGAGACTGCTCTTTCTAAATTTGGTGATGGGCCTTTTTTTCTTGGTCAATTCAGTTTGGTAAGCATTATGGTACATCGATTATTTTTTATCTTTCTTGTTAGTTGCAAGTATTTTCCCACAAAAGCAAAATTGAGGTCTGCAATTGAGTGCAATATTCATCATTTTCCTTTGGTAGTGATTCATATTCAACAGTTGATTTTAACGGAGATGGCCTATGTTTTTTTCGATCTTTCAGCAGTAGCTTTTTTTTTGCTCAACTGATTCGGCATGATTGACTCAGGTGGACATAGCTTATGCTCCTTTCATTGAAAGGTATAAGCCCTTCTTCTCGCAAGTGAAGAATTATGATATTGCAGTAGGCAGGCCCAGACTCGCTCTGTGGATTCAGGTTACACAGTATTAACTTATATACACTTCTACCATCTCCTATAAGATTGTCTTTGGATGGATAAAAGAGGATTGTGGCTTTAATCACATATCTTTTGCTTTCATATTATTCGTCTATTGCTATTTAATATCTCCGCGGGCGAAGTGTTTGATTATATTTCCCCGATGAATGTACTGTTGATGGGAAACAATAGGTGTAAATGGGTAAGATTTCCTTGTCTACTAAACCCGGAAAACATTCACGGGGTTCTAAATATAGGCCCAAACTCGAAATGGTTGACCAAGTCTATAAGTGCTTTGGGTCTTGACTCGAATGGTCTTAGAACGTTCTATCTTCAAGTGTCACGATGATCCACTTTCATTATCAGAACTAAGTATATTGTACCAAGACTTTGTTCTCCTTATCTTAAAACTTTACTAATTAAAAAGGAAATATTTTAAAGAAATCAAAAGAGCAAAAATAAATTTTAAAATTTATGTAATATATGAAAGAAAAGACTCCCCATCCACTGCCACAAGCAGATCTTTTTGCTGCGTTGTTATGGTCATGGCTACGGGAGGTGGGAAGGGTTAGCTCTCATTTATTTGTTTAAGATATTTTCATATCTGCATAGGTTAATTTAGTTTTCCACCCTTGAATATTTCTTCTATATATTTTTTGACTAATTTATGTTGCTTAATTCATTCTAATTTGTTACTATGTTTATTCTCTTATTGTCTTCATCTAAAAGATAACAGATGGTTTCTATGACACCATTTGCATGTATTTTTCTTTTAATATGATGATTCAACTGCAATGCTTGAGAAAAAAACTGTTATCTTTTAATATGATTGGTGAAAACGAGTTATGATCAAAAAGAAAGTTTGTCGTCCATATGACCATGTGAAAAATAAATTACTTTTTGGAATATAATTATAATGTAATATGATCGTAGACATGCTACACATTGAAGATGTCGAACTGAAAAATGATGTTTTACTATCTTTGTAGGCATATGAGCTATTTCTCTAATTTTAACTAATTTTTCTATTTATTTATTTGGTTTTATCTTGATTTGTTTTGCCAAATATTAGATATAACTAAGTTACTTTAGATCTACTTTTACAATATTAAGTATCTATTTTCTGAAATTAATTGTAACTTTATGATGGTTCATCAATTTGGTAATGAATAATGAGGGGTTGGGACCTAAAGAATAGTAGAATGCTTAGGGGGACTTTGGATCTGCTCATCCTATCTAAGGCTAACAATTTTAAATCCGAATCCATGTTCAATTTGATCATGCTCAGCTATGGATTTGCATCTGGATCTAACATATTGCTGATAAACCCCCAAATTCAGTCAATCTTATTGATGAACAAACACGAATCTGACACTATCGATTCAGCATTTTCAAGCATAAACATTTCACTCCAATCTGAACACCACAGCTTAAAACTTGTCTTTTAGCTCAATTATTCAAGCAGCATTCTTTTGGCAGGAGATGAACAAGATTGAAGGATACACGCAAACTCAGCGCGACCCAAAGGATCACATTGAGACCTACAAGAAACGTTTTGCAATTGTATATATCATCTCTTATCCTTCTTATGAGTTACTATAATTTTCATGAAGTCAACAGGCTTGACAGGTTGTGCACAATTTTATTTGGTTTCTTAACTGACACCTCGTTTTCTTTTGCTTCAGCCTTCTCCCTGAACACTTTGGTGGTCCCACATGAGCTGAAAACTGAAGTTTTGGGGAAAAGCACATCGAAATACCAAATGTCGATATTGCTCTTCAAAGTAGAACATACTCAGTTGTGTTTAGATCTTACATGTTCAAGAAATGTAATGTAAGTTATAATCTATGTAGGATTGTTTTCCGTCGATGCATTTTCTTATCCCTACATTTTTATATTTGTTTTATCAAAAAATATACGGAGATCAATATTGTTGTTTCTGGTACCAGTATGCAAACTTTATGTTGAGCAAATACTGTTTCATTGTTTCGGCGCTTTCAGTTGAGTCCTGCTGCCCTGATGCAAGAGATCTCGATGGAAGTCGAATCCGTGTAAATTTTTTAATCTAGGGAAGTAAGCTAAATTTTTATCTCCGTTATCAACCCCAAAGTTTCTTTTGATAAACTCAGGTTTTGTTATAATTGTCGTCAATTGAATTCGTTCACCACTTTTCAAATAATAAAGGGGTTTTGCCAAATTGCCCTGATGCAAGAGATCTCGATGGAAGTCGAATCCGTGTAAATTTTTTAATCTAGGGAAGTAAGCTAAATTTTTATCTCCGTTATCAACCCCAAAGTTTCTTTTGATAAACTCAGGTTTTGTTATAAGTGTCGTCAATTGAATTCGTTCACCACTTTTCAAATAATAAAGGGGTTTTGCCAAATTGCCCTAATGCAAGAGATCTCGATGGAAGTCGAATCCGTGTAAATTTTTTAATCAAGGGAAGTAAGCTAAATTTGTATCTCTGTTATCAACCCCAAAGTTTCTTTTGATAAACTCAGTTTCTGTTATAATTGTCGTCAATTGAATTCGTTCACCACTTTTCAAATAATAAAGGGGTTTTGCCAAATTGTCGGAGTGTTACGCCAAATTGGTTAACTACCCATCAGATGAGCAAGAATTCTTCTATAATCACAAATAGTTGCACTAGCACTACCCTCCTATTTGTTTCTGAGCTGTTACATTTTAATAGTGAAAATACTTAAAATTTCTAAAGTTTCTGTTTTGTTTTCGTAGTTATAAATTCAACTTAAGTGTTTCTTTGAAAAAATTATAAGTAAAAGTACAAAGTAGAATATAAACACATTATCCTCCTCCTTGATTAAGATAAACTTTTCAGTGTACATCATCAGTGAATTTAACGATGTCTGCACGAAGTGACACTGTATATCTATATTTGAGTAGCACCATTTGACACATAAGAAGATGGATCACCTATGTTCCATATATCGACCCAAGGGCATATTGGTACGACATAGCCAAGGCAACTGATGATATCCCCCTAGGACTATTAACCTTTATATTTCACGAATTCCAGAAACTTTTTTAAATCAAATAAAATCAATTATTTGAATTCTGTCCTAGCTAAATTATCAGACTCCTACGACTTGTGATACTTTATTGGAGTCACAACTCTCTTTCATTGTCAGTTGGAACAGATAATGAAGGTAATCAACAGAGTAAAGTCCCCGCCAAAGAAAAAGAAATATGCTCTCGTTCAAAGTAATAAGAAATACTGCAAGGTACTAGGAATTTAAACATCAGACAGAAAGAAACTTCTTAAACTCAGAGTAGCAGAAAGTTGCCAACTTCCTCTTAACCAGAGACCATACATGCCCTTGAAATTGACAAACTTTCAGAGATCCTACTTCATTGAGGCACAGAACATCAAAACGATATGAAAAGACGTGTATGAAGAGTAATCGTAGAATTCCGAGTAGAGTCTACACATAATGTCTGATACACTTATCGATGCATTATATCACACATTCAATCTATTAGTTGAACTATATGTAAGACTGTAAAGAGATGGAAAAAGCTTCCTTTACAAGCCATATCTCGAACAGCCAAAAATGTAGATGTTACCTTTACCAACAATGGTTCAGTAGTTATAGCTAGCTATATTTGGAGTTTGAGGGCTCAATGAATGCTGCTGAAAGCAGTTGCAGAAAATTGTGATTTAGATGTCATCCTTGAGTAGGGAGTGGTAACACAACAGAATCTTGATGATGCTGCTGAAGGCAAGAGCGGCGTTGAGATTACCACACCGTGCCTTTCTTTTTCCAAAGGAACTACTTCAGAGTTTATCCCGCTTGCCATTTCCTACAAGTCAGAAAATAAATGTATCATCATTACTTACTGTATGATTGAATCACACCTCTTTTGTGATTGACACGAGATTTTCATTTGTAGCATTGTCTCGAGGAATTCAAATGGTACACGAGAGGCATTTCATCTGTCTCTCTCAATGGACGCACAAAGAAGGTAATTGGAATCAAGTTCTCTAACACAAGAATTAGCCTCTTCCCCCTCCCCCAACACAGACACACACAAAAATGTTTGTAGTAGACTTGCTTGATAAGATGCTTTGAAATGACATTCAACAAATGTAACATTTGAGCATAATTCTTTAACAAGAAACATTATGCATGCTTAGTAACCTTAAAGTTTGTTTCATAGGCAATATTGCAGAACAGGTGAGGAAAAAAAGAAAACACCTTATTGCTTGGTGCCAGACCAGAATATATCCCAGGCCACATTGGAGCAGACGCTGTTGCTCTTACTAGTCCGTGAGGAGAAGCAGAAGGGATTCCAGTCTGTCAGATTGAATAAAGATATCGTCACAAGTTATGATAAATGGACCACCTTGTATTGACATATCAACTGGAGATTTTGCCTATGGAGGATAATAATACTGTCTGAATGGGGCCTAAGGAGGGATTGACATTCCTTCTAAAATGTCACAATATAAGATAATATGGTGGGAAGGCACAACTGATAAAGCCATAATATAACATTCGACAACATTACTCTTCGCTAAAGCCATAACTAGCAATAATCAACAAGCAAGTCAAGAATGAATCTCAGCGAAAGGAAAGTAATTAGAAATTTGGGCGACTATTAAGCATATTGTAAAGAGCATGGTACCTTTACTCTCTTCCAATCAGGAGATCCAGGAAAGTAAGAGTGAAGATTCCTGGCAGTGTAATTCTCCTGTAGACCTTCCGGACCTAGAGATATATTAAGGTTGAGATCAAGACTACCATCACTACCTGCATCGACAAGTTTATATATTCAACAATAAGAAATTAGCTGTCAGTTTTGTTTAGGAGACCATGAGAAAGAGAAGAACATGGAGAAACCGAGCAAAATGGAAGTTATAATATACCTCCATTTCCAGAATTGATGTTTATCTCTGTGTCATAGTTACGAAGGTCAATACTGGGGATGGCTTCTGTGACATTAGACTTGATGACTCCTTGATCATAGGCCCTGAATCAAAGCAGAAATTAACATTTGCTTAGTGAAGGCCACATTCAAGTAAGCAGTATGGATTCTTGATCATAAGAAGCTTGCAGCTTCACTGTCAATAGCCCAAGATACATATACAGGAAACAGACCTTTGTAATTTTGCAGATATCAATGTCCCTCTGAGCATTTCACTATCCTAATTTTGCTTTCTCATGCATAAAGCATAGATGGATTACAGAAAATGAAATCACATTGGTACTTGATTAGTAAATGATTCAAGAAAAGGAAAATCATTACCTCTTTCCTACGAACGGACCCATTCGACCTTCCCATTGACCACATTCATTCAGGGTAACTTCTCTGTACTTTGAGCTACCTCGAGAGGACCCATTCTTTTGGCGGCGAAGAATTTGAACGAATTCTGCCTTAGTCAAGTTCATCGTCTGCATACCATCAATTTATTAATAAGGCTAACTGGGCAATTTGGTTTAGTGAAACAAAGAAATGCAGCAGTTATCTATGATGCCGCCCAACCTGTTTCATTTCCTCCTCATAATCACCAAAATTGAAATTAATGTCAGCATCAACTCCACGGAACTTGATTGCAGCACGATCGTAGGCCCTAAATCATCCAAACAGAATTTATGAAAATCCTAATATTAATCAAGATTGAAACGACGCAAATCCTTAGTCGCATAAGATATTCATTCGTACCTAGCTGCAGAATGAGCTGTGTCGAATCCTCCTACAAATAAACATAAACTCCGATCATTATCATAGCCAAAACCAAACTATAGCAACAGATTTTCACAACCAATTACTGATGGATTCTCACAAGAACAGATATTAGTACATAATTAGGTAAATCGGATCGTATCTTACCCAAATAAACTTGTTTACCGCAATCCCTGCGAACAAACACGAATACCGCATTAAGAACCGTAAATTACGACTGTATCGAGCAATTTACACATTCACATGCATGCAGCAAACACACACACACACTAACATGAACTCATCATTTTTCATATAAACGCACGAACCAGATGTGCGATTCCCATCTTCCAGTTCTCCGGTAGAATGTTACGCCGCGGTACTGCGAGCTCCGGGAACGGGGCCCACGCCTGGTCTTCTTCACCTGTTGCACCACCGGATTATTCGCCCCATTGTAAATTCCCAATTTTACCCCTGATTCCTCAGGCACCGATAAATTGAGCCAGTACTTGGCAGTTACCGCTACATGAGGCGGCGACGAAGCATCGGTCGCCGGAAATAGCTGCAGCTCATTAACGACGCCGTCTTGTTCGATTTGGTTGAGTATTGAAAAACTGATGAGGGGTAGTACTGTTGAGGTGCTGGAGTCGAGCTCATCAATGGCGGTGTTATCAGTGGTGGTGGAAGTTAGGGAGTCGGCGGTGGGTGTTTTCCGGTGATCGTCGTCGTCGGTTGCGGCGTCGACATTGAGATCCAACATTTTTCAATCTCTCGACTGAATTGTTTGTGCGTCAAGGAACAAAAAACCGTTACGTAATTATTTATTATGATGAATACCTTTTTTTTTTGGCACAAATCAATAAAGTGTTTGTGTGTGTGTGTGAGAGAGAGAGAGAGAGAAGGTTGTTAGTAGTGCGTGTTTGTGTGTGTGAAAATGGTGGTCAGAGGAGTAGTTAGTTAGTTGTATACGTTGAATGGAGTCATTGGTGGTGTCACATTTTTCTTTGATTTCAAATTGAAAGGAGAAAGGCGAGTAAATGTGTATGTGTAAGATTGTAAATTTGCAATTATTAGTTGTATGTAATTTGAATGCAACAGTAATTTAACAAACACAGTGTTCAATAAATTATTATGTTTTGGTTGTATTTAATATTATACGCCAAATAAATTAATTAGAAACAAGGCATTTGTATTTCATTCATCAATACCAGAACACAAATTAAATAAGTATCCACACTAGGTACATCAATCTATTGCCTAGTAGTAAATAAACACTGAATCAATCGCAATGCGAATAAAAACTCCCAAACCAAAAGGAGACAGAGCCTCCGACTTCTTAATGAATTAAGCTGGGAATCAATCAATAGAACAGGACAGACATAGGGTATCGGCCGGATCAATTGTTGGAGTAGCAATCCATTATCAGCCTAGATGTTGTTGATCGAGCCAAGGGATGCACCTTAGATTATATTTGCGTGGTTTGCTTCCATACAATGGGGATGATTAACGTTGCGGATGATGATTAAGCTAGCAAGAATACATGGTATCACCACCAAAACATAGAAACATAATGAAGTTTGCTTCTAATGTTTCTAAACATAGAAATAAAAAAATTGTTTCTAATGATATAAAACTCTAGGGATAAATGCATTAAACTCCCTGAACTATGCAAGTTTTTGCGTTTTCATCCTTAAACTAAATAAATAAGCGCTTTGCCCCCTAAACTATGCAATTCTGTGCGATTTGTCCCCGGTCGGGTTTTCGAGTAAAATGCAAAAAACTACCCTGTGTTATTTCTAATTGGCAAAAAAACCCCTGTGTTATTTTTATTAGCAAAAAACCCCCTGTGTTATTTGGTCAAAGGCGAAAAACTCCCTATCGTACAATTTTGTAAGTCACGCGCCTGAACTGCGACTTGAACTTTAAATTTCGGCAGAGCTATTAGCAAAAACTACCCTTGTGTTCTCTAATTGGCAAATAACCCCATGTGTTATTTTAATTGGCAGAAACCCCCATGTGTTATTCATAAATTAGCAAAAACCCCCTTCATGACATATTTTATAATGACAGTACCAATAATTAAGGATTTATAAGTATTACAATTTTATAATAAACATATACTTGTAACAATAAATATTATGCATCGTGTTATAAATTTTTTAGATTTTTTTAAAATTGTATAAAAACATAATAAAATTAGTCGGTACCGTAATTATATTCTTACAGATCTAAAAACTAAGGTTTTCTTCAAAATTAATAAACAAAAATATGCATACAATTTAATTCGAACATTATTAGTTCCATATGTATCAAAGACATACAATAAAAATCATATTTTGAGATCAATCTCAGTATGTGCGAATTAATTCAGTGTAGTAGGAGGTTTTTTTACTAATTTTGAAATAACACAGGGGTTTTTTTGCCAATTAAAATAACACAGGGGGTTATTTGCCAATTAGAGATAACACAGAGGTAGTTTTTGCTATTTACCCAATTTCGGCTTTTTAAAGTTTTTTTGAGACTATTTTACCCTTGTGGGGTTTAATTTTGACGTAATTAAAAAAGGGGTAAAATAGTCCTTTCGCGAGCGGTCAACTATTAAATTTGAGTAGGGGGCGGTGTGCTAAGGTTGAAAAAACACAGGGGGGGTTTTGCTAATAAAAATAACACAGGGGTTTTTTTGCCAATTAGAAATAACACAGGGTAGTTTTTTGCATTTTACTCCCGGGTTTTCGGCTATTTTTGGCCATTCTTGGCCGGAATTTCTCCCCTTACCCGACACATATGTGTTGTACTAGATGTATATTAGTAGTTGATGACAAAAAGTAGGCGAAAAAACACCTCGAACGGGGCATATTCCGGCCAAAATGTGATTTCCTCTTCAGTGTATTTTAGCCGAAATATGCCCCGTTCGAGGTGTTTTTTCGCCTACTTTTTGTCATCAACTACTAATATACATCTAGTACAACACATATGTGTCGGGTAAGGGGAAAAATTCCGGCAAAAAATGGCCAAAAATAGCCGAAAACCCGGTCAGGGGGCAAATCGCACAAAATTACATAGTTTAGGGGGCAAAGCGCTTATTTATTTAGTTTAAGGACAAAAACGCAAAAACCTGCATAGTTCAGAGTTTAATGCATTTATCCCAAAGCTCTATTATAACTTTCTACGTTTTTAATAGCATTATTTCTCTTTCTAACAACTTTGACAGCTTGATATTAAACAATTTTTTTGACCATTGATATTAATCAATTTTACTCTTCTTTTGCTTGAATTCTCTCATCAAATTTTTATTCTTTTGTATATCTATGCCCAATCTTAATATTTGGAACATTTTGTTTTTATGTAACTTTAAGGTGTAAACTATATAGATTAAAATTTAATTAAAGGGAGTAAAGTAGAGCTTTCGATTTTAGGGTGCAAAATTCGGGAAAATTAGTTAGGGTGTAAAGTAGCATTTTAAAACTTGAGGGGTGCATGTAAAGTTGAGTTTTAGTATTTTAAGACAGCGAATCGACCGCTTGACAACCGGGAGAACAAAACGAAGAAATTTATTTCCACCCTTCCGAAAATAGTATAGGAAGAACAAAAAAAAAAGAAAAAATGTTAAAGAGGCATTCACAGACAAAAATACTAGAGGAGGTTCTTGTCGTTCAACCAACACGGGAGGGAATCTACGAAGAAATAGTCTGTTAATTTTAGTTGGAAAGTTGACCCCGGGCAATTTTCACAAAGTCGAATAGTTGAAGTAGCACTTTTCTCTTTTTGAAACGTTGGGAACAAATTGTGAAACATGCTATATAATAAGGGATTTAACGATTTATCCGCTCTTCTGATAATTGGTGTAAAATCTTCAGTTCTAGGAGCACATTGATGAACTCTCACAAAAGCATTTCAGTTGGCTGTAGAGATATACATATTAATATAAAATTTAATACTCGCTGGAAGCAATTTCATTATATATATATATATAATTACGAGTACGAGTTTGTCACACCAATTCGCTTAATAAAATTAAAATCTAACATTTGACGCTGTTTGAAGGTAATTGCAATGGGATAGCTTAGTGTTTATTGAAAGCGCACCCTTATCCAAAGTTGGCATGTGTACGAGAATTCGCCCCTTCCCTAGTATCAAAGGACAAACTCTCAACTCTCAAGATTTCAAGTTTACAAACTTGTTTCGTGGCCAGTGGGTGTCCATTTCTTTATGATCCCGTAGACCTGTCAAATGATAATGATGTGGGGATATGTAGTCAAAGAAAGGATACCTCTTTGTCGGACTTCAGTGTCATTGATCTACTATTTTTTTATTTTTTGAACAAGAGATCTTCTTAATTCAATTGAGTTTCTTTTATTTATCAAAGCAATTAACAATTTCTATCAAAAAAAAAAGCAATTAACAATTTAACATAAACAACTGACATGAACTCGAGACACTTCTTATTCAAAAAGAAAATCATTACACTTCATCTAGGTCCATCAATTGCATGAAAGACTACAAGTGAACGTGAAATTACTTTCTGGAAGTCCGATTATGGGAAACTTTTAATTTTGGCCTATGTATTAAGTTGGTTTTTTCAATTTTGATCCACTAATTTGGTACTCAATACTTTTTGACTTTTCGTATGTTAATTTAGCACTTTGATCAATTTCAGCCAAAAAAACGTCACGTGACGTCCACATCACTTGGAATGTTAATTTTGGCCCACTAATTAACTTGGCTCCATTTCACTCTTGATCCACTAAATAATTATTTTTCTTTACTAACTAGGCACTTCGATTAATTTTGACCCAAAAGTGGCATATATCGTCACGTGACATCGTCGTAAATTAGATGGATTTAACTTCTACGACGCCGAGTTATATGTACAAAAAATGTATGAGACTCATATGTAAATATTATATATATATATATATATATGTGCACATGCATATATAAGCACAAATTTAAGCAAATATTGGCATAGAATAAAAAAAAACTGGATCTCCCTTATTCAAAGGATAGCTCACATTTCTCACGTTATGCAATTGGTTGCGATTTCTCCTTTATTTTGTTTTTTGTCTACGAATAATTTTGTTATTTGTTATGCTCTAGCAAAAATAGGTAAATAAAAAATTACATGAAAAACACATTGGCAAAATACTCCAACGTATCGATAGAATCCATGTGGCGTCAATATCACGTGAACAAATATGGCATCTTTAGGCTAAAATTGATCAAATTGTCAAGTTAGTGGACGAAGATTATCAATAGTCAAATTAGTATGTTAAAATTGTCATGGAGCCAAATTCGTAGACCAAAATTAAAATAAAAATAAAAATTAGGTGACATGGATGCCACATAGCATTTTGGGCTAAAATTAATCGCAGTGCCAAATTGGTAGACGAAAACTATTAAGTACTAAATGAATAGACCAAAAATGAATGGACCCAAGTTAGTGGAACAAAATTGGAAAACTCCCTCTTTTTACATACTCATTACACTTTAATTTTTGTATCCAAATATTAAGAATATGTTATATATTACTGGGGAAAAAAGTTAAAATTATAATATGTGCGATATTTTACTATAAAAAAGTTGAAACACTTGTTTTTTATGTGAGTGGTATTAAAGCCCAATAACGGCTGGTATAATTATGCAGCAAGATATCAAACATAAATTATACTTTTTTGGATTTCATTCATAAGCAAGTACATTATTACTTCAAAGTAAGTTCTAACTTCTAGTAAAAAATCTCATAAAATTAATTATATAAGAACTCGTTTCCTTTCAAAGTTAATAGTCGCATGACTATTAATTTATCTTTACTAATATGCTTGGGTATTATTATTATATTACATGGTTAGTCAAATTACTACCCTAAATTAAACCCAATCCAAATAAATAATACTACGTTTGCTTAGGTTAATTGACTAAATATTTTTAATCTTGCCACTTATTTGTGTTAAATGATCTCCTTACCCTTATTCTAATTTTTAACTACACACCCACCTTGTCATAACAAATCTTTATACGTCCTTAGGAAAACCAAATTTTTACATTTGTAGAAGATGGTCATTCAACAATATTTTTGGAACAATAAAGGATTGTTGCATTTGTACCTATGTTGCACGGGTTCGGATACGGCGATACAGGTACGGTACTGTACGGATACGTTGGTACAATTTTTTTTTAAAACAACTGATACTGATACGGCAAAGATACGTCTATATATAATAAATTATGGGCGATTTATTATTTTTGCCCTTTATTTTATATAACTTCAAGTTTTGCCCTTTTTCTTATCGGGCTTTTTTTTTGCCCGTTAACTTTATTATTTTGTTTTAATTTTGCCAGGTGGGCTTCGCTGAGGGCTGAGTCGAAGCCCAGTCGACGTGGCAACCCACGTGGCGTACACACGACGGCCACGTGGCACCACGTCAACAATTTTTTTTTTAAAAAAAATTCTTGAGAAAATTTAATTTTTAAAACTGAGAAGTTGTATCTTGAGAAGTTTTAAATTCTGTTGTTGTTAACGGGTTTTGAATTATTTTCTATTAACTGAATTATTTATTTGGGTTGGAACGCCTTTGCCCGTGGTTCAGAAACTAAATGCTATGCTAACAAGAGAGAAAAATTGACAAGGACCTTCCTTCCTTTTATTGACTATATTCCACTCTCTTTTCCGAGTTGTTTTCCTCCCCTCTTCTTTCCTTTTCTGTCTCTCCCCTTTATATAGATTTTGGTAAGGGCATGTGTCATAGTGCATGCTTTTACAGGTGTCGTTACGCATGTGGTGGTGTTCACACGTGTTACAATGTTTATTCAACCAATAAGATAACGTGTTTGTCTTGAGTGCTGACTGTATCTTTCCTTCTTCCGAGGGCTTTGGTCTTTTTTAGGATACAGTGTAGACTGTCTTCTTGGCTCCCGAGAGTTCATTACGTCAAAGGGAGACTCGAGGGTTGAGTTTGAGTGTTCTCTTGGTGGTAGTGCTTCTCCGAGAGGTGTGTATTCCGGGGTGTTGGCTTCAAGGGACTCTCCGAGGGGTGTTCGTTCATGGTTGATCTCCGAGAGGTTTCGAGCTATCTTTGGTAGGTGTTTTCTTTCTCCGAGTGTCCGGAGAGAATTGTTCTGTAGTTGTTGAGTTATTGTAAAGTTCTGATTTCTGAGCTGGTCGTCGGAAGTAGTGTTCCGAGAGCTTTCGTGTTTGGAGTGTATAGCAAGGAAGGGTTTTTGTCAAGGTTCTGGGACTCTGTTGGTTTCCAATGGCTCCAGTGGGCTTTGATAGATTGGTCCCTTTAGCTCATTCTTTCCGAGAGTTCATTTTTCTTGGAGAAGCAGCATGAGTGGGGCGGAGTATTTGCCCAATACTGAAGGAGTTCCGATAGCAGTTAGTCTGTGAGACTCTGCCTTGGTCTCGTTTTTCTCCTGTTGCTTTTGCTCCAGTATTTGTTGTGTTGGAGATGTGCTCCGAGGGATATTTGAGGCGTGATACCTGTATCGTGGAGGCAGGTCGCATAATCATACAATAATATATTTGGTAATTCCAGTAATTGATTCATTGTTTATTTCAAGCAGGTGAATTATCATCCTGTTAACAAACCTCCCCAAGTTTGTAGTGCAGTTAGTTATTGTTACTGCACTAGAAACTTAATAGTTTAAAGGGTACGAGAGTTCTGGTATCGTACATTTTATCAAGTATACGCTGAATGTTCCACAAGGCCTCGTAGAACTCTTCAGGGATGTCGTAAACACTCGTCAGTGACATTTATGTTTTGTTCGACGTTTCCCTCGTTCTTGGCATTACCTTTAAAAAGGCGAGGAGTATCGTGATTACTCTCTCCGAGTGATCCCGTCGTATTCCAAAATGTGCCCTCGTAAGTCATTATTGGGGCATTAATTATAATTTAAAGTTATGGCATTTAATTAACTGTAATTTAAATGCAATTAATGGCGATTTTAATGCCATGTTTATGTATGTGTGCGGGAATCGAAGCGTTTGACCGTTGCATTTCCGTTAACCGAGGCAACGTGATAGTTAACCGAGGAGACGTGATATTAAGCACGACTTTTAATCGTGGGGTGTGGGTGGGCTTAATGGTCATTTAAGGCACTTAGTGGGTGTAGGGTTTTAAAAACCCTCTTTTTCGCCCATTATCACCACTTGCAAATTTTGAGCTCAGACGGATATTCTCTGTGCAAAAGATTTCTGAAAAAGTGCTTTCTTAACTTAAAAATTCTCTAATGGCGTCACAATCCAACACCAATTTGGTATCAGCTGCTTCCAGTACTGAAGGAGCAGCGGGGGTAGGGTTGCAAAGTTCTCGGAAAAGGAGTGCCGCGGCGGTGGGGGCGAGCGGCAGTGGTGGTGCCGGAAAATCGAAGAAATTGAAGAGGAAGGCTGACAAGGGTAGCGCTCCGCGGGCTACCCAGAAGGTGGGGAATACTGTTAGCACTGCCACGGAGAAGGAAATTAAAAACCTTTTTCTTGAACACGGCGCTTCCGGCCGTAATGTGGAGGTGACGGTGCCGGAGGCCCACCACCGGGGTGACGCTCCTCCGCCAGGACACCTTACGGTGTACTACCCGCAGATAAAGGCGGGACTGCGCTCTTTTTTCCCGCCATTTTACTGCGATATCTTCAATTACTGCAATCTCTGTCCAAGCCAGCTTGCCCCTAATTCTTTCACGGCGTTGACTTTGTTCGTGTTCTGGTGTCTCGTGAGGGGTATAGAGTGTACGAGAGACAAGTTTCTTGCTGTTTTCGAGTTGAAACAATCTCCGGGAGGGGGTCCTTTCTATTGTTTCACTCATCGGGATAAGGACGACAGAATTGCCGAGGGTATGGTTACCTCCCACAGTTCGTGGAAGAACAAGTTCTTCTTCATCTCCCCTGCTGTAGGAACGTGGGACATTCCCATGACTTGGAGGGTACCTACCTTTCCTGACAGAGTGATGGACGACACACTGGTGTTCTCACCGGTGTTCTCTACGAAGCCTCTCGTGGAGTCAAAGAATTTCGTCCGCCTCAATCGAACCGCGGGATTGAGGCATATTGCTCCCGTGGATAGAATCGAGAATCCATTGACTATTCCCGAGGAGCTTTTTGACACTTTTGGTAAGTCTTCATCTCCCTCGTACTGTATGTAGTTTAGTACATGTTTTTATTTATATCTTATCTAACTCGTAAATGTTTTTGCAGTGAATGTTTTGCGTCCGTTTATGGTGGAGAATGAGGACGTAACAACCAAGAAGGGGAAATCTACTCTAGGAGAGGGTGGAACTTTTGGAGTTGCGGAGGACGAGCAAGGGGGGACCCCTTCCAAAGGTTGCTACAGCTACGTCCCGGTCGTCCAGCGGGACTTCCGATACCCCGGATGAAGTAGGGGTAGGTGTTACCTCCGCCAACGCAAGCCTGACGAGGGCATTTGTCATAGGAGTTGGAGAGGAGGAAGTTGGGATAGAGGGGATGACTTTACCACCCTCTGGCGTTATCAGGATTCCTTCTTCCTCGGAGTTATCGGGGGATTCTGCTTACGCCCTGATGGCGACCCCTCCGAAAGGTACGTGTTTCTAGTCTTTAAACAATAGAGAGATAATATTTCTTTTAGTAGTATAGGAGTATGCTCTAGGTAGGCAAAAGGATATTTAAAGAAATTTCTGATTATGTAGGAGATGAAGATTTTTTTAGTTTGGAAGGGGGATCACTTCCTGCAGATCCTGCTCTCCCTCCAGCATTCGATACCATGAGTTTGCTGGACGAGATTTTGGCCGCGGGTCCCCCGCTTACGAGTGTTCCTTCTCTGAGACCCTTCGTGGCTATCCAGTCCGATAGCCCTGTAGTCACCCAGGTTCTACTGCCGGGGGTGGCACCTTCAGGGAGGCCCTCGTCTTCTAATGCTCCCGTTCCAGGACAAGAGCCTAGCTCTGAAGATGCCCAGGAGGCGCTCGAGACGGTGACTCGATACCTCACAGCTGCCAATTCCTTGCCAGCAGACGGGTGGGACTTTGTCCGAGCTTGTGTCAACAATGTGGCCATGCTGGTAAGTTTTTATTTAACTAATTGACTTAAGATCCTTTATCGGGATCTTTATTCTTTTGTTTTGCTTTCTTAGGCACCTAAAATGCTTCCTCTTCTGTTACTTGAGGTCGAGAAGCTGTAGAAGCTGACAAGCATAGCTGAAGAGAAGTCTCGGAAGCTGGAGGCGGAGAACAAGAGTCTGCTAGAGAAGGTGGGGAAATATGAAGAGGCTTTTGCCAAGGTTGCACAGCACAACCAAGACCTGAGGGGGGAGAATAAGCAACTCCTCTCTTCTGTAAAGGAGATGGAGGCTTCCGGGGTCGTGCTGAAGGACAAGGTGACCTCCTTTGAGGGGGAAAAAGTTGCTTGGGAGGCCAAGCAGAAAGAGTTGGAGCAACATCTGTCGGAGGCACTGGGCCAGGTGGACACTCTCAACGAGAAGCTGGCATAGGCCACGATCTCGGGGGGTGTCACTTCAGAGGAAGTGCAACAAAGGGTAGATGCTGCGGTCAAGCAGGCTCGAGAGGATGCCACCGCTTACGTGAAGGAGTTGTATATCAGTAAGCATCAAGGATACTTGGCAGGATCTGCTATGTGGGGATTCCTCCAGTGCTTCGGGCAAGTACGAAACAAGGTGGATCGCAACTTAGACCCGCGGGTGGTTAATATCGCGGAGATGAAGAGGCCAACTTTGGAGGAAGCCTACGACCTCTTCAAAAAGAGTAGCTCCCGACTTCCTCCCTCCTCCTCTTCCCCGACTCGGGTGCCTTTTACTGCTATCCTTCCGCAGTCCTCAGCGCACTCCCCTCTCCAAGTTGGGGTCCAGGCTACCTCCTCTGGTGTTCCTCCTCCTACGGGTGCTCCTACTCCTCCTATCACCGAGCCAACCCCTGATTCTTCGAGTGCTCAACCCCCCAGCCTTAGGGGTTTTTAATTTGTTTTTTCTATCATTGTACTTTTTATATTTTTATGTAATGGTACTTAGTTTTATTTGGAATGAAACATTTCTCATTTGGAACAAAGCTTTTTTCCCATGTTCATAGTCACACAACTTTTCAGCATATTATGGATACTTGGTTCCTTTCCTTTAATCGTAGAACTTTGAGATTGAGTTTACAGAAATGAGAAAGCATCCCATTCTTACTGGCCAAGAAACTTTCTTAGCATAGCGTGTCTATTTGCAGTGCAAGTTTGGGGGAATACACTTTCCTAAATAGGAGTATCCCCTGACACGCCCTCGTAGCCTATTACAGTATGCTTCAGGCAGCTCAATCTTAATTCAATCGTTCGAGGAAATGGTCGTAAGTATGCATAGATGCTTAGAGTTTAGTGAATATTTTCACGTCCCTTCAAAGAATCATTCCAATAGAATTGTTTATATCCTCGTCACTTTTAATTATGTAGACTTTCGGCAAGCCTTTGACGAGAGAGTACGAGTGAAGTTTCCCAGAGTAACTGCTCTCGGAGATATTCTCCGAGGCCACTGGACCATGTCTTCCCCATATTCCCCAAGTTTTGTATCGACTCCGCGCAAGTATTTACATAGTAAATTATAGAATCTTATGACTTTTCACAAAGGTAGCCCAAATCTGACCCGAACTATACTAAAATAAGGATACTTATCTTTGACGCGTATTGTCTCATTGCTGTAGCACCTGCTTTCCTTATTGGTTGTGGCAGCGGTCTCCTCGGGCTTGCTCAAAAATTCTATAGTAGTTCCCACAGACGGCGCCATTTTGTTAACGGGTTTTGAATTATTTTCTATTAACTGAATTATTTATTTGGGTTGGAACGCCTTTGCCCGTGGTTCAGAAACTAAATGCTATGCTAACAAGAGAGAAAAATTGACAAGGACCTTCCTTCCTTTTATCGACTATATTCCACTCTCTTTTCCGAGTTGTTTTCCTCCCCTCTTCTTTCCTTTTCTGTCTCTCCCCTTTATATAGATTTTGGTAAGGGCAGGTGTCATAGTGCATGCTTTTACAGGTGTCGTTACGCATGTGGTGGTGTTCACACGTGTTACAATGTTTATTCAACCAATAAGATAACGTGTTTGTCTTGAGTGTTGACTGTATCTTTCCTTCTTCCGAGGGCTTTGGTCTTTTTTAGGATACAGTGTAGACTGTCTTCTTGGCTCCCGAGAGTTCATTACGTCAAAGGGAGACTCGAGGGTTGAGTTTGAGTGTTCTCTTGGTGGTAGTGCTTCTCCGAGAGGTGTGTATTCCGGGGTGTTGGCTTCAGGGGACTCTCCGAGGGGTGTTCGTTCATGGTTGATCTCCGAGAGGTTTCGAGCTATCTTTGGTAGGTGTTTTCTTTCTCCGAGTGTCCGGAGAGAATTGTTCTGTAGTTGTTGAGTTATTGTAAATTTCTGATTTCTGGGCTGGTCGTCGGAAGTAGTGTTCCGAGAGCTTTCGTGTTTGGAGTGTATAGCAAGGAAGGGTTTTTGTCAAGGTTCTGGGACTTTGTTGGTTTCCAATGGCTCCAGTGGGCTTTGATAGATTGGTCCCTTTAGCTCATTATTTTCGAGAGTTCATTTTTCTTGGAGAAGCGGCATGAGTGGGGCGGAGTATTTGCCGAATACTGAAGGAGTTCCGATAGCAGTTAGTCTGTGAGACTCTGCCTTGGTCTCGTTTTTCTCCTGTTGCTTTTGCTCCAGTATTTGTTGTGTTGGAGATGTGCTCCGAGGGATATTTGAGGCGTGATACCTGTATCGTGGAGGCAGGTCGCATAATCATACAATAATATATTTGGTAATTCCAGTAATTGATTCATTGTTTATTTCAAGTAGGTGAATTATCATCCTGTTAACAGTTGTAATGAGTGCAAATTCTTTTTGATCGGTGAGTATGCCATTATGTTGTATCTTGAAAAGTTCAAAAACTGTTTTAAATAGTTTTTTTTAATAGTAAAAACTTAAAATAAATTAATATACAAAATTATATTTAATTTTATTATATATTATTCTAAAATTAATATGCAAAATTTTATTATATATTATAATAAAATAAATTAATATGCAAAAATTATATTCTAAAGAAAAAAACAACAAAATAAATAAATTAATCATCATCTTCATTACCACCACCACTCCCCCCCCACCCTACCGCCGCCGTCGCCGTCGCCGCCACCACCATCTTCATCAGATCCATCACCAAATACCACCACAATCTTCTTCTCCACCACCACCCAACCAGCACCACCACCACAATCTTCTTCTCCACCACAATCTTCAGAGCCGACGTCTTCCCCACAAGCAAAAACACAGCCAAATTCAACACAAAGGCACAGCACGAATTCGTCCCAAACACAACATAATCAAATCCCAAGCTCGAATTATCCTTCAAAACAGGGTACTCAACCAACAACCAAAGCACAAACAAAAACAAGAAGCAACACGGCGCAACGTAATAAAGCGAGGTAATCGGATTCAATGATATACCTTTGGAGGTGAGCAGGACCTGAATCATCACCAGCCTGGTGGCCTCGAACGCCACCGCCCCCAACTGCAACATCACCCCCCACGTATCGAACTTCGCCTCACCGTAGGCGACGATACCAACGCCAATCGAGATCGACATCATATTCACCATGGTATCCGATTTAAAACCTTCTTTTTGGAACATAACACCAATCGAGTACACCATATTCGCCTTCGAATTTGAGAAGGAGGATGGGAGTGGCAGAGGAGAGGGGCGGTGGTGGGGGTGGGGGGGTACGGGTAGGGCTGTTATAATTTCTTCTTCTTCTTCTTTTTAATTTTTTTTCTTTTTAGTTTACAAAAAGCTAATATTTTTTTAAAATATATAGGCTCCACGTGGCCGTCGACTGTACGCCATGTGGGTTGCCACATCGTCTGGGCTTCGACTCAGCCTTCAGCGAAGTCCACCGGGCAAAATTAAAACAAAATAATAAAGTTAACGGGCAAAAAAAAATCCGATAAGAAAAAGGGCAAAACTTGAAGTTTATATAAAATAAAGGGCAAAAATAATAAATCGCCCATAAATTATTAATATTTCTTATATGTATTTTTTATTTGTAACAAACAATGGAATTTAAAACTTAAACAAGAAAAAATGAAAGTACACAAACATTCATGCATCCTAACTAAAAGAAAACATACAAACGTGATTATGACTAACAAGTTAAACAGTAGGTTAACAAGCTTGTTGTAATATTACAAAATTAAGATGTTCGATACTCGGCGATTAATGACTACTTAAAGTCATATTAAAAAAAAAAAGTGAATTCATAATAATGTTTTCAAGTAATTCACTTTCAGAATTAAACTGAACGTCACAAATTTGCAATCTACATTATTTTTTCACGGACTTCTTTGGCAAACAGTACAGATTCAAGTTCCATTTCATCACGCGACAAGTCTGTAAAAATTTGTGGAATTTATATTTTAATTTTTAACTCGTCAAATATTAAAAGTTTGTAAAAAAGACCCACAATAGTTAAGAAACGCCTAAAAAAACGTATCCGATACGTATCGAGATTTTTTACTGTTCAAAATTAAAGGATACACCACGTGGTGTATCGGATACGTTAGTACGGGTATCGGTATCTCAATCGGTATTGATAAGTATCGGGTACTGCATAGCCGACTTAGTATCGGTATCAGTGCATCACAAGTTTGTACGCTTAATTTTTTTTCCATATATGTGGTTTTTGCTTTTCAAGTCGAATATATGATGGCGTGATACATGTGTCCTTATATGCTCATTTTGAAGTCATTACACGTTGTCGTAATTTTACGCGATTATTCGCATTCAAAATTATTTTCTTTCAGATATTCTTTTTCCTCTCCTTCTAAACATTCATTTATATTTTTTTTTTCGTTTCAGATCCATAGAGTACATCACACGAAATGAACCCTTTTGAACTTGCTTATTTATCTCAAATTTTCAAAAAATATAATATTACTATTGCGATGTTGTCGCATGCATGCGTCATGTTTATAGCCATGACATTTTATCAAATAGAAATTAACCTTGACGTGTGTACCATATATATTCAATAGAAATTATTAGAAGGGAGAAAATAGTTCCTTTACGACATTCTAAGTCATAGGCGAATTTGACTAATTTTGGCGAAAAATGAATATATTTATATATATCACGAATTTCCTTTGAAAAAAGATAATCAAGGAATTACTGATAATACGATTAAATCAAACGGCCGTATGGCTGAAATTAGCAATTATGTCATCTTTAATCTAATACAAATTATAGGTGCTATTTTGAGAAAATTACACAAACATGTATTGCCATTAGCTTTATGCTATGATACACAAGCAAGCAATAATGTATTATTACACAACTAGCTCTAATTGAATTTGGTGAGGCAATATCGTCCGGACTCGGATAGTCGGGGTGTTTGGGGATATTGTTACTCAAGTATTTGTGTTCGGAACACCAATCTCGAGTTTGAAAAAATGAGGCACAATATTTTTATTAAGGACTTTGAGTAAAGTACAAGGGGTCGTGTGAGGTACACGAGTTAGAGCTAAAAGAATGCGATAAATTCTAAGTACAAGTATGGTGTATAATAAAGGAGAATACTGCTATTTTCGTGTGGAGTGGATTAGTGCTTGAATGGGAGCTTCCTTTTTTTTTTTTTGCTGAGAAAATGAGGGCTATTTATATGTAGGTTCAAGGGTTTTGGTCAATGAGGGCCGGTCTTGTCGTCTTTGCTGTCGCCCAATGGTGCAAGGGTTTTCTGCGCCAATGAGGTCGTCTGTCTGGTGGTGACCAATGGCTGATGGTCCGTCTGAGCGAGTAATAATGATCTGTGTCTCAATGGTCTTTGGGGGTAGTCTGAGCCAATGAATATTCTGCACCAATGGTGCTTGTTGCTTTCCGCCCCAATGAAAGAGTTGGACCAATAGGGGATGGTCTTTCCTCATTATTAGGGTGGTTGTGACGTTGAGAGAGTTGAGAATAAATGATGCGTCTTTGGGGTTGAGTCGGAGGTCGTGGTTGATTTGGTCTATCTTTGCGGGTCATTCATCGTGAAGGAGACTCGTGGCTGTTCTTTGATCATGAACTGCTTATATGAGATTAGGGTAGGTCTTTTGACCTTGCCTTGTCTTTACTCGTGTCCTTAATGCTTATTGTGTGCTCCTCTTTTCTCAATTTTAGCTAAGTGTTGGTGATAGTTCCTCGAGCGTCTCGTGGAGTGTTGAATGCTCTAAGGAGAGTTATTCTTTTGGGGCTGGGGGGGGGGGGGGGGGGAGGGGGTCTCAGGTTGTTCGTCGTGGGTCCCTTATTTTTAGATAGGTCGTGGGTCGTTGGGGGGAACGTATTCAAGCCTTCGTGACCTCGCTGCATCCCTTTAAGAGATGTTGGCCGGATCTGGAGGTACCTTTCTCCGAGTGTGTAGACCGAGTATCCTTGGTGGATATTTTCGGGTCGTGACTTGGGGGTACCGTCTCCAGAGTCTGGGCCATCCATCTGTATCGGGGAGGAGGAGGAGGAGGAGGAGGAAGAGGGTCGCGGCCGTACGTACTTTCCCACAAGACCTTAGACGATTTTTTGTAGGGTACCCACTTTTCCGCCCCTTCTCTAAGGGTGGTGCAGATTATGCATCATAAGAAATCATTTACGGGCGTGGCTATATAATTTCAAAACACGCAAAGTTGGATTTGATGTAGATATGATTAAACAAGAAACGAGAAAAAAATACACTATGAAATTATAACAAAACCATGGGGTTTGGTTTAAATTGTAAATTGCAAGACCCACAAGGTTAGATTGGTCTAAAAAACTAAAAATAGGGGTATTTGGCTCTTGTATTTTAATCTTATTTGGCCTAATTTGAGGTACTATTAGTTGGTGGGAGGGGGTACCCAACTAATAATACCCCAATTAGGGTACCACGTAGGATAATACCATTATTAATTATACAAACTAAATAATTTTATATCTACGACTATTAATGTAATTTGTTTTGATTGGGCAAAGCAAACGAATCCTAACTATAAATCCTTAGGCATGAACAAAGACTCAACTCAGATATCTTACAAATTATTTCGTTTTCTTAACTCAAATATATATAACTCATGACTTCCCTTTATACAATTTAGAGCGCCCGGTCGTAGGAGTGAATCAAACATCAATCTTCATCAAAAAACAAAAAAGGAATAAAATATCGATCAAGCAGTCTTGACTCTTGATTGACACATCAACTTCTTCAAACATTATTAGTTTATATATATATATATATATATATATATATATATATATTAAATGTTCTTCAGAGCTGGTATATGTGGTGCGGGGAAGGGGGACATCCGTTGATGAAAATGGCCGCATTAAATTATCTCTAGGAAGTTCCATATTTAATTTTCCTTTTCGGAAGATGGGACAGTGTCTCAAAATGGTTGGATGTTTTGTTTTACTTCTTCACTGTCTGTCACGGACAAGATAAGTCTAATATCCGCATCAAAGGATTCTCCATTTGATTTTAAAAATTGTTATATATTTTTTTGTACTTTAGATAGAATTATCTTTCTATATCTTGTGACAAGATCACTTGTATAAAAGTCTTGTAACATTTGTATTATCAATTAAGCAATTAAATACGTAGCTCTTTAATTCTCTACATGGTATCACGATTTGCCTAAAAGATTACACGATCTTCCACTTGATCCTACAATACTTTCCACTCTCCCGTCGCCACCATGTCTAAGGAATCCACCACCTCTGGTAACGTCGAAAGGGCTACACCGCAACCCTCGACCCTCACAGCACCAAAAGCCCTATCCTATGTCACCGCACATCACCACTTTCTCCTCAAACTCACGACCTCGAACTATTTGTCGTGGCGTTTGTAAGTGGTCTCTCAGCTCAATGGGTTGAATTTGCTTGGCTACCTTCAAGGCACCTATCGCTGCCCTGATCCGTCCGACCATGAGGCGTACATCCTCTCGTTCCAACATGACTCGCTTCTCCTTGGCGCACTCGTCGGTGCTATATCGGATGATTTACTCCTGCTCATCACTTCTGCCACCACTTCTGCCGCTGCATGGGCCAATCTCATGCACACCTTTGCACGTCCCAATTGCACCAGAGTTATGGCACTGAAGGATGCCCTTAACTCTGCCTCCATAGGCACACATTCTATCACGACGTTCCTCACCGATATCAAGGCCAAAGTGGATGAAATAGCCATGATTGACCGACCCCTACACGCTGATGACATCACTTTATACGTTCTCAACGTCCTTGGTGCGGCTTACCGTGACATAGCCACGTCCATACGCCTTCGTGAGCATCCACTATCTTTAGCGAAACTCCACAGTACTCTCGTGTCGCATGAGGCATACCTTCACCGCCTTGACAATGAGACGTCCTCTCTTGTTGTCACAGCCAACACCGCCACTCATTCTTCGACCGAAAATGATGGTGCCCCATACAATCCCCGCAACCGTGGCGTGCCTCATAGCCGCGGCAATCCCCAAAATCGTGGGCATTAGAACTGTAACCGTGACCGCGAACGAGGTAACCCTAGTCAGTCCTCTCGTTCTTCGAACTCGCTGTTTAGTAATGTTCAATGTCAGATCTGCGGTCGTTATGGTCACATTACACCACGGTGCTACAATCTCAGTTCCCTTATGCCGACGGTGAACACAGCTCGCACACCGCCGCCATCTCAGTCTCGCCCTGGGCAAGGCTCGTGGCTTGTTGATTCATGGGTGTCTCACACTCTCACCAACGACATCAACAATCTGACTTTCCACTCCGAATATGATGGCACCGATGAGGTTCATATTGCTGATGGTCATGGTATGGAAATTACTCATGTTGGCTCTTCTAATATGTTTTCCTTCACATACATTCTATTTCTCTCACGTTTTGCGTGTCCTGGCGTCACAACATAACTTATTATCTGTCCATCAATTTACACGGGAAAATAATGTATCTATGAAATTCTTCGCTGATTATTTTCTTATTGATGATCAACCTTCGGGGGCACATTTGGCGAAGGGAACTTGCAGTAATGGTGTCTATCATATTCGACCTTCGTCCTACTACATGCAATCTACCGCTCGCCTTGCGACCTTAGGAGTTCGAACGTCGTCACATGGTTGGCACTCACATCTTGGTCATCCCGCCACCAAGACAAGTTTATCTTTAATTTCTGTTTTTAAACTACTTGTTGATACTAAATCCTATGCGGATGACTTGTTTTGTGATTCTTGCCACTCTAGCAAGTCTCACCGTTTACCATTTGAGAACTCATCATTTACTGATGTGCATCCTTTACATTTATGCGGACTTTTGGGGACCTACTAAAACCTCGCTTGATAGGTTTCGATATTATGTTATTTTTGTGGACTTGTTTAGTCGCTATTGCTGGTTCTTTCCATTGGTTGTAAAGTCTCAAGTATTTGACGTTTTTACTCACTTTAAACCATTGGTGGAAAAACAATTTTCTCACAAAATCAAGAATTTTTATAGTGACAATGGGGGAGAATTTTTGGCTCTTAAAAACTTGCTTGTTACATCGGGTATTAGTTGGCTTACTACGCCCCCTCACACGCCCCAACAAAATGGTATTTCTGAACGACGTCATCGTTATATTATTGAAACTGGCCATGCTCTTTTGCATCAAGCTAAATTACCTAACCCTCTTTGGTCCTTTGCGCTTTAGACGACTGTTTTATCTTATTAACAGGATGCCGAGCTCTGCCATTGCTAATATCACGCCGTTTCAAAAGCTCTTTGGCACTCCTCTTAATTATCTCAAACTTCGGGTATTTGGGTGTTTAGCTATCCATGGCTTCGTCCCTACGAGCCGGGCAAGTTATCCTTTCCCTCACGGCCTTGTATCTTTCTTGGCTACTCAACATCACAGAGTGCTTATAAGTGTTGGGATCCTTCCACCAACAAGTTATTTATATCTCGTCATGTTAGGTTTTGTAAAATTGTGCTCCCTTTCACGACTCCGTTGCCACTCGCACCATCCGCCCCGCCAGTATCTTCGGCCACACCACATTCCTTTCTGCCCGCGGCCCCAACAGCCCAACCCATAATCCAGCCCACTGCCCCTGTGACCCAATCTGCGGCCCCGATGGCATAAGCAGCGGCTCTGCCTGCGGCCTCCTATGACATCCTACCTCTGGTCGACCCTGTGGCCCCATCGGCCCATTCGATCGCCCTAACGACTCAACCTACTGGCACGACAGCACGACCAACGGCCCATCTCGCGGCCACTGCGGCCCAACCACCGGCTCATGGCGACACCAACACGCACCGCATGACTACTCGTTCCAAGAACCACATCTTGAAGACCAAACTCCATCACGTGGCAGTCAAGCATCCCATACTGCCACCACTTGAACCCGCGAGTGCTACTCTTGCTTTCCAAGATCCGAATTGGCGTGCGGCCATGCAAGAGGAAATCAACGCTCTCTTACATTATGGTACTTGGGAATTGGCCCCCTCTCATCTTGCCTCTAGTATTGTCGGATGCAAGTGTGTCTTTCGGGTGAAACGAAATCTCGACGTCACAATTGAGAAATATAAGGCTCGCCTTGTAACATCATTAAATTTTCCTAGTACATATATATATATATATATATATATATATAAGAATATAAGTATCATATAGATACTTCTTAAAGAAAAAAATATTATTTGATTAATTGCTTTTTAGCCCTTCATCTTTTAAAAAAAATATTATTTGGCCACAAAGGTTTTAAAATATTAATTTAATCATTTTAATTTAACTTTAGATAAAATAATAAAAATAAATAATTATTGAAATCAGATTTTTTTCTTCACTAGGGCCCCAATAAGACATGAAGGACCATAATAGGCCCAAACATTAAAAGAATGGGGGAAAAGGTCTTCATAATAATAATTTCATATAATTTATAATAAGATATATTTCAATAAAATATTGTTACATCAAAGTTGGCTGAAAATTCTGGAAAAAAGTACAGTAAATTACTTGAATATAATAATCTCATAGTATCTAAATAGTTAATAATTTAATTGCCTCAATCATGTAAGTTTGCCTATAAATACAAGCAATTTCTTTGTAAAAATTTCACATCAAAACTCCCTATGAGTTTGCATATGATCTCTTCACCAAAGTTCTCCTACTTTTCGTCCTCTACTCATATAATTTATTTTCAGAAGTTCCTAAACTCAAAAATTGTGAGAAAAAGCTCGAATTCCAATTTTACCCAAATATTCCAATTTTACCCCTGAACTTGAAAAATATAGAAAAAATACCAAGGCATAATATTTTGTAAAACTGCTCTTTACACATCTTCCTAAGTGTGTTTAGTACAAAGTCCTCAAAAATATTTGGAATTGGAATTGATTAGAAGGGTCGATTAAAGGTAAATTTAAGCTTGCTGCAATTTTTAGCCCTAAATAACATATCTCTTTTGATTCTTCAAATTAATCTATGCATAATGATACTAATCTTAAAATTGATCATATGTAGTAGTTAATAAAGTCATGAGAATACGTTAAAACCCATTTATTATAAGTTTTAGTTAAGTATAAGTAGTAATTATGATTTTTCTTTTAGTTACATGTTGTAGGAAATATATTCATACTTAATTTCTTCTTAATTTCAAATCAAGGTGTGAAATTGTGTTATGATCTAATTTGTAATCTGATTATATAACCTTGTTTCCAAATTAATAATTAAACTTCATCTTAAATTATTTCTACGAAATTATATATTTGTGATTCCTTATATATGTAACAGTATGTATTGTTAATAGGTAGTAAGCCTAGGAAATTCTATAAATTATTAGATATGAGTCTCATGTTAAAATCAAAGTTATTTGTGTTATAACTAGTAGATAGTTGTAAAATAAAATAAGTTTGCCTAAATAGTTCATACATGGATTTTAACAAGAAACTAATAATCTTACGGTGAAATAACGAGAACCGAGTTAAAATGTGATTTTTGTCCTATTTCTATTTCTTGACTTGGTTGTAATCAAATATAAGGACATACGAGAAAAACTAACAAACTATAAAAGTTAATTATTTGGTTAAACTTATTAACACATTTAAATTTATTTAGGAGAAGCGCAGCATTTCCCGAACACGAAGTTACTGTCGCAGGTGAGATTATAATACTTTTAAGCCCAGTTTGGCACCCGGCCTGAGGAACTTGGACTGAGTACTTCTGATTCTTGGTTCTAAATGGAGAACAACTTATTCTTTCAACAAAATTGTTTTTTTTATGATCTCATTTCGTAACATAACATTTTCGCTTACTGTTGATATATTTTTGGACCATGAATTCTTAATCATTACAATTATTTTTCCAATATGATAATCCACATGTTGGTTCTTGAACTGTGCAACGAGCAACGAACTATGTTCGGGACATGTAGCTCAAAAGCAACGGACACTGTCCGGGTTACTAGCTTATTGTTTATCTGTTATACCCATTGGATGCCTTTGGGAAGTTGGGCCCAGTGATTGAGACGGTTTACTGCTGGGCAGCAAGGGGTTGTCGGTTTAAGTAAATTCGATCGATACTCATTTATCTAGGTGCTGCTTGCAGTCAGGAGTTGGTTGTAACCGCGTGCTAGGTTGACATGTACTCGAGCATGTCTGTTGATCTATTTGCGAGGTCGTTCCTCATTGGGAGGTAAAATGTAGTATATTGGATGAAATAAGGTTGAATCTGTTATATGAAATGCACGAGTTCATTATCTTATTATTCGTTTGCTATTTTTTACCTCTCAGTTCTAATGTTTTCTTTTCATACCATATCAAATTTCATATATCTTCTACATCTATTATTGTTACTAAAAATCTCACTAAGTCACCAAAGACTTACATCTCTTGTCATTTTCTCTGTCAATTTCTCAGAATAAGCAAGGCTTAGCAAAGCGGGTGGATTAAACTACTATGGACGTGTGGGATTTTAAATAAATCAAAAGTGTCTGACAATAAAAATAAATCCCTAATAAGTGTGTGTTTCATTACGTATTCGGTGTTTTGAGTTTCGTGTGGACTGTAATAATAAACTCTATAAATCTTGAAAGATTCCGCTGTAGTAAATAAGTTTATATTTGGCTTTATTATGGTTCTATTTAGTGAGCCTCTCTAAGGTAGCGTTAAGGTTCGAATTGGAAATTTGCAAATCCTATCCGGAGAACTAAACGAGACTTTAGAGTTTGGGACCTCACACGCCTTGTGGCTAAAGGCTTCCATCAACATCCGGGCCTCGACTATGTGGAGACCTTTAGTCTGGTGGTTAAACTGGTTACCGTCTGCCTTGTTCTCTCGTTTGCAGTCACTAACTCTTGGGTGATCCGTCAACTTGATGTGACTAATGCCTTTCTTCATGGCAATCTCACCGAGGTTGTGTTCATGCATCAACCGTCGGGGTTTGTCGATTCTTTTCGTACATCACATGTGTGCCGACTCCACAAGTCTATTTACGGCCTCAAACAAGCGCCGTGTGCGTGGTTCCAAGCACTTAGGGACACTCTCCTTGATCTCGGGTTTACACAATCTCCCTCAGATTGTTCTTTGTTCATCCATCGGCGCGGTGCTACAGTTCTCTTCTTGTTGGTTTATGTCGATGATATAATTTTCACGGGAACGGATCCTACCATTATCTCTTCATTCATCACGCGGCTCTAGTCCCTGTTCGCTGTTAAGGATTTCGGGTCTCTCTCCTACTTCATTGGGATTGAAGAATTACCGTGCAAGGAAGGGCTCCCCCTGTCACAACATAAGTACATTCACGATCTCCTCGGTCACCACCACATGGATGGCGCTAAGACCGTCTCCACCCCTATGGCCACCAATGCTGCAGCTTCCTTTCTCGCCTCTTCCCCGGATTGTGACTCTCACGTCTATCGTCAAGCCATTGGCAGGCTTCAATACCTCTGCCTCACATTACCTGACATTGCCTTTGCGGTCAACTGGTTGGCTCAATTTGTCTCCTCGCCCACAGAACTCCATTGGGCCGGTGTTAAGCATGTGTTCCTGTATCTTAAGGGTACACTCACCCATGGGCTCTTACTTCGACGTGACTCACCTATCACTCTCTGTGGGTATTCCGACGCGAATTAGGCCGAGAACCGTAAAGATCGTTCATCCACTACCGCCTTCATGATATTTCTTGGCAATAATTCGATGTCTTGGAGCTCTCGCAAGCAAAGGGCCGTGACCCGCTCCTCAATCGAGGCCGAATTCCGTGCCTTAGCCATGACCACCTCTGAAATGCGTTGGATTCAGAATCTTCTCACGGAACTCCATGTCTCTCTTCGCACACCTCCCACAATTTTATGTGACAACATTGGAGCCACTCATTTGTCCTTACATCTGGTCTTGCACTCACACATGAAGCATATCGCGATCGATGTTCACTTTATTCGCGATGTTGTCTCCAAAGGGCTTCTCAACGTTTCGCATATCAACACTCATGACCAGCTCGTGGATCTCCTTACCAAGGCACTTCATCGTTCACACTTCCACTTACTTCGGTCCAAAATTGCCTTAGCCGATAGAACGACAATTTTGAGGGGACGTATTAGGGAATACGCATCAAAGGATTCTCCTTCCTAGTTTAGAAGATTGTTGTATATCCTTTATACCTTGTAAATTTTTAGATAGAATTATCTTCCCTTATCTTGTGGCAAGACCACTTATATAAAGTCTTGTAATCTTGTATTATCAATTAAGCAATAAAATACAAGTCCCTTTAATTCTCTACGAAGTCCCCTTGTCTTGTCTTGCACTAAGATTTTCTTCTTTTCTTTAGGTATTAATTTATTATGATATTTAAGGAATCAAAATTTCTGCTTCAGAATATATAGTTCGGCTTTAGGAGATGATATAAACAGATAATTTACGTACATAGTAATTCTTTTTATTTACAACATTATCTTTTTCAAATTAAGATACTAATTGTATTTCTTTTTCTAATTTCGTGATTTCTCCTATTAGAATTACAAGAATACATGTACTCTCTTACATTAACCATGCATATTCTCTTTTCATATATAAAAGCAAACCAAAAATATGCAACCCTCTGTAAATAAATTTTCCACAATCCCCTTGAACTTTTCCATCAAGTTTTTTATCTAATCTTTTTTCTTTTATATTTTGTATCTTTTTCACTGCACTTTTATGGACAAAGTTAAAGCCCGAACTCAGTATATTTACTTTTTGCACAGATATTAAAAATCTCCTTTTTGGCTTTTTTAACCTTTTCAACGAAACTTGTAGCAAAATTAGTTAGTTGGATTTTGTTTTTGCATATATAAATGCATGTCTTAATTGTGCATTATGTTAAATATTTTTCAACTATATATACACAATAATGCTTAAACATAGAACATGAAGGGAACTGAGAATTACATATATATTTTACTCCCGGAAACAGGATGAGTTCAAAATCTTTAACCGTGACCAGTGACCACGTGAAATACAAGCAAAAGAGAGGTAAATAAATACAAAAGTTTCAAAAGATAGCAAGAAAGAAGAGAAGATAATTGATTTTAAATTTTATTCGTTGTGCTCTTTATTTTCTAATTATTAACTCAATCCTTGGGTGTGGTGATACTGAATTGTGCAGATCTTTATTAAGATACTTATTAACATAATTTATTTACTAAACAAAAGGTAATCTTTTTATATGTTCGTTATGTTTATGTATACTATACTAGAAAAGATAAGTTGTACAAGTAATTAAAATAAAAAATATAAAGTAGTTAAGTAATATAAAATTGCTCTGTTTGTATTATTGTTCAGAAAAATCTGTGAAAAAATAGTATTTAATTGTGGGAAACCGATAAGAAAATCAATGCTCGGGGAGACTTTCTTGGCAAGGGATACGAGGTTTAATTTTTGGGTGCTTTGGGTATCAAAGGCGACGTGGCCGCTTATCTTCCTGTTGTTGTACAAAAAGTATTCTCCACACTATTTTCGTGATATACTATCATAGCTAAGCTTCCCAAAATATCATTTTCTGTTTTCAGTATATATACATATATATATATATATATATATATTTTTGAACAAGGAATTATTTATTCTCATCTGAGGATAACAAGCCAGTTGGCTGTAGTCTGTAGGTATAATTATCTTGTTGGAAAAACGGGCCTTGGTATAATTCAATATTTTAGGGTGTTATCTTGTGAGAATTGCAGGTGGCCATTAACATCTCTCAAGTAAAAATGCTTGCTTATAATCTGGCCCATGTTAAATCATAATTTGGGTCAAGGATGCTTATTCTTATTAAGCTGTAACACACAGCACAATAAGTTTTTAAGTGGGTAACCAAAATTATTGTTCCACGTTAGATCACCAATAGTATATTCACCTTAAGAACATGCAGATCTCCAGTGCCAGTAGTGTTAGCAAGCATGCTCACTGTTAGGATCAAAGATCATAACGTGTTATTCTATTTTGAACAAAAACGAACTCCTTAAGAAAATAAGATAAAGAAGAGAAGTTTAAACTAAAAATTAATATTTTTCTTCATTCATTGATTAATTCTCCATTACAATCAGACTTTAAATATATGAAATAAATAACTACGGTTCCTATTCTTAAGGCACTAACTAGGACTCTAAACAACTAAAAAGGGAAGTACAATAATGCTGAATTAAAATAATAAAATAAAAATAAACTAGACTTAATCAGAAATAATTAGGAAATAACAATCGGGCCGTATCATTCCCTCCATCTTTAGACAAGGCCTCAGTAAAGACTTCTTCTTCTTTTTTTTTTCCCTTCCAATTACGCAGTCCTGCCTTGTGATTCTCTTTTAAATACCCACGCTACAAAGATGAGAATAGTGTGCGTAAGAGGTAACAGGGTGGTATGCCGAACAAGGGATGAAAGTGAAAAGACGAGACATGGCAAATGCGGTGTACCACCAGAACGTGTTTGTAGGAACGACAAGTCCGTGTCTCAAAATGTTGATTAGTAGTCGAACAACGATCATAAAAGTTTGGATTTGTCTTACACACGTGAGACTGAACATGTTTTTTGGGTTTGCGCTTTGATCGAGTGTTGCAAAATTTTGGTACATATTGTTTGGGAGGATTAGTGGGTTGTGGTGAAGAACGTGCACACCAATTTTCTTCAAGCTTTGACAATATGCATAACATACGGTCAATACTACGAGACATCTCTTCATTTTTACTTTTTTCTTTCTTCCGAAAATTCCAATATTTTGGAGGAAAAGTCATTCATGTGTTGTTGCATTTTGGAAAGGCATACATCCATATGATGTTCCATTTGCGAGGTTGATGATAGGAATGAGACTGATTGTGTTTCAGTGGATTTGGGAGGTTTTGGCGAGTTCAATGATGAAAGCACTATTGTTAGGATTAAAGATCCTAAAGTGTCATTCTATTTTGAGCAAAAACGAGCTCCTTAAGAAAATAAGATAAAGAAGAGAAGTTTAAACTAATAATTAATGTTTTTCATCATTCATTGATTAA